>OV179144.1:10000000-15000000 GCA_921972225.1 Euplexia lucipara
CATTGTGTGGCGCGCTAATCGATCTATCCCAACTTTATCAGGCTTATTGGCAACAACAGTCCTGTCAGTGATGATAGATCGATCCCAGTACAGTGTAACATGGTCATTCTCGAGAACTGGGTCGGGCACATACTTGTTAATTTGTAATATGGTACTTCAGAATCCACAAGCTGGTATTGCAAAGCAAGTTGCTGGTGAATAATCCTGTCCACGTTTGTAATCCTGGTTATGTCTGTGCAAGTATATTCGCTGTTAGCTAGACGAGAACAACCAGAGATGATATGTCTGATAGACTCACCCGGGCAGTGACATGCCTGACACACATCTACTTGGGACAGTAGATGTCTGTGTGTCCTTCATAATATATCTCCGATAGTTATTCGTTAAGATAACTTCGTCCATAATTGTACAGACGAACCCTTCAGTTTAATATTATTATTAAGTTTTCCTGAATTAGCTCCCTGTTTCAACATTGTTGATAAACATATATAATAGATATATATATAATATACCTAAGGTTTATTTTTAGTTTATTTTGATGGAACAAAATGGTGGCGTCAGTTCTGATTCTGGCCACCCGCCAAATGTAGGTACAGACGCCAGCACATCAAGTTACCCCAATGTGTCAAATTTCTTTGATCGTTTTTCAACTTTATGTAAAACAGAATAAGGTTCATATTCAATCGGGAAAATTTGACACATTGGGGTAACTTGATGTGCTGGCGTCTGTACATCTAGTAGGAACACTAATTTAAATCCAAATACTTTATAAATAATCTGGTGGGAATAAAAGTTAAGTAAGTACTAGTTTATACCAATAAGAAACTACACTAGAAGCTTTCAGCATATTATTCATTCAAATATTACGCACGGTGTGAACCATAAAGTATTTTTTACTGAAACGTTCCCATATTTCTGTAAAACGCATGTCCTAAGTACCGTACGTACCCACTTGGGCACAAGAGCTCATCTCAACTCAGTCATCGCAGACAGCGAGCAAGACACACAGAATTTGTCCCGCCATTACAAAGTATTAAAGGAGCTCGGGGAGGTTTTAGAAAACAAAGGACTAAGCCTCGGGAGAAACAACAAAGTGCTGTGATACTTCTGCGGATTGTAGTCTTCACGGATGACATTTTAGTTTTGAGAGAAATCTCTTTGCGGAAGAACGTTTAAGTATATCCGCCCGGAAAGCACACGTTTACAATGCATCATATAAATATCTAATAGCTTACGGAAAACGTGATCCTACAATGTTGTATTGTTTTGATGAAACTTTTATATCTACCTACATTTTATATCTACGTCATATTTTTTAGCCATATCAAACAATAAATAATTGTTTTATGTTAATTGTTAACTTTAGTTGTAATAAATTGTTGTGTTATGGAATTTCTAAATGCGTTCCTTTTTCAATTTTTAATAATATACTCGAACGACACTTGACTACGCAAACGCTAGAGCTCTATGATTGGTTCATTTGTTTTGCGTACCTACCTACTTCACTTTGGTAAATGACATTTCTTTTTAAATTCGTTCCTGTGTTTTCGTTCACCGCCTACAAACATACCAGTGCGAGAACTACTTTTTCGTTGTGTCAATTGGTGAATTCTTATTGATTGTTGCAAACAGGATTGTTGCATTCAATGTGGATAATTACTACGTCTTCTGGCGACCAGGCCCATCAAGCACAACAGTTAAGACTGTCAGGTAGGTACGAGAATCTATAGCGTCGCCATTGATAAATATTAAAAGTAGCTTTTCAATGAGCATCGCCTAAATTCTTTCGTACTGATTTACCTACTTAATTATCTTCTTCTTCTTCGATTTTGTTATCCATTGTATAGGTAAGAACGTTGCTAGAATTGAAAACAACCTCTAACAAAGCAATTACAAACAAATAGATAACCCTAGCAGGCGTTTTAACCCTCGATCCGTCGCGTCGCGTGGCTTCGCAGTGACGGTCTTACGCGGTAACGAGCATCGCGGTTTTGTTGCATCGTGTTAAGCGTTTATCGACATTTTGTGCGTCGAATTCTGTAATCTACCTACTCCGGGGCAAGGGTAAAAAACATGATCCATATTTTGACAATACCAGCATAATACCTAGGTGCATGTGCATGTACGCCAACAGGCCTGAAGTGTATCGCAACCTAATCGCAACCCGCTCACCAGTCACCAGTCAACAGCATTTTTTTGGTTCTGTAAGCGACTCATGTAAGTTTTTGTGATTTATCATTTGGTTTCAGGCTGACGAATATATTTTATAATTTAAAGCACCGCTACATTCTGATCCGTTAGTTATCAATGCCTAAGTTCTGTAGTGTTCTAAGGTCTGTAGTTGTAGTGTGGATCAGTTAGGAAGTAAACCGAAAATATGTCAAACTTTTCTTGTTTTAGCTCAGAATAATAAAAAAGTATAGACGGAGCCGTCGTAAACAATAGCGACTAAAAAAGTGAGGACTAGTTTTGGCGTTGTGTGCGTACTTTTTTATTGGTCTGAGTGTTTTAGTTAGTTACTCAGGTGTGCTTTGGTAGGTACAGTTGGGGTCAACTGTTGCACCGTTATTTTTGATCCTATGCCTTATCGTAGGTACCCCAGCCTAGACCAACAGCTTCACGTACTTTTTGCGACACGTAATCTACGGATCTTGATAACAGGCTACTACTTACTTATAATTAATGGTCACCCATCCACAATCCGACCTCAGCAAGCGTAGCTTAACCGTCGAATAACACTTTCTACAAGGCTAGCAACAGACTTATATTATTACACGCCATGCCACGCGACGTCAATATGGTGTTCTCATTGGCACCTTTTTCAGAATTGACCAATAAAACCGCGTGGGATGGCGTCGGGTGTTACAAATGTGCTGGAGTCTTTATTATCGTCAAGCCACAAGGCTAACATAATCTGAATATAAAGTCAGGGTAAAGCATAAACAAAACCAAAAACTTCTTTAATTTTATATTCCTTGAATAGAAACCCGCATCGTCTCGAGATAATCGCGACCCGCATCGTGAAAAAAAAGGATGCCTCACAATAGACAGCGTTTATTCAAACGAGCGCGTCTTTGAAGTGGTGGCAGCGTGACGTGCAAAACGCACTTGTTACTGATACCATCTTTAATCTTCGCACCTTTTGGTGTGATCCGGGGCAAGCCAAGCAGTTTATAAATAGGGGGCAGAGTCCGCTTTGTGAGATGAAATGAGACTAGCGAGAGATAAGAATCTTGAAAGTGCTCCAAGACCGCGGTGAGTCGCGTGACCTCAAGGGCATCTGTGATCTATTGCGCTTTTCATTACGTCACACAGCCATATTTTTGTAAAGCTGTTGGCGACTTTCTTTTGTTTACATTTATATTTCTTTCGTATTTTTATTTTATTACCTACCTACATGTAACATTTAATGCTAATCGTAGGAACAAAATAAAACGGGGTATAGGGTACGGACATCGTTGCACGGCGGCAGCATTGTCATTTTTCGACGGTTTTTTCCTAATTTTCTAGTTTTTCTCTGATGCTACTTTTGCTTAAAGCTGTAAAGAACGTTCAAAAAACATAATTTTTTTCTTAACCTAATGATATTTTTCCTTAAAATGTAAATAGGTACCTAAGTCACTTTTGTAACTAAAAATCAATCAAGTTTGTAAGTAGGAACAGAAATCACATTTTTATAGTTTTAAATAAAGACCATCAGACAGAACTTAGAAATTCGACGCACGGGGGTCCAGTATTGAGAAGCTTGTGGCTAAATAATAACATAGCCTCACGGATCGATCGAAGGTTAAGCTGCGCTTGGCGAGGTTGATCCGCGGATGACCAATCATTTTATCAAGACTCCTCTATGCCTCGGAAAGCACGTTAAGCCGTTAGTCCCGGCTATCATTTTTTTTTGTCCGAGAATATTTATTATAAAAGCAGAATGGATGTAAGATAAACATAACGAAAATATCGGTTATCATCATCATCATCATCATCATTTCAGCCATAGCCATAGTCCACTGCTGGACATCGGCCTCCCCTATAGATCTCCAATTTAATAAGACCGGTTGGAAGCGGCTCGCATCCAGCGCGTTCCGCGGCCTTAAAGAGGTCGTCTGTCCAACTTGTGGGTGGACGTCCTTCGCTGCGCTTGCCGATACGTGGCCTCCACTCGAGAACCTTTTGACCCCATCGGTCATCAGTCCTCCGTACTATGTGCCCTGCCCACTGCCACTTCAACCTGCTAATCCGCTGGGCTATGTCGGTAACCTTGGTTCTTCTACGGATCTCCTCATTTCTGACTCGATCTCGCAGAGAGAGACTCCGAGCATAGCCCTCTTCATAGCTCGTTGGGCTACTTTGAGCTTACTCATAATGCCCATAGTGGGGGACCACGTTTCAGTGCCATACGCCATCACTGGCAACACACACTGGTCGAAAACCTTCGACTTGAGACACTGAGGTAAGTCGGACGAGAAGACATTACGCAATTTTCCGAACGCTGCTCAGCCGAGTTAGATTCGGCGACTGACCTCTTACTTGAAGTCGGACCTTCCTAACTGGACTACTTGTCCTAGGTAGACGTACGAGTCTACAACTTCAAGAATCGAGCTCTCAACAGATATTGGGGTGGGTACAACATGGGCATTATGTTCATTTTAAGACCCACCTGTTGAGAAACTCGGTTGAGGCCTTCGAGCATCGTGTTGAGATCTTCCATCGATTCTGCCATGACTACAATATCGGTTATAATAGGTACTAATTTAATTGCAGTTAATGTTTTGGGTGCCTGAAGACCCCACGCGACGGATTTCGTCATTGAAATGGTGCGACGGGCGGAGGGTTAAGCCGTTGGCCCCGGCTGTCATTTGTATATATCTTTGACAGTCGTTACAAGTAATCAGAGGCCCGAAAGTCTGACGACCAGTTTAACCAAGGAGTATTGTGTTATCCACAATACACTGGGTTCTGGGTTGTGGGAGTCGGACAGGCAGTCGATCCGTGCAAAATACTGGTATTCAGCTGCGTCCAGTTAAACTGGAAGCCCATACATAGTTGGGAAAAGGTTAGGCAGATGATGGGGGTCCAGAATGATGTGGAGACCTCTTGGTGTCCGGATGTTAGACATTAAATTGTCTCTGCCATATTGTCATGACAATTTCTGGTAGAGTTATAATTTATGTGATTAACATATAACATATCATCACGCCTGTTTTCCCCGAAGGGTAAGGCAGAGGTGTACCAGTAGGTAGTAGATACATCCACGTTTCGCCAGTTATGTAATTGGGGGCGAGCCTATTTCCATCAATCGGACACGTATCCAGACTCCGGGCTGACAAATTCCAGATAGAAAAACTTAATAAAACGCTTTGCCCGACCCGGGGATCGAACCCAGGACCTCATGCTCAGCAGTAACAAGGCAGGTTTTGTGAATAAGTATTTTGATATTATCTGATTATTTTCAGTAATCCAGTCTAGCCTCGCATTCTAATGTAACTCCGTATTACGAAGTTAAGTTTAGTATTACCATCGACGTGCGGGTAATATTTAAGATGGTAAATGTAGTAGGGAGCAATGATATTACAAGTTAAAAGGTGTAGATAGGTTATAAGCGCTCAGCAAGCGACACGTTAAAATGTGGCTAACTAGCTACACTTGACCTCCGTGTCGCGTCGCGCCGTCAACGGATGTGTGCGTGCGTTAGTGTACCGTTTTTGATTATTTTTTTTTTTTTGTTGTTGTTACGCGATTTCTCCCTCATTTGTGGACCGATTCTCAAAATTCTTTTTTTATTTGAAAGAGTGTACTCCCGAGGTGGTCCCATTTTAATTTGGTGAAGATCTGGTGCTGATCTTCGGAGATATACAACGGAACTCTTCAAAAATAGACGGCAAATCTGTCGTGATTGCTGGAATCGCTTGGATGTTTATTGTTTATACAACATCATGTCGTATCATCACGCCTGTATGCTCTGAGGGGTACGCAGATGTGTACAATATACCTAGATTTCGACAGTTAGGTATGTTTAGTTTCATTTATTTGGGATAAGTGGATAACCCTATTAGTATTGTTAACAAATAACAATATAAAAATAAATTCATGGCAAATATTTGTATGGGAACAACTAAAAATGGAAAAATAAAAATCTTTTTTGCAAAAAATAAAACCGACTTAAAAAAAACACTAACCAGTGTAAAATAACTCTAAATTCGGAAGTCGGTGGCCCATCATGAATAAGACAAAACCACCAAAGCCACAGACTTCCGAATTTAGAGTTATTTTACACTGGTTAGTGTTTTTTTTAAGTCGGTTTTATTTTTTGCAAAAAAGATTTTTACTTATAATATCATTGGTAGGGAGTATATTTACGTGTATAGCTTTAGTGTGGTGTGGGTAGTACAGGTCCGTGCCTAAAATCTGGCACTATTGCTTGTATTAAAAAAAAACAGGTCTTTCAATTAATAGTATATTTATTTGTAAATTAACTAAATCAAAACTAACATTTAGCAATAAATTGACTCAGATAGTACCTTGCCAGAAGAATACTTATCATACAAATCTTTGAAATTCCCCAGCGGCGTCCTGAGCCCATAATAAATCGAAAATACGTGAACATCAAAATATGTTAATTTCAACAATAAAACAATGCACCTACACATGCGAATAGTGTTAGAAAGCTAAACCGCAATTAATGTTAAGATTGAATGTCGCATAATACTAGGATTTTGAATATAGTTTAGTTACACGTGGCGGTCACAATAGTGAGATAATTTGGATTTATATTCTACATACATATTAGGTAACGACATACAAACATTCGAAGATTGACTACAGACAAAGTTATAGTATGCGTCGGTTTATACAAAGCATTGGATGTTGGTGTTATTCCTTACATAGTGCCGTTCACAACGGCGTTATGACAGACCGAAATTTATTTTTGTTTTCGGTTAAAAACAAATCCCGGTCAGTCTCTTAGCGGCGGTAACTACAAGCCAACTAAACCTATGAGCAGGGGCCGGAAGGCTGCAAACCAAAACGACCTGACGACGATTACGATTTATTGCATACATTTTATGTACTAAGGTGCAATTTACTTTAAATCTGGTGCCTAGTTACTAGACATTTACTCACTAACTAATAATATCTCATGTACATTAACGTAAAGCGAAACTAATGTAATGGTAACAACCGCACTTGCAAGCGAATAATCTTCTGAGCGTGTTATGGTCAGTGTAATATACAAATAAGACGGTTACAGAACAATATTTATGGAAATAAATGATTTATTACAAAACAAAAAAAAAACAATTATAAAATATTTTTTTACGATAATTAAAATACGAACACATTTTCAAACGGTTTTGTTCGCTTTTGTCATTTCAAACCTCATTAGTTCGGATCAGAATTATAAATAATCATTTATTTATTACGTAGTTTAAGAATTTTTATTGCAGCACGTAATATTAGAGGTTTTGGTTATCACATCCAACTAATTACTGCGGTAATAACGAATAAGCACCGCCAATTATATTAATGACACATTAATTACGCTGGCCATAACAGATGTGTTTAATTACTTGTTAAGTGAATTCGATATTAAATGATTAAGTGACAAAGCACTACGGTATCACAAAGTTGGGCATATCTCGTTGCGGTGTTAAAAATTATCTTACTTCCACCTGTCGCCTCCTCATATTACTAGCTATACCCATACTATAATAAATTATTATTCTCCAATACATCTATCGCTCGCGAAGTGCGATTACTTCGCTACATAATAAGATTACCGATTCTATATACGTATCCCAGACTAGCAAAAGGAACGTTAACTTCAAATACGTTAAAGACAAAAAATATAAAAAAAAGAACAATAAAAAAATAAAACGTCAATTTATGTACATGAAAATAATACAACCAGCGCATTGCCGTTACTTCGAAGTAATGTACCATTTTGTTTCTGAAATAATTATTATCATCTAGTACGCAACATCTTACAGTGGAGACTACGTGATACTACGTTATATTGCTTTTACAATAAAAAATAAATTATGTAGGTTCTACAGATCACGTATGCTAAATTAAATAAATAAATAATAATTTATCTAACTAATCTACCTAAACATGAAGAGAATTACAACAAAATACTGAGAGTAAGGAGAAAATAACATTTTTAATATTATACAAAAATAAATTTCGTTCGACAAAAATAAATGATCATGTCCAAGATACAAGACAATAAGTTTCGAGATAGATTTACGTAGTTATTTAGATTCTATTACATTTGTTTTAATATGGCATAAATCTTGTTGTGTCTACTTTATTTCAACAGTATATCAGTTTATATGTGTTTACGTCGACGATGTTGATCCATGAATGGCCACTAATTGAAATGTATCTATGATTACAGGGTGTGTTCGGAGCATAAGCTAGCCAATCAAGGTTGCCATCGCGTATATTCGTGTGTTGGTCGTTTATATCACGCAGAACTCTTCGAGAAGATTCCTGAGTTCCTTGTTGTGAGCTGCCTTGGAGCCGGTGGCGGGAGCCGCGGCAGTCGCACGTCCGTGGTAGCTAAAACAAATGAAAAAATTGTTTGATTTGAGGTCAGTCCAACACTTTCTTTATTTAAATAGAATAGTAACTTAGCAAGGATGCATAATATAAAACAATAAATTATTCAATAAGTAGCCTGCAATTTTATTCTTGCAGCTTGAGTTTCGCGAGTTAATTTTTGCATGCAATGAATGCCTTTGTACGTCTCTGCGTGGGTACAAAGATAGATACGATGCTATAATAGCCAGAAATATTCGTAAAATTTTCATGACAATGACGTCTACTCAGAATAATGCACGTACACATTGCGTCGACGCAACGTCAATGCCTAACATTCAATACCAATACACAATTGAAGTACTATGCCAATATAGATCATAATAAGCCTCATCTATCTTAACAGTCACCAACACATTTATAATTTTAAGATAAACTAAAATGTAAAGCAAGGCTCCCATTCAGCAGTTACATGTTGAAAAGCACATTTTAATGAGAAAATTGACGAGATTTTAAACAAAATTATAACACACCTAATTCAATGGACTGTCTTTTACAGTCCATTAAATTAGGTGTGTTATAATTTTGTTTTTATTTTAGCCTTTATTTATGATATTTATATACAGCCTATTTATATGTTTAGTAAGGTTTTGCTTATTTAATAGCTTGAGTTTAGTTCTTATGCATTATTAAGAAGCCAACAAGGTGTTTGAGCACTATCAGATCCACAATTAAAAGGAATTCACGATTATTTAATATTATTGCTATCAGCATCGTGACAGCTTTCTGAATATTTAGTTCAATTTATGCAAAATAGCCAAACACCCTGTTACTTAGTATAATTGAGGAATGAGATGATTCATGCAGGTTTTTGTGATAGCGAAAATAGAAGAGGAAAGGTTCGGGAGAGAAAGGGACGCCATATGCCGTTATCTCACCTAATGGTGCGCGGCACTGTTTCATCGTCACCTGACACAGGCTTCTCTTCCTGCCCGAAAAGCTGGGAGAACCAGTTACCCTTTTGAGGCTTAACACTGCAACCAATAGCCGAATAGATTATGGCGTAACCGTTTCTTAGAGCACAGTGTTAAGGAAATTTCACCATTATTGTAGGATTGCATGAAAATGATTAAATAGGAATCGGAAATGTTACTGAATGAACAATCACACATGCAAATTTTAAAACCATGCAAGCCCTTTAGTGTAACTGAAACTCAAGCTGCATTTTGTTGATTACTCACAGAACGATAAATAAAATTAATAAACCGACCAAACACGAAATTTTTTAAGTTACGAGTGAAAAATAAAACAAACACAATATTTAACCTTTCAATCGTGTCAATTAGAGACACAATAGAAAGACAATGACAGCGTGGACACCGGTGTCCTTTAATAAATTAATGAAATTACTAGAAAAACTAGATACACGCGAAACTTGCCTTGCAATTTGAGAGAATATTTTGGTACCATGTCTTTAAATTGAAAGTGACAGTGTTTTCTTTTTACACCTCGTTAATTGATAAAGCACCATGAATTCTCTGTTATATTATTTAGCTGTTTATTTATAAATATGGATCTTATCCAAAAACCAACTATGTATTAGTTTATAAAAAAAACTACTTCAGACTTGATACATACGTTACAGTCTTCTGGTTCTGCAATAAGGTGCGGAACCTGGGCTCGACGTATTGCCAGTAGCCGGAGTTCTTGTGCTCCTCCTGACTCCACACGATGTTGGAGGCGTTCGGGTACTTGTCGATCTCGGCCCTGATCTGGTCGTATGGGAACGGCGAGATTTGCTCCACTCTGAGGGAATAAAATACATGGAAATACATTATTTATTAGTTTCAGACTGTTTGTACATAACTATTTCAAATGGTTCGATATTGTGTTAACGCATCCACCGTAGACAAGGATGTATCCTCCGACCAGCTGGCTTATTCACAACCATTCGACTAGATTCCGCACCGAATCGAACGGCTAAGATGTCGAAGATGTCATCCAAACGCAATTCACAAATCCGAAACCGATTTTTTTTGACAAGCCAAATTCGATATGAAGACTCAAATCTTTCCGACAGCTGTTTGCTATCGGGAGCCATACCGAGCAAAATTTAAACGATTTAATTTTCATAAATCCAGGTTATTTCAGAGAAATATAAACACTGTAAACCTTTAAAACACTGCACTTTTAAGTAAATGAAGTTTTATTATTGTATTGACCGTATTTCATTGATACTTTCGCATTTACTTATATTCAAAGTGTAATTATGTAGAACTACATAATTACACTTTGAATAACTTTATTCGTATAGTTGTACGTGTTATTGTTTGACAATGAGCAAATAGCAAGATTTATGTATTGATATCAAATACTTACAGTCATTTAGCCTTTTTTAAGCAAAGTTATAATAAAAAAAATAATCCATAGTTTTATTTCAAATAAAAACTTTTTCAGCATTGCCAGACTGGCAATGTTTAAAAAGTAAAAAAAGTTTAAAAAGTAAAAAAGTCTGTCAAACTGGCAATGCCAATTTGACAGACGGCTGTTTACAAAGCAAGTTTATTTGAAATAAAGTTTGTTTGATTAATAATAAAATCATTTTGTACCGTTTGCTGTCTATTAAATTACTAGCTGTATATTCTATAATTAAACGGATCGAAACATTCAAATAAACCAATTTTATTTACTACTTTAAATTTTCTACCACGCTGATCTTTTTACTACCATTTTGTAGCGTTCCCCATCAATACAATGATCAATCGTATAGAAAAAAAAACGTATCCGTTCGGATCTGTGAATAGCGTTTTGGCAGTTCTTCGGCTCCGAAATGAGATTGTCGAAAACGGTTCCTTACCGACACGGAAACCAATCGAACGGTTTAGAATAAGGCAGCAGATGGGTACTGTCTGACCGACGGTTGTTGTTGGTATCTTGTATACGTTAAATCGTGCAGATATAACATCGCGATGTAGGATATGTCATTGTCAGCTTATGGTTTGTATGTGGCGAGATAGATGACGTATGCAATTCTCACATCTTCACAATTTTCAATTCATAGTCTAGGGTCTAGCATGAACTTAACTTATGGTTGATATTAGTACAAGTTCTACTGGACCCCTATCATAAAATTTGCCATTAGAGGAGCAATTTTCGTATTTTTAAGAATGTTTAAATTCATACTTCAGTCTAAATCTGTCAACAACACGTCTGTTTTCTGAAATCCAATGTAAAAACTTGTTAAAAAATTTATATTTTTGACAATTTATTTTGTGTTTACGATTAGATTTGAATGTTTTTAATTACAGAAATTAGCCTTCTGGTTGTGCGTTGATATACCTTCCTATCTGTATTTATGATTTCTTATTATTAAGTTTTCATTGTTACAGTACCAAAACTTTCGATTACCTAATCGACGTGCTTTTTTTCAGTTACAATTACCTGACAATAGCAATATCCTTCTCAAGTCCCTTCTCGCGCCTGTGCTTGAGCAGGTCGTAGTACACGCGGCCCGAACAGAACGAGATCTTGCGGACGTCCTTCGGGTTCTGGGCAGCGATGCCTTCTTCGGGGATCACTCTGCATGAAGAAAAGGTAAGATTTTTTTGGCTGACTAGTTAAAACTGTTTAATTTGAGAGGCTAGATTTGAGGCCAAGTATTTGTCATGTCACACAAATTCATATTACATTCATGGCGAAATACTGTTTCCACTATCACTAGGCGACATCGAAATTTAATTTAATGTTTAAACAAAAGCGCACTGGTATCATACTGCATAAATATTTAGGCATAACATTTTGGTGACGCCATAGTGTTAGTGAAAAATGGTAGTAAACATTATAGAAATATAGGTATAATATTTAGACTTTTGCCTTCCCTCTTTAGATTTCATTTCTGTTGACTTTTTAAGTTATCGTTGTGCACTTTAATTAAAAGAGCACTCATCCCGTCTTTTGACTGCTATAGGAAATTTCTTAATGAACCCAGACGCAGTTGACCAATATGCAGTAAATTATATTATTGTAATTCCAGTTTATCCTTACCTCCTGAAGCTTGATCCATCCTTCATCTCATCGAAGGAGGACTTGGCCTCGGGGTGACGCAGCAGGGACTTGGGCGTCATGAGTATGAGCGGCTTGCGGAAGGGCAGCGCTATCTGTCGCCGCAGGATGTGGAAGTACGAAGCGGGTGTCGAGCAGTTGGCCACGATCCAGTTGCAGTCGTGCAGCTGGCGGACTGCGGATAACAACAGTTTTTGAATCATGGTAAGTATACTGCTTTACTAAAATACGTTCCTCTTAGTTAGATACTCACGAGAATCGGCAGCACAAGCTACATAAGTAGAGATCGGAATAGTTAGACTATTTTCACCCCTTTATTCATGAACGTGGAGTAAAGTATTACCGAACTTGGTCCTTGAAAAAATTATGTCTATTGTATGACTTCTGGATTTACCATACATTTTGAATACATAGAATGTTCTTTAACATACACCGTTAAAACGTACAAATAGTAACTAGAAGAAGATGTAACTTTACTCCGCGTTTATTAATATGTATGCAATCTAGGAAAAACAGTTGTGACGTTTATTTCCCGGGATTAGACTCTTACAGGACCTCGCAGCTATGCTGGTATTACGTTTAAAATTCATCTAGAAATAGAAAAATAAAAAACACAAGCCACTTGTTGACGCCTTGCATGTGTGTGAGCACGCGAGCCCTTATGCACACACGTACACGACGGGACGAGCGGCGAGCGGGAGGGAGCGCGGGGTGTGCGCCACGGCGCCACCGCAGCGGTCCACGCGGCACAACGACGAGCCAGTCGGGTTGACGGCACCGCTCAAATTACATCGTTTTTTTTCTATATACGCGTGTCGAATTTATGTTACTTTTATAGTACAATATACCTCAGTTTAGTCTTGCAAAAGGTTTGATTGAAGAGCACCCTGTCCACCCCTTCGTGTAGCATAGAGAAGTTCATACACCACTCTATACTGTTTTAAGAGTTTTAGTAAAAGTAACTGACCTTCATAGTCGGGGCTCTCGGGCGGCATGTAGTCGGGGTCGTCGGCACACATCTGCAGGAACCTCTCGGGCCGGGCGGAAGAGTGCTCGGGACCCTGCGAATAGTTTTACAATATTATTGGCATAACATCCAGCTGTAACCCCGAAAAAGTTAGGCAGAGGAGTACTTACCTAATATTATTTACTATCTACATTAAGGCCTATATTAATTCAGCAAGTGATCTTGTGACTAAACAATAACAGCTTCACCACGGGCCGATCGAAGGTAAGGCTACGCTTGACGAGGTTGTAGCGTGGATGGATTCATTACATATCAAGACTCCTCCGTGCCTCGAAAAGCACGTAAACTCATTGGTTCCGGCTATCATTTGTAGATCTGTGACAGCCTTCACAATAGTCAAAAGCCCGAAAATCTGACCAAACAGTTTAACCAAGGCGTATTGTGCTACCCAGTAACTGGGTAGTGGAGGTCCGACAGCCAGTCGCTCCATGTAAAACACTGGTATCCAGTTGGCAGGTTAAACCGGAAGCCGACTCCAACAAAGTTTGAAAAAGCTAGGCAGATGATGATTAAGACAAGACTCAAGCATTACTTAAAATTTTGTTACAGCTTATTCATTTATTAAAAACATGGTTGGGTCACAGTCTAAAAACCTACAGTCGTCCGACGAAGCTGTCTAGACAGGGCAATCGTGCGGGGTGTGAAGGGCGAGACGCGGGAAAGCCGCTCCCGCACTGCGAACAAAACGATGTTCGTAGTGCGGGAGGCATTATTCAGGGCTAACGCGTCTAGACGTTGACGGCATTTTTCCAGAGATCAAAGGCGTCTTAATATTTATACTGTGGTTGGGTATTGCTTAGGCGCTCTTGCTAAGCTAATTATCTGATATTGCTTATTATATTTTGATGATATTCGGCATTTTGTATGCTGATTGGCAGTACAGTGGTGTGGTATACTGACCATGCCCTCCATGCCGTGCGGCAGCAGCAGGACGAGGCCGGACTGGCGCACCCACTTGGCCTGTCCGCTGGCGATGAACTGGTCGATGATGCACTGCGCGCAGTTGTTGAAGTCTCCGAACTGCGCCTCCCACAGGACTAGCGCGTTCGGGTTCGTTACGGAGTAGCCCACCTCGAAACCGAGGACACCTATAATTATATACATAATCAGGTCAGTAATTAATTTTGCAATCTAATTAAATGCGCAATAGAAAAAGTTCTCCATTGTCATCAACGCGAATGTTGGTGCAAAAATGTAGTGGCAGAGTTATTAAAATATAAAGAAACTATTTATTTAACTAGTTGCTACCACTATACTAGAGCCACACAATTTACGCATATCATGCGCTGTAAAAACGAATCTTTGTGGCGACATCGGATGTGTGCTGCTCGTTCGTGCGAACGGAACGTTTCGGGGTATTGTAGGGTATACTCAAAGTACAGAGACCAGAACACCAAGCTACCAAAATGTGTCTTGTTTCTTTGGTAGTTTTTCAAACAGAATAAGGTTCATGTTCAATGTTTGGCGTAGCTTGACATGTTGGCGTCTGTACATAATCGCTCATAGGAATACTAGCTCATGATATCATGCGGTATAGGAATCGTTGAGTCCTTCATAAAGAACTTACCATATTCAGACAGCGAGCTGTTGCACACGGTGTACGGCGCCTGGTCGGGGTACAGGTGGCACAGCGAACAGTACGTCGCCTTGTCCACCTTCTGGTGATGTAGCACGTGATGCCTGGGGTATGGAAACGATTGTGTTATTGTGCTAAACGTGTTATATTGATAATAGACAGTAGTCTTAGTAGGTAAAATGCTAGGTTCGAAGACACATCAGCCGGCGAATAAACGTATTGTGCGTCCTATCTTACTGTATTTGTGTAATTGTATTAGTAATTTAGTCGTTTCAACTGCTGAACTAATGTAGTGTTACAGAATTCAGGGGAGAGCACTATATTTAACAATCTGTACCTGTGTGAGAAAGTTCCTCGCTCGACATCCTCTCCTGACAATCTCACGTGGATGCCTTCCTTCAGCAGAGATCCGAAGGCCATCGCCTCTCCCAGCGCCCAGTCCACCTGCCGGTTTTCCACCATGGCCATACGCGCCTTCAGGATACGAAGCAGACCCTTGTGGATCTCGAACTCGGCCGCGTTGGGAGGCGGGGACGAGAAACGTTTGCCGATGTGCACTAATGTTTCTTCTACTACGCCAGTTGGGGACATCTGTAGCATAATATTGGGATATTGTTATTATGTCTTTTTTACATGTTTGATATGAAATGGAATAGTAGTGTGTGGTTTAGCAAAGTTACACACAGTTTAATCTGTTTGTTATTATGCAGTTGCTTCGTTGTACAAAACGCGTCAAGAAACTCATAGTAAAACCATATTGCTACTGTCTAACACACGGATTCGTGCGCTGTGAACAAGCGGGTATACGTGTTTGAGTTTCAACACTGATTGGTCGAACAGAGGCTACATTTGCCAAAATAAATCACTAAAAAGTTATAAAATGAAATACAAATGTTAGCTCTAATTATATTATTTTACTAACTGCATATTGTGCCTGTATACTGTGATCATTTCGTTTACTTTCTATTGGTTTGCTTATTATACTATGCTCCTCAACATGCACCTGCCATTTTCTTCTTCCATACTGAATCACATCATTAATTACCTTCAGCGGGTCCTTGCCCTCAAAGAATCCGGACCAGGGCGAGTCGAGCCAGTCCTTGAACTTGATGTGGGTCTCGGCCTTAGCCTGGGTGTACGCATCTTCGCAAATTTTCTCGTATTTATCCTTCACGTCCTTGGCTTCAGCTGCGGTGACGACGCCCTCGCTGATCAGCTGATCAGCGTACTTTTCGAGTACTGTTGGTATAAAGATTAATTGTTAATATTTAGAAAGTATTCTTGTTTGATTGCAAGGTATGGTCGTGTATAGACAGGAGTTTCAAGGAGGCAACAAACTTAAGCCACTGACAGTCGAGCGGCAAATTTACACAGGAATCGTGTCGGCAACATGCGCCCGCGCAGGCTAACTAACCCACAAACATAAAAGGTTGAGTACCGGATCAGCGGCTTGGGTGGCTACATATCAATTTCAGAGTTCAAACAGGTATTAATGACAGAGACAAAACTATTCAGAGGCTTTCCGAAAACTCAATGTGTCATATCAACGGTTACGAACTGTTTACAAAGACTGTACAAATTTACAGAAAGATGATCTAGCTTGTGTAGGAATGATATTAATTATTCCTCTGTAAATATAGAAGAATAATGACCATCATGCAATACTTTTTTACGATTGCACGTTTCTGTGATATTGATACTGACACTGCTAGCCTCCATCATCCCACTGCTGAGCAAAGGCCTCTCCTCATGTCTTCTAGTTTGTCGATCCAGGGCTAAAGTGGGCGACACATTCTAGCTGTGTCAGGGCTCCATGTTTCTGTGGCAATTTATGAATGTTGTCTCTTACCAGGCTTGGTCTTGTGGATCTTCTGGTACATAAGCGGCTGCGTGAACATGGGCTCGTCGATCTCGTTGTGTCCGTTGCGACGATAGCTGACGATGTCGATGACGACGTCCTTGTGGAACGTGGCGCGCCACTCGGCCGCCACGTTGCACACGTGCATCACGGCCTCCGGGTTGTCGCCGTTCACGTGGAAGATGGGCGCGTTCACTACGCGGGCTACGTCTGTAATGGACGTCATAACCTTATTATTACTTAATACTTATGAAAATAGAAGGAAATATCAGAAAATTCATCTGTATCGCTATCAACGCAAAATGCTCAAAATAACAGCTCGCATAACTATTTATATTATGGTTGTTTCACGGTTAGGGAGAAGTGAATAGTACACCCATATTTTGCAAGTTGTTTAAGCCTTATTACATAGGCGCCCATTGTCAACAACCGGACAAGACTACTGGTCGCTATTGAGAAAATGCTGACTGAAAACCTTATTTAACTTTATCTGATCAGTTCATTCTGGCTTTGAGAAGTTGTAGTGGTTACAAACCACGATCATCCGGCCTTTTATAACCACACGATCTACGTTTATTAAATCAATACTTAATTTAATAAACTTTTTGAATCTTAAGTGTCGATACTTTCTTTTTACTTCGAACCAGCCGGTTTTTTTTAACCAGCTGACGACGATGTGGGCAATGCCGTGCGTCGTATAGTACAGTCAGTGAGCTGCTTTGTCTGGCCCATCTTCCCCTATTTTTTTTCTAAGACGGATCACGTACTGCAGTGCGCTGACTGTACATCAATACACAATAAAATAATGTTTATGTCCACAAACCTGTGCAGTAAGCAGACGAGCGCGAGTGCCTGGGGTCGGTGGTGAAGCCGATCTGGTTGTTGACGACGATGTGGATGGTGCCGTGCGTGGTGTAGGCGGGCAGGTCCGACAGGTGCATGGTCTCGAACACCACGCCCTGGCCGGCGAACGCCGCGTCTCCGTGCAGCAGGAGGGACATCACCTACAGGGAATTACATTATATTTCTATAACACACAATACAAACTTTGTTTCCAACCCTACCAATTTTTGGTTAGCCTATGTTCTTTGACTCTCGTTTTAG
The DNA here is from genome assembly GCA_921972225.1 of Euplexia lucipara. Taxonomy (NCBI): domain Eukaryota; kingdom Metazoa; phylum Arthropoda; class Insecta; order Lepidoptera; family Noctuidae; genus Euplexia; species Euplexia lucipara. Next base: position 10,018,163 of record OV179144.1, read on the forward strand.
AAAAACAAATCCTCAGTTAACGCGATGTAAAGTTGTAACTTTTAGATTACCCATAATTTTCTTGAGGATAAAGATTATTGGACCAATCATGACTTGATAATGGCCTTGATCAGGTAACAAAGTTGACAATGCAAGATCCCTTGAAAAAATATTTAAATAAACAATAATATTTTAGTTATAAAAATACATACATACATAAACACACGCCTTTTCCCATGCTACAAACTACCGAGCGCCTTATGCTACGATTCTTACATATTTCCTTTGCTTCGTTTACATTCATACATGTTGTCGTACACACTTGCCGGTACCGAGTACTACACACCTGACCTTTCTGAAGACCTTTCAAAATTGCGAAATGGTGAGAGAGATGTTAAAGTTCTAAGCATAAAATACGATATTTACGTGGACGAAGTCCCGATTCAAGTGCTAGTAATTTATGTATAACTAGCACTTCGCTCGCGTGCATTTCGTACCATAACATATTTTCCATCCACTCATAGTATTGAAAATACAAAAAAAGTAGCTTCCTATTGGTGAAATAATTTTCAAAATCGATTCAGAGTTCCAAAGATTACCCAGCAACAACCACACAAACTCAAAAACCCATCTCTTTATAATACAAGTATAGAATAATACAATCTGAGACAGCAGTTCAAAGTCGTCATACCTTCTTGCCCTCGTTATCACCGCGGTAGAACTGCTCCGCCCGACACTTGCCCTGCACGATGGCGTCCACAGCCTCCAGATGCGACGGGTTGGCGCACACCGCCAGGCGGATGTTCTTGTTCGTCACGCGGTTCAGGCGCTCGATGTATGTACCCAAGTGGTACTTCACGTCACCGGAGCCCTGTGGTGGAGAAAAATATTGTTGTGTTAAGTTGAGACTGGCCTGGTGACCCTGACTGCTATGCCGGAGGTCGTGGGTTCGATTCCTACCCAGGACAAATGTTTGTGTGATGAGCACGATCATTTGTTCTGTCTCTGGGTGTAATTTTTCTATAATATGTATTTAGAAATATATAAGTATGTTTATCAGCTGTTTAGTACTCATAACACAAGCTCTCAAGCTTAACTTGGGGCTAAATGGCGTTGTGTGAAAAAGATGTGGAATATTTATTATTTATCATTTATTTACTTCTCGCCAGTTATTTTAAATTGAGTCTCGTGCTCACCCTTATACGAGATTCTAGATTTGTGCTCGTTTCGTGGCCAAAGGCTCACCTTTGGTCACGACACGATCTAGACAAAATGTCAGATGAAAAAAACCCAGTAACACTCCGACCCGGGAATCGAGCCCAGATCCTCAAGCTCGGCAGAAGCGCTTCCGTCAACTCTAACGAAGCAGTCCTCAAAGTAAGGACATCAGAGCGAGGAACCTCATCTTTCCACTTCTTAAACTTTAACTAGGTCAGGTTCATCTTTTCAGATTAGCCTTAACCATTCTTTATTTCAGGAATATATTCTAAAGTCAAAACAAATTAATGCTTACGTCATCTTCGGCTTCAAGTGCAGCGAACTGAGTGAACAACTGGTGGAGAGGTTTGCGGCAGACATTGGCGACCACGTTCAGACGACCTATGAAACAAGATTAATATTATTTCAGCCACAGGGAAATGCTTGCTTTTCCTCACGACCAAGTGCGGATCCACCGTTGTAAACCCTAACAGAGGGCGATTAGCTAATATTGTGGCAGCTGATGCCTTAAAAAAAATACTTGTTGGTTTTAAAGAAAATACTTAACATATTCAATCTTACATTTATAACAAAGTATGTCTAATTATGTAAATAAATAATGCAATGGTTTACAATGACATTGACGAATTTTCCAATGCAGTTTCATTTATTTTTAAAAACATGTTTATATTATATTTTTGATCTATCCGGCGCTGTTTTTTTTACGATTTCTTTTGAGATACCACTTTTGCGCATTAGCAGTATAGCTTAGTTACGCAACCAAGCCTAGCTAGATCGTTTTATCGCCCCCGAAACCCCTGCGTACTAAATTTTATGAAAATGGAATTGTTGGAGTTGTTTCCAAGATTTAGATTATATACATACAAGAATTGCTCGTAGGTATTAGATAGATTATGAGAGAAATATGAGTTACCTCTATGAGGCATGCCCATGATGACGGACTCGACGCCGAGACGCGTGGACACGTCGATCACCTGCTTCATCGCCGGGATCAGGATCTCGCAACCTTCCAGACCGAAACGCTTCTCTGACGACCATTTCTTCGCCAGGAAGTTCTCGAATCTAAAGACATAGTAATATAAAATTTTAATCATTGTAGTCGACATAAATATGACATTGAAATAATGGCAAAATACAGGGGTTCCCAAACTTTTCAGTTCGAGGTGCACTAAGAAGCCACTCGACTAGCACCCGTGCTTATTGAAATATAACCGCAAATGACCAAGTTGAGTTTCTGAACAATGGTAAACGGGAGAACCTCACAGCGCCTCTCTGTACTCTCTATGGCGCACACTTTGTTAACCCCAGGCATAATACAATAAAACGTTGAAAGCCGACTACACATAGTTGGAAAAAAATACAGTCATCCATATTTCATATTAGGTGAAGAACTCGAAAAGAAAAGATAGTCAACATGCTTTAGTTCAGCCGATTTCTGTGTCTGTGTGTATCTTCGAATAGGTAGTGAAAATCAAAAATACCTTTACTGCAACTTAAAACCTTGGTTTCTGGAAAAGGGTTTTTATTTGTTTCATCTTTATCATTCATGTAGTTTTATCTCTATCGATATTGTCGGCTAGTTAAATGGTTATGAACTTATTATATCGATTTAGCCATATACTTAGGGCAACATTTCTAAGGCCTCTTTTACCTAAACCTACTTACAGTGAGTACTATAGTCAAGTAACGCTTAAGTAACTATTTTAATGCCATTTACCATCACACAAAGCAGTAAATCATGATGGAATTACGCGATATATACATTTGCAATTATTTGCGGAAGAGATCACTAATGGTTTCATAGTTACTGCATTTTACATAAGAGCTCACGTCAATCATTGTATATTAAACCTTATCTCAATCACGTAAAAGTAAAATGGCATGCGCTCGTCTAGGAAACGTTTACACGGCGCTGTTTTTCACGAATATCGGGATATGACATTTTATAGTAATAACGACTTTTTTATTAAACATCTGGCAGTTGTTTAAACAGAGCCAATACCTACCATAAAATCTACGGAGTACTGGTGCTTTTGTTTTTATTGTATCATTCACACAGACACCTACACAATGACTGGTTGATTTTGCTTAGGTTGGTTAAATAAAAACACAACTTTGAATGAGATTGTTACGTTGGTAAAAACATTATTTCTTGCATAAAAGGGCTCTAGTGCGTTCAATGAATGACATGAAATGACTCATTTCAATACATTGAACAAAAGTGTCGGTACGTATCGAGTGATCGCCGCATGAACAGCTGTAGTTATCGTATTCGAGGAAACAGTATCAGTATGTATGTTAGTATGAGTAGAAGTTAGTATGTTTTAGTTAATATGTCGTGGATCCCGAATGGAAGGAAGCGACCGATCGAAAGGCCTAGAAAGATATAGCGGTATGAGCTGGACTCCTTCTTAAAAGATAAGCCCACGGTCGCAATAGGGCGAGACTCCACCAAAGCGGAGACGAGAAGAGATGTGTTTTACAACCAATCAGCTTGCGTCATTTTGATCGCTCAGTGCTAGCTTCAGCACAATACAATATCCTATTGGTTAATTACAAGATATCTCCTCTCGTCTCCGCTTTAGTGGAGTTTCGCCCTTGAGACTAGGAAAAGTGGAAAGAGAGAAGCGAGGCATATGCCCTGCAGTGGGACAACACGGACTTAAAATAAATACTTATAAAACGTGTGAACGTAGCTTAAGTACGCACGCACTCCACAGAATTGCGTATAATAGCAGTAACATGGATATGTACTCTGCTTCTGGAAGTAGATAACTTTCTGCGTTATCTATAACGCATCTAGCCATAACAGGAGTTAATCGTTTGTTACTAACTAACTATTATCAAGGTTTTGCCAAATACATTTTATAATTCCTAAAATTATGTCTGTTCCCAGCAGTCTACAGCTTGTAAATTGTTGAAAGTATTACATTTTGTACATCTGTGTACTTTTTATGGCAAATAAGTATTATTATTAAGTTGATATACAAAAGTGAACACCAAAAAAAAATCGACATATCTGTAAAGGCACTAGAAACTTAAAAAGGTGTGTCCCCTTGTTTTTCAATGTCACGCTTATGCGATAGGACAGAGCAAGTCATGATGGCTGATGATTTTTGTAGTGTCACGAACCAGATTAGATTTATTACCGAGTATAACAAAACAGTGATAATAATAATCGACGCGTGTGTAAGACAAGGGGCCTGTTATTATAACCGAAAGGCGGGAATCTACATCGCAAGTGTTTTCTTTTTTTTGGTTGTTGAAAAGCAAATGAAACAGAACCCTGCAACATAATAACAAGAGCCATTGCGTATTTTGTTGTCTTTAGGCGTAAACTAAAGAAAGAAAGAAAGAAAATACATTTATTGCCAAAAGCTGCATACAGGCACAGTAAAAACAAGATAAAAATGGCATGTCTCACGGCTGCGCCAAAAGGTTAATTTCAGCTGTAATGCCAGACAGATGCTGAGATGCTGCCTGACGCTGGCTATACCTAACTATGGTAATAGACATCCATAATAATAGTTGCATAATAGGCAATAGTTGAAGCCGATTTATAGCTACTGTAGCCTTCTATCCTACCTTCTTCCGTAGGAAGAAGATAGATAACGTCAATTCGAACGATTTGAAGATACACGTTTTGCACGCACATTTATTCTTAAGACTTTCTTCATTTCTGTGAATGGTTACTAGCTATGCTTATCGCATACATTTGTACAAAAATACTAAAGGATAGTTGTGGAACCGATAAAAAAAATCATTATAATGATTTTTTTTATAGGTTCCACAACTATCCTTTAGTATTTTTGTAAATATTATAATATTTACATTACGTCTACGTCAAGCATTCGTGCTACTTACCCAGCGGATCTGGTAAGCCGAGCGAGGATCAGTCTCTTCTGGTCGGCGCTCATCTTGCCAACATTGGGCGGCTCGATGCGCTGCCTGATCCAGTTGCATTGCTCCAGAGAGTTGATGAACATAAACTCAATGCCGATGTTGTTACAGTACGCTTGTTCCAGACGGTTTAAGATTTCCCTGGAATACAAAATCCCATTAGACTTAGTATAATTTATTGGGCCACTCTTAGTCCACAAGTCCACATTCCCAACAGTGGGCACGTTACTAACCGACTGCACTGGTCCACTAATATCTTTTTAGTTCATTCCTCAAAATAAAACATCACAGACACTAAACGGATTGATTCTCACATGATCTGTCCAAGATTACGTCTGGTCTTTCACAGAGCTGAGAAAAGACCTCCGAGTTTATTTCGGGGTTTCTTCTCAGAGTAGTCAGATTATAGTGAAACACCGACCGCACCTTACCTACTAGTTAGAATATGTCATGTGATAACGTATGAGTGTTTGTAATAACCAATAACCATTTTTATTTCTTATTTTTTTTAGCATCCTTTCCAGGTTCTTATAGTTGCCAGACATCTATGGATATTATGTGTTGCTAAATGCATACAGGCAACGCTATCTGTTTTATTTCTATAATAGGGCCTTAAGATTAGTTTTTAAGAGGATTGTCTTGACTTCATAAGAACCTACTTCTAAGAGGTCTTTTTAAGTGCTAGAGAGCGGTGTAGCATAGAAAGATAACGTAAATACGACTCGATTACGTAAAATTTTATTACATACTTCGTAATGCTTACAGAGTTTACATCAGACGCGGAACGAATCAGTGCAACTAATTTGAAGGCAATTAAAAGAGTGAGAGTCGCAAATCTTAGTACTGAAGAAATCAGTGGAAGCAATTAGCTATGTTTTGTTTTATCTTCTCGGATAGTGATCCAATCAGCTGTGGTAGGTATTCGTTATCGATGAAGGTGATAAACGTCACAACTCATGGGCGTTTACTAAAGACAAGGTGAAGGTCACACAATAACACTGATAACATGTCTATCGGAATCAACTGCACCTGTGATTAAAAAATCTTATAATCGATTGCGAATGTGACACATAGCACTATTCTATCTATCCTTATTATTGAAATCGGTAAAACAGAAGATTAGCTTTAGTCTCTGACTAAACATTTAATTCAAATGGGATTAATTGATTAAAACAAAAATCCCCTGATTGCCTCGTTGGTCTAGTGGGCGTTAGAGCTACTGAGAGTGAGGCCCCGGGTTCAATTGCCAGGTCAGCTAAAGCAATATTGGGCTATTCCATTAGTTACCCAGAAGTTACACAAAAACTTGTGCCCGGTTGTTGGCAATAAGTTTACCTCTTAATACATGGGACATTAGATTAACGGGTAGAATATGTGATAGGTACACTTCTGTCAAACTTATTAGAAAAAATAGTCGTGTTGTTGCGTTGTAAAATACTCCGCAAGGAGCACTGTGGTCTATTGAGAGACTTTGTTACTTGGTAACTTAATTAGAGTCAATATTCTCTGCACGAACAATTATTATTTAAAAGCGTTAAACAAATTATTGAAAAACTTACCTTAACGGTAACGCTTTCTCTTTTTCACCAATAAAAGTAGTGGATGGTAGTTTGAATACTCTGTCCATATCAGCTTCATCTAAAAGATATAAAGCGCAATCAGAGTAGGAACGTTAAAACAAGGTAAATTCCAATGGATGCCCATGTAAAGAGATGCAACATTACAATATGTGAATAACTCTACCCTTTCGACAAAGCACAAATCAAAGCAAAATAGTTTATCATATCCCTTTACTAGGATTTTTCTTTACATATTTCCAACCAACATTACATTATCCCACAATAACTGTACGCCCTTACAGAAAATGACAACTTTACATTTACAAATACACAATTGTACATTGAATATTTTATATAATTATATATGCGGTGTATCGATATAGAAATGGAAAGAAAATTTTAGGTGCAACAAAGTGTTATTATTTTAACATATACTTTAGAAGTGGAGAGCCATTCTCTGGCGACTATCCAACACCGACCAAGAAAAGATAGCGAGCGTATCTTTCAATGCCAAACAACAATATACTTTTCTATAATTATAAACCATCGCCAATATATGTTTTTATAATCTTAATTACATACAATATAGTAAATGGATATTAAATACATGATAATAATAGGTACAGTTTCATGCAGTATATGTATCTATATACATGCTAATGTTCATACAATATAGTAAATAAAGGCATGCAATCAATATAATATTAATAATAAATAAACCACATGGATATCGTGCAGATCATGAATACTTAAATAGAAAGGTACTGAGATGAGCAGTGCGCGTGCGTGCCGAGGACCTTGTGCGTTACATCCACATTTCTTTATGAGCTTGTAGTTATGGCTACCAGCTATCGAATCGATTTACGAACAGACATATTCAAAATAAAAATTAAACGCAAATAAAAATAAACGCCATTTGACATTGTGTTAACTTTGCTGATAAATTCTGTTCATAAAAAGTCCAAATAATCCGACTGCAACAACAAAATAATAAAACTCAAATGTTTTTGTGCCAATCCGCATTAATACTAAAATGCCGCCTAAAGATTTAGGAAAAATCCACCTGTATTTTACGTCATATCAAAAAACAAGATGGAGGTAAAGTTTTTGAACGTGTTGCAAATGGAAAATTGTTTAGGAATATTGCTTCGCCGCCATAACTACCTACATATGAGACAACGAGCGACCACGGTGCTTTCAGTATTTCAGGTTCTCGTGTGTTCTTACCAAACCTGTAGCTGTTGTGAATCACCTCCCGTTTGTTTTTACCGATCAAAGCGCTGTTCATTATTTCCAAGGGGTCGAGATTGGCTATGTGATGTCCTCGAATCTGTTTTTTAGTGCACAACATTCTCATTTAGCGTGATTATGTAACTGCCGATACGATTAGTCATAGTTTATAACAAAAAATAATATAAAAAGCAAAAAATAATAAATATTCATGTCTTTGACTACCTGTAGATATATAGCAGAGCTTATTGCCTTCATGAGGATTGAAGGTTTTAGGGGTTTAGTCAGTTATATCGCAGGGCTGGTTAGAGTACAATACACAAACTGTGCTGGATTACGGGCAACATAACAAAAAAAAAACCTCGTGGATAAGCCAGCGTGGTGTAAAATTCAAATAAAGCAGTCAAGATAATAGTCAATAATTATTTCCTACGTTAAAACCTGTTAATTGATTTGAACTAGTAAATTATTTGCGCATTATCACCTCCTTCAACCGACACGTTTCCAAACTATTCCATTATATTAAATAGCAGAAAATAATTGGTATTCTTTTAATTATAAGTGTAGAAGTACCTAGTGAAGGTTTATGTATAAGTAGGTAAGTATATAATACAATCCGCAATACAAAATATGAAATGATATTACTTATGGCTTTTTACAATGTAGATAAAACATTATTAACCACTTAATAAGTCTCAAGCATTTGGTAATAGGATTTCAGTTAACAACAGTTAATTGGAATACAATAGAATCAACATGTATAAATAAATATCTCCTGGATTTACTAGACAGTGATCTATTCTACTTATTACTACAATTTTTAGGTCATTCTTGGTCATTTACAATATCCTTTGACTACCACGTTGGTCTAGTGGCTGCAAGCACTACCGCTCAGCGTTACCTCTTGAATCCCAGGTCAGGCAGTGTCATTGGGGTTTTCTCATACATGGGACTTAAACATAACTGGCGAAAAGTGGGTATACTACAGAGGTACATTTCTACCTAACCCTTCGAGGAATACAGACTTGATGTTACGTTTATGTAATATCCCTTTTGATAACAAAAATCCTTATGTGTATTTGCATACGTGTAAGGTGGTCAAATATCAATATAAACCTATTGGCATCAGTATCTGTTACAAATACCTTACGTTACGTCTGTCTTAAAACATATCCTACCTAACTATAAATCATACTTAAGTTTACATTATTCTTATTTACAATATTATTTTCTGTAGTACATACAAACTCTAGTAAAGGAATATGATTATAAAGCGATTAGTCTTATGCAGTTCCTCCATACCTCAACCTCATTTGTTAATAATTAATTGCTCATCAACATTGTAATCAACAAAAACACACAATGGCTGATCTAACAGTCATAAACATGGAATTAGTAATATTCTAATGAGTACTATAATTTAAATGACCGATAATGTCAAAAAGCTAGTCTCAATTATTTACATTCCAATTAAAAACTTATTCCAATTGTTTTCACTTTAGTTTTCTAATCAAATTTGTTAGAGAGAATTAATATATTTCAAATTAATCTTCCATCTCCAATTTGAGGTTATTATTCTACGAACCAAGCACCATAAAGCATAAACTAACTACGTATACGATACAGGAAGGGTAAGTGGAAGAGTACGCGGGTGTACGCAAGGACAAAGATCTGCAAATAGCCGGTGCCAGGATTGAGACCGAAACTAACCCCCCTACAGAACCAACAGCAAGTTACCAGTAACGCATTACTCAGCACTTGAACTATATTGATGTCAATTGGACAGACTGTATACTACGTAGAACAGAAAACTAATTAAATGTTTGTTTGGGTTTGTAACTCACTCAGACATTATCTTATCACTCTTATAGGTAGTACTAATGATGTATAATTGCGAAGTCCATTTGACATCAGTGTCGTCCCACCGAATACGTGATAGAGTTTAGTCGTTCATACCGAATCTGACGTGTTCTCTAATGACTGCCTCGTTGGCGAAGGCTCGCAAGCCGCCGTGCCATTCGCCGCTCGATATCGGGTCCCCGGTGGCGATGCCCAGCGGGTCTAAGTGCGCCACTAGGTGACCACGTGACTACATCCAACGTAAAACAAAATTTTCGTAACAAAACAATCAGGTGACTGCCCCATCATACATCCCTTCTTCAGATATATTACATATAGGTAAAGCGGTAATACATAGGTAGGCACATTTTTTGCATATTTTACTTATAGAAAATATGTACAAAATATTAATTGTATAAAGGTAATTTGTGAAACTGGAAGTTTTATTGTGATTGTGACTCAGCATACGTATGATTGAGAAAAGATAACATGATAAACCTCAGTATTCCCATAAACGTGCATATTATTTGTCAGCACCTACCACATCGAAATATGTGTTAAATACGACATAAAGAAGAAAAATAAGGCAGTAACTGTTACTCTTAATTAAGATTTTTGCGTTTTTGTATCATTTGAGACTAGCAATTTATGTCGGTCTGGTTATATTTTATGAATAATATGTTTGATGAATGTCTTCATGAATAACGATTTTACAATATTTTCATTCACACGTAATTAATATCAGGTAAAAAAAAAGTTATCTTTTACAAATTGGTTATAACATTGGTTGTTAGGATTATTATTCGGGTGACTAAACTGCTTCAAATTAAAAACTACAGCAAATAAAATTTTTGATAGTAATCGATAGCGAGTATTATCACACACATGCATATGCAAGAAACAATTTCCTAACATAAATTTCTAATACACAAGCAGTGTAATTGAACAAAAGTGTTATCTACAATAAGATAGGCACGTCTGATACACACTATAAATCAAACAATTCAAGTTTGAGGATAAAACTATTACTGTGATATATTAAAGATGATGCATTATAAGTCTATATGTTTAGTGGTTTGCGTGATGTTAAAGCTACGGCTATCCATCCATAGACAAGGTCACCTATCATCAGCACTCGTGACCATTCTCCCATAAGCATGACTAGTTAAAAATATGTATGTGTGTTATAAAATCGCTTACGAAACACAACAATCAGTGACACGCAATGCAATGTTGAAATAAATAACGAAACGATATACGACTGTGATTGCGTCCATAATTACGACAGCGACATTTCCCCTGTCTCCTGCGTACCAAAATTGAAATATTTCCTCATGATGAGCTCGGAGCTTGGCCCGCGCATGCCTAGTTGAGGCAGGTTCGCCGTGATGATGCCGAGCGGGTCCACGTCGGCCGCCAGGTGACCGCGAGCCTGTCACGCACCCGCCACCACATCACATTTTAGCCCAAATTGCAAACATCCACGACCTAGCGACTACAACTACATACCGGGCGTAATAGAAAGCTATAAACTGCATTCGATGCGATGCCCACTAAACTGTGGTTCAAGGACTTATCATTATTATGAAGGTAGATGTTTTTGTCGCCAGGTCGTGTAACAGAATTTAGACTAGTTAAACGAATAGTCTTGAAACCGCTATGCCAACTGTTCCACACGCAGTAACAATGACTCTTGCATGTATACATTATTGTGTCATAACATCAATTTAATTGTAATAATTCCGAAACAGCTAGTCTTATAAAATTAACAAAAATAAATAACTTAACATTTATAAAAAAATGTCTTAATTTACTCTAAGTACTAAATAATTCAAAAACAAAATTTACGAATAAGTCTATTCTGCCTATCTTAATTAATTATTATGTGCGCGACCTACAATCCAAATCATAATGCTCGAAAGCTGCTTTCGTGAAAATCATTAAAAAAATGTGTAAAATAATAAATACTACCTAGACCTGACATAAACATTTCTTAGTCAACATGTTTCAAACTGGGAATAAAAAAGAGGGGAAACACGTTAGGTTGGGGAGCTGATGACGAGAAAAACTTTTTTATAAAAATCATTTCATCGAACAAAAAAATTAATAGCCTAGTTTAGATGATTTATTTTTGTCATTCATGAGCTCCCTAACCATCGGGCAAGTCACAAGTAGAGGGACAAAAAAGTGCAAACAATAATTAATGTTCAACGAGAATCATAACACCGGTAAGATAGGAACGTTCGTCACCTGGTAACTCCTGATGATGGCCTGCACAGCCAGATGATCGTCAATTATCTTCTCGTTAATAGGAGATCCTGTGAAAGAAGAGAACCTTAACAATATGGTCCAAACTACTTGTCCTAAAGAAATTAATAAAGAAAGATATTACGCAAAAAGGTTTATAATTAGTAGTTGAATCTGCAAAGAAAACCAATAGCATTCCTATTAGGGTTTTCTTAGTTGACCTACTTTACAGAATCTACAGTATCTAATAGTCATGCTCTCATCCAATATTTCCAATTCTTATAAGGGCCTTTTAACAGACAAAACTGACCAGGAAGATCATAAATAAACCTTATTACTCTGAACTAGACTTATTATTAAATGCGTTTGAATGTAGGATAAAAGAGGACCCCTAAATTTAATTTTTCACGTTTTTCTTATGTCGTTTGACAGAACAAACCTGCAGAAATGGATGGCATGCCAGCACCGGCAGGTACAAGTGATGTGAGAGGTACTTCATTCTTGTTGTAAGGTGATAGGTTCGGCGGCGACGTGTAGGCTGTGCCCGGTTGCGCGCCAGCCGTCGCATTGCGGAAAAACGCATCCCACGACTAGAAAAAAGACATAGTTAGTAAACATATATTATAGTCTAAACACAAAACAATAAAGAATTAATACTTGGTAAATTTTATGGTGCTTAAAGTAGGGGAGCACAGGTATTGTTGAGCGAAGTTAACTAGAAGTGCTTACAATAATAGGCAAAAATTCAAGCGAAAATGTATCCTTCAAAACCGAACAAAAAAAAGCTTTTCAAGTTCTGCTGATAGCAGTTATTTATTGCAGGCCGGTTTTTTTTTTTCATTTATTCAGCAGGTAATATTTTAAGAATTATCTTGTCTCCTCGGTGCCTTTATTTATGTGAAACCCGAAATAACAAAGCCGTAACAAACACGACTTTACATAATGGTGGTGAACACCTGCTTTGAACCATTCTATCCTTGATTTGTACGTGCCCTCTTTTTGAGACAGTCGGGTAAAAAATCTGACCAGCTAGACATTACTATTTCTGAATCTCACACCAATAGGTATGACTTAAAACACAGACAACACTTTTATTTGACGAATGCAAAGTAACTAATTAGTACCTTGTGCTGTTTTGTCGAGAAACACATTACACATTTTATACTACCTAAGAATTTCCTATCATATAAAAATACGATTTTTTGTGAGCTCTGTTAATGTTATAGAATTAATATTTTTTAAGAAAATCAGTGCTACAATTTACATAGAAACAATATGCCATTTCGAATATCGCGAGCTGCACATCGAGGAATCATGCACCTTATTTCAATGACATACGTCGGTTTTTGGCCCCACCGAGTTTCTGGAACCGACAATCAGGCAGGGAAATACCCAGACCATGAAAATCGATAACACTTTGCATACATAATACATAAGTAACTCCGCAAACCTAGACCGTCCTATTAATGCATGGAACGTTATTTTCCTGTTCTTTTGCGGTATTTTATTTTTTCCGCTGTTTCGCCAGTGTAGACTACACTATCTAGATATTGCCGAATTACCTTGACAAACACTTTGACGAAATCTATACTAATATAACAAAGCTAAAGAATTTTTTTATTTTCCTCTGGGTTGCTGAACATTGTTATGGAAGTAATTTCGTGAAAAGGGAGGGAGATGACCGGGGAAGCGCGCACTATTTGATTTGACCAATGAGCGCGCGCGGCGTGGTGGCGGAGCGATGTCATACTATCATTTTATTTTAAGGCGGCGCATTTACCAGGATAACATGTAAGATGTTAAAGATCATGTACCGTCACTCGCTCTCTCGCTCGCTCGCTAGGGCGCTCGTATTTTTAACCGACTTTCAAAAAAGGAGGAGGTTCTATGTTCGTGTGTATGTATTTTTTTTTTTTTTTTTTTTTTTTTTTTTTTTTTTTTTTTTTTTTTTTTTTTATGTATGTTACCTGATTTCTCCCCCATTTGTGGACCGATTCTCAAAATTCTTTTTTTATTTGAAAGAGTCTACTCCTGAGGTGGTCCCATTTTAATTTGGTGAAGATCTGGTGCTGATCTTCGGAGATATACAACGGAACTCCTCAAAAATAAACGGCAAATCTGTCGTGATTGCTGGAATCGCTTGGATGTTTATTGTTTATACAACATAATGACGTATCATCACGCCTGTATGCTCTCAGGGGTACGCAGGTGGGTACAATATACCTAGATTTCGTCAGTTAGGTATGTTAATTTTAATTTATTAGGGATTAGTGGAAAACCCTGTTATTATGACATGTATTGTTAACAATTAACAATATAAAATAAATTCATGGCAAATATTTTTATGGTAACAACTAAAAATGGAAAAATAAAAACTTTTTTGCAAAAAATAAAACCGACTTCAAAAAAAACACTAAACGGTGTAAAATAACTCTAAATTCGGAAGTCGGTGGCCCATCATGAGTAAGACAAACCCACCAAAGCCACAGACTTCCGAATTTAGAGTTATTTTACACCGTTTAGTGTTTTTTTTGAAGTCGGTTTTATTTTTTGCAAAAAAGTTTTTTTTGTATTTAAACTTGCTTATTTCTGGAACTACTCTAGCTAATATATATTAGGGCTATTTAGATAGCCCTATTCTTGATTAAGGTTAGAGGCTATGCTATATAGCAACACACTACGACTTTTATAAATGGGGAAACAACGAGGCACAACTAGTTTTAATAGTTCTTTAACGCCACTACCAATTTTTATTAATAACTAACAGACGTCACGCGGTTTCAACCGCGTAGGTCCCGTTCCCATGGGTATACAGGGATAAAAAGGAGCCCATGTGTTAATCCAGGGTCTTCTTCACGTCTAAACGACTGGAACGATTTTAATAAAATTTGGTTTGCAGTTGCTGACACCCTGCGGCGGCCTACAAACACAAACTTTTGCCTTTATAATATTAGTGTGATCTGTAAGCAGCTATCATGTTGTGATGCATACAAAATTGCGGGAAAAACTTACAAAAACTAAATATTCATTGAAATGTGAAGTGAATACGTATTTGTTATGTTAAAATTACACAGAAACGGTCGTAGGGTGTGTTTTGTGTTGGTGACTTCAATGATTATTGCATGATAACATAACGCATTTTCCTTATCTCATATAGAAATTGTGGCCGTGATTGTTTTGAAGTGATTGAGAAGCACTTAGATTATGAGCATCATTGTGTGTGATCAATCAAAGTAAAATCTGATAATATAAAACATTATCATCTTGAATGTCATCATTTCTCTTATTTTTCTCTCAATATCTCGTGCCTACTTCAAACTATTTGTTATTTAACTAATCCATGTATAAATTCAAGGATAAATGACGATCTATACCTATAAAGTTACTTAATTTGAATGTGGGTATAATGAACCTATTAGGTTTTTTTGCGGGTTTTAGCAATGCAACTGCGATAGCGAGGGTTGCTGCAAATATTTAGTCCCGAGTGTTACCAGCTAAGGGGTTAAATCCCGCCTGAAAATTTTATTATACGCGAACATGACACTTACTGACGCAATTCGAGACCTTAATTATTGAGCCACATAAAAAAATATGCTACAAATAATTTCCTTAAAGTTATTATACCGCAAGACAAAAAGCTAAGTACGTTTGCACAATACAAATGATAGAATGCAAATTTACACATTACAGTGTAGGCGATAATGTTCGTTCATTAAGAGATTCAGTTCCACTCGGGATTTTTCAGATCAAAGCAGATAAGTCCCTGCGAGTTACAACTGACTTTATTTAGTAATGACTCGCAAATTGGCATTGCACGAATTGTCAATTTACGCTTGTGAACTCCACTACATTATGCTCTTTGAGGCTCAATGCTTGAACTTCACGGATAATTTATAAATCTGTGGAAATATGTTTCTTGATCAGCTTTTCTAACGACCCCTTGAGTTGTAATAAACGGTATCAAAAGTTATTAACGTATCCATATGGAAATGCCTCTCTATTTCTTCCCTTGATTCTAAATTTCCTAATTTTAGTTGTCAAAGTTCCCACTTTATAGCTGACGTGCTCTGACGTAACCAAACTAAGAAATAAATTGTCTAGGCCTCGTCTAGACACAGCGTACCAAATCACCTATACGTAATTGGTAGTACGTATTCGTTAGCACGTTTTATCACTCAATTGGTTATGTCAACAACTGCAATTGTTTTTTTTTTTTTATAAGAACAACGTCATAACTTTTACTCTTCCATCATTGAACTTCTATCTAACATGTGGACAATTTTATTGTCACTTATAGTGGTAATTTATTTGACAATTTGACCATATGGAGATTGGCTTCAATTTCTGCAGATGTGAGTTAAGATCTATTTAATGAAACTTGTGACATTGAGAGTCATTTGAAACATTTGTTGTCACGGTGATTCATAGGCAATATTATTATTGTCTTATAGCTCTGTCCTGCGGTTTCAGCGATTTTAAATAAAAAAGATTTTTTTACTTGACTTGCAGTACTAGAGATTAGCGTGGTCAAACAAAAAACAAACAAACACTTCAGCTTTATTATATCAGTAGGTACCTACTGATTATAATAATCATTTCAATGCATGCGATATCTATGGGACAGCTATAGTTTCCTGTACAGATTACTTTGGGTTTGTGTAAGTATTTAAATGTAGCTAAGATAATATTTTGTTGTTTGATAGCCATGAAAAACTGAGATAATTCTTACATATCTACTTAGTAAAGATATTATTATCTTATCTGGGACATCTCAATAATATCCGCAGTGTTATCACCAAAATAAAGCTAGTGGTAGACGCGGAAAATACCATTTAAAAGCGTATCTAAATCAACTGTTAATTTCACAACATACTATGATGTCTAAGTATATGTTTGTAGTAAACATAATTATATGAACTACGCAAGGATTGCTTGAAATATTGTTGTAACAGACCAACTTGAGATAATAATCGTAAAAGTTATTGACTGGTTACCTTCTCACGCTTGTTTAGACATAGACGTTTGAAACACATGAAATCTAAGACTGACTTTACTAAGCACTAGGTAGGTATGTAAGCAGGCGTCGCAGATGAATATGATCAATATTTGAAAGCGTTATGTTCATATTCATTTAAAATGCTTGCTGATATACGCTTACACGTTCATGAACACAATTTGCAGTATACTAAGTTTAATACTCCTACGAAAAACCTTACCTTGATTAGCAAAATATAGTGTAAATCTATTTCATAATGAATTAAAATTGTAAACTACACTGGAATATTATTAGTACGATCATAAAACTAAAACCCTGTGGGAAAGAGCTGTGTCCCAATATATGTAGAAAAAAGTATTTTATATCTTTCTATTAACCAAGGTTAGAATAAATCAACCACCTTTCTTATATTAACGTTGTTGCTTTATGTTCTAGCAACTCGATTATTATTTATAACCAACTGACTCGTAAGAGCGATGTTCTTTTTCTGGTCATTCATTTTAATGTCAAGGTATTATTGTAGAAATACAATAGATGTCAAGAGCTATTGTTACATAAATGTTAATAGAACTAAGTACCTATTATACGTTTGTCAACTAAGTATACTACTCGTTATGTCCTTTACTCTTTCGGTATAATATTTAACTGTCATTTTGAAATTCGAACAAGTGGCATTGCAATGAGTACTAGATGCCCCTGTAAACTTTGTAACGCCTCAGAATCCATGTATCAGTTCAATTCAGCGTTTAGTTAACGACCTGCTGAATTAAGACTCAAAATTTCATAAGAATCAGTCAAACCGTTTCGGAGGAGACACGAGAATTTTATATATTAGACTAGTATTATTTCGATAAAACTTCTTCTTATACCTGAAGAATTTCAGTAATGACAATAGTATATAATAATACTTTAACCTCCTGCCATCCCTGCATCAAGAAAATCTTTGGAAATCATTATCAAAAAGTTTCATGTAAACTTGGGTGTCAGATTTTACAGGTTCATAATGCTAAAGCTATGAGATCTTTAGTAGAGTCAAGCCCCTAGCTGAGCTCCGATCGGTGCAAAAACTGTACAAACTATCCAATTCTACAACTTGGAAAAAATACATGCTTTCGAGAAAAGAGAAGTAGTGCCCCGCGTCCGTTGGTAAGTGCTGACGGGGACACTACCATACACCCAGATGTAGTTAGGTTGATTGTAAAAGTGTTTTCATAAGGGTTATTTACGACTATGAAAACAATTTCTACAATTAACCCAACTGCACATGGCTATATTTAACATTTATACACAAAATAAAAATATTACCTTCAACAATTGGACAAGAAAACACTTCTCTTAAAACTACGCAGCTTTACAACTCGGGAAAAAGTGTTTTCGAAGAGCTCTGGCATCTAATGTAAGATTTAACTTGTGTTTAAGGTGCCAGCATAAATATTGTATGTTTTTAATTTTCGTATGTGTTATGTAAGCCTCTTTGTTCCAATAGGCTAGATATCGAAGACATCTCAAAAATTAATATTGTCACATAAATGTAAGGCTAGATGAGAAAATGATACTGATAATGAAAACTTACCGCATGTACTGAGCTTGAGTCTGCAAGCCATGTGTTGTACATGGTCTCCACGTAGGCGGAACTGGAGCCATTGAGGAATGGTTCAGCGGCTGCCGAGCTTTTATGCCTATAGCTGGTCACTGTTCCAGCGGAAATCTGTACAAACAAAACAACACTTCTATAAACTTCTTGTCTGTATTCCTTTCTTTAAAGCATTGATTCTCAAAATCTCAACCACTGGTCCGCAAAAGCTACAATATGGTCCGTAAAACGTTGTTGTTGATTTTTAAGTGAAACGTATAAAATCGACCTGTATACCGTGAGGACAATCGTCATGCAGCCGATAGCATACTACAGTAGGTATACTCAACATGTTTACTGCTCCTTTGCACGACTTGTACATTTTTTTTTTATATTTTATTCATAAAAGTAATTCGAATCAATGATTGAGAAAACTTTTATCTGTGTGTTAAGCTTATGCTGAGAGGCACGGTTTAAAGTATAATGGTAAAAAAGTGAGTTCATGGTTTTTGTGGGAAATAACAAAAGGCCTAATAGCGTGCCACCGCTTTCTTTAAATGGCGAAAATTTGAACCGTGTTTCTCAGTTAAGTACCTGGGTCATATTGTGACTGACACCTTAAAGGATGACCAGGATATAGAGAGGGAACGGAGGGCACTGTCGGTACGGGGTAACATGCTGGCACATAGATTCGCTCGTTGTTTGGTAGACGTTAAACTAACGCTTTTTAAAGCATACAGTCAAGTTTCTACAGGAGCGGTCTATGGGTCAAATACACACAAAGTGCCTACAATGCCCTCAGAGTTCAATACAATAACATTTTCAGGGCACTGTTGAGACTCCCCCGTTTTTATAGTGCCTCAGGCATGTTTGCGGACGCTCATGTAGATGATTTCTACGCAATTATGCGAAAGAAAAGTGCGTCGGTCATAGCTGTGCGGGGGAGTAGCAACAGCATCCTGAAAACTACATTCTGGAAACCGCAATTTTTATTAAAAACAATCCAGAACTATTTAAGAAAACTCAAAGAGCTCGTCATGCTGGCAAATTGTGTGTAGTGGCCAGTAAAACTGCCCTGATGCACAAAAGTATATTTTGCAAAGCTGTTCATATATATAATAAATTACCTAAGGATATGAGAGAAACTAACAATATAAAACTATTTAAAAAATATGTGCATGATATGCTTGTGCTCAAGTGCTACTATTCTCTACAAGATTATTTTGATGACAAGTCCAGCAATGCTTAGAGTTTAGATTTGCATATTAATCCATATGTTTTTAATGACATTACTTTAAGACATCTTTTTTAATTATTTTATTTGTAATACCTTTTAACGTAATAATAGATAAGCGAACACTGAGACATTTTATTAAGATACTAGCTTCTGCCCGCGACTTCGTACGCGGATCCTTTTGCTTATGCCAGCGACAACGGGGTCGTCAAAATCGAAGATCTGAAACATCTGATGTCGAATTCTATAAGCCCGGGGACGGGAAAACAATGGGATGCGCGAGACGATTCAAGATGTTCCAAATTTTTTATTTTTGTTGGTCAACAGGAAATGCCATCAGACTTAACAACTTTTGCTAAGACGCCATTTCTATTATGTATATGTTATATTGTCTCTGGGCTTTGGAGTTCCCCTACAGGTGCTCCAGATCTTCAAATTTAGTCTCACAGCAGAAAACACTCTTCACGTGGAATAGTTTTTGCAATGGCACCATTTTTATATCTCTTTTACTTTAGGTGTTCCATTTTCCAAAATAAATTATAGCCTATAATATGTTGCGTGACGTTCACGATCAGCGGTCAGTCGCGCATCTCCTTCCCCCACTTATCTCTAGAGTCGATGCGTATATACGCTGAAAACTCAAGCGTCATGCTTTTTCCGTGAACGTCTCCAACTCGCGAGACAGTGCATGATGTTCACGATCAGCGGTCAGTCGCGCACATATTCTTCACTGGTCTCTAGAGACCTGGATGTAGATGCGTGAATACGCTGAGAATGCAGGCGTGCTTCGCGATCCCAAGAAGTTTCCACGGAGCGAGTTGCAGCCTCATGTTCTCGAACAGCATCAAGTCTCTCCTAACGCTCTTCGGTAGATTGTTGGGATCTTATGGTCTTTAATCATTTAGCACCTTTGGAACATTGGGAAAAATTTGACCTCTTTCTAGGCATGGTTATAGTTTTATTGTGATGATACCTGATCAATTAAAATCTAAGTGGCTGCTCCCCTGCGTTACCGGGTAAGCTACCGTGTAACGAAGATAAATGGAAAAGGAAATTAAACACTCAAATAACATAAGCCCGAAGGCATACGATAAAAAAATGGGAGTTTTAGCCAGTAGAGTCTAATTTTCAACGATATACCATCGTCATCGAAAATAGTCCTGAACTGTTCCCGCCTTCACCGCGTAGTACCTCCTACTTATGTTATTTTATAATTATGCAATGAAATTAGTGATAGTTTTAATTCCTATATCAAATGTTTCTGATCTTCGATTTTTATAAGTCAACAGGAAATGCCTATCAGACCGAACAACTTTTGCTAAGACGTCATTCCTATTTGAGTTATGGTGTAGCTGGGCTCTTGGAGTTCCACAACAGGTGTTCCAGATCTTCGATTTTTATACGTCAACAGCGAGTGCTCATAAGGCTGAACAACTCTTGCTAAGACGTCATTCCAATATATGTTATAGTGTAGCTGGGCTCTTGAAGTTCCACATCAGGTGTTCCGGATCTTCAAATTTATTCTCTCAGCAGAAAATGCTCATAACGTGGAACAATTTTTGCTATGGTACCATTTTTGTATCTCCTATAGTTTAGATGGTCTGTTGCGGTTCTGCATCAGGTGTTCCGGATCTTCAAATTTATTCTCTCAGCAGAAAATGCTCATCACGTGGAACAATTTTTGCTATTGGACCATTTTTGTATCTCCTATAGTTTAGCTGGTCTGTTGCGGTTCTGCATCAGGTGTTCCGGATCTTCAAATTTATTCTCTCAGCAGAAAATGCTCATCGCGTGGAACAATTTTTGCTATGGGGCCATTTTTGTATCGCCTATAGTTTAGCTGGTCTGTTGCGGTTCTGCATCAGGTGTTCCGGATCTTCAAATTTATTCTCTCAGCAGAAAATGCTCATCACGTGGAACAATTTTTGCTATGGGACCATTTTTGTATCGCCTATAGTTTAGCTGGTCTGTTGCGGTTCTGCATCAGGTGTTCCAGTTTCCAAGATAAATTATAGCCTATGTGTTGACCAGACTTAATATCTATACAACAAAAAAAAAATCATTCAAATCCGTCCAGTAGTTCCGAAGATTAGCGTGTGCAAACAAACAGACAAACAGACAAACAGACAGACTTTTTTTTTTGGATTCGTGCTCTATTACTGTTTCTAAACCCCCCTCAATTATTATTTTTTAAATATATTCAATGTACAGACACAGTTTTTTTACAGTCTTATTATATGTATAGATTATTATATGTATAGATTGCAATTTAAAAATTATCAATTACTATAATAATTTGCACGCCTTATATGGTAGAATATGGTTTAAGAAACTGTATAACTTATGACTGTTATGACTTGTAAGATCTTTATATACACCTGTATTCAGCAAAAAAATAAATAAAATGATAGCGGATAGGTTGGACGCGACGGTGTTCAACCGGTTCATCAAACTGCATGTGAGAGGTGCGGGCTGCAGGCCTACCGTCAACTTTTAGTTAGCCATTCAATTCCGACGCAAACCAGTTTAGGTTCCTAAACTGATTCGCTAATATTCACACCATGAAATGCCTATAACTGAGTGGTGTTTGATTCGCTCATGGAGGAATGAAAGAACGAAATTTGTCGGTGGTCCGCGGTGTGAGAAAGAGATGACGCTAGACAATTGTTGCATAAGTTTGTCTCTTTTACTCCAACCTATGCGTTGCGTTCCGAAACCTAGTAGTTATAATTTTAGCGGTTTTATTTGTGTATAAAATTTAAACAAATATATTTTAAAATTGCGCTTATGAGTCAAATTATATACCATTAAGCCCAATTTTACTACTCATTAATGTAATAGTAATTTAAATAATTCTTTAAAATAAAAATTAAAGGATTGCTTAGTGTCGTCGTAAAAGTAAAATGATTATGACGAGTTTAGAACATAACACACGCGTTTTAAAATCTATACAAACTTTTTTGATAGAACCCAAGGAGTTCTTATTAGATAGGTAGTATTCAAAAGAGTTTTTAGTTTTTAACGTTTAACTTGGATAAAGTAATTAGTAATACGAATAATGGCGTACATTTTACATTGTTACGTAAGAAACACATATTTAACTGAAATACCTTGAATTTGGTACGTATATTTCCACATTTTTTCAAAGTTTATAACAAAACGATTCAGTTTACGCCACGAAACTAGAAACTTTTTTTGGATCGCTATTTTTGACACTATGCGAACCAATTTAGGTTCAAATGTCACCTCATGGTACGAAAAATGAACGAACTAAAACAGCTTGCGATTCAAGTGCCGACTTGATTTGGCGTCAACCTAAACCGGATCGTTTTAATGACGTCTTAGTATGAAATTGCAAAGCAGTTCATTTTAGGTCGTCAATTGAATCGTAATAATAGTTCATAGTAAGCCTCCTGATGAATGCATCAGCATACTACTGTGATCTATTGATCACAGTAGTATGCTGATGCATATATTTACATAATTTATCAACCTACTAACATAGTTTCTAAGTATTTTTGTAACTAACATTATGAATCATTGTTGTCTGAAAATAAACAATTTTTATTTTTATTTATTTAATTTTTTAATTATCCTAAATATTTTTATTGGATTTTATTTATTAGAAATTTGATTACACCGTCTTGGACGTTTGTGCCAATAGTCTCCGGATGAGGTTGTTGTGTACTTACTGGCTAGGACGAAATTATAACTATTATACCTACTTAAGGTACTGTTTTCGTCTTTTGGCTACCGAATCGTAATAATATGCGAGTCAGGACTGGAGGAGCAATCAATGCGCGGCCTTATTTTTAACCGACTTCAAAAAAAGGAGGAGGTTCTCAATTCGACGGTATGTTTTTTTTTTTTTTTTTTTTTGTGTGTTTGTTACGCGATTTCTCCCTCATTTGTGGACCGATTCTCAAAATTCTTTTTTTATTTGAAAGAGTATACTCCCAAGGTGGTCCCATTTTAATTTGGTGAAGATCTGGTGCTGATCTTCGGAGATATACAATGGAACTCTTCAAAAATAGACGGCAAATCTGTCGTGATTGCTGGAATCGCTTGGATATTTATTGTTTATACAACATCATGACGTATCATCACGCCTGTATGCTCTGAGGGGTACGCAGATGTGTACAACATACCTAGATTTCGACAGTTAGGTATGTTAAGTTTCATTTATTAGGGATAAGTAGATAACCCTATTACTATGACATATGTATTGTTAACAAATAACAATATAAAAATAAATTCATGGCAAATATTTGTATGGGAACAACTAAAAATGGAAAAATAAAAATCTTTTTTGCAAAAAATAAAACCGACTTAAAAAAAACACTAACCAGTGTAAAATAACTCTAAATTCGGAAGTCGGTGGCCCATCATGAATAAGACAAAACCACCAAAGCCACAGACTTCCTAATTTAGAGTTATTTTACACTGGTTAGTGTTTTTTTTAAGTCGGTTTTATTTTTTGCAAAAAAGATTTTTTCTTATTTATCAACTGCGCCAATGTCGACTAATCTGTCAGCGTCACGTATTGACGTTAGCTGGCTAGGTAAACAATAATTAAATTATCGAAAATTTTGCCGCTGTCACCCAACGAATCCACAAATGTATCAGATAGCAACCACACTCGTCATGGCCGTATCCATCCTGATGAAATGGCATGACTTTATATTATTTTTATTTACAATTGACCCACTGAAATAATGTGGTGGTGACGTCATTAAATATGACGTCAAAATGTAGGTATACTATAGTTTGTTTTTCAAGAAACATTTTCAATATGAAAATAAATCTCTTTCCTGGCACACACATTTAGTTTGGCGAACCTCCAATTGTCTTTGTAAGCCAAAATCTGTTCTATACGCATTGAAGTAGATAATTAAATCATTTTTTATATGGAAACTACCTTTATTGTATGGTACGAACTCATGATTCTACGCAAGTAATTAATGTAAAAGATGGAGCAATTGTAGGTTTAAAAAAACAAGTGGAACTAAGATAACGATGTGGAACAAAGTTTATCAAAGTAACAAAGGGGCTCGGCTGCCTCGTCACTGTGTTTTACCAGATACAGCAACTTGGAGGCACGACTAACACACCGGTTACACAACAGACAGTTTAAACACATACGCACTAGAAACAGATCGATTGAGCGCTAGAAATAGACTTCCACAGCTAAAGTGAATGTATTTTCTTAGAAATATTTAATTGTTACTTGTCTGACTCAATAATAGTTCAACGAATCCGCGATGAGATAAGTATCGAAGGAAAAAAAGTACAATGAACATGTTTTCGTAATTCCAACTTGGGTGCTTTCTTTAGAATATGACACCTTCACCTTGAAATTTCTTGTAACAGATAACAATATCGCGTAACATCGATCAGATACATCACTAGTGGTTTTTATCAGAAACACTTAGTTACGAAGATAGTTGGAAATGTTTGAAGAGAGTTCTGAAATCAATTTTGTTGTTTGTTGGCATGGGTATAAGCAAGTCTGTCTTACAACACTCGTAATTAACTCGGCAATCATAGAGCAATTTTTGAAGTTTTTTACTATTGGACACAACTTAAGATCCGACAGTTGGTTTGAAAAGGTATTTTAAAGGTAAAACGTTAATTTGCATGCAAAGGTTGGCGTACAAGGATAACGCAAAAATACTACAAATAAGGAATGAGCCACTTTGTTTTGAGATTTTTTATACAAATTAAATGAACAACATATCATGAGCAATGAAGAAAAAAAATCGCTTTACAAAGTAAAATAGTGGGTGTGCAATTGTCAGAACGGAGTAGCGGGCAAATGCTAGATTTTAAATATTTCCGTCAATGCATGTTTTGAAACCAGTATGTTTGGTGGCCCTTTCCTCCAAAATTATCTTACTAGTAGGTAGATACCACCCAGCTGCAATGCAATCAAGTAACAGCTAAATGAGACGGCCAGTATGTCGGCAAATTATGTCTTGGGATAGCAGCTTAGGGGTGTGACCGGCGGTCTACCAAGTCACAGGTCTGAGTTCAAACCAAGGCACGCACCTCTCTGACTTTTCAGTTTCAGGCGTGTATTTGTACTGTATAATTTTTCACTTGCTTTAAAAACGGTAAGGAAAACATGGTGAGGAAACCGGCAAGCCTGAGAGATATTTCTCAATGGGATCTAAAGCCGAGTCAGAGGCCATGGACGACATAAACTCTTACACGAGATTTATAGTCACTAAACACATGAAAAGGTGATGTCTAAAGGATACGTCAAAAGCCACTAGAATCAATTTTTTTTAAATGGGTCACTTAAATCAATTTGACCGGTTGATTTTCCTAAAGCAGTTATAAACTGGTGGAGTCGAGACCGTACTGCCGGCGATGTGCCACGTGATATGACTCATACAGTCACTGTCGTTATGACATATCACCGTGATAATGCGTGCAATCCGTCACCGTCCAACCAAGTCCTATCATTTCCTAAAATATATCTTAAACTTTATCCGCACAGGTAACGTTTAAACTACAAAATTCTCTTTTTCCTTTTCGTCCAACAACTCGTTTTTTGGACAAGGTCGTTAGTTACCGTTTAGTGACCATGGCCGTTCACAACCTTGAACTTATTTTTTAATAGCCTGCAAACATTTCGATGCATACCTTTTTTGTCCACTACCACCACTGAATAGGTAATAGTGCTGCAATACCGACAAGCGTAACTTTTCTTGAATGTTAGGAAAAAAACTGTTTGGTTGTTTATTTCATACTGTTTTTGCCTCTTAAAAAATACGTCGCCAATTCTATCCGCTTCTCCTGTCTAACCGATGTGCTATGCAATAACTTAATAAAGTAAATCTTTCTATGCTATCAAATAGGTACGCATTTAATTTAACAGTATGAATTACAACCACATTCGAAAAGGCATATTTGATGAATCTATTAACTAACATATCAGAAGGTCCATTACGGTAGTATAAAACATTTAGAAAGTAATAATGTATTTTTAGGTCAGAGAATCAGCATTGCCATTCAATGTGGCAATGCAGCCAGTCTTTTCGGCACTTTTCCCATTGACACCAATGTAGATTATTTTTATGCCCTTTAGTTCTTTTACTTTGGAATTTGTTTTCATTTGATATCTATGTACATAATAGTTATTAGTTAGTAAATAATTTGTAAAATAGCTTTCAGTGTTTAAAATATAGGAAAATTAGACTTTTTAGACAACTGAGACTGAGATGAATGTGAATTCATACCTGCCTCGTTTAATCTATAAACTTGGAGATTTGATTTACAATCATATACTTAGGTACTTATATTATATTAAATACTATTACCAATTGAATACTTCTTTATTTCCGTCTTTACAAAATCCGTTATACTTGGTTGAAAATAAAAACAGATCTCTCACCTGTGGTTTGTTGAGCAGCCATGAGGCAAATCTGTCGTTACTCCCCGCTTTATTTGAAAGTTGAAATATTAATCTTGCCCGATGCATGATGGTCTCAGTCTAGTGTCAGATCTGTAAACAAGAATTATTTCAATGAACTGTCAGTCATTATTATCATAAGAATACTATTTTACCCTGAAATATCATTTAAAGTTATGCAAATGTAGATAGCCAAGCTAGCCGTTTAAGCATTCGCATTTCATCTATTACAGTAGTTTTATTCAATTGTTATTGAACCACTAAGATTAAAGCTATTCCGATCATGAGTCATCATTATCTGCCTGGCCTTTTCAAAATAATTTTGGGGACTACCAGTCTAACTGGATACAGCTAAATACCAGTGTAATAATAAGTATGATATATAAAATTAAGGTAGTCTTTATGCAACCTATTAACTTCCAGGTTAAATAATAATGATTTATTTTATTTCTCACCACAATTATCACAAAATTTACAAAACTGTGGGAAACTGGTGCCTAAGCTAGGATTTTAACCTGTTTTTCAGGTCACCAGCTGGTTGATTCAGTAAAAGTCACGCCGTGAAAACTAGAGTGAAGTGAACTCTCAATGCCTAGCATTAGTATGGAATGACAGCTTAATTTACTCATCTCACTGCGCCTACATTTTCACGCGGTGATTTGACCAGAATGGCACTACTGGTCTTCTCCAAGTTAGTAATGTATAATTAATGTCAAGTTTTTGGAAAAAAATTACTTCAAGGCATACTCTTTTCAGTATTCTAACTCAGTCACTTGATTCTATATCATTTTTCAAGGACAATTATTTTCTTACAAAAATTACAATTTAAGTATTGCTCTAATTATCACTTACAGTAAGTTAGAAATGATTAAATAATCTTAATTTTATTTATCACTGTTGATTTTAGACTGCTTGTGACACAAATGTTAATAAACATGATAAACCTTCTTTAAACAAATATGCTCCACATTTAGTTTAAGCAAGCAGAAAGAATAATGCTTGAAAACTTAGGAGGCAATATTCTCAATCTCAGAGTAACCGCAATATAACATTTAACAATTAAATTTTTCTACTGTAAAAGACATTTAAACTGGAGTAATTTTGACCCAGAAACAGTAATTTTAGGGGTAGACATTTGTGGAATTTTATAGATTTAATTAGGTAGGTAATTCAATGGCATTCATAAAATGTACACAACTAAGAGATTATGTTCCTAACTGCGCCATTGAGGTATCATATATGCAACATCACCATAATACTTAATAAACAATTTATTCAATGCTTAACTAAAAGTAAAGAAATACTTATTTATAAAAGCACATATTATAGAGAACAATTGAAATACTACCTTTCCAATCTACTTTCTAGTATGTTAAAATTTGGCAGACAGTCAAAACTGTTATATAGATGCAGTATGCTGTGAAATTATTTATAGACTTGATTAAATAGTTCAAGGTCATCAGAGAAATTACTAATGTTTACACATGAGCCAAACTTGATTGTTTTTATTAGACATAGATTACTGGATCTATAAACCAATAATGATGAAGATATGTATTGGCATTGGGTACCATAACAAATCACTTTTCTTTAGAATGTGATATAATCTTAAGGACCATGATAGGTGCATGTTTAACTTTGATCTAAGTTACTGCACCAGTTTATGTTGTTGCAGCCTACAGAATCTCCTTCATGATTTAATCAAGTACCTATATTGAAAAAGCTGCTGGGTAGAAACCATAAGTAATAGTTACACATCAATTAGAATAATGGCTTATGTAGAAAAGAAACAAGTAAAAATGAAAACAGATGTCAGTTTAGAGAGAAATAGAAAGGAGCTAGACGATAATGTCATGGTGCCCCATAGCACATTGGGTACTTTCTAATTGCATGGTTTATCATAGAAGACAAGATTATATAATCATGAATTCGGAAATAATTGTATTGTTTTACTATAATGTTAAACTAGCGCTACATGTAATAAGGGAACTCCAGTTTTCCTAACCTCTTTTTCACTCGTTGCGTCATATAATGCGGATTTGCGTTTGCATTAATAATAAAAATATAATTACATACCTGCTAAGTTTTACCCTCACTTGAATATTTCACAGAAAACTAACTGATCAATACTGAAGTCTCGTGATTCAAGGTTATATAACTCACTCTTTTCACGTACCAATTTACGATTGGTATGTTGCGGCGAGAAGTTGCTGGATCAAAATGTATATCCGTTTTTATATCATCGTACTCGTTTCGCATTTATATCCTAAGTTTATTATCTTGAGCAATATTATTTACCTTCGACACTATTCGAATGTGTAGTAAATTGTCTTGTCTGGCAAGCACAGTCAAATTTGATTGAAAGAATTCAAAAATTCATGCTTTTCGCTGATTTGCTGTCGCCGTCAATCGCCTATTCTCGAACCGACACCTCGAAAGCCGTGGACTGTCAAAGTTGAAGTTACTGTTCACAGATGTTCTAGGAATACCATACCTATCGATTATTTCGACGGAGCGGTTGATATTCTAAGCCGTCTTATCGATATTTATAGGGTAGGTTTCACCACCAAATCATTAATTTCATACGATTCTAATGAGTAAGTTTGTCATGATGATCATCAAAAACATCAAATATTATAATTAATTTTGTTGGATTTGCAAGTACAATTTGATGGATTGGATTTGTATGTATACCCTATCGTCTCAAATAAGGATTGATTGACTGCTTTCGTACTGTTTCCAAAATATTTAAAGACACAGTATTGAATTTATTGTTGAGTAGAGTTGTTATATGCCGTATACTGTTTAATTCAGTTAACATTGGAAGATTAATTATACCACCTATTACCACCATAACTTTACTATGACTTCAGTGAGATTTACAACTTCTAAATATTAATTTTCTCATGTAATAATTTAATTGTTAATGCATAAGCCTACGTACAAAGTTCTTCATTGTGCCACATGTGGCTCTTTCCCACTTCAATTTATTAAAGTAGAGACAAAACAATTTAAATCGCCAACGAAACTCATCTTCTCACTATTATTTTGCCATTCAAGAAGTCAAAGTTGGAAAGTAGATTATTGCCAATGTCGTTGTCAATGTCAAATGTCAATGTCAATAATAGAAAAAAATGGGAAACCTGTCAAAATTGCTTAAATACTAAAATACCTGTAAAAGTTATTTTTAAAAGCGGAAAACCTGATTGTTTCTCAGTTTATCAAATCTTTTCAACACAAAAATGTGTAGTCTATCTTCACGTCTGCTAAAATTTCCAACTGAAATTACTGCTATACGCAAAGTATCGTGTATTCAAACAACATCTAGGTTACTTGCACTACCATCAATTCAAACATTCGACCAGCGAAATTATAGTACCAATAGCGACTATGATAAGCGCTGGAGAGGATATTCGTATAAATATTTATGTTACTCTGTCTTATTCGGTGCAGCCGCCTACACTTCATACAAATTCTGGTAAGAGTTAATTTATTTACTAAACAACGGTATTTAAAATAAATCTAGAAATTAGTTACAAAGATGTAATTATTTGGTAATTATTTCAGGGCCCGATATCAGTTGTTGCCTTCCATAAATGCTGCTGAAGAAATTTCTGAAACTGACTCAGATAGTGAAATTGACAACAAAAAGAAGAGATACAGAAAAGAAAAAATTGGATTCAGAGACAGAAAGGTGTGTTGACAATATTAATGAAACAAGTACATATTGTTTATATTCTCTTTTATTTTTTTATTTTTTTTAAATTAGAGAGTGTAATATTATTTTTATTTACTACAGATTATTGAATATGAAAACCGTATGAGATCTTATTCAACCCCAGACAAAATATTTAGATATTTTGCCACAGTGAAATTGACATTTGGTGAACACACAGAGATTTACATGACACCTGATGATTTTTTGAGAGCTATTACGCCTGGCATGAAACAGCCTGATGGTATATATTGTTTTTTTTATTTAATTTTTTTTTATTTTACTTTTAAGGCTTCCCTATACAGTTTCAAAGCAATGTCCCTCTATTATTATATATGAAGTAAATTTACTACCAGTACCACCTAACCTTTCAATCATGCCAATTAGAGAAACAATAGAAAGACAAAAGAGCATGAATGCCAGCATTAGCTTGGAGTTTATTGAATTATTACTCAAAAATGTCTACTAACTCCAGAGTGATCTCTGGATTTACCAGAGATTTTCGAGGATTAAGTTTAGCATATCTTTGCTCCATGTTTATTAACCTTTTAACCGCATGTGTCGCTTAAAATGTGCAACACATATTTCCGTGTCCCGACAGAGAACATGCTTGATTTTTTCGTTTTAATTTCAAAATACTGACTGTGTGGTACAACTAAAACCATTATCGAATTGAGATATTATTTATGTAACAAAAACTAAAAATCAATAAGTACAAAAATTGTTTCTCCTTATTTACTGTAGGTATTATTTTATTGATTTGTAGCAATTTTGGCCCGGCGCTAGGGGCACGGCAACTAATATTTAGACAAGCGCTTAGAAGGTTAATAAGGAGGTTCAAGTTATTAATTTGGCTGGGCAACACCTTGCTGCTTCATCTAATCTGCATCTGTCTCCAAATTGCAGCTGTATAGAGTAGTTTCTTTTTTTTTCCATAACACAGTCAAGTATTAAAACAGAAACATGCTGTATTTAGTATAGAATAAGAAAAATGACTACTAACTTTAAATAGAAGTGATAATATAATAGCAAGATGGATAAGGCCTGGCAGTCAACAGGTTGTGAGTTTAATCTCCACCCCTTGCACTATTGATGTGAACCTCCTAGACACAAGCATATCAGCTTAGTTGAAGGAGTTAACATGACTACGAATGTGCAACCCACATTGCTAGTAAGGTTTTTTTATAAAAAAAAAACATAGTTCAAATAGTCTTTTTTATTCTGGACGCTGCTGGATAGATTATTGAGTATGAAAACCGAATGCGGCAATATTCCACACCGGATAAGGTATTTCGATATTTTGCCACACTACAAGCCCAGCACCATGACCAGCATGAGATATTCATGACCCCTGATGACTTCCTGCGCTCCATGACACCTGGGGTCAAACAACCAGATGGTAAAATTATGTGCAATACAGAATTTTTCCCACCTTCATTATCAGACAATAGTAGATAGGCTACTGTTATCTGTACAGAGGCCAGCACATCAAGCTACCTCAATTTTTAAAAAGTTCTTTGATATTATTTCAACTTTATTTCAAACCATATTAGGTTCATGTTCAATTGGAACAAAAATTTAGTTTGGGGTAGCTTGATGTGCTGATGTCTGTCAGTACATGGCTTCTCCAATCGTTTTTCATTCAACACATTAATAATAATCGCAACTACTCAATTCAGCTTCAACAAATTGAATAGAATAGAATAGAATACTCTTTATTGTACACCATAAAACTTACAAATTATAACTTTAAGTGTATATAGGGGGGGGGATTGATTAATACTTTTTTTATAAACGTGAAATACTTTCTTATTAGGCTCAATTTACACCCCTACGGAATGGTGTAAAATGGAAGCATCAATTTCGCCTCATGATGGAAAAAGGCCTATAAGTTCTCGAGGGGAATTGTCGAGAATGCGCGAAGATTCCCCGGAAGACGCGTGACCTTATGGCTGGTATTTACTTTGTGTTTTATAAAATTGACATAAAGTTCATTATGCTATGAACAACTTCGTGGTATAAAGTCGCTTCCATCCCATTCCCCGACGGTGTAAATTGAACCTTAATCTCCCTGAATGGAAGACTGCTGAGCATAGAGTCATAGGTTTGTTTCTTCATACATACACAAACATTAATTTTCCTGAAAATATTATTCTTCAGATCTAAAATTTAACATTTAACCAGAGGTCATTTTTATGTAACTAAACTTAATTTAACTCATTGTCTAATGTGTTTTCTCATTTGCCAGGTTTGGGATTAGACCAGTACAGAAGATATGACCCTAAGGTAAGATTAATTTTAGGAACCATCAATAAAGTTATAAATACAAAACTTAGGATGTCCATAAACTAACATGTTACTAATTTGTATCCATTTTAATTAATTAAACTGTTCAGCATCAATATTGATTTTAATATTATGTGCAACAAATTGATGTATTAAGTGTACTTGCACTATTTTACCTCAATCTTCACTGCTGTTTTTAAGAATCCCACTTTACATGTCTTATTTGTATTATAAAATGTTCCAGTTAAACTATGACTGTACATACAATTATATTAAAGTTATAATTAACTCTTTAATAGAAGATTTCTTTATATTATAGAGGGAGCAGATA
Organism: Euplexia lucipara; assembly: GCA_921972225.1. Classification (NCBI taxonomy): domain Eukaryota; kingdom Metazoa; phylum Arthropoda; class Insecta; order Lepidoptera; family Noctuidae; genus Euplexia; species Euplexia lucipara. The sequence continues at coordinate 10,051,687 of OV179144.1, forward strand.
ATCTTCAAGAAGAATAAAGAAAGTTTACAAAAAGTATCTCACTTAATATTTTCCATATTAATGTTTTCACATATCCAATCTTTAGGAAACACATTACCCAATCACAGATGTTAGTTAGTCTACCCTGTCTACCTATTGCTTTATAGCAACCTAAACTGTCATTGGACACTTTTGCACAGTTAGCACCATCTCTTCAGCCACTCACATCACTTTCTTGTCTTTTCAGAACGTCGATGAGGTACTGTCTTTCTCCTCTTCTTATTTCTCTACTACTCTCAACTTCGTAAAGTTTTTATTTATTTCAAGTGCACTTCTTTGACTTGGTTATGTCCCTGTCAATGTTCATGTCATCGCCGTTGGACACTTCGTGCCTCTCTAGTCTAGATCACTTTATAGATTTTAGGAGGATCTTATTTATTCACAATGTTGTACTCCGCTACAGAACTAAGCTCTGCGCTGTATAAGCTACTTCAGGCGTAATGGGTCTTAGATCCCGCAATACAAATGCATACACAACCATTCTCTCCATAGCATGCCGTGATTTTGTCATTGTCTTTATTGCATTATTTGATTACTTAATAGACTTTTATTTGCACTATCTACATTATAGCTGTTTTTTCAACATCTGGCTATAAAGTTTTTTTTGTTCAAGTAGTACTTTTTTACTTCAACATTTTTGTAGAGTTAAAGTCCTATTTTTAAAAGGATCTATCGTAAAAAGATACATTTCTAAATAATATTAATCATCGGTAATCATTACTTTGCTATTAGTTTACTTTATTACCTGCCTATCGCTTAACTGAGGTAGATGCGCGGAGCGGGAGGCATGTGGAGATGTGTGCGAGAGCTCAGCCATTCTCCCAATGACGGGAGTTAGCACCCCTCCCACCCTGCACACACCATCTTGGTTAAACTTTAGGCCTATAGTTTTATGTTTTGGTGCATATAGACACATTGTTTAATTAGCTTATCATGTTTATGTGTTACTGCTGCATAGCTAACTGTTATGTTTTCTCGCAGAGCATCAGCCAACGTCTGAACCTCGACCTCGACGAAGACTCCATCTTCTACAAACTCGGCTCGTCGGGACTCATCACGTTCAGCGACTACATATTTCTGCTGACTGTATTGTCAAGTAAGTACCTACTAAATCATAAACCCTTTAGAACAGAACTGTAGCAGCAAGAATTGATTAGGAGGCCAATTTGCACCATTACCGGCACTTAGCATGACACTTATTAGGTAGGTACCTACTACAAGCGATTTGAACTGCTTGACTATTGTTACTGTGTGTGTGCTACCATCACTGCATACTCCTTCAGAGACCACAGGCCTGATGCTGATATTGATGAGATACCCACGCTAAAAACAATTTTGAAAAAAACTGGACAGCATCATTCCCAATTTGCTATAAAGCAACCATAACCTTATGGTTATGGTTGCTTTATAGCAAATTGCTCATAGTAAATATCAAAATCTAATCAGTAATAGTTATCTATTACTGATTAGATTTTGATATTTACTATGAGCTCAAGTCAATTATACCGTCCCCCATTTAAGACTTTAAATTGGTTGTAGTTACCTAAAGTGGTGAGTAGCTACTCGTAGCTGTCTCCCTCTTCAATCGCCTGGGTGGTGACACTTGCTACTGCTGAGGATGGGATTCTGGGTTTGATCCCCCATTGGGGAGTCAAACTAGGGAATTTAACAAATCGGACAAAGCGCCTCCTTTGTCCGATTTGTCCGGGAGTTTCTATATTTTCTTTTAAATGCTTAAATTAAAGTACATATTTTCTATTTATCTTTGTAACTATCCGAGTCTATCTATAACTTTCAAGCAGTATACTAGCATGGAGTTAGGTAAACGGGTGGTTCGATTACAAGTTACAACTAGTATTTTTAAAATGAACTTAAGTTGATTTACAATCAATTGTTATTGCTCGAGATTATGTTAAAAGAAAGTGTCTTGCCATTTTTGTGTATCTAAATTCTGCTCAACATACTCAAATTACAATCAACCGATTTCTTTTCGTTCTGATTTCCTTACACTTTACTCGTTAAACTAATTACATATGTGAAGTACTTATGTACAGAGACACATCAATCTACCCCAATGTGTCAAATTTCTTTGATACTTTTTCAACTTTATTCCAACAGAATAAGGTTCATAAATAATAATTATAATAATACCGGCCAGTTACTGCTGCAGGGCAAAGGCCTCTTCTCCTACAGAAAAGGCTCGAGCATTGATCACCACGCTTGCTTAAGGCGGATTGGCGATTTCAAACTTAAATTAACTATAAGTCCAGTTTTCCTCACGATGTTTTCCTTCACCGATGTCGACGATGTCTAAGATAAACTTAGAAATGTAAGGTAAGGATAAGGTTCATGTTCAATTGAAAAAAATTGACAATTTGGGGTACCTTGCTGTGCTGGCGTCTAGCTGTAGGTACTTACTTGTCTTAAGGAGCGAGCAAAAAACGAATTAAAAAATACTAATTAAAACAATCATTTAAATCGGTAACCACTTTATTTTTTAACATAACTTTTGTAAACATTCGTATCATATCCGAACATTTCAAAATCAACACCATATATTTCCAACAATTTATTCAGCAAATACTCATCAAGTTGACTATAATAATGTTTTAACAATGCAGTCGTGTTCCTACCATCACGAGACTGATTCATTAAAGAACGTTGTTGTTTCCTCCTACGTTTACCTGCCTTTATGCTTAACAAGTGGCCAACTCCTAATTGTTGTATTACAAACATTGAATCTTTCGCCAGTGTTTCCACTTTCGCTATTACACTGAAATAAACTGCACAAGGTGAACAAAACGTGTAATATGGAGCCCAGTGTTCATTAAACACGTATTGTGGAGTATTGTATTGATCTATCAAATATTGCACAAATTCGGAGAACGTAGGTCCAAAAGCTTTAGGGGCCCCGGTGAGAGCTTTAGTTTTTTTCCTGTACTTAGAGATTATCGCCCTCGCCAATTTCCTATAGTATGGTTTTATTTGTATCTCCAGCTTATCACGATAAGCTGATAACAATCTCGCGAAAGGATCCCGCACCACTAAAAGTGACGTCACACCTGGTGTGTTCAATGCTTCTTTTAGTTCTTTCACACTGGGCCGAGGAAATATTTGTCTAGCTAAAGTCAAGGGTTGAACCTTACTTTTCTCCAAAAACTTTTTGTCATATCCTCCTGGAAAATAAATAAATTAGGTATTATTTTACGTAGGTAATATAACTGCCATTTTAAATACTCCTTATTTCGAAATTGGGACTTCTAAACTCAAAACCATACTTGTACTGAAATCTTACCTAAAATATTCAAATAGTACATCCAAGAAGAACTAGCGGCTTTGAAAATATTGCACCATACTAGTTTATGTTTATGGTCAACAAAGAACTCTTTGTTATTAATTGGTTGTGTAAAGAGTTTTCTCTTGGTGCACACTTGATGAACCGTTTCTGTACGTTTCTCCAGTTCTAAAAGTGTCTCGTTGTCTGGCTCCGACCACACTACATTATTGCTGTCCGAATCTGACTCATCGTTGTCCACTGTCTCAGGACTCTGCAACTGTTATAATGGCACTGTTAACACTATCACTACACTAAACGGGTTGTTTGTAACACTAGTAGAAAATTACACATTACCATCCACCTACTGTAATTGTCAGGTAGTATGGACCAGTCCTTCACTGGAGCATTCACACTGCTTTTGAATATTGTCATTTTCATAACAACCATGTAAAGAGCCGCCCAAAACAAAAACGCTCCGGTCTTTGCACCGCATCTCAAATATATAAAAGCTTTGGCTTTTATCCTCGACCGAAAACGTTTGATTGAGAACAACATTTTGCCGCGTTTAGTAAAATGAACAACTGAAAAAAATCACCTACGTGATTCCGGTAGTAGACATTGTCACAAGAGTGTGGTTAGTTTTTTACTTGCTCAAGTAAGTATTGGCCTAGATATCTATTTACGCAGCATCCGAGGGGTTGGGGGATCGTACGGAGCATGAGCGAATTTAATGATTTTCTGTTCCCGTGGGCGGGAGATTTAAAAGGCTACTAAAACTTTCAGTTCATTGTCTTGTCTGTCTAAGAAACTAGTTATCTACTGCCATCGTTGACGTTAAATTAGGTTAAGTAAGTAGTGTTAATAAATAATGAGGTAGTCCGTAACAAACAGCTTTAGTAATGTTAATGCTTTTTTTAATCAAAGAATATTAACAGCGTAAGATAAAGGATAAAAGATAAAGCAATATATGTATAGTCATAATTTTATACCGATTCTTAGGTAATTACGTAAGTTTAGCACCTTACGGAATCAGGCTTCGGAAAAATATATAAGTAGAGCGAATGCTTTATTACGTTAAACACTGAAAGAAGATATCGTTATAGTTAATTATTTTCTTTCGAGCAACATCTTCACTAAGCGTGGATCAGTTTTCGATATAATCAAAATAGGAGGGCTTAAATATAAGTAGCGGAAAGAGAATGAACGATTGGCAATAAAAATAACAAAGAACAAAAATAAACCCGTGCGAGGCTGGAAAAGGTTATATGTCATGATCTTATAATTACCTTATTAATTTATTATCTCTGTCAAGTATGGCTACACTTCGCTATTATTGTATTCCATAAAAGTCTGTGGCTTTGGTGGTTTTGTTTCGTTCATTATTGGCCACCGACTTCTGAAACTGGAGTTATTTATCAGCTGTTAGTTTTTTTTAAGAAGTCGGTTGTATTTTTTTGTAAAAAAGTTTTTATTTTGTACTTTTCAGTTTCTTTGTATGCAAAAAGAAAGTCTTACAGAACCTAAAGTAATCATTGAAATTGGATAACAATTGCTAAAGAAGTTATATCTAAACATTTCTGTACATCTCTGCCGGGCCCCTTTTAAATTAGAATGGCGTAATGTTATGTTGTGGAAATTCAAAAGCTCAGCATAGACATCTGACTATAGCAATCGCGAATAATTTGCTGTTATGCGTTGAAGAGTTCCGTTGCCTGTCTTCTTCATCAGTCTTTCTTCACCAAATTATACTTTCTAAATGAAAATGCTTGATTTGTTACTAAAAATGTAAAAATCAGTACGTGTGTACTTATATTTTTTGAGGAGTTCCCTCAATTCCTCAAGAATCCCTCATCAGATATGAGTTTTAATACAAATGGGACCAATCTGCTAGCATACCCTATCAAATAAAAAAAGAATTTTGAAAATCGGTCCATAAATGGCGGAGTAATCGCGTAACAAACACAAAAAAAAAACATACCGTCGAATTGAGAACCTCCTCCTTTTTTTGAAGTCGGTAAAAAAGAATTCCTATTTTTCTAAATAATGCTTTTCTGTTGTATACAGTGACGAGTAACACGCGTTATTATTAAGAAACTATTACATGGTTCTTTGAACATGCATAATTTCTACAAACATTTTAGTGGGTAATAAAAAAACTTCGGCGAGACGTGTTATTTAATGATTTCGCCATCGTAATTTTCCTTATTGTTTCAGCCTCTCGTCGCCATTTTGAGATTGCTTTTCGAATGTTCGACTTGAACGGTGACGGTGACGTCGACTGCGAGGAGTTTGAGAAGGTAGCACTCCTGATCCGCCAGCAGAGCAGTATTGGTTCCAGGCACCGAGACCACGCCAACACTGGCAATACTTTTAAGGTAAATTGTCGTTAATACGTTGCAACACTGGCGTGATTTTTAGGTCCCTGGGAAATTGAATTATATTCTTCTTATCGTGTAAAAAACTTCAAAAGTATTTTCTAAAGTGACAACATGAAGGACAAGAGAAGAAGACTGTGTTTACTAATATCTCCTATCGCATATTTTTCCTTTTTTTTAAACGCTTTCCCACACAAGGAATTTCTCCTAGGTGCGCCAACAAACATTTAGACATACAGAAACACCCAGACCCAGAAAAATACATGTAGGCCATATAAATATTTACTTCGTACGGGAATCGAACTGGCAACAATTACAGCAACCAACTGCGCCGTATCTCCAGTACTGTCACTAGAACATGTAGTTATACTACATAATGCTTTTTTATATTACAGGGTATCAACTCGGCGCTGACGACATACTTCTTCGGACCCCATCTCAACCAGAAACTCACGATTGAAAAATTCTTAGACTTTCAACAACAACTCCAGAGGGAAATATTGTCTCTTGAATTTCAAAGAAAACAACCTGGTAAGTAATCTTCTAAATATATGAAGAAACAAAAGTATACGTTTCTTTTAATTTAAGTAGACATTGTTATGAAATCTTTCTATATTATTTGATTTTATTGAAAATGCTAAGAGGGATCTGACAATATAAGTCGCAAGCTTCAATTTGTTTGATAAATCTTAGTGCTGTTTTCTGATAGGTATGTAAGTATGCATGTCGATCAAAATTAGTTTTACGACAATTATTTTAAAATACTTACCAATATTTATCATTTAAAACATCAATACATTTGTAGAACTATTTTTTGTGAAAATATGATGATTTGGAAGTTTATAACTAACTAAAACGACTTCCCAATCCGCAGCAGTGTCCTTTTAGTTTTACCTATACCTACCTAAGTAAAAAAAGTAAACATCGTATATTTTTAATAACACTTATTTAAAATATTTCAAATAAAATATTGCAGATGAAACTGGCCGTATTACTGAAGCCGACTTTGCGGAACTTCTGTTGGCCTACGCAGGGTACCCAGCTAAGAAGAAGGCGCGAATGCTCAAACGAGTTAAGAAAACGTAAGTTTTTATTTTCTGTTGAAAACTTTTCAATCTATTTCTTTTCGTACTTTTAGAGTTAATGGTGGATATTTTTTTTAAATGACCCCCTCTTCCTGCTACTCCATTGTTTTGTCATTAAATATTTTTCAAATAGTAGAGGCATATTTGCTCTTCCTTAATATTCAGTATACCAGCTACGCCTTGCAGTTGCATCTGAAATATCTTAAGTCACTCGGGACTAGTGTTTCTATCAGTAGATTTTTTTTGCAACATATATTTTCTAAGTTTTACTTTTACAAACATAATCATCATTATCCTCTTGCCCTTATACCAATATAAAAAAGGCCGGAGCAGCTTGTCTTTTTTTTCCATTCAACTCTATTTGGCGATATTTGAAAGAGTCACCACTTTTCAGCCATGACATGTTAAACACAATTCATCCATCATTTATTTGATGTTCCTTTACTCTTATAAGTTAAATGTATAAATGCGGAGGGCATTCATAGTCATAAGCTTTACAAACAACTTTACTTCTTATAATATTATGAGCATAGAATAACAATTAAAAATACGTATTTCAGGTTCCGCGACCACGGCGTAGGTATAACCAAGGACGACTACTTGAAGTTCTTCCACTTTCTGAACAACATCAACGATGTGGACACGGCATTGACGTTCTACCATATCGCGGGCGCGTCCATCGACCAGCCGACATTGAGGCACGTGGCTCGGACAGTAGCACACGTGGACCTGGATCCTCACGTCATCAACGTGGTCTTCACCATTTTTGATGAGAACAGTATGTATAGTGCTAACTTAACCACCTCCCTGTCCCACGGGTCACCTATGATTCATGTTGATTGTTTAACTATCGTGTCTACTTTGTGGACAGTGCAAAATTTAATTTGAAGAATTATTTTGATTCTATCGGCGATGCGTTTAGGTTGAGACATAGTTTGTTTGTTTATGTCATCATTATCTGCCTAGCCTTTCCCCAACTATGTTGAGAACGGCTTCGAATCCAACCGACTACAGCTGAATATAAGTGTGTTACTTGAAGCTACTGCATATCTGAACTCCGCAACCCAGATTATGGGTAGCATGATACCGTTGGTTAAACTAGTTGGCAGACTTCAGGGCTACTACAAGTAACAGCTGTCAATGATTTACAAAGGGCAACCAGGACCAGCTGCATAGCGTGCTTTCCTAGTCACGGAGAAGTCTTGATATGTAGGGAATGGTCACCCATCCATAGGCTGATCTCGCGTCCCTTAACCGTAGCTAGTTTTATAGTGATAGTAGGATGGTTAAAATATGTTTTCTCAAGCAGTGCTGCTATTGCCAACTCTGTTCTTAATTTCCTAAAAACGAAATTTATAACCCAAAGCATTCTGAATTAGTTCCAAACTCATAAAACAGCAGAAAATTGCAGCCCAGATTTTCTAGGGTTTGTAAATATATTATGTAGGTGAATAGTAAATATGTGTAGGGCCTATTATGTGCTATTTTTGCTCTACGAGAATTATATAGCCACACAAAGTTTGAAAGAGGAGAGGTTAAATAATAATAGCCGCTCAGATCGATCGAAGGTTAAGCTCAATACTCAATTCTTTATTGCTTTCCACAATGTAGGCTTAGGTGGTACTTAAACGTTTTAAGAAGCCGTTGGTCCCCACTGTAAATAAATAAATAATAAATAATTGTTTATTTGTACACCGAGAAATATACATTAGCACACAAGAATTAAATAAATGTTGTACAATAGTCACATTACAGGGGCGAACTCATGCCCCCTAAACTAGGCCAAAAGCCTGTGTTTTTAGGAGCCAATATTCCTCAAGTGGTATACAACAGACATGAGTATCGTGCAAGTACTTTAACAGCAACAACATAAAATAAACAACAAATGGATTAATATTAAATGCAGTATTAGTTATATTAAATTTAGGAGACAATCGTAATAAGACTTTCTGTTTCGTCATACGTTAACTTCTGCAACCAGTTTGTAATTTTGGATTTAAATTCGTATTTAGTTAGGGAATATATGGAGATGAGTTTATTTATTTTTTTATACAGTCGAGAGCTAGTTACCGCATACTGAAGGCTTGCAAACTTAGAACGGCATTGGACTGTATCGCACACAGGAGTGCCTTTGCGTCTTTTCAGCTGTTTATGGTCTAGATGTAGCGTTGACTGTCATATGAAGATCTTTGACAGTTGTTATGATTAGACAGAACCCTGAATTTTTACAACCAGTCTTAACTAATGGGTATGGTGTTACCCAAGCACTGGTTTGTGGAGGTCAGACACTGGTATTCAGCTGCTTCCGATTAGACTATACTCCAGTTATAAAAACATTAGAAACAAGAGGCTCGTAGAAGCAGGCATGCGGAACATTTTATTTTAAAGATAAGTGAAAACAGTTTTTATTTAAATAGGCTACTTGACAAAATTTTAGTCTTTAGTCCCTCATCTAGATTACAAGAAAATATTCGAAACATATTTTTTTCTTTTTCAAATTGATGGAAAGCTGCTTAGATTAAGCGCATTAAAGTTGAGTAGAGGGGCTTATAATGTCATTATCTAGTATAAACTGTACTGGCTAGTGACGTCATGCGACGTTTTACTCGATGTATCGCCGTTATTTTTTGATTACGGGAAAAATGAAAAAGTATGCGTCGAATATTTTCTTGTAATTTATGTGAGGGGCTAAAAACTAAAATTTTGTCAAATGCCCATTGTTTTAAATTTAGAAGAATAAAAGTGAAACGAAGAATGTGTCCGTGTATTGTTTATCCCTGCTTCTTTAAGGTTTTTATCATTGACACTGTAATTTTCAACTAAAATAAAAAAAAACACTAATTGAATTCAATATATTTTTTTTAAATAAATTGTATCAATGGTTACAATTAAATGTGACAGCTGCTGTGAAAATAGATTATAATAAATTCGACGTCTATCGTAATTGTTATAAGCTTGGTTGTACAGACGCCAGCACAACAAGTTACCCCAATGTGTCAAATTTCTTTGATCGTTTTTCAACTTTTTGTCAAACAGAATAAGGTTCATATTCAATTGGGAAAATTTGACACATTGGGGTAACTTGATGTACTGCCGTCTGTACTTAAAAAGTGTGCATTTTAAAAAACTTTTTTCAACTTCTGTCTAATGGTATTGTTAATGGAGTATAAAAGCTTATAGAAAAAAGATACAGGTCGGAAGGACTAAGGAAAGTCATAAATAGTTGCTGATATGATGACACACCGTGAGGTGTGTAAATAAACTCTTTTAAAATGCTTTTTATTTTCATATTTATGTTGCTTACTTCCTTTAAGTCGGGGATATTTCAAATAATTTATTTAATCCTTTTTCGGGAACTTCGTTTACATCCGTCGTAGGCTTAAATAAAAATAGCTTACACTGCGATTTCGTGTCTGTATCGCGCGGTTAATGTGTATTCTTAGCCTGAGATGATTTCTTTACTCTCTTCTTTATATACACAATTAAAGTGTTCGCAAATCTTTAAAAAATATGTCTTTAAAATTTTTTGTATCTTCTTAGAGTGTGTATCTTATAGACTAGGTTAATCAGACCTCAGACTTGGCTACATATGCCGTCGAAAAATATCTCTCAGGCATGTCGGTTTCCTCATATACGATGGTTTTCTTCCCGTTTTTATACAATACGCACATGAATCCGAAAATTCTGAGGTGCGTGCCTTGGGTTCGAAATCGAGACCAGTGACTTGGCAGTTCGCCGATCACTCCACTAAGCTATCGCTGCTTAATGTTATTTCATTAATTTATGTTATTACAATTTTTATTCGAAATGTGTACAAGATTTGTATTGTAAAAGTATTTTGTACTAGCAGACGTCCCGTGGTTAAACCCGCGTAGTTCCCGTTCCCGTGGGAATATAGGGATAAAAAACCTATGTGTTAATCCAGGGTGTCAGCTAACTCTATACCAAATTTTATTAAAATCCATTCAGTAGTTTTTACGTGAAAGAGTAACAAACATCCATCCATCCATACTCACAAACTTTCGCGTTTATAATATTAGTAGGATAAGAGATACTATTTTAAAGTCACAGTTTACCTGTTTTTTAGGGTTCCGTACCAAAAAGGAGAGAAGGAATCTTGGTGAGACTTTGTTGCGCGTCTCATTAGTATTTCTCGTTGAAATTAATTTTCGCTTCTCCATTTGATTTCAGAGTGTATAATGTACCAATTTATATTTCCTATATACTTTTTCCTGTTTTTTTTTTTATTACGGCGTAGTAACTTGGAAATCCTAGATGTAAAAATGTACTAACACTACTAGACCCGGGATTCGAACCTAAAATCTCATAATCTGCAGTAGCGCTTGCGACCAGTAGACCAACGCGGTATCAGAATATAATGATTTCCATTATATCCTTATTGTGTCATCGTGTCATACCTACTTGCAGAATGTAAATGCTAAGTTTCAATATCAAGATCATCTTAATATTGAAACTCCTTTTTTGTTTCGTTTTCCGTCTTGAAGAGTGTTCTAGTATATATATACATATACTGGGTGTAAGGGACAGCCGTCCTCAGACTGATGGGGTGAATTCAGTATATTATACTAAGATGACCGGTACAAGAAATTATTTCAGGAACATTATGGGAATCCAATAAACTTGATTTGTTTTATTTCCTCATACGCAATGTATTTTAACCGTGGCAAAATGCACGCAGCGAGCCTTCGGGCGCCCGCCCCGTCAAGCCGTTCGTTAGAGTATTTCAACATCCATTGTTGGTTTTTTTTTATTTTAGCCGTATTATTTACATAAATGGAGTGCTACTTTCAAAGAATGTTATTACACATTGAAATGAAACTGAAAAACCTGAAAAACCATAAAAAATGAAAATTTTCCTGAGATAAATTTCGGTGGATTATGGTTCAAAATCAGGAGCTAAAATGTACACTATCAGTTTTAGGAGGGCTGTCCCTTACACCCTGTATATTGTTAGCCACCCGAAAATAAGTTCCTCCAAATTAGCTAGAAAAAAACCTAACCTAATCATAATTTATGAAACAGAAAGGTTCTAATGTCTTAATGTGTTTTCGCAGTGGATGGTCAACTCAGCAACCGCGAATTTGTCGCAGTCATGAAGAACAGACTTCTTCGCGGCCTAGAAAAACCAAAGGACACAGGTTTTGTCAAACTTATGTATTCGTTAATCAAATGCGCTAAAGACACCAAACCGGCTATATTAGATTTCTAAGGACATTTTGTTAAAACGATTCAAAAGAAAAAAAAGAATGTTTATGTTCGATTAGACTATGGTAAAACTTCTGTTTCGGCTAAAAGTACCTACATACATCTAGGTAGGTTTACCAAAGATTTATTCTGAAAGACTTTGAAGGCGGGATTCACATACCGTACTTTGACTTAAAAAAGTAAAAGTAAACATTTAATGTGAACCCTCTCTGTGAATTTATTAGGTTTATATTCGTTTGAGACTTGCTGACCTTTACTTTTGCGAATATTACAAAAAAATAACACTGTAAGTAAATAAAATGAAATGGGATTTGTTTCTGGAAGAAGATCTTTCCAGATAATTCATATGTCATTTATTAATCCCTTAGAAGAAAAAATGAAAGAAACTCAAGTCTCTTTCAAAGTCTAGACATGAATAATACATGAAAATGATTACTACTATTGAACTCAGTAATGTTTAAGTTTGTACCAGTCTCTTTCTAATGCTCGATGTGTATAATCAGAAACGGGACCTAGCTGTAACTCCGACGAAGGCCTTAACGGCTAACCTTAGAACCTGTTCCTGTATTTGACTTTTAGTCATAAAATGCTCAATCAAAAGACAACAGCTTTATTCCCATGAATAATTGAAACGTTCTTCTGAAGATCAATTATGCTAAATGATTAAACCAATCGATCGAGTATATATATATAATTAGGATTTTAACATAAACCAATGTGTTGTTCTGTAAAGAATATATTTTTATAAATTTCAATATTAAATAACATAAAATAAGAAATTGAACTCAAACATAATTATAGGTAACTCACCTGTAAAGAAAAACAACATTTAAAGTTAATATTTCCTAATCCTAATATTTTACAAAAATCATTATTAATTTATTTTATTGACACGAGCAGACGTTTGTTATGTCAGCTCGCTGTCATAATCAATATCTTCTTAAATGAAGTACAACCTTCATTTACATCTCCCCCCCCCCCCCCTTTTTCGCATTATTTAAGGTCCAAAACTGGTACCATTTTCGTTATATGAAATAAATTTGACTCAATTTTTTTATGTCCTGTGTTAATTCTATAAATTGAGTTTGAAATCTTTTCTAAAACTTTATACGGTCCAATTTTTAATTCATCTAATTTTCTTCTATTTAAACGATTTCCATTTTCAACATATACATAGTCTCCTACTTTAAACTCCCATTTTTTTCTATTTTTATCAAATTGCTGCTTGTTATAATTGTGAGATTTAATAGTTTTTTCTAACGCAATTTTCCTGTCCTGCAATAAATTACTATGTGTTACATCTTGTTTCAATTCATCCGGTAAAATATTTACAGTTTTTCCTTCCAATAAATATTTTGGAGAAAATCCTGTCACAGTATGCTCTGTCTCATTATATTTTTCCGTACATTCATGGGCAATAGTTGTCCAGGCTAATTTTTCAGTTCGTTCATTTATTTTGCATCTAATTTTATTAACTAATGTTTGATTTAATCGTTCATTCAAACCATTAGAAAAAGGTGCATTTACAGCCGTGAAAATAATGGGTATATTATTTTCATTTAGAAAACATTTAAAGTCTTTCGAGTTTATGCCTGGATATTGATCAGATAAAATCATACCAATTTTATTTTCCTTTGGAATATTTTTAATAAGCTTTATAAAATCAGTTGAATTTTGTGTTTTCGAAGTTAAAATATAAGCGTATCTAGTAAAGTGATCCACTAAAAGGTGTAAAAATGTTTTAGTAGAACGGGAACCACCAAATCCACCAATGGTATCTATAGATATTATATCAAATGGTTTAGTAGCCGGACCTAAATGCGACATTAGTCCAAATTTAGATTTAGCTCTAGATTTGTTTTTTAAACATATTTCACAACTGTCGCAGATATTTTTTATATTATACGTTAAGTTTTTTGCTACAAAGAAAGGTTTAATTTTACGTTCCATTTGTTGTACTCCAATATGACAATAAAGGTAATGTATATTTTTAATCATCTTTTTACAAAATTCTTCGGATAGTACAATTTTTTCTCTTGTTCCTATCTTCTTGTAGTATATATTTTGTTTTAGTTTTAATTTATTTCTATTTTGGTTTATATCCATATTTTTTTCTTGGTCATTTTGAATTTCTTCTAATTTTATAGAGTTTACAACTTTTAGATTGTCATCTTGATTTTCATCAGGTTCTAACACTGGATTTCTACTCAAACTATCCGCTTCTAAATTGTATTTTCCAGGAGAATATATCACTTCAAAATTAAATTGAGATAGGTAATATGTGAGATCTCCCAGTTCTTCATCTGTTCGAACTTTAATATTCATTTTTTCTAGAGGTTTGTGGTCCGAGAAAACGGTGAATTTATTAAAGATACATTTGACCCTGAATCATAAATTCCCAAAATGTTTAATCTATCATTTACTAATAATTGAATTTTGATTAATGGTGGAATATTTAGTTTTTTGGATCTATTTTATTTAACTCAATTTCTAATTCGGTGTTATTAACATTCCTAATTTGATCACCTTTTGGTCTATCATTATTTTTATTTCTGAACCAACAGGAAGACTCAGGATGGTACCGATTTGGTTTATTTTCTCTGTCACATATTCTACAAGGATGCTCTATTTTGTATTTTACATTACTTTCAACAATTGGTTTCTCTCTATTACTTTTATTAATTAAATATTCTAAGCTTCTGATGATATTAAACAAATCCTCAGTTTCCTTTAGGTTATTTCTATCAATTTTGTCCATTATAAAATTCGGTAGTCCAGTAGCTATTAAATCAATCATTGTAGATTTATCCATTAACCTATTTATTTCTAATAAAAGTCTTTCCTTTTTTAATGCATATTCTAGTAACGATCCCTGCCTATATTTGAAAAACATTGCATACCTGATTGGTGTCCAGCTTTTGTCTGCATAAGTCTCACAAAGGTTTTTTTTCCAAATTGACCAATCAGAATTAATTGTGTACTTTATGAGCATAGAACTATACCAATCGATGCACGTAGTATCTAAAACTAACCGCAGAACTTCAATTTTCTTAGAGTCTTCATTTATTTCCAGGCGTACACATTCCGCCTCAAAAGTTGTGATCCATTGTAACACATTTGATGTTCTTCCACTAAATTTTTGGATGGTAAATTTCTCCGATAATTTACTGATACTATATTGTTTTTCATCTTTCTTCATTTCAGCAAAGTTTTCTATTATCTTCATCAATGTTTCTTGCGAAATTCCAGTAGTGGCCTGTTGATACGTTTCTGGTACGATTTCCTCCAACAAATATCCCTTAAACTGCATATTTCCATCTTCATCTCTATAGGTATCATTTATTTCTTGGGTTACTGATATCCATACATGTCTTCTTTCATGTCTTTTATGGAGTACCATTTTTACTTGTTGAAACGTTTTTGTTTTCATTATTACATCATGTAATTTAATTGGTTGAAGTGAATCCGGTATTAAAAACGTACTTTTGTCGGCATTCATAATTGTGTTTATGCACATGACATTGGTTTTTGAGTCCTCACTTGCTTTTATTACGAATTCAAACCTCAACTTATCCATTTCAGATAAGTAAAACTGCAGTTGCAGTACAAAAAATGTTGTTTTATAATTAGGATTTTAACATAAACCAATGTGTTGTTCTGTAAAGAATATATTTTTATAAATTTCAATATTAAATAACATAAAATAAGAAATTGAACTCAAACATAATTATAGGTAACTCACCTGTAAAGAAAAACAACATTTAAAGTTAATATTTCCTAATCCTAATATTTTACAAAAATCATTATTAATTTATTTTATTGACACGAGCAGACGTTTGTTATGTCAGCTCGCTGTCATAATCAATATCTTCTTAAATGAAGTACAACCTTCATTTACATATATACTAAGAACTTGTTATATAAAGACATCAACAAAATGTCCGAAGTATATTAACAACAAGATTTACTATCGGGTGAACGTCCCTTTGATCACACGTCCTATAAAGTCTTGCCACTGTACCCGCGCAGACTTAGACGTAATTTATTTGCGTTTATTTGTGTATTTAACCGATTTAATGAAACGATACGGCAGTAATGTTTTTTCAATAACTATAATTTCATATGTCATAGTCATTTTTTCGTCTCGAAACCTCGCTGAAATACATACAATGCCTGATTTTAAAGGAGGGGGGAAGATAGTATGTAGACTTTACGTAAACGTCAGGTCTTGTAAACATTTTTGTGTTGATATTAAGGTTCTGCTTGTTTTTTTTTTTATTGTAACGATGCCATTATCTCTTTCAACGTCAATGTCCAGTCGTTTTGCACTAAGAGCACTATTGACTTATGAATTTGGAATCGGCTAGTTGTCCATAGAGATTAACGGCCTCTTAAAAACGTATCTTTCAAAATCGGTATTTTTTTTAATGAGAATTTATTGTTAAGTTATATCGTTTTAAGCTCTCTATTCTGGTCATAATATATTTTAGTATTTTTTTAAATTAAATAATAAGGGACTGAAGTTTGACTGAACTTTTTTCAATTTTAAAAGTTGTATTGTTTTCAATCATGCAGTTTTTAGTCAAATAAGTCATATGTTAAAGATAATTTTGTTTAAGTATTTAAATATATATTTTGTAAGACATAGTTAACTTTGAAATGAACTAATGAAATAATAATTATTACTCTTGTAGTAACATTTTTATCTATCTCTATATTTAATTGTAAGTTTGTTACAGATACACACTACTCAGTATTTATGATCTTTTACTTAAATCTCAATCGAAACATGATTAATATTTTATGCCACATTTTTTTTTGTATGATTGTATTTTTTTGAACAATTATTGTGTTTTCTGCGTCAATCAATCTTCATAAAACATTTCTAAGAAGACGTCTTGCTAGATTAAATTATTGCTTAAGCTATCAGGTAATGGATAAGTTTTAATATTTATGATTAAAAGTCTATATGAGAAATAACATTTACTCGCACATTTAATGACTATTATAATAATGAATAGCTCACGGTGGAATACGTATTATTTGCAGTGCTTTTTTCTTCTCTGTATTTGTTTGTAAAGTATCACATTTATAACATAACGACTTTAGTGTCTAGCTACTGTTATGTGATTTTCAAGAATAAATTCGTTTTTCTGACATGATTCTTTACTTTTAACTGTTAGTTTAAAACATAATATGCACCATTTCCGTTATTGGAGTTCTAAGTTTAAATATTGCTTTTGGTATCATTATGAATACAAAAATTCTAAAGAAAATTTCTGGAACTTGTCTTTTTAAAAGAAATTTTACTAAAACTCTGAAAGTTACAACAATAAATTAATTTCTAAATACATTGTACGGATGCGGATACCTCATTTTTTGTGTCAACACCAATACGTAGGTTCAACGTCCGCAAACTCATTAGCGAGGCACTGTCTCGTTACAAGTGCTGGGTCTCCTAGAAACGTCGTGAGATCTGACACAGACGGACTCGGGACATTGAACCGGTGTCGAGTGTTCCCGACTTCCCGCCTCACTTGCCGCAGTGTTGCGGATCTCTGTATTGGCCCAGAAACAGCTCGTGTAAGCTCCGGCTTGTAAATCACTCGAAGCACGAGCCGTCGAACCGACGCCCGCCGCCACGCGAAAAATAGATATAGTTTGATGTTGCTCCGGAATTATTCGAGATAATAGAAAACGGCACTGGACGAACGACTCTGCGCAAGTAACCACGCCCCGCGCCCTCTGGTGAGTTAGCCCTTATTTTCTAATACTTCCCCCACTCTACTGCGCCCACGTGGCGTCTAACGTGTAATTTTTCCTGTGCGCGGCTGTCCTTGTCCATAGAACAGGTGATTTATGCATAGAAATGTTTGCCAAACACCTACGTTGTTGCATTATGAAATGTAACTGACGGCCGATTATAAAGATATTGTGATAGTATGCGCTATCACTGCAAGTGCAATGCTTTTCAACTGCAGTTGAATTGTAATACGAATATTTTTGTGTCAGTTTTGCCTGGAACCGATACTGAGAAGTGACGATGCCGGTGTACGAGCGGCCACCGTTTTGGCGAGTTCCCCACCAGCGCAGGGATCCTGGAGACGAGCCCAGAGATTTCGGACAGAGGCGACATGTAAGAATATTTTATATAATTATAATACCGATGCAGTAGTATACAACTAGGGTGAGGCTTTCTTTATAGTTGTTAGACATGATTGTGTAACGATGTTCAGTTATTTAGTGTTTAATATTACGGTTCTTGATTCTGATGATGACGTAGGCAGTCCGTATTTGTGATTGCCGATTGTAACAATTTATGGTTTATAGGTACATAAAGATACGTTAAACTATGCACATTAAGAGGTTTTGTGCAAATTTTATTTAGTTACAGATCGGAAAAATCAATATGTCAAACAAATATGTATACAAAATAAATTATAAATTATTTCAGTAACTATTTTAATATGCATTGATAGCTTTATGCTATAATATTAGTTTAACACCTCAGACACATAAGTTTTGAAATCAATATCACTTCACTTGTTAATCAAACACAAAAGTTCACTTTGTCTTGAATTTAGTTAATTCTTTAGAAAATATCATAGTCAGATGATGTTCTTGCTGTGTTTAGATGTGAAATATATATTTTAATGACATTTTACTCATCACGCTAGTGTAGAAGTCACATGTAAATTCCGTATATGTTTTGATTATTAGTAATCATGATCAATGAGCTAAATATACGTCAATAACTTTATATGATGCCAAGAAATGGTCATTATATGCCTATTTATAGTAAAAGTATGACGTAGGAAATATTGATCAGTAATGAATGGCCTTTATTGCATACCTTATTGGTGAATTACCCTAACAAAGCGGAGCGGTATTATAAGTTTCTCTTTATTTGTATATTATTTGATGATGATATTGCAACTATGTGTTTATAATTTATATCTCCTTGGGGTACTGAAGTGTGCAATAATTTAAAGATGTAGGTCATGCCTAATGCGTCGATACATTGAGAGTAAACAAACAAGCCGGAGACTTGCCGGAATGGATGGATAATCAAGCATCGATGGATCCCAGAGTTTCCGTAAATCGAATTAGGTCGATTGCGAAGGCAGGGTTACATGCAGTGCAGAACTAGAGGGGCAGGGGGCGGTGCGGGTTTGCGGTGAAGCTAATTTAGCGCGCACTACGTCGCGTGTTCCCGCCGCGCACACACCGCGTCTCGTGCACCGTGCAGTGACACTGTGCGACACTGTGCGCCACTGAGCCACACTGTGCCACACTGAGCAACATGGGGCGGCTGCACACCTTCGTGGTGACTCTGCGCCGCGACTCGCGCGAGGTCAACTGGGGCCTGCGCCTGGTCGGAGGCGCGGACCTGGCCACGCCGCTCATCGTCACCAGGG
Source organism: Euplexia lucipara (assembly GCA_921972225.1). NCBI lineage: Eukaryota > Metazoa > Arthropoda > Insecta > Lepidoptera > Noctuidae > Euplexia > Euplexia lucipara. The sequence goes on from OV179144.1 coordinate 10,071,107, forward strand.
TATAGCTTCACGTACTGCACGTTCCCGCAGGGCCGCGTCGCGAGCGCGCCGGTGTAAACACGCCCGGCGCTCCAGTCACCGCTCTGTTTGTAAATAAGACGCTATCCAGGTTAACGATCGATCAGATCTACAGGCCTAAACAACACGTTTTAGCTAATTATCTCAAGTAACATTGAACATAGACTGTCTTTTTCAAAAATATCATAAGAGCTGACTTGGATTATTTTATCATTTATCCGGGACACAAAAATATTTATAGCGTTGTCAGTCAGTCTGGGGCTTTACCCGCAAGCCGACAATTTGAAACACTTCGGCTATTTCTGTAATTCAAGTATCTGCTGAGCCGTTTTAAAATATCGGGAAACGGCCGTTGTTTAAACATTATCTAGAACATCATTAAAATACATGTAGAGGAGCGTGGACGAACTCTCTTTATAACTGATATATTCTTGGATGTATCGTGTCGTTCGACAGCTGCCGACGTCGATGCGACATGACCCCGTTATCTTAATCTCTTTCATTTAATATTTTTAGCTAGCTCCTAAAACTAAATGTATAAATTGTTAGTATAATGCACAGCACGAAAATTGTGCACAATCTTGCAAGTACCTGCCTTGCATCAACTCGTAGGCTACCGTACCAATGACCTTCGTAGCACGAAACATACATAAATGCATTATTTGTAAACCTAACACAGGAACCAAAAGCTATCGACTTGTGTTTATAATACAAGGTAGAAACCTTGAAATCCTGCTGCCATAACATAGTAAGCCTTTCAACAAATGTAAACTTATTGCCGACGTTGTTATGCGTAAACCACTAATAGTTTGATACTGAAAACCATAAGACTGTAATTATTAAATTTGTTAATAGTTAATAATTGATTGAGATTCTTATTCCCTAATAGTGTCAGCCATCCAGGCATGGACTGGTGGTAAGCAAGGTAGCTGCACTTTGTTTTAAAATCCAAGGAAGTCCGCGGTTCCAAAGCACTGGTCTTGTAATCCTTCTTCCTGGCTAGCAACCACCAATGAATCATCTTATTTTACCATGGAGGCCAGTTTTAAAAAAATCTACCCCGAACATAAAATTAACTAGGTACAGCCAGTTCCTATCAATCATACTGTTACTCATACAAACCTATTTCATGATTAGACTTCAATAAACTAGCCCATTACTTGGCAGCTTAAATTACCTCCATTACTTTTCAATGCATGCCGTCTGTCGGGACAGGTCAACTCAAAGCTGAATTGATTCTTTCTTCAGAAGGCTTTTCCAGACTTTGCCCTGCGTCGTTAGACTCGCATAACAAATGAATACAATCCTATGTCTGGACTTAGACCATGATCCCTGAGATTCTTCGGAATTTCTTCTCAGGGATGGGGATTCACTTTGGAAATGCCATTACGTTTGAAAAAAAAATGACATGTAAAAGTATCTGGGAAGATCTACTAACAGAAATAAATATCATTTCATTTTAATGACAAGATATTGGCTATTCGGTGATATTTTCAAAAACGTTTTTATGTATTACATACATATCGTCACGCCTGTAATCCCCGAAGGGCTAGGCAGAGGTGTACCTGGTAGTACACCCACATTTCGCCATTATGTTTAAGTCCCAAGTGTTTTTATTTATTCTTGTGCCTATTACTTATTTGTGAACTAAGTATTGAAGTTTTCCCCTCATTAACCTTTCGGTCCACGAATCACTTCAAAACGACTGCATCTGAGTGCACTTATATATTTCGTTGCATTTGTAATTGTCAAGCCAGGGTTTGTGTGTAATTTTTTGTACACTTCACTGGGAAATTTGGATGATGGTGTTGTTTAAAAATTTCAAAGCAGTAAAAAATTTATGCACACGTACCAAGCCGAGGCGGGTCGCTAGTTATGAATATTTTTATGGAATCTGTTAAATATCTGCCTACGCCTGTGTGTGTTGGTGTTTATGATGATGCAGCTTTCAACCAAGAAATAAACCCATCATTTCATATTTCAAGATGCCACAAAAATATAACAGGAAGGTTGACCTATTTTCGCCTATTGCATGCTCATGTCATGTATGTAGGTACCTACCTAATGGCGTAGGAATGAAAAAAAAAACAGTGCATCACAGCTCAATGTGAGTAAGATGTAGGAGGCTTCTGACTAATAGATCTTGAGACTGCATTCTAGACAGGTTGCCAGGCAGGTAGCATTCAATACTACTTAGTAATTTTGTTATAGTCTTTCAGAAAGCGAGCAAGTTTGTTTATTTACTAGCTGTTGCCAGCGGATTTTCCGGCTAATCGGGACAAAAACTATCCTATGTGTTAATCTAGGTTATAAACTATCTGCGTACTAAATTTTATCCAAATCCGTTTAGTAGTTTTTGCGTAAAAGAGTAACAAACATTTATCCATCCAAACAAACTTTCACGTATATAATATTAGTAAGATTTACTAAAGTGTTCCTAATGTCTCTCTCGGTCATTAAGTTCACTAACCCACGTATATACAGCATGATGATCTTATACGGCAATGTTTCATTCTAAAAGTTCGAGCCCCGATACGCAGTTCTTCGAACCACGAGTAGTCATTCGTTGCTTTATACATCGAACCTAAGTTGATTCGATAGCATTTGCTACTTGTCCTTTTAGAGAACCTTACGAGAGAACACCTCAAAAATTACTTCGAACTGTTATGTACTTCGATAGGCACTCATATCAGTAAATTAATACCCAATGCCATTGACACTTGGCGACTTAAATTTGTATACAAAAGTGTTATTAGATGTTCTGAGCTTGGCTCAGCGCCTGAACTTAGAAATATATCAGTAACAGTGCGGTTTTAAAAATGCATAAATCTCTGTTAAAACTTAAGCAGTTATTTTATCAATGGTTTAACTTTATTTGGAAGAGGAATTATGCTGTTGTTTTCGCTGTAAAGGCAACCTCCTTTTCGCCTGATAAGAAGGTTTAAAGTCACCCAGAGAGCAATGGAGAGAGCTATGTTCGGAAAATCCCTGCAAGATCGCATCAGTAGGACGATCAGTCCTAGAGTAGTTACGAACCACGAACCGGTAGACGTGGTAATGCAGGCCTTCCGCAAAGTAGACTGACGACTTGGTAAAGGTCGCTGATCACAACTGGAAGCAAGAGGCTCAAATACGGTCGTCGTGAAGATCTATGGAGAGCCAAGTCACCTTTGCATTAATAAAGAAATTTGCCATTTTCCTAATAAAGGGATTTTTGACATTTGAACCCATTACAGCACATTAAAGTTCGAAAAAAGACTGAAATAACAGTTTTCTTTAAAATTTTATTGGGTAGGTAACTTAAACAATTAATAATCCGTGTTTCTACCGCGAACACTAACAACACAAGAACATCGGTTTGGCATACTCAAAATGAGTTCATCCAAATCACGCTGTGGAATGGCCGCCCATGTTCGTTGCAACAACAAAAAAAGGTCTTCTTGCGACTGGATACCCTCCATATTCGGCAGAGCTCTTCTCTGTAGCATATCCCATGCATGCTCAATCGGGTTCAAGTCTGGCGACTGAGCAGGCCAGGGCAGGACATTGATGTTAGCTGCGGCGAGAGTCTGTCTTACAACTCTTGCGGTGTGCGGTCGTGCATTATCATGCATTAACTGAAATAAGGGACCGATTTGCACTTGTAGAGGAACGATGACGTCTGATACAATCGTCTCAGCATAAATTTGAGCGTTGAGGTTGCCTCTGATCCAAATCAACTCAGTTCTTCCGCCGATCCAAATACCCGCCCATACCATGATGGTTCCACCACTATAAGTATGGACTTCCTGGCAGGATTTTAATCGCTGTTGGCGTCCAGGGGTTCTCCAGTGTCGTATACGTCTTGTATCCGGTCTCATACCAAAACGAGACTCATCAGAAAAGCACACGAAACGCCATTGTTCTTCTGCCCAATTTCTGTGTTCAAGAGCCCATTGATATCGAATCCTACGATTGTGCATTGCTATAGGTGGTACCCGTAGCGGTCTTCGGGAATGAAGGTTCACTTCATGCAAGCGGTTTCTGACTGTTTGGTCGCTAATTAAGTTCCCTGAAGAGTGATGAAGCCTCACGGCTAACATCATGGCGGTTATTGTTGGAGCTCTTCGAGTTAAGATTTGAATGTATCGGTCTTGTCTCCGTGTGGTGCAGCGATACCGTCCTCCATGGCGCTCAGCCACGGTACCAGTGCTTCGGTAACGTGTCCAAAGTCGACTGATAACACTCTGACTTGTATTCAGAGCTAAAGCCACAGTACGTTGCCGGGAACCAGCTTCTATCATTCCCACGGCTCTGAGCATTTCTTCCCTGCTATATGACGTCGCCGCTCCATAATAACGTTGGTTTTAATCAGTAGTAGGGAAACAGTAGCACTAATAATGTCTTCAATGCGTTGTATGTTTTTATAGGGAAAATATTGACAGCTGATTTTCATCTTTTACTCGAATTTGATTCACAGTTCCTGATTCAAATTATGAAATGCACCAAAAAGGATCCATATAAATTTATAAAATCATAAATTTATTACAAAGCCACATCTCAATCTCAAGAAATCCGCATAAAAATGCTTGATCCCTAGACACTTTTGATGTGTGTACTTCCTTCAAACATTTATTTGGGTTTAATTTTCAGCAATTTGTTGTTTTCAAGAATTTACAGTTTGGTAACATCAGTCGCGTCTATTTTTTTTATTTGTTATGCAGGGAATTAAAAAAAATATAATAACTTGTCTTATCCAACACGTACCATAGAAAAGGTAGAAAATTCTAGGTACCTACTAACGTTTAGTTTTACCTACAATATTTGAAACCGCAACTTTTTTAGGCCACAAATTCGAAGTAGCGGGCAGAGATGCGAATAATGCGACTGCTTATAGAAGTCTTCGTTCCACACCACTAATACGCCCCCTAGAAATTACGATGTTACTGGCGTTTCAAAATGATCTTGTACTGGTGAAATCATCTGCTTAGCAAAGGATGATTATCGCCCGTTTTTTTTTATTGTTTTTTTTTATTGAGACTGAAAGCTGACTTTAACATAGTTGAGAAAAGTTCTTAACTATGTTAAAGTCAGCTTTCAGTCTAACTGGATACAGCTGAATACCAGTATTTTATATGGAGCGACTGTCTATCTGACCTCCACAACCCAGTAACTGGATAACATGATTATCCATGGTTAGACTATAGTTGCCACCCTTTCGGGGTTTTGACTGCTTAAAACGACTGTCAAAAATCAGCAAGCAAGCCACGGAGGGATCTTGATCTGTAATATATGGCCAAAGACTGACCTCGGCAAGCGTAGCCTAACCTTTGGTCAACCTGTATGGTTGTTATTGTTTAGCCTGTCTGCGGAACCGAGCATATTCGACACATTTCAGCAGTCAATTTAGTTCTACTTATTCTACCAGCATTTTTGAAAGCTAGAATCTAAGCCACATAATTTTGTTATTATTATGAACCTGTATGAGTCAGTTTATTTTAAATACAGAATCTTGACATGGTTTATTCTAGACTGGACGTCATGTTTGGCCTACATATAATATTTAGGCTGGCCACAGAACATCTTGCATCTGTTTTCCCGCCTTTAAACCGCTGCTCGAGAAATGCACTTAGCTAATAATCTCCCGGCCGACCTTGGCTGCCATGAATCTTTCAATAGCAAACACAGCCTTGAGCTCGTTTTTTTATTTAACGGAGCCATTAAAATGCCTTCATTGCTTCCTCTCCATATGGCTCAGATGAGTCAATCAGTTCAATACATTTCAATAGAACATAGATAAGTAAAATAGAATAAATGTTATTTTTAAGAAAACAATGTTTAAACATTCGAGTAATTAGCAACTTCATAACTCGTGTCACTTCTTGGCAAAGAGTCGTACCCAGAGCTCCTGTTGATTTATGTGATTTCAACTATAAAGTATTAAATAATTTGACAGTTTTATTTAACGTCCAATGTTTCTGTTAGTTTGTTTTTAAGGTTCCTGCTAAGGCCCGTATGACAGAAGATCTCTGAAAAACCATTACTTAAAACTAGTTTCAACTATAAAATATAGTTTAAAGCTTAGATAATATACCTCTAGATCGAGCCACCGCGTGGCCGCACATGAGACAGCAATATAAAAGTTCAGTGTTGCAGAGTGTTGCTATTCCTTAAAAAAGTCCCAAAATACGACCAAAATTCTACTTAACTGCGGGTTCCAATTGTAGCACTTTTATAAATTATAATTTACGTATTCAACGTGGTAATTTGAGTGTAGAAGTATCCATGTGTGGGAAAATATAATTTCCCATAAAATACCTACTTTCAATCTTAGAGCTGGTTCACATTAGGTCGGACCGAACCTCAACCTTGATTCTCACAAATAAAATACACTACTACCAGGTGAAGCTTGATGTGTGTACATAGAAGTAACTCTTTAGAAGAACACAACATTATATTTTCGCGTTTTATTTATCATTAAAATATTTTGAGGTATGGCTGACATCCAGTGTGACATTGACATTGCTGTATTATAACTATTGTCCTCTAGACAAAACCAAATTATTATGAAAATTTCTATTATACTTAACATTTATTTATAAAATGAATTCTTACTTCCAAATATCTATACACGATTGCCTTCTTGAGTAAAACTTAATGATTGTCGAAAGGGCTCTGTTCGTTCGTACAAATGTTCACTTAAACTGGAAAATAAGGGTTCGCCCACAAATTTGTGTGTGTTTAGCCACCATAGATTTATTTCATTATTAAGCCTACCTTTTGAACATTAGGCCTGACAGTTAGGGGAAAAGATGTGAAACGTGTAGCAACACAGTAAGTAAGTACTCCTAGGTTATGTGGTATAAGAAATTAAGTTTACTTTAAGAAATCTTCCATATTTTGGTCTGAAACCCATGACAATAAAAGTGCACAAATGTATAAATTCAATAATCATACTATAACACTAACCGTATTGAATACTTTCAAATGAAAAGTGATTTCGTTATTAGCCTTTTCTGTGCGGCTTTTACAGCCTATTAATCTGCATCCTTCCATCGTAGAGCACACACCATACATTAAACACTTAACTAATGGAGTCCATTTCTTATTAAATTACTCAAACTATTACAAAAATTGCAAAAACCATCCGAAAACTTAAATTAAATCGAGGACAATAATATACGTGACAGTGACAGCACTTTGTTTGGCTAACATTCAAAAGTTAGCCATGCAAAAATACGGCACGCCGTAAGGGACAGAAGATACGATGCTTTGTCTCAATTTTCCTACGAAATTTGTATTAAAGCGTCTCACTTCCACACTTCATACTGTAAATTGGGCTACGTCTAGAGGTATATAGTCTAAGGTTTAAAGTGATGCTTAAGATAATTTAAGCGTCTGTCATACGGACCTTTGCCAGTAGGTGACCACAGCCAAATAAACGTACAGCATCGACCTTAAAACCTCCTTATTCTTGATGTGTGGTTCGTGACTAACATGGTGTCAGAATTTTATGCCACCCATGGGCTTCTGTCTTGGCTTTTTACTGAAGACCTCCTTGAAACAACATAATGTATTCGTGTGGGTGATAAACCATATGTGTTTTATCGTCTATAGTCGCTTAATTTTCTTATAATTTTGATTCAAATATAATACCAATTATGTAAACCTTGGCCATATACAGACGCCAGCACATCAAGTTACCCCAATGTGTCAATTTTTCCCAAAGAGATTTAAAAACTAATCTACCTTTATTCTGTTTGACATAAAGATTGACCGACGGCGACGGCATAACACTAACATGCTTTCCGAAGCCCAAACACCTTGCCTCCTCCTAGAAAGAAACATGAAAGAAATGTTGTGAATTTAATCGGCTTTAAGAGGATTTGGCAACAAAGACTTAACAAAACCTACATGAAATGATTTGAGTAGGTAGCTTAAACTAGAAATGAAAAGTAAATAATTATTAGTCTTCTTTTTGGAATGTTTGTTGCCATAATGCATCTTGTTTAACCTGGATAGTTTGGTGACGCAAGCGACGACGCGTCATTTGCGCATGAGAGTAATGCGGATGGACATTAGCCAGCTGTAACGTTTTAAAAATCCGTCAAACACAAAGAACGTTTGACGTCCTCACAAAAATTTCACCACTACCCACGGTGATAGATAAGAGTAAATATAGATGTATGTCCTCGCCATTGACTCGAGGAAGTGTGTGATGGATTTGCGCAGGTCGAGCCGTCGATGCGATGCGGCCTCCATTCGATCCGTCGGTCGGTTGTTTTCAATAAAAAATGTCAGGTTGGCGCGGCGTCGCCGGCGGACGCATTTAGCCTGGCCATCGTCCAAACTCAATGCACGCGTCCCGCGCCCTCCCTCCTCTACCCCAGCCACAAGGTCGACCTACTATACTCTATGCAATATACTACACCCTTCGTATTAGCCTCCAAAATTATACATCAGCTGGATCTCATATTTCTTCGCTTGTTTACGTTTCCCTTAACTGCTGACTTACTTTAGTTAGACTCGGTTAGTTAAATTTTTAATCCGATCTTGTCCTTGATTGTTCCGTCACTGATGAGGATGAGAACCACACAGGTCAGTTGTCCAAAATCTGTAAAGATAGAAAGTCTTTATAAGTCTGAACCAGTTAAAGTTCTTGAGATAGAGTTAAATAGTAAATTACAAAAAATGTTAATACTTAGAGCATAATATATTTTGAAAAACAAAACAATGGTAGAAAACATGTTGACGACTTACCCTTGAAGGTGACCGAACCGAATGTACGCTTGGTTCACACTTCAGAATGTCACGGCCCGTCTGTTTTACACTTCTATATGTGTCGCATTCGCATAACCTGTAAGCAGTATGTATATTCTTACGTGGGTAACATCTATACATACGTCACTAACTACCATTATTTAGTTTTAAAACTCCAGGAATTTGCTATTAGAAAAAATATGTAAAGCTCGCCACGATGTAGTAAAGTAAGCCATTAAATTAAAACATACCTTTGAAGTCCGATGTTTTTCCTTAGAATCCTTGTGGTTGAGACTTCAAACACCTCCATATTTTCAGTTAGGATAAATATTGACGCGTTGAAAATGACATAGTGGCTCTTTGAACTTCGCTTTGCAGCACCTACTGAATATAGAACTGAAGCGGAACTCTTAAGGAAATTAAAGTGTGCTACCGACAGCTGGTGATAATGTGATATACCTATGAAATATCCGGTGTTCATCGTTAGTTCAAACCACAGGTTTTGATTTCTTGGATTAGTATCGCACGTAGTTAAAACAATGTTTGTCTAGTTGCGTCTCATTTAGAAGTAGTTGCTGCCTTCAGTTTCACTTGCATCCTACTAGGATACTTGCGATATTTATCGTTTTGCCAGATAAAAAGTTCAAGTTCTTAGTCTTTCTTGCTTGAAGGGATTTCCTTACAATTTAAGTACCTAAATCCCAACAAGTTTTCGGCAAAATCAAATTATAAGTAGGTCATTTTCGCATTCAACGATGCACTACCGCCAGTCTTGGCGATATCAGAGATGCGGTTATTTATTTAATGTTCTATGGTTGTTTTACTTTTCTTTTTCGTTTTTTACCTGCACATATTAGCAAAAGGACGTTTTATCATCCTTTTACTAGGAAATACTATTAATTATGAACGATTCGGAGTTACCCGTAGAGTGTCTCGTACAAAAATAACTAGGTGAACTATATTCATAACACAGCGCTGAATTTGATTATGTGCAAATTGTCAATATGTTACCCTGGGGATAGTTAAATATTATTTCAACGAGAGTGGAAATGGGCATTTCTGTTGATCCACAGATGCTGTGATTGGCTAAAAATGGTATTGCGCCACGAATACGTACCTACCTTTATTATTGTAGCGAAGATACTGAACCAAAGCCACTTAAGCTTTCTTATGTCAAAAGATTAATTCATAAACATCCCAACTTCCGCGGTTAGTCAGTAAGATAATATGTCAGATATTTTGTCTCGTTAATTTGTGTAATTAAAAGATACGTTTAATTTCCAGGTGACGCAAGGCACCCCCGCAGGCAGGGAGCTGGTCCGAGGGGACATCATTGCTAAAATCGACGACTACGACGCACGCGACCTGCGACACGAAGACGCACAGAATCTCTTCAGGAATGCGCCCAAACAGATCAAGCTGGTAGTTCAGAGGTAATGAGTCCTATGCAACGACACATTTTCTACAGCACCTGCGAAACGGGGAAAAAGAAACGCAGGCGTAGATCGAAACAAAACTTTGAACGTTTTTATGTTAATTTGATTGTCACAAACTTTTAAACATACAGCCAATTCTGGAATAACAACCTTGCCATGCCTGGCCATACAAATATTTGTTCAGTCCTGGAATCGAACCATCGACACGCAGCGCAGCGGTCAATCATTTAGCCACTGCGCCAGCCGTGTCGTCAAAGTTAAGGCCTTATGTGTGACAAGTTATTTTTAACTAACGTAAAAAGTTTAAAAGTTTCGTTACTTTTCAACCCTGCGTTTCTATTTACCACGTTTTCCAATGATGACACATTCTGCTTTAGAAAGAAACACGAAGTAAGAGTGACAGACTGCCAGACAGTACTCTACAAAGTCGAAAGTGACATACATATGTTTCACCGGGTTCTGAACGTATATCGTTGGTCAATACAGAAAGTAATTTTAAACATGGACAGTTAAATCTTAAAATTCAACTCAGATGCTGTTGAAATAACACCAAACCTCATATATTTCACCAACTCTACAGGGTAGAAGAAATATCGAGGCACACTTGTATGTATAGTACCTATGAGTTCTTAACATGATCATAAGCCCCACAGCATACAATTTAAAAAAAAAGCGAAAATTTCGACAATAAAATCAATGCTGTAGGGTCCAGCTTGTATAGAGATCCTTCCGTAGAATAGAGATTTTTCCGTAGAAGGTAGAAAACAATTTCTTGGTATAAAGGAGCAAGTGTAACCACAGGGGCGGCGCAAGCGCACACCTATACTCGTTGCCTCGCTCTCCGGGCAGCTTTGTAGGCCGCGTGCCCACGCCTACCTTCTATCACGAGTTCGCTGAGTAAGACTTGCACTAGGTGTCATCCATGTTGCCCTTCACCTACTTGTTGATTTATGTTATTGGTGATACTGAATTTTCTGGATTTATATTAGCGTCGACTAAGTTTATTTAAAGTATATATATATCTCCTATATATAGTAAAAACCTGACAATGGGTTGTTGCACTCATTATTATGACCAACTTTTACAATGGGATCTTGAAATTCCCAAAAAATCAGCTGTTCATTGCATACATGTAACCGCAATTCGACAAAACGCATGGAATATCTGATTTAAAAAATAAGGTCGTATATTTATGTATTTACCTTTTACTTACAAAATATACTAATGAAATGGCAATTATGTCAAAAAAAAATCAATTTAAATGTTTCCAATTGTAATGCCTTATTTTGATGAAACAGCAAGCTTTGCACAGACATTTCTCTGTTTTTGAAATTCTCGTCGAAAGGTAAAACCTCAAGCGCACAAGTTCAGGGTACATACATTACCATATAAAGAAAATATCCAGAAATATCATATGGATTGTATATTATTCAGTATCACGTTGCATCTTGATATAGTTCGTCGTAAAACTTTATAATTGTATGCCTGGTATAATTAGCCCTCTTCTATCTAAATCTTATCCAATAATATTTTAAGCATGGGTAAAATTCGGTGTTGTGAAAATGTAATCAATCTCTTTACAAATAACTCTTATACAGGGTGTAACGGAAAGGGTATATACATACAAACAGGGTGAATAGAGTATTTAATAACGAGTCTTTCCTCAAAATTTCAGCTCCCAACTAATAACTTTGAAACTTCACGATATTATTTAATATCGGCAGTTTATTAAATGCAAAATCATAACAAACGTGTCACCGCACTATGAGGGTCATAATCCTGTCCGGCAAGGTTCAAGTATATCTATCTCGGGTTCTGCGCACCTAGTACAGACCTATCGGGCTCTGCCTAACCGACGAAGGCGCGACGGCGCGGGCGGGCTCAACTTTACAATTATGTATGTATATGTATAAAAACGTTGCCATGTCGTTTCTTATCACCAAGAGAACCCATGCCCTTCGGATGTATATACCCTTTCCGTTACACCCTGTATAAGTATTTGAAGAAATATTTGTTGTTTAAACGGACGTTAAGTTCCAATTTTAAACTCTGTCAATCCTTACGTAAAATCCTGTTTGCTGTCGTCATTATTACATGCATGAACTGTACCTACCAATATAAAATATAAAATGTATGTTATGATTTCATATCTATTTGCATAGGCGTACCTAGTTGAGGTGACGTGAAAAATACTTCTCCGTTAATACCTTTAGGTACATACACGACCAAAAGAACCCCCCCCCCCCCCCTGGGCCTAAAGCTCGGTACGCCCATGTCTATTTATGAGGTTTTTATTGTAGTTGAAAACAAGTATCTTTTATATGTGTCTAGTATTTTGTCCTAAATGCATTAAGTACATCCTTCCTTAAATGTTCACATACACACTACATTACACCCACTGGATTGATTCGAAGATTTTGAAAGTAGAGCCATGAACTATTTCTTGGTTATTTTCGAATCAGTCTAGCGATGATATTTGATGCCGTCAATACATCATAAATTTGGCACTAGACACTGCATCGTAATTCCATGTTCCAGTCATATTCATGTTGCACCCTGTGTAGGGACGTGGACCGCGACGCACCCCGCGACTCGGCCACCTTGAGGGCGCCGCGCTCGCCCATTCCCTTCGCTGCAGCACCATACAGGTATCATTCACATTACATTTTATACTTGGGAAAGATAAGAGTCTTGTGGCTAAATAAAAGAACACCTGATCGAAGGTTAGACAACGCTCGCCGAGGTCAATCCGTAGGTAGGCGAGCATATTTTACATATAAAGAACTCTCCGAGCCTCGAAAAATACGTTGAGCTGGTGATCCCGACTCTCACCAGTAAACCTTTGACAGTTGTTACGAATAGTCAGAAATGCTGACAGCCTAAAAGTTTAAAAAACTGGGTTGTAGAGATCAGATAGACAATTATTCCATGTTAAACACTGGTATTCGGACCTGTATCCGAATGTACTGGAAACCAACACCTAATATGGCTAAGTAAGGAGAGACAGACAGATGGTGATTTGGTAAAGTTAAGAACGACATACGACGATAGAGGCCAGCACATCAAGCTACCCCAATGTGTCAATTTTCTTCGATAGTTTTTCTTTCAACTTTAATACAATTAGAATAAGTTTCATGTTCAATTGGGAAAATTTACCAGTTTGGTGTAGCTTAATATGCTGGCGTCAGTACCTACATGACCATCAGCGTTCCCTATTTGTCCAGCCTGTCAAGAATATTCGTTGGCGATCTACAGATATAACATGCAGTCACATTATTGCCATTCATTTGTTATCACTGACATCCATTTCAAATGTGATTGTCTGTAGTATAGAATGTCAACTTATCATTATAGTCAACAGCTGGTGTATAATAAATAACGTTATATAAATACTGCAATCAAAGCCAAAATTAATAATGATGCATCACCACCAGAGCTGCCAAAAATATAAAGTCAATGACACGACCCGTCTAAAGAAGTTTAAATTCCACGATAAACTTGATGTGTCCTCGGCAAATGGAACTTAAATTAGATCTCATTGAATGTATGAAAACATCAAAGAAAACAAAATGTCTCAGTGGTATAAAATCACAAACGCAGCAACGGCATACCTCGCTGAGAGATTGAGCCAAAGGTCAGTCTTTGGTTCTATTAAAAGCTGAGTATACAAAACATTGAAGTCAACTAAGACTTAGGTACACGATAGGATTAGGAATGATCTTTAATCATATTGAACTTGACCACGGCTGAAGGTCTATAGGAGCTAATTCACGCTTTCTGGGACAGCTCACTACGTTCTACCCTTATTAAAATAGTTCAACAGCGACACTTTAAGTCTCAGTGACTTTTCTTCTGCTTAGTGTGTCGATGACTATTAAGGTCCCTGATATCGCAATTTCCTAGATTCGGTTGGCCTTTGTCGTTCTCTGTTATCCATAGGTAAGGCATAATAATGCCCAAGATTAAATTATAAGGCATATTTTCTCGGAAATCAGCATTTTGTCAAAACATTATGCGGAAAAGACTTGTAAAAGCACATTAGAATTGCTGAGATCTTTGAGAGGCTTATGCCGAGCTGGTAAAATGTGGTGAATAGGGACTCAAGGGTTAATAGAAACAAAACTTTAAGGAGGATAAATATTATTTCATACTAACAAGGTGTCAACTATTTATCTCAATTAATTTAAAAGAGCATGCTTATATGGTTTGGACACGTTGAAAGGATGAATTATAGGCGACTAACGATAGGTATTTGTACAAGGCAGATGTAAGTGGGCCGGGAGAGGACGCCCTAGAAGGATATTCATAGACCTTATTGGTGAGGTTCTTCAGAAAGGTCAGGTGCGTAGTACTCGCAACTGGCGTGTGTGTATGACAACATGTATGAATGTACCTTAAAGAAGCAAAAGAAGTACCAATGTAAGAATAGCTCTGTAGTTTCTGGCTGCCTATACCCATGAGTTTTCCCATGGGTTTGATGGTTTATTACATTCATAAATAAGTTAATGTATGAATATAATTTTAAGGCATTAGAATCCTCGTATGTAACAATCAACTTCTAACTAACGTGAAAATCCTCCTCAAAGTTTTGTTTCTACTCACTCTTGAGTCCCTATTCACCCCATTTTACGGTATACATCTTTCGGCTGATAGAAGAAAAAGAGAATACTAAACAATAGTAACATTTTTCGCAGGACTCCAAGTCCGCAGCAAAGTGGGCGTGGTTTGGATTCGCAGCAGAGCTGGCGCGGACCTGAGTCCCTTCCCCGCACGCCGCTCCCCCCCTCGCACGGCCCCGCGGGTCCTGCCGGACTTCCGTACTATAACTCCTACCCGCATCAGATCGAGGGAGAGTACAGGACCCTGCTGCTCTCGCCATCTTCCATACGC
Organism: Euplexia lucipara; assembly: GCA_921972225.1. Taxonomy (NCBI): domain Eukaryota; kingdom Metazoa; phylum Arthropoda; class Insecta; order Lepidoptera; family Noctuidae; genus Euplexia; species Euplexia lucipara. Next base: position 10,086,190 of record OV179144.1, read on the forward strand.
ACCGATGATACTCTTGACGAATCTATTCAGAGCCAGGTTAGTGAATAATAATAATAATAAGCCGCTCCACTCCTTTAGCACCTCAGGACATGTTGCCCTCTTGTCGCTACGTCACTATGTGCTAGCGGCCTTTTAAGAGGGCCCATTATTGGGTGCAAGTCACCCCCCGCCATTTAATCCGTGTATATATATATAACATTGATAAGGCAGGGGCCATAGTTCTTCATAGTTTTAAGTATCCAGTCCAATTTAGCCACCCTAGCCTATTATAGTAGGTACAGTACTTTTGTTACCATATAGTCTTACACCAGTTGTAGGTTTTCCTTGGGTGTATTTGTATAGTGCATACATTAAAGACCACAGTGGGCCTCTGCGAGTTGGCTTCGGTCTTTCAAAGGACCTGAACCCAAGGGTTTCGAAAAATAAAACGTTATCAATAAAAAATACCTAAATATTCTACAACTTTTACACAACGCCAGCTAGTCCCCAGCTAAGCAGAGCTTGTGTTATAAGTACTAAACAACTGATAAGCATACTTATACATATATATTTCTAAAAATATACATATTTCAGATAAATAACACACACAGAACAAATGATCGTGCTCATCACACAATCATTTGTCCTGGGTTAAGAATCGAACTTGGCGATCAAACTGAGGCGAAAACCGCGCAAAGTGCAAGGCGAAAAGCGCTGCCCTTGCGCTGATCTTGCCTGCAAAATTTTATGGAGGTGTTTAAAAAATCGACACGTGTTGTCGTTTCCTACAACCCCCGCGTCATTGGCCTCAGTTTGCCCATTACAGTCCTTTAAACCGAAAGTCGCTACGTGGGTAGACCTCCTCAAAGTCGACTGATGACGTGATAAAGGTCGTGGGAATCCACTGGTTGCATGAAACAGAAATCCGGTCGTTGTGCTCATGTTAAGGGATTCCGTTTATGTTCGGCAGCGTCTATCGGCTGAATGTTAATTATGTAGGATGTAGGACTAGAAGCCACATCATCAAGCTACCCCAATGTGTGACATTTCTTTGATAGTTTTTCGTTTTTCACACAAATAAAATAAGGTTCATGTTCAATTGGGAAAATTTGACAATTTGGGGTACCTTGATGTGCTTGCTCTTACATTTGATTGACAGATACAAAATTAACCAAAAAAACGAATATACCTATGGTGCGTTTCGCACTTGCATAGAGTAGTTAGGTAGTTGCCTACTCATATCATGGCGGGTATGAAAAGAAAAACTCGGTTTAGTTTGTTTTTTTGTTTGAGTTTCGGGTTTTTTACTTTTCTTAACATCTCCCTTAAGCTCGAGCTCACTATGGGTACTTACGCGTCACCTTATAGAATGCCTATAATAGTTTCTTCTAGCTTGTAGATGAATGACAATAGCAACTACAACAGCTAATCGTTACGGATCGTCTAAAAACACAATCGGTGAGCTTGACAATGAATGGTCAATGGATGGGGACATCAATCGGCTATCTATTGGATAGATAAACATATGAGCAATATTCCATCAAATCGCCGGTACTCTATAGGTAGGTATTATAAATCGCTGTCAATCGGTTTCTATTAAGCTGTATCCTTAAAATAAATTTAGAATGTTGATTTTCCTTTCAGTATTTTTTTAAACTTGCTTGTTTTACTCTCATAAAAATAAGGCTATCTAGGCACTTTATGTAGGATCGTAAATGTCAGTTATACCTACTATTTATATTAGAAGACATTTGGCAATCCTGAAAAAGGGCCTAATTATTTAAATTCCAGACCGTAAGATTTTATTACAGCATTTAAAAGTTGATAACGACACTTCATCATTCGTATTTTGATACTTTGCCAAATACTAGGCAGTTTTCTTTTAAATTTCATCGCGTTGCTAACGCCGCCCGGCGCCGTGTGCTGTATGTTGGAATTTTTTGTATTTTTATTGGGTACTCGTAGAATAACTACTCGCCGGCACCGTGAAAATTATTTGTTTAATCAGTTGGTAATATTGCTTTGAATTATTCTACCGTCTTTGTGCCGACATTACATGTATCCTTGATTTTCAACAAATAGGTTAACAGTGTTATGCTAAACCAAACGCGTGACGTACCTTGGAGACCCGCCAAAATGTTATCGTCTAATGATGTTAACTTATTAATTAGAACCACCCGACAACATTGCCTACACAACATTACAGCTACAGTGAGACGAAGTAACTGAAATGTATTGCCTATAATTCATCCAAGTTTTAGAATGTTCCCGAGCTAGGCTAAATCCGTTTTCTGAATCATGTATCACAATAATAGACGATCGTTGCGGTCGTATTTCTTATACAATTTGCAATGGAAGTAGGCACTGACTTCATCATCATTGAACTATTTAGTGTCGAAAAAACACACTATCGAAATGAGTTAGAACACGATTTATTGCGGTGCGATGATTCGACCCAACTTACGGCTAATAACAACCGAAGAACACAGTCAACAACTCATATCCCAAGCCCTATTACAGTTGCTTATAAATTAAAATATTAAAGAAAAGCAGACAAATTATGTATGTTTTATGTAGCGCAAGGCTCTGTGGCCACTCGGGAGGCTTTCGCCCACGCTGACGCCTAATTTCCCGCCATATTTCCAAAATAGAATGCATTGAAATCGCGTTGTTTACTCGGGAGAGGACGACTGGAGCGGCAGTCCGCGATCATACTCTGCACGGCACAGGTCCGCGCAACTAAGTTTCACTACGATGTCTGTCAATCCTAATTTCTTCCCCAACGGGTACCAGGATCCCATGCATCCCGAGGACGAGGTCGTCGGCAACTGGGTGCGTGCGACTATTACAAATAACTCTAGAACCTCTTAATTACTAAAATCATCATAAATCATCGTAACCAAAATGTGTAGTGGTTTTATAGTTGATATTAAATTGTAAATGATGTGGAACGTCACCGATTCACCCGTAACATAGGATGTTGAAGCATAATCTATATTGGGAGCACTTGAGACGCGCGTTGTGTTACAAAATATGTGATGTAATAACCGAGGCGAAAGCTTTACGATGTAATTTTCCGGAAAAATCGTAAGTGATTTCACAACAGGATATATGCGTTTTATGATGTTATGAAATGTTATATCAACAAAAGCCAGAAGTGTGCCTTTAAATATGCTTTCGATAAAAGTAACTGTTTGTATTAGTGGGCCTCTGAAATAAATATTTAGCGGTAACATATTTCTACTCTGAAAAACCGCTTCTCAATGCGCTTCTGGACGCCCCCGCTTTTATCTATCTTTTTATCGCCCCACATGAAAATATTCACCACTCAAAAACACTAATGAATCTAACAATGTTTTCTTATCATTACAATTTTAACAAAGATACTGTAAAAAAATTGTCTTGTACCTACTAAAATACGACTAGATTAGAACTAGTTTGTTTTGCAATTATATCAGTATTTACTTTAATAAGTACCTACTACGAAATTTGTGAACAAGTATTTTCAAATTTATCACATTTCGATAGGTTTTTTATTGTCCAAGTTTCGACGACCCCTCTTTTGATATTAAAAAGCCTGCTGTGAAGTTATTTTAGCATCAATGTCACATCTCAACATTTTTACACCCACTTGATCTTTCAACACGAATATGTGACGTGATTGTTACCATATGCAATGTTAACGAAGATGAGTCTCCATGCCAAGAGCCAAAACTCGTCACTTAAATAAATGAGCCCCATCATACTCATCATCGTAAACAAATTAATTATTTAAGGAAACTATATCATATTCATAAGCAATCTATGCGTTGTCATCATACTCATCAATGACAAACACTCACTGTTTAAGATAGCTCCTTAGTTCTACCCTAGTACTATTATATTTTAGTAAGTAAACCAATAATACCTATAGCCTAAGAGTAAGGAGTTCTTTTTCGGTACCAGTACTATTTGAAACTTAACATAACCCAGGTATCACACGGTATTTTGAAAATACCGAGTGATACCATTTTCTTCCTCATCTTGAAAATACTACTAATACTAATTCGCATCATTAAAATTAAGACTTCCAACCATTACAATCATAATGAAGTACCTGCCGAATACTTGGACAGTTATTGTGTTGTTAACTATCTTAATTGGCTATGTAAATCGATCATTTAATTTCAACCACGCATTTTGGCATATAATACTCCATAAATGTATCGAAGATAATATGGCGGCGATAATAGCATCAACGAGGAGGATTTCAAGATGAGGAAGAAAATACTACTAGTAGGTACCTACTAATTCGCATCATGAAAATTAAGACTTCCAACCATTACAATCATAATGAAGTACCTGCCGAATACTTGGGCAGTTATTGTGTTGTTAACAATCTTAATTGGCTATGTAAATCGATCATTTAATTTCAATCACGCATTTTGGCACAAAATACTCCATAAATGTATCGAAGATAATATGGCGGCGATAATAGCATCAACGAGGTATATAGGTACATAAAATTATTGGTTTTTTTAATTAATGGAAATCAGTGCTGAAAATATTAACATTGTAGCGCGTAGGCATATTATACATCTTTACTCTTTGGCATTGTATGACGTAGCTCGTAAGTTAGATTTAAGTCCTCTCTACCTCTGTATACAACCAGTCGTTCAGTACACCTTCAACTGAGAACACGCCTTTCATTTGCCCAACCTTCTGATACACACGCACACATAACTACTATCACCCAATCCGGCAAAGTGGTGACACCCGTACGTGTCCGCGCGCGTATCGAGTTCCAAGTTTTCGTAACCAAGAGACCGTAGCTCTACCGCGCGTAAATATGAACGACCCGCGTTACCAGGCCACAGCTCTCCAACAACCAGCAGCCATGTCAACCCCGGAGCAGCCACAACCACAACAAATGACGGCAGTTTCCATCACACCGAGGATACCAGACTTTTGGCGAGACCGACCAAGGCTCTGGTTTCACCAATTCAACGCCATCGTGGATCCCCAAAAGGCAAGTGACCTGCACAAAAGTCAACTTTTAATAGCTAGGCTGAAACCTGACGAATTACCTGATATAAGTGACATTCTTGAAAACATGCCTGAGAACAATAAATTCGAAACTCTTAAAAATAGGTTAATTTCGGTTTACGAAGAGTCGGAAACAAAACAAATGAACCAACTCTTAAACGAAATCGAACTCGGAGACCAAAAGCCTTCACAATTATTACGGCGTATGCGAGATTTAGGGAAAAATAGAGTGCCAGACGAGACTCTAAAATTACTGTGGTCAGGTCGTCTTCCACACTCAATTAGGGCAGTCATAACCGCATGCGACACTGGCGAGGTAAAACTCGACAGTTTGGCTAAAATCGCAGATAAAATCCTGGAAAATACCAGGCCATCTGAAATAGCCCCTGTTACTAAAACAACTCCGAGTGCAGATCAAACAATTCCCGAAACCATTGTCAGCGAACTAAAACAAATGAAACTAGAAATTTCGGAATTACGTAATAAACTAAACGGTTCCAATAATCATCAAAACCGTGAGTCGCGAAGTCGAGATCGTTATAACCGTGGCATATCCCGGACACGCTCTAAAAGTCGCGAAAACACTCAAAAAAATAGGGAAAATTACCTAAGACAAAAAGCGAAACCAGGTGATGCGGATTACTTGTGTTTCTATCACTTCACTTATGATACTCAAGCGCGTAAATGCGGCGACACAATAAACTGCAACAAAAAGAACCCGGAAAACTAATCCAGACACCGGGTCAAATACACAATGTCGCCGGTGTCAGCAATTCCTATCGTTTGTGTGTTACAGATATTAAAACTGGTGCACGATTTCTCATCGACACTGGTGCTGATGTGTCGGTTTTAGCCGCTAAAAGGCAAAACGCTTCCACATCAGATTACACATTATATGCAGCCAATGGCACAAAAATTAAAACATACGGCGAAAAAACCATCACGGTTAACTTAGGTTTACGTCGCCCATTCCAATGGAAGTTCATATTAGCCGATGTCCAACGTTCAATTATAGGGGCTGACTTCCTTGCTGCTAACAAACTAATAGTAGATTTACATGGTAGGAAACTAATAGACAAACTCACTTCAATATCACGCGCCACAAACATTACAAATTGCCAATCGAGTATTCGATCAATTGATGTAAACGACGAATACCATCTCATATTGCAAAAATTTCCCGACATCACCAAATTGGAAAACTTTAAAATACATCCTAGACATGATGTACAACACCACATTTATACTACTGGACCACCGGTTCATGAAAAGGTACGACCGCTTAATCCGGAGAAATACAAAGTAGCCAAAGCAGAATTCGAGAGGATGATGCAATTAGGTATTTGTAGACCTTCGAATAGCCCTTGGGCTAACCCACTTGTATGTGTTACTAAAAAAAACGGTGAAATAAGACCATGCGGAGATTATCGTAGACTTAACGCACAAACTACTCCCGACCGTTACCCATTACCAAGACTACTTGATTTCACGTACGTACTCAAAGGGAAATCTATATTTTCAAAAATTGACGTGCGAAAAGCCTACCATAATATACCGATGGCTCCCGAAGACATTCCAAAAACCGCAGTCATAACTCCATTCGGGTTATTCGAATTTACAAGAATGAACTTCGGGTTACGCAACGCAGCGCAAGATTTCCAAAGGCTAGTTAATAATGCACTAAAAAGTCTAGACTTCGCATTTCCTTATCTTGATGACGTAATTATAGCGTCGGAATCAAAAGAAATGCATGTAAAACATTTAGAGGTAGTTTTAGAACGTTTAAACAATTACGGTTTAACAATCAACACAGATAAATGTGAATTTGGTAAATCAGAATTAAACTTCCTTGGTTACCACATCAACTCAAAGGGTATAAAACCAAGTGCAAACAAAACGCAACTCATAAATGACTATCCACAACCCAAAACAATCGAGGAACTCCGTCGTTTCCTCGGAATGATGAATTTCTACAGACTAAACATTCCAAAAGCCGCAGAAATTCAAGCACCACTAAACGCGTATTTACATAATTCCAAAAAACGCGACAAAACCGTAATTACATGGACCGAAAGTGCATTAGAAGCATTCAGTCGATGTAAACAAAGTATCCATAATACAGTCACGTTATCACATCCCGACGCAACTGTGCCACTAGTGTTGATGACAGATGCTTCCGGTACTTGCGTAGGTGCAGCTTTAAATCAGAGAGTTAGTGGTAAATTAGAACCTCTAGGATTTTACTCAAAGAAACTCACCGACACCCAAACAAGATACAGTACTTATGATAGGGAACTTTTAGCAATGTACATGGCAATAAAACACTTCCGCCATTTGGTAGAAGGCAGAAAGCTGACAGTCCTAACAGACCACAAGCCATTAACTTTCGCCCTATCTAAAAAGGTGTCGCCTTCAGACTCACCTAGGCGATTAAGACAGCTAGATTTTATTTCTCCATTTTGTGATAACATCATGTACGTAGAAGGTGACAAAAATACAGTCGCCGACGCATTATCCCGAATCGATGAGATTATCGTGCCACCATTATTTGATTATCAAAAGTTATCCGAACTACAAAAATGCGATTCAGAATTAGAAAATCTACGCAAGCACGATAAACTCCAATTTAAATTAATCACAATGCCAGATTCGGAGATAAAGATAGCCTGCGAAACATCAACAAATAACATACGTCCTTATCTACCTAAACAGTTCCGGGAACTCGCCATCAAAACCTTACACAATGTGAGTCATCCCGGCGTCGCAGCTACCCAACGCTTAGTTAAGTCAAGGTATTTTTGGAGCAGCATGAATATCGACATAAAAAATTACGTCAAAACGTGTATTCCCTGTCAAAAATGTAAAATCCAACGCCACACAGTAACACCGATAGGCGAATTTGACAACACAGGAAATCGTTTTGAACACGTACACATCGATATAATAGGGCCACTGCCACCGGCAGAGGATTTTAAATATTGCGTTACCATCATCGACAGGGTGACGAAATGGCCAGAAGTTATACCCGTTAAAGAGATAACAGCTGAAACGGTTGCTAAGGCGTTCGTAGAGCACTGGATTGCTCGTTTCGGTTGTCCAATACGTATAACCTCAGATCAAGGTCGTCAATTCGAATCAGACTTATTCCGGCAGTTATTAAAAAGACTCGGCATCGAACGAGTTCGTACAACCGCATACAACCCAAAGGCGAACGGCATGATCGAAAGACTGCACCGTACCCTAAAAGCTGCTATTATGGCAAAATGTTCAAATAGCACACAATGGTTACGGGAATTACCTCTAGTACTTCTAGGGTTGCGCTCGGCAGTTAAATTAGATCTGGGATACAGTCCATCACAATTTTTATACGGCAGTAGTCTCAGACTCCCAGGTGACCTATTTAATTCAAAGCCTACAACCAATATTAACGAGAGCGACTATATCAAACACTTAACTAATTCATTGTCATCCGTTCCCAGCCTCTCACATTCAAGTTTACATAGTAACAACAATAATGTATTCGTTCATAAAGACTTATCTATTAACACTCATGTATTTGTTAGGAACGAAGCACGGCGATCTTTGGTACCACCGTACCAAGGTCCGTATAAAGTAATAAAGCGAGATCCAAAATTCTTTACCATAGACAGTAACGGCAGGCAAGTCACAATATCACTTGATCGTCTAAAACCAGCTTACCTATTAGACTTTGATAATGTGTCGGTCCCACGCCAGGAGACCCAAACAAAACCACCCGACACCGTCCCACACTCGGCGACCGTTAAGACTTCATGCGACACCTCAAGCAATACGACACCGCCGGTTACAACGAAATCGGGCCGCGTCGTTAAGAAGACCGTGAGATTCGACATGTGAGCCGCCGTCACCAACGTCGTTATCAGCTCTATACGAAACCGTCACACGTCAACAAGCGCTCACTATCGCCACACTCATACCACTCAGCAGTCAGACAACATGGGCCAGCCAGCTAGCAAAACGACCATCGTTGCGCAGAACAGCGCAGCCGCCAGCAACAAAGCCTTGGTGGAAGATGAAACCCTGAACACCACACACAAGATGTCACTAGCCGCAGTCATCCTAGTCAGCACAGCGGTAACTCTATGTATACTCTACGTGGGGTGGTGTTACTGCAGGCGCCGCATCGAAGCCGCCGTCGAGACAAGAATCAGCCGCGCCTTCACACAACGTGCTATCTGCGTACCACCAGGGGTACCCAACCTACAAGCAAATATCGCGAGTGCAAACCTCAAACAAACTTATGGTGTAGTGTAGTGTAAACAATGCGTGACGAAAGACTGTGAACGCTCTAGTATAAGTAAAACAATTGTTTGTAATCCAATTTGTTTATTGTTAACGTTTGTAGCTTAGTTAGTTCATAATTTTAAATATTGTTTGGGGAGTAATAAATTAAATCTAAATCATAACCATTAATTGTAATTATCAATAAAATTGTAATAAATTAAAACTCATTTCGAAACTTATTATAATCTAAGGGGGGAGGATTGTAGCGCGTAGGCATATTATACATCTTTACTCTTTGGCATTGTATGACGTAGCTCGTAAGTTAGATTTAAGTCCTCTCTACCTCTGTATACAACCAGTCGTTCAGTACACCTTCAACTGAGAACACGCCTTTCATTTGCCCAACCTTCTGATACACACGCACACATAACTACTATCACCCAATTCGGCAAAACATTTTGGTCAAACAGAACGTATTCGACCAACATAGAACGTTGCGTCAGTGGCGAAAGCCCCCGCTTTTGTAAACATCGCCGCAAATAAACGAAGCTTGATGTTTGTTCATTGGCACATATACGATACTAACGAATGCTTCGTTGAAGTATGGGCTATTCCATCTGGATATTACTCTTAACATGTATCGTCAAGGCATTCATCCAGATCTGTCCTCCTTATATTATTGCTCCACGTGACATCATCTATCTAGCTATTCTATGGTCAAGTAACTGGCTATTGGAAACATACTATCGTGATTTGATTTCTCTTATTGGGGCATCAATCTCAATCTGGTTACGAAGAGTTCGAAACATAACCACGGCCCAAATATCACAAACCCGTATAAATATATAACGAAATCGTGTCAGAAGTCATATCATAACCCACATTGGAATAACCTCGTGTTATAATTAGACTCGACGCCAAGTACGCCACGGAGTTAAGCGGCTAATCCGTGCGGTAGATATCCAACATTTTTAGAAAAATTGTGTCTGATCAATGTCAGACCCTGACTGATTTATGCACGTGCCGTCCGAAGGAAAACGTTGGTATTTTGATTGCGCCGTCTGCGGCCTTCTAAAAGGTCACTTCTATGTGACAAACATCAGAGTTAATTTGAATATGCCTAACCGCAGTTAGCCGAGGCAGTAAACCGAATAACAATTTATGTTTAACCCCTTGTTGTTTTAAGTTGTTGTGAAGTTTATGTGCCTACTACGTGAACTATTATTAGCGTGTGATGTGAGCCAACTATTCTAGATCATGGTTGTATATTTATTACAAACATCGTTAGCTTTTCCATTTACAATCGTATTACAAGACTGGATATAAATTGAATGCTTCAAATATATAACGTATTACGGCATTACATGTCATGTATTATTTAGGTATTTATTTATGTAGGTTAAGAAGTAAAACTGAAATAGGTAACCATGTGTACAAAACCCTATAATATACATATTATAATTATACTGACAAATGTTACGGAACTCTCATAAATGTACAGACGCCAGCACATCAAGTTATCCGAATGTGTAAAATTTTCCCAATTGAACATGAACCTTATTCAGTCTGACATAAAGTAATTTGATTTAATGTGCTGGCGTCTGTACTACAAACGAATCAATCATAAGGTCAAAGTCATACATTTTCAACGATGATTTTGTCGAAATCTGTTACCTAGAAGGGCAAAGTTGACAACGATGAGAATAACGGTGTTGAGTAGTTCATAGCGAAAACGTTCGTTTTGATTCATATTTATTTGTGATGTTAATGGTCTTTTTAGCCGTACCGCACGACACCCCTGGTGCTACCGGGTGCGAAGGTCCGCCGCGAGCCCGGCCCCACGGAGAGTTACCTGCGTCACCACCCCAACCCTGCCATGCGCGCACCACCCAGCCACGACTACCGTGACACCCTCATGAGACAGAAGGTAACAACACCATTTAAAAACATATTTTCAGAAAACAGGACGTGAAATAACGGAGATGTAGCTACAGCATTTGACACTGTAGCGCAGACTACTCTGCACCCTTATTTTAAAAATCTTTGAAACATTATTCGGCTTTTATGTCGTTTCTATAAAATTATACTCCCATAATTGGGTCCTCTCGATTACCTAAACAATAAAAAGTTATGCCGATCTAATAAAATAACGAATGCCTCAAGGAACAGTTCTCGGTCACACTATTCTTGACTCTAGCTGTTTTTAGACTGTGCTCTAGCTGTGTAAAAGTTTCTGAAATATATACAGCCAAGGGATTCAAGGAAGGGTTTAAGTGTAATCTAAGTAGCTGGCATAGTTTCAAAACTGTAAATTCGACACTCAAACCATTTTCGTAAAATTTCACTATAAATGATTCAAGCACAAACCGATACATAGAAGCCTAGTTCTACACAACTGTACTATCGATATAAACTATGTGCCTTTTTACTCTGAAAGAACTTCAAAAACTTTCTTCGTAACATAAAAAAATATTTCTAAATTAATGTTGAAAGCCATTCGAACTCTTTCTCACTAGACATGTGGAAAGATTTATGACGTTGTAAAAGTAATCCCACTTGCAAACAGCATTAGACTGCTGAATCAAATCATATTTTAACACTACGCATTGCTGAAAATATTTATTACGTACAGTTGGCCGCACGTGGAGACCACAGTGGTAACAAAACCATAAGCTGGTCTTGATCTTCTAGAATAACTCCTTACTACGCTAGGCCAACTCAAAGCCAAAGTATTCCCATCGACGTGCGGTGGTCTGTACGCTTTTTAATAGTGGGCTATATTTATTTACTATTTAATTGCTATTTGTACGGTCTGAATTCGTAATGAAGACGATCTAGAGCAACAGTGATTTGTTTATATGAGGATATTTATGGGTCATAAAGTAAATTGATGTCCTTCCAGATGGTTTAGGAAATTACATTTTCTTTGCTTGAGAAGTTATACAAAAAATAGGTTGTAGATGTTTTGTAAATACATTAGATGTTGCGCATCACACGAAACACGCACGAACATTGCACGCATAAACACACACACAAACAGTTCATTTTCCCACACACTAAAACTGTACAGAGCAGCTAAAAATTGAGGCAAAATTTATAAAATGTACCTATAATACTACATTACATTCATGTGCTAAGAAATAAGAAGGAGGCTAGAAAAAGAAGACTTGTTGATTGGTGTACCTACCTATAGTGTACCAATGAATAAATCTAGTTATCACAAGACAAGTTTTATCTTCTAAAACGTAAATAACAACGATGAAAAATTAAAAGCTGAATGATGTATACTCCTTCTTATTCCCCCCGAATACATTGGTATAGAATTAACGTTAATATAACGTAGCGCACGAATTGTGTATAGTACAATAGTATTTTTCATAAAAACTCAGGTGGCAGAGTCGGTGTTGCAGCGAGTGGTTGGCGAAGAAGCGAACAAGGTGGTGCACTAAATGATTGTGTGAACAGTATCAGCTTCAAGCATGACAGCGACAAACTTCTGTTACGAAGCCGGTCGACATAACAAACGATACCTTGCAATTGTTTTTGTTGATTTTTTTCAATGCTTTGGATAGTTTGGCATCAAATAGACATGTTGAGAGAATATGAATATCAAAATATAATTAGTCCATCAGCAAGTTAGATTAAAAAAAAATAATACACAAAAAAAATGTTTTCCTTTTTCAAATTGATGGAAAGCTGCTTAGATTAAGCGCATCAAAGTTAAGTAGAGGGCTTGTAACGTCATTATTCAGTGTATAAACTGTATAGAGTAGTGACGTCATGCGACATTTTGACTCGATGTATCGCCGCTATTTTATGATTACGTAAAAAAAGAAAAACCATGTGTCGAATATTTTCTTTTAATCTAGATGAGGGACTAAAAACTAACATTTTGTCAACTGGCCTATTGATGCGTTCCATGTAATTTTCTCAAGTCTCTCTTGCAAAGTATCGTCGATCTCATAAACTCATATGTCTATACGTCATCTTGTTTGAGCTTTTATGACTTGAAAGGGTTTATTTTCTGAGATGAATAAGGGACAAGAGAGTAACTACTTACCTGTTTTTTTTTTTATATAAGTGTAGGCCGAAATCTTTTATTCCTTGAATCAACTGCTTTCGCATGTTATAATTTGCTAGTCATTCAAAAGTTATTTGTTCAGAGGCAGTTGAAATATCCATGAAATTCAATCAATTGTTTACTTTGCATTGAAGCGAGCAAGCCAAAAAAAAGTATGTCGTTGGTAAATTTGATTTCGGTCTACAATTTTAAGGAATTCTAAAATTTACATTGCTAAATCCTTTCCTTTGAAACTTATCTGTTAACTGTAAAACAATTGGTGTTTTAACTACTTTCAAAATGAGATCTCTTGTAGCTGCTCTCTCACACATTATTGTACTCTCGATTAGTATAAATCAGTATGTAATGCTAAATGATTGTTCGTATCGCTTCAGGTGGTGCACAAGCAGTTCAACTCCCCCATCAATCTATACTCGGAACAAAACATCGCTAACTCAATCAGGCAACAGACGTCGCCGTTGCCGTGAGTATCTACATAGGCATTCATATATAAAACAATTAGTTTAAAATCTACACTAAGTAAAAATATTAAGTTGGTACACACTGACACAGACCTAAGGGTCTAGAAATCATAGAAGAGGCCTCTGCCTAGCAGTGACATAGTACAGAATAACAAACAACAAACGTTGAGGGTCGATACCACGATAATGTGTTATGGGATTTTCATAAGGATTTTAAGTAGATAGCCAGAGTATCACCATTCCATATACCTAAGTAATATAATTGGATTCAGGATAAACCTAGTAGTGGTCTTTTTTATATAAAAGCAAATAAACTCATTAATAAAACAGTTTATGAATTGAACACAAACAAAACAGAAAACCATCTAAACAATTTGTTTCTTAGCAATACATCAAAATTTCTATTTTGCCAAAAATGGCATGTTTGCACGCTGTTTACACGAACTACAAGTTTAGTTATGGCTAACAAAAACATTAAACAAATTCTCTTCTATAACAAATAATAAGGTCGTGCTTATTTTGAATTATGAAAGTAACTTTTAGGAGGACCAAAGTTTCTTAAGATATTGTGTTTTTTTTATGTTCATGATTAATCTTCGGTTCGATCTTGCGGGCATGCAACTTGGTGCCTACTACTTTACATTTAGGTACCTACTTACTGTGGAAATCTATAGGTAGGTACTTATGAAAATCCCATACCTAACACTATTTCATGGTACCGACCCTTCAGTAAATCTAGCATCAGTCATCTCACACTACACATAACTTGGCAATGAATTTAAACAACCTGGACGAATGCCAAAGCTAACGTTACATAACTAAATACATTTGTCAATGTGACGGAATTTCTGTAAATACGTTTTCTTTAATTTAATATGATACTATGAAACAAAATATCCCCTGCTTTAACGCAACACAATACTGTCAAACAAGACTTGATGACATTTCAAAGAATATTATTATCAGTGTGGTTTAATACCCGTTATATCAAAAGTTGCAAATACAAGAAATACATCGGAGGCAGGGCTAGGTGTTATATATTCAAATAATAATGAAGTATTTCTCTGCTTACTTAGCGCTAACGGCCATTACGCTCGGCCGCACGTTGTCAAGAGGCAAGTTTTTTACTAGAACGCCGCCAAAACAACAGTCGACGCCCATCCTCATGTTGCATTAATGCTTTATTTTATTTATATTTGCTCTTTTCGTATCTTGCCAACTTGACTCTTTCACTCCACGCTCAGTTCTTATCGTCTTGCATGGTGCCGACGTCGACATGTTGACAGCTATTCTTCGTGCAGGAGTGCTAAACATTCATGAATGCGCCTCCTCATGCGCCCACGTTCACGCGACAACATTGTGTTACCACAGTGTGGCGATCACTATTACACAAAGTAGTTGTTAAGTTATTTATATACTGAAACTAAATAATATAATTAAGGTAGAGGACTTATTCTACATAATTAATGTTAGTATTTTTATCGACCTTTCCTTCCTGAAAAACAAACAAAACTAAACTTCCGTTCGTACTAACCGCTTCCGCGTCCCCCTAACGTTGTACGAGCCGTATCTAATGTGTTTTCTCTCTATTATTGTGTTGCGCCCGCTAACCGACTAAACCCTAACGCCCCCCGACCGGCCCGACCTCGCGCAGTCACAAGCCCACGCTGCTGTACGACCCCGCCAAGTCCGAGACGTTCCGCGCGCTGCAGGAGGACGCGCTGGGCGACGTGCACGAGGTGCCCACGCCCGCCACCACCAAGGTGTTCACCGCGCCGCTCAACAAGGTGCGCACTACCTGCTACTACATTGACCCATTATTCACTCAAAACCTCCTTACATTGAAAATTATATCAAAATAAAAGTCGGAAACATAAAAAAATCTAGCAACCCCAAAAAAAAAGTCTAAAGCCTATCAAAGAAATTTGACACATTGGGGTAGGTTGATGAGCTGGCGTCTGGAGGTACTTAAAATGCTGTAAGACAGTAGTGAAATTGGCAGTTTTCTTCTCCCATTCATTTATTATATTCTTGGTATCAACCTCAAAAATATTTCTACAGATACAACATTTATGATTTCAGAGGCCAGCGCCAATTCCGAGACCGAAGCCTGAAGAGACGCCGAAAGGAAAACAATCGACCTTCGTAAGTATACATTCCCATAATACAATACATAAACAAAATATTAGATCAAAGAACAGCCGAGCCTTCATTATCACGATACTTGGAGGAGTTGACGTCTACGCACCTGCGATTGAAACAATATTTTAAATTAAATAGCTATATATTAAAGTACAATGGTTTTGTTCCAGGTGAACTCCCTACACGAAGAGCACATCCAACAATCGAACTCGTTCAAGCGCCTCATGTACCACGTGCTCGGTGACACTGACTTCTAGCGGGGCAACTCTCTAGACTACGACCTGCCGTCACAGTGCACCTCGTCACCGTAATGGCAAACAAATACCAACGAAGCATACGCTCTATGTGTCAATAATTTAGCCTTATATGAAATCATGACACTTTCGACAACACTCAGTCACACTACGCAATCATTATCTTGCGTTCCGTGTAGACTTTGATATCAAAATTGCGCAGTTTGTTATAAAACAACTATGGGCTGATTTTTAGAACGGTTTTACGGCGGTTAGCTGCGAACGCCAAATAATAATAGACGTAATGACTTGTTGGGTTAGCAACAAATAAGACTAACAAAATTAATTTTAGGAAGCTATTATAATAATGCTCCTGGCAGTGTGTAATATTATTTTTCGGTGGATTTAATTATTCTAATACTCGAGTATTAGTGATATAATTTATATTTACATTAAGTAGAAATGTAATGTTTATTACTAAGTGTTGATTTTCTGTTTGAACAGAAATATTATATTGTTTATGAATACTTATGAGAAATGTTGAGTGTACAGTCTAGTCACTGCGACCCGAGCTCCGGTCGTACCTACGAGAATGAAATTCGATCAACCTTAAATAAATAATTTATTTTTATTTATTTACTTGTTTTATTTGATTGTAACTTTTATTCATTATTATAATTCATTCATTTCCAGGACTCGAAGCAATAAATACTTTAGCGGATTGTGACACACTACCGTCCATTACTCTCGTCTCTAATGTCCATAGTGTCTCTCTAGTGTCCATTTACTCTAATGTCGATAATAAATATGCTAAGCAATAAATATTCAGTCTTTAAATAACCAAAAGGTAAATAAAAACAAGATTGATTTCAAAATAACTATATTCATAACCCGAAGTTTACTAACGATGTTTACACAACAAAATAAAATACAGTCTTACAAATTTCATGAACCATAAGTACACAGATCGAAAGGAGAAAGAAATTTTGAGCAAACAAATAACACTAATAACTTATATCACAAATCACATTATACAGACAAGGGTGACGTCTCGTGCTATGATAATTACAACTAATTAAATATATTGTGTCACAACGGTCATCGCGAACGCAACACTGCGCACACAGCTATGAACAGTGATCGCTATGGCTCCAAAAAATAAAAACAAATATTCAAGTAGCCGTTAAATAATGTTTCAAAATTCATTAAACATAATAAAAGTTTCAAAGAAGATCAAATAAGGCACTACTTTATTTTATTTTGAAACAAATTCTTTGGGATAAGCATTCGTAGCACGCGAGACTCGAGGAGATGAATACATGTTACAAGCTTTGAGATCGAATGTATAAATTTCTCAGCGAATATTTACATGAGCGTTAATACTTAAATTTCGATTTTATAAGTGATATGTAAACACAACGTAAGTACACGAAATTAAGTGCATAACATGCATGTAACATTGAGAATCATCTCCAAGCACCCTATAATACATCACTTATAATTTTACTTACCACAGACTGACCGGCCATCATCATATTTTAGTTATTATTAGCCATTATACAATTAATTTACAATATACAACATGAAGAATAATTTAATATGAGTAGAGTAGCTAATAACATTGAGACAAAAAAGACAGTTGCATTTAAATATTAACAGAAACAGGAAAGTATAGAACTGCGGTGTATATACAAATATATAATTATCAAGGAAAACGACTAGTTTGTAGATTTGTATAGAAAAGTCATACGTAAATCAATGTATTTTCAAATTTGATATAAGGGAATTTTAATAAGTGAAATGCATTATGGCACACTGATATGCCGTAAATGTATAGTGTATACGTTCCGGTTTTCGTTTTGAGTGTATCCTATAAAAATAATTTAACGCTCGTTCTACAATCTGGGAATGTACTGAATGTAATGTCTTTATGTTATCAAGACAACGGAAAATATGACTATGACATTTTCACCAACTATTTTCGTCGTACTAAAAATATGTTACCTAATTTTGGACTGATATTCATTTTTTATTTAGCACCAAAGTCCGAACTATTTTATTTAAACACTATCTATCTAAAATTCAATATATAGCGATGTTTACTTTTTAATTAAAGTACTTACTAAAAGACTCCAGTTTAATTTTGAACTCGTTAAATTACTGGCAGGACCCGTGTCCACTTGCCCAGTGTAAACAAACATAAATAAATAATAATGATAGGTACTCGGCTAACTATAGTAATTAGTATTAAATTAACTTCGCCAATTGTGTTTGCTTAACAAAAATAATAACATTGATTTCTCAAAAACCTTTGTTATTCTAGGATATAAGTAACGATGATAACATTGAATCACTCATGATTAAGAGATGACACTTAAAAAAATGTGTACGATAGAAAAGTGTTTTAATGAAATAAAAAGAAGATGATACATGGCACCATTTTAATCCTCAGGCGGATTCATATTTTAGCGACTTGAAAACAACATGATATTTATTTGTTTATTAGTCACTAAACACAATTTATTTAAGTCAAAAAGAGACACAAAAGCCACAGACTTAAATAATACCTAGTCAAACATTTAAAATTACAATAACGTTAGCATGTGTGGATTGTTTGAGATTGACACCTTGGGACAGACTAATAACACAAACAGATCATCAGATCGCGTCGGTGTCATGGTTATGTTTATCATTAATTCTATTTTTCTTTTTGTTGAGGGGAATTAAAAATAAGTCAACATTTAAATTAATTCCTTAACTAAACGCACAGGCAGTGCTGAACATACAATATTGTCAGTAAAATGTATAAACACTAAAAACGAAATGAACATTATTTATGGGGACATTTCAGTTTTTTTTTAAGTTATCTTTCCTAATTTTCGGGCCGTTGTAGGTTTTTTTTTAAATAATATGAGCCTCTTTAAAATGGCTCGCTCGTATACGTACCAAATATTGTACACATTATTTTATTTTGCTTTTCGAGAATGCTTGAAACATAGCGCATTTACATATCGGCGGGAATAAAAAAAACTTCATTTTAAATCTTCTGGCCAAAAATTTCTGGTAAACTTA
Organism: Euplexia lucipara; assembly: GCA_921972225.1. Taxonomy (NCBI): domain Eukaryota; kingdom Metazoa; phylum Arthropoda; class Insecta; order Lepidoptera; family Noctuidae; genus Euplexia; species Euplexia lucipara. Next base: position 10,105,446 of record OV179144.1, read on the forward strand.
TGTGGGGGATAATTTCATTCAAATTCTAATCCATTTATTACCTTTATGATGCATGGAATAACAATAAGTAAATAAATAAATAAATAAAGCGCTAATCTGGACACTGTAAAATTGGTCCGTCACTTTGATACAAATTATGGTAAAAATCCATAAACATGATTTTTATCCTACGATTGTGACAATGCAGCCTGAATGTTTGCAGTGAAAAAACAGTCTAAACATTCCAGAAATATTTGACTTGTAGACAAAGCAAAGAGTTTTATTTGGAATCCAGAAAAAAATAACAATCGACGATCTTAACGATGATTAGAAAAATTAATTTAGAAGTTCACTGACTTATTAACAAGGTTTCTTTTTTCAAAAGGTTTATGTTTTCTAGATTTTGTACACAGAGTGGAGAAGACATACAGGCTGTCTCATTCAAATGGGTCAGTATGGGAAAAACTATAAGACATACGAAGATCTGTTCTGAGGAACCATGTCATCGATTTTAGAGAGATCGATTAAGATCGTTACCTAAACGTGTTGAATATTGTATTGAAAAAGGCGGTGGTCACTTCGAGCACCTACTAAAGTAAATTAAAGTATGTGGAAACAATGCATTTTATTCATTTTAGACATCATGTTTCATACAGACATTTACTGCTTAAGACCTACACAATCGATATCTAAATAGAAATAGTATAGGTTTTTTTTTTCAAAATAACCGGGTTCGATTCCCGAACGGAGTGCAGATGTTTTTTAAAATGTATGAATGCAGTTTCTCTTTTTATTAAAATCGATGACATGGTTCCTCAGAACAGATCTTCGTATGTCTTATAGTTTCAGACTTTCCCATACTGACCCATTTGAATGAGACACCCTGTATACTCACAATCTGGTGCTAGAGTTTAGTACATGATGTTGGACTTCCCGTTACGACTGTTTCAAAACATAATTTCTATCCATCCAAATGAGGTAATTCCATGTAAAGTAAATAAGTCACTCCATTCATTAAAAATCTCATTGCGTTCGACAGAAATCGTGAGTATAGACAGTTTTAAGTGTAAAGAGAATCGAAAAAAAAACGCAGAAATTAGGAAAAACTGACTAAAATTTTTAACACTGGGTCTCCAGGATCATGTCATCAGGTTGTGCGTCGATATCCATTCCATCTTCTATATGCCTCGACGGCTAAGCGATATTACAATGTGATGCAGGTACAGTGTACATAACTTTACGGTATTTCAAAACTATTTCTTTTTAAAGAGAGCTCTAAGGACGTTTCGTTCATGGTTTATTGAGATTCTATATTTGAAAACTTGATAAATTTAAATTTATTTAGTTGCGCTGTAAAAAAATTAAAAAAATGTTTTATTAACCTATGGCTGAACTAATTTACTCATCGCGGGGAATACGGGATCCGAATGAAAATACAAACTTATGTTAAGTCAATGCATTGAAAAGACAATCAAACAAAGGAGGTGATAGTTATGCTGCCCCACCTCAAATGTCCAGTCTGTTTATTGTGAATTTATGAAGGACATAAATGTATTGAAGTACCTTTTGTTAATTTTCCTTGATAAAACGCAATAGGTGATAAGTTATCAACAATTGGGTTTGGGTTATCGCTGATAAACTACAATAAGCGTCAGCGCAGGAGTGCGGTAGCCGTGAAGCCGAGATATTATAACGCTAGCCGTAATGAGTACGAAAATCGCCCTGTTTTTTTTTAAATTCAGCTCCAATTTGAGTCGCCTTAACCGCAGATTATCTTTATATTTATGACACTTGAAAGTGTATTGAAGCGACAGAAATACTTCGAATAAAATCTGAAATGAGACAGATTGTAATAAATCACTAAAAAAACATCTGTTTTATCTTAGCCATATTCCCGTCTCTATCTCACACTTGTCTTTTGCCACTAGTGCGACAGTCACAAGAATAATACAAAGCCAATGTTGCGAGTGAGAATTATCAACATAAAGAGTTGCTTGATTGAGAATTCAGGACAGAATACATTTTTATTTTTCGTTATGACTTACTTAACCGACTTCTAAAAAAGGAGGAGGTTCTATGTTCGTGTGTATGTATTTTTTTTTTTTTATTTTTTTTTTTATGTATGTTACCTGATTTCTCCGCCGTTTGTGGACCGATTCTCGAAATTCTTTTTTTGTTTGAAAGAGTAGACTCCTGAGGTGGTCCCATTTTAATTTGGTGAAGATCTGGTGCTGATCTTCGGAGATACACAACGGAACTCTTCAAAAATAGACGGCAAATCTATCGTGATTGCTGGAATCGCTTGGATGTTTATTGTTTATACAACATCATGACGTATCATCAAGCCTGTATGCTCAGAGGGGTAGGCAGATGTGTTCAATATACCTAGATTTCGACAGTTAGGTATGTTAGGTTTCATTTATTACGGTTAGGTGGATAACCCTATTATAATGACATGTATTGTTAACAATTAACAATATAAAATGAATTCATGGCAAATGTTTGTATGGGAACAACTAAAAATGGAAAAATAAAAAACTTTTTTACAAAAAACAAAACCGACTTCAAAAAAAACACTAAACGGTGTAAGATAACTCTAAATTCGGAAGTCGGTGGCCCATCATGAATAAGACAAAAGTACCAAAGCCACAGACTTCCTAATTTAGAGTTATTTTACACCGTTTAGTGTTTTTTTTGAAGTCGGTTTTGTTTTTTGTAAAAAAGTTTTTTTTACAACTAGCAGATGTCATTCGGTTTCACTCGCATAGTTCCCGTTCCCGTGGAAATACAGAGATAAAAAGTAACCTTTGTCACCCGGGGATAGTGTGGCTTCCCAACGGTGAAAGAATTTTTCAAATCGGTCCAGTAGTTTCGGAGGCTTTTCAATGCAAACAAACAAATAATCAATTAAATATTTCCTCTTTATAATATTATTATTCGTATATTAGTAAAGATATAGATAAAATTATTCTTATTGTTGTAACAGCACTCCCGAAATGTCGCTTACTGTAGATGTCAGGACACTTCGATGACATTTGGCATGTCTTCAATGTGGATTTGTTTAAAACAAAAAAAAATCTGCCAATACAGATTAGAAATCGCACCTCCTAATACCATGTGTTTAGCCCATGATTCTGGACCCCCTATTTTCTCCGTTGGCTTTGATTGTCGGGTTATTTCTACGTCAAACTTTTTCTCAGATGTTTTTTTTAGAAAACTACTATTTCTGTCTAAGGTAATAAGGTTTTAAATTAAAAAGTAAATTATTACCCCATCATTAAAAATCTCACTGGGTAACATAGAAATCAAGAGTTATAAAAATTTAAAGTAAAAAACAACTTAGAAACAAATATTTCAGCGCTGGACGGTCCAGAATCATGGTGTCATGGTGGTGCGTCCATGTACCTTCCACCCGGTACATCTGTAAGTAGGTATTCTTCTTTGAAAATAGAAAAATAAATCTTTTATTTCGAACCCATAGTCCATTCAATGCACTGATTTAAATAATGTATTTTATGTGGCCAAAACGTCTTTCAGAAAAGTTTTCACGAAGTATTTAGTTTTAACGCATTGTAACAGTGACCTTCTATTGCCCGGCCATGCAATACATATTGCGAATCTATTAGTCTTTGGTCTGAGCTTTCTAGCTTTCTTTGAGCCCGTAGAACGACTTATGACCCTACACCTGTTGTTTACGCGCCATTTTTGATTGTCCTGAAATAAGCTGTAACAATATTGACAGGTGTAGCTAGTACAGGCCTAGCCATATTACAAATTCTATTTCTATTATAGTAATCGTATAGAAAGAAAATGGCGTATATGGAATCAGCTGTTTGTCAACTGTCAAGTGTTACCGAGAAGAATTTGTTAATAGATAAGGCTGAAAATGAAATACACTTGACAGTTGAAAAACAGCTGATTTCATAAACGCCATTTTCTTTCTATTGTCGCTTTATCGATTACGATAATAAAAATAGAATTTGTAATATGGCTTAGAGGCCTGCTGTTTACGCAACATTATTATTTTTAGTCCGATTTCAAAGCTTAGCAAATAATATCTGATATATTTGGGTGGATCGTTTAGGATGTACCTTCATAACTATATCACACCAAGAAAAAGCAAAAATCAAAAGTTCTCATGACAAAAATTGCAACTCGCAATTTACTTACTGATTAGAGTGCGTGGGATTTGCTACATTATAAACCAACCACACTTACTCCTATAACTCATGCCATTTTGTTTGGAAATGTTGAAACCTTGAAAATGCACTAAGTTTAATCAATACCGTCACTCGACAGCCCAGTATCTCATTTGGTAACTCTAACAGATGTATTAAGACCCTAGACTTTTTTTTTCTAATATATCTTAGCATTATAAACCAATAACGCGTGGCATGTAGCTAGAATGTCTCCTATCATAAGCTTCATTCATTATATGGAAATCTCAACCACGCAATGCACACTAACTTGGACTCAGTGATACTGAACTTCAGAAGTTTTGAGTTAGGAATATGAAATGGGTTTGGAAGGCTGGATTATTTATAAAAGTATGGTTGGATTAAAGTATACGGATCATTTACCTACTATTAGGTACATTTTCTTACCTCTGGCAGTATTATACCTACTATTTATATTTCGCAAGCTGTCTACTATCAAACCTTAATTACTTATGTTGCTATTATGAAAAATAAAACGGAGTAAAATTTGTTTATGCTATGTACACATATTGGACGTAATGGTACAAAATGCAAGGATAAGGAATTAGTAGGTATCTAACGGGCGGTCTTACGGTGGCTTTAAACGAGCGACGCCTGAACTATTATTATGATAATTACTATTTACAATATCCATGTTACTATGTACACGCAACACCATCGTATAACGCACATCACACTGATCACGTGGAGCGGGCGCGGGGCGGGGCGGGGCGCAGGCGGGCCGCGGCCGCTAGTACACCGTGTCGTCCGGGTACAGCAGCAGCGGGCCTCAGGAAGCGGCAGGCGCGGGCGCGGGCGACGGCGCGGGCACGGGCACAGGCGCGGGCACGGGCGCGGGCGGCGCGGGCAGCAACGACTCGCGCGAGGCGCGCAGGTTGGGCAGCGAGCGAGCCGCCCGCGCCGCGCGCCGCGCCTCCAGCGCCAGCAGCGAGCGGATGTCGGCCTCCAGCGGGTCCACACTGATGTGGTACACGCCGCCCTGTCGACACGGACACGGACGGTTCGGTCAGAGCGCGCGGGGCGGGTGGGGCGGGTGGGGCGGGCGGGGCGGGCCGGGCGCGCGGGCACTCACCTCGGGCGGCTCGTGGGGCGCGGCGGGCGCCACCAGGCGCGTGTCGGAGTAGCGGCGCGCGTCGTCGTGGTCGGCGCGCAGGCGCTCGTCGGCCAGCGCGGACAGGCGGCGGTGCGGGTTGCCGCGGTAGGTCTCGAAGCCGCCGCTCTCGTCCTCCTCGTGGTAGGCGGCGGGCGGCGGCGGCGGCTCGATGTTGGCGATGATTTGCCCGCGTGCGCTGCGCTCGCGCCGCTTTACTCGCACCGGCGGAGATCCACCGCCGATTGGTATCTTCTCCGGTGCGTTTTGAATTAATAATATCCTACAAAAATAATTTGAATGCAATTATTTCAGTAAAATGCGATGTAATACAGTCACATAGAGAAAATTAGCGATAAAAATACCTGTTGTGAGCTCGCCAACGATTACAAAGATGCAGATATTGACGGCACTGAATGTACATAAAAACCGCGCCGCCGGTGAATCCCACAGCTACTACTACTAATTTTGTCCAAAAAGGCCACGCTGAAACACGTTATTGTTTTATAATAAATTATTAAACATGTAAAAATATTTCTTTCATGACATTATTATTTTCATTCAGTCAATAATATTTAGGTTAATATTTCATTTTGGACTATACTAACATAATAATATGTAACCAGGTTAAAAACAAAAGCAGTCAGTTTTTCAAAAAACCCAAGATCATGTTTTATTTTTTAAACATGTTTTAAATATTTTATACGTAGGTAAATATACCGTGTGTTTGTGTAATGTGGATAAAGGTCATTATCCTGTTTTAAAAGACGGTTTGTATGGGTTCATAATTTTTCCGGTGATCTATACAATGTTACTAGAGAATGAACTTGTATGGGAATTGGAAATAAGAAATATTATTTTTCTCAGTAGGTACCTACTTCAATTTTGTTAAATTAACACGTTTTGATAAATTGTCTATGGCTAGCAAGCCGGGTCGATAAACTTAAATAGGATATTTCACGTGTATTGACCGACCGTGACCTTTACACAAATAAAATAATCATAATAATATTATGGTGTTTTGCATTTAGTCTTCTTCATAATATATTAATTATGCGTATTTCAATTATATTTATCAGCTTGTGATTGATCGGTAATAAAGCTAATACAATTTGTTGTTGTTATTTTTTAAGATTATGATTGAAATTTTCTATTAACCCGTCATACGCCCTAGGCGGGGTTGAATCGAAAGCCTTTCCAATAAAAAAAGCGCTCGCATTTTCCAAACCTGTACCTATAATAAATCGCCCAGCAGGGACAAGAGGCTTATTCATCCCAGCCTTTCTAAACTTGTTACACTACACGGTACGCCCGGCCCAGCCCGATAGTCAGCGAGGACGTCGATTATTACACTGCACTGAACACCGGCCGACTCACTCCTTGTGTACAGTCCGAATGCAAACGCAGATAGAGACGTATCATGCTATTTTATCAAAACCATTAAGAAAAGCAGCAATTGCCATGGATTTAGTATATTACAGAAGATCATATGCACGTTTTAATATAGCAGAACTGCTCGAGCTCAATAACTGCTTTTAGTGTTATTACACTACTCGATTGTAAGGGCGCGATTAGGGAGCAAGGTTGCCGGAACCGTCCGGTCACCAGGACCGTCAGGTCGCCCTTGTTAGGGACCCTTGCTCTAGGCTGCCTTAAATAGGGGTAAGGGTCCCTGAATACCGTGTAGTATAATAGGTTTTTTGTATTTTATCAATTGATCATACGCATTGTCTTCCCATGGCATAGCTTTGCTAATACAATAGTGGAATGCTCGAACCAATAAACAAAGTAACTACGCTATGCAATTACAGGCGTAAATATGGGACCATCCTGAAACGCAAAGCAAGAAAATAAAGTAGCAGTAGTAGTTATAATTTTTAAGTTTTTATGGTGTTAAATAAAGAGTATTCTATTCTATTCTATTCTATAAAGGTCTTTACTTCAGCGGGTCCCCTATACTATGCCGAAAGTATCTGACGTTCCGAACTCGTATTTAATCTTCTCAGAAGAAGAGAAAAGCCAAGTCAGAGGCGGCATCAAAACTCTGACACATGCACGCGTAGCATGCCTACAGTAGAAAGGGATTTTGTTTACAGAAGAATCGAAAAAGTGTCAGATGAAACGTTTCATTTGTTTTGAGCACGACAATGTCCAGAAAGTAGAGTCGTGAAATGAGTAGATTCTTCAGTCGACAATAGCACAGTATACATATTAATACAGTAGGACGACGCCTTTGAACTCTGTAAAAATGCCGACAACGTCTACATACGTTAGCCCTGAATAATACCGCGGCTTTACCGCGTCTCGCCCCTTACACCCCGCACGATTGCCCTGTCTTGACGTACGGCTTCGTCGGACGACTGTAGGTTTTTAGACTGTGACAATCGTCTACAATATCGAGCAATATTTGTTCTATAATCGACAGATATGTTTCTACCATCTGTCACTTTGTGGATTCTTCAGTCGACATACTCTATTCTACGGTAATCATGCTATGCGTGATGGTTAGTCACTGATCACACAAAAGCAAGTTCTTCTGAGTGCTTGCAAATATACATATAAAGAAATTTTATTTTAAACTAGCTTCTGGTCGAATAATTTCGTAATACCTGATTTTTGCGTAATTTAAACCGTTTACGCAGCGCACGCAACGGAAACTTTTTTCCCGCTGGCAACATTTGTTATTGCTGCTCCGCTCCTATTGGTCATAGCGTGATGTTATATAGCCTAGCCTTCCTCGACAAATGGACTACCTAACGCAAAAAGATTTTTTCAATTCGAGCCGGAAGTTCCTGAGATTAGCGCGTTCAGCCAAACAAACAAACAAACAAAATCTTCTGCTTTATAATATTAGTATAGATAAGTATATATTAGGCCATACCGATCATCCCGCGGTTGACCTCTTCCACGGCCCGCTCAATAAGTACGAACAGTGACCACATGACGCACAGCGCGGCCACGCAGTGGAACAGCACCGCACAGCACAACCGGCGACGCTCTACGCCAGACATCTCTAGCAGACGCCACTGGAAACAAACACCACTCATATCATTGTGTATCATACATCACGCCTGTTTTTCCCAGAAGACTGAGCAGATGTGTGTAGAATATTTTACCGGTTTTATTTATGACTGTAAAAATTGAAAAGAGTATGCTTAGATGGTTTGGTCACGTTGAAAGGATGGATGAAAGGCGACTAACGCAACGCGTAACGCGTATTTAGAAGGACGCCCTAGAAGGACATACATAGACCTTATTGGTGAGGTTCTTCAGAAAGGTCAGGTGCGTAGTACTCGCAACCGGCGTGTGGGTATGACAACATGTATGAATGTAAACGAAGCAAAAGAAGTATGGAAGAATCGTAGCATATGGCGCTCTGTAGTTTCTGCCTACCCCCATGGGAAAAAGGCGTGAGTTTATGTATGTATGTATGTATTAAGGGGTGAGCACCTAGTACAAATTAAGCCGCCATGTTCCTTCTAGGAAACATCCTAATTTAAAAACCCAATATATTAGCATTTTGGCCAACCTGAGAATCAATCCCAAAAACTCATGCTTAGCATTTGCAACCAACATTACAGGGAAGTCGTCATTGTACATTAAATCATTATAATGATTAAAAAGAAACGATTGGTGGTTTTGTACATTATTCAACTATTCTTCCTTTTATTTCCCTATTGATAGTACCTACAAATTCAATATCCACATAACAAAGTTTTATTTGAATATGTATAAGTATTAAGCTTTTTAATCTTTACTTCTAGCTTATTTAATGTATAATATTTTTTATAATGGTGAAGCACTATTTATTATTATTTATTTTTGTATTAGTTATTCTTGCGTATGGCACTTGTGGGTTGCAGCAGAAAATCGGCGTCAGATAGTACACCCTGTGTTCTCATCTGACATAATGCTGAGCTGAGGCCTTTTTGGCATTATTATCCCTGTATTTTATAGTTTTAAGGTGTATCTCTGTTGTAATACCAATAAACGAATTTTTCTTTCTTTAATTAATTACAATATAACATGCAACTTTAAACTACTTTGAAATAAAGTACTTTAAAGTTAAATGTAGTAGTTCAATATTCTGCCTAGGTTTAGTGATAATTAAATCTCTTTAATTATGGTAGTTTAATAACTATTGAATATTGGTAGTGTGGTCAAAATATTTATTTTTCTTCATTTAATGTAATTTGTACAGTAAACCTACAAGTTAGGTTTGTTGTTGACTGTACAAATTACATTAATTGGTCTAATAAGTGGCTATAACTATTTATAATTGATTGGATTAAAACGGATCTGACATCACCACCTATTACACAGGCAAGTATACATAGTAGGCAATGGTCTGTTAAAGAAAATAAAAATAAATAGTGAATATGTACCTCATTAAACGGCTTTATTTTAGTATGCATGATAAAGTTAAACTTGCAGAGTTCACAAGATCTTGTCTCCGATGCAGTCAACCACTGTTGTAAACAGCTCTGATGAACATATTTCAAACTTCCTGCAACAACACACATCATTAAATTATAATTACTTAACATAATATGGTAATACATACTCAAGTTATGTAACAAGTTATTTTTATTTCAATGTCATTTGATCATTATGTATGTGAAATACCATTTCTTTTAAAAACAATATTTCCAAGCAATTGTTTGTAAGTAAATGTACTTTTGTGCAAACATACCACAATTTTGCAATATATTAGCTATTATCAAAGTATGTCAATGTCATATTAAACTTACTTTACCTGACACAGTGTTTTCACAAGTACTTACATGAGACCTTCAATATAATAAATTTTAATATATTTTTCCTTAATTGGTTTCGGAAATAATGTGCCTATGTACCTATTGGGGAACTGTCAATTAAAATTCTAAAGAATCTATAAATAACTTATTCTTCTTCTTTACCATTTCATACAAGAATTCTTTCTGGCTTTTTAATTTCATTTTTACTTTAATTTTGTTCTCTACATAATATTATATATTGATATTCTTTTTGTGTAATGTCAGCTTACCAGCTTTTAAATTCACTCAGTCACAAGTATTCTTAGTTTAGGAGTCAGGCCTCAGGGTTTCATCTTTCGCAGGCCTTTAATTTTAATTAGAACTTTATCTAGATATTAAGCTAATGTAAGGTTTTTAGTATCAATATAGTATTATTATTATTGCCTGAATTGTCATAACTATTACTTGTTTTATTTTTTTGCAGAAAACACCCAGGTTTAGGTATAAGTGGTCACAACAATCAACATCAGTAGCGCTCATTAGATCTTCAAAAATGCAGGTGTATGTATACCTACACACTTTAGACACTTTAGCAAGATCTTGCATTTAACCTGTATAAATAAAACATACAATGTCCCTAACCCATATTATACTTCTGCACCAATTAATTATACATTGCTAAATAACATGTAATCAGTAATAAAAACAATTACTGATGACTATTAGCACTTATTTAGTTTAATGAGTCACCATAGAAAAGCTATTTTACTGATTAAATCCAAAAATATGATTTCATTGATAAAAAAACATAGAAAACCTTTTCCCTTCTTGCTTTGTTATTTGATCTACCTAATGTTACTTGAACTTATTGCTGTTCAATGGTGACTGTTGTATTTGTACACATAATAAAAAGGTACAAATTACATTAAAATAAATGCCAGTAGTTTGGTAACAGTTTGATACTGATTGTGAATCACCCAAGACTCAAATAACAAGAAGCATGCATTTCTATGTGATTCCCATTGTAATATAAATTGATACACACATATTAACCTTTCAATCGTGTCAGTTAGAGACACAATAGAAAGACAATGACAGCGCGGACATTGGTGTCCTCTTGGGGTTTAATGAATTAAATCCATACATTCACTACACTACACTTAAACCACCAGGAAACTTTTCAGGTGGACACTTTCCTGGTGCAATGGATAATGGATCTAATTATTCCTAAACATGTTCATAAAACGTTTCCAATAAACAAACAATGTCTAAAGAAACAATTTTATGAAGAGTGCATAACGCAATTTACTCAGCAGTGCATGAAACTGTAATACTGATAGTTTTATTGCTTAACTAGAAAAACTAGTTAAGTAGTCACAATAGATGAGATTTAAAATAAATATGTAATAAATTTGTCAGCGTTGTCACAAGAAGATAATTTATTGTGATTAAATGCAATGTTTGTGTAAGACATATATACAAACATTATATGTAATTAAAAGCTTGTAAATTATTCATTATTGGAAATATTCTATTTATTTATTTGTATTCACACTATGAGATATGCCTGTTGGTACTGAATATAAAATACCTAGTAGGAATTAACAATTCTGTACAATTTACCCTAAAAATAGTGTCATTATGTTAAAGGTTTTCCTTGTGTTATTACTGAACACTACTTAGGTTTATATTTCATGATGCCTTCTTCTGAAATTTAAGCACTTGTGTAGCAATATAATCTACTCCTTTAACCAAAACCATACATTTATTTTAAGGATATTTAACTAGGAGTATACCTGATTGCTATAATTTAACTTATGAATGAATGTTTGCAGTAATTTGAATGTTATTATGGGTTAGTTTTAGAGATAATATTATCTAATAAATATTATATGTAACTTAAACATTGTTTATCACAATAATTCAAAATCAATAGCATTAAAATAAGTAATTTTAATGCTATTGATTTTGAATTATTGTTAGCAACAACTCAACATTTGCCCTTCACTGTAATTGGCTCTATTCTTGACTTAAATTAGATATTTAACTGTGTCAATAAATGATCACTAAGTAAACAGAGAACAGCTGTGTAATTCACAATATCCTCTATACGTGTAAGAGTAGTCTTGGTGAGGAGAATACACGTACAGTGTAGGTATTTTCACTGACCTGAACAATAACATGGTGCTAGTAGAGGATTGTGAGGTTCGCTCTCGCAATGACATATGCGGCAAATATCTCCGCTGGAGTTGCTACATGACGTGCGGCTGCTCCCTGACCCCGTCCGTATCACCTCTCGACCACATCCACCACCCCATTCCCAACTTTCAATATCCGAAGAGTTTTTCACATTAATTTGCTGAACAGGCATTATGGTATACTATATTTTTAATGCTCAATCGAGCCTACATAACATTCGCAGATTTTCTTCGCTATCACATCGACAAAGCAAACATCTAAAAACATGTCAGCTCAAATCGCAATCTAGTTTGTAATTAATATGTACACTGTTGATAAAGACTTGGTATTGGTATTCACATTCCTTCCTAGTTTACAATGGCCTAACACACTGCAATTATCATGTTATAGTACAAACAAAATTCGTGAAATATCGTCAAATAAAGTTCGGTGCTGCTACTTGTCATCACAATAATCACCTAAATCTAATACAATACAGTACCGACGTATAACGTACCGTACAGTACAATAGTACATACACTACATACATAGTACATAGTACATAGGCATTAGGCAAAGGTACACAGATTATTTATACAAAAAGAATGAGACAGATGTGAGATGAGGGATGGAACTAAATGGATGTGGCAAAATAGTGAACTACACAACATTGACTTTATTGACAAAATAATGACAACATTCACATGGAAAAGGTGCATTAATTTGACAGATTTTTGACATCTTCCTTCCCGAGCAGCTCAGGCGCGGATTTTAGCCAGGTCCAATAGTCCAATAAAATTAATAAGCGGTTTTTGTATAAGATTAGAAGGCTAGTTTGTCCAGGGGTTAAGGGACTCCCACATAACGTTGGTAAAAAAGTGGGCTAAAAGCATGAAATAATAATTCACAGGAGAACTTATGTTTTCTATTTTGTTTCACAAAGTGCAGAATAAAACTCGATTTTTTTAAGCCTAAACTTTCTAAATATTTGTTACTAGCTTCTGCCCGCGACTTTGTTCGCGTGAAGTTTTGATATCGCATTGCATCGCCTGCTTGTGCTTGTGTATATAATACCCTTTTCCGACTCGCTAAACTTAAATTGTGATAGCGTGGTGATAGCTCGGCTAATATGCATGGTAGAAACATAATTTATCCTATAAGCAATGAGTGGAACTAAAGATGTCACGGGAACAGAAATAATAATGATTAAGTACAGCTTGGCAAAAAAGAGTGTGGAATAAATGAGGTCGCTAGTATCGCGCATGTGGCCACCCTGAATAGTACGACTTAACAGGTTTGATACTTGTTATTTTTTCCCAAAGCTAAGTGGGTGGTTCTGTCTGTCGGATGCTACGCAAACACCATGGAAGGCTACAATGTCCATTATTAACACTATTAATAGTAGGCAAATGTATACGAAGCATAAGAAGTATGTAAGAATGCATATGCTACGATTCTTACATACTTCTTTTGCTGCGTATGCGCTCTCTAGTTTCTGCCTACCAGCGTGGGAAAGAGGCGAGAGTTAATATACCTATGTATGTTATAGTGGGCACTGAAGCCTTGCACGAAAGTGATGCATTAGGTATACACAGACAGATAATAATCATGCCCTCGAGAGCAGTCTAACCGTAAGATTGTTAGGAATTAACGACAATTATAGTTTGTTTACAGGGATAAGATAATGAAAGAACACGTTTTTTTTAGTTTTATTTTAATACCAAAAATTTAATCAGACGAATCGAACACACTACCATCAAATATTTGGAACCCGGAAAAGCTCAAATGTTGGCTAGAGCTTCCTGCAACTTCTGAAACACTAGTATTTTCTAATTCTGATAAATCACTGCTACTGTCATGATATTATTTTTATATTTTCATTACAATATCCTTGCACGATTTTTTCCAATCTTAGTAATGTTTGCAAATGCTTGTTCAGCAGCCACCTTTAAAAACAAAAAATAATCATAAACAATGGTTCTAACATTGCAAATTTAAATATGTATAAACTAGGCTACATACCTTTGTATCAATGGATCCAACATTGATTGAAGCAATTTAATGTTTTGCAATGCCCCATATTAATTCAATTAGATTCACGTCACAATGATAAGGTGGTAACTTTCTTCAAGCGACCTTTGAAGTTTTCCCGGTGTTTAAAAATATCTTATTTTTTACCTTCCTTATACATTTTTCTTACTGTGTTGACAGATTTACCTTAAACAAAAAGATACGGTACCTACTTTATTATTAATTCCCTATTCTTTATCTTCAAGTATCAAATATGGGTATACGAGGCTCTTCAAACTACAAAACATAACCTTAAATTTCCACTTTTGTAAACAAGACAAATAGCTACTTAAATCTGTATATCAACAAAACTACGCATTGAATACATTTAGAAAAACTTATTTAATGTACAATGGTTTAATAAGGGTAGATAAATACCTGTGTCGCGAAAGATGAAATCGCGATGTTCCAAACTTAAAATGTAAATATATAATTGCACAGAATTAATGTAATAGCAACACTAAATCAGTACTGACAACTTGACGCTACAAAAGGACGCCTCTGTTTGAATGGTCATTAGAGCATATTCAGTCTGACTAATTCTAATCTATCTATTCTAATTAATGAAGTTTATTGTAAAGTAAATTCAGTGCAAGAAGATCATAAGTAGATTCTTGTCACCCGTGCGTGATACGCGCCACCTGGAAAGCTAAGTATTATTTATCTGTTGTTGTACTTTTACCTACTAGAATTGTTTGAGTCACCTAAACTTAAATGTGTTGGTCGTGCCTTCAGCGTTGGGCTGGGGGCATAATTACAGCGACCGCACGCGAGCTCCTTGTCCGGACATAAAAGCTCATGGGAGTTTATAGGAAGGGTCGTGGGCCAACCTCTCTTATAAATCTTCTTGGTCCCCCATGGCCTTTGTGTGCCGACGGGCACAAACGTTGACGAACGTATGAAAAATTACACTATATCATATATATATAGGTAATATAAAGGGGGAGCATTCTAGACGGAGGCGATGGGCCGAAGTCGGAAATGAATGCGTGCTTCTGCAGACGTGGAAAGAATCCTAGTATCTGATTAGCACATAGGTGTCTCAAAGGCTGTTGATGAGAACTTGAAGTAAATTTCATCATAGATATTGCAATTGAATAACCGTTTTAGATAGCTTTATTGATGGAAACAGATAGGTAGTACTTAACCCAAAGATTCATGGGTAATTAAACTTACAGATATCCTAGTTACACCTGAGAAGTTGGATGGATTGATGGTCGGCATAGTTTTAACACTTCGGTGCCCTTGTGGACCGAAGATAAGAGACTGGATTGAGAGACGCTTGCAAGTCGGAGGGGAATCCGTATCGGTGAGTGTCTCTAACATATCGTGAGGCGGGGATTACTTTTCACATCAAAGCGAAGCAGTACAATCCTATATTATTATAATAAAACAAATCACATTGTAAATCTGGAGATAACCAGAATATAATATGAAAAGAAAATCCACGCGCCCTCGCGACATGGTGGAGATGCTGGGATAGCAAAGAAGCTAGCATTTAAAGCATTCCAAAAACGAATCCCAAGACATAAAACCAATCCAGACTCTTATTGTTAAATTGGAGATATTATGTAAAAATCAGGTTGTCAGCGACATCTATATAATCCGATTGGAACTAACGTTCAATAAACGGATGTACATAAAATTTCACCTATAGGCGCCAAAATTCGAACGTCAAGGTGATGATGAGTAAACGTTCATTTATCTAAGTATAATGAGATGAACGGCAGGCCGAGATGAAAGATTCTCGAAGTTAAGCTGCAAATTGAATGGGTATGTAGCGTGTGTACGAATAATGTGCAACGTTATGAGCCAAGTAAATATTCTAATTTAAATTTGGCGCGGATTTGATAATATTGGGAAAACTTGCCACAAGTTTGGCAGAATGACTGATGCTCTTGCTCTCTTTGACCAGAAGCAGGAAGTAATATGCGTTGAGCTCAAATAAACATACGATTATCTTACTTTTAACGAGTTAGAACTTATGAATCTTATATACAGTTCAAGTAAAATTCAAAAGTAATTTACTGAATAATGTATTAAGCATTTTACACTAAACAATTGACAAAATTCCAATATTCACGAATTACGAAATTCGACTGTGAAAATTTTCCCTGCTTTCAATATGGCGATGGTAAACCAAAAGGGTAGCGTCTCGTGTGTCAGACTGAATATCGAAAAAACTAAAACTTACTTAGTTCGTTACATTCCTTTACAGGAATAAAATTATTAAAAACCTGTTACGTATTGTGTGAATAGTACCTACACGTAATTCGTTCAACTGTGAAAAAGTGCTCCTATCATAACCAGGAAGCTCACAATTTGTTTGGGCGAAATAATTCCAAGAAAGTTATACCTACCTCTAAAAGTGAATGAAAGAAAGCTTAACATAACTTAGGAATAATTAAGAAGATTATCAGGTAAACTATTTTATGACTTACAAGCTATAACATACACCTAAAGAGGAAATTACCTAATGTATGTCTTGTCGAAACTACCTCTCCTAAGCGCTCAAGTACACCCGTGCCAAATTCGACACGGATGTCATTGTTTACTATTGTGTCTGCTAATTATGTAGCTGAAGAGTAACTTTTGTAAGTTGTAATGTGTTAAAATTTACCTAAAGACAGCATTGTTATGTATGAGTTTGCATAAAACTGTTTATTTATACCTAATACTCTCCATACAGTTGGGCAAATGAAGGCAGATGTATGACACTGATTCTACACACCTCCCATCTCATGTATAGATGCTACTATATAAAGAAAAGTACATCAACACTCATTGTAAGTTTATTTGTCAGTTACTTTGAAGAACTAAGCATAAAAATAGATATGTTCTCATAATAGTAATAAAATATGCTGGCGGAGGAAACTGGATTGTATATTATAACTTGTGTCTGAACTTCTGTCATGTTATACACATCATCCCTGACTGACTGCATCGTTTCATGTTGGCTACTGAAGTGTACCAAGTAACTAGATACTAAGTTGATGTAGGTAAACTCTAATATCATTTATGGATGCATACATAAATGATGTTGGTACCTAATATGTTTATGAATAAGCAATGAAACAACTTATAGAACATCAACCATATAAATGTTGATGGATGAAGAGTGAGATGAAAACCAAAGAAACGATGAATGGATTGTGGGAGAAATGGTATGAAGGAATAAATAATTGTGTGGTGGTTAACTGGGGAGAATGGAAGAAAAGGTCAAGAGGGGATAATTGGATGACATAGAAATTTTAAATAAATTCAGGAAAATTTAAAATAATGAAACTAACCAGTTTTACCCGTGGAACAGCATGAATATATTCTGAGTTAATACTGAAACTTCATAGGTACAAGGGAATTTTCGTTACACATATAATTCAATGGCTGAGTTTATTACGGAAAATGTAGTATCCTATAGATAGTGAAATATTCCTTGCTTTTAACTTGGAAAACTTTTCTGTTTTACACAAGATGTCAATAGAAACTTTTCTGTTTTATACAGGCTGTCAATAAAAACTTTTCTGTTCTGTACAGGATGTCAATTAAAACTTTCTGTTATATATACAGGGCATTAATAAAATATCATTCCATTATATGTCAGGTGTTGGTATGATTCTTTGTTCATAAGAAGTTTTAGATAAACTTTTGGTCATACAGAGTGTTAACCAAATTTTTATTTTTTTTTCATTTTCATTATATTGCGAACACCACGCAATTTGGAAATTTAACGATATACACGATGCAAATCCTTAACTTAGGATACAGGGTATAAAATTGTAAAATATTATTTCAGAATTTCAAAATGGAACAAATTCTTATAAGACGACTGGAGTCTATATCAAATGCTATCTCTAAACTAACTGAAGAAGCTCTCACCTATAAAGATAACGTTAATAAAGAAAATTCTGAAAATTTAGAAATAGTGCTAGGTAAGCTTGAGGTAACGGTGAAAAGGTTCGGAACTGAGTTAAACAGTAGTCTATCAATAAACGAAATGCAATCTTTTGTGGAAGAGATCACTTCCTTTAGTGAAGTACAGCTAAACGGTGAGGAGGTTCTAGCGGAAATGAATATCAAACTAAAAAGGATAAAAGAAAACTCTGCACCAACTATATTACCGGGTAGGAATACTGCACTAATGGGAAAATTACCCAAGTTAAGTTTGCCAGAATTTTCCGGAGACATTCTGGAATGGCATCAATTTTGGGACCAATTCTGCTCCAATGTAGGAAATAGAGACCTATCAGAGGTAGACAAACTTTTATACCTTAAAGGTTCTTTGAAAGGCGAAGCAAAGAAGGTGATCGAAGGGATCGAGACCACTAATAAGAACTATGAAATAGCTGTTTCTACACTGAAAAATAGATACGGTAAACAAAATCACGTCATAGACGCACACTACGCTGCGTTATACAAAGTACCGAAAGCCTCCAAAGGCAACGTAACAGAGGCAAGAAACACATTTGGTCAAATAGAAAGACATTTAAGAATCCTAAAATCGCTGAATCAAAACGTCGATCACGATCATCTCAGATTCATGATCCTAGAAAAAATGCCCTCGGACATAGTGTATGAACTAAAAATAAAAGCAAAAACCGAGTCAATAGAAGAAATCCGTCAACATTTGGAAACCATAATAGCTGCTAGGGAAGACGCAAATAGGATCACTTCCGAAAATCTGAAAGAATATACCACTCAGACGTTACACACAAGTTCATACAACAGGAGGGGAAAATTCGTAAAACCTAACAGAAATTACAAGAATTCTGAAAACCACGATTCAAGTCAAACCCGCCCAGGAAATAAAAGGGAAGAAAAGTTCAGTGAGAAAAAACCATTCCATAAAAATACTAACTACAATAGTCAGTCCACAAGAAAAAGACCTCAAGACCAAGGAAGTAAAAGAGACAGGCCCATGAAAAAGAAAACGAAACTGCCATGTATTTTTTGCCAAGGATCGCACTTCAATGATCAATGCGAGGTTGTTAAAACTGTGGAAGATAGGAAAGAGAAAATAAAGGATCGCTGCTTTGCCTGCCTAAGCAAAGAGCATCAAGTAAAAGATTGTAAAAGGTTAATTAAATGTGTACACTGTAACAAATCTGGCCATCATAACAGAGCACTTTGTTATAAGAATTGCATAAATAAAACCGAGGAGGTCAAGACGCTTCATGTCAACTAGTACCTTATCAGTTTTCACGTTCGGATCGAAAACTCCCCAAGTAATAGAAAGCCCCGTAGTCAAGTTACAGATACAAACAAAAACAAATAATATTTTACAAATAGAAGCAAATGTTGTTCCTCATATTTCAAATGGAGTTCCTTTCCATGGTATCGACATAGGTAAACACAAAGATGATCTAATTTTGGCGGACGACGGCTCATTGTCACCCAAAATAGACATATTGATCGGCAATGACTTCTACATTTCATTCATCCTTGAAGACAAAATTCAACTGGAAAGTAATTTATTCCTGATTGACTCTAAATTCGGTTACATACTGACTGGAAAAACTAACACGGAATCCACGGACACGTTGTCAGTAATAACTTACTTTCAAGGAGTAGAACACAAATTGACACCACCGGATCTTCCATTATACAATGGAAACCTCAAATGCTTATGGGAACTAGAATCCATTGGAATATGCGATTCACCAAAATTGACTAGGGACGAAGAAGTAATCAACCAATTCAATGATACCATAGAACTAGTAAATGATAGGTACACTGTTAGTTGGCCATGGATAGATTACCCACCTAATTTAGAGACTAATTTTGGCCTAGCCATAGGCAGACTAGTCAACCTACTCAAACGATTAGATTCCGATTCACTAACAGCGTACGATACTACATTAAAGGAACAATTAGCAAAAGAAATAATTGAAAAAGTACCAGACAATGAAAGAAGAGTCGAAGATGTAGATCATCCTATACACTACCTGCCGCATCACGGTGTTAGTCATCCGGGTAAGCCAACTCGCATAGTCTACGACGCTTCGGCAAAGACCAAGCATAGCAAAAGTTTAAATGAATGTTTACATTGCGGACCACTTATGCTAGAAGACTTGACCGGAATGTTGTTAAGGTTTAGGTCGCATCAAATAGGAATAACAGCAGACGTAGAAAAGGCTTTTCTACAGATAGCATTACACGAAAAGGACAAAGACGTAACTCGATTCTTATGGTTGAAAGACATAAAAAAGGCGGCCACGGAGGATAACATCCTACACTTACGATTTTGTCGCGTACCATTTGGAGTGATATCAAGTCCATTTCTTCTAAATGCTACTTTGAAACATCATCTACTGCGTTCCAATAAGGAAAGTCTAAAACGCATAGTGAATGACATCTACGTCGATAACCTTGTCACAGGAGTAGAATCTGTACAAGAAGCAAAAGAGATGTATGAGTCGTGTAAGATCACATTTGAAGAAATGTCAATGAATCTTCGAGAATGGAGTTCAAATTCCAAACGATTCTCAGAAAGCATTTCTTCATCAGATGCCTGCAGAGACGTAGAAGTTAAAGTATTAGGATTGAATTGGAACACAGGAGAAGATACGATCAGATTGAGACCAAGAAAGACTACAGAAGCCACTACCAAGAGAGAAATACTAAAAAACATAGCGTCAGTTTACGATCCATGCGGATATGCTGCACCCGATTTGTTACCAGCAAAACTTTTACTACAAAATCTGTGGATACATAAATTCAAATGGGATGCCCCATTACCAGAAGAATTGACCAATGAATGGCAAATTATTAGAGAACAACTGGAAAACACAAAAAATATTGTTTTACCAAGGAAATACTTCAAACAAGCTGGCGATGACAATATTCGACTGCACGTTTTCACGGATGCATCAACCAAAGCTTATGCTGCAGTTGTATATATTTCTAATGGAAAAGAATTAAGCTTTGTAATAGGAAAATCACGAGTGGTGCCCATCAAGGATCAGGACAATTTGAAAATCCCAAGACTTGAACTATTAGGTGTTCTAATAGGTAGCCGGTTGCTGAAGTACGTAACCAAGTTCCTGGACTTGGAATTTACAGAAAACACTATATGGACAGATAGTCAAATAGTGATTGATTGGTACTACGGCAACAAACTCCACCATTCGTTGCAAGGAGGATAGAAGAAATAAAGGGAAATACATCAGTAACAGTAAGATATGTTCCAACAGGATTGAATCCAGCAGACGTGGCTACTAGACCCACGAGTTCTATGGAAGATAAGCAGAAATGGCTATCCGGACCAAGTTTTCTACTGAAACACTCCAGAACTTGGCCGAAAGGTTGTAGAGCCGAAATTTCTTTACTTAATGAAACCGAAGTCGCAGTAAATCCCACATGTTCTTCTGTGGAACATGACTTTTCGTTTCCTGTTGGGGAGGATCTCACGAAGGGAGAAAATATCTCAAAAGAGCAGGAACGGAGAAATCAATTAGATGAGGAATCACGAAACAACACCACAGAACACTGTGAAGACGATACACTATCACATACACAAAAGATCAAAAGGATCCAAAAGGAACATTTCCCTGAGGAAGTAGAGGGTAAAGATACTAACTTACAACGAAACTTAGGAGTATTTACCGACATAGACGGTGTCCTACGTTGCAAAGGAAGATTACAAAACGCTGATTGGTCCTACGATAAAAGATATCCAATATTAATCCCAAAGGATTGTGATTTCACTAGCAAATTGTAAGTTTGATCAGATTAACGTACTGGATTCCCCAAGGAAGAAGCCAAGTAAAGAAAATATTAGGAAAATGCACAAATTGTGTCAAACATGGAGGAGGTCCATTCAAATTACCAACTACTCCAGCGCTTCCTAAGGAAAGAGTAAACTATAGTTCACCTTTTACATATACCGGAATAGATTATCTAGGTCCTCTTCAAGTAAAGACAAGTAATAAATCAGAAAAAAGATGGATATGTCTGTATACATGTCTAGCAGTACGTGCTATACACTTGGAAGTCGTTAAGGATCTTACGGCTGAGGAATGTCTATTAGCACTACGAAGATTTATATCTTGCAGAGGAATACCAAAACGAATAGTTTCAGATAACGCACTACAATTTAAATTAACTGCAGAAATACTGTCGAGCAACTATTGCATCACTAATAACATAGAATGGAAATTCATTCCACAATTAGCACCGTGGCATGGAGGATTCTATGAGAGACTTGTTGGACTAGTTAAACACTGTCTCAAGAGAACTCTGACGAAAAGTTTACTGTCAGATAATCAACTAAGTACAATCATAAAAGAGATAGAGGCAATATTAAACACACGCCCACTGACGTGTGTAGGTTCTGTTCTAGATGATATTCTCAAACCCTCAGATTTTCTAACCTTGAATAAATGCATCGTCACAACACCTTCAGATGCAGAATTTCCACAAGAAGGCACAGTAACAAAACAGAATCTAGTGGAAGGTTGGAAACGTGGACAGAACATGCTGAAAGAGTTTAAGAGAATGTTCGTCGACCAGTACCTACCAAGTCTAAGGGAGAGATACCGACACTCTCTTAAAGAACCAAGGATAACAAAATTAGAAATTCCAAAACTAGGAGATATCGTCCAGATTAAAGGAGATACGAAGAACCGAGAGAACTGGAAGGTTGGAAAAATTATATCTTTGTTGAAAGGAGCCGACGGTCAATGCAGAGTGGCACGAGTAAAGGTGAATGATATGGAATTCACTCGTTCCATCGCACATCTTTATCCGCTGGAAGTTGAAGAAGATATATCTGGAAAAGAAAGGGTTATATTTGAGTTTGAAAGAGAAGATGTCACACCAACATTGGATGACTCACCTCTGCTAGAAGAACTCGACTCAACTATTCTTACCGAAGAAATATCCACAACTCCACAAACCGCAGAACCCGTTGAGAAACCTGAAACAGAAAAACACATAAATAGAGAAGAAATAGAAAAGAAAATAACTCAGAGAACACTTACCTCAGGAAATGATGAACCAACAATTCTTGATGATGAAAAACACCTTAATGATAGCATACCTAAAAGCACTGCTACAATTGAGATAACACAAACTCCTGAAGTGAGAGATGTGAGAGATGCGTCCTTGAAGGCTCGAGAGAAGATTCGAGAGTGGACGCGAGACTTGATGGAACACATGTAACTTCTGTCGTCGTCGGGAGTGTCGCGAAAGATGAAATCGCGATGTTCCAAACTTAAAATGTAAATATATAATTGCACAGAATTAATGTAATAGCAACACTAAATCAGTACTGACAACTTGACGCTACAAAAGGACGCCTCTGTTTGAATGGTCATTAGAGCATATTCAGTCTGACTAATTCTAATCTATCTATTCTAATTAATGAAGTTTATTGTAAAGTAAATTCAGTGCAAGAAGATCATAAGTAGATTCTTGTCACCCGTGCGTGATACGCGCCACCTGGAAAGCTAAGTATTATTTATCTGTTGTTGTACTTTTACCTACTAGAATTGTTTGAGTCACCTAAACTTAAATGTGTTGGTCGTGCCTTCAGCGTTGGGCTGGGGGCATAATTACAGCGACCGCACGCGAGCTCCTTGTCCGGACATAAAAGCTCATGGGAGTTTATAGGAAGGGTCGTGGGCCAACCTCTCTTATAAATCTATCTCTTATCTATCTATCTATCTGTTTTATAATCTATGCTTCCCCATTATACAGATAAAAGCATCAACAAGATCTCGCCCTCAGTGGATTACAAAAGGTCTTAGAGTATGCTGTAAACGCAAGCGTCAACTTTTATGGAATTACAGAAAAGATCCCACAGAAAATAATAAAACCAAATTCTTAGCTTTATCCTCACGCCTAAATCAAATAATTAAATCAACACAAAAATCTCGCAATGATAATTATATAAATACTGCCCGAAATAAATCGCAAGCTACTTGGAAGGTTATAAATACCAATAAATTAAACATGCCAAAGGAACAAATACAGCAGATTATTGTAGACGGTAATACGATAACTGACCCTAAACAGATTGCAAACTATTTTAATAATTTCTTCATCGATAAAACTAAAACCTCTATGCCAAATTACTCAAGATGCAAAGTCCCGTTCGAAACAAACTCAATTTTTATGCGTCCAACTATACCAGAAGATATATATAAAATAATTAGAGACCTTAAGAATACAAATAGTACCGGATATGATAATATTTCGACGAAAATTTTAAAACTAGTATCCTTTAAATTATCATTTATACTCAGCCATATAATAAATTTAAGTATAGAAAAAGGAGTCTTCCCAGAAAAACTAAAATTAACCCTCATTAAACCTTTATTTAAAAAAAGTAATAAAAATGACATGAGCTGTTACCGTCCAATAGCTCTTGTACCAGTCATATCAAAGATATTCGAGAAAGTGATCCATGATGGTATTTATAGTTACTTTGAGGGAAACAATTTATTTTGTAATGAACAGATCGGATTTCGTAAAAATAAATCAATTAACATAGCGGTATATAGATTCCTCCATAACGTATTAACTCACATGGATAGAGGTAAACAAACGTGTGCGCTGTTTATGGACCTCACAAAGGCCTTCGATTATGTGGACCACAAAATACTCCTAAATAAATTATACGCTTATGGTGTCAGAGGAAACGTTTACGACCTGATTGATTCATACTTAAGTAATAGAACACAAATAACACAAATAACAAGGATCTGTCCCCATGAGAAAAAAATTATAAATTATTCATCCTCGTGTAGACAGGTTACATCTGGTGTTCCACAAGGAAGTGTGTTGGGTCCCCTTCTTTTTATTATATACTTAAATGACCTTCCAAAAGCGACAAAATACAATACAATTCTATTTGCTGATGATAGTACAGTACTGTTCACAGGAGATAATAAATCGCACATGGAGCCTGAGATAAACATGACTTTAGATAGTATTATAAATTGGTTGACATCAAATAATTTACACATAAATCTCGATAAAACAAATTTCATGACATTCAGAAGTAGATTAAGTAAACTAGCAAACATGAACATAAATTACCGAAATAATAAGATCCAAGAAGTAGACGTTACAAGATTTCTGGGCGTAAAAATAGATAATAATTTAAATTTTAAAGAACATATCCTTACTTTATGCACTAAATTAAGTACCTTCTCTTATGCTTTGTTTAAACTTAAACAAACGGTTAGTACTTCTACCGTCCTCACAGCCTACAACGGCCATGTTGTTCCTATTCTAAAGTATTGTGTTATTTTTTGGGGTAACTCTACTAATAAAGAAGCGGTATTTAAAGCCCAGAAGAAATGTATAAGAGCCATAACTGGCACAAAAATAACTGACAGCTGCAGACCATTATTCTTAAAATTGAAGATTCTTACGTTACCATGTATATATATATTAGAGGTTATAATGTTCGTTAGAAAAAATTCTAATTACTTCATTAAGTTACATAGCAAAAGATACAAATTCAATATATGTTTACCAAGCAATAAAACAGCGTTATTAAATAAAAGCATAGTGTGTATGGCTCCACGCATATATAACCATTTACCAAATTCAATTTTACAGATAAATGATATTAATATATTTAAAAACAGTATAAAAACACTTCTATTAGGAAAAGCATATTACTCTGTCGCTGAATATTTAGAGGATAAACTTATGTAATGCTACTGCCTGTATGTGATATTGTTATTGGTGTCTTTCTTTTAAGTCAAATTTTAATTAACGTGTATTTTGTAAATTTGCATGCCTTAAGGTAGGATATGGCTAATGGACACTATAGTTATAAGACCTTTTTCTTTTGTACCCATATTCGCAAATGAATAAATGATTTATGATTTATGATTTATGATTTAAATCTTCTTGGTCCCCCATGGCCTTTGTGTGCCGACGGGCACAAACGTTGACGAACGTATGAAAAATTACACTATATCATATATATATAGGTAATATAAAGGGGGAGCATTCTAGACGGAGGCGATGGGCCGAAGTCGGAAATGAATGCGTGCTTCTGCAGACGTGGAAAGAATCCTAGTATCTGATTAGCACATAGGTGTCTCAAAGGCTGTTGATGAGAACTTGAAGTAAATTTCATCATAGATATTGCAATTGAATAACCGTTTTAGATAGCTTTATTGATGGAAACAGATAGGTAGTACTTAACCCAAAGATTCATGGGTAATTAAACTTACAGATATCCTAGTTACACCTGAGAAGTTGGATGGATTGATGGTCGGCATAGTTTTAACACTTCGGTGCCCTTGTGGACCGAAGATAAGAGACTGGATTGAGAGACGCTTGCAAGTCGGAGGGGAATCCGTATCGGTGAGTGTCTCTAACATATCGTGAGGCGGGGATTTCTTTTCACATCAAAGCGAAGCAGTACAATCCTATATTATTATAATAAAACAAATCACATTGTAAATCTGGAGATAACCAGAATATAATATGAAAAGAAAATCCACGCGCCCTCGCGACAACCTGTCTAGCAGCAGTTCTTCGATAAACATTCCCGATATCGGACAAAACTTGTCCTGCTTCAGATTTGGCCAAACACCACAAAAAGACGAGGTAAATCACTGCTCTGATACAACTACGGATGGTTTTATTAACTTTTAATCGTTAATTTTGCAACGAAACTTAATAATTTTGTTCTATTCTATTCTATTTTTGTTTATGGCAAACAGAGCCGATGTCGACTATTCTGCCAATGTCTAAAGTGTATTGGACAGCAAGTGTGAATAATTTTGTTAAATCTATGAAAAACGACGAGGATTTATGCACTTTTGACACATGATGTACTAGCACTTGACAAATAAATGAATGTTGCCACAATCATCCACTTTTAGTTTCATCTGTCACCGCGTCAGACTCTTTTTTGCCAAGCCATCATGTGTCAAAAGTGCGTAAATCCTCGTCGTTTTTCATAGATTTAACAAAATTACTAAGTTTCGTGGCAAAATTAACGATTAAAAATAAATAAAACCATTCGTAGTTGTATCAGAGCAGTGATTTACCACGTCTTTTTGTGGTGTTTGGCCAAATCTGAAGCGGGACAAGTTTTGTCCGATATCGGGAATGTTTATCGAAGAACTGCCACTAGGACATGTATATATCTACACCTAATTAAATCATTGTACATTAAATAAGTTTTTCTAAATGTATTCAATGCGTAGTTTTGTTGATATACAGATTTATGTAACTATTTGTCTTGTTTACAGAAATTGAAATTTAAGGTAAGGTTATGTTTCGTAGTTTGAAGAGTCTCGTATAGCCATATTTGATACTTGAAGATAAAGAATAGGGAATGAATAATAAAATACCGTATCTTTTTTGTTTTAGGTAAAAACAGTAAGAAAAATGTTTAAGGAAGGTAAAAAATAAGATATTTTTTAAACACCGGGAAAACTTCAAAGTTCGCTTGAAGAAAGTTACCACCTTATCATTGTGACG
Organism: Euplexia lucipara; assembly: GCA_921972225.1. NCBI lineage: Eukaryota > Metazoa > Arthropoda > Insecta > Lepidoptera > Noctuidae > Euplexia > Euplexia lucipara. Next base: position 10,133,171 of record OV179144.1, read on the forward strand.
TGAATCCAATTGAATTAATATGGGGAATTGCAAAACATTATATTGCTTCAGTCAATGTTGGATCCATTGATATAAAGGTATGTAGCCTAGTTTATATGTGCATATTTAAATTTGCTATGTTAGAACCATTGTTGATGATTATTTTTTGTTTTTAAAGGTGGCTGCTGAACAAGCATTTGCAAACATTACTGAGATTGGAATAATTCATGCAAGGATATTGTAATGAAAATAGAAAAATAATATCATGACAGTAATAAATCTCACAGATGACAGTAGCAGTGATTTATCAGAATTAGAAAATACTAGTGTTTCAGAAGTTGCAGGAAGCTCTTGCCAACATGTGAGCTTTTCCGGGATCGAATATTTTACGGTAGTGTGTTCAATTCGTCTGATAAAATTTTTGGTATTAAAATAAAACTTTAAAAAAACGTGTTCTTTCATTATCCCTGTAAACAATCTATTGTCGTTAATTCCTAACAATCTTACGGTTAGACTGCTCTCTAGGGCATGATTATTTTTGTCATTAGGTATTAATGCACCACTTAGGAAGAAACTACAGAGCACCATATTATTATGCTACGAAGTTCTTACTTACATTTTTACATGTTGTTATTCACATTTGCCCACTATTAATTGTGTTCTTACTGAACATTGAAGCCTTCCATGGTGTTTGCGTAGCATCCGACCACCATGGCACCACCCACTTAGCTTTGGGATTATATAGGTACTAAAAAATAACAAGTATCAAACCTGTTAAGTCGTAGTATTCAGTGTGGCCTCATGCGCGATACTAGCGACCTCATTTATTCCACACTCTTTTTTGCCAAGCTGTTTTGTGTAACCTGAAGTTGCAACCATGGCGGACGTGATGGACCTTGTATCGGCACTTGTACAAGAAAATAATTATTTACTTATTCATGCAATGATCTACTAAGGCGACTCTTTGCATCAGCTACAAAGAAAGGTATTGAATGTCTTTGATCAGCTTCTTTTTTTTATTCTTGTGATCTTTTCGTGGGTCTCAAATGAATGGCTCCACCTGGTAACATTCCAAGAAGTTCAAGACCACTCTAAGTGCGCGCAAACGTGAAGACGCGTCAAAAACGCTTGCGGAAAATTCCCTTTAATTTGTATCAAAAAACGACACTCGATCGGATCGGCTACAAGCGCTTGCAAGCCAACACAAACCAAGGCAAACACCAAATCCACACGTTTGAATTTGCTACGGTTTGTTTAGGTTTGGCAAGTGTGAGGAGACGGCATAATAATGGCGCTCTGTAGTTTCTGCCTATTGTCTTTTCCCGATTTACTGGCATGTGTATCCCCGCCTTTAGGCCAGATAGTTACATGCTCTGTGCCCTCTGTGGGCCATATCTTTTCTCTATGGGCTACTTAGTCTTGTCTTGCGGGGCCGACGAAAGAGATAAAAAAAAGTGACAAACAGCGGCGCTGCGTAGCCGTACTGTGCTACTACTGTTTTATATTTTTTTAAAAATGGGGGTGCCCGCAGATGTACTGACAGAAACTATTTCATTAGTTCATCAATTTTTACAAAGTATAGACAAATCGATAGCTCAAGATTTTTTAAAGAAAACAAAAGCGGTAAGTTCCATCATCAGTCATCACCTAAAAACCACGTGTGGGCCGGTCACCACACGTGCTCGACCATCTCGTTATAATGTTTATCTCTAGTAGTTGTTGTAATTATAGGTTCAACTGGTAGGAAATTCTTTTGCCGTTCAGGTTATATTGTCTACGAAATTGTTGTAAAACAATTGCCACATGTCGGCCGACATTTTAATAATCTTCGACACGACATTTTGAGAAGTGTTCTCGCGGTATATTTTGATTATTTATCTGACAGTGACCGTAACGAACCTACTGTTTCCTCAATAACATGCTATAGGCCTGGTCAAAAATTTTAGTAAGATTATCTATTGCGGTAGGTAAACAATTAAATTGCAGGTTCTTTTTTAATATTTGGCAATGTTTTATTTTTACTTTAGAAACCTCGTGCGAAGGGCCTGCCTTCACTTTCAAATATAGTTCAAGATTATCTCAACAAGCCTCAGAAACCAGCAGCTGAAAGGTGATTAAAATTCATGTTTTTTTTTTAAGGTTAAATCTTTTTCTATAGGTTAAAAATATAACCTGCTAGATACGGTACTGTTTTAATTATGATAAAAACACGTCTGGAGGGAGAGAGATTTGCAGGTTATTCATTCCAACTAATCTGGCAGCAAGAAGACGGCCAGGCTCCGGCATCATACTAAGCTAGTGCGGAATGCGTGTTACATGCTAATGTTGCAAACTTATATATCCGGCCGGAGAGCCTTCACTCAATATTTTGTTCAAGTTCATGTGTCGCCACCGTATCCAGGGGGGATACGGTGGCGACACATGAACCTAAAACTCACACCAAAACGAAACAAATAGATACGGCACACCTGATTATTATCTTAATGCACACGTCATGATCAAAAGGGGCGGGCACTAGTATATGTAGGCGCCATAAACCACAAAAAAAAATTTACTTTAAATGTACTATTTACTTTAATGTTTTAATAAGTGATGAGTCCGGCAGTAATTGAAACTATTTTTATTGTGTTGTCCCACTCTAGGAAATTCTCCTGTATGATCGGTGCGTTCACAAACTTATGATGTCGTAATCGTTTGTAGGCATATTTGTTATCAAACCATGATGGGCAACTTTTGTGATCATGCCCATCATGTTTTCAGGCGCTGTGGTACTGCCGATCGGTTATTTTTTGAGACCATGGGTTTAATTTTCTCTAGGTGCATGTGACATTTCTGGTATTCAAAGTCGAGTATTTGTGTGAATCTAAAATCTATCATTCAATGACATTGTGAAAAATCACTAGTAATTACTAAATAAACACATTTTTTTAAAAATATAGGATTAGAAAATAGTTCACATCAGTCACAGTTTAGCTAAAAAATAGTTGGAAAAATTTGACCACGGGCTCTTGTACTTATAAGGAACGCCCACTCAATGCATAGGGCTTGGTATATTGTTAGATCTATAAAAATATTGATGAAAAGTGAATGTGAAAAAGAGGTTGTCTATGAGCGCAGTTTGTATCGTTTATATTCGAAATCTGTATGTACTTGGTTTTATTATCAAAATAACTGGAAAAACTAAATCATCTAAATAAACAATAACTAAAAAAAAGTACTACCTACACTACCAACTTCATAATACCAATAACATTAAAAAAGTAAAATAAATCTAGTTTCAGAAGCCAGTGGCAAATAAAGAGTGAAGTCGGTTGTATTTTAGTAAAAAAGTTTATAATTACTGCATCTTTTAAAAAAACTGCATTAAAACACTTTGTGTCCTGCATAACAGGTTCTTAAATAAACTTTATTATTAGAACACGTTTCAAACTATATATCTACTAGGATTTGTAAAATATATAAATTAATGATGCAATCTTTTTATTTATTATATTATGTAAAAATAATAATAATTTGCAAATATTAGTACCTAATAATGAAGTTATTTCTAGAAATATTGATATCCATAGAACAGGGCTGCAAACCACTAATGTTTTGTTTTGACATGCGTCATTCATGCAAAAACATTTCAAGATATTTGTAAAATCTATTAATATTATAATTAGTGCATGGGTTTTCATTAATCTGTGGTAGGACACGACACTTTTCTAAAGGTTTGTTGTAGTTACCATATTTTTGCAACTACAACAATACTATATCTGAGGCATTTCGTAAAAATACGAAATGACACGACATGTTCCGATGCAAATTTAGTACTAGACAAATGTGCTCGGCTGTCACGTTTCTCCAGCCAAGTTGACCAGCTGTAAGGCCCTACCACACCTACATGCCATATCCCTCGATATCTGTGCTTGCAAATTTTATGTTGAATTATCTTAATCTTTAGTGTTAAAAGAAAAATTTACCATAGTGAATGCAAGCAAATTTCTTCTCTTTTGTTAGTTCTGATGATGACTCCAGTGAAGATGAAAAGCCCCAAAAACCAAAAGTTGCACAAGTCAACGGCAAGGCTGCATCGGCTAAAAATGCACAAGACTCTGATAGTAGCTCTGATGTAAAACCTAAAGCACAAGTAAGTTTAAAGTGTTTAAATAATTAATTAGCAAAATACGCGCTTGGTCGTGGAGTTGCAGGTGTCCCTGCCCGTTAAACCTAACCTTAAGTTTTTTAACATCTATAATGATGAGAACTTGTGAATGAATCACTATGATTTTAAACTTTACTTATTCGTCACTACCTCTGAATACAATAAAATATATTCATTTTGTTAAAAAAACAATCATATTTAAGATCCATTTTTGATTTAAAAAATTGTTTTTAAGGTGAAACCTAAACTAGCAGCTACTCCGGCTAAAAAGGCGGAATCGTCAGATGATAGTGACAGTAGTGACGACAATGCCACATCAAAACCGAAAAAGCAACCAGTGAAACCTAATGTAGCCGCACCTAAAGTTGTTAAGAAGCAAGATTCCTCTGACGATGACAGCAGTGAAGATGAAAAACCCAAACATCAACAGAAAACTACTGCAAAGGCACCTGCTCCTAAAGTAGCTCCAAAACAGAAGCCAGCCTCATCAGATAGCGATGACAGCAGTGAAGATGAAAAACCCAAACCTCAACAGAAAACTACAGCAAAGGCACCTGCTCCTAAAGTAGCTCCAAAACAGAAGCCAGCCTCATCAGATAGCGATGACAGCAGTGAAGATGAAAAACCCAAACCTCAACAGAAAACTACAGCAAAGGCACCTGCTCCTAAAGTAACTCCAAAAAAGAAGCCAGCCTCATCAGATAGCGATGACAGCAGTGAAGATGAAAAACCCAAACCTCAACAGAAAACTACGGCAAAGGCAGCTGCTCCTAAAGTAGCTCCAAAACAGAAGCCAGCCTCATCAGATAGTGATGACAGCAGTGAAGATGAAAAGCCAAAGGTTGCCGCAAAACCTGCACCTAAACCTCAAGCAAAAGCTACTCCAGTCAAGAAACAAGAGTCGTCTTCTGATGACAGTGAGGATGAAGCACCTCCAAAGAAAGCTGCACCTAGGCCAGAATCATCGTCCGATGATTCCGATGAAAGCGATGAGGATTCTAAACCTCAGACTAAAGCTATGAAACCACAAGCAACTCCTGCAAAGGCTAAAGCAGCACCAGCTAAAAAGCAAGAATCCTCAGACGACAGTGATGACAGTGATGAGGAGCCCTCTAAACCTGCTGCCCCTAAGACACCAGTAAGTGCAGCTAAATCTAAACCTGCTGCAAAGAAAGAATCTTCAGATGAGGATTCTAGTGATGAAGATGAACCTAAACAGAAGCCAGCCCAAAAACCAGTGACCAAAAAAGCTGAGTCTTCAGATGACAGTGGTGATAGTGATGATGAAGATGCTCCGCCTGCTAAAGTGTCAAAGAAAGAATCTGATGACCAGGTAAACATGTTGAATAATTGTTAAGGGAACCCATGCAGAATGTTATCAGGCACAGTATTTCAAAAAGAGTAGGTTAAAGTTAAGACTGGACTTCAAGGTTTCATCAATAGTTGTAGTAAAATCTCTCTTTTTCTCTGTAAATTGATTAACTGTATAATACAATACAACATTTGTTTCAGGGTGAAAATGGATTTCAGCCTGGTAAAAAGAGGAAAGCGTCTGGAGATGGAGGTGTACCTGCCAAGAAGCCTTACAGTAATTTTGTAAAGGTAAACATTTTTATTAAATTAATGATACCCACAGATTATTTGGAGTGACATTCATCATTGGTTGGTCATCATAACTAAAATAGATAATAATATTCTCTTTATCAAAGATTTGCAACTGGAGAAACCATTTCCATCAGTTGACTGTTAACTGGCAAGAAACTTGAATCAGGCTCAATATTTTTTTTTTTTTTTTTTCTTATTATTAGTAAGCTCTTTAAAAATTGTATAAGTACATACTAGGTATTCTAATCAATGGCTGCCATTTAAAATAGCATCTTTAATGTTTTTTCATCAGGTCCCTTACTAAAATGGAACTTTTAGTTTGTCTGTCACAGATTTTTCTGAAGTTTTATGAGGCAAAGCAAAAATTTTGTTACATTTTATTTGAAAGAGCTTTTTGTAATATTTGCTTAACTATATTCCTAACTAGCAGTCGTCACGCAGTTTCACCCGCGTAGTTTCCGTTCCCATGGGAATACGCTTAGGCTATAAATAGGCTCAGGTTTTTTTTGTAGCATTTTACAGTCTTTTAACATTCAAATCAATTTTAGGGTACAGTTAGTGTGTCAACTCCCAAAGAAAAAGAAAACGGAACGGGTAAGCCGGCTCCGTTCCGCCGAGTGGCATCAAAACCTGTAGAAGTGGATCCTAGACTTAAGGATAACTCATTCGACGCCAAGGTAAATGCCCCAAAGTTTGAGAAGCCAAGGCAACTCCATGTTATGCCTAACTTGGACATTTTCGCCCATGGCTTCATTGCCAGTGGCTTATAACGTTTTGGGCATTTACTTTTTTGGAATAACTTGTTCATCAGCATCACATAGGGTTGTCTTGGTTATAATATAGTGCTTCTCTCTCTATCAGGAGGGTGAAAGCCAAGAAGGCGAAGAAAATGAGGAGGAAACGGAAGGTGATCAATCTGGAGGTTGGAACCAACGTGGACGTGGCGGATTCAATCGTGGTCGGGGTTTCAATGATAGGGGTAGAGGTGGATTCAGAGGCCGCGGAGGAGATCGAGGAGGCCGCGGAGGGTTCAATGATAGAGGCGGACGTGGCGGCAGGGGAGGTCGCGGTGGCTTTGACAGGGGTGGCCGGGGTGGCTTCGACAGGGGAGGTCGCGGTGGGTTCGACAGAGGAGGACGCGGCGGGTTTGACAGGGGAGGTCGCGGTGGTGATCGCGGAGGTAGAGGAGGCCGGGGAGGACGCGGGGACCGGCACTCCTGGGGTGGAGACAGGGGAGGGTTCAACAAAGGAGGTTTTAACGATAGAAAAAGTTTTGAAGGTGGGGATGCTCAAAACAAGAAAATAGTATTTGATTAAATAGGTAAGGATAAAAAAAACATTTTAAAAGATAATTTTGAAGCAAGTGTTATTGTTAAGTGTTAGGTATAGTATTCTATTTTTAAATCGCACCAACTGAAGATTTAATAATTTGTTTTATGTACAGTCAGTGACTAATACATAATTGCAAGTATGGCATGTAATAATATTAGAAATTTGTATTATAGAGTGGTTCACGCGGGTCATGGGGTGAGCGTGCCAATCAAGACCTCAAACACACACGTGGCAAGTCATTCAAGCATGAGAAGACAAAGAAAAAAAGGGGCTCATATCGGGGCGGCGCGATCGATACAGGTGTCCACTCCATAAAATTCGAAGACTAGAAACGTGTTTCAAACATCTCATGTGACAATTGGAATTAGGTTGCACACACTTTCTAATAGTCAAATTATATAGTCTCACTGAAGATAGGTCGGCTTTGCATTCCAGCCCCCTCTTTTACAATGGTATCTATTTTATTCCGACTTGCAACGCAAGCTGTATTATTTGATGCATTACAAATGATTTGTCAAACCACATAACACAACTGATTCAGACTAAGATAGGGACTAAGTTAGTAATAATTTAAGTTTTAATGTAAAATCTGTATGAACCAACAGCGCTAAACTAATATAAACTATAATAAAGGCTATGTTGGTTTACATCTGCATATTCGTCGGTATTTCTCTTATGTATTGGTAGAGTAAGTTTGACTCCAGTAAATTGGCAATGGACAAATTATAATGGACATGTTTTTTTCTATTTTTGTGAAATGTTAATAAAAGAAATTGCACTGACATAATATTTATCGACGTCAGACGCTTGAATTTGAAATTAATCAGTAAACTAAATATTTTAGAGTAATAGTTATTTTTAAGATGACCTGCAAGATAGAAGCCGAGAAAACGCAACGTTCCTGTTTTATTTCCCTCACGATTATTGTCAAATCGCTAATGGTTCTCAATTTTTAGTTGTAATCGTTAGGGCCAAAAAAAAATTGTAATTCTGAATATTTTCTTGATTGTTGGTGTAAATAGACTTTTATTTTACGTACAGACGCCAGCACATCAAGTTACCCCAATGTGTCAAATTTTCCCAATTGAATATGAATCTTATAGTGTTTGACTTAAAGTTGAAATACAATCAAATAAATTTGACACATTGGGGTAACTTGATGTGCTGGCGTCTGTACTTTACTGTGTACATAGGTTTTAATTATAAGATTATAATAACAAAACATAGATGTAATACATTCGTAAGTAATGAGAATAAGTGTTTATGAGATACAATGCTGTATTTTTTTAAATGCCCGTTGGTTTGTAATAGTTCGATGAGCCCGCCTTTTATTATAAAGTTGGAGTCATAATTTATTCCCGAGTTTTATTTAAGAAAGTTTTCCTTAACTTCAAAGACGGGACGAATTTTCATCCGTAACTTCTGTCCGAACGGACAGATGTCACATAGTCTTGTGTGTGTTCGCGCAGCGGAATGTTGTTGAATTTAAAGATTTTAATTATGCAGATATTTAGTGTATGACGTTGTATAATTGTGTAAGGTATAAAAAAAATTGTGCACGCAGCCATTGTGGAGAAATTCACCAAAAACTGATTCCGCTAGGCGAACGTTGTCCTGGCGGAACTTTTTTTAATCCATAAACTTTAGAAGAAAAGAGATGTGTCCAAAAATTTGTGTGTAATTGTGTATGTATGAATAAAATTAGTGCATGCATAAAAATTTTGGGATGTTACCTAAATATATTGCACGGCCGCTTTTTTGTAGCCAACCGAACTTGGTCGGGTTATATAGGTCTTCGATGCTTCGTCAGTATTATAATTGTTTTTCTTTAATTACTGAATTTAATGACATGAAATTTTGCATGTGCATAGTTGAATGAATAAACTAATTATTGGCATACATTTTACCTGTTTTTTAAACAAATATAAACAAATTCAAAACAACGTATGTAAAAATCTACAGCTCTCTATGTAAGCGCTTTATATGAAAACTAACTAATGGCCAAACGTTCGCGTAGCGGAAACTTGAATTTCTCCGAAGTTTATGCATGCACTAATTTTATTCATACATACACAATTACACACAAATACACACAAATTTTTGGACACATCTCTTTTCTTCTAAAGTTTATGGATTAAAAAAAGTTCCGCCAGGACAGACAACGTTCGCCCAGCGGAATCAGTTTTTGGTGAATTTCTCCACAATGGCTGCGTGCACAATTTTTTTTATACCATACACAATTATACGACGCCATACACTAAATATCTGCATAATTAAAATCTTTAAATTCTACAACATTCCGCTGCGCGAACGCACACGTCTAGGACGTTTGCAGTGTGACCATTTCACAGACCAATTAGCTTGACCATTTGTGGCAAAGATTTCTGCCATTTTGGCAGACTTAGCTCCTAAATTTTGTCCGTGGCATATCTTGTTGACGATTTACAAAAATGGCAGATTTAAAAGATTTCGAGAAAATTTACATTATTTAATATGCATTTTCAATAAACATACAAATTATATCTATCTAGTATATCTCTAAAACCATTGCATGTGCCCTTGTAGAATAAAAATACATGAGTAGCTCTTAATGCCCCTTAGTGTCCCAATTAGACCTTACCTTGTGTAATTTATTTCACCACCACTGCTCTCAAAAAAGGTGAAGGAAAACATCGTGAGGAAACCGGCATGTCCTAGCTAGAACCAAAAAGTTCGAAGACATGTGACATCTACCAATTTGCACTGGGCCCGCGTGGTTGCTTAAGTATTCACAGACGATCGAACTTGGTTCGGACCGGACCACGAACCGTACGGTACGTGCGGTCTACACAACAGACCATCGCACCAGACTCCGAACCGTCCAGTCGGTTATGTGCTAGCATTGCGTGAACATGTCTCCTCGACATGCCGCCTATTCTATCAAAACAGGCCAAAATAGCATTAGTTGCGGCAACTTTCGTTGCTACATCGCCATTAGGCCATTACATAATGAACGAAAAAGAAGAAAAGAATGGGAAAAAATTTATCTCAGAAACAGACAACAATTTATATATATATACACATACATACATAGAGGAGCTTGTGGCTAAATTATAACAGCCGCATGGGTCGATCGAAGGTTAAGCTACGCTTGACGAGGTCGGTCCGTGGATGGGTGACCATTTATTACATACCAAGACTCCTCCGTGCCTCGGAAAGCACGTTAAGCCGTTGGTCCCGGCTGTCATTTGTAGATCTTTGACAGTCGTTACTTGTAGTCAGAAGCCCGAAAGTCTGACAACCAGTTTAACCAAGGGGTATCATGTTACCCAGTTACTGGGTTGTGGAGGTCAGACAGGCAGTCGCTCCATGTAAAACACTGGTATTCAGCTGCATCCGGTTAAACTGGAAGCCGACCCCAACATAGTTGGGAAAAGGCTAGGCAGATGATGATACACATACATACATACATAAACTCATGCCTTTTTCCCATGGGGGTAGGCAGAAACTACAGAGCGCCATATGCTACGGTTCTTACATACTTCTTTTGCTTCGTTTACATTCATTTATATTGTCATACACACACGCCGGTTGCGAGTACTACGCACCTGACCTTTCTGAAGAACCTCACCAATAAGGTCTATGTATGTCCTTCTAGGGCGTACCCTCCCGGCGTTCCCACATACATCTGCCTTGTAAATACCGTTCGTTAGTCGCCTTTCATCCATCCTTTTAACGTGACCAAACCATCTAAACATACTCTTTTCAATTTTTGTTACTACATCCTCTTTTAAACCACAACGTTGCTTTATCACATCATTCCTCAATCTGTCATTCATTGTTAGACCACACGTACTTCGCAAGGAACGCATTTCTACAGCATTTATTCTACTTTCGGTCTCTTTTGCAATATCAACATATATCTCATTAAAGATGTCGATGATAAAGATTTTCGTATATATCTTCGAATGAGTTCCGAAGCATTTATTGAATTGTTTGATCTTGATCTTGATGTTGCACGTACGGTGGCACAATAGCGACTGGACCAACATTTGGTCCGGTGCGCCGTCCACACGATCGGTTCGGTTCGGAACGCACCGCGTTCGATGTGCGAGCGCTCCGAACCAGCCGTACCGATATTAATAATAATAATGTCCGGCGGACCGTGCGCCACACGATTGAATTTGGTTCGAAGCGGACCATGTTCGTGGTCCGTTCCGAACCAAGTTCGATCGTCTGTGCATACTTTAAAGTATTCACAGACGATCGAACTTGGTTCGGAGCGAACCACGAACCGTACGGTGCGGTCTACACAACAGACAAGCGCACCAGACTCCGAACCGTTCAGTCGGGTATGTGCTAGCATTGCGTGAACACGTCTCCTCGCCATGCCGCCTATTCTATCAAAACAGGCCAAAAGGGCATTAGTTGCGGCAACTATCGTTGCTACATCGCCATTACATAACGAACGAAAAAGAATTGGCAAAATTTTATCTCAGAAACCGACAACAATACAGTCATATGAACCTCATTAAAAATCTCGATAAAGATTTTCGTATATATCTTCGAATGAGTTCCGAAGCATTTATTGAATTGTTTGATCTTGATCTTGATGTTGCGCGTACGGTGGCACAATAGCGACTGGACCGACATTTGGTCCGGTGCGCCGCCGCCGTCCACACGATCGGTTCGGTTCGGAACGCACCGCGTTCGATGTGCGAGCGCTCCGAACCAGCCGTACCGATATTAATAATAATAATGTCCAGCGGACCGTGCGCCACACGATTGAAATTGGTTCGAAGCGCACCATGTTCGTGGTCCGTTCCGAACCAAGTTCGATCGTCTGTGAATACTTTTATGGCCGATTATGGCCCATACGCGAAATACCCGCTTTGACGTTGAGTTGCGGATACCAGCCTGTTGGGCCCGGTTTCTTTATCTTTAATCTTTATTATCAATATTACAAACTCGAGCGTGCAATAAAACAATATTCCACAAAAATCAGCTTTAGAGAATCCAAATACCATTGTCGATTACGATCTTTTGATTATTTAAAATATGTGTCAAGAATCAGATTTTATAGCTTAGATAATATACCTCTAGATCGAGCTACCGCGTGGCCGCACATGCGACAGCAATATAAAAGTTCAGTGTTGCTATTCCCTAAAAAAGTCCCAAAATACGACGTATTCAACGTGGTAATAAGAGTGTAGAAGTATCCATGTGTGAGAAAATATAATTTCACGTAAAATACCTACTTTCAATCTTACCTTGATTCTCACAAATAAAATACACTACTACCAGGTGAAGCTTGTTTTGATTTTTTCGCGTGTTATTTATCAAATATATTGAGGTATGGCTGACATCCAGTGTGACATTGACATTGCTGTATAATAACTATTGTCCTTTAGACAAAACCAACTTATTTTGAAAATATCTAATTTTTTGAAAGTATAAACTTAACATTTATTTATAAAATGAATTCTTACTTCCAAATATCTTTAAGTACCTACGCGATTGCCTTCAAGAGTAAAACTTAATGATTGTCGAAAGGGCTCTGTTCGTTCGTACACATGTTCACTTAAACTTAAAAATAAGGGTTCGCCCACAAATTTGTGTGTTTAGCCACCATAGATTTATTTGATTATTATGCCTACCTTTTGAACATTAGGCCTGACAGTTAAGGGAAAAGATTTGAAACGTGTAGCAACACTGTAAGTAAGTATTACTAGGTTATGTGATATAAGAAATCAAGTTTATTTTAAGAAATCTTCCATATTTTGGTCTGAAAGCCATGACAATAAAAGCGCACAAATGTATAAATTCAATAATCATACAATAACACAAACAGTATTGAATACTTACGAATGAAAAGAGATTTTGTTATTGGCCTTTTCTGAGCGGCTTTTACAGCCTATTATACTGAATCCTCCCATCGTAGCGCATTCACCATACACTAAACACTTATCTAATGGAGTCTATTTCTCATTAAATGACTTAAACTATTACAAAAATTGCAAAAACCATCCGAAAACTTAAATTAAATCGAGCATAATAATATACGTGACAGTGACAGCTCTTTGTTTGGCTAACTTTCAAAAGTTAGCCATGCAAAAATCCGGCACGCCGTAAGGGACAGAAGATACGATGCTTTGTCTCAATTTTCCTACGAACTTTGTATTATTGCGTCTCACTTCCACACTTGACACTGTAAATTGGGCTACGTCTAGAGGTATATAGTCTAAGTTTTATAGCAACCGATTTTTTTTCCAACTGCAAGTTTCATAGATTGCCACAACTATAACGCGATCAATTTTTTTTTTATTTCATTAAGTCATTCATTAAGTCAAGATTGAAATCATTGATTTAATTAAAGCTTTTTTATATATTTTTTTCGTCAAAAAATTAAGCAAAGACCCGTACAGCTTGGCAAAAAAGAGTCTGACGCGGTGATAGTTGAAACTAAAAGTGGATGATTGTGGCAACATTGCTTTATTTGTCTAGTGCTAGTACATCATGTGTCAAAAGTGCGTAAATCCTCGTCGTTTTTCATAAATTTAACAAAATTATTAAGTTTCGTTGCAAAATTAACGATTAAAAGTTAATAAAACCATTCGTAGTTGTATCCGAGCAGTGATTTACCTCGTCTTTTTGTGGTGGTTGGCCAAATCTGAAGCAGGACAAGTTTTGTCTGATATCGGGAATGTTTATCGAAGAACTGCCGCTAGGACAGGTATTTATCTACCCTAATTAAATAATTGTACATTAACCTTTCGGGTGTCGACCTCCGTACACGCACATTACAACAATGTCGACGCTTTTACGAGTAAGATAATAACTTTAGGTAGGCCTTCAGAAAAAGGAAGATCCTGACCAAGCCCTTAAGTGTAACTGTCCGACTTAAGACACTTGGAGCGTTTTTTCTTATGTCGAACTGTGTAACTTAAGACATTCGAGGAGTTAAATAAGTTTTTCTAAGTGTATTCAATGCGTAGTTTTGTTGATGTACAGATTTAAGTAGTTATTTGTCTTGTTTACAGAAATTGAAATTTAAGGTTATGTTTTGTAGTTTAAAGAGCCTCGTCTACCCATATTTGATACTTGAAGATAAAGAATAGGGAATTAATAATATAGTAGGTACCGTATCTTTTTGTTTTAGGTAAATCTGTCAACACAGTACCGTGAAACCTGGCTACTTTGCCACTTTCTGCTGGCTAAAAAGTTTGTAAATATTTTTCTCAAAAAAACTCTATGAGAATATACAATTAAATCAATCTGCTAGATAATAAATTGTTTGTATCATTGAAATAAAATATAATATCTATAGTTTTCCCATTTATTAATGATATTTTGGTCCAAAAACTTATATGGCAAAGACAACTATTACTTGTGGTAAGATTGCCATGCCAAAATGTTGGATACCTTTAGTGGAATTATCATAAATTATGATAGTTGTCAATGCCACATGCATTGTTTACAGTTAAAATATACTAAAATTGTATAATATTTGGCACTGGCAACAGAATAGTCCACTGTATGGCAAATTTACCCTCCGTGTTTTGAATTTTTCAAACAAAATAGAAATAACGGTCAGAGTTGTCGAAAAATTTAAATAATTTTTAAATAGTTTTTTATTTAAATGATAACTATAATACAAACATAGTGAACATCAAAGTACCCGTTACAGTATTTATCTATACATATAATAAGACTGTAAAAAAACTGTGTCTGTACATTGAATATATTTAAAAAATAATAATTGAGGGGGGTTTAGAAACAGTAATAGAGCACGAATCCAAAAAAAAAAGTCTGTCTGTTTGTCTGTTTGTCTGTTTGTCTGTTTGTCTGTTTGTCTGTTTGTTTGCACACGCTAATCTTCGGAACTACTGGACGGATTTGAATGATTTTTTTTTTGTTGTATAGATATTAAGTCTGGTCAACACATAGGCTATAATTTATCTTGGAAACTGGAACACCTGATGCAGAACCGCAACAGACCAGCTAAACTATAGGCGATACAAAAATGGCCCCATAGCAAAAATTGTTCCACGTGATGAGCATTTTCTGCTGAGAGAATAAATTTGAAGATCCGGAACACCTGATGCAGAACCGCAACAGACCAGCTAAACTATAGGCGATACAAAAATGGCCCCATAGCAAAAATTGTTCCACGTGATGAGCATTTTCTGCTGAGAGAATAAATTTGAAGATCCGGAACACCTGATGCAGAACCGCAACAGACCAGCTAAACTATATGAGATACAAAAATGGTCCCATAGCAAAAATTGTTCCACGTGATGAGCATTTTCTGCTGAGAGAATAAATATGAAGATCCGGAACACCTGATGCAGAACCGCAACAGACCATCTAAACTATAGGAGATACAAATATGGTACCATAGCAAAAATTGTTCCACGTGATGAGCATTTTCTGCTGAGAGAATAAATATGAAGATCCGGAACACCTGATGCAGAACCGCAACAGACCATCTAAACTATAGGAGATACAAATATGGTACCATAGCAAAAATTGTTCCACGTTATGAGCATTTTCTGCTGAGAGAATAAATTTGAAGATCCGGAACACCTGATGTGGAACTTCAAGAGCCCCGCTACACTATAACATATATTGGAATGACGTCTTAGCAAGAGTTGTTCAGCCTTATGAGCACTCGCTGTTGACGTATAAAAATCGAAGATCTGGAAGACCTGTTGTGGAACTCCAAGAGCCCAGCTACACCATAACTCAAATAGGAATGACGTCTTAGCAAAAGTTGTTCGGTCTGATAGGCATTTCCTGTTGACTTATAAAAATCGAAGATCAGAAACATTTGATATAGAAATTAAAACTATCACTAATTTCATTGCATAATTATAAAATAACATACGTAGGAGGTACTACGCGGTGAAGGCGGGAACAGTTCAGGACTGATTTTCGATGACGATGGTATATCGTTGAAAATTAGACTCTACTGGCTAAAACTCCCATTTTTTTATCGTATGCCTTCGGGCTTATGTTATTTGAGTGTTTAATTTCCTATTCCATTTATCTTCGTTCGGGTAGCTTACCCGGTAACGCAGGGGAGCAGCCACTTAGATTTTAATTGATCAGGTATCATCACAATAAAACTATAACCATGCCTAGAAAGAGGTCAAATTTTTCCCAATGTTCCAAAGGTGCTAAATGATTAAAGACCAAAGATCCCAACAATCTACCGAAGAGCGTTAGGAGAGACTTGATGCTGTTTGAGAACATGAGGCTGCAACTCGCTCCGTGGAAACTTCTTGGGATCGCGAAGCAAGCCTGCATTCTCAGCGTATTTATGCATCTACATCCAGGTCTCTAGAGACCAGTGAAGAATATGTGCGCGACTGACCGCTGATCGTGAACATCATGCACTGTCTCGCGAGTTGGAGACGTTCACGGAAAAAGCATGACGCTTGAGTTTTCAGCGTATTATACGCATCGACTCTAGACATAAGTGGGGGAAGGAGATGCGCGACTGACCGCTGATCTTGAACGTCACGCAACATATTATAGGCTATAATTTATTTTGGAAAATGGAACACCTAAAGTAAAAGAGATATAAAAATGGTGCCATTGCAAAAACTATTCCACGTGAAGAGTGTTTTCTGCTGTGAGACTAAATTTGAAGATCTGGAGCACCTGTAGGGGAACTCTAAAGCCCAGAGACAATATAACATATACATAATAGAAATGGCGTCTTAGCAAAAGTTGTTAAGCCTGATGGCATTTCCTGTTGACCAACAAAAATAAAAAATCTGGAACATCTTGAATCGTCTCGCGCATCCCATTGATTTCCCGTCCCCTGGCTTATAGAATTCGACATCAGATGTTTCAGATCTTCAATTTTGACGACCCCGTTGTCGCTGGCATAAGCAACAGGATCCGCGTACGAAGTCGCGGGCAGAAGCTAGTATAAAATATTTATTAAAATTAGAACTTACAAACTTAGTAAAGCTCAATCAATAACAATAAAAACAATCAATATAGAAACAAGTTTAAAAATCTTTAGGAACATAAAATCTGTGAACTTTACAGCAAATCCAAAAAAATGCTTAACACAATTGTGAGATCGACATAAATAATAGTAGGCTCCTTATTATTATTTTTTAAGTAATTTTGAACGATAAAACTTAGCTCGAATTTTGACAAAGGTGATACGAAATCCGCTGCAGCGATGAAAACCTTCACTATAGCACGCTCTTCGGCAACGGTAAGCCGTTGCTATGCTCCGGGTTTTTTCATGTGTTTGCTTTTTACTTTATTGTCGATTGTTCTTCTTGGGACATGAAATCGTTTAGATGCTTCTAATGATGAAATAATTTTACGGCTGACGAGATCCACTGCGGCATTTAGCATTTCTATGAAATCATTTTTATAGAATCTGCTCCCCAACTTACGCCTCGATTGATCTCCCATTTTCTAAAAAAAAAATTGTAGGTATTAAAAAACTGACTTCCAAATTTAATAAAATCAGAAGTACGTAAGTGGCAAACATATCAGAATATTTTTGTGACAGCCCTAGCCTCTAGGAAAACATGGCAAAGTAAACATCACTCAAGCTTTGCAGTGGTAAAGTAAATTTGCCAACAGAGATTTCTAAGGTTAAATTGGACAAAGAGATGTAATTTATAATGGTTTTAACTAAACGACACTGTTAAGAATCTGATATAAAAATTTGACTTACCAACAAAAAGTTTATCCCACTTTTTTTTATTAAAGTTTCGGAGCACGAAGTACTACACCGTGAGCACAGGAAAAAAATAACCGCTCAAAAATGACAGTTCTTTGAAAGCTGGGATGTCATATAAAATAGGATGTTGCCAATTAATTATTAAAGTTTGATTTAAAGACGCTACACATGTGAAAAAAATTACGGTTTCGCTGTAACAAATTATTGTACCGTACAAGTCGGTATATGGCAAATTTAGCAACCATCGGCAAAGTTGCCAGGTTTTACGGTAAGAAAAATGTTTATGGAAGGTAAAAAATAAGATATTTTTAAACACCGGGAAAACTTCAAAGGTCGCTTGAAGAAAGTTAACACCTTATCATTGTGACGTGAATCTACTTGAATTAATATGGGGCATTGCAAAACATTAAATTGCTTCAATCAGAGTTGGATCCATTGATATAAAGGTATGTAGCCTAGTTTATACATATTTAAATTTGCTATGTTAGAACCATTGTTTATGATTATTTTTTGTTTTTATAGGTGGCTGCTGAACAAGCATTTGCAAACCTTACTAAGATTGGAAAAAATCATGCAAGGATATTGTAATGAAAATAGAAAAATAATATCATGACAGTAATAAATCTCACAGATGACAGTAGCAGTGATTTATCAGAATTAGAAAATACTAGTGTTTCAGAAGTTGCAGGAAGCTCTAGCCAACATTTGAGCTTTTCCGGAATCTGAATATTTGATGGTACTGTGTTCGATTCGTCTGTTTAAATTTTTGGTATTAAAATAAAACTAAAACAACGTGTTCTTTCATTATCTTATCCCTGTAAACAAACTATTGTCGTTAATTCCTAACAACCTTACGGTTAGACTGCTCTCGAGGGCATGATTATTATCTGTCTGTGTATACCTAATGCATCACTTTCGTGCAAGGCTTCAGTGCCCACTATAACATACATAGGTATATTAACTCACGTCTCTTTCCCACGCTGGTAGGCAGAAACTAGAAATCGCATACGTTGCAAAAGAAGTATGTAAGAATCGTAGCATATGCATATGCATTCTTACATAGTTCTTATACTTCGTATACATTTTATACTGTTAAATTTCTGTGCGTGTCCCTAATAAACATATTTTCTTTCTTTCTTTCTTTCTTTCTTTATTTTTACATGTTGTTATGTATAACAACATGTAAAAATGTGTACATTTGCCCACTATTAATAGTGTTAATACTGGACATTGAAGCCTTCCATGGTGTTTGCGTAGCATCCGACAGACAGAACCACCCACTTAACTTTGGAAAAAAATAACAAGTGTCAAACCTGTTAAGTCGTACTATTCAGGGTGGCCACATGCGCGATACTAGCGACCTCATTTATTCCACACTCTTTTTTGCCAAGCTGTAACTCACCTTTTGGTAGGACTGCTTCCCGATCCCATGCTGTCCACACGGCAACACTGACTGAATCAGAAAATGTCATTGTCAGTCAAATTTCTTTCTAGTAGATAGAAATGTCAATGTCATTGCAATTTGTAAACAGACAGATTGAAGATAGATTATTATTTTATTTTATTACCTATTTATTAAAGACATGTTGCGGAATTTTAAAACGATAACAACAGTTAGTCAAAGGACGATTAAAGGTTTTGG
Organism: Euplexia lucipara; assembly: GCA_921972225.1. NCBI lineage: Eukaryota > Metazoa > Arthropoda > Insecta > Lepidoptera > Noctuidae > Euplexia > Euplexia lucipara. The sequence goes on from OV179144.1 coordinate 10,152,572, forward strand.
TCATAAAAGACAACCTATACCTGTTGTGACCACATTATGGCATGGTTTTCTAACATTCACGTTTATTGGATTTGGTATTGAATGGAAGAGGTAAACTTTTCATATAGTACTAATACACCTTTCTTTTTCGATACTTGTGAAGGCAGCATACAGGCCATGTTCTAGTTTTTTTTTTAAAAGCATGCAATTTTTTTCATTTAACTAGGTATGTTATGAGAATTTATAAACTGAGTGTACGGTATAAAAAATTGCATACAGTATCTATCTTTTTAATACTAGGAAGTTGCAGATAGGATGTTGAAGACCTACATGTATAAGTTGAGGAGATAAGGACATCCTATTGGATGTCAGTGTAGCCTCACCTTCTACTACCAAGTTTGAGCAAAAGATATAAATTGTTTGATCATAATTTTGTAGTTATCTGTTTACTTGAAAATTATATTTATTCTTCATTATTTAATTTCAGGATCAAAACCTTTTTTTTTGGTGCTGATGGTAAAGATGTTTTTATTAACCCGGAAAAATCTATTGAGGAAGAAATCAATTGATGCCAGATTTATGCAGCTTATATAGGTATTCAATGAATTATATTAAGTAGGTAATTTGTAAAGTAGTTGGGCACCAAAGGCATGATTTTTGTTATGTTACTTACAGTAAGTACCTAATTAAAACTAGTTCAGAGTCAAATGATGAAAACTTTACAGTGAGCAGTTAACTTACGTATTTCAAGAAGTCTGGTAAAAATTAGAAGGACTTTGTTTTGAAATAAGTGATGTCTTTGATATCATTACTTTACATTTATTTTTTAATCATATATTGTTCAATGCTCACTTTTCACCCATTGGATGTCAAAATAGCAAGAATGTGCCTTCAGCTCCAAGTTAAGGATTATTCCTTTAAATTCATTGTGTAGTTGCGACCCATGAATATTCCTTTAAATTCATTGTGTAGTTGCGACCCATGAATTTAGGAAATAAACATTTTTAATTATGTACATAGTTAAATTTATTTGGTTATTGAGGACTATTTTTGGTATTAGAATAGAATAGAATAGAATACTCTTTATTGTACACCATAAAAACTTACAAATAATAACTTTAAGGGGTACATAAGGTGTTACAATGGGCGGCCTTATTTATTGTATTGTACAGCTATCTAAGCAAACCTGCAAAGATTTATATTAGTTGCTCTTTATCTTAAACGGGTTAATTTGAATGCGGCTTGAAAATATTGTGGAATAGTATGATTTCAGATTGAATACAAATGTAAATAATTAATAGTTATGCAAGTATTTTTCATTATAGTTTGAAAATTCAATGTTGTAAAACAAAACTACTCCTAATAAACCTAATTAAACTCTTCAGTCAAAGTCAGTCTGGCTATAAGCAATTCCAAAAAGATAAGGCACCTCATTCTCCAAATCTAAAGAGATGTACCTAATGCTAAAAAAAATGGATTCTTTTCCATAGTCTGCATCGATCAGGCAGTGTTCCAAACTGCAAACAAAAATACGATCAATATAAGAAATAAAACTGAGCTGTCTCCCTGCTCTATTCTTCAAGAGTGTATTTAAAAGGACTGGCACCTCCCCCCCTGAAATGTCACTGTAGAGGCACTCTTCAATTTTATCTAAGGTGCAGTGCTAAAAATTTTTCAGCTCGCTTCCCTCGCTCCGATTCCTTTCGGTTACCGCTGCAATTTACGTCTCCAAAAATATGAATAACATTTTAATTATATGTAGAGTCATTTGTCAATTTTTCTATGACGAGGACTTCACCTAAAGGTAAGCCGGAACTGGATGTAAGCACATGGGGTTTTTATATGAAATCAAACTGCGAGTGCTAATGCTTACATCCAGTGCCAGTATAAGGAATGTCGGGCAACCGGAACCGTCGCCCAGAGCTGCAAGTCCTTAGTGGCGCCAGTCTTATACTAAATCTGAGATAGAGTGCTAAATATTTTCGAGCTCGCTACGCTACGCTGGTTTTTACTGGTCTATTCGCGTTTCTTCTGGTTTGCCTTAGCAACTGATTTATTCATTTGCAATGCCCAAAAATATTAAATTACTCTTTAAATTATTGTGGAGGTGTGATCAGTAAAAGTACTAAATTTAGTTGTTGTGGGCAACCAGGACCGTCACTCAGAGCGTCAAATCCCCAAACTTGTCTGAGGAAAAGTGCCAAAAAATTTAGAGCTCGCTTCGTTCGCCCAAAGTCTTTCTTCTTTCACCACGATAAAATAAGATTTTAATTAAATGTGAAGTCCTTCTCACAAAAATTGATTTATAAAATCAAAGCCGCATATGCTTACAGAGAGTGTCGGCTTTAGGAGAACTAGGCAACCGGAACCGTCACCTAGTCAAGTCGGTAATGGTACCCTTCTCTAAATCTATCTGAACTGAAGTGCTAAAAAATCGAGCTCGCTTTGCTCGCTCAGATTCTTTTCCATTCACTTCCAGGTTAAATTGTGTTAACTTTAGCTAATGACATATCGTATCATGTTGCATGTTGAGGTAAAGTGCTAAAAAAAATTAAGCTCGATACGCTCGCTAACATTCTTCTGAATTTCCTTTACAATATATTGCCCCAAAAATCCTTAAATCAAATTTTGATTTAAAAAATTGGTCGATAGTAACGAAGCCGCATGTGATTTTCGCCAGTGCTGACTTTAAGAGTTTTGAGCAAACAGCACGATCGCCTGGAGAGCGAAGTTCGTAGAAATATAAAGGACTAGTAGACGTCCCGCAGTTTCACCCGCGTAGGTCCCGTTCCCGTGGGAATACAGGGATAAAAAGTAGCCTATGTGTTAATCCAGGTTGTCAGCTAACTCCGTACCAAATTTTATTAAACTCCATTCAGTAGTTTTTACGTGAAAGAGTAACATCCATCCATCCATCCATCCATCCATCCTCACAAACTTTCTTGTTTATAATATTTGTAGGATATACATTCCCAATCTTGTCTCAGGTGAAGTGTAAACTACATAACCAAACACCATTAGGTACTACCTCTAAAATTAAAGGTAAACCCTAGCTTAAGAGGTAGAATTATTTCTATACAAAATTTGCAACATAAACTTTGGAATATGTTTGATATCGAACTGTCCAACCCTTTAAAACTCTGTATGTTTTTGGATAACTATAGATTATTATTATAAATAATGGATTCCAATATTAACATTGTGAAGTACCTACAAAGGTAAACGAAAAACACGATCAAAATGGAAAATATCTAAGCTGCCCCCCCTGGACCAAAAGCTGGGTATGCCCATGACCAATCTATAAATTATGTAGGTATATTGTATTCACGAATGTAGGTAGCTATATCTTTTTACATGGGTGTGCGAGGTGCAGAAATAAATATATCATTCGCACATAAACTACGAAATCTTTTTGTTTTGCTTGGGTTGCAGGCAAAAGAATGCAGTGGGACAAAATAAACACCTTCATAAAATAAAATATGCACTTTATTTAAGCCCACATAATATTTATGTGTTATGCTAATTGCAATAAAGTAAGTCTAAATAAATAGTTCTTAAAAATAAGATTATTACCAACTGTAAATGTATAAGATTGTGAAAATTTTATTCATCTACATCATTTTATTACAAATAGCAGGGTAAAAAAGTAATTAAACAATCTAATGCATGAAAAATAACATTACAATTTCGTATAAACTTATCTGAGTACACATTTATTATAAGTATTATTCTAATTATCTTTTATGTTGGTGCACCAATCAAATTATATTTTATTTAATCGGATAATATTTTTTCCAATTTGTAACGTTTGGTTGACTTTCGAAGATTTAATCACTACTGTTAATGTTAGTAACAGTTTACTGCAACATTCCGGAAGCTGTATACAAAGCCTTATTATGTGAAATATCACAATACTGCCAGCAATTTATAGAATAGTAGTGAAAAGCACCAAATTGTTAATTATAAAGTAGGTATTATTGATACACAAAATACGCAAGAAAACTTTTTACCTGTTACTATTTACAACTTATAAAATTGGTAAATACATAGAAACAAAATGTCCCTGAACTCAATGACTAGTTTAATATGCATTTTTTTCGAATATCTCCTCATTTATTTTTTACTACCATGACAGTTTTGTTTTACGTATTGGTATATGAGATTGTAAATAATTAATAAGAAACATAGAATCGCTGCGTGATAATGTATAGGCATATTATAAATAGCACTCATCACTCCAGGGTGTTTATCACTGTTTATTTTTGAAACATTAGGTAAAGTATTCTCAACAAAATAAGGTTCTGGTGTTACTTTTTCACGACGATAAAGAGTTTCATCCTCGCGGTCGCTAGAGCTCTGCTTATTTTCATGTAAACTTTGATTCGTCATCGTCGTGAAATGTACTGCCTTTTGTTGTACACATTCTTCTACTTGGGAAACCTTTTCTGTATTTTCAATCGGCCCCGTTTTATCTCCTTCAATAACTACTGGTATTGGAGTAGACCGATCTTTGACTCCAGAACATACCTCTAAACTCTCTTGCAAATAACTGTCTATTTTAGTTAAGTGTTCTGAAATTAGGAGATTTGCAAGTGGACTTGGGCCTCTCTTTATTGGTTCAAAAATATCAAGGCTTTTTGCACTTTTGCCCTCAACATTAAACGCCGATTCCAAACTATCTTTATCTAAAGACTTTTCCTTAAATATCGTATTAACAAAAACGTCACGGGTCTCAGAGATTCTGCCCTCATTGAATACTGGTTCCAAGTTATCTTTTTGAATAAAATTTTCTTTACAAACCGAACTTACAATTTTATAACTCTGCAAGTCTTCGAAATCGTCCTTGATATATTCAACAGGACTTTTTTGTCGGGCTCTATAAATCTGAGACGGTGTTAGCAATCTCGGAGAATCAAGTTCTGGCGGCACAGGGGTGAATTTTACAGTTATGACATTTTCATTTGTAATAGTTTCGGTTTTGACGATGTCATTGACATAATTATGTCCATCGGCAACCATACTCGGAGAATCAGTGATGTCATGTCGTGACGACTTTTGAACTCGATCTACGGTCACCTTGCTTAGTAACTTGCCGTCTGTACTTCTTATGTCGGAAAACAGTCCTCCATCAAAGTGGAGGGGTGTTTCCAACTTTCTTGTTCTTTGCGGTGATGGCGTGTTTAGAGAGGGCGTGTTCAGAGGAGGCGTGATGGGAGAAGGAGATACGGGACGAAATGTGGTAGTCGTGTAAACAGTGTCAGAGTTATACATTATGTTCAGAGGACTTCTAGCGGGCGTGAGTCTTACAAAAAGGTCGGCCTCCTTTGGCGAAGAAACTCTGTCCTTCGAGGTTCTTTTTGCACACCTGTAAATAATATTTGTAAAAAATAAATTAATTCACATCTCTTCAGCAACTGTACTGCAAATGTATTTTTTGATTCGTATTATTTGTTATAATCTTAACCTGACTATTTGCATTACCATAGAAATATCAATACTTGAATATTTAAGTAGGTATATCTCATACAAAAAAAACTACAAACAAACATTACAACACGAGTAATTGTCAGTTAAAACATAATTAAATACATAAAATAGCCAAAACTACTCAAACCGTTTCATGAAAGCATTTCTACAAGCAGATTATGTAAGGTTGATAACTACATGGATCAAAACACGCTATGATAAACTTCCTGAACTTTGGGAAGTAGGTATATATTATTAAGTAGGTATATATGTACATGTCTCAGTTATAAAACATACAGATATGATAATATAATTTTAATTAACGCACACACAAGGTCACGGTTATTGGTAAAGGGTCAGCAGACTGGCAGCGTATGACGAGCTTTGTATAAAGACGTGGGTAAATCAATCATAATTTAGTATGCTTCAGTAGTTTTTGCGTCATCATTTTCGAACATAAAATATGTTGATGTTGATGTAGATGTCAATTTTATAGTAAAAACTTGATGGATTTCATAGTTGTAAGTTTTCGGATATTTCGGTGGATTGGTTACGGGGAAAATGCTAGAAATAAAGTGATCAGGTAACGCGCCTAAAATGTGCAAACAAAATCCAATTGTCAATTGCATCTCATGTAATTTATTAATTAGCTATGGAAATTACCTGGATATTTAATTTTGATGTAATTGACTTTACATAAGCAGTTGTTTAATACCTGTACATTATGATTGCAATGTATGTATACACCTAATTTAGACTAAAGTAAGGGATTACGCGTCATAAGTATATTGGACTATTTTATGTATTTAAGGATCTTTGAAAATTAAGGATGAGTACAAACTCATAGATAAGGATAAACAGAAAAACTTTGTTTGAATGATCCATTATTTAACTAGTAGTCGTTCGTATAGTTTGTGTGTGTGTCTGTGAGTGTATTTTAGTAGGAGTCTCATCATACGCACCGTGCAGTTGAAGCACTGACTGTGGTAGTTATTGTTGAGCGCCTCGACCCACCTGTCGCCTGCCTCCACCGGGAAGCCGCAAGCGAAACATTTTGTCGTGAACAGGTCATTCCAATCTGAGAAATATAGTCACTTTGTAATATCTGTTTTACCTAAAATAATATGTAGGTACAAGTAAATAACAATAAAAAGTCCCACTGCCTACCAGCTTCGCAATACGGCAAACCGTCTTCTAGGAAGAAAGGGTTGTTTCCGAACAGCTTTCCACAATATACGCAGTTGAAACATTCTGGATGGTAGTGCTTGCCGATAGCGTTTAAGCAATCCTGTAATTAAAATAGTTGAAATAAGACATTTCAATAAAAATAGCAGGTAGGTAGGCTAAAAAAGTGTTGTAGGTACTTACGCCCTTAATTTTGGCGTGGCACTTGTCGCAAGCAGGTGCGATATACTGTTCGAAACAGAATTCACAATAGAGTTGGCCATTTTCTTCAACGAAACCAATGTCCTGAAGGGGACGCCTACACGTTGCGTTCACGCAAATGAAGTGCTCTGGACACCAGATGCGGCCCAGAGCCGTAATGAACGGACCCCTGGTAAAATAAATTTTATTAGCCTTATGTGAATCAGAGATCAGTGTTAAAATTTATACAATTTTATGGTATATCCTATTTATATAAACGATCGGTTAATCTTGTTAAAAAGAAAAACAACACTCGTGCTTGGTTTACAAAAAAAAGCATTCTGTTTCATTAACTTACTTGAAGTACCTACAGTATGTGGAATATGTAATATTGTTTAAATTAAGTATGTTGCCTACATTACCTCGTTATAGCTTTGTCACATTTGTGGCATACAGGATAAAGTCCTTCTGCAACGTCTGCGCACTGTATTGTGCTCAAAGGACGTGCAATTATGTGTGAGTCCCTTCGACCATCATCATCTCTTACATTTTTCTTTTGTCTACGTCTAACCACTACTTCTTCTTCTGATTTTTGTTGTTGTTGCTTTTCATCGCTATCCGATAGGTTTTTTATTTCTTCGGTAAATCCAATATCGACATAGTCGTTACTTTGGTTGTTGCCATTCGTGTTTGCTTCATTGTTAGCCATTTTCAATGTATAAAGTGAATTATTATACAATTGATCAGGAAATTCTTTCTTTTTGATGAGTTCGTCTTCTTGCTGTGTGTTTTGTGTAATCTTTCCGTTTTCAGGTTTAGAAGTGTGTTCGAAAGTATTAGCTTTATTCCAAATGTTTGTTTCGCCTAAATTGTTAACTTTATCATTGACTTTAGCTAGATTATTCATTGAATGGTATGAGCCAGTCTCTGGCTTTTCAAATATTTTTCTTTTGTTGAGAGTATTGGAATAAGTGTTATCAAATTTCAATTCAGATTTTACATCATTATTGGCATTGGTACCAGTTGAGCCATTCATACTGTTAAGAAAAGAAGATTTATCTATTCCCGTCTTTCGTAATGTACCCATGTAATTATTTTCGGTTTTATCTTTATGCAAGTCTTCGCTACTCGTGTAACCATTATGAAACTTGTCATTGTTTATTACACGATCGTCTAAAATTAGACTAGCCTTTAGGGCTTTTGGCATTGTATCATATTTTTTTTTGTCACCATTCATATTAATGGAATGGCCAATTTGTGTACTATGAACATTAAATGTAGGTATTGGAGAGTTTGGCAATGGTGGCGGTATCAAGATATTGGGCTTAGACATGGATTCAATGGTGGGATGGTTATTTTTAATAGTATCCTTGATTTTATCTCCAATACTCTGAATATTTTCATGTGTTTTATATCCTCTTTCTAAGGTTTTGACCACATTGTTATCTGTTGATGGCAAATTATCTGTATTCAGTGGGTGTTTCGTAACAACGGTGTCCTGAATTCTATCAGCCATTGACTGAATGTGGTCAGCCGGTTTAATTTTCCTTTGTATGCCAATTTCATAGCCATTCAAAGCCATTTTAGCCATTTTTCTTATGAGCCTCTCTTCTGCTGGACTTTTGTATTCAGTTTTGTGTGGACTGCTTGTAGACAGCGGTTCGTTAGCTGTTAGAAAATCAAAACAATCACATATACAACCAAGTTAAAAGCAGTTATTTTATAGATAAGTTAGTGCATAACTAGTTTAATATAAGTTTCTAAATACAAAATTACGAACGACACACAAAAAAAATATTTATAAAGTACTCAATCTAAAAAACTTGTACAAAAATCACGCATATTTCACACTTTTAATTCATGCAACACTCAAAACAGTGACACATTCTTTTACGTCTCAATCACCTAATATTCCCATTACAGGAAGCACATAGTGGCACACGGGAGCCGGGCAGCGCAGCTTTATTCAAAACTCCCCTTCCACGTTTTGGGGCAGATGATACACCGAAAGTTTTGCCACGGGCGGCAGCTCCTACACTCGAACCTGTCGATGGGGTAGGATCACACACTGGACCTTGGTTAGCACCAGAAATCGAAGGCTTTGGATCGTAACTCTCTATTGGTCTACTGGCAGACGCCATATTTTGATTAGTAAGGTTAAGAGAAGAACTCTGTTGTGTTGATGGCAAACTCATCATGGAAGGTGGAAAAACTTGCTTCGGGTTAATATTAGAAGGCCGAATGTTACAGTCCATATTTTGCTCGTATGCCCCTGCAAATGATGAACCTCCCTTTCTGATCTCTACAACTTTGGCAGATTGCGTTCTTTCGAATTCTTCAAAAGTTTTTCTGGTAGTCTGTACGGTAGTATTCCCTTGTTCAACAACATTTTGAGACTGCATTTGTCTTTGACCGTAATTTTCTTGGACTACAGAATCTTCTTTAAATTTCATATCACCCTTTGTATAATTTTCGCTTCTATAACCGACATTTGAATGTCTTTGCTCTTTGACAACAGATGGTTGAGTTGCTGCCCAGTTTTTACTACCACTTGTATTATATATTTCAGCAGCAGTCTGGAAATCTCTTTGATCCTTTTCATGTTGCTTTCGCAAATTTGCAGCGTCCTGATTATGAAATGAGTCCATTGAATAATTTTGTGGGGTAGATTCTTTAATACGTGGTGCATGTGCTTTTAAGGGGTTCGGAGGTGGACCTTGAGCTGGAGACCGGGATCGGTTCGGTTTCGGTGTAGGGGACCTGCTAGCTTCACGACTAGACGGCTCATATAAATGACTTTCGGGGGCTAAATGCTCAACTGTTACTAAATTCATCTGGTAATGGGGTATTATGGGCGCTGGTTTGTTAATTAAACTAGGTGTTGTAGGGCGACTGCGTGACGGTGATACTCTCATTAAGTTCTCATCTACTGTTACCGGTTGAAATGTCATAGTGATAGGAGTATCTTTATGAAATTGAACAGGAGGCTGTTGAACTGGTGTTTTTACTTGTGGAAACTTTGGTGTCGAAACTTGTGGCGTTGGGTAGGATAGATAGGATGTATTTGGTTCAAGAGATTTTTCTTTTGACTTTCTTGGTGGACCAGTTGATGGTGTAACCGGTCTTTGTAGAACTGCTGGTGCATTATACATATCTGGCGAAATTCCTCTTTGTGACGGTAGTTGTTCGAAATTTCTCTGATAGGGTGGAATTCTGTCGGGTTTATGTAGTCCAGATTTAGATCTCACTGCAGTTGAAGTAAACCCCTCTTTTTTGTCTAATTGTTCAAAATAATTTTGGGCCGTTTTAACAGATGAATAACCTTGAGTTGCCATACTAGTAGAAAGAGAAGATTGCTGCATCATCATTGATTCTGAGAATGCGGTCTCTTGCTTTGTCTTTGTAGCTTGTGTGAAACTGGTTTTCAATTCATTGCTAATAGGAGGAAAGTTTGTTAACTTACAAAACTCTTCCGGCTGTGGTGCGGGGAATACTTGTTTAGGGACAGGTCTAAATGCAGACATTTCTGAAGATGACTGCAATTTACATGTATTTTGCATAGCTGAAAATTCAGAACGCAGCTGATCATTCATTTGGGTTACTGTTTGTGTGGCAATGGGCTTCACTATATCAGATAAATTTGTTTCAGTCACATGTGTAGTACTTGTCATATATTGGTTTGATTGAATACTACTAATAGTGCCAAAAGGACTGTAAGGTCTATCTGGAGCAATAGTTAAAGCATCTCTTAGTGACCCTCTGCTTATTGATTGATTTTGATCATAAGAACCTCTTTCCATAGATTGATTTTGATCATATGACCCTCTTCCCATTGATTGATTTTGGTCATATGAACCTTTTCCAAATGATTGATTTTGATCATATGGGCCTCTTTGATTTTGATCGTATGCCCCACTTCCCATAGACTGATTTTGATCGTATGCCCCTCTTCCCATAGACTGATTTTGATCGTATGCCCCACTTCCCATAGACTGATTTTGATCATATGACCCCGTTCCCATTGATTGATTTTGACCATATGACGATACAGGTGTAAAAGGCCTATCAGGTGCTATTGTTAAAGCGTCTATCAACGGTGAGGATGTTACTTCGCGCGGAGGCTCTTTAGGTTCAATAATGATTTTAAAATCAGGTGGGATATACGGTTTGGTTTCTTCAGGCATTGGTACAGGAGGAGCAACTTTCTCAGGAGGATTATATGTCTTTATAGGCGGTATTGGTGATACGGGGCGTTTTTCCTGGAGGAACATTGGAGACTGTTGCGCTGGTAACTGCATGCTCTTTATTTCGGTACTCTCTTTTAATTCAGAATTTTGTTCAACACTATTTTGAACTGTTTTGTTGTCCACAGTTGTATGCCCAATAATACTAGCTGGCGGAGTTGGGCTGGGCAAAGGTGAATATGGACGATCTGGTGCGGTAGTCAGTGCTTCCACCATGGAAATTTTATTATCTTGATTAATTAGATTTGTGCTTGTTTGTAAGGTTTCCATTGTAGCAACCTCTGCATTTATATTGGATTGTTCGGTATATTTTATTTCAGTTTTTGTTTTAGTCTGCGCGTCAAATGATGTATTCTGCTGTTTTTTCATTACTTCCTCGTTATTCATTTGGATAACTCCCTTATTATCAACCTCAAGCTTTTCACTGTCTATATTTTTAGGTGCTGGTATAGCATTGCCTTTGTCGCATTCAATATTCATATCGGTTGTTTGAAAGACCTGCGGTTTATCTTGTACTTTTTGAGATTCCGATACTTTGACGGATTGTGCTTCTGTAGATGTTTGGATATTTTCTTTTGATTGAATCATTTGTACTTTATTCATATTTGCAATGGTATCCGCAGGATTTTCAAACGACTTTGGTGGATATGTTTGAGTTTTGTAAACAGTAGTACTCTGGCATTCAGAAGATTCCTGAGAGAAAGACTGGATAGTTCGACTGGTTGATTCTTGCATCACTTGAGATTGTTGGCTTTGCACAACTGATTCAGATTTAGATGTGGCTGTCATAGTAGACACAGCTGCGGAAGCATATGAAACGCTAGAAGAGAATTCTTCTCTTTGTTTTGATGACGTTAAAAACTGGTCCATAGATTGTTGTTGTACATCCGCTATCTTGGATTCGGGATTCATTTTGTGTACCGTACGCGACATATTTTGTTCTGTACCACACGTGGAGGCCGCGGGTTTTACACTTGGTTCATATTTTGGCAGTTCATCATCTGAGGGGTTTGCAGGTGGGGGCCACACAATACTTTTTACATTTTGTGCTGTTAATGAGTTACAGTGTTAGAAAGGTTATTGAAGGAGAGAACATAGATGAAAGTAAATATTAGTAAAATTGAAGAAGCAACTTAAAGTATATTGATGTAAGCTAATCAACTAATAACAAACTGTTTAAGAAGCCAGAAAGTTAAAGATTGATTTGATAGTACTATTATTTTATTAAATGACGCATTACTCGACAGTGCCAGGGCAGTAGTTATTATAATGCGGCAGCTGCTAATGATATCGGCTTCCCGCGTAGCGCATTCATACTATGTTTGTATGTTATATACATATTATCCATTAATAGCTAAAAGAAGCTGTAGTCCACCTAATTATAAATTACCTTTAAAAAGGGAAACTGGGGTCTCTGTCGAAAATAAATAATTGCCTTAAATTACTTAATTCCAATTGGTTCACAGTATACATAGTCTTTTGAAGTTTTAAATAACATCTTTCAAGTTGTTATAAATAGATCAGATACTGTAATCTATATATCTACATATGTACTGTATTTACATAAATATAATAATAAATTGTAAGATGTCATCTAAATATGCATCAAATCTAAATATATTATGCCTAATCATTAAAACTTAAATCATATTGACTAGATGAAGGTTTCGATGGAAATATTATTATGATTGTCCAAAATTGATTGATTGAGTTTATTTTGGGACTTCTCATGGAATGAACAGTAAAACCGTAAATACTTGCATTTCTGGTTCTGCATGGTTTGATTTATATAAAATGCATTTAAATACTAAAAAAATCAGTATAAACTGTATAAAAATAAATAATTTCAATGTAAATATTTCATAAAAAAAAAATTGTGAAGTACGTCGTAATGTTGTTATTATGGATTCTCTGCTTGCAGATACGAGGGCTGCTTTTAAGTCGTGTAGTTTACAAACCTCCCACAATTATTAAGAGAAAAACATATAGTTTTTTCATCTTTTTTAATTCAGAATTCGAAAACAAAAACATGATTTTTGATTGATCGAATAGTTTTATTGTAGCGTCTATTCAAAGGTGACTAGATGGTTGCGAAAATGGAAATATCAAAGTAAAATATCCGTGCGATAATTTTCTACAACTTTCAAAGGGCATTAACGCGACTTCAGTGCTTTGAGGAGATCACTTCTGTGTTTAGTGATGCAGCACCATGTCTTAGGACTATAGAACGCTGGTATTTAAAATTTTAACGTGAGCACTCTAGCTTCAGTGACAAGCCATGTGAAGGTCGTCCAAAAACCGCCATGACGCAAGAGAATATCGACGCCGTGCGGCAGCTTATCGTCAAAGATCATCACGTGACACACCGTGAAATAGAGGCAGCCGTGGGCATTTCAGAGACTAGTATCCAAAAAATCCTGCACGATGAATTCGGTGTAAGAAAGTTGATCTCTCGTTGGATACCACATTTGCTTAGCGACGACCAAAAAGCAGCCCGTGTTAGATGGTGCCGCAACACTCTGCAGCGATTCCCAAGGAGAGTCATTTATGATTTGGTTAGTGGTGACGAGTCTTGGATATATGCTTGCGATCCAGATTCCAAGCAGCAGTCAGCTGTCTGGGTCTCTTCCAAGATGAGCCAAAACCGATCAGAGTCATACGTTCACGGAGTACATAAAAAATGGTTACCCCGTTTGTGGCAAAGAATGGTCACGTCGCCACTATTGTACTAGAAGATAGCAAGACGGTTAATGCTGACAGGAATACCACTGTATGTTTGCCACAAGTCATCACAGAGTTTCGAAAAAGAAACTCAAGACGTCGTATGATACTGCACCATGACAAAGCAAGTTCGCACACCGCCCGCGATTCAAAGATGTTTTTGAGCTCCCAAAATGTCGTAATTTTAGATCACCCGCCTTACAGCCCTGACTTGAGCCCTAACGATTTTTTTACGTTCCCCAAAATTAAGCAAAGTATTCGTGGTCAACGTTTCAGGTCCCCGAAGAAGCTGTTGACGCATATAATCGGCCATTTTGACTACCCCACTTCGGAGTGGAATAAATGTTTTAAAAACTGGTTCGAACGCATCCAAAAGTATATATATCGCGGAGAATTCTTTGAAAAACAATAAATAGTAATAATCTCTTCGATTGTCTATACTTATTTCAAACGACACAACTTAAAAGGCAGCCCCCGTATTTCTTCCCTTTTTTATACTTAAATCCAAACTTTAATATCTAAAACTTTCACAATTTTGTCCAACAAAATTAGTTGATCAGATAGTAAACATTTATTAAATAAAGTTCTAGCCACAGAATTTGTCAATAAAACTGAGGAAGTAAATGAAGCGTTAATTAAAAAAATAATAAACATTATTGTGATAGTTTTTAAAGTCGTCCTTTTTGTAGTACGACAAAGGTTATATGGCAAAAGTAACTCTCTTACTGGGCGCGTAGGGAGCCGCTGGCTGTGGAGCGGAGATAGGAGCCGGCGCAGGCGCAGGCGCGGTCACGGGCCGCGCCGGCGACATAGGGGCCGAGCGCGGCGACAGCGATGGCGAGTATGCGGACCCGATAGATGAGCCGAACGGCTTTGGACCTGACAGGTTGCTTGATGGCTGTCGAAAACGTTATTATTGCTAAATTAGCAAAACTTACGCGTTATAGCAGAAAGAGGAATCAGGTAAACGAAGAAATTCAGAAAAATCTAAATGCCTCCTATTCAGCAATAAAAAAATATTATACATGTAATACCTAATACTTACCTACATTTTGAAAAAATTATAATGGAGGTCAAATAATGATAAAATATATAACCTAATTAGAGTCGGTGGACACGTAAGATATATTTAAAACGTAAGCAATAAAGTAAAATACTTACACTGAAGAGCGATGACGATCCGTTTGTGTAGTTGTTGGTCGCCAACGGCGGAAGTGGCGTCGAGTAGGAGTTGGTTGGGATCCGGGCACCACTGCACATGAAAATCATTGGACGCATGTTGTACTCATTTTTGAATAGGTGGCAGAATTACGGGAGGATCGTGATGATTTATTGTAACGAAAACAAATGATTAACAATGCTATCTATACTAATATTATAAAGAGGTAAAATATGTTTGTTTGTTTGTAAATTTGTATGTAGGGGGAAATGTAATCTTCGGAACTAATGATCTAATTTTTAAAACTATTGCACTGGTGGAAAGCTACACTATTCCCGGATGACATAGGCTACTTTTTGTCCCTGTAATCCCACGGGAACAGGAACTATGCAGGTGAATCCGCGTGTTAAGTAATAATCTGAAGAATCGAATGCAAATCTGTAAAATAGGAGTGAATCATTGATTCTCTAACCTGATGTCTTTTATGGCGTCTTTATGATTCTGAATAAAAAAATACCATATGTAATGAATGAAAAGAAAAACAAGGTAGACTTACGGAGGTACGGTAACAGGTTCAAGGTTGGGCGCGGGCGGATTGTTGCGTGCGACGAGCTTAGCATGGATGTCGCAGTAAAGCTTCCCGTTCAGATTGTAGTAGCCCTGATTCTTAAGCGAAGAGCCGCACGTTGAGCACTTGAAGCATTCCACATGCAGGTTCTTGTCCTTGATGCGCACGAACACACCGCTATTACATGAAAGCTCTCATCAGTCGACAGCAACACAAACACCAATCATGGAAGATGAAGTCTCATAAAAGCATGAAAATCAATATGATATAAATATTTCTTGCATTATTATATCAATATTTCTTGCATTATTATATCATACTGGGATTCAAATTGTAACAGACGTAGAAAATATACATTGAGTTTCTATACTTGTTACTTGCTACAATCATGCTCACCGACTTGCTCGTGCTTATCCACCAATCTGCCACGCAAAATTACATTAGTGCTCATCTAAATAATATGGACAGCGAAGTGAGGACATGCTGAGTGAAGATAATAATTATACAGTGGCGTTGACACATTATTTCATTCTGCCTAACTACTAAAGTATGAGAGTAGGTATAGATGAAGACAATTAATTAATGAATATGATTTGAGCATTTTAGCACAAATATCGTGACGAGAACGGAATAATGACATGAAAAAAATCGTTTCGTTAGAACACGATATATGTACTAACTTACATGTTACGTCTCCCGACGATGTCATTTCAATATTTACAACAAAAAGGGAGGAGTCGCAACACGAAGGAATCACATCGAATTATTTTAATCTACACGAATAGAGCTAGTGCACAGGTCGACACGGTCGCAAACACGTCAAGACATTCAGTGGGACGTCGCTTACATAATGTAGCGATTACAGTCGGAGCAATAGGGAGTGTCGTTGACGACGGGGAGTGCGTCGCGCGGCTGCGGAAGTGCAGGAGCGCCCAGCGCGATGCGGCCGTCCGGCAGCACCTCGTGGCAGCCCATGGGGATGCTGGGCCGGTGCGGCGGCTCGGGCGCCAGCTGCTCCTGCGGCGTCTGCGTGCCCGTGCACACGCGCGCGGGCGCTGGCTGCGGCTGCGGCGTGCCGCTGGCCACGCGCGGCGTGCGCGAGCGCGAGCGGTGTGTGCGGTGCAGGCTGCACGGGGTGCCCGCGCGCGCCACGCTCGCTCGTGAGTAAAAGTGAGAAGGCTCTGCTGGCCCGTAATATCGGGTTATTTCTATTCGCAACTCAATCACATAACTTACCAAGTTACCCAAGATTTCGATGTTCAGGAAGTTCATTGCAAATACGAATTGGAACTGTGCACAAAAATTCATCCGTATCGAAACCTGACTCCCAACACCCTAAGTTGTCAAAACCCTATGCGTTAAATCAAATTTAGCTTGCGATATGTGCTACCGTGTCGGCCCGCGCGCATCATCCGACTTACGTGATGAGTCTTTCGCACTCCTCGCAAATGTTCTGTCCGGGGGGCAAGCCTCCGGTATTGTTGATGGGTGCGTCTGGCCGCGTGACGGGCGCCTGCACGTGACGCAGTCCGCTCACCGGGGCGGCCGGGGCGGCAGTCGGACCCACCACAGGCTCGACTACTATGCCAATTCAGTTTCATAAATTTTTATATGTTCCATTGGTCATTCTTAAAATCTGTTATAATATCATCAAAATCTACAATTATTTATCTTTTTTTTTGCAAATGAGATAAAGGCCGAAAGATTTTTTTTATTATTATTGTTTTAAGTAAGTAACCATCGATTGAATATTTATACCATTTAAAGTTTTTAAATTAACAATAATTTTTACATAATATATTATAGATTTTCCAAAAGGTGAATAGGTATCGACAAAATAATGCCCCGTGGTACTCGTGTTGGTAAGATATCGGCCTAAGTAATTCTCATTAGCAATTTAATAAGTCGCTCTATAGACTATAAGTAACAATTTGTCTCTCCCCTTGTAGGTAGCATCAGAAACTGTTGGCCGTTAACTCATGCTTGCACTGACTGATCTGGTCCAAGCATATCTGTGTGGTTCTTTCCTCAAAAGACCATTATTAGACATAAATCTGCATGGTTCTTACATAATCTGCTGACTAAGATAATGTCTGGACTCTAAAAGAGTCTGTGACCTCCGATTTTCTTTCGGTGTTTCTTCTCAGAGTAGTCAGATAGCGAAATACCGACATCATATTCTTATTAAAAAAATGACATGTAAAACTGTTTCTATGAACCCATTTACAGAAATAAATAACATTTATCGTTTATTAAATGCGTCTGAAAGTTAAGTGTCGTTTAAGAATTCAGAAGTTTTACTATTTTAGCAAAGAACATTATTTTTTGTACCTGGCTCGGGATCGTTCTGTTCTTCTTGCAGAACCTTGAAAACTGCGCTTTTCTCAGCGTCGTATGTCTTCTCATTTTTCTTAAAGTTCACTCTGTCAATCACAGGACAATACTTAATTATTCAAAGTCGTAACATATATGTTTTAGTACTTAGCTGCCTAAGTACATTTTCATTTACCAGTTAATTTAAGGAGTAAAACATAAGTTAGCGATGTTATCAAATAAATCATTCTGCAAGTTTCAAAAGTAGAACTAAGCATCCGACTATTCTGTGCGTATAAACATGGGTAGGTACTATACAAGTCTCGTATAAGAGCACTTTTTTGATGTATGCATTCATAAGCAGCAAGCTAACTTACTGATTTGTTGGGTTAAAGCATAATCATTGAATATATAACATTTGAGATATTGTACTTGGAGAGTTGGTCTTTAAACTTCAGCGGCAAATGTGGGACTTAAAAGAGTAAAATCTTAAATCTTACCCAAGCACGCCACCGGCAAGGACTTCAGTCTGCGCCGAGAGAGTCTCCGCGATCGTTTTGTCGCTGTACATGTTCACTGGAGTGTTGTACTGTTTGTTCACTATGCTCTTCACTGAGTCGTTACCGTTCATCTACAATAAAATGTTGTTGTTTACATTGCAATATGTAGGACGAAAATATCATTTTTTTTAAGGCAGATATCCGTATTCTACTTAGTAGAAAATAAAAGAAACAACTCTTGTTGGCATCAAAATATTATTTGTGATTTGGATTTCTGCTTCCGATCATCATTCGTTTTCCTGTCGTTATCCAAAGTTATTTGAGGACAGTAGGTATACTTTATTAGCTTGGTCTGCCTATTTTTTCAGCTCCGACAAAAAGTGATACTGTGTCTATGCCTTCGCTTTTGTAGTAGTAATAGTGGATTTTTGATACTTACGTAACCAAAAGGCTTGGCGACGTTGTTGTGACCAGAGCCAAAGGCGCGCGAGGGTTGCGGTGTGGCCTTGAGAGAGGTGTTGGTGACGAGAGTCGGAGTGCCACCAATGGACCGTGAGCCAGGCCTTGGCAGGCTACCGGTTGGAGTTACAGCAGGACGCCAAGTGCCGCCTCCACTGTGAAATAAACAGATAGGATTTATTGGTAGCGTTATAGCGATATAGGTGCCAAAGACGAATCCTTCAGTGACGACGCTTTCAGGTTACGTGGGGACCAATCGTCGAGGATCCAGTTGCATCTCCAGCAGTTGACTGCTAAAGGCTAATAAAATAGATCGTAGTTTACAATATCGCAGTTATTTACCGCTGTACGGTAAGCTCAAGGTTGCCTCCGCCTGCGCGAATGGC
This sequence comes from Euplexia lucipara, assembly GCA_921972225.1. Lineage (NCBI taxonomy): Eukaryota > Metazoa > Arthropoda > Insecta > Lepidoptera > Noctuidae > Euplexia > Euplexia lucipara. Next base: position 10,171,732 of record OV179144.1, read on the forward strand.
GTCCTGCGCCTCCTGGTGTCTTAGGAGATATACGTCGGTGGTGTTGACGCGGATCAGCGCGTCGCCCGCTTGTAGACCAGCGCGCTCGGCTGCACTGCCACCGTTAACCTGTTCGACAAGAGAAAATAAATATGTAATACCTAATCTGCAGTCAAAGCTTTCGCAAGCTTAATTAGTAACTTAGATCAACGTGTGTTACATTGTATGTGGCTGTGGTGAGATTAGTTTCCAGTCATAGTGCCTGTAATATTTTGTTGTTTACAAAGAACTTTATTTGATCACTAATGCGTCAATCTTTTACACGGAAAATGTGTTAATAGCTATTTTAATTTTGTTCTAATCAATTTGTTAACATTATATTTTTAATATAGGTAATAATGTTCCTAACCGTTAATGGAACAAGACGTTTTCATGTGCATACAATGCCACGTTTCACCAGACGAAATACTTTGACCGTGATTCAACTATTTCTATACTATTTACATAGTAAATACCTACTAATACATTATATTGATGTAGGTAGGTACTTGCTGACGATTACGAAACGCCATTTCGATGTATCCTAAGTATCTCATAGTAATAAATTAATATTGTATGCTACGTATATCAGAGAAAGAGCAGTTAGTCTGAATCGTGTTTGTAAAATAAATGACAAATTTTTGTCATCCCTTCCTCTAAAATTTATAAAATTATGTTACCCTTTGGAGGAATTTTATAATGTTGGCCACATTTTTATGAAGCAGCTGTTCGTCTGAATGGTAATTTGCCACGGTTCTTTTTAAATGACTGCTTATATATAGACAATGGCCGTTTTCACTGACAAACAACTCTAGTCCTATTGAAAAGTCTAAACTAAATTGATTTGTTGGATTTCTGTTATTAGTAGGTACGTAGTTAGGTACTTTTGGCAGTCTCGCCTTGGTGCTAAGATTTATTACTTAGCTACTTAATAATAATATTTAGTTTTGTGATCCGAATATACGTGGCACAGTTTGACCAATGTCAAGTGTATAAATAACTGCATACAACTAGGCTGAATTCCAGCTCGGGTATGTTTATACATTCCAGAGAAATTGAGTACATATGAGATAACTATGATAATACTTGTAGGTACCTACTTACACTACCTACGTAGTAAGAACGGACAATGCCAATATATTCATGGTAGTATTAAAGTAGTGAAATATAATTATTAGATATCGAGCTAAATAGGTCAATATTAAACGATAATCGTTGTCAGTTGTTGAAAGAATAGTGATATTAATTAGGTACCGTAAAGTCGTAAAAAACAAATTAATCTTAAGGCGACAATTCGATGAACAAATGAACACTTTAAAACTATTAACCGAGCTATTAATTATTCACCTCTCGAAACAAATGCGTAATTAATGGAACACCGTGTCAGCTGTTAATGTTATTTAGTTATTTACCATCAGACAGTACAGATGGCAACCTCTAAAGACTCTTTACAACACCACTTGTTCATTTCTGTGACTGATGATGACGCAAAACAGTTTTGAAACGTAAAAACCATAAGTAAGTAATAAATCGGTAGATTACCTAACCATACATATGTGAGTATGATTCATCGAACTGCACTCACTGGCTTATCATTTTATGGGTATTTTAACTAGGTATTAGGGTAGGGCCAAAAGAAAGGACATAATATATTAGCTGGTAGGTACCTACTGTGTTTTTTATATGCGTAGATACCTACTCTAACTAAGTTCATAGACAAAGATCTACTTACCATAAATTAGGTAAATACAAATTATTTTAATTTGCTGCTATGGGCACTTAATGTGATACGTCGGAACAATGCTACTCATTGGAGTATACCTATCAGGGGACCGCTTCTACTCCACCCGTAATTTTACTTGCAAAGGCGTGAAAGGCCCTAAAAAGACATGATGTTGTGATGTGACGTTTACCCAACCAAGTAAATCATTTTTAGTGTCTTGATTATAAATTGAAATGCATACTATGCACCTCAAATAATTACTTAATTTATCCTTAAAACATTGTTGTTTTTACTTACCTATCTATTACCTAATATCAACGTCCCATACGTCGATAATGAATATGACTCAATTAATCACACAAAACACTGACACGATAATAATACTGACTGATACGATTCACAATCATTCACGTAGAAACCACAACAACAACTGGCAAAAAGTGACACATCGCGACATATTATAAGTTGTCAAGATTATGTTACTGATTAACCTTTACCTCCCTCCCCCTTCAAGCGTCAGGCATGTTTCCTTCCGCTTCGTTCACTACCGGTAATTGGAAACTTGACCCTACCTGCCAACGAATTAATTATATAGGTAGATCTGCTACATACATGGCGATGGCCAGACACATGCCTTGCAATAATTTGCGCGCGCAAAAACTGGCATTCCGAGGGGGTCGCTAGCTAAGTAGCCAGGTGGAACCGCATACCACCTTGCCATTGTCCGGCCTATATATTTTTTTGGTTTGGTTGTTTCGTAATATAAAGTATACAATGTAATCATTATATCATCTGAATATTTATTTTAGTAGTATAGATCGACTTGAGGAAAATGTTTGGAAAATGGATATCTTTAAATATTCAGATTCTTAGTACCTACTTAGTTAGATAGGTAGATACTTGCAAAGCTAGAGGTTGCTTTATTTTTACTCGTTGGTTTTCCTTAAAAGTTACAGAACACTTTCACAGTTTCACGGTTTTTGAATGGAAAATCGTATCATCTGAGTCAACGAAAATTCACAAGTGATTTTCATCTAAGTACCTAGGTACTTCATCCTTGGCTCAGCAGGCTGCAGCCGGTCTTGGTCATGTTACTGGTGCAGTTCATGAATATAATAAATAATAATAATTTATTTATTTATCAAGCGACAAGGACTCATTATCATTAATTCACAATCACCAATCAATCAAAAAAAAAAAATCAATCAATCAATCATTTTCTTTTTATTTCATTCATATGTCACTATTCTTAGTTTTTGAGCTTTTGCAGCATGCATGCACACGTGCAATCTATGAGTGTCCTCAGTTCTCAGACCGGCGCCGCACGCGCGCCTCCCATATACGGCAACAGGACTGGAGTACAAGAACGAGAAATTAAATGCAACTCCGCCGCCCCGGCCCCGGTCGAGGCCGCGTCGTATTATGTTTTCTTTATTGTCTTCCATTCTTCTCTCGAAATACGCAGCCGGTGAACACCACGACTTGCACGATTATCATCCTTTCATTTTTTGTAGAGCTAGCGGTCTTCATTGAAACTAAACTTCATGATTGAAGTGTATCTAACCTTTTTTAGAGAAACCCTTATTTGTATAAAGGATTTCAAGAGCATGATTAATCCTGTTTGGTCTTTGGTGACCTAGAACGAACAGATTACGTACCGCCTGGGAATGGGACTGATGAGAATTAGTGGGGAGTAGTTATTTGCTTGCAAAATTTTCTCTTCTAAAAATATTATAATGGCACTTGCCCAAGTTTTAACAAGCGACGTGTTAATCGGCCCGTCACCTACTCACCTCTAATATCTTCATTGCACTTGACACTTCAACATCTAAAATAAGCAGTGTTGGTACCTACCTACCTACCTACTGTGTGTGTGTCAATAGACTGATGTGCAAAGACGACGGTGTAGTTTGTTTATTAACGTTAGGGACCAATAATATTATAAGTAAAAAGGTGTAAGTAGGTACATAGGTTATAAGCGCTCAGCAAGCGAAACGTTAAATGTGGCTAACTGGCCACACTTGACCTCAGTGTCGCCTCGCGCCGTCATCGGACGCGTGCGTGCGTATATTATATATATTAGTACTTATCTAACCTATCTTCAACCTTTTTACTTATAATATCATTGTTGTTAGGCACCTACTTTGTTAATCAAACTGGTAATATTCATTTATTACGACGTTATTTTGAATAACTGATAGGTTACCTACAATATCCTTAATGTTCATCTTTGTATTGTAGGTACTTACCTACTTTCCTACTACTTATCTAGTGCTACTTACGCATAGGTACATAAACGCATACAGTATTTATCACTACAAAACAGTGTGGTATGTAATTAGAATAGACAAATAGCGATAATCCACAGAAGGCGTTGTTGTCGTTGGTCGCCGTTCCAATTTCAAAACAAATCCCTGCCAGTACGTGACTCAGATTGTGTTCCATATAAACGACAGAACCCGAATGGTTACGCAACAACCAATGGCCAGCAAGCTCTACGCGATTCCGGTTAATAAGAGTGAAACTGGTACGTGGCCGTGGACATAAACACATCAGCAAAAAATAGGGACTGCTGCCTTAGAAATAGTCTTCATATAGTACAGACATTTGCTCATTGCTCTAGAATGCAGCGTGATTTTAAACAATTCAAACATCAAACAAAGCTATCATATTCCAGATTTATGTTCGCAGTCGTTCCTAATTAGGTTAGCATTTAGACAATAGCTTTACGAGCTTTTGTTACAACTATATTAGGCTTATTTACTGTGGTAGTATAAAACTACATAACCAAAATAATTTTAATAAGGTGCAAAGACCTACAAAATCTAAGCCACCTTGACTTGACATGCAATTCAACTTGAAACTGGTCTCGAATAAGATTATCTTTTACATTCCCCCGTGGAAACCATTCAAGTTTATTGCAAAATACCCACAAAAACTTAATTTGACAAAGTGCATATCCAATTTCTGCTTTAAAACACGATGGCCAAAACGTGGATACCCGTATAATTTTCTTTCTTTGTATTCAAGCGTAAACAAACACAGGTAAACAAATATTAAAAGTCATACGTTTAAGCCTTTATGACCGGTTTAAAAAGATGGAGGTCAAATATTATTTTTAACTTTGCATAAAATGAAAATCCACGAAGGGACTACAATAACACGGTAACTGAAAATCGTTTATTGTTTGGAAGCACCCAAAGCACTAACATTATGTGTGGTCATAAAAATGTGTAACTTATGGATCGTGAAACTGTTTTACAAAAGTTCAAAATTACAGCGAAGAACTATAACAATTTCAGAATATAGACCAAGGCCCGGGCGGGGGTCAAGCCTATCGTCGTTTCTTGTCAGTACAGTACCTATCTATTCTTTTACGAACATGATTACAGTCACCGGTAAAGTATTGGACTCATTGTAGGTAGTTAGTCCAAAGCGATTCATTATAATTTAATCTATGCAAATTAACATTTTAAAAGTTCAATAAACTGCTGTACATGATTTGCTTGACATCTATTTAGCTAAATACAATCACGGAACATGATGAGAGTAACGCATGAACATGAAGAAGTACCGTTGGCATCGGCCAGGCCAATACCATCATTTGCTATCTACTATTGACATAGCTAAACGTCATGCCGATACGGCCAAACGGTTCATGGCAAAGATAAAAAAAATCAACAACGATCAACTCTTTGCGATATATTATTATATGTTCAATTCGTAGATACTGTGGTTTTCTTTACCATGCTCTTTTATTATTGAACTTTTGTCCTACCTCATGAGAAAGTTTCGCCAAGCGGCTTTGATACAGTTGGATCGTTACCTACTCAGTACTCATCCTCGTAAATTATGCAAAACAAATTCTCTCCCCTTTTACTTAACAATAATAAGGCTTACCATTAATATAAAATTATTATTTAGTAGCAGTGATTTACATTTTAAATTATTGCCGGGCATCCACATCTGGATGCTGGGCAAAAGCCTTAGCGTCAAAATTTTGTTTAGTCATAATGAAATGACCATTATACAGTCCTGTTTTATCATATGTGTATTGTACAAAACTGTATATATTTATACATATGTATTTATTCATCGGTATCTACGCACGGGTTCAATAACATTTAATATTTCTATCCCATGTACCTACCAATATTTTAATCGCGATTCTTAAATCTATGGTTGAATCATTCCATTCGATTCGTTAACAGCTGTGGTTTACAGCGCTATTGTTGAATGAATATAACTATAATTATTAATCGCAGTTCAGTTTCACATAACGGATTTAAATTACTGCATTGGCTATGGCTACTGTCGACTGCATTATTAAAAAAAGTTGAGGCAAGTTAGAACTCTTCAACCTCCTGTGGGTTTAACTCATTTAAATAGCGTACAAAAATTCCCAAACATTATTTTACTCAAATTATTTAGCTATTTATTTTATTTTCATTCAAAATTGCACCTACCACTGCTTTTCTCTGCATCACCTAAAGGTTGACTGGTTGAAAATGCCCATGGCATTAAGTCCACCTCTTTACATTATTGTGCTTGAAGTATTAAGTAGGTACTTAAGTAAATAAATTCCCAATGTTTCTAGAACACTTAAATAATTATATTTAAAACATGTTTACAAAAGCATTACTGTATACAAACACAAAAGTGTTTTAGGACTTTCCTAAAATTTTTTGTTACTTAGTGACGAGTGTCAAACAAGCCCCAACGGGGTCAGGTAACAGTTAATGAGTTGGTAAAAGCTCCTTTGGATAACTAATCGTGCATTAACAATGTGTCTTGTAGGTACTGATAGATACATACTTAAGTAGACCTGCTAACCTGGCTATACATATAGTAATGAACCAGTTGGTTCGGGTTGGTGGTTGGTTATTTTTTACTTACTTAAAAAAATTATTAATATTTCCAAAAATCTTTTTATCGTCTCGTACAGGCTCACGCCTCACAGAAGGGTAATTATTGCTAGGAGAGTTGTGTAGGTACACGAGTATGTACCTCTACGAATGGAATAAGTAAAGTAACAATTTTCCTTAAAATTTTCACCGGTAACACTCTTTTGTTACCGGTGAAAATTTTAAGGAAAATTGTCACGGTATGGTATGAGCCAGTGATGCAGATGAATACTTGTACAATGTGTAAAAGTTTCCATTAAAATGTGCACGGATGAAAACAGTGAAAGCTCAAAGAAACGTTGGTTATACTGATTCGAGCGAAAGATGACATGGCTATAAGGAACAGGGTGGTTTATGAAATAACGATTAACATGGAAGAAGACACACTGAGTCGACCAATTGAAATGGCAAGATACCTACTGATGATATTGAGGTCCAGGCTTTTCACATAACCTCATAATTGAAAGCTTTCTCCATCAATTTTACTGGCTCTATTTATAAAGCTAAAATAGGCGCCTGATTCGACCATAAAGACTAATAAACATAATGTGTGTTTGATATTCTGCAATCGTCTAAAAATAGGATGAATTTAAATGCACATCTACAATAAATAACAGGAAACCGATGTAGGACACACAGAACACTGATGAGGTTACGTAAGGGAATATATTATAATTGTTTATTAAAAGTTCTTACGGTAGTAGGTATACTTGTTATTTTTAAGTGCAAAGGATTAATTTATATATCTATTCTTATAGAAATCGTCAGGTGTCGCCTGGTTATCGTCTTCGTCGATGCTCGCTGCCGTGCTCGACGTGCGTGGGTGGACGAGAGCAAATATCTCTGCTTTTTTGTGGAATTTGTAGTTATTATAATCTCGTATTGTTATATAAAAAGAGATCAACGATATAATCGTGTCGTCTTTCATTGTAGCTTATTCATAAAATTAATTGTGTCGTGTTTTTAAAGCGATACTGAACCTATTCTTGAATTCATTGTTAATTTGTGACTCATTATAATTTTGTTCACATACCAATGATTAAGCTCCGGATCTAGATTAAAACTCTTTATGAGCGATAATTTAAAGCGAATTCGATCTTATTAAATGAGCATCAGACAATGACCGGGAACTCCTGACTTTTTGGCAATTAAAGTTTCTGCGCAGTTCTATGCGAATCTATTTCTGTTCGATCGATTTTACCCATCTGAAAAGTAAAATTGCCTGCTTGCCTACATCATTTAAAAGTACCATAATTTTTTTATTTCCCATGATACTTCATAATCATACCTATTCGTAGCTACTTACATAATTAATATCTTCATCGGTCTATTGACGCTGTTCGCCAAATAGGTATTATTATTGCCAAGTCATATAATAGTCCAGCTGCAGGCAGTGATTGCAGAGCTTTAATTACAAACTTATTGACTAGTATAATAACTGGATATTGATTCGAATAGCTTCGTACTGACCTTCTGAACGACGAGGGGTGTGCCGAAGTCTTTGCCGCCCTGTAGACGGAAGCCTAACGGCTGCTGGTCGGCTTTGTTCAACCGCACAGTTATCAACTGTGCCATCTGTCAACAAAACACAAACAAAACTTTAGTCGATGATTGAAACATATAAATTTTAGATTGTAGTCCTGTGCACGTGCGTCTTACCCTTAGGGTTTCAATGTATTGGTAAATCCGATGGTATATTCTTTTACCACCCTTAACACCTTTTCATCTGAGGTGAACCAAATAGGTACGCTTTTAGCGATAAGGCCGCCCATTGTATCACCCTAAGTAGCCCATAAAGTTATTATTTGTAAGTTTTATGGTGTACAATAATTACAATATACAGAGTATTCTATTTTACGAAGTAATTACAAGCTAAAACACAGTTAATGAATATTGAACACGCAATTACCTACTTGTCAATTAATTGCGCCGGCAAAGACCCGCTTGTAAGTAATTATAACATTTCATATTTATAGGTACCTACGTGCGTCAGATAAAAGTCATGATGCGCAATATCATTCCCAAAAGAATCAAATTGGAAAGTGCGTACAAAATAATGATTAAGTAATCCGCTTTACCATTAGCTTGGCATTTGATCGACCCAATTGTAGATTTATTTTCTGTCGGGCCCAGCCTCACTGACCGCGCACTGTTAAGTATGCAGACATCTTGCGATCTATTTTATCTTCGATCAAGATCTAAGTGCAAAGCAAAAGACATCAGTGAAAGGAGGCTGAGAGCGAAACTCGTTTATTTATACAAGGAATAAACAATAATCAAATCATTTATCGTTTTTCGGAGGTCTTAGATTTCTCTCCGTGATATTTTAAATTTGATTAAAAAAGTACTGATAGCATCGCGGTTCTCTAATGCTGAATTCTTGCTCTGTGTTGTGTGAATACCAAACGCGGATACACATCTGTAGGTACAGTGTACCGTACTTTTATTGTAGATATTATCTACTTGACTACTACACAGAAAAAATCTTTCGGTAACAATAACAAGACCTACCTAGCTACTTATTTACAAGTAATTTGTGGAATCAGTATCAGTTTGTATATAATCTTAATAAATAGAACTGTATTTACAGTGAATATCCGATAAATAAATAAATAAGTTACGGGTACCAAAAGGTAAAACTGAAACTATAAATTAAAGCACTATGGCGTTTCACCAAAATGTAGTACACTAATACCGATGCGTATATAGATAACATGAGGCCGCAAATGTGACTTGGTTAGTAATCATAAGTTGACAATGTTGTCATCCAATATGTATCTAATTACCTTTTGCCCCCGCAATCCCACTTAATTAAAAGATAAATGGCGGTGATGCTTTATTATTATCAATATTTCTGTTTTTACGACTAATATTGGCATAAAAAAAAAACATCATCACTGTCATTCTATTTTAGAGTTTACTACTTCTATGCTACCGCAAGTCCGGCTAGCATCCGCGGTTTTATGTCGAAAAATTTAAACATCGTAGGTACCTACGCAACAAATCGCTGTCGATCATGTTCAGCAAAATATCTCGAAAACTAAAATGCAATACTTAATCTGCAAGACTTTTGCAACACAAATGTTTAAAAAAGTGCAATTAAACAGTTATCTGGCGCATTTTGCAAAAACAAAGTAGTTGCGACCAAAATAAAGTCCAATGCAATTTGTTTTTTTTTTCAGTACTGATTGTTGTGGCATTCCTTAGCCTTGCCCGTGCATCGGCGCGGCGCCAATCAAAAGGTCGCGACACTCTTCAGCTGACACTTGCGTCTTCATCAATTCGATTCAATTCACAATAAAAAATGGTAAATAACAAACTAAACAAGCCGTTTGTTGTTAATGAGGCGACATTCAGGCACCGATTTCACAATTGCATAAAAATATTTAGTAACTACGTAGTTGTATGTACATATACAGGGTGTCTCATTCAAATTCAGATTGGTCCCATTTGTATCAAAAGTCAAAACTCATATCTGATGAGGGATCCTCGAGGAATTGAGGGAACTTCTCAAAAAATATAGGTACACACGCACCGATCTTTACATTTTTAGTAACAAATCAAGCATTTTCATTTAGAAAGTAGGTAGGTACTTATCATTTGGTGAAGAAAAAATGATAGGTACATAAAGAAGACAGGCGACGGAACTCTTCAACGCATAACAGCAAATTATTCGCAATTGCTATAAGTAGTCAGAACCCTATGCAAAAGTAAGTAACATTACGCCCTCCTATTTTAAAAGGGGCCCGGCAGAGATGTACAGATTAATGTTTAGAAAGAACTTCTTTAGCAATTGTTAACCAATTTTAACTACCTACGTACCTACCTAAATACTACGTATAAATAAACATTAAGTATATAACAACAATAATAAAATTCAATAACATAATATATCTGATACATCTCCACCTCTCGAGCTATTCCATGATGATCAATTTAAATATATGTAAAACTAAGTGCTTAAGTATTCAACCACGTTGTTAATAGAAAGATTATGTTCAGTTAGATATTTCAATATCATAAAATTAACCTATAATAGTCGGCTTCTCTCATTATAATTTCAAATAAGATTGTTTTGTATTGATTTTCCTGCAATAATCTCGCATCTTCACAGCATTGTTGGCGCTGAGTTTACAATGTCATCTCGAAGTCTTTGTTCGTGATTGGACATACTTTACAGGGGACTGCCTTATCTCAAGAATGCTGTGTATGATAATTATTATAGCTTCTTTACGACTCGGACGGGTCTAATGTGTTTTTACATTCGATTTTACTAAGCATTCCTATAGGAGGGATTGTTTAGTATTTAGCAAAGAAACCCAGTTCTTTTCGTTTGAAATCGGTAGGTATCTACATGATAATGTTCCTGCCCTACGGCTTATACTAGGTCTAGTTTATTACCTAGAGTAAACAATACAATAATTTATCTAAACATATCTATGTAGTTCTGTTCTTCTGTTATACTCTTACATTGTTTTTAGATCTTATTTTGTCTAAACATTTAAAGGGGTTAAACATTTTCCCGGATTTTTAGGCTAAAACCAGCGTTTTCCGTTAGTAAAAGTAGGGAACACGTTGTTCTATCAAAACCGACAATCGATAACAGATAAGTTAATAGATTACAGGCGTGAGTTCTGCGATTTGTAGGGGCAACACCACCATAGGATATTTGCTAGTATCAGCCGTGCTTCCAAGAATTATCAATGTAAACATAATTATGTATTTTACGTTTGATTTTTTCTTTGGATTGTTAGTCACGCGTTAATCGATGACGTCAGCGGTGGCGATGGCGGTGAGTAACCACGAAAGCCCGCGTCCGTTGTCGGTCACAAAAGCGGTTACCTCAGTATTTAGGTGAAATGGAGTCTTTGTGATATGTTATGATTTCATCTCCCGTGTGGTTAAGCCGATTGTGTTTCGTTAGCGTTAAATAACTTCCGAAAAATATTTTTATGTTACAAGCTAAAACTACTTCCTACTTATATTCTGTGCTGGCCATAGACTAAAAATTGAGAACAACCTGAGTAGAATAATACTAGTTGATAGAGAAATTATTTACAAATAATAATTTTTAATCAAGCCTAAAAGCTCTATAGGTGAAAACAGAAAGCAGACAGACATCGTAAATAATTTTCTTCGCCAAATCAACAGAACCAGTTCTTTTTAACTAACCTCGTAAAGGTTGAAACCGGTAGTTGGAATCAATAACGTTTACATGCTTGCATATAAACAAACACCTTCAATTGCTTTTATTAGGTACTTACTTACATTTTTGAATTATCATCAAACCAACTTTAAATGATTGATGTTGAACTTTGTTGAAAACTGTTAATTACCTATGTAAAGTAAACAATTAAATGTACCTACACCTATCTTACTGTTGGTTATTATTTAGATTAGTGTGCTACGAAATTCTAGCATAGTTTTTTACCCTCTTGTATTACGGAAAGATATATTAGTGGGGTAAGATAAATTACCCCACTAATTGATTATTGTAGAAAGTACCTACTGTAGAATATTCGAAAAAAAATCGGTAGGTAATTACTTACTTAGCTATTATTGATTTAAATTTAACGAGTACCTACCTAAGTGACAAGTCATACGTATTAGATACAATGTTCTCACACCTGCGCAAGCGCATGTAGGATAGCGGGATGCGTGGGAGTTTCATTCCACATTATAAATGGAGTATAAATCTACCGTTACTTGGAACATCCATAGATTACAGATTAAAAAGGAGGCACTAGAAGGTGCGGTGAGATCAAAACTTTGAAACTATTTACTAATCTTGGAAAGTGAAATATTTACGATAGGTAGATACAGGAGTGATGACATTTTGTGTGTTGTAAATGTTGTAATTACAAAACATACGTGTGTTCAACATTGTTTACTCAGCTGTGGCCTTGCGAGGTCGCGCTGTCGACGATACCTCAAAGGCTAAAAGACGATCGATACAGTTAATAAGTGCGAAACGATAATGTCGAGAGCGTGATCAATTAACCGCGTGGGTGTATGGCGCTGCTTGTGCATTGGGTTGCGTATGAGAAAAACGCATATTGCATGCCAGAGCAGAGTCCGGTCAGGCTCAGGCCGACCCGCCTGCCGAGGTGTCGCAACGTCGTCGGCTGCTGAACTATTTGAACCAGCTGACGCGACATGGCGCCCGTCAAACCGTTCGTGCTGTGCTACTCGACTCACCGATGAATGATGTTGCATATTTTATTCATTAACAATACACTATTTTTACTCATTATTCTGGCTTAGGTACCTATAGGTAGCCCTTGTGATTAATTTGGACTGCCAACATTTATTTTTAAGTAATGATCTTCTTATATTTAGTTCGCGGCACGAAATCGAATGTGTTGAAACTCCTCTTCGGTCAGACTACAAAGAAATCATCATCTTCCAAACTACATTGGGGTTGGCTTCAGTCTAACCAGATGCAGCTGAATACCAGTGTTTTACGTGGAGTGACTGCTTGTCTGGCTAGCCATATTGCAAATTCTATTTCTACTTATTCTTTTTTTTTATAGAAAGAAAATGGCGTAAATGGAATCAGCTGATTGATAACTGTCAAGTGTATTTCATTTTCAAATTCTACTCGTTAACACTTGACAGTTGACAAACAGTTGATTCCATATTACGCCATTTTCTTTCTAATGTCGCCAGATTACGATAATAGAAATAGACATTGTCATATGGCTAGGCCTGCAGCAGACGACAAAGAAATTCTATTTCCTAATTCTTAAATATGTTGATGCTTGAAATTTATTGGCGTGCCCGAGTAGATATGTATTTAATCTTCCTCTGCAACTTGCCTTTACAAAGTCTGCAGCTTTCCTTTTATCGATCATGCGGGTGTCGTTATTTCATTGGAAATCGTTAAATGAATACGGCATAGCAAAACATCATACCGGTGACTTGTTCAAAACGCTGTAAAACTGTACATACTTTGCATACCATTTTGATAACTTGCTTAGTGAAGATATACGTAACTTGCCTACTAGCATTTAGCAAACGTTCCATCTTTTGGGTTTAAGGCTCTCACTAAATATTGACATGCATACGGTAGGCCGCGCGATGATATACCTACCTACCTACCTACCTCTCAGATATAAAACCCCGTTTGTTATTGCTTATTGCCCACATATTTGAAAAATTGTTATAAAATCGGTTATGTAGCAGGATTTTGGTGTATTTTTCATTTGGTGTTTAAATATAGTTTAGCCTCGCGTTATTTCTGTGAGCGTGGTGTCAGTTGCGTCGCTCGCGCAGGCGTAAACTTGGCACTGCCACTGCCGGTCGGCTGTCAACATCGCCGTCGCACGTCGCTTTCCAGGATTTAACGTCAAACAGCAAAATATGAGATAACTCTTTGTATAACTATGTATTAATGTCAATAACCCCCAAACTGCAATGTAAAAACCTTGGTGCGTATATATAGAGCGGTTACGAAAGAGTTGGCGATCTGCCATCGCGTCTTTCGGACGCCTCACTGATAACGTACCTACTTCACAAACAACTAATCGTAATAACTTTCGTATTTGATTATCTTAAGAAGCTTATAGCTATTATCTATATGCACAGATATTTGCTTAGTGGGTTTATCTAAGCTCCTTAGGGTAACAGTTACCGGTTGATTTCCATATAAATAACAAACACTATGAAACTGTCAATAAGCGTGCAAATATAATGTAAGTAGGTGGGTTTAAGTTAACTAGTCTATGAAATTAACCAGAAAACAAATGTTTATGCTTGTTTGTGTTAATTGTTTTGGCATCCAGTACCTAGGTACCTATTCCGAAAGATCTAATTAAAATAATCTTGGCACCGAAATACGACGAAAGGTGGGCGGAACAAAGCTTATGTGAGGAACCTATTGATCCACGAATTTAATACCTAAGAGAATTTGATACAAAATGAGTCCAATTTTTGTAGAACATGGTGCCACAAAGATTTCATTACCTAAGGTATGTAATTCATTAAACCCCAAACGGACGCCGGCGTCCGTGCTGTTATTGTCTTTGTGTCTCTCATTAACACGATTGAAATGTTAATTCTACCCAGCAATAACTAAAGCAGAAAATTACCCTAACAAACTGTCACCGAACATAGAGGTTTTAAACGAACTCATAATGAAGACCGAACACGATTACAAACATTGGTCCTAACAAGCATAGAAAAGGAAATTCGTGTCCAAACCACTCGGACTTTGTTAACAGTGGCCAGACTAGTTTGTAGAAACATCGATCTCTCCACATATGAACTAAAGACTGCCATCCTATATAGCGATATTGAAGATATCCGCGCGATTGAACGTAGGTATCTATACAAGTTCCCGACAACTAGCTTCAGGTAACAGTAGCCCACCAGACACAAACACAACACTCGTCTGGTCTGAGGATCCTCCCTTTTCTATGGAGGATGAGAAACTTTGGATCCTGTTCCTCATACCTAAAAAGAAACCCACCCAATTAGACACTAAACTGCCAACCTGTCTTAACGTTAGCATTATTTAGGTTATGTTCCTTCCTTATTCGGTTCCTATCTCGTTATGTTTAATCCTTGTGTTGTCATTGTTCGTGATATCTACCAATGGCCGAAAATATGGGTAAACAGCTGAATAGTTTTTTGATAGGCTCCTAAACTTCCACATCTTATGTGTTTTCATAATTAAAGCTTTAAAAAGCAGTGAATTTGGTCCGTTCAAGTAAACACTTAAACTCAATAGGTAATAAAGAGTCTGAATTAGTCGACTTAAAGAAACAAAAGAATTTAATTGATGTCTTTCGTAACGTAAGCAAAAAACAAACAGCATAAAATGCCGCGTCTCCCGACGACGACGTCTAGTCTCAGATCTCCACATAAATGACGCGCATTTTCAGATACCTACGTAATATAATAAAAATAACATTCATTGATGCGAACACCAAGTTCAATGCTATTGTGCTTAAAATACTTTACACAACATTGGTACGGCACTACTTTTGTCATTGAAAATACTTAGCGTAACAGCCAGGCGAATTTTTAAATAGCTCGTCTGTGTGGGGAGAGTCGGATAATCCGCAGCGCTGTTCTGTAAAAATATCCCCGTAAACATGTACCTACGTGAAGAGAAAGCGAAGTGAGCTGTAATCCCATAACTACTAATATATGGATTGGCAGTTCACTTCACGCTTACTTCACCATCTTCACGGCGAGATTTCTACTGAATAGCACTGCAGTTTTTTGTTAAATAAGGATAAAAATGAACGAAATGACCATAAATTTACGTTAGCCTTCATCGAATAGATTTTGTTTTACATTTTTCACTTTACAGGCTGAGTAGATTAGTTGGGTTGGGAATAATATTTACCTACGTGCATTCTTCATCATAATTTAAAACTGCGGGAAAACTGAAATCCGTAGGTACCTATGTATTATACAATGGTCAACTCGCTGAAATGCATCACATGTGTAAAGAGAAGTTTTGGCAAACCACCAACAATATTAAACTATCTCTATCCAAGAATCTACGAAATTAGACGAGACCGTAACCATGAAATTATTTTACCTACGGTCATTACACGTCTACCTAATACAAGATATTTTATTAAGTGGCTAGGTAAATTGTTTTGTCAAAATCATGGAATTAAATTAGAAATTACAAAATTCAGAGAAAAGCCCATTTTAGCCCAAATGTCAATCATGAAACTAGTTCGTCCTTTTCAGATGTGCTGACAATCTAATACTTAAGTACACGATCTTGACACAGCGGCACAGATTCATTGCATTGTATTTGCTGATATCTCCTTACGAGCATTTTGTGGTCATTCTGAGAAGTTACATACAAGTGATACAAGTATGGACTTATGTTGACGTCACCTCGTTCGACGCATATGAGTAACGAACGAAATAAATAGCCACGTTATTGTTCTGGACCAATTCATATATCATCATAGTATGTATGAGTGCAAAACGGATGTGCACGACTGATTCCGGTGCCATATTGACATCTTTATGAATGACACACAATTTAATTCAGTCTGTATCTAACCAGCCGACGACAAAAGTTTAATTTGTGCCTCTACGGCTTTTAAGGACGACGTGCCATACCCACAAAATTTTACATGACTTAGAAGTCTCTTAAATTATTTCAAAGAAAAATGCAATGTTCTCTGAGAAATTTTTGAAAAATATTTTACAAGGAAATCCTAAATATTGTGACTATGAATAGCTCCAAATGTCTTTTTTTTTATTTCGTCAGGATATAGACAGTATCTACAGGGTACCATATTTCTTACCTATGAACAATATTCTCTACTATTAAACTAGCTAGGTCCCGTCTCGTGAAAGCCCCATCAAATTTTATTGTGCAATACAATCGCAAGCACATACAAATAGCGAAATAAACAACGATCAAAGAAAAAAATCTTTAAGTTCAAAGGTTAATGGAGGCTAATTGAGAACCGATACTAACAAGTTTTGTTTATGACCCACTTTTCAAGAAGGAAGTCGCAGTCGCGCGTTTTCATTCAACAGAGCAGATGAAGATATTTATGTCTCTAAAAGTAGGCTCATCAAACATTTCAGAGGAGATCGAGATATTAGTGGATGGATCAATGAGAAGTTTACTTCTTTAGCAGAATTACCATTGTTTGTACCTACTAGATACCTTGGTTTTATTGCTCCAATCAATGGAAAGATAACTCGGCTTACCTACAGGCGAAATATGAATGGTGCAAAAAATGTAGGAACCATATTTTTTAATATTATTTTTCCATAAGTATCTCTTAAGTAAAGACTACGGCCAGCTACAGATGTACAGCAGGTGAATATTCCACAGTTAATAAATACAATGTCAAAAGGCGAACATTACTTTTGAAACACTGGAGCACCTAACCACACATAAAACCTTTTCTTCACCTCAACCTGAACGATGAGTTCATCACAAGATAATATTTGTATAAGAATAAAGAACACTTTGGACAATAAGTAAAAATGAAAATATGCGAAATGTAAAAATGGTATCATACATTACTTATGCGTAAAAGTGCAACAGAACACACAGTGATGTAGAAGAAATAAAGCGCAATCGACTATGAGTAATCTAAACCGTATTCAGACAGACGGCCCTTATGATTCATCGTTTAAGACCCAAGGATTAAGAAAACATGAAAATAAAAATCGATGTGAGGAATGTCAGACAAACAAAAAATATTTGAGGATGTAAGCGAAGTGCCGAATGATCTTCAAAATACTTTACTGTTTGACCTCGACTAATCTACAGATACAATTTAATTTTAAACTCCAAATAACAATTTAGCTAAATTTTTAGAACGACTTTGGAATTTAGATGCTTCCTCCTTGTCAATATAAACAAACCAATCCAGATAAACACTATGCTGCCTTGTATTCCTCTGTTTCATGATAACAAAATTGGTACCTACGTCTTAGTCTAAATAGAAAACAAGTTTGCTCTAGCGTTAAGTGAACTTGACATTTGCATGTAAATTGTTATGGAAAAACGTAAACAAAAGGTGTGAAGAGTATGAAAACACAAAGAAAATTGTGGAAAGATACTGTAGGTAGGTAGTTTGGATATAATTAATATGAACCCTATCAAGCTGCAGTAGGTAATAAAGCGGCGCCCATGTAATAGACATCCATGGGTAAGGATTCAAATTACTGTTGTGAATTAATAATGATAGGTTATTAGTTCAGCTCAACGTAAACATCACCCTTTTTTCTTGTTAAGCTTAACTCGCAAACTAGCAGTATTTCTGTTGATGATATCAACCTAAACGCTTGCTGCAAAAAAATGGTTGCTTCGTGATTTTTTGGAGGATGCCATTCACGCGTTTAAATACAATCATGAATCTTAATTCTCTATGATTAAGTTAACGTTATTATTAATTAATCATGCACCATGCACCATTTAGGGTGCTGCCATGCCTGTGTTTATATTTTCCAACTATTGTCAACTCTAATTAAATTTAAGCAAGCATTTTCCTTCGAATTAATTAATGACTCAATGTCTAGGTACGCAAATTAGTTGGAAATTTGTTGATTCGTAACTTGGTCAAGTAGGACTAGTATTAGATATATAACAAACCAGTTATTTGTAACAGGAAAATATAAAAACGTAGGTACGTATATAACCATTTACGTCGTCATTTATTTTCATGACAATAATGCGGGCTGATGATTTCATGCAACAACTATAATAAAGGAAAAACATCTGGAATTATTTTATATGGATGATAATAATCAAGTACTGTCTACTTGTATTGCTACTTTATATTTGATTTCTGTTATAATTTTTGGCATAGCAAAAATCGTTATAGGAATTGAATGTAACTAATTTTATTTGTTTTATTTTTTTAACTCATCTTAATCTAACAATCTAACGACCTTATCTACCTTGTTTCTGAAAGATGTTGATTTTCTGTTATTCCTGATGGATGTCTACATTGTCTACGGTTATAGAGATTGCATTAGCAGGCCTTCCACAGTGCCTACAACAAACTTTTCTCTGTTCATCGGTATGTCAATGAAAACGCAAATCATATAAAGAATTAACGTCACACCAGTTGGAAATCCGCACCAAACAAAAAATAAGATGCAGCAAAGCCTTGTATTTTAAAATCAAAGGGCTTGCAAGTATGAACGTTTTAAAATTCCCTTAGTTTGGGCCGTTGCACTCTCTGGCTGCGGGACTCGTCTAACCGGCCCGCTATCAGTCCGCGGTTCGATTCATCGCGCGCACGCCCGTGCCCAATGTGCTGGGATATCACCAATCGTAACTGCAGGCCATATTCAAATTCACTACCATGGAAACGGCTCTACTGGTACACACTTAAACTATCCACTGCACCGATAGCTAACAAAGTATCAAAGAAAAACTGTTTTTATGAAAATGATACAGCTTTGATTTTTTGTGTTTCTTCCAATTTTTTTTTCGAGACATAGAAAAATCTTGGTTAATAATCACCACGGTTAGGTACCTACTCAATGCGCGTTGAAATCTTTTAGATCGATAATATGGTAAAAGAAAGATGATTTTTACAACAATCAACATGTTTAAACGTTAAATCCCTTGTCTATTAAATATCGAGGTACAAAACATGTGAAAAAGAGAAGTTATTGTTTAAACTGAAACAACTTCGACGCATTCAATCAATGATAGGAGTAATTTTTACAGGTAGGTATTAGGTTAAAATAGTTCAATCAGCTACATCGTTTTATCGTTAAATATGTAAATTATCATTGTATAGTTACTCCACATGACGTATTTATCAGCTCTGATAAATTAAACTAAATTGTAGAGCAACCTATGTTATACCTAGTTAGAAGTGCTCTACAATTTGGTCTACCGCCCAGGGATGAAATGAGACGCACATATCGCATTAGACTTCTCTTTCTTGGATTCTCAACATAATCTACCCACATACTATCATAGGATAAAATAAACATATTCAAGGCTATCGCATTACCAACGTAACAGAGTTCTTTTTAAATAGATCAATATTTCTGGCTATTTTCGCAAGAGGATGTTTATCGTGAAATATCAATTTAAACCACCTGTTTTCGACAACTTAAAGTTGATGGCTGCGGTAAAACCATTTGAAAATATTGAACAGCATGTTGTAAATATTCATGAGATATGATTGTATTTAGATGGGTAGGTAGATTTAATTTTGAGATACATCGAAACTAAATTGCACTACACGATTGTTGTTAGTATACAGGAAATCGAGTCGTGTTTGCCGAGATGTAGATAATTACTCTGACAATGAAGCAAAAATGCGGCAATATTGTAAGGTCCAGCACCTCATGCGGTCAGCGGTCTGCAGCAATAACTCCAATGGTTCCCGCTTGGACTCTTCAGTATAATTGGCAATTAGTTTTGCAGTAGTTGCCAACAACTATGTTAGTAAGTTTTTATCGACAATCGCACACTGGACTGACTCACTAGCTGACTGGCCTGGCGAGACCCGGCCAACAATTGGCGCTTATGCAATTGACCAGCTTCCAACATTGGTATTGGTAGGTACCTACTTGAGTTCGGTTTGGGTCTAGATTTTAAACTTTATAGTTGGGTTGTTAAGCGTATGCGTAGACTCGGTAGTAATTGGACATTCGGATATTCAGGCGTTTTGTTGAATGGCTGCGCAACCCTCGGCTAATATGCATCCAGTGCTAGAGCAGCGGATGTACCTATTTTATTTTATTAATATTTTCCTAAATAGTATTGTTTGACTATGCGATATTATTATTATAACATTAAATAACAACTAATTTGATAGACTGTAGGTTGAAAGAAATATCCTGGACTTAAATTAGTATGGTTCGACCTTTGTTCAGTGCCTTGACGAATCCTGGCTCGCTCCCATCATGTGACAGTAGTTGAAAGACCTCCTACAACTTTTACACTAGTTTTATAAATAGGGGAGGATAACGAAGCGATCATCCCTCGACAGCGGAATATTGGCAGGGTCGCAGGGATCCCGTAATCTATTGTTGATAAGCATTATTACTATCTACTAATATATTGTTGATCCATTACAAACTACTATTATCTCAAGTTTCCTGCAATCTCTTCCACTGGAAACGTAATCCCAATTTAGCACGTTTCAAGCGCTGTATTTCTGAGAACAGCTGTTTATTTTAAAACCGCGATGCGGTAATACAATATATACAGGGTCGTCTCGCCCTCTAGACTACATCTTAGGGATACTCACTTTGGCGGCCGTTAGCTCGACGCTCGGGGTAGTATTCTTCACTTAGCACTGTCAATCACTGGTTCAAAACAAGGCGCGCGACTGTTTCTAAATTGGCGATCGCGCTCGCGAGTTATATTTAGAGCGGTAATACGACACCGGGCGCGGACGAGAGTCGTTCGGACGTGGAGCTGGGGCGAGCGGCGGCGCGCGAGTGCCGCGGCCGCGCCGCGCGCCCCCCTCCCGCCCCGCCGCCGCGCCCGCGCAGCCTCCCGAGGACGATACCCTCGCCAGCCAGCTCCGCTAACATCCCTTTGTGCAGCACAAACAGCGCTACATGTAACACTGTACCAACAGCCGACTTACTTGAGGGCCCACGTATCGTCGAGACCCTTGACTTCGGACTTCACCGTCATCAAACTGAACTCAGCTTTATATTGGGTGCTGCAAGATGCAATACTCGGTGATAACATTTTTGCGAAGCCTTTATTCCATAACATAGGTACCTAAAGTAGTTGACTACAGATTTTTATAAGAATGTGTTACGGAAAATATGCTCAAACTGCATCGGATAATACCACTTACTCCTAACACCAAAGGACTTTAAACATCAGTTGTCAAAAGCAGTTCATCATACACATAAAGGACTGTCAGTAAACTCTGATCTGGGATGATGTGTTAGGAAAATGAAAGTATTGCATGTTTAGATATAAAACATTATATTCACTCGCTCTCAGACCATACAACAACCGATCCGCAAACACCTCATTAATAAACTCTATAAAAATAACTTAGTTAATCTTCGACTACTCCTCCTCCACCTCGTCATCTGTTGTAAATTCACTTTCGTTGGCTCCCTGCGAAAAAAAAATCCTCATGAGAACCAAGTTCATTGTTGTATAATAGACATTCAAAAAAGTTTTCGGATTTCGCTATTCGGATGAGGAATGTAGAATTAAATAACAACGGAAAACTGATGGTTAATTTCATTTTTCCTGAATTGTGGTTTCCAAAACATGGAAGAGTTTTAACAGGTTAACCACAAATTATTTATATTCTGGTTCGGATTGTTCATAGTCCGAAACGTCACGGGTTTCCCACGTCAAGGAAGTCGACTGTGATCTCTAAATCTGGAAAATATATTGGGTCAGATTATGGTGACCTTAATCATCAAATGTTCTTAAAATGAATAAAAGAAAAAATGATGTAAGTATTAAATTTAACATCAAATCCAATCATCCAAAGAGATTTAAGATACTATATAGAGGACATACGATGGAATATCATAGCAAAACTGCGATCCTACGTCTCAGTAACGTCATGTAGAATAATATAGCAAGATTGGAGCGGCAGTGGAACTCATTAACTTGTGTCCACTAGGAAACAAGTATCGGATGAAAATTTTGGTCGTGTTGTCCCGTCTAATAGTAAGTATTGAATGTATTTGCAATCATCAAATCTGATGCCAAGTGAATTAATTGGCTGTTATTTCGGTCCACCAAGAAGAACATAAAGTCAACAATGAGATTTGACAGATTTACTGATCACAGGTTTCATTTGCTTTTAGAACCCAGGAGGCCGTTGGTGTGTAATAAAACTGTTTTGTTATGATTCGATTGAAGCCCAAGGATGTGGCAAGGGTAGAGCAAACGACGAACCGTCTAATGATATTTTCTTTAAGGATTAGCGAGAGACAGTTCAATGGTAAGAGGAGGAAAGGCAGATGTAAATTGAAATGCCGGGAGGATTTGGTTTTTTTTTTTGAGGGGCATAAATAGACCTTATTGGTCAAATCTTTCAGAAAGGTCAAAAGGTGCTTAGTATTCGCAACCGGCGTGCGTGTATGACTTATGTATAAACGTATAAACGATAGTAAAATAAATATGCAAGAATAAGAAAAAGACATGGGTTTATGCATGTTTGGAGGGGATAGATCCCAGGCTTCAGATGTCGGAACAAGAAAACCATAGGCAAAGAAAATAAAGGGATAGTGATTGGGGTACGTCTCCTGATCACGGGGTCTTGCCTTTTATATGAAATTATAACAGTCATTCTCTATTTGGACAAACCTTACTTCGTTAGTTTTTGTATTTTTAACATAACTGTAATCCGCGAAGAGTTAGGCAGAGGTGTACTTTTAGTAGGTACACCCACAATTCGCCAGTTTTGTGTAAGCCCCACGGTATAGGATGCGAGCCTATTGGAATCCCGGGTTGCTGCTGTGAAATACCAAATGAAAAGTCGTCGTGGTGAACAGTAGCGCTTGAGAGCACTAGACCCACAAGGCTTGGGTGTGCTATTAGGGTGGGTTATGTTATCACCTCATCATTGTTATCGGTGTCTGAGTCGCTGAGGTCCCACTGCGGGTGCTCGGCGGGCACGGCGGCCGCCTCCTTCACGTCCAGCTTCATGTCCTGCTGCTGGTCCATGCCGATGTACGAGTCTGTCACATACAACAAAGAGTCATGCTCTACTCATATAGGTACCTACTAACTTGTCGCATTTGACGAGTGAGCTTCTGTCATTGAAATTTCAACTTGCGACGACTGCACTACAGATATTGTTAAGTATACGAAAAATGTTGGGAAAAACATAAATTGCACATTATTAATGTTTCATTAGTATTAAAAAGTTATTATTATATTATACTAGCTGTCCCGGCTTTTGTATTTCCAAAAAAAAATGTATACGTGCTATTCTCAGACCAACTGAATATACTCACATTTTTTTTATAAGAATCAATAAAACCGTTTCGAAGGAGTTTGCTCAAACACTCAGACACATGAATTTTATATATTTGTAGAAAGATGTACCTACTGTTATTAATGTTTCAAATCAATAACGCAATAGATTTTGTTTTGTGTTCAACGTGAAAGGTATTGTCATTTCAAATATGTTACACAAATTTAGGGCCAGGCATCGAACAAAAATGTAACTATTAACATTTTTTTAAAGTTATTTCGTCTTTTTACTTAAAAGCGACGTGATGGTTATTGCTGGGGTTGGACTTTACGGGTATTTTTTTTAAACTTAAAAGTTTCAAGGACAAATCGTAAGTCACCATAGCGCATCTAAATAATATACAACATTCTTTTTAGTATAAAATCGTACTTACACCGAAAAGGGGTTGTGTACTCATCGTTAGGTATAAAAAACTTTTACTAAGGGATTTGTTCCATATTAAATTAACAGTAGGTAATCATTTATTTTTTTATACAATATGAGGGACTGTTTGATACATTTCTCGAGCTAGTAGCTACATAAGTTTATCAAAGAGCTAATTTTTTGTCACTTTCTCGTTGTGTAAACACGATAAAAAAAAACAATGGGCCCTCAAGGAAAGTGTGCGTTCGCGCAGCGGAATGTTGTTGAATTTAAAGATTTTAATTATGCAGATATTTAGTGTATGACGTCGTATAATTGTGTATGGTATAAAAAAAACTGTGCACGCAGCCACTGTGGAGAAATTCACCAAAAACTGATTCCGCTGGGCGAACGTTGTCCTGGCGGAACTTTTTTTAATCCATAGACTTTAGAAGAAAAGAGATGTGTCCAAAAATTTGTGTGTATTTGTGTGTAATTGTGTATGTATGAATAAAATTAGTACATGCATAAACTTCGGAGAAATTCAAGTTTCCGCCACGCGAACGTTTGGCCATTAGCTAGTTTTCATATAAAGCGCTTACATAGAGAGCTGTAGATTTTTAAATACGTTGTTTTGAATTTGTTTATATTTGTTTAGAAAACAGATTTAGAAAAAATCGTAGGGCTTAAAAGATAAAAATATAAACGTAAAATACGCTTATTAGGTCTTAGTTCTTAAAGTATGCACTTTGGGGTCTAGATTTTCACGTTTATACAAACCTTGTTAGTGTCTGCAACATGTTGCCAAGTATCAATGATGTTCCGTTAGTAATTAAAGAGTTATAGGACAATTTACCATGAATAGATCACTGTTTACAAAGCAGTCAAATATCACGACGTTCTAAAGGAATTGCATGGTAAAATGTATGCCAATAATTAGTTTATTCATTCAACTATTCACATGCAAAATTTCATGTCATTAAATTCAATAATTAAAGAAAAACAATTATAATACTGACGAAGCATCGAAGACCTATATAACCCGACCAAGTTCGGTTGGCTACAAAAAAGCGGCCGTGCCATATATCTAAGAAACGTTCTTAACCTTGCAATATAGTATTTATTAATATTGTACAGTTGCGTACACAAGCGTTAGGAAAAAATGAAACAATTTGTCAATATTATTATTACAGAGAATTGGCGATGCATAGCAAAACAACAGCGCATACGCACATTGTCCTTGACTGCACATTTGTTTGTGACTGGGGATAAAACAAAATCAGGTTCATGTTCAACAGCAAACGAATTCGCGCGGTCCGCGGCTAATGAAAACATAATATTGCCCTCTCTTTTCTTCAAGGATGGAAGTACCGTTAGAAGCGGGAAGCCGCCTATCGCTCGTTGCGCGCAGCGCGTTGTCTATTTTTCACACTAGAATATTTTTGATCAATTCATAACTACTCTATTTAGACTATTTAACCAAAGGACTACCCTTAAGCGTACCGCTTCGAACAAAATAATTCTGCATATTTTGGTTGGGTGCGGAGGAACACGCTCACATACATAAGTCACTACCAGTACAACGATAAACATCAATTAAAAAATCGATTCAAGAAGTAGTTTTTTTTAAGTTATTAGATTGTTTGATCCACTAAAGTTGCAAATGGGAACGCTCGTGCATGCCTAGTCCATTGGTTAAATAGTGTAATAAGCTACAATATGATAAATATTTACCTAAACAGTAGTACTTACATGTGGTAATTATTTAATTTCCCCAAGGGGTCTATAGTTAGAATCCTGATTCGTGAAATCTTCAATAGAAATTAGCTGTATGAATTTTATTTCTCTTAAATAATAGGTATATCTCGATTATATCTCAAGTCTCAAGCGCATACTTAAATAAAGTAGGTACCTACGTAAATAGTACCTACTTTCTGTCATAGTCAAATACATTTAAAAAAGTAGGTGTACAAAAATAAATGACCTATAGATTATATCGAAACAACAATTGTGTTATCACCTATACCAATTCAATACCGGTATTATACTGCACATTTTGGGATGTTACCTAAATATATTGCACGGCCGCTTTTTTGTAGCTATCCGAACTTGGTCGGGTTATGTAGGTTTTCGATACTTCGTCAGTGTTATAATTGTTTTTCTTTAATTATTGAATTTAATGACATGAAATTTTGCATGTGAATAGTTGAATGAATAAACTAATTATTGGCATACATTTTACCATGCAATTCCTTTAGAACGTCGTGATATTTGACTGCTTTGTAAACAGTGATCTATTCATGGTAAATTGTCCTATAACTCTTTAATTACTAACGGAACATCATTGATACTTGGCAACATGTTGCAGACACTAACAAGGTTTGTATAAACGTGAAAATCTAGACCCCAAAGTGTATACTTTAAGAACTAAGACCTAATAAGCGTATTTTACGTTTATATTTTTATCTTTTAAGCCCTACGATTTTTTCTAAATCTGTTTTCTAAACAAATATAAACAAATTCTAAACAACGTATGTAAAAATCTACAGCTCTCTATGTAAGCGCTTTATATGAAAACTAGCTAATGGCCAAACGTTCGCGTAGCGGAAACTTGAATTTCTCTGAAGTTTATGCATGCACTAATTTTATTCATACATACACAATTACACACAAATACACACAAATTTTTGGACACATCTCTTTTCTTCTAAAGTTTATGGATTAAAAAAAGTTCCGCCAGGACAACGTTCGCCCAGCGGAATCAGTTTTTGGTGAATTTCTCCACAATGGCTGCGTGCACAATTTTTTTTATACCATACACAATTATACGACGCCATACACTAAATATCTGCATAATTAAAATCTTTAAATTCAACAACATTCCGCTGCGCGAACACACACTCAAGGAAAACCATTTTTGAATCCCCAAGACTGTTTCGCATAAAGAAAACATTGCTTTATGTTTCAAATGAAACCAAACGGTATTCACAGATTTCTCGACAGCAAAAATTCAAAAAATAATCACTCTCTATTTGATTAATCAATAGAATTATTATTCTTTGTTTGTTGTAGTACCTTCGGGATCCATCGATTTTTCCACCCTATACGAGTATAAGTAATATATTTAATTTTAATACGACAAGTGATTAAATAAACAAAACAATTTAATCTGATCAGACTTTAAGTATGTCGCCTGTGAGAGAGCTAGACCTAGGTACGTGTTACATCTAACCTAACCAGGATATTTATAGGTGTTCAACTATGCATATATTAGGCATTATAGATTATTATCTATTCAATTGTATACAGTAGTATTCTCGAGGTGTTCCTGCGAAAACACTTCATCTACACCGATGCGCGTGATGTGCATTAATTGTTAAGAAATGTCCGGCAATTGCATTTTTTTTTTCATAGAAATATCATTTTTCCTGGACCAAGGACCTTGACACTAAACGCCAAAAGAACTACGGTACTGTTAGAAATAAGTTCAGTAATTTATTTGTTTCCAAATTTAACATGTTTTTTTTTTGCCATTACAGACTAAATCTAATACTACACATTGTAAATATTAAACCCCATATTAATTAAGCTGGAGTAACGTTTCATCCGTATTAATTTCGGTTTCATTATATTTTTTTTGTAACTTTGGGTTTCCTAATAAGGCCGTCTAGGTGTGTTGAAAGAACCTGAGCTGACATTACAACTTTGATCATCATTTGTTTACTACTAAATCCATCGGATCAGTTCACGGAATACTACATTAGTTATTTTAATTTAATTTTGTTTTTAATTTTAGTTTAGTTTTTAATTTTGATTTAAATCTGATCTTAAATTCCTTGACTAACATAGTTTTTTAAGTGCATGAATATTAACATAATAAGGGCATGCATAGTCTATTTTTTTTTATTTAATGTATTTGTAACAACAGTTGTGTCAAAAGTCGACTAAGAAGGAATCGTATTGTTTGTTAGTCGTAGTAGAATTCTATAAGAAAAAGTTCGACCCAAAATGTACTACCACCATATACCAGCTGAAGGTTTAATACATTAGCTTAGTAGTTCCTCTGATATAGCAGTTCAGCCAGACAGCAGATATCAGATGGGCCGTCTGTTTCTTTCCCATACAAGAAAATCTTATTTACAAGTTAAGTTAGATGGAATGGTTGGCGCAGTGGCTGCTGCTCTAATTGTCTATACTAACAAATATTTCTGGGTCTGGCTGTTTAAGTATGTGAGTTTAAATGTTTGTAAACGCACTCACGATACAAAACAAATTAATGGGACAAAGTTAAAAAAACAGTTCATTTTTTTTTTAATACACAGCTTTTCACACAACGCCATTTAGTCCCAAGTTAAGCTTGAGAGCTTGTGTTATTGGTACTAAACAGCTGATAAACATACTTATATATTTCTAAATAGGTACATACATATTATAGATAAATTGTATTGCACCCAGACACAACAAATGATCGTGCTCATCACACAAACATTTGTCCTGGGTGGGAATCGAACCCACGACCTCCGGCATAGTAGTCAGGGTCACTAACTACTAGACCAACAGGCCAGTCAAAATATTATATTATACCTGATCTGAGGCAGCAGGCGAGTGTGTAGAGGCCGGGCCAGCGCGGCGCGGTGAAGCGCAGCTGCAGCTCGTGCGAGTCCACCAGCGCCGTCACGTGCGCCGGCGCAGTCAGCAGCGTGTGCGACTTGCGGTCGCAGATGTAACACCACCAGTACTCTTGTTTCTCCTACGACAAAAAAGGTATCGTTGTAAGTATCTATACTTCATTTATAATAGCATTAGAAAAAAGAGGCTCGTAGAAGCAGGAATGCAGAACATTTTATTTTAAAGATAAGTAAGTTAAAACCATTATAATACAGTTGATTTATTTTAAATTTAGAAGAATAAAAGAGAAATGAAGATATTCCATGTATTGTTCATCCCTGCTTCTTTGAGGTTTTTATCATTGACACTGTTATAAATTTTCAACTAAAATAAAATAATATTCTAAATGAAATCCACATAATTTCTTAAATAAATTGTTGCAATGGTTAGAACTATGGGCGACAGCTGCTGTGAAATTAGATTATAATAAATTAGGGGTCTATTGTAATTGTAACATGCTTATTGTACTTTCGTTACAAAGTGTGCATGAAAAATAACCTTTTTTAACCTTTGTCTAATAATGTAAATGGAGTATAGAGAAGAGTACGGTGTTTTCAGTAATGTCTTGTCTTTTGATGCAATATTTTGATCAAATTTGGTAAATAGGTAATACCTTGATGTGCATAATTACAATTATTTTGGCTATAGGATTTGGGACAAACCAAGATTAACGAAAATAAAACTTCAATAAAAACAAAGACTTCAAAGAAATATGTAAACTGTTAAATGAATGACGCATTTTTATATGAGTTTTGCCTACATGAAAGAATTAATCCTTTTGAAACCTCAAAGAATACGGTATACTTTTACACGGAACTCACTTAAAAAAAACCCATACCTACCAATGCGTCATCCAGTTACATAAACGCTGTCTACTTACACCTGACGTACAAATGTCAAGAATGTCGTAATTGAGGTCAACAGAACAACGGAAGCTGAGAACAAGGTCAGGCCAAGGTCAAAATCACTCCCCACCATTCATAGAAGCTCCTACAGGAAAACTTATTACGTTTGAGAAAAATAAAAAATTCTAACTAGTCAGTAGCGTAGGTTTCACGCTGTTGGCGAATACGATACTTGTCCCTAAATCATTCAAGCTAGTCTCTTAATAAATCTTATTGATTGGCATTAAAGACGACAAACAAATGACACCGCCTATAAAATATGGCGAGAGACCTTGATGTCATACTAGATAGAAAATAAAGTTGGCCTATGAAAGCCCAGTAGTGCTCCGTACTTTTACATGATGACGCAACTAACTACATTCTAAAACTAAGATAATAATAATAACAGCTTGTTTCTATCCAACTGCAGGACGAAGGCTTCTTCTCAATCAGAGAAGGAGAAGAAGCATTGATGACCGAGCTTGCTCGTATCATAATAATCCCCGAAAGGCTAGGCAAAGACACGGTAGCGTTGCAGTTGGCGATTTCAGACCATAGTAACTCAGTCCAGGTTTCCTCACGATGATCTTTTTCACCGATGTCTGTGATGACTAACATAAACTTAGAAGCCATATTGGACTATTCGTACCTATTGGCCTCCCTGGTCGACCCTGGCCATAATGAAATTTACAAAACTAAGGAAAAATTTACCGTATCATATTTTTTTTCTTTGAGGAAATTTTTCTCCCTGGCGGGAAAAGATAAGAATATTAACGCGTGCTTCCTTCACAATCATCAGACATTTTGCAATTGCATCGAGGCAGGGTCACGTCTTGTCGATTACTCACAGTTAGGCCGTAGAATAAAAAAACATGTATTTACTTGGTTACATCAAAATCACGACATGCGTTCGATTAGTCAGCAGTGTTATGTAAGGAGTCGGCATTAGATCACGTTGACTGTTATTTAGCATCTAAATGGTTTGATTAGACTAGTTATTCGCGTCACTATCAGTTCATAAATAAACATTTGTAGGTGTAGCCGGAAGCTTCGAGATAACTGCAAAATCTTGCATTGAGGAGTTTTAAAATGCAGATTGCAAATAAGTTAAAAATCTCGTAACATATTATGAGCCTAATTGTTCCACTGCACAGGAAAAGCATTCCGGCACCACGCCTGAATACATATCATTCACGCCTTGGTCCCGTACTTTCTACCCGCCACAAGCTCCTAAGTTTTGAATAGCATTATTCAAAACTTAGGTGCTTGTAGCTAAATAATAACAGCTTCACGGGACGATACGCTCGAAGGTTAACAACTACCAGCTACGCTTGACGAGGTTTGTCCGTGGATGGGTGACCATTCATAACATGTTATCAAGACTCCGAGCCTCGGAAAGTACGTAAAGCCGTTGGTCCCGGGCCGGGACCAACGGGACTCCCGGCTGCCATTCGTAGATGACTATGACATTTGTTACAGATAGTCAGAAGCCCGAATGTCTGACAAACAGGTTATCGTGTTTCCCAGTAACTGGGTTGTGGAGGTCTGACATGCAGTCGCTGCAACTGGTTAAAACTGGTAGCCGACCGGTGGTAGTCTTTTCTCTAATATGGTGGATATTATAGAAAAGGAGGTCGTGGGTTCGATTCCCACCCAGGACAAATGTTTGTGTGATGAGCACGATCATTTGTTCTGTGTCTGGGTGTAATTTATCTATAATATGTATGTATTTAGAAATATATAAGTATGTTTATCAGCTGTTTAGTACCCATAACACAAGCTCTGCTTAGCTTGGGACTAGGTGGCGTTGTGTGAAAGTTGTGAAATATTTATTTATTATTACAAAGCAAATAATGTCAATTCTAATTATTGTATTTTTAGTTTATTATTATTATTATTTTTAATTTGACATTTGCTTACTACCTAGAATTATTATTTTTATCTTGACATGTTAAAAAAATATTTAAACACATTAAAAATTTCAATTAATGCATGGTATGTGACATGTAGTATCTACAATTAAATTATTCTACAATTAAAAATTTGCACACCAGGTATAATGGTAGAATGTAAACGGCCACTTTATGTTAAGATTACAACTTTGTACCTACACCTACGTTCTGGCAAATAAAGTATTATTATTATTATTTATTACTATCTTTTATTTCTCGGAACCCTTGGGTTCCGGACCTTTGGAAAGCGTACGAGGGGCCGCAGCCAACTCGCAGAGGCCTATTGTCGTCTTTAATGAAATGAGGCACCAACCGCAGATTTTCCCTGTATGCACTACACAAGTGCACCTAAGGAAAACCTACGACTGGTGTAAGACTATTGCAGACTATGAAAACAAAAGTACTGGACTATAGGTTAGGGTGTCTAAAATTGACTGGATATCTAAAACTATGAAGGACTATGGCCCCTGCCTTACCAATGTTTTATATACAGGTATTAAATGGCAGGGGGTGACTTGCACACTCAATAATGGGCCCTCTGAAACGGCCGCTAGCACATTGTGACGTAGCGACAAGAGAGCAACATAACCTGAGGTGCTTGAGAAGTGGAGAGGCATCCCACGGCTATCAGGACAATCCCGGAAGTACGGTCAAGATCCCTACCAGCACCTTACTGGAATGCTTCCTTCCTCCGAGCACGTTTGCTCTTGCGAATCTCCACTCTAGCCGGCCAACTAAGGTAAGAAAGAGGTGGGAGCTCCATTCCTCGTCAGAGTTCACTCTGGTCGGCCAATTAAGGCAAGCCAGAGGTTTATTATTATTATTATTATTATTTATTATTATTAAAAGACTAGGCAGATGATGAATGCTATTCAAAACTTAGTAAAGTTGGTTTACATTGAATGAGCTGCATTGGTTCTTGGCGGGATTTGAATTGAACACACAACCTCGTTATTCAGTGGAAAACTGGCGAAGCCTCAACCACTGGGCCGTCACACTACAGCTCCATTTTTTTTTAATTCAAAGTTAATAAATAAGTACAGAGAAAAGCGTAGAAAAGTACAAGTAAATAATAGCAGCCACACGGGTCGTTAAGCTACGCTTGTCGAGGTCGGCTCATGGATGGCCTAACCTAAGTATATAAGATATCAAGTCGCATCCTGTCTTCGGAAAGCAAGTTTGGCTGTTAAGTGTGATTTAGACGATACAATTTTCTTGTAGTCTTGGCTGTCATTTGTAGATCTTTGACAGTCGTTACAATTAGTCAGAAGCCTGAAAGTCTGACAAACAGTTTTAATAAGGCGTATCGTGTTTCCCGGTAACTGGGTGTGGAGGTTTGTCCATGTAAAATACAGGTATTCAGCTGCGTCCAGTGAGGCTTGAAGCAGACCCAAACATAGTTGGGAAAAGGCTAGGCAAATGGCTGAGTACAGATGGAGGATATCTTTTCTCAAATTCTTTTCCAATACAATTATTAGATATCTATACTGCTTTTGCTCTTTTGCGCTGTGCAGAAACAGTGTGATTTTATTCAGACACTAGCTCCTGTCTGCAATTTCGTTCGTATGGAGGTCTACTATAGTAGACCTTCTTGCGAACGAAGTTGAAGTTGAGTTATAACTCAAAACATATCTTATAGCACCCGTCGATGAAGAAGCTATTAGTGACAGAGTTTTAAAATAGGATCGTTTATCTTTTAAGGTTAAGGTTCGCGAGCATATTCGTAAGAAGTTGGCAGTAGTATCTTCACAGCGCTAATGTTTTCTCTTCTTTCTATCTCTTCGTAATTTAATTTATTATATATATTATATCTAAAGTGTAAATATTTATGTATTTACACTCATATTATGTATTAGTATTCTTTGATTCCTTTTATTTTTTCATTTTTAATTGCACCTACCACTGTTTTTCTCTGCATCACCTAAAGGTTGACTGGTAGAAAATGCCTATGGCATTAAGTCCGCCTCTGTACATTAGTGTGCTTGAAGTATTAAATAATAAATAAATAAATCAATAGTTTTGAATATTACCACCTATCTACATAAAATAAAAACTTTTTTGCAAAAAATAAAACCGACTTCAAAAAAAACACTAAACGGTGTAAAATAACTCTAAATTCGGAATTCTGTGGCTTTGGTGGGTTTGTCTTACTCATGATGGGCCACCGACTTCCGAATTTAGAGTTATTTTACACCGTTTAGTGTTTTTTTTGAAGTCGGTTTTATTTTTTGCAAAAAAGTTTTTTATTTTTCCATTTTTAGTTGTTGCCATAAAAATATTTGCCATGAATTTATTTTATATTCTTAATTGTTAACAATACATGTCATGATAATAAGGTTCTCCACTAATCCCTAATAAATTAAAATTAACATACCTAACTGACGAAATCTAGGTAAATTGTACCCACCTGCTTACCCCTCAGAGCATACAGGCGTGATAATACGTCATGATGTTGTATAAACAATAAACATCCAAGCGATTCCAGCAACCACGACAGATTTGCCGTCTATTTTTGAAGAGTTCCGTTGTATATCTCCGAAGATCAGCACCAGATCTCCACCAAATTAAAATGGGACCACCTCGGGAGTATACTCTTTCAAACAAAAAAAGAATTTTGAAAATCGGTCCACAAATGGGGGAGAAATCAGGTAACATACATAAAAAAAAAAAAAAAAAAAAAAAAAAAAAAAAAAAAAAAAACATACACACGAACATAGAACCTCCTCCTTTTTTGAAAGTCGGTTAAAAAATAGGTGTTACCTCTTTAAAATATTAGCGGATTGCATTTAGGTATTGCCTGTTATAAAAAACGGGCATTCGTGAAGAATTCGTGGCCGCACGGCAGACTTTACTAACACACATAAACACACACCACACCAACATACCACAGACATAAACATCCGAACTTCAAATAATAATTTATGCTAAATTGCACATTTTTATCCGAACACCTTAACATGAGAACAGAACCTGCACAAATTGCAGTCAGTTCATTTGTAATATGAGAATTTACGTCTAAAATAATGTACCAAACTACCAACCAACACCCATTATCAAAGAATGGCTTTTATTGCACCCATTTTAGGTTGACAATGCAGCGCATTTAACATGTGAACTTTAACTTTACATGCCCGCTCTAGTACAAGAAACTGCACAGATAAATAAGTATAGAAGTCAGTGATCTTTTCCTTTTTTAAATCCCAGTAAATAGACGAACAAAGGCAGCTAGGACCCATCCGCTTGCCCAGCTTTGCACGGCACGGAGGGGTGACCTCGACAAGAGTAGCTTAACTTTAAAGATAGACCCGTTATGCTTAACCCTCGAGCCCTTTTACGAGCGTACTATTAACACAAAACGTATGTCTTACAGACAGCTCAAATAATATCAAATCCACAGACGACAAAGCCAATGACCAGTATATTTTCTTTCCTTTGTTATGCAGCATACCTGTCAGTTAGCTTAAGCTAATATTTGAATTAAATTACTCATTGTGCAATGTATTCCACGGGCCAAAAACAAGCCACAAAACAAACGTATAATGGACAGCGGTATAGCGCCCCATCTAAACATTTACGAGTAACAAACTATTACAAGTGTTTAGTTATTATTGGCATCAGCAAGGTCAAGAAAGAATCATTAGTCAAACAAAAGCCACTTCCGCGATAGCTCCCGACTAAGAAAATCGCAAATATATTTATTATGGTGACGCAAACCGCATCCTGGAAGTAAACAACCTCGACAAATCTTCTTCTCAACAATAGATATTAATGGATATTGATTAAATATTTTTTCTTTCTCTCAACATATAGTTTCATACAAGAGGCATGCGGCTGAATTTAGTCACGAAAAATAGATGTAACATAATATCATAATTATATTCTCTGAGAACTGCTAATCTCTTCTATAATATCTCCTATTTCAAGATATTGACAAGATTGTGCCACATGTAATAGGCTCGTACCCCCTATTGTGTTCCCCAGATACTACTGTGTTCAATATGCCCGACCTGGAAATCGAACCTGAGAACTCTTCAACAGTAGCGCTTGCAACGTGCAATCACTAGATCAACGAGGTTGTTAGCATATTCATAAATTATATAAATTACTCCCACATTTAGATAAGTAGGTACCCTAAGTAAAAAATAGAGGAAAGCCAAATAAGCAATGTATAGATTGTTTGAAAGACGATATGGAATGAGGGGACTATTGAGATGACAGCAAATAGTATGGAAGACGGAGACATGATGCGCCGACCTCAAATAAATTGGGATATGGGCAGGACGATGAGGATTTAGACAAGTACCTTGAATAGGCTCCGAAACTAATGAACCAATTTGAAAAAATTCTTTCACCGCTGGTAGGTAGAAGGGGTAGGTATACTATCCCCGGGCGACATTATTATAGTGATTTTTATCTCTGTATTCCCACGGGAATGGGTGCTACGCGGATAAAACTGCGTGACGTCTGCTAGTTCTTTAATATGCACCTAATTTATCCACTTCACCCTTTAACACGTTGACTGCCAACTACCAGACACAATAGAAATGCAATTGTTCGCGGTCAACGTGTGACCGACGTGGCGTACAAAGACTTAACAAAAAAAAATCTGAATATTAAAAGGAATAGACATACCTGCGGGTAGTACGGACAATGCACAGGATGCGAGCTCTTGGACCTTCCCTCCAGCCGCTCGCGCTTCTGTAACCTCTTCTGGAACTTCTCCCACTGGTCATCATCATCTTCTGCGGCTGACGATTTGTCGCGCGATTCGTCTTCCGACGCGTCGCTGTGGGAGCCCGATTCATCAGAACTGCCTACTTCGGAATCTTCACCTAGACGGAAAATAAATAATTGAATCAGAATTAGTTATGCTGTCACAATTCATTATTCAATCACTTGACCGTTATTATTAGCTTAAATGATTGAGAACGTACTTCCGTTTTCTGTCTAAGTTCATCTACATATTTCGCATATCTCCACGTTGTCACCTGACGGAACCGTTGTCCAGATAACGCTCATTATAATTATTCAAAATTAATCCAATCTACTGTCAAATAAAACAACAAGGTGTGGGTAGTCCTTTAATCATTTGTTATATTCCTTACGTTTATTATTAATAAATACAAAGTTTTTTTTTACTTTTATTGTATTTGCGGTTTCTTTTGTACTTCGTGACACACCGTACCTAACCTATGTACCTACCCATTGTCACATTGGATTATTTTAATGACTAAGCGATAACAAACCCATCTTAATAATTAGTTAATAAAGGATTCCATGATTTATAAGGTCGATTAAATAATAATAATTATAAGTAACGGTCAAACAACGTCGCTGCAATAATTTACCTCCCACACTTCCCCACGACACAGAGATCAACGACCGGGCAGTCTAAATCTAGAAGTTTCGTCAAAAAAAAACTTTAATACTGTTCTTGGTAATTGCTATCCCCGAATCCCGAATGTTGGCACAGAGACTGGTAAAATTAGCACAGTGCTAATCTATCGATAAACCGTAAGTCTGCCGACGAACTCCGTTGGTTATCTATCTCAAATGTCAAGCAGAGTTAGTTTGTCCAAATTGGATAATTTCTTAGTCTTTTTCAGATTTATAGTGCAGCGAAATATAGGCAGGTAGATCAATTCAATGATGTCCAGTGCTCACAAAACATATTTTTAGACAATCACTATACAATTAAATACATGTCATTCATTTATTGATGAAAAACGAAGTATTGTAACATATTTGCAAGGAAATAAATAAAACTAAAACAATACAGCGAAAAGAAAAAGCGCGCGGAATAATTTTTACTTGTTCATAAATTGGCGATGAGCATCAGCGCTTTTTTATTTTATTGTAAGGCAAAAGGCACAAAAACAGCCCGTATTACTAATAAAGTAATTTTCTTAAGTGTTTAGTTTTTATATTTTATCTCCCAAAGTGAATCGTATTCATAAAAATGTTGACCACTTTTCCGACACAAAAACTCTTTGCTAAGATTTAAAAAAGTACCGTTCGTTTTAGACGGAGTATCTTGATAAACTGTGCGTTTTACATTACGATAACGCACAAGTACGTAAAGAGATACAATACCATATTGGAATTGGTGAAATAAGAGATCCTTTAAGAGCAAGTGTGTTATAAAAGTATACTTTTATCGTTTTATAACGTACGGTACCGTAAATAATAAAAGTAAAGTGTCTAACATCTCGAAAAAACTACACACACACTGCCTGTTAGTCTAGTGGTT
The DNA here is from genome assembly GCA_921972225.1 of Euplexia lucipara. Lineage (NCBI taxonomy): Eukaryota > Metazoa > Arthropoda > Insecta > Lepidoptera > Noctuidae > Euplexia > Euplexia lucipara. Next base: position 10,209,917 of record OV179144.1, read on the forward strand.
AGTGGCCCTGACTGAAAAATGTTTGTATGATAAACACAATATTTTTTTGCGCGTCTGGGTGTTATTTATCTATTGTCATTATTTTGGGACTAGACGGCGTGTGAAAGTTGTGAAATATTTATTTATTTTTTAATTCATAAAAGCGAAAGCCGGCTTTCGCGCTGTCATTGTCTTTCTATTGTGTCTCTAATTGACACGATTGAAAGGTTAATTAAGTATGTATATGTATACCATTTCGCTAGTACCTACTATTAACACTGCTTTAACGGTGAGTTATAAAAAGTATACTTTAGTATTTACGTACTTAATTTAAATCCCCAACGAGTGGCTACAATTGCTACCAATCAATAAAATAACACCTACAATAAATAAGGAGGATCAATCGTTGTATCGATTTTAATTTTTTGATGCATAAATAACGTCTCTATTTAATAATGGTGTTAGTTGTACTACACAGTTAATGTTACGACAATAAAACAAAAAAATCCTGCATGTTCTCTACAAGCGGCCGAAGGTTAAGCATTTCATACCTTCTTCATCTTTCTTCTTTGGTTCTTTACTTTTCTTGGTATCGTTGCTGGGAGGCGGCGGCGTGGGGGGAGGCGCGGGCGCGGCGGGCTTGGCCTGCGCCTTGGCCGCGACTGGTTTCTTCGACTTCTTAGACTGCGGTTGTTTCTTGGCTTGCTTCATCCAAACGGGCCTCTTAAACGTTTCCTTTTTATCCTTGTCGTTTTCGGTTTTTTCGCCGTTTTCGCCGCCAGCGCCATCTTCGTCTTCCCTGTTAGAACAAAGATATTGGTTCTTGATTATTATGCACATGCAAACAACAAATTATCCTTGTTTTTGTAAGGTATTTCTACATAACTATTGAATGTTTATCTTGTAAGTGCGATCACTCATTTTAAGACTAATTCGTAGTATTTAAAACTACTGGTGTTTTTAAAAAAATAAATGTACTCTGCCTACCCTTTTCGGTAATAAAAATCATTACGTCGTAATAAGCTATCATGGCAAAAAGCAAAACCTCGAAGTGTTAACTAACTACCGATATCGGACTCTCCCAAATCTAGTTGAAACCATTTCTTTTTGAAATCGTAATATCACGCCTGTATTGCCCAAAGGCCTTGGCAGAGATGTTCTTATGTACACCGACATTTCACCTGTTATGTTTTTTTTATTTAGGCCTGAAATTGATATCTTATAATTCTGCAAACGACGCAAACGAGACGAGCCGCGTCCTACAAGATAACAGCTCCGAACAGTCAATAATTTTTACGACCACTAATCATTAATTAGTAATCTACAAAAGACAAACAATAGAAATGAGATTCCAGTATGGTTTAACAAAATTAATATTTCAAATAGCTTCATACATTTAACGTTGAAGTCGAAATGAAGGAAAGTTAATCATCGAGGACAGAATTCATCACGCTAAATTAAGTTCGTAACACGTCAAGCATCTAAATTAATGTAATGGTGCCACTGATAAATTAAATTGGAACGAAAGTGGCACAATGTACCTACTACAATGTCAATGCCGTGTAGGTGTTAACAGTGACGTGGTTAAGAGCCTTTTAAATTGTGTATTTTGATCACGATTTCTGCCATGATGACGTCAGCAGATGCCACATCAATTTCTATGTCGCCATGTCGTTTCAGAGAACGCGTCATAATATATTATCATCAGTGGCGGTCCTAGGGGTCGTAGGGGTCATGACTTCCTTCCGCTACCCCCAGAATCTTCACCGATTACGTCAAATTGATAAACTACTAAAAAAGACAATTTACTTACGATGAAATTATATTACTAAAAGAACCTTTTCAATTATTTATATTGTTGCTAGTATCCAATGCATGTCAAGGAAATGTCATAGAAAAACTTTGATCCCATGTCTCAGTAACGCCATGTAGAATAATATATGAATATTGGAGCGGCAGCGGAGCGTACTTAAAAAAAACTCATAGACTTGTGTCACACACTTTTTCGGACGAAAATTTTGTTTGTAATGTCCGGTCTATAGGTATTGAATGTCTTTGCTAGTACCTTTCTGCCACTGAGAGGTTATTATATAGTTTATTTGATATCATATAGTTTTCCTTTTAAGCCATTGTAGCATAGCTGCAGCATTAACTACACCTGCTATGCGGTTAATCAGGTGCTGTACCTAGGAGGATAACGCTTTATCCTTATAAAAAAACCCAATAACTTTGTCTACAACTTGAAAGTGTTATTTTTCTTTGCTCTTTATCAGCTGATTTAAAAATTCGTTTCTCTTTAGTTGAGTTTGTTGATAAGAGTTGACGTTGCCAATTTCAAGCATATTTCTACATGTCAATTTAATATGTTTGCAATTTGAACTTTTAGTAATGCAACTTTCCTACTTTTACCATCACACAAATATTCGTTTCGTGAGCCTAATCACAGTGCAAATAAAGAAATATTTTGTTCAATTCACACTGGGACATGTGGATAAGAAAAATATCCGAAGTTATTTGACACATCCAGTGCGGGTAAAACTCGACCCACCCGCATCCCACGTAGAGGATAAGGCGAATATAATATACCATAGGGTATTACAATAGATAATTTATGACATGTCATTGTTAGACATCACTTACTTATCTTTGATTTCTTTTTCTTTGATAGTGGTATCTCCAAACAGTTCCCTCATGTTGGTTCGTCGCAAGAACACAGTAACTGTCACTATTGCACCCGCCGTCACCACTGTAGAGTTCTCGTCGTCAATCACTGAAACGAAAAATAACGAAGAAGCGGTTTAAACGGTTATAATTTAAAAATATAAGATGAAACTTTTAACTACTAGTCTATACTAATATTATAAAGAGGAAAGATTTGATTGTTTGTTCGTTTGCATTTAATAGGATGCAAAACTACTGGACCAATTTGAAAAATACTTTCACCATTGGAAAGCTACAATATCCCCAGGTGACTTAGGCTACTTTTTATCCCTGTATTCCCACGGGAACGGGAACTACGCGGGTGAAATCGCGTGATGTCTGCTAGTTCATAATAACTCAAGCTACGACTGTGCTAAATATGTCATAATGTTAGTAAACTTCTATATTACCTTCAGTATTAACTTGGAAATGTATGTAGGGCATGTTGCCGAGAACCTTCATAAGATCCTCATACTGCTTGTCATTTAAGAACCTCAACACTTGTCGCCGTTCCTCGCCAGGCAGCTGAGCCAACTGTAGCAGTGACTTAATGTGCTTCTTCCTATTTGTGAAGTACTTTAGATGATCCTCATTAATGTACGGCAGTTGAAGTAGGGGAGATTTGTACTCCCATAGGCCCTGGACTATCATTGGGGACAATTTCATGCAGTTTTCTATGGTTTCGATGGTCGGGAGACGCGGTACTGGAAGGAAATGGTGGATAAAATAAGTTTTGTGTCTTACTAACTCAATTATGTATTAGACAATTAAGGTTCAGCACACTTACTTCTCCTTGCATAAGCCAGAGCAATGAGTTGGTTCACACAGTTGACCATTTCAACAATAAGATCAGGGCCTCGAGACACAATGTACCTTCTGTCACACTCGAGTGTTTCCGGAGGTAAGCGCATTCGTGACAAGTGCGCGTGGAGCAACGCACGCGCCTTTATACTGTATGGACGACACAGAGGCTGCTCTTTGTTCTTCTCGCCCAAGTTTGGTAACTCACGCAGCAACTGGAATTGAAAATAATAAAATTAATTAATTATGTATTTTATTCTTTTTAGGTAAGTATTTTAATTATTGGCATCCACAGCTTAGCGTTTGTGGACGCGAATGACCCTCACTATTGCGTCTATTGTTGAATACCATAGCTGACATGAAAAATGTTTAAAACTTTGACTAATAATTTAATTCTTAAACATATAAATTATTAGTAAAAGTTATTAACATTAATATAAAATACTATGTACATACCATAGGAACTTCCTCATTATCAGTAACTCTCTCAATAATTTCTGAATTGTGCCTTTTGTCAAACTCACAAGATGCAGCGAGGATCATGAGGGCTCTCTTCAGTGGCATAGATGGTGTTTTGTGACAGAAGTAGAAATACATTTGAGTTGTATCTAGTAACACTTGTTCTCCTGAAAACCGTATAGACCGGTACCACCAAGTACCAACCTGAAAATAAAAGAGATATTATTATTACATGTATTTCTTTACACATTTTTGTAATGATATCACTTGGCTCTTGGTTCATAAGTTCCATCACTTGTTCAGGTATCTTTACTAGGTAGTGTTAAAAAATAGCCTTTCAGCAAATGCATAACAATATTTATTTTAGTTTTTACAATTTTGGGAAAGCTTACTAAAACTAAAGTTAAAGCTAACTAAATTGCTAATTACAAGCTTCCACAAGTAGGTAGCTAAAATATATAACTTAGTAACTCTGACAAACAATAATATTAAAAGTTTGGAGAAGGTGCTGGTTGTTCAAAAAATATCCAACCGAACATCGTGAAATGTGGGTGTACTTTATGTACACCTCTGCCTAACCCTTTGAGGATATCTGGCATGATGTTATGTCTTATGTGCCAATAATCTCCAATACTATACACATATACAGCCACACCACAATGCTAGCAAGAATGGTTTGGATTTTTAAACATCGCAGTTTGACTATAGGTATTTATTGCTTCCAGAACTACAGGATTTCATGCTAAAAAAGCATGTATAATTATTTAATCATTTTTGCATTACATCATATTGTTATTATACTCAGTTGCTTTTAAAATGGTGCGTAACATAGTAACACTTTTGTGCAATAGTTAGTACCGTTAGATGTTATCTAGAGCAGTTGAAAATGACAATAATATTCTTGAGTACTGCATCTTTTGATTTGTATACATTTTGGTTTAAATTAGTAATGTATGCTATTTGAAATCTGTAACCTGTAAGTAACTGATAAGGTGTGATAATCTAAATTCTGACTACTCTTTCTAAACAGTTTAAAAGAAATTGTTATACTTAAATACAAAAAAAATACTTACAGCAGTTGGCAATGCAACCATAAATACTAGGGCATATAATCCAAGCACCCATACACTATTCTCTTTCTCCACAATCCAACTAGGCAGAGCAATACCAAAGCTCATAGCACCAGGACCGTCAGGGTTGCCATACTTCTCCCAGTTTCTACGAGCTTCATCATCTGTAAGTGCCTGAAAAATAGATCTTTCTTTAGTGTGGTCTTTAAATTTAACCATTCATAAGGAATCAAAAACCAAGAAAGAAAATGATCGACTACTTTCAGCAAAAAAAAATACTATTTTTTATTTTTATATTTGTCAACCGTGTACCTATGTGACTTTAAATGTTTGTAAATGCACCCACAACACTGTTGTTTTGTAAATGATTAAAAAAAGAAAATCAAATGTTTTTTTTATTATTCTAAGTTTCCGGGGCGGGTTAAATAAATATGAATGACTGCTTACCTGATAAGCTTTCGTAAGCCTCATGAAGGCTTTTTCATCACCAGTTTCTTTATCAGGATGCAGGATGAGTGATTGTTTACGGTATGATTTTTTAATCTCAGCTTGTGTGGCACCCGGTGGCAAGCCCAGTATATCATAAGGGTCGAAATTGGACATTTCATAGTCAAATTGTGACACTTTGTATGCCAAGAACCCGAGTAATACCCATCCCGATATTATAGCTAGTTTTATAAAGAAGTTTTTTACACCTTTGTAGGGTTGTGATTGTTCTATTATGATCTGTTTGTTTACACAATTTGGACACTGACATAGTTCTGCACGTTTTGCTGGATCTAAAACAAGTTTAAGCTCATTAAGTATTCATTCCTGTTCATGTTTATACAAGGTTTTGCCATAGGCGACGCTATGCCGCATCGTCATCGGTTAATTACTGACATAACGGTAATTAAGTTATTTTACAAATGTATGGCTATCATGAATTTATAACGAAGCAAATAAAACAACACAAAGTTATTTATTAATTTACTAAAGAGACAAAATATCATCTTCACACTTTAAAACATGAATTCCTCACCTTCTTTCCTTTTTCTTGGCCAGTAATAAAATGTTGCAGGTACAAGTATCAAAGCTAGGAAAGAAAGAACAAAGTAAAAGAATGTAGATCCACTTTCATCATATTCGAATTTTTGGCCACCCATTGTTAATTTTTAATACATTGAGAATGAAAAATCATTACACGCTGCACAAGTACGATTGGTAGGTAGAAGACGTGTCATTTAGTGATGGGTTGAATTGGGCTGGATGGATTAGTTTTGTGACATTTTATATCGTCATTGCACGCAATAAAAATTAAGTTATTTTTTGTAACGACATTCTAATACAATGCAAGTAAGCTCAATTATTCTTTCTGGAGCTCGATTTCAGTGAATATTTGACTTGTTAGTAATTCTTAGTTAACGTACTTCGTGCTTATTACTTGTCATATTTTGTACGTACCATGCGTGTAAAACAGTCGATAAATGTAAGTTTAGTGGTACAGCACTAGCTGTCAAAAATGACAAATTATTACCATAGAGATAGAGGTCCATTGACACAATAGACAAAAGAAAATCTGCATGTAAAAACGTGACACTAAGTAGTCGAAAATGATTCGGAACGGATTCAGACATTGTAGGTCACATCACTATTCACCTCGTCTCGTCTGGACCCACAGAGAATATTATTATCTAAAGCGTAATCTAAAGAGATTTCTGGATCACAGACTTAGACACCGGGATGGCCTGGGTCCTGCCTGTAAGAGATGTCAGGACTAGGGCTTTCAGTCTCGATGCATTTCCGAGTCCCGGGAAAAAAAAAGCGAGACTGGATGTGGTCTCGAAATTACCGGGAAAATCGAGACTTTCGAGACTATTTCAAAACAAGGTTTTTTTTCTACAATATGTAATAACAAAGTCAATATTAGATATTTTAGTCAACAAACTTCAATAAACAAACGTAAATTAAAAAAAACCTTTTTGGCTAAATATACAACAAAAAAAGACTTTGAAAAAACACTAAAACAATGTTAATTTTTTATATGACCTCAAACTTAAAAAGAATCACGTAAATCACACAAATCTCAGCGTAATCGGTGCACATACATACAAAAAAATATTCAAAAATAAATTAAATGTTAAATGTTCATAAAATGGGTCTAACGGGTCAAACTATGCTAAACTTTTATGGGATCAAATGGCAGCTTCTCTGCGTCGAACTAAAAAAGAATCGGGTAACTTGGATCATTAATTTCAGTCGTCGACAGTCGACATTGAAGTCGGTTAAAAAACAAAAAAAAAACATTTTTGTACCTAGTAGAAAATAAAGGGCGTTTAATGTCGTTTCAGAAAGTGAAAACCATTTTTTTTTACAAAAGTAAAAGCTCTCTCTGCTTCTACGCTGGGGACAAAGATATTAAACAATTTCAGCAATAATTTAGGTGTTGCTTGAATCTTTTTTTCAAACAACTGAAAAGGACTGTGCAAGTATTGTACTTGCCGCAATCAGTCTATTTTCTTTAATATGGATGCATAGGAATTAGCGAGTTTCACACTGTAAAAACTTTGTTGTAAATCTAATTTGTTTAGGCAGAAATCGAGTGCAGTATTTGATGTTAAAAGAGTAGAGCCTCCTGTCTACACAGTGCACGGTCCCTCTCATGATAAATAAAAAAATTGAGATTGTTTCGGATGTAGTAGGCATACTCTGAATCAGTGAACTCTATTCGGGATCTTTAGTTTAATTCATTAAACCCCAAGCGGACGCCGGCGGCGTCCGCGCTATCGTTGCCTTAATATTTTGTCTCTAATTACACGATAATACACGATTGAATGAAAGGTTAAGAAATCGGTCAAGAACACTTCTTCATGTTACTCTCGCTTGCTGCTATCAATTATTTTCAGCACATCACATCACATCACATCACATCACACTCCAATAAAAAACAACTCATACTACCCATCTCACTCACTACATCACACACTCACACAAACACACACTCGCACATACCACGTAATTATTATTATATTATTAGTATTGTAGTATTGAAATAAATAAATAACAACTGAAAAAAATGTACTAGTGTATTGAAACTTTTGTAAGGGACAGGGACTGTTAATCCTTAATACAGGTTATTCTATAGCCTAGCTAGGAAAATAGAAGTTCACCCACAAGATTGTGACTGACATTGTACAAACATCATATTTATGTATAACTTTGTGTACTACAATCTCCTTTCTTATTAAATAAATTTATTATTATTATTATTTTAAAACTGCCACTTTCATCTTTTTATCATCAATCACATTTTCATCATCGTCATCGTTCATATTTGTTTTTAACCGACTTTCAAAAAAGGAGGAGGTTCTATGTTCGTGTGTATGTATTTTTTTTTTTTTTTTTTTTTTTTTTATGTATGTTACCTGATTTCTCCGCCATGTGTGGACCGATTCTCAAAATTCTTTTTTTATTTGAAAGAGTATACTCCTGAGGTGGTCCCATTTTAATTTGGTGAAGATCTGGTGCTGATCTTCGGAGATATACAACGGATCTCTTCAAAAATGAACGGCAAATCTGTCGTGATTGCTGGAATCGCTTGGATGTTTATTGTTTATACAACATAATGACGTATCATCACGCCTGTATGCTCTGAGGGGTACGCAGGTGGGTACAAAATACCTAGATTTCGTCAGTTAGGTATGTTAATTTTAATTTATTAGGGATTAGTGGAAAACCTTATTATGATGACATGTATTGTTAACAATTAGCAATATAAAATAAATTCATGGCAAATGTTTTTATGGTAACAACTAAAAATGGAAAAATAAAAAACTTTTTTGCAAAAAATAAAACCGACTTCAAAAAAACACTAAACGGTGTAAAATAACTCTAAATTCGGAAGTCGGTGGCCCATCATGAGTAAGACAAACCCACCAAAGCCACAGACTTCCGAATTTAGAGTTATTTTACACCGTTTAGTGTTTTTTTGAAGTCGGTTTTATTTTTTGCAAAAAAGTTTTTCGTTTCTGTGGTGCACCAATTTGGTCTTCACCTACTGTTTTTTACACATCTAGTATTGCCAATTGCATACCATGGGTCAGACACTTCATTAGACAATTTTGGTGATAAGCATTGTACTTTCCCATTTTTTTCATTACGCTACATCCATCTGTTGTTAGACTTATGACGTCTGTGTCTAAATGAACATCAAACTCCGACAAACGCTCATTTATCAAATCTACACAACCAGTAGAGCAGTTACTGTTTTTATCTGACTCAAGTCTCAAAAGTCTCGTTATTCCCGTGACCGATACTGCTAGTCTCGAGTCTCGAAAATACCAAAAAATCATCGAGACTCTCGAAATTTTCGAGACTGAGAGTCCCGGGATGAAAGCCCTAGTCAGGACGCTAAATGTAGAGCAAGGTTAAAAATGTCCATAGGTTAGAGCATTAAAACCACAAATTCATTGAATTCTGACATAAATCTTAAATCTAAGGTTGATTGTTTGTTTGTTTGCATTGAATAGGTTCCAAACCAACTGGACCAATTTGAAAAATTCTTTCACTGTTGGGAAGCTACACTATCCCCGGGTGACATAGGCTACTTTTTATCCTTCTATACCCACGGGAACGGGAAATACGCGGGTGAAACCACATGATGTCTGCTAGTAATTTATAAAACAACAACATTCGACCCACTAATCACACATGAGAACGTTCGCACACTGCTCCACATCGTGCACGAAACTCAGGCACCAGCTCACACATAAATTAGTACAGTATTAGTGACAGTAGATAAGTAGTAAGCTAGTAATATTTACTTGAGTAATGAACTGACGACGTCAAGAAGGAAGGATATCAAAAGATGGCGTTCCTTTGTTTCACGTTTTACCCCATTTTTCCATAAGCATTTGGGCGTGTTAAAGTTTTTATTTATGAAATCGACTAATGTTTTAATTTCCCTTCTGGTACATCCCGAAATAAAAAAAAAACGTCATTCTGACATGACATTGACATTGGTGGTCAAAATAAAAAATAATAAATTGGCAGCCAAAATCGTAGTTACGAAATAGTCTAAATAAAATTCAATGGAACTGAACAATAATTGCGCGTAATAAAAATTACGGTATGTCTTAGTAGAGTCTCTGCTTCTGCCTGTATATGGATCGTGGTGCCAAAACTCATTATAAGTCGTTGATTTACATAAAAAAAACATTTCATCATCTAAATTGTAATTTTCAGATGGCTACTAAAGTAGTTGCAAGTGCTACTGTGAGGGCGGTTAAGAAAAGGCTTTTGCCTTCACGGACTGCACTAGTCTTAACTCCTACCGCAGTAAACAAGATCAAAGAGATAATGTCGAAAGAGGAAGCGAAAGGTTTTGTGGGTTTGAAAGTTGGTGTTCGTCAGAGGGGCTGTAATGGTCTTTCCTACACACTAGACTATGCAAAAGGCAAGGATAAACTAGACGAAGAAGTCAAACAGGATGGTGTTACGATAATTATCGATAGAAAAGCACAGTTAACATTACTAGGTAAGATATCTTAAGATGAGACAGTAATGTAAATTTTAGCTTAATTTTATTTAATCAACATGTAGCATAGACGGATATCTAACAAGGTAGGGAAACTATCCCTTGCTCTTCAAGGAAAACAACAGTTCTGCAAAATATTTGAATTTTATTAACCTTTTAAGCGCTTGGCTAAATATTAGTTGCCATGCCATATAAAATAATACCTACAGTAAATAAGGAGAAACAATTTTATTGTTGTTGTATTGATTTTTAGTTTTTGTTACATTATATCTCTATTCGATAATGGTTTTAGTTGTACCACACAGTCAGTATTTTAAAATAAAAAGAAAAAAATCATGCATGTTCTCTGTCGCAGAAATATGACACATAAGGCAGGGACACGGAAATGTGTCGGTTATATGCGACACAAGTGGTTAAAAGGTTAAGTAACAATACCAGCCTGTATCCCACTTTTAGGCAATGGCTTCTTCTTATACAGAGATGCTCATCTACTAATGGTTTTTAATTTATTATATTATTTATTGAATTATTGTATGATAATAGTTTACCTGCAGACCATTTTTATTTAATTATGTCTAATAGTAGTGTATTATGTCAAACAAAAAGTGACACCATTGTAAAAATCTAGTCAGATAAAAATCTGTCTACAAAAATCTAAAAATACCACTGGATTTATTATGACTCATATTACCTTTAGTTGTATTAAAGTATATTGTTATAGTTGTATATTGCTCAAGCAATAACAGGATAAGAAACAGTAAATAAATCATCTGGTTCCAAGGAAAATGTTCATCCTAATTATAAAAATAAAACACCAAAACAACATTCTTATTCATATGGCTATTTCCATTACTGAACTGGTTGCCAATTACTCCTAAAATTGTACATAACTTTACCTTGTCATAATACTGCTCTAATTAATATTATAAAACAACATAACAGCAGTTCTGTAATCCCTAAGGAGCTAGGCAGAGGTGTACCTAGTACACCCATATGCCAGTTATGTTTAAGTCCTATTTAATATGGGATCAAGTTTATTGCCATCAGCCAGGCACAATTCCAGGCTGTTATTGAGAAATTCCAGATGATCAAAACCTAAAAACACCTACTCAACTCTGGAATCAAACTCAGGACCCCTTCCATGGTAATAGTTACATAGTAGTTGTGTATTTAATACTGTGGATTTGTTTTAATTAATTAAATTACCCCAATAAATTATAAACCTAGTGACCAAATACTACTTTAAATTAACTAGTACCTAGTAACTAATTTAGAATAATACAACAACACAAAATTAATCAAAACCATTTTACATATTTCATGTCTTTATCTTCCAAGGTCAAAAGTCAAAGTCAAATTGTTTATTTCAATTAGACCCATTACAGGCACTTTTGAACATCAGACTTAGAAATTTAATTAAATTAAGAGAATGATTCTAGTTGCAAATTTTTAAAGGTAGTTTTTTTATGGAGAAGAATGTGCAAGAAACTCCATACTTACTTAATTTATTCAAATACATTTTATCCTATCACTACAGAACAGAATAATAATGAACTATGTTTTGAAAAGTTTAATTTATGTAACTATGCTTTCTTTTTAATTTCAGGGACAGAAATGGATTTTGTTGAGAACAAACTTTCAGCTGAATTTGTATTCAACAATCCCAACATTAAAGGCACATGCGGCTGTGGAGAATCTTTTAGTATATAAAATTAGTAGTGTTGTTAATTAGTCTATATTTTAATTTTATTTAAACATCTTTAAGGTTGCCCTAAACCAGCTACTTCTTACAAACAAATTTTTATATTCAGAGCACTTTCAGCAATAATATAGACTATATTACCTTGAGCAAAACCTAAAATGCCACCACCATGAGCATAACCTAATGCTACAGCATACTATATAATTATAAGATATATTGCTAGTGTATAATAATTTAAAAAAAAATGGGAATAAAGCATGTAGTGTGGAATCTGGCAGCAAGCAACCCAGTAGGCTTGCTTTAGATGACAAAGCTGGTACCATAGTGTAGATAAATTAAAAATGTATATTACTGTAAATGTTGACTAATGTTTTAGTAAAAAATAAAAAAAAAATAGCGAATAGATTGTGTATAGTTTTGTAAATTATGTATGGCTTCATGTAAGTAGTCGTAAAAAATATAAATTGGCTATGTTTCTTTTTGTTATTTTTATATATAATATTATTATTATAATATTATATCTTGTCTCTGCATTTTTCATAAAATAACAATGGTGATTTTGAAGTCGTATTGTTACTTCATGTGTGTCTGATTATGGATAAAAGACACATTAAACTTTCTCATTATAGGTACCAGGTTGGTAATTATATGCGGCCTCCCCAGGAGACATCCATGAGGATTCTCCATCCCGCCATTTAAAAAAAAGCTTCGGTCCACCCAATGGGGGTTGCGAAAGATTCATATTCAAAAATTCCCGTGACTCGCGCAGTTGTAAATGTTGTAATACGGAACCACTACGGTACACTGGAATGACATTACACTCCTGAGCGGGGGGGGGGGGGGGGGGGGACACCCATAGGGATGTTCTTCCACCCTGAGGAAAAAAAATGTCTAGTCCACATACATGCAACTATGATTTTCTTTAAAGAATAGAACAACCGGTTTGAGGGTCATCCTACGGGCGGATGTTACTATCATTTAGTTGTTTTTCAACACAAGAAATTACCTACATGCCAAAGTAAAAACCCAACCCAAAAAAAGACCCACAGTGAAGACTTGATGAGTGACCCCGTTATGTGTGAGAATCGATAAACGTATAAATTACCAGTGCTATCGACTCATGAACAGATGTTCTTAAATCCACAGCACAGATATACCTAGTAAGTCCATGGATCTTGCTGGTCTGAATCCTCATTATTAGGTATTTAACACTTCTATTTACGAATATTAAGTATATAGACATATAAAAAATATGTAAATCACATAGCCAAGGAACGCGTCATGATGACGCCTACAGATTCCAAGTTTCCAACGGTAACGCCATGCCATCGCTGAAACTCATTTTTAAAGTCAATGTAGTTCGTGTAATTTAGAATAAAACTAATGGATATAATTGAATTATTGGCATTACAGTGGCGTGACGTTAAACATTTATTAAAACTTGAAGCATATAATTTTTTAGTCAGAGTTCCATAAATTCTTTTGGCTGTATAAATTTCTATACCTTTGCCTGACCACAACGCAACTACTGTAAAAAAAGCAATCTATCTCCTTCGTTCAAAAGTAACATGGAGGTTGTGCTGTGAAATTAGTAGCGAAGTATATTTTTCTTTGTTTACGTGTCGAATCTGGCGAGCTAATAAAACGCGTACGAGATTTAGGATTATATTTTGGTGATTTATGGATATAAGTCAGAGAAAACTGTATACGCAGTCGTTGTTGTACAGTAAGCGTTGAAATGAATAACGGTGAGATCGGGGGGCCAAGAGGCAGAGGCCGTGGATGGCAGCAACCCGATAATCAACCACGGGAGCTCCGTAGGCCGAAGATTGTTGCCGAGGAATCAAAAGGTAACAATTAAAACGATGAATTTAATTTATTCCATACTTTCACACACCGATCTTATGCTGTGTGACGTCGTCATAGTTGGCCAGTTTATAACTGCGTTCTTCGTAATTATAATACTTCAGGTGAAAGTAAGGATTTTCATTTCTAATGACGTCGCTGTAGTTTGACAAAGTCAGCCGGCCGTGCTTAGAATCGATTACGAAGCAATATTTTGTTTTTGGGTCAACTAGTTGTGGTATGGAATTTTATTTTTTATATAATCGAACATACTTTTACTCACTATTTCTCTTCGTTTCAGTTGAACCTGCCAAATCAACCCTGTCGGCGGATGCTAAGGAATGGTACCCGCCTAACTACACCCCGCATGCAGTACCCACATACAACTCAGATCCTGTACCTTACAGACCTCACCGGTTTTCTGTTCAAGACCGGCTTCGTCAAGCTCAAGATCAAAACCCTTACAGCTTAGAGGAAATGTCCTATTCGCTGGATGAAGCTGAAAATATGGAATTAAGGGTTTGTATAAAGTAGACATTTGGAATTTATTATTTTATATTTTAAACAAATTAAACTGACATAATTTTATTCCCCAGTCCGCCGTTCCGCAGGAGAACATAGCCAACTTGATAACAGTGATGTGTGAGATAACTTTTGATCCTGGTAAATTCGATACCCTGTGCGGCCCATTGGTTGATGCGTTTGCAACAACCTTGCATGATGTGAGCTACACTAGGCCTCTAGTTGAAGCTATTGTCAACCAGGTATTTTTTTTATTTTAATAATAATTATTATTCTTTGCAATTAACTTATCTTTTATACTGTGTTATTACTAACCAGCATGCGATAATCACATGTTATTGATTTGGTGAAGCTAATAAACTTTGTAATGGCAACAGATTAGATAAACAATTACTTTTGTAGAGAAGCTGAAAATGCTTCATCTTTTAAATTAAAAGTCTCATTATGTGAATCTTCTTTCTTATCACTTTTATGTCTAATTCTATGGCTTTGATTATTTTTTATAATGTTTATGGCTCCACCTCCCAGTTTTAAGGGGATTTTAGTTTCATGATTCCAGCTGTATCCAAAACCAACTCTTCAACTAAATATGTGCATTAACTTTTTAGGGTTAAATATTCATTCATTCACAGTTAGTGTTAAGTTCCCCACCAACATTCTATTCAAGTGTCTAAAACAAATGTAATGTAAGACAAGAAACTGATCCACCATGATTTGCTTTGTCTCAAATCAACTTGAAAATGCCACATGATAAAAATTATTTTTTTGATTATCATGAATTTAAAGGTCATTCAACTGTAAATTTAATGATGGGCAACATTGAGGTTATAATAAAAAATGAGATATAAGGTTATAAAAAATTACATGTTGACCTATTTTTGCTGAGATATTTATTGTTCTAAAAAAATGTACTTTTAGATCACAGGTCTGATGGCATGCTATTAAAATAACATGTGCTCAATATTTGCCACCATGTAGTGGTGTAGATTATTAAGATGTGAATGTGTAAAATGTTGTAAATAAAACATTAACTAACCTAACTCTGGGAAAACCAGCACACCTCATTTAGGCAGCTTAATTACTAAAGGACATGCTTGTCTCAAATACCATATAGGATTATAGGTGTTTGTGTAAGTAATAAATGCAGCTGTCTGTAATTAGAATGTTCATGGTATGAACTTGTTCTCAAACCAAGTTTTGTGACGACAGTCGATAGGCGAGCCTAACTTCCGTTACAATGGGGCGCGTCTGTGCTCGATGTACGACTCCGTGTCACCACCGGAAGAATCCACCTTCCGTGCCTGCCTGCTAGAGCGCTGCTCTACTGAGGAGAACAAGATCATCAGCGGCATGGAGACCTCGGAAGAAAATATGCGCGGCTTCGCCATGTTCCTTGCTGAGATATACACCCAACTGGAGGATAGCCAGGTCAGCCATTATCACTATAAGACTTAGAATGAAATTTTTTTAAAAGTCAAACTTTTCATCCTAAGTCTGTATATATTTCTAAAATCTTCCTTAATGACCTAATAGGCTAGTTGAAAAAATTTTAGTTTTTAGTCCCTCATCTAGATTACTAGAAAATATTTGACTCATACTTTTCCTTTTTCACATAATCAAAAATAACGTTGATACATCTAGTGAAGATGTCGAATGACGTCACTATCCCGTACAGTTTATACTGAATAATGACGTCACAAGCCTCTCCTCCATTTATTATTTGCTCTTAATCTAAGTAGTTCAATCAATTTGAAAAAGCTAAAAAACTCTAAGTTTCTTTTTTTTAATGTAACAGATGGACTAAATTTTATTTTCTGCTCGAATGTCCTTATGAGCCCCCGGGGGATCGTAAGCCATACAAACAATGTTCGCGGAAAAACGACGACATGCGACGGGTTATTGATGCTATTTTAGTGAAGATGTGACTTAATTTGAAGCTTTTTGTAAGAGTTTTCCTCATCATACTGTTGGGTGGGGTATTCCAGTTCAATTTAAAAAACAAATAATTTTATTTATAGGGAGGAAGAATCAAGACTCTAGGTGAAAGTTTGTGCAAGGTGCTGCTCCATCTGCTTGATACCGACAAGGAAGTTAACATCAAAGCTGTCTGCCAGCTACTTAAAGTAAGTACCTTTTGTTCTACAACAAGTAAGCATTATTTTATTGACAGATTAATATTTGAGGCAGTGGGCTGTGTTACTTGTTCGCTCCATTCCTGAGTGATTTTTCTTTTAGGCACATTGTATCCACATTAGTGCTGTGTTGATTCTAGATTCTAGATTTTTTTTTCATTACTTTAGTATTAATGACACTCAATTTGAAAGCAATGTTATAAACGGAAATACCAACTACAAACACTGATTGCTGTCAAAAACTGATGTTCTTATAACACGCAATAAAGACAGGACGCGGTGAAATTAAAACCGCACCTTCTACATTTTACATTGAAGTTTTTCACGGCTCGTTTCGAGCGCATTAAAACAACAATAAACCAGACATGTGGTGGGTATTCATGTAAAAAAAAAACCAACATTTAACCACAAGCCAGATTTTAGAAGTCGTAATCTATGTTCGTCATCATTTATTACAAAATCTTCAGACAAACAAAAATCTTTTACTACCTATTCATTTACGGTCAAACTCCATTTTATTAAAAATAAAGATTTAGCTACTGACGAACAATATCTTTTAAAGAATTTTGTAGCAACGGTCTTATTGCGCTGACGCTCGTCAGTGCCATAATTAACGTTTTTGTCACTGTTCAAGCGACAATAGCCCTACAGCTCACCAGTCGGACTGGCGATCAAGCGGTTGTGAGTTCGAACGGCTTATTCCCAACGGCCACCACTAAAACTGCCACCACTGGTGGTCGTTGGGATAAAATTTTACTTTTGTTCCCAACCGCCACCACTGGGGGCGGTTGGGAACAAATAAATAAATAATGGCTTATTCCCAACGGCCACCACTAAAACTGCCACCACTGGTGGTCGTCGGAACAAAATTTTATATTTGTTACCAACCGCCCCCAGTGGCGGTCGATGAGACATAATAAAACTTTTAATTTTATTTTCATCGACCACCACCAAACTGCCATCATTGGTGGGAGTTAGAACAAAGCTGCTGTTAAAGCTACTTCTCGGCGCTTTTGTATATCCCCAGCGATCAAGTTGAATTCGCGGGCTTTATCCCATATGCTTTTTTCATAATGTGTGTAGCAACCTTTGAGTTTAGCTGATGGTAATACTAGTCTGGTGGTCTTCATGGCGGCTTGGAAGTAGCTGTTCCACCTATTAAATTTTCTGGTACCAAGCTATACAGGGGTGGTAAGGTTCTTACTTTGATTTTGATGACTCCTTTGCAATTATTTTTCTTTCTTGCCACACACTCCCACATAATAAGCCCACTTTTATGCTTGCGCTTAGTAATATATGCCAAGCATGAAGTAAAACAACACCACCATTTCTTTGAATAAAATTCAAATGTATATTCCCTGAGGAAGTACTTGCTCCACCAAAATCTGACAGGATGCCCGGTAAACAGCCCGATATGTATAACTGCATTAGTTCTATTATTTACATATATTCTTAGTTGTAAATATTTATGTATTATGAATATATTTAGGAATAAACAATTAGTCGGCAAGCATTAGAAGAGGTAATAAAACACCTGGGTCCAAAATTTCAAATTTCTTTTGTTCTACTTCTACAAAATAAGACCACAAAAATGGATAACCGATTGGTATAACAAAAGCAAAGTACTCGGGGTTAAGGTTTGAGTTTGCAGTTGTAAATCACAGCATAATGTTATTAGAACCGCACTTAGCGTAATTGTTACTATGACGTTCCCATTATTCGTATTGTCCCCTAAAACCATTGATACGAGTCGCCACTTGAACAGGAAAGGATAATGAAGTAAGTATTTTATCATGTCTTAAATTATATGAGTTGCATACCAAATAAATACTACAATAATAAATTCAAAAAAATAATTCAAGTTTTATTTATTTATTTGTTCCCAACCGCCCCCAGTGGTGGCGGTTGGGAACAAAAGTAAAATTTTATCCCAACGACCACCAGTGGTGGCAGTTTTAGTGGGGGCCGTTGGGAATAAGCCGTTCGAACCCACCCACTGCACCACGGTGAACTCGCTCTTGAATATCTGGAATGCAACAAATATGTTTCACGTAGACAGATAGAATTCTATTTGTTGTACACCATATAAATTACAATTAGTGACGAATTCGTTCTGGTACAGTTATCAAACTCATGAATCATTGTGATGGGGTTCAATGAACCCTATATCTATACATATCTACGTGAAAAATACTTTGAAAAAGTATGCAACAAATAGCTTTTAGTGGTCTTTTTCGTGCCTTTCCAATCACATTCTGCGACCCGCGCTAATCGGTTAAGGTTTTCAGTGAAATCAGCTTGTTAGATCCAGTGGATTATCTTCTGTATCTTGCCGCGACGTTACTAAGTCCATTGTTTCTGTCATTATAATTTTTACTCCCGTCCCAGGTAAGTAAATTATTACTCATTACAGATTTCACTTAGGAAACAGGTTTAGCTAGTGGAATGTTAGCCAAGATTGGTGTTCGGTTAATCAATTAACAGACGTTCGTATTTTGGGAATACCGTCTAATATTCAGTGTATGCTTGCAAGCAGAGTGAATATTTCATTTGCACCTCTGGATGCATCCAAAAATAGTTGGATATTTCCGAAAAATGAACATGAGTAAAATCGTATAGGTACACTAACAACATTCTGTCATGGAAAGTTAGGCTTCCACTTTGTCGGCGTTGGAGCGTCCGGAACTCGAAGCACAATTTTCTTATGATTTGCATGGTTCTTTGTACTGATTTCTAGAAATGTATCCATCGTCGAATTTTAAATTCTACACTTATTTACCAAGAAAGTGGAAATTGGTTTCCGCTAACGAATTCCGTGTGTATTTACGTTTTGTTTGACAGCTGTCGGGCATAGCGCTGGACGCGGATTGTCCGACGAACATGCACGCGGCGTTCGAGCGCTTGAAGCGGCGCGCGTCGCTGGCGTGCGTGCGCGGCGTGGTGGCGCTGCGGGCGGCGCGCTGGGGCACGGCCGAGCCCGAGCCCGCGCCCGCGCCGCCGCCGCCGCAGGACACCAGGCGCCGGTACAACTACGGCGGTGAGCAACCATTCTAGCCATATTTACGACACCTTTCTTATTGCTGATCAGACCATGTTAACAGGGTTTTGCAAACTCTACCATCTGCTGAGCTTTCGTTTCTTAAGTAATAACAAAACAGATAGCATCGAGCAATCCCTCACGGCTCATACATCACTATATTTATAAAGTTGCAAAAAAATAGTTTTTGATACACAAAGTCGCTCATTTAATTGATCAATATTGTATTAAAATTGGGTACTCGATTTTATAGATTACACACAAGCTCTAGAAACCTTATAGTATTTCGCTTATAACTCGTCAGCCAATATTTCTCTGTAACCTAGGATTCAGTAATTAATTGCGCCTGTCAAGTTCACGTTTATAGAGAGTACGGCTTTAGTCACGTTCCTGCTCTCGCTTCGATTACAGCGAGCCACGTGATCGCTCCCGTCGGCTCCGACACCTGCGCCCGAAACTAGGCACGTGACGAGGGAAACCGTACTCTCAATAAACAATAGACGGGAACGCGATTCCAAGTTCACTCGAATTAGACTTATTCAAATCTGAACACAGACGGGTTTCCTTATCACATTATTTTATTATTCTGTTCAAATCCAATAAATTACCCAACAAACAGCAATAGAAATGTCAAACCTCAGACCAATAAAAAAGTATAGACAGAGCATTGCGCTCAAAAAAGTGTGGCACGAAATATGAAGACGATTCGCAATATGAAGACGGCCGCTCGGTAGTCTGCCGCTAGCAAGCGAGAGCGCGTGACGTTGTTTTGTTTTAATCATAACTACGAAATTATGCCGCCCCGCATCATAAACTGCTGCAAGAACAATTCCTGTTGCCAAAATAAAGCTTCTGGAATTATTTTTTACAAGAAAGTAACGTTTGTTTAAATAAAATCGTAAAAATATCAGAAATAATTTCTCGGAACACGCCATTGTGTCGGTGTTGCAAGTTAAGAACATTATTTTTTCCCAAAAAATTAAGGAAAATCGTATTTTTTTACGGACACTTCACAGCACTTTTTTTTATAATTTTACTATTGGACACAGTCAAATATAATCAAATAATAGTATGTTTGATACGATATTATTAGGTTCCCAGCTCATAAAACGTGGAAAGAAAAATGAATTAAAACTATACGGGACAACAGAAATAATCATCATCATGACCAACGAAGTATGGAAATCCGTCTCAAGTTGAAACAACATAAGTCTTTTTTTATTATAGACTACGCTTTATATACTACTTATTATACTTATAAAAGTATTCATTTTAACATAAATACCCGAGTTTTAAAGCAAACAAATATGGAGACAATCTACAAATTATGTCTATGCTACTCGCAACTCGTACATAAATATAAGGTTCCATCATGTTGCGAAACAAGAAACTTTACTCAAAAGTTATGACTCAAAACGTCAGACATATTATTATAAAAAGGTGACACAACATAAGGGGCATTAATAATTTCACTTATTCAGAAAATTAATTATTGTAATTAAACAAAAATATCTTTCATTTCATACAATCAAGATAAACACTGTACTACATACATAATAATAAAACTTAACCAAAGTATCTCTCGCACTTGGGAGTCGCAGCGCAACGCTTGCAACATTTTTCTCTAGCACACATGCGCAAATCTGCGATGTCATACACCAAGTTACGCACACAACGCCAAAAGTAGTCCTCACTTTTTTAGTGGCGATTGTTCACGACGGCTCCGTCTATACTTTTTTATTGGTCTGAGTGTCAAACAGTCATATAATGGTAGTAGTCTTTAGTTGTGAATTTTAGTTCTGACACAATTTTCTGAAATTATAATATGGAGTTCTGATTCAGGAATACATTAGAAGGTTGTCGACGGTAAGAAAGTCGACAAAACACAATCGTAGGTGATTGTGTTTTGTCAACTTTAATGATTGAATAATAAATAATAATGATATCAGATTGTTATATCAATGTTGTTGTTTTGTTGTGCTGACAGACTATATTGAAACATTCTATGTATTTGTGTAGTTCAGATTTGACGACATTTTGAACACGTTACTCTTACTGATGGGATCAGTTTGACTCCGAGCGATCGTATGTATGTAATACGTTCAATCAAATCACGGAGTCAAACAAATCTCAATGACTCTGTCTGGCTCTGGCTGACTTTAAAATCATTTGTGCACCTTCCAGAGGGTAAACATTTTTTGCCATAGCAATGGGACCAACTCTAAATTTAACTTTCTTTTGTATATTGCATATTCGCTATTTCAATGTTATGTTGTGTTGTATTCATGAGTACTTTCACCTTTAAGGATGCAAATGAGTTTAAAGTCAGTCCATTATTTTGCATAATGGTTCACGAAATGCATCAATTAAGTGTGATAAGGTTGTTTGTAACAGCGATGAACGGCGAGGTGGAGAGCGGGCCGAGCGACGGCGGCTACCTCGCGGACGGACACACTCTCACGGCCGAGGAGCGCGCCTTCCTGCAGAGCAACCTGCCGCCCGGCAAAAACGTCGCGCTAGATGAGGATATACTGTGAGTTACAATACTTTAAACACAAATTTTGTCCTTTTAATACCGTAACAACGCTACCATTTGTACAATCCTGATCTGTGACAACGGACTTACCCTCCTGAAATTATAAGTCTACATGTATATTAGTATATTACAATGTTAGTCATGTATTTTAGCGAGGAGCTGGAAAACGACGCGTGGGACACCGGCATGGATGCCGAAATGCAGGCCGGCTTCTTGGAGTTCCTCAAGATGTCCAATCAAATCAAACGATAACCGCACGTTGCGACGCGCCCCTTCCCTCGCGGGGCACAGACCAAACTGCGTCTAATATGCTAGGACAATGGTGAAAAACTATAAAAAAAATATAAAATATATAAAACTATAAAAAAGATTTAATGGGAGCGATCAACCTCGTAGCCATCCTATCAACGATTTCAATATGAGTTTGATGTTAGACCTGGCGTATCACCGCACCGGATCCCGCGCCGGTGCCACGTCGCGAGAGAATACGCCGACTGTTAACTTTGGCATCCTACTAACAGTTTTCCACCTTACCTACTTAAAGGGCAACAACAACTTTACTTTTAGGTGCTCCAACGTAGTGGTTTAAGTATCAGGATTATATACCGACTTAAAGCTTTTTAATTTTAGATTTGATAATTATGCCTTTATTGTATGACCAAACTAGAATATTTTCAGAAAAAAAAAGTCTTATAATTTTACTTTTTAGTGTGATGTTTAATCTTTTGGTCTGTTGTTCCGGAGGGTCTTTACTGTGTTTACGTAATAGCAAAATGCGATGTTTATAATTAATTAATTATTGATTCTGTTACGTCATCAATTGTCCAGTTATTATTTTTCAATGCTATGCGTAAACACATCCGACTAATGTTCACATGGACTAAATGTAAACAAGTGAAGGTAACTAAGTGTTTTATTTAATGAAAAAAAAAGGATTGTTGTTTTCTTGTATTGTTAAGCTGCTAATACATTTTATTAGTACCACTAAATTTGACGGCCATATTGATAGATCCATTTGCTTGTTTACATTTTGTCTTAAATTAATGTTTAGCCATCTCATTATTTCTCCATTTTTTATTCTATTTTGTGTTATAGAAAAAAACATTGCGCTAATTTTGAGGTTTCTTTGCATTTCCCCAAACAATACAGAAAATGTTGTAATAAAAACTTAAGTTAAATAAATATACCTTCTGTATGCAAAAATAAGGCTAATTACTTCCATTCCATTGTTACAATGCCCACTGGAGAAAAATGTTACATAATAATATTGCATAAGTTAGAAGGCTGAAAATTTTTTTATTTACTTAAATGACATTTTGTCCATTTTACTGATGAATTAATTATCATAATAATTGTATGTGTTTTTTTTTTATTGATTGTACTAATTTCGGCGGGACGTAGTAAGGAATACAATCGAGATACATTTTAATTGCGTTATACATTTCTTTGGCACAAATTTCTTTAGTTTAGTGCATAATTCACACTTAAATCCCAGTACTAAGTCATTGTCATTGTTTGCATTTTACACAAGTCATTTTTACTCTTTAAAAGTAAACTGATATATATATAAGGAGCTAGATTACAACAACTTCTAGAGCATGTAAAGTTGTTCCATCGATACTTCCAGTTGCATTTTCTCATAACTTTTAAATGGTTTGTTGATGTGGAGTAGAACAGTATGTTTTGCCAAATTCGTTACACTTGTGTCGTGTGTTGTTGTAATTATATTTGCCTATTTGAAATGAGTGAGACGGTGTGACAGATGCCTTGTGTGTGTAATGGATTTAAGCCCAATGACCCTAATTGCTGATCGATAGACTACAGTGATCTAAGAGAGTTAACAATTTACAGAGCAATAAATAAACTACCTGCTAAACTAAGCCATTTGTGCTGATTATTGAAGTAATGAGAACCTTTTTCGAATATATTTATGGAATACAACATTTTATTTATTTGAAGCAATTAGGAAAATGTTTATAATATTCCATTGTATTTTTGTTGCAGTGATATTATGAATGTTATAAGAATAAATGGATATTTTAATAAAAGTCATTTAAATAAATTGTTTTTCATTTATTTTATCTTATTGCTCCCGTTATCAGTGCAGCTTATAAGTGTCTTATGGCAAATGTCGCAACTCCACTATCTACGTTATTATTATTGTCTCAAGATATTATGTCATAATAATATGTACTTGAATAGCAACATCAAATAGTAATAAGAAGTATAAAAATAGTAACATGTAATCTTATCTTATGCATTGTCAGGTAACACCTTGTAAGGGTTAAGGATGCCGTTAGGATCCATCAGCTGTTTGAGGTCCTTCATAAGTTGTAGTGCAGACTGCTCCTTGCTGTAGTGTATGTACATGGGTTTCCTGAAGCCAATACCGTGCTCTGCGCTAATAGAGCCATTCAGCTTGCTCACTTCTTCAAATATGTACGGTTCCAGAAGAGATGATACCTCCTTGGTGTATTGTGGTACCGTGACGTTGATGTGTATATTTCCATCCCCTGTAATTTTTGACAAAATAATAATATTTTCTTGTCCAATGTTAAGAGTCTTTAATCAATCGCAAGATCGTTATCTGATTGTATAATTAATATGGATCTATGCAAAAACATCGAGAAAAACGAGTAGAAAAAACAAGTATAGAAAGTGACATAGTCTTTGTGTCGTCATTGGTCTTGTTACTAACCGACATGCCCATAGCCAAAAACTTTAAGGGCCTTATCACCGAGTTTCTTTCTTAAAATTGGCACCAGATCGTAATAATTCTTCAGCGGTATTGAAACATCGTATTTGAATACGTAGCCCCCTGCTAAACCCGCTCCTGCAATGCTTTCGCGAAGATTCCAAATTGTCTGCAATCCGATTAAAATAAAGTTTAGTTTCGTGTTTTTTTTATCACTAACTAAATAAGTTGAACAAGGTTCTACGAAACAACTTGGTACTCTTTCAAGTCTGTAACCTGTAATATCAATCACCTGCATTTTAGCTGGCTCTGATGTAACCGTCCCGTCTACGATGAGTCCTGTCTCCATCTCACTGGTAAGGAACCTCGTCAACTTCTCACTGTCATGAACCTCGTCACTTCCGTGAGTTTCGACGAGCACGTAGAACGGATATTCTGAGATAGGGTTCCTGATAAAAAGATAAAAGGTTCTTCATAATGACCGAGTGCTTCTTAGATTTACTTGCATTGTGGTTACTTACGGTAGTTTAAGATTCTTCACAGTACAATCTATAGACTCGAAGTCGGCCATTTCGAAAGCCGACAAAATTTCACCTAGCTTTGATTTGGCGCTTTTGTACAGTTTCAACACATTGTCAAAGTTTTTGACTCCTGCAAGATTGAATGATATTTACTTGTTTGATCTCCATTTGAGAACAGTAAAAGAAAAAGCGTAGTGCTTACCAAAGAAGCCCAAATTAACGGTCTTAGGCAACACCGGACAGTGTATAGCAACTTTTGTGACAAATCCTAGCGTTCCTTCAGATCCTATAAACAGGTGCTTCAAGTGATATCCTGTGTTGTCCTTCTTTAGTGCTCTGAGGCAGTTTATGATAGTGCCGTCGGCTTTTACCTGGAAAACGAATAAAGATTAGATAGTGAGTATGTAGTTTCACTGCCTCGTGGGTCTGGTGGTTGCAAACGCTACAGCTGAGCAAAAAGACCCGGGTGCGTGCCTGGTTCGGGCAAAACGTTATTTAGTTTTGCCATTTGGAATTTCTCAGTAGCAGACCGAGGTGTAGATTTGTGCCCGATTGATGGCAATAGGCTCGCCCCTATCACATTGGACTTGAATAGAACTGGCGAGATGTAGGCATACCTATAGGTACTTACTAAAGGAACACATTGTCATTAGTTTTGGGTTTCGCTTTAAATTTAGATTCCCCTCATGCAGATGTTCATCATTTTCAGACGGCCGCGCCCGACCCCAAACTGTTTGAGAATATTGTGTTTCCTGTATCTCGAATGTGCGTAATTATGGTCATTCGATACGAGACAGAAGAAAGCTGGCGTCAGATTTAAGTATAATGAAACCGGTTTCGTTAGCACCTCCCACGAATATGTCAACCGGTACGAATTATATCCAAACTAGTGGAAGACAACAGAAACTGGGAAACTGTTACAAATTATATTTTGAACTTTTAATATAATATTTAGGTACTCATATAGGTAAGCACGTCATTAGTAACAACGACCATTTAGCACATAATTATAAATTAAACTTGTTTACAACCTTACAGCCTCTTAGGCTTTTATCAGTTTAAACAACTGTTAAGTATGATTGAAGTCATACAACGACAGTCCTATAATTTACTTGATTTAGTAAATTTCCGTATGTACAAAACAGTTAATGCAGAGTAAACATTACCTACAACAGATATCTCATGCACACATTTGGACAAACAGGTTTTATGTGGAGGATTGTACCAAACCTGTTATGAAAGTCATGAAATCTATCTGTAATACTATAAGCACATGCCAGGTAACGGTTTCTCGATATAGTTCTCAAACAATTCCCAGAATGTTAGACGCAACAAAATCACAAAAACATGAGGAAATAAACCAATCTATAAAAGTAGTAGTGTGGATTAGGGTCACAGATTTATTTTATGCATAAGTAACATATCACTGTTATCATAGTAGGCTTACCTACATATAAAATGTTTCGATGTTTTATTAAACACTTACTGCCTCAATACCCAGCACAGATCCGTGCAGATTGCCATATCGGAGCAACCTAAGGCCCCCTGCATTAGTGCTGGTGTTACCGCCAATGTGGCAGGTGCCCTTGGCACCCAAGTCCAAGGGCATAATGAGACCACGATCACGCACATAGTTGTCCAGATTCTCCAGAATACAACCCGCTTCACAAACTAAGGCACCTGCAAGTCATTGTTACATTGTAGAAATGATTAATTACTATCTTTTTGACAGGTAGTAAAAAAATGCCTACCTGCTGCAGGTGATTTGTTACATAGGGTCGCAGGTAGTTGTATGGAGGTTCAACGTCATACAATGCAGTATAGTTACCGTTACGTACGGTACGGATTAGTTAACCAAGTAAATGCCACAAGCAAAAGTTGTTGTATAATCCTTATTATAGTTACTAAGTATTCGTATGTTAGGTAAGCAGGTGGATACTTGGTTGGAGCTTAGAATAACCTATTACTAGGTATAAAGTCATACATATGTTTTATGCAGTATAGTGGAAATATACCTACCTTAATCTTACTTGCCCCATATCGTGGTCGAGAGATCAATGAAGCATACAAATATTTCCTTTCGCACGGGAATCAAACCCGCATTCCGGTCAGGTAAAGGTGCAAACTACCCAAGTACAGTTTTATAGGTAGGTATGAGATGCGAATTGGTTAAACCTGTTCAATTCTAAAGTACCTAAATATTAACCTGAGAGTTCATCAAGGGTGACGATTTTGTTCATGAGCGCGAAGCTGATGACGATCTCGTCGAACACCGGCACAGACCCGCCGACGAGACCGGTGTTGCCACCCTGAGGACATACCGCCAGTCGCTTCTCGTTACAATACTTCAAGATTGTAGAAACCTCTTCCGTACTCCTTGGTTTTAATACAACACTTGATTGCCCTGAAAGTGTTATCCAATAAATACCTAAACTCTTTATCACACACACGATTACACATCTAAATTATGCAGGTTGTACCTAATACTTATCTATATCGGTGCAAAACATAGACAGAAACGTAATAGGCTCTGTAATACCGTACGTAAATGCAATAATTTAATCGCTATTCTTTTGTAAACATAACTTCACAAACGAAATGCATACTGCTGTACCTCTGCAATTCTTTATCCAGTCGATGTTATATGGCAACACATCACTCTCGTCAGTCAGCACTCGTTCTTTTCCAAGTATAGACCGGAAGTAACCGACATCTGATGGTTCTATCGTGCCGAAAGTTTTTCTTTTTATGTTGTATTTTTCCTAAAAAAAAAGGAAGTAAGTCAGGCAGGGGCACAACTCGGTTCTGGGGGTTGTTTTAAGAACGGACTTTTTAATGCTGATAATAAACCACTACTAACGCTAGGTCACTGACTTGAAGTGTGGACGGACGGCACCGTCATGGGTTTGTGCCAACGATCAAATTTTTTCACTGATGTCTCTGTTAATAACATAACGTCACGCCTGTAATCCCCGAAGAGCTAGGCAGAGGTGTACCTGGTAGTACACTCACATTTCGCCAGTTATGTTTAAGTCCCATGTAATAGGGGGCGAGCCTATTGCCATCAATCGGGCACAAATCCAGACTCCGGGCTGCTACTGAGAAATCCCAGATGGAAAAACTCAATAACACTTTGCCCGACCCGGGAATCGAACCCGGGACCTCATGCTCAGCAGTAGCGCTTGCGACCACTAGACCAACGAGGCAGTCAACCAGTCTGTCGGGCAGTCTCTGTTAATAACTTAACAAATAAGGGGTAGGCTTAGGTATGAATTGGGATAAGGGCTAAACGATATAGGTATTCATACTAACAAGTTTTATTACCATTGTCTGGTTTAACTCACTTGCCTATTTCGAGTCTAATTGAAACTTGCTAAAGAGATGTAGGTAAGTAGGTATGTGTCAACGCAGAAAAGCGATTATTAGAAAAAAAGTGTGTGTACTTACAAGTTAAGTACACGCGGTAGAAGTTATATTTCTTTGGCGTACTTAATAAAAGAAAAAAAGCTAAAATGTTGACTATAGCTAACTTCAGAGTGTTGGTTTTTCGTGAAGGTGTGCGCAAAATCGTAAAACTCATTCTCTAACGAGCCCAAAGAACTTCAAAAATAATATTTACGCTGAAAAGCGATTTTTAGAAAAAGTGTCTGTGTAGGTACAGAAGCCAGCACATCAAGTTACCCCAATGTGTCAAATTTTCCCAATTGAATATGAACCTTAAGCTGTTTGACATAAAGTTGAAAAACGATCATAGAAATTTGACACATTGGGGTAACTTGACGTGCTGGCGTCTGTACCTACAACTTAAGTACACGCGGTAGAAGTTATACAAGACTTCTTTGGCGTATAAGTAGAAAAAACTAAAATGTTGAATATGGCTAACTTGAGTGTGTCGGATTTTCGTGACAGTGTGCGCGTATCGTAAAACTCATCATTTTTCTCTAACGAGCCAAAAGAAGTAGGTATAACTTCAAAAATAATATTTGTAATCTTGACTCTCTATTATACTACTAGCAGACATCACGCGGTAATGACCCGCGTAGTTCCCGTTCCCGTGGGAATACAGGGATAAAAAGTATAGCCTATGTCACCTGGCGATAGTGTAAAGCTTCCGAAAGGAAATAGTCAATTCGGTCCAGTAGCTTCAGAGCCTTTTCAATGCAAACAAACAATCAATAATCTTTCCTTTATTATATATTGCTAGTATGGATAAATACGCGTTTAAAAAATGAGGTCTTCACTCTAGTTAGTTCACGAGATAAGATTTTTATTTAGGTTTATTAAATCTCGTGTTAAAAGTTCCTAACGTTCATTTTTTGTAAGACAAATGTCGCTAGGTATTCAGTTAGTGTTAATTATAAAAATAAACTAGTAAGTAACAATGTTCATTTTACTTTACGAACCACCCCTGCATATTTTTACGTTTAATAAATAGTATAAGGAACAAACACTTTACTACCACACACTTAGTTTACCGCACTACCTGGGTGATGGGTGGGTTAAGTCTCTTTTCATTCATCCGCAGCGGAAGACTTGACGCACAATAAAAAATGTCTTACAATGATTAGTGCGTTTGAAATGAATATTTTTCTTACCGAAGACAGCTGTGGCAGTGCTTTTACGTGTGACGCATATCTAACTTGTTCCAAAACATTGTTCTTATTAATTAACTTCACAAACGACGTTAATGATTTCATGTTTAAATTGTTATTTTTCGTCTCTATTCACTAAACACACAGCGACAGTAGCGTCTCACACCAAATAGAAAATATACTGATAGATAGTGTAGGTACAATAATCCAAACCAATGCTGCTAAGTACCTATTAACCATTGTTTATTATTTACTCCCAAAGCTAAAATAAACCTTCAGCATGTTTGGCAGAGAATAAAATATACTTAACAGTGGTTATAAGTTTGATAGAACATTTAAATCTCACATTTACCCTTCATTCGTTCGTGTCGAGGACCATTCCATTCGCTATCTATCAATGATTACGTAACCGTGAGTGGGTAAACAAAACACACGGAGAGTTGAACGTAGTTTTAGATCTAGGTTGCTATAGGTACCTACCTATTACCTATACCTAACATTTAGATTTAGGAGTAATATGTAGGAGATGGAAACTTTTCAAAAGAATAAATAATAGGCAGAATAAGTACAAACTAAACTACACAAACAAGACACAAACCTATGAAGTGCATCCATTAAATGAAAATAATGTTTTATTATTCCAAAATGACGTCATCAAATTTGAATACCATCGCATTAATAACATTATTAAATTACTCGATTGTTTTAAACCATTTATTAGTAGGACATTGTAAACTTAAAGAAAATGAGTTCTGAGAATGAAATTATAGTCGATTTTTTCTTTGTCATCTCCAACTGACAACCAAGATGCCCGACTGTCATTACTGTCAAAGTCAAAGTGTCAGTATGACAACCACACCGCGGCCGCTGCACACGAAGCGTTTCTGTTTTTCTTTCATTTTCAAGTTTCACACGTGTTTGTATCAAAGTTATAAAAATGGTGAAGTTGAAGACAAAAAGTGGAAAGAAAAAAGCACCTGTAGTGCTTCAAAATAAGAAGGATGACCAAAATGAACTGATATTGCCGCCTGTTCGAATGTCTGATGATCCAGCACCAAGACAGGTTATCATTTAAAAACATATAATAATATAATTTACATATATACATTTTGAAACCTTTATTTGTGTATTCTCAGTTTATTACAGTTGCTAGATTTCTTAAGTGTATACATATTGTATTATAATTATTGCACAAGACATGTAAACATAACCTCAAACATAATATTTTATATAGGTAAAATGGATCAATAGGCAGAGAGTTTTAATCTTCGCGGCACGTGGGATTAATCACCGTCATCGCCATTTGATGGAAGACATAAAGAAAATAATGCCACATCATAAGACAGAATCAAAAATGGAGAGGAGTAAAAACTTGTATGTTGTCAATGAGATCAGTGAAATGAAGAATTGCAACAAATGCATACTTTTTGAAGGCAGGAAGATGAGAGATCTCTACATGTGGATGGCTAACATACCCAACGGACCAAGTGTCAAATTCCTGGTTGAAAATAGTATGTTTTTCCCTGTTTATAAAATAGCTAAGATATGTACAGACCAGCACATCAAGCTACCCAAATATGTCAAAATTCTTTGAAAAAACTATTTTAACTATATTACTAATATAATAAGGTTCATGTTTGTTTGGGATAGCTTGATTTGCTGGTGAAGCTTTCCTGCTGAAGCATGATTTAAATTAATATAATTATTAATACTTTTCAGTTTACACAATGGGTGAACTAAAAATGACTGGAAACTGCCTTAGAGGATCCCGGCCTCTTTTATCATTTGACCCACAATTTACAAAAGATCCACATTATTCTCTGCTAAAGGAGCTACTCATTCAGACATTTGGTGTTCCTTATCACCATCCTAAGAGTCAACCATTCTTTGACCATGTGTACACCTTCATGATCCTTGACAATAGGATTTGGTTCAGGAACTATCAAATACTATCTGAGGATGGAGCTTTGGCTGAAATTGGACCAAGATTTGTGTTGAACCCTGTATGTATTCAAAACTGCAATAAAATTGCATTTCAGATTTTTTGCATCAATAGTCTACTAGTTGAATGCGCTGCTTGCCAAGCATGAGTTTCTGGGTTTGATTCCTAGTCAGGTAGTGTTATTAGGATTACCATCTAGAATTTCCTAGTAACAGCCTGAATTTGTGCCTGTTTGATGGCAAAAGGCTGACCCTATTATGTGGGACAATATTGTTTTTTTTTATTTTCAGTCAGGCTTTAAGCAGATGAGATACCTATATGGCCTGTTGGTCTAGTAGTTAGTGACCCTGACTGCTATGCCAGAGGTTGTGGGTTCAATTCCCACCCAGGGCAAATGTTTGTGTGATGAGAACACAATCATTTGTTCTGTGTCTGGGTGTTATTTATCTATAATATTATGTATGTATTTAGAAACATATAAGTATGTTTATCAGCTGTTTAGTACCCATAACACAAGCTCTGCTTAGCTTGGGACTAGTTGGCGTTGTGTGAAAGTTGTAGAATATTTATTTATATTAGGGACATAGGACTACTTACTAGCGAAATGTGGGTGAACTATAGGTACGCCTCTGCCTAGTCCTTCGAGGAATACAGGCATGATGTTTATATTCTATTTGTAAAAGATTGAAATTGGTTGACAAACTATATTTTTTCAGGTAAAAATCTTTTCTGGGTCCTTTGGAGGTGCAACATTATGGGAGAATGCTAAATATATTAGCCCTGCAAAACTGAGACAAGCTGTATCTAAAAAAGCTGGCAGCAAATATGAAAGGAGGATTGAGAAGAAAGCTGTTTACGAGGCAACGAAGCCTGAGACGGGGTATCCAGATATAGAGGGAGCAGACTTCTTCAAAGGTGATCCTATGGAGAAGGCTCAAGAAGTTGTTGTCAAAGGTAAATAAGTTAAAATAAACCATTACCAATATTAAATTTTTTCTTTTGTTTATTTATAATTTTTCTTTAAATTATTTACAGAAGAGACAGAAGAACAGCAGAATGCAATGGAAGAGGGTGACAATGAAGGGAAAAAGCCAGCATTCAGCATGCTGATAAAAAAACCTAAAACAAATCCAGATAAAACAATCAGACGCAAGCAACTCAAAGCTAAGAGTAAGGCAATATCTGATCAAATAAAGAAGAGGAAGCAATTTAAAAAGAAAAAACCTGGTAAATCGTAATAATAAAATTTATTTTCACACAATTGATTTTGATGTATTATTTCCTCGATGTGATTATGGAAGAGCTAAGTTTAGGTAAACACTTAAAAAAATACTGATACATGAATAGTGTTCAATAAAACATTGCACATTTTTAAAGTCATTAGCTCAGATCATTGCATTGGACATGTAATAAAAGCTAACAAGATAAATTTAATTAGGAATAAAAATAAGTATGTATTGTAAAATTAACATTCCAATAGGCTGTATTATTATGTTATTATTATGCAGTTACATTAAAATGGGCAAAAAACCCATCTTTCATACTTTTGCCCCAAATTATGTTAGAGATTCTAATACTATTGTTTTTACAGGTGGCAAATTGATCATTCAATCTACCACCTCAACAAGGGCCAACAACCTTTAAGAGATCCCAAATAAATTAGTCATAATTTAAAATATGGACGGCTATTAATAGTAATTTTATTATGCATCGAACTTACGAATTAAGATTCCAAAGACTAATGGTAAAAACAAATTATGCTTTCTAGTGTAAAACTAGATTTAAAAAATTGAGCACCCCACGTGAAATGCTGGTATAACTGGAATTATTAAAAATCTGTGCATTTAACATTTGTGTCAGAGTATAAAAAATTTAAAACATTTGTTATTTTATAAATTAATAGTAAATTAATCACTAATTAAAAATACTAATAAATGAGTGTAAAAAAATATAAATATAAAATTGTACTTGAAATTAACCCTACGTAAAACCGTCAGTTGATTCGCAACTAATATTACTTAATCATGCTTATATAAATAGATTTTATGAAAAATATTATAGTACCTATTTAACTACTTCCCAACTGCAAAGTGCTTATTACTTTCCCTATGTAACAGTTTGTTAGCTGCCCATTTTTTATGTTTAACATATTTTGATAATGTTTAAAGTTGGAATGCTATCTGTCTCTAGGTATACTTGAATCAGGCAATAAGAGATTTCAATATAGGAAGAATATTGGACAATTTTCTTCTCACAAAATACAACAACAATAAAGTTTCTGCATTCACAGCATGATTAAATATAAAAATACATTTCACACCTATTTTGAAAATATTAAGAAACACGTAGTTTGCAAAATTACTTACACAAAAATAACATTTCTAGTGCTTATCATAAACATTTCTAAAATTCATGTAAACATTCATAAAACATACATATTAAATATAAGCATCGAGATTTTATATTTAAAAAATATTATTGAAAACATGGAAAACCATGACTTCCTATACCTATTAACATTGCACCATCTTTGATTATTATGAAAAGTTAAAAGTCACAAAAGTATGGTGTCAATGTGCTTACAACAATAATAAATAAAAAAAATGCATTACTGAGTCTGAGTAAAAGCGTACGATTATTCTTAATTATAAAGGCTGCCAGACTTATCTGAAAATAAAATAACACATTTTATTTTTGATCTTGTTCATAAAACAAAAATCTATTGCGCTCGTCAAGAAGGCTTGGAAATCTGCAGATTTTGGACAAATCAATAAAGCGCGACAACTGTGTTCTGTCGCGTGGGTTTGGGGTCTATCGACTATAATCTAATAATCTTATCGAGGTGACCCTTTAAGGTCAATTGATCGTGACTGATTGGTCGTTAATTTATAATCTAAATAGACCAGCCCGATTTACTAACACTAGGCGACACCTAAATGTCATTTTTATTTAGAAAGGACATTTTCTTGCATTGCGTAACAGTGTACAAATATGTCATTGCCTGTCATACAGGTCCCGAACCTAGTTCAGACTCCAGCTCTCACAAAGGTTCTAGATTAAGGCAGAATTATACCAGTGTTATTATTATTATTGCATTTAGGTTACGCCTATTGCTAATGAAAACTATCATTAAACTAGCAAAACCATATTTGTTTTGAACAAGCACCATTCTCATAACAAGCACACATAAATTATTATTGAAGATATAGAATAAATATAATAATACAATCACTGATTAGAGCATTCTTAACTGAGTATAAAAGGTAATTTAGTAAATAGAAGAAAGCTACCACCACAACACAACACAATATCAAGATGTCACAACAACCAAAGCTTCTCATTAGTACCAGACACAAATACAAAATTCTGTTTACACTAGCGGCTAAACACCAAACACCACAGCCGATTAATGTCACTTTCGCGATTGGTCAATGCAGTGCAAGGGATGACTTAAAGTCATCATCATTCCAGCGTAAAAGAGATGAAGCCATCAATTCAATAGCACTATTACACCTTTTTTCGCATCGGAATAATGTTGGCCACTACACTTCAATGCATAGCAGTTGACTTACTGGAAATGTGATTAATCGCAAGTGTGTACAGATAATAATTAAGACACTAAATAAAGCAATAATAAATTACATAAGAGTAATCTGCTGCCTGTAACCACTATAAGGCACTGAACGGACATGCATAAGCCCCAAGCACAACAGGCCTCGAGCTTCAGTACTTGTCTGGCACGTCGTGCAACTCGGCGCCATCTTCTTCATCGTATTTGCCTTGTTTATGGCCACCGAGTTCCGCTAGACGCGTGTTCTTCCATCGGCCATCATTACCGTTCATGTTGCGGTCCTCGCAAACGCAGAGGAAGAGGGAATCAACTACCATCTGTAGACGAAAAAAGGTTAAAAATGTAGTAAGGTGTAGTATCTTACATATGTAGAGCTGGCCTCTACA
Organism: Euplexia lucipara; assembly: GCA_921972225.1. Lineage (NCBI taxonomy): Eukaryota > Metazoa > Arthropoda > Insecta > Lepidoptera > Noctuidae > Euplexia > Euplexia lucipara. Next base: position 10,245,922 of record OV179144.1, read on the forward strand.
TTAAGCTACCCCAATCTGATATTTAAGTTTTTCAATTGTTTATTGTATTACCAAAGACTAAGGTCTCTTGGGAAAAAAAATACAGTTCAAGATAGCTGACGTGATGGCAAAATTGGGGTTCAAACCCATTTTAAATCAGTTCAAAGCGGTTTCAAATCAATGTACGGCCCATGTGGTTCAAAACTGGTTTCAATCTACGGTTTATGTGCAAATATTACGTACGCGACACATTTATACAAGGTTTAGTTTTTACTTCTCGATATTTTTAGGGATCCAAAGGTAACAAACAATCTCTAAAGTAAACTAAATTCAAAGATAAAATAAACAGCAACATTAATTAAACATAGGAACAAACCTCGTAAAGAGAAAGTATACAGTGTGCAATGAAGAACGAGTAAATGCATATCACTAGTGTTGGGACAGCAAAGAAATGCAGTTCAGTGTTGCGTTTTAGGAGAAGGAGACCAATGATGCCTGTCACTGCCGTCACTATGCACTTGCCCAGGAACAGTATGAAGTCACCCACGCTGTTGATTGTTGCCACTTGAAGTGCGTTGTTCACGATTGTGCTAAATGCCTGAAAATTTAATAATGACAGTTATAACAATGTTCCTGCAAGGTATCCTTATCATCTGTCATACAATGCATTATCATTAAACTTAGACCTAAATCGAATTAATTTATTCTCAAAAATGCGGTAGAAATAAGAAAGAAAATACATTTATTGGCAACAGCTGGATACACGCACAGTAAAAAAACATAACAAAAAAAAAAGAGACACAAAAATGGCATATCTCACGGCTGCGCCAAAAGGTTCATTTCAGCGGTAATGCCAGACAGATGCGGAGATGCTGCCTGACGCAGATTGAGAGTGGGGTGGGAGTGTGAGGCGCGGATTACCCAACCACAGACCGTGCAAAATTTTAACTAAGCCTGTGTCAGCTGAAACTTGCGCGGACACCTATATTAATAAAAATTTACCCGCGTAGTTCCCGATCTTGTAGGAATACAGGGATAAGCATAGCCTTTGTCAGCCGGGGATAGTGTGGCTCCCCAAGATGAAAGATTTTTCAAATCGGTCTAGAAGTTTCGGAGCCTATTCAATGCAAACAAACAAACAATCCAATCTTTATAATATTAGTATAGATGGCGTAGTCGTATTTTGTGCGCTGTGATTAAAAATAATGATATATTTGCAATTGCAAAGTAATGTAAGTATTTCCATTGCAAAATGAGGTCATTTATGGAGTGTAAACACTGATTGCATTCTAAGTTTAGATTGTTATTCATAACATCGGAAAAATCTAGTTTACGAGAAAAATTTATTAATTTAGTTTTCCTCATGGTGACCTTGTGTTAACAATAGTACAATGAGCTAATGGTGGTGATGGAGGTGTAAACAATCTCACGCCTGGTGATCAAAAACAATAGCCAGCAACAAGTATTAAATCTTTACTAATATTATAAACGCAAAAGTTTGTATATATGGGTGTTAGTTACTCTCTGAAAATTTATTTCTAATGCACATTTGGTGGTAACAACTTGATCTGTTGTCACGATCACGACTAAACTGCAGAACCAATTTGATGAATTTTGGTATTAAGATAGATAGTAAGTACGAAATACTAATACTGCTCAGATAAAGTCGCAGGGCACCAGCTAGTATTGAAATAAACCTACATACGTCTGAGTAATAGATATTGAAATAAAACTGCCAGGTAACTATTCTAGTTACTTAGCAATAAGACTATTGACCTAACAAAACGTTTGTAGCAGCAGCTTACTAAGGCTGACCTTGTTTCTTTTGGATGACCTTTAAGGCTTTGCCGAAGAATACTAGGTACTACTTAATTGTTTACGACCTATAAACATACTAGGGCGACCTCCTTTGTATTTTATTCAGACTTCAGATCATCAATCAATCTACCCTAGTAAATACCATCATCGCCGCGTATGGTAGCAACGGAACTTCGTGTCAGTCTCGTTAAATGCGGTACTTCTGAAAGTAACCTTCGTCTCCATAAGCTTTTCGCGTAGATGGTCATGCTCTGAATGTTGCATACATTATTTACAGAGCTTCCAGGTGAAGAGCAATGTATTAAAAAAACGCATCAGGCGCGTATATCTGGATAAGGCCTAACCGTTACCTTGCAACTATGTAGCAATCGGCTTCTAGTTTAAACCCAGTTACCTATTTGTTAACACGATACCGAAGACTTTCACTACAGACTCCGACTTTCAATATCGGGCAATTTCTGTTAATTCCACATGTTTATACCTGTTGCTAATAAATATTATTTCTTTCTATAACTTCGAATGTCAGCCAGAACCAACAGCTTAAGTCCTTTGAGGGACAAAGAAGTTTAATTTCCTTATCTACTGACCGACCTCGACGACCTGCGGTTGTTATTACCTTTTTTCCACTCCGCTCCCGCCGGATACTAAGCTCTGCAATTCCACCTCCACAAAAATGGCCTTTATTAGGTATATCCCTAGCTTAAGGGCAACTTTGAGGCTTCGTCACAGTCGGATAGAATAGTAACATAACTTAATTGTGCACCTACCTTACCAGCAGCCTTGCAGAAGTGACATCTCTCAATAGTTATTATAGTATAGGCATTGTGATTCAAATATCGAATGAACTTTTCAAGACAGTAAAAGCAGCAAATACCACACTTGAGGCCACATTTTGCACACTCAGATCCTTTTTCCGCTCTAGCTGATAACCTAAAAAATAAGGGGATCACATAAGCAGAAGAAGTTTTAGCTATGATTATATGGAAACAAGAGAATTAGGACTGTTAAACTCAGAAAAATCCTATATTTGATAGAATATTTTGTGGGGACAGGGACTTGACCAGCATGACCACTCTTGAAACGGATTTTGTCTATACAGAAAAATGTACAAAGTGACACATTGTGGAAATATTTATTTTGTTTTGAGCACGACAATTTCAAGAAATGTGTAGGTAGATTCTTCAGTCGACAATAGTCTACAATATCGAACATTATTTCTTCTCTAAGGCGATTAACACACGGCACCGCGCACCGAGGCGGTTCTGAAGATGGCGTCCCGCTCGACCGCGCGGTCGGGTGGTGTACGTGTGTAAGGCATCACGGATTTATTAGAGGCCAATGCGACATGAGATCCGCTTCACCGTCTACCGCGGCGGTGCGCGGCGCTGTGTGTTAATCGCCTAATCGGCCGAAATGTTTCTACCGTCGGTAACTTTGTCGATTCTTCCATAGACATACCCGTTTCTATGATGAACATGCTACGCGAACTGAGGGCCTAGTGCGAGTTTGTTAAACGTTAACGCGATCGACACGTTCATGACGTTCGGCGCTACGATTGGCCCGCTCCAAGCTTTTAACCAATCAGAGAGCCAAACGCGGTGAACGTTTCGATCGCGTAAGCGTTAAAACAACTAGCACTTAGGGCACTGGTAGTTCAAACATTCAACAACATAAATACTATTAAACAGTTGAGAATTGCTTTTATTCATATTTGTGATAGTAGGTAAGTAGTTGAAAATAACTTACTTGGCATGTAAATAGGTCATAATGAGGCGAGGTATCTTGAACAACGTAATCAGAAATGATCCTTTAGCTACTGAACCTAAATGATATTTTATCAGTTTTCCGATGGAATATAAAACAGGCGAGTTAGCATTGGGTCCTCTGAAAAATGTACAACATATTTTTATTAATATACCTAGTAGTAGGTTATCAGATCATAATCACTTATTTTTAGTGTGAAGCCATTCCACAATAAGTTAGCAGGTATGCTTTACATCAATCATAGCTAGAATTAATATTTGTTGGGTTCGATTTTCTCATTACGGCGGGATCATTGTGCGAAGTGCGCCCGCGGAAACATCATTATGATAGTATGACGACTGACGCACGCCTGTAATACCTGAATGGCTAGGCAGAGGTGTACCTGGTAGTACACCCACATTTCGCCAGTTATGTTTAAGTCCTGTGTAATAGGTGGCGAGCCTATTGCCGTCAATCGAACACAAATCCAGACTCCGGGCTGCTAATGAGAAATTCCAGATGGAAAAACTCAATAACGCTTTGCCCGACCTGGGGATCGAACACGGGACCTCATGCTAAGCAGTAGCGCTGGTGCTACCACCAGACGAAAGAGGCAGTCAAAATAAATAAAACTACGAATTGAGACATATTTTCGCCGGCTCGATACAGCATGTTAGCTGCGTTGTGGATCCTTACCTAAAATACCAATGTGATACGGCCCCAGCGATCGTCATCTGCTGACATCCAAGAATAAACTCGCTGCCCCATATCAAACAGATGAGACAAATCCACCACATACTCTTAACCCACATGGGGTCGAACTCTATTTCGTGGAGAGTAAAGGCTGTAAGCAAAAATATAAATTTAGGAAAGGTAGGTTTTACTGCATCTAGGATTTAGCAAAATTTTCATAGAACATTTAAATTAAAAAAAAATATTATCATATGATAAGATTTTTTTTTACATATTTGACTTACTTTTGAAACTTGAATTGCCGTTGCTATTGTGTGCTTCCATTGTTGCTTTATTAATTGTCTCAACTCCTGTATTACTAGATCCATTGAGCAGGAAGTTGGTTTGAAGTGGTATACCAGGGTAATTTGCTGTGGCTAAACATACCTGAAAATGTATTCTTTAATATATGATAGACAATGTATTGTTCCGAAATTGAATCGAAATGACACTGATTGTATTTACTGTTAACATCTTTATTTGAATAAATCGAAGTCAAAGTAAAATAAAATATTTCAATTAGGCCATTTAAAAGGCACTTTTGAACTTTAAACTTACAAGTAATATACAAACACATTTATAATGATTATAGTTGCCCCTTCCAAAAGGCAGTTTCGTATGGAGGAATGAGCAAGAAATTCCATACTTACTCTTTTAAAACAGTTTTTACAATATTTTGTATACTTACTTACAATAAAAAAGACTTTCAATGTGAATACTATGAAGAATAATAAAAATAAAAAAAACAACATACTTACTATGCTTAATAGATTCAAAATATTTCAAATTTAGCATTGTAGCATTTATTGTTTTAAATAAATTATTATTAAAAAAAAAATACAGCTAGACTTACCACAACTACAGACCAAAATGCTAAAAATAGCACAAGGAAGAAGAATGTTATAATAGGTTGTAAGAAAAGGGCGGGAATGGAGCCGAGGCAGTGAGCAGTCTCTCTAAACAAGGCTGCCAAGAAAGATACGCGGGAACGCATCACAAATACCAGCAGTAACAAAATCACCTGAAATTGAAATGTAATTTTAGTCATGTTTTACTACTTAACATCATTATAGTTTCAAAGAGAAGCTAATTAGATAGCTGTTAGCGATAAGGCCGCCCATTGTAACAACTTATAACGTAGGTTTTAAAGTTATTATTTCCTTGTTTTTATGGTATACAATACAAAGAGTTATGCTTTTATAATCCATTTTCTTTTTATAGTGATTTGCACAGTTTGAGGTGTAGAATTTTCAGGAACTTTTTTATGTATACTAGCTCTACTAGCCCACGACTTCGTGCGCGGGTATTTTGAATTTTAACATCGCTCCACCCCTCTTAGTTATGAAAATAAATTAAAACCATGACACTCACAAATAATGTGGCTTTCTATTGGTAAAAGAATTTTCACAATTGGTCCAGTAGATCCCGAGATTACCCCCCACAACGTCACAAAATTTAGACGTAAAGTTTGTGGCGCAGTGGGGGGTAATCTTTGTATTAGTACCATAGAAGAATAATTTCAATTCTAAAAATATTCAACATCAACAGGTAAAAATAACACAACATTGCTTACCGTAATAACAGTGGCTATGATTGAATACCACAAAAAAGCACTTTCATTCTTCAGAGACTCCTAAAAAAATAATGAATTAATTAAATATCTAGGTCGACACGACACATACATTATTAACGTGATTAATATTTTTATGTCACGCCAGTAATAAACCTAGTTTGTTTGTCCATTACAATTTTAGCTCAGTTCATTGTTTTATTAGGCGAAAATATTTTTTTCCGACCTGTGTATTGAACCCAGGACTTTTTATTAGGCGAGAATACATCATAAACTAGCTTTGAATAACAAACGAAGATGCTGTATTATGGAAGAGTCAATGACGCCACGCCATGAGTTCTGTCATCTTTTCGCCTATTTTTTGATTGCCAGTAACTAACTGCGTCTAACTAACTTCGATGACAACTTAAAATTTACAAAAAATTGGTATTGCACTTTAATTTATTTTTTTGGACTTAATGTTACTGGACTACCTGTTACAGTGAGTGACTATCAGACGGGGTACGGTGCGCTCATCACATCTCTGCGACCACGCATGACGTCATCCTAGATAGACACTGATGATAGAAAATACGAAACCAGCTGTTTGACAGTGAATCATTAAACACTTTGCCCAGTAATAACCACTATGAACTAACACCCTTCAACAGGCTTTCAACAGGTTATAGTGGCCTGCAAAACTCTTAGAGGACGCATCGATAGTCCCGAGCTTCACAATCTTTTCTGTCGGCTATTTGCTCCTGACAAATACATTGGACATCGCCAAAGCCTTCGACGCAAGCTCTTTGCGCCGCCCTCATTTAAAACTGTCGCCAGAGTAGAATCCCCAGTGTGTCGTACTTGAGTATGCTTAACGCCTTCCTGACTTCCAATCCTGAATGTGATCTGTTTGCCGACGAATGGAGTAGAATTATGTGTGTGTGTCTGATGTTTTGTGAGAGAAAGTATGCTAGGGTGTCCTCTATTATATGTTAGTATTTGAAACTTTTTAAATCCCTATGTTAATTAATGTAATTGGTGTTACCGTTTCAATTAACAATAAATAAATAAATAAAAATAAAAATAAACACCGGAGATAAGTAATAGCCCTGCTGGACTTGCCAGTGTTAAAATTGTTTCTCTGTATTTTTAGTATGATTCCCGCCGAAAAGATCTTGAACTGAAGTCAAATAGTATACGAATGTACGATGATATCTCTTCCACCATGTATGTACAGTATAAGGTCTAATAATACTACTTACAGACAAATATGCAGTGTCAATAGTCTTGTGCTTAGTCCTCAATTCATGGTATGTGTACCACAGTAGTGCTGTTCCAGCTACACTGGCCACTGACACCAATATCATAAATATCCATGATACCAAAGTAGCCAGTAAATGCAATATTGAGACCATAACAAGGGAACAAACTGAAAAGATCAAATAATATTATTTACTTATCTAGAAAAAAATAAAAAGGGGAGTATTTATTTGCTACAATTAATACAAGTCTATAGGCATAAAGTTCATAATTTATAAGTCTGAAATCACCTATTTGACTTGAGCAAGCAGTGTTCAATGTTTGTGCCTTCTCTGAGTGAGAAGAGGCCTTTGCCCTGCAGTGGGACAGTAACAGGCTGGTAAAATTAAACCAATTTATTCTCCTTGCTGGAGAAAATAATGAAGGATCTAGCTTTACATTTAATACCAATACTAATAAGTTCCTCAGTTTACTTTACCTATGCTAACTACAAATCAACATAATTAGCTAAACACTGCTAAGTACCTACTACAAAATAATGAAAACATTAATCTTTACTGACTAGCACAAGTTTTTTGAACATAATCTTGTGTACAATCTTCACATAACAATTAAATTAATGGCTTTCTAGTCAACTTTCTTGTAATAATATTGTTTATTGGTGCTTGGATTGCTCGTCCTAGAAACAATCAGAAAGTAAAAAAATATTAATGAAATTTATTAAAACATTATATAATTACTATTGGTAGGGCTTTGTTACTTAGTAAACCCTCCAATTTTTACACTCAATTATTAAAATTGGGTGTACAAATAAAGGGAAGTTTTATTTCTTTATTTCCCTTTTAAACCTCTGTTTGAAACTCTAGGCAGTATACAGAATAAAATATGGATATTTTTAAGTGATGATATAATTGTATTGTGGAAATTTTAATTAATAAGGCAACTTATTTAATAAATTATGTGGTTTTGTTGTTGAAAACCACAAAATAATTTTAGATGTTTTCCTTAATAAGATTTATTATAGTTTTGTCCTGTTTGTCTGTCCACCTGAGATTATTCTATTTACTGGGTAAGACGGTTTACTTCATGAACCACTTCACAATGGGATAATGAAATTCCAGAAAAGTGGTTAGGAAACTAAATTTAATAATAATGTTAATTCTTTGGTGAGGCAGAGGACAGCATGAAAATACTGATTTTAATTACAGATGATCTAATTTCCTTTTATCTAAAAAAAAACTGTTAACACAGACAAGTCAATCACTCAGAATCTGCATAAAAAGTGAGACCATAAAGTTCATAGAAACTGCAAGTATGTAAAGCAGTAATGCCTAGGTGACATCACCAGAAAAAGTGAGTCAGTTGCTTTATTCACTTGCCTCCCACATAACGCTTATTTATAACAGTGATCCAACTAGTGCAAATTGATTATTAAAGCTGTTAAAAGATTAACTTCAATTTATTCAAGGCCATTTATGCATAATAGCTTTTGTGATAACCTAAACATGCTTATTCTGTATTAGACTGTTATGTTATTTTTTTATTAATAAATCAGGATTGGTTCTATGTTTAAATTAAGGTAATATTTTAAATAAAATAAAGGGAAACTTACTAAATGCTATAATAACACAAATTATCATCTCTTTCCAAGATGAATATAGATCTGAAAGCATCTGCTCAATAGTATCCCAGCTGTTCAGTAAATCATAAAAGTCGTTGAACACCTTTTTGGTGAGTTCCTTCGCTGACTTAGGGAAACACCTATTAAGAAGAGGAAACGTCTCATAGACTGGCAGTGTAGGACATGGTCCTATGTAACTATTCCCAATATCATTGTTACTTGTTAGAGTATTCAAATTTATGTCATAACGGCAAATATTAGATCCAGTTTCTTTATAAAAGTTTTGTATATCAGCCATTGTCTCCAGCTTTTTATTAGGACACTGCTTCACACATATTTTAAGAGATCTTTGTAGTTCTTTTACATCCATGAACAACAAATATTTTTTATCCACAGTACTTATTCCTGACACTGGTGCTGCTGACAGTTTGGGATTGCTTTTCACTCCACATGTATTACCAAAAGAATCAAATCCATTGATAATTCTTAAAGGATTCCCATACACAAAAGATATTGCAGCCACAATTATCTGAGAAATAAATACATTATCAAATCGCTCATTTGTAATTGCAAATTATAGGCATTTTGACATTGATCGAATGCGACAAAAATGCTTACCATTAATATCCAAAATAAAATGTAAATAATGAGCCACAACACATCCGTGCATCCTTTTCTTGGCGTCTCATTCTGAGGAGATATCTCACTTTGAGTACAACCCATTGTGCGGTAAAATTTTAAATCGATCAAAACTTTTGGGGACTCGTCATCTCCACTTTCACGACAATAATAACTATTTGACTTTTTTCCAGTAACAACAATAAATAAACCAACGCCAAGCGCTCAAGTGAAGTGCGCCCGGGCGCCCAAGCCTGACTAGCAGTGTGACCATCTCATAAATGGCGAATCTGCCACAAACTGGGCTAAAAATCTGCCAAAATCTGCCACACTAGGCGCCAAAAATGCCAAAAAAATGCCATCACGCAAAAAGGAAAAAATCCTAACGAATTAAATGAAATTTCTGTAATAACAATACTATTAAACAATTTTCTTATGCACTACATCTTTTTGACCATGTTTTTAGTTGGTTTAAAGGAGGTAAGAAGCCAGTCTCCATGCCCTTAATAAACTCGGCAGACATAATAACGCTTTCGCGAAATTTGCTGTTTGGATAATTTGTAGCACCATTCGAGTTCAAGATTTTTCCAAATGGTCCCGGTAGCGGTGCTACTTCCACCTGATTGTAACATGTCTTGTATTCTTCTATCAAATTTAATTTATCGAAGTTAACTTTAATGAGTAAGTACACAGTTAAGTCAGAAAGGTTTGCATTCTTTGAAGTAATAATGGGATTCCAGGTCTCATACTTACTACGGATAAGTGATAGATTTCAGTGCTGACAATAACTCCTAAATACCTACATGTGTATCAGGGGCAAAAAGATCACAGTGGAGTTCGGATAAATTGAAAGTGGATCTTTATTTTCAAATAACAACTTAAAAGACACAATACACTTCTGAAATGTCTTTGAATGCTGTTTAAATACATAATGTCATTGGAATATAGTGTTAAAATTGTTGACTTTCGAATTTGTCATATACCAGGACATAAAAATACAGTTTATAATTGAATTATAAGTATATTACTTGAAAATTATATTAAATAATGTGATTTTAGTCGAAATCTTTAAAATCTGCCTAAATCTGCCACTTTTGTAAATCGTCAACATAATATGCCACGGACAAAATTTAGGAGCAAAATCTGCCAAAATGGCAGAAATCTGCCACAAATGGTCACACTGCTGACTAGACTAGGAGTAGAGATGTTGCTTAACAAAATAACAATGCTTGATAACAAAATACTAACTTACATTATTTGTTGGTTTAATACTTGCCTGTTGTGAAATTCTTAGTTTCTCTCAGTCCCCATCAGAATAAATCTGAAGAATATTAAAATGAATAAAAGTCATAAAGACTGTGTGTATTTATTGATGAATACAAATCAATACCAGGTCTTTAGAGGGTGCACTATTTAATTTACTTTAAATAGAACTTTAACAAACAATATATTTTTCACAAGTGACAAGTATACAATCTAAAACATTTGAACTTGACACTACTTATTTTTCTTGATTAAATGAGGTCGCATATTGCAGCAACCTTATTATCTTCTCTCAATAGAGACCCATTAGATTTAAGAGCTTCTGCAGCCTTGGTCTGGCTAATGCTTTAGTAAATGTATCAGCAAGCTGATTCTCCGTGGTCACCTTGCTAACATTCAGCTCTCCATTGGTTACCATCTCTCTTACGAAGAAGTGTCGAATCCGGATGTGCTTAGTACGTTTGTGGTACCTACTCCGGATTCTCTGCTAACTTGATTGCAGCTTCGTTATCAACTTTTAGTACAGGCACGCCCTTCAATTCTGTCATATCTCCAATTAATCTATGGAGCCAAATTGATTCCCGAGCACCTTCACTAGCCGCTACGACTTCAGCTTCTGTAGTTGATATAGCCACGCTTGTTTGACGTTGGCTCATCCATGACACAGCACCTCCAGCATACATGCATAATACACCAGTGGTTGAACGACCTGTGTTCAAATCACCTCCATGATCAGCATCACTGTAGCTTTGAAGAATGCCAGTCTTAAAGCTTCTTTTGTAGAGTATTCCTCTATCTGGTGCGTAATGCAAATAGCGTAGTATTCTTTTAAGTTTGACACAATCCTGTTCTTTTGGATTTTCAAGACTTCTAGAAACCACACTGACTGCATATGCAATATCAGGCCTAGTTCCAACCATTAGGTAAGCCAAAGCACCAACAACTTGTCTGTAATTGTTTAGCAAATTGCTTACATCACATGACTGGTCTTGACATTGGTCTTCTGTTACGATTGGTGTCATTACCGGTCTGCAATTTTCCATACCAAATCTCTTAAGCAATTTCTTTGCATAACTACCCTGAGATATCTTGATTCCATCATCAGTCTTCTCTATTTCAATACCGAGGAAATATGACGCTGTCTTCGTGGTTATTTTAAACTTAGTCTTCATTTGTGCTATAAACTCATGAATAAGGTTCTGACTTGTTGCAGCCACCAAACCATCATCAACATATAGTGCAACTATAAGCTTTCCTCCAGACGACGTCTTCCTGATGAATAAGCAAGGATCTGAATCACTAATTTTGAATCCAATCTCCTTGAAAAAGTCCAAGATCCGCTTGTTCCAGCATCTTGGAGCCTGTTTCAAACCGTAAAGGCTCTTCTTCAATAAACATACTCGACCAGAACTATCATCATAGCCTTCAGGCTGCTTCATGAAGATTTCTTCATCGAGTGTTCCATACAAAAATGCCGTAGAAACATCGAATTGCAACATCGACATGTTCTCATTAGCTGCGACAGCTAACACACTTCTCACTGTTGCCATTTTCGCCACAGGACTGAATGTTTGTTCATAGTCGATACCTTTCTTTTGACTAAAGCCCTTTATTACAAGTCTGGCTTTATATTTGTCCACTGACCCGTCAGCGTTCAGCTTTACTCTATACACCCATTTACATGGTATAGCCTTCCTGTTCTTAGGAAGTGGCATAAGGACCCAAGTCCTATTTTCTTTCAAAGAATTCATCTCACAATCCATTGCCTGTTGCCAAAGATCCTGTTCAGAGCTTTTGATAGCCTCTTTGTAACAACTTGGTTCTTGGTAACCACAGCTAGCCATATTTAAAACATAGTCCTTGAGTTTCTCAGGTGGACGAAGCAACGATCTGTCTCTAAGAACCCTTCGACCATGTTCCATAATTTCCCGTTCAGGAATTTCATTATGGATATCATCGTTGACTTCTACTTCTTTATCTCCCCCTAACTCAAAACTTTGTTCTAAATCATCACTCCTTGCATCATCAAATGCATCAAAGTCTTCAGCTGGAACGTTTTCTCTATCAACAAACCCTGTGTTTTCATCTTCTCTAGCAAAGAGCTCAGTGTCCCCGATTCTGGTACCAACACCTTCATTGCTATCATGAATTCCATCTTTGTTGATCATTCCACAGCCTGTATCCATCGTCATTATCATAACCGACAAGTTTACATTTCACTGCTTTCTTTTGCAACTTCTTTCTGGACTGCTTCGGTACATGCGCGTAACAAGTTGATCCAATTATTCGCAAGTGCTTTATTTGTGGCTTCTTACCAACCCAAAGCTCAAATGGTGACTTATGTTCCACTGTAGTTGGACCTGTCCTATTCAAGATATAAACAGCAGTATTCACCAACTCTGCCCACAGTGTCTGAGGTAGTTCCTCGTGTGCATGCATCATAGCTCTCGCTGATTCAACTATCGTGCGATTTTCTCTTTCACTACACCCATTTTGCTCCGGGGTGTACGGCATAACTAATCATTGTTTTATACCCTCAGCCGTCAATACCTTCTGTATCTTCCGATTAACAAATTCTCCACCGTTATCACTCAATAACTCCTTAACTGTATGACCAGCTACCTTGGCAGACGCCAACATTTCTTTGAGCTTCTCATGTACTTCTGACTTCTCACTCAGGAAATACACAAATCTATAACGCGTAAATTCATCTTTAAAGAGTACAAAATAGCGATACTTGGATAGTGACAGAGGGAAAGGACCACACACATCCGTGTGAATGCGTTCTCCAGGCTCATTGGCTTTTTCCCGTACACCAAACTTTAGTCTGTGTGACTTACCAAATATACAGCCTTCGCATAATTCTCCAGTTTCCTTGGTTTTAATACCAAATTCCCTCTCGATTACACTTCTAACATGCCTCTTGTTTTGATGTCCTAAGCGTTCATGATAGAGTTGCAGCAAATCTACTTTCTGTACCAAATTCACAGCAACTTTAGATGGTGGTACAATTCTACAGTTGAGCCTGTACAAACCTCCATACCTCTCTCTATTTCCAGTAACTGTGATTTTCCATCAATCTTCATTGAACAAGTAGTGACCCGCGACTCAAAAACGCTTCCTGGATTTTTATCTTGTGTCGACAACACCGAAAACAAATTCTTACTAATCTTAGGAACGTACCAAACATCTCTCAATGTTGACTTGACAACCTTCTTGTTAACTGTAGCTTCTATGCTTAATGATCCTTGCCCAATAGCCTTAATCACGTTTCCATCAGCTGTTGTTACAGTATGATCTACATCAAAATATCTGAAATCTTGAAACAAATCGACGCGCATCGTCACATGATTAGTAGCGCCATTGTCCACGTACCAGTTATCACTATCTGATTTAGATTCTTTTGTATTTACAGATTGTAACAACATGTTAACTCCTTTGTTGCCTTGACTAGATGTATTCCTTATAGGACAGTCTTTCTTGAGGTGTCCAAATTCTTTACATTTGTAACATCTCACTTTCTTACTAGACTCTGAAGTGACGTTATTGCCCTTTTTAGTAAATTTATTTCCTGTTTTCACCGCTAAGGCATCACAACTAGACTCACCGTCTTTTCCGTTGTTTTCAAGCGCCTTTGCATGTGCACACAACTGGCTTGTTATGTTCTCAACCGTCCGATCCTTTTTAGACATAAGCAACCAGCTCGACTTAAATGAAAAATAGCTCTCTGGTAGTGTGTCCAGTATCTTGCAGATTAATAAAACATCAGGAAGTTCCTTCAACTCCTCTTCTTTCATTAACTCCTGCCTCAACCGGAACCAGATGTTTTTCAATTTTGAGATGTGCGTCGCCATATCATCACCTTGATCTTTTCTGTAACTGAAGAACTGCAAACACAAATCATACAGACGATCTTCGCTCACGCCTTCATACAATCTATGCAGTTCATCCCATACATCCTTTGACGTTGTGAACCTGATGACCTTATCCAATGTGTCGTCAGCAATATTGTTCGTTATCAGTAACAATGCCGTACTGTCCAATTTGTTAAAGTTTTTAACCTTGTCTTCATAAAGAGCCCAATCTGCAGCAGCTTTATCACCAGCCCCACTTGCAGGTTTTTCCGGTCTTTTTATGTTACCCAGTACTATATCTTGAAGGTTCTCCACTCCTCGTAGAAGTGCCGTCATACGATATTTCCATTGTACCCAGTTGGTACCCTCTAGTTTCGCGATCTGTATTTTAGCGAGATCCATGTCCGATTATTTCTGGAATTCTGGGCCCATAACCTGATGAATACAAATCAATACCAGGTCTTTAGAGGGTGCACTATTTAATTTACTTTAAATAGAACTTTAACAAACAATATATTTTTCACAAGTGACAAGTATACAATCTAAAACATTTGAACTTGACACTACTTATTTTTCTTGATTAAATGAGGTCGCATATTGCAGCAACCTTATTATTTATGACCTATTACACTATTTAATTTTTTTTTCTGATTCTATTTAATCAAACCCTTTTTACAAACTCGGGAAGTCCACGTGGCAGGTGGCAGTGGTAGGCTAAATCTAGTACAAAAACGAAACCCCTAATGGAAAGGCAGACTTCTGTAATGTCGTAGTTTGGACTTTGAATTACAAAAAACTCCAAATTGTATTTTGTGAGTTCCCGTCTGTAGTCGAATTACAGAAATAAAGGTCCACTTCAAAATTATTGTTGTTATAGTTTCCAATTATAATAGTCTCTACCTTTCGATGAGATCGATGGACAACACTACAATTCAGCGATTGAAGGCGATTGACATTTACTGATTTACTTATCTGTGTGTCGTGTGACATATCGAGAATTCGAGATATCAGACAGATGTCAAGTCAACTTTTGTTTGCGAGGTTAATAATTCCTATGTGAGAATATTAGAAATATAAGAAAAATGAATTCAAAAGTCCTTTTAAACTTAAAATCTTCGCTAGTAAACCATATTTTAAAAAGTTATTTACATAATAATGTAGCTCAGGTTACAAAGATACACAGAGACCTGTATTCTAGAATGTATCCCACTAAAGTTGTTCTTCCAGACGGAGCTTCAATTAATATTAGATACTATGAACCCAGGAAAATAATAAAGGTATTGAAATATTAGTGGTAATACAAAATAATAGTTGTAGGCAGTGAGCATCTTCACAAGTTATTTTCTAGGATTTAAAACCTTGGCCTATCTCAATCCACTGTGCTTCACTCGATTCACGATTGATTCTTAAAGGTTATTTTACACATTGACTGCCACTATAATTTTTCAATATTTTGTTAATTGAGTTAAATTAATTACAGCGAGAATTATCTACATTCAACCTCTTTGTGTTATATTAATTTATTTTTATGTAAATTGGGTTTCTCAAACACTACTGTTACAGTTGTCTGGTAACAAAAACAGTAATAATTCATTATTGATAATTTTTGTTTCATTACAGTTGCCTCTAGATCTGTCTCAGTTGACCGAAGAAGAGCGGAAAATGAGATTAGAAAAGAGAAAGCCAAAGAAAAAGGTTAAAATTATTGATGACATAGAAGATGACTTTAATGCCAAGAAATATTTGAAATTTATAAAGAAGAAGTAATCTTTAGTGCAGTTCATAGTTTTATTAGTACCTACTAGTATGTAAATTAATTATTGTCTATAAAAGAAGTTGAATAGAATATTAAGACTATGGTGGGCATGTTGTCTTTTATTTCCAGTTACTAGGTGTAAGAGTAAATTATTGTTGTATTATCCAGCTCTTCAGCTAATTTTGCAATTGGTAGGTCTGGAATATTCTATAATAGCTCCTTAATACCTCCTGTACCTAGCCAGTATCTTCTATGAGTTTTCATGTTAAAAAAATCCTATAAGAACTTCAAGAATTCATCCTATGTGATAGTTATGTTCAGACATCGGCCCAAGGAAATGGAATATGATCAAATATGATACAGAATCATGCATTCAGACTCACTTCAAGCAGGAAGTCTGCATAATGCCGCATCCACACATGCCCAGCCCTGTCATCCCAAATGAATGTGATTAAAAATCGGTACTCTGTACTTGTACGTGTGGTGACTAAACGGGTGAAATGGTTTGGATTGGTGATTTTTTTTTTACTCTAACTGTGATAAAAATATCTGGGACATGTAAAGTGAATCCAAAATTTGTACCAGTCAATCTTTAGGCCATGCAGACAAACAGTGGTAGGATGCAAGCGAAGGTCCTTCACATTATTGCTGAATGATATAATCGTGCTGTCGAAAAGGACAGGCGGCAAGTTAGTAAAATCTATTCAACTCATATTTCGAGGTTAACAGCTATGCCAAACCTATCAGACCAAGCTCTTATGGCTAATAGGTCCCTATATAACTAAACTTGTCAATAGCATCACCCAGATTATCAACCCTGCCCGGTGAATACAACTGCATTACGATACGCCCGATTAATAAAATTTGAAAACAGAAGAAGGGAAAGAATGCCACCTGGAAAAAAGGTCTGGGTCCGGCTTAGATCAATAATAGTACTAGATTCCCGATAAGCGCTTCAAAAACGGCCCGAAAAATAGGAGCACAAATACTGTTGTGCTCTTATTTCTAATTAGTATGGTCCAATCATAGCCAACGTTAAGACGTCAAAATGCCGCAGTGCGCGTTCAAAAATTGTGTAAATAATCACCGTAACACCAAATTTTCGGAAGGATTATTTTTTTTTCGGTGAGTTTATATCAATATGTATTTATCATAAAATAAAAACTGAATTAAATAGTAAATAAAGTCTTTTAGCAAAAATATTATGATTGTTCGACCAATGTTTGCTACAACGCGCCTATTGTAACAAACATCGACTATTCTGGAAAAGGGAATGCATGGAGTAGTATTGTTATTTTATGTTTCTTTTTTTTAATGAAATTTTTGTTTGTAAATTTCCTAGCGACACATTTCGCTGTGCAGAATGGGTATCTATTGTCGCGAAAGAAAGAGGAGAAGAATTATACAAGCGGTCCCCCGACACAACGATGCTTGGATTAAAATATTACTTCCTTTATTAAACTTAAAGGGTCAATACATATTATTTTGTTACTTTTTACAGGATACTTTTGCGTGAGGGGATTGTTTTTTTTTTTGCTGTTTAATTTTTATTATCATTAAGTAACTATTAATATATCCGGAAATACTACCAGATGTCGATTGGTTAGAACATCAGTTCCAAAATTACAGGTACATTCATTAATAATTCACAATCGAAACGTTTTACAAAATGATACTTTCTAAATGAAAATGCTTGATTTGCTACTAAAAATGTAAAAATCGGTACGTGTGTACCTACATTTTTTGAAGAGTTCCTTCAATTCTTCAAGGTTCCCTCATGAAAATGACAGAGTACTGAGGTAACAAACACTAAAAAAAAAACATAAAAAAAATCAATTAATTGGTCAAACAATCATTATATTTGCGAAAAGATTTTATTTACTATTTATTTCAGTTTTTATTTTATGATAAAAACATATTGATATAAAAAATACAAACAAATTGATAACCTCCTCCTGTTTTTGAAGTCTAAATTTCATCCAAATCTGTTCAGCCGTTTGAGCGTGAAGAAGTAACAAACATACAAACACACACACACACACACTCAGAAACTTTTGCTTTTATAATATTAGTGTGAAAACTTCTAAATCGCATACAAAAGTAGGCGCATTCATTTTTTTTGCGGGTTGATTATAATGAGCCAACCCGCAGACAATTAATAGCAATGTCCTAATAAAATAGCTATTGTACTAATTTAGCCCTAGGTACTACTTTTTTAAAATGGGTCAAATGTAATTATTTGCTACCATATAAAACAAATCTTCGCTCGCATAAGAAATATAAATTATTATTCTGCATCTCTATCTTTCAATTCTTACTGTGTTCTGAGCATTGAAATGTCATACCAAAAACAACGTCTAGATCCAAAATAGAGTAAAGACGAAATTGTGAACAAAACGTTTTTAACCGTATTTTCTAGGCCTTAAGTTTCATTTTAGAATAAATATTTTTGTACTTATTATAAAAATGGCTTTTATTTTTAAGTGACATTTTAAATTTTCATTTATTCATTCATTTAACAATTCACATTGTGTTTGAAATATATAGTACACTTATTAATATTACATCTAAAACCAATAAAATATCCAAACAAACAGTAAATTTCATTAATAATAAAATCAAGAATACAATACTACAATACTTATGTCAATAGAAATTTAATATAATGTCAAAAAAATTTAAATAGTTTAATAGTTTTTTAATAGTTTCATTGTGTTTGAAATATTTAGTACACTTATTACAAAAGAAAGTTAATATATAAGTCAATAGAATGTCAATAGAATTCAAATAGTTACTTACAGGTATATTATATAATTACTGTATAAATTATCATGTCAAATTATTATAAATCTATTCTCAAAAATTCCCAAAATTAATAAATAATAAAATCTTAAATATAAATGTCGAAGTAATGGTAGGTAAATTACTAAAATATAAAAATTATTTATCATCATTTGTCATCAATTCGGATACGGAGTATAAACATTTATTTAACAGGAATGCTTTAAGTTTAGCTTTGAATAGAGTACCTTTGTAAATTAATGATCTTAATTCAGTGGGCAACCCATTAAATAATTCCACTGCTTGATATTTAGAGCAATGTTTAACAATACCAAGCTTAGGAGCAATTTTATTTTTTATAACTTTTCTTCTAGTTTTCTCTCTAGATTCACGTTCTTCTTGTGATTCATATTCGTGAATGTATTTCGCAAAGTGGCTAAGTAACACTAACACATACAAACTTGGAACAGTTAAAATATCTAATTTTTTAAAATACTCTTTACATGACTCCCATTGTGGGATTCTGACAATCGTTCTTAACGCACGTTTCTGCAGTATAAATGCTCTTTGACAATTATACTCGTAACTGCTCCCCCAAAACATAATGCTGTATCGCAACCTGGATTCCACCAATGCATAATATACCGATTTTAGTTGTTTTATATCAATATCGTCCCTGAGGCTTCTTAGTGCGTAACAAGCTGATGATATTGAGGAATCAATGGCTGTGAGTTCTTTTTTCCAATTTAATAGGGAATCTATGTAAACTCCTAAAAATTTCACTTCCTTTACTAGTTCAATATTTTCCTTTTTGAGCTTTATATCTATGCTATCTTTATTACGTGACGTTGTTTTGAACAACATCGCTTGGGTTTTATTTGTATTTATTATTAAATTGTTCGCTGTAAACCAAGAAGAAAGTTTTTCCAAACAGTTATTTACATTTTCTGTCAACTCATTTAAATTTGGTGACCCGATTATGGCGTTCGTATCATCTGCAAACATTACAAGTCCTGCGTCGGGTTGGGCATTATTCATAAAATTCAATAAATCATTAGTGAAAATAATATACAGTATTGGTCCCAAGATTGAGCCTTGAGGCACACCGCGGTTTATTTTGGTCATTTTTGACTTATATATTACTTCAGTCACACACTTGACGTCACCATTGCTTGCTTTAGTGTCTTTTATTTCTACGTACATTCTACGGTTTTTTAAATAAGATGTCATAAGTTTTAACGCTTTACCTCTAATGCCATAATGCTCTAGTTTAGCTAGAAGTAGGTCGTGATCTATTGTGTCAAAAGCGGAACTTAAATCAATAAATAAGCCAGCTACCTTTATTTTGTCATTCAGTTTACTAATAATGTCATTTACAAGATTATCTATTGCGTCAGAAGTACCTATCCCCTTTTGGTATCCAAATTGTTTAAAATTAATTACTCTATTTAAATTTAGGTGGGTCATTAATCTAGTTTTCATTACTTTTTCAAAAAGTTTTGATAGAATTGGTAATAAGGATATTGGCCGGTAGTTTTTGGGATCTGTTTTTGTACCCTTTTTATGTAGCGGAACCACCTTTGCCAATTTAAGTTGATCTGGAAAAACAGACTCTTCAATACATTTATTAATGAATTCAGATAGGGGATATGCTAATACTTCTATGTTGTCCTTGATCACCGATATCGGCACGTCATCGTGTCCACAAGACGCTTTGTTTGTCATCTTACGTACGATTTTTATAATTTCCTGTGGTGTCGTCATATTGAAAGTCATCTCACCTTCCACTCTCACTGTTGAGTTTTTTAAAAAAGACAACGCTCTTTCTTCTTCTATTTTTAAAAGTGATGATTTAAGCACAAACTTATCAACAAAAATATCTGCTATTTCTTGTGGATCTGAAACTACTTTGTTGTCAACGTTTAGAATAAGTTTTCTTCTTACTTTATTTTGCATTCTCTTTGTCCGATTATTTACAATTTTCCATGTCTCTTTTACTATATTTTTGGCTTTATTGAGATGACGTGATATGGCTAACTTTCGTGCATTCTTTAAAACTCTTCTATAGACTCTTATGTAATTCTTTTTGTAGTTAATTACACTAGTATTATTGGTGTTGCCCGAACATAAAA
The DNA here is from genome assembly GCA_921972225.1 of Euplexia lucipara. Classification (NCBI taxonomy): domain Eukaryota; kingdom Metazoa; phylum Arthropoda; class Insecta; order Lepidoptera; family Noctuidae; genus Euplexia; species Euplexia lucipara. The sequence goes on from OV179144.1 coordinate 10,267,028, forward strand.
TTCTTTTCATTTTGCTTGACACCTTAATTCCCTTGGTAATCCACTTAATCTGATTATTGTTCCTCAGTTTTACTTTACTAGTTTTCCTTGGGTAACACTCACGAAATTTTTTATTAAAATAATTGAGAAATGTATTGATGCCTAGGATATCAGTATTTGTATTGTGAAAGCTCTTTTTAAATGCAGCATTATTTTTTGGGTTAAATGTTCTTTTATTAATCAATATGGTATGTTCAGATTCGTTTGTCTTTTTATCTATCCTATCAAGAATTGTATTACAAAGAAGACCGCCATGGCCATCCGCTAAACCGTTATGATCTACGAAACATTGCTCTATATCATCATCAGAAAGATTAGTCAAGACATTGTCAATGCAAGAGTATGATTGGTTTCTAATAAAAGTTGGAGTATTTATAAGGGGCCTAAAATTGTAAGATGTTAATATGCTTATAAATTCAGAAGATTTTTTACATTCCGCAAGTATGTCAACATTAAAATCACCACATATGGCGCACTTCCTGTCAATAAAATGTTCCAACAATTTTTCTAGACTCCTTAGGAAACTATCAAAATTCTTGTCATTTGGACTTCTGTAACAACAGCAAATATTTAATCCTGTCTCAAGATCTTTTACACCACAAACCTCAAAGCTTTCTGATCTGTATAACTTCTGTATTGCATCAATATTTTCACACGTTTTATTAATATTCGCTAAATATATTCCTTTTACTTTTCTCCGATGACAGAAGGACTTAGGCATAAATATTTTGCAATTGTAATTAAACTTTATGCTTGAGTGTCAAGGTTTATAATAAACTGAACTTGATAATATTATAAAACTTTTTTCAATATTTCGTAGTAAGAAATGTAATTGTCTATGTGTGTGTAAACGTGGACACTTTAGCGACGTATTTTTGTTCCTGATCCTGTATCTAGTGCTATTATTGATCGAAGGGGTCCGGCATACAATGTAAACTTATAACGTTGCTCCACACTAGGAATCTCTACTCCGTCGCGTGGGTGCGTTTATTGTACTCGTTGCTGTTAATATTAGTCTGTGCCTCTGTGGTCAATGTCATTAATTTGTCACTGTCAATTACATACGGAAGACTAGGCGGTATGGTCGAAAGACTTTAGCCTGCCCACTGGGCAATTTAAAAAAAAAAAAAAAAAAAATTGTCACTGTCAATGTAATGTCAATGTGGATTTGAAGGGCATGGTCCGCGGTGTACGTACTTACCTATTTTACTTACTTGGTCCTACGCTACGAACTGTGAATTAAAAAGTTAATTTAAATTCGTGTAGAATATTTTGTCCCGTACACAGTACTGATTAATTACAATAATTAACTCTAACCTACAGAACCTGTCACTGTAGTCCAACAAAGAGAGAAGGACAGCTCAAAATATGCTCGTGTCCTGCTAACCTATCTAGGTATATGTAAAATTATCTTACGTAAGACAAACTTTATAATGGGAAACTCAGTATCCGCGGAGGCTGGTGTTAAATTGCCAGACATCGGAAGTAACTCTAATCCACCTCCAGAATGTCCAATGCACAAGAAAACAGACTCAAAACCCGAAGAAACCAAAAAACCTTCCGAATGTCCTGTGCAGCAGGGAAATGATGTCAATCCTTATAACATGGTAAGTGTCAAGGCTATCATCATCATAAACCAAACACTGTATACCTTTATGAGCACTTTCGTTATCACCCTAGCAATGTTATCTAAAAATAATATCTAGTCCTTGTATCAAAATAATTTAACCTTTACCTTTATTTTTCCTATTACACAATACTCTGCTCCACATGCCTTGCTGTTATAGTAGATAATCGATGTTTCGATTTGAATGAATTTGACTGCCTATGTACTAATGCATTTACTTTTAACTACATTCACATTGAATTGTAATCAATCATTAATTTCTGATGTTGCGTAAATACGATAGTGAATGCACAACTAATGGGCTGATCATGCCATGCATGCTGGCAACAAATTTGTATGACTAAGGATGTGATCACCAATAAAATTGATAGTGATGTAAACAACCACCAAAAAGGGCATGAACATTTACAAATGTTTGTGTTTATAAACTTTGATCACCTTTTATCAACTTCATGTGACATTCTCTTTACATATGGTTGTTTGTTTGTAAACCGTATTGTATTGTATGTATAATGGGCTGGTGTCTGAAAATCCATGTCTCAGCATATACTTTACATACACTTCATTAACTGTAATATTATTCTTATAATTTGGTTTAGATGCCACCGGCTAATCAGCAACCAGCTCCTGATCAGCCATTCGGACTTCCCACTCAACGTCAAGTGTCCTCAATACCACGAGCAATGCCTGACGGATCAACTGAGTTCTGGGTGTATCCCAGCCAGCAAATGTTCTGGAATGCCATGTTACGTAAAGGTTGGCGCTGGAAGAACGAAGACATTAAACAAAAAGATATGGATGACATCATCAAAATTCACAATGCCAACAATGAACAGGTATTTTTGTTAAATAAAATTGATTTTCCTTGTTAGCCATTCCTAATTTGTACTTGTTAAATTAATAAATACATACAGGAAAATAAATTGTATAATAACCTTTTTCAATTTTTCTTAGGCATGGCAAGAAGTACTGAAATGGGAAGCATTACATGCAAAGGAGTGTGGACACCCAAGACTCAAGAGTTTTGGTGGCAAAGCTTCAGACTACAGCCCTAGGGCTCGCATACGAAATTGGCTTGGGTATGTATTAAAATTCGACAAACAAAATGTTTCACCACCATACAATGTTTTGTTATGTTAACAACTTTTAATGGTGATTATCTCTTTGTTTTCAGGTATGAGTTGCCATTTGATAGACACGACTGGATTGTCGACAGGTGTGGAAAAGAAGTCCGCTATGTGATTGACTACTATGATGGTGGTGAAGTTGACAACAAATACCAATTCGCTTTACTTGATGTCAGGCCTGCTCTTGACTCCTTTGATAATGCATGGGACAGGATGAAAGTTATGTATATGAGATATCGCTATGAACTTATTGGCTCCAAAGAAGACAATAAGTTATAATTATATTTAGCAAACGATCATGCATATTACATGAAGTTACAAATTTAATAATTAAGTATTTATTTTATTGTGGGGTTCTTCTTTCGGCAAGAGTTTGTCACTGTGGAAACTCTTTGTGATTATACTTTCTTTAAATTATTATTCACAAAGTTACAGTACCTATTGTCTTGATACAGACTTCATAATTTTATTTTAGTTATAGTTTGTTCCTGACTTTAAAATTTTGAAGCACATATGGAAGAAGTATTAGGTACTTATTTATGCTTGTTGAACCCACAACAGTCACTAGAATAAAATTTTAATAGGGGCAGGAAATTAAAACCCAGTTCAAACTATGTAGGTACTTAATGTAATAGCTAAGTTCCAAAGTTAATTCTGTAAGAAGATTAATAAACACTTGAATGTAAAATTACATGTTATGTGTATGAGTTTATCACATTGTTTTCACTTGCAGTAATGAATCCTAATGAAACCATGTAGAACATTAAGAATAGGGATTTAACACTAAATTAAAAATGTTAATTACTATGAACTTGTTTTATTTATACTTTTCTTAATACAATATTGACAAAGGTCAACAAAATAATTACTAATTGTAATAAATCTTATAAAATAGCAATTGAAGTTCGGTTTAGTTTTCCAGAGTTACAAATTGATGTGATTCTCTGGTTGGTGGCAGCCCCAAACATTCACTTTTGAAAAGTTCAACTTGCTGTTCAATGTAGCCCTCAAAATTATTGTATGGGCAGCCTGATAGTATTTTATACATTGGTTTTCCTTTAGTGCAGTGATAAATTGATCTTAGAGTTAATACTGGAGGCTTATCTGGAAACTTTGCACCTGTAAATTAATTCAATTATTCATTACTGGTTCTGCAATCAAAGACATTTTTTAAAATAATTATAATAATTGTTAGCATGAACAAACGCATGTATGTGCTAGAGTGCAGGCAAGTTCCTTTTTGTTTTTTTATTAACTGTATAAAATTATTCCTCACAAAGTAATTATTATTTTTATAAAAGGCTATACATACCAATATCTATCTGTAAGATCCAGTGGTAATTGCTCATTTCAAATAGAAATGCTGCATTGTTAGCATCATGCTCTAGAACAGCACCTTCATACTTCACAATTAGTTGTGCCAGTAAATCCCGTTTCAACTTTTCATTATTCAGCAAATCATTGATCTGGAAAGCAATTTTTTGTCAGTAATGGTAATGAAACACATCAAGCTATATCAATATACATAAAATTCAAAATCTGTTTGTTAGTCTTATTCTATTTGGCTAATTAGTTTTTGTAGCTTTTGTGATGGTCCATGAATGGTCTAGATTTACAATTAGTGCTTTGATTGGATTAAAAGTCAACAAAACATAATTTGTCATGTCAGAGCATTACATTGATATGGTACTATAGCAGCACAAAAAAATAAAAACAAGTTGTGTTCAAAATGAGGAGCTGGTAGCTAATTATTAATGTTGAGTAGATATGTGCATAAATTAGCATTTAATACATAGCAAGACTTTTCCATGCCTTGGAAAGCATGATAAACCTTTGTGGACTCATAAGTAGTCAAGAAAATCAGTTTGGTAGTGGCTAGAAAGATGATGGTGAAGTCTTACGCCCGATATTAATATTCTATCTCAATCCAAATCCCGATCCTTTGTTTTTGACGGCTGCTTCTGATTGGACATCATTAAGACTCGGATAGGCGAATTCGGTCGTTGATTGGTTACAGACCAAGATCGGGATCAAGATAGCAACCGAGATAGATTATTAATATCCAGCGCTAGTGTTATACATACCTTATTGTTCAATAATTCTGTCACCATTGGAACATAATCCATCAACACTCCGGACTGATGCATCCTAAAAGGTAAATATAGAGTTATCCAGTAAAATAGTAGATCCATTCAAACAGATTATCTATGGTGCTATTTATAACACTGAATTAGAAAATGCTAGGTTTTATCATTTCCTTAATTAAGGAATGAGATTGACAGACAAAGATAACAAACTTATAGTCTACAACTAATCTTATTAGACTTGTAGCTATCCTGGATTCTAGCCAGATTTCTAAAACCATTTATTTATTTAATTCCAATAAATACTTACAGGGGCAATGCTATATTCCCAAGTGACTTAGTGAGTATTGGTGAAAGTATTAACTCGGCATTTGTTGAATTTGGATATCTGACCAATAACAATGCAGTGTCTATTCCGGGATTCTTTTCAATTCTGAAAATGTAAATATATACTTTGAATCCTCTGCTTGAACTAAAAAAATAATTGAGAAGACATGTCTTTTTTTACAACAGAACATCACACCTGAATCCGAACGATTAGGCAGAGGTGTATCAGTAGTACACCCACATTCTGTCAGTTATCTTTCAAGTCCCATTTAGGCGAGCCTATTGCCATAAATTGGGCATGGGTCTTTTTTGTTGAATATTATAAACTAATGCTTGAATGCAATCCCACCTAATGGTAATCAGTGATGTATTCAATGATGGTGAACCACACTAGTGCATTGAGATCCTGTTCACTATAGCCAGAGATCTAAATTATAATTTTTTCTCAGAAAAATAACTTGTGTATCTTTTTGTCATGCTTACCCATCACTATACAATTCAGGTAATCTAGATGTATCCACATTAAGTCGGATCAAGAACTCGACTACATGGCTACCAACCCACACTTCAATATCTTGTTCAGATGTTAGAGAGTCACCAAGTAGCGCACTGTATTCAAAGTATGCTCGAGAACTGTCATCTTCATTTAACTTTTTTATCTGAAACAAAATGAAGCAGTTTTATTTTTGCTACCTAATAACTTCTTTTTAAAAAAAATGCTGTTTTTCAACAATATCTCTTAGCGTTCTAGAGACTCTAGTAATAAATGACTCTACTCAAGTGCCCTTTTCTTGTGAATGTACAATTTTCAGCACTTCCCCCTAAGTTGTGTTAAATACCTGACGGACAACGGACCAAACGGACATACCTGATGAAGTTTGTACAAATTTATCAGTTCCGAAATAACATCACTGAGTGCTTTTGGATCGTTTTCATTCCACTTTGATAGACTTGGCACTTTTTCTTCCAAAAACTGTTCATCAACATTCATAAGAAAGCTATCGTCGTCGAATCTGAAGTCCGGAGCAAACCAAGGTGCCGTTCCATCAAATATAATTTCCCATTTCAGTTTCTTCGAACAATAGGGTAGTACGATGCGAATCTGGCAGTCACCTCCCTCGGAATTCCCAGATACTTTTTCAAAGTCAACCTTAGTTTTACATAAACCTGCAAATGTTGATAATTAATAAAATATACTAATATTTCCATATTGAAATACAACAGGATGTGCTCGTATCACTCTACTTACCAAGTTTCAAATCTTGGTACACATTTTTAATGTAAGGATGAAAAACTGGAGCTAAGTCATTTACTACGCCAAAACTTTCCGAAGACATTGTAAAAAATAAACTTATTCACCGTGGAAATTAAAATGTTTATATTTAGAGCGCGAAGAAGGGCAAAACTAATATAAATACCAAAACTAACAAATCACCGACTGAATTATTGATGTTTTTGACAGACACTGACAGTGACGTCTGTGAGTGACAGATAAAGCTAAATTATTTTGTAGGTTCTTCGGTGTTGCCATAAAATAATTTATTTACTTAAGGTGGATGTGTCAGTCAGGATAGCCCAAGAAATTAAAATTATTTTGTGTTTTTTGCAATTTGCCGTTACGTGTCAGGTGAATGTTTATGTTTATAAAATAAGATTTTATTACCGTAACAAATATAGTTTATCTCAGTTATAAGCTTAAGTAATGGCTACCTTTGGTTAGATCTGGCGTTATAATGGACGTCAACCTCAATGTATTCGGGAATCGGTTTAATTAATATGTAAAAATAATTTTGTAATGAGGCAGAAGTGCTGATAATAAATTGAAAGTCTACATGATCTTCACCATCCCACACTAATCAGATTCGTAATGTCCAATAGCATTCTAGTACTCTAAAGCTTTTTGTTATTCTAATAGCAATCACGTATAACAAAACAATCCATCAATCCGATACAATGCTAACCCAGCATAGTTATGTCACCCAGCTTGACACTATAGCTTCCCAAGCATCTTGTGGACTAGAATAATGTAATTATCACAATCAGTCATAGCACCGAAATATTTAAATATCGACTCGAAATGATGTTTCGTTGTACACTGCATGCATCGTACAATTCATACAGCGTTGTCTCACACACATCCCTACACAGCTGTCATTTGTTTTTGGCTTGTCGCCATTCGTCAGTACAGTAAGTGACAGACGACAGACGGACATTGTGGAATTTGCTGAACAAGAACACGACAGTACTGAAGCGTTTTTTTTTCGTATAACGACTAACGAACGGCTCTCAGTCCTCATTGCTGATAATTTTATTTTTTTAGGTTTAAATTGAAACATTCGGCACTTATTTTTTGTATGGAACCTGTATGGAACAGTAATATGAAAAATATGTACTCGTCTGCACAGAATAACATTTCCGATCTACTCAAATTAGCCAAAAAATTCAACTGTTTTTATCTATCAGGTAAGTGATTCAATTTGTGGATAATTTGCACGTGAAAAGGTGATTAAATATTGGTTTAGTAATCCACGAGTGTCTGTTTAGAGCAGCCTGCTTGCTGTTTGTAATAACAAGTTGTCGAAGAAGCAACTCTTACTGTTTACTTACATATTTCGCATTGTTTAAGGCTTGCATCAGGGAGTATGCAAACCATTTATAGTAGCAGGATATCAAGTGGGTTTGATTCGCCCTGATGTTATGAAGTACCTGATTAGATTCCCAGAGGTAAGTCAGTACTGTTATTTTATTTAACCCTTTACGGAGCCATGTTGTACTTCTGCAACATACCATTGAAATAGAAGTAAAAATATAGCAAATGGCGGTAGACCGACTTTACTCGGTGTTGTACATCGGCAACAAAGCATTCTAACGATTTAGTCACAAACGAGCTTACTAGATGGCGGTACTTGTATTTGTGTTTCATTAAAGTGACGAACGAGTACAAACCTGTTTCGCGCTTTTTGAATTCGTGAACGAAAAAGAATTTTTTGGTAAAATAGTGATATTTGGCTGTTGAAATTGGTATAAGTAAAAGGTAAGATGATGTATTTCAATAATCAATAATATTTTTACTAGAAAAATCATGTTTTTATTATTTCTTGGACAGATTTTGTTTTGTTGCAAATATGCAACATCGCGCGTTGTGGTATATGTTCATTACCGTTTTTTTTTAAATTTGGGTGTTTCTTTTCAGGATCAAAATGAGTCGTAAATTGCATACTCTGACTACTCAGGACCTGGAAAATATACTGGGAGAATGTGAAGATAGTGAAGATGGCCTTGACTTTTCTGACGACGACGATGTCGCCGATCCGACGTATAATTTCGAGCCGAATGAGCATGCAAGTTCTGATGAGGACCCAGAGGTACCACCTGACTTGGAAATTTAAGTTCAATCTACCAGCACCTTAGTAACAACATCCACCAATGCCCAGATTATTAGTACTGCAATGGATCCAAGTCTGGTCTCCGCTTCTCCTAGTACTAGTTCTGCAGCAGCTCCAAGGACATCTAATCGTGTGCCTAGGACTAATATCACGTGGAAAACTAAAAACCTGAACTTAAATGAAGACCAACTACGTTTTCTTGGATCTGACAAGTTACCCCCAGAAATACTTTGCTTGGATACTCCATTTGAGGTATTTTCGTATCTGTTTACTGAAGAAATTATCAATCTTATTAGAGACCAGACTAATTTATACTCTGTTCAGAACACAGAACACAGAGAACAGGTCGAGAACAGGTAGAACAGGTCGGTAACTGCAATGGAGTTGACGTAGCTGTGGTCGCTTGGAGAGATAGCAAAATTGTCACTCTAGCATCCAATTTTGCTGGAAAGCACCCAACATCTGTAGTAAGAAGGTGGGAAAAGTCGAGAAAACAATACATTTCTGTGGAACATCCTTTTGTCGTCGCAGAATACAATCGACATATGGGTGGTGTTGACCTTTTAGACTGTGTCATGGGCCACTACAAAATTAAACTCCGTAGTAAACGCTGGTATCTTAGAATTTTTTATCATTTCTTAGATATGGCTATGTGTAATTCATGGCTTTTATATCGAAGAATAAATACAGAAAAGGGTAGTACCAGTAAAACCCTCAATTCTGCTGAATTCAGAGTAGCCATAGCAGAGACGTTATGCAAATATAAGACAATCAACCGTACAAAGCGCAGAAGTGATGTTGAATGTCTCATTCAAAATAAAAAGAAGAAAGCTCCTGCTCAACACGTTCCTCCAAAAGATGTAAGGTTGGACCAATATGGGCACTGGCCAGTTTGGCTGGATAAACGGATGAGGTGCAAATTTCCAGACTGCAAGGGGTATACGCAAACAAGCTGCGAAAAATGTGGTATTAGTTTATGTTATAATAAGCAAAATAACTGCTTTAAAAAAATTCATATTTCCTAGCTTTAAATTTTTTTTTTTGCACATTGATGTAATGTTGCATTTCTGCAACAGATAGTTTTTTTTGAATAATAAATACTTAATTTTTAATTACTTTTTTTTAATTATTATTTCCGTTAATAATACCCTATTTACCACCTATTATTTATAAAACCAACAAATTTAACGACCTTGCACCATAAAGGGTTAATACAAACAGTACACTTTTTCCAATAATCAAGTCTTGATTAAATTATATCAATTCTGATTACCTAAGTATATATTACAAAATTAATTGATTTGTTTTATTATGCTCCTGTAAATTCTTAATTATTGAAGTATTCAAGCAACTCTTGAGTATTATTAGTTAATAGGAAACAAAAAAAAATAGGTTATCATTATTTTAATAAACTAGTTTTCTACAGTCAGTAATATCTAGAAATATCTAGTATCAGGGTTGACCTTTATAGTATTCCATGTTAAGAATGATAAAGAAAGTTATATTATGTGTTTTTTTCTGTACTAATATTGTCAGCATTCTCAGAATAAATATGCAATCAACAGACAAACTTATAATTACAGGTATTTCGAATCACCGGCAAATATGTAGAATTAAATCCAGCATTCAGAGATTATAAGGAGAGGACAACAAAGATAGCTGATGTATTGCAAAATTTGAGAAAAGAAAATGAGATTTGCGCTTTAAAAGGATGGAGAGATGAGGTATGTGTGAATTACATATTTGCCCCTAATGATTCACTGTAATAAACAACAATTTTAATTGAAAATTCGTGTTAATGTTATCAAGTTTGTATTAGAATATGTATTGATATTTTGTAGATAAAACATGAAATGATAGAGCTTTAAATAATTCAACAGGATGACATGTCAATTCATGTTTTAAATATGTTGCAATTTGTGTTACATGTATACATTTCCTTATTCCTGCTTATTTAGTTATCAATGTTCTATTTACCATTTAATTAATGACATCATCACCAATTTTATGTTGTATGTAACTTGACAAAGCATGTTTTTTAAATTTACTTGGAACACTGCCCAAGTGGCCAGTAAGTAAATAAATAAATTGAAATTGAATTGGAATTGAACGTAGAAGTTTGCACAGGATTCCAATTTCTTGTTTACACTGAAATTCCAAATTGTACTAACCAGTTCAATCAAGGGGTGTTGTGTTTGTCTGATTGACTTGACTGGTATTCAGCTGCATCCGGTTAAACTGGAAGGTGACCCCAACATAGTTGAGAAAGGGCTAGGCAGAGGCTGCCTAAAATTCCAAATTGTAAACCTAATTCATTAAACCCCAAGCAAACACTGGCCAGCATTCTCGCTGTCATTGTCTTTCTGCCTGCGTAGCATGAACACCGAAGAAACGGTCTTTGTCGTGTCTCGGAAGAAAAGAAATTAAGTGTTCATGCTATGCAGGCAGGTGTATTGAATGAAATTTGACAGATTGAGGTTCCTGTCTATATGTATAATCTGTCACTTTGTCGATTCGTCTGTAGACAAAGGCCGTTTCTTCGGTGTTCAATGTGTTCATGCTACGCAGGCTGTTGTCTCTAATTGACATGATTGAAAGGTTAAAGACTCTGTAGATGTCAGTGAGCCAGAGTACTGCTATCCTTGATATTCTATAGATACTTATAGAGATATAATTTAACAAAGGAATTTGCCTTTCAGTGTTTTGGTGTTACTACACCATGCTATCATGAGAACCTGTTGGAAATGGACAGGAGCGCAATGTGTTTGTTTGGTATCAGGAACTACGGTGTCAGTGTCACCGGCTATGTCAACCACCCAACAAAAGGTCTATGCATCTGGTTACAGCAGAGAAGTTTCACCAAACAAACCTGGCCTGGTAAGCAGCATTTGTTTATGAAACACTTTTTAGAGTTGTGATATATTGTTATCAATTGTGATAACAAATGGACAAGTTATTTGATACAACTGAATTTGAGAACTAAATAACAACAACAAACACACATACATACAGACACACTTTAACTCACGTTTTTTTCTTCGATGGGGGTAGGCAGAAATGATGTATGTAATCTACCAAGAATTTACATAATATATTTTTTTGTTATTTTATTACAACTCATTATATACAAATATTTATAAACCTAAAACTTGGTAGACTACAGCTTTCTAAAAATATATTTGAAGAAGTAGCATTCCTGATTTTTTTATATTTTTAGGCAAGTGGGATTGCTTTGTTAGTGGTGGGCTGGCTGTTGGATATGGCGTTCTGGAGACAACTATAAAAGAGGCGGCTGAGGAAGCCTCTGTTGAGGGGGAACTAGTGAAAAAGTTGGTGCCTGCTGGCTGTGTTAGGTATAATAAAAATGCTTATTAGTTATGTACAGATGCCAGCACATCAAGTTACCCCAAAGTGTCAAATTTTCCCAATTGAGTATGAACCTTATTCTGTTTAACATAAAGTTGAAAAGTGATCAAAGAAATTTGACACATTGGGGTAACTTGATGTGCTGGCGTCTGTACTATCTGTAATTTATATTTTCTTTAAAAGACAGTGCACGCCTCCCACACGTCACATGGCGGCAACACCCGACGCTCGCGCTACTCGCACGCCCCAGGATCGCGCACGCCAAATGTGGGGTCAGCCTTACTTATAATTGATTTTTTGTTTTCAGTTTCTATTTCGAAAGTGAAAGGGGCTTATTTCCTAACACAGAATATGTATATGATCTTGAGTTGCCACTGGACTTCATGCCTCAGAATGCTGATGGTGAAGTTGAGAATTTTGAATTGTTAACTGCTGAGGAGTGTGTTCAAAGAGCCCTCACGCCCCAGTTTAAAACAACGAGTGCACCAGTGCTCCTAGACTTCTTGATACGTAGAGGATATATTAATCCTGAAAATGGTGAGTTAACTATTTATAATGTTACCCTTATAGTGGTAGTATTCTCCTTCTTAGCGTGTAGTTAGTGACCAACCTGGAGTAAGATTTTATGCCGCATAGTGGTAGTGATGTGTGTAAAGGCAAAAGTTAGTTTACTCTTTAGACTATGTAAACTAACTTGTACAGCAACGATTTGCGATTTTTTCAGCACATGGGTAAATATTAGTATTGTGTTTTTGCATTACATTTATTCAGAAGCAGCTCATCTTCCTAACTCCAACTCCACCCAATTCTTTGGGTCACGCAGGCTTTAAGTTATGTGAAGGGTTCTAAGATTTCAAAGCCAAATTGTAATACTTTACCCGAATTTAGGTATGGAGTTTGTCTAATAATAGCATAATGAATGTTTCAGAGCCACACTACAGAAACTTGGTGGAGTTACTTCATGTTCCCCTGCAGTCCATCTACACCTGGCCGTACAACTCGGCGCTCGTCCCTGTCGGCTCGATGGCCACAAACGGCGATGGCGCCGACCTACATCTAGCTAACTAAACAATCAATTACTTTTTGATTCTCACTTAATTTTCTATTTATACTCTTCATAGAACTTGGGTACTAAAACATGTGTAAGGAGTTTCTAGTCTTCCTATATTGCAATGTCGAAGAGAAATTATGATAAATGCTTGAAATATTTGGGGTAATTAAGCGGTTACTGTGTTGCTAGCATGGGGTTTGTAGCATTAAAATAAATATTCATCATCCTTACATTATATTAGCTTCCATTCCCACTGTCACTAGACCATTACATAAGTTGTTATCCAGTGAGTTATAGTACTACTCTGGTAAGTTATTAGATGCAACTATCATGGTTTTTCTTAGATAGTGTTTAAGTAGGTTTAGACATTTTCCAGTGATGGCTAAACCATTACCAGTGTTTATTGTTTGATGAAATTGTAAATATTCGTTCTAGTTTATTAAAATTAAATATTTCAAGGCCTAATCATAATTCATTTTAATTGGCCTCGTATTCAGTATACTTTGGTAAGCTTTGAGTGTTACCTAAGTCTATGTATTTAAATATAATTTGTTTGTATCTTGGCACTTGTGACTAGCGTATGCATTGTCTTAATATTTTAGTATACATTGACCAAATCTTGATGTGTTTCGTAATATTTCGTGATGTGTATTATTGAAGACATCATAGTTTAGCTAGGTATGGTTAATTTCTGTGATACTTTACCGATTTGGTATAAGGCAATATTATATTATCAGTTTGGTTTCCTGGTTATCTTAATGAGATCAACAGGATCGCATAGATTAACTTGTTGCATGTTCTGAATGCTGGTTCATGAAATACCTGAACATTATGTATTATTATTTAAATGACTTTTTTTTATGTAGATTAAATATTTTGTAAAAGTAAATTTATCAAAAGTAATAAACTAGCTATTGAATGAATGTAATATTTATTAATCATATAAATTATAGCATATTTGTATCTAGGTGCTACTTGCAGATGTAGTACGAAAAGTTAAATTGAAATTCGTTAGTCTAGTCATTCTACGTCGGATATGGCGAATATTTAACATTAATATCATATACGTACTTACTTTAGTGCCTGTGAATTCTTTAGTTATATTTTTTGGCTCTGGTAAATTCCATTCTTAAATACTATAAAGTCGCTCTCTTCAGCCTTGTTACTTAACATACACATTCAGTTGAAATTAATTCAATATGATGGGAGCTCTTACCAAGGGCCGGGCCACACGTACCACAACCACACGACATCAAAACGAAGCCAAAAAGTGGCTATGTGTGAATTGTGTTGCAGTAGCTTTTTGTAGTTGCGTTGTGGTACCGACAAAATGTCGATGTTCATGTAATTCGAAGACGAAAAAAATGTATTGTGCCAGCGTTGTGGTCGGCTACTAGTTCACGGTGTTGCTAGTGGTTGCGATGGGGTCGGAATCACACGTGGTCGATAACGTCTGGAAAATGTAGTATGTGGGAATAGTCCTATTCATTTTTAATACAAAATATACACCCGACAACGTGGTGTGTATGTGGTACGTGTGGGCCGGCCCTTAGTCTACTAGAATTTGTACTTATACTTCTGAGCACGAATTACATTAACGAGTAAATCTTTAAAAAAATACGTATCTCAAGTTAAAAGTTAACAGTTTGTGTATGTTAAATTGAATTCGTTCAGCATATGCTTATAAATGCTATAATTTACATGAAACATACCAGAGTGATCACAAAACATTGTATTTATTATTTATTATATTGTGTATATGTTCTTCACTAGTAATATCGTGGCTTGTGTACTCCAAATTTTAAATGATAGTAGTTAAATAATTGATAAATGCCATACTTCCCAATAATTCATATTTATCACAAATTAAAGAATCGCACGTATGAGATTATGTATTACCGGCACGTACCTAATTAGTAAACGATTAAGAGGCCTTTCAAGTGTTTGTATAGCATTTGAAAATAATGTAGACAGATTAGAAGAGACTGAATGTTGATTTCTTATTAGTCTTTTTTACAGTAAGCAATATACAGCAGGACTTTGTTTAGAGGTATTAAGTATTCGCAAATGTTAGAAAGGTGTAGATGTTTGTAGTGATTGACAAGTTAATATTGGGTAAATGCTAGTGATATTCAGTTGTCATTACATTTTATAC
This sequence comes from Euplexia lucipara, assembly GCA_921972225.1. Lineage (NCBI taxonomy): Eukaryota > Metazoa > Arthropoda > Insecta > Lepidoptera > Noctuidae > Euplexia > Euplexia lucipara. Next base: position 10,282,190 of record OV179144.1, read on the forward strand.
ATTTTTATAAATCCGCTATTGGCGAAAGATTTTGTATCGATATTATGTAATACATACTTAAATTATGAATGTAATCGTTTATATTTGCGATAGTAATAAATTAGCGTTTTCCTAAAAAATAAAGTTTTAAAACATATACTTATCTAACATTTCATTTGAAAAATCCTGCCTATTTCTTATGGGTCTATTCCACCTTGCTCACCAAATCTGAACATAAACGGAAACTAATTAAAAATCCCCAGCCGCGAGAATCCGAGAGTAATGAAACTGTTTGTTTGTCGGATAGTTGTTTCTTTTTGAAATATTGAATGAAAAGCTGTCATCGGTAAAATACTACCTGTTATTACGGTTTATTATTTTAATAAACTCTTGCAACTATTTTTTTCATTTTTTTTTCAGAGGTCATAGTTCATAACAACATTAAAAAAAATAAAAAAATAAAAATCATCACACATGACCACACACACACACACACACACACACACCACACACACACACACACACACACATGATCACATTGACCACTTGTTAATTTTATGTTAAACACTAAACACTCTTCCAAGATTCCATTGCATTGTAATGTATAACACGCACGCTTCTCATTTTTATGATCGAATGATGATCGAATCGTTTGTGTTAATTCTGATAATTTATGTGCCAATTCTGATAATTTATGTGCTTGTATTTGTGTTTCTATTTTTGTTTTATATGGGTCCCGGACTTGAAATAAACGATTTTATTATTATTATTTATTTAAGAGAAGAGTTGACCAGAGAGGTCCCAGAGCTCCAGAAATAATCGGGTGGTACAACGACATATTTACACAACCCTCAATTTTTATGAAGAGGTGCACGTCAGTGCTTTTAAAAACCTTCATACGAATCTGCGAGGCAGACTAGACAATTTATAAAAGTATTCCTACATTTTTTAACACAACAAACAGATTATACAGAATCATAACTCCAGTGGACAAATGAATTTTGCTTATTTTTGTATTGTTTTATTAGATTTATACTATTGTTGTTCAGTAAATGAGCAGATTTTCCAAGGAAAGTGATATTTTTATTCTAAAATCGGCCAAATACGAGTCTGACGCGTGCACGAAGGGTTCCGTACCGTCCGTAGCAAAAAAACGGCAAGAAAATCACATTTGTTGCCCCACTTAAATATTTATTTTATTCTGGTTTTAATTTGTTGTTATAGCGGCAAAAGAAATACATCATTTACCATTTACAGCATAGGCTAGATGTATGTTGATAAATATCATGTGGGGAAGTTTAAACTATAAGTATCTAGCTATCACGGTTCTTGAGAGCCTAGTGCTTCAACAGACAACTAAAGATGGCCACGTTATTCTTAGTTATTACACTTATTTAAACCTGCGACAAACTAAGATAAGACGTTTGACGTTTCTCACTTTTTGGTCGCGAACTCGCGATGACTTTGTAAGTACCTACCTCTACGCAGCTACGTAAGAAATAGAAAAACCGGCCAAGAGAGTGTCGGGCCACGCTCAGTGTAGGGTTCCGTAGTTTCTCGTCCATCACAATAAGTGTTCAAAATGCTTGAATATACGATTATACTACAAACTTAGTCCAGAAATTATTTTGAACAACTTTTTGTCTTTTTTGTACAAAAACTGTTTCCATCCAAGTTCAAAATAATTTTCCTAGAAAGTCCTTTTAAAGTTCTACTTTTCAAATTTTTTTCATATTTTCTAAACTTATGGTTCAAAAGTTAGAGGGGGGGGGGGGACACACACATTGTTTTTTACTTTTGTAGCGATTATTTCCGAAATTATTGACATTATCAAAAAATGATTTTAGTAAACCCCTATTCATTTTTAAATACCTTTCCAACAATATATCACACGTTAGGGTTAAAATTAAAAAAAAAAAACAATTCTCACTTTACATATAGAAGGGCTACCCTAATAAAACATTTTTTATCCAATTTTTATTTTACCACTTTGTTGGGGTGATTGATACACATATTGGTACCAAATTTCAGCTTTCTAGTGCTAACGGTCACAGAGATTAAGCGAGGACGGACGGACGGATGGACAGACAGACATGGCGAAACTATAAGGGTTCCTAGTTGACTACGGAACCCTGAAAATCAAATAAATAGTCCTAATTAGTTACTATGATACCTACCCATACACAATGACGACGAGTACCATTATCAAACGTTTAGTTAAACTTTATACACACATCAAAAGTGTCTAGGGATCAACATACATTTTTGCAATAACTTTTCTCCTGATTGATATTAATTAAAATTTTCTTTAAGGATTCATCAATTATAGTGTTTTCGTTTGTCACAGTAACGATAAACCAAGTCACCTTTGCATTAATAAAGAAATTTGCCATTTTCCTAATAAAGGGATTTTTGACATTTGAACCACTAACATTAAAGTTCGAAAAAAAGACTGAAATAACAGTTTTCTTTAAAATTTTATTGGGTAACTTAAACAATTAATAATCCGTGTTTCTACCGCGAACACTAACAACACAAGAACATCGGTTTGGCATACTCAAAATGAGTTCATCCAAATCACGCTGTGGAATGGCCGCCCATGTTCGTTGCAACAACAAAAAAAAGTCTTCTTGCGGCTGGATACCCTCCATATTCGGCAGAGCTCTTCTCTGTAGCATATCCCATGCATGCTCAATCGAGTTCAAGTCTGGCGACTGAGCAGGCCAGGGCAGGACATTGATGTTAGCTGCGGCGAGAGTCTGTCTTACAACTCTTGCGGTGTGCGGTCGTGCATTATCATGCATTAACTGAAATAAGGGACCGATTTGCACTTGTAGAGGAACGATGACGTCTGATACAATCGTCTCAGCATAAATTTGAGCGTTGAGGTTGCCTCTGATCCAAATCAACTCAGTTCTTCCGCCGATCCAAATACCCGCCCATACCATGATGGTTCCACCACTATAAGAATGGACTTCCTGGCAGGATTTTAATCGCTGTTGGCGTCCAGGGGTTCTCGCAGTGTCGTATACGTCTTGTTTCCGGTCTCATACCAAAACGAGACTCATCAGAAAAGCACACGAAACGCCATTGTTCTTCTGCCCAATTTCTGTGTTCAAGAGCCCATTGATATCGAATCCTACGATTGTGCATTGCTATAGGTGGTACTCGTAGCGGTCTTCGGGAATGAAGGTTCACTTCATGCAAGCGGTTTCTGACTGTTTGGTCGCTAATTAAGTTCCCTGAAGAGTGATGAAGCCTCACGGCTAACATCATGGTGGTTATTGTTGGAGCTCTTCGAGTTAAGATTTGAATGTATCGGTCTTGTCTCCGTGTGGTGCAGCGATACCTTCCTCCATGGCGCTCAGCCACGGTACCAGTGCTTCGGTAACGTGTCCAAAGTCGACTGATAACACTCTGACTTGTATTCAGAGCTAAAGCCACAGTACGTTGCCGGGAACCAGCTTCTATCATTCCCACTCTCAGCTCAGCACTCTCGGCTCTGAGCATTTCTTCCCTGCTTAAATGACGTCGCCGCTCCATAATAACGTTGGTTTTAATCAGTAGTAGGGAAACAGTAGCACTAATAATGTCTTCAATGCGTTGTATGTTTTTATAGGGAAAATATTGACAGCTGATTTTCATCTTTTACTCGAATTTGATTCACAGTTCCTGATTCAAATTATGAAATGCACCAAAAAAGATCCATATAAATTTATAAAATCATAAATTTATTACAAAGCCACATCTCAATCTCAAGAAATCCGCATAAAAATGCTTGATCCCTAGACACTTTTGATGTGTGTATTTTAAAAAATGCGCTCAGAAACACTAATTCATCGTTGATTAATATTCTGATAGGCCGTAATTACAATGTTAAGCCATTGCGTTGGTTAACGTAGTGTTGTAACTGTTAGAAGCCATTTTTAGGGTGCCGTAGCCAAATGGCATAAAACGAAATCCTTATGGATTCGTCATGTCTGTCTGTCCGTCCGTAGGTCACAGCCACTTTTTCCGCAACCAAACCCCTGAAACTTGGTAAGTAGATGTATTCTGTAAAACGCATTAAGATTTTCACACAAAAATAGGAAAAAAAAAACAATAAACATTGGGGGTTCCCCATACTTAGAATTGAAACTAAATGGTTACTTTTAGAACACACGAACCCAAGTTTCTTTGGCAGTCTAGACGTTGTCTTGGTCGGGTTATGTGTGAACCATGCTGATCGGTGTCGAGGTACTTCCATGAGTATTTCATGACAAAGTCTGCCAACTATCTGAAACATCCCTTTACGAAATATCCTAGGAAGCCGATTTTCCAGCAATCACAACATCACAGGTCGCCAAAATATGGAGTCGACGAAAGCTCTGTGACCAATTTTAAATGCAATTCTCATTGGTTTCAGAAATCCTGTTTTCAGTTCATATCTCTGAAGCGGTACGTCCTAGGTCAAAAATAATGAAAATTTGGTATCCCCCTAGCAAAATTCACCCCCCGGAGAGAAAAGTACTGTATTTTGTGGGTGGCTTTTGATTGGCCTTGGCCTTGATTTTGACTAAATGGTTACTTTTAGACCACACGAACCCAAGTTTCTTTGGCAGTCTAGACGTTGCCTTGGTCGGGTTATGTGTGAACCATGTTGATCGGTGTCGAGGTACTTCCATGAGTATTTCATGACAAAGTCTGCCAACTATCTGAAACATCCCTTAACGAAATATCCCAGGAAGTCGATTTTCCAGCAATCACAACATCACAGGTCGCCAAAATGTGGAGTCGACGAAAGCTCTGTGACCAATTTTAAATGCAATTCTCATTGGTTTCAGAAATCCTGTTTTCAGTTCATATCTCTGAAACGGGACGTCCTAGGTCAAAAATAATGAAAATTTGGTATCCCCCTAGCAAAATACACCCCCCGGAGAGAAAAGTACTCTATTTTGTGGGTGGCCTTTGATTGGCCTTTGCCTTGATTTTGACTAAATGGTTACTTTTAGACCACACGAACCCAAGTTTCTTTGGCAGTCTAGACGTTGTCTTGGTCGGGTTATGTGCGAACCATGCTGATCGGTGTCGAGGTAGGTAATCTTATGAGTATTTCATGAAAAATCAACCAACTATCTGAAACATCCCTTAACGAAATATCCCAGGAATTCGATTTTCCAGCAATCACAACATCACAGGTCGCCAAAATGTGGAGTCGACGAAAGCTCTGTGACCAATTTTAAATGCAATTCTCATTGGTTTCAGAAATCCTGTTTTCAGTTCATATCTCTGAAACGGGACGTCCTAGGTCAAAAGTAATGAAAATTTGGTATCCCCCTAGCAAAATACACCCCCCGGAGAGAAAAGTACTCTATTTTGTGGGTGGCCTTTGATTGGCCTTGGCCTTGATTTTGACTAAATGGTTACTTTTAGACCACTTGAACCCAAGTTTCTTTGGCAGTCTAGACGTTGTCTTAGTCGGGTTATGTGTGAACCATGTTGATCGGTGTCGAGGTACTTCCATGAGTATTGCATGACAAAGTCTGCCAACTATCTGAAACATCCCTTAACGAAATATCCTAGGAAGCCGATTTTCCAGCAATCACAACATCATAGGTCGCCAAAATATGGAGTCGACGAAAGCTCTGTGACCAATTTTAAATGCAATTCTCATTGGTTTCAGAAAACCTGTTTTCAGTTCATATCTCTGAAACGGGACGTCCTCTAGGTAAAAAATAATGAAATTTTGGTATCCCCCTAGTTTCCACACCCCCCGGGGAGTAAGGTACTCTATTTTGTAGATGGCCTTTGATTGGCCTTGGCCTTGATTTTGACTTAATGGTTAGTTTACTCTACACGAGATTATGTTTCTTTTGAAGTCCAGACATTATCTTGGTTGGGTCATGTGTGAACCACGCTGATCGGTGTCTGAGGTACTCTTATGATAAAAGAACCACACAGAGCTTAGACTTGTTTTAGTTAGTAAGTTTTTAGTGTCTTTGTGTGCATACAATGCACACATTTATTAGTAATCGTAAGCTCCTCACGCTATAAGCACTAGCGCTTGCGACCACTAAATAAGCGAGGCAGCCCCACTCTGTTTTATGCTGTATTTCATGAAAAAGTCAACCAAATATCTGAAACATCCCTTAACAGGGTGACTCAGGACCTAAGTTTTTCAGCGATGACAACATTACAGATCGCCAAAACATGGAGCCGACGAAAACCGAGAAGGGTTATTTTGTTGGTTTGAGAAATCCTGTTTTCAGTTCATATCTCAGAAACGGGACGTCCAGTCTAGACGTTGTCTTGGTCGGGTTATGTGTGAACCATGCTGATCGGTGTCGAGGTACTTCCGTGAGTATTTCATGACAAAGTCTGCCAACTATCTGAAACATCCCTTAACGAAATATCCTAGGAAGCCGATTTTCCAGCAATCACAACATCACATGTCGCCAAAATATGGAGTCGACGAAAGCTCTGTGACCAATTTTAAATGCAATTCTCATTGGTTTCAGAAATCCTGTTTTCAGTTCATATCTCTGAAACGGGACGTCGTAGGTCAAAAATAATGAAAATTTGGTATCCCCCTAGCAAGATACACCCCCCGGAGAGAAAAGTACTCTATTTTGTGGGTGGCCTTTGATTGGCCTTGGCCTTGATTTTGACTAAATGGTTACTTTTAGACCACACGAACCCAAGTTTCTCTGGCAGTCTAGACGTTGTCTTGGTCGGGTTATGTGCGAACCATGCTGATCGGTGTCGAGGTAGGTAATCTTATGAGTATTTCATGAAAAATCAACCAACTATCTGAAACATCCCTTCACGAAATATCCCAGGAAGTCGATTTTCCAGCAATCACAACATCACAGGTCGCCAAAATGTGGAGTCGACGAAAGCTCTGTGACCAATTTTAAATGCAATTCTCATTGGTTTCAGAAATCCTGTTTTCAGTTCATATCTCTGAAACGGGACGTCCTAGGTCAAAAATAATGAAAATTTGGTATCCCCCTAGCAAGATACACCCCCCGGAGAGAAAAGTACTCTATTTTGTGGGTGGCCTTTGATTGGCCTTGGCCTTGATTTTGACTAAATGGTTACTTTTAGACCACACGAACCCAAGTTTCTTTGGCAGTCTAGACGTTGTCTTGGTCGGGTTATGTGCGAACCATGCTGATCGGTGTCGAGGTAGGTAATCTTATGAGTATTTCATGAAAAATCAACCAACTATCTGAAACATCCCTTAACGAAATATCCCAGGAAGTCGATTTTCCAGCAATCACAACATCACAGGTCGCCAAAATGTGGAGTCGACGAAAGCTCTGTGACCAATTTTAAATGCAATTCTCATTGGTTTCAGAAATCCTGTTTTCAGTTCATATCTCTGAAACGGGACGTCCTAGGTAAAAAATAATGAAAATTTGGTATCCCCCTAGCAAGACACACCCCCCGGAGAGAAAAGTACTCTATTTTGTGGGTGGCCTTTGATTGGCCTTGGCCTTGATTTTGACTAAATGGTTACTTTTAGACCACACGAACCCAAGTTTCTCTGGCAGTCTAGACGTTGTCTTGGTCGGGTTATGTGCGAACCATGCTGATCGGTGTCGAGGTAGGTAATCTTATGAGTATTTCATGAAAAATCAACTAACTATCTGAAACATTCCTTAACGAAATATCCCAGGAAGTCGATTTTCCAGCAATCACAACATCACAGGTCGCCAAAATGTGGAGTCGACGAAAGCTCTGTGACCAATTTTAAATGCAATTCTCATTGGTTTCAGAAGTCCTGTTTTCAGTTCATATATCTGAAACGGGACGTCCTAGGTCAAAAGTAATGAAAATTTGGTATCCCCATGGCAAAATACACCCCCCGGAGAGAAAAGTACTCTATTTTGTGGGTGGCCTTTGATTGGCCTTGGCCTTGATTTTGACTAAATGGTTACTTTTAGACCACACGAACCCAAGTTTCTTTGGCAGTCTAGACGTTGTCATGGTCGGGTTATGTGCGAACCAGGCTGATCGGTGTCGAGGTAGGTAATCTTATGAGTATTTCATGAAAAATCAACCAACTATCTGAAACATCCCTTTACGAAATATCCCAGGAAGTCGATTTTCCAGCAATCACAACATCACAGGTCGCCAAAATGTGGAGTCGACGAAAGCTCTGTGACCAATTTTAAATGCAATTCTCATTGGTTTCAGAAATCCTGTTTTCAGTTCATATCTCTGAAACGGGACGTCCTAGGTCAAAAATAATGAAAATTTGGTATCCCCCTAGCAAAATACACCCCCCGGAGAGAAAAGTACTCTATTTTGTGGGTGGCCTTTGATTGGCCTTGGCCTTGATTTTGACTAAATGGTTACTTTTAGACCACACGAACCCAAGTTTCTTTGGCAGTCTAGACGTTGTCTTGGTCGGGTTATGTGCGAACCATGCTGATCGGTGACGAGGTAGGTAATCTTTTGAGTATTTCATGAAAAATCAACCAACTATCTGAAACATCCCTTTACGAAATATCCCAGGAAGTCGATTTTCCAGCAATCACAACATCACAGGTCGCCAAAATGTGGAGTCGACGAAAGCTCTGTGACCAATTTTAAATGCAATTCTCATTGGTTTCAGAAATCCTGTTTTCAGTTCATATCTCTGAAACGGGACGTCCTAGGTCAAAAATAATGAAAATTTGGTATCCCCCTAGCAAAACACACCCCCCGGAGAGAAAAGTACTCTATTTTGTGGGTGGCCTTTGATTGGCCTTGGCCTTGATTTTGACTAAATGGTTACTATTAGACCACACGAACCCAAGATTCTCTGGCAGTCTAGACGTTGTCTTGGTCGGGTTATGTGCGAACCATGCTGATCGGTGTCGAGGTAGGTAATCTTATGAGTATTTCATGAAAAATCAACCAACTATCTGAAACATCCCTTTACGAAATATCCCAGGAAGTCGATTTTCCATTAATCACAACATCACAGGTCGCCAAAATGTGGAGTCGACGAAAGCTCTGTGACCAATTTTAAATGCAATTCTCATTGGTTTCAGAAATCCTGTTTTCAGTTCATATCTCTGAAACGGGACGTCCTAGGTCAAAAATAATGAAAATTTGGTATCCCCCTAGCAAAATACACCCCCCGGAGAGAAAAGTACTCTATTTTGTGGGTGGCCTTTGATTGGCCTTGGCCTTGATTTTGACTAAATGGTTACTTTTAGACCACACGAACCCAAGTTTCTTTGGCAGTCTAGACGTTGTCTTGGTCGGGTTATGTGCGAACTATGCTGATCGGTGTCGAGGTAGGTAATCTTATGAGTATTTCATGAAAAATCAACCAACTATCTGAAACATCCCTTTACGAAATATCCCAGGAAGTCGATTTTCCAGCAATCACAACATCACAGGTCGCCAAAATGTGGAGTCGACGAAAGCTCTGTGACCAATTTTAAATGCAATTCTCATTGGTTTCAGAAATCCTGTTTTCAGTTCATATCTCTGAAACGGGACGTCCTAGGTCAAAAATAATGAAAATTTGGTATCCCCCTAGCAAAATACACCCCCCGGAGAGAAAAGTACTCTATTTTGTGGGTGGCCTTTGATTGGCCTTGGCCTTGATTTTGACTAAATGGTTACTTTTAGACCACACGAACCCAAGTTTCTTTGGCAGTCTAGACGTTGTCTTGGTCGGGTTATGTGCGAACTATGCTGATCGGTGTCGAGGTAGGTAATCTTATGAGTATTTCATGAAAAATCAACCAACTATCTGAAACATCCCTTAACGAAATATCCTAGGAAGTCGATTTTCCAGCAATCACAACATCACAGGTCGCCAAAATGTGGAGTCGACGAAAGCTCTGTGACCAATTTTAAATGCAATTCTCATTGGTTTCAGAAATCCTGTTTTCAGTTCATATCTCTGAAACGGGACGTCCTAGGTCAAAAATAATGAAAATTTGGTATCCCCCTAGCAAGATACACCCCCCGGAGAGAAAAGTACTCTATTTTGTGGGTGGCCTTTGATTGGCCTTGGCCTTGATTTTGACTAAATGGTTACTATTAGACCACACGAACCCAAGATTCTCTGGCAGTCTAGACGTTGTCTTGGTCGGGTTATGTGCGAACCATGCTGATCGGTGTCGAGGTAGGTAATCTTATGAGTATTTCATGAAAAATCAACCAACTATCTGAAACATCCCTTCACGAAATATCCCAGGAAGTCGATTTTCCAGCAATCACAACATCACAGGTCGCCAAAATGTGGAGTCGACGAAAGCTCTGTGACCAATTTTAAATGCAATTCTCATTGGTTTCAGAAATCCTGTTTTCAGTTCATATCTCTGAAACGGGACGTCCTAGGTCAAAAATAATGAAAATTTGGTATCCCCCTAGCAAAATACACCCCCCGGAGAGAAAAGTACTCTATTTTGTGGGTGGCCTTTGATTGGCCTTGGCCTTGATTTTGACTAAATGGTTACTTTTAGACCACACGAACCCAAGTTTCTTTGGCAGTCTAGACGTTGTCTTGGTCGGGTTGTGTGCGAACCGTGCTGATCGGTGTCGAGGTAGGTAATCTTATGAGTATTTCATGAAAAATCAACCAACTATCTGAAACATCCCTTAACGAAATATCCCAGGAAGTCGATTTTCCAGCAATCACAACATCACAGGTCGCCAAAATGTGGAGTCGACGAAAGCTCTGTGACCAATTTTAAATGCAATTCTCATTGGTTTCAGAAATCCTGTTTTCAGTTCATATCTCTGAAACGGGACGTCCTAGGTCAAAAATAATGAAAATTTGGTATCCCCCTAGCAAGATACACCCCCCGGAGAGAAAAGTACTCTATTTTGTGGGTGGCCTTTGATTGGCCTTGGCCTTGATTTTGACTAAATGGTTACTTTTAGACCACACGAACCCAAGTTTCTTTGGCAGTCTATACGTTGTCTTGGTCGGGTTGTGTGCGAACCATGCTGATCGGTGTCGAGGTAGGTAATCTTATGAGTATTTCATGAAAAATCAACCAACTATCTGAAACATCCCTTAACGAAATATTCCAGGAAGTCGATTTTCCAGCAATCACAACATCACAGGTCGCCAAAATGTGGAGTCGACGAAAGCTCTGTGACCAATTTTAAATGCAATTCTCATTGGTTTCAGAAATCCTGTTTTCAGTTCATATCTCTGAAACGGGACGTCCTAGGTCAAAAATAATGAAAATTTGGTATCCCCCTAGCAAGATACACCCCCCCGGAGAGAAAAGTACTCTATTTTGTGGGTGGCCTTTGATTGGCCTTGGCCTTGATTTTGACTAAATGGTTACTTTTAGACCACACGAACCCAAGTTTCTTTGGCAGTCTAGACGTTGTCTTGGTCGGGTTATGTGCGAACCATGCTGATCGGTGTCGAGGTAGGTAATCTTATGAGTATTTCATGAAAAATCAACCAACTATCTGAAACATCCCTTAACGAAATATCCCAGGAAGTCGATTTTCCAGCAATCACAACATCACAGGTCGCCAAAATGTGGAGTCGACGAAAGCTCTGTGACCAATTTTAAATGCAATTCTCATTGGTTTCAGAAATCCTGTTTTCAGTTCATATCTCTGAAACGGGACGTCCTAGGTCAAAAGTAATGAAAATTTGGTATCCCCCTAGCAAGATACACCCCCCGGAGAGAAAAGTACTCTATTTTGTGGGTGGCCTTTGATTGGCCTTGGCCTTGATTTTGACTAAATGGTTACTTTTAGACCACACGAACCCAAGTTTCTTTGGCAGTCTAGACGTTGTCTTGGTCGGGTTGTGTGCGAACCATGCTGATCGGTGTCGAGGTAGGTAATCTTATGAGTATTTCATGAAAAATCAACCAACTATCTGAAACATCCCTTAACGAAATATCCCAGGAAGTTGATTTTCCAGCAATCACAACATCACAGGTCGCCAAAATGAGGAGTCGACGAAAGCTCTGTGACCAATTTTAAATGCAATTCTCATTGGTTTCAGAAATCCTGTTTTCAGTTCATATCTCTGAAACGGGACGTCCTAGGTCAAAAATAATGAAAATTTGGTATCCCCCTAGCAAGATACACCCCCCGGAGAGAAAAGTACTCTATTTTGTGGGTGGCCTTTGATTGGCCTTGGCCTTGATTTTGACTAAATGGTTACTTTTAGACCACACGAACCCAAGTTTCTCTGGCAGTCTAGACGTTGTCTTGGTCGGGTTATGTGCGAACCATGCTGATCGGTGACGAGGTAGGTAATCTTTTGAGTATTTCATGAAAAATCAACCAACTATCTGAAACATCCCTTTACGAAATATCCCAGGAAGTCGATTTTCCAGCAATCACAACATCACAGGTCGCCAAAATGTGGAGTCGACGAAAGCTCTGTGACCAATTTTAAATGCAATTCTCATTGGTTTCAGAAATCCTGTTTTCAGTTCATATCTCTGAAACGGGACGTCCTAGGTCAAAAATAATGAAAATTTGGTATCCCCCTAGCAAAACACACCCCCCGGAGAGAAAAGTACTCTATTTTGTGGGTGGCCTTTGATTGGCCTTGGCCTTGATTTTGACTAAATGGTTACTATTAGACCACACGAACCCAAGATTCTCTGGCAGTCTAGACGTTGTCTTGGTCGGGTTATGTGCGAACCATGCTGATCGGTGTCGAGGTAGGTAATCTTATGAGTATTTCATGAAAAATCAACCAACTATCTGAAACATCCCTTTACGAAATATCCCAGGAAGTCGATTTTCCAGCAATCACAACATCACAGGTCGCCAAAATGTGGAGTCGACGAAAGCTCTGTGACCAATTTTAAATGCAATTCTCATTGGTTTCAGAAATCCTGTTTTCAGTTCATATCTCTGAAACGGGACGTCCTAGGTCAAAAATAATGAAAATTTGGTATCCCCATGGCAAAATACACCCCCCGGAGAGAAAAGTACTCTATTTTGTGGGTGGCCTTTGATTGGCCTTGGCCTTGATTTTGACTAAATGGTTACTTTTAGACCACACGAACCCAAGTTTCTTTGGCAGTCTAGACGTTGTCTTGGTCGGGTTATGTGCGAACTATGCTGATCGGTGTCGAGGTAGGTAATCTTATGAGTATTTCATGAAAAATCAACCAACTATCTGAAACATCCCTTTACGAAATATCCCAGGAAGTCGATTTTCCAGCAATCACAACATCACAGGTCGCCAAAATGTGGAGTCGACGAAAGCTCTGTGACCAATTTTAAATGCAATTCTCATTGGTTTCAGAAATCCTGTTTTCAGTTCATATCTCTGAAACGGGACGTCCTAGGTCAAAAATAATGAAAATTTGGTATCCCCCTAGCAAAATACACCCCCCGGAGAGAAAAGTACTATATTTTGTGGGTGGCCTTTGATTGGCCTTGGCCTTGATTTTGACTAAATGGTTACTTTTAGACCACACGAACCCAAGTTTCTTTGGCAGTCTAGACGTTGTCTTGGTCGGGTTATGTGCGAACTATGCTGATCGGTGTCGAGGTAGGTAATCTTATGAGTATTTCATGAAAAATCAACCAACTATCTGAAACATCCCTTAACGAAATATCCTAGGAAGTCGATTTTCCAGCAATCACAACATCACAGGTCGCCAAAATGTGGAGTCGACGAAAGCTCTGTGACCAATTTTAAATGCAATTCTCATTGGTTTCAGAAATCCTGTTTTCAGTTCATATCTCTGAAACGGGACGTCCTAGGTCAAAAATAATGAAAATTTGGTATCCCCCTAGCAAGATACACCCCCCGGAGAGAAAAGTACTCTATTTTGTGGGTGGCCTTTGATTGGCCTTGGCCTTGATTTTGACTAAATGGTTACTATTAGACCACACGAACCCAAGATTCTCTGGCAGTCTAGACGTTGTCTTGGTCGGGTTATGTGCGAACCATGCTGATCGGTGTCGAGGTAGGTAATCTTATGAGTATTTCATGAAAAATCAACCAACTATCTGAAACATCCCTTCACGAAATATCCCAGGAAGTTGATTTTCCAGCAATCACAACATCACAGGTCGCCAAAATGTGGAGTCGACGAAAGCTCTGTGACCAATTTTAAATGCAATTCTCATTGGTTTCAGAAATCCTGTTTTCAGTTCATATCTCTGAAACGGGACGTCCTAGGTCAAAAATAATGAAAATTTGGTATCCCCCTAGCAAAATACACCCCCCGGAGAGAAAAGTACTCTATTTTGTGGGTGGCCTTTGATTGGCCTTGGCCTTGATTTTGACTAAATGGTTACTTTTAGACCACACGAACCCAAGTTTCTTTGGCAGTCTAGACGTTGTCTTGGTCGGGTTATGTGCGAACTATGCTGATCGGTGTCGAGGTAGGTAATCTTATGAGTATTTCATGAAAAATCAACCAACTATCTGAAACATCCCTTTACGAAATATCCCAGGAAGTCGATTTTCCAGCAATCACAACATCACAGGTCGCCAAAATGTGGAGTCGACGAAAGCTCTGTGACCAATTTTAAATGCAATTCTCATTGGTTTCAGAAATCCTGTTTTCAGTTCATATCTCTGAAACGGGACGTCCTAGGTCAAAAATAATGAAAATTTGGTATCCCCCTAGCAAAATACACCCCCGGAGAGAAAAGTACTCTATTTTGTGGGTGGCCTTTGATTGGCCTTGGCCTTGATTTTGACTAAATGGTTACTTTTAGACCACACGAACCCAAGTTTCTTTGGCAGTCTAGACGTTGTCTTGGTCGGGTTATGTGCGAACTATGCTGATCGGTGTCGAGGTAGGTAATCTTATGAGTATTTCATGAAAAATCAACCAACTATCTGAAACATCCCTTAACGAAATATCCTAGGAAGTCGATTTTCCAGCAATCACAACATCACAGGTCGCCAAAATGTGGAGTCGACGAAAGCTCTGTGACCAATTTTAAATGCAATTCTCATTGGTTTCAGAAATCCTGTTTTCAGTTCATATCTCTGAAACGGGACGTCCTAGGTCAAAAATAATGAAAATTTGGTATCCCCCTAGCAAGATACACCCCCCGGAGAGAAAAGTACTCTATTTTGTGGGTGGCCTTTGATTGGCCTTGGCCTTGATTTTGACTAAATGGTTACTATTAGACCACACGAACCCAAGATTCTCTGGCAGTCTAGACGTTGTCTTGGTCGGGTTATGTGCGAACCATGCTGATCGGTGTCGAGGTAGGTAATCTTATGAGTATTTCATGAAAAATCAACCAACTATCTGAAACATCCCTTCACGAAATATCCCAGGAAGTCGATTTTCCAGCAATCACAACATCACAGGTCGCCAAAATGTGGAGTCGACGAAAGCTCTGTGACCAATTTTAAATGCAATTCTCATTGGTTTCAGAAATCCTGTTTTCAGTTCATATCTCTGAAACGGGACGTCCTAGGTCAAAAATAATGAAAATTTGGTATCCCCCTAGCAAAATACACCCCCCGGAGAGAAAAGTACTCTATTTTGTGGGTGGCCTTTGATTGGCCTTGGCCTTGATTTTGACTAAATGGTTACTTTTAGACCACACGAACCCAAGTTTCTTTGGCAGTCTAGACGTTGTCTTGGTCGGGTTGTGTGCGAACCGTGCTGATCGGTGTCAAGGTAGGTAATCTTATGAGTATTTCATGAAAAATCAACCAACTATCTGAAACATCCCTTAACGAAATATCCCAGGAAGTCGATTTTCCAGCAATCACAACATCACAGGTCGCCAAAATGTGGAGTCGACGAAAGCTCTGTGACCAATTTTAAATGCAATTCTCATTGGTTTCAGAAATCCTGTTTTCAGTTCATATCTCTGAAACGGGACGTCCTAGGTCAAAAATAATGAAAATTTGGTATCCCCCTAGCAAGATACACCCCCCGGAGAGAAAAGTACTCTATTTTGTGGGTGGCCTTTGATTGGCCTTGGCCTTGATTTTGACTAAATGGTTACTTTTAGACCACACGAACCCAAGTTTCTTTGGCAGTCTATACGTTGTCTTGGTCGGGTTGTGTGCGAACCATGCTGATCGGTGTCGAGGTAGGTAATCTTATGAGTATTTCATGAAAAATCAACCAACTATCTGAAACATCCCTTAACGAAATATTCCAGGAAGTCGATTTTCCAGCAATCACAACATCACAGGTCGCCAAAATGTGGAGTCGACGAAAGCTCTGTGACCAATTTTAAATGCAATTCTCATTGGTTTCAGAAATCCTGTTTTCAGTTCATATCTCTGAAACGGGACGTCCTAGGTCAAAAATAATGAAAATTTGGTATCCCCCTAGCAAGATACACCCCCCGGAGAGAAAAGTACTCTATTTTGTGGGTGGCCTTTGATTGGCCTTGGCCTTGATTTGGACTAAATGGTTACTTTTAGACCACACGAACCCAAGTTTCTTTGGCAGTCTAGACGTTGTCTTGGTCGGGTTATGTGCGAACCATGCTGATCGGTGTCGAGGTAGGTAATCTTATGAGTATTTCATGAAAAATCAACCAACTATCTGAAACATCCCTTAACGAAATATCCCAGGAAGTCGATTTTCCAGCAATCACAACATCACAGGTCGCCAAAATGTGGAGTCGACGAAAGCTCTGTGACCAATTTTAAATGCAATTCTCATTGGTTTCAGAAATCCTGTTTTCAGTTCATATCTCTGAAACGGGACGTCCTAGGTCAAAAGTAATGAAAATTTGGTATCCCCCTAGCAAGATACACCCCCCGGAGAGAAAAGTACTCTATTTTGTGGGTGGCCTTTGATTGGCCTTGGCCTTGATTTTGACTAAATGGTTACTTTTAGACCACACGAACCCAAGTTTCTTTGGCAGTCTAGACGTTGTCTTGGTCGGGTTGTGTGCGAACCATGCTGATCGGTGTCGAGGTAGGTAATCTTATGAGTATTTCATGAAAAATCAACCAACTATCTGAAACATCCCTTAACGAAATATCCCAGGAAGTTGATTTTCCAGCAATCACAACATCACAGGTCGCCAAAATGAGGAGTCGACGAAAGCTCTGTGACCAATTTTAAATGCAATTCTCATTGGTTTCAGAAATCCTGTTTTCAGTTCATATCTCTGAAACGGGACGTCCTAGGTCAAAAATAATGAAAATTTGGTATCCCCCTAGCAAGATACACCCCCCGGAGAGAAAAGTACTCTATTTTGTGGGTGGCCTTTGATTGGCCTTGGCCTTGATTTTGACTAAATGGTTACTTTTAGACCACACGAACCCAAGTTTCTCTGGCAGTCTAGACGTTGTCTTGGTCGGGTTATGTGCGAACCATGCTGATCGGTGACGAGGTAGGTAATCTTTTGAGTATTTCATGAAAAATCAACCAACTATCTGAAACATCCCTTTACGAAATATCCCAGGAAGTCGATTTTCCAGCAATCACAACATCACAGGTCGCCAAAATGTGGAGTCGACGAAAGCTCTGTGACCAATTTTAAATGCAATTCTCATTGGTTTTAGAAATCCTGTTTTCAGTTCATATCTCTGAAACGGGACGTCCTAGGTCAAAAATAATGAAAATTTGGTATCCCCCTAGCAAAACACACCCCCCGGAGAGAAAAGTACTCTATTTTGTGGGTGGCCTTTGATTGGCCTTGGCCTTGATTTTGACTAAATGGTTACTATTAGACCACACGAACCCAAGATTCTCTGGCAGTCTAGACGTTGTCTTGGTCGGGTTATGTGCGAACCATGCTGATCGGTGTCGAGGTAGGTAATCTTATGAGTATTTCATGAAAAATCAACCAACTATCTGAAACATCCCTTTACGAAATATCCCAGGAAGTCGATTTTCCAGCAATCACAACATCACAGGTCGCCAAAATGTGGAGTCGACGAAAGCTCTGTGACCAATTTTAAATGCAATTCTCATTGGTTTCAGAAATCCTGTTTTCAGTTCATATCTCTGAAACGGGACGTCCTAGGTCAAAAATAATGAAAATTTGGTATCCCCATGGCAAAATACACCCCCCGGAGAGAAAAGTACTCTATTTTGTGGGTGGCCTTTGATTGGCCTTGGCCTTGATTTTGACTAAATGGTTACTTTTAGACCACACGAACCCAAGTTTCTTTGGCAGTCTAGACGTTGTCTTGGTCGGGTTATGTGCGAACTATGCTGATCGGTGTCGAGGTAGGTAATCTTATGAGTATTTCATGAAAAATCAACCAACTATCTGAAACATCCCTTTACGAAATATCCCAGGAAGTCGATTTTCCAGCAATCACAACATCACAGGTCGCCAAAATGTGGAGTCGACGAAAGCTCTGTGACCAATTTTAAATGCAATTCTCATTGGTTTCAGAAATCCTGTTTTCAGTTCATATCTCTGAAACGGGACGTCCTAGGTCAAAAATAATGAAAATTTGGTATCCCCCTAGCAAAATACACCCCCCGGAGAGAAAAGTACTATATTTTGTGGGTGGCCTTTGATTGGCCTTGGCCTTGATTTTGACTAAATGGTTACTTTTAGACCACACGAACCCAAGTTTCTTTGGCAGTCTAGACGTTGTCTTGGTCGGGTTGTGTGCGAACCATGCTGATCGGTGTCGAGGTAGGTAATCTTATGAGTATTTCATGAAAAATCAACCAACTATCTGAAACATCCCTTAACGAAATATCCCAGGAAGTTGATTTTCCAGCAATCACAACATCACAGGTCGCCAAAATGAGGAGTCGACGAAAGCTCTGTGACCAATTTTAAATGCAATTCTCATTGGTTTCAGAAATCCTGTTTTCAGTTCATATCTCTGAAACGGGACGTCCTAGGTCAAAAATAATGAAAATTTGGTATCCCCCTAGCAAGATACACCCCCCGGAGAGAAAAGTACTCTATTTTGTGGGTGGCCTTTGATTGGCCTTGGCCTTGATTTTGACTAAATGGTTACTTTTAGACCACACGAACCCAAGTTTCTCTGGCAGTCTAGACGTTGTCTTGGTCGGGTTATGTGCGAACCATGCTGATCGGTGACGAGGTAGGTAATCTTTTGAGTATTTCATGAAAAATCAACCAACTATCTGAAACATCCCTTTACGAAATATCCCAGGAAGTCGATTTTCCAGCAATCACAACATCACAGGTCGCCAAAATGTGGAGTCGACGAAAGCTCTGTGACCAATTTTAAATGCAATTCTCATTGGTTTCAGAAATCCTGTTTTCAGTTCATATCTCTGAAACGGGACGTCCTAGGTCAAAAATAATGAAAATTTGGTATCCCCCTAGCAAAACACACCCCCCGGAGAGAAAAGTACTCTATTTTGTGGGTGGCCTTTGATTGGCCTTGGCCTTGATTTTGACTAAATGGTTACTATTAGACCACACGAACCCAAGATTCTCTGGCAGTCTAGACGTTGTCTTGGTCGGGTTATGTGCGAACCATGCTGATCGGTGTCGAGGTAGGTAATCTTATGAGTATTTCATGAAAAATCAACCAACTATCTGAAACATCCCTTTACGAAATATCCCAGGAAGTCGATTTTCCAGCAATCACAACATCACAGGTCGCCAAAATGTGGAGTCGACGAAAGCTCTGTGACCAATTTTAAATGCAATTCTCATTGGTTTCAGAAATCCTGTTTTCAGTTCATATCTCTGAAACGGGACGTCCTAGGTCAAAAATAATGAAAATTTGGTATCCCCATGGCAAAATACACCCCCCGGAGAGAAAAGTACTCTATTTTGTGGGTGGCCTTTGATTGGCCTTGGCCTTGATTTTGACTAAATGGTTACTTTTAGACCACACGAACCCAAGTTTCTTTGGCAGTCTAGACGTTGTCTTGGTCGGGTTATGTGCGAACTATGCTGATCGGTGTCGAGGTAGGTAATCTTATGAGTATTTCATGAAAAATCAACCAACTATCTGAAACATCCCTTTACGAAATATCCCAGGAAGTCGATTTTCCAGCAATCACAACATCACAGGTCGCCAAAATGTGGAGTCGACGAAAGCTCTGTGACCAATTTTAAATGCAATTCTCATTGGTTTCAGAAATCCTGTTTTCAGTTCATATCTCTGAAACGGGACGTCCTAGGTCAAAAATAATGAAAATTTGGTATCCCCCTAGCAAAATACACCCCCCGGAGAGAAAAGTACTATATTTTGTGGGTGGCCTTTGATTGGCCTTGGCCTTGATTTTGACTAAATGGTTACTTTTAGACCACACGAACCCAAGTTTCTTTGGCAGTCTAGACGTTGTCTTGGTCGGGTTATGTGCGAACTATGCTGATCGGTGTCGAGGTAGGTAATCTTATGAGTATTTCATGAAAAATCAACCAACTATCTGAAACATCCCTTAACGAAATATCCTAGGAAGTCGATTTTCCAGCAATCACAACATCACAGGTCGCCAAAATGTGGAGTCGACGAAAGCTCTGTGACCAATTTTAAATGCAATTCTCATTGGTTTCAGAAATCCTGTTTTCAGTTCATATCTCTGAAACGGGACGTCCTAGGTCAAAAATAATGAAAATTTGGTATCCCCCTAGCAAGATACACCCCCCGGAGAGAAAAGTACTCTATTTTGTGGGTGGCCTTTGATTGGCCTTGGCCTTGATTTTGACTAAATGGTTACTATTAGACCACACGAACCCAAGATTCTCTGGCAGTCTAGACGTTGTCTTGGTCGGGTTATGTGCGAACCATGCTGATCGGTGTCGAGGTAGGTAATCTTATGAGTATTTCATGAAAAATCAACCAACTATCTGAAACATCCCTTCACGAAATATCCCAGGAAGTTGATTTTCCAGCAATCACAACATCACAGGTCGCCAAAATGTGGAGTCGACGAAAGCTCTGTGACCAATTTTAAATGCAATTCTCATTGGTTTCAGAAATCCTGTTTTCAGTTCATATCTCTGAAACGGGACGTCCTAGGTCAAAAATAATGAAAATTTGGTATCCCCCTAGCAAGATACACCCCCCGGAGAGAAAAGTACTCTATTTTGTGGGTGGCCTTTGATTGGCCTTGGCCTTGATTTTGACTAAATGGTTACTTTTAGACCACACGAACCCAAGTTTCTTTGGCAGTCTAGACGTTGTCTTGGTCGGGTTGTGTGCGAACCGTGCTGATCGGTGTCGAGGTAGGTAATCTTATGAGTATTTCATGAAAAATCAACCAACTATCTGAAACATCCCTTAACGAAATATCCCAGGAAGTCGATTTTCCAGCAATCACAACATCACAGGTCGCCAAAATGTGGAGTCGACGAAAGCTCTGTGACCAATTTTAAATGCAATTCTCATTGGTTTCAGAAATCCTGTTTTCAGTTCATATCTCTGAAACGGGACGTCCTAGGTCAAAAATAATGAAAATTTGGTATCCCCCTAGCAAGATACACCCCCCGGAGAGAAAAGTACTCTATTTTGTGGGTGGCCTTTGATTGGCCTTGGCCTTGATTTTGACTAAATGGTTACTTTTAGACCACACGAACCCAAGTTTCTTTGGCAGTCTAGACGTTGTCTTGGTCGGGTTGTGTGCGAACCATGCTGATCGGTGTCGAGGTAGGTAATCTTATGAGTATTTCATGAAAAATCAACCAACTATCTGAAACATCCCTTAACGAAATATTCCAGGAAGTCGATTTTCCAGCAATCACAACATCACAGGTCGCCAAAATGTGGAGTCGACGAAAGCTCTGTGACCAATTTTAAATGCAATTCTCATTGGTTTCAGAAATCCTGTTTTCAGTTCATATCTCTGAAACGGGACGTCCTAGGTCAAAAATAATGAAAATTTGGTATCCCCCTAGCAAGATACACCCCCCGGAGAGAAAAGTACTCTATTTTGTGGGTGGCCTTTGATTGGCCTTGGCCTTGATTTTGACTAAATGGTTACTTTTAGACCACACGAACCCAAGTTTCTTTGGCAGTCTAGACGTTGTCTTGGTCGGGTTATGTGCGAACCATGCTGATCGGTGTCGAGGTAGGTAATCTTATGAGTATTTCATGAAAAATCAACCAACTATCTGAAACATCCCTTAACGAAACATCCCAAGGAAGTCGATTTTCCAGCAATCACAACATCACAGGTCGTCAAAATGTGGGGTCGACGGAAGTTGTGTGTGACCAATTTTAAATGCAATTCTCATTGGTTTCAGGAATCATGTTTTCCGTTCATATCTCTGAAACGGGACGTCCTAGGTAAAAAATAATGAAAATTTGGTATCCCCCTAGTTAAATACACCCCCCGAGGAGTAACCTACTCTCTTTTGTAGGTGGCCTTTATTTTGACTTAATGGTTAGTTTACTCTACACGAGACTATGTTTCTTTTGAAGTTCAGACATTATCTTGGTTGGGTCATGTGTGAACCATAGTAATCGGTTTCTGAGGTACCTATTATTTGGTCTGATGACGCCAGGATATCTAGCACATTATTACACTCTTGGGAAAATAATAGCAGATAATCGTGATTGGATTCGTTTTAACCAGCATTTGACTCTGCATTCAAATGCACTAAAAATATCTCATAACCGTTAACTCTATAAAACAAAATTGATGCTTTTATTTTTTTTTTAATAAAATGAAATTAAAAATTCAAAAAAACCTCACCCCAAAAAAGAAAAAAACATATAGAAAGTTAAAAATATCACTTTCCTATCCTTGAGTCGTGAATGATGTCTTGTCTCAACGATAGGGAAGTGTTATTTTTTACTTTTTTGCGGTGGCGGTTTTTTTAATTTTGAATTTAACTTTTATCAAAAGAATTTTGATAAAAGTTAAATTATAATTAATATAAAAATTAAAAGTCCCAGATGCAATTAGAGGGGTGTTATAAGTTTGACGTCGATGTCTGTTTGGCTATCTGTCTGTGTGCCTGTCTGTCTGTGTCTAAACGGATGAACCGATTTCAATGCGGATTTTATTATTTGAAAACCAGTTTCCTGGCGGTGGTTCTTAGCTATACTGCGTTCTTAGTTATATAACTATACCTATTGCGTTATAGCACTTAATAATTCGTCAATTTAGATTTTTTAGATTTTGGCTCTCTCAAATAATCTATAACTTAAAAAAATAATATCATTGGAAGGTAGTAAATAGGTATCAAATATGTATCCTTCGAAAATTGAAAATAAACTGACGTATATACTCACTAAATAATTGAATCATCAATATGGAGGGACCAAACAAATTACTCGATATTTTTACAACCAATATTTTTTCAGTCAGTCAGAATTAATATTATTTAGGTAGAATTAAGGTCTTAAAACACTAGCAAGGTGGAACATTCCAGCATGCGTAGCATGAACACATTGAACACCGAAGAAACGGCCTTTGTCTACAGACGAATCGGCAAAGTGACAGATTATATAGACAGGAACTCAATCTGCCAAATTTCTTTCAATACACCTGCCTGCGTAGCATGAACACTTAATTTCTTTTCGTCCGAGACACGACAAAGACCGTTTCTTCGGTGATCATGCTACGCGTGCAGGGAGCAGTTTATCAGTTTGGTCCCTCCATCCTGACGTCATGATGGAGGGACCAACATTTTGTTAAAGTTATTCAGCAAATATAGAGGTAGCATTTTTTTTGTAAAGGTAGCAAATAGTAGATTGTTTATCTAGGGAGCAAACAACTATTTTAAAGGCGAGAGTGTTTTTTTTAATCCTGAGCGCAGCGAGGGATTAAAAGTATGTCACTCGAGCTTAAAATAGTGTTGCTCTCGAGATGGACACTCTACTTTTTATCACCCTCTATGAGAAAAATAAGTAAGTGGAACTTATGAACAAGAACTTATTTACGTACAATTCCGAACCATAACCATGTTTATATTTGAACAATTATGGAAGTGTATCGTTACAAGCAGAATGCATTTAATTTCGCGCGTTGTTTATTTTTCATCAACTTTTTTTAAATTTGGCGCGCTCGCAGTTTTTCAGCCAGTCACATATTCAACATTGTTCCCGCATGGTTTGTGATTCACCTCTTTGCTGATTGAAACACTAACTAACAATATCCACATTCCAAATTCAAATCAATTTTGGTCCCTAATGAGCTATTTTGGTCCCTGTTTACGAGGAATAAACTAGCTCTTTTTGAATAGATGTGATAAAATAGTAGATTTATGGTATTATTTTTTACTAAATGTATGACAGACATACATGTAGT
Source organism: Euplexia lucipara (assembly GCA_921972225.1). Lineage (NCBI taxonomy): Eukaryota > Metazoa > Arthropoda > Insecta > Lepidoptera > Noctuidae > Euplexia > Euplexia lucipara. The sequence goes on from OV179144.1 coordinate 10,306,258, forward strand.
AAAAAATAATACCACTTGACTGAGACTTGGTCCCTCCATCTTGACGGTCACGTATTCCCACGGGAACGGAAACTACGCTTGTGAAACCGTGTGACGTCTGCTAGTTATATTTATAATAAAAACCGGACATGTGCGAGTTGGACTTGCCCACCGATGGTTATACAGTACGTAGATAAAAAAATATAAGAAAAAAATCGTCGGATAAAATGAATAAAACATACTTTGCAATGTGCTCATAAAGCCCTCCTAAATTTCAAATTGAAGCTTTTGGCAAATGGGGTAGCCATTTGGACTAAAAGCTTCAATTTGAAATTTGGACTCCTCTAAAATTATAGACCCCCTATTTTCTCAAGATTTACAAATGAAAAGTTTTGAGATTTTGATACCTATTTCTTAACTTCCTTCCATACGTTTCGTATTTATACTGGTGTACCTAGGTTTAAATGAATTAATGCCTCCAATACAAGTAGAACTTTATTTCAAATACATTGATATCGACACAATTGCTATTAATACAGGTGTATTAAAATAACGTAAGATTAGTAAAGAAATAACAATGTTACAACAAAGAGTTTATCGTCGCTGTTGACGAACATTTTAGTCCAAAAACGACAACTTATACTAAAAAGCAAAAAAATATTCCAACAAACACTGGATATGCTGACACTCGGCAATGTTTTTTTAAATAATGATTTCAAAATTTGTTTATTATGTTTGTCAGCAACTATTTCCATCGTAATTAATCATAACACCAATTTTATTGTTCAACTGATAAATCTGAGTTGATTTAAAGTATGTAGTTGACTTGTGAATAAGCTGGCTGCGACATGCAACCAAGTCCTAGCTATCGCTAGTAGTCATCTCCGCGTGATATAATTTCTTTGCAAGTAGGTCTTAGAAGGATTGTGTGCTCAAACTGGGCCGTGTAGCAGCCTTTGATGTCGCAGAGCGGAGGGTAGGCGTCCACTACGCCTTTGTCGCACAAATCCTTGAGCGCCATGGCATAACGAGAAGCGCCCGCGCGTTCTAACCACCGCTTGCAGAATGCGAGAGTTCCGAAATTTTTGTTGATTATGTTCAGCAGCTGTTTTGATGACTGCAGCCTGAAATTGTAACATTATTTTTGTTATTATTTAGACGGAAAACGTGAAAAAAAAAGAGAGCAGGATTAGAACAATTTTAATATTTAACTTAATAACTTTTTACTCCATTTTTCTGATAAATAAATATTGGATACATTGTTTTTATTTTTTTATGAAATTAAAAATAACGGTAATGCATTGAGTCGATATGCAACGTGACGTGAGCTCCCCACTCTTCGAGTTTAACTACATTTACATAAGTATTTTTTCGATAGATTTGAAAAAGTAAAAATATTGTGTTTTGGGGGTATGTTTTTCATACCCCCGGCATCGCTATTCTAATATCCACATATAATTCATTAATTACCTCAGCGGAACAAATTGTTGGTCGAAGTTTTTCATATAGTGAGAGCAATCCATGTCGTCATGAACTTGGCCACGACCAGTTGAACCAAATGTTTCAATAGCATAAAACTCATTTTCTTCCATGCGTGTTGTTTCTCCGCCCTTCACAATAGGAACCGTTTTGCCAGCATGGATCCCTGAATGGCAAATGGTTTTTGATATTAATATTATATGTAAAACGAAGTAACAATTTATTCATGTGCAATCAATTAGTAATAAGTAGGTATATACTCACTGTAGGGTCCAATAGAATGTCCGTTGAGGTTTCGTATAGGTTTTACCTGATACACTTGACCATCAATTTCTACTTCATGCGATTCCATAACCTGAAACATAAATAAATTATTTATGACATTGTGATTACACAAGGTTAAATAACATCAGCTAGTGAACCTTCATAAACAGGATGGGTGAATAATTTTCTTTAATCATTAATAGCAGTAAATGACCTATTAGCGCCATTGATCCCATTATCACCAATAGTCACCTAAAAATGGTGAGTTAATGGTGGTGCTGGTGTATAATTATTACATCTGTAAAGGATTTTTTTTAACTAACTGATGTTTTTCAATGAGCTACTACTACAAAAAAAGAACCGAAACATGCACGGCCTTTTTCTTTCTAAATGTTATTTCACAAAGTATTTTCTGCGGAAATCAAACTCATGGCGGGCCATGCAGTAGCAAACGCTTAGCCTCTGCGCCAACAGTGAAAGATCATTATGGATAATAGGATTGTGTAAGTACCTCTTGTACGGCAGCACCAACATCACACAACCTGACATCAACCCCAGAAGCCTTGATTCCTGCCTCAGTGGCTTCTTGCACTCCTTTGACCAGCGGATCGTAGCGCGGGTTGAAACTCAAAGTGAAAGCACAGTCGATGATGCGCCCGTTGATGTGAGTTCCAAAGTCTATCTTCACAACATCATCATATTCCAAGACAGTTGTATCACCTTTAATAAAAGAAGAGCTTTGAGAAACTAGGAAGTCACTAAGATATTAGATGACAAATGAGTTAGTTTGGCTGGTTAAACATCTGATTTACGAGCTAAAAGAAGAAGAGCTAATTGTCTAGTGAATATTAATTGGTAAATATTCAATATTCCAGTAATTAGGAACTGTAACTTTTTTTTTGTATTTATTAGCTCAATGCATATCAAGCAGCACGCGTAGCATGATCGCCGAAGAAACGGTCTTTGTCGTGTCTCGGAAGAAAAGAAATTAAGTGTTCATGCTACGCAGGCAGGTGTATTGAATGAAATTTGACAGATTGAGGTTCCTGTCTATATTATCTGTCACTTTGCCGATTCGTCTGTAGACAAAGACCGTTTCTTCGGTGTTCAATGTGTTCATGCTACGTATGCAGGAAAGGGTTTCTTACCAGTATTAGGGGTGTAATGAGCTGCACAGTGATTGCGGCTACATCCAGTGGGAAAAGCCAGCCCTGCCTTAAGTCCATCTTCACCAATCAGACGTCTTGCAGTTGATTCCAGTTCTTCACAAATTTGAATCATTGTCATGCCTGGTTTGATCCAGTCACGCATGTATTTACGTGTCTGAAATAACAATTGATATACAGATGGGTTAAATTATTTGTTTTCCAATAAAATTCAATGAAGACCAATGACAATGTAATGAAACATTGTCATTGTGATCTTTATTAAACAATTTGGTAGGTATAAGATTCTTTAGTGATGAGATTACAAGCTCACCTATGCAGCAGCACTGTACCATGGGCAAAAATACTGATGTATTGATTTATTAATAGTTATTAACCATATTACAAAGGAAAAAACAGTTTTACAAAAACAGTTGGTGGCCAATAACAAACAAAACAAAACTGGAGTTATTTTTCACCTGTTAGTGTTTTTTTTAAAAATGGTTGTTTTTTTGTAAAAAACGTTTTTTGCTTTGTAATATGGTCAATAACTATTCATAAATCAATACATCAGTATTTTTGACCATGGTACAATGCTGCTGCATATGTGAGCTTGTAATCTTTTCAGTAAAGAATCTTATACCTTCTTGTGGTGTTGGTGCGTCTGGTCTAAATGGATGTGGCTGAATGCCTGTGTTTTACACAAAGCAACTGCCAATTTGACACACAACCCAGTGACTGGGTAACACAACAACCCTTGTTTAGACTGGTTGTGAGTCTTTCACCAATCGTAACAACTATCAACAATATACAAATCCTACCTCATTAAGCTTGTTAAAAAATATTGATGTATTGATATATCAATATTTCTATTGGGAAATATTGAAAGTGCTAAACTATGCAGTCCATTCCTCAGTTTTTTAGAACTTGATTTCCTTATCAACTCTTCACAACTTCAAAGTAATTATCTGTAATACACTTCTGGACACATCTATTGGCCCACCTTGTATTTTCGGTTTCGTTTGGTCCTAGCTAAAATTTTATATTAGGTCGAGCAAAAAGTTTTTATGCAGTTTTGAATCTGGCACATTCACAATTCCATTCAATAGTCTTTTTTTGAATTTCGAACACAGAATTTAAAGAAACAAAAGACAATTTGGAGCCTGTTTGTTGATATCAAACAATCAAATACTAAGAAAACTTGGTTTTATTGGTTTACTTGGATTTAATTCTTGAAAAAGTGATTGATATCTTTGGTTTTGCAACAAACATTACTTATTCTTAACATGAAGGTGAGGTTCTATCAATAATCTATGGATACTTCACCTGAAGTCGCCGCCCAAGCTGTGGCACTTATTCAGGCCGGACACAGCCAAAGAAACGTGAGTGCTCAACTTAATTTAAGTCGATCTGCGGTCCGAAATGTTTATCGGAGGTACCTAGAGACTGGCGGCTTTGTTCGTCGCCAAGGAAGGCCACGATCTCGGGTCACAACTGAAAGGCAGGATCGATTCATCGTGACGACCAGCTTGAGAAATCGTCACCTTACCTCTATTGAGATACAAAACCAACTTCGCGACTTCCACGGAGTATCTGTGAGCGCTCGAACTGTTCGGAGAAGGTTAAAAGAACGCGATATGGTACCACACAAGCCAGCTAATGGGCCCAAACTAACGCGAGCCCACCGAAAAATAAAATTAAATTAAAAATCTAAAATTGTGTTACATGGCAATGATGGAAGGAAGAAGGTCTACCGACGTAAGGGAGAGCGTTTCGCACAATGCTGCTTTGAAGAGAGGGTTGCTTATGGCGGTGGCTGTGACTGTCTGGGGCGGTATATCCGCGAGCGGCAAAATTCAACTTGAGGTTGTTACAGGACCACGGCTGCCAACATTAAATGCTGAAAGGTACATTCGTGAGTGCTTAGAACCTCACGTGATACCATACGCGGACTATGTGGGCCCGAATTTCCTTTTTATGCATGATAATGCAAGAGCCCATGCGGCCGGCATCGTCAGGGAATATCTTCGGGATGTGAACATCACAGTTATGGACTGGCCAACCAGAAGCCCAGACATGAACCCCATTGAGCACATGTGGGACGAGCTAAAAAGACGTGTTAGGGCTCGTCAGCCAGTTGCCCAGACGATGCAGGAGTTGAAAACTGCCATAGAAGAGGAATGGGAGATGATCCCTCAAAATTTCATAGAGCGGTTGATAAACTCTATGCCTAATCGTATGAGAGCTGTGGTAGATGCCCATGGAGGCAACACGCGTTATTAAATTAAACCTTTACTTGATAAAACATGTTTTTTATTCAAAAATCGATTGCTTTTAACAAGGCGCATATCCGACTTGTTAGGCGTAGCTCCATTTCGTATGGTATTCTGAATTCAAATTTAAAACAATACGATCGAAAAAGATGGTAAAATGTATCAGGTTTAAAACTGCATCAACAGTTTTTGTTCAATCTAGCAATCATTATTTCGGTAGGGGCCATCGAAACCTAAACTCTAAGGTGGGCCAATAGATGTGTCCAGAAGTGTATATATGTATTTAGAAATATATAAGTATGTTTATCGGCTGTTTAGTATCCATAACAGCTCCCATAATAGCTCTGCTTAGCTTGGTTCTAGATGGCGGTGTTGTGTGAAACTTGTGGAATATATATATTTATTAATATAACGATTTATCCCTCCAACTGTGGTTAAATTGTCAATAGAAATAGTAATTTTGTCTCTTCAGCGAAAATTGAGCTTATAAAATAACTTACAAGTAAAAAAATACCATTACATACTTGTCTGTGTGCCTCTGCAGCATGTCTAATTTCCTGGTAGATGTCCTGGTGCAGTCTATCCAATGCCCTTTTTTCTTCACTGGAAAAGCGCTCTTTAGCAGTTCTTTCATCAATACCTTCAGCTGGACCATGCTCTGTTATCTGTCCCTCAGGGAAGTTTCCTATATAATAATAATGTAATTAAAGAAATTAAAAAATGTAAATGTGAATGTGAATTAATGTAATTTGAAATGTAGTGTATATACAAGCTGGCAAGGCAAGGTTTTTCAGAAAGGTCAGGTGCTCGCAACTGACATGTGTGTATGACAACATCTATGTGTTTTTATAATATAAAAGAGTTCTTTGACAAAAAACATTAATGACCTAACTTTATGCACGAAAATTTGCACTCTTCTAATGTTAAGCAAAAACATGTATGTTCTGTGTTCTATCTTTGTACCATCTTTTATACCGTGTTTTATGCAAATAAATGTTATTCTATTCTATGAATGTAAACATAGCAAAAGAAGTATGTAAGTATCATAGCAGATGGCGCATTGTAGTTTTTGTCTACCCCATTAGAGAAAAGGGGTGAGTTTAAGTATGTATACAATGTTTACTAATAAATAAGTCTAACAGCATGATTGTTATCTCATTATCTATGTCAATGTCAATGGTTGAGTTCTACAGAATCCCTTTAAACCAACAGAGTGCCTATGGAAACATGACTGGCCTGTTTGTCTAGTAGTAGTGACCCTGACTGCTATGCCAGAGGTTGTGGGTTAGATTCCCACCCAGGACAAATGTTTGTGTGATGAGCACGATCATTATTTCTGTGTCTGGGTGTAATTTATCTATAATATGTATGTATTTAGAAATGTACAAGTATGTTTATCAGCCGTTTAGTACGCATAACACAAGCTCTCAAGCTTAACTTGGGACTAAATGGTGTTGTGTGAAAAGTTGTGGAATATTTATTACTGAGCCCCTTGTCCAACATTTTCCTAGCAAACTGTGTCTGATGAAGTCGATTAAATTATTTAGAATGCATATTTTTCGTTTTTTAGGTACTCAACAGTAACAATTGCTGTATCACTAATATTTTGTGTTTTTTTTATTTTACCCCTCAAGTGTGAGTATGACTCAAGCTATGCCAGATTTTTTATATTTCTTGCTATTGCATTGTTACAAAGACAGAGAGGGAGAGAGTTTGATTGTTATAAACATACCAACATAACTGGCAAAATGTGGGTGTGCCTCTGCCTAACCCTGCATGATCTTATGTAGTTGTAAACAAATAATACAAAGAGAATCTGTTCATGGATTCAATTAGAAAATAAATAACATATTTTAAGTAATCTGTGCATGTCATGGGCATCTTTATTATGGGTACAGATAGCCAATGAGTGGAATTCCCTTCCTGCATCAGAATTTCCAAGTTCATATGACCCCACTCTGTTTAATTAATTTAACCCCAAGAGGACACCAGTGTCCACACTGTTATTGTATTTCTATTGTGTCTCTAAATGATATGATTGAATCATCAACCTCATCTCTGTGTTCAGGACAAGATTGAAGTCAAGAGTAGACCTATTAAATATATTATTAAAAAAAATTACACACTAAGAATGAGATACATAGAGCAGGTTACTTGCCTTATATTTCTTGTCTTAAATTATTTTGAGTTAATAATAACCTACCATCAGGATAGAGCTCAGCAATGGGGATGGTGGGTGGGTTGGTCTGCTCCTTAGATGGGCTTTTGCCAGATTTGTTTTTGTTCTTTTTTTTCTTCTTTTTCTTCTCATCACCCTCAGCAGTTCCATCTTCAACAGATGCTTCTATTTTCTCTGAAGCATTTGTCACTTCTGTATTTTCATTCTCAGCATTAGCTTCATTTTCTAAAAGAAAAAAATCAGAAATTGAAGTGAGTACCTAAGTTATTACCCCTTTGGAAATAATATTAGCAGTAAGGATCTATAGGAAGTAAGAATACTGGTTGGCATGAACAGTAGGTACAGAATGTAAACGACGCTTTACTTTGCCAATAGAATCTTGTGATTCATAGTAGAAAATATCTGTATGCATTGATGCTAAGTAGGTACAATGTTAAAAGTGCTTTATCACTGATACGCATTTTAATGTTCGTTTGTACTGGACATTGTAATACAATTAGATTGTTTTTAAATAATAAAACTTGTAGTAAATATATATACGTCGATACTAAGATTTAGGTAAATACGACATACCTAATATTATCAGGTTAAGCGTAGGCGCCTCGTTACTGTGTGCGCCGAGGATAAAAATAGACATTAAGAGGGTAATGTACGGTCGCAAGCGATGAGTCTGTTTGAATTAATATAAATATTGCTCGCTCTAACCTGCCTTCTTCTTCTTTTTTTTCTTTTTCTTCTTCTTAGCGGGATCTTTAGATTCGCCCTCTTCTACTGCATCTAGTTCGTCTTCCTCACCATTTTCAACAGCGTCATTGGTAATTAATTCCTCATCTTTTTTTAAGGCAGCCATTGCAACTATAGAAGGACTTGAAAACAAAAGAAGATTGTAAAATGGGCACTAATTTTCCATGCGACCGTGAGCGGTTTTTAACCTCTCTGCTGTTTCACAAAATATAGCTAGAGATATTTTGAGGCTGACAAATGATGACAGCAGGATAGCTTTATGTATTACAACATTCGTACGAAAGAGACAAAAAAGATACCATGTTATACTGAATGTTACCCAATGTAATAAATAGTAAAAAATAATTTTGTGGTACAGATAATAAAGAGTAAGTACATATTTCCACAGGTTAACTAGTAAAGGAAGTTTTAGTTCGGTCATATTCTGTTTCGCAAATTAATTTTTAACCTCCGTAAAACGATAGAAATTCCAGGGTGATTATAAACAAAGCTTTGAGGAGGAATTTTACGCTTGTTTAATATTATTTGATATCAACAAGGTGTCGATACTATTGTATTAATCTCAATTATTTAAAAGCATTAACATAGCATTGCGTTTGACTGCCTCGTTGGTCTAGTGGTCATAAGCGCTATTGCTGAGCATGAAGTCCCGGGTTCAATCCCCAGGTCACACAAAATGTAATTGAGTTTTTCCATAAGGAATTTCTCAGTCGCAGCTCGGAGTCTGGATTTTCGTCCGATTGATGGCAATATAGGCTCACCCCCTATTACATGGGACTTAAACATAAATGGCGAAATGTGGGTATAATACTACAGGTACACCTTTGCCCAACCCTTGGGATTACAGGCCTGATGTTATGTTATGTTTTATGTGTTGTTATACCTAAGCATTACATTCCTCGTATGTCACAAACAACTTTTAACTTACGTGAATATCCTCCTCAAAGTTTTGTTTCTATTCACCCTTGAGTTTCTGTCCACCACATTTTTAACCTCCGACGCAAAAAGAGGGGTGTTATAAGTTTGACCGCTATGTGTGTCTGTGTGTCTGTCTGTCTGTGGCACCGCACCGCTTTTATGAATAAAATTAAATTTGGGGAATAAAATATAAAAAAAATAACATTTAATTCTTTAATTTTGACAAAAAATTACAACCATTTGTATCAAAAACAAAAAAAACTTTATTAGCTTGTTTTTGTGCCTTTGCCTTAAAATATAAAAAGCGCTGATGCACGCGCATCGCTAACTTGTGAACATGTAAAAATTATTCCGCGCGCTGGACAAAAGCTCTGATTTTTTTTACGCAAACGCTGGGTACGGCCATGTTATCTATTCTCTACCTAAGATCTTATAATCTATTACTGGTACAAATGTGATTACAAGACAATTTAATTTCTTCTAATTATTGCATTCGTTTTAAGAACGATTTAAGTTTTCTAGTCAACTTTTTTTTAAATATTTTTATTTGACTTAATTCTTATCTTTATGGGTAAATTTTGTAGAAACATTTAATATCTACAATATCCCATTTATGATCATCGATCATTGAGTAATCTGGAAGATCGTTTATATTTTATTCATCACAAATTCTAGCTAATCCAAAAAAGCCACAACGCCTTATAGTCCCAAGCTAAGCAGTGCTTGTATTACGGGTACCAAAGAACTGATATACATACTTATATATTTCTACATACATACAAATGATAGATTACACCTCGATACAGAACAAATGCTCGTGCTCATCACACAAGTACAGGGTGTTCTGTTATGTTATAATTTTGTTCTCCAAAGGCACAAATTCAGACTTTGGACTTGGGAGTCGAACCCAGACACTAGACAGGACGGCGACTGATTCCAACTAATTGCGCCAATTAGTCGATATATTCGTCGCCAAATACCAGAATCTGTTGGTCTCTGGTACAAAAGATATAGGTAAGGATTTTAATGTTATTATACCAGTCACAACATTTATGCGGTTGGCCCGTAATATGGTTCAAAGTTGAAAATAAAACGAGTAAAGAGTTTTCTCCCATATCTTTTTATTCTAAATACATTAATATTCTTTAATTCAACTCAAATATTCATTTAAACTATTACAAGCTATTTTTTTTTATTTTAAACATAAATAATAAGTAATGCAAATGTCCAGCATTGCACACTTTCAACTCGGTATTAATATTTAACTAGGTATTATCCAATCTTAGCGATAGTTCTCATAGTGACATAACATATACACAACACTGAAAACCTTTGGTGAAAACATGTATCCTACACGACTATTGAATAATAACATGTCCGATGCGCTAAAACAACTCTTGCCACTTTGTTCATTCCTATCATAAGTTCTTTGGTAATAGAATCACGAGTTACTTAGCACAGCACGTAGCAAGAGTCATATAGCATGTCCGACATATTACGGTGGTTACATTAAATACCAATTTATTGCATTAGGTAGGCAATTAGATAAATTCATTGAAATAAGACAAGACAACGAGTACATAATCTAGATACCTATACATTTTGATCATTTATCTTGTTTATTGTACAGTTATTATAAAAAAGTAATGATTACGACAATTCGGCAAAGGTACAAGGTAGGTACATGCAAATGCTCACATTATGTGAATTACCAAAGATTGGGTACGTACGTTATACACAGATCTACTGCAGTACGAATATCATATTCAACACAATTAGTTACAAATACGTATGTTTTTAATTAGGAAATTAATGATTCTAAGCGTAATGTTTCTATTTTATAACACACAAATAGTTAAGCGTATCCAATTTTTTAATGTAGTAGGTATGTATGTATATATACGTTGACGTAGGTACCAAATATCTAAACTATGCAGTTTTAAAATCAGACACTTCGAAGACAGGCGATGCACACATGCTCGTAGTATTTGATCGCCGATAAAATCTTACTTTATCTACGAAAATAATGTACATTGGACCTTCCTTCTTGATGCTGATGAATGACAGAAATGATGACTTAGAAAATACTTTTAATAATAATACTAGGGGACATTCATTATGATCGAAATACAAAACAAGTGAAGTGCGAGGAACTAAAATCATTTTAATCAGTTTTAAAATAAAATAATTATCTTTTGAGTACATGAAGGAATAGAGACCAGCTCTTAAAAATCGTCCATTAAAAATAAAAAGATGGATGATGAAATGCAAAAAATAATACAGGTTCATTAAGTATTACATCCTCCTTATATTATTGTAAATGTACCTACACGAAGTTTATATACGAGTATGTATAGCTGAATGCTCAAGTGGCTATGTGCATGCTAATTGATATAACATTGTCACAAACATGAAAAGGTCGCAACCGACGAACATGAAACTGGATAAAAACTAGATTTTCCATCCAATGTACAATTTTCAGACATCTACTTATTTATATTACATCTTTTACACAGTGGTTGATATATATATTTAAAAAGTATCAGTTACGCTCTTTTCCTTACAAGAAAAATCTATGTAGGTACACAAATATTGTTATACACAGTTGAAATCAGATCTGCACAGCAATTCTGATATTGTTTGATATGATTTACAGTTAATGAAAGGAGCATATATTTGGCATGAATGGATGAAGTAGAAACAGTTGTGCGAAGTGTTTCAGAACTACCTACTACTATTGCAAGACCCGGCCCACGTGCCGATTAGTTTTGACTTAATTCAGCAATTATAAATATTTGAATCCACTCAAAATAAAACTTAGTCGCAAACCACTCATTTGTTAGTACTTAACAATTTATTCAAACACTTCAAGCCGTTAGTTGCGTACACGAAAACTTTAAGATTCATGGCTAATTTTCTGTATTGTATTTGGGTAAAGAGAACTAGAATAAAATACGTAACATTACAAAAAAATAATAATACATTACTCTAAAAAGAAACGTAAACGGATCGCCAGCGATCCTCCATAAGTAATGAGGTGCATTTAGGTTCACAAAAATCAAGTAAAGCTTTCTAATAGGATGAATTTGGTAAAGTGTCTTTTGACCCCCGACCAAATACGAAGAGAGATCTTAAGTATGAATTCGACCTTCCTATAGTACCGTATATACACCTGGGTGACCCGGGTCGTGCCAGGGCTACACGATACGACTACGATACAAAGTGTTGTTTGTGTAGGTTCTGTAACAAACAACGGTTCGGCCGGGAGCTGTCGGAGTCACGGTCGCTACCGCAGTAAGAGGCTGGCCGAATATTATATATTCAGAAAAGACACAACAACAACTCCGAAAGGCAATTTTTAAAATTTACCTTAAAATAGATTTTATATTTAGGATATTTATCATGTTTAATATATTTTGGTGAATAACATCATTATCGCAAACCCGTATTAAATATGAGAAACGTGGATGATATGACAATATAAATTACCCTTTCATACCAATTAATAAGCGTTTTCAATGTCCTTACTTAGTCGAGCCGATATATATTATGCGGCATCGACGACTATAACTACTTACACGACTCATTAAGAACCGAATACTAACTACTTACAGGGATTATCGAACGTCTCCGTGAACGAAAGAACATTTCATATATCTTTGGTTAGACAAAACGAAACAATAGTAAAAATACTAGACAATCGAACGTTACAGTCATTGGAGGGACATAATTATTTAGTCGTTAGGTATTTTTCTAAACAACACTGCGTTATAATCACGTAAAAATAATCATGATCGAAATGTGACGATGCATCGGAATCGTTCCATTTCGAGGGTAAGCGTCAACAAGTATTACTATTATCAACAAGACCCGCCCCGGCCCGGCCGGCGCCGTGCTACTGCCAGAGCTTCCACCACACTTGCATCTTCTCAGTGAGTTTCTTGCAGATTCCCAGTAGTTTCCGTCACATCCCGCCATCACCTTCACCCTCGCACTCCTCTGAGCCTTCACCCTCCTCTAACGTCACCTGTTAACAAAACACATCTTCATTAGTATACTGTCCTCCTTCTTTATTATATTTTTTAAAGTGGAGTATGGATTTTTTAAATATGTCTGATTTAGATCTAAAGTTTTGTTAGCAAGATTTAATATAGTTGGGTTGAACTTACTTGAAAGCGTATTTGCTCGGGGCGGTCATCATCAGGCAGTGAGTGCTGAATAGGGGCTGGCGGCGGTGACGGAGGGATCATACTTTGATAATAATCACGGTTCTCCTCTAGAGTGTCTAATATGTCCTGAGCATCTGGATGTACTAGATCCGCCCATGTCTCCCACAGTGGGTGGACAATGTAGTCGATAAATCCAACTTGAGATTTTTCTATCGTCGCATTATGCCTGTCGCACATTGGACTGATATCCATTCCCTGTTCCCTTTCACGGTCTCCTTGTTGGAAGAATTCTTCCATAAGTAATGCTACCCACCGCTTGTAAAGTGGCAGCGGTTTTGTGGGATTACTCAGATCGGCACAATGTACGAGATTCTCCAACACTTGTATTCTGTCTGTATAATTGTCTAGTAATAGCACGCCACTTCCAGCTACCTTCTTTGTTTCCACCATAGTCTTTAGGTCTGCTAATAGACTCATGTGTTTTGACATGTCTGTGGAAAGAACCATGTCTATGACCATCTTCCGTAGCGTCTGCCTCTGTTTCTTTTGAAGGTTGATAAATATATCGCATCCTTCGTTTTGGAGAAGTTTAAAAGCCACGGCGAGATGGTGGTTCTCTAAAACTGACTCGTCGTTGTACATCAGAGCGAGTTCTGAGCTTGAGTTGACGAGAAACTGGTTGGTGAGGCCGGGGTGGTCCACGTCGTGCACGCACGCCGCGAACAGAGCGGCGCACGTCTCAATGGGAGTGAACACAGCGTCGAGCGCCGGTGTGTTGAGCAGCACGTGCGTGGATTGCGCGACGTCGGCAGCGTGTAGCGAGTTATGGAAGGGGTTATCGCGCATGTAATGCTCCTCCAGAGTGATGGCGAAGGCGAGGAACGTGCGCGCCGGGATCTGCAGCGTCCCCAGGAGCTCCCGAGACGTGAACGCGGCGTACGCAACGGCAGTCAGTGGTCGCCCGCAAGATAAGTCGCCGATGCGGAAGATGTCTACACCCCACCGATCGATTTCTCCCAGTTGACGACCTAAGTCTTCCTCATGAGGAGTGTCTACTCCATATCTAGGCACACGTTCTCCAGTGAAGCTATTGGTGTGCGTCAGGGTCCGCTTAACGCCAGATATCTGTGGAAAAATATTTCAAATTAGTTTAACGAAAATTCAACACGTGTGATTAAGTATTACTTTCAGGGATAATAGTGAAAAGGTAATGAAGAAATGTACTTACTTGTGACATGGTGGTTGCCGGTCCGGTATGACGCGGTTTGTCCTTCTTCTTGGCACGTGCTTCAGCAACCTCGTCCACTTGTAGAGATGGTAAGTCAATGTCTTGTTGTTTGTCTGAAATAAAATAATACAGTTTTAGTTATTTTATTTAATAATTGCTAAATCAATTACATAGTTTAGTTGATTTGGTAGTAAAATATGAACATTTTATAGATTGCTATCAACCAAAATTGGTCGAGTTAAGTGGGATACAGACACAGCCAGTGACCTAAATATAATATTAGTTGCACAGCTCAAAGTAGGCAGAAGCTGCGCAAATACAATACGCTAAATATTATCGTTCGATTACAATTTTTATTGCATTTCTTAACTGTGTTACTGGGTAACTAAGCCGAAAAAGTGGGTGAAATGTGAAGAATCCATTAAAACTTATTATTATTATGATTGATAGGTTTCCAGGTCAGCATGCGAGGTTTGTTATTACCTAAAGATAAGTAATCAATCATACCGATGGGAGCTTTGATATTTTCACATAATAATATGTACTATACTCGTAGTATTGTTCACGTGTCGCTTGGAACTCTAATGACGCTGTGTTTTGCATGGATTTGGGCCAAATGCCTGATAGTATTATTAGGTTTTATAATATAGAGATTGTTTATTAATCTTCATTGTCTTGCCTGATTCTACAGAATAACAAATTAAAAATACTTAATTAAATTCTGACGTTTCTTGTGACCTATATACAGAATTTTGTGTTTTATTTGTGTGCTATTTGCATTGTAATTAGATCCCAAGCATTTTCATTGCCGACTTGGTAACAATTATCACGTTTATGGATTAAATGGAGATGGTATTTGAGACAGTTTAATAATCTCTTAATTGCAATTTATAACACAATATGGCGAGGCGATTAAAGGGGGCCAACGGACCAACACCATGATGAAAGTATAATCCGGGCACATTAAACGGATTAACTTGTTATCTATCTATGTGATATATAGTACTACGCGTCCACTGCCTATCTAATCAACGGATAAATACACTCAAAGCTATTTTCTATATTTAGATAAAAGAAAATCCGATCTACCCATCGGAAATAGAAATGTAAATAATGTGTTTACTCGATCCCGAAGGATGAATGAATTTTAGTTGCTTACAACTCCAGCAATAAGGTTCATATTATTGCCATCAAATGTCGTAATTTGAAATGGAAAAAGGAAATTAGAATAGAAAAGCATTCTCTAATTAACATTATCGATCCGAATGGGAGCCAACTATACTTAAGTATGAGATACGAAGCTCCTCATACAATAAAGGTAGTAACTGAATTAAAGAAATAATGAAGCTATGATTGGCCGATACTACACAATAGGTAACAAGAAAATACGAAATTATGAATTGATGCGGATATTATTGAAAACAGTGGCCCGTTCTTTGGCTGCCGTAATCATTAGTCATGGTCGTTCAGAGCGCAAACAAATTAATTTGTATCACGAAGTTCCTTCGTCCCCATTTGGCAATTGGTTCAATAACAGCTCGTTGTTTGTCAAATATCTATGTCCCAAATATTTTACGCCCTCAATAACTTCTCCTTGAATATTTGTAATAAAGAGCCCTGATGTGTTAATAATTAGCTTGCTCATAGTAGTTGTATTCATTTGAATGCATAGTAGGAAGTGCTAGTGTTGTTTAGATTAACGAATCAGCAGAATTACAGTAGTGTAATTATAATCATTATGACGTATTTATGACAGTATCTGGGGACCTAACATAAAAAGCTTGGCAGAATGAGTCAGGCTTTTGGATAAGGTTCCAAGTTCCACTTGAAAGGAGTTTTAAAAATCGATATACATGTTGTTGTAGAGGGAAGTGCGCGCGCGTGGCTTGGGGTTATCGGCTTTATCAGTGCCGATAACGCTTATTTACATTTATTATCCTGTTAGGTTTATTTACCTGTTGATTTCACACATTAAACCTCCATTTTACACTTTGTGACGCGATTCATAATGACATGTAATCAATAAGTATATAATCTTCTGCATTTATGAATTGATGTCAGTAATCATGTGGCTTTTCTTTAGTAGACACGTATTTATGGCTTTAATCCAGGTTTTCCCAGGGACAATTATAATACGTACAAAGAAAGTCATTATGCGGAAGGTCGTGTCTGTATCCCAACTTGATGAATAATGGTCATTACTCATGTGAGGTGTAGGTAGGAATATATTAACATGTGCCAGGTTAACCTACTTATATTGTTTAAAAATAATTGTTTAATTTAAGCCCTCGCAGTGTTTATTTACTTTTACTGATACTTAATCCTACTTTTATATGTACATAATACCTAACAACAATACAATTAGTTTTGAATTGCTTTAGTACAATTGTTACTGAAACACTCCTCTTTTCATGCAGATAGGGTATAGCGCTTTTAGAATATTTATTATGTCGCCGGTCGAAATAATTGTCGCACAAGTGGGCGCGGGAGGACGTTCACACCATAAAGTAAGTAGGTCATGTACTTCAACATATTTCTAGGCTCCTATAAGTACAAATTATTTATAATTCGTATCAAACTGCCAGTAATCAAGCAATAAATCATACATCTCAGTTCGTTTTATGAATTACCAAATGACTTAAAAGTTGAATTTTTAATTTTTTGAATGTACTTTTTAACTTTAACGCAAAATCATCGTGAGTAATTGAAGTTTCTATATTGGAGAAATCATGGACGTTATACAGTTTTGATGGTCGTTGACAAGAACTTAACAAGAATATACTGTAATGTAAAGGTTACATTACATAACCTCGGGTGTCTATGATTGATGACGGAGGTACTTAAGATTTAGACAGATTGAAGTGCGCTCAATCGCATCGACATGACACAACATACGCGTGACTCACTTTTTCAGCGAGTAAGCTAATCTATGTCTATATCAAAGTTGCAAGTATGTAGCTATTCATAATGCATTTACTATCTATCGTTCCTATCTTAAAACTTGCGAATGATTTGATAAATGTCCCCAGAATATAACTTATTTATCAAGTTATATTAAGTTATCAATAAGTATCTACTTATTTGCTTCAGACTTAGCTGTGTCATTTTTGGTATTGATAAACAAAATGGAAATATTTAAGATACTTATATCTCATAAATAAATAACTACTTTAAATGAAATTATAAGTAATTTGATTGTTATTCATTGATTTCATTATGTTTAAGCCTGTAAAAAAACTAGGATAGTTTTAAAACTCACCTAAAAATGTAGAGCAGATGTATTCCGAGATCTGGTTGCCGGACTTGCTGGACTCGGAGAAGTGGCTCAGCTCCTTGTTCAGCATGCGCTTGAACTGCAAGTGCAACATATCCATAGAGCGGGCCATTGTTACTGCGCGACTCCGCAGCCACCGGGCAGGCGCGGAACGAATGCTTTGTCTCTCGGCGCACACGCGCATTTCACAACACAAAATAATTATAAAACTTTAAACACAAAAAAATCAACTGCTAAGCTCGTATTCCGAACTTTATATTTAATTCACGATATTACTTTAGACGTCTACTATCTATGAGCGCTATCGTCAGACTGAAGCGGTCGCGCCGACGCGGCCTCGTATAAGCGTAGCACAACTAGCGTCACAGCTCTGCACACAGAAATACCGCCTTCTCAGTAATGTGCTTTACATGTAATCTAGATTCAGTCGCTCGCACTTCCTCTGACACAGTGTAGAGGGAACCGTCTTTCCTATTAAACAATTAGTAAGCAACTTGCAACCAGGGCTGCACGTCGTTCATTATATACGAGAATTGTTAGGCCGAAGCTGACTCAACGGGATTCGGTTTAGCTGTCTTGTTTGAGTTGCTTTTATCCGGACGCAACTTGTCTCCATTAAATTTCGTCCGTTGAAATGTTTCAATTAATTGATTTGAAGGCACCGATTGTATCTGATGATAGATAGCAATAACCGGACAAGAATAACGTGAAAAAAAAATACATGGCACGTGACAGAATTTGTGATGTCGATAACATTTTAAAGTTAGAGATTATAGTACCTAGCAACATGGTATCGGATAGTGGACAGGGCTTAGCAGAAGATTCAAATAGATTCCGTTGCTAACTGCTCAATTAAGATGTTTTTTAGCCCTGAAATGACATGTGGAATACGTGGATCTGGTGACAATTGCCCTTGGCATAGTTTCTTATCGACTCTCAAGCCTAATCTTGATCCCCGGTAGTAGCAATGAAAACTAATTTTATATCCTAAATGAGGAAGTTGCCTTCGTGCAACAGCAGATTTAGTTTTTGAGTGTATTCAAATTTTAACATGGGGGACTATCTTGTTGTAACTTATCAGACAGCGTCATTGCAGTATAAGTCGCGTCATTGAATTTTTTTGTAGTAGTTGTAACGAAAATAGTGATTATCTGCGAAAGTAAATTAGCTCAATTCCTACTGCCTGCTTGGAACAATGCTGTTTTTGTTCAATCAGTCATCGAAACCGCATTAATTTTTAAAACACGGCTTCCAATAGATTAATGTCGCGAAGTAGCCGTAGTTAAATAAAGCTATTAAAGAAATCTAGCCTTATTAGGTATCTACTTAGTTGACTTTAGTTATTCTCAACTTTTATTGTTAATAGTGTTTCTTTTTCAAAGTATAACAGTAACTCTGAACAATATATATCTTTTTCACGAGGGTGAATACGAGGTAAAGTACCAACCAAAATGTGCCTACATACCCTGACGGGAATTAACTGACCCGAACCAGTTTCAGCTAGGTACATAAACAGGCTACGTACCCATTGATTTCAAGCACGATTGATTCAATGAATTGCTTAAATTGACTGTGTTGGACCGAACCAGATTTAGAAAACCGTTACTTCAGAGAAATCAAAAAGTTATCCAAAGCTTTTAAAAGCCTTGTCAAGTTCAAAATAGGTTTCCATTAGTTTAGTCATAAAATGTACTGGATAACTGGAACCAAACTGCATGAACATATAGACATCGTGCATGCAAATCAAACAATCATATATCATGTCCTGAAAGCGTGAAAAAACTGAAACAGAGCAGCAGGTCACTAAGTGTGGGATCGTGGCATAAATATGGAATGATAAAGCATTCACTACGAACTAGTTCACGTGTCTAGTGTATCACGTAATACGGTAGTTAACTGGAAAGTTATATTCTGTCACCACACCACTCTAGGGTAAGGTTAAAAGAAACTTTGTGTGTCACTGAAATCCGGATCACGCTCTAAATATTTAATGAAGTTCGCTTGCACGAATACTGTCAGTCTGAACTAGTTCATAAATAATCCTAAAAAAGCTAGTAGTTCGGTAATCTTATTAGTTAACGGTATTCTGTTTTATTATAAGTAGGCAAAAATATTGTTAAGTAAACTCATAGTTTTACTTTTTCATTTACGAAAAATGGGAAAACATTTTAAAAGTTTAACACAAAATGAAGTGTTTATTGTAATGTAATGTGTTCTTTTTTCCTCACGTTGAGATATAATTTAGGATTGAATTCAGGAACTCGGCAGTTATGTTTACTTGTTACAATTTGATATATATTTCGTGTGAAATCATAACATTGTAATTTATACCTTTCATTATTTATGATAAAAAATGCCATTGCCATGTATATGAGAAAAACTCGTAAATCTGGATTCAGCACACATTGAATATATTTCATTCGCTTGAACTGTTTCAATTTCATTTCCGTATCTGATAATAACCATCTTTTAAACAAGAAGTTTAGTATAGTACTTGTCTCTAGGAATAGTAGTAGTAGTAGTAGTTCTTTAGTTTATTTTGAATACGAAAGAAGTAGACTCGACAACGAAAATGGGCATTGGAACAAAACATTCTTTCTTCTTAAAAAAAAAATCTAAGTACATACTTCGAAATTAAATCTCTTCACTACACAATTTAGGTATAGGTAAGTATTTCCTACTTTCAAACCGCCATAATTATCATATCCCTAAGGGTTTTTGATGTGAAATTGGTCTTGCAATTTCCCTGTGACGCCGACCGTGTGGGCGTGGGTAGGAATATAAACAATGAAGTAAAAATACCTAAATTGATTCATGGCTAAAACCATGACGTACCTAAAAGTAGAGTACTCTATTGAAAGCTGTAAACGTTGTACAGGGAATATTAAATACCGTTTACTTGCGTCAGGGTAGGTATACAGCATCTGTTGCTATGAGTAAAATCATTCAGAGAGGACACGGTAAGACCATTTTTAAGCTGAGAAAAATACTATAGGTATTCATTGTGTAATAAATAGGTAATGATTTTTTTTAAATACCGGCTATCGCTCATGTCAATTCACATTGCACCGTTTCGAAATAGATACGCGTTATTGCGTTAGAATCAGTTAGTTATACAAGATATAATTTAACTGTAAAAGTTATTACTTTGTAGCAGTTCACAACTAGATATGGGGTTTTTCTGACAGTACTGATCCATGTTCTAGCAGTTTGGAGTCTCGTCAGTAAATTCTTTTTAGGATAATCACCTCCGATGTGGTCCAGACGGGTAGAACACATAAATAAATTTTAATTTAGGTAAGTATTTGAACTCCCAATTGAATACTAACAAAGCTTATTTTGATCTACGATAAACAGGCAAGGTTGATGTTTGGGAAAAGTCGAATTATTTATTCAAACAAGTTATGACGTAGAATGACGCAGGTAAAAACGGCGCTAATAACGCTACCTGAAAATCGTGACGTTTGTATGTCGTCTAAGTACCTAATGGTAACTGAAACTGATGAGTTATTGTTTGGGTGGTGCTCACGATGGATTATTAATTGTAATTTATATGAACAGAGTTATTGATATTTATTCTATAGGTCATGACGAGACGTGATTAGGACGTGGGCGCGGCAATATGACGCGGTGATCGGACGATACTCGTTAAATGCGTTTTAATGCCAAATGGATCATCAAGCGAATGGGATTAATCATTCCCGATGCTATTGGGTCATCTCAATCATATCAGCTAACTTGGCATCGAGTTTCGTAATTTGATTGAATTGTATGATTCACGATTCCCATATCACATTGGACGGATGTTGTCGTTGGGAGATAGGGTCCCATGACGTTTCTAATGAACAACGTTATATGTAACATGTTAAAAAATGTGATTTATTTGTGTTAACTTCTATTGATTTTTATCAACGTACTGATTAACTGAAAGTTATGCCATGTAGCTACAAGTACTAGTACCTATGTATTATGTATAGGTACGTGAGCTTACAGTCATTACAAGCGTTTTAACTAAATATTTTCATTCTAGAATTAGGTATTTACATTTGCATTTCGACCTTACTTTTAAAAGTTCATAAATTAAGATTAACAATGTTATGCTCCTGAAGAATTTCATGGATGTAGCGTTATGACTGCCTTCTAGACGTAGTAAAAATTGGAAAGTAAACAATGAAAGGAATAACAATACGTAAAGTGAGCAGTCTATGCAACATGCTCCACAGTATTCTACGTAAATAGTAATTTGGATGTGTTCCCGTGAGTTTCGCGAACTCATTTACCGTAACGATGTAGCTATATAAATATTTCTCTGTATAACACAAAACAGGCGCCAATGCTGTAGATTCCACAATTTTTCTTTTCGCCGTTTAAAACTTTTCACTCGCTTCGTTCAAACATTGGTACCTACCTACGTGTAATTTTAGAATATAATTGAATTTACTTTTATATATTTTAAGAACGGCTTACTGAATGAAGATGTTCTGTTTCATTCAATGAAATAGTTTGAACGCGTTTTTGCATATACACTTAAAATACATTTTGCAGGTATAGTACTTGTTGGTTGCTTGATAACAGGTTGTGGTTAGAATGAATACTGGAAAAACATTGTATACGTATTGTGGTTTTTGCGGGAATTCTTAGGACAAACGTTTATAAATGTACATTAAAATTATAAAACGTTTATGATCATTGTTTAAAATTTATTCGTTTGCATGGATTATTCGAAACGCCTGTAATATTCCCTGAAAGATTGTCGGAAAAGCGCTGATGTGCAGTGACATTGCGTTTATTAATGAAAGAAAGATTGTTTTGTTTGACTAATTTTAATTGTCTTGAAAGGATTATTAGTAGGTAATGAGTCGTCCTTATTTGGATACATGTAGAATAGTGTAGTTTATTATTTTATTGCGTGCTGTTGTTGTAACTGATGTCAGAGTTTAGTCATATTCAACACATGATAATATTAGGATTTAAAGATTTCCAAAGAAATCACGTAATCCTGATAAACGTTTAGTCACGGAGGTGTGTGCACGTAGTTAAACTTCGTACTTTTCAACTGCGTAATAATCTCTGATTACCAAATACGTAGGTTATTCCCACTCTGTGTGAAGTAGCTATTTTACCTTATAGGCTTATTAAGTCCAGTTAATTTTACCTACACACTCGTAGGTACCATATTATGACGTAAAAATATTCGAGCACAGTAACAACTATTGTTGCTATCGTATGATTTTAATCGCTTTATTACTAACATAACGAAGTTTTATTAATGGGAAGGGAAGGAAAGAGATGGCAAGTGGTACCTCTCATCGTTGTCAATGAAAGTGTTATCTCAAACAAAAGAAAGTCAGATACTATCTTACTTCCTACATTTTTAAACACAAGTCGTTACATAAGATTTTGATTTAGATTGTTACAATATTTTATTGAACCATTATGATTTGTATCACAACAGCAATTATATCACAATAATTGTGGTTGATTAGCTGTGATGTTGATGAGATTGATTAAACATGTAAGTTTAATCAATCTGTCTAATAGTTAAAATTAGTTAACGCTCATAGAAAGGAGTTGATTGCGACAAGATAAGATACAGATGTACGATAAATAGACGTAAACAAGTCAAGTTATATGTTCAGATGTTTTTAACGATGGGCAGCCCTGGCCTAGATTATAATAATGCGCTTCATTCAACTTTGTAAATACATATGAATAGTGTTTACTTACACAGCACTTTAGTTCAGTAGTAATGAGAGATTGCTCTCCTTGACTAAACTTACCAACAAATGTATGTTTCAAATAATATTTAAATAATGATATTGAATCTGTCTTCAGCCGTTTCATGAATTATGATGCCCTTCAGATCTACAGACTTTTGCTTCACGTCATAATTATTTTATTGTTTGCGATACCTATAAATAATGTGACATGAATATTATTTCCATAAAAGAGAAGAATGATGAATGTTTAACTTAAAGTAATTTGCATAACTCATTCCTATTAAGTTTTTAAACAAAAGATGCATTAATTTCCGTCAAAGTTCTGATTTCATTTGTTTAAAGCAATTTTTTTTTCGAATCTATATCTTTTGATGACTGTGCCTACGAAGTACCTTCTTTTTTGAAGACAGTTAAAATTGTACTATTTGTTACGTATTACGTATGTACGGTATAAATCTAGGTACCTACTTAGTCAAATATATTACGTAATAATGTCTAGTTCACGACAGGGTTGACCGTGACTACTTCTCGAATCTTGTTTGTAGCATTGACGTTGCGACGATAGGAAATAAATCGGAATGTTTAAATTTAGTTCTCAATGATAGCCACGTATTAACGTACCTACTCTAATTATATCTGGATAAAAAAACCTGTTTGGTGTTCTACAAGTTTCAAGAAAATAGGTTTTCTTTAAATTTTCCAACTTATTTTGTTTTTAAGAGAAATTAACCAAATATTAGAAACAAAAACAAAATAAAATCTGTTCATCCATTCGTAAACTACGATGCCACAGACAGTCTGTGGCATCGCGTCAATCTTACAACACCCCGTCGATTTTGCGTCGGGGGATAAAAAGGCATATTACCTAGTGATGACGCATTCGCCAATATTACTGGTAGATAACGTACAGACGAAAACGTCACCATAGTAGAAATTTTTTCATAATTAAGCTGCGTTCAAATGACTCATTGCTACATAACCGCATGTTCTTTTTATCGTAGTTATTAGTGACGTATGGTTCGACAAAGTAAAACATGCGGTCAAAAGTTTAGCGCAAACGCAACTCTTGTGGTTGACCAAGTGCGAAACAACCACAATGTCACTGTCGGCATGCGAGATCTTAATACGTGACGTATTCATTAAATACGTCACACCACAGCTAATTAATAGGTATCTCTCATAAAATAGGCAACAATTATTTTATTATCATTTTTATTTCCTCATTACATGATTATGATGTAGGTACCTAATGCATGCAGGTAAATGTCGGAGTATGTAGATAGGTACCTATTTAGTATTCAGTATTTAACCTATACCAGTATACAGATCTTCCTCCTAGTGCCTATTTAAATACGCATCCATTTATGGTATTAATTGTCACTGATGAGAGTAACGTATTGTTGTAGCTTTTGTGTTTGCTTTCAGCTTTTTGTTGCCTAGGATCAATGCTACGTGCATCGATCCTAGGCAACAAAAAGCTGAATTTGGCTTAAAGTGAGGGGGAAAACAGAGTGAAAATAATATAGTTTTAATACGATAACAAGGTTGGTGATTTTGTAACGTTCACATACAGTTAAAAAACTCATGATGACAAAATATGAATTAATTAATAAAAAAATGTCCCACCTATCTATATTATATTGAAGAGTAGGTAGCTAGGACACAATATTTTCATATATTTTCTAAAACAAAGAATATTCTGTTTGTAACAGTTTTGCATGTAAAATGACAATAAAAGTTTTAATATTTATGAAAGAAAAATGTTTATAGCGAAAACTTCCGATCCATTTTTTTATATCGTGCAAAAGGAGGAGTCTGTCATTAAACATAGTTAAAGTTTGGGGAAGATGTGCAGATAGCTTGTAACTTGTAATGATAAACTAAATGTAGTTATTATTTGAAATGTAGAAAGGGTCGTGTGATTTACCTAGGTACACTAGCATTAGCAATATAGACTTTGCTGATTATCACACTTACCAAAACATTATAAGATAATTTTTTGTTTTGTTTGTATGTAAATAAACAATACCGCGAAATACGCATATTACATGCGTTCTTTTGTCATGATTTTTCAGAAATAATTAAAAAGGTCGGAAAATGAGGACAGCAGTCAAGTGAAAAAAAATCTAGATCTCATATTTTCTAATATCGTTGTAATTGTGGTGGGAAATTCACGTCAACCTTCGTGGTCGAGGCAGCGGCGGCGGGCGTTCTGCCTGAGGTCGGCATAGACGTCACACACGACCCGGGTCATTGGATAGCTGTTGCCAGATGCCCCTTTACTCTATGAAACTATGAAACCTTCATGTTTTTACAGGATTTCCAACACATGCAAACATCCTGCACTGAATAGTTTCATCGAAATTAAATGTTTTACTACATTTTACTGTTTAAATAGAGTTTAGTGTAGGTATACCATGTAGTGTACAATGCTTGTAAATAAATATCTCACCTAACTAACTAAATTCTAAAAACAACTATTTAATAAGTCAGCGCTGTGTTATCTTAAACTTGCCAATAGATATTTCTTAAAGGGTCAGACGGCCCAAAATGTATGGGATTGGCGTAAGTTTCGAAAAGCTGAATTCTATACCTTTTGAAAACTTTGTTGTCGTTAATGAAAATGTGACTTTGTTTAGGCCGCCTGTTAATAAACAATACCAATTCCCCCTGTTTACAATAAATTACAAGTAACGATCACCCTCATTCTGTCAGATACAGTAACAGTGAAAGTAAGGATTACATAAGTAATGGGTCTGGGAGAGTCCATAATTCTAAACTTATGAATGGCGAATACAATGACGTAGACTGCCATTAAACAACATGTCATTTCTAGTAACGTTGTATCTTTCAAGGGCTGTAATCATGTTTACCGATGATAACGAGTACATACACAATAACAAATACTCATTTAATGGCACACAAACATGACCATTCCCAACTTTCAAATGAAATTTTACAGCGTCAAGTTACGATGGCTCATATCTGTTTCTCATTCTTAAGGAAATATTAAAACAAACCTAAACTCTGTGATTATCAAAACCATGGCCACCCGCCTTACAAAACAGATTTTCTTTTGAAGATTGCATTTACATTCAATAATACATTTCAGGCGAAATAAACGTTCTGTAACGTGTAGGCGGCTGTGAGCAATTCAGCGAATTTTCATTCTATTTATCGTACGAATCGTGAGAATTGTGAAGGATGTAGACGTTTAATATGATGGAGGAAAACTTCTCAGGTAAATATCAGAATGTCAGAGAAAGTATACTTTTATTTATGCCATTTTGTCACCAATCATTGTTCTGTTTAGATTTTGTTAGTAAGATTTTTCAGCTACTGGTAATCTTATAATCTTATTTGATTTCAGATTGCAGTTGAAATAGATCTGATACGAAGAGCAATTCTTTCAGCTCATCTGCAGTTTGATCGCAGATAAGGAATTCGAGATACAAGTGTATCATGAGACAATTGATCTGGCAAGGCGGGCGGCGGCTCAGCTCGGCGTACGTGACTGCGCGGGCGTAGGGGACAGCCGTTGTCCATGAACCTTACCCGCGCTCACTATACTCTACACTACCCAACTATTTTACCGCATATGAAGCTCACTGTATAACCTTCCGGAATAGTTAATACTGATTATTGTTATAGCCGATACACGTTCTCTCTCCCAGTCACATTCTACATATTATGTGACAACTGGCACGTCATTGTAAACCGCTGTCTGTTTTGTCTCTTTGTATTTTCCAAGGATGCTGGCTGAGTAATAAAACCAGACAATGTACAGACGCCAGCACATCAAGTTACCCCAATGTGTCAAATTTTCCCAATTGAATATGAACCTTATTCTGTTTGACATAAAGTTGAAAAGCGATCAAAGAAATTTGACACATTGGGGTAACTGGATGTGCTGGCGTCTGTACATTATCTGTCGGAATATTTAAAAATGTAATTTTACTTTGCTGGCTTGGAAAAACTCTGATTCTGAGCTGAATGCTAACCAGGTAAGCCACGTCTTTCATAAAGTGACTGTAGAAACGACGGCCCTTTTGTGATATTTTAAATTGAATTAGTTCACCTTCTTCATGAAATTTGATTTATATTTAGAAGAGATTCTGAATAAAATGATTAAGACCCGTTTCCTAACCAAAAACATCAAAGGTAAGTGTTCCCATTTCTTCCAGGAAGGTGTGCCCAAATCATACTTTTCAACCGAACTGGTGATGGAAGAGGATAGGTAAATAAATATCGATCTGTTGAACTACCAATTTTTTAGGCGTTTAATATCTACTCGGTGTTTATCGACTCCATACCTATCAATGTCGAATCGATAAGTTCGTGCGTATTTGCTGCATCCACAAATAGACTAGAATTTGTCTGTGAAATATTGATTTGTAAATGATACACGCATTATTTTTTGGACGGGATCTGCGTCATTCACGAGGGTACGGCGAGGCTGCCCTTCAGTTTTAATGATTACACGTCACGCACACATGCCATTGACAGTGCCAACTGCCGCTGTAAACCCTCAACGGTAGTTATCCAGGGTTTAGTAATCATTGCCACAATCGTTAAGGAACTCATATACCAGAATTAGTTCGTTACCCAAAGCTTTGAAAGGTCACTCAGGTCAGGACCGACCCTGGCATTTACATAGAGGAAAGGAAAGTTCTCTTATTGAAATATAGAGTTTCAAGTTCACAGCTGGATGGCTAGAAATGAGGTAATCAAAGTTCAAATGAATATAAAACCAAGCTTTGACTAATACTTAAAATAAATTCATATCAAAACAAAAGAAGCGTACGAAACTGAACCATCTGGATGTACTTACTCGAAACTATACGTATATCCCATGTTTACCATTGCGTAGCAAACACTCATGCTTTCGTCAATCGTTCCAGTATCGTATCGCATAATCGTATCAAAAGCTTCTTCAACATTAGGTCTAAAATCGCTGTGTAGTCAGGCAAAGCAAAAAATATTAAAGTGTTCACGTCATTGTGACGTCAAACGCATCGATCCACCAGGAACTAACTGCCTCTCACTCAATATGAAGCGGTGCAAAGTGGTGCAATGCTAGCCAGCCGCGTCCTATTAAAAGTTAAAGCGTGCCCCTCTAAATAATAATTGAGACAGAACACAATGGCCTGCGTCCAAATAAAGTCTCAAGTAACTTGATAGTTGAATGGGATCCTTTAATTAAAATTCATCCCTCAAATATTTGCGGCTTTAATGAATCTACGTATATTAAGAGCTAAAAGGACAACGAAAGTATTATATTTTAATTTGAGAGGCTGACCTTTACTCATACAGAAGTGTGTACTTGATACTATACGTATGTAGCGTTTTAATTACGCTCAATGAGAGGCCTATGTATTAAGTAATATTTAGGTGTACGCTAATTAATTTGAGGAAATAAATTACCTTGCTAAAAGTTGACCAAAATTCCGTAAATTACGAAAAGTATATATGAATAGCAAGTCTTTTGGCTTCGAAATCATTAAAACTTTTCCGACTCAAAGGGGCTTTGAACGTTGACGTGCGATCGAAGTCGCGGAAATTTATATTTAACTAGGGACGTGATTCAAAACATAAGTTAAGCAACAAAATATATTTGACTTGCAGAATTTTAACAAGTTATTGTACTGCCGTTACATTATGATGAATCTGTATCTATCAGCACTATAGACTGACACTAATATAAAACACTGAAATATCGTAATCGAAACTATATCTGTATCGAAGTGTCTGCACTTCAACAGTCAACAGGATGTTGCAGGTTAACAATTACCTACCCTATTAATACCTACATATTATTATAGATTTTACATGGTATTATGAAAAGCGTTGCATACGCATTTTACAATATTACCCAAAAATAACTTATTAGGTACGGAAAGATAATATTATTGAAAAGGTAATGCAATTTCATAAAGAGTTATATTTTCATTCAAATATTAGTACCCAACGACTTTTAAAATACTTATGTCTTGTTTTGTGGGTAGTCAGTAGCCCGAATATGACAACGAGTCATACCAAAGGGCATCGTATCTAATTACTGGGTTGTGGACGTCAGATTAGGCCAGTGGCACCATTTACCTAGAATACTAACTATGTATACGTATTAAACTGTATCTAGTTATATAGGAAACCACCAACTATACTTGAGAAAAGGCTAGGCAGATGATGCCAGATGATAATTCCCTACATTGGTTAAGTGATTAGTCAAATTAATAAGGTGAGTCTTGGAAGTGTTCGTAGATTGACGTTCGTAGAATTCTTTACACAAATAGTTTAGAACGGGCTTCCCATTATTTTGATGGCAAACTATTATCTTAGGTCACATATTGGTAAATCACGTTGCAAAACTGGTTCTCTGAAGAGGCTGGCCAGGTAAATCCCAAAACCGATTCACTGTACCTATGTATGACGTAGCTGTATCAGTTAAGAATTGCTGATATTTACTTATATTTTTTTAAGGTTTGCTAATTACAATACTAAGACGTGCTATCATTATGATTAAGATTTGCGACACGGCTGCAGCCCTATCAAAAAAAACAAAATTCATTTATTCAAATTAGGCTGACGATCAGCAGTTTTTGAACGACAATACTACATAAGGCAGTCCCCCAAAAAGCCAGCCCTTCGCACTACCGTTATAAAGGTTATTTCTGCGTTCAAATTGTGTAACAATATACTGATTTAGAGGCACTGCCGTATCTTGACAACTACATCGGGAGTTATTAAACTTGTTAAACGTATCTAATAAAACATTAAAACACCAAACACTACGACACACTTAGGCATACAAGAACGAGTGACATCTTGACAATATTATATTTGTAAAACCTATGTGTGTAATTCACAAGTTTCCCTTCTAACCATTTTATCAGTAAGTTTCCATCGTTATTGGATTATTGATTTGATTTATGTGTTATTCATAGTGTCATCACGTTTGGAATGCACTTGTTACATTCGTGGTCCATTCATGATGTATCTTAGCGCAACTATGAGTGTACGTGAGTGAGGCTTGGCAATCTTAATGATTAATGACTTGAAGTTCTCGTAAATAGATCACACTTATTATCGTATACAAAGTAATGAACTCGTGATACGTTGAAGAATTTCTATTTCAAATTCTATTCCTCTTCCATATTTCATATTCCTCGGTGAGTCAAATATGGTGTACCGATAGACCTATTTTTAGCCAGTTAATTTTAAGTCGTACATAATAGTCAGGGAGCCTGGAACTAAACGCAATATTGCCATCAATATTGTGTTTAGTTCCAGGCTAATAACACTGCCCGACACAGGATTTTTTTCCCAATTCCTCATGCTAGGCAGTAGCTATTGCAACCAATTGACCAATGAAGCAGTTCGTCAAAATATCTGAAAGGGAGTGACTAATTTTCAAACAAAAAATTTTTGTAGAAACTTTAATTATATAATCTGTACCTAACTGTCTACAGCTTCACTCTTTTTCAGTGACCAATGAATGTTGAGAGTTTTCCTCTTAGATACATTGTGCGTAGTGTTTTATAAATAGAAACAAAAGACAATAATTTATGTGTTCTGATGCACAATATTCAAGAGAATACAAGATGAGCCACTTGGGATAGGCACGACTCGGGTATTTTACCTTCTAAATAAACAGTAGTTATAATTCTCGTGAATTATCATCATAAATCATGATAAGACATTTGATGAAAGTAGGTAGATTGTCTCTTAAATTCCAAGGCTATTACCTATATACCTAACAATGTGTGATACATTATGTACTCTAGTTTCGCGAGGACTATCAGATTTAATAAGAAACATAATATTTAATCGTTATCTATTTTATAACCGTTACTGATTATGTTATTTTACGCGTAGTTTGGTAACATCTAGGCTTCTGTCCTAGTAAATTACTTTTGTAATAGTAACCTATATGATATTAATAGCAGTAATCTTAGATACATGTAGATAGTTAGTTATCATTGGCCTACATTTAATATTTAATGAGAAGGCCGCAGGTTTAACTCCTGTTATTTGCAGTTTAATTTGTTTAGATAACTGGATGACAAGAAAAACACATTAAGTTATTCGATATTATTAGATATAGGTTGTGAAATGCGCATGTCGTCCTTAACCTGCTACCCAGTAAAGAAGCTAATAAGGTTTTTCTTAGTAACACAAATATTAAAAACATCTAAAATGTTAAAAACAACCTTTTTTACCGACAAAACTGAGTAGCACCTGTTGAAAAATACACATTTAAGAGAGACAAAGTTTCATCGTTTTTCTTGCTTATTACAAACACATTTTATAAGATTGCATGATAGTCATCTCAACTCTGGTAGTACTGAAGTACTACCAGAGTTGAGTCATAAAAACAAATATTACTTTACTTGTTTTATCATTGACGTATCAATATTGAGTAAAGATCAATCACCTGTATTAGCTTCATGTCAATGTAATCAATGCATGTTAAAAATATCGTTTCAATGTCTCATTCATAGTGAATCCGTACATGTAACATGAAATGTGCAGTTATACTGACCTTGAGGGAAGCCATATCGGACACGGAGCGATGTGTTTGTATAGTCTCGAGCTGGTCCAGGCACCAGTCCAGCTCCTCAACGGTTTCTAAGGCTAGCTTCATGTAGGCTTCGTCTGGAACAAAGAGAATTACATTAGAATAAAAAAAAGCACACAACATGTCTAAGATGTGGATGGATGGGCTTAGTAAAATGCAAATCTAACATTCAAATTCCTTTGTAAATTATCAATAAGATTTTGGTATTTTTATTTTACCTATTTTAATTTTGAATAAACATTACAGTGAACATTCTTTTCAAATTGATACCGATATCACTTGAACTTTATATCGTATTTTTTAATTTTGAATTATACCTAATAATTGTCTACCCTGGTATCAATATGACAACAAGATCTGATCTCGGAAGTTATAAGTACAACTGATAAATGGTGAATTTGATTACACCTTCAATGATGATGATAAAAATGTTTTTCGTATGGAATTATGTTAATATAATTGCATGAATTGGTCTTGTAATAAACATAAAAATGATTAAAATTTATATTACTGTAAGATTTGATGTGGACAGATTAATTTCACGCTGTTTTCGTGTGATCAGACGTTATCCCGTGCGTCACATATTGGTGTCTCATCAGATACATATAGTGGGGTCTGACTTCAATTTGACCTATTTGAATGTAAATATACTGATAGTGAGTAGATGTCTGGTGGAGTAACCGGATCAGCGGAATATGCAGATCAACACAACATAAAACATAACTTTACTGCTGTGCTCCCAGAAAGGTTATAGACAGATGCCTACAGCATACCCACATTTTTACGAATTACGAAATAATAATAATATTGTTTAGTTTCCCAAATAGTTCACACAGACATAGTTAAAAGAAAGTGGCAGAATTACACTGAGCATAATAATATAACTTTAAGGAAAAATTTATAATAATTAAGTAAACAATATTAGTTTAAGTATACAAAATAATAATGAACCCTGTCTCTTGAACTAGGAGACCTGAATCTTAAGAGAAATAAAAAAAAATTAAATAAAAAGAGATGTGAGAATAGAATAGCGTAACGGAGTAATGACTGTGACTGGACTGAGTGAAGCACATTTTCCCTGTGTTCGCAGTATTGCCCGCTGTAGGCCTTCAACATCTTCCAGTAAAATGTATGATTGAGCAAAGAAAAATAAGATTTATAATCATTTAGTCTCTGAGTTTTCCCTAGGACTGATTGCGAACGGACGTGTAATATAATGAAAATAAGGTAGTATTTTTTCTGTTTTTTGACTGTTGAGATGTAAGTAATTTAGTTAATTATAATTTAGTCAGGATTTTAAAGGTAACCTTTTGTTTGTCTATGTTTTGCAATGTTAGTAAATTATAAGACGTACCTATCTGTTGCTGGGGAGTTTGTTGACTCGAAAACAGTTAAGAGCTAGCGAGAACTGTTTTAAGGAGTGCTGATTGTCAGCCTAATTTGAATAAATTATTTTTGATTTCTTTTTAGAATGCTAACCCTCCATCGCTCTTTGGCAGCTTGAAATTACTAAAACTCGTTCAAACAAAAAGTGAGTTATTCATCAACTCGCCCTCAATAAACTCGCCCGATCGGGGGAGACAGCACATATTTGAATTTACCTATTCTTATATTCGTCAACTCGCACGCTGGTGTAAAGTACAGTCAAATACAAAATACATTTCACACATAATCGATTATTTATACAGGATTATTTGTAAAACACCAACAACCTCGCAGGAGTAGATCAAAATAAAATATTATATTTTTATTCCGTGAAGCGCAACCATGATTGAAATTAGAGAGCGAGGGGTACGATGGATTAATCAAATACATCGATAGACAGTTTTATAACGACTGTCTAAATTTTTTACCAGACAAACATAAATTGATGTTAAGCAACTTTTGGTGAATTATGTTCAAGAGACATACAGGTTATTTAAATTGAATTATGACTGTTGATTTAAAAGTACCAGGGTATCAGAAATGAACAGAAAATCGACTCCTATAAACAATCTGGTTACCAAGTTATCAAGAGTGTAATAATTCATACAAAATCAGCGTAGGCGAAGTGATCTTTATTTGTGATTTTGAATCAGACTGTCATGTCACAACACACAAACAACATGTGAAACATTTTTAAACAATACTAAGTGAGAAAACGAAATCATTTCTTTTTTAAATATTTAACTTCACTAAGCTATTGTATGATTTATTACTCTCTTTTTACGCATGCCCTGTAGAGTCTTATTGCTTTTTGATAAATTTGTAACCAGATTGATTATAGGCGTCGACTTTCTGTTCATTTCTGATACCCTGGTACTATTCAAAACAACAATCATAATTCAATTTAAAGAACCTGGATGTCTCTTTAACATAATTGACCAAAAGTTGCTTAACACTTAATTCCAGTCTATTTATATTTGCCTGGTAAGTTAGTATTTTGTATTGTGATTTTTATGTTAGATACTTTTTAGTATGTAATGTTGATTATTATAAATAAGTAGCATTTTATTCTAGGTTGTTGATTATTATATGTATATTATTTAAATTATAATTTTGTTTTATTTTATTGTAAACTACATTATTTTGCTACATAAAAGATACACTCCAAAAGACTTTTATAGCTCACTGTACCAAATCAGCAATGATTTTAAGTGTCGTGCGAGTTGACGACAAGAAAATTATTTTGTGCCATCTCCCCCGATCGGGCGAGATTTGGTCGGGCGAGATGACGAATAACTCTAAAAAGTACCTTAGAGGTATAAGTACTTAGGTTCTATTTACAATGTATTAAAATAAATATTTATGGAATATAAATATCTATTGTAAACAGACTGGACAATTTCCATTGTATTACAATCTTATGCGTGCAATTTTTATATAGTCGGGATAAATGGTGTTGTTTTCCTGTTTCCAGGTAAACAGAGCTATAAAAAATACCTACACGAATGATGATGAGTTCAGCATCCCATTGGGTGGAATAATTTAGATTACTGAGTAACACCCGGCTTACACGAGACAAGTTTTCCAAGCTTGAGCCACTCTGGTTCTGTTATATACATAACTGTACTTATTGGTGCATATGCCTAACTCTAGAACCTAGATTCGTGTAACCCAACATTAAAATGCTGGTTCAAGCAGATATAAGGTTTCAAAATATTGCAGTGAGCCACTTTACGTTTCATATCATGACCTCTGCACTGCATTCACGCGAGCATTTTGCACAGATAACCAATGTTTATACGCGTGTTATCAATATTTAACTAAAAATGTGTGACCAAGAGGTCGAGAATATTCTTTGTTTTACATTCAGTGCAAATCCGGAAAAGTAGATAACAAATATAGGTATACCTACTTAATTTAACTGCTGAACAGGAATACTTATTTCAATGGTTTGTTTAGGACGTTTATTTTGTGTTCCTCAAAGTACTGTGGGTTTACTACAAGGAGTCGTTAACTACTACGTGGTGGCCGCAATGAGCCTGGCTTAGACGAATTACACAAGACCTCTACCACAAATTGTTATGTACGAGGCCGTGTAGGATGTGAGATTAAAAGGCGAATAGGAAGCGTTGACCTCCAGACCTAACATAGGGTTAATAACCTTTCTATCTTTTCGTTTACGTGCCGCGCCGAGAGGCTCCTTTGTCATGGCCGAACCCTCGGGTACCATCATGTACTCAACAGATCATAATTAAGATTAAGTGCAAGCAATCATGGATTTTCTGCCTCTATCCTTTATAATCAAAGAAAAGTATTCGCTTTTGCCTCCAGAGAGGCATGAAAATAATGAACAATGCAAAAAAATATATTAAAACATTTCGGCTCTAAATTCGTGAAAACCTTGATAACTATTAACAAATGGACAATCAGCTCGACAGTTTCAGTGATGAGCTGTTACAAAAATCATGACAAATATTTAACTGACGGAGGAAAAATTGCTTTCTGTACAAATGGAAACATGATGAAAAATGTGAAAAATCGCACAGAGTGATATAGCTCATGGTTACGGCCTCCAGCCACCGAGGAAACTAGAGCATACTAAATTAGCCAGTACTTCGTCAAAGAACTTAAGCGTGCTGAAGATAATCACAAATGAAAAGATATTAACATTACTTTGCATATTATAAAAATCTACATATAAAAATATATGATAAATGATTCGAGGTTCATATCACTTGAGCAGAATTATAATAACACTTTAAAAGTGAAGTGGAGTCAACTTATCCACTCACAATTGTGTCAAAAGCGTTGGAAAATAACAAAGTTAGATAGTCAAACGACAAACATATCTATAACTGGAAGTACAAAAATAGTTTATTTATTGGAAGTCAATGAAAATAGGATCACAGCTCAAACAAAGCTGACAAAAAAACTGACTGGTGTGACATAGTCACAAAAATAAAACCGTTTCCGCATAATTGGTCACGGCAGTGATTGAAATAATTGACAACAGGCTATTTTAAGGCTGGAGGAGATACACAAACAATTTAACTTTTCCCTCTAATTCAACCGTCGAATGATCGAATTATGGACGCGTTAGTGGTAGCCTTTTCACACATGCTTGCTTATAGAGGAGGCCACCGAAATATAACTGTATAGTTAGTACATGACGAATACAATGCAAGGGATGCGTATGATTTGTGGCATGATCTTCAGCGGTAACAGCGACAGTGGCCTACATTTGACGTTTTTCCTGGAAGCAGTGAGTGGCGAGTGACAGCGTGCGTCCTGAATTCAACTCATGACGGGGCCAACATTGGCACTCATTAGTACCTGTCACGCTCCAAATAGAAGCGGCACGTTTTACTCATTTATAAATTGTGAGAGCTTTGCGAAAACTTTGTTTTTATACTGATGTAAATAAGTGTGTGGACGTGCTCTCAAATTACAATACAAGGGATACGTGGTTATGCTTTAATATAAATTGTTGTTTACATCTCTAAATGGTTTGGCAATACTAAGTTCAATTTACTTCGACATCTATGGTGTGACATTCTATGACCCACCCCTTTGTGGCAAGATAATACGTCAAACTTATTACGCCATGATTAATGACGACACAATGGAACCTACTCTTACAATAGCGACGAAATACCGCACAGGTTCAAAGGAAATTCACAAAATTTTAATATAATTACAAAGAACTGTTAATCATGTTTTAATCTAGGTCGGTTTAAAGGGTTTTCCCAAGTATGCGGTAAGCCGGTATGTAATGAGGATTTTTCCTTCGCGGTGGAAACATTTAGCATTGGACTTAACAAGTAATTACTACTCACATTCAACGTAAAGCTCCGACCACAACTACGCAAATAATTGTAACTAATTAGTATCACAGAGACACAACGCATTAGTCAACATAACATATTAACATAGATTTCGCAGTCACATTGTTATTGATTAGAAGCACTTTACCACTTCAAAGGGTTATCTATATCTATGGTAGTGGTCTTAAAATCAACACAAACATACACAGTATGAATCCAAAGTAATGATTGCCAACACACTGCAGCAGTAGTCGAGCTGCCTTCAACACGATGGCAACTATGTCGAAGGTGACAATTGTTTTATCACGATCTGCGGTCATTTTCCTATCGCAAAAGGCTACTGACAAAAAAACAATCTTGCCGCTGTTTATAACTTTATAGAGTGTTTGACACAAACGTTTGTGTACATAAAAGGTTAAAGGATTAATGACTGCGCAGGGCACTGTGAGCTTATATACTTTGGTTCTGATGCGTCATGAAGCCGCAGGAGAAGGTCACATTCTTGAGTTCATAGCTATCTCAGCGTAACCTAAATGGTACCTACAGTACCCGATGGTTAATAATGGTACATTGAGTAATAGTAAGTACCTATATACCTACGTTGTAAATGACAGTCACACATGAATACGTGACAGAGACAACTCTGGCACAATAAAGTCGATTTTTCTGAAACTGTCCTCCGTCTTAATAAATGCGGAATATTTACAACCAGTGAACTAGGTAAACAATAATTACTAATTCAATCTCCAGCGTTTGATGGTCTATCATAGTACCTACCTACGTGTTATTGTCAAAATTGTGGTGTCTCTCTTCCACAAACGCCAAAAAAGAGTTGAAGGTGAAGTCACAACCAGTGAAGTTAATCTGCCCATTTACCATATATTTTTCAAGACTTATTGTTGGCATATTTACTGTGTTTGTTATAATTTTTAATGTATTAAAATTATTTATCTGGAATACCGATAATTCATACTTAAATGTAGATAAACAACGTCAATGGACCATTTTAAAATGATAATCACATTTTTTTTTACTATTTAGATTGTAGAAAAAACAGTTGATAATTACTATGTTACTGTAACTGAAGCTCCCATTTCATTTTGTCGCATTTTTTGTTTTATTTAGTCACCTTGTAAACATTTTAGAAAACTCTACTAAATAACTTTAAAAGTCTAAGTCGTAAGTGTTCATCAAAATTATAAGTTACATAAACTTAATAAATAATTCTAGTTAAAATATTTATAAAGGACAATCGTGTCAAAGTTTACGCACAGTATTTTAGATTTAATAAAATAATTGTGTTATACTTATAAAATACGTCACATCGTTCTCGCATATGGCCTACGTCAGTTTATTGCTAGCGCACGCACTTCGTCGCCATCTCTTCTTTTGCCATTCAAAAGTATTAATCGTTCAGTAAACCGAGTGAGGTCGATCCTATGACACTTTTGTGCAGATCAGTGCTAGGTATCAATTTTTCCTAAAAAGAAAAAAAGATACCGGGCTGGTATCCGCAACTCCACGTCAAAGCGCGTATTTTGCGTATGGGCCATAATCTACCACGCGGGCCCACTGTAAATTGGTAGACGTCACATGTCATCGAATTTTTGGTTCTAGGAAATGCCGGTTTCCTCACGATGTTTTCCTTCACCGTTTTTGAGAGCAGTGGTGATCGAATAAATTACACAAAGTAATGCGCCTGCCTGGGTTCGAACCCACGACTTACTGTTCGTAAGTCGGGGCCGCCACCACTGGGCCACCGCTGCTAAATGTTCTAAATTTTTCTCAATTTTTCCTAATTTAAATAATTGTTTTTAGACTTGAAGGTAGTTTCGCAATTTAAAGTTGTGTTGAGTAGGCGTCTACCTACATAGGAAACAATTTTCATGCTTCGCTAAGTGATATTTTCTTATGAATTAGTTGTAATTTGGTATTGATCGCCTTTTTCATGGTTACCTACTTTGATTAGAAGGTTACCTATGAAAAAAAAACGAATTAGGGCACGCAACACACAGCGATCTATAAGAAAAAATCGAACGGCAGAAAACAAATGAATTACTGATTTAAACAAAGAAATGTCATGCTATCTATTATGGCAAAAATTTGAATTTGGAATTCAAAAATAAATTAATATTAATTCAATGACTACTGTACCTACTTAATAAAATATACTTATTACTCAACTTCTCTCCGAGTGCTGGAAAAGGTGAGGAAAACTGTCATGAGTAGCGCATTATAAAACAATGATTATTCTACTAAATTAGTTGTATTCATATTTAGTATGTAGGTACATTAAATATTAGGATATCATTTACTTTCCGGCCATTAACTCAATGACTACTAAAACTTAATACTTAGAGTAGTAATTCGAGAAGTTTGAGTGCAGACCTGCATTAATTGGCGGTTTGATTGAGTTTGGCATGGTGGCACTATATTCGATTTTCGAACTTTCAACGGAGACCCCGCGCTCTCCAAATACACCCCCAGGTGTATTTGGAGAGCGCGGGGTCTCCGTGGTTAACCACGCCTATCGCACTACGATTTACAATCAAAGCAGCACCTTAACAATGGTGCCATCTCTGAGTACTTAAGCACAGCCATTTTCGCTTCAGTGGGAAAAGCTCTTATCTATTTATACATATAAAAATGAGATGACGTTTGTTAGTCTCGCTAAAACTCGAGAATAGCTGGACAGATTTGGCTAATTTAGATCATGAAAAAAACAGTCGGATTGAGAGAAAAGTACTAACAATAACAATTTAAGTTTAAGCATGCATACAATCTGTTGCTATCTGACAAACATTTGATGTTCGTTACGTGGTCGGAACAGTATACTCGTCTCAAATTGAAGTACGTACCTATTTAAATAAGGATTTCGAATCGACAACATTTATTTTAAAATAATTGGGATTTTCGCGTGTTTAAACCTTAAAAATACGAAGAGTTAAATAGTGTGGTGTGACCATGACAACAGATCAATACATTTTTGGTTGTCAATTTATGCGTACATTCTGAAATTAATTTTGTCACTAAACTTTAGCCGCCATTGACAGCCGGGGATAGTGTAGCTACCCAACGGTGAAAGATTTATTCAAATCGGTCCAGTAATTTTTAATTTTATTCGTTACTTGCAAAACTACAAATCTGTCCCCTTTATAATATTAAGTATAGATAGATGCAACCGTGAGTCGGGCGGTGATGAATATCAATAGTGTGTCTCAGTAAAAGAAGTTTTAAGCTGCATAAAGAAGTTTTATATTTCAGAAATCAATTTACGTAATTAATAGTGACGACAGAGGGGAACTTCAATATTTTTTTGCAAGAAAGTAATATACTGTCTGAAGTTTAAAGAAGACCGGGAAAACTAACTCAATTTGAGGCACTCATGGAGGCACGCAGCTCAGTAATTCAGTTAAAAATTATATATTTTGTATCTTTTAAAATCAATGCATTTCAGTATGGTAGTTATAGGATAGTTATGATACGTAGGTTACGTTATATTATATGCTGTCATTCTAATGTAACACAAAATGTTTAAATAAGAGCATATTAGGGACTTGCTAAATAAAAGTAATAGTATTTATTATTGTTTTGAATCTATGTTTTATTAATTGTATGTGTCACAGTTTATAACAACTCTTCGTCAAATAAAACAAAATTGCTCCGAAACGGCTTGACCGATTCTAATGAAGTTTTATGTGTATATTCAATAGGTCTGAGAATGGGATGTAAAACAAATAAAACTTATAAATTGATTCCAAGGCGTAACGAAGGTTGCCGTGCAGCTAATTATACATGCTAATTTAAGAAAATAGCTATTGTATATTCACAAATCATTAGTTTCGAGATAATACGGGTAGTCGTTCCAATACTGACAGCTGTATTGGAACAAAAACCGCAATCAAATTGTTTTAACACGTTCAACGGTGACTGGGTTGTGTCAACTTTGCCTTAATGAAATCGGGCAAAGCTAGCTACCCCGGGGCTTTAATTATTTAGGTTATATATATGCGATCTGTATGCCACCACCTATCTTATTTTGTTATATTTATCTATGAAAGTGCCAATCATATTTTTGAAGCAGGAAGCTGTCTGCATGTATATTACAGTTATCAGATTAATAAAGGATTGCTTGTTGACATTATTGAGGCCGTAAGACTAAGAAATGTTTCTGAGAATATTCGAATTTTGCGTGACCAATTCGTCAATATAAACAGTTGTAATCTGTGGCGGAAAACAAATGAGGAAAACTTCATTTAATATGAAAGATACATGCAATCGTATCGACGTGATTTTGCTGACGAAACTCAAGAAACTATCCAAGATTTTTTTTCGTTTTCCATTGAATAAAGGAAAGGAAAAATTCAATGGATTATCGTGTCTGGCTTCGCTAAAGGCGGCGTGCAATCCAATCACGAAGGATTACGGATCCTGTTACGAGGTAAAAAATAAATAAATATGTACCAACAGGATAAAATTCCTTTCGAGAATTTCTGTTTGCATACATCCAAGAAGAAAGTTTTGTATCATTGATATGTTTCAATGTTTTTTTCAATCAAATCATTACGATTAGATGAGTCTGTGATTTTACTTGGAGCTTTAGATAATAAATCATTTCCTGGTATGAATATTAGTAAGTATGTGACAGGTATGTTTACCTTGTGACATAATGTTCTTCGTAATCTCTTTATATCGCATCGGGGAATTGATCACGTTGCTGATAAAGTTGTAAACAAAGCATGTGTAATAATCTGCGCAGTTTGTTTACTCTTAGATATAGCTATCTATCTGTACTTCGCAGCCACGTATTGTTTATGGGGGCGTTTCCCAGTCGGACCGGATATGAAAGAAAGTGTTCTGTTTTTCTGTTTCGTAGGTAATCCACTTAGGAAAATTAGTTATTTTGTTTTTACAAGTGTTTACCGTGTGCCAATCACTCTACTGTCTTGTTTGATTAACGATTTGTTTACGTTCATCTCGAGTACTTTTACTGGAAAATAGTTACTATTGATTTTCAGCTGTTAGGACCAAAACTGTACTAACGTTGTGGCAATCTTATAAGTGCATTTTGACAGATAGAAAAAAAAAAAAAATGTAGTGA
Organism: Euplexia lucipara; assembly: GCA_921972225.1. Taxonomy (NCBI): domain Eukaryota; kingdom Metazoa; phylum Arthropoda; class Insecta; order Lepidoptera; family Noctuidae; genus Euplexia; species Euplexia lucipara. Next base: position 10,348,558 of record OV179144.1, read on the forward strand.
CGGGAAAATAAATCCGATTCGTGAGACATATCAATACATGTATATTGTACACATTCATCTCATTTTTTAATGTGGTATTCGTAAAAGTAATGGTTATGAAGTAAATCGATTTAAAAATGGCTTTTGACGGTCACGACACTACCGTCACCAACGCCATAACATTGCAGTAACGTCCTGTCAGGATAATAATCAAAGATGAATACGTGTTTTTGAGTGCATTTTCTCAATATAAAGTTAAACTTTACTCTTACTAATGATTCCTGTCATTATAGTGTGTGGGTACCGTAGTAATTAATTAGGATCATGAATTTGTTTTTTTACTTAGACGTACATACAAAGTTATAGCGACACAAAAAGAGAGAAGCGTCAAAATGCACTTCTTAAATTGCTACTCCTATAGCTGTATTTTTGTCACAATTTAATGACTCATTTTCAACATTGGTTACTGAAGTGCCTTATGGAAGTTTCTCAAAAATAAAAGGTTTTCAGCTCGCCACAAACATAATAAAATGAATCCTGTTTACTATTCTCCACTCGTCTCCATTTAGTTGCACCACAGCAAGTGCTCTATCCCAATCGTTTCATTCAATATTGATCCAAGTACTTGGATTCCAAACGTTATTACCGTTACTCTCGCAGCCACAACACATCTCCACACCACAAAAGCAATCGCGTCGATTTCTGTTTAACATTTTAAAAGCTATTACTTGACAATGCAGTTGTTTGTTTAACAAAATAATCGGAGGGAGACACTGCGAGCTTCTCGACATTAGTTAAATAAATGTTGGGAAAACCAATAAAATCCTATGGAAAACTTCAGATTACCTGGTAGATTACAGATTATCATTGCAATCCATTGTTGGAGGTATGTGTTTAATGAAGGCTATTAATATGATATCGCGGTAAACAGATAGTATGTCTCGCCTACGTAGAATTGTAGACATAACATATTTTTTTTTTATCAAATGACGCTTTTCACTTTCGTTAGTTACGTGTTCAGTGTTTTTCCAAGACAAAGTACTACCTAATCGGTTTATGAATGAATTTGCACCTGTGTTCGATATTTTGAAGAGTCAATACAGTCTTACAATCTTCTCGAAAAAAACATCAGTACTTATGTGTTTAGCAAACCTCAAAAACACATGGGACCAATTTAAATGAGATTGTACTTAGACCGTTTTACATTCACAAGCCACCCGTCATTTTGCTGACAACCACGACATGTTAAATATGGTCCCCTGTGTATTCTGTTATTATGACGCGTTGCTATCACATCCTGTCAAATTATAAAAGTGCGCATTAGCTTCGATTGCGTTCTAACGATTATATTATTTAGATCGCGATAAAAGCTATAAGGGACGAGGTTAGAACTAGGAGAACACGTAGGTACGGTCACCAAAATAGTTAAATATGAAGAATTTTTGATTACACGGTCAACATTAATTGATATTGTGTAGCGTGTACTTAATTTATTAACCCCAAGCGGACGCCGGCGTCCGCGCTGTCATTGTCTTTCTATTGTGTCTGTAATTGACACGATTGAAAGGTTTAAAAAACTTAGGACACATTTATAGCATTGTTTAAAACTAATTGGAAGTTTTAGTTGCCAGGATACTTATCTGTTACTTGACGATATCCTTGCGCAAATTTGGCACACGTCATGTAAGTAGTTTTACCCTAACCAGTAACAACGTCCCCCTTATGATTAAAGTTGGGTGGAGGCGGGGGAGAAAGTCGCGTATGGTAAAAGGTTGAGAACCACTGATGTAAAAGAATGCATTTATGAGCTGGAAGAGACTTTAAATTAACTTACCACATCGAGTTACAACAATGTTCACACTCCTCTGAGCTCGGCTAACTTGAACATCGTGTTTTACTAAAATACCTCTCAAAGACGTCATTTCACTTTTGTTTTACTTTCATAGATATTAAGTGGTTTTCTGTTGTACATAGCAAAAGTTGTCTGATGCTGCAAACAATTCATTAAGCGCTCTACTGATAGAAATTCTAACTTTAATCACTCAAGTGCAGGTTATTACCATCTACCCACGTCTGCAGCTAATATAAATAGTTTAATATTAACTTTAGATTTACTTTAAAGTAAAGGGTTTTAAGCAAAGAGATTTAAAATACTATAGAGCGGGCATGTCAAGGAAATGTCATAGAAAAACTTTGATCCCATGTCTCAGTAACGCCATCTAGAATAATATATGAATATTGGAGCGGCAGCGGAGCGTACTACAAAAAACTCATAGACTTGTATCCAGTAGGACACACTTTTTCGGACGAAAATTTTGTTCGTGATGTCCGGTCTATAGGTATTGAATGTCTTTGGTTTTAAGATTATATTACCTACGTGCAAAGTAGGTACAAATTTTCACAAAAATAATAACGTCCGTCTTATTTATTTTCTTAAATTACAGTTAAGTATGTATAGATTCATATCACATTGTTAAATTTTATTTTATATTTGATTTATCCTGTATGTATTTAAACGTTTTATGTTATTATTATATTTATAGCCGATTTCCTAAGGTATGTTTTATGATAACACTTCGTAGTTCCAGTTTTACCTGCGTTTTACAATCTCAAAGAATTATCGAAACATACTACATTAAAATCAATTGCTGTTCGTTAGTCCGGCTAAAACTCGAAAACGGTGGCTGATTTATCTGATTTTGGTTTTGAAATGTTTGTGAAAGTCCAGGAAAGGATTAAACAGTGAGTAAATATGAAAAAAGAAACGCTTGGAATATAGTAAAAACAACAATTTCGCTTTCACTTTGCTTTTCCTTTTCCTCCCTGTCAAACATTTGATGTTCGTCCCGTCGTCGGTACGGTATACTCCTCTCAAATTAAAGAACGTATTTAAATAAGGATTTTGTGTCGTCAACATATATATGTAAAATATTGGGATTATTTAAAAAATACGAAAAGTTAAGTCACCATGACAACGGATCAACAGAATTATTTTTTGTTGTCAATTTATGCGTAGTAAGTACGGTCTAAAATTTATTTTGTTCCTATACTTAGAAAGAAGTTTTATGAAGCATAAAAAGTTATATTTCAGAAATCAATTTACGTAACTAATAATGACGACAGAGGCAAACTTCAATAATTATTTGCAAAAAGAACTTTTTTTACTGTTTGGACTTTAATTAAAGTAGACGGGGAAAACTAAATAATTTGTTTGTAACTTATAGGCACGCAGCGCAATAGTTCAGTCTAAAATTATGAATTTAGTATTTTTAAAATCAATGCATTTCAGTAAGGTAGTTAGATTAGGTAGTTAGGTTAGCTATAGGATAGGTATGATAAGTTAGGTTAGGTTATATAAACATGTTGTCATTTTAATTCTATCGAACACAAAATGTTTAAATAAGATCACGTTATTATTGGTTTGGATCTATCTGTTTTCATCTTATTAAACGTATGTATGTATAATATCTAATATATGAAATTGTCGTGTCACAGTGTTAATTACAAAATTCCTCCGAAACGGCTTGACCGACTCTTATGAAATTTTTGTGTAGGTATATTTAGATGGTCTGAGACTAAGATGTAAACTAATAAAAACCAAATAATACTAATAAATTGATTCGATTGATTGATTGAAGTTTGCCGGGGCAGCTAGTAAACAATAAATTTGGTGTCAAACAAAGCTTACATGTTACATACGGTTGTATGGTTCCAGTTTAGTTACTTAATATCCAAGGTCAAAGTTGTAGAATCACACACATATTAAATAGCCAATTAAAACTGCCATATATGTAAATATAGTTTCGTGAATCAGAAGTGAAGCGCACGAAGCTTTAAGCAAGAATGTTCCTTGTGTCCGACAGATAACAGTTTCCATGTGCGCTTGACGCACAACTTGATGAAACCGTTATAGGAGTTTCCATATGCGCTTGACGCACATCTAGATGGAATACGTGATTGGCGTCAGCCACTTGCCGTCAAAACTTTTCTAAAATCAAGCGCTTTTGTAACAGTCCAACTTATGTTGCAAATTGTAAGAGCTTATAAATCTTGCTCGTCATTATCATTGACGTTGTAAGCGCCATGTTTCGTAACGACAGTTTGTGTAAACTACTTTTGTGTTAGTATTATTAAGTGCTCAGAAGACAGACGGCAGGCCGTTTGTCCCTTTAAATGAGTTTCCCAAAAGCGGAGACTTGGCTAAATCGCTTTCTCGCACTCGAAAAGGGTAGAGAGGCCTCTCCATCAAAATACTTAGCTCTATCCACAAACTAAAACTAATGTAGGTATCTATCCTCCCCGTGACAAGGATTGTCTGCGACGAAAATTGGTTGTTTTAGCCCTCAGAGTTTCAAAGTTTGTGTTTTCTAATTAATATTATCTTATTTTTTATTAAGTTTTATTTCAGACAAAGATTAATGGTTATTTTAATGTCTTTATGTAGGTAAATTACGGCGTACCTACATACAAACAGGATTTGTCTAGGTTATTTTCTGACATTGACCACTTTAAAACTACGATGGTTGACCAATGCCATCGATTTCGAAACTCCCTAATGAATGAGATAATAAATGTACTAATAAAAAGGTTAATAGGCTCATAACGTAGGTATGTAATTTACGCAAGACAGGCCTCTGGTTCTACCAGCCTTGTTTTTGTTTATGCTTGCGTCTTACAAACAGTGCAATAAAATATATGATTACAAAATAAATCTTACCTCCAGGGTTTACATTCTTGGGTTGAGGTGTAACAGCAGATGCTGCGCCCGACGACCTTCGTGATCTGAAACGACAACAACATTACATTACATACAGTACTAAGTATAAAAACAATCCTTAATCAGCCTAGAATATCACACTGCTGGGAAACAGTTTTTCTTTCAGTTATAGGGCCCGTAACCCTATAACGCCTGCAATCTGCCTTTACACCTGCAATCTGCCTTTCAACATCATGTCTGATGGTTTTAGGTTAAGGTTGCTGTGCTCTCAGCTTAGTCTTCATTATTTTGTTTTGCACGATTCTTACTGTTTTTTTCTAAAATCAGCTATCTTACAATGAATATCAAACTCGGTCCAGCCGTTTTGAAAATTAGCCCAAACAGACAGACCAAAAACTAAAAATAGAATTTTTTAGACCATTGCCGTATTAACTTTCATATGCTTTTAGTAAAGTGCTGTTATTTGACATTACAAACAAACAATTCAATTTTATTTATATGTATTTACCATTCCCTTACGACGACGTTTTCCTTCGCCATTTTAAGAGTGAATAAAATATCTATAGATACAAATTATATATGGAAGTCATGTCCCTTTCCGACCCAAACCTACAGAAAGTAATTTGTAATACATGAAGATTGTAATAATGTCCGGTCTACGGACGGACACACTAATACACGTCTGTCCAAAGTTGTGGGTGTCTTCAGAAGTAATCAGAAATAAAGCTAACTATAAATGGAAAGTTCTTCTTCTTTGTATCTAAATTGTAACACTGAATATTTGATGCGTGATTTCGCCGCTGTAGATAAGCCGGTCAATTTAATAAAAGTCACCGTAATGTGAAATTTCAATGCCTAGCAATACCGTAAGCTGGCACCCTAAACACAAGTTAAATCTTACATTGGGTGCCAGAGCCCATCGTAAACACTTTTGTCTTTGTAGTAGTAAAGCTGCTAATTGTTTAGATTTAAGTGTTTATGTTCAATTTGGAGGTAATAAATTTTTATTATTATTATTCCATTTATTTCTCGTATATACATATAAATTACATTTTTAAATATTGATATAAAATATATAAAAACATTTAAAAATATAAAAAATAGTGGACCAACGGTGGCGGGAGCTGGTCTAAGCTACCGGTGGTTAGGGCTCCAGAGACAGGAACCTTCTCACGATGCGGGCCGTATCAAGAAGTACTGCCTTCTGAATCAGGCTCTTGACTCAACCGTGCAACGAAAGCCTCGAAAGATGCTCATCGAGGCTTTTAGCCATAAGGCCATTGGTGGTTACAACTATCGGCACAATGACAGCCGAGTCCACATCCCACATGTCGACGACCTCGCGTGCTAAGTCGAGATATATTTTTTTTTTCTTTCTCAGCTTTCACGAGGTTTTCTTCATGAGGGATGGTAACATTGACTATCATTGTGCGGCGCGCTAATCGATCTATCACCACTATATCAGGTTTATTGGCAACAATAGTCCTGTTCGTAATGTTATTATTATTATTAATAATATGGAATAAAAGTTCAGTTTGCTTCTACTTTACCTCATTTCACAGGATATTTTTTATAGAAAAGGATTGCAGGAGAGTTATTCATCCCATTAAATATTTAGCATCAATCCAGCAATAAACACATAGAAATAATATTTACATTTCGCTTATACGCCATTGGAAGTTAAAACATTGCTGGCGAGGTGTACCCATGTTAAGGTAACATCACGCCTGTAACCCGCGAAGCGTGAGGCAGAGGTGGACCTGTAATGGACATTTTACCAGCTATGTTTTAAGTTGCATCTAATAAGAATATAAAACCATCAACCAGGCGCAAATCCAGGCTTTTGGCTGATAAATTCCAGAAGAAAGAACCTAAACAGATTGCCCGATTCGGGATTCACACCCAAGACCTCATGGTCAGCAGTAGCGCTTGACCGCTGCACTAACGAGGCAATTAACTCACTAACACAGTTCACAAGATTGTTCTTTAGACGGAGATAAGAATTCCTCTGTACATTATAACCGTAATCATACTCAAATTTATTCTAATTTATTCATTTATAATGAATAAATTAAAAAAAAATGTATTCTTTGAAAGCATAGATATTCATAATAAATATAATAACTGTTATAAAGTTTTTCTATCAAGTCTTTCTCAGTAGCAGCCCGGAATCTAGATTTGCGCCCAATTGATAGCCCATTGCTATCAATTGGGCGCAAATCTAGATTCCGGGCGGCTTTCCCTCTATTACTTACATAGGATCAAACACAAAATGGCGAAATGTTGGTATACAACAGGTACACCTCTTCTCCCCTCAGGTACGCCTTACCCTTTGTGGATTAAATGCGTGATATTGTGATGTTACATATTTAGAATCTAAATTTGCTGAAATAGTCAGTTATAACTGGTTAAAACTAAATTCGCGCGTCGGCTTTACACATTATTTACTAGGTAAAACTAAGAATTGTCAAGATAAGAGTACTCTGATATTTTTGTTGATACAGTATTATACGCTCTTTGACCGCTATCGTACAAGTGTTCTGATTGTGCTAAATAACAAGTTCAAATTCCTTAGATCAAATGTGCTGTTGTTATTACTACTTTTAGATTACGATACAACTGTTGTGTTGATAATTCCAACAAGGTTGCCACTGTTCGGCTGTCACTTTATTAAATTATAGCAATCATAAAAAAAACATAAATATAAATACAATTATGTAAATACGATGCCTAATTATACTTCTCACAGTAATAAAAAAACAGATAAAACTTTATAGTAAGTTCAAAATGAAACAGATGAATGATGAAGAATTTATTTGATCGGTGTAGGCAACCCTGGTACAGTTGTAAAACCATTGTAGATCGTAAACATATTATCACAATAACAGACCTATAATTAGAAAAAGCAAGCGTTTAGTGTTGTTTGGTCTGCGATGCTTGTAATCTAAATTTAGCGGCGAGACATGTGTTAGATAACTGTGCGGAGGTCATGTCAAGGCCCGATAGACGACAGATGGGTTTAACAACTGTTTATTTCGTTAACAGAACTAGAATCTCGCCTAGCCCATTTAATTGTTCCTTGTGCATCGGTTTCGGAATAAATAGAACTACTGAATGATTAATTTTTGATTACTGGTAACTTTAATAAATAAATAATAATAAATAAATAAATATTCCACAACTTTTCACACAACGCCATCTAGTCCCAAGCTAAGCTAAGAGCTTGTGTTATGGGTACTAAACAGCTGATAAACATACTTAAATACTTCTAAATACATACACATTATAGATAAATTACACCCAGACACAGAACAAATGATCGTGCTCATCACACAAACATTTGTCTTGGGTGGGTATCGAACCCTCCTCCGGCATAGCAGTGAGGGTCACTAACTACTAGACCAACAGGTCAGTCTAACTTTCAGAGTCTCTAACTTTAAGAGACACATAGGGTGTTACAATAGGCGGCCTTATCGCTAAAAGTGATCTCTTACAAACAACTTATGGATGTACTTGACAAACACTCTTTCTGCTCCTTATAAATTACTCTTTTAAAAGTTAGTCTAAAAATCAGTTCTACCAAAGGGTATTGTGTTATCCAGTAACTGGGGTTGTGGAGGACAGATAGTTAGTAGCTACAAGTTAAATGTAACTCATTTGCGTGCGGTTAGACTGAAAGCGGCACCCATCATAGTTGGGTAAAGACCAGGCAGATAATGGTCTTTTATAAAAGGTAGTAAAAAGGAAAAGCGAGATAAATAACGAATGGAATACTATTTGGTAACTCATACAACATTTATTTCCACGAGATCTTATTACACAAACCCGTAATTAGAGTAAATGGGTGCTACAACTAATTCAACACGATGTGCCGTCCATCACATTAATTGCCTCTTAGATATGATGTTGACCATTTAATTCATGTAATGTGCAACGACGTCCGAGTAAATGTTTGTCAGTGCAGACTTATTAATAACACTAATGAGTTGTTACTGTAGGCTTTTATTTTCAAAAAAACATTGTCCTTTATACAACCAACGGCGGATTTAAATAAACAATTTTATTTGACAGACCTGTTATTAAGGTCAATATGTAAATTAAAGTTAATTTGCGTTTGGCAGCTTAATTCGTTTGAATAATTAAATTCGAAAGACTGAATGGTATGCCAATGTTATTGAAAGGCCTATGTCTACACGCTCTTAGATAGATTAAAATACTAACGGCTTCAAGTAAAAAATTCAGGTATAGCTTTATTTTCCGATAAATATTTTAAGGAAAATACGTACCCAATACTGCGATCTGTTAACAAGTTTATGCTGAAGTTGTAGGTAAGTGTAATCTTAGATCTTTTGGTTTCTCGGATTGGAGTCGTTTTTACATAAAATGACTAAGACAATACGAGATTCATAAGAGCAGACGATAATTTATGATAATCTCACTCATAACTGCTCTTTTATATGAGTTAAAGGTTAAGGGCCAGTATGTGACGTCAGGTGTAACCTTATAGTTAGGCATTGTTCTGTCATTTCTTCTTACTTTGCGTTCTTGAGGGTTGAATTGAAAGCTTATTGCTTAGCTAAAATGTATTACGATTTCTATTTGTAAATAATAATAACGGTTTAATTAGAAACGACTAACGAGGTTTTGTTGTGTGTGTTTAATGAAATGTTTATTAAACATCGATTGATCATGAATTTATGACGCTTGTCATGTGTTGGGCACGCCGCATAGGTGACGAGTGGAGGACGTCAACCCGCGCAGGTATCTGATTCGGCGGTCGCATGCCAGCAGCGCCCGAGCAGTAGTCGCTGCCGACAGTTTTATCATCGCGACGACATGGCTACGTCACAGCCTACGTCATCGGAACCAATAATAAATGGAGAAGCCGCGTTTTCCGTGACGTTATTTTGAGTTACTAAAAGGATAAGGATGAGTAATTTGAAGACGTCTACCACACGATTTTGCCGTGAGGTGTGATTTCAGAATGACAAGTGCTTGCGCATCATTTTTCGTGAATACTACAAAGAGTGAATTAATACTATAGTACGTTCGCGTTAAGAATGCAGTAAAGTCATCATTATCCGTCGGCTTAGCATCAACCCATAACAAATCAAATCTTTTCAATTTCATTTTTATACATTCATTAAACTTAAACTTTTAAAATATAATTTGTTTGAATTTAACACCACTGTGGAATACACCTTTATCTTGCAGTTGCACTGCATTCTTACTGCATTCTTAACGCGAACGAACTATAGGGGACAACTGATTAAGGGTTATATGCTATATTCATTTTTATGCGGTTGATACAATGAACACGCCTTCTTGCAGCATACATGACCCTTGAGCCTTGTGTACAACAACTGCGTTTTTCCCACATCATGACACTATCTATGTCGACTATGTCTGCCCGTCGAAAGCTTTTAATCACACATCGAGTGGCGCGATAAGCTAAACTTATCAGTTAATTTACAACAGGTAGTGTGTACTTAATGATCATTATTACAACATTTTATAACGGCACTGTGTTTCAAATACATATTAATATTTATCCACTAGCTCTGGCCGTGACTGTGTTCGCGTGGAGGTTCATGGGTTTTATGTGTATTTTTGCACGGATCCCGACTTCCTTTTCATAAATAAAAGTTTTCTAAGTTACTCCTTATAATATCTGCTATCTTCCAGTGATTAGTCTAAACAAACAAACAGACAGACAGATATTACATTTTATTACTTTTATTTGCATTTAGTTAGATGCTGCTATTTAGATATTTCAAACTTACGTTTCAATTTTATTATTTGTATGTAGAATTTATGGATTGAATATTTGTGAGCACAGTTACGTTGCGTATCCAAAACTTCACACATCTCAGTAGGAAGACCTTGGATTTGCTCACGCGCATAAGATAATAATCAACATCGATGACGAATTGGAGATAAGTATACGTAAGGCTTACTACCTATACGGATATTTATGATAAATGCAAACTCGTGACCGGCTGATCTTTTGTGGTTCTCTCGTGACAGATTCTCCATTGTTAAGACTGTACTTATGGTCTGGTAGGTACCTAAATGACGACACGAGTCATTATAATGGAGTGGTATTCTGTAACCTTGTAGACGAGTACTCTTACTAGCATTTTATTTCTCATTGTTTCTCTCAAAACAAAATAAAAAAAGCTGCACTGGTCAATCGAAGATTAGGGTAAGCTTGCTGAGGTCGCTCCGCGCGGATGGGTGGCGATTTAACATGAATCCTCCCTGCCTCAGAAATCTGGCCGCGGCTGTCATTTATAGATCTTTGACAGTCGTTACGAGTAGAAGTGAGACCGCACAAAATCTGACTAAGGCGATTGACACACTGCCACGCACCACGCAGCGTAGCGCGTGAATGCGTGTTTTAACGTTGCTTGTAAGTATCTCCGTTTGTAAAGAAAACACGCACAGTCCAACACACAGAAAATGCATTCACGCGCGTTCATTCAGTTCAGAGACACGCAACAAGCAGCGTCATGCGTGGCAGTGTGATAATCGCCTAAGGGGCTTACCTACGCCATAGTCAGAATTTGGGCAGCACGATGCTTATATCGTCTCGGTACCACGATATAAGTATCTTGATACCCAGATACTGGGTTGAGGAGATATGCAGTCGCTTTATAGACATTATTGGTAGTCAGCTGCATCGGATTAGACTAGAAGCCGACCCAAACAAAGTTGGGAAATGGCTAGGTCGATGATGATGTTTCTCACAAATGCGTATGTTTTGATACCGGCAAAATTACAGGCACATAAGTAGTAATTTTTGTAAATGAGTTTGCTTGTCGGACGTGATTACGCATAGGGACAACCCAGAAAACTGTGACCTACAATTTACTGTAGATAATGGGTAGGTAGTTCTAGGTGTCGCAATCGTAATTAGGTGAGATGCTTATTTTAACTGCTAAATGTATGGGGCTTCAAACAAAGGTAGACAAACGCCATTAAACTTTGTTAGTAGATGAAAAAAGATAACGTAGATATTGATAAAACTTTTTGACGGCTATTTTAAGAAAACGTTTAATTTAACTTGTTTAAACGTCTATTTTCAGAGTTGAGTCATTTATCAAGTGTATTTTGTATTGTTTTGTATGAGTAACTTTTATACGCTAGGGTAATTTTGGTTGACCGAAAATGAATCATAAATTAAACAATAGTTTGTATTATTCATCAATTAGGGGTGACGAATTACTAGGAATGAAAGTATTAAAGGATATATCAACCTACGTACCTAAATCAAAACAATGAATTTTAGGGAACAAACCAACAGTCTAATTATTTTCATTGACTATGTAGGTACCTAAATAACTTAAAAACGTGTTTTATTTAGATTTAAACTTTTCAGTTCACTTATATTCTTTTCGTATTTTATTCGTATTGAGAAAGGAACTTATATTTCATAAGTATTTAATAACTTAAGGTTTTGATAATGCATCAAAGAAATATTTGCCGAAGATGAGATCAACAAGCTTTGTGAAGACTTAAAGGGTGTGTTTATGTAGTAACGTACATTCAGTTTGTCGAAGAAAAACAAGGGAACGGGAGAAAATTTGCGAGAGAATAACATAAAAAGAAGCCAAGCCGTCGAATATTTACTCATGCGATCGCGCAAAGTACCTAGATAGCGATATAGATGCCATGCGTATGTAGGTCACAGTCTATGTATTTGGATATTTAGGTTTACCTACCAATAGAACATAAGTACTGAAGCTTCACAGGGCTTATCAAACTATTGTAAGCAAATGAGAAAGGAAATTGTGTTCGTATATCCTGCTACTGCGGTCACGAAATACCATTCGGACATTACCGATACAAAATTCGTTTTTGTGGGTTGAAAACCCTGTCAAATTACCGTGAATAACTACGCACAAAATAATTATTAAATTTTCCCACCGCTGGATTTGGTATATACTTATAGAAGGAGAATGATAAGTTTCCTTATATTACTTACTACAGGAAGTGCATCCAATTTCTAACAAATGCACGTAAGCCGGCTGAAAGCCCTATTTACACATAATCTGCATTATTAGTCAGAATTTCGTAGCTTCAGCAACCTAAATGACATGTAATTTGTTGTGGAGCGGAAACGCGGTTAAACTGCGAAACTAGTTAGTTATGTTTACATTAATAAATATTTACTATCAGTCGTTTTATTAGTTAGTGTTATGACAGAGTGTAGTTTATACGCGTCTAAATAGAGCGCCTGTCTGTATCTTAAACGCAAATATTTGTACTTTCAGCACTTCAAGTTTATATGGAGCACTATTTGTTCGGCTTTTCATGTCTGTGGCTCTTAAACCTGGTACTTACAATCCTATAAAATGAGGTAGATGTATATTTCAACAAGTCTACTCTGTTCTGTGGCTGATTTTATTCCACCGTGTTAAGTGGAGGCGTTAACAGAAACAAAAGAATGACTTACTTGGCGGCGGGCACGTTGGTGAGGCATAAGAAGTTGTTACGAACACTGCGCAGGCTCGCCAGGACCTGCGCGAAGGGCGTCACGATCAAGTCTTCCCCGTGGCTGCGGACAAAAATAAACCTTGTAAATATACATCCAAGATGCAAATCGCTACGAATACGATCAAACAAATCATGAGGCAAATCTATAATGAAAGGAGCTAGAGGCGGCTTACAAAATGAGATTATATAGATATATAGATTCTGTTTTGAGGCTGGAAATTTGATATCACTGCGTACATATTTTGAGCTGACAACGATCCTAGATAATACCTACTGAATACAGGTTGCCTATGAAATTCTCAAGGTTGAAAATGAGTGGCTGTGTTCAAATATTGTTTCAGTAAAAGGAGACAAGGGCTGAAACATAAAAGTTTACGAGTTGGAACTTTATAAAATAAAATAAATAAATAAATATTCCACAACTTTCCACACAACACCATTTAGTCCCAAGTTAAGCTTGAGAGCTTGTGTTATGGGTACTAAACAGCTGATAAACATACTTATATATTTTCTAAATACATACATATTATAGATAAATTACACCCAGACACAGAACAAATGATCGAAAAAAAAAAAATGAAAATGTTCTTAAATATTTTACACTGTTTTCTGAATGGGATTTCTTGTTATAATTGAGTACTTAAAAGGTTGGTGGGTCTAAAAGGAAGATACATAATAAATTTAGTCCAGGAACAACCTTCTCACAGAGTGGTACTTAAAGTTATGCGTGTTTCGTAATAACATTATTGATTCATAGTTTTGCGATAGTTTTATGGGATGTAATAAAAGTTTATAGTGATTTATTTATTTTAATACTAGATAAACATATAATATGAACCGTTGAAGTACCTAGCAACAGTCACTGATTTCCTAGAATTAAAATTACACTAGCAAATAACATTCAGTATGTACCTACCTAATATTTGTATTTAAAACAAAAATAAAAATTGACTTTACTTCCATATAGCATAAGCAGGTAATTACAAGTCAAGCAGGTCATCAAGCATAATTTAATTCTTTGAACGAAAGATCTGTACCAGGCCGCACGTCGGTGGTAACAAACCTATTCTATTGCCCTCTTATTATTAAAACTGTGTACCCTGCTAAGCCAGCTCAAGGTCAAAGAGCTCCCACAAACGTGCGGTCGACGGTACACAACGGCACCTGAATATTTAAACTCGGGTAATGCCAAAAACTTGAACTGAAATATACACATGATAATCTAAAAATAAAGCATCGTCAAACATGTGCCTAAGAATATCCTTATGTGCATACGGATATGTAGGTTTCTTCTACTATTCACTAAGTAAACGTAAGCTTACGAATACGGGTACTGAAAAAGTGCCTAAAAACATTTACATTCATACTATTTATAAGATAAATAAAAATTAAATGATGGCTTTATAAACAGATGTAAGTATGTATGTATAGCCTACCTCACAAATCGATTTTTGAAGGGTAATGGAATGGGAACAATTAGTAATGTTTAAAATCTATGTTATACGCTAAAGTCAAGATTAAATCCAGACACAGGTTGCTACTGAAAAATCAAACGTTATGCCCGACTTGAGAATCAATCCCAAGAGCTTATGCTCAGCAGTACTACAGACGCCAGCACATCAACCTAATCCAATGTGTCAAATTTCGTTGAAAGGTTTTCAACTTTATCCTAAACACAATAAGGTTCATGTTCAATTTGGAAAATTTGACAATTTGGGGTAGGTTGATGTGCTGGCGTCTATACCTACTTAAAAGCACGAGACCAATGATACTTGATTATGATTTTATGTTTTGCACAACTGGAAATTGCAAATATTGCTGGCTTAGTATCTAATAATGCATCAGTGGTATGATAAAGGTTTATTTGAAACTTATTTGATTAAAGTAACAACACTGGAGTTACTAAACAATCTACGTATGGAACCAGAAAAGGTTTCTAGGCAAGATTTAAACGAAATTAGTATTTCTTAGAATATATTTTCCCCAGCTTACCCTCAATGTTATTTATAGAAAGGTGTGGGCGGAAGACGACGAAGATACCTCCACAGTTTAATACCTGAACTTGGGAAACCTGACAGATTCACTGGAGCGCAACTGGGAAGACGTCTTATAGTTTCTATTAGCATTAGTGAGCCGGTTAATACTCACTCAAAGGAGGTAGGTACAGAATCTATTTCATATTTTACGGTCACTTAATTAGCTTTCTACCTACTTTCAATGAATTTTCCAGGAAAAATACAGAATGATGCAGCTAGGGGAGGTGCGGAATTGATAATAACGAAGGTTTACTGCTTGAGGTTAATATTTTTATAAATAATAACAATACCAGCCTGTTACTGTCCCACTGCGTGGCAAAGGCCTCTTCTCCTACAGAGAAGGCTCGAGCATTGATCACCACGCTTCCTCAAGGCGGATTGGCGATTTCAAACTTATATTAACTATAAGTCCAGGTTTCCTCACGATGTTTTTCCTTCACCGATGTCAATGATGTCTAAGATAAACTTAAAAAGTACATTTCAATTGAAAAAGTCACATTGGTACTTGCCACAACCTGGTGCATGAGAGGTAGGCGCCGTAACCTTTGGGTCATCACGACATTAAGATTTTTATGACAGTTTTTTTTTATTTACAAAATTGACGCAACAAACTTCCGAGCCGTTGGCGGTACAGAAACGATCTGTCAAACATAAAAGTTGCCATCTCTCAAAATCATAAATAAAAAAATAGATAAAAGATCTAAAAAAGAAAAATCGCGTCGTCAAAAGCAATATGAAAATGAATTGAAAAAAAGTTGAGCGTCATTTTCTCGGTTGTGTTACAAAATGTCCACATTATTCGTAAAAAAAAGATAATTTCGATTGAATAAAAATAATTGAGTCCTTATACGCAAAAGACTTTTTTTAATTAACGTGAAAACCCTTTTGAAATTTTTGTATCGTTTCACCCCAGCGTTTCTATTCATCCCGCTTCACAGGTACTGACTTTTCAATTTCCCAAATGAAATTTCAAGTCGCAGTCAAACAAAATTGATTCAAAATTTACACAAATACCCCCTATTCGGGTAAATTCAAATAGATTGCACAAAATTATAAATTTATATTATAATTTAGTAAAGAGGAAAGATTTGTATTTTTGTATGTAACGAATAAACTTAAAAACTACTACGACGGATTTGAAAAAATCTTTTACCGTTGGCACTATCCCCAGATGACATAGACTACTTTTTATCCCTGTATTCCCACGGGTACGGGAAAAACGCGGGTGAAACCGCGTCATGTCCGCTAGTATATAATAAGATTGAGACGTCTGGAGTTATTATATGGATGAACTTGAGGCGGGCTGGGTCGGTAATGATTCCTACAATCCTCCATTCGACCGATACTGCGTGGCCGTAGTTAATAGTTATTCATATTGAATAACTTGTAAAGTTTTACTTAGAAGCAATCTCCGGCACAGACTAAGTTTATACTGGTGTCAATTATACCTAGGTAAACGGGAGAGGGTTGTTTATTTACACAATAGTCAATATTGGCTTCATTAGCAATCGAGAGATATCACAAGACGAAGATCGAGGATTTCAAAGTTTATGTACTTATTTAAAGTGCAATGACTCATTCAACTTTACAGCCATGTAAATAGTTCAGATTTATCGTTAATGGATTCTATTAACTGGTATTATATACTAGTATTATTATTCTAAAGCATGTGATGTTGTTTCTTAGTGTTAGTACTAATTTATCTTATTTTATAACTAACTGATGCCCGCGGCTTCGCCCGCATGAATGTCGGTTATCGCGCCCAGCTTCTAGAAGGCTTATTTTTACCCTCCAACAAATATAATTATATTTTTGCCAATGAAAACAAAAACTTGACAAATTATATACTCATAATTTCCTTGAGCAAAACACTATCTACAGATGAATACAGCATTGGCGTAGTCATGTTTGAGTGTATCGCGAACAGACAGACAGACAGACGACTGCGTCGCAAGTGTCGATCCACTCGATCAACCCGTCAAAGTAGTACTTTATGGATGATATACCAATCGTAAGTTAGGTTAGGTTATAGGTATATAAACTTAATATGTACGTCTTATTTCATTCTTATTTTATCATGTATGTGCTAGCAGCTTGTTGTTCTTCAGATCTCTATAAAACTAATATATATTTCAACCCGTGATAACCTGTGTATGGCTTACGGTAATAAGTTTGCTTAATTTTTATATTCACTTATTTATTTGGAAAAAATAAATCTATTTGGAGGATTTCGATTCCCACCAGAGACAAATGCTTGTGTGTTGAGCTCGAACATTTGTTCTGTGTCTGGGTGTAATTTATCTATTATGTATGTTTTAGAAATATACACCACTAATTTTTAATTAGTACAAATACTTAAAGGACTTAATCTGGACTTCTGCTTAGTTTGGACTAGATGGCGTTGAGTGAAAGTTGTGGAATATTTATTTCATTAAAAAGAAAAAATAATAATGTATCACGCAGAAGTGACTACGCTAAAAGGAGTACCCACGTAGCTAAAATATAAGGTATGCGGTAAGGCTAGAAACATTCTAAAAACGTTTTAAGACAAGGTTCATTCGCAAAACTAATCACCCCACGCAATAAACCGTCCAGATGTTAGCGTAAGACTTTCACGATAAACGAATGTTTAACGTTTACCTACATTCCGCGTAGCTACTATCTATTCTAAAATTCTAATTGGAGTTCATTTTATGTGTGTTTCGATCATAAAAGCTGAGTTTTTAAGCGTGTTTTTCATGTGAACGAAATTACTAAGGATATACCTAGAGAATGTAGGGTAGTTTTTATTTGTATCAGTAGCTTCTATCTGCTGTAAACATTTTGTTATTGACATAACAAACATAACGGTAGCGTGGCGAATTAAGTTAACTAGGGCTGAGCCTGCTGATAATGATATAAAAAAGTGAAATATTGCACTTGGATTTATAAATGATTTTATTATTAAGTACTACCGGTCGCTCTAAGCTCAAAACTCAGCCGTTTTAACCTTTCAATCGTGTCAATTGGAGACACAATAGAAAGACAATGATAGCGTAGACGCCGCGGTTCGCTTGGGGTTTAATTAATTAAGTTTCTACACTCCTTTTACATATCAACTTTAGCTCACACTTCTCCGTACCAGTAAAATTCTTAATATTAACGAAATTTTTGTTCCGTGTGTTACAAGAGTTGGTTTTTGGTGTAAATAATTAAATTTAACTTAGTATGTGACGTCCTTAGAAGAAGAGCTGATGTAGTTTCGTGTACAGCTTATATCACTACGTATGTGAAGTTGCACAAGCTAATCTCAGTAGAGTTAGTTTACCTTGCACACAAATTACCCTTAGCTTTGAGAAGTGACTTTGTGGCACAATTTAGAACTAGAACGCTTAGAACACTTTGTGAGTGCAATATAATTGAAGAAATATTATATGAAACATTCATTTGGAATGTAAGTCCTGCTACACACATTATTTGCTCAAAAAGATAGTGAATCCGCGCATTACTTTACGATGTTATCATGTAAGTTAAATTGATAAATTGTTCGTTGATATTCCGTTGTTTTCAGTATCATAACATAAATAATTTCACGGGCTGTGTTTATGATAATTATTTTTTTAGTCGTCGCGGGCGCTGCGGTGGGTAGCACTTGACCGAAAATAACTGTTCATTGATGTGCAAATTAATGACACTCTCCTCTTTTCAGGAGTCCCATATTTTTACACAGACAACCAAAGAAGGCATAATGTAATCTTTCCACTTCACCGTTTTCCTCAAGGTTATTTTTACCAACTTATACCTATCTACTCCCGTTTCTCGTAAATGCCAATTACCATCATCCACGTTTATCCTCCGAATTTCATTATTTAAATTACTCATAAAAGAAAAACAAAAGTTAAGACTGTCAATAAAACGTTGTCTCGTTTAAAATAATTTTGAATGGCAAATAAAGTAATAGCGTTGACGCTTTTAACATTCAAATATGGCTGTGTTAGTAAATATACGCTGAGTAGGTACCTATAGGATATTATATTATTCATGAGAGCAAAATATGTATGAAGAGATATTTTCGAGTATTAAAGGGGATGGTGGACGGGAGTTTGTTTTCTTTGGCGAGTATGTTATGATGAGATGGGAGATGATATTAAGAAACAACATTTGAGCGTCGCGCGGGCGGATCGTCCGAGAATTAGCTCGTATCTGTGTTTACATCGTAAACAAAATGGAAACATTGCAAATATTAAATTGCTGAAATGTCATGTGCTTTGATATTTATATAATTTAGTTTTTTGGAGAAAGGTATTAAACATTTCCTTAGAATTGAGCATAGGCGTTTGAGAGACTTTAGTGTACGGCCTGAGTGCACGCTGTATTCGAGCGTCGGGCGGGGCGGGGATGAGCGGTCGAAAGGGCGTTTTTTAAGTGGCCTCAGTGCACGCTTAGCGTTTGTGGTGGCGGTCGTTTGTGTCGATAATGGCGTCTGCGTCGTACGATATTATTGATATGTATTTAGAAGAAAACTTGTGGCTAAAATTTAATTATGAGTCAAGGCAAGGTCCTAGTAACATTGTGAAGCAAAGAAAACAATTTGGAGAGTTTTCTACGTTATTTGAAACATTAAGGGTGAATGAAGATAAATTTCATGAGTTCTTATATAAAGAATGCGAAGATAACCATATTTCAGGTTTATTTTGTATTTCTGAAATTATTTCTTCAAACGACATCCTTCAAGAACGCTCGTATCACCGCTGCAAAACACAAACTGGTTTGAAGTTGCACGCGACGCCCCGCTCGACGCAAACAAGCCCGCTGCTGCGCACGCTCCGCTCGGCCGGCACTCAGGACGGCCACTACGGGTAGCACGTGTTTAACATGAACGCTGCACGCCCCGCCCCGCCCGACGCTCGAATAGAGCGTGCACTCAGGCCGTACACTTATGCTTGCATGCCTAGCGTGTTATTCGCGGCGTAGACGCTTTATAAATGCAAAAACGTCGCGCAAGCATCGCGATGCTACCAATTTGACTGGCCTGTTGGTCTAATAGTTAGAGGCCCTGACTGCTATGACGGAGGTCGTGGGTTCGATTCCCATCCAGGACAAATGTTTGTGTGTTCCGTGTCTGGGTGTAATTTATCTATAACATGCAAAGAGATTTAAAGCGGAAATGTGAGGAAATGTCATAGAAAAACTTTGATCCCATGTCTCTGTAACGCCATGTAGAATAATATATCAATATTGGAGCGGCAGCGGAGCGAACTAAAAAAAACTTATAGACTTGTGTCCAGCAGGGCACAAGTTTCGGACGAAAATTTTGTTCGTGATGTCCCGTCTATAGTAAACTAAGTATTGAATGTCTTTGATTATATATAAGTATGTTTATCAGTTGTTTAGTACCCATAACACAAGCTCTGCTTAGCTTGGGACTAGTTGGCGTTGTGTGAAAGTTATGGAATATTGTTGTTATTATTTATTATTAAAATTTTAATCTGCCTTTTTTTGCTTGACATAACACAAACAATTGTTATTGTAGTATTTCTGGGTAACTGAAATTCAAGATATTGAAAATAAATTCAGTGTTACTTATTTGTTTATCTTAAAAGTGTATGTACCAATTTATTATTTACTATCGTCATCATGTACTCCTTATGAATTATGCCTTATGAAAATTTATTTCGGGTCTTCTTCCTTACAACCTTATTTGCCGTCATCTCAATAGTATAACTATTTCGATCTTAAATTAATATTGCTATCAATAAAAGTTTCCTGTAAATAATCCACATGACAACTGTATGAAACGCAATATTGTCGAGTTTCATTCGTAGAGGCGGAAAACTTTCTCCGTATACTCGGAAAAACAAATAATGTCTACAGGTCGCAGTCTCGCAAATTGCACGTTTGACTATTTCTTCAAATTAAATATTGCGCTTACTAATATTGAAAATGAGGAACAACCAAGAAATTTTAAGACATTTTTTTTCGGCAAAAATTACATGAGAAGAGTACTTTTAGGCCCTCAGGGTTGGTATGAAATAAGATTTTTTCGTCTCTATTATGCTTCAGGTGAGATTTATTCGAGGTTACTAAGTGTTACAGTTAACGATAGGGAGACATAGTATAGAATATTACATAAGCATAATTTTCTTTTGCAATAATAGCGTTAACCTAGAAAAGCATTTTAAAAGCTTATAATAAATAATAATAATAATAAATAATAAATATTCCACAACTTTTCACCATTTAGTCCCAAGTTAAGCTTGAGAGCTTCTGTTATGGGTACTTAACAGCTGATAAACATACTAATATATTTCTAAATACATACATATTATAGATAAATTACACCCAGACACAGAACAAATGATTGTGCTCATCACACAAACATTTGTTCTGGGTGGGAATCGAACCCACGACCTCCGGCATAGCAGTCAGGGTCACTAACTACTAGACCAACAGGCCAGTCATTATAATTATATAGGAGACCCAAAGTTCTGCAAAAGACAAAATTTGTCCAAACAATTCATGGGTTAATTTTGTCTTTTCATTTTGTCGCTACGATAATATTACTGCTATGTGTAACTGTAAAGGTATTTACACGCACTGCACCAAAATAAATTGTGACAAACAAATTATGTACGAGAAGTGATTTAACTGAGTGTTGAATCTATTACAATCGTAGGAATCATGTGAGTTGACAGTCATGTGAAGGTAAGGATGGCGTTGTATTTGGCGGACCGGGTTGGAAGCATGCCCACTTGCCCAGTAGGCGTCACGTGCCGACTTACCGTGGTCTAACGAGCCAGTTGGAGTACGTGAGCACGATATTATTGTATCAAAGAGACCTACGTTACCGTGGAACACAACACTACTTATCATGACACACCTTGATTATATGTAGGTACCTTATTCAGTAAATTACGCTAGCGTTCTCTGGCGCACGTGCACATTCTCACATAATATATTAGTAGTAGAATATTTCTTTTGTGGATTAATATTCGTGCAGTAGTCGTAGTGCTTCGTGAATTTTTCATAATATTTTAAATTTTATGTTGACCAGTTTGCTCAGCGAGACGTGTCGTGAATCAAAATTTATCTTTAGTTTTGAGAGAATACGGGGGAGAAATCTACATATAAAACAGGATATTGTACTAAACCCGGGAACACATCGTTTTTTCTCAGGCACATAAGACTTAAGCTTAAAGTGTGTTTGTATTATGCAATAATACTACTTGTGAACATCCATAGGACCTACAGTCTAAAGATTAACAATAGGGTGATATTTCTCGAATTATTGGGTATTTTGATAGAATGAATAACTAACGGCACATTCTCTCGTTTCGAGTATTTTAGTTTTCCTTATTGACATAAAACGTTATTAATAAACGTGTTATTATCGTGTTGTTTTTATCGTGTTACTACGTGTTATTTGATATGTATGAACATTTGATAGTTAGTTTACATGAATGTAGCTAAAAAAAGTACTAACTTCCCCACGTTTTATTTATTGTGAGCCTACATAAAAACGCAATTCATGCGTTATCTCGACTCATTTTCAGGGTACACCAACGATAAATAAGGAACATTTATCACATGGGACCTTTTAAATTTAAATGTCCCATTTTAGACCCAGAGGGACCTAAATGCGAATGCCATGAATATTAACGTATGTAGCAAGGGAGCCTCGTTTGGACGAGTTCTCAACTCTCCGCTAGTCGAAGCGCCTAGTTATAGCGCAGTCTATTAACTTTAACGAACGGCTATAGCGGGAGACCACTTTTCTCGTTTACTGCATCCTGCCCAAGAGAACTAACTCAATTATAAGGAATATAAAATAATGGAGGTGGAACTATTTCATACAAAGCATACCGGTATGAATAGAGAACATGAAAGCGAAACTTAATAAGCTGGAAAGCTGGAAAGTTTCAAGAAACTAATGAGTATTACCTTTACCACGGTGCTCGTGTGGGTGTAGAAGATTTGATTGTCTTATTTTGTTTTACGCAATATACCGCTGTTCATTACTTCAAACAATAAAATCTTCCACATAATAATCCAATTCGAACAATCGCAGAAACAAGTTCCAAGTCCTTGTAGAACTTTCATCGTTTGTCCGAATTGGATTAGCTAAAACAAAATAGGCCCTATAACCCCGATTTTTTCAGAACAGCTTCGGGATATGTATACAAGAAGGGAATAGTAAGTAGGCAATAATCCGTTATTCACTTAGACGAAGTACCTTCATAAACAAAACGGAGCATTATTTTTCCTAATAAAGAGGGTAGTGTATAATATGTTTTCATCAGATATGTATGAAATGACACAAAAGTTCTTTTGGCAGTATCGAGAGGAAAGTTTTCTCAAGCCTGTTTTGCTTGTGTTTATATTTTATGCCTCCATAAAATAAAGTGATTACCTACGTGAGCTCGAAATTTTCACTATCACGAGCAAAGTTTGCGACTGAATTTTAACAAATACGTAATTATGGTACTCGTACTAGCATACAAAAGTTTGGCTCTCTATGTTTGGTAAGTCTTAACTGAATTTGATGATATTTTGCAGAAAAGAACAAAGGAACACATAATCTTAAGCCATTTGCATCACGCAATCAGCATTTCACAGAGCCGCATGAGCTGTAAAGCTCATGTAGTTAACGACACCTAAACATGAGCATTCTACAAAATAAAGCAATCAATATTGGTACTCTGGATATTTTTATGCTCAAGAAATTGTAGCGAAATAAATATGTCCAAAGAAAAATCCAAACTCGTTGCTTAGAACAAACAAATGAAATCCGCCCACGTCTCAGGTATTTTTGCTTACTTACAACGAGCTACAAAAACAGAAGAACTTAACCGGGGTCATACATTGCAAAATATTCACTCTATTTGTTGAACAAGTTTTAGCTCTGTAAGTATAGGTATCAAAAGTACTCGTAAGTTTCATCTGTCGATCGAAACTTGTATTATTCTCTTCAGCGAGCTGAGCTCTTACAAAGGCAATGTTTCCTTTGTTGCCAGTCAGGAAGGTTCAGTTGCAATGTGTTCAACTAATTGAATTATTCCATAGTAACAAATTGGATTTATCACTTTGCTTAGAAAATCTCAGTTATTTCCAGAATGAGGTTCTGAGATACATATGATTTTGGTTGCAGGTACATGTGATACCACTCCCGTGTCATGTTTGTCCACTCCCCCGCAGTCTATCCACACAAGTTTTCTGCGAACGCATCTCTCATTACTCTGCGGTGTTATTTGTGTTGAGCTTCACAAATACCACAGTATTAATTAAAACGTCTCGCGTTTATTAAACGTCTGATATTTTTAGCTCAAGCCACATCTTATTGTGAGAGTTATTTTTAAGCGTCTCTAATTGGACAATTTGATCTAAAATTACTTTATACATAAAAACTCATAAAAGCTCTATTCATTGTAGTGTGGAGTTATAAATAAAGTTGACAATAGATACGTTTTATGTCTATTAAAGTGACCGATACTAATCTGGCATAGAGTTGTAAAGTCATTCATGTGTTTGGACTTTTTTTGGAAATGTTAGGCACGTTTCGAAAATGAAGGTATTCGAGACCAACACAAAATAATTTACCGAAATAAGTTTGGGTTCTGTGACATTCATAGTCACAACACTGAAAATGTTTTATTTAGTTTAGACATCACCACAACAGGAAAGGACCAAAAAGTTGTTTTCCACAAGTTTAAATGTCATTCGGCTGAAGCTTTTACAGTTGTTGGAGCTGAACCAAAAGCTTCACTGAAACTCGTAACTGTTTCTGCCGATAACAGAATAGCAATGAATGAAATTAGTAACGGTTAACTTTCACAACGCTACGATAACATAGAAGACATAATATTGATTTATGAGTACCTTCAATGCATGTTTCTGCTGTCTCGCTTCTTCTTATTAATAATTCAGCAAAAGGCAATTTTCATAGCTATTGTTAGACAAGGGCTAGAACGTGAAACTATTATATTGATTTTTTCTATAAGACAGACCTCGTATTGGTTGTTATTCGAAGTACGACGTGTGAAAATAATAAAAATGCCTAGGAATTATTCGTAGAATCTTACGTTTCTTTGTCATTTCTTTAAATATCGTGGGTAGATTGAACTCCAGTAAATTTGGAAACAATTCCATAATTTATGTTTATACGGTTATTTAAGGGCTTAAAATAGTATTGATTAATTGGGCGTCAGCATTCCATCTGTCTATTTGTTGAAGCAGTTAAAAGACAATTGCCCTCAATTAATATATTACAAACGCTTACGCAAATGCTACTGTAGTTACATTGCCTGTTTTGGGTTTAAATAACTACGGATGCACCTTCTCGTATGAATTTTTCATAGCTGTGTCAATTCAACTAGCTTTTATTAGTTTTTAACACCATTAATTAGCTACCTGAAATCCCTTTTTCTATTATATTTTAATAAAAAAACCTAGTTTTGTTATTGTCCGCTACTTTTAAAAATCAATTTAAAAAAATCCTAATTGTAGTACTTATCCGTAGATTGGTTCGGATACAATTTCTGTTTTAGTACTACTAGCTGTTCAGAGGACCCGCGCCAAATCACGTACGGGCGGTAAATTGTATAAACCTCATTTCGAGATTACGATGCCGCTTATTGTGTTACGTAGGTACAATTCGACATGTAAACAATTTTATTATTGTTACGTCCATTCGCCGGTTCCAGCACTGAAGGCCAACGCTTTCCCTTTAAAATGGGTTCGTGAAAACTCCGCGTAAACAGATTTACGAAGGTACCTACCTACACCAACATGTACAGGCCGCCGATGTGTGTGTGCTCATCAAATAACAACATTAGTAACGTTTTTGTAAGTTAATTAAGTCTTAAGTCATTAAAGAAGTATTTGTTCACAGCACACATAGATGTTATCCGGTTGTTTGTGTAGTTTTATTATACAGATACCGGCTGAGATCAAAACGATATCATCTCGGCGTAGCTAAACCGAAAAAAATACGGTTTTTTCTGTTTATTTTTACACTTATTCTATAAAATAAATAACTTCCTTTACATAATAAGATATGTACTCAAATGAGACTGATTTATACCTGTGTAACTTGAATGCATTCCTTTATTTATAGATGAGCCACTTACCCATTCGAATTTGCCATTCATATTTATACCCAAATTCTACTTTGTACGATTCCATTATACAATAATTATTATTTTCTTCCATACCTCATTTTGTAATGATCACTTAAACCTTTTCGAGATGGTCTTTGGTGAACCTATAATTAATTATTTTGATTTTAATCTGTTGTACACTGAACTTGAAATCGATACATTAGAGGTTAACTTTTTGACAGTTGTCTTCGGTGACATTTAAGCATTCAGTCTACTAAAAATAGTTAAATTATAAAAAGGTTGTAACACTTTTATGTGAAACAGATTATGAGTTATTTACGTAACCCATGGAATCTAAGCCCATGGATTACGTTCCATGGTGAATTTAATTCAGGTTTAGAAAAGTAAATTGGTAACTCGTTTATAAATGGATTTTAAGTTTTGTAGATAATTATAACAATTCCTCAAAATAGATTCATAAAATATACACTGCAATTTGAACAGTCTTGATACAACTTGTCGATTTTCATCCGTAAAACATGTTACATGACTGATTCTCATCGAAAATAAAATCCGTTGGTATGATTCCTAGCAGGCAGTCGGCAATAAATTAGAACAAAGAATAAACGAGATTGGGCCGATAAACAATTGAATTACACGATAAATCACAAGAGTTGGGCCAGTGAAAAAATATTCACAATTTTATCTCGACTTCCATCATTTTTTTAATATTGCTTACAAATTTGTGTCAAATTAAGAATTTTGATTTTAACGCCAGCTATTTTTTGTTCAATACTAAATAGAATTTATTGAAATTCGTAAATAGTTAAGAATTTGTCAAGCCCAAGAATTTTTGTAAATCAGATTTTTTGCGATTCCTTTAAGTTTCAAAGGTGACGTTGGCTGAAAAGGTCACCTTTGATTTCCTTAGAAAATAACAAGATTAAGCTTTATGTATTACGCATAATAAAAAAATTACTCAAGTAGTTGCAGATTTGGTATTTTTTGTAAAGAACTAGAGACTGGTATAATGTCGTTAAATTATGTCCAGTGTCTGAGTTTACAATATAGTATGGTTAGAAATACAATAAATGATAAAGGCTTAAGTGGACTTATTTAAATTCCGGAGTCGGAAACAACATTCATAAATATTTGAGAGAACCTGAAGCGGTAATTGGGTACTGGTTTATATTTGTTTACTGTACAATAACCCGTATTTTGATTTATTCGCTGAAAAGCTCTTAACATGTTGTCTAGAGGGAGAAAATTGGTTTTACGATTCCAGTCGTGACTGACGGAAGAGGAAATAACGTAGACATCCTCTGCTCACTGAGCTACCTAAATGGAAATAAGTGCTTACGTTTCTATACTTCATTGCACAGACAACGTTTTAAAGTAAATTGCTTCAACAAATATCAAATATTAAAAGTTGTTTGTGAAGCTAAACACAAAACCAACAACCCGCCATCATATTTCTCAGTAAATCGATAGCTTTTAGCAAAAACATTCGTTCAAAGAGGTGAATTATTGATCGTTCCAAACCAAACTTTACCCTTCATAGATTTTGTATTTCTTTTCATCTTTGTGCTTCTGAGATATTCACCTTTACTTAATGAATATTAAAGTAAAATGTAAATGCGCTGTGCAGCTTAGCTTTTTCTATGTACAGACGAATGAGCTTTGGTTATAAAACTTTTACACATTTTACTACAATGCAATAAAAACTCGAATTGAACGTTTTGTTTTTACTGCCTTACATTTTTATTTGTTTTTCTTTGAAACTTTTCTCAATGTACGTATAGATTCTTGTCTACACAATGGTTTGTTAACCCCTAGTTAGAAGTCTTTATTGATAGTACGTATAGGTAATTAGTCTGTATAAAGTTTAGTCAGTCCTATACGTTTGAAAGTCAGTAATTATGCAGTCAATAAATCGTGTATAATGTACCACCTACGGGTAAAGTTAAGTACAGTACCCTTATCCCGAGTTGTTTATTTGATCGTTTGTCAATGAGTTTTCAACTTTGTTAGGAACTTTTAATAGGTTCGCCTGGCTCGCTTTGCATCGGACAATATTGGCAGAGCCAGTATTTTCAGCGAATATACATATTTTAAATCTGACACATAATTTAATTATGCAAAGTTATTGGGATAACGCTAAAAGTAAACGACGTTGATTAAATACTTTTTTGTATGTGAATGTATATTTAACTCTATGTCAGATACATTGAAACACATAGTAACGAAATTACCATTATTGCCATTTAGTAATGAACATATTTTGTGCCTATTTACTTTGCAACCAATAAGATCATTCATCTGTATGATTGAAAAAGAAAAATCGCTTCACAAAACATAATGCGGGGATTGAACATAGATCCTTTGTATTATAATGTACCTATTCAGTCATAATAACTAAAGTTCAAACGTTACTTCACTTACCGATTTTTTTTGTAAACCCCTTAGACTATATACCTCTAAGATAAACTCCAATACAGAGTTTAATGTTTCATTGAGCCTATTTTGTATCGCATGATGTCAGCCTTTTTTTCATGAATTTTTGGTCCTTTTGTTTCCCGTTTATATTTTGGTCCTTTCGAATACTATTTTCCAGCAGAAAACTTCCACTGCGAGATCCTTTTTAATAAATCAAATTGATTGACTCTGATTTCAAATTGGCAGATGGTTTAATGACATGCGAACGCTTCTTTTACCTCTTTTACACCTGTATATACTGATTTACCATTTAGTAATGAACATATTTTGAGCCTATTTACTTTGCAACCAATAAGATTATTCATCTACGTGATCGAAAAAGAAAATTCGTTTCACAAAACATAATGCGGGGATTGAACATAGATCTTTTGTATTATAATGTATTTGCGGCATCAAAAATTTAAAGGACTGCACACAAATTATTCTGATTTTACACTTTAAGTTCAGTCCCAATATTCTGTAAATACAATGTAATTATATGGGTAATAGAAGAGGAGAGGTAAGGTGAAACGTCTCCGTGTGTGAACATTTAGTCCATACAAATGCATTTAATTAGGGTGTGCCACGATGAAAAGGCTTAGTAGGCGACTCGGACGCTGAGTCTCGTCCGATCCGGCCGAAACAGGAATTTTATTATTATAAATATTTTTGAGTGGTGTTTCGGACGATACTTTTTTTTAAGCAAATTTTGTACAGTCAGAATGAAAAACCTTAGGTAGAGTTTTATCATTTAAGTTAAAGTCAGGGCATTGTTAGAAAGAGATAAAGTTTAATATACAATTACAATAATCAACAGTAAACATGATAAATCACAATAATCAGTCTTATATATCAATTAAAAAGCGTACAATAATAATTATAAATGTACAATAATCATTCTTTTATATCAATTGGAACGTGTACAACAAGAATATTAAATGTAAATTACTATAATCAGTCTTATTCAGGGTTACTGGTAATTAGACGTGAGAGGCTGATAAGGGGGCCAAAATGCAACAAATTGAACCCCCCATATTTATGGCCGAAATTCAATAGTTTTCGAGATATTTGAATTTTAAGGGTTTTTCGATATTTAACCAAAATTTTCCAAATAAAAAGAAATATATTTGAATGGGTACCATTAAGAATGATGTTGTAGCTGGCTCTTTAATTAGGCTATGGATATATTTCAAACTACTTAATAAGAATAATCTCATATCGCTCATTATTTTAATTATTTTGTTTTGAGATATTATTATCTTACCAATATTTTCATTTTACGCTTCAAAAATGTTGCCTCGTCACAAAAATTTCTATGACATTAATCGTATAAATAAATAAAACAACTTACCTATTCTGTAAGCTTTCCAAAAAGGTATAAAAGTCATGGCATGGCATGTGTCTGAATCGGCGCGGGGAGATAAAGGGTCATTTGTGTACCTATGTCTACCAACTAGAAGTTTTTATGTCTCAATGTGCGTGCAAAATGCCAAAAGTCAAAAACTAACCGACTCGTGAGAGATCAGAATTTAGAATTAGAATGTATTTAATTATATTAAGAATGTAGTTTCACATAGTATGGTATTAATATTTTTTTAAGTTCTATAAACTCTACCATAACATATGGTGTACACATATTGAAATGTCACTCATTGTCTGTGTCTTATCACTGATGCCACTTTTTTGCGCAAAATGTGCAATGTGTTTTAATGTTTATTTTATTTGTAATTAATAATTTATCCATAGCGACAAAGTAAAATAAGTATTATTTAATTATGTGTCTGACGGTACTTTGCCTCTAAAAAAGGTTTCGTCCGAAACACCACTCAAAAATATTAATAATAATGAAATTCCTGTCTCGACCGGATCGGACGAGACTCAGTGGCCGAGTCGCCTACTAAGCCGATGAAAATACGGTAAATGTCTAAAAAAGCGTCAAAACTTAGTAGAATACGATCGAGAAATAGTTGAACTTCGCAATACTGTACATTCTCAAACTACTCCTATTTAAACTCGGCATACTTCAATCCTTTTATTGATACTTTAACTATTCCTGTGTTTTTGTGCAAATAAATGTTATTCTATTCTATTCATATTTTCTAAAACCTTTTATTTACTAGAACGATATTCTAGAGGGATTTTGAACTATTAGGTATTTACTGCTTACAACTGGACACTTTTTTACAAGCTCATATTAAATTGCATTTGTCCCGTTATCTGTATGTAATCAAATCTTGCACGGTAAATTTGACTCACATCCTCTATACTTCAAAATTGAAATTTCACATGTTGACTCAGTCCTAAAGACAATAGATTTTTTTGATAAGCGTGACCTGATTCTGCTCCCAGAATTGGTTCTAGATAAAGGAACTCCTCAACAGTCAGCGGCACAGACACAGAATTATGTACACGCGTTTAAACATGATGGCCCGTAATAGATTTCCCCAATATGAGACAGTTCTCATTACCTCTATCCTCCAAAATGGGTAAGCTACTACATATATGTCATTTGAAGATTCAAATGTTCAGTCAGGTGCACATCCCCTGGCTATAAACTCCATTATGATTATGCAACATCGAGTGATCGATTTCAAATCGCGATATCTCGTGTATTATTATTGCCGATGGGTCTCGGTATCGGATACCTACCTGAGTTTACTTGTCCTTATATATATTGCGTTCCGTGCGTTCGGATAACATCTCTACATACAATGGCAGCAAGGGGAAACATGATCGGTATAAAGAATAGGGCATACGATATCGGCGACTGTCACAGACGTATGTCCCATTCTATTTTTGTACATAAAACAATCTCCTTACAGAATTGTTGTCAGAAAAACAGGAATAAAATATAATATCTCTGTCGCTGGCAAGATACCGACCGAACATCATATTTTTGAGGATATTAACATTTTCCTTAAGTACTAGGGTTTTCTATTGTGCAAGATCCAAGATTGACGTCAATCTTAAATGCTCTCTTCCTGCCGTTTCTTTTCTTGACAGTGAAGACATTTTCAAACAAGCTTTGGGGCGCTATAAATATTTCATTCCAACGACAGACATTTAAAGTGAGCATTTTTTTCCGACAGATAATTATCAAAAACCTTCAAAGCTTAGTCGTTTAACTAGTTAATAACCTCCTACTTTTTAGAAGTTTGTTAAAAATAGATTGAAATGCCTGACTTTGAATGAAAATGCATGCAGATTTAACAAACGACATATTGCGAACTTTATTGTTTGAAACTCATGGGAAATCTGATGCAGGCAATTATGCAGTGCGAAGTTTCTTTGCAATACCTACGCAGTAACATGAAGTTTGAAGGGCGACGATTATTTCCCATGGCATACTTCATGGCCTTGAGCTCATATGTTCGCTATCTATTAGAGCTTGTTTTCACTGTAGTACACTGAGAAAAATGTAAAGCCGAATGTTTCGTAACGAGGGCGGATTTATTCGTAATGAAGGCGAAAAAACGACCAAAAGTCAACCGACGAAAAACGCCTTCCTAGGTTGGAGGCGTTTTACGCCTTAAGCGTAAGGCGCAAAAAATAAGCAACAATATACTCTCTAATGTGTATTTTAGGCGTAATTATTAACAAATAAGCCTTAATTCAAAAGCTATAAACGTGGTAAGTCAGATAGGATCGACTGATTGACGATGAGATTTAACTTCCGGTAAGGCGATACAAACGGTAAAGGGAGGTGCTCGGGTCACACACATGACCATTTGACTTCCAGTAAGGCGTTTTACGTCTTTTCTTACTGAGGTTTAACCTGTGCACTAAGCGCTATTGATGTTTTCATAAGTCGTAATTCACTTTTAGTAAGGTGTTTTACGTCTTTTCTTACTGTGGATTTAACCTGTCCACTAAGCGTTT
This sequence comes from Euplexia lucipara, assembly GCA_921972225.1. Taxonomy (NCBI): domain Eukaryota; kingdom Metazoa; phylum Arthropoda; class Insecta; order Lepidoptera; family Noctuidae; genus Euplexia; species Euplexia lucipara. The sequence goes on from OV179144.1 coordinate 10,381,218, forward strand.
TCAACGTTTACTAAATCGTAATCGACTTCTTATAAGGCGTCTTATGTCTTTCCTTACCGTGGTTTAACCTATCCATTAAGTGTTTTCAACATTTACTAAGTCGTATTTACCTTTTAGTAAGTTGTCTTAGAATTTTCCATACGATTAAGTAAGCTGTATCGTAAGGTAATTTATGCTTTCTTTTCGAGCAGAAACGTTTTATGAAGACCGGAAAAAAAGCCTTCTAACTGCTGGTAACGCTTTTCTCTAAGGGCATGATTGACTTGCTTTACTATCATTTGTTAGTTCATATTAAGGGCATTGGGCCGCTCAAAGTGCGCATTCACTCTAAGGTAGCGCGAGCCAATATCCTTCACATGTACTTCATGATAGTAGATCAGCCAAGCGTGCCTTCAGTGAACAGCGTAGGTTACCTGCTGTTCTCAGAAAGCTGTTCTCCCAGTCTTTGTAAGCTCCTGAAATCAATAGAACAATAATGTATAAAACACTTCAATAATACCTGTTTACAAGATACTAAAGAAACTATACATAACATAAACGATAGATTAGTACCTCCTCAACCCAACATTACAATCTCAACCTAATAATAAGCCGATAGCGTCTGTATCTTATAGGAATGACAGTGGCATTACAATAAAACCATTAAATAAAAATCAAAAAATCTGTATTAGAAAATCAATTTAGATACATAACTTCTTAAAACAAGATAAACATTTTTGAGATCGGAGAGATTGAGCGGTTTTGAGATCGAACTCCGAGTACTTTCTGTTCTCCTTGTTGGGGTCATCCATAATATCTGAAAGTAAACAAGCAAATTAAATTAATAAATACGTACCTACCTGCTTAGATTTTAGCACCTGTTCTGCAGCTCATATTAATAAAACAATCATACAACAATCATACAATACAAAGAAACTGAATATAATACAAAGAAAGTCAAAGTCAAAGTCATCGTTTTAATTAAAACAAGATTTAAAACTAATCTAAAACATCAATCTTGTCAACTAAACTCAAAATAAGTTTCAGTTAAAACCACAAATAATTGTACATAACTACTATAATTCTGTGATAGCTCAGAAACCACCGCTAACATTTAAAACGCTAATATTTTTGACGAACAAAATAAGCTCTAACTCTAAAACGACTTAGAACTATGACGAATTTTTACTGCTACATCAAGGGAATATCAATAACAACTCACTCTATTAGAAATAAGCTAAAAAATTGGTTAAATACTTACATGAATACAGCAATGTTCGCCGCCAATACACAAACACTCTGAAACCGGCGAGATCTGCGCGCAAACTGACAAAACCGTTAGTTGTTGCCATTGCGCTCACTCGAGCGTCCCCAAACTTTACAGACGAATTTGAACTTTATTAAAAAGGCATATGGTTGCATTACAAGTCATTGATTTCACTCGTACAGCCCTATGATCGCGCTCAAACCAAATATCACCGAATAAGGCGAGTTGTGAATTAGATGAGTTCACTCTACTAGGAAACTAAATTAATTTTACTAAATTAATCATACACTATTTCGTCTACATGTAGGTACGTCGGTATTGACCTTATGATCGGTTATGATACGGCAAATATTGCCTTATTTACGCTTATATTAGCCAAATAACTTGTTATCAGACTTTTCAAACGTTTGATTAAATTGTAACTAACATTCGCCTTATCCTAATGGTGAATATTGCCTTAAGTCTACGGTTTCATTCACCGGATATGTACCTAAGTCGTTATGAGACGTTTTTCACCGTTTGATTAGTCGTAACTTGAGCGTATTTCGTCTTATGATAAGACAAATATCGCCAAATTTAAGGTTGTATTGACCAAATATGTACGTCGTTATATGACGTAATGTTACTGTTTCAGTCGTAACTCGACCATGTTTTGCCTTATGATAAGGCGAATATTGCTCTATTTACGTTTATATGTGCCGTATATGTACGTCGTTATATAACCTAAGGTTACCATTTGATTCGTCGTAATCTGAGCATATTTCACCTTAAGATAGGGCAAATATCGCCAAATTTACGGTTGTATTGACCAAATATGTACGTCGTTATAGTACGTAATGTTACTGTTCAATCAGTCGTAATTCGACCATGTTTTGCCTTATGAAAGGAGAATATTGCCCTATTTACGTTTATATGTGCCGTATATGTACGTCATTATATAACCTAAGGTTACCATTTGATTCGTCGTAATCTAAGCATATTTCGCCTTATGATAGGGCAAATGTGGCCACATTATACGTTTATATTGTCGAATACCTACATACGTCGCTGAAAAACTTTATGTTTACGTTCAAATTGTTGTGATTGAAGTATATTCCGCCTTATTGTAAGGTGAATATTGCCATGCTAAAGACTATTTATGACGCTTACGAAAGTTTCTTTATGACTTATTTTTACGTTTGTTTAGTTTTTATTAAAGTGTATATCGCCTTAATTTAAGTTAAGTATTGCCATAATTACGGTGAAATTCACCACATATTCGACGTCGTAAATTTAAAGCGTTTTTTGTAGTCCATTACTGCTGTATTAACAGTATAAAGTTTAATTCCAAGACTACCTTACGGTAAGACATTTTTGACGGTTAGTGTTTATCATAAAAGACGTACCATTTTAACGGAAACGCCTAGCTAAGCCAAAATAACCGCAAGCGTTACAAAATCGCCTCGCGTCATTACAATTTAGCCGTCGAAGGCGGAATTCACCTTAAGCCAGAAATCGATTTTTCTCAGTGTAGCTATCAACTCTATTAAGGCTACCGGAGGATTCTCGTATATTAAACTGCGAAAGTTATGGCACTTCACTTGGGTTTATCTTCACATAAAGTTCAGGTAAAAGTTAATAATGAAGGAACATTTTCGGTGCCGACACCACGTTCTCATTCTCATATAGTACGTGATAAAGAAAGTTCAAAGATTCCCGATCTTATGTATAATTGTGTACAGTTGTTCAAAGGAATAATTAATACGTTTTGTGGTAATTTAATTTACTATACGAAATAATAAGTCGACACCAGACACGCTGCAGTTGATTTGTGGTTTGTTGAAGATAAATTGTATAGACCACGGTGAAACTATTTCGTCGTGGTTTCACTCAGTGAGAATATGTATGGGTTACCCTTGTTATAATATAGTTATTCTAAACAACATGTCCTTTAACGCACTTTTTTCTCGGATGAGAACCATTGTTGTTGGTGAAGTTGAAAGTTTTTCTACTTTACTTTTCAGTAGGAAGTTTAGTACAACTTGTCTTTTAATCTGATAGATTTCAATAGACTGATAACAGCTGTTAATTTTAAAAAATAGGTACAGTCACGATTGATCGCTTGGCTATGATGATGGATAATCTGTTGGCATAGCATATTGCCGGTCTTATTGAAATAACGTATATGTACCTGTTTATCGGCATCTACTGCACATATGCATTTTTGAGTAGAAACATTGGCATGTCAGCAGAACAGTTGTTTACAGTTAAGTCTGCAGACATGTTTGGTATATCGTTGCAAATCTTGGCAAAATTCCATAAGATTGCAAGCGAATCGTCTATCATGTTGTTGTTTTAGTAAACAAGCTTGATTTTTGAATTTATCTTAAGTTTTATGTGCGTAGTAGGTACTTAAGCGATCTCCACTTAATAATTTGATCCCTTCATATAAAGCTTTTGATACTAATACAGCTCTATTGTTAGAAGAGTTCAACAAGCCACTTATCCTGTAAGGTGAACGTATCTGCGGTGGGATCGCCAAACGAGCGATTGGAATAGCTCGTGAGTTTTTAGATTCCATATGTACTTAATCCAAACCAATTAAATAACATTATCCAAAATATTTTTGGAGTATCTTTACGTAAGCCTCCTACAGGGCGGAAAAGACATCAATGCACTTCCAGACAAGGTAAACTCTTACATGATTCTGAACCTCCGTCGTCCCTCCCTAATTTCCAGGCTTTCTATGATGTTTTTTTATTCATCATGAATTTGAAGAACAACGGTACAGATGTAAAAGAGTTAAAAACAGTGGTAATCAAAAGGTAAGACTAAATAAAAAGGATCCTGCAGTGGGAGTTTTCTGATGGAAATAACCACCAAAAAGACCAAATATTATTATGAAAAAAAGCAGACATCATGCAACAGACTCAATGAAACATTTTTCTTTTTCAAATCAATTAAACTATGTTTGCAGTTTAAAAAAAAACAAAGGTCGGTATTTGAAGTGACGTTTGAACTTTAGTTAGACAAACGCAGTGCTTTCATCCCTTTCATTCTATTTGTAGGTAACGTAGAGGCTGCTCGTTGCACCGGCCACGTGTTTCCAATTAACGCCCACTCTGTTAACTAGGCAACGCAGCCAAGCTTTTTTTTTTTATAAAAAACAATTCAATACCATTCCACAAACGTAGTCTATTTCCAGCCTGCTATAACGAAAAGGGAATCAAAATAAGATTTAGTTGTAAAAGACCAAGATTAGTTTTAGGCTAAAAGATTCATAAAATATTCAGATATATACATTATTTGAATCAGGCGGAATAAATGTATTAGAGATGTTCATGTTTAGCGTGTTATTAAACTGTTTTATGGCATTTCAATCTTTGTTCGGGGTTTGAAATATTGTGTTTTTGTAAATTGCCTGTTTTATAAATTATCATTTACAGGATGATTTACCTTCAGTACCAACTTATTTTTGCATACCTACCCGTAGAGAAATTTATGCTTACACAATCTGCTCGCATTATTGGATAAATTTTCGCCAAAATCGAAGCGACCTTTGAAATCTGCGGCACCAGCCACAGTTCAAAGGACAGCTTTCAGTTCTGTAAATCAAATAAATCGAATCGTAGAACTGATGTACCTTCAGTGAAAATTTAAATTGATTTGAAAGCCATAGATAGACTGTACTTATAACCATAGATTAGATATTGTTGCATAAAATTGTGACGTCAAACAGAGCTATGTTGTTAAAATAGTTGCTTAAAGATCTTATTTTACCTACTACAATGTTTCTGTTGTATTTCTTCGAGCATAAACTTAGAACAGCGCGTAGGTATACTTTACTTATGAGCGCTTATTTCTGAGTTTAGTTGGCAATTATCGGGAAAAGCCCTTCCCAGGTGGGCGTAATCTATACAACTTGACAGGTAGGTGCACGAAGATCCGCTCGAACGCTATTACAGTTAAATGCCGCAGCGAAGGTGAATGCAAATTGCTATCATCTATCTATTCTATATGCGTGTTGCATAGGACGGGATGTACCTATAGATTTACCATTTATGCGACGTTGTTAGACATACGAATATCATCATACATATACATAATATTCTACCTACAGTTTCAACAAACGTACAATCCCTTTAATTGTCTTATTTCACGCAACAGTGAATCGAGGCGTTATTGTGCCTGTAGCCGGGTCTACCCTACCGTTCATTCGGTTAGTCGAAATATTTGATCAGGAACAATAGATTTTATAGGTTTTGCAAATAAGGACTATGAGCTACAGTAGGTAACTGCCAAGTAAAATATATGAATTACAATGAAGTCGTGACTTTATTTATTATACGGTAATTGTTTTGCCTGGTCGTTCATCTTAATGAAAAATGTTCAGTCGGCTAGCTTTATTGTCTGCTCGTGACAATGTCACAGCAGGTATATTTCATTAATAACCGACTATAGTTTACAGCCGAAAAGGCATCCATTTAGCATGTCTATGAAAAATGACTGATGCTTTTTACAGTTCAATGAGCACTTAACGTGGAGTATTATACAAGTTTTTATCTGGCCAATTAACCGTCAGCTCGCTTTTTGTTTCGTAAGCGCGGGACGATACATTGATTCAATTAATGTTCGTTCTACGTCATACATTGTAATTAACTATTCGCAAACAACGCTCATGTTATTAATTGTTGCGAAGAATAATGTAGATTTGTTTTCACGGTAGTGAGCACGGAGGGACGCGAGCTGACGCGGTCCTTAGAGAGTTGAGATAGTCAGCGCGCAATTACTCCAAACATAAAACTAGATGAATGTACCGAGCGAGGAGCAAGGATCTTGATGAAAATTCTTATTAAGGCTAATGCCTGCGTACTGCGTACATACTTGGCTAAAAGTAGGTAGAACAAAAACAATTACGGCGCAAAGAAAACAATGAGATTTATGAGGCTATTTTCAATATAACAACAAACCAGTAGGCATGATGTAAACTGCAATTGATTTACTAGTTAACAACGACGTACATTGTAGATAAACTACTATGAGGAAGATAGAACTAGGTAAATAGTTTTATTTCAACACCTCGTGGCCGAGGGTTTTGTTTTTGACAGTGCCTCAAAATAGAGCGCTCGTTAAAAGGAAATCCAAACATTAAAATGTGTCGCATAGGCTACGTAAAGTACAAGTCCGAATGTAGAAGTGTAAAGTCCTTGGTCAATATTTTTTTGTTATCAAATTCTACGCTATTATTGGATGTTGCTAGGTTAGGTTATTACCAGTAATTAAGTAGTAATGGAATTTTCCTTTTATTAGGTATGTAGGTACCCGATTTTGACTAATGCGTAAGATATGCTTGAGCATGCTGTCTGGTTTCCCACATGATAAGACATATTTATATTGCTATCGCGTTGGTTATATTGGTTTGTGATATTTTGTGTTTCATAACTGAAAGCCATGAGATCGATTAAAAACAGCTAATTTTACTCACGCATCGCGCCTGGTGCGTTCGTCCCAGAATTTTTCCCAAAACGTGGATCTGTTTTTAATTCTGAGCACGCTGGTGCTGAGCGTGCGCGGCAGCGTGCCGCCACCGCCACCGGCCGCCACGCCGGTGGACATGCTGTGCTCCGACGCGGAGCTCTTGGCGATGAACGTGACGCCGGCGCCCGCGCCGCCCAGCCGCTCCGACTGGGACCCTGACCGCTGCATGACTGCCGCAGTGTCGCTGTCCACTACCACTGACTCACTACATAACACGCCGTCACGCACGTCCACGCGACTGATTGACCTATCGCGCCCCGATCGTCATTGCCCTGACGTCGGCGTCGAACCGGCTCCTACGCCGCGCCCGCGCTGCTGCCCACTAATGACTGTTGTTATTGTCGAGCTCAGTAAGATGACACTCGCTCGCTATTATATAAACACTTCTGGCTTCCCAGCTATGCAATGTCAATATATAAATAACAAATGTTTCAGGCTAATCTCCTATTGGATTGAACACTTCGACATACATATGTTCAGATAAGTTTATCACTTTGTCCTTATCGACAGCAGTATTTAAGTGAAACCTGTGTATTAATAACGTAAAATAATATTATCACGTAAGCTTCTAATCTGTAACTAGTTAATTGATAGTCGGTTCTCAAAACCAAAGGTATTCATAAATGTTAGGCCTCATCCTTGGCACCGATTAATAAACGCAGTTAGTGAAGCTCTAGCATTGCGTGCAGCGCTCGGCGGGGCCAACCTGTCAGATCAGTGAACGACCTCGACAATATCCAACCGTTCAACCGCGAATCTCAAACACTCAAGTAAATATAATGCACGGTATGTTTTTTTGCTTTGAAGAGTGAGATAATAGGGGAGATCACTTCGCGATTAGGTAGCACCGATGCTTTAAGTCACATTTTAGTTGGGGTTTGAGTGACAGTAGGGGTTTGTACGGCAGAACTAGGGCTATGTGCATCGCGTGTCGCTGGGCATGAGGTGGCGTGTCGCCGGCAGCCCGCGCGGACTATCAATGGAGCCGCGAGCCGCGCGAGGCGCAGCGGGCGGCGGCGTCCCACTCGCTCGCCCGGCCGCCCGCGCCTCGCCTCGTGTGAGCCCGAGAGCGCGCGACGCCGCCCGACGATAAATTTGGCGCTAATAGAAACTGGCGCCGGTAATCAATGTTCGACTTGGAAACCGAGGGGCAGTAAGAGTATTATCAATATCAAAGACAAATCAGATATACGTGAGGTACCGACTTCTAAAGGTATGGCTAAAAGACATCACGCCGAGAGTAAAAAAATACTGGCCGGGAATGCCGAACTCTCGGTATCGATTATTTTACATTCAAGGTGCGAGTCGCTGTCAAGTCGAGTGTGTAACATATCAAGATACCTATTAGTGTATTTGTACATTATTGATGATGGGAATAGTAGTTTCGAGGACCTTTTTCATACTTTGTAAACTTTTTTTATTTTAGTTGACAAGGCAATTTCGTGTTAGGCCTTTTAAGTTTTGACAGTCTAATTAAGTCTGAACTTAAAGTAACAATATGATATTGATTTCTGATAACGACTAAGCCCGAAAATCATTTGATAACTTTGACGGTTTGTCAGCAATTTTTGTGTTTAATTAGTTACCGTACCAGAGACCAGACGTAAAACTTGCTGACATTCTACACTAACTTTTACTTACAACTAATACATAAATTAGTACTTATCTACTAACTTGAAATTTAAATTTTAGAATATATTTTTATGTTCACTAGACTATTTTTATGTTCACTAGAATATTTTGGCGTTAAATTAATTTTCATGGCATAAACAGGCAAAATATGGTAGAACCGGTTTTTTCCTCAAATATTTCATTAGTGATTCCTATAGTCATTCTCTATAGTTTCTGCCTACCATCATGGAAAAAGGCGTGAGTTTATGTATTTATGTAATTATTCTTATTATAGTAATTCAATACAACATTCTAGTGCTGATTGGCTGGATCAGTACTATTATTTCATTTGACAAAGTTTGTTTCGTATAAGTTGTAAGAGTGTATTAGAACTTAAACTTGTAGGTGTGTTTTTCTTTATTTTTGAGTAGTTAATCTTTTGCATAGAGTTTAAAAAATTAATAATAAATCTGGCAAAATTACAGACAATATATCATATACGGTTATTTACCGCCATTTACCTTCGAAAAACATTTACGAAAATATTTTCGTACATAAGGTTTCTTTGTGTATTAAAGCAATGAATAAACCCGATGTTATCGGAAAATTTAACAATGTTATTCTATAAATAATCGTTTATTTAGATAATCCCGCTGGGAATGCTTCAAGGCTCCCATTTATACGCAAAGTTTATACTCGTAGTAAATCATCTTCACATCTACAAATGGTAAAATCTGTTTGATTCCTTTGTGTGATGAAAATAAATTCAATTTCTGAAGCAAACAGCTTTGCATTAAGAAAAATAATGTATAAACTTAGGTATGAAGAAGAATAGTGTTGAGAGTCATCGTCTGCTTGAAGTAATTGCAAATCAAGTGGGCATCATTTTACGGCCATTCACATTAAAACATAAGAGGTTGAGAAGAAAGTTATTACATTTTCTCTTAATTTATTTTCAGATTGAAATAATTGAATTAATTAGTGTCCAAATGCACATATCAAATCATAATTTGCAAGAGATGGTAAGATAAAGGTTTTAATTAAGAGAACTGAAGTTAGATTTAATTAATTAACAGAAGTATGCTTCTAAATTGCATTACAACTCGTATTTATAAGTTTCTGAAACCCTTTAAATGGGAGATAAATTAATAATGAACCACAAAATATCCGCACCTAATTTGATTTGGGAGCACCTTTGTCCTTTGTATAGAGTCAAGTGATCTAATTACACGTGTATACATAATCCAACAGACGGCTTTAGAAGATTCGGGATCGCTAAACTGTTTTTAACGATGTTCAATTAAGTCTCATTAGGGAGTTGTCAATCGAGTATCTCACTCAACGATCAATTACTTTCCTCTTGGAACCGCTTTATCAAAACCTTTTAACGTGTTTACTTGTTAAGGTAGATTTAGTAAATCAACAGATAGTCTTTTGTTTTTTTTATTTTAAGTGTAGTTGATCTGTTTTTGCCTTTTATACATAAATTTAAATGCAATTGGTCCCTGCACAGTTATTCGAAAAATTCCAATTAAATAATTGTAAAGAACAATGGGTATTTCATTTCAGCCAGTATGTTCAATACAAACGAGATGTAGGTAGGTAGGGATACCAATTGAATGTGTGTGACGCCAGTTTAAATATTCATTATGGCAACGACAAGATAAAAATGCCTATTTGCTTCCGAAATCCGATTGTCCTATTATAAGCTTATCGGTTAGTAATATGCCAAGTATAACTTTGCATATATGCTGAATTTGAATGGAAAGATCTCATTACAACCGATTTGGACGAAGTATCAATATCTCTAAGAAATGAGAAAGTTTCATCGATCTTTAATTCCGATCTCTCAAGTTGATTTACGTAAAATCATTTCAACGAAATCTAATACGCATGGTTGAAACAGAGCCGAATCCAATAAAATTCGTGTGAAACATGGCTTAATTTGATTCGTTGGTTTTCAAATAGGATCATCTTATGTAGAGGCAATCAAGTTAGAAGCATGCAATATTCGAATTCGATAGTGATATCAAAATATAAACAGAAGTAGTACGGTACAAATATATCAAGTTCTCTGACATGCTTATTTCCTAAAGTATTCTCATGAGACTTTGTTTATTGTATCGGTTTTTATTTATTTCCTGTCGTTTATTCTGTTTACCAGAATGAGCTCTTTAGATTATGCCAAATGTTTCGTCTATTTAGTTTGCGGTTTAACGGCTGAATATTAAATGAACTTACTTATCTAAATGGATGTATGTAAGTTATGTTTGAAATTTTGGCGCCATGCGAAATGAGAAATACCTAATATAAATTATAGATGTGTCACCAAAAAAATAATACGATTTAATATTAAAAAATGTGTGGGCCAATGACGGTCAACAGACAGCTGTAAAAATTTGATCCTTTACTCCAGAACCAACAAAAGCCAACAATAAAAAGACCTTAGCATGAAGGCTGACTCCGGATACCTGTATCACGAGTCGGAACAAACCATGGCACTACAACACACACCAACAACGAAAGCTTTAAACACAATGAAAGCGAGAATGGAGAGCAAGCCAAGAGAACTGAGACAGTTTATAAAGCGGTGTGGTGCTATTATATGTGCGTAGGTAAGTATACGTACGCTCTGTCCAGTTGTGCCGCCTCGGCCTCCTTGAATCTGCAAGCAATTAAAAAATAAGGAAAGAAAGAAAGAACGAAGATATCAGAGGACACATATTGTTATGCCACCTAAGCGGGTCAGGTCGCGTTTGCAAGTTTGCGGGGATCAGCGTCACACCAAGTTTGTGCTAGAGTAGTGTAATGAGAGGCTCTGTAGAGGTGGCTTAGCATGAAGTGTTTGTCGCTGCTGCTCCTGCAGATGCTGTGACAGTGTGAGCAAGGCGACACGTGACGTCACACACAGCCGCGAGCTCGCATGCGGGCCCCGACGTGGCGGCTTGTGAGTAAGCTGGCTACACTGTTAGTTGATCACAACATATACGGTTACATTTTACATAGAAAATTATTGTTTAGCTTACTTTGGTCCTGTGTGCGAAGCTGTGTGGCTTCGTTGATTGTTTTGTTTCATGCAATTCAGAATGGTGACAAAACCTACGGTGAGTAACATTTATTGATGACCAGAGTAATGTCTTAGTTATACTTGAAATGCATCGTCGTTGAATGCACGTCTAGTCGTCTACTGAGTCGACCATTTTTATGATAGTCTTATGATATGGTCGTATACACTCAATTAAGAGAAATTTGTAAAACATAATGAGATATTGTAAACTGTTAAACATGACGCACTACTATTTCTAAACAAATTATCTGGAAACATCGCAATACTTAATGCGATATGAGAAGATAGCTAACGACGTCGTATCAAGTATTTTGTTGACAGTGATTAAATTAATAATCTCTGAGAATTTCTCAATACTTGCCATATTTTGTGCTATCAACAATGGACGTCTAGTTTTGTAATCGTAAACTTTATCTGTTTTATGATTCTATTTCAATATCAGTTAGGTATAGAGGATTGTTTAGATCAGATCGGAAAACTGTACGTCGAAAACTTTTCACAAGTATTAATCAATTTCAATGTAACCACTGAATAATGTAGATTGGTCATCTTAGTTGAATCTGTGATTTAGTAAAAAAAACTTAGTAGCCTGACAAACATAATTTCCGACATGGAATAATTATCAAGTAGGTACGACTACCATAATATAAATAACATGGAATATCTTTTTATGTCAGGATGAGGTCTGAGTTTATTCAAAGCCATGATGTTTTAGAAAGTATGAATAAATCAACATTCATTTGTTTAAAAACATTGATATGTTTAAATTCTGTTGAAAGAAAGTGTGCTCTGGTCATGTTTATTATTATATACATAAACACCACTTATTTTTAGTTAGTAAAAATAAATAAAGGGCTTATTCTAGACGGTCTTCTCATTATATTTCTAAAGTATCAATAAATAATATTCATAAACAGCAAAGTTATTAGCGTTTGTTTATATCCCAAAAAGTCACCTAATTTGTGGAAATATCGTACAGGCTATTCATGACATGGTAGTATTCATTAATCGTCATCTCTCGCTCACGTTCGCGTGATCTCGCTCAAGCATGCCCCGCCTCCAACAGCTGTTTTCGTTATTTAAGTTTAACTAATATTTAAAAATTGAACTTCGCTTTTTTACTTTTGATTACGCAAATATGCAAGTAACGGATACAGCCCATTTTTTTTTGTACTTATTAAAAAAAAGAGGTGTATATACATGTATTACCAAAGTGATGACGCGAAATCTAACAAAACACCAATATGTAGCAACGTATTATAATTTTTGTGTGAGCTTTATGAAAAGAAAATTTGATTTACATAAATGGCATGACTTGTATTATGATAACGCTGCAATGTAATGTGACAAACAAATGATGTAATGCTTACGTTTCTTGATTTGTAAGAATTTTCGGGAGAAACACTAGGTTTGACGATGTTGGTCATTCCCATAAAATACTGTTTAGTATACCTACATACAAGCTTTTTATTGTATTTTTCTAAGACCTTTACAATACTTTTAATTTAGATTTAATACCTACATACGATAAGGAGTCCATGTTTAAGAAATGTTGACATGATTCGGATAAAGCAGTAAAGTTAATGTTCCAGTAAAGATACCCGTTTGATAGTAAACTCTGACAAGTTTGCGATTGAAATGACCTTTTCATGATAAATAATATAGGTCCTTCCTCGAAATCAAAACATCTATTATAAGAACATCTGACAACGAGGTTCGCGCTAACGAAGTAATTTAAGTTGATTCTAATTTAGAAATTAATTCCCTTCATCAATTTGTCAATCGACATCGAGTCAGCCCGTTACGAAGGTATAATGAGTTCCTGCAGTCCCTTTGAGATCGAAACAGTAAAGGGCAATCCTTGGAAGGTTTTTAATATCACCAAAAAGGTCCATAAACTTAATTAAATCTGTAATAAAGTAAAATTCTATCGATCTCCTTCACGAGCATATCACAAAATTGCCCAATCATAAGAACTTTTTTGTGCATTGTAAAGCTCTTTTCATTCGCCTGCAGAGTGATTGGTGACGAGGCAAAATATGCAGCGTGCTCGCCTAAAATGGTAATCCGACTATAATATGAAGGTGTTGTTGTGTGCGGCACAACCCTGCTGGGAAAAATGATTCTGTTCGCCCAGCTGTGAAGTGTAGGTAAGGCGCTTACTTCGCCCACTAGCATTGTTGAGATAAAAATATGTACTAGGTATATTGATCGCATATAATGTAATATCAAGGCTTTACAGCGTTCAGTCGGTTCATGTCTGGAACATGGTTCGTGGGAGCGTGGCGCGCATTTGATTCGTAGCTAACATGTAGGCTAACACGAAATTGGTCTAGTTTTGTGTACATTTGAAGAATCTTACCTTTCGCTGGCAATTGAGCTGTTCCTCGACATCGACTTGGGCGACATCTCGAAGTCGGAGTCTGAGCGGTAGAGGAAGGACTCGCGGCGCTGCGGCATGGCCTGCAGGACGAGCGCGGTGGACGGCGAGCCCCCCTCCAAGGGGGAGCGCGCGCCCCCCGCGCCTCCCGCACCACCCCCATTCTCCACATCGAAGCTGAAACAATAGCACACAGTGATTAATATAACGCAATGTCATGAATAGGTCTTAATCCTGAACATACGAGTACATCGGCAGATAAGCTCAGATAAGACAATCGCCACGCGATTTAAACTCGTCGTATCATACCTCGTGTGCCAGAGATAAATTCTAAAGCACTTGTAACTGATTTATAAATAGAATATGTGTCTATAAAATTCTATGAGTAATGATAACTTTAAGAAAATGCAATTTACCCCAGAAGCACCGGCATTTGTAAGCGAAACTCTTATCAGTTCTAAACAATATTACTATTTAATGATGAAATATTTTCTACGCATGTTTTTCCTGGAAAATGAACAACGACCGCACTGTTGGAGAAACATACGTGAAATGTATTCACGATCAGTCAAGACGATAGCAAGTGATAATTTGTGTTACGTAGTTTCTGCGTCTATTATCAAAACGATAAAGGACATTATAAACATATCGTAAATGGGTAAGCGTAATTTTATGTACGTACGGATTTCCCAATAATTTTAATGATTCATTATTAAACTCGATATTTCTTTCATAAACATTATTTAAGTAGATACATTACTTGGGAAAAACTTTTTTTCAAGCGACTAAAATATACTGTAAAAGTTTGAGCAAAAGGGACAATGTTTTCACGAAATACGACAGTGCCATCTGCAGGAAAATCTGAGCAACAGGCGCTCGGAAAGTTTCATTGTTGTCTCGCTGTTCGTTAGTACGCATTGCCACCGCCAGAGGTCTCTGTTTATACTGAACGCAAGTGAAAAGGTATCTCGGATGAATCGCCCCGCCTTTTCCTTTCTAGTAACCTATAATATTTTTTCCAGAATAAAAATCCTTTGTAATAATATAGTTGCGTAATCATTATATATCTCACTAATTAAATATGATTAATGTGATTCCACACACGCACATATTTTTTACCTAACTACATCTACTAAGTACCCTAATTTGATGCATAGAATCTATATTATTCTGTAAAACAGAAGTTGTTTGAAATATTTTCACTGACTTCACATTCCCATGACCTCAGTTGACTTGTTTACGAGTATAAAAGCTTTGTTGTTACGAAAATAAATGGCTGAGTCCCGGATAATTACGGTAATCTGTCTTAATTATAAGATCTTGCTACCTCAATCAGGTAGATGGTAGCTACCCTCTCGGTTTTCTTACAAATGGTGAGCTATTACACCTGCTTTTAAGAAATTGAAAATTTAACCGATATAAATGAGTGTATTTAATTATTTTATTTATAACAAACTGTGCGATTTATATTTTTTATGAGACTATACAGAAAAAAGGTATTATTTAAAAGTTATTTAATATTTGCATTTATAAATTATAAAAAAAAAACAAATTCATGTAAAAGTGTTTTTAGACTAGTCAAAATCAAATCTTTTACTTGAATTAAACCATTATACATTATAAGACACTTCTGAATGCCAGACTTACAAATAAAATAAAATATAAAAATATGTGTATGTATCAAAATATATTCGCAGTTTCGTATTGAGAAGAAATTGAATAGAATTCACCCCATCAAATTTTATTTGACGGGGCACAATTATAGAATAATTTACAAAATTATTTAAAAAAATGGAATAGTATAAATTCACTTCAAATTCAAATTAAAAAAATTGTAAGCAATCATTACGACATTTTAAAGCCTACACCTACGACACTAAAGTAATTGTATTTATTTAAACTAATTTAACTGTTAAATGCGCCAGAGGTAATGGTAGATATAGATGAATTGTTATAAATACTTTATTGTTTTTTAAGCAACACATTCTTTTAACGGAATCTTTAACTAACTAGTACACTTAGGAGCAAATTAATCGAGTAACTGCCTTTATAAACGTATTATGGTCAATATTTTTAGTAGTATGGAACGTTTCAATTTGAATCTTACATGACTAAAACTTGAATATGAAGTGTAGTTATGCCATTAAAATGAGTGTAGCCATATTGTAAAGGCTATTAATATTTTAAATCGATGCGTTTTATTATATGAAAAATAATAACCATATTGCGTAAAAAAAGCAAGTGGCTCTAGTTATTTGCCAAGTGTTCAAACAAATATTTCGAAATAAAATAACAGTAAAGTTATTTTCATACATTTTAAGTGCTACGCCTACGGTGGTAGTAACATATCCGTAGCGGATTCGTAGCAGCATTGTAGCACCTCGCCTCGAAATGGAAAATGCCAATACGTTTACGATAACTGTATTAAGCTTCGATTGCTTTGGGCAATCAAATGGGATTTAATATACACATAGTCTGTAGCGCCATTTTTGATTGTTTTATCATTTATTGTTTTTATTTGTATTTTTTTTGTTTCTTTATTTAGCAAGCAGCCTGCCTGTCCATTCTGTAAAAAAACCAAACTGTGAAAAAATCAAATTCAAAAGTCATTTTTTCAATATTAGTCTGAGGATCTGCGGTTTTTGAATATCAAAATTAGATTAGACCATCCCTCAAAAAGCCCGCCTTTCGCCACTTCCTAGTGTTTTTGCTGTGAAGAAGAAGTAGCGGAACAAACTCCCCAGCAAATGAAGCCTTCACTTCAGGCAAAGTGAGATGAGCTGTTGACTTTAAAAAGATCCCCGGTCTTCCTATTAAGAACATAGGTTGTGTAGTTTGCATTGAGCTAATAGTAATAGTGTTTTCTTAGTTCCAAGAACGTAGCACAAAAGTTGTTTGTTATAACGAGGTCATTCACCTTTCAAAGTTTTCCCAGACATGAGATATTCACCGCGTTTTAAAAATAGTTCCAGTAATAATAGCCTAGGTACCGACTACCCGTTGAACTTTGTTCGTGGAGATACCGACTATGTTTTACTCCATAAAATCGATAAAACACAAAATGTCATTAAGAAAAATCTGCCACATTGAAAATGGAAGGGTGTTAAAGCACATGAGTGTCATATAAACCACTAGCACTTTGAGAGACTTCGTCCGCGGAATTCCGTACTTTTATCTTCGATCTTTTACTTCCCCTCTGGTTTTCAAAAATAAAATACTGATTTTAAAAAAACCTTCCATTGTTAGAAAGCTATGTTACCCCCGACTAATCTGCCGCACTAATTAAAAACGCAGTAAGAACGATTTTTGGAAAATTGAGTTACTTACTCTCAGATTCGGATTTCTCGTAATGAGCTCTGTATAGTTATTTAATCCTTATTTTCATAGGACAGCTATCAAAATAAGGATAGCTTTTTCAAAAATCGTCCATACTGCTTTTTTAATTAGTGCGGCAGATTACTCGGGGATAATATAACTTTCTAACAATATGGAAGGCTTTTTAAAATCCGTTAGAAGTTTTGAAATAAATCCCTAAAAACAAACAAAAAATCAAATCATGACAATATAATTTGCGGCGTCATTATGTTATATTGGACTGTTATTTATAATTATTTATTGTTATCTATGTGTGTTATTTTTTTTATTTCATTGTTTATATACTATTTAACCTGATGGTAACCGATGATGTGGTCGACTATGAATATTTACGTATTTACTTCGATATTAATCTGGTAACAATTACATTTCATTTCAAATCTTTCTTCTTTATAATATTATAGTCCAGAGACAAAACATCACACCTGTAATCCCCAAAGGGTAATGCAGGGGCGTACTTGTAGTACACACACATTTCCAAGACTGATTTATGTGAGAACGCGCCGAGCTCTGTCGTATGCATTATGCTGCGACTACAAAGGGCTTGCCTCGTCACAATCGTAGGATTCACACAGTGCAGCATACACTATGTGGACTATACTGGTTCATACTAACTCTTTGTTGTTGCCTGCCCATATTTCATATTTGCCAATACTTTCTGGCTATATGTGTTCTCATATACAACCCGTCTACTTTCAAAGCAAGTGTAGGCATCTTCTTGGCAGGCCTGTTCCCTCACAGACCTCAGCCATCGCTTTCCAGGCGTAATCGAGGTCAAGAGCAGGCCCATTCAATAATGAAAAAAAAATACCTGTAATGACCAAGGCTGAGATATAAGACGTAGGAGTGAAAACCCAAGCTAATGACCGCACCAGATGTCTCAGCGAACAACCTAAACACCGGTTCCTATTAGATCACCTAATTATGCAACATTATGTCATTAACAGGAAAATTAATGTCTTACGATGTTCGTTTGTTTTGCAATTTGATGACTTACTAATAATGACGGATCATATTAATGACATTTATGACATTAATAATAAAATAATGTCAGGGAATATTACATATTTCTTAAGTGGTTAGCATTTTGATGACTTATTAGTTATGACGAATGGATTACTCGGCAGGCCTATGTCATTATTATGACAAGATATATTTATGACAAACGTTTTTATGATACTTACGTCACTGTTCTGTAACGTTCTAAGAATGCACATTCATGATGATAGGTGTCGTATTCTCCCACAAAAAATATTTGTAAAAACAGCTTACGTAAATTATAGGTGTGTTTATGACTACAATTAGGGTAATAATATGTACTTATCACTGTAGTCTAAGCTATAAGAGAAATAATTTATAACTCATGTTTTTATTTCTTCTTTGGTAATATGGAATAACTACAGGTAATATAAATAAAAATATAAATTAGATTGATTGTTTTATGCGCCAATGTAGTAGGTACCTTCTTGCAGAAATCGAAGTCTGAGTAAAGGGATACCATCCTGAATGTTAATATCATCCCTTACGAGGATGCTGATAATGAAATCCAAACTTACTTTATTATTTTAGGCAAATCCGTTAACGATAAAAAATCATTACAAGATTATTAATGGACTGAACAACAAATCGTAGATTGGAAAATTTTGTGCATTTTATCATGCTTAAGAAAAGTAGATAACATTAATGTTGTAATACCTACAGCTTATCCTTTACATAAGTAGGTAGTAGGTATAGGTTTAAAACTTGCATAATCAGAGTTAAAACTAATACAATATTGTACAAGTAATTTTGACAACTAAGCACCCCTTTAGATTGACATAATCTTATCACTAAAAGAGAAACCTTACGTGTTGTTTTTCACGAGTTTATTACAATTTTTTCTGTGTCTCATCGTTTAATACTACTCGTATACATATGCACATAGTAATACGAACTTAAACAACAGTCAATTATTTTGTAGCACGTAAAAAACTAAGGTAAACTTTTCCCCTAAAAAAGGACAAAGAAGAAAAATCAATGTTCTATAAATAAGGGCGCATCACACGAGTAATTTCCCCGCTATTATTATACCTGCCGGTGGTGCGCCTCCGTGCGGACACCGGGGGTCGTCGCAGCGGTCTGCGGGATGCGCCCCTCGCACTCCATCGCCGCGGTGCTTCACTCCACCTGACCACATGCCTACCCGTCAGACATCACCAGCCAGTCAGACCAGACACCATTCAAACACATAAATTAACCACCTCCAGTTTAATTTTATAAATTATTTTGCTGACATCGCTATAGTATGTTTTATGTATTTTTGTTTGTCATTTCATTTGCCTGCCTTGTCTCAACTACTTGTGTTGGGGTCAGTTTCCTGTGTAACCAGATGCAGTTGAATACTATTGTTTTAGATGGCGCAACTGCTCATCTCACCTCCATAACTGAGTAACACAACACCCCTTGGTTAAACTGGTGGATTTATGTATTTTTGTATGGTGTTAATTTTTAATGATTATGTAGATTGTCTGTTTCCAGCAATAAATGTTGTATAACTTATGGCATTTTTATTATGAGATAATTTTATCTGTCACTGGGCAACAAGCTTCGAAATCGTTTTCCTACCGACCCTAGATGTTTTATTGAGTTGCTTTTTATGTGAGAATGTTCCATGTTAAAGTAATAGTGTTATAGGAAGCAAAGTGCCGCTTAATAGCTCTTTTTTAAATTGAGTTTAATTTTCCTGTGTACTACCATGTCTCGCTGGATTTGTTTACTATGTTGGAGCTATATCGCCGAGCCTCTGTTCTACTGGTATATGCCGAGTGGCTCGGTGTTCTCGGTAAATAATTGGAAGAACTTAATTACCGAGCTTGGCAACCGACAACAGAACAATATAATTACGGGCAGTAGTTTGTCTATATTAAAGAAACGCGACAAATAAAACCATCCTTTTTGTTGGGGGGTGGAAGTGGTTTTGGAACAACAGTCTTTTTAAATAATGAACGGGTTGATAACTTTAGATAACTTTTTTAGGAACATATTTAAGGGTTAAATTTTATGGTATTTAGAAAAAGTTCAAAGTATTTACCTACAGATTATTTTGCGTATTTTATTAATCTAACTACATCGCTTAATATGTTTGACATTTGGTACATTTGATGAAATTTTATTTATGACAATACATAAAACTATCAAAGTAGTGATCCCAAATAAGCATGTGACAGTGACAAAGGTAGCTATACCACTAAATCATACTTATATTATAAAGGCTGGAACGATTTTAATAAAATTTGGTATGAAGTGACACCCTGGATTAACACATAGGCTACTTTTTATCCCGGTATTCCCAAGGGAACTGATACATTAAACAAAACATTACACATAGGAGACATTGACAAGCCAACTATGCGACTTTACCTTAATCATCTTCACTATGTCGCAGACAGCAGGAATTTTCTCTTGTACTTAAGAAGTTAAGTTGTTAGGTATAGTATGTTGTAAATTTTGAAGTATACCTTCCATCGAATATCAAACTGTTGCTCATATCACACTTCAACGGGTGTTTACGAAATTTTCTTCAATGTTCGTTTATTATTGGTTTGGGAGCTTGCCAAAATCACTATGCAGATTTAAAACCACGTGTTTTAATGTTTCAGTGCAAAAACATTATTTCTTATCAAACTTTTGCCCGCTGACGAGATAGAATATTTAATTGTTTGCCATACTAACAGGGTTTTTTTGTTTTATGGATAACTAATGACTAGACATTCTCTTTGGTATACAATCGGTTATAAATCTGTAGGCTCAAAAATATAAGGATTACAGTGTGTGGCAGCAATAAATGGTAGTAACAATTGGAGGTAGTGGTAAATGGTTTAAAAAAAGGATCCTTTGCACTCTCCGTCAGCCTTGATTTACAATCGGTGAGGTTAATAAATCCGGTGTCAGCCTTTGTCAGGAACGGTTAAATATTAAATTTCCTAGTGAAAGAAGAGAGACGGATGAAATTGTTTGTTCCACGTTTTATTCAGATTTTGCTTTTCATTTTTCATCATTCACATTTCAGCGCGTGATGTGCCTACACTATAGCTACGCACCAATTATATCTAGTTGCTTCAGATATAATATTATTAAAACATTATAGGCCTTGACAACATTTTATTTCTTCATGCTGTATGTTGTTATGTGCATCGGTAAATATGTAACTCTTAGCCAAGTTTCCTTTATTTTTAGAACATAATTTATCATTCATTAGTACATCATTTAGTGCCGTCACAAAATCACTATAATTTAATATATTGAGCCGTACGTTAACAAACAACAGTCGTAAGCATACTTGTATTAATATTAAAAGTATGGGGGCCTAATGTTTTTTACTAAATATTTTTGAATAATTCAAGAATGTGTGTAGGTGTATCTGTCATCTTTGAAATTGCGACGCATACGACGGAAATATCAATACAGAATAAGCAAGTAATTCTAAACTTTTTATCATTATTGCATTCTAGTCAAGAAACGTAATTATGGTGGCTGTTACATGTTTTAATGCATGAACTGCTTTTCCTTCATTATTTCATGAAGCGTATATTATTGTAAATCGGAACACAAATCTCAAAACGTGTCGTCATCTACGGAAGAGACCTACCATGTGAATTAAATTCTACTATGCAGGATTTATTGCAAGTGCGATTTTTGCTTGTATAAACACACCTAATTTTATTTATTTGTTTTGTGATAATAAATAAATGTAAACACAGTTGATATGATAAAATCATACTATGGCCCGAGACAGTATCGAACCTTTGACCTGTATTGAAAAACAAAAAAATGTAAAGAACAAAAATCATTTGATAAGATCTCTTGATACATTGATTGATAAAGAGCACAGCTACATAGCTATAGCAGACTATAGTATGAAATTGTTTCTGGTCAAACAGTTAAGGAATCTCTTTCATGTCCATTTTATTCTAGTCCGTTGGCTCTTTTCACACTGAGTGTCACTTATTGAACCTTTCTACTCAGCGCTGGCCTGTGTGCTAGATATTCGAATGAAAAGAATACGTGGTTCATTGTTTGGAACCCATTTTGATACATAGTAGACAATTTTGCAAACAAATGTAAAGAAGAAATGTAGGACACGAATTTAAATGTATCATTATTTCTATTGTCACAGTTCCACGTCTGCTGTTACGTCCAAGCTCAAGTTTCTCGCTAGGAACGTAAATTTTATTCCGACAGCTGAATAGGGTTAAACAAGTCCAGGTTGCGCGTCAAATTTTGTTCTTTAACAAAAGGAACGAAGGTACCGTGGCATCATGCGACGTTCAAGAAACAAGAATTGCGCGAATTGTTATTCCCTGCTCTTTGAGATAGTTTGCGAGCTATGATTTCCAGACTTCACAATTATTTATTTGTTAGGAAGAGGTAATTTCACAGCTGCCAGCAGGTGTAACCAGATTATGATTCCAAACAATACGCCAATGACCATAGGTACACAACAAATCTTATTATAACATTTGCAAAGACTAATTTTATGTTATTTCGCAGAGCTTTTAGTATTACTATGCGGTATAAAATACAATCATAGATAAATAAATTCAATTATCAATGTAAATTTGCTGGTAAATAATGATTGTTTACGTCATGTGTAATAAAATTACGATCTCCTATCGGCGTATCTACATTGAGATTCCAATAAGTACCTGTAGATTAAAACCATTGTAATCAACGTCATTGGAGATAATTTAATATATCTCAATTGCATCAACATAATATCTTAGTCTCATCAAACGATTTTATCATTTCCCTTTGATAATGTTTTTAAAGTTATGCGATAGTATCTGTTAAATGAATTATTATCGATATGGATTTATTTGAAAATATGTTTACAACTGTTGCATGTCATTAATTGTCCCTGTTCAGTAAACGTGCGTGGACCTCTTAGGGTGGTCGCCACTACTGGTCTGACTGGAGCTGGTGGTGGTGGTGCTGAGCGTGGACAGGTCGCTGGAGGCGCGCGCCGAGCGAAGGCGCGGTAGCACGGGCGCCTCCTCCGCCTCGGGGGAGGACGCCGGCTCGCACGCCCAGCCCAGCGCGCGCGCTGCCGACCACACCGCAAACACGAATGTCAACATCGTCGGCTTATCGAGCCACGTGCCGCCCTCGACCCCTGCCCGCACCCCAACAACACTCCCGTGGAAACCAAAACATCGGTCTGAGTTCACACTATCATTTCACCGCACAGTCTCAGTCAGAAGCAGTCAATCACTGGTTCTATGCTCCATGAGTGACAGCCGCAGCATGGCAGCACATGGGACGCACGTGCAGCGCGGCGGTGGTGCGCGCTTCACACGACCGCGCGACTCGCACTACACTGTTCTCGCCGCCGAGCCGCCGACACGCGCTCTATACTATGCACTTGTGTTATCGTCATTATTGATAGTTATTAGCTTGAGAACTACACGTTCACATCGTTATTATGTACAACAAACAACAATTAAACATTTTCGTGGCAGGGTTAACTGCGAATTGTTCGCAGTTATTGTCACATCACCGACCTCTAAATCTGTCTTAATAATAACACTGCAAATCGTGGATGGAGCACACGCTACGGAATGTCACTATTAGTACAAGCGATCGTGCGTGTAGATATTATGATGTGCATCGACGGCGTGACGCGGCCGGCAATGTTGACGTTGCGCGGCGCGGGGAACGTGAGCGGCCGACGTCACTCACTGCTTGGCTCACCCGCGCCGCCACTCACTGAAAGGGCACGTTCTATATTTATATGTGACCCACAATTACATCACTGCTAGAAAACAATATCAATGCGTCATTTATTTGTATAGTTTTCGAGACGGTATCACTTGTTGCACGCGCGTCGCGAGTCGGCAGCCGAGCCGTGTCGCTGCAAGCGTCGAATCGATCTCCACGGCAGAGTTTGAACGGATGTGCGTGTCAAGGTGTGCAGCGCGCCAGTAAATCGTGTCGACGTCGTTTCGGACAGGAGCACCGTCACAGAGCATCCTGCGGCTGCCCGGCGGCCATGTTGGCACCGCCATTTTGCCGGGGGTCGAATGGGGCGAGCCGCATGCGTACGCCGGCACGCAACTCTTGGGTAGGAAATGATACAAGTCACCAGCTCTGCCGAGCAGAAGTGGTGCTTATGCCGCCTACCCAAGAACCACTTTCATGTAACATGCAAAGTGCGTTCCTTTATAGGTCAAGCGAAAACCTAACGTCTTCACTGAAGCTTGCTACGAATCACAACCACTGAATTCGGTTTAATACATTCGTAAGGCTTCACAGATTACATTTTCAGCGATAAGAGTTACGTTTCACATTGCTTTACCTGTCCACGAGGCGCTGATACAAATCAGCCCCTCAGTCGATAACCTTTGACCTAATTTAAGAGATTAAATACAAATATTATAAGTAGTATGATTGTAACAATAATGTAATAATATTTTGTAAATAGACCAATTTTGAAATCTGAAACATGAATTAAAATATTTGTAATTCATAGAGCAAAATGTAACAAAATGATTGAGACTTACTGTACTCTCTCCAGTTTCAATGAATATTTCCTTGAACTAAATTTTTTCGTGAAAATTTTCAGTCAACACAACGTCATTTTCCAAAGCCATCGCGATGGCAACGTTTCGAATCACACTAGTTTAGTTTCACTTCTATAGAGGTTAGTGACTCTTAATATAATTACAAGTCGGTAAGTATCGAATAGATAAATGTTTTATAGGTTTGTCGCGTAGGTCGCTGCCTTGAACTTGACCGCGGTGTCACTGCCCTTTATGCGGGTGCACCCCACACATCCGGGGGAACATTTGCATTGATATTTTTGCATAATAAGAGAGTAACCTTTGTTGGAAGATGTAAAGGAGTACTTTATTGGTCCACGAATTTGTGATACCACCGTGACTTCGTAGCTTCGTAGGCTCCGTAGCCTCGTAGCCTCGTAGGCTTTTGAGATTACAGGAGCTACAGAGTTATAAATAATGTTAAAATATTGTCGAATCACAAACAATATTTAGGGACACTGCACAATATTATTGACAGCTTTACATAATTTCTATGTAACTTGCACTTAAAACTGTTTAAGCACATTTTTTTCAGTTTCAATAAGATCAATAAGATTTTAAATGAAAGAAGTGTCTTTTTACTTTTTAGGATACAAGTTACTATCTTGAATGTTTTTTTTTATAGTAAAAAGTAAAAATGACATCAAAACGTTGAGGGAAACCATGAATCATGTACAAAACTTAAGGTGTCTGCATATGCGTTAATGTCTCCTCAGCCCCGTACAAAACAAACAACTTAACCACCTGTATTAGGCAATATCGTACCTTATACTTAGTGGAACGAGGAAAACTCGTACCTAATTATTCGAGAGAACAACACGCTATTAGAAAAGACACCGGCAATAGAAATACACGAAGCCTTCTTCTAGTAAACATAGCCCTGAGATTGACAGTATAAGTGTATTTCACGTGAGGCGGCGCCCGACACAATACGGTATTGTACTCGTTACCTTGGCCAGTAATGGCGGACTGTCTACCATATTATTACGCTTGTGGCCAAAGATAATTACTGTGGGAATGCACGTAGATGCAATTACGGTCTACGTCCGTCCTAGGCTGATTGTACTATGTATTGTGAATATACTCTATTGCCGACAATTTAATTAGCTGAGAGGAATCTTGATAAAGCTGATTACATGTAACCAGATTATACTCAGGTAATTTGGAGTGGTTAGATATCACTTAATAGCATATAATAGTGCGTTGATGTATGCATAATGCAAATCAGTCAGTCAGTCTTACCTTTAAGAAGACTGGATAAAAGGGACATCGCATATACTGATAATGTAGGGAACTAGTGTAATTAAAACGACTAAAGCCAATCGGTTAACATTTATTACTACTTATCGCGTGAAATAAACTGATCCATGATTGTATAACTATTTACATGCCTATGTGACGGCAAAATGTGGAGAACCTAATTATACTGGAACATTTATGTACCTATTACCCATGCTTGCAAAGTAAATGATTTATTATTATTATATTCATTTATTTCGAGCAACGGGACTCATAGTATGATGATTTGAGGATCCATTCAGGGATCCATTTTGGTTATATTTGGTTACGATCGGCCTCAGTCGTTTCAATTACACTATTTCCCTACATGGCGACCAGGATCATGGTGACCCTGCCAGGATAACACAATCATCATCAGAGTTATTATTTAAAAAGACTAGAGAGAGAGAGTTAGCATTTTATTATATTCTAAAAGTAAATAATGAATTCATTCACTTCTGGCTGGCAAGATTTCTATACATGATTTCGGACCTTGGCATAGAAAAAGAAAATAGTTGTTTGTTGAGAAAACTTTGTCCAAGTGGCACATGGAAGAAACGAATATTAAGCAAAAGGATTGACTTCACAGATATGGAAACAATAATTCTGCGTTTCACATACCACTCGCTTTGACTTTTTTTTATTAATAATTACCACCGAACACAAATATTAGAATGCAATAAACAACTGAGTGCCATAATAACATAGGCTTTTGATATCTTTGCACTAGATTAGAAATCGCTAAAAGCAATATTTTAATTTCTAAATTGGTAGGTACATTTTAGTATTTATTACGTTTTTGGGAAAAACAGGGCCAGAAATGGGCGTAGCCTTTTTTGTCAGTTTTCCAATTTACATGATTCTGGGCCCTCGGAATTGTATTATATTCTGATGTTATTTTATACTTTAAACTCTAAAAAACGATTAGAAAATTATAATTAATATCTTCCTCAGTGAGATTTTTAGTAACTTGTTTTATAAACAATCTTATTGGGTTTAATAGAAATGATGATTTTATACAATTTAAAGTAGTATTAGTAGTTAAGGTAATTTAATTTCTACCATTGCCAAACTCCAATGAGTTTGGCAATGGTAGAAATTAAACTACCTGTACTGTAATTCGTCAACATAAATTACATGTTAATTTATTTAAAAAGCGTTTCTTCTTCTTTACGGGACCTGGTACCTAATTCAAAACCAAAATGCTTTCCATCCTTTGAGGAAATCGGTATATATGATACCTAAATATTTTTCCTGTTTGTTGTCTGCCATTGGAGCTTGGTTTTTACCAGGGATCAATTAAAGACGCTAGGGAGGAAAAATAATAATAAGCAGGTACCTATTAGGTAGTGGTTTTCAAATTTTCCTTATTATAACAAAGTAACACAGAACGAAAGATTAAGATAATGTGAGCCATCATAATGTACTTCTTGCCTTTCTATTTCGTGGTTTGAATGGCTGGAAACAAGCTACTCTCCATGGCTTTCCTTAAAATAAATCATTTCAAAAATCCCTGAAGATTCGACCGACTTCTGTTCAAAAGAGATCGTTTATTAAGTGAATTGCGTGCGATCGCTGAATAACACGATAACGCTGCAGCAAACTATCATAGGAAGCAGTCATTGTGTGTTATGAGAGGTTAGGAGCTAATCGCATTGCCTCCGACGAAGCCCATTAGGATGCAATTACCCACTTGCCACCAGGGCTCTGTTCATCACACAGGCCGCAAGGGAACTGCTTACAGCCATTATATATTATAGGTTTACAACCTATAGGCAACTAATACGAAGGCAATCGATTTCGTGTTCGGAATATTGGAATGAATAGCTGATTTTATCTTGATGTCTAGGGGGATTCTTGGATTTAACAAAATTAAATGACGCTGCTTTCTGTATAATTATGTCATTTGTAACCTATTTACTGAGAATCATGAGTTGAAGTCAGAAATTACGTGAAGAATTAATTTGTTAAATTGCAATGATGAGTGTATTGTAGACTGAAAGGTTTTTTTTTTGTATTTGTAATAGTCATGACTGGACTGAAAGTAATTGTAAAAAGTATTTTTGCCAGTCACATGACTTGAAATATTTTTTATAACCATGGTGGCAAATGTGCAAACATAAACCTTACGCCTATTCCCGAAGGTGTAACCGTAATATACGTGCTAATTTACTAAACAGGTCTTCGATCAATAATAGAAACAGGTGCTACATTATCACCGACTGACTGCCTCGTTGGTCTAGTGGTCGCAAGCGCCACTACAGAGCTTGAGGTCTCGGGTTCGATCCCCAGGTCGGGCAAAGTGTTATTGAGTTTTTAAATCTGGAACTTTTCAGTAGCAGCCCGGAGTCTTGATTTGTGCCCGATTGATGGCAATAGGCTCGCCCCCTATTACATGGGACTTAAACATAACTGGCGAAATGTGGATGTACTACCAGGTACATCTCTGCCTAGCCCTTCGGGGATTACAGGCGTGACGTTATGTTGTTGTTATGCTACAATATCATTTTTCTAAACAACTTCTGTTTGCGAATACAAGTCCTACGTTACCGGTTTTTAATAGTGTAGGTAAAGCAAATTTATTACGTATACAGTTACATATTATTATATGGATAGTTCAAAGAGTAGTTAACTGGAATAATCCGTCTACATTAGTTACCTATTACAAACATACAGGAGGCTACTTGCTATGTTTTTATTTATTTATTTAATACTTCAAGCACACTAATGGCGGACTTAATGCCATATTTGTTGCTTGCTATGATTTTAAGGTTTTAGATCATAGACAATTTAAAGTTAAACTACATAAATGTTTAGTTATTAATAGTATTTACAGTGTAAATGATTTCTTGGACGAGAGGCATTTTGCAGTGTAACGCATATTTGCATGCTTATGACTAAAGCAAAACATGTATGAGTACTTATTGTTTATTTTTACCATCTTTTATACCATGTTTTGAGTAAATAAATATTATTATTATTTTGTATGATACATTTTTAACACATAACATACATACATAAATTTACGCCTTTTTCCCACGGGGGTAGGCAGGAACTACAAAGCGCCATGTGCTACGATTCTTACATACTTCTTTTGCTTCGTTTACATTCATACATGTTGTCATACACGCACGCCGGATACATTTTTAAATATTTTAATAAAAAAAATAGTAGCCCACCGGTATCGGGAACAGGGTATTATAAGTATATTATTATTCCTTATATATACGCGTATACTTCTTTTGCTTCGATTACGTTGCTACAACCTGTGCTTCTAACACTAATGCTCGACGCAAACGAAGAGCCGAAAAGTAGTAAAAGTAGTCGAACATATTTTATTAGTTATTATTATAGTTTACGTCCTATTCTTAGAGTTACTGAATATACACACTTTTACTTTCATAAGAATCGGTAAAACCGTTTCGGAGGCATACATGGTAACTAACATTGTTTCGACTGGCCTGTTTGTCTAGTAGTTAGTAACCCTGACCGCAATGCCGGAGGTCGTGGGTTCGATTCTCACACAGGACAATGTTTGAGTGTTGAGCGCGACCACGACTGTATCTGGGTGTAATTTATCAATAATATTTGTATATATTAAATATACAACGTGTTTTTTTTGATATCCCATAACTCTAGGGTATGATTGTGACCATATCAAAGAATCAACTGGCATATGAATTATGTTTCAATCATCCTTTTTGTTTTTTTTTTTACTATCATTCAAAATAATTCGACAAAGTCACGATGATTAATGTAAAAACCCTTACGTGAAAGAAAAGTGACGTTAGAAAGAAGATTCGTCGTACTGGTGACAATTTTTGAACTAATTAGGTAATAAAAATAATATTAATAATACTTAATAATAATATTCCACGACTATTCACACAACGCGATTTAGTCCCAAGCTAAGCAGAGCTTGTGTTACGGGTACTAAACAACTGATAATTTAATTATGATTGATGATATCTCCGAAACTATGCATTTTTGGACCATCTATTCTAGGAGTTTTATTATTATTTTTACCTACAGAATATAACCCTAGAGTTATGGGATATAAAAAAAACACCTTGTATAATTATGTTTATCAGCTGTTTAGTAACCATAACATAATACATTTTAGTCGAGTAGGTATTGAACTTTTGTACGAAACAGCTGTTTTTTTTTTCGTGATTTCTGATGTGGTCCCATAGGGAAAGTTGCTCATATTCATGGGTAGAACACCCTGTGAAACTTTGGCTGGTCATTGAAAGATAACCCTGTATATGTCTAATCGGCTTGTTATTGTCAAATCACGTAGTAGTGAAACCTGATGGCAAGTTTTATTCCTACCTTACCTATTATTTGACCAGTTGGGAAAGTGGAAAAGCAATTTAATTATTGGAAATAACCCGATATTACGGTAGGTAACTACTTCTAAGTTATTTTCCCTGCCAGGTACGTAGTTACCTACTCACGTTTACGTAGTTTAAGTTAATAATAGTAGGTAGATACCTACAAGATAACAACGACAGCGAAGTGCATACTATTATTATCTTGATGGCATTCAAGCAGACGATCGAAGGTAGCAAGGTCCTATGAAATGAATCAAAGGCTGTTTTAATAGACACAGCGGGCACAGCATTGTTTAAACATAAATATTCATTAAAAGTGTGTAGTGTAGAGAGTTTTAAGCCGGGTAAAATCTTTAAGGATGTAATCTTATTGAGGGTTCAGGTTTTTTGTTATTATGCACGGATTAACTTGTAGCTACACAACATGTGTTAACAATGTTGAAAAATTAGAAACAGATATCCAGTAACTAATAACAATACTTAACAACAAACTTTAATTGTAGTGGAGGTGTCGGAAAATTGACCTGCATCATTGTCGGCTGGTTATTATATCATAAGACTGCCGGCATTGCTACGTTTGTTGGTAGAAGTCTTGGAAAACATAGTCTAGAAGGTTGTCGTAGATGCTTCAGAATATGTAACATACGAAACATCACGCCTGTAATCCCCGAAGGGATAGGCAGAAGTGTAGACCCCTAACCACACACCCACATTTCGCCAATTACGTTGAAGTTCGTGCGACTGATAAATTCCAGATGGCGAAATCCAACAACGCTTTGCTCGACCCGGGGATCAAAATCCGAGATCTCGTGCCAAGCAGCAGTGCTTGCGACCACAAGACCAACGAAGCAAAAGCTAGCAAGGCTTCTGATTATAATTGACATGTCTTCGAGAATATACCTCGCCGTGTTTTCTTAAAAGTAATTGAAGACTGTTTGCAACACTTAGTTTCTCAGAACATTCATTGCCTTTTACGAGAGGCGCTGCACATGCGAATGTCTGTGTTTCTTGTGTTTTATTGCAAATAAAAGTACCTACGTAGAAAACTGCACTCAATTCACAACGCTGGTTCCATTTTTACTTGCACAGACAATTTGCAAATAAGTTTATTAGAAAGGAAATTCATGTGCGTTTGGCTGCATGCTTTGTAGACCACACATAGCTCTATTTAAACCCCAACGTTTTTGATTGATCAAATTGTTCTGAAACGTACCTAACGTTTCAGAACATCTCAATCATCTCAAAGATCATCAATCATCAATTAGCTTGTTATGTTTCATTTAAATTTTTTTATTTAGATTCAGATATCTTTATTTGTTCAAAAATCAGTTTACATACATTTGAACATTTAGAAATAGTGCATGCAAGGTGTTACAGTGTTACAGGTGAAATTGTGCTAGGTACATGTTTACCATAATTTATTATCACGGTGTGCAAATATTAACATTGTTTTAGGATCTAAAATTGTCTAAAATTCAATTATTTAAAAATACAATCATCTATTTATATAAAAATCAATTGCTGTTTGTTAGTCCGGTTAGTCCTAAAACTCAATAACGGCTGGGCCAATTTAGATGATTTTGATTTTGAAATGTTTGTGGAAGTCCAAGGAAGGTTTAAAAGGCGAGTAAATATGAAAAAAATGCTTAGAATATAGTAAAACCAACAATTTCGCTTTCCCTTAGAAACTGTTCACCTGTCAAATATTTGATGTTCGTCCCGTCGCCGTGTCGTAGGTACGGTGTAGGTACTCCTCTCAAATTAAGAACGTATTTCAATAAGGATTTTGTATGGACAACATATACGTAAAATATTGGATTATTTAAAAATACGAAAAGTTAAATAGTGTCAACGGATCAACAGAATTATTTTTGATTGCGATAATTTATGCGTACCTACGATCTGAAATTTATTTTGTTACTAAACTTAAAAAGAGGTTTTATGAAGTATAAAAAAATCTTATATTTCAGAAATCAATTTAAGTATTTAATAATGACGACAGAGACAAACCTCAATAATTCTTTGCAAAAATATACCTTTTTTACTGTTTGGACTTTAATTAAAGTAGACCGGGAAAACTACTTAAATAAATTGTAAGTTTGTAACATAGAGGCACGAAGCGCAGAAGTTCAGTTTAAAATTAAGAATTTAGTATCTTTTAAATCAATGCATTTCAGTAAGGTAGTTAGGTTAGGTAGTTAGGTTAGCTATAGATAGGTATGGTAAGTTAGGTTAGGTTATATATACATGTTGTCATTTTAATTCTATCGAACACAAAATGTTTAATTCTTTAAACCCCAAGAGAACACCGGTGTCCGCGCTGTCATTGTCTTTCTATTGTGTCTCTAATTGACACGTTAAATACGATCACATTAGAGAGGTGCTAAATAAAAAGTAGTAGATAGTAGTTATTATTTATTTTGATCTATTTGTTGTCATCTTATTTAACGTCTGTATATCTAATATATAAAATTGTCGTGTCACGTCACAGTGTTTGTAACAAAACTCCTCCGAAACGGCTTGACTGATTCATCTGAAATTTTGTGTGTATATTCAGTAGGTCTGAGAATAGGATGATAACTATTAACCACTAATAAATTGATCCTAAGGCGACATGAAGTTTGCCAGGGCAGCTATTTTAAAATACAATCATAATGTCATCGTTGTTGGCCAAAAACTATTTGGTCAGAATTCATTAGCAATGTTATTAATATTTTTTTTTTTTTATTTTTTTTTTTCAGACTAATAAGTCCATACAAGTTGTTAGTAACAAGAATTTACTTATAACTAATGTTAGTAAAAGAACCTAGGTTATATCATAAAAATAACACAGTAGGCTCACCGGTCTCGCAACACATGGAGTTCATAAATGATAAATGATAAATGATATTTATTTTTGTAAATAGGTTTTTACAAACACTTTTACACGTCGCCCTTTTTAGTAAATGGGATCGGTATTTCACTATTTGACTACTCTGAGAAGAAACACCGAAAGAAACTCAGAGGTCATAGTCTCTTTTAAAGTCCAGACATTATCTTGGTCAAATCATGTAAGATCCATGCAGATTAGTGTCTGAGATGGTCTTTTGAGGAAAGAACCACACGGAATGAGGGGACCAGATCAGTCAGTGCAAGCATTTGTCAGTAATCGTGAGCTCAACTCGGAACTTGAGGAGCTCCACGTGCCGACGAACAATACCAAAGAAAGAACATTTGGGTTGGTCCCATAAAGAACTCAAACTGCCAGACAAAATGTAAAATAAATAAATTAAAGAACTTAAAAAAATGAACCTATGGAGATTATGTAATCGCATGTAACGATACTATGTTCAAAAACTAGAGATCATAACGCGCTGTTACTGATGTTGAGGTTCGATACCCAGGTCGGGCTAAGTGTTATTGAGAATTTTATTTTGATCGGAAATTTTGCCGATGGCTGGTAATAGGCTCGCCTTGTATTACAAAAGACCTAAACATAACCGGCGATGTGTTTGTATTAGGTACCTTCATATCCTCTGCCTAACCCTTCGTGAATTACAAGCCTGATGTTATGTTTTGATTTATTAAAGTACTACTCCTTTTAAATCTACACTTCAACGCCTAGATTTAACGGTAAACTATTTATGGGTGACGTCATAACTTAGTGTTTGTTTCCTTTTACTATTCATAAAGTAAGTACAGCACGCCGCACGTCAGTGGCAACAAAAAGTATCATGAGCAGACCTCGCAATCTACTAAAACTCCTCACTACGTTAGGCTAACTTACGGTGGCCATTTTGTGCAGCTTAAACTTAACTTATTTGATTCCGTTAATAATTATTACCGGAATCAAATGAAGTTAATTTCTCGCAATAAAACCTGTATATACACAACAAATTATCGATTACACGTTATAATACAATTCTCTTATTAACGACGTTGACAATGGGATACGAAAATCGCTGTTATTATTCAACAAAAGAGACTATTACTTGTGTACACAAATTATTACCACATAAGCGTTAATATTTTATGTCACTGTCGGGTTTTGTAAACCAAAGTCTTAATTAATAGCTTACATAGACAGCAGTACAATAAATATGACACATTTCCCTTTTCGTGCATTTTTCGTCAAACAGTTTAAGAAAATTGCAGCAGAAAGGATAACAGACAAGTCACATAATTGCGTACGCAAAATAAAATTAATCGATCTTGTAGGGTCTGAGATATTGTATATTTTTTTTTTATCTTCTATATATAAATGGACAGATAAACAAGATGTTGTAGAGTTCTTATTAAAACCTTTTTCTACAGAACTCTAAAATTTATTCATTATTAAGCGTCGGATTATACATTCCGCTTCAACTTCGGCAAAATTTAACTTCGGTCGAACACTTTTATTAGCAAATTTTTATGAACAAAATTACGGTATAATCATCCTCATATTATTTCTTGATTGAAGTTGGAATTATTTTACCATAATGTCCTTCTGCTTTTACTTACGTAATTTGATGGAGCTCATAGACAAACATCAATATAAAACGTTGGCTATAGGTACATGAGTAGAAACACTAAATTTACAAAAAAGGGTAGCGAACGACATCTAGCTACCCTTAACGTAAACTTTACGAAGCGACGCTAGTAAGAACCCTACCTTCGACTAAAATCCGCTTACAACCGCCAGATGGCAGTATAATCGCTCGACATGATAAAATCGAAATTACAACGTGACGCAGCTTCACTGGTGGACTTATCCCCCGATTTCCTGAAATCCGCGAACAATATCTGATCTGCAAGTCTTTGGAGAATTCCTATGTGTGTGATTTGATTGGTCTGTTGCAATTTTGATCAATTGGAACAGATAACATGAGAGTTGACAGCAGATTTTCTGTTTCGTGGTTTGTTCATGCTTAAGGAAACTTAGAAGTGAAAAAGCTGGTACGTAAATATCAAAATAATTATTTTTGGTCTGAGAAGTTTACTCCATTTAATGACACCGTATGTATGTTTGTTTTGTTTACGACTAACGATCCGCCCAGCACAGGAAACATTTTAATAGAAAACAATCGTCCAAATTCTTTTAAACTTTAAATCCTGTCCGAACATTTACAAACACAACAACAAAAAGAGTTGTCCAAATATGCAGCCAGTTTGAAGCGATGCCCGGCCATAACTATTTTTTTATATACTTATAAACAAAGACATTTAAAAGACTATAGAGCGGGCATGCCAAGGAAAAGTCATAGAAAAACTTTGATCCCATGTCTCAGTAACGCCATCTAGAATTGGAGCGGCAGCGGAGCGTACTACAAAAAACTCATAGACTTGTATCCAGCAGGACACACTTTTTCGGATGAATATTTTGTTCGTGATGTCCGGTCTATAGGTATTGAATGTCTTTGCTTAAAAAGAAAAGGCTCACTAAAACTTCTCGATTAAAAACCTGTTTAAATCCGAAAGGCTTATATATTAAAACAAAAACGTGAAAACACATTCTAAAATCATGAATGCCTAATGCAAAGTTGAAGCCAGGCGGTTATTTTTTTAAACTCAAGGAGATTCAATAGTAGTATAGACGGGACATTAGGAACAAAAAATTCATCCGAAACTTGTGTCCTAGTGCACAAGCCTATGAGTTTAATATAGTAGGCTCCGCTACCGCTACCGCTCCACTATTGCTATTTATTCTAGATGGCGCTACTGAGTCAAAGTTTTTCTATGACATTTCTTTGCATGTGCTACAGTTGCTACAGTTACCGGGTGTGATGCGGGTGGTCCTCCTGACTGCTGCTGCGCTTCCTCTTGCGTCTGAAGCACCAGTCCTGGCCCATCGCATCACAGCGCGCGCGCCGCGAGCCGCCCCCGCCCAGGGCTCGCTTCACGCCGTACCTTCCATACTTAATACTGGACGCACAACCTTCGAGTGATACAGGAACACTGGTCTACCATCACATGCTGCTTCTTACTTATTTCGCTGAGGATTATCGTTGTTCGTTCAAACTTTCATTGTTTTCGGTTTATCGTTGGGATTACTGTGGTTGCAATTTGTTATTGTGTTTAGACGAGCTTCTTGGTTAATTCGTGGGAAAATTTAGTGTCTACTTAGTAAACACCCTCTGCGATGACGTGACGTGACTGTAGAAACTGTGCTACGATATTCGACGGTTCAGTGTTTTACTTGGCTTTTTTAAAGACGTGTGATGATTATTATGTTTGAATCGATTGAGAATCAAGAGATATAAAAATATAATAATAATGACGTGACGCGATTTTCCATATTTGATAAACAAACTTTAGGTATGTACATACCGAAGCAAACCTTCAATGCAAAAACGCATAAAAGTACCTACTAAGTAACCCTGCTGTGCTATCAAGCTGTTGTACATAGCGAACAACAGTTGTTACTGTTGAGCTAAGCACTAAAGCATGATCGTGAGTTGTTGATTAATGTTCTAGTTAATGTCTAGCTTTCAGAAAGCCAGGAGGAGGTAGCTCCACAGTACTTTGCTCCCTACCGTTCCCCTTCTAATATTACAGAGGCGTACTAAGCTTTTCCATTAACTTGCAACACTTCCAAGTACTTCATCTAAAAACAATTTACCCCAGTTAATGGATAAAAGAAGTTTAGTACTTTGTAACAAAAACAAAAGAGAATTTTCTTGACGCTCTGCCGCAATTGTTGATTGTGGAGATTAAATCTTAAAAAGTTCTTGATCGAAATAAGTCTATAGGAAAGGCTAAAGCAGGCTTTAAATTTTGTAATAGCATTGCATATCATAAAAATGCTACACTGATTATATCATTACCCTAAACCCTTGTTTGAGCAAATAAAAACCAGAATCTGTGAATCTAAAAAGTGAAAATATTCAGAATCAAATCACAATTTTCCGAGGTTATATTGAAATAGGTATGAATCGTGGAAACGTTTTATAATCACAAGTGCTTGTTCAGATCAAGTATTTTTAGGTCAGAGGGATAAGGCGCAAAACCATGAGTCTACTTAACGTGGATTTAAATTCCGTCTATTATAATTATTTATCAATGGTGGCTGGCATGTTCAATGTAGGTATTGTGTTTATGTACAGACACCTGCAAGAATTGGCATTAAAATACCTTAAATTGGGATTCCCAATTTGTACCAGCAATTATACTAGTGTTACCTTGTTGCAACCAGCATGCGTGTGTAACTTGGCACCTTTGCACCATTCCATGTTGAATATTAATCAGTACCTGCCCTCACATGCTTGCACGCGTATTCTGTGTTATGAATGTAGTTTATATTATTTGTGTATATGTAATTTGTATTTGCACGAGTAGATTGCGCTACTTGTAGTACCTGGCAGTTACAATGGCTTGGCACTTCGAGCAAAACTTCGGCTTTTAGAGCGTCGTATCCGTCGTATATCAGTATTTTTCTAAAGCTCGTTGTGTTATATTTACGCCCGGGTACAGTATATCGAGCGATTTCTAGAAGTAGCACATTCACATGCAGCGATGTGTTATTGACATTGGCTGCCTTAATGCTTTATCAGTAAGGGCAGTTTTCGTACTTCAAGGATTCCCACTAACGTGCGATTAAATAATGTGTGTGGGTATGTAGTGTGTAGTAGAGGTATAGCTACGTGGTCATCTGTGGTTAGAAGTTCCGTGAAAGCTGCATTTGTTTGGCTTTTGGAACACATTTAGAAAGTTAAGCTTGACACGCGAGTATTTGAACTATTTTTGGTATTGTTATAATTCCGATTTGTACATTTGTTTCTGAGTATGATTAGATTCTGGTTTGTAGCTATATGCATTCTCTGCAATAATACTAGTACAAGCACACTGTTTAAAATGATCTAAACAACTATGTAAATGAAATATTAACTCAATGACACTAAGAATGTTTCAGAACGAAGACGGTACACCACAACTGTCATTCTATCAAAAACTTTAGCCAATTGAGATACAGTTTAATATTCTTAGCTGTTCAGATCATGTTTAGAGCAGTCTGTTCGTTCCAGGAACAAACAGACTGATCTAAGACTGCTCTGCTGCCAAATTGAGTGTTGCTGACTTCCTTCGTTAATGTTATTTCTTATGTAATCTTTACACTGTAATATTTTGGTGTTCATCGCGCACATAGCAATTGATATACTCGTTCACAATTAAGATGTACTGATTTCTCGTGAGATTATTTGACAAAAGTACCACCGGACAACCTTATGTAAGACAGCGCGCACATTGGCAAAAAACAATAGTTTAATCTCAAACACAAGCAATACTTCTATAAAACAGGTTTTTTAGGAAATTGTATTTTCATAAATAGTAAATTATATTTATTTCTGTAAATAGGTTAATACAAACTCTTTATTATTACATGTCAATCATCATCATCATCTGCCTAGCCTTTTCCCAACTATGTTGGGGTCGGCTTCCAGTTTAACCGGATGCAGCTGAATACCAGTGTTTTACATGGAGCGACTGCCTGTCTAACCTCCACAACCCAGTAACTGGGTAACATGATACCCCTTGGTTAAACTGGTTGTCAGACTTTCGGGCTTCTGACTACAAGTAACGACTGTCAAAGATCTACAAATGACAGCCGGGACCAACGGCTTAACGTGCTTTCCGAGGCACGGAGGAGTCTTGGTATGTAATAAATGGTCACCCATCCACGGACCGACCTCGTCAAGCGTAGCTTAACCTTCGATCGACCCATGCGGCTGTTATAATTTAGCCACAAGCTCCTCATTTATTATTACATGTCAATACAGTATGTTTATTCACAGTGTGTCGTTATCACTGTTTTCATTATTGAATCTTAGCCTGACTATTCTTTTCGGTTCAGCCTGTGCACAATCTGATAAGATGCAAAGATTTGAAATTTCATAGTGAAGACAACTTACTTTGGTTAGGTGTATAATCAAATCAAAGTAAACAGAGATTTCGTGAACGCTGTTTTACATAAAGCAATACAAATGTTTTCCTAGAAACTCTACGGCTTTGCAGATTATGTTAAGTTTGAACAACTTGAATGCTTAAGCACATAACAGTTGGAAATACATCGGCAGGTTCCTTCTTTCGATTGGTCGAAACCGGGCTCGAAGCCGGTCTTGTGTCCGAGTCCTTATATAAATCCGATCTTCTATAAAAGTATAAATCTTATCAAAGCAGAAAGAATAGATCACCAATCTTTTGTATTCGTAAATACGATTGCTTGGAAAGTACTCGTACATTTATGATATATTTTACTGATTTACCGATATGAATCTTGTAGGTATTACTATAAATGTAGACAGACACAAATACAAGGTGTTTTTTTTGATATCCCATAACTCTAGGGTTATAAAATATTCTGTAGGTAAAAATAATACTAAAACTCCTAGAATAGATGGTCCAAAAATGCATAGTTTCGGAGATATCATCAATCATAATTAAACTATCAGTTGTTTAGTACCCGTAACACAAGCTCTGCTTAGCTTGGGACTAGATGGCTTTGTGTGAATAGTCGTGGAATATTATTATTAAGTATTATTAATAGGTATTATTTTTATTAATTAGTTCAAAAATTGTCACCAGTACGACGAATCTTCTTTCTAACGTCACTTTTCTTTCACGTAAGGGTGTTTTACATTTATCATCGTGACTCTGTCGAATTATTTTGTATGATACTAAAAAAAAAGGATGATTGAAACATAATTCATATGCCAGTTGATTCTTTGATATGGTCTCAATCATACCCTAGAGTTATGGGATATAAAAAAAAACACGTTGTATATGTAATATGTATAACTACGTTAGAATTTTAATACTAAATACGTTTATTCCGTACCCTTAAAAACACAACTGAAAAGACAATATAACTGAGAAAAGTGCATTTCATTATTTATACTAGCAGGGAACTCTACGATTTATTACACAAACAGTAAAAGATTTTTTTTTGGCACAAAAGTAGCTAATATTTTGCTAGCTACTATTTAAAACATAAACGCAATTTGAATAAACATATAAGTGTATATACCCAACCAAAGAACAGAACCTATACCCACGGACGAGTGTCACTTACTTACAGTTGGAACAAAAGTGAATACTGTAAGAAACGGAAACACGAAGTTTTCCTACTTCACAGACTTCAGATGTCGCAACTTTTTGTTTCCCTACATTTCTTTTGTAGGATTTCCTTACAAAGTAACAACAACCAACGTAAACAAGAAAGATTTAAAAAAACCTATCGTGCAACCTAAATAATTTAATCCAATTTGTATCATGGTTAATTTAATTACTTTGTAGTGCAATCAATTCACATCACGAAATTAATTAAAATTAATTAACACGAAAATAACGTGGAACGTCCACGAGCAGCAGTGACTTGAATAATTTTAGGGTAAATATTATACAAGTGGACGTCAGATAAAAAAATTAGGTTGTTGGATGCTCGGGGACATTCTCGTGTGGCCGGTGCCCTGTGAAAAATTTGCAAGGCCGACAGTCAAGGGGTGGTTTTAGCGTTTGTTAGCCAAAGGCAGACTATTCGTTCTGCTTACGCACGCACAAACATATATATAGACCCGTCTTGAGCCTCGTAATAAGCCCAAGGGCAATGTGGAAGGAACGAAATTGGATAGAGTGATGAAACGAAAGTCGTCTCTCGTACAGGCAAGAAAAATATTCATGTTTTATTGAAGCTATAAAAGGAGTTTTGTTGCGATTTGAATAAAATGTTCCGCGCCAAATGTAAGGACATATTCGGATGGTAGTTAAATGATTTCAACGGAAATGATGATGTTGTTGGAGTAATACGAACTCATAATGATGCTGTAACAAAAATGTACGTGTGCTGTAATTAGGGATTTTACGAACATAATTTGTTGTCTACAAAACAAGTCGGTCGTGGTCGTATCGTTATTGTGGCATGGGCCGCTGTGTAGAGTATAATCTATTAATGTATCAGAGTAAACCTCCCCAGAGAAGTGTCCTAGGAAGTAGCGATAACCCCATCAAGAATCGTTAAGTGGTTTCGGCATTAGCCCCAACAGATAGACTGTAAGACTGATGGTGCTCGGGGATTTTATGTACTTGATAACAATGTATTTATGAACTAAATATATAATCACTTTGCTCCGACTACGTATCTACAAGAGCGTGT
This sequence comes from Euplexia lucipara, assembly GCA_921972225.1. Classification (NCBI taxonomy): domain Eukaryota; kingdom Metazoa; phylum Arthropoda; class Insecta; order Lepidoptera; family Noctuidae; genus Euplexia; species Euplexia lucipara. The sequence continues at coordinate 10,422,710 of OV179144.1, forward strand.
AAACATGAATGAGGATATTTGAGAATTCGATAATAGACACAAAATGGTTCAGATTTTTGAAGTGTTAAACTAGGTATACTTTAGTATTATATTCTTTATCGTGACAACATGTTTGATAATATATAAACATAACATATAACATAGAATAAACTCCGTAACTACTAAATATTTTTCTTTTTGGAAATAAGGCTTATGTGTGTAATATGGTCAAACTTAAAGGATAAGTAAGTTTGACCATATTACACAAATTTTACATATTACTTAAGTTATCGAATGAAGACTACAGTTTTTTTATGGCTCATAAGCTGTACAGATGGCAATTTAGATAACTTCTGAGCCACAGCAACACGTGGCTAGGTCAGCTAGTTGTTTATATATTTACTTAATTTTGTGTAAAATAAAATAAAAAACATAATTCATTTTCATCATCATTATCATCATATCAGCCGTAGGTTGGCTACTGCTGAACATAGGCTTTACCTAGAGATTTTTAATATGACCAGTTGGAAACGGTTTTACATCTGTTTGCGTTTGAGTTGTACTACCTTGTGGGCGGACGAACTAGGCTGCACTTGATCTGTAGTAGCAGGTTTTAATTCCATATACGGAACCGAGTAAAATATCCGAAGGTCTATATTCAGAAGTGGGTGATTCCAGGCTAAAATGATGATGGATTACAAACACACTTTTGAAACGTAGCTATGTAAATGATGATGGATAGTATGTGTGTCAGTGGTGTTTACGATACTCAATTCAACTTTCAATTATTAACGTTATCGATCACAGAATTCATTCACTAAAAGGAGTAAGTTTCATGAATCAATGATGTCGTGTGCGTGATAAAAATAGAGTTACTCTATACTCCAATTACAATCATTAGACAGAAGTTAAAAAGGATATTTTTAATTCACACTTTATAACGAAAATATAATAAGCATGTCATATTACAATTACGATAGTTACCGAATTTATTTTAATCTACTTTCACTGCAACACTTAATTGTAACTTGTTTAACAATTTATTTTAGGAAATGATGTGGATTTCATTTAGTTACATTATTTCTTTTTAGTTGAAAATTATATTGTCAATGATAAAAACCTAAAAGAAGCAGGGATAGACAATACACGGAACGTTCTTTGTTTCACCTTTATTCTTCTAAATTTCGAACAACACAACTTTATTGTTTTAGCTTATCTTTAAAATAAAATGTTCTGCATTCTTGCTTTTACGAGTCTCTTCTTTCTGATACTATTATAAATAGAGTATAGTTGGTCTAATGTTCGCAAGGTTACGGCTCTGAGGCTATGAGGCTATGAGGCTTTAAGTTTGATTCGTGGAACGGGTACAGTGCTTCTTTATAAGGCGTTTCTCAGTAGCAACTTGGAGTCTGCATATTTACTCAGTTGACCCCTACTTTATAATAGTACTCTACGATTTACGTAAATATTAATCGTACCTATGTATTATTATTATGACTAAAAGCTTATGTCTCCGTTTGTTAACCGTACGACCTATTTTGTACCTAGTTTGGTGTTGCCTACATAATTATAAGAACTAACCAAACCTTAGTCAAACTCTTCTGAGAATACAGGCGTTACGTACGTTGTTTTTCTTTGTCAACATCAAATAAAATACCATTGACTCGTAGAATACTTATTTACGGTGTACATAAGTGATGGATGTCAAAGTGTGTGCACTGGGGGCAATATTCCGGAACAGTTACAAAGCGAAATGTTCTATAGGCCTAGCGCGAACCGGCGGCGTAAACGTAACGTGACTAAAAAACACTCGATAGGCACATAGTTTCAATATATTTTTAACCGACTTCAAAAAAAGGAGGAGGTTCTCAATTCGGTTGTATATATATTTTTTTTTTTTTTTAGGGTTTGTTACCTCAGTACTCCGTCATTTATGGACCGATTTTCAAAATTTTTTTTTTGTTTGATAGGGTATACTAACAGATTGGTCCCATTTGTATCAAAACTCATACCTGATGAGGGATCTTCGAGGAATTGAGGGAACTCCTCAAAAATATAGGCACTGATGCACCGATTTCAACATTTTTAGGAACAAATCAAGGATTTTTATTTAGAAAGTAATATTTGGTGAAGAAAAACTGATGAAAAAGACAGGCAACGGAACTCTTCAACGCATAACAGCAAATTATTCGCGATTGCTATAGTCAGATGTCTATGCTGAGCTTTTGTATTTCCACAACATAACATTACGCTATTCTATTTTAAAAGGGGCCGGCAGAGATGTACAGATTAATGTTTAGAGATAGAACTTCTTTAGCAATTGTAATCCAATTTCAATGATTCTTTCAAGTTTTGAAAGACTTTCTTTACATACAAAGAAACTAAAAATTACAAAAAAAAAACTTTTTTTACAAAAAAAACAACCGACTTCTTAAAAAAAAACTAACAGGTGAAAAATAACTCCAGTTTCGGAAGTCGGTGGCCAATAATGAACAAAACAAAACCACCAAAGCCACAGACTTCCGAAACTGGAGTTATTTTTCACCTGTTAGTTGTTTTTTAAGAAGTCGGTTGTTTTTTTTATGGCTTTATTTAAATCTATGGGCGATACTTATTGTGCATTTACAAAGAAGAAAGCTAGCTTTCATCACATGTTGGTTATTAACATAACATCATAACATCAAGCCTGAGAGCAGCGGTGGCCTAGTGGTAGCGGCCTCGACTTACGAACAGTAAGTCGTGGGTTCGAACCCAGACAGGCGCATTACTTTGCGTAATTTTTTTCATCACCACTACACTCAAAAACGATGAAGGAGAACATCGTGAGGAAACCGACATGTCTTAGAACCAAAAATTCAAAGATATGTGACATCTACGAATTCGCACTGGGCCCGCGTGGTAGTTTATGGCCCATACGCAAAATACGCGCTTTGACGTGGAGTGGATACCAGGCCGGTATCGGTAAATTTAGCTTTTAAATCAAGCCTGTGTACACCCACGTTGCGCCAGTTAAGATTAAGTCTCATATAATAGGGGGCGAAGCCTATGGGCCAGTTGGTTATTAGTTATGTTATAACTTCACAAGAAGTCAAAAATATTGGAATATAACTTCCTGCATTGTGGATTTCATAGCTGCTGCTAAAAATATATTTCTGTGTATTTGTTCGCCTAATTTGATTTTTGGCTTTTATGAATCATTCATTCGTAACTGCTAGGTACAAACGATTATGAAATTACGAAAATTTGCTAATTTTAATTAATTTCAACTGCAATGCGATTCTGTGAAAATCATCGCTTGAAATTATGGGTGTAGTGACGGTGATTTGCCATTCTATACTAATGCAGGCATTGATAGTTCACTTCACTCATGTTTCACGATAAGACTTTTAAACGAACTGAAATGATTTATTTTCATTGAATAACGAACCTAAAAACAAGACATACTTAATTTCTTTCATATATTTTTAGTATTTAAATGTTTTAGACCGTACTGATTTCTGCAAGCATTCCCCTTTAAATCAAAGTGGTTTAAAAGTAGTTGCGTTTTCTATTCATAAATCTTATAACGCTAGGTTAATCCGCACGTTCGTGCTAGGACTTCTGTTTGTTTTCACGTCAAAGGTACACACATAAAAGCGTTTCGTCGGATTGACACGAAACCATTGTAAGATATTGCTAGATAGTTTATTGACTGTGATTTGGAGTTGTGATATTACTGATGTTTACAGGTATGCAAAACTTTCGAATAGAAGATGATCTTTATGTATTATGTATCGTGTATCTATCCACATAAATATGTACTTTTCTACTAAAATGCTTAATCTATCTAAGCATAGTATGTTATTTTTTTTTATTTTACTTTGTTTATTCTAGGTACATCGTATTCACATGTAATGTATTTTTTATTGCATACAAAGTATTGTAAAAACTATTTTAAAAGAGAAGTTTCTTGCCCATTCTTCTCCATACGAAACTACCTTTTGGAAGGGGCAACTAGAATCATTATATTTTATTTAACTTTTAAGTTTAACGTTCAAAAGTGCCTTTTAAATGGCCTAATTGAAATAAATGATTTGACTTTGACTTTGACTTATTCAAATATAACCTGTGTTTTATTTAGTAAATGCAAGTATCATATAGTTTGGATCACATCTGCCTAGCATATCACTAACTATGTTAAACGGATGCAGCTGAGTATCAGTGTTTTATATGGAGCGATTAACTATCTGATCCGCATACCTCAATACCTGGGTACCACTGGTACCACTAGACTAAAAAAGCAGTGATAGCCTAGTGGTGTGACCGGCGGATTGCCAAATCATAGGTCTCGAGTTCGAACCCAAGGCACGCACCTCTGACTTTTCGGATTCATGTACGTATTGTATAATTATCACTTGCTTCAAAAACGGTGAAGGAAAACATCGTGAGGATACCGGCATGCCTGAGAGATATTTCTCGAGGGCATGTGATGCCAAGTCAGAGGCCCATGGGCGGCATTGAAACTCTGACACCAGGTTAGTTACTAACCACAAGATAAGAAGAAGACTGGTTAGACTGTTTGTCAGACTTTTGGGGTTCTGAATACCCGTAACGACTAGCGACTGTTAAATATTTTCTAATAACAGCTGGGACCAACGGTTTTACATACTTTCCGAAGTGCAGAGGGATCTTGGTGTGCTATTAAGGGTCACTCATTCAGTTACTGATTGACCTATGTGGCTGTCATTATTTAGCTACAAGTCCCATTGTCGTAATAGAACTAACATATGATAGAAATATCATATTTTGTGTCCGTAGGTGTGACCGTGACATCACAGTGGGCCCTATCAGAATACCAGCGCTGCGGTATTTGTTTTCATTTATCGCAGCATCATGCTGAGATAAGAGCCTTTTTGGCCTCGCACAGGTCTTCTCTTTTAGTATTTAGTTTTATATTCTTTTTGTTATTATTATTTTTGTAGTTCCTGTGCTTGTCCCAAATAAATATTTTTCTTTCTTTCTTTCTTTCTTTCTATGAAATTATAAAGAAAAACTGTTTAGGATAAATCAAGGCTATCTATCACTGCTTACACATTAAATCACCTGTTTCCATTTCAAGATAATTAAAGCACGTGTGAGACACAACGAGTGAAGGAAAATTGAATAACTAAAAGCTTAATTTAAATAAGATACTGTATCCCATGAATAATACAGTAGTTTTAGAAAACGCCCGCGAATCGATCTCTCGGTACAAGATGTTTAATTTATCAAAGTGGTGCCATGCATTGATCTTCATTTGAGGACAGAATAGAAAACGAATAAAAAGTTTGTATATTGTTTTAACTTCAACCAACATTGTAAAACCCAGTAAGCTGGTTGCTCCATTTTATTCAAACCGCATCTTCTCGTAAATTGTCTCATTTTGGGAAGGGGCGCAAGGCCAGCTGTGTCCTGACTTAAATAAAAGGAAAATGCCCATTTTTAGTAAAGTAAATTTTTAAGAAACTTTGGCCAAGTGATGCACATGGAAGAAACAAATGATAGGCATTTGTTTTGACATCACAAATAAAAAAACATCGGCTGTTTTTCACATAGAACTCGATGGGACTTTTTAATAACAAATTCCGAACCCTACTTTGATAGAACTGACCATTGAAAGGAAATATTAGATTGCATTGCAGTTGGTAGGTAAGTTCAGGCGAAGATGGTGGAACGATCCTTCGATGAGGGCTGGTCCCGAAAAGACCTTGACTGAGAGGTAGGAAAGTAGGGAGGTCTTTGCTCTGCAGTGGCAAACAAAAATCGGCTTTTCATACCTTTGTAATTTTTTCATTACAAATTGGTAATACCAATATTTAAGTTACTAAATTAGTATATTTTTAGTATTTATTACATTGATGAGAAAAGCATGGTCAGAAATTAATGGTCAAAAATGCTTGGGTATATTCCTTTCTGCATAGCTGGTTGTTATAGTGTTACCTTTAATACTGTAATTTATTATATAGAGTGAAAAGGACATTCACGTACAGACGCCAGCACATCAACCTACCCCAATGTGTCAAATTTCTTCGATAGGTTTTCAACTTTATTATAAGTACAATAAGGTTTATGATTAATTGGGTCAATTTTACAGTTTAGGAAAATTTGACAGGGACCATCAGTTCTCATATTATTGATTCTGAACCTTGTCAACAGTTAAAAATTTTCGTCGGTTTTGTGCTAATTTTCTCTAATGCTCTAATTCAAAAAAAAATCTCTAATTTTTTTTGCTTAAATCTGTAAAAAATCACTCTAGATTTATCCTTAAAAAGTAAACAAGCCACTTCTTTAATTAAAACCTCATTGGCTTAGATTGAAGTCATGGTTTTATATAGTTTACAACATAATTACAACGTTAATTACATCAAGAAAATCTTGAAATTAGAAATGTTGACCAAAGTATTTCTACGCTACAGGGTCCAAGAGCTCATAGTGTTCAGATGTTGGATAATGTGTTCCACAATGTATATTCTAAAGTCATTAAGTAAGCATAACTTGTTTCTATGTTGAGGTCATTGAACTGACTGTTTTCAGAACATAATATTTCCTTTTAAGTAAGTTCCTGGAAGGCCTATTATACAATGAGTCGGTAATCAATATGATCCTACCTGGAAAGTAAAGGAGATTTCTAAATACGAATGTATAAATACAGCATCAATATCTTTAAGATATTACTACCACGACACGATCTACCCAGACCGATCCTTTTGTGTTCGCTACGGATAAACCGATTACAAAAATGTAGCCCTTATATCTATGTGGGTAAGGTCTATTTCTTCAATGTAACCACCCTTTCTTATCTTACGAATATTGTATTACGTACAGAAACGTAATCCTTGCTTATAATACTTCTATATATACTGTTACAGAAGCTTAAGAAAGTTTCAGATGGAAGATACAAATGTTTGCATTATTTTGTTGGTAAAAATGTACATACACTTTTATATAAACAGTGTAATATGTATTCAGAAGCAGTCGCAAATAGCGCTATAAATCATCTGACTGGATGTGTTAGGCCTTGTAATGTAAGTATGCTTAACCCTTCCAATAATAAATAAGGCATGTGTGTTTGATGTGTTTAGAACATAACGTTGTTCAATGTGTTTGTACAGACTTGAAATGAGTTATGGTTGGTTGGTTGGTTGTATAATGGTTTAAGTTTTGACTACTGTTTGACTGTCTAAATACTGAGTTGCATGTATAAGATAAGGAACGAAGATGCTCAAGTAATGTGTTTCACTCTACTTACAAGCTGAAGAAACTGCGGCCAAGCACTAACATTAAATATTTAAACTCAAACCTAGTATTTCGGGGATCTATGCAGAGTAATGTGTATGTGTGTATGCATTATGGCAGTTTATCAAAGCAAAACAGGCCTTATAACAGTAACTATCCATCACTAGCACACTGCCACATTGTTGTCGAGTTCTAAGCATGTACTTATTTAGTTCAGTTCCCCTATAATTCAATTTAAACAGCCGTCTTTGTGAACGTTATCAACGGTTACACTATCTACATGCATGTAAATATAAGTAGTTTGTATGGGATGGCCATAACAAGTGTATCGCGGCGGGATCGGAGCACAGTGAGCTGTCACGTCACGTCAGCACGTGGCGGCGGCCGGTGGCGAGTCCGGCAGCCGGCGGTGGCTAGTTTATGAACAATAACCGCTTGTTTATGATAGAGAATTAACATCGGAAGCTCGTGATCGTGTTTAGACGATTTAGGGCGGGAGTCGCGCGTGACTGATCGCGCGGTCGCGAGAGGCACTGGCGCGACGCCCCGGGCGCGACGAGTGACGTCAGAGCGTGCCCCCGCCCCGCGCATGCGCTCCTGTCCCACATCCAGCATTCTCCAAAACTCTTCACGAGAGCCCTCCACCTCGAGACCTCAACTCCGCTTTGGGACTTAATCGATTTTTGAGCTGCAGTTTCGCGGAATCGAGTACCTACTCAGGTGTACCAGCCGAGCATAGCTTGGTTTCCTTTTCTTATCGAAAACCAATATTTCACCGGGTTGGAGGAGGTAAAACATATTTCAAAGTTATTTCATCAGTTTCATGCAATTTTGTTGTCTAATCAAATGACAACAAAGTCAGCTGTATTGCGTCAGGTGATAACAGAGTCCTAAGATTAAAGTTCACAAATATAGGAAAGATACCACTTAAAATGGTTCTTCCAGTAAATTACGTGTCTTTATTGTCGATAAGATTTCAGAGTTGATGTCAATTTTATGGTATTACTAGCTATCATTTTAAGATTTACGATATCATAACGCCGGGTAACAAAAGTTGAAGTTTTCCAATTATTGTAGGGAGTAAATAAGAGCATAAGTGTACATGGAACAACAACTCGAATTTAGCGCGAAATTGCCTTTTAATATTAACGCATCGTAGCACTACGGGTGTCGCTACGCGGTGGCTACGCTGGTACGCACGTAGCACGTAGGCCGCATTCCTACGTGTAGACAAATGTATGCACGGGGGAAGGTTTGCTTTGCCAACTTCTCATGAAAATGATCTTGAGACTAAATTGTGTAGCCGAAGACCTAAATTAAAGACTTAAAATTAATAAATATTTGGCAAGTACCTACAACATAAAATTTAATTTACGTACCTTTCTAAGTCCTTAGAGACTTTAAAATGCTACTTTTAATCGCATAAATGCATCTCGCATTTCTTTCATCGTTAATTAAAAATCTGTTGAAGATCTTGTCGGACTTTAATCATACTCAGCTTATTAAAATACCGAGATTTTTTCCAAGGGTCGTTCTTTGATAACGGCTCGCTACCGATATGATAACCACAATATTTAATTAATTCTTGTTTAGTTTAACTATTTATAAGATGAACTAATGGAAAAGTTGTTGAACATGAAATTCTTCTGGTTCTCTACATCATTTTATTGGTGAAGTTTTAATGGTATGCTGTTTTAAATATGTGGATATCTTTAAAGTAGGTATCAATAAAATCTTGTTATGAAAATAGCCGATTACCTGATGCAGAAAACGATCACCTACCACCACCACCACCACCACCACCACCACCACCACCACCACCACCACCACCTACCACCTACCTACCACCTTTGAATTCTAGTGTTGACTCTTGGCCCATCCTAATTTATTTGGGCTCAGTATAGCACCTCTTGCTCTTTCATACATTTTTATATGCCGTCATTTCAGTAGTTATCTCCTTCCTCGTGGCGTTTCTTTGGTTTTCCTCTGAGCTCGTTTATATTATGTCCATGACAAATGGCAACCCGGCAGAGATATAGGTCTCAAGCTCGACCACAAAACTAAATGCTAGGGGCATTAAACATTATCGATGGTTATTTCCTAATATTTACTTTTTTGTTTATGTAACTTTTGCTTAAAACTGTGATGCACCATGAAAAGGGTCATTATTATATTATATTACTATTAATCCCAATGAGGTGTTTTGTGTGTGAACAGAAATCACAACATTATTATATAACACCAAGACAAACGTGAGAATGAAGCCGACGAAAAGTTTGTGTGATAAAAGGTCCAAAATCATGCAGAAAAAATGATGGTACCCGGTTGTGTGTATATGACCCTGTTTATTATACCTACAACTAAAAGAACTTCACAAGCATACAGTATCTACACGACGGATCCATCGCCATGGATAATTATTATGCCACTGTTAGTCAATACAAAAATCTATTCTTGCATTGTTAAACCGCGCTGTCACATCTGATGAAATGATTTTGATCAAAAACAACGTAATGTGTAACTTAAAAGCCAGGTACAGACGCCAGCACACCCAGCTACCCCAAATTGATAAATTTTACCAATTTAACATGAATCTTATTCTACTTGTATTAAAGTTCAATCAATGTAATTATAATGTCAATAAAATTTGACACATTGGGGTAGCTCGATGTGCTGGCCTCTGTACCTATTTTAACTTTTCCTCTTGCGTATCTAAAGGAAGCAATCGACGCAAAATTAGCTCAACGATTGTCTTTAATTAGTAAAAAACCTAAAAGACACTTGAATTTTGTTTGTTGCAAGTGAGACTGCTTGTATCATAAAACCCTTGATCCGAATTCCAGGTCACAAAATGTTTTTGGAGTTTTTCATCTGAATTTTCTCAGTAGCAGCCCGGAGTCTCAATTTGTGCTTGGTCGATAGAAATAGGGTCGCCCTATATTATAACTAGAGAAATTTGGGTGTACTCTGCTTAACCTAATAGAGAATACAAGCATGATATTGTGTAACCCTTAGCTTTACGTCCTACGAGCAAATGGTCCTAAAACAAATGATTTGGTATGGTATATAGGGTGACTGGTAATTAGTGACCGATACTTAAACACGTGATTGTACTCATGAATATAAATAACTTTCCCAAAGAAACTTTTTTTTTTATACACACATCATCTCCTGATAGTCGTTTTTATCTTTAAAGCAGACTAGCGGACGTCACGTGGCTTCACCCGTGCAGTGCTCGTTCCCGTGGGAATATAGGCATAAAAAGTAGTTAGTTTTTCAAATCAGTCCAGTAGTTTTTAAGTTTATTTGTTACATATAAATCTTCCTTTTGGGTAATCTATTTATCTATCTAGTACAATCACAGCACCTTGGGAAGAGATTGGCAGTCAGCCCGTGTATCGATCTTATTATGAAATGAAACCGTGACCAACTATTATTGATTCATTTAAAATGTTATACTAGAACCTTACTAGTTAAAAAAAAACATTCAACTTGTCTGACGTGTAATAGTGTTCGTAAAAACCAATTTACAGAAAATCTTAATGCAAGTTACGTTCCATTTTGCACGTAAAATGACATGTAGGCCATGGTTTAGTTTGTGTTAAACAATGGAGTTCGCCAGGCATACTTAATATCTACCAGCACAGCATAATAGATACCTTTTGAATAGACGCCATAATGTTAGACGGTACCCTTTGTAATGTAGCTGCGTTAGTTCTACAGGGAATTTGTCTACTATACTTGTAAAGACTGTACTACCACTAGTCTAGTGGAAGCGTCTTATTGGTTTAGTGGTTACTGCTGAGCATGAGGTCCTGGGTTCGATACCCCGGTCGGGTAAAGTGTTTTTGGGTGTTTTCATCTGGAATATTTCAGTAGCAGCCATGAGTTTCGATTTGTACCCGGTTTGTGACAATATGGTTGCCCCGTACTGCATCGAACTTAACATAATTGGCGAATTACCTACTTTAGGAACATTTCTGCCAAACCCTTCAAGAAATAGAACCAATTGAATTGAAGTGAATAAATACCAGAATGTGGCAAAATTTGGCACAAATGAATAATCAAATACAAATACAAATAGTTTATTGTGTCAATTAGAAACTACATTACATTTTGACGTGTTTGGGGGCTCTCATTTAAGCAAACAATGCCTGTATTAGAAGGCTCCGCTCTTTCAACATCATTGTCGTACATATATACTAACTCAGGTTGGCATATCGTATACTGTGATCTTATGGGTAAATATGCAATGTAAGTACAATTAAAGTAAATTAAGCTTATGTTACATACTAATTTTAAGAAAATCTATACATATAATAAAACCGTAACGAAAGAAAAACTGGACATTGAGAATTTTGTAGAAAAAATAAGTGGCTTTTGTTAGAAAAACGTAACTGGTGACAAAAAGTGACTTTTTAGAATTTTTGTCTGTTTGTCTGTATGTATGTCCGGGGTAAACTCAAAAAGTCCTGCATGGGTTTACTTCAAATTTTGCATGAACATTACTATGAGGTCGGGTCAACACATAGGCACATACATATTATCACGGTATCACCTACGGGGGAGGAGCTAAGCTAAAATATAAGTAAAGTTGCAATTTAAATTATTGACAGTAAAAAAAAACTTGTAGAACTTATTCCCACGCAGTGCAATCACAAATGCAAATTTGGTGAATGGGGTATTTAAATACAAGCCGTTATCTGCTTTAATCTTTTCTTAACTATGTTAGGGTCGGCTTCCAGCCTAACCGGAAGCAGCTGACCTTCACAACCCTGTGGTGTCTACTGTCAAAGATTTTCTGAAGGCAGCCGGGACCCGCGGCTTGTTGTGCTATCCGCATCACGAAAGGTTAAAATAAAAAAGTTAGCATATGTAATTAATGATCACCCATCTACGGAGTAACCTCCGTAAACGCAGTATAACCTCCCAAGGTACGGCTATAATAATTTAGCCACAAGCCGCTTCTTTCATTTAAAGACAAGTCATGTTTTTAATATTCCTCCCTCTATTGAAGACCTCATTTCATATTTCCATCTCTCTTTAACTTGAGGCGACCATCCTCGCTCATCGGATCAATTTTGTTTCAGGTTCCAAGACAGTTAAACATTTTTCAGACTACTTTTCTTCCCGAGCACTTTAAAAATGCAGAGCTGTTTCTTACGTTGCAACGATATGCGATATTTGGATGGAAGAAAATGGGACTAGAATAAAATAGCAAATTTTAACATTGTGAACATTGCTGTGGAGTTAATAGATAGATAGATAAAACATTAATTCAGTGCACACAAAAGATAGACCAAAACACAATACAAAATTTAAAAATAAAACAATAAATGGCAGAATATATTTAACTAAAAGAAAAACAAATCTATCACATTAAATACAACAGAGATAAAACAATGGGCAATTTGACAATTGTTTAGTTTTTAGTCCTTCATCTACATAGATTACAAGAAAATATTAGACACATATTTTTTAATTTTTTCACGTAATCAAAAAAGAATGGCGATACATCGAGTCAAAACGTCACATGGCGTCACTAGCCAGTACAGTTTATACTAGATAATGACGTTACAAGCCCCCTCTCCTCAACTTTAATGCGCTTAATCTAAGCAGTTTTCTATCAATTTGAAAAACAAAATTGTTAATTGTGTATTATATTTTTAAATCTAACTGATGGACTAATTATATTTTGATGTTCATATTCTGTCAAGTACCGTATTAGGTATTAACAAAGACATTCAATACCTATAGACCAGACATCACGAACAAAATTTTCGTCCGAAAAAGTGTGTCCTGGAGTTTTTTGTAGTACGCTCCGCTGCCGCTCCAATATTCATATATTATTCTAGATGGCGTTACTGAGACATGGGATCAAAGTTTTTCTATGACATTTCCTTGACATGCCCGCTCTATAGTCTTTTAAATCTCTTTGGGTATTAACAAATATACAGTGTGCGGTGTGCGTCTCAAGGCTGCACCAAATGGGAGATCAGCTCAGCATGGTGTGATGGTGGTGAATGATATTTATTTCTGTTTCATACAAACACTTTAACATGTCATTTTTTAACTAGATGAGATCGGTGTTTTACTATCTGACTACTCTGAGAAGATACACTGAAACTATGGTTCCACCACTTCTTTTTCCCAGCAAAAAGACCTAGGAAGTGGGAAAGAGCGGGCTTTTTGGGGAACTGTCTTATGGATTTTTTACGTTCAAAAAGTGATTTTGACTTTGACATTTAGCCTAATTTGAATAATTGACTTTTGATTTTGAACATTTTGCTTCATCTTACGAACTTAGTATGTAAGTGACAATTTATTGTTCATAAACCTTACTTCATCACGCTATTTTCGCTTATATATTGAGTTTTTTGTACGCTGCCGGCTGTAGACGAAAATGAGGTCAGGTATTTTTTTAGTCACAGAGGGTTGAGAAACTCAGCGTGATCATAATTTTATGGATATTGGGTTCATTAGCAATTTCGATTACCTTCATTTTTATTAGAAGCACAAAGATGGTTCGTACTTATAAAATACTAGCAGACGATACGCGGTTTCACCCGCGTAGTTCCCGTTCCCGTGGCAATACGGGGATAAAAAGTAGCCTATGTCACCCGGGGACAGCGTAGCTTCCCAATGGTACAAAAAAAAATCAAATCGGTCCAGTAGTTTCGGAGCCTATTCAATGCAAACAAACAAACAATCAAACTTTCCTCTTTATAGTATTAGTATAGATTATAGTGTAAATAATAATAAGACAATATATCGGATACAGCTGTAATTTGTTATTGATGTTGTGATTTTAATTACAAAGCTAATTGTGGTCCTGTATGCGGTAGAGTAGGTAGTCAGAACAATCAACAGCGTTTTATAATAATTAACTCATAGCAGTTAATTAACGATCAATATATTTATTAGTGTAAAACATACTAATGAGATAAAGAGATATCAGTTGCAGAGCGATGCCGTGGAGGTAGTAAGGATCTAGGTCTGCAGGATTTAAGATAAAGGCCGCTATCACATTAACTAAATATGTGGTTTTATGGAACCAGAATGGAAACATGTATACATACGAATCGAGCTGTTATTCCACACTTAATGCTTGGCATTTACAGTTCACTTCACACAAGTTTTCACAGAGTGCTTATTACAGAATGGATTGGCGGTTTGCCTATCACGAATGCCTGATGTAAACATAACACCAATCAAATGATATCAAAATCATTAATTCAGCCATTCTGTACCATTTGGGTATAATTTACAGACACCGGTCACATCACCCTTAATATGAAGAAAGTCTTAAAACAAATAATTGTATATTCAAAAGGAGTAATTATAACTTAGAAATCGTTTGAATGACGTCACGGTAGCTGCGAGTATAGTGCACCTGACTTCATGAAAAACATCGTCAATATGGTCAGTGTCTACCCTTCCATGGCGTCCCACTTACTTCCTTAGAACTTTTATGTCCATTGTTCCTGTAAATAGTTAAGAGACCACACACTGACCGTAGGTACGTATAACCGGACAGAATAAAGTTCTTTGAAAAAGTTTGAAACAAAAACCCGGCTAAAAGGGTCCCTTCGTGTCTGAGACTCAACCCTTGTAAACGATTAAAAGAAAACGATACTTGTATTCAGGGTGTAAAAACCATTGTCGTACACACCATGAGATGTCATGATTGAAGTTTTGTTTTATAGAAAAGTAGTCGCATTAACCTTTAAAGTATTATGAAAGGTTAAATTTTGAGTTTACGTTAGGTTTGATTGACATACGCGCAATATCTTTTTCTGGAAAACTCGTTTTCTTAGTGGTTTGTTGTACAGACGCCAACACATCAAGGTACCCCGATGTGTCAAAATTCTTTGATCGTTTTTCAACTTAATGTCAAACAGAATAAGGTTCATATTCAATTGGGAAAATTTGACACATTGGGGCAACTTGACGTGCTGGCGTCTGTACCTACTTGTATAGAACAGGGTGTTATTTGTAAGCAAATTTTATAATCTAAAGAATCTGTTAGGTGCCGTAGTAAAAAAAATACATAAAGAAGAATGCTAACGGGACCCTATTACTAAAACACTGCGGTGCGTCTTTCCGATTGTCTGTCAGCAGGCTGTTAGCTAATAAACCGCAATTGAATGACAGTTAAAATTTTCACACAGTCTGCATTTCTAATGCCAAAGTAATAAATAAACATCAAAATTAAAGGGGCTAGTTTGTCTTTAAAATCAAGGCGGATACATCCTCGTATATCTGGACCAAAGCGTTGAAATCTTTCGTTTGCTTTTCCTATTTTCCAAGATTTTAAATAATTTTTGTTTTAAAGTGATAATCCAATTAGATTTAAAATGAAAGTTAAACAGAAATGCTGATTTTTACATAGTTTTTTACAGGTTACCTAAAGCAAAAATAACATTAGTAAAAAAAACGTAAATGTTGTCCAGAATCGTGTCCTGACATCTCACGATGTCTTTTTAACCTGAATACAAGTAACGTTTTCTTTGACGCTGTGGAGTCTAGGATCATGGGCTGAACTCATGACGCTGTTCGAATGTTCCGCAATGGATATTAGGGTGCTTCTACACCACAGTCTAAAAACATACAGTTGTCCGACGAAGCTGTCTAGACAGGGCAATCGTGCGGGGTGTGAGGGGCGAGACGCGGGAGAGCCGCTCCCGCACTGCGAACAAAACGATGTTCGTAGTGCGGGAGGTATTATTCAAGTCTAAGGCGTGTAGAAGTTGTCGGCATTTTTCCAGAGATCAAAGGCGTCGTCCTACTGTAGTAATATTTATACTGTGTTCTACACGGTGCAAGTAGCTTGCGCATATTGAGGCACTTGCGCAGGTTGTATGCATCGTAAACATTACGATTCGAGCATGTACCAAAGCGAGCCTCCCGCGCAACTAACCCGCGTACTCAGTAGCACGCGCGCGGGTTACTTGCGCATGCAGCTCTTGACCACAACCAAATAACTTGTGCGTGCTGAGAGAAAGACTTGGGCTACTTTCGCAAGTAGCCTAAGTCTTTCTTGCTCCAGTTATTTGCATTATGTACAACTTGAACAAGTAGCAAATTACTCACGCGTGTAACCCGTATCTTTACTTGCTCTAGCTACATTCAGCGTGTAGAAGCACCCTTATGTGCTCAGAATTTTTCATAACTCATAAAAGTGCGAGTACCACGCGGACGAAGTAACGGGCAAACGCTAGCGTAAAATAAAGTAGAATGGAGTTGTGTTCGGCATTGTAACATATGATAGCGTTTTCTAGCACACGTTTACAGTTTTCGGGGGTGAGGCTCCAATTCTCTCCGCTCTTTGTGAATTTTCAACGAAGTTTCAGCTTCGTGTGTAGGCATGAGTGACGTTGATCAATTGCACGTTAGCGTTGCAAAACTATAAGCTCGTGCTGTAAGCTATGCCGTCAAAGATAGAGGCTCAAATGTTAAATGTATAAAAGAGAAGGGTTGCTAACCTTAACGCTTGTATCGTCTTCCTCCCCAAAAAGGTATTCAATAAGATTCTATAATCAGTCAGATAAAAATACCTACTGTATAATATCTTATAACTGAAAGGTCGCGTCAGTAAAAGCCTACATACACTTTAATAACGAGCACAGCAACGCATAAATTGAAATCCTACGTAAGTATACATTAAAAATCAAATTTTATATTTCGTTACTTCAAAATCCTGATTAAATCATTTTGCTGTAGGGGCCAGGTCCCCGGATATTCCCCGGCCGGGGGTAGCGGGTGTGGGGGGCGGAAGCAGGTGAGCTACTGACGTCACAAACATGACGTCAGAGCTGGGGGCGGGGCACAGCGGCCGACGACCCACACTCTCCAGCCAAAGTCCGTAAAATGCAAACCAACGAGCCAACTTTCAAAATAGAGACTTAACTAATACAGATAGAGTTTAAAATCGTTGTTCAAGATGTATCGCGGGCAGATATCGAGCTTACCTTAAAGAATATCTTTCTGAAGTCATGGAGTCCGTATAAGTGGGTTAAATCAAAATATGTGGTTTCATTAACAGACTTATCAAAGGATTTTGTATTCATTTTATTTTTGCATTTATTATTTAAAAATGGTGTTACAAGATAGAGTTGAACTATGTCCTCAAGACGTTATACTAATAGGTAAACGAGGTACTAACAGGAGAAAAAATATTGTTCTTTGTTACTCTTAAATAATTTATATCTACAAAGCTAAAGAATATCGTAGCTAAACAATTCTGAGAAACAATTAGTTATGTAGTTCCGTGCGCAAATGACAATAATATTTAACCAATTGCCATTAATATAATAAGTGACCTTAAGACCCTCCCCTTTAGCCCTGTGTTATAAGCTCAATTCAGCGAGGTAAGTTTGGACGTAACTATGGTGCTCATAATCCACCCTATTACCCAATTTCCTTAGCAAAGGTAGGCCTTGAAAATGGGCTACGTTAATGAATTGTTAAGATTTGTCCATAACATATAGCAAGTCATATTTACCTTCGTTGTAAAAATGGTAAACCAAACAGCCGCATTATTATTTTTAATAGTCTACTTGCGGTGTTGATGCCTAGTGTAGTGGCTGTCCCAAACCACAGTATAACAGCGCCATCTAGGAACACTCATGATAACTTGGACGTTTGCCACGCTCAGTCGGAAAACTTTCAGAGTGGAACGCGAGGAAAACGCAGCCATTAGCTCAGTTTGTTGCGCCAACTCCGCACCGCGTTCATAGATGGCGCTCTATCCACTGTTGCAAAAGTACGGCAAAGAAAAGCAAACATTCAGTCTAGTGTAAAACCTACAGAGACCTAATAAAAGCGCTAAGAAGTTCTGCTAAACCTGTAAGGTGGCGCTAGTCGGTGCTGCTCATAGTTCGTAGTAGTTAAAGTTCGGAGAGTGAAAAGTTTAAGATAGAAAATAAAGTAGTGTTGTGTTGTCGCTTTTCATTTAAATAATACTTCGAATTTCAAAGAAATAAAACGTTTTAATTTTAATTTTGATTTCATTGTTTTTTTTATTTTGAGAGATATTAAAATCAAAATTACACATAAGGTCACCCGGGGCGAAAGCAACTAGCAAAACTTTTTTTGAATCTTTGCTTCCCTCCACCATGAGCTACTTAAATAATAGGGATATTCTAATAAATGAACTTCATTGCACAGCTTTCGATAAACAGTTTCGATATAAATTAAGTTAAAAATAAACTACGGTTTTTCATTAATTTGCATTATTGTTGAATAAGATCAGCAAAAGTTACATTTACCCCACTTTGGGGTAAATGTGACTATTCGTTATAACTCTGTTGTAATCTGTTTCTAAATGTTGTTGTCAAGAGAACATGTAGATGCACACAGAATTACCTGTAAAAGCTATCTATAGTCGCTGAGATACAGTTCAGTTTCAAGCAAATTTACTTTTCTTTTTTTATGGGGTGAATGCGACTGTCTTCCATACTGACTAGTGTTGAGACGTTTTACCTACAACTTATCGATATATTTTTGTGAAGACATTCGATAATTAGCAATGATGGAAGGTTTAAATAATTATAGGTTTCTCGGTGCAAAAACGAAAAATCGATCTGAGTGTTCATATAATAATAATAATATTATATATAATAGTAATATTGTTGAACGAGGAATATTAAACCGTTCCGCAGCAGCATAACTGGTCAATTGTTTTTCTTTTACTAATCGTACAGCTTCAAGAAGTATTTCTGAGCAATAAGTTTTGTCCTTTTTTCTTTTATAGTTTCGGACCATCTGACAACAAAAATTGGATTTTGTATTAAATTAGTACATTTTTTATTTAAGCTACCTATCTATATAATTTTGTTAAAACTACGCAAAAACTAAAACAATACGCGAAATTCACTTATCGAAATATCACACGGAACGTCACTAGTAATTTGCAGTTTTCATACAAAAAGCATGGGGCGATTGTAACTGCAAAAATAGTTGCAATTACCCACGTGCATGAAAAGTTGAGGTTAATGTAACTATATCAATAAAATGTTAATTATAACACCTAGAGCTTAACCAAATATACCAAAAACAGTTACGTTTTATCTTGTTTTTAGGATGCACTTCTATTTTTCCTTGCAACGACTCAAAACATTTTTAATGTCACAAAATAAAACACAGGACGCGGCAACACGTTGCTCCAAAATGACGGCTGGCAGAAAATGATCTGTCAGTACTACAGTAGGTGAACTAGCAGTGCCATCTGTACTTTATTTGAAAAAACTATGATACCGCTTTACTCCAATAGATAGAGCTATGTACAAAAATGATTAGATTAAGAGAAAATTGAATTAGTTGCTTTAGCCTCATAGTTGCTTTCGCCCCGGGTGACCTTAGGTACTTTTATTATGATTGCATTAATATAATAATAATAATAATATCATGTTCTTTCAACGTGATTGAGACATAGAATAGGAAAAGTAAGCTAATGTGATTTGATATTTTATTTATAGCAATGCAATGTAAATTAAATAAAAGGCTATTTTTTTTACGAAAGAATAGCTTTTATAAAAAATGCGTTATTTTGTGGCTAAACATAAACTGGACTCATAAATACTGAAGGGATTAAATAAGTTCAGATGAAAAATGTATGACCTGCTACCGACGGGCTTCGGATACACATGTTAAAATGAAAAATGCATGACTTATGGCTGAAATATTTCAAAAAAGATTTTCTGAAAACTGTTTCAAATTGCAGCGGAAATGTTATGCTAGTAATAACGCAATATACAAAATGAACGGACTTCAAGAGAGCTGCTTTTGCAATATCGTCGTGCACTTAATTATTTTGCTTCGTTTATTATTTCTGGATTTCCGCGTTTTTCACGTAACTATTAGTTTACAATTAATTCAATCAGTTACATGTAGTTAAAATCAGATGTTTTTTTTTAATATACTATTACATCAAGCCATTGTAATGGTATTTTTTTATTTCCCTAGGAATTCAATCTGATTATTTTTAATTTTGATTGTATCTTTGGTTTTTGATTATTTAAATGGTCTTTATTTCGGTCAGAGAATCAGCATTGCCATTCAACGTGGCAATGCGGCCAGTCTTTTGGGCACTTTTCCCGTTGATAGCGATGCGGATGAGTTTTTTGATGCCCTATAATTGGTTTACTGTTCTTTTTATTTGTTTATTTTTAGGTATGTATGTAACCAGTTGATATAAGTTAATTAAAAAATCTTTGATTTTCATTTAAATCTAATTTGACTTATATTTCATTACATATGATATTTAGTTTTGTTGCGTTTTATTTTTGATTTGATTATCAAAATGTTTTATTTTTATAACGTGTAGATTAACGTTCATTCAATAACTGAGTAATGCATGATGTGCTTACCCGTAAGAAATCGGTACAATAGTCGATAAAATTTATGTAGTTGTTAGTGAGATAAATAAATAAATGTGCCTGGTTTTAGGTGCTTATATTATGTAATCATATTCTTCAATCAAGCAGCAGAACTTACAAGTGAACAACTTATTCTATTGTTTATAAAATGGTACTATCAAACATTTTGAGCGTGTCAGGTGGACTATGAAAGGATCATAAATCAATATCCAATTAAAGTCAAAGTCAAAGTCAAATAATTTATTTCAATTAGGCCTTTTAAAAGGTACTTTTGAACGTTAAACTTACAAGTTAAATAAAATATAATGATTCTAGTTACCCTTTCCAAAAGGTAGTTTCGTATGGAGAAGAATGGACAAGAAACTCCATACTTACTCTTTTAAAATAGTTTTTACAATATTTTATATACAATAAAAAATAATTAATCATTCCATTTCCAATTAATACGCCATGCCGAATGAAAACTTTTGTATCGCTATTAATGAAACCTCGCCATCGCTTTTCCGGGAAAGTATCATAAACAATGGGTACTCAATTGAATTTGACTTTTAGTTTGTTTATAATTTCTGCAGAACGATTCCGTTGTTCTGGAATTGAGTAACATAATACAACTTTGTTCCTCTATTTCTATTTGAAGTAATACTTATAATGTTTTTAAATATGTATGGTTCAGGATGAAATTGTTTGACATATACCAACATCTATCACATACGAACTAAAACTGACATTATCCTTCATCGCGAAGTTAAAGTTATCCACACGTTGGGCAGTAGTATCCCACCAGTAATAACATCTATCTGGTCAGAGGATTCTCCCTTTTATATTAAGGAAGCGGAACTTAACACCTCGTTCCTATAGACATATTCATCACTACATATTATAAAATAAAGTAATCCGCCACGTCTGTCTGTTCGCGATAAACTCAAAAACTTCTTTACCGATTTTCATGCTGTTTTCAGAACTGAAATGAATAGAGTGGTTCTCGAGAAAGGTTTGTGTACATAATTTGCTTGGGTTTTATAGATTGGCTATAGTATAACGACATTTGTTGGAGGTGTCAAAAAAATATAAGCCGTCTGGGAGCTGGTCGCGGTAATCGACATCCACTATTAATATCATATTTTAAACGCGGATTTTATAATAATCGATTACGTGACGATGACGCGTCTACCCACAATCTGGTTCACTCGTTCAACTTAATAAGGGTTATTACTGTGTAATATTAATACCAATTTTCATGTACAATTAAAACTTTGCCGTGCACTGCAAAGTGTCGTCATAATACCAACTTTACTATTGCTAGCTTCATTAACTTTTACTGCAATACATGAATGTTGCTACATTTTACTGTTTTATGTTAACTGAGGTGATTGTTATTTGTTTATTGTTGTTAATTGTGGGGTCAGGCGATATGTGGCGGCATGCGATGGAAAAAAGTGTTGTTTGTTTATGTTGTCAAATTTTATTATAGTTGCAAACACATGGACCTTATCTTGCGGAGTTTTTTCACAAAAATCAAGTATTTTTTCTTACATTTTTTGCTCGCCGTTTGATGGTGAGCTTACATATACGACAAGCTTGAGCCCGTGACTTTGTCTCCGCGAATTTCATTAGTTTTTCTGCAGAGGTTATAAAAAGCCTAGTTTCATCAACATTAACTAGGTACTTGACAGTGAAAATCCCGTCTAGATAGGTTTAGCCGTTTTGGAAATTATCACAAACAAATAGACAGACAAAAATGGTATTTTTATTGGATTTAGAAACAATTTTTTTTTACGACATTGTGAACACGTTCTTCCAATTAATTTATTTGGATAATCAAAGATTTATGGGTAACGATACTGCAGGTAAAAGATGGTCTTTCACTTCAAGTGCGGCTCATAAGCCAACGTCGTGTCAACTCAATGTTAGCTTCTATTAAATCCCGTCTAAGCCATGCCAGTGCAACGTTCACAGAACATTCACATGACGTCGACAAACGCAATATGCAATACCTAGCACCCGAAACAACAACAACAAGAGTTCGCAATTCGAATATCTACTAAATTAACCTAGGTATTCTGATTTGATGGCGGCTTCTACGTACTTAGCCGGAATTATCAAATCATGCTAGTTTAATAAATTATGAGCCAACCACAGTATAGCAAATGATTGTCGGTTGCATAATGTAATCGGAGCGATCTGTGACGGTTGATATCATAATCACGACGATTCGCTTGTAGATAGGGTAACTAGAGTATTGGCAACGTTATTTATTGTTTGTTATTAAGTGCACGCAATAGACAAAATTTCAAAATGATGAGCCCTGAAACGAAGTTCAGACGCCAGCACATCAACCTACCCTAAACTGTCAAATTTTCCCAATTGCACATGAACCTTATTTTATTTGATATAAACTTGAAAAACTATCAAAGAAATTTGACACATTTGGGTGGATTTTTATTCATACTTTTTTACTACTTTATTACCGATTAGTTCCAAAATTAAACGCTTTTAAATGTTTTTTTTTTGTAGAAAGTGATGTAAATAAGTGAATATAAATAAGTATTTAATGTATTGTTTTATTTTTAAGGAGGAAGTTCGTCACTTTATGGTACCAAATAAGGAACAAAGTTGTCGGATCAACCGTTTACGTCCTAATAAATTATGGCGAACAAGCTGTTTTTTTTATAAAAAAATAATAAAAAAACATCGCGTTCGCTAGTCATATATTTTAAGCCTCATGTACCTACTGCAAGTCGGTTAGGGAGTTGTCTCTCATTTTTAGACCATATTTTAATCAATAAATCCACAACATTATCTTGCTTAGTTGTTAAGTTTAAATTGTAGGTATAATTTCTGCTGCTCAAGCGTCTGATAAGGGGGCAAGATTTACGTCGTCTGCTTTTTGCGTGGTTGGAAGTGTTAGAGGTTTTTCTCCATTCAGAAATACTTCTAAAAAAGTTTTCCTTTAGCATTTTTAAAGTAGGTACGTGATAATTAAACAATACGCAAATTAATCCGAAAAGTCAGAGGTGTTCTTTGGGTTCGAACTAGATACGATATACTATATGACAGGTCGCCGGTTACATCACTTATAGGCTATCCCTGTTTAAATCTACGTTATGTTTAATAAATAAATTAACGCAGAGATTTATTCAACGATGCGTAAAGGGGTGAGCTAGTTCCTACTGATCCGTATGTCTCTAGTGGGTTTAGCGGGTTGTGGGAGGTAGTAACACTGCTGAAGCTACTTAGTCAGTGCTAGGTTTAACCGCAGGCGGTTACGACCCGTGTGGGTTCACACACCGTTCCCTAGCACGAACATTTGATCTACGTCACGATATCCTACTAAATTTTTATGGTGCTCGCCATTCCTGTAGTTTTGTCAATAGGTAATTATAAGGTTAGTTGGCGACTATAATATTAGGTATAGGTAAGCAAACCAAGTATGCTCGATTTATGAGATTAGCTAACAAATAGCACAGTGTGTAAATTTACAAAACATGTTTACTAATACTATCATTAGATATAGATACTACAGTTGTATGTCAGTACGAATGCAAGTCCTTTGTGGCTAATAAACGTTGTTTTTGTTTCTGTCTTCATCGTGGTTATTTGTGGACCGTGTGATTAATAAAAATCAATATTGAAATTAGCATGATGCTGTTTTTAACCTCTTGACCGCCGTCAAAAGGCAAAAAAGTGACTTCGGCATCAAGCTACGAATAAATCCTTTAAGTTCGATCTTTTATCTTTATAAGTAGGTATCTATAGATTATCTAATCCCCATGTTTTGTAAACATATTGGTGATTTCAGAGGATAATAATAAAGCGCTTGATGCGAGCAATGGTGCTCTGTTGTTTCTGCCTGCCCCCGTGGGAAAAAAGGCGTAAGTTTATGTATGTTTGTGTGTGTAATAATAAAGCGCAATGGGACTCTGCTGTATAATCCAGTTCATGCACAGTAAAAATAAGTGTACAGTTACAGTAGTGTGTTTATGTAGGTACTATTTTTAGTTATCGCTGCATTTATAGGTGTACACTCACGCGAACTTGTTTGTACGATTTATATCCGAGCTTTCACCCTGTAGTTGCATAGGTCGATTAATTACATAGATATAAAAAAGTACGGAGCATTTTATTTTTAACTAGTTTTCCTATCGGGATTTCTTTGCAAATTTAATTTTCAAGCACAATGTCACAGATACGAACCTGGAAAGTATCAATGATTTTTTTGCGATATCATAAATTGTGATTTCAGGTTGATCTCAGATTTATTTCCTAAGTATCGGTAACGGAAAATATAGTAAGAAATAATTGTGGAATCCGAGACTCGTAATTTTATGGAAACGTATTTTATGAGACATATTATTATGTATTTATTAATTATGGTGTTTCTTATTCGTATTTACTCAATTTGAAAAGAAATAGCCAGGAGGGCGCTTCTAGTAGTTCCAAACATTTACGAACGTTTCAGTGCTCTCTCGATTGTGTTTTGGACAGATGTATACGAAATGTGTCAAAAACACGCAATCGACTAAACCACTCGGTGTCTAACGCAAAAGTTTGACGTAACTGTCAATTCGAACGAATTTCAAATTGAAAATAGTCGTTGCGAATTTAATTTAATTTTATTTCGTTTTATTTTTTTTCTTCATCCAACAAACATTATAAATGTTGAAGTTAGTGAGGATAGTTGTGAGTGTAGACTTTTCTTACTCATTCACGCAAAGACAACTGAATTAATTTTATTTGAATACTAGCAGACGTCATGCGGGTTCACCCGCACAGTTGCCGTTCCCATAGTGTGCTTCCCAACGGTCAAAGGAATTTTCAAATCGATCCAGTAGTTTCTGAGCCTATTCAATGCAAACAAACAAACAAACAAACAATATTAGTATAGTATAAAAAACAGTTATGTAAGCTTATACGTCGAATTACGTCGAAGTAACATTTAGGCTATACTTTTTAAAGGTATTGCGTAAATTGGCCAATACCGATGTTTATATTATAGTTATGTCGAATACTGTAAGAGATTCACAAATATTCGGTGGAGACTGGATATCTAGATGTAGGCGATATTTATTGTGTTTGTCTACCTAAATGCTGCAGAATAGCTGATTTTTTCCAATTCTAATATCTTCTCATTTGATGTTAAGTTAACGTCCAACATTCGCGTTAGGGTCTCCATTCTTGAAACGTTTATTAATTAGTAGAATTAGGTCCCTTCACTATTTAATTATCTCGCCAGCTTTATAGTTTAAATTTGGTCCTAGGGTGCAATTTATCTATTGTTCACGCTAAATGGTGCGTGACATTTTAAACAAGGGCATTGGGGGACGTCGTTTATTTAGGAGCTCTTTCAATACTCGTGGTCTTGTGTCTGTAGCTTTATGTAGGCATGTGTACGTAGGTACATAAATAAACGCCAGGGGTACCTAAAATGATGACCATTTTTTTCTTTTTAAATATTATAAACTAGTGCTTGACTGCAATCCCACCTGATGGAAGGCAGTGAAGCAAGCACTGATAGTGAAGCGCAGTAGTTTATTAAGAGCCTATTCACTTTAGCCTTGAAGACACCTAAATTATAATCGGTCGGGAAGACCGCAGCAGGCAAGTTGATTCAGACTTTCGATGTACGCGGTATAAACGCTTACCATACTTTTACATATATGAATTTAGATAATAAAAATAATAATACCAGCCTGTTGCTGTCCCACTACGGGGCAAAGGCCTGTTCTCATACAGAGAAGACACGAGCATTAATCACCACGCTTGCTCAAGACGTATTGGCGATTTCAAACTTATATTAACTATAAGTCCAGGTTCTTCACGATATTTTCCTTCAATGACGTCAATGATGTCTAAGTTAAACTTAGAAAGTACATATGAATTGAAAAATCTCATTGGTACTCGCCCGGATTTTAACCACAGCCTCGTGCAAGAGAGGTAGGTGCCTTGACCTCTGGGCCTAAACGCACGACATTTAGTTAACACATGAATATTTTCTGTAAAAACTAAGGTGCTCATTAGTAAACATTTGATTTGTGTAAGTAAACCATTAATCACCGTAGTGTGTACTGTAACAAGGTATTAACTAGATGTTATTATAATATACGTAGACCCGCAGCTTACAAGGCAGCAAACACAATTACTTGACGCTCCTACTTATTCCTGCGATCCCTACTTATATTCGGTAAATGTTTACCTTTACAGTAATTGTTGAACTGAACAAACATTGATTTAATAAGACTGTCTTGGAACAGATATTATTTCTAGAGAGTAAGATTAATAAAGTATCTACTTTTATATAAACACTAGAATAAGATGTTTGATTCGGAGGCAAATAAGAACAGTTGTAAAAAGTAGATATTATTCTACATCTCAAGTTACTAGTTTGAAATCTAGAACAAATATGAAATAAATGGAACGTATGAAATTATGAAATAATATCACGTAGTAGGCAGGTACATACGGTTTGCTAGAGGGTCATTTTATAAACCAATTACCTGGGCATATAACTTCAGTCGGGCTAGAGAGCCAATTGCGTTAGCGCAGGATTTAACGGCCATATCCGAGCTGGATGCTTGCAATAAAATAAAAGCTGCCTATGGGCATAGCACGTGGTATAGCCACTCGATGCCAAGTTCTCTAGTTTTAAATGTCAAATATAAAGTTTATTACGAATTTGAGGAGCATTTTCTGTACTTTTAACAAGGTTTGCTGTTTAATATGACTCATTCCGTCAAAAATGCGTACAGTCAGTGAGCTACTTATCTGACCCATCTTCCCCTTATATTTTTTTCTAAGATGGATCAGGTAACGAAGCTCACTGACTGTACGTCTATTTTACCTAAATTTTTGATAGGTTTTGACATTGATTGTCGCTGTTGGACGTTTTAACATAACACCACGCATGTGATCCCCGTAAGGTTAGATAGTAGGTTTACCTATACACCCTTATTTAACCAGTTTAAACGTTTTAATTACGGTTATTGGTCGTTTAGAGTTTGTAAACTTTTTCAGTACGTTTTCGAGTTTGTTTTTTTTCATATATTAGATTTCCCTTTTAGGTATGATAGACAAGTGAACAGCACGTGGTTCCACCGGTGTAATTTCCATTCCCATGGGAATAAAGGGTTTTTAATCAGTCCAATAGTTTTTCAGTTTAAGTATTCGTTACATACAAGAATACACGACGGCATACGTGTTTTGTATGTCTTTGTATGGCTGAGCATAGAGCACTCTACTTGTACTGAAGATCCTTAAACCACCTATGTATCACAAATTAAAGCCTATTCTATTCTATTTAAATCTTTCCTTTTTATAACATTAGTATTGAAGTATAAATGAGGAAGTTTATAAAAGATAAACATGAACGATGAACTCCATTACAAAGGAAAATAACTCTGAAACATGTGTGTATATCAAACACTGAAGAACCCGATGGTTAAGTGTGATTCTGATAGGATAAAGTAGGATTCTTCGGGATCTCTTTAGACCTTTAGTCGTACGACAGCCGGTCCGCATAAAACTCTTTTATTGTGAGCCGTTAAAGACATGGAGAAATCAGCTACTTGCTTTGCCTTGCCTTGCCTTGCCTTGCCTTGCCTTGCCTTGCCTTTCTAAGTTTCTAACTTAAATATAACACTATTGTGTTTCTGTTTCACGTTTGAAGTGAACAGTGACGGAGTGACGTTTAATTTTAATGGACCAATTGCGTTAAGCGTGCCGTTGTGTAACCCATCCTCAGGGTGATTAACCTCTAGGGATTTCTTAATAGAATAATTGTTTGATGAAGGTAGTTTTGAATTAATTGAATAGATTCAGTGCTTGAGTTAATCTTTTGTATATAAATAAACCAATGTTTTGAGAGATTTAAGTAGATGGTCTTTCTCAATACGGTGTTCAGTTAAAGACAATGGGTTGTTCACCTCATAAAACTAAATTGAAAAAAACTATACCTGCAAGAAACTCCCGCCTTCCATATCTTAAGTTCTAAACTGATAGCATGTCGCTTATCAATCACTATTTCACAAAAGAATTACGGCTTCAGGCTGCTAATTTTAAAAGTAAAACTCAACCACTACGCTTGACACAAGTGCCGCCAAGTCTGATGGCAGATAGTAGTGCACGAACAAGCCTTTATCTAGATCATAGACAGCGCTTTAAAGCTTTAAAATCCTTTGTGAGACTGCACAATGCCTTTATAAAGTAATGATGTGTGATTCTGAAGAAAAGACAAAATTTTAATTTGTTCTGCTAATAGCTACCTAATCTGTATAGTAATCTGTGGATAACGTTTTGAGTAGTAAATTGTTACTTTTATTATAAGTCTTACATTATGTGCTTACTATGTAATATACTGCTGTTTGTAATTCCTATCAAATAAAAATAAAATAAATTAAAGAGTGAATTATATCAAAAAGATTTAAATTTGTATTTTGATTGGTGAAAGAAAGAAGTAATGGGTGGAAGAAAGAAGAAAGAAATAAAGGGAAAGAGCTGAAAAAGTTTTGGTAGGGATAAGAAAATCGTCTTTAATTCATCATTGAAGCTTTCGTAATCCCTCAGTAAGATTAAACTTCTTTTGCGGCTAAGAATGATGTTGTTAAACCAATGATAATGGAATACCTGTTAGGCGCGGAATTTCTTATTCGACAAATATTTACAAAAAAAAAATACAACCGTTTTATAAACGACATTCAAGATCTACTACTCAGAACTTGACCAAAAAGATTGATTTTATAATTGGTTAACAATTATAGAAGACAACTTGTAACATGCACACAAAAGTAAAATTAAAAACCACCACCTTTTTTGAAGTCGTTAAAAAACAAGTCGTACTTATATTAAAGTGGAAGCCAGAAATCAATAGCCCATCGATACATGAAAACATTCATATAACAATAGAAGGAGAGTAGGTACTTCAAATTAATATTTTTATTAACGTCAAAAGGGCTAAAAGGTCGGTTATGCTAACAACACATGACTGACAATGAAAGACATGAACCAAATAATTTTAATTTAGGAACACGTTTACGTTGTTTTTTTGTTATTAGAGCCGAAAAAATATTAATGAAAAAAGGTTCATGGGTACAAAAAGAGCTGCCAGTTTATTATGTTACCATCAATAACGAAGGTTGAATGTTGCAGGATGTCTAAAACGTCCCGCGTGGATGGTAAGCAATCTTGTAACTGAATATTTAATGCAGAATTAACTGCCTCGCTTTTTGAACGTTTCTTTGCTAAGTTCTTTGGTCTTAACTGGGTCAATGGCATTTGTTTTAATTAGAATAATGTGGGTAATTATTGTGTAGGACGCCCTCCGGCTAGGTGGGATGACGATCTGCGAAAGACTGGCAGATGCTAGATGCGGCAAGATGAATACAGGGCGCTTTGTTGCTCATTAGAGGAGGCTTATGTCCAGCAGTTGACTACTGTGGGCTGATGATGACGATGTTGGGAATTATTAAAAATATGAGAAAAACGGTCCTGATCTGTTTAGTTTGTTAAATTCAACCTCACGATTGTTATCTTCGAAGGGTTAGCGAAAGGTGTATGTACCTTTAGAACATGAAAATTTGCCAGTTATGTTTAATGCCCACCCTAATGCCATCAAATGGGCAGAAATTCAGACTCTAGACTGCTACTGAAAAATCACCAATGGAAAAACTAAATAATGCTTTGCCTGACCCGGGGATTGAACCCGGAGGAGCTCATGTTTAGTAGCACCGCTTGCAACCACTAGACCAATGAGGCAGTCGTTTTGTTATATTCCTATTTTCATTATCATAGAGTCTTGGATACTTAATAAATTAATACAAATCTTCAAGTCTATATAATTAGTAATAAAAGTTTAATCAAATTTAAAGCTACTTCTATGGTTAGTATCAAGTTATATACCAAACTGATACTCAAAATGTTTAGTATAAAATGATAAACATTGTTATAATTTAATTATATTTAACCTTTCAGGCAATCAGTGAACATGATAGCCCGTAATTAAGGCTTCTACTGAAAATATAAAACATAAACACGCTTGGTGTTATTTTTATTCTGCTGTTGAAAGGTTCCTTATAAGTTGGAAAGTTTTATAACAAGCGGATCCAGTGAAGCCCTTTGTACAAGGTAAGTTTTTCTTAAACAAATACAAACTCAATTAAACATAATCTTTTTCAATATGCATATAAATACAGACGTAAAGGTGTGTCTAACTTTTTGTTTACACTAGAATGTATTTTTCGCAAATATACGCGTACGTGGAAACGCCGGAGAAAGACATACACAGTTCTTATTGGTGAGTTTCTTTAGAAAGGTCAGGTGCGTAGTACTCGCAATCAGTGTGTGTGTATGACAATATGTATGAATGTAAACGAAGCTAAAGAAGTATGGCGCCTGGCTATGGGTATGTATTTATATGTGAAAGACACGCACCACTGACTTGTGCGTATTGTATAATCGTCACTTGCTTCAAAAACATGGTAAGGTAACCGGCATGCCTTACAGATATTTCTCGACGGCATGTGAAGCCAAGAGGTCCTTAAGCAGCGATCACTAACCATACAAAAAGGTAAGGAGACAAAAAGGCTTTACCAAGACAAGCTGATGGCAATGACACTGTCTGACAATGTCGTGATGGCCCAGAGGTTAAGGCGCCTAGCTCTCATGCACGAGGTTGTGGTTCAAATCCGGGCAAGTACCAATGTGACTTTTTCCATTCATATGTACTTTCTAAGTTTATCTTAGACATCATTGACATCGGTGAAGGAAAACATCGTGAGGAAACCTGGACTTATAGTTAATATGAGTTTGAAATCGCCAATCCGCCTTGAGCAAGCGTGGTGATCAATGCTCAAGCCGTCTCTGTATGAAAAGAGGCTTTTGCCCTGCAATGGGACAGTAACAGGCTGGTATTATTATTATTATTAAGACAAGCTAAGTTACGTTTATGTATGTGCTCTGTTCCATCAAAATATTATCGTAATTAAAAATACTTAGAGAACACTTAGCTAACGTATACTTAACCAGTCAAATTGACATTTTATAAACAGTAAATCCCTGCGCTGTCATAGCTTAATTAATAACACTAGTGTGACGTTGACAAAGCTTAGTTGAGACGTAACTTAAATGAAAGTTGCAAAGGTGCACCTAAGCATAAAACCGCGTAAATCCGACGTTGAACATCGCCGAACTAAGCTTTCAAAAACTTGTTTTTGTGAGTGTGTGAGGTGAATGAAATCTTCAAATTAATGACTAATTAGCGGTAGAGTGGTTAAACTATGTAAAATAATAAGTCACTTCACGTGTTCAGAAGACCCCGTAGCAGATATGCTACGGCGTAGCTCCAGCTTGCTACGATCACATGGTCTTTTAGCCTGTGGTTATAAATATGATAAACTAAATACTTTCCTTTCAATTGTAAGACTTGACTGTTTTTATAGTTTAGTAGTCGCAAGTGGTAATTGAGCACCAGCTCCCGGGGTTTAATCTCCGGGTCAAGCAAAACATTATTGAGTTTTATCATCTGGTAGCCTTGGCCTACCCTCTACTACATAGGATTTAAACATAACTGGCGTAATGTGGGTGAACTATAGGTACACTTCTGCCTAACCCTTTGGGGTCTTACATAACATGAGTCAGTTAATACCATTGACGGTTATTGATCTCTAAAAACCAATCTATCGATTGTATCTTCATAACAACTCAGCTTTTGATTAATTAATGCACTTTGGCATAGTGGTAGGTTTTAAGCTAGCAAGCCTTACACAGAATACAGTAATCGTCTGATATAAAGTAACGTAAAATTTAAAAACTACTAATGGACGCTACGCGGATTCACCCATATTACCCATATAGCTTCCCAGCGGTTAATATTTCAAATCGGTCCAGTAGTTTTTAAGTTTATTTGTTACATACAAAAATCCAAATCTTTTATCGTCATAATATAAGCATAGAGTGCAATTTACGTCAAATGTCTTGTTTCTGAAACAATATTTACAAGTAGTTGATTTTGCGTATAATCTTTTATTTAAATTTAAAACTCGTCAAAGAAAATATTCAAGGGCACGTCAAGGTTCATGCAAAAATGTCGAAGTGGGCAAACGCCTTCCTTCAAGAGCCCCGCGAGATTCAAATCGCAAATTGGGCACGAACTTTCTTCGGCTCGACTGGGTTAATTGCCCAACGCCCGAAAGCTTAAACGCTTTTTATAATTACGTAATTTAGAGCGTCGATGTAACATTTAATTTTAGACAAGTGTTTCAAGGAAACACTCACTTTAACAGACACGTAAACAACTTCTTATATTATATTATTATTATAATCTTATCTTCTTCTTCTTATATTCTTATTCTTCTTCTTCACAAGTTTCACAATACGCCGTCTAGTCCCAGACTAAGCAGAGCTTGTGTACTCATATACATACATACATAAACTCACGCCTTTTTCCCATGGGGGTAGGCAGAAACTACAGAGCGCCATATGCTACGATTCTTACATACTTCTTTTACATTCATACATGTTGTCCTACACGTCATATATTATGTACTCATATATTTCTAAATATAATTATAATAATAATAACCAACAGGCCAGTTAAAATCTTATTTGCCTAGCTTTTCCCAGCTATATTTGACATTACTATAACATTAATAAATTCATTTATTTCAAAAAAGTTTGATACAGTCTTCAGTTATAGCTGTAGGTTTCCAGATTAGAAAGTAATACAAAGATTACTCTTGCGTCCTTGGTAGGTTAAATACTTGTAGTAACCTGTATTAAATTTTGCCAGCCAAAGTTTCCATGACAGGATTTCATGATTATAACGAGACTGCCATCGACAGTGTTCCTAAATAATAATATGTTGGGATCGGCTTCCAGTCTAACCACATGCAGCTGGATGCCGGTATTTTGCATGGAGTGGCTGCTTATCAGATCACCACAACCAAGTGACTGGAAAACACGATACCCCCTAGTTAGACTGGTTGTTAGGCTTTCGGGGTTCTGCAGGCCCTAGCCATATTAAAAATTCTATTCTATTACAATTATAGAAAGAAAATGGCGTTTAAGGAATCAGCTGATTGTCAACTGTCAAGTGTACTTCATTTTTAGCCTTAATACAAATTTTACTCGTTGACACTTTGACAGTTGACAAGCAGCTGATCCCATCCAAAGAAAATGGCGTACATTTTCTTTCTTTTGTCGCGTTATCGAATACGATAATATAAATAGAATTTGTAATATGGCCAGGCCTGCTGACTACACGTAACGACTGGGGCACTAAAAAGTCTTCGAAATATTAGATGACCTCGGAATGCGTAGCTTCATTTGCGGCCAATCCGTGCGGTTGTTATTATTTAGCCACGGAAATATGATACCAACCAAAGCTTTAAAGTAAGCCACTTTAGTTTAACAAAGGCCTAAAGGACCATTGTCTGTTTAAAAAAAGGTGCTATGTAAAGTTCAAGCCTTTTTGTTGTAACGTTTGCGCCAGGAGTGATAGGGGTTTTAAGGGGCCGTCTTTGTGTATTTGTTTTAGAGCCATCCTTCTAGAGAAATGTATAAGTGTGACAAAACCAGAGCTGAGATTTTTTACTGTCTTATATTTTGTTTGTACTGTGTTTTGTACTACATTGGAAAAATTCGCGTCGAAAGATCATCGCTATCCGACGACCAAGGAACGATTGATTGCCGGGTTGGGCGAAGTGTAATTGCGTTTTTTCATCTGAAAATTCTGAGTAGTCAGCTGGAGCCAGGTTAGTGGCAATAGGCTGGTCTTCTATTACATAGGACTTGTACATAACTGGGGCTTAATGTGGGTGTACTATAGGTACGAGTACATCTCTGCCTAACACTTCAGGGAATGCATGATGGTATGTACCTACCCTTATAAATACAGTCTTTGTAACAGCTACCAGTAACATGGAACTTTCAATTAATTTACAAAATTTGATTTTTGACGCTTCCCGTGACCCAAGTGCTGGCCTCTTCTTTGGCCAGAGGCTAAGCATTGCCATTCAACGTGGCAATGCCACCAGTCTTTTGGGCACTTTACCAGCTGGCAGCGATGCAGAAGAACTTTTTGACGCTTTGTAGTTATTTATTGTTTGTTTTAGTTATTTATTTATTTTAAGTTTTTGTGCTTGTGGCTAAATTATAACAGCCGCATGGGTCGATCGAAGGTTAAGCTACGCTTGACGAGGTCGGTCCGTGGATGGGTGACCATTTATTATATACCAAGACTCCTCCGTGCCTCGGAAAGCACGTTAAGCCGTTGGTCCCGGCTGTCATTTGTAGATCTTTGACAGTCGTTACTTGTAGTCAGAAGCCCGAAAGTCTGACAACCAGTTTAACCAAGGGGTATCATGTTACCCAGTTACTGGGTTGTGGAGGTCAGACAGGCAGTCGCTCCATGTAAAACACTGGTATTCAGCTGCATCCGGTTAAACTGGAAGCCGACCCCAACATAGTTGGGAAAAGGCTAGGCAGATGATGATTTATTTTAAGTTTTTGTATAATATAGTAAGATAATCCTTATTATCTTCTGTTAACATGTATAAATATAATTGTTTACAAAATCAAGTCACAAGATTGGGCCGTCAGTAGCATATATGTTATGTTCAATTGCAGGCAGTGCCTGCTTTATGTTCAGTACATATTCCGTTCAAACGGCTGTTCATAAATTTTCATTAATACATTAACCTATTTTAGCTACAAATGCCTACATTGTATGTTATGATGGCCCATATATAAGGTTCTAATAATGACGTGAAAAGGTCTGTGTTCATAACACTTGAAGCGAAATCGAGTTTTTTCTCGATTAATATTAAATTTTGAACAACGAATTTGTTATTCCCCATTGTGTTCGTACAATAAATAAAATAATGAATTTCGGTAATGTGAGTGAGAAACTCGTTTGAAACAGATTTAAGAGAAAAATATATTTTTTATTTGTGTAAAACTGAAAGCTTGTACTAACAATAAATTAATACATTGCCTAGGAAATTTATTGTTATCTCTTGGCATGTATTTAAACCACAAATAAATTCCATTTTCATTTCCTAAAAATAAGCAAAAATAATTA
Source organism: Euplexia lucipara (assembly GCA_921972225.1). Taxonomy (NCBI): domain Eukaryota; kingdom Metazoa; phylum Arthropoda; class Insecta; order Lepidoptera; family Noctuidae; genus Euplexia; species Euplexia lucipara. The sequence goes on from OV179144.1 coordinate 10,458,392, forward strand.
TTGAGTGCCTCTTTGTGGGCCTCAATATTTTTAAATTAGCGTTACATTAATCACTTTTGATCATCTGTATAATCGACCCGCGTCGTTAGCACGTCCGGTGAAAAAATGGAGCCTACAGGCGATGCTTTATTAAATTAGTATAGATCTATAAATAATTAAAAACATGGAACATAATTCGCAGATCAAAAAAAATGAAACAGTTGAATCAAAGCAAATTCAGTTCAGAGAATCAATTGGAAATCGGAAGGACTAAAAGATTGATTGGACATCGTAATAAAAAGATCACAATGGAAATTTTCTACTGACCGAATTTGGTGACAGAGACTTTTGAAAAAGAGTTATTAATTGTTTTATGTACAGACGCCAGCACATCAAGTTACCCGTTCTCGTTTTTCAACTTTACGTATGTATGAATGTATGTATGTACACCTCAAGGCGTGTCCCTTGGTATTATCTTAAAACTTTCTCGAAAAACAAATCCGTTGTTCCTGCATTTGATTTAAAACTACACAATATCTTAGTCTTGTTCCAAACACAATCGTATTTTGCGGAATACCCAAGACGCCAAGAACATTCGGTTTTGTTTATTCTTGCGACTTTTGTGTGGCAATAAATTATTCAATTTACGGTCTAATCCCCTGGAGATCTTTGTAGCTATTAGTAGGACAGTAAATTAGTGGTTTAAGTACTTCGTATCTACCGATTGTTTATTTACTAGTTGTTGTTGTCTTGGCATCGCAATGAACTTTTATTGTTGATTAGTCAGGTTAGTTAATCTAAAAGAAGATTATTTAAGGAGAAAGAAAACTGTCATCATTATTACATGCCTAGTCTTATCCCAACTATGTAAGAATCAGCTTTCAGTCTAAACAGATGCAGCAGAATACTAGAATTTTCCTGTTCCATAACCATTCATCACCTTCTGGGCAATACCCTTTGGTTTTCAATTTTACTGACTGACTTACGGGAACAGTTTTAACGTGCTTTGTGAGGCAGCAAGAAGAACTATGTTCAGTTTATAAATAAGTATAAATTAAAGATTGATCTTTAAGTTTGCTTATTTGAATAAAAAGCGATGTGTCAAATAAATGAATAGGCAGGTACGTACATTTCAATATTTAAATTTCTTTCTAACAACTCGGTAGATGCATATTGTGCTCCTGTTTATTCAGCCAAGACTTAAGTACTTTTGTAACTTTTATTATTACTTTCCATCGTTGTCAGAACGTTTGATTATTATTGTTGGAATGCGTATTTTTCTTTTTCTTTTCTTTCAATACGTTGGTATTTGAATAAACAATAAAAATAAACGTAAATAGGTTTCGTGATAGGTGTTAAACTTTGTGGAGCAACATACTTACATGACAGGTCAAATCCAACATGATCGATTGACGAAATACTATGAAATATCAAAGCATCCGCTAGCTTTCGACCGACCTACGATTTCACTGATAACAAGCTTATCGGTCTTCCATATCCCCTTGATCGTGCCTATTATGAGGGTTATGGTAAGCTCACTTCAGTGTTCAACGTAGGGGTTCGTTTTATCGGAGAGAGATTTTTTAATGCTAGATACTTTTATTAACAAGTACTATCAAACAAAAAAAAGCTGAGCGAACCTAACTTGAGTGTAACTTACGTTTTTATTAGTGCGGGTGGAAAATCCTCATGGATATCCTCTGCTCCGGGTAAGGCGGACGGGTCTAGATAGTCTTACTGACTAAAAACCACCCCGGTGTTCCGTGTCACACTTGGGCCATGAGGTTCACGCATGGGATCCCTAACCTGAGCGAACCTTACTTGTCCGATTTCAAACGACGATGAATGATGATGTTGAAAAATCAGATATAAGATAAGAAAATCGTTTAATTGTTATCTTATAATAACTCTAAGCGTATTTCTGTCTTAGACGAGGCTTCAACGCAAACTTCAAATTCAATTCGCGAACCAAATTAATAAGCATGCAGTCGTAAGCAGACTACTCGATTAGTTTGTAAAGTCGGATTCCATTATCTCGTACGTTTCTATAATAGTGGTTTAGAAACGCATACATATGTCGTTGCGAGGGTTAATTTTACGAGAATAATAGGTACTAATAATACTTTCTTATATATTACTGTACATAATCAGTCAGATACAGTCAGGAATTTGCACATCGTCGGCCAACAATAAAAAGTCCAAAACAAAAATCACTGGTGCCCGATTTCTGTATTCAAAAACTTTCAAAATCTTGTCGCAATTTCAGCTCAATCAAATTCAATGTGAAAGACAAGATAATTAATGTCAAAAATTAAACAAAAATAGTATTAGTATTTTTGACATATTGAAACTGATATTATGCAAAAGTTCTTTAAATACAGAAATTGCCTCTCCACCACCTAACCACTCTAAAAAAACGGGTGTGTAATGTTTCGCATAATAACAAATGCTCTAATTTCACTTGAACTAACGTTCATATGACATAATTTTCATATGACATAAATTCATATGACCTAATGTTTCATATCATATAATATTCATTTAACATAATAACATTAAGTATAACGTTCATTTTATATAATTTTCAATATGCATAATATTCTTTTAATATAACGTTCAGTTGACCTAATTTTCATATTTACTCATTTTCTGCCCAAATTCTGTAGTGAATAAGTAAATATCAGAAAACATCATACTGTAATAACCTCATCTAACCTAAATGATTCACCAACAATAGAAGAGATCTGGCGCTCGGCGGCCGCTGCCGCGGCACGCTCGCTTCGCTCGCTCGCCTTCGCGCGCTAATGGTCATGGTTCTAACCTAACCTAACCAACATGATTCACCAACAATAGAAACCATCTGGCGCTTGGCGGCCGCTACCGCGGCACGCTCACTTCGCTCGCTCGCCTTCGCGCGCTAATGGTCATGGTTCTAACCTAACCTAACCCACATGGTTCTCCAACAATAGAAGGGATCTGGCGCTTGGCGGCCGCCGCCGCGGCACGCTCGCTTCGCTCGCTCGCCTTCGCGCGCTAATGGTCATGGTTCTAACCTAACCTAACCCACATGATTCGCCAACCATAGACGTTTCAAATTGGTAACCTAACCTGGTAACAATAGTTGAGGGTGGCAGGTGTATAGGGTATAAAGTGAAGAAAAAAAAAATTACTTAGAGAAAGAAAAGTTACTTAGAGATTATGAATATTATAGTAAATGAATAATATGCTAAATGAATATTATGTGAAATGTGCATTAAAGGAAATGTTCATTATGTCATTTCAAATTAGGTAAAATGAAATTATATCAACAATTCATTATGTTAACTGATCGTTATGTTAAACAAAATTATGTTAACTGAAATTATGTCAAATGAGCGTTAAACATTTTGTTATTATGTCAATCGTTACACACCCCTAAAAAACGTAGCAAGTATGTAAATGTACAAAATTTCAAATACTTTTTCCTGACTGTACAACATAAAATACTGGAACCTGTTAGTACATTGTTTCCGTAACAAAGTTAGATTGGGTGCCGAAAGCCAAATACCTGGTGCGGAATAACTCTTTCACGGGAAGTTACTCGGACATCCACGGCTGTTTTCTGAACTTACCTGGAACAAAAAAAAATACACATTGTTAGGAACGGTAACAAGCGCTAACTGCCAGCAGCGAACTTCTCCAAATGTACTGTTTCGTGTTCGCGTAACGGTAAAGTTGGTACTAATTGGTTTTGTGCACACAAATTGAACCTTGTCAGGTTTATAATAAGAACTACTGGATCGTTACGACTTGTTGTAATTGAACCTTAAGCCAAAGAATAGAATAGAACACTTTCAAATAATATCTATAAGAGCTACAACGGCTAAAATCGATCTCTAACAGACAACATTTAAGTGGATGAATTTGATATAGCAAAACAAAAAATATGCATTTAGTTTGTGGTGTAAGTGCTGTTTGAAAATAAAAATTCATCTAGTAAGGCTGAGATTTAGCATTTTCATCGTCAAGAATTACAAAGACACTCCCCCAAAACGCCCGTCTTTCACATCTTTTCTTATAGTCTTATACTGGGAATAAAAAATGGCGTAACCAAATACCTTAGATAACATCGGGCGCAATGCAACTCATGTGTCAACAGTTTACAAATAAAAAAATGTGTGATTTTAGAAAACAATACATTGGTAACCAAGTTTTGTTTGTTAGTCCGTATCCGTCTATCTAAATAACTTTGTTAAACGCACATTGTTTACCATAATCATTGTGCAAGCGTGCATTATTGGGCACAGGGTTCCTGACCGACGGCTAAAATTAGGCAACGAGGAAATCATATTACCACTATGCATGGCAACTCGGTTGAATGGATTTTCCCACCTTCGTTAGCGGTAGCTACGTTAACAAGAACTGATTCATTTCCCGCATTCAATTGGCAACAATTTTAATTTCAAAGCGAAGTTGAGGAGCCAATTAAATCAGAGCACTATAATATTTGAAGAGCATCGGAAGCGTCCGATTGGTCGAGCACGCTCCTGATAAAGTGACAACTTGTGCCAATGAATCCAATTTGAGAGACGCTAGATTTTTATCTATTATTCTGGTTTTTCGTGTTTTTTGTTTGAATACGTCATATAACACATACTTAGGTGCCTCGGCAGCAGCTGCCTGAGCCGGTATTGTCATTAATTGCCATACAAACCAAGCATGGTGCTTAGTTGTTGTCAACCATAGAGACTCCACAGTCTCTATGGTTTTTCTGTTTGAATTGCCGTAGTTAATTCTATCATTTTATTGTGTCCTGATGACATAAGAAAAAAATATATATTTAAATCACGTTCTAGAGAAATGCATATTTATACTTTTCTAATTGCAAACATACATCCAATCACGTTATTGATTCACTAGCGTCAGAACCCTTCCAAGAATGCTGTGATTCCTAGAACTTTGCTTTACTAAGCAGTAGTTTATTTTACAGCTGCCATTGTAGGTAAGTATTGGTGGCAATACTTACCTACAATGGCAGCTACTCTTGCAAGCGCGTAACACAAATATTGTTAGTAATGCCGTCTCTGGTACTCTGTGTTTTCGAGTTCTGTAGATTGCTTCTGCAATAAGATTATTATAACGTAGATAATGGCACATAGAATGTTCGATATTGAGGCTGTTTCTCAAATTAAATTATAATAAATGAAAAACAATATTTATGGCCAGGAAAGCTCAATTTAATCTATCAGAGTTAAACCAGGAAATTGTAAAACAACAGCTAATTAAAAGTGGAATCGATCGATACTGGACATCTAAGAAGTTACTATGCTTCACAAATGCAAAACCTCTTGTGTATTTTATAGGTTAAACGTTACGGAATGCTTATAAAGCCAGCCAATAAACTAGTGCCCAAAAATGCTTTAATAGAACGTCGCAATTAAAAAAAAGAGATGACGGCGTGGAGGGGAGGCGGTGTTTGATAAACCGCATTTGTTTTCTTTTTTTTTGTCAGCCATGACGTGCTGTAATGGGTATTCTATTTGAATTCCCGTAGTTAATTCCAGGTATGTTTTCAATTGTGTCCTGATGACCTAATAAAAATATATTTTTAAATCACGTTCTAGAATATGAAATGCATATTTATGCAAACATACATCCAATCACGTTATCGATTCACTAGCGTCAGAACCCTTCCAAGAATGCTGTAATTCCTAGAACTTTGCTTTACTAAGCAGTAGTTTATTAAGTAAATTCAGCACCTAATGTCGTGTCAGAATAAGTATTTCTAGGTAAGACATAAGTCGTAGAAGCTTTGTAAAGAAAATACGGGTCAAACACCCGGCCTTCATTAGTCAAAGCACTTTTAAAGCAAGTCACAGCACTATATTCCTGCCACTTTAGTATCTGTTATGTTTACACATATGTAACACGCCTTTACATCGTAAAAGGTTTACCGTAAGACACATCTCACCCTGAGGATTGGTAGGCTTTAGAGAATGAATGTATACGTCACCGGATAAACATCGTAGTCGGAACATGTTTTACCTTGAAACTAACACTTTGCTGGCGACTTTTTTTTCATTATTGATAGGCACGCGTTTGATTACTATCTCACCGATGGTAAACGATGATGTGGTCGACGCACACCTGCCTATAAGCAACCTGTTAGTGTTCACTCTTGACTCAAAGACCCCTAGGTTGTCGACTACGTCCAAGTACATTTGTAAATTGTAGATACCCTCCACTTCCTATTGGTTTTAAAAATAATCAAAACTCACAAATAATAAGGGTTTTTACTGGTAATAGAATTTCACAATCGGTTCAGTAGATCTAGAGATTACGCCCTACTAAGTCACAAACTTACAAACTTCACCTCTTTATAATGTTAGTACCGATACATATATACTATCATGGGAATGGAGAAGTTCGGCAAGAAATATTTTGGGCCGCTTATTGCTTTTAAGTTTTTGTCCCTGGGCACTAAACCTGAGGAACCACAGGGTAACTTGTAGAAGCTTAGTATCTGAAACATGTAGTTCCGTCAATTAACATCAATGAATGAATTAATAATCGGTATCGATCACAAGACAGTTGCTAATATGTATTAGCCAAGTAATCGTCATAATAAAAAAGAAACTGTGTGCTTAATGTAAGCCCGTAAATTTTATACTTATACAGGTTGGAAGAAATCAATGGAGGGTCCATTGATTTTTTACTCTCTGTATATAATTTATGACACCTCTCTGCATAAAGTTGTGGTTCAAATCCAGCCGAATAACAATATGCCTTTTACTTGAATTCACATACTAGTACTAGGTACTCTCTAGTTTTTCTTAGACATTAACATTGGTGAAGGACAACATTGTCAGGAAACCGGGACTTAAAAATAAGTTTGAGATCGCCGATCCACCACTGAGCCAGCGTGGTGATCATTGCTGGTGCCTTTTTTCTTTGAGAAGAGGCCTTGCCCTGCAGCGGGACAGTAACAGGCTTGTAATATTATTAGTATACGTTCTAATGACCCACAAAACCATACCAATTTGATGATCGTGCTTGTGTGACCCAGATGTACGATCAGGAACGAAGCAAAAGGAGTATATAAGAATCATAGCAGGTAGCATACGGTAGTGTCTGCCTATGCCTTTGATAAAAAGGTGTGAGTTTATGTTCATATTACGTTACAATGTTTGAGGAAATTAAGATACTTATTCCGGTTTATCAGTTCTTAATGTTATGTGGGAGGAAATCACTTTGACGTTTATTTATGTGTGAACACATGGTTCGTGTAGGTTATGTTTATAATCAGCTGAGTGTAATGTAGTTTGTACATAATTAGATAGGCTATAATTTAGACAAACCTCTGGCATTTCTGGTAACAAAGTATGGTTAATTATGATTTTATTTGAACAATTCAAATTAATTAAGTGGAGCTTGCGTCTGAATTATAACAGCCGCACGGGTTGATCGAAGGTTAAGCTACGCTTGACGAGGTCGGTCTGTGGATGGGTGACCATTTATTACATACCAAGACTCCTCCGTGCCTCGGAAAGCGCGTTAAGCCGTTGGTTCCGGTTGTCATTTGTAGATCTTTGACATTCGTTACTTGAAGTCAGAAACCCGAAAGTCTGACAACCAGTTTAACCCAGGGCTGCAGGGGTATCATGTAACCCAGTTACTGGGTTGTGGAGGTCTGACGGGCAGTTGTTCTATGTAAAACAGTGGTATTCTGCTGCATCCAGTAAAACTGGGAGTCGACCCCAATATAGTCGGAAATAAGCTAGCCAGATGATGAATACCAATTAATTTAACAGCTGGAAAATCAAGAACATCTATCCTTTTTGACGATATCCAAACGTAGTTATAATTTTAAAGTAAATGCTAGCTCGATAGAATTGTATACCTAGTTATAATCACCATTTTATCGTAATATATTATTAACAGCTGTATCTTTGTACTGTGTCTGTTGTGTACATAAATAGTTAATAGTAAACTAGTATTAGTAAAGGAAATTTAGAAACATACTGTATAATAATACTTTAGTTAAAACAGTCGGTGGGTATTTTTCTGAATACTACCCACCAGACAGACAGATATAGATGACAGTGACCTTTGCTGTCTGGCAAAGCTCTCGTCATGTCGTGTCGTGTCATGATGGCCTAGACATTAAGGACCTATCTCTCATGCACGATAGTCTAAGATCCCGTTAAGAACGACCTTTACCGAGCTGGTTAATGGATGAAACCTATTTTATATTTAATTTAATATGTCAATAAATACCCTACCTCCCATGCACCAGGTTGTGGTTCAAGTCCGGGCCAAGTACCAATGCGATTTTTTAATTCATATGTACTTTCTAAGTTTATCTTAGACATCATTGACATCGATGAAGGAAAACATCGTGAGGAAACCTGGACTTATAGTTAATATAAGTTTGAAATCGCCAATCCGCCTTGAGTAAGCGTGGTGATCAATGCTCGAGCCTTCTCTGTATGAGAAGAGGCCTTTGCCCTGCAGTGGAACAGTAACAGGCTGGTATTATTTTATGTCAATAAATAAATTGCATATGATGGCTGCCTAAAAAAATTCAGTCCAGTCAGGATATTTTTTTTTCCAGTGTCCAGTGTCTTCTCTATAAGAGAAGACGTGTTTGCCCTGCAGTGACACAGTAACAGGATAGTATTATAAGGCTTCGGTACGTGGAGAAAATGGTTTGTAAATTAAAATCGTAGCTCTTTAACACTTTTTTCATACCTTAAAATTAATTTCCAACCAAAGGAATAAAAGTCTTAGCCATCTGATTAAGTAAAACTAGTCTAAATTAGTGCAATAATGCAAACATATTTGTTGTAACAGATCTTATCTTCTTTGATCGTAGACAACTTATATGGAATACATTAGAAAAAAATACTCTTTATTGTACGCCATGAAAACTTACAAATTATAACTTTAAGGGCCCCATGTGGTGTTACAATTAATGCCTTATCGCTTAAAGCGATCTCTTAGAGACAACCTTACACATACGTTTTTGTCGTTAATGAAACCATTATTAATTATTAGGAATAAAAATGTAATCTTTGACTGTCGTTTTATTCGCATAATGATACTGCAAAAACTCTCATGAAATTTTAAGCACCAAATTACCATTCCTTTTCCTTATTTGCCTTTCGTCCGGTTTTTAATTATTCTAATTAGGTAGTACTCCTACTTTTTTAGCAGTAGTGTTGGTATAATAAAAAATATTCAAAAGTGGATGTTGGCTCTCCCTGAGCTCCGAATTTGCATTTTAGGAATATATTTCCGTTAAGATTTTGCTGTTTGTACCTTTGTTTTAAATAATAGATTACTACTTCCCGTGTTAGTATCTAATAATTAAATGCAAAATTGAAGGACTCCCAGATCTTTTAATCTTAAATAAAAATCATTTGCCACAAATGTTTGTCCTCGCAAAGAACTTTTTTGTCTAACTCTTTTTATTGTAGTAGGTATTTGAAATTTTAAAAGATGGTAAGGTTTGTACATAACATACATACATACATACATAAACTTACGCCTTTTTTCCATGGGGGTAGGCAGAAACTACAGAGCGCCATATGCTACGATTCTTACATACTTCTTTTGCTTCGTTTACATTCATACATGTTGTCATACACACACGCCGGTAAGGTTTGTATTTAAATAAAATCGTAATTAAATAATCCTTAATTTCAACATCTTTTGACGTATCTAAAATGTGACATTGTTGATGGACTAACAACAAAATATTTCATTTTCAAAAGAAGTTTCAATGTTCGATTTCAAAATAACATACGCAAACGCATGTAATCTCCTCAGGGTAAGGCAGAGGTGTACACTTACCCAATTCCAAAATGGAACTACATTTTCGGTATACATCTTTGGTAACGTTTAGCAAGAAGTTTGTTTCGTTTCAAGTCAATCGAGTGTTTACCAAGTAACCACGAAAGAAATAGCTCTTGCAGTAGGTAATTGAAAAATTGCACTTTCACTTTAGTAAAATAGTCGCAAAGTCGGCGTTCTCAGGAAAGCATCCTGCCTCACGTATATTAAATATTAATTCTGCGCAGTTATCTGCTCTCGGCCGGCCGTCACCGTAGATACTCCAAGAAGATTACACCTAAGTGTGTCTCAGCCTGACGTCTATTTCTTTAAAATCTTCGTGAAAATTTAAATTGCATTTAAAATGAGGCTTAAACCACGTTGACTGTTTAAAGTTAAAAGAGCTTTAGAACAAAGGCAGTAACAGGGCGTGTTATGATCAACGATTGTCGACTGTCATTTCGCAAAATTCTCCATTTTGTTTTATCGTACCATCTTATTGTTTTGATAAATGCTAAGGATTTAGCCAGATTATAAGAGAAATCGGAGAACCGATTATCCGTAGGTTAGTCCGATTGATAAATACTCGTATATCAGTTCCAAAAATAAGTTATTAAACATGGTGTTCTTACAGGCATGTGATTGAAGTATTTGTTATCGTGTCTCGTGAAAGAACTAACAACTTGCGAGTCATTTCTGTAAGAACTGTTTTCATGGCGAAGTTGTTTATGGTCCCTTAATTTTAATTAAATCGTGTGTATCATAATAATATAAAAAGCGAACGTAATCATTTAAAATGAAACACAACATCTCGCTTGTAATTCCCGAAGGTTAGGCACACGTGCACCTATCTGTACTACAACCACATTTCAAAAATCATTTAACACGTTGACTGCCAACTACCAGACACAATAGAAATTTAATTGTTCGCGGTCAACGTGTGACCGACATGGCGTTCAAAGACTTAAGGTTCCATTAAACAGGGCATGGTCCTATTGCCGTCAATCTGTCACTAATCCAAACTTCGGGCTGCTACTTAGAAATTCAAGATAGAAAAACTTAATGATGCTTCGCCCGACCCGGGGCCTAAACCAGTAGATACCTCATAGTCCGGTCAGCATTAGCGCTTGTGACCACTAGATCATCAAGGCAGTCCAAAATGAAAGATATTTGGTTCCCTTTGAACTAATGAGTGTTAAATTAATTAATATTCAGAATCTTAATTAATCAAGACGCATTACAAACGGCAGTCTTGGGTACAACATAAGAAAAAAAACGAGAATTACTTACCGCGCAAAATAATGAGTATGCAGATTTGAAGTGTGGGTTTTCCGATAACCAATAACGTATAGGTCCAACCTACCTAACATATAAGCAATGATAATAAAAACATTACTTCTTAATTAGGAATTTCCTGTCATTGTTTCGTTCTGATAGTAATGTTAAACAAGGAGTCACAGTTAAACAAGTCTGTCGTAGTAGAAAAAGTGGGTTCCTATGACGTGTGGGTTTACACTACAGTTACCATGCCCAAAAAATACTCTTTGATCTCTGACACTTAAATGTGTAGTTTACCTCAGTTCCAGTGAAAAAATGAGTGTACCTTGAACCACACGACGGAAGTAAAACTTCTTTAAAGTAAAGGTGTGCTTGCACCCCTCTCTCTTGGCCCTTCAGTAATATACGAAAAGTAACTGGGATCCCTTCTTTTCGCATAATGCTCTTTGTCCTAATATACTTCGGCATAAGGATATTGGCACAATTGGTTTTGGCATAATAATACTTCGGCATAATCTTTTTAGGCATACATTTTACTAATTTAATCCCAAGGAGTTTGCTCTCAAAATCAGGACTTGGGGCACCCTGACGTTAGGTTAGTTAGGTTCCTTTAAACCCTTAAGACAGAAATAGAAATCCCGCGGAGCGGGGCTCCGTCGACTTATTGTGCGTAAGCTGTTATGCGTCATTATATTATGCGAAAATATTATGCCAAACAAAATTATGCTAAGTTATATTAGGTCTTAAAATTTTATGCAAATGGATAGGGAACCAAAGTAACTATATATCTTTCTCTCAACTTCCGTTCGCCTCGTCCGATCACACTTTTCGTAACGCTATCATCACGCATTTACCAGCTTACTACCTAAGTCAGGCATGTGTAAAGAAGTTTACTTCAATAACCCTTAAGGCTATTATCGCTTGCACTCGGTGTCCGAACTCAGAGCTTGACCGCTCATAAGCACGTTGCGTAGTTTCGAACCTTTTTTTAGCTAACTGATTCTCCACAAGTGGTACCTACATCACAAGAAACAAATACTCTAAAGCAAGCCAAACTGTTATTTTTTGTTGTTGAGTGTTTTGAATATTTTGTCAGGTTGTCGAGTCAGACTGAAACATGGCTCTGGTCGGATTTAAAGCTCCAAGCCAATTTAGACTCGGTTTGTAAATTTTAGCGCGAGTCAATTGTATATTTTGAGCCAGAATGGTTTTTTTGGACGAACTAACGTCAACTGTGGGAAATAAAAATATAAAAGTCAACATAGTTTTTTATTACTAGTTGCTAGAACCGGCACTCGGGTATTGACCATGCTTCAATCAACGCGCACTGCTTTGTGAATACATTTTTCTAACGTGCTTTCATTTCATGTAGAGATTAGCTTAGTGTACACCCTAAAGCTTATTTATACTCTAGAGATATAACAGGAAAGCTGAATCATTTATCAACATCCATCAATTAGTCTGTTGGCACCGAGAGAACTTCTACGGAACTTCATCATTAGAACTCACCTGTAATCCCCGAGGCGGTGGACAGAGCTCTCTCAGAGATAATTTGAAATAATGACACAAGAAAATACAATACAAATAAATATATGTTACAGGCCAAACTCGATTTTAGGATGAACTAGTTTCCCCTAAGTCGAACCAGCTTGCAACGTGCTTGAGGATCGTCTTCTGAAACGTCCTTATTTGAACCAATTTTACCTAGTTTGTATCTTCTATAATATATACTAGCAAAGTGATAGTAAGTTAGTTATTCAAGATCTTCAAATTGTGTTTATTCTTATGTTGTACATTAATTCTATTTAAAAATAAATGTTCTCTTAAAACGGGATTTTCTCTCGCCTTCCCTTTTGTTGTGCCCTTCAGGGTCCATAATTGTCTCATTTTAAAAGTTAATAATATATAAATTATACCAGCTTGTTACTGTCCCACTGTAGGGCAAAGGCCTCTTCTCATACAGAGAAGGCTCGAGCATTGATCACCACGCTTACACAAGGTGAATTTGCGATTTCAAACTTATATTGCTATAAGTCCAGGTTTCCTCACGATGTTTTTCTTTACCGATGATGGCTAAGATAAACTTAGAAAGTACATACACATTGGTACTTGCCCGGATTTGAACCACGACCTCGTGCATGAGAGTTAATAAAATTAGAAAGTACATACACATTGGTACAAGTTGCCCGGATTTAAACCACAATCTCGTGCATGAGAGGTAGGCGCCTTAACCTCTCATCACGACAACTTATTTTTAAAGTTACCACCTAAGAACACATATTGCTGACAACTGTTACACAGTTCATACTAGTATAGTCATCAACGTTATCTCTTACAAATTTGTATTCTTTGTCATGATTTAGTATTTTAGTTATAAGAGAGAACTGTAGTTTAAAGTGCTAAAATAAATTATTCTATTCAAAGTCAAAGTCAAAGTCAAATCGTTTATTTCAATTAGACCCATAACAGGCACTTTTGAACGTTAACTTACAAATTATAATAAATTAAGAGAATGATTCTAGTTGCACATTCCAAATGGTAGTTCCGTATGGAGAAGAATGTGCAAGAAACTCCGTACTTACTCTTTTAAAATAGGATTACAATACTTCGTATACAACAATCAGATTTTATGTGAGGACGATGCACCTAGAGTAATAAGAGCTATACTGAGATAGGTATATAAAAAATAAGCAATGGACTCGATAAAAAGATATTATGTTGGTAGATACATTGTACTCACATATTAACAAAAATACACAATACACTGTAGAATGTTATTAAAGGAGATACTCATTAAATAAACAAATGAATAAAGTTAAAAACATTCAGCAGATCAGTGTGTGAGTTCAGAGAAAAAAGCAAACAAACAAAATTTTAAGTACCTACTTTAGCAGCTTCTATATGGAAAGCAATAAAGTCACTTAGTACTGAGTTTTTGTGCCCATCCAGGCTAAATAAATTAATGCTCACAAGCTGCTATTGACAAATTTTCAGTAACACTGCCCAATCTGGAAATTGAATCCACGTTCAGAAGTCACGATTGCACCCATTACACCAAAAAGACGGTTATTGGAATTTTATAGGAATATAATAGGTTATAATTATCTTCGAACTTCACGTTTACTTTGCCAATGCAGGTATTGTATTTAACACGCGGCGACCACAGATATTAAGTGTCAATTAATTGTGATTGGCAACCGTTATATTTTCGTCCAATCACTTAATTCACTGAGCACAAAATGTTCATTATCACCTACGGGAATAAAAGCGCTCATATTTCACTGTTTTCACAATTTCTCACTTAATTATTACAAAAACATCAGCTAGAGACATTGTGTGGAAGGTAAACTATAAATAATTGCTCGCGACTTCTATTACGTGCATTTTGTACTCATCCACTTTACCGTCCTTAGTTTCGAAAATAAAATGTGACGTATTCACGAATAATGTGGTTTTTTATTTGTACAGACGCCAGCTCGTCAAGTTACCCCAATGTGTCAAATTTCTTTGATCGTTTTTCAATTTTATGTTAAAAAGAATAAGGTTCATATTCAATTGGAAAAATTTGACACATTGGGGTAACTTGATGTGCTGGCGTCTGTACAAGATTTTTTTCAAAATCGGTTGAGTAGATCCTGAAATATTCTCTACAACCTCACAAACTATACCTCTTTATAATATTAGTATCTATAGATAAGTTACACACAATTTATTTATTTCACTTTAAATTAACATTTAAGTTTTGATTAATGAGTACAAGTGAACTCTAGGATTCTTTTGACCTTCCACGTCGTCGTTATTTGGGCTTAATTCACAGTTTGAACCCGACAAGGGCTTCATTGGGAAAGTGATGGTTTTTTTTATGCCAAGGCATTATTTTATTTTCTATTATTGGGTCTCCGACGGAAATTTCCTATGGATTTATGGCACTTACATATGCCTATATCTAGACATAGTATAAAACAAAGTCGTTTCCCGCTGTCTGTATGCTTCAATCTATTAAACTACGCATCGAACTTTAATGCGGCTTCTTCTTTTTAGCATGTCGATGGCAAACATAGTCACATAATGCGGTTTATAGACGGAGTGACTCAAGGCCGAAGGCTTTATAAATCTACATTGCATCCGAGCGAAGCCTGAGCAGGTCTTCTAGTTCTCCATACTGCTGTGGTATAACTATAATGCCGTTATCTGCTAAAGTCATTTTCAGACTCACAAAGTTACTTAATGTTGTTTTTGCTTATTTCACACGTGAGAAATATGTACTTAACGGCATTTTTAAAATAATTATTTCCAAAACTATTCAAGATATTGAAAATTCGCAAACACAGATCGATAGATTTTTTTTTCTCATTAATGTAGCATCAAAAGTTGAAAATCGACCAGATGTTGGATAACGGCATTTTAGTTATACCACGGCAGCATATTGTACAACCAACAACAACAATCAGTAACTAAATCAGTAACTGGTAAACTCTGCATGTAGGTGTAAAAAATGGCGCAAAAGCATTAATGTTTTGAGATATAAAAAACAATTTGATGCTTTGATATTATTTTGATACTTTATTGACATTATTTTTTACTAACATTGGTTATAAGTTGAATTCTTGTTACTAACAATTTACATGGAATATTTAGCTGAAATAAAAGATTGTTAATTTTTTTTTATTTATTAACGCTCTCGTTGAAGTCATAATATCTTAGTGCGTTTTATGTAAATCATTTTAGCAGTACGCTCTATTCATGTTCAAGTTTCGTTGTTATGTAGAACTATTTAGCATAAAGTCTCTTGGAACGTAACGTTGTCGGGTTATGTAAGTTACTGTAGCGTAGTATGTGCACTAATTACATACATTAACATGTTATTATGATAAGAGAACAATCGCGGTTCGGTGCCAGCGCGGTGAAAACAGTGGCCTTATTATAATCAGTGTTTTAGAATCTGCCTAACTTTTTATGATCAGGTAGAAGTCGGCCTTGTTGGTCTAGTCGTCGCAAGCGCTACTGCTGAACATGAGGTTTCGGGTTCAATCCCCGGGTCGGGTAACACGGTATTGAGTTTTTCCTTTAGGAATTTCTCAGTATCAGCCCGGAGTCTAGATCTGTACCAGATTGATGGCAATAGGCTCGCCCCTATTACATAGGATTTAAACAGAACATACGAAATGTGGGTGTACTATTGCTACACCTCTGCCTGACCTTCGAGGGTAACAGGCGTGA
Source organism: Euplexia lucipara (assembly GCA_921972225.1). Lineage (NCBI taxonomy): Eukaryota > Metazoa > Arthropoda > Insecta > Lepidoptera > Noctuidae > Euplexia > Euplexia lucipara. The sequence continues at coordinate 10,474,682 of OV179144.1, forward strand.
TGTTATATTAGGTAGGAGTCGGCTTCCAATCTTACTTGTGATTACCTATCTGGACAACACCCAGTTACTGCTTAATAAGATGCTCCTTGGTTGAAGACTGGTTGTCTGATTTTAGAATTTCTAATTACCCGTAACGACTGTCAAACACCTACGATTGACAGGGATGACCAATTTCTTAATGTGTTTTACGAGGCACACATAGATCTTAATATTGAATGCAAAGGCAATACAGTCCACAAAGCGATATCGACCGTATGTTATCCTATACCGTTACTGAGTTATAATTGGCTATGAATTGATTACGTGTTCAGTGAAGTCTAATCTAAATATAATAACAAAGGCCGTATGTAAAGCTAATATTGCGGCTATTGAGTATATCGTAATCTAAAAGTAGCTTCAACAGTTAGTAAACAGGGTAGACGGGACATCGACGTAAATTGGGATACCATATTTCTAGACAAAGAACGGAGAAACAGAACCAGGGTTCGAAATCATGTACAAAACTCATGGTAACAGTAATTGCGACGATGTCCCCTTCCACCCGGTATAACCTAAGAATCGAACATTCTCGCGACCCCAAGGTGCAGATTTGAGATCGAACACCAGGGTCGTTCTCAGCCAGTAAGAATCCGGCTGAGTCCTTCGCCCATTTCAGAGCCGAGGACATTTATTAGGATTTTCCACTCAAATTTAAAAAGTTAAGTTTAGTCAGTTTAGGTGGTAATGATTTATCACTACCACAATATCCCGATTTCTTCTCATTACATAGAAACTGTGGCTTCATAAGATCTCAAATCAGTCGTAACATATCGGTAGTAAAAAGTAAATAGCGAATAAAAGCCGTCCGAAACGACCGTGTTCGATAAAATTTTGGGACGAGCCGGTTCTCGGAAAACTCTTTAATGGTAACAAGTTTACCAGACTGGTCATCCGAATTTACTGATTATTACGTACAATATCTACCCTTATTTTTTGCTTGAGCCAGATAGAAGATAATAATACTTGTTTCGTCTTGGAACAAAATAAGATGTGATACCTATTATTAGTTTATTTATAATGTTGAAATACAATATAGTTGTCTGGGTGCCGGTGTAGCGACATCTATCTCGCCACATACGAACTATCCTACATCGCGGTATCAAAGTTATCCGCGCAGTTTGAACGTATACAAGTTCCCGATAACAACCGTCGGGCAGTAGTTAGCCCACCAGACACAACATCCGTCTGGTCCGAGGATCCTCGCTTTTTAATGGTGGATGAGGAACTTTACACCCTGTTCCTCATACCTCGAAACTGGTGACCCGGAGCATGAACGTCAGCGCAGCCTTCGTGCAGAGCTACATCAGCGTGCGGTCATCATCACTTCCTCAAGCTTTCGATATTCTATTCTCGCTTTCGATATCATACCTCCAAACCGGCGTAGCAAGTTGCTACAGCGTGCTACGATGCTACGACGTAGAGGGAAAGTTTGTAACCTGAGTATATTGAAAAAAAAAATTGCTTTTGTTAGGCTTGAGTAATGAAAAAACATTAATGATGTATAAACAAATATCTAGTCATTGTTATGATGTCTTTTGTGCAGTTAGCGCCGTGTTTCTCGTGGATACGGCTTTTACTGAAAGATAATACTTTTATGGCCCCTTATGAACGTGACATTTTACTTTTATATCCATTATATTGACGTGATCTAACTCATTTTTTTACTCTAAAATTGTTCTATATATGTTATCCACATTTTGTTCTCGACATAAAGCTGACATTCAGTGACACATTTGCTGTCTAAGCGTGGCACATATTGACGGATTAAGATTTGAATTTATTTTAATGCCCCAAGAAAATTTGCGAGCACATGATGTAATCTAGAATTTATGAAGGATTTTCAAAAACATGACACTGGCCGCTTTAATATTCCGTATTTCCCTCAAGGGTGTTATAATGCATTATTTATGTCAAAATTTAATCTGCTTGGCCGTAATTGCTAATTAGCCGTGGACACCGGGGAACGTCAAAACTGGGCTGCTTAGGGTATGAAATTATTTTGCGTCTGGTTTTAGGCATGCAACATTATTTGTACTAATTATAGGTAAGAAAAATAGAACATTTCGTCATTGGAACATAATGTATGAACAGACTTGTTTAAATTGGTTATTAAACAGTTCAAATTTGCTCGTCAAATGCAAAATGATAGCTTGCAGTCGCCTATTCAAATTTAATGCTATGAATGTTGCAGTGTTCTATAAGCTCTGACCTAATAATCTTTACGGATAGTTTGATGACGCATATTATTCACATAATAACGATATCAAATGTTAATATTATTTGGATAATAAAATCTGCATTTACTTACTGTGAAACGAAAATACCTACTATCTGTTCGCATCTCAACTAATAAAAGTCCGCTCACAACCAGCCAAGAGTTGAAATAGCTAAGAATAAAACTAGATTTAAAGTTGTAAATTATGTTGCTTTATTTCAGAGTAGACATAACCACAATAATAATAATAATAAGCCTCTCCACTCCTCAAGCACCTCAGGACATGTTGCCCTCTTGTCGCTACGTCCTGTGTGCTAGCGGCCGTTTCGGAAGGCCCATTACTGAGTGTGCAAGTCACTATAAAATGGTAGGGGTACCATTTTATTCGTGTATTTTTAAAGCATTTATGAGACAGGGGTCATAGTCCTTCCATAGTACTAGGTAACCAGTTTACCTTATCCACCCCTAACCTATAGCCCAATACATTTGTTGCTTTAGTCTGCAATAGTCCTGCACTAGTCGTAGGTTTTCCTTGAGTGCATTTGCATAATGCATACAGGGAAAATCTGCGATTGGTGGGTCACTACATTAAAAACGACAAAGGGTCTCTTCGAATTGGCTTAGGCCCCTCGTACGCCTTACAAAGGTCCGGAACCCAAGGGTTCCGAGAAATATAAGTGTATAAAAATAATAATAATAATAATGCTTTATTTGAAGCACAATACTCATATTAGCTAGTACGTAAATTCATTGTCTCTTTTTTCTATAATCTTATAAACAAGAGCTAGCAAGCTTCTGCCAAAGCCAAACAATCCTCATTGAACTGCCTTTCTCTATAATTCATGAATCGTCTGAACGTGATTCCAGACGGCCACAAATTAATATTCAGGAATAATGCATGAATTCCTAAAAATATAATACATATATTTAATACAGTGCACGTGTCATATGAGGTAACTACGTTAATATTTGATACGCTACTTGCGTATAAATCTACGTAATATAATTGACCTTCTCCAAAGTAGGATAACTGAGATCATATTCGAGTAATTCAGTACTTTTTAGTAAACTCTTCGCAACGAAATCTTTTTACGTAAAAATAAAATGTATCTAAACTAAAATTGTTATTTTGTCGACATTCATTTGGCAGATGAGTTACACATCCAATGAAATATGACAAACTCAATCATAAATTATAGGATTTATGTTTTAAAATTTAGTGCTTAATCACAAGTTCTATCATTACAACTACAACTATTTGTTGATTTAGGATGAGACTTTGTGTAAAATAAACCGGATTATCTATTGATTTTTTCATTCTAAGCATCTCAATTTTGGCGAACCTTGAACTTTTCTGTGAGCATGACGACCAATATTTATTTATAAATCTACGGGTTCCTTCCAAAGGCTCTTGAGGCTGTTATAAATGTGCACGAATCACCAACATTTGGCACACGTGTTAAGCCAACTCATTCTACATTTGGTTGCGATCGATCTAAAGGTTAAAATGGGAGTCGAGTGCCATTTTTATGAAGTTCTGCCGACCTATTGGTCCATTGCCAGAGGTTTGCGCTGTATTATGAGTTTACAGTAATTTCTAGTCGATTCAAATATTGTAAGTAAGAGATAACTTTAACCGAGAAGGCCGGTCATTGAGTCACCCTATGTACCTAGCTCTTAAATTTTGTTTGCTAACAGTTTGTACAAAAGTAATTTTATGAAAATCATTCTTCAAAAAAATATTTGCATCTGTATAAAGCCGAGGCGGATTGCTAGCGCTTTATAAATTTCCATTAGAGTTAAATATTTACGTAAAACGCAAAAATTAAGGTAAATAATAAAATCAAAATTTATTTATTTTAATTACGCTAAGAATCTTTTTGAACTTCAAAATTACGTAACGAGGTCCACTTTCCAGGATTGAAGAAGCGGTGGAACAAACTCCTTAGCAAGCTGACTTCATCCTGTCGACGTCCTATGATTCTCGTTAAAGTTAACTATGAGTAATTGCCGCTGCATTTTTAAACACGGTGGTAATTGTGGACGAGGCGGAGATGATGCGTTATAAGTCAAAGCTGTACGACCGACGCCGACGCCTCTGAATATTTTATATCACTCGTTTTACGGCACCACACGACCGCGAAGCTGTGTAAACTGATGTGGGTGGAAAAGAAGGCTAGGATTTTCCTAAAACCTAGACGTGAATGTGAGAAATTGGTACGATAGTTTCGTAGAATCTTGAGTGTCTATATCAGTATTGCTTGCAAAGCTGGCGTCGACATTCGTTGAACGACTGACGCTGCTGAATATTTTACAACATTCTTTTTACGGTGCCACCCGGCTGCTATTTTGTATTCGCGGATGAACTTGGAAGCCGTTTTAGGATTTTTTTCGAAACCTGTATTGTAACATAAGATTTACTCCTAAAAAAGTATCTATACGGTACAAAATCAGTTCCGCGGAAAAAAGGCTTTATGATTAATAGAAATATACATAATTTGAATTATGTAGACAAATTTTTAAAGGCGTCAATGTGAACTAAGACAGAATTTTTAACCCACTTCTATACAGGAGGAGGTTTTAAATTCGACTTTATGTATGCTTTTTTAATATACTCGTATTTCACCGATTCCTCCGTCATTTATTTACTACGTAACGGTTTATTTGTTTTTATTTTTTTAGTACGATTTTATCGGTACATCTTGTACCTACATACTCGCAACCGCGTGTGCAAAAGGAGTATGTAAGGATCGTAATAGGTAACGTTCTGTATTGTTAGCTTATCCCCTTGGGCAAAATATATGTTTATGTAGTTGGACCGTGTTATATACGTTTTTTAGCTTACAAATAAAATATATCCTTGTTTCTAGTCGTAATAGACGGTATTTGTAGTCTAGGTAAGCACACGAACTACCCAAAGCGCCCGCGGTGAGACCGTTACCAGCCACTGTTTGACTACCCCTGCCTCCCGTTTAAGAGCTTAAACATAGCCCAGATTGACGTAGAAACCAAGCTACCTTCGCCTATCTCGACACTGCCATATTTAGCTTGTTGGTGCTTTAAATGTGTAATTTAAAGTTTTTGCCGTTAAAGTGTTACGAGGGTTTATTTTGCCAGCTCAGGACAAAATGTAGACTAGAATAGATAACTCTTTATTTTACAAACTTGCAAATAATTAAAAAAAACTACCACATCAATCGAGACGTTCTCTATTTGGTTCATCTTTCATATATGGGACAATTGATTCTTTAACTAAAAATAGAGAGACCATCACTTAAACATACCTACCAAACGTGATTTGAGAGGTTATTTAATTTATCTTGTGTGGATTAGTTTCACACAGGAAATATGGATACCTAGAAATAATAACACTACATAAAGTGTAAATTAGCCATATCTACGATGTTGATCCTTAACCTTCCAAACAAGTTTTTTTTTATTAAATCCTAGTCCCTATTACCTACTACAAAAAGCCTTCAATCAGCCTAGTCATTGAAGGTTAATTGCTGTTTGAAAGAAAACTTTTAATCTTTAAAGAAAAATAGGGCTCGACTTTTACTCAGAATTGGAATTGAGATTGAAAAATCCGGCTTGTCTAATTTGTGTTAGGAACATAGTTAAGATGTTTTTAAACAAAAATATCCAAAGTCTAATGATAATGAGAACTGTAAAAGTAAATGCTTCACAGTTATCTTAGTCTGTAAACTATGTGCACTTTTCGTATATTTAAACTATGAGAGTCTGGAAAAATAAAGCAGCCTTTTTTCTAATTGATCAATTGGTAATCTTTTGATAAGCACTTCTAGGATAAATGCCATTTTAACGTATGAAATAAACACACCTTTAATAAAAATATGTGTGTTATAAGTGTGTTACGCGCTAAAATATAAGTCTAGTAAACAAATATCGTGTAACGTTTCCGACATTTTGTTTAAAAGTGTCCTGTATATCATGTCTCTTCGCCATTTTGTATTTTTTTAAGTTTCCTTTGTCTGTGCTAGCTTTCCAATTTTGCATTTTGGTTAATATTCATTCTTGGTGCCACTATTTCAAAGAGTCTTTGTGAAAAACAGAAGGCAATAAGTAATGAAAGTCTGGGAAATAGAAAAAAAGATCCTCGCAAAGTAAGTAATTTTCTTAATAATAGATTACACACATTCTTTATCCCGAAATTTTCTACTGTCACCTGATATGAAAAGACTGCAGTACCTTTTTTAATGCACGCATTTTCTCGAATAATATTTCCGAAAGTCTTTTTACAAATGTCATAACCCTGCTTTTAAAACCAAACGATGTTGAACTCCTGTCGGCTACAATAGAGTGAACTGGGCTAATTAATACTAGGTGCATTAGGACGGTACAAAGGGAGGTTGTGAAGCCTGCTTTTGAATCTGATGGAGAGCTTATCAGATCTATTTACGCCATGCATACCTTCCCACATGTTATGGCGTGAATTGCACTGTGCCACATTGAAAATTCAAATGGTCCATATAAAGGTTTCACTGTGATTTTGTTTGAACGAAACCAATCCCGACGTTCTATTTACATACCAAAGTATTTGGTGAAGGAATTAATGGATAGAAAAAAGGTTTTATTGAACGATTTCCAGGATATTGTGGTAGAGTTTCGACTGTAACATAATAATATACACAATCAATATATGCCTAATATTTATAGTGTACTTGTTCCAGTCAAAACTTTCGAACTTAAGCTGGTGAAAGATATTCTTCTGGCAAACAAGCTAGAATGTTTGTTCCTTTCTGTCAACAAAGTACAAATCGGTAGAAGTTTTTTTTTTATTTAAAAGATGAAATAATTCTTAGCAAACTTTATAACGTGAAAAACAAACCAGCGACGTGCGTGTGATTGTGCAGTGTGTACACCGTATAATTTATGAAAAATTGTTGAACTGGTGCAACCATGCACAAACCGTTGTTGGATTTAGAGCTTCAATTCTATGACGGTAAAGTCCAAAGTGGTGCACAAGGGTTCTGCGTTTAAAACGGCAGTTTTAAAAGCGTCGCGTCGCTTTAAATCATTCCGGGCTTTTTATTTGTATTTGCTTTTATGACTTCCGCTGTTTATTTTGAGTTTTGTTTGTGTTTTCAGGTTTTACTCAGACGACGCATAAGTGTGCTTTTATTTGGGTTCAATGGCTTACAAAAAAAAAAGAAAAACCTACGGAAAAAATTAAGACGATACCGACCTATATTCCACACGTTTATGATTGATGATGGTTGATGTGTCCACTACAATATTTTGTATAAAAAGCAAAAGCAATTTCAGGCGATGACGCCTTTTTTCGTTTTATAAGTCAAAAGTTGAAAAACAAGGAAACAACACAAGGTATTATATTCCCTCTTTTTCATTACACTTGCAAATCAAATAGATTCCTTTGCAAATAAAGAGGATTATAAATATGTAATATCAAATTGCCACCTTTGGTCCACGGGTTGACACAATTGAATCGAAAACAAAATTATCATAAATATGCACATAATTTATATTTTTCGCAAATTGTCTGTTCTTGTCCATATTAAAGAGGGTTTTTTAGTTATACATTTACCTTTATTTCAGATCAGGGATTTGTATTATAGGTATTTTATGTCTCTATTCCTACTATCATCTTATCTAATCAAAACAAAAACATATACAAATTATTAGTTAAAACTTTTCTACTTACCCTAGATTATGACGAGACAGAGGCACTGGTAAAACCTACACTACTACTGGTACATAGGGGCCTTAATATGTATAGTAAATGGTCACTCCACCACCGACCATCCACGAACCGACCTCTGCCAGCTTAGCCTTAACCTTTGATCAACCCTTGCGAAACTGTTATTAAATCTCAATATCTTCAAAGCTCTCAATACCTTAAAATAAATTCATTTGACTGGCCTGTTGGTCTGGTCTAGTAGTTAGTGACCCTAACTGCTATGCCGGAGGTCGTGGGCTCGATTTCCGGACAAATGTTTGTGTGATGAGCATGGTCATTTGTTCTGTGTCTGGGTGTAATTTATCTATAATATGCATGTATTTAAAAATATATAAGTATGTTTATCAGCTGTTTTTTACCCACAAATAACATAAACCCCGCTTAGTTTGGGGTCTAAATGGCGTTGTGTGAACATCTTTCACACAACGCCATTTAGACCCCAAACTAAGCCTAAACTAATTAACACTAAACTAACTAAACTGAAAAAAACAAATTTAATCAAAGTCCTTAGTTTCATACGAACCACTAGTTAAATAACAAAACTATGCACAATTTATACGTATTGTCTTAAAGAAAGTTGTATTAAAGCGTTTATTCAATAAGTGCTTTAAAATAAACTTCCACTCTTCTCGGAAACTAAAGTAGAATTATTTACTTTGTAGGATATCATTACACTTTGTTTCAGTAGGATATTGTTAGAAAAGTGCTCATTATTTCGCTCGCTTTGTAACCGTCAAGTACGAGTAAGTATCGAGAATAATATGATACCTTCAAGTAAATCGTATTAGATTATATCTAGAATCCTTTTACAATAACGTGACCTTTATATTTGTAGGAACGTATTCTCTCTCTTATATATCACTGTATTTTTGTGGTTCAAGCGAAACAAATGTACCTCGTATGATCCTCATATTTTCTCCGTTTCTCGAATGTCGAACTTAGTAAAATAAATGTACGAGATTTTTCCGTTGCTCTACCATATGGTTTGATGTCAGAAGTGGATGGATACATAAAGAGTCTTATTGGTACTGCTGTTGCAAGAATAGCTATCATTTTCCATTTCGAAAAATTTACTGTCGACCTTTAAGATTGAAATATTCTTACTTAGTAGCCTATACTTTAGAATAGTGCATTGTGAAATGGAATTGAGTTTTATACTTTGTGTGAGTAGGAACAAGTGGCTAAATAATAAATGCCGTTCGGCTCGATCGAAGGTTAAGCTCAAGACTAGGTCGGTTCGTGGATCGGTGACCATATATACATACCAATACTCCTTTGTGCCTAGGAAAGCAGGTGTAGCTGTTGGTCCCGGCTAATAGATCTTTGGCAGTCGATACAAGTAGTCAGAAGCCTGAAATACTGACAACCATATTAACCAGGAGATATAACGAGTAACCCAGGAACAGGTTTTGGAGAAACCAGGTGTGTTTAGCAGTCACTAAATTTGACTGTTTTAATATTGCATTATGTGTCACTAATTGGTCTGCTTGTTTAAGGTCCGGCACACATTGGCGGCATGGCACGGTAGGGGATTTTAGTAAGCGCAAATGATTTGAGATCGTATTTTATCAGGCTTAGCGTCGACATTTCGGGATGCCAAGTCATGCCAGACCGTCCCGAAGGATGCCAATGCAGGCTGTAGCGTATCAATGAAATGTGAGTTTTAACAGTTTTAAATAGGATTCCAAATCCTTTGTATTATAAAAATCCTTTGCCGTGCAGTGCCGCCAGTGGGCGTTGGGCCTAAGACGTCATGTGATGTCACACTGAAACACAATTGCGGCAGTATTTGCAATAGATGTATAATTGTATTCGGCTTACGACGACATCATCATAAATTAGTTCAAATAGTACGATACTCCCTACTCCCTGACACCTTTTAAATGCCATATTTTTGTGTCAATTGGCATTTACGACACGCATGCTTAAATGTAGTTTTTATAGGGTGTTAACGTGCGTGTTAATTTGTCCCTTAATTGATTGACGATGGCAGTTTTCCTTCATGAAATAGTGTAGTAAATAAAAGTATGTGGTGTTTCATCGAGAGAATATTCAAATAAACAAATCAAGTCTACTCTCACATGTAGGTAGTGAAATTTAAAAGTAATTTTGATTTGAAGTTGTTACATTAAAAATCTCTCAAACGTGTTGGAAGATTCTGCCTGTACTGCTTTTCATAATTTCTATCGATAAGAGAAATTCGACGTTCAGTAACCCACACATGCTGTTCAATGTAGTAACTTATATAAATACATATTACGTGCTCTTCAGCGTACTTGTAAATACACTTTACTTCCACACTTACGTTTAATCAACAGTTAAACTGATAAAATACTGTTTGAAATCACAAGACTAGTGTTCACGTGTTTACGTTCACAGTATAAACCTGTTTATTTATCATTTCAAGATGTTCTTCCGAAGATATTTGCAAAACCAGAAGGATTAAGGATAATTACTCCCCTGAACGGTTGGTTGAGCACGCTAAGCCGTAGACCACATAGGTACCTGTTTGGCTTGATTACTGAGACAAAAGTAATAGAGAATTTGCGATTGCAAATGGTCCGAGGTAATGCTGGTATTCTTATATTATGTAATTTATTACAGTGAGAGAGGGTTCTATTTCATTTGTAACATTGCCAACTTACCTGTTTAGGATCTATACTTATAATAAATCTGTAGAAGTAAAATTTCTGTACATTGAAAATATCAAAAAAATAAATAGCAGGGGGTGTTACTAGACCGACAGCGAACCCAAAAATATGATTAAAAAAATTTTTGTCTGTCTGTCTGTCTGTCTGTCTGTCTGTCTGTATGTTCAGGTATCACGCAAAAACTACCGGTTCGATTACGATGAAACTTGGTATACTTATTCTTTAATATCCTGGGCATAACACTGGGTACTTTTTATCCCGGAAATGTATATACAATAAAAAACAAACTTAATTTTGCGGTTCGACCCCTAGACCCGACTACTGTACCAACCGCAAATAATAAGTTTGTCGTAGGTTACGTCACCCGCAGTGGAGTTCACCAAGGGGCGCTGCACACGGCTAAGATATTATAATATTTTATCTTAAGATACAATATCGCTCGCCATATAGTTCAATGGACTATCACACACTACGAAGATAATTATGTACATTGAATATATATTCAAAATTAATATTGGAGGATGATTGGTGATCGATACTGATGCCAAAAATGCAATCAGTAAATGTTTTGTCTGTCTGTCTGTCTGTATGTGCTCGCATAGTTCAATAACTATTATAGGGATTGGGATTGACTTGGTACGGTTGTAATCAATACGCCTGGGTAGGTTGATCTTAGTCTCAGTTGTTTTACACATGGTCAGTTGTACGGCGCTCTTTCCCGGGTCAGTAGTTCCAGAAATCTTTATGCATACATACTGGAAGGATCAACTTTGAAAGTAGTCTATCTGGAAGTATTATGCTAAAATTATTACGTTTATATATCAACGCACAGCCCAAACCGCTGGTATTAGAGACATGAAACTTGAAGGGGACTTCTTAGTTAAGAATAAGTATCCACTAAAACACGATTTTTGGAAATTCAACCCATGGGAAAACATAGGGGGCGGAAGTTCGACATCCACGCGGGCGAAGCCGCGGGCAAAAGCTAGTATTTAATAAAGTTCTAAAAAGTTTTTTTTTTAAGTCTGGAATCGATTGAATTATGTCCACATAAACCCAAATGCCAGTTCTACTTGCCTGCTAACGGAGCTGAAACTTCATAGGTCAGAGGGCTTAATACTTATATTTTGTACTGTAGATGATATTTCTTGTTTTATAATCTGTACAGGATATTGGAAAGTAATCTACCTTATAAACCTTACACTACGTATGCCCCACCTTGAAATGAGATCACGGAAGCTTTGTAATCCAACATAATCCAAATATTAATTGCTTTTAAGACGATACAGCGATTGCTTAACTATTCATAGACGACAATGGCGTAATATTATGCAATATTACTCAGACGTCTGCAATTCTAAATATTTATGTAGTCTGACAATGAGTTAGCAAAACAGAGAGAGCTACAAGAAAACGCGTTGAAAGTAATATCAAACGTAAATAACTATTTGTGTACAATGTTTAGTGCGCATTAGTCACGAATTGCGTGAATCATACGAAACAGTGACGTAGATCGTGGCGCTTAATCCAAATCTTGACGCATACTTCTTGGCTCAATTTCCTTAAAACCGATTGACTGTAAATGTGTATCTTTATCTTTTATGGCTCTTACAGATAACAAAACACTTTCAGAAGTGTGTTTAGCAAGTTAATATTGTAAAAAAAAGGATGCAGATAGGCTGTGTCAACTATAACGTCATTGACCTCGTCACTTATGCCCTTATTTTGCTAGCACTAGAGCTGCACATACGCTGCGTGCCACATTGTTCAGTTCAGAATCAATCAATATATTTTGCGCAGTCTGATTGACCAGGTCGACAATTATTGCATTCGAATTATCAATTAATATTAATATAAATATTGTAAATAGGTAAATTTGGAAATTTGAAAGTAGAGGGTAATCTTCAGAACTACTTATACGATTTCAAACATTCTTTCACTGATGGAAAGCTAAATTATCGAGTGTTACGGACTATGTTGTATGATATACTAGATTTTCATGCGGACGAAGTCACGTGCAAAAACAAATCAATAGTAAAAGTCAAATATGTCAATGTACACTAATATTATAAAGAGGAACAATTTGTATTTTTGTGTGTGTGTGTGTGTGTACATTTGTAATGCGTATACTTAAAAACTACAGTGCCGATTTAAAAAAAAACCTTTCACTATTGGAAAGCTACATTCAATCTGCGTAACATATGCTACTTTGTATCCCTGTATTCCCACGGGAACGGGAACTACGCGGTTGAAACCGCGTAACGTCTGCTACTCCTTAAATAAAATTTGTTTTTCCATGTATGCGAGGACTTACTTGTCAGTATGTTGTTTTTTACGTACCGGTGTTTCATATCTACGTGTAAATTACATGGACAGGCGTAATTATTAGTACACTCTCTTATCTATTGCAGATATAGAGATAATCCAGTACAATTTCGTACAAGCATAATCAGGTAGTTTCCAACCTAGTTTGAACGGGTTATCGCAAAAAACTGATAAGTAGATGCTGAGTAACATTGTTTCATAACCATATCAATTACAACTCTGATAACTTATCAGCTTATCATTCAATATCTTTGTTAGTGTTATAAATCAATTTGCGGCAGAAATTGCTGGGTATAAATGAAAATAGATTTCACAGCAATCGACATAGTACGCGAGATGCGTTTCATTTTAGAAGTCAGTTAAATTGTGATGTTCGGAATTTATAGCGAATGGTTATTGAATCTGTTACTACCTTTGACAATCATATGCATTGCAATTTAATAAAACAGCTGGTGATAATATCCATTTTACTCACAATATTTCTAAATAAATCAAAATTCGCACATTTCTCTGATAAACCAGTTCTTGGGTTCGAGATTCTCAGTCACAGCACGAAATCTGGAGAACAGATTTGTGCCCGATTAGTGGCAATGGTTACTACATAATAATAAATAATATAATATAAATATTTCACAACTTTTCTCACAACGCCATTTAGTCCCAAGTTAAGCTTGAGAGCTTGTGTTATGGGTACTAAATAGCTGATAAACATACTTATATAATATATATTTCTAAATACATACATATTATAGATAAACTACACCCAGACACAGAACAAATGATCGTGCTCATCACACAAATATTTGTCCTGGGCGGGAATCGAACAAGGAACATCTACATGGGACTTAGACATAATTGGCGAAATGTAGGTGTATTACAAGTACACCTCTGCCTTTTCCTTGGAACATACAGGCGTTATGTTTCGTCTTCTTAAATACTTACTTAGCACTACGTCTGCAATATATTATTTAAATTAGATACATTTAACATTCGTACAAATTATTTATTCAAGGATGTTACTGTCAGCTCATAGCCAATTGTTTTATTCTAATAGTATTTATCGTTTACAGTTGGAAGCTTTAGCTTCGGGGCTGTAAACAGAAGAAATAAATAGAGGCTCATTCATCTTGTCGTAGCGTAAATACATAGCTAGTTTTATTAAGAGTTAAATCGTTAATTTATTTATTTAATATCTAAATTTCATCTACCACAGTTTTTTTCTGCATCACACAGAGAAAAACTGTGGTAGACGAATTTTGATTTATTTAGAAATATTGCGAGTAAAATGGATATTATCACCCGCGGTTTTTTAAAAAAAACAGCGGGTGAACAGTGGTAGATAAAATTTTAAAATTGTAAAAGCAAAACGATACTTGACTATAACATTGTTTAAGAAATCGTCAACTGACGATAATAAATAAGCCAGGAATACATGTGTCAGTAATTTGAATTATTTATATTTGCTTCTGTTTACAATTTCAACTGCCGTGAAAGCAACGTGTAATTATAGGAATTATTGAATACCCACATTCCCCTTTGAAAGATTGACAAGTGTGGTTCCAAGTCTTGAAAGATGTACTAGTGACTGACATCGTGATATAATTATGTACAGTTGGCCTCAGTTTCTGTGAATCATCCATGGGACTATAATCGCCTGCACCCGGCGTCGCGTCGATGTCTGAACTAAGAGCTAGACCGCTCATACGCACGTTGTGTAGCTCAAAGCATTTCTTTAGCTAACTGATTCACCGCGAGTAGGACCGATTGTACGTCTATGTGCTAACAGCAAAATGTTTAATGACTTTATTGTTCTCTCTACAGTGTACGTATTCTTCTGAACACCTGTCTAGTTTAGCATTTAATCATTTTTAAAGACATTATGGAATGCTCTGGATGTTTTCCAACTATCAGTAGGTATGTGTGTCGATTTCGTACCGTATCGTACAATAGACACAAGAGTACAATGGGTACATTGTAATATTTTCTTTTCTCTGTGCTGCTAACAAGTTCGTATGTTAGAGGTAACGCCATTGAGAAAACAATTTTGTTCCTAATCTTCCTTTTGTTGTGTGGAAAATAGAGATCAAGAAATACTTTTGAAGATAAGAGATGTTTTATTTATTTGTAGTATCATTTTCATTGGTTTGATATTCTTTAGCGCGACTACACTAAAAATAAGTTAGAAACATTATACCTTATTTTTAGTGAGTGGTTGATATAAATTTGGGTAGGTGAATGTTGTTCCCGTTATTGTTTTAGATGAAACACTACATTGTCACCAACCACCTCTTTTATAACTACAAACAACTTGAAAGATGTTGGTCTACTATACGAGTAGGCACACTTCTGCTTAACTCTATGGAAAATACAGTCGTGATGTTCTGTTTTATTTTGACAAATTTAAAAAAAAAGTTTTATAAATCCGATGTTGAAATTTGACGTTATAGTTTTTGTGGAAAGGCGCAAAGTAAACATCGGTATTTGCACGGGATGAAATATTATTGTTAAAAGTAAAATATATTTCATCGTGAAACCAGTATTTGTTTGACTAGTTCATCCAGTGATTAATATACATATGTACATTTATTCAAATGTGTGAGTAGTTCGTTTCTGTGTGAGCTGCCTTTAGTATCCGGATAGTATATTGGCCTATAAGCCAAGGAATATCTACCCGAGATGAGATTCACGACTCAGCTGGAATATGTATCTAGTAGGTATCTTCTATATGTAGTTTCTGCCTACCCATGTGAAAATGTTGCTGACTAAGACATGTGTGTAGGTTGTACAGACAGCGTCATCAACAGGTTACCTCCCTCACGCTTTAACCTTTAAATCGTGTCAATTAGAGACACAAAAGAAAGACAATAACAGCGCGGACACAGATGTCGTCTTGGGGTTTAATGAAATAAAACAACTAAAACAGGAGCTAACCAGTTAATAACGCTTACCTAACAATTTCTTATTTCATAAAGTTTACCTCAAACTGCTTAGGTTAAAAAAAGATGGGAAAAAACAGTATTTTTCTGTGTATAACTTAATTCTTGACGTTCTAGGTTTCAAGGGAGACTTAATGTCGTAATTAATAATAATAATAATAATAATAAATTGCTTTATTGATATAAGTCATGATACATTTTATTTGAAGCCCTGACTCCTGAGCTAGATAATAACCTGTGTTACAGGAGCCAGTGTCTTCACCCGTTTTTCGATCAAGGTATATAGCATAAGCAATATAAAGAACATACTTGCTTTTAAAGAGGTTTTAAATGTTTACTGTTGTGAATTTGTGACATTATGAATTAATAGAGTCTGTGTGTGCGTGTATGTATGTGTGTGTGTGTGTGTGTGTGTGTGTGTGTGTGTGTGTGTGTGTGTGTGTGTGTATGTGTGGGACTGTGTGTATGTGTGTATTCGTGTGTGTGTGCATGCGAATGATTTTGCATGTTTTTAGTTTGTCTTTACTGGTTTTTTAATAGGTTTTCAGTTTGTAGGTAATCTAGTGTCAGTAACCATGTAATAATGTTCAGTTTTGCCCTTTTTTTCGTTTGTAAATTGATATGTAGAATTTTGTTTATTTTATTGTAAATAGATGGGGCTAGATAAAGACTATGTCGTCTAGCGGTTGCTGATTTACATCTAATTTGTTTACAAATATTAGGAATAGTGCGTCTTTGTATAAAAGTTTGATTTAAAGGGGTTATTACATGTTGTTTGATTGCCAGATTAAGGAGAAATAATTGTCTTACTGTCAGCACTTTACACGATTCGTAAAGTTTTTTAGTAGGAAACCGGTATGGTTTGAACAACATCACTTTTAACAAAGCTCTATGGGCTCTCTCGAGATGGATCAAATAGGTCTTGCAAGCGCCGCCCCATGTCGTGATGCAGTAGCTGATAATTGACTGTGCTAGTGCTAGATATACTGTTCGCAGTAACTCAAAATCGGCCACACGTCGAAGGTTCTTAAATGCCCAAATTAGTTTTCTCGTACGGGAGGAGACTAGTTCAATGTGGGGACGCCAGCTAAGTCTTTCGTCCACCATAATGCCCAGATATTTCACAGTTTCACTTTGTAAGATGGGAAGACACGAGCATGAGCTTTTATTGGGATCGAGACAGGAGTGTGCTTTAAGATTGATTAGTAGAGGTTTAGTTTTGGCGAAAGTAAATTGTAGAAATGTTGTTTTAGCAATATTGAGAGTCAGTAAGTTTGCTTTCAACCAGCAGATTATTTTAGTCAGACCCTGCTCAGCTTTTAGTCTGGCTGCTTCCCAGGTAGCTCCGTGAAAGATGAGTGCGGTGTCGTCTGCGTAACTAAAGATTTTGCCATGTAGTTAATAATATTTACGAATGCACGGTTGGCGCAGTGGCTGAGCGATTGACTACTACGCTGAGTGCCTCGGGTTCGATTTTTGCGCGAAACAAATATTTGTATTGCGCACAGGTACTTGTTCCGGGTTTGGCTGTTAGTGTAAGTGACTTTAAATATATTTAAACGTAAACTTCAAAGAAATTCTTTGTGAAGAGCAACAATAACAACAAAAATATGTTTTAGCTAAAAGGACGTCTAACTAAGAAGGTTCCTGACGTAAGCTGCTGCCTGCTGACGGGTTCCAACAGTTATACGACTATCTTTACGGTTCCCTTCGGGGATTTCAGGCGTGACGTTATGTTTTTTTTTTTGCTTTACGGTAGGCTAAGTAAAGATAGTCACATGCTTTTCAGTTATTTATGTCACGATAACACGACCTTTCATAGATTATAGATGTAGGAAGCTTCACGTGCTTCAAATTACAAGAATTTTTATCACTCATATCTCAAAATAATATCGTGTGAAAATATAGTTATTATATCCTTTATATTTAAGTCTGATACACACGCGTTATCTACGTCTACGTGAATAATACATGCTGTTATACGCTACTGGATGTTTCATAACGGAAAAAAACTACGGCGAGAATAACATAAAATAAAGGTGAAGGCAATAAAACATAAGCACCATAGTAGTATGTGTCGTAGTCATGAGTCAGGGTTGTGTGAAATATTGTGCTACAGTAACAACACTAGTTTTGAGCCCAAAATAGACCAGTACAATCAAGATTGTCAGTAGGACACTGACACCTTCTGGTAAAAATGAGCGTCAAAAAATATCAAGCCTAAAAATAAATCAGTTTCTACGTTGTGTGCCGAACAAAATAATAATTCATTGTGTTTGTAATTAACTTTCAACAAGCTTTTAATACACATATAAAACATGTTCGCTCAAAAAGTCGTATAAACATCGAGCAGTTGTAAAGAGTTTTACTTTTACTTCGCCACTGACGCACGTCGTTATAAATGTATTTCTCTTGGCAAATATAATCTTCTGTGTATTCCAATTTTTGGCTTCATTTATTTAAGTACTTTCATGTTTGAGTTTTGCAAGTGAACTAGACATTAATAATAAAATCAGCGTCAGTATAAAATGTGAATATACGTTTAAGATGAATTTGACTGGTGGTGCTATACTTCATGTGAATGTAGATTCATGTCTGTCTCAAAAGAAATAATTGTGGATGTCGGAGATAAAGTAAAATTTAGAATAAAAATGAGTATTAATAAAAATGGGCACCTTTCTAGAAACACCTCCGAGGCATCCGAGTCGCTACGAGGCAGTATAAGTTTCGGTAGCACCATGCCTTTCTTTCGCCTCCCGCGTATACCGGAAGGCGAAGGCCACTGCAACTCCGTGATAGCCATAGGGCTGTGGGGACTGAGTATTGTTAGACGCCGCTCAGGGGGAGGCAGGCTTAGTTGTTGCAAGGCACGTCGCTCTGTGCTTGCGAACAACCCTCTTCGTTTCTCCGCAGAGCAGCCCATATCCTCCCCGGACAAGGCTCGGCGCGCCGGCGCACCTCGCGTCTCCCGCACATCCCGTTCGCTCGCCGTCAAGAAAGAGCTCCGATGTGTGCGAACGGTTGTGCAGGAGCTAGAGGGGCGCGCCGGCGACGTATCCTTGCTTGGACGGAGACTCTCCATAGAACGGGCACTTTCCACCCGCGCTGCGACCAAATATTGGCCGCTTGTAATTGTTGTTTGAGCTACCTCACATTCTTCTTGGCTCGAACTTGAAGTTCCGCTTCGTGAAAAAGTACTCGTTTTCGATGCAAAACTTCTATCACTATACTGAGCTGCTGAGAGACTCGAAGTGTTTGCATCGCCAGATTCTGATGATGCTTGTTGGCGTACGTAGCCTTCCTCTAGTGAGGCATGGACCACTCGTGCGTTCAACGAGCTAAAAGCTGCGAGATTAGGCCGTTGGCTCTTTCTTTCATCATCTTCCTCCTCCATTTTTAAAACCTTTTCCTATAAAACCTCACTATCACATGTAAATCGAACACAACACTATTCAATACACCATATATGCATTTAAATATATTTATTGCATACTTATCAAATTTTCTCTTACATAAATAGATAAAATAAAATACTTAATAAGGAACACTGGACACAGTCTTTATCACTATTTGAGACCACCACACGCGCGGGATAAGGCAGACACCTGGAACAAAACAAATATATGAAACATACAGATTTAATCCCAATATCGGCAATAAAAAGGATATCAAAGGATAGGTGTATAAGGTTTGGGGAAGTGCAGAAAAAAGAATTAGGGATTCTCGTGTTGCTCGAACATTAGTAAGAAACTGCTGTAATTAGGAAGGATCGATAACACCATTTGGCTCCACTTTTGGTTAAATTATTTGAAAATGTGTATGATTACAGGCATGTTGTTAATAGCGCCAGTTAATGTAGGGATTTATTCTAATTACATTCAGTTAGCAGCCTTGGAGTCGAGCGCCAGTTGTCCCGCCTCGTTTGCGCAGTCTGTCAGGGCCTTTACTTGCGCGGCGTTGAGGCCTGTGGCTTTAACTTGCACGTCCGCGCTCTTGGAGTGCTCTTTGCTCTCGCTGCTTGACTCCACCCTCTTCGTGGTCTCGTTTCCAAACTGATCGGTAAAAGTTTCCTCCTCGAACTCCTCTTCGTAGCTCTCCTGGTACTGTTCACGGAACTCCTGTCTCGCTTGGATAGATACTTTTTCCGTGGTTTGTCTTTGCTGGATCAGTTCATCCATAGTCCTCTTGACGAGCTGCTGACCGGCTTCCAATTGCTTGCTCTCAGACATCTTGATAGTATAATCTACAATAAGTTTAAAATTAAATGTTATTGGGTTATATTTCAACTGAGGTCATGTTTCCTGATGCTGAATAAGCTCCTGAGTCACTGAGATTTTGTTATTGTTTTCGTGTTTACAAAAACAGTTCTCATAAAACAACCGACTTCTTAAAAAAAACTAACAGGTGAAAAATAACTCCAGTTTCGGAAGTCTGTGGCTTTGGTGGTTTTGTTTTGTTCATTATTGGCCACCGACTTCCGAAACTGGAGTTATTTTTCACCTGTTAGTTTTTTTTAAGAAGTCGGTTGTTTTTTTTGTAAAAAAGTTTTTATTTTGGAATTTTTAGTTTCTTTGTATGTAAAGAAAGTCTTTCAAAACTTGAAAGAATCATTGAAATTGCATAACAATTGCTAAAGAAGTTCTATCTCTAAACATTAATCTGTACATCTCTGCCGGCCCCTTTTAAAATAGAATGGCGTAATGTTATGTTGTGGAAACACAAAAGCTCAGCATAGATATCTGACTGTAGCAATCGCCAATAATTTGCTGTTATGCGTTGAAGAGTTCCGTTGCCTGTCTTATCAGTTTTTCTTCACCAAATGTTACTTTCTAAATGAAAATGCTTGATTTGTTACTAAAAATGTTGAAATCGGTGCATGTGTGCCTATATTTTTTGAGGAGTTCCCTCAATTCCTCGAAGATCCCTCATCAGATATGAGTTTTGATACAAATGGGACCAATCTGCTACTATACCCTATCAAACAAAAAAAGAATTTTGAAAATCGGTCCATAAATGACGGAGTACTGAGGTAACAAACCCTAAAAAAAAAAAAAAAAAAAAAAAAAAAAATACAACCGAATTGAGAACCTCCTCCTTTTTTTGAAGTCGGTTAAAAATCCATAAAATAAACGGTTAAATGTTGTTTTGGAAAACGTAAAAAGACAAAAGAAATGTAAAATTGTTTATCAATGTGCATGTAAATCCAGAAAGCTCAGTTTGATAGAAATTGATAGCGTTGGCTGGCGCCGTGCCAGACGGAATGTTTGGACCACATTTAAATTTACGTTGTTAGAGAATTTCTGGGTATGACTTCGTAACTGTTATTTCTTCTCACAATGCCAATCAATGGAATGTGACCCCCCAAAGTTAAAGAGTGCAGAATGTTGATGAAACTTCGACGACAAGAATGAAGAACAAAAGAAGAATGTTAATTTAATGAAGTACAAAAGCTCTCGCGAATGTTCTGGACGCGAATTTCACAGACATAGGTATGTGAATACGATGTCACACGTTTACCTTTCTTTGGAAAGTCTCGTTTTGTGTAGCACAATAATAATATTATTTTTGTTGTTTGCTTGGGTTAATTTCAATACTTAAACATCTTAAATATTCTTTAATTTCTAGAAACAACTGGAAAGTTTTCTAAAAATTAAATTCCTTTGTGTTAACAAATTATTGCCATACTGCACTCATCATGTTTACTCAGATGAAATAAAGTAACGTATGTGTTGAAAATCTTAAACCAAACATACTCCATACCCAAACGTACCTACTGGATCGGACATATTTTTTTCTTAAGAAAACAGCACCACTATGCAGCACGCGAGGTTTCATAACAAAATTGCAAGGGGTTACAAATCAAGGCTCCGGACTAACTTCGGTCAATTTAACAAAGGAATGTCATAATGTTTCGTGTCATTTGAGTCAGGCCGTCCTTGTCTTGTCTCACCGGCCTAGCTACACGACAATAGGAATTCGTGTCTATTAAAAACTTGCGAATACCTGTGTGAGTTTACTTGACCTATATTACGTCTCTAGACTCCACATTTTTCTGTGACTGTTGCAATCAAGAGTTTAAGATTTTTGAATGTTATAAACGTTTATCTCTTAATTTAAAAAATGAAATATTTTATCTTTTTTACGCTACTTTTTAGGTTTGGGTAAAATGCTAATTAAGTTAAAGAACATAAATTCAAAGAGCACGTAAGTTTTCAGATTAATTTGGAAAAGCTACTAATCATTTGGAAATTATTGTTGTGAATCTATGTATTTAGTGGAGGATTTCATTCGTTTATTTCTCATTTAAAATTTTGGGGGTACGACATTCACTATTCGCATTTTAAACATTTTGAGAAGCTTATTAAACACGATACACAAAGCTCACAGAAGTTAAATAAATACCTTAGAAGTGTAGAATGTAAATAAATTCCAATAATGTGGTGCAACACTGAGTTTATGTACTGGGATATGCTGGAGTTGCTTCCTTGTGCAAGCTCGCGAGTGAACTGAGTGGCGGGAGATCCCGCGTCGGGCTTTGTTGCGTACGCACAGCTT
Source organism: Euplexia lucipara (assembly GCA_921972225.1). NCBI lineage: Eukaryota > Metazoa > Arthropoda > Insecta > Lepidoptera > Noctuidae > Euplexia > Euplexia lucipara. The sequence continues at coordinate 10,497,122 of OV179144.1, forward strand.
TGCGTGGGCGGCGGGTGCTACGTGGCACTGCGTCTGCGCTGCCCGCCCGAAATTTTGGCCGAAATAATACGCTACATCTGTCTTGGCAAATTAACCATTTTGTTAATTAATTTTGACAAGAAATATTGTGATTCATGAGTTTATTTATAACTCATAACTTTGTTTGTCTATCATGCATGTCAATTCATATAAAGAAGTGCACACACTTGTTAACGGTTTGGTGACGCCCAGATAGTTCCTGGATAGCAATTCAAAGTGTCTAGACAGGATTAATTACACTTATCTGTCAAAATGAAACATTTCTGTAAGATTAATTACGCCAATCCATGAGAACTGTACTGCCAACGTCTGCCGAAAATAGCAATATGCGTCAGGAGAAGGAGAATCGCGAGCGATGACTCCGGACGATGGAGAGGGCGATAAACATACGGCGATATGAATAATGATTGGCAAAGCTCCCTCTGACTAAGTTTATCACTGATGCAGTGAAAATCAAAAACCCACGAGTTGTTGAAAATATATGGATAACAGGAATACACTGAAATCATTTGTTTACGGAAAAACTCATGACGAGTCGAATTGGTATTTTTATCGCATTGTGTCAGTATTTGTTTGGTCGCACCGCTGAATATAAACTAGTGTCATCGGATTGGCATTTTGACTACGTAGAATCAAAATCTCTCAAAGGTACCATCACGTGGCTGAGATCAAAGTATGAATAGAGAACCACTTTGGCGTGGTATTCCACGACTTGTTGGTTCTTCTAGCAGTGTATCTATCTAGTACTATTAGAAAAGAAACTTGAAGCAGTACTTTTGCCCATCGGAGTAAGTAAAATATGTAACTTCTGTAGTCATTTAAGTGTTACCTACGCTTTAATTTATATCGAATGGATTGAATTGTAGAAATAAGATATTTATAACTTTTCAAAGTCCTTTGAAGAAAAGTTTCAGTCTGTAACCTTTATTGAATAAGCCTACAGTTTGATGACGACGCTTTAGCGTATTTTTCCATGGCGGACCCGCGGCTGTAGTACCCAAGTTGTTCCTACACCTGGAATATGGAGGTTATTTAAACGCCACTGAAGTCACGATAAAAGTCAAGTGGCCACGTACTGGTGCCTAGTAGTATAATATAATAATAGTAAATAGGATTTAATTCCTTATTAATGATGTAAAAAATAAAGAAAAAGGATTTACTTGTAACAATTCGAAAAAAATAACAGTAATTTTAAAATTCGAATCGTAAAACATTTCCTTTTGTTTGACTACACATCAAAAGAGACGTCAGACGAAATGATAATAAATATTTTTGGGTTACTAATGGCCAGTTACAGTTTATTTATATTTCGAACTACGTTTGACACGTCACATGCTTCGAGTTCCGAGCAAAGTTTATGAACCATTACGAATTGATGCCGTTAACGAGGATGTAATTTATATTTCACAAGCGCTAGAACCAAAGATATTAAACATTAAACTGGATAAATGCTCGTAAAATATAGAATTTTAAGAATAATGTTTGGCTGTTCATAATTTGACAGTTCTGGAATGCGCTAGTATTTTGGAATTTTAGTATCATATTTGCCCACACTATTTTTCGAAACGATGTTGGACGATACACTAGATTAATCAGGTTAACAATTAGGTAAGTACTTGTGGGCTACCGCACTATTAATAATGGCTGACAACTTATTGATTTCACAGACTATGTACAAGTAACCTTTGGGTAACCATATTACATGTTTGTATAAGGAGAGGATGTCTAGCTGTCGTATTTCAGTTTAGAGATTACAAAGCCTTTAGTAGCTGACAGGAGGATTCAAAGCTGGCTGTCATTTAATCCATTACCTGTCAGGCGCGTGACTTTAGCTTTGAGTTCCCTGTACGCTGATACCAGCAAAGTCAATAAATAGACTTTCATGTCCGCAATTCTGTATAGTGGTTTACGAACTGGACAATATATTAAGTAGGTAGGGATTTATACTACATTATTTTGGGTATATACTAAACCCAAAGAACCGTTACCGTACTCATAATAAAATAACATCTTTTAAAATAAGAAAAATCACAAAACCACACGTTACTCGACAAAATGTTAGAATTAGGTCGTAATTTAGGGTATTTTCGAACGTAAAAGATTTTTATAATGTCAAATATGAACTCTGAATGAATGAATGAATCAATTCTCTCCTGATTCAGATACTGAAAATAATCGAATCTAAAATCAACAATAATTTTGGATTCCTTTTTTAAGAATATTTTGGGCATGCAGGAGTGTTAAATCTAACATAGTTACAGTTTATATGTAGAAGGAGTGCAAAAATCCAAAACAGTTAAATTTTGACGACTAGGCTACCACTAAACTGATAAATTAAGAAAGTGTGAACAGTGAAACAGTGTGACAAGCGTTGGTTGACTCAATGAAGTGAAGTAAAATTTATAAGAAATAAGTAATTTATGTCTCGGTTTGTTCATTGGGGCTTGAATTTAATTTAATACAACACCTCAACCTAGCTGAATTATTGTCTATAACTAATTTCAACATTTTCACAGTTCATGATAAATATTTCATGTTTCAACAGTAAATCAAGTGTCAGTCAAGTGTCTCTATTTCAACAGTTATCAGATCGCAAGATTAGAATTGATACCTATCTACTCGATAACTATTTCTTATTTTACTGATACATAACACGTAATGGGTGTGTTTAGGCTTGTTTTTATCGATTTATAGCAAATACTCTTATCTTTCTAGGTACAATTCAATACATTGATAGACACTGAACTGTATAGAGATCAGCAAATTTTCTCGCACCTGCAAATTATATCAGAACATAAATTATTTGTAGACGCAAGAATTTAGGTGAAGCTGTGTCACTAATTCAAACATTTATCCCTCCACCACCACCTAAGAATACATACATACATAAACCCACAACTTTCTCCCATGAGAGTAGGCAGAAGTACAGAGCGCCATATGCTACGATTCGTACATAATTATTTTGCTTCGTTTACACTTATACATGTTGTCATACACACAAGCCGGTTGCGAGTACTACGCACCTGACCTTTCTGAAGAACCTTACCAATAAGGTCTATGTATGTTCTTCTAGGGCGTCCCAAGAATTTACATGTGGATGCAATAAAAATATTGAGTATTTGTAGTACAGACGCCAGCACATCAAGTTACCCCAATGTGTCAAATTTTCCCAATTGAATATGAACCTTATTCTGTTTGACATAAAGTTGAAAAACAATCAAAGAAATTTGACACATTGGGGTAACTTGATGTGCTGGCGTATGTATATTCATCATCTGCCTAGCCATTTCCCTTCTATGTAACCAAAGTAGGGAAATGGCTTCCAGTTTAACCAGACGCAGCTGAATACCAGTGTTTTACATGACCGACCGACCGACCGACCGCCTGACTTTCGCAAACCAGCTTCTGGGTAACAGAATACCCCTTTGGTTAAACTGGTTGTCAACTTTCGGGGCTCTGACTGGTAAAGAATAACAAATGACAGCCGGGACAAACAGCTTAACACACTTCAAATTAACACACACCAAAAACCGTAAGTATTAGAAATCAATCTCATTCTAAAAATTGATTCATACTTTCTAAACAAAGTTTGTAATAATTCGTACGGCATGAGGTTTGCCAACTTTTCAATTTCTTTCTCTTTAAATAAATTTTCAGAGAACTGGCAAACATTACACAAAATAAGTTTGTATAACTTGGAACTTGTTTTGTTTAAGTTTTTCAAGTAACAGAAGGTAGGGAAACCTATAGGGAATTGATTTGTAAGGTTTTCTTAAAAGTTTCCATTTGCAAACGCTACCCTGAAGTAGTTATTGCAATGGGTATATGTAAATAGTACCGCGAAAAGGCCCTTTTGTAATTGTGATTGACTTAAAAATCAAAAATACTCTACACCAAAAGACACATAATATTCCGACATCATCACAAATTATTATCCACCAAACCTGAGGAAGCAGTATTGTAATCTGATATAAGGTATTAATAGTCGGTCTAACGGACCAGCATTCCGTGTAGGTACGTACTAATATACGGACGATTATAATGTATAAAAAAACCCCCTGAGTGTTAACCTAACCCAACAATTAACCTTTGGGGTAAAAGTGTAGTTCCGATCTGAAAAGATAAGATTATCGTTGTTTGATTTTCACAACATGTTGGAAGGACTGATTAGATAAGTGATACTTACCAATATTATAAAGAGAACTTACAAGCTACAACACACATTAAGGCATGGTACAAACATAAGTAAATTGGTAATATCGACTTTGCACGATAGAAGCCACTTACACTACGTACTTTATACGCGACCTAGCACAGAGAAATACCAAGTGGACCAACTTATTCAAGTAGTCTATCTCTTTATCAGCATTTCATTAAAACTTTGTTACGGAATACAACGCAGAGTTTGCAACAAAAACCGACGAAAGAAAACAAGATAAAAACTTACATAAATGAAATACAATTCTGTTAACAGCTATAGGTTTTACAGTAAGTACTGAAAGCAGTATCTGTAACAGTGGTGTGTATTTATGGAACGTGACCTTTGCTCGCGTCGAGACCTTTACTAACGTGGAAAATGTTAAGCCCGTAGTGCAGCGTAACAATGCAGGCACGCGAAGGTGGCGGCTTCCGTCCCTCGATGCCTATCTACCATCTAATTCCACCGACCTCCGCCCCTTACACGTAACGGACGACTCAACCGTGCGTGTCTATTTATTCGCTATCTTCGCTTCAAAACGGAACATTTTCACGGCCTTCGTGTTCGAAAACGAGGCCTATTTGCCCAACAATAGCCCCCAGAACGACTAGAATATTCTAGATTACTGTTTGTTAATCTAAATTCGCAAGATAAACGCGCTTAATTTGGAACTGAAAATGAAATTTGAATTGAGCGCTCGGACGAAGGAGCTAGTTATTAAAATCTGGAGCGTAACAGCTTGTTCAGTTTTCACGCCGCACTCGATTCGAGAGCCATAACTAATCTCGAATACCAGTTTTGTTGGTTTTTTTTTTATTTCACTAGTCTATAAGTAATATACATACCCAGTTAACTTGGGTTAGCGCTTTTCCATCTTCTATACGTGGGAATTAGATACCTATGTTAAACTTAGATTAGGTTAAAAAATGATCTTATCGAAAAGATCATCGTGTTATCGATAAAAATCACATTTCAAGGTGAAAACTAGCGTGCTGAGCACAATTTCGAGGTTGAACATTACGATCGAACTTTCTGACAAAGTTGCAAAGAAATAATTTGGTGTATAATTTTTGAGATTTCCATAACCTACGGCTGACCTTTGTACACGCACGACCGTAATTTGTTACAATTTAGGCAAATAAGCATTTATTAGTTTTATCGAATGTCATTTAACATTTATTTGTAGTTGTAATAAAATAAAACTAAACGTTGACCATGTTTCTGACCCATGAACGTTAACTTAGAAAGATTGTCCCTTATTTCTAATTCAAGATATGTTTTCTAAATAGTACAGAGTCCTATTTGCTCTTGTGTCTGTACCTCCAAAAGGAATCTTAAAGAATAAAATAGAGTGGAAATTCCCCAGTGTTAGCGAGTGAGAAATATCACTTGCAAGTTCGGAAAACTCGTTTAGAAACGCAAAGCGCGGAACAGTAGTTACCCCATCGAGTTTACAGTTGAAAATATCTACATATGTGAGTTGAGTTTATATAAACGCGCATTCAGATATTTTAATAATAACAGTAAAGTTTTTAGCGGCAGAGTTTAATTTGTTCGCGACGTCATTCCTCTCCTTAACTTTTCTTATTTGAACCGACTCGCGACGCACATTGCGGGCTCGTGTTGGACTTTTTGTCGCGACAGATATTTCGTTATATATAAACGAGAATGCGACAGCCGAGATGCCCAAATTAGATTTCAGTATGCGTGTTTTACACATACAATCTCGAATCTGCTTAATCCAGAAGTATAAAAGCGTACTTTTGTGACGTCGTCGTTTTCCTAAATTGGGTGAATTGACGTCATAGAAGCTTTCATAATCGTACAGAACAAATATTAAACCACCAGTTATACCTCCTGCGGTATTTCGGATATCAAACATTGGTGGGTATTATTGCCCCAACACAAAGAGCGCAGGGCAATGCTACCCTAACATTCCCGAGATTTTTGCGATGTTGTATAATGCTTTTACCAATATTGCTTGCGTGTTGGTCTTTCTTACTCGTATTCCTAATTCAAGTATGAAAAAGGTTAAGGTCTTGAAGTATACGTTCCCACTACTGGGGATGATTAAAAATTTTTAGAAGAATATAAGAAAGTAAAAATGGCTTCTAAAATATTTTTCTGTCGGTATTTTATATTACGCTAGTTATCCAGTGTAGGTAAGTCTTAATTGTGTTACATCGCTGAAGAATTAATTGGGAAATCATCAAATGACTCCTCCCGCTCTGGGTGAAGCGGAAGGGAGTGACATACTCTTACTGACTAAAACCCATGCGTGTTCTCGTGTGTGTTGCCTTTTGCGTTCCAGGACCGCGGTGCCTCTTTCTAACAAATTCCGCGACCCATATTTAGAGAATCTACCAAACGTTTTTCGCAAACATTTTGTTTCGAATACCTGATAATTTGGGAGACTTTACCCGATACTTTTAGGATATTTTAGAACTACCTGGAAACAATTAATTTCTCATGTAGGTATTGGCTGTGGAGCTTAGAGTTATGTTATGTATAAGTTGTGAAAATAATTGAAATATAATTTACACTTGGTAGAAAAGAGAATCTTATCATTTATTCCGTTTGTTATGATAAATGTACTGCAATCTGGTTTCAAAGTGGTGAAGCTTTAATAATATATTGAACGACGACGTGCTGAAGTTATAGGTATTCAAATTTCACTCTAATCCACGTTTTATGTTCAATTGAAAATATTAAACCGAACCTTTATTTATAAAGGAATGTTTAATAGGTTTTCAGCTAATATTTGTGAAACCCCTGATCCCATTAAAATAACATTAATATGCACCAAGCACATGCATAATAATGTTATCTCATGTCTGGTATAATGGGTACCTAAATAATTAGATTTGATAAATAATGAAGCAACTGTTGCATGGCCGGTAATGCATGCCGTCCTCCGAGACACATGAACATTCGGGACTAAATACGAAATTAAACTTTGACTATTACACAACACAGTTGGTTCATCTGCAAAAGCAGCAATTAAATTAAATAATTGTTAAAACGTACCATTTTAAATTGTGCAAGAATAAAGCAGAGAATGAGGTATACACGTAAAATCCTATAGAAAGAAAGAAAATACTTTGAAATTATGATATATTACTACGTAAATATTTTGATTAATTATGCGATTAAATTGACACGTACCTATTTCGTTTAAGCAACTAAAACCAAACAACTTATTACTAGACAAAGTTTCAACGTCGCAAAACTATGTGTTAACCTGCGCTATACATTATCTATAATTATGATTTAACCTATACACTAAAAGCAATTTCAGATACTACAGAAGACTTGCGATGAAATGACATAGAAAAAATGTGATCCTATGTCTCAGTCACGCCGTCTAGAATAATATAACAATATTAGTGTGGCAGGCGGCGGTATTGAATGTCTTTGTATACATACACCTAAACACGCCTAATTTTGTTATTTCGATAAACAAGAAACATAAACGGCCATCGTTTCTGGACAATGACAACACAATTTGCTTCTCGCTCATTTGACCTGCCGGACATTCCCCGGACAGTGTTTACGAGCCCAGTCCATTTCCGTTCGCCATACCATGACGATACAAAATACTTTTTACGAGGATACTCCGCCTAATACGTTTAAAAAGACTAGCAAAACACTCGTAAAGCTCCGATGCACGCAGACATCATTAAAATAAGTTAAGTTAAAATAAACTGCTATCCTACGAGTAATTTTATTTGCGTATATAATTATGCATTCAGGAGTAATGTCTATTCAAACGCGAATCGCCAGCGCCCGACGACGGTTAGACGCTTCATGTAAAATATTGACGTTTAGCTCCATCCAATCAGACTGGGAGCTGACCTCAATATAGACAGAAGAAAAATAGCTAGATGAAAATGACTACCTATCAATATTTTGTGATAATTTAGCCGTTTTTGTTACAAATTCTAGAATAAAACCTGTAAAAAGTTACCAAGATGTTGGAGGCAGTTCCTCAATTCAAACGTCTGAATTTAGGCGCCACTTTACAACTCGCAATGAGTATACCTAAACACGTCCAAAATGTAGCAGCTTTATGAGCTTCAAATGTTTAATATCCGATGTTGATTTGCTTTGCCCTCGAAAAAAATCAGCGTAATTTCCCATTTTATATTTTCTCTTTTATTTTTGCAACCAACTTTCTGTTGAGAATCTTTTTGTAGCCTCTAGCGATCTAAGAAAAGAACTCAGCTAAGCGTTTTCAATTAACGGGTGTAACACGCACAAGAGTACCTTTCTTATCCAGCTAATCTTGTTTGGGTTAGACACTGTAGAACTTTGATATTGGAGAAGAAAGAGTATTAAATTAATGAAGGTTGTTTATGAGTTACTTGTGGTGAGAGTCTAGATTCGGTGAGAACTATACCTTATTATTAAGAGGATAGCTATTACCGCGATAATGATGTGCTTGTTACAAAGCTTGCGTGTGAGGATCTGGGTTGTGTAATTCAGTGTGATTAACGATCAGTGCTGTGTGTTGATTTCCTCGCTACATAGATTTATTAGCAAAAAAAACTAACATCAACTTTGAAAGAGGAGCAGATAATTATTTAATGTATATTTAGCGTACCAGTGTTTGAAGTCCAAGCTCATATCGACATCACTAAAATCACAATGTTTCAACAACAAACATATCAAAATGTTATCTCTATGGCGCTCCATGTATTTACAATTACTTCTTTTAGTTTGTACAAGGTGCTAGAGAACTGAATAAAACATATAAACATCGTTCGGTTGCCGACCAATAAACAGAATCGGTTTAATTCCGTCACGCTCGATGTATCTGATGCCTGTCGATACGTCAGCTGCCCGTTGTAATATCATGTTGAATTTAACAGTGCGACAATGTCTATAGAAATTAAGAAATTCTTTTGTTCCTTTTTACGTTAAGCGAAAATGCTGGATATTTTTTGGAGAATATCACACACAGATGAGTGTAAAATATGGCATAGATAGTTTAAATTTTTACAATATGCAGGAGTAGTGAAAAAAACTGAAATGATCAGATTTCGATCACAAGGCGATCACTGATAACGCGATTATTACCTTAGTCGAAAAAAAACCACTTTATGGATATCAGGCAATCGTACATTCTATACTTGTGAAACCAAGAGAGCTCAAACGGTTGTACTTTTAGGAGACAACCGCAACTTCATAATATAAAAGAAAAACGAGTATAAAGCTCAAATGTATGTGGAGTGTTGTCCTTAAGTCACTTCGTCAAAGCGAAACTTAGAGTAGGTAGCTCAATAAGAATTTAATTTTCAACTTCAACCAAGTTTTCGAAGATTGATGAAGGAAAGCTTAGTTCATGTCGAGATGTGATCTGAGACGATGATACTGTTTATAAATCACATTTTAGTGTCACGATCTTGAAATCATGAACTACCATTTAAAATCTTGGGCCAATTTTAAACCATTAAGTTTGATGCTTTGGGATATTTAGTTTCTAATGGAGGAATAGTTCACTTAATAACATTTTACCTTAAGGTACCAATTTGATAAAAGCCTAGCCTTTTCTCAGCTATGTTGGAGTCAGGAATATCTGAGTTTTACATGAAGCGACTGCTATCTGAAGCAGTCGCTCCATGTAAATCAGGTAAAAAGGTTCTGACATAATGTTTATTTTTTTAGAAAACTGTACACTTTAACCCTGAGCTGCCCTAGCGTAGTACTAAGTTGCAATGGCAAGGCCATGTTATACTGGTTTTGCAACACTGTCGTGAGGCCTATCGTACAAGGGTAAACTTAACTTAGTTGTATGCCATTTAGTAAGGCAGCTATACATTAGTAGTGAAATGTTCAGCCACAAATCACTGGGGCGAAGGTTCTCCGCGATAACAGGGCGACGTTTTGATGGATGCCGCGCGTCCCAACTTGGCCTCAGCTCACCTATAGCCTATCAATCAGGCTTAGCTATGTGTAATTGTACATTATTCTGGATAATTTTAGGTTTTTTACGCTAACAAACGAGCTGGAAAATGGCATTAAAAGAAATTACCAGTGGTTTTTGGACTTAGATTTATGATCAAATAAAATCTGGACGTAATTGTAATTCTAGCCTAACAGAAGACTTGCAATTTAAAACTTGCAAACCGAAGTCTGTGAGTTGTTGTTGTCTTAATTGTGGCCTACTTTACTGATTATTGCAAAAATAGTCAACATTTTCTAACTGAAAGCTCGTTTAGTAACGTTAGCATTAATTGATGTTACACCAACCCCACATTCTTGCAAGCTGTATAATGACTGACCTTTATTCAGGTAAGAAAGTTTGAAAGCATTATAAACATCGATTGACCTTCGGGACCCTAACTTTATTTTGTGGGCCAGGGTAGCTGAATAGGCCACTTTAGACCCATATATAAACGTTGCTATTCAAAAACCGGAACTATTTAGAGTGAGCCATTCGTAAAATTACTATACCTATTCATTAATCGGGACGTTTAGTTTTCGAAAAAGATGAATTCGCATGAAAAGGAATTAATGGTAAAGACTTCGAACAATACCTTATAAAGTGTGTAAATAGTAAAGTTTATGTTAGTTAGTTAGTTAGTTTATGGAAAAGAGTACCTTTAAAAGGATTGAAAAAAAGTTGTATTTTGTAGTTTCTGTTAACCACCAAGGAAAAAAGTGTATGTTGACATTTCCAGAATATAAAGAATATTCCCCAATCATAATACAAATCAAGGTATCAAAATGTAAAACCTACACGTCTACAGTTGAAATAATAAATATAAAAATAGCCGCGGGAAATACAGAAATATTTCATGGGCTCAGACAAAGATAAGGACGTTAGTATTCCAAGTGAGACCGAGAAGGCTATAAATAACTGGTTCATTCAAATATGAGCTTTATACACCTTCACTATTTAGAATAGACATTATTCAAACTATTCTGGGCTTTGGTTATTTTGCCTCCCACGTAGTACGGGATCTATTGCCATGCACGGGAACCACACCTACTAACTGGCGAAATTTGAATTTAAAGCTACGACAACCCGCTACGTTTATTTTTATTGTAAGTGTACTGACACTTACAGTAAAAATAAACATTGCAATCTATTGAAACTCCGTGTTAAGCAAGGCTAGCTTATGGTAAAGACATATTAGGCCGGAGGGCCGACGGTAGCCTCGGAGGCCCATGTCGTGGGGGGGGATGGCCCTGGAGGGGGTCGATCTCTCCCCCGAACTGCTTTCTCGGACTCGGACTTTCAAGCGGTTCACGGTGGCGACGGGCGGGCGACGGTACGGGGGTGCCTTCGCCCGCATTGCACCCGTCTCCACCTTTATCGGTCCCCTAGGGGAAGCCATGCGGGGCAATCGTCGGCGGAGGACTGGACGTAAAGGCTGTGCCGGTTTCCCAGTCTCCTGCCACTTAGACGAAGCGGGAATAAAGCTGGGTTGTTTTAGTGGGTATACCGGGTCTGACCGGGGAGTCCCACATAGCCTCCCATCCCCCGATGGGCGGGTATGCGTAATTGTCATTTTTTCCCAGCGCAAACAAAAAAAAAAAAAAAAAAAAATGGTAAAGACATATTAGCGGGATGGCACTAGCCGGGGATCGTAGAAAGTGCACAACTTTCCATGATTCTGAGTTCAAGTGGGAAACACTGGGGTGGTTTTTAGTCAGCAAGAGTTTGATAGACCCTTTGCTCGCTTTTGGGCAATGGATTGTCTGAGGCCATTAGAATTTTTGACCAAGAAAAAAATAAAGAAATGCCAGTTAAGGTCAAAGTTTTACAACCACGGGCAGTCTAATGTACACAGGTGTCTCGAGAAATACAGAATTGATGCTTTGCTATAATACTGTTTTGCTCCTCTATGTTCTGCGGGTGCGTTTTTACGGAAGCAGAGCTGAGTGGAACGAAGACGTGCCGAAATGGTTGAATTCCTCAACGCGTCACTCGTCTAGTCTGTAATAGGACAACTCCGCTCCGCTCCGCCTAACTCTGCTTCAGTGAAAACTTACCCTTATTCTGTGGCTTCATCTAGGTTCGTTGCACACTGTATCTACAGGTACCGTATGTTACCGCTAAAAGCTAAAGCGTGGCTGCACATAGCTACATTCTGTTCTAACTAGGTTTAACCGAGCGGATGGCCAACCCATTTTGAGGTTTACGTACCTTGATTCTAGTCCAATTCTAGTAGTCGCTTTTAATTTCGTGTTGTAAGCTCACATGGCCCATAAGTTTTGTAATGCCTTGTGCCATCTTACTATACTTAGTAGTTTTTGTATCCGCCACTTCACATAATTATAAAGTATCTGGTTAATGTATAAAAAAATATTATAAAACACTATTTTAAAACAATAGGTAAGTATGGAGTTTCTTGTCCATTCTTCTCCATAAGAAAGTATTTTTAGAAGTGGCAATATACATAGTATATAATCGAATCTATACACTAGCTGCCTAGGTAAATTTCGTTCCAAAATTTCATAAGAATTGGTTAAACCGTTTAGGCGGAGTTTGGTAACAAACACGAGAATTTAATATAAATCTACTTATTAGAAGATTCAACTGGTAAGATCCACGTTCAAAAATGCTTTTTAATGGTCTAATTGAAATTTATGATTTGACTATGACTTGGATTTTGAGTGTAAACCTAACTTGAGCAAATTAGATTTGCCATTGCATTTTAAAGGTTAAGGGTAATTTTAGCCGCAATGTTGAAGCTATTTCTAGTCAGATATCTTCCTCAAGAATTACCAATTTAACCGTTTCCAATAAATTCTTGAAGATTTATTAACGGATAACATCTAAGAACGAATCGTTTCGGTTTGTGAGTTTTCTATTGGTCGAAGTCTTTGACAGTCATGAGGGTTGATTGTCTATCCAAGTTTGCTGATAAATCAGTGAGCGAAACTTCCGTGTTTGCGTTTACCACCCCAATATCTCTGTCAGTTTCATTCGACCTACGTAATAAAAGTTTCTCGGAGTGGGTTAATATTAGATGCTGTAAATATACAGGTCAGTAAGTATTTGGGTAAATATTTTTTCCTTTGTTTGTTGAAACAAAAAAATGTCCAGATGGCCTTGTAGACAAGACCTTGCGTCTCATAAATCAAGTTTGTATGTTTAAATCCAGGCAAGTAGGTACAAATATTACTATTCATACTTTGATTAATGCTTGTGTCTCTGTTTATTAGTTATTATTAGTTAATTATTTGTTGTAATAAATTAAAGTAAGCTTAAATTTAGGTTTAGGGATAGTCAATTTTGTAGTAAATTTTATGAAAGTAATATTCTTTTTCGGCTCGATTTTTCAATGGTCAGAAAACTTTTATCTGAAAATTAAAAATCGCGGTCTGACATATTATTTTTACAAAAGCTGACAACCCGCTGTATTTGACGGAATATTCCCGTTTGAGCAACTATTTATTGAGCACCTATGCATTAACCTATGGGAAATGGGAATACCTTTGGTTCTAAATGCATAGGTGCTAAAAAAATAGGTGCTCAAACGGGAATACTCCTATTTGACGATAGAAAAAAACGGCCTTTATTCTACAAACATGTTTGTTTTTATTCTACAAACATTCTGCAGATATTGCTATATTCTATGTTTTTCAGATAAGCACGATGATAGTTTTTTTAGTTCAGCAGCCAGTACACCAAGCTACCTTATGTGTCAAGTTTCTTCGATAGTTTTTCAACTTTACGACAAACATAATAAGGTTCATGCTCAATTGGGAAAATTTTACAGATTGGTAGCTTGATGTGCTGCCGTCTGTACAAAGTGCTAAAAGCAATTTATAGTTATTTCCATAATGAAGTGAGGCCTAAATCCGAGTCACTTCCTCATCAGCTGATCGACTAAATGATAAATCTATTTAATATCGATTAACGAGGTTAGAGCTCGGCCCATCGCAACGCCAGCCATATTGCATTCAATTAAAATTATACACGAAACGTATGGAGGGAAAGTAGCCACCTACGTTAAAGCTACGAGTATTATATATTTTCATCAGAGAAAACTAGGGTATCGATAGGCCAGCAAATGGTATAACTAACCAAAATTTTATATTTTTACGATGTTTTATAAACGTGTTACGTTTACCGGTGGGGCGATCAGTGGTGGACTTTCGAAATGCAACCGCTGAGCGGATAAGTGCATTACAAATCTATTATGGTGTTTCATTTCATGTGTACAAGCGAACCTCTACAGTTGTATTTCGCTTAGTGTCAGTGCCAAACACAGCATACACTACTAAGCTAGCATTCAAATTGATCACAGCTAGCCGGTAGCCATATAGGGAATTATATCAAAATGTAGTAAGTACGAAAATCAGTTTAAATTTTACAAAATTGTTTTTTTTAATTGGTTCTGTATGGCTGTATTATTTTTGTAAAAACGTTGTTAAGTGAGTTGAGCATAGAAATTGACTAACAATGAAAATGTTATACTACAAAAGCTTTATTTTGTTTCATATTGTTTTTGGAACGCTGTTATTTTAATAATATGAAGCGAGATGGCAGAGCATGTCTGTGGCTGTGGGGCCATGTTCACGATAGGTTTTAATAAATTTGATTTCGCATTTGTAACTTCATTTTAATTAAAGGATAAAGGAATGACTTCTACTACTACTTATTTGATAAAAACATAAGAAAGAGTACAATTTTACGGAAAAGAATTCATTTTTGCCCAAATTATTCATATAAAAGGATTGGCGTATCGGTAACACGAAAATACGTCAAACATTGTTAGGAAACGAAATTGTATGATCGTGCTCCGGCCAAAATTGGCTATGTACAGTGATGTACACTCCCAATTTTAAAGGCGTAAGCCCAAACACTAGGCCAATTTATCTACATAGATACACAAATATCGCACGATTTTTTGTGCTACAAGGGTACTGGTATACAATCTAAGACTTGATTGAAAGCGCTCTAGGCAATGCTCTAATGTTGGTTCTCAAAAGCCAACATTGGTGCACAGACACGGCTGAAATAGTAAAACTAAATAACAAAGGCTTTCTTTACGACGTAATGGCATCAGTGACTGGTACACACAGGTATTTAGATCATAGATACTGAAAAGGCAAGTTATGTAGTGTTCTTGATGATGCAATAATCTTGCACGTTTTCACTTAACAGCAATCTATATGTTCGGAACAGATGGCTTTTCGAATACGTTTGCCAAATAAAAGCTGTTAGTGGGAAGTGATTGCCAATTCTACAAATTCGTTTTATTCTGAAACCTATGTACCTATGCTTTATTTGAGTTTCCTCGGTATTTAGTCTCAAAGGAATCGGCTGCGCCATTTAATTTTTAAAACATTGACGTTTTAAATAAATTACAATTATATCGTTACATTTTCGACCAGAAATACAGACGTTTCGATAATCAGTTCAGCTACAGTATGTAATGCGGTATTACCGCTAAAAGCATTTTTCCCACGTGATGAATGAAATTGAATTATTTAAGTCTATTTTAGCGAAATTTACTTTTTTATTGTACCTACTTAATTTCAAAGAACCAATTTTTTATTTGAAGAAAAATATCTATCTCTTTTTACGAAAACTTCTTAGTAGCTCACGTAGAAACCTTTTCGGTCTGCCGTTCAATAATGAGTAAGCGATCTCATTCATTAGAGCGAATGTGTGCAGCAGCTGTGCTCGTAATATTGATAGTTCCTACATGTATTGGTCGGGAGTCGACAAATGTCTTGCTACGGAGTTTGTTTCGTCGTATCTTTTTAGAAAATCACTAGACACTGGTCTGGTTTGACTTTTTGTAGAAGTACTAGTTGGTGTGGTGCTATAAGAAATTAGTAGATGTTTTATACTTAGTAGGTTATTAAAATAACTCATCATTACAGAGTACTGTTTTGTAAAACTTTCAATCATTGATTTTACTTTGACATGCTACAGCTAGGGATTGACAGTTCACTTAAAACTCATTTCACCCAAACTTTCATCACGAGATTTTTATAGAATCGACCGTCTGTAAGTATTCCTGAAAAGGTTAGGCAGCTGATGTGATGCGGTGTAATAATTATGTGTGTACGTGGACATCTTTCCAGTTATGTTTAGTCTCATGCATATACAGGGTTATTTGTAAAACACCAACAACCTCGCAGGAGTAGATTACTAACATCATAAACATCAACATTTGTTCTACGACTATTTCGAAAACAGACAAAAAAAAATCAACTCTCCATACATACTCGTATATCCGAACAGTTGATCGAGTTTTGTGTGGAGAGTTGATTTTTTTTTGTCTGTTTTCGAAAAAGTCGTAGAGCAAATGTTGTTGTTTATGATGTTAGTAATCTACTCCTTCGAGGTTGTTGGTGTTTTACAAATAACCCTGTATATGGGACTAAAACATAACTCGAGTCTATTACCATCAACCGGGCGGACATCCTTCTTCGGGATGTTTCTGGGAAAATCCAGATAATAACCAACCTGCCTGGTAATCGAACCAAAAATCTCGAATTTACACGACTACTAGACGAACGCGGCCATCAATTAGTACATTATACTGTTCCACTACAAGGCAAAGGCCTCTTCTCATATGGAGAAGGCACGAGCATTGATGACTACACTTGCTCAAGGTGGATTGCCTATTTCAAACTATAAGTCCACGTTTCCTTACAATGTTTTCCTTCACCGATCACAATGGCGTCTATGATAAACTAAGAAGAAAGTACGAAATTGAAAAATACACATTGGTACTTGCTCAGATTCGAATTCCCACGTCGTGCTTGAGAAGTAGGTGCAATAACCTGTGGACCACCACGATATTAAATACTACGTAGGTAATATTTATTTTGAGAAAATTATGTGAGTGGTTGCTTATATGTACGCTTGAGAAAACAGCTCTCTTTTTAATGATAGCACGACTAGTTTCCTACTATTGAAAGCAAAGTAGATATCAATCTATTACTCTTTACTAAGTTAAATAGTAAACCGAACATTCAGCTTCTCCCTCAGGACGTGCAGCTGCAATAAACTTACTACTTATCTCCAGGTATAAAGTTACTTAAACTAGAATATAATATATTTTCTTAAATTCTCTGCTCAAGACAAGCTTTTATTACAGTTTTTGAAGAAGAGAAGCCTGTCTTATACACGGTTTTCAGTTTATTTTCTTAAGTTAAATTACACTAGCTTTTATTTTTAGGAATTTTGCTTGTTTAAAGCTATGTTAATTTAGTACACGTACAGCCAGCGAAACAGATAAGAATGGCACCTAACTTTCAATTATTTTTAAACAACTGTTAAGTTCGGCTTTTGACATAAGTTTTCTGTGTTTAGTAATAATAATGAAGGTTGATGTTGTAATGGAACTTGATCGACTCTTTTGGTACCTGTCCAATTATTTATATATAAAAATAACCTTAACTTCTTAATTTGGAACCAATCGTCGATATCTCTTCGTGGAGTCAATACGTATGTATAATGAAAAGGGACTATGGAATTCATTTATTTAATTGCTTCGTTTATTCGTTCTTTCACTATTGTGGTCCGAAACGTTTCAGCAGTAAATTTTAATTAAGAGTATATTGTTTTGTTCATATAATGCAGTTTTCTTTCAATATCAGCTCTTTGATCCCGCTGAAATGAAAATAAACTGGACGCTAGCGAAGTTATGAAATTAATTAAAATAAAACGTTTTAGGTAAAATTATATAAAAGGAGCTTTTTAAAATATTAGTTGGAAGATCAAACGAACTATGAGAGCTCTGCAATGTAATATTTCAGCTGCTTATGATTCAACGAAAGCTTTCAGACTTCAGAGTGAAGTGAAGGGAACAGATAATAAATTCCATCTTTCAAGATTCCTCACCTTTTCGTTATGAAAATTGGTTTAGTTTTATGACTTGTCATAAATAGCTTTTTTTTTACCTGACTAGTGTTAATTTAAAAACATATCATCGGTAGTTCCTTTAAAACCAATATGGTACCTATTTCGATTTACCTACACCTTGGTACCTGATTTATAGTTACACCGTAAACAATGCGTGCGGGCGAAAACACATTAAGACAATAGTTACGATCAATAGTAAATTTGGTATTGGTAGTATACCCGCTTTGCTAGTATTTCCGTTTACACAGTACATGGAGAAGTTTGTGGTGAAATAACATTAGGATCAAACGATTTGCGGAATAAAGCTGCTGGGTTGCGTCCGGTCCAAACAATATGTCATATCGCAATTAAACTGTCAGTTGCAGTTGTCGCATGATAAATATCCAACATTTTATTCATCGATTTAAAATTCTCAGTATTTAAAATGAAAAAGGAAATGAGATATTGGTGCTTAAGAATGCAAGACCGATTGTGGTGGAGATTTTGGAGCAGGCTTATGTTCAGCTGATGACGTCTTTTGGCAGAAAAATTTACTTGTATTGAAAGTGATTATGGTATGCGGATCAGATGGCAATACTTTCTTGTTTAAATATTGATATTCTCACGCATTTCTTTAGACTAGCACCCATCTTTAACAAAACTGTATGGGATTTTTGATCGTAAACTACTCTTTAACAGTAGGTACTTGAATACGATATAAAATTTCCAAAGAAATCACAGTGCCTTCGTGTCAACAAATATTTATTCAAAACGCTCAGTCTCATTCCAAGTGTCACTGATTAAATTATAATTAATGAAGCTACACAATTTGATTAATTAAACCTCCGTTGCCTTTCAAACTGCGGAATGATTTAATATCTATGTCCCATTTCAAAGTTGCTTTTTTAATTTTTTTATTCGATCATGTTGTAAATGAAGTACCTACCTAATGAACACGTGTCGATAATTATTTTCCCCTCTCAATGAATAGTTTCTAGTAAGGGTTTCTTTTCAAGTGATAAAACGTATGTATTTAATCCATTTTAATTATAGGAAATTTAATTTGATCATAATACCAATACGTATTTTAATTTATTCCCTCCTGATCAGAAGGTCTAAGTAGCTAAATGTCCTGCAGTGCGAAACGTCTAATTAGCAAAACGTCCATGTAGGAAAACGTTCAATTATCACATCGTCTGTATTGTCCGGAGGGTATTTATTGACCAAAAATAATCTACGGACGTGTCTATTCTAATCTGTCTATCTATCTATATATAACTAGCAGACGTTCCGCGGTTTCACCCGCGTTGTTCCGGTTTCTGTGGGAATACAGGGATAAAAAGTAAGCTATGCCATCCGGGGATAGTGTAGCTTCCCAACAGTGAAACAATTTTCCAAATCGGTCCAGTAGTTTCGGAGCCTATTCAACGCCATCAAACAATCAAACATTTCCTCTTTATATATTAGTACAGATAGAAGTATAGAAAATCAATTGCGGTTCGTTAGTCGGGCTAAAACTCAAAAACTGCTGAGCCGATTTTTCTGATTTTGATTTTAAAATGTTTGTGGAGGTCCAGGGAAGGTTTAAAAAGTGAGTCAACATGTATAGTGAAACATGAGATGTGAATATAGTAAAATCAACAATTTCGCTTCCCCTTAGAAACTATTCCTACCTGTCAGACATTTGATGTTCGTCCTATCGTCAGTACGGTATACTCCTCTCTAATTAAAGAACGTATTTAAATAAGGATTTTGAATCGACAACACTGTAGAATACTGGGATTATTGCGCATTTTTTAAAAATACAAAAAGTTAAATAGTGTCACCATGACAACGGATCAACAGAATTATTGTCGGTTGTCAATTTATGCGTACGTCCTGAAATTTATTTTGTTATTAATGGAGTATGCCCAATTTTTTACTGAGCGCCGTTCCGCATCAAAACATTGTGTATGATGGCATAAATTAGATATAAAAGAGGGGTGATATCGTACTTTCAAAGGAAATAAAAATCATCCTTATATTTTGAGGGGTTTTTTGTTTTTTTTTTTATTTTTTGGTCGGGTTTGAGGTTAGTTCAGTAACGAACTTTCCACTAAAAGCAGCAGCTCTTTGCTACGATATGATTTGAATTCACGAAAGACAACATAAAATAGTACCAACAAATCAATAAATGATCCCAAATAAATATTATTACATAGGTTAGTGAAGCTAACTGTGGTTTTATAGGTACTTTTGTAGACTCGACTGGACACGAACAGAACGCAATGATAAGTTATATAAAGCACAACAAACTCAACAACTATTAATGCACAAGTAAAGGCAAAAACTCAATGCCGAATCCAAAGCACAATGTTATGTGTTTGAAAAATTGACAATAACACCTTTGACAGCTCACCTTTCACGTAGTGTTACTAACAGTTGAAAATCATTTTGACCATAACTGATTCGTCAAAGAAAGATTTTTTATTAGTAAAGTAATATTATTTTAAACATGAGAATTAAGTTAAAATATTATTTTCATAATTCACATTAGAATTGTGATAAATAATAATATTAATACGAGGATAAAGGCAGAGTTGAATTTATTTTTAAAACTCCGTGACGTTTTTTATTTGGCAACACTACTTTTACCGCAATACGCCATTAAAATTATGCACTAAAATGCATTAACTACTAATTAAATACAAAATAGTAACTCCACATACGATTTCGACCGAGTGAACTATGAGAAGTTAAAAAAATATTTTATAATTAATGAGTATAGTTTTAGGGCCATACACTTTTACTATAAAGCGCCTTTTTTGCTGCCAATCTCCTTTAAAAAGAGGTTTATGAAGCATAAAAAAGTCTTTTATATTTTAGAAATCAATTTAAGAATGAATAATGACGACAGAGGTAAACTTGAATAGTTCTTTGCAAAAAGAACTTTTGTGTACTGTTTGGAGTTTAATTAAAGTAGGCCGGGAAAACTATATAAATTGTACGTAACACAGAGGCACGCAGCGCAGTAGTTCAGTGCAAAATTATGACTTTAGTATTTTTTAAATCAATGCATTTCAGTAAGGTAGTTAGGTTAGGTAGTTAGGTTAGCTATAATAATAGGAGAGGTATGGTAAGTTAGGTTAGGTTATACATATATACATGTTGTCATTTTAATCGAACACAAAATAATTAAATAAGATCACATTAGAAACTCGTTTAGTAATAGTAAAAGTAGTAGTATCTAATAATAAATAATAAAATAATAATAAATATTGCACAACTTTTTCACACAACGCCATCTAGTCCCAAGCTAAGCTAAGAGCTTGTTTTATGGGTACTAAACAGCTGATAAACATACTTATATTCTACACCCAGACACAGAACAAACCAAGTAATCAATCAATCAAGTTAAAACAAGTTCAATCTAGTTATTATTGGTTTGGATCTATTTGTTGTCATCTTATTAACCGTATCGTACGTATCTACTATATAAAATTGTCTTGTCACAGTGTTTGTAACAAAACTCCTCCAAAACGGCTTGACCGATTCTTATGAAATTTGTGTGTATATTCAGTAAGTCTGAGAATAGGACGTAAACTAATAAAAACCCAATAGGACTAATAAAATGATTCAAAGGCAGAACGAAGTTTGCCGGGACAGCTAGTATGTAGTTAAAAAAGGACTGAACACTAAAACAATGTTTTTCGCATTTCGAATATATTATGTTTGGAAACTGACGAACGTAAGCATTTAACATTAGTAGAAGCTATGTTGAATAAGAACTTGGAACTTCCAGTTTACTTATCAAGGCATCTATTCAGAAAAGTTGTACCCTCAGTTTGAAAGTTGTTACTATGTCTAGCATTTCTGTGAAATCACAAAGACTGGTTATTTCAATATTTTAAAGAAACAGTGAGGACTTAAATTACTTTACTATAACTAAAGGTTAACGTTTTTTTAACCCGTGGAAGAGTTTCCTATCTGTGATTGTTAGATTAGGTTTGAGGATGGAAGTTAATTCATATTAAACATCGATTGCTATATTCATATTATCAAAGTGTATCCAGATACACTTTGATAATATGAATGTAAGATGCATGATGCATGATGTATGTGTGATCCTTGTAATTTAGGATTTTCTACTAAAAAAAATCTCTTTCAGCAAAAAGTTTTTATTTTAAAGAAGAAGTAATTTTTCGTCGCATTTTATGTGGACTACTTGACTTAGCATATTTTCATGTCAAGCACAGTGAGATTTTCTCTGGAGTTATTTTAAAATTCATTTACTGCGTTCCTCAAATGCTAGTAGTATAATATGTGTATCTACCTACATGTAACATTATAGTACACTGCTACAGAATGTAGGTACCTGCTATGCTACTAACCGACCTCTAGCAGAACTGATTATGACAAATGAGTTTCCTATCGATTCTTCTAAGTGACGACTATAAAACAGTACTACAGCTACGGAACTGATAAACAGTAGTATACTAATCAAACATTAGTATTATATTAAGTAAAATGACTATAAATAATAATTAATGAGATTGCAGCGCCGGCGCGTGTCAGAGATAATGATAGTTATTCTTCAATAATATATATATATATATATATACACGTAATACCTTATCACGATCGTAATGGAATGATATCCATTATTAAATGGGCAAATAAAATAGTTATAAAAAAAACCCCAAGGAAAACACAATCGGAACACTTAGGCGTCAAAATTCTCCTCCCCATCGTTGCCATCTGGAAACGTGGCCAGAAGACTGGCAGCATTGCCACGTTGGATGGCAATGCTAATTCTTTGGCCAAAAATAAGCCGTTTCTCTGGTCACGCGAAGTGTCGACCAATCGGCGAGAAATTTCCTTGAGCAGGCTGCGTGCAATCGGACCACAAGACCCAATATAGCCTATATATAAAAGCATAAGGTTCATATGCGTAATGAAGCAAGCCGTAAAGCTTCTTAAATGATGTTAGTATCGTCTATGAACGTTTTATGTGGTCGTGCAAACCGCACCGAAATCCGTCTACCTGTTGGGAGTAGTTTGAACAACCTCATAGGGGCTTTAAATTTAGAGGTAGTTTAGTTTTACGAGCATTACCTACATAGTACAGTTTCAAGTGAAAGTGAAGGGAGTGTATTTTGCTAGGTAAAATAGTATAACTTTTAACTTAGTACATCGAACTAGCTTTGTTGTAATGGCTCAGTAGGTTCTTTAGGAAAATGGCTAGGTATCAAAATTACGATTAAGGCCTATCAGGTTGGCCAAATTGTTTTGCACAATTGCCTGGGTTCCTAAAAGCAAGACGTCAAATATCCCATAATCTTTATCAACAATCTGGTTAATAAATGTTTTTATTATATTCGGCCGGTAGTTCGAATGCGCGTATAAACAATTAAATGAACTAACTCTTTAGCTTTTCATATTCGAATAAATATAACTGCTGTTATTTTTTGTCTAAATTCAAACAATAATTCGAAGCTCCATCAATATTGTTGCAACGGTTAAATCTATGAAGTGGGTCGCCGTGAAACATTAACATGCGGCGTTACATCTACATAAATCATCAACGCATATGTGGTTACCGTGGTTTGACGTCACAATAGTAACCTAACCTACCTATCAGTTGCCCTTTATACTTGACTAGCGTTAGACATAACATCAAACATCATAATGTAACCAGCTGGTTAACTATTTGGTTAAGTTTTGAAACTAGACATTTTTTATGTGGCCTAGTGGTTTAAACATCTGCACGAGATTGTGGGTTCAAATCCAGACACGCACCAATGTGATTTTTATTTATTTATTATAACATAAAAAAAACTTAAAAACTTAATAAAATAAAACGAAATCAAAGTGAATAGGAAGCCAATTACTATCTGAGCAAGCGACGACTTGACTGCGACTTTATTTATTTATTTAATACTTCTAGCACACAAATGAACATAGGCGGACTTAATGCCTTAGGCATTTTCTACCAGTCAACCTTTAGGTAATGCAGAGAGACAAACAGTGGTAGGTGCAATTCCGTAAGAAAATTTGAAGAGAAGCAAACATTATTTATTTACATATATGTAAACAATAAATATGATAAATATCATGAAATATAATATAATAAATAGGTATATACACAAAAATCTTAAACACATGAACATGATAATCATGCCAAGGGAAAACATTAGCGCTTGTGACGAAACTACAGCCGTTTTTTGTGAATGTGCTCACAAACTAAAAAAGTCAATCGACTTTTTTAATAAAGTTATTCTCTCTTTTCAAATATGTACTTTGTAAGTTCGCCTGAGACACCATGGACATCGGTGAAAGAAAATATCGCGAGGAAACTTGATCTTATCTATCTATACTTATAATAAATCTGTAGAAGTAAAATTTCTGTACATTGAAAATATCAAAAAAATAAATAGCAGGGGGTGTTACTAGACCGACAGTGAACCCAAAAATATGATTAAAAAAATTTTTGTCTGTCTGTCTGTCTGTCTGTCTGTCTGTCTGTATGTTCAGGTATCACGCAAAAACTACCGGTTCGATTACGATGAAACTTGGTATACTTATTCTTTAATATCCTGGGCACAACACTGGGTACTTTTTATCCCAGAAAAGTATATACAATAAAAACAAACTTAATTTTGCGGTTCGACCCCTAGACCCGACTACTGTACCAACCGCAAATAATAAGTTTGTCGTAGGTTACGTCACCCGCAGTGGAGTTCACCAAGGGGCGCACACGGCTAAGATATTATAATATTTTATCTTAAGATACAATATCGCTCGCCATACAGTTCAATGGACTATCACACACTACGAAGATAATTATGTACATTGAATATAAATTCAAAATTAATATTGAAGGATGATTGGTGATCGATACTGATGCCAAAAATGCAATCAGTAAATGTTTTGTCCGTCTGTCTGTCTGTATGTGCACGCATAGTTCAATAACTATTATAGGGATTGGGATTGACTTGGTACGGTTGTAATCAATACGCCTGGGTAGGTTGATCTTAGTCCCAGTTACACATGGTCAGTTGTACGGCGCTCTTTCCCGGGTCAGTAGTTCCAGAAATCTTTATGCATACATACCTACTGGAAGGATCAACTTTGAAAGTAGTCTATCTGGAAGTATTATGCTAAAATTATTACGTTTATATATCAACTCACAGCGTAAACCGCTGGTATTAGAGACATGAAACTTGAAGGGGACTTCTTAGTTAAGAATAAGTATCCACTAAAACACGATTTTTGGAAATTCAACCCTTAATGGGAAAACATAGGGGGCGGAAGTTCGACATCCACGCGGGCGAAGCCGCGGGCAAAAGCTAGTAGTTAATATTAGTCTGAAATCGCCAATCCGCCTTGAGCAAGCCGGGTGATCAATGCTCGTGACTTCTCTGCATGAGAAGAGACCTTTGCCCTACAGTGGGACCGTAACAGGCTGGTATAGTTATTGTAATTTTTAAAGGTATCGTGAGATAACGATTGTCAAGACACATCTTGTATTTTGTAAAATTACGATACGCCATAATGGATTGTAAGTTCACTTGTCCGTGCCTAACGCCTTATTTTTGCGTTTGACCTTATAAATAGGCTGAAAACGTATCGGGGACAAGGGATTCAGACATGTGTAAAAAGGTATTATACGTATATTGAGCAGCTTTGTTTTGACTGGAATCCGACCAAGTATATTTTTCGCAAAGGACGCTAACACACAACGTAAGAAAATCTGTTGCTTAATTTGGATCATCCTTAAAAAGCTTTTTCTTTGGTCAGGGATCAAATGTTGTTATATAAACACTGACGAGTTTAATCTATAAGCTATAATAAGAAGCTGATGGAGGAGGTACCTTAAACACAAGGTTAATTCTAAGTTCAACTTCTAGGTTGGTTGGTTCTAAGACATCCCTGCTTAAAACTGTTTTCTTGAAGTTGATGAAATAATGCGACAAAGATTTTATAACGTAAAATCACGCCCATTATTTTCGAAAGGTTAAGCAGAGGTGTGTAGTTAATCTACACTTTTTATCTATTTAAACAATTCTAAGTACAATTTATTTACACGGTTTCTATTTTGTTTTACTTTAAGGAAGGGCTGATTGCTATGAGAAAACACATTGCTAGTCTTAAGTGATCGTATTTTTCTATTCTTAACGCCATCTTGGGTTCTTCCCACGTTTTACAATAAGTCTTTATTTGAAACTTCTATTAGGGGTTTTAAGGTGTGTAATCTTAACGCATTTTCAGGCATGAAATTTCTTCTACGTAATGTAGGTACCAAGCTTATCTTTGGTAGGTACCTATTAGATTCTCTTGGATTTAAAAGCATTATTTGCGATCAATACTCTTGTGCTACATTCGGCTTGAACATTGACAGATAGTTCGGTGAAAGATTTTCCCGATATAGGTACGAATACTTTCGTACAAAAATTTAACAAAAAATATATTTCCGATATGTGCGAACAATACGTCAGAGACCGTGGCACAATCCTTTATGACTTTAAAGTGCCGTTGACATATACCATAGACAAAGAGGTAGGATTATTTCGGCCTGTGGCGTGGAATATGTTTCACACATAGACATCGCACATTGCATTGTTAATAATATTTCACATCTTTCACACAACACCATCTAGTCCCAAGCTAAGCAGAGCTTGTGTTATGGACTAATAAACATACTTATATATTTTTGAATACAATATGAATAATTTACAGCCAGATGCAGAACAAATGATAGTGCTCATCACACAAAAATTTGTCCTGGGTGGGAATTTAACCCACGACCTCCGGCATAGCAGTCAGGGCCATTAACTGCTACACCAAAAGGCCAGTTGATTTTTTTTTAAGGTCTCCTTAAACATTCGTGGATACTTGTTTAGATGTAGATAAGCAAAATGAAAACTTCTTATGGGCTATGAATGTCTACGTGACGTAGGTACTTGCCTACTTTGGCGGAGGGAGCTTTAGTTAGTACAAGGTATTTCACATCAAGGTTTACTACTCCTTCTGAAAAATTTGATCCAGTAGTCGAGATAATTGAATGGATGAGGTTGAATGCCCATGTTGAGCTTTACCAACAATGTTTAGGTCACCGGGAAATTCAATGCGAAACTGCAACGCAATATTTATTTAATTATAGAGCGCTCAGAACGTACACTAGAATGTTAGCGCGACTTTGATTAAGGTTATTGAATCAAAATGTGCTGCACAACATTTTTCTTAAAAGTCTTTAAGTAGATTAGCAAGAATATTTTAAGAATAACATTTCACATTTTGAAATTCAATTAAATACATACATTGATGTAGTTTGTAATGTGTATCAATTTTAACATCTTTGTTATGTTATGTTATCTTTAATGTGTCAATTGAAAATCTGCCAATCCCTGCTAACAGATAATTATAATAATACCTACCTGTAACTATTTTTAGAAGCGAACTTCTGGCCCAGCGACAGTGCCTGACAATGAACGTAATAAATCTGTGAAAGAATTTCGTTAATAGGGACTCGTTTGGGCAAAAAACGGGATGTACAATTTTAATATTATCTCTATACCTACTCATTACAACCAAATGACGACACGTAAAATCTATTTGAAAATTAGAGAGGGCGGACCAAAGGTTCTCAACTATATACAGTGACATGTAGTATGAGTATTCTTATTATTAACGTTACAGTTTGAGGCGTAAGATCTACTTTCGATTTGAACACTTGAACACTTACGGCACGATTGCGTAAGAAACTGATGAAATACATATCTAAGCAAATAAAGAATAAAATAAAATTAATTAAATTATAACTGCGGTAGGAAACGATAGAAGATTAGGCTACTCTTGCACAAAGGGTTCTGATGTGTATAGATATACAACCCTTTGTGCCCCGGAACGCACATTGAGATTTGCTGCTGCATTTTGTTGGACTAGCATTTAGACTCCGACAGAGCTGAGAACAAGCCCAAATGATGATGATTCAAATAAGAGTCGACACAATGTGCCAGAATGTTTATAATATGAAGTTCAATGTTATTTCTTTCTTTCTTACTTTTTTAAAATCTACAGAGTGGAAGTCCACGAGTTCAGCCTTTTATCCTGGACCCCCAGTGTTATAATTCTTCGTCGCCTTTTCCTAATATCCTAGATTTTTCCGTTGTTTTTTTTTTGCATTAAATTGTGTAATATCATATGTATTCTATCTAATACAATGAGATTTGTAATGAAAGAAGTGTTTTTTTTACTTGTAAATGAAGAATCTAATTCGGTTTGATAGAAATTATGAGTTTTTCATGTTTTTTCTAAATCAGGAAAAGCCAAACAAGAAATTTCAACGCTGTGGGTCCAGAATAATAACACTGAACTCGTGATATTATGTACGGCAATGACCCATCTACCCTAGTTTTATGGTCAGGACAGCAACTTTACTACAGTCATTTCTTAAATAATTTCCCTACAAGTATGGGAGATAAGTTTAGCACAAAGAAAAGTCAATTTGAAATATGCATAGCGGAACAATGCTCCCGGGAAATAATCGAGATACGGCGCGAAAGGGCTCGAAGTGCGAATCTCTGACACAATAATATGAAACCTGCAAAAACATACCTACCAACACCTACACGGCTTGTCGTAAAAAATAATTAAT
This sequence comes from Euplexia lucipara, assembly GCA_921972225.1. NCBI lineage: Eukaryota > Metazoa > Arthropoda > Insecta > Lepidoptera > Noctuidae > Euplexia > Euplexia lucipara. The sequence continues at coordinate 10,525,817 of OV179144.1, forward strand.
CCCATAAGGTACCTCTCATGCACGAGGTTGTGGTTCAAATCCGAACATGTACCAATGTGACTTTTTCATTCATAAGTACTTTTTAAGTATATCTGAGACATATTTTTTTTTGTTTTTAATTTGCTATAATAATAATATATTTTATTCTAAAGTAAAATAGGTAAAATAAAACATAAAAGTTTTAAAAATAACTAACAAAGGGATTTAAATCTTAGATACCTGTACTAGGTTAGATAAACCTGTTTCACAAGCGACAGGAGCTCTTTTGGTCATTGTAGTCCAAATAATTATTACATTAATATAAAATTTGACATTGGCCAAGGATAACGTCCTGAGAAAACCTAGAATTACTGTTAACTAGCATTTTGCTAACGACTTTATCCGCGTGATTTCGTACTTTAACATCCGCTCCACCCCCTTTTAGTTTTGAAATTAAAATATAGCCTATGAAACTCACAAATAATGTGGCTTTCTATTGGTAAAAGATTTTTTAAACTCGGTTTAGTAGATCCAAAGATCTCTACAACGCCAGAAGCTCACAAACTTTAACTCTTTGTAATATTTGTGTAAATAGATATTTTGTAATCGCCAATGCAAGCTTGGTGGTTAATGCTCTTGACTTCTCTGTATAGAAGAGGCTTTTGCCCTTTAGTAGGTCAGTAACAGGCTAGTTTTATTATTATTAATCCCTTTGATGCAGCCAAGAAATATGAAGACGTAGAATTTAATATCTGCAGGCTGATAACTAGGTACCTACATAGGGACAGTTTAGTAGGGATGCGCCAAGTTAACGTAAAATTTAGATCTCGTGGCCACCCTGGGGCTTTTGCCTCTACTAATATTATTTTAAGATAGACGCTTTTTATGGCTCGCGAAATTAAAATAATTTCACCTTCTATTTAAGACGGTGAGTAAGTACCTATGTGCATCGCAAATACTACGAAAATGTGAAGAAAAGTTGGATCTACACACATCAAAAGTGTCTAGGGATCAACATATATTTTTGCAATAACTTTTCTCCTGATTGATATTAATTAAAATTTTCTTTAAGGATTCATCAAATAAAGTGTTTTCGTTTGTCACAGTAACGATAAACCAAGTCACCTTTGCATTAATAAAGAAATTTGCCATTTTCCTAATAAAGGGATTTTTGACATTTGAACCACTAACATTAAAGTTCGAAAAAAAGACTGAAATAACAGTTTTCTTTAAAATTTTATTGGGTAACTTAAACAATTAATAATCCGTGTTTCTACCGCGAACACTAACAACACATGAACATCGGTTTGGCATACTCAAAATGAGTTCATCCAAATCACGCTGTGGAATGGCCGCCCATGTTCGTTGCAACAACAAAAAAAGGTCTTCTTGCGACTGGATACCCTCCATATTCGGCAGAGCTCTTCTCTGTAGCATATCCCATGCATGCTCAATCGGGTTCAAGTCTGGCGACTGAGCAGGCCAGGGCAGGACATTGATGTTAGCTGCGGCGAGAGTCTGTCTTACAACTCTTGCGGTGTGCGGTCGTGCATTATCATGCATTAACTGAAATAAGGGACCGATTTGCACTTGTAGAGGAACGATGACGTCTGATACAATCGTCTCAGCATAAATTTGAGCGTTGAGGTTGCCTCTGATCCAAATCAACTCAGTTCTTCCGCCGATCCAAATACCCGCCCATACCATGATGGTTCCACCACTATAAGGATGGACTTCCTGGCAGGATTTTAATCGCTGTTGGCGTTCAGGGGTTCTTCAGTGTCGTATACGTCTTGTATCCGGTCTCATACCAAAACGAGACTCATCAGAAAATCACACGAAACGCCATTGTTCTTCTGCCCAATTTCTGTGTTCAAAAGCCCATTGATATCGAATCCTACGATTGTGCATTGCTATAGGTGGTACCCGTAGCGGTCTTCGGGAATGAAGGTTCACTTCATGCAAGCGGTTTCTGACTGTTTGGTCGCTAATTAAGTTCCCTGAAGAGTGATGAAGCCTCACGGCTAACATCATGGCGGTTATTATTGGAGCTCTTCGAGTTAAGATTTGAATGTATCGGTCTTGTCTCCGTGTGGTGCAGCGATACCGTCCTCCATGGCGCTCAGCCACGGTACCAGTGCTTCGGTAACGTGTCCAAAGTCGACTGATAACACTCTGACTTGTATTCAGAGCTAAAGCCACAGTACGTTGACGGGAACCAGCTTCTATCATTCCCACGGCTCTGAGCATTTCTTCCCTGCTTAAATGACGTCGCCGCTCCATAATAACGTTGGTTTTAATCAGTAGTAGGGAAACAGTAGCACTAATAATGTCTTCAATGCGTTGTATGTTTTTATAGGGAAAATATTGACAGCTGATTTTCATCTTTTACTCGAATTTGATTCACAGTTCCTGATTCAAATTATGAAATGCACCAAAAAGGATCCATATAAATTTATAAAATCATAAATTTATTACAAAGCCACATCTCAATCTCAAGAAATCCGCATAAAAATGCTTGATTATACTCGTCTTTGTTTCATTCTCAATGAGATAGGTTTACTTGTAGTACGGCTTATTTATATCACATCTTCATTACATAGTTTACAGCCAAAAACTGAACGTATCCCCTCGTGTCACGCGCACCTGTCAGTTATCTGTCAAATATCTTCATTGGTTTTTTATGTCACATAATGGCGTCATCTTTTTCCTATATTTTTTAATATTTTGTGTTGTATTGTGAAAATACTGTTCCAAATAGCATAATAATGGGAAAAAGGAATTCACTAGATAAAATTAGAATATCAAAACGACTGAGAGATGTATTTTAAGCTAAAACTTGATTCAAGTCACGAAGAAGGTAAGAAAATACCTATAAAAAATGGCCGCTTTTAAACTGTTTTCTGTAACTATTTCATCAGAAAACTGATTCAAATACTTGCCTGATTATAACTATAGCAAATCAAGGCCCTGTGTGCGTATTATAGCTAGTGAATATGAAAACATAGGGTGCGCTTTGTGTTTTTTGCGTTATGCACGTGCTACTGTGCTTGCAACCTACAAGTGCATGCCTGACCTTCGGGACGTTCTGCGGGAACGTACGTGGTCAACAATGGCAGTATTGGCAGTGAATAGCCCAACCTGTGGAGCGTTTGAAAACGCATTTGTGATGAAAAATGGCTAAAGTAAGCAACACAACTTGTGCATGCCTGACCTGTGGGACGTTCTGCGGGAACGTACGTGGTCAACAATGGCAGTATTGGCAGTGAATAGCCTAGCCTGTGGAGCGTTTGAAGACGCATTTGTGATGAAAAATGGCTATATATGGTGAGCAACTTGCCTAGAACCTGTGGGGCGTTCTGCGGGAGCGCACGTGGTTTACAATGGCTATGTTGTGATTTAAGCAATCTGAGGGGTGTTCTTTAGGGACACACGTGGTTGACTATTTTCTTATAACCTTCAAGGGAAGTTCTGCGGGAACTTACATGGTTATATGGTACAATGTTTGTTGCCTTTACAGCATGAACTGTTTTCTACAGACACTGTAATAAATTCATTAAAACAATTCATCTGAAATTATTAGAAAAAACAAAAAATGTTTCTCCGGAGTTCATAAAAAATCTTCAAACTAAAGTTGTATTATGCAGATTCTAGTTGGTAAATGGAATGATTGAAGAACAGGTACCAGGTACCTCCGGAAAAGACATAAGATGTTCAGATTCGCAAAATGCTAGCCGTGGGTTCTCAACTGGAGAAATCAGGATAAGATTTACCAAAAATAGATTACCCAGGTATCTAATACTTACTAAGAAGCTTAACAAAATATGTTATTTAATAAGCATAATGAAGATGAAGACAACATCAGGGTGTCATCGCCCTGCCTTGTTTTGACTCAGACCTTCAAATGTGTCTAGATACTCCGGAGCAAAAAATGTTACAAAGTTGAGTGATACTTTAAGGTATGATATATATGTATACATATAGAGGGGCATTTTTTTTCCCTGCTAGTAACAGTCATAAAGACATCAAGAGTTTTCTGCCTTATTCGGAGTCAGAAACATACTTATTTGGTGAAGACCCAATACTTCCCAAACAAGCAGCTTTAAAAACCAACCTCACTCCAAAAATGGGGGGGGGGGGGGGGAGGCATCATCTGAGACACCAGTGGTTGAGAAAACATGAGAAGACCGGAGGATTCATCAGCGCTGCAAAATACACCCACAGGTGGGCATTTTAAAAATTAATTTATGTGATTGATAACTAATCATCACTTCTATTTGTGGTTATTATTTTTTGATAAGATTGTAACTACTTTACAACTTTATTTCATACTAAACCACACCAAAGTTACTTTTCATTGAAAGAAAAACTTTCCAAAGAGAAATCTTTTCAGATAATATCTGTAATTTATAAATATTTTCTGAGCAATAGAAATTGGTCAGAATACTAAAGCTTAGTTTACCAGTCTTTTATTGGTAAAAAGCCCATTGGAAGCTTTCCATTAATTTCTAAATTAGAAGTTGAAGTTTTTTGTTAAAACAGAACATTTCAAATGAAAAGTCTACCGCACTATAAGTGATATTTAACAGAAAAATGACTTTCTGATAGAGGTAGTTTTTTTAAACAGGCTTATTGCCTGGTCAATATTTACACATATATGACATTATAGACTCTTCAAAGGAAATGGCAACAATTAATTGTTTTATGTTTTTTGGGTTACCTATATATAATGATAAACTTTTACAAGAAAGGTGAAAGATGCTTACAAAATGAGAGGCTATAATATATCAGATTGTTTATTCCGAATTTCTGTTAAGAAATAATTCAGTTAACTGTAGATAAACAAGGAAAAACAAGATTCCTAACTAACAAACTAAACAACTGTTATAAGTTAAACATGTGAAGTCAACTATAGTCAGATTCCATGTTCAGATGAATGAAAATTTTACATCCACTTGCATGACACCTATTGAATATCTTGTCTTTTATTTAATAAGTTAATAATGAGAATAAATTATTATGGAATAGATACTACCTTGAATACTGCATGTTTAAACAAGACCTTGAATGGTAGTTCATAAACATAGTCAGAGTAAAGAATATTTTCAAGTTAGAAACTTTATTTTATTTTTTGACTGGCCTGTTGGTCTAGTGGTTAGTGACCCTGACTGCTATGCTAGAGGTTGTGGGTTTGATTCCCACCCAGGATAATGTTTTTCAATCATTTGTTCTGTGTCTGGGTATAATTTATCCCTAATATGTATTTATTTATCAGCATATATATAAGTATATAAGTATTTTTATCAGCTGTTTAGTACCCATAACGCAAACTCTGCTTTGTTTGGAACTAAGTGGCGTTGTGTGGAAGTTGGAGAATATTTATTTATTTACAAATACTTTTTCCACAAGGTAATTTCCAAGAGGTTATGGTTTTCGGAGGCATCTAAGCAATGGACTGAAAATGAAGCTAAGCTTCAAATTATATTTTAGATTCAATTGCTGCCTACTTAGTCTGTAATGCCTTGCAGGACACCCAACAGATAGTGAAATCTGATAGAGAATGGATTATATGACTACATTAACATACAATTGATTGGGAGGAGTTCAATATCCTACCTATCTATATACCATTACTAAAAATAATTGGCAGTGGTGTGATTACAAACCAAAGGGTTTTTTGATTTTGATTTTCTACATGATTAAATTTTAATTAATAGCTGATTCTGAATCTAGAAGAAAAGTAAACATTACAAAAGCAGAAGGTACTGTTTGTACTTCATCCATTGTTCAGTCAAACCATGGTTCTCAATATTTCAGAGATTGTTGATACATTTACAGAGGCATTTTAACCCCTTAATTATCTCCTTGGCACTATCATTCTAGATTGTGACATGTCCTTCACAGGAAATTGAAATAAGTGTCAAGAATAGGTTTAATAGACTGAAAAGTAGTCCATATTGGATCGTAAAGTTAGTAAAATACAAAATGAAATGATTTTATTTAATTTTTTTTTATTTTTAAAAGTATAGAATACTCTTGATTATCCACCTTAATAACTTAAAGAGTTATATAGGGTATTTATTACTCATAAAATAGGTAAGTGATTTCTTACAAACAACCGTTGAAGAATATTGTCATGTAAACATTTGTACATGTTTGGAGTGTGAACAAGCAGTTGAAAATTAATTACGTTAAATATTGATTGAATTCCAGTGCGTTTGACTTAAAACTGTGAATTGTAGCAGTACCAAGCCTACCATAACTTATGCTGATCAATATCATAATGAGACTCCTGGAAGAAGTTTTTTCCTATGAAAGTTTTGTTTATATTTGATCTGCTCTACCCTTGATCATAGGACCGCATAAGATGATAACATGAAAAGATTATTTAAAGGCTTCATAATAAGACCTCTTAAACTTAGATATACCTACTTGGGATGTTTTTTCATGTTTACTTAATTATGTTTTAAATAATTACATGCAACAACGTGATTTATACTTTGTTACCAAGAAGGTCTATTGAGTCTATTTGCGAAAACTACAGGTCAAAGGATGATAACAATCTCCATTATAAAAATAGAGTGATCCAATTAGACATAGGTAATCATAATTAAGAAAATTACAGCTATTACAATTGATATGATGAAGGATTAACAATAAATTAGGAGATGGACAATTACAAGGTTTCTATTTTTTGTTTCCTATTTTTACAAAACAATAGGTAAGTAGGTACCTACTAAACATTGTAACAAAAACGCTGAACTGTATAAGCTCCAGTGTCAGCCGTTGGATTACCAGGGCTATGGAAGAAAGAGTGAACTTAATATTAGCGCGTTTTTTCAACTTTCATTACATTCATTATGTAAGAATTTCAGCCGGTAAGGGGGTTTTTTAATATCAACTTTATTATAAATTATACCTACACGTGAACTGAAGGGTCAACCATTCCTTCCTAAATTTCCAAAATGGACATATTAATAATAGACATTTTCCATTTTAGTTTTGACGAGTATGATTCTATTTGAATTGTAATTCGATGTTGTGTTTTTTATTTATTTTTTTTGATTCTTTTGGAAAATTTAAAATAACTCATTGTTATTTTTAATTATTTAATAATTATTGATTGATTTTACAACTTGTCTTTAAACATCTACAAGTAAACCTATCTCATTGAGAATGAAACAAAGACGAGTATAATTGAATAGTCAAACGAACTTACCTGTAAGTGAAGTTCGACGGTAATTATACGAAGTCTTTGTTTCATTCGAAAATGAGAAGAGTCCCACCCGACCCAAACAATACATGCTATCTAAATACAATTTTATGCATGGACCCCACGTTGTAAAACCAATCATTTGCTGTGAACTTAATGAAGATATTTGACAGATAACTGACAGGTGCGCGTGACACGAGGGGATACGTTCAGTTTTTGGCTGTAAACTATGTAATGAAGATGTGATATAAATAAGCCGTACTACAAGTAAACCTATCTCATTTTCGAATGAAACAAAGACTTCGTATAATTACCGTCGAACTTCACTTACAGGTAAGTTCGTTTGACTATTCAATCCCTAGACACTTTTGATGTGTGTATAATAATAAAAAAGTAAACTATATCAGCCCGTTGCTTTCCTATTTTGCGGTGGGAAAGTAATAGGCTTCTTTCCATTCAGCGAAGGCACAAGCATTGATCACCACGCTTAGGTACACACGGCGGATTTGTGATTTAGTTTTTTTTGGGCTAGATTCTTCGATCAAGTGCTATTATTGATCGTAGGCAAGATTATTAAATTGTTTTTTTTTTATATATATATTAAACTAGCTGCCCTGGCAAGCTTCTTTCTGCCTTTTATTTAGTTTTTATTAGTTTACGACTTAATCTCAGACCTACACACAACATAAGAATCAGGCAAGTCCTTTCCGAGGAGTTTTGTTACAAACACCATAATACAAGATTTTATGTATTAGATAAACGAAAAAAATAGAGAAAAAAATTTAAACTCGTCTTGACCTATGTATCTGAAAATTTATAACACCCCTATTTTTGCGTCGGGGGTTAAAAAAGACTTTAGCGACTACTGAAACATATTTACATTAATAATTTACTGCATACATCACCTGTACGCCAGCTATGTGTGAAATCGAAAATAAGTACAAGATGTGAGTCATCTGGTATTTCGATATCATCCGATGAGTTTAGCCAAAACTTGTCAGAGCTCTTAAATAAATTGCTAGCTCTAGTTTAGGTATCCATTTGATATTTTCGCTCCTTGTCTCGAATACATTTTTGCAAATCTTATTCTATCTACGAAAGCAAAATAAAACTTTTACTTTGATAAATATTCGAAATAGTTTGTAGGTACTTCATTGATGCTGTTTTATATACTAGATTTTCTGTATAGTTAATAGATGCTGATGTGCCAACTCATGAAAGTTTAACTACGTAGATTGGTCGGAGAATTAATAGAGCCTAGAAATATCTTGTTACTGAACAATATTTATTGCGTTCAGAAAATTTTCTTTCACATTATTATGAAGGTATGAGTAAGTTGATTGCTCTTACAAACTATGTAACAGCTTCGTGTAGCATGAGTCCATAATTTAATATTTTATCATAAACATTTTTAATTCACAAGCTGACTTAGCCATACGTTTGCTGTGGCTAAAAACTATCCCATCCCATCTTTTAAGTTTAACCAAATTACACACGGTAAGCCAAATTTCGTAATAAATGGCTAAGTCGTTCCGGAGTTTATACGGGACAAACATCGTGACGCGAGATTTAATTGTATGAAGGTAGTAGGTATATAAAGTAGGTGTAATACTTCTTAAGGATAGGTCTTCTGGTTAGCAAGTATATAACTCAATGGGCCTATTGTATTTTTATACAATAATTTTTACGTCCTATTGTCTCATTAACACTCACGTCAATTTCAACAGTAATCTCGTTAACTGTCCACTTGATGGTAATTTGCACATTGAACATCTACCTACTAGGAACGAATCGCACATAAAGCGATCACTGTCACATTTAAATGAATTATAGAACATCGATAATGCGTGATTTGCATTGAATAGCGATGAGCGTCCGTGTCACTCGTTAACATATGCACATAAAGTAAAAGTCGCTAACATCCACCACGACCGACCAGCCTTCATTATACCACTAACATTTTATTGTCACGTTACTATCTTGCTCCTACATACAAGTAGCAAGGTCGGCACATGTGTGCACAGGTGCGACTTTATAACACCTGTAAAAATCTTACCTCACAGTAGTTAAGATACATACCTAAATGTTTTTGTTGAATAAGTAACATTTTACCCTATGACTCATCTTTGAGCCTGAAGAACAGTGAACATAAAATTCTGGGAACGTCCATACTCTGTGATGTTAGTAGGAAATTGACCGGAAAAGGAAAGTGATAAAATGTACGACCGTGTCAATACTGGACTTGATGTCCATCCATCGGACGTAAAACGAGAAATTTCTTTTCAAAGATCTAGATGACAAAGGAAATTCCCAGTATGTGGGATCGAAATTGTATTACAGCTCACAAAGCGAGTTTCCTTTAACGCTAAATAAAGTAAAGTCTGATTAGACTGGACTGTTGGTCTAGTAGTTAGTGACCCTGACTGCTATGCCGGAGGTCGTGAGTTCGATTCCCACCCAGGACAAATGTTTGTGTGATGAGCACGATCATTTGTTCTGTGTCTGGGTGTAATTTATCTATAATATGTATGTATTTAGAAATATTTAGATAAGTTTAACAGCTGTTTAGTACCCATAACACAAGCTCTCAAGCTTAACTTGGGAATAAATGGTGTTGTGTGAAAAGTTGTGGAATATATTTATTTATTATAATATATCTCACAGTTCACTTCATAACGAAATGGATCATTTGGCGGAAATTTCTGGTTAATGGAACTTGGTTTGGTTAGCGAACGACGAAACCACGTGAAAATGAATATCATTAAAGTCCCCATGCAAACTAACAAGCTCTTTGTACCCCAACGATAATGAAAAGCATACAGTTATTGTTGGTAATCAGCCTCATTTACATGTTTTTGTCAGGATTGCCAGCAGTAAAATATAAATATTCAGGTACTTACTACCTACTCACATTACAAACAGTGTTGACAGAATTTTAAGTTTAAATTGTTTTCTAGGAGTTTTTTTGACAACATAATATAATAACCGAAAACTTTCTTACATGAAGAAAATTAAGATTTAAATCTTTGCATAATATTTCACTAAAATTAAATTAAACGTTTCTATACCAATTGGGCACGGGTGCATGGCATAACGAACAAGTTTTAAGCGTTTAATTCACAAGGTTGTTTCAGGGATGGCGGTATATTTTCATGAATGACACTTCAAAGCAACTGTGACAAATACCGGGATGATAACAAAAGGATTTTACGGTTGTAACTCGATATTTTCAGTTATAGTTTTATAATTTCTGTTTGTTTTTCTGGCAGACTTTTAAAAATACGAAACAATGGCACTGTTTAATGATGCGGCGACCAATTTCAATATTCAAATTTTAATATTTATTTAACCTTCTTCTAATAGTTCTGAATAGTGAGCAAGTTATATAGGGTTTGTCGATCTGAAGTTTCTTAGAAGCAGCCGAAGTCTAGCCATAAGACCAGGTTGACAGCAATAGGTTCACCCCCCTATTGTAAGAAATTTTAAACATAACAAGCGAAATGTGGCCGCACTGCAGGTGTGTATTTTCCTATTTTTTCGGGCACTACAGGCGTAATTTTAGGTCTGTTTATACAAATCTTGAACATTTTTGTGAAAGTACTTAACTAAAGCAATTTACCATCATATTATATGAATAAAATACGCTTTAAGAATCGCCTCGCTTTCAAGAATCGTTAGTACAAAAGGTAAAGTAGCTACTCGTAGAATAAATTACATCGGTAATGTATGTTGGAGTTTGATTTGTAATTTATTAAAGCTTATTTCTATTCAATGGAACAAAGTGGTTCGGAAAAGACGAACACTTTGTTACTGTTTACTTTATTCCGTAATACAATGATTACAAGCCGAAGCGGTAAGACGACCCCGAAAATGGAATACACGTTCCATAAAGGTAAAGAAAGCATTCTCCCATGTATAGATTAATCTGGGGGATTGCGTTCCATACCTGTACGCCCTACGGCAAAGATTCTATACAATTATGTATCGTTACGCGCTGGAAATATCACGTAAATATTAGCGTAATAACCCAGAGATAACACTTACGATAATTTAGGCAGTGATAAAAATATGAATGGAAAAGAGTCATTCAAGAGGAGATAAAGAAATAAAGCGTGGTTGAGGGAAATGTAACACGTTACACGCACCTAGAGTTGTATTCCTTCGGATAATCGTAGACCGAAAAAGCTACGCATGGATAAGTAATATCTACGTTTCTTGTCAACGTTGGTCTATCAAAGTGTGGGTCTTTGTTGAGACGTTATTTATCTTGTCAACTGCTGGGAAATGCGAAAAATAAGTGATCCAGTTTATTAAGACACCCGTTGTATGCGGTCTGCGTACGTTTCTGAAGGTATTCTCCTATGAGTATTCGTGCTAAAACTTTTTTAATATGTGTTGTTTGCTGGAGTAACTTATTTGATCGAGCTTAAGAAAAAGGCGGTATTAATTCTGATTCCGATTCAACTTCTATAGTTTAAGCTAAGTACCTATCTACAATGAACTAAAAAAAGCTAAATTAATAGCTATTTGGACTAGATGGACTGGCCTGTTGGTCTAGTAGTTAGTGACTCTGACTGCTATGCCGGAGGTTGTGGGTTCGATTCCCACCCAGGGCAAATGTTTGTGTAATGAGCACGATTTGTTCTGTGTCTGGGTGTAATTTATTTATCTATAATATGTATGTATTTAGAAATAATTAGGTATGTTTATCAGCTGTTTAGTACCCATAACACAAGCTCTTAGCTTAGCTTGGGACTAGATGGCGTTGTGTGAAAAAGTCGTGGAATATTTATTTTATTTTATTTATTTAACCACCTTGTTACCATACTAGACATTAGATAAGAAGACACAGGTCTAGAATGTGATAAACTCAGGACCTAAAGCCACAGGATTATATTAAGTAAAACCTATGACACGCCATCTATCTACGATTGCGATAACAGTGAGGCAGGTAGGTGATTCATGTTACCTTTAGGTAAGGTTAAAGTCACTAATGATAATTTCCTAGGCAGAAAACGGTTTTGTGTAAAAGCTGATTATCTAATTGGCTGGTGTTGTCTTGATAAATAATTTGTTGGCGGATTTTCAAATTAAATGAAACACAGATCGCACGATGTGGTTAGCTATGCAAAATGTATAGGTAGTCAGGTCCCGAACAATGGTGATATTAAATTTGAACAATCAATATCTTTTATATTAATTAATTAATTATTATAAAGGCTGAAACATTTGCCATGTCTGACATCTGTTAGGGCAAAGGGACGGTGATAATAAGTGCGTAAGACATATTTAATCATGCATACCTATGTTATCTAAATTCCACAACCGCAAAGTTGCAAAATCTAATTTTGGACATGTAATACTGATAGCGATAAATTTAATAAATTTATCGAAGTTGTAAAATAAATTAATATATCCACACTGTGGTTATAAATTGAACTAATTTTATATTAACCATCGATGTTTGACAAGTTTTGCATCAACGTAATTGAATATCAGTTAGGTCAGTGGTGTAGATAACGTCATTTGTGAAGTGAGTTTATCGATAGATTTAGTCGAAAGGGGTTCACTTCGCTTTGTATTTTAAAAGAAAATGAGAAAGCAAAGCTAAGTGATTACTCGCGTCGAAGAAGGTCATCAAGATGAAACAAGTTTGTCTAGTGAAAAGGAGACTTTAATACTGTAGATTGCACATTTCATTTACGAGTCGGTCATTTCGAGAATTGGCGGATTTTTCGGCGTGTTTGTTGTCAAGAATTGTTGACTGCCAAAACAATTAAACGGTCACAACAACACTAAAAGGTTGGTAGATTTTTAGTGAACACTTTATTTTTTTAGACAATTGTAAATAATGTAACTATTTTACCAAATTTTATAAAAAGTCTGACCACATGATGAATAGCCGCGTGTTTACTTGTTATTTAAAATGATTTATCGATTTTTATTCTTTGATTTCGTCAAGCCATTAATGGATAATATGGTTAGAGATAATATTTTAGAAAATGGCTGTTTACTTTACAAAACGGCTATTTTAAAGACTCGAGATTTTTTTTTTTTATGTAACTATGGCAACATAAAATAATTTTCTTTTACGTGCAATGTACATTTATATTTTCAAAGTACATTTATAATAATACCTGGTTTTGGAGACCAACCTTTTGTTAATAAGTATGGCCACTAATTGGATAAAATGTTAACATGACCTGAGCCTGCCTTGAGCTCTGTCAAACAACCTGTAAGACCTATTTGTTTTACCAAAAATCATACTAATACATACTTTGACTTTGACTTTAACCTGACCGGTATGTACTGATAATATCGATAGCGGTATATTTTTAAGGCATATTTAGAGATGCGCGCATTTTATTCAGTAAAGAGCCCGATGAGTTGATAAATCTACAAGTTTTGTGTCTATTTAAACTATGTTAATAAAAATAAAATATGAAAAAATGACATTGCATTTCATCAAATTCTTTATTTATGGAAAAATATTCTGTTTTTTATATTTTTAATATCAGTGTATTGCAGTTGGAGGCTAGGAGTATGTGCTTCTCTTTCATATAAACCGCGAGTTCTGTTTAATAACACACTTTGATTGGAAAATGTCAAGTATACTTTTATAGAAATACACCTTGCTGCACATTTTTATGCATACACGTCATTTTTCAAAATATGATGCGTGTAAATATATATATCTGTCATTATTTGATTTGTAATGCACCCGCACATGCGTGTGTAATTGAATCGTAAGAAATAATGTGCATAGTGTTTCGAGGCATTCATTTTAATAAAATTTTCTGACTATAGCGAAAGGCTCAAAGATTGGTTGGATTGATAATTATATTATGTGTTATATGTTAGCCAAAAGTAGGGTATGCGTTAACAATAGAGAAAAGGGATGGAAAAGAGGAGTCCTTACCAAAAGACAGGACAAGTGAAAACAATTAATTTCACTCTTCTGTAAAGTATACCTTTCACTGTGAAGCGTATTATGCTAAATTAGCGCAATTTAAATTAGAAAGGGGAAAAAAGCTTCGTAGCCACAGAATTGTTTACGTTAAAAATTTTGTTAAGTAGTTAAAATTAAATTAACTGAGTCTTGTTGTTGTCTTCAAAAATGTAAGAATTATGGAATATGAGTGTGTGCCAAGGCCGAACAGCTGTTTTTATTTCACGTGCTGCCATGGCTAGTGACAAATATTGTGATACTTTGGACAGACAATATTTTCGTTGACTTAAAAATATTATACAGTTTTAATTAAAAGTACACCATTGTACTTTTAAAATTAAAACAAACGTTTCAAGAAAATAAATAAAATTATACTAACGAAAATAAATAATACTAAGATCTCCAAGAACATATTCTGGCATAGTCAACGTTTGGTTCATATTATGTGTTGAGCTATTCAATTAGGCGGGATTGTTATAGAAAGGTTAAACACGTCAACAGCCTCACCTATATCAATATTTAAATTTACGATATTAACACTACCAGCAAAATTAATTTACGACCAATAAATTAACCACGTACTACACGTGTTTGGGAAGCGAATCAACCGCTTTTTAGGAATACTTTTAGGCACTAAAATAGGCACTAAACGATAGTCTATCGATCGAACGATCTATCGCACTGTCAAAATGATTATTTATCAGTGTATTGTTCGGTAACCTTGTTTATCTATGTTAATATAACGAATGTTGATACTGAATGTAAACTAGCGCTAATGTGAATTCAATCGATGCTATCAGCTCTTACACTCATTGGTGATCGTGTCAGTATGTTTCAAAACAATGATAAACAAGATCAAACGGACAAGTAAACTACAGATTTGCATCCAATCCTATAGCTAAAAGATAAATTTGTACGGAGAAGAAAAATTTACTCTTTGCTGTCCTTTAATCCCAAAGTCGTTGCAGGCTTATAAGGTAAAAATGTAAGCCTCGAATTTATGAGTTTATTATCTTTGACCTACTTAACAGACAAAACGGAGCCAATTTGAAATGTTAGTCCCTAGAGGAGTCAAACAAAGGCCACAGTTGAAAACACTTAGTTAATGAATAAACTTGATGAAAGATCATTAGCTCTCACCATTGGAAATATGAAATCCGTCAGCCAATTGATGTATCGGGGTATTCGGAGTGTAAAGTTTGTGTTGAGGATTCCAGCCGCCGGCGGTAGTTTCGATACGTATTCAAATTACCTCACGAGAACCCGATCCACTATTGAGTGGGAACCCTTTCGGTGTGACGAGATTTGTGGCATTGATTGCTCTACATTCCCTCTGAGTAACGAGATATTTGAGTGTGATGTCTGAGCCTACCGCCGATTTGTTCGGTTAAAAGCAATTTTCTTGACATGGTCAGCGTTTTGTCGCTTATCATTACTATGTATTGGCTTTTGGCCTATTGTTGTCAATTCCTCAGTCACGACAAAACGACGGATTAGTGTCACATGATTCCTTTCTATTGACACTTATGTTCAGCTTGTTGTAGTTTCCCTTAGAATGTTGCATGTAGAAACACACATGCGCTGTGCAAATTGTATATTCTCTATGTATTGTTAATTACAGCATTTGTTTGCAATGTTTTTATGTATGTGTTGTTATCGCAACGTAACATCTCATTAATCTTGATAAGCAGGTGGGATTCAGGCTCATCTCAAGGCCTCTGAACCGATAAGAGGGTTGTTTAGTCTTGTGACAAAACTAAATCCACTTAACTTCCACCTTTGTTACATGTAGTTACGATGAAATTTATCCTTTAACATTGTTTCTTATTTTTCTATCGGCCATTTTGAGGCTGGATGTTTCTGTGTATCACGTTTTTCAAAATTTTTAACCTTTAGAAATCCATTTCGTAATGTCTTGTAATTTTTTTTTGACTTATGTTCAACTTCTAACTGAAGATCCATGTTTTGCTTTACAAGCAGCTACCGTACTCGTGATCTTTCGGTAATTAGTTAGTTACAAAGCAGTCTGTCGTCGGAACTCACTAGAGGTGAGCCATCTTCCTGAATTATTTGTGGCTGTCGATTATGTCATACGCATCTATTAGTTGGCACTACAAAAATAAATAATTGAAAACAAAACACTGAAAATTTTTGTTAACAATCCAAACCTGCAACTGGCACTTAAAATAGATAAGACGATATTTATTTTTGTGGAGACAAAGTTCGAGCACTAGAACTGGGTTCGGGATTTGGTCGGTTGGAGGGGTGTTGGGATGTACTAGGTATGTATGTGTTGAAGAGGTCCACTGTTTGTTTACCTGTGTGCGACGCGGAGCGGGGGGGTGCGGGGGCGTGGGCCCGCGGCGGAAGGCGCGTGTGGCCGCGCGTGCCAACCGACTGTGACTGCCGCCGCCGCCGCAGCACAGCCACCATCACTTCGCGCGCGCCCTGCGCTTATCGGCCGTGCCACCACTATGCACTTCGAGCGATAACGATTTAAATCCCATGAATTATCTCTGATAAGTATCACTCAATTAAATTAAACTTCAGCAGAGCTATTTTTAATCGAGTGTCCGGATACGCAGTCGCGTCGCACTTCACTTCCAAGATCTTTAACATTTTTGCGGCAACAAAGCGACACCAAGTTTAAAAATATTTGTTTTTGTTGTCGCTGCTATAATTAAATATAGGCCAGACGCAAATACTCGAGAGTTTCTTGACTGTCTTGATCACGATAACCTTAAGATTAGATTCAACAATGTGGATATTTGAAAGGAAAACGAACTTAAATTTGTTTTAATTGTTTTGATTAAAATTAAAGGAAGAGATTGGTTCTTGTCAAACTTTCAACAGCTGTAGACAGATCTTAGTCAAACAATTTAAGCTTAAACAAATTACTCACAGATATTTTAATTTAGCTTTCTTTGCTGAAATACGAGTACCTACGCCATGTTTCTTCTGAAAGTAACTACTACTCTAAATAATATTAATATTAGAATTA
Organism: Euplexia lucipara; assembly: GCA_921972225.1. Taxonomy (NCBI): domain Eukaryota; kingdom Metazoa; phylum Arthropoda; class Insecta; order Lepidoptera; family Noctuidae; genus Euplexia; species Euplexia lucipara. Next base: position 10,542,959 of record OV179144.1, read on the forward strand.
TTATTTACTAGTGGAACAAAACTGAACACATGTTTTAATGTTATTTTCATTATTTTATCATCTGACTGTAAGTAGTTTGATTTGATTCCTAAACATTGTTTCAGGACTTTTATGTTCCCTTTACCTTTGGCATATTTTGAATATTTTCTTCGCTAAGTAAGAAATAAGTTATCGAATTTGTGCATAGATAGTGAGGGGCTCATGGCTCATAACGTATGCATGTGCCGCACGTTCGTCATAACACATCCCTCATCTAAAAGTTTATCGAAATTGGGCTTATGTTGGGATTGTGTGTTGAGTGAATACTCAATTTTCTACCCAGTTTTTCTCTTCAGTATTCATATCAAATTTAATAAAACATTTAGAAAAATGAGGCGCAAAAATAACAAGTTTCTACCAAATTAGTTAAAGTTTTTTAACCATTTCATTCACAACAATAATTTTATTCAAATTAAAAAATAACATGTGATGTTACCATGTTCAGAATTTCCTTTTCTGTTTATTTATTAAAATCCCTCATCTGTGTTTAAGTTACGGCCTGTTTAATAATGTATGATATAACCTTTGATAGAAATGAGGTAATCTTCGCAAATTGTTGGCTTATGAAGTTGCTTGAATTATAGACAACGTAACTTGGTAGGGTAATTAGCAGTTTAAAAATTACTCACATGTATTATTTTACACAAAATGAAAATGAAAATCAAAAGTCATTTATTCAAATTAGGCTGAGGATGAGCACTTTTTGAACGTCGAAATTACATAAGACAGTCCCCCAAAAAGCCCACCCTTCGCCAAGAATGATCAGAAACCGTAAGTGAGACTAATGCTGTGTTACTTTTACAAGCAAGTTATTTATAAGTTGGTTGTCTCAGGCGATATAACCTACACGTGTATTTGGCCTAAAACCATAGAACTATCGCATTACAACATAATATCCTAGCATAACATGCTTTTAAAGGATAAGGAAAAGAAAAAATAAACTTCCACGGAACTCAACATAACAAACAACACTATACAAAGTGATAGGTAACATCATCCACGTTTAGGAACCATGTCGTAGGATGAAAAATAGCGAATTTCATACAGTCCCCACGTTCATGACGTATCATGATCTGAGGTCCGAACCACTATTTATGAGAAACGTGACAAAATTGACAGAGGTAGTACCAACACTAAAAATAGGCATCAAGAACCCTGAAATATTCACTTAGTTAGAGAAATTGAATAAGGGATGCTTGCCAGAGTCAGTGAGCAGTGTGCTGTACGTATGAACGCACACAGGGACACGTGCCACCTACACATGCATACATAAATCATTGGCTGGGGAGTGTTACTGGCGTACTGTGCAACGTGCCTTAGCTGTTAGACTAGACTGTCTTGTGTCAGAAGGTGGTGGATTTAACCTGCAATCTGGCGTAAATATTAAGAATGATTCTGATAATGCGGAGAGGGATGTATGGCTTTGCGTGAATGAATAGAATAAGATATGATATAGAAGGGAAGATAGTCGAGAAATCCAGTGAAAGTCGATTGTTGTATTGTCGGTTTGTGATCCCGACGATTGAAACTTATGCCGCAATGAAACTTTGGATTTTAAATATGCAAAGAAAGAAAAGATGATTCGATTGTATGGAATACAAAACAGAACAACACACAACAACAACAACAATAACAATAATACAACACAATACACACATCAATTTTCATTCTTTCTTTCTTCTTTCAAATACGAAATGGCTGGAATGGAGGTGACTATAGAAGACAATAAACAGAGATGTATGAAAAACAAGACATATCGATACAACTTACTACAAGTATTTATTTGGATTGGAGGATTATGATTCAATTAGGTGGCTACTTGAATCATAATCCTCCAATCCTTATCAGTTTTAAAGGTTTTAATCAATTGGGCTCCCTAACTATTCTTCCGTAATAGAAACTGTGCCTCACGTAATTAAAGTAGTATTGCCCCATGCTATATGAAAATCTGCAATAACAGCAATCGTAGAATATGTTTTGGTGAACAAGACTATATTATTATGTACCAATAGGTGAACCACGATTTGTATTCATGGTAATTCGATTATAACAATATGCGGTGGTTCATTACACGGTACAGTTCATTCGGGACATAGCAATAATACAATGCATAGTCCGGAACATATAGGCGTACCAGTCATACATCGTGCGAAATTAATTTCCTATTGAGGGTTTTTGGGTGAAATTCGGTTCAAAATTCAAAATACATTTTGTGCTGAAACCATTTTCTAGAATTTCATAACCAAAGCTTCGGTCTGAGTAATTACTGTGGGTGGGCTAATAAACCACAGCGACAATTAACCCCTTTGTGGTTATAAGACACTGGACAAGTAAATGGCTCAACTGCCGTCATATTCTGAAGTTGTCACAACTTAATACTGACTAGCATTACGCGCTTCACCGCCCATTTTAAGCAAAATGGCTTATTATATACTTAAGAAGTAAGAGAGAGTTCAGTCGAGTCTAGAATTTAAGGAGAAACTACATTTTTAAAGAGGCAACTAATATTATATTATTTTTTATTATATTTTAGATTTTAGTCGTTATTTAAATAAAGTATACTCTAACTTTTGAACCATAAGAGGCAACTAGATTCATTTTTGTATTATTTTTTACTTGTAAATAAGCACTCATAAGTGGCCTTTTTAATGGTCTTTGGCTTTGACTTCGAGTACATATTCAGTCAAACATCAGTTATACGACAAGTATTTAATTACAATCGTAGAGTAGGTAATTACTTTAATAATGTATATTAATTCCTCTAAGGTTTCAAGATAGAACTTCGCATTAGATTGTAGAATACAATTTACCATGTTCATCATAAATAATATCAAAAAGAAAAATTGTAAAAAAGTTTTAAGTACCAAAACGAACATGAATGTGGTCAAGTTAAGACGTACCACAAAAAAAGTCTAAACATGTCAGGACCCTCACAAAAAGATACTTACTGTATTTATTTAATTAAATCGAAAATATTGGCACAATATGTCGCTCCCAGAAAAAAAACTTTCCTACGGCATTAATTGAGAGGAAACCTGGAGGTATCCTTTTCCCAAATATGTTTCGGTCAGCATACAGTCTAAACAGATATTGCTGAGTCCCAGTATTCTATATGGAGCGATTGCCTATGTGACATCAACGGTGCTCTGACTACCCGTAACAACAGTCAAAAATCAATATAAACAGCCGGGACTAGTGGCCTGCTTTCCGGGCCACGAATGAGAAAATCTAGAGCTAGAGGTATAAAATGATCAACAGGCAGAAGGTTGAGGTTCATTTGAAAATCAGCGTCAGGCAGCATCTCAGCATCTGTCTGGTATTACCGCTCAAATGAACCTTTTGGCGCAGCCGTGAGACATGCCATTTTTGTGTCTCTTTTTTTTTGTTATTATGTTTTTTTACTGCGCGTGTAGCCAGCCGTTGCCAATAAATGAATTTTCATTCTTCTTTTCTTTTCTTTCTTTCAGAAAGCAGGCATGGTGATTAATGTCTTGTTCTTTTTCTGTACTAAAACAGGCTTTACCTTTTAACTTTACAACTATCTAGGTCCATACCCATTACAAGACATCATTTTACATTGTAAGTAGGTAGATGTTTAAACTGGTAAAGATCTTAAACTAGGAGCATGTTTTTGGAATGTTTGCCCATAAGATGTTGTCTTAACTACTTTGTATTCTTATGTAACAAACAAAGCAATAGTAGGTACAAACTGTAAGCACGAAACTTCGTTGACTTTATATGTAAAACATGTATCCTTGACATATACAGCTGGTGGAGGGGTGGGAACATAAATGTAGGTACCTTATGTTCGACTCTGTATATGCGAACGTCGCATCGATATTTGCGGTACATACACATAAATACAAAACGCAGATTCTACGATATGATCTCTTTATATTGGAGTGATTTATAAAAAACTTGGTGATGTGCTTCAGAAAGGTTAGGGGCGTGGTATTCACAACCAGCGCGGTGTCCGTGTACGACCAAGTGAATAACCATAAGAGAAGTATGTCAGAGTCTTATCAAGAGGCGATTTGTAGTTTTTGAAATGAAAGACTGGAATGTTTATTAAAAGTCCAGGACCTCACTATCCTTCACAAAATATTTAATGGAACGTTAGATTGCAGTGAACTTTTAAGCTCATTAGATATTAAAATTCCGTCCCGGACTCCTAGGCATAATACATATGAACTATTTTACGTTCCTGGTTAAAGAACTAAGTAACTTAGGGCATTACGCCGCTGTGCCAAGACTTTGTACGCAATATAACTCTTTGTCTAAGACCATCAATTTTGACATCTGTGATACTCTTTCAAATTATAAAAAGTGCCTCAAAAAGAATAGCTAATTGTTAATTATTATAAGTTTGTATTCAAATCTATTTTTTTTTTAATTGTTTTTATTATTAGATTTTGATTTTATTTCTCTATTGCTGCTTCTGTGACATAGTTTATTTAATTTAATGTTATTTTGTTTTATCAATTTTCTTCCCCAAAATGTTTTAAATTTTATTCTGATTATTTGTTGTTGGCTGAGTTATTAATTATATTATGCATGCTGTGGTCTCCTGTAAGTGAAGGAGTACACCTACATAATACTGTTGTCGTCAATATTTTCTTTTTTCATGTGTCTGTGTATATCCTTTGTTGGAGATCTTAAGTTAATAAATAAATAAATAAATAAAACTAACATAGCAATATTCTTTGAGTAAAGCAATACCTACAGTAGAATTTTATAATACATTCATTACTTACAGCAGATATTTTCTTTCAGATAATGCAACTGAGTTTTCCTCAAAATTTTCGGCGTGATACATTATAGGTTTAAGTCAGTCTTTTTCCTCCATGGGCAACAAAGGCATTACAAGACAATGCGAATGAGCACGTGTGTTATTTAATTGTCAAAATGTTAATTTAAAACATGGTGCTGCCCTTACTTGGTACGCATTTGGTACGTACAAAATGGGTGTGAATATGTGTCTTCCAAAAGCGTCAATCTATTTTAAGGTGCTTCACACTTCTAGCAAAAGAATAATTTATCACTACCTATATTCCTACTTTGTGTTTATTTACCACTAACAGTACCATGCAGTTTTGACATCTATGTCGCCGCAAAAAAAACTCGAAGTGATATAAACGTAAATCGCGATGTTAAATTTATCCGCGCCATTTAACATATTATACAAGGTACCGGTATCTACCGTCGTCGGACAGTAGTAGCCCACCAGACACAACACCCGTTTGGTCGGAGGTTCCTCCCTTTTCAATGAGGAATGCAGAAAATTTACATACCGTTCCTCATATGCCTAAAGTCTCACCAAAGCGTCGCAGCCTGACGAATAACCCAATTAGTTTTATTTGAATCTGACTGGTTTTACAGATTAACGCGCTCGAACCCTTCAGTATTTATACAAATACAAACAAATACAAAATCTTTATTGCAACAACAAGTATTTACATTTAATGTGCAAGCTCTGTTTCCCTAACTAGCGTGAGGTGTATGTTGGGAATCAGTTTCTTCCAGATAAATATGTCGAGCTAAAGTGTTAATTTAATTGTTATATTGCTATAGATTTCCGGGGCACCCATTAGTTACAAATACCAAATGGAAGCTTCTTGTAGATTCCCAGCCAAATACAATCAGCGATACTGCGATGTTTTGCACACAATGTATTGTAAAATGTCATACACTATATAGAAGATATGTTTACATACCAAAGCGTGACGTCACACAAAACCTGCATGTAAAACTTGTTATGTTAGAGAAACACCGATTGTATTATACAGAAATGTGAAAACATTTATTCTAATAGACTCAGTCTGCGCAGTACCTTGTAGTTATTCTTTACATGAATAATAAAATACTTTACATTTGCTTCACTGTTGGAAACCTGAAGACTTTTGTTCGCTCTTTTGCTGCATTTAAAACTAAAAAGTGGATTTTCCCATTTTTATTCCAGAGCTTTTTAATAATTAACTTACCTTGTTTACTTAATGTTCCAAGAGAAATAAAACACAACGTCATCATTACAAGTTACTCTCTCACAGTTCTTGCAATGTTCGATCGCAAATACATACTCGACATTGTTATTATTGAAGAAATAATCCAACCAAATAAAATATTCTCAAACAGAAACACGGAAAGGTCAGCCTTACAATAATCGGAGGGTTAGACGGATAGTAAGAAAGAGTAAGGAAAATAACACAAGGCCATGTTCATTTTCGTATATCATTTTTGGATCATTACCATGACCTCAAACATTACGGTTCGTTATAAAGACATTTCCATTCCTAAATAGAGGCAAAGCTTTGCTGGCTAATTAGCACAATCTTGGGGTTGTCGTTAACGTTTCGAATTTACGAGCAATTTGCGTAGAACACAGACGCGCATATGAAATGAAATAATCTCATAAATGAGACTAAGCTTTATAGCTGTCTACAGTCACAAAGGAAATGGTCCAATAGCAAACCCACAAATAAACTTAAGCACTTTACGTAACAACGAGGTCAAATAAGTAAATTGTTTCGATGCGTAACGTAAAAGATTTACGTGTCGGAATTGAACAAAACCAAAACGTTCGTTGTAACATTTTTTGTGCACAATGAATCCCCAAAACCATTATCATTTTTCAGCTTGTCGGCTCATTGGGTCTGCTTTCCATTGTAAAACCCGTATCACTTTAGAGCTTATTTAAATAGGCGACAAATTAAATGTAGGTGTTTAAAATAAACCGACGGAAATAAATGAAACCTGTGTTCAATAAGACGTAAAGTCACTTAGAAAATGGTGCCTTAAAAAAACGGAAAGAAATTGAACCATTATTGGAATTCGATTTGCAATATGTTTTATTCGTGCAATAAAACCTCAAATTCACAACCTAACCCAATATGTAGCAGATAAACATCTTCGTCTCCGGGACTTTGATCGACGTTTGAGTATCGGTTCTATCACAGCAGAATATAGGCGTAAGACAGATTTTGATTTATGAGATATTCTAAAAATCATGAGCTTACCTCAATGAAGCACCCTCTCACGGCGCTCATGTACTCTGCAATAATTGATTGTGAAGCGTCGAAGATTAATTACCGCTATCTGGTACTTACCTGAAAAAGAAATTTACATATTTATAGGCACATCAGAATGGATTATTGTGTATATTACATGTGAAAAGAAAAAAATAGACATCGAACTTATCAGATTTTTTTAGTATTGGAACGACGCGTCTGTGGGATAAGCTGACAACTACACGTCTTAGGGATTTTACTGACTGGCATATTTTTATGCTTAATCGAAATCTAAGCTTTGCCGATGTATTTATGTTAATAGAATCAATCATTCGTTTTAGTCTACCCTGAGAGACGTAGTATAAAGAGTGTTTAAATTGTACTGAAAATTAACGGAGAAAGGTAAAAAATACCTTTCTGCTTTATTTCGGCCTTTTATAAAAATATCGTATGAAGGTGTAGTGGAATAAGTTATTTACAAACACAATAACTCAGCTCGGTTGTAGGTAGAAGATATTCTTAGTAATCCCGTCGTGATAAACCAAGATTTACAGCCGTGAGTATAATGAGGTCTTCTCACACGGATAATTCAAGCAAACGTTACTGTAACGACGTGGGAACTGGGGAAGCAGATCGCATTTATTTTCTTTTTAGATCGTTTTTCTTAGGTGTGTAAAGATTTTATTCCTGGTCGCGTAAAGGCGTTGATCGTGTGCAAGATCCTTAGCCTCTTCCTTTTTTTCAAATCATCCGTGTAAGAGTGCTGCTATTTTTAGTTACCTTTTTGCAAGAGGGTGCTTGGTAGGATTGAGATTATTTATTTTAGTACGAAAAATGAATATTGCAATAAGTAAATTTGATGTTTTTCTTTTCTTTTTCACTATTATGACTGCAATTTGATGTTAATATCGACGGTAGCTTGGATTGGTATTTTAAAGGGTAATAAATAAATATTTTCACTGAATAATAGAAGACTCATATTGTCCCACCGCAGGCAAAAACCTTTTCTCGAACAGAGAAGACGCGAGCCGGATTTCGACACAGAATTTCAACTTATATGAGTATTTATTTATTTTTATTTATTTACTTATACGAGGGCTTAATCAATCAACTGACTAGCAAATATACATTTGTACTGAAGAAAAAATATCGCAGTATTAAAACTTCTGCAGAATGCTACAGACCAGGAAACAATTTCAACGTAATATTATCTCCGAACATTGGATAAGGTAGGAAAATTAAATAATGGAGAACCAATTGTTACTGGTTGCTGTATTTACGCTGTCAATTTTAACAGACTACAAAAATAGGAGAACTTTATTCGACGAGTGTGTTTATATCTGTGTTGTAATATCTCCGGGTTTTCTCAGTCAAAATTTATTTCTTTTAAAGGTATTCTTCCAGTAGGTATGGTCTTATAGTAATCCAAAAAAGTGGAAACAAAACTGACTGCCTCGTAGTTCTAGTAGCTGCGAGCACTACAGTTGACCATGAGCTGATCCCCGGGCCGGACAAAGTGTTACACAGTTTTTCCATCTGTAATTTCTCAGTAGCAACATGGAGTCTGGTTCTGTTTTTGAGAAATTGAGAATAGACAGGCTCATCTCTTTTATATGAGACTTAAACATAACTGGCGAAATGTGGGTGCACTACAAGAACACTGCTCCCTAAATCTTCCGGGATTACGTGCGCTATGTTATATTAAGAAAACAAAATCATTTCTATTTAAAAGGATTTCCGTTGTGTTTTTTTTTTTCTAAGTTTTAAAGCGAAAATAGAAGTGGGAATATACAATTTATCTTAGTCCCTAATCTTGGGGATAAGGTACAGCGCCACTTAATTATAACTAATTAGTTGGCCAGGTTAAATAAAAGTAAAAGTACGAAGGGCGCTTTGGTATTTTGTAGAGGTAGCCTGATACCTAGAGGTCACAATAGATAAGTTCTGATATATGACGTCAATTTCTTACAATTTAGTGTAACGCCTACTTTTATGAAATTCAGTATTGTTTTTTTTTTCGACGTTTGTTTGGTCGTCGGAACATTTTATATACATAAACGAAGTAAATATTGTACCATTTATAATGTTTTTTATAGTCTATGGTACACCTTAACTGTAATAATGACGAAGTAAAATTTAAGGATTATCTAGGGTCTGATCAAAGCAGACGAATTCCTTTCCTCTATAGTTTCTACCCCATACGAAAAAAATATAAATTTATGTTTGTATGTTTCACAATTAGGATTTGAGGTATTGTACAAAGTAAGGTTATAAATGCACGAATAATTTCAAGTAGGTTTGATTTTAAGGCTTTGAACATTTTTAAAGCTTTCGCCCATTTTTACAAAACCTTCTGAAGTGAAGCTTTTATAATTTTCCTTTTTATTTTAAGTTGTATGAGCGAGTACTTTCTTCTCGCAAAGTTCTTTGAACTGTTGTGTTCGTAACTGGATCAAGAAACTGAAACTTTCAGGAACATGAACTTTGAAGGAAAGGCAGTGTTTTACTTAACTTAATTTGTTAAACGTATTACATAATTTGATAATAAGCTTGTGTGAGATATTAATAGAGTCTGTTCACACGAGTAAATTTTGCGCGGTGTTGGAATCATAGTGCTTATTTTATCGACCACAATTCTGTGAAAATACCCAAACCCTTTCACATCACAGTGAGAATGCAGAGTTGGCGTGGTTTTGTATGGCCACGAACGTTTTTTTACTTGTACTTAAATGGCACTATTGGGCTTGCATAAAACGAGTATTTTATGTGGGTGTCGGCATAATTATGTATGGCGTTAAGGTCATTTGTAACATACTATACAGCTCTTAATGTCATGATTTGTTAGTTTTCTCTATTTTAATTCATTCCATGTAAAGCTTGACAGAAATGAAAGTTTTAATTTATTGGACACGTACCTATTTTTATTGACCAAAAGTTGCTTAATTCATTAAACCCTAAGAGGACAGCGGTGTTCGCGCTGTCATTGTCTTTCTATTGTGTCTCTTATTGATACTATTGAAAAGTTAAACAGTACCACTACATTACTGCTTGTCTTGTAGTCTTTTTTAGTAAATAAACAATTAGACTAGTTGATTTACAACTGTCTATTGATATCATGAATTAATCCACCATACCCCTCTCTAAACTTCAACAGCCTAGGGTTGCGCTTTGAGGAATAATCATTTGATATTTTAATTTTTGTTTGGTAAGCGCAACAAATGGTTGTGCTTTGATGAATAATTTGTTTGCGCTTAGATGGTTGCGCTTAAAAATAGTTGCGCTTTGAGGAATACCCCATTTGTGCTAGACACTCTAGTCTATTAAATTGTAAGTAAACATTCACATTATTGAATAGCATTGAAAACATCTCTATTCGTTTAAAGTTTGCGCATAAGTGAAGGCTTTTGTAAGAGAAAGATTTGCAAGAAAAATGACGAAGAAATACTTCCTTTCTTTGACCATTAGCCTAAATCGCTTTTGTTTCATGTCCGCGAAGTATCTGCCTTTGTTACACTCGATTAAGCAATGAATGCAGAGCAAAAATGTATTTAAATACCGCGATAATCATCAACCATAAATTTAAAAGCTTTGTAAAGAAAATTGTTGTCTTTTTAAAATGCATTTATGTCTACAATATTTTCTTCGTCTTGCTGTCATTAGCATTTTCGATTTAACTGTCAAGTAGAAGTTATTTGAAAATAGGGTTAACTGTGACTTTTTGTAACACACTTATTATCGTAGCCCGAAGTTCGCAAGCTGAAGGAACTGCCTAATAGAATGCTTTTTAAGTTTCAAATATTCATTTACATAACACAGTTAATAGCTGATGAGATTAGATGTTGTTGAACTATCAAAGAAATGGCATTGAAAATGTGTTACGAAATTACCTCGCTGAGTGCAGAAAAAAGCCTAACATACTATGGCAACCAACCATTAGTTCTGTTAACCTGACGATATCGGAAAGATCGGAAAGCCTATGTCTATGTTCTATAAAAAGTTTATGTATTTCCCGTAAAGCAATAGAATGAAAAAATTACGAAACGAACGTAGTTTACAGCCAGAACGAACTTAGTTAATAATTGATTAAAGGGTCTATTACTTATTCACGTTCTTAAAATTATCAAAAAGTATAACAATGCCGTATTGCGGTGATCCTTTTAAAATTAAAGAGGTCGGCTGACCTTTGATTCAATTTTTACAGTTGAACCGTTTCATCTTGATGTTAAGACAATAATTATGTAGGTACAGACGCCAGCACATCAACCTACCCCAATGTGTCAAATTTCTTTGATAGGTTTTCAACTTTATTTTAAAAACATAAAGGTTCATGTACAATTGGGAAAATTTGACAGTTTGGGGTAGAATGATGTGCTGGCGTCTGTACTTTTCACTGTCCACAAAGTAGACACAATAGTTCAACAATTAACATGAGTCATATGTGACTCATGGGACTGGGAAGTGGTTGTTAAACTGTGATTCTTGTTGCTAATTATTTAAGGTCATTTCAAATAAGATGGATTGAAGTACGTTGGTATTTTATAAGCAATTGATTTTGATCTATCTATCCTACGCACCGTAAACTGACGAAATCATTAAATATTGTCATAATGTATGTATGAGTGGCTTCTGGCTTATTAATAACAAGCTATGCATGCCGAGGTTGATCCATTAATGGGTGACCATTCATGATAAACCATCTAGTAGCTGGTTCCGTCCGAAGTTACTCAGGATAGCTGGCGTCGATTTGAACAGTCTCATCCGGTAAAGCGAATGATTAGAGGCATTGGGACCGAAACGACCTCAACCTATTGTCCCTCCATACTCCGGACAAGCAGGTTAAGCCGTTGGTCTCAGCTGGCATTTGCAGATCTTTGACAGTTGTTACAATTTGCAAGGCCCCCGAAAGTCTGACAACGAGTCTAAACAAAGGGTATCACGTTACCCAATCTATGAAGGGTTACCTACATCCGGTTAGACTAGAAGCCGACTGTAACATACAAAGTTGGGAAAAGGCTACGTAGACGATTAACATAATATGTTTACCAAGTAAATGATAACATACTGTTTCATATGGGGGGTATTTTATTTATAACCAGCCTAATTTTCACAATGTGTTCTACCCATGAATATGAAAATGATAATTACTCTGTAAACACCAAGAAAACAATAACACAGCAGCGCATTACCCACAAAACACACACAAAACGAATCATGTTTACAAACAAACAAATTTAATAAAACAAATAATCAAATCTACTACTGATTTTATCATTTACACAAGCAAACACATTCATACAGGTAGAAGCAGAAATAGATAACAAGTGAACATCGATAAACAAGTGGTATTTAAGTAGGTATCTAAACGTACTGGCCGTTATCACGATAGTATAGAAAACAGTAATAAATGACGCTGATAAGATTATAATGGAAACAGTTTTCCACCTGAGCTTATGTAAATGATCATTATGTGCTGTACTTTAAGTTTACTCATTAATCAATCATTAAAGGTTTTGAACTTCAGTATGTACTGAACTTACCAGACAAGATAGCAAGGCAGTATCATTTTAATTTCTCTATCGTTCTTACTTAAATGTGTGGTCACTCTGCCGTCAAATTTGAACACTTCTATACATTTCACACTCACACACTTATATTCTTAATTAATTAAACCCCAAGAGAACACCGGTCTGTCCGCGCTATCATTGTGTTTGACACGATTGGAAGGTTAAAAAAAAAGTTAATTCGCTTCAAGTGTTAAAATATAAATACCATATACCAGATTTTCAAAAACTATCACGTATGCCAAGCCAATAAATAAAATCACAAACCAAATTGGTAGACTAAAGGATTATTGCACTGACAGACAGTGATAGAGGCTCACAATCTGACAGTTAAAAAAAAAATTGGGAAGGTTATTTAAAAAAAAATCCAATGAAATCGTTCTCGTATTTGCGGTATCTTACAGATGACTGCATATTGAGTATTTCAGATATTTGCTTCCTCTTTTAGATATTTTAATTAAGGTGAAGGGTGTCCAATTAATGCAGGTGTCTGTACCTTTTCAATTAATGGTACCTTTCAACTTGAAAAGCACTTCCACTCCAATTTAGGTTTCGCGTGAGAAGATTGGCAGATGGTCTCTGTTTCTTTAGAAACATTCAAAGAAAACAATTTAAGTCCATCCAAAATAACCTAAAGGTGTGTTGGTACTTTAAAAAATATACGAAGAAGATTCAAGTTTCTAAAACATTTGGACAATCAGGTCAACAAATAAAAGTTAAGCTATTATATTGTTCATTGTAAGTCTTTTACATTGTTACGTTGTATACATACGGACAAGTACCAATGTGACCATTTTAATGAATATCATTTTTTTATGTTTATATTAGACATCACTGACTTCGCTGACGGCGAACATCAGTGACGGCTAACATCGGTGACGGAAAACATTAATGACTGAAAATATCTTGAGGAAACCTGAAAGTGTAAATAATGTAAGTATGAAATTTGTAAACCCGCCTTGAGTTAGAGTGGTGGTGATTACTGCTCGTGGCTTCTATGTGTTAGAAGAGGTTTTTACCCTCCAGTGGGGCAGTTAAGGCAGGTATCATTATTGAGATTCGTTTTATATTACAAGGATAGACTTTGATAACAGAAATACAGAAATTCAGATAGTTAGTGAAAATGGGAAAGTCTAGTTTAAACTCTTGGGTCATTAGTGAAGAGACAGAGAACGGTTGGTTTGAAGTAACTAAGGCAAGTCTATGAATCCTGATAGTGTAAGAGTTAAATATACTTTAATCGTGTTGGGGTCTATCTTAAACTTAGGTGTCCTACTAGTTAGTAACAAAGCGAAACTTTATCGTCACAGCGTTACACAGGGATTGAGGCACAAGCGTTGTTTACACAATAGTTGTTACACGTTATGTTTTTAGTTTAGTTTACATTTGCCACTCTTATAATAAAACTCAATTTTATAACTTTAACTTAGTTCATTTATTCGTCTATAATTTGTTTGTGTTTTTTTATGGTGTACGATAAAGAGTATTCTTTTCTATGTTTTATGTTAAATATAAATTTGTCACTCTTCCCAACAAGTTCATCTGAAAACATCAAAGCATCAAACAGCTCCTCTTTCATTACTGCTGTAGAGCAGCCGTTCGATACATACTATATTTTTACTATAATTATCTTTAATGGGGTATACCTACTGACTGTGTGGGTTTAAAACCTGTCGCCAAATAATCGATTTCTGTTTTACTTTATTTCTAATAAGTAACGATTTTAATTCGATTTGAAATAAAGTACTAAAACCTTTGTCAAAAAAAGACCAATTACATTTTATAAATTAGTCTACCTGATTCCATTCGATTGCTCATTCAATTATGAGTTACTTATAAAACTTCAAAATCTTTGATCGGTCATTAATTTTCATTCAACCTTGAACTTTGTAAATCGAATGTTTTTGTTTAGGTCATAGTAATTTTTATTTATGTGGTATGATAGGTCAAGGTAAAAAATGGGCATCATCATTCATGAAAGCAATGGAAGTTGCCACTGTAATTTGTCTATTTATAAAAAGAAGGTTATGAAAACTCTTTCTTCAAGTTATAATTAATGTCCTCTCCTTAAATATGCCATTTTTGTGGCATATGAGAATTACCCTTTACCTTAATAAAGGGTAATCCTGACAGAAAAAATGGGTTAATTTGTTTAAGGAATGTTTATAGATAATTAAAAGTATATTAAATTTTGAACACAATGACAACAAAATATACACAGCCGTTGGCTGTCAGGCGCTAGGCGGTTAGATCCATACTTATAAATAATATATAAATAAGAAAGCATCTCATCAGTTGGTTTGTTTCCCGGCATTTTACGACTGAACGAATAATAATTGTGGCAAGGAGATAAATCATATTCTGGAGACGGATTTAGGCTATCTTATGTCTAATGAAAACGATGAAAAATTCACAAAAAAAAAAAAACGATGTCTTAAATTTTTCAAATGCATCGCCATCCTGAATTACAAGTGAAAAAAGTCTCCTCAGTCCATTAACAGGTGACAGCTTGACAAGTCTTAAGCTTAAAGTAAGACGGTAACACGATATAAATTTATTCTAAGGCAGAACTAAGTTTGCCGAGGCAGCTAGTTTGTCATAAAGGATAATTCCTATTATAATACATTAAATAAGACATTAGTTAATGACCCGGTATCTCGGTAACGATTGGGTTCTTATAGTAGGTACCTTCCCCACTTTTCTACAGATTTCACTTATTTTGCAATATTGGAAAAGTCGTTGAAGATTCCTACTAGGTATGCTGGCCAAGTCTTTTCACTGTTCAAGCTAAAAAGCTTGAACAGTGAAAAGACTTGGCCAGCAAAAAAATCGATTGCCATGCGCTTTTCATTGGGTAATTGAGTAATATGTTTTCAGAACCGAGCTTTTGTAAGTTGTTTCATTGGGCCAGCTAGGTAGGTACGATATATTAGAAATCGCGCCGATTAAGACATTGTATGGGATTAAAAAGAGGTATGTTTTTATTTATTTAGTTAGTATTTTTAGCTCATAAATGTATATAGACGGACTAAATGCCATAAATATTTTTACTAGTCATCCTTTGGGTAATTCTGAGATAGACAGTTTTGCGGTTTTTTTTTTGTCATCATAACATAAATGCAAATCAATACATTAAAGACACATGTTACGAAGATGTAATGCTCGTTTTTATTTCTCATATAGAGATGGAAAAGGTTGGAGTTTTGTTTCTATAAGTACGAACTTTAAAATACAAATGCGTCAACTAAATATCGACGTAATGAATAGTAATTCTACTTCGAACCGTTGTGATCTGAAGTATAAAATCGCTCAATAGGTTTAAGGGCCCTATTTCAGAAGAACAAAAGAACTGTTATCGCAAAAAAAAAACAACTTGACGGTTTTAGTAGTACTATATTTTCAGCTTAGGTAAATACTGAATCTGCATAAACTGATCCCTCGCGCGAGGCGGGTGTATGTATTAAATTTCCGTACAATTCCCAACGGTAGAGAAAACTCTTTTTTGTTACTAACTAATTAAACATTCAATGCTGGAATTCTAACTTTATAAATGATTTTTTTTTCTAAAAAAGGTAGATGTTTTTTTGGCTGAGTTATATGATGAGTAATTTAATTATGTTAGCTACATCAGATTAATATAAGTGACAAATTCCAACAGCATTATGACACAACATTAATTTGTTATCAGTAATGAACAGTTATCCTTAAATCCGGGTTAAGGCTTCCCGAAAATCACATTATTCGATAGACGATAAAATGAGCAACATGGTACCACCATGTTTCACTGTGCCAAATCGTTAAATCCCTTTAAATTCATTTTGTTATAAAAACTTGGTACCCAGACTAGCGGCAGCAGACCTCTCAAATTTCGCCGACACCTGGGCATTATCGATGTCAAATGCCCGGCTATACCCGGGTGTACATGGATGCCTGGACGCCACAAATGTAGGTCACTAACTAAACTTATTGGAAATATGATCGGAATTTTTGTTGCTTCAAACTTTGAGCAATTTATAAGGGGCAGAGAAAGTTCGCGCTGATACTTTTTTGACGGCGGTTTTGTCTTTCATGAGAATATAGTGTTAGATATTCATATTTTTTGGTAACTTCTCGTGGATATAAAATTACCTGCCGTATCATGCACACTTAAGGGTTCTGTATTTTTTTTTGGTTTTCTTTTAATTCTTATGTTGCCTATATTAGATACTAATTATTAATAATAATAATACTAGCCTGTTACAGCCCCACTGCAGGGCAAAGGCTTCTTCTCACACAGAGAAGGCATGAGCATTGATCACCACGCTTGCTCAAGGCGGACTTACTAATTATTAGTGCATAATTTGACTGGCCTGTTGGTCTAGTAGTTAGTGACCCTGACTGCTATGCCGGAGGTTGTGGGTTCGATTCCCACCCAGGACAAATGTTTGTGTGATGAGCATGATCATTTGTTCTGTGTCTGAGTGTAATATATCTATAATATGTATGTATTTAGAAATATATAAGTATGTATATCAGCTGTTTAGTACCCATAACACAAGCTCTCAAGCTTAACTTGGGACTAAATGGCGTTGTGTGAAAAGTTGTGGAATATTTATTTTATTTATATATAAATAAAATTCTTGGTACTTTGCTACTAATTTATCAAGAAAGTGTTATCGACTGAAATGGTTGTATAAAATACGAAATTGTCAATATGTTTTTGTAATATACATTAGGGACTAAAAACTAAAATGTTGTCAAATAGCCTAATTCACTTACATATTGGAAAAGTCCATATAGGCCAAATAATACTCTTACTTACACAGTGGACCACTTTGTTTGTAGTCTGAAAAATAAACGATTAATAATTATACGCCACCATAGTTACCCCAATTTATTTTAGTTGATTAACATAAAATATAAAGTGGTATCGGTGAAAAAATCATTTCGACTGTTGAAATATCGATTCTTTCCGTGGCTTCTAATAATTCAGTCGACTAAGCACCCCATGTTAAGAAAAGAATAGAATTAGTCATTTTCCACAGCTGGCTCAAAAATTTACACTGATATTTTCGGACTGCTTTGATAAAGCTCTAATATTTTTCCTTGATTAGATGTTATAATTTATACAAAGCTAATGAGAGAGTTTCTTCAAATTTGAAATATGTACGTCTGTCTAGTGTTTCAAGTACAAACTCGGTGTAAATGAGCACAATGAATGTTTCCTTTGGTATGTAAATAGGAGTAGGATTCGTTGGATCTCTAGAGCAGGATTTAAATAGCTTGTCTCGGACAGCCCCATCACTAAATTCTACCCTCTTACAGCCATCCCTTGAACTAATTTGGAAGTGAAATGTTTTTTTATTTGCAAGCTCATTTTAATCCACCACTCTTCTAAAATGGTAGCTTGTGCTTTAATTATTATGTTATGAATCACTGAAAAATTAAATATGATTCACTTTTTATACTACTTAATTCATTGAACCCCAAGCTAACGCCGACGGTAGCGCTGTCATTGTCTTTCTATTGTGTCACTAATTGACATAATTAAACAGTTAGTAATGAATATATCATAAACATTATCCGATTCCAATGAAATCTTTGCGTAAAACAGTGCAAATTTAACATTTCAATAAACAGCCAAACAACAAATTAGCATAACTATAAGCAGAGCGGTTATTATAATGAACGTAAAACCTCTCTATAATAATGTTTGTAACCCTGACAGCCGTGTGGTAGGCAGCTGTCAATCGCAAGCAGCCGTCACCGGGCAATGACGTTTGTTAACTAGTTCTCTGTAGCACGAAAACGTGAATAATATCTAATCATTATATTATGAACACTGCTGTTTTCGGCGACTACAATACTTGGTTATGAAGCGTGTAACAGATAATGGCAAAATGTTACAGAACAAGGTTGGGTAATTGGGTTTTATTATTGGGTCTACGGGACCCGATGAAAAATGTTACATTCATTTTCAAGTCAACTTTGATTAAGCGAAAAATGAACACGTTTAATTACATCTTAGTTGGGTTGATAAACAATGTTTAATATTTCTATTATATTACGTAGTATAAGTTCATTTATTTCTGTAAAACCTTAACTATATTATACAAACACTAAAAAAAAAAACAATAACTAAACCTAACAAAAAATATTTACAAATCATCAAAAAATTCCTCTGCATCGCTGCCAGCTGGTAAAGTGCCCAAAAGACTGGCTGCATTGCCACGTTGAATGGCAATGCTTAGCCTCTGGCCAAAGTAGAGGCCAGCCCTTGGGTCACGGGAAGCGTCAACCAAACGTTTGGAGATGTATGATTATATTACGTTAATTCAGGCAAAGATAAAAGTCAAACACTGCATACCATAAACCAAGAGGTATCATGTTACGCAGTCATAGTCGCAATCAAACTATGTTAAAACAGATGTTCAGCTGCATATTGAATTCAACTTCCAGTCTAACCGCAATGGTTAGACTGGAAGTCGAACTCAATATACATAGTGGGGAAAAGGGCTAGGCGGATGATTAAAAGCAAAGTATACTAGCAGAAGTTTTCAATACCTAAGTTCTTACCCATTAGAACGTATTGCACTAACAATATTGTTAGACGGAACATATTGTAATGGAATGCGGAACAGATAGTATATGCTCTTAATTCATGGATGTGTATTCATAGTGTGTTGGCGAAGTGATGACATATGTGCGTACGCGTGCAATTGTTTATAAGATCTGTTCTCCGATCATTATATCAACGTCAATGATCTATTTGTTTGATAAGTGTTGTTACGTAACTTGGGAGAGGCCTATCTTCGGCAGTGGGTTCCACTGATTGATTGAAACACGACACGTGAGTTCGTATGTTTATGTGAAATTATAGGTACACTACATTATAGTTGTTATTGCTACAGTTTTGATTTCATGTTTCATGGTAGGTATTAGGTTTGGGCAGGGTCTAACTAGCATTGTAGATGGTATCGTTGCAATTGGCTTAGTGCTCAAGCACCGTAACATGCAAGGTATTGCTATGCTCCTTTTACTGAGAATCATAGCTAGTATGAAGTTCAATGCGTTCTAGGTTATAGCGCATCGCGCAGTGGAAAGCGGACATAATATTTAAAATAAGTGTTGGTCTCGGTGCACAAAAGTACTCGTAAAACTAGATTAATTTCTGGAACAATTTAGTGTTAGATCACTAACGGAACCAGCTTGTAGTCATGGTTAAACCCTGGCGAAATAGACTTGTTTTCTTGAATTTTTGGAATGTTTCCGAAACTGACGATGTGGTGACTCGTGCCAGTAAATTGTGTCTCGAAAATACATTAACACAATCATATAATTTGCATGAATAACATTCGCACAAGTCTGGGGCCATTTTAAATGGCCGTGTTCGCTTCCAACAAGGCGCACATGCGCTTTAGATAATAATAGTTTAGTTGCCAAATTGTATGTTTTATCATTATCATCTCGGAACAATACTAATCGTCAAATTAGCCTTAGCTCGCCGCTAATTGAGCTCGTCACCGACTCATTAATGTTGATGAACACTTTATTTACTGAGGCACGGAGTAATTGAGCAAATATTTGTTATAAATGTGCGCTGCTTTGGTATGCCCAGGCACAATTTAGAATAGAATGTACAAAAGGGGTTTTACTTCGGGCGCTTTCAAAATTGGGACATTTTCAGAATGTAGTGCTAAACCGCGCGACATTATCATGTCTGCAGCGCTCCACGTCCTATTGTCGGCTGCATGCAGTCGACAAAATTGAAAGCACCCTTGCAGTGTTAGACTGAATGCCAATTTCTCGCATATCTGCTTTTTGGTATTGATTGTACTTTTGTGTACTGCTTTTGTTGAAGGTCACTGCCAATTTGGCTGCGTTCAACGTGACAATTTAGACAAAAGCAATTCGATTCTTTGTTTTCATTACATGAGTCGTTTTAGTCTACAGACAATACATGATTTACTATTTAAAATAACGTTCGATATAAAAACTGGTATTGAAATATAAAAAAAATACATTTAAGTAATAAAAGCAATGAATAGAAATGGATTTAAGGTACAATTCAAAGGCTGCAATATCGATGTGTCGTCTTTATCTT
Source organism: Euplexia lucipara (assembly GCA_921972225.1). Lineage (NCBI taxonomy): Eukaryota > Metazoa > Arthropoda > Insecta > Lepidoptera > Noctuidae > Euplexia > Euplexia lucipara. The sequence continues at coordinate 10,563,646 of OV179144.1, forward strand.
TGAACCGTTAGCCTCAAGGGTCGCTCAGGGATTCGTGTCTATAAAAGGTAGATTCAATGAGCACATAAATTGAATATTAATGCGTGTAATTTGTGAGTCAAAATCTGAATTATTCCTTGTGATAGCAGAACGAATGGCATGTTACCTTTATCAATGTTAACATTTGTCTACTAATAAACGATATAGTGTAGTTCTGTCTTTCTGACAACTGACAGGTGTATGCAACTAGCAGCGATTGGGCGACAACAATACCGCGAACGTGCTTTGAGGTGGAACTAGATTACGACCCATTGACGTCGGTCGCTGACAATGAACGTTCAGCTCAGCTTAAATTAGAGATTGAGGTGCCGTGTAATGTAACACACTAGATGTTATATAACATGACAACTTAATCACGAATTTGGTAATAATAAACCATGAAAATGATTTTTATTAATGAACTGCAGTGCGGTTCTGTTAAATGTAGGTGAAGCGATGGTGAATTGAGCTGTCATCCCATGCTAATGCTATCACTACACTCAACTAACTATCGATCGAAGGTCGGTAAAGTCAACTATCCGACGTAAATCGACGTATGTGTTTTAGTTTAGATGGATTTTTACTTTTAACAAACTAACAATATTAATAATAATAATTAGATTTATTACTTGCCACAAATTACAGAGAAAGCTATTTAAAGTCACATACACATGTTTATAAATAATTTGTGGAAGACTGATGCCTGAACTAGGTTTTTGACAAAACTTGTATGTCAGGTCACCAGGCCCCATAAACACATTTTGAAGTTATCAGCTATTTACTGAAGACTTGAAGACAGATTTACAATATTTCAATAAATATATAATAATAATGCCCATTGCAGGGCTAAGGCATTCTCTGTAAGAGAAGGTACGATTATCAACCGGTTGCTTAAAGTGGGTTGGCCATTTCAGACTTATGTTGTTATGAAGTCCAAGTTTCCTGAAAATGTTTTTCCTACACCAATGCCAGAGATCCCTAAGATTAACTAGGAAAGTAACCCACAGTCTCTTGCACAAAAGGCAACTCCTCATATACTGTTAACATTAAACCCTTTTCACGATTTCTTTATCCCCCCCTTTACATTTCAATAATCTTACTTTCTCATCAATCGCATCTTTCATGACTATACAATCAGTTCAAAGCGGGTATGCGACACGGTATACGACGTAATTATGTCTCCGTCTATATCCGTGAGGGCACGTTGCCAAAGCCCGGGGCAGTTGCTTATCGTCCGTCACCTGAAGCATGTAGTGACGAATCGTGGAAACACGACAGATAAGACATGCGTACGTCTCCAAGCTTGACTCAGATTTACACTAGTTATGTTTAGTGGCTGAGTAATGTCTGTGGAGTCTTGTGTTGACCAGACGGTATGTTTGCTCAGATGTTAGGAAAATGCGGGGCAGATATTAACCTGCTTGAACAGATCTTATGTAAAGTATTTTTTTTTTCAAACATAAGTTGGAGAAGGAGCTTGTGGATCAATAATAACTGCCTCACGGTTCGATCAAAGGTTAAGCTTCACTTGATGAGGTTGGTCTCTAGATGGGTGATCATTCGTGAAAAAGTTAGACGTGTAAAAGTGTTTGTGAAAACCTATTTACAGAAATAAATATCATTTTTAACCGACTTCAAAAAAAGAAGGAGGTTCTCAATTCGACGGTATGTTTTTTTTTTTGTGTGTTTGTTACGCGATTACTCCGCCATTTATGGACTGATTTTCAAAATTCTTTTTTTTATTTGATAGAGTATACTACCAGGTTGGTCCCATTAATATTAAACCTCAGATCTGATGAGGGATCCTCGAGGAATTGAGGGAACTCCTCAAATAATATAGGATCAAGAATCAAGCATTTACATTTAGCAAGTATCATTTGGTGAAGAAAAACTGGTGAAGAAGACAGGCGACGGAACTCTTCAACGCATAACAGCAAATTACTCGCAATCGCTACAGTCACATGTCTGTGCATGGTTTATGTATTTTCATAACATAACGTTACGTTGTCTATTTTAAAAGGGGCCCGGCAGAGATGTACAGATTAATGTTTAGAAAGAACTTGTTTTGCAATTCTTAACCGATTTCAATGATTCTTTCAAGTTTTGAAAGACTTTCTTTACATACAAAGAAACTAAAAATTGCAAAATACGAACTTTTTTACAAAAAAAAAACAACCAACTTCTTAAAAAAACACTAACAGGTGAAAAATAATTCCAGCTTCGGAAGTCGGTGGCCAATAATGAACGAAATAAAACCACCAAAGCCACAGACTTCCGAAACTGGAGTTATTTTACACCTGTTAGTGTTTTTTAAGAATTTGGTTGTTTTTTTTTGTAAAAAAGTTTTTATATCATTTTATTCATTACATATCAAGACTCTTCCGTGCCTCGGAATGCACGTAAAGACATTGTTCCCGACTGTCATTTGTAGATCTATGACAGTCGTTACAGAAGTCCAAAATCTGTCAACCAGTTTAACCAAGGGGTATCGTGTAACCCAGTTACTGGGTTGAGGAGGTCAGACAGGCTGTCGCTCTATGTAAAATACTGGTATTTAGCTGCATTTGGTTCAACTAGAAGCCGAGCCCTATACATAGTTGGGAAAAGGCTAGGCAGATGATGATAGAAGTAATATTAAAGGTTATTAAAGATGTCGTCTGTAAGGACACTGGTGCTTGCATAGTGGCATCAAGTACCTATCTTTCTTTTATGATGGCATACAATTGTTCTAGTTATAGAAGAGCAAGATCTCCTAGCACATGTCTTATCAGGCTCAGTGCAAGATGCATTGTGGAATTTACAAAAAAAAGAACTCAATTCAATAAACTTATTTTTTTTTTTTAAATTGGGAATTAGGTACCTATTCATTTCAGAGCACACAATGAAACTTAATTCTATTCTACCAACCCTTTAAAGAAAAGTTAATCAATGAAGTAGCTTCATCAGTTTTACATATTAAATTAAACAAAACCGAAGCCAGATATCGCTATACAAACGGTACGGTTTAAGTCCATAAAACAAACATCCTGTATAATCCCAAAAGCCCATCGGCGCAACAAATAAATCTTTTAATCCCATTCGACAAATACAACCAGTACAGGGAAAAAATAAAACGCGAATCTTTATATAACGACTTTGCTTTAAAAATATTATTTGTACTCTATGCCTATACTTACTACTAGCCCTTAGCAAGTTCTTGGTCCGTGTGAATTAATTCATTTTTGTTGCGGTCTGGAGAAATACTCCATAATATTACGTTGTTAGTTGACTTAATTACTCTCCCTTCTTTATAAAACACAAAATCAATCATTCCCAAGGTTCACCTGAAATTCCTACTTTTTTTTATTACTGATAAGCACGCGTTTTACCACTATCTCACCTGATGGTAAGCGATGATGTGGTCGACGATGAAACACGCTTGCCTAGAAGCAACCTGCTACTTCCAAGTACTCTGAATAAACCTACACGAGCCACGAGTTTCAATTCAAAAACTTTAACAAAAGTTTGTTGTATGAAGAATATGGAGTCAGTGAACCAACAGTAATATCCACAAGATAAAAACATTGCAGGGAAATTTTGCAGCTGTTGATGATAGAGTAGGGTTTTACTATGACCCGAATACTTTATTGCCTTCAATTTCCTCAAATGGCACGGAATTCGTAGACAATGGAACATTCTCGTATGATCTGGCACAACCGCGCATAATGTATCTTCTCTTGTTTGTAAACAGCTATGCTTTGATGTCAAGCTTTCACGATAATTTAAAAAAAAGAATGACCTTTTTGAATATCAGCGCGAGCTTTGAACCCTTGCTTACCAAATTTTCATGTTAATTCATTAAATGCAACAATGAACTCTTATAACAAAACAAGCTAATAAGATATTGTAAATTTTCTTAGCAGAATAACTATTTCTTTCTCATTTCTAAATAATGTAATCGAGTATGTTACAAGTGAAATATCTATTATAATATGTATTTTTTTTACCTACAAGCAATACAAGTAGAACGAAAATTCGGTTCTCTATAAGATTTGGATCTGAAAGTTATTTGAAGAGCTTAACTTTAATTTCAAATTCACAAATCTCCTGCAAGTGTCGCTATCAGGTACAAATAAAAAAAAAGACCGCGAATAATCCAATCTCACTGTAAGTTGTTACCATTTTGTAATGGAAATAATATGCAGTTTAATTTCGGAGTTTGTGCAGTGTCATTATCCGGTAGGTCATATTCTCACTGGAAAATATTGTCAGCATTTAAATTTACATATTTATTAAAGTCGTTTCATTGCAAATTAGGTAAATTAACATGTATCGGGAATCAGTAACGATTGTGTGTATAATAAGTTATATGAACTAATTTAATAGTGTTTATGCTCGTGCAATTAGAACGTGGGTATATTTTGTATGTTCATAACATCACGCCTGCAATCTCCAAAAGGATAGGCATCGAGGTTTCTTTGCCAGCCTCATCCCCGAAACTCCCGCAATGGCAACAAGATTGATTCTTACAAGTCCAAATTAAATGTTCGTACTCGATTATTGTGTTTATTTGAACATAATAAAGTTGTTTCAAAATAAAAGATAAATATTCCAAGGTAAAAACTGAGTACCACAATATTAGGACTTATTAATCAAAAGGTTGTTATTTAATTAATTTGCACTGTTAAAACAATGTTTCAGTAAAATGATAAAGTGCCTCGTTACCATAATCTTGTTTACGCTTTGTGTACATTCTGATGGACAAGTTTATCTTTACTCTTTGTGTATTCTGCAGGTTAGAGCTTAATAATCCAGGTACGCCATTTGTAATGCACTAATTATATTATTTGTGCAAATAATAATAATACATTTTTGTCAAACCTCAAGCTGAGGATGGAAATGAACCAGCTCCATAAACATTGCTTCATTGTTTAATTAATTCCTAAATAAAATGAAAGTGATTCTCAATTCGTCGTATTTTCCTCTACGCGCCTGCTACGCAGTATGCAACTGCTACGCCGCGTAGGCCTGCTACGCGCGGATTAATCTTTTTTTCTCTGAACCAATAAATTACAAGAAAATGGTAAAACTAAGTTAATAACCAAGCAGCATTTTATGTTTGTGGGCACAAAAGTTGCCAGTTAACGTTGGTGGTGTTTGCATACTTAATACCTTGCATTTTTAACCTTTGCTGACTCTATAAATTACCATAGTTCAGACATTTTCACGATAGATTAGTCAGACAAATCACAATGTGAAGATAGTCTGTTAACATAGCGTATTGTTTGTTTTTGTTATGGTGAAAAGATTAGAGTAAGTAGATATTTTATGAGTTCCTGTTAATATAACCGTCACGAGCCTAATTTCCGGTTTTTGAAAGAGTAATCAATTGTCTCATCAGCAAATCTGTTGTCAAATGTTAGATGTCGCGATTGATTGATATTAATAACAATAGCCAATCAAGTCACTTGCCAGGGTATTCGACGACAGATTTAATTAAATACGCTTCCAGAAACCGAGTTTGATTTTGATTTGATTGATTGATTGATAATCAATTTTCCTTTATCGGGTCATTAATATTATCTGATTTAGTTTCTTTCAAGTTTTCGTGGTTAAAATGGTGAAATCAAAGAGTGTTTTAGATTAGACCAATGTTTTTAAATGACAAAGTTACGAATTAAATAAAATTAAAAATTAAATCCGGCGTGTGTGTATGACAACATGTATGAATGTAAACGAAGCAAAAGAAGTATGTAAGAATCGTAGCATATGGCGCTCTGTAGTTTCTGCCTACCCCCATGGGAAAAAGGCGTGAGTTTATGTATGTATGTATGTAAAAATTAAAAATTTTAAAAACCCCCATCGCAAAAAAGTAAAACATTTAAAAAGTTAAAAATAACACTTTAGCCATGAAAGTTTACTTCACGTCGGGGTACCGCTTAAGTAAGGAATGTTCCTAGTACTTGTAGGTCTACATACTTCTTATTACTTAGTACTTATTTTAACGGTACCCCGACGTTACGTAAAATTTCATGGCTAAAGTGTTATTTTTAACTTTTTAAATGTTTTACTTTTTTGCGATGGGGGTTTTTAAAATTTTTAATTTAATTTTTATTTTATAATTTTTAAACGCATTAATTTTAATTTATAAAGTTTATACTTATGAGATTTTTTCAGTGCATTGAATGTAGTGTCAAATGCTGGTTAAACGAATCTAAATACGACATATCTGCTATTATTTTGTCAAAAGTCTACCTACTGGTGTACTGGATAGCCTGGCTGCAGCATCAGCTCATCCTGTTGCCATCAGTGCCAATGCACTGATGGCAACAGGATGAGCACACACAGGATGAAACACAATTGTTTAGAATCAAATGCTGATTTAAATTAATCCAAACACGACATATATGCTGTTATTTTGTCAAGATCTACTGGTGTGCTGGATAGCCTGGCTGCATCAGACCAAATACACCATAATGTTGCTTGTTAATATTACACACATGGGTGTTTGAAATTTTAAGACACACATATGTTTGTAAGTAAAGTTAATACCCATAGACGTCTAAATAGCAACGGTAGCTAACATAAAAGAGCTGATAACCTTGAAACGGCTGAACCGATGTTGTTGAATTATGTTTAAGAACCATCGCAAGAAACCCTGCTTTCAAATAAAAAAAACCGCATCTAAATCGGTTCACCCGTTTGGGCGCTACGGTGCCACAGACAGACAGACAGACAGACACACACACATAGCGGTGAAACTTATAACACCCCTCTTTTTGCGTCGGGGGTTAAAAAATGATCCTAAATGTCTCTTCCAGAAGGCAGTTTCGTATGGAGCAGAATTAGTATTCCGTTTAAGTGTATTCTGTAAATTGGCCAGAAGTATAACTAAAAATTCCAATAAATCTGATGAAATTCCGCCATTTGCGAGATGGTGTGTTGAAAAGATTATAGGATATCGTAACGATAACATTATTTTTATTTTAATATAAAACAACAATATCAAACATTTAATAACCGACATACCAAGTGATAGTTTGTTTTGTTTCGTTTTCTTTGCATTTCATTCAAACAAAACTGGAAAATTTTATACAAAATATAGAAAAAATCCTACAGAATTGAATGGAACGTTTTAACAAATAATGGTTCCCTTGAGACGCCATTATATTTTTCTTGAGGATCATTTAGCGTATTGAATTTTATTATATTTTGAAAACCTGGAGCTTTGACCATTATTTTATTCCGCAGTTTTATTTTAGTTAGTCTTTAATTGCTAAGCTTGATTTCAGTTGCTCAGTTATATTATTTGAATATGTACGTGGCGATGACACTCTATAGTTTCTGTCAACCCCATATTATTATGAATTGTGTGAATTCAATGTCGCCCACTGGGTGAGTTTTACCAATTATCAAGAGCGAGTACCGATACAATAAATCTTTTCTTTAAATGTATTTCTAAGTTAATCTTGATAATCTGTTATATTGTTAAAGGAAAATATCAGACCAAACCTGGACTTTTAATTTATATTAGTGTTGATTCACCAATCCGCCTTAAGTGTGTGAGTGCTCATTAATGCTCGTGCCTTCTGCGTTTACTAAACCGTGCAGAGGAAAAAGGCTAAGACACGATAATAACATCGATAGAATAATCTTTCTTTTCCAGGAAAAATGTAACTAAATAACTTTGTCTGCAATGTTTACAAAGTTTAGAATGTGCATAACATTCTAAGTTCCAGCGGGATTAACTTTCCTGCGAAAAAGTATCTATAAAGTTTCACAAAACTATTTCCAAATCCATTCGGTTCATTGGTTTTCGATTTTCTTTATTTTAATAGAAATAAAGTTTGTTTCTTTGTACCCGCTTCTTATTGTTTGTTTTAGTCGCTGTATTTTAGAGATTCTTTTTATTCGTAACGACTGTCAAAGATCTAAAAATATAGCCAAAACTAACGGCTTTATTTGTTAATAATGACCACCCATTTTCGGACCGACCTCGTCGAGCGTAGCCCCTGATCTATGAACTTAAATAAAAAAATATAAGTTTATTTCTACATAATATTATATTTTGCAAGTCCAGTGTATAACAATTATTTCAAAGGGCGCTCATACGGCTGCCACGTTATTGCAGTGCTTCGGTCATTGAATGGCCTGTTGGTCTAGTACTTAGTTAGTGGCCCTGACTGCTGTGCCCAAATTCGTGGGTTCGATTCCCACCCAGGACAAGTGTTTGTGTGATGAGCACGATCATTAAAATTTGTTCTGTATCAGGTTGTAATTTTTTTGCCATATGTATGTATTTAGAAATATGTAATGTTTATGAACTGTTTAAGACTAGATGGTGTTGTGTGTAAATTGTGGAATATTATTAGTCAGTACAGACGCCAGCACATCAAGTTACTCCAATGTGTCAATTTTTCCCAATTGAATATGAACCTTATTCTGTTTGACATAAAGTTGAAAAACGATCAAAGAAATTTGACACATTGGGGTAACTTGACGTGCTGGCGTCTGTACAAGTACCTACTAACATAAGCTAGTTCCGATTGTTATGAACATCCTATATATATTATTATATTTTTATTTTGGTCTACCTATGTTGTCTAAAATAAACAAAATAAAACTATTATTTGCAGTTCATCAATAAAAGTGGTACAGTGCGCTTTTATTTAATGTTAGTGATAACGGGCATATTTGAACTAATCTAAATAAACCATTCGAGTCAATACTTTTATATTTGTATTAGACAGGCGCCACTGAACCTACGACTTTGTGGCTAAGAAAACTTTTCTAAATCCTTTGAGATTATGTGAAGTTATGCGTGAAATAACTTCTTCTTAGTTAGATTTTTGATAGTACCTATACTATCAAATGTTATAATAATGAGGTCGAAGAAGGTTTTAGTCAGACTATAACTTACCTATCAAATCAAATCAAAAGTCATTTATTCAAATTAGGCTGAGGATATTTAGGATCTTTTTGAACGTCGAAATTACATAAGACAGTCCCCCAAAAAGCCCACCCTTCGCCACTTCCCAGTGTTTTTGCTGGGAAGAAGAAGGTGGAACAAACTCCCCAGCAACTCATCTTTCTGATAAGTTAGACGAACTTGAATTTACACAGTAAGTACAATTAGTTATAAGTAATTCCAAAATAATTAAAATAAGTTATTCACTACATGTTAGCTAGCACACTCAATCACAGAATACCAGTAATATATTTGCTACCGACATTAAAACTAACTTAACTCAAGCAAAAGCAACTGACTAATAAGAATCCTCCAGGTAAAAAGGGTGTGCCAGCTTACATGTGCAGAGTTGACATGATGAACCACTAGTGGTTAAGGTCTAAGGTATTTTATGAATTACGTTGTGGGTCCAATTCTAAGCAAATTTTTATGTGACGCAATTGATACCTTCTTCCAACATAAGTTTATCTATGACAGTAATATTAGTGAAACGTATACTTCGCTAAAATTAAAAGAACATTACTTATCATCATCACGCCTGTAATTCCGGAAGGTTTAGGCAAAAGTGTACATACTATATACACTTACATTTCACCAGTTTTGTTTAAGTGTTACTTACTTGAGACTTAATACTGACGGAGTCTGAATGTGTGATCGATTGATAACAATAGTGTTATCAATCGGGCACACATTCAGATTCCGTGCTGCTACTGAAAAATCCTAAACAGAAAAACTCAAGAACACTTTGCCCGACCCGGGGATCGAACCCGAGACCTCATGATTAGCAGTAGCGCTTGAGCCCTCTACTTAGACCAACAAGTCAGGCAAACTTATACTTCATTAAGCCTAAAATCACCAACTCATTTTGAACAAGCGTGGTGATTTATGATTGTGCTTTCACTGTATGAGACCTTTAAGAGACCTTTAACCTGCAGTAGGGCAGTGCTGATATTAATTCATACCTCTAGTTCATCCTTTAAAAATATAACAGATTCACATTTAACAAAAAGGCTTAAGCAACTTCAACATTATCAAAACACTGTCTCAACACTTAATTAAATTAAACACTAAAACCCCTATTTTCATTTCATAGCTCTATTACCATAGCGCTGCAAATCCACTGAAAATTATGTAGATGATCTTTTAGCAAACATCTCTAGGTCCTTTACCCTAAGATATTAGCCTTAATAATCTTTGCACAAGCATGTGTATTGCCCTAAGCGCAAACTTCGTTGAACCGTGTAGGAGTCAGACTGTTATGGCAAACACTAAAGATAATGAAAACAAATGAGTATAGAAACCGAGAATAACAATCCTTGCATATACCAAAAATTTTGCGCCCCTTGTTTATGGGAAACCGATAAAATATTGACCCTGTATAAAAAGAACTTTCTCGTTACATAAAGTATTTGGTTAATAAAAAAAGGAACAAGAAAACAGAATTATACACGACCCATTTATACGTACACTCCTATCATTTAAGATTCAGGGTACTAATGCACGCGATGTAAAACTTTTTCAAATAAACATTTAGCGGATGAAACTGCTGTAGTGTACTCAACATGGCCCAGGGGCTTAACTAATTGCCAATTACGGCGCTACCGAAAGTTGCTTCAAGATAAAGTCGGACGCTGATAAAGAAAAACGATGTATTTATCTCACGCCCTGTTTTATACTAAGCTAGCCTTATTTATAAACAACTAAAAGTTAATTGAATATTAAAATTTGCCTTGCGGACTCCATTTTATAACCATTTTCTTTAGAATATTTGTTAGAACAAATTTTTTTTTGACTAATTGTATTTTAATACCGTTTAGGAGTCTTGCATTATTACCTAGAATGTTGAAAGAAAATATATTTTCCGACCTAATTTTCTTATTAAATACATGTGAAAGTTGGTTATAGCGTCATCTAGTGGTGGAGCTTGCACTTACCTAGTTTCCGAGCCCACTACGGTCCAACCCCGCCGGCGTCGTACGGCGCGCATTTCAGCCGTGACTACGCGGTCGCGGGTACGTCGGTGGCGCGCGTTCATCGATATTCGCGCGGTGGCGCTCTCGTCCGTCTCTGCGATTGGCAACATAGTCCCTTGGTTCGTATCGAGGGCAAGAAGTGATGGCACTGAAGTCTAGATGTCGCTGTTTTCAATCGCGTCACATTTTGAAACTCGAGTTGTAAAAAACTTTGGTTGGAGAAAAGTATTTCGTATTAACTTATACAGTAGCAAAACAACGTATGGAGTAAAACTGACGTAATATAGCAAAAATCTCATCCACATTAGGACACATTTTGTAAATAAAATTGAACCTCTGCTGGGCTAGCATGGGCTGGGGATAAAACTTTTATCCACCGGTTATTTCCACTGACAAGGGATACAATTATCTTATCCACCTGCCAAAGCACGGCAACAGGGGGAAAGAGAATTATATCACTTTTTGACATTAGACGTGGATACTCATCCACGGCTTATAGCATGGCGACTAGTGAAAGATTTCGCGATTCGAGCAATCCCAATTGACAACAAAACAAAATAAATATCCAGTACAGATGTAATAAAACGATGAAAGTACTTTGGTTTACATGACATTCTCGACTACTGTGTAATTTCATAAAAGTTTTCTTATAATGGCAATAATTTCGAGGACAAGCGTTTCCCCTGGTTTATCCCCGTGAATAGTTTATCCACCCATGTCGCCATGCTCGGAGGGTGGATAAAAATGACAGAGGGGAATAGTATTTTATCCTCTCCCCGTGGAAAGAATATCTCCGGCCATGCTAGCCCTGCTGGACAAACTAGCTAAACTTATTAACTTTAGTAGATAGGTACCTACCAAATTTCGACAAAGTTTAGTTTTCTGGAAAAATGGTTATGGTCAAATAAACTAGGCAACTGTTGCTAAAGTATCCTCTGTACAATTTTCAAAGAAATAGTGCTTAGTATTTCGTTGTAAACATAGACTAATTGCGTTGTTGTTTTTGCTTAAAGCTATAATATTACGTTGCGAAATTATTATAATAGGTATCTCGTCTTCACCTACTCACTAAGATACAATAACAACATTAATATTCATAAGCTTATGTTTATTTTATTAAAACATACACAGTCTTTGATTATAGGAAATTCGAAAAGAGAAATAGGTCCCAAAACATATTAGTTTGTTCCCCGGAGACGTTGTTCCATTTGGAAACGAGACGTAAACCCGACTTCGTAAACAAACTATTGTTACATTACGGCTACAATTTACACTGAATAAATACAAAAGGATTATTTAGGACTAGTAGACGTCACGCAGTTTCACCCGCGTATTTCCTGTTCCCGTGGGAATACAGGGATAAAAAGTAGCCTATGTTACCCGGGGATAGTGTAGCTTCCCAACAGTGTAAGAATTTTTTAAATCTGTTCAGTAGTTTCAGAGCTTATTCAATGCAAACAAACAAACAATCAAACCTTTCCTCTTTATAATAATATTATTAGTATAGATTAGAAAAGTATTTTCGGATATATGTATAGTACTTACGTCAATTTGACTGTGAAACGTTGACTTTGAAAATGATAAAAAAGAAAAACGTAAGTAAGCGGCAATAGCGGCTTAGACTGACGAATAGTCGTGAGTTCGATTCCCACCTTGCCCTATTAACGTGGACCCACTTCAGACACAAGCAATTTATCTTAGTTGGAGGGGCTAACAAGGCTACTAGTAATGTGTAACCTACTTTGCTAGTAAACATCAAAGAAACCCAAATGATTTTTGAAGAAAATTTACAGAAATACAATTGCATTTTGTTTCTTCATGTGGTGAATTTGCGTTAAAATTGTCACTACACTATGGCTACTTTTAGGTCTACAACGGTGTCATTGCTTGTTTTGTACACTTCATCCTTAACGTAGGTAACCCCACAAGAAATGGTCCAGAGGCGGTATTGAAAAAGGCGGTGGTCACTTCGAGCAGTCTTATAGTTTCAGACTTTCCCATACTGACCTATTTGAATGAGACAACCTGTATAATATGAATTAATCTTGCTAAATCTATTAATATGTCATCTACTATTGAATCGTATAAATCATAGTCTTTTATTTTGGATGCCAAATTATAAAACGATTTATAATGAGAGTTGTTCGCCACCTCCCTACATATGTATAATTATGTACTGTGTTTGTATATCAACAGATTACGTACGAGTTCTCTAAGTATAACTAAATATTTGCTATTGGAGACTAAAAGATAAAGACTAGGTACCCAATGTTATTTAATATGTGTTTCTAGTTTGAGGATAAAAATTGATTTACACCTCGATTTATTTGTCCTTTATTTGTAGGTCATAGTTGTATTGTTGTCTATTGCCCTTACATACCCCGATTTATTTTGGGTCAGTTAGTGCAGGAAATTATAATTATATACAACTGTACCTGTATGTCTGGCACGAATTTTGGATGCAGGTAAAAAATAGTTTGACGGACAATTTTAATATTAAAAATGCTTGGTTGGAATTTAATATTAAGTATTACATTTTAAAAATCTGATTCTGTTTATGGCTGCTACTAATTATTGTGCTTGCAAATGTAAACTTAAATTCAGCAGATAAGTTCTATTTTCAATTTTAAAGTCATTCGAATTAACCTAACGTTGGTTTTTTTTTCTGTAAGTAGATCTTCTCAGATACTTTGACATGTAATTTTTTTTAAACTAAATGACACTAAATGGCATTTCCAAAGTGCTGATCCCTGAGAAGATTAAGTCAAGCATTCGTTCTAGTACCTACTACTATAGTCTTGCACTGTAAACCCGAGACCGGCCACATTAGATATCTATAACTCCAAAGAAATTCGCTGAAGTGAACGAGATTTATTTCAGCTACGATAAACAGCCCCAAATAAAATTGTCATAATCCGTTGGCGAACGCCTTTATCAAAGCATGTTGTTGTTATTGGCACACCTACTCCTATTCCTACTACGTAGTGGGTAAGTATTTGTTTCACACGAGCCATTACAAACATAACCAAAACATCACGCTTGTACTATCCGAATGATATGGCAGAGGTGTTGCCCACATTTTACTCAATATCTGTATTGCTTTTCATAATTATGAATTCTTAGCTTTATAAATGTAACTTTATAAATAAGATCAGTACTACAGTATAAATATTAATACAGTAGGACGACGCCTTTGATCTCTGGAAAAATGCCGACAACTAATACACGCGTTAGACTTGAATAATACCTCCCGCACTACGAACATCGTTTTGTTCGCAGTGCGGGAGCGGCTTTCCCGCATCTCACCCCTCACACCACGCACGATTGCCCTGTCTAGACGGCTTCGTCGGACGACTGTATGTTTTAAGACTGTGTCAGTACGGATCCTGTAAGGCACAGCAAAAAAACAGACTAAAGGATTCCCGATGTCAACTTCTCCGGATAAGCTCTTTAAATAATATTAATAAAGAAAGTTAGTAAAATTACCCGTCGGATGAAATAGTTTGTAGTTTTGAAGTCTCACTGTAGAGGTGGTCAAAAAAACGACGGATAAATGTAGCTATTGAGTTGTATACAAGAGGAAGACTTGCTTCATCGAACCCAAATGAGTTGGAATAATGGCAGGAGGATTCTGATTATCAGTTATGAAATACACACAGATAATTTAATTTACTTTCTTTTAAAAATCGTGCTTAAATCTGTTTGCAATGGTGAACCTAATACTTGGGTTCAGGCTGGCAGACAAACACCCTTCGGAATTTATTTACCAACTCTTGAATGGATCGAACATCGGACACAACGTTCGAACAAACTGACAGTAATACTTAGTAGGTATTCCTTCTAATATTATAAACGCGAAAGTTTGTGAGGATGGATGGATGAATGGATGTTTGTTACTCTGTCACGTAAAAACTGCTGAATGATGATTTGGTATGGAGTTAGCTGACACCCTGGATTAACACATAGGTTACTTTTTATCCCTGTATTATTACCAACGCGGGTGAAACCGCGGGACGTTTGCTAGTTTTATATAATTTAACACAAAGATTTTGCCGCTTGAATTTTGCACTCAGAATGTATTTGAAAAATAATAAAACTATCCTGTTGACTATGCGACTGCAGGGCGAAAACCGCTTTTCATACAGCTATAGCATGAGCGCCACCACGCTTGCCCAAAGCGGATTGGCGGTCTACTGATCACTTTCTTCATAACTATGAAGAAGCAGTGATAGCCTAGTGGTGTGACCGGCGGATTACTAAATCATAGGTCTCGAGTTTGAACCCAAGGCACGCTCCTCTGACTTTTTGGATTCATGTGCACATTGTATAATTATCACTTGCTTCAAAAACAGTGAAGGAAAACATCGTGAGGAAACCGGCATGCCTGTGAGATATTTCTCGACGGCATGTGATGCCAAGTCTGAGGCCCATGGGCGGCATTAAATTAAATTAATAACAGGACACAGGTTAGTGTCTAACTACACGCTAAGAAGAAGGAGAAACATAGTCAGTTGAGTTTTATAAGTTTTTTAAGACCGATACAAATTTTAGGAAATGTTTTTTCGTATCAGACATTATCAGAGCAATACGATTATTATCTCAGAAGGCGTCATTACCTAAATGTATTTTGGTTATTGCTGCCAAATTACTTTTTCCATTCATCGGTCAACCTCGGTCAACAACTTTTATAGTGAGGTTATTATTACAAATTATTTTGTTTTAGAAATAGTTAAATTAATTTTTATCATGGCCGAGCCTATTACCATTTACAGGGCACAAACGAATATCTTTGCTGCATTACTAAGATTCGTTCTTTCGTTGCTATTATCACCCGCTGTGCAAGTACATGGAATATCAACGAAACTAGCAAAATGATGGTGAACTATAGGTATTGCGTATTAATGAGGTTTATGGCAATGATATTATAAGTAAGAAGGTATAGATAGATTATAAGCGCTCAGCAAGCGCCGCGTTAAAATGTGGCTAACTGGCCACACTTGGCCTCAGTGTCTCGTCGCGGCGTCGCGCCGTAAACGGACACGTGCGTGTGTTAGTGTGCCGTTTTTGAAGATCGAATGTTGTTTAGGTAACCTATCTACACCTTTTTACCTATATTATCATTGATTGATGTGAACCGCCGATTGAAAACAAAACAAAAACATTATGTTTTGGACGATAAACTATTTTCAGCCTTGAGTGTGAAGACCTACCTACATTTTGTTTGTCGCCAAGGTTAAGAAAACAATAAGATGGAAATATCTATACGATGACCAATAGAGAACCAATTGTCTATAACCAGAACCAATATGGTATGTAATGTTAGTTTCACTGACATAGTCTGTTCATTTTATGATGATTAGCATGTAATATACAAATGTTATGTTGTTTTTTTTTAACCGACTTAAAAAAAGAGGAGGTTCTATGTTCGTGTGTATGTTTTTTTTTATGTATGTTACCTGATTTCTCCCCCATTTGTGAACCGATTCTCAACATTCTTTTTTTATTTGAAAGAGTATACTCCTGAGGTTGTCCCATTTTTATTTGGTGAAGATCTGGTGCTGATTTTCGGCAAATCTGTGGTGATTGCGGGAATCGCTTGGATATTTATTGTTTATACAACATCATGACGTATCATTACGCCTGTATGCTCTGAGGGGTACGCAGATGTGCACAATATACCTAGATTTCGACAGTTAGGTATGTTAAGTTTCATTTATTAGGGATAAGTGGATAACCCTATTACCATGATAAGTATTGTTTACCATTAGCAACATAAAAAAAATCATGGCAAATATTTGAATGGGAACAACTAAAAATGGAAAAATAAAGAACTTTTTTTTACATAGGCTTTTCTACGAAGTAAAGTTGTGGTTTGTAATTAATATAATAACATTATGACTATGGTTGGCGCAGTGGCTGATCGTTAGGCTGCTGTGCTGCGTGTCGCGGGTTTAATTCCCTTATGAAACAAATATCTGTATGACCTACAGGGAGTTGGTTCCTGTCTGGCTGTATGTGTTTGTGTACGTAACTTCAAATGTTAGTAAGCACAGCTGTCGTGCAGAGGAGCAATTCCTAGTTTCAAACAATAAAAGGGAAGATAAAGAACAACCCATTAAATGACAATGAACGACTTTTAAGGAGGTATAATGCTTGAATCTTGCGTGAACTTCTATAATACGGGTCTTTTAACATAGTTCCCAGTTTTTCAGTAGTGCGCAGATAGATATATATGTATGTTTTTAGATAGGTGGGTAATGATTGAACGGTGTTTAACATCCTTCAAGTGGCTTGTTTTCATCAACGTCTTGGTAGACATTGTACAAATATTTTCTTTTGAAAGTGCGACTACTTTATCAATAAACGGAATAAGCATTTACTGGTTATTCTTGAATTATTATTACGAATTCCATTTCATACATTTTGTATAAAAACAACTGGAATTTTGGCAGCGGTATTCAGAAATATGACCTAGAAAGCTTATATAAATTGTTTGTGGATACAAATATTTAAAAGTGAGATTGTGATTAGTAAAGTAAAAGATTTAGTGAGGGTAGGTTATGAGTGTTTAGGAATATGAAATTCGTAATTACAGGCAACATGACAAATTATAAAGTAAGAATCAGCAATAGTTCGCTCACTGAATGTAGGCAAAACCTAAAGGTTAGTTCTCAGACAGTTGCTTAACTGATAATGAACCTTAACTAAGAAGGTGGGGAGGTTATTAAGCTTTATAAGATCACTTCTTTTCCATCTTTAACAAAATGTACAGCACAATTGGTCAACATAGATTTTTAGTCAAAACTAAACCCAAAAAATATTAATTTTATTTGCTTGGAATTATTTATATTATTAAAATGATATAGATAGTTATACTAGATATACATATATTGTGCGACACCATGTTGCCCCTCTAACTTACTTATAATTCTTTGAAATAATGAAAATATAGACAAATAGTAGATACTTAGCTATAAAGCTAGAAAAACCAGTTTTGCCTATTAGTAATGCAAATAATGATTACTTTATCAGTCATTAACTAATATAATTGAAACAAACGTTGGAATGAACGTTGCCACACTAATCCTAGCAACAAATAGGCCCAATAATAAGTATTATTTTGAAATGACCTTGTAAAGGAATAATAGTTGTTTTCGCTTCTGAAAACAGTTTTGCACAACAATGGTCAATTTGTTTCTTGATTTGGGTGTTATAGTATTTAGCGGTTTTCCTAGAAACGTCTTACGTTTTACTTAAATTCTGATACTATCGTCATTTGTCTTTAATAACTACACTGAGGAGCAAATAAATCGAGCCACTTCCTTATTTTCACTTTATTATTTTTAATATAATAAAACGCATCGATCTCAAGTATATGTATGTAGTCTAAAAGGTTATTTAATAGCTATAAAAATGAAGCTACCCTCTTTGTAAAGGCTATTATTACTCTTCAAATTAAACTTATAGTCATATAAGGTTTAAATTTATACGTTCCATATTACAAAACGAATTTATCTTTATACACAAGTGTGAAAAAGGAGTGGCTTAATTTATTTGCTTCCAAGTGGTGTCGGTCTCTAACCAGATGCAGCTGAATACCATTGAATGATTGTCCCAATATATGGGTTGCGGAGGACAGATTGGAGATAACTGAGGTTAAGTATAAATAATAATAAATAAATATTCCACAACTTTTCACACAACGCCATTTAGTCCCAAGTTAAGCTTGAGAGCATGTGTTATGAGTACTAAACAGCTGATAAACATACTTATATATTTCTAAATACATACATATTATACATAAATTACACCCAGACACAGAACAAATGATCATGCTCATCACACAAACATTTGTCCTGGGTGGGAATCGAACCCACGACCTCCGGCATAGCAGTCAGGGTCACTAACTACTAGACCAACAGGCCAGTCAAAAAAAAAGTAGGTAATGGGGTCTGACTCAGAATCTTAGTAAAAGTGGTTTTCGGACTTCCAGGCATTATGTATCATGTAAAGGTCCCTGCCACAATATACTCACTATATTCGTATAGTTCCTATAAGTATGTAGTAGGTCTAAACAACTTACTAATCCTGATATAGAAAGTTAGGCTTTATTTAAAGCCTAAGCCATGAACGCAATATCATTATTCGCCATACTGTAAATTGCCTAATAATTCTGGGTCTGATAATTTCGGCCTTAATTACTTCGTGTTAATAATGGTGATAAGCTCGCTTTCTATTCATGGAGCCTTCTTACAATACTTAGCTGCCAAACTTTTGGTGTTATGTCAAATGACCTCTTTGAAGGGAAAAGGAAGATTTTTTTAAATAAATGGATACGTAAATCGAACGATCAGACTGAGCTGAGTTTTAAGTATAGAATTATTTAAATCGGTAAAAAAAAGGTTTGCTGTTTTTATTTTGGGCACGTAGATAAGATCACCGCCTCTTTTCTCTAGTGGGTGTCATTCAAACGTAAACGTAAGGGATTATGTCTCAAAGACAATCCAAGGTCAAGGAAAGATCCTTTTGTTTTAAAATAATAACAAATCGTGGTCACTATAAATCAGTCTATGGGTCTTAGGCGTAAAAATTTCTCCATCACCATATTAAAAATGACAACGGTCCCCCGTTGTCATGCAGTAAAAGTTTTCCAAGAATACCAATTTCCGAATTGCCCCAAAATTGCTTTATGGTCACTTGAATTACCCACCATAAACTTTTTCAATCAGTCGATTTTGGTTAATAAATTGGCAAGCATTTTCCGACTATTGTTTTGTACGGCGAAAAATTGAGGCAATTTTCATACGCCTTTGTGTTCGGAGAAACATAACTGAATACAATGTTTTTTTATTGCCTTTTAAAAGGTAAAGTTAGTCATCCAAGTTGGCATCGTTTCCGAATTACTTTAGCCGATTGTGGGACAATGCATCGTATTTATGTAATGTTAACCTTAAGTGTTTGTAAATACACACGTAGGTACCGATTGTATATCTATTATTCACTTTCTTCAAAATCAATTTTATGGTATTATTGAACGGTCAATACTGATATACAACAACAAAAAATAAAACCTATAGATATAATGTATTTATTGTAGGTACTGCCAAAGTTTATTTAAGAAAGTGATTGTCAAAAGTTTTAGCGACAAAACAGAATTGAACTATTATAGAGGTTGACATTCCCTATCACCCTTCTTTGTTATGGACCCAAGGCCTTGTGGAGTTACGTAAAGAACAGTCTTTATGACTAGACCCATATTCTGGAATAAAATAGATGGTCAATAAAGATGGCGATCAACAGAGAAAAAGTTTTTCAATAATGTTTTTATGTCATGTCAATATTTGCGTCCCTAACTCATCAATTGAAGCTAGGCTCATCATACATTCCAATTAAACATAATAATATTAGCAATTTTTAGTACTCATTAAACACTGGATTCTAATTATAAACCGTTCCAAGTATTTCTATTGCAAAGACTCTATTACTTTCATTGAAAAACATTAATGATTTACGGAAATAAATATTCCCACGCATGAGTTGCCAAAAGTTATTTTGCTACGTTACCATAAGCGTGTATCACAAAATACTTTTCTATCACAACATTATCACAAAGAATAACAGCACGATCACAGTTTCACGTCACATGTGTTCACAAAGTGCACTCACTCCACGAGGTCACAACAACGAAATGCGCAAATTCAGATGTTTGGAACACATCTGTAATAAGACAAAGTCCCGCGCATACTTTCTCGTTATGTTTTAATTTCGATCGACGTTTATATTGGTCGAGGCGAGGCGTGGACTGCGCGTGCGTCTTGGCGCGTAAGCCGTCACACCTTACACTCAAGCGCCACTTCACACCACGACCAGCACATTGTCGCGATACCGATGACATGTACCTGCTGAACTAACCACATTTTTCTCAAAAATATAGACCATATTACTCACTGTCGTTGATACTTCTGAGTCATGAGGTAAGCGTTGAAAATTCCTCTGAAAATGTTCTGTTTCCTAAAATTAATCTCTGCTTTTCATTATGTGATTGGTGTAATATATTTACTGAAGCACCTATGTCATATTTTTCTAAAATTCCAATGTTGTTAGTAAGAAACTGTGATTTACGCAAGAGAGCTTACGTTACAGATCAAAGATGTCTCAGTTTGCAGTGTAAGCAATAGTTTGAACTTTAAATAACTACAGTAGTTTGATCAAAGTGCTTACATAGATTGTTCGATAATTTAAGTCAATGTAATTGGCATATCCAGTATTCAATAGTTCTAATTATTGTTAATATGCATATTGAACATCTGTTTGTTTCTAACTCTTTTATTTAAATCATTCTGAGATGTTTTATTGTGCCGATTCTTACATTTTCTGACCAAGGTAATGTCTGGATTTTATAAAAGACTGCTACCTCTGAGTCCTTCTCAGAGTCGGCTGATAAACACCAACCTCACCTACAAGTTGAAAAAAACACGTTTAAAGTAGTGTTTGTACGAACCAATTTCCAAAAATAAATATCATTTATCATTTAGAGATCTTCTTAGAAATTGTCGAACTAGCATTAAGTCTTTATGAAAGTTTACGACAGTGACTTCGAAAACTCGGTAAGAAGCTGTAGAACTTCGGTAAACGAAGAACTGAGCCACTTTAAAACGTCATTGCCATTCGACTTGTTAATAGCGCAGCTGTTCTATGTAACTCACTAAATCTCCCCGCATTTATTTGAATTCCAGTAAAGATTATAATTGTCCGTTAGTTTCTTATTAATGCAAGATTTAATAATATCTAATATCGTCTTCGTGTCGGTGTTTACGCGCGACAGGGTACGAGAATAGCTCGTGGCAGAGTTTCAAATATGTCGCCGTGTCCAAAACCGCATCTTTGAAGATTCACGCACTGTCACACTTAATATGCGTACCTGTGATTTATGTATCACTTATTGCGTGTTAATAACTCATAATCACGTAGCATTACGCCTGTTATGTTCAAGTCCCATGTAATAAGAGGCGAAACAATTGCCTTCTTTCGGGCACAAGTTCAGCCGCCAGGCTGGATACTGAGAAATTCCTGATGGAAAATCTCAATAATGCTTTGTCCGACCCGGGACCGATCCGATCACGATAGACCATTGAGGCATATATAATAATGGAAACGATATTGTACAAATATGTTCTGACCTAGTTCCAAACAGCATGATGAGCACCTAGTTGTTTCTATGATAACAAGATATAGTCCACCAACTATTATCTTTACACTTTAAGAAGAACAATTAATTTACAGACACTCAATGGCCGGGGAAGCATTATACTCTGTGTACACTTCATTTGCCAAGAATTCGCACTTTTTTCTCGAAGTGTTTCTCATGAAAATCATCAGTTATAACAAGTGAAGACAGCGTCCGGCGCATTGACAAACGACTTACAAATTCAGACAAAAATATTGACCTATACACTTTACAATTTACTGGTGTAGTAGTACTTAGTTAGTACATTAGTGCAAATAACGAATCAATTGATTGATTTTGATTTATCAAGTTAAGGCGATTGATTGAATCCAATCTCTTAACTGTAGTTACTAGCAACAAAAGCTACTGAAAATAAATTAACCACTAAATAGTGTTACAGAATTGCCGAACCAAACGCGTACCTATTACATGATTGGAAATGTTAATGCTTCTAATTCTACGTATTACGCTAGTCTTAAATTAATGCTCAAATTGTGACGTAATTTTGACAACAGCTACTTCATAAGCGCCATTAAGCAAAAGATTGCACCCTCAGTTGATTGATGACACTTCCCTGATCTACCACTTCTTATAAATAAGTTCGCAGATATATTCCTGTTTTCTCAACAGAATAAATATTTTGAAGAGAGCAAACAGTCAATAGCTTCCACAAACCCTTTACAGCTTAAACAGAAAAGATACTTTTATACTTTTGCTTTGTTTGTATAAAATGAAAAGCCATCTATTGACGTCGAAGCAAACCAACAATTTACGATCTCCAAAGTTAATTTTCCCGACGTTAAATTACTTACATTTTATTACTTGTGGTAACTTTTTGGTGGAATAAAATTAATGAAAATAAGTAAACACATTAAACTGAGTGGAGGTGGAAACACCGGAGGTCGGAATACGGCAAGACAATTGAATATATTGTAGCACTAACAAGGCAGGCGTAAAGTCGTAAAGCGGCCCTGGAAGTGGGTGGTTCAGGTAAGTGAATTAAAATGTGGGTACTCACGTGAGTAGCCCACTAAGCTAACACACACGGCTCATATCCCAAATTAATTTAATGAATATTTAGGAAAATCAACACCGAACCCTACTCTGTTTTTATCGTTATTATTTTTAAAAAGATTACTTACGCTTTTCTCGGTTTCAATACAGGTTTTATTAGATACCAGGGCGGAGAACATCCATAAGGATATTCCACTCCGAGGTAAAAAAAGTTTTCCTCAGATATTGGTGTATTTTAGGTAAACTTGGTCCCAACCCTGTAGTGCCTACACCTAATGTCAATTATACGTTTAAAGCCTATGTTATTGGCGTGAGCTTATTGTTATCAACCGGTTAAAATCCAGATTCCGGGCTACTTCTCAAAAATCCCAGATGAAAAAATCTAAATGATCTTAGCCCGACTGGGATTCGTTCTCAGGATTTACGCTCAATAATAACGCTAACAACCAATAGACTAACGAAGCAAGCAAAAACGAATTAGACTGAAATCAATCTGTCTATTCCTACTAAGGGCACATACTATGTTTTATTCATCATATAATCGCTATGAGGTATAAAATTCAGTGGTCACGTAGGTACCTTCGGCTAAGTAAAACTTTATCTTAAAGGCGAAGTACATAACGAAAGGCTTTACATAATTCATGTAAAAGTAAAATATTTTAGGAACGTGCAGGGAAAGCAAAGAGGTATTTCTACACTCTCAGTTCGTAGAGCGACACATTTAAGTGCATTATCTCGGAGGAAAAAGTAGATACTTGCCACAAAGAACAGGAAGGTAATTTCATAAAAGTAGACGTGTCTGAGAGTGCAATGTTCTCAAGTATAATACCAGGCTCTTACTGTTCCACTGCGGGACAAAAACCTTTTCTCATACAGAGAATGCACGAGCATTCAAGACGGATTGGCGAATTCAAACTTATATTAACTATAAGACCAGGTTTTCTCACGATGTTATTCTTGCCGATGTTAATGATGTCTATGATAATCTAAAAAGTGTGTACATGTTAATTGGAATTCTTAATTGGTATTTGCCACAACCTTGTCCATGAGAAGTCCACTTCTTGTTCAATGTTTCCAAATGTACTTTCTTTGTTCCAAGACATTGTGAGATGCAGTGCTCCCTATAGCCCCTAATGCAATCAGCGCGGTCAGCTTTGATCACGATAGGAGTGTTCCAGTGTGTTTATGCGATTAATCCACTAAGTTTGATGGGATCATTTTCAGAGTAGAATTAATGTTTTGTAATCTTATTTCTTGTGTGATTAGGGAGTAACCTGGTATCAGAGTTTTTATGGCGCCCATGGGCATCGACTTGGCTTCATATGCCGTCAGAAATATATGTATATCTTTCAGGCAAATATATATGGCAGGTTTCCTCACGATGTTTTCCTTTGCCGTCATCAGAGTAACTGATTTTATACAATACGCACGTGAAATTGAAAAGTCACAGGTGCATGCCTTGGGTTTGAACTCGAGACTTGTCACTTGGTGGTTCGCCGATCCCACCATAATAATATGGACATCACACAATCTAAGACATGAACACTTAAATCGGTGTGGTTCTTTCTTTAAAAAAAACATCACAGAGATTAATCTGTATGATCCTTATGTGACCATCGACTGACCTATCTAGTAGTTAGTGACCCTGACTCTTATGCCGGAGGTAGTAGGTTCGATTCCTACCCAGGACAAATGTTTGTGTGATGAGCACGATCATTAATTCTGTGTCTGGGTGTAAGTTATCTATAATATGTCTGTATTTAGAAATATATAAGTTTGTTTATCAGTTGTTTAGTACCCATAATACAAGCTCTCAAGCTTAACTTGGGACTAAATGGCGTTGTGTGAAAAGTTGTGGAATATTTATTATTTATAATCTAACTAAGATAATGTTTGAACTTTTAAAGAGACTGTGACCTCTGAGTTTGTATTGAGGTTTCAACTCAGAAGTCAGATGCTTAAAAAAAAACCAATATGTAGAAATAAGGATTATTTAAAAAAAAATACAACCGAATTGAGAACCTCCTTCTTTTTTTGAAGTCGGTTAATAATTTAGGAATTGAATAAACTTTAAGGGGTGTATAGAAACTCAAGGATAAAAAAAATAAACATATCTTTGAGGAGGATTTTTACGCTAGTTTAATATTGTGTGATACTAACAAGTTGTCGAAACTATTTATCTCAATTAATTAAAAGCATTACACTCCTCGTATGTAACAAACAACTTTTAACTTACGTGAATATCCTCCTCAAAGTTTTATTTCTATTCACCCTTGAGTTTCTATCCACCCCGTTTTACCCGGTACATCCAAATAAGTCAATCAAAAAATTTGCTTCACTGGTCTTTTGATAACTTGGAATCAAACTATCAAAGAACTTTCCTTGTACAAAATCTTGAAATTTTTATCCCTATATTATTCTATCGTCAGAGTTTAGAATCTTTTAATAAAAACCCGTTAAAATTGTGTTATGAACTAGTAAAAAGTTCTGAGCACTAAGCTTATTTTACCTCCATTTTGAAATTAATTTTTGAAAAGGAAACGTTACTAACTCAAAGCTTGCTTCTCAAAGATAAGACGAGAAAGTAGCCTCGCTTTGATAAAATAATAACCGCTTCTACTAACACTAGGCGATACCAAAATAAATATACTGTAGGATTTTTAACTCTTGGCGTTTTGAAAATCGTGGTCTTGATTCGAAAATCCAACAGTGTCCTTTAACTTAGGTTTGCCTAGTATTCGGTGTCTTAAGCTATTGAAACACTCATACATTTTAGAGAGATGCTCGCAAAAATAAAGTTTTTAAATAATATAATTTGTTAAATTGATGGTACCTACTTATTTGAAATGGCAGCATCCGTTTAGATACGTATCTGTAACACTATCATAATGAAAGTACCGACTGAATTAAATTTATATCGCAACAAGTACTATTTTGGACGAGAGCCGAAATACAGACTTCGCGTGAAACTGGAAGCATATTGTACTTATAATATTATCATCACATAAAATTGTACCGTTGCCAGATTATATACTGATATAATATATGGCTTTTCAGTCCTTTGTTTTTGTCTAAAACTGACCGCAATGTTGTGAAAAACGATTATAATAATAAATATGTACTTTAAACTAAGTTAGATCGATTTACTAGTCTAGTGGAAAAGTACCTATAATAGTATGAATTTTTAAAATGCGATGCTGTGTGAAGTTGTTGCAAGTGCTACTGCTGAGCTTGCTCCATTATCCTGGGTTCAATTTCCGGGTCAGACGCAATAGTGCCAGTAATAATCTGAAATCTGGCTTTATGGCAATAGCCTCATCCCTATAACGTGGCACTTTAACTTTCCTGGCGACATGTGGGCGATGCTGTTATAGTTATACTTCTATCCTTGTTAAAGGTAGTCTTCAAAACGGTTGGTTCGATTTTGACGGGCTTTTCAATGTCAGATAGCTGGTAATATAAGAAGTAATTAAGGCTAAAGAATTGAACAAAAAAACCACATGGTCAAAATCACGGGTACAGCTAATATAATATTATTTATAACAACTTATATAACTCCCCTCTGTTTGGATCGGGGGTTTAAAACAAAAGCTTTAGCGATTCCAAAGTGTGTCACGCAATTGGTCTCTGGTCTACAGACACTACTTCAAAGACAAGCCTTTGAGTTCAGTCTGAAGAGACATAGACAAAAGTGATGAAAGGGCGCAACCCTAAGGTCGGGCTCAACGCAAGCTAAGCTTCTCAGCCGTAAAAGCCGTCGTTTCATTTCACTTTGTTGAAAATAATTATCTAGACATCATACGAATGTTCCAGCCGAAAGGCTTAATTAAGAAACTGTCATGGACAAGTCCAGTCAACGCATTGTGGTTCTAATGACCATCTCAGACATTAATCTGCATAGTACTCATAATTATGATTCATCCAACCAAGATATAACTGGACTTTAAAAGAGACTGTGACTTTTGAGTGTTTAATTTTTTTTCTTAGAGTTGTTAGATAGGAAACATCATCCACATCAAGTTTTAAAAAGAATTTTGCTTAGTGTCATGGAACATTGTCTTTTAAAAAAATCTTTGATAAAAGTACAATGATCAATATTGTCGTTTAGCTGTGCAAGTAATGCATGCTAGTTTCATGGTGTTACATTGGTAAAATTCACGCAAATTTGGCACCATATCTAATTTATAAGGACATCATTGAAACTGGGCATGCACATTTACTAAACTGTGAACCGCAATAAATTTTGTGTGTATGTGT
Source organism: Euplexia lucipara (assembly GCA_921972225.1). NCBI lineage: Eukaryota > Metazoa > Arthropoda > Insecta > Lepidoptera > Noctuidae > Euplexia > Euplexia lucipara. The sequence continues at coordinate 10,591,082 of OV179144.1, forward strand.
TTGACAGTTTTCGAAATGATCACATTTCCGCACAAGGGCTACAACTTCAACTCAATTTTGGGAGCTAATTGTACACACACATATGTAGTTACGTATATTTGGATTGAAATAGTTACTAAAGTTATATAATTCATAATGTACAAATTGAAGCCCTTCTAGTCATATAACTTTAAAATTTTAACCACCTATTTTGGCTACTATTGCAATGATTTGAACAGTATTTTGTAATTTACTTGCTATGTTAGTGGGCGAGTATTGTTTTTAACAGAACTATTATAAATTACAAGTTTACCATCATCATCATATGTTTAGAATAATATATATATATATATACTCTGTTTAGCCTTTTTAGAAATATGTTGGGGTCGGCTTCCAGGCAGATAAGTGAATTGGTAACACAATCCCTTAGAAATAAGCTTCAATAAGAGATAAATGGACAAATGCCATCATGAAAGTTTCACTATTACTGACTGTTGTTTGACTGGCCTGTTGGTCTAGTAGTCAGAGATCCTCACTGCTATGCCGGAGGTCGTGGGTTCGATTCCCACTCAGAACCAATGTTTGTGTGATGAGCACGATCATTTGTTCTGTGTCTGGGTGTAATTTATGTATAATATGTTTGTATTTAGAAATATATAAGTATGTTTATCAGCTGTTTAGTACCCATAACACAAGATCCCAAGCTTGACTTGGGACTAAATGGCGTTGTGTGAAAAGTGGTGGAATATTTATTTATTTTTATTTTATTTATTTACTATTGCTGTTTAGGTATGGGGCTCTAAATAAATAATTTCAGCACAAAATTTAGTTTTGGTTTTAAAAGCCAGACCCGTACCGTCTACTTACTTACCTACGTTACTAAGATACTTTAAAACTGGCATTCACAATATCCGTGAAACACTTGGTAAAGTTTAAATACAGCACTCCTTTTAATGTTCTCGATGTAATTACGCGAAATGTACCGAAGTTAGCGCCGACTGAACTTGCACAATAAAAAAGAGCGCTCTCATCGTCAAATTATAAAAAACTTTTAAAAGAAAATTGAAAACACAACCTCTGAATGTTCAGTTTTTACTTTACGATATTATTTTTCCATCCAATTTGCTTTAAGTGCTTAATAATATGTCAGTAAGATTGAAAGAAATAAAAAACAGAGGCTTTATTGTAGGTTACCTATAAATTTTTGTCTCCACGTCCGACTAGCTAGCACAGAGAGCAATCAGACATCAAAGCCGTGTTTAATTGGACCTATTTCCTGCTTCCAGATTGAGCTATTTCCCAGTGTGCGCATTGATTAACTCCACACATTTTCACATTGATTTCTCTTTGTTAATTATTGTCACAATACGTTTTTATTGCCCGACAGATTAACCACACCCCTCTCTCCATCTTGTATGGGTAAAACAAAACAGATATGCGCCAATTTCATGGTATTGAGAAATTATTTGGAATTCAGGGATATTTATATCGAAAACCACAGGTATATTGATAGGTAGCCTCGACCGTTTTCTGCAAAATGTTATATTAATAACGTGCTATATTCACCAAACAAATATTTTGATATTGGATAAAGCGTTGCGTGTGAAGAACGACGTATAAGCGCTGCCAATGTCAGATTAATGGCTTCTTTCAATGTGCCGTCTAATGTCGTGATGAAATATCACTGACAGCAGAAAGAAAGGAAAAAAACCTCAATTTTTTTCGTGGTTTTCCTTCGCTATTGCGCAGTTTCTATAGATATCTCTAACGCAGTTTGAAATTTATCGTCTGCTTTTCAATAAAGACCGGTATACGATGAATAATAAAGTAATGTTGCGGAGGAGGCAATTTGGGGAGAAGACGGCGACTGTATTATAATGATTCATGGGACAGTACTAGTGAAAGCGTCGACGGGTATAATGGAATACAAAAACAGTTGAAGACAGTGATCTCAGTACAATGGTCGAGGTTAGCTAGGATGAGCGTTTACGTGGCCGGTCATTGTTGTGCTAATGCCTGGGACAGACTATCGCCGGAGCCCCTCATGAATATTAACTGATATTTGTCTTACAGATAGCCACTCACTGCTGAAAATATCTATTCAATATAGACACGACACTCCAGCTATATTGTTTTGTTGTAGGTATAAAGCGAAACTAATCTTAGTGTGTTTGTACGCGAGAAATATGAATAATTTACGGAGACTAAATGGCTTCTGTTATCAAAATATAAGGAATAGCTATTAGATTTATTTATGTGTCTGGTTTTTTATCTTTGATGCTTAACAGCTGTGCTAGCATTGAATGTAGCAATGCCCAGTATATTTATAAAATACAGTCATATTGCAGTTCGTCACATTGACATACAGATAACCACTGGCTCGTACTAAACCTTCACCTTCAAGCGACTTTAAAGACTTCCCTAGAAGGATAATCAGCTGATCCAACATGTAATCTAGATCTATTTTTAACAGGATAATCGTAAATAAATTTAGATCAGGCTGGAAATAAAGACACGATATTGCCTTATTTAATCAAATAAACCCAGAGATATCCGTAAATAAACCTATCTTGAGGAACTTGAAATAAGTAAAAACTTAAAGCAAACCTACTTTAAGGAAAGTATCAGAATAAACTAAGTTACAAACTATGGCAAAAAGTGAAATTTGCGCATTCTCGTGGTAATGCTTTGTAAAGTCTGGACATAGGTAATTGAATGTCGGTTTTGAAAAAGAAAATTGAAAATTACTTAAACTTTAATGATTTTGTTGAGGTACACACTGTATCCGCAAATTTTCCATGCTTGAATCCATGTTGAAGCCAGATTGTCTTTTAACCTATTTATAAATAAAAATTTCACCGGCATCCACATCTCATTCACTTACCCGCATATCCAAGAGTGTCGTCTCCTCGGTATTGATGCAAGTGTAAGCGCGAAGGGGTGCAGCGCGGCCGGAGGGTCATCCTCTTCCTGCGCCGGCGCACCACTCACGCGCACCTCCGGAACGCGCAGCTGGTGCCGACTCATCACAAAACACTTAACTTTAAACGCCCTTTGTAAGAACAAATTCCAACATTTCCGCGATCTCTAAAACGTTTGTAGATCCAAAAATCGTGTATCAAAATTCAACAATACGCCTCGTAGTAATAAATTCGGTTTGATTGAAGTACGTCACCTGAAATGAAAAGGAAAGTTTTGTAGTTTTCGTCAACTTGAAACAAGTTAACAAAACTTACGATTTTCATATTTTGGAATGTGTTGCTAATTTTAGGCTTGTTCAGTCAGAAAAATACAAGGATTTATGTCCTCGCCATGTAATATGTCTCGCTAAAACGTCATTAATTCATACGTCTTGTCATATTCATACTAAGGCGGTCATTAGACGAAGCTACATAATGTGTCATGTCTCCGTATCCATTAGTAGCTCATAAGTTTACCGAAAATAATATGTAACGACCTAATCCACGGTGAGACTTTATTATATGGTTATCCGTAACTATCAGCTAATGATTCATTTTATGGGGTTCATAAAAGAACCATAAAACGTAATCTCGAATTATCTTTGCGAGTGTTCCATAATAGGTGCGATGGGCACATTGTGGAGAAGCCCCATCAATACATCCGCTTAGGTCCTCCGGTGTTAAAGAGATTTGTTTTAATGTATCTCACCCTTGACGGTATTCTCTAATCGCTACTTTACGTAAGAACAACGTACGAGATATAAAAATATAACGCCATTAAAACGTATCGCTGTGGAGTGTCGAAAATAAAACTGGCTTGGGAGAAAACAAATGTTTTTTTTTTCCTGTCTGCCTTTTAACGAGTTTTAATATTGGCTGGTGTGCTTTGCATATTATATGTTATACGTCCATAGCTCCGAGAAACGTAATAAGCTTGTCACTAATGTACGAATAAATCCTTCTGCCCGCGGCTTTGCCCGCGTGGATGTCGAACTTCCGTCCCCTATGTTTTCCCTTTAAGGGTTGAATTTCCAAAAAACGATTTTTAGTGAATACTTTTCACTAAGGTTTGGATTGTGCGTTGATATATAAACGTAATAATTTTAGCATAATACTTCCGGATAGACTACTTTCAAAGTAAAACAACTGAGACTAAGATCAACCTGCCCAGGCGTATTGATTACAACCGTACCAAGTTTGGTTAAAATCCCTATAATAGTTTTTGAACTATGCGTGTACCATACAGACAGACACACAGACAGACAAAAATTTTTTAAATCATATTTTTGGGTTCGGTGTCGGTCTAGTAACACCCCCTGCTATTTATTTTTTTTGATATTTTCGATGTACAGAAATTTTACTTCTACAGATTTATTATAATATTAAGTATATATAGATATTACCTACCACATCAAAAATTTGTTCCATGAACAAGTCCTGTTACTTCGCAAGGACTAATTACAGGCCGGGGAAAGCCCTTTGGCTAATTATATGAAACACATTTTCTTTCATGCAGTAGGTAAAATAAAAATATTGTTTTGTAAACTCACATTAAATCTTCCTATTAGGAAGTAGGTGTCTGATATAATTAATTAACGGCTTAGTAGGCGACTCGGACGCTGAGTCTCGTCCGATGCGGTCGAGACAGGAATTTCATTATTATTAATATTTTTGAGTGGTGTTTCGGACGCATCCTTTTTTAGAGGCAAAGTACCGTCAGACACATAATTAAATAATACATATTTTACTTTGTCGCTATGGATAAATTATTAATTACAAATAAAATAAACATTAAAACACATTGCACTTTTTGCGAAAAAAAGTGGCATCAGTGATACGCAGAGTGAGGGGAAGCAGCAATAGCGTTCTGAAGGTGTTTTCAGAAAGATTGGAAGGGTCTACGATGGATAGGTTTATCAAGCAAGCTGCATGTCAGACATGGGTCTTGATGAATCCGTCTCGAGTTGGGAGCTGTTTATTTTGCTGTGTATAATTTGTGTTCTTGTGTGTGTCTAGATGTTACTACTAACATAGTTTTAAAGTTATTTTTGTACTGAATAAAAACGCTATGGACCGTCGACGCCTGAAAATAAAGATTTTTTTGTATTTTTTATTAATGAGTGATGAGATGACAAGTATCCCTACTTCTCAGCTCACTCTTGCTTTGATACGATACCGATACATCGGTATGAGTACCGTATCCTATTTTTATATAAGAGCATCGGCTCTTATATAAAATATCTGCGATACTGATACCGTAACAAGACAGGTTATTTTTTTAATAATATAAAAATAATAATAACAGGACAAACTAAACAAAATCATTTGAAACTATAGACAGGTTGAGATTAGTTAATAGTTTTAGTAATTAAAATTAACATTGATGAGATTTTTGTATCAAAAACAAAGTAGACGAGACAACACGCGCGTTTATTTTACATTTTCAAAGCGCGAAATTTAAAAAGTTTCGTTAAATCGGCCATAAAAATATCGCCGATGCCGATTTAACAGCAAGCTTCGAGTATTGCCGATATATCGGCATCGGTATCGGTATAGGATACATCCCTACGGACAAGTTGGTTATTGAATCATTGTTTTATGACATAAGTGAAAATAAATAAATGGTGGTAATGGTGGAATATTGTTAAAATCCAAGACGACATGTACTTAATTTAGACATTGATTTAAAAGTAACGACTACCTAACTAAAATGATTCTTATTGGACTTATTGTCAATCATTAAATCATATAATTATTTATACTTAGCTATATAAGAATGACATTTCAATATGTGTACACCATAATGTTACGGTAGAGTTTATAGAACTTAAAAAAATATTAATAGCATACTAGGTAAAACTACATTCTTAATATAATTAAATAAATTCTAATTCAAAACTCTGATCTCTCACGAGTCGGTTAGTTTTTGACTTTTGGCATTTTGCACGCACATTGAGACATAAAAACTTCTAGTTGGTAGACATAAGGTACACAAATGACCTTTTATCTCCCCGTGCCGATTCAGACACATGCCATGCCACGATTATGTATTTTAAAATTAACTTTTATACCTTTTTGGAAAACTTACAGAATAGGCAAGTTGTTTTATTTATTTGTACGATTAATGTCATAGAATTTTTTGTGACGAAGCAACATTTTTGAAGCGTAAAATGAAAGTATTGGTAAGTAATATCTCAAAACAAAATAATTAAAATAATGAGCGATATGAGATTATTCTTATTAAGTAGTTTGAAATATGTCCATAGTTTAATTAAAGTGCCAGCTACAACATCATTCTTAACCGTACCCATTCAAATTTTTTTTTTATGCGGAAAATTTTGGTTAAATATCGAAAAACCCTTAAAATTCAAATATCTCGAAAACGATTGAATTTCGGCCATAAATATGGGGGGTTCAATTTGTTGCATTTGGGCCCCCTTATCAGCCCCTCACGTCTAATTACCAGTAACCCTGTATAAGACTGATTATAGTAATTTACATTTAATATTCTTGTTGTACACGTTCCAAATGATATAAAAGACTGATTATTGTTGTTAACATTTATAATTATTATTGTACGCTTTTAAATTGATATATAAGACTGATTATTGTGATTTATCATGTTTACTGTTGATTGTTGTAATTGTATATTAAACTTTATCTCTTTCTAACAATTCCCTGACTTTTACTTAAGTAATAAAACTCTACCTAAGGTTTTTCATTCTGACTGTACAAAATTTGCTTAAAAAAAAGTATCGTCCGAAACACCACTCAAAAATATTTATAATAATAAAATTCCCGTCTCGGCCGGATCGGACGAGACTCAGCGTCCGAGTCGCCTACTAAGCCTAATTAACTTGTAATTGGTAAGGAATGTGTATACACCACTGATCATGATTATTTGTGGCTAATAGATTATCTATAGTGAGCTAAATTTACTTGGCAAGTTGGCAAGCAAATTGGTGATCGCAGTAGGTATTATTATGTTATTTATACACGTAGGTGAAGGCTACAAGCCACCTGGATGTTATTATTAATTTCACACACTATTTAAGTTATAGAAAGTCATACCAAATCCATCGTTTATTTATTTATTTAATACTTCGAGTCCACTATTATGCAGAGGACTTAATACCAAAGATATTCTTTACCAGGTAACCTTTAGGATGATACAGAGATAAGCAGAGGAACATAATTATTTTTAAATGTTTATTATAGTCTATGGATACAATACAGGGCGACTTTGCCACATGGAGAAAATAAAAAAAAAAACAAAACTTTCACACAACGCCATCTAGTCGCAAACTAAGAAGTAAAAGTACCTTCCTTCTTTAACGTTACTATTTTTTTTGTTAACTATACGAAATAGCATTTAAATATTAAACAGGACTATCATCCTGGGAACCTTACTGGCGTTAATTTTGACCTTAGAGGTACTCGTACCATAAAGACTAAAGATACCGGGCTGGTATCTGCAACTCCACGTCAAAGTGCTTAGTTTGCGTATGGGCTACAATCTACCACGCGGGCCCAGTGCGAATTGGTAGATGTCACACGTCTCCGAATTTTTGGTTCTAGGACATGCCGGTTTCCTCACGATGTTTTCCTTCACCGTTCCTTACTCGTACCATAGAACAATTTTATTGTTTAGATTACGTAGAATTTTATTCTCATAGGAAAAATTATTACAGTTCACACAAAATGAGATACAAATTATTATTAATATTAAATTATTCACATCTGGGTGTGTTGGTGACGTCATAGGATGGATATAAACGTGTTTTAAAAAACAGAACATTTATGCCTTTTCTGGTGTATGTTCTTGTGATTATTCCGTGTTTTTTACACTGCTTTATTTTATTTAAGTTAGCAGTGCTCGTATGTCAACTCAAGAATAATCTGTAAACAACTTATCAGTGTTGTGCCATTTTAATATTAAGTATGCAAGAACAAAGACATTCATATTTTCACGAAACCGAAAAACTTCGCAAGCAATAGGAAATTGCTGTACATCACAAGCACTAAACGGGCACAAACAATCCAGGCCTGGTGGTCTGATCATTTTATAACTTGAGTTTATCATAATTAGACATTCATACATAAGAATAAGGTATGGATACAGAGTATCCATACCTCATTATGGTATGTCGGTATGAGTATTGCGAGAGACACTAGTTTAAATTACTATTTTCTCATTATAACTACATACAGATATTTTAACTACATAAATGTTGGAACTGCATACCCAACTCGGTCGAACTCATCATTGGAAATAACAGGTAGGTATGATGGCATTTTATGTTCCATTCTGAAATAAGGAAGGAAATAAACCTCATAAGTACTGCAATAAACAATGGGTGCGTAAAGAAATATAGATAATCTTCACACAACGTTGGGGCGGAACTATTGTGCCATCAGCTGGCGAGGTGCCGAACACCTGGCAGCGACGCGACCCCGACCTCTTTCGAAACGCGATTTACTAAACAACTGCTAATACCTACAACCAAAATGTTGAAAATGGAGAGAAAGAGAAAGAAGATGGAGTCATCTTCTGTCACTCTCTTCGATTCCCAGTGAGCACCTTTTAAAGGACTATAGGTAGAGAGGACATACGAAGAAATGTCATAGAAAAACTGTGATCCCTAGTCTCAGTAACGCCATCTAGCATAATACAGCAATATTGGAGCGGGAGCGGAGCGTACTAAATTTATCGGCTTGTGTCCACTAGGGCACAGGTAGGTATAGGATGAAAATGTTGTTCGTGATGTCCCGTCTATAGTAAGTATTCAATGTATTATTATTTATTTATTTTATTTTAAAGAAGGTTTACAGACTAACAATCCAATGCAATTTGGTTTTAACTGTAAGCTTATATTTTAATGAAAAAAAAGGATGTAATAATAAAAAAAATATAATAATAAGCCTCCACACAAAGACATTCAATACCTATAGACCGGACATCACGAACAAAATTTTCGTCCGAAAAAGTGTGTCCTGCTGGATACAAGTCTATGAGTTTTTTGTAGTACGCTCCGCTGCCGCTCCAATATTCATATATTATTCTAGATGGCGTTACTGAGTCATGGGATCAAAGTTTTTCTATGACATTTCCTTGACATGTCCGCTCTATAGTATTTTAAATCTCTTTGACTCCACATATAATTTATGAAAAAAGAAAGTCGATAGACAGAAAGTGCACACAGGTAATAAAATAATTAGTTATGAGACTATAATTATCCAAAAAAAAGACAAAAGCCGTCTTAACGTCGATACATGGGGCCGATGGCTTTGTGGATTTGTGTGCCCCAAATCACAAGCCTTATAATAATACAATTTTGGTATAGGTACTTACTTTGATTTAGGTTTTAAAGGGTCAGTTTCAATACTTATTTCGGGACTTAACAGTTCATCGACACTAAGCTTGTTTAGGGACTTTAGGGATAGGCGATAAAAATATTTTTATGATATTTTTTTGTCAGTCTTGGTGGTAGTCGGATCATCGCCAAACAGGCTACTAGCTCGTAGGTAGCTCAAACTCGGCCAGTTGTGGTAAAATGCTAAAAAATAATAGATAGGCAGTTCTTTCCATAACAAGTAGCCTAATTATACGGATAATGATCATTAAAGAGATTTAGCTAAGGCACTCTCACCTCTTAGTTAGAACAAGAATGCCAAACATTTTTCTTTTGAGTAAAATATTTCGCAAAAAGATTGTTTTGCCGAACCGATGTCTTTTTTCCTCATTAACTTTAACGTTCACAAATTCTATCCCGGATAGCAGTAAAAGTTTCTGACGCGTAATGTCCTTTGGGAAATTTAAAACTGCTTAAAAATCAAGTAATTATAGGATACATTAAACTTTACGACGAGGGTTATATTTGAAGTTCGGACCTCGAATTAAATTTATGGGAGCACCCGAACTATTTCACCTTTCGACTTTGGGTCATAAATATATTTTGTTCAGCTGTGAGACAGCAAAATTTATTCATCTTATAGATAACCTTGGATAATCTGACTCGCACTTTCTCCAGGCTTTATTTTATGAGAGATTCCATCAAAGGCTTACGACCCACTTTAAGGAGGGTCGATTGAGGATGAGATTTTTTTTGTGAAAAATCTGTGCACGTAATAGGGCGGGTGGTGAATGTGAACGGAATATTTTGTCGCCTTTAGAGACGGTCGCATCCAAAGATGGCATCTGAAGCGTACCGTAGTAATCTTTGTAAACAAATTCACCTTTTCTCCGAGCTATGACAGTAATCCGCACTATTCCAGATGTCGGCACGTCGGGTATTTGAAAAGGTGCGATCTCGGTATTTTCAAAGCGATTTATGTTGAGAAATCTCACGATCGATAATGATTTCTTGAATGCTACTCGGCTTCTCAAACTTAGAACTAGTGTACGTACCTACCTACTGCGAAAGTAAAATAAAATTTATGAATTCTTGATACTTACATAGAAATCAAATTATTTTCATGGGTAGAGCAGAAAAAACACGATTTGGCATTTCCAAAAGCACTCAACTTGTACCTAAATGAACCGTGTAACGAATCCTTTTAGGACAAAACTTCGAACAATATGACTCACACAGTGCACAGTTTGTTCCCGATTTTCATTTCATGTCAATCACTTTAACAAATCTCCAAACGTCAGTTGTTAGAGATTAAAGAAAAGAGACAATTATTATGATTGAGAAAACCGGTGAAAATCATTGTCATCGTGCTTGCTCTTTAAGCACGATGACAATGATTTTCACCGGTTTTCTCAATCATAATAATTGAGAAAGTTGGAGCAAATCTTGCCCTATTACCATTTTTTAAATTACAAGTTTTAAAAGTACAGTCAACCGCTTGCAAGTGTAAACAGCTTGACCTTATGCTAGCCTAGTAGTTTCAATAAATGGCAAGCCAGCTTAATACTGCCCTTGTTACAGGACGTACCGTCTACTGTACCTATAGCGAATTTCAGAGTACTTATTTCAAATTCTTCAATGGTGTTACTAAAATATTATTATCATGGCAAACGACCGATCAAACGCTTAGTAAAAATCTTTCATAATTATTTTGCTTTAAACTGAGACTGTATGGAAAAGATTATCTATCTACTACCTCCCCGATACACACTCATATCTAAAGCTTTAAACTTTACAAGCCAAATGAAACCTTATATAATACAACATTTTCTATTGAAAAGTTTATTTATTTAAACACCGTTGATTAACTTCTTACTCTATTTTGTTTTCTCTTCGTCGCGAATATGAATTGCGTGCCGATATTCTACATAACTATTTAAATTGAGTAGTTGGGTTTTTTAGATTATTAGCGTGCAGTGCATAATTAATTGTCATTTTTATTTTTATGTCCAAGATATATTAAATGGCCATTGTGCTTGCTCATTTAAATTGTGCGTCACGACACATCCTGTGATACAATATACATGACGAAACGCATGCTATAACACCCGGATGCCTATAAACTAATTATTCTAAATTGTGCTCTATTAATTGAAGAGCTATTTCACTTCGCAGGTTGTTTATGACTCGCATTAGAGAATTAGGGTAGTCGGTCCCTAAAGACCATTTTCCTACGACCTATGATATTTAAACTTACACTACCTAGTTACAAACTAATATCAATGTATCAGTTAAACCAATGTACACAAAACTTGTCTCTTTGAAACTTGACAGTTTGATGAACGATATCTCAAGAGTCCAGTACGGTACTGAAATTGAATAGAAAATAATTTGGGGTAGCCGAGAACAAAAAGCTATTCATGAGGAGGTGGTCATGAATACGAACACAAGACTCGTCAACGCCTGACGTAAGTAGGACGCGACATAATACGGTGTGGGATGTATAACACCGTTTTTTGTTTTCTCGTTGTAGATAGGTACCTATTTTTTGTCTCACTGTACCGTGACCGCGGTTAGATGCCGTGAAAATGTATAGTATATGACTCCAGTAGGTAGGTTTAAGATTATTTTACACGTTTGATGTATTTTTAGAACATGGTACTTACATGTAGTAAATTTCATATAATGTAGAAAAATAAACCCATCAATAAGCATGTCACAAATAATAATGCTTATAGTACACACGGCTACACATCAAGCTATACGTTTCCAGTTGACACTGACCTCGCATTGTACGGAAATCCTATATCATGCGAGATCAGCTTATATTGGAAATTTATATCTCGATATGTAGCCGTGCGTACAAAAACACTGGAAGAAGGTAAATAGGTAAAGTAAACCTACGCAGTAATTGATCTACATTATAATAATGATTACGTGACTAATCAATCAAGTATAGGCATGAATAATATGACACGTGCCTGAAGCCAAAATACCTCAAAGGTTCATTACGTAAGTATTTTTTATGTAAAAGTAACATAATCTCGGCCCAATGTTCTACTGTTGGTAATTTTTTTCTGGATTTTAACGATCGGTCGCCGTCTGATGTCAACCCCACATTTCTTATATTATAATATACCTATTTCTGTCCTAGATATGACGTATGTGATTTTCAGGCTTCTTTTGATGTTGGGTAACAACAACATTTTTTGTAACCGCCTACGTAGGCATTATAATTATCTACAATGGAGAATGATCACATTAATTTAACGTACTGATGACTAGTGTTAGCTTGTCTTCAATCAATTGAAAATTCCTTGTAGCACTAAATAATTTGACAATATCAAACGCAAACTGCAATTAGCACCTATAATTGCATTGTCACCAAATTATTGATTCAATCAATAATTTCGTGACAATGCAATTATAGGTGTTTACCTACACCTGACTACGTAGTTAAATACCTACTTTAGACATCATTAGTAAGTTAATACAATCTCATCACGGCACGGCTAAATAAGCTAAGTTAGCACAAAATCTTATTAAGATCCCGAATCCAGACGCCGAAAGTTTTGCAGAATTCTAAGTTCTGATTTGATCAAAGTTTCCTTAGCTGCGGATTATGGAGGAACCGGACTTATAAGGAGTTACGTCGTTTGACCTTAACATTGCTCATTTCGCAGGCACTCGAGAAGGGCGGAGAGGTAATAAAGGGCGGGTAGGGCAACCTCGGTGAGCTATTAATCGGAGATCGAGACCTTCGCGTGCGCAAAGCGCCTGACAGTCACGCGGCACGAACACAAACGAAACTGTTTGCAGTTCTATATTGGTAGGCGTTTGAACACACTAATCTTTTTTTTCGGGAAACGCGAGATATTACCTTAGCTTGAGTTATTTTAGGATAGTAACAAAGGTTAAGATGTATAAAATTTTCCTTTTATGTAGTTTCAAATAAAATTATTTACAAGTAATGAAAGAATTTTATAATTTGATTTGAAACCAATAGCTTAATTTTATTTAGGCACAAGTCGTAGCGAAAAAGAACCCATAACAATTACCAATAATAAACTTTGAAACGAATTTCTGGTTTCCTTATTAATCAACCAAAATGATCGATGGCAACCAACAGATAAAATGTAAGACTTCAACATTAATTTATCTTCGTAATTTATAGTTTCCAGACAGTAATTACCACTTCGGTCTTAATAATTACCTTATTAATTAACAAATAGAAGCGATTACACGCCCACTCGCCTCCAAACACTACCGATTATTTGCAGCAGAAAGTAGGATGGTCATATAGGTAGCTACTACTGTTAAATTTTCCACCACCTTTCTGTTATTTCATTATCTATCTATTTTAAATGCGGGTCTAATGAAAATGTATACAATAGACTGTCACGGATCCCGCGGATAAATTAGGAGGTCGCCGCTAGCATTCAAAATGAGTTGAGAACAATAAGCAATAAAGTGTATTACTATCGTTCAGTATGGCGACCTCACACTGAGCAAAACTGTTTTGCTTAAATACCCCATGTATAGATGGCTAAACGGTAAGCTAGACCATGATTAATATTGATTATTTTTTATTTTTATACAATGGATTCTGGCGAGGTTGGTTAAGCCGGTTGCAGACCGAAAACTGAGCTATGCCAAGGCTAAACTAAGCTATGCCAAGCAATTTAGGCTAAGCTAAGCTAGAAATAAATACCATGCACACCAACAGCTAAGCCGAAGCTCAGTAAGCACTGGCGAAGGATGTGCAAAGGGTGTGCGGGGTAGCGGGAGGGACTTAGCTTTGCTCGTGTAGCTGCGCATCGGCATACACAACTCGCTTAGCTTCGCATATTTTAGTTAGCTCACATAGCTTAGTTAACTGCGTCAGCTATGCGAGCTAAGCTAAACTAACTTAGCTTAGCTCTTGGTCTGCAACCCGTATTAGGGTAGGCGAGAACCCTCAATGCTTTGGAAAAAATGTTAAGCCGTTGGTCCCGGCTTTCATTTATAGATCTTTGACAGTCGTTACGAGTATTCTGAATACTGAAAAATTGACCAGTCATTTGGCTTGTGGAGGTCTGATAGCTAGTCGCTCCGGGCAAAATACAGGCTTTCTCTTTCAGCACCATTTTATGAGACTGCAAGCCGACCCCAAAAGAGTTAGGAAAAGACTAGTTAGATGATGATCTACATTTACATACTTACATACATACATAAACTCACGCCTTTTTCCCACGGGTGTAGGCAGAAATTACAGAGCGCCATGTGCTACGATTCTTACATACTTCTTTTGCTTCGTTTACATTCATACATGTTGTCATACACGCTCGCCGGTTGCGAGTACTACGCACCTGACCTTTCTGAAGAACCTCACCATTAAGGTATATATGTTCTGTATGTTCTGCTACGTATGTTCTTCTAGGGCGTCCTCTCCCGGCGTTCCCACTTACATCTGCCTTGTAAATACCTTTCGTTAGTCGCCTTTCATACATCCTTTCAACGTGACCAAACCATCTAAGCATACTCTTTTCAATTTTTGTTACTACATCTTCTTTTAACCTACAACGTTGCTTTATCACATCATTCCTCAATCTGTCATTCATTGTTACACCATTTAATATTAATAATATTAAATACATGATCTACATTTACTTACTTGTAAAGTGTTGATGCAGAAAAGTTGTAAAGTAGGTAATCAAAATATTTTACTTAGAATAAGATCATATATGATAGTTAGTAGGTAAGATATTTACTTGGTATTTGTTTTAGAGATTTAAGATAATTTTCATGTATACTTTGAGTGTTTACCTGAGATACAGGTTTATCCTAGTTCAGGTAGAAGTCACTAATTATGTACCTCTTAAGGACCCTAATGTTTTAATATTTATGTTGTACATCTATTATTTCAATAAAAATTATCAATTTCAATTTATTGAAGGTATCCGAAGCTTACCATGCGATTTAAACAAAATCTTTCTCTAATAGAATGCTGCCTAATGCTGCAATAAGTGTTATACAACATGTTTTTTGGTATAGATGTTGATGATGATTCTGGTAAACTATGGAACTTTTGGACGTGTTGCTAAGAGCAGCTGAGCAGTAATTTATATCTGGTATCTTTCACGTCAGAAAAAGTATTAAAATCATAATGATCTAAGATTAGACAGGTAATACCGGCCCTTAGATGTTAAAGTATCAACGATAAACCTCATTAATCAGTGTCTTGGTTTCTGAAAGATAAGGTCAATGTAGCTAAAACTTTGGCATCAGCTTAGATAAATCTCAGTTAATTACAAGTCTAATTACCTTTAAATTATCCCTTTACTATTGACGGTAAGTGTTGACTTGAAGAGTTCCAGTATACTGAACTTTGAAATTTAAAATATCGATGAACTTCGTTGTGAATGTGCATAATATCGGCATGGCATCAGCTTCGCCTTTAAAGTTTCGTACAGACGCCAGCACATCAAGTTACCCCAATGTGTCAAATTTTCCCAATTGAATATGAACCTTATTTTGTTTGACATAAAGTTGAAAAACGATCAAAGAAATTTGACACATTGGGGTAACTTGACGTGCTGGCGTCTGTACATCGAAATTATGAACATTCCTTATTAAGTGTATTGATATTTTAAACAAAGTTGATTATGACAGTCTGTTGAGGAAGACTGTTAGAATATTTTTGCTGCACTGAAACGTGTACACTTTATTTGAAATAAATTGTTAAAATCCTTATCAAATTATTTCAGGTAAAGCTTAACACGTTGACTGCCAACTAGCAGACAGAATATAAATTTAATTGTTCGCGGTCAACGTGTGACCGACGCGGCGTACAAAGGCTTAAGCTAAATATAAACGATCCTACTAGTTAAAAAAACAAAAAATGAGGCATAGCTTTTCTTTTTTTATTAGTCGCAAATAACAGCTCCTGAACAACACACAGAGGTCATTGTCTCTTTTAAAATTCGCACATTCTGATGCTTATAATCGGACACCTATGTGACTTTAATCATGTTACCTAAGCTTACGTCTAGCGTTTTAATGAATCAGCCGCTTTTTTTAATATCGGATGTATTATGTACTTAATAGTACTTGCGGTCAGCATAAGTAGTGAACGGAAGCTATTTACGCCCAAATCTGTCTAAGCCTAGTCAATATTTTGGAAATCTACACGACATGCATACAGAACATCAAAACATATAATCATAACTGTGTAATCCCCAAAGGAAAAAAACAGCGGTTTAGTGCGGTGTAAAAATATATAAAATAAAAATAATACCAGCCCGTTACTGTCCCACTGCAGGGCAAAGGCCTCTTCTCATACAGAGAAGGCTCGAGCATTGATCACCACGCTTGCTCAAGGCGGATTGGCGATTTCAAACTTAGAAAGTAGAAATGAACTGAAAAAGTCACATTGGTACTTGCCCGGATTTGAACCACAACCTCGAGCATAAGAGGTAGGCGCCTTAACCTCTGGGCCATCACGGTCAGTGCGGTGTAATGGTGATAAACTCACATGTTGCTAGTTGTGATGTTCAAGTCCCATGTAACGGGGGCGAGCTTCTTGCCATTAATCGGACAAAAATCGAGAATCCCGAAGTAGTAGGTACCTCGGAGCATTTTCCCGAAAAGTTGTATTTTTTTTTGAGAAATACGAAATGTTAAACTCATAAAAGGAGTGCCCGACCCGGGATCTATACAAGATCTCTTGGCCAACAGTAGCAATTGCGAGCAACGAGATAGTCACGAGCTTATACTACGGTAACTAATTCACACGAACGCTGTGTACTAACTGGTGAAAACGTGCATGGTGACATGGTTGCAAAGAAAAACAAAAGGCTTGGATTGATCGGGCTGCTAGATAAACTAGATATTCACAACCAGTTCGAAGTTCCCACAACGGCAGATTTTGATGCCTATTTTGTCTAATCGAACAGCATTGTTGGTAAAATCAAGTGAAGCTATAGCGTCAGATAGGTAAAAGTACATACATACATACATAAACTCACGCCTTTTTCCCATGGGGGTAGGCAGAAACTACAGAGCGCCATATGCTACGATTCTTACATACTTCTTTTGCTTCGTTTACATTCATACATGTTGTCATACACACCCGCCGGTTGCGAGTACTACGCACCTGACCTTTCTGAAGAACCTTACCAATTAGGTCTATGTATATCCTTCTAGGGCGTCCCCTCCCAGCGTTCCCACTTACATCTGCCTTGTAAATACCTTTCGTTAGTCGCCTTTCATCCATCCTTTCAACGTGACCAAACCATCTAAGCATACTCTTTTCAATTTTTGTTACTACATCTTCTTTTAAACCACAACGTTGCTTTATCACATCATTCCTCAATCTGTCATTAATTGTTACACAACACATACTTCTCAAGAAACGCATTTCTACAGCATTTATTCTTAGGTAAAAGTTTTGGAAGATAATAAAGATACCAAATAATTACAAGTGAAACCTTTAAAGGCCAAGACCAATTTAGTTAGAACAATAACGATATCCCTGACTGTAGTATTGTGTCTAGATAGACATGAGTAATGAAAACATTTGTCAACGTTAAGCCGTCAAGTCACACCTAACGTCAAAATAACAACGAATGTTGAGACTAATGTCTACGAGCACAGACGATATGTCGCTTTGTCGGGATGTGTCACAGCCATGGAACCATTTCTGTCAAATTACTGTTTTGTTTTGGCGGCATTAAACAAATAACAATATAATAATAATAATAAGTTTATTTAAATACATGATGAATATTAAAACAAAAATTTAAACCATGAGTTGAGTACCTAAATAATACTGGGCATTTGAGCACTTAGAAAACTCGTCGATTTAAAAAAATATACGTTTTATTCTGGTACTTCTTAAATCTTTACTCCAAATTGTAAGAAGAGAAAGTATAATTTATATTTAACGCAATTCAATTTTGAGAGAAACCAAAGAAGTAAGGATAAATCGACCACAAATAACAACACTGGGGGTTACTAATGCACTGAACTCATGGTGATAGTTTTTTGTAAATTGATGTCCCTGCCACTCTTTATACACGCCCTTTTTGGCTAGCAACAGACGTAGAACATGCCGTGCCACACAACGTAAAGATAGCGTGTTCATTGGCAACATTTCGTGTATGAGCAAGCATGCAAGACAAAGCTTAGGGTGTTACAAGGGTGCCACGGTCCCTTACTATCTAACAGTGCATGATAAAGTTCAAGGTTTTTCGTCACTCTTGTATAAAGTAACGCGTTATGTGATATATTGTTGTTTTAGAATAATGTCGAGGTTGGTGACTAAAAGATTTGCACGACCGTACGAGTTGAAATTTAATATGGCAACACTATGCAGGACCAAAATTAAGTCAGCGACATTAAAATAATAGCTTCTTCTTAATTACTGCATGTTTGCAAAAGGTTTTTGCTAACATAATTATACTCAATGAGCACTAAACTATAGTGGATGAAGGAACAGATGAGCTTTCTTAATTAGAAAGCTTACTTGGACGCCTTTACAAGAAAAACGGGCGTGGATTTAGGTTAGAAAAGGCAGGGTTAAAAAGTTTAGACTTAGAGAGCTGAAAACTCTTGTTGTGTTAACACACACAATATAGGTTTCCTAACTAGAAAATTTCTAAATATCACTATTATCACAGTACCTACCTAAAATGTTACGTTTAAGGAAATATTTTTTTTTACTATCTTGATACACAGTTTGGCAGTTATACTTTTGGCAGTTTTTCCTTAATAAATGTGTTGTTTTGTCAATCGAGGTGAGGAGGACTTCAACAATTATTATTTTAATGAAAAATTACCTTATTTGTCAACTTATATTACAATATATGGGTAATATATGTATAAAGTTGTAAACTTCATAAGCGTAACAGATCATTTTAGTGAGTGATTGAAATTAACCTGAGCGGAGTTTGTTTACGCTATCGTCACAAACTTTTGTAACAGATTATAGACAGGTAAACCAATCAACAAAACAGTTCCCAGGCTACCACATAAAAGGTCAATAGTTCCGCTTAGCTATAATAATCAGTCAACATTGTTAATAGAAGTAGTTACAGTCGATTAACATCTGGGGCACAACACCGTGCAACAACTTTGTTCGACATATAGCTCATCACTGATTGTATTAGGATAGTTATTATGCACGAGGAAGTTAGCAGCCAAATTATTACGTTAACTGTAATAGCTAACATAGTAGTTAGACTTTAGTAGAACCTTAATGGATTTACGTTAGAGGCGGAAGTAACAACAATAACCAAGAAATAATATGCAACAGGCGTGGCCGCCCCAAAGACTTCAGTACACGGCGCGCATTGTTAGGCCTTTCTACTCTCAGGAGCCCTGACCACCGCTAGCTCGGACGCTGTTCCCGATACCGGTGGGCTAGCTATAATTGTTGTCACGATCTTGTTTACGTTCAATCGCGCAGATAACTTTGACATCACCATGTAGGATGTCAGTCTTTAGTTTGTATGCGGCGAAATAGATATCCTTACATATTAAAAAAGTGGTACTTTGTCTAGCCGCCACAGCTAGTGTTGTAGAATCCTTCATAACGATTGCGTTTAAATAAAATTTAGCCTTTTGGGAACAATCGTAAAATACTTAATAGGTAAACTAAGAGCCTACCCATCGATAGTTTGAAACGGTATACAGCAAGGAACAGCTTAAAGTTTTTTTTTTGCGTAACATTGCGCCTACACAGCTACTCTTAACCTCTGGGTACCTATGTTAAACCTGCATTTTTCCATTTATGTTTAGTATCATTTTATAGGAGAGGGGTCTTTAGCCATCAACCGGGAACAATAAAAGACTCCAGACTACTTCTGGAAAAATTAAAAACGACCCTACGTAATAAATTATTTCGGTCATGCAAAAAACAAACACAAGTTAATATCGATAGCACCGTATTTCCCGCGGTCAAAGCCTAAAGGCAATTACAATTAACTTTACCAATATCATAAAACAAAACCTTATCTACTAATTCGTAACATACGAGTAGTATCCGTAAAAGCGCGCACTCGTGTATTTATTAATTAAACGTCAGGTAAACACGATAAGATTACGACCGCACTACTGTTCAACTGATTAGTAAGGCCTTACTACACACATGCGTTCCTCAATATATCATTGACGTGGTACGTCGCTCAGTTGTCACATTTTGTCATTACGCTCGTCAATGGTCATTAAAAAGTGACGCTACGTTTTTTGTTTTCGCCACAAACAAAAAACAACTACAGAATTGGTTTTAGCTATACTTAGACATTACCTATTACTGACCAACGAATACAACCTTGTATTTGGACATGTAGCGTGATTTAATTAAATTAAATGCTGCAGTGGGTTTTGACTCTAATTGAGGATACGTGCACTAACATTTTTGCTGTCTGTCATACGTGACGTGTCACGGCAGAAAACCTGTGTGATTGACGTAATCCGTAGCTCAGATGTCACATTTTGTCGACACTGACGCGCATTTAATGTCACTGTGTTACTTATGTCTCAAACAAAAGTCACAGAATAAAAACTGTTGAGAATTACTAATTTAATCTCCAGCGTTTGATGGTCTATCATAGTACCTACGTGTTAATGGCAAAATTGTGGTGTGTCTCTTCCACAAATGCCATAGAGAAGAGTTGAAGTTGAAGTTGAAAAACTGTTGAGTTTACAGTACTAGGTGCTCAATCACTCAGTGTAAAAACACAGGTTTTATTGAAAAATATGAATACTGTGACAAAACTATCACGTGACTGTCGTGCCGCAGACATTTCGGCAAAACCCATAGTATCTTGCACTCTGCATTCAGCAACCCAGTGCTTGGACATGTGGTACTATTAAATTTAATTAAATGCCACCGTGGTCGGCTCAAATTGAGGATAAAGAAGCCATACTGCAATCTACCGGATATGCTAAATTGGATGGAATTCACAGTAATCCCTGACCTTATTAAATAATTTACTACCGCACTTACTGGCTTACATAATATAAACTTTCTATTACAGAAACCGATAAAACTCAAAATAATAAATCTATGAATCCTTAAGACTCTGCACATAAAATCTATTGGCCAACAGGAAATTGCTCATTCAATAATTTGCCTGTCGCTGAAGGCCGTTTCATCCTTCTTTTTCAGGTTATCAAAGAAAATAGGTATACTTGAAATCAACGAGAGTAATTTGCCGGTGAAGGTTGCAGAATGAATATCAATTCCCTGAGGGGCGCTTCATAAAATGAATCGCGAGCCATGAACCCGCTTCGGTGGAGTTTCAAGGTTCATCGTTGCTATAAACTTGTAATATTTTAGCTACTAGGTAGTTGATATAATATAATTGACCAATCAATTTAATTGGTGCTTTTTCTTACATCGTAGTCAAATTGTTGATTCTGCCACAATATAACGACTATACCTATTAGTTTTAAAAACAGCTGACCGCAATATAATGCGGTGAATTCAGTTATCTGTGAGTCCCAGCAAGACACTTTCCTATGCATTGTAGGTATGTAAGCTGATAAAAGCCAAAGGTTTTATTTTAAAATCTTGGTCCCTTGTTTCCCCATACTGTGATTTTTAACATATGTTTTATATAAAATTTGAAAACGTATGTAAAGTGTGAGACAAATATTATTTAATAGAGTGCTTACTCAAAATAAGAATGCATTTCAAACATTTTCAATGTAAACATTTGTTGGTATGATTTTTTTTTGCCATGTTGCTATCCGCTCGAGTTAAACCCATGCACCGTGTTTAAGCGTCCTAAAAGCTTCCTAGTTTATGATAGACAGGTGACGCATAAATCGTTATCTAGCCATTACATTGCTAATACCGAATAGCAAAGCCATTGAATTTACAAACTATATTTTCGATTAATAAGCCACAAACAACGAAATTGGTCAGTTAATGTGAAAATTAATACAATGCCCAATCAACCGGTTAGCATTAGTGGTTAATTTTCACAATATTACTCTGTTTAACTATACTTCTATAATTATACTATTAGTATATACTTTTATACACACAGCGGTGAGATTGGTTAGTTATTACGGATTTCACTCAAATACTACTGAAACGATTTCAAAAATGGTTCCTCGATTAGAAAGCTATATTATCACCGAGTAACAGGCTATATATATTTTTAATTTGCGATATCCACGAGGAAGAAGTCGCGAACGAAGAGCTATTTGTCGACAAACTAATGTACAGGCCTAAGGCCAGCACATCAAGTTACCCCAATATGTCAAATTTCATCGATAATTTTTCAACTTTATTGCAAATAGAATAAGGTTCATATTCAATTGGGAAAATTTGATAGTTTGGGGTAGGTTGATGTCCTAGCGTCTGTACATCAAATAATAAATGTTGTGGAAAATAAAACTCTCGTTTTAGGGGCCATAAACGCTGACTACTGTCTGTATGAAAGTGAATGTTAAAGGAATAAAATTTTAGGCTATGTTAAGAACCCCTGGATCGTCACGACCTGTCTACAATGTTGTAACCAAATATTCCTAACGTTAAAAGGTTTTCTGGTAGAGGATACTGAAATGTGTGAGTTAGGTCAGGCGTGCTTCAAATATAAATAAAGATAAAGATCATTTATTTCTCTAATAGACTAAATAATCTTTTTTACTCGTAACCAACCTGCGTGTACGACCTTAATGTAAAAACGTAAACAAAGAAAAAGACGTTATATTGAATGGATCGCAGTAGCTGTGATGTGTTGTGCTGTGTGTGTGTGTGTGTGTCACGTGCTGTGTCTGTAGTTTGTGCCTATCCCAATGGTAAAAAGAATTTAAAAATGTTTTATGTACGTCTCAGCTCCAATATTCGCAGTTCATACGACCATGATCCGCCTCATTTTCACAAAAATCCCGTGAAGCAATCATCAGTACCCATAACTTATGGCACTTCTAGAAAATTTCTCAATTCATACCCAACTCTGGGATGATCTGGATATAATGACGCACCCATAGCCTGACGAGATGACGTCACATCACACACCACGCCGCGTTAAGGACCCTCGTTTTATTTTATTGCTGAGTGGGGAACATCCCTGAACTATACGCACCTACAATATGCCTACAGCCGTACATATTAGCAATTTTACGACTGCCTATTATTGTTATGACTTTGTTGTTTACGCGTTGTTAAGCGAAAATAAAAGATGATGAATTGGTCTATAGCGCTCAGCTAGTAGTGGCTACCATTACTCAATGTTACCTGTTTTAGGTACTAGTACATACATACACATACATATCGTCACGCCTGTAATCCCCAAAGGGCTAGGCAGAGATGTACCTGGTAGTACACCCACATTTCGCCATTATGTTTAAGTCCCATGTAATAGGGGGCGAGCCTATTGCCATCCATCGGGCACAAATCCAGACTCCGGGCTGCTCTGAGAAATCACAGATTGAAAAACTCAATAACACTTTGCCCGACCCGGGGATCGAACCCGGGACCTCATGATCAGCAGTAGCGCTAGGCGTTTAGGTACTAGTTAGGTAGGTAAACTCAAGTCGCTAATGCCTTAGCCATTTTTTTATTGTTTCATGTCAAGAAGTTGGTCTTTTTGGTATACGATAAAGTATTTATCATCATACCTATATTTTATTATACAAAGTCAAGATTTTGCCGTCAGTTTGTACCGAATAATATCCGCAACAATCAAACCAATTTCAAAAATTTTTTCATCAATATAAAGGCTCAGAAATATATCAGGAAGTCATATAGGCTATATTTGATTTTTAAAACTACGGAATTGAAGGAATGTTGACGTTCAAAGGGAACAGTATATAATTCACGCGGGTAAATTCGCGAGCTCAGTATTGTACTGTAGGTACTGCGCTCGCAATTTTATCCGCTTGCCGCGTTTTACTTACACCAGTAAGTAAACAATAAAATATTTTTGTATGTCTTTTATAGTTCTATATATATTAGTTAGTACGAATATCACAAAAAAAACTACTGCACGAAATTAGATATTGCTTTCTAAGTTGTTTCCTGCATAAGAAAATAAAATAGAAAGCTCAGTTTAAGCAACTGAAAACTAAGGTCATAATTACAGAGAAATACAAATAATCTAAATAAATAATCATTTACAAATTATACAACCTTTTGAGTGCACTGACTATAAGAAATATAGTGGCTAGTCTGTTTTATTTCAGTGTCACATTTTATTATAATCTCTCAACTGAATCCCATTGCTAATATGATATACTACCATACGACACGCGGTTTCATCCGCGCAATTCCCGTTCCCGTGGGAATACAGGAATAAAAATCTATCTCACCTGGGGAAGGTGTAGCTTCCAGTTTTTAAGTTCATTCATACTTTCAAAAATGCAACTTTCCTCTTTAAAATATTGACTAAGATATGACTGAGTAAGTAAAGCAAAATTGGATTGTGCAAGCAACAAAAAAAATCTTCTTTTTACTGTGACAAGAGAATGCGTAGAAAACTTGTATTTAACTTGCATTACATCTTTACAAAACCTTACTGTTTTTGTGATTGGACCTGTGTTTTCACTAACTTTGTTATTAAATGAAATATGTCAAACAATCCATAAATTTGTAGCCAAAATTGGGGCAGTTGAAATATTGAACCTGAAAAAGACAGCTTAACGAGCCTAAAATATAATTACAACGACCTAATGAGTAACCATTCACGCGACAATTTGCTTTCGAAACGACTATTTGTTTCATGAAAATATGTATTAATTACATTATGTATTTCAAACGTCTATGTATTCCAGTAAGGAAGGCTAACGAATTACAAAAAAAATATATATGAGAAAAAATCTGTGTTACATTGAAATGAATGTCAAAGAAATGCAGTTCCTTTGAGTCTTTGACTGAAAGCATATTTCAAAGTCCAAAGTTATAAAAAAGTTGATGATTTTGCTTTAAGTAAAATTTTCAGCGGGATTCCGACAGTTGGACTAGCTGAAGAACACAATAAAATTTATAAAAAAATGCTACCAACGGATGCGACATTAAGGTATTCAAAAAAATCCCCGTATAAGTATAATAAATATTTTTACTTGTCTACACATGAGACCGAAACGGAAGTTACATAAAGAAGATGGATTTCTTTCGTGATTTCAGAGTGTGATTTCAAAGTGAACGTTGACCTTTGAACGTTGATAGTCATGAGTAGCACACCCTTTAAACAGTCAGTGAAACAAACAAAAACCCTAATCTACACAGATGCGGTATCAACTTCCCTTATCCTCGACTGATGATAGACTAGAAAAAGTTTCCACATCGTAGAGCTGCCGTTTCCCGCGTTTCATAAAAAAAACTCCACTTCTGCGATCAAAGACGATGGACTAATTGCACGTCATTAAACACTACTTTTATCTTTAAATCCTAGACATTACTGAAAGACCTCGTTTCGTTGTTGTGCCTACATTAGCAACAGTAGAATTTCTTATCTTTTAAAACGTTAATAACCCAAAACTACTTCTGTTATATATAATAGGTTGTAAGTGTTTCATTTAGCTTCAGTGTTGTTCATTAGTTCGTATGTCTGTTTTACTTATTCTCTTTTAACATTATGTAACTGCGTACCTACTTAAATCTTCTTCAGAAATAAATGGCCGAAACGTATGTGTATGCGCTTATTTTCAGAACAACTGCACCAATATCATTTTTTTTTGTGGGGCCTTGGAGAATTATAATTCACAATTGGACCCGATATGTGGCAATGCGATTGGGTTCGAAACCCACGATCAGACAGATACTTAACAGTTATTTTTTGTAAAAACATATTATAAGCGCACCTTTCGTTGGTTTCGTTAGCGACTGGTTTTCAATTATCTGAGTTACTACTGCAGGCCAAATGAAAACACCAGCCCGGAATTGGCTCGCCCCTTATTACATGGAACTTAACTGGCCAATTACAAGTGTATATTAAGCTGCCTAACCCTGTGACGATTACGGGCGTGATGATGTTAAAAGCTTGATGATTTACAAACAA
Organism: Euplexia lucipara; assembly: GCA_921972225.1. Classification (NCBI taxonomy): domain Eukaryota; kingdom Metazoa; phylum Arthropoda; class Insecta; order Lepidoptera; family Noctuidae; genus Euplexia; species Euplexia lucipara. The sequence goes on from OV179144.1 coordinate 10,617,368, forward strand.
ACACGACAATAATCCGCTGCGTAGAAAAAAACTATGACACAGCAAATAATTATCCAGTACTTGAAGCCTTTAACGTACTACAATAGGTAAGTTGCAATGTCGGCCAAGATAATCAGCCTCATTTTATAATAGCAATGTAACACGCAATGGGGCTAATAATAATTGTCTTATGAGTAAAACGTCACAAGTACCAGAAAAAAGCGGACACATTACAAGCAAAAAAGATTTTTCAACTTGGAACCTTTGTACCCAATTAATGGCGGAGATTAAAGTATTTTATGGCCCTTAAAGATGTTTTAAGAGACCTAAGGGTTTGTTTTATTGAGCTCAGACCTGCGTAAAAGGAGATTATTCTTTACAAATAATGTTTCTTTATTTTCACCCGCAGATTGTTCGGGCTATTTATTTTTGGGAGCTTGGATTTTTGTATTGTTGCTTTGTGTCTTGAAAACTTTAAGACACTGTTAAGTTCAAGGTTTATCGCAAGAAATAATTCAAAATTGTTTAAGCTGGATGTAACTAATTTAAAGTCAAATCATTTATATCAATTATTAGACCCAAAAAAGGCACTTTTGAACGTCAGACTTACTAGTACAAATTAATTAAATTAAGAAAATGTTTCTAGTTGCACATTCCAAAAGGTAGTTTTATATGGAGGAGAATGGGCAAGCAACTCCATAAGTAAATACACTTTTGAAATAGATTTTACAATGTTTTGTATACACTTATCAGATATGTGAGGACAATGTACAGACGCCAGCACATCAAGCTACCCCAATGTGTCAAATTTCTTTTAGTCGACTTTCAACTTTACTGTGAACAGAATAAGGTTCATGTTCAATTGAGAAAGTTTCACAGTTTGGGGTAACTTGATGTTTTGGAATGTGCAACTAGAATCATTCTCTTAATTTAATTAATTTGTACTAGTAAGTCTGACGTTCAAAAGTGCCTTTTTTGGGTCTCATAATTGATATAAATGATTTGACTTTAAATTATTTTTTAGTGACACACAAATTACCTTATCACTTACTTATAGTATTTTTTTCAACCAGCAAAAACTTTTGATGTGAGATAAATTAGTAATAAATAACACAGTGCCTGTAGGTATAAAGTGACCACCAAGGAACATTGACCGAATCTACAACTTTACCCGCTATCTATCTATTTATGTATTAACCTGGGAGGTTGGGAAACACCAGTCTGAAATTCAATGGATGATGACGTAGCAATGACCCAAGCTAAGGAAAATAATGACTATTACTAACGGTAAGATATAATACCTATACATGGTAACAATAGGATATCCCTATTCCATAGCTTTATGTTTGAATTGGATTGTTGCAGTCCATTTGAATTCCCTACTTCCACGTCACATAACCTACTTGACATTTAGGAAAACTAATTCATTAAATAATTGGGTTGCCTACTCAAGGAAACCCAATTAATGTATTATTTAATTAAGTAACAATAAACAAATGATAAGCGATATTCGTTGAAATACGTCATTCAGCTAAACAATGTCATCGTTTACAAAGACAGTTTATTATTTATTTTTAGACAAATGATTCTCAAACTTTTTTTAGACCGGAGAGGATCATTTTAATTTTTTCGTTGTTTGCAAGGATTGCAAAATTCAAGAAATATAAACTGTGTAATTCACATTTAGCGTAGGTACATATTTGTGAATCTCAAAAGTAACATGTATAATACTATTGTTACAAAAAACACATTTCGGATAAGTTTATTCAAATTGCTTCAATCAGACTTTTGAGAACGAATTTTTGTGACTATAACACGTTTACTACGAAACACAAAATCGGTCTGATATGATGCTTAGCGCAAGTGTGCATGGTGAAAACTATGTATTTTATATCTCACTGGTGCGCAACGATTATTTTTTGGTAGTTTTAGGACTTCGAGAGAGAATAATAGACTATAAATTTCAGATTTCGTAAAGTCATAGCGCTTTAATTAATCTATCCATATCTGGAGAATTAACAAAAAGATCAATGAGTAGTCGATTTCGATGGCCAATACACCAGACGAAAGTTTCTGATTTTATTGCCGGAGTAGAAATTATTCGCTTTACGTAGCACTGTTTGGGAACCTACAGTTTCGACACATTCAATGAGAGACTAATTTTACCATGACAATACATTCTAACAATATTACACAAATTAATTACTGAGGAAATTGTGTACGTACCTATCTACTAGGTACAAAACAAATTGTGTTAGTTAAATTGGAAACCACTTTTCCTATGTCTAATACGTGATATGAAAACACACAATTTCTCATGATAATGTATCTACTTGAAAGAAAGAAGAAAGAAAGAAAGAAAACACTTAATTCAACTGTACCTAACCAACATTCCTAAACAAGTTTTAGGGATTGTTTGATTTAACCTGTGGTCCACGAATACGAAAAAATATAGTTACGGGCAGTGGTACATAGTGGAACCTATTTTGGGAAAATCTAAAACGTCGATCTTTCTCTGGGTTGTGTTGAACAATCTATACTAACTATAATTAAGCAAAAAAAGTTTTTTTTTGTTCTGACACTACCACTACAACTTGACAAAATATTTTTTGCAACTAACTGCCCAATACATAATCAGCCTATAATTTCCCCAGTGCTAAGACACAGGCTTCTCTTCTGTCAGAAGAAATGTGCCGTTATCAACCACGCAGACCCACGGTAGTGTCATATGTCATTGAATTTTTGGTCTTAGGACATGCCGATTTCTTGGCGATGATTTCCATCACCGTTTCAAGATCACCTGGGCAATAACTGCAATCAACGGTTTAAGCTCGTTGCTCTAGGGTTGTTTTTAAGACAGGCTACGACAAGACTCCGAAATGACTTGAAAGTAATTATATTGTTTACAGTATTTATGAGGTAAGGTAAGGTTAATCGAATTTGTTACATTATTATGATTGCATAACTTGTTAATTTTTGCTTGTTGTTTTGTATTCTTATCCTATCCTACTAATATTATAAACGCGAAAGTTTGTGAGTATGGATAGATGGATGGATGGATGGATAGATGTTTGTTTCTCTTTCACGTAAAAACTACTGAATGGATTTTAATAAAATTTGGTATGTAGTTAGCTGACACCCTGGATTAACACATAGGCTACTATTTATCCCTGTATTCCCATGGGAACGGGACCTACGCGGGTGTAACCGTGGGACATCTTCTAGTATTTTATAAGTTTAATAATTACGCAATGTGTTACACATCCATCACTCATTCATATATGTTTGTTTAAAATCCTGTGTCAAACCTAGACTCGTAGCCAACCCGCCTTGAGCAAACATGGTGATCAATGCTCGTACCTACTCTGTATGAGAAGAAGCATTTGCCATATAATAGGACAGTCACAGGATAGTATTGTTTGTTTACCTACCGTATACGCGTATGCGTTAACTTGTTGCACTTAACAATTTTACTTTCTTTTTATTCTCTGTAAAAGTATTTATTATGAAACATCCAATCTGGCCAATTGAACGTTACACGTTCCAAAAGCAATGATGAAGCAATGAAAAAATACGATGGTCTATAAACAGTTTTCTGGAAACAAGACATCGCAGACAACTGTCTAAATGTTTTGATGTTGTCAGTCGATTTAACGACTTATGAAGTCAGCTGATACATTTTTTTTTCCTTTTCCCGGTTTGACTTCGAACGAAAACAAACAAAAAAAAAACTGACAGCTCTTACGAAGACTGGCGAATTCGAAATAATAAACCGGTAACCACCTTTTAATAATAAAATCAATGCTGGTAACTGTCTGTGGATTGTTCCTACCTACTTCGTCCGTTTTGTAATTGTTTTGTTGATATTTTTTCTATTGGAGATGGCAAGTAATGGTTTCCACCCAATACACCACCAGGCCAAGTAATACTATAATAAGCGTTGTTTTTTTTTTTTTAATTTTATCAAGAAATAAAAACAATGCAATCTCATAATCATTCATTTATTATAAGTCATGAATTTATGATCAAATACTATAAATTTATAAAATTGATTATTTTTGATGTCTTTGTAAACAAACTTTTTGTGTGTTATTGAAGAGTGTACTTTAAAAACGAAAGTATTATGTTTCCGTTTTCTTCAACATTGATACCGGAACATTTGTTGTTTATCGTGTCTACAGAAATCTAACGTAAGTTTTAATGAAACATTGCAGAATTTAATATTACTACAATGAGTAGTTCAGCCATTTAATGTAACTAAACTATTGTGCGACTTATAAATATGTTTTATTCGTTATTTTATTACATGTGTTATAATATAACATATTCATTGCTGCACTAATTTTTTTTTTCTTTTGGATATGGAGTAACTGTTTTGTAATATCTGTTGACAATAATTTTTAAAAGAACAAAGGACTATTCTGGGCTTTAGTACGATTCCCGGGTCGGAAAAAGTGCTATAGGTACTTAAATTTTTCAGTTGAAATGTGCCCCGGTTGTATGGTCATTGGCTCATCCCCTATAACATAGGACTTACTGTCAAATTGTGGGTATATAAAAAGTACGTACACCTCTGCCTAAGTCAGCGGAGAGTAAATGCGTAGGTAATTAAATAAATAAATAATTAATTAATATTGCACAACTTTTCACACAACGCCATTTAGTTCCAAGCTAAGCTTGAGAGCTTGTGTTATGGGTACTAAACAGCTGATAAACATACTTATATATATTTTTAAATACATACATATCTATATATATAAAAGAAAGTCGTGTTAGTTACTTCACTTATAACTCAAGAACGGCTGAACCGATTTAGCTGAAAATTGGCAGGGAGGTAGTTTAGAGCCAGGAAAAGGACATAGGATACTTTTTATCCCGTTCGACATCATAAAAATAAATATCAAGAATATCGGTTGTCTCAAACATTTTTTAAACGCAGCGCCATCTTGGATGACATGACAGGAGTCAAACTTCCCAGTTCATTATCAGGTGAAAATTTGAAATTGACAAGTCTTAAGCTAAACCCAAGAAGGTAAGGTTGTCAATTTATAATACGCACCTACGTTCTGAAATTTATTTTGTTACTAAACTTAGAGGTTTTATGTAGCATAAAAAAGTCTTATATTTCAGAAATCAATTTACGTAACTAGCAATGATGACAGAGACGAACTTTAATATTTCTTTGCAAATAGAACTTATTTTACTGTTAGGACTTTAATTAAAGTAGACCGGGAAAACTATAGGCATAAATTATTGTATGTAACATAGAGGCAATAGTTCAGATTAAAATTATGAATTTAGTATTTTTTAGTAAGGTAGTTAGGTTAGATAGTTGGGTTAGCTATAGGATAGGTATGGTCAGTTAGGTTAGGGTATATATACATGTTGTAATTTAAAAGTAGTAGTAGTTATTATTGGTTTGGATTTATTTGTTGTCGTCTTATTCAACGTATGTATATCTAATATAAAAAAAAATAAGAGCAATGAATTGACTCTAAGGCACAACGAAGTTTGCCGGGGCAGCTAGTTATAGATAAATTACACCCAGACACAGAACCAATGAACGTGCTGATCACACAAACATTTGTCCTGGGTGGGAATCAAACCCACGAACTCCGGCATAGCAATCAGGGTCACTAACTACTAGACCAACAGGCCCGTAATTATATAATAAATAAATAAATATAAATTTAACTATTGAAATACATATTTCCGCCGTTTACGTTAGAACCATTAAAACTAGTCATAACAAACAATAAAGGGGGCAGCTACATCCGATATTTTTGTAAAATGGAAGTAAATATTTGTTTGGGATTACACGGAATCAGTGTTGTTGTGCAAACAGTACTCGCTCAGGTGACACTGAACGCCTGTATAAACCGTACGGGTATAGGTATTGCCGCTCGCCGTGAAATTGCTGACGGTCCCCACCGTTTTTATAGCGAACCGATGCAGTTCGAAACGACGCAATCGTGTCGATTGTATTGCCAACATAACATATTCACTACGAGACTTTTATTAGACTTACCAACACTATCTGTGAAAATCGGCAAACTTAACGCGGTTACTGCTTCAGTCGACTTTCCTTTGATATTTTCCTCGTAAAGTAAATAATAGCGAGTTTTGTTGACCTGATATTATGGATCGAGTTTCTTAGTAAAACAAGAATTATCTTGGTTTACTTCAAAATCTTAAAATAACATTGACATAAGGGCTCGTTGAGTGTGGCAGTGACGTTAAGTGATATCGGTAGTCTTAACTCGCTGGCATCTCGTAAATATTTGATTTTGCATAGTAAGGTGAATTATGGAACGAAGATTTTTTTATGAAATAATCAAAACAATGCGACTGGGTTTCATAATACAATAGAGGTTGCCAATGTATCCATGCACCGAATGCAATAAAATGTGTCTAAACATGCGAATATTTTATGTAGTTTAGTAAGTGCGGTGCAATTATAGTAGGTACCACATGATCCGCCTTCTTTTTGTAAATAGTGCGTGCTACTCATTTGTTATAACTTGTAAAGTCGACTTATATATACAAAAATAGAAAAAACTGTTATACCTATTCACCACTATTTTTTAACTAGTACAAAAACAAATTGGGCTGTATCCGTACCTGTTACTGATTATATTTGCGTAATCAAAAGTAAAAAAAACGAAATTCAATTTTTAAATATATATTTATTTAGTTAAACTTAAATAACGAAAACAGCTGTTGGAAGTGGGCATGCTTGAGCGAGATCACGCGAAAGTGAGCGAGAGTCTACTATGTCATGAAAAGCCTGTACAATATTTCCAGAAATTGGGTGACTTTTCGGGATTTAAACAGACGCTAATAACTTTGCTGTCTTTGAATATTATTTATTGATACTTTACAAATATAATGAGAATACCGTCTAGAATAAGGTTTTTTGATATTTGTACTAATTAAAATTTGTGAAGTATTAATATTGTAAGTACCTACCTACTTAGAATTCAAGCTTGAGCATCGTCTAGAACGGATAAAGGTCCAAGTCTGTAAAGTTAGAAATTTCTGACAAGCCCCTTAGTCTACAATTAGAAACAAAATATCGAACAGACCTATTCCCTAGGGGGAATGGGTTTTAAACATTGGTTTTGTTAAACAGTTTACCTTAAAGAAACACTAATGAACTAAAAATGTAACTTTAGTTAGTTACCTATTAGTTATTTGTAAGTTAAACTTCACAATGTATTTTTATGTGCGACCATGTCTGGATCTACTACGTCTTTCAAAATGATGTAATGAGTCTATTACGCTGTTATGACTTTGTTGTTTCTATTCTTCTTTCATTTAATAACAGTAATTAGTCTTGAGTCTACGGTCTAGCTAGGCTAATAAATAACGTATATATTTCACTAAGTGTCAGCTGCCTTAGGTTCTAGCGAACATACGTAGGTACGTAATACATTATGTTATTGTTATTGCTCTTTTCGGTCGGTATAGTAATTCTAGGAATATCAAAGGCATTCTACACTAGTAGAATACTGATATACAATGTAACAACAAAGATTTCTGGACAAAATGTCTCACACTATCATGAATTTATTGTCTGTCCCGCATTTGTGACAGTACCTAATATTTTACACACCTTTCATTCTAAAAAAAATACATTATGTTTGGACGCTTTCAGCATCTACTAAGATTTTTATTACGATTTTACTTGACACCTTTTGCAAGGCTGAAATTGACATTTCACATCAAAGAAACACGGCGTAGGTGGTTTAATGATTCTGAATGTAAATCCATGTTCACCTAGAAAAGTAAATTTAGAACAAAATGTAAGCTTCGACTTCGAATTCCTTCAGAAGGAATAAGATGGAATATGAATGAAAGGGGAAATAATAAATATTCACGTGACACTGAATTATTTACGCTGTAAAACGTTTTATCTGTTTGTAACGAACAGTCTTTGAAGTAGCGTCCAATATCGAAACGGTAGATTAAGAGATTGCATCTAAACAACATCACCGATGGTGTTGTAGATAAAAATAAAGAGCGACTGCTATTGAACAGAAAACTGTGTTTAAAAGATGTTAATCGTAGTGATTACATGCTAGCCTTAGGTTTATTGCTTGCTAAAGATGTATCTTTTCTATGAAGAAAAATAACGAAAATTTATCACTGCGCTGCCTCGTACCAATTAGTCATTGGTCAAGTGAGGCTGCTGACCATGACTTGGGTATCTTACAAGCAACTCCAGGTTGCTAGAATACTACCTTGCTAATGAACAAAGGCTGACCTCCATCTCATGACACTCAGACATAACTGGCCGCCCACTCCTTCGAGAAATACAGTACCTACATGGTGTTATATGTTAAAAAATGCTAAAAATGTAAGTAAGTAAAAGCTGGCACTACGCAGCCCGGCAGTAGGCATAGAGCACGGAGATTCCTAGAACTCTCCATACAAACAATGTATGTCGGTGAGTGGCAATTGACAATATTTCAAAATTGACATGACCCTAAAACAAAAACCGTTTCTATTCATTGTTGTATGCTAAGTTCAAATATATATTTAAAAAACAAAAAAATTGCTTAGTTTCTAAGAAAAAAAATAGGAACCAAAAAACGTTTATACGGTGGAATGAGGTGGTTATACCTCTGCGTACGTAAGCTTATTTTTAAGATGAAAACCATAATGTCAAACAAGACATATCTAATGTCAATGTGTGACATTGACATGACAATGACACCTAAGTTACAGTTTTTTTGCCGTATCAAGGTAAAGCAAAGGATGTATCGCCATTCCACCGTATGAATGACGTCATTTGGGGCTTACGTCTTTTTAGAATGCACCGAATTTCAAAGTTAAAATTATGAATGAAAAGTAAATAATTTCGAAAAACCAAAAAATATGGGTCTTCTAGTTTTGGATTTACTTTTATATAACGTAATGAAACATGCAGGTTAAAATTTTAAAATGTTGTCAATTCCGTGCTCTGTGGTAACAATGACACCGAGATACTGCTACGGCTACCCTTATCAAGAAATACGGAACGTGTTGAGTAAACAGCCGTGGTGTCCCGCGCAGATTTTGATTAATTTCACACACCGCTCGACGGACCAGAGTAATTACTTCCCGTGATGTAATTTTATTATGTTCCGTTTTTTTAGTAGACGCAAATCCGATAATGTTAGACGGTTTACTAGCGAAACGCTGTGGAAAATGGTTTTGTAATTTCGAGCAATTAATCTTCTTCAGGGTTGCTGATAGCAATAACAACCTTTTTAAGATGTTTGAATACGGCAATTTTTTGGTTTTGATACGGGCGGTGACAAGACGTTGTCTAGAACAAGTTGATGCTTCGAGGCGAGTAGTATCTATACAAATTACGAAGTAAGTACTTATGTCTTGGAAGTGCTCGTTTTGTCAAGGTGTTTAACTAAAGGTATGACTTTTTATCTTCTTTATTTAAAAACATAGTTTAAGAATAACATTTTACTAAAATTAATGTGATTACTACAATAACCATTATTAAATCAATTGATCCATAGTTTGGGCGGTATCTAACTTAGTGTATTTTTTTTAAGATGTGTAAGTGTTAGAAGTCACATCAAGACTGTTAAAGATAATAAAAAAACCTTAACAAAATGAGTACAGGTAGGGATGGGCGATATTAAAGTCGATTATTCACAACTCGTCAATTTTAATCGCACATGCATGAGTACCCTCTAAAAATGTTTTTCGATAAAGTCTTGACCTACGAAAGGGTTGCGTCAAAAGGCCACGTACCTACAATTTTATTTAACTTCTTCATGTATATTATATTTACCAATTATCAATCTTTAATCTTTAAAGCCAAAAAAATCTTACCACCGACAAATACCATTAAAAATACCATTTTTAAATAAAATTTGAAAGTTTGAATATAAGAGTTAAACTCCGAAACTCATCATCCGCCTAGCCTTTTTCCAGCTGTATTAGGGTCAGCTTCCAGTGTACCTGGATGAAGCTGACTGCCTGTGTTTACATGGTGACTGCCTATCTGACCTCTCGGCCGCGTCACGACATAAAGATGTAACTCAAATCTTGATTTCCAATAATGAGTCTCATGTAAATGAAATAGAGTCTGTTACAGCTAAAATATATGCATATAGTTACGTCATTTTGTCATAACACGATCACTCTACAACATAGGGTAACACGATACTTCTTATATTAACTAGTTGGTAATCTTCAATACTATCAATTCGCTTTCAAATATTGTTTCACAAATAAAAAGTATTAATAAAAAGTATTTATAATTTACTACATAATCTCCCGGTTTTACTCGCTCGAGGATCGTAGTATAACGTACAATTGCTTTAGAATTATGTTTTTTCTCCTGTCCTACTGGTAGATCCAGTGATAAGCGTGTTCAAACAAAAAATACAACCGACTTCAAAAAACACTAACCGGTGTAAAATAACTCTAAATTAGGAAGTCTGTGGCTTTGGTGGTTTTGTCTCATTCATGATTGGCCACCGACTTCCGAATTTAGAGTTATTTTACATCGGTTAGTGTTTTTTGAAGTCGGTTGTATTTTTTGTAAAAAAGTTTTTATTTAACAATTTTTAGTTATTATTTTTACTTAACTAGATGACAAATTATTATCTATTTCTACAACACATATTTACATATTACAATCAAACAAATAAACAACGCTCGCGATGAAATCAAAAAGTAAAATTAATGAACAAAAATGTTCATAAAATGAAAACTACCAGACCAAACTATGTAATTTTTTAATGAGACCAAAAAGAAACTAGTCCGCATCAAACTAAAAAATAATCACGTAAATCGGTACATAAATCTCAGCGTAATCGGTAAACATACATACAAAAAAGCGTTCAAAAATAAATTAAATTTTCATAAAATTGTTCATAAAATGAAAACTACGGAGTCAAACTATGTTATATTTTTAACCCCCGACGCAAAAAGAGGGGTGTTATAAGTTTCACCGCTATGTGTGTGTGTCTGTCTGTCTGTCTGTCTGTCTGTCTGTCTGTCTGTCTGTCTGTCTGTCTATCTGTCTGTCTGTCTGTGGCACCGTAGCGCCCAAACGGGTGAACCGATTTAGATGCGGTTTTTTTTATTTGAAAGCAGGGTGTCTTGCGATGGTTCTTAGACATGATTCATCAAAATCGGTTCAGCCGTTTCAAGGATATCAGCTCTTTTGTGTTAGCTACCGTTGCTATTTTAGACGTCTATGGGTATTAACTTTACTTAAAAGCATATGTGTGTCTTAAAATTTCACACACCCATGTGTGTAATATTGATAAGCAACATTATGGTGTATTTGGTCTGATGCAGCCAGGATATCTAGCAGACTAATACACTCTTGGGAAAATAACAGCAGATATGTCGTGTTTGGATTCATTTTAACCTGCATTTGATTCTGCACACAATGCACTAATGGCAACTGGATGAGCTGATGCTGCAGCCAGGTTATCCAGCACACCAGTAGGTAGACTCTTGACAAAATAATAGCAGATATGTTGTGTTTGGATTCAATTCAACCAGCATTTGATTCTGCACACAATGCCTTGATGGCAATAGGATGAGCTGATGCTGCAGCCAGGCTATCCAGCACACCAGTAGGTAGACTCTTGACAGAATAATAGCAGATAGGTCGTGTTTGGATTAATTTCAACCAGCATTTGATTCTAAACACAATGCACTGATGGTAACAGGATGAGCTGATGCTGCAGCCAGGCTATCTAGCACAAATCAGTAGGTAGACTCTTAACAAAATAATAGCAGATATGTCGTGTTTAGATTCGTTTTAACCAGCATTTGACTCTACATACAATGCACTGAATAATTCTCATAACTGTAAACTCTACAATAAAACAAAATTAATGCGTTTAAAAATTTTAAAATAAAAATTAAATTAAAAATTTAAAAAACCCCCATCGCAAAAAAGAAAAAAACATTTAAAAAGTTAAAAATAACACTTTAGCCATTAAATTTTACGTAACGTCGGGGTACCGTTAAAACCTACCTACATACCTACAAGTACTAGGAACATTCCTTACTTAAGCGGTACCACGACGTGAAGTAAAATTTCATGGCTAAAGTGTTATTTTTAACTTTTTAAATGTTTTTTTCTTTTTTGCGATGGGGGTTTTTTAAATTTTTAATTTAATTTTTTATGGGACCAAATGGTAGCTATTCCGCATCGAACATCGAACTCAAAAAGAATCACGTAAATCGGATCATTAATCAAGAGAACCTCCTCCTGAAGTCGGTTAAAAAAATACCAAAGAAGACAAGACTGGATTCTGGTACCTACATATTTTTACACTTTCATATAGATGGCACGGTTGCGGTTGGCGCAATGGCTGAGTGTTGGGAACCTTGGCTCGTTGAGCGTCGCGGATTCATTTCCCGTACGAAACTAAATATTTATCTGACCTATTGGTAGTTGTTCTAGGTCTGGCTATGTACAGACGCCAGCACATCAACCTACCCCAAACTGACCAATTTTCGCGATTGAACATGACCCTTATTGTGTTTAGAATAAAGTTAAAAACCTATCAAAGAAATTTGACACATTGGGTTAGATCGAAGTGCTGGCTTCTGTACATATTATGTATGTGATTTTAAATGTTTGTAAACACACTTACGGTACAGAAGAAAATACTAGTGTGGGGCAAAGTATTTTTTCAAAGAAATAAATAAATCGTTCAACAGTAAAAACGTCATACCTACTTAAAATGCGCATCAAATTATGAATTGCAGCGATTACTGTACAGCATTCCGTTGTATTGTTATGATAAACCGTTCACATACTCCACTTTCAATTTTGCCATATGAAGGTCTCGGTTAAATTGAAACAACAAACAATACTCTAACATATTGTTTCCCAAGCCTTTCTTTTCCGTAACAAACGGAACGCCTTTCTACTTCGAGGTTATAAGTAAGGCCTAGTTCACATGGTGATATTACATACAAGCACTTTTTTGACAACATGACTTCTTTGACCCTTGCATTGTGTATGCAAGTATACCTAGTTTGCAATTGATTCTTATTCTATGCACCACTACGAGTATTTTTAAATTAGTACAAAAAAATGGGCTGTAGGATCCGTACCTGTTACTGATAATATTTGCGTAATCAAAAGTAAAAAAAACGACATTCAATTTTTAAATTAAGCCACTATTTAGTTAAACTTAAATAACGGAAATAACTTGGTACTTGAGCGAGATCACGCGAACGTGAGCGAGAGATGACGATTAACGAATACTACTGTCATGAATAGCCTGTACAATATTTCCATAAATTGGGTGACTTTTTGGGATAAAAACAAACGCTAATAACTTTGCTGTTTATGAATATTAATTATTGATACTTTACAAATAAAATGAAAAGACGGTCTAGAATAAGCCCTTTAAGTTTTTGTACAAATTAAAAATTAGTGGTTTATACAAACTTTTTTCAGTAAAGGGGTTGCTGTACTCATCATCATGGGCATACAACTTTACTAAGGGACAAAGTTGGGAAAAAAATGAGTTGTTCTATACATTCTGTTGCGTTGTGCTTACATTAATGAACTGAACAGCAGTTTTTTCGCCATTTCAAGGTTCATCCCATAGTAAAAGTCTGTAAAAGTTGTCCATGATGGTGGGTACAACAATTTCTTTTCTTTTCGGGTTTGGCGTAAACTAAATATAAGCTTGTTTTAACCCTTAATTCGACAGTAGGAAGTATACTGGACATCGAGTTTGAAAAAATCTACAGCATTTTTTTTTACTTTTTTTTTTTTTTTTATCCTAGAGTAGCTTGGTTGTGTCCTTCATTATTACATAAAAAATAACTGTATACTAGCATGTGTGCTCGGCCGGTCAGTCGTTGCCGCAACGTCAGGGAGGATGAACACGTCGCGACCGCTCTTGGTAAGTCCCGATTTATTTATTTTTTTTGTTCTACAGTAGATAGTTATTTCTTCTCAGTGTATTCCATAACATATTTATGTATGTAAACTAAAACTACAATTGTAATATTAGTTATAGATTTTGCGTTATTCTCTGTGAAACTTATGTGTCCAGTATATTTCCCATTGCCAGGTTCTCAAGGATTTAGTATGGTTTAGTGATGTGCAGTATACTGAACATTGCCAATGACACAGGGAACTAACAATTAGAATTATATGAAGAATTAATATCCGTATTATGTTTGTTCTTTGTTATTATTTAACCCCAAGCAATATTATTATTTCAGGTCTTCAAAAAAAAATCACGCGCCTCAAAAATATTAGCTTTAGTGCCACCATCTCCATCAACATCATCACTGTCTCTCATCTAACGCTCTTTCGGACATAGAAGACCAGACCAGTTCTGATGAAGAGCCTGATTTGAACAATGGCCAGTGTCTTATCAGCTGCACCATTACTATCGATACCAGAAACCGACAGTAACATCGGAAATGACGAGACATCCAACGACGAAACCAATAACGAGCCAGTAGTCGAAGAACTACCAGTGCCTCCAACACCAATAATGAGAGAAACCACCAGTAATGAAGATCTTATTCCGACCTTGTCATCAATACAATCTGAACTGGACATATCACCAGCACCTAATATTGTAATACTTTTCTGCGGATATACTCCAAGATATAGCCCATAATACAAACCTTTTCTCAGTGCAAAGAACTGGACGGTCAATAAATGTTACCGAAGATGATAATTATGAATGATTTCCTGTCCACTCTTTTACTTTTACTTATAGGGTGTTGTAAATTTGCCATCTTACGTGGGCTACAGACTGGTCAACTACGATATCCAGAAATTGCTAGCGCTATGCCTTTGAAAAGGTTTGAAAGCATACGCAGGAGTATTCATTTCGTGAACAATTATTTTCCCACTTTGGCTCGATACTTCAAAGTGAATCCGTTTGTAGAGAAGGTGAGAATGAACTGCTTTGCTACAGAAGAGGAGATGAGGTATAGCATTGACGAAAAGACAATACCGTATAAATGGACCAAGGCGAGAAATATAAGGCAGTATAGCTTCAAGAACTTTTGACTACTAGATAGATATTGTAAGTTAGATGATTGAAGTTTTAGAAACTTCATGTTTACGGTAATTATAAAAAGCTGTTGTTTTTAATTTATTATTGATCTCAAGATGGAAAATTACGTTATAATAAGAAAGAAGGATCAAACTTTTTGATTTATATAATTTTATAGAAGCCATATTCAATAAATAATAGGTCGGTTAATTTTTATTTTTTTTTGTCTAATTATTATTTTATTATACACAGGCATTTTTTTATTTTGTATCATATTTGCAAAAAAATGTTCCTTATAAAAAAAAATATGATACAACTCCTTAATTCGGCAAAGTCCAGTATACTTCACATCGATATTTACAGTTACTTTATGGAGAACCTGGCAGTGTCCAGTATACCGGACATGGATTTTCTCAAAATCTAGATATACCAGATTTTTCTAATTATTTTTCCTGGGGTAAAAAACATCCAATAAAAACAAAAATAAATTTAAAAATCAAAATTTTTAGATTTTTGTCTCTTGTCTAATTAAGGGTTAAAACTATGAATGATAATTGTTTCTATAAATGTGTTGTTTACCTGATACTTTACTTGTTTTGAACCGTAACAGTGGGATGTTGGTAATCACGACTATAGCTTTGTCTTTTTACCGTGTAATGTCGTACGGGGCAGCACCGTGAGTACGTGACCTATGCAACGCGACTCAGTTCGAACGTCGATTTATCCGCAGAGATTTGGTTTAGGGATCCGAGTTAGGCAGTTCATTAATCAAACGATTTACCCTTAAATCGTTCCGATTGTTCCCGATAGGGTAGGTTGAGGCAATTATTGCTAAAATCAAAGTTTATCGCTTTTGGTACGTTCTACGTTTGACGTCTGTTTGGTTATTAAAATATACGTATTTAACGCGTGAATTAGAAACGATTGCAATTGGTTGTTTAGCCGCGGCAATACGAAAGTAGGTATTCATCATTCTCTACATTTAATTAATAACTTTTGGTATGACAACGACCATGAAATATCAAATAAAAACTACTGTTTCACACATGTGCCTCCATTTGGTAAATGTATGAAGCACATTTGTTTTAAATTACCTACACCAATAGTTTTTTATAATGGTGAGTCCTTACTTCCGTGCTGCGCGATAAAACAAATATCTCCATTTTACGCTGTATAGTAGGTAGTTAAACATAACAATTTAATCATTAACTGAATGGCGAAATTGAATTAAAAAGTGTCTAGGGAAGTTCCAAACGCCAGTACCACATAATTAAAAATATTTTCCTACAATAATACGTAACCGGTAACAGGATCAGCTTGCTGAGTCCACTATATTATATCCACACATAATAAAAAATACGTATAAAATCCTACTCTTTCCTGGAACTGATATTATCCGGTATTTCCCGCCTACCATACAAGCGTATTTTTTAATTGAAGGGGTTTGCGTTTGCCTAATGCACCTATTCTATTGTAATTATAGTCTATATATAGTAGGTTGGTAGATGCATCAGCAAAATGCCCGATCCTGGTTTTTTTAGGTAAGTATTGCAAATAATAATAAAGAATACTTTTATCTATTTTGTTCATTATTTCATTACACTAGAAAAATACAGTTGCTTTAGATCTATAAATTATTTTGTTGGTAATCCCTATTACCCTAGTCTGGGTAGTTAAATCTGTGGCTTTGGTGGTTTTGTTCTGTTCATTATTGGCCACCGATTTCCGAAACTGGGGTTATTTTTCACCTTTTTAAGAAGTCGGTTGTTTATTAAAAAAAAAAAAAAAACTTATTTTTAGTTTCTTTGTGTGTAAAGAAAGTCTTTCAAAACTTGAAAGAATCATTAAAATTGGATAACAATTGCTAAAGAAGTTCTATCTTAACATTAATCTGTACATCTCTGCCGGCCCCTTTTAAAATAGAATGGCGTAATGTTATGTTGTGGAAATATAAAAGCACAGCATAGACATCTGACTATAGCAATCGCGAATAATTTGCTGTTATGCGTTGAAGAGTTCCGTTGATCAGTTTTTTTTCACCAAATGATACTTTCTAAATGAAAATGCTTGATTTGTTACTAAAAATTTTAAAATCGGTGCGTGTGTGCCTATATTTTTAGAGGAGTTCCCTCGATTCCTCGAAGATCCCTCATCAGATATGAGTTTTGATACAAATGGGACCAATCTGTTAGTATACCCTATCAAACAAAAAAATAATTTTGAAAATCGGTCCATAGGTAAATGACGGAGTACTGAGGTAACAAACCTTTTTTACAAAAAAAACAACAGACTTCCTAAAAAAACTAACAGTTTAAGTTTGTGGCTTTGGTGGTTTTGTTTTGTTCATTATTGGCCACCGACTTCCAAAAGTGGAGTTATTTTTCACCTGTTAGTTTTTTTAGGAAGTCGGTTGTTTTTTTTGTAAAAAAGTTTTTATTTTGTAATTTTTAGTTTCTTTGTATGTAAAGAAAGTCTTTCAAAACTTGAAAGAATCATTGAAATTGGATAACAATTGCTATAGAAGTTCTATCTAAACATTAATCTGTACATCTCTGCCGGCCCCTTTTCAAATAGAATGGCGTAATGTTATGTTGTGGAAATACAAAAGCTCAGCATTGACATCTGACTACAGCAATCGCGAATAATTTGCTGTTATGCGTTGAAGAGTTCCGTTGATCAGTTTTTTTTCACCAAATGATACTTTCTAAATGAAAATGCTTGATTTGTTACTAAAAATTTTAAAATCGGTGCGTGTGTGCCTATATTTTTAGAGGAGTTCCCTCGATTCCTCGAAGATCCCTCATCAGATATGAGTTTTGATACAAATGGGACCAATCTGTTAGTATACCCTATCAAACAAAAAAATAATTTTGAAAATCGGTCCATAGGTAAATGACGGAGTACTGAGGTAACAAACCTTTTTTACAAAAAAAACAACAGACTTCCTAAAAAAACTAACAGTTTAAGTTTGTGGCTTTGGTGGTTTTGTTTTGTTCATTATTGGCCACCGACTTCCAAAAGTGGAGTTATTTTTCACCTGTTAGTTTTTTTAGGAAGTCGGTTGTTTTTTTTGTAAAAAAGTTTTTATTTTGTAATTTTTAGTTTCTTTGTATGTAAAGAAAGTCTTTCAAAACTTGAAAGAATCATTGAAATTGGATAACAATTGCTATAGAAGTTCTATCTAAACATTAATCTGTACATCTCTGCCGGCCCCTTTTCAAATAGAATGGCGTAATGTTATGTTGTGGAAATACAAAAGCTCAGCATTGACATCTGACTACAGCAATCGCGAATAATTTGCTGTTATGCGTTGAAGAGTTCCGTTGATCAGTTTTTTTTCACCTAATGATACTTTCTAAATGAAAATGCTTGATTTGTTACTAAAAATTTTAAAATCGGTGCGTGTGTGCCTATATTTTTAGAGGAGTTCCCTCGATTCCTCGAAGATCCCTCATCAGATATGAGTTTTGATACAAATGGGACCAATCTGTTAGTATACCCTATCAAACAAAAAAAAAAAAAATTGAAAATCGGTCCATAAATGACGGAGTACTGAGGTAACAAACCCTTAAAAAAAAAAGTACAACCGAATTGAGAACCACCTCCTTTTTTAAGTCGGTTAAAAATACATTTCTTCACCGTGAGGAAACTGAGACTTATAATGTATTATAACTATTTAAGTCAAAAATCGCCTTAAGCTAGTGTGGTCATTAACGCTCGCGTCTTTTCTGATAAATAATATTTACATTACGAACAGCGACGGCTTACCACATTCAGCCTAAAGATACAACCATGCTATTAACAGGTGGGCATCAAACTAAAATAAAAAAACTAACACATTAGGACAGCCCTATGCGTAATCAAGTTAACGCAAACCAGTTCTTAAACAACGATCTGTGCGATTATTCACATTTCCTCATTAATGACACAGGCCGATTTGTTGGTGTTGTCAATCCGGTGCGGGGGACAAATAAATAATGGACGAACATCCCTACGTGCCGTGGCCGTGTTTCAATTTGTTTACTAACATGTTGGAGGCACGTCCGTCGGCAGAACAGCTGCACGACACGGTAATACGGCTTATGTATCGGTATCTTTATAAAATAAAATAACGGATTACGTGAGCGTCAGGCATCCGACAGTCTTTATTGGTATTACATTGCGCCGTTTATCGACACAAAGTTTATATTATTTACCTACATACATTGGTAACTTAGTTTTTTGCATACTTTTAACCTGCTAAAGATTAATTCTACACATCACACACAGATTAAAAAATTGACACTAATAGAATATATCTTATAATAACAATCTACTAGATCACAAAATGCATGGAACTACTAATATTTATTTAAGATGTTTTTTCTAACAATCCATTATTATCTTCACATTGTTTTACCCTACTTTCATCTGTCCCAAAATAAAAGCTAAATTAAACATCATTCCACTAATATATCAGACAGTAAATAACGTGTAAAAATAAAAGGTTCCTGTGGGAAATCACTTAAACTATCGCTGCCATAGTCAAGATTGATGGCACTACAATATTCCCATCATGTTCGGATGGTATCTCTTAGAGTAAAGAGGGGAAATATCTCCCAAGGTCCTAGGTATAAAGGGATAATCTGTCGGTTTTCTTGAACCATGTTACAAGTTGACGCTTCGATGCGTCAGTCGATGTTAAGATACATTTAGGGAAGCTATCCATTCCGATAAGAGGGATTAGGTTTTGTGGCTCGATATTAATAGCTGCACAAGCCAAACAAAGGTTGAGCTACGCTTGATGAGGTTGGTCAGTAGATGGGTAACCATTTGACATATAAAGACTCCTTCCTGACCCGGAAAGAACGTTAAACTGTTGGTCCCAGCTAACATTTCTATCATTTTTGACCGTTGTTAAGAGAACCCTGAAAGTCGGTCAACTAATCTATCTAAGGAGTATCTTGTAACCTAGTCATTGGGTTGTGGTGGTCAGATTTGTAGTCGCTTTATTTAAAACGAATATTTAGTTGCATTCAATTAATCTGGACCTTAATATAGTTAAAAAAAGGATAGATAGTGAGTCTATTTCAGTCTTAAAGTTTCGCAACAAAGTTATTGATCTTGTTACGTAAACACTTGAAACGGTTTCCAATTCTCTAAGGAACATCAAACTTCAGAATGGTATCGAGAAAAGTTCAGAGCGCGTCCATAAATAATTAATTAACGTCAAAGAACCGCAGGAACCATTATAATATGCCCCAATAAAGCGAATTTATCTGTGCAAAGATCCGAATATTTAAACATTCGGGTCAGCCAGCCTTCGAACGGCGCGGATAAAAAAACGGGTATATAACTTATCGGTATTTGCAAAAAATGTATTTTGGTTATTCGATACAAAACTGAAGGCCGTGTTGGCCCTTATTTGATTTGATATGACTGAACATCAAAAGTATCGCTTACATTGTATACTACATTAATAACCACCTTTCGTCTAGTCCCTATGTGGAGCGAGAAATAGACAGCGGTATATTCACTTGGAACAAGGGTTATATTGGGAACTACTTTTGGTAATTTAGAATAATAACTACATAACACGGTTGGCCCAGTGGTAGATAATGGTAGTGGGTAACATTTTAAAGTACCTATTTTGCTATAACGCAAATAAACGCCTTTTTCTATCTTTTTCTTTCTTTTTTTTTGTTTCTTTCTAAGGAATGACAGCCTCAGCCTAATATCGAAAAATATTGTTTAACATCCTTGTTAATCTCTCCGCTCGCCGCTCGTAGGTAGGTACTACAGTTTCTGCCGAGTACAATTTATTATACTCTTTAATAAGTTGGTAACTAAGAACTTTCGAATGTTGATAATTCATTGAACTGACCATTATTTACACTGAAAATTATTTAGTTTATGGGTCCGTGTTTTTAAAACCTTACATATTTGCACGATAACAAAGCCGATTTTCCTCATACGTCATGAGGAAATTCGACGTTATCACTTTACCACACGAAAAATGTAATTATTAAATTAGATGACTATTATTGCCTAAATGTTTAGGCATTTGACTTAAAAATCTAGCGAACGGTTCCACATACGAGTGACTTATTACAACCTATCTGAGTTGTCTAAAGAATGGTGAAAACTGGTCACCCCATTTGGATGCGAGCTCAGGACTTCAAGAATGGTTGGTGGATTTTGAAATCCATAAGCAGTTTTGAAATCATAGATGAAGGCTCACTCAGACACAAGGCTTTCTATGATATCTATTAGTAACACTCATTCGCAACATTGTCTGAGTAAGTACACAAATACATAAGTGTTAGCGAAAGATACCTTTGTGTTGGCAGTAATATTATAAAGTTTCGTCAAAATCCGTCCAGTTAGCTTTTGCGTAAAAGAGTTAGACTGTAGTCTATCCACACCATTCCTAATTCCTTACAAACTTTCACATTTAAGTATAATCTTGGTATGATTATTATATGTGATTGTATAAGTAACATTGCTTACCAACAACAGAAGCAAAGACGTGTCCGTAAATTTTCGTATAAATGCCTAACTTGAGGTTGAGAATTTGGCATTATAGTGGAAACATTCCTTGTTCCATCTCTTGACGGCCGCAAGAATTATAAGCTTTCAGGCTTGTTGTATTGTCATTAATGGAGAATTATACAAACTTGAGTTACTGTGTTTGTTCGTAATGTTTTACAATCGAATATTATTCTTGTTACTTACAGTGGTTACGGTTAGTTACTTCCAACAACTTTAACATACCTTGTGTGTATATGTAACTATTGAAGTTATTATTTATTCTTTTCTATGATGAACAATAAAGAGTATTGAGATTAAGAATATCTATAAAAATGCGTAGCGGCCTATCTCTGCCCCTTTTCATCATAGGATCGAGAATCACAATCAGTCAATCAGAGATAGGTCCACATCAAACGTATTTCAAAGACTTTTATCTTTCATAATCCTATAATGGGATGCCCTTTGTACAAGTCACAACAGATATAAATCATACAGTCACGAGAATGCAATCGGAACAGAATGCCTTATTGACGGCCTTTTGTCTATAATTCCTTTTCTAATCTTAAAGACGGAACAAATCGACTGTCTTTGAATTTTCTTTCAGGCATTTTCCGATATCTTTTAACCCCTGTCTGCAGCTGATTGCATTTAAGGCGATTATAGTCACTAATGACCTTGCGCATCCGAGCGGAGCGAAACGGGTTATATACCCAAGCGCCCTTGTCCTTATTATATTGCATGCGTTTTTTGTTGGTCTGTTAAATTTCTTTAGAAGTTTTTTTTTTATTTACATGTAGGTACGATGTTGTATGTGTAGTTTCATTAACTAACTAGTTTAGTGTAAAATATGTCTAAACATTAGAGTCGTATAGGTAAGGGGGATTGCGCATTTAGCCAAAATCTCTGATAATGCTAATACTTACTTTTTAAGCGGAAAGTATTAGTCATACGTCATAATTATGTAGGAAATTATGTATAACAATTGAAAGTAGGCATATATTTATTTCAAATCTTTTATGTGTTGAGGTGATAGCTTTAAAAAGTAACTAAAGGCCTAAAACGGAAATTGTGCTTCGACTCCAATTGATGGCATTACGTCTGGCCCCTATCACCTTTCACCTTTATTAGCAAACAGAGGGTGTTCATTCGAAGATTACCGAAATGCGTGATTCAAATACAACATGTAAAGTAGGGAAAACACCACCTTTTACAGATTTGCGTTTCTTTGTGAATCGTTCGAAAAGTGATCTGAAATTAGAATTAACGATTGTAAGGGACGTACATTGCGCCTGTCTGTAAATCTCAAAGGGTTGCGCAGACACCTTTAAGAAAACCTACATATTTCAACACCACAGACTGGCTACAGAGAATTCTAGATTTAAAATCTTACTATCGCTTTACCTTACCCGATGATTGAATTCAAGACCTCACGCTCAACAGTAGTGCTTGCGACCACTTAAACAACAAGACAGTCAAGATAGTCAATATTTACCTTCCTTACTTATCAAACCAATTTCACACTCGATTTGTATGCAAATCTACTATTTTATTTGATGTGTACAGTAGTTTGAAATAAGCCCGTATCGCGATACAAGTCCCCGATCGTTCCGTTACCGTTTATCTTTACTGCTATTACGCTGTATGTACACGCAAAGTTTCAATAACACTGAAAACAAACAGGTTCGTTCAACTAAAGTAGGATGCGGAATGGGAGAAACCTTATTTAAGTTACCTACATGGAGAATTCTCTTCGCAAAAAACTTCGAACATATTCCAATTGTTATTTTCGTAGTAAAAGATATTATTAATAGAATTATAGATATTGTAAACTGAATAAATAGCTTGAGGATATCAATACTACTTGTGTAAACATTATTGTATTTATAGAATAACATTGTACAATCGCTTGAACAAACATTCAATAGGCGAGTCCTATCACTCAGGAAAATACAGAAAACACAACGTTTCAGCTTGCGTACTACACAAACACTCATACGTATAGTGGTATAAGTTGTAACTATTATCTTAAGCGATAAAAGCAATTGACACGAAACAATGTAAATATCTAAAACAACCGTCAAGTCATAGCATATTTTGTAGCTATGAATATCATTCCCATGTTGGTGCCTACAAAATTTGCTTATAAATTGAGTTCAGAAATTGAAGATGTCATCGGGCCTAATTTAATGTCGTATTCAAATATGAAGGCGGCATAAAAGAATCCTAAATAATTTGATTTTTTTGCTACCGACATATATCTTGTTTAAGTTTGGAACTCTTTTGCTTTGAAACTTCTCCTAACATTTTTTGTAAATATTAATTAAGACTAACTTCTACCCAAGACTTCGTTCAGGTGAAGGAAACCTACCATATCCTATGGCACTTGGAAATAGTGAAACTTTCTATCAGTAAAAGATTTCGAAGATTACGTATAAACAAATGTTGCCTCTATATGAAATAAGTGAACCTAGATTACCCGGTAAAACGAGATCAATAGAAACTCAAGGGTGAAGAGAAACAAAATTTGAGGAGCATATTCACGTAAGTTAATAGTTTTTTGTTACATTCTAATATTATCTGCCTAGCCTTTTCCTATAATTATGTTGGGGTTAATTGGCCTCCAGGTTTTTTTTGGAGCTACTGCCTGTCAGACCTCCACAACCCCGTGACTGGGTAACATGTGTAAAACGACGATGGAAAATCAAACACTTAGGTTATGATTTATCTCACAATGTTTTATTATAATGTTTTCACAAGATCACTATTACATCTGCACACTTACAGTGTTTGAGCTCAACTGCCGCAAGAGCCCTCGCACTACTTCCCACCACACCATTTTTACCGGCAAAATAATGTTGGTAATGTTGGTATCAATGACAAGAGTGGGGTACAGCCGGAAGTAGTGCGCTTAATATTTATTTTACAGAAATACAAGTAATAATCAACTTTCAATTATTATTTAATTGAAATAGAAATATTATTTACCTTTATCATAACTTTAACATTATTTTATACAGTTTCAGTATTTAATAACATTCAATCAATCCCGGAAGTGGAAATTACAATGACGTTTCTAACATTCGGCCTTTCCTGGTACATTTCCCGTCTCGGGAAAATAAATAGAGAAAATGAGAGAAAAAAAATACAATGCAATTTGTTTATATATACTTATTCTGTAACATCACTATTCTTAGCTTAGTCGCTTAAACGTATTAAACTTAAGATACTTAGGCTTCATACATATCCTTAGTATCTGTCCTAACTGAGACCTCAGACATATTCTCAGCTAAGCCAATTAAACTTAAGATACTAAAGCCTCATACATATCTTTAGTATCTGTCTTAACTGAGACCTCAGACATGTTCTCAGCTAAGCCACTTAAACCTAAGATACCAAAGCCTCATACATATCCTTAGTATCTGTCCTAACTGAGACCTCAGACATATTCTCAGCTAAGCCACTTAAATCTAAGATACTAAAGCCTCACACATATCCTTAGTATCTGTCCTAACTGAGACCTCAGACATATTCTCAGCTAAGCCACTTAAATCTAAGATATGAAGACACTGAAGCTTCACATCTTTACTACTTGTATCAACAGAGATCTCATTACAGACTATCAGCAGACATAATCATGAAAATTTAATTAATAATTCATCAGCGGACCTACAAACGTTTATTAGTCTGTGTTGTCACTATCTGATACGTCAGACTCTGAATCCGCTCTATTAAACACTACCCAAGGGTGAATTTTGTCTACTGAAAACACACCACTAAATTTTCTACCGCCTTTCTTAGACAGTGGTGTATCTTCAATAACGTATCGGTCGTTATCGAGAATTTCTGCAATACGATACGGCCCTCTAAGTTTAGGAACCAATTTCCTACTTTTGCCTATTGATGGGACTTCTCTTTCTACCCTTACAAGTTCTCCTATTTTATAATTAACCTCTTTTCTAGCTTTATCAAAACGTTCTTTTTGTTTTTCTTGGTTTTCTTTAATATGTTCCGAAATTTCTTTTCTTGTGTCCTCTAACGAAGGTCCTACGCTTTCTATGTCATCTGTTACGCTAAGCTGCAATAATGCATTTGAAGTACTAACTAAGTTAAACCCAAATAGTGCTTGGGCAGGGCTTTTGCCTGTCCCTTTGTTTTGAGTGTTATTGAGTCCCCATTGTATTTCAGAAATACGATCATCCCATTCATTTTCAGGTTTCCCATAATTAGCAGCTGTCAACGCTACCAATACTGTTCGATTATATCGTTCGATTTGGCCATTGGCCCGTGGAGTCGCTACAGCGTTCATTATATGTTTAATACCTAATGAACCTAAGTAATCCCGAAATGTCTTGGAGGTAAACGATGTACCTCTATCAGAAATAACGCGCTTTGGAACACTAAAGGTGTGAAAATAGTTTTTCATTGCCTTTACGGAATGGATAGATTTAGTACTTTTGACGGGTACGATTATTAAAAACTTTGTAAATGCATCAATTATCAACAACAGATAGGCATTTTTGCGCTTACTTCTAACAAAAGGACCCAAATGGTCAATATGTAAGGTGTGAAACGGTTGCTCAATCTTCTCAATAGGATGTAATTTACCCGCCCTTTTTCCAGCTGGTACTTTAGAGTGTGCACATTCTAAACACGATTGGACATATTTTTTTGTGAAACGTCGCATCTTAGCAAACCAGTAAGTATTCTGGATTATTTCTAACGTTTTATCAAAACCAAAATGTCCAATTTCATCGTGATTTGACTTTAATACCTGCCATCGTACGCCTTTCGGTACAACCCAACGATCACCATTGTCAGTTTTTCTGTATAATAGGCCCTTCTTAACAACAAAATTATTTTTGATTTCTATAATATTATCATTCTCTTTATCATTTAAAATAGCAATTGTTCTCTGTAACTCGGGGTCGTTCTGTTGTACCGTGGCTAACCAATCCGCACCGATTTGTCTCACACGTAACTCTATTGTTTCTGATGAAATAGGATTTCGACTAAGAGCATCTACATGGGCCATAGCTGTACCGGGCTTATAAATTATTTGGAAGTCGAATTCTTGTATTATACTCCACCACCTCGCTACTCTGGGTAATATGTCCCTCTTTTCAAAGGTCGCACGGAGAGAATTACAGTCAGTAACAATTGTGAAGCTAATTCCTAATAAATACACCCTAAATCGCTGCAGTGACATCACGACGGCCAACGTTTCTAAGTCATAAGATGTAAATTTAGCTTCTTCAGGAGATGTCTGTCTACTGTAATACGCTACTGCACTAAAAGGCAACTCTTTGCTGGATCTTTGCATTATAATTCCGGCAACACCGAGTTTAGACGCATCAGTGTGTAGCTGTGTTTCATATTCGTGATTATAAAATGATAAGATCGGACGTTTTATAAGCTCCGCTTTTAAAGTTGAAAATGCAGATTCTTCTGCATCACCCCATTGCCATTTAGAGTCCTTTTTTAAGAGTTGCGTCAATGGTTTTGCGATAATAGAAAACCCCTTGATAAATTTACGGAAGAAACTTGCTAACCCTACAAACTGTCGAATCTTATGTTGATCTGTTGGTCTGGGAAATTGGTCTACGGCTGCAATTTTCTTTTTACCGGGCTTTATTCCAGACTCGTTGACTTCAAAACCCAAGTAATCTATGGATTGCTTTAGAAAATTACATTTGGACAAATTGAGTGTAATCCCGGAAGATCGAAAAAGTTTTAATATGTCATTAAGTGTTTGTAGCGCTTCTTTTATTGTTCTGGATGGGATAATTACATCATCCATATACGCAAATGCCTCTTTAAATCTTGCATTTCCCAATACACCATTAACAGCTCTTTGAAAAGTTGATGGCGCATTAACTAAACCAAATGGCATACGATTGAATTCGTAGTGGCCATCTGGGGTCACAAAAGCCGTCAAATGCTTTGACGATTCTGCCATCGGTATTTGGTAGTAACCAGATGCAAGATCGAGGGAGGTAAAGTATTTATGGCCTGATAGATTATCTAACTGGTCATCTATACGAGGAAGAGGATAGTGTTCCTTAACCGTTTTTTTGTTTAGTGCCCTAAAGTCAATGCAAAGCCGATAGTCACCGGTCTTTTTGCGTACTAATACGATTGGAGATGCGTAATTTGATGTTGACTGTCTTATGATTCCTGAATCTGTTAAATCTTTTATCATTTCGCGAACCACGTATCTTTCCGAGTGGGACAATCGATACGGCCTATATACAACCGGCGTGGTGTCATGAAGGTTTATGTTCATTTCGGTATTAGTTATACATCCTAACTCGCGGGCGGAAAAGGCAAAGCAATCCCTGAATTCGTTAAGTAATTCGGTTAATTTGGTTTTATGATCAGATCCAATATCGTCACCCACCTGTATCATGCAAGCTTCAATTTGGGGGGTTACCGTATTATCCGGACAGTGTTCTATTTTATTAACATTCAACGCCTGTACTTTGCTTAAAGGGATAGCTCGAACCAGTAAGGCGTCTTTTAATAATTCGAAACCAGATTTAAGACCCTTAACAACAATATTTCCCTGTCCATTGTTTACTTGCACAACGCTTTGGATAATCTCATATTGTTTATGAGGGTTTTGGCAAAAACTTGGTTCAACAAATAAGTCACCCGAGAATTTTGGTATAGTATAAACGTGGACTGGAGTATATGCTTGTATAATAATAGATTTCTCGACATATAACAATACATTATTCGTTGAACTAGTAGTTATTTTCAGATAGTTATCAGTTTTAAGAACTACTACATGTTTTTGTTCAGTAAATGTTTGTCCGAGTAATAAAGGTACTTGCAATAAATTGTCAGGGACTATAAGAGTTTCAACTTTAGCATTAGCCGAATCTACTGTTATATCAACAACGCATTTGCCTAAACAATTGACAACGCTGTCCCCAAACCCTCTTAACACGGGTAAGTCCGAGACCGTCCATGAATCTACTAATTTTTGTGCTGTAGATTCCTGTACCATGGTGCATTGACTGCCGAAGTCTATAAAACAGTCTAATTTGCGGCCATTTACCACAGCGGTTTTAAAATATTTAGAGTCACTATCGGGTTCTTTAGAGATTCTTAAGACGGTTTTATTACCGTTAGATTCCGTGGTACCTGAACAACTCTCAGCCAAGTGTCCTACTCTATGACATTTATCACAACGTTTGATTGGCTGTTTGCATTTAAAATAAGAGTGACCATCCTCACCGCAATTGTAACATTTTGTAAGCCTTAAGTTTTTATTATTCTTATTATTTAGGTCATTATGGCTACTTCTTCCCGTCTTTAATTGTTTAGTTTCAGCGTTACCAGAACGTAAGGATGGATTTGGTTTGTCAAACTTCTTTGACATTCGTATGTTTCTGAGATAAACTAATAATTTATCAGGTTCTGTAAACTGTGCTGCTTCTGCACTAGTCCTTACGGACCGGTCCTCTATACCGAACAAAATACAGTCTATTGCATTTTTAGTATTTATATTGCAACGATTCAATAAAGTCACCTTTTGATAAAAATATTCTTCTAACGACTCTCCAAATCCAGCCCTACAAGCAAGCATGTCTGTTAACAGCTGACCGTAATTTTCGTCACTTGGAAATGCTAATTTTAATTTACTTTGCCATTCAACCCATGAGAAGAGAAGGCTTGGTAGGCCTTGGTACCATTTCTGAGCCAAACCCGCTAGTTTTGGAAGTGCATAATGAATAATTTGTCTTTCAGTCCAATTATAAATTTGAGCACATTCATTAACTTTACTGATCCATGTTTCTATAGTTTGGGTTCGCTTACTGGGATCAAACTCTGGTATTACGTTTAATACCGGATAACGTTCACTACCCCCGTCCACTTTCATAGTCTGCAATAGCTCTTTAAAAACCGATACAAAAACACTAGTGTCTACATTTGTCTTATCAACATTAGGTGTGCTTACCGCTGCGGCGACTGCTGGTGTGGCATTTGGATGCGTTATACTTGCTGGACCTTCATATTCTTGACTACTTGATGGATTTCGGCCCAGCGACGCCTCGCGTACCTGTGATGAGACGCGTACCCGCGACGCATCGGGTACCAGCAATACATCGCGCCCTCGGGACGGCTCACGCCCCTGCGGTACACCACGTACTCTTGATGCATTGCGTATCTGCGACGCCTCGCGACTCCGCGACACGCCACGTGCCCGCGACGCACCGCGAACCTGCGACGCATTGCCTGCCAGCAATGCATCGCGCACCAGCGAAGCATCGTGCTCTCGAGACGCCTCGCGCCCCCGAGGCACGCCACGTACCCGTGACGCATCGCGAGCCCGCGACGCGTCGCGTTCCAGCAATGCATCGCGCACCAGCGAAACATGGCGCCCTCTGGACGCCTCGCGCTTTCGCGGAACGTCACGTACCCTCGACGCATCGTGCATCAGAGACATCCTGCGCCTTCGCGACACGTCACGTATCCGTGACGTATCGCGTACTCGCGACGCTTCGCGTCCTCGTGATGCCTGACGATCACGGCGTCTCTGTCCACGGCTGTTGCGAGCCGCGTGATGATTGCGAGACCTACTTCGGCTTCGCGACTCGTCACGATTGCAACGTTTACGTACAGGGGGTTCAGAGTCATCAAGCGATACCCTTGTACGGTGAACAGACTTTCTCTTACGAGTCATGATTTCTGCAAAACACAAAAATTACAAAAAGTGGTTGTTCTTTATTTATTTAGTTTAAATAAATTTGTGTAAAGCACCTTCATTAAGTTTACAATACAATATCACTTGAAATACAAATCACTCAGAAAAAATAAAATATTATCAGGTTGGTACACACATGTATACAATATAGGATGAATATTCAGTATGTTGTTAAATATACACTCTATAATGCTCTTGTTTTATTTATGTTACTCTTAATTTGTCCTTACCATCATCGTTAAAAAAAATAACCTCGTTTCGTATTTATGAATATGTTTTAAACAAACGAGGTGTCGAGTTATTTATGAAAAGCGGGTACAAACGCTTTTACAGTACAATGTTATGAGAATCTAGGTAAGAAAGCAGGGGAATGTAAATATTTTTTTTTTAACTTTTTCAAAAATTTAAAAAGGGTAGGTAGGTACCTGCTTCTTTTGTTTTCCAAATTAAGCATTAGTATGGTTTAAGCGATTACTGCCACAACCAATTAACATAACTCGTTCACCTAACCATCATTATTATTGACAAAAATAAAAGCTTTAACCAGCCAATTTAACATTCATTTTAGTTATTTGTTACGTACATACCTTAATATGGGCGATTAGTCCTTCACCGAAAGCGAATATTGATCGCGGTAACGATTATATCACACTTCTGAACTGTAAAACGACGATGGAAAATCAAACACTTAGGTTATGATTTATCTCACAATGTTTTATTATAATGTTTTCACAAGATCACTATTACATCTGCACACTTACAGTGTTTGAGCTCAACTGCCGCAAGAGCCCTCGCACTACTTCCCACCACACCATTTTTACCGGCAAAATAATGTTGGTAATGTTGGTATCAATGACAAGAGTGGGGTACAGCCGGAAGTAGTGCGCTTAATATTTATTTTACAGAAATACAAGTAATAATCAACTTTCAATTATTATTTAATTGAAATAGAAATATTATTTACCTTTATCATAACTTTAACATTATTTTATACAGTTTCAGTATTTAATAACATTCAATCAATCCCGGAAGTGGAAATTACAATGACGTTTCTAACACATGATACGCCTCGGTGAAACTGGTTTTATTACATTCTGATGCTTTAAAATAATTAAGATAAATAGTTTCGACACCTTGTGTGAATCAAATACTATTAAACTAGCGTGAAAATTCTTTCTCAAAGTTGTCTCAATTTTGATTGAGGCTGAATATAAATATTCACCCTCAATCAAAATCAAAAGTCATTTATTCATTTTATAAGGCTTGGAATCAGCACTTTTTGAACGTCTAAAATTACATAAGATATTCCCCACAAAACGCCTGCCCTTCGCTACTTCCTAGTGTTTTGGGAAGAATAAGTGGCCAATTCCAGTAATTAAATACGTTCAAAACCCAGTCACACTCTCATCAGTCTCATCTCATCGACAATCAATTTCAAATACATGTCAAAAACGTAATAAAATAGACTGAAATTCGGATGCAAACGTTTTTAAAAATACGGTAAAAGTCCCTTTATTTACTTACTACCTACTACAAAAATGAAGATACACTTAATGTTTCTTGTCTTTAAGTTATCTTTCAATTTATTAGTGTAAAAAGTTTATTGAATTACATTTAGCAACGTATTATCTGTTAACAAAATTTAACTCTAAACCAACAAAGGATGTCAACCCTTAGTGAAAGTTTTAAACTAAGTATTTTACATTGTAAATTGAAATTTACTCGCGAATTAACAGATGCGAAGGAAACACTGTTGAGATAAGTATATAAATTAAAGTGTCTGTTTACAGGAAATATCAAAATAACAGCTTTTAACATACACAGGTATGTGTATGTACAGTAGTTTTAAGTTAAAATAATAATGTCCAAAACGGCTGGATTGGTTATAAATAACGTAACTGTCTCTGTCAGATAAAGAAAAAAAAACCCTCAATATTATGCGAGAGCATAGCCAGTTCCTAATAGTTGAAAACTCTTACTATGCAATAATACACACCGTGCTTTTACCAGCCTTGTTAAACAAGTAATACATTTTCCTGATGATAAACAGTACAAGTGTAATTATATTTGTTTACACTGATTTAAACTTTATAAAATAACAATAATATATTTGAAATCGTCTCGTTGGTCTAGTGGTAACTATAATGAGCATGAGGCCCTGGGCTTGATTCCCGGATCGGACAAAATGTAAGACTGTTGGAAATTAGTAGCCTAGAGTATGGAATTGTGCCAGGTTAATATCAATTGGCTCGCCCTCTATTACATTGGACTTTAACATAACTGGTGAAAGATTAAATGTGGGTGCATTTAAGTAACACCTCTGTTTTACTACACTACTGGGCGTGATGCTATTTTAATATCTTTGAAAAAGTAATAGTGCATATTGTAAAAGATGAAGCTGAAAATTGAAAGGCTTGAACATGCAATTTACGGCTGTATGAGCTTTTAAAATGAACGTGACAGTTAGGGTGTAATTTTTTCATCGTACACGTGAAGAGCCCGTTTGTTTATCGATAACGGCGCTGTCCCAAATGACTAATTAAAAACAAATTGCAGGGCACACAAGGCCTGCGATTCTCATCGTTAAAATAAAAAATAATAGTCTATTACCGCGTACAATTTAACGTGTTATGTTATCTACTTTGTTAATTGACTTGTGTTTTTAACTACCGAATCTGTGCTCCAGTGTGACTTTTTAAACGTTTTTCTAATGGGTCAACGTTTACGTTTAATACAATGGGTATTGAATAATTATGCTTTCCTTTTTCATCATTAGACGGCGATACATCGAGTCAAAATGTCGAATGACGTCACTAGCCAGTACAGTTTATACTAGATAATGACGTTACAAGCCCCCTCTACTCAACTTTAATGCGCTTAATCTAAGCAGTTTCCCATGAATTTGAAAAAAATACGTGTGTATTATTCGTTATAATCAAACTGTTGGACCAATTATATTTTGATGTTCATATTCTGTCAAGTACCGTATTTAACACTTTCACTGTCCACAAAGTAGACACAATATTAAACAACCAACATGAGTCACATG
This sequence comes from Euplexia lucipara, assembly GCA_921972225.1. Classification (NCBI taxonomy): domain Eukaryota; kingdom Metazoa; phylum Arthropoda; class Insecta; order Lepidoptera; family Noctuidae; genus Euplexia; species Euplexia lucipara. Next base: position 10,650,636 of record OV179144.1, read on the forward strand.
TGATTCATGGTACAGGGAAGTGGTTAAATTTGCGTACCTTTGTCTGGTGTGTGCGTAGCAACTTAAGTCTTTTGTCCGGGCTGTCATTATAGATCTTTGAGTACAAGTAGCCAGAACCCGGTAAGGCCACCAACGACTTAAACCGAGGGGTTGGATTGTTGAAGTCAGAAAGGACCTGCAGTCAGGCAGTCACTGCTTGTAAAACACTGAAATTCACAGCGAGGAAAACGCTAGACAGAAGATGTCGTGGACTCGTACTGCAGGTACCTATACTTCTGCTTGGCCCTTCAATATGGTTACAATTTTGACTAACTAATTTGTAGGTACAAATCTCCTACCAGGCCCGCAGACGGCTGTTTACTTTAATCATCAGTATTTTACTCTTACCTAACGCAACATACGCCAGTTTACAAAATTCAATACCCTTACGCAAAAGTTTTCGCCCAATCACCGCACCTAAATACAAACTCCAAGTTTAAATATAATATCCCATACATAAACCGGTTCAACTGTAATATAGTACGGAAATAACAGAGTTACGGAGCAAAGGGATCCCGGGTTAATACGAGTTCCATTGGTATCTTCATTTGCATAATCCAAAATGTTGGTAGAATACTAACATTCATTTTTATGATCTCGTGTAAAAGGAGGCGTTGCGGAGTTAGAGCGTTGCCCTGTATGAGACAACAATTTGATTTTGACGCGGGGACACACTCATGAATAATGAAATGAATTTTCTGATACATATTGAATTAAAATAGGAACGTCAGAATGAAGAATGTGTTGTGTTTTGGTACAAACATTCCCAGTAAGCAGATTCACTTCGTAGTAACATGCTCAGAATTTCTGAGCATTACGGATAATTATAACATGCCACGAGGCAATTACAGTTAAGCTGAAGCCGTAAGCCACATATTTTATATTTTGGCTTTTGCGTGATTGAGTAAATAAGCCTTTTGTACCTACCTAATATTCAAATTACTGACGTTATAACTTAATTTAAAAGCAATGTAGATTCTGAGATAAAGTATGTTTAATACGAAATGAAAAGACGGTTTTCGTATTTTATAAAGTTGTAGAATGCAAACTTGCAAAGTTTTCATAAAATATTATTTTGCAATTTAAAACCACTCCCACGAGTATGGTCAACAAATTACGCTTACATGTTTTTAAATTACATACCGGTGTAGGTTTGTTTATATTCGTGATGTTCTTCAGGAAGGTCAGATATACATATAGGTAGGTACTTAGTACTTGTAACCGGCGTGTGTGTATGACTAGATTTACGAACATAAGTGAACCAAAAAAAGATGTATGGATCGTAGCGGGTGGTGATGGCGCTCGTATAGTTTCATCCTAAGAGTAAAAAGTATGCGTTTATGTAAGTATGTAACTGCTTGATTGCCTCGACGATCTGCATGCGTAGCATGAACTCATTGAACACCGAAGAAACGGCCTTTGTCTACAGACGAATCGGCAAAGTGACAGATTATATAGACAGGAACCTCAATCTTTCAAATTTATTTCAATAAACCTGCCTGCGTAGCATGAACACTTAATTTCTTTTCTTCTGAGACACGACAAAGACCGTTTCTTCGGTGATCATGCTACGCGTGCTGGTGGTTGAAAGCGATAGAAAAATCTTCATGAAATAACCCATTAACCCAGCCGCCGTATTAGATTATTTCATTAGAAATTTCTCAGTGGTAGCACAGAGCCTGAATTAGTGCCTGGTAGATGACAGTAAGTTTATCCTCCATTATATGGGATTTAAACATAGTTCCCTCACTCATTACAATTCCTTAGACACGAGTGTAACTATGTAGTTGACGATGCCCATACTATAGATACATCTCTGCTAAACCCTTAGAGAAATACAGGCGTGACGTTTTGTGATATAAATAAAATATATAAATACTAGCAGACGTCACGCAGTTTCACCCGCGTAGTTTCCGTTCCCGTGGGAATACGGGAATAAAAAGTAGCCTATGTCCATCGGGAATAGTGTAGCTTTCCACCAGTACAATAATTTTTAAAATTGGATCATTCGTTCCGAAGATTACCCGCTACATACAAACTTACAAACAAACAAACTTACAAATTTTACCTCTTTATAATATTAGTATAGATTAAGCAGTCAATAAGGCTGACTAAAATATGACTTATAGGCGAATATTTAATTAAAATAAAACAACACACATCACTATCTGACTTCCATAATGAGAATACGATTACTATAGCAACAAGAACAAGGGGTAGTCACGACTATTCGCACGATATCGAATAACCGTAACTGTGTATTAAACTACAATGTGCTAGATATTGAATGGCACGGTTTACGAATAATATGATTTTATGGTCTCTGTTACGTTAAGTGGAGGGCCTGCTTATGCTTATAAAAATAAGTACCTGTAAGGGATTTGGCCGGTTTTAGAAGTAAACCGTATAACTACCTACACTCAGTACAAAATCCTGTCCCTTTTGTGTCTGCCAGCGGGGAAATATTTACACATTTTGGTCATAGGATTTAAACGGATCTATGAGTAGAAATAGACGCACATTTCGGCTTTAGGTCATTATGGAGATGCTTGGTAATTATAAAAACATTACGCTTATATGTAGAACATTAAATGGAGACACCAAATTGATAACTAAAGCCAAAAAAAACAGTTTGTCAGATCAATCTTCGTTACTCAATGAAAACAAGATCAGGATGAACACTGAAACACGAAAATTCAATCAATTCTTTTCTAAAGTATTTGTTTTAAGAAACCGCTTCATGAGAACTGCCAAAATGACTATGCAGAGAGGCGAATTTATGAATTAAACATAAATATCGATGGAAAATGTAATCGTGTTAAGTGTCGTCACTCCTGTTGGAAGATTTGATTCATATGTACATAATATACAACCTTATTTTTAGTACCTAGTCAACCCAAAAATGTGTTATTGTACTCATCATTTTCTCAGACTCAGATTCATCATACTTTTTGTCGAGTTAAGGGAGCATATTATTATCTGCCTAGCTTTTTCCAAACTATGTTGGGGTCGGCCTTCAGTTTAACTGAATACAAGTGTTTTACAGGGAGCGACTGCCTGTTAGACCTCCACAACCCAGTAACTGGGTAACATGATACTTCTTGGTTCAACAGGTTGTCAGACTGTCGAGCTTCTGACTACAAGTAACGACTGTCAAAGATTTACAAATGACAGCCGGGACCAACGTCTTAACGTGATTTCCGAGGCACGGAGGAGTCTTAGTATGTAACAAATGGTCACCCATCCACGGACCGACCGTCAAGCGTAGCTTAACCTTCGATCAACCCATGCGGCTGTTATAATTTAGCATATGTATGGAAAATATAATATTTTTTTTCTTGATTAAGTATAGGGTTCGTCTCTTAGTAAATTGATTATAATTATGAGTACAACTAACCGTTTTTTGGCTAAGTATTAAAAGTAAGTAAGTACCAAAAGTAAAGTTGTAGATCTGCATTGAGAAATCGGTAACAATGAACAAAAGAAAGTGGTCACGTAAGAAACATACTGCGAACGTCTTGCCATGGCACTTTACTATAATATTAAATGGCGCGTTGACTACTGACTAACATACGGCTTCTTCGTTTCGCATAATCGCTAAGAGCTGGATGTAAATAAAACATAAATATTCAATAGAAATACCATGACTCGTCTAAAAAATAACATTACAATGTTACTGCTGTAAAATAAGCGATAAATTCGATTCAAAAGTCCCAGATAAGAGTCGCAATTGACAACATTTCAAAATTGACATGACCCTAAAACAAAAATACCGTTTCTTCATTTTTGTATGCTGAGTTCAAATATATATTTTTTTAAAAAAATTATAGCTTAATTTCTGAGAAAAAAAATAAAAACCAAAAACCATGCGATGACGTCACTTATACGGTGGAATGAGGTGTTTACCTTTGCGAAAGCAAGCTCATTTTTAAGATGAAAACTATAATGTCAAACAAGACATTTCTGTCAAAAATTACGTATCTAATGTCAAAAAAAGACACATCATATGTCAAAAATTACATATCTAATGTCAAACAAGACATATCTAATGTCAATGTGTGACATTGACAACTGCTAAATGACAGTGACATCTAAGAAACTGATTTTTTTTTGACGTATCACAGTAAAGCAAAGGAATTATCGCCATTCCACCGTATGAATGACGTCATTTGGCGCTTACGTCTTTTTAGAATGCACCGAATTTCAAAGTTAAAATTATGAATGAAAAGTACATAATTTCGAAAAACCAAAAAATATGGGTCCTCTAGTTTTGGATTTACTTTTAGATAACATAATAAAACATGGAGGTTAAAATTTTGAAATGTTGTCAATTGGGGGAAATTAACTCAATTTAGAGTTATTAAAGTCACATTGTTCAGGTTAGGAGACATAAATCGAACCGAACGGTCTTCTGTACGGTCCACCTAAACCTTGTCCGAAATGGATTACATTTAGAGAGTAATTTAGAAAAAATGAAATAGCTAAAATGTCTTATCTTCTATACCTAGACATCTCGTAACGACTTTTTCTTCCACCTGGCGTTAATCCCGGCTATTGCCACGGTCCGCCTTTCGACTGAGCTTCTTCTACTTTTCCCGATCTTCAACATCCTTTTCAGTCAGGCCATTGGCTCTCATGTCGGACTTGAAGACGTCCAGCCAGCGTTTGCGAGGGCGACCACGGGGCCTAGCCCCAAAGACGACACTCTTGCAGTTTTTCTCCCACGTCGCGGACACCAAGACAACCCCGGATGAATGAGTTGCGTATGCGATCGGATCGCGTCACGCCGCTCATTCACCCTTAGATGGATGAGCGGCTTCTCTTGTTTTTTTTTTCATCTTCATCTCCGTGACGCGGAGTTCCTAAAAGTGTTTGCAAACATGTAAGACTACAAGTCGTTACGAAATGTGTATTGAAAATTCCTAGACAATATTATTTGGTAGATATTCCAACATTTACACCAGTCGGTAACGATAGTTGGGATTAGCGGTCTCCATGGGAGGGGACGGCCGCTTAGGATTATGGCCATTTCAAACTACGTGATCGGGTGTTTTTATTACGGTCCTCAGACTATAAATGCTCTAGATAACTATGAGAGACAGCAAAATTCAGACAAAGCGTTTTTAACACAATTTATGGGTATTTTCGGGACTAATGTAGGTACAAGTAAATTCGTAAATGTAGTAAGGCATCAGACAGAATTTTAAGTGACTTTTAGTAAAACAGTATCAGTAAAGAAAAAGTGGTGATAAATGCTAGTGACTTCTCTGTATGAGAAGAGGTTTTTCTCATGCAGTGAAAAAAGAACAGTCTTGTACCTACTTATAATATCTACCAAATGAACACACAACGAGCTTACAAAGAATGTTTTTTTTTACACGCACCTATTTTCGAAGCTAATAACGGCGGGCATAATATTGCAAATTCATACTTGAAGACAATAAAATATTGAAACTGTGTAGGTACCTTTTATATACTAAGCTAATATTTGCTTCGACTTTTAAAGGTTTTTGAACAAAAAAGAAAAATCCACATTTATGAGTTCATAAAAAATATACTTTTTCCTGCTTTGCTTAAGTTTCTGAAGTTGGGGACGTATAACAATATCACTCAAACTCTTTAGTTTGTAAGGTTTCCTCTGTGACTGTACTGGGAGAGTACCTACTTCCTAAAACCATAAAAAAAAAAACAAAGAAAGTCGTGTGGACTACCGACAGATATGAAAATTTAAAACGTTGCCATTTAACAACACGTTACATTAGCATGTCATAGTTCGACAGGTAATGCGAACTCACAAGTAACTAAATAAAATCACGCCAGTATTCTGAAGGATTCAGCAGAAGTGTACAAGTTATAGTATGCCCACAAGTATTGTCCATACGAAAAATCGCTAACAGCGTTTAGCGATTTTTCGTAAAGAAGTTTCCTCTGCAAAATAGGTACCGTTTTCAGACTAAAATTTACATCAACTTCACAATCATAACTTTACGTTTTTAGATCTTACAAAATGTTCTTCATAGTTTAAGCAGCTGAAATTCGAAACTCGATACATTTGACTTTCAAACGAAGGACTTTCAATAAAGTTATCCGACAACGGTAAAAGGGGTCCAAGTTAACGTATTGCGAAACATTTTGTATTTCACAATGTGCGCGTTTAAATAAGGATAAGGCATTCGTGCGTGATGTGAGACCATTTCACAATTCGATAACCCGCAATACTATAGTATGTACCGAAGCTAGTGACGTAACTTACTATCACCCGAGGCAGCAAGCTAAAAACTATGAAATCACTTTTTCATGACTATGGGATGAAAATGTAAACGTGGGGGACGAACACACAGCCCTTTGTTAGAAGGAAAATTACGTGCTGCAGGAAAGACGTGGTAAATGCAAGCGGAGCTCTAGTCTTACGGAAGCGAAACTCTTTTTCTTTTTCCACTAAGAGTAGAATATAAACTCAACCTGACTTTGATAAAAGTGAAGAGCCAAAACTGAACGTTTAATTTTGCAAAATTAAACGGGGATTATGTGTGTTTGCCTCAGCCGTCGCTCTTGTAATCCTTGGAAATGTCTCTTTGAAGATACATTGCCCGTCTAACATTGCACGCACATTTCGTCGAAATGGTATTTTGGTCTTAGTAAGCATGTAGGCGAGAATATCAGCGTTTATCATATAAATTAGTATGTATTTGACTAACAAAATTTAATAAAAGTCACATGAGAACAAAAAAATGTTCATTTAATAAATAAAATATAAAATTTAATACTCTCGTAAGTTCGCTACGATATTTCTCGCTCTATTTATTGTAGACGACATATAAAATGCGCAGTATCACACATAAAATTAATGACGTCTGGTTTGACCACGTGTCGTCCATTAGATCTCGTATTACAGTCACATAAACATTTTTGAGTTTCTGGAATTTTTATGAAGAAGTGCGTTATCGCTAAAACGTTTCGAGAAAAATAGGGGTAAGTACAAACGCTGCAGACCTAGCCATATTTCAAATTCTATTTTTATTCTATTGCGAAAATAGAAAGAAAATGGCGTTTAAGGTATCAGCTGTTTGTCAACTGTCAAATGTTAATGAGTAGAATTTTTAATATGGCTGAAAATGAAATACACTTGACAGTTGACAAACAGCTGATTCTATATACGCCATTTTCTTTCTATTGTCGCCTTATCGATTGCGATGATAGAAATATAATTTGAAATATGGGTAGGCCTGCTGATCAGTAAGAAGAACTACGAATGACTATAGAAAATCTTTTGTTTCATTTTTCTCTTCTTTCGTGGGGTTAGGAATAAACTGGTGTCAGGGTTTTTTTGCCGGCCATAGGCGACTGATTTAACTTTTATTAAACTAGTTAAACGATCACATATCCTTTGAATGGTTAAAGTAACTACAGTCAATAGGGGTGAATAGAAGCTCTAAGGTGAAAAGAAACAAAACGATTGAGGATTGAGAAAGATTGTTACGCAAGTTAAATATTATTTTAATACTAACACGGTGTAGAAACAATTCATATCTCAATTACTTAAAGGCATGAGAAAGGTCGTGTGTAACAAGAAACTTTTAACTTCCTCTTAACTCTTCACTGTTTCACAGTATTTCATAACTCATACATTATTAACTATCTTTATATGATAGTTTTTAATTTAAAACGTACCTACAAGCTTGATTTTAAATTAAGAACTAGTGTGCATGAAAATAAAACCCGACAAACAGTTGAAAGAATATCCGAGACTGTCTCGTTTTATTTTCACTAAAATAATGATGGCTGTTTATAAAAGTTCCTGATGTGTAATAAATTGCTTCCTTTATTTTATTTAAATATTGTCGTGAGTGCCACTTGTACCTATGTCTAACTCACTTCATACATTATCTAGTATGGCAACCTTGAAACTGTGTTGTAATTGGATTGAATAACAATATACATTTTATATACAACTTAAAATTCATTTATTCTTTGCTCTGTTAGGATTCCTGTGAAGGTCATATTCAGCTGTTCTTATGGAAAATTTAAGACGAAAATAACTTCTTGAGAAATATTCATAATATATCTCCTAGAACTACAAATTGAAAGGTCTAAAAATAATAAATATCTAGTACCAAATTCTAATACCTACCTACCAAGTTTTTATAGCTTATATAGTTTAGGGTTTTATTTGAGAAACGTGTGAATTTTTATACAAGAATACAAATAAATTCAGTTTGTCTCGTAACAACGTTACACATCACAATACATTTTTATTAGATCGTCTGTGAAATATTACACGAACTACTACTAGTCACGAACAATACTCTTCTGATATTCGATACGGTTGAGTCGATATCGAATATTATTTTGCGAGAGACTCGGCAGCCAGGCAGTCTAAAATGTGTAGATTTTTTTATTTAGATCTGCATCTTGGAGCTTGTGGCTAAATTATAACAGCCGCATGGGTTGATCGAAGGTTAAGCTACGCTTGACGAGGTTAGTCCGTGGATGGGTGACCATTTATTACATACAAAGACTCCTCCGTGCCTCGGAAAGCACGTTAAGCCGTTGGTCCCGACTGTCATTTGTAGATCTTTTAAAGTCGTTACTTGTAGTCAAAAGCCCGAAAGTCTGACAACCAGTTTAACCAAAGGGTATCATGTTACCCAGTTACTGGGTTATGGAGGTCAGACAGACAGTCGCTCCATGTAAAACACTAGTACTCAGCTGCATTTGGCTAAACTGGAAGCTGACCCCAACTTAGTTGGGAAAAGGCTAGGCAGATGATGATTTTCGACGAATTGACTTTTACCTTCAGAATAAAATTGACTGATGAAATAAATTAGTACAAAATCCAAAAAAATCTAAACTATACATCGGTTTAAATTATCAGGATCAAATAAAAAAATAGACCATCGAATTATCTCGTGCAGTAAAAAATATTTGAAAATTCGGCACCTTGTTTTTTATGTGTAAAGTATTATTTTTATTTAAATGGTACGTTTCGGGTGAAAAAAATCTTATAACCATCCTAAAATGACTTTATGGCGCCGTCTACGCCATTTGTGGAGCTATTGTTAGAGGTCTGATGCCATCCTACAAAATATCAATAAAATAAATTAAAACTGTACGTGGCCTACCCACGTACAGTTTTAATTTATTTTATTGATATTTTAGCCTAAAGCTTAGCGTCAGAATTATTCGTTTAGCAATAGTATCGCCTACTCTAATCTAAATAAATAATAAAAAAGGTAAAACATTACGATACCTACCAATTTAGCTTTGATTGTACGAAATCTAAGTTGGGCTTCCCACCTTTCACTAATACCCCTTCGCGACGACCGTATCGCCGAGAAATTGTATCTTGTTCAGCGATTTTGCTTTCATGAGCCTTGAGTGAAGATTATCGCGGTCGTATATCTTACTCGGCCACGGCCTTCGGCCTAAGGGATTACTCAGGCCTGTCGAGGCACTTGGACGCCCTACCCGATGTTCAAGTAGGCATTGAGCATTGCAAGATGTGTCAATCAAAATCAGTCTTTAGGGTCGTTACGGAGATTAGCGGTCGCAAAATCTGTGGGGCATTAGAAAGTCAAAGTAGATTTTTCATCAGTAGTGTAAACAAATGTAGAAATGCGGTGTCATCGGTTCACTTAACCACATAATTTACATGAAATGTGTGCCGAATTTTGTTCGAACAAAGGAACGAAATTTATAATGAAATACGGAAATCCGAGAGCTTGACAGCTACAGCAAATAAGAGCAATATTTCAATAAATGTGTTAATGCAGCAATATGTTACTGCAATCTGTAGGCATCAGATTACTGGGCTTATGAATTATTAAATAATATTACCATATAGCTGATTATAATTCATTGAAAACAAGCCGTGTTCTGAGATATTTTTGAAAAACACGTAGTTTAAATATTAGGTAGGTACCGCGAAATCTGAATCATGAAATATACGCGGGGAGGTTTTAATAAATATAATAAAATATATTATAATATTATCAAAAGTTTACTAAACTATATTAGCTACCCCTTTCCTCGTTTTGCAAAATCTGAATAAGTAAGTACTCTAATAATAGTATTATTACCTACGACCTTTTTGATTTTATAAAATGTCTGTTTGCCTGCAATTTTGATACCAATAAGTTGAGAAACGAAATCGGATCTCTTGAAGTTAGGTCCCAACTGTTAGCAAGTGGTTATTAAAAATCGTTCCCAGTTTGCATAACAAGCAGGCGTTAGACAACTACAGGCTTGTTTTATTTTTAAGCAAATGTTTGTAAGTAGGTACTTACATAAAATAAAAACTTAAGTAACTAAACATTTATAAATAAAATGGATAACAATTGACATAAAAACCTACATCATTTAAACGGATGCTAAACATGATTACGACATATCCACTTAGATACGCATTTTATCACGCTTGACGCGACTTTGAAAAGGGTCATTCGACTTCTATTCGGATATTCCTCGTCAAAATGCGAACGTTTGATTCAGATTTATGGGCGTCGAATCCTTCCAACTCAGCAGAAATCCGTCGAACCTGCACACCCGTGATCACCCGTCCGCCATATTAATCCGTGAAAATAAATCCCGACTTAATACGACTCATAAATACTGTAAGTCCCTTAAATAAATCGGAAGAGTGTAATACAACATAACCCTTACAAGTTTCTGTTTTACTTGTAACTTCTGTTTAACTTCACGTCATACACGTCGAAAGTCGAATAAAAATGTAAATTTAGTTAGGAGTTCTTTTGAGAAGTACCTACCTAATGTCGTGGGTTCAATCGTTACTAGGCCGCCACATGGGTGGTTTCAGCAGTCGAAGTTTTTATTGTCACCGACAGGCGTGCGAGTTAAAAAGGGAGATAAAGCTAAAACGATCTGGAGCGTGTATTTGTGCGTCACGTAATCTTGTTCGACACCATCAAAGTGTTGTTGTTGGAGTTTACGACACTATGCACGACATGCGCAGGCAATGTGGCACGATCTACACGAATTTAAAGTCCACTCAAATTATCCGTGTTTACGGTTGTACATAATACATGCTACACATTCTTCCATTACTCTGTATTCCAAGATTTTCCATAAACTATAAACTGAAACTACGCTTTCAACTCCTAAATGTTATTGATCTATTAGTCATGTTCATACACAGAGTTATCTAAGTTTTAGTTGAAATCCTAAGTTGTGCTAAAGTTTTCAAGTATTGGTATGCATCGATTAGCATACAACAATAGGTATCAGTATCGTCTTAAGTTTAACCTGTAATCAAAATATGGTTAAATGGAACAAATCATTTAAAACTTTCATGAGTTTCGGCTGGTTTTCAATAGTCTGATCATCTTTTCTAATATTACAAAGAGGAAAGATTTGATTTGTTTGTTTGTTTGTTTTTTTGCGTTGAATAGACTCCGAAACTTCTGGACCCGTGAATACTTTTTAACCCTGTATTCGTATTCTCTGCAGTCTGCTAGTAAAATATATGACAATTTAATTTATCATTCAAAATCAGTCAAATTAAAATAGTTTTTCTTTAGATTAAAAAATGTCTAACAAATGAAAAATCAGCCTATAATAAAATTACGGACTAAATTCTGTATATTCCTACCTTGGTCCTAATCAGAACATAAAAGGAGGGGAGCTTTCGTAATCAAAGAGACTAGAATCGAAATAAATTAACGTCAGTAGCAGAGTTCAAGCAAACTTAACGACTTCGAAATCAATTAATTTAGAAACTGTGGTTCTGCAGGTACATGTTTCAGTTGTCATTGATGTTTATTGATCTTTACGAATGTTGCGTACCATCATTTTGTTCTTCAAAGGGTGAAACAAGCTGTCTTTTGTGATGTGGGTTTGTACCTACCAAAACGGTGTAGGAAAAACCCTAATGGTACCTAGGGGTTTAAACCCTTCTATGTGATTTATTTATTTATTAAAACACAACTGTACAAAGGACTTCATGCGATAGGCATTTTCTATCAGTCTACTAGTTTGACTCTTCCTGATCGTTATTTTTGTTATAGATTTTTGTAACATGACCAGACTTAATAAATCATACTAATATGACGACAGAAATTTAAGATTCTGCGTTTGGAAAGTAGCTTACAATTTGGTTTATAAAGCCAATTTGGCCACAGGACCTAGACCAACAACCGTAGAACAAGACTTAAGAAATATTCGAGAGAAATAGTTGTGGCTTCATTAAATAACATTTAAATTTAATTTTAGATAGGCTTATTACACACAAAAATACCGTGACCGACTAAGGCAGATTATATTAACAGAATAGAATAACAACAGCCATTAAATCTCTTGACATGAGTTTGACAGCAAATTTTTAGGGTTCCGTAGTCAACTAGGAACCCTTATTAGTTTCGCCATGTCTGTCTGTCCGTCCGTCCGTCCGTCCTCGCATAATCTCTGTGACCGTTAGCACTAGAAAGCTAAAATTTGGTACCAATATGTGTATCAATCACGCCGACAAAGTGGTAAAATAAAAATTGGAAAAAAAATGTTTTATTAGGGTATATATGTAAAGTACCCCTATATGTAAAGTAGGAAGTAATTTTTTTTTTACTTTCAACCCTAATGTGTGATATATTGTTGGAAAGGTATTTAAAAATGAATAGGGGTTTACTAAAATCATTTTTTAATAATGTCAACAATTTCGGAAATAATCGCTCCAAAAGTAAAAAACAATGTGTCCCCCCCCCCTCTAACTTTTGAACCATAAGTTTAGAAAATATGAAAAAAATCTAAAAAGTAGAACTTTATATGGACTTTCTAGGAAAATTATTTTCAACTTGGATGGAAACAGTTTTTGTACAAAAAAGACAAAAAGTTGTACAAAATAATTTCTGGACTAAGTTTTTAGTATAATCAAGCATATTATGCAAGCATTTTTTTTTCTTAGTTTACATATTTTATTATCCTAAAGTATATTTTTCTAAACAAAAAAGAAATTATTAAAATCGGTTCTCGCAATCCAAAATTACCACCGAAAACTTCTATGTATTCATTAGTAACCCAATTCGTAGGTTAGGTACCTACTTATTACATTGGGTCGGGTATTATCGAATTGTTCGGTTGGTCTCTCCTTGGCATTGGCGGTATCTTATAACTACATAAAACTTCTATCAGGAACATGCTAAGGTAATTTAGAACAAAACTAAAATTCATTTTTAACGCCATCAAAATGTTAAGGTAAAAACCAGTTCATAAATGGTTCGATAGATGGCGTTGCGTAATGACGTCATTTTTTTAAAAGTCGATGTTAAGATTTTCCGTGCTGTCATGATCTACTGTGGTAAAGAAAGTAACAGTTGCACTTAAACATAGTCGTAATTCAAGTTGCAGGAGCGCGGAGCGCTGTTGGAGCGCGAACATAATGGATACCAACCTTTATACTCATAAGTGGGAACACTTATTGTGACGGACGGGAAACTACGGAACCCTACACTAAGCGTGGCCCGACACGCTCTTGGCCGGTTTTTTTGTGTTGATTAGTCTTCAAAAAGCCGGGTGTTAGCCAAATAAAAGCTCCATTTAGAACAAAATAAAAGCTTCAGGTAGACTAATTATTATGTTAATTAACAGATTTTTCCTACGTTACAAGAGTCAAAATATGTTTGTAGGTAGAAATTTTAAATTAGATTTTCGTTTTCATATTTCATTATCTTGTTTCAAAGATCATAATTATGTTATTTAGATATCAAAGAATTATGTTCTAATTTGGCACACAAAAAAAAATAATGGAATGTTCATTTTTTATTATTATAATATAGCATCATATATGTAATAGGTATTGTGTATCTTTATTATACACCTACAATGCCGATTCTGATATTATTTTTGTACTCGCGTTGAATAATATTGAATTCACAAACAGCTTAGAGCTCTCATTAGTTTTATACTTACATCAAATTACAAATATCAGATGGCTTATCTCGAATGTTCAATTTACTACTTCTTATTAGCGTTTAGAAACGAACACAAAAGAAATAACGTACAAATTCGAATTTCAAACACTGACCCCATAATAATAAGTTCACGTTTCACTAGACACAAAAAGGTAAGGCAAATAATTTCTAAGAAAGAAAAATCTTTTTAAAAGAAGCCGTTGCAAATTTTCTTAAGGCCGGGTAAAGGAATAATTATGACTGCGTTAATTATCAGGGTTTACTGTTCAAATAACTGAGAGAAAGAAGGTCTGGGAGTAGATGATCTATGTAATAATGCTATGTGGTTTCGTAAACCAGACTAACAAATACCTAGCATGAAATAGGCAGTACCGGATAACGTATCAACATACCAATGTAACAAAATTCCTACACACGGATTTGACGTAAATACCATCATGTGCAAAGAATGGGCTGTAACTGTAGCAATCAATAGCTCACGTTCAAACGGAACATAAGGACTTATTGGTCCTTTCCATCGAAAGGACTCGAGGACCAATTTTTCTCTCTCCGATTTTTGTAGTTTCCGAGAATTCTGTGCTTCAAGATAAAGTTATATTTATTGCTGGCCAGCCACGATAAATCAGCTCTCCTTTATTGCACTTAAGCCTTTATACCTCAGAGCCTCGGCCACTTATGCTAGAGACGGGGTGTTTTAAAACCTTTTTATAAAAACCATACGTGTCAATGATTATTTTTGTGTGATGTGTACGATTATTTGTACTGTGATTGGGTGTAATTTATGATCTATTATAAGCATGTGTTAGAAATATACGATTAGAAGTATGAATATCTGTTGTCATTTTAATATAGCACAAGCTTTGATTCGATACTAGATGGCATTGTGTGAAAGTTATGGAATATTTATTTAGTACCTATACAGAAATAAGGGCGACAGTTATAACTTTCTGTAAAAGCTAGACCTTATGCTTGGAGCAACTTGCATGGGTATATTTATTGAAACGAATATTATGGTAAAGGCATGTCCAGTTGATTCCGAGCTCTGTGCTTTGTGCCTACTTTGGGGTAATGTCATAGAACTTGCGTGGTATAAATCCTAATTAGAATTGTGTGGAATTTAAATTGAATCTGTAAAGTATTTCAATATGATTTGACTCTCGATCCTTGCGTGTCTACTAGACAAAGTTTAGCATTTCGATTCACAGTCCATTGAACTAGCACTAGAGGCGCCATCGGCAAACGATATTGGACCGATTGAAAAAAAAGTGCAATGGAATATGAACGATTCAATAATTTATGACTTGTTTTGTGTAGATAATGGTGAAAAAATTGAGGAGAATTTTGAAAAGGAGTTAAGCAATAAAGCAAAGTAATTCGCCGAAAATATTAGGCCCAAAGATGATGATTTTGATGTTGTGCAGATACATTATTTTGCAATCATATTGCAAAATAATGTATCTGCACAACATCAAAACTCAACTTTGTCGAAATCCACAATCAACTGATTATTTTATACCGCATTGTCCACGTTGAATGCACTACGGGTGCAACTTAAAACTGCTTATAGGTGCTTCTTAAGTTTCAAAAAGCACTTAGAAACATGTTATTACACGAATTGACCAACTTAACGACCGATTCAAAATACTGGTTTCATATTAAATATCTATTAAAATTGTAACAGTGTGCGTCTGAAAATAAGTATTTGCATCATACAACCATATGGATTAAACTACCTTCCTAAAAAGTGTAAGACTAGGTACTCGAATATTAAATAAGTAATGTTATTGATTCACTGTATTGTAAAACCATTTAAATAATAAGTAATGTTATTGATTCACTGTTTTTATAATGTTCTATTTCCGAAATTACCTTGTTCCTTCGTTGTTGTTAAACAGAAATATTGTGTTTAATGAATAATTAATTTATACAGTTATTGAGTATTAATAGTTGCTGCATTGTTTAAATAAATGTTCAGAATAACGTATTTGACTTGCGTAAAGCAGTGCAATTACAACTTCCGTCTAAAGATGGCGCTCGACACGCCACCTTGCTTTACGATAGCTCTCGATTGGTAGCGGCAGAACTTGCTAGTCAGTCTTCGTGCAACTACTGAAGTGTAAAGTGCTCCGAGTGGAAGTGAATAAATATAATCATATTGAAAGTACATATTTTGGTGTTTTACTTTAACGTTGGTCTACAAATCAGAAGTGGTATTGGTAAGTTGAAATTTTATTTTACTTACTGTACCTCGCCCTTAGAGTTAAATGTGCAAGTTTTGGATTAAATTACTACATTGATTGTCATGAATGTTAATAAATTATGTTAGAACAGTGTTAGCACTTAGAAACTTTTATTACTTACTTATTGTTCCGTACTGGAAAATAATATTCAAATTTTCGGATATTTACTTACTGTTGTTACTAACCCATTCTATGAACATCATTGACGTTAAATGAAACACAGTGCAATTACTTTGCTTTATTTCATTACATAGTAGCCTTATCTTAAGTTAATAGTATCAAATATGAATGCATGGAAATAATGATATATGTTTAAATTATAATACATTATCGTAACAACATGCTGTGGCAAAGCGCTTTGTGGTTACAGGAAATGGAAAGTCCTATCCTTGGCCAGAGAGGACGACAACGAAGTCGCACACAGTCTCGATCACGTAGCCGGTCCAAAGTTCACACGAGACGTCCTTTTCGTGATCGGGGACGCAGTCCTGACAGCCGTGAAGCACATAGCCCTTCCAGACATAGGACTCGCAGTCCGTCATGCAAGCGGCCGCGCTGTGATGGTGGTGACCAGGCACGCAGTTCTACGAGCAGGCGCTTGGGGCGCAGTCCTTCTAGTCACCGTAGTCCTTATAGTTATCGTGAGCGCTATTCTTCAAGGCATCTGGAGCAAAGCCCTATCGGGCATCAGGGTCACAGTTCTGACAGCCAAGGGCTCCGGAACCCCTCAAGCCGCCGGGAACGAACACCAAGCCAACGACAGAACGACTCGTCAGGACAGCAAATGCGAAGCCGTTGTAATCACCGGGCACGCAATCCTACACGCAAGTCAGCGCGCTACACCCGCGACCAAGTGGAGAATACCATGTCCCCAGCACGCAGTTCCTGCTCCCAAAGGAGGAGCAGTAACTGGAATCAAGGGTGCAGTCACACAAGTCTGCGGGAACGCACCGAGCAACCGCGTGCCAACGAGCATTGTGACGTGCTCCTACCAGAAGAAAATGTTACATCAGGTACCGATTTACATAGTACAAATAATAATGTCAGTGTAGCTCAACTAGTGCAAGCATTACAAGTAATCAGTAATAACGCCGGTAATAACAAATTGTCATATCAAAATACGGTACCTGAATTTGATCCCGCGCACAAGGAGCAAACAATAGATATGTGGATTCATAAAGTTAATGAGTGTGCAACCATTTATAACTGGACAGACAGACAAGTCGTACACTTTGCTCTACCAAAACTAAAAGGCTTAGCCCAAAAATGGTACGAAGGTCTTACTAGTGTTATGTTTTCCTGGTCACAGTGGCAAGACAAATTAAAACTAGCTTTTCCAAGTAGCGATAACTACGGACAATTACTCTTCATGATGCTGAATAAGCGTGCAAAATTTAACGACTCGTTAGAAGAATATTATTACGATAAAGTAGTATTGTTGAATCGTTGTGGCATCCAGGGTAAAAAGGCCGTGGATTGCATTATATTCGGAATCGAAGATCGTAGCGTACGTTTAGGCGCAGACGCCGCGCGTTTTGAAAGTCCCGACCAATTGTTGCCTTATTTAAAGAGTGCTAAAAACCATGCTGCTCTGATCAGCTCAGATAGAAAACGAGTCCGCCCTAACGACTATAACACTAAATCTGACAGGGGTTCGACTAAGGAAGTTCGGGAACGTTCAGTTCAATGTTTTAACTGCTCTCAATATGGTCATTACAAATCACAATGTACAAAACCGATCCTAAAATGTAATAAATGCTCACGTTATGGCCACTTGGCTGACAAGTGTACAGGGTCTTCGAAAACTAAATCCAGCGATAACAACGATCTCCCCAAGTCGATCATGTTAGTTAACGGCACGGAATCAAGCGTCGAAAAATATTATAAACAGGCCTATGTCAACGGCATCCCTAAAGATTGCTTTGTAGATTTTGGAAGTTCAGCTACTCTTATAAAAGTATCCGAAGTCGCGGACATTAATAGCGAATGGAAAACAGATACTAATTTACCAACGCTCAGAGGGTTTGGTAATTCTGTCGTGCAGCCTCTAGGAAAGTGCTATGTCGATATACAAATTGATGATGCTAGGGCACGTGTTGAACTCCTTGTTGTTCCTGATCAATTCTTACAGCGACCAATGCTAGTCGGAAGGTCGTTTACTGAACAATCTCATATTCTAATCGTAAAAGATAGCGTTTCTCTTCATGTTCGTACAACAACGTCACACCAAAACCACAAGATTAAACTAGTTTGTATGAAGGATACCACGATAGATGGATTGTCTTTAGTAGAATTTAAAACTTACCCGCATTATAATGGCGATATTTTTATAGAAGGCAGTAATAGGTTCAAACTAGGGCAAGAGCATTATCTTATACAAGGTCTGTTCTCTGTTGCTGATGGCTACGGTGCTGCACTGATTAAAGGGGTATCCGTCAGTCCATTCATTATTAAAAAGGGCAGCACGATAGCGAGGTGCCGTCAGGCCGATTTAGAATCTGATAGTGAACATGTTTGTAACGTCCTTAATATTCATGCTACCCCACTCAAAGATATTTTAACGCAAGACATAAGGTCTGATGGAAGCATGGATAATAAAACTCTTGCGTTACTAGTACGGTTACTCAATGAGTATCGAAATTGTTTCGCTTTTAATTTACAAGAGTTAGGTAAAACCAATGTCATTGAAATGTCCATAAGTCTTAAAGATGACCAAGCAGTAGTTTATCGTCCATACAGGTTGCCAGTAAGTGAAAGAAATACGGTTCGCGAAATGGTTAAGGAACTTATCGAATGTGATGTCGTGCGACCTTCAACGTCATCATATGCAAGTCCAATCGTAATTGTTAAAAAGAAAACTGGTGACGTAAGATTGTGTGTGGATTATAGGGCTCTAAATAGAAAAACTTTTAAGGAAAATTACCCGTTGCCGAGAATTGATGATCAGCTAGATGATCTTGCCGGTTATGAGTACTATACCACCCTGGATTTAGCCTCTGGGTATTATCAAATAGCCATAAAAGAAGACGACCGTCACAAAACTTCATTTGTCACTCCTGAAGGTCAATTTGAATTTAACCGAATGCCATTCGGACTTGCTAATGCTCCGTCTAACTTTATGCGAATGATTAATTTAGTCTTGGGTAACGCACGGGGTATAGCTTCGGCATATATGGATGACATAATAATTCCATCTAAAACGATCGAAGAAGGACTATTTAGACTGCAACAAATTCTTGAACTCTTACGAAGCGCAGGCCTAACACTAAAACTTAGTAAATGTTGTTTCTTTTGTAAAACCGTAGACTACCTGGGCTTCGAACTCAGTAAGGAAGGTATTAGGCCTGGGTCTAGAAAGATAGAGGCGGTTCGTGATTTCCCGGAACCCACTAATCAACATAGTGTTAGGCAGTTCATAGGCTTGTGCAGCTTCTTTAGACGGTTTGTCAAAGGTTTTTCCATGATTGCTAAACCACTTACCAGTCTCTTAAAGAAGGACGCAAAATGGCTATGGGGACCAGGCCAGATCAAATCGTTTCATACTCTTAAAGCTGAACTTGTACGCAAACCCACTCTTTCGCTGTACGATCCTAATGCTAGGACCGAATTACACACTGATGCTTGTAAGATAGGAATCGCAGGTATTTTAATGCAATGGAATGAAGATGGCGTACTAAAACCCGTTGCGTATTACAGTAGGCAGACCACGATTGACGAGCAACACATGACAGCATACGAACTTGAAACACTTGCTCTGATCGCTTCTTTACAACGGTTCCGCGTATATTTAATAGGCATTGAGTTTAAAGTACTTACGGATTGCAATTCATTGCGGGCCACGTTTTTGAAAAGGGACTTAATTCCTAGGGTTGCTAGGTGGTGGATTTCTATGCAGGAATTTAATTTTACTATTGAGTACCGTCCTGGCAAAGCAATGGCTTACGTTGACGCTTTAAGTAGAAATCCACAACCAAACAATACCCTAGATTCAACAAACGAGATTATTGACGTACTGCTTTTGACTGACAAGGACTGGTTGAGTACCGTTCAGCAAACAGATTCTGAAATACAGCGTAAAATATCTATTCTCCAAAGCACTGAGTCAGCGGACGTACTAGACACAAGTAAAAATTATGTTATTAAAAATAACAAGTTGTATCGCATAACTGCAGAAGGAGAAAAATGGGTTGTGCCTAAAGGGGTCAGGTGGCAGATCCTTAAGCAATGTCACGACGATATCGGTCATTTTGCTTTTGATAAAACTCTTGCCAAGGTTAAAGAAACTTACTGGTTTAGTAAGATGCGACGCTTCGTCAAGAAGTACGTCGATTCTTGTCTTGAGTGCGCCTATACAAAAACTGCACCCAATAAAAAGGCTCCGTTACATCCAATTCCGAAAGTAGACTCTCCGTTTGCCACGTTACACATCGACCACGTTGGTCCGTTTGTTAAGAGCACTAAAGGTAATACACACTTACTGGTAATCATCGATGCCTACACTAAATTTATAATTTTAAAACCAGTTAGAAGCACAAAAACGTCCATTGTCATAGATAAGTTGAGGGAATATTTCAGTATTTTTGGAGTTTCCAAGAGAATTATTTCAGATAGGGGATCATCGTTTACTAGTTCAAAATTTAAAGATTTTTTAAGTAATTTAGGTGTCAGACACGTACTTAATGCTGTGGCTACTCCAAGAGCAAACG
The DNA here is from genome assembly GCA_921972225.1 of Euplexia lucipara. Classification (NCBI taxonomy): domain Eukaryota; kingdom Metazoa; phylum Arthropoda; class Insecta; order Lepidoptera; family Noctuidae; genus Euplexia; species Euplexia lucipara. The sequence goes on from OV179144.1 coordinate 10,671,540, forward strand.
GGCAAGTCGAGCGCTACAATCGCACTTTACTTGCATCACTTAGTGCCAAATGTGTAGGGCAAGACGAAAAGAAATGGGACTTTTATATTCCCGATGTACAATGGGGTCTTAACAACACTCACAATAAAGGTATTGGTCGAACGCCTTCGGAGGCCCTGTTTGGCACTAACTTGACGGGTACAGCTGAAAGTAGAATAATGACATCGCTTGATGTTGATCATAATATGGGTAAAGATTCTCTGAACGAAATCCGCAACAAAATCAACGAGTATATTATTAATTATCAAGAAAAACAAAAATCTTATTATGATAAAAAGGCATCTACTCCAAAAACGTTTAATGTAGGTGATTTAGTCAGCATCGAAAGAGAAATTCCTTCTTCAGGGCATAGTCGAAAACTAGTCCCCAAATATCAGGGACCCTATAGGGTAACCAATGTCTTCGATAATGACAGGTATCAGGTCGAAGATACACCAATTACGCGCAAAAGTGGTCGCAAATATAATGCAGTAGTCGTTGTGGATAAAATGAAACCGTGGTTAAGTTTTAACAGGTTGGAAAGTGAATCTACTTCGAGTGATGATGACTGCGAAAGTATAGATCGTCCGTAAAATTCGATATTGTGTGTATTTAGCTCACGCTGTGAGAAAGTCTGTAGTCGGTACAGAAGGGTTACCTACTCTTGATAATGAGTTTGAATCTGGTTATACTCGTAGATAAACAGATAGATGAATATAACGTTGATTAAAGGCAGACATAGCCTTCATTACAGGCAGATGTAGCCTTTATTAGACTTTAGTATCTATGGCAGAAGCGGCCTAGTACTATAGTCGCGTATATGAACATTGCACAGGCAGAAGTCGCCTTAGTATAGTACATATTCAGTGCAGTAGCGGCCTGTTACCTGGTATGTGTTTGGTCACCTAAGTCAGACTATCGCATGTAAATATCAGTGCAGTATCGCTTTGTATTTACAGTTGACACAGGCAGATGCAGCCTAGGTCCGAGATGTGATAAAGTGGTGTTCAAAGCAGTTGCTTATGTTGCCATGGTTGACAGAAGGTGGAAAACAACAGCTGTTGTTTTAGTACTAATATTGATTATTAATAAGAATAAATTAACGAAAATGTAGTTACAGTTAGTAAATTTTGTTGATTTGATGATGATTAATTGTCTTCGGAAAAAAAACTTATGTTAGTAAATTTAAACTTATGTTAGTAAATTTAAACTTATGTTAGTAAATTTAAACTTATGTTAGTTAATTTAAACTTATGTTAGTAAATTTAAACTTATGTTAGTAAATTTAAACTTATGTTAGTAAATTTAAACTTATGTTAGTTAATTTTGTTGATTTGATGATGATTACTTGATTTTATTTTAGTTATTGTATAACACAAAGATAGGTTCTGAGATTGTGAAGTCTAAACACGAGGACGTGTTATGTGAGTCGGATGGCCGAATGTAAGACTAGGTACTCGAATATTAAATAAGTAATGTTATTGATTCACTGTATTGTAAAACCATTTAAATAATAAGTAATGTTATTGATTCACTGTTTTTATAATGTTCTATTTCCGAAATTACCTTGTTCCTTCGTTGTTGTTAAACAGAAATATTGTGTTTAATGAATAATTAATTTATACAGTTATTGAGTATTAATAGTTGCTGCATTGTTTAAATAAATGTTCAGAATAACGTATTTGACTTGCGTAAAGCAGTGCAATTACAACTTCCGTCTAAAGATGGCGCTCGACACGCCACCTTGCTTTACGATAGCTCTCGATTGGTAGCGGCAGAACTTGCTAGTCAGTCTTCGTGCAACTACTGAAGTGTAAAGTGCTCCGAGTGGAAGTGAATAAATATAATCATATTGAAAGTACATATTTTGGTGTTTTACTTTAACGTTGGTCTACAAAAGGTAGTGTCGGTTTGTAAAAAATAGCATTAAAAAAAATTACTGGCTGTTTCTTCGTTTGGGCTTATCTCCGTAACGGCTAGTCCGATTTAGACAAAACTAAAACCACTGAAAGATAGCTGATGTTATAAACTATAGGGTATCAATTACGTATCACGTAAAAGAATAAATAGTTAAATTCCCTGGATGAAATCTCTAAGTTTTAAATATAGCTGTCTATTTGCACGATCACAATACTGTGTGACAGTTTTATGACGAATGTTTGGTTTAAAACTCGGTTTATATTTCATGGTGAGAAAGAGATGTAATATATTATTCTGAACACACTGACAGAACAGTAAATCAGAATGTAAATGCATTTCTGATTTACTCGTCTTCGCGTATATCCATTCGCACTCGCTTTGTTTATTCTTATCCTAGAGCTTTTCAGCTTGAAATGCTGATCTTTACACTGCTGGAAATGGTTTATTTTTTATTTTATTATAGGGTTGAATGACGACCCAATAGGACGATAAAAACCCAATTTTTGCTACCTCTACACTACACGCTTCCTTGTTAGTCCAAAACATGTTTTTCAAATAATACCTTTTACATGTTTTGTAAACAGAGACATGCATGTAAATAATGTTATACTTGAAATTGCCAGTAGAATAGAATAGAATATCTTTTACTGTAACTACACCATAAATAATTATAATAATATTAATAGCCTGCTAAAGATAAAAAGATGGTATGGGCCATAATCTACCACGCGTGCCCAGTGCGAATTTGTAGATGTCACATGTCTTCGACTTTTTGGTTCTAGGACATGCCGGTTTCCTCACTATGTTTTCCTTCACCGTTTTTGAGAGTAGTGGTGATGAAATAAATTACACAAAGTAATGCGCCTGCTTGAGTACGAACCCACGCCTTATTGTTCGTAAGTCGGGGCCACCTCCACTGGGCCACCGCTGCTCTAATAGCCTGTTATTGCCCTACCGCAGGGACAAAGCCTCTTCTCCTACAGAGAAAGCATGGGCATTGATCTTCACGCAATAAAACTTGAAAATTATAACTTTAAGGGCTACGTAGGGTGTTATAGTGTTGTTGGATGTGCCAGTAGAATTTGATGTAGGATAACTTTGAAGTACGCCCAATAATAAAAATAGGTACCTACCTACTGGCGCTAGCTAAAATTATTCAATTATCTTGTCTAGCCCTACGATACTTCAACACACTTTCTCTGTTATAAGAACGACGTTCAAAGACTACACAGATTTTCCCACGTCACGAGTGTATAGTACAAAGATAACGATTGTTTAGATTGAACACGTAAATTACCATCGTAAACGTCTCTCACACCTGAACACGGGTAATTAATCAAACGGCGGTCATGCTCGTGATTAGTTGGCACTCGACTTAACAGCGTGGAGACGGAAACTTGTGGCTAACGAGACAAGCGGCCCCTGTGTGTATTTAATAAGATTTTAGTGTCAAAATAATAGTAGCTGTAGTAGATACAGAATCCTTACCTGCACGCAAAGAGATCAGACTTGTGTCCAGCAGGGCACCCGTTTCGGATGAAAATTTTGTTCGTGATGTCCGGTCTATAGGTATTGAATGTCTTTGCCTGCACGCGTAGCATGATCACCCTAGAAACGGTTATGTCAACGGAAGATGGTTGTGACGGATTCCCAGCCTGCATCAGTGTTCCCGAGTTCATATGACCCCACGAGTTAATAGGCTTCTTTTGGGTAAGCTCGTTCCATCGTCGACCTCATCTCTGACCGCAGGACAAGATTGAGGTCAAGAGTAGACCCATTATAAAAAAAATAAAAAATAAAGAATCGACAGTGACAGATGGTAGAAACATTTCTGCCGATTGTAGGAGAAATATTATTTGCTCGAAATTGTAGACTATTGTCGCTTGAAGAATCAACACATTTGTTAGGAATTGCTTGTGTGTTATATTTAGACATATTTATTAAGTAGTATGTTAATTAGCATTATTTTATTTTTGTTTTCATGAAAGTATATTTATGTAGGTATGTAAGTATGTACCTATATGAAAGTTATTTTATATTTTTGAGTTTATATCTTTTATAGCTATTTATGAAATATATACCTAAGTAAATGTACTTGCTTGTGATAGACAAAGGGAGCTACATCTGCCAACAAACTGTTTTGCAGTTTGGCGGAGGTAATAATTATATTGTTGTCTGTGTTGCCTAGGTGAATAAACTATTTTTCTTTTTTTTTCTACTCTTCAGTTTTGACAGTGTCGTGTTCAAAACAAACGATATGTTTCTACGATCTGTTAGGTACAATGTTGATTCTTCTGTAGACAAAAAACGTTCCTACGACGGTCATGCTACGCTAGCTGGTGGTGACGAAACTATTGAAGAGTCTACCTTAATAATAATAACAATTGGTATGTATTTCAGACCAAAGACAGTACAAGACCATTATACAGCTAGAAGGTAGAAAACAATAACTTGAACTGTTAGTAAAATTCAAAATAACTATTAATTTGGTCATTCATGATTGCCTCGGGATTTGGCTGTCCACTTTGTTCTTTGTCCGTTCAGCATAAGCGTGTTGGTTTGATATCCGTGGTAGTACCCTTTATCCGAGACCGCAAGGAGGCCAAAATGGTTTAAACAAAATAATAAAATTTTACAGTTAATGATGCAAAATGACAGACTGATGAAGTTCTGTTCTATTTTAATCTATCGCAAGCACGGTGCCATGCCGTTGCTGAAAATTCAGCCGATTCAGATGTGAAAAGGTAAAGTAAGCGTCTTTATAATTTATAAAAAGTCTCGAATTCATTCAATAGACCAACGTAGATTTTGTTGGGTAAGTTTGGAGATAGAAGATGAGCTTTTGTTTGCTTAAAAATTACTACGCAGTCCATGTTCTAGTTTATATCTGTTAACAAGTACGTATTTTGAATAAGTATATGACGAAACGAAAAATTTAAAACAAAAGTGGTGAAAGGCGGGCATTTTGGGGGGACTGTTTTACCTAAATTTTAACGTTTAATTAAGTGATGATTCTCGGCCTTTCTTTTTTGATTGAGTCGACACAAATTACAATAAATGACTGAATGGTAATCCATGTTCTCTAAACGCCTAAACAGACAAAAAAAACTGCGAGCTGTAACTTTACCTATTCCCCAGATATTTCGGCACGCGTGGGCATTTCTATCTAAGCTTCTGGTAAGTCGTTGCTATGATCATATTGTTCTAACAACATGATCATAGCAACCACGTAATATTTTAGTCAGAAAACAAGTTTTATAATGAGTAGGTAGGTAGGTACTTAATTGGATATAATTATTTTATCTACCCAGGTATAAACCTAACAAATTATTATACGGACTGCTAGAATAATACTTTTTCTAGACTGTTTGATAATTATAAACAAAACAATTAACTTAATTCCAGAAAATTATTATTGTTGAAGTCAAAAAACTGCTGGTCACGTCGTCCCATCCTTTGTGTTACTAATTATTATTTTCGTACTAAAATACGTTATCTAAATCTTTATAATCAACGGTGTATTAATAAAATTATAACAGATTATTCGTTTAATGATATGTTTTGATAAACATCATAAACAACATCTTCAATGGCTATCGGAGATAATATAAATACCTACCTAATCTAATAATAGGTATTAAATATATCTTCAAATTCCCAGCACTGTCGTATTTTTTTCTATAAATGACAACAAATTCAGTCTACATTAATTAAATTTAATTATTTATACATAATTAAATTTAAAAAACCCCCACTGCATTATTGTAACAAGTGACACTAGAACATACCCTTTGGGTATAATTATAATATGTATATATTATAATTATACCAAAGGGGTATAATTATATACAATATTGTATTTGTTTGTTTTTAATGTGTTTGTACAATATATTATATTATATTTAATTATATTTTATTATTAAATTATATATATTATATATAAGACAAAAATAAAAGAAAATTGTCAAAATACACAAAATAACCAAGGTATCATGAATATACTGGAACTATAAAATCGTATAATTATTAATTATAATCAACCACTCACTCTAACCATATAAAATATTATACTCTAAAATATTATCAGTAGGTATTTTATTTTTCATTTTATTTATCCTGTTTCCGTGGTATAACATTCCACTTAGCAAAAGCTAGTGAGCCGCACATTCTCTCACGTCAATAATTTGCTTCCAAAATTAGTTTCTAAAATAAGGTTGCCCAATGCGAAAATGGCTTTCTGAAATAGTGTTGCTCTCATTTATTAGGATTATCGTAATCTTTTTGCTTTTAATCGAATGGTCTCGATTTGATACGTTAGTTGATATTATCAATATTGCCTGTGGCGTATTTGATTTATTCTTAGTAAATAGGTTCCTACGTGAATGATGATTATTGGTATAGAAAGGACACTCATTACAATTTAAGGAGGTCATTTATAACTGATTAGCTTTCTATTGGGAGACAATCTCGGAAGCGTTTGTTACTTACTTACAACTAATTAAGTATATGTAACATATACGTCCATGAGTAGTTAGACACGTTAGTTATTTACGTTGAGTGCGATTTATTTGTTTGAAAAGTTAAAAGCAAACTGAACCATTTTAAAAACTAAACATGAGCCTCGATTTGTAGATGTCAGTTTTACGTAGAACTACACTGTGTAAACTTCTTCTAACATTACGTATACCTATGTTTGAAGAAGTACTGAGGTCTGTTTTAAAACGTATCCTAGTTAATTATGCATTATCTTTTATTAATATGCCGAGAAAAAAGCCATGAAAATCTTGACGGAATATTTTTTCAGGCACACACACACATTTACATAAACACTTAATTTTATAAGTATAAAGCGTTTAGCCCCGCATCCCACTCTTTATTCGCGTCGGTGTGGTCAGTGCTCCACACAAAGATAGTCAGATTATAACAGAACGCGTTTATTATTCTTGTTAATAATCCGTGACGAGGGCATACATAACATTTTTATCACAAACTCTACGGGTTATCCTCTTTACGCTTATTAATAATACAATTACTTCGTCCGGGTACCATGTCGCGAGCTACGTCACTATAGTGACGTAACATGACGGGATACAGGCTGATCTTTTATTTGTCTAGTACGGCTATAATTAGTCTTTATTAATGTGTCCGATAGACTACGTTTATTACTTTTATTTGCTTTCACAAGCCAACTTCCTCTTACAAAATCGTGATGTTTTTTTTTATTTCCTTTGTAAGTATTGATTCTGCTATCAAATCCAGCCGGTCTAAATGCCTAGCATTAGTATAGGATGTCAGGTCACTCGGCTTTCAAATCTATACTAATATTATAAAGGGGAAAGGTTTGATTGTTTGTTTGTTTGCATTGAATAGGCTCCAAAACTACTGGACCGATTTGAAAAATTCTTTCAGTGTTGGGAAGCTAATCTATCCCCGGATAACATAGGCTACTTTTTATCCCCGTATTCTCACAGGAACGGGAACTACGCGGGTGAAACCGCGTGAAGTCTGCTAGTCACTTATATTTTCACGGGGTGATTTTGAAACGGGTTATGGCGACGGGAGAATCGAAAAAGTGTCTGATAGAAACATTTCTTCCGTTTTGAGCATGAAGAACCGCCACATTTCTCCTCTTCGCTCTTTACATTGGTAAAAAGCGAAGAGGAGAAATGTGGCGGTTCTTGATAATGATGCAGTGATTATGCTACGCGTACGACTAGGAACTACTTGTTAAGTACCTACTATCAAATAGATACGTCAGACAGTTATTAAATAACAATTTAAAATAACAATAGATCAAACTAAGCATCACCATTTTGTCCGTACCTACATAATTAGATTTTTTACTTATCTAATAATTTGACCTACTGTTGTTATGGATTCAAATTACTCTACCTACTTATGTTTAATGTTTTTATTTTACCACCAACCAATATTAGTAATATAACCAATATTAGTTCATAATATTGGTTACGTACTTCGTCACTCATGATAAAGTAGCTACCGGCGAAACAGTATGTGTGTAAACATAATATTATCACGTATCATTATTACGTATTATTATATAGTAAAGACCCCAACAGACCGGTTCGAAACGCAGTCTCGCGCGCGCGCGTTTTCATTGAAAATGTTCTACGAATTTATTATTGTGGCTACGGTCTACAGGAGCCTTAATGCTAACTGTTCTATTGTGTAGTTAGTGACACTATCAATTCATTATTATTATTAATTTGTCTCTTAATGATGTTTATACTGTATCTTTTAACCATTATAACCGACCAACATTATTGTAATAAATTGTAGGGTACTTACCTATTTGAGTAGTAGGTATTTTGATCATCGTAAGTCATGCAAAGTTTACTCATAAAGAAAAAAAAGGTATAGGTACCTACCTAGAACATTGATAGAATAAAAAATACCGACAGAAGCATACAATCATTTGCCATTCTTGTCAGACAAAATGATAAGATTAAGTGATAAAGCGTCATGTTTTGCAACTTTAATTATACTATTGTATAAAGCACTGTTTAGTAATCTGCGTAGATAGATAAGTTTCCTATATAAATCTATAAAACGCGCGATGTGATTTCTAATTAGACACAATAGGTGGGTGTACCTACTTGTCTTAAGATTTCATTTCTCTAATAGAATACAAAACCAGCACGTAGTTAATTGCACATTTAGATGCGAGCGGTAAGCCGCATGTTCTCGTCATTCGCCCATGCGTATCACGACGGCTGATGTGAGGTACTTTACACAACAGCTCCTACAAAGTAACATTCTTGAATTAACCTAAAAATAATAAGGCTTCCGAATGACATTTTGCATCAACGCAGACACATACTGTCTCTTATTCTTACCAGCAAGGTCAGCATCAGCATCAGATCCGTAAACAAAAACCGGATTTTATACGTCACTCCCAAATCCAAGTTAACGAAGCATATTTATCAGCACATATGTATAACAAAACAATGCAGGCGACAGTAACGTTTACTGGTTATTTCCTGCTTTAGCCGAGAAAGAAACACAGTGAAACTACACGCGTTATAAACAATGTACACACAAACACGAGGAGACATAATTATCGGCGACGCAACTAATAAAAACACACCAAAAAAAAACAAAATGCTATTCTGTGTAGTCAAGGCTATGAATTAGCAACACATTCCATATATGTAATCGTTACGCGTAAAAACTTATAACTTACTCGAAAAAACTTCACGATAAAAAGATACAACTGTTATTATTAGAACGTTTAAAACTATCGAACGCTGCCGTGCACTGAGCGTGCTATTCGGCGGCGTTAATTGCTAATCGGACGTTATCGGGAAATGTAGGTAGGTGACATTTCGTAGGCATGTGCCTGACTGTGTGCGGAGGGCGCGCCGCGGCAGCAGCGCGCTCACTCGCGGTTAGGAGAGGACTGTGCGTGCAGTCCGCTAGCGAGCCGGCCCGCTCGCAGCGAGAGCGGCGGCGGCGTGCCGAGCGGAGCGGGCCGGCTGCCCAGCGAAGCGCAGCCGACCCGACCCCAGACACCGGCACGGCGGACGTCGGGTTCGTCTCCTCGCCTGGCTGATGATGAGCGCACCGACCTGAATCATCCCTCGCGCGTTAATAACTTTAATATCACTCGTATGACACTTGTCACCATCGAATGCGAACCTCGCGACCTATCGCAATGCAACCTTTTATTATGTCAATGCAAATGTGAGCGCCCTTGACTAAATTACAGTTTAAGCGGTTTATGATATCTGAAACCTTACATTAAATTGAAATCCGATATGCCTTCCGAACGTACGGATTTTGTTTGTTATAAAAGGTACCTACTTACAGCCATACAGGGTGTATTATGTATAGTATTGTTTTGTTTGATTGCGATTTGTTTGTTATGGTTCTTATCTACTGATATCAAACCTTTATTTATCTTAGGTATATCTACGAGTGCCAACAGCCCATTAACACAGTTTAATCAGTATTTTAAATCAACATGGTTTGTATTAACATCGTAATTGTCATATGGTTTGAACATTTACAGACAGAACCGCTCCCAAAGGAATCACTGAATCAAATTAATTATGTATTCATACATTAAAGTCAGTGGGTGAGTAGACATTTTCCAACCGTATCTAATTAAACATTGGTTTAGTCAATAGCTGGTATGACCGACACCGTTAAGTGATTGCATATCAGTGAACTAACATGATTCACACTTATGTACTTACTCACCAAAATTGATATTAGATAGGTATAACACGCACACATATGAGATTGTATGCCAAAGTTTGGCGAGAGTAATAGTGATAGACACTTTTTCTTCTTTATGTATAACTATGAATAATTTGTAAAATTAATAAGGATTGCTTTATGAATTATTAGGCGAGGTTATATATGTGTACACTTTATGTATGAAGTATAGCGGAAAAAATCTTTAAACCTCTCTCCTCCTCTCTCTCCTATCTTTTTTCTTCTTTTTTCTTTTTTTTCTTTTCTTTTATCTTTAATCTTTTTTCTATTCTCTTCCTTCTTTTTTGTGTAAATTAATTGAAGTAATTCCTAAGGTTTGTTATCTCTGTGAAAGTAGTGTGCCAAAGACTTGAAAGTGTGGGAATTTAAAAAGTTATTTCTGTACTTAATTAAGTACATTCTTCATTGTTAATATTTCGAGAGGTTTACCAAGGTGTCGTACTTATGTTAATGTAGTGAAAACAAATGATTGGTGATTGACATGTACTAAGTAATTACGGTTATTTTAAAGCCACTGTACTGTGAAGGTAAACAAAACCTGTCTTTTTACTGGTTAATAATATTTAGTAATAACAGGTTCTTAGATATTTTTTTATTTTTTTGTACATCACTTATTGGTGATATTCTTCAGATAGTTTAAGAGCGTACTTTTCGCAACCGGCGTGTATGTATGACCAAATGCACGAACTTTAACTTTTTTTTAAACAGTTAGTTTTATTTTATTTTTGTAGTCAGTTATTGTAATTTTTATGGTAATTCTTAAGTATATTGTCCTAAAAACCGGCTTGTTGGTCTAGTGGTTAGTGGCCTGGACTGCTATGCCGGAGGTCGTGGGTTCGATTCCCATGTTAATAATCGTACCTTATTGTAAACCTCTTTAAGAGATTATTTTCGCCGACACGGGAATGGAACTCAGGCCGTCATGCTTAGCAGTAGTGATTGCGACCGCTAGAGCATAAAGTTAGTTTGTTTTTAAATGTTATAATTAGGTATAACAAGATTGATAATTGTAACTAGCTATTTTTTTGATGAGTTTGCTAGTCGCTTCTCCGAAAATAACACTTACAACACGATATCCCTTGGTTAAACTGCAGTTTATCAGGTTTTTGGGCTTTTGACTGTCTATAACGGCTGTCAGAGATCTACGACTGACAGCCAGGACCAACGGGTTAACGTGCTTTTTGAGACACGGAGCACTTTTAACAATATACAGGGCGTAAAAAGACCCTTAACGTAAACGGAAACTACATATTCTACCCATCACTGGGATAGTTTTTTTCTTCTAGAACATACCTGGGAATTCACTGGTTTTGGAGATATTGAAGGTGGATGTGCAATATTTTTTTTTCGTTTTTTTTTTCAAAATTGTATTTCAAGTATCATTACAAAACTTTCTTCCGAACAAACATTATCAAAATTGTCAACTTTTCTAAACAAATTACTCATTTGAAGTTACAAAAATGCAATGGATACTAAACAAGCGGGCCGGTCGGGTTAACGACCAAGCGCGAGTTGCCATACGCTCAGCTGATCGAAAGTTGCGTTGCGTTGTCGCGCTATGCAATGCGCGCAATACAAAGCATCTCTTTTTTAAAGATGAAAAACAAAAGTATTTTCCCAGCATTATTTTTTGGTTAAAGTTACTTTATTTTAGGTACAGAATGTGTGGATATCGGCTATGTGATCGGTTTTTTTACACCATGTATGTAATTGATGATCACCCTCGGACCAACCTCGTTGAGTGTAGCTGAACCTTCGATCTACACATGCGGCTGTTACTATTTAGCCACAAGCTTATCCCTTTTCAGGCATAACAACCTATATAATATGAGACTTCCTGAACAAGAACACTGAATGCTTGAACAGTACAGCGTTGTCAATGTAGGTCATTGTATGCACTGCTTATCAGATACGCATGTGCAATAAATATAGTAAGTCATTATGTGTATTTATTTTATATTACCTTAGTATGTTTTATTATCAGTACCTATTGTACGAGTACTATCTTTTTAAATAAGTATATGATTATTCTGTACGTATTTTTGTCGCCTAACCCATCTATGTGGTGTTCACTAAAAATCGCCAGTTAGGGCTTTAATAATTATAATAAGAATTCGAAATATAAATACCGAATAACACTTAATCTGCCACGTGACTCAGGACCTTATGCTCAGCAGCCAACGTTGCTTGTTCAGCGACACAATAACAAAACACCATTTTTATTGATATTGCCGTTTATTAATTAAAAATGGTAAAATTGGTTTGTATAAAAATAAAAGCACGTGAATAATTAAGTAGGTGGGTAACTAACGCATAATACAGATTAAAAGGTGGGTAGACATAATTATAATTTATATGCTTACGTAAGCAAATTTTGGATATTATCAAATATTAACTTAATTTGTAGGGCTTTTAACAACTTGGGTCACGTAAATTATGTTCACGGAAACACTCAAATTGAAATAATTTTACGTAAGTAGCTGTGGGTTGCCTAGTATTGAAAAAAATACAAAGAATATTGTAAAATTTTGCTTAAGTAAATATGGAACTTTTAACTGAGTTATGTAGCGGTTTAAATATTTAGAAGTAATAACATATTGTTTATAAGCATATGGCAGATGCAAAAGGAAATGCCGTGAGGGGACAGGTCACCCTTAGGCGATTATCACACTGCCCCGCATCACGCTGCTTGTTGCGTGTCTCTGAACTGAATTGAACGCGCGTGGATGCATTTTCTGTGTGTTGGACTGTGCGTGTTTTCTTTACAAACGGAGATACTTACAAGCAACGCTAAAACACGCATTCACGCGCTACGCTGCGTGGTGCGTGGCAGTGTGTTAATCGCCTTGAAGGACATACATAGACCTTATTGGTTAGGTTCTTCAGAAAGATCAGGTGCGTAGTATTTGCAACCGGCGTGTGTCAGACTAGGTAGGTACATCATATATGAACATATTGAACATCCTAGAGTCACGACCTTATGAATATAAGCCAGCATTGCACATGTAAGTGGGTACGCCTTTTATACCTGGAGGCTGTTATTTTTCAGTTTTGTAGTCGTTTTGCTTGAGTTCAGATTTCAATGTTATTATGTTTTTTTTTTCTTAGAATATTGTAGTGTCTAAGTTAATTTACCACACAATAATACATATACATTTATTAGATCTACCTATAATAATAATTAATTCCATGAATTGTTACTTAGCCTTCATCCGCTCTCCTAACTTTGCTGTGCCCGACAGGGTCCATATTGATCTTGACAATATTTTTATACCATCTATGTACGTACATAATATGGAATTAAGATTTCTGTTTTTCTTTTATTTTGAACGTACAAAGCATAAGAAGTGTGTGAGAATCGTAGCTGATGGCGCTCTGGGATGGCGCTCATGGGATTTCCCATGGGAAATAAGCGTGAGTTTATGTTTGTTTGCAATTATATTATAAGTAAAAAGGTGTAGATAGGTTACCTAAACAACATTCGATCTTCAATAGCAGCACACTAATGCATGCACGCGTCCGTTGGGGCAAGACGCCACACTGAGGAAAAGTGTGGCTAGTTAGCCACATTTTAACGTGTCACTTGCTGAGCGCGTATAACCTATCTACACATTTTTACTTATATAATATCATTGCAAACTAACATAAACTTAAAGGATAAGCATTGCCATACAACATGGCTAATGCTTCCAGTCTTTTAGGTACACTTCCAGTGGACAGGGATGCGGATGAGTTCTTTGACGCCATATTTTAGATTTCGTTTTTATTTTTAGATTTTATTTAGGTACATTTCTACACCTTTTTACTTATAATATCATTATTTGTTTGTATGTATGTACGTTGTGTTGTTGTTTCCATAAGATTTAAATATAAGTGTAGGTATATGTCAAGTTCAGTTAATAGTCATGCATAAGCTGTCTCCACAATTACTTACATGTTATTGAAGGAGTCTTGAAGGTGAAATATTACGAAGTGATAAATTACCTCAATTTATTATTGTGCCAAATACGAGTAAGCTAGGTACTTAACAGTTTAAACTGTAGTGCTCAATTAAACCATGAAATTGACATAATTATAGTTTCCTCGGCTTCAACCACTTAATGTGCGAGTTAACCAAAACTAATGAGCACATACTCGTAGGTATACACTCATCAAACTATGTATATAACATTGCAAAACTAATTATTTAGAGCATTAAGACTTTTGTTAATATATGTTTATTGCTGTTTATGTATATTGGTACTTTACTTTTGTCAAATAGGAACTATGAAACTAGCAACATGTAATCTTTAAAACAATAGAAAGCTAAAAGTGTGATACTTAATGATTGTCCAGCAGACACACACACACAATTTTTTAGGTAATATACCAATGGGGGTTACCGATGCTTTGCCAAGAAAGAGTCAAGTGTGTATTTTTTCTAAGGACTCAATCAGTAAGAAAATGTTAGCGCAACATGACGTGTGTAAGTGTCCAAAAAAATCAATCTTCAAAAACAAAAATCAATTTACCATTTTAGTTTATAACGAATCACAATCACAATTTTTTCTCATAATACTAAAAACATACATTAAAACTACCGTATCTATTTACAGTAGTTAAATTACATGCAAATAGTTTAATCCCTTGTGGAACAATGTTACTTATGGTGGTAAATATTTGGCACTGGGACCCCCACATCGTCGACGCATCCGTACCGCAACATAAATATGTGTAAACGAGGTTTAGTGATGTATAAATGTTTGTGTAGATATAACCCAAAGTGAGTAACAAATTATGCAAGCGAATGATAAGGTGTTGAAATGGTTTTGTTTTTAACTTCGAGAGCGTCAACAGTCACTTCATACTGTAGACTTTCATTTAGTTGATGTGATCTTGCTACTGGCGTCCCTCAAGGCGGCATCAGAACTCCTCTTTTGTAATAAATTTTTAATAAATCTTTTTACGACCGACCTTCATTTTGCGTATTTACAAAGACGATTTGCTTCACACGCCTGACGAAGCCCTGCATGGTATGCTGGCTCACTACTTTTTCCCAGACAATTATTGTCGCGGTAAAAAAGCACAGGCTGTCCCTGCGGCATAAAGCATATTATTATGCTGTTTGCTATGACTCCAGTGCATCTATCTCTCTCATTCTCTGGCCACGACCTTTGGATTCTAACCAAACATCTGATCTTTTCTACTGCGAAAGGGATTCACAAAAGTCGTCTTAGCTTTCATTGTTTTGATATTTTGTACGCTTCATCTTTAACTATTTATTTAATTACTTAATGTAACTTAATTAAAAATTAAAAAAAATACTTATTTCACTAACTATAAATTGTCTTCCATGCAATATCATACTCACTGCCGTTCTGGCCGCATTTATTCTTTTTTTTTTCTAGGTGGTCACCGGAAGCCATACAAAAAGTAAATATATAAAAAGTATATAAAAAGTAAATAGTCTACAATTTCTCTCGTGTTATTTTTTCCTGACATTTTC
Source organism: Euplexia lucipara (assembly GCA_921972225.1). Lineage (NCBI taxonomy): Eukaryota > Metazoa > Arthropoda > Insecta > Lepidoptera > Noctuidae > Euplexia > Euplexia lucipara. Next base: position 10,687,204 of record OV179144.1, read on the forward strand.
AGGTTTCAATCACCAAGATGTGTAATTGGATTATGATGACCAGCTGCCGTCTGGCGGCAGTCTGAACCAATTTAACTTTGTACACTCATTAGTATGCTCAGTTTTTCTACAAAATTAGCACCTACAGGTAGATGCTCGTTTACAAGTTGCTAGTCTTAAATAGCTAGCTAATATTGACATGAAAATCACATTTAGTACTTCATCAGCCAGTAGGCCATCTATTGTGATTTAAAATCGTCTAAACAGTTTATTTGGTGCTATTTGTCGAGTGTCAGTTTACATGGATTGAGTGGCTACGTTTTAGGACCTAAAGACTCCCATAGGAGACATGTAGCTAAATGGGGCTTAATGCTGTTAATGTGTGAACAAAGTGTTTGTACTGATCAAACAGCTTTGTGATGTATAATAAGCCGATCAATTACGGAAGCAAACAAATTAACTCTTGTTACATAAAATTAAATCTTTTAAGGACATTTTTGTCAGAAACTTTTCTTGGATATTGTAAAGTTATTTTACTTGAACAACTCCAACAAAAAATGCTTTGCGGCGATCAAATCGGTTTCTCTTGTATTAATATTGATGTTAAGTTCAGAAGAATGAAGAATAATGAATAAGATAAAAAAAAACTAAGCGGAAAATATCTCCCAGTTCCCGACTAAAATAACGTCTTAATTTAACTAAGCTCATGAAAGAGACATCTTTTCAAACTTGCGGCAAATTTTCAACTCTGCAAAATCATTTGCATAGTGTATATTTAAATACGAGTAGGTAGTTACACTGGAAAATATTTTGGCGATCAACATGACAGTACTTACAGTCGTACTAAAGGATGTATACATATGTATAGAGTGGTCCAACAGCGAAAACAATCGAGAATCGTTGAGGGTCAGTCAATGATTTAAATCGGATTAGCCCTCAAACATTATGTCGTTCACTGATTCCGTATAATATTATGGCATGCGAGTTAGAAGCCAGAACGAAACTAACCAGAAACGCGAGCATATATTATTATATGGTAGGGCGAATGTAATGTGATAAACCTTTGGTATTGTGTATTTCATCTACATCTAATCCAAATATTCATTGAAATTGTGAAAGAAAATATTCGTGCTTGTAAAAGTCTAAGTAAATAAATAAAGGTAACAAAAGTGAGTACCTAGTAGATATTTAAAAACGAGACCGTTTTGTTGCAAGAGAGCGCGCCATCATTGTTCTCAATAAGTAATAGTCTGAGCAAAGGCAAGTTAGACTAGTCTGCACAAACCCTGAGTAATATATTTCCCGTCGCCGCCAACGAATGTCTGGTTTGATTAATATCTAGACATAAACATGCCGTTTCTGTCTAGCTGAGATCCAAGTTGGGGGCCTCCAAGATAAAATGTGTTCACCACGCAATTGAAACACCTGACAGCAGATGGGGCCCCAAAATGTAAGTACATTCAACAAATTGCTCGTCTTGGTAACGAATGTGGTACATTATTATGAATAGATGGTATCGGAATTTCGGATTATGTTCCTGAATACACAAAGGCTTTACAGTCTTTTCAATTTACTGAGAATCACGATCTTTGTTGGTGAATCTTAGCGGTTGGCAAAAATGCCTTTGTAGAACAATCTTTATAATATTTTGATAATAATTAACCTTACTTTTTGTTGACTCTGTATTAACAGCTGCATAAAGGCCCTCAGTCTGTGGCATTGCATAAAAGTAGGTCCATTTAAATTTTATACCGCAGCATCGTATTTTGTGAGAAGGCTCTGCGCCTTGTGCATATGACGTAAACGCATAAATGCTGGGTTATACAATGTATTTATTTTATCAAATTCACATTTAATATCATCAACGTGTGCTCTTTTATTTAACGTTTTGTTATAACTGCACTTTTTCTAAAGCAAACGTTTACAATTTAAAACGTGCAGTAGGTACTCGTACGCACAAGCATCGCTTTTTTCTTGTCGAAAATTACATGACGACACAATATTTTATTGTCCGTTTAAAAAATTATAAAAATTTTGATAATTTGATACCATATTTCGGTTAGCACCGTACGTAATAAAAACTAACCAACCAAGTTGATGTGAATCAGCTGTTAACTTTTCCGCAAAACTTTACACTTTGTTTCATTTTCACCATTAGCACGACGACGTGTGAAAACGTGTAAACTTACCTTTTGTTTCAGAAGGGTGCCAAATTTTCTTCGTCTCACAACTTCTTGTTTTGTAAAGCACTAATGAAGTCAGCAAACACGAAACAAACTTACCTGAAAAGAAAGAAAAACGGGTTGAGTAAAGAACAGTTAGACATAACATTACGCACCGAGTACGCATTCGAAGTCCCAAAACACACACAGAAAGGAAACTACGAAAAGTATTGGGTCAGTTTTTCAACATATTTCTCAAGTATATTTACAAGATAATAAAAGAGGAAAAATGTTGATAACAAGAGGCATGTAAAAAGTATTAAAAGTTGGTGAATTTGTCGTTGTGGAGCGTTTGTTCGGGTGGCCGCAGGGTGCGCCCCTGTATCGACCCGGCGATGACGTAACGAGCGGGAGCCGATGCTGCTGGTACGCCCCGCACACAAACTTTAACAGACCCCTTATTTAGAAAACAAAACTTGTCACGATCTACCATTCGTCTTTCGGAAAAACGACCGGTCGTTAAATTAGTGACTTAAACTCGGAGTTGTTCGTAAATTTTCAGTGTAAGTATCATAAAAAGTGGGAAATTGGTAGTACTTAAATCTATGGAGATTTTATTTGAATGGTTGTAGAAATGCTGCACCAGTGACTTTCCGGTCCTTTAGAATATTAAGTTTATAATACGCTAAACGGTATAGGTTACTACTCATCTAGAGCAAAACAGCGCGCACGCACTTCGTGTTGCGTGAAATGCAGTTTCGGATTTCATTCGTCATAAACTAAACGAAAAAATCTTACAATGTTAACGGAATTTTTGCCATTTAAATTAAGCTTACTACTCACCAATGCTGTCACTACAGTGTTTAAATAAAAAAACAAGAAAATTCACGAATAATATTGACAAAAAAAAACAGTGAAAGAACAACCCAGCCATATATTTCATGTGGAACTAGAAAAGACAGTTGTAACATGTGGCTTTGTATTTGAGGATGATTCAAACCCGCCTGCAGGCGATATTGCCCGTCCTCTACAGTGCACTCAATTTTATCAAACAATTTTGATTTTTATGGCCAAAGCGGCGTACCACGCTACCCACGTCGATACCGCCTCAGGCCTGGCTTTTATTGCGTTCTATTGTTTTTTAACCGATCAAGTATTTTTGAAATCGCTTAGAAATCGAAGATTGCTGATGTTTTTTTTGTTTTCCCCAAACGATGAGAGAGAATTTTTAACCAAAGACATTTAATATTTACTATTAATGGACATCACCATCAATGAGGAGATCCGTAGAAGAGCCAAGGTTACCGACATAGCCCAGCGGATCAGCAGGTTGAAGTGGCAGTGGGCAGGGCACATAGCACGGAGGACTGATGTCATTGAAAGCATCAACCGATGGGGTTGAAAGGTTCTCGAGTGGAGGCCACGTATCGGCAAGCGCAGCGTAGGACGTCCACCCACAAGGTAGACAGACAACCTCATTAAGGCCGCAGGAACGCGCTGGATGCGAGCCGCTTCCAACCGGCCTTATTGGAGATCTATAGGGGAGGCCCATGTCCAGCAGTGGACTTCCTATGGCTGAAATGATGATGATGATAGACATCACAAACAAAATTTTCATCCGATACTTGTGTCACACACACAAGTCGATTAGTCAAGTTTAGTACACATTATGCTCCACTACCGCTTCAATATTGCTATAATATTACATGCTAGATCACGTTTCTAACAGTTTTTCTATGAAATTTCTTTGCATGTCCTCTTTAGCCTCTTCAATTTCTTTGGCTAGAACCAAAAAATCACGTGACATCTACCAACCCGCACTGGGCCTGCAAGGTGTTTGTGTGATGAGCACGATCATTTGTTCTGTGTCTGGGTGTAATTTATCTATAATATGTATGTATTTAGAAATATATAAGTATGTTTATCAGCTGTTTAGTACCCATAACACAAGCTCTCAAGCTTAACTTGGGACTAAATGGTGTTGTGTGAAAAGTTGTGGAATATTTATTTATTATTTATTAAGGTAGACACTTCTTTCACAGAGAAGAGGCCTGTGCCTATTGTTAAAGTACCAGATGTAGCATGTTTAAATGTTTTAGCAAGGTATACACATAATTTATGCATGGCTAATTTAATATACTCGTTAGTTATGCATGGCTATTTATGTAAATATTTTCTAATATTATAAGGCATTCAAAATTTTAGACAGGCGGCTTTGGGATGTCGTCTTTTGTTTAAAGCAGAAATGAAAAATAGGTTAATTGCTTGTTTACGCTTATCAAACTTAATTCTATTCTGAAACGGCGTTCAACTATTCTTTATGGATACCTACTCCATTTACAATAACATAAGACAAAAGTTAAAAAACTTTATTTTTAATACACAACAAAGCCAGCACATCAGTCTACCCCAAACTGTTTAATTTTCCCAATTGGACATGAACCTTATTTTGTTAAGAATAAAGTTCAAAATCTATCAAAGAAAATTGACACATTGGGGTAGATGTGCTGACGTCTGTACAATTACGCATTTTACAATTTCTTATGCTATTCTAAATGGGGAAAGGCTTTTTATATGAAGGCACGCCCACTGCCCTAATCCTACTTTAGTTCAATTGACGACTCCTCCCAACATTACTGCATGCCGTCATAACAATCAAACTTGGATCAATAATACGACCGTTGAGTGGAGATAGTGCAATTTAACACCATAGTGGGTAATGAAACTGAAATGCCGGTTTTACTTACACTAGATCATACTTTACTTAACCTCAATATGAAAGCGCATGTTTGGCTTAGCGCCGTCTATTACATATCCAGCTTTGCAATAATATGTTTAGACAATAACTTAAGTAAGTAAAATTAATAGATTTACATTCGATTTCTTTTCCAACTTCAGACAGATGTGTTACTGGGGAGTTTGTTGCGCCACTTATTTTCCCAGAAAGCCCAAACTAGTGTTTAGGCTTCCTGGGGAAAAAAGTAAGGAATGACAATTATAGAAAACAATAACAAGGAAATTTATTACATTCAGAAAGTGCTGATCTCCCTCATTTGAATAAATGACTTTTTTTGTACAATTACAATGTTGTTGCAATCAAGCTACCCCAATGGGTCAAATTATTTTATTTTCAACTTCATTAACAAATATAATAAGGTGCATTTTTATTAATATGTAAAAACTAGCAAGACAGGTGTAAAAGCTAGAATAAGACCCATAATAAGGATACCATAATTATGCTTATCTGAATAGCCTGAACGGGCTAAATTCATTCAATCACTGACGGATAATGCACAGCCCAAACGATGAAGTTAAGCAGCATACCTACAACTTTGCAAAGATATTTAGTCATTTATCCCTTAGTAGAAGACAAAAGTTTGTGTGGAAGTTTGTCACTTTGCCATTGGGGAAGCTCATCCGACGAACCGGTTGACTTCGGCAAATATCATAATTGTGAAATTCTGTATATTTGGATGTCTGTCAATCAATCACGCGTCAACGGCTGAACAGATTTATAAAAAACTTGGTACTACGACACTTCTCAATCCAGCCCGCGTAGCATGAACACTTAATTTCTTTTCCGGGGCCGTTTCTTTGGTGTTCATGCTGCGCAGGCTGCCTGCGTAGCATGAACACCAAAGAAACGGCCTTTGTCTACAGACCAATCGGCAAAGTGACAGATTATATAGACATTTCGTTGTAGTACGTTCTCTTCATTTTCAATTTTCACCCATTCTAAGCCGCTGGATTCAGCTATTGTATAATAAATCTTTTCACATACCTAATGTAGTAAAAGGTCACATATTTAAAAAGAAATTTCAAATACCTATGTTTAAAAGCAAGCATACTTGTTTAAGCTTGCATAAGGGAACGTTTTAAAGATTGTTTAGCATAATTATAGTGTTACGCCACAATTTCGGTCAATACACAATGTAGGCTAGACGCCTACTAATGTCTAGGTATATAGGTACTTATTTCCCTTGTGACACGAATACATCGGTAACAAGCCAGGATTTTCCGACATTACTTTATATTGCCTCTTAGTGAGGTAGAAACCTATTCTAACAAAACCTGACGCTCTCGTCTTCAGAGTTCCTTCTTCAAGAAAATCGTAAAATGCAAATGAAAAACAATAAAACTTCGGGAAATTGAAACGAGCGGCGTTGTTTACGAACATCACATTATAAGTATTAGCTTTTGTCCGTGTCTTTACTGCTAAGGCCTGAGAATTAGGGAGCAAATAATCATGTTTACTAGAATACTTTCTTCAAAATGAAGACTTGTAAGAATCATAATTAGAAAACATTTATTTACCAACAAAATTGTGTATTACAGCTAGAAAATAACCCCCTACCCTTTTATTTCATAGAAACAATCAACATGAAACTTCAAAAACGGTGTTTTAAGCTTTATCCTCTTTCTTATCCTTTGAGAGCTTCGGATGCATATTACAAAACCCAGGAAAAGCCAAAAAAGTAGATAGTACCTACACTTTATAGCATTGTATATGACGAAATGAAATATAAAAGGTATGGAAAGGTAATGTGCTTAGTGCGAGCGTAATGAGTGTTATTTTTTATGAGTGTGATGACACTTTGGCTGTCACAAATTATGATTATGGGCAATGAGGTCAAAAAGCTGTCGCTGATGAGAGTGTAAATGGCTTCCTTACAGGCTTCGCTGAGGGCCAGGTACTCAGTGTCGGCTGTTGATTGGGCCACGGTTCTTTGTTTGCATGATACCAACGACGCTGATGAGCCTCTCATCTGGAACACACTTAATCCCGTATAGGGGCGTGTATCTACTAGATTACTTCTGTAAGCAGCATCAGCGTGTTTCCACCACGCTACCAGCATTACCGTATATTAACGTTTGAAATGACTAAGCAGATAATTTAAAATTTCCGACCCTTACTTGTTTCATAAGAGGGAAAAGGATGGAAATTGCTTAAATAACCTTTATTTTTGAACAAGGTACTAATGTGGTAATGTCAAATGTAACTATTGAAATGTACAGGTACCAGCACAACAAGCCACCCTAACGTGTCAACTTTCTATGATAGTTTTACAACTTTATTACAAACTAGCTTTTGCCCGCGGCTTCGCCCGCGTGGATGTCGAACTTCCGTCCCTTATGTTTTTCCTTTAAGGGCTGAATTTCCAAAAATCGTTTTTTAATGGATACTTACTCTTCACTAAGAACACCCCTTCAAGGTTCATGTCTCTAATACCAGCGGTTTGGGCTGTGCGTTGATATATAAACGTAATAATTTTAGCATAATACTTCCGGATAGACTACTTTCAAAGTTGATCCTTCCGGTATACTCGTATACCCGGTATGTACCCGGGAAAGAGCGCCGTTCAAAGGACCATGTGTAAAACAACTGAGACTAAGATCAACCTGCCCAAGCGTATTGATTAAAACCGTACCAAGTTTGGTTAAAATCCCTAGAATAGTTTATGAACTATGCGTGCACATACAGACAGACAGACAAAACTTTTACTGATTGCATTTTTGGCATCAGTATCGATCACCAATCATCCTCCAATATTAATTTTGAATATATATTCAATGTACATAATTATCTTCGTAGTGTGTGATAGCCCATTGAATTGTATAGCGAGCGATATTGTATCTTAAGATAAAATATTATAATATCTTAACCGTGTGCAGCGCCCCTTGGTGAACTCCACTGCGGGTGACGTAACCTACGACAAACTTATTATTTGCGGTTGGTACAGTAGTCGGGTCTAGGGATCGAACCGCAAAATTAAGTTTGTTTTTCCGGGATAAAAAGTACCCAGTGTGGTGCCCAGGATATTAAGGAATAAGTACACCAAGTTTCATCGTAATCGAACCGGTAGTTTTTGCGTGATACCTGAACATACAGACAGACAGACAGACAGACAGACAGACAGACAGACAGACAGACAAAAATTTTTTTAATCATATTTTTGGGTTCGGTGTCGGTCTAGTAACACCCCCTGCTATTTATTTTTTTGATATTTTCAATGTACAGAAATTTTACTTCTACAGATTTATTATATGTATAGATAGTATAAGGTTCAAGTTCAATGTACTGCTTATACCTACCTGTGACCAATGATATTATAAGTAAAAAGGTGTAGATAGGTTACCTAAACAACATTCGATCTTCAAAAACGGACACTAACGCACGCACGCGTCCGTTGACGGTGCGACGCGACACTGAAGTTAAAATATGGTTATTTAGCCACATTTTAACGTGTCGCTTGCTGAGCGCTTATACCCTTTCTACACCTTTTTACTTATAATATCATAACCTATGACTAAAAATATTAATAAAACAGGAGATACCAACGAAAATATACCTCAAATTGACTTAAGACCTGCGGGTATTTTCTTAGAAAACTCAAAGGCAAGACAAAGAAGCACCGTTCCTGTAAAATTAACGTGATAAAAGGCTCCCAACGCAACCAGCCTGCAGTATCACTCACACGAAATCATCTGTAAAGCTTTTGTCACACATAAAGGCGGGGGCCGGAAGAAATATTTTTAGAGACGTTCATTTATTTTTCTCTCAATTGCGATGTTCATTTTTTTTCTCTGAAGTACCTACGTGAAACAGATGGTGGGTCAAAGTAAAATTCTAAATTAGATATTGTAGCAAAGCAATGTTTGAAAAACCCACGCATACATAGACGGTGATACGAGTACAAGACACAGGAATCCTCAAAGTGAACAATCTGTTATGTAAAATATTTTTTTACATTTAATAATGCTAAATTATAGTATGAAAAGCTAATAGACCTGCGTAATTGATTTAAGTCAGATCGGTCAATTTGTTTTCAACCTATCAGTTTTTTTTTATATTTTGAGGCCCTTAAATAAGACAGAATTGTAATAAAATACTTAAACGTTTCTGTTCCGCTCCGCAACCGCTACCTGTTTTACCCACCTTATTTCTGACACGATTCATATGGCTCTCTTGATAGCATGGTATAAGAAAATGTAATAAATTTCCTTTATATTAGCAAAATGAAAAATCTCAAACATTGTATGCAAATGAAATCTGGCCGGGTCGGATGCCTTGATAAAAGAGAATATGCAAAATATAAATCTAATATTATTGCTTCATTGCTCCAGGAGAATTGAGTAGTCCCAAATCCCAGCTCAGCTATTTTTATACTTATTTGCTTCCGGGTTTTTTTTTAATAATATCATAATGTACAGAAATAAAGTCCATTGCTATAGCTGCTGGTAGATTTAATGTACACAGAGTCACCAATTACTTTGGTGACAGAAGACTAAGCAAGAGAATACCATACTTATTGAATAGTTTGCTGGCAGACATAAGGAGTGAAAAAAAACACAGATAGATATAGAAGTAAATTAAAATGATATTATTCAGAAATGGTTTACGTTTTGTACAAGTGTAAGTCTGAAATAGTCTGAATAATGTTTAGTTTTAAGTAAATTTAAGTAGTATATCTCGAGTCTCATCGATCGACCTCACAGTCAAACCATTGCAATTGCATTGGTTTTGTGGGGCTTAGTTTTTAAGTCACTTACCATTTTGGATTACAGTTAAATAAATAATAATAATTTTAGCGTCAATAATTGCTTGCGCTTACGCCTTTATTATTTAACCATAGATTAAAGAAGCTGATCCGCGATTAAAATATCGATACTAATACTGAGCTTTTTTGGCCTCTTCACACAAGTTTTTTTTATCTTTTTTCTATTTTCTTTGTATAAAAAAATTAAATTGAATGTGCGTGACCCAAATAAATGTTTTCTTTCTTTCTCTATCTTTATTGGTAAGAGGACAGAGGAGGTTTGTGGTAAACCTCTGTATATCCAACCTGCACTGCGATTTAAAATACGATTGGATTTTATTTTTAGTGCAGGTACGGTCTAAAGTTCTAGTCAATGCAGCCCTCACGTCGCGCTTCGTAGATATCGGTAGTCGGCGAAATTGGCTAAATCAAGAATTCTCACATTTTCTAAGTTATTTTCACTATATTTCTCTGCAGGAAATCTTGTTGACGATAGAAATTACGTCAATACTGACCACTAAACATATTAAATAAATGTTTCTTGTAGTTCGTTGTCGTTACAATGGTGCTTTTACAATTCTCCGCTGCAAAAACCAAATGAAGTATATTGAAAATGAAATGGGTAAGGAGGAAATAGTTACCTACATTATTGCCAAATTTTAGTGCCCTGAACTCATAAAAAATATCATTCACGTTGCATATTACGTTTTTTTTTTTGACTAAACGTAAACTACGTAACACTTAAAAGTAACACAATGCTTTTTTGTTTCTTTTCTGCAGTACACCAAGGAATGCTGAGATAATGCAGTTTAGACCGGACTTATCCCAGCGGACTGCCGTGGTATAAATCAGCTCTAATCCGCGGGAGTAAAATAGTGGGAAAAAACAGTACAGGGAAGGATAAACATCGAGATGAATGTGCAGTGGAAATTGCAGTTTTTTTCTGCGTTAGGGTAACTATTTGACTAGTCGAGAACAACAAACATCATGTTATTAATATGCATCACACATAACATCTCACGCCTGTAAGTCAGAGGCATATCTATATTAGCCTGTTATCGCACTTTTACACTGTAGAATCTTGATTTGCATACAAAAACCACACTCTCACACCGAATCTCCGTGCATGGGTACGGAGCTCACAACGGTACCGATTTCGTCTCCGCAGCGTCAAGTTGATAACCGCCTTATAGCCAATTTTTTCCTCGCCCCTATGATTAATAGGTGCGGGCCTGTTGCTACTGCGCACAAATCTGACTCTGGGCTGCTGCTGAGTACCTAACATAAATATTTTTTGTGCCTTGAATGAAATAAAATTACTTCTTTTAGTACTTCTTTCAGATAACACGCCTGCCTAAGTACAACTTGGACCTATTCCTTGTCAGCTGTTCCCTTTGTACCTACCTTATTCTCTCATCAATCTCTGAGAAAGCGTCATACCTTTTCCAAGGCCTGTCTGATTGTACATCAAGGAAGATAAATGCCAGCTTTGAGCCAATCTGGACCTTAACATTCTGATCATTTACTAGATGGCTGATTACGGGTAATAAGATAAAAGAGCTGCCTGTCGATTTGGTAAGTCACGCCGTAAAAATTTGGGTGTAGTGAACTGGTAATGACTAGCATTAGTATAAAATCATAGCTCAATTTACCTTCACTTCATCTACATTTTCATGAAATAGTACTGCACTCATGTAATATACTTAGAATCCTAAATATGTATGTGTTTTCCCAAAAAACTGCTAAGCAGATACTTATACACGATATGAAATGCTGTTTCCGATAAAAAAACGAAGAAATAATGCATGCTTCCATTTTTCTAATAATTTTCCAGAATAATATATAAAATACACCGGTTTTATACCAGTGGGTCGTTAAAAACGTGTTTTTAATGCTTCATAAAAGATTATTACGAAACAAAACAGGATTGTGGTACAACAAAAACATTTCTACGTCACTCTGCGATAATGCTGATGAGGTAAATATTATCTCGCTCTTAGTGGATCGACTTCGTTATTAATTTGTGTAAATAGCATAAAACGTGAAGGATTTTGTTTCGCAATATGGACTAATATAATCGGCTGACAATAGTTTGGTATGCGATAGATTCTTTGAAAGGGCTTCTGACCTCTTAGTTTCTATCGTTGTTTCTTTTCAGAGAAGTCGCAGAAAACAAAGACTCTTCAACTTCAACTTAAGTGTTGCTTGTTTGACTTGTATTAGTGTATGACCAAGACATGATGATGTGGCAAGGCAAGCAATAATGACTTTTTAATAGGCAAAATCCTCATGGATGCCTTCTGCCAAGGGTTGGTTCATAGCGGTTATAAGCACCGTGGCAACCATTAATTTTCATGCATATAAAAGCTGCTCCAAAATTATATCTCAAATTATACACACATTTTGTTTAGTTTAAATACAAACTATTTCAAAACTGCCTAGTGGGAGCGTCGTAGAAGTTAAACACATGAATTCGTGACCGAAATAAGTTACGACCACTTGTGTGTATGCTTCATTACAACTCATGTTATTTCATGCATCCTAAACTGGGTTTATGACGACTCAGTAAACGAATATTGTTGCTTCACTTTTCATAAATATGAGATTTTACGAAGACGAAGTGACGGCTCTAGTTACTTTATTGAACAAAAATTGTTTTAGAACTATAAAAGTAGCAGAATACATTTCACGAAATGTATGAAGGCCTGTAATGGTAATAACGACGCATGCGTGGAAGTACAATCATTGATATGATTTTTAAAGGGTCTGCTTAGTGTTTAGCTTTATAAAGCGATATTCACAGAAAAGTTTAAGTTTTTTGTTTAAAAATTACATACATACATACATACGCCTGTAATCCCCGAAAGGCCAGGCCGAGGTGTACCTGATAGTAGGTACACCCACATTTCGCCAGTTATGTTTGAGTCCCATGTAATAGGGGGCGAGCCTATTGCCATCAATCGGGCACGAATCCAGACTCCTGGCTGCTACTGAGAAATTTTAGATAGAAAAACTCAATAACACTTTGCCCGACCTGGGGATCGAACCCGGGACCTCATCAGTAGCGCTTGCGACCACTAGACCAACGAGGTAGTCAAATCAAAAATCAGTTTTGAGCTTAGACTCTCGGGACGAGATTTTTGGCTAAAATTTTGTCAAATGGCCCATTGAATTTGCCAAAAATTTTTGATGAGGGTCATCTAGATTACAAGAAAATATTCAACACACATTTTGTACTTATTCAAATTGATTGAAAACTGCTTAGATTAAGCGCATTAGTTGAGGAAAGGAGGCTTGTAACGTCATTATCTAGTATACACAGCACTGGCTAGTGACGTCATGCGACATTTTGACTCGATGTATCGCCGTTATTTTTTGATTAAGTACGTGAAAAAAGAAAAAAGTATACGCCGAATAATTTCTTGTAATCTTGATGAGAGACTTAGAACTAAAATGATCTCAAATAGCCCATTTAAGTCTAGATGCTGACGATATTTTCTTTATTAATACATGGTGGAAAGGACATCAACACTCATACAGGTGTGACTTGAGCAAAACATGATATTGGTCCCCTCAGCATAGGAAATGTTGTAATTTTCCGTTCTTGTTTGTATTTTTGTGCCAAATAAATGCTTTTTCTATCCTTTTTTACTTTTTCTCTTTCTTTTTATTTCTTTAACTTATCAATCGTGTCAATTAGAGACACAATAGAAAGACAATGACAGCGCGGACACCGGTGTCCTCTTAGGGTTTAATGAATTAAACTGTGAAACGTATTAGATCATCAATAATAATCGTTACACTCTATAAATTAAATAAATAAATAAATATTCCACAACTTATCACACAACGCCATTTGACCCAAGTTAAGCTTGAGAGCTTGTGTTATGGGTACTAAACTGCTGGTAAACATACTTATATATTTCTAAACACATACATATTATAGATAAATTACACCCAGACACAGAACAAATGATCGTGCTCATCACACAAACATTAGAAAAAACAACATTAATTGAATGAGAATTTTAATAAAAATGGAACTTCAACTTCAACTTCAACTCTTCTTTATGGCATTTGTGGAAGAGAGACACCACAATTTTGCCAATAACACGTAGGTACTATGATAGACCATCAAACGCTGGAGATTAAATTACTAATTAGGTATTGATGATAAAAATGGAAAAAATTGACTTCATTAAAAGTTTACTCATTAAAAGTATCATTGGGTTAGGTCATGCTAATATATTCATATTACAAAGGAACGCATAGTTTAACGTAGGTTTTAAAATTATGTATGTATGGTACAATAATTATGATATGGTTTATATTATAACGTACCACTACAACGTAGTTTTGTGATGGTATTCAAGGACGATTCGTCAAGCCCATTTGTTTCTAACAAGTCAAATAATTCTTAGAAATATTAGTAACGTTTAGCCAAATGAGAAGGCTGATGACAACTATTACCATTTGCATGTACAAATTCTGACATTGTCATGTTAAATAAAATAGCCGTGCAGAATAATGTTTGTTTCGCTTGAGTTTAAATAATACAAATGTTATTGTACCTACTTTAGACACATTTTAAGTTGTCATGTCTATTTAAATTGGCTATAGATTCTTTATGTCGTGTCTAGATGTTTTCAGAGTTTTCGTTACTACTAACTAACTGGTATAATTACTTCGAATTTAAGTATTTTTAACCGAATTCTTAATCGACCTCCTCGTTTAAGAAGTCGGTCTCTATTTGACTGTTTTATTGGAGAGATCACATTCAATTAAGTAGGTTTGTCATTGCATGTTGTGTCGTTCATCATGATTGAAAGGTCAGTTGTCAATAAATTCTTAAAAAAAATCTTATATTCTAAAACTTTCTTCCATTAATCCACTTGCAAAGGAAATGGAAGCATAGAGGTTATGTTTATGCAACTTTATTTTCTCCACTGCGCGCCGATCTTGATATCTGCAACCGACTTACAAAACCATCCACGACAGAGTTCTGAATCGTTTAGCAGTGAGAGAATCAATATTAAAAATGATTTACTTTTTAGAACACAAGTTAAACAGTTTCATAAATAAGTCTAACACTTAAACCGCCTCATCTCAGCGCGGTGAGTTGAAAATCGAACAGTGCAATAACATTTCAGCATTCATTTAAATAATGTAAGTGAAATTGGGAATTGCGCGCATTGATCTCGTGCCATGGTTACGAGTATGTGTAAGTAAACCGACGATAGTTTGTGTATGTGTAAGTAAACCGGCGATAGTGTGTAGCGATAGCGTAAACAGGTACAAATAAGTACAAACATTTAAATTTGTAATAAATGCACTACGGCTACGCATCGGGATTCGGGGACTCCCCGCCAGCTCAATTCTATTTCCATAGATTTAGGAAAAGTATAATATCTCAAGCGCATCAGACAAGTATTCTATTTGCTATATATTCTTTTTGCAAAAGGCAGTGGTACTAGATGCCTTGTCTAGATAATTAATGAAATTACGTTAATTACGTAATGGATGTGACCTTTACATTGGGTTGCATATTTAGTACTTTGGTGTTACGTTACTCCTTGACCTGTTCAGAACCGAGTGTAAATGTATTAAGAAAAATAAGATACGATACGATTTCGTTTAACTAATGGAGTAATAAATCTCAATCTAATAATATATGCTACGCATGTTGGCTGCGAATAGTCTGTAAGTTATATGTACGACTACATTTCAACAGTTTTAATAAATATACGAATGCCTTTTACCGTTCCAGCGAATATTTGAAATATTTTACATAATGTTCAGGGCGTCCAATGATTAATATTCGTTTAAATAGTATTTACTGCGCAGATATATTGAAATAATGTTCACGCCAAACTGAGTCATTCAAAACAAAGTAGCTGAAGCTAGAATGATGACTGTAGGCACATACCTAGGTGTTAACAATTTCTGAATCACCAGTTAAGAAATAAATAAACGTCTTGAATTTATAAATTTTTGATTACTTTGGCATATTTAGATTTACGGCTTTGATATGTGACTAAAAGTAAAAGATGGATATACTCTTTTCAAAATGTGATGGGGTAGATTAAAGGTTAAGCTACGCATTAAAAGGTATTTTGTGTATCACTATCACCATCACCTACTATCACCACCATTACCATCTTTTTCAAATCGAAATACCCCTCTATACTTCGAACATACGTTATGCTGTTGTGACAGCTGGGACCAACGACGTCTTAAAGCCTTACAGCTACGGGCTTAGTGATGTGGATTGTTCAGGTCAGATAGACAAACGTTCCCTGTTCCCTGTTCCGTACTAGTTTATAATTATACGCAAAATACGCGCTTTGACTGCCTCGTTGGTCTAGTGGTCGCAAGCGCTACTGCTGATCATGAGGTCCCGGGTTCGATCCCCGGGTCGGGAAAAGTGTCATTGAGTTTTTCAATCAGGGATTTCTCAGTAACAGCCCGGAGTCTGGATTTGTGCCCGATGGATGGCAATAGGCTCGCCCCCTATTACATGGGACTTAAACATAATGGCGAAATGTGGGTGTACTACCAGGTACACTTCTGCCTAGCCCTTCGGGGATTACAGGCGTGACGATATGTATGTATGTATGTACGCTCTTTGACGTGGAGTTGCGGATACCAGCCCGGTATCTTTTTTTTTAACACTAGCAGACGTCGTTTCCATTCCCGCGGGAATACAGGGATAAAAAGTAAGTAAAGTAGCATAATCTCACCCGGGTGAAGCTTCCCAGCAGTAACGGTGAAAGAGTTCTTAAATCGGTCCAGTAATTTTTAAGTTCATTCGTTATCTATAAAAATATAATACTTTCCTCTGTATAGTATAAATATATTCTAAGTAAATTAGTAATCAGTTTAGTATAGATGATGACACTTTTTATAATTGCAACATACTTATTTTAAAATGTGATAATTCCCGATTGTTTTAAAATTATATTCAAATTTAAAAATTGACGTAATATTCAAGCACTTTAGACTAAGAGAAATGAGCTACATAAAACAATATAGGAACATAAATAGGTTTTCAAATTCAGCACACACTTGGTTCGTTTTAAATTTTAGATCATTTACCAACCATTGTGTGAGACCACTGCGTCGTCCCCAAAATATTTAAATGTATTCATGAGTTCAATGTTTTCTATTCACGGTTTAAATTTGGTCATCTTGCTTGTTGTTTATGTATTTCACAGACAATGGTCAACTTGTAATATAACATTTTGTAAGCCACCTGTAGGTTTGCCTACCAAACTTGGAGAGCCAAGATCTTTAGAGAACAGTATTAATATGAAAATGTTATTGAATTTGTATTTGAATATGTAAAATACTTTACCCTACCATAATATATTGCTGATAATATTGTTTAGGTACTACATTCCCACGCCCTCAGAAAGAAAAATAATAACAAAACCTTCGACGAATTTCCATACCCTTGGTGGAAGTCAAAAAACTTTGCATGAAATAAGTTTATGATTTATTACTCAAACTCTTTCAAGGCCGTTGTCTGGATACGTCTTAATAAAATAACCTTGCGAAAACATCGGACACTAACCGCAGGAACTTATCGTTCCATCAAAACTCAATTGAATACTCCAAAATATTTAATTAACATCGAATCCCTCAAGTAATCATGACCAACATTCACTACTTAGCTACATCGGCAATATTTGGCCAACAAACAATGTGTGAAATACAAAATAAAATTCATGAATATAACCAGATGTTCCGTTTTACGAAGATCGCATTGCTATCCAAAAGTGCAAGTAATGAGAGCAATTTGGTGCGCGGCGTCGCAAGAGTGGAGGAGAAACCCTCGCGTGCTGCTCACGATTTAATTGCTTTGGCGCTGTTCCATCGCACGCCAACCGAGAACTTTGCTGGAGGGTGCAGTCCTTCAGATGGTAAGTAATGAGGCGATGTATACAATGGAGATAATTTAAACCTATTACAGCTCATTTAAACAAATTCACCTTCGTTCTGTCCCCACAATTCCTTTTTTGGTGCCCCTGTTACAACTGAAAACTTAAATATTCTGTTGAAATTTTTGAATGTACCTAATGCACAAACTTATATCTTAAGTCCTGTAGGTAAATGAATTTGGACCGCCATCACATGGGTAAAACTTTTTGGTGATTTTTCCATACTTTACGTTTGTTTATAAGCCCTGCAGGCTTACTATGAACTATTATTACGATTCAATTGACGACCTAAAATGAACTGCTTTGCAATTTCATACTAAGACGTCATTAAAACGATCCGGTTTAGGTTAACGCCAAATCAAGTCGGCACTTGAATCGCAAGCTGTTTTAGTTCGTTCATTTTTCGTACCATGAGGTGACATTTGAACCTAAATTGGTTCGCATAGTGTCAAAAATAGCGATCCAAAAAAAAGTTTCTAGTTTCGTTTCGTAAACTGAATCGTTTTGATAAAAACTTTGATAAAATGTGGAAATATACGTACCAAATTCAAGGTATTTCAGTTAAATATGTGTTTCTTACGTAACAATGTAAAATGTACGCCATTATTCGTATTACTAATTACTTTATCCAAGTTAAACGTTAAAAACTAAAAGCTCTTTTGAGTACTACCTACCTAATTAGAACTCCTTGGGTTCTATCAAAAAAGTTTGTATATATTTCAAAACGCGTGTGTTGCGTTCTAAACTCGTTATAATCATTTTACTTTTACGACGACACTAAGCAAACCTTTAATTTTTATTTTAAAGAATTATTTAAATTACTATTACATTAATGAGTAGTAAAAATGGGCTTAATGGTATATAATTTGACTCATAAGCGCTATTTTAAAATATATTTGTTGAAATTTTATACAAAAATAAAACCGCTAAAATCATAACTACTAGGTTTCGGAATGCAACGCATAGGTTGGAGTAAAAGAGACAAACTTATGCAACAATTGTCTAGCGTCATCTCTTTCTCACACCGCGGACCACCGACAATTTTCGTTCTTTCATTCCTCCATGAGCGAATCAAACGCCACTCAGTTATAGGCACTTCATGGTATGAATATTAGCGAATCAGTTTAGGAACCTAAACTGGTTTGCATCGGAATTGAATGGCTAACTAAAAGTTGATGGTAGGCCTACTGATAATAAAATAATAATAAATAAAATAAAAATTTCGCAACTTTCACAAAACGCCATCTAGTCCCATATCCCAGAGCCCGTATTATGGGTAGTAAACAGCTGATAAACATACTTAAATACATACACCCAGACACAGAACAAATTATCGTGATTATCTTACAAACATTTGTCCTAGGTGGGAATCGAACCTACGACCTCCGGCATAACAGTCAGGGGCACTAACTACTAGACCAACTACAGGCCAGTCGAAACATTCGAGTAAGTGATGAAATGAAAATGTAATTACAGGCCCTCGATCGCATTAAGTAACCAATCAATAAATATGTATCAGTCAAAAAATAAAGATACATACATTCATTCTTTTTTTCATTTTTTTTAAATAAAGATACATTGAAGCAAACGCCTGCCGGAGTGCCGGAGTCCAATTGTGTTCCTCTGAGCGGTGGCAACGACTCACCCCCAAGCTAAGGTTGCCGTGCCGAGAGCTGCATGACTAGGGGAGAGCCGAGTCGTAAGCGTGCCTGTTGTCTGGGGCCAGGCGTCCCCAGGCACTAATCCAGCCTTACCTCTACATGCGGGGCTCTGTAGAGTGTGGACAGATTATTTCCCTAGCTATTCGTGGGAACTATATGAGTATTACAAAACAAAATCAACTCGAAGGCGGCGGTGGCGCTCGCCACACACCACGTCAGTTGTTCTCACGGGGCGAAAAGCGAGCTGCGGAGTGTCGTTTAGCTACGCTGAATGTTCAGGGAGGCCTAAAAGATAAGATGGATGAAGTTTGTGAGTTAGTGAAGGACAAAAGGATAGATGTGCTATGTTTGAATGAGACGAAAAGAAAAGGGGTGGACATCTCCATACACGGTCCCCTGACCGCGATCTGGTCCGGTGTTAAAGAAACACGTAGGGCCTGTCAGGGTGTGGGAGTTGTTCTCTCTGAGAGAATGATGAAATGTGTAAAAGGTTATGATTGCGTTAGTCCCAGAATTCTTTGGGTGAGAACCAAGGTAGGCTTAAACCGTATTTTTTTCTTGTGCGTTTATGCACCTGATATGGGAAGCTCCCCCTTGGAGAGAGAAGAATTTTGGGACAGTTTAAGAGATGTTATGAAAGGATGTACCGCAAACGAGAAGATTGTTATGCTTGGAGACTTTAATGGTTGGGTTGGTGTGAAGAGAGATGGGTATGAACAAGTATTAGGTGCATTTGGAGATGATAGAGTGAATGAGAATGGGTTAAGTTTATTAGAAATATGTATAGAAAAAAGATTGTGTGTTATGAATACTATGTTTAATCATAGAAAGATTCACAGGTATACGTGGGAAAGGCAAGATAGTAAAAGTATGATAGATTTTGTGATTGTAGATGAAAGGTTAAAGAGTAAAGTTACGGATACAAGAGCTTATCGGGGAGCTAATGTAGGTACTGATCATCATCTGGTAATGTGTCGGGTGCATGGTTTATTCAAGCATTGGCGCCATCGAGTTCGAGTACCTGTGACTGCTCTAGAAAGGATAAAAGTAGAAAGACTGCAAGAAGTCAAAGTAAAAGAGGAATATAAGAGGGAAGTAAAAGAAGAGACGGATAAATTATTTGATGAGATGAATGATTATAGTTTAGAAGAAGTATGGGATATAATGAAAGATAGTATGGTGCAAGCGGCTACAAAAGTATGTGGCCTAGCACGAAGGAAATGTGGTAGTAAAACGAATGATTCTTGGGTAGATGGTGAAGTTAAAGAGGTTGTGAGAAAGAAGAAAGAGGCCTGGCTTAACGTGCTAGCCTGTAAGGCCCAAAATAGAGTGAATCTGGCAACAAATGTAAATAGAATAGATGATTTAGAGAGAGTGAAGAAAAGTTACACCGAAATGAAAGCGAGAGTGAAAGAAGTGGTAAAAAAGAAGAAGGATGAAAAAGATGAAGAGTATAACAGGAAGTTCTCGGATAACTTCAGGGCCAATGTTAAGATGTTTTGGAAACAGGTAAGATTGGCTCGTGGAGTGACAAAGACTTCGAGTATGAATGTTATAAGAGCAGAGGATGGTTGTTTGATAAGCGAAGAATGTGATGTCTTGGAACGCTGGAAAGGATATTTTGAAAGTTTATTTAGTTTTCAGGATAGTGTGCAAGGAGTGGGTAACTGGGCAGAGGAGAGTGGTGAAAACCCAAACCCGGATGTAGATGAAGAGAATGAAATAGGAATGGATGAGATCGTAAGATCATTAAGAGAAATGAAAGTTGGAAAAGCTGCAGGGTATGATAGATTGTCCGCTGAAATGCTGAAGGGCGGTGACGGGGTAGTAGCAAGCCTGTTGTGCCGGATCTTTAATATGTGTTGGAGATATGGTCGAGTCCCAGATGACTGGTGCAAGGCTGTAATCGTACCACTGTATAAAGGAAAAGGCTCACAGCAGGAGTGTAAAAACTACCGCGGCATTAGCCTTTTAAGCGTAGTTGGTAAACTGTATGCAAAGGTTTTGATTAAAAGAGTGATCAGACTGACAGACGAGAAATTATGGGACGTGCAGGCAGGGTTTAGAGAGGGAATGGGATGTATGGATCAGATCTTCTCCTTGAGGTGCATAGCCGAAAAATATCTGGCTAAGCACAAGAAAGTTTACGGTGCTTTCGTTGACTTGGAGAAGGCCTATGATAGTGTGTGGAGGGATGAGCTGTGGTCGACACTATCCATGTATGGTGTGGACTGGTGCTTGGTACGGGCACTGAAATCTTTATATAGGGATTCCAGTGCCTGTGTCAGGATAAACGGGGCATACACAGACTGGTTTAACATCTCTAGGGGAGTTAGACAGGGCTGTGTAGCGTCACCTTGGCTGTTCAACTTATACATGGATAGTTGTCTGACAGATTTAAAAGAGAGTGAGTGTGGATTGAGGATGAATGAGTTGCCTGTCAAATGCCTCCTCTACGCAGACGATCAAGTTCTTCTTGCATCGTCAGCGGAACAGTTGCAAGACATGGTGACCAAGATGAATGAAGCATATAAGATGAAAGGGATGAACATCAATGTGAATAAGACGAAAGTCATGGTGTTTGAAAGAGACGAAAACGTGTCGTTGTGCAATGTGAAAATAAACGATATGAGTGTAGAACAAGTGAATGACTTTGTATATCTGGGAAGTCTGTTTACAAGGGATGGAAAGATTGAGGCGGATGTGGAAAGGAGAGTGAATGCAGGAAATAAAGTGAATGGCGCTATACATGGCGTTGTGACCAGCCAGTCTATGTCCGAAAAGGCACGACTGGCTGTTCACAATGGTGTGCTGGTGCCTACACTAACGTATGGAAGTGAATGTTGGGTGTGGCAAAAGAGACATGAAAGTAGAATAAATGCTGTAGAAATGCGTTCCTTGCGAAGTATGTGTGGTGTAACAATTAATGACAGATTGAGGAATGATGATATAAAGCAACGTTGTGGTTTAAAAGAAGATGTAGTAACAAAAATTGAAAAGAGTATGCTTAGATGGTTTGGTCACGTTGAAAGGATGAATGAAAGGCGACTAACGAAAGGTATTTACAAGGCAGATGTAAGTGGGAACGCCGGGAGGGGACGCCCAAGAAGGACATACATAGACCTTGTTGGTGATGTTCTTCAGAAGGGTCGGGTGCGTAGTACTCGCAACCGGCGTGTGTGTATGACAACATGTATGAATGTAAACGAAGCAAAGGAAGTATGTAAGAATCGTAGCATATGGCGCTCTGTAGTTTCTGCCTACCCCCATGGGAAAAAGGCGTGAGTTTATGTATGTATGTATGTATGTATGAAGCAAACGAAGTGATAAAGCAATTGGGAATAAATATATTCAAATGTGATTTACAACGAATACTAATGTTTATTCCAAACTATTAGTCCAATAGTAATCTACTTGATTTGTTTGCATTTGTATTTGGCATGTTTAGTAGGCACGCGATAAAATTTATTTCCACTATAGTGATTCATACACTAGAGTTGAATGATCGTGTATCTGAACTGGGAAATGTAAACTGTTATATGTAACGAGTAAACCACGACATCTTTGTTTACGTTTTTTACGACACAATTTTCGTGATGTCTTTTAAATAAATAATTGTATATTCATCTATATCTATTCTTAATATTTACTAATACTAATACTATCTTCAGGAATTCGGTGGTTATAACATTCTTCTTCGTCTATGCCTTCTGTAGCAAATAGTTATTTTTTTTAAGGTAATTATAATAATATTTTTTTTCTTCTTTCTTCCTTTTTTTATCGAATGACAATTTTTTCACTCTTTACCGCGGATGAAACTTATAAAAGTTTATTTTCGTCACCAAAGTAAAGTGAAGCAACAGTATCTCTTCCGGTTTCTCTAACTCCGTTAACTTTCGGCTTAGGGTTGTCACGAACGCGTTCAAAGATACGTGATTTAACTTACGTAAGAACTTTCTCTGCTGTTTACAGTGACATCTCGTTTAGAAAATTCTTCTCAACTTAGTACACCAAGTTCCGTTCCTAATCCCGTGAGGGGTCAGTGAATTCAGTTTTGAGAAAATTGTTTAGAGCCCGTGTGTTTTACAAAGCTTAAATTAGTCGAGTAATATTTGGGATAGGGTCGATACAGTTTTGCACGTACTCATCATTTTGAGTCCAAGGTCTGTGTTAGAAAGTCAATATTGTCATTCCACTAGTTATTCCGAAACCCGCAGAAATTCAAGTACCAGTTTGAAAACTAAATCACGAGTTCACGACCTTCCGAACAGATTTATTGTAAGTGTAAGTGCAAAGCTGGGTGGTCGACGTCTAAAAATAGGCGGAGTTATAACTCGAGTCGAAAGTATCGTAAGTGGTGCCTGAGAGATTTTATGAGCATTAGAAAACGTGGTAATGCGACCGCTAATAAAATACAAGCCACTTAAAACATTAAAGATGAAGAAATAAAGAATTAAGCATGAAATGCTGTTTCAAAATAAGCGCACGTCAGTACCAAATCTAGATCCAAAGAAATAGTTCAAAGCAGTTAATAGAATTGTAACACTTAAAGTGAGCAAAACTGTAAACAACCTAGTAATTCCCAACAACTGGGAAAATAAATTGAAATAGTTATTTGCGAGGGACGAAGACGTTTTAGAGTAAA
Organism: Euplexia lucipara; assembly: GCA_921972225.1. NCBI lineage: Eukaryota > Metazoa > Arthropoda > Insecta > Lepidoptera > Noctuidae > Euplexia > Euplexia lucipara. The sequence continues at coordinate 10,711,129 of OV179144.1, forward strand.
CTTATTTTTGAATCTGATCTTTGATAAGGCCAACAGGATACACCACGGATATCGACACATGCCGAGGAGGATGGTATCATGGATGAATCTAAAAACAAAATATAACAGGATATGCAGATGCTTTCTAATGCGGATGTTCTTAAAATATACACTTCGCAACTTGTATCTTATAATGACTGTCTCGCTGATGTAGTAGTGCGATGCTGTAAAGCATGGGGACCTGGGTCCAATTTCAAGAACAGGCTTAATTTTACTTGGTTTTCCAATCAGAAGCCGCCTGGGGTCTAGATCTGTGCCCGTTCAATAGCAATATTATAGGCTCGCACTCAATAACATTACACTTAAACTTAACTGGCGAAATATGGGTGTAATATACGAGTAGATACACCTCTACCTAACCCTATGATATCTAATATTCACTCCCAAACTTCCAATTCCCGTTCACCAAACACTATTTCTAATTCTATCCAACATCAAATTGCATACTTGCTAACGTGCTAGAAGTAACAGATATTTTAAACGGTAAAACGGTTACCACGTAATTTCGCGAATCGGGGCACAAATGTACCGTCGGCAGCGTAGTTATCGACCGTGCCTTACGTAACTGCTCCAAGTATGAGCTTTCGGTGCTTTTGCTCTCACTATGTACGTACTCTACATACCTTCATTTGCATTGCAATCCTAGCCTATGTTGGTCTTTGTAAGATATGCATATTATGTAGTAGCGACAATGAAATCTTCGCTCTGTGTGTTTTACGAAATGCTTCGAGGACCGCTCTGATCATTACGTAGATAACAGTCATTTGTTTTGATATATAAGACAATGTACCAAATACTAAAGGGGATACTGGTTGATGTAATGAATAAACAACCAACTACACAAACAGCCAGACCCGAAACAACTACTTGTAGGCCATACAAATATTGGTTCAGTGCTGGAATCGAAATAGTGACACACAGCGAGACAGTCAATTGCTCAGCCACTACGCTAACTGTCGATCAAATAATACCTTCTTTCTTCTTTCAAAATTCCATTGAATACGAGAAGCTGTAAACAGTAAACACTTCCGATGTTAACGAGTTAAGAAAATTTAATAACGACCCTGACAGACTGAAGGCAATGACAGACGCTTAAATTAGTTGAATGATGGCTGGAAGACAAGTCAACATAGACAACTGAACATAATAAAACGGAACTGTCGGATACGGTACAGTACACTTGTGGGTACAAATATATCCACAGACTGGCGAACAATAACCAGTTGGCCAAGAAACTTTTGACGTCAAATTTTTGTAGTATTTCTGTAGTCTTTTAAAACTTGCTTTACGTTGCCGTCCGGTTCTTTGTGTCGATAATGTTGATAAAAGTGCCGTCGTTTAAATATTTCCACCTGCCAATTTACCGGGGTGAACAGTTTTCCACATTTGATCTGAGTCAGTGAGTCAGTGTACATTTTCATAGTGCACACAGAGATTTAAATTTTATTGCAGCTACGATTTAATAAAAAAACTTTTTAAGAAGTCGGTTGTTTTTTTTTGTAAAAAAGTTTTTATTTTGCAATTTTTAGTTTTTTTGTGTGTAAAGAGGGTCTTTTAAACTTTAAAGAATCATTGAAATTGGTTAACAATTGCTCAATAAGTTCTTTCTAAACATTAATCTGTACATCTCTGCCGGGCCCTTTTTCAAATAGAAGGGCGTAATGTTCTGTTATGGAAATACAAGAACTCTGCATAGATATTAGACTATAGCAATCGCGAATAATTTGCTGTTATGCGTTGAAGAGTTCCGTCGCATGTCTTCTTCATCAGTTTTTCTTCACAAAATGATACTTTCTAAATGAAAATGCATGATTTGTTACTAAAAATGTAAAAATCGGTACGTGTGTACCTATGTTTTTTGAAGAGTTCTCTCAATTCCTCAAAATAAAAAAAAGAATTTTGAAAATCGGTCCATAAATGACCAAGTACTGAGGTAACAAACACTAAAAAAAACAACCGAATTGAGAACCTTCTTCCTAATTCCTCCTTTTTTTGAAGTCGGTTAAAAAATGGTCATAAACCCAAGCACAATAAAAACTAAATCAGCAACTTCTTCAGACGGGCTGGATGAAACTACGAACAGGACAGTAAGTAAAGCTGTTCGGAATGGCTAATAGTAAGGTTTTCGTGTTCAACAACCTCTATTCCCTGTAATCACCTGTGGATAGCAGATAGGCTGCAATCGCTCCATGTGAACCTACTAGTATTCGGTTGCATCCAGTTAGATTGGAAACCGACTCTAACATGGTTGGAAAAACGCTTGGCAGAAAATGATCCAGAGTACGATAAAGTTTTAAGCTATTGCATAGCTTCTATCGCGGGCCTTGAGCGCGGGGACCGAATCCAGAAACTCCGTAACGGGGGAGGGGAGGGGGAGGGGGGAGATTGTGAGAGAAGGAAGAGGGTATTGTGAGAGGGGACGGAGGGGCTGGGGAGGGATGTGGAGGGGGGTGGAGGGAAGAGGCAGGGGTCGGGAGGGGAAAGTGAGGGAGGGGTGAGAGGAGGGGCGGGTGAGGTGTGGGGGAAAGGGAGTGAGGGGGAGAGGGGAAGGGGAGGAATGGGGAGGAGGAGAGGAGAGGAGTTGATAAAAATGCTATGCAATAGCTTTACCGCGGCAGTCTTCGAGTGCCACACGTCATTTTTTTAAATAAAATCGACAACTTGAACTCCTGTTTTATACGTCGGTTTTCGTTATTAGAACTTTACCTTTATCACAACAGTTTTTTATGGAATAAGACCAGTAATTTGAGGCTGCAAATGTCTACAATAGACTAATTTTACCTTCGATCAGTATTAATGATCGAAGAATTTTACTGTTACCTAAATTATAAAACTACTAAATGGCAGTTTTATTTTTAAAGCTGGCAAAGCGAAGCAAACAAGCCAAGATTATAAACACGGTAACATACAAAAGGAACCATTGTATGCGGGATATAAACTAGGAATCGATGTTACAGTAGCTGTAAACAAGGTTTATGACGTGAAATGACGGACTTGTTATTTGTCTGACACTATTGTTACTCAACACAGAAATCTTTAAACGTTCTGGAACGTGAATATATGAGCTTTGTAATAATTTAGTAATTGCGAATTTTACTGGCGTAGTAAAATTGAAGCTGTTCCATTTCTTATGAATTTTGAAGGATTATTAAATTTTCCTGTGACCTGGCAACGAGGTAATGCCAGTCTTACGGGATCATTACCTACTAGTTGTCAAGTTTATTAAGTTATAGTTAGCATTTACCTGCTTATCTTTCCTCCTTCACTATCAAGTCTATCCAAACGTTGTCTGGAAGAGATCTCTTTTAGCCGCCCATTGTAACACCTTATGTAGCCCTTAAAATTATATTTTGTAAGTTTTTATGGAGTACAATAATTAATATGCTATTTTATTCCATTTAAAGTTCTAAAATAACTTGAGATCGTCATAAAATTGAGAAGTGCAAATAAAACAAGAGACAGTATTCTTCGTTTGAAGAAACATTTGGTTCTCCCTCTGCACATCTTAAAACAAAAATAGACATGAAAAAATTACGCAGCACATAAACATTTATTTTCGTACACCTATTCGAATGGCGGGCGTACCTATTCTGTCGCGTTGATCAATATTTCACCTTCAGATATAATTAGACACGTATTTATTTAATGTACAGGTAACGAGATATTCACGCAATTTAACACTTCCTCGAGGCAAAGTGCCAACGTAACAAATAGTCAGCTTCTTATTAGTTTGAGGAACTATATAGCCGAGCCATTAATAAATGAGGTAAGTTTGAAACTATTCATTGAAGCCAGATTGAAGAATATAATAGAATATATGCGTTTATTGTATTCAATAACTTACAAATAATATACAGCTATATAGGGTGTTGCAATGCGCGTCCTTGTAGCTAAAAGCGATGTCTTACCATTGGATGCACCCAATAGAGATTGTAAAATTTGTGTATCAAATACGTATCTATTAAATTATTAGAATGGTACGTGAATATGCTAAAAAAACAGCTTTACGTATTGTTATTTTAATAGGCCGTCAATTTTAATTACGACTTCAGCATTATTCATATTATATTCAACTGCCCAAAACCCAGCCCATTCAATTTCGATAAAATTTACCAGACGATTGGAGGTGTGTCCACTGTCCATAATTATCTACCTATGTTAGAGAGCGTTCATAAATAAATGACCAAAACTAAACTATTTTTAATTTACATCCATTACATCCTCAGGGTAAGGCAAAAACTATCTAAAATTCTGTTTGTAGGTACATTTCTCATTTCCACGTCAATGCCGACTTACATTTATCTCGAGCGCTTCCGATGAAGACGACAACGTATTCAGAGCGAGCACGAATGCAATTCGAGTTTTATCTCTTTGTACGTAACTTTAATTTAAATCTCTAAGTTTTACTGATAGATTTTTGTTAGTTCTCTAAACTGTTCTAACAATTGATTTCAAGCATACAAATACCTATTCAAGAGACCGTGTTTTGTTTTGTTTAATAATAGGTACCAACCTGTTTCTATACCACTGCAGGGCAAAGGCCTTCTCTCATATAGAGAAGGCAAGAGCATTGTTCACTACCGATCATTCTTCAAGGTAGGTTGGCGATTTCAGACTGATCATCATTTGCCTAGCCTTTTCCAACTTTGTTGGAATCTGTTCCAGTTTACCTGGATGTAGCTGAATACCAGTGTTTTACATGGAGCGACTGCCTGCAGACCTTCACAACTCACAACGGTGGGGTCTAGACATGTAATTAATGGTCACCCATCTACGTTCCAACCTCGTCAAGCTTAGCCTTAGATCGACCCGTGTGGCTGTATTATTTAGTGACAAGCTCCTTAACTCATTTCAGACTGATATTAAACTAAGTCCAACTTTCCTCACAATGTTTTCCTTGACCGGTGTCAATTTCTAAGAAAATAATTTTGTTTAGTAGGTAGCGTAAAATCGTGTTATTCTCCTACCCAACTCGGCGACAAAATATAAGTACTGAGTATTACCATATACAATAATATACATAGTACTTAGAAAGGCCCGTAAATACTTCTTTGTCCGACGCTGTTGTCAAAAGAGATTATGTCATGATAGGAAGATAGCAGCATTCTCTTTTTAGCTCAGCACAATGTTAACCATTGTTGACCTACAAACGCTGTCAACAGGAGGCAATTCCTTAGATCTGTATGCTAATTTATATAAAAATCTGTAGTCAGAACATTTATAACTAATCAATATCGCTAAAATTACTTTTAAAGCCAAGCCCCAAGTGAGTAAAGTTCGTCATTGCAATGCAGTGAAACCAACAGTGTTAAGATAACGAAGCAAAATTGACGTTTCATAACACTTATTTATATTATGAGTTAAGAAAAAATAATTAAAACTAGTGTGAAATTATCCACTTAAACCATCTATAACAGCTTTTTGGCACCTATTCTCATTCATAATAGATTTAATTGTTAACAACTTAAAGTTGTGTATAGTTACTTCTTCAGAAGCGCACTAGAGCGGGGCACGGGTTATAAAAAGAACACGCGTTGAAAATACTGCATAGTGAACCTTAACGCGGTGCAATAAGAAACACTTTTTCGTTGTCCGCCACAGCTGTAAAATGAGCTTAGCCTAATTGTCCATAATTGCGACCGGCGTACATTACAATAAAAATAATTTGTGTCTATTTTAGGTCCTTGAAGACGAGATGCTTCTAAGCAGGGATTCTGCAAGCAAAATGTCAAGTCCAAGTTTTCTTGCCAATGCGAAATGCGAGAATTTAAATTCGTACCTAACTACGGCGTGCTCTAGTGTTCTCAAGAGCAAACTTTTAAACGGCGTCGAGCTGAGAAACATTTAATATTGTCGCTTTTGCCATTGCTTAAAAGTTGTGCACTCCTTTAGTTTAAATGCACCTATTTATATCATGTCTATACTATATTGACTGTGCTTGGCGGCTTCACTCTCGAGATTTAATCATTTCTAGCAAGAAAAATACGACAATTTCAGCTTTGTGCACTTCTTCTCCATGTTAAAATTTATTACGCCAAATCTCACACTCCTCCGTTTTCCGATTAAGGTAGCAAATATTATAGTCAGTACTACCTATAGCATTTTACTTTGAGTACCTACTTATTTTCATAAATATTAACTACACCAAATTAATATCAAAATCCTTCGCCCACAAATATAACTTGTTTAAAAAATCTGTAAGCGTAAATTATAATAATGATTCTCATATTCTTGAATGTTAATGTATTAGTCGCTTAAAATAATGTTAAATGTACATTTTGGAATAGATAGCCCGTGTTGCAGAAGTGTTTGCGACTTATATAATACTAGCTTTTGCCCGCGGCTTCGCCCGCGTGGATTTCGAACTTCCGTCCCCTATGTTTTCCCTTTAAGGGTTGAATTTCCAAAAATCGTTTTTTAGTGGATACTTACTCTTCACTAAGAACACCCCTTCAAGTTTCATGTCTCTAATACCAGAGGTTTGGGCTGTGCGTTGATTTAGAAACGTAATAATTTTAGCATAATACTTCCGGATAGACTACTTTCAAAGTTGATCCTTCCGGTATTTAGGTATGCATAAAGATTTCTGGAACTACTGACCCGGGAAAGAGCGACGTACAACTGACCATGTGTAAAACAACTGAGACTAAGATCAACCTGCCTAGACGTATTGATTACAACTGTACCATGTTTGGTTAAAATCCCTATAATAGTTTTTGAACTATGCGTGCACATAGAGACAGACAGATAGACAAAACATTTACTGATTGCATTTTTGGCATCAGTATCGATCACCAATCATCCTCCAATATTAATTTTGAATATATATTCAATGTACAGAATTGACTTCTGTACAGTTTTATTATAATTATTATTTATTATCTTAGTTAGTCATTCAATTTAGAATTTAGTGACTTTGTTTGCCATGGACACGCTAAGAAGAAGAAGATTATCTTAGAAGTGTGTGATAGTCCATTGAATTTTATGGCGAACTATATTGTATCTTAAGATAAAACATTATAGTATCTTAGCCGTGTGCAGCGCCCCTTGGTGAACTCCACTGCGGGTGACGTAACCTACGACAAACTTATTATTTGCGGTTGGTGCAGTTGGGGTTAGGGATCGAACCGCAAAATTAAGTTTGTTTTTTATTGTATATACTTTTTCGGAATAAAAAGTACCCAGTGTTATGCCCAGGATATTATAGAATAAGTATACCAAGTTTCAGCGTAATCGAACCGGTAGTTTTTGCGTGATACCTGAACATACAGACAGACAGACAGACATACAGACAAAAATTTTTGGGTTCGGTTTCGGTCTAGTAACACCCCCCGCTATTTTTTTATATTTTCAATGTACAGAAATTTTACTTCTACAGATTTTTTATTATTAGTATAGATTTCTCGAGAGGCCCTGCTCATTTTCAGGGGCAGATTCTTCCGTACGGCGTACTCGCTCGAGCGGCTCTTGTCTGTGATGTCTGCCGGGACAGTTGAGATTTCCTTATAAGCATGCTCTCAACAAACTACGCACAGACTTGAAAACAATTATCACGTACAACGAAATTACAATATTTTCGATTCTGAGGTATGTATCAACAACAACAACCATACGAACGAAACAACCGAACCAATAAGCAACTGACATGTAATATTGGAATTCTAACTCTTACGACAACGGAGTCTTAACACCGCGATTCAGAAAAATGACGTAATTACAGAACGCTATCTATGGGCAAATAGGTAAAACGTCTGCACAATGAAACTTAAGCTAGGGGCATTTTGCGTTTTAGTAATTTTATATCATCTCCGAAACTGTATGACCAATTGATATACTGTAAATGGCAAATCTTATCTGTATGATGTTCTTGTGATACTGAAATAATTTATTGACTAATGAATTAATATTTTGTTGCTCAAATAATCAACCAAACGTAAGTATGCCGAAAAAAAAAATTTTTAATGCAATAAATGAAGTATAAAAGATAAAATATAAAAGATAGAGATATGGTATCGCGGACTTTTTTGTAGAAATAATTAAGACGGTCCAGGTAGCCATACATTGTTTTTAATTTTAAGCAACTGTTTAGACAGCGCACGCAAATGATTCTGTTTTATGAGGTATTTTTTTCCGACTTGCTAGACAAAAGTTGTGATAGCTCGGTTAATATACATGTTATAGAAACAATTTATAGCCTATAGCACTCAGGAATAATGTAGCTTTCAGCAAGTTAAAAAAATTTTAGAATTGGATTATGAGTTCCAGAGATTACCCCCTACATACAAACTTACAAACTTACAAATTTTACCTCTTTATAATATTAGTATAGAAAAAAGACAATTAATTATCGTTTATTCCGATACTCTTTAATGCACAGGGCCATTTTTGACATTTTCCTTTCTTAACTAAGTTTTCTATACAGCTAGGGACGGACACGTTGTATACCATGACTTGATGTTCAGTACACGTGTTTTTTGTTTCCATTATGCGGTTTTAATGCATCATAAAACTATCTACATTGACATTGACCACACACAATGCTCTTTGTTAGCGATTTTAATAGTAAATTAATTATATTTCTAGTGTCTATAATAGGTGCTAGTTGCACAGCCATCCTTATTGTTGTCAGTAAAGCATAAGGTCTCATTTTTTTAAGGTGGAACGACGTTTCCTCCTTGTGGTTCGTCTATAGCTGCTAGCTGCTTACTTTGTTAGTCGGAGTCACCTGCATTGAAACCGCCTTCGTGAATGGCGTTATTAAATCAGCTTTCAGTATATTTCCACATTTCTTGACAAAATGGAGTAGCTGATTAACTTTTTCTTCATTTCGGAGTTAATCCTATGGTGAAAGTTGAGTAATATCAACCCTGATCGATAGATTTCGAATGCATTAGAAACTCATTCTGTATTTTTACCATGGGGCGTGAGTGACATAATAACAAATAGCAAATAATGACATTGTATATTGATCAGGAAGGTACAAATGATGAAAAGAACAAAACTTAAACTAGTAACAACCAAGGTATATTCAAGGATTCTCGTTTAGTTCGTGCTGATCTGCCGGCACGAGAGAAGACATAAGATAAAAAAATAAGTCAGTCAGCAAGATCGAGGCGTGTAGCCAGTATACGCACGATATGCAATGATAATTATAAGCCTAGTAGTAAGTGTAGAATCCCGCGATTTCGTATTTACGCCGATTATATCACTAAACTCATCAACACATTCAGCCTATCGTGCAGGCACTTTTACACGTTTTTTGCCGTTCGTGATGATAGATGTCAAATGTGACAGCTGTAACACATTGTGTGTCTAAGATACTTAGATTACACTTACTAAAAAAATGTAGTTAGACTAATAAAATATGAGAGGTATTATATTACTTGCTAAACCCAACAATTTACGGACAAGACTATTAGTGTGGGTACACTGAGAGTCTTTACCATGATCTTTTAATTAAATACCTACCCTATTTTTATTAAAAAAATTCCAATCAAGTGCGAAAATAACGTTTCAAATACGATAGTAGTTGGATAGACATGCTCAAACAAAGAAACAAACAAACTCTTCAGCTTGATTTTATTTGTAAACATTTTAGAAGTGGAAGTGGTCTTTTATCAAATTTATATGACTAGCTAAACAGTATGTAAGTTGTTTTATTCCTTTCTGTTTCTTTCGGATGACTCAGTTTCTTCACGCAAACTTGAAATTACTTAAGGCAAGTTTTTTCTCACTCCCGTTATAATATTCTTGGCAACTTCCTCGTTATGCTTGCCGTTGATTAAAACAGGTACGGTCTGCATCACAATTAGGTAGGCAGCTAGTTGGTTCTCGAAGAGGAAATTATGAAGTCTAACTTTATCATATTTTTGCTTTCAACATGTTTGTCATTCGCTGTGCACTGTGTTTCATTAAATTGAAATGAGAAGCGGGAAAATATCAAGTAAGTTGTGAATGTTTAAATATAATTTATGAAAACTTTGTGTACAAGTAAGAATAACCGTGCTATTTTTGTTAATAATAAAAAAAATCGCGTAATGACTGTCCCATACGCAAAGAAACGAACTAATTATGAGGAAAATATTAAAAAAAATATATGTTTTTAGTTAAACTGCGTTCACAGACGAGACGGTCTTAAGAAACGTATTACTAATCCTTACTAATATTATACTAACTTCAGTATTTGGCTTCGCCCACGTTAAATATAACTTTTCTAAGATTATACCAAGGGAACATAATATGTCAGGAACAAAAAGTATACTAGAACAACAAATATTAAAGCGGGGGCCATCCATTAGTGTCTGAAATGGTCTTTTGAGGAAAGAACCAAACAGAAAGACCAGATCAGTCAGAGCAAGAAGATCAGTAATCATGAGCAAAACTCAAAAAATGATTTTCGATTATACTTATAATATACTCGTGAAAGAAATACAAATTTGCCACAGACCTACAAAGACACTTGGAAGATTTTTTTACGAAGTCGTAAGGAAGTTCAAGCATTTTACCAATTTTCTTGATAGAAATTTACGATTTTCAATAAAGTTCGTTTTCCGCCCCTGTCAAGTTCAAGAAAACGGATGGCCGTATACTTTCATGAGACGTCTGGAGCAAGTTGTAGGATAAGAGGCACGTCTCTTAAGCCTTTGCTTTAACTTTGTAACGATAAGAAAACGCAGGTACTTAAATAGTATTGTGAGGGTTCAATTCTAGGGCAAGGAGCTATTGGATTTCACTACTTATTAGGATTTTTTCAATACTCCTACTAAGTACAAGCGGTTGACAGAAACAGTTTGAATAGCTGACTCCTGAACTAAGTAAAATGATACTTGTATCTCAGAAGACAAAGTTCTTCTTCTAACAGTGCACACATGCACATACATTTTTTTCAAAAATCGTTGTTGCAATGTGGGTTGCACATTTGTACTAGTAGACTTGTTAATCCCTCCAACTAAGCTAAATATGCTTGTGTCTGGAGTGGGTCCACCTTAGCCATAGGGCTTTTGCCGTTTCAAAAACATTACACATACATTACACATACATTTACATTGAATCAATTAAGAACCTGGTTTACTCCGCCAGAGACAGAAACAGATGGAGGAATATCGTACGAATGAAAATAAAGAAGCAGGGAGGTCACGACCCTCAGAAAATAATTGACGAGTACGACGCAAGAATGAGGGATGGTACCTGGAGCCTGGATTTATGTTCGGTATTGGCAATACCCTCCATTCTATCGCATGTAACTTACATTACAACATAACTAGCTAGGACAACATATACAGGGTGTAACGGAAAGGGTATATACATACAAACAGGGTGAATAGAGTATTTAATAACGAGTCTTTCCTCAAAATTTCAGCTCCCAACTAATAACTTTGAAACTTCACGATATTATTTAATATCGACAGTTTATTAAATTCAAAATCATAACAAACGCGTCACCGCACTATGAGGGTCATAATCCTGTCCGGCAAGGTTCAAGTATATCTATCTCGGGTTCTGCGCGCCCAGTACAGACCTATCGGGCTCTGCCTAACCGACGAAAGCGCGACGGCGCGGGCGGGCTCAACTTTACAATTATGTATGCATATGTATAAAAACGTTGCCATGTCGTTTCTTATCACCAAGAGAATCCGTGCCCTTCGTATGTATATACCCTTTCCGTTACACCCTGTATACGCATTAACATTACATTTACTTACATTTTTTTTTACTTTTTGTATATTAGTATACAATTTGCATTAAATAAATGTTCTGTGTTAAACATATAACTATCTACAAAAATAGATAATTAGATTACATAATTTTATTAGATAAACGGTAATGGTGCAATGATAAAGACGCGAACTGGCGATTAAAACATTGAAAGTTTGACCTCAACCATAACTGTATTTTGGTAATAACTACTGAAGTAAAGCCGACCATCCACGTGTATCAAAAGCATGCAAAATTTAACTTAAATAACTTTCACTTTTGTATTGAGATCAACACAACAACAACAACAACAACCAACAACAATCTTCTTTGACTAAGAAATGCAATATGTACACGTTTTTTTTAAGTTTTTCCCCTTTGTTGTGGTGAAATTCGAAAACTTGGAAAAATGTAACAGCGACATCTCTCGGCACTAACGTGAACTGTGAAAATACTCAGCTTCCAACGAACCCCATTCGGAGGCAACGTGAAAACATGAAATTTACAGCGCCACCCAGACCATGTAGTTTCAGAGGCTACACAGAGATGGCGCTGTAGACCTCAAACGGAAAATGCCTTGTTTCAGTGAAATACAGTGTTTTAGAAATATTCTTCTTGTTAGATATCTTATTCAATAGAACATAATTTGGAATGTTTTGAATTAAGTTGCGATTTGATTGCATATTACCTTTGATTTTTTTTTGTCAGAGTTCTTTTCATGAAAAACTTCCCTGCCCTGTCAAATGCTCTTTTCCTGACATGAAGCCAAGATTACATAAAACATTAAGCAAGAAAATATTTTATATTTCATTCGGAATGTTGAAGTAACATCTGAAGTCTTATCTATAAATTATTAAATTAAATTAAGAAAACCTAATTGTAATATAAATAACAAACTCAAGTTTTACATTAAATTAAATCAGTCTCATTCATAAATATTGTGGTGGCTACTGAATATAAAAAAAGACTGAATGCCACGACGAACTATCTCTAGAGTGGTCGATGCCAAATTATTTTTATAATATTATTCCAGTCTTTTATGAGTGGCACGTGAGCATAATATGAATTTTAGCGACCAAAAAAACTTGATTATGCAGAACCGAATGTATTCGGAAGTGCGTCAACCAAGATGGTGGATTATAAATTAAGTAGGTAGGTGTTATAAAATACCTAATATAAATATGTATATATTTGCAAATCCTGTGTTACGATGATGGCTCGCTCCTTAACGGGCTCACTGTACCCGTTAACAATACAAATTGGTGTAGGTAACCGTTTTCTATAGGCTCTGCAAAAGCTTTCGGAGAAGACCGGCATGGTAACATCCAAAATAAATTTGTTATTTTTGCTGCTTAGCTTGACGTCACGATTTGTGGCTACATCATAATAATATTTCTGACATATTTACTTAGGTATTATTTCTCACTATTATTGTGCCCTTTATAGAACAACAGCAATTTAATGGCAGCCTTTAATACCAACTTTTTCTTTCACAGTCATCTGACAATCCACGTGGTCTTAAAACGAACACGATATATTGATCTTCTTTCATTCCCAATTGATCATAGCTAAACATATTCCATCATTGTGCTGTCTAACAAAAATAACATCAACAACCAATTTACAGTTGATTAATTTACACAAATATTTTTAGCCATCTTCTAGTAGGTAAACCGTTCCATATACTCGGTAAGTTTATGTTTGTTTTTCATAACGTCAAACAAAATAACGTTTAGTTGCTAAATATAACATACATACATACATACATACATACATACATAAACTCACGCCTTTTTCCCATGGGGGTAGGCAGAAACTACAGAGCGCCATATGCTACGATTCTTACATACTTCTTTTGCTTCGTTTACATTCATACATGTTGTCATACACACACGCCGGTTGCGAGTACTACGCACCTGACCTTTCTGAAGAACATCACCAATAAGGTCTATGTATGTCCTTCTTGGGCGTCCCCTCCCGGCGTTCCCACTTACATCTGCCTTGTAAATACCTTTCGTTAGTCGCCTTTCATTCATCCTTTCAACGTGACCAAACCATCTAAGCATACTCTTTTCAATTTTTGTTACTACATCTTCTTTTAAACCACAACGTTGCTTTATATCATCATTCCTCAATCTGTCATTAATTGTTACACCACACATACTTCGCAAGGAACGCATTTCTACAGCATTTATTCTACTTTCATGTCTCTTTTGCCACACCCAACATTCACTTCCATACGTTAGTGTAGGCACCAGCACACCATTGTGAACAGCCAGTCGTGCCTTTTCGGACATAGACTGGCTGGTCACAACGCCATGTATAGCGCCATTCACTTTATTTCCTGCATTCACTCTCCTTTCCACATCCGCCTCAATCTTTCCATCCCTTGTAAACAGACTTCCCAGATATACAAAGTCATTCACTTGTTCTACACTCATATCGTTTATTTTCACATTGCACAACGACACGTTTTCGTCTCTTTCAAACACCATGACTTTCGTCTTATTCACATTGATGTTCATCCCTTTCATCTTATATGCTTCATTCATCTTGGTCACCATGTCTTGCAACTGTTCCGCTGACGATGCAAGAAGAACTTGATCGTCTGCGTAGAGGAGGCATTTGACAGGCAACTCATTCATCCTCAATCCACACTCACTCTCTTTTAAATCTGTCAGACAACTATCCATGTATAAGTTGAACAGCCAAGGTGACGCTACACAGCCCTGTCTAACTCCCCTAGAGATGTTAAACCAGTCTGTGTATGCCCCGTTTATCCTGACACAGGCACTGGAATCCCTATATAAAGATTTCAGTGCCCGTACCAAGCACCAGTCCACACCATACATGGATAGTGTCGACCACAGCTCATCCCTCCACACACTATCATAGGCCTTCTCCAAGTCAACGAAAGCACAGTAAACTTTCTTGTGCTTAGCCAGATATTTTTCGGCTATGCACCTCAAGGAGAAGATCTGATCCATACATCCCATTCCCTCTCTAAACCCTGCCTGCACGTCCCATAATTTCTCGTCTGTCAGTCTGATCACTCTTTTAATCAAAACCTTTGCATACAGTTTACCAACTACGCTTAAAAGGCTAATGCCGCGGTAGTTTTTACACTCCTGCTGTGAGCCTTTTCCTTTATACAGTGGTACGATTACAGCCTTGCACCAGTCATCTGGGACTCGACCATATCTCCAACACATATTAAAGATCCGGCACAACAGGCTTGCTACTACCCCGTCACCGCCCTTCAGCATTTCAGCGGACAATCTATCATACCCTGCAGCTTTTCCAACTTTCATTTCTCTTAATGATCTTACGATCTCATCCATTCCTATTTCATTCTCTTCATCTACATCCGGGTTTGGGTTTTCACCACTCTCCTCTGCCCAGTTACCCACTCCTTGCACACTATCCTGAAAACTAAATAAACTTTCAAAATATCCTTTCCAGCGTTCCAAGACATCACATTCTTCGCTTATCAAACAACCATCCTCTGCTCTTATAACATTCATACTCGAAGTCTTTGTCACTCCACGAGCCAATCTTACCTGTTTCCAAAACATCTTAACATTGGCCCTGAAGTTATCCGAGAACTTCCTGTTATACTCTTCATCTTTTTCATCCTTCTTCTTTTTTACCACTTCTTTCACTCTCGCTTTCATTTCGGTGTAACTTTTCTTCACTCTCTCTAAATCATCTATTCTATTTACATTTGTTGCCAGATTCACTCTATTTTGGGCCTTACAGGCTAGCACGTTAAGCCAGGCCTCTTTCTTCTTTCTCACAACCTCTTTAACTTCACCATCTACCCAAGAATCATTCGTTTTACTACCACATTTCCTTCGTGCTAGGCCACATACTTTTGTAGCCGCTTGCACCATACTATCTTTCATTATATCCCATACTTCTTCTAAACTATAATCATTCATCTCATCAAATAATTTATCCGTCTCTTCTTTTACTTCCCTCTTATATTCCTCTTTTACTTTGACTTCTTGCAGTCTTTCTACTTTTATCCTTTCTAGAGCAGTCACAGGTACTCGAACTCGATGGCGCCAATGCTTGAATAAACCATGCACCCGACACATTACCAGATGATGATCAGTACCTACATTAGCTCCCCGATAAGCTCTTGTATCCGTAACTTTACTCTTTAACCTTTCATCTACAATCACAAAATCTATCATACTTTTACTATCTTGCCTTTCCCACGTATACCTGTGAATCTTTCTATGATTAAACATAGTATTCATAACACACAATCTTTTTTCTATACATATTTCTAATAAACTTAACCCATTCTCATTCACTCTATCATCTCCAAATGCACCTAATACTTGTTCATACCCATCTCTCTTCACACCAACCCAACCATTAAAGTCTCCAAGCATAACAATCTTCTCGTTTGCGGTACATCCTTTCATAACATCTCTTAAACTGTCCCAAAATTCTTCTCTCTCCAAGGGGGAGCTTCCCATATCAGGTGCATAAACGCACAAGAAAAAATTGCTAAATATAAGTAGTTTCATAATCTACTACTATCGTTTCACATCTTCATCTATACTTTTGACACTTATCTATTGTTTGTTAGTCAAGTTCGGTGTCCGTTGATATAGATAGAAATCCGGGGAAATAACCATGATTAGTTTTACTAGACGGGGTCGCGGCTTGTCACGAAGGAGATGGTGGTATGGTGGAACGAACTGTAGAGATTCATATAGACTTATAAGAAGGAACAAACGTGTAATCGCGAAAGATGGACGTGGAGAGTGGAGGGAGGCTTTTGCCCCTGGAGTGGGAAAGAACAGACTAACCAGCTAGCAACAAAAAAGTTTACTCTTGCAGAAACGGGCATTAGAAATCCACACGTAAAAAAAAATGCGAAAGTATGTACTGTCTGACTTTCTGTCTATCTGTTACCTTTTGACACCTACACCACTAAACAAATTTTGATAACTTCTAGTAAAGATATAGATTCAATCTTAGAGAAGGACGTAGGATACTTGATTATTTTTTTTCTGTAGTGACGATTGCGGGGTGTCCAATGGAGGAGGCAGCTTTGGATCGATCTTTGTGTAAATCTCTGCAGGAGGCGTATGTCCAGCAGTATTGGACATCTTATTTCAGCCTATAAACTTTCACTACTACTGACTTTGTGGAATTCGGTAACATTCACTCGGGAATGTACTCATGTAGGCACATTTCCGAATTCCACACGCGTGATCGCAAGCAA
Source organism: Euplexia lucipara (assembly GCA_921972225.1). Classification (NCBI taxonomy): domain Eukaryota; kingdom Metazoa; phylum Arthropoda; class Insecta; order Lepidoptera; family Noctuidae; genus Euplexia; species Euplexia lucipara. The sequence continues at coordinate 10,728,107 of OV179144.1, forward strand.
AAGCTAGTGAATAATAATATATGACAAAACAATAGGTATTATTATAAATCAATGGCTGGTTTAATTTAGATTAGAATGACGGACATTTGCCAAGTGACCGTGCAGAACGTTTGACGTGAAATCGTCTTGAAGTGAGTCATGATGAGCTAATGACAGGCTAGTCTAACGTGTTTATTGTTATTTTGACAGTAAATTAATCTTTTATCTTTTGAAATAGTAACTATAAACCTGTCGTTGTTATATGACTTCAAAGATATTCAAAAAGTAACCCTTTCGCGAGTATTGGCAAAATAATTGCCATGCCACTTTTTGAAAGTGGCGCTCAAATGTAGGTATAAAGTATGTTGGTATTGTGCAACTATAGACAGCTAACGCTACTTCATAAAATATTGTTACAACCATTTGTTGACAAATAAAAAGTCACAAACGGGCATTGGCAAAGTAATTGCTATAGCACTGTATGTATGTAGGTATTGTATTGTTGATTTTTTGGGGCTACTCTTTAGTATTGTGCGCGAAAGGGTTAATATAGGCAGCGATTTGCTGGTTTTACTTGACAGCAAAGATAATTATTGTACCTAATAATATTTGATTTCCCAAAAACTTGAATTACTTTTTCCTGTTTTCCTTAATTCTAGGGCAAAGGCCTCTGTAGTGCAAAAACCTCTTCTCACACACTACATGCGAGCAGTAATCACCACGCTTGTATGTACATACAATACGGGTTGGTGATTTTATACTTAAATTAACTATAATGATAGTACTTATTCTGCACGATGTTTGTCTTTACATTGTTTGTAATATATGTTTATGCTAATACTATAAACATAAAAGATTTGTATATTTGTATTTAAGGAATAAACTTAAAAACTACTGGACTGATTTGATTGAAATTCTTTCACAATTGGGAAGCTACAATATACTTCGGTGAGATATTCTTGGCTTTTTATCCTTGTATTCCTACGGAAACCGGAATTAGGCGGGTGGAACCACGTTGTCTCCGCTAGTGTCTATGATAAACTAGAAAAACTAAATAAATATATTTTTTCAAGTTTATTTTTTTGTATAGGTATTTGTCTATGCACATTAATAATAAAAAATATGTTTATCCTTTCTTTTCTTTCTGAACACACTTCAATGCACACACACATTGATATTTCCCCGAATTAAAACTTAAAACCTCGTACATAAAACCCGAAATCTTAACCACTGAAGCCCACATATTTTATTTGTGCATAATATGATTTATTGCCACTTCGATATAAACTCATTCATATAGCTAAAAATAAAACCATTGCAATATTTGAAATCCGTATCACGGAAATATATATTACCGTGTCCGTATTGACGTTGAGTTGGTCTCTGCGCTGGTATATCTATATTCCAGGCATGTTATACACTGTACCGTGTACACTCATCCCGGAAATATGGATATTGCTTTCTATATCCGGTAGTGGCACGTTGACTATAATAATAGCGTTTATAGTTTGCTCCGAGTAAAACGTAGAAGGACAATGTTGAAGGCACACTTGGCGCATTAGCTCAGCGATTGACTGCTGCACTGTGAGTCGCGGATTGGATTCCTACACTGAATATTTTTACGGCTAGCAGATAGTTGTTCTGGGTCTAGCAATTCATATAAAATAAGATGTTTGTTAACGCTCTCACGTTACAGGAGAAATTTCTAGTGTGGGGCCCGTTTTTTTTAAATGTTAGGTACTATTTGTAGGTACTGCTGTGCATAAGGTCTTGGGTTCAATTACTTGGTTGGGTAAAGCGGTGGTAGAATTTTTTCGTCTGGAATTTCCCAAAAGACGGCAGTTGTGACCGATTGATAGCACTTAGGTAATTAGGCATATCTGTTATTTAAAATTAAGCATATCTCTCGAAATGTTGGTGTAGGTACTATAGAAGTACCTCTGCCTAAACCTTCGGGGATCACTGGCGTGAGTAAGTTCATAAATAAATAATTTATATAAAATTGAGATTGATGAGGATGATGATGGATTGATAATTGATTGATATGAGGTGTAAAGGGCTTTGGGTTTTGGGCGATTGTCTTATGTAATTTTTGACGTTTCTAAAGTGCTGATTTTCAGTCTAATATTCAATAAATGAGTTTTTATTTTAAAGATGCTTCCAAATTCAAATTCAAAATAGTTTATTGTGGATCATAATTTCATAGGAGTTGTAGATACAGCTACAACCAGCCAGCTATTGTCTATGACCCGCCATAAGGGCAATTACAATTTAAAAAAACTTTAATAGGTACTAATTAATACTTTAAAAGAGTAAACATACAGCTTTAAACCATATTTATTAGTATTCATAACACTTCTGTATATTTAATTCGAGAGAGTATAGTTATTACATTCTAAGAAAATAAACTCGTATACCCAACCTACGCCCGATTAATATAATATTAGACACAAGCAAACCACAATTTATTTTTAAATACTACAAAATAATATGCTACATTAAAATGACAGAAATGGCGCATATTTACACTGAAATGGGTACAGTCAACAAAGGAAATAAGTGTGTGGACAGATTCTGACCTGTGTTATTGATGTCAAACATCGGCTTGTTACCCAAATCATCAATATCGCTTATTCAAAGCCACAAGTCAAAAGCTATATAATTTATTGAAATTAGACCACGACAAATGCTTTTTTAAACGTCTAAGTTATATGAATCACTATTTGCAACAGCCTATGTAGCCCTTAAAATTATTATTTGTAAGTTTTTATGATCTGCAATAAATATTACCTATACCATTCTATTCACCAATTATAACATCAAATTAAAAAATGATTTTAGTTGCCTTTTTTTGTTCTCTTTTCTGTTCTTTCTGTCCTGTTGCCTCTTTGAGTCTGGGGGTCATTTTTTATTAATATATGCATGAGCAAAAGGCTAGACAGATGATTGATGCGTGAACATGACACAATTTTACAGTGAAGTTGTTTATGTACAGACATCTAGCTACCCCAAACGGTCATATTTTTCCAGTTGAACATGAATCTTTTACTATTTGTAATAAAATTGAAAAAGGATTTTAAAAAATGACATATTGGGGTAGCTTGATGTGTTAACCTCTGTACATACCTCCCGCACAACAGTTCACTACTTGCCTGCATACAGAACTGTTTTGTCGACGGTACCTACACCCAACAAAAAATCTGGGACATATTCCTAAACATGCGTCACACGTTTTATATCATCGTATATTATTGTTATGGTCACGCCAAAATAACCGGGTGGTTGCCGGTAATAAAATTTCTATACAATTTTGTTAATGTTTACGCTAACAGACAAATGTTTGGTACAAAACTTGATAGCGTGCCCTGCGTGATGTGACCAGTAACGACCCGTTATTTATTAATCTATTAAAAAACAAGAATACATTATGTTGGTAAATATCATTTAAAATCACGCAAATTTTACCCGACTGTGATAGTTTCAGTGAATGTTGCTTTCGAAACGTCACATAAATTAAAAAAACCGGCCAAGAGCGTGTCGGGCCACGATCAGTGTAGGGTTCCGCAGTTTCCCGTCCGTCACAATAAGTGTTCAAAATGCTTGCATATACGATTAATACGATTATACTACAAACTTAGTCCAGAAATTATTTTGTACAACTTTTTGTCTTTTTTGTACAAAAACTGTTTCCATCCAAGCTCAAAATAATTTTCCTAGAAAGTCCTTATAAAGTTCTACTTTTCAGAATTTTTTCATATTTTCTAAAGTTAAGGTTCAAAAGTTAGAGGGCTTTGTAGCGATTATTTCCGAAATTATTGACATTATCAAAAAATGATTTTAGTAAACCCCTATTCATTTTTAAATACCTTTCCAACAATATATCACACGTTGGGGTTGAAATAAAAAAAACAATCACTTCCCACTTTACATTAGGGGGGCTACCCTAATAAAACATTTTTTTCCAATTTTTATTCTACCACTTAGTCGGCGTGATTGATACACATATTGGTATCAAATTTCAGCTTTCTAGTGCTAACGGTCACAGAGATTAAGCGAGGGCGGACGGACGGACAGACAGAGAGACATGGCGAAACTATAAGGGTTACTAGTTGACTACGGAACCCTTAAAAACTAAAAACAAAAAATGATGGAAGCAATTTTCGGTTTTTGATTGTCTGTCATACTATCTACGTGAATATAACTAGAACACTTTTGTTTACGCTATTAGTGAAGATTTGAAGTTATGAAGTAAGAACAGCCCGTGCATAGTTACTTTGAGGTTTGAGATAACTTTATTCTCTTGAGAATACAAAATTCACTCACATCAGGATATTTAAACAATAAGATATGTCGATATTGTTGAGAGTTTTACAAATAACTGGACATTTATGTAATAATAAATAAATTTTACTTATAACAACCTTGTAGCCATGGACATAAAGATTACGTGGATACAAAATGACAATTAAAATAACAGTGATCGGACGGTCGGATTCTTTCTTGTTCCTTATCTTTTAAATTCTATTAATTTGCAAAAAATAAAACTGTCAAGGGATTTCTTGATGATTAGGAATAATAAGTTGTTAAATTTTTGAACAAGGATTTAATTGACAAGTCAGCTTTTATTAACAGTTAAACATACAAACATAAAATCAAGCCTGTATTCCTCGAAGGGTAAGGCAGAGGTGAAAGTAACTATAGTACCTACTAACACCCACAATTTTCCAGTTGTGTTTTAGTAAGTTTAAGTAGTTAAGTAGTTTTGCCATCAACGGGTTTCAAATCTGTGCCCTAAGTGCGAGTTGTTTTTACGCTAACGCTAACGATCGAAACGTTCACCGCGTTTGGCTCTCTGATTGGTTAAAAGCTTGGAGCGGGCCAATCGGAGCGCCGAACGTCATGAACGTGTCGATCGCGTTAACGTAAAACAAACTCGCACTAGGCACTCTGGACTCCAAATCGAATCATAGCATATCAAGACCTCTTCGTGCCTCGTATAGCACGTTAAACTGACGGTCCCTGCTGTCATTTGCAGTTTTTTAATAATACTTACAGGTAGTCGTGGATCTTCTGACAACTAGTTTGACCAAAGTGACTCTTATTTAGACTAGTTTTACTGATTAGTTTTGACTGGCCTGTTGGTCTAGTAGTTAGTGACCCTGACTGCTATGCCGGAGGTCGTGGGTTCGATTCCCACCCAGGACAAATGTTTGTGTGATGAGCACAATCATTTGTTCTGTGTCTAGGTGTAATTTATTTATAATATGTATGTATTTAGAAATATATAAGTATGTTTATCAGCTGTTTAGTACCCATAACACAAGCTCTTAGCTTAGATTGGGACTAAATGGCGTTGTGTGAAAAGTTGTGGAATATTTATTTATAATTTATTTATTTAGTTTTTAGGGTGTTATTCGTTCACTGGGTTGTGGAGGTCAGATAGGTGGTCACTCCATGTAAAACACTGGTATTTAGCAGCATCTGGTTAGACTGGACGCCGATTATCATCGTGATGATGACGTACTTCTTCTTTTTGTGTGGTTAGCTTGGTTAGTGACTAACCTGGTGTCAGAATTGTAATGCCGCCCATGGGCTTCTGACTTGCCATCACATCCCATCGACAAATATCTCCCAGGCATGCTTGTTACCGCACTTTTTTATATAATACTTATCCTACTAATATTATAAACGTGAAAGTTTGTGAGTATGGATGGATGTTTGTTACTCTTTCACGTAAAAACTACTGAATGGATTTTAATAAAAATTTGGTATAAAGTTAGTTGACACCCTGGATGTTAATCCATACCAAATTTTACACACACAGGGATAAAAGTAGCCTATGTGTTAACATAGGCTACTTTTTATCCCTGTGTTCCCACGGGAACGGGACCTACGCGGGTGAAACCGCGGGGCGTCTGCTAGTATAATATAGTGGGTCTACTCTTAACCTCAATCTTGTCCTGAGGACAGAGATGGCCGACGATGGAACGAACTTACCCAAGAGATGCCTATTAACTCTCGACTTAAACAGATTGATTGATTGATTTTTGAAGCAAGTGAAAATTCTACAATACGCACATGAATCCGAAAATTAAATAAAATATATTATCATGATTGAAAAGACAGGATTGTAGGCCTTGGGTTCGAATTAGAGACCTATAACTTGGCAATGCGCCGGACACACCACTTACTGCGTTCAATAGGCTTTGACGTACTCATACATATTATATGAGTATTTCTAGTAACAAATAGATCCTACCAGCTGAGATACACAATCAAGTTCCCCTAAGCGCTACGCTCTGAAGGCGACTTAGGTCGTCGTATGTTGTTATTATCTCCAGAGAGAATGCTGTTGGCCGTTATTCCCATTCTCTTAACGCAATCCCCTTATCGCATTCTGAGATCAGAATGTAGCTTTATTCTTTAGTAGTTTTGAAATGTTGGCTTTAAGTTGTATAGCAAAATTCTGACTCATAGCTAATGCAGGCAAGCCTTCATCTGCCAAGCCTTTTCCAAAAAGTTTGGGTCAGTTTCCAGTCTTTTTGGATTCAGCTGAATCACATTGTTTTACATGGAGCCTACAAAATCCAGTAACTAGTAGTAAGTATCAGAATAACAGCGCTGCGGTATTTATTGTTTTTCTATAAATATCGTGGCATCGTGCTGAGATAGGGGCCTTTTTGGCCTCGCACAGGTCTTTTTGTTATTTAATATTGTTAGATTTAGTTTTATTTTAAACTGTTAATTTCCTGTGCGAGCCCCAAATAAACATATTTTCTTTCTTTCTTTCTTTCTTTCTTTCTTTCTTTCTTTCTTTCTTTTAACTGGGCAACACAAAACCCTTTGATTAAACTGATTGTCAGAACTTCGAAAGTCTGAACTCTCCAGGTTCTGACTCTTCGTAAGAACTGGCAAGTGCAAAGTTCGACGGCTCAATATTAATCTGCCGTCAATACGTGACGCTGGCAGAATAGTCGACATCGGCTCAGTTGCCAAACACGAAAAAAAAAAAAGAACTGTCAAAGATCTACTTACAAATGACAGCTGTGACTAACGGCCTGCAGGGCTTTTGCGTATCTCCGTTGACAGTTCATAGTGATGATCACCGTGCAAAGCGTTCAACGATTGACTGTCAAACAGCTAGTTTCGTATTTGTCTATGACCAGTGTTAGCGACAGATGTGGCCACCCCGTGGCGACAGATCTGGCAACAACATTGCTAGGGGTTTGTTGTTGTTTGGCTAGCGACGGGGCGGCTTGCGTGTTTCTTTTCTTATTTTCTTAACATTGTTTCCTAAGACTTTTGTGATCTAATTATTATACCCAATTGCACTTTTAACTGTATTTGATTTGGTGTCTAAAATATTTGATTAGATATTTTAAAAAATAAGAAGGGGTGGCTTGCGTGTTTCGTACACGCAAGCCGCCCCGTCGCAAGCCAAACAACAACAAACCCCTAGCAATGTTGTTGCCAGATCTGTCGCCAACAATCAGTGCGTACTTAGAATGACGTCGTGCGCACTTGCATGTGACGAAACGCCCAGCACCTACACTGTCTGATAGTCACCATAACTTGAAGTCCACTTAAAGTGAAATACCATTTTTTTAATTCTCAGTTGTCATGACAGTTCGATGTGCGACAGTATGCCAGTTAGGCAATGAAATGATAGCCAATAGGCTTACTGATGTGTTTTCCGAAGAAAAGAGGGGTCTTAATATGTTATGAATAGTCATTCATCCACGGACCAACCTCGTCAAGCGTAGCTTAACTTTCCCTGGTATTGCTTATCAAGTCCCCCATAATGCAGGTAAGTACAGATAGAAACACACATTATATTATAATCGTAAGTATATAAGGTCTATCTCTCCTGTGGTATCTTTTCTTTCCGATAATACCACAGTCTAAAAACATACAGTCGTCCAACGAAGCCGTCTAGACTGGGCAATCGTGCGGGGTGTGAGGGGCGAGACGCGGGAAAGCCGCTCCCGCACTGCGAACAAAACGGTGTTCGTAGTGCGGGAGGTATTATTCAAGTCCAACGCGTGTAGAAGTTATCGGAATTTTTCCAGAGATCAAAGGCGTCGTCCTACTGTATTAATATTTACACTGTGATAATACAAAAGTCTCTCATACTAGAATTTCCTGTAAGATGCATGCTAATATAATTTCCGATATTATGTTGATATAGTAGGGCCCTTTGAACGCGGATTCCTGGTCTGAAACCGGGAGCGTTCAATACTCGTAACCAATTCTATTATATTATCAGTGTTGTAATCGTGTTGGCGTAAAGGTTACCATAAAACTGCTTTGAAATTAATAGATAATAATATTAGTATTGTATCCGTTGCATGCAATTAAGAAGCAAAAGCACTCCGGCTTAGTGGATGCGGTAAGCGCTGATGGAAGCACATTTAACGAAGTAGAACTTTATGCACTAGTAGGTTTTGATACTGAATTTTCAGTCACTGTAAAGATGGTCTTGCAGGTGGCAAACTTATTAACTTAGTTGAATCGAATGTTCCCGAGACCCCAGCGCAGGTGTGACACAGAACACTCCGGGGTGGCTTTTCATCCACGAGGAAGGTCAAGTACCTAGTCATGACGGTCTGATATCTGGCCTGGGTGACTACAAATGTACGTAACGTATCTCACGGGTCCCGAATTACGTTGCAGTGGGTTATATGTGGGGGTTTTAGTCGATAGGAGCTTACGGAACACTCCTTTCTATCTAGGAATTTCTGTACATTTTTATTCTTACCAAAATGTTTAAGAATGCTTAGGGAATATTCATGAGGTCGCCAAATGAAAACTTTTTTGCAAAAATTAAAACCGACTTCAAAAAAAACACTAAACGGTGTAAAATAACTCTAAATTCGGAAGTCTGTGGCTTTGGTGGGTTTGTCTTACTCATTATGGGCCACCGACTTCCAAATTTAGAGTTATTTTACACCGTTTAGTGTTTTTTTTGAAGTCGGTTTTAATTTTTGCAAAAAAGTTTTTTATTTTTCCATTTTTAGTTGTTCCCATGAATATATTTGCCATGAATTTATTTTATATTGTTAATTGTTAACAAAACATGTCATGATAATAGGGTTTTCCACTAATCCCTAATAAATTAAAATTAACATACCTAACTGACGAAATCTAGGTATATTGTACCCACCTGCGTACCCCTCAGAGCATACAGGCGTGATGATACGTCATGATGTTGTATAAACAATAAACATCCAAGCGATTCCAGCAATCACGACAGATTTGCCGTCTATTTTTGAAGAGTTCCGTTGTATATCTCCGAAGATCAGCACCAGATCGTCACCAAATTAAAATGGGACCACCTCAAGAGTATACTCGTTCAAATAAAAAAAGAATTTTGAGAATCGGTCCACAAATGGGGGAGAAATCAGGTAACATACGTAAAAAAAAAAAATACATACACACGAACGTAGAACCTCCTCCTTTTTTGAAAGTAGGTTAAAAAATAAAAAAGATGTATTGTAATACCAAGGATCTATTGTGTAACATTTCAGTGCACTGTATAAAATGTTCTCTGTATTTGATGCCGAAATTTCATTTGTAAACAAAAATACCATTAGAAACAAAAGGATTATCGTAAGACATTACCTATATTCGCTTAACAAACCTTAGCTCAACAATATTTGAAATCAACAAAAACATTTTGCGTTTCTGTTATTGGAAATCCCTTTGAATAGCCACCAATACGTTTCAATTAAAGTAAAGAGTTCATTCTCAAAGCCATTTGTCGCATTTATTTGTCGCTCGATTTTTGGATTGTCGAAATCGAAATACACTGTTGGGATTGTTTCACGAAATTTCATCACCCCTTCGGCAATTGAGTAACATTTTCAACGGCACATTGGCAGTCATACTTCCTTTACAAAGGAGGAAATATGGAATGAGTTTTTGAGTTTTCTTCTCGAAAGAAACCCTAACAAAATCAAAGCAATTTCCGAAATTGTTTATTTACCTCTTGTTTCTTTTCTTTTTTTTTTTTTTTTTTTTTTTTTTTTTTTTTTTTTTTTTCATCCATTTGCAATCGGTCGTCTGACCATAAGCGAATTTGCTGTGTGAAAAATGGCGATTGTGGTGGAGCAGCCAGTGCTGCGCCTCCCACTTATAGAAGGTGGTTTCTCTTCAGTCTTTTCACCACCACTGTCGGGTTTAACAGTTCTGCAACTAGTGGGTTTGGATGCAAGGTTAGGCGTGTCTTGTGTTGACCCTTGTACCGTTCGATTTCATACTGTACCTCTTGTTTCTAAAGCAGGTTTTTGAAAATGGTAACTTTTGTAAAATATTGTTTTTATCATCTTATAAATAAAAAAAAGGACATAAAAAATTTCTTAAATTTGATAAATAATAAAATAAAATAAACTTTACTTCGGACAAGTAACGTCCATAGTGGGTTAGTAAACAAAAATCTTATGACTATGTTAGTAAAGCTTAATGATTATAGCTTAGTTATTGCATTTGTGATTTTTCTAAGAGTTTTCTAATTCAGAATTTTCACTATGGAGTTATATTTTCACCCTCTTTCGAGATATAGAGTTGTGCAATAGCCTCAGATCTCTAATGGCTGCAAGTATAAGTTTCCACGCTGCAGCAGTTGCTAGGGGCATTACTTAGAACTTCCAACTTTCCCGCGTAAATGTAACCCTGTTTGCAGTTCTCACAAAACTTTGTCGCCAACAAATGACAGATCTAGTAGCCATTTATCAATGTTTTAGTCCTGTTTCAACACCTTTACCGGTGTGGTCTCAGTGGTTGTTGACCATGTTAGTTGAGTTTCATCTTTACACATAAAACCTTCATTGTCCTCCACTATTAAGTAGGTACCTACATTGAATTGTTTAAAAAATAGACTTAAAACTAGAACACCTCATACAACTACAAATCCTTTTTCCTACTCTATTAAGTTCATCCGATGGTTGCCTGATCGCTTTTAGCAGTAAAGCTGCCCATTGTTATAATGCCTATGTAGCTCTACGTTATTATTTGAAAGTTTTTATTATGTACTACAATAAAAAGTATTAATTTATATTGTTACAGTAATTATTGAAAATATTACAATATTTTTTTTATGTCTGGACTTGAAAAGAGATGATGATCCCTGAGTTTGTTTCGGCTTTTCTTCTCAGAGGTAGTCAGTTAGGTAATGCCGACTTCACCTAGCATAAAGGAAAAAATGACGTGTAAAAGTGATTTCCATATCGTACTTGCATAATAAATAATTTCATTTCATTATTTTCTGCGAATATCTTAAGTTGCTTCTTTTCATTTTTTTAACTAGAAATTTAAAATTTCACACAAGCCTTTGAGACTAAGCTTTTTTGACTCTGAAGAATACTTTTAAGAATATCTCAAATTTTAGAAAGGTTGCTTTTTAGTTCGCGTTTTAAAAGGGGATGCACCAAATAGAAATTCCATAACAGTGCAATTACATTGAGATTACGTTCAACCATAAATATTTTGGATCTTCCATCGATCCAAATACCCACCATGACCTTAAACTTTTTTGGCATTCAGAGGTCGTCCAAACCGCTTAGTGTTTGGTCTCATGCCAATGCCAAGGCGAGATTTATCAGTAATGCACAGATAAGGTTACTCTTTTACGGTCCAATTTCTGTGTTCACAAAAGGGCTAAATAAGTAGCAATGTAAAGAAATAAAAGAAAGAAAATACATTTATTGGCAACAGCTGGATCCACGCACAGCAAAAACACAATAACACAAAAAAAAGACAAAAATGGCATGTCTCACGACTGCGCCAAAAGGTTCATTTCAGTGGTAATGCCAGACAGATGCTGAAATCCTGCCTGACGCTGATTTTCAAATGAACCTTTGGGACAAGTGACGGATGAGTAACAATTATCGTTATACCTACTTTATAACTAAATAATATTTAATAATAATATATATAGTATTCATAACTTCATAACTAAATATAAAACTAAATAAAAAAGATAGAATGTAGCCTAAAACCTGTTTAAGAAAAATAATAACCTATGGATGTATTATATGTAAGTATAGTATTTGGAGTGTTTGTATGTATTTGTTTGTTTGTTGTGTTTGTTTGTAATTTGGAAAGTCAACTTAATTTTGTGCAACGGTTTCATCACTTACTAGCAGACGTCACGCGGTTTCACTCGCGTAGTTTCCGTTCCCGTGGTAATATAGGGATAAAAGTAGTCCATGCCACTCGGGGATAAAGTAGCTTCCCAACGGTAAAAAAGTTTTTTAAATCGGTTCAGTAGTTTTTAAGTTTATTCGTTACATACAAAAATACAAGTCTTTTCTCTATATTATATTTTAGTATAGATAGATACTCAATTCTAAAAGAGCCATGAACCTCGTAACAAATATTTATACAGTTTCAAAATAATTTTGTCGAGTAGTGATTTGTATGCAAATATTTTTTCTGCGTATGGTGACATAAGTTTGTAGGTACTCTATGGAGCTCAGTAACACCAGTGATGCGGTAGCATACCAAAGGATATAATTCTTATACTGTGCAAAGTTTCCATAGCGATAACTATACAACACTGCTGAAAGATAGTTTCTAACATTTCCAGACTCTGGTCATATCTTTTAGGCTGAAGTTCCGTATTCTCTTTATAATAGAGTTTATTAATTTGATTAAGACAGTAGTGTTGTACAATAAATTCATACTGTAGTTTTTATGCAAATTCGAGTTTTATAAAAATAGCATTTGACAGAATAAATCTAACTTTTGCATTCAAAACTTATGTAGGCACCTAGCATAGGTACCTACTTAAAAAAAACAGTAGAAGTTCAAAATGTAAGAATGTATTTTTTACTAAACGTTACAAACATTTTCCAAAATAATTTGTTGTAGATACTCATCTTTTTAAACGTAAGACATAAGATGTTATTAGTACAGCGATATTAAAGCTTTAATATCCCCGGGGCTGCGTATAATACGATTATGGAGCTGAAATCTGACATTGTTTAATCAAGCACCAATTACGAACTTCAGTACTAGACCTAACTTAGGCTAGCTTCGAGAGCTGAGCAGGAAAAGTCTAAAAGAGAGTCTGTACAAAAAAGGTTATACTCGCTTGGTTAGAATATAAGTTAATGATTTTTAACCGGCCAAACTTTAGCATTCGTTTTCCATCAAAAGTTTTCACACTGGAAACCATTTTAGGTACCTACTTATGTACGAACCTCCGGCTCCGTTGAGTTCCTTTTACTTTACGAAAATAAGAAGATAATAACTTATTTTCAAGTTTCTTTCGCCTGTCAGAAAGAATACCTACTGTATAAATTTTGCGTCTTTTTCAATAACAAAACGAGAAGAAAGGTAAGTAATCCGATTGCCTTTAATCACAGGTTTCCAATCGGTGTAGTATGGTGAAAGAACAAATTAGTTCGTAAATACATCGATTACTTACGTCTCTATTTGAGTGTTTTATTGGTAGTTGTACAAAAACACATTTGTATTTGTACACGTTTTGTCCATAACTTCTACTCATTTTTAGGGTTCCGTACCTCAAAAGGAAAAAACGGAATCCTTATAAGACCACTTTGTTGTCCATCTTTCTGTCTGTCTGTCTGTCAAGACCCTTTATTTCGGAAATGCGTGGTGGTATCAAGTTGAAATTTAAACCGTATACATAGGTTTGTATTAGTCCTATGAAGTTGTGATAATAACAAATTTCTAAGTTGACGTAAAAAAAGATACGGCTGGTTAAATCACCAAAAAGCGCATATTTCGACACTCTCAAGGGAATTAACATACATAGGGAACTTCCCGTTGACCTAGAACTATGAAATTTAGCAAGTAGCATAGTTATAAACCAAAAATATAAGAAAGAGTCTCAAAACTAAATATATGTAATTAAATCTAAGGAAAATAGGGGTCTTTATTTTTATTAGGGGCCTAAATTGCAAATTGAAGCTTCGTGTATTGCTCTTAGCACGTAACTTATTTTTGTCTCGAATAAATAAAACAAAAAAAAATATTTCGCTTACCTTTAGACCTATGCCGCACGCCGCACGTCGCAAGCCGCACGGGAAAGAAAAGTAGCATTTTCGTCAAATGCTACTTTTCTTTCCCGTGCGGCTAATCTAACTTAGCTATTAAAAAGCTCGTCCTATTAATAAAAACAAAGTAGGTTCAATTGCAAAGACGTTTGATTATGGAATCAGAAATCAGCAGGACTTGTTCCAATTACATGGACTGTAATTATGCATTTCCTTTCATCAACTCCCAAGTCCATATCAAATGAACGGAGCATACCATGCATATTAATTTAGTAAATTAATTGTAATATGTTGCAGAGCGCTAACGAAGCAAAGTTTTCATAGAGCTAATTTATAAGCTTACGGTATTGAATGGTAGCTATTAAAATTTCACAAGTGCATATTCATACCTTCCGGCGAAACAGTTTAAACTAACTGACTATCCGGTTTCCTAGTAAGTGCTTAGCAAGGTACAAAGTTAGAACGTAGAGTTATCTATACCATTAAGTAAAGCTAAAGAGTTTGTTTGTATTTTGTTTTAACGTGGCAATATCTTCCATATTCTATCTACCAATACCACAGTATAAAATATTAATACAGTAGGACGACGCCTTTGATCTCTGGAAAAATGCCGACAACTTCTACACGCGTTAGACTTGAATAATACCTCCCGCACTACGAACATCGTTTTGTTTGCAGTGCGGGAGCGGCTTTTCGCGTCTCGCCCCTCACACCCCGCACGATTGCTCTGTCTAGGCGGCTTCGTAGGACGACTGTATGTTTTTAGACTGTGCCAATACTCTTCTGGGCCTCGGAAATGCATGCACGTGAACCCGTTGGTTCCGGCTGTCATTTATCTGACAGTCGTTACGGGTAATCTGTCGTTCGAAAGTCTGACAACCAGTTTAACCAAGGGGTATCGTGCTACCCAGTTACTGGGTTGTGGAGGTCAGACAGGCAGTCGCTCCATGTAAAACACCGACAGCTACATCCAGTTAAACTAAAAGCTGACCCAAACATAGTTGGGAAAAGGCTATATAGATGGATGGATGGATATAGGCAGAATAGATGATGACTTCGCTATGTCTTCAGTTGATGTGTTTGAAATATCAACTACGCTTAACTTTAACAGTAGTGGCTTATAAATGAATATTTGTCCCTTTTCTTGCTTTGTAAGAGAGAAAACGCCTCAATTCAATTTAGCTTGTATACAAGGGAATCGTTACTATTGACAACTGCATCGCGCCTATTTCAAAGCGGTAAAAATACACCACGAAAAATGTGCTTATTACTGTAAGGTTCGTATTTCCCCCTATTTATTTCAGTATTATATAAAGTTTAGCCTTTGACCTATACAATCACTAGTTTGTGGGCTGGCATGTAGGGGAGAGCGGGGCTAGAAGTTCCGATTTTCAGTTAACCTCAAAATTTGTTAAGAATACTTGATTTTAATATTCTTTTTTTGTGATTAATATTAACCTACATATTTAAATTTGCTATTAAGATAGTTAACTGGGCCATTTATTGTGTGATTTATTTGTTATAAATTTTTTTATGACCAAAGTCGGAAAGTAACAATTTACCCCGATTCGGGGCAAGTTGTTAACAAGCCGGGGTAAGTTGTTACCATATCTGTTAAAGGTTTTATTCGTGAAATAAACAACAATAAACGACGAAATCAAGTCTGTTTATTCAGCAGTAAATAATCAACAATATCCAACGTATTATCGGTAAACATTTGTATGTTTTAACAAGTAACTATAATTTGTACTTTATCAGTTATTCAACATTTACTCATTAGGATCTTATCAATTAACTTGCAGCTAATCAACTTTGATAATTATTTCAGTAATTAACTATATTGCTTTGTCATAAGTTGAATATATCAATAAAATAATAATAATGAAAAAAATGCAATCATAGGCAAAAAACAAATAACTGTGATTATGATATATCTTCTGAAGTTTCATTAGAAAGCATTAAAATGGATTAAGATTTCACCTGTTATCCAATCAAGACCAGGTTTTCTATTTTTATGCCAAGATGGTGAAATACTGTAAGCACTGAATTTTACTGCACATTTGTACACCATTTTTTTTAGTTCTTCTGTTAGAAGGCCGAAGAAAATTGAGCTAAACTTTAATATTATAGTCTGCCAACATAACTTCCTGTTTTGCCGTAAATACAACTCTTTTTTTTGTAGCCAGTTGTGATTATTTTCTTCACGATATGTTACTTTTTTTTTTTACAAATCTGTTGTTTTTATTTTTTTGCCATCATTCGCGGCTGTTTGCAGCAATTCCTTGGATATTAATCCTCGGTAGTTTTTCTTTTGTAAGTCCGCATACTGTAAAAGAAAATAACAATATATATACCTCATTATGGCGCATGCTGGACATAGGGCTCTATCAATATAGAGCCCTATGTCCAGCAGTAGGTTGATGATGATGATTCATTACTGGAACAACATTAGTTGGGGCAAGTTGTTCCAAGGTCACAACCTGCCCCAGAAAAAAGGAACATCTTGCCCCAATCATACGAGTTGACAAAACAAACAAAATACAGATTAGGTGACTAAACATACGTCATTTACGCATAGTGTATCACAACAATAGATAAATCCTCAAATCGAAACAATAAAACACTAAACGCAAATCGTTAAAATTCATGAAACAGACCAAAAATGTTAATTACGAAAATATTTACTTACGTGAATCAGCGACGCACATCCTGCGGATCCAATATTCCCAGCTCCACTGGCCTGTCTAAGATGGCCGCCGTCAGTGCGCTGTGGCATTGCATTTCGTGACGTGTTTATTGAACATTCCTATCTCTATTCCTCGCGGAGTGGTTTCAATCGGAACAACTTACCCCGGTAACTTCTAGCCCCGCTCTC
Organism: Euplexia lucipara; assembly: GCA_921972225.1. Taxonomy (NCBI): domain Eukaryota; kingdom Metazoa; phylum Arthropoda; class Insecta; order Lepidoptera; family Noctuidae; genus Euplexia; species Euplexia lucipara. Next base: position 10,744,982 of record OV179144.1, read on the forward strand.
CCCTACCTATCCTAAGGTCAAATTTTCAAGGCTGTGACTGCACGTGAGGACTTCATAAGTAATTGTTACATCACGAGTAGATCTTTAATTATACATGGTTTTCATTTATGAACTCAGCCCAAAGATACTGACTGACTGTCTAGTTTTGGGTTAACTGGCAATTATATTTTGAAATGAAATGATTATACTTTTTTTTTTTTATACCACGACGGTGGCAAACAAGCTTACGGCCCGCCTGATGGTAAGCGGTTATCGTAGCCTATGGACACTTGCAACAACACTTTAGCCTACTGTTACTTTATTACTGTTTTTTAATCTCAAAAGTACCATATATGGATGAAATGATGATAAAATGATGCAATGCAATGATGATGATGTGATATGGAATAAAGAAAAACCCTTACTTACTGTTTATTGGTCAGACTCAAAAGTACTATACTTAATTATGTACTATATGTAGGTATGTGTCTTCTTACCTGAAACAAAAAATAAACATTATTAGGTAAATAGGTACTTTTCAAAAGTAAATCGCAGAGATCGCTAAGTAAAGTAGTTATTAAACCAAGAACAAACAGCTTAAGAATGCTTATTAACAAAGCCTGAGTCTATCTCTTATAACAGCATCTAATCACATGTAAACAACATGCCATTTCCTTCATTATAGACCTTATTGCATAGTTAATAACGGCTACAATATGAACACGGTAGTGTGAAAGATAATGGAAACAAATGACAATCTAGATAAGATGACAAGCGTGCCGTCGTACGTAACAATGCACGTTATAGTAGAATAGTAAAACAATGCAGATACGTTATAACACATGTAATAGGTAAACAGTGTTTATATATTTAAATATGTACCTACTCTCCATTATATTTCCACTACAGAACTTGAGATATAAACGATAGAAAACTGAGTGAAAGAGACTGTCACCACTGCGTGTGTTTCTGCATATTTTTTCACAGTAATAAGCCAGAAGGCCTAGACTTAATCTTTCCTGTATTACACAATTTGTGAATAACTTAACACCTACATAATTAAGTTCAATGTACGCTACAAATTCACTACATAAATCGACTTTCTGTACGTAATTATTTGGTGTTTATAACATAATATTATTATATTCGAGTAGGATATCTATAGGTAACTTTGAGTAGATATAAAAAAAATATTGAAATGTAAAAGGTTCCGTTTGTAATTTTTTAAATAAATAGAAATCAAAATAAAAAAGCCGAATGCCAATGGCATTAAGTCCGCCTCTGTACATTGTATTAAATAAATAAATAGTTTTTTTTTATGGTAAGTAGTTTCGAAGTTCGACATGCTTATACATACATTGCGGTCAAAATCAAAACCCTTCTTTTTGCTTCGCCGAAGCCAGGTAAATAGCCATTATTTGTTTTATAGTAAGATGGGTTTTAAATGATTCTGTGCTTATTCAGCAAACCATTATTTACTCCTACCTAATTATACTTACCTACTCCAACATTAGTTTAAATCCGTTATTTGGGAATGCAAATCCTGATCACATTAAAAGGTTATTAATATCTACAGGTGGATACTGCACCCTTTGTTAAACCCCTCGGATCCTTTTCTAACACACAGAAAGTGTGGGGGACGGATATAAATAGCCCTGTATCAGGAACGTTAATATTATTTAGAGTTCTCGTTAAACTATAATAAATGAAACACTATATCATTTACCGTGACGTGAACATATGATCATTCATATTAACTGCCATTTAATAATGCACGTATCTGTTTCATGATTCACGACTTGTGTAGGGATGTGTCTTAAAACGTTTTTAAGTCATTTGGGTATTTATAATTTTATTCAGGAAGCTTACAGCTATTAATAGAGAATAGTTACAGTTCCTATAGCAGGTAATAGTAGATTCTATTTTGAAACAAAATGGATATTAGAGAATGTCAACAAAGAAATGGTTGCGCATACTCTTTCGTCATCAATGTATCAGCCAGACACGTCCACTGTTGGATCTTTCTCAAAGAAAGACTCTTCATGACAACCTTATTGGTAACTCTGGCATCCATCTGTTACCATCGACGTTTACCAGGTTGTTACTTCGTCTTTTCACTCTCATTCGAAAAGAGTATTGTCAATTTTAAAATCGAACGTCGCGAATTTGCATTCGCGTGAAGCATTCGTGTTTCAGTTAGGGTATGAATGAGGCAAGCTTTACCTCTAGATAAAGCTTGCCTCATTCATACCCTAACTAATCCAAATACCAACAATACTTACAGCCGGATTAGCGCACTGTTAACTTGTTAAGACCAAGATGTAGCTGCGAGATTCTGCTTTCAAACATCATAAAAGATTTAATTTGCTACAGTATACGCAGAAAATACAGATGCTATGATCATAATTTAATAGGAAAATATACTAATTATGATCTATGAACGACGAAATTATCTCCCTACCGTGAAAATAGAAATTGGTTTCGTAATTGAGGTTGATAAAAACACAGTCCATTGTTTCCACGACCCTCGACTATTGATTGTGTTGGCTTGAATTTACTCTGGTAAAGTAGGTACTACAACTTGTAGGTACTCCTTTATACAATCCAAACGAACAAAGGCTTGTTTAGCAAAAACTTAGGTACTTATTTTTCATTGCAAACAAAGATCAGACTTTTAGTTCTCTTTTCTACTTCTGAATTTCTTCCTATTAATAGAAAACAGTTTCTATTTGTGACGCTCCTCTTGTGGAATTTAGTAAACAAGTCCACAAACATTTCTGCAAGTTGTAAATAGTGCTGAAACAATAAATTATATCTATTCCGAATGTACTTATATCATACAAGAGAATAAGTAGAGTAGGTCAGCCATTCGTCACGCGTTGCTTTCCATTACATATCTTTAATAAGTAGACTTAGTAATGAGTCCCACTGGATTTATTATAGTGAGCACCAAGTACTTACCATCATCGTCCACGAATTTTTTAGATATTAAAATCAAAATTAAATTAAAAGTCATTTATTCAAAGAGATTTAAAATACTGTAGAGAGAACATGCGAGGGAATGTCAAAGAAAAACTTTGATCCCATGTATCAGTAGCGCCATCTAGAATAATATAACAATATTGGAGCGGCAGCGGAACGTACTAAATTAAACTCAGTCTTGTGTCCACTTGGAGACAAGTAGGTATCAGATGAAAATTTTGTTCGTGATTTCCCGTCAATGGGAAGTATTCAATGTCTTTGCATTCATTGACAAATTAGGCTTAGGATCAGCACTTTATCGCTTCACCACTTCCAACTGTTTTGCTGGGAAGAAAAAATGGCGTAACCAACTCCCCAGACGCACGCTTGTCTGTTATGTTAGAAGAACTTGAGTTTACAGATAAGAAATAAAACTAGAAAAAGACAAAACATAAAAAGAAATATCTCAACCGGTACCTTTCCCATATAACATTAATAAAACACACGAAATAAAAGTGTGACTTTTCGAGAAAACGAATTAATATCTTCGATTTTCCTCTTATGCGTTAGTCATTTCAGAGACTAAAAAAAAGTTTACCGTTGAAATACTATCCACATTCAGCGAGGTGCCGATGAAATATTGAACTTTCTCTCGACTGATGTTTATAATAGCAATTTATTTGTGAAAATTGAATTTAAAATATTCTTCGCTGCTGATAACGCGAACTTTCAATCGTTGACGGAGAAAAACGAAAAAAAATGAGAATCAGTGTCCTTACGTACTTTCCAATGGGTAACAAAGGGTCATATCTTTTTTTCCACTTGTACTAGTACCACATTAAAGTGATCTTGAATTTGTTGAGTTTTATTTTGCAAAACTACCTATCCTATCCGCTTAGTGACAATTTGTAATGTGCGATGTCAAGATATTTTGGACGTAATATTATTGTTCAGTTACTTTTGACAATTAAGGGTTAAGTAAATTCATGCGATGTGTTGTTCACCTAATCTTAAACTTTTAAGATGTTTATTCAATTCTGGCACTAACCTTGGTAAGCAATTTGTGTAAACTAAGGTGTTCATGAGTTTAGGAACTATGGAGAATAATGGATATGGCCATCGACTTTTGACAAAGACTGTACATCACGTAAAAAAACTTCTCGGCAGGCAGACAAAAAGTTTTATTATGAACGTGATACCTTTAACGACTGTTATTCCTTTTAAGGTAGTAAGTACAGACGCCAGCACATCAAGTTACCCCAATGTGTCAAATTTTCCCAATTGAATATGAACCTTATTCTGTTTGTCACAAAGTTGAAAAACGATCAAAGAAATTTGACACATAGGAGTAACTTGATGTGCTGGCGTCTGTACCTACTCTTAAAACACACAGCACAAAGTTTATCAGTCAAAACATTCCATTTTACATATCGGCAAACATAACATATTACCTATTACTAAACATCATCACTAGCAGCTATAAAAACGTTGTTACGTTATTGATATAGATATAAATTGACAGCAATAATAATATCACTCTCATGAGTTCAGTCCTCGACTAATGTACGTCGTGTTTGCTTATTGGACCAGTCATATCAATTGAGATTATTAGCCAGCTGTATTATTGTCAACGAGGCAATCGTTCTGCGTCAGTACTAGCAATTGTGGCTTTCATTATTCTCTTTACTTTGACACTATCTTCAGTAATAGAATCATAATGTTGGTAGTTAATTGATTTAAGATGGTCTAATAAATATTCAAAAATTATCTTCTACAGTACTTTTCTGTATAGAACTGAAGTGAAGGTGACTCGAAGTACCATATACATGCATGACAGATAGCTTACTCTACACTCCTTCACGTAACTTTTTGCTGATTTTTTTGACGGTGTAGACCGACAGACTGTTCTTCTACATATTTACGTCTGGCTTTATTGTATAGCCGTTAATATTTTGATATCATAATTAATATAACTATCTATTCATCAATCTAGACTTTTCTTATAACCTTGACTCGGCCACCATACAATTAAATAACACAATTTCCCCACCTTTCTTACCTACATGTCTCCTATCCCAATAAATAAACGAAGTATAGAAGAAATCAAAGTGGACAAAATTGGTGACTATCAAGTCTCATCTTTGGCTACTTTTTCAAGTGCTACTACAACTTTTCAAAAGATTTTAGGACCGTCTCCTTAGTCAAGCACAATGTTATTGGATTTTTCATCTGATTTTTTTTAGCTGCAATCCGTAATGTAGATTCAAGCCCAGTTGATGGCAATAGGTTCTCCTCTGTCCGCATGGGACTAAAGCATAACTGGCAAAACGAAGCTGTGAAATATAATAATATGTACGTGTATACCTCTGCCTAATCCTTCGGGAAATACTGACGTGGTGTTATGTTAACCCTTAGTCGGTCACAAAGTTTCCATGTTCCTGATCCGACCAAGAAACATTTTATTAATTTCGTTGAATGACCAACAAAAATTTTATGGGTTCTGTTTATTGCAACCTTGAGGTCTGTTATATGAAATTCTAAGGAAGCCTGAAGTTAAAAACACAAAGAAAAATTATGTTATTTTTGTAATAACCTGACTTAATGCTCGGCCTTCACTGTATGAGAGGAGGCTTTTGCCCTACAGTCAAACGTTAACAGGTTGGTATTATTATACAAACAAAGTTTGACATTTACTTCGTTCTGGTTTGATTAGTTTTATTTTTAACAGAAGTACTGAAATATTCATCACACTGAAGCTCATAAGAGATCAACATTTTGAAGGTCAGAGGCCGAAAATGAGCTAAAAATAAACCAGTTACAATTTCTTTGGCAATGTCAGATCCTACTTATAATTCAGTCGTCTCACGACGCGTTTTTATTCACCTGTGGAGCAGATCAGCTCAATAAATCACCATCACATGAAAATATACACAACGGATAACGGACTTGTTGGACACGACGTTTTGTATATAGCTGTTATATTTTAGTTTCCCCCATGAAGGCCGTAGTTACAAATATTATATAGTTTTCCACTAATAAAGCGTGACCAGGTGACAAATTGAAAGAATTGAGACGCCACATTCTTTACAAGTTTTATGTCACTATAAATAAGAGCAATTTTGTTATGTTGTAAAATCTTTTAATATATAAAATTCTCGTGTCACAGTGTTTGTTACGAAACTCCTCCGAAACGGCTTGATCGATCCTTATGACATTTTGTATGAATATTTTGTAGGTCTGAGAATAGGACGTAAACTGTTTTTTTTTTAAACAAAGGCGAAACGAAGTTTGTCTGGGGAGCAATTCTTTTAATGTATAGGTATAAAATTGTCGTGTAGGTAACAGTGATTGTAACAAAGCAAATTTTGCGTGTATATTCAGTAAGTCTGAGACTTGGACGTAAACTAATAAAAACTAAATAAAACTAGTATTGAATTTCATGTCACTGTTGGGTAGCCCAGGTACTAAATAAAGTACTCGGTGCCATTGATTTTTTATATATCAATGCTCGGTGCACGAATATGCTTTATTGTCGTATCCATTTGTACGGAAAACTTAAATGCGCTTGCTTTTGACGCGACTACGCGATCTACTCTCGCACCACGTAACTTAACGATTATTCCTATACATTTCTTCAGTTTTCTAAAACGTTAACGATTGTAGATAGTCAATTTGGCTAGGCCTGCTGATTTGCCGAACAAAATGAACGCGACAGTCGCATGTTGACGCTTTAGTTAGAACATAGCCCGATTGCCGCCTTTTATCTATGTACGAGTAATCTATCTACTTTAAACTCTTTGAAGAGGAATCATTGGAAATTCTAATATAAAATAAAACGTCTGATCATTTTAATCACCTCTCCATTTATTATTGGATAGAGCCACGGATATCTATGGTTAGAGCTTGCCAACCCGTTGCTTTTTTTTTTTTTTTTTTTTTTTTAATATTACAAACTAGTGCTTGACTGCAATCCCACCTGATGGTAAGCAGTGATGCAATCAGTGATGGTGAAGCGCACTAGTTTGTTAAGAGCCTATTCACTCTAGCCTTGAAGACACCTAAATTATAATCGGACGGGAAGACCGCAGCAGGCAAGTTGTTCCAGTCCTTCGATGTACGCGGTATAAACGACGAAGCGAAACGCTTTGTCCTAATCGTGGGAGTGCCAACGATGTAAGGGTGGACACTCGCCGGTTGTCCGATGGTAGAATGGTGATGGCGGAATCAAGTCATGTAATTCCCGTGCACACTCTCCAAAATGTATCCTATAGAAGACCGAAAGGCTAGCTATCCTACGCCTATGCTCAAGGCTTTGCAGATTGGTTCTAACCAAATCTGGGTCACCAATAAGCCTCTTCGCACGCCTCTCCACTGAGTCCAAAGCTGCTAGATGACATCTGGCAGCACCAGCCCATATGTGATTGCAGTACTCCACACACGAACGGACCTGTGCTTTGTATAGCATAAGAAGCTGACCAGGTGTGAAGTACCGCCGGACCTTTGCAAGAACGCCGAGTTTCCTAGCAGCAACCTTGGCTTTGGACTCAATGAACCGCCCAAAGTTTAGGTTTGGGGAGATTTCCACTCCCAAGAGCTGAAGGCGGTCGGTGCACTCCAAGGATACATTCTGAAAAGCAGGAGCCATGGTGAACGGGCTCCTTTTGGCGGTGAACAGACACGCCTGTGTTTTGGCGGCGTTGAATGCCACAAGATTTGCTTCGCCCCATTTGGAGACTGCCTGAAGTGAGGCATTCGTACGCTCTACCAAAGCCTCTCTTTCGGACTGGATTACGTCCTTACTGGCCCGGGTACTCGGAAGATATCTCTCTACTACTGTGCTGTCGTCTGCATACCCATAGATACCGGGCATTAGCAGATCGTTGATATGCAGCAGGAAGAGAGTTGCAGAGAGAACAGACCCCTGAGGAACTCCGGCGTTAGTTGTCATGGGCTCCGATGAGCATCCGTCGACAACAACTCGGAGAGACCGTTCACTCAGGAAGTCTTTAACCCAACGAGTCAGTCCAGGAGAAATGCCGTACGCTGGAAGCTTACTTATTAGGCCTGCGTGCCAGACCCTGTCGAAGGCCTTCGAGACATCTAAGGAAACGGCCATCGATTCCCCATTCTTCTCGAGAGCCTCGCCCCACAAGTGAGTGGCGTACACTAGTAGGTCCCCAGTAGACCGATTGCGGCGAAACCCATACTGACGGTCACTGAGGAGATCGTTACCTTCTAGGTATACCAAGAGGCGCGAGTTCAATACACGCTCCATAATCTTGCAGAGTATGGAGGTTATTGAAATCGGCCGATAGTTGGCAGGATCGGCACGACTGCCCTTTTTGGGCACGGGCTGCACGTTGGCAAGCTTCCAGGACTTGGGCACTGTAGCAGTCCGAAAAGAGAGGCGATACAGGCGTGTCAATACAGGAGACAACTCAGGCGCACATGCCTTAAGAACAACTGCTGGAATACCGTCTGGCCCACTAGCTTTATTCACGTCTAAACGACGCAGTGCTCTCAGGACTTCCTTGTTCCTTATGCGAACCTCGAGCATCGAGGTGTTGCAGTAAGGCAAAATTGGTGGAGAAGCACTGCCAGTATCGAGACGTGAATTATGTGCGAAGAGAGATGCAAAGAGACCAGCTTTCTCTCTTGCCGTATGAGCCAGTGTACCATCAGGTTTGACCAGCGGAGGCAATGTGGGCTGACAGAAGTTCGCTTCGACCGATTTGGCAAGGGACCAGAAAGCTCTGCTACCGGACGGCTGTGCAGAGAGCTTAGTGCCAATATGAGTAATGCGGTCGAAACGAGCCTTCTTTAGTGCCTTTTTGTAGGACTTGGCAGCAAGGTTGAAGGCTTTCTTCTTTGTGCTGAGATCCGGAGCTTTGCGGTCACGAGCGTCAACCGAGGTGAGAAATGCCGAATGCTTACGCTCTTCAGCTTGAGCACAATCGGCATTGAACCAAGGGTGAGCTGAGCCACCGATGGGCACGTCACTATAAGGGATGAAATACTCCATAGCTTGACGTACCACATCGGATATAGCATCCGCACAGCTCGACGGATTTTCAGAAGAAAAGCAGACCTGCTGCCAAGGATAAGATGCAAAAAAGTGCCGCATCTCATCCCAATCAGCTGACTTGTATCGCCACATCCGCCGTACTCCGCGTGAGTCGCAATCAGGTGGGGAGAAGGACGATACAGACTTCACCAGACAGTGATCTGAAGTTCCTAATGGTGAGGAAACTGTAACAATGCATCTGTCCGGATCGGTGGTCAGCAGAAGGTCCAGACAATTGGCAGTATGACCATCTACATCCGGCACCCAAGTCGCTTGTCTTACCAACTGGGAGAGGCCCATTGATACCGCAAAGCTTCGTGCTTCTCTCCCAGCATGGTCTGTCTTCTGGTATGGGAAGAGCCAGTCTTGGTGGCAGGCGTTAAAGTCCCCCAGAGCGACGAATTGCGCGTCAGGGTGCCGATGCAGAGCCTTATCGGCGGCCTCACTAAGGTGGTCAAATAGTTGAGTCGTCTCCTGGTCACCGTTGTGCGATCGGTAAACACAGGCATAGACAATTTTGTCCAAACCGGTGTCCACTAACATCCATAGGGTTGAAAAATTAGGGTCTTCAAGGTGTCGGAGACGCTGGCAACAGATGTCATTGCGGACGTACACACAAACCCCGGCACGCTGTAGGAAATGGTGTTCCAATGTGTACCCTGGGTAGTCAAGGTACGCCGCATCAGACGGACATCTTATCTGCGTCTCCGTCAGGAAAAATAAATGTGGCTTATCAGTCTCAAGATGGTGGTGGACCGCATCGAGATTTGAGTGTAGCCCTCGAATATTTGAGAGGTGCACTTGGAAAGAGAGGACGTGCTTGCGCTGTACACATTTACTTTTTTTCTTTTTACCTTTCATTTTTATGACAAGAGTGAATATACAGAGATGGAAGATGGCAGTTGAGCAAGGTGATGCAACGCTAAACCCAACAACACAACCAGTATTGCAGAGCCAATGGGGGGTTGATCTGGAGACTGCGGGGACGCCCGAACCCCCCCAGGGATTGCCATCGGGTCCTCTCGCCCGGTCGCCAACCGGCACGATGGGGCCACCCTGGGATTTTTCGCAGTTGGCGGGGCAGCCTTTCGTGCGTGGCTGGCACACTACTTGGGCCCCCAACTACCTGCGGTCGGCCAGCGGAGCACCGTGCTTCGGATCCCGCTACCCTCCATGACCAAACACCCGACACAACAAAAACTGGCGCATCATGACCGGCATACATCGCTATACACCGCTCAGACCCATCCTCCACCATACGGCTTCACCAGACAACACACCGGAACACGACGAATCGCTTGGCGGCATGACTTTGTCTGGGGGGTGGTAACTTTTAAGCCGGCAGCCGATTTTATGGCCTACCACCGCTGGTATTGCTCGTTTAGCACTACCCAGGGGACACGTGTAGGGAAGTAAAACACAAGTAGATCCTACGGACGTGAGCAGTTCATCCCCCAAAAACTCCCCAAAAAGCTTACATCATATTGTCGTGCGAATCACCATTTCCAACATATAATTGAGCGTTAAATTTTGAACAAGGTAGATGGAATGATGTTCGTTATAAACTTATACTCACCATTGAATACGTAGACTTTTTTTCAGTAGTTCATTTGGAATAAGTGATTGTAGACTTTGACCCAGTTGCCATAAAGCTTATTTTAGCACTACACAGAAATAACGACGAGAGAAACATTTTTGATAAAATGAAAACTACTAAACAATCACACTGAAACTGTACTTACACTGAATCTACAAGCAGCGAGTCACTTGGACCTCTGCTGCCTTATTCTAAACCGTTCGATTGGTTTCCGTGTCGGTAAGGAACCGTTTTCGACAATCTCATTTCCGAGCCGAAGAACTGCCAAAACGCTATTCACAGATCCGAACGGATACGTTTTTTTTTCTATACGATTGATCATTGTATTTATGGGGAACGCTACAAAATGGTAGTAAAAAGATCAGCGTGGTAGAAAATTTAAAGTAGTAAATAAAATTGGTTTATTTGAATGTTTCGATCCGTTTAATTATAGAATATACAGCTAGTAATTTAATAGACAGCAAACGGTACAAAATGATTTTATTATTAATCAAACAAACTTTATTTCAAATAAACTTGCTTTGTAAACAGCCGTCTGTCAAATTGGCATTGCCAGTTTGACAGACTTTTTTACTTTTTAAACTTTTTTTACTTTTTAAACATTGCCAGTCTGGCAATGCGGAAAAAGTTTTTATTTGAAATAAAACTATGGATTATTTTTTTTATTATAACTTTGCTTAAAAAAGGCTAAATGACTGTAAGTATTTGATATCAATACACAAATATTGCTATTTGCTCATTGTCAAACAATAGGGAATATGCATGTAATTTAAATATGGTTCGAATATTTTTTTTCCGGATCTTTAACGGCAGAAAATATGAACTAAATCATTATTTTACTTTTTAATAGCGTCACAATTATTTAAAATTAAAAATAAAAGTGCGAATTAAGCGCGGGAAATTCAAATTTGTGAAACGCATCACCATTGGTTATAACGAAAATTGACGTCAAATACTACGACAACAACTCAACGTCTACAAAACATACAATGTGTAAGTATGACATTAAGTATTAGAATGGACTTTTTATTCGAAAACATAATTATTGCCGTGTGTGTTGTGAACTAATTTAATGTTCAAGTGTAATTTTAGCTTCATAGTGGGGTTATTTAACATTTAAGAAAAATTACTGAAAGTGGTTTTGTAAAAGCACAATCTAATAATGTTTATTGCATTCGGGTACAAGCAATACCGGTAAACTGGTTTTTGAGCTTTTTTCATGGTGAAATGGTTAGAAGAACGAAAACACCCTAAGTAATAGTAGCAGGATCATAGTAAATGACGTAATCGAGATGGCGCGCGAAAATGGCGGCGTTTAAACAGCTCAAATTTATTCTGTATTTTAAATATTTTTTTAAGCTTCATTACTGCATTTTTTAATAGGTTTCTATTTTTTTACTATGTTAAAACGTTGTAAACAGTGAATTAAAAATATAAAAAAAATACATGCATATACCCTATTACATGTACAACTATACCAATAAAGTAATTCAAAGTGTAACTAAGTAGTTCTACATAATTACACTTTGAATATAAGTAAATGCGAAAGTATCAATGAAAGACGGTCAATACATACAATAATAAAACTTCATTTACTTAAATGTGCAGTGTTTTAAAGGTTTACAGTGTTTATATTTCTCTGAAATAACCTGGATTTATGAAAATCAAATCGTTTAAATTTTGCTCGGTATGGCTCCCGATAGCAAACAGCTGTCGGAAAGATTTGAGTCTTCTTATCGAATTTGGCTTGTCAAAAAAAATCGGTTTCGGATTTGTGAATTGCGTTTGGATGACATCTTCGACATCTTAGCCGTTCGATTCGGTGCGGAATCTAGTCGAATGGTTGTGAATAAGCCAGCTGAACCGCATAGCAAAATAAATAAAACTAAAACGATCAAAATGTTGAGCACTATTCGTGGTACACTGTGTCCTGTTTTATAGCCTGAACAAACTTTTACAGTAAACAACACTGAAATATCAAAAAATAATCTGTTGTTTCAAAGTACGATACGAACACAACCAATTGTCATATCAATTAATATTTTTAAACTGATTTACAAAAAGGGGAAGTTTCAATTCGTTTATAGCATATGTTTTTTAATATACAGGGTGTCTCATTCAAATCGGTCAGTATGGGAAAGTCTAAAACTATAAGACATACGAAGATCTGTTCCGAGGAACCATGTCATCGATTTTAATAACAAGAAAAACTGCATTCATACATTTTAAAAAATATCTGTACTCCGTTCGGGAATCAAACCCGGTTATTTTGAAAAAAAAACCTACACTATTTCTATTTAGATATCGATTGTGTAGGTCTTAAGCAGTAAATGTCCGTATGAAACATGATGTCTAAAATGAATAAAATGCATTGTTTCCACATACTTTAATTTATTTTAGTAGGTGGTCGAAGTGACCACGTTTACAATATTACAGATCTTTTTTAAAATGTATGAATGCAGTTTTTCTTGTTATTAAAATCGATGACATGGTTCCTCAGAACAGATCTTCGTATGTCTTATAGTTTCAGACTTTCCCATTTGAATGAGACACCCTGTATTGTGTTCCCTCAGAAGTAAGTTGTTTATGGACTTATTTGAAATTCTTCCTTTGTTTAACATACTTTCTGTGTGGAATATTATCGACATCGGTTAAGGTGTTTCGTTTTAATAGCTGAAAAATTATCCAAATGAACGAAAAACCAAAAAAAACAACTTCATAAAAACACTAGGAGGTATAAAACAACTCTAGTTTCGGAAGTCGGTGGCAAATAACGAATGAAACAAATCCACCAAAGTAAAACCTTTTAGTTTCCTTTATTTCTTATTTTTCCTTGCTTGAAAGTGAACCATTAAATCGTATATTCTATACAGTCAAAGTTTAAAACATATTTCAAATAATTCAAAACATATTTAAAATATATGGAAATAAAAAGAAATAAATTAAATTTATGGATGGTCTGAAATTAAAAGATTTTTTTTATTTTTTTTATTTTATATAAATAAGTAGACCGTTAAAAGGCACTTTTGAATGTCATATTTAAAAGTTTAATAAATAAGAAAAAGATTCTAGTTGCCCCTTCCAAAAGTTAGTTTTGTATTGAGAAGAATGGACAAGAGACTCCATACCTACACTTTATAATCGGACAATCTTAATAATAAAATGCATGTAACATATCCTTTGATGCTCCTGCATCAGAACTTTGTAGCGGAATGACTAAACGGATTTAAAATAAATTTAGTATAAATGAAGCCAAAATTACCTTAAAATAATATTTACGTAGAAGCGAGACTTTTGTTCGTGGAGTAACGTAAACTTTTTTAGAATAAATAAAACAGCTGTAAAGTTGTATGGACGTACCGCGAGGAGCTAATTAGCAATAAAGTTTAACATTCGGCATGTTTTATTCTGGGTTTATTTCTCAATGACCGGCTGAAACGTGAATGGTGAATCAGTGTCTGTTTCAACTTTTAGGGTTATGCTTGGAATTTTTTAATCGGCGTCCATTCAAAAAGTTAAAAAAATGTTTGGGACATTTGTATGTGAGGTCCTCGGTTTCTATCTAGAACTTTTCAGTATCGTTTTGAATAGCTTATCTAGTTTTAAGCCCATTGTAAGATCTCAATACATTAAGGAATGAAAATAAAGATAATATGAATATGAATCTGTGCCCGGTTGATGGCGATAAGGTATTGTACTATATAGAGTGGCACATCGTTGCACCTTCTGATACTATGGGTTCTGCACATTGTCATGAAACTGGACACCCTAGCATTGAAAATGTTCGTCGGTTGTTTTATTATTTTTACGATTTTTTTTATGTTGTTAAATTTAAAACTGTAAAGAACCGTAAAAAACAACACAATTCTTATATAACCCTATGAGATTTTTCCTTATGAAGTAAATAGAGAACTTCTCTAATTAAAAGCCGACAAAAAAAATACTGCTGGGGTGTCAGAGTGGTGTAGTTCGTTCAACATTGAATATAATAAAAGGTGTACCTTTGGTTAACTCTGCGGAAAATGCAGACGTGATGTTCAATTTATGTAATAATTAGTTTAATTAGGGTATGATAAGGCCGACGCACACACGGCTACACATCGAGCTATACATTTCCAGTTTACGCTGACCTCGCATTGTACGGAATTCCTATACTATGCGAGATCACCTTATACTGGAAATTAAAGCACCTTTGTACGTTAAAAGATTCTAATAAAAAACATAAAAAAAATATAATGTGTGAGGGGATCAGTAGTACCTACTACGTATTTGGTTTACCAAAAGACACGGGCTCTGACCCCACCTTACATGTATGATGAATGAGAAATGTGACACGTAAATAAATGAATGACGAATCACACATACCTATTTCTGAAAAAGTATTTCCAAGTTATCTGCTTGCTTAATGCTTACCTTAATCTAATTGATTTCACCGTCCCCATACAAATGTCACTTAAAATAACCCTGTGTTGTTGGAGAAATTTCAGAGAAAAAGTCCACTTACTTCAGATTGCTACAAAAAATAGGAAGGAAGGTAGTCGCTTATTGGACGCCAGGAATGTCGAGAACGGTGAAGTTATTATGTGATTAAATAGCCAACGTTTTAACCTCTCTGAAATTGAAATTGAATGTATTTTTTTTTATATTTACGCTCAGTTAAGCGATGGATATCGTTTCGTTTCGAAATACAGTTTTATGATGTCGCGTGTTAAACCTTATAACTTTTGGGTTTTCAGATCCATTAAAATATTTTAGTCACTAAAAGAGATAATAAACTAACTAATAAACTAACCTAACTAATAATTAACTAATAACCGTTAAGTTTGTTTATAAGGCGTTATCTCCAGAACTGCTAGCCCGATTAAACAAAAGTATTTTACTGTGAGAAAGCGACTCTGTTTTTAAGAGCAATAAGATATGCTAGGTTACTGTTACGCAGATGAAGTCGCAGGCAAAAGTAAATGTATAAATAGCGAAAGTAATATGAATTTACCTTACTTTGAAAAGGAATATTGAGGGATATTGTAACTATCCATAATGCGCACGATATGTGTATTAAGGGTGAAATTAATTTCCTCCTTAAATCCTTAATACACATCATCATTCATTCTTCATCGTCATTCTTTGACTGGCCTGTCTAGTAGTAAGTGACCCTGACTGCTATGCCGGAGGTCGTGGGTTCGATTCTTACCCAGGACAAATGTTTGTGTGATAAGCACGATCATTTGTTCTGCGTCTGGGTGCAATTTATCTGTAATATGTATTTATTTAGAAACTAGCTGCCCCGGCAAACTTCGTTGTGCCTTAGAGTCAATTCATTGCTCTTATTTTTTTTTATATTAGATATACATACGTTGAATAAGACGACAACAAATAAATCCAAACCAATAATAACTACTACTACTTTTAAATAAAACATGTATATATACCCTAACCTAACTGACCATACCTATCCTATAGCTAACCCAACTATCTAACCTAACTACCTTACTAAAAAATACTAAATTCATAATTTTAATATGAACTATTGCCTCTATTTTACATACATTAATTTATGCCTATAGTTTTCCCGGTCTACTTTAATTAAAGTCCTAACAGTAAAATAAGTTCTATTTGCAAAGAATTATTAAATTTCGTCTCTGTCATCATTGCTAGTTACGTAAATTGATTTCTGAAATATAAGACTTTTTTATGCTACATAAAACCTCTAAGTTTAGTAACAAAATAAATTTCAGAACGTAGGTGCGTATTATAAATTGACAACCTTACCTTTTTGGTTTTAGCTTAAGACTTGTCAATTCCAAATTGTCACCTGATAATGAACTGGGAAGTTTGACTCCTGTCATGTCATCCAAGATGGCGCTGCGTTTGAAAAATGTTTGAGACAACCGATATTCTTGATATTTATTTTTATGATGTCGAACGGGATAAAAAGTATCCTATGTCCTTCTCCTGGCTCTAAACTACCTCCCTGCCAATTTTCAGCTAAATCGGTTCAGCCGTTCTTGAGTTATAAGCGAAGTAACTAACACGACTTTCTTTTATATATATAGATATATAAGTATGTTTATCAGCTGTTTCAGTACCCATAACACAAGCTTACAAGCTTAACTTGGGACTAAATGGCGTTGTGTGAAAAAGTTGTAAAATATTCTTATTTTATTTTATTCATCCAGGATCCGTTTCGACTAGTGATAAGCAACAGTTACCAGACGTGAATACCTCCAATCATTCGCCGGGTCACCACACAATTTGACACGAGAGATCGATTGATAGATTAAATTCTCTATCTACTCGAGAGTGACTTAAACACTATCAAATTGAAGGCAACTGAGTGACAACCGATTTGATGAATGATTCGGGATGTAAGACACAAAAGCACAAGATGTCACGATACATTTAATAAAATGTATCGTGCCGTCTTGTTGAACTAAAAGAGATTATAATAATCTTGTAATGCATAAAATGTTTGAGTACCATTATATCATTTGCCTAACCTATTTCCAACTATTTTGGGGTTGGCTTCCCGACTGACCAAACACAGTTAAAAACCAGTGTTTTATATAAAACGACTGCCCATCTGACCTCCACAACCTAGTGAGTTTGCCGGATACCCCTTGTTTTTTTAGACTTTCGGGGTACTGAAAATCCGTAACGACTAACAAAGATCTACAACTGACAGCCGGTACCAACAGCTTAAGCTTTGTTATGCCAGAAACGCGAGGCACAATAAATAAATGATAAATGATATTTATTTCTATAAATAGGTTTTCACAAACACTTTTACACGTCTTTTTTTTTAACTAGTAGATAAGATTGGAGTTTCACTACCTGACTACTCTGAGAAGAAACACCGAAAAAAACTCAGAGGTCATAGTCTCTTTTAAAGTCCAGACATTATTTTGGTAATTGCTTTTGAATTCATTAAACCCCTAGAGGACACCGGTGTCCGCGCTGTCATTGTCTTTCTATTGTGTCTCTAATTGTCACGAGTGAAAGGTTAATTCTAAGATTTTTCTAACTTATATGTATATTTTTACCTTTTCACGTTTTGTCTATTTTTGGTTTTGTTTTGTTATTAGTCTAATCAATATAATTGGTTGTCAGAACAATGGATTTTCTTTCTTAAAACTAGAAAAAATAGAAATATCCACCTTTCAGTAATATAAGTGGTATAATAATATATTAATAATAATATATATATATATTATAATAATGTATAAGTAATATATTCTAACTTATATGTGTAGTATTAAACTGTTAGTATAAGTTGGTCAATAAATAAATAAATCTCGATTTGTTTTTATAATTATGGCATACGAGTGATTAATGTGCTTTCTGAGACACGGAGGGGTGTTTGAGTATCTACAAATGTATGGATAGAATTAACGAAAATATATGTGAGTAGGTACCTACCTACATATGTAGGTATAGTAATACTAATATTATAAAGGCGAAAGTTTGTGAGTTTGTGAGTGTGTGTGAGTGTGTATGTTTGTTACTTCTTCGTGTCTAAACGGCTCAAGGGATTTGAATGAAATTTGGCACACAGATAGTTTGTAACCTGAGGAGCTTGTGGCTAAATTATAACAGCCGCATGGGTCGATCGAAGGTTAAGCTACGCTTGACGAGGTCGGTCCGTGGATGGGTGACCATTTATTACATACCAAGACTCCTCCGTGCCTCGGAAAGCACGTTAAGCCGTTGGTCCCGGCTGTCATTTGTAGATCTTTGACAGTCGTTACTTGTAGTCAGAAGCCCGAAAGTCTGACAACCAGTTTAACCAAGGGGTATCATGTTACCCAGTTACTGGGTTGTGGAGGTCAGACAGGCAGTCGCTCCATGTAAAACACTAGTATTCAGCTGCATCCGGTTAAACTGGAAGCCGACCCCAACATAGTTGGGAAAAGGCTAGGCAGATGATGATGAGATAGTTTGTAACCTAGATTAACGCATAGGAATTTTAATCCCCAAATTCTAACGGTATCGAGGATTTTGCGGGTGAAATCACAGGGCGCAGCTAGTAAATTATAATATTCAAAATATTTCCAAAGAATTGGGAAAATTATCTCAATTTATTAGCGTCGTCCCATTCGAAATTTATTCTAACGAAACCGTATTATGGTAATTCCTTCGCAGCGGTGTCTTTATGATTATATACTAATATCAGATGAACCGTTACGCGTATGGTTAAATTACCATAGTCCAATAAAGTAAGTCGAATACAGTTTTATTATTTAATGACCCCATCAAAGGTAATGAAGGGTAACTTCGTTTTCGGTCGCCGCACAGTGGTCCGGATTTTCAAAATGATGGACTTAGGATCGAAGATGAATATTTCACTAAACAAAAAATGGTATCGAATAGTATATTTAACGCTGATCAATACTTATTACTACAATTTTTCGATAAAATTGCTCCTTCACGTCCAAAAAAAATATTGAAAAAAAAAATGTATGGGAGAAAATCTATTTTATTTTTTTTCTCCGGCTAGTATCAAAGTATAGCAACCAAACCTTATGTCCTAGTAAGTACTTGTTGCCGTCAATACGACGACATATAATTTGCTTGCGTATCTCTGCGGCCTTGGCGCCTACGATGATTTAAAGTTTCAAATTTTTATGTTGTATTTTCTAATGATTATTAACGAGTTTTGCAATTAAAATGAATTAAAAATATATTTTTTCAATACAATATGAATTAAAAAATATAATTGGTAGTCATTTCATATATATAAAAATAATAAAATTATAACTTTTTTAAATAAAATTTTAACTTGATCTATGTAATTGAAGACAGTTATGTGCTGACGATGACTATCTATACCTAAATGACTAAAACTATTAGTTTGATAAAATAATAATTTACCCCCTCCACTTGTTGATTGGTTGTTCAACGAAGCGGTACTAATTATGTTAGTCACTACTTGCGAACTTGCGTTCGTTATAAATATCTGTGCAGGAAACAATTAAGGGCAACTTTTATTGTATTGTTTCTCAACCCTTGAGGAAGCAACATCGATGATATCGATACTGTAGCAGCTGTGATTCCATCCACATCAACTGTCGGCACATTTACGGATTTAGTTCAGATTAGGAAACCGTTTGTTGATCCCTGCAACAAACAGAAGAAAAGACGTTCTGGGTCTCTTCTGGAGGAACTCACTTTTGCGTTAGTCACAAGACTTAAGACAGAAAAGAAAAATGACTTAGCTAATATTATTGACCACAAAACGAAAAACCCTGATAGTGTTGCGATTGTTTAAACTACTTTGTTTAAGAAAAGTAAGAAAATATCATAAGACGAAGATCACGCTCTAGGTCTTTATACATCTTTGAACCTGTCAAAGTGGAAATATTTGTGTTTAAGGAAAGTGCTAATAGACTCATTGAAGCTAAGAAAGATACTATCCAAGCGATTTAGAATAATTTAGATATTACTGAGGGAGGAGCTAAAGTGAAGATTCAAGCCCTACCGGATCTGACAGTCCAGAACATTCTTCAGATTACTGGTACCCAAGTTGATTCGTCAACTGAAGGATTGAAGTTAATCAGTAAATGGGGTTTCGATGGAACTTCTTCACAAAGCACCTACAAGCAAAGAAGTGAAGATGTAAACTTCAGTGATTCATCGGTTTTTATGTCAAGTCTGGTCCCTCTTAAATCAATTTCTTATAATATCACCATATGGGGAAAACCCAACACCTTCTTCAACCCATTATTATAGGCCTATTAAGTTTGAATTTTGTAAAGCGACAGCAGAATATATCAAGCAAGAAGAAGCTTCATTGAAAGAAGAAATAGATAATATTGGTCCTATAAAGTGTGCCGGGCTGGAAATTCATCACGACCATTCATATGATAACGATCGACGGCAAAGTGGTCACTATTATAACGGATACTTCATCTGCATCTACCTGCAATATTTGCCTTGCTAAGCCGACTGAAATGAACAAGCTGTTAGAAGTATTTTCAAGTCCTGTACAATAAAATGTATATAAATATGGACTTTCTACTCTTCATATGTGGATACGTCGTATGGAGTGTATTGTATTCTACATATATCATACAACATGGACTTCAAAATGTGGACTGCACGAAGTGCTAACAAGGAGCTAAAAGCTGCGAAAAAACATCTGACACATGAAGAATTCAAGCAGCAAATGGGAATACTTGTGGATTTTGTTAAGCAAGGCTATGGAACCACAAACGACGGAAATAGGTACAGCCAGGAGGTTTTTTAGAGATTATGAGAAATCTACCGAAATTACCAATATTGATAAAGACCTTCTAAAGCATTTGGCGGTTATTCTTCAAACAATTTCATCTGGATGTACAGACGCCAGCACATCAAGTTACCCCAATGTGTCAAATTTTACCAATTGAATATGAACCTTATTTTTGTCGTAAAGTGGAAAAAGGATCAAAGAAATTTGACACATTGGGGTAACTTGACGTGCTGGCGTCTGTACCATAGATATTGGAAAATTTAGAACTTATTGTCGAGATACAGTTCAGATGTTTGTTCATCTATACCCGTGGTTTTTTATGCCCGCAAGTGTGCACAAGCTGCTCATACACGGTGCAGATATTTGCGAACACTTTGGCTTCCTAACTATTAAGCTAGTGAAGCAAGAAATAAAGAATTTCGAAGAGTTCGTGAATAAGAAAGTTTAACAGGATGAAGGCCAACGAAGACTTGCTGCATATTTTTTTAATTAGTTCGGACCCATATTTATCCCATATTCGACCAAAATACAACAACTCAAAACATTTTGATTTCTTTTCGGATGTTAAAGAGCTTGTGTTGTTGCCTGAGGTAGCAACAGAAGAAACCGAAAATATGGATCTGCAGGAGCTGCAGGCAGGAGTTGACGATCCATTAGCGAAAACGTGAAAGATTTAGCGATGTTGTTATTGTAGAAATTGAATTAGTTAGATAAGTTGTTTCATTAAAATAGTCCTTTTCAGGACTACCTGAAATAGTTCTTTTCAGGACTTCTAAAAATAGCCCTTTTCAGGGCTTTATCTTATATATTTCTAACCGTTTCTTTTAATATGAATCGTCAAAAACATTAAGCATAATAGACTTAAAATTTGAAACTTTAAATCATCGTAGGCGCCAAGGCCGCAGAGATACGCAAGCAAATTATATGTCGTCGTATTGACGGCAACAAGTACTTACTAGGACATAAGGTTTGGTTGCTATACTTTGATACTAGCCGGAGAAAAAAATTAAAATAGATTTTCTCCCATACATTTTTTTTTTCAATATTTTTTTTGGACGTGAAGGAGCAATTTTATCGAAAAATTGTAGTAATAAATATTGATCAGCGTTAAATATACTATTCGATACCATTTTTTGTTTAGTGAAATATTCATCTTCGATCCTAAGTCCATCATTTTGAAAATCCGGACCACTGTGCGCCGTCGCCACGACGTCGGCATTTAATAGAAGACTTAACTTGATCGTAGGTAATATCCAAAGTAGGCATCCATTAAAATGCTCTGATGTCGCTTTCAGTAAGGCCGTAAGGTTAGATGTCCGAAATACTCAGCAATTGGATGATAATAATATGATCTGCGGTGTTTTGGGCCCTATGGCCATATACTGTAG
This sequence comes from Euplexia lucipara, assembly GCA_921972225.1. Taxonomy (NCBI): domain Eukaryota; kingdom Metazoa; phylum Arthropoda; class Insecta; order Lepidoptera; family Noctuidae; genus Euplexia; species Euplexia lucipara. The sequence goes on from OV179144.1 coordinate 10,767,199, forward strand.
TAGTAAAGTGTGTAAGAAGGCTCTATCTGGCGAAATGCGGTGTAGTATACAGGGTGGCAGGGACATCGACGCACATCCGCTTACCATGGATTCAGTACATGATTCTGGACCCCCCTGCGTTGAAATTTTTCGTCGGCTTTTCCTTAAATTTTACGTTTTTTTTTGCATTTTTTTTTACTGTAAACTGTATTAAACATTATTTTTACCTATTCCAATGAGATTTTGTAAATTCACTTGTTTCACTTAAACCAGCAATGAAAGTAAAACAGGAAAGGGCTACCTGATCAGCTGTTTTTCTAAAGTTCAAATGCGAGGTCAACACTAGCATAGTAGGTGCCTTCGCTTTTCGCTTTCTACCTAATGCCAACATTCTATTGTCGGCCACAAAGGACGCCACCGCACCGGGCGGCGCGCGGTCTAGTCTGTACGATATTTTTTTAACCAGCCATTTCCGAGATGAATGACCTTCGTAATTTCATTTATGGCATCAGGTGCAACCTTTTCACGACGTTTGCGCGTCGATGTCCCTGCCACCCTGTATAATAGTTAGGTGTACATACCTATTATACTACACCACATTTCGCCAGTTCATCCAACTTTTCCAGAAATGTAGAAGTGAGTCGATGTTATGTGTATCATGGTCGATTTTGAAAGTCCTAATCTGAAACCCGAATGCTTACAATATTGCAAACTTTCGTCTTTTAAGATTATATTTCACTTAGCTGTTTTTTTTTTCATAATAAATTATTAGATTTTCACCACTAGTAGATATGCATGTCATGTGTGTAGCGTAAGTAGGTATGTGTGAAGTGTAAAATGCGTTTTGTGCATAAAACCATTTTCCACATTACAATTTATGATGCAAATGAAGCGAATAATGGTAACGTCCAGGCTATGATTTATTAAATAACATTTGAGCATTATAGTAGGCTGAAATAATTTGTATTTAATTATTCGGCGGTTACTGTTAAATTATTAAATTAAACTTTTAACATTTAATTTATTTTGTATCGTGTGTAGTACAAGCATATTTATAGGGTGCATTTATTAATCCTTGGGTAACCTTACACCGATACCTAAGGGGTATAACCGTTTTTATTTTTAATTAACCCCCGACGCAAAAAGAGGGGTGTTATAAGTTTCACCGCTATGTGTGTGTGTCTGTCTGTCTGTCTGTCTGTCTGTCTGTCTGTCTGTCTGTCTGTGGCACCGTAGCGCCCAAACGGGTGAACCGATTTAGATGCGGTTTTTTTTTAACCCCCGACGCAAAAAGAGGGGTGTTATAAGTTTCACCGCTATGTGTGTGTGTCTGTCTGTCTGTCTGTCTGTCTGTCTGTGGCACCGTAGAGCCCAAACGGGTGAACCGATTTAGATGCGGTTATTTTTATTTGAAAGCTGAGTTTCTTGCGATGGTTCTTAGACATAATTCATCAAAATCGGTTCAGCCGTTTCAAGGTTATCAGCTCTTTTGTGTTAGCTACCGTGGCTATTTTAGACGTCTATGGGTATTAACTTTACTTACAAACATATGTGTGTCTTAAAATATCAAACACCCATGTGTGTAATATTAATAGGCAAAATTATGGTGTATTTGGTCTGATGCAGCCAGGACTATCTAGCAGACCAATACACTCTTGGGAAAATAACAGCAGATATGTCGTGTTTGGATTCATTTTAACCTGCATTTGATTCTGCTCACAATGCACTGATGGCAACTGGGTGAGCTGATGCTGCAGCCAGGCTGTCCAGCACACCAGTGGGTAGACTCTTGACAAAATAATAGCAGATATGTCATGTTTGGATTCATTTCAACCAGCATTTGATTCTGCACACAATGCCCTGGTGGTAACAGGATGAGCTGATGCTGCAGCCAGGCTATCCAGCACACCAGTAGGTAGACTCTTGACGAAATAATAGCAGATATGTCGTGTTTGGATTCATTTCAATAAGCATTTGATTCTAAACACAATGCACTGATGGCAACAGGATGAGCTGATGCTGCAGCCAAGCTATCCTGCACACCAGTAGGTAGACTCTTGACAAAATAATAGCAGATATGTCGTGTTTGGATTCGTTTTAACCAGCATATGACTCTACATACATTGCTCTGAAAAATTCTCATAACTGTAAACTCTATAAAACAAAATTAATGCGTTTAAAAATGTTAAAATAAAAATTAAATTAAAAATTTAAAAAACCCCCACCGCAAAAAAGTAAAACATTTAAAAAGTTAAAAATAACACTTTAGCCATGAAATTTTACGTAACGTCGGGGTACCGTTAAAATAGGTACCTACCTCATACCTACAAGTACTAGGAACATTCTTTACTTAAGCGGTACCCCGACGTGAAGTAAAATTTCATGGCTAAAGTGTTATTTTTAACTTTTTAAATGTTTTACTTTTTTGCGGTGGGGGTTTTTTAAATTTTTAATTTATATTTGAAAGCAGGGTCTCTTGCGATGGTTCTTAGATATAATTCATCAAAATCGGTTCAGCCGTTTCAAGGTTATCAGCTCTTTTGTGTTAGCTACCGTTGCTATTTTAGACGTCTATGGGTATTTACTTTACTTACAAACATAGGTGTGTCTTAAAATTTCAATCACCCATGTGTGTAATATTAATAAGCAACATTATGGTGTATTTGGTCTGATGCAGCCAGGACATATAGCAGACTAATACACTCTTGGGAAAATAACAGCAGATATGTCGTGTTTGGGTTCATTTTAACCTGCATTTGATTCTGCACACAATGCACTGATGGCAACTGGATGAGCTGATGCTGCAGCCAGGCTATCCAGCACACCAGTAGGTAGACTCTTCACAAAATAATAGCAGATATTTCGTGTTTGGATTCATTTCAACCAGCATTTGATTCTGCACACAATGCCCTGATGGCAACAGGACGAGTTGATGCTGCAGCCAGGCTATCCAGCACACTAGTAGGTAGGCTCTTGACAAAATAATAGCAGATATGTCGTGTTTGGATTCATTTTAGCCAGCATTTGATTCTGCACACAATGCCCTGATGGCAACAGGATGAGCTGATGCTGCAGCCAGGCTATCCAGCACACCAGTAGGTAGACTCTTGACAAAATAATAGCAAATGTGTCGTGTTTGGATTCGTTTTAACCAGCATTTGACTCTACATACAATGCACTGAAAAATTCTCATAACTGTAAACTCTATAAAACAAAATTAATGCGTTTAAAATTTTTAAAATAAAAATTAAATTAAAAATTTAAAAAACCCCCACCGCAAAAAAGTAAATATTCAAAAAGTTAAAAATAACACTTTAGCCATGAAATTTTACGTAACGTCGGGGTACCGCTTACGTAAGGAATTTTCCTAGTACTTGTAGGTATGTAGGTACTTATTTTAACGGTACCCCGACGTTACGTAAAATTTCATGGCTAAAGTGTTATTTTTAACTTTTTAAATATTTACTTTTTTGCGGTGGGGGTTTTTTAAATTTTTAATTTAATTTTTCAGGGATCGGAATAGCTAGAGTAAGTGTATCTACTCAAACTTTGAGGAAGTAAGTAACGAGGAGTGGATAATACCTCTTTTGCAATCCCAAAATAATAACTCCGAGGCTTTTATCCAGGGACTTAACCTTTTAACAGCCTGATTTGAATCATGAAGCACTGTCTTAATTTTACTACCATAAGATATGAAACATTGTAACACAAAATCCAACCAACTTATTTTTTTCACGGGGGGCATTAAAGGAGTGACCATAGTGGCGTTCTCTCTGACTTGTATTACGTCCTGAACACCCTGGGCATTAGACTTCTGCCAATTGACTAATTCTCTCACTAACATGGTAAAAACTGCCAAGCTCTGTTTTAATGCCTATTTTTGCCATTGACGCGCGTGAACATTATTTGCGTGTAGGTACATAAAATTTTAAATGTGACAAAATTTTACTCAATGCCAAACAAAAATTGTATGATACTTCTAAGTATTCTTTTACCAATGTATCCAAAGTCTATCTAAATATTTGTTTAGACTTTGAATGCGAAGATTACAGAAGAGGTAGGTACCGATTTATCCACTCTATATTGCTGCCTTGAAGTTAACGTAAATATATTCTAGCTTTTCTGATCTCTGCTTACACTCTAGTTCAAACCAATTTGAAGTAAGTAGATACAGTTCGCGTCTCGTAAGTTTTCCGCTCTGAACCTACACTTTTTGATACATATACACATGCTGGATTGGTGGTTTAGTATAAGATTTACTTCTACTAACTAACTGAATGACAATATTTTACATAAAATTCATGCCTATCTGATCAATACAACCCAGTGACTGGCTAACACGTCTTTGGTTAGTTATCAGACTTTCGGGCTTCTGACTACTGCCAAAGATCTTTGAATAACAGAGGGAATCATTTCTAAACGTACTTTTTGGATGGTCATTCGTTCCAGTGGACGAGTAGACTTTGAATTTGCCGAGTTTAGTCAGTACCAAACTCAGAAAATTCAAAGTGAATGTCAAATGTTTGCCTCAATTAAACCATTAAAAGGCATTTTGAACGTCAAACTTACAAGCTTAATAAATTATCAAATTAACCAAAAAGTAGGTTTGTATAGGGAATAATGAAAACCTTCAAAACAGTTTTTTACTATATTTTGAATACAATTTATCAAATACATGAATGAACTATGTACCCAGAATAAAAACTACTCAAGCAAGCGTGCAGTTGTCATCGGTTAGTCACAAACCCCTTATCATTTTCCATTTAACTATGCGCTTTAGATTATGCCTGCACACATAATTCATAAGCGACAATAATTACAAGAAACCCTTATAATTTAAAGTCAACTTTGTACCCCTTTGACAAAAACAAGAAGCGGTGAAAAAACAACTCCATTAAATTTACTTCACAAGATTATAATACCACAGACTGACATTAGCATAGTAAAGGAAATTGAATAGTCTAAGCCATTGTGCACATTTTTTTGGAATATATATTTTTACTGGTCGGTACTCAACACGGATAAAGTAGAATGGTGGAGCAATTAGTGAGTAGATATTTACATAATTGTTTCATCTGAGCCACGTCTCAAGCCGCGCTGGCGCCGAGATAATCTTCAGAATAAAATACAAACACCCTCCTTAAGCTTACCCTCTGAGTTGGAAAAACAAACAAATTATATTTCATCCAATTAATTCTTTTTAATCACCATTTTTCAAAACCCAATCCATTTTAGTACAGTAAATGATTCTTATCCTTCACAAGCTTCGTAAAGTGAAAATTAATTTTCCGCAACGAATATTTACGAAACCGTAAACAACTTAAATTGTATTTCCTTCTATGAATTATAATGTAAGTTGTTTATCATTCCCGTCAGCATAAACAACATTTTTTTAGAAGCTCAAATCGACGCGTAGGATCAATAACGGTACAAAAGAAATAACAAACAAAACAAAAATAAAACAGTTCCGACCAATAACAAGTTGGGCCTTCTGACATTACACCTTTCGGAATGTTAACCTACTTTTGAACTAATAAAATGAGTGAAATACAACCAACTATTTTTGAGCAACCACCTTCTTTAATCTTGGAAACCAAACATTCAATAACTCCTAGGTAAACACACGTTCAATCAGCGCTTATTACATTGTTTCTTTTCTTTGAAGACACCTCAAAACATATTGCTAAAAGTGACGTTAAAAACATTTTATTTTTTTATGTTCGGATGTTGTAAATGAAAAACAAATAAAGAACGCTTACGGTTTGGGTGGGCGGTAATTACTCCACGCAACACGTAGCCGCATGAGCGCGTTAAATTATGAAACAAGCCAAACGTGTACGCTTGAACATATCCACATTATACACAAAAGCCTTTTGACATTGACGACCATGATCCGACAGAAAAAAAAGAAAGTCGTGCAGTAATACTGCTATTCAAAAAGATCTACAAGTGGTCACTTTGAGACTGAAACTTTGCCTTACGAGGGCACTCGCATTTTTAACAATCGGCAATTTTTAGAGTGTTCTAGACTAAAATATTCTAGCATTAAACCGCTCTTCTTATGAATGCAACGAGAGAAATCTTCGTACTTAAGACACAGAGGATTATTTAGAAGGAGCTGGTGTAAAGTTTTGGAGCGCGTGTCTTTGGTAAGCAGAATTTAAGGAACAAACGCGGAAAATAAATCCACAGAACTGTGAAACATTTGCAGTTTATTCAGCTCTACTATTTAAACTTGCGCTCCTTAACTTTATTGCCAGAACCGTAGTAGTTGTTGAATACATTAAAAGAATCTTTATTATATTCGTCTGAAAACGCCACTTCGTCTTGAACAAGCGTCATGATATATTTTGGTGACTTCTCTATTTGAGGAAAGACCTGTGTAATAATTTACACAGGTCTTTCCTCAAATAGAGATGTTTGAAATTTGTTTTCACAGAGACATATATTTAACTATAGCTATCAAAGGTGTATACATGTTAACTGATACCTTTTTTTTTTTTTATAGAGTATGTCTCGCAGTGCACCCTACTGAGGGGTGGCGCTGCTATCTGCTCAACCGGTCAAACCTGTGGACGACCTCAATACACAAGGCTGACTGATACAAAACACTAAATATTTTAACTTTTATTAGAGTACAATTTACACTCACGTCACCTGCCTCTAAAAGCATCCTTTCCGTGTCTAAAAACCCACGACAACAACGACAGGTTCTAATTCATTCATTAGATCAGACGCTGAAGCGCAAACTCAACGTAACGATTCGTCAATCTAGAAAAGTAAATAACCCGAAGATTTGTGTTTGAATTTGTAAATCTCTAGCAGATATCGTAAAATAAACAAAAAGCCTTGTATTGGAAATAGGAATCAAAAAGTCAAGAAATAAAACTGAATCTTTGTGTATTACGAACACAAAGATAAAGAAAATAAAGAATGAATATATTATGTATAACAAGCCGTGTACCCGATAGGATTTCCCATTGGCAAAAGTCACAAAGTTTCGTCCTTGTCAAAAAAAAAATAACGAAAATTTTGCACTGGTTTACTTCAGTGTTTATGTGGCTTCCGTATGCCCATTTTGTGTAACACTAAGCGATTTAATTTTGAAGTTTAGTGAGCACAGGCCGCGCACGTTTTCACAGAAATTGTTTTTTTTTTCTCATTCGAATGTTTCGATAAAAGTGATTTATCAAATCTTATAAATACGAAAAGTGATGAATTAAAACATTTTCAAATTTAGCCAATCATGACGTTATTGTTAATAAAATATTGATCATAGATATTAAATTACAATATCGCAAAACTGTAGCAATGTTGCGTTTCTCTTTGTCGAGTTTTATGTAAGCAAACGTATGATTTCTGATATTCTATTAAAACCTATACCACTTTATTTTGGCCCTTAGCTCTGACTGTACATAAGACTAGCTCATATTATATTAGTGCAATAATTATGCATTATATTGCAGAGTTATGGCAGGACACTAATTGGAAGGCACTTCAGCTATATTTAAATAAACACCAACTAAACTTATGCGCACGCTTATTTCGAAAAGGTGCACTAATGAAGCTTGACATTCCACTCACAGAGGACTGTGAGTGATATGCTAACGAAGAGTGGATGAAATATAAACCACGTCCTTATCACTAAAATAAATATGAATAAAGTTACCATCATTTTGAAGCTAAATTCAGCGTATAGGTATTTATTTAGAGTCATCTAACGATTGGACTTTACCTGTGTGATTGAATCAGAAATGAAGAGATCCACAAAAAAAACCAAGATAATTGAGCATCTATTTATTTAGAGTCATCTAACGATTGGACTTTACCTGTGTGATTTAATCAGAAATGAAGAGATCCACAATAAAACCAAATTTAAATGACAGTGAGCAGCGCTATGCTCTGGGACCGGATTGTCGATAACCCCGAAAGATTCCTAAGTGGAGACCGCGTTCACGAAGGCATAGATTTGGCAAGTTTTCCACATGGTGAACCGAGAGCCTGATGAAGGCAAAAGAAGTCAATGCACGCATGCGAGAAGCAAAGGACGGGTCCATGTCGCAAGGCCTCTGGTCTATATCAATGGCTTCTATAGGCTAAGACAATCGGATGATGATTTTGTCTACAATAACTGTATAGAATATTAGAAAACAAACAAACATCCTTAACGCATAATTGTACCGTCTCCGTTCCATCGTGGGTAAAAATGCCTATGGAGTAGGTACAGCTGGTCATTCAGTAGTGTCTTGTTGTCAGTGCTTGATAAAATAATGTGAAAAAAAACAAACACCTACTCATCTTTATTCCTAACCACTTCCCATTGTGTATCTAAGAGATACAAAGAAAAGCAACTTCAAAGTCAAGAAGGATAGTGTTGAACTAGAAATATAAACGACCAGAAAATCGGCAACATTAGATAATATTTGTTACGCTACGTTAAAGCTATTAGGGCACTGGCAGGAGAACATCTCAATCAACTTCAAAACATCGATCAATCATTTGATTCAATAGGCACGTGCCTCTTAATAAAGCCAAGAACTTATTACGAAAGGAAAGTTGCCGACTTTTACTGAAAAGGCGTACCGTCAGCTTAATAAGTTGATTATTTTGATATTAATTACTATAATGGTGTATAATGTTTGTTATTGATTTCGGTACCTAAGACATAAGTTCTGAATGGTAGAATAGGGTACAATAGAATACTCTCTAATGTTGCAGTTTGTTACTAAATCATTAGTGAATAGTCAAATTCAAAATTGTTCATATCTTCAACAGGATTACAACAGTTATTGTGTAATTATTGGAGTCTTATTTTAAGTAAACAACGCCTGAGTTAGAAGACTCCGCTCTTCTACATATAACAAAAGAAAGAAAGGTACTAGGTACAACTGAATATTACTTTTGATATGAGTATTTAACATAGTTCGTGATCTTCATCATCATCACAGGCCTAATAAAATATCAGTGCTGCAAAATATTATTTTAACTTCAAACTTCAAACTTCAAACTTCAAATATTTATTGCGATCATGAGTAGATACATAGGGTGTTATAAAAGGTAAAAGTACATACATGATACCCTGTTAGGGCGCAGCAACACAATTTCAATATAGAAATACTTACACACTATCTAATCAATCTTTTATTATATAATATTCTTGGTATTTATATATTATATTAGTATATTATATACCTATATTATTATTATTAAATTATTATATTTATATAATATTTACTTTAACATATTATAAATATATTTTTTTATATTTCACACTGTTTTACAGATAAAGTTTTGTCCTCGAAAAACTCTTTTATACTGTAATAGCTTTTTTTTGTCAAGTAGTTTTTTAATTTATTCTTGAATATATTGTAGCTGGAGGTTTCTTTTAGTTGTTGTGGTATTTTATTATATATTTTAATACACATTACATAAGGCCCAGAATGAAATATAGACAACTTTGATACCGGTAGAACGAGTGTGTTTTTATTTCTTGTGTTACGAGGTTGTGAGTAACGGTCTTTCTTTATAGTAAATAAATGAATATGTTTTTTAACAAACAGACAGATTTCAAAGATATACATAGATGGTAATGTTAGTATGCCTAGTTCAATGAAGTGTGGCCTGCAGCTATCCATTCCGTCGATGTTTGCGAGGATTCTTATGCATTTCTTTTGCAATTTGAATAGAACATCTGCGTTTGTGCTATTACCCCAAAGTATTATTCCATACACAAGCCAGGAGTGTGCATATGCATAGTAAGCAATAGTTGCTGATTTTAAGTCTGTAGTTTTTTTTAATTGTAATAAAGCATATGTGAACCTGGATAGTCTCCCGCTTATGTTATGGATGTGGCTTTTCCAATTTAGGTTAGTGTCTATGTGTAGGCCTAATAGTTTAAATGAATCAACGCACTCTATTATTGTGTTATGGTGGGTATAGTTGATTACTAGTGGACGTTTTTGGTAAGGTTTAAACTGCATAATTTTGGTTTTTGTAAAGTTTACTTCAAGGTTATGGTCCTCGAGCCACGCTACAATTTCGGAAAGGGTTTTATTAATTTTAGGGTTTAAGTCTAATATGTTTTTACATGGAAATATTACTGATATATCATCAGCAAATAGAATATTTGCTGAATCTATGATTTTTGGAAGGTCGTTAATATATAACAGGAACAATATGCAGCCTAGTACACTGCCCTGTGGGATTGAGTTTTTTATATCATTCTTTTTTGAACGGACATGTGATATTTCACCGGTTTGTGAATTAAGGTGTTCAATTTCAACATATTGTGTGCGAGAGTTAAGATAAGAGGAAAACCAATCATAGGCAACACCTCGAACTCCAATACCTTCCAGTTTATTTAGCAAGATGTTATACGAGACCCTGTCATAGGCTTTACTCATATCGAGTAGGATACCTATAGCATATTTTCTGTCATTTATGTAGTTGAGAGCTTGTTGGATGTATCGATATACTGCATAGGTGGTAGATCTGTTCTTTCTGAAACCATTTTGATTTTCATCGAAGATGTTAAATTTCTCGCAGAATGAATAAAGACGTTTTGCAATTGTGGTTTCTATTATTTTTGAAAAGGTTGGCAGAAGGGCTATTGGACGGTAATTTGTGCAGTCAGTTACGTCGCCTTTTTTGTGTATTGGTTTTATGATGGATATTTTAAGTAGGTCCGGGAAGACACCTTCTGAAAATGATTGGTTTATCAGGTATACCAGTGGCAGCACGAGTTGTTCAGCACATTTTTTTATTAATGTGGGAGGAAGTTCGTCGTGTCCGAAACTCTGTTTGTTTTTAAGGTTTGTAATAATGGAGAAGATTTCAAGAGGGTCAACTGGTTTTAAGTATATGGAGTTCTCCGAACGCGTTAGGACTGGGCGCCCTGATTGGTTGCCAGGTGTACCTCCGACCGTAACGAAGAAGTCATTAAATGTATTTGCTATTATATTAGGCTCATCGATTACTTTATTTTGAACTTTTAGTTTAATATTATTTCTTATCTTTTTCGTTGTTTTATCAATAAGGCCGCATTATGCTGAGCTGAAACCATTTATGCCGCCTCTATTTTCAAATTGCGCTACACCGTGTTGACCTAAGAGCTATTTTATGCCTCGTACAGGTTACTTAGTTGTCCATTTTGTCTTCTATATTTGTTGCTTGTTATCCACAATTTCAACGTTTTTCTCTTTCTTTCTTTATTTATGTACCTAACTACAAAATATCACTGCGTCGTGGTTTATCCGTTCTGCGAACAGTGCGTCAGAATTTCCTACCTAATTACGTTATTATTATAATAAGTATTGTATCTGCCGATTAGTCAGCTGTTAGATAAACACATTACCGATATGCGATCTATTTTCTTCAAGTTATATATTATTAATAAGAACATTGTTTAGCCTTTGTCGCCAATACGACGAGAGGCCAAGTGACGGCCTAAATCTTATTGTCAATACACGATATTACCTATTTACCTAATACAGAAAACAAATCCAATTACGAGTATATTATAGTCCAAGATATTACTCAGTTACCATATCGCGAGTAATCTTTAGCTGCCATCATATGGAGCTTTAATATTAGAAAACGAGCTCTGCTCTAGACTGGTTTTGCTTGCCGCTGATGTGCAGGCGACTGTACCTTTACTTTTTTAAATTTATTATAGAAATAAATACTAAAGACTTTAATAAAATAAACAACCTTTTATAATTCAGGTAATCAAATTAACTAAATACATTAAAAAATATGCCCAGGCAAAGTATTTAATCGATGAGGCGTACACTTTATACATACAGTTTAAAAACTTTTACCACCAAATTGTACCGAGAGAAAAAAAAACAAGTTGACGTCTCAATTTTATTATGACGCACCATTTTCAATAGCAAGAGCTTTGACCCGTCATAAATGTCACATGTTAAGATTTCTAAAAACATCTCACGTCTATTTCAAAAGGCGTGCGACAAGTATTTTTGCAGTAGGTATTATTATTTCTCGTATCTAGGGGTTATAAACAGAAAAATTCCAGTGGATACGAAAATAATCATCTGGCAAAGGAAACGCGAAGACAGTTGACTCCTTTGATCCGTGTCTGTTGTATTGGGAAAATCACACGAGCGAATTCTGTATATTGTCAATAGCAAATACCAAGTGGTATCATGTACATAAGTTTATTGGTAGAAAATATGTATACTTTCTTACTTATAGATTTTCCCACAAGCTGTTTCATAATAGACTGTGTTATAATGTAATTATTCTATTTGTGTTGACAAACGAGTGGGTTGCTATTAAATTTGTTAGGAACGTGGTACACGCTTCATTGCTTATTTCATCGCTCCATGCGATATAATTAAAATGTAAGATTACTTGTACTTAAAAATAAATCAAGTTGGTAAAAAAAAGTAATTGAACAAAAAAAAGAAGTAATTAAGTAAGTATTAAAAATATGTACTTAAATAATAAAAACCAATCGTAATGTATGCGTGATGTTGCGAAACTAGACTGCCTTTGAAATCGGCAAGAAATTGGCTTTGGCAAGTCAGTCGAAGTCATCATTCGTCAAATAGAATACTACTTTTGAAAACCTGCATAAATATAAAACGTACAACAACTATTTCCTGCCTCAGAAACAATTTGAGGCAAGGATGTAGTTATGTTCCAATTTGGAAGGGGTTAACATATCTCCACTTATCACGCAGAATTTGAAGCGGTAATAGTCGACGGTAACACATAAACTACTGATGGGGAATATGGCCAAGGCCTTGAGCTCTAATATTGCCCAATTTAACCCCGGTGGTGAGCGAGCCAATTTCTAACATAAGAACCGGGTTACGTAAGCTACGAAGACGTAAGGAAACTATAGAACAGAATAGGTCTGGTTTAGTAAAAAAAAATAAGATTAAAAAAGAAAGAATGAAAAATATTTATTTGACATCAGTCATTTAAAACCTCCACCGCAAAAAAGTAAAACATTTAAAAAAGTTAAAAAGTTACTTTGCTATCGTTGAGCCATGAAATTTAACTTCACGTCGGGGTACCTAGGAATGAAAATGAAAATGAAAGGAATGATCCTAGAACTCGTAGGTATGTAGGTACTTATTTTAGCGGTACCCCGACGTTACGTACCTTGAGGGGCGACTCAGTGACGGAAAAACCATGGGGAAAAAGAGTTTTAAACATAATATGTAAATAAATAAATGGTTAGAAATAAATAGAACATGAGTAAATCAGTCAAATGTGTATTAGAAGTAGCTAGTAATAAGTTTCCATAAGTAGCTTCTCTACTAGTTGTTTCTCTTCTTTGAGGAGCTTGTGCTTGTAGCCAATATCTTTAGCGCAAAGTCCTGACGTTTGGAAATTAGGGAAAGGCCTTTGTCCAGCTATCATATTTGAAAAGTATAAAAGATTTAATCAAAGCGCTAAAAAATATCAATAAATATCCTATAATTGTTTATACAGCAGTGATCACTTGACTATGTGAGTACCTATCAATTAAAAGGTCTCGAGTTCAAAGCCAAGCCACCTCTGATTTTCCATATTCACGTGCGTATTGTAGGTAAGGTTATCATTTGCTTCCAAAGCGGTGAAGCGGCGAAAACATCGTGAGAATACTGGCATGCCTGAATGGTATGTCTCGACGGCATCTGAATGTGAAGCTAAGTCAGTAATGGGTGGCATTAAACTCTGATACTAGGTAAGTAACTGTTACTATTGGCCTACATCTTGCCACTGCTGGGTAAATTTCTCTCCCTTTTTTCGATGCAGGGCTAATGTGGACTACTGGTGGTTTGTTTTGTCCAACTCGTCTCGCCACCTTCTATGGTGTCTCCCGCGCCTTTTAGCTGTGTCAGGGCTCCACATGGTGATTATTTTGGCCTATAGCTCATTAGGCATACGACAGATGTGATCAGCCCAGTCCCTCTTCAGTTTGGCGGCTTTTGAACAACTTGTCACCACAAGAAAAGAAGAAGACTATCATTCTTTTAGAATAGGTAAAGCAAAAATCTACTGGATTAGGAAACCTAGAACTAACTTAATTACTTTTTAATTAAAAAGTTATTAAGTTAGTTGAATCTTGAAACTAAAACAATAAGAAGCGTTCCCAAGAGAAGATAAATCCTCTAAATAATAATTAGAGCAACATTGTAAGTTAACTTTACGATGAATATAAATTGTAAAAGGCGAATGGCAAGTACCCTCGGCCCCTGCTGTCGCGGTGAAAAACTACCGACAACGAAGTTACATTTAAGTGGCTGGAACTAACTGACATTGTTAATAGTCTGCACGTTATGCAGCTCTCACGAGGATAAGTATTCCAGATACGTAAAGAGCTTAGTTTAAAACATTCTAACCAGATAATTAAATATACTTGAATATACCATCACGCCAGTAATATTCAAAGGGTTAGGCAGAGGCGTATACGGGAGGTACACCTACATTTATGTTTAAGTCCCACTTAATGAGGGCGAGCCTATTGCCATCAATTGAGCACAATTCCTGACAGAGAGCTGCTACTGAGAAATACCAGATGTGAAAAACTCAATAACGCTTTGCTCGACTCGAGGATCGAACTCGAAACCTCATGACCAGCAAAAGCAAACGCGACCAACCAACGAGGTAGTTTTATCTGGATAACTATTTTTTTAGGCTGAAACCCAATTATAATGACCTGATGAATAGCCCTATCATTCTGGTAACCAATTGCAATGTTTAACCAATTAAAATCTACAGAATTATCATATAATACCATTCACACTAGGCGAGTACCTAGTTATAGGTATCTTTTACTCTTTTACGAAACAGTTGAATCTTCAAGTCGGAAGAAATAACAAACGATGCACTTTCGATCATTAACTTATAGGTACCATCTGACAAAACGATCGAAAGCTGCACCTTTTAATTCCTAAGTAAAACTTTTTCAGTAATTACGATAACACAATCAGAACGCATATTAACTCTCAACGTTAACTGTAATTTCCTCACTTTACACCTAGCTTGGTTCAAATTCGTCCTGTTCTAAAAACTAAGAAATTAATTTTCAAATTGCACTAAGCTCGGATATTAGTACAATGCTCATACGTTCATTTTAGTGTTCGGCAAAGACAGTTTTAGGAGCATATTAAAAGTATAACTAAGATTACTTTTTAGTAAATTAAACAGCTGATTTATTATCTATGAAATGGCAATCGTTTCTGTTTCATATAACCTCACATCTGCTGATTCGACGTAAGGAATCACTACGTTGCAGCTATAGGCTAAAATAGAATTATGAAAAAGGTCTGCCCAGTATCCGAGAAAGTAAAGATTACGACCCATTCTTGTGGTTCACCTTTTTTTGCAAATGCAGTGATATACAAAATCAATCCAGCAGGCCTAGCTATATTACAAATTCTATTTCAATTATCGTAATCGATAAGGCGATAATAGAAAAAAAATGGCGTATATGGAATCAGCTGTTTGTCAACTGTCAAGTGTTAACGAGTAGAATTTGTAATATGGCTGAAAATGAAATACACTTGACAGTTCACAAACAGCTGATTCCATATACGCCATTTTCTTTCTATAATAGAAATTGAATTTGTTATATGACTAGGCTTGCTGGTCAATAATAAAACCACCGTATAACACGCTATATTTTTCCTTCTGTTTTAAAATCAGACAACTGTTTTCAAACTAACCCGTGAAAAACAAAAAACTAATAGAATCGTAAATAAAAAAACAATGGCCGACATAAAGCCAGTCCATTAGAATTTATTACACCAATGAGAATCATAACTAACATGTAACAAAGTGGCTATACAATCCGCGTTTAATATAATGTCGGTATACAGGACAGCGACAATCTGCCTTGTTGTTAGGAAGCCAACAGACTACACGCGTTTACGTTGACGATAATCGTTTTCTACTTTTCTAGACAACCATTGCCTATCGTCAGGGATTTTTAGCGACTGATGTCGGCGACAGTAGCCGCTTCATAAAACACACAAAGTTACTACTGTGTATTAATAACAATGATACGATTATTTTAGGCGACGCAGGCCCAGAGATAAATACCTTAACCTAATCGACGGAACACCACCATAACAATTGGGAACGCGTACCACATAGCGTATTATTTTGCTCTTATGATCAGATGTACTGTTTAACTTTGTATAAAGGTATTAGACTGCTCGTTGGTCTAGTGGTTCCAAGCGATACTGCTAAGCATGAGGTCCCGGGTTTACTTTCCGGGGCGGGCCAAGTTTCATTGAGTTTTTCCACCTGGAATTTCTCAATATCAACCCGGAGTTCCAGACTCAGATTCCAGACTCTGGAACAAAAACTTTGTGCTAGATTGATGGCAATAGGCTCGCCCTCTATTACATACGACTTAAAAAAATAAGGCCACTGTCTCTGTTTAAGGTGAAACGACTGTCGTGACTGTCGCTGGATGCTAACAAAATGTGTGTAAGCTCTTTTACCGAAATCACAGTTTTCACTCCCAGTCAACAACTTCGTTAATTATGTTGTTACACAAAAAACATTTTCAATTTTATCTGTAAAAGTTACAACGTAACCTTGACATTTATTCATAAATGAGTTTTAGTTTCAAACGGTATGAATCACAACTCTGTGGCCATTCGTTGTTCTCAGTTCGATGTTCCATTTGTTCAACCAGATATTTATTTCACAGAAAATTAAACGTTCGAACACGAAATGGTAAAGCATTGAATTAAATAAATTCTCTTTTAGCATTAATCGAAACATAAAATGATAAATTTCTGTATTCGTTTAAAAAATATGATACATTAATTTTCGAAAATGCTCGCTTTGTTTGATCACCTTAAAATATTACTGATGAAATCGCCATGCAGTTTATACGGAAACGAATATATTTTGGATATTAATTTACAAGTTGATACTTTATATATTTAAATTCATAAATGTACCAAATACATCAGGGTATTAAAAATAAGAGAAAAGAAAGCTTCGACAATTAAAATATATGCAGGGAAAAGATGGAAGTATTCCCTTCCCTTATCAGCAATAAAGCTGTCATCAAAAGCCCGTCTCTCCCGCAGGTATAATAGAATTGTGCGTATTAGACACTGCTCCCGGGATTGTCTCTTAACCGTACTAAATGGATGACGATGAAGCTAAAGATAATCCTCTCCCTAACCAACGCTGAGAGGTATATAGAGCTGGGATTTTTAGCCGTTTCAGTAAAAAACCACAAGAGGACTTTTCGAAAATAGAGACAGACTTAATTGACCGAATCGCGATAACGAGAACAAATTAACACGTAGGTATCACTAAAGCAATAAATCAGAGTTAATCCAATTAATTGATACGTCTAAGGAAAGTGTTTTTTTACGAATAAACGTAGCTGGTGCCTATCATCCGACACACAAGTTAGTTGTAAGAGTAAACTGCTGGAATCGGATTATTATGTAGTTTGCAAGCGGTGAGCAACTGAGCAACCCGCTGCTACTTACAAACTTCTACTGGCAAGTTATGCCACATGGCGTCGAGAAATATCTAAATATTTTCTTTTGGGAGCTGTGAAGGCTTTATTTTTTTATAGAAACTAGTGTTCGCCTATAGTGATCGAAACGGTTTTAGCATGCAAAGGGCCTAGACAAAGTCACATCTTCATTAGCGATAACGAAGGTTAATAAATCCGACATATTTGAAATTGGCTTAAGCATTTAAAATGCTGAATTCCATACATCTCAGAATCTTTTATCGAACATGACTTCTCATTCATTCTCTACTCTTTATTATGTTACTACAGATGTGCAAATACCAGGTGGTACTAAGGTGTCGAATATCATCATTTGAGGTCTAGGTAAACTATTAACATAACTAATTTAATAAAATCTAAAACCAAACAGGTACTACCAGCTTTTTATTATCTGATTGCAGGCCAAAGGCCTCTTTTTATACATAGTATAGACAAGTATAGACTTGTATAGACAAGGGCAAGAGTATTAATCACCAAGTTTGCTAAAAATGGGTCGAAAGCTTCTTACTTTGGTTAACTATAAGTCCAGGTTTCCATACGCTGTTTTCCTACTTTCTGATGGCTACTTATGTCTACAATAAACATAGAAGTGCAAGTTGTGTTGAAACAGTCACATTGGTACTTTACTCAAATCTAAACCCACAACTTTCTGCATGAGAACCGAGACCCTGGCGACTACGGCATAATAATCTAGTTCCACATTTAATGTGTTTTGTTTGGCGACGCGACTTCATTACCAGAGTTTGATTTCTCCGTGTTTTATGGACTACATAATTGTATATAATCTGAGTGTTACAGACATGTTAATTGAACCAAAGAAACATAATAAGGCTTTTATATCTATAAAACGAAGACTTTGAAACCAAGGTTTTGCTGCACGTTCCAAAAAAAGGAAATTTCAAAAGTGTGTCATCGACTGTGTCTGCGTATCCGCAGTACACAATTATCTGGAATACTTTTTTACTGTTCCCATTCGTACGGAATATAAAGGAAATGAGCACTGTCTCGCTGCTCGTGGATCTAAGTTGTCAAAATGCCAATAAATGTTTTACGAGAGCCGGTTAAATACGGGAATGAGGGGCCGACGGAAGACAAAATGACAGTGTTATTAAAAAGTTCAAAACCCGTGTCTTTTATACTGACTGTGATATATACATGCCAGTTTCCTAACGATGTTTTCCTTTACCGCTTTTAAAGCAAGTACGTCACGGATAAAAACAATAAACAGGGAAGAAGAGACATCACAACCGTACACCTTAACTTTAGTAAATGATTCTAAACCTCAAAGTCAAAGTCAAATCATTTATTCAAATAAATGATTTGACTTTGACTTTGAGGTTTAGACTTTTATAAGGCACTTTTGAACGACAAACTTACAAATTAAAAAAATAAAGATAATGATTCTAGTTGCACATAAAGATAAATATAAAGATACCGGGCTGGTATCCGCAACTCCAGGTCAAAGCGCGTATTTCGCGTATGGGCCATAATCTACCACGCGGGCCCAGTGCGAATCGGTAGATGTTAAATTTCTTCGATTTTTTGGGTCTAGGACATTGTGCATTCTAGGACATTCTAGTTGCACATTCCAAAAGATAGTTTCATATGTAGAATAAAGTGCAAAAAACTCCACACTTACTCTTCTAAAATAGATTTTACAATATTTTGTATTCATAATCAGATTATATGTGAGGATTAATGTACCTTGAAAACAAAACTACTATACTGAGATAGCTACAAGGTGATATAAAATCCTCTCAGCATTTAAATTCTTCGTCACTTTTTTTCAAATTTTTACGTATTTTTTTGTGATGTAAGATATTTTTGTTTGACTATCTAATCTAATAAGATTTTTTCTTAAAAAAGCAATTAAGCCACATCTTCTATTTGAAATGTCATCGGTTTGGAAAGAACAATCCTTTCTACCTATTGAATATTAACGTTGAATACCTACATGTATGAATGTAAACGAAGCAAAAGAAGTATGTAAGAATCGTAGCATATGGCGCTCTGTAGTTTCTGCCTACCCCCATGGGAAAAAGGCGTGAGTTTATGTATGTATGTATGTACCTACAAATGTTACGTACGAATGTTGTTTACTAAACTATTATGTTACGGTTATTCATGTTTATTATTGAAATCTGAATCCAGTTGTGGAATCCTAAAATAAGCATTTCTGTAATTCATTCATTCAAATTCAATTAAAATAGCTCTACCAATAGCGAAATAACTAAAATCAATAAGGCTTAGAGACAATGGAATGCGTCAATTTAGCGTTAACTAGTTTTTGTCCACAATTTTGTCAGCGTGGAGCTCGAATCCGCATGGGTTTTGAACATGATTTATCTTTTGATTACTGATAAACTGTTTTCATAAAAAAACACATTCTTAATTCTTTTTAAGACCCACCGTATTGTCCATTTAATAAAAACACTCTGTATATGTAGATTACTCAGCTTCTAGACAGCGTATCGAGATGAAATATGTACTTAATTTTGAGTTACACTTGCAAACAACTGTGAAATTCGCATCCAATTCTGCGTAATAGTTTTCTCGTGAAGCGCATACAAAGATACGGACAGATAATCAAGCAAACAATTTTTTTTAAATATAATTTGTTTGGCTTCCAAATTGCTGTCAGTCCCTTAAATACTTCTTATACATTGGTCAATTATAATTTAATTAATAAATAATTATTTATTTCGCACACCAATAATTACAAAAGCTGAAGCAATTAGGTACAACAGACAATTGCATTGTGCTTATGTATAGACTACAGCTAATCAATTTCTCTCACATTCAAGCTCAGTTATTTATTCAAACAATCAACACCATGTAAGCACAGAACGAAAGGCCCGATATCGAATCCTATTGTTGAATGTTCGCTGTCATTCCATCCTTTGTTCGCCCCTCGGCCACAATACAGTGTTGCATTACACCACTTATTGCCAACGATGTTGCACATGTCTATCTACCATAAAGCAATTTCCTCGCGTTCTCTATAAATGGAACGCGCAAAGAACCGGAAACTTTCAATAAACGTGAAGTGAAAAACAGCCAATACGCTCAGTATTCTTCTTTTATTGACTAATCAGCGTTGGATGTTTATTTTTAATATTTTATGGGTTAGGAAGAATAGAGTGAAATACATTCTAGGGCTTTATATAACACTAGTTGCTCCGGCAAACTTTGTTCCTCCTTAGATCAATGTATGATTAATAATTTAATTTACCTTCTTAGTTTTATGTAAAGAGTTGTCAAATATCAAACTGGACAAATTTGGACTAGGGAGGCATTTGTTACCGTCTGTCAGATCACCAAAGCTGGCGCTGCGATTGAAAAATGTTTTTTTTCTGTATTATTTTTAGATGTAAAAGATAGCCTTTGTATGGACAAAGGCTATCTTTTGCATATTAAATTTGACACAGAGATAAAACGTATCCTGGAGATTATTATTATTATTATTTATTTATATATATACAGTAAGTTCTTAATTACTATAAAACTTTGCCCCGCAAAACCGTGTTATCGGTTTAACTGCAGGATCGAGTCTCCGTACTATTTTAGAACTACTTATACAGGGTGTAACGGAAAGGGTATATACATCCGAAGGGCACGGATTCTCTTGGTGATAAGAAACGACATGGCAACGTTTTTATACATATACATACATAATTGTAAAGTTGAGCCCGCCCGCGCCGTCGCGCCTTCGGCGGTTAGGCAGAGCCCTATTATAGGTCTGTACTAGGCGCGCAGAACCCGAGATAGATATACTTGAACCTTGCCGGACAGGATTATGACCCTCATAGTGCGGTGGCACGTTTGTTATGATTTTGCATTTAATAAACTGTCGATATTAAATAATATCGTGAAGTTTCAAAGTTATTAGTTGGGAGCTGAAATTTTGAGGAAAGACTCGTTATTAAATACTCTATTCACCCTGTTTGTATGTATATACCCTTTCCGTTACACCCTGTATATAATAACAACTAAATCTTAAACATTATGCCTATGTTATACAATTTCATCATGTTTAATAATCGTAACTCTGACACAAAACACTTCCTATATATTATTCATGTAATGTTTCAACAGCTTACGCTTAAAAACTCGCTTATCGCCCTCACTTCGAATATCCTCCTTCGAAGATGGCTCCAGGATACGATTTATCTCTGTGTAAAATTTATTACCAGCCTATCATCCGTTTAGTCATGGAAATCAACCAAATAAACAGACAAACAAAGTTACATTCTCATTTATAAAATTAATTTGGATGGGTGATCTCTATCCTAAATGTTAACGGTTTAATCGCAGTATTCAATTTGGAATGAAAGTTTTTATAGTTTCAAGTTTTTGAATACCCTTTTCCATGACATAAAAGTATTTGCAACATTGTTGTTAGTATATACAAAAGGCAAAACGAGGTTCTTGTACTCATCATTATGTACGCATTTACTACGGAACGAACTACTATGTAATACAACTCAGCTGTTCCATACATTTCTGTCGAGGTACGAGCAAATAAGTGTATTGAAGTTTGTGACGACCCATTTCCAGCTTTTTAATTTACCAAGTTAAATGTTGTAGAGACATAAAAGCAATGTTTAGAGATTTTTTTTATGGAGAACGCGGTACATATTAATATGATCTTATTACTTACTTAATAATTTTTAAACAATTGGTCGCAACCGTCTCTGCGAAAACTTCATAATTCAATTCTCGAGTTAACAATACATTTTTTTCCTAAAGAAATCCTGCCGGACTTTAAATTTGTAATGTCCCGTAAATAACGAAAGGTTCGTCCCAAATTATAAAGGACCGTACAATGTGTTTATTGAACCGAAAGTGTAAATAGGAATACCTTTTCCTTGGCCTTATACATTGAGTGCACAGGCGTGCCGTGCTCTATAATAATAGTACCTATTACTACAAAAAATGTCTTGACAAGGAAAAAGTATATTTTCATAGAGAGAAGGATGTTATTGATCACCAATAGTGTTTATTGAGTTACTAAGAGAGAGCAATGAAAGTCTAAAGTAAAGTAGTTTTGTTGCAGGAAATTAATTAAAAGTCACGTTTGTAATGACAAATGACAATCAAAACCCCCAGGACAAATGTTTGTGTGATGAGCACGATTATTTGTTCTGTATCTGGGTGTAATTTTATCTATCATATGTATATATTTAGAAATATATAAGTATGTTTATCAGCTGTTTAGTACCCATAACACAAGCTCTCAAGCTTAACTTGGGACTAAATGGCGTTGTGTGAAAAGTTGTGGAGTATTTGTGGTGTATTTAATGACATGTTAGTTATAAGTGGTCCCTGGAAAACATCGTAAGGAAACCGGTAGGTATGTCTGAGAGATAGTTCTCTATGGTACCTATGTGATGTATGCCCAGGCGTACAGAGGCCCATAGGCAGCATAAAAAACTCTAAAACCAGGCTAGTCACTATCCACAGATGAATAAGAAGTGGTCTCTCAGCCCGTACTCCACAGGGGAGTCCTATTGTCTTTAGTGCATGCCCTTTAGTAGTTGAGTTTATTTATTTAATACTTCAAGCACTCAAATCGCCTATGACATTAAATAATAAATAAATAAATATTCCACAACTTTTCACACAACGCCATTTAGTCCCAAGCTAAGCTTGAGAGCTTGTGTTATGGGTAATAAACAGCTGATAAACATACTTATATATTTCTAAATACATATATATTATAGATAAAACCCACGACCTCCGGCATAGCAGTCAGGGTCACTAACTACTAGACCAACAGGCCAGTCAATTAAATCCACCTACGATATTAAGCACGCCTCTGTGCATTAATACAGAGGCGGACTTAATGCCATATGCATTTTCAACCAGTCAACCTTTAGGTCACGCAGAGACAAACAGTGATAGGTGTAATTCCGCAAGAAATAAGAAAATTATAGAAAAAATAATGTATTCAACGCTTGAGCTGTTATTTATTAAGAAATCTCCAGTATAGCAGTTGAAAGGCAAGGTTTAGCGAGACGCCAACAAGTGAAGAATTTAAGCATCCACGAAGTTTTCAAACCAAAAGATCCTATGAGTACCTTCATAATCTACTCAGAATAAAGTCAAGTTGGTAAAGTATGTATGCACGAATGTAGTTTCCAACTAGACGCCGCATCTTACTCATCTTGCACTATGCATCTCGAACATAAGTAGGCCACCTCAGGTAAGCGAAACTCCGGTGTAAACTTAGTTAATGCAAAATTGTGTAACAAAGATCATTTAACTTGGACGTTACGGATATTTTGTAAGTGGAAAATAATGTTAAGAAAATCTTGTTAAATGGGGGTAATAGTTTGTAGGGTTAGCATGCAATATTTTAGCGTTAACTTAGCGTAATGCAGCCGGATTTTAGATAGAAAATACGCGTTATATTCGCAAAATGTACGTAGGTGGTGCCTAAAACGAAAATTGATGAAAGAAAGCATCATTGACAAAAGAAATCAAATAATGATGTATTTAGCTAGACTGACGTCTGTTTTCCTAGGAGAGACATATTGCCATCAATCGGCGCAAAACCTGACTCCAGGCCGTTACCGAGAAAGTCTAGATAAAAAAACCACATGCCCAGCACTCGCTTAACTTTATTAGTTTACCAGCATATATAAATGCATTGCCAATTACGGTTCAGAAAATACAAATAAAGTGTCTTAGGCGTTTATACCATTGCCACCGCATCCCGCTGCTGATACGAAATCAGTACCATCACGAGCGTCGTACCCCCGAACGGAGGTGCGGTGTGAGTGTGTTATACCCTGCGGTATTTGTAAGGAAATCTAGATTCTACAGTGTAAAGTTAAAAACCACAGCACTACACTCCGGTGCAGTGCAATAACTGCCTTACTCTCGGACCGGTTCAAGATTCAGTGTACCTACACGAAATGCTGTGCACAACTAATCTTGATCCGATTATCTTAAACAAACAATAACCTGCAAGGCAGTTGCTCTAAAGATAAGTTTTTATACAGATAGCACAGATTTGAGGGCTATCTCGGAGTTTTTATTTTTAAATACTGTTCATAATCCCGTTTCTTTATCAGATAATCTCTTTAAACAGGTTTTATAAAAATGTCCGTCAGAAATCCGTTTCACAGTCATTGTTCGTTTAAGATTTTTAAATACCATTCGTAATTCTGGTAAGTTATTAATTTAAACTTTCTCTTTTGGGTATTTGTATTATGCTTTTCTTAAAGTAGAGATTTTCTCTTATTACGTCTGGACCAGTCTGGGGACTAATTTCAATAAATTTGACAGAGTACTATCCACTTTATAAATTAGTTTATATTTTGAAACAAATTAAACTATTCATTAACATGACAATCATACCATGAAATCTTGGTACGGGAATTCCATTCGTAATAAGAGCGTAATATAACAATAAAATCAAGACGACTATTTCCATAAGTTGTCACTCGTTCGAAAAATCACCGATTTATTCCGCTACATTTTAAAATGTCATAGCTGCCAATCATTTAAGCTTAGTTATAGTGAAACAGACATGTACATTGTACACTTATACTAAAGAAAATATGCTCCTGTAACTGACCGAGATACGAGGACATCCATAATCATGAGCCTGAGTATTTCTAAGAAGCGACTAAATCGTTTGTAAGTGCTCAATGGTCTGTTAAAAAGACTTCCCTTTAGATATGGTACGATAATTCTGTAACACCTTTTACCTAATGTCCTTAACGTAGACTATTCTGTTAAATAAGTATGACAAATAGTTCATATATTTTGACCTTCGAAGATTTTGTCGGGCGGTAAAAATGGCGTAGATACTCGATAGTAATACTCAGCAGCAGACAAAATGAAATAGATTTTTTTAAGAGTAGCGTTTGTACAATCGCTTATTTTACCGATATGAAGGTTTTTTGAATTCTGTATACAATTATTATCAGGAATAGAAAGAAAGAAAAGCAATTATTTAGACGGACAGGAATAAAACAAAATACTTAAAACAAAATGTCAAGTCGTGGGACAAATCTCGTGATCTTTACCGGGATGCGGACGAAGCTTGCAGTTGCATTTTTCAATGACCTTTCATTTTCAATCATTTGACTTCTACAATTTACAGCCCGAGCGGTGGATTAATAGACGTCGAAGGGCGGGCGTTTTGGGGGACTGTCTTATTGTAATTTTTGACGTCTAAAAAGTGCTGATTCTCAGCCTAATTTGAATAAATGACTTTTGATTTTGATTTTGTATCAAACGATTATAATTATTAATTGAACTTGCTCCAGCCATATTATGTGTAAAATAACAGCGCGATTGACACAAATATTTGTATGGCTCTATAGTTGTTCCGGGCCAGGCTGTTCGTATATATAAGTTTCCACGACACAGGAGAAATTTCTAATGAAGAAAATTGTTTCCTAAAAATTTCAGAATAAGATAATATTCCAATCCACATCAGCATGTTTCCCAGCAGAACTAGTTTATCAAAAAGTCCTTACTCGTATTTTGTAGTTTTTACGTACTTTCTAGCAAAACTAAACCTACGTTGATACCTTACTACTAAGGTACCGACGTCGGTAATAATGTTTCACTCTTTTTATCATTTTTAACTTGCAAAGACGGCACTTTATAACATTGTCCGATAGCATTAGATGAGCTTATACTTTAAACTCTTCACAAAATAGGTAAATTTATATAATCCAAACTATTTATCTGTCTTTTACAAAATAGGTACAAAAAGGGTTCATACCTTTTACTTTGTCGTTATCACTTCACTTCATTCGTAGCGAAATGAACAAGTCTATTTTCTTATAAAACAAGCAATCCAGTTAGGTTTTATAGGGTAACATAAGTATACGTTTTTTTCTTGAGAAACTTTCTTGATCGTCTGGATACGTTCTACATGAATTATTTCTTGAAAGAATCTTGCCAAAATCCTGTATTTTTTTAATAGTTTGCTAGTTTGCTCTTTTGTATGAATCTTAAGAGTAACGAAAAATCTAAATAAAGTGTCGTGATGGTCCCAGAGATTTAGGCGCCATGCCTCTCAAGCACGCGGAAATCAAACAAAGAACAAATGTGATCTTTTCAATTCTTATGTAATTTCTAAGTTTATACAGGGTGTAAAAAGACACTTAACGTAAACGAAAACTACATATTCTACCCATCACTGGGATAGTTTTTTTCTTCTAGAACATTCTTGGGAATTGGGAGATATTGAAGGTTGACCTTCAATATTTTTTTCGCGTTTTTTATTCAAAATTGTATTTCAAGTATCATAAGTAACCTTTCTTCCCAACAAACATTATCAAAATTATTGATTTTTCAAAACAAATTACGCATTTGAAGTTACAAAAATGCAATAGATACTAAAAAAGCGGGCCGGTCGGGTCAACGACCAAGCGCAAGTGGCCAAACGCTCAGCTGATTGAAAGTTGCGTTGCGTTGTCGCGCTATTCAATGCGCGCAATAAAAAGCATTACTTATCTTTTAAAGATGAAAAAAAAAGTAATTTCCCAGCATTATTTTTTGGCTAAAGTTACTTAATTATATGTACAGAATGTGTGGTTATCGGCTATGTGATCGGTTTTTTTACACCCTGCATAATAACATTCACATTATTAACATCGGTGATGGAAATCATCGTGAGGAAAACTAGACTTGTAGATAGTTAATATAAGTTTGAACTCGCCAATCTGCCTTGAGCAAGCGTGGTAATGAATGCTCATACCTTCTCTGTGACAGAAAGAAGTAGTAGGACTGTAACAGGCTGGTATTATAACGAAAAATCAAAAAAGTACAACCAAACTAAAACGCTGGCTTACTAAATACATCGCGCTTAGAAACAATGATTGGCGAACCCTATAGTCGTTTAGGTAAGTCAATGCTTTCAAATTGAACATCGATAATGCGTAAATTCCTCAATTGACGATAAATAGGAATATATTTTAATATTATTGTCGGAGCGAGGAAAATGGCGTCCAATTCGAATGGTTGTGGTTTAGCACATCGTAAATCTGCTGAACAATGGCTACCAAGAACAGCTTTTAGTCTGAAAATTTGTCTATTAAACGTTTTATACGATTGATGATACATTCTTTGTATCTCTCATTCACTTTTATACGTATCATTTGCTTGACAATTTAATGTTTTTGTTAAACCACTGAAGTTGGGAAAACTTGATCGATTGGAACTAAACAGTTACGTTTTTAACCCCCGGCGCAAAAAGAGGGGTGTTATAAGTTTCACCGCTATGTGTGTGTGTCTGTCTGTCTGTCTGTCTGTCTGTCTGTGCGCCCAAACGGGTGAACCGATTTAGATGCGGTTTTTTTTATTTGAAATCAGGGTTTCTTGCGATGGTTCTTAGACATAATTCATCAAAATTGGTTCAGCCGTTTCAAGGTTATCAGCTCTTTTGTGTTAGCTACCGTTGCTATTTTAGACGTCTATGGGTATTAACTTTACTTAAAAACATATGTGTCTTAAAATTTCAAACACCCATGTTTGTAATATTAATAAGCAACGTTAAGGTGTATTTGGTCTGATGCAGCCAGGATATCTAGCAGACTAATACACTCTTGGGAAAATAACAGCAGATATGTCGTGTTTGGATTCATTTAACCAGCATTTGATTCTGCACACAATGCACTGATGGCAACAGGATGAGCTGATGCTCCAGCCAGGCTATCCAGCACACCAGTAGGTAGACTCTTGACAAAATAATAGCAGATATGTCGTGTTTGGATTCATTTTAACCAGCATTTGATTCTGCACACAATGCCCTGATAGCAACAGGATGAGCTGATGCTGCAGCCAGGCTATCCAGCACACCAGTACGTAGACTCTTGACAAAATAATAGCAGATATGTCGTGTTTGGATTCGTTTTGCCCAGCATTTTGTTTTGACTCTACATACAATGCACTGAAAGAATCTCATAAGTGTTTAATCTATATAACAAAATTAATGCGTTTAAAAATTTTAAAATAAAAATTAAATTAAAAATTTAAAAAACCCCCACTGCAAAAAAAAATTAAAACAGTTAAAAAGTTAAAAATAACACTTTAGCCATGAAATTTTACGTAACGTCGGGGTACCGTTAAAATAAGTACCTACATACCTACAAGTACTAGGAACATTCCTTACTTAAGCGGTACCCCGACGTGAAGTAAAATTTCATGGCTAAAGTGTTATTTTTAACTTTTTAACTGTTTAACTTTTTTAGCGGTGGGGGTTTTTTAAATTTTTAATTTAATTTTGAGGTACTCGTATTACTAAACATCGGGGTTATACCAGTCTTAAACACGAAATATGTTTGGTTATCCTAAAGGTTTTTTTTATATATATTTTGATTGTATTATTTGGAACGAAAAAAGAAAAAAAAAAACAAAACGTCACAATAATAAAATCCGTAGGTAAGCTAAATTTACACAAGCACCACCATTGTCCTAAATAAACAATACAACAAATGAAATGTAGGAAAACAGACGTTATCTATTTAAATAGAATCAACAAAAATCTGCGAATAAGAAACTTATTATATTATATATTAATAATAGCTCAATAGCTTAAAACTGTATTTCACGTTAAAAGTAAAAGGAAGGAAGTAAAAGTCAATATATTATATGTAGTTATAACTTTATGTTCTTCCATCGAATCGGACAGATGTGTTTCTGGGAAGATTGTTTCACCAATTCTTTTTCCCCGCAAACACAATAGGAAGTGGTGAAGGATGGGCATTTTAGGGGACTGTCTTATGTATTTTTGACGTTCACATTTTAGGGGACTGTCTTATGTATTTTTGACGTTCAAAAAGTGATGATTCTCAGCCTAATTTTAATAAATGAGTTTTAATTTTGAAAAGAGTTTAGAATATTGAATATCTGTCATCAATACGTACCTACGTATGTAAAAACTACAAAAATTTGAATTATAAATGTTTTTTTTTCCTTATTTGTATAAAAATCAAAACAACATATAGATTTTCCGATGTTTTGTCCAAAACATTATTATTTAGATTTCACATTACAGATTCCTTCCCAAACACGTCACGTACTTGTCTCAAGTAGGTACTTATTTTTGTTATAATTCATTTCGTAATAATTCAATTTCCTTTGAACACCTGCAAAGTAACACCAAGCACACAAGAAATTCATATCACGTCGTTCCTCCAAGTAATTACTTCTAACATTGTACAAATACACACATTCATACCTAAGAAGAAATAACTAAGAAGTAGTTACCAGATACTTCAATCTTTTCTATTACTATCAGAATCAAATCAGTACTAAAAATATACAAAGTTGGTAACTTACATTGCTGTTGTCAATTTGTAATAAGTCAAAAGTCAAAAAGTCAAATCATTTATTTCAATTAGACCCCAAAAAGGCACTTTTGAACGTCAGACTTACAAATTAAATAAATTATTAGAATAATTATTCTACTTGCACATTCCAAAAGGCAGTTTCAAATGGCGAAGAATGAGGAAGCAACCACATACCTACTCTTTTAAAGGGTACATACAAATGAATTAAAAGCCGATTTTTAATGACACTCAATTGTTTTTTGCATTCCAATATTTCCGTTTGGTAGTCAGTACGTACTATCAAAGTAGGGATTGCAACTCCTAATAAGGAAGTCCCAACGAGTTCGATGTGAAAAACAGCCGTTTTCCTTTATCTGCTATGTCCATCATAATGCCTATAATTTGTTTGTTCCATGTGCATCAGTTGGCCAAAGAGTTCTCAGCAAATGGGCATTTCCCTTTCCCTAAACATTTTTAACATTTGAACCATGCATGACTCGTTGGTCTACGCATCCCGGGTCTATAAAATAGGGCCTTTTTCTGAAACATCTTCATTTAGGACCGGTTCATGGCGATATTACATGGCACTTAATTAATATAACTGTCAAAATGTGGATCTACTCCCACAGTTATACCATACCTTCACCTCTGCCTTACCCTTCAAGAAATACAGGCCTATGGCCTACATTTGCCCATGCAAGTAAAAAGCAAACTTCAAATTAAGCTTTGATACCAATCGATCAAAATCTAACTCATAAATTTTATTTTCGCTATCTCCCGATATTCCGACATAATAATGGGATTTTGGCGGTCCCCATCACATAATTTACACGCGGGACCGGAACCCAGTGGAATGTTATAAGAATATAATTGAATGTCCCACGATCAGTTTCACGCGCTTTCAATTCCGTGAGCAGGGGTAATCTGGATTGTACTGGTGAATTATGGTTTCGTCTGGTATTCGTTAGTGGCACACCGACTGTGAATCACATTAGAGCATGACAGAACCTCATCACAAAAAGCTTGTAATGCTCGAAGGGGTAGGGTAGACTGCAGGAACACACATTTCGGCAGTTTTGTTTTGAATGCCATGTAATAAGGAGCACGATTAAAAATGACACGATGGCCCATAGATTAATGCACCTACTTTTCATGCGTTGTACCAATGTAAATTCATAATTTATGAGCTACCTATATAAGTTTATCTCAGAGATCTATGACATCGGTGAAGGAAGGCATCGTCAGCTAAACAAGACTTATAGTTCATATATGTTTGAAAACGCCAATCCGTCATGAGCAAACCTGGTGCTGATGCTTGTGCTTTTTCTGTATGCGAAGTGGCCTTTGCCCTGCTGTGGGCCAGTAACAGGCTAGTATTATTATAAGGGCCAAATGTATTGCCATCAATCAGGCACAGTTCCAAATTGAGAAACTGAGAAATTCCAGATAAAAAACCTTTGTTCACTTTACCCGACCCGGAAATCAAACCTAGGATCTCAATGTGCTTCCGACCAATAAACCACCAAGACAGTCGCATTTCAACTTGTCAAAATCTATGATGTTTCGCTACGTCACCATTTTTACTTATTGAATATTGTTGTAGATAAATGTACATATTATTGATCATACCTTCAAAAGTCTGTACCTACTGACGGTTACAAAGAGATTTTATTATCATTACTCAAAGCAAAACCGGGTCAGAATAATTCCATATTTTAAATGAGACATCGGCGTAACCTTTCCAGGAAAACCTTGCCATGGAAAAATCCAATCCAACCGTTTCATCGGAGAAAAGATTTGCCCTATCTATACGTCAGTTCATACGAAAAGGTAAGTAACAGTCGATTAAATACACACAAACAGTGGATATCTAGAGCCTTCAAATATCGGAGTAGATATACAGGGTGAAAGGAACATCGTCGAACATACTGATGCTATAAGTTCGTTAAATAATTCTGCACCACTGTCATTTTACAAAGTTTTTTCCTAATTTTCACCTTTAATCTGATGTAATTTCTGCTGAAAACTGTAAAAAACCATGGCAAAATTATTATTCATATCTATCAAAGTAAATACAAATACTACTACAGACACAGATTTTTTCTTCTTGCAGTAAAAATCTCAATAGTTTGTGATGAAGTTACGATTTTATGTAGTTTAAAGCGCGCAGCCAAGGAGTGGAATTCCCTGCCTGCATCAGTGTTTCCGAGTTCATATGACCCCAATCTGTTTAAGTCGCGAGTTAATAGGCTTCTTATGGGTAAGCGCGTTCCATCGTCGACCTCATCTCTGACCGCAGGACAAGATTGAGGTCAAGAGTAGACCCATAATATATAAAAAAAAAAACCTCAGGAAAAACTTTGAAATTAGAAAAAGTCGACGAAAATAATTCAATGCTGGGAGGTCCAGGATTACGTCTTAAACTCATGGTGTCCAAATGATTGACGATGGTCATCATCATTATCATCATTTGAGTCCAAAGACTACCACTGCTGGACAAAACCATCTCCCAATAGTCGCCATACACAATGACCCGTCCTGTGCGTCTCGCATCCATCGGATTCCCGCGACTCAATTCACCAAGCCGTCGACCACCGTGTCCAACGCTGCGTCTTCCGGTACGTGATCTCCTAGTACTCCAGAACTTTACGACTCCAATGACCCTATCTGTCCGACGATGTTACTTCCACCCTACACTGTATTGTATCTTCGCTAAAGAGTAAGTACGGAATTTGTTTACGAACTCAACAGTACAACTTCGTTTATATACGAGGGAACTTTTTCAACTAGCGAATGGACCAAAGTTTATGAATGTTTGGTTTTATTTTTGCAAAAATAAGCGGCGTAGCCGTTCCGATACAAACAAAAGTTAAGAAAACTTGGCTGAATTAATTTTTAATGGTTTTTACCTTTTAAAGTATTAGTGAGGACTTAAGTACTTTACTGGAAGTCGCCAATCTTCTTGAATCTATAAACAATATCCGTACTACCTTGTCGCAGGTAATCAGATTTTTTTCTGTTGCTAATTTAATAAATTATGTGAGAGTATTTTGTGCATTACAAAGTAAGGCCTCTTTGTTATAGATAAATAAATAACCCCTTAAAATGATTTATATAAAGGGATGCTATTTAAGTATTCCCAAATGAGGAAACTGACAGGGGATTATAATTTTAGCCAGTCATGACAGATTAAAAGGCGTTACGGAATTACTTTACATGACTTGGACGGCACGAATTCTTGACGTTAACATCACGTCCATTCGAATTATGCTTTAGACAAAAATACAAGTAAAATGTGACATTTTGGTTTGGATCAGCCTAATTAATTTCACCTTTATGAGAAAATAAAGGCTTCAAATAAATGAATAAAATGCGTAAAATGATTATTTTGGAGCCATTTGACTTGCGTTAGGTTCGTCAAGTTTTTATGTTATAGTACACAATCAGCGAAACGTTTTGAATGTGTTTAGTAAATATTCCGTAAATAGGCCAAGAACTAGTAAGATCTTGCACATGATGAATGTTTTTTATTTAGTGAATTTGAGTGTAAAAAAACTTTTTTACAAAAAAAACAACCGACTTCTGAAAAAAAACTGGCTTTGGTGGTTTTGTTTTGATCATTATTGGCCACCGACTTCCGAAACAGGAGTTATTTTTCACCTGTTAGTTTTTTTTTAAGAAGTCGGTTGTTTTTTTTTGTAAAAAAGTTTTTATTTTGTAATTTTTAATTTCTTTGTATGTAAAGAAAGTCTTTCAAAACTTGAAATATTGAGACATTGAGACATTGAAATTGGATAACAATTGCTAAAGAAGTTCTATCTCTAAACATTAATCTGTACATCTCTGCCGGCCCTTTTTAAAATAGAATGGCGTAATGTTATGTTGTGGAAATACAAAAGCTCTGCATAGACATCTGACTATAGCAATCGCGAATAATTTGCTGTTATGCGTTGAAGAGTTCCGTTGCCTGTCTTCTTCATCAGTTTTTCTTTACCAAATGATACTTTCTAAATGAAAATGCTTGATTTGTTACTAAAAATGTTAAAATCGGTGGGTGTGTGCCTATATTTTTTGAGGAGTTCCCTCAATTCCTCAAAGATCCCTCATCAGGTATGAGATTTGATACAAATGGGACCAATCAGTTAGTATACCCTATCAAACAAAATAAGAATTTTGAAAATCGGTCCATAAATGCGGAGTACTGAGGTAACAAACCCTAAAAAAAAAAAATATACAACCGAATTGAGAACCTCCTCCTTTTTTGAAGTCGGTTAAAAAGAGTAAACTATTTTATCAAACTAGTCAGTTTGTAGTTTCACTATCTGACTACTCTGACACGCAAAAGAACTCAGAGGTCATAGTAACGTTCTGGCTTTAAAAAAAGCTGTAGAGATTTAAAACGACAACAGATTAAATTAACGTAATACTTATATTTGCGTCACCTATTTAAGGGCGAACTTTTATGATCTAACGAAGAGTAATTTTTGAGAACTGGACATAACATTCGTCATGTGCATCGGTCATTTACCTGTATACAAGTATTTGGTTAATAAGAACCAAACAAATAAAATTTTCCATAGAAGTTAGTTTCTTGCCGGGCGCAATATTTAAACCTCAAGCCCAACAGCAAAACTCACTTCCCGCTCAATATGGCGGCTTGTGTTTTGTTTCTTTTATTGCCGTTTGGTGACTTCCAAAGAACAAAGCGATAAAGAAAAATCGTGGAATTTAATATTTATTTTTTTGTTCCTCTTTACAAAATGGTTTCTACAGTTACTGGCGAAATATTGAACAACAAAAAGCGAGTTTTTTGTGTTTGTATTAAACGCAATTATTAAAGGTAAGCAACAAAATATGGAATTCATTTATTGTTTTTCCGCTCTTTCTATGAACACAATCCGAAAACCGTCAAGGTCGTTACGTGTTTAATTTCCATTATAATATTAAATTAATACAGATAAAATATTCATGAAGCTTCATTAGAGAATCAGCAATAATGAGGAAAAGATTATTCATTCAGTGTTCATACTCGTGTTTTTGTCATAGCTGTTCTGAAAAATAAACAAGACGTGTTCAGAGAGAATCAACACCAGGAACAAGCAAAGTTTCGTTCATTTATAAGTGAAAATTATTCATATTTCCTATTTACTTGAAACCTCTCATTATTTCTGTCTTATTTAAATTAAAAATACCTGTCTATTACTGCCTCACTGCAAGGCTTCTCGTACAAAGAAGGCACGAACCTTAAACAGCACGCTTGCTTTGGTGCTGTTTGACGCAATTTCAGAATCAAACTTTATTGTAGGATGGTTTTCGTTGTGAGTGATGTCCAAGATTAACTTGGAAAAATATAGACGCCGAAACATCAAACTATCAATTTCTCTTATTTGAACCTTATACTGTTTGTAACTAAGTTCAAAAACTATCAAAGAATTTTTGCACATTGCTGTAGCTTGATGTAATAGCATCTTTACATTAGTATGAATGGAAAAGATCGCATGTTACGTCAAATCGAGTATGAAAGACAAAATTTTAAACACCAATCATGCTAATTCGATTTTATTATTTGTTTATTTAAATTATGTTCTTTAAGCACACAAATGTAGATACAGAGGCAAAAATAATGCCATGGACATTATTATCTAGCTTTATACGACGAAGAGACGAAAAAACATATAATAGACAAAGATAAATAAGGATTATTATATGAAAGATCTCAAAAATATTTGTTATAATTTAGTTCACTAATACTAAGGACATGTTTAAAATTGTTGTATTAATTAGTAGGAGTTAATACTATTCTGTAAAACATTAACTTTACCGATAGTTAATTTAAATTTTATACTTTTTGGTGTGCCTTATAACAGGGTCAGTACTTTAAGCCCATTGTAAGCACTCAACACATTATGGAATGCAAATAAAGATATGAATATGAATATGACATGAAATAATTACTAGGTTACTTAACATGTTCGTATAACAGATACATCAAAAGCTCGATTTCAGTGTTGACAGGCGAGAAATCTCATACCGTGTGCTCCGCCGCAGCAAAGCTAAATCTGAAATGATATTCTTGCTCCACATCGCTTCGGGAAACGGTTATGTCATGACATAAAGCTTATCTAAACTTTCAAATGTATTTCTATTTTAAAATATTTGCCTAAGGAGATTTATCAAGAAACATTTTAAAATCCAATCTTTCTTTAAGAATAAAGTAGCAGAACATCATGTTTGTTTTCTCCAAAGGGCTCAGCAGAGGTGTCCTTATAATATGCCGACATTTTGCCAGTTTTTTTAGTAAATTGTGTAGTATTAGGCGACCCCATAGCCATTAACCGGGCTACTACTGTGAAATTTCTCATGGAATAACAATACAATACAAACAATACTAACCATGGTTTACTTTATATGCAGTTCGTATAGTAATATAATTTCTCTCCCAATTTTCATATCTTCATCTTTCCGAATAATCCGTATTGACAAACCAACCTTAACCAGTTACATAGCAAAAGAAAACTTATGAAAAAAAACATAACGTGAGTGATTTTCTTATACTTAGTTGGAAAAAATACCATAGAATTTGAATGAGTTTCAAGCGGTCAGTTTTAACATCTCGTACAGTTTCGTTTCGACTTTTAATTCGAGATACTCGTTAAAGTAAAATTTATGTTGACATTTTGTAAATACCGTTTGCATCACTCTGTCCCATTATAGATCTCAGTGATAGCAATAAATGTATAATTACCTACAACAGTTACCGAGCCCTCTCCCAATTTAACGGACACGAATTATACGCTACGGTTGATACCGAGAACCAATTTATTTGTTTCGTATATTAAACACACCGAACTATTTGTCATTGACTTCGGTTTTCATTTTTACGAATTGCAACTTAACGTGTAGGACTATACCAACTAATCTTAGTATAAATTCTAGTCATAAATACCTATAGGCCTATTTTAACTGTGAAAAACACTCTATTTTGAATCCTAAAATTTTTGCCACAATTGTCTGCATGTAACTCAGTACTGTTTTGAATACGCACGCGCTCGTAAACTGTATTTCGTGTTCGTGAGCATTGTAAGTCGACCGAATGAGTCGAGGAAATGTGAAGATTCATCCACTCGATACGCTAAGAGCACTCCAATACATACATATTATGCAGTCTCCCACAATTCCTTTGAAAGTCTGCCGCATTCGTTCCTTCACTCACGACGTGCGTTTCATTAAAATGCGAGTGACTCCGAGAAAAAGAACAAAAGACCGCTAGAAAAAGCATCGTTCGTTTCATGAAATATTAAAAAATAGGCACGTACATTTGTTTTGTTTCCAACCGCGACCGTTCTTTTATAGCAGACTCCATTAAGTTATTAGCTGGGACACTACACGGGGAGTATAATGAGAAGAAAAATCTTTCCTACTTTAATGTTAAACAGAGGCCACCGGGAACATCTTGCATAAATTTTAATAAGCACTTTTCCAAATGAAACCATCAAAGTGGTAATTTCCTAGTAGAGAGTGTATGGAGGTGACATCATTTGTCACGCCTTCGACACCTAATGAACTATCATTCACAAAATGAAAGTGCTGTTATTTTTACAGCGGTTTTCTTCTGGGAAATTACACCCCACTTTTCTGAGAAGGGTTATTTCCAGTGAATGCAAATATTTGAATTTAATATTGGAGTCGTTAAAGCCTGTATACATGTTTAGAATAGTCCGTACGTACATCGCAACTGTCATATGCACTACTGTAACCGTACTATCACATGAGAATTTTCCGAGCTATTTTCCGTGACATCGCGACCTCAAACGAGTCTCTAAGGATTTTAAAGAAGGTAGGAAGTCTCCGGTCATTCATACAGCATGCAAGCCGCTTTGAGCAGCGGCCTGCAGCGGAAACCTGCGGCGGAGGTGTGTGAGCATTGCGGAAGGCTTTCATGTCGCTTTCATAGCCCGCCGGTCGAGAAACACAACGGGTGCCGACTGAAGATGTTTTGCTTTTCCCCTTGGAGGCAAGTTTGAGAACACAAGTTTTGTTGCAAAAATATTAAACTTATTTATATATTCACTGTATAAAATAAACATTAAACTTATTTAAACATTTACTGTATAAATAAGTCCAATATTTTATATTATTCACAAATAATACACGCGTTAGAAGTTACTTCTTTGGCGTAACAAGTTAAAAATCTTTTTAAAAGAATTATCTTTCGCGTTAAAACTCTCTTCACTAAACCTCAGTATGTATTAAAGAAAATTACAGCTTAGCTTTGCATTTTAGGGCCAATGTCAAGTCACGTGCATTTTGCATTTTGATTATTTACAAAAGGTCGATCAATATGTTGACTATGGCTAACTTCAGGGTGTAGGTTTTTCGTGACGGTGTGCGCGCGCATCGTAAAAATTTACTCTCATAATTTTTCCATAACGTAAAGAAGTATAACTTCAAAACATTTTTGAATTAAAAGAAAATCTGTCTTTATCGTCAGCCACACTCAATCTGCGACTATTAGCTTTAACTTTTCGCCTCTCGCCAAACGAAATTCGCTTAAAAATCGAACTGTTACAAGCAATTTTATCGAGCACTGGGAGGAGCAATTCCCCAATTGAGTTTCATCGTTTAAAAAACGAAGCTGAAATATGCAGGCTATTAAAACGACCTAGAAAATAAAAACGAACGATTTGAAATGTAGTTATCGGTGCTTCTGCCCGGGGCGGACCTTTTTAGCCAGACTGTTATACTGTGGTAAAAGTTTCAGAGAATATATTTTTAGACGAGGTCTGTGTTGACTGCTTTCCTATCTAACAAAAAATTAAATTAAAAATTTAAAAAACCCCCATCGCAAAAAGTAAAACATTTAAAAAGTTAAAAATAACACTTTAGCCATGAAATTTTACGTAACGTCGGGGTACCGCTTAAGTAAGGAATGTTCCTAGTGCTTGTAGGTATGTAGGTACTTACTATAACGGTACCCCGACGTTACGTAAAATTTCATGGCTAAAGTGTTATTTTTAACTTTTTAAATGTTTTACTTTTTGCGATGGGGGTTTTTTAAATTTTTAATTTAATTTTATTTTAAAATTTTTAAACGCATTAATTTTGTTTTATAGAGTTAACAGTTATGAGAATTTTTCAGTGCATTGTATGTAGAGTCAAATGCTGGTTAAAACGAATCCAAACACGACATATCTGCTATTATTTTATTAAGAGTCTACCCACTGGTGTGCTGGATAGCCTGGCTGCAGCATCAGCTCATCCTGTTGCCATCAGTGCATTGTGTTTAGAATCAAATGGTGGTTGAAATGAATCCAAACACGACATATCTGCTATTATTTTGTCAAGAGTCTACCAGCTGGTGTGCTGGATAGCCTGGCTGCAGCATCAGCTCATCCTGTTGCCATCAAGGCATTATGTGCAGAATCAAATGCTGGTTAAAATGAATGCAAACACGACATATCTGCTATTATTTTGTCAAGAGTCTACCTACTGGTGTGCTGGATAGCCTGGCAGCAGCATCAGCTCATCCAGTTGCCATCAGTGCATTATATGCAGAATCAAATGCAGGTTAAAATGAATCCAAACACGACATATCTGCTGTTATTTTCCCAAGAGTGTATTAGTCTGCTAGATATCCTGGCTGCATCAGACCAAAAACACCATAATGTTGCTTATTAATATTACACACATGGGTGTTTGAAATTTTAAGCCTCACATATGTTTGTAAGTAAAGTTAATACCCGTAGACGTCTAAAATAGCAAAGGTAGCTATCACAAAAGAACTGATAACCTTGAAACGGCTGAACCGATTTTGATGAATTATGTCTAAGAACCATCGCAAGAAACCCTGCTTTCAAATAAAAAAAACCGCATCTAAGTCGGTTCACCCGTTTGGGCGCTACGGTGCCACAGACAGACAGACAGACAGACAGACAGACACACACACATAGCGGTGAAACTTATAACACCCCTCTTTTTGCGTCGGGGGTTAAAAAGCCAGGTCCTGTATACCCGTTGGTTTTCTGTTGGGTTTACAGGACCGTGACATCAACGTTAAATGCGAAAAAAACGACTAGGTATCACTTTACCATTTTTCTTATTGAAAGAAAGAAAAAAAAGAAAATATGTTTATTTGGGACACGCACAGGAAATTAACAGTTTAAAAATAAAACTAAATCTAACACTTATAAATAACAAAAAGACCTGTGCGAGGCCGAAAAGGCCCCTATCTCAGCACGATGCCACGTTGCTATTGCTGTGGGTTAGTTCAGATCATTATTTCAGATGCAGATGACCTGCATTATACATCAAGCAACTACCTATCTGACACGTCATCTTCACAACTACTTTACTGGGGAATTCAATATCTCTGGTTAAAGATTTGGTCTTTCGACTAGCTGTCAAGGATTTTCAAATAACAGCTGAAATAAACTACTTAACGTGGGAACGATATGGCTCGCTTTATAATGGAAGGTGTGCAATGCATCTACGCACTAACTTATTAAAAAAAACTCCTAAACTTTTGAGTAAACAAAGGATATTTATTATATGTATTATCCGTTTCACGTCTCTGCAGTAGACCAGCAAAGCTTACCTGGTCGGTCTCTTGCGACCTGTGCGCTATTCACGCGAAGTGCGTTACCATCACGCCCAGGGAGATCCAGTTGGCGCGCAAGATCGGAGGCGATCCGCTGCTGCTGCATACGTCAGTTACACAATACACACTATTGTGTGTGTCATTTTTGACTGTGTATTCACAAAAAAGGCCCTTTTCAGGGGCCACATATGTATCTGATTTTTGAATGTTTCTTTATAACACACTTCGTACAAAACGTTACCCTATCTCGCCCACCAAACCTACGTCGTAACACTCAGATATAAGTCAAAACAGTCATACCAAAGGAATGCCAATCTATAATACTAGTAAATATTACTCTTTATGTAGGGATGATATACAATCGGGATAAATAATTACTTCCTACTTCATCTATTTCAAATACTACTACTTACTACAGTATTGAAAACACCACAGAGACACGCAGCACAATGGGTCACTCTAAAATGATGTATTAGGTATCTTTCAAAATCAATGCATTTCAGTAAGGTAGTTAGGTTAGCTAGTTAGGTTCGCTATAGGATAAGTATGATGAGTTAGGTTAGGTTATATATACAACGTGTTTTTTTTATATCCCATAACTCTAGGGTATGATTGAGACCATTTCAAAGAATCAACTGGCATATGAATTATGTTTCAATCATCCTTTTTTTTTCTTTTTTTTCGATCATACGAAATAATTCGACAAATTCACGATGATTAATGTAAAACACCCTTACGTGAAATAAAAGTGACGTTAGAAAGAAGATTCGTCGTACTGGTGACAATTTTTGAACTAATTAATAAAAATAATACCTACTTATTAATAATACTTAATAATAATATTCCACGACTATTCACACAACGCCATCTAGTCCCAAGCTAAGCAGAGCTTGTGTTACGGGTACCTACTAAACAACTGATAATTTAATTATGATTGATGATATCTCCGAAACTATGCATTTTTGGACCATCTATTCTAGGAGTTTTAGTATTATTTTACCTATAGAATATAACCCTAGAGATATGGGATATAAAAAAGAACACCTTGTATATTCTTCATTCTAATTCTATCTAAAATAAAAGGCTTAGTCGTGGAACAAGCCCAAAAATGCGTTGAAGGAGGGTTAACATGAATATAGGCGTTCCACACGGTTCAATATCAGATACGTTCCTTTTTCCGTTACACATACTTGATTTGATGAATGGTTTTAAAAATAGACCGACTATTTTGATGACGTGAAAAACTCTATGGTTCTGTAAAATTGTTTATTGCTACTTCTTTTGGGTTTTTATTATTGACACTGTAATTTTCAACTAAAATGTAATAATATAACTAAATGAAATCCATTTCTTAAAATAAATTGTTGCAATGTGAAAATAGATTATAGTAAGTTCGGCGTCTATCGTAATTGTAAAATGCGTAATTTTACAGACGTCAGCACATTAACCTACCCCAATGTGTCAAACTTCTTTGATAGGTTTTCAACTTCATTCTAAACACAATAAGGTTCATGTTCAATTGGGGAAATTTGACAGTTTGGTGTAGGTTGATGTGCTGGCGTCTGTACATGCTTAGTTGTACTCTCGTTACAAAGTGTGCAAATAACCTTTCTTAACTTCTGCCTAATGCTATTGTAAATGGAGTATACGTATTTTAAAAAAAACACTGTGCCTTGACAATTCATATTTTGAAGCATGCAAGAAATAATGCAGCTTACCCTTCGGTCGACCCGTCTGGCTGTGATTATTAAACCTAAAGCCGAGTGAGGGTTGGTTCGGAACATCCATCAAATCCGATGCCATAATTATACCTACAGTTAACTCCTATCATCATAAAGCAACACATGAATGAAGCAGCCATTAGATCCCAAACGAGATCAATAGAAAGATATCTCATCGACGTCATTAGAAGTCACGACCCGCAACAACCAGTAATGAGGAATCTACAGAAGAAAAAAAATACAACATTGATAGACAAAACTTGTTCTAAATTGTTTAATGACACACCCTGGCGACTTGTTTATTTTGCTAAACCATGAAAGTGCAAATAAAATATGTCATAACTTTTAATTTACGCTTTCATCATCCAGTTTTATTATCCAGCACCCTCTACGCAGCACAGTTTAACCACCAACTTAATATTACATAGTGATTATGTATTTAAGACACTCAAGGAGATGGCGAGTTTATAATAAATTCATGGTGCATCGTAAATTTTATAAAAATAAACAGTAGTGAAAATGAAATTGGTTCAAGAACCATTCTCGAATATGTTAAAAAACTAATGTTTACACGCATTTATTAAAAAGAATGAACATGAATTAGTAGATTGTTTATTTTTACATCTGATTGGTAATGTTATTTTTAACAACATTAAAAATAACTATCATGTTGTCGATCAAGATTGAATACGATTTTCAGTTCAAC
This sequence comes from Euplexia lucipara, assembly GCA_921972225.1. NCBI lineage: Eukaryota > Metazoa > Arthropoda > Insecta > Lepidoptera > Noctuidae > Euplexia > Euplexia lucipara. The sequence continues at coordinate 10,810,010 of OV179144.1, forward strand.
GCAAGCAATAACGATCTAAACATTATTTGCACACATCAGTCAAAGAGCATTACTTAAAATATTTTGATAATGAAGCAAAAAACAGTCTCAAAATACTCACGTTAGCGGCTAAATAATCGGAATTAATACACACACGCATCCATGACACACAGATTCATGATGTAGATTGTACACCTCTGCCCAACCCTTTGGGTATTACAGGCGCAATATTATTTTACGTTATGATAGATGGAAAACGAAGCATCGACTTGGTTCACTTAAAAATCGTGAATTAATAAAAGATGAAAAAAACGTAGTTATGGAGTAACTAGGCATGTAAATCCTTCATCAAAAAGGAGCATCCTTCGACCAGTTGGATGGCTTTCCCTGCGAGCCGTGGCCGGCGGGGCCAACGTTTCAAGTGGCACTTTATCCATAAATATATATGTGCTTATAGCTACAATATATTATGGGATAACCTGTTAAATTGAGCGTATGAAAGTGTAGCCACAAGCTGCATGACTTCCACAACCTTAAAAAGTGTGTGTGAATCTTATGATCACTTTTTGTGTTGTCCTAAAGACAGAGAGGAAAAAATAATATTATTTGTAACAGAGAACATACGTGCTTGTTGTATGAAGAAAAGAAAACTTCATGCACATGTCAATTTCTAATTACGGTATACTATGTTTAAATTATGTTAATGGAGACAAAACACAAATTAAGGTCATCTGCCAAACTTTTTCCCAACTGTCTTGTGGCGGTTCAGTTGACCAGACCAGCTGGATACTAGTATTTTACAGTTTATTTATTTTTTTATTTATTATTCGGCTTTTCAACAATTATTACGCTTATACATTTTAATCTGTACATTTCTAAATTAAGTCTAAGCGCCTCATTACTTACCTACAGAAAAGCACAGCATGCACTACATTATGCGCAGATAATACCTAACATAACTAATACCGTAATACAAAGGTTCATGGAGAGACTGCCTGTCTTTTTTCGCGCGTGAACACGACGCGCCGCCATTTCGGGTCCAAATACGTGGGGGGTGGCGGACGTCCCCGTGTCCGTCGCTCCTAGACCGATTTAGGGGGGCTGGAAGATGTTATCCGCCCTACACCAGCGCCCGGTGCGTCTGCTGCGGGCCGGGTGTGTCTCCCTTTCCGCAGCCTCCTTCTGCGAGATGACGGTTTCGCAGAAGAACACCACCGCGTCCCAGGACTCGACGCTGCCGACCATCCTCTCGACCACGGCCGGCAGCGACAAATCACTGCCTACTCCAGAGACGAGGGCACGGCGCGGCTTCTCCAAGCGGTACACACTGCCAGCGTATGCCGCGCCGTGTTCTCCCGACAGTCGATGAGGCTGCCTGTCTGACTCAACCCAGTTACTGGGTAACACGATACGTCTTGGTTAAACACACACTTTACGTATAACACAGGCCACAGCACAGCGTTAGTTAGTAAAGTAACTGAAGAAAGACAAAGTTTACATGTTTCGACGTTAACAACACTTCAAGAATTGTATTGGTCATGCAGACATCTATCATTTCGCCATTAGCCTTTGTCTAATAAAACTATGTAAACTCTACCCTGTCACTTTTTGCGGTATCGTAAGAAAATTCATAAAAATATTTATTCGATTTACGGTCCACAAAGTACGTTTATACCCCAACCAACATATATGGGTACGTAATACCGTATGCGTATTGGAATTGTGTTGGAATAAAATGGGGCCATACGTTCGTGTATCAGGTGACATAGAGAATCAATCACTGAGCGGTGTCGATCAATCATTCAGGAACATAGGTACACGGCAATGGTTTGACAGTACCACCTACTAATACACTTCTTTTCAGACTTTATTCAATGTTTCATTAGATTAAGGGTAGACAGGAGAGAAATGTTGACTGTCTGTGGAAAATACTGAAAGGTCGTAAGTACAGGTAGTTTTTCTTAGGGCTTTGAGCGGTACTATCTTTACTTTTCTAATGTTTAGCTATTCTTTAATACCAGCTTGTTACTCCCACTGCAAGGCCAAGGCTTTTTCTTATACAGGGCAAAGGCCCGAGCATTGAGCACCACGCTTGCGATTTGATTGGCTTGGTTGATGTGCGATTTCGGAAAGAAGAAAGAAAGAAAGAAAGAAAATACTTTTATTGGCAACTGCTGGATACACGCACAGTAAAAAACATAATAACAAAAAAAAGGAGACACAAAAATGGTATGTCTTCCGGCTGCGCCAAAACGTTCATTGCAGCGGTAATGCCAGACAGATCCTGAGATGCTGCCGCAGACGGATGAGTAACATTTATCAATATAATCCTTAATAAATAAATAAATAATATTTTACGTAAATAAATAGAATGTAGCTTAAAATATGTTTATAGAAAATAATAACCTATGTATAGTGTGGTGTGCCGATAGTGTGTGTAGTAGAAATGATTATGATCAACTTGAACACAGTACATTTCGCGTGTAGACGCTTAAACTTATTATAAACTCAAGCTTCTTAACTCAAGCTTATTTCAATCTTATTAGTTTAGATTTCCTCACATTGCTTTTCTTTACTAATGTCAATGATATCTAATATAAACATTGACGGTACACATGAATAAGAAGGTACTCATTATTTTTAGAAATTGAAACAAAAATATAAGCATTTTAATAAATACACCGGCTTTTTTTTAAATTAAACTGTTGCGAATCCGAGGTAGGTCGCGAGTCATAAATAAAACACACCATGCAATTTGCAGTAATGTATTAAATTCGATAAAGGTAAGTAAAAGTTGTAACTTTTCCAGAAGTGCTATTTAGCATATTATAAAGGCAAACAGTTTTCTGGTTCTAGAGTTGGCAGTGGTGCCAAAATCAGCTTATTATCGTACTTGCCATGGCAAAACATTTTTATGATGAAAAGTTTTGTCTAGCCTTTTGAGGTAAATTAGTATTTTATAGTAAGAAACTGGATCTTTAGAGCAAAAAAGGTCGTCATTGAAGTTGTCAAAGACGTGGATCGCCTTGTATTTCTAGGTCAAGCAAAACATTTTTTTCCTGTAGGGAAATTTCTAGAAAGCGTAAAATTACAAACAATATCATACAAAACCTCTAAAAGGTGTAAATAACTCTAGTTGTGGAAGTCTCATGCTTTGGTGGTTTTGTTTCATTCATTATTTGCCACCGATTTGATAAAATACCTAACTGTATATTTTTTTATCAAAATAGTTTTTATATAATTTATAATTTTTCGTTTATGTTTTGATATTGAATCCAAAATCAAAAACGATTTTTAAATTCATACAAAACAAAAAAATTCTAAATCGGTCTTTAAATGACGGAGTTCTGACACACACAAGCAATTTGAGAACCTCTTTTTTTAAGCCGGTTAAAAGTTGTAGCCAGAAAAGAGTTTGATCCTTCTGGTTCTAAATATAACTACCGGTAACACGTGTTCAGACAACATAGAAACACACCTGGCAAAGCCTCCGGGAAATACAGGCAGAAAATCTGAAGGACGAGTGGCTATTAATAAAACAGAACTTAAAAAGCAAAGTGTTGTCCAATAATGGAATCTTGAGACCCGTTGTTTTCCAATACAGAACTAATGGCATAATGGATTAGAATGGGCCGGCCACAAGCCGCACCGCGTCCCAATAAAACCGGAGGTAAACTCAATTTACTAATAAAATTTCGAAATTTCGATACTTTTCGACATCAGTAACTTATTTAACGATAACGTAGGTTTTTTTATATAAACATAATATTGAATGATTCAATTTTTCGAAGCTTGTTTTGATTAAATTCCCGAGCAAACATTATTATAAGCGGCCAGAATAAAATGGCTGAAACGGATTAAAATATGGAAAGCAAATGAACCTTTAATTTTCAGCCCAACAGGTAATGTTTATTGAATTGTATGATAAAATGTGGAAATGTAAGCACATGTGCATATATTAAAATGATACGAGTATGTTGCAATATCAGGGGTGTTGTATAATGCATACAATTTTCAATTCTCGTGTTAATCACACATGGTTTGACCAATAAATTGAATTCAGGTATGAATTAATATTTAACACCCGTTGTTTATAAACAGCTAAAAGTTATAAATGTAACCGAATATTTTCATCACAAATAGGTACGCTTTCCATTTTTTCACCTTCAACGAACAAAAAAACAAAGGCAGTATTTTTCTTTAGCGAAATCTAAGCAATCTGTTTGAAACACTTGAAAAGGGTCGAGAGTATTTCTACTAATATTTAGATAGAATTTCGTATTCAATACTTCGCCTATACCGTCTTAGATTGCCTACTTTGGTATTTGACAGTACAAATATTTTACGTTTGTTACTGGTTTCTATGTAGCTTTCTATAAAGGAGCTTGTGGCTAAAGAAACAGCCTCATGGGTCGATCGAAGGTTAAGCTACGATTGAGGAGGTTGGTCCGTGGATTCATTACATATCAAGACTCCTCCGTGACAAGGAAAACACGTAAAAAATTGGTCCCGGCTGTCATTTGTAGATCTATGACAGTTGTTACAGATAGTCAGAAGCCCGAAGTTTGATAACCAGTTTTTATTTATTATTTATTTATTTATTATAGGATCCCGCTATAGAACGACCTTCACCGAGCTGGTTAATGGATGAAATTTTTTTTATATTTAATTTAATATTGTTGACTGCCTCGTTGGTCTAGTGGACGCAAGCGCCACTACTGAGCTTGAGGTCTCGGCTTCGATCCCCAGGTCGGGCAAAGTGTTATTGAGTTTTTCTATCTGGAATTTCTCAGTAGCAGCCTGGAGTCTGGATTTGTGCCCGATTGATGGCAATAGACTCGCCCCGGCGAAATGTGTATGTACTACCAAGTACATCTCTGCTTAGCCCTTCGGGGATTACTGGCGTGATGTTATGTTTATGTTTATGTTTTAAAATTGTAATTAAATATATTACATAAGGGTTGTTTAAAAATTTAAGTCCAGGATACTTTTATTTTAATATTTATATTATTATTCTATTTATTTGGTTAATAAACAAATTCTTTACCAATCGAAAGTAGTAAGTCCATAGAATATGCAAACGTTAGGTTGACTATTTTTTTCCCGACACAACTCTCAGGTAGGCCGGTATAAACTGATAAATGGATAAGAGTAACTTACACCGTCCTGGATAATGAATGAAAGTTAAATGAAAATAAAGATTTCAGACAAATTCCATACCAATCGAAAATTGGTAGGTATGGAATTTGTCCATTAACCAAACCGGTGAAATTTTTTTTAGTTAAGTATTAATTAATCATATACTGGACTGAAATTTTTTAGACAACCCATACCTATATGCAATATATTTATTGACATATTAAATTTAATATAAAATAGGTTTCATTAATTAACCAGCTCGGTGAAGGTCGTTCTATAGCGGGATCTTACGACTATTACTGGTTTCTATATCTTTACGACAAAATTACACAATTGTTTTAAGTATACAAAAAGATAATAATGGTAAGTACTGAAGCTGGAACAATAGTTGGAAAAAATGAGGAAGTTTTTTCTCTCTGCGAAGATGTCGGCGACAAGACGAGTATTTTATACTTGTTCAACTAACTCAATGTGACACGGACCTAAGTTTCACCATAAAAATAAGAAGCAACAATATGACTACTGAAAATAACTGGGGATAAGAACACGAAAACTCAGGTTTTTATTCAATTATCAAATAGAAACTGTATTTTTTTATAACTCGAACAGCTAAGCATCTATCGCGAGTTTCACAATAATGAGGAAAAATGTTTTTTGGTGGAAACCTTAGGTAGCTAAAGCAGGAAGTTTTACGATTTTCATTAAAAAAATACCCTACGAACATGAGAAATCCATAATCGGTGATTCTAAATGGAAATTTTTATTTTTGGCACAGATGGGGAGATTGAGAGAATTGATTTAGAAAAAAACGTGACTTCTATTTATAATTCAGCAAAATAAGGAAAATGGAAGGATAAAAAAACCTGCAGAAATATTCTCACAGGGCTATTTCGCTGGCCAATCGTAAACGTCACTCGCTATTCTTTTCTTACACACGTTCGCATTCATACAACAAGAAACAAAGTCGGTACTGCGACCCAGCTAATGTTAGCAACGATAATGATTATCAAACAAACGAAACGGCCGACTTAGCACAGCCTCTGAAAGTGACATGTTAATATTACATGAGTCACATACAACTTGTGCAAGATTCTAAACCCCCAACGTAAGTACTTGCAAAGTTGTTGTTCTTGTAAAGTTATACATAGGTTGTATTGTAAACTTTTTCTTTTTAGGGTTACGTACCCAAAAGTAGCAAATATGACCTGATTACTGAGTAAACCTCCCCTGTTCGTTCGTCCGTCTGTCTGTCAGCAGGCTGTATCCCATTAACCAATAATGATGTGAACATTTCAACTGTTTAGGCTGAGCAATTGAATGCCAAACATGTGGCCAGGCATGTATGGCCTACAGTTTTGTTCTAGATCTGACGGTTGATTTAATGAAAGTCACCCTGTAAAAACTTGAGTGAAGTGAACTGTCAATGCCAGCATTACTATGGAATGACATGGATGCTCAATTTGACACCACTTTACCGACATTTACACGCGGTGATTTTAACAGAATCGCACTGCTGTATTAGGAATAAAAGCCGCATTCACCTTCACTTGCCCACATTTTCGTCGGGCATTTTTCACAAAATAGCACTACTGGCCGTTTGTGTACCTATATGTGTTTAAGTACAATGTTAGTGAACCACAAATACGATACACTAGAAATTCCTAGTTTAAAACGAAGACGTTTTATTAAACAAAAAACACAGATTCTGTATTTCTATTGCCATTATTACAATAAAACTAAAAACGTGATTATTTTGCCTTTTTTGGCCAACATGATACAGAACCTTTCGTGTTCAAATCCGTCTCATACTTGGCCGGTTTTTTATATCTTCATAACCTTAGGCACAATGAATCTCGTGAGATAGTCTTACATACTTAGCTGATTATCCAGCAAGCAGCAGTAGCAATTATAAGATACCTCTTTATAATTAATTTGAAATGAGTTACGCTTTACGTCAGTGCTCTTTGGTTAATGATGGAATAATTGTTTAAATTAGAGCATAGGGCTTGCCAACCGTGATTATTTACTCGTCGGCCCCGAGGGGTAGCTTAAGCGCTAAAGACATTTGTGGTAACTTAGGTCAAGTAAAAACGATAACAATTTGTCACAAGACGTAGCCTTGGTAACGCGAACTGAACTAAAGGTTTAGTGGCCGCTGTGTCTCTTCGCATAAGCTTTTTATTTAATGAAAACGCTAACGTAATATCGTGTCGATATTCTCAAGATAAGAGACTTTTTTGTTACTCCGTAAATGGAATATGTTGTTGTAATGCAGGTACCTACTAAATGTGCTACCTAGCACAATCGCACCTATTAGCAAAATTGTACATCTCGTATTTTCGCCAATTTTAAAGACAACAAGAGCGTTTTCATAGCTTAACACTACTTACACGATGTTTTTATCTTAACAAGTTTACACTGCCCTTCAAAGGACCTGTCAGGCATTTAAGAAATGTTGTCATAGGTAACACGTAGTGACCTGACGTGACATTTGTTAGATGCTTGGTTTAATTCTATCGTCTGCTATGTGTTAATAGGTTTTACTATGTGGATGTTTTTAGTAGCAGCCCGAAGTTTAAATTTATTCCCGTTTAGACACAATATGGGCTCGCTCTCTCCTTATCGCCTTTTGGGAACTAGCGTAATATTTTTTTTTGCTTTTATTGGAGACAACAAACAGCTGGGACGTTAAGGTACATGATGTTGTACCTTAAATATTTTTTACTTTTTTATTTGTAACAGTAAGTATTCAGGAGTTGTCCAAAGGTATTTATCTGGTAGAACAAGGCTTTAAGGGGTAGACTATTGTGAAAAGTAAAACGTATCTACACATTCTAATTTGCTTGCACGAGTCAATTTATAAACGTTTATGGTAGCGTTTTTAGAAAGATGTTATGTAGAATAATGATAAAATCAGTTACAGAATTATACAACGGATAGGATGTAGGCTCGTATCACATGCTTTCCTTGGAAATTTTTATGACGCTCCTAAGACAACTATGTTCGGGTTGGCTTCCAGTATAACTGGATACGGAATAGTGCCGTTTTGGATCGAGCAACTGCTTACCTAACTTCCACAACCCAGTTACTGGGTAAAACGTTACCCATGGGTAAAGTTAGGTTACGATTTAACATGATTTTCAATACACTAGGGGCTCTTGTATGATTCTCTATGTAATGAATGGTTACCCTTTCACGAACCGGGTTTGGTAAGCGTAGTTACCTTTGATTGACCCAATATAATTAGCCGCATTGCCTCTATTTGTCTGTTTCCTGATTATATTCAAAATAGGATGTATCACTGAATAGTAGTCAGAGTAGTAAAAAATTAAAAACCGAGCTATACATTATGTTTATGGCCTTACAAACTATTTAGATTGTCATAAAATAAACAATTTTTAGGTCTCTGGTTAGGGTTACCGATAACGAAAAACGTATTAGTAGCAGCTTAAAAGTAATATTTATTTAGTTTAAATAAATTAAACGCCACCTACCTTAATCTGTGAGCACCACATGAAAAAAAGAAATAAATTATTGAAAGATATAATAATGAGAACATATTTTACATAATATACCTAGAATAATTGTTAGTTCTTGAAGTAGGGGAAACCTGGGCTGTTTGCCGTTACTAGACTTACTTAGTTACTGCTTACTTAACAGATGTTTGTGATCCCACCCCAGACCTGTTGACAACTTTCTTGGGTACTGGGGAAAGTCGGCTAACAAAAAGTTTACTAAATCATGACGCGAATTATTAGTTATCGGGTAGGTAGTTTACCTACCCGGTCTCCCCTACCTTCGTGTAAAATTCTCAAACGTTTTGCCCCTAAAACACTTAACAGCTATAAATTTACTATGACGCCCTTCATTATAATCATGTATTATGAACTCGTGCATCGCATTTAGTGGCTCTAATGTAGGTACTTCGTTAGGTCATAAAGTTCATTTTACGAGCCTACGTTTAAAAACCAATTGAGTGCCATTTAGCCATCATAAATTCATAATACATTTAATATTAAGCAAACATGGTTTAATTTTGCAAACAAAATATTGACGAGAATCCTACACCACAGGTGGGCCCTATATAATTTTAATATGTGATCTAACCTAAAAAATAAAAAGGATTTTTTAAACTCACCGAACGTTAGCTAGGGTGTGACGTCGGCTCTTGAGGTATCTGCCGTGGTACTTCTGCAGCTCGCCGATGCTGCCCTGTTCGGCCTGCATTCTGCCGAGCGCTGGCTGCGGCGCCGGCGCAGCGTCTTCGCCGGCCTGCCCTGGCGACGGCGACGCGCTGGCGGCACCCGATCCACGCTTACGTGCTTTATTAGACTTTCTAGCCGCCGCTGATATACATATCTTTACCGACGACGGGCTCCCAAAACTTCGCTTCTTTCCTGAACTTCTTGACGATGTGTATGCAGTGTCAGTGCTACTTCGCGTGCTCTTGTAAGACGGTGTGATAGTCAAGTCTGTGGCGTCCTCGAGAGGCCAATCAGAATCGTCCTCCTCTTCAATCCCCGGCAGCGGGGACTGTTGACCGATTGGACGCGGTGAGCTTATTACAGGCTCTGGGGCGACTGCAAACAAGTAATAAAGGCTCTAAGCAAACAGGTCGAGCAAAGTCGAAGGTATTAACTGTAGAGGTCTCAGCTACCTATTGCCGCACAAAGAAAATTTGCCAAACACTTCCACCGCAATAATTAATTTGTAAGATTGGGCTGTTTCTAACTTTTTGACTGTCGGATTTCCCTAATTTGTCTACAGTATAACAGTTTGTGAAGAGTAACGGTGATTCTGAGTAGATGAAGCGAAATAATTATGAACATTGTATTATTTAAATAGAATTTGAAATGATAAAAGCTGTAGGTAATGCCGATAATGAACAATCACTTGTCTCCAATATTAGTCATCAGTACTTTGTAATAGGTGTTTAAGAGTTATTAAACGCGTACATTGAAATTATGTATTCATCAGGCGTAGTTTTACGCCGAGGGGCTCTGTTTTAACGAGTAATTTCCACCTCCCTTGAGAAATCGAGTTCAAGCTTTGATCGGAATATGAAATAAGGATTCTTTTTTCATGCTTATCAATGATTCTATAATACGATTATATATAAAATAACGAGGCCAAGCATCAACCTGAATTGTAAAAATCAATATTGCTAGAGAACTCAAGGGAAGACGATCAACATAATTTATTATGCTAATTTTAACAAGGACTGAAAAACATGCGCCCAATGTGGGAGCTGACACAGTAATAATATCACGCAGTCGTTTTTTATTAATATGTTTTGGTTTTATTGAAAAGGAGTCTGTTAACATTAGCAAAGTCGTACACCCCGTATTTTCGCCAATTTTAAGGACAACAAGAGCGTTTTCATAGCCTAAGACTGACTTACTTAGGTACACGATGTTTTTATCTTAACAAGCTTTCACTGCCCTTCAAAGGACCAGTTAGGCATTTCAGAAAGGTTATCATGGGTTACAAAAACAATTTGTTTTTGAACTTTAGGCGAGTATAACAGCCAATATCAGAGGCCTATATAGGTGTTTGTTGAGGCAACTTATTATGGGGCTGAATTTATTTGGCGTGTACGTCGACTTGATAAGCTGGGGTGTTGTTTACTCTGATGTGGTGTACGTTACATTCAGCCAAGTTAATCGGCCGAGAAATTAGAGGTTGAGCGGACCATCGCTGTGGCCGGTGATACAACGTTTAATTATTCACGACCAGGCTTTTGAGAATCGATAGCCCACAGTCCAACATCCTGGTTAGTTAAAACTTCGGTGGCAATAGTTACAACTTGAGTATCATAACAATTATTTTAGCCAACTCGGAAAATCTTGAATATTGAATATCGATTTCCGATAATACATAAGGACTTCATATTTTGTGAAATATGAATAAACGACAAGAGCTCGTAATTCTATAATAAGTTACACAGCAACGGAGTGAATGTTTTATTGGATACGAGGCGAAACGAAGAAGCCAATATCATATTTTTAGTCTTCAAAACATTATCGGAACTTTGACCTACATTTTAAAAATAATCAATAATTGGGACCTGTGTGGTATGGACGCGTATGTTTTCACTCTATAGTTTTACATTCGTACGATGTGTCACAGGCTACCAGCTTAGCACACCTGGCGTTAAACACCGGCGTCCGCTTCACCCGCAAATAAGATTTCTCTATCACAGAGTAGGCAGGAGCTTTCAAATTTAATCAATCCGACTTGTCCGGTTAACTACGGGTTATCGTTTAATAGCATGGCTGTAACGGGAGTTTAACCAGATTGTGTCAACCGACTAATAGAATGGAGAATATTCGATTGAGAAGTTAAACGTAACGTTGTAAAGGGTTGATTGTGATTAACGACCGTTGCTGCGTAGAAACTTGTGGGCATCATAATGAAATAATGGCTATTACGATAATAGCCCAAGCCATTATATTGCTACGGAACCATTTAGAAAAGGAGGTGGTAAAGGTTATTATTCTTTGTGAGTTTTTTTTATCGAATAATTACGGTGCCGGTTTCAAATGCTTCATTAATACGTAGCCCAGTGTTCTGACGCAACCATTGTTCTAACTAAACGGCTGTTTACCTTTAAAAATGGATGCTAATTAAAAGCAAATCTACGTCATGTGTAAACAGCCACTACTGTTCTGAACTAGGCGTAGATACATTACTTACGTAACGTGACTTTTAGCGGTGAAAACTCGGCTTAATTTAAAGTCAACAAAAGGGGGTCGCGTCGGCGGCGGCGTCTGCAATCGATCCGCCTCCCGCCAATGTTTGTGTAGCTAAATGCGACCACTCCCGCCCATCATTATGTTAACTTGCATAGCCCCGTAGCTCCATAGCCCCGTAGCTCCATAGCCTTGTAGCCCGTAGCTCGTAGCCGCGTAGCTCGTAGCCCCGTGCAACATTAGGATCGCTCGCAATATTACCTCCATTTAATTGATGATAAAACTACTAAACTAATTGGTTGGCGTGAAGTATAAGGCGACAAAACACTCACTTCAGGGTAATATGGTATGAAGTTATTTTAATTAGTTCCACAACTTTACTTTTGAATATGTCGCTAAATATAGTCTTGTTTCAGTATTAATAGACTAATAATTTTCCTGTTGGTATTTACTTAAGTTTCCCAACATTTTCTGAGTGAATCAAGCAATAAACAACAACGCCTTTAAACGTTATCACATTTTACTACAGATAAGTAAATTCCAGTCCATTGGTAATAAAACCGAAACAGTACACCTCTTAGGGAGTGAAATCCGATCAAAGCAAATGAAACAGTTCCCTTTGAGATATTATAAGTTTACTTATATTGACGTCATAATACCATGTAAGATATTAAGTCTTATGTGTTAATTGTGTTATCAAGTTTAAGGGCGTGGCTGTAACAACCAAGGCCCTTTTTGTTCTTAGTTAATTACCGAGCACCTAACCTTTAACTTGGACGAGTAATTTAATGTCGTTTAGTAAACTTCGACACCCGATTCCTGTGCCAACAAGTCGAGCAAAACTAACTTTAGATTTATAACTCTGGAAGCCAGGAATACTTTGAACGTGAATTGAAATTGCACTGCGTTTCTTTTGTACCTTCAACTCTATTTACCGCCAATAAAGGAAATGAAAATCTATTGATGAATCGTTGTTGAGAATAAATAAACTTCCCTCGAGACTTTCTATAATAAAAGAGAGCGATCTTTTGTGTGAGAGTATTGTTCTCCAGTTCAGTGATGGATCGATAATGTTCTTATTTTAAAGCATGAAATATTTTTTTAAAAGTTAGAACACTGTATCTGAGGTTAACCTCTTTTAACAAAAGAGACTGGTTGGCATTGACTGCGTCGTTGGCCTAGTGGATGCATGCGCTACTGCTGAACACGAGGTCCCGAGTTCGTTCCCGGGGTCAGGCTAAAAGTTATTGACTTCATGGAATTTTTCTATGCTCCCAAAGTTTGTAATTGTTACATGGAGCTTAAACATAACTGATGAAATGTGGGTGTGTGAATGAAACGTCAGCACATCAAGCTACTGAAACTATCAAATTTCCCAATTGAACATAGACCTTATTCGGTTTGCAATAAAGTTAAAAAAAACGATAATAAAGAAATTTGTCACATGTGCTGGCAGCTGGCATTTATTTTTCAGGTACACCTATACTCCAATTTCATTAAGCAGCATTTAGAAAAAAGGGGGCATTAGAAAAAAGGGGCTCGTGGACGCAAGAATGCAGAATATTTTATTTTAAAGACAAGTGTAAACAATTTTTATTCAAATTGTTTTATTTTAAACTAGCAGACATCCCGCGGTTTCACCCGCTTAGGTCCCGTTCCCGTGAAGAATAAAAAAAATATTTAAAAAAAAGTAGCCTATGTCAACCGGGGATAGTGTAGCTTCCCAACGGTGAAAGAATTTTTCAAATCGGTCCAGTAGTTTCGGAGCCTTTTCAATGCAAACAAACAATCAAAACTTTCCTCTTTATAATATTATTAATAAATTATAGTATAGATTTAGAAGAATAAAAGTGAAACGAAGAACGTGTCTATGTTTTGTTCATCCCTGTTTCTTTGAGGTTTTTGTCATTGACACTACAATTTTCAACTAAAATGAAATAGTATAACTAAATGAAATCCACATCATTTCTTAAAATAAATTGTGGTAATGGTTAAAACTAAGTGTGACATCTGCAGTAAAAATTGCCTTTTTTAACTTCTGTCTAATGCTGTTGTAAATGGAGTATAGAAACCTTCAGGGAATAGAGGCCTAATGTTACGTTATTTAAGAAAAGAGAAGAAAATTCACGATCAAAGTAAATTCTGTGCAAGTAAAGAGTCCGAATGCAAATTGTCTAAAACATACGAGATAAGTTTGTGTAACAGAATGTTTGCAACAGCAGCTGGTTCCAAGAGCCTGTCCCTACAAGATTCGACATCCTGTAAAATGTTCACTGAAGAGCTCATTAGCAGTTTGCTCATACCTAACGCTCATACCGATCATGATTGAGTTAATATTTAGTTTTCTAATATTTAGATAGACTCATTAGTGTAACTAATTTTTTTTTTCAAAATAGGCACGCTGTTAATTTTTTTTCTAATAATGTTTCTTCTCTTTTTATAAAAAAAAATGTTTTATCACTAAATAAATGCTTTTTCTATCTATTTACCTATATCTCATCAAAAGTACCTATATCAAGCTTTGCTTGCTATTCCTATCACTAATGCTTGTATTCAGCAATACAATTTCTTTTATCTTCTAATTCTTAAAGGCAGCCCAAATTATAGGGTTTTACAAAAAAAAAGCCCAGGTAGGTCATAAGGCGACTATGGCCTAGGATTTTAAACGCAACGAGTGAAATTTGGGTGGTCTCTAATGTGTAATGGACGCATCATGACAGGTAAACACCATAATTTAATTTAAAACATCATACAACTAAACATAGTTGAATCTCAAGCGTTTCTTTCTATTCATATTATTCTTTCAGTCGTTGCACTGAACGAAACTTATAAATATTTCAATAAGGCACACTAGTGGGTGTATTGTACTGCATATTGTATCGCAGCAAAATATCATAAAATATGACATTTGCGATGTTGTATTTAAATAACCTTAGGCGTTCAATGCAATCTGAATGTCAATAGTTGGTTGTTAGATAATAATTATTCAACAATTATAATAGATGTTAATAATGGTCTATGTGTTGCAGCGCACTTTATAATGTACCTAAACAATGTTATAAATACTAATATTAATATTTGACTAACAATGATGAATAAGTAATGATGACTAATATTGGCAGATGTAATATTCCGTAACAGTCTAGCTTCCTATTTCAGAAACGATCAAATTAATGGAGTTATTTAAATTTCATTGCGGCATATTTAGATCTATGTATTAGATTTTGCCATACCAAAAACTTAGTAAAGCCTACTTCAAATCTGTGAAATCCATCATACAATGAGACTTTTTTTGCCTAAACCTTTCTTCATGGAACTAAAATCCTAATGGGCTCGGGAAATCGGTACTCGAACCCAACCAATCACATGCAATATTTCTGAATAATATGGGTATTCCACTGTCCCGGTAGCCCAATTGCATATGCTTGAGTTTGTCAAAATAGATCCAGGGTGACCGTTCAAGGGGATATTGAGGAAATTGGGCACATTGCTCCAATATTCCATATTTCTAGATTTCTTTACAAGTATTATCCATAGGGTTTCTTTTATTGCTTTGCGCATTTTATATTATGTCTCGCTAATTAAAGACCCAGCACTAAACGAAAATATGTCTCGCATGCGTTCCCCGCATGCTTATTAAATCCGTAGCACAGTAAAACATCCCAAATGAGAACCATTGTTTGGCACATCACTAGTCAGTTAAAAATATAAAAGGAGACTTACCATAATCATCGCGTAATAGTTGCGGGCTGCCGTCCCGCAACGCATAGTCGGCGTCGTCGACGGGCGCCGCCGCGCGCGCCCCGCACCAGGGCACGCAGCAACGGAACACCCCGCCTCCCACCACCGTGACGCCGTACGCGCCCCCACCACACACTAACACCACTCACACATGCGCACGCACACCTTATCACCATACGTCACTGCACTGTATTATTGCCCGACACGTCACTAATAATCAACTCCCATTCCCAACTTCTACGTTTTGGCACTTAATTTAATAAGAATAAGAATTTGTTACAAAGATCTAGTTCAGTCTTGAAAGTTGGCTTAGAAGTTAGGATAAGTTAAGGTATCGATATGTCAGTCGAATTATAAGAACGCTTATTATCGGGATTTTCAGGAGGAAAACTTTGACAGATGAAAAGGAAGAGCGAAGGAAAAATAATACGTCCAGTAATTGTGTTCGTTTTCTGTCTTTTACATCGGATATATATTATCTCGGCATCATTGTTTAGTTTCTTACGTTTAGAAAATAAGTTAAATTCACTTTAACCCATTGTTGGGTTATTTATTATAACTTCCTAAACGAAACAAAATTATGTACCACGTAGAAAAATCAAATCACACGCTATCGAATCACTCACATGCCCTAGATCCCGACCTATGGATCGAATAAAATATAAATAAATATGTCAATGCACACATTGTACAATGTTTAAATCATACAAACAGTCATGTTGAAATGTCATGGTGATGGGAATACAGGCGAAGATGAAAACGTATAGCATAGTATCGTTTTGCTGTATGTGCGTATTGGATGGATGCCAAACAGAGTCGCGGAGTTCTTCACAGGTTATCACTTTGAGCAAACCTAATTCACCAGAATTCACCTCCAGTCGTATTGAAATATTAAAATAAGCAATAAGAAACCGCGCGTCGATACCGTCTGTTCAGTGACATGAAACAAGCAGCTGGGCTCCAAAATATACGTGCTTTTGTAACATAAAATAAAGTCAAGCTTTCTAACATGGATGTGCAACAACTTTGATACTAAACTTAAATTATTTAAAAGGAAGAGGACATTGTGACGAACACTCGAAAACCTAATACCGCAACATGACGTAAAGTTAGAGTCAGAGTTATCTCGTAAACCACTGAACCGATGTTGATGGGATGATGTGGCCGAAATTTTTATAAAAAAACTTTCCTATTTAAGATTGGTTTAATGATAAAACTTTCTACCACTCGAAGAGCAAAAAGTAGGTAGAAAATAAGCTGAATGGATATATTATGTCGTAATAAATTCGGTCGAGTGAAGCCACCGTCACGAATACCGTGGAAGGGAGTGTGAAAGAAAGACAAATGAAATCGTACTTTAACCTTTGAATAGACACAATCAAATAATTCACATGTGAGATCTCGAGAATCGGTAGGTAGGCTGAATATAATGTCGTTAGTTACTATCCCGCGTCTCCCTGAATATGGGAGTAAATTCACTTTAGCCCTAGCTGGTTCATCCATAAGATTTTTTTTATTCATTCGAAGGCCCAACTTGGGTAAATCAATTCGAATGTTTGAAGAATATTTCCCAGCGATTGAATTCGGACCATGTTTTATGCTAAAGAGGAATACTGATTTGACGTTTACCTATTTCAGAAGTCCCTCTGACATATTCAATTAAGTTGTTGGGATATGCGGCCTAGTCACAACTGGAAATAATTTGCTTAGGTAAGTAACCATGCCACAGGATTTTGATCATTATTACATTTATAGAAACACTATCAGACGTCCCGCAGTTTCACCCGCGTAGGTCCCGTTTCCGTGGGAATACAGGGATAAAAATAAGCCTATGCGTTAATCCAGGGTTTCGGCTAACTCCATACCAAATTTTATTAAAATCCATTTGGTAGTTTTTACGTAAAAGAGTAACAAACATCCTCACAAACTTTCGCGTTTAAAATATTATATAGTAGGATTTGGTATAATCATAATGTACCTAGTATTGTTGTATAGTGAGAATAAAACTCTCCATGGTTTAGTTTAAATGCACCACAAATCAGGACAATAATTACATTATATCCATTAATGAGTCAAAATTACTGATGTGAAATTCTGGTCCTATGGTTTTATTTGAAACAACACAATTTCAGCAGCTAAACATTATCGTTATTATCAATTTATCTGGCACTATACAACAAGCATCTAAATAAATTAGAGACAGAGCTTTTTTAAGCTGTAATTCCTTGTAAATAAATATACTTTAATATTGTGTAAAGAGACCGGTGAGTTTTATTATTTATTTCATAATGCAATACGACAAATATACAGCACACAAATGTAATACGGCTGGCGATGACGATGTAGGCGGACTTATTGATACAAGCATTTTCTACCAGTCAACCTCCCAGTAAATTTCTACCAGTTTTCACTTAGGCGTTATCAGTCCTTGGTAACCCTCTTTGGAACCTAAGCATAATGCTGACGCTTGAACGTTTGCTTTCAGTATTTTATATTTCTGTAGATAATACTACTAACTATGATACTAGAAACAATAAAACGTTAATTCTATCCTAATCCCTTATGTTCTATTTACTAAATCTTAGCACAATGTTATCAACTGATAAATGGGGATTTAATCCAAATTTTAATTCAGTTATTGATAACATGATAAACCTTGAAATAATTAATTTGTGGAAATAATTTTGTTAAAAGCAGTTTCAATGAAAGGTCATATTATTTACAATTCGATATCAAATTATTTTACTGCACGAGCAACTCTGTTGTATACATAGTTTAAGCTTCACTTTATTAAAGCTTTTATTTAATTAGCTTAGGCCAATAATTAATTCCTATCAATTAATTCGTAATAACGAGGTTATTATCATAATCGGTTCCGGTTTAATAAGCTTAATAATACAAATGATTGTTTACTCTCCTGTATCTGCATAAGAACTTTAGTATGTAGTAGGTATATGCCATACTTGAAACCAGAATAACAAGGATAAGAGATTAAAAATAAAAAAAAATACTGGTGAAAAAGAATAAAATAATATGATTCTTATGATTTCTAGAATAAAAGCATCATAATCTGGGGTCATTTTTAAGTACCTGTAATCAGATGAAGCTAAACACCAAGGTAGTCACTTAAAGCGACTACCTGTGTGATCCTCCACAACTTAAATACTGCGGGTAATACGATACCCTTTAGTAAAGCTGAGCCATCAGACTTTTGAATTAAACCACGGACAAAGAACAAATGTAAAAGGATTTTTATTAAATTCTCTGGACTGCACTGAAACCTTAGAACGTGAGGACAAATGTTTAGCTATACAACAAGAGTTTCGCTCTAAAGTCTAGACAAACACGTCAATTTCTATTCAGTAGTACCTTCCCACCATTTTATTGAATCTTTAAGACTTTAACCGCCCAATTTCTACAAAACCATTGTTACTTTAAAAATCGATCATTATGGCTGTGACCTTTAAAGATAAAGATAAAAGATAAAGATAAAGATAAAGATACTTTTATTTTGCAAATATGGGTAACAAAAGATGACAGAGAAAATAAAGAAATAGTACAGCCATATTTTACCATGCAGGCATGCAAAAGACATACAATACAATTACAATTTTAAAATATCACAAAATAGTAAAACAATACAAAATTATATAACACTATCTTAAAAATCTTTCTCAGTGAGGTATTCTGTTACATTATAATATGCTTTCTCTACTAGAAACCGTCTGAGTTTCTTTTTAAACATTGTTAAAGGGAGCTCTTTCCAACTTTTAGGTATTTTATTATAGATGACTGGAGCCATGCAGTAGACACTTTTGCGCATAAGTGCTGTCTTAGCTGGTTCCTGACATAAGAGGCTATTATCGCGTCTGTTGCGGGGAAATACATCAGCTATGCGCTTAAAACGACTAGGATTTGTCTTCACAAACACAGCTACTTCCAGTACATACAAACACGGCAATGTTAATATGTTATGCTTTTGAAAATATGGTTTACAACTATCCGTAGGTTTTAGCCTAAACATCGCTCGGATACATCTTTTTTGTGTTTTGAAGGCGGTTTCTCTTTCGGTAGAGTTTCCCCAAAATATAATCCCATACCTTAAATGTGATTCCGCTATTCCATAATAGGCAGTAAGAAGTGCATCCGTGTTGATTATAGTTGATAATGCGTATAGAGCGTATGCAGACTTACTATTCGTGTATTCATTCATTTTCATTAGAATGGATGAAACGGTAGAAAAGGCTAATAATAAAACACGTTATGGTATTGGAAATTTTTAAAAGCAATCAATTTTAATGGTTGTATCGCCGGTCAAGGTCGAGTTACATAGAAATAATCATTCGGAACACTGTGACGATGCCAAATAACGCGTCATAGTACTTCCTAGTTACTATTGTCAGACAGCACATTGATCAGATACATTTTCATTTACTCAATGATATTATTATGACCTGTATAAGGAATTGCCGGCCCAATAGCGATCGGCACAAACAATTACTACTCGTTGAGCGTTCGCTGGTTTCAATTGTGTGGCTATTCAGAGAGACATGTTCCCTCTTCTCGTTGTTCAATCGCTAAATTCGCTTTTAAGATTTATACGATGCTAATTAGATGCCTCATACCATTCATTAGAACTTCGTTACGACGTTGGCTCGTGTAAACAAACATTCAATGTAGGTACGCGAGTAAACTTGCAAACCACAGATTTAGAAAAACAAAACTTGCCAGAAATTCTGGTACCTACTTTTATACGCTGGAACATAATTCTTTGAATGCATTTAGTTAAATTGAATTACTGTTATCGCAGCAGCCGCTAAAAGACCTTTTATTTGTATTTACATCGTCATACGTACAATCTAATTACTGCATTAACATTATCATGGTCTAATCTTATTATCAGCCGTAGTTACGCTAAAACTCAGTTGTTTTATTGACTGCTTTTAACATATAACTCGTGTAAAAATGCTCAATGAAATGGATTTTTAATTTCCATTTAAAGTTTATGTAAAAAAGACGTTTTTCATGAATGATAAACGATGAAAAGTGTGACATCTAGTATTGATTAGTGACACGACGTTATTATATTTGACATTGATGCGTTCAGCTTCACGGCCAATTAGTTACATTTTAATGTTTGAACAAATACAATAACCGCGGAACGTGTAACTAATAGCACGACATTTGCCTAAAAATACATCAAGAAACCACGATGTTGGAAAGAGTTGATGACAGGCAGCGATAAAAATAATATATTTTCAGATTATGATAAGACGTAGATAATGCGTAAGTCTCCAATAATTTACCTACTTTCTTAAATTACCAAGATTAATTACCTAAGCGATAGCCCTAGCAAGTATGCAGATGTCATAAAATATGTTTGCATACTTACAGCTGCTTGATATAGTTTATTGTGGGTATTTTTAACATTACAAATCTAAATACAGAAACATGTTCGTGATTTTTCCTAAGAGCGTCGCCTTATTTTAATTTTGTTGAGGAAAGTGTCGGTATAAATATTATTTCGCAATGGACCAACAAACATGCAACAAGTTGTTCACAAAATCAATAAATCTTCAATCTGCTTGAGGTGTAAGAAAAACTCGTTTATTCAGTCTGTGCCTGTGTTTAGGAAAGCCTACCACTTTTTTGTCTCAACCAGTGTGCTTTACATAACCGATAGAGTTAAAACACTGTGCTTAATATTTTAACGAAAGGCAAGTCTTAGATAGGTAACCTTTACCAAAGATGATGCCGATAAGTATTTTTTTACTGCGATCATATTACAGAATTGACGTTATTCATAAAAACGTTGCGTGTTCCATAGAACCTTGACACTTGAACGGAATTATATTTTACACATTAGAGTACTCGTAAACAACACTGCGCAAAGCGCTAATGCATGTTTTTTACTGCGTGATATTTGGATTAAACTGTTATCTTTTATGTGTCGTAACTCGTTACAATAATCGGGACGAGCGAATATAATATACTCCTAAACCTAAACAGGAATAAGGGTCTCGTGAGTGTTCCGATAGCATACCGAAATCGCGTGCGGTTTCCACCTCTTCAGATAATGAAAACTGAATCAAGAGCGAATCAAATTTGTCACTGATGAGCCGTATATTCAAAATATACAAACATAAAACAATGCCCCAGTGGCACACTGCACTGTTATAGTAGAAACACTATACGCGAGAGAGGGGCCGCGGGGCCTGGGTCCCACAGGCAGCCGTACTGACTGGCTGGACGAGCGAGCTGGTGCTCAGTAGTGCATCTCACATCGGCCACATACGCGGCGAGGCGAGCGCGAGGCGGCGGCGGCGGAGCGGCCCCTAGCGTCGCGACGGCCGGCAGACCGCGACTGGAGCGTCACTGCGCGTCGCAGCCTAGGGCGCCGAGCGAGCAGGACGAATATACTGCTGGCTCGTGCGCTCAACCCACGATTCTAGCCCTTGAACCTTCTCTCTTAATTCCTATTTACCTTGTTCACGCCGCGTCTCTTATGTTTTTGTGCGACCGCAAAAGGGTTTTCACCCCGCGAGGCGATCCCGTGAACGTTACGTAGACGCTAGAGATAGAGATGCTGCGTGGCCTTTCCTATGCTACGGGTCGTTTCGATGTTATGTCACTATTGAACGTGCTTGTGCCTTGTTGTTTGGCCGTGAACGTATTTTAGCCGTGCACTCATTTGGGCCATTATGATTTATAGCTCCTGAGGGACATTTGTGACGCACTGCACAAACTATCCATTCCAGTTTTAACATGTTAAATGGAGTTTTAAAATCCTTTTCTACGTAAACGTTTAATGTTAAGAATGCTTTAACGAAGTTTCCATAGAAACTTTTATGCAGTCGTCGATAGAGACAGCAGAATATAGTTACAAAATAATAAGTTTTCTGTCTCTGTTTAAACAAGGGCTGATCCTTATTAATTTAATCTCCCGTCCAGAACCAGAAAAGATCTTCACAAAAAGCCTGCGATCTACACAAACGAATATCATTGTTGTGTCTTATAATTTCATTAGGAAGTATTTAGCGCTCCCTGGTCTCAGTTTCGTCAGTATATGAATTAAAACCCTGTCACTACAGGGTTCCATTCTAATAAAGCGCGAAGTCATAATAATGAAAATTTAATTGTATTAATATTGGCAAGGAAATACGCGACCTCGGCTTTCTTAGATTTTTCGTTTTATTATTTTGCCGACAAGGACCTCTCTTGCTTCATTGAGAAGGTTTTTAAATGTATTTTCAGTTGAAATCTATTTGAACACGAAGATATCATTTGCCTGAAATTGGGCTAAGTGCGCGAGCGTAAACTCCGATTGAATTCCTTGGACCGTATAATTATGTACGATTATCTCGAATATCAAAGCGTTAGTAATCGATCACATGGGTCTTCTGCCGTACCTATCTCGTATCATTGAACAGGCAGCCGAGATAAGTGTAACCTATTTGATCTAAAGTCTCAATTTTCTGCAAATGTAGGTATTAAAACCGCCTGCTCCACCTCTATTAAATATGTATGAAGGCAGCCGCAATATACGGCAATCGGCACAATATCTTTTTATTTCGGATGTTCTAGCAAAAACAATAAACAATCGGGGAGAGAGCGAATCGAACTAATCGACTTTGCGAGACTCTTCAAAAGAGGAAGAACAAACTTCAATGCATAAAACGCGTTGCTGAGATTGCTTTTAGAGATTTTACAGCAGACAACGCCGTCGGCTCTTACACGGCTTCCAGTAAACTTGACTGAATACTGGATGAGATTGATCCTGTAATCTTGCGACTATGAAAATGTTTGTATTTCTCGGGAAATGTAAATAGAAAATTGAATTTTCAACGACACCAAGGCGTCGATGTTTGCGTCTTCTTTGGGAGTTTGTTGTTTAAGTAGAACTTATAAATATATACTTAGTTACATTATTTGTATTGATGGGTTATCTAAATAGCTGTCACACATGTGAATTTAATTTGTGTAACGTTACATTTTGATATAGTATTTTTAAACTGTCATTTACCTATTTTAGCCACAGTTCTGGGCAATTCTACGAAAAGCGAAAGCTTTCAACATCAATGAGAAAAAACACTCAGTTTTTATTTTATACAAAATGTTAAAGAGCTGAAAAACATTTATGTAGATGTGAATATACGTGTTACGTGTACTAATTCACACTCGGCGCGTGTAACGCAATGATGGCCCCGCATCGTATGCGCACCATCTAAACAGGGCAATCATCCTTAGTGATGGGCAATTGCGAGATTATTATCGATGTCAAACGTTGTTATCGATTTTTAAAACCTGAAATGAATTTTAATACTACTGTCACTAACTATCTACCCGTGTAATATATTGTTTGAAGGAATACTGTCCAAGAACAATCGAAACGTAAACTCCACATACGAAGAGAAGAAGTTATCTCTCCATTAAACTAAATGAAATCGATAGTCGACTTAAGTTTTTGGTCGATCGTACCGAGATTGCTTTCGAGTGGCACAACATTATAGATTGTGACACGAAGCCGTCACGCCGGATTTCCTCTAAAGTATATTTACTCGCATGTGTTGTACTAGTAATTTTCCGAGCAGTCTCGGCAGCTAATTGACCTCCTCGTGACATCCTGCGGGTGTCGTATGAGAAGGCTAATTGTGGTAGAGGACCGTCGGCTACATCCAACTATAGAGCTATACAAATCTATGTTTGTCCAGTACCTTTAATGTGTACACTAATGTAATGAGAATCCGTTTCGTGTGGTCACAAAGAATCTCTTCCCCACACATGGTATGTGGCATTGGTTTTATGTACGAGGTCTCCTTCTCTCAACGTATAGGTAACTGTTTTCTTCTATTCCTTAGTTTAGTGTCAAAAGGATAGTAGTATAAGGATTCATGACTGCGTGCATTAGCAAATCATGCTCAAGGTCAATTCCCCTTATTCAAAATGTTAAAAATCTAGTCGCAATCTCATACTCGGCGACAATCAAAAACTTGTAGAAAATGTAGGGTAATTTGACGTGTTTGATTAAAACGTAACCGTATTTGTGATTGTTATTAAAAATACGGGAATTACCCCTCAGCTTCCAAGTATGATGATAAAGGTATTTTCCCCGCTTCATATTAGGTAAATTAGTCATCTAAACTAATATATTTCATTATGTTGTAATAGTAAGTATTTCTATACGTAGTATGCACATAAGCTTGTTATGTGATAATAACAATCCATCTGTCCACCAAAGCGTATTTAAGGAAAACATAACAGAATATTATAAAAATACTATAATACCTAAAATTCTTTGAGGAAGATTCACTGTCATCGTGATATTTACATACAGATCGATAATAATAATTTTGATTACTTGTTGTAAGGATAATGAAGTGCCCTACAAAATGTTTTTTTTGTTTATAACTTAAGGCAATATCGTGTACACAATTTTAACTGGCTGAGTTTATGGCGCGCCACAGTTTCTTGGTTTTATTGACATTTGAAGCGCAAAGGTAAGAAAACTTGCCCATAAACGAGATATGAGTCATATTCCTCAAAATATCTGAAACGACATTATTTTAATGGATAAGGTTGAAATAAAAATATAGTAATTAAAAAAGACATATACTTATAAATAAATACAAATACGTACAATTCAGTTAGATCGTACCTTAAAAGAGAAAAGTTCAGTCGAATGAACCCAGTGATTGATTAAATCGAGCTGTCATCCCTATAAAAAGTTTTCGTTGGTCCGGCAAACTATTCGGAGTCGCAATTGCGCATCACTAGTCGCCGTATTGTCAATTTGCCCGCCAATTCGATCACTATTTATAACTAAGATCGAACACGGGCGAATACGCTCTTTTTAAGAGATGAATGATATGTAGGCAAAGGTAATTCTGTATTATTAGTCTGTAGATACGCTACGATGATTCATGGAATAATAAATCAAAGAGTAAATTCAGATTGACGTGAATGTTGTATCTGTAGATACTGTAGGCCCGTGTTTACTGGTAATAAGGCTAAAAGCAGCCACATGTACGCGGCCTTTCAGTGAGGTTTAGACGGTTAAATTATTCGACGAGTAGGTAAATGTTTTGTAGATGGTTCATAATTACGTTTTTTAGCGTTAAATGAGGGACAATTTCTATAAGGTACCTACTTACGTTTTATGTTACTTTAATTTACATCATTCATACAGAAGGATGTAAACTAACGTAGCTTGAATACGTGATGTCAACGTAACGCAAATTCAAACCTTTATTTTAAATTGAAAATACTAATTTCTTAGTACTTAGGCATTTTTTTTTAAAGATTTTTATGTCTTAATAGCTGCCGCGGCAAACTTTGTTGCGCCTTTTTAACAAAATAGTTTACAACCTATTCTCAGACGTACTGAATATAAACACAACATTTCATAAGAATCGCCTAAGCCACTAGAATATTATATACTAGCAGACGTCCCTCGGTTTCACCCGCGTAGGTCCCGTTCCCGTGGGAACTCAGGGATAAAAAGTAACTTATGTGTTAATCCAGGGTCTCGGCTAACTCCATACCAAATTTTATTAAAATCCATTAAGTAGTTTTTACGTGAAAGAGTAACAAATATCCTCACAAACTTTCGCGTTTATAATATTAGTAGGATTAAAAGATAGTAAGTAATAGGTACTTCTTGCGCCTAATAATTTAAATAAAAATACAGTGGGATAGTCAGTTCAAATCAATTTAAATTTCATTCAATATTCACTTTTAATTTCATTTTTAATTTTCTACTTTATTTTTATTTGTAATTATGTAAATACTAACATTAAATATTAAGTGAATTGTTACTAACACTATGGACTTTGTCTGAAATAAAAGTTAAATTACTATTATTATTTATAGTTTTAGCTTCACTACAATTTTTTTATACCTTTATATCAAGCATTCTTACCAGGGTCTCGGGTGTGACTTGGACTCTTCGAATTATTGGCCTTACACAGTTTGCTGTCATATTTTTTCTTTGTAATCGTATTTGATTACTGCAAACGTTTAAAGCGTTCCCACAAAGGAAAATGACGAAGGCATTCATTACACCGACATAACCAAATCTGTTTACATCTGTTCGCGTTTTTCGCTCCCGTGATTAATGAATATCCAAATAATATTATCAAAGCACATTATGGCGACGATATGGAAATATACGTCCATCCCCCTTAATACTTTTTAAATAACACGCCTGACTGGAAATATATCGTTGTTTCTCTACCTGGAAAAGTGGACTTCCGATTTATATCTGCATGTATTTTAAACTTTTGTTTATGAAATTCGTAATTACAATCGTGTTTTGTTTCATAGGGAAAGTGTTGGGAGTTCAAATGACGGGAAGGTTTTTTGATAAACCGCTCTCATGTTTGTTTGTAAAAAATCTGTTATTTGAAATTTTCTGTTGCCGTGTTTTGAACATCATCATTCCTCTAGCCTTTTTTAACTATGTAGGGGTCGTCTTCCAGTCAAACCGCGTTCAGCTGATAACTAATGTTGGACATTGAGGCACTACCTATCTGCCTCCACAACTCAATGACTGGTTAACGCTGTACCTCTTGGTGTAACATAAAAAAGGCACAAGCAACTGGGCAGCAGCAACAAATAGGTAGATAACGTGTAGGCATTGCCATTTTAAGTTTAATATACATTGATCCAAGTCTTTAGTCGTTCAGCCAAGTCATTCTCAGAATACCAGACTCTTATATAACCTGATTTCTAATACACCAGATTCTCTGAATAACTATCATATATATCATACTTCTGTGTCGTCCCGTCTGTGTCGGGAGACCGCTGATGGTGGTAAACGGCATACTTTTATTACCGATGGGAAGTGCTAGTGACCTATCAGTAATAAAAACTTTTTTACAAAAAAAACAACCGACTTCTTAAAAAAAAACTAACAGGTGAAAAATAACTCCAGTTTCGGAAGTCTGTGGCTTTGGTGGTTTGGTTTTGTTCATTATTGGCCACCGACTTCCGAAACTGGAGTTATTTTTCACCTGTTAGTTTTTTTTTAAGAAGTCGGTTGTTTTTTTTGTAAAAAAGTTTTTATTTTGTCATTTTTAGTTTCTTTGTGTGTAAAGAAAGTCTTTCAAAACTTGAAAGAATCATTGAAATTGGATAACAATTGCTAAAGAAGTTCTATCTCTAAACATTAATCTGTACATCTCTGCCGGCCCCTTTTAAAATAGAATGGCGTAATGTTATGTTGTGGAAATACAAAAGCAAAGCATAAACATCTGACTACAGCAATCGTGAGTAATTTGCTGTTATGCGTTGAAGAGTTCCGTTACCTGTCTTCTTCATCAGTTTTTCTTCACCAAATGATACTTTCTAAATGAAAATGCTTGATTTGTTACTAAAAATGTTGAAATCGGTGCATTTGTGCCTATATTTTTTGAGGAGTTCCCTCAATTCCTCGAAGATCCCTCATCAGGTATGAGTTTTGATACAAATGGGACCAATCTGTTAGTATACCCTATCAAACAAAAAAAGAATTTTGAAAATCGGTCCATAAATGACGGAGTACTGAGGTAACAAACCCTAAAAAAAAAAAAAAAAAAAAAAAAAATATACAACCGAATTGAGAACCTCCTCCTTTTTTTGAAGTCGGTTAAAAAGTATGCTGAGTGATTCCTACTTTATTTCTTTTCAAATTAAATTGTTAATTAATTTCGGAGAGTGTGCATCGGAATTGCACGGAACACTAGACGAACGGCGCTGCACCACCGGTACATGGTGAACATCCCACCCATACGTAGAAACGATTTGTTAACACATTCATCGTGCGTACAGCTAAGGAGTGGAATCCCCTGCATGCCGGAGTCGGTGTTTCCGGATAGCTACAACCTAGGGGTCTTTAAGTAAAGAGTAAACAGGTTGCTTTTAGGCAGGCGTGCTACATCGTTGTCTACATCATCGCTTACCATCACGTGAGATAGTAGTCAAACGATTACCTATCTATAATAAAATCAAATTACTTATTTGCGGAACAGAAATAGGGTGTCCTAAAGGCTCCCAGATGCGGCGACATGTCCACGCTTGAATATAAAAATTTAAAGAAACTAAACCATCTAAAAGCCTCAAAAATAATAATCTCACAAATTAAATTAAACCTTCATACAAATACAAATATAGAGTATAACAATTTAGGGCGCGTGGCTCTCATGTATACCCACTATGCTTGACCGTTCTTATTGTGTAGTGTAGCTACCTACGATCTTATCGTACATACATTATCATGTATTCATGTCTGTTTACTTAAGAACAAACAACAGGCTTAGTCATAACAAGACTCTCAAAGGAAGAAAAGCAAAATATACTTGAACTCATATGTTTTGTATCCATAGTAAAACCTTCTACAGAATGGAATATGCTTTCATGTAATAATAACGTTTGTCTGTGACATTTATGTTTACAGATATTATATACGGCTTTACTCACTTGCATAATTCCTCGAGGTTCACTTGAGAGACGGTGAGACTTTATGTATAAGATAGTAGTGCCACATAAATGGACTTAATGCTACAAATCTGCATTCTCCGACAATCAACTTTTGGTGATAATTCACAAAACTAATATCAAGATATTACGAAAAGATACAATAACAAACGAAGGACGTAGGTACCTACTTTCAGAATATTTGCCCAGCAGTGAACCTTATCAAACCCTTTTGGGTTAAGGAAGATATTTTAAAAAAGAAATATGTTCTTGAAACAGATGTAATCAGAGAGACTTTTTAAGTTTTACTTCTTAACTTTTGGTGTTGGTTTTTTTACTTATGGGGTTTTAAAAAATCAAGATAGCTGAACAACACTAAAGCATCGACGTCATCTCATTAAATAACTCGTCTTAAATTATTTTTATTAACATCAGCAACATTTTTTTTTTAAAAGGATCTCATAGAAGTTGTGCGAGGAAGGTGATCCTAAGAATATTGTGAACGTTTGGTGCTGGAGAATATTCATTAATATCATCATCTGCAACCCGACTGCACCCACTGATGGGTATAGGCCTATCTTTGTAAGAACCAAGCTCCAAGTCCTCCACTTTTTTTTTTGGGGGGAGTGGTAAATCCGCATGGATGACCCCCGCCCCGGGGAGGGCGGAGGGGTCTGTCAGACTTTTAATGACTAGAAACCACCCCGTGTTCCTTCTCACACCTGCTCTGGGGGTCACGGAAACAGGAGATACTTCCGAAACCCCTGACAAGTCCTTGTGCCTGCCTCATCTAGGATATTCTTGCAGTCGGAACGTCGTAAAGGCTATTACTTCCATGAAATACATTATATCAGATACAGAGGTCCTTGACTGTGTAACTTTGTTCACAATTTCTTAGTAATTGTTGCCATTTCGTCATCGCGTCGTAACCTCTCTCCTCAAACGAAGACTTAAAGTCCGGAGCACACGTTAGTAAACCATTACTTTCACATGATATTAACGGCAAATAACGTCTGTGTCTAGACTGAGCTTTATCTCGTACGCCAGCGCTAGTTTTTAGTGTTATACGAACATTACTCACGCTCGTTCTGTAGGTATGGTAAAAGGTCAAGAGCATTGCCTGTTTTAATCGGTATTTTTATTATTTGGACTTAAGATTTGAATTAAACTGAATCACTATACCTGCTTAAAACTTACACACTATAAAAACATGTAAATAATAGCTCTAATAGCTACATTTGTGGTATTGAAATAGGCGAACTTATCGCTAAAATTTATCTATAAATCGCTTTGGATGACATTATTTAGGAGTAGAAAAGATAAGTGTACAATTAACATAATTAATTATATGCAACACATAACTATTTGAACATTTTACGTTTTTCAAATTTCTGTCTCGAATGTCAGAATTATCTTACACGTGTAAGTATAAGTCCTTTTGCAAAATGTGACCCAAGTCAGGGAGTAAATTTAGTAGATAGACATCGGAATTGACTCATTGTCTCTATACAATTACAGTTTCTCAGTTTCGACTCCTAGAGTTTGCATAAATGGGTTTAGCAAACTGACAAGTTTCCTTTGTACAAGTCTTGTATCTCTATTTCAACGGAATAATCTGTGAATACTTACAAGTAAGTATGTACTATTTATAGCTAGTATAGTCTAATCACCTCTGAGTTTTCGGATTCATGTGCGTATTGTATAATAATTGTACAAAACGGTGAAGGCAAACATCATGAAAAAACTGCCTGAGAGCCTAAGAGATGTTCCTCTACGGCAATTTTCGGTAGGTCCCATTTGTTCTATGGAATATGACGTAATAGAACAAATTGAGAAAATATTGTCCTCTCCTCTTCTTATCGTGTGGTTATTAACTAGCCTGGTGTCAGAGTTTCAGTGCCGCCCATGGGCCTCTGACTTGGCATCACATGCCCTCGAGAAATATCTCCTCCCCTATGTGTCCCTCTCTCTCTCCTATGTGTCCTTATTTGTACTAGAGATAAACTGAAAGCTGTCCCTGATAACAGGCTAGTTAGATAAATTAGCTAAAACTGTAGACAGATTCAGTTAGAACGCATATTATGCAAAACATAGCAATAAAAACAATCGATAGATACCTATGCAAAACAGTACAGAAATTGAAAAAATACGATTTAATAAAAACCCACCAAGTGACAGCACATTTCTTACAATTCCACATCGAAATGGCAATAAAGCTACATAGCATTGTAGAGAGTACGATTGCGGTAGTCCACTGAATAGGCCGGAGTATTGTTCGGAACGAATGATTGTTGTTTCAGTCAAAAGGAAATACTTCGGATGAGGAATAGGTCATTGAAACTGTCAGACGTGGAAGAGAGAATAATGTATTATTAAAAGGTTACACACGATTTAATGTCATATTCTACCAGTTCACCTTAAGATCATACACAAACAAAACATGGCAGGATAGAGAAAGGACCCTTTGTTAAGGAAATATTGGTGTGATGCACATGAAAGAAATAAATGATAGGCATTAGGATTTACATTACAAATAAAGAAACAACCGCTGTTTTTCACATTGAACTTGGTGGGACTTCTTTAAAGAACTGTAATCCCTTTTATAGTACTGACCACCGAAAAACATCAGAAAACAATAAACGATTGATTGTTATGAAAAAATCGGTTTATAATACTTTTGTACTCGTTACAAATAGGTAAAAGCAATATTTATGTAACTATTTTTTTTTTTAATATTTATTGTCTAGATGTCCAGAAATGGGCGTTCCCCTTCCGTTTATAAGAGCTAATATTGTTTTTTTGCAATGAAACAGCTCGTCTCATGGTACAAAGACACACTGACCGGCTATATGACCATTATGCGCAATCGGATGTACTGATTGGCTAACAGCTACTTGTAGTCATGGTCTGAACAAGTAAAACATGTGGATTGGCCAATCTACGTTCAAGTTTCCAGTCGTTCTTAACAGAATGTTAGCTTAATTGTAAGATCCAATATTGTTCTGATTAGTGAGGTTATGGAAGTTTATGTTTTTCATTCATGAAAGCCGTATCAAATAAATAAATATAG
The DNA here is from genome assembly GCA_921972225.1 of Euplexia lucipara. Classification (NCBI taxonomy): domain Eukaryota; kingdom Metazoa; phylum Arthropoda; class Insecta; order Lepidoptera; family Noctuidae; genus Euplexia; species Euplexia lucipara. Next base: position 10,842,083 of record OV179144.1, read on the forward strand.
TAGAATTAATGGTGATGTTGAGTGTCCCAATGGTTGGCCATGTCGACTTGTCATTCAAATTAATGATTGTATATAATATATATTATATTGTTTATTCTTATTAGCAAGCAGAAGAATTAATTAATATAAAATATATAATATAATTATGTGTGTGTGTGTTTGTTTTTATTTTTAGATTTTTTGTGATTTTTAATTGCACCTACCACTGCTTTTCTTTGCAGCACCTAAAGGTTGACTGGTAGAAACTGCTTGAAGTATTAATTATATAAATAAATAAGAATCATGCTACCTAATCATACCTTCGTTTGCGTTTGTATATTTACTTTGCTACCTATCTTGAACAGTAGCCTATTTTTTGTCATTGGTGCAAAAAATAGGTGTGTGCAAGACCCTTTGATATCGCAGCATGAAATCCCAAAGCAAACTACAAGCAAAATTCAGGCTGAATACCAATGTTTACCAGTCAACTGCATAACCCTTTATCAGATTTTCAAAAGCGAACCTTTCAGTTGGTATTTACCCGACTGCGCCAGAAAGAAGGTTATTTTTCGAATGGATGTATTTTGTATGTGTGTTTATTTTTTTGGCACGCTCTGTCACCTAAATGTTTTGATAGATTTTAGCTTCTGAGGTGTCATAAGATTTGTCTTAATTGCGAGAATGATACTGAAATTCAAAATCATGACAAATTATTAGGATTTTGGAGTAAAAAAAGGTAAGTATAAGTTTAAAAGAACACCATTTATTTTTACATTGATGCATCGCAATACTCGGAATAATTCAATGTATTAATCGTTTGAGTGGGCTCATGTTCAGGAATGGACTGCAATAGGCTGCGGTTGACATTATAGGCCTACATAAATTACTGCACTGATGCATAATATCGACGGTTGTAAGGCTAATTGGTCTAAGCGACATTTTTTGTGATATTGAGTTATATACATATTTGGAATCAGCAGATTTTTCTCCATCGTTTGAGCCAGGTTTCAATTTTTTTTAACCACTTTTTTGGCGCTTAGCACCCCCAGCAAAATAGGCCTCATTTTTAAGCTCATTGATCTAAACGACGCAAAATAAAGCAAATTTGAAGACACGATGACTTAAGCTCTTTTGAATTTTCGAACTTTTATAACGTGTGTCGATTAAGGCATTTGGCTTTTTCGCCAAAGTTATGGTGTTGTCGTTTGGCCTATTTTACATTGAACCAAAATAATAAGCTATGTCGTTTGGCCTATTTTGCAGTCAACTACATTGAATAAACCTCGTCGTTTGAACCCTTTTCAAATCAAATAAGATCCTTTTAATTATTTATTTCTTTGCCAACAAGAGTAGGGTTATAGATGTTAATACAGACAAAATCCTACTTGCAGTGCCGTCACATGCAAACATTTACACTTAATATTAGATTGCATGCTGATTAACAATAATTATTACAAAAATATTAAATCTTGTAACCATTTTATTTCTCACTGTCAAGGAGTATCCAGCAGTCAATAATTTAAATGTCAGAGTAAATAGTGAGATACAAATAAAATAAATAAAAATCCTATTGATTAATTATGAGTTTCAAAATCGATCAAATCAAAAGTCATTGATAAAATCAGGCTGAGGATTAGCACTTTTTTAACAACATCACCATGATACAGTCATCCAAAAAGCCCGCCTTTTGCCACTTCCTAGTGTTTTTGCGGGTAAGAAGTGGCAGAACAAACTACCCAGCAACACGTCTGCCTGATAAGTTAGAAGAACTTGAATTTATACAGTTCCTTCAATTAGATAACACTATAAATCAATCATTTTATATTAATAGTTTTTGCTTCTAGTTAGATAGCACACGCCAAATACAAAATACTAGTAATAATCTATGTGAAGGAATCCGAAGGAAACGCACAGATGTTTTTGGCCATAAGGATTCCCTTTTAGATATTCTTTCACACTGCACTGTAGTACATCTTAAATATGTGCAAGTGGTCAATGTCTGTAATACAACAAGGCAATTTATTATAAAATCTTGGAAGTCATGGAATATACACTGGTGCCCATCAAACCGCTTCTGGGTGTAGCCTAAATTTTATTTGCATATTTTACACATCTGTTTTTTTTATTGTTTTGTGGTCCACATAGTCAAACGGGTTAATCCATGTATAATGCACAAACTAGTACCTTTTCCCAACACTTTTGGTTACTTTTTCAAGAAAGTTGTAAATCGCTATGATAAAAAAAGTAGTAGTTGTTAATCTTTTTATTATAAATCCTGTTACGCCTTTGATATCCACAGAGTTATAAATCCCTCAAAAATAAAAATAGCAATAACTATTGAATTGTTTAGTGAACATGATGGTTATAAATTATGGATTACTTTTATTCTGTTATTAATGTATGTCATTGTCAAACTTAGTTAATGACACACTGAATAAAATTGTGAGCTATCCCATTTTTTTCTTATTGTTTTCTTTTCTACAATAAATGCGCGATATAGGTCTTTGGAGTGTTCATGTTGCTCTTGTTAATAAACAATTTGCATTATACGATATCAGTTAATATTTAAATATGCCTGTTGAACCATTCAGCTTCTTCTTTTTTCTTTATAATACCTTGTTCCAAGACACAGATCAATATTTTGAATGATTAGTGAAATCATTCAAAATATTGATCTAATGTGTCAAATCAAAAGTCATTGATAAAATCAGGCTGAGGATTAGCACTTTTTTAACAACATCACCATGATACAGTCATCCAAAAAGCCCGCCTTTTGCCACTTCCTAGTGTTTTTGCGGGTAAGAAGTGGCAGAACAAACTACCCAGCAACACGTCTGCCTGATAAGTTAGAAGAACTTGAATTTATACAGTTCCTTCAATTAGATAACACTATAAATCAATCATTTTATATTAATAGTTTTTGCTTCTAGTTAGATAGCACACGCCAAATACAAAATATAATAATTTGCATTAAACGATATCAGTTAATATTTAAATATGTCTGTTGAACCGTTCAGCTTCTTCTTTTTTCTTTATAATACCTTGTTCCAAGACACATTAGATCAATATTTTGAATGATTTCACTACACAAAAATGTAAAAAATATTACAAGACACTGTCTAAAACTGTATTAAGTAGCATACCCACCTTAAAAATATCTTATGGACGTTGCTGAATAGTGATGGCCTAAGCATCAATATTTACTATTTAACTACCAAAAATGGGCACCTGCATCAAACTACTTCACTGTGGTGCAACACCATCATGTTGCTTAGGTTCATTGTGCGTATTTAACTGTCAATTGATTTGGTGCTAAGTTCATTTGGTCTCATATTATTTGATTCTAAGTTGATGCTTGAGCCAGTTTACCTTCAGCTCTTTATTTACGGCAGGCATTTGAATCATTTTGCTTTTCTCAAAAAATAACCAAATGTGATGCATTTTGGGCTAACCGACACAAAATTTCTAAAATAATACACGTTTATCATCAGTAATAATTGGAAAAACTTCCTTATTTAATTAGGGATATACTGTATTAAATAAATAAAAGTCTATCAAGTAGTTGATTTTTTATGATTTTTTTTTCCAAAATAAAAACTTTAAACCGTCCTCCTGCAAGTTTTACAAAATGTCGCTTAGACCAATTGGCCTTGCAACCGTCGATATCAGACAGTTCAGTTGAGTAGTGCAATTTACAATTTACTTTGTTTTTTTTTCTGTTATGGCATTATACAGGGTGTAACGGAAAGGGTATATACATCCGAAGGGCACGGATTCTCTTGGTGATAAGAAACGACATGGCAACGTTTTTATACATATACATACATAATTGTAAAGTTGAGCCCGCCCGCGCCGTCGCGCCTTCGTCGGTTAGGCAGAGCCCGATAGGTCTGTACTAGGCGCGCAGAACCAGAGATAGATATACTTGAACCTTGCCGGACAGAATATGACCCTCATAGTGCGGTGACACGTTTGTTATGATTTTGCATTTAATAAACTGTCGATATTAAATAATATCGTGAAGTTTCAAAGTTATTATTTGGGAGCAGAAATGTTGAGGAAAGACTCGTTATTAAATACTCTATTCACCCTATTTGTATGTATATACCCTTTCCGTTACACCCTGTATAGATCCAATCTCTGATAGGTACTATCTAACACTTGTCTGAATAGAGCCCTTATACAGGATGTCTCATTCAAATGGGTCAGTATGGGAAAGTCTGAAACTATAAGACATACGAAGATCTGTTCTGAGGAACCATGTCATCGATTTTAATAACAAGAAAAACTGCATTCATACATTTTAAAAAACATCTGTACTCCGTTCGGGAATCGAACCCGGTTATTTTGAAAAAAAAAACCTACACTATTTCTGTTTAGATATCGATTGTGTAGGTCCTAAGCAGTTAATGTCTGTATGAAACATGATGTCTAAAATGAATAAAATGCATTGTTTCCACATACTTTAATTTACTTTAGTAGGTGCTCGAAGTGACCTTTCTTGTGGGGTTACAATAAGGATGAAGTATACAAAACAAGCTATGACACCGTTGTAGACCTAAAAGTAGCCATAGAGACAATTTTAACGCAAATTCACCACATGAAGATACAAAATGCAATTGTAAGATCGTTACCTAAACGTGTTGAATATTGTATTGAAAAAGGCGGTTCAGCATCCTAAGTACCTAACGCAGACCATTTATAAACATTATATGGACAGTTTTGATATTCTTAAGTAACCATTTTGCGAGTTCTAAACAAAACAGCGGACTATTTATCATGGTGAGAAGCAATTGACAGCTCCGAAACTCGTGAATAATTCGTTCATAGGTCTACGGTGCGGATAAGATAAATGATTGTCACCGTTTCCAGAACCAATTTCAAGTATAAACCTAGTATAAACCGGCTTGTGCACGCAATATTGTACATTTGGTGAAGATATTCTATGATCTTGCCCGTATCTGAATGGTAACCGAATGCCAAAACGCCTTAGTCTGAACATTCAACGCCGATTAAAGCGCATCTACGTAAACTTTGATTGGTATTGAAATAATCATAATAAACCATTTATTTCTGGTAACAAAGATCCAATCTAAAAATACTATACTTATGACACCTTTGTTAGTATAAGAATTTAAAAAAATATTAATGTTAGTAACACACATAAATAAGCATCTCCTAGTGCTTTTACCAGAGAGCGGTTATTCAGATTCTTGAAAGTGACGAAAAAATAGTGAATTAGTAGTTACAAATCGATTTTTCTTTGAGTGAAAATACTGACAGACATCACACTAATTACACTACACTTACTGTTCATAACATTTCCTTACTCAATGTTACATCAAGCAATACCGAAGATAATTAACAGAAATAATCTCAGTCAACAATAACGGAATCAGAATCAAGGCCTAAATAAACCCTTTACGTCACAGCTAAACTAATCAAATCACAATTGCGGTAATCATGTTGAGAATACACTGTCAGCAGCCACAAAGGTATTCGTCGTCAAAGAGCGAGCGAGACACATCTCAATATTGTATGAGTCTGTCTATTTTCATATTCTGCGACATTAGCAGATTGCAGATTGAAATCGTGCTCAAACACCAAGGTCGTTATACAAGCTTATAATATAAGACAGTAAATTGTATCGAGACAGCCACAGCGACAAGTTGTAAATAACAGAATCCCACACACCTGGAAAATTTGGGTTAGATCGGATCATCATAAATTGATTTTTTGGGGTTAGGTTGTTACGTGAACGGTATTGCGAATCAAACGAAATACAGTTGTGGAAATGTACTAAAAAAAAATGAGTAATGGCCAGACGTATTTTTACGCATATTTCACGTAAAACTAAAGTATAATTCATTTTAATGTTCGTCTTTATTAGAATCGTCGGCAAAAAGAAAAAACTATTCTCTAGGCTGCAGAAAATTCTTCGTTTTCAGGAATTTAATTTCCCTGTGTGCTCGTACTCATACAGGAAACACTTTTCGCCACACTAAATTTTACCCAACTCATTACGCTGCAACCTGTAATTTGCAGAAAACAAGATTTTCCACGCAAGTGAAGCCGTGAAGGTATGTAGTTAAATTCTTTCATCATTAAAGACCGGGTCTTTAGACCTAATAATAGAAAATGAAATTGAAGCTTTACTGATACAATAATTAACATGTAGTTCCATCATCTGTACGAAAGTATAATTCATTTTAATGTTCGTCTTTATTAGAATCGTCGGCAAAAAGAAAGAACTATTCTCTAGGCTGCAGAAAATTCTTCGTTTTCAGGAATTTAATTTCCCTGTGTGCTCGTACTCATACAGGAAACACTTTTCGCCACACTAAATTTTACCCAACTCATTACGCTGCAACCTGTAATTTGCAGAAAACAAGATTTTCCACGCAAGTGAAGCCGTGAAGGTATGTAGTTAAATTCTTTCATCATTAAAGACCGGGTCTTTAGACCTAATAATAGAAAATGAAATTGAAGCTTTACTGATACAATAATTAACATGTAGTTCCATCATCTGTACGATATAAATTTTATAGGTTCGTTGCTTGAAGTTATTCGATGCTCGTGGAAGCCCCTATTGAGGACTTTTACGGAAAAATAAAAAAGGCTTCAATAATGGGTAGGTTGAGTGGAACTTCCAACAGCATACTGAATACATTGTTTAACAAGATGCACAGCCCTTTTATTAGGCACTCAGTGTAGGTACGTACCAACACATGTCAAGCATCGTAGTTATTAGCAGTCATTATGACAATTTTTAAGTTTTACTAACATAGTCGAATAAGTCTTTGTTGCTTAGGTATACTTTACGGATTGTGTGTAATTTTATGTGTGGTTGCGCAATAAATGTTTAATGATAATTTCGGATGTTCTTGCATTTCCAAAAGCTGATACTAAATTCAACATCAAGACGTTCTGTTCAAACTGTACATCAATTTTGTGTACTGTAAGTGGTCAGAAAGACTATCTTTTATACAAGGATAGACTACGTCGGAGTATGTTAGAACAACACAGATCCGCTTCCAAGCGTGGAGATTACGGAAGCGAGTCTCGAATCGTTCATTGTACCGATCCCCCGGAGAGATCTCCTCAGAAATGGACGTTTGTGGTCAGATATGATTTTAATCGCAGACAGATTGAAATCCTACCTGTATTTACCTACAACAAATTTATTGCCAAAGCCAACAGGATAAGGCACAGCGTTCGTTAATTTAACTAACCGTAAAATCGTCATCGTTAATTTTACGATTGTCCCGTAATATTTTACGTCTTTCTTAATACATAAAATGTTTAGTGCAAGATGTTTCCGAACTATTTGCTTTCTCAATCCCGGTCAGTCGCAGCAGCTCAAAGCTCTCGACTTCGCTTACTTATATAAACACTCGTACACTGTACCAATATCTAAGAATATTTCCCCATATTCTTAGAAATCTCTAAAATAACATGTCGTACGAGTATGTGTTGAACTGGAGAAGCACGCGAGTGTTTGCCAAAAAATTTGGATTTTCTCACTATATCAATCTGCCTAGCCTTTTCAGTGCTATGTTGGGTCAGCTTCCAACAACAGCCTATCTAGCCTTAAGAACCCAGAAAGGGTAACACGCTACCTTTTGGAATGACTGGTTTGAAGATTTTTGTCTCCTTATTAATAACGTAGCGTTAATTGAATAGGAGGACCGGGTTTCTGGGTATAATGAGCTCTCTAAGGCTAAGAACTCTGGTCTTTGAGTATAATTGATTACCCATCCTTGAAACGACCCCAGCATCGAAGTTTAACCTTCAATAGGGTCTTGCAGCTGTTTCTATAAGTAGCAAACCTCAGAGCTCAAAACCTAGATTTTCTCAATGATCAAAATATGATTACGCGGGCAATATGATAACATTTTCAGAAGGGTTAATGTAACACTTGGTTAGATAAACATATCGAGGATAAGCTAAGCTAAGCCTAAGGCAGTTCTGAGGATGAGTATGTTAACATACTCATCCTCAAAACTACCTAAATTAACCCATGCGGTTTTTATTACATCTAAAATACTTATTAACAAACGTCCTAAGATTTTCGCACAAGTTAAAATACCTATGTTAACACCGGCAATATGTTTACATTGGCAGAAGGGTTAATGCGACACCTGCGTCCTATTAATAGCACGTAAATATTAAACAACTATCATAACTTGTAAGTCCCGACATTGATTTGTGGCTTTATTTTTAGTTGTTTATCTGCTTTGGACTTAAATTATTAACGATGGATACATTGCACATGTTATTTGTTGATATTTGATATGAACCAAGGAGTTGACTGACTTATTCCGTTGACTGACATGAAAATGTTACACCGTATGTTAGTTTTCAGGAAAAAATCAAGTTTTCAATATTTCTGTTTAATAATCCGCAATTAGTATAAGCGTTTTGTTAAATTCTAGGGAAGCAACTTATATTTCATGAATTATGGTCAGCGGGAGGGCGAAACGTTAGCTAGTTCTCACAATCTAATTGCCCTTTCCATGTAGCGGCAACAAATTGTCTTATTTTACTTCGTTTTTTTAATATTTAGTGTCTCTTTGAAATACTTAGGTACATTTCAGATGATAGCAACATTTTATTATTACGCTTCGCTATGGTACCTACATTGTGATTGAATGGTAAAAAAAAGAAAAAACAAAGAAAAAAAATAGATAAAAACCAATCCTTGATGCGGATAATATATCATGCTAAAATTTCAGCTCGATCGGTGCAGAGCTTTTTGAGTTTTTGAAGCGTACACAAACCAACATAACATTTTTATTAATATAGATATTCATAATATATTAAAAAGGGACTACATAACTGGCGAAATATAGGTGTACTACTGCTACCTACACCTCTGCCCAACCCTTTGTGAATTACAGACTTGAAGTTGTGTTATATTATTAAAACGGGATTTTTTGTTTCTAAGCCTGTAGGCAAAAGCTAATCTCCGGAACTCCTTAACCGATTTAAAAACATCTTTCATTAATTGAAAGCAATTGCTCAGTCAGTGGCAAACGATGTCTGTGTTTCTTTCACACAATCAGAGTCGCAGTATAAATCTGGTCATCAAATACTTGCAAACCGACAGCGTGACCCATTATTTTAAGAAATAAGTAAGTTTCAAAATACAATAACAAAGCTGTTTCGGGTTTCCTCAAAAAATATGAATGTCCTTTTGCCCTTCTCAGATTGTGAAATAAGAAGGCCGAATCGTGACTGCGTTATAAAACTACGAACATCGCGATTATAAGTTACAGTGACATGAACAGTTGAACACATCATTCATTCTTAATCATTATTGCAAAATGGCATGTCATTTGCTATTAATGCGAAATCCAACAAAAAGGTTGCAATCCATTGACGTAAGGAGTATTAGTTGAACATCAGTGCCGCTAGCTAGCTAACTAGCTATTAAACAAAAAAAACGCAACGAAAATTACACATAATTATTGTCGCTATGTGTTGTGTTCAATAGGAATCACTAGTTACGGTTTCAGGTTTATAGTTAAACAATCAAATTATCAGTAAGCAAACTACGACTCAATGGGAACGCCTGGCTTCCACCAGAGCTAGATCGGGACTCTCTTGCGGCGCTATCATTCAGTCGCGTGGTACATTTATTGGTACATCACACTATGTCTTCAGTTGTTCCTAAATAGACCGAGCTTATAAAACTTTCTTGCAGTTCACAAAAAGTCAATAAGAAGTATTTTACGTATAGGAAATATTCTAAACTTTTTCATTATTTGAGTATACTTTCTATTGACTATTTACTTTACTTTACTTAGACTTTTACTTTCTAGGAGTTAAAAGCCAAGAGACCTTTATTTTTACTCCTTTTAGTGTTTTTTTCCCGAAATCAGTTGTATCATTTTATAATGCAATTAGACTTCTAAGACTTCTGTTGGCTTGTATTACTTTATTTGACTAATCCTTTTAAACATTTCGCATGTACACGAATGCACTAATTATCCTAAACCAACAAAATTAAATTTTCTCCACAGAATGATCTCTGCAATTAAGCTTTCACCACGAATCTGTAACGCTACACGAAACAAAACCACACGCACGATACACTTATTTACCGTAAAACATTAAATAAAGCTTAATGCGCATTGTTTCAATTTTATATTCAATTACCTTTTACGTTTATAATTAAACAAAAACCAAATATAAATCGGGAATGCTTAAATTTATTATTGAGCGTCATTTTGTGAGTTAAACAGATAAATCAGCTTTATTTTAATTAGATACACTTATCAAGCTATACATTTCTAGTATAAGCTGATCTCGCATTAATACAATTTTCGTACAATGGAAAGGTCGGTTTGTATTGGAAATAAATAGCTTGATATTTAGCCGTATGTACGTACTATGATCATCAGTAACTCTAATTGATTTTCTAGTTCGAAAAAAGCTGTCGTCAAGATTAGTAGCAATCTAAAATTTAAAGTATTTTCTTAAAACTTATTTTCATTCAATGGAAATTGGTACGAAATGTAATAGGTAAAAACACTTTAAAAGAAGCGTCAATTATTACTTAATATATATTAATTGGAAATCAAAAGGATCTACACGATTAATATCACCCCTTTAAAAATGAACGTAATCAAAATTTCCGTTGACCAATAAAAAAATGTTCTCAAATTAAAAGTCCAGTCATCATGACCCAAAAAATTTTTGAGGCTTGGCTAAATATTTCCTCTTTTTAAATATCGACTTCCCAGTTGACCCACTTAGGGGATAATACACAAAGCTTACCTTTAACAACGCTAAGAAAAATAATTTCTTAATTACTATACTCGCACTTCGCTCGCGACTTCGTCTGCGTGCATTCCGTACTTTAACGTGTCCTCCAACCTTTCTTAAAGGGGTACTCTTAATTTTGAAAATTAAATGAAGCGACAATCACGAATAATGAGGCTTTCTTTCTATTGGTAGGTAAAAGAATATTTACAATTGATTTTGTAGATCCAGAGATTATGTACCTCCGACAACGTCACAAACTCACAAACTTTACCTCTTTAAAATATTTGTATAAATTAAAAATGTAAGCTCAGTGTTGCCAGAAACCGTTTTCGATGTTTGGTAGTAAAGACGTTTACAGTTATATGTGAACTTATATATGAAATGTTTTACACATCGTGTGTACAGAGTACATTTAGTGACATTTAGGTATAGACGCCAGCTGAGTAATACTTTTTTACAAAATAATACAACCACTTTCGTGAAAAAACACTAAAAGGTGTAAAATAACTTCAGTTTTGGAAGTCTTTGGCAAATAATGAATGAAACAAAGCCACAGACTTCCGAACCTGTGGTATATTTATTTGTAAAAAAGCATAACATGTTCCATTTCCTAGTTTGGTTTTTCAAATTATTTCGAATGCCGTGGAATATTTAGATCATTAGTGGGCAAAGTTGTGATCCATTTCTAAAATATACTTCAAACAGCTGTACTCTACAAGTAGGTTATAAAAACTACCTGCAAACCGAGTCGCTTTATTAAGCTCGTTAAATGAGCCTTGAAATGAGTTTTTCACTGATCGTGACCTAGTTCAACTGCTTTGTCGGGCCTGAAAAGAACTCGACCCATCCTATCCTGTTACCTTTAAATTGGGCGTTTTACTTACCTACCTTTCAATTACTAAGGTACCTTTCAATTTAAATTAATAAAACTAGAATAGGTTATCTATCGAATATCTATGAAATTGAGGTAAATATTTGGAAGTGCCAAATTATAGTCACCTTGCCTTTAGTTAAGTAATTTAACTAGTTCAATTTTATAATTTCTCTAAGGAACAACGTTATATTTATTCAAATAGTATCGCATGTATGTAAATAGTATACTACAAGCAGTCTACTTAACTTTTCACCTTCTCTATTAAGTGCAAACAAAAGTTGTCTCCAAGAGATCACTTTTAACAATAAGGCCGCCTATTGTCACACTATAAGTAGCTTTTAAAGGGAAATGCCCCTTTCTGGCCATCGACGCCGACGTAACAAATACTAAAATATACTAATTCAGTAACTTCAACATTAGTGCAATTTGTGATGAGTACAAAAGTATCAAAAGCCAATTATCATGCGGCAATCAATTGTTCAATTGTATTCATTTTTTTTTCAGTCTTCTTCTAAGCGTGTCGGTGGCGAACATAGATACTAAGTATCAATGTAGGGATTACAATTCTTAATTAAAAAGTCCCACCAAGGTCTATTCTCAATCTGTAATATCTGTCCTAATGCCTATAATTTATTTCTTCCATGTTCATCACTTGGCCAAGTTTCCTCAGCAAATGGGAATTTCACTTTATCCTTTGATAATTTTAGTGGTGTAGGTACAAGAATATTTAAAAAAAAAAGATTAAAGACACCGGGCTGGTATCCGCAACGCCACGTCAAAGCGCGTTTTTTGCGTATGGGCTATAATCTACCACGCGGGCCCAGTGCGAATTGGTAGATGTCACATGTCTTCGAATTTTTGGTTCTAGGACATGCCGGTTTCCTCACGATGTTTTCCTTCACCGTTTTTGAGAGCAGTGGTGATGAAATAAATTACACAAAGTAATGCGCCTGCCTGGGTTCGAACCCACGACGTAAGTCGGGGCCGCCACCACTGGGCCACCGCTGCTATTATATTATTATTATTCTATTTTCAATATTCTTAAGCAATTGTTCATGGTAGCATGTAACAACTGCCGTTTACTTACTTTTTGAGTAGCCAAATATTCTAATGCAAACAAGACTTGACTTTACTATTATACTTTAGATCCTTCTTTATTAGTAGTCTAAGTTAAACGTAGGAGTCACAACTTGTTCCCAATTCTTTCGGTCATGGATTCTTAAAGAATAATTTTTCAATTTTATGCGATTTCTTTACTTGGTTTGTTCTCTGATTACTTTTGAAGACGAGTCCATAATCGGATTAGTTGTTCATCCGCAAAAGATTTTCGCTCATATTTTCTAAAGCTTGGCGCACACTCGATTTCTTAAGCCACCAACCGACATTTTTGCAATTTTACAATATTGTTGCTTAATGGTGTTTTGCTAACCTTTGTGCTGTTCGCAACCGGCAAAGAGGGAGTTGCATTGGTTCAACTAGGGTTCGGCAGTTTGATAAATTTAATATACCTTTAAAGGAGAGCAGCGGTGGCCCAGTGGTGGCGGCCCCGACTTACGAACAGTAAGTCGTGGGTTCAAACCCAGGCAGGCGCATTACTTTGTGTAATTTATTTCATCACCACTGCTCTCCAAAACGGTGAAGGAAAACATCGTGAGGAAACCGGCATGTCCTAGAACCAAAAAAGTTCGAAGACATGTGACATCTACCAATTCGCACTGGGCCCGCGTGGTAGATTATATCCCATACGCAAAATACGCGCCGAGACGTGGAGTTGCGGATACCAGCCCGGTATCTTTAATCTTTAATCTTTTTTATACCTTTAAAGAGACGGCTTCATTATGTGTGACGCATAACTGAGTAAATTGGTAAAAACATCGTGCTGATTTTTAAATAACCTAAAAAAAACACTAACCAGTGTAAAATAACTTTAATTCGGAAGTCGGTGGACCATCATGAATGAGACAAAATCACTAAAGCCACAGACTTCCTAATTTAAAGTTATTTTACACCGGTTAGTGTTTTTTTTGAAGTCGGTCGTATTTTTTGTAAAAAAGTTTTTATTTTTCAATTTTTAGTTTTTTATTTTTATGTAGATGATTCATTATTTTCCATTTTATATTCTAAATCACTTTGATCACCGTTTTGTTGTAATTTCATCGAGTCTAAGATCTTTTGGAAAGTCGACCTATCTTATTATCTATGTAGTTTTTTATTCTAGGTACAGACGCCAGCACGTCAAGTTACCCCAATGTGTCAAATTTCTTTGATCGTTTTTCAACTTTATGTCAAACAGAATAAGGTTCATATTCAATTGGGAAAATTTGACACATTGGGGTAACTTGATGTGCTGGCGTCTGTACATCGTATTCACATATTAATTTATTATTATTATACAGACGCCAGCACATCAACCTACCCCAATGTGTCAAATTTCTTTGATAGGTTTTCAACTTTATTCCAAATAGAATAAGGTTCATGTTCAATTGGGAAAATTTGACACATTGGGGTAGGTTGATGTGCAGGCGTCTGTACATAAGATATTGTAAAAAACTATTTGAAAACAGTAAGTATGGAGTTTCTTGCATATTCTTCTCCACATGAAACTGCCTTTTGGAAGGGGCAACTAGAATCATTTTATTTTATTTAAGTGTCTAAGTTTGACGTTCAAAAGCACTTTTTAAATGGCCAAATTGAAATGTATGATTGGATGTTGACTTTGAAAAATCAAATATTATAATCACTTAAAACACGGATATCGGTCTCCGATCGGTGCTCTCAGTAGTGTGTGTACCCCAGTCTTGCCAAAGGGGCGCACCTGCCCCCGCCTGATAAGCTAAAAGCTTCCTCACTCAACAAGTGTTGCGACACCCCTGAAGAGTAATGTATCTTGCGTTAAAGTACCATACGACTGACTTACATAAAATACCCGAGGTTTTGCAAACAAAGCTCAAAGGAAAAGATCTTTACGAGATGTGAAGCCTGAAATAAATTGTACGTACTGGTCGGAATTAATTAATGAAAACGAAACAACAAAAGAGGTTCACTCGTATCAAGTTGAAATTATTTATCTGAACATATTGTATTATGGAAAGCTAGACGATCAAACATGTAGCACTGAAAGTAAGGTTCTAAAGGCCTTAGAACTAATTTCAAGACCATTCGCTTGACATATGCAGACGCCAGCAAATCAAGTTACCCCAAACTCTAAAATTTTCTTTATACTGAATTTTATTTTTTGAAAAACTATCAAAGAAATGTGACACATTGACCCAGCTTTCTGTGGTAGCCTCTGTATAAAACAAGCATTTACATGTTTAGTTATTAAACTGCTTACTGCCGCAAACCTTAGGCTAGTGACGTGAGCAACGGCCAGTCATTAAACATGCATGTTAGAAACAATGGTCACATAAGCAGAGTTACAATTACAGCTGAAATTATTAACGAATTTACCCTTGAAAAGGGGCTTTAGTTTGACCTTGTGAAAGTTAATGATAATTATTAAAGGCAGTTCGATAAAATAAAGAAACAATCCACCATTTATTGATTTGCATTGGACAAACTTAACTTTTTTGTTCAATTAAAACGAACTATTATTTGCTAGCTCAAACTGAAACTTATGTCAGGAGCTTGTGGCTATTTGACCTCCTCAACCCAGTTACTGGGAGGCACAATACCCCTTGGTTAAACTGGCTGTCAGACATTCGGACTTTTGACGACCCCGTAACGACTGTTCCCCGTAACGACTCATGCTCAGCAGTTGCTCTTGCGACCACTAGACCAACGAGGCAGTCAACAACGTTCTATCAAAATGATTAACGGGACACGCACTACGAAGGCCAAATGCGGTCAAGAACAGACAGTAGGCTTAACAAATGGTTCTCTTACGTTACAATATGGCAAGACTACGAGGTCCCGTATATCACTATTTACTGTTTTTTCGGTCCTACACAACGTATACATTATTTTTCTTATAGTTTCTTTCGTAGTTTCTCGTATTTCCGAGTTTATTGGACAGTTTTCGATGTAATATTGTTTAGCAATGACAGTGGGTTCCGAAAGGTTGTATTGTATTACATTACATTTGGAGTGATTTGAAACATGAATGGGAATAGAAATGAGCTTTATTTTGGTTTACGATGAGATTTATGACAATGTCATTTAAAAAAAGAATTATTTAAACAGGCATATGAAGCACAGACAACAAACATACCTAAAGAACACTTTATATTTAGTGTTTATTCTGTAATTGATTGCATTGGGTAACTTAAAAAAACAGGAAATTGGTGGATTTAGTCATTGAAAATTTGTTTGACTAAAGCTCTGAAACTACAGGAGTTGGATTTGAATTTACCTTTTTATTCTATAGCCCGATTCTTGAGAGTACATTCTTGGGGTACTTCCTAAAATTTTAATCATGATGCAACATTTAGCAGCGTGGTTCAGCGAGCTGCACTAGACAAATACAAAGGCATTGCTGTTATCGGACACTTTTTAAGTTATATTACCTACTCTTACATTGTTAAAAAAATAAATAAGGTTTAATATAAGTACGCCCACAAAACGACAAAATCCTTTTAACTATATAATATCGTATGGTCCTAGAGTGAACGATTTACTGCATACAAACTCAAATATCTGGAACAGTTGTAAGAAGAAGAAGAAGAGTTGTAAGGTTTACTCACGTCTTATTTCATCATTTCCACGAATACTTTCGGGACTTCAATTAAGATACTCTCAGCACAGTTCCGAAACAAATCGGATGAGTTGTTGCCGATTAGAGAGGCTCTAGGCTCCTGCTATTTCGCGTGAGATAACTCGCCAAATGCCGGTCAATTACCCCTGATCCTTTTAGGGGTTAATCGATAATTCAAGAGCCTTTAACGGCTAAGTGTCTTCTCATTACCGGGCAGGCTTTACAATATTTTGACCTACTAAATGTTATGCTAGTTGCATACTAAAACTATAAAAGAAAAGTCATAAAAATCGGATGAATTTTGAGATCAAATATTGGGTAGGTATTATCTTACGAACCACTCTGTATAATTTTCATACAAAAGCTGTATCGAGGTTTATAACGTTAAAATGAGTGATTTACATAATTTTCGTGTTTAATATTCGTCCTTGGCTAGTAATAATAATAAATATTCCCGATACTGGTGGAGTAAGTACTATTTTATTTTATATAATATTTTAAAATGTGTTTTCCCCTATTTGTCTTTTTAAAAATATAAGACTGAAATTTGTATGTAAGTATGCTAAACGATTATCGTAATATTTATCTAACTTAACACAGTTTGGAAACTATTTATCTATACACAATGCTACTGTGTGGGATAGTATTATATGTGTGTAACTACCACAATCAAAAATTACACAGCGAACAGTCCTATAATATTATCAACTAGCAGACGTCCCGCGTTTTCACCCATCGTAATTCCTGTTCCCGTAGGATTCCAGGGATAGGAAGTAGCCTATGTCATCCGGGAATAGTGTAGCTTTCCACCAGTGCAATAATTTTTAAAATTGTTCATTAGTTCCGAAGATTACCCCCTACATACAAACTTACAAACATACAAACTTACAAATTTTACCTCTTTATAATATTATTATTATTATTATATTATTAATATTATTAATTATTATTATTATATTATTATTATTAGTATAGATAAAACAAACACCATATTTTCAGAGTTTCCTAGCCCGTATCAAAAGTTCAATCTGCTAAATACTAAGAGAATGTTTCAACTCACTACGTCCAAGAACTTTTCGATGTGAGTTGCAGACAAACAAACAAAACTAGTTCTGTCTACAAAACTACTAGCCTAGTTTCGAAGTTTTCTGCTCCAACAGATGTGTTAGAGCATAATGTGAGTATCTTAAAGTAAGATTATGATCCTTGGTAGAATAAGGAAACACTAAACTTTTTTTACATGTTTTGTCACATTTTAGCCAATTTGCATACTTTAATAAATTATAGCCTAGATATATGTAATTCTCTATGCCTATATACTACATACCAGTTAAGTTTAATCCATTCATTAGTTTTGAGTAGAATATTTAGATTTTATTAATGTAGGTAATGTAAGAAATTAATTTCGATTAAAGTTTAGTTTATTAGTGTTACTCTAATTCAGTTCTGTAATCTGTGTTATTACAGCATTCTTACACATTATTACTCTGTATTTCCTTGTCGTAACCATTATACCACACTTCTGGAAACACGAAGCGACGCGATCATCTTACTGAATGATGTAAATGGGGTCGGCACCCAAATGTATTGCCCAACGTTTTTCACAAAGGTTTCAAATGTAATCGTGGAACAAAATTCCCGCAAAAAAAAAGCAAACAAACGGGTTAAACAAAGAAAAAATCTGATCATGGCACGCACGCATTTGTTTACATGAAAAGTTAAGCACGTGACGGAGAAACTGTGTAAAGAATAAGCCTATAAAATGTATTGTTTTGTGGCTTTGGTCGGACGTGCCGTACTTTCATTCCGGATCTTAATTAGTTTTGTATCCCATGGGAGCTTTCTACGTGTATAAACGTTGGCATTTTGGCTATTTTCACTAACACCTAATGAGTTTTTCCGCATTAAGCCGTTGTTTGTTCGAAATAAACCAGAAATGCAACGTAGCCTCAAATCCGCTTATGGACTAATAACATAAGTGAACGGGCGGATGATGGTAAAAAATAGGGTTAATATTTTGAATGGATTCGACTGCGACTTAGCTCACTTAATAAACAAGTTTACATAGTTCGAAAAGTACTTGGATATGTTTGTAGGTACTTCAAAGTCACAGCTTAGCTATCTTTGCTTTTTAATTCCAATTTTGTTTTAATGAAATGTATTTTTGTCAAACCAGCTACAACAGCAAGGGTGAACGAATGCAGACAACGTTGACTAAATTCTACAAAATAAATAAACAATGCCGTACAGGTAACATACTGAATATTTAAAAAAGATATTTAATGCACAAACACGGCTGGAGAGCATTACAGTATACATAAATGTGTGAGCCATGCCCCTGTATCGTTTAAAATACATGTTTACTTAAAACATCAACTCTCATTCTTTTTTAAGTCATCGCGTGATTCAGCTTTTAAAAATATCAAGTTCATTTTATTATAATCTACTTGTTTATGGTTCAGAGAAAATAATTAACCGTCAGAAGCGGTCAGTACTCACCCGCTTGCTTACAAAATCTATTGTAATATTGAACAACTTTAGAAACTTTCATAAAACGTGTCGTTAAAACTATAATGTTCAGTCTGCTAAGTTTTTACAAGAACAAAAGTCTTCTTCGAGAACAAAATAAATGTTCGAGCATTTTCAACTACCACTTCACTTTCCGACAAGTTGTGAGATATTTTTACAGTAACGTGATTTCCCAGAAAACTGTGAAGTAAACACTTGTGAATAACTGCCGAATTGATTTACAAACAGAGATGAATTGACTACAAATAATTGTTGCTCAATCCCCATCTATACATCGTAGTTCATTGACTTCACTGTGGGGCTTGTATCCAGATTATTGCGGTGTAGATCAATCGATCAATCTACATATTTCGTTGCCAAACGTTGTTTGAAGTCGCTTGAAATTTAGATTGACATTTACATAGGCGTAACCTGAATATCCTGGAAATTTAAAATGGTCTGACATTTAGATCTTGACCTTAGTACTATGCTAAGATCTAAATTTTGTTACCAAAGTGACGTTTTGCGAAAAGTAAAAGGCGCTTTGTCTTCTCTTTTAGCTTTTTGACTGGCCTGTTGGTCTAGTGGTTAGTAACCCTGACTGCTATGCCGGAGGTCGTGGGTTCGATTCCCACCCAGGACAAATGTTTGTGTGATGAGCACGATCATTTGTTCTGTATCTGGGTGTAATTTATCTATAATATGTATGTATTTAGAAATATATAAGTATGTTTATCAGCTGTTTAGTACCCATAACACAAGCTCTTAGCTTAGCTTGGGACTAAATGGCGCTGTGTGAAAAGTTGTGGAATATTTATTTATTTATTTTATTTATTTTTTATGGCTCCCGCTTCCAGGTGCAACGCGACAACAAGACTCAGTGTCGCGTGCGATTTCAACCGACCTCACATAAAGAGGAGGTTCGACCGTACAAATGTAGGTTTTATTTATGTATTTTCACTGATTATTTCTTCAACATGATTTTGAAAATCGTTTTTTTGTTTGAAAGGGTAGGTATACTCCCGAAGTAGTTTCATAGGTATTCAGAGATATACTAGAGACATCCTCAAAATAAAATAGAAAATGAGTAGTGATTGAGGTATTGTTTCGAGGATTAGGTATTGGAGATGTTGTTTCGAGCCTCAACTCTTTTATTTTCTGAACATTTTTGATATAAGTACAGTTTTCCTTAACTTTAAAAGTTTATCTAATGGCTAAATCTACCTGATTGTCTGAACACTTTTCAGATTTAGATACAGAATATTTCAGAAAATTGGCCAACTTCAATTGTAATTGTCCTTCAGAAACAAAGGCTGTAAGCTTTCCACCCCTTCTAATTTTCTTACTTTGCCTCTAAATCGGATATCAAGTTGGTAAAATTCATATGTCCTACTTATAATTTAATTCGAAATTAATTTTCCTGTTTATATTCATGACTTTTCATCACAGATAACAATTTACCGTATAAACGACTGGAGTATTTGGAAGCTCATTTCCTTATACGAAGATATAAACAAATAAATCTTATTTACGCCACAATAAATTGTATGGGGCCACCAAATAATTCATTCAAAGCTTGAGCATATAATTTGAAACGGTTTACTAAATGAGAACGCGAAGATATGTGTCATTTGAACAAATTAAATAGTGCAAATAAGGAGAAATATTTATGACGAAGATAACACTGAAGTGTGTATTACATTAAATGGATAGTTAGATTCAGTTCTGAGAGTAAACATTATCATTTGTTTGTTGAAATATAAATAAAACTTTAAGATCCTGCAACAAGCGACGACCGATGACTATTTCCTCGAAACAGGAACGTAGGAAGCGCTGAAAGCGCTGTATACTCTTAAAAAGAAAACTTAGGTAAGTGATTAGAGTAGTCAAATCAAAATTGCATTGCAATTAGACAATTGTCAATTTTACTTGATAATTTTTTTGATGAAATGATTTTTGGTATTACGTTGAAATTGAGTTCTAGGAAACAGTATAGTTTTTGTTGTGTGTGTTATATGTCTTTTGAATTAAATTAAAAGTATCTGTTTAAATAGTTGTATTTTACTCATTATAAATAAATTTATATGCCTTTACCCTAAAATAAGTGTATTACAAGTCGACAACGGACATTTTACATACCTATAGAAACGAGATAGTATGTTTATGTTCGCTTTCTGTCTCGAAAACAATAGATAGTCATCACAAATGGCCATCAACCCGCAGTTTCACAAGGCTATAGGCATTTATTTTTAGTACAAAACTTGTTCAATTATTTTTAATAGGGCACATGATTGGTTTTTGACAACCCCATATAAAATAGGTAGTTGAAGGGCATTCAATCTAAACGTGAAATAATTTCGTTTTCTTTTAATTTAGACTCTGATTTTGAATTGGTCCTTAGTTTTATCAGTTTGGCTTGTGACAGTAGCTGTATTAGTGAGCTGTACGTTCTTAGTTAGAAGCTTTATTCTTATGAACTGCGTACACTATTAATAACAGAATATGCAACACGTCCATTTTCTTTAATGCAATGCATGTTTTATTGATATTTACCCAGTTTTCTGACCGCTACTTTATTTGGATCGACGTCTACAATACCATAAAACATACCCTCTATCATTCGTCGATGATGAAGCTTTATATCAATGAAATATTTGTTCAAATCCTATGAAGAGTTTCAGGGATTATTAACTTTTACATACAATCTTACAAATAAATATGTCTTTGTAATGTAATTCTAGTATACCTACACCACTAATTCCGAATACTTAAAGGGCTTATTCTAGACGGTCTTCTCATTATATATTACTAGCTGCCCCGGCAAACTTCGTTGTGCCTTAGAGTCAATTCATTGCTCTTATTTTTTTTTTATATTAGATATACATACGTTGAATAAGAGGACAACAAATAAATTCAAACCAATAATAACTACTACTACTTTTAAATTACAACATGTATACATACCCTAACCTAACTGACCATACCTATCCTATAGCTTTTTTTTTTTTTTTTTTTTTTTTTTTTAGGGGTGGAAAATCCTCATGGATGTCCCCCGCCCGGGGAGGCGGAGGGGTCTGTCAGACTCTTACTGACTAAAAACCACCCCGTGTTCCTTCTCACACCTGCGCCGGGGGTCACGGGAACGGAAGATACTTCCGCGACCCCCGACTGGTGCCGGCCCCGCGGGCTTCGCCAAGTCAGCGAGGGGAGTGAGGTGTTAGACTCCCCTCGCGACGTCTAAGAGGGGCGCGCGTGAACACGACGCGCCGCCACCTCGGGTCCATGTACGTGGGGGCGGCGGACATCCCCGCGTCCGTCGCCCTGGACCCATTCAGGGGGGCTGGAAGAGGGCGTTGTCCGCCCTCCGCCTGCGCCCGGTGCGTCTGCTGCGGGCAGGGTGAGTGGAGGTGATCTCCCTCTCCCTTTCCGCAGCCTCCTTCTGCGAGATGACCGTTTCGCAGAAGGACACCACCGCGTCCCAGGACTCGACGCTGCCGACCATCCTCTCGACCACGGCCGGCAGCGACAGGTCACTGCCTACTCCAGAGACAAGAGCACGGCGCGGCTCCTCCCAAGCGGCACACTACCTATCCTATAGCTAACCCAACTATCTAACCTAACTACCTTACTAAAAATACTAAATTCATAATTTTAATCTGAACTATTGCCTCTATGTTACATACAATAATTTATGCCTATAGTTTTCCCGGTCTACTTTAATTAAAGTCCTAACAGTAAAATAAGTTCTATTTGCAAAGAATTATTAAAGTTCGTCTCTGTCATCATTGCTAGTTACGTAAATTGATTTTTGAAATATAAGACTTTTTTATGCTACATAAAACCTCTAAGTTTAGTAACAAAATAAATTTCAGAACGTAGGTGCGTATTATAAATTGACAACCTTACCTTCTTGGGTTTAGCTTAAGACTTGTCAATTTCAAATTGTCACCTGATAATGAACTGGGAAGTTTGACTCCTGTCATGTCATCCAAGATGGCGCTGCGTTTGAAAAATGTTTGAGACAACCGATATTCTTGATATTTATTTTTATGATGTCGAACGGGATAAAAAGTATCCTATGTCCTTTTCCTGGCTCTAAACTACCTCCCTGCCAATTTTCAGCTAAATCGGTTCAGCCGTTCTTGAGTTATAAGCGAAGTAACTAACACGACTTTCTTTTATATATATATGTCGGCGTCAGCGATGGCTGAGCGATGAGCTGACACCGATGGGGGTTTCGTGGTACAGAGTTCATAACGTAGAATAGCAATCTTCATTGCAGTAATAACCTCACTTAACAATCTTAATCACAAAACAACTCAAATCTAGGTAACTGACAGGTTCGTGCTGGATGTGTGTTTTCGTCGGTGTCTCAAATCAAACTGAGCTCTGCCCAGCTCCCACGCACCAGCACGACTCTGTCCACGTGACATTACCGAAAACACATTCGCGCCATTTTCAAATGACAAGTAACGTCACGCTGGTCACCATAGACTCTGTACTAAGTTAATCAACTTCACAACTTATTATTCAAGAATATCGTTTTCCACGACACGGCCATCATGACCATCACACGTCCTCGTGTCTACTTTCTTCAATATTTGTGAAAAAATATAAACACACACACACACACACAGAACACACGTATACGCACGCACGCTCGTATTGGTCACATACTTCAAAACTCGGTCATTCTGACCACAACTAAATTTTCAAGGGTGTATGTCAAACCTTGACACCTCTAATCGAAACAAATCCAGGCAGAATGAATCGTCACTAAGACCGATAACATTACTAGAACTGAAAGTGTACTAAGACAGTGCTATGCAAATGCACGACATAGTAGGTATTACATAGACTTTCACATACCACACAGGCTAAAGCTAACAGGTACCACACAGGCTCACGAGTGCCACACATAGGTACTCACAGGTGCCACGCAGGCTCACGGGTGCTACACAGGCTCACAAGTGCCACACGGGCTTACGGGTGCCACGCAGGCTCACGGGTGCCACACAGGCTCACGGGTGCCACACAGGCTCACAGTTGCCACACAGGCTCGTCGTTGCCACACAGGCTCGTCGTTGCCACACAGGCTCGTCGTTGCCACACAGGCTCGTCGTTGCCACACAGGCTCGTCGTTGCCACACAGGCAAGTCATTGCCACACAGGCTAGTCATTGCCACACAGGCTAGTCATTGCCACACAGGCTAGTCATCGCCACACAGGCTAGTCATTGCCACACAGGCTAGTCATTGCCACACAGGCTATCGGCTTGTGATCCAACCCCAGAAGCTAACCATCTCAGCCGCGTAAGTGCTACCCCTCGGAAAGGATATCCTGCGCATAAAAAGCAGACCACGCGCACCTCTTACATGCTCCGGCGCAACTGGATCGGTCACCAAACACTCACAATTAATCCATAGAGTATACGTTTAAGTAAGATGAAATGTATTCTAAAACTTTACAGATAATCATTAGTAATGACTACTCAGTACTCACAATAACTAAACGAACTTTAACTAAGCCATTTTAAGAACTTAAACACGGAAAGTTCTTTAAAGCCTCATAATTATCAAATTTCAAAAATAAACACACTACTCATGGCCCTGCCACAGCTATTGACAATTCGGTATTGCCACCCATATCGTTATCACCTCTCGTGATACGACCAACATTTTTCATCTAGAGTCCGCGACCCTCAAGTCATTACATGACCGTACAAAATAGTCTCTTTCAAGCCCCAGGTCCCCGCTAGACCACAAGCCGCTCATCACGCCCTGAACGACAACGTATGCAGTTGCGACTGCATCTTATGAATGCAGATTTACCGGATAGCCAACAAGCGTATCATAGGTCTGTTGAGGTTCTTTTGCCCTCAGAAACATTGTTTTCTTCTTCTAACTTGTTTGAACTTCACAGGTTGGCATCTTACGACTTGACTTTACAACATACTGGTCGCCCGCAAGCGTTTAAAAGAACCTTCACTTCGGGTCAAGCTTAGTTAAGCTAGGCTTTTCATTTTTAATGTAAACCAAGTTACTAACACTTAAGTTTCATTTTAGTAGGTACTATCAAAACGGAACTTAGAGAAACGTTTTTCATTACCATTGACCTAAGAAGTTTGATCTCTTTACACGGTAGTGGGAATTTACCCAAAGTACCTACTATCTAAATTTGACTGTCAATCATCTACGGACATACACACGAAACCATCACGCTTTTCGAGAAGAAGAAACAGGTTAGAAAAGCGGGAACTACGCTGTCGGATAGTCGTACGATACTATCTCTACTTCGCGAAGATCGAGTTGGTAAGGACAGCGATAAACAACACGAGTACGAGTTGGAACTTTTGTAAGTTACCAGGGTGAATGGTAAACCACCCATTAATCGCAATTGTAATTCAGTTAATAGACGCTCACGACTATCTTGGACAGTCGTCTAGTCGGTGAAACATCAGTTTAAGTTTATTCAAATGAATTTCTGTCATTAATAAACAAGATAATAACCTATTGGTACTTCACATGTCTAAGCACACTATTGAACTCCGCTAATAACTACACTACCTTGTTTATCCTAGGTTCACAGCGCACTGCGCACTAGTAATTAGTAAAGGTCCGACCAATAAGTTACAGTAATTCTAACAGTTCTATTACTCTTTATCATCATTTATAAGCAATGTATACTCAACTCATGAAACTCATTAAAATCTGTGCACCAACACGAAGAGAATCGCACCAACGACTCTCAAAAATCTAACGCAATATGTGCTACAACACATGAAGCGCTTTGTGCACCAACACAGACAGAAATCGCACCAACGATTCCTTATAGACCCATCGCCACATGTTACTCATGAGGTGCGGTCCGAAGCTTCGAGTACGAGTATACAAGCTATTCTTAACCAGATGTGGTTTCACTACCACTGTCATCAACTATGTCATTCAATTCTCAAGGAACTTGGCGATCGGGGCATTCATACTTGAATCTAATTTAGTTTGACTTCTGTCCTCATTTTTAATTAAAACACAATCATTAAGATAATTTAAAAACCTGGTCCTAATAATGTGGTCAAACCGATTTTAAGCTTTGCTCAAATTAAATTTAGGCTAACAACCAGCTTTCTGATACCGTGGTGATATCAACAAGGTTTCCATACGATTTACAAAATAAAGGGAATAGCGCCGCACTTGCATCAGTTTGAATTTCAATCTCATTTAAATTAAGAGTTCATAATAAGAAAATAATCAACCAGGTATAGTTGGTAAAATTGAAATTATTTGTTATCTTATCTGTCAGTGTCCCAATTTCCAATTATATGGACCAAATTGTTTACTAGTCATCAATAAAAACAGTGAGGGTAAATTAAAAAAAAACGAAAACCTATACGAAAAACCTATGAACCGCCTAACATGGTGAATGTTATCAACAAAGGCAGTTTAACTAAGCTTCAGCTCACCTTTGCTATGATATCATAGCCTAGAAACTTTACATAACGCTTCACAAATGAACACTTCGAAATGTTCAAGGAAAATCCGGCTTTAGTTGGCGTTTATTATACACCCAGCAGCCTTTCAACCCTTGCTAAAGTTTTTAGAAACAGGGATTAACTAGGGCAATTTTTTTTTTGAACCGAGTACCTATCACACTACTTTCCTTTCGTCCGACTTAGTCTGTAAGGTTGACGTCAGAGGTTAAGGTTAAGGTTTTGAAGCATTTTTCTCGGTTCGGTTCGGTCTATTTACTTACTGAGTTTTAAATGTCAAAACTTCGATCGCTGTTGTATAACAACGTAACAAAATATGGCTACGTAAACAGACCCCAGACAAAACGCTCAACAATATCTCGATCGCATTATTGTCAATTTAACGCATTAAAATAGCCCTTTGCTAATTTAACTTCAAGTAGCCTATCTATTAGATGCTTTGTTAAAAGAATAGCTTTCTTAATAGAGGACTGACACGGACGCATGCCGTAAGCATCCAATTGTTCCTGGACCTTTGACCTTTGACACTACTTATTGCCTTTTGTCTAGGCTGGGTTTTTTAAGCTTGCCTACAGACGATAAGGTTTGAGTTTGAAGTCTAATTCTCAATTCACAAGGGGTACTCAACCCCTGCACGATAAACCATTATCTAATTAAAATTATGGCAATATTCATAACGTAAAGTAATCATAGGATCTCTGTACATACCCGCGGTATCGACACTTTTAAAACAAAGAACTGATTGGGTTAACACCCATAATCCACCACACATTTTTGTTTCGAAATAACCAACAAACATTTTGTTGATTGCGATACCCTCCTTAAAACATTTCTCGAACGATCATTACCATCACACAGTCACACCTATTTGAAATGATTAATTATCTTATTGTACGCGCTACCCACATGTAAAATAAACTATTGCCACTATTTAAAACTTCGTAAATAATTCGTTCGGTACTAGGTCTATGTTTATAGGTACTACTAGGTACTACCTAGGTATGCCCTTTACACAAACGTTCGCATTGACCTCTAAAATTGCGACTATAGTACAACTAAGCTAGACAACATCCGGTACCTACCGAAATCAAAACAAAAATTACACGACTCACCGGATTGTTGTTACTACCAGAAAATACCAGTTATTTCGTCCACAACTGCACATCTGTAGTTGCGCCACGCTGCACAGCCGCGCGCCGCGCTGCCGCCCGCGCGCCGCCGCGCTGCCAACCCGCGCTGCAGGAGCCTCGCATCTTGCACCTCGCATACTCTCTTGATGGAGCCCGATGTAGCAAGCAGACTTCGATCACTGCATCTTGTTCTTCTGGTGCGTCACGACGAAGATCTCATCACATCTCGGTGAAGCTCGCCAGTAAAGTTGGAAGCAAGTTCTTTATGCCACTTCTGATGTCGGCGTCAGCGATGGCTGAGCGATGAGCTGACACCGATGGGGGTTTCGTGGTACAGAGTTCATAACGTAGAATAGCAATCTTCATTGCAGTAATAACCTCACTTAACAATCTTAATCACAAAACAACTCAAATCTAGGTAACTGACAGGTTCGTGCTGGATGTGTGTTTTCGTCGGTGTCTCAAATCAAACTGAGCTCTGCCCAGCTCCCACGCACCAGCACGACTCTGTCCACGTGACATTACCGAAAACACATTCGCGCCATTTTCAAATGACAAGTAACGTCACGCTGGTCACCATAGACTCTGTACTAAGTTAATCAACTTCACAACTTATTATTCAAGAATATCGTTTTCCACGACATATAGATTATGTTAAATATCAATAAATAAAATTCATAAACAGCAAAGTTATTAGCGTTTTTTTATATCCCAACAAGTCACCCAATTTATGGAAATATTGTACAGGCTAGGCTATTCATGACATAGTAGTATTCATTAACCGTCATCTCTCGCTCACGTTTGCGTGATCTCACTCAAGCATGCCCCGCCTCCAGCAGCTGTTTTCGTTGTTTAAGTTTATCTAAGTAGTAACATATTTAAAAATTTAATTTCGTTTCTTTACTTTTGATTACGCAAATATGATCAGTAACAGGTACGTATACAGCCCATTATTTTTTTCTGTACCTAAGAAATATTGGTGTATAGAATAGAATATATACCAATGGCTTCCCTATCTACTCGATAACAATTAGTAAGTAGTACCAGCATGTCTAAGCCTGTTACTGTTCCACAGCAGGGCAAAAGCCTCTTGTCATATAGAGAGTGCACAATCAACAACAATAAAATTGGGTAAAAGCCCAGTATGCATGGCGACAAGTTATGATTCGAGTGAAGTTCCTTCTAGTTATACAGGGTGTTTTTTAAATCGTGGGCAACATTTTCACAGGTTGTTTTACCCATGAATATGATCAACTTTCATTATGGGACCAACTCGGAAATTGCGAAAAAAAAATCAGCTGTTTCATACATTTTAGTCGATTAGGTATTAAGCTGATCATATTCATGGGTAGAACAGCCTGTGAAAATGATGCCCACGATTTCAAAAACACCTTTAGATTTATCTAAATCACATTTTCAAGTGCAGAAAGTATTTTGGAGATTAATCTCCAAAATGCTTTCAGCACTTTCCAAGTAAAGACGTTCTACTCATACTTACTCAGTTTAAAACTATACTCAGCTCATAAGAATAAAGCATTTGACTAAGAACTCACAACTCACTGCCATAAGACGACAGTCATGCACAATTCCAGCTTAACTTCCATCATTTTACCAAAACTTATCCGACCAGTAAACGACAGCGCGAAAGTTTCATGAGCTAACACAAGCTGTGGAGCGAAATGTGTTCATTCTACGAAACAGGATTATCCATAAACACAATCTTACGCGATATAATCAAAGAGAGGGGCGCTGCGGGCAAGCAAACTAGGTGTGTTAAAAAATAACGGTATTCTCGTATCGATATATTTCTCATTCATCGATGTTTTAACGTATCTATAATACTCGTACGGTACTTGACAGTCGAGTCATCACGAACATTAAAATATAATTAGTCCGTGAGTTAGATTATAAAATCTAATACACTGCTTAGATTAAGCGTATTAAAGTTGAGTGGAGGGGGCTTGTAACGTCATTATCTAGTATAAACTGTACTGGCTAGTGACGTCATGCGAAATTTTGACTCGATGTGATTTATTTTTGGATTACTTGAAAACAGAAAGAATATGTGTCGACAATTTTCTTGTAATTAAGGTGAGGGACTAAAAACTAAAATTTTGTCGAATAGCACATTGTGAATTTATATATTTCGTTCAATATACATGAGCACGATAATTTTTTCTGTGTTTGGGTGTCATTTATCTTTATTATGTATGTATTTAGTAATAAATAAGTATGTTTATCTGTCTTTTAGTACTCAAAACACAAGCTCTGTTTAGCTTGGGAGTAGATGGCGTTATGTGAATAGTCGTGGAATATTATTATTATGCATGTATCTCAATTGTATAACGTGATTAGAATGGAAAACGTTTAAATCTCAATGTAGGTGGCTGCCTCCGAAAAAAAAAACAGAAATCACGTTGAGCATTTACTGCTGTTTTCAGAAACTGCGAAAAAGAATATTGGCTTGTCCAAAAGAATCGGATATTATCTTAGAATGTACCTACATACATTGAATGCGATATCAATTTAAAAATAAATATGCAAATGTTTATCGATAACTTTTGCGACATCCCTACAACAAAGACAAGTAATTTAACTGTAGTATCACTCATATGCAAAAACAGCAAAATCACATTAAATCCGATGCCCTCAAAGAATTTACTTCACATGACAGATTGATAAAATTTCGAGACTTCCTATTGCGTCACATTTTGCTGCCGTTCCAGATTTTTAAAAAAAGAACTGAGTTAATGGTTGAATAGTTGTAAACTTTTGAGAACCTCTTTGTGGAGTCTGTACGTCAGGTTATCGCAGTAAAACAGATACAACACTATTTTTTTGTTGATCATGTTAATGAGAGAGATTAGTCTTAGGCGACTATTGTACCAAGCACCCGGTATTTTTGTTTACTCCTTTTTTGCTACAGGTCAACCACACAAATAAAACAATCCTCGTACAGTCAACCGCACATCAGTGGCAAAAATTTGACCTTGAAAACTTCCTTATTTCAAAGCAGTAAGAACAAAATTCGTGGTGCAAAATTTACTACAAATTTGTCGTCGACTATCCCATTAGGTACCAACACGTCCACTGTAATTACTTCTAAATACCTATTGTCAATACCTCTATTCAACACCTTATAACCCTTATAGCTTTATCGATTCTTAACCGTTAAAGTCTTCGTAATTCTGATCCGTTATAAAGGCGCAATTCTTCTGCTGGTAACTTAACTCAGATGCGCGAATTCGTATGTTCGTACCTGTATCTGCCATAAATAGCCATCATAATACTATAAACAATGTATCATCAAAACGTTAGTAGGCCAGGACATTTGTACTTACTCTCCTAAGAGCGAGAATTGGTTTATTTTTTAAAATTCAGAGCTAGCGCGCCCCATGTAACTACGCGCCCTTAGGCACGTGCCTAGTTTGCCTTAAGGATAATCCGCCTCTGTTCGTAAGACAGTCTTCTATACATAGCCTAGGCTTGGCTCGCAGTGGATGCTCCCGTGGTTGCGTCAACATGTTCATTGGACAAAACGTGCCAGTAAGACTGCCGTGCATGGGCAGTAATGGAACTGCGCCTTTATTCTAAAACTAAATACAGACCTCCCAGTCCGTGTTAAGCTGACAGACATAGAATCACCATTATATGTGACCAAAACAGAATTGATTCTATTGTGGCCGGCATGATAATCGTGCGCTGACCGGACGCCATTGTGACTAAAGGTCACCAAACTAGTGATAAATGTGAGCATTAGTTTAATAGTGGATAATGAGGTAATAATGGCGGGTTCGGTAGGTAAGTATTAATATTATTAATGTTTTTACTACTAAACATCTAGTAAAAAATGGTTGTTGTTACGTTCGTTAGTGTGGTATTTCAGTCATGTGGGCCAAACATTTAGTCATATTTTTTAACCCCCGACGCAAAAAGAGGGGTGTTATAAGTTTCACCGCTATGTGTGTCTGTCTGTCTGTCTGTCTGTCTGTCTGTCTGTCTGTCTGTCTGTCTGTCTGTCTGTCTGTCTGTCTGTCTGTGGCACCGTAGCGCCCAAACGGGTGAACCGATTTAGATGCGGTTTTTTTTATTTGAAAGCAGGGTTCCTTGCGATGGTTCTTAGACATAATTCATCAAAATCGGTTCAGCCGTTTCAAGGTTATCAGCTCTTTTGTGTTAGCTACTGTTGCTATTTTAGACGTCTATGGGTATTAACTTTACTTAAAAACATATGTGTGTCTTAAAATTTCAAACACCCATGTGTGTAATATTAATAAGCAACATTATGGTGTATTTGGTCTGATGCAGCCAGGATATCTAGCAGACTAATACACTCTTGGGAAAATAACAGCAGATATGTCGTGTTTGGATTCATTTTAACCAGCATTTGATTCTAAAAACAATACACTGATGGCAACAGGATAAGTTGATGCTGCAGCCAGGCTATCCAGCACACCAGTAGGTAGACTTTTGACAAAATAGTAGCAGATATGTCGTGTTTGGATTCATTTCAAAAGTTAAAAAGTTATAAATAACACTTTAGCCATGAAATTTTACGTAACGTCGGGGTACCGTTAAAATAAGTACCTACCTACATACCTACAAGTACTAGGAACATTCCTTACTACGTACCCCGACGTGAAGTAAAATTTCATGGCTAAAGTGTTATTTATAACTTTTTAAATGTTTATTTTTTGCGGTGGGGGTTTTTTAAATTTTTAATTTAATTTTTTGTACCAAACATGAAGTCACCAAGGTACACGTCATAATAGTTATCATATTTCCTTTGAAGCAGGCTAAAAGTTTTTATAGCTTAAAGATCAATCAACAAATAAGTTCTTTTTTAACACAAACATTATTAGAAATGAAGTGTAAAAATATGCCTTATTAAGTATTTGAATGGCTTCCCTTAAAGATCAGAACGTAATCATTTGGGAGTCTCGCGTTCACTTCAACCTTCCAAATTAATTTATTTTGGCCAAAATCCTCACATTCAATACCTACCTACGGTATAGTGGTGTTAGTACGTCTATGATCGACCCGGCGCTTGTGAAGCCGTTCCTCTACGATTAATTAACTTGTGTATCGACATGTCACTCCTTCCACCATTTAGGTTTATCTAACGAAATACCGCTTTGTTTCAAATCACCAATGTTTTGACATAATGAAGTATCGAGTCTACGAGGTACCTACGGGTTAGTCTTTGTATTCATATACAAAATATCCCACGATTCTGAAACACGTTAAATCCGCTTCCTCCGCAATGTGAGAAGAAAATCGCGTAATCTTGCGATTACAAGCAATACAGTGCGATTACAAGCGACATCGTGCGATTACAAGCGTCATCGTACGATTTCTATGCGACATCGCAGCACTGCCATGGATTGTGAATACAGATCACTAGATTTATTTTTCCTTAAGCAGCTAGGACCATAGTTCTTAACATTATAAGTAGGTACTTATATTCTGCTTTTAGTTACGCAACTATGGTACATAATGCTGATTCAACTTATAAAATCTTCGAAATACATACGTAACACTTTCAGCCATGATCTTATCACATTACTAGAAATACCTAACGTTAAAATATGTCTAACAACGACTCGCAAACCGTTTTCAAACAATTTCAGACATTAAATTTCTAAAAACATAATTCAGTTGAAAAAATCTCTCGTCAAATCACACGCCACTTCATATGATTGGTTGTTATATTTATCCAGGGTTCGGATCATCGACTTTTACGCTTTATTTCTCTAAATTCACAAATAAATAATGTTATTACAAGCCAGTTTTACGTTCACAGTCAGAAACTATATCTCATGAGATCATTCCACTTGGAACTCGTAAAAAGTAGATACAAAGCTTTAAAAAAGCAATGTCGCTCGAAATTCTCACTATAAGTGCTCTTTCGTTATTTACAGTACTATGCGTTATTGTGATAGCCATGAAAGGATCCAGATTCAATAATACTCAATGCATTCGCGATGAGAATGTTTTATTCATGTTTCGAGCATTTAAAAATTCTTTCTCTCCAATTTCACGGTACGTCGTATAGTTGTTTTTAAGCACTTGCATTATAAATCTGTTCTTCACCGAATGAGTGCTTTTTAAATTCAAATTTAGTCATTACTTACGTTAGTTATTCTGTGTGCAATCCAGTGTTCTGTGTCTTACCTGCAACAAAAAAGAAATATGATTGTTAAACTACGTAGCAAGTAGGTACATAAACAACTCATCTAAACGTGGTTTAGCGTTGTAGCGACAGAACATTTTCTTTCGTCACAATCTGGCCCAATTTAGCAAATGAATGCGTTGAAATTATTCAAAGCTCAGTCTGACTCGAGATTTTACAAGTACCTTATATATTTAAAATTTACTAAGCTTCCAGCGAGAAACACTTAATTCAAGTAAGAAACCACAATCCAAGCTTACAAAGTTTCTGCAATTATCAAGACATCTTATTAAACATTTAAGTCGGTTCCATTTTGCTGTATTAAAGTTGACAGAGTTTGTACAGTACATTTCAAGATACTGCACAAACTCGTTAGCTATGTCAAGCTCAGCGGAGGTTTTATTAGTTTTTGTTTGAAGCTCACGGAGGTCGTCGTTTGTTTTTATTTTTCTGGCGGTTGGTTGTGACATTGTCAACCACAGCTAGTACTAGAGAGAGGGTAAGCACTAAATATACTACTATAAATAAAATATCTACTGAATGTTTTGTCTTTATAACCATACCAATAATTTCGATCGTTATTCTAATAGAGTTACAATTAAAAACAACTCTTAGAAGTCTCATATCTTACAAACGACGATCACTGCTTGTGGATTTAACTCCGTAGATAATTCACAATTTATTTAATGTCTGAGATTGGGAATTGTGGGACATTTGTCCATTTCTTCATTTATTATCTATTTGTATCAACTAGGTAAATGCAAAGTAGATTATTTGAAGGTCGATGATATCTTAAACCTAGCACGAACGTCGGAAATATACGTAATGCAAATTCGATAGATTTTCTCGTATGCGTATGTGTGTGTGTCTCTCTACACGCGCATTTTTATGTAAGTAGTCAATTTATAATGTAACAATAATTATGCTTAACGCAAAAATCTAAACCCAAAAGCCAGAGTTGTCTTTGTAATTCGAACATAAGCAAACCTAATTCGAAACTATTAATAATACTAATAATTAAGCAAGTACTATGCGTTCACATCACGCGTTTGTCCTAGGCCCACTGGAACACAATTTAATGATGAACACAATTCCTCTTAGTCATATAAATCCTCATGGACCATAATAAAATAAGCCTATGTTTCTGTACAGTACAATTTTATTTTGCAAACATCCCCATTTTCATTTAAAACACACATGATTGATTGGGAATTTTAAGGGCTTCATAAAAGCATCGTTACCGAATACAAAACAGTTTTCACCGTAATAACACATCTGTTTTAATTAATTTTAAAGCTTTACAATAAAATGGAAATTACGGACGGCCCCCATGGGTGTCCGTAATTTCAGTAGCAGACAATGTTGCGTAGATTAATGATAGGAGTAATTAAATGTCGACAACCACAAGCTAGGCAATTTAGACTTAACTTAGTATCTATAGAGTACGACTTGTTAAACAAGGGACTTACTCAATCAGAATCAATCAGAATCAGAATCAGAATCAGAACTTTATTTGCTAAGAATGTAGGTACAGGCATAAGATGTTTTAGGTATATTAAAGAGATCAGCTACAGCCACAATAATAATTTTATTAACACTTAAAGCATGAAAATAATATATAAAGAATATAAAAACACGTGCAAAGAGCGGGCTTCTCTCTGTGAGCGATTGCAACTGAATGATCCTTGACCACTTATTATGTTTACCTTCATAATTTAAAACTGTAGTAAGGAAACTGTAATAACAGTATTTACATTATTTAATAAAAATATGGACGTAAAGTGTGGTTTCCCCCACACTTCATGTACACCAGAGTCTACTAAACTTATTTAAGTGCCCACTGGCGTCACAGTGAGCACCGATCATATAAATCTGCACGAAAAGAAGAGATTTAACGTCGAGTTAATGTGACAGCTAGTTAATAATAATCAGATAATTGTTAAGTCAGGCAAGTAGGTATATGTATCCTTTGATATTTCAAAAAATATGAGCGTCCAGTAAATATGTATGTCATCCCTACTTGTCCCATGTGGGCGCCAAACTGTCATACTGGCGACCAACGTGGCAATTTTTCAATATTTTATTGGGTAATTGAGTTGAGTATTAAGGTCATTCATAAATGAAACCAGTAGCGAATATAATATTATCCCTCGTTTTACTTATAATAATAAATTACTTTATTTCAAATTTAACGTGTTTAATATAAACACAATAAAATTTACATAAACTTTTGTAGTGTCACAATGTAATACAATCTAAGAATTGAAATCTATACTTGCACAATATGGAAAACCCTGCCTCTCAAACTAGGAACTAGACAGTTTGTACCTATAATTTCTAATAATCCCTACGTATCCTTTCATATAGCAACATCTCTTTCCCCTAGATGACAACTCGGAACAGATATCCTGTTCACAAAACAATACTAAACATATCGAACCGAGGAGATATTTGTAGCATAAATATTTCTGTAAACACAGTAAACAATCTATTGGAGATATTCTTTTGTAATTCGAAACGTAACGGAAAGTAAAATACACGGCTGAAGGCGGTCGTCAGAACCGAAGTATTTGTCAAAGTATCGAATTTGAAAGCTTTGTTGGTTTTGTGTCAATCTTCTTTCGTTGAAATTATATCAAGGTCTAATTTATAACCTTCGTAAAGTTTTGTTTTGAGTTTGGTAACAGTTTAGGCTAAAGATTATGTAAACTGTCTCTTTTTGAGTGTTTAAGTCGATAAATCAATATTTGAAGATGTTTAGTCAAATTTTAAATTGTTTTAAAATAATATCTTGTCCTTAATTATTACAGAAAGTAGAGGAAGAGCAAAGAAATGATGGATGCATTGTGTGAAAGGTGATATGGCTAAGAGAGAGGGGACTATTGGAGATGACGGCAAATAGAGATGTGGGAAAGGAGAAACGAGAAATTTGGATAAAGACAGGAGAATGTTGACTCATATTCGCGTTTTTAGATCAGTACCCAGAACCTTCAAAAGTAGTAGTACAGGTGACGACAAACAATGATTAAAGCTACTCAATCAGCATCACCCAAAACCAATACATAGCTCACCTAAAAATCAATTTACACTTGAACGTTGAAAAACGAACAAGATAAATCAACCCAGCTTGTAAAAATTGGTAAAAAAAAACTCTCCCGTCATCTGCGTATAAAACCTCCATCCAGAATACAACGATGAAGGCAATTCTTTTGATAGATACTGTCAATCTTCGCGGGTGCGTGTCGCTTTTGAACATTGTTCCTGAAATTGTTTTAACCCTTAACTCCATCGCAGCGAGAATAAAACGCAATTTGAGCCACGAAGCGCGGCAACAAGTGGCAGTAATTGCATTTACGTCGTTGTCGCAACATTTTCCCACAGGCAACATCTATTAGTGGATTACTGGCGACGGATTTTTAAGTAAACTGGATAGTGGAACTTTGCTACCGTTTTTTGTTTTATATGTATGGGAAAAGCTTGTACTTATCGATTATGCCGCTTTTGTTTTGTTTGTAAAAGGTTCACTTAGCATAAGAGTTCAGTACCAATATGGTAGAAAAGAATCATTATGAGTATCTGTTGCTTTGTGTCCCCAAGCTAGTCAATTTTATCAAAACCTCCACGCAAGAAGTTTATAGAAATGAGCGTGAAGTGGACTGTCAACCCCCAGCTTTCCTATGGTATGACAGCTTACTTCACCTACATTGTCAAGGGGCGATTATAACAGCGGCTAGTACATATTTCTAGACCAACCGACTCAAAGTTTGATTTAGTTACTATCAATGCTAGTCTACATTTTAAGAACTAATGTCGCCTGTGATACAGGTTTATCCTAGTACAGGCATAATAATTTTGTAATACACATTTTATTTCTAAGACTAAATACTGTATTTTACCAATTTAATTTTTCAAATAAAGATTTATTTATTTATTTATTTTACTTAAATAGCAAGTGAATAAATATTGTTATTTAATTGCAAAAGGAAGCGGAATTGGTTGGTTAATTCATATGAAAGGACCATAACAAACTCCTTGTACAATGCCCTTTCAAAATTGCAATAGTTTAGGAATAGTGTCATGGAACTGTTTCAAGCATCATTTGATATATGCTGTAGTTAAACATGAAAGACAAATCAAGTGACAGATTTGACACATCAAAACGGCTTAGCGCATTGAATAGCGAGATTAATCGTCGAACAGTTACATGATGTGATGGAACTATAATTTATAGGAACACGTTACACCAAACATGACATGTTACATTGTTTGATGTGTTATCAAAACTCATGTTTTGACACAATTCTATCTCTAGGTTTTCAGAATGAGCCCGAAGTCTGGAATTGATGGCAATTATATGAGACTAAAACATAACTGGCGAAATTATGGTTGAAAGAAACCTCTGCCGTTCCGTTCGGTGATTATAGGCGTGAGTTATCTTATGTTTTATATCAGAATGATATATGTATATAAGTTCTTTTTTTAGTTACATCAATACCAATGTTTTGGGGGTTTCAAAAAGTGTTTCTGGAAACCTTTTGGATTTGCAATGTAAGGCATTTTTAGATAATTATTTTCTTATAATAGATTTTTAATATTATTATTTTTTTCTGTTAGCCAACGGGAAACTATTTACTTTCCTTTGATTCCAAATATCAAATTAGTGTTCTAAATGTGTAATATCATCAATCTTATAATTATGCCATTTTCTCATTAAATATCGACGGAGAACGGAGGACTTTTGCAACTATTCAAATGTACAATTTATTCATAACTTTCACTTTAATATCAGAGCTTACACTGATGACGAATGCCTACATACTATAGACTCTTAGCGTTGCAATATTCTCTACCACCACAAGCCATTGAGTAAGGATTATGTAGATCCGCATGCATACACGTCCCCTCTCAAAGGCCTCGTTCACGACAGCGACTGCCTCCGACACAAATTGACTTTATCCATAACGTTTTAATGGTAATCTGTCACTCAAACATGACTCTTATCACAACCAACACACGGTTTAATTACATTACTGACACGTTCAATTCTCTTCCCTTCTAGAAATTGTAAATAATGGATTGAAACAGCGCTGCAATCACATTACTTGCTGCTGCACTGTAGTAGCACTGCAATGTATTAAAACATACAGCACATTAAGTGTAAAAAGCCCGTATGGTTAGGGTATGGTAAATAAGAATAAAACCCTACGTTTTATTCTTATTTCAATTAATGTACCTACCTATAACAAAAACTATTACAAGAAAAACCAAAAGACGAAAAAGACTAACAGGTTTAAAATAACTCTAGTTTCGAAAACGGTGGCCAATAATGAATGAGACGAACAACTAAAGCCACAGACTTCCAAAACTAGAGTTATTTTACACAGTGTTAATTTTTTTTTTTCATTTTTTTATTTTTAATATTTTTAATGTCAGGGCCAAAGTCAAAGTCTAAGTATTTATTAGTGTGCTTTTTGGTGATACAGCAGGTCTTATAAATAATTTATGGTAGCTCAAAAACCTGCCCATTAACCAATATCAAAAAAATTAAATTGATGTAACATGTTTTCGATGAAGTCTCAATAAATAAATATTCCACAACTTTTCACACAACGCCATTTAGTCCCAAGTTAAGCTTGAGAGCTTGTGTTATGGGTACTAAACAACTGATAAACATACTTATATATTCCTAAATACATACATACTATAGATAAATTTCACCCAGACACAGAACAAATGATCGTGCTCATCACACAAACATTTGTCCTGGGTGGGAATCGAACCCACGACCTCCGGCATAGCAGTCAGGGTTATTAACTACTAGACCAACAGGCCAGTAATATGGTACGAGTCCATTACTTATGTCATCGATCGGCATTAATCTAGACTCTGGAATGATACTGAGAAGTTCTAGATGTTAAATATCAGTATTACTTTACCCGACCCAGAAATCGAACTCGACACGCGACTTCTAGACCAACTTGGCATTAAATCAAGAATCGATATTTATAGTAAATGTTTTTCCTATTAAAACAACGGGATAGCCCTAACACTAC
The DNA here is from genome assembly GCA_921972225.1 of Euplexia lucipara. Classification (NCBI taxonomy): domain Eukaryota; kingdom Metazoa; phylum Arthropoda; class Insecta; order Lepidoptera; family Noctuidae; genus Euplexia; species Euplexia lucipara. The sequence continues at coordinate 10,881,748 of OV179144.1, forward strand.
AACAATGCAATCTAGCTCGGGATTTGTGGAATTCTTACACATACAACGTTGGTGTGATTCCGGAATAACGTCAGTCGGTGTTCGGCAGTGTGGTTAAGTGGATTACGTCGATGACGCTCGTCCGAATTAACCGAACGCTCGGCTCAGATCCGAAATAACTCGGTAGAGATGTATAGGTGATGATAACTAGAGTGAACGAACTGTTATGGCAATGTTTCCTCATGTTAACCCGGATTAGTATGAATTGGTTTGCTTTCAGTTTCGAAATTGGCTGTTTCTGCAGGTATTAAGGGAATCTTTGTAGCTTAACCTTATTTACTTTCACTTTAGTAAAAGTTCTGTTATCATCGACAGATAGACCGACATAGGTCGGGACTTTGAATTTACAGGAAAATGAAGTTAAATGGTTGATGTTTATTGTTTTTTTATTTGTTGTTTGAGCGTTACTGCTGAGCTTAAGGTCCCGGTCGGGCAAAGTGTTATTGAGTTAATCCATTTTATGTGAGTCTAATTGACTTTAGACTTTTACATAAAATAAAGTTGATAATTAACAATAAGATTAATTGCAATGCATGAGTTAATAATACACTAAATTATGATAACCCAAACAACACATTATAATTTAAATTTATATGTTGTTATGGCCCAGAGGTTAAGGCGCTTACTTCTCATGCACGAGGTTGTGGTACAAATCCGGGCAAGTACCAATGTGACTTTTTCAATTCATATGTACCTACTTTCTAAGTTTATCTTAGACATCATTGACATCGGTAAGGGAAGACATCGTGAGGAAACCTGAACTTATAGTTAATATAAGTTTAAAATAGCCAATCCACCTTGAGCAAGCGTGGTGATCAATGCTCAAGCCTTCTCTGTATGAGAAGAGGCCTTTGCCTTGCAGTGGAACAGTAACAGGCTGGTATTATTATTATTATTTATTTATTTAAATTTAATAGCACGTTACCCCCACATCTCTTCTTAACAATTGTTTGCCCATTGACAAAACACTGCACTACCTAATTTTAAAGAGCTTAGACTTTAGAGCTTAGGTTAATCACTACCTATGTTAACGATTAAATGATTCTGGTTTTGATTCATCTGGAATTTCTCAGTAACGGCCCGAAGTCTGGACCTGTACCCTATGAATGGCAATAGGCTCGCCCCCTATTACATGGGACTTCAACAAAACTGGCGAAATGTGGGTGTACTATAGGCCTACACCTCTGCCTAACCCTCCGAGGATTGCAGACGTGATGTTATGCGTAAATGATTGAAATAAAGTAGGATAGGTGGTTCACTGTAATCATGTCGAAAAGGTATCCATATTTATTGACGACATATTTCGGTAAAAATAAGACGAAAATGGGACGACAACGTCTTGTGTCAAATATTTTGTAAGAGATTTTTTTCACAAGTTAACGTTTACATCACCTTAACCTTGTACTTATGTATAGGCTAAGATTTCGTTAACAATAAAACTTTGACTTCTCCTCCTAGTTTCTAGAGGAAGCTGACTTACAGAATAGATAATGTTAGCTTTTGAACACAATCTCTTCCATTTTACTCATTCTTGAGCATTCTTGGTGACATTGTTGGTTTACTTATCGCCTTTCACAGCATTTAGAGCACCGCGACTTGAGTTTTCCACACATTGCTAAGGTAAACATTTTTGCAATTTAATTCTCGTTGTTTTATTACAGCCTGTATTTGAAATCATGGACTCAATTTTCGTAGGTATTCTACCTATAAATATGAACAACTTTCACTATAGGGCCAACTCGATAATTGCAAAAATTAATCACGTGGAACACAATTTTTTTGTTTTGTTTATGTCATGATTATTACTTTTTTTTAATAATTATCCATATTTCAAATATTGTGTAAATATGTGAGCGCCATGTAATCTTTAAATAATTAATTTTCTTTAAATAATTAATTTTTAATTTTATTTAACACCAGCTGCATTGCTTATTTTATATCACCTTGTACCCATCTCAGTATAATAGTTTTTATTCAAGGTACATCGTCATCACATATAATCTGATTATGTTTCCAAAATACTGTAATAATCTATTTTAAAATAGTAAGTATGAAGTTTCTTGCACATTATTCTCCATACAAAACTACCTTTTGGAATGTGCAACTAGAATCATTCTCTAAATTTATTTAAATTGTAAGTATAACGTTCAAAAGTGCCTCATAAGGGTCTAATTGCAATAAATGATGTGAATTTGGCTTTTGATGTGCCATACAAAAAAGTTTGATACCTACTCGACCAAAATGTATAAATCAGCTGATTTTTTTGTGATTTTAGTATTTCGAGGCAGCCTGTGGAAAATTGCCCATGATTTCTGAAAACACCCTACTCGCTGACCTAATAACTTATATCAAATAAAATAAGTATTTAATCTGTTTAATACGTCTACTCACCCTTTGAGGAAGTAAGTGTGATCAATCAAATAATTTAAAGTTTTTAAATTTAAAATCGAATAATTTTCAAAATTAGGTAACCATAACTAATGTTACTTCATTCAAAATTCAACTCCATTGCAACGAAACTTACTTCTGGACCTAATATAATATAAAGGTCATTCAAAAATCAACTTAGTCTTCATAAATCTAAAGTAAAAAATTGAATAAAAATATAAAACGCATGGAAAGATTTATGAGTGAACAGAAAATTACTTGGAACTGGGAATCACACACAGTAACATGTTATTTATTCTAAATCGCATTATCTTTTAGTCACGCTTGGATGCATCTCTATGGGTTTATCAACTGGGCCGTACAAAGCGTTGCATGCGACGATTTAAATTGTGACCAACTTTAAGTATAAATAAGTCAAGCCTCAATTTAAAAAGAATAGCTGAGCTACTTGTTTTAATAAAAGTGGCCGTTATGTATTTGTTTTAAGTCTTCCTAAAAGAGCTGCTAGTAATACAGTCTACAACAATGAGTTCAGTATTTAGATAATAAGTACTTATGTGATGCACGAAGCTATCTTTTCTATCAATACTTTCATCCAAGTTCCTTTAAAAAACTACATTCATCGCAACTTGTGACAGTTTTCCCATTAAACTGGGTAGATTTACAAGCAAACTTATCTTGACGTCTCGCACTTGGACTTTTAGTAGCTAGCAAAAGTTTTTAAAGTGAAAGCTATAGGATATGTACACACACACCCACACAGTTTAACAAGTGTCCTGCAATTCTGATAGCCACTAAAAAAATGTTTCATATACTTAACTTTGTTTTTCTACAACATACGAGGTCATTTAAGACATTTGTTGGACTGCAAAAGCAAGTAGGTCTCACATTTCAATAAAATTAAAAGTGTTTTATATTTTTTAAGTTAAAAATGTTACTAATATCTAGTTGACTAGTTCTAAAGAAAGCTGATAAAATTTGCTATTGAACGATTTTATTTTAAATCACAACTTTTATGGATAAATTTGAAAAAATAATAATTTAAAAGTACTTAGTTTTGCAGGCCAGTGTAAATAAATAAAATATTTTATAGAGACTGGACCTTGTACGAAGTAAAACTTTCCCCAAGCCAAACAAAAGCTTGTCTTATTTATACTCTTAGTCTGTACAACAATTTAAACCGTAGCTGCTACGCTATTTGAACTGATATAATAGGACAATTCTGTGTCGCGATCGCTTACAGCCGCAACTATTACTTGCATCCTCTATGTTAATTACTGTGCTATTATTCTAGACGGTGCAACCTGGGATTAGAGCACAGACATAATTACTACGTTTGTAACATTAATTCTGGTTTGCTGTGTCATACGATATTAAATAACAAACACTTGAAAAATTATACTAATCTAATACAATTCACGAATTCATTTTCATACTTACACTTCACAAATTAGGAAGATATAGCTACTATGGCGTCAAGTTTAGGTAAATTGTTTCGTAAGAGCGTGTTTTTGTTGCACTGTAAAAATTGTTATTATTATTATTTATGTTTGTATGCCTATAATAGGCTGATCATATCGCACTTTTATCTAATTCATGACCAACCGCTGTAGGTACCTATGTTTCACAAATAAAAATTCTGATTCTGATTCTGAACAAATCAAATTTATTCCTAAACAATTATACATCTATATAAATTGCCTAGCGTGTTGCTTTAATGGTTATATAGTATCCCTGACTGCTATGCCGGAGGGCGGAAGTTCTACTACCTATTCTACTACCACGAAAATGTCTTTTAACTTTTCGAGTTATTATTATAACATTATGCCACTCAAAAGTAATGTGGCTTCCTGTTGAAAAGAAAGAAAAGATTTTCAAAATCAGTTCTATAGATCCAGAGATTACCCCCTACAACCTCATAAACATCACCTCTTTATAATCTAATAATTTAAAAATAAGTCGACTATCCAACGGTAAAAGAATTTTTTCATCGGTCCAGTATAGTTTTTAGGTTTATTCGTTACAAACAAAAGTACAAATCTTTTCTCTTTGTAATACCAGTATAGTTTCAGGGCAAAACTGAACTCAGCTCTTTCCATCGCTTAGGAACAATGTGAGCAAAGTACTTAACAAAATAAGGTGGCTAAATTCGTAATAACGTTCGTGGATGAATTATGTCTTAATAATGCCGCCGTACGTAAATTAGCTGCCTACGCACAATTACCCACGCGTTTGTTTGTAACATGTAATGAAGAAAGTGAGGAATATTACAGTGCCGAAAATTGTGCCAAGAACACATTAGTAACACACTACGCGTAGCGCGCGAATACAGCCATCTCAAAACGCGATTTTCACTCAGCGGTGGTGTCTCAACGCCAGATAAGATCGTGAATCGCGCCGTGCGCCACAAGTGTGTCTCTGGTTTTAAAACCGCTCCTTTATTTCAGTTTGGCTCCACAGTATATTCATCATGTTTTCATTACAAACCAGAAAGATATCTGCTTTTAGTGAATAGAACCCTTCAATTAGAGTGAATACACAACCCGTTAATAGAAGTTTATTCTAAAAACATTTGAAATATTCACCTTTAAAACTTTCACGAGAACTGTAGGCTTCTATGTCTAATTAATTATATCAATAAACTAAGATAGCAAAAGGTTATTTGCTAATGACTACGAGGTTCAATTTAATTATACCAAGACATACTTGATCACTGTTTTGTTCTTAAAATTCTTCCATTTCCACATTGTTGCTAGTTCAACATCAGCTGCCTAGCCTTTTCCTAACTAGGATCGGCTCCTTTTTTTTTTGGGGGGTGGAAAATCCTCGTGTCCCCCGCAGACTCTTACTGACTGAAACCACCTGTGTTCCTTCTCACACCTGCGCCGGGGGTCACGGGAACTGAAGATACTTCCGCGACCCCTGACTGGTGCCGGCCCCGCGGGCCTCGCCAAGTCAGCGAGGGGAGTGAGGTGTTAGACTCCCCTCGCGACGTTTAAGAGGGGCGCGCATGAACACGACACGCCGCCACCTCGGGTCCATGTACGAGGGGGGCGGCGGACGTCCCCGTGTCCACCGCCCCTAGACCCATTCAGGGGTGAGAAGGGAATAGGGCGTTGTCCACCCTCCGCCTGCGCCCGGTGCGTATGCTACGGGCCGGGTGAGTGGAAGTAATCTCCCTCTCCCTTTCCGCAGCCTCCTTCTGCGAGGACTGTTTCGCAGAAGGACACCACCGCGTCCCAGGACTCGACGCCGCCGACCATCCTCTCGACCACGGCCGGCAGCGACAAGTCACTGCCTGTTTATGCGACACAGGTACTTTCCGAAGCAACCGTGCCCGGAAAGTATCTATGTCACCCGAAACGACAGGGAGCCGTGCCTCCTCCCGAGGCAGCGCTCGAGCACCGGTCGGACCGCCTCGATGGTGACGAGGAACTAGGATCGGCTCCTAGTTTAACCAGATGCAGCTGAATCCAGTGTATTACATAGAGCGATTGCCTGTCTGACCTCCACAATCCAGTAACTTGGTACCACGATACCCTTTAGTGAAACTGGTTGCTAGACTTTCGGACTTCTGATTAACCGTAACGACTGTCAAAGATCTACAAATGACAGTCGGGATCAATGGCTTAACGTGTGTTTCGAGGCATGGAGGAGCCTTGATATCACCCATCCAGCTTCGATGGACCCGTGAGGCAGTAATTATGTAGCCGCAAGCTCCTCATCCTTGCTAGGTACTTCAATCCACATCGAAAATTGATTTAAACGCTTCTGTAATCCGTTTTTATGTTGGAAAACTCAACTGTAAAAGGCACCTTTTATTAAGTATCCAAATTTTTTTAACTAGTCGTTTGTCTATAACAATGGTAACAAGCGTTATTTTTTATATGTATTGGGTCTACTCTTGACCTCAATCTTGTCCTGCGGTCAGAGATGAGGTCGACGATGGAACGAGCTTATCCAAAAGAAGCCTATTAACTCGCGACTTAAACAGATTGGGGTCATATGAACTCGGGAACACTGATGCAGGCAGGGAATTCCACTCCTTGGCTGTGCACATAAGGAAGGAACAGGCAAAGCGCTTTGTGCGAATGTGTGAAACATCTACAAGGAATGGGTGATAACCTGCAGTACGTCTGAATTCCCGATGGAAGAAAGGTGATGGTGGAATGAGCTCGTGGAGCTCACTCACCAAAATACTCGTACAGTCTGTAAAAGACCGACATCCAACTTTGCGGCGGTGGGCCAGGGTTGAAGCTTGGTACCCACCAGTTTTTCGTCACCAATGAGCCTCTTGGCTCTGCGTTCTACTGAGTCGAGTGTGGCTAGTTGGTATTTGGCGCTACTGCTAAGCATGAGGTCCTGCGTTTGATCTCAGGGTCAGGTAAAGACTAAGTGCTTTTTCTATTTGGAATTCCGCAGTTGCAGTTCGGAGTCTGGATTCAAGATCGTCCTATATTACATGGGACTTAAACGTCAATGTCCTACTGCTACAGATACAGATCTGTTTAACCCTTTGGAAATTACAGTCAGGATATTATGTAAACTTGTTAAAACATTGTAATCAAAACAAATTTTTCAGCATATTTTTGTATAACAATAATTTATTTTTTATAATTGAATAATTTAAAACATGTGAGATTTACAATTAGGTATAGTATATTATTATAATAATGTCTAATTTTAATTTATAGACATGATCATTTTAACAAATTTTAATTTTGAATCAATACTAGAATTGTGTGTTTTATTTTGTTTAATTTTTCTATTAATTTTAATTTGAAAACTAATTTCAATGTATGATCCAATAGTTTGTTGAAAAAAAAGGAGTTGAATTGAATTAGGTAAAATAGTCCTTTTTCATTTGTCTTTTTTGAATCACACTTTATCTATGACAAGCTGGTTTTGGCTGAAATGATGATACGCCGTAATGGACGTCGACAGTCACCCATCCCCTTTAGAAGTACACAATTTCTTATCTAACTGTCCCATCGTAACATAAATAGAGACTGTTTCTGTTTGGATATACTTAGTTATGTTCAGAAGTTTAGAATATAGTCTTAGAGATGAAAGACTGGTCATTAGGCTAAACGTAGTCAGATAGACGGGACTTCTTAATATTTTTTTGCCGCGTACCCATTAAAACCCTTATACTTGGACTGTCTGTTTGTCTTTGTTTTTACTTCATGTTAAGAACTGCTTTGACTATAAATTGAATGAAGGTCAAGAAATTTTTATAAAAAGTTAAATTTAAAATTTAAAAAACCCCCATCGCAAAAAAGTAAAACATTTAAAAAGTTAAAAATAACACTTTAGCCATGAAATTTTACTTCACGTCGGGGTACCGCTTAAGTAAGGAATGTTCCTAGTACCTGTAGGTATTTAGGTAAGTACTTATTTTAACGGTACCCCGACGTTACGTAACGCGTGTGTCGGAACGCGCTCCGAACCCCTGTACAGTGTCATCAGTAGTTTTTATTCAAAATATTAAAAAACAGTTGTCAATTCATATAGTTTTCCGTAAATCACAATTGCAGTGTAGTGCTATCTTCCAATAATTGTTCGTAGTGCTCAACACAGTGTAAATCAAACAATAAACAGTCAACGAAGTTTCTAAAAAAGTGCCATATCACAGTGATGGTCTCGCGAGTGCACAGGATCCTCACGGTTCTGCGAACGGAGTAGCGACGAAATTCCTGCGCGCGCGCAATTCGCTGCGCTGTCAGTGCTACCAACTTTCCGACGCGGTAGTTTGCGTGAGCGTTCCAGCGACGAGTTAATGCGACTTGGTACATTGCGAGTATCTGTCACTTACGGCTCCACCACAATTATATAGCTGTTTGAACTGCACAACAACATACCGTTTTTACAGAATATGCCTCAAACTACTGGTTCTACTCCAAAGTCAACGTCTGAAACCGACATACAAAAACTGCTTTCAGACGCGCCCGATGCATCGAATGCACCGAATTTTCGACAAAAAAGACCGCGTATGAATAGCCCACCTTCTACCGAACATGTAAAGCCACCTTCTCATGAACTTTTGGAGACCATACGCCATGAAATAAGAACAACAGCAGCCGAGATCTCAACATCCCTTAAAACATGTATAGCCGAAGAACTAAGCGAGTTCAAGGAAGCCCTGATACTTATTCGAAAACTCGAATTATCGGTTCAATTTATGAGCGACAAGTTCGACGAAATTAAAAGTGAACTCGACAGTTGCAAAAATTCCAATTCGCAAATAGTGAAAGAAAACGAGTCACTCAAAAAGTCTATGTCAGACCTATCTGCAAAAGTTAATCTGCTTGAACAAAACTCACGCAGCCGAGATCTCAACATCCCTTAAAACATGTATAGCCGAAGAACTAAGCGAGTTCAAGGAAGCCCTGATACTTATTCGAAAACTCGAATTATCGGTTCAATTTATGAGCGACAAGTTCGACGAAATTAAAAGTGAACTCGACAGTTGCAAAAATTCCAATTCGCAAATAGTGAAAGAAAACGAGTCACTCAAAAAGTCTATGTCAGACCTATCTGCAAAAGTTAATCTGCTTGAACAAAACTCACGTCAGCAAAACGTAGAAGTCAACGGAGTACCGGAGAACAAGTCTGAGAACCTAGTCAAAACTGTGATGCAACTTGGAAAGGTGGTCTCGAGCACCATAAAGGAAGTGGATATTGTATCAGCGGTACGTGTCAGGAAACTAGACCCCCAAAACAGCAATCCTAGATCCGTGATCATCAAGTTGAACAGTACACTAGCCCGGGATGAAATTTTAACGTCCGTGATGAATTTTAATAAGAAACAACCCGAAGATAAGCTTAACTCGCATCTTTTGGGTTACGGCGGCCAAAAAAAGCCAATATTCGTGTCCGAGCATCTATCTCCTCTTAACAAAGAAATTCATGCAGCAACCAGAAAAGCAGCTCGCGACAAAGGCTACAAATATGTATGGGTACGCGACGGACGTATTCTAATTCGAAAAGCAGATGGAATACCAGCCAAGCAAATACGTTCCCTTGAAGCCGTTGCATTGCTCTAATTTTAGGTACTTAATTTAATTATACACAAGACCGTGTACTAAACTTTCGCATTCAACGTATACTATCAAAATTTCCGAGGAATGAGAACAAAACTAAACAATATAATGCTAAATGCGCAAAACCACAACTATGACGTCATTATAGGGACCGAAACATGGCTCGACGACAGTGTCAATGATGGGGAAATATTCGACTACAGGTATGATATCTACCGCAGAGATAGGGCCACAACGAATGCAAGGAAACATAGGGGAGGAGGCGTGCTGATAGCCGTCCTGAAATCTATTGGATCTGTCAGGATGTCGCATTTTGAGACAGAATCAGAAAACCTGTGGGTAAGTCTTAGTGCAACATTAGGGAAAACGATCCAGCATTTAAACATCTGTGCTGTTTATCTACCGCCACCTGTTCAGAAACAAGCACTCGACTCGTTTTTAGACAAGGTTACCTCAGTCATCGACGCGACGGGCCATCAAACATTAATAACGGGTGACTTCAACCTTGGATTTATTAAATGGAACCTGGATGGAACCGGGACTCAATGCACATCCACGTCGCCAAGTAACTATAACAATCCACTTGGTTATGCGCTAATAGACTGCTTGTCCTTAAATAACTTAGAACAAATGAACCCTGTAACAAATCATCTTGGTAAAACACTCGACCTTATATTATGTAACTTTGCTGGCGGACTTGTGCATCAATGCGCTTTCCCCCTGTCAGTTGTCGACTCGCATCATCCACCATTAGAAATTGAAATAAAAGGCGTGTCACTAACTTCACTCAAATGTAAAAGCACCGTGAGATTAAACTATCGAAATGCCAATTATACAATGATAAATAGGCAACTAAAGCAAATAAATTGGGCTGTGTGCTTGGCCGAGTGCATAGATGTCAATGCTATGGTAGAAATGCTATACCATCATCTTCATACTGTTACTAATGAGAGCGTACCTAAAACAAATCTTTCTCGGAAAAAATACCCCCCCTGGTTCTCTAGGCCCCTCATAAAAACTTTAAACGAGAAGGAAAAGCTCAGAAAGCGATTTAAAAAGTATAATAATCCCCGCGACTTCTACGAATACAGACTGTTGAGTGACAGAGCTGATGTCATGATCAGAACTTGCTACAAGGACTATGTGAGGAGAGTCGAGGACGGCATTGCACACAATCCTAAACTTTTCTGGTCATTTGTAAAGGCTAAAAAATCCAAGTTCAACAATATACCGTCTAAAATGAAACTAGACGATGGAATAGCCACTTCTGGGGAAAATGTCAGCATGCTGTTTGCTACCCATTTCTCCTCAACATTCATTTCTTCAGATGAAACTATACATAATCAGATACAGGAAGTTCACAAATATCCTCAAAATGGCTTAAGCAAAGCTTCATTCTCGGAAAAAGATGTCATGCAGGTTCTCAAAAAATTTAAATGTGTGTAAGGGCCCGGGACCTGACGGGTTTCCCCCATTGTTTGTCAAAAACTGTGCAAGCAGTCTAGCCTTACCCCTAAAAGTCATCTTTAACCACTCAATCGAAACGTCATTATTTCCTTCTGCGTGGAAAAATGCCAATGTAGTGCCCATATTCAAAAAAGGCGAAGCGGACAACATTAAGAATTATCGGCCTATCTCGATTCTATCAGTATTCTCGAAGGTTTTTGAATCCTTGTTGTGTCCCCTTTTAACATCATATTTCAAAACAGAATTAGCTTCCCAGCAGCACGGATTCTGTTCACATAGATCCACTACGACTAACTTAGCTCTATATGTGAATGATCTCAGTAGACTCGTCGACGCTCGCGCACATGTTGATTCTATTTACACCGACTTCAGCAGTGCCTTCGATAAAGTAGACCACATGATCCTGCTGCAAAAACTTTCTAACCTTGGCATATTTGGCCAGCTTCTCCAGTGGTTTAAATCCTATCTCACTGACAGAAAACAAAGAGTCGTTGTGAGGGGCCATCTGTCTGCCTTTTATTACTCCACTTCTGGAGTCCCACAGGGTTCCCATATGGGCCCAATATTGTTTACATTGTTCGTAAACGATATAGTGGATACCATAAAACACAGCACTTGTTCTCTCTTTGCTGACGATGTCAAGTTCTACAAAGAAATAAAGTCACCCAGAGATATTTTATTGCTGCAAGAAGACCTAAACTCCGTACAAAACTGGTGCCTTGAAAACAAAATGACTCTTAACGCGGAAAAGTGCTATCATATGACTTTCACTAAGAAACGGAATACGCTCTCATCCTCATATTCACTGAACGGCATCACATTGCAGAAAGTCAACACAATTCGCGATCTAGGAGTATGCCTTGACAGCCAGCTTACTTTTGTTCAACATATAAATAATATCGTCGGAAAAGCAAACCAAATGTTAGGATTCTTGAAACGTATCTGTCATGATTTCAGCTCTATTCGCACCCTTAAACTTCTATACGTCACCTTGGTTAGAAGTGTTTTAGACTATACGTCACAGGTGTGGAATCCTAACTACCGTATCCATATTGACCGAATTGAACGCGTCCAGAAAAGCTTCACTCGATACCTGCGCTATAAGTCAAATAATTGTCCCAATACTGCAAATTATTCGGAGAGACTTAGCCACTTTAGACTCACATCCTTAGAAAACCGCAGAAAATTTATGGATCAAATTATGCTTTTTAAAGTCGTTAATGGGCAAATTCATGTTCCCAAACTACTGAGCAATATCAACATATCGGTGCCCCGTAGCAGCCAACCCAGGTCTGACCGTAAACTAAATGTGTTTGCTCTGTGTACATCTCGAACGAACCTTGGCAGATCAGCACCACTGAACCGCCTGATGAAGGTTTACAATGATTTTCACTCTCCTACCAATGGCATTGACATTTTTTCGAACTCTTTGGCTCAATTTCGTAAACTCCTTTTAGCACAACTTTTAAATTGCGAACAAATTCTTTAGATTATTTATCATTTATCTCTGAACTGTAATTAATTAATTAATGAATTTTATTTGTTTGCATTTCTTGTTATCTATCTCATATTTTGTATGTTCTGAATGTTTTTATAATTAATTTAATCATTTTAATTTAATCATTTTAATTTATTTAATTAAATTGGCTTTTTTTTAATATTATCTTGAATTTATAATACAAACAATTTATTGTTTAAGTGCTGTGCACACCTTTAAGTGACAAGTTCGCTGTAACTGCATTCTTTTTAAGATAAAATTTCTGTACATGTTTATGTGAACTAGTTGTAGGAGTGCCATAATAAATAAATAAATAAATAAATAAATAAATGTTTATTTTAAAATTTTTAAACGCTTTAATTTTGTTTTAAAGAGTTTACAGTTATGAGAATTTTTCAGTGCATTGAATGTATAATCAAATACTGGTTAAAACGAATCCAAACACGACATATCTGCTATTATTTTGTCAAGAGTCTTCCTACTGGTGTGCTGGATAGCCTGGCTGCAGCATCAGCTCATCCTGTTGCCATCAGTGCATTGTGTTTAGAATCAAATGCTGGTTGAAATGAATCCAAACACGACATATCTGCTATTATTCTGTCAAGAGTCTACCTACTGGTATGCTGGATAGCCTGGCTGCAGCATCAGCTCATCCAGTTGCCATCAGTGTATTGTGTGCAGAATTAAATGCAGTTTAAAATGAATCCAAACACGACATATCTGCTGTTATTTTCCCAAGAGTGTATTAGTCTGCTAGATATCCTGGCTGCATCAGACCAAATACACCATAATGTTGCTTATTAATATTACACACATGATTGTTTGAAATATTAAGAAACACATACGTTTGTAACTAAAGTTAATACCCATAGACGTCTAAAATAGCAACGGTAGCTAACATAAAAGAGCTGATAACCTAAAAACGGCTGAACCAATTTTGATGAATTATACCTAAGAACCATCGCAAGAAACCCTGCTTTCAAATAAAAAAAACCGCATCTAAATCGGTTTACCCGTTTGGGCGCTACGGTGCCACAGACAGACAGACAGACAGACAGACACACACACATAGCGGTGAAACTTATAACACCCCTCTTTTTGCGTCGGGGGTTAAATATATTGTTTTTTTTTTGTACTAGCAGACGTCCCGCGGTTTCACCTGCGTATGTCCCGTTACCATGGGAATACAGGAATAAAAGTAGCTTATGTGTTAATCCAGGGTGTCAGCTAACTCCACACCGAATTTTATTAAAATCCATTTAGTAGTTTTTACGTGAAAGACTAACAAACATCCTCACAAACTTTATGTGTAGGATTTTCTTAGGTATGGCACATAATTTTTAATATTGGGTAAAAAACACACAGTTTCCTACCCTTATCACTATTGTTTACAAAACTTATTTATTTTGGGAATATTAATGTAGTAATGCGGTTGAAAACAACAAAAGTTTAACTTTAAAAACGGAAAAATATTTTCCAAACAAGGTACGGCACTTTTTGGTGCGTGAGTACCTACAACTAGCTCATTGCTGGTCTACGCCAATATCAGAGCCGAAAACACCTTTATTAAATAAACCAACTTATTTTAATATTATCTTTAAAAGTGGCAAAACCACCTAATACAATGTATTAGAATGTCTTTCAATTCCAACTCAATTTCTGCCTGGCCTGTTGGTCTAGTAGTTAGTGACCCCGACTGCTATGCCGGAGGACATGGGTTCGATTCCCACCCAGGACAAATGTTTGTGTGATAATCACGATCATTTGTTCTGTGTCTGCGTGTAATTTATCTATAATATGTATGTATTTAGAAATATATAAGTATGTTTATCAGCTGTTTAGTACCCATAACAAAAGCTCTTAGCTTAGCTTGGGACTAGATGGCATTGTGTGCAAGTAGTGGAATATTTGTATTTATTTATTTAATTAACCTGAATTACTGTCTAGTCTTCCAGCCCATTCTAAACATCTGCGACATTGTATTATACTTACCTATATATCTTATAAACAGTTGTGACAGACTTTTAATGAGTCTCAAGGGGCAAGACAATATTAGGTAGATAAGTAAGTTAGTCGTGGCCGGTGGTATCCCAGGGGCCAAGTTCGTGTTATCAAATTAATCTGCAGGTAATGGAATAACCTCCATCTAGTTATGGCGGAAATGTATCGTATTATAACGTCGGAGAGGAGAGATTTCATTTTTTAGATGAATAATATATGTGTATGTGTGTGTATGTGCGTGTGTGTATGAGAACATGTACGAGTGTAAACGAACCAAAAGAAGTAAGTATGTAAGAATCGTAGCATATGGCGTCCTGTAGTTTCTGCCTACACCCCCATAGGAAAAAGGCATGAGTTTATGTATGAATGTAATATATCGATCAACAAAAGACACTATATAGGCGGTGCGTGTCTGATGGTTTTACCAAATGCAAATGGCGTCCAGCTCAGCATATATACCAGGTAGAATAGAGTTAGTACATTTTTGTCTGTTTTTTTGTAGACACTTAACTCAAAAACTACTGAACCGATTTAAAAAAAATTGTCACTATTTGAAACCTTTATTATCACCGAATAAATTATTGCCTACTGTATTTCATTTTTAGAGTTACAAATTAAACAAAGTTACAGTAATAAAACCGTAATAAAACCCCGTTTGTAGGTACATGAAATCATTAGGAATTATTCAAAACAGTTTACCAAACCAAAACATTGACTGAACGGAATCTTCTTATCAAGAAAATTGATTTAATTAAATCATACAGAATGATCCGAAACTTTTCGAGATTATTTCTATAACAAAAACAGAACTTGAAACTTAAACATTGTAAAAACTCGTAACTTAAACCTACTCTGAAAATGATATTCCGATAAAATAAACATTACTTTTTATCAATAAATGCAAAGCTTTACGTTCCTGATCGAGTTTATTCCCAGTTCTTTTATCCCAAAGCGGTTTTTTTTTATCAAACGATGGTATTAGGTTTTGTCTAACAAGGCCTTTGAAAAAGGCTCTCATAGCAGTTTCACTTGCGACCTGCTTTTCAAGTATAGACGGATATAGGTGGATCAATAAAAGTCAGTACACAATAGTTGAATTGTTTTTTAGGACTATTTACAAGCATTAACAAAATTGTAGGTTATAAATTTAGGTAAATTTCCATATGCGTAACTAATCCGCGAGCTATCTCCATAGAGAAAATTGCAATTTGGAATTTTCGGAAAACAATTCTTTATTTCTTGACTAACAGGCATTTTTTCATTACAGGTAGCTCCTATAAAAATATAATTTTCAATGACCTTCTAAGATACCTCGCTTGAACAAGTAATCCTTTCAAAATTCCGACCTTCCATTACAAAGAAAATTATAATATTAATTCAATTATTTCCCTTGCTATGACATAAGTGGACAAGCGGCATTGGTAGAGACTAGGTATTCTTAACATGGCAAAGATAAATTGTATGTCTATTAATATTTTGTAAAAACATTTTCAAGTAAAATAAATAAATAAGACTGAGTATAGGTCGATGTTTCCTAGTTAACTTCTGATAAAAAACACCGAAATAAACTTAGAGGTTTTCATTCATCTGGAGGGCATTAGTAGTTCTACTTCTTGAACGAAAACAGCTGTGACAGATAGACAAAAGCTTAATTTTTAACATTTTGGCACGAAACCGTAATAAAGTGCCGAACCATCGATATTCGTTAATACGCAACCACTAATGGATAACAACATATCAATAACGAGTTACCGACGCGAATATTCAGCGGTCATTACCTTTATATTGCTATCGACTCCGTTTAATTTATTAAATAGACCGGACGTTTTGTTTTGGGACACATTTAAATGTATTATTTATGTTTTTGGGGGATAAACGCCTTTATCTATCGGTTTGTGGGTGCCCCGCAATAAAGTGTTATGTGTTATGATGGTAATATTAAAAGGGTCAGCTTTCTAAGAGCTCTTACACACAAACGGCATGTTGTCGACGGTAAAGGTATCTGCCCCCTAGCCAACGAAAGGTGATAAGTCACGTGGTCAAAACAAAGGGATTTGAGGCGTTCTCGATTGTAGAAAGAGAATAGATACGAATCGTTTGTAACTTGGCTAGGGGGGCTGCAGCCGTCGACACGCCTCAGTGGCTGTCGCCGACGCTTCGACGGCGACCTTCGATATTCCAACTTCAAAAATCAGTGGCAGCCATCGCCAGCTCTCTTAGTATAGAGAGATAGTTGCGATGAGGCGTGTCGACAACTGCAGTTACCTCTCTCGTTGGCAAAATGCCGCTCGTGTGCGAAGAATTTGTGATTGATGAATGAATGATTGATTTATTTACTTACATAAAAAATCTTAAAACTAAGTACATTGACCCACAAAACTGCTTACGCAGTTTAACTGTGAGATCGCTGAGTCTCTTTAACAATAAGCTTAACATCATGTAGGTACTACATCTATAACCCATACTCATACGTGTGTACGAGCTCTTATAAGAGCACGTGTGTAAAAACTCTTAAAGGCCGTCGTCGTTGCTCAACGGCTGCAGTTACCTCTACTGTTGGCAACATACCGCTGGTATGTAAGAGCTCTAAGTTAGGGTTGAAGTAAACGATGTTAGACTCATACGTAACTTTCTGGTTAGAAACACAACGTCACGAATGTAATCCCTGAATGCTTAGGTAGATGTCAAAAATTGCCTTAATCCTCTCTCATATTAAAAAAAACACTTTGTTGTGCCCGATAGGCCGACAGGGTCCATGATTGATTTGATATTTTAATGTAAAAATATAATATGCACTCACTATGGAATGCAATGCAATAAAGTATTGAGTATTGATGTGTTGTTATGATACAGCCGCAATTTGTCAGTTATGTTTTAGTTCCATGTAATGGCAGGCCTTTTGCCACCCACACTCATCAAGCTCACAGAAGGAAAAACTGCCCAACCCGGAAACCGTGACCGATCAAACCCGAACCCACCTATCGTTCAGCAGTAGCGCTTGTGACCACTAGAACAACGAGGTAGTTGTGAACAGGTTTATATGTACCTACTTTTCTTACCTGAAGAAGTCATTTCAAGCAATCACACGCATGATATTCACATGGTATAATTAGTAGGTATTAACATTTCTGGACTTTCAAAGAGACCTTTAAGTTTGTTTTCCGCTATGCGTTTATAGTAAACAAGTTTGTTTACTTTCACACTGTGTGCATTCACTTAAATAAGGTTCCAAGTGAACTTTACAGAATGACTCTACAAGAAGACGCAGTTCCCTATCTTCGCGACCTTTTTAGTGGCCTTTTGTGACACCCACATGGAGGGTAGATGCCTAAATTATTCCGTTTTAAGCCTATAAATAATATGTAAACACCAAGAAAGTTTTTTACAGGATTCTGGAGTCGATTTTTAACAACGTCGTTTTTTTGCTGAAGTTGCTTGAAGCTGTAAAGAAAAGAAATGACCTGTTTTCTTTAAGGAAAAATCTCCTCTGGTTAGATAACGAGAGGAGATTCTTCCTTAAAGTAAACAGGTCACTTCTTTCGTTTAATATTTCATTGGTTTTAACAGAAATCACGATTTTATACTGTTTAAATTAGAAAGAACACTGGGCACAACTCGCTAATAGGGTAAAAAACCGACAACAATTTTTTACGCTCTGGGGGGTTCAGAATTATTCAGAGAACTCATGGTGGCCAGATATCACATCCACCCTAAGGAACCTTGTGTAAGAGAGATCAACTCTTAACTTACAAAACCATTGGCATGAGTCTGATGCCCAGGTCAACCTGGATTTTTGTTACTTCAGTTATGGTTCGCACAATAGAATATTCCAGAACAAAAGCTTTTTATTGGAATCGATATACGGAATGTTTCCATTGTTTCTCGTTACAAATGGGATCAAGCACGCATGGTTGTTAAATGGTTTGTATGAAGGAATTAAATTGTAATGCTATATATATGTATGTAACTTGCATGTTTGAGCTTCATAGCATCGAAGTATCTACAATGAGTCTGTATGCCACTAAACTCAATTATTTTCTCAGACACTATAACTCAGTTAGAACTGTACACGTACATAATTATGTCATTCTTCAAAATAAAGCATCGTTTTGAAAATCGTTTTAAACTATAGTATTATAATGACGGAGTACCTACTAAAGCATTAAATTCTGTCATTTACGTTCAGAGGGTTAAGTTTTAGGTCTTTTTATTCTCATAAAACACTTAGGCGTGCTGCCAAGGACTACTTTTCATGCTTCTTCTACTTATTTCAATGAAATATGACTAAAATGGCAGACAAATTAAATCTTGATCTTTACCTACGGCAGCATTATAAATTAAAAGTAATTTTATATTTTCTTTGCTAATCAATTGTGGGCCAAGACCTAAAAGCTTCCAGCGGCATCGCAGTTGAGGAGCAGACATCGGAACGAGCTTGATGTCTGTAGGAGGCAATTTGGATAAATTGTTGGAGTATGAAACAAGAGGTCTTTGTCCAGTTGTGGGACAACTCAGGCTTATTTGTTATATTTACTGCTGTTATGGACCTAAATCTGGTCCCCTCATTCTGTGTGGTTCTTTCCTCAAAAGATTTGACTAAGATAATGTCTGGACTTTAAAAGAGACTATGACCTCTGACTTTCTTTCGGTAATTCTTCTCAGAGTAGCCAAATAGTGAAACTGCGATCTCATTTACTAAAAAAAAAATGACTTGTAAAAGTGTTTGTGAAAACCTACTTACAAAAATAAATATCATCATTTATAACGCCATAGGCATTTTCTACCCATAAGGTGATGCAGAGAGAAATAAATAATATAGGTATATTTTTCTTATTCAAAATAAAATCCTTTACAATAACAAAATAATTTGTGATAATAACAACTACAGTCAGAATATTATGAAAGTCTATTCAAACTAAATTGCAGACTGACATCTAGCTGTATTAAAATGTAGTCAAACTCCGCACAGAGTTCGTTGGTTGAAATTAATTTACGCTTAGGCCGAGGATTTAGTGATTTTATGTGGCACCGTACGTAACGGCGGAATATTAAGGTTTATGTTTTCACTCGCAACTCCGGATTAACACGGGTTTTACTGGCTCTCAGTGCAACCAAATTCGTATATCTACAGGTTGAAATATGCCAAACACATTTCGAATCAGAATTGAATAATTACAGGAAGCATAGATTAGTTTGAACACATTAAAGTTTTTAGATTAAAGATGGTATGTTGTTGAAATCACGTCGCGGAAATTTAGGTAAAGAAAAAATTGTAGGTGAAGTTAATGTGATGTAAAAAGGGGACGTAGATCAAAACATAAACCTAAACAACATAAACCTTAATATTAAATGGAAAATAATGAATCATCTACCTAAAAATATAAAACTAAAATTGGTGAAATAAAAACAAAAAAATCAACCGACTTAAAAAAAACACTAACCGGTGTAAAATTACTCTAAATTCGGAAGTCGGTGGCCAATCATGAATGAGACAAAACCACCAAAGCCACAGACTTCCTAATTTAGAGTTATTTTACACCGGTAAGTGTTTTTTTTTTAAGTCGGTTGTATTTTTTGTAAAAAAGTTTATTATGGGAAAGTTTTTAAATACTAGTACTGCTAGTAGTCGTTTAAAGATAAGAACTTTAAAAGAGATCCCTTCTGGTCCTAAAATCATCGAACCACATACCCCGACCTCGAAGTACCTACACGGTATTGACAACTGTCCCTTACTGAACAACTTGTGACTGCGACACACAGTTCAGTGTTGTTTTTTTTTATTTTTACATGATTTTGTTTTTTTTTAATGTTCGTTCGTCCCATACACAGCTTAGCAAGGGCTATACAGAGAAAGTTACATCATCAATATTGCGGCTAGTATAACTTTAATTACTTTTGAAACTATCCCCTTTAGGCCTAATGAAGATAGGCATAGTATATTATGAAGGTAGATAACGTACCTTATAGAATCATTTCTATGTAGGGTTCTGCACTTCTAGACCATTAAGAAGGACATTGTCTACTTTAAGTTGTAACTCCAGTTTCGGAAGTCGGTGCCCAATAATGAACAAAACAAAACCACCAAAGCCAACTTCCGAAACTGGAGTTCCACAAATATTCCACAAATATTCCACAATTTTTTCACACAACGCCATTTAGTCCCAAGTTAAGCTTAAGAGCTTGTGTTATGGGTACTCAACAGCTGATAAACATACTTATATTTTATGTTATTTTTCACCTGTTAGTTTTTTTTTAAGAAGTCGGTTGTTTTTTTTGTTTGTAAAAAAGTTTTTTTACATGACTAGAACCTGAGCAGTCGTAGGAGTCGATATCTTACTAAAGCCACTATTCAACCATCAAATATTATGTAGTACCTACAAGTTCCTTGGATCACCAGCTTTCTGTTATTCGACCTCCCAGCTATCACATCTGACTTCACACCTTGAGACGGATTACCAAGACTGATCCATGACGATTAAATTGGATGTGTGTCTGTGTATTACTCGTATAGGCGTAGATCTCCTAAACCGCACACTTTGTTCTCTCCAATGTTCCAAAGAAGGTAGGTACTGTTACTACCAACTAAAGTTTAACCACCAGTAGTGGTTAACGTGTTGGGCTTACGTCAGGGTGATATGATTAATTACATTTTGGCGTCCTTAAAGTTTTTGACGTGAGTGTTTAGTCGTTCGATTTTCTTCTCTGAAATGTGACAAGTTTTAACATACCAAAATGTTTGTTCAAACACAATTATTCATTTCCTAAATTAGCTGTGTTAACAACGAGGTAATAGTAACAAAGATGTCACTGTTGTATATTAAACAAAATGAAGCTGCAAGATTAAGAGCTCGGGAATTCGACAATTATTTTGATTGACCTGTACAGGTGTAAATGATAAATGATGATAAATGATATTTATTTTTGTAAATGGGTTTTTACAAACACTTTTACACGTCGCCTTTTTTAGTAAATGGGATCGGTATTTCACTATTTGACTACTCTGAGAAGAAACACCGAAAGAAACTCAGAGGTCATAGTCTCTTTTAAAGTCCAGACATTATCTTATTATGTAACCCTAAAGCTTACCAGGTTAGGTAATCTTTAGGGTTAGGCAGAGGTTCACCTATGGTACACCCACATTTTGCAAGTTATATTATGAACCATGTAACAGGGATCGAAGATCTTGCTATCAAACTAGCACAGCTCCAGACTCTACAGTCCTTCTAAAAAATTGAGATCGAATAACCCAATAGCACTATCCGATGTTTCGACCCCAGGCTTAATGGTCAGCAGCAGCACAACTATCAAATAAAAGACCAACTAGACAGTTTTAAAACAGTTCAATGAAGGCATTGTTTAGTACAAAGCCGATCCAGGTTTCTTGTTTTTATTTTTATAGAGACCGTCTCGCAGTGCATCCTACTGAGAGGTGGCGCTGCTATCCGCTTATCCGGACAACCTGTGGATGACCTCAATACACAAGACCTCCAGCCAGGGGCAGTACGTCAGAATTTAAGTGACACTCGCTAAAGGCGCCCCCAGTGGAGCTAGAACCTCGTGCTGGTTCCTCGCATCATAAGAGTTCCTTTATTCTATTTCTGTTTCATAACTCTAAAAACTAGAAAGAAAGCATGAAAAGTTAAGATCTTTTACTTAATCCCCCATCTGCCGATAAATCTCCAGGAGATTTCCTTTTAACCTGGTGTCAGAGTGTTAATGCCGTTCATGGGCCTCTGACTTGGCATCACATGCCGTCGAAAAATATCTCTCAGGCATGCCATTTTCCTTACGATGTTTTCTTTCACCGTATTTGAAGCAAGTGATAATTCTACAATTTTTTTTTATTCCACGGCGGTGGCAAACAAGCTTACAGCCCGCCTGATGGTAAGCGGTTACCGTAGCCTATGGACACTTGCAACACCAGGGGCACCACACGCGCGTTGCCGACCCTTCAAAAACCTATTTACTCCCCTTTACCACACTACAAATATTAATACAGTAGGACGACGCCTTTGATCTCTGGAAAAATACCGACAATATCTACACGCGTTAGCCATGAATAATACCTCCCGCACTACGAACATCGTTTAGTTCGCAGTGCTGGAGCGGCTTTCCCGCGTCTCACCCCTCACACCCCGCACGATTGCCCTGTCTAGACAGCTTTGTCGGACGACTGTAGGTTTTTAGACTGTGCCTTTACAATACGCACATGAATCCGAAAAGTCAGTGGTGAGTGCCTTGGGTTCGAACTCGAGACTATAATTTGGCTATCCGCTGCCGGTCACACCACTAAGCTATCACTGTTTAAAGTTAAGAAGATGAAAGAACATGCCATGTAAACATAGAATCACTAGTCATATTAAAGATCATTAGCGAATACACAAGTTTCACAAAGGATACAACAGATATAACGACCATCGTCAGTAATAAAGAATAATGACGTAGCAATTGCTTTAATTGTCCTGGATAGAACTGATTGAGACAATTTTGCAACTGGCGATAGCAATTGACCTCATAACGTTTCTATTACATGTCACAGTTATTTTGAATGGCTTCATACAAGGTTTGATGGTGATTTTGTTACTTGTTACTTGCTGGTCTTTGAAAAGCTTCGGTAGTACAAATTTTATTCTACGTAAAAACAATTTTCTTCATTGTTTTTTTTTTGTCTTTTGAATATACCTTCGTCTTAATGTGTATGTTTTTGTCTAGTAAAAGTTCATATAATATATGATGTACCGCTTCGACTTGTGCGTCACCCTGTAGCACATATTTTGGGCACGAATTTGACCGGGCAGTAGAGGTCGAAGAAGGGTTTCATAAAGTAATATCAGACGTGAAGAGTCTCAATTTTTCTTTTCTCATATCTATACATACTAATACGAGTATAATAAAGAGGAAATGTTTCATTGTTTGTTTGTTTGCATTGAATAGGCTCCGAAACTACTAGACCAATTTGAAAAATTCTTTCACCGTTGGGAAGCTACACTATCCCCGGGTGACATAGGCTACTTTTTATGCCGGTATTCCCACGGGAACGGAAACTACGCGGGTAAAACCGCGTAGTGTCAGCTAGTAATATATACCTCGGAACACTTATATCAACAAGTCTCTAAGCAAATTATTGAGATCTATATAAGTGATGCAATGGACCTCTCTTTCTGTTTCCGCAACAGCGGACTGTCTGCATACTTTTTAACATACGTTTCTATTAAAGTTTCCGCAACTCTTATCACGGGTAATAGAGCGGAATTTTACGACGATTGAAGGGATAAGATTTAAAAGCGGCAGATCTATTATATATAACTCACTCATTCGTAAACTAAAACTTACTGCTACTTCTTTTTGAATTTTAATTAAAACAAAATTATATTGGTAGAAAAATCATAAATATTGTAAAAGTATAAACTTTTTTTTTCAAAGTGTTTTTATTTCCGTATCTGTTTCCGTTTGTGCTTTTGCTCAAATTAACATCCCATATTTGTTTCAGCTATGGATACTTCTATTGCATATCTAATCCGTATAAACGTGACACAAAATAGTGTTTGAAGAAACGTAGGTATGTACGTATACTCGCTTACGTTCAACCCGCATCATGATATCGAGGATTTGTTTAGACGTGCAAAGTCACATAAAATAAGGCTTAGAAGTATTAGTCGGGTTCCATAGCTTCACTAGCGAATTTACGAAATAATCCGTGAAGATCGATTCCAATATAAGGGTTATCGGTGTTTCCAACTTCGCGTCGTGAGTTAGCGTTCTAGGTAAGTAAAATGCGCCTTGTTCTAAATGCTGTGAAATGAACGAGGCATAACCGAAAGTCATCATCAGTCTTAGTCAGAATAGATATGTGAAATTATGTCTAAACTGTCACGTTGGTGGTAGCAAGCAAGGCGTATTAAATTCCGTGGTCTTTCTTTAGTTCAATGAGATCACTCTTGGGTGTTTCTGATAAGTAAATTGCCATAGCAGCGCGATCTGTGTGATATGTCTTTGACTCCCTAAATACAGTCAACAAAAGAGATAGGTTTCCAGAGTCGACAGATATAGTTGAAGTATCTTACAAACCAGTGGAAGTCTTCGATTGAAATTGATTTTTTATATAAACTATTTATTTTCTATGAAGTAATTTATATTCTTTTAATCTGGAAACATTTACATTTTAGAAGAAAAAATGTCTTTTGTTGACTGTACATAGAACCTTGACCTGTCTAACTTTTATTACCCAGGTGGGTAATCAGTAGACCTAATCAGTAGACTTTTGGACTCCTGATGATTTGTGTCAACTACTGCAACATCCCCGAATAAAGGTTTAACGTGCTTTGCGAAGCACGTAGGGGTATCTCTAAGTAACAGATGCTGATCTATTCGCGGACTGACCTCGGTCACCGTAGCTTAACTTTTAATCGACTAAAGCGTCTGCTAGTATTTAACCATGAACCCCAATATACGACGAACTTCTTAAATATAAGCATGATCATGTGTTAAGTTAATTATTTATCGTGAAATACGGCCATCTGTTCGAGTGTCGGTCTCCATGGGTTAGCGACGATATAAACCAGTGGTCATAAATAAATCCCTCCTGACAGTAAGTAGCCAGTCTTTGGGTGAGGCTACTAAATAAACCAATAAGGTTGACCTTTTCCTACTCCGCTTTTCTATAACCTTGTCAGATTCCACTAGAACCCTAACTGAGGCTTTAGACTGTCTATTGAAAGATTGAAATCTCGTACAAAAAAGGGCAAAGGTTGTCGCTCTAGGTATTTGATGAAGTAAAAACACATTGAACGGCAGACAAACACATCAATTATAAAATATTTAAAATAAAATCATGCCTGTATCAAGGAGACATCTATATCCTGTCATCTTGCCTATTGGCACTGTTAGCGACGCGCTCATAGTTTTAGTCATACATGTCAACCTTTGTAAATATCCTCTTTGGTAAAAAACAATAATATTTTTTGTCTATGGTTAAGTTGCTCAAAAAGAAAAAAAAGAGCGGGAGTTTTTAAAGGGAATTGCTCAGTTTGCTAAGGCCATTTGGCTTAAGGTGAACATTTAATATAATATTTAATGACTGTGGTTTTTAATAGTTTATACCTCAAAGAAATTAATTATAGTAATAAAGTTGCAGGAGAGTGTAAAAATAGTTTGTTTTTAGCATATCTACTAATGTAAGAAAACAACCAAAATAAATCATAATTATACCTATTAAACTGATATTCTCTAACTTTTAATGCAGTAGTAAACATATCCTGAGGTCATCTAAGTAAATGAAAAAATAAAACTCATCAAACGAATCATAAAATAATTAAAATGTTTTCTAAAAACTGGGCAGGCGGCATAATATTACTTTCGTGCCTTGTCCAGCTTACCATATTATGGTTATAACGTGAGCACAGAAACTCACCGTTCTTCGCCCTACAAGGCAATTGCAACAATATTGAGTAATTGCCTAGGTTGACATGCCAGTTCAACATTTATTTTAACAAAATAGCACCAGCAGGCCTAGCCATATTACAAATTCTATTTCTATTCTGTTGCGAAAATAGAAAGAAAATGGCGTAAATGGAATCAGCTGTTTGTCAACTGTCAAATGTTGACGAGTAGAATTTGTAATATGCCTGAAAATGAAATACACTTGACAGTTGACAAACAGCTAATTCCATATACGCCATTTTCTTTCTATTGTCGCCTTAGCGATTACGATAATAGAAATAGAATTTGTAATATGGCTAGGCCTGCAGGATCATTGTCATGAGTAGATTCGGTGTCCATGGGTAAAGCCGGGTCTTCAATTAAAGCGGTATCGGAGTTCATCATAAAAAAAACAAAAAACTTCGCGAAAGTAATCGAAACAACATTCACAATACACAGAGGCAAAACATTCGTTTCATAACATAATTTCATTATTAAACTCTTTGATTTCATTGTATGCATTTGTCATTATTGACAGCTGGTGTTGTCAGAAAACTAAAAAAAATCGATTCAAGATTTTAGACTCCGAGCTGCTACTAAGAAAATCCGAATGAAACACCCGATAACACTTTACACAACCTAAGATTTGACCTCACACTATGTGCACGGTAGTAGCTTCTTCCACTGCACCAACGTGGCAGTCAAAAAAGTAAATTATGAATTGCATATTAGTATTATAGGTAGTAAACGATACTTAATACTATTATGTATTGTGTAATGTGTTGTGTTATTGCTGTAAAATTCGTGTTCTATCTTTTTTTAAATGTTTTACTCACAACCCTTATTGCAATTTTATTGGTCTTAGTCTAAGGTGTAGGTACAGACGCCAGCACGTCAAGTTACCCCAATGTGTAAAATTTTCCCAATTGAATATGAACCTTATTCTGTTTGTCATAAAGTTGAAAAACGATCAAAGAAATTTGACACATTGGGGTAACTTGACGTGCTGGCGTCGGTACATCAAAGTGACTCAAAGTAGGAGATTGGACATTGGATGACAATTTCATTAGGTACAGTGTAGTTAGGGCCTATATTGGGCAGATAAAATACTTATAAGTATCCCTAGCTCCGAAACTAGGCATAGCCTGCATATTTGGAGCCACTATTCATTTGCAAGTGAACAGACGTTTCTTAGCTAACATATGGTATTATAATGACAGAAAAAGTTTAAGAAAAGGACATCAGAATGGAGGAAGAAACTTGGGAAGTCGGTTCACACGTTTCTGTTGGCAGCGACAATCCCACTTTATTGAAACGTCCGAGTCACGTACGTGTATACGTGTTGTCTCTTGCTATACTTATGTACTGGCTGTGCTTGCAACGTCGTTCGCGTTGTTGTGGAACACTTAAAATAGTCTGTTAGATTAAAGTTTCGTCAATACCCTGTATTACTTTGCTGCTGTAAAAAAATTATAAAATAAAAACTTTTTTACAAAAAAAAACAACCGACTTCTTAAAAAACACTAACAACAAACTAGCTTTGTTGGTTTTATTTCGTTCATTATTGGCCACCGACTTCCGAGACTGGAATTATTTTTCATCTGTTAGTGTTTTTTAAGAAGTCGGTTGTTTTTTTTTTGTAAAAAAGTTTTTATTTTGTAATTTTTAGTTTCTTTGTATGTAAAGTAAGTCTTTCAAAACTTGAAAGAATCATTGGTATTGGATAACAATTGCTAATGAAGTTCTATCTAAACATTAATCTGAACATCTCTGCCGGCCCCTTTTAAAATAGAATGGCGTAATGTTATGTTGTGGAAATACAAAAGCTCAGCATAGACATTAAAAAATGTACAAGGTAAAAAAAATTGGCGATGTAAAAAAAATATGTTTTTCAGTAAAGTTGCGAAATGATGAGGATTATTTTACTATAGCAATCGCGAATAAATTGCTGTTATGCGTTGAAGAGTTCCGTTGCCTGTCTTCTTCATCAGTTTTTCATCACCAAATCATACTTTCTAAATGAAAATGCTTGATTTGCTTCTAAAAATGTTGAAATCGGTGCATGTGTGCCTATATTTTTGAGGAGTTCCCTCAATTCCTCGAAGACCCCTCATCAGATATGAGTTTTGATACAAATGGGACCAATCTGTTAGTATACCCTATCAAATAAAAAAAGAATTTTGAAAATCGGTCCATAAATGGCGGAGTAATCGCGTAACAAACACACAAAAAAAAAAAACATACCGTCGAATTGAGAACCTCCTCCTTTTTTTGAAGTCAGTTAAAAATAGTCAGTGCCTTGCATTACTCTAATGCAAGGCACTGACTGTATCACCGTGCATTTATTTAAGAAAGTTTCGTACATTTAACACCTTTTCATAAATCCAAAATTCTTTCCTTTTTTATGAAAGTTGCCCTATAATACTAGGAATTACTCTTGTGTCGTAAGTACATTTAAACAACAACAACATTTAAACTCATTATATACCTACACAAACATGTTGTTTGTACTCTGTCTGTCCGGTTGTTTGAAACAACTAGACAGTCAAAGTACTTGTCAAGAGTCATTTCCCGTTTTATAACGATTTCGAACCCAGAAATTACGAATTTAAAATAAAGTTCTGTCCGTTGAAAACCTTAAGCCTCGAAAGACAATCCTTGCCACGAACTTTCATCAATGATCGTTAAATTGAAAAAGTTTTAAAGCTTTGAATTTTTTATTTATCTTAACAGTATTATTTAAAACGGGACTTTTCTCTTAAATGCGAAGTAACTAATAATAATAATACCAGCCTGTTACTGTCCCACTGCAGGGCAAAGGCCTTTTCTCATACAGAGAAGGCTCGAGCATTGATCACCACGCTTGCTCAAGGCGGATTGGCGATTTCAAACTTATATTAACTACTATGAGTCCAGGTTTCGTCACGATGTTTTCCTTCATCGATGTCAAAGATGTCTAAGATAAACTTAGAAAGTACATATGAACTGAAAAAGTCACATTGGTACTTGCCCGAATTTGAACCACAACCTCGTGCATGAGAGGTAGGCGCTTTAACCTCTGGGCCATCACGACATAACGCGAAGTAACTGAAGTTGAAAATATCTCCGTGGCTAGAAAGGAAATACCTATTATGGACTCTCCTATTTCCTTGATGGCCGAGATATTTATTTAACTAAATAAGACTTTTTTTTGTCACAAAGATTGAAGGATAGAAATGTGTTTAACAGGCCGTGAACATTAAAGGCCATGGCACATTATACCGGCAAGGGGCACCGGCACCGCTCCAAACCGGCAATTGACTTGTCATTCAATTTAGAGCATTAAATCGTGTGTAGTAGAGTATATTTCACAATTTCAATACGAAAAAGCCGACGGCGAAAGTCGCCGCGCTTGCCACTACCATATAACTCAACTCGCAGCCCGCGTGCCGATAGCGAGTGGATCTTGTGCTTACAGCACGTTGACCGCACGCTTACAGCATGCCGACTCCGAGTCACCAGCAAAAAAGGGACATTATGAAAACGTACAAGTCCTAGGTGTGTTCAATCATAAATGCCATATAACAATAAAATTGTGTTCGCGGTGAGCTAGCTTGCACCTCGCGGCCAGC
Source organism: Euplexia lucipara (assembly GCA_921972225.1). Classification (NCBI taxonomy): domain Eukaryota; kingdom Metazoa; phylum Arthropoda; class Insecta; order Lepidoptera; family Noctuidae; genus Euplexia; species Euplexia lucipara. The sequence continues at coordinate 10,911,213 of OV179144.1, forward strand.
GCGCGGGCTGCGAGCTTGCACCTCGCGGGAGGCGTGCGGACTGCAAGCTGGCACCTTGCCGACGATGCGTAGTTAGCGCGATGGCAGCGCAGGCATGGCCTAAATTCGAGGCGACGCCGTGCGGCAGCTATGCAGTTGCGGTGCCGTGGCGAAGTAAAGATGCAACAAGCTGTCATTCCATACTAATGCTACGAGTAGGCATTGACAGTTCACTACACTCGTGTTTTCACGGGGTGACTTTTACTGAATAGACTGGCTTAAGGTCAACTTGTTGCAATTTCAACACAGCGAAAGTCAATGTCAAAAACGTGTCAAAAATGTAGAGAAAATATTCGTAGGTAGCATTGGCATAATTAAACTGCGAATAGAATGTTATTAATCTGATAAGTATCCTTCCCTTTTCCCGTAATAGTAAGCCATTCAGGTTTCCTTCTCTAAGATCAGATTCAGTTATATTGTGAAGAAAATAGGGCCCTATTTTCATCTACATAACTGTTTCAATAAATTGGCTTATGAAATTACGACTATGATTTAAGATTACCCCGTTGATCGACAGCACCTGTGACACAGATTTTTTGGACAATATCTCTGATCGACACCCAGGCAGACAAGGAGAAAGCTATCTTAAAAATAAAATAACTCCCAGTATTCCTGAGCCATTCCAAACCTGTTCTTCGATTGCGTCTCAAAATTGACGCTATTATAATAAAATCTAGATAGCTTTTTCAGTGTCAGCGTTTTAAGTTTTCTAACTTTCACATCGAAGATTCGACGATCTGAATGAACGTCTTGTTATATAACCTACATACATAACATAACATCACGCCTGTAATTCCCGAAGAGTAGGGCAGAGGTGTAGGTAACTGTGTAACTGTTTGTAGTACATCCTCATTTCGTCAGTTATATTTAAGGGCCATCAATCGGTCATAAATTCCTCCGGACTGCTACTGAGAAATTTCAGGCGGAAATCTCAATAGCACTTTGCCTAACAACTTGTCCAACGAGGCATTTACACAACCTAATCTATATAAAAACGCTTTCTGACAGCAAAAAACTCAAGAAAATTAGTTCACCCTTTTTCGAGATGACCCTGCACATACACAGACACACACATGCAAACGAGAGCGTCCCGCAAACTTTATTTTTAGACAAATTGGAACTAACGAATCGATCGACTTTGTCGTAAAATTTCCGCTGGTGTAGGAATCCGACTAGCCGGTTGAAACTATCTACGGGGTTTCGTGAATAATTCACAAGTTTAAAAGCCGAAATTTTAAATATTAAAATGCCAGCTTTATAACCCTAAAATGTTCGTGACATTGTTAGCTTATTCCCTGCTCATAATTTTCTGAAATTTCTGAAGCGAACAATGCAGTCATTTTTCTTCGCGTACAAGAGATGAGGATAGTTTTGCTGTTATAAATCAAAGAAATAGTTGGCTTTTAAGTTAATCTTGTAGAATAATATTCTGAGTTGATTTGAGTTAGCAATTAATCACTTTTTGAAGACTCGTTTGGTAAATTCGAAGTAAGTACAAACGTGTTAGGATTTACATTTAATTACTTTATTTCAATAGCTAATTGACATGATGGAATAAACAATAATTAAGTAAAGTTGCGTGACTTTTACGAACGCATCGGCTCGTAGGTCTTGTGTTCGTAAACGTTATGAGAACTTGGGTTCGACGAAATGTTATTGGGTTTTTCTTTATGAAATTTATCAGTGGCAGAGTCTGGACTAGTAACCGGTACAAGTCTTGTCTACAAGACTATCCCATATATATATTATAATTTAAGTATAATACTCATGGATGATATAGATGATCTTAATGACAGCTTCTTCTCGTGCTCTTCTTCGACTAGTTTTGTTAGTGCGGACAGTGACCCTTCCTTACCACTTACTTTACATGATAAAATCTCTTCTCTTTTCTCCAATGACCCTAATAATCTGCATATAGCTCACATAAATGCTCAGAGTGTTCCTGGTCACTATTCTGACCTTCTGGCATCCTTTAGCAGTGCTCACCTGGATGCTCTCTTGATATCGGAATCCTTTTTGAAACCATCTCTCCTCTCTACTCAATACTCACTCCCCGGCTTCGTCTTGATCCGCAACGATAGAACGGGCAAAGGCGGAGGAGGTGTTGCTATTTACCTGCGTGCTGATTTACCCTACAGGGTGGTTAGTTCGTCTCCTTCTCGGTATTCTGAGTCGGCTGAATACTTGTTTCTGGAAATTACTGTTCATCACACAAAAGTCTTGCTTGCAGTGCTTTACAGTCCTAATCTTCACATTGATTACTTTAATTCTCTAGACTCCACTCTCAGTGATCTTTGCCCCATGTATGAGCACGTTATTTTAATGGGTGATTTTAATACTTGCTTGATTAAAAATGACTCTCGCTCCCTGAAACTCCTTTCACTATTGTCTTCTTTCAATCTTCAAGTTTTGCCTCTATCTGCAACTCACTATTTTCCTAACTGTTCACCCTCATTTCTAGATCTTATGATTGTTTCCTCTCCTAAGAATGTTTCTTACCATGGTCAACTTACGGCTACTTTTTCTTACCACGATCTTATTTATCTTTCCTATCGTATCCGTGTTCCCAAGCGTAAGTCCCAGTTTTTATTTCTCCGGAACTACAAGGGCATAGACCTGGAGGCTTTGCAGCGTGATGCCGGCGATCTTGACTGGACCCCTCTGGTTGAGTATGATGACATCGACGATAAGGTGAACTGTTTTAACGCAACCGTTCTCAGTTTATATGACCAGCATGCCCCTATCTGTCTGACAGATGGCGCTGTCATGTAAACACTGTTCAAAGTTGTGCTCGCGAGAAAATACTTTTTAAAACTATCAAATATAATCTCTGAACTGTGTATTCTACATAAAAGTGTAACTGGACACACAAAGTAATTGTGACAGTGTGGTTTTTAATAAATAGTGTCGGGATTGTAAGTAAAAACTGGATACTGAAATACGTAAATAGTGACATTAAACTCAAGAATCAAAGTATTACTGTGCTACAAGTGACTCCTGTGCATAAGTCTGCAATTTAAATGCAAAAGTGACCAAAAGGATAACAATTATTATTCAATTATTGACTCATTTCAAATTGCGACAACAAAACATTCGTTTTTTATTCAAACGTCATATCTCACAACAACACCATCTACCGCAATTCACATGAACTAACTTTAATCAGTGTTGTCACCGCGTCAGTGGTGTTACCAGAGTAAATAATATTTTTTGTCTGCAATAAAAATTGAAGTAAGCGACATCTGTTGTGGTGACGAAGACATACATCGTTATTGAACTATTAGATCGACAATTTCAAGTACCGAGTAGTGACTTGCCTGGCCCCGTGGTTGTGAGTGTCGACCTGGCTACTCAATGAACGACGCATACCTGCGTTCGAATCCAACGAAGTGAAAATCTTTTTTAAGGAATTTGAAGTTTTAACTAGTAAAAATTGTCTACCACTATGAGTTTCTTAGAAAAGGTAGTGGATAATATTACGTTTCGGCGCACTCGCACCCGCTCGGAACCTAATGATGACAGCAGTGACATCTCCCAAACATTAGAGTGTACTACAAACAGTATGCCAGAAATGTCAGATGACGAGGATGAAACTCAAATAAATACATTTAAAAAAGAGATAGAAAATCTTAAAAATCAACTTAAAAGTGCGCATCTCGAAATAGAAACACTGTCTTTGGAAATTAGCAACTTGAAGCAAATTAATACAGATTTATCAAAGAAAAATGTAATTTACAGAAATATTGCTAATAGCCCGAATAAGCAGAAACTTCAAATTCTGAAAAATAATACTAATAGCCCGATTAAGCAGAAACTTCAAAGTCCGAAAAATAATGTAAATCGTCACACTACGACAAAACAGACGCAAACCTCAGAAACTATACATTGCTCACCTCAAGCTGGAACCTCTGTTATTACCGGTAGCACTCAAAAAACCACAGCGTCCAATGTTATGATCGACAACAATCCATCGTCACCTCTAATAAAACATAAGATCTGTCTTCTGAGCAGTGAAACGTCTAATAGAATATATGCAATGAGCGAAGAAACGCATATACGTAGTTATAATTTGTGTCACTATCGGATGCCTAAATGTGGTTTAAAGCATATCCTGAACAATATTGATACAAAGGTGCGAAACTTCACACACTCTGATTACTGCATTATTCATATTGGCGAAGAGGATTTTAAGAAAACGCAAAACTATATAGAACTTGTTACCTTTACCCGTGATAAACTGCAAGCATTAAGTCACACTAATTTCATAATATGTCTACCAACGTTTAAATATATGGATAACAGCAATATTATGTTTAACAGCCGAATAGATACATTTAATAACTTGATTTACATGGATGTGGAGACATATAAATATGCGTACATATTGGACTCCAATCTCAACCTTCCATATACTTACGACACTTATAACCATAGGTATGGGAGCTTAAATAACAAAGGCTTAAGTATTGTTATTTCAGATTTGGAAGGCCTTATCCTAAACCTAAACACCTTGAATACAGCTCACTTAGAATTTAATAGTTCCCAGAATAATCAAGCAGAGTTGGCAGATGATATAAAAACACAACAAGGTACTCAGTTTTTTCTATAGCAAATATCTAAACATTCTTCATCAAAATATAGCCGGACTAATTAAAAAATCTAACGATCTCACTGTGTGTCTAGAGGAGCTAACTGAGAAGAACATAGACATTGATGTAATCTGCATTACTGAACATTTTATAATGTCAGGCTATGAACAATATCTTTCCGTACCCAACTATGATCTTGCTGCATGCTTCAGTAGAAGAGATACCAAGAGAGGTGGCACATGTATCTTGGTAAAAAAGGGACATCAGTGGAACGATATCCCTGATATCGATAAATTTTCAAAAATATGTATTTTCGAATGTTGTGCAATTGAATTACAACGGTTTGACACAATTGTGATATGTATATATAGAGTACCAAATTCAAATAATTTAGCCTTATTTTTTGAACATTTGAATAAATTGTTGCAGTACATACAGAAGAGACATAAACGAAATCTTATAATATGCGGCGATTTTAATATTGACATTTTGAAATGTAATAGTATTACGCTTGAATTTGAATGTCTTTTGCTTAATTTTAACCTTAAATTAGAAATAAAGCAGCCAACTAGATTAAAAAGTAATACGTGTATTGACAACTTTGCACATAATCTGAATAAAAAATGCAAATCAGACGTAATAGAATTTGCCTTGTCTGACCACACATGTCAAATATTAAGATGTCCTATCAAATGTGTCTATTTACTGGATCGCTGGCATATAAAACGACGTGATTATAGTAATGACAACATAACAAAGTTCAAAGACTGCTTACATAGCATTTCCTTTTCTGAAATCTATGAAACTAACGACCCGGATATAGCTTATAACTTGTTCATGGAGACTTTGACATTGTTCTACGAACTTTGCTTTCCACTTAGAAAAATAATGATAAAAACATACAAAAAACCACAGTGGGTATCTCGTGGCATTAGTGCATGTAGTAGAAAAAAGAGGCAATTGTTGTGGCGTTACAGGTTCAACCCGAATGATACTACAAAAAAAGAATTAAAAAATTACGCTACTAGGTATAAAAAAATTATTAAACTCACACAGCGCGCGCAAAATGCACACAAAATTAAAACATCCTTAAACAAGTCAAAAACAACCTGGGGAATTATAAATCAAGATAAGATTAACATGCCAAAGAGATCGATCACAAATATTATGATTGAAAATAAAACAGTAACGCATCCGCAACATATAGCAAACGCATTCAATGATTACTTCATTGATAAAATTAACCCTATAACCCATGATGGCTTTCAATTAAAATCAAATATTCCAATGTTAAATAATTCTATATTTATGGCACCAAGCACTTCCAATGACATTCAGAATATAATTAAATCCCTCAAAAATACCAATAGCGTAGGACATGATGGTATTTCGACAAAAATTATTAAATATGTTTCTGATTATATTAGTACCCATATAAGTTATATTGTTAATTTGTGTATTACAACTGGTATTTTTCCACACAAACTCAAAACAGCTGTAGTTAAACCACTCTTCAAAAAAAACAATAGGGAAAACATGGAGTGCTATAGACCGGTTGCACTCATACCAATTTTTTCAAAAGTCTTTGAGAAATATATATACATCCAACTTTATAATTTTTTAGACAAATATAACATTTTGACTGAAGAACAAAGAGGCTTTAGAAAAAATAGTACTATTAACATGGCTGTCTACGATTTCTTGAACAAAGTCATCACGAATGTGGATAGTAGAATACCCGTGTGTTCCGTATATTGTGATATGACTCAAGCCTTCGACTACGTGGACCATACGATTTTGCTTAAGAAGTTAGAAGCCTATGGAATTCGAGGAAATATATTAAAACTGATCGAATCTTATTTAATAAATAGGAATCAATACGTGGAAATTTCAAAGATAGATCCAAAGACTAAATCCGAACTGATATTTAGATCGAATAAACGAATAATTAAATATGGCGTACCACAGGGGAGCGTGCTAGGTCCCCTGTTATTTTTAATTTATATTAATGATTTACCAAAGGTAACCGTTCATCACATGTCACTATTTGCCGATGACAGCACCGTAACTATTAATAACACTAACGAGTCACAGTTACAAAATGAAATCAACAAAACTATCCAATCAGTAATCTCATGGCTAGATAATAATAATCTTAGGATAAATATTGGCAAAACTAAATTAATGTTGTTCAGTCAACGACCAAAGATATCTAGTATGATAATAGAACATGGTGGCAAAATTATTGAAAACGTAGGTACTGCCAATTTTCTAGGTTTAAATATAGATCAAAGGCTGGATTGGAAAGCACACACAGAGGAATTAAGCAAAAGAATAAGCAAATCAGCGTATGCTCTTTATAAACTGTCTTCGATTGTGGGTACCGACGCGTTACTTACTGCATATCATGGTATCGTTGGTTCAATCTTAAGATACGGGGTTATTTTTTGGGGCAACTCGTGCAATAAAGAACTAATCTTTAAGTTACAAAAAAGGTGTCTCAGAGCGATGTTTGGACTGATAAGTACTGATACGTGCAAGCCATATTTCATTGAATTAAAAATATTAACGCTCCCATCAATATACATTTACGAGGTTGCGGTCTTTGTTAAAACAAACCCAAAACTTTTCAAGAAGTTATCTGATAATAATACCCGAAGTCGACGGGATTATAGCGAATTGTGTGTAAGAAGGTCCAAGACAGCAATGATGCATAAAAGTGTATTCTGCATGGCGCCAAAGATATTCAATCACATTCCGCCGCACATTAAAGATTTGAACATTAATTTATTTAAGAAAAAATTAAAGAACCTTCTCATTAAAAAAGCCTATTATAATATTTCCGAGTTTCTTACTGACAAAGTTTTGACATAGTTTATTGTTTTTAATTTTACATTTCTGTTTTACAATTTTGATTTTGTGATGTTTATTTATACCTAATAATATTCTAAGTAAATTACTCTGAGTCATGTGACATAAAGTATAGATTATAAATTATTCTTGACATATAACGAGGTTTTGACATTATTCTATAGCATAAATATTATTCTCAGTACCTATTATCATTGTTCTTTTATTGATTCATTTAATTTTAATTTGACATTTTAATTGTATTGAATAATGAATAAAACCGTCAATAAAAATATTTGTACGCCGTTAAGGCAAAACATAACTGTGCTAAGTATAATTTTATGTAACATCTTGCATGCCATGTGTGTATACTTATGTTTTGAACAAATAAATGATCTCTTATCTTATCTCTTATCTCTATCCGACGTGTCAAAGTCCGTCATAACCCTGCACCATGGATAACGCTACAAATTAAAGAGCTTATGGCTCGCAGGGATAAAGCTAAGAGCAGATATAAGCGCAGACCTTCAGAGCTGAATCTCTCTTATTACAAATCCCTACGTAATCGCTGCAGTCGTCTGTGTCAAGATGCTAAGAGACGCTATTTCCACGAACAACTCAATAACCGCAGTTCTTCCGATGTTTGGAAATTTCTCAAATCTGTAGGCATAGGCAAGGCACCTACCAACCAGTGTAAGGATGTGAACCTCAATGATCTCAATAAACATTTCTCTCTCCTTCCCTTTTCTCTTGATCCGTCTGTCAAAGCTGCGACATTAGAGAGTCTTGCTAGTTTACCGTTACCTCAATGTTCTCACTTAAAGTTTAGCGATGTTACTGAGGAAGACGTTAAGAAATCTATACTTGCAATTACTTCTTCAGCAGTCGGTAATGATAAGTTGTGCTCAAGAATGATAACCCTTATCCTTTCCTCGTTACTTCCTGTTCTAACTCACATCTTCAACCACTCATTTTCCTCTTGCTCATTTCCGTCAGTTTGGAAACAGGCTCACATAATACCTTTACCTAAAACTAATAATCCTACTTTATTAACCCACTTTAGACCTATTTCTATTCTTCCATTTCTCTCTAAAGTTTTTGAGCACTTAGTTCATAGACAATTATCATTTTTCTTAGCGTCAAACTCGATAATATCCCCTTTTCAATCCGGTTTTCGCTCGGGTCACAGTACTGTAACCGCACTTTTAAAAGTAACTGACGACATCCGCTGGGCAATGGAGAATAAGTCGCTCACTGTTCTTGTATTGCTTGACTTTAGTAGCGCTTTCAACTCGGTGGATTTCGACATTCTGCTTGGTATCCTCAAATCTATCAATCTCTCTTCTTCAGCTTTAGCTTGGTTTAGTTCTTATCTTCGGGGACGCTCTCAGTGTGTTCGCCTGGAGGAGTCTTTCTCTGATTGGTGTAGCCTCACTGAGGGTGTTCCTCAGGGTAGCGTTCTCTCTCCTCTTCTTTTTTCAATTTTCATCAACTTTGTTACCAGAGTAATCTCCTCTAGTTTTCATCTCTACGCAGACGACTTGCAGATTTACCGACATTTTACTGTAGCTGACGCGGGTTCCGCAATAGCTGCTATGAATCATGACCTGGCCTGCATCAGCGGTTGGGCTAAGTCGTTTGGTCTGCAAAGTAATCCAACTAAATCTCAGGCCATGATTATAGGCAGCAGATTCGTTCGCAGTGCGGCTGATGTTACATCTCTGATGCCTTTATATCTCGATGGTGTTCGCATTGACTATACCGAAACCGCCAAAGATCTGGGCGTAATTATTGACTCCAATCTCTCGTGGCGTGCTCAAGTCAATGAGGTCAGTCGAAAGGTTCATTTCTCCTTTCATTCGCTGAAAAGCCTTCAAAGTCTCCTGCCCTTGAAGACTAAAATCTCTTTGGCACAAACGCTTATTCAGCCGATTATAGATTATGCCGACGCATGCTACCTGGATGCTACTGAGGAGCTATTAAATAAGCTTGAGCGCTTGCAAAACTTGTGCATTCGCTTTGTTTTTGGTCTTCGAAAGTATGACCATGTTTCTCACTTTCGCAAGGAACTCAAGTGGCTCCCAATCCGCCTTCGCAGGAACACTCGGATTTTATGTCTCCTCTTCAACATCTTACACAACCCGTCTTATCCTTCCTACCTGCGCGAGCGTTTTTCTTACGCTCGCCCTAGCGACGCACCGTGTAGATCACACCTTAGATCCCTCCTTAAATCTCATCCTCATAAAACTAGCTACTATTCTTATTCCTTCTCTATCCATGCTGTAAGATTGTGGAACTCGCTACCGCCTAGCATTCGCGATATAAAAACTGTGTCGCTGTTCAAATGTCGAGTAAAAGAGCATTATCTTTCCTCTCAAATGTGAGTATTTATATATAGTTTATGTATGTTTAAATATTTTAGCTGTATGTATTTATATAAGTATATGTTAATTTTGTATTCCGTTATATGTGTAGGTATATTTAATATTTTAGTTTAAGACTTCGACTAGTCATATTTTTCTCTTCTTGTTCTCACACACTATTGTCTACATTTCTTTTCATTTCTCCTTTCGCAGGTCTGCTGGAAGAAATTTCTATAGAAATAAGCAGTACCTTTGTACTCCTAATTATAAGTATCATGTATATCAATCTATTTTTCTGTGTGTACATAAATTGTAAAATAAATAAATAAATAAATATAATATGAAAATGAAACATAACTGGCGAATGTGGATGTACAGACGCCAGCACATCAAGCCACCCCAAACTTTAAAAACTTTCCAATTGAACATGAACCTTATTCTATTTGTGATAAAGTTCAAAAACTATCAAATGATTTTGACACGTTAGAGTAGCTTCATGAGCTGGCCTCTGTACAATGGCTTAAATGTGCCTAAATTCTTGGCGCATACTTATTATGTGTGAATTATTTACAAAATACAAGGTAAAAATGGCGAGTTAATTCCTTAAAGTCGAATATTTGCTAAGATTAAGTTTCAGTAATTTAATATGAACAGTATCATAATTATAATCAACGTGACCTGTTTGGTTATTAAATTAGCCTTGTCAGTAAGATTATATTGCAGTCCATTAAACCAGCTTGCACTTAGGTCAACAGTTTGAGGTCAGTTTTAATAATACCTACTAGGAAACATCCAAATTAGATTCCTTATAATTATATATATTTACCTTATTTAAGTTCAAGTGAACCTTTTTATACGGCTTTGCTTTAGCGGCTTATCCTATAGAAACGGTAGCGTTTTCAGAACAAAAATAGCATTATTAACTTAGACATAATGTAGCTTCCTGTAAAAAAATATAGAAAAGAACCACTAGTTCCAGAAATTGCCCTACATACAACCTTACAAATAAACAAATTCGTCCTTTCTTTTTCTCTCTTCATTAGGAAAGTTACTTAAAATTTTAAAATATAGACCTCTTCCCAAGCAGAAAGGGCACAAGCATTTATCACCACGCTTGCTCAAGGCCTATAAGCGATTTCAAACTTATGTTAACTTTGTAAGTCCAGGTTTCCTCACGATTTTCCCTTCACTGATGTCAATGAAAATATTATCTAAAATAAACTTAGAGAGTATTTATAAATTGGAAAAGTCAATTGGTACTTTAATATTTTGCTTCCATAAATTATCATTTACGTTACATAATGCAAGTAGGCCGCAAAGAGCTTCTATTTTTTAACACATTTCACAAATAAAAAAAACGTTGCGAAAGCCTTTACATTCTTTGAGCATCTCCCTTTGAAAGTAACATGTGATTTGAATATGCAAATTCAAGCTTAGTTTAATTTCGTCCAACCATCTGCGACCGTTGGTACCTTAACATTACGACTCGTTACGTAATGAGAAGGGCTAGGCTTAGGGTCCATAAACTACAGCTATCAAATAAAACTTCTCGTGTAGCTACAGCCCTACCCTGAAGATTAGACATGCATTTATTCGCTTATTGCTTATGTTGAGTTCCTCCGACCTTGGCATTTTGTTAACTTCGTGTAATGTAATGTTAATATGTACATTTTGGTGCTTTCACTGCTATACACCACTAATTTTTATTTAGTACAAATACTTTAAGAGCTTATTTTAGACGGTCTTCTCTTTTTATTTGTGAAGTATATCAATAAATAATATTCATAAACAGCAAAGTTATTAGCGTTTGTTTATATCCACAAAAAGTCACCCAATATATGGAAATATTGTAAAGGCAATTCATGACATACAGGGTGTCTCATTCAAATCGGTCAGTATGGGAAAGTCTGAAACTATAAGACATACGAAGATCTGTTCTTAGGAACCATTGTCATCGATTTTAATAACAAGAAAAACTGCATTCATACATTTAAAAAAAACATCTGTACTCCGTTCGGGAATCGAACCCGGTTCCGAGTTGAGCTCACAATTACTGACAAATGCTTGCACTGACTGATCTGGTCCCCTCATTCTGTGTGGTTCTTTCCTCAAAAGACCATCTCAGACACTAATCTGCATGAATCTTACATGATTTGACCAAGATAATGTCTGGACTTTAAAAGAGACTATGACCTCTGAGTTTCTTTCGGTGTTTCTTCGCAGAGTAGTCAAATAGTGAAATACCGATCCCATTTACTAAAAAAGGCGACGTGTAAAAGTGTTTGTAAAAACCTATTTACAAAATAAATATCATTTATCATTTATACTATGTATTACTAGGCTCATGTAGGAAATAGCTAGTGTACAGATTGAAAAACCTACTAACACTACCCAACCCAGGATTCGAGCCCAAGATTTATACTAAGCACTAGTCACCACTGCATCATCATCTGCGTAGTCTTTACCCAACTATGTTGGGATTTTGGTCTAGCCAGATGTAGCTGAATGCCAGTGTTTTACATGAAGCGCTGAGCGACGGTCTATCAGATTTCCACAACCCAGTGATGAGGCAACAAAGCACCCTTTAATTAGACTGGCTGTCAGACTTTCATGGTTCAGACTACTCTTAACGACTGATAAATATGTACAAATTACAGTCGGAACCAACGGCTTATTTATTTATTTAATACTTCAAGCACACTAATGTACAAAGGCGGACTTAATTCCATAGGCATTTTCTACCAGTCAACCTTCAGGTGATGCAGAGAAAAGCAGTGGTAGGTGCTTATTGCGCTTTAGAATAGGATACAATAGAATACTCTTTATTGTACACCATACTGACTCGTTGGTCTAGTGGTTGCAAGCGCTACTGCTGAGCATGAGGTCCCGTGTTCGATCCCCGGGTCGGGCAAAGTGTTATTGAGTTTTTCCATCTGGGATTTTTCAGTAGCAGCCCGGAATCTGGATTTGTGCCCGATTGATGGCAATAGGCTCGCCCCCTATTACATGGGACTTAAACATAACTGGCGAAATGTGGGTGTACTACCAGGTACACCTCTTTCTAGCCCTTCGGAGATTACAGGCGTGACGTTATGTATGTATGTATGTATGTACACCATAAAACTAACAAATTAAAATTTTAAGGGGTACATAGGGTGTTACAATGGGAGGCCTTATCGCTAAAAGCGATCTCTTACAGACAACCTTTGGATGGACTTGATAGTGAATGAGAAAAGATGATTAGGCAGTTTGTGGTGTACTATTTACATAAATGTATACCATACAAGACTATTTGAATAGATATATATATAATAGGTATAATTAAGAAGAGAAAAAAATATACATAAATGCAAATCATTTACAGAGTAACGAACAGTCAGCGCTTTCTGAGGTACCGAGGGATCTTGATTCTTAAAATGGTCATAAATCCCTGACATTAACCTTTGACCGACGCGTACGGCTGTTAATATTGAGACACAGACACAAGGAGCAACATCAACGAGACAGTAATGAATAGTTTCATCATAATATCAAGAAATACTTAAAAACTCAACTGTATTTCAATTTTCTCTTCTTCAGCTTGAATTTCCACTTCAGTATTCATTCCGGATGAGTAGACGAACAGGAGGTAACTCTAAGTAAAGTACACAAAATGAAGATGAGCTTGAAACTTGATAGTTCGTGCCTGAACTGACTACCTGAGTGGATGAGACCTTTTGCAGAACGCTTTGCCTGATGAAAATAAGTAAACTTTTAAATGTTCGTGTTACATTTGCTCTTTAGGAAATTTGACGGAAAACATGTAGTATTTCTGCCAACTTCTAACATGTTGTGGAATATTTATTTATTTATATTTATTTAGTTGGCTTAATCTTGGCAGAAATATTAAAGATCGTATGTAGAATAGATTAAAATGCAGGTTGGTAATCAAAAGACAGTTCAGTAATTAAAATTTGGCGTAAGCTTTTTCTAATGTGTACTTTTTTTCTGAAGTGTGTTAATAGTTCATATTAATTAATTTAAATTTTCTATTATATGCCATTAAGAAGTCTTTTTCTTAAAAATCATTTTTAATCTACAAAGTTTAAGTACCTTACTTATATCATATAGGTAGTAATACAGTAACAAAATTGATTACTTCCTTACCCTTACAAATAAAGAGATGATAAGCAGTTATAATAGCCGCAGTGAACTAGAGTTGTTTATCTGTGTAAATTAATATTTTTTTATGGATGAAAATACGAAAGCGGTGTTGGCTGTACTTGATAGTACTTCTTGATGCGGTCCGCTAGCCATGGCTGGCTAATCCCAGTTAGGGACATGCACGAGGATTTATGAGTAATTCTGGACCCTCGACCCAAGGTATTGGTAGGAACCATCATGGTTGTTTCAGTCGCTACCGGCTCCGCAGAACCCTTAGCTCTACCAAGACAATGTTTCCATGAGAATATTTCCACAACAAAAAAAAAGGGTTCCTACTTAAATATTTACAAAATAAGAAGGTAGCTAAATAAAACAGACAAATTACTTTTAGTACTAAATTGAATCACGAATAATGAGAAATATAGTAATGTCTTAACATTAACATGCCATCATAATTATCTAAATACTATCAACTCGAATTACCAGTCAAAGTAAAGCCATGAAATATTATATTCATAACATTTAAGCATAAGTATTTCATTGTACAAAATAGGTATAATATATTTTTGTTTTACGAATAAATAATACCTCCGCTACGTTATTACAGTAAATTCCTGTAAAATACGTTGTTTAAATTATCAGTTTCTTAGATAAGGTCTCTAAGGATTTCAACTCATTTCCATCCTTCGCTAGAATGAAAATTTTAGCGAACAAACCCTATAAGATAGTAAGTACAGTAATTAGGTAGGTACCTAAATAAAAAGAAGTAACCCCAGCCAGCCTAATACTATCCCACAGCTGTGTAAACGGCTCTTCTTCTACAGAAAAGGCATGAGTATTGATCATCACGCTTGGTCAAGGTGGCGTTTTCTTTAACCGATATCAATGAGGTCTAATATAAACTTAGCAAGTCAATAATATGAATTTAAAAAATCACATTAGAACAGATGGCGCACATCAACCTACCTCAAACTGTAAAATTTTCTTAATTGCTCTAAAATTTTTTTAGTATTAGAGTTCAAAAACTATCAAAGTTGAATCCACGTGCTGGCCTCTGTACCTACCTGGATTGGAACCACAACCTTGTGCACGAGAGGTAGGGGCCTTGAACTCATGATCATCACGACATTGTACTAGATACCTACCAACATAATATTAAATCAACCTTTATTAGCTAAAGATTGTATAATTCAATTTACCAATAGCTCTCCCAAAATAAAAACAACCTGGCCAACACTGTATAAAAATTCTGTTCACATTCTCCCCAAAGTTGCTGTATCAAAATGATAATTTTCACACTACGAAAGCCTAAAAAGCAGTACATCCATCTTAATTATTCATGGGGAAGGTATCGATCCTATTTCGCCCGCCATCTGCTAACTGCCGCCGCCCGTCTCCCAAGTCCCTCGTAAGATGGTGCACACACCGGAGTCAATACAAACATTTGGCCTGTCAGACATTTTTTTATCGTGGTTTTGTTTGCTGTCTTTATTTTCACAGAGTGATACTCTGTCTGAGAAAAGTTTTGATTTGATTAGCCATACTTTTTTGTATCAATTTAATACTTCAAACACAAAAAATTACAGAGGAGGATTTTCTACCAGTTAACCTTTTGGTGATACAGAGAAAAGCTGTTGTGCTCGTAGGTGCAGTTTAAATGAAAAAAAAAATGATACTGATACATATTTCCAGACGAAACTTTATGTAGGGTAAACTTAGTACTTATAAACAAATCAAATAGGACTATTGTTAACAAAATAGTTTAGTGTGTTGTTAACAGAAAAGTTAAGTATCTGTTAACACCAAGTGGTATTTAAAATTTTTTTTGGTTTGTTCAACTTATTACTAAATAATGTAAACTAGAAAATAAAGTAATTATAATTTAATAGTTTAGTCTGTTTTTAACAGAACAGTTTGGCCTGTTCTTAGCTGAACAATTTAGTCAATTAGACAGGTTGGTATGTTGTTCTGGTGTCATACCTTTTTTTTGGCTGGCTCAATAAAACAGTTTCGTCTTATTAAAAAGAACAGTTCAGTCGCAGGTGTACGCACCATCATATTTTTTCCATAAAGTGATAGTCTGTCTTACACTTGAATCAAGTCTGCGCGTACCCTAACGACTGCTTACCAACTCTGTAGCAACATTATTTTGTTATCTAATACAGTCTTGGCTATTGTGGCGTTGATACCGGTATTATCTTTCCCTTTGTTATTTTCTTTCTAATTTCATATTGATCTCAACGGTTCGGATTTACCTACATTTGTATTGTATCCTGAGGAATAAATACTGTGAAGCTTATTTATAAAGACAAATCGAAGATGAATATTTTGTTTTCCATTGAAACAGTAAGGTTAGACTCTGATAGAAAAATCGTGAGGATACCAGCATGCATAAGAGATATTTCTGGACAGCATCTGAAGCTTATTCAAAGGCCCAATAAAAAAACTAGATCAGTTACTAACATAAAAGAAACATGCCTAGAAGAATAATTAAATTACTGTGATTCCAGTTATACAGACTTTTTGAACTAAACTAACTAAAGCCATCATCAATCAGAAACTCAAACAAAAAACGAATTTAATTATAACTAGAATCCAGCTTAAGCCTGTTTGTACTTCATAAATCTATTTGTTTACACCAAATTAATTGTATTCCAGTGAGTTTCGGCTTTATTTGTACATGAACAAGGTAATTATATTGTTATTTACGTTGAGTTATTAAGACCCCAAAAATGATTTAATGGACAAAAAAATCTCAAAGGATCTGAAACTAAGCAAAATATAACGCTTTTATGTCGCGTTTATCCTTTTTATAGATTGCTCTATAACTTCGAAATGAAATAGACCCATTTAACCTGGGATAAAATAAAGGAAATCTGGTTTTTTCTAATGTTCATGTCATTTTTCTAAATTCTTCAACTTAACTGTTATTTCACAAATGGTTATAAACAAAAGAAGTATGTGAGAATCATAGATTTTGCTCTCTGTAGTTACTACCTAGCCCCATGGAAAGGCGTGAGTTTATGTTATGTATGTACTTATGGTTATAGACAACCTTTTTCCACTGTTCCCAAACCAAAACAACTCCAGAATGTCAGGAAAAACATAAATTGGTGACCACCAGAAACGCATCGCGCCAATAAAGCCCAACGAATCTGGGAAAAATGACAGCAGTGGAGGAAGAAAGAGGGAAACATAACAATAATAGGTACAAAGGACATAAATTATATTTAACTAGCAGCCGTCACGCGGTTTCACCCGTGTAGTTCCCGTTCCCGTGGGAATACGGGAATAAAAAGTAGCATATATCACCCGGGGACAGTGTAGCTTTCTAACGGTGAAAGAATTTTTCAAATCGGTCCAGTAGGTTCAGAGCCTATTCAATGCAAACAAACAAACAATCAAACTTTTCCTCTTTATAATGTTAGTATAGAAGTATAGATCATCGACAGGTCATCATCTGCCTAGCCTTTTCCCAACATAGTTGGGATCGGCTTCCAGTTTAACCGCATGCAGCTGAATACCAGTGTTTTACATGGAACAAATGCCTATCTGACCTCCAATACCCAGTTTCTGGGTAACACAATACCCATTGTTTAAACCTTCTGACTATCTGTAACGGCTGTCATAGTTCTACAACAAAAATTACAGACCAACGGCTTTACGTGCTTTTCGAAGCACGCAGAAGTCTTGATATAATGTAATGACTGGCCTGTTGGTCTAGTACTTAGTGACCCTGACTGGTATGCCGGAGGTCGAGGGTTCGATTCCCACCCAGGACAAATGTTTGTGTGATGAGCACGATCATTTGTTCTGTGTCTGGCTGTACGAGTAATTTATCTATACCTAATTTGTATATTTTTAGAAATATATAATGTATGTTTATCAGCTGTTTAGTACCCATAACACAAGCTCTCAAGCTTAACTTGGGACTAAATGGCGTTGTGTGAAAAGTTGTGGAATATTTATATTTTTATATTTATATTTATAATGAATGATCAACAAACCACGGACCAATCTTATAAAGAATAGAATAGAATAGAATAGAAAAATATTTATTCAGCACAGACACAAGCGCACAGCAACAAAGAAAACAGAAGTAATCAATAGCAGGTACACAAATTGCGCTGAGCGTGCCCATGCCGAAAGGGTAACCATCTCAGCATTTGCTGGGCGTCAGACACCCAGCGCTGGTTTTCAGTTGGCACCCCGCAGTGACACACGGACGAAAGTAAATAAAATAAACGTAATAAATATTTTTAAATAAAAATAAAGCGTAGCTTAACCTTCAACCGACCCGTGAGGTCATTATAATTTAGCCACAAGCTCCTGTAGCACAAATTATATATCGATAGGTATACTTAATATGTAAAAAATTAAAGTACTTTTGAATTTCTGAAAGGTTTCTGTAATTCCAGGTGCGGTGTGAAGTCGATAGACCGACATCGGTATAGCCGGCCCCTGAGACCCACTGAACTCGTAAACTTTTACACCCCACCCTCTAACCGGGACAATTTGAATAGAATTCAAGTATTCATGGACTAAATACCGGAATTAATGAAATTAGTGAAAACTACTAATAATAAAAGTTCACAAAAAGAAGTCATCTTTACTGTTATTTGTCTATATTAACATAATAAAGAGAATAGATTTTTATTTTTGTACTATTGTGTGTAACGAATAAACTTAAAATCTTCTGGACCAATTTGAAAATTTTTTTCATTGTTGGGAAACTACACTATCTCCGGGAGACACAGGCTACTTTTTATCCCTGTATTCCCAAGGGGACGTGAAATACGCGGGTAAAACCGAATGACGTCCGCTAGTTTAATATAATTTAATGGTACATACATACAGTTACTCTAAGTAATCGATAATCCATATGTTTGTTAGGGATTTTAAGAAACGGCTGTGACGATTTTGATGGTATTTTACGTCGTTAAAAGAAACGTTTAATGTACAGCGTAAATCACATTTTTGAAGCACATTAAATTGCGATGTACGTAACAGTGAAAGTTTATTATCGCGAAGTTCGTTGTTGCGAATGTTCTCTTGTGTAAAATGTGCACGGTATTTCTTTTTAGCACGTAAGAGAAAAATCGCAAAAAAGATAAGACCAAGATACGTTCGCATATAGTTTGTTATTTCATGTACAGCGTAATAATAATACCGATATGAGACGGTATTGATGATTCTTAAAATATAATGTCTTCTACCCAGATGCCGCTGAAATATTCCTCGGGGATGAATACCGGTACCTTTATGACGCAACCTTTCCAATCTTTTTACCCTTTTCGTGTTATTTTTATACAGTTATTTTAATATTATCCGCCAAACAGGATTCTTTTAATGGACATCGCGTAGGATTTGGTCTTCACCATAGAAAGGCTGGTGTACCACTGTAGCTATATTATTTTTAGAGCTTTATAATGTAGTTTTACTTTAGAGATAATTTGGTACTGCCTTGTAAGTAGGACTAGTAGACAGATGGTGTTGTTATTTATCTCTTTACCTTGATAGTTTCTTTAACCCTAGAAAGATAGTCTGCGTAAAATTGACGCAAGCCTGTTCGTAATATTGCTTTATCTCTCTAAATTGTGCGAATCCGTTGCTATGCGTATATAGGACATCTCACTAGTCGCTTGGACCTTCAGTGAGGCGCAGGCCTCACTGAAGTTAGTGTTACCGATTTTGAGATATATGAAGACCCCAGGAGTCAAAATTACGCATGATTATCTATTACGTGACTTTTAAGATGTTAGGTAAAATGGTAGTTGTATTGTTTTTCAACTGATTTTACTTCTTATTTCATTTTGTTGTTTGAGTTATAAGTATAACAGACTGGTTTAAGTAAAAAAAAAGTGATTTATAATTAAAGAAAAAAAAACCTTTTTTTGTTGATTTATAGAAGGAATTCAAAGATTTTGTTATTTTTTATATAAATAAATACATTTTATAACATTACAAGGGGTTTTAATTATTTCATAGGGATGTTAATAAATAATTACGTTTGGTTTATTCAAATAAACAATTACACTTGACATTGTAGCTAATTGAAACTCATGCGTAAAATTTACGCATGATTATCTTTAACGTACCTACATCACAATATGATTATCTTTCTAGGGTTAAGAAGGCGTCCCTCCACAATCTCTATCTATTAAAACACATATTGCGTATGTTAGTATCAGCTCAACTTGAAAAGCATTCAATAGTTAGCTGAAGATTATTACACAACTTTTATTTACTTCTCGTAATTAGACTAATAGTGACGGATTGGTTAGTGAGTTTAAAATTATGTATTTTTTTAAAATACTTAAGCTTGATGGGAACGGAAATTCCTGTCTAGAATAGAATGTGAACACCGGTCAGCAGTTCATTGTGTTATTTTAGCCGACTTCAAAAAAGGAGGCAAAATTATTTTTACGAGTAAGTCGGTTTTTTGTTTGTAAACTGGAAGCTCTTTTCTCCGGCGAGTGATTTATTCTACATCTGTTACAAGTGTCACATCATATTATTATGTGTTCCCAGTGTACTCTGATGCCCTTTAGCATTACCGCTGCTCATCATCTGCCCAACCTTTCCCCAATTACGCCTCAATCGGCTTTCAGTCTCACCGGCTTCATGTACAAAACTGATATTCTACCACTGTTTTACATGGGGCGACCGACAGTGGCTTTCCTGATGCTTGTATCAAATACTTGTCACAGAATTTATTTATTTATTTAATACTTTAAGCCCACAAATACAGTACAGAGGCGACTTGCCATAGGCATATTCTACCAGTCAACCTTTGGTTTGTGCTGAGACAAACAGTGTTATGTGCGATTCCGTAAGAAATAAGAAGACGACAAATAAAAATATTTTTATACCAACAAATGGTAGAAAAAAAATTGCCTACAACAATTCTTTAACACACACACGTTTCCCATGCTCAATTCTTTTTTTTTGTTATTTAAACGTAGGGTACGAACATAAGGGAAGTCCTGATCAGTTGTTACGTCTATGGCTACACTAATAAATGAGTTTAAATGAATTCGAGTGACTTGTTTTTGTACTCTCGCAGAGAAACGTGTGAGTACCGAGAAGTTTTTGCCGTGATTTGAATATGATGTTGAACAGTCAAAACTTTTGCAACATTTTTTTTTATGAATTGGGCTAAATTATCAAGAAAAAAGCTGCTAAAGTTTATTTAAACAATTCCAATCTCACGGAATTCTTCAAAACATGTTTTCCTCCTTTGAAATCAGATGTCTCCAAACATATTGAAGCATATAAATCTGAAATCTGCAAATAACATTTGAGTCCAGTGGCCTTTCCGTAACGGAATCGGGATGTTTTAAACAAACCTCCTGTATACTTTAGTATTAATGTCGGTAGCTATATCTTACTACTATTCTGTATATTGAAGTGCTAAGCTAACATGTAGCGAATAACTTATTTTAATAAACAACAACAACATCAACAAAATTTTGATTTTTTTGTGTTTTTTTCTTTTTTTGTTATAAATAAATAGTTTTATAATAATAAATAATTAGTATGTATAAATTAAAGGTCTTCTAACTTATCAGACAGACGTGTTGCTGGGGAGTTTGTTCCGCCACTTCTTCTTTCCAGCAAAAACACTAGGAAGTGGCGTAGGGCGGGCTTTTGGGGGGACTGTCTTATGTAATTTTGACGTTCAAAAAGTGCTGATCCTCAGCCTAATTTGAATAAATGACTTTTGATTTTGATTTGATTTTGAAGCAAGATCTTTCAAATACCTACCGACGAACAAAACCAACGTGAAAAAATGCCTCTAACTAGGTACTTGTTTCCTGGACGGCGTCCAAAAGAAATTATTCGGGTTCTGTCTCAAAACTGTGACCGTAAATGGCAATGGTGTTGCCACGTGACACAATAGGACAATAAAAGGTAAGAGAGGGCAGTATTGAAAGCCCTTCCCCGTTGCGCCTTGTGTAGACTCTTGTCGTTTCATGTAAGGTACGCCCGTTCGCCGGAATGTTCTGGACTAATTTTCGGTGTCTCGGCGTTTGTTAGTAGGCTTCCCGACTCTGATAAAGGTTATTTCATTTATTCGCTTTCTAATTAAACTCTAATGTTGACTTGATATTATTTAATAAGGCTGAAAAGTTAGTGTGGGTTTTTGTTTGAACGTGCTAATCACTAAAAGTACCGATTACTTAGTAGTTATGAAAGAAAAATACATTATTATCTGACTGTTTAACATTCAAGGGTGTTTCAAATCACATTTTGAGTCTTAGAAACTAGTTACACAGCTAGCAGATTAGGCTCGAACCATCACTAACCCATAATAACAAATAAATGTTCAAGAAACATGCTTTAGAAGGGTCAAAATATGTCTGAACTTCTGTAACTAAAGGACCAAACAAAAACTTTGCGAACTCAAAGTCAATAGGTCCTAACAAAACCATTAAGTATCTAAACTACCACATACAATTCAATTAAAGTTCACGGCTGCGAGTTCCAGCAATTAGGTTAAGAGACACCAGTGTTCATGAATAGACAAGGCTCTCACTGAAACATTCAGTAATTTCTCGTTACTTCCCTATATGGGTAACTTAGAAACAAATAGTAATAGATTAATTCAATAGGGGTTAACCTTACCATTTGAAACAATTTGGTAGTCATACCAAACTGATTTAAAGTCATCACCATTTTTATCAGATATTTTTAGTGATGTACAAACAACAAATTAAGCTACACTAAACTGTCAAATTTTCCCAATTGAATGTGAACCTCAATCCCTCTTATTTAACGTGGTCTTAGAAAAGTACCGGGCTTAGTACTAGGTTTAAACTATGAACTTGATTAAATGTTATTACAAAACGAAGTAACTATCTATGGTACCAAAGTTAGACCATCGTGACCCCTAGTAAGTTTAACTATGGTATAACTAAATTATAAAACGCTGGGATTGCAGTCAAGCACTGATTAATGATATATTTATTTACATTTATTTAATAATATTTAAAAAATAAACTCAAATAAACCTGGTGCTTACGGAAGTTTTATAACTAGACGGAATGTGTCAGCAATAAAGTTGAAAAACCGTCAAAGAAATTTGACACATTGGGGTAGCTTGATGTGCTGGCCTATCTACAGACGCCAGCACATCAAGTTACCCAAATGTGTCAAATTTCTTTGATCGTTTTTCAACTTTACGTCAAACAGAAAGGTTCATATTCAATTAGGAAAATTTGACACATTGGGATAACTTGATGTGCTGGCTTCTGTACAAGCAATAATAGCCTAGTGTTGAGGGGGTCTTGAGTTTGAACCCAAGACACGCATTTATGATTATTCGGATTTATGTGCGTATTGTATTATCACTTGCTTCATAATCGGTGAAGGTAAACAGCGTGTGGAAACCGGCAAGTCTGACAGATATTTCTTGACGGGACGTGATGCCATTTCAAATGCATATGGAGGGCATTAAAGCTCTGACACTAGGTAAGTCACTAACGATCACGAGAAGAAGACAGTGATGTGATAGGGGTAAGCCTTTATTAATTAACATTTTTTTTAACTTGCATAAATCCTAACACTGGGTAGTGGAGTTCCTTATACGTGTGTTTAATGTATTATAGAGGGAGCCTAATAGCTTGGAGAAGCATCATAGCTTATCACTTGTTGGTCAAAAAAAAAATACCGGTCGAATTGAGAACCTTCTCCTGAAGTCGGTTTAAAAGGCTTGTGAAAGCAGATCAGAAACCCAACAGACAGTAGTGAAAGAAGTCTACAAAGAAAAATAGGTACTGAACTCATGTCACTACTTTGTGCACATTTATTTATTTATTTATTTTTATGGCACTTCGACTTATTCACAAAAATATACGTATACCTACAATACATACAACACAAATTCGTCGCGGCACTGGCTAAATAATAACAGGGCGAGACTTAAAACACTAACTAATAGAAGTTACATTACCAAGAAAAAAAAAACCGGCCAAGAGCGTGTCGGGCCACACCCAGTGTAGGGTTCCGTAGTTTCCCGTCCGTCACAATAAGTGTTCAAAATGCTTACATATACGATTATGCTACAAACTTAGTCCAGAAATTATTTTGTGCAACTTTTTGTCTTTTTTTGTACAAAAACTGTTGTTTCCATAGATATAATAAAGAAGGTTGTTTCCATCCAAGTTCAAAATAATTTTCTTAGAAAGTCCTTATAAAGTTCTACATTTCTATTTTTTTTTTCATATTTTCTTAACTTATAGTTCAAAAGTTAGAGGGGGGACACATTGTTTTTTACTTTTGTAGCGATTATTTCAGAAATTATTGACATTTTCAAAAAATGACTTTTGTAAACCCCCATTCATTTTTAAATACCTTTCCAATATTATATCATACGTTAGGGTTGAAATTAAAAAAAATCACTTCCCACTTTACATATACCCAAATAAAACATTTTTTTCCAATTTTTATTTTACCACTTTGTTGGCGTGATTGATACACATATTGGTACCAAATTTCAGCTTTCAAGTGCTAACACAGGTCACAGAGATTAAGCGAGGACGGACGGACAGACAGACATGGCGAAACTATAAGGGTTCCTAGTTGACTACGGAACCCTAAAAATAGAAATAAAAGTGGGACATTATAACCTGTATATCAATAAAATCACGACTTAATTACGATATAGATAACGTTACCAACGAAAATACAACTATGTACCTAAATGTGCGGTTACCAAGCGAATCGAGGCCTGATCAGTAATAACACCCTTAAATAGACTCAAAAGCAATTATTGACTGAGTACACAGTCAGACTGATTTGTTATTAGGGAAGTTTGTGAAACAATATTTGAATATGATCTAAATTAATTGCACTCCGGAACTTTCCACTAACAGTTTGATGGAAACAGCAGGAATTGGCTATTTGTCAAAATTTTAATTTTTAGTCTGTCAACTAGATTACAAGAAAATATTCGACACGTACCTATTTTTTTCTTTTTCATATTAATGGAAAACTGCTTAGATTAAGTGCATTAAAGTTGAGGAGAGGGAGCTTGTAACGACATTACCAAGTATAAACTGTATTGGCTAGTGACGTCATGCGACATTTTGTCTCGATGTATTGCCGTTAGTTTTTGATTACGTGAAAAAAGAAAAATGCGTGTCAAATAGCCCATTGTTAAATAAGATTTAAAGTTCAAGTAGCGTAAAGTTCGAAGCTAAAGAATAGAAGTTGCTGGATGGTTAAGCTATACTCGTCAAGGTCGATTCCTGGCTGGGTGACTGTCAATTGCATGTCTGAGCTGAGTTGTTGGCTCCAACTGCCATTTGTAACCACAGTCACTAGTGTTAGTCAGACATAAACCAACAATCTACCTTTAAAGGTGTTAACGTTTTATCAGTAACAGGTTGTGGAGATGTAAAAAGCAGTCACCACGTATTTAATAAAATAGTGGTATAATAATGATACTTAGTAGCTGGCTGGAGAAAAGACTAGGTAGGTTTATGATACTAGTTAACCTTTCAATCGTATCAATTACAGATACAATAGAAAGACAATCAAATGACAGTGCGGACACCGGTATCTTCTTGGGGTTTAATGAATTAAATAAGCTATCCCCCGCGATTTCATTCGTATGTGTCAAGCATCTACATAAGCATATGGTTAAAAAGCATCGAAACTTGGATTCCAAGTCTCAATTTAAGCTGTAGGCCAAATAAAAATATTTTAAACTCACAAGCCATTCGTTTTTCATATTTTCTTGGTAGTATGATTCCACCTCGTGTTTATCTACAGTTTCAAAACAATTATAGTTCTACGAAGAAGAGGCGTTTTCATTACTATCCATGTTATTAACCCTTTCAACTATTTCTATTGCTAGCAGTTTCAAAATAAATGCCAAGCGCGAATAAATATGCAGCCAGTATCGATCGTAACCTTTTGAAACGGAAACATCTGTTCGCGGTACGTATGTGTCTGTTCGACTACATACTAACAGAAGTAGGTAAGTACCAAGTTTACGACGGGACGCCGGAACTAGAGGAACTCGGCCATATGTCTCGACGACTATTATAGTACAAGTACTCTCGATAACCGTAAAACGCGGCAATCAACACACTACTTTCGTAAAAAAACATAATATAACTGGATCTTTGTCGATTGCTTCTTTAATACTCTGCTTCGTCGAAAGAATAAAAACGAAGGAAGTTAATTTGTAACAACATTGCCCACAATGTCAAGTATATAACGATAAATTGGTGACCTTGTCGAGAAGGAAAACTAAGTTTAGGTAGTTTCCATACTTTTCTCTTGTAGACAACAATAAAGGAACGGCAAACATAAGAACCGTCAATATCAGTTAAACTTTGAAAGAAACATTGACATTTTAGAACGCATCAACCAAAAACACGACAAAGTTCAACTTATTTCTTATCTGTCACCATCCTCTTTTCAAGCTGTCAGTCAGAAAAATAGGCTTAAGTGCCGCAAACATTTCTTTTTATTTAGTTTAGGGCTCCCACAGATAATTGCGAATTCGCAACGCATCGCAAATAGTCGCGAAGTATGGTCCGCTAAAGCTTTGTTTCAGGTGACCATACATCGCAGCTATTTGCGATGCGTTGCGAATTCGCAATTATGTGTGAGAGCCCTTAGTCAGTAAATAAGTGACTACCATGGATGAGTTTTTCATTAGTGATGGCCAGTGCTAGAAATGAGCATGAAGTAGGTACTGATTTTGATTTCAGGGTAGTGAAACGTGTTACTGGGTTGTTCCATCTGCATTTTATTAGTAGGAACCCGACGACGCCTGCATTTTTACCCGGTAGATTGTAAAAGCTTCTTCTAGCTTTAACCTTTCAATCGTGTCAATTAGAGACACAATAGAAAGACAATAACAGCGCGGACACCCGGTGTTCCCTTGAGGTTTAATGAATTAAACATAACATCTCGTAAAGAAAAGGAAATACTATAGCTCGTACACCTTTGCATTTACCATACTTCGAGAGAAACAGGCATGATGTAAATCAGCACCATTACCAGCGAGAACGAAACTAAAAAACCCGCAAACTAGTTCCGAACAAAAAACTGTGAAAATATTAACAACGGTCGTTGAGCATGATATTGCGACACAAGGACAAAGGGTATTACATATGCGTCGTATGGAGCTAGTGAAACTCGAGCAATAAATAAGAGAATTTATATTAGCAGAGCAATTTACGCGTCTAGAATATAGCTTCATTGTTCACGAAGACGGCAGCCAAGATAAGAGATTTGGTGTGAGGAGACTGGTTGCAATCTCAAGCTTGCATTTAGTAGCCGACGTCTTAGATTACGATTAAGTGCAAGCCTTCTTATTAAATATTGCTACCGCTAACTTCTTTCAACTTTTCCATTTTGATAACGATTTTGTTGATTTAAAAGGTTAAGTAGGTACTATATTTTTTTAATTACGACGTTGTTTGTATTATTGAAATCACAATTTGTGGTTACTATTTAATATAGTTTAAGTACATTGGATGACGTAGCACCAAAACGTGTTCAAAATCGTATACATTGCCCAAAAGATACATTTCCCTGACATTGCATTCAAAAATACTCCCTGAAATATGACTATTACACATACGTATTAATAAAATCAGGAACCATAAACCCATTGCAATTATTCAATAAAAGTTCTTTTAATTAATATACCGACCGGCGCAGCTAACAACAGCCGTTACCAGGTGCCGGATAAAATAAAATAGAAGCTTTATTCTGAACGGAAACTGACTCCGATTGTGTAGCAATTCTTTGAAGTAATAAAGCTAGCTTTATAGCACGTACCTACTTACATTTAGTTTACAATCTCTACCTTAATACAACTTTATAAAAGATTGATTTTGTGTAACAATCGCTGTGTTCCTATAGAAGCCTTCTTACTACTTCATTTCATCCAACAAAGTCCGCTTCCCAAAGTAAAGCGTGCTCCAAAAATGTGTCAAGAAAAATGAAGACGAAGAAACCATGTAATGAGTTAAGATTTTTGTAAAAATATGTGACGTGGTGTTACTCTGAGGCGAGTAGTATGTAGGGTAGGTAAACGTTGCCGCTGCGCCGCGGCGCCGGCCGTATCGACCGCCGCCTGTTGAATGCCGACAACCCCCTTCGCCACCCTCGACACCCCAAGACCTTAACGCCCCTTCCACTTTTCACGTGCTTAAAATAGAGGCGTGCAATGTCGATATTTCAAACATTAGCCTGTCACAGGACACTGAGCATAAGTAATTCAACACAGAGAACATTAAATACGAGGGATGAATCCCTTTGTACGTTTGCACACGGTTTTATTTAAACATCCGAACATAATTAAGGGTCCAAAAGTAAGTAAGGTTATAAGTCCGGGTAACAGCAATAACTGTTTACTTAGGCACCGCCGACGCGAGCGGGGTGGCTACCTTTCAGAAAGTGTTAGTTAATGCTCAAATACAACACGTGTTAGTGGGCAAAGTCAGAGTATGCAGTGTCAGCTGGGGTGATAGACCGCGAACTATAAATAACTTTGGCTAGGGAAATCAGATGAGACAAATGAAAGGGATATTATGTTCGCTATAGACCCATATTACCTACTACAAAATGAATTTGTATAGTACAGAATAATTGCCTGCCTTTAACCTGAAGGAAGTAGTTTTGGACTTGAAATAAATTCTATGCCAATGTCATGTACACTTCAGTTCAGAATTACATACACATCATGTTTTGAACATCATGTTTGGAACGTGAAACTTCATACGAAACTTTTCAACAAGATAATGATCCGAAGAGTTCTTCACGAACACGTAAGATTCTTGAGACACATCCTGTACTTGTAATGTTTTATAATATTAGAGATTTTAAATAATTTTCATACAAGAATATGTAGGTAGAACACGTTAATGTTCCACGTACAGACATAATTTCTAGAAGAAGCATAATAAAATAGAGTACCTAGACGTATTAAATAATAACGTTACAAATGAAAAGACCATTAAAAAATCATCGCTGTCTAGAAACAGAATCTTCAGCAGGTTATTAAATGGTCTGATATGATATTATATAAAGTAAACTAAAATACCTAATGGCTGACTAGATAATGTAGGGGGTCTAAAGTTTAATGGACTACTTAAAAGTACGTCTTTATTTATCTAATAATATAAAGCATTGAGCCTTTTATGCTATCAGACATCTTTACCACGATACAGGCCCAAAAATGACAATTATTAATTCTTTTCACATAAATAGAGATTACCTACTATACAAAGTTATATTAATAGCGGTGATTTTTGTTGCGCAGAAATACAAAAAAAAATGTTGTGTTTAGTAAATTTGTAGAAAAAAAAAACTCAATAAGTAAAGAAAACCCCAACAGAGAATTTAATTTTAAAATCGTACCTATATTAAGCAGCTATCTTCTATTTAATAAGCTCTGAAAAATTGCTTGTTAAAAGAATATTTAAGAATAACAGATTTTATCATATTATTTCAGTCAGGTCACAGAAGATATGCGTAGGTAATAGTGAAAGCAAACTAAGATTTCCAGACAAAAAATATGCCGCTGAATTTGAGTCTTTTGTTACTTAGACATACGAGCGACACCTACCAACGCTTTTACGAATCGCTTAACTTGTTAACCGCCACATAGCTGAGCTGCCAATGTTGAACAACGCCATCTATCAGAATTTTCTATAACTAAGTGGAAACTCAAACGTTCACAGTTTCAGATCCGGAAAAGTGTGTTAGTGTATCGTTTGTATTCCGTTAGATGGCGCTTCTGACGGAAAGCTAAATTGACTAATTTTCCTGACTCATGGTTGGTACTTGGCAGAATAAATGACACGAAATTACAAATAACAAAGCTCGAAAGTTTTATTAAGAACAGTGTGAACGGATTTCTATAGTAACAAGGCTAGCATCTACTTAGAACCTACTTAAATTTACTGTAGAACCTAACTCACAAACACACATGTGACATGTTGCTTGTTTTCTTCTCATTTTTTTTTTATTGTAAACTCACTAGGTAACTTTTGCTATGACGCTATATCTAACCCTGGAAATCTTCCAGCACTCATAACTTGACAGCCAGATAGAAACAGGTTATGTCGAGGTAAGAATCGACAAAGTGACGAAATGTGGGTACCAGATTGAATCATTTTACCGATAATATCGTAGAAATCATGCTCGGCATTGTGACTCTTGTGGACTAAGGAATCTACATATTTCTTGTCGCTCGACATTCTAAGTGACAGATGGAAGAAATGTTTCCACAATCTGTCTCTTTGTTATAGACAAAATTCGTTTCTTCTATAGTGATCTTGATGCGATTTTGTGGATGACACCTTACAGATCTATACGCTTGTAAATAAATATAAGATATAAGTAAGTAGATAAGTCTTTGAAACGTGAAGTCATTTTAAATCTTACTCAGTGATAGTTCGCTAAGTAAGTTCACTACTACTAAAACTCCATTATTGGAAATTTAAATCCCGGGACCTGCTTGTAGCGTTAAGTAAATGCATTAGAACTGTTCATTAATGGTTATTAAGTACAGACCTAAGCCTCATAGTCGTTAAAGCAGATTAAAATCCTTGCGGCCCTTTTACTTATCACGTTTACGATATTATTCTCAGACTTAGCTTTAGTAAAGATTATCACGTTTATCACTTTTGAGAACATATATACATATAATTTAAGAAAATATGTAGGTACCTACATACATTAACTTACGTCTTTGTCTATTGATATTCTTGATCTATTGATTCTAAAGTCAAATCATTTATTTCAATTAGGCCATTTAAAAGGCACTTTTGAACGTTAAACTTACAAGTTAAGTAAAATTTAATGATTCTAGTTGCCCCTTCCAAAAGGTAGTTATGTATGGAGAAGAATGGGCAAGAAACTCCATACTTACTCTTTTAAAATAGTTTTTACAATATTTGTATACAATAAAAAATACATTATATGTGAATACGATGTACCTAGATTAAACAAAGTAAAATAAAATAAAAAATTAAAAAAAAACATACTATGCTAAGATAGATTAAGCATTTTAGTAGGATAGATACATGGTACTCTCACATTTACAAATATTAAAATCACGGATTAATATAACAAATCAAGAAAATATTAAATAAATAATAATAATAAAAAAAAAATACACAGCAGAATAGCGTGAGTGTTGCAAAAATAAAGTAAATTAAGATTTTGTCAAGTTCCTTGATTGCCCTATGGAGCTGGACCAGCATGTTGCCAAGCATTATTATCTTGAATATAATCGTCTAATTTGTAATATGCCTGTTTACAAAGTGTACTTTTAATATAAGTTTTAAATTTCCTTTCATTTAGTTTTAATATATCAAGAGGTATTTTATTGTAACATTTAACACAGTACCCCATGAAAGATGTCTGTACTTTAGCTAATCTGAAAAATGGTTGAGCTATTTTATCTTTAT
Source organism: Euplexia lucipara (assembly GCA_921972225.1). Lineage (NCBI taxonomy): Eukaryota > Metazoa > Arthropoda > Insecta > Lepidoptera > Noctuidae > Euplexia > Euplexia lucipara. Next base: position 10,942,644 of record OV179144.1, read on the forward strand.
TCCTAGTATTAATATTATGTCTATCACTTATTTTACTAAAAAGATGTGGGTTTTTTCTTACATGCATAATATTTTCGTAAATGAATTGACAAGGCACTGTCATAATATTAATTTTCTTAAATAATTCCCTTAAAGATTCTCGACGCGGTAGATTATAAATAGCTCTGACAGCTCTCTTTTGTAGAATAAAAATGGAATCAATGTCAGCAGCCCGACCCCACAGTAAAATGCCATACGACATTACGCTGTGAAAGTAGCTGAAATAGACCAAACGCGCGGTTTCTACGTCTGTCAACTGCCTGATCTTTCTAACCGCATAAGCAGCCGAGCTTAGCCGCCCCGCAAGAGATGTTATATGCGGTCCCCATTGTAACTTCTCGTCTAGCGTGATGCCTAGGAAAACGGTTTCATTAATATATTGGAGCTTTCCTCCATTCAACATGATGTCGCATTCGCTACTTCTAACGTTTGGTAACGTAAATCTAATACATTTGGTTTTTGTGTTATTAAGTACCAAATTGTTTGCCGTAAACCAATTTTGTACCTGAAGAATAGATTTATTTACGTCGTCAAGATTTTGAGAACGTCGGTCTACTTTAAAAATGAGAGATGTGTCATCTGCGAATAACACCATCTTCGGTTGATTCTGAATTAAATGAGGCAAATCATTAATATATACTAAAAAGAGGAACGGACCCAGAATTGAACCTTGAGGCACGCCCATTGTCAATTCAGACCCCGATGAGTTTACGCCGTTAATCTGGACTTTGACCTGTCTGTCTTTCAGATAAGATCTTATTAAGTTAAGAGCTTTATCCTTAATACCATAGTGATCTAGTTTTAACAGTAGTGTTTCGTGGTTAACGCAGTCAAACGCCTTCGACAGGTCACAAAAGATTCCAATGGCATCTTGTGCTTCCTCCCAGGCGTTGAAAATGTTTTTGATTAGGGTAACACCGGCGTCAGTTGTACAGCGCCCCTTAGTGAAACCATACTGATGTTCATGAAAGATGGAATTTTTATTAAAGTGACGTAACATTTGATTTAGCATTAACTTTTTAAACACCTTACTGAGAACTGGCAAAATTGACACAGGCCTATAGTTATTGGGGTCTTTACTATCACCGGATTTAAACAACGGAACAACTTTACTATGTTTCATGAGATCCGGGAAAACTCCTTCGTCTACACTGATATTAAACAAGAACGCTAAATAGGGTGCAATTGTTTCGATTATAGATCTACAGACTTTTACAGACATTCCCCAAAGATCTTCTGTTGACTTAATTTTAAGATCTTTAAAAGCTTTTATTACAGCCTGAGGGTTTGTATATTGGAAACGAAACTCCAGGGGGCATGCCTTTACATTCTCCTTAATTAAAGCAAAAGAAAGAGCGGATGAGGAGTGTAATGATTCCGTAGTTTTTAAGGGAATTGAAGCAAAAAAGTTATCAAATTCTTGAGCGACTTCTATATTTGAGTTTACTGGGCCATGTGCAGTTTCTAAATTATAATCATTGTCGTGCTGTTTTTTCCTACCTGTTTCATTATTTATTATTTGCCAGGTAGTTTTTATTTTATCATCCGCTGATTTTATTTTATTGCTAATATAAAGAGCTTTAGAAACTTTGCAAACACGTTTGAATATTTTTGAATATTTAGCAACATGCTGATGAAAGTTCGTATTTTTCACATGCTGCCTTAGGCCATAAAGTTCAAAAAGTTTTTCCCTGCTTTTACGAATACCTGGAGTTGCCCAATCACTAAATAAGAACTTAGGGTATATACTTTTAGTCTTAAGTGGAAGAGCGTCATTAAATTTCGTTTTTAATAGAGAAAAGAACTCAGCGTAAAACTCATTTGGGTCATAAATATTACTTAAGCTCTGACCTAATGTACCAGCTAAAGAGTTATTTAATTTCTCTAAATTTTTACATGTAATTGGCCTAAACCTTATTTGAGTTTTTTATGGTCGCTTAATGTTCGAAATTCTACCGTTTCAGATTTCTGCATTTTTTCTCCATTTAAATATTACTTATCGAAAAATGTCGAGTCTTATCGGTTAGGCCACTCTATATTCACCAATTAATAGTTCAACAGCACAAGATCACTCCTTATAATGCAGGCGAATATAGAAAACAGCGAGTCATTAAAAATGTATGTCCAAATGTAGTTCGTCGAACAGCTACAGCAAGGCGGCAACACGCCTATAAGGCAGTGTACCTTTACAATAAAATAAATAAAATAAAGAATATAGACCCCTTGACTAATAGAGAAGTTAAATTTATAATTAAAGACTGGTTATTAGGGCTTGATTATGACGAAACAGAATTAATATTACTATAATATCACGTGAAACACACTCATTACACCTGCATTCATAACACACAACACATTACATTCAACATCCGCTCACTACTCTCACACACACTACATACGCACAAACAATTACACGCATCCACAAATCCCACACATAGCTTAATAAGAGGTATTTATTGTCACAACAATTCTGATGCTTTTATTCGCATAGAATTATTGTTTTATCACTTGAGAGAGGATACTGATTTTTGTAACACAGGTCTTCGAACCTAGCACAGAAATCAGAGACTTTTTATTTTTGTAACGTTTTATGTGAATAAACATTTTATTTATTATATTATTTATTTACTTATCCATTTATTTTCCTAAAGGGATTCAAAGTTTTCGTTTAGCATATAATATAATAAAAACTATTGTGTGTTGTATATTTCAGATTGTTTTACCTTGTTAGTAACCAAGTATAGTTGAGAGCAATATTGGACAACAACAAAACTATTCATGTTATAAGACATTCCAATCATAGTTAATTTGCCTCTGACTTTATAACAATGATCTTTATTCTTATTGTGATTTGGTTTCTATCAGATATAAAATAACTGTCAAAGTACTGCTACCTAAGTACCCATATCCAAAATGATTTTTCTCCTCTGTGGCTTTACGTATTTTCAGTAAAGTTTTCCTTTTTTGTCCACTCAACGTCATTCAAAGAGGACTTGTCAAAAACGTTCTCGAGTCAAAGAAAAAGATGAATGAATCCAAAACAAATGAATGGGTTCTTAAATTAAATGCGCTGTTGTATTCGGTGTATATTTAGAAACTTTATTTACAAACGATGGATGGATGGTGTAAATGATGATTGGCTAGGAATTATTAGACTATTGAGATGACGACAAAAACGGATGTATGGAAAAAAGATAGGTATGCTTGGACATCAAGACGTAGACCAAATTATGATTTCAAAAAGGTGTTATTTTTTTCATTTTACAGAGACCAGCACATCAAAGGCTCAACATTTGGCAAAATGTGAGTGTACTGGTAAGCACACTTCTGACTAACCTTACGGGAAATTCAGGCGTTATATTACATATGCAGTTTCTCTCACATATTATTTTCAATATTATTTCGTCTGCACACATGATACTCATCAACGATCTTCATCACGTGTCTGCAAATACGACTCCACAATAAACAGACAATGTCTTTTAAGTAACAAGAAACACTTTGTATCTTTTACATTAGAATGTATAAGTACAGCATGGAGTACAATGGCGTGTTCTTAAGGTTTATTTTTAGTTGTCCCTGAACTGACTACAAATGTTAAGTATTCTGCAACTTTAAATGTATGGTAAAACACTTGGTGTTTCTGCTTGGAGTTTCATGGCTTTGGTTTTGCACGAATCTGTATTCTTTTATAAAATATAAGAAGCCTAAGTTTTATTTATTTTTTTAAACAAATTTATTCACCAAAAGTTGTTACAATTACTATACAGACATACAAGTAATTGTGACTTCAATCTCAATGCACAACCAATTACAGGCAAACACTACATGCAAAATGCTCAGTTACTTCCTATAATGTTAGCTATCTGACGCGCAGTCAAAGTCCTGTCAACATAAATCCAGCCTTTTAGGAGATTAGCCTAAAAATCAGACAGAAAAAATCTACAGGTACTAAAAAAAATATACTTTCAACATAATGTGTTCTGTAAAAAACTGTTAGTACCTATTTTAATTTATTTGTATAGATGTACGTACATGCACATCAACCGACCTAAAACTGTCAAATTTCCCAATCAATTTTAAACCTTATGCTTTAACAATAAATTTGAAAATGTATTAAAGAAATTGGACCAATTGTAGAAGGCTGATGTGCTGACGTTTGTACAATATTTACATGAATCATATAAAAGTTGTTTAATGGAATAAGCAAAGTGTCTGCTCCAAGATATTAGGGCCAGGGCTTACTGCTGAGCATGAGATCCTGGGTTCGAATCCTAGGTCGTGCAATAGGTTATTTCGTTTATCCATCTGTGAGTGTACAGACGCCAGCACGTTAAGTTAAATGTGTCAAATTTTTTCGATCGTTTTTTAACTTTATGTTAAACAGAATAAGGTTCATATTCAATTGGGAAAATTTGACACATTCGGGTAACTTGATGTGCTGGCGTCTGTACTACAGGTAAAACTGAACATAACTTTTCGGGAATAACAGGCGTACTATTGTGTTAAATGATTGGGTTTTCAAAATATTTCCGTAACTTAGTCACACATACTCGCTTTACTGTATACGATGTCGATTAACGTATTTATATCCGAATAAAAATAAAATAAATGATCGAATATATCGGAATTATATTTACTTTAAAAAAATGTTTAACCAGTAAGTCCGTCAATTTCCTGCTGAATCTAGAATTGCTTGCACCCTTGACCCCAATACTACGTAAACATTTATTATTTCTACAGTTTCGTGGTATTAAGTTCGAAACTCTTTTTACTGTATATAATGATGATGAACGTATTTATATTTTTTTCAAAAGAAATTGCAATTAGATTTACTGAGAACAATGTTTTCCAAGTAGTACGTCTATTTTCTGCTGATTCTAGAATTGGCGTAGCGCTTCACTTATCAGCTACGCCATCGTAGCCGTAGCCGGGCGTAGCGTTCGTATTAAAGTACCTTTGCTACGCCGTAGCATCAGGAATGTTAACTTTTTGTTCTTAATCGTTTATGGTTATGTATTTTCTTTATAAACAGATAAAAAAATGCATTATTAAACTGCCCTCTCCAATAGGTATTTGTTTTTTATCGTTCACAAAATACGTGTCCAAGTAGCTCTCAAGAACCAAATCCAAAGGAAATAAAACGAAACCAAATAAACTATTAAATTACTTAAAGGCAATCCTGTCTGGGTCTCGCAGTGGAGGAATTCGATTTCGTTTATCACTGTTACGTAAAATTTTGCTTACGACGCTCGTCAAAAAGATCACAGATAGGCGTGTGACGACCAGGCCTACACTTTGTAGAAACTAAATTCATATCTCAATGTAACGTACTGCGGTACTGCGTAGATTTGAGTGCCCTAAGGGTCTTCATGAGTACAGGGCGAAAGGGGCATCTTCGCACATACTATACCATGAGTTCTGTATATGTTCCTAAATCAGCCAGCTTTGAAAATTTTCGTGATATTTTTTTTAACCAACGAAAAACTGTATGACCACGCATTACTTTTTACAGAGTAGTCCGATTTTGATAATTATTTCACAGACTTCTGAATCCGTATTTTATAGTTTTTACTTTTACGGAGTTATGATTAAACGAAGTAAGTATGATCTCTAGATTTATCATACGTTTTTTAAGGATTAAGTTTGGAGTAACTTTTATCCGTGTTTATTAAAAAGGGGGTTAGTGTTTCTTATCGGCGGTTGTATTTTTTGTAGAAAGTTTTTTCCCAATTAAAAATAATTCACTACTTTCATTTATAAATTTATAAGAATTATGAAGGCACCAAACTAATGATATCGTCAATGGTTGTGCGTTTATGTTCCTTTTACCCTGAAATTTTAATTTAAGTAAGGGCAATAAAAATGAGTTCTACTTTAATCAAAATCCGGCCAAGTGTGAATCTTTCTTCTATACGACTTCACACCGTGCTTATTTACTAATAAACTCCATTCGATATAACATTATATATATATCGCTGTAATGCTCTCGTTGCTTCCATGTAAGTTAATTTTTTACAGGGCTGTATATTATTTTGCCATATATAATAATATACTAAGACATAGAAATTGCAAAAATATACCACAATAATTTTAATTTCAAAAGGAGTAGGTGTGTAAGATTCGTAGCATATGGCGCTCTATAGTTTCTGCCTACCCCCATGAGACAAAGGCGTCAGTTTATGTATATTCAAATTATATTTTAACATACATATATAAACTCACGCCATTTTTATTATTTTTCTAATGCTTTAATAAGTGGAAAACGAATTATTTCAAAATTAATTGGACATTTAAGGTACAATTATTTTTAACAATAATTTACCACAATTATTTAAATTCCAAAGAAAGTATGTAAGAATCGTAGCACATTTAAGGTATCTTTCAATATATTTTTAACAGGAAACTCTTGAACAAAGACTCGTTTTCTTTTTCTCAATAACTTTATCTGTAGCAAACCTGGATTAAACAAGAAGAAAGTCTAACAATTAAGTATCAACGGACTTCAGGTACTTAATAATATCTCCCGTTAAGTTTTAATTCTTTACAACGGTCTACCCGGTAAAGCCTTGTTCTAATGTACCTATGGACAATTTCTCAATAGCTACCTACTTAGTTACAAATAAAAAAGTAAAAATGATTTACTTTATCATATCATGGCATGACACGATGAAGACATATTATGTTTGTGTTTTGGCTGTGTCCATACCTAAGCTCAAGCTTGAGGGGTAGAAGGAAATTGTTTAAAGTCTCACCTTTAGGCTTAGACGTTTATACACTTGTCATGCGCGCAAGCCGCAGCCGGTTGAAATGCAACTGACAACCCTACATACATATTATGTTTAATCAATCATAATAAATGTACACTCGAGAGCAATGAATCCGGGTTATTTAAAAAAAACCTATAAATGTCGGAAACTAGGTATGCTAGCTTCATGAAATTACACCCATACAATGATCGTGTTAATCGCACAAACATTTGTCTTGAGTAGGAATGGAACACACGATCTCCGGCATAGCACTTAAGACTATTAACCACTAGACCAGGCCAGTCAAAGTAGTACTTTATGTGTAGACGAATCGAGTTAAATTATTACCTCCTACTACTACTATTGCAAATACTTTTACGTACTCTGTTATTGTATGTAACAAAGAGACACGCAGCGCAGTAGTTCAGTATAAAATTATGTATTTTTTATCTTTCAAAATCAATGCATTTCAGTAAGGTAGTTAGGTTAGGTAGTTAGGTTAGCTATAGGATAGGTATGGTAAGTTAGGTTCGGTTATACATATATGTGTTTAAGTAGATTAAAATTATGAGCATAATTTCTAATGGTCTGCGGCATCACTCGACAATCTATTGTTCATGTTAGTTTAAAGGTTATTTACATTAGTATTAACGTAATGTTGTTGCACTGATCTCTATGTTATTTTATTTAATTAGTGTCGTACCGTTTTAAACATCTATAAATGTATTACCTAATGAAATGCTAATGTAATTATGGCCACCTCCATGCTTAAAGTATTAAATAAAAAAACACATTTCACAATGCATTATATAGGTAGGCTTTCGTATTAGATAGAACTACTTATCACAATAAATAAAGGAAAGTTGGTAGTCTCGACAGCCGCTGCCGGCGGCACGTCGCGCGTCGTGGCGTTTCCGTGGTCTATGGTTCGAGAGGGTTCCGTACCAAAAGGGTGCCAACAGGGCTCTTTTTCTAAGCTACCACTGTCTTTCCGTACGTCTATATATCAGCGAGCTGTATCTCACAAACTAAATTAATGATAAATTTGGCGATAAACATCGTTTGTGCAAATTAACGATTTCATTTGATTTGTTTTTTTTATCCGTTATAGGAAGACAGTTATAATTTTCATAAAAGTATTTGCATTGCTTATCGAACAACAAATAAATAAGAAAATAAAACTACAGAGCCTAGCTACAAACTGAATGTTTCTTATAGAATTCATTTATGCAAATAAGCAACTCAGCACCGTTTGAACGTTTTAAAATAACATGAATAATACAGTCCCCCAAAATGCAGCCTTCACTCCACTTTCTAATATTTTTGTTACGAAGAAGAAGTGGTTGAACGAACTCTCCAGCAACACGTCTATCTGATAAGTTAAAAGAGCTTTAATTTGTACAATATCGTTCAAATTAAAACTAAATAAAATATTTAATCAACCAATTTTCAAGTCGTAGGTATTTACTTGTGATTATTCTATTATTTTATCTATACTTCTATACTAATATTATAAAGAGGAAAGGTTTGATTGTTTGCATTGAATAGGCTCCGAAACAACTGGACAGATTTCAAAAATTCTTGCACCGTTGGGAAGCTCCACTATACCCGGGTGACATAGGCTACTTTTTATCCCTATATTCCGACGGGAACTGGAACTACGCGGGTGAAACCGCGTGACATCTGCTAGTTTAGTATAAACCGGAACGGTAAATGGTATACGGGTTCATATCTGCTTGTGTTTATAAATTATACCGACCGTTGCTACTTAGGTACTAATATCTACCCTTTTCACTTTGAGGTAGACCGACAATTTGCTTGACATGACTCACGTTCTGCTGTTTCGTGGTAGCTTACTCATCAAGCCGCTCATATTGTTTGGACAGGCACTTCATGTTGAAACTTAAGTGTCTATGCGGCAAAATCTAGGAAGTAGTCTCTCTTGCCGTTTGGCTATACCAAGAGACATTTATTTTAAGAAAGATATGCGTAGTAAGAACTTTCAAATCCATATATTTGATTTGTAAAACATAGTTACAATAGTATACGTATAACGTGTTTGTGTCATATATTATGGTATCTGTATAGTTTCTTGTGTTCGCGTTGATGTATCGCACATGATTCTAATTGTATTAACATAATTGTCGAAAAGTAAATTCACATCATTATACATCGTGCAATGCAACAGCGTAGCCATTTGCAAAAACAAAACAATAGACACTTGTATTTAGTGTGATACATTGAAACTGGTACTCAGATTTTTGGGTTTCTAACGATTGTCAAAGATCTCAAAGTCTCAAAGTCAAAACAACTTTTGACTAACCTGTTCAGTCAAAAGTAGTTTTGACTGATTTTGCTAGTCAATAGTACTTTTGACTGGTTAAGAGTTTTGACTGCAACATATTGATTGATTGATTGATTTTTAGATCATTGTCAATCGTTAGAAACCCAAAAATCTGAGTACCAGTTTCTCTCATCACAATACCTACGTGGTCTTAAAAAAAAATCACTTCACAGTGCTAAACTCACAAAACACAGCAGGAACCAACGGCTTAAACGTACTTTCCAACGCAAGGAGCAGTATATAATTGATATGTTAAGAATTGGTCACCTACCCACGGACTGACCTCGTCAAGCGTAGCTCAACCTTTAGATGTCCCGTGTAACAGTTATTTTACAAACAAGCTCCTCCCAAGATATGAATAATATGCTTGTATATCATTGCAAATGAGGAACACTGTAAATACATTTCCACAAATAGGTCAAACCTCATGTGTGAAAAACGCAGCAGAAAAGTTTGACGGCATGGAAAGTGAAGAATCGGTAAAACTTTTTACCCTTTTCACATTATACACATTTCAACTCCCCCAGGAACAGCTTTGGTAGCCTTTATGCCCGCATGCACGTCACAGAAAGAAGATTTTGCGGCCTCTAAAAATGTTTTAATAGTGTTTTGTTTTATGGAAAATGTTCTATAGGATAAGCACGGAAGGAATGACACTACATCTTACACCTGTGTTAGATTCAGAGAAAAATACATGCGTATTTTTATGAAAACTTCCTTGAAAAGTGGCTCTTATTACTTCGCAGTTAGATTCACAATGGCATTCGATACGTTTACTTTGAATATCCGTATCTCTAGTAGTATACCTACATCATATCTGTGGCGCAATTTATCTATTTATGCTAAATATAAATAGGCGGTTTATTTTTAAATCTAGAAATAAAAAACCTACGTCCTATTTAAACGGTGCAAAATAAACGTATTGGTAATCGCTTTAGAACTAGAACGATGTATTTTTGCTGGACGCCCGTCAGTCATTAAAGCTCTTGATACCTAGTTATAATTTCCGAACGGCTAGAACCTAACTAGGTCACTTGAAATACGCAAAAAAATCTAGCACTGACGGTTGGAAAATAAAGCTGATGTAGCTTTAGGCAGCATAGTATCGAAACACTAATATCCACCGATCGATGTTACCTATCATCGATTTACTATGGATGAAGTAGAATATGCAACATGCGCCAAAGGAAAATGGCTTCAAACCGTACAGTAGACAAACGAATTTGCCAGTTAGGAAATTGCAAACTTTGCGAAGTAGCTTTACTTTGCATAACAAGCTGATTCATGAACTCACCTACTGTAGGTATTGTAATAAAAATCCGTCATCACCATAGATTTCATTGATTGAATTATTTATGAGGATCCACACCAAAGGGTTAAAAAGAGGTGTACCTTCTTAGTACACAAATAAACCAGCTAAGAAGTTACACCAAAGAATATAACCAAATTATAGAGGTCGAAATTAAACTTGCAATGCAGTTTGCACTCGTAAAATATAAAATAAAGTCAAAGTCAAAGTCAAATCATTTATTTCAATTAGGCCATTTAAAAGGCACTTTTGAACGTTAAACTTACAAGTTAAGTAAAATTTAATGATTCTAGTTGCCCCTTCCAAAAGGTAGTTATGTATGGAGAAGAATGGGCAAGAAACTCCATACTTACTCTTTTAAAATAGTTTTTACAATATTTGTACACAATAAAAAATACATTATATGTGAATACGATGTACCTAGATTAAACAAAGTAAAATAAAATAAAAAATAAAAAAATAACATACTATGCTAAGATAGATTAAGCATTTTAGTAGATAAGTACATAATTATGTGGATAGATACATGGTACTCTCACATTTACAAATATTAAAATCACGGATTAATATTTAACAAATCAAGAAAATATTAAATAAATAATAATAAAAAAAAATACACAGCAGAATAGCGTGAGTGTTGCAAAAATAAAGCAAGTTAAGATTTTGTCAAGTTCCTTGATTGCCCTATGGAGCTGGACCAGCATGTTGCCAAGCATTATTATCTTGAATATAATCGTCTAATTTGTAATATGCCTGTTTACAAAGTGTACTTTTAATATAAGTTTTAAATTTCCTTTCATTTAGTTTTAATATATCAAGAGGTATTTTATTGTAACATTTAACACAGTACCCCATGAAAGATGTCTGTACTTTAGCTAATCTGAAAAATGGTTGAGCTATTTTATCTTTATTCCTAGTATTAATATTATGTCTATCACTTATTTTACTAAAAAGATGTGGGTTTTTTCTTACATGCATAATATTTTCGTAAATGAATTGACAAGGCACTGTCATAATATTAATTTTCTTAAATAATTCCCTTAAAGATTCTCGACGCGGTAGATTATAAATAGCTCTGACAGCTCTCTTTTGTAGAATAAAAATGGAATCAATGTCAGCAGCCCGACCCCACAGTAAAATGCCATACGACATTACGCTGTGAAAGTAGCTGAAATAGACCAAACGCGCGGTTTCTACGTCTGTCAACTGCCTGATCTTTCTAACCGCATAAGCAGCCGAGCTTAGCCGCCCCGCAAGAGATGTTATATGCGGTCCCCATTGTAACTTCTCGTCTAGCGTGATGCCTAGGAAAACGGTTTCATTAATATATTGGAGCTTTCCTCCATTCAACATGATGTCGCATTCGCTACTTCTAACGTTTGGTAACGTAAATCTAATACATTTGGTTTTTGTGTTATTAAGTACCAAATTGTTTGCCGTAAACCAATTTTGTACCTGAAGAATAGATTTATTTACGTCGTCAAGATTTTGAGAACGTCGGTCTACTTTAAAAATGAGAGATGTGTCATCTGCGAATAACACCATCTTCGGTTGATTCTGAATTAAATGAGGCAAATCATTAATATATACTAAAAAGAGGAACGGACCCAGAATTGAACCTTGAGGCACGCCCATTGTCAATTCAGACCCCGATGAGTTTACGCCGTTAATCTGGACTTTGACCTGTCTGTCTTTCAGATAAGATCTTATTAAGTTAAGAGCTTTATCCTTAATACCATAGTGATCTAGTTTTAACAGTAGTGTTTCGTGGTTAACGCAGTCAAACGCCTTCGACAGGTCACAAAAGATTCCAATGGCATCTTGTGCTTCCTCCCAGGCGTTGAAAATGTTTTTGATTAGGGTAACACCGGCGTCAGTTGTACAGCGCCCCTTAGTGAAACCATACTGATGTTCATGAAAGATGGAATTTTTATTAAAGTGACGTAACATTTGATTTAGCATTAACTTTTCAAACACCTTACTGAGAACTGGCAAAATTGACACAGGCCTATAGTTATTGGGGTCTTTACTATCACCGGATTTAAACAACGGAACAACTTTACTATGTTTCATGAGATCCGGGAAAACTCCTTCGTCTACACTGATATTAAACAAGAACGCTAAATAGGGTGCAATTGTTTCGATTATAGATCTACAGACTTTTACAGACATTCCCCAAAGATCTTCTGTTGACTTAATTTTAAGATCTTTAAAAGCTTTTATTACAGCCTGAGGGTTTGTATATTGGAAACGAAACTCCAGGGGGCATGCCTTTACATTCTCCTTAATTAAAGCAAAAGAAAGAGCGGATGAGGAGTGTAATGATTCCGTAGTTTTTAAGGGAATTGAAGCAAAAAAGTTATCAAATTCTTGAGCGACTTCTATATTTGAGTTTACTGGGCCATGTGCAGTTTCTAAATTATAATCATTGTCGTGCTGTTTTTTCCTACCTGTTTCATTATTTATTATTTGCCAGGTAGTTTTTATTTTATCATCCGCTGATTTTATTTTATTGCTAATATAAAGAGCTTTAGAAACTTTGCAAACACGTTTGAATATTTTTGAATATTTAGCAACATGCTGATGAAAGTTCGTATTATTCACATGCTGCCTTAGGCCAATAAATAAATAGATATTCCACAACTTTTACACAACGCCATATTTTAGTCTCAAACTAGGCAGAGCTTGTGTTATGAGTACTTACCAGCTGATAAACATTCACATTATAAATAAATTACACCCAAACACAGAACCAATGAGCGTGCTCATCACACAAACATAGGTTTGGGTCGGAATCGAATTCACGACCTCCAGCATATAGCAGTTAGAGTTACTAACTACTAGACTACCAGGCCAGTCAAACAAATAGGTTACCTAGCTAGTAATTCTACTTACAATGCAGTTAATAAAATAGGCAATTCTGTATCTATCCAAATTATGTGAAACGTAACATAGACACAAATAGTCGTACTGTCTCTCATCAGTAAGTTGTATCAATTCTAATTTGATCTGTATCAAAAGCATTCTCTCCATCCCTGTGGCCGTCACTATGTCAAACCTGAGCCAAACAATGTCCGAATCAAATTCTTCTGGCTTGTATTTACTTTTAAAAGTTTGTCAGACACTCGAGTCAGTAGCTCGTAGTAATAAAGTTATATGGGCTTCTTACTTCCGAGTTTTTGACGTACCTATATGACCTTTATGTGTATAATACAAATGGTTGACTTATACGTAACGTTAAATACTTTTAAAATTTAAAATACCTACTGGTGTCGAGCATAATATTCTGTTCGGAATAATAATAATTTGATTTATATAATATGTTGCTTCATTTAAAAAATGTGTAAGTATTTGTATTATTAAGTTTTAATTTTTAATATTTGTCCCCCTGTTAACGTTAATTTCCAATTTTAAATATAATTTTCATTACTAATTGTTTATTTTTTAGACCTAATGTGAATGCTATGCAGACCTTTAAGTGACATTTTTATACAGGATGCCCTCGTAAATATATTTTTGTAAATAAGTCGTTGGTGTGCCTTAATAAACAAATAAATACAACAACCTTTGGGTGATGCAGACTACGCCCAAAGGTTGACAAGTAAAAAACGCCTATGGCATTAAGTACGCCTCTGTTCGAGTACATTAGTGATTTTGAAACAATTGTTCCCGACCCGGCAATATGTTTTAAAAAAATAAACACATTTCAAGGTTTTTAATTCAAACCTATAGGTGATACCTTATTGTGCTTGCTTCATTAATTTTAACCCTTAACGCAACTCAGGATACATATATTTTAAAACCTTTAGAATGGAGTTTACGTTTGCGTCAAGTATTCGACCTATGCTCTTAATGTATGAATGAACCATATTTTATCACTTATCTAACATTTTTTTATGTCTTGTTGTGTTATTTTCGCGGATAAAAATCATCCTCAATCATAATGTTTTCGCTTTGACATCCTTTTTCGATAATAGATACCTATCTTTGTGATTTATTTTCTGACTATTCATATACCTGTTCCGGTTCTTTATACATGTAAGTTTTTATCCAGATTGATATTAAACATAACATTTTGATACCATGAGTTCAATAGCTACATAACTCGCACGTTGAAATTTTCCTTCAACTTTTCCTCATTTCTACTTATATCATTTCTGATGTTCTTCTTACTTTAAACAGTATAATACCATGATTTGTATCTAACCCGATGATGAAACCAAACTAAAGATAAAAAGTAACTTAAAGTATCCAAAGTAAAAAAGTGACTTATTTACATTTTAAGGAAAATCTCATTGAGTTAGGTAGACTGATAAATGTGATTAAATGTAAATAAAAACAACATCACAATATACTGTAAATATTTGGTTAAGTCAAAATCAAATCAAATCAATCAAAATCAAAAGTTTCAAACTAACCCGAGAATCAGCACTTTTTAAACGTCAAAAAAAATACATCAGACAGTCCCCCAAAACAGAAATGGCAGAACAAACCCCCCAGCAATACATCTGATTCGTTTGAAGATCTTTACAATGATAAAATAGCATAATATAACGGTTTATTACGTACTTTTCAAGTGACATCTGACAGATAGAGGTCATTGACGTTCCTATTCTCATTTGAAACGCATAGTAAGCCGGGAATAGTGTTGCTTCACAAAAGTAAAAGAATTTGTCAAATCAGTTTTTAAGTTTATTCGTTACATACAAAAATACAAACATTTTTTTCTTCTTTAACATAATATACGATATAGATACCGACGAAAACTTTCAACTCTAGGGTATCCATAAATATGTACCGAACTCATAGTATTAGGTAGTATGAGCATCGATTACTCTATGTAGGTAGGCAATGCCTTTACGTAGTGCAGGTTTCTAAGACGTGCAACTTTAAAAAGTTTGGCCGCAGCTGATAGGTTGAATTTCAAGTAGAGAGAAGACAAGAATGCTTGTTAAATAATAGAATTAAGTAGGTCGAGTGGCATTGGTATTTCTTACGTAAAGTTTCTTCTTCAAACTCTACGGTACTCAAACTTTGGTTAAGGTATTTCAAGTTTAGTTTAGTAGGGCGTGGAAATTCAGGGACTCAATATCAGCTCGAAGACTCAATTACAGCAAATCGAAAAAAATACAAACAAATTATTTTTTTTTGAGACAAACCCAAGCAATGACACGAACTATAAGAATTCTAAATAACTTCGATGGTTTACGAGAGCCAACGTCTCGATGCGATGGGCCCAGAATAAAGATGAAGAATGGATGGAAAAAGATGTTTCATAAATAAAACCAGAATACTGACGGTGAATAACAACCAGATTTTGAAAAAAAAAAACATATTTTATCTCCCATTCATCGGAATAAATCCAGTCTTGTTGAGTTCATAAAAAAGGAGGGTATTTCTGATTCAGCTTCCTAAAATTCTATTAATTTCTGTCTATTTAGATGCCCAGACCCTTCCGTTATAAGTACTCAATTGTCTATATATTAATACGCACAGAAATATGTTTTATAATACCACTAGTTGATCCCCGTGACTTCGCCCACGTTGATGTCGCTTATCGCGTCCAGTTCCCAGATAAGTAAGTGAAGAACCTTCATACTGAATTTTATTTGAATAACTTCAAAAACTGCAAAGTGTCATACTAACTTTACACTCCCATTTTATCCCCTTAAGGGGTGAATTTTCAAAAATCTCTGTGCAAAATTTCAAGTTTCTAACCCTTATCGTTTAGGCCCTGCGTTGCTATGTCCGTCAGTCAGTCAGTTACGTTTTTTGTATATAAATATAGATAAATAGAAGATAAATGTATATTGTAGACACATGAGTGAACATTTATACCTCGATTACTCCGAAACCATCCTAGGTTATGTACACATTCTAATATCAGATAAAAAAGCTCTGTTCAATATTAAACTGTTTACGATTTCTCTTGAAAATATATTTATTAAAAGGTAAACAATGAATCATACAACCATCGATCCATCATACGTTGACTGGAGTAATAAACAAACATACCACAAGTAATGACTCGCGAGCTTTGAACGTATTTTTAGTCTCCTATGAAAATTTTATGCACATTTGAGGACGACTCACAAAACCAGAACTTCGTGAACTTCAACATCCACTGCTTGACGAGATTTTCATCCGATACTTGTGTCTTAGTTAGTGTCCATTAGGACACTAGTATCGGATGAAAATTGTATGTGTGTAACTATGAGTTTTAGTACGCTCCACTGCCACTCCAATACTGATATACTATTCTAGATGGCGTTACTGAGACATGGGATCAAAGTTTTTCTACGACATTTGCTCGCATGCCTCTATAAAGTATAATATTTTAAATCTCTTTGCTTGATTCACATGTTTAGGCAAGAATATAATAGGTTCATTACGAGCAGTGTACGTCGTTGTAGATTTTCGACCAGCTAGAAGTCTAAACATGAAGCCCTTGTTTATAAAACGCAAGCTCCCAATTCGCACTCGGCAATGAAACCAGTTATGACGCCGTAACTCCAAGTTGTTTGAACAAAGTTTAATTATTCAAGGGTTCCAATATCCTGTTTATTTGAACTCAACATGTGTCAGGTCGTGCCCTCGTAAAAAACGAAATGTTTTCCTTTGTCAACGTATTTATGAGACCTTGATTTCATAGAGTGATAACCGAACAACGGAAAAACTGTCATGAATTTTATTATATCTGGATATTCATTATATTTAAAACTGTGTATGTAGTTGATTGACGTAGAACGGAGGTATGTAATTTTTCGTCAAAGTTTTTGTTATAATTATTATCCCTTGTTTCAAAAACGGTGAAGGAGAACATCGTGAGAAAACACGATACACACTTTATGCCTGAGAGATTTTTCTGGACGGTACGTGAAGCCAAGTCAAGGCGACATAAGAACTCTGAGACCTGGCTGGACTGGCCTGTTAGTCTAGTAATTAGTGGCCGTGACTGCTATGCCAGAGGTTGTAGGTTCGATTCCCACCCAGGACCAATATTTGTGTGATGAGTACAATCATTTGTTCTGTGTCTGGGTGTAATTTATCCAAGCTATGTATGTACTTAAAAATATATAAGTATGTTTATCAGCTGTGTAGTACTCATAACAATAACTCTGCTTAGCTTGGGACTAGACGGCGTCGTGTGTGAAAGTTGTGGAATATTTATTGATTTATTTATTTACCTAACCTGCTGTCACTAACCACACAAAAATAAGAACTAAATCAAAATCAAAAATCAAGTCATCTATTCAAATTAGGCTGAGGATCAATACTTTTTGAACGTCAAAAATTACATAAATCAGTCCCCCAAAACGCTCGCCCTTCGCAACTTCCTAGTGTTTTTGCTGGAAAAAGAATGCAATAATTTTACAAATTTCATTTTTTTTTGAACACGCATGTAATTTATATTTTGCATCTCAAATAAATAAGCCTATATATTATCTATCTCGAGTGTTTCAGACTGGGTTTTTAGATTAAGAGCCGTTATAATTTAACTTGATTAAAATGCTGAACGACCTTTTAACATTATCCTCGGGCTCCTTTCACTTATCGCATGATCCTTCAGAGTACTTTTGTTTAAATTATTTCAATTAGAAATCTAACACGCAGGTACATGTATGTGTGTTTGTAGGTATGATATTTGTGAGTGTCAATGATTCTCTTAATATTCATCATAAAGTTGTTGATTTATTTTTTTGCTTAACAGTAGAACCCGCGACTTCTTTCACGTTAAAATTGCATGGGTTTTGATCTTTGTTTGGACCCCTAATTTTTTTCTAAAATTCTAGTAGCATCAGTTACTCATTATAATAGATGTTTGATAATGTAAAGCGTGTCTAAGCTGGTCCAGACATAATGTTGGTAAATCTAAATAAACAGACAGACAAACAGACAAATACACTTTTTTTGTTTGTATAACTAGGTACATACAAGAAGAAACGACTTTAAATCCGTAAGATAGATAATTTTAATAAAAATAAACAGAAAATTTAAAAAGAAACACTTTGAAACTATTTAAGTTTATTGTTTCGAATAAAATCTCTATAAAAACATGTTACAATAATTTTATCTATAATTCAGAACGCCTTGTCTAAAAAAACTATTACGAGTATTTACTTATACATAGCCAATTAAAGGGGAATGCCCACCGGTCATAGACACTTCGGCCACGGGTGCCCACATATAAAAGCATATGGAAATGATAGTATGCAATAAAAAGAATGAACTGGTTAAGGAATTGATTTAAAAAAAGTCCGGATTTTTAAGATATAAAAGTTTTATATTTTCACATATTACAGTTTTACAATAAGGTATTTTATAACCTTATACATCATTTGTATCATAAACAATCAGCACATCATCAAGGAATTGAGCAGGAGGTAAAATATTAGTCTGATGCCGTGCCCAACCCAAATACCTACCATAATACCGTCATAACATGGGCACAGCATCCTACCGTTCGACGGCCGACAATACAACTGCAACAATACATTTTTATTGCACTTCTACCGGAATCATTGCTATTAGTTAACAAAATAACACAAATGCAAACGAATTCGACTTTTGGTAATTTTGTTGTGATCACAGAGCATGTAAACACTTGTAATTTTGCGTGACAGCTGACAGATTCGATGTTGCCACTTAACAGACCCATAATCTATATCGATTTTTCATTTGAATTTTAATTAAAGTCTATAAAGCGCTTTAAGTTCTGCACGTCTTGTAAAATACATTTTCTTGTACTTATTTAAATTGTGTGTTTTATAGAAAGGATTAGAATAATTGTGCATTTTCGTTATGATCTAAAGAATTTATAGTAAATCAACTAGCAATTCACTTGTTTCATTATCATAACATCAGAATAAATAGAACACCATAAAAATCGATCGACAAACAGAGAATCGATTTTTTTTAACGTGATTAGTAATTGGCAACACTTTTATTTTTCTCCGTAACCTGCGGATTTGTCATTTATCATTTCGTTACTTTTTATTTGTGCAACATTTTTCCAATCTTCTTTGGATAAATGAATACCGCTATTTATAACCATAAAAACAGACGTATTTTTCTAACAAAAGCAAATTGTTGGGCGTTTCATGGCCGAAAATGGGCATTTCCCTTTCCTTTTTCTTTTCTAGTTCAGATTTTCTTTTCTAACAGCTGATTTTTCAATAGTCAGTTAATGTATAGTGTACCTATGCTTGTTGAAAGATACGTGAATGTAGTTTTACTTCTTTTCAAAAATAAAGGAATGTTTCCTTTATGTAAAATGATCTATCCTTAAGAATTAGAAGTGGTTAGAACTTCAGTGCCCATTGACTTTTCCAGCTTTTATATTTGTTATAACACGCATATAATATTAAACTGTTATTTTGACATTATAGGCAATTAAATTTTATTTATTTGTATGTATAGAGTATAGATTTGTATAGAATTAATACGTTTCAACATCATTATTCTAAAGTTTTTTCTCCCTCATTTTATCACAAGCTCTAAACTAGAGTAAGATGCAATAAGACCAAGTTGTAAAGAAGTAATATCTCTCATTTACTGCGACCAGCTCGCAATTAGGCCCTAACCGCAATTAACTGATAACACAGCAGTTGTTTAAAACCATAAAATGTATAGTTTGATAGCCTACATATTTTCGCACCCAACGAAAGACATTAAATAGCAATTAGACCCTAAATATGCATTTTATTTAAACACGTTTAAACTCGTCCTCATTGAAAAAAGATTTTCCGCTGCTGCTCAAAATTCATCACACAAGCATACAGATTACGCGCAAACAAAATAACATTTGACCCTTAAAATCTGTGAGCAGTCCTGACCCAAATTCAATGAAAGAGCAATTTATATTATACGTACGTACACACTAAATATATATCTATAAAGTTACTGCTAATTTGACCCCGCTTAGGATGACCAAACAGGATTTAAAATGGCTGCCAGCTTTGGACAGCTTTAAACAGCATTTATGAACATCATTGTTTCTTTACAAAGTAGATATAAGTAAAAGTCCAAGATCCGTATTGTGGTACCAGAGTTATTATAATGTTAATTGGTGTGCGTTTACACTGCTCTACCCTGTTAGTGTAAGGCATACATATATAGTTTTCAAATTGTCTAAGCCCTAAGTTTATGTGATGCAATATACTTTTCATCTTCATCTTCCGACTTAAGAACAGTGTTGGCCCAGTGGTAATTAAAAGCCGCAACTTAAAAGGTATCGGTACCCAAACAGGTGCTTTATTTTGAGTAAATTATTTCATCACCACTGTTCTCAGAACGATAAAGAAAGACATCATGAAGAAACCCTCATGTCCTAGAAGAAAAAATATGAAGATATGTGACGTCTACCAACCCACACTGGGCCAGCGTGGTAGATACTTTCGCAGCTCAATTTTTCTCACAGAGAAGAGGCCTGTGTCCCACCAATGGTAACATTATAAGCATTGAGGTTTGTTGTAAAAATGATATAAAAACAAACAAATAATAAAAAGTAAATATTTCAAAATAATCCTTCAAAAACATTCCAGCGTAAAATTCAATTTCGCAGCCATTCCATTATTAAAGGATTTAAAAATGCGAAAGCTGAAAAGAATAACAAGAATTTTGCATAGAACGTGTAGGTGTACGACAGATTGACATCAGAAATATGTTACCTTATTCAAGTTGACTTAATAAAGAAAACCTTTTTACTTTGTAACGCGAGGGGTAAAACACAAAAATCATTTTAGCCATAATATTGAATAGAATAGAATAAGTAATACTCTTTATTGTAAACCATAAAAACTTCCAAAACATAACTTGAAGGGTTACACTTTTGGAAGGATTTGATAGTGACAGAGAAAGGATAAGCAATTTAAAAATTTAGTTATGGCAAACTTTATCTTCTATTGAAAGTCAGCATATAATTATGTCATTAATTCATTTTACTTTTTTCAGGAAAACAAACTCGAACTATTCCTAAAAGTAGAACTATGCTGTATGCTGATTGAACTCATATTTTTAGCAGTGCTATTCTGAAAAGTTTATTTGCGAAATCACTTCTGAATCCGCAGTGAAATCATGTGAAATTAAAATATCGTATTCTTAAATGCAGTGATTTCGACACTAGCGCCACCAAGTGATGATCAAAGTGAAACGAACTAAAACGGGTGAGTATTTTGACGATGACATGTGAATACCGAAACTTGTACAGGCGACATGAGAAACGTAGTAAGCATGACTTTCGAGATGATTTGCGAAATTACTTTCGAAGTGATTTACCATTTACAGAATAGCACTTCTGCTGGGAAATGATCTGCTAAGTTCACGCACACTAAGACATGCAGGTAATTCGTAGTGTACCATTTGTTTTGTTTCTTTCTTGATATTTTTAGTAGATAGGTACTTAGACTAGACTACCTCATTGGTCGGGTGGTAGCATGCACTACTGCTGATCATGAGGACCCTAGTTCGATCTGCAGGTCGGAAAAACCATTATTGAGTTCTTCCATGTGGAATTACTCAAAATCAACACGTAATCAAGATTTGTGCCCGAATGATGCCAGTTGGTTGGTGTCTATGACCACATTATCAACGTAACCAAAGCAAAAGAAGTATGTAAGAATCGTAGTAGATTCCTCTTATGAATGTAGGGTATGTATAATATGTGATGGCAATAGGGTCGCCCCTATTACATGGGACTTAAACATAGCTAGCAAAGTGTAGGGTGTACTAATAGCTACACTTCTGCCTAACACTTCGGGGATAACAGTCGTGATGGCAAGTTTTTTTAAAAATGTGTAGAACGTTCTACCTACGTTTACCTTCTTGCGCCTACCATGTTCTGTCTCTGCACCACCTTAAGGTAGACTGGTGGAAAATGCCTAAGGCATTAAGTCCGCCTTTGTACAGTTTATTTTACTAGTGCATAAAGTTTTAATAAATAAATAAATAAATAAATAAACGTTCTCAGTTTACTACTTTCTTATTGGTAATCAACAATATCTCTGGCAGCTAAAAAGACTCGTAAACTTGTCGCCACTGAACTTGATTACATTCAGTGGGTATCTATCTCCAAGATATAGTGTATCCATCTGCCTAATAACATTTTAAGATCTCGAGCGGCGCCTTAAGGAAGTGTCGGAGGGAACACGTGGAACGTGACAATGACCTGATGCGGCAGTAAAATGAAATGAGCTTTACGTAAAGTGGAAATGCAAAGACGTTAAGGATATTGCACATATGGTTCTTCTTTGGTTTCCAACTAGTAAACAGTAGACCACTGATAGTTCGTGAAACCTTTAATATGATCTGCGAAAGGTTTACAATAACAATTTCTATAACTCATAAACATTGAATAAAATGTTTTCCAAAGATTGTTTTTGCAGTATCAATGCTTATGAATTTTGTGGTGTAAAACTGGTCCTGAAAGAAGAAAGAAAATAAAGAAGAAAAAAAAGTTCAAAGCGGTACCAGGGATGCAGAAAGCGGCAGCGAAACCAGCTTTCGGTTGTGTACCTATGTGAAATTCGATGCTATCCCCAAACCTCACTCACAGAAGCAAAGTCACAACTCGGTTTTGTTTCGACAACAATGGAATCCAGTCAATGTCATTACGTGGCTCACTTCGGAGCGACAGTCGTCCATTTCAACGTGATGTTTGTAAATGTTCGTGAAATGGCGGACAAAGTCGCCGTGTGTAAAGCTTCTTAGAAGGTTGGTTTACGCGGAACCTCATAACGACCTGTGAGTAATGACCCAGGAATACGAATAAAGGGGGTGATGAAGTAGCATAGTACCTACTATGCACCATAGTTACATTATAGGTACGTAGCCAAGTATGTTACGACAGAAATTTCTATTTAGAGTAACGCGCCACAGCGCTAAAAGGTTGTAAAATGTAATTCTAAAACAATACGAGTTAGGTGATAATATGTTGACTATAGAGTTTACAGGATAATCCTTTATTATGGATTTGACATCTTCCATCATACATAGGTAGGATATGTAGGTATACACAAGGACAGATGTCCATAATAATATGCTGTTTATGAGTAAGTATTTGTTTATTCCTATGTCATTTCCCTAACATGTGGTTCATTCCTTTCTGCGATCATGGCATTATTCGTCGTAAAAAGAAAACAGTAAAAAGGTACTCGTCGAAATATTCACACATGAGTATATGTAAATATTGGGACGAAATATTGCTTTTTATCTTTGTAACAGTAAACAAACTGATTGAAAAAAAAAAACAATTCCCTGATTTACAATTTTATTACGACATTTGCTTTTATTTATTTATATAGTGCTTGGATGACTTACAGGCAAATAAAATAAGACTCATATAGTAAATTTAAGTAAACCTGTGCCAATTATAGGTATTTACAAATAGAACGTGATGCGCAAATCATCAAAACGTGCGACGGGGAGGTCTATCAAAGAAATAAATAGTGTCTCTGCCTACAGCTACGAAATGCACGCGTAGGAAAAGAAATAAAAAAAAATACACTAATAAATATTTATACTATGCCTCAAAAGAATTACACATTTGTATTTCTGGATAACCGATCCGTGATTCTTGTTTGAGCCTTTATTGATTTTTAAAATAGTTAATTTAAATTATTATGTAATTAACGGTACCTATTATAACAGGTGAACTGAATAAAAACCATTTTCTGCGGCGAAAATGCAGCTACGTCAGCGTTAAAGCCGAGAAAGTTAGAAAGAAAAATTGAAACAATGGTATGCTTTGTTTGTCATCGTCAATCATTTCAAAAATATAAAATCGTGTAGTTTTTACCAGAGCATCTATCATCATCAGTCACTTTACCAATAGTATGTCACACTGTCTCTCTTATTAATAACAGTGGCATATAATTACTGTTTATAATATGCTTGATAAACTCATGTTTTCAATTATTGTTTGACCATAATTAATGTTGTGGATTTTATAATAAGTTAAACAAAGCAAATCACATTTCAAGAAAAATGTAACAGTCGGTAAAGGAAGACTTTGTTAGGAATCCGACATGCCTGACAGAGTGAGAAATATTTCTCGACATATGTGGTGATGACCCCACGAAGAGAAGAAAAAAATTAACGGAGTGGTAACATTTTTTTAAATGATTGCCTTTATAATGACTATAGGACCTTAGGAGTTTACGTACTAGATATACTTTTCAATAAATAAAAGAATAAACTTTGGTACAGTATAGCAATTAGTGAAGAAAAAAAAAATCTTTATCACTTGTAATCAGACCGTCAAAAAAATAATGTGGATACAAGTGATGTTTACTTTGCTACCACTACCTTACTACTTAATTGATGTCTAAATCTAACGATAGTTACCAAAAAATCCAAACACATAATATCGACCCGGTAAAAAGAACGATGCACGTAAGAGCTTATTTTAATTCAATATATTGCCAACGTTTATTAGATAAGTACAAAGACATACACTAAAAGCGCACGAAATGTTTAACCTGAACGACTTTGTACCCACAAATGCTAAAATCAAATACGGGAAAGGGTGTTGCCAACCACACAGCAGTTAGGTTGAACCGTAAACTACAATATTGGTCCCTAAATGTTTTCAAACTAACACGCTTAGTTGCTCATTAGCTTTTAACACACTGACTTCCCAATTTGTGTCAAAAGGTAAAGGTAAGGTTTTAGGCTTTAGACTTTCAAAGTATGTACCAGAAGTCCAAGTAATAAGTATCCACTTTAGTTTTTACTTCCTAGATGCTATGGAACCTTCAAAAATGAGGTCCTTTTATCCGAAATCTTAATGTTAATACTAAAATTCATTTTTTTATTATGAAGTTGCCAATTAAGCTTGAGCAAGCATGGTCAATCAATGCTCGGACAGTAACAGGCTGGTATTAATATTTAGTGACAATTCTGATCATAGGTATTTGTAGCTGTATTTCTGTAGAAGTAATTGTAGAAGTAATCGAAAAAAGTATGCTGAGATCGTTTTGTCGATGTTGTGAGGATGAATGAAACGCGGCTAAGGAAAGGTATATAAGGCAGATGTAAGTCGAAACGCTGGTGGGGGAAGCTCTAGAAGGATATACCTAGACTTTATTGGTGAGGAGTTTTAGAAAGTTCAGGTGCGTAATACTGGCATTTGACGTGTGTTTATATACATGTATGAACGTAAATGAAGCAAAAGAAGTATGTAAGAATCGAAGGAGATATGGCGGTCTGTAGTTACTGACACATGGGAAAAAAGGCGTGAGTTTAGATATGCATGTAATTGCACGATCACTGTATGTTACATTCCGTTATTTATTGTTTGTCTAAGCTCATTAAATGAACTATGAGTAAAAAAATATGCGTCAAACTTATTATAGTTCTTTGACGCCTTAGAATCCTGGTTTTATATTGCTCTCCTTCTTTTTGGATCCAGCTTTAGTATTAATTGTGTAATGAACAATTTATGTAAGATATAAGAAACATAAATGTAGGAACAGCTGCTTTTTTTTTTCGCTATTGTTGGTTTGGCCTGATAGTAAAAGTTGTTCATAATGAGGATAAAAAAAAATATGTAAAGAAAAAACAAAAAATCTTATCATTTTAGATTACAATTCAGAAGGTATAATGAAAATAATTACAATATTTCTGGGGTGGTTATGGGTGCACAGAGTACCCTATCCCCTGAACTAGGCGGGAACCTGTGTCCAGGGGATTTGGACGTGAACGTTCAGGTAAATACACTACATACTACTAATTCATCTTAGGACGGTTGTGTGTCGCCGCTATAAAGTACCAGGAAGAGTGCGAGGGTTTGCTGCTGAGCTTTTACACCCCCGAAGAGGTCTAAAAGACTTAAATTTAACCGTGTATTATGATTACTATCACAATCAAAATGAAATAATAAATACCTACTACGATGTACATTTTTGGACTTCTTACTTACAACATGACGTAAAAATATACTAACATACAACTGTCTAATGTTTAGAGGTATTCGTAACTTCTTATATTCGCCAGGTCTTGTGGAAACCCCAAAGGATAAAAATGGCGATCCTTGTGGAAGCGAACAGTGACAAACGAAGGTATTTATGAGTTTGTTGGAGTACTTTCCTGGTGTATATTATTTCCCAATGGACTTCATGTTTTAGTCGTAAATACTTTTTGAACAAAATAAACATTATCTAGACCAGTATTCCATTCCAACACAATACCTATTCCTTGGTAAAAGTGATGACTGCCTATCTGACCTCCACAACCCAGTTACTGGGTAACACACGATACCCCTTGGTTAAACTGTTGTCAGAATTGACAACATTTCAAAATTGACATGACCCTAAAACAAAAATACCGTTTCTTCATTTTTGTATGTTGAGTTCAAATATATATTTTTTTAAATTTTTATAGCTTAAGTTCTGAGAAAAAAAATAAAAACCAAAAACCATGCGATGACGTCACTTATACGGTGGAATGAGGTGTTTACCTTTGCGAAAGAAAGCTAATTTTTAAGATGAAAACTATAATGTCAAACAAGACATTTCTGTCAAAAATTACGTATCTAATGTTAAAAAAGACATATCTAATGTCAAAAATGACATATCTAATGTCAAACAAGACATATCTAATGTGTGACAGTGACATCTAAGAAACTGATTTTTTTTGACATATCACAGTAAAGCAAAGGAATTATCGCCATTCCACCGTATGAATGACGTCATTTGGCGCTTACGTCTTTTTAGAATGCACCGAATTTGAAAGTTAAAATTTTGAATGAAAAGTACATAATTTCGAAAATCCAAAAAATATGGGTCCTCTAGTTTTGGATTTACTTTTAGATAACATAATAAAACATGGAGGTTAAAATTTTGAAATGTTGTCAATTTCTGGCTTCTGACTTGCTGTAACGACTGTCAAAGATCTACAAATTACAGCGGAGACGAATGGCTAAACGTGGTTTCTGAGGCTTAATATTTAGGTAATTAATTCATCCATAGACCGACCTCGGCAAGCGTTACTTTGCCTACGATCGACCAGTGGGGCTGTTATTATTTAGCTTTCTTTCTTCTTTCTTTCTTTCTATTAAAACAAACCCTAGTCACACTGAAACTTATAATACCTAAACACAATGTCATCATTGCATTCATCAAAACAAATATGCAATACTCACGACGACGCTGTAAGATTTATATCGTTAAAATAAATATGGTTGAAATAAATCACACGGTGAAGATTCGAGTATAAAACATGATAAATCCCGTTCAACTTCAATATAATGCTATTCTACATAATAGCAGGCAATTTACGCAAGACAGTTTCATATAAATCATTATAAAATCCAAAATCTGTATTCAATATTTCATGTATTTAGCCTAATGTGTTTGTCGGTATAGGTACTCAAAATATCTGGAGTGATTTAGATGGGTTTCTAAAGGTTATCAATCATATCATTCAATTCATTCATCGCTAGAGAGGCCCAAGAGTTGTCATCGAACCGCACTTTGTTATATTTGGCGAAAGGGAACATCTGATTAGCCAACATATAGGTACTAGCATATTATAGATGGTTAGATTGTTAACGCGATGTATAGAATCGGAGAACGAGGACATACTATCGTGCCTTCGTTTGTACATGTGACTAGGTATAGTACGCGCTATTGGCTTCGTGACTGTACGGTAGTTTTCAACCCTATTTTCTCGCAGTAAAGTTGAAATTTCATAAACTTCGCAAAAACATAAAAGAAGAAAAATATTAGCTATGCAAATGGATTTCAGTTAGACATGTACTAGGTTCAGGTACACGTACCAATCTCTGTCTGAAGCTATGGTATATTTACATCATACCTAGATATTTGTGCCTCACTGGTCTAAGATGAACAGCCTAAAGTCTGGATTTGTTGTAAAATATAATCAACATTTGTTTATTCAATAGTTCAAAGCAATAAGCAGTTTTTAAACATAAAAAAACGTAAGGCTATGACCGCGCCGCGCTTCGGTCTACTTACGCCCAAAAAGCGATAACCACTTTAAGTGTTTCTGCTAGGGAAAAAGAAGTAGCTCAAAAAAATCCCCTATTCTATGGTTCTTAACCGTTTCTGGTCAAATGTGAGAGTACTAACCCTGCAACAAATATAAGCGTGACGTCATACTTCTTGATATTATCACATAAATAATATACATCTAAACAACGATGCTATCCCTTTGTGATGTTAATCTCTTGTGGTTGGATGTTTAAATAAGTTGATTTGA
Source organism: Euplexia lucipara (assembly GCA_921972225.1). Taxonomy (NCBI): domain Eukaryota; kingdom Metazoa; phylum Arthropoda; class Insecta; order Lepidoptera; family Noctuidae; genus Euplexia; species Euplexia lucipara. The sequence goes on from OV179144.1 coordinate 10,971,304, forward strand.
ATGCCAGGAAAACCTCGGCCGACAGCATTCTTTTTCAGAAAATCAATATATATTTTAATCATGGAATGCGACAAAGGACAGGGTCGCCCACTTGAGAGCCCAAATTACAGCGACAACTCAAAACCGAGGGGTCTTTTCCCATTTTTCACTAAGTTATGGAACGTTAATACCTAACCTTTTTCCCATAACTCGTTGTTTTAAAGTAATTCTATGAAGGCAGGAAAATTAAGGTTATTAAATTATGGCGTCATTAATTGATGTTGCTACGTGTCTCATAAAATGTTAATAAGATGAAGCATGTTTTAAAACTTCGCACGTAATATTGAATTATAACTTATATTCATAATATATATGCTGAAGTAAACATTAGGTACTAATAACATTTGAGGTCTATTGTATAACCGTCTAAGCCTTAGTAGTAGGTAAGTCATCGATAATTTAGCTTTCCATTATTCCTTGATAGAATTAATGAAACCGAATGAGTAGTTTCGGATTTTCCGTATTCTTTTTTATAATATCAAGCACAGATCTAGTTATAGTTAGCCTTTGTGTTATTACAGTGTAAACCAGGGTTTCCTAAAAAGGGTTTCCCGGAATCTAGGGGTTCCAGGAAAAACTCCTCTAACTTCGGTTCCGCGAAATTATTAAGTTTTGGCAATTGTCGGACGCACCTAATACCAAACATTGAATCAATTTCTTTTTAATAAACGGTTTTTTGTTCTTATTTTAATAGCAGTGTTTGATTTGTAATAATTTGATGTAGAGTTGCATAGGGTAAAAGACATTTGGTGAGTGTTCCATTACCTTAAAAGTTTGAGAACCCCTGGTGTTATAAACAGTAATTCATTAAAATCCGTTCAGTAATTTTTGCTCGAATGTCTTAGAAACATTCATCAAACATCCTCGCAAAAGTTTTACATTTTATATTTTTAGTGGAATATGATATGGTAAGACTTGAACTTATGTACCCACAATAGTGATACCTAAGCGCACTAAATACCTCACGAAATTCTCTCCGAGGCAACCTATGTCAATATTATGTTAGTAAATTATAAGTATATTATGTTTTCAAATTGGAAGTTCTGCACGAGAATTTTCATTTCATGGTGGCTAAAGTGGTGTTTTGAAATTGTTTTATCATAAAAAACTAGCCTACCCTACCCGTACTATTGACATTTTGTAAAACTTTTTCGACCTTGTGTACGGTTTTGTCTCGCCTTTTCCCAGCTAAGAACGTCGTTTTCAATCTAACTGGATGTAGTTGAATATCAGTATTTTAATGGGACAGTCTTCCTTCTTAGGTAAGGGTTTAATGCTATACTTCCTAACTACGCACAAAAGCGGCACATAAAAAAAAATGGGCATCGTATTAAAATAATACGCATCTAATGAACTAAGACTATTAATGCTTGTTTAAAACAAATGAAAAAGACCTTCAAAAAGTTTTACCTGAAATCTAATAAAGAATAGAACTACTATTACATAACTTCAATTAACTCGAGACTAGCTTTCACTGAGCGTTTGCGCTTAGTTGGGCAGGATATGTTTCTGACAATTTCATTTTCTATCCTTCTTACATTTCCTGTTGAACACCGAAATTTATATAAGTAGCTATTTATATACTTCTTTTTGTTCATTTTCATGAAATATCTGGAACTGATGCAGCAGTGAAAGCCTAAATGGTGTAAACGTTAGACTGCTAAGTCATCAAGTCATCAATACTCTCGAGTTCGAACCCAAGCCATTCACTTGTCTTTTCAAATTCAAGTCCGTAATGTATGGAATAGAATAGAATAGAATAGAGTACTCTTTATTGTACACCATAAAAAATTACAAATTATAATTTTGAGGGCTACAAACGGTGATACAATGGGCCGCCACAAAATATTTGGCGGATTTTTTTTTTTTTGTATACAAAATATATATTGTATAATTGTATCAAATATTTAATCTGTATATTTGTAAGAATCCCTAATCACTAAATTACAATGACTATGACTATAATTATCACTTGCTTTATAAACGGTGAAAGAAAACATCGTGTGGAAACCGGCATGCCGGGGAGTTATTTCTCAACGAAATGAAGCCATGCTAGCTGACACTATTACCAGGTTTAGTCACTTTCATGAAGTACAGACGCCAGCACATCAAGTTACCCCAATGTGTCAAATTTTTCCAATTGAATATATGAACCTTATTCTGTTTACAATAAAGTTGAAAAACGATCAAAGAAATTTGACACATTGGGGTAACTTGATGTGCTGGCGTCTGTACATGCATGACAGAATCATTACCTCACAGCAGTCACAGGGTTTATAGTTCCTTATGTACGGACGGTGAACACTAAGTACGGATTTTCATAAAGCCATTCCTTAAACGGGATAAAAATAGGGGATGAAAGCTTATCTGAAAGTTCGTCGTTCACGATATAAAACCCCATGATAAATCCCATAGGGCACACGGCTTGTAACGATAATATAAATGTGTTATTGTATATCAGAATACCTTTCAACGCAAGGTGAAAAGTCAACGGTAGGAAATGGTGTTCCATTTTCTTGAAATATGCAGCGAACAGGGATCGCACTATCAACTGTCGATGCTAAAAACACTTCAACAAACAGATACCTACATAGGTACTTAAAATACACACATCAAAAGTGTCTAGGGATCAAAATATATTTTTGCAATAACTTTTCTCCTGATTGATATTAATTTAAATTTTCTTTAAGGATTCATCAAATAAAGTGTTTTCGTTTGTCACAGTAACGATAAACCAAGTCACCTTTGCATTAATAAAGAAATTTGCCATTTTCCTAATAAAGGGATTTTTGACATTTGAACCACTAACATTAAAGTTCGAAAAAAAGACTGAAATAACAGTTTTCTTTAAAATTTTATTGGGTAACTTAAACAATTAATAATCCGTGTTTCTACCGCGAACACTAACAACACAAGAACATCGGTTTGGCATACTCAAAATGAGTTCATCCAAATCACGCTGTGGAATGGCCGCCCATGTTCGTTGCAACAACAAAAAAAGGTCTTCTTGCGACTGGATACCCTCCATATTCGGCAGAGCTCTTCTCTGTAGCATATCCCATGCATGCTCAATCGGGTTCAAGTCTGGCGACTGAGCAGGCCAGGGCAGGACATTGATGTTAGCTGCAGCGAGAGTCTGTCTTACAACTCTTGCGGTGTGCGGTCGTGCATTATCATGCATTAACTGAAATAAGGGACCGATTTGCACTTGTAGAGGAACGATGACGTCTGATACAATCGTCTCAGCATAAATTTGAGCGTTGAGGTTGCCTCTGATCCAAATCAACTCAGTTCTTCCGCCGATCCAAATACCCGCCCATACCATGATGGTTCCACCACTATAAGGATGGACTTCCTGGCAGGATTTTAATCGCTGTTGGCGTCCAGGGGTTCTCCAGTATCGTATACGTCTTGTATCCGGTCTCATACCAAAACGAGACTCATCAGAAAAGCACACGAAACGCCATTGTTCTTCTGCCCAATTTCTGTGTTCAAGAGCCCATTGATATCGAATCCTACGATTGTGGATTGCTATAGGTGGTACCCGTAGCGGTCTTCGGGAATGAAGGTTCACTTCATGCAAGCGGTTTCTGACTGTTTGGTCGCTAATTAAGTTCCCTGAAGAGTGATGAAGCCTCACGGCTAACATCATGGCGGTTATTGTTGGAGCTCTTCGAGTTAAGATTTGAATGTATCGGTCTTGTCTCCGTGTGGTGCAGCGATACCGTTCTCCATGGCGCTCAGCCACGGTACCAGTGCTTCGGTAACGTGTCCAAAGTCGACTGATAACACTCTGACTTGTATTCAGAGCTAAAGCCACAGTACGTTGCCGGGAACCAGCTTCTATCATTCCCACGGCTCTGAGCATTTCTTCCCTGCTTAAATGACGTCGCCGCTCCATAATAACGTTGGTTTTAATCAGTAGTAGGGAAACAGTAGCACTAATAATGTCTTCAATGCGTTGTATGTTTTTATAGGGAAAATATTGACAGCTGATTTTCATCTTTTACTCGAATTTGATTCACAGTTTTTGATTTAAATTATGAAATGCACCAAAAAGGATCCATATAAATTTATAAAATCATAAATTTATTACAAAGCCACATCTCAATCTCAAGAAATCCGCATAAAAATGCTTGATCCCTAGACACTTTTGATGTGTGTATAAGGAATATTACTTATAATTATGTTCTTGTGAAAGAATATAAATTATAATGATTTAAGTTGTCGTATTGGAGTTCGACGTAAAACTGAGCAGAACCGAGATTCTTTTGCTGAGATTTTTATGTTTGTTTTTTCAAAAACATTCGTATCTCATTTCATTTTATTACAAACACCAAAATAGTATAGTTACGGACTTATAACACTTATTAATCTGAACTTCTATACTTATGAAATCATAAGAGGTAATTTTTGTTCGTATCTTCAAAACTTATTGTCCGATTTAAATTTTTATTTACCAATAGAAAGTTACAATTTCGACGAGTGTTATAGCATATTTTTTATGGTCGTATAGCTCCATGTGAACAAATTCGCGAGCACTAGAAGTCTATTTTTATTTAGTTTAATGCAAATTAATTATTTTCAAACAAACCGCCATATTTATTCTTGAAATAAAAATTATCTGACTACCTACTGAAAAATTTGCCATAAAAATACCAACGCATTACAGCCAGGATAGAAGCTCATTAACCGACTTCAGGAGGACTTTCTCAACTCAATAGGATCTGAGAATTATGAACCGATTTACGTCATTCTTTTTTAGTTTGGATAGTTGCCATTTGGTCCCATAATAAATTAACATAGTTTAGCCCCGTAGTTTTCATTTTTTGAACATTTTTTTAATATTTAATTTATTTTAAAATAGGTACAGTCGCACACACGACGCGACGTTTTTTCGCTTATTACGTCCGTCACCGACAGATACGTTTGTGTCAACATGAGCCTGCACTAAAGGCTTATTAGACTATTCAGTGTCTATAGAAACGTTAACACATATAACATGTCAACAATAGTTGCGAACTCTGATAGCTTTAGCGGATTTGAACTCGTACTGTTGTTTGTAATAGTAAATATTGTAGTAAACAATGATTCACGAGTATTATTTGGCAAAGGTAGGTACGCATGCGGTTTTGTTTTGCTTTTAGCATAAAAATATTTTATTCACAATAAAAATGTTGATGTATTAAAAGCTGAGTGCTACGGACATGAATTTTAGATAGCCACAGAAGTTTTAGTAGTATGGATATTTCAGTGTAATGCATAACATACACACATACGTGTGTGTAAAAGTTTCACAACAAACGCCTTTACTAAAACGCAAAACAAAGTTTGAAAGACCGGAATGGAACGTGGAAAGCTAATATTAGGAAACGCAATCTGATTGCTTAGTTTTACAAATACGCAAAGCTGTGTTGGTTCATGAAGATAATGTCTTATTTAAATTCTGAACGTAACGTGAGACGGTGGGGTAGCCCCATCCCCCTTTATACCCACCACATTGCCCACAGTAATTGTTTTATGGCATGTGGCAATCAAGAACGATGTATCTATGTATAGGATTGTATACTGATGTCCCTATTACAGGGGATTGCAAATTACTGGTGCGGTTCGACTGACAGTCCTTTGTAGGTAAGTTTATTTAGTAAGGTAACATTTTGAATTAATTAAATTGCAAAGTTTATTTTGGTTAAATTAAACTTTATGATGGTTGAAATAAGTCGATTTATAGTAGGTAATCACCTGGTCCTGAATATTAGGTAATAACAGTGAGTGCAATGTTACGTCAAAGAAAATATCATTTGAAGTAGCCCCGAGCTAGATTCAAGCTAGGATAATAGTAATGGGTTCGTCTCCATCAGAACTTAAATCCAGCCTTATAGTGTAAAAGTGTGTTTTTTTATGAAATAAAACTAAGTATGGTTCTCCGTAGTAAGTGTAAGGGTTTAACTTTCTACGAATGTTTAACTGTCTTGCATGTACAGTTACAGTTTACCTCCTAGCTTTAAATTTTATTCATTAATCTGTGAATTATTTTTATTTCTGTTTTCTATTATGATCTATTTATTAATATGCTAAGCGAAATCTTTGGATCCTTTTTCAGATAAATGCGCGGAAGGAAGAGTGTGAGATTTAGCATAGTGTAAGTGTTGGTGAGCGTGTGGACTGTATGATTGACGACATTAAAGGAAAATAATGAAGATTATTAAGTAGCTTTATTATTTTAGTAAGTAAAACTATGTAAACTATATCTAGTAAGTTGACAGACAACAAGACAAAGCAAAAGTCATAGTTTTAAAATTATAAAAGAACAAACCATAAAAAAACAAACATTAAAAAAGGTTTATAACAAAGTTCCAGCCAGTCGCCAACAGTAAGTTTATGTGGAGGAGACGTGCAGAAACGTAATGGTTTTAGACATTTATGTTAAAAATATTGAAAATATATGTCTAAAAATATTGAATAAAAATAAAATATTAACTGTTTAAGTAAATTTTAGATGTTTAGCATATAGTGATCAACCTTTTGAAAACCTACAAAAATATGACAAGCTAATAGCATGTGAGTTAACATTGATATACACGGAAATGCAAAGCAAAGTTTTTATATTCTATTAAACAGAAATATATATTATGTATGGTCGAGTTTCGACCATTGGGCTATCATTCGTTTTTCATAATTTCACAGTTCGTCGTTCCTGTGTAATAAAATAAAATATACTCTGTGTAGGGTGACAAATCGTTATTTAAACCTTTTCACCACAATTTAATACGGATCTTAGAACCTTTTTAAAAGCCGATTCAGTGAACGTGAGAATCGGTCTAAAAACCAATTCAATATTCGTATTTCAATTTCCTTTTTATTGTTATCAGTAATAGAAAAGTTGACTTTCAAATTTAGAATCACATTTTGAGAATTTCACTGTAAGTTTAATTAAATATGTCACGCAATATTTTAGGTGACTTAATTTAACAATATTAATTTGTTTAATAAAATTTAATAAATTACTATAATTCCTAACACGTAACAACTACAACTATGTCCAATTGTCCATGTACCATGACTTTTATTTAAATAATGAAATTAGGCGATTAAGTTTTTTTATTTTATTTAAGATACACATGAGTGGCGTTCAATGACAAAACGATAATTGTTTCTGTAAATAGATAAGTTAAGTATATTTTTTTTGGTTTTAGTCCCTCATCTAGATTATAAGAAAACATTCGACACGCATATTTCTTTTTTCAAATTGATGGAAAACTGCTTAGATTATGTACAGACGCCAGCACATCAAGTTACCCCAATAAGTCAAATTTCTTTGATCGTTTTTCAACTTTATGTCAACAGCATAAGGTTCATATTCAATTGGGAAAATTTGACACATTGGGGTAACCTGATGTGCTGGCGTCAGTACATTAAAGTTCAGGAGAGGGGGCTTATAACGTCATCACTTATATAAACTGTACTGGCTAGTGACCTCATGCGACATTTTGACTCGATGTATCGCCGTTATTTTTTGATTAGGTACGTGAAAAAAGAAAAAATATGTGTCGAAATTTTCTTGTAATCTAGATGAGGGACGAAAATTAAAATTTTGTCTAATAGCCCATTGCGTTGGGGTAGGCTTCCAGTCAAACCGTATACTGCTGAATATCAGTGTTTTCACAGCATATCTAACCTCTACAACCCAATGACTGGGTAACAAGCTACCTAGCCCTTAGTTAGACTGATTGTCAGAATTGGGTACCGGGTAAAACGGGGTGGATAGAAACTCAAGGGTGAATAGAAACAAAACTTTGAAGAGGATATTCTCGTAAGTTAAAAGTCGTTGTTCACATACGAGGACTGTAATGCTTTTTAACCGACTTCAAAAAAAGGAGGAGGTTCTCAATTCGGTTGTATATTTTTTTTTTTTTTTTAGGGTTTGTTACCTCAGTACTCCGTCATTTATGGACCGATTTACAAAATTCTTTTTTGTTTGATAGGATATACTAACAGATCGGTCCCATTTGTATCAAAACTCATATCTGATGAGGGATCTTCGAGGAATTGAGGGAACTCCTCAAAAAATATAGGCACACACGCACCGATTTTAACATTTTTAGTAACAAATCAAGCATTTTCATTTAGAAAGTATCATTTGGTGAAGAAAAACTGATGAAGAAGACAGGCAACGGAACTCTTCAACGCATAACAGCAAATTATTCGCGATTGCTAAAGCCAGATGTCTATGCTGAGCTTTTGTATTTCCACAACATAACATTACGCCATTCTATTTTAAAAGGGGCCGGCAGAGATGTACAGATTAATGTTTAGATAGAACTCCTTAAGCAATTGTTATCCAATTTCAATGATTCTTTCAAGTTTGGAAAAACTTTCTTTACATACAGAGCAGAGAACAGAGCAGAATATACCTACCCCTGGAGTGTCCAATGTGACATTGAGGAAAAAACACTCATCACCTAAAGCAGAATCAAGTAGATGTGTCACACAAAACGTACCGGAAGAGAATACACCTTGGTCCACCCCAAAGAGCACAACTTCTGAAGCTTATTATGACTCACATATACTCACAATGGAACATATTATGCACGATGATTTAACTGCCATATCCGATAAAACATTGTCAAGAAGTATGGACTATACAACAATTGAGCCTATGCAGAACCTTGAGCTCAAAGAATCAATTGAACACCTCCAGATAGAACTTAGGAGTTCACAGAACGAACTTGATAATGTCATACTAGACAATATTGAGCTTCGCAAACAAAATGAAAAACTCCTTAAAGATAATATGACTTTAAAAGGATTCTTAAACCAGTGCCCACAAAAAGTATTGTACAGCAATGTAGGTACAAAAAAAGCGAATGCATCGTACTCTTTATTACATTCAGATATGCAAACATACTTTACACCGCCTAGAAATTTGAATAGAACCTCAAATAACACAACAGATACACATACAAAGAAACATCTAAGTGCGAATATCCTAAGCCTACAAATAAACATCGCCGACTTGGAGGATCAGTTGAAACAGGCAGGAAACGATATAGTGCACCTCAATGAACAAATTCTAAAACTACAGAAGCGATTAGATTTAAAAGAGAGCGGTAAAATAATCAAAGAAGAGAAAACTTCTGTTGAACTAAAAGAAGAATGCAGCACTAACAAGATATTTATCTTTGGCACACAACAATGTGTTGGACTTTCTTCTGCATTGATAAAATCGAGAGCAGCTACTCCGTATGTACAATATACTGTGACGGCGGAAACAAAACCATACGCGCTTACTAGTGACATCATTAAGAATTGTCAAAATATTTCTACATCGAGTGGCGACAGACTTATAATTTGTGTGGGTGAAAATGACTATGATGCAAAAATCCTATCTGCGCAATTACGCCAACTCCTCGACGTATTCAGTAATAATTTTATAATTGTTTTGAGCCCACTTAAGAATTTGTACTTAAATATAAATGATTTGAAACAAACTATACGTAATATTTGCAATGAATACAAATATTGTAAATATATTGATTCTGAATACAAATTGTACAATGCATGTAAATCTATAAACTATGCTACTGACTGTTACGATTATGAAAAAAAGTATTTAAATGTTAAAGAACTGAAGAAAATAATACAGCGTAATCAAACCAACTGTAAAAAACCTGATAGCAAACATGTAAAAGCTTCGAAAGGTACAATCCCTTATTATTTTGCACGTCATCAAACGAAATGCCCAGCTACAAATGGTCCTGATATTGAAAACTCTACTCATACGAAAAAAGGTACTATTCCATTCTATTTTAAAGTTATAGATCACAAACAGCTTTTTCGTGAATGACAACATAGTAACAAATGAACCTAAAACTTTTAAAATATTGCACCAAAATATTGCTAGTATTCTCTCAAAAAAGGAAATTTTAGAACTAACATTGCTGGAGTTACGAGACATAAATAAAGAACCTGACATATTATGTTTGTCTGAAACCTTCATGCGTGCCGGTAACGAGAAATATTTAAAATTAAATAACTACACCGTTGCAGCTGCGTTTAGCAGAGACACACAGAGAGGGGGGACCTGTATACTCGCTAAACAGGGTGTTGTTTATAACGAGCTTTCCCACATTAAAAAGTACTCAACCCAAAAATCATTTGAAGCCTGTGGCGTGGAAATTCCATTGCACAAATTACTAATCGTGTGTCTTTATAGAACGCCTAAGTCTGATCCTAACATATTTTTAGATAAACTTGATCAACTTATGTGCGAAACGGTAAAAAAATATGGATCAAGTACAAAAATAGTTATTGCCGGTGATTTCAATATAAATACATTTATACAAGGGAAAGTCACCAACTACTTAACGGATCTATGCAACAACTATAACTTGCAGATTCACGTTAAAGTGGCCACACGTAAAGACTCGTGCATAGACCACATACTAAGTAACATAAAAAAATCTTCTACTGAGGTTTTATCCCTATACTTATCAGACCACGACACTGCGCAACTCTTAGATTTCCCAGTAAAAGAGCAAAGTTTAAAGTCCAAATCATATTTTATGTATAAAAAAGACTATTGTACTGAAAATATAAGTAGATTCAAAAAATGCCTTGCAAGTTTAACATGGTCAGAGGTACACCTCGAAACTGATATAAATCATGCATTCAATAAATTTCACGAGCTTTTATGTTTATTGTATAATTTATGCTTCCCAACGATTAAGATTAAAATAAACAATTCTAATGCGTATAAACAAAAATGGATAAGCAAGGGTCTCAGAAATAGTTGCAAAACTAAACGACGTTTACGGTATCTCTATTATAAAAATAAAACACTAACGTACAAACTTAGATATAAAAAATATTCATCAATACTGGAAAAATGTATCTTTAAATCCAAAATAAATTCAAACATCAAATACATAAATAACAGTCAAAACAAATGCAGAGCTACGTGGTCAGTCATTAACCGTGAAATTGGAAATACAAAGTGTGACAATAATATTTCTCAAATAGAAGTAGATAGGAGAATACTGACTAATCCCACTGACATAGCAAATGCTTTTAATGATTATTTTATTGATTCGACTAGCAATGTGACATTTAATAATTTTCATGATAATGACGAGTCTAACAAAACCATGACAATACCTAATTCCATGTTTCTTAGCCCTATGACTGAAGACGAGATTAAGAAAGAAATAATAGCTTTAAATAACACTAACTCAGAAGGTTACGATGGAATTAGTACAAAAGTAATTAAAACTTGTAGTACAGAATTAATTCCTATTTTGACGTATCTAATTAATCTTTCATTTTCATCTGGTACTTTTCCTGATGCGCTAAAATTATCAGTCGTTAAACCTCTGCACAAAAAAAACGATAAAAATGATGTTAGAAACTATCGTCCGATAACCCTTATACCCATAGTATCTAAATTATTTGAAAAATGTATGAAAAAGAGACTCTCCGACTACTGTAGCAAATACAATATAATAACAAAAGAACAGTACGGATTTCAGAAACACAAGTCAACAACACTTGCAATTGCTAATCTTTTGGGGCATATTCATAATTTCCTAAATAAAAATTATTTAACGACAGGACTATTCTTCGACCTGTCACAAGCCTTCGACTTTGTGGCACATGACATCTTGTTGAAAAAATTAGAAAAAAATGGAATAAGAGGTTTAGCACTGCAGTGGATCGCGTCTTATTTAAGCAACCGAAAGCAATACGTTGTTATTGATAAAGATAATGACAATTTATTAACCTCGTATTCATCTGACTGTAGGGTTAATAATTGCGGCGTCCCCCAAGGGAGTGTATTAGGACCCTTATTGTTTCTAATATACATAAACGACTTACCGCTAGTGACTAATCATAAATGTGTATTATTTGCAGATGACATTTCTATTATTGTGACTTCTGACAAAAAGTGTAAAACGAAATCTGATCATGAGATGGACATTAATAATACTATTGACGACATTATAAAATGGTTACAGGCAAATAAATTGAAAATTAATTTAGATAAATCTAATTATATACAGTTTAATAAATCAAAACATACTAATTACAATTTCAAACTTCATATTGACAGGTTAAAAGAAGTTCCACAAACTAAATTCTTAGGAGTACTCATAGATCAAGATCTGAACTGGAAAGTACATCTGGATAGTTTGTGCAGTAGGATTAATAAGTTTGTTTATGCTCTCAGACAAATAAAGAACATAACCAACAAAAAAACAGCAATTACAGCATATCACGCCTATGTAGAATCCGTCTTAAGATACGGGCTTATCCTTTGGGGAAACAGCACAGATAGACACAGAGCATTTATTGCGCAAAAGAAATGCATCAGAGCCATTTGTGGTATCCGTCCTGATGAGTCATGTAAGCCGTTCTTTAAAAAGCTAGGTATATTACCACTTCCGTCACTTTACATTTTGGAAATTTGTAGTTATGTTTATAATAATAAGGGATTGTTCAAAAAAGGCTCTTCTTAAAAAAAACTAACAGGTGAAAAATAACCCCTGTTTCGGAAGTCGGTGGCCAATAATGATCAAAACAAAACCACCAAAGCCACAGACTTCCGAAACAGGGGTTATTTTTCACCTGTTAGTTTTTTTTAAGAAGTTGGTTGTTTTTTTTGTAAAAAAGTTTTAAATAATGGAGATAAATAGTTTCGACACCTTGTTAGTATCAAAAAATATTAAACTAGCGTAAAAATCCTCCTCAAAGTTTTGTTTCTATTCACCCTTGAGTTTCTATCCACCCCGTTTTACGGTACTTACGGGGCTCTGATTATTCATAATGACTTTCAAAATTTTACAAATGACAGCTGGGACCAATGGCTTAACATGATCTCCAAGGCACGGAGTGTCTTGATAATAAATAGGCACCCATCCACGGACCGAGCGCGGCAAGAGTAGCTTAACCTTCGAAACACTCGAGCGAATGTTATTATTTAGCCACAAGCATAGTAAATCATAACCACAATAATATTGACGTTAATTAATCCTACTCCGTTTACCAGATACTAAATTAAGCCTTCATTTTTTTAGATTATCGGAAAATGTCTCGCAAAGGAGCGAAGGTTGACGGCCAACAAAATTGCTCTTCATTTATGGTTCAAACGGACCAGCGAAGTTAATCGATGAAGCGGCAAGTGACTTAGACGTTAATTAATTACATGGATAAACACGGTTAGTTGAGTTAAACACGGTTTAAATTGCGTTAACGTGTAACTTAACGGCAGTTTTCCTCTTGGGGGATTGGTTTATTTTGTGTTATCGGTGTCAGCTAATGATGACTCTTCTGAGGGTGGAGTTCTATCTACTATCTAGGAGTATATCTAAGGGTCTAACATAGTGATTGTGGGTTACTCCAAACAGTACATTTATGCTAAATATAAGAAAAGAGACATACACACTGGCTAGGGACTTCGACACTTCACACCCATAAATCATAATGATGCTGAATATACGACACATCCAAGCTAACCCAAACTATTAAATGTTCCTAATTGAAGTTGGTTCATACTCAATTGGGAAAATTTGATATATTCTGTTTGCAATAAAGCTTAAATACTTACAAAGTAATTTGACATATTGGGGTAGCTGGATGTGCTGGCCGCTTTACTAAGAACTCAGTTAAGTTCAGCACATGATTCTGGACTCCACACTGTTGAAAAATTTCGTCGGTTTTCGCAAATATAGCAAAAAAAAAAAGGAAACAATATTTTTCTTTATCGTGATCTGTACTAATTGTTTTAGGTCCAACCTCAATGTTTCTTTCACCCTATATAAAATATTTAATAGCATGGCGAAAAATAAGTCCACCTACTATAATTTCTCTTCCTACTCCATCGGGAAATAAAAGCATTTTGTTATATGTTATGTAATTTGCGAAGTACGTCCCCTTCGAGACTATTTATAATAGCATTAAAATGTTAAAATATTGTTCATTGGACTGGTTAGTCTCTGGAGAATTGTAATGACTCATGTAACAATAACTTTCAAGTTACACACATGGGCAGCTCCCGTCATTTCCAAATGCCTTAAATATTTTTTTGGATTTTAAATATATTGAAATGTATTGTTTTGTATGATATCTGTAACAAGCATTAGGTACCTACGCTTGTTACTGACAAGTCTAGACGTTTCGTAGAAATATAAGTATGTACCTACGATCATATTTTCAAAATTCTGACACAACAGCATTCTTCAAAATAATTGGACGTACCTATGAAAGAAAATGATATATTTTACTATGTAAAGTTGTACTGTCGTAGATCTTCGTCAATTTGTGGCAAGACCTTGCCTCTCATGGAAGAGGTTTCAATAAAACTAGCAAGAAGCAATATGTCTTTTTAAAAAACATTTCAGTTCATTTATCTACTTTCTAAGTTTATCTTAGTTAGTGACATTGGTGAAGGAAAAACATCGTGAAGAAACGTCGTGATCAATGCTCGTGCCTTCTCTGTATGTGTCTATATGCCTATATCCTGCAGTTGGACAGCAGTGTTTTATGTTTTTTTATGGTATAACTGACATCGCTGGAAAAATATCGTCAGGGAATCTAGAAATATGATCTAAATCTAGGATAATAATATAATCTATCTTATATAGGTAAGCCTGATATCGCAAACCGGGCGTTGGCCTTGTGTGGATTTATGCTCGCGACTTCTCTGAATAGCAGAGGCAGCTCTTGATTTATATTAATAAGTGAAACGAAAGCTTTGAAACCTGTTTTTTCATATTACGAGTATGTGAGATCTAGCATATTCTTCTCTTTAGCGTGTGGTTAGAGACTGCCATGACCTGGTGTCAGATCTTATGCCACCCATCGGCCTCTGACTTAACTTCACATGCCATCGAAAAATATCTCTCACGCATACCGGCGAATATTTAAAGTTTATTTTATACAAAATAACATCTCTTTATTGTACACCTTAACAATGTTCGACGACATGCGACGGGTTAACTAAAAGAGCTGGAATGATGATGAAAAAGTCTGGAACTATAAACAAGAATATTCCAAAGTGAACCCTAAAATGTCGACGACACATTCTTAGTTAGCAAAGTGTTTACTTAGCGCTTACAAACCCGCGCTGTAGGAAGTGCAGTCAGCTTTCTTGGCAACGCCTTCCGACCTCCTTGACTTTTAAGTAGGGTTAAGTGTGCTATTATTGTACACTAGCCTGATTCTGAAGATTCTTTCGATCACAAGTATCTGTCTAAAGCGAAAACCTCATAAAACTCAGTAGAGTAGCTCACAGGACAATTATAAAAGTTATATACCTACATCTATCTCGACTCTGTTCTCTCTCGACTCAGGGTTGTAGTTTTTTCTTCTGGAATTTCCTTTCTAGATTGATTACAATAGGCTTACCTCTTATTACGTGGAACTTAAACATACCTGGTAAAATGTGTGCGTACTCCACTTACTAACATTTCTTTCTAACCTTTTAAGGTATACAGGCGTGATGATGTGATGTCACGTACCTCTAACTACTAATAAAATCTTTGTACAGAGGCCAACACATCAAGTTACCGCAATATGCCAAATTTCATCGATAGTTTTTCAACTCTATTCAAAACAGAATAAGGTTCATATTCAATTGGAATAAAATGTCATTTTGAGGTAGGTTGATGTGCTGGCGTCTGTAGGTACTATTACTTAAACGTGTATATCTCGCGGCTAAGTATGTAATGACAGCTAAATGGGTTGACCAATGTTGAACTCACGTTAACCGAGTCTAATTTGTAGATAAGTGATCATTAATGACATACTGAAACCCTTGTTGCCTCGAAAACCACGAGAAACCTTTGGTTGCTGGCATTCAAAAACCAAAAAGTGCGTAGTATGTTACTCAGCAACTGAGTGGTGAAGGTAAGATAGCGACTCGCTCCATATAAAACACTGGTATTCTGTTGTAGTCGGTTTAGACTGATTCGACCACAATAGTTAAGAAGGCTAGGCAGGAGAAAGACAACTATTATTTACTTGCATCAAATTCTATAAGTTTTGTTTCAGATCTAACCAAAATAATCCTAGAAAGCCCATGCTACAGTTGACGCCTATAAAACAGTACAACGCTATTAATAATGTGATTTATGGGGCACTTAGTATATCGAAAATACCAGTCATAAAATAAAAATCGCTTAAAGTATCAATAAATTATTATTTTATATGTTCCATTTTTTTGTTATCATTTTGCCACGTAGCCTAAATATTATGCAAAGCCACAAAGTATATTGAAATTCAGAATCTCAAATAGTTATCATGTTTAAGAAACACAAAATTAATGTCTTAGAACACAAAGTTCAAATTCCATTGCAATTTGGGGCCTGCGTTTTGTTACCTACAATAATCAAAAATATGGATCGTGCTGACATTTTTTAACCGACTTCAAAAAAGGAGGAGGTTCTATGTTCGTGTGTATGTATTTTTTTAATGAGTACTTAACAACAAAAGTACTTAATGCCTATTTCCCAGATTTTCGTAAAAGTAGGAAATAAAAAGTATTTCATTTATCATACGTTACTGTAAAATGATCTTAAATCAAAGAACGAAAGTAACGGTAAACCACTTCGCAGGAGCTGTTTTACGCGGTACCTACTTATTTACATATTTTTATTTTTTTATTTATTTATAACCAACTTATACTAACAGTTAATAACAAAACATACAAGCTATTGATTGAAGATATATTAAATCGGAATAATAACAAAAATAAGTAATAACACACAAAAACACAGTTAGACTAAAATAAAATTATGTAACATTTCTTATTTTAAATAATCTTGGGAGATAGTGGTTGAAGTTGCAATGGACTCCAGGTACCGAAGAAGAAGAAAAAGTGCAGAAGCAGTGTTCAGTGTTGAGTCTTTGATAAATTCGTTGATATTTTTAAGAAGAAGGTACAAACTCCAAATTTGAAGACTAATAACACACTTGTTAGAGTACCTAATAATTGTGATGGTTTCCTAAAAACAGTAAATGGGTCTATCCTTGTTGGTCAATCAAATATTTAGACTGCATACGAAGCGTCAGTGCCATGTATTAATTACATGAATTTTTTGATCTTTGATTTTTGAATAGGGACCCATATATCTTTGTCAGCTAGGACCGTATAGGTCTTATTCACCATCAGGTATAATATTGCTTACCTTCTGCAGGACTGCGGTGCCACAGGCCAGCTCCGCCGCGAGCGCAGCACCAGCGCCACCCGCGGCATGGATCCGTGCACGTTGCTCATCTGTGGTGCTGACGTGCGCTTGCGACTCCAACCGCGACGACTGTTGTTCGCGCCCCACAGGTGCGAAGTGCCGTGTTCTGGGTGAACAGATTTAGTAGTTGATTTATTATTTAAAGAAAATTAGTCTGTGCTCACATGCAAAGTTCCATCAGTTTGTTGTTGAAGGTTTTTACTGAGGGAAGGAGTTTTGAAAGAACACACCTACTTAATGTTACTAGTTTACTTGTTTACTTATTTAACGCACGTTCAGTATCTAGAAGAAAAAAAAAACAATTATGTTAACAAAGCTTTAGAATTGTCATTTTGAACTCCAGCGTGCTTTTAGGGAAATTCAAATTTATGTTTATAATTCGTTAAGTCTGCAGAATATCCGCTCTGACTCTGCTCGATCACTTGAGAGCAGTCAGGAGCGTAGGATACGACTTGTGCGTGACCGAGAGCGTCATTATTTATATCGCGCTTCCGAAACGGATACAGAGAGAGAGCAGAGATTAAGTCTGCAGCTTTTCCGCACTGAGACTGCTCGGTTCCTCGAGAACAGTCAGGAGCGCAATACATTTCGAAAATCACCCCCTAAGGGGGAAAATCGTGGATGCAAAGTTAGTATGAAACTTAGTCGTTTTTTAAATAAATTGTTCCAATGAAATTCAGCATGAAAGTTTTTCATTGAAAGTCGTCGAGTCGTTATTGTGATCTTATTAAAACATTTCGTGTTCAATAGAATTATAATGACAACATGTATATATGTATAACCTAACCTAACTTACCATCCTATCCTATGTATAGCTAACCTAACTACCTAACCTAACTACCTTACTGCAATGCATTAATTTTGAGAGATACAAAATACATCATTTTAAATTGAACTACTGCGCTGCGTGTCTCTATGTTGCATACAATACTAGAGTAGCTAGAAGTATTTGAAGTAATAGTAGTAGGAAGTAATAATTTAACTCGATTGGTATAACATCCATACATTATAAAGAACTACTTTGACTGGTTGATCGAGTGGATCCGCACTTACGTCGCGGTCGTCTGTCTGTCCGATGCTGTTTTCACCTGTAGATAATGTTTTTCTCAAGGAAATTATTAGTATAATATGACAAGTCAAGTATTTGTATACATTGGCAAAAATATAATGATATTTGTTGGAGGTTAAAAATAAGCCTTCTGGAAGCTGGGCGCGATAACCGACATCCATGCGACCGAAGCCGCGGGCTTCAGCTAGTGGTATAAAAAGTTTGAATTAATTAATTAAAATCGAATGGTAAACATTCATACATACTAACATAAAACATCTTCATAATTCTCATTTCTTAACGGTATTAAAAACTCAATGAATAAATTAAAACTAATAAGTAAATGTTCTTAAGTAAATAAATACATAAATATAGGTAATTTATTTCATCATCTATTCATATTCAATGGTTAAAGTTCCAACACAGAAATATAAATTAAAAAACAAATGTTCATTTAATGAGTTCAAGGTTTATTATGGAACTAATTGGACTACCGCCGAAGTGGTATTTGTTCTCTAGTAAGGAAACTCTCAGTAGTAGCCCGGAGTTTGGAACTGTGCCCGGGATACGGCATTAAGCTTGTCTGCTGGTAAATGGAACTGAATAGGTATGGTAGGCTGCACGTTTGTGGTGAAAAAACTAATATAAGCTGGCCTCTAATGCTTTCGGGAAGCCGTACTACAGTAGGCCAGCTTAAGGACTAAGAGCTATCACTGATGTGCGAGCTACTACCGTCTTTATACCACTCGGGTGGCAACCTTCATTCTACTCCGTGATAATATGAAAAATGTTCTTAAAGTACTCCATTCCATTTTAATTAAAAAGCTAATATGAAATATAACATACATTTCATATTCGCTTTTTATTTAATTTTATGGCACCTAATTATGAAAACGGATCAGTTAGAGAATTGACAACGAATAACTGGTGGAGTACTTTAAGAATGATTCTAAATATTATTTTATTAGGTACCGTTATGATCGCAATATATATTGCGAGCAAAACGGTACCTAATAAAATAATAAGTATTTTAAAAAATAGAAAAATAGAATGTCTTTGAGTAACTTGGGATTTAATGTATGTGATTCTTATATTTTTAGAGCAAAACAAAGGAGTACTTTCGGAATAACCTCCGAAGATATCTATTCGAAAGATGGTTTTCTACCTAGCACTTTCATTCACATTCATTCCACAGTTTTGTTAAATACTTCATTGGCCAAGTTGAAAACGATACATTTACCTCTTTTATTATTATCTTTGCAACATCAGTTTTAACAAAGGCCATCTCCCAGATGAAATTTCCAGGCTTCCAGACTCGAATTCATTTGGTTAGTGAATGTTCAATCAAAGACTGATACTGTCGGAGTACTGTGAGAGTCCTTATCATGGTCTGTCTGGTTGCTTTTACTATAATTGATTTAGTGCCTGAAAGCCGTTTTGAATCCTAATTTAGAAGTCGAACTTTGTTTTTAAAATTAAATTTGTGTTTCGAAATGTCATTTGGTTTTTGAAATGTCATTCTTCGGAATATTATGAAACTAGCACTTCGCCCGCGATTTCATACGCGTGAATATAGAACCTTTTACTTTGATCTACATATAAGCGAGGAACTTTAGGACACGTCTACCTTGCAGAAACAAAACTCTTATCTCTCAAAATACAGTGTAATGTGGTGAATCCTGGGTGATACTAATAGAATGTGGCCTTTGTTGCTCAGCGAAAACATATCGTTGTAATGGTGGTGTTTATTTTTAATCGGATAATGATACATTTTTCCCACTGTGGAATATTAGGTATAGAAGTATAGACATAATAGCAGACGTCTCGTGGTTTTCCGTCCCGTTCCCGTGGGAATACAGGGATAAAAAGTAGCCTATGTGGTAATCCAGGGTGTCAGTTAACTCTATACTAAATTTTATTAAAATCCATTCAGTAGTTTATTCGTGAAAGAGTAACAAACATCCATCCATCTATCCATAGTCCCAAACTTTCGCGTTTATAATATTAGTAGGATTATACTTACCCAAGCATTCTCACATTGTCACAATTTCGATACAAAATCGATGGAAACACGACACTAGTGACTTTTATTTGACTTGTTGTTCGAACTAGAGGTACAATACTCTTTTCAATTACTACGATTGTATCTCTCAGACATTGTTATAGCCTAACAAAAACTTGTCTACAAAGTTTTGTGTTGTTCATACGTAGAGATCGTTAACATCCAGTTTTATTGTATCAAAACAATATTTTAGTTAAGTGCACAAACGCGAAGGTTTGTGGGTAAATATTAACGGTCGCGCGGGTTGGTTGAAGATTAAACTATGCTTGTGAATTTATTCCGTGGATGGGTGATCATATCAAGACATCTCTGTGGCTGGGCCAGCACTATATACCGTTGGTTCCAGCCATTAATGGCAGGACTTTGGCAGACGATACAGGTAGGTAGTCAAAAGTCTGATAACCATTTCAAGCAAGGGGTATCGTGTTACTCAGTTAGTGGGTTCAGGCGTTTGAGCAGTCGCTCTTAGTAAAACACTGGTATTCAGCTGCATTCGGTTAGACTAGAACCAATATAGTGGTCCCTGTCAACTCATCATCTGCTAAGCCTTTTCCTGACCATAGTTAGGAGGAGCCTTTTCCTGACCCTAGTTAGAAGGCGCCTTTTCCTGACCATAGTTAGAAGGAGCCTTTTCCTGACCCTAGTTAGAAGGAGCCTTTTCCTGAACATAGTTAGAAGGAGCCTTTTCCTAACCATAGTTAGAAGGAGCCTTTTCCTAACCATAGTTAGAAGGAGCCTTTTCCTGAACATAGTTAGGAGGAGCCTTTTCCTGACCCTAGTTAGAAGGAGCCTTTTCCTGACCATAGTTAGAAGGAGCCTTTTCCTGAACATAGTTAGAAGGAGCCTTTTCCTAACCATAGTTAGAAGGAGCCTTTTCCTAACCATAGTTAGAAGGAGCCTTTTCCTGAACATAGTTAGAAGGAGCCTTTTCCTAACCATAGTTAGAAGGAGCCTTTTCCTAACCATGGTTAGAAGGAGACTTTTCCTAACCATAGTTAGAAGGAGCCTTTTCCTAACCATAGTTAGAAAAAGGCTAGTGCTTTTAGTAAGGGAAAGGGTAGTGGCATAGTTTTGACTGGCCTGTTGGTCTAGTAGTTAGTGACCATGACTGCTATGCTGGAGGTCGTGGGTTCGATTCCCATCCAGGATAAATGTTTGTGTGATGAGCACAAACATTTGTTCTGTGTCTGGGTGTAATTTATGTATAATATGTATGTATTTAGAAATATATAAGTATGTTTATCAGCTGTTTAATACCCATAACACAAGCTCTCAAGCTTAACTTGGGACTAAATGTGTGATAAGTTGTGGAATATTTATTTATTTATAGTTTGGGTTAAGGCGGAATGAGTTGAGTGCGCGAAAGATTTTATAATGATGATGAAAATGTTGTTTTTGGCACTTAACTAACGTGGAAAGGAAGTGTTTGGAACAACTGATTTTTTTTCAACAACAACCAAAAATAAGTTTCCATAGATCCATATGTCTGGACTGCTTACGACATCATCTAGTCTTAATCCGTTTTTGTGCTTAACATATCACATCGCACGTCATAATGTTACGGATCTACACATTCATTCATTGTAATTAATTCTAAACTCTATTTGGTGACGGCATTTAATGAAACGGGGTGACGTAAAAGGTTTAGGCACAGTAAAATCACGTCGTGGCCTGTTTACAATGTATTGATCTGCATGCCAACTCTCCATCGCTTTTTACATGCAAATTAGCTAACATTTCACATTTCAAACACTGAAATAGCCCGGCTATATTGTTTTCCAAGAAAAGGTTTTTCATATAAAGCCGTTTGAATAATGACTAATATTAGGTAGGTACTATCTACCATAACACATTCATTTTTCTTTTCGACCTAATTATGGCTCATGTTAGCAAACTGCGAGCAGATTATTTAGTACCTACTTAGATTTTTTTTGTTACTATTAAATGTACAGACGCCAGCATGTCAAGTTACCCCAATGTGTCAAATTTTATTGATCGATTTTCAACTTTATGTTAAACAAAATAAGGTTCATAATCAATTGTTAAAATTTAACACATTGCGGTAACTTGATGTGCTGGCGTCTGTACTTAACTAATTATATGCAAAAACTCATGCCTTACTGCCTCGCTTGCTGCTTTTGCCTTGGTGTTTTTAGTTTTGAACTGTTAAATTCCTTTGCGTGTCCCAAATAAATAAATTTTCTTTTCTTTTCTTTTTTTTCCTATTTCCCACGGGGGTTAGTAGAAACTACAAAACGCCACCTGCTACGACTCTAACACACTTCTTTTACTTCGTTTACGGCTATTCATCAGCAATTTGATTCCGTAAAAAAATCACCCCGTATAATAGTAGGCAAAGAGAAGGCAAATTGAGTTGTCATTCCATATGCTACGCATGGCAGTTCACTCTCTCTCAAGTTTTTACGAGGTGACTTTTACTGAATCGACCGGCTGGGCATATACGCACGCTGATTGAGAATACTACGCACCTGACCTTTCTTAAGGACAACACCAATAAGGTTTGTGTATGTCCGTCTATGACACACACACACCTTATTGGAGGGGATGCCTCCCGATATTACCATTTAATTTAATTTTATTTATTTATTTAAATTCGGACCACATAATCCACTTTGATAGTAAAATACCTTATCACTATTGTTAGTAATACACAAAAAGATAAAAGAAAACAACTGATGGCTGCAGCAAGGTGTTCAGAGAATGGCAGGTCCTGAAATTGTTGAGCAACCATTCTCCCCACATAGTGCATCAGAAAAGGTGAGTAAGGGCTCTCCACCACTGTTTTCAGGATGGTATTGTCACTGACCCGCGTTCTACGCATCAGCGAGTCCGAGTTTTTTACGAACGATTGCATGAAAGCCGTCAGTCGAATTCTGAGCGCACATCTCTGACGCGCTACAGAAACGGGGCAGTTTCAACAGCATCCTGAAAACCTTATTATATTGGATCCGTCAGACATCTAGCGATCTTTTGGTGTAGCTCATCCATAGAACTCCCGCAGACAGACCTTGACAAAACGCCTTGAACCGGGTGATTTTGACTTGGTCTGATTTACATTTGCTGTATTACCTTTTGTATTAGTCCCCCTTTCATCCGTCCTCGTCAAAAAGACATTTCATTATATTCTTATTTTAGGCAAAACAAAACACGATCGCTAAGCAATTAACAATCTGCAAGGACCTTATAATTATGATCGATTTGAATGAGATAATGACTGTGACCCACAAAAAGAGTGTGACCTCTGAGTTTTGTGGTGTATTACTTTTCAGAGTTTCTAATCAAAAAGGGAACAGTGACCTCATCAACTTAAAACCGGTTTACATAAAATATACGGGGTGTAAAAAGACCGATCACATAGCCGATGACCACACATTATGTTACCCTAATGTGTCAAATTTTCGCAATTGAATATGAACCTTATTCTGTTTGACATAAAGTTGAAAAACGATCAAAGATATTTGACACATTGGGGTAACTTGACGTGCTGGCGTCTGTACATATAATTCATTAACTTCAACCAAAAAATAATGCTGGGAAAATACTTTTTTCTTCATCTTTAAAAAAGAGATGCGTTTTATTGCGCGCATTGCATTGCGCGACAACGCAACGCAACTTTTGATCAGCTGAGCGTATGGCCACTCGCGCTCGGTCGTTGACCCGACCGGCCCGCTTGTTTAATATCCATTGCATTTTTGTAACTTTAAATGCGTAACTTGTTTCGAAAAATCGATGATTTTGATAATGTTTGTTCAGAAGAAAGTTTACTAATGATACTTGGAATACAATTTTGAAAAAAAAAACGAAAAAAATACCTTCAATATGTCCAAAACCAGTAAATTCCCAGGTATGTTCTAAAAGAAAAAAACTATTCCAGTGATGGGTAGAATAATGTAGTTTTCGTTTTCGGGAAGGGTCTTTTTACACCCTGTATATTATTAATCATTTGTGAACATTATAAAACTTCTACTGAATGTTATCGATCAGATTACACTGGCCCGGTATGTACACGGTTTAAGACCGGCTTTAAATACAACTTTCAGAAGCCAATTTCTTTTGAAACTCACGTAGATGTATTCAATCCTAAATCCCATGCGGACAATAGATTGATGTGTTCTACATTTTATTGAAATGTAAGCATTTTCGTAATGAAAAATATTCCCTCTTCATTAAAACACGCGCTACTCTCTTGGAATTAATTTTCTGTTGCCTGAGCAACAATCAATTAATGATATTTTTGACAATCTTAGGTACTCGTGAATGGGCCTTATTGCGCCGCTTGAACGATTACAATTCAGTGTATTTTTCGCTTGCGCTTTTTCTTCTCATATCCACACTTTTGCTGGAAAGAGCGCTATACTAGCTCAATAGATACACAGCACATCACAGCACATCAAGCTACCCTGAATTGTGTAGTTTTCCTAATCGAACATGCACCCTACTCTATTTGTAATAAAGTTATCAAAGAAATTTGACACATTGGGGTAGCTTTTTGTTGTTTGACAAAAAAGCCCTTTGGCCAATTTGCAAACTACATGTATTAACTTTTTGATTAACTCAGTTTGTTCAAACCTTTAATAAATTATGATAAATAATATCAGATTTAGTCATTGGCGCATACACAAAACAAAACTAAAGTACGTCTCTGGGGACGTTGTCACAACTACGTTTGGCTTGCTGCTACAGAGTCGTGAGGTCGGACTCTACGCAATTAGGGTAGCAGTTTCTGATTGTTTCAGGGTACAGACATTATGAAACCATATTTGTATGTACATGTAGGTACTTACTACTAGTCAGTAAGTAAATAGTATCTACCTAACTAAAATATTTAATGAAGCACGACAAGCATAAAAACAGCAAAACGGGTTCAATCTCGCCGATAGGCTGACTAGCGCAAAGTTAAGAATCATACAAAGGTATGAAATCGCTACCTTCAATTATTTGGGTAGAATGTTGTCATAATTCATAAAATGGAATATTGTTGACGTGGGTGTTGCAGCCTTAGGATGATATTGTATGGCTTCAAAACAATGTCCTGTATTTGTTCTTTCCTCGCAAGAGTGTCGAAAAAGGTCGCTTAAAGGTGCATAATTTTACTTATGCCTTTGTAACTTCTTAATAAACATTATGGGATGCAAATAAATGAATATGAGCGGTTTTTTTTTATTTTTGTGGGCCACTAACCAATTAGTTGGATGAACTGATTATTGTGAACACTTGGGATTCCGTAGCAAACCAAATTGAGAATGACTAAAAAATAGAAGAAACAATATAATATCTAAAAAAAACCTACAAAACCATAGAAAACATCATAGTCAAATGCATAGAAAAATAATATGTTCCAAACAAAACTGAAAAAGGCAACTTAATAACAGTTAATAAATACGATCATAACATAAGAACAGCTGATATTCTTGCCTCGTCAATTTGAGGAAAAACTTACATTATAGGTACGAACGAAAACGTGTAGCCATACAAAGTCAAGGTTACGTTAACACACTTATATTGAAATCAGTACTTTTTATGAAATCACTAAAACCGCGTAATAAATTGTTCACTTCATTACATTTTTTTTCGGATGCTTATTAACAAATTTACATTTGTTACCTACTTTTTTATATTCTGCACTAATAGACTATCTTCACCTTTACCTATTTAATTTAATAGAAACTAAATACGTATGCTCAATCGGAACCCGGCAATTTGACTGAAAATCGGTCACAATCGTAATATAACGGGCGTGATACTGAATTTACACATTCAGTTATCCAGCAAACACTACACATGTATGTCACCAACCAATATTAACTGACGCGATAATTTAAGTGCCTAACGTAACATTACAATATGAAGAAATTTACATATACGTGTGAGTAGGAAGTTTCAGAAACAAATTCGTAGTAAACCTTCTTGGCGTGCTGCTTTAACATGTTGCTGCATCTCATTTCAACAAGTATGTGAAAAGTGAGACAAAAAAACAGTTCGTGGTATTTTTTTCTCAATTAAGAAAGTTTTTCTTAACCCTCAACATGAACACATGTTGCATCTCTTTTCAGGAAGTACGCTAAAAGGAAGACAACATTAAAATAATTCGCGTAAAGTTTTTGCATTTTCCTTACTTCAGAAATTTTTGTCCACTAACATCTACTCCCGAAAACCAATACCTAAGTACGAGGTACACGTCCTATATGCCATTTGACCATACCTATACGTATCTTGATTTTAGTGAGTGACCTAACCATTTTCTTCATTTGTAGGTAGGTTAACCTATAATTTCATAGCATCATTATCCCGACCTTACCCCAGTTTTTTGGGGTCAGCGCAGTATGTGTGGCGTTTGCTTCCATACACCTTTATCAACGGTCCCTGTATTGTTTACTTCCTGCTTTCAATCTACCTTTTCATAGGTCTGAATTTCGTTTGTTTTCTAAATTAATGCCGAGTAACTATTTCCAAAACTGCGAAAGATGTTAAAGTTTGAAATACACGCGGACGGAGTCGCAAGCAGAGTGCTAGTTAAGTATATTTTGTAACGACATCAAATTTATGACATCACTTCTATGGGATTGCAACCAATACCACTAATATGATTACTGTTTACAAACAGTCAATAAAAAACTACTTAATTACAAACCTAATCCACTAATTACTTCCAACTACTTAAATAAAAAATAGACGCAATCAAGCAAATTGTCTTGGCACAACGAATGGAGGAAATAGGCTTATTATTGTTTTAGTGTAATAAATAAAACTATTTGTAATTTTAAGGAAAGTAAAATATTTGTGGTTTTCCTTTAACGTAGTATTTTAGTATTAAAGATAAAGATATATTTATTTGTTTAAACATGTGTAACACAATACATATAGATGCAAATGTGGATGGAAATTTGAAAACAGGTAAGTTTCAACATGTTTTGCCATATTTAGCGTACAAAAAAAGGAGAGAGAAAAAAAAAAATACAGACATTTAAAATATAAAACAAAACAATCAAATTACAAGGTATCATTTAAGAAGTCTAACGCAGTAGTAACATTTTTTAGTTAGTAGCTTCTTCAAATCTCTTTTGAAATTATTTGTATTATTTATATTTTTTAAAGTTCTCTGGAATTTTATTATATATGATCGGTGCCATACAAAACACACTTTTATGAAGAAGTGCTGTTTTCGGAGAGTGAGGCTGTAAATAATGTTTATATTTATTACGTCTATTTCTAATTACATTATCTGACAAAAGAGGAAACCAGTGAGGGTTATTTCTGACAAATAAGGCTGTTTCTAGGATGTATAGTGACGGAAGTGTCAGTATAAGGTATTCTTTAAACAGTGGTTGACAGCTGTCAGTAGTTTTGATTCCAGACATAGCTCTGATACAGCGCTTTTGCATTTTAAATACCATGTCGGTGTTTGACGAGTTTCCCCAAAAGATTAGACCGTATCTAAGTACCGATTCAATAAGTCCATAATATGCAGTCAACAGTGCGTCTCTGCTCACCGTCGATGCCAGTTTATACAACGCAAAAGACAAACTACTTATTCTCACACAGAGATCTTCGGTATGGGATTTCCAATTAATTCTATTGTCAATTTTTAAGCCAAGAAATTTGGCGGTATCTACTTGTTTTATTATATTATTTTCATATATTACTTTAAATTTAATTGAATTTTGAGGTCTTTGACTGTAATTCATTACATTTGTTTTATTAATATTTATTTTAAGATTATTATTGATTAGCCATGTTATTACTGATGTTATTGATTTATTTATGTCGGTTTCAAATTGATTTTTATCATTACATGTAATATTAATAGTGCTGTCGTCTGCAAATAATATCATTGGTTGTACTGTTGCATAAGGGAGATCATTGATGTAAGTAATGAATAGCGTAGGTCCTAGTACGCTACCTTGGGGAACACCATATCTGACATATCTTATCTTGGATTGATATTGTTCTTCTTTTTTAGTATTGTTGTTGTTTTTTAGTATTGTTGTATTGTTGTTGTTATTTATGATGTAATGTCAATTTGCCACAACAAATCATGTATACTTTACTTTATTGATTTTCGGTCTGAATTTGTTGGCTATTATTAAGAGCTAGTGATTAGTGTCCACAAGTAAATAATTCCAGCCTTGTCCCACTGCAAGGCAAAGGCCTATGCTCTAGAATAAAGCCAAGCCAATGCTCGTGCCTTCTTGTGTACTACACTTAATATCACTTACGCTTGCTCAAGGCTGATTGGCAATTCGCATTTTTTCGCTACGATATCTTTCACCGATGTCTAAGTTGCTTATTTTTTTAAAAAATGGACAGGGTGTAATTAAAAAACGCTTTACTGTACCAAACAAATAAAAAAAATCTAAAACTTACTGCATTACCTAAACCGGGGGGGAAACTGTAGGCTGTTTAAATGCACCAAGGTATTTATGTACTGTGTGCAGTCACTTAGACGCGATTCCCTTTGAATACAGCCGGTCAATCCAGTAAAATTCACCCTGTGAAAAGGAAGTGAAGTAAACTGTCAATGCCTAGCATTATTATGGAGTGACAGTATACATCAAAGGACTGGAACAACTTGCCTGCTGCGATCTATTCGTCCGATTATAATTAAGGTGTCTTCAAGGCTAGAGTGAATAGGCTCTTAATAAACTGGTGCGCTTCACCATTATTGATTGCATCACTGCTTAGGACCTGCACTAGTTTATAATATTAAGTAATAGTTCAATTCGCGCTCGCTTCACCTATATTTTTACGGGGTGATTTTTACAGAATAACACATCTCAGTAACACGTAAACAAAACAATAGCACGACACTAAGTACACAGCTAACATTCACATCAAACTGAAACTTACGAAAATTCAAGCTTGGATGTGGTCCCTGCTCGGAGCAAGCGCGTCTCCCGCGCGCACTAAGAAGCACTTCCCTGCGCGGGCGCTCCGGCACCTCGTCGCGATCCATGCTCGGCCCGGCCTCGAGCGCGCATGCGCCACCGCCCTCTTCCCTGCCTTCTTCTACCACACACGCAGACATCACTATTCTAGTTCACTTTCTATGTTCACTAAACCACTGTATTCCCTTCCAGATCCACTGAGTACTCGCAAAACAAGTATATGCGAGGTATCAAGCCGCGGTTGTTTTGTCACTACAGAGGGCTATCCTTAGGTTTTTTAGTTACACAGGTCACTACGTCACTGTACTCCACTGCCCTTAATATTCTACACTCAAATCACTAAAATATGGCACGCGCCATATTGACCGACCGACAGAAAAAAGATAAACCAAAAAGGTTGTCTTCAGTTTCGTTCACTAAACTTCACTGGCACAATTCAATATCGAATACACTTAAAATCACTGTAGTTTTTGTATTTCTCTCATTATTGTGTTCTATAATTGCGTCTGTGATGGGAATCTGAAACAAAAAATACCATCATGTAGATAATGTCGATTACGTAAATATGAAACTACCTACCAAAAAAAAAACACTGATTATTTTAAGCTAAATTTTGCAGTCGTGAACAGTAATTACTTCTTAAAATCTATAATACTTATTCATTCTATACATAAAATTGAGTTTGTTATATTGATTTAAAAAAAGGTAATTTCACACACGATTTGCTAAACCAACAATTACGAAGAGTGGAATTCCGTCTACTTTCCGTATAGATCTTAGAAATAGTACCTAGCAGTGGTATGGCAAAAGTCAGACTAAAACAGACCATGTATCCGTATATTTGTTTACCTTGCTCATAGAATGTACTCTGTGCCTTGCACTTTGCTTGTCGACAGCCGAGCGGCTTTGTTTGCCATATCAAAAAAATAAAAAGAATCTAATACAGAAGCAAAAAAAGCAAAAAGATTAAAATTATTTTCACTTGAATAGCTTCTATAATAAGTACCATGTAGGGTTTAAGAAATCTCAAATTCCATACCAGATTGCAAAGTTATTTGCTTTGATTGGTTAACCCTACATTTGAATAAGCAATACTTGAAAGATACGTAGAAAATTAGAAATGGAAGGCTATTCAAATATTCGGCAAACATTGTGCAACCTCTTTGTTGGTAGGTACGAATGATTAAAAATGAATCCTTTGTTAGATTTTTACATATTTGCCAAGAGTATCTCTAGTAGGTAAAAAATATGATTCACTTGTTTCACTAAAACAATGAATAATAAATGTTTTCTACAATTTTAATTTTGAAATGGTCTTAGGTATGATAACATTGTTACGGAACAATTGTTCGTTACCGCGACCCCCAGCGCATGTGTAAGACGGAGCGGTTTTTAGTCAATAAAATAAATGAATAAGCAAGGGTAGCCAAGCAACCATAGTATCACCTATATTTCACCACTCAACATTAACCTCATTATCTGTTCGCTTACATAAATTTAACTTGATTCCCCGTTTTATTTATAAGAGGGTGTGTCTATTAATTCTTCGTCGCTGGTAAACATCAACTGAGTTATAAACATCAAATCTGTGAAACTTTGATCTCAACCCTTCTGCGAATATGCTATCATTAACTTCGTTTCAAACCCAAAACAACTCCTAATTCACTGACAAAGTTAATAGAAAAGTTTCGAAGCCTTAGGTCAAACAATGACTCAGGTGAACAAAATATTATATTTTGTAGTCACATAATTTTCTCCGGCCAATATGCTTGTATTTTCGCACCTCGTCGTGTTCATCGATCGGTACAGACATAAACTTCATTACTTTAATAGAATTTGCACCTGGGGACCATCGGTTTATGAAATAAAGGCCTATCTACCTGCCTACATACAAACCGCCATGTTTTCGTAGAACAATCAGGCTTGACAAAGGTGAAGGCAATACAGCCAGCATTGAATGTGATCGAGTTTTTCTTTTCCATTTTTTAATCGTGGGTGAGACTTCTAACGGCACGATCATACAGTACGTTGACCTGCACTTCGTCACACACACAGATACACATACACACACACACTTGCTATAACAATATGAAGAATTTTTAAAAATCTTTTTGCTTACATTATTTTTTATAAACATAACATAACATCACGCCGCACACCCACATTTCGCCAGTTATGTTAAAGTCCCATGTAAAAGGGGGCGAGCCTATTGCCATCAATCGGGCACAAGTCCAGATTCCGGGCTGCTGCTGAGAAATTCTAGATTTTTCTTCTCGACAAGGTAAAGAGTGCAATGTACCTACTATCATTATATTGTTGAATTTTCAAAATTAAAGGCATAGAGCTGCGATTGATTGTATGTTAATCAACTACCCCGGTGAAATTTTGATATCGCGAAAGCATATATTTTCAAATTTGTTTTTCCTTGCAGAGTACACAAAAATTTAATCGAATGCCATTCATCGCCGCGAACTCATGACATTCGATATATCCATGGCATTTGCTATGATTGCCATGTACGAAAAAATAAATTGAAATACATTGTTCAATTTTGAAATAACCGGCCAAGTGTGAGACTTTGTGAGCTAAGGGTTCCATAACATCACGCCTGTATTTCCCAAGGTTTAGGCAGAGGTCTACGTATAGTACAAACATTTCCCAAGTTAAGTTTGAGCCTATTGCCATCAAAATGGGCTTTGTTCCAGCCTTTAGGCTGTTACTAAAAAAATCCATATGGAAAAACAATAACACTTAACAAAAGTTATTATTTAACGATTTTTAGTTTTTTGTTAATGTTAATGATTTTTTTTCCCTTATATTGATAGAATGACCAACTACGGAAGTACCCACCCTCTCAAACAAAAAAGTTTTTTTTCAAATGAGTCCATAAACGTCAAAGTTGTAAGGTAGGTACATAATAAATACAGCTGAATTAAGAACCTCCTCCTTTTTTGTTAGTCGGTTGAAAATCGCTTTTAATGGTGAAGAATACAGAGTTTTATATTCTCTATTATTTCTATACCCTCATCTATGTCATTATTGTATTTGAATAAATAACCGTTGCCTATCAACGCCAAGCAGTCCTGTCATTATTATTTGATTTTGATAGAATTAACTCCCCCTGTCATATTAGAGGAGACATCACATTATGGTAATTGATATTAGATTACACATTCGACTTGCGTTGGAAATAGTTCAAATTACCATTGAAATGTGATATTCATATTAGTTGGAATTTCAACTGCAAAATCAAATTATTATTTGTATGACTATGAAGTTATTAACTTGTGACAGAAATATCTGATCAAGAGAATTTCTTCGGCAGTTGGACCAAGCAAGGCCGATTAAATTATTTTTTAATTTGGATTATTTTTATCAAGAAAGAAAGAAAAAGCATTAATTTGGCCCAAAAACACTCGATAATATATAAAAAATAGCAAAAAAAAGACAAAAATTAAATTAGAAGAAATTAAACAATCAAAATAACAGGACAAAAAATTACTTGCGGCTGCGCCAAAAGGGTCCTGTTCAGCAAAAATGCCAGACAACTAGTGCCTGAAGCTTGTTTTCAACTGGACCTCGAGATTGTGCGGTGTCACGGACGTAAAAAAGATTGGCAAGCATGCATGTGGTGTGTGCGAGGGAGTGTCTGTGCGTGTGTTGTATCAGTAGTCTTACTGCTAACAGGAATACGAAAAACAAAGCCGTCAGTATATTTTATTATAGTACAAATGTACTACTACACAATTCCAAATATGTGGATATCAAATTTATCTGCATTTTGTAACCTCAATAGCCGCCTATATTTGACGGAGTTTAAAGTTTATCTTAATTTTTGAGCCACAGTGAACAAAAATAAAAATAGGGGCGCACGCATTCATTGTTATAACTCTCTATTGAAGTGTGCACAAAATAAGATCAAAGTAAAAGTCAAATCATATATTTCAATGAGACCCATACAATACAAGCTAAACAAACAAAGTATGTGATTATAGTTGATCATTGCAAAACATAGTTTCGTAATAAAATTCGTATGAAGAACAATGGGTAAGATACTCCATAAGAACAATGTGTTATGTTATGTTTAAAATAAATATGTAATATTATTATCCAGCCACCGAAATATTAAGTAATACATACCATGAATCCTGACTACTTGCTACAACAAGAAGACAAACTCCTAAGAATAAAACCACAAAATTTTCAACACGTAACATACGACGTAGTAATCCAATTATCGCGCACTAAAACAGACAATCGAGAAAAAGGTTTTCTTGCACGCCACGTTTCCACCCACAGTCAACTAATTCAATAACTATAAGACTTAAACTCCAAGATATTATATTTCAAAAGCACTTAACTTCTAGTTTGCTAAGGAAACTGATATTCTCTATATAATTTTCTTAGAAATAATAATTTAATAAGTACTTAGGTGGTTCTATTTGCTGGCAGTAATGTCAGTCATATACACGATGAAATTCGAACACTTGGTTGTCCTGCAGCGTAACAATTTTGTCTTGGAAGCGGAATTTATTAACATACTTTTTTAAGACTCAAATATGATTAGCTATTTAAGAACAACCAATCTCTAAAGCAACCTCAAACAAAAGTTAGTGAACCATGCGAAAATCTATTTTAAGGTTTACTTTACATTCCGATACTTTGTGTGTTTAATTTATTTTTAGCTTATGTTATTTATTTATTTAGTTGTTCCAATGTAAGGCAAAAAACTAGTGTGGTCCAATCACTTCTGCAGCCCGTCTCATTACTATCTCTTGGGTCTGCCAAGAAATCGCCGAATATTTTCTACACGTTTTCATTCATAAATTTTACAAATTTATATGGACAAAGAAACGTTTTTCCACAAGTTTATTATACTACCCTCGTTATTGTGTTAGCTCTGTTCAGCGCATAATAAGATATGAACAAGACCTGAGCAATAAAAACTTCATTTTTACTACTGCGATAGTTTACCGAACCCCAAAAAGCAAGTGGGCAAAATGTCAGGCTAAGTTAGTTCTCTCCTCGCATTCTATTATTCGCGACCTATATTTGAAGAGACACGATGTCTAAAGGCATAAAGACGAAAATAGCGCGGTGTCTGGCGCTCCCGGAAAATAGCTAATAGGGTTATGAGCTGCAGGTAGGACTGCATTTAAGGGGTTAACGGTCGTACAGGGCAGCGACCGTCTCGCGGCGGGGTCGGGAATACCGCCACGCGTGGCTTCGTGATGCGAACTAACAGGCAACCACCAACAATATTTATGACTTTCCACTATTAACTGGAACTATCACGGAAAGACTGCAACTCAATTTCACAAATTCAGATTAATAGTTTTCTTTTTTTTGTGGGGCTCATAGATCAGAACTTGATATGCGTCCACCCCTGAGATATAGGGGTCCTACCGTCTAAATTTGTGATGAAATAATCATGATGTCGGTAGACGTGGAAAAGAATTATCGTTGAACACGTATATTTTGCAGTTCTGTGAGAAGACGAAATGAAAATACTAAAAAGTAAATACTTTAAACATATTCTTGTAAATTTCTCCTTATTTAGAAGTAAATATAGGTCCCACGTTAGATACTAATACGGAACGTCTTCCACCGTCCTCCTTTCAACGAAAAAAAATAATACCTACACCTGTTATTATCTCGTTAAAATATTCAGTTTCATTTGGTAGTATTGGTGATTTGGTTCGATACCCGACCCACTTCCATGCTACGAACGAACACTTCCTCTATTATTAAATCGACCCTTTTGGTTTCGTACTTATTATCAACTTCCTTATCCTACTTTAAAAAGTTATAATTTAAAGTAAGGAATAATTATTATTAAAGGGACAGTCTAAAAAGTAGTTTTCAACAATTTTTGTATCAGGTACGACTTGCTTTACATAGACCTAAAACCAATGGGCTCAGCCAAAATATACAATTTGAAATACGAATGTTCTTCGTATTTCAAATGTATATTTTGGCTGGAAATATAAAAAACAAATAACGAGTAGGTCAGTTTTATAAAAAAAAATTGGTTCAACTTGCGATACATCATCTAAGAACAATTATTCTAAAAACTTGTGAGCCTATGAAAATCTGCTGAGATTAAGGGTGTTTGTGCACTCATTTGTATTCCATTCATTTTCATGATTGATAAAGACTAGATTCTAAAAAGTCTTCATATAAAAACGTGTGTGACTTTAAGGAATCGTAGTAGTTGTACCTATTTATAAAATACGCTCATTAAGATTCGTATTTTTTTTAACTATCGCTTATAATTGTAGCAGAGTCAATAAATGAAGCATTTATCTAAGAATAAGTACTCGTATATCATAACTTAATATTCGTGTAATAGTTTTTCACATGATAGTTAGGACGTTCTTTCGCTGTGAAAAGAGATATTGTTGTTCGTCCTGTATAGCTCCATATCTTTCTTAGTCTATCGTTTATCATATATATATAGGTACAAACGCCAGCACATCAAGTTACCCCAATGTGTCAAATTTTCCCAATTGAATATGAACCTTATTCTGTTTGATATAAAGTTGAAAAACGATCTAAGAAATTTGACACATTGGGGTAACTTGATGTGCTGGCGTCTTTACATATATTTATCTCTTACTATGTGGAATAATTTGGTATGCATAGACGCCAGCACATAAAACTACCCCAAACTGTCATATTTTCCCAATCGAACACGAACCTTATCCAGTCATCAAATTTGACACATTGAGATATCTTCATGTACTGGCCTCGGTACATTTGCAAAAATAAATACTGAAAATGAACTAAACAGTAAAGTATTGAATAGAAAAAAAACAAATGCTAACAGCAACTCTACGGTATGCTGTATTTTAATTGCCACTCGTTTCAACCAATTACTGTACAAGTAGACCGGCCCCTGGGATGAGCTCGAATCGAATAAATACTTATCTATTTATCGAACAGTGTGCCTAGCACGAATCTTTAACGTAAACGTAATGATTTTTAAATTGAAGTAGGTATTTTCGACTAAAATATTAATAAATAATAGTAAGCCAAAATATTCTCTGCTAAATGTGGAAGTATGTACATACAATATAATACAAAACGATAATACTTAATTAATTCGTTTTTTGGGTTGTATCTACCTATTAAGCTCACTTTATAACTGAATACCTCAGGTTACATGTACCTAATTTCAGTTTCAAAATCGTTTTCATTAGTGTTGTGCTTACGACAAACATTTGTGCTCTAGGTAGCCTATCGCACCGCTGGCTACTATTGCAGGCCAGTCTTCTAGGCAGAAGTGAAGTTCGTCATTCCGCCTTCGTCACGCCTTGTCGTATACCTATCAAATATTTTCTTTAGTGTCGCTTAAAAGTTTCGTTTGCGAATCACGTTAAATATTTATCTATATCTATGAAGCGTACAGTATTGATGGACATAATGAAAGCAGCGCTTATAGGAAAGCTACAAAATTTTCAACTTTATTAATTTTCATTATTGGAGATACCTTTGAAATTTGACCGCGCATCAGTGTTAAAAGGGAATTTTTCGGGAATGCCCAAAATATGGTGCAAAACTTTTTTTTAATAATTTACTGAAAATGTCTTCGTTATTGTCCTTTTAGTCTAAATACTGGTGCTTATTTAGTTAAATGTCTTAGGGATAAATTCTTCTTTTTAAAAATACCAATGCATGTCGTTTTTTATTATTTTATAGATGACAAAAACTCCATTAATAAATAATAATGCTTATATTCAGACCATGTCATTGTGTTCATGTACCTACTCGTACATACCTTAACATAACGTTACTCATAATATTCAGAGGTTTTTCTAATTGGATTGTAGAAGGACATTGACATTTTGAGCTCTTAGACTATTCAATTATCTACCAACTTGGTAGTAGTAATCTAGCAACCAATTATAAGAACCTCTCGTGTAACTGAGGTATCTCTTCACTTACTAATGACTACGATATCTATTCGTCCCAGGTTAATAATTGAATACCCAGTGATTGAAATACTTGCGGGCCAGTCTGTTCAGTAGCGATAACAATGTACGCAGTGAAATGTTGTGACAATACTATTTATCGATAAAAGGACAGTTTTAAATGACCTCACGCATTAGTGCAGTCGTCGATACAATAGAAATCTTCGATGGTCAGAGGTTGTAACGCGAGTTAAAGTCATTATCATTTTAGATTACGTATTTATTGTTCCAATTATTCTAAGTGTCAAACAATAATATTTTTACTTGGAGTATAAACATTGAAATATTTTTGTACAAAAGCGGATTAGCAGCTTTTGTAAGAAACTTATCTCACAAATATCACGAGTACTATAGGTTCAGGGATCTAAACAAGTACCAATGTGACTTTGTTATAGATATACCTATACCTACATTCTAAGTTTATCATCATTTGATAATGGTGAAGGAAAACATCGTGACAAAACCTAGACATATGGAAACTATAAGTCTGGAAACGCCAAACCACCTTGAGCTGCAAGCATAGTGATCAACGCTCGTGAGTTCTCTGTATGAGCATTAGTCCTCCATTGAGATAGTAATAGGCTGAAATGATTTAAGCGTAGACCTTTCATCTTCAGTCTCATAAATATATGGTAACGTTTAACCCCAATCAAGTGCCCTTCAGACTCAAAGCCTAATCTTATTTGTATGTCACTAAACTTAAACTTTTTAATCCCACTTAATTAAAAATGAACTTAATTAACATTTAACACTGGCAGAAAATACCTACAACAGAGCTATTTAAAACCTCATAATATCAAATAAAACCCACTCTTATACAATTTCGTTATCAAAAATAACTCGAATTTCATTCGTAAAGTTCATGAGTTTGGGACTGTATTAAATCTAGTCTCGATAATATTATGTCAACTCATCTTTTTTGGAATGTTGTGAGATCAATGAGGAAAGAATATTCTTACCTTTGATCGCAACCAGCTCTCATTCATCATAATTCTTAACAGAAAACTGGTTTCGAGATTTGATGTATCCAATGGATTTCTACGGATGAAATCAAACCTCGATATTTTATAGGACCACAGGTTTTATTCAACTTCTTGGGTATTCGATCCATACCTACTTCGATTATTTTGCCCTTTTGCTTATAAATCATTAGGTAAGATTGCTTGATACGCAAAGCGAAAATAATGGATCACTTTTTTAGGAATATAGGACCTTATCGGTGCAGTTCTTCAGAAAGGTCAGGTGCGTAGCACTCGCAACCGGCGTGTGTGTATGACAACATATATGAATGTCAACGAAGCAAAAGAAGTAAGTAAGAATCGTAGCATATGGGTATTTGGCACTCTGTAGTTTCTGCCTACCCCCATGGGAAAAAGGAGTGAGTCTAAATGTATTTATGTATTTTATATTTTTAGAAATATTGTGCACAAGGGATTGTGCGAACTAATGCATAAAGATAAAACTGCACCTGGTGTTCTCCTTTTCATACCTATCGTTAGTGACTTACATTGTATCTGAGTTTTCATGCCGCACATAGGCCTCTTACTTAGCTTCAATAGCTGTCGAGAAATCTCTGAGCCTCGCCGGTATGCTTCCGATTCACCACTGTTTTTGTAGCAATCGTTAAATAAGTACAATACACATTTATGAATCCGAAAAGTAGGTAAGAGATGTACCTTGGGCTTAAACTTGACACCTATGACTTGGTTGCCCCCTGGTCACACAACTAGGCTACCCCTTCTAAATCTTATTCCTATACGTAGGTTCAAGTCCGTCTTTCTACAGTATTTTTGAAATTGTAAACATAAAGTTTTAATAAATAAATAAATATATTAAAGAATGGAGAAGGAGTACATAAAGCTAAAAGCTCCTAATTTCAAATTCTAATAAGTACTTATTACACAAAATAACAATCACACATTCAAATATCCCTCAAAATTATAATAAAATATGTTGGTATGCAACAAAAATCAATGAAGGCCTTGATTGCTTCGCTAAACACGTTAGTTTTCCATGAACAGAACTGTATTTTGCAAAGTCTATGCAATTCAAACTAATGCAAATGTACGTACCAGTCTTTACAAAGAAGTAATTACAGAACAAAGACTGTAATAAAATCCATTCTGTTTTTAAATGGATTTTTACCGGGACCACCAACTAACTGCCTTGTCGGTCTAGGGATTGTAAACACAACTTCTCAGAACAACTTCCAGTTCCTGAATCCCGGGTTGGGGAAAGGGTGTTTCCATCTGAAATTTCTCAATTGCAGCCTCAGGTGGCGTTTTTCCATCAATCCGACAAAGAACCGCGCTGTTATTGAGAAATATTCTACAAAAATCTATTGGGTTTTTTCTTGTAGAAAATTTCCCGACCCAGGTTTTGAATTCAGTACCTCATGCTGAGCAATACCATTGCTTGCTATCACTTACTAGACCCAAGAAGCAGGCCATGGTATATGCTTTATAAAAAGGTACAATATACAAAATATATGGGGGCATAAAAAATATCCCTCTGGTGTAAATTGAATGAACCAAGTAAACACTGCCATTAATTGTGGAAAATGTTCAAAAAGTAAAAGAAAACACGATTTCAATTTGGAAATGGAAGT
Organism: Euplexia lucipara; assembly: GCA_921972225.1. Classification (NCBI taxonomy): domain Eukaryota; kingdom Metazoa; phylum Arthropoda; class Insecta; order Lepidoptera; family Noctuidae; genus Euplexia; species Euplexia lucipara. The sequence goes on from OV179144.1 coordinate 11,011,183, forward strand.
GTCTTTTAAAACTGCTTGGACAAATGGCATGGAGGGACATACAAAGTGTACCTTGACATGCAACAAAACCAATACGAAACTGTTTTTATTTTATGTTCCTCTTTTCGACAAAAAATAAACGTAAAATTCGTCGAAGCATTGCACGATTGCTATAACACTGACAACTAATTGTAAATAAGGTTGAAGATCAGACTACGTAACGTTACACCTTATAATTTTAAAAAGAGAATGCATCATTGTTCTCCATACAAAACTACCTTTTGTACGGAGTGTGTAGTGGAATGTCTTGATGGGTCAGCTAGAAGCATATTTTAAATTCTATGACCCTTTTCTAACTGCCTAATCGACAAAAAAACAATTTTTCATTTTTAGTAAAACCTTAGAGCATAAAGTATTCTTTAAGTAAGTAGTGTAAGTACCTATCCCGTATAAATCTTTCTCGTTAAATAAGAAAACTATTTGTAAAAGGACTAGAGGCGAGAGAAAGCGACATAATTTTAACTAGTAAATACATATATATCAAAGCCATCTCATAAGTAACAAGGCAAAGATACCTATTTATAATTATATTATTCCCGAGTAAAAGGCATGTAGATATGGCCCAAATATTATTCTGAAAACACACTTCAAACGTTACATTATGCTTAAAACGTGTAACAAGATGTGTATTTTGTATAACCTTTTCCCTTAAGTGGGAAACAAAGCAACAAGTACAAACGGTAGAAGTATGAAGTAGGTACGTGCGACTTTAGCTATTCGCTTTTAATAATAAACAGAGAAAGTTGATAGTTTGTATCAGAGTAAACGAGTATCTAGTAGTTTAGAACTCGCTATATGTAAGGACGCTGAAATGAATACTAACTTTATATATCTATGATAGGATCTTAATACAACAGACAGTAGTAACGAACTCTTAGAAAGTACAAATAAGGTTTCATTTAATTATACAGAGTGGAACACAACTTGATACTATGACTTCAGCACAGGATTGTGGCCCCCAGAATGTCATTTGTCAAATTATCATCTTTTTTTTTTCTTTTTCACAACGCCATTTAGTCCAAAGCTAAGCTTGAGAGCTTGTGTTATGGGTACTAAACAGCTGATAAACATACTTATATTATATTTCTCAATACATACCAATGTATTATAGATAAATTACACCTAGACACAGAACAAATTATCGTGCACAACACACAAACATTTGTTCTGGGTGGGAATCGAACCCACGACCTCCGGCATAGCAGTCAGGGTCACTAACTACTAGACCAACAGGCCTGTCAAAATCTTGGCTTCAAAAATGGTGAAGGTAATGCTGACAGATATTTCTCGACGGCATGTGATGCCAAGTCAAGTTAAAACTCTGACACTACGTTAGTCACTACAATAAGAAATTGAATATAAGAACCTTGACAAATTTTATGAAAACCTGATGATATTTTCAACGAAAGAAATATTTACTTTCTAATCACAAATTTCATTCGTACTGAAACCATTTGCAGTTCGCTACAGAAAAACTACATATTTATACCTACCCAAGAAAGTTTTCTTCTACCGCATAAGTTTTTCCTCCTTTTATTAGATACGTGTTTAGAAGGAACAATTATTTTAAAAGCTAGATCGGCGGCATTGTTTATAATTATGCCGTAGCAGCTTGTTTACGACTGACAGTGATGGAGAAATGTTCCTGGACTGAAGTTGATTTATGTCTTCTATCATTTATGTTTTGTGCATTAGAAGGTTATTTGAAATTATTGGAAATGTAACGTTTGCTTGCGGTTTGCTTGCTTAATTGGTGTTTTTTTTAAACATATTTTGTCCTATAATTATTACCTAACGACAGACTATCATGACATGTATTTGAACAGTTATAGGGCATTAACAAATTCCTTAGCATCGCTGTCAATGGGAAAAGATCCCACAAGACAGCCGCCATTGCCACGTTGAATGGCATTGCTGATTCCCTGACCTGTAATTGAAAACAATCTGCTCCGTACATTATTACAATATATTAGTGATTTCTCCCATTGTGAAAATATTCCTATTCATACGAGTAGGTAGATACTTTTACTCCGTAAAAGATTTCCAATGAATAAGTCTGATATCTCGTTTTTGTGAAGTCTGAACGAAGGTTTGTGATCTTAATACGTAGTGATAAGACCCTTCATTGTCACAGTAAGCTAGGATCAATATCTTACAAATATGCGTACCTACATATTTTTAGGAAACTTTGTCAAGAAATCGTAGACATGCTTCGGTGACCTCGGCCAAACATCGGCTGTTTATTCAGAAATGTTCCAATTTATCCATGTATTTTACTGGGTATATAAGGTTGAAATCAATTTACAAAGGTCAAAACCACAAACGATATTCACAAACTACTCATGACCCCATCAGACTTTATGACGTTCGCATATTTTGTTTCTATTGTTTTAAACAAGGTTCAAAATCAATTTTACCGTGTCGAGGAATTTTATTCTACTCGGGAAGTCGAGAATAGAAAACTGTGTCGCACAAAGTAAGTTATTATTGCAGAAGTTTTGCTTTAGCCCAGTAGTCCGTGTGCTTACTTCTCTTAACGTAAACGTCTAAGTTTATGATTGCTGTTATTAGCGGTAATAACTTTTAGTCTGTGACTGATGAGAGCTTGAAATTGTGGCGAACACACAAAGGCAGGTACTTACGGAAGGCGTTTTTAAACGACTCATTAATTAAGGCTTAACTCGAATGAGGGCAATGTATGGAGGCTTAACGACGAAGGTAGGTCCTTCCTTCCAGAAAGTTCGAAGTGTAAATTGCCGCGTATGTTGTTGCAACCAAGTAAGGGATTATGTACACTAGTGTAGTTTATTCTGATAATATAACTTACTGTTTGAGAGTTTCTGTATTTTTTTTATTAGACTGAGTTATTTACCTATTTATAAAAACTTTATGCACAAAAAAACTGTACAAAGGTGGACTCAATGCCATAAGCATTTTCTACCAGTTTACTTTAAGGTGATACAGAGATGGAACTTTTAGTCGCAACAATATAAAAAATAAGACACAATATAAAAATAAATACACAGAGATAGGTATTTACCATCCTGATGTTCAAAGTCAAGTTTATTGTGAAGGTCTGCATTCTGGTTATATCGTTATGGTTAGTAGCACACATCACCATAGGCAATTGCGGGAAGGATAAGGTCTTGCACATATAATGCCCTAATGTCTGGCGCAATAAGATTTTTATTATCACCGAAGACTGTTGTTTTAAAAATTACAAGCGTTGTTTCTATCCTTCTCTTTTTTATATTATTTGTTATTACGATCGATATTCTGGTGGATAACGACATTGCTGGTAATTGGATAAACGAGGTCGGAAATAGTTTATGCAAAAAAAAACTTGAACTTCGCTTCCCGTCTTACATAAGCACATACAGACAGTATTTAGAAAAAGTATTCGCTTCGTGAATCATCGTATTTCTTCGGAATTAAGAACGCAAGATGATGATCTAATATAGAGCTATTTGAACCATGAATTTCCTCGCCTATTTTGTATTGTAATGACAACAAAGTTCTGGATTAACACCTCTATTACACCAGTCCATTACTGTTCCAGGCTCAGAAGCTTTACCTCTATTGCTAAGTCGGAATCACGAAGATTATCGCAAAATTGATTATATTTTCTGGTTTAACTGTAAGTAGTTGTTAAGACAATGAAAGTTGCGTTTTTTTGCAAATGCATTTAAAAAATTCCTTAGTTTTCACTTGAACTAGGAAATTAGAACCAAATTTAAATTAATATTAAAAGTGTTCGCTGTTTGAAAGTGACAGCATTAATTTTAATGTCTCGTTACCTCTTATGTTGTCCTACTAAGTGCAAAAGCTGTATCTAAAAACAAGTTGTTTATTTGCAATCGGATAACTTAAAAATACGCAAGTACGGCACTGCGCCACCGGTACATGGTAGATATCCCCACCAGCTACAACCTAGGGGTCTTCAAGTCAAGAGTGAAGAGGTTGCTTCTAGACAAGCGTGCTTCATAGACGACCACATCATCGCTTACCATCAGGTGAAATAGTGGTCAAACGCATGCCTATCATTAATAAAATAAATAAAATACGCATGTAAAGAACTGGGCCTATTGGCGGGATTTTTAAAACATATGAAAAAATCTTCAAGAAAGTTTTCCTATAAGTCAGTTGTACCTTAAATTACTAAGATAATATACTCGTAACTTGAGACTATCTTAAGACTTGCTTACAAGTTCAGAATGTGGGTGAAGTTAACTATGGACTGTCTTTATTTTTGTCAAAGTATTAATTTAATATTATATATGGTTGCTCTACGGCATGTCCTCGAATATCGTCCACCTACGCCAGACACATAAATGGTTTCCTAAAAGTACTTTAGACGGAGCGCGTTACATTTTTTAAAAGGGTTCCTCGTAAAACTACGTGATCACGCATAAACTTTGGCTGGCGCCAGTTTGCTCGAAAAAGATTCGTGATACGCGTTTTAAAATCAAAAATATGGTCAAACTCAGTTATGGTCTTCATAAACTATTTGTTAAAAATCAGACAAAATCACACCTGGTAGGTACTTCCGGAAGGGTGTGGCAGTGGTGCACCTACCTGTAATTCATCCACAACCTAACTACCTCAACCCAACTTATTGTGCCTTCAAAATCATACAAATTCACAAACTGAGGGTAGGTATAAAACTTTCACTCAAACAGCGTAGGTACCTACTAAATCTGTATTTCGTAATCATTTTCACATCGGCGCGCGTGTCGGACGGACGTGGCATTTTCCTGAGATCCTCCAGTAAACAGGAGGTTAATGAGAAAACTTAGAGCAAGGCCAGACTGGATATAGTCGCGCGGCATCAACCAGCGTCCGGTGTGAACTCGCGTGCGACACGCCATGCTATATCTATAATCTTTAATGTTTTAAGTTTTACTTTTATGGCTTTTTGAGGTGCATACGTAGATAAGACATGAGCTGAGCTGTCGTTACTCGAGAAGGTCTCGATTAATTTTAGGTTCGTTGCAGCGATAACGGTTCCTGATATCGATACTAAAAATAGTAATAGTACTTATCCGTTAGGTATCTGTAAAACTGAGTACCAACAGTAAACGACCCTTGAATATGGTTTTATCAAAGACATTCAATACCTATAGACCGAACATCACGAACAAAATTTTGCGTCCGAAAAAGTGTGTCCTGCTGGATACAAGTCTATGAGTTTTTTTTAGTACGCTCCGCTGCCGCTCCAATATTTATATATTATTCTAGATGGCGTTAATGAGACATGGGATGAAAGTTTTTCTTTTGACACTTCCTCACATGTCCGCTCTATAGTATTTTAAATCTCTTTGGGTTTTATGAATTTAACTTACGAATGCGATCAAAATTCATATGTCATCATTCGTTTAAAAGATGGCATCGTGACTAAAGGCGAGGACACTAAGTAAGTCAACATAGCTTGACACGAGAAAGTTCAAATTAAATCTTCGTTTCGCCTTTTTTTTCACAAATAGTTAATGTCCATAGGACTTAGACCTACTGAATATACAGACAAAATTTAATAGGAATCGGTCCATTACGGAGGAGTATGGTAACTAACATTGTGACACGAGAATTTTATATATAAGATGTTCATGTTGATCAAGCAGTTATATTGCGGTAGGAAGAACTCTATCAGAAGCCCAAAAATACCCACCTATTTCGGTACCCATTTCGATTCCAGAGCGGGATGCCGCGGTGCTACAGTGTGATGACCGCCTTACTTTGCTTTTGTTTTTGCATGAATTAGATTCGTGCTTAGCATTTAATAAAAGGATCTGTTCCGAGGTTTTTTAAAATGCGAGATGACTGTTTCTGTAGGTGACATTAATACCTGCAAGTAAATTTACCGCCAGGTTGCAAAGGAATTGAATTCTAGGACAACTATTTAATTAACATTATATTTTACAAGCTAGCCCTTTGGGGAGTACAGGGGTGATGTTATGTTATGTTATGTTTATTGAATGATTTTACGATTTTTTGAAAGATAAAAATGCATTTTTTTAGCACAAAAGTACGTTGTGTGCACTTACCAGACAAATAAATATTTGTAATAGGTAAATTAAATAGGTATTAATGGACAGTCTATAGGCTAAGGGTGTGTGACCTACACGAATGAAAAAAAAAGAAGATATACATATTATTCAATCGTCAATAATATGACCATAAATTTCAACGAAATCTTGTAGTATCTATTGTATAAGCAAAATATCAAACTTGGAACTTGGTACCCGTACCGCGCAGCCAAATTCTATGTAGAGCAACCATTTAACTGAACTTTCAAAAACCAAGCCACAGGAGCAATGGTAAGCATCTTTTAAATAACATGACGGGAATAATTACGTTTTGAGTACGAACGCGTTTTAATTAGAAATTAAATGTCGCACATTTCCTTTTCTAATTACGTTACATCCGAAATGTGTAATGACAGCTTTGTGTTATATCCTTGAAAACCTTGAGAGTGAAGAAGGTATTTAATAACCTCGAACAGATGAAATACACACGAATTATAAACGACGTTATGTCTTTTATTAATTTCTTCATAAAGAAGCAGACAATTTAATTTGTCTAAACCGGTAGCTATCCTTGGCTGTCGTTATTCATCGCATCTTTATGAACCCGTAAACATCTGTGTATTATCTAAATGTTCTGCAGTACCTGCCCACCTATGTTTGGTAACATTCTGTACTATGTAATTCAAACGGCCTCCTTATAACTGCTAAATTATAATGGCGACTTTTTTTTAAAACGGAAGTTTTCGTGAATTTTAATAGAGAGATCACATAATGATCCGTTATTAAAAAAACATCGATTGAAAATAAGTCGCTCAAAACAAAGGTTGTGTACTATAGAGGTCGTACAGGTGACGTCAGTTGTTTGTATCGCTATCGTCGTAATTTTTCAGATATAGGTAACAGTAAGCACCCACATGATTTTGAACCCACCAGCATTTTTCAAAACAAGTACAGGCTGTCCATTAAGTTAATGTCACCCCGTGAAAGATTGAGAGAAGTGACCTATCAATGCCTGAATAAATCAGTATGACATGACAGTTAAATTCAGTGCAATTGCAGCTCAGTTTGGAAGCAAACTGAGCTGTCATTTAATATTTATTTCTGATAGCACTGCAGATCGTCATCATCATAGCCGGTAGTGCATTGATGTCCCGTCCAATCTGTAATTTTTTATGACAAACGTAACTACAAAACGCCATACCTGCATTCCCCGAGGAGCAGAAACCCTCATTTCAGGTTATATGAATATTTAAAACTCGCTAGCATAAAAGCTAAATATATTTTATTTATACACACAGGCACTTCATGTATCTCGTGCCGGAAAATTCCATTAAGTTGCGATTTTGCTATTAACGTCGATAAAATAACAATAAGAGAATTCCCTGAAAGCAATTACCGTCAAATGGGGAAATTGGTAGGTACAAACAAATAGGGCATGAGGGTCTTCGTACGCCGTAAATATTGTCTTTATAAGCTGACATTTAATAAAGTAACTACATAATAGATGGAGAGATCGTAAGTTAAGACACGGCAGGTGGTCAATTTATTGTGGAAACTGCTTAAACGAAGTGTGTGTTATTAACCAGATAAAGGTTATTCTAGAATATAACGTAGCATTGCTTTGTTTTATTTTAATAAAACGTAGCTTTACTTCGGGGTTTAAAGCAACGTTTGTTTGCTAAACAAGACTATTGCCAGGATTTCCTAGCACTAGTCTTGTTTAGTAATTTGTGTAAGCTAAGGTGTTCATGGGTTTAGGAAATATGGATATGTTTATCGACTTATGAGGCTAACTGTACGAGTCCGAGATAGCTCGCAACCTGCTGCTGCGTTGTTGCCGCGCTCGGAATCAATCAACATCATAACTTCACGCCTGAATTTCTTAAAGAGTAAGGCAGAGGTACATCCAGTACACCTACTTATCGCCAGTTATATTATGACTAAGCCCTATGTAATAAGGAGCGCCATCAACCAGACCCAAACCCAGACTCCGGGCTGCTACTGAGGAACTCCTGGAAGTAGCGCTTACTACCTATACACCATAATATAGGCATTCTCTTTTGTGGAAATGAAGTGCGTGTAATTTACCGTAAAGGGTCTCTTGGGAAAGTATTACAATATACCTATTGGTCTTGGGAATTACGTAGACCCAAGTCCACAGTATTTATTAAATACTTTTTAAATAATTTATAATAACGTAGCTTTGTTTTTTAGCATGTAACTTTACCATAGCATTGAAAATTCAGAGTTATTTATAATTAACAAGTAAAAAAATACAGCGATATTTCAGCTCCTAGCAACTTTTACTATGTAATTCAATATTTCGAGCAAATAAACACAAATGAGGTTTAATACAATCTTCTCATTTTCGCGTAAAGAGGTAAGAAAAAGAAGCGTAAAACCTTTTTTTAATATTACGTTGAATTCAGAATACAGTCACTTTCACTGTTGTAGCCGGGCAGTGTATTTACTGGGTGTTTCTAAGTTTTGCAGATAGGCATCCAGTAGGGCCATTGCGTCTCAGCGTGCTGAAGCAAAGTACTCAAACAGTTACTTTCGTATTGGTTATCATCAGCGTGTATCTAGGATGACGTCATCCGCACTCGCAGATATGTGACAAAGCGCACCGTATAGTTAGTTCCGTATTGGCTATCATCAGTGTGTATTTAGGATGACGTCACCCGCACTCGCAGAGATGTAACGAAGCGCACCGTACAGTTAGTTTCGTATTAGCTATCATCAGCGTGTATCTAGGATGACGTCATCCGCACTCGCAGAGATGTGACGAAGCGCACCGTATTGGCTATTATCAGTGTGTATCTAGGATGATGTCATCCGCACTTGCAGAGATGTGACGAAGCGCACCGTACCCCGTCCGATAGTCACCTTAACCTGAAGTCCAATTAAAGTGCAATAATTTTTTTTGTAAATTCTCAGTTGTCATCAAAGTTTGGTTTGCAACTGGACGCCAATTACTTAGTCACTGGCAATGAAAATATAGTTAATCGCCCTGCACTTGCTTGGACCATAATCACATCACATCACATCACACCACACACACACATCACATCATGTTACTCATCCGTCACTTGTCCCCAAAGGTTCATTTGAAAATCAGCGTCAGGCAGCATTTCAGCATCTGTCCGGCATTACCGCTGAAATGAACCTTTTGGCGCAGCCGTGAGACATGGCATTTTTGAGTCTCTTTTTTTTATGTGTTATTGTGTTTTTGCTGTGTGTGTATCCAGCTGTTGGCAATAATGTATTTTCTTTCTTTCTTTCTTTTCTATATTGTGTCAATGGTTCTCTTTTATCATATTTATTTATTTATTTACTTATTTACTACGGTAAAAAGAAACCAATTACAGTAAATAGACAGTAAAACAACAAAACACACATTGTAAAATTAATGTAAAATAAAATTAAATAAATCTTAAAAACTAATTTCTCAGGCATGCATTCTCCTCCCAGTACTTCAGACATACCGACAAAATCACCTTCCATTCATCCGCAAACACATCACATTCCGGTTTGGTGTCCAGGAGGGCATTAAGTGCGGCGATATATCTGACCAAGATAATTATATTGTCTGGACTTTAAAAGAGACTAGTCCTGAGGGACCTATGAATTTACTTCGGTGTTTTAATCAGATTTGTTGATAGGAAACGCCGTTTAAAATGTTTTGCTTGTTTGACGTGTAAAAGTTATCACGTCATCGTCTGAACACTCGCTAGCACATAAAGTTACCACAAACTGTCAAATTTTCTCAATTGAACATGAACCTTATACTGTTTGATATGAAGTTGAAAAACTATCAATGAAATTACACATTCCGGTAGCTTGATGTGCAGGTACCTCAACCCAAGGTTAATTTTGAAGAATGAGACATTTTTAAACACATGATCTAAATAGTAAAACATACAACCGCAAGTCCGCAACCCCAAACACCATTTTATTCGTACCCAGGTATACGAAGATGCAATACAGTCCATTAATTCGTGTCTAGTCTAATAAGCTCCTACTTGCTCGCATAATGGACAGCTATCACGCAAATTGGTCGACATTGGTTACTGTCAGAGTTTCAAACAAATGCAGGAGTCGGTACGTAGGTATGTACAACTAGCTTCTTCCCGCGACTTCTTCGTTCACGTGAAATGTTAGGTTAATATATCCTATGGCACTCGGTAATTCAGCAGCTTTCTTCGAGACAAAGAAAAATTGAAATAGGGAAAGTATTTTCGGAGATTTGCCCCTACATTTACGTCTATATAATATTATACTAATAATAAAAAAGAGGTAAAGTATTTACAGTTTGTATTAAAATAATAATAAAAAAATTAAATATAAATAAAATTATAATTAAAATAAAATTTATCTATAATATTATGTATGTATTTAGAAATATATAAGTATGTTTATCAGCTGTTTAGTACCCATAACACAAGCTCTGCTTAGCTTGGGACTAGGTGGCGTTGTGTGAAAGTTGTGAAATATTTATTATTATTTATAGTTTGTAAGTTTGTGACTTTGCAGGGGGTAATCTCGGGAACTACCGAACCGATTTTGAAACGTTTACCAATAGAAAGCAACATTATTTGCGCGTGTCATAGGCTATATTTTATTTCAATTCTAAGAAACCCCACTCATAGGGGGTAGGAGAGGAGGTTAAAGTATGAAATGCACGTGGACTTAGTTGCGAGCGGAGTACTTATCCCACCTCCACTTTTCGGATTCATGTGCGTCCGAAAAATAGACGTGGAACTTGCTTTAAAACCGATAAAGGAAAACATCGTTAGATATAGATACACGCCTACACAGTTTATCGGTATGTACAGACGCCAGCACATCAATCTCCCCAAACTGTCAAATTTTCCCAATTGGACTTGAACCTTATAGTGTTTAGATAAAGTTGAAAACCTATAAAAGAAATTTGACAATTTAACTGAAATCTATTTCTATAAAAATCTTCGATCGACCCGTAATGCTGTTATTATTAAGCTATAAGCCTCATAATCTCAGCATAAATTGACGAAATTTAAATGAAAACACTGACATGCAAACATTCATTTGCATATAAGTTTAAATATATTCCGGTCAATAATCCGTTTACCAACCGTGATGAGGACTGATGATCTAGGTATAATCCCTTGTGATCGTCAGTTTATAAGCCTTATGTGGACGCTTAAGGGCTTATTATAATGATGATAGACGATGACATTAGACCTTTTTTAGGTTAACGTCCGTTACCCAAAGGGTGTCAAAGGGAGCCCTGCCCTGCCCTGGGTGTTTATCGTTTATCAGCAGGCTGCATCTTTCAAACCGTATGTAACATACAGTTAAAAACTTTCATAGAGTGTGTATGTATTTCTATTGTTTTTGTTTCAATATAATATGAAATGGATAAAAGTGGATGAAATTGGAAGAGGCATATCAACTATCAAGGGGTTCCTAAAAAGATACCTAAATATTCCTATATTTTTGTTATTAAGTTACATTAGGTGATTATTATGTAAGTGTTTCACAAGTTTTTTGGGACAGACATTATTATTATTTTATATCAACAAATAATGCAAGTAGTTGAATTAAGAAGAAACGTGATTTTTAGGCGTTTTTGCTTGACCTAAGCAATTGCTGTATCCCCTAATCTTGTACGATGATACTGAACCCTTCGTGTGTCGGTCCAACCCGCACATATTCACTTTTTTACTATAAACGTCACAAGAGTTCCAACATCATTTTATTCCAGATTTCCCCTATAAGCATTAGTTTGTACGTTTTACCTTTCCGAAAGTAATTTTATGTTCCAGAGTATTGCGAAATGTGAACTCATGTGAAATAATATTCAGGGAGCGAGCATTCAGGATTATTGAGTGAAGATTTCGGCGAAATGTTTTGAATGAATTCTTGGGGTATGTACCTACTTGTGTAGATGGGATGTATGGGTATGTGTGCGACTTTTTGAATAGACTTTGATGAAGTGGTGAAGTTAATTTTGCATGCCGAGTTGAATGTACCAGGCGCTTTATTAATGAATGTTTAAAATTTGGTAGCCCAAAGAGTGTTTATAAAAAAGTGCTAAGGTGTTAATTATTTCACACTAGCTGTTGCCCACATTTTCACCCACGTGGATGTAGCTTGACAAATTAGTTACTGAAACCTTCTTGTAAAAACAGCATACATATCGGTGCAGTACTTTTTGAGTTTATCGCGAACGCGTCAGCAATACGCGGCGGAGGAATTTGTTTTATAATATGTAGTGATAGTATTAATTCGTCATCGTGTCTGTATTCCCCAAAAGGCTAGGTAGGTTTGCCAGATATGTTAAGTCCTATGTAATAGGGGCGGGGGACTCTAGATTTAAGCCCGTTCAATAGCAAAGGGTGCCATCAAACGGGATTAAATGTAGAGTCTGGGCTGAGTGACCCTTCTGACATAAAGTAAAATATAAAATAATCCAGATGGAAAAGTCCGACACGGGAATCGAACCCAAGACCAAGAAGAACGAGGCAGTTATGTGAAAAACTTTCATGGGACCGATTGCTAAAATAATTAAGTATTTTGACATATTAGGTAAGCGGAAAAATCACACGCGCCGTCGCGTCGTCCTAATACTTCCTCTTAGAGTCACTTAATAAGGAAAACGGAACAAAAATATTATCTCAAGTTTTTCCCAACAAATTAATCCTACACAAATCTTTCTAAGCGACCAGTTCTATTTATTAATGAAACCTTGACGAAATATTATTCCCATTTAATTATAACCAGAGACAAAGGGAGTCAACTAACACTTAATTTTAACTTTATCCTTTATTAATTATTCTGATGAAAGAGGTCAAAATCAATTAAGAACACAATACAATAAACACAAAGTGATTTTAGAATATTCCTTAACGTCGTCGATTAATCTTCCAGCGATGATATTATTTTAAGTGATGAAACAATCAATATAAATATTTTATCATCCAGAAATTGTATTTCTGTTAATAAAATAAAAACTATGGTATTAATTAATACTAGCAGACGTACCGCGGTTTTACCCGCGTAGTTCCCGTTCCCGTGGAAATACAGGGATAAAAAGTAGCCTATGTGTTAATCCAGGGTGTCAGCTAACTGCATACCAAATTTTATTAAAATCCATTTAGTAGTTTTTACGTGAAAGAGTAACAAACATCCATTCATCCATCCATCCTCACAAACTTTCGCGTTTATAATATTAGTAGTACTAGAGTAAGGGTATTACTGACGATTTATTACAGACTGCACGAACGCTTGCCAAAAGCAGGTTTGCGATTTCAGACTTCTATTATATATAAGTCCAGGTTTCTGTAACTTTAGATAATAATAATATTCCACTCATTTCCTACAACGCTATCTAGTCCCAAGCTAAGCAGCTAGCTTGTGTTATGGGTACTAAACAACTGATAAACATACTTATATATTTCTAAATACATCCATATTAAAGATCATTTACACCCCGACACAAAACAAATGATCGTGCTCACGCTCACCACACAAACATTGGTCCTCGGTGAAAATGAACCCATGACCTCCGGCATAGCAACCAGGGCCACTAACAACTGATACCATACATATGAACCTGAAACGTACCTAAATAACTAGCCTCATTGCCACTTAACTATATGAATCTGCCCACATACTCAACAAATTGTAACTTTGAACCTACCTATTGGTAGAAAGTGGAGGTATAAAGAACAAAACAAATCAACATTCGTTTTCATTTTCATATATGTACCTACCTACTGATGATTGCGGCCGATACATAATGTTAGTTAATCAATTGCAATTTGACATCAAGCAAAAGTTGTATGGAGTAGTAAATAACCGAGAATATCCCATCTTACAAAGGTTCTAGACTCAAAGCAGTTCTGGCGAAATCTCATTTGCATTACCGGGAAATTGTAATAACAGAACGTTCAAATGCATTGTACGGCTTTATCAGAGATGGCGTACTAATGACACGGAAAATGATTCGGGCAAGACTATAATAATATATAATTAATCTTTATAAGTACAAACTTATAAGAGATTAATTTTCAGAACAAAATTATTCGTTCTCCTGATGCATCATTTTCTGATTAATAAATTGTACATCCGTAATTGTAACATTTGTTTATCGTTAAGCACAATTTGTAAAGTGCTTTGTAATTACCTATATAAATAAAATTACAACACCAGAAATCTTTTATTTTATTGAAATAATAACCAAACAACGGTAACCATTACAAGTGCTAGTATTACATATTTTCAGTTTCAAGTGCAAATAAAGAGTTGAAAGTTAATCTTGACTTGTTTTTGTCCATATATGGCATATAATTTTATCGGCAAATTAAATCCTAACTGTTATTATAATCTTTAAAGTGTTCCCTACTTTTTGAAAGATATAATTTTATTTCTATAGGAGCCAAAACAAATATCGCAGGAATCCTTCTGATTCCCTTTCTTAAAATGGAAATGGAGTTAACCAGATTCACCGAGAATTCTCTAACTCTTTTTACCTAGCGTCTATTTAGCTCCATCCATTCCCGTCAATACAAACAAAACACGTACTTGACAAATAGCGTGTTAAATAACAAATGGACGACCAGCGAAGTGGCTCGCAGTTTTATTGTACGGCACGACAAGGTGTTGGCTCTCAACATGATTGCACGTTCCGCGCGTAACGTAACAAAATGACCTTTAGCGTAACAACGTGGGTTCGTGAAACATTAGTACGAGACGCTGAAATACCGTTTTAATAGTGGTTTTGCTTTTATTACATCATATCGTAAAGAACTGACTGCAAATATCAATGGTTGAACGTAATTTGTACAACTTACGTAGGTACCTACTGATTATCCGGCCTTGCAATTTTGATCTCGCTATATCTCGAGACTCTTTTGAGATTCGAATTTTGTTCTAGATTTCGAGATTATGAACAAGATCTCGAGCTTGCACGTGCGCGACTATGCACACTTCTTGAAAGATATAATATCCAAAATAATGACGGATCCATCTACAGTGTGAATACGATGCGTGTTTGATAATGATTTATTAGAATTAATGATTACTTTATTAAAAAAAAACGTTGTTTTACTTCTGAGATTGAATTAGGTTTTTTACACAACATGTAACAGGAGGCACTTTCTGAAAAACGGACATAGTACTCATTATTATTGAAAATTTATACGAAATATGTGTTTATTTTTTATGTTTAGACGGTTTGATTTCTGGTTCGCTTGTCGAGAAAATTGCGATTGCATTTTTTTTAAATAAAATAATGTTTCCTATATGTAAAAAAATGTTTCTCAAGAATTAAGTGGTTTACTTTCAGGGCCCATTGATTGTTTTACCCAGTAAAAAACAAATAAGTAGATATAGTTATCATTTTAAAACTTGTAATTTTATAAAAACGTGTTAATTTTGACAGTGGTCTAAAATATCTTGAATCTCGAACCCAGACTTAGCACAAGAGATCTCAAATTGCCCATATCGGTTTGAGATAGTATTCAAAATATTTGTTTTTCATTATTCTGTGATTCCAATAAACGCATTTTTCTTTCTTATTTTCTTTTTCTTCCTTTATGTAACAAACCCTTTCAAATATTAGTACATAGGCGTTGACGGTGTCGTTAGAATGCGTGTCAGTGACATACATTTCGTATTCCTTGTATTTAAATATATATAACTTATGTGTTCCGGAAGTGCGTGTATACAATAATAGGTGTTTAATTTGGGTCGTTTCATAAGGGACGTGTAAATAGTGTAATTTCCATTATACGATAGTTTATACAGAGGTGATATCGTCATGTTATGACAGGGCATACTTTAATAGCCTATATTAACAGTACATGATAACGTATCTACTGACATAATGTCACCACTACGGAAATTAGGCAATAAAACTTTTTGTACCTACTGCCTCTACTTGCGCAAACAGAAATGCCCTATATTATCATAAACAAAACATCTCGCTTTGACTATAATAAGCTCGCCCCTTATTACATAGGATTTAAGCAAAACTGGTACCTACACCCACACTTCGCCTGTTAAGTTTAAATCAATTGAGCACGAATCCAAACTCCGAGTTGCTACTGAGAAATACTGAGAAATTCCCATGTAATAAGGGGCCAACCTTCGGACATGCCATCATTCGGACACAAATTCTGAAACTGAGAAATTCCAGATGACAAAAACTCAAGAACACTTTGCCCTACCCGGGGATCGAACCCAGGGCCTCGTTCTCAGTAGTAGGTACCACTTGCAATCAGTAGACTAACAATTGAATTGATAATTATAGGACTGCCTCCTATAATTATCAATTCAATAATTCGATTTCAAAAAGGATACAAAATACAGCAGTGCGATTCTAGTCAAATCGCCGCGTGAAAATGCTGGCGTAGTGGGGGGGAAATGAGCTATCATTCCATACTAATGCAAGGCATCGACAGTTCACTTCACTCAAGTTTTCACGGCGTGACTTTTACTGAATCGACCGGCAGAACTCTTAAACTAAGGGAAGGTTCATATCTGACGGAACATGCGCCGAGCGTTTGCGACAATGTACGCTCGACGCACTAACGTATCATCGGTTGAGTGTGAACGGTCAAGTGTTTTTCTATACATTTGTCTGTTCTGGCGTTACGCGACCGATAATACGCGGCGCATGTTCCGTCAGATATGAACCTTCCCTATAAGTTTCGCGTGGTTGAATGCAATTAGTAATACTAAAGCCGTTATTGTAATCAATATCATACCGCAATACCGTAATACTGAAAGCCGCTATTTGTACCTACAATAAAGAGTATTCTATTCGATTCTATTCTGAAACCTGTGGTCACTTAGTGCCTACTTAGGTACCCAGCTACTACCTATTTATAAGAGTATTTCCTATGAACTGGTTCCAATGGAAAGCTTCATTAACTTTGCAATTATTGTTGGAAAAAACTGACTTTTGCAGTTTTCTCGCAACTTTTAATCCTTAAATTAAAAAGTAGAAGTTATTTTTTACAGCTTAACATTAGAAAGAAACCAATTATTTATATCAAAAATTATAAGAGCGTTTGTCGATCGTAGTCACGTTTTCCTAAAAAAAAACCTTCATAATGTCTTTTACCTTTAGATTATCACAGTTTTTAAAATTATGAAGGTATGTCAATGTGTCAACACTAAAACTTTGAAAAGTTATGGCATCCGTATAGGTCCTAGCCATAACTTTTTTTTTTTTTTTTTTAATTTCTAAACATGGATCAAAACAAGCATATTTGATTAAACAACAAATCGAGAGTACTTCTATGCAATTTATATTCATTTTATCGTGATTTCAAAGTTTTCCACTTCTGCTCTGCTATCCCGTCGGGTTTCCTAGTCATCTATTTGCCAAGCTCGACTTTATCAGCTTCAGCAAAATTATAATATCTAGTAGTTGGAAGTCTATTTATGATCAATGTAGGACGTCCTTAACTTTCTCAATATTAATTCTAGATATATTCGTAGGCTGACTGATTTGCTTAAGCTTTAATAATGTATATTGTATTTGTAGATTTAGTTTCAACAATAGTTTAAGTTATGATGTGGCGCACATGAAGTCACAGTAGGGAGATGATGATGATGAGTATGGAGCTTCTAGCCCAATATCTCTATTAGTAATTAAAGATTATAGATACCGGGCTGGTATCCGCAACTCCAAGTCAAAGGGCGTATTTTGCGTGTGGGCTATAATCTACCACGCGGGTCCAGTGCGAATTGGTAGATGTCACATGTCTTCGAATTTTTGGTTCTAGGACAAGCCGGTTTACTCACAATGTTTTCTGTCACCATTTTTGAGAGTAGTGGTGACGAAATAAAAAAAAAATATTTATAATTTTTATTTTACACAAAAAAATGCGCCTGCTTGGGTTCGAACCTACGACTTACTGTTCGTAAGTCGGGGCCGCCACCACCGGGCCACCGTGGCTCTCATTAAAACTATCTTCTTAATGGGACAGGTGCCACCAAATTGTAAAATCACCAAGTAAAAATTAGATTGAAGTGAACTATTAATGCCTAACCTACCGAATGACAGTTCAATTAGCTTTCGCGTCACCAGAAATTTCACGGGATAGTTTTTACAGACTAGCATTGCTCAAATATTGTTTTATTATATTTTATACTGGCATACGTCACGCGGTTTCACCCGCGTAGTTCCCGTTCACGTGGGAATACAGGGAACCTATGTCACCCGGGTATAATGGAGCTTCCCAACGGTGCAAGAATTTTGAAATCTGTCCAGTAGTTTCGGAGCCTATTCATTGCAAACAAACAAACAATCAAACCTTTCCTCTATAGAATACTAGCTGCCACGGCAAACTTCGTTGTGCCTTAGAGTCAATTTATTGCTCTTATCATTTTTTTTGTATTAGATATACATACGGTTAATAAGACGACAACAAATAGATCAAAATCAATAATGTGAATGTGATCTTATTTCAACATTTTGTGTTCCTTAGAATTAAAATTACAACATGTATATATAACCTAACCTAACTACCTAACCTAACTACCTTACTAAAATGCATTGATTTAAAAAATACTAAATTCATCATTTTAATCTGAACTATTGCCTCTATGTTACATACAATTTACACCTATAGTTTTCCCGGTCTACTTTAATTAAAGTCCTAACAGTAAAATAAGTTCTATTTGCAAAGAATTATTAAAGTTCGTCTCTGTCGTCATTATTAATTACGTAAATTGATTTCTGAAATATAAGACTTTTTTATGCTACATAAAACCTCTTAGTTTAGTAACAAAATAAATTTCAGAACGTAGGTACGTATAAATTGACAATCTTACCTTCTTAGGTTTAAGATTTGTCAATGTCAAATTGTCACCTGATAATAAACGGGGAAGTTTGACTCCTGTCATGTCATCCAAGATGGCGCTGCGTTTGAAAAATGTTTGAGACAACGAATATTCTTGATATTTATTTTTTCGAGGACTTTTCATGTTTTTTTATTAATTATTATGCTATTCCGGACAAAGACAAATCCAAAAAGAATAAAATCATTCAAATTGATCCCGCCGTTCTTGAGTTATAAGTGGTGTAACTAACACGACTTTCTTTTAAATATATAGATTAGAATAGATTACATTTACTATTTTATTTAACTTGTAAGTTTGACGTACAAAAGTACCTTTTATTAGCTTCTATGGATCTTTTGGCAGTATTGCCTCACTCTAACTGGGACTAAGTTATAACTAGCAAAATATACTATACTCCATTTACAATAGCATTAAAAAAAGAAGCTCGTAAAAGCAGGAATGAAGAACACTTTATTTTAAAGATACGTGAAAACAGTTTTTATTTTAACTCTTTACTTTCAAATTTAGAAGAATAAAAGTGAAACGAAGAACATGTACATGTATTGTTCATCCCTTTGAGGTTTTTGTCATTGACACTAATTTTCAACTAAAAAGAAATAATATAACTAAATGAAATCCACATTATTTTTTTAAATAAATTGTGGCCACTAAGTGTGATGACAGCTGCTGTGAAAATAGATTATGATAAAATCGTGATAGTAACATGCCTAATTGTACTGTAGTTACAAAGTGTGCATTAAAACTTTTTTAACTTCTGTCTAATGCTATTGTAAATAGAGTATAGTTGTACAACACCTCTTAAAAAAAAACATATACTATGGTTGTTGGCGACAGGTCTGGCAACCCCGTTGGGGTTCGTTGTTGTTTGGCTAGCGACGGGGCGGCTTGCGTGTTTTTTTTATTTTCTAAATATTGTTTCCTACTTATTTATAAGACTTTTGTGATCTAATTATTATACCCAATTGCACCTTTAATTTGTATTTGATTTGGTGTCTAATAATGGTGTTATATTTTCCATGTGTTGTACACTGAAACACATAGTTTCCAATAATCCGTACTTAGCAAGCTCTATCTATAAACCTGCACTCTAAGAATTAGTTTCAGGTGCTCTTCCAAGAATAAGCTTTCAAGTGATGAGACGCCTCCATTGTCTACGGATATTTGTGTACAAGGAGAATATACACAAAAGTAAACTTCGTCGCTTGCTGCCTCAATTTCGACATCTCGCAAAAAACTCGCGGAAGAAATGTCAATCTTACTTATGATTTTTTTTTAACCTCTCTGTTCTTATATTTCTTTCTCAAGTTTTTCACACTTTTTCCTGTTTCTATATTACACAACATCAGCGTTATCCTTGCAGAATAATAATGCAGGTTAGTAAAGCTCGGGGTTGTATTGTATTGCTTTTGTTAAGTCATTTAACTTTATTGTTTTCGTTAACTTTTTTTTTTTGTTGTATATACTTAGTTCATATTTTTGTTGGAACCGGTCATTAGTATAATAATAATAATAATTTAATAATTATAAAAAATAATAAAATATGTAATGTGTGTGTTTGTTATGTGTGTTGTGTATGTATTGTATATGTTTTTTTTTTTTTTTAGTACCTGGAATACCGGTTTTTTTTAGTAAAGAAATAAGGATTTTTAGATAGATCGATTCAACCCCCCGAAAACCCTTGCATACCTACTATTTCATGAAAATCGCAGTAGACGTAATAGCAAAATTCTGATTATTTAAATTTACAATATTTGCTTTTTTAAAGGTATAAGATAGATATAAAACTAATTGCAATTGCTACCTGTTGTGGTGTTTCAGTTTCGTAGGTTGGTTCAATACATTGGACTTACGTTATTAGGACATGCAATGTCTCATTGCCTCAAAGTTAAATCGATGTTAAACGTAGAACTGGTACTCGTTTCGTATTATTGCAACGGCTAATTATCGCATTTCATTTTATTGTGCGGAACACGTTTTCTGCCCACATTAAGTACTTATGTCTAAAAATCTAAAGGGCTGGTATCAGCAACTCCACGTCGAAGCGCGTATGGGCCTTAATATACCACTCGGGTCCAGTGCGAATTGGTAGATGTCACATGTCTTCGGATTTTTGGTTCTAGGACATGCCGGTTTCCTCACAATGTTTTGTTTCACTGTTTTTGAGAGCAGCGGTGATGAAATAAATTACACAAAATTATGCTCCAGCCTGGGTTTGAACCCACGACTTACTGTTCGTAAGTCGGGGCCGCCACCACAGGGCCACCGCTGCTCTCATGTCTAAAATCTTACGGATACATCCTGACGATCCTATATTTATTATTTTTAATAACCAAAACAAGTACAAATTACGTTGCCCCAGCAAAAGAGATAACCCAAGCTTATCAGGCAGGCAAAATCTAAATGTCACTTTTTCAGTCATTTATTCGATAGCCTTATCTGGTCAGCGTGTTAACATTCCCTAAACATTATTCTGATAAGCTATTATAATTGTTTCACCAGAAAATTAACGGTTCAACTTCGCAGAAGGTGCCTGCTATTTAACTCCCCGTTCGTGTCGATCCAGCCCACATGGGGTATTTCCCACGATGGGAAAATCTATCATGATTCATTCATACCGCACGTTTGGGGGCAACATAGAACCTCTATATCCCATTAATAGCCTTGAAGGGAAAATGCTAAGATTTACGATTTTATGTTTAACTAAAATGGCTAGCTAAATAAAGTTAATATATTAATTTAAGCTTTTTATTTGTGGTACATACATAAACTGAGGAGCTTGTGCTAGATAACAACAGCTCGTAGGGTCAATCGAAGGTTAAGCTACTCTTGACGAGGTTGGTCTATGGATGGGTGACCATTCACTACATATCAAGACTTCTCCGTGCTACGGAAAGCATGTTAAGCCCTAAGTCCCGTCAGTCGTCAATGATAGTAAGAAGCTAAAAAGTCTGACAACCAGATTAACCAAGGGTATTGTATTACTTAGCCACTAGGTTGTCGAGGTCAGACCGGCAGTCAGTTCATGTAAAATACTGGTATTCAGATGCACCCGGATAAACTGGAATCCGGCCCCAATATAGTCAGAAAAAGGCTAAGCAGATGATGACAAACATAAACTCAGGCCGTTTAGCTTGAACTACACGTATAAATTTAAACACACACACACGTACACGTACACACACGTCTACACGTATATATATATCTTTATTTTTAAATAAAAAACTTATTTTTTTAAGTCTTCCATTTTTGATCAGCATTGTGTAGGAAAAACATCGTGAGGAAACCTGGACTTAAAGTTAATATAATATAAGTTTGAAATCGCCAATCCGCCTTGAGCAAGCGTGGTGATCAATGCTCGAGCCTTCTCTGTATGAGAAGAGGCCTGCAATGGGACAGTAATAGGCTGGTATTATTTATTTTATTGTGTATTCCGCTATCAACGAATAATCCCCACGATATTAATTTATGCTTTAGGGTTATTTGTAATTGTACTCAGATGTTTATTTATACCAAACTAACGGCAATTTATATTCTGAATAAAGGTTCGATTTCCATAAATTGTCCTATGATTAAAGCTTTGCCCCAAATTGGTCTATTAGCAGCTAGCTATTAACTTCGTTATCAAACAAAATAGTAATGTAGATTGCTTATCGTGCATTAACTTCATTGTAGTGCTAAATGTACAGATAACGAAGGGAATTTAATTATAGTTAATTGCAGAATTATGTAGATGGAATTTACACAAAAAAAGCAAGTTGCAGTTCATAGCAGTATGATGTAGATACAGTTTACACAATTAAATAAATTACAGTTTACTGCAGTATTGTGTAAGTACAGCTTACACAATGTAGTAAATTAGGTACATTTTACAAAATGAAAATATCAATTCTCAATTCTTTATTGCGTACCATAATGTTTACATAGATGTTAGGGTTATTTTATTTTAGTTACAATTATGGACCCTGTCGGGCACAGCATATATTAAAACTAGGAAAGAGGAGGAAGGATACAGAGTGTTTGTTACAGTATTTAATTACAATTATTTAAAAATACCCACCGAAATTATTTCTATTTAATTTATTACGCAATTATTTATTATGTCATTAATATTTTGAGTATTTATTAATATAATTTGATATGTAATTAATTACAATTTATCATTTAAGTATTCGTTTATACTATAGTAGCATTTACTTATAAGGAAAAATTTCAATTTATTGATAAAAATATTATATTTATTTGAACATTTTATTATTTCGGGTAACTTATTATAGATTTTTATGGACATGACGTAGGCACTATTCGAGTGCATCTTTAATCTCGATGTTGGTAAGTTCAATCTATTTTTGTGTCTTAAAGTTATTTTACTTTGTATGTCCTCTCTTTTTGTAAAGAATTCTGGGTACTTACGCACAAACTTACATACTTCGAATATATAGAGGCAAGGTAGGGGTAAAATTTTTAGTTCCAGAAAATGAGGTTTACAACTGTCGGTGGCTTCAATGTTTACCAAGATTCGAATTAATTTTTTTTGTAGGGTAAATAAGGTGGGCGCATCAGTGCTATTTCCCCACAGGATTACACCGTATTTCAGCCATGCGTAGGCGTACGCGTAATACGTCATTAGTGCAGTTTTAAGGTCGGTGGTTTTTTTGATCTCGCGGAGGGCGTATGAAAATTTTGATAATTTTGCTCTTACTGTTTGAATATGGGACTTCCAATTTATTTGTGAATCAATATTTAGGCCTAGTAGGGTGAATTTATCTACGACTTCTAATTTATTATTTTTATAGCTAAAGTTTATATTTATTGGTGTTTTTTGGCGGGGGTAAAATGAGATTATTTTAGTTTTTTTGAAGTTGATTTCCAGATTATGTTTAGTCATCCAATTTATTGTGTCATTTAATATAGAATTTAATTTATCATTTAGATTGCTGTTGTTTTCACATGATGTCAGTATAGATATGTCATCAGCAAACAGGACACATTGCTCATGTATATTATTAGGAAGGTCATTTATGTAGACTAGAAATAAGAAACATCCTATGACGCTTCCTTGCGGGATTGAGGCGGTGATTTGTTTGCTGTGAGATCTGATTAATTCTATTTCATTTTTACTATTGTTATAATATTCGATTTCTACTATTTGTTCTCTATGCTTCAGATAAGACACTAACCAGTCATAGCATTTACCGCGAAGTCCTATACTATATAGTTTATTTAATAATAATTATAATAAATAAATAATTTCAATTCATCGCAGAATTATACAAGTACAGTTTTCACATTAAAGTTAATTACAGTTTACTTCCAGTATTACTCGTATGTAGATTGTAGGTACAGTTTACACGATGAAATAAATTATAGTTAATTGCAGAGATACAGTTTACAATAGGAATTAAATTACATTTCTTAACAGTATTTACAGTATTATGTACAGTTCACACCAGGAATTAAATTCTTGTTTTAAATTTTCGTCAAAGTATATAGACACTCAATAACCTTCCAAATTGCTTTCCAAGTTTCTTCAACGTTAAGCTTTTGTATCCACAACGAAATTGGCCTCATTTCTGGCTACCGTTCGTGTGGAAATATAATGTCGCCCGTATTTATACTATTTGTGCTTGTTTGACTAAGATCATAATATTTTTGTTCCTTTTTCAGAGATGTGTTCCGGTTGATGGTAATAGACTTGCCAGTACCTACTGCTGTACTTACAGATAGGGCAATCTCTATACTTCTATATTATGGACAGGTAATAGTCCAGGATCCATGGTCCCTTTTTGCACTTGATTACTATTAAACAATTTTTCTATGAATAGATTTATTTTGATTAGTCGCGCAACAATTTCCTGCATGAAAACTCGATTGTGGTAGGTAATAGGGGTAGCAGGGATAAAATATTGATGATGCTTAAAAATTTATTACTAATTGGGTATTTTTTGTAAAATCTATTGATCTTCTTCTTAGCGTGTCGATGGCAAACAAAGTCACTAAATTCTAAATTGAATGTTTAGCCCAGAATTCGGCCACCGCAACACCATCCACCGACGCAACCATAAGATCCTCACGTGTGCAGGTGTCAGGGCACGCGGTGCAGGACAAAAAGTGGGCCATGGTCTGTGGAGAGGTACCGCACAGGCACTGAAGGTCGGTGCTAGCTGCGAAACCCCACTTCAAGAGATTATCCTTGCTGCGGCCGACCTGGGTGCGGAGTCTGTTCAGAGATTTCCAAGTCGGCCATTGCAGTGTGTGCCCAGGTGGAAGTCTCTCTGATGGCTCGATGAATTCCTCAGGAGGCTTAAGTATCTCTCGCCAAAGGTCACATCTTTGCGAGGTGCTGTTGGAAGTAGGTGGGTTCACGCATCCAAGAAAACTTTTCCTACTTTTTAGTCTCTGGTGAACAGAAGTGTAATCGTGCATCGGATGGCGTGGATCCTCTTCTACTTTCGCCCTTTCTGTGCGGTTTGGGGTGCATGAAAGGAGCCTCCCCGAGCGACGTACTCTCCGACCTGTGTTACGTCCGGCGCACCCAGGGCTATCGACTTCTGTCGATTGGCTAATCCTTTCACCACGATGGCAAACTCAAATCTATTGATTATTATCTAGATTATTCGAAAAAATCGCCACCGCCCTTTGTTTGTTAAAGTACGAAATGCTCCCGATCGAAGTGCTCACTAACTGTAGACTAACGAAGAAGTCAGAAGCCTGTAGAAATGTAAGTATATAGCTTTACTCCCGTTTGCCTTTTAATATAAATCACTGTGAAAACGTACTTTTATATTGATACTTAACTGAAATCAATTTATTTGTTACAAACTTGACCGTATCGTCGTGCCCCACTATTTCAGAACAAACAGCCAAATTCCATTATTAA
This sequence comes from Euplexia lucipara, assembly GCA_921972225.1. Classification (NCBI taxonomy): domain Eukaryota; kingdom Metazoa; phylum Arthropoda; class Insecta; order Lepidoptera; family Noctuidae; genus Euplexia; species Euplexia lucipara. Next base: position 11,036,983 of record OV179144.1, read on the forward strand.
TTTCTAAACTATACTATGGGTACTTGGGTATGCCTGTCGAATACTCGATAATAAGTCATTAAAACTTTTAACTAATTAATTGGAATTGGAACGAAACAATCTGTGTTTCCCGGTAACAGTAACCTTGGGGTCATTATCACGTGTCAAACCTTTTCCCGATAATGTTGGGGTTGGCTTCTACCCTAACCGAATACAGCTCTGTTGAGTACAACTGACAAGGTAGATATATTATTATGATTATCCAAAAAATAAAAGACCGAAGCGAGTCCAAAAAGGCTCCTTAATCAGAAAAAGCTACGATAAGAGAATAACCAATATCCCACAACATGAAAAAAATGATCTATTTGAACCCACCATATATATGTGATTTACGCCCGAACGTATTTACGAATATCAAAATATGTCGTATTAATGGTATTGCGCAATCGGTCTTTGTATAGATACAAGAAATCGTAGGGGACGTAATGATTTAATTTCAACTCAATACTTCAAATCGTTACTGATATAAGTGATCTAGACAGACTGACGGTCAGTTCGTCAGTCTGGACAACAAAGTGATATCACAGAACAGCCGGTCGATTCAGTAAAAGTCACGCCGTGAAAACTTGAGTGAAGTGAACTGTCAATGCCTAGCATTGGTGCCTATGGAATGACAGCTCAATTCGCGCTCACTATGCCTACATTTTCACGCGGTGATTTGACCAGAATCGCGCTGCTGTTCTGGTTTTATTATCTTTCGAGTTACAAAACCCAAAAAAAGCAAAACAAATAAGATCACCGTTCAAAAAAAAGTGAAAGGTGTCGAATATGAATTTACCTGAAATCATTTTCATTGTAACATGAAAATAAGCAGAAAAATAAAACACGTTCAAAAGGTAAGACTTCTAAGCCAAATGGACGTGTTAAATCTGCGGAAAATCTGATATTTATTATGTCAATTCGCATTACTATTTCTTGCTCACATTAGAATAATGTTTTTATGAATTGTAAAGGCTTAAGACATGGCTTAGTTAAGACATATCGTTAAGGTCTATAATTGAAAAGCAAACTCGAAATACCATTAAATTCTTATTTAACAACTCAACAAAAAATAATCCCTATAGGTAACTTTTGTCATACATTTTGCCAGATAAGTTCTTAATAAAAAAACTAAAATACCACCCTAGTGCCCGTTGGAATTCAATCAAATGTTATAATTATACACAATGCTTACTACATGTCAACAAAAGCAGAAAAGAGATTGTTATACACGTCATTTTTGAACAACTTTACTATGTACTCTGAAATCGCGGGAAAAAGAAAAGCATTACATCTATACTAATATATAAAGAGGAAATGTTTGATTGTTTGTTTGCATTGAATAGGCTCCAAAACTACTGGACCGATTTGGAAAATTCTTTCACTGTTGGGAAGCTACACTATCCCCGGGTGACACAGGCTACTTTTTATCCCTGTATTCCCACAGGAACGGGAACAACGCTGGTGAAACCGCGAGACGTCTGCTAGTTTTTAATATAAGTACTATGACATGTGTTACTCAACCGCCACTCGTCCCAAAAGGTGCATTTGAAAACCAGCATCAGACAGCATCTGTCTGGCATTACCGCTAAAATGAACCTTTTGGCGCAGCCGTAAGACATGCCATTTATTTTTTACTTTTTTTTATTCAATACTTTCATGTTTTTACAATGTGTGCATGTTCTTTCCTGTTGCCAATAAATATTATTTCTTTCTTTATGTATGGCACTGCATCTGATGTATTTTTTAATAACTTTTGTCTTAATTGCTCTTCCAACTAGTCGGTGAGATCGAATGTGTTATCGTGCAAACGATACTTTAATAATCGTCACATTTTTAAACGACACGAGGGCCTTGCGGAATCAAAGTGCGTTGAGGCAGACGGAAGCGCAAAGCGCACGTGTATCCGATCACATTCCAATCTGTTCAACATCTATACATATAATAAGACTGTAAAAAAACTGTGTCTGTACATTGAATATATTTAAAAAATAATAATTGAGGGGGGTTTAGAAACAGTAATAGAGCACGAATCCAAAAAAAAAAGTCTGTCTGTTTGTCTGTTTGTCTGTTTGTCTGTTTGTTTGCACACGCTAATCTTCGGAACTACTGGACGGATTTGAATGGTTTTTTTTTTGTTGTATAGATATTAAGTCTGGTCAACACATAGGCTATAATTTATCTTGGAAACTGGAACACCTGATGCAGAACCGCAACAGACCAGCTAACCTATAGGCGATACAAAAATGGTCCAATAGCAAAAATTGTTCCACGTGATGAGCATTTTCTGCTGAGGAAATAAATTTGAAGATCCGGAACACCTGATGCAGAACCGCAACAGACCAGCTAAACTATAGGAGTTACAAAAATGGTACCATAGCAAAAATTGTTCCACGTTATGAGCATTTTCTACTGAGAGAATAAATTTGAAAATCCGGAACACCTGATGTGGAACTTCAAGAGCCCAGCTACACTATAACATATATTGGAATGACGTCTTAGCAAGAGTTGTTCAGCTTTATGAGCACTCGCTGTTGACGTATAAAAATCGAAGATCTGGAACACCTGTTGTGGAACTCCAAGAGCCCAGCTACACCATAACTCAAATAGGAATGACGTCTTAGCAAAAGTTGTTCGGTCTGATAGGCATTTCCTGTTGACTTATAAAAATCGAAGATCAGAAACATTTGATGTAGAAATTAAAACTATCACTAATTTCATTGCATAATTATAAAATAACATAAGTAGGAGGTACTACGCGGTGAAGGCGGGAACAGTTCAGGACTGATTTTCGATGACGATGGTATATCGTTGAAAATTAGACTCTACTGGCTAAAACTCCCATTTTTTTATCGTATGCCTTCGGGCTTATGTTATTTGAGTGTTTAATTTCCTTTTCCATTTATCTTCGTTACACGGTAGCTTACCCGGTAACGCAGGGGAGCAGCCACTTAGATTTTAATTGATCAGGTATCATCACAATAAAACTGATGAATGATTAAAGACCATAAGATCCCAACAATCTACCGAAGAGCGTTAGGAGAGACTTGATGCTGTTCGAGAACATGAGGCTGCAACTCGCTCCGTGAAAACTTCTTGGGATCGCGAAGCACGCCAGCATTCTCAGCGTATTTACGCATCTACATCCAAGTCTCTAGGGACCAGTGAAGAATATGTGCGCGACTGACCGCTGATCGTGAACATCATGCACTGTCTCGCGAGTTGGAGACGTTCACGGAAAAAGCATGACGCTTGAGTTTTCAGCGTATATACGCATCGACTCTAGAGATAAGTGGGGGAAGGAGATGCGCGACTGACCGCTGATCGTGAACGTCACGCAACATATTATAGGCTATAATTTATTTTGGAAAATGGAACACCTAAAGTAAAAGAGATATAAAAATGGTGCCATTGCAAAAACTATTCCACGTGAAGAGTGTTTTCTGCTGTGAGACTAAATTTGAAGATCTGGAGCACCTGTAGGGGAACTCCAAAGCCCAGAGACAATATAACATATACATAATAGAAATGGCGTCTTAGCAAAAGTTGTTAAGTCTGATGGCATTTCCTGTTGACCAACAAAAATAAAAAATTTGGAACATCTTGAATCGTCTCGCGCATCCCATTGTTTTCCCGTCCCCGGGCTTATAGAATTCGACATCAGATGTTTCAGATCTTCGATTTTGACGACCCCGTTGTCGCTGGCATAAGCAAAAGGATCCGCGTACGAAGTCGCGGGCAGAAGCTAGTTTTAAATAAATGTTGAATATATCTAGGTATATAGAATAAAACGGAATCGAATAAGTACTCTTGTTGTACACCACAAAACTTGCAAATAATACGCTACATCTTTACTTATCATTTCATCATCATAATGCACTTATGTTTGTAACGAATAAGCTTAATAGCTCCTAGAACGATTTGACAAAATCTTTCATTTGGGAAGGTACACTTTCTCCGGGTAACATAGCCTACTTTTTATTCCTGTATTCCTACGGGAACAGGAACTGTGCGGGTGAAACCGCGTGACGTCCGCTAGTAAAGGCTGTTACAATAGGCGGCTTTATCAAAATTATACAGCAGTGCTATTTTGTAGAAACAATCACGAAAAATGTAGATGAATTAAAGGCGAATTAAAGACCTTTGTTTGATAGATTTGGTGTTCTTGTCACCGGCTTCTGAAGCTATTTATTTTTTACTTTTTTGTGTTTTGCTTTTAGTTTTTTTGTTTGTGTTTTTTTTTGTAAAATATGACGTTATGCTCTATTGAGCGAAGTTTAATAATAAATAATAATAATAATAAATATTCCACAACTTTTTCACACAACGCCATTTAGTCCCAAGCTAAGCTTGAGAGCTTGTGTTATGGGTACTAAACAGCTGATAAACATACTTATATATTTTTAAATACATACATATTATAGATAAATTACACCCAGACACAGAACAAATGATCGTGCTCATCACACAAACATTTGTACTGAGTGGGAATCGAACCCACGACCTCCGGCATAGCAGTCAGGGTCACTAACTACTAGACCAACAGGCCCGTCAGAGTTTAGCGATTTGGTTTATTGAACACAGTCTTGGCATCACATGCTTAGTTGCCTGAAACGCTTATGACTTTAATACCAACTCATTTGCATTTTGGCACAGCTTTGCACGGAAACCAGTAGCTGGGAAATAAAACCGTTTCATTATGCCGCCCTCCGAGCAGTTACTAGGAAAAGCATCATTTCAATATGTATTAAGGCTTTTTTTAATATGAATAAAAATTGCGAGCGTGTACAGTTTAATTTGAAAATCGTGCTGGTAATTCTAGCCTAGGTAGGATAGGTAGTTAATAGTCGTTTGCGAAGATACAAAGGAGTTTTCCCCCTCCCTCATTGTGGCATAAAAATAGGCTGCTAAATCGCCATCAGGTCAGATATTGGTTAAACGCAAGTGTTTCAATAACATAATAACAACAAAATGTTTATATTACTATCCTGGATATAGTTTTCCATGTCAAAATGCGCAGACCTCCAAGCATTGCCAATAAAACAAGTCATAATTAATTTCTTAATGTCATTTACCGCAGTTTGTTACTCAAGTCATTAATCTTTAGTATAATTACTAACTGTAACACATGGCTGGCCTTGGCACAACTTATTTTTATAATCACATTTCTTTCAGCTTAGACTCAGCGAATGTACCATTTAATGCGTCAGGATTTATTATTAGTCAATTAATTTATATAAACTAGCTATGCTCTCGACTTCATCCGTGCGAGATTTAACAAGTTATTACTCCTTATAACATTAGCGTTATACTAGTAAAAGTCCCGTCAAAATCAGTTCAGCCGATCAACCTTTCATTCATGTCAATTAGAGACACAATAGAAAGACAATGACAGCGCGGGCGCCGATGTCCTCTAGGGGTTTAATGAATTGAAGTTAATTGTTAAATAAAAATTTTTGGTTTTATATAATAATATGGACTTATACAGGGTGTCCAAGAACCTGGCGTCCAACTGGATTCCCACGATGCCCCAAGTTCTAACAGTACTCAGAAAAATATTTTAAAAAATCCACCCCATGTACTTACAGAATTATACTGATTTCAAAAAAAAGGGGGAAATGAGCACCCTGTGACATACTTTTGAATGCTGTGACTGCTAATGCTGATAATTTCGATATTTCTTGGAGGTTTTGTAATCTAGGGTATTGCTGTGTCTAAATAGAATGTAAAAATAAAGTACTTATTGTACCATTTTAAAATAAAATATTATTTTAACTAAAGGTGATATGGAAAACTATTGAATTTCGCAACTTTGACCGACTGTAGTGTAAAAAAAATGTACCAAAATAGTATGGCAAGTGACGTCAAATTTTGACGCGTTTATTCCTCTTTTTAAAAAGGTATAATACTTACACATTAATTTGAAAAAAAAAAATTTTGATAATATTTTTACTCAACAACCCAATTTTTACGATGTCTTACAGAATTCTTAGAAAGAAAAATTTACGACGAATTGAATCTAACCTCTAAAGAATTACTATTGTATGCTCATAAAAATAACAACAGGCCTCTCAAAAAACAGGTTAGACCGTAAGGGACGGTATGTGCATGCATCTCACCATAGTGATTCGTTATTACAACAGGAGGGAGCAAGACAGAAACTATCTTTGCGATTTGCTGGTTCTTCTTTATGGTACCCCATTATTCAGGTAAGAGTGAGGGAGAAAAAGGTTAGAGGTGCGAGTGAGATAGATAGTGACGCTATCTGGGATCGTGCTATTTAGGATAACAGTACGGTCAGTACGCGTCACTGCCTCCTGCCGTTACTACGCACCTCTCTCTTATTGTTACCATTGATCACGTACTACGATTTAAAGCTTTGTTTATTGGACTCGATTACTCTTTGTGCTCTGGACTTTGAAACGAACTCTTTACGACGACCTTTGCCTGTGTTTGGACAGTTTGTGTTTTGTGTGTGCTACCATGGCGACCTACACTCCGCAAGAATACGCAAATATGCACTACATTTATGGAGAATGTAGAGGTAATGGACGAGCTGCAGCGAGACTTTACAGAGAAAGGTATCCGAGGGCTACGCGATATCCCGACCATCGAGTTTTCATTAATGTGCACAGATCACTATGTGACGGGCGGTTCCCCAATCAAGTAGCTGGTGAAGGACGACCCGTAAATGACTTCATACGCGATGAAGTTTTAGAGGCGGTGTCGGCAAATCCAAGCATCTCTGTGCGAGGAATAGAAGCTGATACGGGGATACCGAAGAGCACAGCACACAGTATTCTCCAAAAAGAAGAATATCATCCGTACCACGTACAGCGAGTGCAAAGTCTTTTACCTCGAGACTATCCGAGCCGAGTCGCGTTTTGTGAAACAATCCTGCAAAAACATCGAGAAGACGAAAACTTTATCGACAAAATTTTGTGGTCAGATGAATCAACATTTAAGAAGGATGGCTACATGAACCTACACAACTTGCACGAGTGGCATGTGGAAAATCCGCACTTGATGCGAGAAGATAGATCCCAGTACCGGTTCAAAGTGAACATGTGGACCGGTATTCTCTGTGGGAATATTATTGGTCCATTTGAGATGCCCGAGAATTTGACTGGCGAATCATATTTAAATTTTCTTCAAAATGATTTGCCAAACTTACTAGAAGAGACCCCACCAGATATGTGGTTCCAACACGACGGCTGTCCAGCACATTTTCGCGTATCCGTTAGAGAGTTTTTGGACGAGCAATACCCGAACAGGTGGATTGGGCGATCAGGAACAATCCCGTGGCCAGCCCGCTCACCTGACTTAAATCCGCTGGATTTTTTTTTCTGGGGAACTATGAAGGAGCTCGTTTATGCGAAGCCCATTAATGACATCGCTGACCTTCGTGAGAAGATAACACAAGCAGTGCAGGTGATACGTCAAAAAAGTTACTCGCGAAACATAAAGCGGTCCTTTTTAAGGAGAGTGAGAGCTTGTATTGCCGCGGGTGGTCAACATTTTGAACATTTATTGTAATAAAATATCTTTAAACTAACATTCTTTGCTTTTATTCTACTGGGAACCCATCTACCTGTGTGTATTTCCTTCTTGCTCACTCTTGGAACCGAAGTAAATAATAGTAGTAACATAACAGTTTCTAAGATAAGAAAGGGTCCGACAGTTACCGTTAGTAGGTAGGCACTTCGTAAAAATTGGGTTGTTGAGTAAAAATATTATCAAATTTTTTTTTTTCAAATTAATGTGTAAGTATTATACCTTTTTAAAAAGAGGAATAAACGCGTCAAAATTTGACGTCACTTGCCATACTATTTTGGTACATTTTTTTTACACTACAGTCGGTCAAAGTTGCGAAATTCAATAGTTTTCCATATCACCTTTAGTTAAAATAATATTTTATTTTAAAATGGTACAATAAGTACATTATTTTTACATTCTATTTAGACACAGCAATACCCTAGATTACAAAACCTCCAAGAAATATCGAAATTATCAGCATTAGCAGTCACAGCATTCAAAAGTATGTCACAGGGTGCTCATTTCCCCTTTTTTTTTGAAATCAGTATAATTCTGTAAGTACATGGGGTGGATTTTTTAAAATATTTTTCTGAGTACTGTTAGAACTTGGGGCATCGTGGGAATCCAGTTGGACGGCAGGTTCTTGGACACCCTGTATATTTATTAGGTAAAAATATGTTATTTCGGTATTACAAATATAAACTTTAATTTTGTTGACAATTAGAGACACAATAGAAATACAATGACAGCGCAAACGCTTGAGGTTTAATGAATTACTTAAATATAAATATAGATTTAGGTAAAATTACACGTATAATAGATTTTTACTTAAGAACGGCTCGACCGATTTGGCAGATATTTATGTATTTGTGATTGTCTGCATAAGGTTTGTATAGTTATTTTTTTGAAATTCAACAATGTCGGAAACTTGGTTGGTAATTTTGTACGAAAATCTCAATAGTAGAAGTGTCTGCACCCTTACGAAGACGAGCGTCCCTTTAGTACTATATACAATGAAACTTCCCTGTCATTTTCAAGTTCCAAAAATCTCTTTGAGGACACTCAGCTATGAGTAACGCCAAAGTCCAACAAATTGTCTAGATTGGGCAATATTACCTGCACTCATTGTTTATAGGTCCTTGTTCAGGCAATTATAGACTCTCACAAAGGTACTAACAATACTGTGAAGAGAAAATAAATGATAATAATTATATTGGTACTCTTACTGTTTATTCTTAACTATCGTTACTAAAGGTAAGCCCGCGAAAATCAAATTTTCTTGTGTTTTGCAATTTACCTTTCAGTGTCAGGTTGCATGTTGATTAAAATATGATACGCGACCGTAACAAATACCGTTTATTTGAGTTATAAATATAAAATGTAAATAAATATTAATATTCCACAACATTTCACAGAACACCATTTAGTCCCAAGTTAAGCTTGAGTTAAGAGCTTGTGTTGTGTGCTTGTCTTGTAACATACTAATATATTTCTAAATTGTATGTATTTAGAAATATATAAGTGTGTTTATCAGCTGTTAGTACTATAGAGCTCGTATTATAGATAAATTACACACAGGCACAGAACAAATCGTCGTATCCTACGAATAGGGGCGTAACTGCATATTAGCTACTTTTCAGGAGACACTTTTTTGTGATTATTTAAATTACATATATGTATATATGTGTTTGTGGTTTCATATAATGTGTATGGGTATCATATGGTTCGGCTAGCATTATTTTCAATAAATTATCTTTATATTTTAGACGCATTTTGTCCCTTAAATCCTTATTCTCTGTTGTGTTAAGGCGAAATAGGGTTGGACTTGAGCAATAAGTTACATTATGCCTTTTATCTGCGGAAATGTCGAGGTCACAATCGCCATAATGCCATTTTTATATTGTTCTGATGCGCCGGTATACACTATTATGTTATAGAAATGTGTGCATTAGAACTATTTTACTATTACTGGGAACAAGAGAATGTAATAAAAGAAAATAATTAAAGAATCATAATATTTAATTCGAACAAAATCTGAATGTTAGTAACATATTTGCTTGGTAAATATTTAAGCATACCAAGTGAATGTCGATTAACAAGTAAAAATGTTTTCATTCATAAAAAAATATCTATGGGAATAAATATATTTTCTAATCATGTATAATAAAAACCCCTAAAAAATAAAAATAAAAAACCCGTAACTCTACAAACCAAATTGTATTTTCTTAAATAATTCTGTTACTTTTAATATTTGGAAACAAAACTCGTTTGTTTTTAAACAATCAGAGCTTAATATTAAATTACACATAATCGAAATCAGTGTTTCAAATAAAATTGCACAAAATCATAATCAGTCCTTAAAATCAATTTACACAATATAATCAAAATCAGACTGGATTGAATTAGACTGGCCTGTTGGTCTAGTAGTTAGTGACCCTGACTGCTATGCCGGAGGTCGTGGGTTCGATTCCCACCCAGGACAAATGTTTGTGTGATGAGCACGATCATTTGTTCTGTGTCTGGGTGTAATTTATCTACAATATGTATTTAGAAATATATAAATAATTATGTTTATCAGCTGTTTAGTACCCATAACACAAGCTGTCAAGCTTAACTTGGGATTAATGGCGTTGTGTGAAAAGTTGTGAAATATTTATTTATTTATTATTTATTTATAAAGTTAGTGTTTCAAATAAAATTGTACAGAATCGTAATCAGTCCTTAAAATAAAATTGAAAATTATCAAAATTAGTTCCTAATATCAAATTACATGTTATCAAAATCAATCTTTAAAATTAAATTTGTAATTTAATTGATAACATGATCATAACTTAAAATAGAATAACTCATAACGTTGATTCGATTCTAACTGGCAAATATGTAGTTCTTTGGTCAGACTCTTCAAAATAATTTGGGATTTGGACGGGGGTTCTAGAAGGTCGCCATTCTTTAGTTCCGGATTTAGTAGATTCTGTATTTCGGACAAGACTACAATCTCACTTGCACTATCATTTTGGCAAGGTTTGTTCATGTCGTTTTCAGCATCTTGAAAGAAGGAAATGACACTTTAAAATCATACAATTAACATACTAAACTAGTTTCGCATTATTTTTCATAAAAATGTATTTAAATTATTAGTATTTTAACTAAAATTATATACGGATCAAGGTCGGAAACGAAATCAAGCGGAATAAAATTATTATAAAACGAATTACGCTGTTAAGCTCAGAGTTAATATTTTCTTGGATTAAATATTCTATCTCTTTTTCACAACCTCGTGGCACCGGAGCCTCTACGTGGTTCCTTCCATCATAGCAACTTTCAAGAGTGCTTACTGAAAAAAAAATGTTGTTGACAAAGAAAACGGAATTTCGTAAGTAGCTATAATAAGAATTAGACCGTACAAATTTGCACGTTTTCTAACTATCATTAAATAGCCGTTACATTTAAAACAGAATTGTTCTAAAACTTTGGGAAAAAGGCAAAATAATAAAAAGCGTAATTATAATTTTCGTGCGGAATGCTATTAATGCGGCCACAAATGCTATATCAATTTTAAAGCAATGGACAAAAAACCTATATAAGTGCATTTATGCCCCAAACCAGAAAAACCAAGTATATGCATAAATAATATTTTCAATGTATAAATTTGTACAAAAGGGTTAAAATCATGTGCGCGTACAAAAAAATGTACTTAAAATAACAATATGAATATTTCAAAAGCATGAAGGAGATAATAAAAGACAAAAACATAATTTGAACGTAGAAAAAAGACACAAACTTAATTAGGTCTTAGTCTCTTCTATACATATCCAATTTAGCCATTCCATAGAACATGGCCACAATCACCATAACAACCTCCGCGTTCCGCCGAATAGTGCCCGAGCGGCGCTTGCACGTTCTCCCCGCGCCCGCGCACCTCCACTACTCGCGAAGAAAGAGGGCGCGACGGCTATTTGTGGCTTTATTCTTCGTTGAAAACGTAGTGCTTATAATTGTGGCTTTTTAGAAAACTTAATTATTTGATAACTTGTACCGTTTTTAATTGTTTTGTTGAACTGATTACATGTGGTATGATGAGCAGAATTGATTTATGCAATAAAAAAAGAAAGCCCTTATGTTCGTTAGGGCACTATTCGTAGGATACGACGAAATGATCGTGCTCATCACACAAACATTTGTCCTGGGTGGCCTGGCATAGCAGTCAGGATCACTAACTACTAGACCAAAAGGCTTTAATTATTAAAATCACCAATACAACCCTCTAAGTTAATTTAATCCCATTTAATGACTTTACGAACTAAAAGTGTTGTTTTAATGATTTGAATGATAATAATTATGTAAGCACGTCATGCGTGTTACGACCGCAAAACATATTTTGTTCAACATACAGCCTGACTCTTACCGGAAAATTGCAAAAAAACGAAAAGTTTGGCTTTCGCCGGCTACCGTGGTGCATCCACCTTAAACCAAAAAAAAAAATATTTATAACAATATTGGTATTCTATTATTTGTGAATCAGATTTTTAAAGAGGAAAACAGTTTGTTAAGGTATGTTTGAAAACCGCTAAAGCCGAATTCTAGTAGTATGTACATAATTTATCAAATATATTCATAATGGAAATTGTAATTCTGGTAGCAATTTAACAAGGGTCAATGGATTATCGATTGTTCAGAACGGTGCGTGAGGTTAAAAGTAGGCCACGAATGAACGCAGTTTATCCTTAGACCCAGAGATACCTACATATGAAATCGTATGTAATGACATTTACTTTAGTTGGTTTCGCGTTGAAAGCATTTCCATATTTTATCTACGAAGTGAATACCGTAAATATTTACCTTATGTTACACGTGAAAGTTATTTGTATATCTGTAAGTTAGCTAATTTCAGTACACGTCATTGAAGTTACTGTCGACGTTTTAGTTCAACATTACTCGGATTTAAATGGAACTGAAGATCTAAAGTACCTACATCATTAGTATCGCTAATAACATACTCCAAGCTAATGTAAAAGTTAGTTTCCTATCACCAATCAGCGTGTGTCTCTTATACCACAGTTTCTTTTCTATCACATTTGAACTGATAAAGGAGGTAGTAGTAGCTAGTACCTACTTTAGTTCTAGTATTTGAATTGACAAAAGCAATTCTAGTTTAAATATTAAAATGATGATTGTTTCCAAAATTCTTTATTATTTGATTTTCTAAAAAAAAAACCATTTTAAGTGTTTATGCTGAAAACCAGCGATGTATAACCCTCGACAGAACCCAGCTGAGATTAAAACCTTTTTCTTCCGGTATTATAGTTTTGTGTTTATGTTTTACTATTACTAACATGTCCATAGGTAGATATGGGCCTCCACTAAGTGTCAATCCTGCGTTACAATTCTATAAAATCACGCCGTAAGAATGTAGGTTTAATAAAAGCAAATTGAGCTGTCATTCCATAGTTCTGTGGCCCTAGTGAAAAGGAGTATAAGTCCAATTTTGTCGAAAATGAGTTAAGTGTACCAAAGTGATCAGAAAAATATGCTCTATCGTTTGGTAAAGACAGATCTAAGCTATCTCTAAAAATCAGAAAGTTACTTTGTGTAAAAGGGTCCAACTGACACCAAAAAAAACTGTAAACGTCGGTTTTTTGATCACTTTGGTACACTTAACTCATTTTCGACAAAATTGGACTTATACCCCTTTTCACTAGGGCAACAGACTTATGCTAGGCATGAACAGTTCACTTCACTCTTATTTTCACGAGGCGATTAGACCGGCTGTACTAATCAAATCCAACCGGCTCCCGCGGCCCATACGTGCGGCCTTCCAATACTACGCCTAATAGGTACAGCCGAGCGATTCAGTAAGAGTGAACCCGTGAAAATTCGAGTGAAGCTAATTGCCAATTCGTAGCATTAGTATGGAATGACAGCTCAATTCGCCTTCATTTCGACTATATTTACAAAATAGCACTGCTGGTATCTACATCACTTCTTTCGTAAACTTATCTTGCTCTAGCGCAGTTACTGTTCAAAATATAACTGTTCCGAAAACGCGTTAAATAAACATTTGTTAAGCTAATCTTCACCTCTTTAAGCAAATCAAACATAGACCTGCTAAATCAGTCCACACGTTTAGTATGTGGATCGTAACATAAACACACACTTCATTTACACACACATACACCTACGTGATCCGTAAAACAATCACTACACATAGACACGTTAATGATTCTCATTTCGGCTCCGGCGAAAGTAATTTAGTATTCGAGTAGATAAAGAGTGGCGTACCTATTACCCACTTGATTTCCCGCCTTTAAGAGTACGTCGTACACAGAAAGCAATTAGTGATCAATGATAGTTTGTCTGCTATTGCTTATGAGGAGGAATAAGTAGAAAGAAAACGAAAGCAGACTGTTTATTTCCTTAGAAAAATTGAGGTCGCAGGTGTAGGTTTTCGTTTTTTAAGTATAGCAATCTTTTTCTTTTATGTAGGTACCTAGTGTTTTACCAACTATATTGGAGGCAGCTTTTACTGGGTAATATGTTACCCTTTGGTAAGACATGGTTGTAAGACTTTTGGGCTTATAACTGAACCTGAAAATATTGGTAAAGATCTATAAAAGCCCGCCAGAACCAACAACTTTTCGTGCCTTCCAAGGTACGGGACGGGGCACACCATGTAACGATCGATCACGGAATAGGTGAACCATGTGTACACTTCTACCAAACCTATCGGGAAAAAATACAGCCGTAATGTTTATAACCACAAAACCATATAATTTTATTCAGCAAACAAGGTCATATTGTGTCATTTTCCGGAAAACTCAATATTTGAATAGTAACAATAGACGATTAAGTTCAGCCCACAAAATTATGCCTTCCGAGGGTTTTGTGTTGCCAAGACAAGCAATCAATTCAGAAATAAATTTATCATAAAAGGCAATTCTAATGGCTTATGAAATAGAAATATAGGTATAGCCCGCACGCAAAAGAGGGGCATTCCCGTACGTTTCAGAACGTAAGCATTCTAATGTCAGCCACAATCTGTCAAAAATATGTCTTATTTCCTTTCACTTTTGACAAATACTTGACATTTGTTGTCGTTAGACTACAAACGTTTTCAATGTTGGTGAGTTGGCCTTCAGATTGGCATGCCACCTTTTGCGACTAAAACTTGGTGGTCACCTGGTGATATGATAGTTCGCGTTTTTCTCTGTTTTGCATATTATTATTTATCCTCTTTTGTTCCGAAGTATCCCGTGCTGATTACAAGAGGATTATAATCGACATTGCACAGAAAATTGGAGGGAAGTTTTCGCGTTTAAAATTTGATAGCGCTATGTTACTGGCTGCCTAACGAAGCAAACTTAGTCAAAATATTAATTATAGTATAACTAATATTCACTTTGCACAATATTATTCTACCACTAAAGCAAGAAAATTTATGACAATAGGTACTAGCTGTGCCCATAGTGTTTCTCACTTGAATTTTTATTCTATTGACGTTATAAGATAAAAGAAAAAGTAGAAATTCATAATTTATCAGTTTTATGACCTACACGTACGTAATACACTAGGTACCCATAATAAAATGTTGCAATTGTTTTCCGTTGATCAACACAATTTGTCGTTTCAAAAAAGGAACAAGGTAGTGGTGGCTATATTGCCAATACGAGTATAGCTGGCCGAATGCATCCGGGCTTTATAGCCTAACAAACCGGTGTCCAAAAAAAATCTGGTAAAGCTACGCCCAATAAGCCCCCGGTGGTTTTAAAATCCTCACATTACTACAGAACATTTTAGCACTGGCCACTGATACCGGCCCATTATAAAAAGTGCAGTGTTGCGTTTAGTTTCTATTTTTTTTTTATTACTTTTGTAAAGCCGTAAATCATCGGCTTTATTTTGACGTTTACCGTTTTCCGCTTAAATATCAGAACATCACGTACACTTAGAGTTGATGACTCATCGCCTTCCAATTTTCTTACTTCCGCCTATCTTATAAGTCCGAAGTAACTTAGTTTTATTTCATATCGGCATTGTAAATAAAAAAAAACCCCAGCCAAATAAAAAAACCTGAGCGAACCTTAACTTGAGCGATGACAAACCGCCACATTTATTCTTATTCTATTATGACAGACTGACTTTGACTGAGTTTTTAAAAATCAGCTATTTTTAATCAGCAGTTATGAAAATCGTTAAATTGAAAAAAAAAAATTCTACGTGCTGTTCTTTCTTGGACGAGGCGCGTTCTGATGATTTTATGTTGTGATTGCAATAAATTTATAATGAAATAAAACAAATGCTAGATTTTAAATTATTGGATCTGATTTATTTTTAAGACCAAATGTTTATTAGAAGGTTTTTTCCTGAACAATAATTTTATTCTATCTAAAATAGTAAGGGTTTAGTTTTTAATTTTTAGTTGGTGCGACTAGGTATTCTGGTTTAACTTGGTTTAACTATGCTTGTCGAGAAGTTCGTAATGAAATTTTATTTCTTTAAAATAGCAATGTTTTCTTTACGCAAATGAATCTATGTTAAGAATTTAAAGTGGTTTCCTTCAGGCCACCTAGAATTTTACATCGTGTATTAACAGAATATAGATAAAGGCTAAAACATATATTGCATATAAGTTTGTAGGTATTCACTAAGGATAGCAGCAAAACTACTAGAATGTCAAAGTGTAGATACGATTATTTCACGGAATTTTACTACCGACGTAATACGATAGGTGACTATGTGGAAAATTGTCAATTCGTTTTCGTTTCCCGGTATAACGTAGGTTTTCTATGTACTGGGTATATAACGTATGACGTTGACGTTCGTATGTGATATGAACATCGCGTTTTGTTTAACTCTGGCAATCCATGAAAGTTATAGATTTATGTAGGATTTATGAAACAGGTTATTTGACTAAAAAACCTTAGCAAAAGAGCCTTTAAGGTGTTTCACACAGCTTCATCTTCTCGTCACAAAGTTTTCTTTATCATTTTTAAGAGATTAGAGAAAAACACCGTGTTACGAAGATGATGTAGGTCAAAATATACTCTATAATAAAAATCACGACACTTAAAATACAAAAAAATCTAAAAACAGACAGCCAGACTTATTTGAGGGGCGTTTCAAGTTAAATATAATATTTTGACCCCGTCACGAGCCCGACTGCCCGGATTGACATTGCCGACCCTTTTAGACACTATTACCTGCAGATCGTTATTAAAATACATCTGGCTTGACTGATTTGTCACGTCATGCTGACTTGTCACGTTATGCTGACTTGTCACGTTATGCTGACTTATCACGTTATGCTGACTCATCACGTGATGCTGACTTGTCAAGTTATGCTGACTTATTAAGTAATGCTGACTTGCTGTTGAATACTTTTACTATGCGTTTCAAATGGGAATAGGAACGTCGATGACCTCTATCTGTCAAATGTCACTTGAAAAGTATGGGCCACAAGACTAATTCATTTAAGGCGTTTTTTTCATTTTGAATAACTGCGACTCGGTAAAACAAAAAAATAAAAATAATTGATACGCGAATAAGGGTTTCGTTGCAGACCGTCCTTTTCAAATGACATCTGACAGATAGAGGTCATTGACGTTCCTATTCTCATTTGAAACGCATAGTAGATACATAGATTTTTAGATTCTTCTTCTGCTTTTTGTGTGGTCACTTGATCAGTGAGACAAACTCGATGTCATTCTTTATGCCACCTACAGGCCTCTGGTTAGTTAGTACAACCTCGTGATATGACCAGTTATTTATATTAATGCGCCATCAAAATTGTGAGCGCAGGAAACAATCTTATTTCCCTATGGTTTAATGAATATCTATATTAGTAGCTGTCCAAGCAATCTATTCGGAGTATTAACCTAGATGTGGAATACTAAGCCATTATGCTCTCAGTAGGTAATATACACAGGTAATCCGTGTCGTTACTTTATACTGCCCGATGTGTATTGCTTGCATGGTACAGTTTTCCAACTAGGATTAAGAGCGAATATCACAATTTAAATTTAGTTCGACAGACAATAGAATAGTATAGAATAGAATACTGTTTATTTTACACCATAAAAACGTACAAATTATAACTTTATGGGGAAAACTGCGTTCAAGCGATGTCAGTGCCATCTTTGTTGTAGAATATTGACAATCACAGTATACCTATATCTATTTTTATTCAATAACTAGCTGCCCCGGCAAACTTCGTTTCGTCTTAGAATCAATGTATTAGTCTTATTTAGTTATTATTAGTTTACGTCCTATTCTCAGACCTACGGAATATACACACAAAATTTCATAAGAATCGGTCACATGACAATTTTATATGTTAAATATACATACGTTTAATAAGATGACAACAAATAGATCTAAACCAATAATAACTACTACTACTTTTTACTAAGCGAGTTTCTAATGTGATCTTGTTTAAACATTTTGTTCGATACTATTATAATGACAACTGTATTTATAACCTAACCTAACTTACCATACCAATCCTATAGCTAACCTAACTACCTAACCTAACTACCTTACTGAAAAGCATTGATTTAAAAATACTAAATTCATAATTTTAAACAGAACTGCTGCCCTAAATGCCTCTATGTTACATACAATTTGTATAGTTTTCCCGGTCTACTTTATTTAAAGCGAAAACAGTAAAAAAAGTTATTTTTGCAAAGAGTTATTGAAGTTCGTCTCTGTCGTCACTATTAATTACGTAAATTGATTTCTGAAATATTAGACTTTTTTATGCTTCAAGCCATTTCTAAGTTTAGTAATACATAAAATAAACAGAACGTACACATGTATTGACAACCAAAAATAATTCTGTTGATCCGTTGTCATGGTGACACTTTATAACTTTTCATATTTCATAAAACAAAATATTCAATAATCCCAATGCTTTACATATTATAATGTTGTCGATTTAAAATCCTTATTTAAATACCTTATTTAACCGTACTACCGTACCGAGCGACGACGGGACGTACTTCAAATGTTTGACAGGTAGAAATAGTTTCTAAGGCAAAGCGAAATTGTTGTTTTTACAATAATCCAAGTGTTTTTTTTTCATATTTACTCACTTTTAAAACCTCTCTTGGACTTCCACAAACATTTCAAAACTAAAATCAGATAAATCGTCCCATGCAGCCGCTTGATTTTTGGACATAGATAGATAGATAATACAAGAGGAAATATATTTCTTTGTTTGTTCGCTTGTTAAGATTTCGGGTCAGGTTCGGAATAATCCGATTTAACTCAAAATCTCCTCAACGGATTTGAAAAAATCGTGAACTATTTGAAAGCTATATTATCACTGAGTAACATAGGCTATACATATTTTTGTTAAACTCAGAGGGTTTGGAAGGAATTTTAAAAATCGAAGTGAAAAGTACGAAAAATGAAATATTTATTTATTTACTTTAAATTTACCTGTATCAAGAATAACAATGACAACAATGATCAATACAGTTATAAAAATACTTATTTGCTATTAGGTTCATAAATTAAAAATAACTTGCATACAAATAACAAACAATAATCGAAGTATTATTGATTTATTTATTTTCTGTGACTCGTCTACACATTGAGTTTTTATCTAGTAGTAGTAGTGGATTTTATATGCACAGTTGTTTTACTAATTCACTTTAGGTAGTCAGTAACCAGAAAGTATGGCAACCAGTCTAACCAAGGAGTATCGAATCGGATTAAGTACCCAGTCAGTGGATTATGGAGAATAAATAGGCAGTCGCTCCGTGTAAAATACTGGTATTCATCTGCATCTGCATTAGACTTTTAATGTAAAAAAATTAGGGCAAAGGGCCATAATGCGCAAAAAAAACCAACTCCATACTGTCAAGAGCGCGATTTAGTTCTAACAGCATCCTAAGTACGTTGATAGACAAGTTTGATGCACCCTGGCTGTCGCATGCTGTGGAGGTGTTGATCAGAAGACCCCACACCTAATAATTAAGATTTGTTTTTGAGTTTTGTTTTTTTACTAACAGTAGCTTTTAAGAACATTGTTACTAACAATTGGGCCTAGTTGCCATCAATAAACATTTTTTTTTTTTTTATTATTAAAGGATCACGAATTTGGTAAGACAATGACCACCAAAACGAAAGATTTTCGAAGATAATGCCTTGTTTACCACGCTTAGCAGATGGATTGATGATCGCAATTTATTTTGGGCAGACAGGAGGACGGTCACTGAAGTTTTTCCTCACGTAATTCTAACGTGGCCTTCGCCACTTACGTCTGATATACCTACTTATAGGACAAGTATCCTGAAGCTCATAAAACTTAGATAGATAAATAATTAATAATTATCTGCCCAGCCATTTCCAACTAGGTTAAAGTCGGTTACCAGTCCAACCGGCAACCGGGTGCTACCTGTCTGACTTCGACAGTTCCCAGATACAAGCTACGACGATATCTATTAGTAAGTCTGGCTTCTGAACACTCGTAACGTCTACCAGAGATCTAAGAATGACAGCCAAACTTATTGAAGAGAAAAAAATCGATAGTCGCCGCAGACTCGTTCGAAAGCGACTGTAACTTTTTAAAGTTTATACGCACTTCTTTTTACGCAGTCGTAGCCTATGTCTTGGTCGCCCAGATACGAGTACTAAGTCTCCAACGACCAGTCGACAGTTCGTTATGACACTACCTTCGACCGTCTCGTGCACCTGTTGTTATTTAGCCTCAAACTTTTATTCCCTCTTATTAATGTAGGTTCATAAGGGCTAACAAGGGAACAAAGGCCTAATCAGTGCATATTAACGCACTAAGTTAAGGCCCCTAAGCGTTGAACTAGGATCCCAAGTCTGGACACTGTCTTTGAGGATTCATTTGCGTATTGTATATTGATCACTTGCTTTAAAAACGGTGAAAGAAAACATCGTGCAAAAATTGGTATACCTGAGAGATATTTTCTCGACGGTATGGGAAGCCAAGTCAAATGCCCACGGGCGGCATAAACTGACACTAGGTGACATTAACCACACGCTAAGAAGAAGAAGTTTATATTGAGCAAAGACATTCAATACCTATAAACCGGACATCACGAACAAAATTTTTATCCGAAACTTGTGTCCTGCGGGACACAAGTCAATGAGTATTTTTTTAGTACGCCCCGCCGCAATTATCTTCTATACATATAATAATCTATACATATAATAAGACTGTAAAAAAACTGTGTCTGTACATTGAATATATTTAAAAAATAATAATTGAGGGGGGTTTAGAAACAGTAATAGAGCACGAATCCAAAAAAAAAAGTCTGTCTGTTTGTCTGTTTGTCTGTTTGTCTGTTTGTCTGTTTGTCTGTTTGTCTGTTTGTCTGTTTGTTTGCACACGCTAATCTTCGGAACTACTGGACGGATTTGAATGATTTTTTTTTGTTGTATAGATATTAAGTCTGCTCAACACATAGGCTATAATTTATCTTGGAAACTGGAACACCTGATGCAGAACCGCAACAGACCAGCTAAACTATAGGCGATACAAAAATGGTCCCATAGCAAAAATTGTTCCACGTGATGAGCATTTTCTGCTGAGAGAATAAATTTGAAGATTCGGAACACCTGATGCAGAACCGCAACAGACCAGCTAAACTATAGGAGATACAAAAATGGTACCTTAGCAAAAATTGTTCCACGTGATGAGCATTTTCTGCTGAGAGAATAAATTTGAAGATCCGGAACACCTGATGCAGAACCGCAACAGACCAGCTAAACTATAGGAGATACAAAAATGGTACCATAGCAAAAATTGTTCCACGTGATGAGCATTTTCTGCTGAGAGAATAAATTTGAAGATCCGGAATACCTGATGCAGAACCGCAACAGACCATCTAAACTATAGGAGATACAAAAATGGTACCATAGCAAAAATTGTTCCACGTTGTGAGCATTTTCTGCTGAGAGAATAAATTTGAAGATCCGGAATACCTGATGTGGAACTTCAAAAGCCCAGCTACACTATAACATATATTGGAATGACGTCTTAGCAAGAGTTGTTCAGCCTTATGAGCACTCGCTGTTGACGTATAAAAATCGAAGATCTGGAACACCTTTTGTGGAACTCCAAGAGCCCAGCTACACCATAACTCAAATAGGAATGACGTCTTAGCAAAAGTTGTTCGGTCTGATAGGCATTTCCTGTTGACTTATAAAAATCGAAGATCAGAAACATTTGATATAGAAATTAAAACTATCACTAATTTCATTGCATAATTATAAAATAACATAAGTAGGAGGTACTACGCGGTGAAGGCGGGAACAGTTCAGGACTAATTTTCGATGACGATGGTATATCGTTGAAAATTAGACTCTACTGGCTAAAACTCCCATTTTTTTATCGTATGCCTTCGGGCTTATGTTATTTGAGTGTTTAATTTCCTTTTCCATTTAACTTCGTTACACGGTAGCTTACCCGGTAACGCAGGGGAGCAGCCACTTAGATTTTAATTGATCAGGTATCATCACAATAAAACTATAACCATGCCTAGAAAGAAGTCAAATCTTTCCCAATGTTCAAAAGGTGCTAAATGATTAAAGACCATAAGATCCCAACAATCTACCGAAGAGCGTTAGGAGAGACTTGATGCTGTTCGAGAACATGAGGCTGCAACTCGCTCCGTGGAAAATTCTTGGGATCGCGAAGCACGCCTGCATTCTCAGCGTATTTACGCATCTACATCCAGGTCTCTAGAGACCAGTGAAGAATATGTGCGCGACTGACCGCTGATCGTGAACATCATGCACTGTCTCGCGAGTTGGAGACGTTCACGGAAAAAGCATGACGCTTGAGTTTTCAGCGTATATACGCATCGACTCTAGAGATAAGTGGGGGAAGGAGATGCGCGACTGACCGCTGATCGTGAACGTCACGCAAATTATTATAGGCTATAATTTATTTTGGAAAATGGAACACCTAAAGTAAAAGAGATATAAAAATGGTGCCATTGCAAAAACTATTCCACGTGAAGAGTGTTTTCTGCTGTGGGACTAAATTTGAAGATCTGGAGCACCTGTAGGGGAACTCCAAAGCCCAGAGACAATATAACATATACATAATAGAAATGGCGTCTTAGCAAAAGTTGTTAAGTCTGATGGCATTTCCTGTTGACCAACAAAAATAAAAAATCTGGAACATCTTGAATCGTCTCGCGCATCCCATTGATTTCCCGTCCCCGGGCTTATAGAATTCGACATCAGATGTTTCAGATCTTCGATTTTGACGACCCCGTTGTCGCTGGCATAAGCAACAGGATCCGCGTACGAAGTCGCGGGCAGAAGCTAGTCATATAATATTATTCTAGATGGCGTTACTGAGACACGGGATCAAAGTTTTTCTATGATATTTGCTTGCATGTCCGCTCCATAGTATTTTAAATCTCTTTGATATTGAGTAGCAATATGTCAAACGTCATGCACCATTATGAATTTTCTTTTTCATTTATTTTCGATGAATCCCTCGTTTAAAATCCCAGTTAAATATTTTTGGTATTGGATTCCACAAGACATTATTTTTGTGTATAGGTAAAGGTATATAAATTAGGTATTTAGGTAAGCATACATATTTAATGTGTGTTTTTACTGACACAAACATGGGTTCAAAGACGTGTCATCAAGATAAAACATCTACAGTTATCACAAACTGTTTACATTTATCTTTTTATAAGATAACCTAATAAACTTGGCATAAAATAAATTCTATATCTTTGTCGCTTACTCAACGTGAGGGAATGGAGGTGTAATCTAATTTACTTTAATTTCCACAAACCTGTTTTCTTAAGGGTTAATATAAATGCTAATGGCTCGTGTCTTACCCCTGCCTCCCCTGTGACGTGCAGACAAGTCATTGTGATAGCGATTTATTTTCGCATTGTTACAGGTATAATTAAAGCGTACAAGACTGACGTGACTACAGATATATAAATATGTAGACAGACGTAGACAGATGAGGTAATACAAGCTTTTATTTTGATAGCACAGTTGGCGTTGTGACTGAGCGATTAGCTGCTGCTCTACTTATCGCGAGTGCGATTCTTGCATGGATTGAATACGTATTTGTATAGCTTGCAGGAATGGCAGGGAAATACCATCATCATCTGACTACATTTTCCCAACTATGTATCGGCTTCCAGTCTAACCGGATGTAACTTAATATCAGTGACTTTTTAATCAATTGTTCCCAACGAGTCACACTGTAACCTGTAACAGTGTGACTCGTTGGGAATTATATTCCCAACCAGTCACACTGTTACTCGTTGGGAAAACTTTTTTAAAGTTCATTCCCAACAAGTCAATTGCTAGGATTAGAATATAGTAATATACAAAAATATTTAGAAGGGTTTTCTTAATGTGATGTATACTATATTAATTTGAAACTGTTATTGTTTTGTGATTCCTCAATAATTAACGATATTACTTATTGGCATGCAAATATTTTGTTCTTAACGAGTCACACACTTAAAGTTGTCCCATCGAGTAACAGCGTGACTGGTTGGGAGAACAATCTAAAAAAAATCCCAACCAGTCACACTGTAACACGTTACAGTGTGACTCGTTGGGAACGAACTTTAAAAAGTTGTCCCAACGAGTAACAGTGTGACTCGTTGGGAACAATCGTTTTTAATTGGTATGTATTTTCTAAGCTGTGTATCTAAGCCATCATTGACGTTGGTGAGGGAGAACATAGTGAGCGAACCTGGACCTAAAGTTAATATAAGTTTAAAATCGCCAATCCGCCTTTAGCGAGTGTGGTAGTCAATGCCCGTGTTTTCTCTGTTTGATCAAAGACCTTTGCCCTGCAGTAGGACAGTAACAGGCTGGTGATATTATTATTATTAGCACGAGAAATAGGTGCTCGTGCAATATCTAGATCTGTTTACATCTGTGGCCGTGAAGTTCACCCAGATAAGTAAAGGCACCTTCATTTTAACTAGTACCTACAACTCACTTTAGTTGGCAGTTTATTAGCTTTTGTGTTCGTCAACTTAAAACTTTTTAATTGTTCACTCGTGCATGCCTGCTGTCTTTCAGGTAAAAGAACTGAACTGGAATGGACTGAGTAGGTAATAATTTGAGACTTGATAAACATTTTTAGTTTTATTTATTTACGGTAAAGGTTTTATAATGACATTTAATTTTCGACCGAATGTTATTGATAGAACTGTTTTGTTACAAGCGTAGAGGAAGACCAAAGAAACGATAGATGGATTGTGTGAAAGATGATTGGCTAGGAAGGAGGTGATTATTGAGAAAAAGGCATATACAGATGTATGGACGAAGAAGACATGCTCTGCCGACCCTAAATAAATTAGGGTGAGGGATGGATGATGATGTCATTGATAGATTAGGGAGGCTAGATGATTTAATTTTAGTTACAACCCCTCATCCAGATTACTAGAAAATATAAGACACATATATTTCCCTTTTCCACGTAATCTAAAAAAAAGGCGATACACTGAATCAAAATGTCGCAAGACGTCAAGATTCCGGACAGTTTATAATGAATTATGACGTAACAAGCTCCCATGTAGCTTTAGCAATAGTTTAGCAAAAAATACTTCCCTATTATTTACTATTATCTCAGTGATGGACTAAATAGAATTTTGTTACTAATACACTATCATCATGCCTATTAGAATAGGTGCACCTCCATTACACACTTATACAGAATTAATGTACACCATGCACAAAGTTGTACTTAAAAAAACTAGCAAAGTTCAAATGGGATTCGCACACGACGGGCTCGTACCATGTCGAGCAAAGCACCCGGAAAATATCACGTTTCTTGTATTAATGCCCTTTAATGATTGGTGTTTTAGATAAGTTAGTAATTTTCTTTCATCCATCCCTTCAACGTGGCCATACCAACTGAACATACTCCTTTTGATTAATTTCTATTATTATATTTTATTTGTTGTGGTAGCTCCAATAGAAATTCACATTCTGTGAAATTTTCTATAACGGTCAATGAGAAACAACTAGCTAGAAAGAAATTAAGTCTTCATGCTACACAGGCAGCCTGTGTAGCATGAAGACTTAATTTCTTTCTTCCGAGACACGACAAATTTCTTTCTGTCCAACTTGACATTTCTTCTACCCGAGCATGAGGCGACTCGTTGACAATGTGTTCCTGCTACGTAGGCTGGTAGATAGCCGGACGCACAGCGCAGGTTTAGTATGACATGGAGTTCTGTAGTAGGGTACGAAACGCTAAAAATCAAAGCAAATTCTATGAGGCAGAACAGAGCGTTAAACCAATACACAATATTCTAAATTACCTATTTAATTAAATTCGATTATGATATTCAAAACTCGTCACTGATCACTTCATTTCCACAACAATATTGCTAATTAAACAGCGGTTTTGAAATCACTTAGGGCACTAAATATGCACATAATTATAAACTTTACGACTCTCGTTTTCGGTCTAAATTGTATGAAAACAAACGGAGAAAACCTTTCACGTTAAGGTGGAAGTACCAGAGTAGCCAGAAAAAAAATCAATTTTTCTCGTGTTTATGAAATTTTCTGTTCAATGTATATGTTCCGGCCATATTCTGAACAAAATATGATTCTTGATCTTAACACTAACACATATGGGTTTATAGAAATACAAACATTTAAATCATTGAGACAACCCTCTAAGTTCATTTAATCCCATTGAATGATTATTTAATGAAAAAGTCATTTAATGGGATTAAATTAACTTAGAGGGTGGTATTGGTGATTTCAAATATTATTACTCAGATAATTGTTACAGTCGTGAATCGACGACAAATAGAATTGCAAAAAACACAAGAAAATTTGAATTTCGCGGGCTACGTCCACTTTAAGTAGCTTTCTTAATTTCAAGTGCGAGCGTGTCTGCGTAACATGTAAAAATTTCGAACTTTTGTAATTTCGGGATTCTTTTGAAGCACCTGTAATTGACGGTTTGAATTCAATATTCTTTTCTTTCTTATGAACTGATACTTATTTGGTTTTACTGAGAATTAAGATTATAAACGTAATATACTCGTAATATCCCGCCTGTGTTCCCTGCAGAGGTGTAGGTACACTTCACCTACATTTTGCCAGTGCGTATTGTAAAATACATAGAGAAGAAACCGGTGCCTGAGCGATATTACTCAACTGCATGTGATGCCAAGTCAGAGGCCCATGGGCGGCATTAAAACTCTAACACCAGGTTAGTTACTTATCACACTATAAGAAGAAGAGGAGAAGAAGTTATGTTTCAGTCCCATGTAAATCCATGGTGCCTATTGCTATAAAATGAGCACAGGTCTAACCAACCTGTCAAGGAATTAGTTGTGATTACGGTGATGTGATGAAGAACATAGTTCCTTGTCAAATTCAATGAATCTGACAATTTATTATGTGATGTTATATCTAAAATTAGATTTCTTTTAAAAAATATACTAGGTAAATGTAATGCAAAAGATTCTCAGGGTATTTGTACTGGTCAAAGGTCAGTCAAACAAGGGATGAGCTGCTATTTTTGCTACTTACTTATAACTACTTTCAAAGCACTGGCTAAAGTAGAAAAAAAGAAGATGTAAAGAGTAACAAAAGAATAATAGTACCTTAAAAGTAATTACGCGAAAAAACAAAAAAAAAATGTCAGTGTAGTAGAGACAAGACTGTTACATGAATCCCAAAAAGCATGTTCGACTGTACTTATTCATGAATATTTCTTGACAGACCTAATAATCTGAATTATTTGATTCACAGAAATATTTTGACTTATCCATTGTAACCTTATTTAAGACGTCTCTACTGATCCATCTCAATGTATCACTCTGCATTACGAATCACGATAAAGAGTGTGAACAAAATACGGCGCCAAGCTTTGTGTAATACGATTCTAACCGACCTCAATTCTGCGTTCTGACAGGATATCCAGGGCCTATGTCAGTCGCGTGACCAAGACAAATCATTGGAGCGTAGCCGCGTTACCCTCTAAAATCGATTTGGCCGTTTATTTTGAACAGAGGCCAGCACTGCAGCACATCATACCTCAAAGTGTAAAATTTCTACGAAAGTTTTCTCAACTTCATAACAAGCAGAATAAGGTTTATGTTCAATTGTGAAAATTTGACAGTTTGTGATACCTTGATGTGCCAAACAAACTGACATGCCGTGTGTAGGGTGAGTACGAATTACGTAGTCAGTTTAGATTTTGGTACAGTCAACTAAAGAGATTAGTAATCGAGATTAGCAGCTCGGATCCCTAAATAGTAATCATGTAAATCGAGTTTTGAAAACCAATATTTTGCATTGTTTCGCTTTGTTACAGTACCTTTACATTATTACAGAGTTTCATTCATGATAACGTCTGTTTTCATTTTTAAAGAATAACACTCAGCTCAATAGGTAGTTTTTTAACTTTAAATTGAAGAGAAAAAAACTGTTTTAAGTTCGATACTAATTAATACGTATAGTACCTACCTAATTCTTTTTACATGTAAAAACTATGAGACCAAGACTGAAATCACACACGAAATGTTTCTTTTAAAAAAACTGGAAGAAGAGAAAACACCTAATACGCTCTAATGTAAAGTTTTTAAACATCGAGATACATGTTTTCAAGCTTATCACGTGCTCTAAATAGTCTTCACTTTCACTTTTTTAACATTAACAGTGTGGAAAACACGTTTATTTTATGCCTGTATACCTAAATCTTTTGTTGTCAGTACTTTTACGTTAAATCCGATATCTTGACAATACAGGCCCAACGTCAACACTAATGCCTTCTTCTCTATAAAAGTGGTGACACATTTACCCTGTGCCTATACAGACTAAATTGCCGTTTACGTGACACCCACTTTTCGGAGACACACTTGAGGTTCGACAGCAGTAAGGTGTAGTCTTCTTCTTCCACCTGGCGTTAATCCCGGCTATTGCCAGGGTCCGCCATCCGACTGAGCTTCTTCCACTTTGCCCGATCTTCAACATCCTTTTCGGTCAGGCCATTGGCTCTCATGTCGGACTTGACGACGTCCAGCCAGCGTTTGCGAGGGCGACCACGGGGCCTAGCCCCAAGGACAGCCATATACATGCATCTCTGACCAACGTACTCGATAGGGCGGCGCATGATGTGTCCATACCATCGGAGACGACACTCTTGTAGTTTTTCTCCCACGTAGTAGTCTTCCTAAAGACACGCTAAACTCGCGATTTTGTGTCATTTTTGCATAACCTTGTGTTGGGCTAATAAGGCTGTTTTTTTATATTTATTTATTTATTTTTAATTACTTATTGGCCTATCTACAATTTACACTTCATAGTAGGTACAATCAATTAACTCAAGCATAGTGTACAATATGATGCGATAGACACAGCATGCAATAACAAAATTAAAACATTAATCTAATATAACAGATAGGGCCGAAACAATTTATTGTTTATTCGTTAGGACTTATTGTCAAAGTCAATGGATTTTTCAATGAAATGCGTGTCTTTTACGAGGTTTATTGGCAACTTGGTCATGCATCTCTTTATAAATATAGAATTGGCGTTAACAACATGCTTACCAATAGTGTCTAGCTACACTTCATATAGGCAAGGAAGCAGTATTTTAAGCTTTTTACAACCATTGTATTCTAGGTACCTACTCGAGTCAAATAATATAAACAATGCGCAAAAAATATTTATACCTAAAAATATTATATTTTATAGGCATACCTAGTTCAATTGGTTGTTACAAACACTTTTAACACGTCAATCATGCAATGTTTTTTTCAAATTATGTGAGGTTGTGTTTCACTAAGTATCTGACTACTCTGAGAAGAAACACCCAAAAAAAAACAGAGGAAATAATCTCTTTTAATTTCCAGACATTATATTCGTCAGTGCAGATCATGTGAGAATTATGCAGATTAGTGCCTGAAACGATCTCTTGAGGGAAAAATAACGCCTCATACGTATAAGTATTCTATTCTACACTACGTACGAAACGCGAAAACGAATAGAACGCCGTGGAGGCGAAACTGAAGGTATGGCTGGTATTATACACCGGCTGTGTAAAGCCATCTCTGAGAATCTATACCTACATGTTTACAACTCCCCGGAAACCTATGCCAATGTTACTACATAGAAATTGATAGTCTGCCATCTATTGATATAACTGAGCCTATTGAAGTGAACCCGCACAATGGGACCGGGTCGCAATCAACGGGACGAGTCTATTGTGACAAATCCGATATCCCCGTTACCTCCCCTACTCGTATTTGACGCATTTAACAACCGCTCATATCAAGGACTCACAACAGGAAAATGAAACTTTTCTAACAATAAATTATGTTTTATTGCGAAGTGTTAAAGCGAGAATTTTTTTAGGATTCCGTACCCAAGAGGTGCCAACAAAACCCTATCTCCACAGTCTGTCTGTCTATTTTAAATAGAACAAAATAGAAAAACATAAAAATTATTCACACTGTTTTGGTTTGAGGGTTCAAATCTGCAATTGTGTACAATTTAAGTGACCACTGACGCCTGAACTAGGCCGAGCCTGTTCTTTGGGCCTAGGGTTCGACTTCCAGATCAATCTATGGTTTGTCTGTCTGCGGGCTGTAGGTATTTCATAAACTGTAATAGCTAGACGGTTGAAATTCTAACCAGAGGCTGTATGTCGGGTGAAGGTCGGATGGGTAGTAAAGTGATTTGGGAATCTTGTATCTATACACGTATTTATGGCCTTTTTTCTGAAAATACTTACGGAACCCTTCATGTGCGAGTACCGGCTTTTGTTCATATTTTATTTTACATTAGCAAAGCTTTTAGAACGATTCGTGCGAAGAATTCATTGTTATTACAGCTTGATCTACGATTTAGCAGGTGTCAAGTATTGTTTTCATAAATTGATTTATCGTATGTTATTCTTATTGTATAATTCTACACGCATTATTATTCAGTGCTTAGTTATAGTTTTTATTTCAGGTGGCAATACTGTTTACATGTAAGAAGATTATTAAACCTCTTTCTTTGTATAGTTAATATAATTCGCCCTGACTTAATTTTTGGTCACGGCGGCCAATCACAAAAGTTGTCAAGCACGCAGGATATCGTACCTAGGGAATGCAATCTCGTCTCGCCGAGGTCCCGATCTCGCGAGATCTCGGCCATATTTTACGAGATTGTATCTCGTCAAATTTCGTACGAGATCTCGCGAGATAACGAGATCGACAAATGCAGCGTGACGACGTGTATTTCATAGCGCGGCTGCGCGCGAACTGAATCCTGGCCGTTGCCTAAATATAGATAATTATTGTTTTGTTACCAATATTGTAAGAATTTGAACTGATTAGCTACAGTAGGTAAAATAATTATAGACATAAACAAATGTTATTAGAGTTAGAGACAAAATAATAAGTACTCTGTTGATTTTTAAAATAAAACTTACATTATTTTTATAACTAAGCAACGCAGTTTCTATTTAATTACATATCATGTCAATAACTAGTTCTTAAAACAAGCATTTGCATATGTTTTAATTGCGATTCTTCCAATCTCGCGAGATCCCGTAATTTGCGAGATCTCGCGAGACTGGGTTTTGAGTCTCGCGAGATCTCGCTAGGCGGAAATCTCGTACGAGATTGCATTCCCTAATCGTACCTAAAATCCACAAGTGTGTACGCAAAACACAATGCATTTTCTGTTACTGTACTGGTAAAGGCTTTCCAAGGCTCGGAGATGTGTCACACTACCAACTTCCTGCCTCCAGGCAGCTTCTGAGAAATTTTTACAACTCCAGTAACACTAGCCGACCAACCCTGAACAATTTAACCCAAGAAAATCACAAATACAACGAGGTATAACGGTAACTTTAGCATGGCGACTAAAAGATTTCTATCGCCTCAGCCACTGATTGATGTTTTCAGTATGTTTGATTTATTTTATATTCAGTACAATAAATAGCCAATATAACTAAATTAAGTTAATTTTGTCATTCGATCTTCGCACCGAATCGCAAACATTATCTTATTTCATTCATCAGCAATCAGGTCTAATCCAGGGCTGAAGGCTAGGCCAGAGTTTTTAGTCCCTCATCTAGATTACTAGAAAATATAAGACACATATTTTTCCTTTTTTCAGATCATCAAATGAAAACGGCGATACATTCAGTAAAAAAATGTCACATGATGCTATGATTTCGTACAGTTTATACTGAATTATGACGTGACTAGCCCCTTTTCCTTAATTTTAATGCGCTTAATCTAGGTAGTTTTACAACTATTTTCTTCTTCTTAGCGTGTGGTTAGTAATTAACCTGGTGTCAGAGTTTTAATGCCGCCCATGGGCCTCTGACTTGGCATCACATGCCCTCGAGAATAGTCTCTCAGGCATGCCGGTTTCCTCACGATGTTTTCCTTCACCGTTTTTGAAGCAAGTGATAATTATACAATCCGCACATGAATCCGAAAAGTCAGAGGTGCGTGCCTTGGGTTCGAACTCGAGACCTATGAATTGGCAATCCACCGGTCACACCACTAGGCTATCACTGCTATAACTATTTTAAAAAGCATAAAATACTTGTCGATAATGTTTTATTATCTAACTGATGGACTTAATAGAATTTTGATATTCAGCGACATCGTGCCTATTATAATTATTGAAATGAAGACACTACTTCTCAATTGCTGCGACTTGAACCTTCATCTTTGACTTCACTAATTAAGGAAAACTTGAGAGTCAAGGCAAGTGAAACGTACTAATCATACGGTTTGATAGATGCTACTGACACACTCAATTTGATGTAATACACTTCGTACAGTCAACTAATTGCGTTGCGGTGTTAAGCTCCATTATTCTGATTCCCCCGGGGAACTATACATTTTCTGTGGAATTTATACTGTCTTCGTGCGTTTGGTAGACATTAAATTTGTCACTTGAGATAGATGTTTACATGTTGATTAGTTTGCGAGGAGCTTAACTCAATTTTGAAGTTGGTTTCAAAGTGCATACAATTAGTTATGTATTTGTATACCATTTACACTCATATAACGGACTGCCACGGTGGTTTAGAGATCCCAGGTTCAAACCCCTGGTCGGGCAATATGTTATTGAGTTATTCCCGAATTATGCCCAACTGATGGCAATAGGCTCGCCCCCGATTACATGGAACACGAACATAACTGTGGATGTTCTTCAGGTACACCTCTGCCTAATACTTCGGGGTAGAGTTGGGTAAATAGCCGGCTGCTTTGAGTTATTAGCGATTATAATCCATAAGTATCCATTAATAGCCACGCAATGGCTAATAACCCTGCTATTAATGTATTGTTAAAAAAATAAAAGGTTTTCTTTTATTTAGTGTACAATCTGTAGTGTGATTAAATGTATTGTAATTCTTTTTATTTATTTTCACTTTTTGTATATGAAAAAGTGTTTTGGGAAATTCAGTTTTGTTAATTTAAAGACCCAAAACTATAAAACCACAATTACTATTGACAAATCGCTTTGTAATTTAACAAAGTGAGCTAAATATGTAAGTGTACTTATGTACCTACAAATACAAATAAATTTTAACCGATACGTAAAAATGTAAAGTATGTACAATAAGTAAGTTCTTATTAGGTCTTTTCTGTGAATACGACGACGTAGTTAAATTAAAAACAATGGAAAATACCCGAGCGGTTAGTAGGTAACATGTGCGTCCCCGAACCCCCGTTTTCGAGCTATCTCTTTCTGGCGCTAATTTTTATTCGTGCCTGAAAGAGATGCATGAACTGCACTACAGCGAAATTAATAAATAATAATTATAATAAATATAAAAAAATATAACATAATTATCTATACTTACTTATAATAAATCTGTAAAAATAAAAATTCTGCACATTGAAAATATCAAAAAAATAAATGACAGGGGGTGTTACTTGACCGACACCGAACCCAAAAATGTGATTAAAAATTTTTGTCTGTCTGTCCGTCTACAGGGTGTAACGGAAAGGGTATATACATCCGAAGGGCACGGATTCTTTTGGTGATAAGAAACGACATGGCAACGTTTTTATACATATACATACATAATTGTAAAGTTGAGCCCGCCCGCGCCGTCGCGCCTTCGTCGGTTAGGCAGAGCCCGATAGGTGTATACTAGGCGCGCAGAACCCGAGATAGATATACTTGAACCTTGCCGGACAGGATTATGACCCTCGTAGTGCGGTGACACGTTTGTTATGATTTTGCATTTAATAAACTGTCGATATTAAATAATATCGTGAAGTTTCAAAGTTATTAGTTGGGAGCTGAAATTTTGAGGAAAGACTCGTTATTAAATACTCTATTCACCCTGTTTGTATGTATATACCCTTTCCGTTACACCCTGTATATGTTCAGGCATCACGCAAAGAACTTGGTATAATTATTCTTTAATATCTTGGGCACCACACTGGGTATTTTTATACCGGAAAAGTATATACAATAAAAAACAAACTTAATTTTGCGGTTCGATCCCTAGGCCCGATTACTGTACCAACCGAAAATAATAAGTTTGTCGTAGATTACGTCACCCGCAGTGGAGTTCACTAAGGGGCGCTGCACACGGCTGAGATACTATAATATTTTATCTTAAGATACAATATCGGTCGTCATAAAATTCAATGGACACTACGAAGATTTTTAGTTATTTTAAAACTATGATATAGATCTCTCAAGATATTATTTAAATCAAAAAATGTCAATATCAATTTAAATTCTTGTTAATATTTAATGTTATTACAAAATAAGGTAAAAGTAAGTTATCTATAAAATTATCAATCAATTAATCTTCTTAAGAAGTCTGTTTTGTAATTTTACCTATGCAAGCAATAAAAGGCTTTTTATTTTATTTATTTATATATTGTATTTTTAGATAAAATATTATAGTATGTATCTTAGCCGTGTGCAGCGCCCCTTGGTGAACTGGAGTTCACCAAGGGGCGCTGCACACGGCTAAGACCACCACTGCGGGTGACGTAACCTACGACACACTTATTATTTGCGGTTGGTACAGTAGTCGGGTCTAAGGATCGAACCGCAAAATTAAGTTTGTTTTTTTTATTGTATATACTTTTCCGGGATAAAAAGTTACTTTTTACCAAGTAAGTGTACCAAGTTTCATTGTAATCAAACCGGTAGTTTTTGCGTGATACGTGAACATACAGCCAGACCGACAAAAAATTTTTTAATCACATTTTTGGGTTCGGTTACGGTCTAGTAACACCCCCTGCCATTTAGTTTTTTGATATTTTCAATGTACAGAATTCTTACTTCTACAGATTTATTATAAGTAAAGTATATAGATATGCAAAATTTATTTACGACAAAGAAAGATGATGAAAATGAAGTTTAGAATGAAGTCTAAACCTGAAAACCATGAAGGGAAATTTTCAATCACTAAAATAACATTAACAGCAGGGTTATCATCCATAATGGCTATTAATGGCTATTAACTGAGTTTTAATCGATTATTAGCCAAATGCTATTAACCGGATTATTATCATTGCCCATCACTACTTCGGGGTATTTATTTATTTATTTGAAGGTACACCAACGACTCAGGCGTCATGTTATTTTTTGTAAATAATTATGATGGGTTCTTTCGAATTTAACTCCATGTAATAGCTTAAACTTATAATCAACTTTACTTACTTCTTTGGTACCTATCTGTTAGAAACTTATTACAGGGAAGTCATTCATTTTTTATATAAAAATATTGAGGTCTATGCCAAAATTATTTAAACCATCCTACCTTTTGACCAAATCACACACAGTAAGCTAGATTTCATCAAAATGTAATAAGAGGTTCCGTTGTTTATTCTGGAGAAACAACGTGATGTAAAATAGATCCAAGCATTCTATCTTTCAAGATAATATCGAATCAATAAGGAACAACATATTGAATCGGCAACTGATATAGAGAAAGATTCTTCCCATTATGAATCCATCTACCAATAGAAATCAGAAGCCTTAGATTCGTGGGTACCAAAGGCAGTGTAGGCCTCTAATTAGTTTTTAGCGTCACGTTGTCAATGCAAACTTTTTCTTTTCATATCATGTCCATGGGTACCTTTGTCGTTTTAGTAACTTTCCTCTACTCTCATCTCGAACATTCGAGTGTCTGGCACGCTCCAGAAATGTTGAATAGACCTCCTTTTTAACATACCTACTTATACTCGTTCATCTCATAGAATTTTGTCATGAAAAGGATGACTCTTTTATTACATTATTTTGCTGTATTAGCAAAATTACGAGATAGGGGTACCGAGTACCTTTTAAATCCTGTTAACGACTGGCAACTCGAAGTAGGCATCTACCGGACATGACGTGTCATGGCGCGCGAGTAAATGGGTTTGGCGCGCAACAGTTTTACTGTGGGGTTTTATTATAATTTAACTAATAGAAAGAAATGCTCTGTATACAATATAATTAATTCCATTAATTACCAACACAATTAATTAGATGACATATTTGTTTTATTGGAACTTACTACTAACAATTGATTGTATTTTGACTTAAAAAATGTAAAATAGAATTAGAACATTGTTGTTGATGGTTGTTCTGTGAAAATAGTTTTGAGGGGAAATTGAACTGAATATTATAGAAGTAGTGACCGTGTTCAAGTGTTTTATTACGCTATTATTTCAGAAGTGGGATAAAGTTTAAAATGTCGGGTCCATATATTAATGGGTTAGGGAAACGCCTACGCAAACACCATGAATCCACAAGCTCTGATGAAGAAAATAATGAACTTTTTTTTCAAGATTACCGTTTTAAAACTATTACCCACAAAAGGCGTCATGTTACCCCAAGTGATGCTGAAGTGATTCCAAAATTTTGCCCTGAAGACAGCAGCACTAATATTACCGGTTGGGTCCACAAAATTGACCAGTTGGGTGATGTTTACGGATGGAACGATACGGATAGAACCTTTATTATGCAACTACGGTTGCGTGGCTCTGCAAGGAAGTGGTATGACGATCTCGACAACTACAATTTAACGTGGGACGAATGGAAGGTTACTCTTCATGTCGCTTTTCCCCGATCAACTGACTTTGTCGATAAATTAGAAGGTATGCTATCGAGAGTAAAGGAAGACAAAGAATCTATGACGAAATATTATCACGATAAATTATCCTTGCTGAAGAAATGCAACATCAATGGTGAAGATGCTATTTCGTGCATAATACGAGGTTTACCTTCCGAGTTGAGAGCAAATGCCAAAGCGTATAGTTGTGATGCACCAGAACAGCTGTACTTTGGTTACTTGTCGTCACTGGAGAATTTCAAACGAGTGGAAACGAATACAGCGAGCAAGTCTACGTGGAGGAGGGGTGCAGCTGCCGACACGTCAGGCTGTACGTCGACACAACAACTTCAGCCGAAAATATGCTACTCGTGTCGTCGGCCAGGACATGAGGCGAAGGACTGCAGGCAACAGCAGCGGTGTGAGACCTGTCGGCGCAGCGGTCACACTACTGCTACTTGCTGGTTCGCCCCTGAGACGCCGCGACCTCAGACATATAAGGTTGGAACCGTTTTGCATATCACTTATGATATTTATCTTGATGTTTATAAAAAGGCAGGGGTTTTCATTAATGGGCAGCAGTTAATAGCGTTCATAGATACCGGTAGTAAAATGAACATTCTTTTTCAAAAGTTGAAATACTACAAATACAAGTTCAACCTAGCACTACCGTTATGAAAGGCTTTGGAGGCGCATGACATGTGTTAATTCATTAGGTTCGTGTTACATTTTCGTATTAATAGATGGCGTTATGTTAGATGGAATAGTTGAATTGATCAGTTGCATAACCTCGGATATTGATTTGATTATCGGTCAAACAATGATTAATAGCAAAAAAATATCAGTTTAGTTATAACAAGTTCTTCTGTGTGCTTTGCTCCAAGTCACTTTGTGTAAGCCAAGCTTGCATCATTTAGGAGAATCAGATTCTATTTGGAAGTACTTAATCAGTTTATATAAAGCACAATGTTATATGTATATAATACCTACCTAAGCAGAGTCAAATGTATGTAGCAGTTTATATAGATTGTGACCAAAACTTAAGGAGGCCGCACACGTTCTTAGCACGCACAGTATGGATGCATTTAGGTAATTTAGCTTATTTAATACCGGTTGCTGTAATTAACACACACAATTCCTATTTAAAAATCGTAAACATAGGTTACGCTGACGTTTTGTGGAATGCCAATAGATTGATAGCGATAGCAGAGTTGGTAACAACTCCGACAAACAATATTCAAAGTGAGTCCAGAGTTTTAAGCGTAAGTACCTAAGTAGGTACCTAAGTCATTCACATGACAAACGGATCAAGTACAAATTTACCTTTCAGATATTGCTAAAGGGCAGCAGCTTAGTGAAAGTGAAAATAAACAATTATTCGAACTTCTAAACAAATATGCCCATTCCTTTGCGAGAGATAGGTACCTACTACAGATTTAGTGTCTACCTACATACTGTATAAAAATGCACATTAACATAAATTAATGATCAGCCGGTATTTTGTAAACCTCATAGGCTGTCGTATAAAGATAACGAAATTGTAACTGAAAAGTAAAAGATATACGGCAATTAGGGAACCTATGTCGGATTATGCGAGTCCAAGTAATGTTGGTAAAGAAAAAGGGTGGTGATTATAGGCTATGCATCGACTACAGGGCCCTAAACGCAACAGTTAAAGATTACGTTACCCATTACCTCATATTGAAGATCAAGTTAATAAACTGTCTGATAAGTACTTTTTCACCACTCTTGATCTTGCCCAAGGTTACTACCAGGTCAGGTTACATGAAGACTCAATTTCACAGACTGCATTTGTTACTCCGTCAGGCCAATACTAATTTTTAACGATGCCTTTTGGTTTAACTAACGCCCCAACTGTAATTTCTCGTCTAATTTAAATTTCTAGGTAAAGTAAAAGTCTAGGTAAAGTAGATCAAAATATCGCATTGTATCTTGATGACGTAATGGTACCAGCAACTTCAGTGCAGGAAGGTTTAAAATTGCTAGAAAAGGTTTTACAGTTATTATCAGATGCTAGTTTAAAATTAAATTTAAGAAAAATATCCTTTCTAAAAAAATACAGTTAGGTACATACTTAGGTCATGAGATTTCTACTGGAACTATACAACCAGGTCGAGCAAAAATAAAATGCGTCGCGGAATATAATCAACCTCGAAATGTACACGAGATTAGGCAATTTATCGGGTTATTGTCATCTTTTAGAAAATTTATTCAATACTTTGATCAAATAGCACGTACCTACCCGCTGACAGAGCTTACCAAAACAGATGTTACGTGGCATTGGAGTTCTGACCAAGATAGAGCTTTTCAAACTCTAAAGAAACGTTTGATTTGCAGACTAGTTTTGGCAATATACAACTCAAATTATAAAACTTAACTTCATAAAGACGGTGGAATTCTTATACGCAATACCTATTAGACGGAAGTTTAAAACCAACCATTTATTTTAGGAGAGTTACTAGCAATGAAGAAAAGACACCGTGTTTTACTATTAATATTTATAATAGCTTAGGAACGACGTGCAGCTGTGTGCCCAAGTCCTTGAATAAAAGGACAGCTGTGTGACCAAGTCCATGAATTAAAGGACAGCTGTGTGACCAAGTCCATGAATTAAAGGACAGCTGTGTGACCAAGTCCATAAATAAGAGGACAGCTGTGTGACCAAGTCCTTGAATAAAAGGACAGCTGTGTGACCAAGACCATGAATTAAAGGACAGCTGTGTGACCAAGTCCATGAATTAAAGGACAGCTGTGTGACCAAGTCCATAAATAAGAGGACAGCTGTGTGACCAAGTTCGTAAACAAAAGCACAGCTGTGTGACCAAGTACAAAAAGGTTGAAGTACCTGGCTGTGTGACTAAATAATTCATTAAAACAAGCATAGCTGTTTGACCGAGTAACAATCATGTTAAAGTAGCTATGTGCCCAAGTTCATTACTACAAGGACAAGCTGTGTGACCAAGTCCAAAAACGTAAAAGTAGCTGTGTGGCTAAGTTAATTAAAACAACGATAGCTGTGTGGCCGTGTCTAATAATGTTAAAGTAACTATGTGACTAAGTTCTTTAGTACATGGACAAGCTGTGTGACCAAGTCCAAAAATGTAAAAGTAGCTCTGTGGCTAAGTTAATTAAAACAACGATAGCTGTGTGGCCGTGTCTAACAATGTTAAAGTAACTATATGACTAAGTTCTTTAGTACATGGACAAGCTGTGTGACCAAGTCCAAAAATGTAAAAGTAGCTCTGTGGCTAAGTTAATTAAAACAACGATAGCTGTGTGGCCGTGTCTAGTAATGTTTAAGTAACTATGTGACTAAGTTCTTTGGTACATGGACAAGCTGTGTGACCAAGTGCAAAAATGTAAAAGTAGCTGGTATTCATTGGTAGTTAGGTGTTTCGAAAACCAATCGAGTACCATATAAATTCATGATGAGCAAGTCTAGTACATCGTTTGGCAATATTATTATGTTACTGCTGGAAATTGTCTTCTGTTGCAGGACTCCGGAGATGCCGCTGAGGACCGCCATGAGAGTCGTGGGACACGTTCTGCGCAGGATGGCCGAGTGTTAACGACTGGCAACTCGAAGTAGGCATCTACCGGACATGACGTGTCATGGCGCGCGAGTAAATGGGTTTGGCGCGCAACAGTTTTACTGTGGGGTTTTATTATAATTTAACTAATAGAAAGAAATGCTCTGTA
Source organism: Euplexia lucipara (assembly GCA_921972225.1). Taxonomy (NCBI): domain Eukaryota; kingdom Metazoa; phylum Arthropoda; class Insecta; order Lepidoptera; family Noctuidae; genus Euplexia; species Euplexia lucipara. The sequence continues at coordinate 11,077,286 of OV179144.1, forward strand.
TACAATATAATTAATTCCATTAATTACCAACACAATTAATTAGATGACATATTTGTTTTATTGGAACTTACTACTAACAATTGATTGTATTTTGACTTAAAAAATGTAAAATAGAATTAGAACATTGTTGTTGATGGTTGTTCTGTGAAAATAGTTTTGAGGGGAAATTGAACTGAATATTATAGAAGTAGTGACCGTGTTCAAGTGTTTTATTACGCTATTAATCCATTTAAATTTTTGTGTATAGTTTTTTATGAATACCTCAAAATGCATCTTTCTACCGTGTAAATATAATAACTGGGAATTTTTGTTTACATAGATATTTGGTTAATATGTATACACTAGAAATGAAAATAAAAACAATGGCGTCCAAATATTCATCGGCATAATGTTATGATTAAATCATGAAACAAGTCTGTGTAAATGCGGGAAACAAAGTGAACAAAGTGAATTCATGACGTTGTCGATGTCCGAAAAGGCTCGACTGGCTGTTGAAAATTGCTTGCTGGCGCCTTAACTTATGTCTCGAAGTGAATTTTGGTTGCAGCATAAAAGTGGAATACGTCATGTATAGATTTAAACGTAGTTACGTCGGGACGAGACGCCCAGAAAGGTCTGGTGAGCATGTGACCAATCATGTGTCTAGCATACGAGACAGTAACAAAACAACATTAATACGTTTTTAAAACTTCATTCTTATCTTTATTAATTGTTCTACTTAGACCTAAGTATCAGAAGACAATGGACTTTTAATGTAATGAAATCGTTCGATTTGGCGTAACGTTTAGGCCAAGAATTTGTGCAAGATAGACAAAAGTCAATGAAGCAAAAGGAGTATGTAAGGATCTTGGCGCTCTGTGGTTTGTAGCTACTTCAATTAAGAAAAAGCTTGCATTTAATTTTGTGAAATCCTAAATCCAATGCCTTATAAATAGAAAATCAACTGGGTGCCGCCCGCGCCTCGATGACGACTCGACTTTAACGTGTGAGCGACGCCCTTACGAAATAGTATCCTCTAACGTAATAATCTCCACCTTTTTTTTACTGACTAAAACCACCCCGTGTTTCTTCTCGCACCTGCGCCGGAGGTCACGGGAACAGAATATACTTCCGCGACCCCCGACTGGTGCCGGAGGCCTCGCCAAGTCAGCGAGGGGGTGCGGTGTTAGACTCGCGACCTCAGGTCCATGTACGTGGGGAGCGGCGGACGTCCCCGTGTACGTCGCCCCTCGACCCATTCAGGGGGGCTGGAAGAGGGCGTTGTTCACCCTCCGCCTGCGCCCGGTGCGTCTGCTGCGGGCCGGGTGAGTGGAGTTGAACTCCCTCTCCCTTTCGTAGCCTTTTTCTGCGAGACGACCGTTTTGCACAAGGACACTACCGCGTCCCAGGACTCGACGCTGCCGACCATCCTCTCGACCACGGCCCGCAGCAACAAGTCACTGCCTACTCCAATAATCTCCACCTTAATCTAACCGCTGCCTGTAAATATTTAAAACTATCTCTTTGTCTGTTTACCTTTACACAATATCAACATCTGGTCCACTAGATAACTTTACTAATATGACCTAGTTGCTGAACAAGCAACATGTAACCGCTAAACTTTAGTACTTCGCGTCAAGCTAACAATACGTCTTTGTCACATTCATCATAATTTCAGATTGTAGGCGTCCAATGCTGAACATGGTTTCCTAATGCACTGTAACGTCGTATGGTTCATGGCGATATTTGACGGCACGGTTGGTGTAGTTTTTGATCGATTCCCCCCACATCTACGGACCTGAAGTGGCGCGCGACGTAAACAACTTACGCCCCTCAGTAGTCACGGGGAGAGCCAAAACATCTCACTACCTCCACTGACGTTGCCAAACCCGTGGAGCAACAGTCAGGGGTTGCTGTCGTACGAGTATCATCTATTCCTGTGATCCCCTGCCCAGGTGAGTGATGGAAAACTGGGGTGGTTTTTAGTTAGTAAGAGCCTGACAGACCCTTCCGCACACCCAAGGGCGGAAGAAATCCATGAGGACCTTCCAACCTGCACCAACATAATAAAAAAGATCCGGATGCGGTTTGGTTGATGGCAATAGATTCGCACCTTATAACACGAAACTTAAATATGATTGGCAAAATATGACTGCAGTGTAGGTACGCCTCATCCATCGAGTATTACAGACGTTCTGTTTAAAACACGATTATCAACAAAACCTATGTTGGCTCACACAAATTAACAATGTCAATAACATCCACGTTATTGCAAGTACAATGTGACGGAAACTGATATTCAGTAAATAACGTTACCATTTCCAATTACAGTGTTTCCACTCGCATGACAGGCAGCTGTACTGTTCGACAAATACGACAAATATTATGTGCAAAATACGAGCAGAAATTATCTCATAGGTATTAGGTACTAGTTTTGCTGCGAAATAGTGAAAAGGAAAAGACAGATCTTATTATAATTATCTATACTTCTATACAAATGAGATTTGAGATACTATAGAAAGGCCATGCGAAGAACTGTCTTAGAAAAACTGTGATCCCAAGTCGGAGCGTACCTCCTAAACTAGACTAATCGACTTGTGCCCAATGAAAGTATTGTTCACGGAAGGAATTTTGAATTAAAATGTAATTTCTCTCAAAATTCAGAAGAATATCATCATATTTATGCTTAAGCATCTCAAAGTAGGACCTCAAAATAGTTGAGAAAAGGTTAAGTAGTTAACTTCTTAACCTTTTCTCAACTACTTTGAGGTCCTATCTAATCTGCTGTAGCTGAATACTAGTATTTTACATGACTATACCACATGCCGGAGGTCGTGGGTTCGATTCCCACCCAGGACAAATGTTTGTGTGATAAGCACGATCATTTTATTCTGTGTTTGGGTGTAATTTATCTATAACATGTATGTATTTAGTAATATATAAGTATGTTTATCAGCTGTTTAGTAGGTACCCATAACACAAGCTCTCAAGCTTAACTTTGGACTAAATGGCGTTGTGTGAAAAGTTGTGGAATATTATTATTATTATTATTTTACATGGAGCAACATGCTTCACATGTGGTCACTACAACCCAGTTGCTAGAGAAGACGATTCCCTTTTGTTAGACTGGTTATCAGACTTTCGGGGTACCCTTAGGGGCTGTCAACATTGACGTAGGTATATCATTGAATTAATTATCAAAAAATTAAAGTATTTTTTACTGAATGTTATTCGTATTTTCAGTATCTGAATAAGCAAAATACAAAAGTTTTGGAACCATTATTTCACTTGCTAAAAATCTGTCTGTTACTATAAGCCAAAAAACCTTAAGGAACTAAATTATCTCGTACGAAAATAAATTTGTCAAAGGACGGTAAACCCAATATGTACCTACCACCCACTTTTCCTGTTCAGTTTTTAATTTGTAGGTCTTCAACGGATTTATGATAATACTGTGACAAGTGCCTACGTAACTGTCAAGTATATTACTTGTTAAGTATTGTAATAAACGTTGGAACTGTTTGCTTCGAGCTTAATTACCTACATAATATGTGTATGTTCCTCACTCTGTTTAAAACTTTTTGATGACACAAAGTTTGAAACACAAAATACTGAAGTTTCCAAATCATTTCTTCGCTTTGGGATTCAAAATGTCTTCTTAGTCTGGAAAATACTCATCGGTGGCATGTTATTTTTTTATTGATTGGCACGCGTTTCATCACTATCTTACCTGATCCACTATCTATCCTGATGGTATGCGATAATGTGGTTGGCGATGAAGCACGCCTGCCAAGAAGCAACCTGCCCCCCTATCCAAGTTACAAACGATTCGTATCTATTCTCTTTCTATAATCGAAAACGCATCGAAATCCCTTTGTTTTGACCACGTGACTTAGCTTGTCTCGCTAAGTCACGTGGTCAAAACAAAGGGATTTGAGCCGTTCTCGATTGTAGAAAGAGAATAGATACGAATCGTTTGTAACTTGGCTAGGGGGGCTGTTCACTCTTGATATAAAGACCCCTAGGTTGTAGCTATCAGGAAACACCGACCCCGGCGAAGAATTCCACTCCTTAGCTGTACGCACGATGAATATGTTCCCGAAACGTTTAGTAGGTGTGTATGTGTGGGATGTCCACCATGTACTACGGTATTAACTGCGGGGGAAGAAGTCTACCGGGTAAAAGGGGCATCAAAACTCATTTGCACACCATGTATTAGAGTTCACCATCCCTGGACCCCCTCAGCGTTTAAAACTTTTCGTCAGCTTTCCCTTCGTCAATTTTTTTACCTTATGTTCTTTTTTTTACTTTAAACTGTATGAAATCGTTATTTCTGTACCAACCAATGAGGTTCTAAAATAAAAGAAATGTGTTTTTTCTAATTTTTTACATCTCTTTACAATTTTAAGCCAAAATTGCATCAGAAAAAATCTAAAAATTTCAACGCGTCCAAAACCATGTGAATAAATCATTTATTCGTATTGGTCTGAGAATCAATACTTTTTGAACGTCAACGAACACAGTCATAAGACAGTCCGGACAGTCCACATATAATATTGAGCAATTAGACTTATGGAAAAACAAGCGAACACGGCAAATAAATACAAATGTAGGGTGTTTATGTGTGGGCAGACATAAATATAGCGCTAACTGATTAGATTTTTTCCTCTATATTGTTCTATCGGTCAAAACTCTATTTGAGTTAACAATCAATATCATCCAAAGCTACAAACAAATGAAGTTTTAAAAATATATTTGTTACCTATAAATGTAAATGTATACACTAAGTATAGATTTGTTTTAAATTTGGATTTTTATATGTTTATGCTATATTATTGTTTTTGTTTTTTTTCATAGACATGTAATTATGTTAATATGATTGTTATGTTAAAACCGTATTGTCATAATAAATAAATAAATATATTTTTAAGTGTGGAAGGACTTTGGTCAATTTTTAAACGCTGGGGTATTCCTCAATCTGCAACCTTTTTTAAACGCAGCCATCTAAGCGCAACCATCTAAGCGCAACCAAATTATTCCCTAAAGCGCAACCATTAGTTGCGCTTACCAAATCAAATAAAATATATTATAATTAATACAACGTCAAACTGCCTAATTATGCAAACTTGTCGATTTGTTTCTACTAACTATTGTATATGCGTGTGAATGTCATTAATTTACCACTTTTGATAAACGGAATAGTGATTGCAGTAATGAGTAGCCTGTTTTATGACGGAACAACCCCGGCTTGTGTATTAACTTATACCGCACGAGCTCTTTCCTCAAAATACGTAACACTGAACATGACACACACTTTGATAATCTAAACTAGGCAGCCAGAAAGTCTGAGCCGAAATCAATCGTAGTTTCGATAATACTTGCTCTTGGAATTCAAATTTATTTAGTTTCGAATACATTGGTTAGACACGTAATCCCAGGGCCAATTCCGTTCTTAATCTATATTTACCCCTATTGGTAAAGGTACCTACGTGGTTATAAATGGTATTTAACTACTTAAATACCACCTACCATATTATAAATAGGACTGAAATTATTGTTTCTTATGATATTTTTTGACATTTGACAAACACTCGCTGTACTGTTGTCAAAAAAGTTAATTAACTAAATATTAATTAAACCTTCGTCACATTTAGACACGTGTCGTCATGAATTACAAACAATGTTTACTGTCAGGATTTGGGTATACAGAGAAAATTATAAGTATACTCGTACAATAAGATAGAATTATAAGAGACTAAAAAAATATAAACCAGATGTGCTTAATGAATCTAAGAGCCATTACACACTGTCGACTGGTCGCCGGAGACCCTTACGACGGCAACTGTGACTTTTTATGGTTTCAGTTGGTGCTTACACACTTGGTCGCCGGATGTGGCCGTCGCCCATGTTTTGGTTGCCGAGAGACCAGTCCACGGCGACAATTCGACAGTGCGTAATGGCTCTAAGTCATCTGAACTGTTAGAGGAACTGAGGTAGAACGCTTTCAGTAGCATATAGGGAACCTTACATGCATCATTTCTATTCGTACTTGGTATGTGTAAAAACAATCCCATCAAAAACATAAATGTTAAATTGGAGCCAAGACTTTGCTTGGTGTCTGATGAGTGCCATATGAAGTGAGATTTAAATGGTTACCAAGTTCTGCAGAGCTGCTTTGTTGCCTGTTGCTGTTTTGCAATTGGAAAATTGTCAATTTACCAAGTAAAATAAATAAGAGGTGTGAAAACATATTATTTTTAATTATTGCAAAGTTATCCTAATATTAGACGCCTTTTTTTTGGACTACAAGTCACAACATGGCAACAGTTTTAAAGTATAATCTTAATAATTGTGGAGAGTATTGTATCCGCCATTTGTCATTGAAAGAACTTAGCAACAAATCCTCATTTAAATGCTTTGTTGTTCACGGAATTAATTTAATATCTCTTCTACGGCCCTCTTGGTGTTGGGCCTAATTTATTGTCTCTGGAAAATGTGTCTACTTTATTCCTTTTTTGCCCAAAAATTGGGAGTTAAAATTCTTTTCGTATCATTCTTTATCTATGATAGATGTGTTTTCCTTTAAACTTATTTTCAAATCTCTTTTAGTATCAAAGCACGTGGATTTCAAAGATGTACCGAAACTTCTCTAGAGATATAACAAGAAATTTTATTTCAAAGATGAATGTAGGTAATCTCGATAGATCTAGCCAAGTAGGTAAATATTTTTTTAGAAAACAGTACCTATACTTAATCTTTTCTTCTTTATACATTTTGTTGTTAAATAGTACAGTTACAAAATAAACAGAATGGTTGTATTAAACTTAAATATATCACAATGAGAATGTTTAAGAAATTGGAAAACGCAATTAAATATTTTTTTTTTAAGAAAAGCCAGTCTAACTGTTTTTGATAAACTAGTACTACTAGCTCAGTGACACTCCGGCACAGAAGAATTATAATATACTAGCTAACCTGGCATACGTTCTGCTCCAACAGAACAAGTTTTGGAGTTGGAGAGGCCGTTTAGGAGTTCACTGACATCACACGTAGGTACAGAAGAATTGTAATAAAGTCAAAAAAAAGTCAAAGTCAAACCATTTATTTAAATTAGGCCCCTATAAGGCACTTTTGAACGTCGAACAAAAATTAACTTTAAAAAATGATTCTAGTTGCCCCTTCCAAAAAGTAGATTTGTATGGAGAAGAATGGGCAAGAAACTCCATACTTACTCTTTTAAAATCGATTTTACAATACTTTGTACACATCAATAAGAATATAATATAATATAAAAAGATTTCCAAAGAGGTAGCTGCAGTAAGTATCGACTCTCTTGATATTGAGGATAGCAGATAATTCTTTTTCCGACAACCACACACCTAATCTCTTTATAACTCCAGTGACATTTTCCACAATCCAAATCAATATCGCTAAATGCCATGCCTGAAATCGACTGTTTGTCCAGCACATACAAAATAACGAGTTACATTAATTGAACGCAATGTAATATCACAAAAGTTTCCGATCGACCACTTTTCGCTCTTATTCTTTTAGTTGTAAGGATGAAAATGCCCGACTAGGAACATTCACGATGATATCTACCAGATAACTTTACAACTAGGCTACATCTTATCGAAAAGAACATATTTATTTTAACTTTTCATCATTTGCATTTTCATTATAAGAGCATGTATTATGTTTGCATACCTAATTCTTACATCTGTTAATGTATAGTAATGTTAGTAAATTATAGTAATGTTTTATGGTCTATGCCCGAGTAAATGTCGCTTCTTGTAAAGAGAAGAGGAGGTATGATCATTATTCACCATGATTGCTTAATTTGGCTTGGCGACTTTAGACTTATTTCACTAGCAATAAGTAGCAATAGCTACTCGCCCCGGCTTCGTACGGGTGTACCTACACATTTTTTATATTGATATTTTTATACAAAACTACCACACAAAACTCCGATTTTACAAAAAAAAACTCTCATACAAACCTAGTCCTAACAATTACAAATATTAATTCCTCAATTATATAACTTAATAGTTGCAACAATGTGGTCGAAATTTGGCCATTTTATTAAGCTTGCAACACATCTACTAAATTATATAAACTTTAATTATGCCAAATACCACTCCTCCTTGCGCGCAAAATTCTTCAGAATTAAAGCAAAGTTTTCGATTCTCGTTTTAATATAAACATAGCTAGTGGTGACCTAGTGTAAAAAATGCAAGCGTTTAAGCTATCACACTCATTCTCCATTTAAAGTTGAACCATGAAATACAATAGAATATCACACTCATTATTGTACACCATAAAAAATATTTTTATTGTAAACTTTAGGGGTTACACGGGGTGTTACAGTGGGCGGCTTTAGCACTAAAAGCGATTCCTAACAGACAACCTTTACACTATAAACGAACAAAGTGTGTTAATCTTACACTCCTCCATGCTAGCAATAATCCAAAGTTTGTGCATTTCTACATAACAATCCCCCAATCTGTTTTAGTCGCGAGTTAATAGGCTTCTTTTGGGTAAGGTCGTTCCATCGTCGACCTCATCTCTGACCGCAGGACAAGATTGAGGTCAAGAGTAGACCCATTATATACATAAAAAAAATGCATAGACTTTAGAGTTTTAGTTAACTATTTTAATAAGTTTCTAACGAGTTTAATACATCAATTACCTACTACATTTTACATGGTTATGTATAAAATCTGGAAAATGAAACAGATTGAACAGTTTATGATCATGTGGTAATGATCACAAAATAATTCAACAAACAATCACACATCAATATATTAAATCACGATTACAATAATTACGGTTGCAATAATTTAATTAATTAGAGTTGACTAATGATTGGATTCCACAAATAGTAGTTATTGCAGGCATTCGAATGTAAATTGCCCTAATTAAATAACAATACTAGCAATACTTTTATGGATTCACCTTTACAGTTCACATTATTTATTGGAAACTGTAATTAAGTACCTGCTATTTTATTTGTTTCGTTCGTTTTATTTGAATGTTTTTCGTTTATTTTAAATGTTGAGCTATATAAACAGTATTCATAAAAAAAGAGAAGATAGATAGAGAGGGATTCAATATTCATTTATTTTATAAATAAAATCTTTTATTACATACAGGTTGTTTACACACACAGACTTTATTTATAGGATAATTTTATGACAATCTCATGACCTAATTCAATTAAATGTGTCCGATAACGGCTTGAACTACTCATACGACTAACTCATGAGCCAATTACACATAAAACTTTCAAATTCAGCGCCATCTAGAGGAAAAGTGGATGACAGCAGGTCCTTTTGAGACGAATTTTGCAAAACATGCAAATCAAGCCAAATTTTGATTTTGTTGAAGCCCTATAAAAATATTATTTACAACCGTTCTCAATAGGTACCTAATAGTCATACTATTGTATTCAGAGCTTCAAAATCATATTTGAGATTTATTTTCATTCCTAGTTAATTGGGGTCCAACTTCGTTACGACCTGCTTCCATATTTATTGTAACCTACGTGGAAATGCCTCATAACCCACTTACATACAGAAACTGGATTTGAATATTAACATACCCGACCATGGACGCTAACTAATAGCTGACTCACTCATGCAGGGCTATTTTTCATTCCCAGTTACTGCGTCTTGTTGCACACAACTTTGATGATAACTGAAAATTTATGAAATACTAGCTGCCCCGGCAAACTTCGTTGTGCCTTAGAGTCAATTCATTGCTCTTATTTTTTTTTTATATTAGATAAACATACGTTGAATAAGACGACAACAAATAAATCCAAACCAATAATAACTACTACTACTTTTAAATTACAACATGTATATATACCCTAACCTAACTGACCATACCTATCCTATAGCTTTTTTTTTTTTTTTTTTTTAGGGGTGGAAAATCCTCATGGATGTCCCCCGCCCGGGGAGGCGGAGGGGTCTGTCAGACTCTTACTGACTAAAAACCACCCCGTGTTCCTTCTCACACCTGCGCCGGGGGTCACGGGAACGGAAGATACTTCCGCGACCCCCGACTGGTGTCGGCCCCGCGGGCTTCGCCAAGTCTGCGAGGGGAGTGAGGTGTTAGACTCCCCTCGCGACGTCTAAGAGGGGCGCGCGTGAACACGACGCGCCGCCACCTCGGGTCCATGTACGTGGGGGCGGCGGACATCCCCGCGTCCGTCGCCCTGGACCCATTCAGGGGGGCTGGAAGAGGGCGTTGTCCGCCCTCCGCCTGCGCCCGGTGCGTCTGCTGCGGGCAGGGTGAGTGGAGGTGATCTCCCTCTCCCTTTCCGCAGCCTCCTTCTGCGAACCTATCCTATAGCTAACCCAACTATCTAACCTAACTACCTTACTAAAAAATACTAAATTCATAATTTTAATCTGAACTATTGCCTCTATGTTACATACAATAATTTATGCCTATAGTTTTCCCGGTCTACTTTAATCAAGTCCTAACAGTAAAATAAGTTCTATTTGCAAAGAATTATTAAATTTCGTCTCTGTCATCATTGCTAGTTACGTAAATTGATTTCTGAAATATAAGACTTTTTTATGCTACATAAAACCTCTAAGTTTAGTAACAAAATAAATTTCAGAACGTAGGTGCGTATTATTAATTGACAACCTTACCTTCTTGGGTTTAGCTTAAGACTTGTCAATTTCAAATTGTCACCTGATAATGAACTGGGAAGTTTGACTCCTGTCATGTCATCCAAGATGGCGCTGCGTTTGAAAAATGTTTGAGACAACCGATATTCTTGATATTTATTTTTATGATGTCGAACGGGATAAAAGTATCCTATGTCCTTCTCCTGGCTCTAAACTACCTCCCTGCCAATTTTCAGCTAAATCGGTTCAGCCGTTCTTGAGTTATAAGCGAAGTAACTAACACGACTTTCTTTTATATATATATAGATTTGGTATTGCGTTTTAAGAAAGAAAGAAGGAAAAATATTTATTTCACATCAGTCATTAAAACACACACAATTCTATATATAATATATAAAAATGTTATGTTGGTTTGTGTACGTTTTAAAAACTCAAAAAGTTCTGCACCGATCGAGCTGAAATTTTAGCATGATACCGCCTTTTTCAATACAGTATTAACAACAAGTTTAGTTAACGATCTAACAATTGCATTTTGTATCTTCATGTTGTGAAAATGCGTTAAAATTGTCTCTATGGCTACTTTTAGGTCTACAACGGTGTCATAGATTGTTTTGTACACTTCGTCCTTAACGTAACGTCCCCACAAGAAATAGTCCAGAGGCGGTATTGAAAAAGGCGGTGGTCACTACGAGCACCTACTAAAATAAATTAAAGCATGTGGAAACAATGCATTTTATTCATTTCGGACATCATGTCTCATACAGACATTTACTGCTTAAGAACTACACAATCGATATCTAAATAGAAATAGTGTAGGTTTTTTTTTTCAAAACAACCGGGTTCGATACCCGAACGGAGTACAGATGTTTTTTTTTAAATGTATGAATGCAGTTTTTCTTGTTATTAAAATCGGTGACATGGTTCCTCAGAACAGATCATCGTATGTCTTATAGTTTCAGACTTTCCCATACTGACCGATTTGAATGAGACACCCTGTATAATCTGCATCAAGGATTATTTTTATAATTTTTTTTATTTTGCTTTTTTTTAACCATTTAATCACAATTTATAAAAGATACAAAATATACAAAAGTACACATTATGTGCTGTGTGCCTCACGGCTGCGCCAAAAGGTCCATTTCAGCATTCATGCCAGACAGGTGATGCTGTCTGACGCTGGTCTTCCAATGAACCTTGAGGGGTACTCAGTGACGGGAAAACCATTGGGAAAAACAGTGCAGTGCAGTTTAAGTGGATTTAGAGTTACGGTGACTGTCAGACGGGGTACTGTGCGCTTCGCCCTTAGTTAGTGACCCTGACTGCTATGCCGGAGGTCGTGGGTTCGATTCCCACCCAGGACAAATGTACAAACATTTGACAATGTACGAACAAATTATCGTGCACAACACTTGTGTGTTGTGCACGATAATTTGTTCTGTGTCTGGGTGTAATTTATCTATAATATGTATGTATTTAGAAATATAAATGTATGTTTATCAGCTGTTTAGTACCCATAACACAAGCTCTCAAGCTTACCTTGGGGCCAAATGGCGTTGTGTGAAAAGTTGTGGAATATTTATTTATTTTATTATACCTCTACGAGTGCGCATGACGTCATCCTAGATACACACTGATTAATTATAGCCAATACGAAATTAGCTGTTTGCAGTTGATCGTTGAACACTATGGCCAGTGATCATTACTATGAACTGTTACCGGATATACGCAATAAGGCTCGGTCTATTCATGACTTTTCATCGTTTTCTGTGATTTATATACAAAGTGTTTTTTTTTTATATCCCATAACTCTGGGGTTATATTCTGTAGGTAAAAATAATACTAAAACTCCTTGAATAGATGGTCCAAGTTTCGGAAATATCATCAATCATAATTAAATTATGAGTTGTTTAGTACCCGTACCACAAGCTCTGCTTAGCTTGGGACTAGATGGCGTTATGTGAATAGTCGTGGAATATTATTATTAAGTTTTATTAATATTATTTTTATTACCTAATTAGTTCAAAAATTGTCACCAGTACGACGAATCTTCTTTCTAACGTCACTTTTCTTTCACGTAAGGGTGTTTTACATTAATCATCGTGACTTTGTCGAATTATTTTGTATGATAGTAAAAAAAAAAGAAGATTGAAACATAATTCATATGCCAGTTGATTCTTTGATTATGGTCTCAATCATACCCTAGAATTATGGGATATCAAAAAAAAAACACGGTGTATAATGATAATCTACGGAATGTCGTAATGTCAATCACAGTCGTTTATTCCATTAGTTTTTTTTTTTTCTTTAGGTCTTAAGATACTAAATCTAGTTTTATTTTCACGAAAGATGTCGTAACTCATGATCGTTACCACTCGTATATATAAATATTGACATAAATAATGTTCCACAAACCATTCCACAAGCAACGTTGTAGTTACGTTCTTATTTATCCATTTACCTCACATTGCGTCGATACAAAATACATTTTACTTTAAAGTTTTCCCTTTAAATAAATGTTAGTAAAGTTTTTCAGGAAAACAATTTGTGTGTTGGTAACATGCAGGTTTGGCTCCGGGTTTGTAGGTCCCGGAATAATTGTATCATAAAGTACGATTTGCCGCTTGAACCAGTTGGTAAAATATTACTCCATAGTAGTCGATAAAATCTACTACCACTAAATGGTAGGCTTGCAGGAAACAAATGGTCGTAGAAGAATTTTGTTTCCTTTCTTACACGTTCTGGTGATAGCTTATCACAGTTCGTTGTTTTGAGAGAAAAAAGACCGTTCTGCCCTTTTAAATTTTGCTGCTTTGCTATTTTTTTTTTATTCTAGTGTAGTGTTTTATTTTGCTTTAACTAAAAACCCTGTTTAATTATCCGTGAACGCAGTTTTTTTTAATGCCACGAACAAGAAAATGTATGCAAATGCTGAAAGTAGTGCAGAGCCAGAGTTTTCAGCTATAAACTTTAATGGATCACGTTGAATATTAAAGTTCCTAATAATCTTCTTCAACTGTCTAAAGAGAATTGGCATCTGATACTAGTAAAGGATTTATTTCGTAAATATATATAATAGAATGATGTAAAAAAGCATAGTTGTGGTTTTAACCAAGATGGAGTCCTACATGGAGGTCTAAGATGGAGGTCTTGGACTATTCCAAATGGTAGATTAGCAACAACTAGAATCGCTTTATATTTTAATAAATAAGCGTTTCTAGTTGTTGCTAACGGGAGCTACGCGGGTGAAACCGCGTGACTTCTGCTTGTATTTTACAAAATTTGAAGTTGATATTAAAGTATCAAAGATATTCGACAAAATCGGGTAGCTTGATGTGCTGGCCTGTACAGACGCCAGCACATTAAGTTACCCCAATGTGTCAAATTAGTTTGACCGTTTTTCAACTTTATGTCAAACAGAATAAGTTTCTTAATCAATTGGGAAATTTTGACACATTGTGGTAAATAGATGTGCTGGCGTCTGTAGATTACACGACGACCTAATTTAAATATTTTGAAAACGTCGACCAATACAAAGTTTGACCTAGTTAAGTTTCGGTTACGGCAATTGATAATAAAATGACTTTTAACGTTGTTGAAATCACTGTTAACTCGGTGTTGGTTTAACATCTTTAAATGTACTAAGTTTTGTGTCTGGTTTTAAAGGATTGCGCAAAAGCAAAGTTTGCTCCACATCGTTGCGGTTTACTCTTAAAATGCTTAACTCGAATCTTCAAGTTTTCAAGTTTAAGAACTTCGGTGTTTATGGTTCTTAAAACACCTTTTACTTCAGATACCAGAGAGTGTTTTATGAACAGTCAGTCACATTGTCAGTCTGTCAAAAATGACATCTCGTTTTCCTACACTTTTGACAGGTTTTTGACATTGACAGTCATTGAGATGTGATTGCGAACAGGCTTTAAAACGGTTTTAATTACGAGAATCGACCTTCAGGGTAAAATCTGCGTTCGTTAATTGGATACCCCTTACACATAAATATGCCTAAAAAGGTAAAGTGGTTCGTATAGGTGTCCGTTTCAAAATTCCTTTACAATACTTGACCTCTTGGATGAAGAAATATCAGATTAATGATGGGTATTATTCGGAATGTATTTCTCTTAAAGAATTTTACATTATTCACATACAAGAGAAACAAAAGAAAAATCTTAATACTAAAGGTAGGTAGCTGGGTAGGTTTGTTTTGCACATCGGGAAGAAAGATTATTTACATTATTATTATATGTTATGTAGGTACCTATTCTATATACCTAACATTTTCCTGTTATTTAAGATCACGTTACCATGTGTGATTATTGTGTTATGTTCAATGGTTTACAGTTCTGATTGTTCTTGTATATAATCAAGATTCTCTATATCTTCCTTGACGATGAATTATAATATACATAATAGTGACAGGTAGGTAAATATGTTCCAAAGATTTGTGCATTTAGATTGTTGAGGATGTTAAGTCCCTGAAGGTTTAGGCAGAGGTGTACCTGTACTGTAGTTCATCCACAGCCAGTATATTTTTAAGACCCATGCTAACGGGGGCGAGGCTATATTCATCAATCGGGCACAAATACAAACTCCGGGCTGCGACTGATAAATTAGACCAACAAAGCGAGAAGTTGGTCCCAACTGTTATTCTTAGATCTTTTATAGTCGTTATGGCTATTGAGAAGCACGAAAATTGACAGCTCATCTTGTAAAAGAATAGGTAAGGAGGTACTGTGTTTCCCAGTATCTGAATTGTGCAGGTCTGAGAGTAATTCACGTATTTATTTTTAAGAACGTTCCCATTCCAATCTGTAGCTATCTGACAAATACATTAACGGTCGTTAAGATGAGATTGCGATTAGATATTGAACATCATTATAAAAGAGATTATTGGCCTTCTCATATATAAACTCTTAAATTTTAATAAGTACCTGCGATAAAACTGATTGCCGACCCTGATAACGGCTAAGTAGGCGATGATGAAGATATAAAGGCCATAGATAAGAGATCTAGAAGTTAGTAAAAAGATATAATAAGAACTGTTCAATATTCAGCGCATGTCGTAAAGCTCAACACGGAGGTGAAGGCTATTATTGAACCTATTACCTACGTATCTACGATATATAAACGTCAGCTCTTGATAGTTATGTGTGTGCAATATCACTTTATTTAGAAACTAGCGTCCCACTTTTCCAATTTCATCAGGTTGCATTTCTTTAAAATATGATGTCATTATGGGGCCTGGTGACCTGACATACAAGTTTTGTAAAAAACTTAGTTTAGGCATCAGACTTCAACAAATTTATTGTTATATTGTGTCTGTAGACTATTCATTAATTTCCTGTAATTTGTGGTATGAAATAAATAAATAAATTTAAATGTAGGTAATGTAATAATACGTCGATTTTGTTTTAAGACTTTTCCCGTCTACATTTAAAAAACCTTTGATACAAACTTTGTCCTGAAAGTCACAAACACATAACATACCATTGCGCCTGTAATCCACGAAAGGTTAAGCAGAGGAGTCCTACTTGTAGTACACCTACATTTCGCCAATTATGTTTAAGACACTTGAAATAGGGGACGAGACTATTGCCATCAATCGGGAACTAATCCAGCGAAAAACTCAAAAACTCAAACTAATCGAGAGAAATTCCACATAGAAAATCTCAACAGCGTTTTGCCCGATCCGGGGATTGAACCTGGAACCTCGTGATCGGCAGTAACGTTTGCGACCACCAGACAAACGAGGCAGTCAATTACAAACACAACTAAAAATAATTAGCTAAATTAGTGCAACCACACTAAAGTGATGCACGGACAAAACATTTCTGGTAATTGATTTTTGTTAATGTAGAAGATTTATTTAATTACCAAATAAATGCTAATCTGAACCGCCATACTAACGAGAGAGCATACACTTGACTAGAGAACAATAGATCTTGTGCGAGGTTATTTGTTTTGATTATTATAAGTAAATAATATATAAGGCAACGGCGTAAAGAGTTGCTGATGTTTGAAATTAGATTTGATGCGCAAAGTAAAAAACCGCATCTAAATCGATTAACACAGACAGATAGACAGACACATACACATAGCGGTCAAACTTATAACAACCCCTCTTTTTGCATCGGGGGTTAATTAAAAAAGGAATAAAAAATAGCCACACATGACATGTTTGAATGCAAACGAAGCAAAAGAAGTATGTAAGAATCGTAGCATATGGCGCTCTGTAGTTTCTGCCTACCCCCATGGGAAAAAGGCGTGAGTTTAAGTATGTACCTATGTATGTGTATGTAAAAAATAGCATGGCGTCGTCGTGGCTGAGCGATTAACTGCCGCGTTGCTGGTCGCGGTTTCAATTGCAGCACGAAATAAATATGTGTATGACCAAAATTTGTTTGTTTGAATATTTGTTTGTTTTATTGTTTGTATTCGTTTGTTTTGTTTGTTTGTTTGTTTTGTACACATCGTTGTATTTGTTTCAGCTGTTTATTTGGTGTATCAGTCAAAAACAAAATTAGTTATGATTAAAAAAAAAAGTTAATACTTACCTAGTTTAAGATAATTAGTATTTAATTGTTACTTGTACTTACTCATCTAATTAATAATGTGCACAAGTAATCTGTGGAAACGTTGTTGATTGTACATTTACCCATAATGTTAATATTTCTTTTCTGTAAAACATATCTGTGGAAACGTTGTTGATTGTACATTTACCCATAATGTTAATATTTCTTTTCTGTAATACATATCTGTGGAAACGTTGTTGATTGTACATTTACCCATAATGTTAATATTTCTTTTCTGTAATACATATCTGTGGAAACGTTGTTGATTGTACATTTACCCATAATGTTAATATTTCTTTGCTGTAAAACATACTGTACAATGTTTGTTCCTCCCAAATAAAATAAAATAAAATTATGTATGTGGGCATTTTTCTCAAGAAATGTTGATAGTGTAGGGAACACTTTTTCTTCCTAAACTTTCCCGAATTTTCGTTACACCATACAAAACAGTAAAAACCACACGAAATTCGATAGGTACCTAAATACAAAATAATATTAGAGGGGTGCGCCAGCGTATAGTCGTAAATTATATTGAAAACAGAGAGAGCAATCTTGTTTGTTATTCTTTGTAGGGAAAATAAACGGAAATGACATTTCTCACAGTATGGAACGATGATAAAATCATTCAAGATGGATATATTGTATTATTTTTTCACTAAGGTAAGTACTTATGCGTCTTGAACATTGTCTTATATTTAGTTTTTTTTTACTTACAAGTAAAACGTTCTGAATATTGAATTAAGATCTAGCCTGCCTGAACTAATAAGCAATTCAATTCTAACTGCTAATGTTAAGTGTTCGATTATGTTAAAAACTAAAAAAGTGTCTATTTGCACTTTTACACATTTATTTTTTTATAATTAGTGAACAATGTCGTTATTGTCCATTGAGTTCAAATCCGGCAAGTAACAATTTTTTTTTTTCAAGTAATTTGTACTTTCTAAATTCATCTTAGACATCATTGATATTGGTGATGGCAGACATTGCGAGATAACTTATAAGTGACCAACCAGGAGTGACCCTGAAGTAGGACAGGATCAGGCTGGTTTCATTTCATCATTATTAAGAAACAATGGCACATGGCCACACAAGTTAACTAACTTCTTTAGCCAATTTAAGTCATCGACATCAACTTTTTTTCCCTAGTAATCAAAATACAAACTTGTAAAACATTCGTAAGCGATCGTAAAAACCATATCAAACCCTACCCAGCAATTTTTGAGATAAAACGAACAAGCTGTTCGTTTATTACAAAATTGGCGTAAAATAAATCATTTTACGTGCAAAAAGGTCGTTGAAACTGCGATGAATATAAAGGCGCGACAAATTACATCAGAATTACGTTATAAACTTCAAAAGACAAGCCTTTCTTAATTTCTTTCTTTTGTTAATTATACAGTTTTATGGTTGCGTTACCTGAACTACAGGTTGTTACAATTAACTCCGAAGAGTCTTTTTAATACTCTCGTTTGCGTTTTAATTTTCTTGAGAAGTGTTACTTTGTAATTAAAGGTTGTGGGTGAAAGGTGGTCACTTGTTAAACAGCATAATATCACGCCTTTATTCTCTAAAAGGGAAGGCAGAGGTCAATTTATAATACACCCACATTTCACCAGTGTTATGTTTAGTAGTTTCATGTGTTAGGTCCGTATATTGCCGAAGATAAATAAAATGGCACTATAATCAGTGTAGCTACATATAGTGCTTATACGAGTAGCTCACACAAAACTACAAAAAAAAAACAATCTCACTTATATGTTAATGCTGGTAACGAAACCGATGGTCTAGGAAAAGATCAAACCTTTTGATTTATTACTGATCTCGCCATGATTTCGCTGCTGCCTGTACAGTATAACACGTTGACCAATCCTTGCTTGCGACCACAAGACCGACGAGACAGGTCTCTGAACCTAGTTAAGTATTATAATTATTTATTATTGAATGTCAAACCAAGGGTTCATGGTCAATGTGAAAGTAAAAGGAGGCCTACCAATGGTCGTGATTTAAGTACGAAATTTTTGGCTGCATTACGAAACCAAAAGAGTC
Organism: Euplexia lucipara; assembly: GCA_921972225.1. Taxonomy (NCBI): domain Eukaryota; kingdom Metazoa; phylum Arthropoda; class Insecta; order Lepidoptera; family Noctuidae; genus Euplexia; species Euplexia lucipara. The sequence continues at coordinate 11,096,520 of OV179144.1, forward strand.
TACATTCAATATTGCACAGTACCTATACCTACATGTTGTACACGTAAAATCAATATGTTACGCACCTAATGATATTAGCATTGCGTTTAAAATGAAAAGTTTATTTAAGTTCTATTCTATTCTAATTTTGGTTGTATACCTACATACCTAAAAATAAACAAACAAAAAAACAGTAAACCAATTATAAAATTTTAAGGTTTAATAATTAGAATAGACTCATTATTATAGTTCGATTATCTATGCTTGTCCAGAATTGATTCTTTCAAATGCTAAACAGTTGTTACGCAAACTTTAAGAAACGGGTTTCCAAATCATCATAAAACGTAAAGAGGTTTATTAACCCATGCAGTACCTACTCCGAATTTCGTTTTTAATTAAGATAATGGCGAAAATCAATTTAGAGGCAGTATACACACACTTAGAGCCTACACATTGTCCTATCCAACACTTTATCTAATGAAGTGCCTTTATGTACCCCTAATTAATTCCATTAACAGCCTAATTGCATTATCTGTTCATTTTCGTTTGAAAACAGATTAAACTGATTTAGCTTCTTTTCCATACTGATAATAATACCCATGAGCAATGTTGAATTTAAAAATTACAGTCAAACTATTTTGACACGTCGTCCTGAATTATTTATTTTGCAATAGGTATCTTCACGTGGAGTTACACCACGTGAAGATACCTACGTACGTATAGACGCTAATACATCAAACTATTGCAAACTGACAATTTTTCTCAATTGAATAGGATCCTTATTCTTTCGTTAAAAAGTTGAAAAACTATCAAATAAATTTAATAAGTCAATCAGCTTGTTGCGCTCCATGGCAAATAACTATAAACTCATTTTTTACTTTACAGGAAACGTAAAATCGAAGTACCTTCAGACGCCAGCACATCAAGCAACCCCAATGTGTCAAATTTCTTTGATTAGTATTCAACTTTATTGCATGTAGAATAAGATTAATGTTCAATTGGGATAATTTTACAGTTTGCGGTAGCTTCATGTGCTGGCGTCTGTACCTACCGTGTGGTCTCTAACGTAATAAATGTTCAGATGCATATAAAACAACACTACTAAAAATAAGCAGATACTATCTATACTTAAATGGCGTGCGTAGTTAAATATCAAGATATCTTTGGTATTAAACCTTTAAGAACTTTTTAGAAATACTTTACGACCATGTAAGTGTTATTTTTCGAAAACAGATAAACTAAGCCCATGTTTTTTTTTGTCATTTGCATTGTATTATAATTATTAATTCTAAATACATTTAGTCATTTGCAATTAACAAATCAAATTGTATATCGAAAGTTTTATAATTACTTAACCAATTCAATTTGATACGAAATTTCGCATGCCAAATACTACATGGCAGGTACCATAAATTTTGTGACAACTAACCAGGGGCTCGAGTCTGCTATTGCAATCGTGTCTCAATGACCGGTCATTGATCGAATATTTAACAACTTTGACAGTTGTTTTATGGGAAATGTGTCATAAGTTTGACGTTATACGTCAAAAATCGATCATTGACCGGTCATTGAGACACGATTGCAATAGCAGACTCGACCCCCTGTGTAGCATCAATACCTTAATTCAATGCAAATAAAACGTATGTATTTTATTCTATATGAAAATGAAATGTAGTCCTAAACTTTGTTATTTACTACAAACATTTTGTGCTAACTTTTGTAATGTAATTTGTGTAAACTTATACTTAATGTGTAATAGACATAAATATTAATTTACACTTTACAGTACTTTATTTAACTCTCCTTGAACTCTCCGCTACGTTTCATACTTTCTCGATTATTCAATGCGTTTATAATGAAGATTTGTGTCGATTGTCAACTTAAGGATTTTGTTAGAATATACTCAAGAATCGGAAAGCAAATGTTTTCTCACTTTTGATTTAGGTACAGGCGCCAGCACATCAAGTAACCCCAATATGTCAAATTTCTTTGATCGTTTTTCAACTTTATGTTAAACGGAATAAGGTTAATATCAATTGGGAAAATTTGACACATTGGGGTAACTAGATGTGCTGGCGTCTGTACATAAAGGTGATAAATACAAACATACGTGAACTCACGTATTTTCCCATGGGGTAAAACAGACATATACTCGTCTTGCTTCGTTGTCGTACTTATATCAAACACACACGCTAAGTACGCGTACTATGTACCTACAGACGCCAGCACGTCAACTGTCAAATCCTCCCAATTGAACGTGAACCTTATGCTATTATTAATAAAGTTGAAAAACTATCAATATTTTTGCCACATTAGGAGCTTGATTTGCTGGTCACTGTACTAATATTTAATGTGATATAACTACAAATAACCAAAAACATATTACAAAGATCCCCGTTTCGACAAATTCTATGTTAAATTAAAAAAGCAAAACTGCTGTTTGATTTTGCTAACGAGATTTACAAAACATTATCTCCGTGTACATTTGAAATCTCCTATTTACTTAATTCGGGCAGTGACATCGCGCAATTTAAATAAAAATAGGCGGAATTATATCAAATGAAGTGGAAACAGAGTTCGTAGAGGCGTCTCAGCCATTTGTCCGGTCTTGTGTACCATTGCAATTTGTAATTTAGTTGCTTTATAGCTCTTGGCTTTCTCCAGGAATTTCGCTAAGTCTGCTGTAAAAGCAATTGCAGCTACCGTTATTGTGTCGTTAGGTTTTAAAGTTAGTATTTTGTTTATTCATACTTAGATTTTTGTTTATCGTTAAAACAAATCAAGTGTGTGTATCTTATGTACACAGTAATAATTCTATGGCGTAATAATAGAAAAAAAAACTTGAGAGGTGTTAAAGGACATCCGGATGGAATGAAGTTATATAGTTAGTTTTATTATTTATTATGAACAAAAAACCTGTATACACTCAACAAAAATAATCGTCGCGACACCACACTGTTCAATGCGAAATAGAAAGACGAAACGAATATAACTGGCTTGCTTTCTATGAGAGAGAGAGAGAGAGAGAGAGAGAGAGAGAGAGAGAGAGAAAGAGAGAGACAGAGAGAGAGAGAGAGAGGGAGAGATAGACAGAGAAACACGCGCACGCCGCACTACAACTATAGCAAAAAGTGTCGTTACAACTTTTGGTCTTAATTTTTTCCGTCTAGCCTCCTTTCGCAACGGGCGATAAGGAACTTCGTTCCAAAAAAACTAAAATGATGACTATAGCTATCTTCAGGGTGTCGGTAATAGTCGCAGTAATCTATCAGATTCAGCTACGCTTGCCAAGATCGAGCCGTGGGTGGGGAGACCATACATATAATTATTAAGATCTATCTGTGGCCGAGGTTGTTATTTGTAGATCTTTAACAGTTTATACGAGTAGGCAGAACCGCGAAAATTTGATAACCAGTCTAACCTAGGAGTGTCGTGTTACCTACTGGGTTGTGGAGGTCGGGTAGAGAGCCGATCTACTTATTCTAATATTATAGAGAAGAAAGATTAGATTGTTTGTTTGCATTGAATAGGCATCGAAACTACTGGACCAATTTGAAAAATTCTTCCACCGTTGAGAAGCTACGCTATCCTCGGGTGACATAGGCTTTCTTGTATTGTATACTATCAGGAACGTGAACTACGCGGGTGAAACTGCGTGACGTCTTCTAGTGTAAAATATTTGTATGTGGCTAAATTATAACAGCCGCATGGGTCGATCGAAGGTTAAGCCACGCTTGACGAGGTCGCTCCGTGGATGGGTAACCATTTATTACATACCAAGACTCCTCCGTGCCTCGGAAAGCACGTTAAGCCTGGTCCCGGCTGTCATTTGTAGATCTTTGACAGTCGTTTCTTGTAGTCAGAAGCACGAAAGTCTGACAACCAGTTTAACCAAGGGTTTTATGTTACCCAGTTACTGGGTTGTGGAGGTCTGACAGGCAGTCGCTCCATGTAAAACACTGCATCTGGTTAAACTGGAAGCCGACCCCAATATAGTTGGGAAAAGGCTAGGCAGATTATGAGTTGCATTCGGCTAGACTGAACCGGAATAGTTCGGAAACGGCTAGGCAAATGTGTGTAGGACAGTTTTGTTTATATTGTACCTACCTTACCAGTAGTCAGGTAAAAATGCTAACTCACCGCGACTGAAAGCTATGCCTGCCTAAGTAATTTAAATAACAAATATCACGTTGTATTCATCGATCATCAGTGTGTTCGACGTATTCTATTAAAATATTCAAATTCTGATGTGAATCTTTTTTTCTTGCAGTCTACCGATTTGTGTTACATTATTTTTAGAGGTGAAATATTGTGAAGTCGCATTACTGATGCGTAGTGATGCGCGGGTCAGTGACAATAGCATCAACACAAACGCATGAAAACAGTGTTGGAGAGCCCTTACTCCCCATTTCTGAGGTATGGGGTGAACGGTCGGGAAGCATATTCCTTGCTTTATCGTACTCTGCACATTCGTCAAAAAAATTGTGTGAACTAATAAATTGTATATCGCATTAATGCAACAATGAACTGTTTATAACTGTATTGTGTATCTAAGAATGTGTCTTTTGTTTTTGTTTTAATTTGTAAAACTGCATTTCCTATTTTAGTATTTAACGCATGTCTTGGCAGCCTTTAATGAAAGCAACACTGGTAAATTTAAATAATTAATGTAAACCTTATCATATATTTTGGTGTATGCTTTGTTGGTTGTATAAATAAATAAATTCTACCACAATCCCCAGCGATTTTATCTTGGTTTTGTGTACTACTACTAAACATAACAAACATAACAAACATAACATAACGCCTGTAATCCCCAAAGGGTTAGGTAGAGGTGTACCTTTAATAATAGGTACACCCACATTTCGCCAGTAATGTTTAAGTAACATGTACAAGGGGCGAGCCTATTGCCATCAATCGGGCACGAATCCAGGCTCCGGGCTGCTACTGAGAAATACCAGATGGGAAAACTCAGTAACACTTTGCCCGACCCGGGGATCGAATCCGGGACCTCATGCTTACGCCCACTAAACCAACGAAGCAGTACTACTAACACTAGTGATAATGTATTTTACGAACAAATTGGACCATATTGTTGTCCGAACTGAATAGATAAATAAATAAATTATAGATTAAGCTACTGTATGTCGTTCAACCAACACTACTGTGTGTCGTTCAACCAACAATTTCACATGTTCGACTGCGGCGAGTTTCCAAACATGTGTGCCCAATTTATCACGAGCTTCAAACAATAAAGGAAAACATCGCCACATCGTGAGGAAACCCAAACGCACACCTCACGAAAAATCTATTAGAATATTACTCTTTGAACTATTCATAGGCACAATGTAGGTTTATTTGTTCTGAATTTTGAAATAAAGTTGATAAACTGTCAAAGAAATTTGACACGTTGTGGTCAATGATATTGTAAGTAAAAAGTGTAGATAGGTTATATGCGCTCAGCAAGCGACACGTTAAAATGTAGCTAATTAGCCACACTTGACCTCAGTGTCGCGTCGCGCCGTCAACAGACGCGTGCGTGCGTTAGTGTGCCGTTTTTGAAGATTGAATGTTGTTTAGGTAACCTATCTACACCTTTTTACTTGTCTTATAATATCATTGGTTGAGGTAGCTTAATGTGATGGCCTGTGTACATTTGACGTGAAAAGTATCTTTGACTTTTTGTTATTATAAAAAAACAGACCAAAACCTTTCAAAAAGGTCACCTAACAGAATGAATTATTACACTAAATATTTTACGCATGAGAGTAAATAATTATCATTGTTTGCATACTTACCAAAAAAGTTTTTAAATCTATCGTCTTGTTCCGTTGGATGATCTAGATGTCATAGTGTGTCTTACGAGACGTTATGTTTACGGCAAAAATAAATAGATGCAGTATCCTAAATATGCTGCAGTTCCTCTAACAATAAATCAATCACATATAAATAGACCTGGATTAACACATAGGATAGATACTCTTTATCCCAGTAACGCCTACCCGTGGGATAATCGAGGGAAATTTACTTTTTACGAGGAACAAAGCGAACTTAATAATTTGTTTGTCAAAACATGCGTTTACATTCAAATTAAGAAAAAAAAAAGCTAATAAAGGTTATTAGCATAATCATCAACGCTCTACTACGAGTATTAGATAAAATCAAATATATCGTAGCTATTTCTTCGATCCTCGACCTCACTTAATCATGAACTCGAAAAACGTAAACATGAACAAACAGTAATCAACAGTTTAAAGAACCTAGGTAAGTACTGTGATAATAACAAATAATGATGAAACATTGTATTTATTTCCAAAAATTGGTTTTTACAAATACTTTTTGCAAAACATTCCTTAAAACCTTTCAGGAGTTGAACCTACTCTATCAATCATAGCTAAACAGTTTTAAGTATGAGGCTATCCCTTAAATCTCAAAAAAACCAATACACATTACATAAAAATTTATTTCAAATTTAAACGGAGAAAACGTATGAAACAGATGATTTTTTGTTTAGATTCCAGGATTATTGTCATAGTACCTACATTACATAACAATCTCTTACACCCTACCGATTTTAAATCGCTTGAATTTTCAAATCTAGATAGAACCATGGCCTGTATCACTGTATGCTGCATGGTTCCCTTGTACATACCAAAATTAAAAGTATACCTAAATTAAAAGTATACCACAGCGAAGTATTTTCCATAGAAAATTAAATGTGTCTATGGTACCTATTTATTACTGTCTTTAATCATGCATCGACCTCATTATTATGCTCACTAAAGGGTCTTTAATAGCCATAAAAACTGGCGTAATAATTACTGTCTATCGATCTCAATAACTTACGTAAATAACGAACTTAATTAATTAATGTTTTCGGGGGTAACACCACGGTAATATTACGTGGTAACACTAAGGCTACAGACACGTAGTCAGCGGGCAGCGGAGCGGGCGCGACACGTTTAAATGAAGAAATTTATATGGAATTGACTTAAAAGGCAGCGGGACGGGAGTGGAGCGGAAAACGCTTTTCGAGCTTTACGCGCTAGTCGAGTGCTGACCGCTCCGCTGGCACCCCACTGCCCGCTGACTTCGTGACCGTGGCCTAACGCCTATTGCAAACCTTCAGGATTAATTAGGCAGCCATATTAAGACTTTTATGACTATAAATATGTTCAATGATAAATTAATTATAAATATACATAATATCGTGACGACCTTCAAAAATTGTTTCAGTGGGACCTAATTATAGTTAATATTTTTTTATGTTTTTTTTTTAATTAATTACATCACGCCTGTATTCCCTGAAGTGTAAGGCAGAGGTGTATCTATAGTACACTCACATTTCGCCAGTTATAGACCCATAAAATAGGGGGCGAGCCTATTGGCATCGACCGGCGCATATCGACAACTAGGGCCACTAATGAGGCTGAAAAACTTAGCAAATAAAAAAGGCATCTTAGTTCATTTGTTTGGCGTAGGTATAACATGCGTGCTCCGACTAGACAAGTCCACTCATATCTTAGGGATTCTATCCTCAATAAACCATCTCAGATACTGCATAGTCTTCGTATGACCTGACCAAGATAACGTCTGGGCTTTATTAAAAGAGACTGTGAATTGAACTGAACTTTGAACTGAGTTTTCTTAGGTGTTCTCCTCATAGTAGTCAAATAGTGGAACACTGACCTCACCTCGCTAGTTTAAAATCATATTACTTATTTGACGTGTGTGTTTGTGAAGACCAATTTACCAATTTACATAATTTTTCTTTGACGTACTAACTACGTTATAAATTATGTTCACGTAAACTATTTCGCAATGCTATTTAAAAGTTACTTCTAAACTTCACAATTGGATTTAGGGCACCTAGCCGTGAAGGCACTCGTCAGTCGTCAGCGAACTTCACTAAGTAGGCATTTATAAGCAAATCTTGGTAAATACTTCGAACCTTGTGCCACTCAACTGGGGTCGTAAAATCCCCAAGAATTCAAGACGACTCAACAACACGTGTATTCGTAAATACTACGCTTTAATTAGAATAAATAAGACTTTGTATTTCTTGCCTTTTTCAGGAACGTAGATCTATCTATACTAATATTATAAATAAAGAGGAAAGGTTTGATTGTTTGTTTGTTTGCATCGAATAGGCTTCGAAACTACTCGACCGATTTGAAAAATTCTTTCACCGTGGGGAAGCTACAATATCCCTGGGTGACATAGGCTATTTTGTATCACTGTATTCCCACGGGAACGGGAACTACGCAGGTGAAACTGCGTGACGTCTGCTAGTACATTATAAGAGACTTCGGGCACGATTTCATTTGCATGAAAAAAACCTAACGTATCTTATGGCATTTGGCAAAAGTAAAGTTTTCTATCAGTAAAAGAATTTTTAAAATAGATTTAGCAGTTCCGGAGATTACCTCCAGCATACAAACCTACAATCAAACTAATTTTACCTCGTTATAAAACTAGTAGAGATACAATTTTTGTCAGCCATGACGTGTTGTCATGGCTATTTTTTTTTAATTGCCGTAATTAATTCCAGGTAAGTTTCATTTGTGTCCCGATGACCTAATTAAAAATATATTTTCATATCACGTTCTAGATTGGGGATCAAGGGGAGAACGGATTTAAATAACATCTTACCGACCCAATTGTCAACCTCACCTGCACGCGCCGTTGGGCGACAGCGTGGCGTAGCCACTCTGGGGTGTTCCCTGCTAGATAACAGACGAGGCACTGGCGACCGAGTCAGTGGCGGTATAACCACTCACCCAGGTAACTGCCTGGAAGAGGCTATCATGAGCCTTGGGAACTAAATTATCCCAAAAAGAGTGGCCATAGTGCCTTGGGAAACTGCTATGAGATTATTTCCCAAACCCCCTTTTAATGAAAATGTCTAATAATGAGAGCGAGTATTTGTCATGCGATCCGGCTAACACCCGGCGCCCTCCGGTATCCGGGCCGGTGGGTGAGAAATTGGTTACCGAAGACTCCATGGAAGTAGGCGACCAGGCTTCCATGATAGTGAATGTTACTGGCAGCAAGAAATACGTTCAGCAAGCTTTTCACCCTAGTTTGTTTTTATCTCGACCTAGATGCAACTCCCTAGGTAGCACATCAAGCAAAGAAATGCAAGAGGCGACAAGCGTAAAACAGCTTGAGGTCAAAAATACAGTTTCGTCACCCAGCGAACAACAAAGACAACCATCATTTAGTGTTACTAGCACACCTCGTCCACCTGAATGGCAAAGAGTTCCTTCTAACAGAAGCAATAAGCGCAAGAAAGTTTCACAATCACCCTCACCAGAGGCGATCAAAACCTCCAACAAATATAGTGGCCTTCAAATAGATCTCACTGAAGATGAAAGTGTACCAAAACCGAAACGCCCCAATAAACCTCCACCAATTATCTTGTACGGTGTTGAGGATGTCAACAAACTCACAGACCTTCTACACTCTGTTACAAACAAGGGCGACTTCATCTTCAAAATCGTCAACAGAAATCAGTTGAGAATTAATAGCCTGGACATTGAGGCTTACAAGAAAATTATGACCCTAGTCCGTGAAAAAGGCCTTATAGGACACACTTTTAATAGGAAGGATCAACGATGTTACCGATTCGTAATCAAAAATCTGCATCACACAACCCCACATACTGCGATAATAGAGGAAATTGAAAAAACGGAAAACCAAGTCATCGGAGAAATCATTAATGTAAAGTTTGGGCCTGAAAAGAAGCCAACTTCTACTTTTTTTTGTTAACTTAGTGTCTAACCCAAATAATAGCGCAGTTAAAACCATAAGGTCCATTTACCATCAAACAGTTTCTATCGAAGAGCCTAAAAGGAAATCCTCTATTCCACAGTGCCAGCGATGTCAGCAATATGGGCACTCAAAAAATTACTGCATGATGCCCTATCGCTGTGTGAAATGCGCGCAAGCGCACAAAACATCTGAGTGCCCAAAAAAAGATCGGAACACACCGGCAAAGTGCGTTTTATGTGAAGGTTCACATCCTGCGAACTACAAAGGATGCGCCGTCTACAGGGAGATTCTAAATAGAAGAACAAGTCATAAATCCACAATCAAAACCATACCCCTTGCAGAGCCCAAAATTTTACCCACAACCATATTAAACAGACCACAAACTGAAAACAAACAACCGACACATTACGCTCATGATAAAATTGGACTTACATATGCAGAAGCTACTAAAAATGAACACAAATTAGAAACACTGCTCATACAACAGGCTGAAAAGCTAGATAAATTATTAGACCAGATGTCGACAATGATGAATTTACTCACAACAATCATTAGTAAACTTGTCCGATAAAATGGCTACACTCAGAGTTGGAGCCTGGAACATAAATGGACTGGTCAAACATAAACAAGACGTAGAGATACTCCTTACCTTACATAACATAGATGTTCTTTTAGTTTCAGAAGCACACCTAACTTCAAATCATTTATGTAACTTCAAAAACTACAGTATATACTCCACATTTCACCCCGATGGAACTGCACACGCAGGGACAGCGATCATAATAAAAAAGCACATTAAACACGATGTTCTGGAGGAGTATAAAACTGACCAAATACAAGCCACCACAGTAGTGGTTCAGGATAAGCAGAGCTCACTAACCCTATCCGCTATATATTGCCCTCCTAAGCACATCCTAAAGAAAGATACCTTTACAGACTTCTTCAGAACTCTTGGCCAAAGATTCATATGTGGCGGAGATTGGAACGCTAAAAATATCTACTGGGGTTCCCGACTGACATTACCCAGAGGAAGAGAACTGAAAAAAAGCCTTGATGAAAATAAATTACACGTCCTGAGCACAGGTGAACCTTCATACTGGCCAACAGACTCCAACAAGCTTCCTGACCTGTTGGACTTTTTCGTGTATAAGGGACTTTCTAACTTGTATATAAATGCTGAAAGTTGCCTGGATAGCAGTTCAGATCACACCCCTCTGATAGCCACTATAAGCACCACAATAATAGAAAGACAGTTTAAAATAAAGCTGTACAACAAGAAAACTGATTGGTTAGGATTCAGACAATATATCGAGACGCACGTTAACCTAAAAGTACCCCTAAAAACAAACGATGACATTGATGAAGCTGCTAAAAATATTACAAACCTCATCCAGAAAGCTGCATGGAAATGCACACCTACACCTACCAGGCCTGGGTACAGTAATATTTCCAAGGAAATAAGGAGTAAGGTTCTGGAAAAAAAGAGGCTCAGGAGAGTTTGGCATACCAGTCGACATGCCTCTGACAAACGAGACTTTAATAAAGCATCCGCAAACTTGAAGCGGTATCTGAAAGGTATCGAAGATGAGACCCTAAAAAATAGACTGGAAAATCTGGATCCTATAGCTAAAAATGAATACTCACTTTGGAACACCGTAAAGCATAACAAAAATGCGCCCCAAACTACTCAGCATCCTCTACGGTTAAGCAATAATACATGGGCAAGAAAAGACGACGAACGTGCAGAGGCCTTTGGATCCTTCTTAGCCGATGTATTCACTCCCAATTCCGGTGACACATCAAACGGTAAAGAGATCCAAGAGTATTTGGAAACAGATCTACAACTCAGTCTTCCACTACAGTACTGCTCACCTCGTGAAATCTGGAGAATTATAATAGGTCTTGAACTAAATAAAGCTCCTGGATACTGCCTTATAACCGCTGAAATCCTACGCCAACTGCCAAAAAAAGCCATCGTCTTCATAACACAGCTTTTTAACGGAATTTTACGGACTGGATATTTTCCTAGAATATGGAAGGTTTCAGAAATAATCATGATCCCTAAGCCAGGAAAAGCACCGCACCTTGTGTCGTCCTACAGGCCAATAAGCCTCCTGCCTGTTATGTCTAAACTGTTTGAGAAAGTCGTTGCTCGTAGGCTTAATGTCATACTGAAAAATAGCAACATCATACCGCAACATCAATTCGGATTCAGAACAGGACATTCTACCGTGGAGCAAGTGCATAGGGTTGTGAATAAGGTACGAGAGGGACTGGAACGAAAAGAGTACTGTTCAGCAGTATTTCTAGACGTACAACAAGCGTTCGACAAGGTCTGGCACCTGGGCTTATTATTTAAGATAAAAAAACAACTACCACACAACCTGTTTGTACTATCAAAGTCTTACTTAGAAGACAGATTCTTCCGGGTAAAACTTAATGACTCGTATTCAAGATTCCATAACATACAGGCTGGCGTACCCCAGGGCTCCGTTTTAGGTCCAACTCTCTACTTAATATACACAGCAGACTTACCAACGTCAGAGGGAATTCTCTCTGCCACCTTTGCTGATGATACAGCTGCTTTGTGCAATAACAAAAACCCTCATATGGCCTCACTTATGCTACAAAATCACCTTAATAAAGTCAATAAGTGGATGAGAGAATGGAAAATAAAAGCCAGTGCTAACAAGTCCATACACGTGACATTTACTCTTAGAAAAGATGATTGCCCACCTGTTAAACTCGGAGATGATATACTCCCACACGGGACAACTGCTAAGTACCTCGGCGTACATCTCGACAGAAAACAAACGTGGAGATGCCACATAGAGAAAAAACGGGACGAACTTAATATACTACTCCGAAAACTGAGCTGGCTCTTAGGAAAAACATCACACGTATCGCTAGAAAACAAAGTCCTCATCTACAAAGCAGTATTAAAGCCTGTCTGGACATACGGAGTCGAGCTGTGGGGCTCTGCGAGGAATTCAAATGTGGAAATTCTCCAGCGATTTCAAAATAAAGCCCTCAAAATTATATCAAATGCTCCTTGGTTTATGAAAATGTCAGAAATACATGAGCATCTGCAAATCAAAACTATAAAAGAGGAAGTCGAACACAGGAGACAGTCATACAAATGCCGCATAAAATCACATACCAACACCTTAGCCACAGCCCTGAGTGTACCAATAGCTATCAAAAGGCTCAAACGCCACCACATATGGGACTTTACAAAATAAAGTCCAAGTAATTTTGAGAGGCAGATTCTTCGTTGGAAGAATGGACCTCGGCAGTCAACTTTCGCACAAAAAATCTGCTAAAAGTTATCTAACTGATTGCAAGATAAACAAGGAAAAAAAAAAAAAAAAAAAAAATATCACGTTCTAGATAATGAAATGCATATTTATGAAAACATACCTACATCTAATCACGTAATTGATTCACTAGCTTCAGAACCCTTCCAAGAAGGCTGTGATTCCTAGAACTTTGCTTTACTGAGCAATAGTTTATTAAGTAAATTTTGCACCTAATGTCGTGACGGAAATTTAGAATAAGTATTTTTAGGTAAGACATAAGTCAGACACCCGGCCTTCGTTAGGCAAAGCACTTTTAAAGCAAGTCACAGCACTATATTCCTGCCACTTTAGTATCTGTTATGTTTGCACATATTTATTAAGCAAGACTGGAATACTTTAGCGTTTACCGCGGCGCATATAAAACAGCCGAAGATTTACTTGTGTGCTTTACTACCACTAAAATGTAACAAGCAATAACAATACAAAGTAGATTAATATCGTAAAATGGTGTTACTAGTAATACAACACAAGGAACATAAACATTACGGCTCATTAACGTGAATTATTAAGCGGTAACACTTTTATATCGTTATTTAACCATGAATATTATCTCTTATCTATATTTTCATCTCTCTTGACTATGTATTTATTTTGTTTTAAGTATGTATGTATATGTGTCTTTTTATTTTTACGTGTCACTTATTTTATGTCACTTATCACATCACAAATATTCATACACACATACACATACATCAGTACACACCACCACTCTCTTCCCACACACACACACTCATTTTGTGTAAAATGAGTGTGTGTGTGTATAATATTAATCAAATATTTGTGTGTGTTGTGGTGTGTGTACACCACAACACACACAAATATTTGATTAATATTATTAAGCATTCATAATGGTAGATCGACACACTTTCACTTTCACTTTTGTAAACTTCAGTTTTATTAAATTCCAATTTTGACCGATCACTGTCCCTTAAGATGTAGGTCTTCTAGTTTAAGGGACAGGGTTCTTTACTATTTTGGTATGCATAGACTTTTTATAGAATTAAATCTCCAGTGCACTAAAAACGATGTTTATTTATTATGCTTATTGTATCTCTTCCACCTTGTTTTAAACTGTGTCTGTGTGTACCTATTACTTGGATAAATATATTTTGTTATTATTATTATTTGTCCTTAATCTTTACCCAATTGCACGTGTCTTGTTCCATCTCCGCACTACCTTAAGGTAGACTGGAAGAAAATGCCTAAGGCATTAAGTCCGCCTTAGTACAGTTTTTAGAGTTTTAATAAATAAATTAAAATTTAATCCTCTGTGAGTTTCAGTAGTATATCTACTACGAAGTTTTTACAACATCCATTCTATTCACTCGGGTCTTATTGTCAGACCTTCATCACATGTTACCACACGAATTAACGTCTGGAGTGAGTTACAATGCTTTGCTAAAATAACAACGCCATTCACTGGACTTGTTCACCTTAAAATACTTTTACTAAAAAGTTGCGAAATGCTACGTGCTTTCAATTAATTAAAATGACGCCCCAGGCGTTGACCGTTTAAGTCGAGTTTAATAAATGAATGGTAAAATAAAACATGTGTTTCTTCACGTGTCACTGGAGTCTGAATTTATACTTAGGAGCAAATAAATGGAGCCACTTCCTTTTTTCACAACTAATTGTTAATATTCTTGAAAACAGGAAACGTATCAATTCAAACCATACATATGCTCCACTATTTTCTAATTAGTACAAAAAAAAATGGTCTGTATCCGTACCTGTTACTGATCATATTTGCGTAATTAAAGTAAAAAAATAGAAATTCGATTTTTAAATGCTACTATTTAGTTAAACTTAAATAACGAAAACAGCTGTTGGAGGCGGGCATGCTTGAGCGAGATCAAGCGAACGTGAGCGAGAGACGTCATGAATAGCCTGTACCATATTTCCATAAATTGGGTGGCATAAACAATTTTTTTGGGATATAAACAAACGCAACGGTAACTCTACAATACGCACATAAATCCGAAAACCCCAGAGGTGCGTGCCTCGAGCCCTGTAACTTTGGCAATCCGCCGGTCACGCAGCAGATGATGATAATTTATCTTTACACACTTATCACACATTTATGTGTGTAAGGTAAATATTGCAGCTAAATCACCTCGTTACTGTAAATGGATATAGAATGATGCTGCTAATAGATTTATAATCTCTTGATCATTATCCACTTCTCTCCACCTTTACCAGGCGAGAATTTAAAATGAATTGCGTCCGTGCTCCCAATTTCCCAAGGCCTTTCTTAAATTTATATAGCGATAACACAATAACACAGATTCCTTTCATGTAGCGTTATTGTGATACGTTATTTTGTATGATCGTAAACGTCTCAAAAGAATCTGTTTACTTTCAATAAAAACTGGCCAAGTGCGTGTTGAACTCGCGCATGAAGGGTTCCGTATCTATGAAACTTATTGATATCGAGCAAATCAAATTCTAAAAATGTTACTTGAAAATATGTATTTCTTCTTTCTTCTTTCCCAAATAAATTATTATTATTTAATATAATAATTATTACCTAATTATTTTATTCTGTTTTAAGTCACATCATCTGCTAACCTTTTCCCAACTATGTTGGGGTGGGTTTCCAGTTAAACTGGATGCAGCAGAATACCAGTGTTTTGTAGCGACTGCCTGTCTGACCTCCACAACCCAGTAACTGAGTAACACGTTACTTATGGTTAAACTGGTTGTCTAGGCTTTCGGGCTTCTGACTTCTTGTAACGACTGTCAAAGATCTACAAATGATAGCCTGAACCAACGGCTTATAGTGCTTTCCCAGGCACAGTGGAGTCTTGATATGTAATGGATGGTCACCCATCCACGGACTCTCCTCGTCAAGCGTAACTTAACGTTCGATCGATCCGTGAGGCTGTTATTATGTAGCCACTAGCTCCTCCAGTTTATTCAGTATTTAACGTTAGAGTGGCAACATAAATAGGTACAAAGTCAAAATCTGTGAAAATTTCAATTGTTTATCCATCACAGTTCATGAGATTCAGCCTTGTTAAAGACAAATAGTGGGACGGACAGTGGAGACACAGTAAAAAAGTCCCATTTTTACCCTTCGGGTACGGAACCCTAAAAAGTACCTATGTACATTGCGATGAGTCACCGTAAACGTCAAAGATACCTACTACGAAAGCTGTTCACTGTCGCCACTGTTTAGTGAACAAAGATTACGATGCAAATATATAGCCCCAAACTTACTTTGAACGTCACTGGAGCGTATTACTTCGTTCGCTCAACTGACTTAGGTGTCTATTCATTTTTAACCGACTTATAAAAAGCGAGGAGGTTCTAAATTTGATTTTTTTTTCTTATGAGTGTTACTTGTGAAATCGGTTTTGGTAGTTTGGTTTTAATTTAATATCAAATTAGCTGGAAAAAACGAGACAATCATTGAGATTTGTATCTGTAGTGATAAAAAAATACTGTATTATTAATAGGTGTAATTTAGCTCTCGTTTCGGAAGTCGGTGACCAATAATTAATAAAGAAAAAATATGAAAATACTTCGTTATTTTATTACACTGTAATGTTGACGATAGTTATTTTTTTTTAATGACCTTAACTTGCACGGATGTGCCTACGTTATTTTTATGTTAGTACTTTTTTATCGACTTTTTTTTCTGTGTTGGTGGGTTGCATTTTGTTAATATTACACTTTTTTTATATTATTGTTAGTTTAGCCTGTAAGCCTTCTGTATAAAGTCAGTGTCAAACTTTTGAACATCAGACTTATACGAATAAATTAAGAGAACGATTCTAGTTGCACATTCCAAAAGGTAGTTTCATATAGAGAATAATGGGCAAGAAACTACATAAGTACTAACTCTTATATAATAATAAGACTGGCACAGAAATATCGATAAAATCTTAACTTGATTCTTCACTATAGCGAGCGGATAAGTGTCTCAGTGCATTGAGCCTTTGAGTGTAAATTCAATGAAGCCATATCTATCTATCTGTCGATGACTTTATTGTCTCCACTGAGTTTAAAATTTTACTTTAAAAGCTTCATACGATTTTATTTTAAATTGAATGTGTCACTACATTGTCGCACTATCGAATTATTTCAAAGGGACACGACGTGTACTGAATTTCAGTGCAAAATGTAGTAAATCATTTTTTTTTTAATGTAATAAAAATGAAAGATCGTAACGCAATAAATTGTATTGACAGCTATTGTACGTTTAATAGAGCAGGTCTGGGGAATGGAAGTGCCACCGGGAAACGTGGTCGTGTTGACCCTTTAGATAAATTGTTTTTTTCGCACCCGAAAACATTGGATCCTTCCCATTTTATTAAAATCTTTTGAACGTGATCACGCCCGACCGAATGAGGAAAGTAAGTTGTACAATTTCTCTGAATCTGACAACGACGAAGGACTTAAAATTATCATTCTGTCATAATTGTTACCAAAAGAATTCTGTGTTTTTATGGTGTACAAATAAAGAGTATTCCATTGTATTTTAGTGTTAACCTCTGAGATAAAACATGATAATAATAGACATACACAGTAAATACCTCCTAGTTAAGTTAGCTAGTTGTGATCTCCGGATATTCCCTTTCATTTTTCATGAAAACCTTGGCATATCTCAACTTCAATATTATGATTAAGGGCATGAGTATAAAATCAAATACATACATAAAATCTAGATCCTAACTCTTCATTCCGAACAGCATTAAACATAAACCGACTCGTGATGCGATAAACTTTTACAACTACCGACAATTTTACTGCCGATGACTTATGTAAGTACCTTTATACATACATACATACAAACATATGTACGTAAATGCTCGTTTACTCCGAGGTTGCCAAATATCCGGCCACACGCTCTGACTAGGGAAAACAAATGAAAATCGAACATTCTATCACCCACAGAGTTTGTACTTAGTGCCTACATATACAGGATGAGATCCCGGGACATACTTAGTCGAAAATACAACTTGTAGGTATAGACACCAGCAAAGCAACCTACCTCTTACTGTAAAATTTTCCCAATAGAACTTTAACCTTCTATTCGTGATAAAGGTTGAAAACTATCAGAGGAATGTGTCACATTAGGTTAGCTTGAAGTGCTGGCCTCTGTAGTCTGTACCATGAGTACTAGTATATAATTGTGAATCCCCCTAAATTTCCGTAGGTTGTTTCCTAATTTTTACGTTTGTTTTATGTTATTTTTGCTTATAGAATGTACCATGGCAAAATCATCATTCCTAATGTTTGCGTGTTGTGCACGATAATTTGTTCTGTCTAGGTGTAATTTATCTATAATATGTATGTATTTAGAAAAATATAAGTATGTTTATCAGCTGTTTAGTACCCATAACACAAGCTCTCAGATCAAGCTTAGCTTTGGACTAAATGGCGTTGTGAAAAAGAAAAAAAAAGATGATAATTTGACAAATGACATTCTGGGGGCCACAATCCTGTGCTGAAGTCATAGTATCAAGTTGTGTTCCACTCTGTATAGGTATTTAATCATATGAGATTATTCTTTAAATGTAAAGTCACTTCCTTCATGAATAATCATTCATTTGGACTGATCACGATTTTATACAGTTTCAAACAAAAAGAACATAACATAACATCACGCCTGGAATCCCCGAAAGGTCAGGCAGAGGTGTACCTGTAGTACACCCACATTTCGACAGTTATGTTTAAGTCCCATGTAGAAGAGGGCGAGCGTATGCCTTCAATCGGGCATAAATCTAGATTCCAAGCTGCTATTGAAAAATTCCAAATAGAAAAACTCAGCAATATTACACCTCTGCCTAGCCCTTCGGGGATTACAGGCGTGACGTTATGTTATGTTATATGTTTTTACTTGTAAACTAAGTAAAGCTGACGGAAAATTTCAACGCTGTGAGGTTCAGGCCAAATGTGCGACGATGCCCACCCTGTATACTTATCTTCGATCGAAACAATACCTACCTCCAAAACTTTTCCAGTCTCTGTACACTACAGTTGAAATACTCTAATGCTCGTTTAATCGACCCTAACCCAACCCATTTCAAGTACCCTTTGCCTTTTAAATCTTCTCCGTACCTCCATTATTTGTGACCTCAGCCTCCAAAATGTCGATCACTTGTTTACTAAATCAAACATCCATATAGGAACCCATTTGTCACTTAATCCACCGAATTTGTAGACAGAGAAGCCTCCACATAATACCGTTCAATACTTGATATTCAATACCTTCTGGTTATCAAATAACTCGAGCCGCGGTCCTAAGGATTAGTACAAACTTGTGTCATGTAATATAATCAGTAAGGTAAAGCATTGTTTTAGGGAGACATATATCCAAGTTGTCACTAGTACTAGACGATTTTCAACGCTCGGCTCGCGGTCGAGAGTTGAGAATCTAACAGTACAATTAATACATTTAGGTGTCGCTTAGTTTTAGTGAAAACGGGCATAAGTAAACAGTGTAGCACAGGGTGAACAGTGAACAATTGGCTCAAAACTTTGTATTGAAACTGTTATTAAATTTACAATTGTTTATGGACGGGAAACTGTTTATAATAGCGATTAATAAAAAATATTGCGGACTAAATTTTAATAGTCTTTTCTTTGAATCTTTTAAAAAAAACAACTAGATATTGTATCTTTGACAGTGACAGTCGGTGTCGTAATGTGAATGACGTGTTGACTCTGTGGTCAAGACCTCACCTCTTATGCCCTTAGTTTTGTATTTACTATGTGTATTTAAGGTTTATCTTAATTCACTGA
The DNA here is from genome assembly GCA_921972225.1 of Euplexia lucipara. Lineage (NCBI taxonomy): Eukaryota > Metazoa > Arthropoda > Insecta > Lepidoptera > Noctuidae > Euplexia > Euplexia lucipara. The sequence continues at coordinate 11,116,382 of OV179144.1, forward strand.
CATTGGCGAATGAAACCTTGACTCGGCGAGTAATTTAAGTTTAAAATTGAGCAAGCGTGGTGACCGGTATAAGAAGAGGCCTGTGCCCTGCAGTGGGTATTGTTACCACACATTTTTTTTGTGTTACATTATTTTATTAACATTATCATGCCACTGTCTAAGCCAAATATGATAATATGATAATATTTATTTAAGTATCTGCTCAAAATGCAGGTATTTAGAATAAGATGACAAAAATAATATTAAAGTGCCCTTGTACATACATCTTACCATTTTAGCACCCAAACATTGATGCAGTTTATCAAAAAAACATACAATTGTAATTAACTAGCCAACGGCTAGTAGCGGGCGAAGCCGCTGGCAACGGCCAGCGGCTTCGCCCGCTACAACTCGAAAAATATCCCACGGGAAGATATAATCGGTATAAAAACTATCCTATGTGTTAATCTAGGTTATAAACTATATGTGTACTAAATTTAATCCAAATCCGTTCCGTAGTTTTTGCGTGAAAGAGTAACAAACATCCATCCATCCAAACAAACTTTCACGTTTATAATATTAGTAAGACAAAATTTCATTACAATTAAAATTGGTAGCATTTGTTTATTAGAAATACAATACGTTTATTTTTCGAAACTGTTGCTGACTACTACCACTGTTTACTTGGACTACTAATATCTCTTGTTTGCTGACGATGTCTTTTCTATATATTGTACATAGGTACAATACACATACGATACGATGTTAATGAGTTCAAAACTTGAGATTCTTAAATATTTTGTCCCTGACTTCACTTTAGTGCATTACAACTTAAAGCTAGTGAAGTCAGGTAAACAGCGGTGTCATTCTATAAAAAACGAAGTGAGATGTCATCTTAACTGGCCTGTTGGTCTAGTAGTTTGATGCCCTGACTGCTATGCTGGAGGTCGTGGGTTCGATTCCCACCCAGGACAAATATTTGGGTGATGAGCAGGATCATTTGTTCTGTGTCTGGGTGTAATTTATCTATAACATGTACCTATGTATTTAGAAATGGATATTAGTAGTATTATTATTGTCATTTATTATTTTGTACATACATAGGTATAAATTACATTTTAAAATATTGATATAAAAATAATAAAAACATTTAAAAATATAAAAAATAGTGAACTACCGAAGGCGGAAGCAGGGTCTAAGCTACCGGTGGTTAGGGCTCCAGAGACAGGAACCTCCTTACGATGCGGGCCGTATCAAGAAGTACTGCCTTCTGGATCAGGTTCTTGACCCAACCGTGCAACGAAAGCCTCGAAAGATGCTCATTGCTTTTAGGCATAAGGCCATTGGCTGTTACGACTATCGGCACAATGACAGCCGAGTCTACATCCCACATGTCGACAACCTCGCGTTCTAAGTCGAGATATTTGATTTTTTTCTCTTTCTCAGCTTTCACGAGATTTTTTTAGGTTTAGTAGTATTATCATTAGTCTAGTACCCATAACACAAACTCTGCTTAGCTTGGAACTAGATGGCGTTGTGTGACAGTTTTTGTTATCTGGTGCTGATGCTATGGATTCTAATCTAGATGAGGGACTAAAAACTAATATTTTGTCAAATAGCCTATTCTCTTCACGCTCACTTAACCCAAGCATTCTCGTAGAGATTTTGAAAGAATTGAGTCAGTCATAAAATAAATAAATAAATAAATATTCTACAACTTTTTCACACAACGCCATTTAGTCCCAAGTTAAGCTTGAGAGCTTGTGTTATGGGTACTAAACAGCTGATAAACATACTTGTATATTTCTAAATACATACATATTATAGATAAATTACACCCAGACACAGAACAAATGATCGTGCTCATCACACAAACATTTGTCCTGGGTGGGAATCGAACCCACGACCTCCGGCATAGCAGTCAGGGTCACTAACTACTAGACCAACAGGCCAGTCGATTCGAGTCATGGGACCTACTTACTATTTATTGAACGACATAATATGACATGTTCCATATTGTGTATACCTAAGAATGTCCACAGAAAGTTTCCGAGCGATAATTACATAAGTTTGTTCGCACGTTCCATGACAAAAGCGACCGCGTTCTGGAGATGATGTTGGCAATGATTTGATTACGTAATTTAATGAGATATAAATTGAGTGAAACTGAGCTGGTTTTAACGGCTGTAACTCTTAATTAAAGTCTCAGCTTTCCAACGTTTCCAAGATCTTAGTCCGACTAAAGTAACACCTTCGTAATGAAGTCGTTGTTAAAGTTAAATTGCCATTACGCAGTCTCGGTTATTTTAGTTAGTTATCCAAGAAAGTAAACGATTTTTGGAACAAAATTCCTTACTGCGTGTTACGAAAGGAGGCTAGACGGAAAAAATTAAGACCAAAAGTTGTAACGACACTTTTTGCTATAGTTGTAAGCCGTGCGTCGTGCGCGTGTTTCTCTGTCTGTCTCTCTCTCTCTCTTATAGAAAGCAAGCCAGTTATTTTCGTTTCGTCTTTCTATTTCGCATTGAACAGTGTGGTGTCGCGACGATTATTTTTGTTGAGTGTATACAGTTTTTTTGTACATAATAAATAATAAAACTAACTATATAACTTCGTTCCACCCGGGTCACAACTCTCAAGTTTTTTTAAACTTTCATGTATATTATTATTTTATCTGTGCGGTTTTTTTTTTGCATGCATCGTTAACATTCACAAAATGTGAGTTTACTATAGGCATGCCTCTACCTAACCCTTTGAGGAATACAGGTGTGATGTTATGTTAAGATTTTTTGGGTGGGACCCTACAAAGCTTCCAAAAAGAAAAGCTTGAAAACTATGGAAACTCATTTTAACATTGGCTCTCGGTCAGTGAGACTCCCGTCCAGCCGTTTCAAGGGTATTTATTCATAACAAAAACTTAAAATAAATAAATAACTAAAACTAACAATAAATAACTACAAAGCGTCAAAAAATTCTTCTGCATCGCTGCCAGCTGGTAAAGTGCCCAAAAGACTGGCGGCATTGCCACGTTGAATGGCAATGCTTAGCCTCTGGCCAAAGTAGAGGCCAGCCCTTGGGTCACGGGAAGCGTCAACTAAACGTTTGCAGATGTCTTTGTAAAGAAGACGAGCACTCGGACCCCACGGCCCAAGAGTTTCAACCCCAAACGGCTCGAAAGTATAACTACCAACAAGGTTGCTATATTTCCGCCGCTTGAGGTTCTCAGCAGCCGCAGCAGCAGCGCCAGCACAGCATGTTGACCCAGGAAGATGGGATGGCGCAAGAGTATCGACACAAGTAGCGTCCCATACTAAAGGCCTACCCATCTTCCAAGGGAATAAAGACATACCGTCCGGTCTTTTGCCATCGTCGCGTGCCAAGCCATTGGGTTCTAAAACAGCTGGAACGCCGACGGAAACAAGAGCACGTCGGATGATGTCATTAATGTGTGCATGCCGTGCTATGCGACCCGCACTACGGCTGCATGATAAACCGTGATGTCCGAGGCTGTTGACAACTTCCCCACAGTGACAGCGATGAGGAGTAAGACATGTAGCTCCTAGACGAAGGGAAACAGCAAGGCGGAAAGTAGTGTCATCGAAAAGAGTGCCTATGTTCGACGACGGTAGTGCAAGAAGCCATAGTCCCGACTCCCATTCACCCACAGCGAGTAGGCGCGCACGCTCAGCAGCAGTGGTAGAAGAGTCAATTAGGTACTTCTGCACCGCTCTGCAGAGCGGCTCATCCCACCGACTCTGGGAAAATGGGTTTTCGGGAAGTTCTGAATTCGGGCAAGCGAGTTTCCAGGCATCCATAGCCTCGGTGAAGTACGGCACATCAAAATCAACCAGTGTGGTAGCTAAAATTTTCCTGATTAATTTCTCAGTGCCGCAGATCGAGGATATAAATGCCGGTAAACAAATACTAGAAATTTTGCGGACGCCAAGGCCTCCCATTCGAATAGGAAGACTAGCTTGTGCCCAAGCTCGGTCGTCCAAGGCCACATTTAAAATTGAGGTTAAAGTATTCCTGATAATTTGGTCCATTTTGCCCAGAAGGTTGGTGTGCTTCCATAAATGGGAAGCACGAAGGAAGTATGTTAATTTAGGGCCGAAACAGCAGTATCGAATTATGGTGATGGCCGAATGCATGTTAATTTGGAACAAACGTTGCGAAACATCATTGAAGTTTTGAATTTTTTCTTCAATAAAATTGTGGAATGAATTTTCGAATATTGGAGACCCAAGGAGACGAAGGGAACTTTTATCAACCGTTTTGATTTCTGGGGCTATTCTATTAAATTTGGAAAGTGTCAGTTGTCTGTCGGTACTGTCGGATATATATAATTCACATTTGGATAGGTTGAGATCTAGGCCTGTGGAATGGAGTTCATTTTTTAATATCTGTAAGTCATTCAAAACTGTGTCCACATCGCCTCCCAGGGTTCCATCGTCGAGATACCAGACGTTAAATTTAGAATTTAGCTGCCGAATGATTGGGTGAATGGCTAAACTAAAAATCACTGGCCCGAGGGGGTCACCTTGTTGACAGCCAACAGCTGATTCCAGAAGGTTGTCCCGATATAATAATTTAGAAGGATGTCTGTAACATTCAAGGGTTGGGTCAAATAAACAGACAAACAAAGACAGAGACAAAATATTTTAAGTTTGTTTCATTAAAAAAAGTCCGTTTTTTTGTACACTTGATAAGAATGTGTTATCAGTATTATTTCTTTAGAAAATAAATAATATAATCGATGAGAAATCTAAAATGAATACGTGGGAAAAATCCTGTTTCAAATTTTCCAGAGACCTCTTGTCTATTAATTTACGTAGATTGAATTAAATGTTTATTTATTTGTATACTTAGACGAATTAATAATAAGGAGGTGTCTATTTGTAATTTCAAAACAACAGCTTTTTCCTAATACTTTCACATGTAATTAACAAAAAGCTGTTCTTATACACACTCCTAGAAAAATATCAACCATACACGTGTATTAAAAAAATGTCCTTTTGCCGCTAATGTGAATGAACCTATGTCGCCGTTTGATGGATCACATTCTCTTATTGGATGGTATTATAAGAAAAAAAACGACCATAAAGTTATGAGATAAATTGATATATTGGGCACACTTTCCCAACATATTTAATATTATTTTCCAAAGAAAATAAGTTCAACGTGGTGATGGATAGCTCTATTAGTTGATATTAATAATTTGTTTGACAAACAGTATTGGATTTCCAAACCAGGTTTATTACTAAAATATTGGAAATAATGAGAGAATTTGAGAGTAAAATGATTCTAAAAGAATATTTTTTTTTTGTTTTTTAAAGATTTGTTTATTTATTTTATACTTGAAGCACACAAATGTAGGAACAGAAGCGGACTTAATGCCAAAGGCATTTTCTACCAGTCACTATTTCGTGTAGTAAAATTTTTGAAGAAACTTTAAAATTCAGGAAGGTAATGATTAAAATCGATTTCTTCTTCATCAATCGATTAATTTAAAAAACACAGGCTATTACTGAAACAAGTGCACAAATCTTGAATGAAAGGGAAGTTGATTAATGCAATCAAATTACACACGTTATTTATTGCTTTCATGATAAGGCAATCTCGACGTCAGCACCTAACGAATTTGTTAATTACCATAAATTTTCTGCGACTTAATGAATTCCTTAAACTGTAAATGATATGTCTTTAATTATTTTATAAATTTTGTTATACTTACCAATATTCAAAACTATAAACTACAAACACATACACATAAAACACACACTAGTTCACATTCATCACGTATACATGTAATAGATCAAATCCTCGATCACTTTATTTACTTAAACATTTAAGCCACTATAACACGATTACTAACGATTGTTTACACAGATTAGTTTTAAAGTTTCAACTGTAAAACTTTACTAAAGAACTTTAGTAAATTAACTTAGATACAAAGCAATTTATTTTCGTAGTTTTATTAGTGCTACGAGAGTCCGGGACGAGCTACGGCGTAGCTCGTAGCGGTATGAGCGCGCGTGAGGCGTGGGGTCTGGCGGGCATGCGGAACGCGACTGCCTTGCAGAGCTGCAGCTACGATTCTACGTGCGACGCTTGCCCGAAAAATACCTCTATACTATAGTGTGATACAGTCAACGTGACGGGTGTGTGTAAACAACCGTAACATAGCGTGTCGACTTATCACAACAATCACTGATAACTATCACATATGACTGCATAATAGCCGTGCCTTTTGTTGCCGGCTGCTAGCTGTGGTTCGAATTCTTACATATTTCTGTAAATGTCCCATTAGTATAATGGTAATGCAAATGGTCTAGTCAATGTGTAACTACGAACGTTTGCAGTAAAAGTAACTTTAAACATGGTCTATCACTGATGTAAGGAATCTCACAAACTTTTTTTGTTGAATTTTCGTTCGCATGTAACTGAGTATTTTTTTCGAAAGATAGCATGAAATTATTATTCAAAAGGTATGTTTGTGTACAGGTTTGTCACGTTTGACGTTCGTCTATGCCTGAAGCTCGTTTTTATTGCAAAGATAACATGTTAAGGACTCATGGGTAAACATTTGGTTTTGATATTGCTTTGTAAAATATATCAAGAGATATGAAGCGTAGAACAAGTTAGGGTTAAATAAGTTCCGTCTAGGTAAGTTTAATCAATTTAGCTACATGATATAAAATAACAAAGGACTCCTCGGAATACAAATTCTATTTCAAATAATTAAGCTTTAACTAATAAATTAACAGAAGTACCTCTACGAGACACATCAGCTGATAGTTTCAGTAAAAATCACCTCGTGAAAAGTAAAGTGAACTGAACTGAAAATGATATATGGTATTATTGTTTAAATCGTACCAACACAACATGGCTCTTAGAGATGTGACAAAAACAACAGCTCAATTGAAAACAGAAAAGTGTATCTAATTTAACTTGCATAGTTCTATTACAGACAGATATCGGGACAGGTGAAATTAAATAAAAGCTTGAAAAAATGTACCAGCCCTGTTTGCATATATAGGGTGACTGGTAATTAGTGACCGATACCTAAACACGTGATGGTACTCATGAATACGAATAATTTTTCCAAAGAAACTTTTTTTGATACTCATTAACTTTCAATTAATTCAATTACGTCAATACTGCACAACGGGAGCGGTGGCGTGGAAGCGTGTGACGCTAGTAGATTTCGCCCTTCCCGAGGTCTGACTTACAGCTGAAAGATCTTGCCGATTCGTGCCTACTGTGATCGATCACAGGCGCGCGCGCAGAAATATTAAATAGCGTCTTTGTTATTTTATTGTGTTATAAGTTATTGTGTATAAAAAAATAGTTTCTTTGGGAAAGTTAATTGAAATCATGAATACAATCACGTGTTTAATTATCGGTCACTAATTACCAGTCACCTTATATACACAAACTCACGCCTTCTTCCCGTGGAGGTAGGCAGTAGGCAGAACCTACAAAGTAGCACCTGCTACGATCTTTTACATACTCCTTTGGCTTCGTTTACGCTCAAGCAAGTCCCACGCACCTAACCTTTCTAAGAAACATCACCCATAAGGTATGTGAATGCCCTTATAGGGCGCCCCGTGCACTTATATCTGCCTTATTAATACCTTACTAAGCTGTACTTTTTATCATACGTATTTGAGTTATGCTGAGTAAAGCTTGTGCTGCAATTTTCATTGTAGAATTTTAGTACTCTTGCTCTCATCATAATTTATCCAAGTATGACGTAAAGTGCTTTGCTACGCACGCCGTGTTTGCAAAAATATGGCCTTGGTCAAGGCTGAAACAAACGCAAATCATTCAATATTATGGACATAGCGTCTATGTTTACCATTTTGGTCTTTGTTTTGGCAGAGCCCCGGTATGATACCATACCTACCTATAAATCTGGATTTATACCTAAGTTTATTAGTATATACCTAGTATAAGATCCAATTACTGTTTTCACTCGAAAAGTTAGTTTGATTCCTTAACGTATAAGTGTGTGGTATTAAATACGGCAAATATTGATTGGGAATAGACTAAGTATGTAATTATTTTTTTGATAAATAAACTAAAAAAGATTGGTTTCAAATACGAATAAATAAAAATGTTCCATTTAAATTAAAATCGAATGACAAAGGTGTGAAAATATTACCATTTAGCTACACTACTGACTGGCCCGCGTAGTAGATTATGGCACATACGCAAAATACGCGCTTTGACGTGGAGTTGCGGATACCAGCCCGGTATCTTTATCTTTATCTCTTACACTACTGACCTGGTCACGCGTTGCTGAAGCTCAAAAGTTTACTTACTTTGCTGTTAGAAAGCTTGTATTTTTTTATATTATCATATATTTATTGTATCTGTGTTAATAACTTAATAAATGACTTAAGATATAGAACTGATCATTGGAAAACATTTAGTTCACAATAACAAAATGTTGAGGTCATTTATAGAGATCAAAACTACTAATACATATATTTCTAACTTACTAATATTTACTTCCGTTCCAGAGTTTAACCCAGAAAAACATTGTAACGCGATGATTTTATGAAGAAGATGTTAGGAGATTCATAACTTTCCTATAGTAAATGTGTTATTATTAATACGGAAAAAATCCACGCGGTACGCTCACGTGAATACTACCCACACCTCATACAAAATATATGAGACTGAGTCACACATATCAAGTTTCTTAATACCTATTTCTTCGAACAGGAGCAAACTATACCTAGCAGTAGCTACTACGTCTATATAACATTAACATGCTGAGTCACACGAAGCTCAAACGATACCATTTAACCACTGCTAGTTTATTTTTATTAAGAACAGAAACCTAGACATTGAAGTAGATTTAACTTTTTTTCTGCAAAGGAAACATTTTGTACAGACGCCAGCACGTCAAGTTACCCCAATGTGTAACAAATTTCTTTGATCGTTTTTCAACTTTATGATAAACAAAATGAGGTTCATATTCAATTGGGAAAATTTGCCACATTGGGGTAACTTGAGGTGCTGGCGTCTGTACTTGTACATTTGGAACATGTTATAGGTACTCTCTATATTTAACACCATGTTATTGTACATTATACCTTTGTGTCAGAAATAAACAAATTTGATTTGGAATTTCAAAAACCCGCTCGTAGTATGTATTTTTCCAAGTTAACAAAAATGTATTGTATTGTATTGTGTATTTTTGTTAATACCTATGTGAGTACAATGTATCTACCAACATATCTTTTTATCGAGTCCGTTGCTTATTTTTTATATACCTATCTCAGTATAGCTCTTATTACTCTAGGTGCATCGTCCTCACATAAAATCTGATTGTTGTATACGAAGTATTGTACCTAATCCTATTTTAAAAGAGTAAGTATGGAGTTTCTTGCACATTCTTCTCCATATGGAACTACCATTTGGAATGTGCAACTAGAATCATTCTCTTAATTTATTTTATTTTGTAAGTTAACGTTCAAAAGTGCCTGTTATGGGTCTAATTGAAATAAACGATTTGACTTTGACTTGACCATCACCACAACTGAATACCCTAAAGAGGTTAGCAAAAGTGTTTAAAGTAAAAGATCACCCCGCGCCAGTTATATTTACGTCCTATTTGACAGAAGGTAAACTTACATGTTATTGGATGCTAGATTCTTGCATGCTACTTAAAAATTCAACGACATTGTTGTTAATCGGGGATCAAATCAAAACCTACCTAACGCAAAGCTGGCTGCATACACTTCCTTCAGACAGACAATAAAATTGTGACAACATTTCATACGCGACATAATTAACAACCCCGTTTATTGCCTAACGTTAATAAACTTTTTGTAGCGGGTAATTCGTTTTTTTATACGTGATTTAACTAAGTCCAATGATAATTTTGTATGTATTTTGATAATTTTGTGTATATTTATCAGATGTTTAGTACCCATAACACAAGCTCTGCTTAGCTTGGCGTTGTGTAAAAGTTGTGAAATATTTATATTTGTTTATTATATTTTTACTTCGAATAAAAACCTTTTTTTAATTCTTAAAATAGTGCTTGACTGCGATCCCACCTGATGGTAAGCAGTAAACAATATTTTTTAAGAAGCAATGGTGCGTGAACGCGTGCGTGTGTGTATGTGCGTGAACTTCTCTTTAAGAAATCACAGTAGATACTATTGAGAACAATAAAAATACAACCAAGCATTTTTTTTTATGATGGGCCTGTTAGTCTAGTAGTTAGTGATCCTGACTGCTATGTCGGAGGTCGTGGGTTCAATTCCCACCCAGGACAAATGTTTGTGTGATGAGCACGATTATTTTTTCTGTGTCTGATAGTATGTTTATATTTAGAAATATATAAGTATGTTTATCAGTTGTTTAGTACCTTTAGCACAAGCTCTGCTTAGCTTGGGACTAGAAAGCGTTGTGTAAAAGTTGTAGAATATTTATTTTTATTATTGTTTTCATTATTTACAAGCATGTGACAGTTATGAACTTTGATAACTAACTTTCTTTCTAGACGTGAAGACTTGTAATCGGCTGTCAGATAACCGTACTGTTACTTATTCCCATTGTAAGTATTAATCTGTAAGTCGTCCGTGATCGTCCTTAAATAAATTAAAAAACAAATAACGCACCACTGCGATCAAAAAAATTATTCGTGTCAACGTGTTAAGTTAGACGGACGATTATACGGCCTTTTTACGATAGCAATTTACGACCAGAGCGTTGACTACAATCACCAAACTTGTCTAATAAAATGATAGATACAACTCTATCATCATGAAATTGACGGTTCAACTACAATACAATGTCTATTTCACCCTTTAATTGGGTCATAGAGGTCAGATGGCACTCCTTAAATGTAAAATATTAATAGGTATTCGGCCGCATTGGTTTGATTGGACGGCGACCCGGCGCTATTTGGGAAGCGGTTCTTACGAATAGGAATAAAATAATAGGCTTTCTAAATAAATCTCTCAGTCTACGCTTGCAGAGGTCGGTCGGTCGCCGTAGATGGGTGACAATGCATTACAAATTAAGATCTCCGTGCCTCGGAAAGCACGTTAAGCCATTAGTTCTGGCTACCGATTTACAGATCTTTTGACAGTCGTTACGTGTTGTCAGAAGCCCTACCGTCTGACAACCAGTTTCACAAGGATGTTACCCAATCACTGGATTTGACTGGCCTGTTGGTCTAGTAGTCAGTGACCCTGACTTCTATGCCGGAGGTCGTGGGTTCGATTCCCACCCAGAACAAATGTTTGTGTGATGAGCACGATCATTTGTTCTGTGTCTGCGAGTAATTTATCTATAATATGTATGTATTTAGAAATATATAAGTATGTTTATCAGCTGTTTAGTACCCATAACACAAGCTCTCAGGCTTAACTTGGGACTAAATGGTGTTGTGTGAAAAGTTGTGGAATATTTATTTATTTATTTATTTATTATATTTACTGGATTTTGGAGGTCCGATAGGCAGTCGTTCTATGTAAAACACGAGTATTCAGCTGGAAGCCGATCCCTACATATACATATGTAGTTGGGAAAAGCCTAGGCATTTCTTAATCCAACGTGATTAACTTGTCAAGACCCCAAGTCACAAGTAAAATTCTTCTGCCTTTCTAACCACTGGACTCCCCGGTAACCAGAACTGTTAAGAAAATTGTATCTCTTTGATATAAAAGTAATACTGATATTTAACAAGAATTTTATGTTAAGCAAGGGCGTGTGGGCCTATTTAATACTAGTAAATTCTCTATGAATTATTTGACAGTTGATACGAAAAACTGGATCACCAGGGAGCGGTTTGTCAGAACCAAGAAATACCGGGCTCTGACAGCTTTCATTGCTCTGAGTCTCAGATTCCGAAAGGTAAAAACCCTTTTTTCAGTCTACTCACATTGTTAATTTTGCTGTAGAACTTAAACAATGCATTAACGGCTTCCAAATGAATGGGTACCTACGTATAAAAGTACTTAACACACATTCTGAATGTAAATTGGCACTCGTTAAAATAACCAACCAAAATTAAATATACATTGAAGCAGAATTATTTGATAAAAACCGATTTGCAGACATTCAAAGCATTTTCATTAACGACCGTATTAATTAACCTTCAACGAGCATAAGAATTTATTTGGATACGAACTTTACCCGCGGGATTTCTTTTCATAATCAAAAGTATTAAGAAAAACCTCGGTTCCTTTTACTTCGTCTTTGGAAATTAAATGGAATGATTCTGGGAAGGATGATATGTAGCAAAACCATTGATGAGAATGTTGGGTCTCGAATAATAAGAAAACTACTCATCTTGCACAATAATGAAAAGAAATATAAGGAAAGTTGGTAGTAGTGTACTTTAGTCAAACAATACACTGTTTTCAAGAATAAAATATAATACCGCTCTGGGTAATTCTATGTTAATATAACAGCTCAACAAAAGATGACGAAGCGTTCATTCGATGTGATGTCAAATCCAAAAACCATTCGATCTAAACTCACTACAGTAATATTGGAAACTACTAATACTTGCCCTTGTATATTTACATAGCTTACTCGTAAATTGTCCCATTAGTTTTCCTATTTGCAACACGAAAGCCATTACTAGTGAGCCCGAATTAGCGCGCTTCTGTAAACCTCCCTTTTGTTTGCGAATAGCGAGTGGCAGTAAAGCGAATTTAGAGGAAAAACGATTTCCTTAGAATTATATTACGTAGACTTCACTTTTAGACTTACATTGATTTCAAATTCTGATCGACAAGTATTATATCCAACATATCTCGAACTTGTAATTGGCTACTTTGGATTGCGCACGCTAGTTTCTAGGTCGGGTTCAAGCATATAGTTAGTTGAGGTGTACTTTTCCGTACTAGTGCGGATGTGTAAAGTAAAACACCTGGATGCGTTGCATAAGAATCACTTTACGAGCAAATGAGCTATATTTTTTTAAATAAAACTAATTGGGAGTGCAGTAAAGAAAACGGGCCGAGTGTGAATCGTAAAAGATTAAAAACTATGTACTTTTTAATTTACTTTATTTTATGTTCACGATCAATTGTTTAAACAGGTATGACATTACTTACACTTTGTAATAGTCATGTGTCTTCCGCGATTGTAAAGATCGGGCAAAGGCACCGAAAACATTTAAATTGCGTAGTTTTTCTACGATAGAAACATTTTTTTTTTACATTTAAAGTAACAGAATAAACGCAGAACCCGAAACAGGGTCATTATTCTTATTACTAGTCATTGAATAACTTTTACTAGGGGACGAACAATGAAATTAGGTTCAAAGAATCTTTATTTCTCAAAAAAGAACATTATACAGTTCACTTAGATGAGACTTAACTTTTAACTTAAATTAACCGTCGTCTAATGACGAAGCATGCAGGTAACTATAACAACAACGTTCGAGAATAACAAAGTAAACAAAAAAGTAGGTTGCATATAAAACAATTTAGTACAGCTGGCCAATTTGACACCAAGGTATACCCTCATATTTGATAACTAACTAACTTTGTGAGGAACACGAACAACGATTAGGAAGCGAACTACTGTGTGAATGTGTTTGTGTTTTTGTTTGTGTGTTTGTTGAAATTACGAAAAAAACAGGAGTTAAACTTACATAGATGTAGGTACTGGACAGCTGTTATTTTTTTCTTTGCTTCCCTTTTTCAGGTAGTGCGTTTGTTATGTTACAAGCAATGATATTATAAGTAAAAAGGTGTAGATAGGTTACAAACGCTCAGCAAGCGACACGTTAAAATGTTGGTAACTAGCCACACTTGACCTCAGTGTCGCGTCACGCTGTCAACGGACGCGTGCGTGGGTTAGTGTGCCGTTTTTGAAGATCGAATGTTGTTTAGGTAACCTATCTACACCTATTTACTTGTAATATCATTACCTACATTTTGGAACAAATATAACGCTGACATCCGTACGTGTACTTTCTCTCATAACCTACTCTGAAAATATTTTTCCGCAACTGAATTTCCTTCACATAAATTATTTTACACCGATCCATTCAGTCTTCACCTCTTATACATTTTTATCAAATCCGATAGGTAAATGTTTAATCGTGTAAATTTGATTTACCCTCGAAGTGGAATGGCAAACATCAAATAATCTACGCTTCATAATGGAATTTAAAAGAAAAAAATACTCAAAATTCTGTGTGTGTCAGATCCAAACTGGAATGAAGAGTGAAGTCAAGGGACAAAATAAACAAAGAAGGCGTGTTTGTCTGTTTATTTTCACCTGACAGTCTTTATTTGTCACACTCGCAGCGTTTTCTTAAACAAGTAAAAAACAACACTCCCTTAATCCACCTTCACAATTGGAAGAAACATCGAAATCGAATCGTAAAATGAAATCCTGAGGATTTACTTGAATTCAAAAGAACTCAATTGATGTATTATAATAATAAAGAGGTTTGTTTAATTTTTTTGTACGTTTATATGGTAGTAATATCCAAAACCAATAGGTACGTTTTTTAAGTAGACAAAGCTACATTATTTCCTAAATGCTATTAGGTATAGTCTTTTATATGTTTCCTACGAGTAAGGCACGGATCCTGTGGGAAAGGCTACTAAAGAAAAATCGCGGTAAAAACTTAGTACTTAGGTACTTAATAAATAAAACAATTAATCTTTGACGTTCAAAGTGCTGCTCGTCTACAAAAACGTAAAATAGGTCTCATATAGTCACTAAGGGTATTACATAAATAAATAAAATGCTTCAATTTATTTTGTAAGAGAACGTTATAAAGGCAATGTTCGGTCTGAGAATTTATTACGAAAGTTGAAGTTATAAATGAGAATAGAAAAAGTCACTTTTCACATTTTTTTGAAGGGAAAAAAATTCACCCTAGTGGTTCTCTTTTAAAACGTAGAAAAAAAACATAAGTCTGCACGAACATTATTAAAGTTAACGTTACGTTTAAAACAAGTTTTTGCTTTGCAGACAGTTATAAATGTTACCAATAATACCTACACCAATATTATTTATTACTTAGGACCTATTCTACAAAATAAATAAATATTCCACAATGCCATCTAGTCCCAAACTAAGCTTGTACTATGAGTACCAGATAACAGATAAACATAGTTATATATTTCTAAATACATTAATAGATTAGATAAATAACACAGACACAAGATAAACAAACATTTGTCTAGTATGGGAATCGAACCCACGACCTCCTTCACAGCAGTCAGGACCACTAACCTACACCAACAGGCCAGTAAAAAAAAACTATGAAAAGATACTAATACGTTACATGCTTATTTGTTTATTGGCAGCTATTTTCTTCACTCAAAGTATTCGGAAGGCCAAAACACGACGAAGTTTGAATTAGTTTACGCTTAATCCCACATTCGCGTCTAATCCAGTAGTGGTTACAGAAAATTGATATTGGTTGAAACTCTTACAAACTGTGTTTCAATTAATCTTGTGTTTATTTTTGGCTTTTATTTCTGTGTTTATTGCGGACATGAAGCTGTGATAGCATAGTGGGTGTGACCGGTGGATTGCCAAATCATAGGTCCCGAGTTCGAACCCAAGGCACGCACTTCTGACTTTCCGAATTCATGTGCGAATGGGCTACTTGACAAACTTTGAGTTTTGAGTCCCTTATCTAGATTACAAGAAAATATTCGACACATATTTTTTCTTTTTCACGTACCTAATCATATAATAACGGTGAAACATCGAGTCAAAATGCCGCATGACATCACTAGCCAGTAGGTACAGTTTATACTAGATAATGACGTTACAAGCCCCCTCTCCTCAACTTTAATGCGCTTAATCTAAGCAGTTTTCCATCAATTTGAGAAAGAAAATAAATACTTGTGTATTATTTTTTATAACTGGTGTACTAATTATATTTTGAGGTTCATATTCTGTCAAACACCCTATTGTATAATTATCACTTGCGGCTTCAAAACTTTAAAAATAAGATCGTGGACATTTAATATGAAGGAAAATCAAATTAATGATATGGGTGGAAATGTTGTCCTTTTTTTTTTCGGGGTGGATAATCCAAAATCAAAATCAAAAGTCTTTATTTAAACTAGGCTGAGAATCAGCACTTTTTGAACGTCAAAAAAAAATACATGAAGACAGTCCCCCAAAAACGGCCCACCCTTCGCCAGTTCCTAGTATTTTTGCTGGGAAGAAGAAGTGGCGGAACAAACTCCCCAGCAACACATCTGTCTGATTCGTTTGAAGAACTAGGTATACAAAGAATCTATACAATGAAATGCTCAATAAATAGCACTTATGTTTATACACATTGTAAAACATTACATTTCAGAATGATTGGCACGTGTTGGGAGCATGACGAACTTGCATTGGTTACTCAAAAATAAAGATAATTAAAGAACCGTCGAGGTCGCTAGTTCACCACATATTGCTATACAACTCATTACAGTAAAGAGACTACGATGAAAACTGTACAGAGAGGATTTTTGACAAAAAAAATAAAATAAATTAAAAAGTATAAAAAAAAATGTCAAATTAAAAGTTACAAATAAATTAGCAATTTATACGTAACAACATTGTCTTGTGTTCAACAAAGCGACCAACTACTCTTCTCGTCTAAATAATCGTTGATTGAATAGTATGCCTTCGAACAAAGGTTCGATTTAACTTTGGCTTTAAACGCATTAAAAGGCAATTCCATTTAAGAAAGTGGTAGCTTATTAAAGAAGCGGATACCAAGCCCCACAAATGAGCTCTGGACCTTATGAAGACGGTGGAAAGGAGCGTGTAATTTGTGCTTATTTGTGGTGTTAAATTGTGGATGTCACTATTTTTGGTGAACATGTGTATGTTTTGCCTAATGTATAACATGTTTGCAAAAATGAATTGAGATGCCACCGTAAGGATACCAATCTCTTTAAATAGTTCTCTTAAGGAGACTCTGGACCCTAGCTGGTATATTGCGCGAACAGCTCGTTTTTGAAGGACAAATATATTTTGTATGTCCGCTGCTTTTCCCCATAATAACATACCGTAGGACATCACGCTATGAAAGTAACTAAAATAGACTAACCGAGCTGTGTCAACATCAGTGTATTGTCTTACTTTCCTGGATGTCCCCCGCCCCGTTGTCTGTCAGACTCTTACTGACTAAAAACCACCCCGTGTTCCTTCTCACGCCTGCGCCGGGGGTCACGGGAACAGAAGATACTTCCGCGACCTCCGACTGGTGGCCGGCCACGAGGGCCTCGCCATGTCAGCGAGGGGAGTGAGGTGTTAGACTCCCCTCGCGACGTCTAAGAGGGGCGCGCGTGAACACGATGCGCCGCCACCTCGGGTCCATGTACGTGGGGGGCGGCGGACATCCACGCGACCGTCGCCTCTGGACCCAATCAAAGGGGCTGGAAGAGGGCGTTGTCCGCTCTCCGCCTGCGCCCGGTGCACCCGCTGCGGGCAAGGTGAGTGGACATAATCTCCCTCTCGCTTTCCGCAGCCTCGCACCTCGCGACACGACCGTTTCGCAGAAGGACACCACCGCGTCCCAGGACTCGACGCTGCCGACCATCCTCTCGACCACGGCCGGCAGCGACAAGTCAATGCCTACTCCAGAGACGAGGGCACGGTGCGGCTCCTCCCAAATGCACAGCAACCTACCCCATTGGGTCAAATTTTGTTTGATAGGATTTCAACTTTATTCTAAACTTGTTAAGGTGCATGTTCAATTGGGAAAATTTGTGGGGTAGGTTGATGTACAGCTGGCGTCTGTACATACCGTATGATATCTTTGTCCAACGTCCCGTCTTTCGAAGATACTTCGCGTTTAGTACCTACTAGCTACATCGTAATATCGATATTGAAGTGCAGAGCGCATAAGTGCGACTGAACGTCCTGAGTTCAACTCCCGGATTTTTTTATATGTGTTAGTTACAGACCGGAATTTGAATTCGTGTCTGCAACTTGAATAGCATCGTAGTTGAATCATCTGTTATATTAACATGAAAATTAATAGTAGCTGATGTAATATGTATAAGTTCATACAAGCACATGAACCTATCCATGATGATACGGATGAATACCAGTATTTTACATAGAGCGTCTACACGCTAATATTGACACTCGCTTGATAATCGCTTTTATTGATTTCTAGCTGCCCGGCAAACTTCGTTCTGCTTTTGAATCAATTCATTAGTGCTATTTAGTTTTTATTAGTTTACATCCTATTCTCAGACCTACTAATATACACACAAAATTTCATAGGAATCGGTCAAACCGTTTTGGAGGAGTTTTGTAACAAACACTATGACACGTCAATTTTATATAGTAAGACTAGCTGCTTGAGCAACTTCATTCTGCAATTAAAAAAACATAGTAGCCGATTCTCAGACCTGTACTGAATATGCTTCCAAAATATCATAAACATCTGTCAAACCGTTTCGGAGGAGTACGGTAATTAACATTGTGACACGAGAATTTTATATAAAAGACTAGCTGTACCCTGCCACGCTTCGCTGTGGCACATTGTGATTGAATGGTTAAAAAAAAAAAAAAAAAATGACGTGTGGCACTCGGAGACTGCCGCGGTAAATGTATTGCATAGCATTTATTGTCAACTCCTCTCCTCTCCCCCTCCCCATTCCTCCCCTACCCCTCTCTCCCTCCCTCCCTCTCCCTCACACCTCCCACACCCCTTCCCTCACCCCTCCCTCCCCTTCCATCACCCCAACCTCACTTTCTCTTTCCTACCCTACCCCTCCCATACCCTGCCTCTTCCCCTCCCCCTCTCCCCTCCCCTCCTCCTTCCCATTCCCCTTCCCCTCTACCACTCTCCTCCCCTCCTTCTCCACCCCTCCCTCTGTCCTTCCCCTCCCTTCCCCTCCACATCCCTCCCCTGCCCCTCCGTCCCCTCTCAAAATCTCCCCTTCCCTCTCTCACAATCTCCCCCCTCCCCCTCTCCTCCCCTTTCCCCTCCCCACTATCACCACTGTGCCTGTGTGTGATTGACGTTACGGAATTTCAGTTGTATTGAAGCTATGCAATAGCTTAAAAAAAATGTAAAAACCATTCTTGATGCGGATTCTATATAAAATTTCAGCTCGATCGGTGCAGAACTTTTTGAGTTTTTGAAGCGTACATAAACCAACATAACATTTTTATACATTTATTGGTAAATAATTGATGTTATCGAGCGGGATAGAAAATGATAAAATTATGAAAATGACTATTAGAAAGCAAGGGTTGGTGATAAAAAAGTGTAAATTTAGAGTTGTATGTATTTTTTGATGCCACGTTATCAAAAAAATTAAAAATAAATTTTTGGGCTGAACACCCCTTATCACTTACAGGTTAGAAAAATAGATAGTAGCCGATTCTCAGGCTTACTGAATATGCATAAAAAATTTTATGAGAATCGGTCAAGCCGTTTAGGAGGAGTATGGGAACGAACATTGTGACACGAGAATTTTATATATAAGAAGATATAGGTACTTACAATTAATAAGATGACAACAAATAGGTCTAAACCAATAATAACTACTTCTTCTTTTTATTTAGCGAGTCTCTAATGTGATCTTATTTAAACATTTTGTTTTCGATAGAATTAAAATGACAACATGTATATATGTATAACCTAACCTAACTTACCATACCTAGCCTATAGCTAACCTAACTACCTAACCTAACTACCTTACTGAAATGCATTGATTTGAAAAATACTAATTTCATAATTTTAAACTTAACTACCGCGCTGCGCGCCTCTATGTTACATACAATTTATACTTATAGTTTTCCCGGTCTACTTTAATTAAAGTCTAAACAGTAAAAAAGTTATTTTTGCAAAGAATGATTGATGTTCGTCATTATTAAATTACGTAAATTGATTTCTGAAATGTAAGACTTATTTATGCTTCATGTTTAATTAGTAACAAAATTAG
The DNA here is from genome assembly GCA_921972225.1 of Euplexia lucipara. NCBI lineage: Eukaryota > Metazoa > Arthropoda > Insecta > Lepidoptera > Noctuidae > Euplexia > Euplexia lucipara. Next base: position 11,136,283 of record OV179144.1, read on the forward strand.
TTTCAGAATGTACGCATAAATTGACAGCCAAAAATAATTCTATTGACCCGTTGTCATGGTGACACTTTAAGAAAATCTTTTGCGACAAGAGTTTTGACTATACTGAACCAAGTTAAATCACCCAAACTGAGTAGGTACCTAACAGAGTGGAGGCTTGTAAATACAAATATGGTTATACATAATTATGTCTTTATTACTCTTATGTTGTTATTCTGTTAGCCTTATAACGTAAAAAATAAATCAATAATTTGTAACTATTCAAAACTCTTTCGAGATATAAAATACCACTTTTGTGGTATGTACTCGTACGTCATTCAAATTTTAGTGTTCCATTCTCAGTGCGGATATTTTTAGACGAAAATATGCCTGGTATTCCGAATTTAAGATCTGTTGTGAACTTAATTTTGCACGCTTTCCACAATGGGTAGGTTTTTTCCACGCACACATATTATTGGAATCAAATGTTTGAATGTTTACAATTTAACCTAATTTCCCTAAGTATGTTGTACACATGCTAAAATTTATAAAAAGTAACTCAAACTAAATCTAACATTTATAATTACAAAACGTCGAAAAATTTATCAGTACCTATCGCTGGCAACTGGTAAAGTGCCCATAGGACTGGTGGCATTGCTTAACCTCTGGCCAAAGTAAAGTCCACCCCTCAAGTCATGTGAAGCGTCAACTAAAGATTATTATTAGGTTATTAGTGTTCATTTTAATTCTATATTTGGCTGTTAAGACTAGTTGTGAGACTTCAGGGCTTCTGCCCGTTTTTTTTTTTAAGGGTGTAAAATCCTCATGAAGGTCCCCCGCCCGGGGAGGCGGAGGGGTCTGTCAGACTCTTACTGACTAAAAACCACCCCGTGTTTCTTCTCACACCTGCGCCGGGGGTCACAGGAACAGAAGATACTTCCGCGACCCCCAACTGGTGCTGGCCCCGCGGGCCTCACCAAGTCAGCGAGGGGAGTGAGGTGTTAGACTCCCCTCGCGACGTCAAAGAGGGGCGCGCGTGAACACGACGCTCCGCCACCTCGGGCCCATGTACGTGGGGGGTGGTGGACATCCTCGCGTCCGTTGCCCCTGAACCCATTCAGAGGGGCTGGAAGAGGGCGTTGTCCACCCTCCGCCTGCGCCCGGTGTGTCTGCTGCGGGCCGGGTGAGTGGAAGTGATCCCCCTCTCCCTTTCCGCAGCCTCCTTCTGCGAGATGACTGTTTCGCAGAAGGACACCACCGCGTCCCAGGACTCGACGCTGCCGACCATCCTCTCGACCACGGCCGGCAGCGAGGGCTTCTGACATACCTTAACGTCTAACAAAGATCTATAAGTGCCAGCCGGGACAAACGGCTTATCATGCTTTCTTTAGTGGTCGCCGATCCACGGACTAACCTGACACAAACGTAGCTTCACCTTTCGCCGGCTTCTGACTCTTAATTTTTAGACACAAGCTACTACTACGTGTGGGACGTAGTATAGGACGATAGTCATGAAATTAAAAAGTCATTTCGTTTTATTCCGCGCGTAAATCAGTTGAACGAGTACTGTCTCCGGTACCCGGCAATATTTCATGATTGGGAAACTCAGTGCTGGGGAAGGAATGTCGGAGATTAAAGTATGTGTTTAATGGAGGAATTCCCACCCAGGACAAATGTTTGTGTGATGAGCACGATCATTTGTTCTGTCTAGGTGTAATTTATGTGTAATATGTATGTATGTATTTAGAAATACATAAGTATGTTTATCAGCTGTTTAGTACCCATAACACAAGCTCTTAAGCTTAACTTTATTGGGACTAAATGGCGTTGTGTGAAAAAGTTGTGGAATATTTATTTATTATTTACACTTATTACGCCCAAATATCGGCATTTATGTTTCAAGACCTATGTAAAACCAAAAAAAAACAACCTAATAAAAGGCAAGCCTATAGCCATTAACCGCGCACAAACCACGACTCCATGCTGTTACTGAAAAATTCAAGATGAAAAAACCCCATAAATATTCGTCAGAGTTGGGAATCAGCATTGGCGTGCAATCTTGCTAAAGAAATCAAAGATAGCTATGAATAAATATCTTTGACCGTAAAATTATTTATTTGGGACATGCTAAGGAAACTTAACAACAAAACCTATAAACCAATATCTAACAAGCGTAAAATACACCTGTGTCTCTCTCAGCATTATGCTACGATAGGTATTAAAAAAAAACAATAAACCCTAGCTCTGTTGATATTCAGATAGGCCCGCCTGTAATGTCACGGATACAGTTACGAACATAAAAACCGTCACGTTTTCATAGACCGTTTGTGGGTTTCAATAGACTAGCCCACATTAGATTACCTAGCCCCAGATGCATCTATAACTACCTACCTACTTACCGAGTGTTTAGTGATTGGGGTCGGCTTTAGAAACTGATTATGTAGTTTGATAGGAAGTTGTGATCATGAGTGAGGCCGGTAAACACTTTGAACTTATGTTCGAATGATGTCAAATTGCCAACGCCTACCTACCTACATACTCAATACTCAATACTCAATACTTTATTGCATTCCATAATGTGTACATAAAAGTTATATTATAAAAGTTAATAGTGGAAGTAGATTTCTTTTTATTATACATATAAGTACATCTTTCCTAGATGATATAAAATATAAACCCAGCCAAATGCGAAATGGACGTAGGGTTTCGTAACAAATACGAAGAAAAAATCGTATCCGAATTAGTCGAATTATTCTATTTATAATCTGTGAAAAATTCAACTATCGAATGGAGAGACTAAGCCTCCGCCGTCCGTTAATTCCGTTCGTCCGTCGCGTCCGTCCGTCTATCTGTTAGCAGGCTGTATCTCACGAACCGTTATAGATAGACTCGTTTTGTTTTCACAGATTGTGCGTTTCAATTGCTGCTATAACAATTACCTACAACTTGTTGTTATTGCATCATTTGAAATGTTGTTGTCAACAACTAATTAAGAAGCATGTATACAAGAAATGTATTTTTCACGTTTTTTGGCTCGACATCGATACCCTTCGTGTTGACAGCCTTTGGGAATGGATTCTTAAAAAGCCCCTGTTGATTGGTAGCGCCGCAGGAGAGCTCCGATCTATGGTGGCGACTAGACGTTCAAACGGAACTCTCTTACTGATAATTTGGTTGATTTTAACTATAGGTAACCCTGAAGCCCCAACTTAATTCGTTGGGAACACAAAATTTGCGTGTAACAATTTCAAACCATTTTCAAGAGATTAAAACGAAGACGTCTGCAGTTTCTTTTTTAACTGACTTTTTATTTTCTTCGTCGGTCTACAGCTGCAGGATTTCTATACTTACTGTTTAATACAGGTCTAATTTTATAACTTCTTTACGGCGCAATAAAAAAGTGTGAGACCAATCTAAATTGAAGCGTAAATCCTTATAACCGTTGGTTGGTAAAGATCTTCCCGTTTACCTACAGTAAATGACTATGGTTGTTCTCATTTACTGCGAATCTTCTCCGCTTATTTTGCTTTAAAATTGCATTTTGTTTTTTTTATGGTAGAAGGGTCGCATTTTTGCCAGGAGGTGCTTTTAAAATCGCTTTATTTATGACTTGCTTCTCTAAGGAGGACCGTAGCATGATAGTCAATAGGTACCTGATAAAACGGCATGGATAGGAACTCAAGTTGCTCAAGAGTAGGAAAATAGAAACAGAACTTTGAGTAGGATATTCACATAAGTTACATGCTTATTACATACGAGGACTGTAATGCTATTTATTTAAAAATTCGGTCCCACCATACTGATACTGATCTCATTGATGTCATTTATTTAAATTGTAATTAAATAAGAATATTAATAAGTAAATAGGTACTAATTGTTAATAATTTATTTGTAATTTTATACTTATGGTTTTTACTTAATTTTATTAAATTTTTGCTGTGCCCTACAGGGTCCATGATTGTACGTTTACTTTAAGCACTATTTTAAGATCTCTTTTACATTGTGGAATGCAAATAAATAATTTGAATATGAATAATAATAAACTATTGAAATAAATAGTTTCAACAACTTGTTAGGTAGTATCAAATTACGTGCAGAACGCCATCCTTAGTTCTTATTCCACAGTGGTCAATTCTTCAATTAGGTACGTGCAGAACGCCATCCTTAGTTCATAATCCACAGTGGTCAATTCTTCAATTACGTGCAGAACGCCATCCTTAGTTCATAATCCACAGTGGTCAATTCTTCAATTACGTGCAGAACGCCATCCTTAGTTCATAACTTTAACTTTTTTTTTTTATTATATAAACCAGTGCTTGACTGCAATCCCACCTGAGGTAAGCAGTGATGCAATCAGTGATGGTGAAGCGCACTAGTTTATTAAGAGCCTATTCACTCTAGCCTTGAAGACACCTAAATTATAATCGGACGGGAAGAGCGCAGCAGGCAAGTTGTTCCAGTCCTTCGATGTACGCGGTATAAACGACGAAGCGAAACGCTTTGTCCGAATCGTGGGAGTTCCAACGATGTAAGGGTGGATACTCGCCGTACGCCGGGTTGTCTGATGGTAGAAATCCACAGTGGTCAATTTTTGAACCTTTCTGTAGTGGTATCAGACGAACTAATTATCTACTATGCACAGTATTGACTGATATTAAAATAGTCTCAAAACGGTTAAAAGTTTCAGTTCAGAATTCTCACTGAACACTGTTATGGTCATGGGGGTCACGAAAATAAACAAAACTTCCGCAACTTCCGACTGGTTCTGGCAACGGACCTTGCCAGGTCATAGATCAGGTGGTTTTACCCGGGTAGGTACCTCCCCAGATGGAACTTAAACATAACTTGCGATATGTGGGTTTCCTATTTAGCACTACCTACTCCACAAAGGGAACAGTAATATTATAACACTAGCTAGCACGCCCGCGTGGATGTCGAACTTATTTTTTACCTTTAAGGGTTGAATTTCCAAAAATTGTTTCTTAGAGGATACGTACTCTTCACAAAGAACACCCCTTCAAGTTTCATGTCTCTAATACCAGTGGTTTGAGCTGTGCGTTGATATGTCAACGTAATAATTTTGGCATAAAGCTTCCGGATAGACTATTTAAAGTTGATCCTTCCGGTATGTACCTATGCATAAAGATTTCTGGAACTACTGACCCGGAAAAGAGCAACGTACAACTGACCATGTAAAAAACAAATGAGCTAGTCTCATTCATTTGTTTTTATATTTGCCCAGGCGTATTGATTACAATCGTACCAAGTTTTTGTTATAAGCCTTTACCTAGTCGTTTTTAAACTATGCGTGCACATACAGACAGAAACATTACTGATTGCATTTTTGGCATCATTATCGATCACCAAACATCCTCCATATTAATTTTAAATATATATTCAATGTACAGAATTGACTTCTCTACAGTTTCAAAATAAGTAGGTACCTATATAAATTATTTATTATATTCGTATAGTTAGGTGTGTGGTAGTCCATTGAATTGTATGGCGAGGTATATTGTATCTTAAGATAAAATGTTATAGTATCTTAGCCGTGTGCAGCACCTCTTAGTGAACTCCACTGTCGGTGACGTAACCTACGACAAACTTATTATTTGCGGTTGGTACAGTAGTCGGGTCTACGGATCGAACCGCAAAATTAAGTTTGTTTTTTATTGTATATACTTTTCTGGGATAAAAAGTACCCAGTTTGGTGCCCAGGATATTAAAATATAAGTATAACAAGTTTCATCGTAATCGAACCGTTAGTTTTTGCGTGATGCCTGAACATACAGACAGACAGACAAAACAAAATTTAATCACATTTTTGAGTTCGGTGTCGGTCTAGTATCTATACACCCCATGCTATTTATTTTATTTTTTCTACAGATTTGTTATAAGTATATAATTTGATAACACCTCCATTCTCCTAAATTTACAAACCTTCATAATCAGTCTGTCAGTCAGCGCCAGGTGCAACAATAAATTATTATTACTAATTATATTCGTACTTGAACAAAGTTAATAAAATTTTAGGGTGGAAACCAGCTGTATAAAATCATGTTAATTTGGTTAGGTAGGCAAAAGTTACAAGCTTTTCAAATAAATAATTCATGAAACGACCTGCAAGATAACTGCTGCATCCACATCCCACATGTCGACAACTTCACGAGGTTCTTTTTATTTATTTGAGGGGCGTATCGCATATCGTGTCCTTGAAGAGGACGTGTATAGCTTTACCGGGCGTCTCTGTAGAGATATCTTAAGCAAAAAGTTAAGACCTCCAGCCAGAGTATAAAAAACTTAAAAACTAAGCGACTACGCTAAGGGCACCCCCTGCGGGGTACGAGCCTCGGCTTAGGGCGTCGTCGCTGGGAGAGGACAGCAAGGGACGGCTGGATCTGTGTGGTTATTATTTGGGGGCAGCGAGTTTATTATAACTACTATCACGAGGTTCTCGTCATGCGGACCATTATATACCTACCTACAGTGTGCCGACCCTCCTATCCAGCCCGCGTAGCATGAACACCGAAGGAAAATGCCTCACGTTACTCGATCCAAATCGGTTCGCTATTCGAAGCAAATAGTGAATTATAAGGTTTACCTACTTAATTAATATTATTGTTAGAGTTATGCATAATATTTAACAATTAATCCACAACTAAATACTGTCTTGCACTATGTTTGTTTATTCCTAACTTGTGTTGGCATTTTCTTCTTGGGTGTTTGGTTTCTCGTTATCTACACTGCACATTTTTATTGAACAATGAAATTGATTCCACCAAACGGCTGAGTAAAATATTTTTTTTGGTCCTTTACGATAATCCTAGAGAAGGAGCAAAACACTTTTATTACCAAGTGTTGCCAATCAACATCATAATCATAATAAGATGTCTATTGGCAGTTGGCAACACTGTTGTAATTGTCAAATCAACAAATTTGACAGATGTTGACGCTGCGCAAAGCAACGCTACGAAAATAAATATACGTTGTTCCACCGTAATTAGTGAAAATATTCGTTTATCGTCGGTGTTAACAGCTAATTATCCAAAATGGTGAAACTCTCAACAGAATTGATTCAAAACTCGATGCAATACATGAATCCATGTCGAGATCGAGAGTTAGACCTTAGAGGTTAGTTTCTGAATCTTTTTAGTAATAATTTGAACTGTTTTATTTACTTCAACCCGATACTTAGCATAATAAAAGATCTTTTCTTTACTCTGAACTTATATGCTTGATTCAACATTGTACTTACTTTCTATTATAATAACTAAACCTTCCCACCTCATATAGGTTACAAAATACCGCAAATTGAGAATATGGGCGCAACTTTAGATCAGTTTGACACCATCGATTTCTCAGACAACGATATCAGGAAACTAGACGGATTTCCCTTGCTGAAAAGAATAAAGTGCTTGTTGTTAAACAACAACAGGATTGTGTAAGTATGACTAAAACTTTAAATTTAACACAAAATAAATACTGCGACACCTTAAGCCGGCAGTGATACAACATACAACAGCAAAAATAAGACCAACAACTTAAGCAAAACCCATGCTTACACATCAACAATGCATTTCTAAGATATACCTATCACCTAAAAAGTTAAAAAGTACAATTAAACAAAGCAAAAGTGCAAAGTGTGCAAATATTCTTTAGTGCATCACGGAGCAAAACACCCTGACGCTACTTATACTAAAAAATACTACAACTACACAACCATAAAAGTGCCTCTACATTAGTCGCTAAGTGGTCTCGAAATTGACATTGGTAGGAGTTGACTGCAATATTTGATGAGTTTCCATCAACTTTGCGAGTTGTTTAGTGCAGGTTTTTAATTTGACTTACTACAAGTAAGTTCTGTCAACTAAACTCATAGCTGATCATTTTGAAAACAAAATCCCGTACACATGATAATCACAGCTGTGTCTGCCCTTTTAAACCATCTTTGTCTTGTTTTTGCCATCTTTAAATATTAATCATTTCTACTGGCCTGTTGGTCTAGTAGTTAGTGACCCTGACTGCTATGCCGGAGGTTGTGGGTTCGATTTCCACCCAGGACAAATGTTTGTGTGATGAGCACGATCATTTGTTCTGTGTCTGGGTGTCATTTATTTATAATATGTATGTATTTAAAAATATAAAAGTTTATCAGTGGTCTAGTACTGAATACTGGATTTCGAGCTTAAGATGTTTTTTTTTTATATAAACTCTAGAGTCTTGTCTTGTGGCTGGGAGCATGTAGGAATCCAACAATATTTACTGGCAACACTGCCATTTTTATAGTGACTCAATTGTTCAATCAGTCTAAAAACAGACTTGTGTTTACCATTGCTGTGTGCAAGCATTGTATTCTGTAATAAAAAGTTCTTGTGGTAAATTACTTACAGTTTTTCACTTTAAAAGACCTACAAACTATAAAAACTACAGTCCACGCTCTTTCATGGTAATCCATCTTACTGTTTTAATTATTGTTTAAAGTACAAGCTCTGCTTAGTTTTAAACTAGATGGCATTGTGTGAAAGTTGTGGATTATTTATTTATTTAAAGTGATCAGCCATGGGTTTTGTTAATGGTACCTACAATCCTGCTTAATTTAAACATGTGTGTATTTTTTTATTTACAGGAGACTTGGTGAAAATTTGGAGCAATACATACCTAATTTAGAGTCCCTTGTATTGACTAACAACAATATAACAGAATTAGGTGATTTGGATCCTCTAGTCACACTACCAAAACTAAAAACACTATCACTACTGCATAATCCTGTTTCAAACAAGCAGCATTACAGGTAAATGTTATATTTTTGAATTAACTATTATGTTATCAATATTCTTATCTTGCTCATTGCTAATAAATAAGCCACAAAATACAATTGAGCTCATTTTAATGATGTTTATTACAATCATTTTTGTTTCATTTTATTTCGAGCCTATGGTGTCCTACTTCAAGGCAAACTACGACTTTTGGACAGCAAATTTTTCTGTGTTGTTTCAAGAAAAGATTTTAAATTTAGATGCAAAAAAAATGTTGCTTAGACCAAATATAATTAGCCTTGCAACCTATATGCTATTTTATTTTGACTGGTGGTTTTGGTGTCACAGTCATAGGCAAAAAATCTGTAAATATTGTTAGATTTTCTTTGTTTGTTTATTTGTACAAAGATTAAATGACTGATAAATTCCAGTTTATCTTAATTACAGAACCATTATCACTTTTAATATTTGCCTTTTGTTTTACAGAGCATATGTGGCATTCAAATTCCCAGAGCTCAGACTGTTAGATTTTAGAAAAATCAAACAAAAAGAAAGGGATGAAGCAAATGTTTTGTTTAAAAGTAAGAAAGGAAAAGAGATGCAGAAGGAAATTACAAGAAAGGCCAAGACATTTGTGCCTGGAGGCAACATGCCTGATCCTAAAGTTACAAGTGAGTAGTATACCTCTGTTACATATTTGTCAGCACGGTTTGCACAGTGGCTGGGCTATTGGCTGCTGCGCTTCATGTTGTGGACCAATTCCCCCACAGAACAAGTATTTGTCTGACCTACCTTCCTTGACCTACATTGTTTGTATTTGTTCCTACAGGTAGTTGTTCCGGGTCTATGTGTGTGGGTTTAAGGGCCCTTTTGCAGCCATGCGTTTTTGCGCCCGCACGCTGTCCGCTACCTATTATACTTTACATGATTTAATATAATGCGCGCGACACGCACGCGGGACACCGGTGTGATGCGGTTGGATCGCACCCGCAGATGCGTGTCCCCCTCACGCGTGTGACTAACCTCAACAGCCAGTATTGTTTTTACTGTCAAGCAAGTCGCACGCACGTTGTTCTTTACATTCATTTTTCAACCGCACAATACTGCCGAGTGACGTAAAAATTCTGCCCTGCGTGTGGCCCGCAGCACGCAGGCGGGCCTGGCCCGCACGCCAGCTCAAACACGCATGACAATGGAAAGGCTCTTGAATGTCTGTAAATTCATAATAAAGAAGTCCCTAGTGTAGAGGGCAACATTTTTTTAGTGAAAAAATACAAGATTTTAAAGTTACTGCCGTATTATGCAGATTGTCAATGTTTTGTAGGTAACTAAAAAAAACTAGCATCAATTTATGTTCTTCTAAACGCAATAGCAGCCTGAATGTACAGAGCATCCCAATATTCAATAATAAACTCGCATTATTTTAATCTTTAAAATTGTTTCAGACCTCACTCCTCAAGAGATTCACAAGATACGTGAAGCCATCAAAAATGCTTCATCTCTACAAGAAGTGGAGAGGCTAACGAGAATGCTCCAGTCAGGCCAGATCCCTGGACAGAAACCTTTACTACCACCTACTCAGCCAAATGGTCAACGTAAGATTTGTATACAATACCATTTATTTAGCCTATTGGCTGTTGGCGCTATTAGTTCCAAATATGGAGCACCTCATTCAGCCAACATAGCAGTTGGTGTTTCCCTGTAAGATGACTGAGACGACTCACAACCTTGAAAAGGCGGATGGGACACAGAATAGCGTGTCGGGGAAAACTATAGTGTTGTAGAGCAGCTTTGTTATTTTATTTGTCAGCCTTCTTAATCTATAATTTAAAATGCTATTCTTTTATTTCGAATAGTATGCAATGGTGCTTTCCTTTTTTTATCATTTATTTAGTATTCATTTTTAGCTTATGAACTTGTACATATTCGTAGTTTCGCAAATATTTTTTGTATTTAAATAGTCAGCATCATAATATTTCAGCAGCCCCATTGAAAAACAGATGCATTACGTGTCACAGCTGAAAATTAAAAACCACCAACTTGACTGGGGAACTCACATGCGATGATGTTTCCGTATAAATACCCTTTATTTATTTAATATTTACAGCCAAATGTACTAATTCTTGTGATTCCAGAAGATGACGAGGAGGAGATGGAGACTGACCAAGCAAACGGCCAGTAAGAAAGTTACCCAGTACAAAAATATACAGACTTTTTGTTTAGGCTGTAAGAACAGATGATACAGCCTGGTTAAAGTATTTCCTTTCATAGATTTAGTCATATGCGAGAGCGATTATGTTAAGCTGGTAAGAACAGTTTTAAGGTCTACACTACATATTTAGCTATTAAGACAGATACTACACAAAAACCAAGGTTATTAAGCAGAAGAACAGATACACTAAAGTACAGATATGTACAAAACTTCTTGCTATAATTTCAAGTTTTATACTAAACGATGTCTAGATGGCACTGTATAAATAAAATCTAAATCATTTCAACTGTTTTCGTAATATTCTGATGTTATCTGAAAAGAACTCCATACTACTACTGTTTTACTCACATTCTATTTTTTCAATAAAACAAAAAATTCCATTTAATTTAATTGTCTTTTTATTTTGTTTCCTAATTATCCATTATCATTAATACACAAATTGTTTCGCTTTCAAATATAATAATTCATCATTGCCAGCGTCTAAATAGACGGTATAAATATCAGGTAGAAGTACCATTCGTCCCATTAATTCTTTTATGGAGGGTCTCTTGTCAGGCAAGATTGATAGCATTGAATCCACCAGGTCCTGCATGCTCCTGTCATACTTTGTCAAATCTATTGGATGAACGCTGCCGCTTGTAATTGCCTTCACTAAACCCACTAACGTCTGAAAAGCAAAAATATACTGGGGTTAGATCAAAAACATCATATCATTTGTTAGGCCTCATGCATTGACAACACGCGCTTTGATCCTGAAAATGGTCGAAATCAAAATATCAATTAACAGTTCCAATACAAATTTGCAATTTCATGTTTAATTAGTGGGTTTCCAGAGCGTTAGAAATTAAGACGAGGTCTTATTAGCAATCCAAGCACCTCTCGTAAATTATTAGACAAGACATGTGTTGCTTTTGGCGGAAATTGATATCGATAAAAGTTATGAATTCGAGCACGAATCAACATAATTTTCGGATCTAACTAGAGCTACTCTAATGATTTCTGATTCCACTATCTCTAGAAAATCGACCTATTCGTTGCCCCTGGCAACGAAATTGTGGGCGGTTGGGAGATAGCCTAACAAATACCATTGATTGTAATTCTACATTTTACTCTCTTACCTCAGCTTCGAAAGCCCTCTTATGAGTACACATTTCATAAAGTAAACAGCCTAAGGCCCAAACGTCACTTTTGCTACAATAAGGTTTTCCTTCACACAGTTCTGGGGCCAAGTAGTAAGGGGTACCAATAACAGTCGATGTTTTCTTGGCACTGAAAAAAAAAACATCTACAGTATTAGAACAGTTTTAAAGTAAAAATAATTTAATAATGCCTATGTTCCAAGGGATTGAAAGCAAGTAGGTAAATCATTGACATCTAGTAGCCACCGTCAAGTCAATTGCTGCTGCTACTGAGATTTTAATTCTTGAAATTCAATGACCTTTTGCTGACCTGGGAATCGAACCCAGGATGCTTAAAAACCGCGCTTGAGGCTCCTAGACTAATACAACACAACTGTCGAATATGTGAGTGCAGTCTACAATGTACAATCTTCTAATTCTTATATAAAAGTCTTGTGTCACAGTGTTTTAACGAAACTCCTCCGAAACGGCTTGACCGATTTTTGAGAATAGGATGTAAACTAAAAAAACTCTAATAAATTGATTCTAAGACCGAAAGAAGTTTGCCGGGGCGGCTAGTATATGTATAAGTAAACATGGCGACTCTGCTTACCTCGCTAACATTTTAGATATTCCAAAATCACCAATTTTGACTACAACACCATGTTTGCCAGTCAAAAGAATATTTTCTGCTTTTAAATCTCTATGAATTATATTTTTATTATGAATGTAGTTTACACCCAACAAAACTTGGCAAAAGTAGAAAAGGATTTCCTGCAAACATAATAAATTAGGTAAGTTTAAAGAAGTAAATAGAAATAGAATAGATACATAGTTTAACTAAAAAAAGGTGTGAAGTACTGCAGTTACTTGCTGTTGTAATAATTTTGGACATCGCTGATACATGTATTCCGCTAGATTCCCGCTAGTGGCATATTCCATAGATATCATAACATGGTTATCAGTGTAATAGCAGGCATAAAACTTAATGATATTCGAGTGATGGAGCGAAGATAAGATCTGAACTTCATTTGCTATATCCTGAAATAAAAAGGGCACCAATTTATGTTATGTACAACAACGCGACTGACCTCTTTCTTGAAGTTTGACCTACCTAACTGGAATACTTGTCCTAGGCAGACGTACGAGTCTACAACTTTAAGAATCCGTACCAACCGGCCGAATCCAACTCGGCTGGGCAGCGTTCGGGAAATTGCGTAATGTCTTCTCGTCCGACATACCTCAGTGTCTCAAGTCGAAGGTTTTCGACCAGTGTGTGTTGCCAGTGATGACTTATGGCACTGAAACGTGGTCCCTCACTATGAGCCTTATGAGTAAGCTCAAAGTAGCCCAACGAGCTATGGAGAGGGCTATGCTCGGCTCGGAGTCTCTCTACGAGATCGAATCAGAAATGAGGAGATCCGTAGATGAACCAAGGTTACCGACATAGCCCAGCGGATTAGCACGTTGAAGTGGCAGTGGGCAGGGCACATAGCACGGAGGACTGATGAGCGATGGGGTCGAAAGGTTCTCGAGTGGAGACCACGTCTCGGCAAGCGCAGCGTAGGGCGTCCACCCTCAAGGTGGACAGACGACCTTATTAAGGCCGCGGGAACGCGCTGGATGCGAGCCGCATCCAACCGGTCTAATTGGAGATCTATAGGGGAGGCCTATGTCCAGCAGTGGACTTCCTATGGCTGAAATGATGATGACAACAACTCTACGCTACTAATCTGGTCCGGGTTATCAATTGCAGCCAGCGCACGACCAAGTTCAATTGCCAATTTATAATAGCTATTTGATAAATCAAATTACTTTTGGTAGGAAAGTCTGTGGCGCAAGCACGGTTCTTTTCATAATGGACATTTTATCGCTATTCACCGCCCCTAAGACGACTCTGACCAAAATTATGTCTCTAAGGGCGCTGAGGCTCACTCCCATACCCAGACACAAGTCTGTGAGTTTTCTAGTACGCTCTGCTGCCGCTCTAATATTCATATATTATTCTAGATGGCGTTACTGAGCCATGGGATCAAAGTTTTTCTATGATAAATTTCCTCGCATGTCCGCTCTATAGTATTTTAAATCTCTTTGCCTACGACAATTTAAAGAACTCTGCAAAAGTGGAACTCGATTAGTAAGAAATAAATATTTTGTCAACCCCTAAGATGACCGACTGAATAATATTAAAGTCTGTTGACTGTTATGAAAAGATTCGTGCTTGCACCGCGGGTTCGATTAATATTAGTGCTGGTCTCACTTGCTTATGGTCCTGAAGCTTAATGTTCAATTCGATATCCTTTACTATTGTTAATTCAGTACTATCTCGCTTCTCACATAAATACACATTCCTGGAAAATAAATACTTCAGTTTAACTATAATTTAAGTAGGTAGGTATATACAAATGATACCATTTTTCTATTATGGTAAATTGTTATAAGAAAAGCCGTACGTACCCATATGTTCCCTTACCAACTGTTTTTAAAACTGTTAAACTGTGACTTTTAAATCTTTTTGATAAACAGTCCATTGTTGTTACTTAGAACCTAATAAGTATTAATATAACCTATTAAGTATTAGTATATTTTAACTTAATTAGGAATGTCAATTCATTTAAAATATTTACACTTCATTTGGTTCATTACCACATTTAATAAAATACAACTTTACAATGTCTGAAATCTGAAGCTAAACATTTGTCATAAAATTTAAACTACCCGCATTAATGAAAAAAATCGAGTTAGATTTGTTACCATAGCTAATATTACTAATCTTATTATGATCACTTCATAAAGGCTAATTAATTCCACTTAGGTTAATTTTGGTATTTCACAACGTCAGTTTTGTCTCTTTATTTTAAAATATGATAGATTTTTATTTATTTTTTTATTACAGAAATAAGTTAATTATCAATAATGGACACATTCAAACTAGCAACATTGACACATAATGTCAAAATTTATGTTGCATGTGCACAATTTAATTTACCTTGATCTGATGGTATTTATCGACCCATTAATACTCAACAAAATCATTTTTTAGCGTTTCTGTGCAAATAAAATTGCCATTTAGTTAATTGTGATTCCGGATTTATTTTTTGATTATATTCCTAAAAAATCTCCTCAGACTCATGGCGCGTCGGCCAACCACATGATCGTCCGGAATTATATTGTTCTGTTCATTGTTATTGTTGTTATTGTTATTGTTTTGTTCTGTTTGTTTTGTTGTTGTTGTTCATTTGATATCAGTCGAGTTAAGTCGAGTATCACAAAAGTATTATTTCTTTATTTCTTCGTTTTATTCCATCACTGTAGATCACTACAATTCCCAGAACAACGGGACTGTCCTCTAAACGTGGCAACACTAAATTGTACGACCGAACTACTACCTTCTACTCAGCTGGCTTACAAACTAAAAGTTGTAAATATTAAAGCCAAAAGATCACAAAGGCCATAATACTAGCTGGGTCGTTAAATAATATCTAAACAGCAAAGATGGGTCAAATGATGGGATCCTATGACGCGAAGAAAGTTGGTCTTTATATGGATGATCAACCAACATTTGACCCGCAAGCCGGATTTGATTACCAGAGAAAGCCAAGAGGTAATTCGTTTAAAGCTCATAATTAAGAGAGTTCTTTCCATTCCATACAGTGTTTCATGTACCAAAGTGGATTTAAATAAAAGTTACATAATCTTTGTTTAGGTTATGTTGTAGTCAAAACAAAGTGTTATTGGTGCCTTAAACCTCCCAAGAAAATGAAGACGTAATGACGAAGTGATAGTCATGACTAAATGAATACACTTTAATTAATAAAACAATGCTAACTGATATTAAAATTCTTTTCCAGAAATGATAGCTCATGAGGCTGATTTAATTTCTGCCAAGATTCCACCAAAGCACCGTGACTACTGTGCCCATCATCTGTTGGAATACCAATCATGCCGCTATAAAAACATGCCATTGCTCTATAAGTGTGCACACGAGAAACATGCCTTCTTGACCTGTGAAAAGGATGAGTATGTTGATTCAATATTAAATTATAGCGAAATAACAGTTGAGTAGAGTCTAGTGTTCAACTTCAACTCTTCTCTATGGCATTTGTGAAAGAATATTAAATTATAGTAGGTATTGTATTATCCTTGTTGTCCATAAACCAAGTTATTGACAGTTTTATAATTTAATTTTAATTTATGCATAGAATGTTATTATTTTGTTTTGTACCAGTAATATTTTGTTTTGGCTTACTCACCTTTGCTAAAGCTCCACTATAATGATCTATTTAATGAATGTTCTTGTAATTAACATAATTATTTCCTAATGTTTTTAAATAATGGTAAGGCATCAAATTCATCTGCAAGCAATATTTGCAACCTAACTTTTGTAGAAGTAATATTTTTTCAAATCTTTACCTGATTGTGTGATGTATTGTAGAGGAAACAAACTAACATCCACTTCATGGTCACCACAATTTTACCAATAATATGAAGGTAGGTACACTATAGATAGACCATCAAATGCTGGATATTACCTATATCAGTAACAAACTTTTCGACATGAAATCACTCAAATGTCACTAAGAATGTATGACATTCAATACACAGCAAGAGTTTTAGTAAAGAAAATTGACAAAAGAGGTTGATTATAAACCATTCTAAAAGAAGTACTAATACTTGTTTCTTTTTTTTTAAATGAGGTTTTACTAATATTGTGCTATTTAAAAATAGACTTTATTGTTTGATTTTATTTTGTCTGCTAATTAGATAAATGAAAATGCTCAAAGAAAGTTATAATTGATATTACCATGTATGTTAATCAAATTAGAGGTAATAAACTATGGTTTCATTTCAGTTATGAACTTCGCATGAAGGAGTTCGAACGTGAGCGGCGTCTGAGGCTACGTGAAAAGCATCTTGTTGGTGTTGCATAAAAATAAATGTACTATGTGTATGCATCATGTTCGGTAGATAAATTATGTTGCTATGAATACTGTGTAAATAGAATATGTAAAACACCTTTATTATTTATTTACAAGCTCCTGATTTTTTTTCTTTCCATGAAGTAAATTGTAAAGCATTATAAATTTCCCAACCTTAATAATATGACAATTGAAATTTTCTGTCACATTGCACAAGGTTTAAGGTTCTTAACACAACCTTTTTTAATTATATTATCCTCGCCTTACAACAGTTACACCTTCGATCAATAATAGTACTAGATACAAGATCAGGAACAAAAATACCTCGCAAAAGTGTCCACGTTTAGACACGCATAAACAATTGCATTTCTTACTACGAATATAGAAAAATGTTTTATAATATTATCAAGTTCATAAACCTTTACACTCAAGCATAAAGTTTAATTACAATTGCAAAATATTTATGCCTAAGTCCTTCTGTCGTCGGAGAAAAGTAAAAGGAATAAATTTGAAATGTGACTTAAAAATAAAAGCCATTTAATAAGTACAAAAATATTTTTTCTAAAATGAAACTTAAGGCCTAAAAAATAAGGTTAAAAACGTTTTGTTCACAATTTCGTCTTTACTCTATTTTGGAACTAGACGTAGTTCTTGGTATGACATTTCAATGCTCAGAACACAGTAAGAATTGAGACGTAGAGTTGCAGAATAATCATTTATATTTCTTATGCGAGCGAAGGTTTGTTTTATAATGGTAGCAAATAATTACATTTGACCCATTTTAAAAAAGTAGTAGGCCTAAATTAGTACAATAGTTATTTTATTAAGACATTGCTATTAATTGTCTGCGGGTTGGCTCATTATAATCAAATCAAATCAAATCAACCCACAAAAAAAAATAATGTGTCTACTTTTGCATGCGATTTAGAAGTTTTCACATTAATATTATAAAGGCAAAAGTTTCTGAGTGTGAGTGTGAGAGTGTGTGTTTGTATGTTTGTTACTTCTTCACGCTCAAACGGCTGAACAGATTTGGATGAAATTTAGTATGTAAGTTACTTATATCCTGGATACACATAGGCTAAGGCTACTTTTAACTACTCCTGGTTTACGCGGGTTAAACCACGGGGAGCAGATTGAATGAAATCAAATTATTTTAACCGACTTCTAAAAAAGGAGGAGGTAATCAAGTCGGTTGTATTTTTTTTTAGGTTTTGTGACCTCAGTACTCCGTCATTTAAAGACGATTTTCAAAATTCTTTTTTTATTTGATGGGGTATATAAACAGATTGGTCCCATTTGTATAAAAACTCATATCTAATGAGGGGCCCTTGAGGAATTTAGGGAACTCTTCAAAAAATATAGGTACACACGTACCGATTTTTACATTTTTAGTAACAAATCAAGCATTTTCATTTAGAAAGTAACATTTTGTGAAAAAAAACTGATGAAAAAGACAGGCGACGGAACTCTTCAAGACATAACAGCAAATTGTTCGCGATTGCTACTGTTACAGTAAGATGTCTATGCAGAGTTCTTATATTTGCATAATATAACATTACGCCTGGCTATTTTATTAATGATACTAAGCGTAAAGTCAAACTCCATCATAAATGGACAGTTTCACGATGTGATCTTTTATACGCGGAATTTAGTGCTCTGCGACGGGACCTTACGGGAGTAAGTCAAGGACCAGTGTTAGGGCCGCTTCTATTTCTGATCGCGATCAATGACCTCATTTCCAAGGTTAAGTTTTCCAAATGCCTGCTATATGCAGACGACCTTAAGCTGGTCGCACAAATCCGAACGGAGGAGGACTGCAAACTACAACTACAAAGAGACATCGACGCCATTTATGTGTGGAGCATTGCGAACAAACTATGTTCAATACAAGCAAGTGCTTTGTTATGACCTATGGTAGAGGGTTGCGGCCAATTCGTTATAACTACAATTTGGGTGGCCACGCTATTATAGCTTGGCAAAAAAGAGTGTGGAATAAATGAGGTCGCTAGTATCGCGCATGTGGCCACCCTGAATAGTACGACTTAACAGGTTTGATACTTGTTATTTTTTCCCAAAGCTAAGTGGGTGGTTCTGTCTGTCGGATGCTACGCAAACACCATGGAAGGCTTCAATGTCCAGTATTAACACTATTAATAGTGGGCAAATATGTATAACAACATGTAAAAATGTATACGAAGCATAAGAAGTATGTAAGAATGCATATGCATATGCTACGATTCTTACATACTTCTTTTGCTTCGTATGCGATCTCTAGTTTCTGCCTACCAGCGTGGGAAAGAGGCGTGAGTTAATATACCTACGTATGTTATAGTGGGCACTGAAGCCTTGCACGAAAGTGATGCATTAGGTATACACAGACAGATAATAATCATGCCCTCGAGAGCAGTCTAACCGTAAGATTGTTAGGAATTAACGACAATAGTTTGTTTACAGGGATAAGATAATGAAAAAACACGTTTTTTTTAGTTTTATTTTAATACCAAAAATTTAATCAGACGAATCGAACACAGTACCATAAAATATTCGGATCCCGGAAAAACTCAAATGTTGGCTAGAGCTTCCTGCAACTTCTGAAACACTAGTATTTTCTAATTCTGATAAATCACTGCTACTGTCATCTGTGGGATTTATTACTGTCATGATATTATTTTTCTATTTTCATTACAATGTTCTTGCTTGATATTTTCCAATCTTAGTAATGTTTGCAAATGCTTGTTCAGCAGTCACCTTTAAAAACAAAAAATAATCATAAACTAGGCTACATACCTTTATATCAATGGATCCAACTTTGATTGAAGCAATTTAATGTTTTGCAATGCCCCATATTAATTCAATTAGATTCACGTCACAATGATAAGGTGGTAACTTTCTTCAAGCGACCTTTGAAGTTTTCCCGGTGTTTAAAAATATCTTATTTTTTACCTTCCTTATACATTTTTCTTACTGTGTTGACAGATTTACCTTAAACAAAAAGATACGGTACCTACTTTATTATTAATTCCCTATTCTTTATCTTCAAGTATCAAATATGGGTATACGAGGCTCTTCAAACTACAAAACATAACCTTAAATTTCCACTTTTGTAAACAAGACAAATAGCTACTTAAATCTGTATATCAACAAAACTACGCATTGAATACATTTAGAAAAACTTATTTAATGTACAATGGTTTAATAAGGGTAGATAAATACCTGTCCTAGCGGCAGTTCTTCGATAAACATTCCCGATATCGGACAAAACTTGTCCTGCATCAGATTTGGCCAAACACCACAAAAAGACGAGGTAAATCACTGCTCTGATACAACTACGAATGGTTTTATTAACTTTTAATCGTTAATTTTGCAACGAAACTTAATAATTTTCTTAAAACTATGAAAAACGACGAGGATTTACGCACTTTTGACACATGATGTACTAGCACTAGACAAATAAATCAATGTTGCCACAATGATCTACTTTTAGTTTCAACTGTCACCGCGTCAGACTCTTTTTTGCCAAGCTGTACCCGTGTTGACACCATAAAGGATTTGGGAGTGACTTTTGACCAGTGTTTGACTTTTCGAGACCACGTCTCTACACTTGCGAAGGAATCTTTTAGGCGCTTAGGATTTGTCTTACGTAATGCTCGAGACTTTCGCAATCCTAATGTTGTTAGGCTGTTGTACGCGGCTTTGGTACGAAGCAAGCTGGAGTCAAGTGCTTGTGTTTGGCACCCCTATAACGCGACCCAAACACTGATGCTGGAAAAGGTACAAAAAACATTCCTTAGATGCCTCTTCCAAAAGATATACTACTTTTTTCCCTACATGTATCCTACCTAAACTATCTTTTAGGGACGTTAGGCTTTAACTCGCTGGAGGTGAGAAGAGGTGTTGATCAACTCACTATAGCCTGCAAAACCCTACGGGGATGTATTGACTGTCCTGAACTCCATGGTCTTTTCTGTCGACTATTTGTGCCCGACAAATACGTAGGCCACCGTCAGAGCCGTCGGCACAACCTGTTTGCGCAACTGCCAGCCAAAACCGTAGCCAGAGCGGAATCCCCAATTTGTCGTAGTCTAAAGGTGCTGACTTTTTGCTGCCAACCCTGATTGTGATGTGTTTGCGGATGAATGGATTAAACTAATGCGTGTATGCCTGGTGTTCTGTGAGAGTAAGTATGCCAGGGAGTCTTCTGTTCCATGATAGTTTTATTTGTTTTTGAATTTATTTTTATAACTTTTTTTTTTAGGAATTGTAATTGTCTCTATGTTACTTAGTGTAATTGGTGTTGTACCGTATTAAGTAACTATAAATAAATAAATAAATAAATAAAAGGGGCCCGGCAGAGATGTACATATTAATGTTTAGATAGAACTTCTTTAGCAATATTGTTAAGCGATTTCAATGATTCTTTGAAGTTTTGAAAGACTTTCTTGACACACGAAGAAACTAAAAATGGCGAAACAAAAACTTTTTTACAAATAATAAACCTTCTTAAAAAAACTCCGCCAGGTGAAAAATAACTCCAGTTTCGAAAGTCATTAACCGAATTTAACCAACAAATTTTTAAGTATTAGTAACAAATTATTAAAATGATTACAATACAAATCTACTCCATGCATCTGCTGTTCAGTTAAACAAAAGTTTGTGCAAATGTTGGCGAGCATTGGTCAAACATTTGTAGCGGTGGTTTAAAATCGGTAATTTTGTTAAAAAAATGATATTATTTGTTAAATTATAGCTTAAAATATAACTTATTCTTCATGTCCTTACTGAAAGTAAAATACTCCAGCCGAATAATTACGTTTTCGGGGATTATTTTTGCAACTGTTGAATACACACTGCGGCATTGTGGGACGTGTTTACATTGGCCGTGTTTCAAGCAAACAAAACAAAATACCAACCCCGGTTTCTATTGAGCTTATATTTACCGAGACATATTTTTGACGCCGACCCGACATCTAGTGCTATTATTGATCGAAGAGTTACACCAATGAAGCAAAATCAAAAAACCTCTTGGCCACCATGTCAAAAAAAGCGAAATCGTGCCCTCGGCACCAAGCTTGAAATGAGTCCTATAATTTTGGCTTGTAGTCATGACGCGTGGCGTGCTGAGCACATTTTGATTAAAAATCTACGAAGCCAACCCCCACGATCTATTAGCTGCTATTCTGACCTCGGGAAGGGCAAAATCTACTGGTAGTAGTAGTGTCACACGCTCCCCCGCCACTCCCACCGCTCCCGTTGTGCAGTACTGACGTAATTAAATTAATTGAAAGTTAATGAGTATAAAAAAAAATCTTCGGGAAAGTTATTCGTACCTATTCATGAGTACAATCACGTGTTTAAGTATCGGTCACTAATTGACAACATTTCAAAATTTTAACCTGCATGTTTTATTACGTTATATAAAAGTAAATCGAAAACTAGAGGACTCATATTTTTTGGTTTTTCGAAATTATGTACTTTTCATTCATAATTTTAACTTTGAAATTCGGTGCCTTCTAAAAAGACGTAAGCGCCAAATGACGTCATTCATACGGTGGAATAGCGATACATCCTTTGCTTTACTGTGATACGTCAAAAAAAAACTGGTACTTAGATGTCACTGTCATTTAGCAGTTGTCAATGTCATATTTGACATTAGATATGTCTTGTTTGACATTATGGTTTTCATCTTAAAAAATAATTAGCTTGCTTACGCAAAGGTAACTACTTCTTTCCACCGTATAAGTGACGTCATCGAATGTTTTTTGGTTTTTATTTTTTTTCTCAGAAACTAAGCAATAAAAAAAATATATTTCAACTCGGCATACAAAAATGAAGAAACGGTATTTTTGTTTTAGGGTCATGTGAATTTTGAAATGTTGTCAATAGTCACCGTATATTTGTGAAGTATCAATAAATAATATTCATAAACAGCAAAGTTATCAAGACGGGTCTATATTAATGTGCAAAACATAAGTACAATTTTTTGTATACCTATAGTGTTTTTTTTGTATTCATATTTAATCGTCATCTCTCGCTCACGTTCGCGTGGTCTCGCTCAAGCATGCCCCGCCTTCAACAGTTGTTTTCGTTATTTAAGTTTAACTCTATAGAGGCATATATGTATTTAAAAATTGAATTTTGTTTTTTTTATATTATTGATTACGCAAATATGATCACCTACACATAAAAAGTAATTCGTAATAGGATACACATTTTATGTATGCATTTGTTTCTCAAGATGGTCATAATAAAATGTAATAGCAAAGAAAAATCCTTTTTTTTACCTTATCCTATCCTGTTTGATCACAAATTTCGCCCAAATACCTACATACTTACCTTATTTTATGGTAAGTAGTATCATGTTAAATAGCACCACCATGACAGTCGTAATATAAGTACTGCTACAGGTACACCTCTGACTTACTCTTCGATTATTATACAGGCGTGATAATAAAATGAAATTAAAAAAGTGGCCAAGTGGGTGTCGAACTCGCACACGAAAGGTTTCGTTCCGTACCTACCATCGTACCTACAAGATCAAGGATACACACCACAGTCATTTAAAAAAAGGACGAGCAAAATCGCCAGAAAAGTATTAGGTACTTCTTTTCTATGAATCAGCTCACGTCTCTTGTTTAATTTTAACCTTGAGATCTTTGACATTGACCTTGAGATTTGTAATTTTATTCTTTGAATTGAATTTCCGTTACTTACCTTCAAGGTTGTATTCACTCACCAAAAACACACAGATTAAGGTCAGTGACCTTAGGGTCGAGATAATATATTTAACTTGACCTTGATGTCACTGACCTTTATATTGGGTTCATGCATCCGGGAATCGCACCATCGCTTACCCCACCTTACCACTGCAACTCCACTCAAATTCTTGCTAAAGGGGTTCGAAGATTTTACTATAGAAGCTTACACGTCCGACCTTTTTATTATTTTTCGCCCCAACGACGAACACATAATTAAAAAACAAAAATAGCAGGATTATGATACCCTGGCCTAAAGTGTCACATTTCCGATATAAGATAAACATCGCCAGTCGCCACCATAGGAAAACTAAGAAAATCGGTGTTTCGGAGAAGATATACTTACCTACTGAAACTCATACCTATAGGTAAACGATTTATTTCTGATTGTATGTTATGTACCTATGTACCTAAGTAAGTATTATGTTCTTTCATAACTATTTTTTTTTGCAATACAAAGCTGACTTTGACCTTGTATTACGCTGTATGACTGAAGCCCTCCGTGCTCTTTCGCAAAAACTAAAAAGTGTAAAAAATATTTAAGACAAAATTTGTACACAATTAAAAGCCTTACATATTTTAATACAATAATTGCATACCCTTGAATGATTAAACTCATAGAAACGAGATATTTATGGAACCTGAAACTGGTTTTCGTGACCTTTGACCTTGAATATCTCAAGATACGAGTTTAAATTATTACACCTAATCAATTTAGAATACCAATGCGGAGGGTCCAATAAATTCTCAGCTTGCTCCATAAATTCTGAGATTGACCCTTTTTTTGGCAAAGTGAACTGAAAACAACAATTATTGTAGTTGGTGGTACAAACTTAGATAATGCCTATCCACACACTTACAGCTTGGCAAAAAAGTGTAGAAACGGAACTAAATTTTTGTCTGTTGGCAACATTTCCAATATAATGACATCTCATAATAAACAAAGTTCACGATTTCGTAAAATTTTAATTTCGACCACCAAACGTTGATTAATAAAGGTAAAAAGTGAAGAATAATGAATAAAACCATTCGGAGTGCTGGCAGGGAGGTTATTTATAAGGTGTATAGGCGATATCTGGCGGAACATGAGGCCCAAACTATTCTTTCTGAATTTCACAATGTTTACCAAAGAACCGCTGATAAGACAGGTAAGTAAGAGTTTGTTTTGTTGATTTTAGTTGAATCAAGTGTTAATTGATGAATACAAAGCTATATTAATTTGCTTGCATAAGGAATAACTAGAGATTTGAAACAAAATATGTCGAGCACATAGGTTATGTTTACTTTTTTTCTGCATTACTCTGGTTATGGTAAACTTTGGTGGCGGTTACTCTGGTGGCGCGCTGAGATAAATTGATACTTTGGTGACTTGACTTTTAATCGAATGAAAATTCAATTTCTACGTAAATTATACTTTAAGTGCGATATCAAGGGAAAGAATGATTTGTTCTAGCGTTTGCATTAGAAATGTAAAAGAAACTGTCGTACTATAGTCTAAATCTATTATTTAATTCAGGGAAATCGTTCTAAGCAAAATCGTGCTGGAAGGAGATAAACAAAAGGGTATTTTCTACATCCGGCTTATTAACAGTATGTGATAAAAATGTTTTACTTTTAATATTGTTAGGGATAAATGAAATATTTCGTCTACAGGAAGCAGCTAAACGTGCATTCCAAGCTATTACCGAGGAGGATTGGAAGAACTCGTGCTAACATGTAATAAACATAGAAAAGGATTACTGGAGAAAAAAAAAATAACGAGGAAATAGAGTGATTTGTAATAAATCTAGAAGATGATAGCAGCATCACCTCTGAACCTGAACATGACTCAGCTGAGTTTGCGGCCTACGTGTTCGGGGTAGAATATTTAGAGGAAGATTTACTAGAATAAAATATAAAAAAATATGTTATACAATGTAATGTTTTCTTTTTTTATAATTCCTAAACAATGTTGTGAACTCAGGAGTATTTACCCAATATGTTATTTTTAGGTAAGTAATCAGTTGCGTGTCAAGAACACGTCCTTGTTCAATTAATTCATTACACCCCAAGAGGACACCGGTGTCCACGCTGTCATTGTCTTTCTATTTTGTATCTAATTGACACGATTAAAAGTGATTACTTACTGATTTAAAAAAATAATACATAATTAGATTAATTTGTCTAAAAAACACCTAAGTATCAAGACTAGATTGGTACGCTATGCGGTTGCCACGGGTTGCCATACGAAGAGCACAGTGGCGCCTCCATTATTTTCTACTCTTTTTTGCCAAGCTGTATGTTTTGTAAAAGTGAGTTAGTTTTTATGATATGATAAAGTGAGTTAGATTTTTAAATATATTTTGTAATTAAATATAATCTTTGTAAAAATACTACGATCGATGGGTCAGTTTGGGGTGTCTTGTATGATGCTCTTTATATTAAATGGTACAAACTACTATTTATTATTTTCAATATAATTATTAGGAAATCTGGATCTGCTTCACTGATAAAAAGACAAATTAAAGTAGCATCCGTGAAAGGCGCATGCCATATCACATTTCGACCTGCTGGCCCAGTATTAAGTTTGTAATAGATGATTAGCCGATTATCCCAAAAAAACTTACAGATCTTTCATATTGACTTTTAAACCATAAAGTTTTTCATAGAGAATTAAATTAAATGTCAACCCCATGTAGAAAATCAATAATGTTGCCATGTTTTAAAAACACTTGCTGTTACAGTTTTTGACGCATTGTTTTGGTACAACAAGGATGCATTTTCAATGGCAAGAGCGAGATGCTGAGATGAGAGTTACACAGATGTTTGGCACAAGAGAATTCGCAATTAAACACTTTAACAGTCATCGTTAATAAGGTCTTCGTGACGTTTTGTGACGCAGTCGCCCATTCACAATTTTTGTAAACACGCTTGTCGAATACACAAATTCTATACGAATAGTTGAATAGGCTATTTATTGCGGAAGTAATGGCTTCCTAAATTTTAATTGCAGACATTATTTTATTATCGATAATTAAAATCAAATATGATGATATGCCTTATTTTTTGATCTGATCGGACGCGCTATGTGAATAATTGTGTCATCCGGCTTATTCCCTTGGATATTTAATGCCGCGTCCTGTAAAAGTGCTACAAAGAGCTATCCTGAAAAAGATTGTTTGTGTCCATGAAAATTTATTTCCATTTATGAAATAAGCTTGTGTTCATAACAAAAATCCAGTGTGTATAAGGTTTCATTAGATGAAATAAGACGTGAAAATGATGACTTACGATAGGTTTTAGTGAATCTGAGATATTAGAAATTAGTTTATTGTCATGGATGATGCCGGCGGCACGAGTTCAGTGAGGAATAAAATGAAGGGCAAGGTGCAGGACGAGGAGGACGAGTCCGAGGAGGAAGTGGTGGACAGTGAGGACGATGACGAGACCATCGCCAGAATACAACGAGCTCACTTTGCTCAGGCAGCGGCTATGAGCGCTCGGAGGCGCGCGGCTCCTCGACCCAGGCCTATGAGCCACAAGCGAAAGATGGAAGCCGTAAAAAACTTCCACGACTTCACGAAGAAACTCAAAAAGGACACAGGTGTAACAATTCGCAGCTTAGTTGGTAATAACATCTTAGAATTAAGTGACTTTTCAAGTGAAGACAGTAAAACAGAAAGTGATGGACTATCAGAGGAGGAATTTGTGGTAAACCTCAATGCTGTGCAGGAATTGAATGAAGAGAACGAGAGTTATATTGACCCTGAGACTGGTGACATAGTGGAGGCGAAAAAGGAGCCACAGAGCACAAGTAAACCGCCTGAAGAGCCTCCTCCGTGTCCAGAACCTGAAGTTAAACTAGAACAAGAGGAGCAGCCAGAGCAAGAGCAAGAACAAGAGCAAGAGCAAGAGCCGGAACAGGAGCAAGATGAGGAGGAAGAACAACCTAAAACCCTTTCGATAAGTGATCTCATTGACGAGGGTGACTTAGATAATAAAAATGTGGAAATCGCTGAAGTGGAAGAGGGTGACTTGTGTCCTGAGAAATCGGCAGATGAGTTGCTAGACATGAAACAAGAGGAAAGCAGTCAGGACTTTGACATCACGGAGAAATTGAAAGAAATGGGAGAGATTAGTGTCAAGCCCATTGTTAAGAAAGAGGATGATAGTGGGGAGTCTTCAAAAGATGGGGAAAAGAAACCTGAAGATGAAGATGAGGTAAGATATACAATTAGTTGTTTTTTGTGCTTTTTTATGCTGTTGTATATACAAATAATGGGATGATAGTAACCCTCTTCTTAGTACCTATATCTCAGTAACATTTAGGTCAGAACTAAATGCAGACATAAAAGCCAGTTTTACTATTGACTGTGTTAACAGTGATAAAATGCATTGAAAGTAATATAAACAGTTTGCATGGTTATAACTATGACTGTAGAACAGACTTTTGATCTCCTGCCAATACTTGGATTGAACACAAAACATGTTAAGTATAATACAAAAAATATAATGTTTGTTTACTAACATTTTAAGTAAATGCTTAAGTTGTTTACCTTATCACATTGTTGTCATTTAATGATCACATAATAGATAATGTTGTCTGGTTTTATACAATAATTGTCATAATTTTGTTTTGCACAATCCTCACTTCCATATCAACCCTTCTGGTTTAATGAAACTTCACTATTCAAATCATTTGTATGAATTGTGACACAATAAAGAATATGCATGTGCTATTTCTATGCTGAATTATACATGCATTTTCTACTAATTGATACAAACTGGTCATTCTTCTGCCAGTATTTTAGCCATTGATAGCTAACTTTTGTCAGAATACTATTTACTGGGCATCTGTTACTGTTATGTTCAAGTACACTACATCTATTTATACTCAGAACTAATTACATTTCCATACAAAATATAATAAAAAGTGCAGTACTAGATAAACCTAAGGACTCTTTGACCACTAAATATTCCTCCATATCACTGCCGTCAATAAACATGCCCTGAAGACTGGCAGCAATGCTATGTTGAATGGCAATGCATGCGTATTCATGCAATTCTATGTTACTTATACATATTATACTTAACATTAATCATAGTAAGATCCAAGATCTTTATGTTGGCATATTATGCTATTTGAGAATAATTGGTCTTAGTACCTACATAAAAAGACAATAAAACATGAGTAATTTGCTAAGTACAATATGATATCTGATCTAACAACTGTATACCAGAATCACATAATTGTATCACATTACAAGTGACTAGATAATATAGTCTTGAGCATTATACTAAGTTTCTATCAATTTACTTTTGTATCTCTATCAACATAGAATTGATACATTTCTAGAATATAGCATGACTCGCAGTGGCAAGGGGTCAATTTTCTTAAGAGGGAAGCCAACACAAAAAAATATATTATTCTTATTGCTAGTTTTAGTTTCTCTTGAAGTCAGAATCAGTAGGTTGGTATTGGTCTTCAAATACCATTTATGCCTTTGGCGTAAATAATAATAATAAAGCTTTATTTATTCCACAGTACAAGTTGTTGATTTTTAAACATAATAACTATTTACACATTAAGCCTATGTGGATCCCTTTTGGGTAAAAGCCTCTATCAACCCGTGCCATTGCTTTTTGTCCCGAGCCATCTTCATCCAGTTGGGCCCAGCCACTTCCATCACATCATCTGCCCATCGTTTTGTTTGTTGGCGTAAATAAGTAATCTTTAATATATTTGATTATACTAGAATCTGGCTGCCATTATTCAAATTCAAAAGGGTAGCCGAAGGGAATCGAGTTGTATGGACACTTTGCCACTGCCAGCAGCTGGTGCCCGCGACTTCATCTGCGCATGATTAGTACTTTGAGTAGTTTATTTTCTTGGCGAAGGTTATATATATCTTAATTACTTATAGCCAATGTGTTATTCTGATGTATAGCTATGCTAGTGTAAAGTTTCATTAAAATCCATTCTGTAGTTTTTGCGTTTACTTAGTAGGATTAGTAGGATATATATTGTGATACAATGTTTTACAAACAAGATTAAGTGACTTATAAAATATTTATGTTACAGAAAAAACCAGTGAATAACAGTGCTATAAATGTACGTCGAAATATCAGGGAAGTGATGGACGAGAAGAACTTGGATGCTTCTACTCTTGCTGCCCAGAGGCAGGAGTCGGAGAGATTGGCCCGAGTGCAGGAGCAGCAGAGAATAATCAGAGAGGTATGACTATATTCCTTTTATCAAGAAAGCTGGAATCTCGTCTATTCGGGTTTTAATGCCTCCTATGTGCATCTGACTAAGCATCACATGCCGTCGAAAAAAACTCTCAGGCAATGCGTTTTTCTCCCGATGTTTTTTTCACCGTTTTTGAAGCAAGTGATAATTCTAAAATACGCACATGAATCCGAAAAGTAGTAAGACTTTGCAAGCTGATCACACCACTGGGCTATTACTTTCTATTTCTGATTTAATATTCTATGCAAAACCTATTGTAAGTAATTTAAAAAAAATACAAAAATAAAGGATGACAATTTGTATCTTATTTCATGTTGTTTCTTCCAGGTGCAAAGACAAATAGCAATTAATAGACAAAATAAAATTCATCAGAAAACTATATCACTGTTACAAGGAGGATCATCAATTTTGAAGAAGTCTCTTCCAGGGCAGAAACTAAAGTAAGTGTCATAACTTTGAAATATAAGTACTAATATGAAAATAAATATTTTACTGATGACCTATTTTTGTTTTTAGTTTACCAAATACAGTGCTGGTGAAAGTACCATCAGGTGAAGCAAAAAAGACATTAAAATCTGGCCAGGTTGAAGTTACAAAGTTATTGAAACCAACAACCTCTGGTGCACTTAAGCCAGGGAAATCTGATCAAAAGGATAAAAAAGAGGTAAGATAAGTATGATAAAATATAATTATACTTTTTAGTTGATCTGGTGTCACTTTAGGGCTCTTTAAAATTAGACGGTTGATGTCGGACTGTCGGCGCACGCTTGTTACGACCGTGAGCCGTACTGCTGCAGCAGCAGTACGGAGCGAATCGTCTTATTTGAAGAGATTTGCGGCTGCAGTCCGATCGGATTTTAGTGATTTACGAAGAAACACGCAAAGCCTGGGGCATGTAGGACGTAGATATATGCATTGTTGTCGTTCCACCAACGTACAGACGCCAGCACATCAAGTTACCCCAATGTGTCAAATTTTCCCAATTGAATATGAACCTTATTCTGTTTGACATAAAGTTGTAAAACGATCAAAGAAATTTGACACATTGGAGTAACTTAGAAAGAAAGAAAGAAAGAAAGAAAATATTTTATTTGGACGCACAGAACATAAAACAAAAGAACAGCAATACAGATAATAAAAAAATAAAAAAGATTAAAAAACTAGAGACAAAAATAAAATAATAATAATAATAAAAAGACCTGTGCGAGACCAAAAAGGCGCCTATCTCAGCATTTGCTGCGACATTTAAAAATATAAACATCGCAGCGCTGTTATTCTGATAGGGTCGGTCGTAACTTGATGTGCTGGCGTCTAGTAGGGCCTTTGTACGAAAATCAGAACCGCCCGTAGGTATGCAGTACGGTAACCGGCTACAATATTTATTTTATTTTAAGTATGTATGTATGTATCTGTGTATTTATTTTTATGTGTCACTTTTTTGTCCTTAATTTTTTACCCTGTTGTACCTACCTACCTGGTTCTGTCTCTGCACTGGCAAGGTAGACTGGTAGAAAATGCCTAAAGCATTAAGTTTGCGTTTGTACAGTGTTTTTACTTGTGCATAAAGTTTTAATAATTAAATAATAACCGGGCTGCAGTACTTCGGCACCATCCGTCTGAATTGAAAGCGCCATGCGCCATTAAAGTCAGCACAGACAGAGCCGTATAACCTTGGTTGTCGCAGTAGCCGATTGAGGAGAACGCGCTCGAGCAGTCTCGTGGATGCTGGTGCAAAATTATATCTTGCACGCTATTTTCAACTCTTTTGTCTTGTATTTGAGTTCATTATCAAAATCAATGAAAACTGATTGAGCGTCTTGCTGCTCTGTCTATGCTGACCCTTAGTAGCTGTTTTCACACAAACCTTGCCCCCACACCAATATTATTTTCATACCATGTTGAAAATGGCTAGCTTAATCTCTAATTGAGTACATGAACATAATAACATGATGTATCATTATTCATCACCCTCTCAATTGAATTTACCAGTCTGCATTTCAGTGACTTTACATATTACATTAAGAAAGTAACACACAATTTTAATGTGTAGGTTGTAGAGATAGTTGATAGCAGCAGTGGTGAGGAGTCTTCGTCTTCTTCATCTGATTCTGATGATTGCATAATGCTGTCAGATTCAGAAGTGCCGCCTAGTCCTGAAGCCGAAGAGGATCCTGGTAACTCAGGTAAGACTCTTAAAATAGAAAGCTTAACCTTTCTATAATACTTAATTAAGAAATGAGCTTCCTTATTATTACTATGACCGAAGTCTATTCTCTACAATATATCAGTAGTAGTTTATTTATTTATTTATTTATTTATTGACACACCAACGACTTATTCACTAGATAATTACATTAAATATATTCTATTTCAACAGCTTTGCGGTGAATTCGTCACTTATAGGTGTGCACAGCACCTGTATAATCAATAATAAAAATTAAAATGGAAATATAACAAAATTAAAATTACAATGTTTACATGAATTTAAAATGTCAAGTAGTTAAATTAAAATAAAATACGGTACAATTCAAAGATTTAGAAAACATCAATCAGTCTGGAATAGAAAAACAATTAAAGATTATATATTCTAAAAAATTAAAACAAAATAAATTAAAATTTCAGTTCAAAAATTAAATTAAATTAAATGGTAGCGGTGGTGGTGGTGGTTTTTAGTAGTTACTGATATATTGTAGAGAATAGGCTTCGGACAGCACGCTTAGCATGATGACCGATGAAACGGGTGATGTCGACACAAGAATCGACAAAGTGACAGATTGTAGAAATATTTCTAAAGTAGAAATCATGCTCGACATTCTAGACTTGTAGACTGAAAAATCGACACATTTCTTCTCTTTACTCGTAACATTTTCGTGCTTAAGAGTTACTAGCAGACGTCCCGCGGTTTCACCCACGTAGGTCCCGTTCCCGTGGGGATACAGGGATAAAAAGTAGCCTATGTGTTAATCGAGGGTGTCAGCTAACTAAAATCCATTCAGTAGTTTTTACGTGAAAGAGTAACAAACATCCATCCATCCATCTATCCATACTCACAAACTGACGATGTAATATAGGATGACGGAAGACATATTTCTACAATCTGTCTTCAGCCGATTCTTCCGTAGACCAAATCTATTTCTACTATGATTGTGCTACGCATGCTACGGGTGTGTATAGTAATAAGTAACTGACATGAGGCTTACTTAGAGGCTGCTGCCAAAGCAAAAACTTGCTCCCGGGTCCAAGTTACGAAGTAATGCTTTAAATTAGTCATGCAGTTGTGACGCGTGGCGTCTTGGGCTCATTTTGGTTTGTCAAGTTAAGTTAATTTTATTATACACTTCTGGAGCCAAGTCGTGTTTCCTTTGCTATTCACAATAAGAAAAATTGTTTTCCAGCACTGGTCTTGTAATCCAGTAAAGGGTTTTGTTTAGGATTGTAAAGATACAATGGCACATAGAACGGCACAGTTCCCTTACATGCCTGAAACCTTCAAAAAGGAAACAGCTTGCACTTATTTTCTTACATTAAATTGTATTCTAAAGTAGGTGTCTTGCTGATTTGATCATGCATGTGGGTTTAGTCCTCATACTTGGCATAATTAGGCTTTAATCTTCTGGGAAATAGGCTCTTTTGTCTATGAAAAGGAGTGCCACGGGGTCCTAATGCTGGTTGGTAGAGACATTTATGTCTTCGAATTTATGGTTATTATATACGACGGCAACAACACGCTCGCGGTACGCGATTTTAGTGTTTTGTTTTGTATCGTGAGGGCCAATCTCCAATAAATCAATCTGTATGACACAAATACTTATAATTATGTTTAATAAATATTTCTCTTTGTCTTCAAGGTCTCCATGTGAACGATGCGTATAACATCCCAGATGAACAAGGTCGGGTGTTAATCAATATTGGTCACCCAGAAAACGATGAGGACATATTCTTGGCACCACAAATTGCTAGGGTTATCAAACCTCATCAGGTAAAACTCGTTACAATTAAAAGAGAGAAAAAAAAAAGTTTTATTGGCGTAAAAAAGGATAATGACGACATCATTCTACGCGTTTAAACATCACAATTGTTGGTTTAACTGTTGGCCTTCAAATTGAGAAGAGCTTGTCTGATAGGGGTCAGAGTGTGAATGAGGTGAAAGTAACTATTCGGGTTGGAAAGTAAATTGAGTAAAAGATGCGTTAAGTTGCAATATAGAATAGAACAACTAGAATCATAATATTTTATTTATCTTGTAAGTTTAACGTTCAAAAGTGCTTTTTAAATGGCCTAATAAATGATTTGACTTTGACTTTGAACAGAATAGAATAATCTGTATTGTACAGACACCAGCAGATCAACCTACCCCAATGTGTCAAATTTCTTTGATATGTTTTCAACTTTGTGCTGAACAGAATAAGGTTCATGATCAATTGGGAAAATTTTACAGTTTGGGGCAGGTTGATGTGTTGGCGTCTGTACATCGTAAAGACTTACTAGACAATAATTTAAAGAGTTAGATTGTCCTTTGGTTGAACTTGAAAGATAACGAGAAAAGATATGTAGATAGTTTGTGTACCTATTTACGTTATAAACAATGCAAAACTATTTGAACAAATACATAAAATAAGTATACTTGCACTATCAAAATCAAAAGAGATATTGGTATTAAAATGTTCATATTTCGATCCCAATACATGTTAATAAACAGTTCCATAATGTGGTTTGTCTGTGTTCCAGATTGGTGGTGTAAGATTCCTATTTGATAACATAATAGAATCTGTTGAACGATTCTCTACATCAACGGGCTTTGGATGTATATTGGCACATTCAATGGGCCTTGGCAAAACGTTGCAAATTGTATGTTTCTGCGATATATTCCTCCGCCACACGTCATCTAAAACTGTGCTGTGTATTATGCCTATCAACACGCTTCAGAATTGGGTAAGTGTCCTCATATTAATATTGATACAGGCAATGATATTATAAGTAAAAAAGTGTAGATAGGTTATACGCGCTCAGCAAGTGACACGTTAAAATGTGACAAACTAGCCACACTGCACCTCAGTGTGGCGTCGCGCCTCAACGGACGCACCGTGAGTGCGTTAGTGTACCGTTTTTGAAGATCGAATGTTGCTTAGGTAACCTATCTATACCTTTTTACTATAAAATCATTAGATACAGGGATATTGCGGTGTTCTGTAGGTACTGTACAAAGTTATATACTTATTGTAGGTAGGTCAATGAATAACAAAATCCACCAGAGGTTGAGGTTTTGAGGTTTAATTATAATTTTACCTGTTGTAGCAGCAACCCTTAAATGTCATTATAAAATTGAAAAAAAAGTCTGAAATAGTTTCTTATGGTATGGATGGAAAAAATCACTAAAATAGATTAGTACTTTGAATCACCAAGATAGATTATTTTGAAGGAATATTTCTCTATTTTTTTGAAGAAAATAAGTGCATACACAGAATATGAACAAGCTCATCTAAACTGGGAATCGAACCAACTTAGAATTTTTAATAATATGCACTCACTAATTTATTCAACAAATCTAAAGAATTATTGTTCAGGATGAAATCTCCTTAGGACACATTTGGAAAAAAAAAGGAAAAAAGAAAAAGATCTTGAAATCTAAGTTTAATTTTATTTTATCATCATCTGCAGTCCCGGACCGCAAACGAAATAATACAACGACTGAAAAGGAAATGTTCATAGAATTAACAATTAAACAATTTTCATAGTTTATTAGCAGATTTTTCCTTTCAGCGCACATTGATTTTTTCCTCCCTGTATAATTAAATTACGTAATGCTTCGCGAAATTGAAGAAAAGCTTTTTCGTAGGAATAAGGACTGTGTCCTGTTTATTTTATTTATATAAAATTTTAAAGGTCTATCTTTACCGTATAATGCCTATTCCTAAAATTCTTTCTGTATACTGTTTCAGGTAGCAGAGTTTAACATGTGGTTGCCAGTAGACCCGAGCACGAGTCCCTTGTCGGCACACGGCGAAGTGCGACAGCGGAACTTTCCTATCTACGTGCTCAACGATAGTCACAAAACTTTACAAATGCGAGCCAAAGTGGTTAAGGTATGGTGCTTGTATTACTGTAAAAATCTAAAGTATAATAATACTAGCAGACGTCACGCGGTTCCACCCGCGTAGTTCCTGTTCCCGTGGGATTACAGGGATAAAAAGTAGCCTATGTCATCCGGGAATAGTGTAGCTTTCCACCAGCGCATTTTTTTTTAAATTAGATCATTAGTTCGCAAGATTACCCCCTACATACAAACTTACAAACATACAAACTTACAAACTTACAAACAAACAAACAAACAAATTTCACTTCTTTATAATATTAGTATAGATAAAGAATATTCAATCTTGAGAAAGTCTTAATTTTGTGTAAACTAATGAGAATTGAATTTAAAATAAAAATTACTCACTTCTTTTATTGAAAATATCTACTTTTTCTGATGTTTTTATTATTTTGATTTTGATATCGCAAAAAGATCGTGCTCGACATTGTCGAGTCATGTCAACTATAGAATTCGGTATGTAAAGTATTCTTCAGGTATTTTTTTTATATTTTTATTTCGTAAAACATTTAATTTTAAGCCACTAATTTGAAGCTTTTTTTTTTCCAAGTAATACTTTTTTTTAAATTAAATTTTAAAGTATTATTCGTGATGACGTCATTTCGTAGACCGAATAGCTTTAAGTCTTTGCCACGTTTCAGTACATACAAAAAACACTAATTGATAACTTCAAACTTGACATTGTCAACAGTAGACACTAGACTAGAGATGGGTTTATGCCCTGGCAAATTGGGCGCATAAAATAAACGCCCGATAAATGCCCGTAAACGCCAAATAAATTCCTTTTGACTGGGCAAAAACTTTTAAAACAATTTCTTCTAATTTGAGTTTTTAATAAAATTAATTTTCAAAAACATATTGGATATAGCTAATATTTTGCAATAATCTTAGGAAATTGGTTCTAAACCTGTAGAAATTGCTTTGTTATGAATGATTTCTTGGTTGTGTTGGTCATGGAACTAATCACATAAGTTATTTTTGAACTCGAGGATGATAATTATAGCATCAGTAAAGTTTATATGCCCTTCAAAAATATATTTTCAAAATTGCTATTACTTTACAACAACTATTCTGGAAACTTCTAATGTAGAAAGTTTGAAGACTGCAAAAGAACATTGAATTACACTAGTTCTTAAACCAATATTTATACTACACTGCACATAATTATGCTGGGCCCAAAAGCTGAAGCACATTATCGTGTCCATAATGATTTATGGTGTTGTGCCTGTTTCTTTCGGTGTTTCTTCTCAGCGTAGTCACATAGTGAAACACCGACCTCACCTTCTAGTTATTTAAAAAAAAATAACATGTAAGTGTATTTATGAACCAATTTACAGAAATAATTATCATTTATTTAATAGGATATTAGAATGTAGCCTGAAAAGAGCGTTACACATAGAATAAAGATTTGTGTGGTCATGGGTTTTTTTTGTAGAACTGTTAAACTTTCCATAACTTACATACGTGTAAATCTAACCGTTTTGTCAGCGTACGCCAGAATAGCTCGTAAATAGCAGATTTTTTTCCAACTTCCTTGACTCTTACGTATCGTCATGTTTTGGAAACTTCACACACTAACTTTATAAATTATAGCCTATGTGCTATTTTGATATAGCTATATGATTGTAAAGTTTTAGTACAATCAATTCAGAAGTCTTCGTGAAAGAGTAACAAACATCCA
This sequence comes from Euplexia lucipara, assembly GCA_921972225.1. NCBI lineage: Eukaryota > Metazoa > Arthropoda > Insecta > Lepidoptera > Noctuidae > Euplexia > Euplexia lucipara. The sequence goes on from OV179144.1 coordinate 11,174,020, forward strand.
TACATACATCCATCCTTGCTTACAAACTTTCGCGTTTATAATATTAGTAAGGGTAAAAATAATTTAATTTAATTTTGAATTTACAAAATACGGACATACGATTTCATTTTAAGTTAATTTCCTGCTTTATTTTTACGAAATAAAGTTATTTGTTTAAGCGTTTATTTGAGCGTAAACTCGTTTATGCCCAAAATGCCAAGTTTATGCCCAATCTGTCCATACATGTTTTTGCCCTCGACCCATCTCTACACTTGACAGATACGATTTTCAGAATAACATATAGATGGACAATCCACCCACCCGGGTTTAAACCCAGGTGGGTTTTAACCCGGTGTTTTGGGATAAACACCCGATTTCCACCCAAATTTCGGGTGTAAATGATTTTTAGTTTTTAATTAATATTCTTTTACTGAATTATAAATAATTAGGTGAAATAAAATAAATCAAGATTTTTTTTTAAATTTTAACTGTAACACATGAGGTTTCAAAAATAATTATTGTATGTTAAATTTCACTTTAATAGCGCAATTATTATCAAAAATATTTAATAAAAACCTTCTCCTGTAGGTTTTTGTCAGTTACACTAAGTCGGCGGTAATGGCTCGAAATCTTTAAAAGTATTTACAGCTAAGGGGTATCATGTAAATCAACTTACAAATGATGAACATGACAACTAACACGCTTACGCTCGAGTCTTCAACGCTTATTACACACTACAACATAAAATAAGCTATTCAAAAGTTGAAATAGTAGAAATTTCGTTTTTATCTCGTACCATTTTATTTTATGTTGCCTACAAAAAAATAAAATGAATGAAAATCACTTTTAAAACATATTTTTAAACATCACTAATTTAATTTCATCAAATCAAATATACACCCAATTTTCTGGGTGTTTATGGGTGCTTGCGGGAGTTTATCGGGTTTTTATCAAAGCACCGGGTTTAGACCCGGTGGATTGCCCATCTGTAGACTAACAACAGTTTTTTTTTTAATTTATCTTGAAACACACGAAGGAAGTAGTCTGTTCAGGCTACTTTATGACGTCATATAGAGGTCAAATGAAAGTCAAATGGTTACAAGTATTATTGTGAAAATAATCACAATCTTGTGATATAGAGAGCTAAAAATAGAAAAATAAGGCTTAAGACCCTAAAATCTCCAAATGGTTTTGGAATCAGCGTAGGTTAATTTTTACTTTACATACCGAATTGACAATTTTTTTCTCTTTACTCTTGACATTGTTATGCTCAAAACGAAAGAAATCTTTCTATTATCTGTCACTTTGTCTCACTCTGTCATTATGCTATGCGTGCATGTAAAAACATTGAAATTAGATATAATCCAGATGCATGTACAGACGCCAGCACATCAAGTTACCCCAATGTGTCAAATTTCTTTGATTTTTTTTCAACTTTATGTCAAACAGAATAAGGTTCATATTCAATTGGGAAAATTTGACACATTGGGGTAACTTGATGTGCTGGCGTCTGAACCAACCAGATCGAACCCATGGTTTCAGTTCCCCCATTGATGTCCCCACTGTATGAACTATGAACACCTTAGTAATAAGTGTTTTTACAAAGCATGTTGTTAAAAAAAAAAAACATTTTTATTTGTAGGATTGGGCAACGTCAGGCGGAGTTCTCATGATAGGCTATGAGTTGTACAGACTGCTCAGTATGAAAAAAGATAAGAAACCTCGTAAGAAAAGGAAAGCTGACGCTAAGTTGGAAGCTGAAAAGGAGAAAGATGAGAAAAAGGATCTCCCTGCTGATGATACACAGGTAATAATTATAATAGTTAAATTAATAAAGAGACTCATGAACAATGAATACCTTGACAATTAAAAACTTTACTTGACAAGTAAAGATATAGCATTAAATAGTAAATGCTGAGAAAATGTATCTGGATATTGCCAATGCAATGAGAAGCGATTAAAACTTCAAAAAGCACTGATTGCCTAATTTAAATACCTAAATGATTTTTTAACTGAATGAAGCCTAGAATTGTTTTAAAATTCTAGCTGTACCCTACGGTTTTACCCGCACCTATGGGTCCTAGTGTTATGTTGAATACACATTGGAGCCTCTGCCTTTAAAAAAACTTTTTTTGTATTTGATAGGGACCAAATACAAAAAAGTTTTTTTTTAATTCGACGGGTAACTAATTCAAAACAAACTCTTCAGCCAAATTATACTATACTAGTATAGACATTGGCGATTGACCTATTCTTACATTACTTTTGAGGTTTCACTTAACACATTATTTTGTTCCCTGTGTAGGCTTCTGAGGAATCGAAACTGGATAAAGACGATGGCGACAGTCAGGCGAAGACGGATGATACCAAGGATGATACAAGGAAGGAAGAGAATAAAAAGGAGGACAATGCCAATGATGAAGATAAGAAGCTTTTAGATGGTGAGCATACTGAGCATTAAACTGCACGTTTTGCGATTTGCAATAGACTAAAAACCTTTATTAGAGGAAGTAGCAATGTCACACATAATATAACGATACAGATAATGTAAGTAAATAATGATCAATGACTAATAGCACTCTAACTCATAATGCGCAAAAGCGCATAAAGTACGTCGATTTAACTATTATTTTGTGTTTTTTTATAGAAATGTATGAAGCATTGGTCAAGCCAGGTCCAGATTTGGTAATATGCGACGAAGGACATCGAATCAAGAATTCCCACTCAAATATTTCGTACGCATTGAAGCAAATGAGGACGAAACGAAGAGTTGTGTTAACAGGTATGCATACTATTGATTTTTAAAGTTAACTATACCAAAACTTCCTTATGAAATGGAGGCATTTTAATAAACTCTGAGTTAAGTTACACTCTTTAACCCATGGCCAGTCCCATGAGCCACATATGGTTCATGTTGATTGTTTAACTATTGTGTCTACTTTATGGACAGTGTTAAGTCCTTCAGATTTACGGTTTTAAACATTTCTGCAAATGCTAATTTTGTTATAAAGCGCAGGTAATATACCTCATTAGGTTAGTGATCGTAAGCACTACCGCTGATCAAGAGGTCTTAGATTCGATTCACGGGTTGGGTAAATGTTTATGGGTTCCACCTGGAATCTCTCAGTAACAGCTCGGAGTGTAAGTTGATGGCCATAAGCTCGCCCCCTGTTACATCGGACTTAAACATAACTGGCCAAGTGTATGTAGTGTACTATCGGCCATCGGCACACCTCTACTACCTAACTCTTTGGGAATTAAAAGCGTAAAATTATTTTATAGATCAAGTAATTTCAGACTTTCTTTTTATTTCTTTTTACTCAGGCTATCCTTTACAAAACAACTTGCTGGAATACTGGTGTATGGTGGACTTCGTGCGACCCAACTACCTTGGTAGCAAAACCGAGTTTTGTAACATGTTCGAGCGACCCATTCAGAATGGACAGTGTATAGACTCCACGCCGCAGGACATACGGCTCATGAGATATCGGGCCCATGTGCTCCATTCTCTGCTTGTAGGTTTTGTACAAAGGTGAGAAATTAGAATCCTTAGTGTTGTTTATTCACATGATTTGTTCTCAAATATAGCAAAATATAAACCATATATTGCTGCGTGTGAGAACAAGGCATATCAACCATTGGGATATTCAGACAAAAAATGTTTGATACTTAAAGTATCAACCATTGTTACCATTTTTACCAGCCGCATGTGCTTATAGCATTTGACTTGACTCCCCGGTTTTACCCGGTATACCCACTAAAATAACCCAGCGTTGTTCCCGCTTCGGCTTGATGGCGGGGACTGGGAAGCCGGCAGAGCCTTTTCGCCCAGTCCCGATGTGTATTTATATAACCTTTTTTTTTTTTTGTGGGGTGGATAATCCTCATGGATGTCCCCCGCCCAGGGAGGCGGAGGGATCTGTCAGACTCTTACTGACTAAAAACCACCCCGTTTTCCTTCTCACACCTGCGCCGGGGGTCACGGGAACGGAAGATAATTCCGCGACCCCCGAATGTATATATAACCTAACCTAACTTACCACACCTATCCTATAGCTAACCTAACAACCTAACCTAACTACCTTACTGAAATGCATCAATTTAAAAAATACTAAATTCATAATTTTGAACTGAATTACTGCGTGCCTCATGTTACATACAATTTATATAGTTTTCCCGATCTACCTTAAAGTCCAAACACTATAATAATGATCTTTTTGCAAATAATTATTGAAGTTCGTCTCAGTTGCCATTATTGATTTCTGAAATATAAGGTTTTTTTTATGCTACACGATGTTTCTTTCTAAGTTTAGTAACAAAATAAATTGCAGAATGTATGCATAAATTGACAACCAAAAATTATCAAACCAATGTTGTTTTTTTTTTAAAATCCTTATTTAAGTTTATATACGTTCTTTAATTTGAGAGGAGTATACCGTCCCGACGGCGGGACAAACATCAAATGTTTGACGGGTAGGAATAGTTTCTTGCCTTCTCTGGACTTCCACAAAAATTACAAAATCAGCTAAATCAGCCCAGTCGTTCTTGAGTTTTAGCCAGACTAACGAACAGCAATTGATTTTTATAAATATATAGATAGAAAATCTTCATGATTCTATCAAAATTGTTATCCTTGTCTAAGAGAGAGAAGAGTATCTAACCATTTTCACGTGGTGTTATATATGTTCCAGATACAACATACATGCTTTAAAACATAATATATTCACAGACGATCGCACGCAGTTCTGCAATCAACATTACCTCAAAAGGAAGAATACGTGCTCCTAGTGAGAATGACGCCGCTTCAACGCAAACTTTACGACAGGTTTATGAACGAAGTCGTTCGATCCACGTCAGTGCCAAATCCTTTGAAAGCTTTCGCAATTTGTTGTAAGGTATGTATTATTTTGTTATCCTTAAACATTTTTTTCGGTGCGTAGTACTCGCAACCGGCCTGTGTGTATGGCAACATCAGCAACATGTATTAATGTAAAGAAGCAAAAGTATGTCAGAATCGTAACAGACGGCATTCTGTAGTTTTTGCTGACTCCCATGGGACAAAGGCTTGAGTTTATGTATGTATTTATGTATTTTTTTTTACAATTCATATGGGTTCCTTCGTGTTCACTGTTACATTACTGGCCACTAAGTATTTCTACACCTTTAAATTATGCATTTTCTGGCATGTTACCAGAACAATAAAAAGTACTTTCATCTTTTTTCCCTTTTCTTTCTTTTTCTCGATTACGGCGAAGCAAACAAGGGGTTATGATTTAAACCGCTATGTATGTTTGTATGCGTGACAAAACACACAACACATTCCAGCAGTAGTTAGCGATTATAAGCTTTAGCGCTATGTGGCCTACGACCGAAGCTGTCTTCCAAGATAATATTTTGCTTGTTTCATACTTTTAGAGCGGGATTTTTAGTTGTCGAGGTTTTTCTTTCTGGTCGGCAAAGCGTTATTGATGTTTTCTATATGGAATTTCTAAGTAGCAGCTAGGAGTCTAGATTAATGCCCGATTGACGGCAATAGGATCGCCCTCTTTTCCATTCAAGGATTACAAGTGTTATATTACTTTCCCCAGATTTGGAATCATCCTGATGTCCTATACAATTTCCTGAAGAAGCGCAGTGAAGTGAATGCCGCTATTGAAGAAGACTTGGATTTGGAGGAAATCGGAGGCGTTACAAAAGCTGGACGCGCACGAAATATGAAGGGGACACCTGGCCGACGACCGGGGAAACCACGAGTAAGTGACCATAATTATTTATTTATTTATTTAAAGGAGAACCGACAACTGTAACAGATGGTTAATAATTAAATAATCAACACAAAGCCAATTACAGGTTCTCTAGTGTATAAACAGAATAAGTTACAGAAATCTTAGGATCACTAACAAGCACAATAAATAGACAATAGACAATAGACATAAGAATAAGCTTTAAATACACTCAGGCACCAAAAAAAGCAAAACGCAGTTTTAAAGAAATGGGCATTCAGCCGAGTGCGGAAACAGATTTTTTATTCAGATATCTTTAAAAAAATATATAGCTTTTGCAAACAGTTTCATCAAGTATGTAGTACATTTTCAACCGACTTACAAATAAATTACATATTTTCTATTCGGCTTAATTTTTTTGTGTGTATCCTCATAACTTCGTGTCATTTATAAACATTTTTTTTTATTTGTTTGAAAAGGTATACTTCTTAGTTGTTTGGTTGTAATATAAAAACAAAATAAATGGAAAATTAATAAATCATCTTCACAATAACTTTTTTTACACAAAATCCCTTTATAAAAGCTCAAGTTTTCATGTAGCATTTGGGCTGGTGACAATGAGTAATAAATACAACAAAGTTTAACTAAAATTCTCATTGTTTAAGGGCGCATCAAAGAAGCCAGCAGCAACCATAACTCCTAATACAACCACTGGTTCAATAGTACCTCGCCCAGATTCCAACATTTACGGAAACGCACCATACCCTAACGCACCATACGGTCCGCCGTCAAACACGTTTAGACCAGACCAACCTTCCGGGTCCTACCCGCCGTACCACAACTATCAGAACCCGGGCCCCGGGTACTACCCACCCAACCAAGGGTACAATCAAAACTATGACAGTAATTACTACCAGCAGCAGCCTCCGTACGGTAGCAACTACCCTAATCAGTACCCACAAAACATGCCTCCTGACAGCGGACAAGGTTACAATCAGAACTATTGGGGTAACGGAAACTACTATGGGAACTCCGGGTATTACAACAATCCTCAGTATCAACAAAATAATCAGCCGCCTCAAGCCGATTTCAGAGGTAACCCTCCTCCTGAATACAACAATTCTCAGCATTACCCACCGAACTACAACGCGCCGCCAAACGATCAGCCGTATCCTGGGAATGCTATGCAACCATACTCGAATAATCAAGAAAATTACACTGGTAATCAACAGAGGCCGCCATATCAAGGGTATCAGAATCATCCTGGATATTCTGAGTATAATTCCAACGCGCCTCAAGGATCTTATAATCCTAATACTCCTGCGCCTCAAGGTTATCCTAACCAACCATATCCTCCACCATATGCTGCCAACACTTCTGGATATGGAAACAATTCAACTCCTTATAACCAGTACGACACCCATCCTTCTAATTACCCGGGCTTCCCCAACAATATGACTTCCAACCAAACTGAACCAAATGTGCCAAGTCAACCTGCTATTAAAAGTGAACCTCACACTGTGCCTGGTAATTACCCAGCTGTTGACGTCAAATCGGAACCCAATGTACCTCCAACACAAAATACAAATCCTGTGCCATTTGGAAATCCAGTTTATGGTTATCCTCCGAACACGCCTTATCCTGATCAGCAAGAAAACAACTCAAACGGTAACAACTATCCATGCTCGTATCAGAACTTTCCCCCTCACCTTGAAACGAAACCACCCCTGTGTAGTGCCAGTTCTGGCAGTCCAGTTACATCGTGGCCTATAACTGAATTAAAGACTGAAATTGATAAACTTAAAGCTGAAGAAAAAACTGAAATTAAATCGGAGTCTGATGGTGAAGTTAAAATAGAAGACTTAGATACAAAGAAAATAGTGAAAGATGAATCGAAAAAGATAAATAAAAATCAACCTCTTCTTTTGAAAGATCAGAATACTGAAATTGCTAAAAGAAAAGACTCTAAAACAGATGCAGGAAAGAGTGATGGATCTGAATCGGAAGAGGAGATTCCCAAGGGGAAAGGTAAACAAAAGGGTAAAGGTAAAGATAGTAAAAAGTCAAAGGCGAAGAGTAAACCGAAAGCTAAGGGTAGAAATGATAGAAAGACGTCAAAAGAAAAGAACAATGAGGACTCAGAATCTGAAGAAAGTGAGAAGGAAGAAAAACTGAATAGAGAGGAACAACTAGCAATGGTCAAGAAAGCTGAAGAAATGACATACGACTGGGCAGCTGAACTGCTAAAAGATTACATTCCTGGAATTATTGAGAACTCTGCTAAAATGGAATTGTTCTTTTACATATTGAATGAGAGCATAAAGCTTGGAGATAGGCTACTGTTGTTTAGCCAGAGTTTATTCACATTGAATCTCATTGAAGACTTTTTAGAAAAGAATTACATTCCTGGAACAAATTGTCTTTGGGAGAGAAATACCAACTATTACCGTAAGTTTTTTTTCTGAATTCTTAGAATAAATATCGATATGTGCCATCAATTTTTTCAAATTGTTATTGGCTGCTGATTCTCACACGGAACAAATATTTTTAAGGCCTACAGGTAGTTGTGGTCTGGATGCTTGTGTATGTGAGTTTAAATGTTTGTAAACATTTATACAGTATTATATACTATCGTTTTATTGCCAATAACTAACTGGCGACCAGTTGCTCACCGAACTCTGATTACAACGGTTCGCTTCGTTACATCTCTGCGAGTGCGCCGTCATGATAGATTTATTTATTTTTATTTTATTTTATTTTTGCTTGTTTGGAAAAACTTACAGCTAGGTACAAAAATGTGAATAAACAATGTAAGGCCAATTAAATGTTTTCACAGATAGAATACAATATAAATAGGTTCAAGAGGGTAGAAGACAGCTAGTAAACAGCACTGATATTAAGATAAAAAGAATGAACAATAATCAGCTAACAACAGCTTCAGAGTCCTTTTGGGTTTGCCGCGTTTCTGTAGTGCCTCGGGCATGTTCGCACTGGCTCACATTAATGACTTTTACGCCTTGATGAGGCTAAAGACCGCTTCACTTTTGCACAGGGCGCGGTCAAGCTCAAATGGTATTCTGATGATGTTATCAAATAAACTTGACTCACCTATTCTGCATCACTTTATGCGAATACTGGTGAGACAAGATTAGTTTTTAAGTTTTCTTGTTGTGTTTGGTTTTACTAACATAGTTTGTAAGTATTCCTGTAACTAACCTATGGACCTCTGTTGTCTTTTAATAAATTATTATTATTATTAATAATAATAATAATATATAGTTACAAATCATACTACGTTCATGAAAAAGAAGTTACACAGGAATCTATTTAATTGAGTCCTGCTAATATTGAAAATATCGAAGTCGACGTCTCGGCAGGCTGCATTGTACGCATGACCTGCTCTTATTAACTATGAGTTTAGTCTATAATTAGTTCTAGTAGTAGGGGTATATAATACACATATAGTACACACTGATGATAGCCAATACAAAACTAGCTATTTGACAGGTAATCTTTGAACACTTAGCCCAGTGATAATCACTATGAAATGTCAACGGAGTTACGCATTAGCCCTGCAGGAGGTAGTCTTAAGTGTGGGGCAATTCTGAAGAAAATAAATAAATAAATAAAATGTTTATAAATTTCAATAAATAATTGTAATTTATTTTGCAGGTTTGGATGGTTCGACGCATGCTTTAGAACGTGAGAAGCTTATTAACGAGTTTAATGCGAACCCACACATACATTTGTTTCTCGTGTCGACTCGGGCCGGGTCGCTTGGTATTAATCTTGTTGGAGCCAACAGGGTAATAGTTTTCGACGCCAGTTGGAATCCTTGTCACGACACGCAGGCGGTTTGTCGTGTTTATAGGCAAGTATATATTTATTCTTTACAAATTCGTCATTATTTTATTTATGTTTTGAAGTTTCTGCATACAATGACTGTAGTATATTATACAGGATACAAAGATCAATAAAATAAATAAAAAAAATACACACTCGGTACACTCAAATTTGAAAAATAAAATTTCTCCAAAAACTTTACGTCTTACATTCATCTATTGTACAAGATATCCTTGAAGTACAGACAGAGAGAGTTTGTAAAATTAAAAAAAAAAAACAATTTTTACGACGAACTTATTCCGAGATAATAAAGGTCTATATTTTCAAAACAACAACACATAAATCTACTAACAAACATTTTTATTTTTAGATACGGACAAAGAAAGCCATGTTTCGTCTACCGTTTCGTTATGGACTGCTGTCTCGAAAAGAAGATCTACGACCGACAGATTAACAAGCAGGGCATGGCCGACCGTGTCGTCGATGAGTGCAATCCCGACGCTGTTCTCTCTATGAAGGAAATCACTAATCTATGCTTCGATAATGATGAAAAGGTAAGTTTTATTAACCATAACTTCATTTATGAACTCTTTGATCACTCCAGTCGTATATACAGAGTGGAAGAAACATCGACGCATATCCGAACACCATGGATTCTTTACATGCTTGTGAACCATACTAAAAACTTGCAAACTACTACTAAACTAGCGCACAAGTTTTTCATTTATTTTTTTCCTTAAAACTATGAAACTCACCATTTCCACCAAACCCAATGAGTTTTTCCTTAATAAACAAATAAGCCACTTCTTTCATTTAATAGCTCATGGGTTTGGACATAAAATAATCACGATTTTATACAGGGTGTAACGGAAAGGGTATATACATACAAACAGGATGAATAGAGTAACGAATAACGAGTCTTTCCTCAAAATTTCAGCTCCCAACTAATAACTTTGAAACTTCACGATATTATTTAATATCGACAGTTTATTAAATGCAAAATCATAACAAACGTGTCACCGCACTATGAGGGTCATAATCCTGTCCGGCAAGGTTCAAGTTTATCTATCCCGTGTTCTGCGCGCCTAGTACAGACCTATCGGGCTCTGCCTAACCGACGAAGGCGCGACGGCGCGGGCGGGCTCAACTTTACAATTATGTATGTATATGTATAAAAATGTTGCCATGTCGTTTCTTATCACCAAGAGAATCCGTGCCCTTCGTATGTATATACCCTTTCCGTTACACCCTGTATAGTTTAAAGCAAAAAGAACTTCAGGTAAAACTTGGATATAAAGGGAAAGCTGACGAAGTTTCTATGCTGGGCAGTTCAGAATCATGCATTGCACCCTGTATCTAACTTTCAAAACTGTGCCTATCACGCCAAGCGTCACGATTACATGATGTTTTTTTTTTGCTTTTTTAGGAGGCCGTGGTTGTGTTTTCCTAAAGCATATTTATACAGTGAATGACAATAATCAAATCAACAGTCGTAAAAAAGCAAATAGCTAACAAACATTCATACATAAACTCACGTCTTTTTCTCTTGGGGACAAGCAGAAACTATAGAACGCCACCTGCTATGATTCTTACATTCTTCTTTTGCTTTGTTTCGTTCATACATCTGTCTCTATCTTGTCATATACGCACGCCAGTACTACGTACCTGACATTTGTGTTTTTGTGTTTTTTTTGTGTATGTTTTAGGGCGTCTCCTTCCGGCGCTTCTACTTACATCAACCTTATGTTAATCGCCTATCATCCATCCACTGGACGTTACCAAAGTAAATCTGTTCAATTTCTCAACAATGAGTTACAGCCACCATAGCCGATGTAATTGAAGAACAAACTTAAAGATTCAGAGGGTTTATTACAGTATGTGTTTCTTTTATTTCTAGGAATCCGAGATCAAAGATCTTTCCGAGCATAAAGATAAATACATTGACGTGTTGATGCAAGGAGTTATATCTCACCACGCTAGGATGCTAAGCAAGGAGCCTTTCCAACATGAATCCCTGCTTGTTGATAGAAAAGAGAAGAAACTGTCTAGTGCTGAAAAGAGGCTGGCACAAAGAGGGTAAGTTAGATTCAATCCTTGTACGGTGCAACCGCACATTCTGTAATTCTACAGTTTTCGCCACCAATTAATTACAACTCATAATAATTAGGTACACTTGGAAGAAAATAAATTGAGCCACTTGCTTTTTTTACGCATTATAGTTTTTTTTAACATAATAAAACGCTTCGACGTGAAACTTAAATTATCATCTTTAAGGCTATTAAATAAACCTTTAGGCCATATGAGCTTCAAATAATATGTGTTCTATATTACCAGAAATATAGACCATTATACGTGTAGAATTGGCCAGTAGAAATAAATGCATAGTTTTGGCCCTGGATAGCAAAAAATGGAAAAAGTCCCAAATTCCGAAGTTTTTCTCAATTTCCACAAGTTTTTCGAAGTTGCAAATTGGAACTCACACTACTCTAAGAGACCCATACAACATACCAAAATTGCAAAACTACATCACGTTTTGCGAATTTAATGTCTAAATCCACTGGGCTAAAAAGAAAGTGGCTTGATTTATTTGATCCCAGGTGTAATAAGTGCGCGATGGACTATCAAGTTAGCCAGGCGTTCTCGTTACAACATCAGTCCATTAAGCTCATTTTACTTTAAGTGCCTATGGGACAATACAATAGCGTAGTTTGTACTTTATCTTCCTTCATTCCATTCATCCCTCATCTAAAAGTAATGTGTGTGTCTAGCAAGCAAGGGATCGTACAATCCTATTTGTTATATTAAATTTCTCCTCTCTTTGATTTCTTACTTTTGATTATTAATTTTGAAATATTTATTGATGTGAATATGATGAAGTAAGTAGGGTATACCTAGTGCATCAAAATGAGGATAGTAGGCCAAGGCTTTACACGTGTTTTTATCCTTAAACGTTTGCCTTTAAACTGGATGCAGCTAAAATATTGATGATAAAAATTACGATGTTTCGTACTGATAAAAAAAATACATTACTTTTATTGGTTAAATTTTAATTACCAATTATTCCGAAACTGAAAGAAAAATACGTTAATGCAGTACACAGGAAAAATAGGTAGGCATTTTTCACTGCTGATTGTTTTGAAACTTTAAAGAACCGACGCCGATAGCGGATTACTATGTTTGGCACATTCGTCCTGACATTGTTGCATCGGCCAATCACAACCCCCTATATTTTCTTCGTCCCCCGGCCCGCAGTGGTGAGTCGGGTGCTTAGACGAAATCGGCCTACCAGCTCTCAAGTGGTTTAATACTCTTTGAATAAACTGAATAAATAGAAGCCTCTAAGCAAAAAGGGAGTGCCCGCTTACATATGCAGTACTGGATAGTATGTGTAGGTTTGTGGCATGAGATCACAAAATGATAAACTAGGACCATCAAAGCTAAATAAAAACAGTTACTAGTTAAACAATAATAAAACCAAGGCTAGCAAGACGACCAGTCACCACAAGCAGTACCCGTTCACAAACATAACGCGAAGATCAGCCATAACTCTCTTCGGCATATTTTAGGGAAGGACACGCCGACCCCTGCCGTCGGCGTGTCAGGTCACGGTAGCGTCAGGGGTCGGGTTATCACGTCTGTTGGAAAATGATGAACTTGCTTCCGGTTGTTTAAAATTAACCATTCATTGGCTAGGTCGCTAGTTAACCACATAATTCAACACAACGCATTAAAGCACAATTTAATGATCTCATTACATACATTGTTTTATAATGCGAATGAGGAATGAAATGCTTGTTCAGAATTATTCAGAAACGTTAAAAAAAATTACATGAAGAATTCCTAAAATACTTTTTTCAAACAATTCAAAATGCAAACACTCAAAGTAGATTTCATTGAACCAGTTGTGGATAACAAAGTGGCAATGTCGCGCTCCGGAACGCGTCGCGCATGATCGTGGATTCTTGGCGTGTGACTTTGTGTTGTGTCTGAGCAACGTCTTCGTGCATATGACTCAATCGGTTTATCGTTTTGGAACTAAAAAACAACGAGTCAAAAAAAGATGTGATAAATACATGTTGAAATAAAAGGTCTACATCGAAAATTTTATACATTATTTAGATACGAGCTAGAAAAGAAAGCTGCTCTGGCACCAAAGCCAACGACGGCATACCGCACGGTGCGCACGGCAGACGGCAGCTTGGTACAGCGGCCCGTGGCGTCCGTGCGCCCCATGCAGCACGGCGCGCGCTGGATCCCGGCCGACGTGTGGCGGCGCCAGGGCATGACTGCGCAGGAGATGACGCTGCCGCTAGGTAATGTTATCCGACAGTGTTAGCATACCGCACGGTGCGCACGGCAGACGGCAGCTTGGTACAGCGGCCCGTGGCGTCCGTGCGCCCCATGCAGCACGGCGCGCGCTGGATCCCGGCCGACGTGTGGCGGCGCCAGGGCATGACTGCGCAGGAGATGACGCTGCCGCTAGGTAATGTTATCCGACAGTGTTAGCATACCGCACGGTGCGCACGGCAGACGGCAGCTTGGTACAGCGGCCCGTGGCGTCCGTGCGCCCCATGCAGCACGGCGCGCGCTGGATCCCGGCCGACGTGTGGCGGCGCCAGGGCATGACTGCGCAGGAGATGACGCTGCCGCTAGGTAATGTTATCCGACAGTGTTAGCATACCGCACGGTGCGCACGGCAGACGGCAGCTTGGTACAGCGGCCCGTGGCGTCCGTGCGCCCCATGCAGCACGGCGCGCGCTGGATCCCGGCCGACGTGTGGCGGCGCCAGGGCATGACTGCGCAGGAGATGACGCTGCCGCTAGGTAATGTTATCCGACAGTGTTAGCATACCGCACGGTGCGCACGGCAGACGGCAGCTTGGTACAGCGGCCCGTGGCGTCCGTGCGCCCCATGCAGCACGGCGCGCGCTGGATCCCGGCCGACGTGTGGCGGCGCCAGGGCATGACTGCGCAGGAGATGACGCTGCCGCTAGGTAATGTTATCCGACAGTGTTAGCATACCGCACGGTGCGCACGGCAGACGGCAGCTTGGTACAGCGGCCCGTGGCGTCCGTGCGCCCCATGCAGCACGGCGCGCGCTGGATCCCGGCCGACGTGTGGCGGCGCCAGGGCATGACTGCGCAGGAGATGACGCTGCCGCTAGGTAATGTTATCCGACAGTGTTAGCATACCGCACGGTGCGCACGGCAGACGGCAGCTTGGTACAGCGGCCCGTGGCGTCCGTGCGCCCCATGCAGCACGGCGCGCGCTGGATCCCGGCCGACGTGTGGCGGCGCCAGGGCATGACTGCGCAGGAGATGACGCTGCCGCTAGGTAATGTTATCCGACAGTGTTAGCATACCGCACGGTGCGCACGGCAGACGGCAGCTTGGTACAGCGGCCCGTGGCGTCCGTGCGCCCCATGCAGCACGGCGCGCGCTGGATCCCGGCCGACGTGTGGCGGCGCCAGGGCATGACTGCGCAGGAGATGACGCTGCCGCTAGGTAATGTTATCCGACAGTGTTAGCATACCGCACGGTGCGCACGGCAGACGGCAGCTTGGTACAGCGGCCCGTGGCGTCCGTGCGCCCCATGCAGCACGGCGCGCGCTGGATCCCGGCCGACGTGTGGCGGCGCCAGGGCATGACTGCGCAGGAGATGACGCTGCCGCTAGGTAATGTTATCCGACAGTGTTAGCATACCGCACGGTGCGCACGGCAGACGGCAGCTTGGTACAGCGGCCCGTGGCGTCCGTGCGCCCCATGCAGCACGGCGCGCGCAGAATTGTTATTACAATTTCAATATCAAATCAGTCACCCGATATTTTTTATCCAAGGAATGAAAACGACGGTTTGACAGCTTTTGTATGGAGAACATTTCAAACCGCCATGTTTTATTTTTAACATAAAAGTTAACAGACTATTATTGAAAAATTTTATGAAAAGAAAACGATCTAGATTAGATTATTCCTTCCAAAAATGATTTTAGGAGGATATAAATGCTGATTTACTACAAAGTTTGGAAACCCCTTTATGTTATTCCCAATTCGGTTTCAAATTAACTACAATCTTCATTTGTTTTGCAGATGTCGTGATACCAACGAACTCGGCTGAGAAGACAAACATAGTTTTGAAGGCAGGCCAGCGTGTCATGGTGTTGAAATCACCAAAAGGAATTTATATGCAGTTAGAGTCGGGTAAAATTATCGCCATCAAAACATCATTTAAAGGACTGGGTCAAAAAGGCGCAGATAATAAAGACAACAGCCCCATAGGAAAGAAAGGTAAGTTTTCTTCTGTGATTAGTAAAATCCAGGTTTGCGTAATTTATTTGTCATATTTTTTTTAATACTGTTTTGTTTTCAGTTCTAGGCAGTCGTCCAGTGTCAAACATACCAGGATCTTTGAAGAACAATTCAGCAATTACAATTACATCAAAAACAGGCCCTAGACCTGGTTTCCACAGAGTAATGCGGCCTTCTATAATAGGACAAAACAAATTGAGACCCATGATCCCTGGTCAAAAAATTTCCGATATCAGGAGTCGACTGGGTGAACTTAGATCATACTCAAGCATGCGTCCAAAGTCTCCACTACCAGGAAGATTGTTAAGACCCAACCTACCTGGCTCCGTAAGTATAACAAAAATCCCCAGAGAACCGAAGAAGTCCGAACCCGACAGCAGTGAATCTGGTTCTACTAGTAAGATGGAAGTCAATTCTGATGAAGATACTCAAGTATTAGAAGATAGTGACGAGGAGGATGAGAACAAGCAACAGAGTTCCAAACAGTCTTCTGACGCAGAACAAGAAAAGAATAAGCCACAAACTCCTGAATCTTCTAAACCTAGTGAAGCAGAAAAGCCAAGTACAACACCTGAGAAGGAGCCAAAACCTGAACCAGAACCCTTAGTCCTAACGACAGATGAGAAACTACCCTCCGAAGATGTTCTAGAAAATAAAACGATAGAAGATACCTCCGTGGAGCAATCCAAAATACCAGATATGTATAAAGTTGATGCGACTGATTTGAGCCGCTCAGCTGATGCTGTCGAAAGAAAAATAAATCCGCTGAAAAATTATAGGCATCAGAGGCCGGGGGGCCGGCCATCATTGGAGTCTAGCCTCAGTCAACTGGAGAGGACGGCGAGTGTTTTAAACAAAGAAGGGATGCCTGACTTCCGTAGAAATTTGGATGATATTACGCAGTCGTACTCTCCGACCGGTGAAGAGAAGCCAGGTGCGAAGACGAAGAAGCGTCGCTCGCCTGCTAAACCTGATGCCGTGCCTGAACCAACGCTCAGTGCTCCGCCTGCGCCCGTGCCTACTCCTCATAGCGTGTCCAGCTTACTGGGCCCGGCGGCAACACCACGCATTCGCAAGCCCGAGCCAGTCCCGCACACCGCGCCCGTGTCTCCCCTCGACGGCTCGCAGCTCGTCAACACGCACCCGCGGCTAATGGCTCGGCCCCACGAACCTCAAGCCCTCCCCCACGCCGGGCATATGAAACCGTCGTCCGGCATGCCCTTGAGCCTCAGCCACTCCGCCATGATGAGTGGCGGTACGGCTGCGCCAGCGGACTTGTCGAAGTCGCCTGCGCCAGGTCCCATCCCGCACGGCCCACCAGGCCCACCAGGCCCACCTGTCCCGCCTGGACAGGCCTATCCTGTTGGGAACCCACTCCCAGAAGGACCGTATCCTCAATACCCAGGTAAGGGCTCCTATCCTAATATTTAATTTCTGAACTAAGCCTTTGCCTACATCGTTTTTAGTATATGGTGTGTAAAAGTTATGGAGAAATATTAGATTGTCTTTACTACCGTATAATAACAGAATTTGAAAGAAGGTCGTTTTGATATAAGTAACACCTCTTGTAGGTTACATTATGAATGCTTGTTGTTCCCGCAGGTTACGGGATGGGCTACGGCGCGTACCCCACGCCGGCGTACTACGGCGCGTACGGCGGCGCGTACTACCCGGGCTACGCGGGCCCGGCGGGCGGCGGGGCGCCGTACGCGGCCGCGCCGGGCCCGCAGTACGCGCCGGAGGGCTACTTGCCTCCCAACCCGCAGTGGTAGGCGCGCTTGACTAGTAACGTTTAGTGCGCGAGTGTGACTTTGATGTGCATGACCGAGTGTTCCTCTAAAACGATTGACTCGCTTCCCGGTCGAGTGAGTAGCGTGGCTTTAAATTTTCATTATCGTTTATCTTCCTGCGAAGCTCGGTGAGCCTCGTCGGGATTGTTCTCCTCCGTATAATATTTATTCTCTTTTGTACCTCTAATTAAATTTGATCCCATGTATCTGTAGTTCTATAATATGACGAAACAAACGTGTTATAGGTACTTCAAATAACTTGATGCAATCACACTACGTTTGATGTGAATGTGCTTTAAATATTTTACTGTAAAACCTAGGTACTCAATACTTTTAAAAATACCATTAAAAAGCATGTATTTTAATATCCCAATATGTAGTGTTTTCTAGTTTTGTGGTAACATACCTACATAACCATTTCTGGGCAATATGTTTAGCCTCGCATGGCATTTTCATCATCAAGTCCATGATATTATTATGATAACAATGTCGAATTTATTCCTATCTACGTCCCAAACTTTAGTTGGAGATGAAGTTTATTGGACATGTCACAAATTTTGATGATTTTCATGGGATTGTAGATTCTTATATTTAATTTATGCATAAAAATGTACACATTTCTTAAAATTATTTATGTATTTTAAACAGACTTTCGATAAATGATTATTCCTAAGTACTTACTATGAATATGATGTAAAATAGAACACTACTTGTAGTGCGATCTTCATGAACTGTTTTTGTGTGGATATTAATACTATCAATATTATTATGAATGCGTGAAATGTTCAGAATTTCTCCAAGCTATTTACTCAATGAGTGTAGAGTTTTCAAGTACATATTCAATCCCACTAATAGTTAAGTGTGGTCGGTTGTCAGTAAGTCCTTTTATTACTGTGGCTATGGATCGATTAATGGATGTGATATGTTGCTACATAGTCTTAAGTCGAATATAGCTTGTACGGAGTATTTATCAATCGTAATTTTAGAAATGGCGCCCTTAGTATCTTAGAAACTTTAGTTTCTCATTTAACCTACAGGTCCGTGATATGTTCTTACATAGTAGTTATGTATGCAAATGCTATATGCATAGAGAACTATTTATCTAATTTGTAATGTGTTCTAAACGATATGATCTGATTGCGAAAGTCGTTTATAACTTAACTGTAGTCACACATTTCTATTTTTTCTTTGGTGTGTTTTCGGATGTAATTCTTTATTTTCAAGTTCACTGCATCGTTTAACTTTGTGGTGAGTGTAAAATGATGAATGGAAAATACTTTGTTAGTGTTATAATTGGACAAAGTCTTTTTATTGGCATTAACTCATTTTGTGAACGCATTAAAAGTACAGTCTCGATACACATTGTCCTTTCATTAGCAGTATTATTTGTCGCTTGTGAATAATTATGATCATAAGAGATTAAAAGTGTAGGATAAGTTTAAATAATAAGTCATGAATTGAAAACGGTTTCTGTATTTAGGGAAAATGTGTGTCCACTATAAAATTTTATATTACTTGTAGTACACAAATAAATGAATTATTTGGTAAAGATTTGTCAAATATAACTTAGAGTAAAGTTCTTTACACAAACAATTTATAAGACTTGATATTATTTTTATTATTTTGTATATTTTTTTAAAGTTGTAAACTCACTTACACACCAGACGAAAAGTAGAAATATTGCCGTGTATTATTTTAAAAATAGGTCTTCAATAATTTATGTATGTTGTCCTGTGTACAAATAGCGTTCGAAATTACTATTCGAAGTGATACAATAATAAACATTGCATTTTTAATTGGTCAACTAGTATTGTACCGGCGATATCCAATAAAGAAATCAGTAAACAGTCCACGTATTTTAATTATCCCTGATTGCATGAAAACCGGTGTGCTTAATAAGTCTTACGGCTATGTTCTTCACTGTATGTGTTTAGACTAGATAAAATTAAAAATAAAAACTTTTTTACAAAATCGAAAAAAACAACCGACTTCTTTAAAAAATACTAACAGGTATAAAATAACTCTAGTTTCGGAAGTCGGTGGCCAATCAAAACAAAAGTATCTTTGGGAAAGTTTATTGAAATCATGAATACAATCACGTGTTTAAGTATCGGTCACTAATTACCAGTCACCCTATATACAGGATGTCTCATTCAAATCTGTCAGTATGGGAAAGTCTGAAACTATAAGACATACGAAGATCTGTTCTGAGGAACCATGTCATCGATTTTAATGACAAGAAAAACTGCATTCATACATTTTAAAAAACATCTGTACTCCGTTCGGGAATCGAACCCGGTTATTTTGAAAAAAAAAACCTACACTATTTCTATTTAGATATCGATTGTGTAGGTCTTAAGCAGTAAATGTCTGTATGAAATATGATGTCTAAAATGAATAAAATGCATTGTTTCCACATGTTTTTTAAAATGTATGAATGCAGTTTTTCTTGTTATTAAAATCGATGACATGGTTCCTCAGAACAGATCTTCGTATGTCTTATAGTTTCAGACTTTCCCATACTGACCGATTTGAATGAGACATCCTGTATATAGGGTGACTGGTAATTAGTGACCGATACTTAAACACGTGATTGTATTCATGATTTCAATAAACTTTCCCAAAGATACTTTTTTTTTTGATTGGCCACCGACTTCCGAAACTATAGTTATTTTATACCTGTTAGTATTTTTTAAAGAAGTCTGAAATGTTAAGTTACTGAAATGCTTTGATTTTGAAAGATACTTATTACATTATTTTAAAGTGACCTACTGCGCTGCGTGTCTCTATGGTGCTTGCAATACTACAGTAGGTAGTAGTATTTGAAATAGTAGTAGTGGGGGGTAATAATTTAACCCGATTGTTTATGACAAATAAAGAGTACTAATTACTTATACAGATTGGCATACTTTTGGTATGAGTGCCCATTTCAGAACTAACACAATGGTCCAACCATCGGCACGAGCCCTAAAATTGTGAAAAGTCCCGGGACTCGAGACGACTAACATTACGAAAAGTTCCGGGACTTCGAGACACGAGACGTCCCGGGACCCTAACCCTAGTAGTAATACTTAAGGTTATATTTATTTCAATTTAATAACATGTTTGTTATTTAGTTTTATCTACATAACATAACATCACGCCTATATTTCCCGAAGAGTTAGGCAGAGATTTACATGTACACCCACATTTCGCCAGTTATGTTAAAGTTCCTAGTAATAGGGGGCGAGCCTACTGCCATCAATCGGGCACAAATCCAGACTCCGAGCCGCTACTGAGAAAATCCAGATGGAAAAGCTCAATAACACTTTGTCGGGACCTTGGGATCGAACCCGGGACCTCAATGCTCAGCAGTAGCGCTTGCGCGAGAGATTAACGAGGCACACAACATTAATTAATAATAATACATAGGTAGGTACGCCTTCCAAAGTTCCGGAACCTAAGGGTTCCGAGAAATAAAAACTACATAATAATAATACCAGCCTGTTACTGTCCCACTGCAGGGCAAAGGCCTCTTCTCATACAGAGAAGGCTCGAGCATTGATCACCACGCTTGCTCAAGGCGGATTGGCGATTTCAAATTTATATTAACTACCTACCTACTATAAGTCCAGGTTTCCTCACGATGTTTTCCTTCATCGATGTCTAAGATAAACTTAGAAAGTACATATGAATTGAAAAAGTCACATTGGTACTTGCCCGAATTTAAACCACAACCTCGTGCATGAGAGGTAGGCGCCTTAACCTCTGGGCCATCACGACATTAATTACATTATCTAAATTAATTTCATAATGGTATTACTAATAGTACCTTCGTTTTATTGCAAGTGTGATGAAACTGGATGGGATGTAATACCTGTCGCGGTTGACCTTGCATCTGTTCTTTTAGTAACAAAAAATGTTTTGCCCAATAATCGTTATTGTGAAAAAGTCAATCTATTTTAAACGCCGCGCAGCAAACGATTGGAGTTGCGTGACCGATGGTAGGTAGGTACCTACTTATCCGATACTGTCATTTAATCGTCTCGATTGTTTGTTATCCGATCATCATTATGTCTAGGTCCTTGAATTATTCAATTTCATATACTGCGACATAATAACATGGCACTAGGTACGTCAACGGAAGATGCGCACGAGTTGAATAGCTAACATACTACACATTATTATGTACGTAGGTAAGTACTTATAATTGGTCACGGAGCGTCTAATTAAATATAAAACTAGTTTTCTTGGTTGAAGACATCTGTGCCTGCGGGTTATACCATTCTTTGTATCTTATAAAATATTCCACTAGTTATCTTAAAAAAAGGTTAACGAGTATGCATAGGTACAAAGCACACATAATATATGCACAGATCTATAAGTAGCAGATTATGTATGAATATGCACTGAATGGACCTTCTTATATTGTTCTAGCAAAAATAACACACTTCGTCGCAGTTATTGATACTTAGGTAGGTACTGTGACCCTGATGATATTTTAACTTAGGTACAGTGTTTTCGAAATCATGGGCAAAATTTTCCCAGGCTTGTTCTACCTTTGAATATGAACAACTTTCATTGTGGAACCAACTCGGATATCGCGAAAAATATCAGATGTTTGTTCCAAATATTTTAGTTGATATAATTTCAAAAACACTGTAGACTAAAAACCATGACAAAAATATCTATATCTTTTCAACACCTGGATCTAAAAAATACAATTTTCTAAAGTACCTAAATAAGTCACTTCCTTCTTTAAAAATATCATTGAGATCGATAGGAATCATAATTTTAAACAGATGAAACTAGCAAAAACTTAGACATTTAGAAAAGCCTACGAAATATTTCAACGTTGGAATTTGTAGGTGCACTTTGATATCCCTTCCACTTTATATGTTTCAAAGTTAGATACCCATATCCCCAGAGGACATATTTATATATTTAGATTCATGGGGCTAGTCGGCCAAAAAACGCAAATATATAAGCAGAGCCTTTTGGTGTCGCTCACTGCTGCTCTCATTTCGATAACTTGTCAGTATTGCCTTTCAAAAGTAGCATCATCAATACTAACAACAATGAATTAACCTAACTTCAATACTAAAAAGAAGCTGTTAAAGAGCGAGTCATACTCACACGCTAAGGGTACCACACCTTGATAGGAAATGTATTTATTTAGGTCACTAGTGGTCGCAAGTGGTCGACCGATTGAGTCCTGTACCTACTCCTTCATATTTATAAACTTTAACAATACCAATAAGTACCTACTCATTATATTCTTAAACACATGCATACAATTACCTACATACTTACCGGTTAACATCATAACCCTCCATTTTCTTCGCTGTAGTCGGGGTAAAAAGGGTTCGAAGTTTTCGTTCGGCGAAGTACCTAATATAAAGATAGATTAGTTTATCTGTCTGGTACTTACCTACTTACCTAAGGCGCTGTCTCCACGAGCGAGAGAATAGCGGCGATATTATCGTCGTGCCACGTATTTCTATACACTCTCTATGGAACCGTCTCCACACGGCGATATTATCGCGGCGATTCGACGAGTGGCTCAGTGTGAGTGAAACGTCGGCGTATCGCTGCGCGCCTGTTGCGACTCGCAGCGGGCGCGCCGCACGCTCGCAACGGAACGTGGCGCTCTCGCCGCGAGAGCGCGACGTGCGCGATGACAAACTGGCGTCTTTCAACAAAAGAATTGCACAACGCCTCGTCACGGAAGTGCGACGATTCCGTAACGAGTCGTCGCGGACGCGCGGCGATTCCGCTACGAGTCACAACGATACGCGGCGGAATTATCGCTCGTTCGTGGAGATTATCCGACGATATAAGGGCGGACTCGTCGCGATTCTCTCGCTCGTGGAGACAGCGCCTAACGGTTTTAATACGTTTACAATGAAATATAAGTAGATACGAGTATATAATGTAATGTTAGAGTAGAGACATTTTTTGTTCCTGTGAGGAAGTAAAACTTACATAAACGCTTATAAACTCCAAAAATCTGAAACGTTATAAATGTAGGTTACATTTAAGTGCGTACTACTACTTACTATACGATATCAGATTTAATAAGTATTTTGCTTTAACAACTTCGGAGATATGGAGGGAGAAAAATAATGACCAACTAATATTAGATACCAATGTTGGCAAGGAACCCTAAAAAGACAAGCACAAAAGAAACAAAAGCACTAAGTTGTAAAGATGATTAATCTTATTCACTTTTGTGTTTCTTATTACCTACTACTTTTTAGCACACTAGTGAGGGCAATGACCAAGGCCTTCTTGTTACCATTGAACTATTTGTATTGGTGACGAATCGTAAGGTGAACCATTAATAGTTTCCTAATATTTGTAAAATAAACCTATCTGGCCAGGCAGCGTTTGCCTTGAACTCAAAAGTTAAATTAACTTTGCTTTATTAACATTTTTAGTATGGCGAAGGTAAAGGCACATTGGGCCAGATGTCCGTTTTTGTCATTTTAAGTGGTTTTATTTATTATACTAGATAGACAAACCTAGTAGTGTGTTGCAATATTATTTTCTAAAGTTTGTTCGTTTGTTACCATTCAGAGACTGGACGCTCATGGTCAGATAGGAATCAGTCACGTAGGTAGGTGTTGATTACATAGCACTAATTATATAGGTACTGGACACATAGTAGATAATTCGATATAATAACTAGCGAACCTGAAAAAGGCCTAGAATAAGCCACATACCTACTCATTAATAATAACGAAGTTCGAGAAATTCGAACTGTAGGTATTTGGTATTTGGTATTTGTTATA
The DNA here is from genome assembly GCA_921972225.1 of Euplexia lucipara. NCBI lineage: Eukaryota > Metazoa > Arthropoda > Insecta > Lepidoptera > Noctuidae > Euplexia > Euplexia lucipara. The sequence goes on from OV179144.1 coordinate 11,198,431, forward strand.
ATAATTCGTACTCAGACATTCATTCACATTTACAAATTCGTTATCGTAAATGAAAATGTGAATTTCACTTAGCACCCTGGCTTTCCCGAACAGGGCCATGTCATCACCTAGCCTAGACTTTTCCTAACTATGCTAGAGTCGGCTTTCAGCCTTACTAGTTGATATAGTTTAGAGGCAGTGATAGTCTGCGGCGGATTGCCAAATCACAGGTCTCGTGTTCGAACCCAAGGCACGCACCTCTGACTTTTCGGATTTATGTGCGTATTGTTAAATTATCACTTGCTTTAAAAACGGTGAAGGAAAACATCGTGAGTAAACCGGCATGCCTGAGAGACTATTCTCGAGGGCATGTGATGCCAAGTCAGAGGCCCATGGGCGGCATTAAAACTCTGACACCAGGTTAGTTACTAACCACACGATAAGAAGAAGAAGCTGATACCAATCAGTATTTTACACGGAGCGGCTATCTGAATTCTTCAACCGAGTAACACGACCACCTACCCCTTGATTAAACTGGATGTCTGACTTTTAAGCCTCAGCTTTCTCGTTACAAATGTCAAAAACAATGACAGTAGGGACCAACGGTATAATACTTCTGAGGCACGGAGGAGTCTTTACATATGTGTAGTGAATGGTTACCCATCCGCAGACCGCTAGGCTTGCCGAGGTGGCAAGCATAGCTTAACCTTTAATCGATCCGTACCGCTGCAGCGCGCTGATTTTATTTAGCCAGGTGCTTCTGTCACCGGACTCCGTAGATACTGGCTCCAATTATACCTATTGTGAATCTAAACAATCCAGAAACCCACCCCAAGCAAACACAAAAATAAATAAATAAAAAAACTTTTTTACAAAAAATAAAACCGACTTCAAAAATAACACTAAACGGTGTAAAATAACTCTAAATTAGGAAGTCGGTGGCCCATCAAGAATAAGACAAAAGTACCAAACCGAAGTCGGTTTTATTTTTTGTAAAAAAGTTTTTTATTTTTCCATTTTTAGTTGTTCCCATACAAACATTTGCCATGAATTCATTTTATATTGTTAACAATACATGTCATTATAATAGGGTTATCCACCTAACCCTAATAAATAAAACTTAACATACCTAACTGTCGAAATCTAGGTATATTGAACACATCTGCCTACCCCTCTGAGCATACAGGCTTGATGATACGTCATGATGTTGTATAAACAATAAACATCCAAGCGATTCCAGCAATCACGATAGATTTGCCGTCTATTTTTGAAGAGTTCCGTTGTATATCTCCGAAGATCAGCACCAGATCTTCACCAAATTATAATGGGACCACCTCAGGAGTCTACTCTTTCAAACAAAAAAAGAATTTCGAGAATCGGTCCACAAATGGCGGAGAAATCAGGTAACATACATAAAAAAAAATACATACACACGAACATAGAACCTCCTCCTTTTTTTGAAGTCGGTTAATAAATATTCCACAACTTTGACACACAACGCCATCTAGTCCCAAGCTAAGCTAAGAGCTTGTGTTATGGGTACTAAACAGCTGATAAACATACTTATATATTTCTTAATACATCTTACATCTTATAGATAAATTACACCCAAAAAAAAAACACAAATAAATTCATTAAAATCGATCCAGGCGTCCAAGAGGAGTTCAGTGACACACACACGACATACCTACATAAATAACAATAATAGCTTGTTATTGTCCCACTGCAGAACAAAGGCCTTTTCTCATACAGAGATGGCACGAACATTAATTACCAGGCTACCTTGTATAATTATCACTTGCTTCAAAGACGGTGAAGGAAAACATCGTGAGGAAACCGGCATGCCTAAGAGATATTTTTCGGCGGCATGTGATGCCAAGTCAGAGCCCATGGGCGGCCCATGGCTTATCGTGTAGGTACCTAGTTAGTAACCCAGGTCTAGACATATTACAAATTCTATATCTAATAACGTAATATTGATAAGGCTATTAACCAATTTCCATTATAGAAAGAAAATGGCGTACATTGAATCAGCTGTTTGTCAACTGTCAAGTGAATTTCATTTAATTACTAATTATACTCGTTAACACTTGACAGTTGACAAACAGCTGATTCCATATACCTACGCCATTTTCTTTCTATTGTTGTCGCCTTATCGATTACGATAATAGAAATAGAATTTGTAATATGGCTAGGCCTGCAGGCCTAGCCATTTTACCAATTTATTCTATTTCTATCATAGAAAGAAAATGGCGTATATGGAATCAGCTGTCTGTCAACTGTCAAATAATACTCGTTAACACTAAGATACGCCATTTTCTTTCTATTGTCGCCCTAACGATTACGAATAAAGAAATAGAATTTGTAATATGGCTACTATGGCTAGGCCTGCAGGCTACCCAAGACGAGTCAGTGTTCGGACTTATACTTATTACGAATTATATAGCACTTCATATCACGCCTGGAGTCGCCGTAGGGTTAGGCAGAGGTGTGCCTGTAGCACCTACAGTCACATTTCACCAGGGGCTCTGTAGAGTGTGGACAGATTATTTCCCTAGCTATTCGTGGGAACTATATGAGTATTACAAAACAAAATCAACTCGAAGGCGGCGGTGGCGCTCGCCACACACCACGTCAGTTGTTCTCACGAGGCGAAAAGCGAGCTGCGGAGTGTCGTTTAGCTACGCTGAATGTTCAGGGAGGCCTAAAAGATAAGATGGATGAAGTTTGTGAGTTAGTGAAGGACAAAAGGATAGATGTGCTATGTTTGAATGAGACGAAAAGAAAAGGGGTGGACATCTCCATACACGGTCCCCTGACCGCGATCTGGTCCGGTGTTAAAGAAACACGTAGGGCCTGTCAGGGTGTGGGAGTTGTTCTCTCTGAGAGAATGATGAAATGTGTACAAGGTTATGATTGCGTTAGTCCCAGAATTCTTTGGGTGAGAACCAAGGTAGGCTTAAACCGTATCTTTTTCCTGTGCGTTTATGCACCTGATATGGGAAGCTCCCCCTTGGAGAGAGAAGAATTTTGGGACAGTGTAAGAGATGTTATGAAAGGATGTACCGCAAACGAGAAGATTGTTATGCTTGGAGACTTTAATGGTTGGGTTGGTGTGAAGAGAGATGGGTATGAACAAGTATTAGGTGCATTTGGAGATGATAGAGTGAATGAGAATGGGTTAAGTTTATTAGAAATATGTACAGAAAAAAGATTGTGTGTTATGAATACTATGTTTAATCATAGAAAGATTCACAGGTATACGTGGGAAAGGCAGGATAGTAAAAGTATGATAGATTTTGTGATTGTAGATGAAAGGTTAAAGAGTAAAGTTACGGATACAAGAGCTTATCGGGGAGCTAATGTAGGTACTGATCATCATCGGGTGCATGGTTTGTTCAAGCATTGGCGCCATCGAGTTCGAGTACCTGTGACTGCTCTAGAAAGGATAAAAGTAGAAAGACTGCAAGAAGTCAAAGTAAAAGAGGAATATAAGAGGGAAGTAAAAGAAGAGACGGATAAATTATTTGATGAGATGAATGATTATAGTTTAGAAGAAGTATGGGATATTATGAAAGATAGTATGGTGCAAGCGGCTACAAAAGTATGTGGCCTAGCACGAAGGAAATGTGGTAGTAAAACGAATGATTCTTGGGTAGATGGTGAAGTTAGAGAGGTTGTGAGAAAGAAGAAAGAGGCCTGGCTTAACGTGCTAGCCTGTAAGGCCCAAAATAGAGTGAATCTGGCAACAAATGTAAATAGAATAGATGATTTAGAGAGTGTGAAGAAAAGTTACACTGAAATGAAAGCGAGAGTGAAAGAAGTGGTAAAAAAGAAGAAGGATGAAAAAGATGTAGAGTATAACAGGAAGTTCTCGGATAACTTCAGGGCCAATGTTAAGATGTTTTGGAAACAGGTAAGATTGGCTCGTGGAGTGACAAAGACTTCGAGTATGAATGTTATAAGAGCAGAGGATGGTTGTTTGATAAGCGAAGCATGTGATGTCTTGGAACGCTGGAAAGGATATTTTGAAAGTTTATTTAGTTTTCAGGATAGTGTGCAAGGAGTGGGTAACTGGGCAGAGGAGAGTGGTGAAAACCTAAACCCGGATGTAGATGAAGAGAATGAAATAGGAATGGATGAGATCGTAAGATCGTTAAGAGAAATGAAAGTTGGAAAAGCTGCAGGGTATGATAGATTGTCCGCTGAAATGCTGAAGAGCGGTGACGGGGTAGTAGCAAGCCTGTTGTGCCGGATCTTTAATATGTGTTGGAGATATGGCCGAGTCCCAGATGACTGGTGCAAGGCTGTAATCGTGCCACTGTATAAAGGAAAAGGCTCACAGCAGGAGTGTAAAAACTACCGCGGCATTAGCCTTTTAAGCGTAGTTGGTAAACTGTATGCAAAGGTTTTGATTAAAAGAGTGATCAGACTGACAGACGAGAAACTATGGGACGTGCAGGCAGGGTTTAGAGAGGGAATGGGATGTATGGATCAGATCTTCTCCTTGAGGTGCATAGCCGAAAAATATCTGGCAAAGCACAAGAAAGTTTACTGTGCTTTCGTTGACTTGGAGAAGGCCTATGATAGTGTGTGGAGGGATGAGCTGTGGTCGACACTATCCATGTATGGTGTGGACTGGTGCTTGGTACGGGCACTGAAATCTTTATATAGGGATTCCAGTGCCTGTGTCAGGATAAACGGGGCATACACAGACTGGTTTAACATCTCTAGGGGAGTTAGACAGGGCTGTGTAGCGTCACCTTGGCTGTTCAACTTATACATGGATAGTTGTCTGACCGATTTAAAAGAGAGTGAGTGTGGATTGAGGATGAATGAGTTGCCTGTCAAATGCCTCCTCTACGCAGACGATCAAGTTCTTCTTGCATCGTCAGCGGAACAGTTGCAAGACATGGTGACCAAGATGAATGAAGCATATAAGATGAAAGGGATGAACATTAATGTGAATAAGACGAAAGTAATGGTGTTTGAAAGAGACGAAAACGTGTCGTTGTGCAATGTGAAAATAAACGATATGAGTGTAGAACAAGTGAATGACTTTGTATATCTGGGAAGTCTGTTTACAAGGGATGGAAAGATTGATGCGGATGTGGAAAGGAGAGTGAATGCAGGAAATAAAGTGAATGGCGCTATACATGGCGTTGTGACCAGCCAGTCTATGTCCGAAAAGGCACGACTGGCTGTTCACAATGGTGTGCTGGTGCCTACACTAACGTATGGAAGTGAATGTTGGGTGTGGCAAAAGAGACATGAAAGTAGAATAAACGCTGTAGAAATGCGTTCCTTGCGAAGTATGTGTGGTGTAACAATTAATGACAGATTGAGGAATGATGATATAAAGCAACGTTGTGGTTTAAAAGAAGATGTAGTAACAAAAATTGAAAAGAGTATGCTTAGATGGTTTGGTCACGTTGAAAGGATGGATGAAAGGCGACTAACGAAAGGTATTTACAAGGCAGATGTAAGTGGGAACGCCGGGAGCGGACGCCCTAGAAGGACATACATAGACCTTATTGGTGAGGTTCTTCAGAAAGGTCAGGTGCGTAGTACTCGCAACCGGCGTGTGTGTATGACAACATGTATGAATGTAAACGAAGCAAAAGAAGTATGTAAGAATCGTAGCATATGGCGCTCTGTAGTTTCTGCCTACCCCCATGGGAAAAAGGCGTGAGTTTATGTATGTATGTATGTATGTATGCTTAAGTTCCAAGTGGGGGCGAGCCTATTGCCATTAGTCTAGCTCAAATCTAGGCCCTGGGCTGCTATTGTAAATTCCAGATGTGAAAATCCGGTTACAGATTTTACATTCCAGGAATTGACTAGCTTGGAGTCGGAGTTTTTACGTCACATGCCGTTTTCCTCACGGTGTTTTCTTACACCGTTTTTGAGGCAACTGACAATTATAAACAACCCATGCAGTAATATCAAACACAATACCTCTAAGTAAGACTGCCGTCGTTATTTGACTGCTGTGGCAGTATTACGTTGGGCTATGTGCTAAAAATAACAGCCACCATAGAGATACTTTTACAGTACAAAGATACATAATTACTATTTACATAATACAACATAATGCGGTGGTTGGGTCACTATTGATTCAGCGCTACATAACATTACCTAAGAAACGAATGTACCACAAAATTAGGTTTATTGAATTTCTCATTTCTTCAATCAAATGTTTTGTAAGGGCAATGAAACATTATGGTCAGTAATACTATTAAAGTTAAACTACAGAGGGGGATTAGATCTGAGTCACACCGGAATGGTTGCTAAGAGGCCAGCAGTTTCAGTGTCATATAATTTTAAACTTTATCTTGTTTGCTATAAAACGTAGTATCGTTTGAGAAGCCACCCGCGGCGCCGCGAGCACTCCGACGACCAAAAAAGTCTCTCCCTTAGGTAAACTTTAAGATCATAAATCGTGGCTTTATCTATCGATACTTAGACTGGCCTGTTGGTCTAGTACTTATTTAGTGACCCTGGCTGCTATGACGGAGGTCGTGGGTTCGATTCCCACCCAGGACAAATGTTTGTGTCATGAGCACGATCATTGTTCTATGTCTGGGTGTAATTTATCTATGATATGTATGTATTTAGAGATATATAAATGATAAATGATATTTATTTCTGTAAATAGGTTTTCACAAACACTTTTACACGAATTTTTTTTAGATGAGATCGGAGTTTCACTATCTGACTACTCTGAGAAGAAACAACGAAAGAAACTCAGAGGTTAGAGGCTTTTTTAAAGACCAGAAATTATCTTCGTCAAATCATGTAAGATCCATGCAGATTAGTGTCTGAGATGGTCTTTTGAGTTTAGGTATGTTTATCAGTTGTTTAGTACCCATAACGTTATTGTGTGAAAGTTGTGAAATATTGTCATTATCCTAATATTCTAGAGAGTAATAATAACTAAATAAATAATAATAATAGAGAGGAAAGATTAATATTTTCGTATGCAACCAATGAACTTAAAAACTAGGTCCTGGACCGCTACTGGATCTGGCGAAGGACGGGCCTTTATGGGGACTGTTTTATGCAATTTTGACGTTCAAAAAGTGCTGAGTCTCAACTTAAAGTGAGTATTGTATGTTTTTTTTTGTTTTGCATAATTCTTTCATCGTTGGGTAGCTACACTATCCCCGGGTGACATAGGCTACTTTTTATCCCTGTATTCCCACGGGAATGGGGACCTCTTACGCGGCTGAAACCGCGTGACGTCCGCAAGTGTTATATTAATCATTTAAACAACCACATGTTAGTTGCCTAGCACGCCAGGCGTCACGACTACGTGACGAATTTTAAAGATTAATTCGTAGCTTGGCGCCGAAGACATATTTTTGCTTTCTTGACGTGGCGATAAAGATTGTATGTATTGTTGTAAGTAGGTACTGCGTAGAGAAACGATCCCCTCTTTTACCTATTAGTAGTATCACCTAAAATGAATAATGTATTTGTGTTTATGTGGGTAGATCAGAAGAAGGAGCTCTGTCCTTATTTCAACCGAAAAAGGGTACCAATTAATAAGGTCACCTATTCCATAAGAAAACTTGCTTAGTCAACCATTTTAAACTGCAAACACCTATCTAGGGTGACCTACGGACACTAGGTAACTCCCCTGACGCTTATAATAATTGATTTTTCGGCCATGAACTCGACAGACCAGTTTTTATTCACACTTCACGGCTAAGTACCTAAGCTAAGACATGCAATTTGCATCATTATTAGATGCTTAACAATCTGAAGAAGACTTAATTTCATGGATGAATTATTGTGTAAATTATGAAGCTGCCCACCTTTAGCTTATCTAACTTGAGTAAAACAAAACAACATTGATTTAAAGTCAATTTATATATTGTGCAGCGTTGGATTGGCTATGTTATATAAATTGTAAGCGCGGCCGCCGCTGCGCCGTTCGCTTCCAATATTATGAGTGGTAAGTGAAGCGCGAGCGCAGTACTGGGCGGGAAATTGTAACGCGAACTTCTCGATATTGTAAAGTGTTGTGCAGTATTCTTTGAGAATTGATTAGTTGAAGACCGATCGTTGTAACAGTGAAGTAGACAACAATTTCTAACGTTATTAAAATGTGGCGGCAATTGTTATTTGTGAGTATTGCTTTTTATTTTTATTTTACATTTTAAAAGTTTTAGTACTTATATTTTTTTATATACATAAATAGGTAGGCAGATAATTAGGTAACGTGATCTTTAAAGTTGAAATATTAAATAAAACTGTGAAAAAAACTTTCAAGTTTTGGTGGAAATGGTACCTAGAGAAGATATACCCATATTTAGAGAATACCTTGATATTCATGTTTCGGCGGTTTTGTGTCTTGATTCCCTCAAAAATATTTGACATAAATCTCGTTGGTTTATTGGTCGGAAGCACTACTGCTTAGCATAAGGTTCTAGGTTTGATTCCCAGGCTGGGCAAAATGTTATTACGTCTCTTATAAAAGGACCCGTTTACACCTCAGCCTATCCCTCCGGAAAAAAACAGGCGTGATTATGTTATGGCCGATTTCTACTCTGATAACATACAGCTACGAACTTAGCTTACACTTAACACCTAATGATGTGTTTAGTACTTACTTATCATATAAGTAAGTAGGTAAGTTCTCTACCTATCTGAATATTACCTACCTAGGTCATAGCATTATTAAATTAATAGCTTCTTCACCGTTGAACAAATAAAAAGCTACAATGGGCTTTTGACAATATTTTAGTTTTTAGTCCCTCATGTAGATAACAAGAAAATATTCGACACATATTTTTTTCTTTTTCAAATTGATGGAAAACTTCTTAGATTAAGCGCATTAAAGTTGAGGAGTGGGGGCTTGTAACGTCAGTAGCTAGCATAAACTGTACTGGCTAGTGACGTCATGCGACATTTTAACTCGATGTATCGCCACACACAACACACACCATACACTACACACTCACAGACACACCATTTTAGTTTTAACATTTTTCCTATTTTAGTTTTTAAATATTACTCTCTGTAGGTACGTGATGGCTTTGATGTGTTCAAATTGAGAGAGAGCCTGGAGATCTGTCATACAGGTCCCGAACCCACTATAGACTCCAGCTCTCACAAAGGTTACAAATTTGATTTTGAAAATTATGTTATGAACCAATGTCCTGTACCGTTTGGGGGAAAATAAAATCATTATTATCGCCGTTATTTTTTTATTACGTGAAAAAAGAAATAATTGGTGTCGAATATTTTCTTGTAAGTAATCTAGATGAGGGACTAAAGATTAAATTTTTGTCAAATAGCCCAAGTACTTATAATGTCTTTGTTTTGTTTTATCCTCACATCTCATCTGCGCCTAACTGTTGTGATTCTTATCTACATACATAATTTATAGGTAAATTCTATGCAATAGCGCAGTGACAGCTATTGAAAGTTAACCAAGGCCGACCAAGGGCAATAGATTCTATCAAAAATTTCTTCACGATTGGCTCAGCGGTCGCATCCTATTAGATTCACTTTCATTTCAATATCTTTCTCTATGGGTAAACCAAGCTCATTATGACCGTAATCATCCGTTTATGAATTTTCACTTTGAGTTTGATCCGAGTTTAATAAGTGTATAAATAAATAATAATGTATTAATAAAATTACTATAAATAAAATATATAAATAAAATACATTAATTAAAAACATATTTTTACATAGATAGGACCCCCTACCTACGTATGCACCTGACTAACCTTTTAAAAATTTCTGAACAAAGTCTAACTATTTAATTATCTACAAAAGACATAGTATTGTAAGGCTAATAAGTATTAACAGATTACACTGTTAAACTAGATTAAGGTATAAAATATGCGGACGGATTTTTAGTTCAAAAGATGTTATATTAGTTACATACTTAATTAAGTAGGTGCTTCGATATCTAAAGTTACGTAGGTCCTGTTAGTCCTGTATTCAATTTAGTGACTTTAACAAAAAACTCATTTGCAAAAAACAACCGATTTCATAAAACAACACTATAAGGTGTAAAATAACTCTAGTTACGGAAGTCGGTAGCAAATAATGAATGAAACAAAACCACCAAAGCCACAGACTTCCGAAAGTAGAGTTATTTTACACCCTTTAGTGTTTTTAAAGAATTTGCGAAAAGTTGTAATACCTATTTGTTGTTTATTGAACAATGCATATGTATGATTTAAATAAAATTAATATGAACGACTACTGAAACTATTTCGATAAAATATGTATGGGAACACCTCAGAAGTATAGGTAACCTGCCAAACAAATAAGTCGGTTAAAAAACATCATCAGAATCAATTCCTAATAGCGGGAATAATCGCGTAAGTAACAAACATACAAAAACTAATCATACAGGCGAATTGGGAACCTCCTCTTTTTTCAAGTCGTTCAAAAATCTTCTGTTATTGAAGCCAATTGAGGTAAACAGTTTTTTATTATGTTGTGGTCTAGCGCGCCCGCCAGGCGTGATGTAATTTGGGCTCAATTTCCGGTGAAATACTAGGTTGAGAAAAAGGTTTTTCTTAAAAATAAATAAATAAGTAAGTAATTTTTGTAGGTACAGACGCGCCAGCACACCAATTGAACAAGAACCTTAAAATTATTCTCTTCTCTTATCCTAAGTGATATTTATTTCTGTAAATCTAAATAAGTTTTCATGTAAACACTTTTACACCAATTTTTTTTAATTAGTAGATGAGTTCGGAGTTTCACTATCTGACTACCCTGAGAAGAAACACCGAAAGAAACTCAGAGGTCACAGTCTCTTTTAAAGTCCAGACATTAATAATAATAATAATAACCCCGCAGGGCAGCTTGTGGCGAGCTGTTGGGCAGTAGCGACCCCACGGACCCGATCTCCCGGGAGAAGTCTTGTTCCTCATCTCTGGCTTGCCTTTATTGGCCGGCTAGAGTGAGCACTGACGAGGAACGGAGCTCCCACCTCTTTCTTGCCTTAGTTGGCCGGCTAGAGTGGAGATTCGCAAGAGCAAACGTGCTCGGAGGAAGGAAGCATTCCAGTAAGGTGCTGGTAGGGATCTTGACCGTACTTCCGGGATTGTCCTGATAGCCGTGGAATGCCTCTCCACTCCTCAAGCACCTCAGGTTATGTTGCCCTCTTGTCGCTACGTCACTGTGTGCTAGCGGCCCTTCCAGAGGGCCCATTACTGCGTGTGCAAGTCACCCCCTGCCATTTTATTCGTGTATTTATAAAGCATTGATGAGGCAGGGGCCATAGTCCTTCCATAGTACTAGGTAACCAGTTCACCTTATCCACCCCTAACCTATAGCCCAATACATTTGTTGTTTTAGTCTACAATAGTCCTGCACTAGTCGTAGGTTTTCCTTGGGTGCATTTGCATAATGCATACAGGGAAAATCTGCGATTGGTGCCTCACTGCATTAAAAACGACAAAGGGCCTCTGCGAGTTGGCTTAGGCTCCTCGTACGCCTTCCAAAGGTCCGGAACCCTAGGGTTCCGAGAAATATCAGCATAATAATAATAATAACCAGAGTGAACTCTGACGAGGAATGGAGCTCCCACCTCTTTCTTGCCTTAGTTGGCCGCCTAGAGAGATTTGCAAGAGCAAACGTGCTCGGAGGAAGGAAGCATTCCAGTAAGGTGCTGGTAAGGATCTTAGTACTTCATAATTCCAGGTATCTAGTCTATCTTAGCCAACCTTCTCTATAGTCCAGTACTTTTATTACCATAGTCTGCAATAGTCTTAATCCAGCCGTAGGTTTTCCTTGGATGCACTTGTGTAGAGCATACAGGGAAAATCTGCGGTTGGTGCCTCATTTCATTAACGACGACAATAGGCTTCTGCGAGTTGGCTTCGGCCCCTCGCACGCTTTCCAAAGGTCTGGAACCCAAGGGTTCCGAGAGCTAAAAGCAAATAATAATAATACCAGCCTGTTATACAGTCCCACGGCAGGGCAAAGGCCTCTTCTCATACAGAGAAGGCTCGAGCATTGATCACCACGCTTGCTCAAGGCGGATTGGCGATTTCAAACTTAGGTATATTAACTATAAGTCCACGGTTTCCTCACGATGTTATTGCTTCACCGATGTCAATGATGTCCAAGATAAACTTAGAAAGTACATATTATGAATTGAAAAAGTCACATTGGTACTTGCCCGGATTTGAACCACAATCTCGTGCATGAGAGGTAGGCGGTAACTCTGGGCCATCACGACATTAAGTCCAGACATTATCTTGATCAATCAAAACGTGTAAGAACCATGCAGATTAGTGTATGAAATGATCTTTTGAGGAAAGGACCACACAGATATGAGAGGACCAGATCAGTCAGTGCAATTTGTCTGTAATCGTGAGCTCAACTTGGAAGTTGAGGAGCTCCACGTGCTGACGTCTATTTGTAATGAGTTGAAAAACTATCAAAGGACTTTAAAACATTGCTGATCTGCACATGGCATCTGTAATTCTGTACCTATGAGTCTGATTTTTTTGTTATTAGTCCAAGTAAGATAGTTCTAGGACTTAGGTCTTCTTTTGTTTCGCCACGCCCATAGGACATCCATCCAGGCTTCCAGACAGGCAATGTGTGTTAAGTAAGAGTACCGTTGAAGCATTTTACGTTGATACTTAGATTTTTCCAAAGCGCTACACAATGTATTGTGTAAGTTTCAGTGTCATTACAGTTAGATATTATTGCAGACCAAATTATGTATTCTTTTGTCCGATTCGTCATTAACCGAACAATTAGGTACAAGTCCGTAATAACTTGAACAAAATATGGATCGCTAAGAACGTCTATGGAATTTCATGCATATTTTACATCCAGTTGACATACTAGTTTACATACAAATTATTATTTTTCTGTTCTTTTAACCTTGGTGACTTAAATGGGGGTCGGGTGTCTGTTGTTCTTGTTGAAACGGGTTCGATTTCCGCATGAGGACAAATATTTGAAGTGACGTACAAACATTTGTTCCGAGTTTGTATGTACTTAAACGTGATTTGTGTATGTAATGACAAAGAAGCTTAGTGTCTTTCTGAAGCCTTGGCTACACTTACACCGCTTGACGATGGCGGATGTCACCAAGTGTTAGCAAAAAGTGTCATAACTCCTAATAATCCGAAGGGTGGGCTTTTTGGGGTAGGTATTGTCTTATGTAATTTCTACGTTCAAAAAGTGCTGATCCTCAGCCTAATTTGAATAAATGACTTTTGATTTTGATTTTGATAATTCTCTTGTAATATGTTGTTTTGGTGTCATTTAAAACATAGACATAAACAGAAAACAATATTAATTATACTGTTTTTGGATAAGGTAAATAGTTTATTTATTTAGGCACATAAGGAAAATATCTCGCCGTTACTAAAAGGTTGCTAGATGAGCCTATTAGGTGCTCACCTATTTACCCAATAATGCGTAGTGGAAAAAAAAACAATACAAGAAACCTGTATTTGTTTACATAATAAAGAAAAAATACTACATAGGAAGCAATTTGTAAGGAACGTGTAAGCAAAAACACCACATATTTAATGCTTAATAATTTTATTACGCTTCATTAATTGATTAAATAACTACAAAAAATATGCAAAAACCATTTAATTGCGATGCTACAGTAAATAAGTTTTTAAAGCTGGTATTAATTGCTTGGATAATTATTATGTATTCTTGTCTGATTTTAGTGAAGCTATTAAGGAAGTATAGGAATCTTATCTAGGTATATCTATCTAAGTATATATATATATATACTTATAATAAATCTGTAGAAGTAAAATTTCTGTACATTGAAAATATCAAAAAAATAAATAGCAGGGGGTGTTACTAGACTGACACCGAACCCAAAAATATGATTAAAAAAAATTTTGTCTGTCTGTCTGTCTGTCTGTCTGTCTGTCTGTATGTTTAGGTATCACGCAAAAACTACCGGTTCGATTACGATGAAACTTGGTATGCTTATTCTTTGATATCCTGGGCACCACACTGGGTACTTTTTATCCCGGAAAAGTATATACAATAAAAAACAAACTTAATTTTGCGGTTCGATCCGTAGACCCGACTACTGTACCAACCGCAAATAATAAGTTTGTCGTAGGTTACGTCACCCGCAGTGGAGTTCACCAAAGGGCGCTGCACACGGCTAAGATATTATAATATTTAATCTTAAGATACAATATAGCTCGCCATACAATTCAATGGACTATCACACACTACGAAGATAATTATGCACATTGAATATCTATTCAAAATTAATATTGGAAGATGATTGGTGATCGATACTGATGCCAAAAATGCAATTAGTGAATGTTTTGTCTTTCTGTCTGTATGTGCACGCATAGTTCCAAAACTATTATAGGGATTTTAACCAAACTTGGTACGGTTGTAGGTAATCAATACGCCTGGGCAGGTTGACTTAGTATCAGTTGTTTTACACATGGTCAGTTGTACGGCGCACTTTCCCGGGTCAGCAGTTCCAGAAATCTCTATGCATACATATCGGAAGGATCAACTTTGAAAGTAGTCTATCCGGAAGTATTATGCTAAAATTATTACGTTTATATGTATATCAACGCACAGCCCCAACCGCTGGTATTAGAGACATGAAACTTGAAGGGGTGTTCTTAGTGAAGAGTAATTAAGTCTTCCATAAAAAACGATTTTTGAAAATTCAACCCTTACATAGGGGACGGAAGTTCGACATCCACGCGGGCGAAGCCGCGGGCAAAAGCTAGTATACTAATAAATCATCTTATAGTTTGTAGTCTTGCACAGTTTTAATTAATGAACTAATTATAGCGAATGAGATAAATCATTGCATTATCAAGGAACATTAAATAATGCACGGCATTTTTTTTTTCTAAATTATTAGTCTATAGTGGTCGCACTGCTAATCATGAGGTAACGAGATCGATTCGTGGATCGGGCAAAGCGTTATTAAGTTTTTCAATCAAGAATTTCTCAGTAACAATACGGAAACTAGATTTGTACCCGATTCATGGCAATAAGCTTGGTCCCTATTAATAGGGAAGGTGGGTGTTTACTGGTACACCATGGGTACACCTCTGCCTAACTCTTCGGTTATTACAGGCTGATTTTTGGAGTTCTTTACACTGTTACCTACACATATTTGTTACGGTAAAAGCTAATATTGGGCAAAAAGATAATTATGTAAATAGCAAAAAAATAACTAAATTTTTTACGTCTCGTAAGCCATCACTTTAAGTCTCGTATAATAAAAGAGCCAGTCTAATGCCACCTAGACTGATAAATATAGTCAATGGAAAAAAAATCCAAGCATTTCATCCAACCTGGCACTCGAACCAAGGACCTCATTTTATAGAAACGAATTGCTCTAGTTAACCAAGCTGTCGGTCTACTAATAATTAGGTACAAACTTTTGCAGAAAACTTGAAAAAGTAGCAACTAATATTAATGAAATAATTTTCAAGGTGATGGCAAGCAAATGCTATTACCAAAATTGGTACAAACACGTTTTCCCTCTAAGTAGGTACAAAGTTGGTTTCTATGGATTTTGTTTTCATAATATTAAAAAGTTTGCAGCAAATAGCTTTTCTACTTTGTAATGAGAAGTGCTGAAAAACAAAGAGTTCGAGGGCTTGCATAAAACCATTGACTGCCTTACAAATACGCGTCGCGCCTACACCGGTCGTGTATTAAATATAGGTGCCATGTTGTTGGTCTACGCTACTGTTCTGAGCACGAGGTTCGATCCCGGTTATTGAGTTTTTCCATACGGAATTTCTTAGTATCATCCCGGAGTCTGGATTCGTGCCCGATTGATGGTAATAGGCTTGCCTCCTATTACACGGCACTTAACATAACAGGCGAAATGTGGGTGTACCACCAGGTACACATTTGCCTCACCCTTCGGGGATTACTGTCGTGATGTTATGTTTCTTATAGGTAGGTACATAATAGTTACATACATTACTCAAGCTTTTGCTCATAGCGTCGCCTTAGAGTGAAAACCTCGAAAGTGTAAAAGAAGTAACTTTTCAGGAGGAAGAAAAAACTCCGCGTCTAACTGACAGATGCGAGTATTTACGAGGTTCTCATTTACTGCCAGAGATGGGGCTATGAGTATCAAATGAACAAATTAGTCACTACGTGGCACCTCCACGTAGTTTAAAAAAAATGTATAGACTATGTTAGTGCGGGTAATGTTAGTTTTATGTGAAAAGTAGGCAGTGGCTAAGCGATGGGTGCTCCGCTGCGTGACCCTGCGTATCCCGGGTTCATTTCCCACACGCAACAAATATTTGTATGGCCTACACGGATATCTATGGGCCTACAGATAGAGTGTGTTCCAGGTTTGGTTATTTGTGTAGGTGAGTTTAAATTTTATATGACTGGTAATTAGTGGCCGATACTTAAACACGTGATTGTATTCATGATTTCAATAAACTTTCCCAAATAAACTTTTTTTTTATACACAATAACTTGTAACACAATAAAAGAACAAAAACGCTGTATGAAATTCCCGCGCGCGGGCCTGTTATCGATCACAGTAGGCACGAATCGTTACGATCTATCAGTTGATAGTCTGACATCGGGAAGGGCAAACTCTACTAGTAGTAGTACAGCGTCAAACGCTCCCCCGCCGCCCCCACCGCTCCCGTTGTGCAGTACTGACGTAATTCAATTAATTGAAAGTTAGAGTATAGGTAAATAAAAGTTTCTTTGGGAAAGTTATTCGTATTCATGAGTACAATCACGTGTTTAAGTATCGGTCACTAATTACCAGTCACCCTTGTACATATATGTATAACCTAACCTAACTCATCATACCTATCATATAGCGAACCTAACTAGCTAACCTAACTACCTTACTGAAATGCTTTGATTTTGAAAGATACTTATTACATTATTTTAAAGTGACCTACTGCGCTGCGTGTCTCTATGGTGCTTGCAATACTACAGTAGGTAGTAGTATTTGAAATAGTAGTAGTAGGCGCCTTCCTTGGTTCGAACCCACGACTTACTGTTCGTAAGTCGGGGCCGCCACCACTGGGCCACCGCTGCTCTTCAACTCGATACCTATAAACTACTACTAATAGTAGTAAAAAAAAACGAAACTAGGTAGGTAGGTACCTATTGACTCTACGGTGATAACATTGAACACCTCAGTTCTAAGCCGCAAAAGGTATCGCTTACAATCGCAAGTTATCGAAAGCACTGCTTTCTACCTAGACAGACCTAGAAAGCAGGTAATGGAATATGGTCGCCATTGACCGTGACCACAGCCAGTGACATCATCTAAATAAACAATCGCAACCTTTTGTTAAATTCTGTAACAGCTACACAATGCCTTTATTCCCTTGTTTGCTAAACCCTCTACCTACTCTAAAGGTACAAACGCCAGCATATCAAGTTACCCCAATGTGGCAAATTTCTTTGATCGTTTTTCAACTTTATGTCAAACATAATAGGGTTCATATTCAATTGGGAAAATTTGACACATTGGGGTAACTTGATGTGCTGGCACGTCTGTACCTAGATATAATATAAAATGAAACTTTACTTAGTTTTATTGCCTACTAGCAGACGTCCCGCGGTTTCACCCGCGTAGGTCCCGTTCCTGTGCAGAAAATACTGGGATATAAAGTAGCCTGTGTTAATCCAGGGTGTCAGCTAGCTCCATATCAAATTTTATTAAAATCCATTCAGTACTTTTTATGTGAAAGAGTAACAAACATCTATCCATCCATCCTCACAAACTTTCGCGTTTATAATAGTAGTAGGATTTGCTGTACCTACGCCTGTATTCCTCGAGGAGTTAGGCATACCTATTACCTATAGTACACTTACATTTCACCTCAGAGATATTTCTCGAGGCCATGTGATGCCAAGTCAGAGACCCATGGGCGGCATTCGACCGGCCTGTTGGTTCAATAGTTGACGGTCTTGAGGTCGTGGGTTAGATTTCCACCCAGAATAAATGTTTGTGTGATGAGCCCGATAATTTGTTCTGTGTCTAGATGTTATTATTATCATCTATATTATGTTTGTATTTAGAAATATATAAGTATGTTAATCAGCTGTTTAGTACCCATAACACAAGCTCTGCTTAGCTTGGGACTTCATAGCGTTGTGTGAAAGTTGGTCAGTCAAAGGTTAGTCACTAAATTCAGGATTTAAAACCTCTAGGTTATCACTGCTACACCATAACATAAATGGAAATGTATAGCTTGATATGGAGCCGCGTGTACTGGACTGTTTCTACATAACCTGTACCTGTGTTACATTTTGTCCAATCAACACGGACCATGTTGTGTTTCAATAATCGTAACATTTAATTAAATTGTGTGAGAGGGGCGATGCATACTCCCCAGCTCAGTGCAGCTACGAATATTGCTCTAATTTTCATTCTTCTCACTCAGAGTATTGGACTGACGCAACTCATTTATACAGTCAAAATAAAATCATTTATTGAACTATTTAAAGGCACTTTTGAACGTCGCAACTTTCTAGTAAATTATAATTTAAAATTATTGATTTAGTGCTCACATACCTATTTATTTTTATTTATTTATTTATAGTTACCTCCTTATTACGGTACAACACGAATTACACTAAAATGTGTGTTGAATATTTTCTTGTAATCTAGATGAGGGACTAAAAACTAAAATTTTGTCAAATAGCTAATTGGTAAAATTTTACAGTTTGGGGTAGGTATAGGTGCTGGCGTCTGTACCTATAATTAGAATGTAGGTAAGAGTGTAAGACTAAGTATAATGCTTTGGAGTTTCTCAGGATTCTATTCATAGCAACAGAAATAATAATCCAGAATTGAATTTTCAGCAACAGTTTGTAGACTGACGTCAGTCTAATAATAATAATAACCCCGCAGGGCAGCTTGTGGCGAGCTGTTGATGGGCAGTAGCGACCCCACGGACCCGATCTCCCGGGAGTCTTGTTCCTCATCTCTGGCTTGCCTTTATTGGGCGGCCAGAGTGAGCACTGACGAGGAACGGAGCTCCCACCTCTTTCTTGCCTTAGTTGGCCGGCTAGAGTGGAGATTCGCAAGAGCAAACGTGCTCGGAGGAAAGAAGCATTCCAGTAAGGTGCTGGTAGGGATCTTGACCGTACTTCCGGGATTGTCCTGATAGCCGTGGAATGCCTCTCCACTCCTCAAGCACCTCAGATTATGTTGCCTCTTGTCGCTATGTCACTGTGTGCTAGCGGCCGTTTCAGAGGGCCCATTACTGAGTGTGCAAGTCACCCCCTGCCATTTTATTCGTGTATTTATAAAGCATTGATGAGGCAGGGGCCATAGTCCTTCCATAGTACTAGGTAACCAGTTCACCTTATCCACCCCTAACCCATAGCCCAATACATTTGTTGCTTTAGTCTGCAATAGTCCTGCACTAGTCGTAGTTTTTCCTTGGGTGCGTTTGCATAATGCATACAGGGAAAATCTGCGATTGGTGCCTCACTGCATTAAAAACGACAAAGGGCCTCGGCGAGTTGGCTTAGGCCCCTCGTACGCCTTCCAAAGGTCCGGAACCCAAGGGTTCCGAGAAATGTAAGCGTATGAAAATAATAATAATAATAATCATTTATTTCAGACCATATTCGATCCATTATTTGTTAGTAATAATATTTCAGATTAACCCGTCATGTAATAGGTACGTACGAGCGTAGATCTACGCGAGACACAATTGCTTTATAATTGTTTCTATAATATAATATTCGGGTGGTTAATTGTGGACTTTTCTGCGTTTAAGTTTGGGGTAGCAATTTAATTAAGACAATCGTAATATAAAGTCTAGCCTAGATAAATCTTAAAGCTCACAAGCTCTGAAGCTGTAAAACTTAGGGTCTTAGTACTTAATACCAGTTTATGGATGAGATCAAGACTAGAGACGTAGGCTGGTGATGTGAACACACATGGATCGACTTGAAACTTTTGTACGTATTGCTTATATCCACCAATATCCTTAGCCGTAGTATTAAAAATTAGATTTGTGGATTTTTTGGAATAGTATACTTATAATGTTTTTAGCAATTCTTGCGTAACATAATGTAGATACAGGAAGTTAGGTAGAACAGTGTTGTAATAAGTACCTACCCATGAACACGAAATTCTTGACTATGGGAGAAAACTAAAAATGTACGACAGCGGAAGAAAACAGCTGTCCTTTGTTTTTGGTTTCGCCATACCTATACGGGGTTTCTCATTCAAATCGGTCAGTATGGGAAAGTCTGACACTATAAGACATACAAAGATCTGTTCTGAGGAACCATGTCGATTTTAATAACAAGAAAAACTGCATTCATACATTTTAAAAAACATCTGTACTATTGTAGTAATATTGTGAACGTGGTCACTTCGAGCACCTACTAAAATAAATGAAAGAAGTGGAAACAATGCAATTTATTCATTTTAGACATCATGTTTCATACAGACATTTACTGCTTAAGACCTACACAATCGATATCTAAATAGAAATAGTGTAGGTTTTTTTTTTCAAAATAACCGGGTTCGATTCCCGAACGAAGTCATACAGATGTTTTTTAAAATGTATGAATGCAGTTTTTCTTGTTTTTAAAATCGATGACATGGTTCCTTAGAACAGATCTTCGTATGTCTTATAGTTTCAGACTTTCCCATACTGACCGATTTGAATGAGACACCCTGTATATCCTACAATAAGATGTTCATTTTCATTAGTAAGCAGGTACTACACTCCCATTAATAATGTCCATTGTCCTACCCTAACCTTTTACCCTGTTTACTAACTAAGGCTAATACAATTAGGTATTGTATTATTATATAATATTATATTATTGTACTGATAAACTTTTTAAAAGTAGACAAGTTATTATAACTCGTCTACTTTTAAAAAGTTTGTCAATTTGTTGTGTAGTAGTATAGTACCATAGTACCGTTCTGGTAGGGTCATGGCTTATAAATAAATCGTTTTACAAAAAAATCTGATTGGTTTATACGTATATTGCTTACATGGTGGCAAACAAGCTTACGTCCTGCCTGATGGTGAGTAAGCAGTTACTGTAAGCCTATGGACGTCTGTAACACCAGAGGTTTCACTCGCGCGATGCCGACCCTGTGAAAACGGATTTTAAAAACGGGTTTTGGTTTAAGATGGTGTATTTGTAAAGACATTCAATACCTATAGACCGGACATCACGATCAAAAATTTCGTTTGAAACTTGTGTCCTGCTTGGACACAAGTCTATGAGTTTTTTATTTCCCCCCACTGCCGCTCCAATATTCATATATTATTCTTGATGGAGTTACTGAGACATGGGATCAAAGTTTTTCTATGATATTTCCTTGACATGCCCGCTCTATAGTATTTTAAATCTCTTCGTGTATTTGCAACTACTTACATCCCATACCGCACCCTGGTGTCATGCCATAGAATTGTAGGTCTGAAGAAGCCATTCACATTAATGCAACAGTATCCATAACAATTTACTTACCCGTCTAACTTGTCAGTAGGTAATCTTGATCCCAAGACCCAATGTGAGATCGAGATGCCACCGCATGAAGCTCTTGCTTGCTTCAAAGAAACGCTTTCTAATGGTGGAAACTCATTAAAATCGATTTTACAACTACGAGACCATAGAGAAAAGGATTTCCTTGATGTTATAGTATGGCTCTGATGTCTCATGCTTGTTGTTTATGTTTGTCATAATATATGGCTGTCTCTCATGCACGACGCTGTGGAATTAAACTCGGGCAAGTACCAACTCAGTGAAAGTGACTTTCTCAGTTCCTACTTATGTAGGCACTTTTTAAGTTTACTTTTTATCCCTGTATTCCCACGGGAACGGAACCTACGCGGGTGGAACCGCGGGACGTCTGCTAGTTATGTATAAAGGCAAACTCAGTACATAATATTATGTACTTAGTGGTCCCTCATTATGTTTCAATTATGTTTTTATATAAATTATAGATAAAGGTTCATTGGATAGTTTTACAACTAGGTAGGTAAATGGGAAAGTTTCAATGTTTCGTTTCATAAATGAAAGCCTTATTACGGGCACGCTACATACGCATTAACCCTAAAAACTTTGCTTTTTACTAAGTTTTTGAACATTATTCGATGGCTAAACTGTAAAACACAAATTATGATTCATTTATTTCCTACTATAATAAAAGATTTAACGTGTTGTTTGTAGGTAATAATAATAATTCATATAGTATACATTTGCATAAAAAAATATGTCGGGTTAGTTACAAGGCTTAACCTAAGCTACTTATGTTCGAACCAACAAATAAATAGTAGGTAATCAACCATAGTTTTTGCTATAAGAATCATCGCAATTAAATTGCAGGAAGTAAGCAACGATAAGTAATTAAGATGTTGTACAAACTGCAGTGTATTATTATAAATAAATTGCACATTAAATTCAAAATCACACGTAAACTACACCGTTGATTAATACCTGTTCATATCTTAATTATTATCACACTAGATTTCAATTTAATAACAGCTTCATCTTGGTACCTGTACTATTAATTACTTATTATGTTGGTATAATATGATATCTAGGTATCTACTTCTGTACCTACTTATATTGTAAAGAGAGAAGATTTGATTTTTTGTTTGTCTGTGAGTATTTAGACTGCTTAACCGATTTTAACTAGTCAATTACCGCAACCCAGACACAATTAAATTACTATTGTTTGCGGACACCGGTGTCCACGCGGAGCCTAATGAGTTAAAAAATCTTTCACCATTATAAAGCTATAAACCCCGTGTGTGCGATAGAATGTGTGTTTGTGCGTACCGGATACCTTTGCTGTGCCGAACACTTAGGTTAAGTGTCACGGCGGGATAAGCCACGGTTGATGGTGGGTAGTGCCACACGGCCAGACGTTGGTCTGGCCGTGTGGCACCACCCAGTGAGTGTAAGTAGTCCCTTACCATTAGTAGTCTCTTTCCGCAGGTTGCTGCGGTAAGGGACTACTCACACTTGTTCAACTCCATTCAACTTTTGTTCATAGATAACAGCAGTTTTGTATGAGAAGCGTAGGTAAGTGCTCTTTCAGCTGAACGGACGCGTACGCGTCTCATACAAGACTGCTTTTTTCTATGGACAAAAGTTGAATAAGTATCAGTACTTAATATTTTAATCACACTACTGATTAGGAGAAAACCTCTAATAGTACCTATTTATATTGTGTGAAAATACCTAAATAATATAACCAAGCAAACAACAACACAAGCATAACACAAGCTCTTTAGGCTTAACTTGGGACTAAATGGCGTTGTGTGAAAAGTTGTGGAATATACTTATACTCTTACTTAATATTATGAGCCAGTACTTACTGCATTTTATTTTTTAAACTACGAGGGGGTGTAAGAATGTTCGAAGTGAAATCCACGTGGACAAAGTCGCGAGCAAAGTGTTCTAGTATTTACGAGTAGGTAGGTACCTAGGTAATAATTACAAGCGTTGCTCATACATACATTTATTAAGATCCCACAAGAGTATGAGTTTTAAGTAAGTATGAAGATCGATATTTTTAATTATGTTTTTAGCTTTAAATAATAGATAAGTAGTCGAATTAATTAAGTAAATTGACAGGTTCCCTAAAAACCTAGTTATTTAGTTTCGAATGATAGTCAGGGCTATATCTAGTAGTTAACTAGGTAGGTAAGTACGCTTTATTGCACAGGGCCACATTTCGATGTGGCCCTGTGCAATAAAGCGTACTTACCAGCTAGGCTAGGCTTAGCTACTTAACAGCTATTAATGATGGCTTCGCTAATTTATGGTGTACTTAAGTACAGAGTACAAAAAATCAATTGGCTCTGAAGGGAAACCACTTTAACTCGTTGGAATGGATTTTCTTACACAGGAAACAATGCTTTATTTTTATAAAACTAAACGTTTAGACGGGTAACTGATGCTTGTCCAGTTTGTGAATGAAACTGCATTCTTTTTAACCAAAGACATTCAAAATCTTTTTGTTTTTTACCGACTTAAAAAAGGAGTTCTCAATTCTTCATAACTCTGTCGTTTATGGACCGACTTGAAAAATTCTTTTTTAACGTGGTGTTTTCTTGTGGTCACATTTGAATTTCATCTAAATCTGTTTAGTAGTTAAGTTGTTGTCACCTTGTAATGTCATCGACAAATAATTTAATTATTGTACCAATTTAGACGTAGGTACAGACGCCAGAACGTCAAGTTACCCCAATGTGTCAAATTTCTTTGATCGTTTTTCAACTTTGTGTCAAACAGAATAGGGTTCATATTCAATTGGGAAAATTTGACACATTGGGGTAACTAGATGTGCTGGCGTCTGTACCTATCTAATCGATATGCAACTTTAAAACCATTCCGTGGCCGTGACCAATAATAAATTATGACTGATACGTCGTTAATTTGCCGATTGATAGTCATCAACTTACCTATTAGTAGGAAGGTACCTACTTAATTGGCCAGCATTCATATTCATCTACCGACAATTTATTTAACAAAGATTTCTATAAAATTACAGAAATTACTTTTATAACTTGCGTGATTGTCAACGTTAATGGCTTATTAAATCATAGGTACCTATAGGTACCTCTGTCTAAATTATATTTTCTAATTATGTAATTACTTAGATTATGTAGATAGGTTGGTACCTACCTATATACTTAGTCACTTTACTCAGGTGTGACTTTTAAGTTCTATTTCTATTTTCGTAGTCAAGCCAGTGATGGAACATCGCCTTTCAATCAGGTCAAATTAGAGACACAATAGAAAGACAATGACAGCGCGGACACCGGCGTCCTCTTGGGGTTTAATGAATTAAACAACTCTAACTTAAAACGATCTTAAGTAAAGACTAGGCAGGTGATACCTATTGATGGAATTAAATAAAACTCAGTAACATTTTCTCAGTACAAATAAACACCTAACTCACAGATTAAATAAAGATAAAATAGGCCACTTTCAGCCTTCCTTTAGGTAAGCAAAAGTACACACATCTTTTATGGGGTTCTGTATTCAATGTTACAATAAACGATGAAACCATTATCTCAGGAAATTCTGATATCAGCTGGCCACCAAGATCGTGCGATTTACGCCGTGCGATTTTTTCTTTGGGGTTTTGTGAAATCTCGGGTTTATGAAAATAAACCAGAAACAATTTCTGACCTCAAATCGGAAATCCAACGCGACATCGGTGAGATACAGCCACATCTCTGTGCAAAAGTCATGTAAAATTTCATGAAAAGAGTGGCCTGTCATCGGAGCCGTGGGGGTCATTTGCCGGATATTTTATTCCATACTTAATCGGAACATGTCTTCTTTACAATACAACAAAAATGTCACAACTCTGTCATAAAATACTTGTTTATATTTTGAAATGAAAAAGTGCACTCTTACTGAGACACCCTATATGCCCTTTGGTGTGGGACGCAACCTGTGTCGATACCCTTGCGCCATTGCATCTCATATTCCAAGTACGGCGAGCTGTCTTGGCGCTGCTGCTGCAGCTGCTAAGGCCCTCAAGCGGCGCAAATACTGTAACCTCATTGGAAGTTACAGTATTGAGCCGTTTGGGGTCGAAACGCTCGGGTCCGAGGCCGAGTGCACGCAGCCTTTTCAAGATTTTTCGCCGGCTGGTCGACACTTCGCGTGTCCAGAGGGCTTGCTGATTCTTTGGCCAAAGAATTAGCATTGCCATCCAACGTGGCAATGCTGCCAGTCAGTGCAGCTGGGCACGTTTCCAGATGACAGCGA
Organism: Euplexia lucipara; assembly: GCA_921972225.1. Lineage (NCBI taxonomy): Eukaryota > Metazoa > Arthropoda > Insecta > Lepidoptera > Noctuidae > Euplexia > Euplexia lucipara. Next base: position 11,224,141 of record OV179144.1, read on the forward strand.
TGGGGAGAAGTACTTTGACGCCTGAGTGTTCCGATTTTTACTATTTTATTTGTATTATTTTTATTAGTTTTATTGCATTTTCTGTATTTTAGTTACCTTTATAAATAAAGAACAAACAGACAAATGTATGTCAAATCTCGGTTATCAGACTTTAGAAAAATTTGCTCTTAGTAAGTAGGTATAAAAACTTGAACTTATTCCAATACCTATGTAATACATGTTGTTCTTGCATCACATTGTTCACACAGGTATTTTATTGTTAAGTAATCAGTACATTATTATATTATTAAAATCCAATCTACGCACAATACTTTCTTAGCGACTGCCGTCGAAAGTAAAAATTAGTTTCCGTACACGGTTCATTAATTTCACGACCGCCATCAGGTTTTTTTACTGTCCACCAACTAGTGCAGAGTGCCAAGACATTGCACAAGTTACATTTTTTTATGTGTTTAAGATTAACTTCGTGCCACTTCCTGTTAGGTACCTACATCTTACGTCACACAGTAAGTTTGTTTCCTGATGGCGCTATGTATGGAAAAATATAACTCTTTATTATGTAGCCGGCAAGGAAATGAAATGTGGACCACATAAAGTCTCCCGTGTGGAAACTGGTGGACTCACCTAATTGCGTAATTAGCGGTTGGGCATGTTTCGCACTCGGAAGAAATTATAGCGAGGCCAATCTGGATTAACTGCGCTGGTAGTGCCGATAAGCAGGTATCTATCGGCTTGAACAACCGGACGAATGAAAGTTCCGGATTCATTTAAGAAGGTATGTTTAGCATTGACCAGTAAGTTCACATATTTCTGAAGCCTTTGAACTGTTCAAATATAGGCAGGTACGTAAGACCGGTACTGCTTTCTGAGGTAGATACCGGATTTACACTAAGACACCGTTTTAGCTCACTGCACGTCTTCTTCTACGCATAAACTTTAACTATTCCATATCCCACAATCCTAAGATCCAGAATGTCGCTTGGCGAATTTATTCCCATCTACGTAGAGTAACTTTTATTACACTAACCATAGAAATACATTAACATTGCAGAACGCCTCTCAGACAACTTATAGTCTGCCGATGAAATTTTTATTCTAAACATAAATTAATATTTATCCCACCTAATATTATAAACTTATAGGCACCAGTTCAACCAAAGGGTGGTGGTGCAGACGCCAGCACATCAAGTTACCCCAACGTGTCAAATTTTCCGATTGAATATGCACCCTATTCTGTTTGACATAAAGTTAAACGATCAAAGAAATTTGACACATTGGGGTAACTTGATGTGCTGGCGTCTAGTAGGTACCCAGTTTCTGGGTTGTGGAGGTCTGACAGGCAGTCGATCCGTGTGAAACACTGGTATTCAGCTGCATCCGGTTAAACTGGAAGCCGACCACAGTTGAGAAAAGCTGCCTAGCAGATGATGATTGGCATTAAAAGACCGCTTTTGCATTAATGACTACCTTCTGTAATTTTGACGTTTAAATAGTGCTGATTCTCATTCTAATTTGAATAAATGACTTGATTTTGGTTACGAATTAGGTATGTACAGACGCCAGCACATCAAGTTACCCCAATGTGTCAAATTTCTTTGATCGTTTTTCAACGTTATATCAAACAGAATAAGGTTCATATTCAATTGGGAAAATTTGACACATTGGGGTAACTTGATGTGCTGGCGTCTGTACCTACCTAATCCAGAGATCGAGTCATAAAGAGATCTACGTTTTTATAGTCCTCCCGTCACGTCTGTTAAAAGAAACTTAATTCTGGTTTCTGCGATATTAACTACTTACCTAATTTAATTACTTATTATTTCACAATGTCTTTTAACTTTTACCAAACATTGAAAAATAAACTGTGTCAAAACATTCTAGGTCACACCGATTATTATCGATGCAAAATTTAATTCTTACTTCCGCTCCCGAGTTCATATAATGTGCAATGATACAATACAACGAATTGAAAACAAACGTAAAAAGTTCTATAATAGTCATGGTCTAATAAATATCGTGTCGCCAATTATATACTTCACGCCTATCTCAAAATAAAGGTATGCGTCTACTGTGACATAATACTTAAGTAAATAATCTCAAAAACTTTTTTGTAAAAAATAAAACCTAAGTAGGTACTTAAAAAAAACACTAAACGGTGTAAAATAATTCTAAATTAGGAAGTCTGTGGCTTTGATGGTTTTGTCTTATTCATGATGGACCACCGACTTCCGAATTTAGAATTATTTTACACGTTTAGTGTTTTTTTTTAAGTCTGTTTTATTTTTTGCAAAAAAGTTTTTTATTTTTCCATTTTTAGTTGTTCCCTTACAAATATTTGCCATGCATTTATTATTTTATGTTGTTAATTGTTAACAAAACATGTCATGATAATAGGGTTATCCACTTATCCCTAATAAATGAAAATTAACATACCTAACTGTCGAAATCTAGGTATATTGTACACATCTGTGTACCCCTCAGAGCATACAGGCGTGATGATACGTCATGATGTTGTATAAACAATAAACATCCAAGCAATTCCAGCAATCACGACAGATTTGGCGTATATTTTTGAAGAGTTCCGTGGTATATCTCCGTAGATCAGCACCAGATCTTCACCAAATTAAAATGGGACCACCTCAGGAGTATACTCTTTCAAATAAAAAAGAATTTTGAGAATCGGTCCACAAATGGGGGAGAAATCAGGTATCATACATAAAAAAAATACGTACACACGAACATAGAACCTCCTCCTTTTTTGAAGTCGGTTATAAATGGCAAATTCATCCTGACTCCTGACCGTCTTTTAATGTTAAATAATGTGATTCAGTAAAAGTCACCACGTGAGAACTTGAGTGAAGTGAACTGTCAATGCCTAGCATTAGTAAAGAATGACAGCTCGATTCGACTTAACTTCACTTACCTACATCTTCAAGGAGTGATTTTTTTGTTTTAGACAAATTAATTTGGGTTGGAATAGGTACATTAATTAACCAGAAAGACAAATTTTATTATTAGTAGGTACTGAAATTAATAACAAACTTGCCCACCCGATTCGATGCGGGCGTATCGTGTTATCCCTATTCTCCCCAATTTACCAATAATAAAAGAAATAGGTAGGTAGGTACGTTATTTATTTATCAATTGATGAGAAGCCGTCTAAAGCTATTTCAATAAAGATTATTATTGTGTAGGTCGTTATTATAACAGAATATTCCCACGTTATTTACGAAAATACCTACTTATTGATTTCTATTGATTACCTACCACTAATAATCTACCCAAATGCTTCAACCTGCTCAAATTTTTTTGCGCTTGCCATACAGTTTTTTACCCATTATTGTGACACAGTTGTTCGCAATTGAACTTTACGTAACATGATATAATAGAAAAAAAAAACACTTTTTTATTGAAACCTCTTTCATTGAGACGCGGTGCAATGATCTCGTAACCCTTTCAAGCTATTTAGAAATGGTCTAGTTAAATTACAAATAGGTAAATAGAATGGATAATGTAGGTACCTGCTCCTTTTTTTTTGAACTGGCATAGTTGACTTGGCAAGCAGGTTCAATAAGTTCTGCTTGGTCGTGTGTTAATAGTAGGTCAGTCAATTGCTCCCAGAGACGGAGTTATTCGTCATCTCACCCGACCAAATCTCGCCCGATCGAGGGAGATGGCACAAAATAATTTAATTTATTTTTCTTGTCGTGAACTCGCACGACACTTAAAATCATTGCTAATTTGGTACAGTCAACTATAAAAGTCGGAGTTATGTAGCAAAATAATGAGTTTACTATAAAATGATACAAAATTACAATTTAAATAATATACATACAATAATCAACAATCTAGAATAAAATATTACTTATTTATCATTATAATGCATCGAGTGTTATGAAGAATTAAACGGATCCCTTTTTTGTAGACATCTTTGCTCTTGTCAACATAAATAATCGATTCTGTGTGAAATGTATATTATATTTGACTGTACTTTACACCGCCGTGCGAGTTGACGAATATAAGAATAGGTAAATTAAAAAATGTGCTGTCTCCCGCGATCGGGCGATTTGATGAATAACTCCAGAGACGTCGTTAAGGATGACTTAGTAGGTAATAGGTACCTATATACGTTGGTAGGTACCTACACTGCATTGATAGGGTGGCAATTTGTATCTAGGACGGTTCTCTCTAAATTCGAATTTTAGACAGGTTTAGACTCCCAAATAAGTACTAAGAATTCCATATCCTAGATGTAAGTAATATTAGTTTTGACGGAACGTTCAGAAACGACGACTTTTGACTCCAAAAGCTAACATCTTCTTTTAAAAACTTGAGTTACACGCAATTTAAACTAATAACATACATTGTATTGTTTCAGATATTGCCGTTATTTTTATCAGTTTTAACAATAAAAGTACCGGTCGACAATGAAGAAACTCCCACTGAAGTACCCCACGGACCTGAAGCCACACAAAATACTCCTGTTTACTACATATCAGACGATACCAAAGTCGACAGCTATTTAATACCTCCAAACCCTCACAAATCTGAAGAAACGCCAGAAGGACCGCCGACCTTCCTGATACCACCCTCACAAGAAAGGCAGCCCAACTTCTATAACGTGCCTAAAGAATCTGCCGATGTCCAAAGCGACTGGTTGCCTATTCTTCAAGCACAGACCCAGAATAAACGCAATGCCCAATTTCAGCAAAGACTGCCCTTGGAATCCATTCCAATTTTCTTCAACCCTAGCCAAATCAGTGGAGTTCCAGTTCCTCTACGTTTACCCCCTGTACCTTCGACACACCTTGAACCGCCTTCAGTTGATGCTGTCAATGAGTTCTTTATAGAAGTGCCCGAGGATGAAGAGGTGCACGTCGACGAAAATAACGAGCCTATTGAACCATCAGACTACAGTGTGCAACCCCAGAATGAAAACGCAGATAGCACACTAAACCAACAATTTAATCCTGCAGAACCTACCCTTGCCTTACATTTAACACCACCTAAACCACAAATATTTAATACGCCAACGAAGCAGTATCCTAAGAAGTATTCAGGCGGATTCAAGCCTGTTCCGATACCTCTTGCCCAGTTCCCTGACACTACACAAGAACTACCTAAAGCGAAACCTGCGAAATACTTCAAGCCGCAGTCTACCGCTGAAGTAGGACAGTACACACCGACCGATGATAAGGAAATATATCATTACAAGAAAGCTGTACATCAACGAAAACTGAAGGGAGAAGAGGAAGCCACTAAGGTCAGTTGTATAAAATCACTTTGAAATGCGGTGTGAATTTTGCAATAAATTGTAAATTTTACTTAGAAACTTGTTTCATAGCAGCAGTCAGCTGATGGTACGTCAGAGGAAACATACGGCGAGCCTACTTCGGTGGAACAAGAAACTTCGGAAACTAACTTCAGATACCCCGGACGTAAGTATAGTATAACTTAATAATAACATAACAATGATTGTTCGAAGTGGGTTGAGAATGTTGAGATATATAAATCAAAAACTTGTTGTATGACTAAAGTTACCGTAATAATCTCAATAGATTGTTCGACCCTTCCAACGAACTACTGAATATTATTGTATGAGATGCGGATTCATATACGCGACGTACCTATAGGTACGTTACGAGTATGTTAGGTATTTACAAATGCTTATTGTATGAGTTATTTGGAGCCCAGTTAATTGGGCAATTATTTAATTAACGTTAACTTCTTAGATTGGTTGAAATGGTTCGTATTTATGAAAACAAGATGAATGAGGTATTGTATAGAAGGTACTATTGGAACATTACGGTTCTGTCTGAGGTACCTATCAATAAGCCTGCTGGTTTGCTATGTAATTGATATTAACAATAGGACTTAAACCTATAATGAACAAGTCAACTTATTTAACAATACAAAACAAACCTCCAGACAGTTTGTGGCTATTATCAAGTACCTATCTCCCATACTAATTATGAATGGTCTACTTGATAAAACATTAGTTTTTTGTCCCTCATCAGAATATTCTACATATATTTTTTCTTTTCTCACGTAATCATAAAATAACGGCGATACATCGACACAAAATGTCGCATGACGTCACTATTATAGCCAGTATCTACAGTTTTTACTAAACTCGTTTAATGACGTTACAAGCCCCCTCTCCTCAACTTTAATGCGCTTTAATCTAAGCGGTTTTCCATCAATTTGAATAAGTAAAAAAAAAATTGTTTATTATTTTTTATAATCTAACTGATGGACTAATTATATTTTATTGTTCAATATTCTGTCAAACACCCTATTTGTGGTTAACTCACCATATTAACTTTTACATATTCATGGACTTCAGAAAGCACATAACATTGTACCTCCTAGCTATTCTATACCTACCTACGGATTTCAATTGAACTAAGGTGGTCGACCATTTTAGCTTTTGACACTCCATTTTTCTCTTAACTCTATTAGTAGGTACCTAATAACTGCCCCGGGAAAATTCGTTTCGACTTAGAACCAATTTATAAATCAGTTTTATTTCCTCTTTTTTTAGTTTAGGTACGTCTTATTCTCAGAGCTACACCTGCTGAATATATACACAAAAAACGGTCAAGCCGTTTCGTATATATAGAGCGGACAGCTTTTAGTTCTTTATAAAGCTCAAATCCGGTCCAGCATGGAGTAGGTAGGTATTGCTGTAACCTTTGGGATGGCTCAGCCAAGTACCAACGATCCACACTCGACTCAGTAGAGCGCAGAGCCAAGAGGCTCATTGGTGACGAAAAGCTGGTGGGTACCAAGCTTCATACCCTGGCCCACCGCCGCGCCGCAAAGATGCATGTCTGTCGGTCTTTTACAGACTGTATTTCGGTGAGTGTGCTCTACAGCTCCACGAGAACATTCCACTATCTCCTTTTTTCCATCGGAAATCCAGACGCACTGCAGGATATCACCCTTTCCTTGTAGATGTTCCACACATTCGCACGACGCGCTTTGCCAGTTCCTTCATTATGCGCACAGCCAAGGAGTGGAATTACCTGACTGCATCGGTGTTTCCGAGTGCATATGACCCCAATCTGTTTAAGTCGCGAGTTAATAGGATTCTCTTGGGTAATATCGTTCCATCGTCGACTTCATCTATGACCACAGGTCAAGATTGAGGTCAATAGTAGACCCCAGATATGCCTTTATATAAAAAAATGCGGCAGCTATTTTTTCGACTAATGCTATAGGTAATGTGACGAATTTCATCGTCGTTGCCTAATAGTCGAAAATGGACAGTGTTAGCTCTTTGCACTTCTTCATAATTATGATCTTCATTGTGCCAAATCTCACACTCCTCTGAGCACGCAATATTTTAAAAAGGATTGCCGAACTTTTCGCTTCACGTCCTACCTACTTATTTACATTAAGATAGCTTTAAGCGTGACGCTTGTTATAGTAACAAGCGTCACGCTTAAAGCTACCTACCCTAGGTAACAGTGACGAGGGTGTTTTTTTTAAAAAAAGAGGGAGGCATACAGAGTAACTTTGTTATTTTCGTATCGCTATTTGTTATCCATATTGAGGAAATGGGTAAGTACACCTGCCACACTGTTACCCCAGTATGTTACCTTTGGTATTATACCTATAGTAGGCATATTTGGCAATACTAGAGTCTGGCTGCCATTATTAAATAGCCGTAGAGTTGCTCTTCTAAACCTCCAAAGAGAAGCCGATAGGATTAATCGAGTTGTGTGGACGCTTCGCCACTGCTGGGTAACATAGAAGATAGAACTATTTTTTACCATTTTTCAGACAATGCATACGCACCGCATCAAGGGCCCCCTGCCCCTCAGCGTTATGGGCCCCGGCCTGCCCCCTTGCGTCAAGCACCCCCACCGTCTCCCCCACGAGACGTGGGCCCTGAGGCCCCTGCCCCTGACGGCAGGACCGAGTTCAGAATGCATGGCATGAAGGGACCTCACAGTTACCAGTTCGGATTCGATACAGGCAAAGGGTATGTATTTTAAATCTCAACTTTTATTGCAATCCATGATGTATACCAGTGATAAGTGTTTAAAAATATAAACAGTTATGGACCCTGACGGGCACAGCAAAATCTAAAAATGGAGAGTAGTAGGACCAATGACGAACACAGTGGGTATAAAGACTGACTGGGTGACCATAGCAGCTGGGATAGACAGGATGTGGACAGGGCATAATAGGGTGTAGGTGTAGGAGCAAACTATAACCTGTATAGATTTAGTTCTTGGTTAAAAAATATACTATATTTACCTGTGGTCATGTCACTGGTCAAGCTGGTAGTCCCTTAAGTCATTCACAGCACGGCTGCTAGAGTTAGTCAAGAGCCATCGCCATCGCTCTCGAGGATTGCGAAAAAATCGTAGGTTTAACAAAGACAAACTTATGAAGATAATATTCCTATGCCAAATAATTATTTTGAAAAATAATAACTTACAAAATTGTGGCGCTAAAGAACAGATACATTTCTAATTTTCTAAATATCGTTAAAATTACAGGAAAAATCGTCAATTCCGGTACGAAGAGCGAGACAACGACGGCCTGGTGAAGGGCCACTACGGGTACATGGACCGGGGAGGAAAAATGCGAGTTGTCAACTATAGCGCGCACCCAGAGTATGGTTTCCGTGCTGAAGAGCCCGTAGAAAAGCAGTCATGAACATTGAACATTGGTAAGAACCCGGGTGACAGACACTTCGAGCGCTAGAAAGAGACAGAGGTATAACTGAAAGAGATAACGCTCTACAAAAGTGAACCGTTTCTCAAATTCGATGTGTAGTAGCTGGGCCGTGTGTGGGTACTTTGTTATCGGGTATTGATAACATTTTCTAATCTTCATGACCTATGAGAAATTTAAATGTTGTAAATATTGTTCTTTTTCTTGTAAATAGTTCGTATTTACTCCAAATTATTATTGTTTGTCGGTAAAGGGAGTTCAGTCCTTAAACATGAGCATAAAATGTAAAATAGCTAAATACTAATTGTATTAAGTTATATTCTAGATTTTTTGTAAGCTATTTTAGGTCTGTTACCATAAGTGTCATATAGTAGATAAGTTAAAATAATTTATATGATAAAGTAAATTAAATAAAAAAGTTTTATAAAATAGTAAATATTTTTTATTTAATAATATACAATAGGTTTAATATCAATAGTATCCATTATTATATATTTTTTATAAAGATATAAACTATAAACGTATGAAAAGATAAAAAATATTGTAGGTACCTACCTATATAAATCTTTGTATCAAAACTCTTCTTATTACTTATTTGGTGGGTGCTTACTCAAGAATGTAGCGAAGTTAAAATTATCAATGTACAAAAGCAATATATTTCCCAAAATATCTAGTTACTTTAAAAGTGATTCAAAATATTTAAAGGTCCAATGACCATATATAAAGTGCTACATAATATTATAAGGCACTAGCAACAATATAAAAACTTTAATTATCTTAACTTGTACTTGATTCAGTGTGAACAATTATAGAAAATACTTAAATAAATCTTTGGAGTTCCCTAGTAAAAGTACTCAAGCTTTAATAGCTTTTACTAGTTCATCAAGTAAACTAGAAGCACCAATACGGAACAGTTTTGGTGTGAGCCACTCTGGTCCTAACTCCGTGTGTACAAGGACCAACCAATTGACAGCGTCCCTCGCCGTCTTTATGCCGCCAGCTGGTTTTAGACCGACCTGAAGAAGAAACATATGTGATAAAAAAAAATGCTTTTAACATACCTACATAATTTAAACTCAAGTCTTTTCGTATGAGCTGATCTGTGGCAATCCTAACATACTTCTTAGGCTAAATTTTCATTCAGATAGAATTCAGAAGAACAAGGCTATCAATGGCTTAATTAATTAATTTCTAGGTCATACACTCCCAACATTTTGACTCCCATTTGTTTTATCAAAAAAATTATATTACCTTTGGGTAAAATCTATGTACACTTTAACTGTATTATGCACTAACTAAAAGTTGCACGAAAGGATTGTTTTATTAATAAGCAAGATTATGGTATATTAGCAGATACGTCGTGTTTGGATTCATTATAACCAGTATTTAATATTGCACACAATGCACTGATGGCAACAGGATGAGCTGATGCTGTCGTGTTTGGATTTTTTTTTTCTGAGCATCGTATTCTAGGACCAATGATACGTCGGGTGAACCTAGGGCAATTGACAGAAGTCGCTTGTCTAATCCTTTTTATACAAAGGCAAATTCAAGCTCTGCCATTGAATTAGAAAAATACCTTTTTTCCAGCCTATCAACATTACTAAACCATTTATCAACCTTAAGCAGCACAATAAGCTAAGATATAGATGTCAATGATTTTTGAGAGCAGCGTTGGCCCAGTAGTGGCAGGCGCATTACTTTGTGTAATTTGTTTCATCACCACTGCTCTCAAAAACGGAGAGGAAATACATCGTGAGGAAACCGGCATGTCTTAGAACTAAAAATTCGAAGACGTGTGACATCTACCAATTCGCACTGGGCCCGCGTGGTAGATTATGGCCCATACGCAAAATACGCGCTTTGACGTGGACTTGCGGATACCAGCCCGGTATCTTTATCTTTTAGATGTCAATTATTCCCTTTCAAACATATTACGTGCTATAGTTTGAATGAGTGAACCGAAAAGTGAGAAGTAAGAGTAAGCAATGTAAATTGATTAGTTTCCATTACACACACAACTTACCCTAACACCTGTTGACTGGTAATGTCTTTTTATAGCTCTGCACATGATCAGACCAATAGGCAGGGTAGCATTCACTGCTTCTTTGCCAGTTGATGTCTTTATAAAATCTGCCCCAGCCTTCATAGACACCAGTGACGCTTTGTAAATCTGTAACAAATAAATCTATTTAACTTTTTGCTCAGTATTTATGTATTTTCAAGTATTTTTTAAGTAAGTATTTTTCAATTTTATTGACTATTTTGTTTGGTCAGCCAACAATAGCTGCTAAAATTGAAAAAGAGTCAACTCAACTTCAATAGCCTACCCTTTAAAAAACTTAGTTTCAACTCTCATGCTGTCTTGCTCACTTTGAATATGCCATAAGCTCTTCTTGTAAATGATACTGTGTTATTTTAATTAAACAGCATGGTTGGGGCAGTGGCTAAGGAAATTATGTACAGTCACTCAGCTACATTGCCTGATCATTCTATGCCTTATTTTTTTTTCTAAGATGGATCAGGTAACGCAGCTCACTGACTGTACTTGTTCTTGTGAGTTTAAATGTTTGTAAGTGGGTGCATTTACAAACATTTACCATGATAAAAAAAAAAATCCTAAAAACTACAAAAATTCAGGTAGCTTGATGTGCTGGAATGATAAAAAAGAAATTCCTAAAGCCCACTTTAGGAATTTCTTTTTTATCATTCCAGCACATCAAGCTATCTGAATTTTAGTAGTTTTTCAACTTTATTCAAAACAAAATAAGGTTCATATTTAATTGGGAAAATGTTTACAGTTTCGGGTGGCTTGATGTGCTTGCGTCTGTACATACATGAAGGACACTTACATTTTCATAGCTTCCTAGTTCTCCAACACCCAGGATGACTTTAAGGTGGGCATTAGCGCATGCTTTCCTCATCTGCTGCACTTCATGGTACAGAGTGTCCCACTGCCCAGTTAGTACCAAACTGCGGTCGAGAACCACATCAATTTCTGTGGCTCCACTTGAAATGGCAAAGTGTATTTCTTGCAACCTTGTCTCTAACGGGTAAAGGCCAGAAGGAAACCCAGTAGCAACTGCAAAGGATTATTAATGAATTAATTAACTATAAGTACAATACTACACTACGAACTACGTATTGTGTCTATGTGTCATAGTCGTATCATTCTTTATTATGTAAACAAAGCAAAGTATGTTCCCATAGGGGTAGCTACCCCACTAGCTGTTTAAAAAGGCGTGAGTTTAGATATATGTTGTGTATGTAAGCTACAACAATTTAATACATTTTTATTTTATTTATTTTTTTAAAGAGCCTTTTTTACACAGGTCTTTAAGTAGTTTTTGCAGGGATGTTGGCTGCTTAAAAAGGTCTATAGTTCGTTCGCGTTAAGAATGCAGTGCCACTGCAATAAATAAACTGCATAAAGGTGTATTCCACAGTGGTGTTAAATTCAAACAAATTATATTTTAAAAGATTAAGTTTAATGAATTTATAAAAATGAATTTGAAAAGATTTGATTGGTTAGGGGGCGGGGCTAGGCCGACGGATAATGATGACTTTACTGCATTCTTAACGCGAATGTACAGGACGCCAGCACATAAAGTTACACCAATGTGTCAAATTTCTTTGATTGTTTTTCAACTTTTTGACGAACAGAAAAAGGTTCATATTCAATTGGGAAAATTTGACACATTGGGGTAACTTGATGTGCTGGCGTCTGTACTATAGTGACCAATATCCAATCCTCCAAAAATGATCATCAGTATAAGAGGGACCAATTGAAGATAGTTACATTTGCTAAGAAGTTTGTTCAGTCACTTCTTCTTCCCAGCAAAAAAAACACTAGGAAAAGGCGAATTGTGGGCTTGTTAGGGGACTGTCCTACTCAATTTTGTTGTTCAAAAAGTGGTGAGCCTCAACCGCATTTTAATAAATGACTATTTTAATGCATGAATGGAAACAAAAGTTAACTTTACCTGCTGCAATATTTATTTCTTTTGTCAGATTCATCAGCTTAATGGCTTCAAAGGCATCCTTCACCCTGTTAGGATATACACACACAGCCGCAGTTCTAATGGGTGTTGTCAATTTTAGGGTTTCCTTTAAGTCAGAGGGTAATGGATTTGCAGCCTAAAAGTTAACAAGTATGATAAAAAAGATTAACTTGTGAAGAGAGGGTAAATATGCTAACAAGATATTAAATATTTTTATGTGAACCTCTTCATGAAGTCAGTTTGAAATTAGATCACTGCAATTAAAACTCGTTTTCAGAAGGCTATAAAGCATAGACCATAGGACTATTCTTACTTAGTTTGGGTTGAATTTGTGTGACACAATATTATTTACCGAGCAGGTACTCAGTGAGTTTATTTTAAAAATTAATAAATGAATATTCCACAACTTTTCACACAACACCATTAAGTCCCAAGCTATGATAAGCGCTTGTGATATGGGTACTTAACAGCTGATAAACACTTATATTTCTGAATACATACAAATTATAGATAATTACACCCAGACACAGAACAAATAATCATGCTCAACACACAAACATTTGTCCTGGGTGGGAATCGAACCCACAACCTCCGGCATAGCAGTCAGGGTCACTAACTACTAGACCAACAGGCCAGTCAACACACAGTCAGTTTTATTCTTGTAAGTATTAGATAAATATAACCAGTTTAACCAAAGGGTATCGTGTTATTCAGTAACTGGATATTGGAGGTTTGAAAGGCACTTAGCTCCATGTAATTGGTATTCAGCTGCATATGGATAAACGGGAAGCCGTTCCCAACATAGTTGGAAAACGGCTAGGCAGATGATAATTAGGTAAATATGGAGGTTAAAGAAAGGTGTTTTACAAACCTTAATGCAAAGTCTTAACACATTGGAGCGTGTATCGTCACCAGCCAACGTAGTCAAGTCAATTACGGTGATAGCTTTTAGCAACCATGCGTTGAAGTTATCGGCATTTACTTGGTGTGACTCCAGAATGGTCTTAATCTGTGCTTCAACATTAGATTTGTTGACATGAACTTTCTTTAACCCTCCCAATGTATCTACAACAAAATGAAAGACATTACTTGGTACTGTTGATGTAGAAAAAATTATGTGGACACCTATTTTGGGTGTGTTTTATGGCCCTTTGTTTAACAATTGACTTTACATCATAAAAATATTTTATACAATAACATGTTTCAGAGTTTGAATACAAGGAGATGCCATTTCAACTAAAGTAAATAAATAAGCATACAAATTATTAATTCATATCACAATCACAAATATTATTACCACTGAGATGAGATAACACTATCAGCCAGTCATCGAACATTGAATCAATGTAAAACTTACCCAAAATTTGCGAGGTTGGCTGAACCATTTTTATCTTTTTTGTTCGATGTCAATAACTGAATATTGATTTTAATTCTCTTCCTGCAAGTGACTGTTGTCTAAGATATAGGTAGGTATTATACAGAAATTAACCTATTAAGTTAAGTTTCTTATTTTTAATTTAGAACAACAAGTACCTACGAACTGCCCGCCCAAGAATGACATTGACGGGTGACAATGTCATCCGTCAATGTCATTCTTGGGCGGGCAACACTATCTGCACATGTCACCGTGACATGAGCGAGCAGATTGTGTTACCATATTTTGATTGATATTTATTAATAGGATTAAAGACTAGCATGTTGATCCATAATAGATCCTGATTTGTTGAATTTGTGCAGTTACTGAAACAAATGAAAGCGCCAGAGCAACTTTATATTCCTTTAATTTCTTGTGGCAGTAAAAAGTTTCTCTTGTCCGACTGGGGTGGCGCTACTGTCAATCAATTATAAGAAAGATTTTTGCGCTTATTGTTAGTCTAAGTAAACTTATTTCAAAATACACTTGTATTATACATAGATTAAATAGTAATTTAAAACGAAATAAGTTTTTTTCAAATGGAATAAAATATTGTTGGTGTCGTGTTGTAGCCGTTTAGTGTATATTCCTGAACATAGATATCGCTACTAACGGCCACTTACTGCATCTGTTACTTATTGGAATGGTCATGGAATGGATTTTATTGGCGTGAAATGGACACTTATGGACTTTATTCCTATTTGCAAGAGGGAGAAGCAGGGAAAGGACATTTAAGTTTTTATGGGTAGGTAACTATCACCGGTATAAAAAAGGTAGGTACACAGAACACTGAGTATCTAAAGTAAACGCATACCTACTTAAGTACCTACTCGTCCAGTGTATCTAATATAATGAAACTTGGCAGCAGAGATCTACGGTAGACTGGTGGTTTATAATAATATGACGACTCAATCGTACCCAACTACTACCTTACTTACCTGTAAAATACCGGAAAGTAAATTAATCCCTTATTATTTGATTTAATACAAGGAAGGAAAGAAGGACCCAACACTTTTCCCGACCCGGCCATCGAACTCTAGACCTCATAATTAGCAGTATCTCATGCGGCCATTATACTGGACCAACGAGATAGACAGTATAATTATTTATATACCCTAAATACAAATAAATATATAAATTGCTAACAACAAACAACAACAATAATTGCTGTAAGTTAGTCCGGCTAAAATTCAAGAACGACTGGGCCGATTTAGCTGATTTTGGTTTTGAAATGTTTGTGGAAATGTTTGAAATGTTTTTAGGAAAGTTTTAAAAGGTGAGTAAATATGAATAAAATGCATGGAAACCAACAATTTTGGTTTC
This sequence comes from Euplexia lucipara, assembly GCA_921972225.1. Classification (NCBI taxonomy): domain Eukaryota; kingdom Metazoa; phylum Arthropoda; class Insecta; order Lepidoptera; family Noctuidae; genus Euplexia; species Euplexia lucipara. The sequence goes on from OV179144.1 coordinate 11,239,570, forward strand.
CCTTAGAAACTATTCCTGTAAAATATTTAATGTTCGTCCCGCGCGTCGTAGGTACGGTATACTCCTCTCAAATTAAATATCGTTTTTAGATAAGGATTTTGAATCGACAACATATACCTAAAATATGATACTGAAACGATTTACCAACAGTGGATTGGCCCATGAACCGTTGGTCAACATTATTTTTAAACCATTAACTTTTCATCCAAAGAACTTTTCGTCCACGAACGTTTCGCCAACAGAACTCTACGTCAGTGAATGCTTTACCAACAGAATGTTTTGACCAACAACTTTTCACCCAAAGAACAATTGGCCCATTGACTGTTCCCGACAGAACGGTACGTGTCAGTGAGTGTTTAGTTAACCTCTAGAAGCAATAATAGCCTAGGGATATGACAGTTGGACTACCAAGTTCGTAGGTCCGAACCCCGGCACGTACCAATATCTTTTCGAATTCATTGTACATAATATAAATTAATTTTATTATGACTTGCTGAAATTGGTGAAGGAAAACATCGTGAGGAAACCAGCACACCTGGTTTTTCAACGGTGTGTAAAGCCATGTCAATAAAAAATTGGAACATTTTAAATACTAAAGATATTGTAAGGGGTATTTAAAGGCTCAGTAATGTCACCAAGGGAAAAACGCCACTAAGCTTGTGAGCGGAGATCCTAATTATGAATATTTGATGCAACGCCAACTGTCATACCCCTTTATTTTTGAGGGGTGGAAAATCCTCATGGATGTCCCCCGCCCGGGGAGGCAGAGGGGTCTGTCAGACTCTTACTGACTAAAAACCACCCCGTGTTCCTTCTCACACCTGCGCCGGGGGTCACGGGAACAGAAGATACTTCCGCGACCCCCGACTGGTGCCAGCCCACGAGTGAGGTGTTAGACTCCCCTCGCGACGTCTAAGGCCTCATTTACGGAGACGCGGGGCGTCGCGCGTTGCGTTGAGCGGCGCGGCCCGCACTGAATTCAAATATATGGCGTTGTATGAGTGCGTTTACGGAGAAGCGATTTTAGACGCGTTTGTTTGAATTAGGGCGTTTTTTGCGGCCGAGCCCGCGGATGGCACCGACGCGTCCCACGCGGCGATTATCGCGGCGGCGCACGCAGCGGCAATTCTCGATGAAGCTATGTCCGAGGCGGAACTTCGCTACACGCTAGAAGATTCGCCGCGGGCGCCGCGGCGGGCACCGCCACGCTTCCCGTCTCGCTCCTCTATGAACATGGTCGTATATTGCTATAAGTTTGTGTTTACGCGTGCGATGATGCGTGCCGCTTCACGCGCCGCCCCACCGTAAACAGAAACAACGTCCGACGCGCCGCGAGACGCCCCGCGTCACCGTAAATGAGGCCTAAGAGGGGCGCGCGTGAACACGACGCGACGTCTAAGGGCGCGCGTGAACATGACGCCCCGCCACCTCGGGTCCAAGTACGTGGGGGGCGGCGGACATCCCCGCGTCCGTCACCCCTAGACCCATTCAGGGGGGCTGAAAGAGGGCGTTGTCGGCCCTCCGCCAGCGCCCCGTGCGTCTGCTGCGGGCCGGGTAAGTGGAAGTGATCTCCCTCTCCCTTTCCGCAGCCTCCTTAACTGTCATACCCCTAGGCTATTATTGCTTCTAGAGGTTAACTAAACACTCACTGACACGTACCGTTCTGTTGGGGACAGTCAATGGGCCAAATTGTTCTTTTGGATGAAAAGTTATTGGTCAAAACATTCTGTTGGTAAAGCATTCACTGACGTAGAGGTATGTTGGCGAAACGTTCGTGGACGAAAAGTTCTTTGGATGAAAAGTTAATGGTTTAAAAATAATGTTGACCAACGGTTTATGGGCCAATCCACTGTTGGTAAATCGTTTTAGTATCCTAAAATATTGGGATTATTGCGTAGGCAAAATACAAAAAGTTAAATAGTGTCACCATGACAACGGATCTCCTTAATAAAATTATTTTTGGTAGTCAATTTATCATTCTGAAATTTATTTTGTTACTAAACTCAAAAAGAGGTTTTATGTAGCTTAAAAAGGTCTTATGTATATTTATTTTTAGAAATCGATTTACGTAATTAATAATGACGACAGAGGCGAACTTCAATAACTCTTTGCAAAATGATAATAGTTATTTATGATATAAGTGCGGTAAGTTGGTTTTTACAAACGAGTAGACGCATGTAAGCCCGAGACAAAGTCTAGGGTTTATCATAGTCACGTGTTTGGAAATACCAATTTCTGCACGTGTATCATACAACGTTTTTCAACACATTTGCGAGAAAACTGTACAATTATGTAATGATACAAACTTTTTCAAGACTATTTTTAATGGCAAATAAAATATTAAAATGTGGCGCCATTTGCAAATGCGCAGTGTATTTGCAAATGGTGTCACATGCACGTGGTAAAAATTAGAACTACAACTTTCATCTCATTTACTGTTTAGTATTAAAGTGAAACAAACGTATTGAACAAAAGCGCTTCCAAGGAGGTTCGTTCAAACACTAATCAGTTGACAAATAATTTCGAGGTAGCGCGCGCCGGCCGCTGCCGCGGCACCGCTCGCTTCGCTCGCTCGGCGCGCGCGTAGTAGGTCACAGTTCTAACCTAACCTAACCTATGGATCCCTTCCACATCATTTCCCTCCACCGTCAACGGAATACTTGGTGCACGATCAGTATTTTTCGGGGAATAATAAAATAGTTATTGTTACAAAAGAATATTTGCAGCGCACTACAATAAAAAAGTGTTATAACTTGGTGTTCATTTGGAATTTGTTTGATGTAACATATTTTGTTGGCCGAGTAGTTTAATTATAGTAAAACAATTAAACGGGTTTAAGATCCATATTTTAGAAATGCATACATAGATGTACCATTAGATTTTTGGTGAACACAAAAATATTATCCTTTTATTTGCCATTAAAAATAGTCTTGAAAATGTTTGTTTCATTACATAATTGTACTGTTTTCTTGCAAATGTGTTGAAAAACGTTGTATGATACACGTGCAGAAATTGGTATTTACAAACTCGTGACTCTCGTTTGTAAAAACCAACTTACCGCACTTATATCATAAATAACTATATTATACTGTTTGGACGTTGAAGTAGACCGGGAAAACTAAATAAATTGTATGAAACATAGGTACCTACTTCAAGGCACGCAGCGTAGTAGGTAGGTAGTTCAGTTTAAAATGATGAATTTAGTGTTTTTTAAATCAATGAATTTTAGTGAGGTAGATAAGTTAGGTAGTTGGGTTAGCTATATATATGTATATATGTTGTCATTTTGATTATATCGAACACAAAATGTCTAAATAAGATCACATTAGAGATTCACTAAATAAAAAGTAGTAGGTACCTAGTGGGTAGTTATTTTTTGTTTGGATCTACTTGTTGTCATATTGTTAAACGTATGTAGGTATGTCTAATATATAAAATTGTCGTGTAACAGTGTTTGTAACAAAACTAGTCCGAAACGGCTTGACCGATTCTTCTGAAATTTTGTGCGTGTATTCAGTAGGTCTGAAAAACATTCAAAGGTGGAAATAAGTTAACCGGGCAGCTAGTATTACTGTAAAAATGTGAGTGCACTTTAAGTACGCCACTGCCTAACTCTTCAGGAAATACAGGCGTGATGTTGTGTGTGTGTGTGTACGCGTGTGTTTATTAAACCTACAGTTAGGTACCTACCAAACTCTACTGGCGTAGGTTTCCATCCAATCTGCCTAAACGTTTCTAAAGTGATTGCAGATGGTAATAGCTCCACATACCAATTACTTGGTTGGGCAAAGCGAATCTTGCGTTACGTTGCACAAGCTGCCAGTTTTCGGATTTCTGACAACTGCTGTAGGTTGCAGTTTTTATGGGATAGGAAAGGGACTGCGAAACCTATCTAACGGTGATGCAGTGATACAATGGATCGGTTTGAGTGACAGCTAACTAATTGAACTTAGACATCGTGGATCATGTTGCTAAAAAAGCTTTGAAAGTGAATGTGGAGGGTTGCAAAAGCAGAGGCGCAACGAGGGGTTTGTTCAAAACAGGTATGTATTAATTCTTTTTTAAAATACAATTTTTTTTCGTAAAAATAATCAAAAATCAGTATAAGTTCTAGTGAAGCCCTGATACCCCACATGAGAAGATCGTATATCACTTTAAAATTAATGCCTTGACTTGTCGACCCAATGCGATATTAGCAACATAATAATATATTATAACCATGCTGAGGTTGACTCTACAACCCTACATCATGCCAAAGGACTTCCACAGCCAGGTGTAGGTACCTTACCCAAGCAACGTCTCACACAATATTGGATTTACATTGTAGGTAGGTAGGACCCACAGGTAGGTAAATGATGGAACTTGATTGGTTATCATATCAAGGAAGTCCTCTAAACACAATCAGTTTATAGATACCTACAGAACGAACACCTATATAAGGCCTACATAGCTGTATAGCTGATATGTTCTAAGTAGTTAGAACCTATTACCTACCCATACATAAAAATCAGTTGTTCAACCAGTGGTCAGCAACGTTCAAACTTTTCTCAAACCGTGTTTACATCTGACTAGCTGATGCTCGCGGCTTCATCCGCATGGATGTCGCTGCGCCAAGCTCCCTGACGCCTTATTTTTTACCACCAACAAAAATAATTATATTTTTGGGCATTGTGTACAAAAACTTGACAAATTATATGTCTACTAAGAGCTTCCTTGAGAACCACTCTATCCATTGGTGAAAACAGCAACGGCGCGGCGTAGTAATTTTTGAGTTTATCGCGAACCGATACCCCCAGCAAGTTAGAAGATTAACCCTTTAGTAATAAGATCATGTAAAAAAAATATACGTCTTTCATGACTTTGAAGAACCTTCAAAATGAATTTTATTTGAATGACTTCAAAAACGGTAAAGTTTCATACTAAATTTGCACCCTCGTTTTACCGCCTTAGGGTTAGACATTTCAAAAATCTTTTCTTAGTGCTCTCCTACGTTATAACAGGAAAATTTAAGTTTTTAACCCTTATAGTTTAGGCCCTGCGTTGATATGTCAGTCAGTCGGTCAGCTTCTCCTTTTGTATTTAAATATAGATAGATAGATAATCATGATGATCAATTATTTTTAGATTTTTTTTTACCGAGTCACAATTAAAATGAACCTCTTAAATAAATTACTCTTGTGGACCGTACTTTTCAAGTGACATCTGACAAATAGAGGTCATTGACGTTCCTATTCTCATTTGAAACGCGTAATACAGAATAGCACTGCTGACGTCTGTACACGGTCGCCATTTTGGTAAAAATATTGCTATCGACGTAACAAGTTTCGCGTATTGTTTCAGTAAACACAGCAGAAATTCTGAACCGTCATTCAGAATCGAACAGTGGTGGACACAAGTTTGTATAAATCAAACATTCGAGCTACCAACGAGCTGATTAAATGTAAACATCGGAACTATCTGGGGAGAGCTTGACGTGCTATTCAATTCACTGCGCTGTCTGACATATTAAGGTAAGGTTGTTGCACGGTGTTTTAGGATTCCGTGCCCAAGGGGTGCAACGGGAAACCTTTTACTAAGCCTCAGCCTTTTTGACTGTTTGCTTGTCAGCTGGCTATTTCTCCTGTCAATATGACGAATAACGTAGACATGTGAGATTTAAAAAAATAAGTGAGCAACTGTGGTTTTTCACCGACTTCCGAATCTAGAGTTATTTTACACCGACTAGATTAACTTTACAACCGACGACGATTAAATTTACAACCGACTTCATAAAAACACTAACCGTGTTTTTATGAAGTCGGTTGTAAATTTTGCAAAAGTTTTTATTTTGCAATTTTCAGTTTTTTGTTTTAGTGTACATCATTTATTATTTTCCATTTGTTTTAATAACAATCAAACAAATATACAGATTACAATTAAATATAAAATCATAAACAAAAATGTTCATAAACAGAAAACTACCGGGCCAAACTATGTTCGACCGGCCTGTTGGTCTAGTAGTTAGTGACCCTGACTACTATGCCGCAGGTCGTGGGTTCGATTCCCACCCAAGACAAATGTTTGTGTAATTTATCTATAATATGTATGTATTTAGAAATATATAAGTATGTTTATCAGCTGTTTAGTACCCATAACACAAGCTTAATTTGGGACTAAATGGCGTTGTGTGAAAAAGTTGTGGGAATATTTATTTATTTATTATGTTAAATTTGGCCGAACTATGTTAAATTTTTATGAGACCAAATAACAACTATTTCGCATCTAACTAAAAAAACTAAAAAAGTACCTCGTAAATTGTTTCATAAATCTCGGAGTAATCGGAGTACATAAAAGAAAAAAAAACACCGTAAGAATTGAGAACCTCCTCCTGAAGTCGGTTAAAAATGAAATAAAATTTTAAATTAAAGGAAAATCGCGAGCTAATAAATCCTAATCTTGTATGGAGGAGGGTTTTATTACTATTATTTGGTTCAACGTGGTACAGAACCCTCCAGTCACGTGTCTTGTTTCAGCTAAATAGCCTAAATATAAAAATGAAATTTTTATAGCATTTAATTTGCAACCCTATAAACTTTGGAACGTGGATCCACGCAAGATACAATAGCTTTTTAATTGTTTCTATAATAACGGCATACGAGTGGTTACAGAGACAAAATTAATAACCTATCGAGAGTCGTGTAGATAGATACTTATATCCAACTAAAAACACATAATTCTCTTCGGGCCGTTTGCGAATTTTTTATAAATTAACTGAATTATTCGTTTCTTTAAATAGAGTGGAAAGGACGTCGTCACACGTGCGGATACCGTGTTTTCTTTGAGTTATAGTCTTACATCCTTCTGGAGTCCTGAAATACAGGGCTGCCCTAGTTTAGGCTCCAGTCCACTCCATTTATTTGATAATGACTGTACTGTTTTCAATTAGTGTGGAAAATAAATGAATTTTTACTTTTGCTTTTTTTTACATGATTTTGGAGTTCAGCGTTGAAACTTGTCCTTCGTTTTTTTTCAAAAAATATTGGGCTGTATCCGTACCTGTTACTGATCATATTTGCGTAATCAAAAGTAATAAAAACGAAATTAAATTTTTAAATATAAATTTAGTAAAACTTAAATAACGAACAACAGCTGTTGGAGGCGGGGCATGCTTGAGCGGGATCACGTGAACGTGAGCGAGAGATGACGATTAATGAATACTACTATGTCATGAATAGCCTGTACAATATTTCCATAAATTGGGTGACTTTTTGGGATATAAACAAACGCTAATAACTTTGCTGTTTATGAATATTATTTATTGATACTTTACAAATATGAGGAGACCATCTAGAATAAGCCAATTATCTAGCACTCCTTCCGTTAAACATCTCATTGGGATAGATCAAAGACATTTAATACTTGCTATGGATAAACAAAATAAATCACGAAGAAATGTAAAACGTAGACCTTATTAGTGAGGTTCTTCAGAAAGGTCAGGTGCGTAGTACTCGAAACCGGTGTGTGTGTATGACAACATGTATGAATGTAAACGAAGCAAAAGAAGTATGTAAGAATCGTAGCATATGGCGCTCTGTAGTTTCTGCCTACCCCCATGGGAAAAAGGCGTGAGTTTATGTATGTATGTATGTATCACGAAGAAAATTTTTATCCGACACTTATGTCCGATCGGACACAAGCCTTATTTAGTACGCTCCGCTGCCGCTCCAGCATTGCTGTACCTATTATTCTAGATGGCGTGAGTGAGACATGGGATCACAGTTTTTCTATGACAATTTCTTCGCTTGTCTTCTCTATAATATCTGAAATCTGGAAATCGTGGCTTTATCCACTTTTCGGTTCAAAAGAATATTAAAAATTAATTTGAAACTATCTGACCCGGCAAACTTCATTCCGCCTCAGAATCAATTTATGTTGTACTAGCAGACGTCCCGCGGTTTCACCCGCGTAGGTCCCGTTCCCGTGGAAATACAGGGATAAAAAGTACACTATGTGTTAATCCAGGGTGTCAGCTAACTCTATACCAAATTTTATTAAAATCCATTCAGTAGTTTTTACGTGAAAGAGTAACAAACATCCTCACAAACTTTCGCGTTTACAATATTAGTAGGATTTGTTACCTTCTTAGTTTTAGCACAGTATGAATATTAATAAAATAGAATGACGTGCTCTCTAGAAAAATGCCGACAACGTCCACACGCGTTAGTCCTGAATAATACCTCCCGAACTAGGAACATCGTTTTGTTCGCAGTTTGGGAGCGGCTTTGTCGCCCCTCACACCCCGCACGATTGCCCTGTCTAGACGGCTTCGTCGGACGACTGTAGGTTTTTAGACTGTGGTTTTAGCTTAAGCCTTGACAAATGTCAAATTCTCACCTAACAGGGGACTGTGAATACATTTGTCACCGTCTGTCATGTCATAAAAGATGGCACCGCATTCGAAAAATGTTGTAGAAAACGAATTTTCTTCACATTATTTTTTGAGACAAAAGATACTTAGCCTAGGTCTGTCTCCAGGACATGATCTATCTCCATGCCAAATTTGATTACGATCCGTTCAGCCATTTAGTCGTGCCGACAAACAATCAGACAAACAAATAGACGAAGTAGAGTTACTTTCTCATTTTATAATAATTATTAGTACCTATATGGAATGGATGAGTCGGTATGATGCACTGAACTAATGCTATGCGGCTGTTTGATGATGTTTTTCACAACCTGTATTTGTAATGTTTAAATTTTACGGAACTCTAAAGCTTGGTTCTCACTGACTTCTGTAATGCAGAGGTAAGACGGAGAACATCTGATTTCCCTAGGGAATTTAGAATTGTAGTACAATGAAGATTGTTTTAACCACATTAGCAGCAACTCACCATCTTGGCAGATTAAGGTTTAATCGATCCGAACTCCTTTGGATTTATTAAACCGCGTTTGATTGAACGACAATAACCGGTATTAGGTTAATTAAGTTGGTACATAATTAGGTACATATCTACTTTATAATCCCCTCTACCGATTATGTCGGACCAAGGTACAGACGCCAGCACATCAAGTTACCCCAATGTGTCAAATTTTCCCAACCGAATATGAACCTTATTCTGTTTGGCATAAAGTTGAAAAACGATCAAAGAAATTTGACACATTGGGGTAACTTGATGCGCTGGCGTCTGTATTTGCTCTATGCCTCGAAAAACACGTTTTAAGCCGTTGATCTGGCTGTTATTGTGTTATATATTATGTAAACTTGGGAGCAAATAAATTGAGCCACTTGCCTTTTTACGTATTAAGGTTATTGTTTTTAATAAGTATAATAAAAGGCATCGATTTCAAACGTATTTCGTCTAAACGGTTTTTTAAAAGCCTTCACAATGAACCTACCCTCATTGCAAAAGCTATTAAATAAACGTTTACACCATAAGTTTAAATTGATACGTTGTACATTACCAAAGACATTGACCATTATGCGCGTAATAAGGAAGTAACTCGATTTATATGCTCCCAATTGGCTATTTGACAAAACTCTAGTTTTTAGTCCCTCATCTAGATTACAAGAAAATATTCGACAAATAATTTTTCTTTTTCACGTAATCAAAAAATAACGACGATGCATCGAGTTAAAATGTCGCATGACGACAGTACAGTTACAGTCAGTACAGTTTAAGCTAGCTAATGACGTTACAAGCCCCCACTCCTCAACTTTAATGCGCTAAATCTAAGCAGTTTTCCATCAATTTGAAAAAGAAAAAATATGTGTCGAATATTTTTTTGTTATCTAGATGAGGGACTAAAAACTAAAATGTTGTCAATGTTGTCATAGCCCATTGTAGATTTTTGCTAATCGTCAGGTAGTCACTCCATGTATAATACATACTGGTATACAGCTGCATTGTATCCGATTGTTCTGGAAGCCGACCCCAACATACTTGGGAAAAGCCTAGGCAGATGATGAGCTATATGTACCAATTATTACGTACATACGTGCCTATTTCTTGCGACTGGCCTGTTGGTCTAGTAGTTAGTGACCCTGACTGCTATGCCGGAGGTCGTGGGTTCGATTCCCACCCAGGACAAATGTTTGTGTGATGAGCACGATCATTTGTTCTGTGTCTGGGTGTAATTTATCTATAATATGTATGTATTTAGAAATATATAAGTATGTTTATCAGCTGTTTAGAACCCATAACACAAGCTCTCAAGCTTAACTTGGGACTAAATGGCGTTGTGTGAAAAGTTGTGGAATATATATTCTTAAAGAACACAAATAGCCGTTCATGCGTTTTGCAAAACCTTACCCAGCCTGTGTCACGGTCTTTTAAAGTTTTGCATTTTGATGTTTCAGTTAGCGCAAAGAATTTTTTATGTCGCATTTTATAAAATCTTGAATAGGAAATGAGGATCAGTCGCTTAGCCAATTTATTTTATCCCGGGTGGACAGCTTAAGATTAAGACGGGTTCATTTTTACTTAAGTAACAACAAAACAAAATCTTAGCTTAAAGTTTGTTCTTGGTTTTTTCTTCTGCATATAAATACAGTGATGACGATGACGACCTGATGACAGCAACCAGTTTAACCTTAAGATAACACATACCTAAGTATATTATCGAGGACTGAGATTAGGTACTCTATTTTCGTGACTTACGTCTATGACACCTCACAACTTCAGGTCCAATTGAAATCTGTCATCAGGCACTTTGCGTCTGACATTTTGCTGAATGTACCTATTTGGTGCAGCCGCAAGATATATCGTGTGTATGTCCGTGATGACCCAGTGGTTAAGGCACCTGCCTCTCATGCACGCAGACTTGGGTTCATATGTACACAAGTACCCTTGTCCAATGTGACCTTTTATAATCATATGTTTATCTTAAACATAACGTAAAACTTCGTAAGAAACCTATTCTTATACCTACTTAATACTAGTCTAAAATTGCTAAGTTTAACCCACCTTTTTTAAGCAAGCTGATCAATATTCATGCGTTTCCTGTATGAGATCTAAGAAGTGGCATTTGCTCTGCAGCGGGACAGTCAGTACCAGGCTGGTATTATTCTTTTAATTTTTAATGTATTTTAATAATAATGAGATAATAATAACATTTTCATTTATTTCAGGCAAATAACACCCATTGCCAAATAAAAAAAATGATAAAAACATGAAATAAACCCACTTAACATCCATTACAATAAAATATAATTAAATCCAACTGTTGTGTTTGATTTTGCAGTCAATTGCAACTATAATTATATTATTTTATTATCGTTACTATGAGCCTGTTGTGTCCAACACCCACTGCAGTGCAATGGCCTCCATTCTTCCATTATTTTCCTTCTTCAGCCCTTCTGGCCAATCCATTAGGAAGGAGTCTAAATCGTCAGGGCATCTCATCTATATTATATTTATAAATTAAATATTGTGCGCATGAACTATGTGCCAATTCAAATCTTATTCTCTCTTTATTGTAAGAGTCAAGATGTTTATAATCGTAGAAGATAGACCCATAGCAGGTATTCCATTGGTGTTGTCCATTTTCTGTTGTGTACGTATTCGGTGAATAGAGAGACGCTAATCAAAGAATAAATCTCGGTACGTACCTACAGCGTACGATTTATTGCGATCTGAGATTTGTTTCAGGCTCGCAGGACGCGAAGCGGGCGCTATAAACATTTCAGCGAACCATTACTGTAGTCCCACGGAGAAAATAGCGCCTTAGTTCTTGCTTGCAAACTTTTAAAGGAATTACTGTTGTTTCCGTCTTTCCCTTCGAAATAGATTGAATAAGACTCGGATGTCATAGGTCAAGGTAAGTTTGTCCAGTGTTCTTTTAGTTCGGGACTTTATGAACCTTGAACTTCTTTTGTAACTTTGTTGGTAGCACGGCCTGATATCTGTAGTAAACTTGATTAGATTTCCACAGCCGACTTAGCTATCCTGCGATCGGTATTTGGTTTCTAAAATGTAAACAATGTGTGTGTGCTAAAAAAAAGACTTTGTGAAGATGCATATAAAGTTAAATTTTCGCTACTACTCAATTAGTTTTACGGAAATGAACTAATTTACACTCAAGTCCGCGCATTGTTGCCTGCTTTTCGGACGCTTTTCTTGTTGACAGCGGTAAAATTAATATTTTGAGACCCTATGATTCCTTCCTTATTATTAATATTTCAAATCTGTTACCTTGTAAATTATGTATATGTCGTGGAAAACGATATTCTTGAATAATAAGTTGTGAAGTTGATTAACTTAGTACAGAGTCTATGGTGACCAGCGTGACGTTACTTGTCATTTGAAAATGGCGCGAATGTGTTTTCGGTAATGTCACGTGGACAGAGTCGTGCTGGTGCGTGGGAGCTGGGCAGAGCTCAGTTTGATTTGAGACACCGACCAAGACACACATCCAGCACGAAACTGTCAGTTACCTAGACTTGAGTTGTTTTGTGATTAAGATTGTTAAGTGAGGTTATTACTGCAATGAAGATTGCTATTCTACGTTATGAACTCTGTACCACAAAACCCCCATCGGTGTCAGCTCATCGCTCAGCCATCGCTGACGCCGACATCAGAAGTGGCATAAAGAACCTGCTTCCAACTTTACTGGCGAGCTTCACCGAGATGTGATGAGATCTTCGTCGTGATGCACCAGAAGAACAAGATGCAGTGATCGAAGTCTGCTGTCTACATCGGGCTCCATCAAGAGAGTATGCGAGGTGCAAGATGCGAGGCTCCTGCAGCGCGGGTTGGAAGCGCGGCGGCGCGCGGGCGGCAGCGCGGCGGTGCAGCGTGGCGCAACTACAGATGCGCAGTTGTGCATGAAATAACTGGTATTTTCTGGTAGTAACAACAATCCGGTGAGTCGTGTAATTTTTGTTTTGATTTCGGTAGGTACCGGATGTTGTCTTGCTAAGTTGTACTATAGTCGCAATTTAAGAGGTCAATGCGAACGTTTGTGTAAAGGGCATACCTAGGTAGTACCTAGTAGTACCTACAAACATAGACCTAGTACCGAACGAATTATTTACGAAGTTTTAAATAGTGGCAATAGTTTATTTTATATGCGGGTAGCGCGTAAAAAAGATAATTAATCATTTCAAATAGGTGTGTGATGGTAATGATCGTTCGAGAAATGTTTTAAGGAGGGTATCGCAATCAACAAAATGTTTGTTGGTTAATTCGAAACAAAAATGTGTGGTGGATTATGGGTGTTTACCCAATCAGTTCTTTGTTTTAAAAGTGTCGATACCGCGGGTATGTACAGAGATCCTATATGATTACTTTACGTTATGAATATTGCCATAATTTTAATTAGGTAATGGTTTATCGTGCAGGGGTTGAGTACCCCTTGTGAATTGAGAATTAGACTTCAAACTCAAACCTTATCGTCTATAGGCAAGCTTAAAAACTCAGCCTAGACAAAAGGCAATAAGTAGTGTCAAAGGTCAAAGGTCCAGGAACTATTGGATGCTTACGGCATGCGTCCGTGTCAGTCCTCTATTAAGAAAGCTATTCTTTTAACAAAGCATCTAATAGATAGGCTACTTGAAGTTAAATTAGCAAAAGTTAATGCGATCGAGATATTGTTTAGCGTTTTGTCTGGGGTCTGTTTACGTAGCCATATTTTGTTACGTTGTTATACAACAGCGATCGAAGTTGTGACATTTAAAACTCAGTAAGTAAATAGACCGAACCGAACCGAGAAAAAGGCTTCAAAACCTGAACCTTAACCTCTGACGTCAACCTTACAGACTAAGTCGGACGAAAGGAAAGTAGTGTGATAGGTACTCAGTTCAAAAAAACTATTGTGAGGTACTGTTATTTGCCCTAGTTAAGCCCTGTTTCTAAAACCTGCTACTTTAGCAAGGGTTGAAAGGCTGCTGGGTGTATAATAAACGCCGACTAAAGCCGGATTTTCCTTGAACATTTCGAAGTGTTCATTTGTGAAGCGTTATGTAAAGTTTCTAGGCTATGATATCATAGCAAAGGTGAGCTGAAGCTTAGTTAAACTGCCTTTCTTGATAACATTCACCATGTTAGGCGGTTCATAGGTTTTTCGTATAGGTTTTCGTTTTTTTAATTTACCCTCACTGTTTTTATTGATGACTAGTAAACAATTTGGTCCATATAATTGGAAATTGGGACACTGACAGATAAGATAACAAATCATTTCAATTTTACCGACTATACCTGGTTGATTATTTTCTTATTATGAACTCTTAATTTAAATGAGATTGAAATTCAAACTGATGCAAGTGCGGCGCTATTCCCTTTATTTTGTAAATCGTATGGAAACCTTGTTGATATCACCACGGTATCAGAAAGTTGGTTGTTGGCCTAAATTTAATTTGAGCAAAGCTTAAAATCGGTTTGACCACAATCTTAGGACCAGGTTTTTAAATTAGCTTAATGATTGTGTTTTAATTAAAAATGAGGACAGAAGTCAAACTAAATTAGATTCAAGTATGAATGCCCCGATCACCAAGTTCCTTGAGAATTGAATGACACAGTGGTAGTGAAACCACATTTGGTTAATAGCTTGTATACTCGTACTCGAACCTTCGGACCGCACCTCATGAGTAACATGTGGCGATGGGTCTATAAGGAATCGTTGGTGCGATTTCTGTCTGTGTTGGTGCACAAAGCGCTTCATGTGTTGTAGCACATATTGCGTTAGATTTTTGAGAGTCGTTGGTGCGATTCTCTTCGTGTTGGTGCACAGATTTTAATGAGTTTCATGAGTTGAGTATGCATTGCTTATAAATGATGATAAAGAGTAACAGAACTGTTAGAGTTACTGTGTTATAACTTATTGGTCGGACCTTTACTAATTACAAGTGCGCAGTGCGCTGTGAACCTAGGATAAACAAGGTAGTGTAGTTACTAGCGGAGTTCAATACTGTGCTTAGACATGTGAAGTACCAATAGGTTATTATCTTGTTTATTAATGACACAAATTCATTTGAATAAACTTAAACTGATGTTTCACCGACTAGACGACTGTCCAAGATAGTCGTGAGCGTCTATTAACTGAATTACAATCGCGATTAATGGGTGGTTTACCATTCACTCTGGTAACTTACAAAAGTTCCAACTCGTACTCGTGTTGTTTATCGCTGTCCTTACCAACTCGATCTTCGCGAAGTAGAGATAGTATCGTACGACTATCCGACAGCGTAGTTCCCGCTTTTCTAACCTGTTTCTTCTTCTCGAAAAGCGTGATGGTTTCGTGTGTCTGTCCGTAGATGATTGACAGTCAAATTTAGATAGTAGGTAGGTACTTTGGGTAAATTCCCACTACCGTGTAAAGAGATCAAACTTCTTAGGTCAATGATAGTACCTACTAAAATGAAACTTAAGTGTTAGTAACTTGGTTTACATTAAAAATGAAAAGCCTAGCTTAACTAAGCTTGACCCGAAGTGAAGGTTCTTTTAAACGCTTGCGGGCGACCAGTATGTTGTAAAGTCAAGTCGTAAGATGCCAACCTGTGAAGTTCAAACGAGTTAGAAGAAGAAAACAATGTTTCTGAGGGCAAAAGAACCTCAACAGACCTATGATACGCTTGTTGGCTTTCCGGTAAATCCGCATCCATAAGATGCAATCGCAACTGCATACATTGTCGTTCAGGGCGTGATGAGCGGCTTGTGGTCTAGCGGGGACCTGGGCCTTGAAAGAGACTATTTTGTACGGTCATGTAATGACTTGAGGGTCGCGGACTCTGAGGTGATAACGATATGGGTGGCAGTACCGAATTGTCAATAGCTGTGGCAGGGCCATGAGTAGTGTGTTTATTTTTGAAATTTGATAATTATGAACTTTCCGTATTTAAGTTCTAAAAATGGCTTAGTTAAAGTTCGTTTAGTTATTGTGAGTACTGAGTAGTCATTACTAGGTAATGATTATCTGTAAAGTTTTGGAATACATTTCATCTTACTTAACGTATACTCTATGGATTAAGTGTGAGGGTTTGGTGACCGATCCAGTTGCGCCGGAGCATGTAAGAGGTGCGCGTGGTCTGCTTTTTATGCGCAGGATATCCTTTCCGAGGGGTAGCACTTACGCGGCTGAGATGGTTAGCTTCTGGGGTTGGATCACAAGCCGATAGCCTGTGTGGCAATGACTAGCCTGTGTGGCATTGACTAGCCTGTGTGGCGATGACTAGCCTGTGTGGCAATGACTAGCCTGTGTGGCAATGACTAGCCTGTGTGGCAATGACTTGCCTGTGTGGCAACGACTAGCCTGTGTGGCAGTGACGAGCCTGTGTGGCAGTGACGAGCCTGTGTGGCAGTGACGAGCCTGTGTGGCAGTGACAAGCCTGTGTGGCAACGACGAGCCTGTGTGGCAACGACGAGCCTGTGTGGCAACTGTGAGCCTGTGTGGCACCCGTGAGCCTGTGTGGCACTTGTGAGCCTGTGTAGCACCCGTGAGCCTGCGTGGCACCAGTAAGCCTGCGTGGCACCTGTTAGTACCTATGTGTGGCACTCGTGAGCCTGTGTGGTACCTGTTAGATTTAGCCTGTGTGGTATGTGAAAGTCTATGTAATACCTACTATGTCGTGCATTTGCATAGCACTATCTTGGTACACTTTCAGTTCTAGTAATGTTATCGGTCTTAGTGACGATTCATTCTGCCTGGATTTGTTTCGATTAGAGGTGTCAAGGTTTGACATACACCCTTGGAAATTTAGTTGTGGTCAGAATGACCGAGTTTTGAAGTATGTGAAAAATGCGTGCGTGCGTGTGTTTTGAAGTATGTGACCAATACGAGCGTGCGTGCGTATACGTGTTCTGTGTGTGTGTGTGTGTGTGTTTATTTTTAGTAGACACGAGGACGTGTGATGGTCATGATGGCCGTGTCGTGGAAAACGATATTCTTGAATAATAAGTTGTGAAGTTGATTAACTTAGTACAGAGTCTATGGTGACCAGCGTGACGTTACTTGTCATTTGAAAATGGCGCGAATGTGTTTTCGGTAATGTCACGTGGACAGAGTCGTGCTGGTGCGTGGGAGCTGGGCAGAGCTCAGTTTGATTTGAGACACCGACCAAGACACACATCCAGCACGAAACTGTCAGTTACCTAGACTTGAGTTGTTTTGTGATTAAGATTGTTAAGTGAGGTTATTACTGCAATGAAGATTGCTATTCTACGTTATGAACTCTGTACCACAAAACCCCCATCGGTGTCAGCTCATCGCTCAGCCATCGCTGACGCCGACATATAGATAAATCTTAAAACTATATCAGTAGCAGCTCGGAGTCTGGATTTGTGCCCGATTGATGGCAATGGTTCATCCCCTATTACATGGGATTTAAACATAACTGGCGAAATGTGGGTGTACTACAGGAACTTACTTTTTTTATCTGACCCTGCCTTCGGATTACGAGCGTGTTTACTATGTTATATGTTAAAAACAAAAGTATTTATCATTTATACTAACATTAAGTTGAAATATTATTTTGGCAAGAAGGGTATAATATAATTCGTTGAAAGTTGGGTGCGTAAGCAGCTAACAGAAAGTCTTCACTACAATGATAACTACTTACAATTCACTAGTACAAAGGAAGAAGTTCTTTCATGCTAAAAACATGTCACTCACTCTACAAAACACTAAAAACATGCAAATGAGTCCTAAATCCTCTTTCCTAACCTATACATGTTTGGAACAGAATATGACGGATAACGAACTGCCTTTCAAAATGAGGGATCTCAAGATATGAGGGTTCGTGAACAAAGGAGCAAGGTCGTGTCTTCGTGTGACGGTACATACCTACGCAGGCTCGAGTCGGGATGTGAGTGCGGACGTGTAGATGAATGAGTGTTCCTTCATCTTATTTCCATATCCGCATGTCAATTGCCACGCAGTAATTTTACTTTGTTGTAGGACGGGCTCCGGAATCAGATTTTTATTGACGTTTTATGCGGATATTGTTTGAACGTCGCCTTTGTGTGTTGGCACTGGTTCTGCGTCGCAGGATCATCTATGTATACCTAATTGGGAATTTGACAAAATTTTAGTTTGTAGTCCCTCAGTAGATTACAAGAAAATATTCGACACGTATTTTTTTCTTTTTGTTATTGATGGAAAACTGCTTATATTAAGCGCATTCAAGTTGAGGAGTGGGGGCTTGTAACGTCATTAGCTAGCATAAACTGTGCTGGCTAGTGACGTCATGCGACATTTTAACTTGATGTATCGCCGTTATATTTTGATTACGTGAAAAAAGAAAATATACGGGTCGAATATTTTCTTGTAATCTAGATGAGGGACTAAAAACAACATTTTGTCAAATAGCCTATTGTGTACAAAGAGATTTAAGAGACTAGTGAGGACATGCGAAGAAAGCGGAGCGTACTAAACTAGACTCATTGACTTGTATCCACCAGGGCACAAGTATCAGATGAAAATTTTGTTCGTGATGTGTCGTCTATAGTAAGCATTGCATAGTCTTTGTTATATATTAATACGTTAAACGAAAACTTTCGATCTTTTTTTAGGAATAGGTATTGTGTGCACAGATGTGCCAAAGCTAAAACGGTTGCATATATAGAGTGGGAAAAATGAAAGGGCCTTAAAGGAACACCACTTTAAATTCTTAATATAGATTTACGCATAAACAGAAGAATCGGTCAAGCTGTTTCGGAGGATTTTTGTTACAAACACCGTGACACGAGAATTTTACATTGTATAGGAAGATTACTGAAATTATTTTCCGATTTCATAAATTCTTTCACTGATAGAAAGCTACTCTATGGCCGAGGATATGTTAGGTTACATCCATACTGCTTCCGAAGCTACTTAAATACTGGTATTTACTCGTATCTGGATCCAGTTTGACTGGAAGCCATTCCTAAATGTGGTTTGTACACGGCTACGTAGATAAATGAGTAAATTTTTTTGGAGTATCACCGAGGTTAAGGTGACTTTACTTGTTGCAAAAAGCAGCTAAAACGAATTGCCTGTTCTCTGGTAAATGAGACAAAAATCACCGAAGCTCATACGCCAAGGGACCTATGAGCTAGCAAATGTCTTGTGCTGAAGATGAAATAAGCCGTATATTGCAGTTAATATATCACCCTGCCTGACAAACGGATGGGTTCTCGCAGCTACGACATGATGAATGTTTCTCTGCACATTTGGTGAAATCACTTACCCGTGTCTTATCAAGCCCACCGGAAGAACTGCGGAGCCTAGAGGGCATACAGATGGAAGCAAGTGCTTACATAAGTAAGCAGATCAGTGTTTTAATCTAGGGTCTACTAATATGTAATTTTATTATTCGTAGGTAGTCTAGGGTATTAGAAGGTCATAGTCAGTAAGAGTCTGACACTCCCTTTCGCTTCACCCAGAGCGGGAGGAGTCATTTGGTGATTTCCCATCCAGGGTGCTAATATAGATTGTTTTGTTTGTCTAAAAGACAGAAATGAAATTTAACAATAAAAACTTTACTGGATTGTTCTGTACTTTAAGTAGGTACTATACTGTCTATTGGTTTAAAACAAAGACATTTAATACCTATAGACCGGACATCACGAACAAAATTTTCGTCCAAAAAAGTGTGTCCTGGTGGATACAAGTCTATGAGTTTTTTTGTAGTACGCTCCGCTGCCGCTCCAATATTCATATATTATTCTAGATGGCGTTACTGAGACATGGGATCAAAGTTTTTCTATGACATGATTTCCTTGACATGCCCGCTCTATAGTATTTTAAATCTCTTTGGTTTAAAACTAAGTTCAATAAATAATTTTCCCACTTGAACATGAACCTTATTGTGTTTAGAATAATGTTGAAAACCTATCAAAGAAATTTGACACATTGGGGTAGGTTGATGTGCTGGTGTCTGTACATATATTAAACCTTACGCAAGTACGCAAGATAACTTGTAAAATCGTTTTCTTTAATCCTAGACTTTTTTTCAAAACACGAAGTATTTACTATTTGGAAACATAGAATCAAATCTATCGTGATGCGAGCTAAGCGGAGTTTTTTGTAAGTCGGTTAAAACCCTGGAATTTTTCATATTATTATTAACAAGGAGTTTACCAGTAGAAACTTATTTTCTATGTGTCCAGTTAGTTACGGTAGTAATACATCCCTGTCTATACCTTTTGGGGAATATAAGCGTGATATTATTTATTATGTACCTGCATAAGTTACTTTAAAAGTAATTTCCGAAGAACATTGTAAAATAGTTAGTAATATTGTCTAGTTTACATAGGTTAGGTAAACGTTAAACTATGTAGATGGAAACTACTGAACGCAACTAAATTATTCTACCAATACAAACATAAATGGCAAAGTTCAAGCTTTTGGTGGAGTACCTAAGTAGCAGTAGTTTTAGTAAATTGAAGAATAATAAAGGTAGTATTGAGTTCTCTCTGATATAATTCTGTTTCATGATAAAGGTAACCTACTTGATTACATTTATTAAGGTACAAATGCTTCGAAAAAGTAGATCTTCAATTTTGCTTCATACGGGTTGTACTGTACAGCCAGGATTTTATTGTATCTTATTATTTATGATTTTCGTACAATTTTCTATTAACATTTCCCAATGAGGGGTTGGTTCGAAAATAAAGCATAACCACTGACTCGATGATAATATTGATTTCTAATAATGGAAGATTTTTTAAAATTTGTTGAGTACCTAGTTTATGAGTTAAATTCTTACAAACAAACAAAGTTTGAGAAGATGGGTGAAGGAAAAGGTGACATAATTATGTACTTAGTAGTTAGTAGGTAGGTACTTTACTCCTGTTAGTGTTTTTTTATGAAGCCGGTTGTATTTCTCTGTAAAAAAGATAACGAAGTTCGATAAATCCTAAATTATGGTTGAAGATGGTTTCAGCGATTCGAAAGCTTGTGCCAATTCCATACATTTCGAATTTATCTAATGTCGTGTTATCGATCTGAACCGGAAACGCTAAAGATAATTGTAGGTAATATATCTACGTGTGCACGTAACTGTTACGTCTGTCAAACAATTACTACTCGATAGTTATGTTTACTAGCAACCTATCGATAATATTATTTGTGTGTTCAGTCACGATCTACGACTGGGGGATAAAAGTATTACGTATTAATGTTGTGCGGACGTCGGACGTGTCACAGTCTGATTGGCAATAAATTCTATCGGACGCCCGGAAAGCGGACCAAACAAATGTTATAATTAAACGGCTCATTACCCAACACTTGACTTTCAAATTCAGCGATCGTGCTTATATTAAATTAGAGAAGGCACTGGTTGGATTGTTACTCAGTGTCTTTCTAAGATATTTCATTAGACATTTTTCATTCTCATATAGGTAGATAATAAAAACACACATGCACAAGTTATATGTAATTAAGATACGCCTATACATATGTACAATAACTTCATACGTTATTAAACAAAATACTTCAACAAATTCAAACACTTATAAATGATTTAACAGAAACCAATTATGCACCTACACAGAATATTAGGCTCACACAAATAACAAATAACTTTAAAGGCTACTAAGGCTTAAGTACAATTTTTACGCAAGTATAGCAAAAAAGTAATAAAATCAAATATTTTAAAGTGTCGCTCGTTTTTTTCTTAGTGGCTGGGTTCAATTGAGTATTAATAGAATAGTAACCCAACACTGTTGAATCCGCCGGCTGTGATTTACAGATCTTGACAATCGTTAGTATTAATTAAATAGTAGTGCTCCGAAAGTCTGACCACCAGTTTATTCAAGGGGTATCGTGCTACCCAGTAACTGAGTTGTAGAGGTCAGAAAGGCAGTCGTTCCATGTAAAACTATGGTATTCTGCAGTCTGCTGCCTCCGGTTAAACTGTCAGTCGACCCCAACTTAAGCCTACCCTCGAAAAAGCTAGACAGATGATGGGAAATACTATTGGTAGAAAATAAATCGATTCATTCTATTGTTTTATTTTGAAGAAGCGCCAGGCTGTAAACAAACTAACTTTTGACACCGGCAATGTTGTTAAAATGTAGACATTAAAACTAAGATTAATTTTACATCGTTTACGCCAAAATTCATTTTCAAAGTTACGCTGAGACATTATTGTTTTATGAGGTCTATAACTCTGGCCCTGTAATGGTTTTCGTTCGCTCCGTGGTGGCTGCGCTCTTTCGCTGTAAAAATATTCGATGCTCGCAGATAAAGTAGTGAAAAGAGAGAAAAAATTTCATGTTGCAGACGTGCCTAATAAAAAGGGTAAGTTGGGTGGCTCCATAAATCGTCAGCCTACAGAGTTGGAGATTTATATTTCTATTAAGGGTCTCCTAACAAAGATATCTGAGATAGCTGTGCAATCACAAAGTTGTGAATAATATCTGAGAGCTACTGAGCGCCTAGTCTTGCAGATAAGTTTTCTAGTGCCAAGCTATGGTACAAATAAATAGTTAGTTTAGTTTAGTTAAAAAACTACTTTGCACCACACTCAGAATTTCGAATGACAAAAAAGCAGTACTTTCGATAACTTGTGATTATTAGCGATACTTTAGCGTTGAAGAACTGAGGTGTTCAGTGTTATCATCCTTGAGTTGACAAAAGGTGTAGTACCTAGTTGTAACTTTGTTTTTTTTTTTTAAACGTTGATATACACTAATATCTCCTGTTTTGGGGGTGCGTTTACAATTTTTCAAACTCACATTCACAAAC
Organism: Euplexia lucipara; assembly: GCA_921972225.1. Lineage (NCBI taxonomy): Eukaryota > Metazoa > Arthropoda > Insecta > Lepidoptera > Noctuidae > Euplexia > Euplexia lucipara. The sequence continues at coordinate 11,262,211 of OV179144.1, forward strand.
AGCTAAACCTCTGTTTCGTTCGGAATCGAACCCGCGATATGCAGTGCAGCAGCCAATCACTTAGCCACTGCGCCAACGTGCCATCATTTATGGATATTTTTATTGACACCTAAATACGTTTTGTACAATTAATGTTATTCGTAGTCAGAATGAAGGCTAAGTTTCTTCTTCTATCCAATTTCATCGAAGTTATCTATCTAATAAATCGCTGGAAATGTAACTTGTCATCTATGACAAGTGATAAGTGAGTACAAATGACGTAAAAATGTGAGAACTAACTGAGAGAAAAACGTTCGTAGGTAGAGGCACCCATATCATTTTTAATAAAGCGAAGTTTTACTATATTTTTAGACTTCCAACGAAGATATCAGTAGATTTAATACATTTCAATTTGACTTGTAATTTCTTATTACTAAGCGTAGGTACCTACATATTTGTCGCCCATTTATCATATTATTTACTTACACCGTATAAAATTGTAAAACATTTCCGAAGTAAATAACACCGCAAACCCTCTTCAATTAATTATGAAAATAAAAATAAAACCCGACTCTATAAACTTGACGCTGTGAGTAGAGCTTCTCCAATCAAATTAATTTAAAAATAAAAAGAAAACACCTTAGTTTACATTTTTTACTACAATAAAGAGTTGTGCAAACTCAATAGAGCGAACAATTTATCGGTAGACAGAGATATTTGTTGCGTTCGTCTGTTTCCGTTGTCACGCTGACAAAAGAAAAAAAAAATGCGGCTTCCGCTTGCGAAGACAAAGTTTTTTTTCTCGATGCCAGAATGGCTTCCGGGTGCACTAGTTCATCAATCATCGTATTTTCGGCTGACGAAAATCGAGGAAACTTTGATGTACCACACGTTGACGGCATTGAAAAACAAACATGGACGTTTTCGTGTGATTGCGTGAAGGAATTTTACCCTTTGGAATGCTATTTGAATTTATTGATACGTTGCCCGCCCTCTGTAGCAGCAACATGAATGCAAGGTAATTACCGGACAACGATATAGAGCGTACAAACCAGTGCCACGGCTGGACGTGACATTTAAATCATAAAGTAATAAAATGAATATACTTTTATCTCTTTATAACAAAAGGAATTCCGTAGATGACATTTGATTTTCTTTGCCATTCTTCGTGTGTCTTAAGTACCTACCTAGGTACCGATAGTATTTTGTCGCTGTTTTCGAGTGCCGTGATGTTCTTGGGTAACGCGTCTATGTGTAATACGTCATTGATCCTTTGTTTTTGGTTTTAACTTTGTCCTTTGAATCTTCTATAAGAACTCCTACTTACACTTCCAAACTCAGCCTAATTTAATAGAAGCGATTTCGTTCTTTATCTGCTTAATAGACAGCACTCTACTGAATTACCAACGTTATATTTTGATTGACGAGCCCTGTTGTGTGCCGCGTAGAGTAACAACATTTTAAGCGATAGTTTTTTTTTACCACTTGTACGTATTTTTTAATAAACCACCTTTCTTCCAAGTCTCTTGTTCTTAAAATATTTTGTCTGCCAAAATATAAAATTTTAGGACTTAAAATGTCAGACCACACAATTAGGCGAGCTTGTTTTGTCGCATTACAGCCTTTCCATAATTGGAATAAGAAAAGACTTTTATTAATTAATTAAACCCACGTTACGTTGACAACGTTCTTTGGTAGACACTTAGGTACCTACTTATTTGTCTGCGACACTAAGATGTATAATTTCTCAGACGAACGAAAATATATCTTCATAAGAAGTTTCGGGCTTTAAATCGTGTCTAATTGAATTATTCAGTAAATTGGATTTATCTCCTCCAACATAACAAATAGAAAAACTTTGGGAAACTTGCTTGTTTGACGTAATCGCGTAAAATGTTGAGGCAATTTCAAAAATGATTTGATTTGAATAATCTTATTTTATTTGGCTATAAAATAAATCACTGCCTTTTACGTAATTTATGTTTGAAATTAATTAAAACAAAATAATTTTGGGGCGCTAATTGTAAAGTGATCGTAATGTGTATGTATTGATATTTTGTTTTTCGGGGCTGGTAAAGATAATGAGAACTATAGTCATGTGAATAAAGAACTAAAACGCTTGAGTGCAGAGATATGTAAATGGCCAAGTTCTTTGTAGTTTTTTTGTAAATACTGTGATTTTATTTCTGGAATCTTGAACACATTAAAAACATACGACGAACTCATTACGCGAATGTCACTCAATGTAATGCCTAATCTGTTTAACTCATTAAGCCATTTAGGCCACAGGAAAGAAATGGACATATTAACTTAAATATATGTAGCTCGAAAAACATTTATCAATAGGGTAGCAGAGTAAAACGTGTCTATCTACTAGTGGTTTGGAGTGTTAATATTTCTAAATACACAATTGCAGCTACAAGGTTTGAAAACGCAACAAATAAAATGGTTGCCCGGCAACGGCATGAGACGCCCGGCAGATGAAACCTCTTAATAACTTAACTTAACTCCGAAACCAGGTCACTCACCATACGAAATGAAAGAAGACTGCAAAGGCGCGCCTATAGATGTTTAGCATCAAAAAAACCTTTCTACTTAAGCTTGAAGTGCGCTATGGTAAATCGTCTCCGCCGCAAAAGAGTAAGTGATCCGTTTGCGTACCTCCTGACATACAAAAGCTAAGGCACGATAATCCTTTGTCGGTCCAATCTAAAAGCATGATCACTCGGCGAGTAACGAGTTGGTATGAATTACTTCTCTCGCAGCTAAATTATCAAGCAAGCCGGGCTTTAATTCCACTTCCTCTAATGGAATCCGTTCACTTTTCAACAATTCACTGTCCAGCTTCTTTCTAAAGAGCTTTGGGGAGCGTTTTGTTTAGAACACTTAATCAGAGCCCGCGATTGTTACGTTGATTATACTAACTCGTAGTCCATCCCTAAGCTTTCCAGATCCGATACTATTTATATCGATTGACTTATACATCTACCTACATCTATACAGTTTATCAGTCCTCAGCGACACGTATGAAGAAAATACCACACTATGATATATGAAAGCTGAAGTCAAATAAATACCAAAATAATGGGCAGGCTTTCCGAAGTCATGTATCAATTTAATGTCTACCTAAACGGTTCTGTAACAGTATCGCAAGATACTTTAGTAAGGGGAGCTGTACGGTGTGTTATTACGTAGAAAAACTCCCATTAAAAGTATTTAATTTTTTTGAAAACACTGGCTACAGGTAAATATTTAGGGCGGAGGGGTGGTCTCCCAGAAACCGCCGAATGTTTTCACATACGTTTACAATTTCACACACCGCTGGTTCTCTTAATTAACCCGTTCAGCGTATTTTAAATGAGTTGGAACTCACACGCAAAGCTGTCCTAATTTGAAACTTATGCCGTCTTGAACTAAAATCATTTGCTTGATCCAGACTGCGGTCTTGTTTACATGAACAGATTATATGCCCTTCGGACTTGAAGTTACAAACTACCAACATATTATATCGATGTTCATAATTTGGAATGGGTGTTAGTCAGAACGTTGATCGAGAATTAACTAGGTAAGTAGAAACATAGCGTGTCCGCCGTACCAAGTTACCAACCACGAAGAAAATAACATTATCTCATACAGCTGAGTTATTGCGTGAAACAGGAACTTCCTCCAGGCAATGCACGTTTGATAAAATGTATCGAGAATGTGGAATGCCGGATATTTAGTTATGTGGTAGTATTTTCTGTTATTTAGTCGCTATTACGTAATCTACTCAATTGATGTGGGTTTATTATAGAGATTGTACTGCAATACCAATTTATGTATAACAAATAACGTTATTTGCGCTGGCTTTATGTAGTGAAGTTGTTATGAAATCTTAGAAAGCTAAGTAGTTAGTTCTTTTATTCGCGTTTCTTCATGTGAGTGCGCCTGTAACGACCCGTAGTAAAAGAAGTCGGCCGAGATATCCAAGTTTCTCACTGGACTGAACTCAAAAACAGTTATAAGTTATAGGAGTTGAATCTACGTGACTTTAAAAGAGCAGAAGTCGACTTTACTTTACATTAAGTTTCGGTTAACGCGAGTCTAATTAAGGAAGTTTCCGCGGGAGTTTGCTAATATTATAAATGAAGAGGAAAGGGGGCAAATTCACGCTCACCCCTGCTTTAACGACATTTCTTCCTGCACTTGTGAGTTTTATGTTTTGTGCAAACTTTTCATCTTGTTTCACTAGTTCCTTTCAAGCGGTAAACTTTTTCTTGACCACTTTCGTGAACGGAATAAGGTAGACACAGTTTGAATTGATTTTAAATAGATTCATATTCTAACTTTCTTTCACCAACACATAAAGTTGCAGTAAGTTACCTTTTGTCGCGAGTCAAGCAAACAAGACGTAAGACTTTTAAGTTAGGGTTGTTACTAGGAACTCAAGTACTTACTTAGGTAAGTACTATTAAATAATTTGAAGAGAGAGAGTTTTTTTTTTTTTAAATTTCTATGGATTGTTCTAGGAGTTCGTTGTCGAACCTTGAAAGTCTAACATCCAGTCTAATCTAGAGGTATCCTCTTACCCAATCACTGGGTTGTGGAAGTCATAGGCAGTCGCTTCATGTAAAAAAACTGGTATTCAGCTGCGTCCGTGTAGACTTCTAGCCAACCCCAACATACCGTGGGCTAGGCAGATAGTAAGTGAAGTGTTTTTTAGACAACATTTTCAGTTTTGCAGGAATATTCATATTCGGTTGTTGACCACACAAACGTCAGGTGTTGTCAAAGGCCGTCATTCCGCGCCACTAGGAGAAAGGGATACTGTACCGAAATGAACTGGCGTGAGCCTTTGTGCGGCCGGCATTTGTCCGCTTTGCATGCGAATTCCCTTTTATTTCTACATTCTTTTATTGGTTTACAGCACTACTCTTCTGTGAGTATATTGTGTGTATTTCCAGAAAAGCCTAATCCCTTTTTAGGGTATATTTCAAAAAGGGGTTTTCGTCACAGTCACACATTTCTTGCTAAACGAATTACTCCTCTCAAGGTACAGAATGCATATTAATCAATTCTGACTCGTTCTTTGCACGTTTTTTATATGTTAGATATAACTGGTCAGCAGAATTCACTTTGTTAATTAACCATTATTCTTTCCATCTATATCGAATTAAGTTATAGGGAAGTTGGAATACGATACGTTAATGTGCTGATGTTGTATGAAGGAGCTCATTGTTAAGCTGGACGGTTCTTTTTTAAGGTTAATCAGCACTTTCTGGTGTCGGTCCGTGAATTGCTAACCATCCATAATTTACCGAGATCCATCCGTGCTTCGAAAACCAAGCTAAAACCATGTGTGTGTGTGTGTCTTGGGTATCATTAAGGGTAGTCAGAAGCCCGAAACCCTGACTAGTGTAACCAAAGGGCGCTACCCAGTAACTGTATTGTGGAGGTACAGACGGTAGTCGCTTCTTGTCTCCGTCTTAATGACCACATAACATTTACCTTGAATTTTGACTCGTTTGAATCAAAATGTTGCTTGCCTCTCTTATAAAATTTTCAACACAAATAAAAATGTCTTCTTTGCCTAAGGCTTGTCACAAACAGATAAGAAGTCCTGAAATGTCCACCATCTAGTTAGATTAGTCTTTTTTCTTACGAGAACAATTCTCAAGTGCCCTTAAGATAAGTTTTGTTTGTAACGAGCTTAAAATACTGGTTTTGATGAAGTGACTTTTGATTTAATGTATAACCTTTAATACTACTGGGATACGCGTCGCCACCGTCGCTTACTGGCTTTTATAGTTTGTTTTACAGGTTTACGTTTACTCAGTTAAGGATAAAACTTATTACCATGGCAGACCGTATTAAAACTGGTCACTTGACATCACACTAATTTGGGTAACGATGGATAATATTATCTGTTGATAGATTGTGCTGAGAGAAAGAAAGAAGAATTATTTGGCAGAATAAGAATGGAAAAATAACAGTTTAGAACCACCTTAATCGTGAAGGAGCTGGCCTTTTGTTTGCACTTTCATCGTCTTAAAAGTTAAAGTAGTCTGTGATGTATAAAATTAGATAAATCGGACTGACAAATGCAAACTGTATTAAGTACAGTAAAAACAAGAAAATCATTGGTTTTAGCATGAATACAGAGTTAGCGACAGTGTTTGGTCAATCAACTAATTTTTTAAATCAATTGATTAGTCATGACTAATTTAGTCACAACTAATTTAGTCGTGATTGATTTAATCATGACTAAATTAATTAATCATAATCATAACTTAATAAATTAGTCATTAGTCATTCAATCATTATTTTTGGTTGATGACTAAACTAAAAATGCTAAGCTGGCTAACTCCATTTTTTGTTTCGTGAGACATCTATCGCTCTATTTAAATTATTCATCACTCTAAGTTGATTGATAGCGTTCTCCATTTTTGTATTTGCACATGATTTTTAACCGACTTCAAAAAAGGAGTTCTATGTTCGTGTGTATGTATTTTTTTTTTTATGTATGTTACCTGATTTCTCCCCCATTTGTGAACCGATTCTCAAAATTCTTTTTTTATTTGAAAGAGTATACTCCTGAGGTGGTCCCATTTTTTTTTTATTATAAGTGCTACTACGGTAAAAAGTTGAAAGTAGATAAAAGGCAAAAAAGGGTGAAGGAGATTCTTGCACATTGATCACATGACACACGCAATAAGTAGCGTCGTAGACCCATGCCGCCACCACTTGTGCGCCGCACACGCAACTGTTCGTGTAACTGGCAACGGCGTAATTTTAGATATAAAATTAGTCATAAGAAATTTAGTCATGATTAAATAAGTAACACTAACACTAATCAATCTTCAATCACCGTACATGATTGAATTTTTTTAGTCATTACTCATTAGTCATGATTAAATAATTTAATCTTAGTTATCAATCATCAATCAAACTAAATTTTGCACAACACTGGTTAGCGACTTACAATAATAACCTAGGTTTTCCTATATAGGGTGACTGGTAATTAGTGACCGATATTAAAACAGGTGATTGTATTCATGAATACGAATAACTATCCCAAAGAAACTTTTTTTGATACTCATTAAATTTCAATTAATTCAATTACGTCAGTACTGGACAACGGGAGCGGTGGGGGTGGCGGGGGAGCGTGTGACGCTACTACTAGTAGATTATGCACTTTCCGAGGTCAGACTATCAGCTGATAGATCGTGCCGATTCGTGCCTGCTGTGTTCGATCACAGTCGCGCGCGCGGAAATATCAAACAGCGTTTTTGTTATTTTATTGTGTTATAAGTTACTGTGTATAAAAAAAGTTTCTTTGGGAAAGTTTATTGAAATCATGAATACAATCACGTGATTAAGTATCGGTCACTAATTACCAGTCACTCTGTATATTTTTTACATGGATAAGAGATTATTATGTGAAATTGACGTTTTACGATCACAGCCAAATCAAACAACGCGAAACTATCAGGGGCATTCTTATGATACCCGTTACCTACTTATAAAATAAATCGGTAAATCCTACGAAAAACATTCTCGTACCAGGACTCAGGAGACCGGTTATGTTAATTCGAATCTATCAAAATACTTTTTGTTATACATAAGCACGCAGTAAAAGTAAAGTTCGAGGGACGTTGTAAAATATTTCTTGAACTTTTATAAGTCAAAGTTTTTAAGGACCTTTTATAATAGTTCTAACGTATATAACCGTAATTTTTAACAGTTTAAAGAAAGTTTATTTTTAAGACCTGCCTGAGTTGTAGGGCTTATCTTACTTTGTTAAACGATTTTCTTTTTAACACTATTGGACTGGTTTTGAAGTTAACGCTAATAGGGTTAGATGTAAAATAACAAAACACCTAGTCAGAATTCTCAAAAGGCTTAGGCAGACTGGCTGAGTAAACTTATAGCAAGTAATAAGTCGCTTAGTTGACAGTTCTTTTAACTTGGAAAAAGTAGTATGCATTGCTATACAACACTTCTTGTCGACAGCGATGCAGAAGAATTTTCAATGCTATATTTTAGGATTCTTTTGGTTGGGAATTTTTTTATTTTTTTTTCTAGTCTATACAGTTTAAGTAAGTTTTTATTAAAATAGTTCTTCAGTACAGTACTTCCACCAGTTATTTATAAAGTCATTAGTTACCTCAAAGGATTGGCAAGTAGTGGCAGTGGGCCGGCCATGTTTTGCATAAAACCTACCACTGTTGGGGTAAATGTTTTCTTAAGTAGAGACCGCGACTTGGCAAAGGACGTATAGGACGCCTTCCGAATAGGTGGGATGATGACTTGCAAAGGGCTGGGAGATGCTGGATGCGGCAAGCTGAAGACAGGGTGTTGTGGCGCAGTGGCGCTCATTTTAGGGGACGGTTATGGCTGCTGGACATAAGCCAGTAGGTAACTGCGGACTGATGATGATGATGATGTTGTAGCCGATTGCAATTAACTAGCCACAAATCCAGACTCTATCGAGAAAATTCTTAATGGAAAATCTACCTATAAAAGTTAAATTACTACATATTGAAAGCTGTTCTGTAAAACTCATATATTTACTGTAAACTTGTAGCGATTTACTGTTAATTGCATCTATTATAGCTGTACTACGTTTAATGCGACACAAACGCGTTGCGATACCTCCCGGAGTTTACAAACATCGTAAAGTAAAAGGGATAAAGTTGTAGATACAGGGTGGAAGGGACATTGTCGGACATCCAGACAACACGACGAGTTCTCCACATCATTCTGGGTATGAAAGTTTTACTTGGTGTTCTTTATACTTTAAACTGTATAAAATTGTGATAACATGGTGTGTTTTTGAATTGGCTTATTGAAAATCTCATAGGGTGAGATAGCATTGGTGATGTAGCGACATCTATCTCGCCACATACGAACTAAAGACTGATATCCTACATCGCGATGTTAAAGTTATCCGCGCGATTGAACGTAAACAAGATCCCGACAGCAACCGTCGTCGGGAAGTAGTAGCCCACCAGACTCATTACCCGTTTGGTCAGAGGATCTTCCCTTTTTAATGGTGGTTGAAGAACTTTACACCCTGTCCTCCATACCTCCATACAGTTTTAAGCAAAAACAACATCGGAAAAGGGCGTAAAAGCAGGAAAAAACTGACGAAAAATTTCAATGCTGGGGGTACACAAAGGATCTCATGGTATTAGTATGTGCGAGTGCCCCTTTTTCACTATAATTAGTACATAATACATTAACTTACCCCTTATAAAACAGTCGATAAAACAAGACAAAACATAACACATAACATACCTGCGTTTACCTGCATACACTCACATTTCGTCACTTTTTTAAGTCCCACATATAACAGGGGGTGAGCCAATTGTGATCAATCGGATTCTTTCTAACATACATTATATTTTCATAAATAAATTGACAAGGCACTGTCATAATGTCTTTCCGTTTTAACGTATTGTATTTCGGCATGGGGTGGCGCAGGTAAATATCTTCTGCTGCGCTTGGAGAGGGCACAGAGGGCTGTCCTTAAGGTAATGGCCTTTAAACCTTACCGTTTCCCTACCAATGATCTGTACGCACTATGGAAGATACCCACAGTTAGACATTCCTATGTGCTAAATACGGTGCTGCGGACACACTCAAACTTATCTTTTGACCCAGAGCTACTAAGACGGAAACGTAAGACTGACAGAGTCTGCCCGACATCGGGTAGTAAATTGGACGTTGTACGACGGCAGTTCCTTTACTGCAGTCCCATGCTTTATAATAGAGTAAATAAGGTGCTTTCTATTTATTCATGTACTCTGCGAGACTCCAAAAGAATGACAGATGAATGGCTTCGTACTCTCTCATATGAAGAATTGGAGATTCTAATTAAATCTTGAAGATTCTCTCTTTCCGTCACGTACACACACTACACTTACACCCCACAGACACACACTACACTTACATACAATTCTCCCACATACATGCACAAACTTCAGCACTTACTAACCTTAATTTAAATTTTTGATTTTGATTTTTGATTTTTATTGTTGTTCTAAGTTTTGATATGTACTTTTACTAATTTTAATTTTAATATTGAATTCAATTTTAAGTTTAATTTTGATTTAATTGGAATTAATTTTATTTTAATTCATTTTAATTTAATTGGAATTAATTTTATTGTAACTTATTGGAATTGTATTTAAAATTTATTTTTTAAATTTTGTTTATAATTTAATTTTTAATTTTGTTTTAATTTCAATTTTTTAAATTTTTCTTTGTTTTATTGTAAATTTTACTCTGTATTTATTTTTATCTTATTTTTTTTTTTTAATAGGTATGTGATTATTAACCACTATTTTATTATTCTTTAAATTAATCAAATTTACTTTTAACTTTTGCCATTATTTCTTCTTACTTAACTGCATTATTTATCTCCGGAATCTGGAACGCTGTCATCTCCCTCTTGGAGGTGGGCGTTAATAGCTGCGACACAGTTTGTAACTATTGTGGCTATTTACGTACGCAAGTTTTTCTGTAAAATGTGTTTTATGTTCCAATAAATATATTATTATTATTATTATTATAATATTAATTTTCTTAAAAAGTTCCCTAAGAGATTCGCGATTCGGTAAACCGTAAATGGCTCTGACAGCTCTCTTTTGCAAAATAAAAATGGATTCGATATAAGCAGCCCTACTCCACAGTAAAATGCCTTAGGACATTATGCTGTGGAAGTAGCTAAAACATACCAAACGCGCGGTTTGTACATCTGTCAACTGTCTTATTTTTCTAACCGCATAAGCAGCTGAGCTTAACCGCCCTGCAAGAGATGTTAAGTGAGGTCCCCATTGTAATTTTTCATCCAGTGTTATGCCTAGGAAAACTGTTTGATTAATAAATTCCAGTTTTTCTCCATTCAATATGATATCACATTCGCTACTTCTAACATTTGGTAACGTAAATCTAATACATTTCGTTTTTTTCTCATTTAGTACCAAATTATTTACAGTAAACCAATTTTGGACCTGAATAATTGAATTATTTACGCCGTCAAGATTTTGTGACCGACGGTCTATTTTAAATATTAATGATGTGTCATCTGCAAATAACACCATCTTTGGTTGGTTCTGAACTAATTGGGGCAAATCATTTATGTAAACTAAGAAGAGGAACGGCCCTAGAATGGAACCTTGGGGAACACCCATGATCATTTCGGACCCTAATGAGTTCACGCCATTAACCTGAACTTTAACCTGACGTCCTTTTAGGTAAGATCTCATTAAATCAAGAGATTTATTTCTAATCCCATAGTGATCAAGTTTCAGCAAGAGTGTCTCGTGGCTAACGCAATCAAAAGCCTTCGAAAGGTCGCAAAAGATTCCAATGGCATCTTGTGCTTCCTCCCAGGCGTTAAAAATATTCTTGATTAGGGTGACACCGGCGTCAGTTGTACTGCGCCCTTTGGTGAAACCGTACTGCTGTTCGTGAAAAATGGAGTTTTTGTTAAAGTGGCGTAACATTTGATTAAGCATTAACTTTTCAAACACCTTACTGAGAAAAAATTAATAATCATGAAGTTAATACTTAAAATAAAAATAAAATAAAAAATCAAATTACAATGTGTGATGTAGACAAAAAGCAAACATTCCTGTCCAGACACTAAGTTGTCCTATGGAGCAGGACCAGCATGTTCCCAAGCATTTTTATCTTCAATATAATCCATTAATGTATAATAAGCCTGTTTGCAAAGTGTTTTTTTAACTTAAGTTTTAAAGTTTCTTTGATTTAGTTTTAATATATCATTAGGTATTTTGTTGTAGCATTTAACGCAGTACCCCATAAAAGATGATTGTACTTTGGCTAGTCTGAAAGCTGGTTGAGCTATTTTATCTTTATTTCTAGTGTTAAAATTATGCCTATTCTTGATTAGGGTGACACCGGCGTCAGTTGTACTGCGCCCTTTGGTGAAACCGTACTGCTGTTCGTGAAAAATGGAGTTTTTGTTAAAGTGGCGTAACATTTGATTAAGCATTAACTTTTCAAACACCTTACTGAGAACTGGTAGGATCGAAACTGGCCTATAGTTATTGGGATCTTTATCAATTCCGGATTTGAACAATGGACGATTTAATTCCGCCAAGCCCTTTTCATCAACGGACCACTAGACGTACGGCACTGCGCCACCGATACATGGTGGATTTCTCACCCATACGTACTAAATATTTTGGAAACACGTTCATTGTGTACAGCTAAGGAGTAGAATTCCCTGCCGGGGTCGGCGTTTCCTGATAGTTACAACCTAGGGGTCTTTAAGTCAAAACTGAACAGGTTACTTCTAGGCAGGCGTGCTTCATCGTTGACTACATCATCGCTTACCATCAGGTGTGACAGTGGTCAAACGCGTGCCTATTAATAACAATAAAAAACAACTAACCCAGGAAACCTTCTTAGGTTCAGCTAAAGAATACAGGTAATTTAAATATAGGAAAACGTTTCTCAGTTGCGCATAAAGACATTTAACTCCGAACATAATACAATCGTATAATCCCAAAGGAAAAATATGAACGAATATAAAATATGAACGCTTACTTACTTACTCATCTAAGAAATCTCGAAGAAAAGAATTTTTCAAATTAAAATTCTCAAAACACTCCGCATAAAAGTACAAGCGATGTAGCTTCATTCATTGTGGCATTTTTATTACGTAATAAGACGGAATTCAAATGGATAATCTCAAGCCGTAAACGAGCCGAAGAACATGAGTGGCATGTTTAATATGACTTTTCCATACAAATAAAAATGGCGAATGGTATGTAGGGACCATCGTAAAGGACGATTGTAACTGCGAATTAAGTGTGCGAACAGAATTATCAAGTCCCTTCGTTCTGTCTCCAATTATAAAAGCAACAAGATTAGATTTGCAATTAACTGCCAACACACGCAAACCATTTTTTTTTGTTCTGACCATATTTTACAATCTGCTCTAGAAAGATATGAACCGATTTACGTGCTCGACGCTAAAAATAGAACAAAAAAGATCTTTCAAATTAAAGTGAAATTTTCTTTCTACTTCCAATAAAACGATTTCCCCCCACTGGTGCTGAAAACGTGATTTAACATAAAATTTTGTTTGCTTCCGCTCGAACAAATGTTTCCACTCTGCCAGTACTAGCTCAACGAGTTGTGAAGTAGAAACTGTCTATTAAAATACGTATTGAACGCTCAAACGACTATAGGGGCTCGTGGCTATAAAACAAACAGCCACACAGGTTGATCGAAAGGTAGGTAAGCTACGGTTGTCAAGAATAGAATAGAATAGAATACTGTTTATTGTACACCATAAAAACTTACAAATTATAACTTAAAGGGATACATAGGGTGTTCCAATGGGCGGCCTTATCGCTAAAAGCGATCTCTTACAGACAACCTTTGAATGGACTTGATAGTGGAGGAGAAAGATGAGTAGGCAGTTTGTGGTGTTGGTTGGTGTTGTCAAGGTTTGTCCGCAGATGAGTGACCGTTGAATACATATCGAGACTCGAAAACCTTGTCTAGCTTTTGTAGATCTCTGACAGCCTTTATTTTAGCCAGAAGTCCAATTAACTAACAAGTTGACTTACTTTTATTTATTTATTTAAAAAAAACATACAACTATCATTACAGTAACCCAATTCGATAGTGTAGTGACATACTTACATCTAATAACTTATAATCTAACCTATTATCTAACCGGCAAAAGTTTCCGACGAAATGATACAGAAGGCAGTCCGTGTGAATTCACTCAGTGAACAATAAAAACAGTCAATTCGTTGTGACAACGCATTGAGCGTACGCAGTGCGCGCGTAAGTGGCGCGTGCTGCAGCAGGTTATGCGTGCGGGTTGCACCCACAGCAGCGGCTGCCGTCGCAGTCGCCCCACGTACTCATCAGGTACACACAAGCAAACGCTACGCAGAACGCCCGGGTTGTTTACCAAGCGGTTGCACTCGGTAACTGGTTGTGAGGCCTTTTAGGCTGTTGTTCCACGTAAAGTACTGGTGTTCAGCTGTATCTGATTAGAGTGGAAGCTGTCTCCATAATATATGGTTGGGAAAAGGCTAGGCAGATGATACATCAGTCAAAACCACTTTTCTGGGAAGTGTGTTCGCTGGAAGCCGACGGATAAGGGTAGTACAGGACCGATTGTTGAGAACATCTCAGGAGGAGTCCTATGACCAGCTGTGGACATCTTTTGGCTGATCTGTGTCAGGTCTTTGTAAGGCCTCGTCAACATCACTTCAGATCTAACGTCCGTTTACACCGCGTGGTTTATTAACAACATATTTCATCGTTCTTACGCGTTTTGTGGTTGTATTTAACAGAAGCGAACTCAGTGACACATCGCTGGCTCTACGCCACAACCATAGTATCTACTGTTTACCTATACCTACACACTGTCACACCACCCATACGCGGTTTTACGACTTCTACCGATCTGATATGGTGACTGATATAGTTTATGTCGTATGTTCAATTTGAAGACGCTACGTAAAGCCTTTTAAACGATTCGAAGTCGAATCAATCATTGATTCCAAAGGCAGAGCGAAGAATACCTACTTTTAAAATATTCTCAATCTTTTACAGCTAGCTGATTCAGCGAAGTGGTCAATAAATGTTAGTCACGGCCTAAGAGATTTATTTGTGGACCATTTCATACACTTCAGGTTCGAACTAGGCTGGATTTTACCAAGAACGGATCGGGTAGAATTTCTTGTAACGCTAAAAGATGGTTGTTATACCTCCATACGTTTCCCCGCATCGTTCCGGCAGAGTAAGTTTACTTACTATAAAGTGCTTCTGTATGTAAAACGGCGTCAAATCGAAGGCTCGGCATTTCGAATACCTATCATTTTGGATCAGAGGCTTCATAACTATAACTTTATGCGTTCCGGGATACATTCACAAGTACTTTTATAACCAGATAATCGTGTGTTCTATCTTTATTATCGTGGTAAGTGGGCTTTTATTGCTCTGCTTATTTATGCATGCATAACATACCTATTATATTTATTTATATTTTGATATCCAAAACAACAGAAATTAATTACCAGTAAATAAAACACTACAAAACATGAAACCTGTAATTGACATAATAATGCTATAATGTCAATTACAGATTATATGTATAGGTACATAAATTTATTTAAAAGTATTTTTGGTCTGCCTCTTTGGTCTAGTGTTTACAAGCGCTACTGCTGAGTCCCGGGTTCGGTCCCCGGGTCGGTCAAAGCGTTATTGTGTTTTTATCTGGAATTTATCAGTATCAGCCCGGAATCTGGATTCGTGCCCGATTGATGGCAATAGGCTAGCCCTCTATTACATGGGACTTACACATAACTGGTGAAAGATAGGTACACCTCTGCGTAACCCTTCGGGGATAACAGGCGTGATGTTATATTTTTTATTTTTATACTTTATTACGAAATAAGAACAAAATGGTAAATTATAAAAACATGGCATTTTGTGGGAGCTTGATGTATCGTACTTAAACATATTATAAAAGGTCTAATTTGTAGTATGTATAGTCTGCAGGCCTAGCCATATTACAAATTCTACTCGTTAACACTTGATAGTTGATAAACAGCTGATTCCATATACCTACGCCATTTTCTTTCTATTGTCGCCTTATCGATTGCGATAATAGAAATGGAATTTGTAATATGGCTAGACCTGCTGGTTTACAAGTAATGTTAGTCTGTTGTTAATTTAAACATATAGTGTTCAAACAGTGACCTGTGTGTTCAGTGTGTTCAGTTGTCAATACTTTATAATTCATGAGTTGCGTGGAACTTGGTGCTTAGAGTTTGGGCACGTCGCAAGTCTAGGTGAAGTACGAGGAACTTGTGTAGTTGTGAGCGCAACATCGTCTTTGTTCTCGACAGAATCTTGTAAGCGTTTGGACGTAAACTGTTTATCAGTAAGAATAATGAGCTACTGAATGTTGCAATAGTAGTAAAATGTTATGCTTCCGGCTCTCTCTTTGGGGAAATTCGAAGCCAATTTTTGTATAGATCTTTGTGTCGCTGTGTTCCAGTTTATATTTTGTGGTTGGCTTTCATCGATAAAGGCGGTGGATTATTTTTCTTTAATATGGTGTCTGTTAAATGAAATTAAATACCTGATAGCAAAAAAAAATACATTCACATTCTAACGATTCATAAATTTAATATTATCATCAGGAATAGCATGAGTCGATGCAGGTACTTAGGTATGCCTACCTGAGTAAAAAACGCTTTACTTTAACTTCTTTTTTCTCTTATTGTTACCAGGAAAGGTTTCATCCTTATTACTTACATGTTTTTATCATTTTTCTCACGCCTCATGTCAGTCGGAGACGAGGCAAAAACTCTTTCAAATAACACGGATGCCTAGACGAATTGTATCAGCAATAACAAATAAAAGATGACGCAGAAACCCTGGCATAATGTAATATAGCAGGAAATCACAACTAAAGCAACACACAAAGGTTAAAGTAAATAAGGGTAAATAAAGTTCCTAAAATAGACCATGAACCAGCTAAATTTATCTTACATCAAATATGAAAAGTGGTTTGACGATAAAACTTCTGTCCGCTTTAATAACATTGGAGTTTAGAGTTCCCAACAATGGTGATTGTGGAGCAGATATTAAACCACTTTTGCTTGCTGTTATACCTGCATTTGTTTGAAGCCATGAACTCATTTAAAATATTGTGTTATACGAATTCGGTTATGAATTCTGATTATAGTTCGGAATAGGTAATTTTGGCTCCATTTTAGTAACAATGTTTTCGTAGTTGAATTAATATTGCTTTAAATATTAGTTGCACGTATTCATTTTATCTGTACGTATGTATGTAGCTTCTACATAAGTAAACGAAAGTATGTGCGAAGATATATTTTCCGAAACGGCTAGATTGAATTGACGGGGCTTTCATTAGTAGATAGCTGATGTTTTAAGGAGTAACTAAGGCTATGTATACATTACTACTATAGAAAATTTACGGGTTTCGCGAAAAAAAATAAAAGATAAAATTCCACGAGAACGAAGTCACAGGCATACGCTAGTAGAAAATATATTGACTGGCCTGTTGGTCTAGTAGTTAGTGACCCTGACTGCTATGCCGGAGGTCGTGGGTTCGATTCCCACCCAGGACAAATGTTTGTGTGATGAGCACGATCATTATGTTGTTCTCTGTCTGGGTGTAATTTATCTACAGTATGTACGTATTTAGAAATATATAAGTATGTTTATCAGCTGTTTAGTACCCATAACACAAGCTCTTAGCTTAGCTTAAGACTAGATGGCGTTGTGTGAAAAAGTTGTGCAATATATTTATTTATAAATACTAAGAAACAGACAAAAATAGAGCTGTAATCGCGTACAGTTCAAAATATTTTCCCTAAATAACGACATTGTATAATCTTAAGAGTACAACAATAAGCGTTTTCTCAGCCCATACTAATGCCCACACTATAAAGAAATAATAGCACCGTGGGTCTAGTAAAGTAAAAGGGTAGCCTTTAGTGGGCCGAGCACAGCATTATACGGAGGTTAACAATAGGTTAGCATAGAACCTTAATGTTTCATACATGGATTAATGAATGGGAAGCCTGAAGGGACAAAGAAGCGTAATGAGTCGGTTCTCGCACGGCTCACGAGGGTAAGGAGACATTGAGTTGAAACTATACCTAGTGGATGAATTACCCCCCCCCCACGTCACGCCCCCGCCACCCTCCCTTCATCCCTCTCGTCTCGTGCCATGCAATGACTTGCGATCTTGTTGTTCGACTTGCTAATGAGTTCTCGATTTAGCTCGAGACCGGCATTTGCAAGTACCTACCACGTATTTTCCTTCTCATTACTTATGATGTTTTTTGACGTTTACTGTCAAAACTTCGATGTGTTTCTGTGGATATTTTCTTATACCTACTTGACGCCTAAGTTATTGATTTGCCTCATTTCAAATTAAATTAGTCCTAGTCGCTACCGAGATTTCAATAAATTTTGTAGGTACGAAGCTTTCAAGTGCAGATTTTGTAGCATTTCTAAAACTAACCTACCTTTTTCTTAGTAATTTATTTCATGCCAGAAGTGGTAAAACTCCTTTGTGAGTAGGTAAGTACTTAAAGCACGCATTGCATCCGATTAACAGTATAGTAATATAAGTATAGAAGTAGTTTAGTATATAGATAAAAAAAACAATCTAAATAGACCGCGTACAAACCAAGTTTTTCTCGGTAGCTCACCTAATAATTTCTAGAAACAATAACACTGCGACAAACAAAACACTGTCAACTCAATTATCGACAAGATTAACTTCCCTGAGATGTAGTAGTTCAGTCCTTGAATCAGAGAACACGATATGATTGCATACCCGCAAACGCTATTTCTCCGATAATCTCGTGATTATGGACAATACAGTTTTATTGTGTCGGGATATAAGGCTTCCATATCGTCACCCAGGAATGGAATCGAAGAATTCTGCCACAAAGCGTTAGGGTTGGCAATGGCATCCTCTTAGAATAATATTAGCAATAAAGTACATTTTCCTTCGCCGAAGCCTCGTTGGCTTACACCCTCAAACATATTGACTTTGTTTTTGTGTGTTTGCAAAGTTTTTGTTAATAGCTTGCCGCATAATGAGACCGCATAATTATCGAGTTTTAGTCGTGCTTGTCGATCATTTAGTGTTATTCTAATGGCAGTTCATGTTTTGTTAGTTTAAACCAGAAATGTAAAATAGCTAACTGAATATTAATGGCTGCTTAGTAAAATAATTATGTTTGCGGGAAGTAAAATATGATAATGAGATTTAAAATACAAGGCGGCCTACACTAAGGCCTTGTTCCCGCGTTTTGGACGTCCCAAGGGACTGCTCGTGTTAATAGATGTAGGACAATTTACGTAGCCATTTTATTTTTTAAGCGAACTCAATTGAATATTGTTTGCTGCGTAACAGTCTTCTACTGAAAGAAACTTCTCCGAACCGAAAGATAGCCGAAGGCATTGAAAAGCTATGTTGATCAAACATTGGAATAACTTAGGGTTGTTTATGTTTCCGCTCTGTGGAGCCCTAGCGAGGTTTCTACTATCACACGTACCTACACCAACATTGAACCAAAGTTTGCCACAGTTTGCCAGCACGCTCCACCAGGAAATACGTTCATTGTATTTTATGTTACAATAGTTTCCCAAACTTACAAGTGTATAGGGAGATTATGAGCCTCATTAATTGTTTCATAGCTTTTTCCCTACCTCGTTTGCGTTGGAAAAAAGCTAAAGGAAAAAAATAATACTCTTGGGTAACTTAGAAATGCTTTTCCATTTCCGTTTTTGCGTATGATGTCAACGTTTGCCGATGCATATGTTTATCGAGCTACATTTTGCAAATGACAAAACGGAATATTATGGTATTATGAAATAGGTAAAGGATATCGAGTTACCTTCGCTGTGTGGTTGTTCTTTCAGGAGTTAAAAGAATATTTTATTGATTACTTTAATGTTATTCATTGTAGGTAATTTAATTGTGTGTTATTGAAATTTATTTTTGTGTTGTCAACATCTATCGCCATGAATTTGATTCTGTAATGGTTCTTGTACCTATGTATTGGTGTTATAAATTAATAATAAATGTTTTATGCAATTAGGGACATTGAAAGACATCCTGATTTTACCTGATAATTCCTCCATAAATTTTCTAAAAAGGAATCAGAATTTTTTGGCCGGTTAAAATTAATTTAAAATTTTCATCGAAGAGGGTCCAGAATTTTGTACTGATTCATCATATCATCGCGGCATCGTAACGAGGAACTCCTAATGCGTAAACATAGCGTTATACGCTTAAACAAGTTCACGTTTAAGATAATAATAATGTAGTCTAAAGTAAAATTAGTTTACAATTTGTCGGTGTACATGATCGTATCATATCATTTTCAGACTTCATACCTACTACCGGCCTTGAGTAAATTAGTAAAAGTTATCCATAAAGCATTTTACAACTATCTCTTACACAACACAAATAGGAGTGAAATCTATGGCATGGTAAAATATCGCGTCTACGTGTTTTTTTAACAGCAGCGAAAATTCAGGCGTCCATTTGTTACTATCAGTTTCCTGGCGCCGGGCGCAGAGGGCGCTGCATAACGGCACTCTTGTGGTTCCCTAACTACCACTACCTCTAAGAATCAAGTGATTTACAACCGCTGGAACTTTTGGTGTTCGCCACTAAAACGGTTATATGAAGATTTGTTGAACTCACAACTTCACGTGTTTGCGAAGTCTCGACGGTGCGTATTTGTTAATTAATATAAAACTCCCACGTACTGTTTACTCAATGTTCTAACATGACGAGAAATTACAAAGTTAGATACCTTCTCTGTTTTTAGAAATAATAAATGAGAACTCCGTAAGCTTTAAATTCTTTGTTAATTAAATTATTTAAATGACTTTACTCTCTCAAAGTGCACGCTACTAAATTATTTGGTGGAGTTAAGTCCGCTGAAGCCGTTGTGGCCTTCAGTGATGCCTTGAAGAGTCGTTTAGTAGTCAGAGTAATTAGGGCGATCAGGTTTTTTTCTGTTGGACGAGCTGAATAGAGCGGCAAGCTCAAAGTAAACGATAGTTGGGAATTTTTGTGGGAAAAAAATTAAAAGAACCCTTGTAATTTCGTACTGTCCAAAGACATTCAATACCTATAGACCGGACATCACGAACAAAATTTTCGTCCGAGAAAGTGTGTCCTGCTGGATACAAGTCTATGAGTTTTTTGTAGTACGCTCCGCTGCCGCTCTAATATTCATATATTATTCTAGATGGCGTTACTGAGACATGGGATCAAAGTTTTTCTATGACATTTCCTTGACATGCCCGCTCTATAGTATTTTAAATCTCTTTGGTACTGTCTATCGGCCTGTAACTGTTTGTGCAATTTTCTCAGTTTTTACTGTACCTATGTGCCTTTTTTACTAATGATAGTAGTAACAAAAATTGAAAAGAGTATGCTTAGATGGTTTGGTCACGTTGAAAGGATGGATGAAAGGCGACTAACGAAAGGTATTTACAAGGCAGATGTAAGTGGGAACGCCGGGAGGGGGCGCCCTAGAAGGACATACATAGACCTTATTGGTGAGGTTCTTCAGAAAGGTCAGGTGCGTAGTACTCGCAACCGGCGTGTGTGTATGACAACATGTATGAATGTAAACGAAGCAAAAGAAGTATGTAAGAATCGTAGCATATGGCGCTCTGTAGTTTCTGCCTACCCCCATGGGAAAAATGCGTGAGTTTATGTAAGTATATGTATGTATTAGGTATACCATAAAAATAAAGAGAAGTCAGTAAACCCCTGAACCTGAAAAGTAAAGGAAATTATGAGAATAGTTAATAAAAGCAGTTAGTGAAAAACCAGCGCGATATTTTTGAATCCATTATTCGAAAAAAATATGATCATGAATCATTTCCAAGTGACTTGTTTATTCAAGTCTTTGGTTTTTGAGCAACGAGATTTTCTTGGCAATAAAATTTGGTTGTTCGTAAAATTATTATCGTACATTTGTAAATATTTATCCCCAGAAAGAACAGAACCCTTTATGTCTTGTTTAATGATGTTGGAATAAGAATTTCGAGGAAAAAAGGCCGAGCGTTGCGTTTATTATTAGCTTTAGAAAATACACCCCGGTTTTGGCTTGGTAAAAATATTTTAAACGAGCGTGTTATTAAAAATGTTGCATAATATTCTTGTTGACCTCCCTAAGAAAAATATGGACTAAAATAGGCTATGAGGCTGGTAATAAAAGGGTAATATGATGAAGAACACTGTCATCATCGTGACTAATCTGACCTTAACTAGAATTTTATCTTTTTATACGATATTTTTTGTCGTTGAGCAGCCTTGACGAGGTCAGTCCGAGGATGGGTGACCGTTTATTACATGCCAAGACTCGTCCATGCCTCGGAAAGCACGTTAAGCCGTTGATCCCGGCCGTCATTTGTATGTCTTTGACAGTCGTTACTTGTAGTCATAAGCCCGAAAGTCTGACAACCAGTTTAACCAAGGGGTATCATGTTACCCAGTTACTGGGTTATGGAGATCTGACAGGCAGTCGCTCCATGTAACGCACTAGTAGGTATTCAGCTGCATCCTATTTAACTGGAAACTGACCCCAACTTAGTTGGGAAATGGCTAGAGCTCCATGAAACCTTTCGTCTCTTTTCATACATACATGTATAATGGTTAATATATTAATATATCTTATATCTTCTTATATATAAAATTCTCGTGTCACAATGTTCGTTCCCATACTCCTCCGAAACGGCTTGACCGATTCTCATGAATTTTTTTATGCATATTCAGTAAGCCTGAGAATCGGCTACTATCTATTTTTCTAACCTGTAAGTGATAAGGGGTGTTCACCCCAACTTTTTTTTTTTTAATTATTTTGATAATTATTACTTTTTTTATTTTTTTATTATGTGGCATCAAAAAATACATACAACTCTAAATTTGCACTTTTTTATCACCAACCCTTGCTTTATAATAGTCATTTTCATAATTTTATCATTTTCTATCCCGCTCGATAACATCAATTATTTACCAGTATATGTATAAAAATGTTATGTTGGTTTGTGTACGCTTAAAAACTCAAAAAGTTCTGCACCGATCGAGCTGAAATTTTAGCATGATATATAATCCGCATCAAGGATGGTTTTTACATTTTTTTTTTTTTAAGCTATTGCATAGCTTTTAGCGCGGGCCTTGAGCGTGGAAACTGAATACAGAAATTCCGTAACGAAAATAACCAAACTCAGGCACAGTGGTAATAGTGGGGAGGGAAAAACGGAGGGGAGTGGGAGGGGAGGGGGAGGGAGAGATTGTGAGAGAGTTAAGAGGGGATTGTGAGAGGGGACGGAGAGGCAGGGGAGGGATGTGGAGGGGAGTGAAGGAGGAGGACAGAGGGAGGGGGAGGAGAAGGAGGGGAGGGGATTGGGAGAGGGGAATGGGAATGGGAAGGAGGAGGTGAGAGGGGAGGGGAGAGGGGGACGGAAAGAGGCAGGGGTCGGGAGGGGAAGGGAGGGGAAAATGAGGGAGGGGTGAGGGAAGGGGAGGGAGGGGTGATGGGAGGCTTTTTTTATTTAACCATTCAATCACAATGTGCCACAGCGAAGCGTGGCAGGGTACAGCTAGTTATTAATATAATAAAGGTATTAAAAAACTTGTGTGATGCTAGATTAACAATAAATCATGCGTTGTTACAAAGGTAGGTTTGCGAAACATAAAAAAATACGCTTATTGCTAGGATTTAAACTCCCATTTAGTTTTTAATGAATTATTCAAAATACACTTCGCACTGGAACCGCGTGTGGATCAGTGTGTATCTAGGATGACGCAGAGATATAACTAAGCGCACATTACCCCGTCTGATAGTCACCGTTACTTGAAGTCCACCTAAAGTGCAATAACATTTTTTTGTAAATTCTCTAGAAGCAAGTTATTTACTAAAAAAATATATAGCTAATAGCTAGACATGCATAGACCTCCCTAAAATAAGGTCGAATAGATCAGCTAGGATCAAGTTACACTAGGCACGTGTAGATCATCCCGCACTTGACTCCCATGGACCAAACCGCAATAAGCCTATGAAGTGTTAATAAAAATAAACACTTCATAGGCTTATTGCGGTTTGACATTTTGTAACTAATGTTACAAAACGTAACATAAAATAAGTACACGATCCTCTCACACACAGAGAGTCCATCTGATCTACACATACAACCGCAAACCCATAACATTCATGTACAGACGCCAGCACATCAACGTACCCCAATGTGTCAAATTTCTTTGATAGGTTTTCAACTTTATTCTAAACACAATAAGGTTCATGTTCAATTGGGGAAATTTGCCAGTTAGGGGTAGGTTGATGTGCTGGCGTCTGTACATTCAACAACACACACTCACATTCACATAATTTTATTTTGTTCACCCATGTGCTGCTTTTATTGTGTTTTAAGTTAATACCTAACTGTTGTAAGGAGCGGTCTTTTTAGCATTATTTTGCTTAAATGAAGAATCCTTACCCAAAATTGTTTTTGTATATTATGTCGGCGTCAGCGATGGCTGAGCAATAAGCCGACAACGATGGGGGTTTCATGGTACCGAGTTCATAACGTAGAATAACAATCTTCATTGCAATAATAACCCCACTTATCAATCGTAATCACAAAACATAACTCAAAATAGGTAACTGACAGTTTCGTACAGGGGCTCGAGTCTGCTATTGCAATCGTGTCTCAATGACCGGTCATTGATCGAATATTTGACAACTTTGACAGTTTTTGTGTGGAAAATGTGTCATAAGTTTGACGTTATACGTCAAAAAAAATAAATTAAAAATTTAAAAAACCCCCACCGCAAAAAAGTAAAACATTTAAAAAGTTAAAAATAACACTTTAGCCATGAAATTTTACTTCACGTCGGGGTACCGCTTATGTAAGAAATGTTCCTAGTACTTGTAGGTATGTAGGTACTTATTTTAACGGCACCCCGACGTTACGTAAAATTTCATGGCTAAAGTGTTATTTTTAACTTTTTAAATGTTTTACTTTTTTGCTGTGGGGGTTTTTTAAATTTTTAATTTAATTTTTATTTTATATTTTTTAAACGCATTAATATTGTTTTATAGAGTTTACAGTTATGATAATTTTTCAGTGCATTGTATGTAGAGTCAAATGCTGATTAAAACGAATCCAAACACGACATATCTGCTATTATTTTGTCAAGAGTCTGCCTACTGGTGTGCTGGATAGCCTGGCTGTAGCATCAGCTCATCCTGTTGCCATCAGTGCATTGTGTTTAGAATCAAATGCTGGTTGAAATGAATCCAAACACGACATATCTGCTATTATTTTGTCAAGAGTCTACCTACTGGTGTGCTGGATAGCCTGGCTGCAGCATCAGCTCATCCTCCTGCCATCAAGGCATTGTGTGCAGAATCAAATGCTGGTTAAAATGAATCCAAACACGACATATCTGCTATTATTTTGTCAAGAGTCTACCTACTGGTGTGCTGGATAGCCTGGCTGCAGCATCAGCTCATCCAGTTGCCATCAGTCCATTGTGTGCAGAATCAAATGCAGGTTAAAATGAATCCAAACACGACATATCTGCTGTTATTTTCCCAAGAGTGTATTAGTCTGCTAGATATCCTGGCTGCATCAGACCAAATACACCATAATGTTGCTTATTAATATTACACACATGGGTGTTTGAAATTTTAAGATACACATATGTTTGTAAGTAAAGTTAATACCCATAGACGTCTAAAATAGCAACGGTGGCTAACACAAAAGAGCTGATAACCTTGAAATGGCTGAACCGATTTTGATGAATCATATCTAAGAACCATTGCAAGAAGCCCTGCTTTCAAATAAAAAAAACCGCATCTAAATCGGTTAACCCGTTTGGGCGCTACGGTGCCACAGACAGACAGACAGACAGACAGACAGACAGACAGACAGACAGACACACACACATAGCGGTGAAACTTATAACACCCCTCTTTTTGCGTCGGGGGTTAAAAATCGATCATTGACCGGTCATTGAGACACGATTGCAATAGCAGACTCGACCCCCTGGACTTGTGTCTTCGTTGGTGCCTTAAATCAACCTGAGCTCTGCCCAGCTCCCACACACCAACACGACTCTGTCCACGTGAAATTACCAAAAACACATTCGCGCCATTTCAAATGACAAGGCACGTAACGCTGGTCACCATAGACTCCGTACTATGTTAATCAACTTTACAACTAATTATTATTCAAGAATATCGCTTTCCACGACACAATTATATAACTTATAGACACAATAAACGTTACTATTACTATTTTTATTTATAGTATATTATGACCCACTACACACACATAGAGGAGGCCTTTGTCCTAGCAGTGGCAATATTACAGGCTAATTGTGTTTATACTTCGTCTAAGTGCCAAAATGAAGATCACGTACTACCGAGTTAGAAAAGTATCCGTGAATAAAATCCACCTAAAATAAAATAATAGGTTCTTCTTTATCTTGTGGAAAATTCCACAACGGGATTGTTGAAAAGAGTGAAAGTCAAACCATTTATTTTAATTAGACGATTCACAGATAATTTTGAAATGTCTGTCAGCTAGTCGGAAAGTTAGTTAATTACTTGTTTTAAAACGTAAATTCTTTAAAGAGAAATAGACAAGAAATATAATTGAAATTGGCTTAAGTAAGTATTGGTTTTGTTCTGTTTCGCTTTTTGAAAGGTTGCTGCAAGGGCTGCTACTGAGCATGAGATCTTTGGATCGATACCCTCGATTTATATTACACTAGCTTGCAAAACTAAGCTATACTTTTGAAATGTCATTCTTTATTAAACTATAGGTGTTAGAGATTTAAACTCAATCAAACGTTTTATAGACAATTGGATCAGCTTCTTTTGAAACCCATAAACTATTAATGTAACATTTTTAACATGATAAGACACATTTTCTAATTAAATTAAAAATAAAATAATCACATTTGAAAAGTGTGATACTTCGTTTTGCAGGCTAGTGTAGATTGATGGAAATAGGCTCCTATTATATGCAACTTAGAACATTATATCTGGGTGTAGTATTTTTTGACTGGCCTGTTGGTCGAGAGGTTAGTGGCCGCGACTGCTATGCTGGAGGTCGTGGGTTCGATTCCCACCCAAGACAAATGTTTGTACGATGAGCACGATCATTTGTTCTGTGTCTGGTTGTTATTTATACAGGGTGTCTCATTCAAATCGGTCAGTATGGAAAAGTCTGAAACTATAAGACATACGAAGATCTATTCTGAGGAACTATGTCATCGATTTTAATAACAAGAAAAACTGCATTCATACATTTTAAAAAACATCTGTACTCCGTTCGGGAATCGAACCCGGTTATTTTGAAAAAAAAAACCTACACTATTTCTATTTAGATATCAATTGTGTAGGTCTTGAGTACAAGTTGTGGAATTTTATTATTATAGTATGAGTGTATTCTTACAATATTTCCGTGATTATGACTTTTGTAACAAAATTATGAAAACAATGGGTTAAGACAGTATTGTAAAAAAAAAGTTGCCGTTTGTTCGTCAGAAATAGCTATAGAAAGAAGTTTTTAATATCCACAATTTACCAGTTAGAATCGAGCTGAGTGAGTGTAGCAGGTGTGTTGTTAAAAAAAAGAAAACATAGTCACCAGAAAACCAATTACAAGTCCTCACGTATAGTGTATTTTTGATCTGAGCACAATACAAATACACCTTATTCATTACTTACTTGTTTTTTTTTTAATAAATAAATTAAATACAAAAACAAAGAAAATAAATAAATATAAATAAAAGTAAATCCTGGTTTATATACACACTCTCATCCACGCATGCACACATACACACACACTATAACATACTCGCTTACACAATATGCACATTGATAATACCGGTCTGTTACTTTTCTGCTGCAGGGAAAAGGCCTCTTCACATACAGAGAAGGCACGAGCATTGATCACCACGCTTGCTCAAGGCGGATTGGCGATTTCAAACTTATGATGTTTGATGTTTTTTCCTTAACCAACGTCTAAGATAAACTTAGAAAGTAAATGTGAGATGAAAAAGTGACATTAGTACTCGCCCGGATTTGAACCACAACCTTGTACATGAGAGGTAAACGCCTAAACCATTGGGCCATCAAGACAATGTACAGATTGCTATCAAAGTCTGTATTCCTTTAAACTCCTTTATTTTTTTTATATTATTCTTTGATATCTAGATAATATTTCAATATTTTAATTATTGTGAACTTCGTTAAATGATAATAACTCCCATAGATTCCAGGCTCGATCTAAATAATAATAAAGACCATGTTGTAAAGCACTGTTTTGGCGAATAAAAATTATATTATTTTAATGGTTCTTACCTCCCTCTTACCCCTATCATCTTCCAAACAAATCTTCTATCGTTTCTTTAGGTTTAACTTACAAACTTTGTAAACCTAACTACTATCCAGAGTCTTGTTGAAATATTGAAAAGGTACAGAGTTGTCTGAGAGCTTCTACTAAATTAATTTTATTTATCTTTGATTAACAAACAAGAACAAGAACTTCTGGAGAAAAGTTCTTTCTCTGTTAAGTCTTCAAAGGAAAATTCCATTTCTGGCCATGTTTTTCGCATCTATGTAATAAATACTAAAAAATACACTAATTTAGTCCCTTAAATATTACTATTATCAATTTGTAATGAGTACAAAGGTATCTTAAGCTGTTTTTATGACATTCTTTTGTTTACTACAATCCCTACTTTGACAGTACAGGCCGAAAGGAAATATGTATTGAAAGAAGGGATTGCAATTCTTATTAAAAAAGCCCCACTGCGTTCACAACACAACAGGTGTTGTTTCTTTATCTGTGATGTCCTCATCCTGTCATCTGTGAAGGTTCCTCAGTAATTCAGTGTTTTTTAAGGCTTGAAAAGAAAGAATAACAAAAAAAAAAGTTTTTTTGCTATATTTATAACTCATTCTCTTTTCGTTAAGCTATTTCTTTTTTCATTTTGATGTGTGATAATTCTTTTTATATGTGTGATATTCATTAATAAAAAGAGAAGGGGGAAAATTCAGAATCTCTACCAAGTAAAATATTTTATAAAGTTTCTTAGATTCGGTACTCGTAGCGTGCTACGCTACACCCCTGCTACGCCGTAGCCTAGGGTCTACGGGTGATAAGCGTCGCTCAACGGGAATGCGCAGGCGACGACGACGCGTGGTTAAGCGGTGACAGATGGGATTACTTATACAAGGTGTTTTTTTTGATATCCCATAACTCTAGGGTTATATTCTGTAGGTAAAAATAATACTAAAACTCATAGAATAGATGGTCCAAAAATGCATAGTTTCGATATCAGATATCATCAATCATAATTAAATTATCAGTTGTTTAGTACCCGTAACACAAGCTCTGCTTAGCTTGGGACTAGATGGCGTCGTGTGAATAGTCGTGGGATATTATTATTAAGTATTATTAATATTATTTTTATTACCTAATTCAAAAATTGTCACCAGTACGACGAATCTTCTTTCTAACGTCACTTTTCTTTCACGTAAGGGTGTTTTACATTAATTATCGTGACTTTGTCGAATTATTTTGTATGATAGTAAAAAAAAAAAGGATGATTAAAACATAATTCTTATGCCAGTTGATTCTTTGATATGGTCTCAATCATACCCTAGAGTTATGGGATATAAAAAAAAACACGTTATATACCTGCATCGGTACTACTACTTCTAAAACTTTTATCCGATTCAGAATTGAACTTTTATTGTTAGTCAATTGCTTTTCGGTTACCCAAAGTTTTTGTATTTGTAACCGACTTCAGGAGGAGGTTCTTAATTCGATCTGTTTTTTTTATGTATGTACTCCGATTACTCCGAGACTAATGATTCGATTTACGTGATTCTTTTTAAGTTGGATGAGGAATAGTTGCTTTTTGGTCTCATAAATTTACATTTTTGTTCATGAATTTTTAAATAAATATAACCGACTTAAAAACAAACACTAACCGGTGTAAAATAACTCTAATTGTTTTTAAAAGCCAGTTGTATTTTTTGTAAAAAAGTTTTTTACTATTGTAGTGTATGCAAATATACTTATGATTTGTCTCGGGCGCATACGTCACAACGGCACGTAGTGCGGACCATAGTCTATACAAAGTAGAGCGCACTGAGTGGGAGGCAGTCGCTGTCCGACCGTCAGTGAGGAAGCACGTGGTGGTGCGTAGGCGAGCCAAGTACAATTATAGTGTTAGTGATACTATGTGAACACTACAATGGCGACGAGGATAAAACAGGAAAAAAAACCGTAAGTAAAGTGATTTTATGAAAAAAAAGGTTACGAAAGGGAAGGAATCGATAAAATGTGAATAATAAAAGTATAAAACGTTAAATTCTTCTTAGACATTACGAGACTTAAAAATACTATTATTGTTCCTTTCGTAATGACGCGATGAGACTTTTTAGATCGTATGCGTCTTCTTCCTTTGAAACGGTGGTAAATCTAATTTGTTAACGCTAAAATGCAGCTGCACTTAATTAATACATTACAGAATATTGTTAAGACAGTTGAGAGCAAATGTTGTACTAGGTATGCTGTTTTATTTACAACTGGTGGTAGGTTGTAAATTACGGATAAAAATATTATTTTGAAATCTGAGTAAAATATTATAAAAACCTACCAGTGATCTTGAAACTATCATAGTTTTATGGTAGGTAAATCTACAGTTGAAGATTTTCTTTTATAAACAAATTGATTAGTGAATATGAAAAACAATCACCACACCTCTAAGACGTGGTCAAAAAATAGGGAGTTTTTGGTGATTTTGTTATTATAAGGGTAGCCGTACAAATATTAAGCTTTCACTCATCATAGGAACAACAACAGTAAAATTTAAATGTTGCGGTGTTTACTTAGGAATATTTGAAAAATAATGATTGACAGTCTAGTCGTATTCATATATGCATAGAAAGAAAGGATAACTTTGGAGGTTTGCTTAGCAGTACCTATATGTAATTACACAATAATACTGATAATGAAATTAACACTAATATTATAAAGATGATGAGGAAGAAACAGGTCGTTAAACCGACTGTTTCACTATGTAGGTACAGAGGGTAATCTGAGAACATATTAAAGATATAATAAAATTCCATTATTTTGATATTAGAATCAAGCTGCTGTGGCGGTTTACAATTAATTAGAAAGAAATAAGAGGGGTCAGTTGATATTTGATTTTCCGTTAAGTTTTGTGGTTGGTTATGTAACAAAACTTTCACATTAACTCAAAACTTTACAGCAAATGCCGAACAAATGATTTAGGGAGGTTAAATCGACAACACTGCTTTCACTGAAGAACGCAAATTAGTGAGTGTGCAATACTATCGAAACTATAACTAATTAACCCCACATACTATTTTGATCAAGTGAACTAAGAAAAGTTGTAAAAAATATCTTATAATTATTATTATAACTGTAATATAAACCAGTTTTGATAAAGATAAAGAGATAAGGATAAAGATCAATTTATTCGTTTAACATGAGTAGGTTACAATACAAATAGATACATGCAATGGTGAAAAAATGAGTATGTTAACGAGCACAGCTAATGGAACATAGAGCATAGGTACATTATAAATACAGGTAAAAGTATGCTCAAAACCAAAAGAATCTCATTTAATTGAAAATATTATATTAATTAATAACAGCCGTACCTACTGGTTCGACCAAACACGAAGCTACGTTGACAAGGTCGGTCCGTAATGGGTAGCCATTCGTAACATATCGTGTCTAAAAAGGCAAGTTAGTCCGTGGATCTCGGTCCTTGTTTTTGGACTTGGACTGGATTTTGGACAACATGAGTCTGACAACCAGCTAGCCAAGGCATAAAGCATTGCCCGGTCACTGTGTTGTGGCAGTAAAATGGCAGGAATATTATTAGTATATTTTTTTTTTTCCGGTTCCGGTAGTCGAACAATAAAGACGTTTAAAAAGTGCTCTTGGAAAAAAAAAAATACAAAACTCAGTTAAAAGGACATAAAACTAAGTGTTA
Source organism: Euplexia lucipara (assembly GCA_921972225.1). Taxonomy (NCBI): domain Eukaryota; kingdom Metazoa; phylum Arthropoda; class Insecta; order Lepidoptera; family Noctuidae; genus Euplexia; species Euplexia lucipara. Next base: position 11,293,814 of record OV179144.1, read on the forward strand.
AGTGAAAGATCAAGCCAATACTAACGGACAAAGTGCGATCACATCAAAAACTCAGTGTTCTGTGCTAAACTTTAAAAAGTTACAGAAAACCATTAAAGTAAACATAACCTTCAAACTTTAAAAGTGTCACAGTGTCATAGACTATCTATACCACCATATAGACCATTGACCAAACTACCAGTAGTACCACCATTACAATTTGAGTGTTGTGAGACAAAAAAAAGTAATCTGACAGAGCTGCAGCGTAACCAACCTAATAAATCAAAATATAAAAACCGCGTTCCATTTCGCGCAATTAATTTACACGTTTAGTTCGGCTCTTTATATAGATTAACTCCGCCTTGTGGGCGGTCTGTGAGAAGAACAGCATTGAACTTGGAAAGTGTTTTTGATTGGCCGGGGGTTGTTAAAGGTTGAACCCGAGACGTGCTGTGTGCTACGTTGATGCTTGTGCCGCTGCGCCACCGTGCAAGTGACTGCGACTGCTGATTATTACCTACGGTGCGTGCCGTGTAGCTTATACCGACTGCCGCTACGAGTGATCTACAGCAGTGCTACGAGAGCTACGAGTGCCACACTGCGTCTACGCCACTGTCTATATTGTACGTAAAATCGCTGAGCCGCAGCAGATAAAGTTGCATACGTACTTTTTTTGTTTACTACTCAACTTAACACGCTCTGATATATTTTAACATGCCTAACGTGAAAAAGAGTTCACCATCCAAATCTACGAATGTAAACCTAACCAGGGAGCCCTCACACTCTGACTCTGAAGTGACCCCCTCTCCGCAAAGGAACATTACTGCGAGAACTAAGCGGCCGCGCATGGAATCGTCACCTGACAAACAGGAATCCTCGAGCAATGTCTCACTTGAACTTATTATGACTACTTTGACCGCTATGAAAACACAACAAGAAGTTACGTTTACTAAAATTTTCTCTGAAATGTCTGATGTCAAGGAAAAAGTTCATCAAATACAAAAAACAAACTCAGAAATCGAGAAGTCGATGGAATATATGTACAAACACTATGAGGACCTAAAGCTTCAAATCCTGGACCTTGAGAAGACCCGAGATAATAATGCTGAAACAATCAACAAGCTTGAGAGACAACTTCAAGATATCAAACTGAGTTCGAGGTCATCTGCTGTCGAAATCAGAAATGTTCCGAACAAAGAAAACGAATCAGTCGAGGATATGATCAATATTGTGTCTCAGATCGGGAAAAGTATCGACTTTGAAGTATCAGCGTCCGAAATACGAGATATATATCGCTTACCGGCCAAACCTGGGACGAACAAAACTATTGTAACCGAGTTTTCTTCTGTGCACACTAAAACCAACTACCTGTCGGCAGCTCGCCACTTCAATAAAAGCCGAAAATTAGAAGACAAACTGAATACAAAAGTAGTAGGCATATGTGGCGGTAAAAAACCGATATATGTCGACGAATATCTTCCCGGATCAATGAAGAAACTATTCCTGCAGTCTAGAGACTTTGCCAAAAAGAATAGTTTCAAATTCTGCTGGATTTCAAATGGCAAGATTCTACTACGCAAAAGCCCGGAGTGCAAAGAAACTTACACTGTCAGGACGGAAGATTGTCTAGCGAACATACTGAAAAAAATGTGACTATTCGACTTGTACTACATAATTACCCTGTCTCGCTTCTTGGCTATTTACTACTTAAAAAATGTATGTAAATGTCTCGTAATTATAATTGTAGAAATTTTTAACATAACGAGCGAACTTCGCACTCATAACATTTTTTTTATACACCGCTTAGCTTACAATTACGATTTATCGATTTATCGATTTATTAAGCCTTTTATAATTTTACATATTTTACTAATTTCACCCATACTTTATTCTTTACTGAAACTGACGCAATCACCTCCACACTACACTAAATTAAAAACATTCATTCTAACTAATTCCACATTTCAAATAGACTTTCCTTTACACCTATCTTTAGATTTTATTATTAATTATAAATGGCTTGTTTAAATAATATCCTTGATGAAATTGATCAACACAGTGTAGGTACTTTTCAAGTCTGTGTCCCACCCGCTTACACTTCTTTGCAAAAGGTAGCACAATCGTCATTAAAAATTATTCACATTAATATTCGTAGTGTTCACAAAAACCTTAACAGTTTTTTGATTGTCCTTGCCCAGATGCCAATCCAATTCGATCTTGTAATACTGACGGAATGCCGGCTAAAAAATGCTGGGCCAACCCCAACTCTGGATGGTTATACCGCGTATTCCACTATAAAAAACCCAATTCAAAATGATGGTGTAGTAATCTACGTTAAAAATAACCTACAATGTACTGTAACAGAACCATCTTTCTTTGTGGACGCAAATTGCTTAATTTGTCGTACTCAAGACACTGCAATCATTGGTATTTATCGTTCACCTTCATATACTAACTTAACTAACTTCTATGATAGCTTGGAAACTGCTGCGTCTACCTTAAAAAGCAGCAAATCTGTTATAGTTATGGGAGACCTAAACGTTGATATTAAACCCAACAACAAGGACCCACACTCACACGAGTATCTTCTACGTACAGCGACAATGGGCCTTTTGCCAGCTTTTCTACATCCCACTAGACCAAGTTCAAATACTTGCCTAGACCACATATTGCTTAAATCTAAATCCACATCAAACTCCTTCGTATTAGAAACAAGTATTACAGATCATCATGCTACGGCTTTATGTTTAGATAAAATTAAAGTCAACCGAAAATTAGTTCGTCTGACAACCACGCGTTTAAATTATTCTAATGCTGTAAAGGATGTAGAAAACGCTGACTTAGCCCCGGTGATGAAGGCTACTGATGCCAACGTTGCCGCAGATAATTTGATCACTACACTCAAAGGCATTGTTCTAACCCATACGTCACTCATCAAAATTTCAAGAAAGAGTAGAATACTCAAGCCTTGGATGTCACCCGAGATAGCATGCATCTTAAGCTAAATTCAGATCCGCAAAACACTTCTCTCAAAATTACTTACACAAGATACCGCAATTTTTGTAATCGTCTTATCAATAAACTAAGACGTTCTGATGAAAAACTTCAATTTATTAGAGCTCAAAATAATAGCAAGGAAACTTGGAAGGTCGTTAAAAAACTTACTCATACTGAGATAAATAAGCAGCCAGCCACGAATCTCTTAACATTGTCTACAGACCCTTTATCCTCAGTTAACGTAATAAATAACTATTTTGCTAATGTAGGTAAGACGTTGGCATCTAAAATACCTACTTCCCCTACAGACGGAGACGTAACATCCAAACACCGCACGCTAAACTCGATCGCGCTTCTCCCGGTTAGTGAAAGTGATGTGGAGTTAATTATAAAATCACTTCGGGATAACTGTGCCACGGGATGGGACAACATACCAGCCAAATTAATCAAAATGGCTCGAAACGTCCTCGTGCCTCCAATTACTCATACCTGCAACCTTGCCATATCACAAGGGGTTTTCCCGAGGGCCTTTAAAATGGCGTTAGTAACACCCGTGTACAAAACTGGAGATAAAGATCAGATCTCAAATTATCGCCCCATCTGTGTCTTAAGCGCTTTGTCTAAAATCATGGAACGAGTTCTTAATAACTGCCTAACGAATTACTTAACCAAATTCCACATTCTCGCCAATAATCAATATGGTTTCCGACATGGCATTTCTACGGAAGATGCCGTAGTCGACCTTGTGCAGTCGGTAGCTTACAAACTGGACCAAAAACAGAAATGTTATGGCATTTTTCTAGATCTCAGTAAAGCGTTCGACACTGTTTGTATTTCCAAACTAATGGAGAAAATGGAAATTGTAGGTATACGTGGCCTAGCTCTTGAAATCTTTAAAGATTATCTCTCTGACCGTAGGCAATCCGTCAAGATCGATAATACAATTAGCGCAGAGGAACGAATAACCTTCGGGGTCCCCCAGGGAAGTATTTTGGGTCCAACCCTTTTCCAAGTCTATATAAACGGCCTTTGTAATCTGCCACTCGTCAACTGTGATATTTTCACTTACGCAGACGACACTGCACTAGTGGCATATGGTAAGAATTGGAATGACGCTAAATTGCATTCGGAAAACGCATTGCGGAGGGTAATGCATTGGTTAGCAAGTAATACTTTAACCTTAAACGTTGATAAGACCAAATTTTTACGTTTCATCCTACCGCATACATCAAAACCAGCTGAAGAAACCGAAAATCTCAAAGCCCATAATTGTCAGCAAAATACAGAAGCTTGTATGTGTCTCTCATTGTCTATGGTGGCATCCATAAAATATCTTGGTGTGTTTGTCGATGAGAAACTAGACTGGGCCACTCAATTGGAGTCATTAACCGCCCGCACCAGAAGACTAATTTATATTTTTAAAAATTTGAGGTTTTCAGCTGATAAAAGTACTCTCCGAATGGTTTATTTGGCTCTGTGTCAATCAATCCTGATGTACTGTATCCCTGTGTGGGGTGGGACTCATAAAACTGAGTTGTTAAAACTAGAAAGAGCCCAAAGGGCTGTGCTAAAAGTAATTCACTTCAAACCTCGTGATTACCCCACACATATGCTGTATTCAGAATGCAATGTCTTAACTGTTAGGAAATTGTACATCTTAAGAACCATCCTCTACAAGCACTCTATGATCTCGTTCAATAAGCTGCTTGTCAGTCAACGGCGTTGTGGATTTCCTTTATGTCCAGCTGTCTCTTGCAGGACTGCCTTTGCAAGACGTCAGTTTAATGGCCTAAGTGCTAGGCTGTATAATAAAGCCCACAAAAAATTAAATATTTACGTCTTGACTAAGGGCGAGTTGAAAAACAAGCTAAACTCCTGGTTACTGACATTGACATATAGTGATACCGAAGAGCTTTTAACCACTGTACAGTAAAGAGATAGGTTAACACACAGAACACAACACAACATATCCACCTACTTATACACACAGGCATGTAAGCACTCCCACATACACATGCATGCGCACACACACACACATAGACCCAAACACATACACACCCACACCACACGCCCATACACCTACACACACATGTAACACCCACACATACTCATGTTTTTATTTCATCTTTTGTTTTTAAATTTTTATCCATAATTTAACGTAAGTACTTTGTTCGCCTACTGCACGAACCAATATTTTTGTAACCGTAATAAGACTCACTGTGAATGGATACTCTTTCTTAAGATACAGACAGATTTTCTGCCTAGTTTAGGGAAGGGAGTCCTATGACCCATTTTATATATATTGTACTGGTTCTTTTTATTTATAGCATCTTAATATATAAGACAACCTTGTATACCATGTACAAACTACTTATTGAATAAATTATTATTATATATATATTAATGGCCAATAAGGTTGGAAGGAAAATAAATCTAGTAGTGAATATAGTGAGCTATACTAGTACATTGCTAACTATTATCATTGTGACCACCTATGTATTTATACCATGTTTCTGGCAAATAAAATATTCTATTCTATTCTATAAATAGATTGAAGTATCAAGAAACTTGGTAGAAAGACTTAAATTTACTTGGCTTTAAGTATTAGCCTCTATTAAATTGGGAAACTTACTTGGCTTTAAGTATTAGCCTCCATTAAATTGGGAAATTTACTTGGCTTTAAGTATTAGCCTCCATTAAATTGGGAAACTTACTTGGCTTTAAGTATTAGCCTCCATTAAATTGGGAAACTTACTTGGCTTTAAGTATCAGCCTTCATTAAATTGGGAAACTTACTTGGCTTTAAATATTAGCCTCCATTAAATTGGGAGACTTACTTGGCTTTAAGTATCAGCCTCCATTAAATTGGGAAACTTATTGGCTAGTAGTATGAGCCTCCATTAAATTGGGAAACTTACTTGGCTTTAAGTATCAGCCTTCATTACATTGGGAAACTTACTTGGCTTTAAATATTAGCCTCCATTAAATTGGGAGACTTACTTGGCTTTAAGTATCAGCCTCCATTAAATTGGGAAACTTATTGGCTAGTAGTATGAGCCTCCGTTAAATTGGGAAACTTACTTGGCTTTAAGTATCAGCCTCCATTAAATTGGGAAACTTGCTTGGCTTTAAGTATTAGCCTCCATTAAATTGGGAAACTTACTTGGCTGGAAGTTTAAGCCTCCATTAAATTGGGAAACTTACTTGGCTAAAAGTATGAGCCTCCATTAAATTGGGAAACTTATTGGCTAGTAGTATGAGCCTCTATTAAATTGGGAAACTTACTCCTTTCTTTCTTTTTCTCTTTCTCAGAAGACCAAAATGACAGGTTACTAGCAAATATAAGTGTTATGAAAGTAGACTGTGATTGTGAGTTTGTGAGGTCAATATGAGAATGACCCTGTGTGAAAGGAAGTCAACGAGACAAACTTGCAACGAAGTTTTAAAAGATTATTGGTGAAAGGTCAATATGAGCGACATTGACGTGAATAAATAGTCAATAAGAAAGGCTACGATATTGTATTATTGAAGGATCTTGTCAATATGATAGACATGGTCGTGAATAAATAGTCATTAAGAAAGGCTACGAGATTGTATTATTGAAGGATCTTGTCAATATGAGAGACATGGTCGTGAATAAATAGTCAATAAGAAAGGCTACGATATTGTATTATTGAAGGATCTTGTCAATATGATAGACATGGTCGTGAATAAATAGTCACTAAGAAAGGCTACGATATTGTATTATTGAAGGATCTTGTCAATATGATAGACATGGTCGTGAATAAATAGTCAATAAGAAAGGCTACGATATTGTATTATTGAAGGATCTTGTCAATATGATAGACATGGTCGTGAATAAATAGTCAATAAGAAAGGCTACGATATTGTATTATTGAAGGATCTTGTCAATATGATAGACATGGTCGTGAATAAATAGTCAATAAGAAAGGCTACGATATTGTATTATTGAAGGATCTTGTCAATATGATAGACATGGTCGTGAATAAATAGTCAATAAGAAAGGCTACGATATTGTATTATGGAAGGATCTTGTCAATATGATAGACATGGTCGTGAGTAAATAGTCAATAAGAAAGGCTACGATATTGTATTATTGAAGGATCTTTAAAAGATCGTTTTGGTTAATATAGTCAATATGAGAGACTGAGACGGTCAATAAGATAGATCGTACTGGTTGAGCGAAAATGTCGTGAATGCAGTAGTATATCTACTGGTCATTAAATTGAAAAGTCATCAATAAAATCAGTAGAATATGTCAACTAGTCATTTGGCATGTCATCAAGGAATAACACAAAATACAGAAGAAAATCCAGAAGAAAAGAAGAAAAGAAGAAGAAATCCAGAAGAAAGTAAACAATAAGAAAAAGAAGAGTCAAGAATTAGAAAAAGAGCATTAAAGAAGATGAAAAAGAGGAACAGAAAAAGGAAAGAGTAAAGGGTATTCTTTTCTATTCTATATGCCTGCTGATAATTTAATTAACACATATTTTAATTTCACAGGTTTCACCTTGTAGTTGATTGGAAAACTAATTTGACTGAGTAGTTCTACGTTCCAAGTTATCTTATAAAAATAAATAACCAGTAGTTAATTCGAACACAAAGCCAAAATAGATTTCCATTACCGTGTACCTATAGACGATCGAATGGATAAACTAAATGACCACCTTAGGGTGGACTGGTGGAGAATGCCTGGGGCATTGGGTCCGCCTTTTTACAGTGTCTTTGACTGGTGCATAAAGTTTTAATAAATAAATAAATAAATGGCAGTCTACTTTCCTAGATTCGTGCAAATAGTTTTGAAATGTTTGGATACATTAATCAGCACCAAGTCCATAATTATTACAAATACAGTTTTGTAATCAATAATATCACATTAAATGTTTTCAGGATATTTAAACCCAGTAAACAACAATGTCCCGTAGCATCGTGGTTGGGTTACCCTGGACTCTGCTTAACAACGATACTGGTCGCTTATGCATGATGGCATGGAAGCCGTCGACCCTGGCCTTCACAAACTTACCAAAGTGTACCTAACCTAAATCTTCAAATTGGTAACATAATTATAATATATCTATAATGTGCGATTATAATACAAGATTTAAATTAGTGTTTCCTTGCAACATTAAACACAGTAGGTTGAAAATCATACATTGAAATAATTATAGTACCTTCCTGGGTATATTAAAAAAAAAAAAGATTTAAGGTCAGCGGAAAGTTAATGATAAAGAAACCAAGTAACTCAATCCAGAAAACACGTCTACTTCAAGTAACAAACATTAAATTAAAATATGATTTAAATAAAAAGAGAAAGGGAAGAGAAAGACATAGACACAGCAATATATATTACATTTATATAAAAACCTATTAGATTGAATAAAAGAAAAGTAAAGAAAAATAATTATCTCACTCGTGATTATTCGAAAAATGTAGCACTTAATAATACACAATGATAAACAACAAATTTAATTAAACTATTTAGTTTAACTAAATGATAACAAAAAAAATGACAATTCATTAATGAGCGTAAAATTGTAGTATCTTAGAACTATTTGTAATGTCATAAATACTTTCTAATAAATGCATACGTTTATAACGTATTAATACCTGGATCTATAACACGTAATAGTTACAGATGATTTACTTTTAAATAAAATAAATTAAAACAAGGAAGGGATGTAGTGTATGCAAATATACTTATGATTTGTCTCGGGCGCATACGTCACAACGGCACGTAGTGCGGACCATAGTCTATACAAAGTAGAGCGCACTGAGTGGGAGGCAGTCGCTGTCCGACCGTCAGTGAGGAAGCACGTGGTGGTGCGTAGGCGAGCCAAGTACATTTATAGTGTTAGTGATACTATGTGAACACTACAACTATTTTTAATCAAACATTAGCAAAAGAGACATGTTTAGTTTTTGTGTACAGACCTATATCTTTGTTCAGAATTTTCGTTTCTTTAATTCTTTTACCCAAACATTGGAATTGTAATAAATTGCCTCGAGATACGAACAAAACATACGCGTACGTTGTTATCCAATTATTCCAAAAGCCTTAAGCAAAGTATTTAAACGTAACAGTCTCATATGTTCGTATCTAACAAATGTTATGATAGCGAGAGCGGTTAACAAAACGCTTACTTCGTTACAGACCCTGGTTATTTACTAACTTTTAGTCTAGGCATTAATTTTCTCAAAGTAAATACATCCATTCTTTTTTATGAAAAGAACCGCTGAGTCAGTTGTGATAATGGCGGGCGCTGATTGTGTAGACAGGATGAGTTTATAAAATTTAAACAAAATCTGTAATCGATATTTTGTAAAGACTATAAGTATCATTATGCGGCACATTGTATTTTAGTATTCATAAACGACCAGCGGGTTGAGAGAAGGGGTACACAAAGCTGTATTTATTTTGTGCCAACATTATGCTTTTGAACCTTTTAATATTTGCATTGCGGTTATATCACGATATTTAAGTGAAATTACCATTATCTTTGTTGCGGCGATAGTTACGAAAATTGTTATTAAAACACATTACATTTCATTATTGAACGTGCGGTCGCCGTTGAAACACATAACACTCTCATTTAGGCTTTGTTGTCAGCTAAAAAAGTTTTTTTATTATTTTCATAAAAAAACAATACAAGGTGTAAACTAACTCTAGTTTCGGTGGTTTGGTTTCAATCATTATTTGGCGCTGAATTTTTTTTATTTTTTTTTGTATAAGTTGTAGTGATATCTATCTCGCCACACGTACAAACTGATGACCGATATCCTACATCGCGGTATCAGAGTTATCCGCGTAATTTGAACTTATACAAGTTCCCGACTACAACCGTCGGACTGCCCGACTCGGGCAGTAGTTAGCCCACCAGACGCAACACCTGTCTGGTCGGAGGATCCTCCCTTTTCAATGGTGGATGAGGAACTTTTCAGCTTGTTCGTCATACCTCCAAACTGGTGACCCTGACGTGATTACATGGATGATTTTTTTTCAAATTATTTTTGGGGTTATACGGAAAGTAAAACAAAATAATAATTTTTCAAGTCGGTTCATATGTAACGGAGTGCTGTGGTTACACACATAGGAAAAAGAACACAACCAAATTGAGAAACTCCTTTTTTTGTACATCGGTTAAAATTAGGTGCTGCCTCTCTAGTCCGTTTTACTTTGTCGATAATATATGAAACGTTATCCTAATCCACGATTACGTAATGGTATCTAACCCACGTCTGAGAACATTTAAGCTTCCACATTTACATGACTAGGTATCCAACTATGTCCCTACCTAACAAGCTACTTTTGACCCACAAATACAGTATTCAGGTATTCCACTCAGATTTCAGGATACCTGGGGAGCACTTTGGAATAAACTAAAACGTGTTTAAAATTCCACTTGCGGCTCTCAAGTAATCAAAGTTACTAAGAATATAATGAACCTTGTTTATTTGATGCCTGTTTCTTACAGTTTTGTGGATTAAGCTTTAAGTTATTAAGGCTTTAATTGCAAGACAAAGATAATATTTAATTTTTAACCGACTTTCAAAAAAGGAGGAGGTTCTATGTTCGTGTGTATGTATTATTTTTTATTTTTTTTATGTATGTTACCTGATTTCTCCCCATTTGTGGACCGATTCTCAAAATTCTTTTTTTATTTGAAAAAAATTTCTCCTGAAGTGGTCCCATTTTAATTTGGTGAAGATCTGGTGCTGAACTTCGGAGATATACAACGGAACTCTTCAAAAATGAACGGCAAATCTGTCGTGATTGCTGGAATCGCTTGGATGTTTATTGTTTATACAACATTATGACGTATCATCACGCCTGTATGCTCTGAGGGGTACGCAGGTGGGTACAATATACCTAGATTTCGTCAGTTAGGTATGTTAATTTTAATTTATTAGGGATTAGTGGAAAACCCTATTATGATGACATGTATTGTTAACAATTAACAATGTAAAATAAATTGATGGCAAATGTTTTTATGGTAACAACTAAAAATGGAAAAATAAAGAACTTTTTTGCAAAAAATAAAACCGACTTCAAAAAAACACTAAACGGTGTAAAATAACTCTAAATTCGGAAGTCGGTGGCCCATCATGAGTAAGACAAACCCACCAAAGCCACAAACTTCCGAATTTAGAGTTATTTTACACCGTTTATTGTTTTTTTGAAGTCGGTTTTATTTTTTGCAAAAAAGTTTTTTATTATTCTATTCTTTCTTGTGTGAACTTTTATACTGTGTGGAATATTGAGGCACATTTGTATAATATGGGTTTTGTACGTGATAATGAACCTCTCGCGTTGAAATTTCCCATAGATTTTACTACATTTTCTCATGTTCTTTTTACTTTATACTGTATAAAATCATGATTTCTGTTGGATTGCGATCGAGAAGACGAGAGTTCGATCCCCATCGAAAGCACCTATTTTCGTGACTACACGACACAAACATGTTTAGCTTAGTTGGAGGCAATAAAAAGACTACTGTAATGCATGTTGTGCAACCCACATTGCTAGCAAGCATTTTTTTCAAAAATAAAATTGGTTTAGAGAGTCTCATGATCACTTTTGTTATTATGGTTAATAATAGTTCCCAAACTTAGACTTGACTTTAGTTTAAATGCCGTGATGGCCCAGGTTAAGGATACCTCTCATGCATGAGGTTGTGGTTCAAATCCGGGCAAGTACTAATGTGACTTTTTCAATTCATATGTAGGTACTTTCTAAGTTTATCTTAGACATAATTGACATCGGTGAAGGAAAATGTCGTGAGGAAACCTGAACTTATAGTTAATATAAGTTAAAAATCGCCAATTCGCCTTGAGCAAGCGTGGTGAACAATGCTCGAGCCTTCTCTGTGTGAGAAGAGGCCTTTGCCCTGCAGTGGGACAGTAACAGGCTGGTATTATTAATAGTTCCCAGCAAAAAAAGCATCTGAAAAATACTAAAAACATATGAAAAAACCGACGAATAATTACAACGTTGGGGTTCCAGGGTGGAGTTCTGGACTCCACCCTGATGTAACTTACTTTATTGTAACGTTATCTGCACGATTCTATTGCATATTATTTAACCCTATCTAGAAAGGAAAAGACCTGCTCGTAAATATTTGAAGATCCCCCATTTCCAGAACATAAAGTATTACAGTGTCTTTGATAGTACGGATCGTCGGTGCCAATAGCACGTAATAGAAAGTGCTATCTAAATATTTTATTTTCAAATATTTACACCTTGCATTTACGTAACATACCTAAATACATATTATATGTGGGTATTTGTGTGCCCGTAACAGCACAAAGGGTGTTACATAGTATAAATAAATAATAATGCGTTGGGTTCATGTAGTTACCAATATTAGTCGCCAGCCGATCCAGGCGAACCATAATAACTTGTTTTTCTTACTGAGTCTCACTAAGAAAACTCCCATGGAATAATAAGCAGTCAATTGTTTTTTCCTTTTGATTACTGAATCGGTAGTTACGTACATCGAAATCAATAAAAACAAATCACCGGATTATATCTATCCTAAATCGTATAATTTATCTACAACAATAGATCGAACCATCGGCTTATTTCAAAAAGCCTAACGCTATTTTAATTGCCGTAGACATGTGATTAAAATTCATGCAAGGGGTAGATTATACCGTACAAGAACCATACTCAAAATAATATTTTATCTTTAATAAGGTTATGTGGTCGCAATATTCTTAAAAAGGGATCCATAGCACATAAATATTCCACGAATATATATATTTCAAATATTCCACGACTTTTTCACACAACGCCAAGCTTAGCTAAGAGCTTGTGTTATGGGTACTAAACAGCTGTAAAAACATACTTATATATTTCTAAATACATACATATTATATAGATAAATTACACCCAGACACAGAACAAATCATCATGCTCTTCACACAAAGATTTGTCCTGGGTGGGAATCGAACCCACGACCTCCGGCATAGCAGTCAGGGTCACTAACTACTAGACCAACAGGCCAGTCGATAAATGTGATAAATAAAAAGGTTTTATGTTGACAGATCTGTCTGTGTACATACAGTTAATCCACGTGACAGACCTAGGTAAAGAGGAGTAGAAAGAAAGTAGGCTTATAGTCGAATCCAGACTAGTAATAATACCTACTGTCTAATTTCACACTCCTCCGTGCACGCAATATTCTTAAAAAGGGATTCATAGTTTTTACTTAGCAAATGAATGTTAAAAATAAAAAGGTTTTTACGTTTACTGAATATGTGTCGGTATTCTGTATACATACAGTTAATATACGTGACAATGTGGAGGTGAAGAGGGCAGAGATTTACGTAACAGTAACTATTATGTCCGCCTGCGGTCATGGACCAAATGACCAGTCTATCCACGACCAACGGAGGCGTTGATAACAAATCTTTCAGCCCGCCCGCCTGCATCTACTCTCAATTACTTTTTACTATTTTTCACTTACACAATGCCCTCTCAGACAATCAAAGGAATGCTATTGTGTTGAAAGTAAGAAACTGTTTACTTTCAATTGAACTTTTTTAATTAGTCTTTTAGCTAAAGATTTTCAGGGTGAAATCGTTTTTTTTTTCATGGGACTTAGAGATTAAAGATTTGGTAAATTCAAGGCATTTGCGTTAAGGTATTTAATTAGTTTTTTTTTATAGGCAAGTAACCTGTCTCCGAAATTTCTTAATTGATTATGTTTTAAATTCTATAGGAGGTATAGGATTATTCCAGTATATAGGGTGACTGGTAATTAGTGACCGATACTTAAACCCGTGATTGTACTCATGAATACGAATAACTTTCCCAAAGAAACTTTTTTTATTCTCATTAACTTTCAATTAATTCAATTACGTCAGTACTGCACAATAGGAGCGGTAGGGGTGGCGGGGAGCGTGTGGCGCTACTACAAGTAGATTTTGCCCTTCCCGAGGTCAGACTATCAGCTGATAGATCGTGCCGATTCGTGCCTACTGTGATCGATCACAGGTGCGCGCACGGGAATTTCAAACAGCGTTTTTGTTATTTTATTGTGTTATAAGTTATTGTGTACAAAAAAAAAGTTTCTTTGGGAAATTTAATTGAAATCATGAATACAATCACGTGTTTAAGGATCGGTCACTAATTACCAGTCACCCTATGTAACAAGGTTTAGTATAATTCGTTATCAAAAATAAAACTTATTAAAGCTAAAATTGATTTCAAATAGCAATAAAATTGTAACGACGAATAGAAAGCAAATCGAATGGAAATCAATAACTTTAAAAACTGCATTACGTTCATGTAACAGTCGACATTAATTTATTCTCTTTAATCTTTAAAAAGTCTGTTACGAGTTAAAAACAAAAAAACAACTCCTAAGTGCTGTCCTAGAACTAAGTTAATGTGTATTCTGTGAATTGTAAATGATTGCAGTACATTTATTTTCATTGACATTCTATTAAGTAATTTCTAACAACATTCGTGTTTCGCTATACATGATTCACCACTGTCAAAACTTTTCAGTTATAATAGAAATGGATGGGCAACACGTAAACTGTGGAGTGAACTCACGAAAACAAGTATAGTTGTGGTTGCAGCGGAAGGCTCCGGCGCTCTCTATAGCGGAATTGTGACGTCAGAGTCAGTCTACTTCGTCCACAGAACGACGAACGTTTGCGGCCCCGGCACACGCATCCGGGACCACAAATCTAGGTCACAACTTACAACAAATATTAAAAAAAAATACGTCACAAAATGAGGATAGTTGCTAAATTAAAGTGACATGAGTTTATGTGTTAAGAAATAGGCTTATTTAATTTGATTTGATTTAATTTATGCATTTTCATGAATTAATTTTTCATCAATTTTTATTTAATTTTTTATTTCCATTTAAATTTTAGTATTTTTATTATTTCTGGCCAGTTTCTGAATGATAACTCACAATCTTAAATTTCATTGTACCTACAGATGCCAGCACATCAAGTTACCCCAATGTGTCAAATTTTCCCAACTGAATATGAACCTTATTCTGTTTGACATAAAGTTGACAAACGATCAAAGAAATTTGACACATTGGGGTAACTTGATGTGCTGGCGTCTGTACAACCAAAAATGTATTTAATTAAATAATTCTTTTTTATTTTTTTTTGTTATTATTAAAACTGGGAGTACTGTTTATTAAAATAAGTTTCGGAAGAGCAAAGTGTCCTAATACAGGCAATTTCTGCTTAAAAGGGCACTTCGAACACTAGTTATAGTACTTGTCATGTAAAAGAAAAATACTTAAATGATTATGATAATGATAAAATAACGATATTTATTTCTGTAAATTGATTTTGACATACACCTTTTATACGTCATTTTTCAACTTGTGAGGTGAGATCAGTGTGTTACTACTCTGAGAAGAAATACCGAAAGAAACACTTTCTTTTAAGGTCCAGTCATTATCTTGGCCAGATCATGTTCTCAGATGCAAATTGCCATGCAGATTAGCGTCTGAGATGGTCTTTTGAGGAAAGAACCACACAGATTGACCAGTCCAGTGCGCGTATTGGTCAGTAAACTTGAGCTCAATTTTATTCGGTATCGCAACTGAGTTCGATGACCGATCAGCAATCGGCTGGGACTGCAGATCACTAAACGTTTAGCTGAACTGATCCGTATTCTGAAATTACTTGTAATCGAAGATTGACGTTTGATCGCCGGCCTCGTTTCGACACGGTGCTTAGCTTAGGCACTGTTTTTAAATGATTTTATTTTAATGACACCATTACCCGCAGCCGCTATCAGGCGAAATGACGAAATAATTTGGATATCTTTAAAGATTATAATGACATCAACATTGACGATTAAATTGTATTTACTAGTCGCTTTGTATTCAGTCAAGCAGAGATTTTAATAAAACTGTTTCGAGTTGCTTTGATGTTAGTGTAAAGACAAATTGTTTGGTTTTCATTAGAATTTTAGGGTTTGACGAACTCGTCCACCTCTTACGTTATACTAGTTTTACGCATACTACATAATGTGGTTCATCCTAACATTTATTTAAGTCTCAAGAGATCGAAAGAAATGGAAAATGTGTCAGTGAATTCCTCGTCAGGCCAGCGACTACAGCCAACAGCCCGTCGCCCGCCGCCGCTACTTATTTCACGATTTTGGATCACGTTTTTGCGACACATGCTTCCAACGCTTCAGTTGTAGGTCGTAGACATTAGGGTCAAAGACTCCTTGTACTATTGGTTTCATCATGGTAACATGTACTAAGTTACACGTATTACGTTGGTCTTTAAATAGTACAGATTTATTATGAATAAATATTAGTCTAGAGTCGTAATTGTAAACGTGCGCTATTAAGCGGCTTTTAGGGGTATTGTAGCCGAATAACTTCACATGGAAACAAATTGAAGATTAAAGGTTTTTGCGATACAATACTAGCTCTTGTCCTTTTTTCTAAATAATAATTTACTAGTTATTCCCACGACTTCGTCCACGTGAAATTTCATTGGTTTTACTTGTTTTGCATGGATCCCTTATTCTTTTTCAAAATTAATCTTAGTCCTGATAACATCAGTTATTTGACAGAGAAAGTACGGTCTTAATTTAACCAGCTGTTTTGCAGATTATATCAAACAAACACAGACTAACAAAACAAATCAAATTCTTTTCTGAAATTTGGAATAGTTACCTACTAATTCTAAAGTTACATATGTTACCTAACTAGAAAAGTTAGTTAACATATGTAACTTTAGTTTAATTTGATTTGTTTTGTTAGTCTATGTTTGTTTGATATAATCTGCAAAACAGCTGGTCTATACAGACACTTTAATTTAATTCATTTGTAGACAGGGGATGTTTTTTATCCAGCCAAATGTTTACTGGGTGTGTTTGTTTTGTACATACATTTGGGTAGAGTAGGAATTATCTTATATTGATTTCATATTTACGGAACAATAATGAATAAGTTTCCGAGCAACGTAAAATAGCATCGGCCACAACTGTTGGCGCGTCATTATTTAGTCGTCTCGTGTAACGCGTCACGTACATCTGTGACTGTAACTAAAGTAGCGCTCACAAGAACTGATCGCTTCTGTTACGTAACGTTCGTAAAATTTTATCACTCTTTCATCCCTTTCAAAGTACGAAGCCCAAGTGGCGCTAATGCACTTTGTGTAACCACGTGTGACAGGAATATGTTAGTGCGATCGTTTATGATAGCTTGCATACCGCCCGCGAGGACGTCAACTCCCTGCACGAAACCGGGCAATGTCCTTTCTAGTTTTTCTACAATTTTGTGTACGTAAAATTTTCTTACAAATCGTTTTACGATCTAATGAATAAAATATGAAAAAAAAGTTGGTAGTCTTGCTACGACAGCTACAAGATAGTAATTTAGCCATTAGATGTCGTGGAGCTATGATTAAACCGATAGAAAAATTGAAAACCTTTTACTATTAGATTTTTAGAACTATACGTATACACCTTATAATAGTAGAAGTTACTAGCGGTTGTCAAGCGGTTACACCCGCGTAGTTTACGTTCCCGTGTGAATACAGGGATAAAAAGTAGCATATGTCACCCGGGGATAGTGTTGCTTCCCAATCTAATAGCTTGTCTAGTAACTTTTATGTTTATTCGTTACATACAAAAATACAATTTTTTTCCTCTTTTTAAAATATGTTCAGATAACCATACATATAATTTGGAGGATTAAAACCTCCTTATTTTTAAATCCTCCAAGCTATATGTATGTTTTGAAATGTTTAATTGCAGTTCAATTTGGTTATCACAGCAATACAGCTGCAATTAATAATTTCAGATATTATATTACGACGTTCATCCCGGCATCCGGATCCCACTTCAATTAATCATTTTATTCCAACAGCAAACGAATTAACATATACTTTAAATACAGATCGTCTGATAGCAGAAATCAGAATAAGTGCTCTTTGAGTTGGTTGGGTAAATAAAGTTAAATTGGGAGCAAAGTTTGAATAGCTGAAGATTTGATCGGGGGAGGAAAAAGTCGAGTAAAAACAGGATACAGATTAATTGGGCTAGTGTGACAGTGGAAGGTTCATCCTTGTAGCCGGAGGATTGATTAGACGGCGCCGGCACGGTAATTAATTGACGCATCCGGTTCTATTCCGTTTTTTGTCTGCCAGGGTTTGATTGAATTTTTCACTTCGCCGCCAATACGTTGGGTGAAGTAATCAATTTACTGACACTTCATTAGCCATGAAAATTACTTAAAGGAGTAGATACAAAGCAATTTTGTGGAATACACCATACACATTCTCACCTTCATGAACTCTAAAAGCAAAGTATAAGCACAGTCTATTAATGAAATGAAATGAAACGACATTTATTTCTGTAAGTACCTTGTAATATCTTTAGTAGTAGTTTGTATATATTTCTAGATACCTAATTTACATGCCAAAATTTTAAAACTAAGTATTCTGTAATGAGGTGAGCATTTTAGTGGTCGCAAGTGCTACTACTGAGGATGACTTCCCGTGTTCGGTCCCCGGGTAAAACAAAGCATTATTAAATTTTTCCATCTGGAATTTCTCCATAGCAGCTCGTTGTCAGAATTTCCTGCCCCTTTGATGACAATAGGCTTACACCCTATTATATGGGACTTAAACTTTACTGGTGAAATGTGGTTGTACTTCAGATACGCGTGATGTTACGTCACGTTACGTGAGCAGTGTAAAAGCTCTCCTGAATTCAATCGACATAGCTGTCTGAGTAATTACTGTTCGGTGTGTCTGATATACAGGACAAAACACATCTGTAGATAACTTTATATCTTAAGATAACTTTGTGTTAGATTGTAGGTCCTTTGTATCAGCTAATATCGTCTGCCAGGTCGACCGGGTTATCAGCAATGAATCTCTTTTAGACGTCGTCCATAATGTGCAAAGCTTGCTACAGAGAAGAACTTACTAAAACAACACTGTCGGTTGCCATATTGGTTTTTAGTTCCTCACATAGTGTACCAGTTCATATGTTTGTCAGGCCGAATGACATGAACCTCATATGGGATGGATCGATGTATTCCAATGTGTTTTTTAGGCATTCCTTTTTTTAGAATTTTGTGAGTGTAATTTTAGTTTTATTTTTAACGTGCCTAAGTGATTGGATCTAACGGCAGTCCATTTTGTAGTTACCGTGTATTCTTTTTAATTAATTACTGTACGCTAGCCAAACAGTACGTAATGGGCATTGAAAAGACTTGGACAGTGTTACAGAAAGACAAAATATTAAATTAGTTTTATAATAATAATTGGTCGTCCGTTACCAAAAAATTGTATTGTTGTAAGTAGCTTTCGTCGCCGCTATTTTTTATTGAGCTCCTTATTCTTTTAATTTCAAAAGATTCGCTTTTGTCTTTCACTCTTAGTTCTTCATGTCTCATCGGAAACCTTTTAATATTACAAGTTAAAATCTTACTTTGTTGTAGGAAGGAAGTGGTGGCCTAATTACGAACGTGAAGAAGGAAAAGTTTAATTTAAAAATTGGGGCGAGATTTCTTTTTTTCAATGCCGGTGTATAGGCGTAGAATATTAAGTCTTTTTAAAAGCAAATAATACGACGCTGACGGTGACATGCAATGAAATGGTTTCAGAGTTCCTGTCTCTAATACCTACGTACGAAACTATTTTATGATAAAGTTCGGTATAATATAAATTTTACCAGCCTGTTACTATGCGCATGGCAGTACAAAACCCTCTTTTCATACAGAAAAGGCACGAGCATCGATCACTAGATACCCTTGCTGAAAGCGTATTGGCGATTTCAGACTTATATTAACTGTAACTCTAGATTTCTACACAATGTTTAGCCTTTAGCAATGTCTATGATGTCTAAGATAAACTAAAAAAATGTTGCTGAATTTTTGCGGCATGAGAGCTGAACCTTATTAGAACTATACATCACACCGAACGAAACAGAATGTTCATCCGCTTTTGTTTCACACTTGTGATGCAAAAACTAAAAATTGGATTGTGTGTGTCTCCGACAGAGCATCGCACCACTTTTGGTGCAGAACTAGGATAGGTCACGTCACTAGAGGCGTTCGTTCAATCAATGCGAATTCAAAACTTTGATGGCACTAGTAGTTCCGGCGTCGATCCAACTTTGGTTTATGGAGATACCGCTAGCGAGTGCGGGAAGTGTCTACCTATCGTGTGGGAATCACTAAACTTACGTATGCTGTCTACTCGCACGGCGAAATTTATCAATTCGAGAGGTTTGAACAAGTATTTTATAGAGCGAGTAGAATTTCTAGTAATACACATACTGTAATTATTATTATACTATATTTTTTCCTGTAAAGTAAACATTTTATACGCCATGCAAGGCAGCGTATAGCGATATTTTTTATATTTAACAACCTTGTACAGACGCCAGCGCATCAACCTACCTCAAACTCTCAAATTTTCCCAGTTGAACATGAACCTTATTGTGTTTAGCAATGATATTATAAGTAAAAAGGAATAGATAGGTTACCTAAACAACATTCGATCTTTAAAAACGGCACACTAACGCACGCACGTGTCCCTTGACGTTGCGACGCGACACTGAGGTCAAGTGTGGCTAGTTAGCCACATTTTAACGTATCGCTTGCTGAGCGTTTATAACCTATCTGCGCCTTTTATGTATAATCTAATATAATATTAATGGTGTTTAGGATAAAGTTGAAAACCTATCAAAGAAATGTGACACATTAGACTGTATGCCTATGTAACACAAATAAATAAATTTGAATTTGAATAATACACACGCGGTTTTAGATATAACAAAAATAAAACTACAGAACACCTCCCAGTACAATTCTTACATACCTACTGGTTTTGCTTCGTTTACGTTTATCATGATGCTTGTCGTACACACACGCCGGTTGGGAGTACTACACACCTGACCTTTCTGAAGGACATGCCCAGTAAAGTACAGACCTTGATGGCCTTCTAGGGTGATCCCACTCGACGTTTTAACTTACATTTGCCTAGGAATTACCTTTTATTAGTCGCCTTTCATTCATCCGGTCAACGTGACCATAGCATCTAAGCATTACTCTCTTAAATAAAGTACACTGATATTCTCGCGTTGGTCTAGTCCGATTCCCTGGTTAGGCAAAGTGCTGCTGAGTATTTTTTTTTTCAAATGAAACGGATCAATAGGTCCCCCTGTTCAGGATTAAAGCCTGGTTGCTGGCAATAGGCTCGCGTTAGATACCTCCTAGAAATTATGTACAGACGCCAGCACATCAAGTTACCCCAATGTGTCAAATTTTCCCAATTGAATATGAACCTTATTCTGTTTGACATAAAGTTGAAAAACGATCAAAGAAATTTGACACATTGGGGTAACTTGACGTGCTGGCGTCTGTACCTACACCACAGTGTGTGATACTCAGCAGTACTCGCAACCGCGTCTTTGTGTAACAATTTTTTTTTTTTGTATAATTGGTTTACTCTTGACCTTAATCTTGTCCTGCGGTCAGAAAAGAGGTCGACGATGAAACGAGCTTACCCAAAAGAAGCCTATTAACTCGCGACTTAAACAGATTGGGGTCATATGCACTCGGAAACACCGATGCAGGCAGAGAATTCCACTCCTTGGCTGTGCGCATAATGAAGGAACAGGCAAAGCGCTTGGTGCGAATGTGTGGAATATCTACAAGGAATGGGTGATATCCTGTAGTGCGTCTGGATTTCCGATGGAAAAAAGGAGATGGTGGAATAAGCTCGTGGAGCTCTAGAGCACACTCACCGAAATACAGTCTTTAAAAGACCGACCGGCATGCAACTACGGCGTTGGGCCAGAGTATGAAGCTTGGTACCCGCCAGCTTTTCGTCACATTATGAACCTCTTGGCTCTGCGCTCTACTGAGTCAAGTACAAATGTATGAATGTAAACGAAGCAAAAGAAGTATTAAAGAATCCTAGGCGCTCTGTAGTTGTTGCCTATCCCCATGGGAAGAAGGCGTGAGTTTATGTATGTATGTATGTATGTATCTCAATATGTAATAGGTGATTAAATATTGCGATGAACGTGATTCTTAGTATCAGGAATAAACTAATGTGATGTAATATTTGTGTTTACAAGATGCAGTTTAGTTTAGCATTTTCAACGTAACCTGTAGGTACCTGAATTTTGAATCGTTTCAGTTTAATTTCTTAACTCGCAAACATCAAAACTTCTCAGGTGTATTTTCGATAACTCACAAACTGCTGAATGTTACAACCAGTTGTACGGGCTTCAATAATCCGATTCGAAACAATGAGTTTAAAAACTTATTTGCGAGTTTGGCACTTTGTTATTTTGTGAAAGTTATATAAATACACCGTTTTTTATAAAACTGTTGTTAAAGTTGAAATTTACATTGCCTAAAAAGTGAAAAAAAAAAACACAGAAAGTAAGTGTTATAACAAATAATTTATTTACATTTCATAATCTTAATGTTTAATTTATTTATATTGTATTTATATTCAAATCTAATTTCCCTACTTCATCACAATATACAATAATTAAGGTATAATCTAATCACATTTTATAATCTTACATTTAAATTAAACAATGGTTTGTCATGACGCAATTTGCGTTGTAATTGAATCGAATGTAATGAAATCTTGTGAAATGAAGAATTTAATTGCCTTTCACAAAGGTCTTGAAATGAAATTGGATACAATAATGAAACACAACAGTTAAATACTAACAGACACACACATGCTACTCCTAAAAACTTTGTACATACTATTTCCAGTTTTATTTTACAAGCGATCTCTATATTATTTACTGGAGTGAGAATTCACAACGCGCTTAAACTAGACTATAAATACTTAGATCCTCATTGGTAAGTGGCCGTTATTATTGATGAAATCGAACACTGGCACTTTATCTAGTTCACTAGTAGAGGATTTTTTCAGCTTTTTGCGCTGCGAGTGCCATCTCCCTTACTTTTACCCGATGTATTTTGCCGGAGGGCGTAACGGGTAATGAATCTACGAAGAAAAGACCGCCGTTCACTCGCTTTCCTTCCATGTTCTCTGAAAACAATAAGTTAGCAATTGAGTAAGAATGAAGAATGAAATTGTTTAGTCGTGTGGCTAGCCGTTAGTAATAAATTTGAAACGTGTGTGGTCCCGTGAACGGCAATAGATTGTGCCACCTGCGACGTTGAATGCGATCTACCTACGGTCGACGGTGATACATTGAGCTCGCAAAGCATTCCTTGCGATGATTGACATTGAAAGTTGAATTTAGCGAGCCATCGTAATATATTTCGCAACTGAACCTAGCTTTTCAAGTTAAATTTGATTGTAGACTTTGATTAAATAGGTTTCGCCTTTAAGATTCTTGATTATTATGTTTCTTGGAAATATGTAAATCGATATGTAGGTATCTACCACCAAAGGGAAATTATAATTTATATTATCTCGAATACCAAGCCTCAAGGGGGCGACCTCCGTTCACTTGCCTTCACATCCATCATCAGTTGTTTATAATATAATCAATTTAATATTGGAGATTATATTATTTTCAACATTATCTTGTGAAGCGGCAAATTTAAAAAAGAGCTTGTGACTATACATGGTTGGTAAGTATTTGAGAATATGTGATTCATACCTTTACTTATAAAGGCTCACATACTAAATTACCTAGGTATTTACTTTGTATTTACAATTATACCTATTGAAAAAATATCCGTCTTCACTGGATTAGCGGACGCTTGACGATTGATTGTGAAAATTAATTATCTTTTTTACTTTCTGCTGTAATTGTGGTCGTGATTTAAGATTATTATCAATTCACTATCATTAAATGGAACTGATTTAAGATTGACAAGTTTTCAACGTATACAGGAAAAACAATAATTAAAATTGATTAACCGTAGTAGCTTATTTTAATGAAAATATCACGTGCAATAACATAATTCATTAAAACAGTAACTTTGAGCTGCATTTTACCGTTCAGTTTTATTGCAAATTGCAACTGTACGGAATGTTTTTTCTGGGATATAATGCGCGGCTGTGACTGTCGGACAAGCTTATCTCCCTAAAAACTAATATGTTAATATTTTTATACTGTGGAATCGTATGCAAATGTTGTTTTTTGAGACCATATATTACAGCCACTTCAAAGGACATGACGAGATGGCACAGCAAACAGATTTTGTATTTCTGCCTTGATATTGCTGCTGAATGTGAAATGTATTTGGTAGACACAGTTGCGCGTTGTTTTACAAATGAATGTTATTAGACACTGCGCAAAATACGGGCCAAATGTTACACAAGTAATTATGACATGCGATATGAATTTTCTTGAATCATCAAATGAGTACGCAGATTTATGATTGCTCTTTCTCAACGAAATATTAGAATTTTCTGAATATACATTGCTAGATGTATTCGTAAGAGTACTTTTTAATAAGAAAATTTGTTAATTGTGTTTAGATTACATAGCTGAGTGTTTCTTAGATGAGTTAAACTCTTTTGACCTGACCAACAGTGATAATATGCAAAAATTAAACCGTGAAAATGTTGGTGAAGTGACGGCGAAGAGATTGGGAGTTTACTTCACCCTTACTTTGGCTATCTTTTTGCGGGTTTTTTTAGGGAATAGGCTAAGTGTACAAACAATATTGGTAAATTTTAGTTGCTAGTCTGTGATATGTATATAAGACCCATGAAGATATGTTCACTATTACGCGAATTCTTTCAAAAACATCATATTTGTCATTGAACATAAACCTCAACTAGCTAAAAGGGAAAACTAAATTTAGTTTGCGGTACACTGACACACAATCTACCTACTTATCGATATAGGTACTTATAATACCCATGTGTTCAGTAGAAGATTATTAATCAGGTACAATGACATATTTTCTACTAGCTTTAGTAGATTATGACATATTAAATCAAATATTTCCAATGGTTATCATATCGTATTTTATTCAATGGCAATATTGATAAAGTAATTATTGTAAAATATAGTTCAAGGGAACTATACTCTTGAAATGTATTTAAAATAATCATCAAATGCGTAATTACAAGTAGATTTAAATCACTTGTTTTTTATTCTTTATCAGATCTATACTAGTTTTTACTAGTAAAGAGGTAAGTTTGTGAATTTCTAACGTTGTAGGGGTAATCTCGGGAACTTCTAAACCGATTTTAAAAATTCTTATACCCATGAAAAGCCGCTTTATTTGTAAGTCTCGTGGGCTATTTTATTTTAAAAAGTAATAGGTGACGAAGTCGCCAGCAAAGTGCTTGTTGAATATGGTTCTGTCATTTAAATTACCTGTGGGTTGATTTTAGTTGTTATAATGCATGTTTTGGGACCACACACGTAAAGAGACTAGTCCAATCTTGCTACCCGTATCGTTTTATTGTAAATTGCAATGTATTTATAAATCAGTACCCGATCAAAATCATTATCATCGACTAATCCATCGACTTCGTCGGTCAAAAGTATAAGAGACGTGGAATCAAAATACTCACTTCTAATTAAGTCAAACATCTCCTTCGTGTCAATATTGTCGCCGTTTCTTCTCTGCAGGGCAATGATGGGCATTTCCATACATTCAGGTACAGGAAGGCACACGACGCAGGCATCCACAACTGATGGGTGACATTTGATAATGCCTTCCATTCGTAAAGGTGAAATCTGTAAGTAAAATAAAGTTTTAGTATTAATTTATTTATTTAAATCGTTTACGCATATCATTGTGCTAGATTAAAGGAACTTTTAAATATGCACTTTTAATTAAATGTACCTTATATGTTTCAAGTGTGTTATTCATGAAAGGTCAGTCTAATAAGAACATTCTCACGCCCATTTAGCTACACAAACTTAATATGTTTGCAAGAATGAATACGGCTTCAACCGTTTGATAATATTATAACCACTTTTGAGTGGCTGAGTTCACAGGGTTTCGAAAACGAATTGAACTGTTCATGTGAAAGTCGCCTTTATCACTTTTAACATCAATTAATGAAATATGAGATGGTAACAATATTATTATTTGAATAATGTGAAGCAGTGTTTGTAGAACGAGAATGTCGAACGGCATGGATTTTAAAGATATTTTTCTTGAGACATTTATAATATATATTCTTCTTATATTTGACTTAGTTTTCTTCTTGTCGCATATCAACCGACTCGAGACAGTGCGCCACTAGGATGAATCAGAGCGTGAGAGAAATAAGTCTAGCTAAGTTTACGTTGACTGAGTTTTCGCCTTGCGTTATATTTCAAGGTTTCGTAGAACAATACCTTTTATTTTGAAACGAAACTTTTAGTCTGAATCGGCATTTTATTTTACTTGATTGCATTGCCATGTTTACGCATCGTTGAGATTTTTAATATCCGTCTGTTGTTTTCGTTCGTTAATTACATTCATGGCATTATTCTCTTTTCATTCGCATATCATTTTATTACATATTTTAATTGTAAAGGTAAATTCTATTTAAACTTTTTAAAAGATTCTTCACTCACCAGAAAACCGTAGTGCTTAATTAAAAGTCTTTTGCGTTCCACAAAGTAGTAGTAATCTTGCTCGTCCTTGTAGAACATATCTCCGGTCTTGAACCATCCGTCATCTGTCAACATGGTCTTCGTCTCCTCGGGATTGTTTAGGTAACCCTAAAATTTAATCAATAACGAATAAAATGACGAACAAACTCCAATATTACCTTAATAAACTTTATAAAAGGTTTTCGAAACAATAATAATGTTTTGATTAGCGCTTTTTGAACCTGAAATTGCAATGTTGGTAAATGGACACTTTACGAGTATTTACCTACTGTTCAAAAAGATCAATATACCGTTTTTAACTGAAAACAGACCGTAGTAGATACTAAATACAGCTATAATATTCAGAATATTTTATTGAGTTTAGTGTGTAAGTCGGGACCGAAGCAGTATTAGCGCGCAGGTAAATTATGAATGTGTGTTCATCCTTAGGGCATTATCATCCGCGGCCCACGGATTTACTAACGGTTTACCTTTTTGGGGATTGAGATTCTGAGTATCGTTCTCGAACATTCTATCCTACTAACTGGATAGTATTTTTGGACTAAATTATCAAAGAGTACCTATATATTTATTTTGAAGGTAACGAGGTATGTAGAAAGGCTTTTACTTGATCATGTAACTAAACATTGTGAATAATTGGTTTGAAGGAAACTGTTTCTGCTTACCGTAAAGAATGCATCGCCTTTAACCCACAGTTCACCCGTTTCGTAAGTTTCTTTCAAAGCGTCGCCGTCATCATTCCCGAGCTGAGCACAAAAAGGAAACATTAAAATAGGTAAAGAATTTTCCAAAACAATAAAAGGACACATTTTACTAAAAATAGATAGCTTATCAGGCAGATATCTACCTAAGTGGTATATCAGTAAACACTTTCAATAGTAATCAATCATTGGAATCAACGAACGTATCAGATTACTATAATTTGTTTTATTTTAATTGTAACCAACATGAATAGTACAAAAAAACTGACTGGCACAAGTCTAAACAAGAACACTGAAGTAAAAATGAACAGGCCTTAATTTTGATGATAGCCAAGAAGGAAAAATTCATCATATATGTTCACAGAACGGAACGGTTACTTGAGGATTGGAAAGTTGTCGGAGAGAAAACAATAGTATTGGAGAAGAACAGTTTTGACTAGACATAACTGATGGGAAAATATAGGAGGCTTCTCTCACAGCAAAAAATAATAAATGTTTTGTCAAGTGTTACATATCATTAAGAACTTGTCGAACTAGTTAGGAAGAAGAGTCAGAGGAAAAAAAAACACTTTAACTGTTATCAGTTTGTTTCAAAATTATTATCTTTTTGATAACTTTCATAATTTACCTACTACATCACTATGACGTTTTAACCAAGCAGGTGTTGTAGGTTTTTAAAATCCACGTGCAATTTTAAACAAAAGAGTACATACCTTGAATTGATATTTGGATTGAGGTTTGCCTGCTGAGCCAAAAGGCGTGTCATCATCGAAATCAAATATGGGCGCTAACAACTCGGTCATTCCATAGGCCAGGTACAAGAAGGCGCTGCACATGCCCTGTAAAATAAATAGGATATAAATACGTCACATCTTATTACGAGTATAACGGTATTGTTTACTATAGGCAAATTCGAGTAATAAACGATTACATTATTAAAAGCCAAGTTTAGTGCAAAGTTAAAAAAAAAATAAGATATACAAATCATACAATGCCCTCTTTCGAATGATAGGTTCATTTGTTTCTTTTAGTTAAAGTTCAGTGTTCATAGAGATGTGCTAACAAGATATTTCTTCTCGGGAATGTAAAGCTTGGAAGCCCGACGAGTTCACGAAATTAGGTCAAAAAAGAACAGCGACTCGTTCCTTTACAGACTACTATGGACTTGGATATCAGAGGATATTATGTGAGTAACAATACTTACTTTGAATCTGTCCAGTAATCGCTTCTCTAAAGCACCGCCGCCAATAAGAATGTATTTGAAACAGGATAAGTCGCATGTTTTCTCAGCCACATTCATAAAATGACCCAATAAATAAGGCGTAAAAGCAGTAGTGTTGGGCTGAAATATAATCAAAAATATTATATTTATCAAGTAGTAAAATAAAAATCACTGTAGCAACATGTTATCGGCGCTTATAAATAACACACCTGTGTTATCGGTTGTTGATATTATCATAATAATTACCTTGTATTTGTTGATAATTTCGACGATTTTCATGGGAGACAATGGCGCCGACGACTGGACCCTGGTGGTACCCTTTAAGGGGCCAGATATAAAGTATAAGAGTGATGAGACCCACTGCAGTGTTGCCATGGCCAGAGTGACGTCACAACTATCTGGGAATGGGTTCCTGCACAACGAAAGAAACTTGTTAGGTGCTATTACTTTTTAAGGATTTCAAGGTAACATTCTTTTCAATCATCATTTCTACATTCTCCGTCAGCGATACTCCTAGATGTTTACTATGAGTCAATGTGTAGACCACTTTCGTTTTTAGTACCTATACTAGTTAATAGTTTATAACCAACTATTTATTCGAAATTAAAAGGGAGAAATATTAGTCAAAACTCCTCAGTATCACTCAGTATCTCTGGTTACGTGCCCAAAAACATATTGTGTACAATTAATTGCAGCGTGAAAAGCGATAAGTTTTAATACCACGCTTACGAGGATCTCGAAAGTTTAAGAGCCGATGATAAATGTTCGATTTACTTGAACTGTGCGGTGAGACCCAACAATTTAGTTTTGGACATAACTTCAACTAATACCATTAATTTATTATTTACCGATATGCGATGCTGCGAACTAACTAAACTTGCAATAAGTTTCGAAGCATGTTCGGTGTAACAAAGTTCATCAGGGCATCTACTTGTAATTAATTGATTGGTTATTGATTTTCAATACCAATGCAATACCGTGGCGTACCATATAACCGATCAGCATTGGATTTAGTACAAGCTATCTTAACATCCCTTGGGGCTCAACTAAGGAATGCATTGTGTATACATACAATGTGGTTTATTGAAAATATTGTACATGTTAAAGAGTTTAAAGTCTTATATTTATTCAGGAATCTTTGCTCGTATAAAGGAGAAGTCACATCTCCACATTATAAAGCGTTTTATAATATTTTGAAAGTAATGATTCAATTGCTATTGCCGTTATAATCCGCCACACCCAAACTTATCGGCCAGTCGGATGACTAAAGCGAGGATTATGATTTTAATTTATTGTTTATCGCTTACACCATTATCAGTGTTTTGTAAAGTTTTATGAAAATCGGACATTATGCAATGATAAGCAAGTCATACATGAACGGATGCGTACGTCAGAACGGATGTTGATAATGATTTTACGATGGGGATGTATAAACAACTAGCATTAACTTAACAAAGAATATCTTAATACATAATACATTATCTTTAGGCCGCCCATTGTAGCTCTTAAAGTTGTTATTTTCAAGTTGTATTTGGTGGATCTTTGTATTCTATTCTATCGTTTAACTATTTATGTACTTACCACCAACTGATGATTCCATTGAGTAGTGTATCGAAAGGAATAACCGCCACCTTCGGCAAGCCTGTAGTTCCGCTGGTCAGCATCAACCACGCGGTAGTTTTTGAATGGTCGAAAAGAGCTGGCCTGAAAACATAACAAACATTGTACTGGAGTTCAATATTACCTGAAAAAAGTGCTAATTACATCATTCTTTAATAAGACGTTATATTCAAGTAAATGCTTTTAACTTGTGTGTTGATAAATGTTA
Source organism: Euplexia lucipara (assembly GCA_921972225.1). Classification (NCBI taxonomy): domain Eukaryota; kingdom Metazoa; phylum Arthropoda; class Insecta; order Lepidoptera; family Noctuidae; genus Euplexia; species Euplexia lucipara. Next base: position 11,324,095 of record OV179144.1, read on the forward strand.
ACCAGAAAAGTAAATTTTTGAGGAGAGAGAAAATAAATGTGAATGGAAGGATCAATAGCAAAAAGGATATTGAAAAAGAAATCCACTAAACGACTGAAATAAGGATACTAACTTGCATGAAAACTAGACATTTTTTAAGTTAGAATCATGGAAGTTACACTTAGACTTATGTTCGTAAGTAAATTTAGATGTACTTGACATCGTTATTGAAGATGTCATTGGAAAAGCCCATTAAGCACACGGCGCATAAGTAGATAAGCACGTAGTTATCTTAGTAACATTATCATAACTGATTTTTGTGTAGATATTCATTAGATGGGCCACGTAATGGTTCTAGACGTTTCTTTACCTGTAATCAACTTCTGTGCCGTTGTGTCTCTTGACAAACGCCTCAAGATCAGATTCACTGTCGTCAAATACAACAATTGTTCCCTCCTGATTGTTCGTCTTAAACGCTGCTTTGACCTTTTCTTCACAAGATTTTTGACAGAAGACTATCTTCGGGAAGATGTATGGGAATAACCTAATTAAATCGTCTGGAAGGAAATGTTATTTCAAATTAGATTGGCATTAAAGGCAAATTGCGACAAAAGAATTTGTTCGCGTTTTGATTGATAGGTTTCAAACGAAGAATTTTGAACTCACTTTGTCCAACGCTGGGGTCGATGGCACACATAGGGTATCCACCAAAGTGGCACGCAAAGTAAGGAATGCACAGGTCCATATGGTTGTTGCCCATGACGATGGCTGGGTCTCCAGGCTTTAAGCCGGAGTTAACCATCGCGTTGGCGAGGCGACATGAGCGTGCTGCCACGGAAGCGTTTGATTCTTGCTCTTCCGTTGCGAAATCAATCTAAAGAGAAGCAAGAGAAAAAGCTTATATTTAGTTCCGTTTTTTTTCAAAACTTATGTTATGGAGATATGCAGCACGCACAATTTTGTCGTTCAAAGATTATTTGAGAAGTAATTTGTCTATTGTGTATATTAAATTAATGCTATTCTAGTGTTTGGAAAAATCAATATTGTTCATATGTAGATATTTACATTATTGTGCGTTTAGGTATTTGCCTGTTTTCAACAGTAAATTGTCAAAAGTAAGTCATTAGACCTGAGTATCAAATTAAAGTTGAAATAGTAATCTATCTAGAGCGAATTATAGAGGATGTTCCGTGATAACGCAAGTTACTGATTTGCAATTATATTGCTAACGAATAAATTAGTCCATAATCAAGTTTATTACATTCTTCTCGCGAAGAATACTAATCATAATTAGGATTTCATTAGAGTTTTTTATTGTTTGACTAGCAAAAATAATTGTGTTGTAAGTGGTTTTTACATTCATATTTAAGCGCAATGAAAATATGTATATGGCTTAAATAATTGGTTATTTAGTTCTAAGAAATATTGATAGCAGTGAAATTTTAATATGTATTCTCAGAATAAATAATGTACATACATCGAAGTTACCATTTATATTAATACTCGTAATTATATAACATCATTAAAATACGTACGCAAATTCGCTGAATTTGAAACTGATCCAAGTATTTATAATTAATTGCATTTATTTGAGTGAAATATATTTTTATTTTTTGGCATATTGTATATACTTTTAAGGTTTGTGATTTATAAAAATATATGTTAACAATACAGTTGCGTTGGATTGAAACACATTTTAGAGACTCGTTTTGACCCAAAATTAAGAAAAACAGTTTTAGAGACACCAGTATTTTGAGACCTCAATTTTTTTTAACTTCACTATAGACTTACGACAAAGAGGAAAAATTTAGAAGTTGAAAGTTGGTACGTACCTGACAAATCATTTCCGGATCATCGTACATGGCCTCCAGGGCTATGTGGCCGATGTGCACATCTTTTTCATTGAGGCTATACCGCTCAGCCGCACTCTTGGTATAAAGCTCCACACGATTAATTATTCTTGTCTCCGCGTTACGGGTACCGGTCATTTTCTTCAAAAGCATTTTCAATCACAATTAATATTTGTAGTGTACACAAAACAAGTATTTCTACTTTACCGTAGAATAGGTCTAGGTAGCAGAACTTTTCGACTGTTTATAATAAATTATTATCAATTGAAAGCGTTTATATATGTTTTACTTGATTATTTTTATCTAAACAGTGATTGCGTTATAATTTTTTGATAGATATCTATCTGTTAATCTTCGTTCTATAGCTATACGGTATACCTGATAACAAAGATAGCATTATCTTCTGGATTTAAAATTGTGTTTTTCGTCACTCGCAGTTAGTAAATTAAAGGTAAACAAAGAGGAAAATCTGTAAAAGCAACAAAAATATGGTTTATGCGGCATTTTTGTCTCCCGTCCATCAAGTGTCATGCGGGGATTTCAGCCTAGGGGATTTGCAAAAATAAAACCATTATAAAAAAGGCTAATGCTAACATTGTTCCCATATTTAATAAAGTTAACTCTTTTGTTCGAATAAAATATGAAGCAATAGCTTAATTAGTGAAAATGACCCGTTTTAAATTACAGCAACAACGCGATGAAACAATGTTTGCGTAATCAGCTAGTTTCACAGATTTAACTTCATTAAATAATACTTGAAATGAACAAGTTTCGTTGCAGTGTTTAATTTTTTGTTGCGTTTTACTCCAGTGCTTATCATAATATTCGTGAAGAGGCTTATTGCATAGACTTTTAGTATTTCTCAGGCTGGTTTAGTAGCTAAGTAATGATGTACTAAGCGAGAATTATGTAAACGGAACGCATCTGTCCAAAACTGAAGACAGTAAAAGAGCCTTTATTTGTTTCATTTACCTTCTCATATCAAAAACATTCGTCTGAGTTATTTGTAGACATATCATTACTATATGTCGTAATAGAGTTGGGTTTTTTCTGTCTGAAATTTCGTAATACCAGGCCACATTTGATTTGTGTTCAATCGATGGCAATAGGCTTACGTACTATTTATTACATGGAATTCAAACATAATTGAGGAAATGTGGATGTACTGTACTGTAAGTACACCTCTGCCTTACGTGATGTTATGTATGTATTATGTAATATTATAAATCGAGTTTAATTGATTCATTTTTACGCTTTCACACTTCAAATCCTAAACAGCCATTCGATTCTTTAAAAGTCACCCCGTGGGAACTTAAGAGAAGTAAATTGTCAATGCCCGGTATTAGTATAGAATGACAGCTCTATTCGCCATCACTTCACCTACATTTTTACTGAGTGATTTTTACAGAATGGCACTGCAGGTCATAACTATTGCACAGGCACTCCGTGTCTGGGGTTCAGAAATGGAGAGAGGATGATACCTTTCATCTAGAAAAAAAGTTCTATTTCGGAGGGACGGGAAAATCTACACTAACGCGAATATAGCCGCGGACAAAAGTGAGTAGTACAATCAGTACCAAACAAAGATATATATCATACATAGATTCGTCTACATCAAAACAAAATACCGATCTTTATCATTACCATGTACACCATCAACGAGTGATTTATATTTATCGGTATCGTGATTGTTTTAGTCAAGGGATAGAAAATAGATTTTATTATCCATTCTATTCTATTTTTTGATATATGGCATACAAAACGAAGTTGACTATTTTTGCCAGTGTTAAAAGTGAGTTGAAAAACAGTGTGTGTAGTAAAAAAAATAAACAAGTAGGCACTAATACTCGTAAAAGAACTTTCGGTTGATACTGTTGAACTTAATGTAGTATTTTATTTTATCATATTTATTTGTTCAGCTCGTCAACTCAGTGGTATCCATAACCCGTCTTTGGAAAGTTAGAACTCGGGTTATTAGATGATGTTCATGATAATTGCTAAATCACTCAAAATTATCTGCAAATTAATACACAAAACAATATACGGCAGATAAAAGATTTTTTTTTTTAATTTATGAGCTTTCCTAAAGTAAAATTTATTTATGCATATAAGCAATTAACCTGTATGATTTAATTATTAAAGGTAACGCCGATTGAGGTTGTAAAGAATGGATCGGTTCGTGTGTTCGATTCCCACCCAAAACACAATGTTTGTGTGATGAGCACGATCATTTGTTCTGTGTCTGGGTCTAATTTATCTATATTATGTATGTATTTAAAAATGTATAAGTGTGTATAACACTTGCCTAGTATTCATGGCACAAGCTCTGCTAGTTTAGAACTTCATGGTATTGTGTAGAAGTTGTGGAATATTTATTTATTTATATTACTCTATAGAGCACAAAATTATTGTTAATTGATTGTTATATTTTTTGTCATAACTCTCCTTGTTTCGTTCAAGATGTCAGAAAAGTTTTTGGTATCTTTACTGTTACTTATTACACAATAGAAAGATATTCAATAATCATTCATTCAATTCGTATTTTGATCAGTGCCGCTAAACCTTACATAGGGTTATATTAAAACGAGTTAAAAGATGTTCTTTGAGTGTAGGTATAAATAAAAATAAATGTTTTGTTGTACGAGCTTTTATTACGAGACGAACATTATTTTTTGTGAATCCTACGACTACTACTGAAATGTATATAATTAACAAAATATTATTTCTAGTAGCTTTAAAATATCCTCTACCACTAGCTATTCTGGCCACGCTTTGTTGTGACTCAATAGTCTAATCTTGCACTGCCATTAATATGAAAGTTATGGAATTGACGTCAATGATCGATATAAAAACTATACTATCTTTTAAGTTTTAACAAATAAAATACAGTGAGCCAAATTTTATAAAAAATGGTACGGTAGTTCACGAGTAATAAAAGTAAGTGAAGTAAAAAAGAGAACGAGCATCGTGACGCGAGATTTTTATATGTGGCGATTTTGGTTTGTTGAAACATGTTTCGCTCGACGTACTGAACACGCTATCAACAAGAGGCTAGCTGCTAATTATAATAATCTTGGACAACAGACGTCACTATTATCTAAATCTTAATGATGCTTTTTGTGTTAACCAGGTTTATGAAATATTAATAAAATAAAAATGCACTTTCCACAAGAGGCCATGACACACTGTTTATTATTTTAAAACATCTCTTTCACATGACAAAGGCAGAAGGCTATACAGCCTAGTCTCATATGACACACTTTTAAGATCAGAGATAAATATACCGCAGTGACTGATCCGCTGCCGCGTACGAACAGTACCTTCTTAAAGATTTTCTAGAAAATTTCAACAGCTCTTATACTAAAATTAACTAAATAATTTGCTTCTATCCGTCAGATTAACAATTCAGGTACGCTCGATGTGTCTTAAATTATTAGCAATTTAGTATTTGCTTATTAGCAATAATTAGCTCCAAAAGTGGCTGGGTAAGATCAACAGCGGCGGATGCGCGGCGCTAAGATCGAACATAAAACTTTAATGAGTTTCGCCTCTTCTTGTTATCTTAAGGCAGGTTCAAGAAAGTTTTACGTTGTTCTGTTTATTGAACATAGCACAGTTTGCTCACAACTCAATATGAAATTATGTTTAAGTTTTAATTAACGGCCAGAACAAACTTAATTCAATTTCAAGTTTGGACAGAGCAAACTGTTGTAATGTACTTAACAGTGTTCGCAATTATAGATGATGTAGTTTCATTGTACATCCTTGTCTGAAGCAAAACAGGCGAACTTGTTATCGGAGTCGTGGTAATGTTAAACCACTTTATGAATTGAGTGTACCTTTTTTTCTTGTTCTTTGGCGTCGCCTTTTTCGGTTACGTGAAGTCGACTTTCCCAATCAAGCGACGCTATTAATGTCGATTTTTTGCATCAACTAGTCACATATCTCGAATATCTCATACCCTTTTCTAATTATTATAAATACTAGCTGCCCCAGAAAACTTCGTTTCACCTTAAAAACAATTTATTAGTTCATATCCTATTCGCAAACGTACAGACGCCAGCACATCAACCTACCCCAAACTGTCAAATTTTTCTTATTGAACAAACATTTTACCATCGAAGACGAAAGCAATGCTTGTGCAGACCTTAATTTTCCCTATCATCGATTATGGTGATGTGTGCTACTATGACCTGAATGCAGATCTCCTCAATAAACTTGACCGTCTTCTAAATAACTGCATTCGATTTGTTTCAACCTGCGTAAATATGATCATATCTCTGAACAGCGTTCGCTGCTAAAGTGGTTACCCATTCGCCTTCGCAGAGAACAAAGAGCACTAACCACTCTGTTTTCATTTCTTTACTGTCCTAATTCCCCTAGTTATCTATCTCCTCACTTTCAATACATCTGTGCCAACCACAATAAAAACCTTCGCTCATCGCATAACCGTCTTCTCCTATGTCCCACTCACCGTACTGACTTTGTTCATAGTTCTTTTTTTGTGCAGTCTATTTCTCTGTGGAACGCTCTCCCCCAGGAAATCAGGATGGCAACCAACCGTTTATCTTTTAAGGTTAAGGTTCGCGAACATATTCGTAAGAAGTTGGCAGTAGTATCTTCACAGCGCTAATGTGTTTTCTTTTTTCTATAGAATAGAATAGAATAGAATAGAATAGAATAGAATAGAATAGAATAGAATAGAATAGAATATATTTTTATTATATTCTATCTCTTCGTAATTTAATTTTTATATATATTATATTTATAGTGTACATATTTATGTATTTATACTCATAATATGTATTAGTATTCTTTGATTCCTTTTATTTTTTCATTTTTAATTGCACCTTCCACTGCTTTTCTCTGCATCACCTAAAGGTTGACTGGCAGAAAATGCCTATGGCATTAAATCCGCCTCTGTACATTAGTGTGCTTGAAGTATTAAATAAATAAATAAATAAATGAACATAAAAATTAATGTGCTTAGAATAAAGTTGAAAACCTATCAAAGAAATTTGACACATTTAGGTATGTTGATACCTACTGATACACACAAAATTTTATAAGAATCGGTTAAGCCGCTTCGGAGGAGTTTCGCGAGAATTGTCAAAATCAAAATCAAAAGTCATTTATTCAAATTCGGCTTAGGATCAGCACTCTATTAACGTCAAAAATTACATCAGACAGACAGACCCCAAAAAGCCCGCCCTTCGCCACTTCCTAGTATTTTTGCTGGGAAGAAGAAGTGGCGGAACAAACTCCTAAATAAAAACTCGGAATATATTAAAAACACATACTTCGACTTTTTTTTACTTGTGCATAAAGTTTTAATAAATAACTACTAAAAAAATACTTTTTATATGATGACAACAAATAGATCCAAAACAATGATAAATACTACTACTTATTTAGCGAGTCTTTAATGTGCTCTTATTTGAACATTTAGTGTTAGATATAATAGCCTAGTGGTGTGAGCGGCGGTTTGCCAAATCACAGGTCTCGTGTTCGAACCCAAGGCACGCACCTCTGACTTTTCGGATTTATGTGCGTATTGTTAAAATTATCACTTGCTTTAAAAACGGTGAAGGAAAACATCGTGAGGAAACCGGCATGCCTGAGAGACTATTCTCAAGGGCATGTGATGCCAAGTCAGAGGCCCATGGGCGGCATTAAAACTCTGACACCAGGTTAGTTACTAACCACACGATAAGAAGAAGATTAGAATGACATCATATAATATATATATCGAACCTAACTTGCCATACCTATCCTATAGCTAACCTAACTACCTAACCTAACTACCTTACTGTAGTGCATTGATTTTGAGAGATACAAAATACATAATTTTAAATTGAACTACTGCTGTGCGTGTCTCTGTGTTGCATACAATTTACTTAGTTTTCCCAGTCTACTTTAAGTTCAAACAGTATAATAATACGTACTTATCTGCAAAGAATTATTGAAGTTGGTCTCTGACGTCATTATTATTTACGTTAAGTTGATTTTTGAAATATATTAAATAAGTCATATATTTCAGAAAGAGGTTTTAAGCTGCAGCTTAAAACCTCTTTAAAATTAAGTAAAATTGCAAAACTTTGAAGCTATTCTTTTAAAATTAATTTTAAATACCCGTGAAAACTACTGGTGACCTTGGGAGTGTGCTTTCAATATTTAAAGATACATAGTAAGATAAGATTTGAATTCTGCTGCACAAAAGTAAAAATACGACAATGGTTGATGATTAAAATAATCGCTTTTTATTACTGAATTTCAGTAAATAGGCGGTTTTAATCTTGATTTCCGGATTAATATAGCAGATATACAAAAATACCCGTTGGATTTTTCCTTGTGTTCGTTTTTTTAATAATTCAAGAGCTCGGCCAATTAATCCACATAATAATTATTATCATGTGGATTAATTGAGCAGTCAAATGTTCTTCTTATGGACCTTGCAGCAGAGTTAGGTAGTTTTACTGGGGAGTTTGTTCCGCCACTTCTTCTTCCCAGCAAAAATACTAGGAAGTGGTGAAGGGTGGGCGTTTTAGGGGACTGTCTTATGTGTTTTTGTTCAAAAAGTGCTGATTCTCAGCCTAGTTTGAATAAAGAAATTTAATTTTGATTTTGCATCCAGTAACTTTAGCCAAAACTTGTTCACTGTTGGACTTGACCTCTATCACAGCTATTGGTCCTGCGCTGCACTCATCCAGCTGAGTTCCTCAGATCATCACCAGTACTTCACCTCAACATATGGAGAACCTACCCAAGCTACCATAAGCAACTATAAATAGATCTAAAAAGCCCGTAATAAACATGTTAACTTTATGGAAGAAAATATAAATATTTTAATTAAGTTTTATTTACCTAACCGCCAAGTTAGTTGTACCGTTTAAAATCAAGTGAATGCACGTGGCGGCCGCGGTGAGTTGGCAAGGCGGCGACGTTAAGTAGTGTACTTGAACTTAAGCCCACTAAACACGCGATTAGGTTGAGCGGATAGGGGTGTTGAATATGCACCCATACTAGTTATAGGTGTATTTTTTGTAGACTATGTTCCTTTGAAGAAAAACACATAATATCATGCCTTAAATGCCGAGGGCGGAGGTGTTATACCAACAATTTCGCCAGTTATGTTTAAGTCTCATGTAATAGGGGGCGAGCAATAGCGAGCGAAACTCCCAAAAAAGCTTTGCCCAACCCGCGGATCGAACACCCAAGGCACCGTGCTAAGCAGTAGCACTTGTGACTACTAACACAACAAGGTTTTTGAAAAGTAGCTTCTAATAGCCATACGTTTTAAATGGGAGTCGTTTATGCCCATCATCATTATAATGCACGGTATTTATTTTTGGATTGTTTACTGTTAAGACTTGAGTCAAAATAATTCTGTAGACTTAAAAGGTATAGATACCACTTTTAGCACGTGGCATCTGCAAACAATAAAGATGTCACGTGTGATTCAAAATCACATCATTTTCTGATAACAAAGAGAAAAATTATCCGACATCGATAAGTAGGTATTTAAATGCCAAATAGTCATTAAAATATGATCAATCACAGTCTAATTATTAAAACTGCATTTTTATCATAATCTCTTAACACGATTTACGATGATACGTTTGTAGAGGAAGACCATAATTTTAGAGATCCCTTCGGTTTAACTTTTTAAGAAACCATATAATTGTTGAGACTAAATGACAACTTTGGTAGTATGTATGTATTTGTTGGTCTGTTAAAAACCGTCGCTTATGTTTCACAGCTTATTTCGTGGCCCCAACTGAACGCTCACATGAATACTATCGCGCTCTGCCCCAGGAATATTAACGAGCCACTTACAGTAACTGTTCACTAACCCCGCCACGAAATTTTTATGTTCAGGATCCAGAAATGAAATGAGAAAAAATAACCATTACAACAGTGCTAATGGCTTTCTATTCATCATCACTGTATGTACCAACCTTCACAAAATGTTCTTTGTTCTACTTTAGTCGGTATTTTATTACCTAGCTGGTACTGTGAATGGCAGAGGCTAAGGGGCTTGTAGTTAACTATTAACAGCTGGATAAGTCGGTCCTCAAGCTTAGCGAGGTCACCCCATGGATGCGTTACCATTTTTCACGAAGCGACACTCCCCGTGCCACAAAAAGCACGTTAAGGCATTTGTTACGGTAATCATTGGTCCTTGACAATCGGTAAGAGTCAGCTTGAAAGTCGGACATTTATCGTATGGCCCAGAAACTGGGTTGTGGAATGTGGAGGCTAGTTATATAATAATCACCTACATCGAAATAAGTTTGGTATTTGACGTACGCTTTATACTGCATTTCATTCTAATATTTATATTCATTAATTTGCTTTTGCGTTTCATTTATCATGCAAAAATATAGTACTACTTTCTTTGCATGAGGTGGTGGTATATTTATAGTAATGATTTTATCATCAACATTGTCTCTCTACCTAAATAGTTCCACTGCTAGACATAAATGCCTGGTTATCGTTGCTGTGTTTCGGCAATGATCGTCTCAACAGTACATTCCCGACAGTCCCAGCAAAAGCGCAAACGGCTCCAATCTGCGAACCATGACACCGTTCAAATTTCATGTCCGATATTAGCTCCGTACAGTACCTAGTTGTTAGTGGCTGTTTCAAATGGCAAGCTGACACTGAGAGCAAAGCATCCCATTTAGCCGAGTCGTTCACTGCAGTACTAAAGAACATTTTAAACTACCATACAGTATTGAACCGAAAACAGACCAAATGCCAGAGCTCTAGAGAACAGTACACTAGAAACACAAGCAGCGAACAATGTTGCCGAGTTAATGAAGTAGCGTAAAAATGCTATTTTATTATTGCATCCCTTTTCCATTCGGCAGAAGCTTATCTTATTATGGAGTGTGTTTGTTAGCGCTAGTCAATGTGAAGCTTATTTCCTGCCCGAGAGCGAAAACATCAGGGCTCGACTAAACAAATATATACAAAACTCGATTCATGTACGCACGTCATAAGGGTATTTTCCGTGTGTACACATAAAAGTTAATGTTAAGATTGCTGAGTAGTGAACAAAACGGTCCAACTAACGGGTGCGTTCTTACCTTGATGCGAGTATTGGCTGGCGTCCCACTTCCACGGCGAGCACGTAGCGAAAACAACGTCTCGCAGACGTAGTTATCTACATAAGTAAACAAGGATGCTGTGCCACCACTAATACCCCTTTTTCGGGCCGCAGCGTTGGATTTTACGTTGCAATAATCGGAATTCGGATCATACATTGCAACTGGCCTCATTCTCCAAATAACTTCGCTTTTGCAGCTTCACTTGGCTGGAAAATAAAAAGCGTTTGTACGACGCGGTTTCAGAAGTTGTACATGATGGAACACACAGCGCAGTACGTCATGAATGGCTCGTTGATATATTTGCTAAGCAAACTACATACTTTATAACTATAGCTTGTGGTGACTGTCGTACAGCTGGGGTTATTTGTAGTTTTGAAGTAGGTGTCGCCGTAAAACTTGTACATTTATAACAGTTTGTAATGAATTTTGGTAACTCTCTGGCAACAAAGCCGAAGGTCAGTGGTGATGTAGTAAATTATGAAAGTTTCACCTGCATTCCGTGGCTACATTAGAACAAAGCGGAGTCGCCGCTCCTAAATAAACGGCTCCGAAGCACTGCAGCCAGCTCCGACTGCTATTTTCAATTTCAAATTTGCCTCTCCAACGACAATAGAATTGCAGCATTTTATGTGAAAAGTTTTTGCGATCTGCCTTTATTCAGGTCATTGGAATTGTAAAAACGTTGATTTTTTTATTTTCTAAACCGATGTATGCGAGTTACTTTTCGTCGCAATTTTATTTGGCCGAATATGAAAATGTGTGGGCGCATTGCTTTTACACGTACCTACCTGCCCAGTGCAGGGTACAGAACTTTTTAACCGACTTTAAAAAAGGAGGAGGTTCTATGTTCGTGTGTATTTTTTTTATGTATGTTACCTGATTTCTCCCCCATTTGTGCACCGATTCTCAAAATTATATTTTATTTGAAAGAGTATACTCCTGAGGTGGTCCCATATTAATTTGGTGAAGATCTGGTGCTGATCTTCGGAGATATACAATGGAACTCTTCAAAAATAGACGGCAAATCTGTCGTGATTGCTGGAATTGCTTGGAAGTTTCTTGTGTAAAGAACATCATGACGTATCATCGCCTGTATGCTATTTCGACAGTTAGGTATGTTAAGTTTCATTTTTTAGGGATAAGTGGATAACCCTATTACCATGACATGTATTGTTAACAATTAACAATATAAAATAAATTCATGACAAATAAATTTTGTATGGGAACAACTAAAAATGGAAGTCGGTGTCCCATCATGAATAAGACAAAACCACCAAAGCCACAGACTTCCTAATTTAGTGTTATTTTACACCGGTTAGTGGTTTTTTTTGAAGTCGGTTCTATTTTTTGCAAAAAAGTTTTTCCATACACAGAAGACACGAGCATTGATTGCCCCGCTTGCTCAAGATGGATTGGGAATTTCAAACTTATATTCACTACAAGTCCGGGTTTCCTCACCAGGTTTTCCTTCACCGATGTCAATGATGTCTAAAAAAATTTAGAAGAATAATAATGAATTGAAAAAGTCACATTGGTACTTGCCCAGATTGGAACACAAAGTGTCTGTGCGCATGCCTATTCACGGGTTTGTCGTGGCGTTGGCGTAGCTTGTTTGAGATAAATTGTTTACGCTGGGAGCAGAATTCAAGTAATTTGAAGTGGCGCAGTTGTCTCGGAGGTGCGTGCGTCGGCGTCTCGCGCAATTTCAACTCGACGTGTGCTCTAATCACCCTCTTTATACGAACACTCACGTACCCGACCGGGAGGAAACGTTTATTTTAATTCCCCACAAATGCGTGTCTAATTTCAGCGGATGTGTTTTGTTTAATTTCGAAGGATTATAATTGCCAAGTCACAAGGATTAGCTACGAGTCTTCAGATGTGCGCTTCAAGGCATTTTGTTGTAGAGGCGTGATGAAAGCCCGCGGGAACTTTATCGTTCTGCAATATTTGAAGTGGTTAAAATGGTTTTTACATAACATAATAAAACACCTGTAATCCCCCAAGGGCTAGGTAGAGGTGTACCTGGTAATACACCCACATTTCGCCAGTTATGTTTAAGTCCAGGGGGCGACCCTTTGCTATCAATCAGGCACAAATAAGGACTCCAGGCTGCTACTGAGAAATTCCAGATGGAAAAACTCAATAACAACCCCAAATTCCAAATTGGCAAATTGATTTCGATTATCAAAATAGGAATGTAGTAAGGTTATACTCTCCTAATTAATTATGAATTCTGGTCAAATATTGTCAGAAGAATAGTTTTAATATTTGCGACACGGTTGGTTGATCGTCTAAAAAGGTACCTACGACAGAAACTTGGATTTAATAATACATTACTAATTTGATTGACATTTTTTTTCCTGTTGATATAATCCCTTGAGGAATTTAAACGTCGTAACGTTGAAGGCTGTTGGTTTAGAACTACGCAACTAAGAATTACTTATGATTATCTTAATTAGTTTTCTAACGGTGAGTAGGTACTGTTTAAAATTATAATTAGATACTTAATTTGTAATTGACTATCTAGATCTTAGTCGAAGTAGGGATTAACGATGCCAATCTGATTCAAAGTAATCGTGCAGGAAAGTATTAATTAAATTATTTTAAGTAGTGGTACATAGTTCAATAGGACAAAAGGATAGACAGATAGCGGAATTTCTGCACCCTTTTAGCCCTTTTGGTACGGAACCCAAAGAAAACAGAGGTAACAAGTTTTTCCTCTACGTACTCTAATACAAATGTATATGGGTGGATTTTATTTCAAAAGGAAAACAAATATGTAAGTCGGTTTATTTTTAGATCTTTTTCTTTTTTGATGGCGTACTTATATGCGAAGCCGGACAATTGAGTATTAAGGCAAAAGTTGTAAATCATTTTGGCGTAGCGGTAAGCGTAGACGCACAGACTACGCTCGTAGCAGCGTAGCACCGTAGCATAAGCGCGGTAAAATCTCGCGCGACCATCTATGTATTACGGTAATACCTACGGTAATACAATTACCAACGATCACTTGCGTATTGGAACGCGAACAAAACACTTCGTTGAACCTGTGAATCAACATTCAATGCACGCCACTACACTAATGAGGTAATTACGGGAGATTAAATGTATAAATGAAACGGGTTGCCCCACCTATGTTATCAACATCAAATCATTTGTGGAACCTGTTTCCGTAAGTTTTACCTGCTTTAGGTAATAAGCTGAGGCTTTCAATAATAAAGGGAATTACGGTAAAGCTCGTAAAATGAGATGACGAGAATTACCCGTAGTCAATACAACAGGTAGGTATTTCTCACAAAAGTCATTGAAATGATAATTATTGTGATCCCTAGTTTAGTATTTAACCACATGTTAAGGTATTTGTTTGCTGTGTAAGTGCCGATTATACGAGTGTTAATTGTTATCGTAGGTAGCTGCTAAGGGTGTACACTCAAAGGGAGCAAATGAGTGTAATTGTACACCGATATATCGACAAAACCACAAATTAATTGGATTAGATTGCGCACAAGAATCGCAGTAAGTCAGAACGAGCCCAATCGTCGAACAGCAATTACAAGCGCCGCACAAACACCAGAGAAAATTTACGATGACATCCGAAATGAGAAAATTGACGAAAATATTCGGAGAGCCGACACAAGAATGATACACGTCGACGCTGGATTATTTGTATTCGAAGTGCGTTCAATGGACGTGCCGCGCTTGTTAATACTGTTACTAAGTAAACTCCATTTTCAATTACTGTATTTGGTTATGCTTGATGGTATGATTCGCATAATACGTCAAATTTAAATCGGCACACACCGGTGTGGTAGAAAGAATTATGAAAATTAATTTGCATGGACGTAGCATAACTCGTAATGGAATGCATTAATGTCGAGTGCGAGGTACAGTGGCTCGCCAAAGAGCACTTTGTAGCAACTCGTTTCGAGCAAAAAGCGAAGCGTAGACACGGATGTACCCTCGAGCTTGGCTTTAAGTGCTGCTTCATGCTAACATGTCCGCTACTTACATGCTATTTGTTTTTTAAACTGCCAATTTGGTACGTATTTACGGAAAACATCATAATAATGAGCTGTGACATCATAATGTGATACGTGAACGTTTTTACAAGAAAGTCACGTGCGTTTTTGAACCAATTATATATTATGACGTAATATTATATTACATGACGTAATATTACGCCAGTAATCCACAAAGAGTTACCAGAGGTATGATGCATAACACACCCAGATTTTCTCAGTAACGTTTAAGTAGAACCTATAAGAGGGCAAGCCTTTTGTCACCAACCAAGCACAGCTCCCAGCTGCTATCGTGAAATTCCAGATAAACATAGCAGTAAGGTTTGGTAACTAGATCAATAAGCCAGTCTTTGAATTCAAACATAAACAAACATCACGCCTGTTATCCCCAAAGGGTTAGGCAGAGGTGTACCTGGCAGTTCACCCACATTTCGCCAGTTATGTTTAAGTCCCATGTAATAGGGGGCGAGCCTATTGCCATCAATTGGGCACGAATCCAGACTCAGAGCTACTACTGAGAAATTATAGATAGAAAGACTCAACAACACTTTGCCCGACCCGGGGATTGAACCCGGGATGCTCATGCTCAGCAGTAGCGTTTGCGACCACTAGACCAACGAGGCAGTACTTTAAATTCAAAAAAGTATTATTAATATAAAGTAAACACAATATATATTTTTTTAGGTACGGCTACGCTTGTTAAATCATTGAGCTGAAAATGCCCACTCATAAAGTTAATGATGTAAACGACAAGAAACTAAAAAAGTATTGAACACCGAACATTAGCTGCGAACAATTATTTTCCAGCTGAAATGCAATGAATTGCACGTTCCGAACCGTTTCCATTCGTTCCTCCACTCAATTGTTTTTCATGAATAGCTACATATTGTCGGTAAATCTCTAGGCACTGAACAACGAGGGTTTTATAACATAAATCAATGTTAATGTTGTTCTCTGTTTACGTTTTCTACTAAATACACGTTTTTTTCCCTCCTTGTGAAAATTAAATGACAGATGGCTAACTAACAGGGGGTCGAGTCTGCTATTGCAATCGTGTTTCAATGACCGGTCAATGATCGATTTTTGACGTATAACGTCAAACTTATGACACATTTCCCATACAAAAACTGTTAAAGTTGTCAAATATTCGATCAATGACCGGTCATTGAGACACGATTGCAATGGCAGACTCGAGCCCTAGATTTGAAGTGTTTGCTGTTTCGTAAAACAATAGCTTCTACCACAACTTCATTAGCGTGAAAGATATAAATGTAACATATCCTAAAGCTTTTGGCAATTGTGTAGCTTTTTAACATTGAAAGAATTTTTGAAATTGGAAAACTTTGCAATGATCATGTTTGTAAGTTCCAAGTAGAAGGTAACTTAGGTTCCGGGATTACCTTATACGTTGAACTTAAAAATATATTTTTACCTCTTTATAATGTCAGTATAAATTAACTGAAGTGGGAACCGTTTTCTTCCGAAGTCATACGTCATTCAAACCTCTTAGAGCGAAACAATTTTTAACTACAAAAGCTATTTGCCAAAAATATTTCTTAATAAATCGCGGTGTCGTTGTCACTATAAGGTATCTAAGTACCTAAATGTAAATTCTCAATAATCTGAGTAGACAGAGATTGAACGGATACATCTATCACTCTCGGCCCGCTGCTACAAGATTTTGCGATAGCTCTGAAAATAAATACTTGAAAATTTGGTGCTCGTAGTTTTTTTTTGCCAAAAATATGTCCAGTCTTTAGAGCATCTATACGAAGTTACGTAATAAATGATTTAGCGTAAGTACCTACGAATGTTATTGGAAACCGGTTACGTAAAGACAAATGTGCTCCTAATGTTGTACTTATTCTTTGCTATTTTTTCTTTTATCGAAATATGAATGTGAGTTTGTTTGTTACGCTTTTATACCATAACTACATTCGATCATCATGAAATTTTGCATTTACGCCAGGGGTGCAAAATAATTTCAAACAAAAAAAGTAATGTCAAAATATTTGACTAGTCTTAAGCTAAAACTGAGGAGGCAACACAACATTAATTGATTCGAAGGCGAAACGAAGGTTGCCCGGGCCGCTAGTTGAATATGAGTATAACTGGCGAAATCTAATTGTACCATAAGTACTTTTGCATTAAGGTTCGGAGAATATATCTGTGATTTTATGATATAAACGGTCAACGGTCTTCTGAGCGTGTTCTCAGATCGGTGGGACTCCCCTCTGCTGCGTCATTGGGTAAGGATCCATTCCATCTGACTTTTTTATGTGTTTTTCCTTTTGCCGTATTACTAACCCTAGCCATTAAGTTATTTTGTTATTAACACTATGGACACTTGTCTGAATTAAAGAGTTTGAATTTGAATTTGAATTTGATAACATCACACACACAGTAACAAAAAAAGACGCACACGTGTGTTAGACACATTTTCAACAGGTCATGTACTTATAAGAATCTTTGGAGGTATGAGGAACAGGGTGTAAAGTTCCTCATCCACCATTGAAAAGGGAGGATCCTCCGACCAGACGGGTGTTGTGTCTGGTGGGCTAACTACTGCCCGACGGTTGTTGTCGGGAACTTGTATACGTTCAAACTGCGCGGATAACTTTAATAGCGCGATGTAGGATAGTTCGTATGTGGCGAGATAGATGTCGCTACATCACTCCCCTCCGAGACCGGAGGTCGATAGCAGGTTGAGTCTTGGAGTGCTTGCCAGGCCAGTGAGGTGTTCCAGTGAGTCGGAACCCGATGCCGCATAGTTCTCGGTGAGTCGGAACTGTCTGCGGTGATGCCCCAGTGAGTCGGGGTGTTGCTGCTGATACCCCAGTGAGTCGGGGTGTTACTACTGATGCCCCATCACGTCGGGGTCACCAGTTTGGAGGTATGAGGAACAGGGTGTAAAGTTCTTCATCCACCATTGAAAAGGGAGGATCCTCCGACCAGACGGGTGTTGTGTCTGGTGGGCTAACTACTGCCCGACGGTTGTTGTCGGGAACTTGTATACGTTCAAACTGCGCGGATAACTTTAATAGCGCGATGTAGGATAGTTCGTATGTGGCGAGATAGATGTCGCTACATCACTCCCCTCCGAGACCGGAGGTCGATAGCAGGTTGAGTCTTGGAGTGCTTGCCAGGCCAGTGAGGTGTTCCAGTGAGTCGGAACCCGATGCCGCATAGTTCTCGGTGAGTCGGAACTGTCTGCGGTGATGCCCCAGTGAGTCAGGGTGTTGCTGCTGATGCCCCAGTGAGTCGGGGTGTTACTGCTGATGCCCCATCACGTCGGGGTCACCAGTTTGGAGGTATGAGGAACAGGGTGTAAAGTTCCTCATCCACCATTGAAAAGGGAGGATCCTCCGACCAGACGGGTGTTGTGTCTGGTGGGCTAACTACTGCCCGACGGTTGTTGTCGGGAACTTGTATACGTTCAAACTGCGCGGGTAACTTTAATAGCGCGATGTAGGATAGTTCGTATGTGGCGAGATAGATGTCGCTACAAATCCTTTACTTTTATACTATTCCTTATTTTAGTTCTACATTATTCAAATAAACTTGATCGTGTCAGTTTTATTTCCCCGCTCAAGTCCAACTGATACGCCTTTTTCCTGAAAAGTGTTTTAAAGAAACCAAATAATACACCGGCCTGCAAAACTAAGTATCACACTTTTGTTCTAATTCAAGTTATATAAGTTACTGATGTATAGTTTAGTAATTTCAAAGAAAGGTGATAAAATTTGCTAAAACACTTTTTTTTTTAATTTTAAATCTTTAACTTCTATAATTTAGTAAAAATTAAAATTATGCAAGTGTAGTATAGTATTGTGTATTTAGCAGGCCAGTGTACATAGGTACACTTTCCAACCGAACATTTCAAAATGAAAGGAGTTTTGTGAAGCTCCGGACAATAGTGTATTTAAAGTTTGTCTCTGTGCATAAACAGAATAAAGTAACTGTCGTATTGTCTCTCGGCATTCTAGGATCCCATTTCTTCGATTGGCGTCTATAACTTCACGGAAAGACAAACTGTTACTAGGTGAGCTTTATATTTGTTTCGTGATCACCGATGCGATATCTCTACATCAGTATTTGTTCTTGCAAAAATATTCGATTGTATTCCACCGATAGTAGTAGCTTGGGACTTTTGGACAGACGACGTGAAGACCGAACTATCTAAAATAGAAACTGCCAGGGTAGCCCGCCAAATTTTTTTTTCTCGCATTTTTACAATTTGTCGTTTAGTGTCAGATTGTATATTAATTAAAATATAATTCGCGACCGTCACACATATGCTTCTTAACTTAAACATTTCGTGGAAAGCGATATTCTTGAATAATAAGTTGTGAAGTTGATTAACTTAGTACGGAGTCTATGGTGACCAGCGTGACGTTACTTGTCATTTGAAAATGGCGCGAATGTGTTTCGGTAATGTCACGTGGACAGAGTCATGCTGGTGTGTGGGAGCTGGGCAGAGCTCAGATTGATTTGAGTCACCAACGAAGACATACATCCAGTACGAAACTGTCAGTTACCTATTTGAGTTATGTTTAGTGATTACGATTGTTAAATGAGGTTATTACTGCAATGGAGATTGTTATTACGTTATGAACTCGGTACCACGAAACCCCCATAGGTGTCAGCTCATCGCTCAGCCATCGCTGACGCCGACAAACATAATTAGCCCAATGCGCGTGTGCGAAAAGTACCTACATCTCTGCTTAACCCTTTGGGAATACAGGCTCGATAGTGTTACGTTGTATAATTAATCCTTAGACGATGTAAATGTAAACCAATAAATAATTTTCTAAAACTCAACCCCTGGGTAGGTTTAGAAGCTTGTTTGCGAACGATCGTTTACGTAGGTAGGTTCACTATCTTGTCAAAACACTAGCACAAAAGCCTTGAAACGATTCATGAATAATTGTATACGAAAATCAAATAGTGCCATTGTTACATCGTCGGTATGAATAAAATAATATGTCAGTCGTTGGTACAATGCAGACAGCCGGGATGTAAACACACGCTAAATTAATTTCAATCATGCGATGCAAATATTTTCTCAGTAATTTTTTACCGAATCACAACATTCACCAGCTGCACGTATTGTCTCGATAAATTTAAACCAAATAACTATTAAAAGAGCGTTGGGTTTTATTCAAAGCGACGGTTATTTTACCTAAATTAATTTGCTGAAAAAAAGGAATTGAAATATTCGCGTAGTTCGAGCGGAATGAAGTAAAACAAGGTAGCGAAGTAAAATTCAAGTGTCCGCCGCGAAGCCGGGATTTTCCTAACTCTTTAAAAGACTCAGCGTCTCGGCGATTTTGCAGGAAAACAATGTCATTTATTTTCTTTATGTACTCCTGCTTTACGTATTATCCCGACCTCAGTCCGTCCGCTCCACTTTTTGTAATAAGATATTGATGTACAAACTTTTGTTCACCTAGACATTCACCCCGGACTTGATATCATTACTTCGAAGTTTTCATCTTGATTAGTCTTTGTAATGACATTTTCACCTGTAACATTATTTACAATGATAAAAGTTTTTGGGAATGATTGCTGTATATTAAAGGTCCCGAGGTCATCGAGGAGTGATGGAGGCGCGGGTACTCTCCACACTCGGCGTGACGTGATTAACCTCCCCCCGCCCCCCGCGCTGTCACCGGCTACCGCCGTCGCCCGTCCCCGGGGCGCGAATCCAATTTACCAACTTGTACCCCGTTATTGTGTCCGCCACTGTTTGCGTTCCCATAAGAAAACTTTTCTTTTTAATAAATATACTGCGGTGGACGTGTGCTGTTGATAGATTTAAATGTTACACTATCTTGAGGATATAATATGATTTGTAAGCGAACATGTGTTCGTTTCTTATCGTAAATCTGATCAAGAACACAATATTATAGTAGGTACTTTCGTAATTTATCAATATAATTATGTAGGTATCAAAAATTATTATTCTGTGAAAGGATTATCTAGAATTTTTCGTCGAATTCAAAAGGGAAGAAAATATAGCTGTGATTATTATTAATTATTTTAAATGTTTATTTTTATATCATCAAAATCATTATGTTTAACTTGATACTTAAAGTTGCGGCAGGAAGGTGTCGGTGGAGTAGGCAGTGACTTGTCGCTGCCGGCCGTGGTCAAGAGGATGGTCGGCAGCGTCGAGTCCTGGAACGTGGTGGTATCCTTCTGCGAAACAGTCATCTCGCAGAAGGAGGCTGCGGAAAGGGAGAGGGAGATTACTTCCACTCACCCGACCCGCAGCAGACGCACCGGGCGCAGGCGGAGGGCGGACAACGCCCTCTTCCAGCCCCCCTGAATGGGTCCAGGGCGACGGACGCGGGGATTTCCGCCGCCCCCACGTACATGGACCCGAGGTGGCGGCGCGTCGTGTTCACGCGCGCCCCTCTTAGACGTCGCGAGGGGAGTCCAACACCTCACTCTCCTCGCTGACTTGGCGAGGCCCGCGGGGCTTCCGTTCCCGTGACCCCCGGCGCAGGTGTGAGAAGGAACACCGGGTGGTTTTTAGTCAGTAAGAGTCTGACAGACCCCTCCGCCTCCCCGGCCGGGGGACATTTATGAGGATTTTCCAGCCCTCAAAAAAAAAAAAAGGAAGGTGTCGGTGTCTGTCACAGCTCGTTAATATTAGCACATACATTGTTGATCGTAGGTATTCTTTTCATCTTTAAAATGACCATACTTAATACGTTATTTAATTACGGAAGATACGCTGTTATATTTTTAGGGTATATTTATTACTCTTCGTGCTCGTCTGTCACACTTGATCATTCCGTTACGGCATTGACATCTACCACCTGGACACCAACTGCAGTGACCAATCTGGAAATTTCTTAATCGATTTAGGTTGGCTCAGGTTGGCTAAAAACTTTATTTACTGAAATTGGGTAAACTCGACGAATTCCAAACAGTGGTGTCAGTATGAAGTCTTGTCACAGGATATGCCTCCTAGTTTCCAGCTTAACATATGCTACCTTCTATAAATTGAATGAGGTCAACGATAGAACTGTTAAAGTTGCTACATAATGGTCAGACAAAATTTGAGTCAATTTGACTGAAAGGTATTGAATCAATATATGATGCCAATTAAAATGCATAATAAAGATTAGGTATATAATTGTGTGAAATATGATATTAGGGTTAGGAACAGGTAACAATTGATATGATGAGAGAGATTTTTTTAATGACGGACTGGACCAGTTATTGGGGCGCCACCTGAGGGAGGCCTAGGTCCCATACCAGTGAACAACTTTCGGCTTACATCATAGTGTTGATGATGAACTATTGATATAAATATTCCACAATATTCCCCAACTTTTCACACAACGCCATTTAGTCAAGCTTGAGAGCTTGTGTTATGGGTACTAAACAGCTGATAAACATACATATATATTTCTAAATACACACAAATTATAGATAAATTACTCCCAGACACAGAACAAATGATCGTGCTCATCACACAAACATTTGTCCTGGGTGGGAATCGAACCTACGACCTCCGGCATAGCAGTCAGGGTCACTAACTACTAGACCAACAGGCCAGTCAATATAGCAATAATAACACAGGGATGACGATGACTAGAGATACAATAGTATACGTGCAGTTTACATATTAGATCTTAATTTTCACCAATATTTCTCATTAGTTCAATTAATTTTGTCAAAGAGAAAACATTTATTTCAATTAGGCCCATATAAGGCACTTTTGAACCTCGAATAAAAATTAACTTTAAAACATGATTCTAGTTGCCCCTTCCAAAAAGAAGATTTGTATGGAGAAGAATGGGCAAGAAACTCCATATCTACTCTTTTAGAATAGATTTTACAACATTTTGTATGCATTAATAAGATTATATGTGAGGACGCTGCACCTAGAATAAAAAGTTCTATACTAAAATAGGTTTAAGCAAAAATAAAATAAAAAATAAGCAATGGAGTTGATAATTACATGATTAAGTTGGTACAGCTTCGTACAGCATTGTGCTCACATATTTACAAATGTACTAACATTAATTTAAAAAAAGTGAAAAAATATAAAAATAAATAGAAAACAATACATAGGTACATTATTAGATTAGCAACCAGGTTGATTTTGTCAAGACTCCAATGATTGTCCTATGGAGCAGGACCAGCATGTTTCCAAGCATTCCTATCTTGAATATAATCTTCTAATTTATAATAGGTATGCCAGTTTACAAAGTGTACTTTAAATGAAAGTTTTAAATTTTCATTTATTTAGTTTTAATATATCACATGGTATTTTATTGTAACATTTAACACAATACCCCATAAAAGATGTTAAGTGTTTGAACCTTAACATTCTCCCATAGAAGACTTTATTGATCGGTCATCAAAGTTATCTCCCAACTGACAAGGCGGTCATTACAAGATTGTCCTCAATTCGCCAAACATTCATAACAATCTTTAGCGAAGTCCGTTACACACCTTAATCCGCTTAATTCGCGTCTATCGGAACTGTAACAAAAAGCTTAAGCAGCAAACCTCTTGTCTGAAGGCTTAAATAATACTGTTTACGAGTGGGGAAATGTAATTTACACACTTTTGTTGTAAATTATAAAATATTATTCTAAATGACGATAAAGGAAAACATCCAACGTCTTCGTCTTTGAACTGAAAATGCAAAGACATGTGACATCTACGAACCAGCACTGGGCCTAAGTGGTAGATTACAACCTACCCCACACAGAGAAGAGGTCTGTGTGTGTGCCAAACATGGGAACATTACAAGCTGATTATGTTGTGTTATTCATAACGATATGTCAGCCACGAAAATAAAAAGGTCAGTATCAATGAGAACAAAATAATAGGACTGTACAACTATATACAACCATGATAGGTCGTCGAGTCTCTACCGTATTTTGTATAAGAGGCCGACGTGGCCACTTAAAAGTTGGCTCAAATTATGGAAAACAGGAAAAATCTACATCACTTTAAGAAAAGGTATCCAACTGTAGGTACATTTTGAGTGGTTTAACCATTTTTAAAACCTCATTGATTTGAATTAGTCCAACCAACAAAAAAAAAGTGAGTATTAACAGCAAGAAACATCTATGCCTGTAATAAGTACATAATATAACACCATTTCAGTTGCCAAGAAAATATGAAACGCCAAGCTGAAAGCGAATAAACGACGATTTGCTCAACAGGACATCCGGACTCACACAACGTTAGAAGACCGGAAGTCTGTAGGTAAGGAAGCTTTTGCGGACTCCAAATGCGAAAGTCGGCCTACGGCCATCTTATGTAACCCACAGTTGATATTCTACGTTGCTATATAAAGCACAAAGTACGAGTACTTATCATTGAGATAGAAGATTGATCAATCTGCGATGGTACTTACATAGTGTGATTTTTTACGACGATTTATTTTAGTTTTCTTCATTTCATATTGATGATGTTTCATCTGGTGTGGGAAAAACAGGAAAATGCACACTTTCTGATCTGCCTGGTGTTTACTATTTGCAGATGGCATTGTGTCGGATAAGAAGTGCCTGCAATTGAAAACTAGATTAACTGTAAAAAAACACTAACGGGCAAATATTCGTCACACCCGCGCAAAGCGGACATTCGGTTTAAGTACGACACACAGCCACAGCACTATTTAACCTACACCCGACATTGACTGGATGGACGTCGATCAAAGCAACATTTAAAATTAATAAATAAAGAGATAAAAAAAGGACGGCAATACAAAAACACCTTCAATCATTAAGTTGATTAATGAGCACCAGATGTTGTTAGGTCAGCTCGCGTGCTTATCTACTTAAAAGATATCCTCATATTACAACGACATTCTCAAAAGGTGGGGTGATCATTGTTATCGAAGAAATCACGAAAAATACGCATTATTATCGCTTCTGACGTCAAAATAATTATGTCTGCTTACGTCGCCATTTAAGAATTTTATTATTAGCTCAACAAAATCTCGTCTATCACATCAAGATTGATCCTAAGCGATACCTACAGCTCAGGTGGTCAACTGATTTATAAGCTTTTAAGCATCTTAAGAATTATCAAGTGGCCGCAATTATGTTACTGTAATAGTGTACTCAGTGACTTTTTCGACAACATTCTACAAAAATAATAAAAACATCTGCTTAAATGAATTTTATGCTCTGTTTGTTATTTTTAGAGTGTATTTTCGATAGGCCCTGTTGATCACAAGCGCGGATCCACCGTTGTAGGCAAGATGGCCCACAACCAGAATTGAAGTTTAAGAAATATATACAACATAGGTAGTAGTATATGCTATCTATGGTAATGTTAAGTAAAATACATACCTACATTTATATGCGCGGGACTTCAAACATATTGTAAGTCTTCTTTGTAGGAATGCAATTAATCCGTTCGACTCTACAAAACCTCTGAAGTCAATAACTGGTATAAATTCACAAAATTGGTAAATTCACCAGTTTGAGTTTTGGTTGGGCGTCTGGCTGTTTTTTGAGTATTTCAATCTATACAAAATAAAAATATTTACGCCTTGCGGCTTGCTAACAAAGGACGTTTATTTCATTGGATTGTTTCGCACGCCTCACATATGCTAGCAAACAACATTACAATCTAGGTAAAGTCGCCCTCAGGCTTTATTAGAAATTCAGCTATATTGTTACAATTTTCATGTGTTTTCATACACGAAAACGCTTGCATATGACTACTAAACAAATAACTTTTTACTCAGAACTACAAGTTCAATTAAACTGTTGGTTACGCATTGTTACTCATATTTTAGTTCTAGTAAAGAACACGCATCAAAACTTAAATATGAACACAAGTTATACTCAAGACTGTTAATATTAAGCCACACTTATCGTTTAGCTTGCTTGTAAAGATAATCAAAAGTGTATTAATTTCAATAGGAAAAAATATTTTCTATCGAACACTATTACAAATTTCTGAGACTCAAGCATCCTTCACCAACAAAATACTACCCGCGTAACAATTAACAAGACACTTTCTTTCACAAAACAGAAATAACTAATAGTATTTGCCAACTGTAGCTATAGGCGCGAGTAACAGGGGGGTGCCATTCTCTTGGTACTCGTATAAAACAAATTATGCAAATACATTCAGGTCGATCCTAATATAATAAAGTCATTCAGAGGCCCATGGGCGGCACACACTCTGACATCAGGTTAGTTACAAACCACACGAAAAACAGCAGAAGATCCAAAATAGAGAACTTTATGGGTGTTTTTTAGAACTTGATATGGCATTTGATACAGTTTCAATTGATCTAATATTAAGGGCCAGAAAACTAGAATGTGCAAGTATACAAGAGACAGTACTTGATTGGTTCACGAGTTACTTTTCTGATCATAAACAACCTGGCAAAGCAGGTGACCACTCAAGTACCTTACTTACCATCAATTTTGGCATTACACAGGGTAGTACACAAGGTCCAATTCTATTTAGTTTTCACATTTTACCTACGACAAATCATAACTGACTGATTTTAAAGTAACTATTAAAGACTCATCAAAGAGAGTCACGTCAAGTCTTATTAAAGAGAGTACTTTAAATACATGTTCACCCAATTCTTTGCACTAAATTTCATATTGTGTATGTGAACGTAGCAAAAGAAAACATATTATTTTAAAAAATGGTGATAAACGCTTATAAATTCACCATTTTAGGCCAACTTTTACCGTAACATGTGCACTTATCATGAAAGTATTAAAAACTCTACCTTATGTTTATCTTATATCGATCTTAAATTTGCGTGCGTATTTAGTACGTAAAGAGGTACTTAGGAATTTTATCATCTAATTGGTTCCGTGGGAGCTGCACCTTTCAACAGTTTTTTTAGAGACCTCTTTCCCGTAGCTCTTAAATTCCCCAAATTCATTAACCACTTCTAGATACATGAGTACACTTAGGTTTATTTATGGAAAATACATGCTCATAGAACTATTTACCAACTTATAAAAACATAGTTGTACATAATAGCTATCTATTATATAGTAACCAGTTTTCTTTTCTGCGCCTTAATAATTTTAAATTACGGTTTTGAACTGTGACTGCGATCAACTGAAATCAACTTAAAACAACGACCCCCAAAAAAGAACTCAGATAATTTCTGTTTTTAGATCTAAGACTTAAAATTCACGAGACTATGCATTTAAATTAATATCAATTACGTAATAGGCAATAAATGAATGAAGAGTTTCATTTAAAACATCCATAGAACTGTAAAAAATGCAATACCACAATGAAAGAAATACAAGAACAACAAGCAATTAAATATCGTCTGTAAAAAACTTAAAAAATAGGAAAAAACTGAATAAGAATTTCAATGCCGAATAAAAGGTTGTGCTTCGTTGTTCCTTCTATCCTGTATAACATTGGAGAGGGAGAGTCTTTACAATGTTTTTGGTAACTTTTATGCACTCAACCTTATTGCACGCTTTACGATTCGGCTTTGGACAGGCTATAAAAATAATACCTGTTTTAACTATCTCACTGACTGCAAAGACGAGCATTGATCACCAAACTTGTTCTAGGTGTATTGGTAATTATAGACCAAGGATGTTATATTGCACCTAATAATTTCTCCCGTTCCCCGATTCCCACTCTAAGCCGCGACGAGACAAAGCGCGCGTTGTCATAGAAAATGTTCTGCGGATATACATATATTGCAAAATCATGTAGCATGTCCGCATCGCGCCTGCCAGCGGTGCAACATGACATTAGACCCGCACCAAACGACAGCGTTATCCAAAATCTAACATGACAACAAAACACTATCTTTGATAATTGGATTTCAATCACTGTACAAGCAAATGAACAAGATATCGATATTTAAAAAAAAAAACACAATGTACCGTACAATATTTACCCAGTCATGTTCGGAGATAATTTGGACAAATATTTTCAGAAAATTCTATTAAATATTAAATGAAATGCCAAGTAAGGGTCGGGACTGCTTTAAGTAGACACCCGTATCAAAAGTCACGTAAATAAGGTAAGCAATAAACATGGACATTTTAACAGACCCTATACCACGGAAATATAACCAAACACATCTTCTAACATGATATGATTTGTTCATAACACACACATTATATTGTGTTTACGTGTTGTTTCAGTGAATTCGCAAAGGTGTTACTATTTGTATTATGTTATAAGCAGAAGGATATTTAATTTAAACTTTATTGTAATTATGTATTGTTGTAAGTAATGTACTTAGGTTTTAATGTATTATAATTTTGATTAGTTTAAGTTCTTAGCTGTCGCATTAGCGTAAACCCTGTAATGATAGTTTAAAGGTTTTTTAAATAAATAAATAAAATAATATTTTAGAGTGGCTCGTGGTAATAACAAACGCAGAAGATGATCGAAAGTGAAGCTATGTTTGCCGAGGTCAACCATGGACGGTTGAACATACATGATCCAATGAATGAATCCAAGCGATTCCAGCAATCACGATAGATTTGCCGTCTATTTTTGAAGAGTTCCGTTGTATATATCCGAAGATCAGCACCAGATCTACACCAAATTAAAATGGGACCACCTCAGGAGCCTACTCTTTCAAACAAAAAATTTTGAGAATCGGTCCACAAATGGCGGAGAAATCAGGTAACATACATAAAAAAAAAAAATACATACACACGAACACAGAACCTCCTCCTTTTTGAAAGTCGGTTAACACGACCTCTTCGTGCCTCGAAAAGCAAGTTAACCCGTTGGTCCCGGCTTTCATTTGTAGACCGTTGACAGTGGATATACTTAGTCACTGAGTTGTGGAGATGCGATAGACAGTCGCTTAGAACACTGGAAATCAGCTGCATCCGAGTAGACAGCAAGTCGACCCCAAAAAAGTTGAGAAAAGATTAGGCAGATGATGATAGTATTTAAAAATGTATTTAGAATAAAACCACGTAGTATATATCCACGTCGGAATTTAGTACCTACCGCATTTTTTTTTGTAACCAATCACCATTATTAATGGATGTCAAATGACTGTACAATACTCTAATCATTAGATTCTATTGTCACATAAAACACAAATAAAAATAGAGTTATTGATAAGTTTTATCGCTAAAATCTCTATCAAACAGCTTAAGAATGGACAAACAAAATATTCTAGAATACGTATTAAAAATGATCGATATACATGAAACAAACGAAGTACCTACACTAACAATAAATAAATATTCCACAACTTTTCATACAACGCCATGTAGTCCCAAGCTGATCTAAGAGCTTGTGTTATGGGTACTAAACAGCTGATAAACATACTTATATGTTTCCATACATATTATGGATAAATTACAGCCAGACACAGAACAAACGATCGTGCTCATCACACAAATATTTGTGCAGGGTGGGAATTTGAACCCACGACCTCCGACATAGCAGTCAGGGTCACTAACTACTAGACCAACAGGCTAGTCTGTTTGGCCAACAATGTCTGGTTTATGTATGTACCCAAGAGGAAATTATTTGAATGACCTGCAAATGTATGCCTGCCTTTTGGCACAGACGTGAGACATGACATTTTTGTGTCTCTTTTTTCTTTTGTTTTTACTGTGTGTATCCAGCTGTTGCCAATAAATGTTTTTTCTTTCTTTCTTTCTTCTCGACGACTAACCTCCCAAGCAGCAAAAACTAGTACTATAAAGAACCATAGAACGTTTTGTAAAAAACTGTACTTGGTCCTATAAAACCCCAAAGAACGTTTCTATTATTCGGAAGTGGCGCATTTATATCTCTGTTCAGTGACAAAATAATTGTATTGCAGTGTTCCTCATGACGAAACAGTCCAATAAAAGTCCTGTAACAGTGATGCAGGTCTCAAAATAATGATGTCCTGACTACTGTAGGACCTTTTATAGTACTTTTTCATACTATACAAGAGTTTAGTTTTCTTTACCTCACCTTTTTCATTCACCGTTCATTATTTTACATTCGTGATTAGTGCAGAGTGCAAAAAATAATAAAAATAATTTTACGAAAGGATACAAGTAATCTGAGGTAAGTAAAAAAATATTTTGTTATTATAATGATAGTCTATTACGGTGTAAAATGACGTGCGACTGCAGCTTTACTGACAAAGTAGGGATAGGTTTACCATGAATTTAAAGTGCCCCCCTCGAATTGTTGAGCTTTTACTATAATATTTATCATATAAATTGATTTCAATAATTTAAGAGCCATTATAGTACTTGCCGTGATAATGTTTTCACTGTCAGTCATCGTGGATTCAACCTAAAATTGGGGTTCTGTGTGAGCATGACTGAATATATTTATAATACACATTTTTTTTTACTATTTTTCTGAAGACCATTAATGAAAAAAAAAAACTTAATTATAAACTGTTAACTGACGAATAGTGAGAATTGATCATGTAACCAGTTTTTATTTCCTTAGGAAGAACTTACGTACTTATTTATATCAAGTTGTACGTACCTAATGTTTAAAATTTGTAATTTCACTGAACTATAGAAGCAATACCTTTATAAATTTAAACTGCAGTCAACATTGTATTTTTGCAGGGTACCTAATGGACGCCAATACGGATGTCGATATTTTTTTTAGTCGAGACGATTTCATGCTGCTCACAGCAGCATGCATCAGCAGCAGCTTCAAATTGAATAGGTATTCCTGTGTGAAGTGAATATTCTAACATTTTATGTTTTTGACATTGTTTCGAGTACCTGATATCGTACAAGCTGAGTTAATTATGTGGGTTGATTTTAACGTGATATCAAGACTGTTAGAAGATGAGAAATGAAAGGTTTTTCTTTTTTAGTTCAAAATAAAGAACCATGTAATTAAAAAAGATTTTTATTTATGTACCATCATATATACCATCGTATTAAACTTTTTTTTGCTTCATGCGAAATATTATAATGAATGGCCCAGTGTTTACGCCATCACGAAATTTTTGGTCTTTTACGAATGTTGAATTATTGCTTGAAGATTCAGAAAAATCGCTGGAATATGGAATCGCTTCAGAAATAATATCTTTGTAAGGCACATTTTGTACGGAACCGTTTCCCGTAATTGTGATTCTAACTTGATTTTGGCTACTATTATTACTTTGTTTGATGGTGAAAAAAAAACAAAGCTGCTTTTTCAAAATCGTCTATTCACATATATAAGTTTCACTGCGTTTAGATATTTCTTTTCCAATTCTTTAAATCCATTATTATTTTTTGTTTTTAGGGCAGAATGCATGTTGCATTAATTCCGTATCAAAATGTCTGAATATTGTTGTAAAAGTTAGCCAATAATCCTTTATGGGACTTAGCTGTCATTTAATAGAAACATTTATCTACGTTTATGTGCCACTTTTGCGTCATTAAAGTGATAGATACCCATTTATAATACCAAACAGCGCATTGCTAGGCACCAAAAAAGTTGTTATACAAAAATTCTGCTCTATAATAGTGTCTGTGTGATATGCTTATCGACAAAATTATAATATGCATCTAAAAACTATTATAATACACTAACGTTCTATTAGCGTGCTCTGATATTTGACTACATCACAAAAACACTCTATTATAAAGTCTTTTGTGACTACTAACGCACAAGTACTATAGCAGCGATCTGAATATCCACAACATCACAATATTACCCTGTAGTTGAGTGTTCATCACTGCTATAACGAAACTACTATTGCAGTACGTTTGGAACCCTTAATACGCTAATCAGATAAATAAAGGCACCTGCTAACACATTTATAGAGCAATATTATTATGTACCAGTTACATTAGAACTTGCTATAGTACTTGACTATAACGGTTGTATAAAATGGCGTAGTAAACGTTTACATTCTTTCTTTATAGGTGTTTTAGCTCTTTAAGCATTTAGAGCAATAACGTACTGTAGAACGCTTTTATACAACACCCTGGCCCCGTTAAACCTTAATAAATCGTTTATAGAGCTTTTTAGAGTTATGAACTGAAATAATAGGACTGAATTGCTGGTTGGGCTGATGTCAGAATTTTGTTACAGCCTTCTTACATATCGTCGAGAATAAAAAATACTATATGTAAAGATCTCCATTGTAACTATTATCGAAGACGATACGTTATCGGTTTATCATATATTTTTTATGTTTCACGAGGTAGCGTTTTAAAATTAAGAATGAAACACTAGTAATATGCACACGATGAACTAGTAAATAGAATAAACTATGGGCAACATTTCCGGACTTTTTCTATGACCTCGGCGTAAAGTCGACGGTGTCGTCGTATCGTCCGTGATAGGCTAGGACAGTGATCGAGAGGTCGCGTCTGGTCCCTAACGTATCAAACATACGACAACATAGTAAGTATTCAGAAATGAAGAAAATAAGGACCTTCCAAATTCAAAAGAAATAACAGAGGTCATAAAAATCAGGCCCGAAAGAAATCATGCCAAAAAGCCTAAACTTCATAGAGTGGTATTATTATCAATTATCGCAGTTTGATTTGATCAAAGATTAGTAATTAATGAATCGCTATCAATGTCTGTAAATTCTGCAATTTTATTTAATTATGTTGTGCTCTAAACTACGTTAACCCAGGCCAGGCCCCATGTCTATGCTACATACGGGATGATAACATTATTAATTTGATAAATACACAACACATGAGCTCAGAGCTAAATCGTGGCGCTTCTGCGTGTGGCTCACTTGAGTGACGGCTTGACATTTTTTGGACATTTTACCTCATCCGAAACAACGCAGTAATACGAACAATATATTTCATTATTTTCGTTCACCTAATGGAGTTACGGAGCTTTTTAACTTCAATAATAAACTCTTGTTATTACCCGAAGATCAAGCGGCACTTGTTTATTATATCCTTTTTAAGACACAGCCAGCTGGCGGAGACATTTTGTGCCCGTATTTATGAGCCCAACTTAGTTAGTAGCCCAAACTAAGTTCGTCATTCTAATGAGATTATCTCTCCTTCCGTCGCCGTATCATTTTCTCAAAGAAAGGATACCAACTGATCCAATTTACGTGGACTGTCGCTGAATTTTATATCACTAGTGGAAACATTGAAAACAGCGCTGCCCAAAGAAATCATATTGACTGCTCACCGTTGAATTACTCGTCTCGATATATCGGTATTCGTTATTTTTTTACGTTAACAATACGTTTGGTATCTGTATCGTGTGTGTAGGTAATATGCAGTACAAACACATTCTACTACTACATGCAGATTTGAGACAAATATCCTTCTATACAAACACGCGCTCGCTGCGTGAATATCTAACAAGATTTTTAGTTCAGATAACCAACCCTTGATCACCTTGTGACTCTTCGATTAGTCAGAATTACCTATAAATAAAAATAATAATATAATAAGCTTACATGAATGAACGTATTATCGAATTACGTTTTATCGTGAATAAAATATTTAAATATAGACTAGGTTTATGTCCGACTATACTAATATTTCTGAGTCACTGAGCCATTTTTATATCAATCTTGCTTTCCACGAGGTGACCATGTTACTACTTTTTACTATCTTTGTTATTAATAATGTTCTTAGATAAGATGATACATGGATCAATAAGTTAATTCTCTTAAATCTGGGGATATTGTAAACTGAGTCACTAGCTTTTTTTATATTCTCAAGCTATTATGGATTACCACAATAAAATGATATATCCGGTAATTCTTGAGGAAAAGATAATACTATTATGAAAAGGTGATTGATTCATTCATTTAAAGAGTGGTATCTTTGAATTAACATTGTAAGTAGATAAGTAGGTAGGTACATTATTATTGATGAATTAAAATGGTTGAATTGCTACCATTGAAACAGCCTATGTAAAGTCGTTAAAATTATGTTTTCTTCATGAAGTAGGGACGATATCGGTAGTTCACTTTAATTTGATTTTACTTTAACGTTTATTTTAATTAACGCTTCAACTTTATAGACAAAGCATAACACACTTGTATTACAGTCACAGTTTAGCAGCATCTTTGATCTTCCATAATATTGCGAAGAAACAATACAGTAGAACAGAGTGCTCAATCAAAAAGTTGGTTACTCCCGCTCAAGGAGTTCCTCGTACCAATCGAGTGCTTGTTTCTCAGAATATCCGAAACGAAAATAAACAGTAGCAAGTTAAAGTTACAGTAATTAAGATCAGCAACAACAATTCGAAGAAAATTTACAAGGAAAGTGTGTGACCTATCTAGAAAACGTTTTGCCATTTTCTGCAGCCAAGTTGCGTTACTGTGTTCGTTTTGAAAGGTGCCAGTGTTATTTTACAGCCACCGAAGATATTTGAGGTTCAGGACCGGGATGGTTGCGCATCTCTAGCAGATTAAGATAATATTCATAGTCAGTGATGACTACTTACCATCAGGTCTTAGTACTGGTGGTTAACATAACGCACCTGTGTAAAATGAATACCTAAGTATGGTTTGTCAGAGGTTTTGGTTAAGCTATTCTTGTCAAGGTTCATGGATAAGTGATCATTCACCTCTCCGTGACTCGGAGAGCACGTTAAGCCGTTGTCACGATTAGACAAAAGCCTTACAGTCTGACAGAGCAGCGGTGGCCGAGTGGTGCCGGCCCCGACTTACAAAAAGTCGTGGGTTCGAACCCAGGCAGGCGCATTACTTTGCGTAATTTATTTCATCATCACTGCTCTTAAAAACGGTGAAAGAAAACATCCTGAGGGAACCGGCATGTGTATGTCGAAGACATGTGACATCCACCAATTCGCACTGAGCCCGCGTGGTAGATTGTGGCCTATACGCAAAATACGCGCTTAGACGTGGAGTTGCGGATACCAGCCCGGTATCTAAATCTTTATCTTTACAGTCTGACAACCAATGTAACCAAGGGGTTATCGTGTTACCCAGGGTTGTGAAGGGCAAATAAGCAGCCGCTCCACGTAAAACACCGGTTAGACTGGAAGCCGATCCCAACGTAGTTTGCCAAAGGCTTGGCAGATTATCATGAGTCTTTACTGGAATACAAATACAGAAGCAGTATCATTAAAATGAAGAAATTTTAAATCTTATTATAGTAAATAAAATAGCTAGAGCTAAGACCATCTGCAGCCGTTTGTTACGCTTGCGTGAGAAACTGCAGAGAGCGTAGAATCAGGCTTACGTTTCTTTTGGCACTACTGCTGA
Organism: Euplexia lucipara; assembly: GCA_921972225.1. Classification (NCBI taxonomy): domain Eukaryota; kingdom Metazoa; phylum Arthropoda; class Insecta; order Lepidoptera; family Noctuidae; genus Euplexia; species Euplexia lucipara. Next base: position 11,359,208 of record OV179144.1, read on the forward strand.
AATAGGCTACTCCGTAGGTACATAACTCTTTGGTTGCCGCATTAAAAAAATCCTGGAATAGCCGTTTTATACGTCAGTGAAAAGGTAAAGCTCGTTGGGTCCCATTGGGTTATTTACATTGCAGGTGAAAATCAACAAGGATATGAAATCAAGAGTACAATGAAGCAAAATATGAATAACGATTCTCTTGTTGATTTTGAACAAACAGTCTCTTATATTCTGGTTTTATGTAAAAGATGCGTGAGACAATACACATCTAAATGTTGTTTGCATGAATCCTACACTAAACACATGATTCTGTTTAATGTAAACAGCTTAAAAATTTAAAAAAATATGATTCCATGACTTCGAAAATAACTGTTTCTTGACCTTCTCTGGCACAAAAATGACCCCTAAATGGCCCACATCGGTAACAAATAGGGCTTCCAAAATTACGGAAATGTCAATTACGTAACTAGTTACGCAACTTTTTTCTCCAATTCCGTAATTACGTAATTACGGAATTTTTCCTATTTTTTTTTTATCGACTATGTTTTTGGTAAATATTGTAGATAGAGTATCTACAATTTTTACAATTGTCACTTTACTATCTTATATTCAAGGAATTATCAAAATGAACACAATATTTAAACAAAAAAAAAATATTCAGGAACTTATCAGTTAAGTCAAAGTCAAACCATATTTTTTCGTCCCGAATGTAATGTTTCTTCTTGAAAATGTGATCTCTTAAATAACAATACATTTAAAGTTTTGTCACTCAGGTAACTTCTTATAGTTTATTACAAAAATATCCGGCTGATAATGCTTGATTTACTAATTATTTTGTATGAATTGCATGCTTCAGGGGGTTTTTTATTCCCCTTTAATACTAAAAGACTGATCAAGCCTTTGGTTTAAGTACTTACATCTTTTAAGAGATTCCACACAAACAAAGTCACCCACGAAAAAGATACACTGCTACGTTAATATTTGCACACATTGAACTCCAACTTTCAATTTAGTAATCAAGTGTCAACTGTGTCCAGAGTCTAGCGATGAGAACTGAACAACCGACAAAATTGAGCAATGAAACTACACTTTCATTTTAGTTAAGAAAGTGAAGAGCATAGTAGGTAGTTCCCAGTGGTCGTAGGGACGCCAGGGACTCCCCGGCCCCACCTACTCGCGGAGTTGATAAATGTGAACTCAATTCTGTACGTCTTAAAACTATTTTTTTCAAGATTTTGGAGTTTTGGAGTAAGGCCATCGAGAAGCATGGGGAAGCGCTTGCCGTCTCCCTCGATATCTCGAAGGCTTTTGACAGGGTCTGGCACAAAAGTCTCATTGGTAAGCTTCCTTCTTTCGGTCTGCCCACTGGTCTATGTGACTGGATTGCTGACTTCCTGAGTGGTCGGTCCATCCGAGTTGTAATTGATGGCTGCTCATCCGGTCAGTTAGACATCAATGTCGGGGTCCCTCAGGGGTCGGTACTCTCGGCAACATTATTCTTGCTGCATATTTATGAACTGCTTAAGCCCGGTACCTTTGGGTATGCAGACGACAGCACTGTTGTCGAGAGCTACATGTCTGACGCACGGGCTAGTGGGTCACAGATCCAGTCTCTCCGAGAAGCTATGGTCGAGGGCTTGAACTTGTCCTTGAAGGCAGCCGCCGAGTGGGGTGATGCCAATTTGGTCAAGTTCAATGCTGCGAAAACCCAGGCGTGTCTGTTTTCATCTTTGGTACGGATCCGCCAAATACCAGCTTGATGCACTTGAGTCTATTGAGAAACGAGCCAAGAAGATCATCGGCAATGATGCACTCGTTGAGTCAAAACTTCAAAGTCTTGAGCATCGACGCCGAGTTGCTAGCCTGTCGGTTTTCTATCGGTTATATTTCGGAGAGTGTGCATCGGAATTGCACGATTTAATTCCACCAAGCCCTTTCCATCATAGGACCACCAGACGTACAGCACTGCGCCACCGGTACATGGTAGATATCCCAACCATACGTACTAAACGCTATGGAAACACATTCATTGTGCGAACAGCCAAAGAGTGGAATTCCCTGCCGGTGTCGGTGTTTCCTGATAGCTACAACCTAGGGGTCTTCAAGTTAAGAGTGAACAGGTTGCTTCTAGGCAAGCGTGCTTCATCGTCGACCACATCATCGCTTAAATAATAAAAAAAAAATGATGAACGATGAAATAAACTGCGGAGAATCCCCGGTTTGTATGTTTCGATGTACAGACGCCAGCACATCAAGTCACCCCATTGTCTCCAATTTTCCCAATTGAATATGAACCTTATTCTGTTTGACATAAAGTTGAAAAACGATCAAAGAAATTTGACACATTGGGGTAACTTGACGTGCTGGCGTCTGTACTTATATCGTATAGTGTGTCCACATTATAACTTTAATATGGTACGTACCTTATTGCTTTTTTATTGGTTTACTATTTTGATTGATTTATGATACCAATAATTACGTAAGTACGGAATTGACATCTTCAGTTACGGAATTGAAAATACTTTAAAAAGAGTTCGTAATTACGTAATTGCGTAATTACGTAATTACGTAATGGAAGCCCTAGTAACAAACAAAACAGCACTTTTTTATTCATGAATAATTATTTCTTTGAATTATTGTTTACGACCGATGTTAAATACCAAATTTTCTTCAGTAAACATACGAATAATAAATAAAGTGAAAACAAAAATAATGAGCATCGAATTTGTGGTATATTGCTTGATATGGAATTTAATCTATCCTCAAATAATTATTTATTTAAATTACTTCTTTTTTTTCGCATGTGTTTTTCTTTCTTTTCGTGTTGAAGAATTTCAAAAAATTTGATCGATCATAATTTTTACAAATAAAATCTCATGTCATGACATTTTTCTCAATAAACTCTACAATTACTAAACCAATTTTTAAGAAATTTTACTTACTGGGTGTAATTTGGTCGAACATAAAAATGATCATTAATATTTTCTTTAAAAAACCAAAAAACTATATGAGAGAGGCAGTGTATCTTAATTTAGGAGCCACAGCAACGCGTGGATTGGTCAGTAAGCATCGTGTATATCCAAAGACCTCACGCTTAATAGTCGCACTGACAATCATTAGACCAACGAGACAGAATAAAGCAAATCTGTCGAATTTCTAAAATAAACAACTCCAGTTGCAGAACACACAATGGTATTTGATCCAAAATTGAAATTGGAAAATCTATCCGCAGTCCGTCTACTAAAATTGCTTCACAGCAATCGCGGCATATTCCCTGGTCACTATTGATACAGAGATGATGAGTATTTAGCCACACATCCATGGACGTCAGGCGCACAAACACGAGGTCAGAACAAACAAGTCCATGTTGACAGGAGGTCGCGTGCGGCGCGCGGTGCTCGCGTGTCAACGCTGTCGATACCGGCCGCATCACTCATGCTTTACAATGCATATTGACGGAAAACTGACAATATTTCATGTCAGCCTCTCTCGCAAACCTTGTTTTCACAGATATTATCTTTGCGTTTCTGAATCAATGGTTCTTTCTATTGAAAACGCAGTCGATTGTGTTCTAACTCTTGTTAGTGTACAGACCAGGGTTTGCTTCAGACTTGTTATATCCGGCTCAGAATTGTTATTTCGCGCATAGCGAATACCTTTCTCTGGCTGAAGGATTGGAAAACGTCAAAACATGACGTAAATATGAGTAGGGGGTTTAAAAGAAACCTAATATTGCAAAACGTTTTAAGGTACAGACGCCAGCACGTCAAGTTACCCCAATGTGTCAAATAACTTTGATCGTTTTTCAACTTTATGTCAAACACAATAAGGTTCATATTCAATTGGGAAAATTTGACACATTGGGGTAACTTGATGTGCTGGCGTCTGTACCTAGATATTTTACATTTTCAAAAACAGAATAATAAGATTATAATAAGAAATAATAGAGCACTCTTTGATCAAAATATAATAATGAGATCATTCTAACTGCTGACATTCTGCACTGCTTCTCCACATGAGCTTCCCATGCCAAATCTTGTAATGGATAATTTCTTATAACTTACCTAATGAATTTTCTGTAAACAATTTATTTTCATGATTGCAGAGTTGGCCACATTGTAAAAGTTCATAATTATATTAAAATAATTATATTCATGGGTAGATTGAGTAGTAAACCTTGTAAAAGTTTAGCAACTAGAAAAAAATATTCTGTATAGAATAAGTACTAAAATTACGTGTGAACTAAGTTCAACATTTTTGCTTGTTCTAGGTATACGAGTATGACAAGTGAATGCTTAAGTAAAACCAACGAACTTACAAATTATTCAAATATAAAATTATTTATGTATTTCCTAATGCTAACAAATATTCGTAGTTGAGTGAAGCTACAAAGGCTCGAAAAGGATAAAAATGTGAACCGATTTACGTAAAGAACAAATTCCCAGCGAAACACGGATTAATTCATTTCTCAGAGGGATTTCCTTTCAGTTTAAAGAGCATTCGCCCTTGAATAGGCATCAAGTGGGCTCTGAGGTTGGCTTAAGTGGTAAAGACTTAATTTACAAGTTAAATAAACAATATTCATTTATATCTTTGATTATGGTATAATCGTGTTTAAATGAAATTCGATAATGATGGAATTGTTCGTGAAATGAACGTAGATGTACCAAAATGTAGCTACCAAATCAACAAAGTGTTTTCAAGGAAATTTCGTTCCAAGTTTGAAAGTGTTTGAATGTTTCAGAGATCACTGTTTTTCGTGTGTGTAAGATTTTGGTAATATTATACAAAAAAAAGGTTTTATACATTTACCAAATTACAATATGTATACCACTAGGTTATGTTTGTAAGTTCTGCGAAAATGTAACACTTATTTAAAAAAAAAAACGAGAGAAGAGTTAAATCAGAAGTAGATGTAGGTACTACTTTTACTCTTTATTGTTGTCGTTGATAAATCAAGGTAAAACATATTCACAATAAAATTGCAAGTGAGCTTTTACCTTTGACTGGCAACTTGAAATTATACATCTAAATGTCCATATCTATCTACATGCCCAATGTTTTGAAACATGCTTACTTACTCTTAAATACTGAACATAGTGAACACGCCATTCAGGAGTGCTTTTCTGCGGCTGTCCAGAACACACCCGCGGCTATCACAAACAAACTTCAACTTTGCTTTTAAGACCAACTTTAGATTTATTTTAACTAAACGAGCATCCCTTTATTTTCAAAGTCCATAATTTCCACACGAACCTACGTCTACCGTAATATATTTAACTTGTAAACTCACGCTGTTATTACTTTAGCGATATAATTTACGATTTTTTCATTCGATTTCGCTGTAAAACCGTTTCTATTGAGTTCAAAGTTAGTCACGAGCCCCGTCGTCAATTCATAAAGTTTCATTTTCACGAAACTGGGGGAATAATCAATGGGCAGGCAGAAAGGGAGCCTGTGGGCCGTGATGGATTTGGTCCAATCAATGCAACTGAGTAAATGAAAAGAGCGCCTAACGAAGAGTCGAGACAATAGTGTTGGCTGGCGAAAGCCTTAGAACGGGGTAACTGATTGTTATTGGTTTTGCAATAGCGCCACACGGCGGTTGCCGACATTGGTAAATACTGGAAAATAAATTGTTGGTTTACGGGTAAGCTGGCCCTACCCCGGGGCGGTCATGTAATAAGTACCTATGTGCCTATATCAAAATTACCCAAACGTTCGTAAATGGATTTTGCAGCGGTTACATTACCACAACAAAAACATTATATAAGTACATATTTCAAGCTATAAATAAAACGATAATACGGCCTTGTGTTATAAACAAATTATACTTTAATCCATCATTCTGTCGATAACACACGTGCTGAGAAAAGTTTCGGTACTTTGTTATCTTCAGTAGGTAAGTATCTCCAGCGCACTCACATACCTTCGCAAATTAAAGTAGGCACAAGTAATACGTCATGCTTGATTCGAAGCTGAATAATCCATTTTCTCCACAATAACTGCTCAATAAATGATTTCCTCCATAAGGATAATGGCTGGATTTTCTACTGTTTATTGTGGACTCAATCTCCTACTATGATTGATTGAGGCTTAGGTGGAACTCTTCCAAGGGGAAATTACTTCGTTATTCTTCCTAAGTACGTAGCTATGAACGAAAATGTCGGCTATCAATATCGCCTAAGTGTAGTATTATTTGTTTGATGGTCGTCCGAAGATGTAGGACCAAGTGTGTGCTTATGAAAATGTTTTGTTAAACTTACTTTTCTTGTACGATGAGTAATTTCTTAGGGTATAAGTGGGGACTATTCTACTTATATTAACTCAACTTATAACTTACCATCAACAACTTACAAAGGTTTGAGCTCTCTTCTTGTCGTTGAGTTGAAAATATGACTTTTCATAGGTAAAAAAAAATATTTCTTAGACAAATCCAACATATTTATTTATTCTATTCATCCATATTCATTTACATAGTGTTAGTTATTACACCTATATATTTACAAATCTTTAATAACAATGAACTAACCTTATTGACACGTCAGAAATTTTAATTCCCCTTAAAAGTGTTACAAACTATTTATTTGAAAATGACGAAGGTTTTTGATATTATAATTTTTAACGATAAAACAGTATAGATTATAATAGTATAAATCATTTTTTCTTATGTACAGAGAACAGAACCACATGACATGTATCTCCCTCGTTTAATCTTTACTCATCAGTCTTTGTCAAGGGTAAAAAATATGCCCCAACTTATATTGAAATTTTATTCTTTATACAGGATGAATTTTTAGTCACCGTCCAAATTTTGATATATTAATCTTTGGCAAAAATCATTGAATACGTGTTTTTTCTTTTAGTATCACTCAATACAAAAATATTGAGATATCACTTCACAAAGTTATCTATAAAAAGTTTATGTTTCTGGACACTGCCGCGCCGTGCGTACGCGCTAGGTGAAGCTACGCGAGCCGGGCCGCCCCGCGCGCCGCGCGCCGCCGGAATTCATTGATAACACAATACAAACAAAGTTGCAAATTTTCCCTTCATACTTTCACGGGCTTAGGACCGTCAATAAGCAAAAGGTTTGTGCTATGTTCACTATGATTAGAATCTAACCCTTAATTAATCAATTAAGTACGTATAAATAAAGTAAAAATCAATTAATTAGATAAGAACTTGAGACCTTAATAAAAGCTGAGCCAAAACGTTTTGCTATTAGGCGTATTTAAAAAATTTGAATCAACTTATGTACAAATAATAAAAATTTAATCAAAATCATCAACAATCAAATTAACAGTACTTTAATAAATGTTCAAAATGCATACCGTTTCTCTCTAAACAGAGTCTTGCACGTTTTTGCACATTGTTTTTAATTTTATTGAGCACTACAGTGTCACTTTTAACTTCGTCGAATGCACGTACAATTTGCTGTTTTAATTGGTCTAGGTTTTGGGCTTCCTCCACATACACTCGTCGTTTTATTTCACCCCACAAAAAAAAGTCACATGGAGTAAGATCTGGTGACCGGGGTGGCCAGACGACGGGCCCCCCGCGACCGATCCAACGATCACCGTGTTCGATGTTTAAATAATTACGAACGGCGGCGGAGTAATGAGGCGGTGCACCGTCCTGTTGAAAATAAAAATCTCGATAGGAGATTACCGGCACGTCATCCATGAAGTCAGCAATTACTGTGCGTAACATATCTAGGTACGTGCCCCCGGTCAACCGTCCCTCAATGAAATATGGCCCCAGTATTTTGTTGCCGACAATTCCAGCCCACACATTTGCACTGAACCGCACTTGGTGATACGTTTCTCGTATCATGTGTGGGTTTCGAAATGACCACCAATGTTCATTATGATGATTATACAGCCCCACTCGAGTAAACAAGGCCTCGTCAGTCCACAAAATGTTAGCATCGGGGTGTGCAATCAGCCACTCACAGAAGGCTCGACGGGGAACTGCATCTGCGTCGTTCAAGGCCTGTGCCTTTTGAAAATGGTACGCGTGCAACCCGGCAGAATGGAGAAGTTTCCACACGGCATATTGGCTTACGCCGAAGCGCCGCGCTGCATCGAAGAAATCGAAGATATCTTCTTCGATCTCCACTGCGAGTCTCGGCCTGCCCCGTCCTTGAGCGTGTGTAGGTACTATAAATTGGCCATGGTCTAATAGCCTCTGATTTGCGGCCAAAATCGTTTGGCGATTTGGTAATGAGGGATTTATTCCTTGATTGCGAAGGCGAGGAATACTTTCGGTTTCGTACAGTCTCCGGGTACCGTTCAAGCTTTCACCACTCAGTATGTAGGATCGCACCATTTCGTAATACTCGCGGTGGGAATACGACGACATTGTAAATAAATTCACGATACGCACGGGGCGCCGTCGCGCCGGCGCCGGCGGGTTGCGTGGGAACGCCGGGAACACGGAAGTAAGCGCTTGCGTCGCGAAAGGGTGCGCGCGCGAGACCGACTAACGATAGATGATAGATGTCATAAATGTGTCGCGCAGGTGTAGCGGGGTGGGGGTGAGCGGGGTGAGCGCTGGCTTTTTCATTGAATATTTGCGCGGCAAGTGTAGTATTATTAACGTTTAACTTGTGACCACGCAGAGCGGATAATTTTTTCGAGAAAATGATTTAATATGAAAATTTTATGTATCGATTTTTTTTCAAAAATGGACTAAGTGAATGATACCTAATGCCTAGAAAAAATTTGGACGGTGACTAAAAATTCATCCTGTATATATCATACCGTTGGTACTTTGTAACTCTGGAAGATAAGGTTCACATAGGTTTTCTATTAGGTTCCTTTGAAACAGACATTCTAATATAATTTATTTTAATTATTTCCTATCACATTATTATATACAAGTATTAATCCGTGACATCAGAAACGTTTTACGCTTTGAAGATATTTCTATTAGATTTTATTCACAGAGTGATATTTACAAATACATAAATATTTTTGATAATCAACGTAATTTTTCTATTTCTCATAATACAGTTTATTTCAAACAATTGAAGCCATTTTTTGAAAATATACTCGAACTAAAAAGAACAGTTGGTTTTTTTTATCTAATTATTATCAGACAACTTCTACTAATGTATATTTATAACTCATCTAATTCCTTATCCATTTTCATTAAACCTATGTTTGGCCAGTTTGACCTATTACTAAACAATTAAAAACAATTCTTTTAAATAAAACATTAGAGTTATTTTATGCGAAATTCGCAACACTATCTACATATATTAAAAAGGAAGTCACCGTGGTACAACAAAATATAAATTCATGAGATTGGATATGTTCAATGAGTTTGTACACAATGAGAGTCATTTTAACGCGAACAGCGAGTACTTAAAAATAAGTTTGTACTTAATTAATGTTAGTTATTAAATAAACTACCGCAAGACGTATAATAACGGAACCAAGGTTGTTGGTATTCGCCAAAGACTACGAGATGTTGAATCTGAAACAATATTAACCATTATTATTGTTTGTAAGACTAGATACACAGGCTTATGTGAAGATAAATAAATCGCAAATACGTACAGTGCGCTATTTATAGTCTCCTGGTAGGGGAAAATTGGTTTAAACCGAGCTCTAAACCACATTACTGGACTATGCACTTTTATCCTTAGCCGTTCTGCGGCTATCTGTATGCCCTTTTATTCTGTTACTATATGTTCCGGTGAGATACAATCCTGTTTTTATTCAAGAAAATGTTATGAAAAGAAACTAATCTCCTATACAGAAACAAATCTAGAGACTGAACTAGTATAGACTGTAAGATATCTAGATTACATTTGTATCAGAATATATGTACCTACCTACTATAAAGTAAGGAATACGATATAATTAGCCCTTTGCTAGCTGCTAGCTGTTACTAAAATGACAGTACAAAATTTACTACATTCTTGAATTTGTCAGAAATAAAATTAACTTACCATGTTACAAAACTTAACTTCAATAGCATGGGAATACAAAAAATATAAAATTGCAACATATTGCGACAAAGTCAAGGCTAACAAAGATTACACAATGACCAGAATACGGACGCACTGTTTTACTCCGGCGCTATTTCGCGACCCGGAGTCGCTATACACAAGTATCGATTGCACTTACCTACTACTGCTCTATTACGGACGCCTAGCACGGAGGCAACCTCTGGTTGCTCCATATCGAAAATTAGTTCTGCGCGTGCCGCGTGCAGGTTGTATATGCTCGCTATGCAGGTCAGCCGGAGACTGCCTCGCTCGAACGCCTCATTCCTAACCACGAACGACACCTCCCCCACAGAAGGCAGCCTGTTATCTGGACCCGTTCTCTCAAACGTCGGCTTCAAACTCTCCTTAGACGGCCTTCTAATCTCTTCTTTATGCAAATTTATATACGACTCGTCCAAATACTGTATGTTTCCTTCGTCGTGAAATATATTAAAATTCACATCTTCATCTGGCTGCTCCGTAGTTGTGGTTTCGGCCTTCGGCGCTGGATCCCATTTGAACCACGACGGCAATTCATGGATAAGAGAATCCATATCGATCTGAGAAAAATAAAATGTAATGTAATACTGGGACGCACAGTGGTTGAGCGGGAAATATTACGGATATTACACAGCTCTACGTTAGATAAAGGAAGCTTATATAGCTCTGAGCTGTTTCGTGATTAATGAACTCGCCTACGCAGCGGCCAGTGACGGCAGCAAAAACAACGGTCGCGTCAAAGTGAAGCAAATAGGAAGTAGTCCATTGTTACCGTGGACATGGCGCACCCCCATGTCTGTAGCTGTCCGCTGAACGCTGATAAAACGCATTTTTCAAATGTTAATTTCAATAATTATAGTTTGTTAGAAAAATATTTGCGTTACGTTGCGGGAAATCTGTAGTCAAATTTCTGAGGAGGAAATTCCCCTTAAAAATATGACTAGAAATTGCTTTGTGTTACTTGAGTGTTTGGTTGGATCAAACGAAAAGTAGGTACTATTAACAGAAATTTTACAAACTATCAGTAAGTAGTACTATTGAATGTTTCATGTAGGTACCACACTAACACTGGGTCATTAAAAATCCTTTTGCAGATAAGTCCAAACTAGTCCGGTTAAAAAGCGCGACAAAGTGTATAATCCCCGGTGTAACATGTGCTTCGGGTTAACTGTTTCTAATGTCCTCTCCACCCTGTGGCCTTAATTTCAGTTAAACATCTACATTAACGACTAGAAATTTCCTCTTTGTAATTGTATTTGACCTATTTTCTGTACGTACTGATATGGTTTAGCTTTTCAATTCAGGGTCAATCGAAAACTTATCTATAGTAAAAAGGTTGGTGATAGTTCTACCTTTAACACCAACAAAACCATTGCTTAGCTGACTGTCCTGTTAGGGATTGACATTGACAAGTCAAACATTAATCTTTTGGCTATACCTACAGAATACTTACTGTGCAGATTTTGTCAAACATTAAGAATTTGCAGTCGTTTATAAATAACATAGTATTTAGTTTTTGGCAAAACATACTTCGATCGATACTATTCGATACTTTATGTCAAAGAAAACCCATTTTAATAAAGTCATGTTATTTTGTCATCTCAATTACACTTCTCTTTTACAAAGGGGACACAGCACAGGTACAATATAAATTGCTGCCTTTGATGTTAACCAAATTATTCGATGGAAAAGAAACGTCGGCGAATATTGCCTTCCATATTAATAAAACATCGATCTACTGACCCATCCGAGTTATTATTACAATGTGATACTCTAGTTATCTATAAGTTTAGCCGCGTGCTGCCAGCTCCAATATTGATTTTGACTTTTAACATCACAAACTTTAAATACAGGTAAACTGTAAAGTATCTATGGATGATTTTATTTTCCGCTCAGTTTTCCTAAATGTTATTGTTTTCATTTAATACGCGAGCCTACAGAGCCTTGCGCACTCAGTACAATAATGCGTTCAGGATGTTGTTGGGTCTGCCGTGGCGGTGCAGCGCCTCTGATGGGATGTTTGCTGAAGCGCGCACTGATGGTTTTCAGGCCATCATGCGCAAAAAAGCAGCTTCCCTGCTTGCCCGCATACGGGGTAGTAACAACAGCATTTTTAGCGCTGTTGCTACACGTTTTGACTGTCCCTTTCAAAATATGTGGGTCACGTCCTTTATAGGTGTGGCCAGTCATACCCAGTGAAAAAAAAAAATGTAATGTGTATGTAAAAATGTGTGTGTAGGTAATGTTTTAAAAATGTATTTACTAGGTTAAGATTTCTATGGGTCTATGCCACCCGAAATAAAGTTATTATTATTATTTTTCCTTTATTTCATTATAATACATATAAATTATATTTTTAAATATTTAAATACAAAAATAAAAAAAAACATTTAAAAATATAAAAAATAGTAGCCCACCGGTATCGGGAACAGGGTCCAAGCTACCGGTGGTCAGGGCTACTGAGAGAGGAAACGCCTAACAATGCGCGCCGTGTCCAGGAGTACTGCCTTCTGGATCAAGCCCTTGATCCAGCCGCCTAACGAGAGCCTCTTAAGGTGTTGATCGAGGCTCTTGGCTATTATGCCATTGGCCGTCACGACTATCGGCACGACGATTGCTGTATCCACATCCCACATGTCGATAACCTCGCGAGCCAGATCAAGATACTTAAGTTGTTTATCTTTCTCTGCCTTCACGAGATTCTCGTCATGCGGGACGGTTATATCAACAATCATCGTGTGACGTTCCAATCGATCTATCACCACTATATCAGGTTTATTCGCGATAATAGTCCTGTCAGTGATGATAGATCGATCCCAGTATAACGTGATATTGCCATTTTCGAGAACTGGGTCGGGCACATACCTGTAGTACGGTACTTCGGATTCCACAAGGTTGTATTTAAGAGCAAGTTGCTGGTGGATAATCCTGGCTACTAGGTTGTGTCTGTGCAAATAGTCTCCGTTAGCAAGACGAGAACAACCAGAAATAATGTGGCGGATTGATTCCCCGGGACGGTGGCATGCCCGACAGATGTCAACCGTACCGTCTTTCACAATATACTTCCGGTAGTTATTCGTCATGATAACTTCGTCCATTATCGCACAGACAAAACCTTCGGTTTCCCCGAAGAGGTCACCGAAGCGCAGCCAGGATATGGACGCTAATAGGTCTACATCAGGTCCATGAAGGGCCCGATAAAAGCGTCCATGAAGCTCTTTGCTCTTCCATACATCCATGCGGTCAGCAGTACCTAATACTACAGGTTTGCGCCAGTTCTCGTTAGCCAAGGAGAGCGGTGTGAGGCCCTTGTCCACCGCGACTACATCCCGATGCATCCCCACGTCGGCTTTTAGGAAGTATTCCCTGAGACTGCATACCTCGCGGTTGTGTAGGGTCTTGGCATTAAGGAAACCTCGACCTCCACACTTCCGCGGGATATACAGTCTCATCACCGATGATCGTGGGTGATGCATCCGATTTGCAGTCAACAGTGTACGGACCCTCCTATCCAGGGCGTCAATCTCAGTCTGAGTCCATTTGAGTATGCCGAAAGAGTACATCAAGACCGGCATGACCCAACCATTAAAGGCGCGCACCTTGTTGCCGCCTGATAAAAGACTAGTTAATACTTTATTCAGGCGGCCGAAGAAGCGCTCCTTCAATGATTGTTTCATGTCGGCAGCATTGATACCCAACGCTTCCGACATACCCAAATATTTGTAGGTTTCAGTTGAGGAGAGGGATCGAAGGCATGTGGAATCCGAAAGATGGGTTCCTACGGATTCCACAATCTCCCCTCGCTTTACATGCATGACCGCACATTTGTCCACACCAAAATCCATCCTGATGCCACTACTAAAGGTTTCTGTTAACTTTAGTAGCTTCATCAGTTGCAAGTTGCTGGGGGCAAAGAGTTTCAGATCATCCATGTAAAGAAGGTGGGATATGACATGACCACCTCTTCTCAACCTATAGCCTAGACCCGAACCCTCCAGCAGTGAGCTTAGAGGGTTCAGGGCTAAACAAAACCACAACGGACTGAGACTGTCACCCTGGAAAATGCCACGCTCGATCCTTATAGGTTCGCTGTTTGACTGGATCTATCGACATCCTGGATAGTAAAGGACCGTCCTCCATTGCCCCATACATGACATCAGGAAGGTGCGCAGAGTTGCATCTATTTTGTACAACTCCAGCACCCTCATGAGCCATGTATGCGGCACCGAATCATAGGCCTTCTTATAGTCTATCCAACATGTCGACAGATCCCTTCGGGAACGACGAACCTGTTGGCTAATGGCAATATCTATGAGGAGTAGCTCCTTAGTACCGCGGGACCCGTTCCTACATCCATTTTGAGAGACAGACATGATCGAGTTGCTGTCAACATGGTTATTAATTTTTGATCTCAAAATGGATGTAAGAACTTTATAGACCGTCGGTAAGCAAGTGATTATTATTAATTAATTATTATTATTATTGTTATATTATTAATTTTGGTGGAGTCAGCTTTACTCAAAAATCGATGGCCTCGCACTCTCTTGTATAGCCAGTGGCGTTTTGTGTGTCATCCGGAGGAGTTTTAGAATTGTTTTACTCCGGCAAGTTTTGGAACGTGCGAGGGAGCCGAATCTTTTATTTTAACAAGTTTATGCGCAACTCGTCGTACTTTATTAGACCAAGGTACATGCAGTTCTAGAATCATCTATCTGTCGTATAAAAGACAGAGATTTAAGAACTACAATTTTAAATTAGTTCATGATGAATGAATTGCCACATAGATAAAAGAACACTAAGTTTGCACTGAATTGTTATTCAAATAAAATTATCATTTCTATTATTACTTTTCAGAAATGTCATCAAGTAAATGTTAGATATAAAATACTACTGTATACTTTTATCCCTTATTATTATTTCTTATTTCAATTCATATTCTTTAACTAGCTTCTGCCCGCGACTTCGTACGCGGATCCTTTTGCTTATGCCAGCGACAACGGGGTCGTCAAAATCGAAGATCTGAAACATCTGATGTCGAATTCTATAAGCCCGGGGACGGGAAAACAATTGGATGCGCGAGACGATTCAAGATGTTCCAAATTTTTTATTTTTGTTGGTCAACAGGAAATGCCATCAGACTTAACAACTTTTGCTAAGACGCCATTTCTATTATGTATATGTTATATTGTCTCTGGGCTTTGGAGTTCCCCTACAGGTGCTCCAGATCTTCAAATTTAGTCTCACAGCAGAAAACACTCTTCACGTGGAATAGTTTTTGCCATGGCACCATTTTTATATCTCTTTTACTTTAGGTGTTCCATTTTCCAAAATAAATTATAGCCTATAATATGTTGCGTGACGTTCACGATCAGCGGTCAGTCGCGCATCTCCTTCCCCCACTTATCTCTAGAGTCAATGCGTATATACGCTGAAAACTCAAGCGTCATGCTTTTTCCGTGAACGTCTCCAACTCGCGAGACAGTGCATGATGTTCACGATCAGCGGTCAGTCGCGCACATATTCTTCACTGGTCTCTAGAGACCTGGATGTAGATGCGTAAATACGCTGAGAATGCAGGCGTGCTTCGCGATCCCAAGAAGTTTCCACTGCTCCCCTGCGTTACCGGGTAAGCTACCGTGTAACGAAGATAAATGGAAAAGGAAATTAAACACTCAAATAACATAAGCCCGAAGGCATACGATAAAAAAATGGGAGTTTTAGCCAGTAGAGTCTAATTTTCAACGATATACCGTCGTCATCGAAATCAGTCCTGAACTGTTCCCGCCTTCACCGCGTAGTACCTCCTACTTATGTTATTTTATAATTATGCAATGAAATTAGTGATAGTTTTAATTTCTATATCAAATGTTTCTGATCTTCGATTTTTATAAGTCAACAGGAAATGCCTATCAGACCGAACAACTTTTGCTAAGACGTCATTCCTATTTGAGTTATGGTGTAGCTGGGCTCTTGGAGTTCCACAACAGGTGTTCCAGATCTTCGATTTTTATACGTCAACAGCGAGTGCTCATAAGGCTGAACAACTCTTGCTAAGACGTCATTCCAATATATGTTATAGTGTAGCTGGGCTCTTGAAGTTCCACATCAGGTGTTCCGGATCTTCAAATTTATTCTCTCAGCAGAAAATGCTCATAACGTGGAACAATTTTTGCTATGGTACCATTTTTGTATCTCCTATAGTTTAGATGGTCTGTTGCGGTTCTGCATCAGGTGTTCCGGATCTTCAAATTTATTCTCTCAGCAGAAAATGCTCATCACGTGGAACAATTTTTGCTATTGGACCATTTTTGTATCTCCTATAGTTTAGCTGGTCTGTTGCGGTTCTGCATCAGATGTTCCGGATCTTCAAATTTATTCTCTCAGCAGAAAATGCTCATCTTGTGGAACAATTTTTGCTATGAAGCCAGTTTTGTATCGCCTATAGTTTAGCTGGTCTGTTGCGGTTCTGCATCAGGTGTTCCGGATCTTCAAATTTATTCTCTCAGCAGAAAATGCTCATCACGTGGAACAATTTTTGCTATTGGACCATTTTTGTATCTCCTATAGTTTAGATGGTCTGTTGCGGTTCTGCATCAGGTGTTCCGGATCTTCAAATTTATTCTCCCAGCAGAAAATGCTCATCACGTGGAACAATTTTTGCTATTGGACCATTTTTGTATCTCCTATAGTTTAGCTGGTCTGTTGCGGTTCTGCATCAGGTGTTCCGGATCTTCAAATTTATTCTCTCAGCAGAAAATGCTCATCACGTAGAACAATTTTTGCTACGGGAACATTTTTGTATCGCCTATAGTTTAGCTGGTCTGTTGCGGTTCTGCATCAGGTGTTCCAGTTTCCAAGATAAATTATAGCCTATGTGTTGACCAGACTTAATATCTATACAACAAAAAAAAAATCATTCAAATCCGTCCAGTAGTTCCGAAGATTAGCGTGTGCAAACAAACAGACAAACAGACAAACAGACAGACTTTTTTTTTTGGATTCGTGCTCTATTACTGTTTCTAAACCCCCTTCAATTATTATTTTTTAAATATATTCAATGTACAGACACAGTTTTTTTACAGTCTTATTATATGTATATAGATTCAAGCGAAGGCTATAGCGTTAGTAACAGTGTCTATAAAAAAACTAAGTGTTAGAAAACAATATGATATAGTAACACGCAACTGAGACCTGAATTTGGACAGTCAGTCCACTCTGTCAGCTTTGATTTTCAGAACTCTGTTGGGGTCGTTCATGACTCGGGCCACCTCGTATTGATATAAATTCTTACCTCACGTCCATTCAACGCAAAGGTCAGGTTAGCAGGTGGATGCGCAGCCGGCGAGGCGCACGTCGCACGCAGCGTGGACCCCACTCCGTACCACGACCGGTCCGACACCAGTTTCGGACCCCACTCGGGAGCCTCTGCACATAAAAAAAAATATTGTTAGAGCTGATGCGGGTTTTCAAAGCAGGACTGCTATCCTGTTAAAATTACCCCATGAAAATAAGGGTGAAGTGAACGGGAATTCAGCTGTCATTCCTACATTGACAGTTCACTTCACTTGAGTTGTCACGGGGTGACTTGTACTGATTCAACGAGTATCAACATTAACTGGTCGAAATTCGACCGTATTATTTGTGTTTTGCTAAAAATTTCCGTGTATTCAATGTCAACTCATGAACTTGTTTATTTCCACTATAGTTACGTTATAAACTTGATGGTAGCAGAATGTATAAACGTCTAAAAACTTCGTAATGTGTAAATATTATATTTGATTTATTTGTATATATTTCTAATATACATAATATATATAAAACCATTAGGTTCCTGCAATTCAATTCATTCAATCCGCATAAACTTTCAATATGCCAAATCTTACACTCTTCCTTGCACTTAATGGTCTTAAAAAGGTATCCAAAGATTTCACTTAGCGTATTAATATATAGAAGACTTACAGACGTCACGCGGTTACACCCGCGTGGTCCCCGTTCCCGTGGGAACACGGAGGTAACAAGGGTAAATGTAGCTTTCCAATCGTGAAAGATTTTTTTAAAATCAGCTCAGTAGTTTTTGAGTTTATTAATTATAAACTTACAAACACACACAATTTTTTCCTCTTTTTTATATTAGTGTAGATTTATCATGGCACTCGCAGAACAGTGAACTGAACTTTCAATACAATCCAATCAAAACAAATGCAATATGTGACATAGCAAATCCCCTGAGAAGTTTTGAATGAATACGCCCCGGTTTGTTTACCAGATCGAACCTACTAAAGAATTCGAAAGAAAATTCTCTTATAATATAGGAATGAGAGGGATGCTTCAACAAGTTTGAGCTCTATTACGTTAACACATCATTACCCAGGTGCAGGTGTAGATAGATATTAGAGGTGCTAATTTAGTGAACAACTTTTGATACTTTGCTAAGTTTATTGGTACGTTATAAATTGAAGCACAAATCAATAACTTTTAAAGTTGATGTTGGTGTTGTTTGTGATGTTGGTGAGTGGTTTGTTTGTTTTTAGAGTTGTAGTGTTGTATTTTGGATGTTGTTAGCTGTATTTTCTGTTTATGATCTGCCAGTTTAAACTGCTGTTATGTATGTAGTCCCCTATATGTAATAGAGAGTGTATTGGTGTGGTATGGTAGTGAGTGTGGTGTATCAACAAATAAATAAATAATGGTGAACAAAAAGTATTAACTTTTTGTTCACCATTATTTATTTATTTATTTATTTAATACTTCAAGTGCACTAATGTACAGAGGCAGACTTAATGCCATAGGCATTTTCTACCAGTCAACCTTTAGGTGATGCAGAGAAAAGCAGTGGTAGGTGCAATTAAAAATGAAAATAAAAGGAATAAAAAAGAATACTAATACATATTTTGAGTACAAATTCATAAACATGTACACTTTAAATACACACATTATCACGGTATAAGTTATGATTTGTATATAATTTTGTTGTTGGAGATCTTAATAAAAATAACTATGTTTGGGTTCCAGATAGACTAACTAACGGTAGGTGCTAAATACTAATATTTTCATAAACCAGTAACTTTGCAATATAATATTTCTATATAGTCTTGATAAAACTTGGTGGTCAAACTATAGGGTTTCGGATTAGCCGTTACCAAAAACAACAAATGACAACTGGAACCAACAGTATAACGTGCTTTTAGCACTAAGATGTCTCGGAAATGTAACGGCTGGACCATCCACGGACTGACCGAAGAGGATACGGGTATATTTTAATAAGTCACGAGCCCGTTGCCATGCCATCTGTTATCATTAACTAACTAAAACAGTTTTGTTTTAAAGGAGTTATCTAGCTTCTAAGAAATTCAATAGGAACTGTATGTAGTATCAAAACGACCAAATTGGCTAACTCTAGCCCGACCAAACCCTGCGAGGATGCTTGTGTCCATTATGTAACCCGAATGGCTTTCTGTCGAACACAGCTCTCTCCCATAGCGTCATAACAAAAGCTCTTAGGCAGCTTGTATCTATTCTGACAAGCCAGTCTAGTCCCTACGTGCTATTATATAGGTTTATTAGAAACTGTCAACCCACCTCGGACTAGAACATGCGCAAACTCTTTTTAATTGAGATATTTATGCAAAAACGCAACCTATATTTACGGTAGGTTTTCCAGAAAATTTCTTCATTTAAAGTTCATCCTAACAATTACAACTACAACAAATAAAATTTTCCAAATCAGTAGAGCCGTTTTCGGTTATTGATCTTTCAAACAAGCGGTATTTTATTTTAATGTGTCCCTCAGATAGAAAAATAGAAAATATTTATTGAAGTCAGACAACATGAATATGAAGATATTAAATAATCACAAGTTAGAGAATAGAAGAAAATAGGCAATGAAAACTAAATAGAACAAAGAAGATGTGTCGCACTTGGAAAGAATCCAACGTCAGGTTATCTTGTACAACATGCTATCATAATATAAGCATACTGTTGCAAAATGGCCATTGAAAAGATAGTTTTACATTTTCAGTTTTTTTTTTCAACAAGCCTATCATGAGTGAGAAGCATATTTACGGTCAAAAAAGGCTTTTGGCAAGTATTCGGCATCAATTTTCGTTGGAAATTCGACAAGGGTCATAAAAATTTCACGAAATAAATTGATGTTGTACTTTTTTTTGCGAGCACACTCACCACAAAGTCACGTCGTTACATTAATTAGTACGTGCGTGGTTTAAATTTTTTAATGAACACGGTTACTTTTCATGTCAAGTGGTACGTTGGGCTTGACATTCAAAATGTAACTAACCACTAGACTGCTGCTTTGATAGGTACGGAAAGAAAGGAAGAAAAGGCATTTATTTAGCACAAAGGCATACGCACGATCTTCTTTTACCTCTTTTCGTTTAGTTAGTAACTAACCTGCAGGCCTAGCCATATTACATATTCTGTTTCTATTATCGTAATCGATATGGCGACAAAAGAAAGAAAATGGCGTATATGGAATCAGCTGTTTGTCAACTGTCAAGTGTTAACGAGTAGAATTTGTAATATGGCTGAAAATGAAATATACGTGACAGTTGACAAACAGCTGATTCCATATACGCCATTTTCTTTCTTTAATAGAAATAGAATTTGTAATATGGCTGAAAATGAAATACACTTGACAGTTGACAAACAGCTGATTCTATATACGCCATTTTCTTTGTTTAAAAGAAATAGAATTTGTAATATGGCTAGGCCTGCTGGTGTTAGAGTTTTAAGCCGCCCGTGGGCCTCTGACTTGCCTTCATAAGCCGTCCAGAAATATCTCCCAGGCATGCCTGATAGATGTTTCCTTACGATGTTTTATAACTACACGATTTAATATAGATCAAACAGTAGTAAAAAAATGTCTTTTGGCGTTGCGCACAAAAACGTTCAGTTTAGCAAAAATGTCAATGTCAATGGACCTGAGGTTGTAAGGGTTTTACTGTCATACAGCAGTTGACAAGTAGGATAATAATCTACATGTGCGTATTGTGTGTGTGTGTATGTATGTACGTGTGTTATTATACTTATACAAGTACTATTAAATATTTCATAATGTAGCTAATACTTATAGTGTCACGATGACGGTGTAAGTACCTGCTGTGATTTCGATTAATATGTATCTAATACAGAGCAAATAAAACTAAGAACTATTATTTTATTATGGACGTACTTATACGAACACCTTTAATTTGAAAACCTGTTTTGGTTGAGGGGTACAGACGCCATTTTTAACCAACTTCAAAAAAAGGAGGAGGTTTTCAATTCGGTTGTATTTTTTTTTAAGGATTTGTTACCTCAGTACTCCGTCATTTATGGTCCGATTTTCTAAATTCTTTTCTTATTTCTTAGGGTATACTAGCAGATTGGTCCCCTTTGTCTCAAAACTCATATCTGATAAGGGACTCTCGAGGAATTGAGGGAACTCCTCAAAAAATATAGATACACACGTTCCGATTTTTACGTTTTTAGTAACAAATCAAGCATTTTCATTTAGAAAGTATCATTTTGCCAAGAAAAACTGATGAAGAAGACATGCAACGGAACCCTTCAACGCATAACAGCAAATTATTCGCGATTGCTATAGTCAGATGTCTATGCAGAGTTTTTGTATTTTAATAACATAACATTACGCTCTTCTATTTTAATAAGTGCCTGGCAGAGATGTACAGATTAATGTTTGGAAAGAACTTCTTTGGCAATTGTTAACCAATTTACATACAAAGAAACTAAAAATTGCCAAATATAAACTTTTTTCGGGAGGAAGTCGGTGGTTTTTTTAGTATTTTTTTTTTTGTTAATAATCACTCCAGCGCAGTTAATATTATACAGTTTTAGGACGTGGAATCGCGTGAATGTAACGTAGGTTGTAAAAGCCAAGATGAGTATGACCATGTTAGTCTGTTCTTGATAAAAACAAGAAATTCCCTTTAAAGCTACCGTTAGGCGAACACTCAAAAGCTCTCATGCCGTAGTTTGTCTAATGCCTGCAAAGGCTGACAGGTCAGTGGGGCGTTTCTGAAGATTGGACTGTGCACAGTTTTTGTACTGCCCAAATAAAATAGTAACTGATTTAAAAAGAAAGCAAATGCAAGTCGGGCTTACACAACTTGTAGGTCTATATTATGTAAATGTAATACTTTATAGTTTTTGAGGGATGGGTGTCTAATTCTTTAGTTATTTTATTATAACTTCCAAGCAAAACAAGAATAGTGTCAGGAGTATAATTATGTAAGATTCCCATTTTAAGCACAACTTTTTTTTCTAAATCTATATCTATACTTATAATAAATCTGTAGAAGTAAAATTTCTGTACATTGAAAATATCAAAAAAATAAATAGCAGGGGGTGTTACTAGACTGACACCGAACCCAAAAATATGATTAAAAAAATTTTTGTCTGTCTGTCTGTCTGTCTGTCTGTCTGTCTGTCTGTCTGTCTGTCTGTATGTTCAGGTATCACGCAAAAACTACCGGTTCGATTACGATGAAACTTGGTACACTTATTCTTTGATATCCTGGGCACCACACTGGGTACTTTTTATCCCGAAAAAGTATATACAATAAAAAACAAACTTAATTTTGCGGTTCGATCCCTAGACCCGACTACTGTACCAACCGCAAATAATAAGTTTGTCGTAGGTTACGTCACCCGCAGTGGAGTTCACCAAAGGGAGAGCACACGGCTAAGATATTATAATATTTAATCTTAAGATACAATATCGCTCGCCATACAATTCAATGGACTATCACCCACTACGAAGATAATTATGCACATTGAATATCTATTCAAAATTAATATTGGAGGATCATTGGTGATCGATACTGATGCCAAAAATGCAATTAGTGAATGTTTTGTCTTTCTGTCTGCATGTGCACGCATAGTTCAAAAACTATTATAGTTATTTTAACCAAACTTGGTACGGTAGGTAATCAATACGCCTGGGCAGGTTGATCTTAGTATCAGTTGTTTTACACATGGTCAGTTGTACGGCGCTCTTTCCCGGGTCAGTAGTTCCAGAAATCTTTATGCATACATATCGAAAGGATCAACTTTGAAAGTAGTCTATCCGGAAGTATTATGCTAAAATTATTACGTTTATATATATCAACGCACAGCCCCAACCGCTGGTATTAGAGACCTGAAACTTGAAGGGGTGTTCTTAGTGAAGAGTAAGTCTTCCATAAAAAACGATATTTGAAAATTCAACCCTTAAAGGGAAAACATAGGGGGTGGAAGTTCGACATCCACGCGGGCGAAGCCGCGGGCAAAAGCTAGTTTCTAATAATTTTACCCCCTAAAAGTGACCCCATTTTAAAAATTAATTTATTACGTCGCAGGTTCGTCTTTGGGTCACTGAATTACTAATGTGTAGCAAATTCCAACTCAATCAGTTTAGTAGTTACGGAGCAAAATGGCTGTGACAGACCCTCGGACAGACAGAAACGCAAATTATCCTATATGGGCTCGGTTTTTTTTTTATTTTTATGGCATGGTACCTTAAAAAGCTTAAATATGTACAATATAGTGTCGACCCCAGAACATAAAACTGTCAAACATTATGAGGACGCCGCGAAACAGGGTCCACATAGTGTAGAGTGCACTATTGAAATAATATTTAGGTTTTCTTTTCTGAGAATTATATTTCTGCCTTGTTTGAAAAATAGTAGTAAATATAAGAACTTATTCGGTGAATAATTAATTATAATGTCATAGTCAAAGTCAAAGTCAAACCATTTAAATTAGGCCCCTATAAGGCACTTTTGAACGTCGAAATGATTACAACGCCTTACATTGTAAATGACATGAAAGTTCTTTAGTTATAACATTGTGTTTTCCTATGACGACAAAGTTTGAACAACAATAATAAATTCCACCTTTGCACAAACAGTATAACCAGTAATAGGCACAAAACTATAAAATTACCAGCATGGGGTTCCCAAAAAGTATTTACTTAGCCACGATAAATAAAGGTTATGATTAAATGAAATAAAGGTGTACTTTGTTCGGCTATCACATTAATACAGGCAGCTGTGTTTATGGCACGTTTGTTTACCCGCTTTTGTCGGTCACGCCGTGCGTTCCAGATAGGAAAAAAATCAAGGCGCTTACAATCAAATCTCTTTATATTAAGGGATTTGTTTTACTTTATGAACCTTCCCCAGCGTATAAATAAATACCAACGAACGTTCCGAGAATACGTGATGTATTTAATCTCGCCGTAATTATAAGGATGTGCGTGGGATAGGTAGGTATACCTACTCGTAACTATCACATCAATTCCTTTAACTTTGTTACTCACAGTCACATTATACCTACGAGAACATTGAAAATGCGGCTTTCAGATCTCAAGAATCCTTTGAAGCTAATTAATCTGTATAGCGGCGTCACGTCACACAAATGAGCTCGTCAGTCGTGATTCATGACGGCGAATCACGTCATGATGGGACAGGTAAAGCCCTATAATTTAGAGAGGTGCGCGAATGTAGTAAGTCACAACGTTATGGAGCCCAAGGGGTCTATTACCCGATGAGGAAATACAAAGTTTCATGTTTCGTTTCACAGTCAATGTCTATCGCGTCGTTTCGACGACCATTAACAAAATATTATGGCGACGATCTTTGGAATGGCCATAAATATAAAATGAAGACCCAAAGTTTACGTCGGGTTACAAGGAAATGCTATTTCTACCAATCTGTGGAGTAAAATCTTCGTAGAGAACTTAATGCGATTTCTTCGATCTAAACTGCTGTAACAAGCTGTGCGGCAAGATGGATTTAGTGCGACAAAAACTACCAGTGGATTTTTCAGCGGGATTTAAAAGACGGGATGTTTTAAATCTACATGTTCTCAAGTTATTAAATAGGTATATATTTTTCTACATTTAGTACAATATATCATCATTTTGTGAGGAATGTTTTGAGTAATCGTGTGGTTACTAGCGAAGGGAGGGCTTTTTGAGGGGCTTGTAATTTTGATATTCAAAAAGTGCTGATCCTGAGACAAATTTGAATAAATGACTTTTGATTTGATTTGAATTGCTTGAAAATTAATGTTTATGTATTATTTTTTTTATTATTATTACTACTTAGGAGCATAAATCGAGCCGCTTCCTCTTTACGTATTGTACCAAAATTTTAATTTTGGAAAAAAATCCATTTTTCTTTTAAAGCCAGGGTCATAATTTAATAAGGTTAGGTTAAGTTTAGATGATAATTCAATATTTTACCTTCATTATAAAGGTTATTCAAGAAACTTGAACGTATAAAAGGCAAGCGGATTGATTTATTTGTTCCCAAGTAGGTATAGTTGTTACCATCACACTGACCGATTTTAATGTTAAACATATTTTGGTAAAAAGATGCTAAGTTTTTCTAATTTAGTTCTGCTTACGTTTTTTAGATATGGCTTGCTTTGTATAGCTGAAATCCTAAACATCACGTCCTCACTCGAGTTACGTACTGAATGCTAAATGGCATCTTTAAAGCATGTGTTTTGGCATTCCTGTTTTGGCCAACAAAGCCAAATTAAAGCACCTCCCACCCTTCCTGCACCTCTGAAATTTCTATTTTAGAGAAATACAACACTCCTATGATGTATTTGAACATGGTATCTACAGTTTAAGGTCAATTATACTGATTCTACGTGCTTTACGCGTGTTCGGATTACGCGCGTGATAAGCGTGCGTGTCACGTGGATGCGACACTCGCAGTCGTGACTATACGCACGCGTAACCGAATCATTTTACGTGCTATTTAAAATCTCTTATATAAGTACAGAGCTGATAAAACTGTAAACGTTTCAATAAAGGTTTTAAAAGACGAAAGAAAAGAGCAAGTGAGAAGAAACGAAAGAAAATAAAGTGGCAGTGAGCTGGAGGATTTCGATATAAATCTAGCTGGAATTTTACTTTTTAAAAGGGCATCTCACGCGATTGCTGAGGACAAAGCTTTGTGAAAAGAAAGGAATTATAGACCTAAGCGCCGATCTATGGTCTATATATGTCATTAGTCGTGTGGACGTGTTTATAAGTGTTTCTAGATATGAGAACAATATAAACATATAGATTTAACCCTCGGAACGGATAAAGGCATACAACAGGCAAATAATTTATTAAGAACAGCCGACATGTGTGTGACATGTTTGAATGTAATCAAAGCAAAAGAAGTAAATAGCTATGTAAGAATCGTAGGAGATGGCGCTCTGCAGTTTCTGCCTACCCCCATGAGAAAAAGGCGTGATTATATTTATGTATGTATAAATTTTATAAAGAAGTGGAGAAATGGTATTATAATAGTATGGAAATTTATATAAATAATTGCCTCCAGAAAAGTCGCAAGCAAAACGCGAGTGTAATAACTAATCGAAAATGTCAAATAGTTACATGGTTCAAAATGATGGTGTCAGTGGCTGGTGGTGGCACCACGGGGATAATTGTCGCGTGACCATGAACAGTAGCAGCCTTACCGGTCCAAAATGAAATCGGTAAACAACATGGAGCGGCGACGACGTTTTAGTATCGATGCAAATACTGATAACGAACGTCGAACAAATTGTTTGTTTTTAAATTGACTTGTTTAGTAGGTAATTAGGTTAATGAACCATGTACACAATGGGCGATGGATTTATCATGCAAATACGTTTTAATCTAGTCGTAATAATAGAAATAAGAACAGGCACACCCAATTTCGTTTAGGTAAATAATAATACACACATTCTCATGTGAAACAAAATTCAATTAGCTCGCAATTTTGCGACAGAAATTCATGAGAGTATCGTATTTTTGTGCTATTCACGTTTCTATTAAATTGGTAGGTAGGTACCTCTGAAACTGAATGTACAGAAATTTTATTTCATTTGATACTTTTTACTTTATTCATCTACTTGTTTCTATGTCTAATTATGGTGTTATTAGTCGGTAGCTTTGTAACCTTTTATATTATGTTGTTTACTGAAAGTAGTTCAAAGGATATTTATATAAATATTTCAGATGTATTGGTAATTGCACCTACGATTTATGTGAAAAAACCTTGAAAACCTTTATAATTAGAGATCGGAATAGGTTAAGTAGGTATATTTTCTATACGAAGGACGTAACATAGAGTGAATGATACCAAAAATATGTGAAAATATCACTAAATTTTGTGTTAATTTGCTTTGGTAGGTAAATGTAGACAGTAATTATCGTGAAGTCGAACGACGGTGATCTTTTATTGAACTTGTAAGTTTGACGTTCAAAAGTGCCTTTTAAATGGCTTAATTTATTGAAATAAATGATTTGACTTTGACTTTTTTTATTACTTTCACGGTGTGATTATTATTTGGGGGTGCAAAAGAGATATCATCCACTCTATGTGACTCCCTCGATGATTAAATAAATATAATTTAGGTATTCTGATTCCTGTTTAAATATAAAAAAAAACGTCTAAATTTATACCAGAGAAACTGCTACAATAATTCTTTAACAATCGCATTTCACATTTACATAGAACGACAGTTAAATCGTTCTAGACTAGCTCGGAACTCCTGTAGTTTCATATCTCAGCCACACTCTCGCTCTGTAGCGTAGGTACTAAACCTGCATTTACTAGATAATGTTTGAAATGTGTCTTGGAAACCAAAAGCCTTCGGACTTCCACAGCATCAAATTAGTAGCTTACTTTATCAGAGTCAAAGAGACTTAAGATGCTATACAAGGTGTTTTTTTTTTATATCTCATAACTCTAGGATTATATTCTGTAGGTAAAAATAATCCTAGGCTAAGTGGTCCAAAAATGCATATTTTCGGAGATATCATCAATCATAATTAAATTATCAATGGGTTGTTTAGTACCCTTAGCACAAGTTCTGCTTAGATTGGGACAAGATGGCGTTGTGTGCATAGTCGTGGAATATTATTATTATTAATTAGGTCAAAAATCTTCTTTCTATCGTCACTTTTCTTTCACGTTAAGATGTTTTACATTAATAATCGTGACTGTCGAATTATTTTCTATGAACATTTTAAAAAAAAGGGATGATAGAAACATATATGCGATTAACAATTCATAAAAAATAAAAACTTTAGGTTTTAAATAAGTAAGTAATAAAAATTCTTAAATAATACTAAATAATATTGCTTAAGTTTACATTTGATATTTTTAGATGTAATTTTTTTTTGTAAGTGTAGTCCCGTCTATAGTCTATGGTAAGTATTGAATTTCTTTGATCAGAGTCAAAACGCAAAGGTTAATAAGCAAGGTTTAACAAGAGTGGACTTAAAAGGACACGATAAAATCTTCATGAAGTCTGCGGTGTTAGACATCTATTTTGTTTTCAAAAACATCTTTACTTATATGTAAACAACTCTCTTTCAGTGTTCATTAACAGTAGATCGGTGATCTTTATCAGAAACTAAAATTCAAAACAATTTAAAAAATGTTTAAAAATGTATAAAATAACGAGTATTTTATATTATACATAATGGGGTCTACTCTTGACCTCAATCTTGACCTGCGGTCAGGGATGAGGTCGACGATGGAACGAGCTTACCCAAAAAAAGCCTATTAACTCGCGACTTAAACAGATAATATACTAAAACTACTACTACTTATATTTGCTTGTATCAAATACGAAGAAAGTGTTAAAAGTGCGCTCAATAGCATAATATTGAACGCACTTTTAACACCTTATTCGTATCTACGGGTGATTTAATAATCACCCAAAGATACGAATAAGGTCTACGCTCATCTAAATGCTGTAGTTGTATTTTAAGTTTTAAAGTCGTTTGATTGGTTTTACGCTTATAACAAGAATTCTTTCTAGGGCTACCGATATTTAAACGTATAAGAAGTAAACTGAGTAGGTATGTACAGACGCCAGCACATCAAGTTACCCCACTGTGTCAAATATCTTAGATCGTTTTTTAACTTTATATCAAACAGAATAAGGTTCATATTTAATTGGGAAAATTTGACACATTGGGGTAACTTGATGTGCTGGCGTCTGTACTTAGATGACATTCTGTAGTTTCTATCTCCCTGCATAGGACGGATACCCCAAAAGCTTCCATAATACGAAGGCGCTTTATGTACCTATGTAATATAATGTAATCTAGCAGAGTTTGCGATAAGAAAGTCAAAATTAAATAAATTTTAATCGATATCGGAAATAGAAGTCAGATTTAATTTAAGATTGTAGTCTGGAGACTGGAACTAAAACCGTTTATTTGAAGACAAACAGACAAATAATCTGATAACGATTATACTATCTTCCTATTAATATGCGACGTGTGGTCGGGTCTAATTATTATTATGATGTAGAGAATACCTGATAATGTTAAAATTGAGATTTGATAAGTTAGGAATATCTCATCGGCGAAGAAATTTCATTTTACAAATAGAGTGATAATAGTAACTAATTACTAAAATAAATTACTCAGTAGGTAGTAAAGGAACCTTACTATACTTGGTACGGGGTTATTTAATATACGACATTTTTCATAAGTAGATTTATTTAATTAATTCATGACATGCAACGTCATTTTAGAAACACCATAAACTTCTAATATATTTCAAGTCTATCCAAAGATTGTCTGTAAGAGATAGCTGTTAAAGAAATAAATGATGACAAAAGGCAACTAATGGGGGTATTCCTCGAAGCGCAACCTCTTCTAAGCGGAACCTTTGAAGCGCAACTATCTTATTCCGCGAAGCGCAACCGTTAGTTGCGTACACAAAATCAAAATAAAAATATTATATTTTTATTCCGCGAAGCGCAACCATGATTAAAAAAACAGTCATAATTCAATTTAATGAACCTGTAGGTATGTCTCTTTAACCTAATGGATTAAAAGTAAAAACTATAATAGTCGATATAAAACTGTGTATCGATATATTTGATTAATCCATCATACCCCTCGGTCTCTAATTTTAATAAGAATAAGATAGTTGTGCTTCGATGGTTGCGCTTTGAGGAATACCGCAATTAATGATGTTGAATTCACGATTACTTACTGGCAACTGTCAGGTTCACTCATATCTGTTTGATTCTTTTCCCCAAAGACTGTCTCAGTTATTATTTGTTAGTTTCTCAAATGATCTGACTAAGATAATGCCTGGCTGGACTATAAAAGAGGCTGTGACATCTTGGCATTCGTACATCGTGCATGAGCGAATAACTAAGCCTATAAAACACTTTAAACTAACTCACTAACTCTGAACTAAAACTTTTTAAGTAGGTGATTACAGATTAAGTTATTATCTTAACAACGAACTATAGAAAGATGATTAACTTTTAACATTAAAACTTTTGATGTTATATTATCTTGTTACTTGTAACTTAGCTGACTTTACTACTCACGTTTTAATATATCACTCGTATTTATTTAATAACAACCATAGCACTGGTTGACCTTTTGGCTTACATAGCGCTAATCTAAGTCTGTCAATGGATCTCTATTTAATTGTCCACGATGCACGGTCCCTATAATTGTGGTGATGTACCAGTATATCCGGATATTGCTGAAGGATTAGAAAGCCTGAAGGTGGGCAGAGAAGAAGTCCAGAAGAAGGTCCCGCTGGAGGGTCATGAATGTCATGCGAAGCAGTTCTCGCGGCCCAGCCATCAAAGCCAGCCCCACATAACCAGGTCGTCTCTCTGGACGGAGAGCCAAGAAAATGTCTATTTTTTTTGCTCAAAAAAAAATGTTGGTCCGTGGATACGTGACAAACCATTATACGAAGCACTAGCCCTTGATCCCGGTTAGTATTTGAATGACTTTGATAGTCGTTACTGGTAGGCGGAAACCCGAAAGACTGACAGCCATTCTTGCCAAAGGGTATCGAGTTTTAAAGTAAATGGATTTTAGAGGTCATATTATGACTTGGCATTCCGTCGGTAGCACTAGGCTATTACTATTCTGATACCGCAGTCCTAAGGTCAACCCCAAGACACTCACCTCTGACTTTTAGGATTTATATGCTTATTGTAGAACTATCACACGCTTCTAAAACGATGAAGGAAAACATCGTGAGGAAACCAGCGCGGCGCGGCGCACTGGAGAGATGTTTCTCATCGGCATGAGATGCTAAGTAAGAGGCTTATGGGTGACATTAAGAGTCTTACACCAGGTTAAATGAAAAAGGAGAAGATGTCATGCTGGTGTTTATTAATAATAATAATAAAAAGACCAAGAAGACTTGTCTGGTGCATACAGGGAAAATCTGCGGTTGGTGTCCCATTTCATTAAAGATGACAACGGGCCTCTGCGAGTTGACTTCGGCCCCTCGTACGCCTTCCAAAGGCCCGGAACCAGAGGGTTCCGAGAAATATAACCAAACATAATAATAATTTATTGCAGAACATAATTCCATATAAAATGTTAGTAACACTTAAAACTATGTTAGTACCTTATACAAACTAACTAACAACTACCTTATATTAAAAAGGACACCACGTGAGCAGTGCACCCTATCCCAGTGCCTCACAATAGGACACTCAACCCTAACTGTAATGGTGTTTAGAAGGCCACTGGCACTGCCCCGCACACGAGACTTCAGTGAGGCCACTCTCTTACGCACTATTGCCCTAAAACAGTCGGCATTGGCCTCTGCAAACATCCCTGATGCAGTACAGTATCGGGGCAACCCCATCAGCATTAGCATTTTTTTTAGCAGCATCCGGCTTGACTGACGTCTTAACCATAATTAGTTGAGAAAAAGCTAGGCAAATGCATAGCTCCGTAGCTAGTGCATGAACAGAGGAACCTAGAAACCTAGGGCAATCGATTTCTGTCAACTTGCTAATCCTAACACCACGATTATTAATTCCAGCTCTATTTTAAGTACATATAAACACGCTATTGCCTGTAATGTCACTCGCATCCTAGGGGTCCTTTTACAAGCAACTGGATAAACAACATTCGTATCTAAATGTTAATCCAGATCACGGTCTACCAGTATGCAAAATGTCATCTAAATCCGGCAATTCGCGATTAAGGAACAAACATACGAACTTTCACATTTACAGTGTCAGTAGGTATTCTGTGTTTAGAGTGTCGTGTCAGTAATGTTGTTCAATGTACTGGAATAACGTTTATGTTGGTTCAAGAGCTTCTTCAGTGAGTTTCGTCTGTTAGGTACTCGACCCGGTTCAGTCAAGGTAGAGGTTTTCCTCGAATTACCTGTACCTACCTACGAATATGTTCCCTACTCAATTTTGTTTTATCACGGCATATTTTTATTTTATAGACGCGTTTAAAATTACACACTTGTGTGTATGACCTGTGAGAAGAGACTGTGACCTCTGAGATTCTGCGGGTATTTGTCCTTCTCAGAGTACTGAAACACCAACCTAACCTCACTAATTAAAAAATATAAATATATTTTTTTAATTGAATTTTAAAATTTAATTGAAGTGTAAATGTTTAACCAATTTACCGAAAAGAAGATCATGTATCACGTAAATTCTATTTAAATGAATTTTAATATTTAATAGTCTCGTTTCGAATATAGTAAAAATAGTTTATTAGACTGTATTCATATTACTAGGTAGGTACGCACAGTGTTTGCATTATAAATTAAAACGTAAATGCTGTTGGACAGTTTCTTACTGGATAGTTGTATTTTTAATTTTAGATTAAAAGTTTGCATTAGACATTTGTGCTAGGCACACTCATAATAAGTAGTAAGGATCGTTACAGATGGCGTTGTGAAGTTTCTATCAGCTGCCTTGAAAAAAAGGCGTGAGATATAAGTTAAAAAAAAAGATCTTGCCTTGTTTAGTTATGTATAAAGTCTGACCCCAGTTTATTTATTTATTAAAACTTTATGCACTAGTAAAAGTCACTGCACAAAGGCGGACTTAATGCCTTAGGCATTTATATTCTACCAGTCTACCTTAAGATGATGCAGAGACAGAACATGGTAGGCGCAAGAAGATAACAAAAACTAGAAAGTGAAATCAATAATAATATAGAACAAATACATAGATACATACATATTATTTACAATCCAAGTACAAGCGATGTCAAGAAAAATAAAAGATACCTATATTACTAGAGAAATACTAATCTGCTAACTTAACTTCAAGATAAGTTTGCCAACTCCTTGTGAAATGTGCTCACGTGCCATCACTTCCCAGTTCTTTCATAACCTGCCTAGCATTTTCCCTACCACGTTAAAGTAGGCTTCCAGTCCAACCAAATGCAGCAGCATATTGCTTTTTCACAACCCAGTTCATTCATAGCTATTTAAAATTGATAGTTAGTTATTCAACAAATTGCCCTCTTTGACAAAAAATCGCGTTAATAATTCAATTACTTCTAGCTATATTAAAACGTTTTCCTCTTTCTGCTTCACACGTTTCATGATTTGGCTATTTCTGGCTTCATATTACCAAAGTGAAAATTAATTTCGGATTCCAATGTCATTATATATTGCCTTCAATAATTCCCCAAGTTATGGTAATCCTAATCCCACGCCGATTGCTGGCCGGCCACTGCATTAATATTCCTAAAATATGATAATTTTTGACATTGCCGACAAAATGATAATCTGCTGATTGTAATGAAAATATCCTGGGATATTCAGGGTTAAATAAAAAATTAAATTTTGATTCTAACACAGTTCGATCGTTTGTTGGAAACCAAAAATACCCTTAAATATTAGAAACATGAATCCAACGACTTCTTAACTACGTTTTACGTCAGGAATTAGTTTCGTTTACACTTCTTTACGTTTCTTGTCGGGGTTGAGGAAAAATCTTCTGTTCCTGTAACCCCGACGCAGGTGCGAAACGGAACACCGGGGTGGTTTTTAGCCAGTAAGAGTCTGACAGACCCCTCCGTGGACATCCATGAGTATCTTCCACCCCGCACCAAAAAGAAAGAAGAAGGTTTTATTTTATTTGAGTTAGGTTAGATAGTACTTGAGCCCAGGGTGGAGAACATCCATGTGGATTTACACACACAAAAAACAGTTAGTACTTATGCAAAATAATTTTTTGTTAACATATTTTAATAAACTTTAACTTTTAGGATTCAGAAATTAAAGTTGCTCTTATTTTTTTACTGCTTCGTGCTTTAACGGTTAGTGGGTGCTTGCAACTGAAATGCCCAATACCTAATAAGGACGGTCTGAAGTACATTATACGCTCATTGGACTGCGTTAATTATAAGCCGCTTCCGTTGATGATGAGAAACGATATGATTTTATTGAAACCGACCCCGATTTAGAACTAAGTCGCTTAATTTAGGTCCTAATACCTTCAATAGTGTATATTTCTTGTGAAGTTATCAAAATCCAGGTAGGTAAATAAAATAACGTGAATTACAGACAAAACAAGAAACAAATAAAACGTATTTAAAATTTTGCAGAAGTAGGTGAAAACGCCTTAATGGTACGCCCTATAAGAACACACCTTATTGATGATGTTCTTCAGAAAGGTCAGGTATGAGTACTTGCATGACATACCAGCGTGCTTGTATGACAGCTAATCCCCGTAATTGAATACATACTTTGAAAATCTAGTTGCAAAATCATCTCTGTGAAAATCAATGACGAAATTTTGCCATATATGCATCATAAATGTAGGGAAATTAGACGTATTTTTGATAGATTAAAGATTAGAATTCGATATATTATTAAAAATTGTTATTGCCCCTCTGCCGGTTGAGATAAGTGAACCGTCAATGCTTAGCATTCATATAAAATAACAGTTATGAACTCAACTACGAAGTAAAGGCGAATTGAGCTGATGTTGTTGTTTGTTGCTGCTGTTGTTGTTGTTGTTGTTGCGGTTTTTGCTGTTGTTGCTGTTGTGTGACAGATGTTGATGAACGTAAAAGAAGCTAAAGGGATATATTTGTAAAGATCGTTCCGTAGTTTATTCCTAGATCCATGTGAAAGAGGCATGAGGTAAAGTATGTATTATACAGTATGTGTTAATTACCAACGACTTCGAGGGGTGCTGATCGTATCTCCGTGTGGAAAGTGGGCGCGTCTGCCGACACCTCACATCGAAACCTGCCTGCCATGGCCGGCGTCGCCTGCTGCAGCACCACGCGCCGGGCGCCCGAACGTGATATCTGTACAATGGAAAGAAAAGTTATTTTCATCAGAAATGTAACAAGTTGTCCATTTTTGGATTTGATAGAAAATATTCTAAAATAAAGTTAAGCCAGTAGAGTACATTTTGTTTTGCAAATATGGGTACCAGGTACAGTTCATGTTGGTAAAACCAATTAAAATAAATATCAATTTATAAGCCCAGATTCAATTCATTCCAGATGGGACGATAATCTACATCTCTTAGTACCTATTTAGGTAACGGAGACTGCGAAAATCATATAATATGTTAAAGAACCTTTTTTTTAACCGACTTCAAAAAAAGGAGGAGGTTCTATGTTCGTGTGTATGTATTTTTTTTTTTTTTATGTATGTTACTTGATTTCTCCGCCATTTGTGGACCGATTCTTAAAATTCTTTTTTTATTTGAAAGAGTATACTCCTGAGGTGGTCCCATTTTAATTTGGTGAAGATCTGGTGCTGATCTTCGGAGATATACAATGGAACTCTTCAAAAATAGACGGCAAATCTTTCGTGATTGCTGGAATCGTTTAGATGTTTATTGTTTATACAACATCAAGACGTATCATCACGCCTGTATGCTCTGAGGGGTACGCAGATGTGTACAATTTACCTAAATTTCGACCGTTAGGTATGTTAAGTTTCATTTATTAGGGGTAAGTAGATAACCCTATTACCATGACATGTATTGTTAACAATTAACAATATAAATAAATTCATGGCAAAAATATTTGTATGGGATCAACTAAAAATGTAAAAATAAAAACTTTTTTGCTAAAAATAAAACCGGTGTAAAATAACTCTAAATTAGGAAATCTGTGGCTTTGGTGGTTTTGTCTTATTCATGATGGGCCACTGACTTCCGAATTTAGAGTTATTTTACACCGGTTAGTGTTTTTTTAAGTCAGTTTTATTTTTTTGCAAAAAAGTTTTTTTGAGAATGTACTAAACCCGATAAAAAGTTGTTCTACTCATCATGAAAGTGGGTTTAGTTTAATGAATAGTAAAACACCAACTTTTGGGTTTTGTCCATAATAATAACATAACATTCGCCAGTAATCCACGAATTGTTAGGAGGTGTACACACGGTTACACATCAAGCTATACATTGCCAGTTTACGCTGACCTCGCATCGTACGGATTTCCTATACAATGCGAGATCATCTTATACTGGAAACGCTTTATGTGTAGACGTCTGTACCTGTGGTACACCCACATTTTCAAATGAGCCTATTACTACTAATCGGGTACAATTAAAAGTAAAAGAAATATTGGTTATCACAACAATTTGTTTTATCCTGTTATATACCTAAACATTACCTAATGGCGAAATGCTTACCTACTATCTAGAGATTCCCCGTCTGAGGATTAGGTAAGATATTATGTTATTATAGGTAATATAGTACATATTTTTATCAGTTCAGGTTTTCCTTAAAAAAAAGTACCTACCTACATAAGTGTAATGTAGACTAAAATAGAACTGGTTTCGATAAAAAGAAGGCCACAAAACATATCTTTATCAAACAAATCCCACAAAAGTAGATAATACTGGTGAGAATAAAAAATAAAGGCTTAGCCTAATTTCGGATACATTACTAATTGTTTTTGTTTATTTTTATCTATTGTTTAATACCCAATTTTACTACTTAATAGGTACTACGAGACTCCTAAATGCAATGCCTTAATCATTATGTTGACTAATATCAGGCGCACCGTTTTTACATACCCGATGCTAGTGTTATCAAAACGGATAAAAATAAGTTTGCACTGTTGGACAATGCATAATAAGTGCGCTATTGTTTAGATATCATTTAAGTGTTGTTGAGTGACTAATGTCGGCCAAAACTAGTAAGAAAAAACGTTCGAAAGCCAATAAAAAACACATGTATGTAGGAAAAGGGTTCAGACTCAATTAAACTTCTTTTTATTAATTTAATGCTTCTTTTATTTTTATTAACAACCTTTTAACATGCTCCTTCGTAAAATTGTGTCCTTTCATTTTTGCTTTCTTGTTCATTCCTTCTTCACTCACTCAACGCTTCATTCATTCCTTCACCTCATCATACCGTTCGGATACACTTACATTTTTTTGTTTTGGTTGAATCCTACATGTATGCGTTTCCTTACCATTGTCCTGATTACGCCCCGACTGTAATAGTCTACTAAAACACTTCCAAAGATTTTTTTTATAATAAATAAAACGACATTCATTTGTTAGCTACATCCCCGAGATTATATTTAAAATAATGTGCTGTTAAACATAACAGCTCCTGATTTATTATTGCTATATACGCCCAGTTTTTATTTAGTTCCTCACCTCTAACCACGTTACGGATTTACGATGCCCCATCACGAACAATAACACTATATCGCGTCACATAAGGACCACGCCTAATTACGGCCACCATAAACTTCACAACAGCATTGAATATCGAT
Organism: Euplexia lucipara; assembly: GCA_921972225.1. Taxonomy (NCBI): domain Eukaryota; kingdom Metazoa; phylum Arthropoda; class Insecta; order Lepidoptera; family Noctuidae; genus Euplexia; species Euplexia lucipara. The sequence continues at coordinate 11,396,714 of OV179144.1, forward strand.
CATAAAAAAACGTTTCATTTAAAAAGTACCCTTCCAAGGCTAAGTACCGAAAATACTACAATTTGTAAGTAATTTATAGTGCCACAAATTAAGATTAATGTTACATGATATTGGATGGCATCCGAAATAAATGTTTTAGTGTGTAATAAAAATACGAATTAGTTACATCGCCTTGTTTACGACTGACAGGGATCGATTCGTGAGGTATCATTTTGTACTGTTTTACAATTTACGCGGAGTTCGAAGAATTTGAAGTTACCAATAATATCGCACGAGTGCTGGTAAAAATGCAATATAATGCAGTAATAATACGCATATAAGGAACGTGGGGGTAAATCAAATCAAAACCCTGAAGATTGGGATTTTGACGTTACTTCAATATTATTAGTTGAATAATTTATTTTTTTACTCGTTTTACTCGTTTAAGATTTTTTTACTTGTTTAAGATTACAAACTTCGATATTCAGTTAATAACCCCTGAAACCTTAGGTAACCGATTTTGCTTCGACTTTTGTACATGGGGTGCACGCAGACTCGTGAGAGATTAGTAAAAATAATGTGTTAGTAATTTAGCATGACAATCCCATCTAAAGCTTTATTTTGATTCACGTTGAATTGCTTTTCATCCAGTTTTACTTTTTACTTCGGGCGAAAAACATACTTGAAAATACCCTTAACAATACAGTACCATACTGTTCTTAGCAAGTAAAATTGTAAAATTAAACGGTGCTTAGGTATGCAGTACAATAGACAGGTTGTAACAGCTGAATCAAATGGTAGTTGGTACAATTTCCTTGCTAGATATCCCAGAACTGTTATCAGTGCTGGGATCAAGCAAGTGAGTGAGTGGTTGATTGGTAACACAATTTCGAGGTTTCCCAGAACGCCGATTCAGTTATAGGTACAGGTAAATCCATACTATTATTATAAATGAAAAAGTAACTCTGTTTGTCTCTTTGTTTGTCGGCTTTTTACGACTAAATGGTTAAACGGATCGTAATGAAGTTTGGCAAGGAGATAGATCATAATATCGTGGAGACAGACTTAAGCTATTTTTATGTATTGTATTAAAAACAGTTGAAAATTCACGAAAAACCATTATATTATGTAGAAGCGATCTTGGATGACGTGCCAGGTGACATATTATTTATAAAGGTAAAAAAGAAAGAAAGTTAAAATACCTATTGGCACCACAGGTACCGTCAGAGAAACACGGGTAAAAGCGCGGGGTACAGCAAGTACAATAAATAAATAAATGTTATTAATGACTGTGTGACTAACTCTTGTAAACAGGGTCTTTGTGTACATTTAAGTTCTAGAGTTTACTAAATGGGGATAAACGGACCTCTTGGGGCCCCCCCAAGAGTTCCGTAGTAAAAGAAGTAAAAACTGAAAAGATTGAGAAACTCTAATCTACATATCCACTTTACACATAGAACGACCCCTAGCTTTGAGATAACAGTCTGATTCGTCCTTTTCAATTTCAAAGCCATTGCGGCCGGACCGATTTAGAGATAAGACCTACATAGTTTGTTATAATTCAGTAGATACCTCTAGCACAAATTTTTGACGCAAGCGTGAAGTTGAAACCTACTATTTGAAAATGAAGAATAGGTACCCGTTAGAATATATTGTCAATTCACTTTTAGGAATTTATTTATATTTTTTTGGTAGTTGGAGGAGCTTCTTAAATAATAAGAGCCATACAGGTTGATCGAAGGTTAAGGATTGACGAAGTCAGTTTTATTTTTATTTCTACTTTGTAAGTATATACCTATGTTTTATTGTGAATGTAAGGACCACGTCGATTCTTTTTTAAATTTTTTTTTCTAAATCTTTTTAAGTACTTTTATTTATTTGTTTTACATTTTGTCTGGCAGTTTGAGTTCTTTATGGGACCAACCCAAATGTTCTTTCTTAGGTATTGTTCGTCAGCACGTGGAGCTCCTCAAGTTACGAGTTGAACTCACGATTACTGACAAATGCTTGCACTGACTGATCTGGTTCTCTCATTCTGTGTGGTTCTTTCTTCAAAAGACCATCTCAGACTCTAATCTGCATGGATCTAACATGATTAGACCAAGATAATGTCTGGACTTTAAAAGAGACAATGACCTCTGAGTTTCTTTCGGTGTTTCTTCTCAGAGTAGTCAGGTAGTGAAACTCCGATCTTATCTACAGTTAAAAAAAAGACGTGTAAAAGTGTTTGTGAAAACCTATTTACATAAATAAATATCATTCATCATTTATCAGTCCGTAGGTTGACCATATATCACGTATCAAGAATCTTCCTTGCCTGGGAAAGCACGTTAAGCCGTTGGTCCCAGCTGTCATTTGTAGATCTCTGTAGTCAGAAGCCTGAAAGACTGACAACCAGTGTGACCATGGGGTATCGTGTTATGGAGTCACTGAGTTGTGGAGATCAAAAAAGCAGTCGCTCCATGTAAAATACTAGTTATGTTGGTTGGGAAAAGGCTAGGCTAGATGATGATACAAATTATGCTGGCCTCATTAATTTAAACCTAAATGCTTCCGGATAGTTTACGCTTATGCCAAAAATTCGTTTAAGCTCACTCTTATTTAGTTGAAAACCTAATATTCATTAGATAAACGTCAAACTTTTCATGGCACTAACTCCGTTCCGGATTATCATTCGCATATTCATTTTGTAACTTCACTTCAAGTGAGCAGCGTTCCAACTTTAGCCCGGAGAGTACTTAGCTGGCATCTCTAATTTCTTCAGTTTCTTGCTTTTCCTTTTGCGAATTTTAAGGCCTGTATCCTTCCCGTATCATTATTTTTATTTCTGTTATCTTTATTTAAGGATGGGTTATATACAGGAGATTTTGCTAAATAGTAAAAGCCGCACGGGTCAAACGAAGCATGTCTGGCTAAGGTTAGAATCGTGGACGGGTGACTCATGCTTTGTCTGGCACATGACTTGGAAAGATTCCTTAAAGCAAGCAGTAAAAGGCAGGTGATTTGGGGAACTGTCTTATATAAATTTAGACGTTCAAAAAGTGTTGAATCCCAGGCTAATTTGAATAAATGACTTGATTTTGATTTCTGAGTTTTAACCAGCATTCAATCTTTGATATCCGTTACTGTTAATGAGAAGTCTGTAAGTCTGAGATCCAGTATTACCTGGAGTTATCGTGTTAATTAACCAGTTACTTGATTACGGAGGTCAGATAGGCACTATAAGCAGTCGCTTCATTTTACAAAGGTAGGTTATTGGTATTTATCCTCATCCGATCCGGTAACTATTCTATGTACTTGTAGATTGTAGCAAATTACTTACATCATGTTTGTTTGTATCGAATAAGCTCCGAAATTACTAAAATGTTTTTTTTACCAATAGAAAGCTAAATTATCAAGAAGTGACTTAGGGCATGCTTAATTTACTTACGGGAGGACGAGAAGGTGAATGGGATGTTGAAGTTCTAAAAGAAAAGTACGAAATTTACGTGGACGAATTTGCGGACAAAGTGCTAGTATAAAATCTCTGAAACTATTCTTCTGATTAGTAGTACAACACTATCAACAATGATATTTTATGTAGGTAATAGAAGATTTCCATACGAACAAAGTCACGGGCAAGAGGCAATACACAATAAAAGAACGAACAACATAACACATTCTAATTTGATAATAAGTTCCGAAATTGTTTATGAATTTTCAATATTGTCCTTGACGTATAGAAAGAATCTTTGCCGCTCGTTTCTATTTGGCCCCAGAAGTCTTATGAAATCATACGTCAGATTTCATTTCGGAATTGCTTATTTCAGCTCCCAAAGCCATAAGAAGCCTCCACCCATCAAAGTTAGGCGGAACGACACGGCTCAATATACGATTTCCCCACAATATCGTTTGTTGTTCTATTTTATGTGCCCCTTTTGTCGTGCCGCTGTGATTATGCCAATAATCTTACATTTTAATAGAACAATTACCATCGTCTTTTATCTTTCCGAAGATAAAAACCACTATTAATGGATTGTTTGTGATAACTTAGAACCCATCTATTGCTAATTTGGCTCTCTCGTCGAGGGTGTGTACCTTTTTGTTAAGACCCAAATTAATGAATCGCTCTTAACAGCGGTTGTCTTTTGGTGGCGAAAATAAAAAATAAGCCGTTAAAATGATAATTTACAGTCTACATATAAACCAGGATACAAAATTGTGTTAAGTAATACAGTTCTTTGATTTCTCTCCGTTTAATATAATGAGTCTGAGTCTGCAGAACACTTGTTTCAATTTCTTTATTTACTACCATATGCTTAGTACCTACACTATTTAAAACCTTACTAATATTATCATCAGCAATGTCTGCTGATGCACACACAGACGCGTGGTTCCGCTATCTGATGCATACACAGACAGTGTCGCAGCTATCTGATGCACACACAGACGGCTCCGCCGCTATCTGGCGCTAAAAAACACCATCGCTAATCAGTCGATTGCGTGGAAGTCGTCACAGCATCTTGAGTGCCATTGCTGATACTCTGATAGGCACGATTTTGCTTTCATAAAGAAACCAGTTTTGTGGACATAGTCCCTGCTTACTATTGGTCTTTAGTAGGTTGTACCTGTTTTTATTGGACCATTGTTATCTGAATGAATTAAAAATGTTATAATGTTTTTACCGTAGAAACTGATTCTAGAATTGTTGACATTTCGAGTAGGTAGAACACAGTATGTGATTTCATGTTATCTAACAATACATCCGGGTAGGTACCACTTACTTATCTTCTATTGTGATTAATCAATCGCAACGTTCGTATGATCAATTAATACCTGATTATTATGTACGTATTATACAATCCGACAAAGTAATGACACACATTAATCATTTGAACAAACCGTGGACGGCTTAAGTATTAGATTCATTAATTGCAAGAACTGGTTAGTACGTACTCACAATATAGATTAGATAGTTACTTATTATACAGTATTATGCGAAAGAATGTCTGCCACTACAAAACTAAATATAGAATTCTGGATTTTCCAAAAACAGTTTTAATGAACAAAGAAACAAGATACTACTTTATACGGCTATTTACATGCTCGTAAGTGTGTGATTGATCAATCTTACGTGTGAGTTTCATTGGGTATTTCTTCTCAAAGTAGTCAGACGGTGCAACACCGACCTCACCTTGCACTAGTTAAAAAAATACGTAAAAGTGTTTGTAAAGATCTATTTAAAGAAATACATGTCATATATCACATAAGGGTTTTAAGTATTGTTGTATCATTTTATGTATTTTGTACATAAACATTCTGGCATGCCCCGAAGGGTCAGTCAAAGTTCTATCTGCAGTTAGGCTATTGTGGTACCTAATCCTTTAACATTTAAGCTCAAACACAACAGTTCACTAACGTTAGCATTTGGAAAATACACATAAAGAATGCAGTGTTGGCCAAGAGGTTAAGTGCCTTCCTCTAACTAACGTGGCAAGTACCTATCAATGTGCCTTTGCCTTGTGGTGAGTCAGTAACAACCTGGTATTAAGAATAATACCAATCGCTGTATTTCAGTTAAAGATTGGAAAAAAAATCAAAATCTATGTTCTGTTAAAACCTTGACAGTGCCGCGAAAAACCGCTTAAGAAACTCGAGATATTATGTAGGTGAAGAGAATGTGGTTAGGCTATCTCAAAGCTTCTCAGAAACTTAACTAGAGACACTTTATCATCCCGTGTTGATATGCCTGTTTCTAGTTAGACTAAGTTTGTGCCAGTAATAGGCCAAACAAGTTACGTGGAAAGTCAAAGAAAACTAATAAATATAAAGCTAAGTAATTACTTTAACAACTTTACTTTTATAACAATTTAGTATTCTCACTCAGCCTAGCTTCCCTTTCCATTAAAAATGTACAGTCCGCTCTTACTAATGGTAGGATACTCGAAAAAGTATAGTTGACGAAGAAAATGTAGATGAATAATACAGGCAAATAAATGTTTAATATTTTAAACAAAAGAAAGTCTTGTAGCGTGACTGTTTCAAAGTCTTGAAAATGTCTGGAGGCGTATTATATTAACAAAAGCTAATGAAATTATCCTCAAATAATCTGTAAATTCATAATCTTTGCCGTTTGAAGAAAAGTAGAAAGAAAAAAATAATTTGATATAATCTTTTGGGTTTTTGTTTTGTACATTTATAACAGAGCCCACTTGTATATTAAAATATGTATGAGGTTCAGATGATACTTTTCTTTTGAGAATGTAGGTTAATATTAGTTTTTTCATCATCGTGAAGAATATGGTTGATTTGAGAGATAATATAATAATATACCACAATTTTTACACAACGCCATCTTGTCCCAAACTAAGCAGAAAGTGTGCTATGAGTATTAGAAAACTGATAAAAAATCTTATATTTCTAAATACATACATAATTATAGATAAATAACACCCAGACACAGAACAGTATAGCATTAAGTAGTCACACCCAGGAACTCCGCGTCACGGAGATGGAGATGCTTAGGTGGATGAGCGGCGTAACGCGATCCGATCGCATACGCAACTCATTCATCCGGGGTAGTCTTGGTGTCCGCGACGTGGGAGAAAAACTGCAAGAGTGTCGTCTGCGATGGTATGGACACATCATGCGCCGCCCTATCGAGTACGTTGGTCGGAGATGCATGTATATGGCTGTCCTTGGGGCTAGGCCCCGTGGTCGCCCTCGCAAACGCTGGCTGGACGTCGTCAAGTCCGACATGAAAGCCAATGGCCTGACTGAAAAGGATGTTGAAGATCGGGCAAAGTGGAAGAAGCTCAGTCGGAAGGCAGACCCTGGCAATAGCCGGGATTACCGCCAGGTGGTAGAAGAAGAACACCCAGACACAGAACAAAATGATCGTGTTCATCTCACAAATATTTGTCTTGGGTGGGACTCCAAGCCATAATCTCCGGCATAGTAAGGCCAATAACCACTAAACAGGCCAGTCCAGCCAAGATACAGAAAAGCTTTTTACAAAAAAAATACAACCGGCTTCATTAAAAACACTAACCGGTGTAAAATAAGTCTAATTTCGTAAGTCTGTGGATTTGGTGGTTTTGTCTCATTCATTATTGCCCACCAACATCTGAAACTAGTCTCATTTTACACCGGTTGGTGTTTTTTTAGGAAGTCGGTTGTGAGAACCTCTTTTTTGAAGTCGGTTATTTATTTATATTTACCATCAAGCGATCATAGTGGTGATACCAGCATAGGCAGCATATCAATCTAATCGACTAGCAATTGTCAATATTCCAACGCCTATTACCACGTGGGATTCAAAAAGGCCGATTCTTTGTCAGAAACCGCACTGCACATGTTTATTTTAACGATCCAAAAATAGTGCTTCCAGTGTAAACATCCCATAAAAGAGCTTTAATAAATAAACATTGTCAGAGAGTATGTTCACGCCTATCCTAACAAGTACTAACGTGTTGGAAGTGACTTCCAATATAACATAAGTGCATGCTTCCAGGTTTGAAGCTATAAAATTACACGCTGTATCCCCGGCTTTATCAGCTTCGAACGTAAAATTTGTTTGGAAAGTTTTAAAGAACGGATTTGCTTGAATTTTCTGAATGCGATCTTTGGACTTAGGGACGATATATGGTCCCGGGAGGAAAATAAAGTGCATTCGAGTTAAGTTATGATCATGATTGTTTGCGCTTATTATAATGACGTTGGTCTTTTGTAAAGACAAAAGAATATTTTACAAAAACATCTTCTCATTGATTCGCAAAGGCGAATCTAAGAGAAGATGTTTTAGTAAAATATGTATTTCTATGAATGTTTTATGAATTGCATTTTAATAGTTTAATTGCATCATTTAAGTTCATTTCGATAAAGATGTTTATTTAAAGTTAGTTTTTTCAAACAGATAGAGAGTTGTATTTTATGAATATAGGTCTTCTATAATTTGTTACGCATGATGTTCTTGAAGTTATGGACAATTTTTTTTCGCAATTGCCGTTTTAGTCCCATCGTGAAAGCTGTTCATATTCAACGGTAGAACAGCTTGTGGAAATTTAGCCCATCATTTTAAAAACACCCTTTATACAAAGACCATCGAAGACTATCAATTGTGTGTGAAGGATGTATAATAATATTGATCTACTTATACGTTCTGGCAAGTTCAATTAGGATGATACAGTAGTATTTTATACCACTTGTTTTATTTACTTTAGGCCGCATGCAAGGAGTCTACGCTTAATGTTGGTTTACTCTAATGAAAGTAAGCTTTAAGTTGCCAGTTGTTGCGTCACTTATAAAGTAGGTACCGCTAACGCTCTTTACCTCGTTTTATTTATCTCGGCTTCGCGTTTTTTTTCTCTTTTCCTATTGGTAAAGCAAGCGGGATTAATGCTGTGTGCATTAGCAAAGCTATTACGAGATTTTTTGCACCTTTCTTAGTTAGTAGCTACGCTTCAAGAAATATAAAAGGAAAATATCACTAACACGGAAATGGTTTTTCTGTGTGAAAACTGTTGTGGGCCAGTCGAAAGTCAACTCGAAAGTCGCAGCTGTTACCAGCTGCGACTTTCGAGTTGTAGCGTTTCGAACTTAGACAGGCGCTTTACTTAGTGTAACTTATTTCATAACCACTGTTCATAAAACGGTGAAAGAAAACATTGTGTAAACCGACAGGTCCTAGAACCAAATATTTGAAGTCATAATTGTGTCAAACACCGAGGGTTGGTAGATATCACATGTTTTTTATTTTTTTGCGCTACAAAGCCCGCGTAGCAGATTACGGTCCACTCCTTCTCACAAGAAGAGGCCATTGTAGGCTGATTATGTTCTATGTGTTGTGATAAGTATGTTTACCCACATTGAATTGTATGTTCATAATATCTTTATTCATTGGCCTTTTCCTAAACAAAAGAAAGAAAACTTCTAGAATCATAGTCGGTTACTTACATCAACTTCGATTCCTGGCAGCGGGAATACCCTGGTGTGTGGCAGTTCCTTCGGGATGTACCGGTAGAATTCTTCCCGTCCTCGGTACCATTTGACACTGTATAGAGCCTCTTCATCTTCTAATTGCCAGCTACATTCTAGCGTCACAGTCTCGCCTACTAAGACTGCGTTGGGAACGTTGATCTCCAAGTTGTGAAGACCTCTTACACCTGTGAACAAAGACAAACAAAATTTTAATTTTGTCCGACAACATAATAGCTATTACCCTGACTAGGCTGACTTTGACTAGCCTATTTTTTTAACTTCTACCCTCAAAGTTATAATAACTTAGTTATTAGTATTAAATCTCCTTATCTTTTTATGTTAGCTTAATTTTATATATTTCTTAAGTTAAACTCTTTGATCTTCCGTGGGTTGGGGACCTGGTGATCTGTAATACAGGCATTCTATGCCTAACTCAGACACCATTGCAGCTTCTCACATTGATTAAAAGTAATTAAATGATATGTAAAACCTAGAATAAGCTTGTCTTTGTGAGGAGAAATAAACATTTATTATTATATTATATTATTATTATTGGTCTAGAAGTAAGTGGCCCTGACCGCTATGCCGGAGGTTGTGGGTTCGATCCCCACCCAGGACAAATAATTGTGTGATGAGTATGATCATTTGTTCTGTGTCTGGGTGTAATTTTCTATAAAATGTAGGTATGTATTTAGAAATGTATGTAAGTATGTTTATCAGCTGTTACGTGCTGGTATGTGTACCCATAACGTAAGTTTTGCTTACATTGGTACTAGATGGCGTTGTGTTAAAGTTGTGGAATATTTACTTCTTCTAATAGCTCTAACACACCTCGCGGCATGTTCCCAACGGCAGAGGTAACTGCAGACGTCGACATTTCAACAACGCGGCACACTACAACTGCAAGTGTTGCTATAGGTCGACTGCTGCCACCGACGCGTCAACGGTTGCCGCCGACCCGCATCGACGTCTGCAGTTACCTCTGCCGTTGGGAACTTGCCGCTCGTGTGTAAGAGCTCTTAGAGCTCCGTGAAGATTCAATGAATTCAGTAAAAATCACCCCGTAAAATCTTGATTGAAGTGAACCGTCAACGCCTAGCATTAGCATGGAATGACAGCTCAATTCATCTTCAATTCAGCTATATTTTCAAGGGGTAGTTTTTACAGAATAACACTGCTGGTATAAATAAGCCACTACATTTGGTAGTATCCTAAAAAAAATCAACGGGATGTTCAGGGTTATTATTCAATGCGCTAGGTAGTTGATACCTACGTTGATTATAATAAAAGAATATTGCTGTTTAACATAACAAAACCTTATCATCTTCCTGCCTTTATCCCGTGTTATTTGGGGTCAGCGCAACACGTTATTTTCTTCCATTCTATCCTGTCACCCGTCTTGCTATCACTAACTTACTTTTCTTTCATATCACTCTTCACACAATCCATCCATCTTTTCTTTGGCTTCCCTCTCCCTCTCCACCCATCCACATGTATGTATACTCATAAATCTTTAAGAAACATGCGTTTCATCCCTCCTCTTTACATCACCAACCATGACCATGACCATGATGTTTAACATCACATAACATCACGGCATAGGTGTAGCCTTCCCGTAGTACACCCACATTTCTACAATTATTATCACGTTCCATGTAATATGTGGCAAGCCTAAAGCCATCAATCGGGTAGGTACTAACCAGATGCTGATTATTGCAGATAAGATGGTCTTTCTAAGGCAGTAATTTTATTCTATCGTCCTGATTTTAGAAACAAAGGAAGAATAGTATTTATCACACTTTTTTTTAAAGTAAGTGGCCTGTTCCATAGATTTGAATAATAAGTAGATAATCAAACCTTCACGCCAATCTAAATTAAAGAGACTCTAATGACGATTGAGTGTAGTTCTATCCCCGTATTAAAACCTTGCTCAATTAACATGAATCTCTTTGGGCCATGTTTCAAGAACTTCAACGCAATTTATAGAAATTTGGATAGTCATCGCTAAGCAATACTTGTTACTTTATTGTGTGTGAATATTCATTCATCAGAATGGCAATGTTTTAAAGTGAAAAAAGCGTAAATATATTATGAAATTACATACAACTTAATGGCATTTTCAGACATTTAATAATTTTATAGGTCTATCGGCGATGTAATTTAGAAGTCGTCAGGCGAAAATATTAGAAATCGAATTGGTTTTTTATATTGCGAATCAAAGAAGTATAGAAAGTCTGGAGCCAAGGGAGATGAATTAATCAGTAACTTTTTGCCGTGAACTTAAGTCTCAAATAATAAAGTTTCCAAATAGGATTTTGGGTTACAGTTTAATGTAGGTGAAGGTAAATCACACAACTTTTGAAAGATATTAATAATTATTAATCCAAACCCCGAAGTTTGTTTGTCCACTTTTACGACTAAACGACTTAACGCATCAGTATGAAAGGAAAACGCCCAAAAAATGCCTGAAATAGACAGAAACTACTAATAGTCCTTAATTCTATCAAGAATAAAATATATATAACGAAATGTATCTCAAGTTTGTTTACCTAGGGTGAAAATATTACGATAATTAAAATATTTATTTTGATATCCGTCATAATAATTCTTAATTTGTAATGGCGGTCAGTGTTTATTTAACATGAGTAATCGACATTCAGCCTAAACAGATATCGTCAAATAATCCTTAACGAACTATTTAATGGAATTATTGCATAGTTATCATTCATTTAATATTATTCGACCTATTAATACCGTAAATATAATTAAAATAGTATAAGCGTATGAATATTTATCAAAATAAAAAAACTCGAATTATAAATCGTATCGTAGGCTGTATGCATCACATGTCCTTTGCCTTATTGACAATTTGACATGAATGCATTTTTATTTTTTCGATTCATGGTTTTGCGGATTTTTGCGTTTGCGGCTAGGATATTATATTATAACGACGACTGTGGCTATTTTTTAAGGATTTTGATTTTACTTCTGCACACGTTACCCATTTTTGAACACGACTTAGATTAGACCCGCCTAAACGTCAACTCGGCTTTTTGACGACGGATACGACTCTGCTGTTGTTTTGGACTTGTGCACCGTGTACATTTAAGAATGGATAGAAACATACACTGTATTCATTGCTATCTCGATATTGCAACGATGAGATGTAATCTCATATCAGTGCAAAATGATGAAGTACCTACGTAGTATCCTTAACCTTGACTTAACCTATATTTTAGAAAAATGTTTGGAACTGGCTTCTACCAAGTTTTTTGATAATTATTGAAATTGTCATGGGTTCCTTACGATTTATAGTGCAATTTGGCGTATATTTCATTGTTGTTCATTTCAGGCATTTTTTTGTGTGGCCGATGGGCATTCCCCTTTAGCTAAGAGATAGGTCATTTCCTGAAGACGAACATAGGCTATCTTTTGTCTATTAAAACTATGAAAAACACGAAAAAAGAGGAATAAAAGTATTCGTTTTCTAAAACATTTTTCAAATGCAGCGCCATCTTTAATGACATAACAGACGATGTTAAAGTCTTCTCAGTAGATTAGCAGGTGACAATTAAACACATTTCAAAATTGACATGACCATTTCAAAATTAAACAAAAATAAGGTTTCTTCATTTTTGTATGCTGAGTTCAAATATATTTTTTTTATTGCTTAGTTTCTGAGAAAAAAAATATAAACCAAAAAACATGCGATGACGTCGCTTATACGGTGGAATGAGGTGGTTACCTTTGCGTGAGCAAGCTAATTTTTAAGATGAAAACTATAATGTCAAACAAGACAAATCCAATGTCAAACAAGACATATCTTATGTCAAAAATGACATATCTAATGTCAAACAAGACATATCTAATGTCAAACAAGACATATCTAATGTCGAACAAGACATATCTAATGTCAATGTGTGACATTGACAGTGACATCAGTCAACAACAGTTTTTTTTGACGTATCACAGTAAAGCAAAGGATGTATCGCCATTCCACCGTATGATTGACGTCATTTGGCGCTTACACCTTTTTAGAATACAACTACTTTCAAAGTTAAAATTATGAACGAAAAGTACAAAATTTTGAAAAATCAAAAAATATTGGTCCCATAGTTTTGGATTTACTTTTATAAAACGTAATAAAACAGGCAGGTTAAAATTTTGAAATGTTATCATTTTGACAAGTCATTATCATCTTCCTAGCCTTTTCCCAACTATGATGGGGTCGGCTTCCAGTTTAACTACCAGAGTTTTACATGGAGCGACTGCCTATCGGACCTCCACAACCCAGTTTCTGGGTAATACGACACCCCTTTGGTTAAACTGGCTGTCAGATTTGCGGGTATCTGACTACCTATCTGTAACGACTGTCATAGATTTACAAATGACAGCCGAGACCAACAGCTTTACTCGTACATGCTTTCCGAGGCACGGAGGAGTCTTGATATGTAATTAATGGTCCAACCCGACCCGGTCGAATTTGACAAGTTTCTAGCTAAAACTGAGAAGGTAACACAACATTAATTCTGTGGCCCTAGTAAAAAGGGGTATAAGTCCAATTTTGTCGAAAATGAGTCTTCTTCTTATCGTGTGGTTAGTAACTAACCTGGTGTCAGAGTTTTAATGCCGCCCATGGGCCTCTGACTTGGCATCACATGCCCTTGAGAATAGTCTCTCAGGCATGCCGGTTTCCTCACGATGTTTTCCTACACCGTTTTTAAAGCAAGTGATAATTTTAACAATACGCACATAAATCCGAAAAGTCAGAGGTCCGAAAATGAGTTAAGTGTACCAAAGTGATCAGAAAACCGACTTTTACAGTTTTTTTTGGTGTCAGTTGGACCCTGTTACACAAAGTAACTTTCTTATTTTTAGAGATAGCTTAGATCTGTCTTCACCAAACGATAGAGCATTTTTTTCTCATCACTTTGGTACACTTAACTCATTTTCGACAAAATTGGACTTATACCCCCTTTCACTAGGGCCACAGAATTGTTTTATAGGAATTAAGTATAGAGCAGCTAGTTTTATATAATTTTAGATTAACTTATCTCTACCGAAAACCGATCGAAATTAGCTGACATAAACCCCAATAATACGATTCTTCATCCAAGTATACACACCACATAAGCTTATAACAATGACTAGCCGGCTATTCTACTAAGTAGATTTACCAACGTTAGTCTAAATGAAACATGTAGCCATTGTTACAATCACAATTAGGAGTTTCATTACCGACCGCAATGAAAGCAGCTGCTAAGCTCCGAATAAACAATGCAATACTCCGATTCCAAAATGGCATACAGAATAGACTATTCCTTGAATACGAAAATGACCTTTATACAATACGATGTAGGTACATATATCGTTTCATTCTAGTTGAGTTAATGCCGTAATGGTCTCCATACGTAGATAAAAGTTATTTACTCTAGACTGTTACCTAAACTACCTTTTTGGATTTAAGGGCATCTAAAATATATTGAGTTATGTGCCCCAAGACATAAGCAATGCTCAGTTTATTGCTCGGCGGAAAAAAATACACAATATACTTACATTACTTTTTGATAGCTAAGAATTTTTTTTGCTTCATTTATTCAATAATCATTTAAATGACCTTTTGTACACTTTTTATAACTTAAACGTAATCAAATCTATAGAGAAAGACACCCTTAAAGAACCTTGTGACACCAAACCTTCATGCGGTCATCGGTGATAATGTTTCTGCAATTTTATTTTAGCCATTGACAGCGGGGTAAGCCCCTTGTGCGAGTACCCCATTAACTCCTTAGTTTTTCGACTTAAAACTCTAATAAAATATGGTATTCAACTGCATCCATGACTGGTATTCAACTGCAACTTGAGTGAAGTGAACTGTCAATGCCTATAGCATTAGTATGGAATGACAGCTCAATTCGCACTCACTACGCCTATATTTTCACGCGGTGATTTGACCAGAATCGCACTGCAGTTAAATTAAAAGCCGACCCCAACTAAGTTGGAAAAAAGCTAGCCGGATGATGAATTGAAAAAGATCTTCTTGGATTAGTTTGATATAGAGCCCGACTGCGGTCCATCTAGATTTTCTGCTTTTTGGCCTTTATACCTATTTATGTAGTTGTCAATAAACGACACCTTGCCATTCTGTCTGTCTTTGAGGTATCTAAAAGGTCTTCTTACGCACCTGTGATTGCTCGCATACTTTAAAGGACCCACGCTTCCACAAATTACCACTTATGCATCTTCTCATGATCGTTTCATCATCTTTAGATCCTATGAGTTATGTCAGTGCGTCATCCCTACAAGATCTAAAGACAGTTTACCGTCAAATGCTTGTGAGCAACATACGAACAAAATAAATAAACCGGAATGAGCAGACGGGTTTCTATAAAGGGTGGAAGGGGAACCGTGGATCAGTTCTTGTACATTTAATTTTTTCATCGGTCGTTTTTCAATTCTTACCATTTTTAACCGACTTCAAAAAAAGGAGGAGGTTCTCAATTCGACAGTATGTTTTTTTTTTTTTTTTTTTTTTTTTGTGTTTGTTACGCGATTTCTCCCCCATTTGTAAACCGATTCTCAAAATTCTTTTTTTATTTGAAAGAGTATACTTCCGAGGTGGTCCCATTTTAATTTGGTGAAGATCTGGTGCTGATCTTCGGAGATATACAATGGAACTCATCAAAAATGGACGGCAAATCTGTCGTGATTGCTGGAATCGCTTGGTTATTTATTGTTTATACAACATCATGATGTATCATCACGCCTGTACGCTCTGAGGGGTACGCAGATGTGTACAATATACCTAGATTTCGACAGTTAGGTATGTTAAGTTTCATTTATTAGGGATAAGTAGATAACCCTATTACCATTATGTATTGTTAACAAATAACAATATAAAAATAAATTCATGGCAAATATTTGTATGGAAACAACTAAAAATGGAAAAATAAAAATCTTTTTTGCAAAAAATAAAACCGACTTAAAAAAAACCACTAACCGATGTAAAATAACTCTAAATTCGGAAGTCGGTGGCCCATCATAAATAACACAAAACCACCAAAGCCACAGACTTCCTAATTTAGAGTTATTTTACATCGGTTAGTGGTTTTTTTTAAGTCGGTTTTATTTTTTGCAAAAAAGATTTTGTCCAATGTTATTTTTGCAAAAAAAAACTGCAAAGAACCAAGAAAAAATCATCATTCCAGTGAGATTAAGAAAAGTAAATAAGTCACTTATTTCATTCAAAGTCTCATTGGTTTCGACAGAAATCACGATTTTATACAGTTTAAAGTAAAATTAACATTAAGTCAAACTTGGAAATGAGGGAAAACCGACTAAAAATTCCAACGTCCAGCGTTGGAAGGGTCAAGCATGATGTAGAGAACTCACAGTGTCCATACACATCAGGACACTGAGTTCTCGGTCGGTGTGTGTATAATATACAGTACTGTATTATACGACTGAAAGAGATAACCATCTGTTTGTACCTACATAATATCAATAATATCGTCATACTAGTTGCGGCTTGTGACTTTGTCCATGCGGAATTTAACAATTTATAGTTCTGCGCGGAACAACTACATATTTTTTAAATAAAATAGCCTATGATTTAGTAAGATTATGTCCCTATGGATAAAACAAATAGTTTATCCTATGATTGTTCATAATTGACCGTACAGATCAAATGAACGTGTCAAAACAACAGCTTAGGTAGGTAGGTACGTAGTTTACTTAAAATAATATCTGCGTGAACATCTTCAATCATCGGATGTAAGCGATTTAGCAATTCTTAGTGCCAAATTGATCTGATAACGTTAGAAGGATGCTGCTTATCCTGTGCGAACACATGAGACAAATGAGGGCAAGGAATCCACTGAACCGTTGGCACTGGCAGCAAGTAAAGTCGGTCTACACTTTAGTTTTTTATTCTATTTAGTCTCAGTAATACAAACTATTAGGTAAGTATTTTTAACATGAGATACTTAATGGGCTATTTGACAAAGACTTTTTAGTCCCTCATCTAGATAACAAGATAATATTCGAAACATATTTTTTTCGTTTTCAAATTGATGGAAAACTGCTTAATTGAGGAGTGGGGGTTTGTATATAACGTCATTAGCTAGCAAAAACTGTACTGGCTAGTGACGTCATGTGACAAAGTATTTTTAACATGAGATACTTAATGGGCTATTTGACAAAGACTTTTTAGTCCCTCATCTAGATAACAAGATAATATTCGAAACATATTTTTTTCGTTTTCAAATTGATGGAAAACTGCTTAGTTGAGGAGTGGGGGTTTGTATATAACGTCATTAGCTAGCAAAAACTGTACTGGCTAGTGACGTCATGTGACATTTTAACTCGATGTATCGCTTTTGATTACGGAATACATACGGCGTAAAAGGTTATGCAGCCGGCAAAGAGATTTAAAATACTAAAGAGAGGACCTGCGAAGAAATGTCATTGAAAACTTTGATCCCATGTCTCAGTAACGCCATCTAGAATAATATATAAATATTGGAGCGGCCGCGGAGCGGCAGCGGAGCGTACTATAAAAAAACTCATAGACTTGTGTCCAAGCAGGACACAAGTTTCGGACGAAAATATTGATCGTGATGTCCGGTGTATAGGTATTTAATGTCTTTGGTATAGAATGACAGCTTAATTTGCGATCACTTCACCCTCATTTTTGCAGGGTAATTTTACAGAATAACTCTGCTGATCCAAACTATTTGTCTGAAATGTTTGCTTATTCATACTTTAAATACAAATTTTAAACTGACCCTCATTATTTTTGTCATCGAATTATCAGATGATCAAATTGTACCCTCTTAGTATTTGTATTCTTATGGCCATACTCATAAATCAGTGTTACCTCACAGGCACACTCACAGGGCCCGAGCGAAAGCCGGCTTTCGCGAACAATGATTAGTTGAATTGTGTCTGGAATTTCGGTAGTTGACGAATTAGTCTATTTAGCAGTCAAATAAACTATGTGTTGTGTCACGTATATGTGTGTGTAGAAGTGTGTGAGTGTTTATGAACGAATGAAGACTGATGTGCAATGATACAGTTTTCGCTACTACGGAGGTCAGTGTATCAACCAACCGCAACCTACAGAGGTATTTATAATCACCACAATTTTGATATGTTTCATTCACAGGACACAAATCACAGAGACGCATATCTACACCATTTATAAACTAGCTAAAATAAGATTTAGATCGTAAGAAATATCTGTGTATACCGATGAGGATGGCATAATCAGTTTGTGATTAAACCCTCTATAATTAAAGAAGAATACACCATTTATTCTAATTTCACCTTTGTTTTAATCTACAGGATAAACATAATCCCTGTCAAAAGATAATACAGAAGTTGTGACACATACTTAATCCATTATTTCATTAAATTAAACTTATCAGGAAGTAGTGGAACTAATCATGAAAAAGTTGATAGTAATCTAAAAATAGAGAACTGAATCACTGCTATCTTAACAATAACATATTAATACCGACAAAATTCTGACAATTCATATTATGATAACCTTTTGTACTAATGAGTAATGGTTCGTATCTTTCGTGGTTTAGGTACTTAACCATAATTACATTTAAGTAGTCATGTTTTGATTATTATTATTATTCCTGCTTATCCAGAACCATTAAATAATAAGAAAGGAAAGATACATACAGATGTATAGGCAACGTCGCAGGGTTTTAAAAATATTTTTTGTTTTACTCAACATGGAAATATTAAACAAGATTATTGTTTAATATGATTTAATAAATTATATAATTGTTTTTCATTTACCTTGTTTATTTTGCCATGTAGGTACCTACTAAGAGATACTTTAAAAAAATGCATAATCGTAGAAAAAAAATGTGTTTACAAGTTTCCTAACGCAATAATAACATGGCTGCCTTAAACAATAAGCAGCATAGATTTACTGTCGATAGGAAAAGAATAAAATAGTACTAATCCTTATTTAACTTCAGAGTGAATTTTTGGGGAGAAAGCTACCGTCTCATTGATCAAAATGTCTTCTTGTTGTAGCAGGAACAATAGATGAGGTCAGAGCAAACAACATTTTAGACTGGCCTACATTCCCCCTGGGCATCGGCCAGCTCTCCAAAACGTTGTTTGAAAACGTGTAAATGTACTGAATAAATAAATAGAAAACGTTCTAGATCGACGGGAAATTAAATGTAAATTTTTACGAAAAATATAACCGACTCACAAAAAATCACAACATACCAACGTCATCGCCAATAACTTCAGTTTCGGAAGTCTTTAATTGTGTTTTTTATTACAGATTTCTGAAGCCAAAGTTATTTAGGACTACCTAGTGTTTTTATTGTGATCAGGTTTTAGGTATTAATGTAAAATAGTTTTTTATTGATTTCTGATGATTTTCATTGTTGGCCTACGAAGGTCACAAAGGTCATCACATGTCTTCATCAGATCTACGGCCTATAAGACCAGCCTTACCTTACATGCGCGAAAATTAAAAAATACGAAAACCAGTTCACAATTGGCGAGATACGTACAAAACAAAATTCAAACCAATTGAGATTCCCTTTTCGAATTCGTTTGATGTAAAATAGACACTGAATCTTCCATCAAAAGAGGAATTGAAGAAACTCTGTAAGATTAGCAAACATGTAATAATGTTGTAATATTAAATGAAACCGAGGTTCAAACTCTTATAGAAAAAGTACGATAGCAGCATATTACGTTTTCCTCCTAAAACTTAATTTTCCTTGACTCTAATAATTCATATCAAATATTTATTATACTTCGGGCTTTTATGAATAAATAGGGGATTTTTTTACTTATAGTAGGTACTATCACACACCAATACCTTCTTACACAAATACCTACAACAAATGTTGTTCCTGATAATATTTAAAGTCAGCTCAGGCTTTCTAATACCCATTATCTGAGTGGATATTCCACCAATGAAGCAGGATTGCGCTGATGGTACGTGACGTCATCGCAATTCCCAATTTTATTTACATACGAAACTCCTAACTTAATTCTGTTCAGACTGAAAATCGAGTGCGAATGGCAGCGATCTTTACAAGCTTCTCCCGGAATTTCAGTTTGTTGGAAGCCTCCTAATCTCATAACGGTAAGTAAAGCTCCAAGTGTTTTTGATGTTCCAGAGACGTAGACTGTATGAAAGTAGAAAAGGAAATTATATTTGGAAAAATAAAGAACGAAGTGGGAGAAAATAAACGATGTTTGCGGCCAGACTCAACTGCCTAAATAAATATAAGTCGGTTTATTCTTATCTAGGTAAATGTTTAATGTAATTGAATTTATGATTATATAGTCCTTTGTAATAATTAGTTTTCGCTAAACGTGAACCCATTATTTCAACGCTTTAGATAAAATAGACCTTATAATTACATGGATTAGCGATTAGGTTATAGTCGTGGAAATCCTTGCCATAAGATGAAACATAGGCTTAGGTAACAGCCAAGCTGCTAGTAGCTCAGCAGGGCCGGTCATGCATTATTTATTTAATTATTTTTATTATCAAAATAAAGAGAAATAGTAGTTGTAGTTGATTATGAGTAGTAGGTGTATTATTAAGTAAAATACAACTTTCCCTATCAGATAGCTGATGTTTTAAGGGGTAACTTAGGTTTCAGTTTTTACGTAAAAAATAACCCATGAAATTCCACAAGGATAAAGTCGCGGGCGAAGCTATTCATGCCATTATGTCAGGGCTCCGTGACACTGGGGCCCTAGGCACCAGGCCCACGTGCCTTTATGGCGAAGACGGAACAAGCTAGTCAGTTTAATAGAATTTGGTAGACACCAGGAATCAATAGGACTGAAAACAAAGAAAAATAACTCGTTTAACATTACCAACTGCATAGGGATTGTATAATTAAATAACGTAACTGATAAAAACCTACACGAAACTGATAACAGTTACGAATAATGAGTCAAACTCATTACTGTGACAAGGGTTAGACGCTGAATCACCGTTATGTTAAGAATATCATAAGCTATCTTCGACATAGATTAGCAATATTTAATTTAGTCTAACAGGTAAATGTTTAATGCAATGAATCATATTTTGTTTATAATGTTGTTAAATAATATTATTATGTAAGGAAGTGAATAAAAGGCTTGGGAATCACAGGTAAGAAAAGAAAGAAAGAGAATACATAAATTTATTGGCAACAGCTGGATACACGCACAGCAAAAACACAATAACACAAAAAAAGAGACAAAAATGGCATGTCTTACGGCTGCGCCAAAAGGTTCATTTCACCGGTAATGCCAGACAGATACTGAGATCCTGCCTGACGCTGATTTTCAAATGAACCTTTGGTACAAGTGACGGATGAGGTACGCAATAGATGATGTCTGTTTTCAGTAACAACTAGACATTAATATCATGCTTTTGATCCAGAGGTTAGACACAGGTGCTACCTGTAGTACACCCACATTTTGCCATTTAAGTTTCACTGCCATGTGATAGGTCGAGCCTTATTTCATCAAGCGTGCCAGTTTGTATCCAAACTCCGGACTGCAACTGAGAAATGCCAGTCGTGCTTTAGTGTGCCGTTTTTGAAGATCGAATGTTGTTTAGGTAACCCATCTACACCTTTTTACTTAAGTAATATCATTGGCCTTATAAATATCTTTTGTTAGTCATCATTCATACATCTTCTCAACGTGACCAAATGATCCAAGTGGTCTAAGAGCCCGTGAACCCCAGATCTTCGTTATTTTATAAAAGCTGAAAGTTCCTGACACAGGTAAGAACGATGCACCATTATGAAGTTTGGGTTGCCCTGGCTTTGGCAGATAAACGGTACTAAAGGTGTGGAAAATACCGGTTTAACTTCGTCAAAGAATAAAGTGCGTTTTTTTGGTATTAACTTCAGAATAGTAAATATTAAAAATCAAGTTATTCATTGCCAGACACTTAATACCCTGGCAACCCCTTGCCGGACACCCTTAATGTTCGTGAAATTATAATTTTACTTACGTTATTGCATAAAAGCTGATTATTATGTATAAAACTTGGGTAATAAGTAAATGAAGTTTCCTCGTTGGCCAGACATTTTTTAACACTTCCAACTTCATGATGATACATCGTTCTTATTTGTGTTGGGAGCATGCGCTGACAAACTTTCAGCTTTTATAAAATAACGAAGGACTGGGTTCACGGGCTCTTGCTCTAAAGCATACTCTATTCGATTTACCTATGTTGTTTGAAGTATTTGTTTAAATTAATATCCCGAACTAAATATCATATATCAATAAATTACAATGGATGTTAACTAACATTTTAATCACTTTATTTAGCATGAACATCATCAAATTGCCGTAGGTACAATTATTAATTATTTTGCAGGGTTTGCTTACTACGTGATCAAATATGATAGCCTACCATAACTGTCCATTTATGTGCTATTGATTGTCGTTTTGGATTACATAACGATAATCATGAAATAATGTTTGAAAGCCGTGGGCAGTGTTTTGCATCTGGGGTACTACATGCAATTATTAAAAATTCATTGTTGGATGCTCAATCAACGGTTTCATAAACAGTTCAGTATTTAAATGCATTTTGTTTTACAATCCCGAGTACACAAAGGAAAGAACGAAGAAACTTCACGTCCTGCATCAATAATATCATAGTAAGGGCACCAATCCGAGCTTCTTATACTTTCCAACAGGAAAAATATCAAATATCTAAGGCCTGTATTGTACTCTTCACTTCTTTGTGCCGATAAAATCCACAGTCGGCATCTTTGCCGCGCCGTAGATACCGTTTGTGTCAACAAACTTCCATAATAATCCATAGAACTCAGTTGACCGTCTCTACACACGGCCGAGAAACCGTAGATTTCAACGGCGAAAAAACGTGTGTGAACAACAAGCCTAACACAAGCTGACCCGGCAATCGAATAAAGGATCTCATGCTTATTAAAGATCACTAGACGAGGCAGTAGCATCAAATATATTTTAAAATACGTAAGTAAAGCATGACGCCGAGCAAAGCCTCATTAAGTCCAGCAGATCCTTACGAAGTGAATGCATTATTAAAAAACTTAAAAAATAAGACGAGCTATGGCGTTGATGAGCTTCCCCCTACAATACTGAGACAATGTGCAGATGATTTAACTCTCCCATTCTATAAACTGTTAAATCAATCTTTTGAGGAAGGAGTTTTTCCCAACCTATTGAAAAAGGCCCTTGTAAAGCCAATACACAAGAAAAATGCAAAAACTGACCCAAATAACTACCGCCCAATCGCTCTCCTACCAACTGCATCAAAAATATTTGAGAAAGCCATGTGCAACCGTGTCTATGCATATTGTGAGAAATACAATTTATTTAATGACTGTCAAAATGGCTTCAGAAAAAACAGATCTACAACCCTCGCCATCTATAAATACATACAAGAAGCCCTCGATATCATTAACTCCAAAAAATATGCAGTAGGATTACTGCTCGATATGACGAAAGCTTACGATAAAGTACAATTCAACATCTTATTAAACAAACTATACGGCATAGGAATCCGTGGGAAATGTCATGAATGGTTCACATCATATTTACAACATAGAGAGCAATTAGTGGAAGTAGAATATTTTAACCAAATAACGAACGAAATAGAATTGATCCGATCCGAAAATATATCAATAAACGCTTCAATTCCGCAGGGTAGTGTAATAGGCTGCTTCCTGTTCTTAGTTTACATTAACGACCTCCCGAAGCATATCAATGAACCATGTGTATTTTTTGCGGATGATGTATCCATCCTTACCTCATGCGAAACTAATCTTAACATTAATGATAAATTAAATTCAATACTTAACGCTACAACTAATTGGATGACGGAACATAACTTAGAAATTAACTTCAACAAGACAAAAATAATGACATTTCACCCACAACAAAAAAATCCTATAAACATAAACTTCAGATTTAATAATTATAAGTTAGACATCGTAAATAAATTCACCCTATTAGGACTAGACATAGACACACACATAACCTGGAAGTCTCATATACAAAAATTAAAACTAAAATTATCAACATTCTCATACGCCCTTCGGGAAATTAAAAAAACTACAGACATAAATACTGCGTTGGTAACATATTATGCATACGCCTATGCTTGGCTTAAATACGGAGTCATATTATGGGGTAATAGCACAGAATCACACACATTATTCACCCTACAAAAAAAACTTATTAGAGTTATAGTCAATATTGAACAAACAGATAGCTGTAAGCCCCACTTTAGGGAACAAAAAATTCTAACCCTACCTTGCCTCTACATCTTTGAAATCTGTAAATTCGTACGTACATACCCGAAATTCTATACAAAAAGGGAAGACATACAAACTAAAATTACTTTAAGACATAAAAATAGATTAAACATACCCACATCCCGATTAAATATGCATTCCTCAAGTACCTATGTCATGTCGATAAAAATATATAATAAGCTACCGGAAGAAATAAGAAATATAAATAAATACACCACCTTCATTAAAAAATTAAAAGTATTTCTATTAAACAGAAGCTATTATAATGTGAATGAATACTTGAACGAAAGTCTTTATTTAAAATAAATACATCCCTAAATATATGATAAATATATGATCTACTGAACCTATAATTTGCTATTTGATTCTCTATTAAGTTTTTGAAAATCTGTAACCTATTGTAATATGATCTCATTAAATAAGTGTTTAAAATAATGTTACCAAATTAATAATTTAAGTAAATACAATTTTATTTTATTTTTTATTATTTTGCTATCATTGATTGAATTATTTATGTTATTGTTATTAACTGTTTTGCAACTAGGATGTATAATTATTTAATTTTCATGTATAATTTTATTCAAATTTAAGTTAGACTTAGATTTTATTTAGTTGCTAAGTATTTAACAATATTTTGCTGTGCCCTTACAGGGTCTACAACGGTTCTTAGCTCTAAGCCCTCTGTTTTAACATCTTGTTTACCTTGTGGAACGCATATAAATGAATATGAATATGAATATGAATATGAAGTCTGGATTTGTGTCCGATTGATGGCTATTACACAGGGCTTATACATAACTAGTGAAATGTGGGCGTAGGTACTATAGGTTACATGTTGCACACATGCTGTGTTTGTTACGAAAAAAATGGGATTGGGTTAAACCTACTTACGTCATATCAATAACGTAGGCACCTGCACCTCATCGAACTACTACGTATACCACGACGAAGTTCTACCCTATCTCTTATCATTGAATCTAATCTAGATCGATCGGTTAAAGTACAATCATGCAGTGTCCATGCACGTGAATTATCAGTAAATCAGTTTACTAAACAAAGTACCTATTAATTAAACGACTACTAGGTACTTTACTTTACATTTGTTTCAAGTTTTTTGTGTCTCGTTTTTTTTTATAACTAGCCCCGGGAAACTTTGTACCGCCTTTTGTTTTTAAAAAAAATATAGTTTACGACTTATTCTCAGATCTACTGAACATTCACACAATTTTATAAGAATGGCCCAAGCCGTTTCGTAGAAGTTTGGTTACAAACACTGTGACACGAGAATTTATATATTAGACTAGCTTTTCATAAGAATCAAGAATTTTGTAAAAAACACTGTGAAACGAGTTTTTTTTTTGTCAATAACTATAACTACTCCCTCCCATTTCTCATCTTTGACTTCAATACTTATGACTCCCCGAAAGTCTCAGGCTCCAACAAAGCCATCAAGGTTTTAAAGAGGTAATTTCTGACCCTTTTTACAATGGTAAGTTGATAATGAGGCCAACATCAATCCTTGAAAGGGTTCAGCCTGATAGAAACATGAAATATGCGTATCAATAGTATATAGTATATGGTTTATATTGACAGTAAACATCGTAAATTATTCTAGCTTCACAATTTATGGTATAGCTAGATAGGTCAAAGTTCACATCAAGTTTCAGAATCATAAGTAAACAAAACAGGAAAACAAAATTTAGTAATTTAAAATTATTTTTGAAAGTGTATTAATTAGGTATATCATGGTGAAGTGTGGTGTGGTGTGGTGCAGTGTGGTGTGGTGTGGTGCAGTGTGGTATGATGTGATATGATGTGATGATATGAGATGTGAAGTGATGTGATATAATGTGATGTTGATGTAATGTGATGTGATATGGTGTGGTGTGCGTTGTGGTATGATGTAGGTACTGTCACAATATATCGATGTAGTTTGGTAACGAGGAATAATTTAATAACAAGAACAGACGAAACACTTGCGCTTTAATTCATCTCACGGTGGTTAAGTTTCGCTCGTGTTCCCTAGAACAATGTTATACGTTTCTAAATAGATATAGGAAGATTCTCTACGAAGACAAGTGTCTTGAACGTTCACAAGTTGTGCAATTATCTACTTTACAAGTCGCACCAACTTGCAACACACACACGAACCCGACAATAACGCGCAAACTGAAGTCTAGGTTCACACTAATTTTGATGATCAATTTAATTGAACTAAAGACAACTACAACAAACCGGTTGTCTTTAGTTTATTTTAATTGGTCATCAACATTAGTAGGCAAAAGAAGAAAACCATATAACTACTTCTCAAGCCCGAGACTTTCTAAGGTTATCTAAGATAGCACTGACATCGGTAAAGAATGTTGAAGGAACCTACACTTTTAGTCCGCGCTTTTAGTTAATATAAATCTGAAATTACCAGGCCGCCTTGAGTAATGCAAGCGTGGTGATCAAACCTTTTCTTTATCAAAAGAGGCCTTCGCCCTTTTGTGGCCAGAAACAAGTTGGCATTCCGGTAAATAAATTAGAATAACAATTTTACTACCGTCTTAATAGTCAATGTCTTAATAGCGAATTCATCTCTAACCATCTTTAGAACATTAACTCTCAAGCAGAAGAAACTGCAGTAAAATATATTCACGACATCCATAATATATTCGCTCATCGGAGATAGAACAATCGTAAAACTCGGAATGATATGAAGGCGGACACTTAATTTTATTGTGCGGGACAAGAATTCACGATGACATTTGTAGTGGAACGAGCTGTCCCGCAGCTCAATGAACGCCAATCACGAAAGCTGACATAAAACCCTGCGATATAACATCATCATATTTATATAATACTGTATTTATTTGCCTCATAACATGTTTCAAAGAAAATAATGTACAAATCACTTGAAAGCTAAATAAGGGATGAAATATCAATGTAAGCCTGAAAGGAAAGCCGCGGAGTCGATCAATCATGCGGACACTTTAGCACGAGATATCAATGACTTGGGTTCGGCCTGTGTGTATAGCCACACAGCTACAGGGCTCGAGCTACTGTTTGCTTCATTGAATTACATTGCGGACCCCTGCTACTAACCCAATATTGCGTAGCTGCCAAGATCACTTTGCTAAGTAATTTGTTTCGTTAAGATTTTGGTACGTTTAGTAATATTGATGATAAAAGGGATATAATTATTAGTTTAGTTACGTTTACTAAACTCAGTTAACCACGGCGGTTGAGCAATGTTTGCTTCAGCTAACATCAAATTGGATGAGTAACCATTTACAATCTCCAATCTTTATAAGATAATTATTAACTTCGCTCTTAGTCAGTCCCGACATGTACGTGAAGTTTATGGAAAACTGTGTAATCTATCAGATAAGTATCAAATATTAATGACTGATAACATAGTACATCTTCTTTATCGAATGGAAAATTTATTTTACTTATTTGCCTTGCCGGAGCGATAAAGTACATAGATGAGTGTTATCTTCATTAATCGTTAATTAACTAGATCGTTAATCAGTTGAAATGATTAATTCGTCCAAATGAGGCGCCAAAATTATTGCAAAAATGACCACAATGTTGGAACGTAAACCTGGGGGTCGAGTCTGCTATTGCAATCGTGTCTCAATGACCGTTCAATGAACGATTTTTGACGTATAACGTCAAACTTATGACACATTTCCCATACAAAAACTGTTAAAGTTGTCAAATATTCGAACAATGACCGGTCATTGAGACACGATTACAATAGCAGACTCGAGCCCCTGGTAGACGGGACAACGACGCACCACTTGATAACAGTTTTGTGAGCACAGAATTATGCATACATGATTCTCGAGCTTTCACGTTAAATTAGACCCTAAATGATCATAAGTTCCATCTAAAAATGAGAAAGGATATAAAAGGAAGGAAGTTAGGGATACAATATAACCATACCGATTTACTTCCTTACTCATTTATGTGTGTATACATTGTTACTTATATGTGGAAGCTTGAAATTAGCTTAAAAGTATCACCTACCTTGAGTGAAAAGATAGTAGCCTTCACTTTAAGTTATGAACTCAAAACATTCAAATGGATAATGCAATTATTTAGAAAATATTTTTTAATGTGCCGCATTTGCCATTTTTGTTAATAAGGTGCGATATTTTTTAACTCTAAGAACCTTTACATCAGTGAAAGATCAAGTTTTCAGCAAACTTACACCGTCCAAATTTGTGGTTTGGCCATAGATCCTACTAATATTATAAACGCGAAAGTTCGTGAGTATGGATGGTCGGATGGATGGATGGATGTTTGTTACTCTTTCACGTAAAAACTACTGAATGGATTTTAATAAATTTTGGTATGGAGTTAGCTGACACCCTGGATTAACACATAGGCTACTTTTTATCCCTGTATACCCACGGGAACGAGACCTACGCGGGTGAAACCGCGGGACGTTTCCTAGTATAAAATAGTTGCCAAACCCCACAAATACTTTAAGTATAGAGAAGTTCTTAGTGAACTTTACACACAACTATTATCGGTTCGAACGCCGAAAATCACGTCTTAATATCCCCATACCAACAAACTTAATTTCATTCCAGACATTTTTTTTACCATTTCCATTAATCAACAAAGTAAACCTTTTGTTAAGGTCGGGTGCACACGAATGAAAGATTGATGAATGAACTTAATGTGGAGAGTTTGAAAGTCTGAGTCGACCGCGCTGCCTTTGTTTTAGACTAAGTCAGGTCTCGACATTAAGATAGACTGAAACTTGTAGGGCCTCGTTACTAAGCTGAGTTAAGTGAGTACCTACGAGTATGTACAATGTACACGCGTCTCAGGCTTTGTAACTGAAAGTTATATTGCTGGCACTACTGGCAGCGATATACTCGGGTCTAAGATAGATATATATACAGCAAAGTAATAGCTACTCAACTTACTACTAAGTTTAGCGACCCATGTATGTTGTGTAGTGCCAGTAATACGGGGTGGAAAGAAAATCAACTCAACAATCACATTCGGACGCCATGATATCTCCACATAGTTCTGGGCCCCCGAGAGTTCAATTTGTTCGACGGCATTCCCTAATTTCTAAGCCTACCTGATGTTCTTCGTACTTTAAATCGTAATTTCTTTCCAAACGAATGAGATTTTTAATGAAAAAAGTAACTTAAATACTTTTTAAGAGAAAGTATACGCGGGTCGGTAAAATTAACATCCTGAAAACAGTGGTGAGGAGCTTTACTCGCATTTTCTGGAGTACTATGTGGGAATAATGGTTTGACTGGCCTGTTGATCTAGTACCTAGTTAGTGACCCTGACTGCTATGCCGGAGGTCGTGGGTTCGATTCCCACCCAGGACAAATGTTTGTGTGATGAGCACGATCATTTGTTCTGTGTCTGGGTGTAATTTATCTATAATATGTATGTATTTAGAAATATATATGTATGTTTATCAGCTGTTTATTACCCATAACATAAGCTCTCAAGCTTAACTTAGGACTAAATGGCGTTGTATGAAAAAGTTGTGGAATATTTATTTATAATGGTTGGGTAGCAAATTCTGGCTCTGTCGTTCTCTGCACATCTTGCTGCAGCCACCAGCTATTTTATTTCTTTGTTTTGTGTATTTACTAACACTACTAGTGATAAGGTATTTTACTAACAAACTGGATCATGTTGTTGTCCGAACTAAATATATTAAATAAAATAAATAAAATGGTTAATTAAGAATGATATTTTTCTTATGGTTGTTCAAAGTTTAAACAAATTTGTGAAAAAAAAAGCAAAAATAAGGAAAGCCGATGATGAACTCATGGTTTCAGTTTGTACGACACTGTCTCTTCTAGTCTATGTTACTGGCACAACTGGCAGCGACATTCGTGGGTTGCTCAAATAAAAAGAATATACATACATACTCCCATACATAAACTCACGCTTATTTCCCTTGAGGGTAGGTAGAAAATACAGAGCGCCATATGATTTGATTCTTACATACTTCTTTTGCTTCGTATACATTCATACACACACGCCGGTTGCGAGTACTTCGCACCTCACCTTACTAAAGAATCTCAGCAATAAGATCTATGTCTATCTTTCTAGGGCGTCCCCTCCCGGCGAGTCCACTTACGTCTGCCTCATAATTACTTTTCGTTGGTCGCCTTTCATTCATCCTTTCAACGTGACCAAACCATCTTAGCATCCAGTTTTAATTTTTTGTTACTACGTTTTCTTTTGAACCACAACGTTGCTTTATCACATTGTAGCGGTCATAGCTACTTATATTAATTTAAACTTTTTAGAATTGTAAACACTCCACAATACAAAACTTTTCCTTATTGTCCCGTTACACCGAACTGTCAAATTTGAACAAACGTCAAACCAAAGACCAAAAAACTTCAAACACAAAACACGATCATTGTCTGTGGGTGAAAACTAACATATTTTATTAGAAGTATATTTACATATTTATCTAGTTGCTATATTTACATCACACATAATATTTATTTACAAATTTAACAATACGCATAATTATTTACACTATACAAAATATAGGCTTAAATTGTAATGTTCTGGTCGCTGCCTTTCCGAACGCAACTTCGGGCGCGTTCGGCAAAGCTCGGCTTTCATCGGAGCATATGACTTGCCTAATAGCGTTAAAGCATCGTCATGTAGATCAGTACTCGTTTTGACCTCCCGAACAGTACACGCTTGAACTAACAACCAAATATAGACTTGCTCGTAGACCTAAGTTCTGCTAGTTGACTCGATATCGTCTTCTTAGCTTTTTGTCTGTGTCCAGTAATTTCCCCTCTGTCGTCTTAACTTAATTGTAGCCTTAAGCGACTCAGAAGTGTTGAGAAATTAATTATACAAGGATAACGTTCAAACCGCCGTTTCATTTCGCCATTTTGCTCTATACACTTCATTGGTGACCCCGTCAAAGAGCACAGTAGCCACGCGGAGCAAAGATGCCTACCGGAGCAGAGCAGGGAGCGCAGGCGGACGCAGCAATGGTCAAGCAGGACGTGTGCAGAGTCAGCGTGAAGTTGCCGCCATTCTGGCCTGAGGAGCCGACACTTTGGTTTGCACAAGTAGAAGGTCAGTTCACAATAGCCGGCATTACCGCCGACACCACAAAATTCTACACGGTCGTGGGTCAGCTAGACCATCGCTACATGGTAGAAGCTCGGGACATAATAGAGAACCCACCAGCACAAGACAAGTACGCCAAGCTGAAGGCTGAGCTCATACGTCGACTATCCGACTCGCGTGAAAAAAGGGTTCAGCAAATCCTCACTCAAGAGGAGCTCGGCGACCGGAAGCCATCACAGTTCTTGCGGCACCTGCAGACTTTGGCCGGACCACATGTTCCAGACACATTCCTAGCCACGTTGTGGGCGAGCAGGTTGCCGACGAACATACAGACGGTAATAGCTTCCCAACCTAACCTTCCGCTTCAGTCTGTCGCAGATTTGGCCGACCGCGTGCACGAGATCGCGCCAACGCGGCCAGCGCTCACGACACCTCCCGCCGTGGCGAGCACGAGCACCAGCAGTGACATCGCGGAGCTGAAACAGTGCATGGCGGAGTTATGTCTACAGGTGGCGGCTCTACAAAAGCAAGGTCAGGTACACCATCGATCGCGCTCCACAGATAGGTACCGGCGTGGTGACAGAGAACCGACCCCAAGCCGACGCCGCAGTCGCTCGCGCTCCAGCAGCGCGTGGAACGACGCTCACTGCTGGTACCACAACAGTTTCGGTGACAGGGCCACGCGGTGCAGGTCGCCATGTACGTACGCGGGAAACGCCGTCGGCAGCCGGAAATAGCGGCAAATGGCTGCCCTCACAAACCACGCCGCCTATTCGTAACAGATCGGGACTCAAAAACCACGTTTTTAGTGGACACAGGGTCCGATCTGTGCGTATACCCACGTGCAGCCCTACGACAGCAGCGCAGCAGGACGGCGTACCAGTTATACGCGGCAAACGGAACTGCCATCGACACGTACGGTTGGGTGGAGCTCCACTTGAATTTAGGGCTTCGCCGCGTGTACACGTGGAAGTTCGTGGTTGCAGACGTCACCAAGGCAATCATAGGCGCCGACTTCTTGGCGCATTACAACATCTTGGTAGACCTCAAAAGTCACCGGCTAATCGATGGGCTGACCCAACTGTCTTCGCCGGCGTCGCCAGCGGCCGAATCAGCAGCAATGATCGCCTCAGTGAAGTCCGTAGGAGGCAACACGGAGTACCACGAGATACTTCGCCAGTACCCGGAAGTCACGCGGCCTGCTGGAACACAGAAACAGGTCAGTCATGGTACCGAACATCACATCCGCACTACACCAGGTCCGCCTATCACTGGACGACCTCGCCGCCTTGCACCGGACAAACTGAAGGCAGCACAGAGGGAGTTCGAGGCTATGCTGGCTAACGGCACAGCACGGCCGTCAGAGAGTCCGTGGTCGTCCCCACTTCACCTCGCTCCTAAGAAGGACAACAGCTGGCGGCCATGCGGTGACTACAGGGCACTCAATGCCCGTACTGTTCCGGACAGATACCCCATCCCGCACATACAGGACTTCTCACATCAGCTGGCTGGCAGCCGAATATACAGCAAAATCGATCTTATTAAAGCATACAATCAGATACCAGTCCAGCCAGCCGACGTTCACAAGACAGCGATCACAACACCTTTCGGACTGTATGAATTTCCATTCATGACCTTTGGCCTCAGGAATGCCGCTCAAACGTTCCAACGGTTCATGGACGAGGTGCTGCGCGGGCTGCCGTTCTGCTACTGTTATTTAGACGATATTCTCTTGTTCTCAGAGACAGCAGCCCAGCACACCGAGCACCTGCATCAGCTTCTGAAGCGGTTATCCCAGTATGGAATTATTATTAACTCGGCAAAGTGTGAGTTTGGCCGTACCACCATAACTTTCCTAGGACACGAAGTATCCGAAGAAGGTGTTCGCCCGCTGCAGGAGAAGGTGCAGGCAATCCAGGACTTCCCAGCTCCCAAGACCGTCAAGGAGATGCGTCGCTTCCTGGGTATGTTCAATTTTTACCGCCGCTTTGTCCCAGATGCCGCTCGCTTACAAGCGCCACTCAACGTAGTTCTGGCAGGACCAAAAACAAAGAGAACACAAACAATTAATCTATCGCAAGAAATGCTTGACGCTTTTAACGCTTGTAAAAGTAGCTTATCTAGGGCAGCTCTGCTTGCTCACCCAGAGCCCAACGCCGAACTCGCGATATTTACAGACGCTTCAGACACTTCTATGGGTGCAGTATTACAGCAGAAGGCAGGTGTCACATGGAACCCACTAGCATTTTTCTCTAGGCGACTGTCAGCTTCACAGAAAAAGTATAGCCCTTATGACAGGGAGCTCTTAGCCATCTACGACGCAGTCAGATACTTCCGCCACATGGTTGAAGGTAGGCACTTCACCATTTACACGGATCACAAACCCCTGTCATATGTGTACGCACACAACCGTGACAACTGTTCACCGAGGCAATACCGGTACCTGGACTACATTGCTCAATTCACCACGGATATCAGGTTTGTCGCAGGCAGGGACAACATAGTGGCAGACGCGCTGTCGCGTGTGGAGTCAGTGGCAGTACCGGCGTGTAATTACACAGCTCTTGCACAGTCCCAAGAAAAAGACCACGAGCTGCAGGGGCTCTTAAATAACAACACCACGTCACTCAAGCTGTGTAAAGTGCATTTCACGGACTCAGGCACTGAACTATATTGTGATGTCTCCACTGGTAACACCCGCCCTTATGTTACAGAACCCTTCAGGAGGCAGGTGTTCCAAAAACTACACCAGCTGAGCCATCCCGGCAGACAGGCCACAGTCAAACTGATTTCTGAGCGTTTCGTTTGGCCTGGCCTAAAGAAGGACTGCAGGGCCTGGACCAGAGAGTGCGTAGAGTGCCAGAAGAACAAAATCTCGCGGCACACAACCAGTCCCACCTCCGCTTTCCCTGTCCCTTCCCAACGCTTCTCCCATGTCCACATGGACATAGTAGGGCCACTGACCGTGTCATCAAATTACAGGTACATACTAACCGTGGTCGACCGCTTCACCCGCTGGCCTGAGGCGTACCCCATCGCGGACATCACAGCGGAGACATGCGCCCGCACTTTCATCACCGGCTGGGTGTCCCGCTTTGGCTGCCCCCAGCGCATCACTACCGACAGGGGCAGGCAGTTTGAGAGCAAGCTGTTCCACACCATCACGGAGACCCTCGGTAGCCAGCACCGCCCAACCACAGCATACCACCCAGCCTGTAATGGCATGGTGGAACGCCTACACCGCCAGCTGAAGGCAGCCATCCGCTGCCACACAGACACCAACTGGACCGAAGCACTACCCCTGGTGCTGCTCGGCATCCGCAGCGCCTGGAAGGAAGACGTCAAAGCATCAGCGGCAGAGCTCGTTTACGGCGAGCCCCTAAGACTCCCAGGCGAGTTCATCGCCCCCACACTCACCAGCACAGTCGACTACACCGACTTCGCGTCAAGACTCCGGCATCACATGGCGAAGCTGTCTCCAGAACCGGCGAGTCGACACGGCAACAAGCCGTTCTACGTGCCCGACAGCTTGTCAACTTCGTCTCATGTATTCTTGCGACATGACGCCGTTCGCCGACCGCTAGACCCGCCGTACACCGGCCCCTACAGAGTCCTGCAAAGAGGCGACAAAACGTACCGTATTGAGGTAAACGGAAAGGAAACCACAGTAACCATAGATCGGTTGAAACCCGCTTACCTCAATAACGCAGACTACAGTCCCTCCGGTGTAACCAGCGCACCAACGGTCGCAAACACAGCACCAACGCCACCGCAGCCCACCGTCGAGAAGAAAACACGCTCCGGCCGCACCGTTCGCTTCCCGGACTACTATCACCCGTAGCTAAGTAGCCACGGTCTCAGGGGGGGAGTAGTGTAGCGGTCATAGCTACACCGGAATTCGTATGAATTCGTAATATTAATTTAAACTTTTTAGAATTGTAAACACTCCACAATACAAAACTTTTCCTTATTGTCCCGTTACACCGAACTGTCAAATTTGAACAAACGTCAAACCAAAGACCAAAAAACTTCAAACACAAAACACGATCATTGTCTGTGGGTGAAAACTAACATATTTTATTAGAAGTATATTTACATATTTATCTAGTTGCTATATTTACATCACACATAATATTTATTTACAAATTTAACAATACGCATAATTATTTACACTATACAAAATATAGGCTTAAATTGTAATGTTCTGGTCGCTGCCTTTCCGAACGCAACTTCGGGCGCGTTCGGCAAAGCTCGGCTTTCATCGGAGCATATGACTTGCCTAATAGCGTTAAAGCATCGTCATGTAGATCAGTACTCGTTTTGACCTCCCGAACAGTACACGCTTGAACTAACAACCAAATCTAGACTTGCTCGTAGACCTAAGTTCTGCTAGTTGACTCGATATCGTCTTCTTAGCTTTTTGTCTGTGTCCAGTAATTTCCCCTCTGTCGTCTTAACTTAATTGTAGCCTTAAGCGACTCAGAAGTGTTGAGAAATTAATTATACAAGGATAACGTTCAAACCGCCGTTTCATTTCGCCATTTTGCTCTATACACTTCAACATCAAAGAATATACTCGGCAAAGATAAGAACTACTCACCTAAAAGAAAGTAAGCCTAAGTATACAGCACTATATACTTATTATATTATGTACTATGTGTACGTAATAGAAACAGAAAGGGTAACAACATGTAATCCAATTGTCTTACTGGAGTCAAAATATCATCCCAGGTACCTATTGTATAGTTTTTTGTTATATTTGGCAGTCCTTTTTCTACATTTACGCTGCTCAGATATTCATGGATTAAAGTATTTTAGTGAAAGTAAAGGCACTATTGAATGCCTATCTATAATCACAAACATAACATCACGCCTCTATTCCCCGAAGAGCTAGGTAGAAGTGTATCGACAGTTAACAAGTTAACGGTAGTTAACAAGGTGTATCTGGGTGTATATGATATACACCCAGATACAACTTGCTAACTACCTATGTTTCTGACAAAATAAATAATTATTTTCTATAATATTCCTACATTTTGCCAGTTACTTTAGGGCTCATTGAATAAGCAAATGATGCTTTTGGTGGCTTGTAATTAGCAAAGTAATTATATTTAATTGTTACTATTATGTTACAGGTCTGTAGGTCTTTCTAAATTGTAATAAATAGCTGAATAAAGGGATGAGCCTATTGCCATAAACCTATCTGACTTGAACTCTAGTTCTAAGTTATCATTTTACGTTCCTACACACAATACCTCAGAACGCATAGTATAAAGAGACCAAAAATTTCAAATAACACAATACCACTTTGCCCGACCCGGGAATCGAAAATGAACTACACTGGATATAATCATTACACCAAAACTACACTAAGTAACTGAAAACAGTGCTTGATCTTCTAATATGTGATTCTCAATACCACTTTGCCCGACCCGGGAATCGAAAATGAACTACACTGGATATAATCATTACACCAAAACTACACTAGGTAACTGAAAACAGTGCTTGATCTTCTAATATGTGATTAAGTTATCTGACACGGCGTAATTAGCAAAATTATACGAAACTAAGCCAGTGCTGAATTGAGGAAATTATGGGTCTTCTATTAATATAACTTAGCTGACACTTCTAAGGTCAGTAAACCTCATGACGCGAGCAAATTGTGTCGTGGTCAAATCACAGGCAACGTCTGGCAATTCGGTATTTAATTGCATTGATTTATTAACCACTGACTTAAATATGCTCTAGATATCGCCATAGACTAGTTCACAGATAAAATATCTCTGACGTTTAAATGTCACAAAGGCAATTTAATCAAATAATTTACGTTAACATTAAAGTAAATAAAAATCAATGATAAATTGCCATTCAACGTGGCAATGCGGCAAATCTTTTGGGCACTTTTCTCAGTGACAACGACACAGATTATTTTTTCAACGCCCTATAATTCTTTTAGTTTTCTTTTTGTTTCTATTAGGTATGTACATACTTATAATAGTCGTAAGTCAGTTAATATTTAATTAGTAAGATTATTTTGTTAGTGAAACATAATTCCTGTGAATAAATGGATAAGAAAATAAATAGTAAGTATAGATTAAAAATAATGTTTTATTTTTTCTTTTTCGATAATGACTATGATGAATTTGTACAGTCAAATGCAGCGAATGCATTCCACGTTCTCATAATTTTCTTAAATCAACACAAGAGAAAGCAACAAAAGTTAAAAGGGAAGTCAATCGGTTGTCGAAGCAACAACAACAAGTAGAAAACTAAACCTGAACGTGAGATGCTAGAAGCAAAAGTTTACCTTTCCACAACAGTCATTTTCGATATTTACTAACTTGAATGTTGTAGTAACAACAAATTTCACGACATTTGGAACACTTCGTAGCGTTTACGTTCACTGGGGACATTAAGTGCCCGACGGGAAATGTAAAAAGTTTAACAAACCATAAAATAATCCATGCAACTTGCTGTTATTCCGTTAAAAGTTTTTCGTGTATTAGAATTTATTGTTAGAGTTTTCAAAATAAATTCTAAACTAAACGAGCTACGGCGTAGCCGGTGCTACGCGGACCTACGGCTACGGAAAAGGAAGGAATTTTGCGATACAGCAGTCCTATTCTTTCAAAATCACCTCATAAAAATGTAGATGAAATTAAGGCGAATTGAACAGTCATTCAATACTTTGGCATTTGGAATTTACAGTTCACTTCACTTTAGTTTTCACGGGGTAACTCTTACAGTATCGACCAGGAGAATTACATTTCTCTATTTCTGTCCATTAAAGGTATTAGGAATATAGTACCTACAGTCAGTGAGCTAGGTTACCTGATTCATCTTAGAAAAAAAATATTATTTATTTATAAAAAAATAAATAATATTTTTTTTTCATCTTAGAAAAAAATGTAAGGGGAAGATGGGTCAGGCAACGTAGCTTTCTAACTGTACATTAATTGCTAATAACATCATACAACAATCACAGTGACAAGTTGGAACAATGCCAAACGTGATAGTTTCAAGAATATTGTTAGCGCTCTTTGTTGATTACGACGTCTAAGCCGCCAATTCTGCAGGATAATCCTTAACAATATTATGATAAAAGGTAATGTTAAAAAAGAAATTGACTTCTATAGCAGCTGTAAAATTGTAATCATAACAAAAGTACCTAGCCAGACTATTCAGGGAGCCTTTCGAACTTTATCGAATAAAACCGATTCCAATAACTGCCCGAAATTACGATCTATAGGCTACCTTGTTTTTCTCTCAGAGTTGCCAAACTTATTACTGAACATAATTTTACGATTGATTGTAAACAATTCGTTTTTTAGTAAAAGCAA
The DNA here is from genome assembly GCA_921972225.1 of Euplexia lucipara. Taxonomy (NCBI): domain Eukaryota; kingdom Metazoa; phylum Arthropoda; class Insecta; order Lepidoptera; family Noctuidae; genus Euplexia; species Euplexia lucipara. The sequence goes on from OV179144.1 coordinate 11,435,385, forward strand.
AGTTACCATTATTCGAACTCAAAAACTGGTCAACAAAACATGGTGTTTGTGTAAGAGGCCGATTTGGTTTTGACCAAAATGGAGATGTGTTTGCACCAATTGGCACTGACTGAGACAGATTGGTAGTTTCCTGCCAGCGAGTGATACAAATGTCGTTTTAATGGTTCCTAGAGACAAGGGTTAATTTATTTGAAGACGACGACTTGCGAGTGTAACTTCCTTTCACAGAGTAATGCTGATTCCTCTCAGGAATTAACTCTGTTGAAATTCTAATACGGCAATTAACATTCGTTACTTTATTTACATAAGAGTGAAAATGTACACCCACTACGTACTCAAGTACATTCTAAATGTTGATTTTAATTTGTAATTAATCGATGTGTCCGTACGATTGATTAGATTTCGTTATTTAATTACCTAGTTTACAACTTTGACGCAATCTTCTTCTTATCGTGTGGTTAGTAACTAACCTGGTGTCAGAGTTTTAATGCCGCCCATAGGCCTCTGACTTGGCATCACATGCCGTCGAGAAATATCTCTAAGGCATGCCGGTTTCCTCACGATGTTTTCCTTCACCGATTTGAAGCAAGTGATAATTATACAATCCGCACATGAATCCGAAAAGTCAGAGGTGCGTGCCTTGGGTTCGAACTCGAGACCTATGAATTGACAATCCACCGGCCATACCACTAGGCTATCGCTGCTGTGTTTGACGCAATTATTCGTTTTAATGATTCGATTTGTAATTTACCCGATTCTGAATTTTAAAATGTTCACTAATAGTTAATTAGAATGATTTAGTACCTACCGCATGAAATCATTATGACTTTAATACTCTAATTAGTGGTCCACTCAATTTACATATCATTATGTCGTTTGAGCGAATAGGAAAGATGAAAAATTAAAAGGTAAAATTGTTAATTAGGTATTACGTAGGTAGCTATAAGTTTTTTGATCCACATGGTGTGTGACAAAGGCCTTATTGTATGTGATTTCATTGTAAAAAAACAGGAGTACAATTTATTTCATTGCGATCAATAGTTTCTTTATAACAAAAAACAAATCAAATACTGGCAATAAACCTAACTCAATCTTAGTCATTATTCTTATAACATTTCTGTTACTAAGAACAAAAATACTAAATTGAGTTTTGTTCATTGTTTATCAAGCAATAACATTATATTTCATGAAATATAATTAAATAAATAGAAACTCATTCATATTTCCTTTGTGCCGACATGTCCAATGCTAACATGGGACAAGCGAGGGCTATTTCCATCATTTTAACCGAATTTTGTTTGTTCCATTTTTCCTTCAGATGTCGTCCAGATGTAGTTGTGTTTTGTTACCGCAAAAACTTTGATGTGGCATTATAAGAAATTCAAGGAGGCAAAGCTTTTATTGGTCCCAACGATCCTTATTACGTTATAAATCAAAGTTAGATGCGTACCCCTGGCGTTTGGCCTTCGTAGTGGTAATGGCTATTTATTAGTGATAGATATGTTTCAGTCTCGTTGATCGCAAGTGTTACTGCTGAGTATGAGGTCCTAGATTCGAGTGACCGGTCGGGTAAAATGTTATTGGATTTTTCCATCACGTATTCCTTAGTTGTCAACCGTACACACGACCAGGCTCCAAAAAATTGGTAATTCATTTAAGTGCCAAAGTATACGTTTCTACAACTAACTCCTAAGCCATGATAAAGAATTAAGCATCAATAAATTTAAGTCATTTATAAAGCAGAAACTCTGTCAAAAAGGTTTCTATAAAGTTAAAGACTACTTGGACGACAAAAAAGCTTGGGACTAAGCTGCTCCAATGTAACCCCAAGCACCAAACTATTATCATTTTAATAATTGATGTTGAACTTAATTGACATAAGACATTATGTATAACATTTATAATAGAAAAGTTTTCTGTGAATGTGAATTACCATGCAGGCTAGATAAGATACATGAGTCCGTAACTGTCTAGCGGTTTTGAGTACTTTTACGTGTCCTAAGCAAATGACCGGCAGATAGCGTCTTGTGGTGGGTCGTCGAGCTCCCTGAAATAGGTTTGAGCTACATGATGACTGAAGCATGCATGCCGTCTGTCGGAACAGGTCAACTCAAAGCTGAATTGATTCTTTCTTCAAAAGGCTTTTTCAGACTTTGCCCTGCATCGTGAGACTAGCATAATAAATTAATTCAATCTTATGTCTGGACTTTAAAAGAGACCACGACCCCTGAGTTACTTTGGGCATTTCTTCTCAGGGATCAGTCACTTTGGAAATGCCATATGGTTTAAAAAAAAATGACATGTTAAAGTATCTGGGAAGATCTACTTACAGAAATAAATATCATTTCATTTCATTTCATTGGAGTCTGGATCTACGCCCGGTTGCTAAGAATAACTCGCTTCCTATTCTAACTTGAAACATAACTACAGAAGATTTCTCTCCAAGACACTGCCAAGGGATTTGGGAAATACGAGAATATGGCTCTGTTAAGTCATTTCCTGATCGCAAATTTATAATGTTTTTTAATAATTTAATAGGTCCTTAGAAAAGGGGAGGGGCTTCGGTCTTCGTAAAGCAAAGTGAGTATTAGCTTTCCGAAGACCGAAATGATAAATGACAGGCGTTACTAGCAGTCAAAACCGAGAGGTAGTGAGGTGGATGTCAGATAGGCTGTCATTACAGATAAAACACTGGCAAATTAGATGCATCCTGGTACCTATATGCATAAGGAAAAGGCTAGGCAGATGATGTCTCTCATTTTAACAATATTTCGTAAAATTACCAATCCCATGTTTTGTAACGGACACGCGTTAATTTCAAAATAGACAAGCTTAAATCTAATTTGCAAATTGCCTTTTTGGCGTGTCAGTGACATGTAAGCCAGTTAACCTTAGGTAAGGTAAAAGGGTGGGCAATTGGAAATGTGCCCTTAATGCCGAAACGCTATCTCTCCAGTACCTACATACCTTTTCCGAACCTAACACAATCAGTCGCTACGGAACCCTTCCACCTACCATTAGGGATACGCGAGTGACGGGAATATATGACCTTATTTTATACGTAACATAATAATATTTTGATTTAGAAAGGACCAAAAATATAGTTTCTATATTGTTGAGCAATATCGATCCCTAATCACCAAGCAAATTGCGCGGAGAACTAGGATTTGTGAAGAAATATGAACATAACTACAAGTCCTTACTGATTCTATATATCACCACGCTTGTATAACCAAAAGGGTTTGGCAGCGGTTTACCTATAGTACACCTACATTTCGACTATAATGTTTAAGTTTCATACAATAAGGGGGCGAGTCAATTACGATTATCATCATCTGCTTAGCGATTTCCCAACAGGGTTGTAGAACCAGTCGTTTGTGAGTACAAAATCTCATTACTGAGAAATCCCAGCAGGGAAATTCCAATAACACTTTACCCGACCCGGGAATCGAAGGTCCTCATACTCGGCAGTAGTGCCTACGACTATCAGACCAACGCAGTCAAATGCAGGTTCTAAGATTTTTAATTACCTCGCCACCGTCACCACGTCACCTGCCAGTAATGTTTTATTTTGTTCCCATTTGGAATATAGGGATATAAAGTAGCCTATGTCACCTGGGGATATTGCAGCTTTCCAACGGTGAAATAATGTTTGAAATCGGTCTAGTAAGTTTTTAAGTTTATTCGTTACGTACAAAAATACAAATCTTTGTTAAGTTAGTAAATATATACGTAGTTAGCCCCTAACATTACATGGGAGTTGAACATAACTGGTGAAATAAATAAAATAAAATAAATAAATATTCCACAACTTTTCACACAACACCATTTAGTCCCAAGTTAAGCTTGAGAGCTTGTGTTATGGGTACTAAACAGCTGATAGATATACTAATATATTTCTAAATACATACATACATATTATAGATAAAATACACCCTGACACTGAAAACATGATCGTGCTCATTATACAAATATTTTTCCTGGGTGGGAATCGAACCCACGACCTCTGGCATAGCAGTCAGGATCACTAACTACTAGACCAACGGGCCAGTCAACGAAATGTAGGTATACTACTGAGGTAGGTACATCTCTGCCTATCCCTCCGAGCATAATTGTAAAGGCGTGATGTTATGTTATAAACATAGCCACGTCATTAGTCGTAACATTCATTTACAAATTATGTCACGATTATCTGTCTAAAATGCTCAGCTGCCAAATTATAGAAAAGGATTAGGTTACTTCAAATGCCTCCAAATAAAGCCAGACAAAGGCTTTGTATACTATTAAACGGATCTTGGTAATAACTTAGCTAGTGTTCAAAGCCTATATAATAGGGTCCAAATCTATTTTGAAAGCTGAGTGAAGAATTTATATTTGTTACTATAGCTATCTCGGCAAACTTCGTTGCGCTGTATAATCAATTTATTCGTTTTTATAAGCATACGTCCTAAACTCAGACCTACAGAATATACACACAAAATTTCATAAGAATCGGTCACGCTGTTTCGGAGGAGTTTTGCAACAAACACTGTGAATGACGAGAATTTTGTAAGTCAAATTACTAATTTAAGACTATTATTCCAGTACGTGAGCAGAAATCTACAAGACATGGTTGTGTCTAAATAATAACTGCCGCATAGGTTGATCGAAGGTTAAGCTACCGTTACCGAGGTTGGTCTGCGGATGGGCGACCATTCATCCCTCCGTGACTCGGAAATCTCGTTAAACCTTTGGTCACGGCTGTCGTTTGTGGATATTTGACAGTTGTTGTTACGTTAAGTCAGAGGTCTAAAATCTGACAACCACTTTAACCAAGGGGTATTGTGTTGCCCAGCCAGTAGGTGATGGAGGTCACATTGGCAGTGGCTCCATGTAAAACCAGTGTTTTAATCAAGTCTAATCAGATGGAGCAGAATACAAGTGTATTCAGCTCCATCTGATTAGACTTGATGCCGACCCCAACATAGTTTGAAAAAGGTTAGCGAGGTGATAAAGTAGAAATCCACTATACTATTAATTTGGCTATCGAACTAGACGAACTTAACAAAAACACATTAGTTTACTTAATTACACATAACTTCTCATCATAAAAAACCTGACTAAAGTTAGGACACAATTTGAATTCGACATATTCAAATAAGTTAACTACACATTAGTTTTTTGACATGAACAACTAACTGAAATTAACACACGCTGGAATTGGACCAAAATATTGAAATTAGTTTCGGCATACATACAGATAATATAATATATTTATTTGTGTACAGGCATTTAACAACATGACTTCCAGCGGTTGTTTTAAGTGTTTCTAGGTAAGTACGTATAACAATGAACTAACACAGATGCTGTCAGCGATACTCATGAATATTACACATAGATTAGTCCCTAGTCATCACATTACTGACCCAATTTGACTAGGTACACCTTTTGTTTCAATATAAACGTCGTTAAAAATGACGACAACAACCATTGTTACCATACTTTCCAAAATGTTGTATTTGAAAAACCCATTTCGAGGAATAGGATTGCTGGTTTTTGCGGGTAAATAAATAATGCAAAATAATGTGAGACATTTGTTTTTTTTTTATATTATAATGAAGTAAAACAGATATTAAACATATGAATCTCTTGCCAGTACATACTGCCAAAACTGTATATCCCGTAATATGGCTCATTTTCTGCCAATCTTATGGCAATTAAAAGAAAAGCGCTAAAATCTATAAAATGGGGAACTTAGGGGAGGGTATCCCTGTTTGAAAATTTTGTGCAATTTTACCTACTTAAAAACTTCCACAGAACTAAAAAGATAAAATATCAATAAGAATTTTAAAAATAGGATTACCCTTAACAAAATCATTAACACCTAACATTTGTTCGAAAAAGCAAATGTTGTCTCATCTTACATTTTAAGAAAAGTCGCAGAGACCACTGTTTATTTAATTTATCTTTTTTTTATAAGATCACTATTTATCTTATAACTGTTTGCTATCCTTCTTCCGACTTCTTTGTTTATGTTATCCTTAGGTGATATCAGCTGACCGAGGTATATATATTCGTCAACATAGTTGATTTCTGACTCGTTCAAACAGTTGGAAAAGGTATTGGAGCCTAAAGGAAGTAATGAAAGACAAAAACCTGCATATAACCACAAAAAGTAAACTATTCAATGTCTGCATTCTGCCTATTTTAATGTACGGTAGCCAAACATGGGCCTTAACAGAAAACACAACCAATAAAATTGCGATTTGCCAGCGAGCAATGGAGAGAAGCATGCTAGGAGTAAAGAGGAGGGAGAGATTAAGAAGCATTATGATTAGAAAAATGACCGAGGTACAAGACGTAACTTTGAAAATAAAAAGACTAAAATGGAAATGGTCAGGACACATGATCATGAAAGAATAAATGGAGTAAAAAACTTACAAAAAAGGAAAAGAGGAAAGCCACAAAAAAAAATGGGACGATGATATCAGGCAGGTTGCAGGCATAACGTGGAGTAGAGTAGCCAGAGAAAGGTCAGAATGGAATAGGTTGGAGGAGGCCTTTGCCAACTGGCAAACGGACTTACAGAAAGTAAAGAAGCACCAAATACGTGAACTATTATAATTGTGTAAAATATTAAAAAAGTGTAGTAGTGTAAACAAAACCTTAATTGTACAACTGGTCCGAATAAAAGGCTTATTATATTATTTATTTGTTATTATTATTATTTATTTATCTTATAAAGGTTTTGTTTTGCCTTTTCTTATTTAGCACATTAATCAAAAGTAGTTTATCATCAAACTATTTTAATGGACGTGCTTTTCCCTTTATAGACTCTTTCCCCACCTAATCAATGAACCAACAAATGCCCTTATCTTGACGACAAAAGCATATTAATTTGTTTATTGATAAAGCATTGATTTATTCGTAATTTAAGAGGGATTAAAATAATATTTTGACAGATTAAGATTTTTAATTCTGATCTAAATAAAAGAGAGAATTATTACTGAACTTAGTAAGTAGTTCGTTTGTAAAACTGTGAATTGTTTTATTTTAATTGCATTAGCTGAAGCGTAGAGTGTAAGACGAGCTATAAAAAGCTAATTAAGAGTTTTCAGGTATATTTTAAAGGATTTTTAGATGTCCATTACTTCCTAGTATCCAATTTGTTTTATTAATTAACCTTTAGGAAATTTAAAAAATGAAATTAGTTTTAGGTATAATAGTCGTTGACATTTTTTTATTGCTAACACAAATTAGCCTAGTAACGTTTGTAATCAGTACGAAAATAAATAAATAGTACTTAATTGTAATAATTACCTACTATTTTCAGAATTAGTGTTGTCATAGTAAGACAAAACACGAATAAAGTAAAGAAATCAAAGTAGGTACCTATTCTGTGACAGGTATTTTTAAATATGCAATCAATCACGTACGCCATTTTATAGTGATTAAATGGCGTACGTGATTGATTGCATATTTAAAAAGACCTATTTAAGATTTATTTCCTAATTTTATTATTGTTTCTAAGCCACTGCTTAGAAACAATAATAAAATTAGGAACTCAAAAGCGACGTTTCGTCACATTTTTGTAGTTTCTTCACCATTCTCCTTGACTAATCCCAATTGATTTGGGGTCGGCGCAGCATGCCCTTCTGTATCTTAAATGTCCCACTCATTATTAGCTTTATCATCATTACGATCCATCCATCATTCTTTTGGTGTTCCTTTACTCTTACAAGTTATCAGTTTTAGTAGCGTATATTAAAATTATTTCGTTAAACCCCGGAAGGACACCGGTGTCCGCCTGTCAATGTCTTTCTATTGTGTCTCTAATTGACTCAATTGAAACTGGAATATCCATAACTATGAATATATTATAGTTTATTGAAATGTATGCTATAACTTTGTTTTTAAATATACTTAGATCGTCACAATTTAATTACCGAGAAAAAGGTGCCACTTGGTATTACGTATGTCTGAACGTTGAAAAATATTTTTTAGACAAAGCTAGGGGAACCATTCTGTATATAAAAACTGTATTTGCCTCCTGTATTTTCTGTATCTGTGTACTTATATTCGTTTTGGAGGTCCTTACCTAGCCCTTTCGGAAAAACAGGCGTGATGATTAATAGCACCGGGCCTAGCGCCTGTCGCAATGTTATACATGTGTAGTTTCACAAAACAGTTTGTATTTTACAAAAATACGAGTAAAACATAAATCGGTAAGCAAAACCCACAATTATTCTATTATACTTTGACTGAGTAAATTTAGTTTATAAATAATTATAACCACTTTGGAAGTAACCAGCAAGTAACTATTATTATTAAGTTTAGTTGTTAAGTAATTAAAGGTAATTTCACTGAGGTGGGTATTATGGTTACAAGAAGGGCTCTTTTGAACTTCTAAAAGCTATGTTTAAAAAGTTCAATAGATAGAGTTATATTGGTTTTTTCTCTGAATTATTTGAATATTTAATAAGTTTAGAAGGTTTCAATAATAAATCTAAACATTATACGGGTTGGAGGATATTCACCACAAGCTATCCCAATGTGTCAAATTTCTTTGATAGTTTTTCAACTTTATTACAAACAAAATAAGATTCACGATCTTTTGGGAGAATTTGACAGTTTGAGGTAGCTTGATATGGTGGCGTCTGTACATGGTTTTAGACACCTCAGTGTTAAAATTTTTCATCGGTTACTCCTAATATAGAATATTTAAAAACGGCTTATGTTTAACTTACCACTAGATATAGTAACCAATAGCAGACAAAAATAGTAAATGATCACCAAAATGAAACTCGCATTTTAATGTAAAATTATAACCAAAGTTTTAACACTTTGCTATCCCATTTAAGTAAAATGACTCCAAGTAAATCATGAGTAACCCAAAAATAGTAAATGATCACCAAAATTAAACCAGCATATTAATGTAAAATTATAACCAAACATTTTACATCTTGCTATCCTATTTAAGCAAATTTAACAACGCAGAAATTTAAAAAGAAAAGCGTAGACGACGGACCCTGCAGAGAGAAATAAGAGCCCCGCGTAGCGGGGCTCTTATTTCTCTCTGCAGGGTTTAAAGGAACCTAACTGGCCTAACGTCGGGATGCCCCAAGTCCTGATAATGGGAGCAAACTCTTTGGGTTTAAGCAATCCCGTACAAAAGAATTATTCATTTTGAACCAGTAGTTCCAGATATTACCTCCTACATACATTTCATTTGTTTTACACGATCATCCTATCCCCGTGATCCAATCAGTTGGACATAACTCCACCGTTGTACCACGGAAATAGTGCATTAATTTGCTCGCTAAGATTTGGTGATCATTTACTACATTTGGTGTTCGAATACAATTTAAAGTGCAGTCGTGACTAAAATAGCTAGTAGGTACTATTGTTATTTTAGACTTTATTTTTCTGGTGTCAAGTTTATATTTTTGGTAAAAGAACTAAGGGTATCAAAGCATTTTATGGTGGTCATTATATTTAATCCCTTTAAAAACTACGGGTGATTTTGGGACATTATTTATAGCACTTAAGGTCGTTGTCCGTTCCCCACTGAACTTAAATGTTAAAATACTTCTCACTTTTTAATTCTCGATATAAACTAGCACAAATTAAAACATTAAACAAATTATTACTTTGTATAACAATTTTGTACCTTAAACGATTTGTAAGGCCCTCCTAATTGAATGGTTAGGTTTTTCAATCTGCGTAGGCACCCACGACAATATTTTTATTTTTGTTCTAAATGTTAACAAAATATTGGAATAAAGACCCTCCTACAAAGTTGTAGAACAGTCTAGAATAATCGTGTGATGTTTTGCTAAAAGCCTAGAAAATTGAAAAACGCTTAGAGGCCTTGTTGTTACTAAAAAAAGTTTCGTTTGTGCCTACTCACTAATTTCAATTGTCAATGTTATTTACTAGCCCGCACTTTCATTCAAGTAGAATTTCATGAGTATTTTTTTGCACGGATCGTTAAGCATCATTACCTACCTAGCCTTTTCCCAACTATATTTACTATGTACTGACTACTCTGAGAAGAAACACCAAAAGAAATTCAGAGGTCATAGTCTATTTTAAAGTCCAGACATTATCTTGGTCAAATCATGTAAGATCCATGCAGATCTCTAAGATGGTCTTTTGAGGAAAGAACCACACAAATTGAGGGAACCAGATCAGTCAATCCAAGCATTTGTCAGTAATCGTGAGCTCAACTAGGAACTTGAGGAGCTCCAAGTGCTGACGAACAATACCAAAGAAAGAACATTTGGGGCTGGTCCCATAAAGATTTCAACTGGCAAACAAAATGTAAAATAAATAAATAAAAGAACTTAAAAAGATTTAGAAAAGAAAATTTAAAAAAGAATCCACATAGTCCTTACATTCACAATAAAAAAACACATACTTTCAAAGTAAAAATACATGTCACCTGATGCAGATGAATACCTGTGTTTAACATGGACAACGACTTGACTGCACATCTGACTTCTACAAACCAGTTACTGGGCAACATGATACTCCTTAGTTAGACTGGTTGTCAGACTTCCAGGCTTCACACGACTGCGGATCCCTAATCTTTTTCTTAAATAGAAGAAGCATCAGTTACATGCATCAGCTATCTGATATAATAATATAAGTCCCGTCAATATCTGTTTAGCGATTTAGCGAGTAGCCCAAACGAACAGATAGACAGAGACAGAGAGAGAAAAGGTACCAAAATTGGTTGATTGGTTTGTTGGCATAACTACCGTCCCTACATGCTTTCACATTAAGCATATTAGTTAAAAGTTAAGTTATGTTAAACCACAAACAGACACTTACTTGTAAGTTTTAGTATGTACGTATAAACACCCCATTCGGTCCATATTAATATCATTGTCAAATAATATCTTATAATAGCAATAAAACGTAAGTGCGTGTTTTGGTACACCGAGTAGAAAATAATGTTTTTATAAGTCAGCTAAGGGAAATATTTGTTCGGAGCGTTTTCGCCTTCAGTGTGACATTATTAAATAACTGAAGAAAATATAAAAAAATGAAATAGAGTAATTGATGTTTTGAGGTTCTCGTTCCATTTCAGAACCTCATAAATTGAAAGCGGCTATCATAATAAAGTATTTTTATTATGAAGTAATATCAATCTACCTTTGATCCCGCTTCTTTATTTTTCACGTGCTTAATAAATATTGCAATCACTTTTATGGTATTTTAGGCGTTAGCTACATTTTATGCCATGCCTTATACATAATAAAATATTCTTTTCAACACACTGTTCTGTTTAATTATTCGAAAACTGGCGCTTATTGCACCGCTTTTAGAAACAGAATGTAATGTATTTTACTCGCGTGCGTTTTATTTTGCATACGTACAAGTGCTAGATAGTTCGCCACAGGTAGGTACATTAGTGAATTACTATGAGACTTGAGCACTTTTTTTATCCTAGTTAAGAACTTTTTTGATATGTAAACATTAAGAAAAATATAATACTTCGTCAAACTATTTACCTCTGTCACAAAGTTAGTGGTGATTTATGTTCTAAATAAAAATATGGTATGGGTACAGTTTTTATATTTTAAAATCTTTGCCGTTTGGCTCGACTCGCCGTGGCTTTGATTCAGTGCCTCTCTTTTAAAAAAAGAAGGCACGGCATACGAAAATAAATCCAGTAGCCATTTTACACAAAAAAGATGTTGCTGCAAATTATTTTGCCAATGAAAGTTAATTTATCTTTTCTTCGACTGGAGCGAAAAAGATAAATATACGTTGACTAATAGAAAAGAGCCATCCCACATCGAATGCAATGGTAAACATTGAATATTTGTTTTGTATCAAAATGTAAGCACCTACCTACTATTCCGGATATCACTTTATTGGCATATATAACTATTCTGCTATTAATTTCTAAATAGGTAGATCCTATATGTATGTGTACGTACAATGTGTTCAATTTAATCTAATTACGAGTAGACGAAGCGTCATAATTGATGTCTTATTCAAAAGCACTTTAAGATAATCGAATTAAACCGAACCCGTAGCTAGATTAACACCTAATAAACAACATGATTAGAGGCATATTTAATTACATACTTGTATCTTCTAGATACTGGTTTATACAACGATATGTTACGAAGCCTATCAAGTTTCAATTACTTACGTATACGATATTTTGTGTCTACATAGGTACAAACAATGTTTTGGTTCTACTAACCTTTCAGCCAGTACTTGTACCTATCGCATATAAGTTTAGTATGAAAAGGATACTGTTTCCCTACACCCACTCTACAACCTCACTTTTACCAACCTGACATTTAAACTCGTTGGTATGAAGGCAACAGAAAATTCTTAAAATAATATTGGTATTGTTAGGTCCTTGTTGTGCTTCATAAGACGTTAATATTTACATGACATAGCAACTAAGCATTCTATTTATTATTAATTTTACTATATTTCAGTGCGTATTACTTTAATTTCTTATTTATATTTTAAGATATCAAAATACACAACCAGCTATAGATATTCAGTTAATGTTAAATATATCTAGTCTTAGTTTTGGATTTTAAACGTACAACGTTAATAAAACTGTTACGTTGTGCAGGTACACGTACAGTTGAATAAATAAAAAATTCGACTTACAAAACATGTAGAGATAGAATATCAAACTTGTTATTTTTTACATAGAGATAATATCATATATCTTGTGCGCTCTTCTCATCTCTCCTACGAGTTATGTGTAACTGTATTTTACTGTGTTATGCAATAAAGTATTGAGTATTCGGACAGAGTCCAGTCATGTAAGCATGAATGACAGAATGACTTAAAGGAACCCGGAGGCAGTCGTGTTGTGTTTATTTCGAAGTATAATTTTCATAGAACTATACAATGTTTAAATACTTACCCATTCCCCAGAAGACGGTAGCAAAGAACGCCACAAGGATGCGGCTTCCACTCGATGGTACGACCTCCATACCACCTGATATTCGGTACCCGAAGGACACCACACCACTACACTCCTACTTAGTTCACAGCTCAACACAGTACAATGTAGTCACTCCTTTAGCTCACAATATTAAGGATGTTAGTTCGCCACACAATCACACACATTTTATGTCAATTCCACTTTCCACTGAACCTGAAAAAAGGAGCTTATTTTCGTAACACGCTCAAAATGCGCTCGGTGTAAGCGTATCACGAGGATCTCAAATGTAATATTAGAAGCCTGATTTGCGTACAAATAAAACAGAGATCCCCAGACAGATTAGCGTTTTGGTGAACTTTTACAAATTCTTTTCCGATGATTGGTTTGAATTCAAAGTCTCGAATTATATTATTACTCGGAGACGTATATTTTTAGAATAGTAAATGAATTATATTTATATGCCTCTTTTGTAATCATATTGTAGCACCGAATGGAATACCGTTATTCACATAATTCTGATAAATTACGGTTCTAATTTGATTAAATCTGCAAACTCAAAGCCTTAATTTACGCACCATTCCAAAAAGCTTATTAGATTGTATCCAAATACATTCACATCGAAAGCAACAATGTGTTTTATAAACGACTCAAATATTGCGACGTAACAACTTGTGTCCGCAATTCAAGTTTTTCCCGTGAAACTTGTTACAAGTTCTGGAAGTGTTTTGATTATTTTTTTTTGTTACCTACGTAAAAAAATATATATTATTCTGGCAATAACAAAGGCAATTTAGTAAAGCAAATATTGTTGTTTTAATACACAAATTAGTTCACTGTTCTAATTAAATTCTTGTTTGAGATAATCAAATATTTGCGTCTCGTCGGTTTAGTGATGGTAAGCATCACCACCGAGCATGAGTAAAGCGTTATTAAAATTTTTCATCTGGATTTCTAGTATCAGCCCGGATTCGTGCCTTTTTTAAGGTAACAGACTACATGTACCTACAGACACCAGCATATCAACCTACCCCAAACTATTAAATTTTCCCAATTGAACATGAAACTAATTGTATCTATACTAATATTATAAAGAGGAAAGGTTTGATTGTTTGCATTGAATAGGCTCCGAAACTACTGGACCGATTTGAAAAATTCAAATACTTTTTATCCCTGTATTCCCACGGGAACGGGAACTACGCGGGTGTAACCGCGTGAGGTCTGCTAGTATTTAGAATAAAGTTGAAAATCTATCAAAGAAATTTGACACATTAGGGTAGGTTGATGTGCTGGCGTCTGTACATGGGCTTTAAAAATAACTGGCGAGATATGAATGTACTATTAGGTAAACCTCTGCCTAACCCTTCAGGGATTACAGGCGTAATGCTATGTTTATGTTGAAATGTTAATGAGATACATTTAGTGAGTAAGTTTATAGTAGTGAACAAGTCTGGGGGCTTCATGTTCTAGCTACGACCGACGGCTGGAGGGGAGGGATCAGTGAGGAGACATGAAACACAGCAGCTGTCACCAATCGCCTCTGACCAATCTCGTTGCTGGTTCTTTGTACTCTGTTTCTACTTTACATTTATTCGGGGTTGAGGGCCGAGCCTTTCACAGCTCTTATCATATTGACACAGACGGAACATTTAATCCTTCAATTTGGGCTGCCCTTTTCAATATCAGACGAATTTCGAAAGTGAGTAACCGAGTTTAGTAATGTACCTACCATAGAAATATTTTATAGATCTATGGTACCCACCAATAGTAAGGAATAAGATTACGTATGAAGCAAAGGATCGGGGTGTTTTTAATTAAATTATGCAGTATTAAATCAATTCACCGTTTCATGTTTAAAATTAAACCAAATTAATTAAAGTTTAATATTGAATCAAGACTCCAGAATACATTTTTGATTAATAACCGTCCTAATGGAAATACTGTTTATTTCCATGATTGAAAAGGTTAAATAACTCTTGTATAAATATTCAATTGTTCGCTATTTATACATACATCTATAAAAAACATCGACATCTGCCTAGTCCAACTAGGTTGGGGTCACCTTCCAGTTTTACCGGATGCAACTGGATACCAATGTTTTTTACATGGAGTGACTACCTGTCCTGTCTCCACAACCCAGTAACTGAGTAACATAATACAATACTCGTTAGTTAATCTGGTCTTCAGGCTGGCTTCTTGAAGACTTTCGGGCCTCTGACTACCCTGCATAACTAACTAAACCTTCACGATGACGACAAATAAAAATGCATGGAAGAAGAAGACATGTGCTGCACCGATCTCAAACAATACATCACTATTTTTTAATTAGTACAAAAAAAATAATTGGCTGTATCCGTACCTGTTACTGATCATATTTGCGTAATGAAAAAAAAAAGAATCGAAATTCAATTTTTAAATATTTCACTATTTACTTAAACTTAAATAACGAAAACAGCTGTTGGAGGCGGGACATGCTTGAGCAAGATCACGCGAACGTGAGCGAGAGATGACGATTAATGAATACTACTATGTCATGAATAGCCTGTACAATATTTCCATAAATTGGGTGACTTTTTGGGATATAAACAAACGCTAATAACTTTGCTGTTTATGAATATTATTTATTGATACTTCACAAATATAATGAGAAGACTGTCTAAAATAAGCCCTTTAAGTATTTGTATTAATTAAACATTAGTGGTGTATAGGACGGAGGATTAGGTAGAAGCATGATATAATGTGTCTTTTCCTCATATAGTTTTTTAATATTCAGAGTTAATAAACAAAATCGGCTTCTAAACTATTTTATACGGACCTAGTGCTCACGAAAACCTAATAAAGCAGGTTTTATTCCCACTTCATGGCTGCTAGAGAAAATTTTAATGCAAACTCGCGCACATAAGTAGGTAGTAGGTAGGTACACACTTACAACATCTCGCTCGCGACTTTACTCTTGTAAAACTTTTCTCTTATCTATACTAGCTAAATATAACCAAGTTCATTAATTGCTTAAAACTTTCAAATGAAGAATTTTCCGATTCGCTTATGTAAACTGTGTTTCAGCGTAAATTTTCACTTTTAAGCCTTACTTCAAGTACTTAAGAAGATATTTTATTATTATTATTACCTATAGTTGGTAAGTACAAAAGCTAGCCTTTTTTAAAGATTTTGTAATTTTATGTATTGATATTTCTAAATAGTACCTACTACAAATTACGGAAACATACATACCTAAAAATAAACAAACAAAAGAACAGTAAACCAATTATAGGGCATCAAAAAACTCATCCGCATCGCTATCAACGGGAAAAGTGCCCAGAAGACTGGCCGCATTGCCACGTTGTATGACAATGCTCATTCTCTGACCGAAATAATGGCCAGCCCTCTGGTCAAAGCTAGACTAATTAGGTACCTACTTAATGTCAAACCTTAGAAAAAGGCGTGACCCGTGAATCGTGATATATAGGAACCCGCGTGCCGAATTCATATTTCATTCCCTTTCGCAGGAATGTAGCCTTCATCCCAATAGGTACCGACTGAGAATATTGTTAGCTGATTTTGCGATGTAGACAGATATTAACGGACTGCCTCTTTTGTCGCTAGCACTTATGCTGAGTATGAGGTACTAGGTTCTATTCCCGAATTGTACAAATTAAACTAAGCAACTATTGCTCAGTAGCATTCCGGGGTCTCGAGTTGTGCCGGTCGGCGGTAATAGGCTTGTATTACATGGGGCTTAAATATGACTGCTAAAATGTGGGTGAACTATATTCACAGCTCTTCCTAACCCCTCCGAGAATATAAACGTGACGTACGGACGCCACCACATCAAGTTACCCCAATGTGTCAAACTTTCCCAATTGAATACCTATGAACCTTATTCTGTTCGACATAAAGTTGAAAAGCGATCAAAAAAATTTGACACATTGAGGTAACTTGATTTGCTGGCGTCTGTGCAATGACTTTGTTGTGTTAGGGCTTTTTCATAAACACTCAGAAAATCAGTCGGGTTTTATAGTTTTTTAAATTACCGTTTTTTAATTCTATGCTCAAAATAAGGCATTTCATTATTTTTAATCAAATTCTATGGTTGATGAAGGTACCTATAACTGTAATAACAATACCTTTACACCCAGGTGTGTTTCAATACATTAGTAGGTGTACAAGAGTGGAGCCTCATTAATCGACAGAAGTAGCGAGAAAAGAGAATCCCTCACTAATTGAAGGCTTTGTAACTCCGCACACCCTGTAGAATACCGTCGGTTTCCTACAGGGTGTGCACGTACGTATTACGTTTATATTCAGCCTAATTAAATAACTTAATTATGCTTTACATCTCTAATTGACTGAATAATATAGTTGTGGTTTTGTAAACTAACGTTATAATAACATTAGAAGGTTTAACTGGATTCAGTTGATTACGTATGTTATGACCAATTATTAACTAAATTTTATTATTTTGTACCGTTGTTATTTGTACAGACGACACTCGCACATCTAGTTACCTCAAACTGTACTTTTTTTCTATTTCAATTTGAAATAAAATTGAAAACCTGTTAAAGAAATTAACACATTGGGGTAGCTTGATAAGCTGGGTTGTGTACATTAACTCTTTGTTTAGATTGGTTAACAAGGATTGAGAGATTATAATTGAAGCTTAAATAGTAGCCAACTATATTCAACTGACACCTTTTACAACAGCTTATGAAAATCATTAGTCAAGTATTTTGTACAAAATCTCCAAGTAAAAACTTAAGTACAGTGAGCCGGAGGTGTCACCTAACGTACAACTCACCTCACGGCTAATTTCACGGGAATTTTTTTTCAAAATCGGATGTATGTTACAATTGCGTAACTAGTTCTAAAAGGGCCTCTTATCAAAACTTGTTGGGGCCCTTTTACATGACTTTATAATCTAGCTTTCTCTTCGGATTTGGCGCCGCACGCTCTTATGGGCTATATATAGAGGATAATGATAACGATGATGGTGATATCTATTAGTTACTAATATTATAAAAATGAAATATTTGTACTTTTGTATATCACGAATAAACTTAAAAACTACTGGACCGATTTAAAAAGTTCTTTCACCGTTGGGAAGCTACACTATCCCCAGGTGACATAGGCTACTTAATCCCGGTATTTCTACGGGAACGTGACGTTCGCTAGTAAGATAGAAGCCTGACTTGAATAGCCTATGGCTATAACTGTGAATTTACTGATACGTGTGCGATGTTGGCTAGCAAATGTTGGCTAACTCGGATATGTCAACGAAACAAGGAATCCTAAGAAAATTAGCCTTACTAATAAGAATTTCAGTTTGTGAATAATATTTTACTTATTTTTGCTACTACATGTCGGTGCCCCTGGTAAGCCTTAGCCTCATAACCCTATAACAGTGATACGACTGATACTGTAGTAGTTACGCTCCTGGACTATCGACAAGGTTATCAACAAGGTTATCAACAAGCAAAATGTAAACATACCTAAAATTGGTTTAAAATTGCGTCAGTGAAATGACAGCTGTAGGCTATCAGACTGAGAGGTTTACCTTACAGTACCTCTTAGATTCTCCTCTTCACTTTATTTTACATCACAAATATTCCAATTTGACTCGGATAGTTGCATTAATACACAAACGATTACAATCCTGTACACACGTTCTAAGTGTCAGTGAGAAATTAGAGCCGTCACATTAAATTAGTCGCGTAACGAAGCATGTAACAAACAATTATAAATAATGTAGATTGTAGGTGTAGTCACGGCAACACTATGTATGTCACGCTTCCCTAAAAAACAGGTCACATCCCGTTTTAAAACACAGAGCACCACAGAATGCTACAACTATTTTGAAAGTTGTCATAGTACCAGTGGGCTGTTATAACGACCCTTTAATTAGCAGCGGTACCGAGTTATTGAAAAACAACACAACACGTTGCTGGGCATGTGGGTAGGCGGGTAGATCACTGAACAAAAGGAGGCAACACAAAGAGCAATGGAACACATTTTGCAGAGCGCGTCGCACCGTGTCCCATATTTCCTAACGAGATGATATGCCAACGTTTATTCTTCATGCTTCACATGAATTGCGCCACCAATGCATTTTGTTCGTGTAAATACATGATACTTTCTCTCTTACTCGGTTATTTTATGCTTTTTAATTTTCCTGTCGTCGTCGTCGGCTGAAACGGACCGTTTTTAATGAAGCAACTCGAAATGACTGAAGGGGTTGAAACCTTGTACGAATATTCTTTATATTAAATATTTTACTTTTCCCATCTTCATTATAATAAATGGTTATCATAATTAACCTTGTTTACTTAACGATGGAAAAGGTAGCTTGTAAAGTTATAGGATGTAATTAAGATGGGTAGGTAAATTAATTATGTAATCAGGTAGTAATTTTTGGAAAGCTCCAGATTCATATGAGAGCCGCTGAGACTTGAGTAAATAAAGGTGCTACTTTTGTATACCCTTGCGTAATATATTTATGTGCTTAGCTACCTAGATTGTGTATGTAGTCCAGGGTTTAAGGCCGAAATCCCGATTCTATGTGCGGCCTGTGTTTTAGGTTTTTATTTCTTCGTGCTATCTTCGTTCCACTTTCGGACTTTACGGTAAGCTCTAACTTTTTCCGTTTGAAGGCAACCTTTATCTTTGAAGTGTACGTCTTGGAAATATAGGTATTCGTGAGAGTAGTTAAACCTGTGGGTCTGTTATAACCATATAAATCTTCGTAATGGCCAACCCGCAGCTCCACTAGACTAAATAAAGACAGGAAAATTAAAGATTTTGTAATAATAAAAAAAAACTGTAAATCTTTGTATTATGAAACCCTCGGTTGTCGAGTTTCACCTGACTGGCTTTATTTTACCTGCTTCAAGAGGTTTCTGTCAAAAATCAACAAGATTTCCTTCGTAAATAACAATGCCTTTTTGAACGTTTTTATTTACCCGGTCCGGGGATTATCAAAAAATCCTACAGTGACGAATAAAAGAGAAACATTTTACCCCGTCTAGTTTTTAAAATATATTTTTTAGTATGACGTGTCAAACAGCTTGTTAAAACCAATTAACAGACGTTTATCATCTATTATTTCATTTCTATTTCATTACATATTTGTACATAATACAAAGAGGAGCTTAATTGTAGCCGAATAATAACCGCACGGATTAATCAAAGGTTAAGCTGCGCTTGCCCATGTCGGTTTGTGGATGGGTGGTCATTCATTACAAATCAAGACATCTCCGTGCCTAAGAATGCACGTAATGCTCTTTGTCCCACCTGTCATTTTCAGATTTACCTTTTGATATGTACCCTATAACAGTCGTATCTTTAGCAGTCAGAAGCCCGAAAGTATAAAAACCAGATTTACCAAGCGGTATCTAGTTGTCCAGTCACTGGATTGTCGTGGGTTCGAACCCAAGCAGGCGCATTACTTTGTGTAATTCATTTCATCACCACTGCTCTCAAAAACGGTGAAGGAAAACATCGTGAGGAAACCGGCATGTGCTAGAACCAAAATTTCGAAGACATGTGACATGTACCAATTCGCACTGGGCCCGCGCGGTAGATTATGGCTCATACGCAAAATACGCGCTTGACGTGGAGTTGCGGATACCAGCCCGGTATCTTTATCTTTTATCTTTAAATGGACCTTTGTTCTATGTAATACACTATTTCTCTACTATATATTCAGCTACAGCCGGTTAGACTAGAACCTGACCTCACAATAATCAAAAGTCATTTACTCAAACTAAGCTGAGAACCGGAACCTTTTTTGAACGTCAAAATCACATAAGACAATCCCCCAAAACGCCCGCCTTTCGCCACCTCTTAGTATTTTTGCTGGAAAGTAGTGGGGGTACAGACTCCCCAGCAACATAGTAGTAAAATACTTGGGAATAGGCATATGATAACGTTTCATACATAAATGCACGCCTTTTGTCGTATGGGGGCAGTTTTATTGAACCATTTTATAATATTAAATCAGGTAGGAATCAGGACGCGTGTTGTGGCGCAGCCTGGGAGAGGCCTGCGTCTAGCAGTGGTGCAAAAAATCCTGGATCCTGATCCTCAACTCAGCCTGTTGCATCTGAGTTGAGGGATCAGGAACCAGTTTTTTTCCAAAAGTTAGATCGGTGTTAAAACTTGGATAACTGAGACACAGTTAAGAATGGTCACCCTTTCAAGGTGAATTCCGTGTTCAATACCCCGGTATTCAACCTCAAAATGTGTCAAAAGATGACAGTACCTAATTAATATGAACAAACCAAGTTTCGATAAAGTGTAATATAATCCATCTATCCATCGTTAAAACCTTTGTGCAAAATATAAGTAGCTCGTTTTCACATTGACTGCTTATTTTGTAAACACCAATTAAAAAGCTTCGCTATTAATGTTTTGAAGGATCATCAATAAAGGCTTTAAATTTATTATTAAAACAATCGTTTGCCTTTTTTTTTTTGTTCGGTTACCTGTAATGTTTTTCATATTCGATGAAATGTAAAAGTTTGATCGATGTTGATTACCGAGTGTAATCTTTCATTATTTGTCTAGCTTTTTCCTAACTATGTTTGGGCAGGCTTCCAGACTAACAGGATACAGCTGGACTCCAGTGATTTATATGGAGTGACTGCCATGACCTCTACAATCATACTATGAATGACAACCAGCTGAGCCGCAGGGTAAAGACTCTTCGGCTCAGCTGGTTGTCAGATTTTGCGTTTCTAACAATGCGTAACGACTGTCAAAGATCTACAAATGTCAACTGGGACAGAGACAGGGGGCCGAGTCTGCTATTGCAATCGTGTGTCAATGACCGGTCAATGATCGATTTTTGACGTATAACGTCAAACTTATGACACATTTCCCATACAAAAACTGTCAAAGTTGTCAAATATTCGATCAATGACCGGTCATTAAGACACGATTGCAATAGCAGACTCGAGCCCCTGGTCTAAACGTGTTCCGAGGTATCTGACCTCTTCAGGCGTGGCTAACCTTCGATCTAAAAAAAACTGGAACTTCAGTAGGTACCTAAGTATAGACGGATTGTTTATTAACAAAACCTTTTAATAAAAGTTGTCGATACATCAAATTTTTCATTGTAACTTTTGTAGTAGTTATTTGGCGATTCAATCGATGATGTTGAAAAGCTTTTTGTATTAACTTGTGCGGTAATGTCTACCACGTGAAACTTCGTCGGGGGAAAGAAGTAGAACCTCGCTATAAAGTTACACACTGTTGCCAACGACTCGTGTTTTTAAACTATACACACCTCATGTATTTATACTATGCTACTATACTATTAAGTTTTTTTTATTAGGCTGAGAATAGGCCCTTTTTGAACGTCATAAATACAAAAGACAGTTTCCCAAATACTAGAAAATGGTGAAGGGTCACCATTTCCTAATGTTTTAGCTGCTGGGAAGAAGAAGTGGCGGAAAAACTCCCCAGCAACACACCTGTCTAATTCGTTTGAAGAACTTGAATGTATATACAATGAAATTCTCAGTAAATAGCATAAAGGTTTATAAAGTTTGTAAATCATTACATTTCAAATTGATTGTCACGCACGCTTCAATACTAAACAATATGATTCTCAACCCCCTTATAGCGTCGATTTTTTTGTCAGATTTTCCTATTTTTTGCGTATTTTTGCTGAAAATTGGAAAAAACCATGAAAATAAACATTTCACTGGGATTTATCTTAAAAGAAAAATAAGTCACTTTTCTCATTTAAAATCTCTTTTTTTTGACAAAAATCCCGATTTTATACAGTTTAAAGTAAAACGAACATCAAGAAAAATTTGGAATTAAGAGGACACCAATGAAATATGTAAATTTATGGAGATCCGGGATCTTGTACCTACTGGACTCATGGTTTTTCGATTAATTCTATTATACCTATGCTTAACACTTCAAGAAATAAAGGCGTGACGATTTGTTTAGCTGTTTATTGAACAAACTCCTACCGTCAATGCTTACGCAATAATTGTGATTGATCTACAGTTAGACAACAATTAAAGGAAACTGCAAGGCACTTCTATTAGCAATGTAGCATATCAAGAAGCTTAACTTCACTAAGTATTTATTTTTCAGATATATCTCTGGGCTCCACTTACTCTAAGTTCATGGTTTTGTTTATTTATATATTTAATACTTGTACCAGTCAACCATCGGTCGACGCAGAAACAAACAGTAGTAGGTTCAATAGCGAAAGAAAACAAAAGAATGCAAATACATATTTTTAAGTATAAATGTATTTAAACATGTAAACATTAGATTGATTGCTTCCCAGAAAAACCACTTTGAAATGGCGAAGGGCGGGCTCTTTGGGGGACCGACTTATGTAATTTTGACGTCCATATAGTGCTGATCCTCAGCCTTATTTGACTTGATTTTGATTTTCGAATACCAATTTACACTCATATTAGCTCACAACGGAGTACTGACAGGATTAACAGCGGGTTCCATCAGCCTCTATCAAGGTGATACAAACACTAAGTACCTACACAAAGTTAATAAAGTTCACAATGCTAACACAATAAAAACACTTGAATCAAAAAATATTTTGATTCTAGAAGTTTCTTCTAAAAGCTTTACTTACCTACGTTGCGTCGTTAAAGAACACAAACATTAGAGTTACGCCGTATAATAACAGCCTATAACCATACGAAAACAAAAGATTACGTATAGTAAACTTTGCCTACTAACCTCCTACCGCCTGATATGTAACAAAGTCACGGAAAAGATCCATTTCGTGAAGACCCGACCGATCGAAGTGTGACACGTGTAGCAAACGATCTGAACATTCGCGCCGAAGACGATAACCAAGAACTGAACGCAAACGCAATTAGTAAGTGGCTACTTTACAGTGATAAGTATCTCATAAGCCATTTAAACAGTAGGTTATATCAGTTTCGTGTTTGTTCTTAAAGTTTCAAAATTTTAGCTCATAGGCCACCCGTGCAGATAAAACTTGTAGAGTACAGCACCACGTTTAGTTTCTATATCGTCGCCTTAAAGTGAGAACCTCGGGAATGCATTTTTGCTCAAATTTATTTTATTGCGTTTCTAGGAAGAAAACCTCGCAACGCACATCCTGACGACTAATTTGTTCATTTGACTCATAGCGCCAACTATGGCAGTAAATAAGAACCTCGTAAATACTCGCATCTGTCAGTTAGACGTGAATACCTTGCAACAAACGGGTCGTTTCTTGATTGAAAATTGATTACTTGAGTTTATTCTGCTGTAGCTGCATAATTATTATTTAGTGTTTTTCAAAAGAAGGTACCCATATCAATTAATAAAAAAACATAAAAGACACCGTACAAAAATTATACAGCGCGCAGTTTTTTCTTCCTCCTGAAAAGTTACTTCTTTTACACTTACGAGGTTTTCACTCTAAGGCGACGATATGTTGTTGGAATCACATGTTTGAAATCACATGAAATCATATGTTCAAAACTGTAAAATTTTTCCAAATGAACATAAACCTTATTTTCTTTGTAATATTATACAACAAACCCCTACGCCACGTCTGTGTGTCTGTTTGCGACAAACTCAAAGACCTGTTGTTTTCACCAATGGATAGAGTGTTCTCAAGGAGGGTTTTAGTATATAATTTGTCAAGTTTAACTCGTGTTGCAACAACCACGCGGGCGAGGCCGCAGGCATTGCTAGTTTGTCAACTACCCCAATGGGTAGCTTGATGAGCTGGCCTCTGTGCGTACACCTACAGTGAACATAGAGGTAAGTGATACTCAAGATAAAAAGAGATTTTCTCTTTAAGTTTTTATAGAAACCAAGCTATTGTAAAAACAGCTCTGTTGTGTCAGAGTTTTAATGCATGTGATGCCACGTAAGAGGCCCATGGGCGCATGGGCCTCTTACGTGGCATCACATGCCCTCGAGAAATATCTCTCGGTCATGCCGTTTTGCATTTCCTTCACCGTTTTTTAATCAAGTGATAATTATACAATACGCACATGTATTCGAAAAGTCAGAGGTTGAACTTGGGTTCGAACTCGAGACCTATGATTTGGCAATCCGCCGGTCACACCACTTGGCTATCACTGCTGTTAAAATATAATTAGTCCATCAAATAGATTATAAAAAATAATACACACATATTTTTTTCTTTTTCAAATTGATGGAAAACTGCTTAGATTAAGCGCATTAAAGTTGAGGAGAGGGGGCTTGTAACGTCATTAATATCTAGTATAAACTGTACTGGCTAGTGACGTCATGTGACATTTTGACTCGATATAACGCCGTTATTTTTTGATAACGTGAAAAAAGAAAAAATATGTTTCGAATATTTTCTTGTAATCTACATGAGGGACTAAAAATTAAAATTTGGTCAAATAGCCCATTTCGTCCACGCGGTAGTCAGCAAATGCCATTTCATACAATTTACTACTAAGATTTAAAGTTAAAATTCACGTAATAAGGTATAGGTACAGAAAAAAGAGCACATCCAGCTACATAAGACCACCTTTAAAATGCATTAATTACGTCACATCAGTGGCCATGTATTTTTATCTCTTAGTTTTTCGTTTTTTTTTTTGTGCTTTCTCCTACCTACCTAAACCGTATGACCAAATTACATGCTGGATCTACCTAGCCTTTTCCCAACTATGTCAGGGCCGGCTTCCAGTTAGCTGGATGCAGCTGAATATCAGTGTATTAGAGTATTACATGCAGCACTTACCTGTCTGACCTCCACAACCCAGTTATTGGGTATAATGGACTATATGACAAAATTTTAATTTTTAGTCCGTCATCTAGATTACAAAAAAATATTCGACAAGTATTTTTTTCTTTTTCAAATTGATGGAAAACTGCTCAGATTAAGCGCATTGAAGTTGAGGAGAGGGGGCCAGTAACGTCATTACCTAGTATAAACTGTACTGGCTAGTGACGTCATGCAACATTTCGACTCGATGGTTCGCCGGTATTTTTTGATTAGGTACGTGAAAAAAGAAAAAAATGTATCGAATATTTTCTTGTAATCTAGATGAAGGACTAAAACTAAAATTTAGTCAAATAGGCCATTGGCTGACCTGTTGGTCTAGTAGTTAGTGCAACTGACTGCTATGCCAGAGGTTGTAGGTTCGATTCCCACCCAGGACAAATGTTTGTGTGATAACGATCATTTGTTCTGTGTCTGGGTGTAATTTATCTATAATATGTACCTATGTATTTAGAAATATATAAATATGTGTATCAGCTGTTTAGTACCCATAACACAAGCTTAGCTTGGGACTAAATGGCGTTGTGTGAAAAAGTTGTGGAATATTTTTCTTCGAGATCGAATTTACGTCTTTTATTCTATTATTTGATTATGATTAATTAGTTATAAGTCTTTATTTCCTGTAAATTGATCATTATCTACAAACACTTTTACACGTCATAAAAGCTAGATATTTAATAAAATGAGAAGTCAACGTTGAGATTAGATAGTTTAGATTAAGTATCAGAACAGACTGATGTTTAACATTTCTCTGTCTACTTAGTCTGTCTTTTCTTTGACGTTTAGAATCCTCAGAGATAAAGCCGACGGGCGTTGGCGGCACGATGGAGCAAGATAACTTTGAGAATAATCTAGCATAGACTAGAAAGACTTGAAACATAGAAACGTTTGATGTAGGTACTATCTAGTCTATAGCTTTACAAAGTCCGTTCCACGTGAAGTTGGTCACTCGGGGCGAAGGCGCTTGTCTCTCAAACAATATTAATTTCTGACGTAATTGAAAGTTTCAAGGTCATCTTCTCTTCTTCAATATTTGATTAAAATCAATTTTGGATTTGGTTTTGATTGATTGAACATCCAATTAGTTAGTAGTGTCTTCATTTGGTGGTTAACTACTATCATTCATTAATCAGATTGCGATGACGTAAATGTCAATAAATTCAGCACTTAAGAAAATAGAAAAGAAATCATTTGCGTTATCATTCAAAAGCCAAAATTCTCAATTTATTTATTTAAATATACATGTACAACATTACAGGTAAACTAATAAATTGACCAGGGTCGATAATTTTTGAAACCAAAAAAAATTACAGTACTTAGGATGAAACCCATTAGAAAAGGAGGGGAATGTGATACAAATGAAAGGAAAAATAAAAAAAGGATCCGAGTTCGGGAAGTGGGAGGAGGGGTTTTAAGGGTAAAAAATGGTTTATCTTGATTTCCAGCAAAACTACAAGTCCTATGGAAAAAAGTAAAATGGCAAAGTTGTAGGTAATAAAAAGATCTACTACTTTTGTATTAACAATTTTTTTACATAACCTCAACATTTTTAATTTTTATCATATTCCCCTCCTTTTCTAATGGGTTTCATCCTACTGTAACATTTTTTTATTTTATACCAATTTTGAAGGTTTCGGCCCTGGTCTAGAACCTAAGAACGTACATGAGATATTTAAAAGCTCTAAATATTTTGAGATTTTTTATAGATGAATTTATAAAAAATATTGTGAAATGATGAATTTATAATTCAATAAAACTCTATACTTAACGTCCATTCATTCGTGACCATGAATCATAAAGAGAGTTTTAGAATTTGTCGAATATATTCTGTGGGGTGCTGACTGTATGAGAAACAACATACAATCGCTACTTAATTATAAACGCAGTGTGAATGAGTATGTTGATCAGTAATAGGATACAGAGCTGATTCTTCTTTAGACGCAAGATATGCCACACATTAATTTGCAAATTCGAGACATCTCATTCGAATGGAACTTTAATATTTTGAATCAATGTTCCTATAGGAATACATATAAACCGTTTGCTCATATGAATATGAACATTCGCAATTTTGAAACAAAGTTTATATTCTCATGAATTGTTAACTTTACTTAGCACAGTCACAGTGCTGTTTGTGAACCTTCCTATTAGACCCGAATTAGCTTAACCAGACCCTACTTGCGCGAGAAATTCACTGACCTCGATCCATAGGAACACATCTCATGGAAAATTCAATTTAATTGAGTTTGAAGATATTGAAACGTGAGTGAAAATGTCAACTTAGTAATTCATGCATGCATTCCTCGAAGGGGTTCCAAAACCCAAGAAATAAATCTAGCTAATAAAAACAGTATTGTAAGTAGATAGTTGTATTTTTGGAACAACTTTTATATTTCATCTGTCATATGGATATCTGGAGTTGTATAAGCAATAGGCTAGTTAACTAAATTAGTCGCTCATCTAGATTACAAGAAAATAATCGACACATATTTTATTCTTTTCTCACGTAATCATAAAATAACGGCGATACATCGAGTCAAAATGGCGCATGACGTCACTTTCCTACAGTTTATACCGAATAATGACATTACAATCCCCTCTCCTCAACTGTAATGCGCTAAATCTAGCTACGTAGTTTTCCATCAAATTGAATAAGAAAAATAATACTTGTGTTTTCTTTTTTATAATCTAACTTCAAATCGGTCCAGCAGTTTCGGAGCCTATTCAATGCAAATAAAAAATCAAATCTACCCTCTCTTAAATATAAGTAGGTATAGATGGGAGCATTTCTTGGCCCCGTCTGGCACTGCAAAATCATCATAGGATAGAGAAAGTTCCTACTTATTGATATAATCGCTCATGTTAAGTTTTTTAATCCGTATTTTTCGTGACTGTTTTTTTAAAGTAGGTACCTATATACAATATCAATTAATAATTCGTTTACACTATAAAAGCATTGACTACATAAGTAATAATTTCTTGAATTTTTTACACATTATTTTTAATCTATTCAGGCAGACTTGTAGATTATCTTGCTTCAAATTACCTATAACCTAACTGATAGACTAATTATATTTTGATATTCATATTCTGTCAACTTGCCAATCGGAAAAACAGGCCAAGATGCAAGGAGGTGATCGCTGCCGTTGCGATAGCATTGCGCGGCATCGCGTTGCGACGGTAAAGATGGTTTTGTTGTATAGAGTCTAGTAAAACAAACCATTTACACAGTTTATTTAGTAACTAAACATAACATACCTACCTAACCATTCCATTGGCACACTTTATACACAAAATTCCGGCTATTTCTGATCCAAAATTATTATATTAAAATATAATTACTTCTAATAAGTCAAGCTATTTCAGACCAGCCGGCGCTTCTGAAATGCTATAGGACATTCCGATTATATTGAATGCTCTGAAACGAATTTAGTTGTGAGGGAGAAGCGGCGATAAACTTTATTTGGGTGTAAAAGCAATTAAATAAAATGTGTTTAACCGATTCATTAAACATTGGCACAATGGTTCGAATTGGATGAATGTCTACGGTATTTTACGCGTTACTTTATGTAGATAGGCAGTGATTTACTAAAGAAAAGGGGGAAGAGCCGCCGGCCAAAGGTCGATGTATCGGCAATTCGACAGAAGGGGCCCGCCACCACCGAATTCCGTAATGAAATCGACCACGTAATGGTGAACCTTTTGTTCTGCATTTTAATCACGCCACAATTGTTTCAGTGCACGTTTCGATCAACTTACATCTGTCCCTATCTTCGGTGACGTAATAAAATGGACCCTCAACTCGTGTTCTTCTAATTACTTTTTTTTTGTCTATTCTGGTTTTGTAAATTACATTTCGAACATATTTATTGTTTACTTCTACCGGGTTGTTTTAAATCTGATTAACAATGTGGTGTCTATATTTTCAATCCGATATTTCACCTACCTACTGCTCCGCACGACCAATCAAAACAATTATTTAGAAGCACATTCAACATGATTAATGACGCTGCCGCTATTACAATTGCTAAGGATTTATTTCCTATATAAAACTGTCAACAGGCGATGTTAATGCATCTATTGGATTTACAGTAAAATTAATGACAACACACCGATACCTACAAACATCCATTGGAACTGTACCGTCGAGTCCTTCAAAAAGTTTTCCAGTTGTTGAAACTCGCACAAATAAGCGGTAAACTTAATCACTTCATAGTCCGCAGTGTTTATGAATTAATTTTGTTAAAACTTCCATCTGGGGACGCGTCTAATTAACTAGGTCCGTCGGCTTATTTGTTGGACTGAGTTTTGACAGACGAGTGACGTAAATTTTAATAAGGGGGTAGAAACGGCGGGAGTGCGCGGCGCGTTCCGTGCGGTCGCTAGCCGCCATGGCACTGCCCGCGCGGCGCTCGGGCCGCTCCGCGCACCGCTCGGCTCGATGGCGGCGCGCGCCTCGCTCCCGGCGGCGCCCGCCCAGCCCGCAGCAAACTCCGATTTCCGTAGCGGGCTAAGCCGAAGCTTTCCTAGATTGTGTGGCCTTAGTGAACATTAATTACACCCAACTTAGTCTGATTAAACCTTGAGGAATTATCCGGATTGACAAAATTAACTTTTAACTTAGATTTATGTCGTTTTGTTCAACAATGTTAGGTCGCGAGGGGCGGCGCAGAAACTTTCATAATCCTTAAAGGCAATATTGTTATAATTCATGGATGTATAAGTAGGTATGTACGTTCCCACACTCATTTTCTCGCAAGACCGAAACTTAACCAATATAACTTAAACTTAATTTAGCATCAAAATTTAGTTTTGCTCTATTAACGATGTTATCTTAATTAATTAGCTTTTGATATAAAATTACTTTGATCCTTTGGCTTGTGTTAAAGATATAGCGATATCTTACGTCATGCAGCTAATAAGTTTGTTTAATTAAAATGTAAAATGAATAACATTGTAATATTGCACATTTAGACCCGCAATAAAAGTGAATAAGCGTATTGAAAAGGTTATAACGTTAATTACAATTTCATTAGTTCAGCAAGATCGAGCGGGTGAGTCGTGAAGATTAATTACAAAACAACTTTACTTGCGAATATCCTCTAAGAATGTTGATCAAAACAAAATTTGTTAACGCTGCGAGCACGTCGGCGCGGCAACTATTAAATTAACAATACCCTAGGGAATAATTATCAGGGCCAAATAGGGTACTTACTGTAAACATTGTAAAAGTATTTGTGAACCGAATAGAAGAGGCTAAGGTAGGTAATAATAAATTCTGAAGCAGTAATTGTCATCAATCTTCAAGCTGCTGAGTGTTCCACATTTTGATTCGCGCCGCACATGGTGTGAGTTGTGACGTAATTCGCAAAGCTTTCGGCACAGTTATTAAGAGCAGCTGCACACTACCTGACGGATCGCGAACTTGACCAATTAAAACTTTGGTAATAATAGTAAGAATTATTTTGTGTCGATAAATACGTTTCCATTTCAGTATTGCTCAATTTTCGTTCGTTAGGTGTAATAAATTAAATAAACGAGACCATAACATTTGCGCTCGGATAGTAATTAATTTATTAGAGCCCTCCCCTTAACCGTAATTTAAGGGCAATATTAATAGTTATTAAACCTATTTACCAATTTTGGGCGAAGCATAGAATAGCGCAAATACAATGATAATTATATTATCAAAGGAATATTACGAAAGGAAAACTCGTAACGTTTATTCGGTTATTAATATGAAGTAAATAAAATATAATTTCCTTGTAGACAGCCGTAATAATAAGTTTTGGCAGAAGATGCGACTATTGTTACTATTCCTTGAGATAAACACAAATATCTGCGTATATTGTGTAGTACTGCATTATATAGGGTGACTAGTAATTAGTGACCGATACTTAAACACGTGATTGTTGACTCATGAATACGAATGACTTTCCCAAAGAAACTTTTTTTATTACATTAATTTTCAATTAATTCCATTACGTCAGTACTGCACATCGGGAGCGGTGGGGGTGCGGGGAAGCGTGTGACGCTACTTACTAGTAGTTTTTGCCCGTCCGAGGTCAGACTATCTGCTGATAGATCGTGACGATTCGTGCCTACTGTGATCGATCAGAGGTGCGCGCGCGCCTGTATTTCAAACAGCGTTTTTGTTATTTCATTGTGTTATAAGTTATTGTGTATAAAAAAAAAGTTTCTTTGGGAAAGTTTATTGAAATTATGAATTCAATCGCGTGTTTAAGTATCGGTCACTAATTACCAGTCACCCTATATATATTTTTTTACAACTTTTACGCAACGCCATCTAGTCTCAAGCTAAGCAGAACTTGTGTTATGGGTACACATACTTATATATCCCTAACTAGCTGCCCCGGCAAACTTCGTTGTGCCTTAGAGTCAATTCATTGCTCTTATTTTTTTTTTATATTAGATATACATACGTTGAATAAGACGACAACAAATAAATCCAAACCAATAATAACTACTACTACTTTTAAATTACAACATGTATATATACCCTAACCTAACTGACCATACCTATCCTATAGCTAACCCAACTATCTAACCTAACTACCTTACTAAAAAATACTAAATTCATAATTTTAATCTGAACTATTGCCTCTATGTTACATACAATAATTTATGCCTATAGTTTTCCCGGTCTACTTTAATTAAAGTCCTAACAGTAAAATAAGTTCTATTTGCAAAGAATTATTAAATTTCGTCTCTGTCATCATTGCTAGTTACGTAAATTGATTTCTGAAATATAAGACTTTTTTATGCTACATAAAACCTCTAAGTTTAGTAACAAAATAAATTTCAGAACGTAGGTGCGTATTATAAATTGACAACCTTACCTTCTTGGGTTTAGCTTAAGACTTGTCAATTTCAAATTGTCACCTGATAATGAACTGGGAAGTTTGACTCCTGTCATGTCATCCAAGATGGCGCTGCGTTTGAAAAATGTTTGAGACAACCGATATTCTTGATATTTATTTTTATGATGTCGAACGGGATAAAAAGTATCCTATGTCCTTCTCCTGGCTCTAAACTACCTCCCTGCCAATTTTCAGCTAAATCGGTTCAGCCGTTCTTGAGTTATAAGCGAAGTAACTAACACGACTTTCTTTTATATATATAGATTACATATAAATTATAGATAAATTACACCCAGACACGGAACAAATGATCGGGATCATCACACAAACATTTATCTTTGATGGGAATCGAACCACGACCTCCGACATTGCAGTCAGGGTCACTAACTACTAGACCAAAAGGCCAGTCAAATGTGACGAATAGCACATTACCTAGGACACTATTCAAAACATTTCGTTTTACGCAGGTCTCTTACATTCGTTATGAATAATATTTAAAAAAAAAAACATTCGAAATTACAAAGCAAAATATAGGTTATCCCTGTGGACCATTGTTAGCACATGTTGCAGAATGAGTTATTATTTTCCGACACGCATTATTTATCGTTGTCCCAATCCCAATACAATTTTTTCACTGTCCATCCGACGTGTAAACATGAACCTCTCTCCTTCGTATGCGGAAACACTTGAGTTATATACGGTGGCGTAGACAATTTAGTCGTAAGGTAAGAATTACATATTTATTTTATATAACCGTAGATGATACGAACATTATTCTTTCATAAGTTATAGCAGCATAACGTCATAACATCGCACCTGTAATCTCCGAAGAGTTAGGTACTACTTACGTATGGTATTACACAATGCACCAGATATATTTTAGTCGTAGGTATGTAATAGGAGCGAGCCTGATGCCATTGGGCATAAATCTAGACTACGGGCTGCTACTGAGAAATACCAGATGGAAAAACTCCAAAACGTTTTCCCCAGCCCGAAGATCGAACCTCAGCACTTGCGAACACTAGACCAACAAGGCAGTCATTAAATGTTCAGGATAAATATAATTTCCATTTTATTAGTGTCAAGAAACTAATGGAAATGAAGTAAGTAGGTTTGTTCTGGAACTGGCAGTCTTATCGATTGTGAAGTGAACCAAATAGTTCAACGAACACTTTATTTAAAGCATTCGAATGAAAGGGCTCACGGAGTAGGTTCACATTAAACATGTTTATGATTTAGTCGGCTTCTGTGTTTATAATAAAGCTGAGATTAATGGCGCGAGCGCGGCTGACGCACCCGGCCGCGGCTGTCCTACATCCTCGTTAGATTTTTTTATATACAACACTCGTCCTTTTATTCGGAAGCCGACCGCATACGCCTCACGCGTTTTATTGCTTCTCTTTCCGATCTAACAGGCGAGCATATCTGTACATTATTTGCTGGGTAAATTATTTATATCGGTCAGGTTGCACGCCTAGGTAATTTTTATTTTATTTTTACAAACATTGCCCTACATTAGGAATGTCCTCTGTATTGTGAGCCTGGTGTGTGCCACTGCAGGTCAGAGGGCGACTGCCCTTTGACCTGCAGTGGCACACAACATTCTTCCACTAGTTTCTGTCCTAATCCGCCATCTCCTTTTTTTAGATGTTTTTTTGCAAACATTTTATCCTACTTAAACCACTGTAGGCCATTCCTACACATCTTTATGCCGTGCGATAGTGAAACCAGTGACACATAACGTAGCAGCCAATTGCTTAACCACTGTGCTGGCTGACTGATTTTGCCATAGGATTAAAACGTTGTGAACAATGCACGTTCGTCCCTCTTGCGTTTAGGGTGATCGGTTAGCCTATCGAAATATCAAATAGAAGTTGCGTAGAGGAAAAGTTAGAGTGGCGTCATCGGTAGCAGCCACGCTGCGTTGGCGGGCAAAACTTACAAACTTTGTTACACTAATGCTCACTAGACAAATAGGGGACTCTTTGCGACCCCATCACGCAACCACAAAGTTAGTCGAGTTATTATGGAAACAAAAGGTAGTATCAGCTAGCCTGATCCCTTTCTTTCCCGTGTCATGCTTTGCCCCGCGGTAAATTTGCGTAAGTTATGACATGTTTTGTTAGGAAGCGTTTTGCTATGTCTCTAGGGGTATAATAGTGTAGGTCTGCAGAGAACTCTCCTCGTATAAATGTAGATGAAGTGACCTGTCAACTCAAAGATGAAGGGATCAACAATTCATTTTACCTAACTAATCGCCAGAAGATTTTTGCACAATGGTATTTTAAGTTCTGTCCGCTGCGCGTCTGAGTAGGTACATTTAATTTTTAACGCATATAAGATTGAGACGTTTGATTTGAAATATTGCTCAAAAAGCGACATACCCATTAGTTTATTCCTGAACTCTTGCCATCTCAGTTTAAACTTCTTTCAATAAAAGTAAACCGTTTGTACATGAGTAGGCAAAGGTATTTTTCAATATTACACGTTTGAATCGTAGTTCGAAGCGTAAATATTTTCATACACGATGCCGCCACACAATTTTCCCAAGCGAGCAATTCCATAAAACGCAGGTACATTTTACAAGCTCGACGGCATTGTACACTTGATTTTCAAAATATTTCAACTCGTATTTCAATTATTAAATAAATATGTTATAGATCAACTATCAATGTGGACTTAAATGTCAATAAATAAAGCAATATCCAAAAAAATAACGTCGCTAGTAATTTTATACCGATAAAATATCACAGTAAAATCGAATGAAACTCGTCATCAGTGAATATCTCAAATCAACTCTAAAATAGCAATAACTCATGTCCTGACTTATTACTGATTTACGACCATACCTTATTTAACGTAAGGATCATTTTTGGTAAGCCACTGCTTACGGTTCGTGTGGGTGGGTAAATTGGTAAATGCTTATAAGTCCACTCACATAATACTGTAGGTACTAGTGATTTCAGCAATAACGGTGGACTAGTTATTTTTAAACAGAATATTGATGACAACAGTGTGTTAAGTGAACTCTACTGTTCATGGTTCATTTATCCTAATTACTAAAGGACATACAAACCTGCTCAGTTGGTGACTATCAGAAGATGTTAACCTGGAGTACAAATGTGGCGCTATTCTACTAAACAGAGACTCACGCCTTATGGACTCACGCCTGTATTTTCTAAATAGTTAGCCAAAGGTGTAATTAATCTACGCTCAGATTTTGCAAGCTATGTTTAAGTCCTATGAAAAAGGAGGCCAACATTTTGCCATCAAAAAGGCACAGGTTCAGACTCCAGGCTGCCACTAAGAAGTATACGAAGACCCACGAGTAACTAATTATGTATGTTACTTACTGCCGCACTGCAGGGCTTAGGCCTTTTCTTATACGGGGAAGATATCATCATGCGCGCGAACCAAATTGCTAACGAAGTATATATAGTTGTATTATAAAACAGTAAACAGTTGACTCTATTCACTAACCAGCTATCTTCAACATTGAATAAACCTACTTATACGCCATATTCTCGAAAGTTTCATTTTAACATGACAACCAAACCAACTGTGGAAACATTTTGGTAGAAAGCGGGCGAAAGAGCACACTTCCTTCTTAATCATGCAATCCCGACGGGTACGCGGGTGTGGGAAACATAACCGCGAGGATTACGTCTGCGTAACTCACCAGAACTACATTCTAATATTTACGGAATCTTTTCCATGAAGGCGACTAACAAAAGGTACTTACTTACTTATTTTATAAGGAAGATGTAAGTGGAAATGCCAGCAGTTCTAAGCAGTGATAGCTCATGGTTGTGACCAGCTGACTACTAAGGTATAGGTCTCGAGTTCTAACACTTTTCACTCTTCTCTGATTTTTCGGATTCATGTGCGTATTGTATTATGATCACTTGCTTAAAAACGCTGAAGGAAAACCTCATAAGGATAATGGAGGAACCGTGCATGAGAAATATATCTCAACGGCATGTAAAGCTAAAGCAGATGCCAATTGACGGCATAAACTCTTACATCGGGTCAGTCATTTAATACACGAAGACAAGAAGTGGAAACGCTGGAAGGGGAAGCCTTAGAAAGACATCATATTCGCCTCCTTATGCTGAAAAGGACTGGGCCAAGTGTGGGTTGATAGATGTCTCGTGTCTTCGAATTTTTTGTTTCTAGGACATGTTTTCCTTACGATGATTTCCTTCACCGTTTTGAGAACAGTGGACACACCTGGGCTCTAACCTACGACCCTCAACTCATTAGTAGCGGGAGTTTCACTGCGCCACCACTGCTCTATATAATGAAAGAAGGAAATACACAGACCTTATTGGTAATGTGTTTGAGAAAGTTCAGGAGTGTAATACCTACTGATGACGCTCTGGAGTTTCTTACTATCTCCATGGGTAAAAGGCGTGAGTTAAAGTATGTATGTAAGTTATATTACATCAAAACCTTTTAGAAATACGACTCGAGCCTCGTTTATAGCGGCTTGTAAGGTAAAAAACCGCGATCGACCAAAGTGAATTCATAAAGCAACGCGTTACGATCGTCTAGCATTCTATTCCATACTTTATAGCCTTTACATGGTATAGCTAACACAGAACAGAAATAACAGACTAAAAGCCTTATTATTTTTACAGAAAAAAAGTGATTTAATCTAAAAGCACGACTCTTAGATTAAATCACTTTTTTTTCCACCGCTAAACTAACAATATTTCATGTCTGCAATATAGAGCCCAATGGTAATAAAAGTATTTTTACTTTAACTTTGTAATTGTAATGTAACGAGGTCATTACTTCAATCAGTGTCGTATCAGGACCGTAACAGGAATATTTAAAAAAAAACAGTCAAGTGCGAGTTGGACTCCTACACGAAGGGTTCTATACCATGTCGAGCAAAAAAGGCTTATAAAATAAGGTTCAAGAATTTTATTCTCTTGAACAATATTACAGTTCACTTAAAATGAGATAAAAAAAGTTTTGCGAATAGTTTTACAAAATGCGTTTCTTACAAGTACAGACGCCAGCACGTCAAGCTACCTCAAATTGTAAAATTTTCCCAGTTGAACACGAGCCTTATTCTGTTTATTATAAAGTTGAAAAACTATCAAAGAAAGAACTTTGACACATTGGTAAAGCTTTATGTGCTGGCCTCTGGACAAAGCCCTCCTTAACTTGTAACAGTTGTAACTACATAAATTAAATTTCTACTATTTCTTGTGCAATAAAAATACACACACCGTGAAAATCTTAACTGTGTAACTTTCTCGGTTCACGAGTTACAGCCCGGTAACAGACAGACGTACGAACGGGCAGCGCAGGCTCAGTAACAGGGTCCCGTTGGCAGCCTTTAGGTACCCTAAAAGATGTTAGACAGTAAAGCGTCCATTAATTAACTAGTCTATTATTAGGTGCATGTTAGTAGAAGTAGTGTCGCTTACGCTACATGTTTGCAGCGATCTTTCACGGCTTAATTACTTGTGAAGTATGATGCATGTTCGGAGTGGCACCTGCGAGGTGCGGGAGGGGCGGTGGGAGGGCTAGTTTATTTCGAGAGCATCCGGCGGCTCCCAGCTGTCCACAACGTTAATATGACGACAGCGACACTGTCACTTCTATCCAATCTTCCAAAACATAAATTAAATGTCAATATGAAGAAAATGAGTTTTATAGCGCCGAAGAAATATATTTTTGATTCGCTTTGTAAAAGAGGGTCTAATTAAATTTTCATGACGGAATATTAACTCAAATAAATTTACCTATATTGTATACATATAATATGGTCAATTTGTTTGAGTGATTATTTAGCAAAAGAAATTAAAACGAATTGTAAACGGATTCTAAAAACATCAACATTCCATGAGTATAGGACTGACTGTGATCATTGTGTAAATTATTGCACGGATTCGTAAGCCAGGATGTGTGCGTATATGAAAAGGGTACTAAAACAGTCAAATGATGTTCATTTCTATGCTCTGAGCAATATCCGGTGGGTCTTCGCTGTACATCCAATGGCTATATTTAACTACGTAGCAATCTCCGCTGAATGAAGCAAATTAGCATTTTATGATATTATTAAAATGTAACGCGACCAGTGCTCGGCCGAATTTAATTATATACGTTCATCATAATTATAAGGTCGTAAAAGGTCGGTAGATGAACATGCTGGCCACGTCACAGATTGCTGCTTTGCTCATTGGCTTAATCACCACTTTGGGACTACGGAGTGGTGATTACAGGATTGTTAACGTATTATAAAATGCTGGTGCAATATTATAATCTTCACTACAAGGGTTACAGCAAAAGTGTATCACATCCTGAGATATGCGTCATGGTCGACAACGGACGTCGCAGTTGAAAGTCTTTTAGCTACCACAATTTTATTGCATTGTTATGTTATGTTTCAAATTTGTTTTTTAAGCTCAATAGCTAAAAAACATGCATAGCTTCTATCGCGGGCCTTGAGCGCGGGGACCGAATCCAGAAATTCCGTAACGAAAAAAACCTCACGGAGGGGAGTGGAGAGGGAGGACAGAGAGAGGGGGTGGAGAAGGAGGGGGAGGGGAAGGGGAATGGGAAGGATGAGGTGAGAGGGGAGCGGAGAGGGGGAGGGGAAGAGGCAGGGAACAGGAGGGGAAGGGAGGGGAAAGTGAGGGAGGGAAGAGGGAAGGGGAGGGAGCGGTGAGGGGAGGGGTGTGGGAGGTGTGGGGGAGGGGAGGAATGGGGAGGGGGAGAGGAGAGGAGTTGATAAAAAAAGTAAATGCAATAGCTTTACCGTGGCAGTCTCCGAGTGCCACACGTCATTTTTTTTATTTAAGGTGTCTTTAATATCTTGCTCTATCATGACATAATTGTAAATAATATAATTATTATGAACACAAATGATGTTTTTGTTTCATACTTTGATTTTAAAGACAAAACCCAACTACAGTGTATGGGGTGGGGCTTTTATGTAGTTTTATCTTTCAAATTTTATCAATCGTCCATCATCTGCCTGGAAAAAGGCTAGGCAGATAATGATAATTTAAACATATAATTTAAAAATTGCTTTGAATGTGATTTAAGGTTGATGGAAAACAACGATTCTTACTGAATTTAATGTCATTAATGAAGTACCAGTAAGATCAGATACTATTTCTAAGTACTTAACAGGAGCTTATTCAAAAATATGGTTCTAATTTCCTTTAAAATCAAGCTCGATCGTTTCTTATTAAAAGGTTTATACCCAGTTTTGCGAAAGTTACACGCTGATCATGACTGATATGAAGGTACGATTATGTTCGTCCCAAAGTTTATCATTAGAATACCACCAAAATTTACTTGTATACTAAGCACTTCTATATCCTCTAACTTCAATGGAGATCGCTGGCTTAGCCAGACATTTCAACCTACATCTGTCAACACGACGGAGACACAAAATAAGATTTTTGGTGCTACCATTTCCGACGTAAACTCGGTGCTCTTTGTGCAGAGTAATGCATACCAAGATATATGTAGACGTAAAGACGAGGTAAAGACGAGGTACAGACGCCAGCACGTCAAGTTACCCCAAGTCAAATTTCTTTGATCGTTTTTCAACTTTATGGCAAACAGAATATGGTTCATATTCAATTGGGAAAATTTGACACATTGGGGTAACTTGATGTGCTGGCTTCTGTACCACAACACTGCAAAGCTTCTGGGACGTTCATATGCATGTGTTTCCAAACAATAGCTTAAACTAATATTGCTAGGTACAGTTTTTGGGAATACTGTATCGTCTATAATCCTTGGAGGAGATCCCTTAAGCTGTAGTTGGGCTGTGCTATCATACGGCACGTTTATGGAGGTCTTAGGAGCCTATCCTTATTGGGCATAGTTCCAATTTTAGGTGCCTAGAGGAAAGCGGGTAAGCGGAACAGTAGGCACCTATCAAACGCTCTTCCCGACTTTGAGATAATGGAAAGGAAATCTTACGAAAGATTTCGTGTTTTT
Organism: Euplexia lucipara; assembly: GCA_921972225.1. NCBI lineage: Eukaryota > Metazoa > Arthropoda > Insecta > Lepidoptera > Noctuidae > Euplexia > Euplexia lucipara. The sequence continues at coordinate 11,475,910 of OV179144.1, forward strand.
AAAAATAAGACATTTAAGACACACTTACACAAAATTACCAACTTATTGTATAAGTCCATAATAATATATTCGGAAAGCAAGAGGACCAAGAAGTTATAACTTATATTCTTTAAACAGTGAACTCTCGTGATTACCTACACTTGGATTTTCAGGGGAGTTTGTTCCGCCACTTCTTCTTCTCAGCAAAAACACTAGGAAGTGGCGAAGGGTGGGCTTTTTGGTAAACTGTCTCATGTAATTTTGATGTCCAAAAATTGCTGATCCTCAGCTTAATATGAATAAATAACTTTTGATCTTAATTTTTGATTGATTTATTAATACTGAATAACTACCTAAAGTACGGTCGTACCTTGGTAAGTACTTTGTTTAGCATCATACTGGCTGAAAATACAATAATTTATTCAAAACCAATTTCATAGCTGACGGAATAGTTCATCCTCGTCTTTTTACGAACGATGAGAATCAAGCGAACCTTAAATTGTACTCGCATCACATTTGCTTAGTCAGCATTCATTTGATGAATCAAATAAGTACCTAGTCTGTTTAGTTTTACCTGTATTTACATAAAGACAGACTCACAGTCGTAGTAACTTAACTTTTCTAATTCTGTTTTACCGACGACATGGAGTTGCGATGTAAATGAAGTCAATTACGGACCCCTGAAACTTGATTTGTGTTCGGTTAGGATTGTTTGTTCGAAAAATGTATTTAATTGTAGACACATACGTTTGTTTTCATTATAGCTAGCATATTAGTATGAAGCAAGCTCCTTTCATAACTAAGGTAAGTTTATCTTATTGTATTACAAATAATTACCTAAACATAACTGACGAAATGTGGGTGTCCTATAAGTAGATACAACTCTGCCTAAACTCTTAAATTCGATCGTGTAATTCGATGCTCATCTAAATAAATTTAATTAAACCTTCGTGTAATTTGCTAATTAGTATCGTTTGTATGTAAAGTATTCGCGTGGCTGGTTATATTTACACAACACGCTCAAGATATCTGCATTTAGATAGACATCTTGTTCCGTTCCCAATGTACTTGATCGCGATTGGCAAAGCACCACGAAAGACGAGTCTTTATGTACCCTCCAACAGCGCCATATTACAATGTAACATCTACACATACATTCTGTACCTAGTTACGAAGATAATATCTGAAATCGAAAGTAGGTTTCTACGAATAAAATACAAAAGCTCGTGAAAGTTTATATCAAAAATGTTCACATCCAATTTGTAACAATTGTTACAGCACCACCGTTCAGCGTCCAGTCCGATCGTTGAAATAAGAATATGAGCCTTTTCGTGAACGTCCAATACGACTACGACGTGAAGGGAGAAGATAGCTCGACTTAATGTAATATACCTATCGGCGAAGGCAAATTCATATAAAATAATACTTTGTAGGCAAAACGATCGAGAGTCCCTCGGGTGTCGTAAAACTGCTAAGCCTTCGCCTAAATTGAGAAACTTGTTGAAAAATCTCACATGTGGGATACGAACGTGCGAGTTATTTTTCAACATCTAATTGGACCGCCGCCATTGCTTCGACATGGGATTTTTAATTAAAAGTGTAATTCGGAGTTTTTACTTGTTTAATTTCCTTTTGATGCAAAACACGAAAAGAAAACACGTCCCATTTATGCGGAAATTAGACTAAAAGTTAAAGTCCACACGTCCGGAAAATAGACGAAAAGATAACACAATAAATGCAGTACAGGATTACACGACTCAAAATACACTTACAAGAGCAGCCAAGTTAAAGCAAACTAGTCCAAAAACTATTGACATGTTTTAATTCAGGAATGTAAATCTCAACAACAGCTTTGCGCACCTCATTGATGAATATTACATTACGCGGAGCACGTAGATCCACACAAATCTGAGATATTTTTGTAAGGAAACACATTTCACTCGTGGAGTTAGTTACGCCCCTGTATCCGGCAAAACCCCAAGAAAAGCCTCTCGCCGCCAAATCTCCTGCCTGTCCTCTAAAATACGTAAGAAGGAAACTGCAAGTTTGCTTGTCGTGATGAAACAAGATATCGAAACATTCCTGTTTGTATACATTCTATTTATTTCTAAAATAACGTCGGTTTCAAGTTTATTTTAGGCGTAAAATATAGTGTTATGAAATCATATAATGGTTGACGTTAACATTTGATGCAAATTACTCGAGGAATCTCAGTTAGTTTGAAACAACAAAGATAAGTAACTCTGCAGAAAGACATACATTAAGACGTCTGGAGATGACTGCTTCCATTCCGCTAAAATAACTGCACATTAAAGTTTTATCATTACAGATTGAACGCGGGAGCTGAGGTAGGATTTATAGAAATCCCCCAGAGCTCATGAGTAGAGCACGTCCAACCGATTCTACTAGATTCCGCCGTCCTGTAATTCCGCAATAAGACGATCATAAATGTCCAACTTAAATTGAAACAAAGAAAGGATAATGTAAACCGCTAACGTGTTCTACAAGAAGCGGGAGGGCCTCGAGATAGACCCGGGAAAGGTCAGACACCGGTCTACTTTTATGTAAGCAAAGGTTAAATAAAATATTTAGACAAACTAATGGAGCCCAAAAATTTAAGCAAAATGAGGAATTAATATTTAATTAGGTAGGTTGATCTCAAAACGGGAATCTAATTCATGAATTTAAAAGGAAACATTTTGTTTCTATTCTGAAATGAAATAAATAACAAATGGTCCCATATAAAACCGCATTCATTCCACTCAAGCTAGTGACGTAGTAAGCAATAACAACAGGAAATGTTAATTGCAACGCCACAATCATTTGCTGCAGTTCAGAGCTGTGACTGCAATCTGCGAGCGAGCGAGGTGTGTGCTCACAGTGAACAATTGAATCTTCTTGAATATTTATAGGTGTTTAGTGCCTATATTATTGAAAAAAACACTCAATTATGTTTCAGAAATTCGTTGCTAAAGATTATTAGGGTTTGGTAAAAGTGTCTATACACCGTGAAATTTAAATTGTTTTTTTTTTGCATGTCAGGACGGAGGAACTGATCGGTAAAACAACTTTTACTATAAGACTGCTCCTGAATGTAAAAAAAAGATCAGGTGCTTCATACATAATTGAAAATTTACCAAATGAAAAAGTATGAATCAACTGATATTTTTTTGATATTTCAGGATTAGTCTTATAGTACAAGTTGTTTATAATGATGTTCATTGTTCAGTAGGTAGGTAAAACAACCATTAAAATGTCACGGTGTACAAAGGAATAAATCCCATATTCAGTATATTAATACGTTAAGCGAAAACTTTGGATCTCTTTGTAAGAATGTTGCACGCACGTAGGGGTGTCATATTTCGCATAGGTAGTTAAATTTTGTATGGAGACAAAGAGCTTTAAGCTAAAATAGTCGCATTTTGGCCACTAGACGATTACTGGTGATGATATTTGTCACCTTAGAAAAATCGCCTTTTGGGCTCCTGACCTGGTAATCTTAGTTCCATAGATGGCCTACATAATAACATAAAGAGGAGATATTTGGTGAACAAAAATTAAACGGTTGAATTTTGACCACTTAGCTAACTTCTAGAACCAATATTTTCTAATACAAACATAAAAATAAACTAACTCCTTTTTTACCATGGGAGTAGGCAGAAACTACAGAACACCTGCTAGAATCGTAGTAAATACTTATTAATGTCTAGACTTCCCACAATGCGCAACAATATCATCTCCATTACGTAACAATCGATAAATAACGCCCAAGCCGCGGGTCATAAACCAAGTTATTATAAATGATCCATTCAAACTCCGGCCTAAACGCTCAGTTTTACATTCATAAACAATTTGTAATACTTAATGTTGACATTTGTATAGTCAAGAGATTCACTTTGAGAAAACGTAGCGAGATAATACGAAGGACGCGTTCTACATTATCTCAGTTTAGCAGGCACATTTATCAGGCTGTGGTCACATTCCACTAACGAAAAAATATACGGATTATATACCTTAACGAAAATATTGCTGGATTTACGATATGGCCGCCACTGGCGTCGTGACAGAAATAGAAAATATCTGATAGGACCGCCTTGCACATAACATACATCATGTGATGACAGCAACATGACTAACCGTTAACAAACATTCTACAGAAAACACTGCACGGAAAATACGATAAGTTTTCCTGTCCCTCTATCAAATATGAAAGATTGACATTACTAATAAATAATTGAAAAAAAAAGAAATACTTGGAGTTTATTCACAGGTTCAAATAGACTGAACATAATTAATGTTGTTTTAAACTTTTAGACGATTCCGTTAGTACATAAATCTTTGTTACTACACTAACTAGACTTGAGGTGGTCGTAGCTAAATAATAGTAGTGAAATATGAAATAACTTTTCAAAGGTTAGGTTATGTGAAATACTTGGTGTATGTAGTACCTACATGTAAGTAAAATACTATGTGGGTTTGTATACCCTCATTGGATCGGCCTGTGGCTATATAATAACAGCCGTGCGGATTGATGGAAAGTTAAGCTACGTTTGCCGAGGTGGATGGGTGACTGTCCAGCTCATTTCAAAATCGCTTCGAGCCTCGAAGAGCACTTGTTATACGACTACTCGTAACAACTGTTCTTCGAGGCTGGATTGTCAAAATTTCAGACTTCTGACTACTCAGAATTCTGAAATATTGACAATCCAACTACTTAGGTATGGTACAGACGCCAGCACATCAAGTTACCCCAATGTGTCAAATTTTCCCAATTGAATATGAACCTTATTTTTTTAGCATAAAGTTGAAAAACGATCAAAGAAATTTGACACATTGGGGTAACTTGATGTGCTGGCGTCTGTACATATGTTGGGGTTGGCTTCCAGTGTAACCAGTGTTTTAAGATGGAGCGTTTGCCTTTCTGACCTCTACAACTCTTTGGTTAGACTGGTTGTCAGACTTTCAGGGTTCTGACGTTTCGTCGCGACCGTCAAAGAACTGTAGTGACGGCTGGGACCAACGTTCTCACTGAGGCACGAAGGGATCTGGACAAATGTTACGAATATCACCCATCCACACACCGACCACAGTCCGCGTTACTAACTCCAACTTCCAACACAACCAACTTTCCAACTTCCAACACACTAACCAACTTCAACACAACCAACTTTTAACACATTATGGTATGCAATAAAGATTTGTGAATTTGAATTTGTGAATTTGCTTAACATTTGATCACCATGTGTGACTGTTATTCTTAACCACAAGCATTTTAGTAATTGTACCAAATGCCGAATCGATTTAATGTAGGTACGTACAGACGCCAGCACATCAAGTTACCCCAATGAGTCAAATGTCTTTGATCGTTTTTCAACTTTGTGTAAAACAGAATAAGGTTCATATTCGATTGGGAAAATTTGACACATTGGGGTAACTTGATATGCTGGCGTCTGTACTATGCTTACGATGGCGCTGTGTCATAGAAACAAATATTTGAATTGGGAAACTTCCTATGGCATGTTTTGACGCGCTGTCATACTTATGTCGAGCTTAAAAACTTTCAAAGAAATGTTTTGGCATGTTTAATCATGCATATTTATAGAATATCAATATGGGCCAAGGCAGAATTTATACGAATTCAGAACTGGAACGTAAAATATTCATGAAATACGGGCTAAATTAAAACAAAGACTTCTCCTTTTCTAGTTTCTGGAATGAAAATAAACGTAAAAGTATTGTGTATTTGTTGAATTAATTAGCAGCGAATCGCGCCAATTGATTTGCGTATAATTTTTGACGCATCGATAATTTTGTTTCAGCGAGTAGCTAGTAAATCACTATTTTAAAACATATCTGAACAAAGGTATTTACTTAATAAGCGATGATTTTCTAAAACAAAATATTTAGTTTAGAATTTTTGTGCCTATGTACAGTAACATAATGCATACTAGCTTTGCTCTGCGGTGTTACTCGCTCATCCTATTTTTTTAGGGTTTGACAATATAAACAACCGACTTCTTAAAAAAACACTAACAGGTGAAAATTAACTCCAGTTTCGGAAGTCGGTGGCCAATAATGAACGAAACAAAACCACCAAAGCCACAGACTGGACAAACTGGAGTTAGTTATTTTTCACCTGTTAGTATTTTTTGAGAAGTCGGTTGTTTTTTTTTGTAAAATGTTTTTTTTTTATGTTTGATACTCCCTAAGTTAACTTTATTCCTAAAACGTTGACCACTTTTCTGACATAAAAACTCTATGCTAAGATTTTAAAAAAGTAAGTTCGTTTTAGTCGGAGCATCTTGGTAATGTAAAACCGTGCGTTTTACATTACCATAACGCACAAGTGCGTAATAAGATACATTACAATACTGAATTAGTTGGAATAAGAGACCCTTTACGAGGAAATGTGTTAGAAATTCTTTTACCAATACAAAGCTACATTATTCTCAATGTGTTATTTTTCAAGCTAAGTGCATGGAGGTGGTGGGGATGTTTAAGCACGAAATGCACGGTTTTGAAGTCACGAGCAGAGTGCTTGCATTGTATATTAGGTAGGGAAAATAGTATCTACTTATAGATAACTTTAACTTAACTATTTTACACGTAGGTACCTATACTAGACACTTCAAAATACGATCTACATGTTAATTAATTAATGAAACAATATAAGTTCTATAAATAAGACCCGTCACGAGCCAACACATCGCGTATTAATTAACGAAGGTAATTCATGTTCAGTTTTACAATGGGCGTAACAAGACGCCTAACGAAGCTCATTCGCTTATTATTCCCGTCATTTTGATTATTATGTTGAACTGGACCTTACTTGGAAACCAGAGGTGGAAGGTGAAAGTTTCAAACTGTAATTTAAACACACTCTCGCATCATGACCGAATTTAACGTTGTGTGTGCTGCCCTTAAGTTATCCATCGTTGTGGGCACGGTGTGCAATGTGTGCATACCCACAATCCTAATTAATACTTTCAAAGTCGAATAATTTATTTCAAGTAGACCATTATATGGCATTGAAGACCAAACTTAAGTTAAATTATATATGAAAATGATTGTATTTGCTTTAAAAATATAAAAATCTTACAAACCGTGAGTGGAACGCCACTCACATATAGTGTCTGTCCCGGACTAACCCGAGTAGACCTACACTAAACAATGTCTTGGCCGGGTGTTTAGTTTCAACAATATAGTCATCGTCAGCGAGTCCGTTAGAAGTCTAACTTGTATTTGGCCACTTTTTAGGAGTCCCTGACCTGACCATGGATAAATTCGGAGGGAAGTTCGCACATGTAAAAATGAATGAAATTGTGTGTGTGCAAACGATTTATTCCCTTTATGTCGAGTCCCGTTATGTCGAGCCGAAAACCTTGTCTCGCTTCTATTACCCCTATGTCGAGTTTATTTTTCTGTCCCGTTTCTATTCCCTTTATGTCGAGTTTATTTGCCAGGCTTTTATTACCTTTATGTCGAGTTTAATAATATCATTTTTAGAAGTACAGTCACGTCCAATTAAATGTATACATGCACATAATTTAGAATCAAATTTTACACAAAAAAGAATTAAAAAACAACTAATAACTTTAATCATACAGTACTATATACTATTATATTTTTATTAACCATCAAAATATGTAATAATCACAGTATATTTTTTAATATTCGAAATTATGTGCATAATGAAAAAGTACCTACATAACTTTTAAAATATTAAGTTCATTTATTATACGGACTAGATTATAAGTGACTAACCGAAATTCAATGACGCAGTGGTGATTTTACATGAATTAAGTACAACAATATTCTAAGAACTGGAGCAACAGAATATGTTTGTTTGCCAGATTACAAAAAAGAAGAATTTGAAAAAAGGGTTTAATCAATATAAAAATGACGTACGGACAGACTTGAAACCCATACCCACTATGTATGCAATGTCCATGTCGAGTTTAAAAGATAATAAATGATTACGTTGACCAAGTTCGTAGCTTCAAAAGTGTGAAAAATGCACTGTACCGTTCAAGAAAAAAAAACTGTTAAGTAATAAGACTACATTCCAGAAATTAGAGGATGTCAAAATTTCACCAGTGATCGCAAAAGATTTTCTGGTTGTAGAAAGTGATGGGGTAAATAAAATTTTGATATTTACCTATGTTAAATGATTGCAAAAATGCATTGCAGTCCATGAATCTGTTCTTTGTTGATGGAACATTCTTTTCAATTGCCCGACCATTCTATCAATTATATACTATACATGCGGCACATTGGTAGTACCTCAGACAAAACCGTAATAGTGCCGATCATATGTGTGCTGTAACCTGATAAATGCTAATCGACCTATGTGCATATGTTTGAAATGATAAAAGATTACATTCCAGAATCCAACCAAAAAAAATTAAAATCGATTTTGACATTGCAGCAATAAACGCTATTAAAGAATTTTTCCATTAGTTGATATAAGCGGATGTTTTTTCCACTTCCATAAGGCGTTGTGGAAAAAAGGAAAACAGACCGGAGTAGCAAATGTTCCCGGTGGAAAAAAATATATTACTATCTGTGCAGCCACAGCACATCTTCCCAAAAATGACATCCCAAAAGCATGGGTGTTATTATTATAAAGTTCACCTGAAGGCAATGAAGCTAAATCATTTAATGAATACGTAACATCGCAGTGGATTAACAAAAATATTTATTTGTTTTGTTGTTACAACGAACGCCACAGGACCACAAACCCAGTAGAGGGATGGCATAACAGGCTAAATAAAAAGCTTAGTAAAAGACCTCCGCTATATACTCTCATTAGCACCCTTAAAGATGAGGCTAAAGAAGCTAGGTTTAAGATAGACCAGGTAAATGTCTACAACGACGACAATCAGAACCTAAGAAAAAAATGATTTGTCTTAAACGCCTATCAACTGTAAGATTTGATAAGTGATTATTTTTTAATTATTTATAATATACATGTTACCTAGATTCATACAACGTTATAATGTAAATCAATAAAGCTAATTTAAAAGAATTATTTACTTATTATAAAGCTGTATCTTTTTTTTACATTTTTACTAATAGTGATGATTATACTGTGATTTATTTAGATTAAGAAAGTTACTTTTACAAGAAGAATTATTTTTTACTGTAACACTATGCAACAATAGTGATAATTATACCGTGATTTATATGTTTAGATTAAGAAAGATTAATTATGAAATTAAGTAATAGAACAAATAATAAAACAATGTTTTATGCCATTTGCTTTTAATTAACATCCCTGACTGTACCTGTTCATTAAACTCGACATAAAGGTAATGGAAAGCGTAAAATATCAATACTTTGGAGAACAATAGACTTCCAGGCTCGACATAACGGGACTCGACATAAAGGGAATAAATCGTGCAAACTGCCCCAACTACAAAATCCTTTGCCAACTTTTTTTAGAGGGCGTCTCGCAGTGCACCCTAATGGGGGGTTGGCGCTGCTATCTGATTAACCGGTCAAACCTGTTGACGACCTCAATACACCTCCAGCCAGCCGTACCGTGTACCCTAAACTAGACTACACGGTATACTTCTTAGGTTTCTTACTTCAAAAGTAAAAGGATTAATGATGAATCTACAGTCCACGTAGATGGCTTGGTGATCGGTGTTTTTACACTCTGATGCATTGTTATCATCTGCTGGACCTTTGGAGGGTTGGCTACCAATCTAATCGGCTGCAACTGTTTACAAGTTTAGTAGGTACTTAACCTGGAGTGACTGCCTGTCCGAACTCCATAATTCAGTTACTACGAAACAAGATGCTTTCGGGGTTCTGGCTACTAATAGTAAAGACTATCGAAGATTAAAAGGCTAATAATGTCAAATGGGATCAACGTATTAACATGCTTCTCGAGGTACGGAGGAATCTCGCAATGTATTGGGTTTAGGATGGATACCCATCCACGGACTGACTTCGTCAAGTATAGCTAAACTTTCCATCGACCCGTGTTGCTAATAGTATTATATTCTGTCAAAGTCACACCTTGTAAAATTTAGTGAAGTAACCTGTCAATGTCGAATTCGTCCACAATTCACTTACAATTTCACAGGGTGACTTTGACAGAATATAATAGCATTGCATTAAATATTGTTGTTAGCGTAAATGAAGCATAAGAAGTAGGCATCAATTCAAAAATCATAGCAAATGCCAACATATAGTTGCTGCTACGGAAAAGGGCGTGGCGTGAGTTTATGTACCATTATCTGTGTTAATAAAAACAAGAATAAGAATTTTAAAATTACGACTTAGTAGGTAGTTTTGCTATTGTAAAGCTACCTACTTTAATATTATTACGCTTACTATGTACCGTATCTCGAATAATTTACAAGTCGCATCTGGTAGAGAGAATTTTGCAGCAAGAGTCCTGTGTCTAGTGTTTTCTTCTTTTTAACGTTTCTTCTAGAAGAGTTACATAAAATAAATATTTTCATCCTTTCTTGTCGACGTTTCTTTTTCATAAAGTTCGTTCTGAATTCCTCACATTGCTACAAGACTCGCCGACCGAGTGCTTTGAAGATAACTAAGAAAGTAAAATGCTAGCTGTTGCCCACGACTCGTCCGCGTAGAATTTAATACCTAACCTATTGTATTAAGTAGACACTTATTATGTTAGTTACTACTAAATAAAATCAGCTATCTTCTAGAGAAAGTCTCGTCAAAATCGGTCCAACAGTTTTGGAGATTACGAGTACCTCAAAATAATAGACAGACAAGTATTTTTTTATGTTTAACTACCATTATGTTCTTTTTCTATGCATTATTTAAGTAAGAAACCTTCATTTTGACATTACAAACAGTCACTTCAATTTTATTTATTTGGATGGATTTCTGTAAACGCAAAGGATTATGTTCCTGTCTCATTAATAAATGCTGCATAATTAATAGCCCTGATGTTAGGGCGAACGATGGGGTGCTTCAGAACCCTTTTGGTTATGTGTGACCCTTCCAATGTCCTTCAAAAGGATCAGTTCCGGTACCGGTACCTACTCGTGTGTATCAAAGTTAAGGTGAATGCGTAAGCTAGCCCTTGGAATACAAACTATATTTCGTTTTTTCTTTGTTTTGTTTTGTGCTATTTAATGTATACTTTCGCTTTCTTTTTCTATTTACAGCTCTGCTGGTCGATTCGGTAAGTCACCCTGTGTAAACTTGAGTGTACCACTTCATTCAAGTTTCAATTTTCAATGCCTAGCATTAATATGGATTGACAGCTCAAGTGCCGTCACGTCACCTACATTTACACGCACATGATTTTAAAGGTAAAATAATTTGTATGGTAAGGAAGAAGTTGTTCGTAATTAAAACATCTTTACCGAAATACGATATTAGAAATCAATAATCATTATACAAGTCTTTGTAAATTGGTCTTAAATGTCATTATTTCAAGAAATAGTCATGAACTTGTATTTTGTTGAGATGATGACTAAAAATATTTTTTCTGAGTATTTTGCATATTGGTTACGGTCGTGAGTAACAGTTTTATTATCACACAAATTCATACCAAACTGCGCTTTGCAAAAAAATTAAGAAAATTATGATTAGCGGGGTAGCTTATGCATTCACCTTAAGTAAAATCCTTGCAGATGCATATAATATGTAACCGTAATTTCTACCTACCCCCATAGGAACCTAAATGTATCTATACAGTTTTAATTAATTTAACATTATGCGAGGTGCTTAAACTTCCGTGTTAAATAGGTAAAATATTTATGACCGAATCACTTGTAAGCAGAAAAACACAGAAAAAATAGTTAACAATTTTACTGTAAAAGACATTTCACATCTATCTCAACAACTTTCATGACTTTGTAGATATATGTTTGTTCTGAGACAACTTTGTCATAGGTACAATACTTTTCCCCTAGGCTTAACCTACTACTGCTGATACAGATAGTTATAAAACTACGTGTATTCGTTCACTATTACACTAAGAAATACCAAAGTGAACACCAAAATAAAAGCCCAGTTGGATTTTCAACTCTCGGCGCTAAGCATTTCGTTCTGTTTTTAGTTGAGTCATTAAGTCCATATACGAACAAGCTGCTGTTATCCATTGAGGAGTTCCCTCGACTGTCTTCTGTCTGCACCATTAGATCGGATACAGGTTGCCATTATGTCATAGTCTTATCAGAACTACATATATGTATGTACATTGTGTTCCAAGTTTTAACAGAGTCGGTTTACAGGTGAAAATTCAGACATAAAAAAATAATCATCCTCTAATTTCTACACTAAGAATGGTTTGGAAGTTTACATATATCTAGTAGGGAAGGGACACATGTATGGTATTGCTGATTAAGGAAATAATATGTAACAAATAGTGTATTAGTGTGTGTGCCTACGTGCGGCTGCGCCAGCGACCCATATAAAAGTTAGCCACATTAAACCATCCAACTCGAACTCTTGTTCCGAGTTATCATTTTACGTTCCTATACAAAATACCTTAGAACACATAATTTAACATACTTATATAAAATACTCCAAAAATAGGACCAACTTTGAGGTACACCCTTTACATTAAAAACAATCGGAGAAATCAGAAAAACCAGTAAAAGATATGCGAAGTCAACATAAAGAAAATAAGTGTCGAATTGGGGACTTCTTCCATTTTTACGTCAGTTAAAAATCTAACAATGCGCTATGTTTAACATTTTGTAGTCATCCAGTTATAGTAGAAAACGACAGTAAGTACCCAGACACGCTTCAATTACTCACGACGCACCTGCCTATTACCTAGTCTCAAGTGGACCACCCCCTGCCACCCCATGGGGTTAGAAAAAGGCGTAAAAGCAAAGAATGAGCAGAAACTAACTAATTGCTTACGTCATACTCGCTTGCTACTAACTTACTAGTTAGGTCATTATGATATTAAACTCTGTACTAGAAGATAAACGTGAGGAGAAAATGCTCGCTGCTAGAAAACAGCCGCAAAACGGTCGATTTGGATAATCTAGCTTGTTTAGGTCGTTTCGTTTGATGTTCGATGGGTGATCATAAATTACGCAATGATCTTCTTTTTACTTAAGATGGATATGATATATCTATATGCCTAGCTGAGGGTACCCCGTACCTGCTCGCTTACGTGGATCTTTGACAGTCGTTACCAGGACGAAAGCTTGAAAATTCGAGTACTGGACTTACCAAACATGAAAACTCTTCAGGAAGACTTTAGTAGAACTGGTAAGGTGGTTGTGGAGGTCAAATTAAGAGTCACTTCATGTAAAATACTAATATTCTGCTACTTCATCTAGATGGATCGAAGACAGTCCCAAATATCATTGGGAAAACGAAAAGATATTTTCAGTCCGGGGCAGTGGTCCAACTGCTCCGTCCAACTAGTTGGACCATGAGCCTTTACTAGGGGCAGTTTATTATCACGAAAAGCAAAATTTCTTTGCCAAATTCATATTTATAATTGACTAGGTTTAACGTTAAACGAAAATACAATACCTAGTCTCTAGTAGTAGAATGTCCTTGTATGAAAGGTACGCTTTTGTACGCTATCTGAAGTAAAACTGTTGCCCATGCTTTATATGTAAAACATGAGACAAATTATAATTAATTAATTTTAAATGCCTGAAGCTCTTGTCCGAACACGCTTAAACGTGTGACAGCTCAGTAATATCGAATTAACACAATCGTTTTCAATTATCTCTTTAACGGTTTAAGTATACACAGGCTTTTGTCGTTCCTTTCCTAGAATTTAAACGAAAGGAGCTTTGAATTTGAACCCGCTATTGTTACTGAAAGTCCATAAATAATTTATTATTTACCTAATTTAATTACTGCTGTCAAACATGGGGGATGTTACAATATAATTGGGTTTATATTGTCATAGTGTATTTGGAGAGTAAGAAATTAAATACTATAACAATACAAGCTGTAATTGAAATAACGGAGAAGCTTCTTAAATTGAGTACAATGAACCCATTTTGTTCATAATTAAGTATGAATAACTTTTACTACTTACTTAGTCAAAGTTGTCCACAATTTATTATGAGTGCAAAGAGCAATTTTTTACATAATATTAGCCTGATCCACCAAAGATGAAATCATTAAATAATGGCTGCTCCAGAAATTTGCATACATGACACGAGAAAACGCGTCAAAAACACATGAGAATCAATTTTTTTGCTTTTCCAATATCTGTCCTTTAGCAAAAGTGGTTCATAAAATTGAGAAAAATGACCTTCATTGGGTATTTAAATTACGTGAACTTAATATATTAAGCAAAACATTGGGTAAACAAAAAGTCCAATTCCCGTAATTAAAAGCTTTCAAAATCTAGTCGCAATCTCAATCCAGCGACAATCTATGTCAAAATATTTTCAAAAATGTAGGGAAATGTGACATATTTTTGACAGTTTGAACCTTCTTTTGTTCTTAAAAATACTGGAATTGCTCGCAAACTACTAAGTTATACGACAACATGGCCACATTACATAACTATGAGTAAAATAATAAATGAAGCCTAACAAAAACGAGGAGTCCCGGTGTTTTCTGACTGTTTGTGAGGTACAAAATGTAACACAATGAATTTACTATCTAGTTAAAAACTCGGGTTCTCGACTTCACAATAGACTTTATTTTAATCACACAGTTAGCTAACATTACCTAACAACAATGTTCATTGTGAAATATGATATAATTTTTCAAAGGGTGGCTGATATAGTCTAAATAGGTTGAAAAACTATGTATTAATGTTTTGAGTAACTTTCACAATTTTTCCATCTCGTTGCCATCTGTTAACTGTACTATTTAAACATTACCTACATTAAACTCATATTGAACCAATGAAAACTTTTGGGAACTTATGCTGTTTAATTAATCTTTTTTTAAATATTTTATTTTGTTATTGTATATTCTTTTATATTTTTGAACTGCGTCTTTTGCTATCTTCGTATGTCTGTCAACTACCAAGATTTGATCTGTATAGATTTCCTTATTTTTTACTTAATAAAAAACATTTCTTAATAACCACCATCATTTCCATTTCGTCATTTATACAGTCCACACGCTCATCATCATATACTGTAGGTTTAAATACCATACCGCTTGTGGCTAAATATAAATAGCCACAAGGGTTGATCTAAGGTAAAGCTACGCTGACCGCGGTCGTCCCGAAGATGCAGCAATCATTACCCATCAAGACCCGTCTGAACTTGGATAAAGCCGTTGGTCCCGACAGTAATTTGTGGATCTTCGATATTGTTATGAATAATCCAAAAGTCTGACTAAACTAGTCAAACAAAAGTCAAAAAGTCAAAAAGTCAAAAGTCAAAAGTCAAAAGTCTGACTAAACTAGTCAGACAAAAGTCTAACTGACTAGGAGGCCAAATAGGCAGTCGCTCCAATTAAAAACATTGGTATTCAGCTACAATTTGACTAGAAACAGACCCCTACACTACCTGGCAGATGACAGGTTTGTATCCATGTGTAAAATCGACGTGTCGTGTCAGTCTCCAGGTGCTTTAACTGTGTGTGTGAAGTATTTTCCTCCCACATACCTATGTATTTCGATAGCTCGACTGTCGCAGCAGCTGATTGATTGACTTATCCGCACTACGTTTCGGAAGTTAGATCCAGATAAACTCCAAAAACATAGTTGATTCATGTTGTGGTGTTTGAAAATACAGAGACCAGTACTCCCCCCCCAATCCGTCAAGTTTCTTTGATAGTGTTTCAACTTTAATACAAATAGATTATGGTTCATGTTCAATTGGAAAAATTTGTCTATACATGAAAGGGGCATGCTTGTAGCTCATACAACATTACGGCTGTTTAGTCGTCGAAGGGTAAGACTGAGGTCTGCCTACAGTGCACCCACATGTCGCTAGTTGTGTTTAAAGCCCACATAAAAGGCAGTGAGCCCATTGCCATGAGTCGGGCACAAATCCAGAGACATCCTGATGTAAAAAGCCAATAGCCCAGAAGTTATGCTCAGTGGTAAGACCTTTTACTAAAAAAACTAGATAGTAAACAAGCTAGTAACTATACTCAGAGAACAGATGAAATTGCTCATTTCAGCTAGAACACCTTTATCTTGTACAGCGGCTCAAGCTCTTTAATATACATACACCTATGTACAGTCTAAGGAAGGTTTAATTATCAGAATATTCTTCGCGTATCAAATATCACTAGCTGTCTTTATATTATAGTTATCAACGCCCACACACCCTTTGTTCTGTTTTAACAGGCATGTTATTAAGTAAGTAGGTATGCCTGAAACGTAATTATGAGTACAATATGTACCTAGGTGAAAACATACAATTATTTTGGTACGTTTCGAGCTTGCCTGTAACAAAGGTATAATCAAGCACACAACAGTAACAGTAGGCCTACCATCAACTTTTAGTTAGCCATTCAATTCCGATGCAAACCAGTTTAGGTTCCTAAACTGATTCGCTAATATTCAAACCATGAAGTGCCTATAACTGAGTGGCGTTTGATTCGCTCATGGAGGAATGAAAGAACGAAATTTGTCGGTGGTCCGCGGTGTGAGAAAGAGATGACGCTAGACAATTGTTGAAGCAATTGTTGCATAAGTTTGTCTCTTTTACTCCAACCTATGCGTTGCGTTCCGAAACCCAGTAGTTATGATTTTAGCGGTTTTATTTAATAATAATAATAATAATAAAAATGTA
This sequence comes from Euplexia lucipara, assembly GCA_921972225.1. Classification (NCBI taxonomy): domain Eukaryota; kingdom Metazoa; phylum Arthropoda; class Insecta; order Lepidoptera; family Noctuidae; genus Euplexia; species Euplexia lucipara. The sequence goes on from OV179144.1 coordinate 11,492,577, forward strand.
TTTATTTCAGTAAATCTTTACAAATAAGTTGCCGGGGCTTCCCAGAAAGTAATCATATGATACTTGTGTTGGGAAAGCCTCACATTTCTGGTGTGAACAAAATTTAGACTTACTAGACTAACAAAATGAGAATAACATTATTTAAACAATGAAAAATGGTAAGTTTTGATGTGTTGTGTCTGTAAGGTGCATGCTTGCTTGAGTTCGTGTGTGTGTGAGCGCACTTGTGTGTGTTTGTGTGTGTGTATGTGTGTGTGTGTGTGTGTGTGTGTGTGTGTGTGTGTGTGTGTGTGTGTGTGTGTGTGTGTGTGTGTGTGTGTGTGGTCGGTTGTTTTTAATGGGTAACCCTATAACTCCGTTGCGTGTTTATTATTGTCTTTGTGAGTGCATTTAGCTCATGTCATAATTCAAGCTACTGTAAGCAGGATTTCCTCTACGTCTTCATAATCAAGAGTAAGGAGCCATTCAGTCAGTTTTTTCTTACACTCGTACAATTGCATGGGGTAAATATTAAGGATACGATTAATTATATTGTAAACGCGGGGGGCTTGAGCTAAATTTTGCCGACTAGCAAAGACAGTACGAGTGGGGTATGTAGGGGCTACAATATCGCACCGTCTTTTTCTAAGTTTGGCGTATTCAAAAGGTAGTGCTTTGTGATATCTATGTATCATATGTAGAATATAAAGTTTCCTGACTGAGAGAAGCTTAGAAATTGCATATAAGGATTTAGTAGAAAACCTATAGGGCTTAAAGTACATGACTTTAATCAAGGACCTTTGCGCCCGCTCTAGATCTATAAAGTATGACTTAGCTGCACCTCCCCAAACCGAGATACAGTATGTCATTACAGATTGGGCTAGAGCAATGTATATTTTATTTAGTAGCTCTGCACTCATAACGTGTCTTAAACACTTGAAAACCCATAAAAGCTTTCTTACCCTCCCTATGGTTAGTTCAAGGTGTGGGTACCAACTTAACCTTTGATCCACTATAATTCCGAGGTACTTAGCAGAGCTGAGTTTCTGAATTGTCGGACAACTTTGAGTACAAGTAGAAGGAGTATGACAGGAATGAATTTTAATTTCAAAGTTGGGCGAGGGCTGCGAGTTTAAGTACGGAGCGAAACATACGTAGTTAGTTTTTTGGGTGTTCAGCGTGAGAAGATTCTCATTAAGCCAGTGACTAACTCTAGCCAGACCCCTCTCGGCCACCAACCTTACTCTCTCCCATGACTTGGCAGTAAAAATAATGGCAGTGTCGTCCGCGTAAGACAGAATCCTCCCTCCGACGTATAAAATATTGTGTATAAAATTTCAACAAATATATTTTAAAATTGCGCTTATGAGTCAAATTATATACCATTAAGCCCAATTTTACTACTCATTAATGTAATAGTAATTTAAATAATTCATTAAAATAAAAATTAAAGGTTTGCTTAGTGTCGTCGTAAAAGTAAAATGATTATGACGAGTTTAGAACACAACACACGCGTTTTGAAATCTATACAAACTTTTTTGATAAAACCCAAGGAGTTCTAATTAGGTAGGTAGTATTCAAAAGAGTTTTTAGTTTTTAACGTTTAACTTGGATAAAGTAATTAGTAATACGAATAATGGCGTACATTTTACATTGTTACGTAAGAAACACATATTTAACTGAAATACCTTGAATTTGGTACGTATATTTCCACATTTTTTCAAAGTTTATAACAAAACGATTCAGTTACGCCACGAAACTAGAAACTTTTTTTGGATCGCTATTTTTGACGCTTTGCGAACCAATTTAGGTTCAAATGTCACCTCATGGTACGAAAAATGAACGAACTAAAACAGCTTGCGATTCAAGTGCCGACTTGATTTGGCGTCAACCTAAACCGGATCGTTTTAATGACGTCTTGGTATGAAATTGCAAAGCAGTTCATTTTAGGTCGTCAATTGAATCGTAATAATAGTTCACAGTAAGCCTCCAGCAGGCCTACCGTCAACTTTTAGTTAGCCATTCAATTCCGACGCAAACCAGTTTAGGTTCCTAAACTGATTCGCTAATATTCACACCATGAAGTGCCTATAACTGAGTGGTGTTTGATTCGCTCATGGAGGAATGAAAGAACGAAATTTGTCGGTGGTCCGCGGTGTGAGAAAGAGATGACGCTAGACAATTGTTGCATAAGTTTGTCTCTTTTACTCCAACCTATGCGTTGCGTTCCGAAACCTAGTAGTTATGATTTTAGCGGTTTTAATTGTGTGTAAAATTTCAACAAACATATTTTAAAATTGCGCTTATGAGTCAAATTATATACCATTAAGCCCAATTTTACTACTCATTAATGTAATAGTAATTTAAATAATTCTTTAAAATAAAAATTAAAGGTTTGCTTAGTGTCGTCGTAAAAGTAAAATGATTATGACGAGTTTAGAACGCAACACACGCGTTTTGAAATCTATACAAACTTTTTTGATAGAACCCAAGGAGTTCTTATTAGGTAGGTAGTATTAAAAAGAGTTTTTAGTTTTTAACGTTTAACTTGGATAAAGTAATTAGTAATACGAATAATGGCGTACATTTTACATTGTTACGTAAGAAACACATATTTAACTGAAATACCTTGAATTTGGTACGTATATTTCCACATTTTTTCAAACTTTATAACAAAATGATTCAGTTTACGCCACGAAACTAGAAACTTTTTTTGGATCGCTATTTTTGACACTATGCGAACCAATTTAGGTTCAAATGTCACCTCATGGTACGAAAAATGAACGAACTAAAACAGCTTGCGATTCAAGTGCCGACTTGATTTGGCGTCAACCTAAACCGGATCGTTTTAATGACATCTTAGTATGAAATTGCAAAGCAGTTCATTTTAGGTCGTCAATTGAATCGTAATAATAGTTCATAGTAAGCCTATCTCATATCTCAGGAATAAAAATGGCCGTTTGACAACTTTTCTATTGACATAGGTATGTCAAACCACAATATTCATTCTTCAGATAAAAGTTTTCCGATTATTGAAAAACCCTGTAAGAATAAATTAAATAATGAGTATTTTTTATTATTTAAAAGCTTGTGCTTGACAATATATTCCAACATTCAGCTCCTTACTTTACGAAACGGCGGAATTCGAAGATCTTCACTCTAATTAATAATAATAATTATAATAATATAACATTTATTTCAGATTACCATGATTTCCATATTTGTTAGTACATACATTTAAAGGCTTACAAAGTAGTGTTAGTAATAATAATAAGTATAAAAATAAGTAGTAGGTAGGAGTGGTGGTTAAGTAGTAGTCCTAATTCATATAAATCTTATGAAAAATAAAAGATACTTTTTGGTTTTTAAATCAGTTGTACCTACTTGTAAATCTGTTTTTCCGTCGTTCCTTTTTTTAATACCGCTGTTATACAGTAAAAAAACCTTGAAAATATCGAAACATTTTATTTTCGGACACAAATTCCGTGATGGCACCAACGCAGTACTACACACAGCCGAAATATTATAACGTCGTCTGTGGACAAAGTGCTGTAAGCAAACGTATAGTACATTTTTGGTTTGGCCATTTCTATTATAGAAACTTTGATCTCCACGATGCTCAACAAGGAGTACCGTATCCGACAAGATACGAAAATCGATAACGATGAATTGGAAGCCATAGTGGTAGCAGATTCATTTCCAATCACGTCGGAACTTGCAGCAAGCATATAAACATTATGTAAGTGATAAATCGATACAGCCGGTCGATTCCCGTGAAACATGAGTGAAGTGAACAATGCTTTTATTGCATTCCACATTAGATCATAACATGGACCCTTGGATGGTTTTTTCTTTCTTTCTTTTTCTTTCTTTCTTTTTCTTTCTTTCTTTTTCTTTCTTTCTTTTTCTTTCTTTCTTTTTCTTTCTTTCTTTTTCTTTCTTTCTTTTCTTTCTTTATGTTTCTTTCTTTCTTTTTCTTTCTTTCTTTCAGTATGGGATGACAGCTCAACTCGCCTTCACTTCACCTACATTTTCACGGGGCGATTTTTACAGAACAGCACTGCTAAATCATTTACCTACATCAAATAGGAAAATCCAAAACAATAGGATGATCCAAAACTAATGCATATATATCCTTATGTACCTACCACCTAAGTTCACATTGTGGAATGCAATAAACATATTGAGTATTGAGTATTGAATAGGAAAGATTTAAAAGCTCGGATACGGGGTATCGTATGAAAGCACAGAAAAAAAAAACAATAAAATCGTTTTGAATCTAGTCTCTACTCGTTCTCTTTTATTCGGTGGAGTACTCTCTTAAAAAAAATACGTCATTGAATGATCCACAAAATTCCGATATATTTTCAAATAAAAAAGTAATTGTAAAGCAATAAACAGACGCCGTGAACTGTGCTGCACCTATGCAAAACATTTGATTGACAGTCCAATATTGTTAGCATGCATATTTCGTTACCGCTTCCATTTTCATGAAACGGCACACGACGCGACGCGTTGATACCGCTCGAGACCATTGACATGTGCTAAGTTTAGAGAATGACAATAGTGGGATTTTATTTAACACACCATTTTAATGTAAGATTTCGCATTAGTTAAATTATGAAACTGCTATTGGCTAGCTTTTCGAAGTTCCTTGCGAAGTATGTGTGGTGTAACAATTAATGACAGATTGAGGAATGATATGATAAGGCAACGTTGTGGTTTAAAAGAAGATGTGGTAAAAAAATTGAAAAGAGTATGCTTAGATGGTTTGGTCACGTTGAAAGGATGAATTAAAGGCGACTAACGAAAGGTATTTACAAGGCAGATGTACCTAAGTGGGAACGCCGGTAGGGGACGCCCTAGAAGGACATACACACACACATACGCACGGACATATACTTATTGGTGAGGTTCTTCAGAGAGGTCATGTGCGTAGTACTCGCAACCGGCGTGTGTGTACGACAACATGTATGAATGTAAACGAAGCAAAAGAAGTATGTAAGAATCGTAGCATTTGGCGCTCTGTAGTTGCTGCCTACCCCCATGGGAAAAAGGCGTGAGTTTATGTATGTATGTATGTATGTATGGCTATCTTTTCCTTGCTGGTGACTAACTAGCGTCCAATTGCGCACCAAACCCTGATGACAACTGAAAATATGTTCTTTATGTGGACTTCAAGTTACAGTGACTATTAGATGGGGTACCTACTATGCGTTTCGTCACATCCATACTGTTTTGAATATTTTTATGGTGACATCTCTGTTAGTGCTCATGACGTCATCCTCGATACACACTAATGATGGCCAATATAAAACTAGCTGTTTGTCAGTTAATAGTTAAACATTTTGCCCTGCTGATTTCTGTCTGCACTTTAGTCCGTATTCAGCAGGCCTAGCCATATTACAGATTCTATTGCGACAATAGAACGATTATGACGTATATGGAATCAGCTGTTTGTCAACTGTCAACTGTCAAATGCTAACGAGTAGAATTTGTAATATGACTGAAAATGAAATGCACTTGACAGTTGACAAGCAGCTGATTCCGTACAAGCCATTTTCTTTCTATTATCGCCTTAGCGATTACGATAATAGAAATAGAATTTGAAATATGGCTAGGCCTGCAGGTCCGAAATTATTCCATGGAAGAGTACCACTAGGATAAATTATCTTCCTTTACCCCGTCATTGTCGACGTAAATCGTGTTATGCTAATAAAAATGTAGCTCATCTGTTATTGTAAACAGGCCATATTTTCTGTAAAATCTAACCGACACTGAACTGAGTCATGAAATTATAATAAAAAGGTGAAATCTTGATTCAATACGGGGTTAAATGTATCCTGTTCTGGTCATCATTGCAAACAATGTGCATAATGAAGCATTATTTGTAACAGTCATGTAAGAAAATAAAAAAATGTTCTGCAATGCGTTATAGTAACAGTAATGATGGGCTTTTGAATATTAAAAATATCCATTGTACACATGAACCTCATTTTAATTTGTTATTTTGAGGTTATAACAATTTAGCAATGAGTTGTTTTAAATTACAGCGATGAGGTGGAGTACTTGACGCCTGAGTGTTCCGGGTTTGTTTTTCTTTGGTTTTTTTTAATATTATTATGTTATTTGTAGTTAGTTTTAGTGTACACATTTAATTTATTTTAATTACTTTCAAAATATTATAATGTTGCTGTGAGTGTAACTTTTACATGGTACAAAACAATATGTTCGAAATGTGCTTTTCCTTCCTATAGTAACAAGTAAGTAATGTACCTGGCTGGGATTTATACAAAATACTTATTTTGTGAGACACACTTTTCAAATTAACTATTTTTGACAAGCTCTTTTTTTTATTTTTACCTTATTTGACGTTAATTTGACGTTCACATTTTGGTCGTATTTTTCAGCACTCCTATTATTACTATTTATTTATTATACGGAATGAATCAAAATGATGTTTCATGACATATACCACAGTTTGTGGTGAACCTATTCCTGTATAAAACTATTTAACTATTTATGTGTGAAATTGTAACAAAGAGAATGTTGTCACATTTCGCAACATTTGCAAACTTCAAATAACCAAATTTTTGATCAAACAAAAGTATTTACCCACTCACTTAATTATTACAGTTCCCAATTTAATGACGGTTTCATTGGATATGCGTACGTATAAGTCGATTTCTATCTACTTGTTTAACTGCATAAACCTAAACCGAAAAAATGAAGGCTATAAATATCGTCCTCTGTAACCAAGATAGTTTAGTTTGTGTAAGGATTATAATTAATAACCTAAAGTAGGCACATTTATTTTATTAAAGCACTCTCACCAAAAAGTCCTCACGCCTCTCTCGCTTAATTTACTAGCAACTGTAAAAATAAAAGAATCTAATCTTTTAAGGAAGACGAAAATTAATATACAAGCCGGGCGTGACGAAGTATCGTATCTAGTGCGTGTTAAGTGATCAATGACGGGAAAGAGAAAAGTGATGTCAGAGCGCGTGACACGGGAGTCACACATGACACAACACTACCGCAATTTCCGAACCAAATATAACTTGCCTTCCGGTGATAAATTGGATGTAGGTACTTCTCGCAGTCGCTGATACTTTCTTTCCTACGTATTACCGATATTTTATTTGGTGGAACCCCATATTTTTATATTGTGGATACGATTGCGTGGCGATAATTCCTTTACAAGATATTTTTTCCTTTATACTTACAAGAGCCGAAAAAAGGCTGTTGCATTCATCACGACTTTTAATATGCCACGAAAATGAAACCACGAAAAAAAATCAGCGGGTCGATTCATTTAATTAGTCCAGTAACATTTGGAGCAGATTTTTCTTTCGCGGTATCAGGGTTTACTCCATAGTAAAAGTAGTCCGTAATAATAAGTACAAAAAACTCCTTTTCGGCTTTTGTATATTCCTACTAAAAATAGTATTGTACATTATTTCACTATCCATCAATAAAAAATATGAAATTACGTAAACGTATTATATCCAATTTTCGCTAACCGGCGAAACTTTCAAACCCCGTTTTCCATGTATCAAAGTTTAAACATTAACCGGAGATCAAAACTCAGGCAGGAACTACGCTGCGACACGGACAGCGGCGTCAACTTTAATTTATGTAACAGGTCACCCAACTAAAAGCAGGATTATCTGTCGTTAAGGCCGCGCTTACCGAAAAGCCCGGTGTTTAAAACTAAGCCCCGCAATCTCAAATCACTTAGACACATGTTGCTTGCCCCATAGAAACAAGGACCTACATTCAGAATGTATTTAAATATCGCTTCGACGCTACATCTACAACTCTAGGGGCAACATTGACATGCCTTAATTACCCTACTTACCTTTTAGCACAGATTAGTGAATAAATGGAGTGCTCGTCATGAATACGAAATGTTATTATCGAAGCCAGGTTTGTGAGAGCTTTGGTATTGCAAATGACTCGGTCAACTTGGAACTCCACATTCAACTTACTGCATTAAACGCATTTTATTGTACGTAGTCACTGTCACGTATTCAGTCGTTGTCGTTCCACTCACACTTGATTATTCTATTTATTTACTACTCTGGTAAACCGCAGTAATTACTCCACGTTTTCGTTATTTAAAAGTATTACAGTTAAATACTACGTGTCTACTATTTAGTGCTATGTATCATTATGTCAATGGTCCGCTAGAATTAGGCCAGTAATCGGCTTAACTACTTATATCCTCAATATAGTCCTGTATTTATAGTCTCGCCTAGGCTCGCCTGTTGAGGTGTTGACATAAGCCAAATTATCTCTAATACAGGATCAGGTCAATTCGTCTTGCCGGCTAAACTGGGCTCAGATTACGCAATGTTCTAAAGTAATCAATTTACTTACTAGCCTTTGTATTAGTAAAATGTGATTGTGTTTTTCACAACACGAAATCTCTCGCACAAATTAATTAATTACAATCATTAGTTTTGTTCGTAGGTGTCGCAAGAAGAGGCCTCAAGAAGAATATGGGTAAAGGCTACCGACATATACCCACGTAAAAGTAGTGATTATTGTAACATTTCTAATAAACTGCTCTTCACATTTCTATCCAATGCAAACGGTTCACATGCAGTCTGATTTGACAGACTAATGGTACCTTCCTTCATAATACCTGTGAGGTGCATAATATCTATCTAAATATCATATCAAATTCGGAACTTGTAAACACATGCGTATTGGCCAGCTTGCTAGCTCTTTTGTATAAATTTTATAATTTTACATATTAATGAAACATCTATAACGTTAGCCCATCCATGCACACTTTCACTCTTTTTTCATTACGCGTAGCGTGTATACCATGTCTACCATACACCTATTTGTTGCCCAAGTTTATCCAGACGGCTGACCAAGAAAATCCAGTCGCCTTTGTCTAAGGCAACAAAATCGACATTTGAGTTGCCTTTGTTGCATCGTATATGTAAATCGCAGCCATTGTTCTGCCACCTTTCTAACGCCCGTTATCCAACCATTGCTCCGTCAGACCAAAAATAGGTATAGGGAAATGTGAGGCCTTTTACTAACCAGCAAGCCTAGCCATAATTATTACAAATTCTATTTCTATTGTAGAAAGAAAATGGCGTAAATGAAATCAGCTGTTTCTCAACTGTCAAGTGTATTTCATTTTGAGCCATATTATAAATTCTACTCGTTAACACGGGGGCTTAGACAAAGTAACAATTATACGCCATTTTCTTTCTATTGTCGCCTTATCGATTACGATAATAGAAATAGAATTTGCAATATGGCCTGCAGATAGAAACACTTTGGTTCTTAAATATGAAGAAATTTTGAATGGCAATGATATTATTAAAAAGGTGTAGATAGGTTACCTAAACTACATTCGATTTACAAAACACACTTCAAGGCACACTTCAAGGCACACTAACGCATGCACGCGACCATTGACGGCGCGACGCGACACTGAGGTCAAGTGTGGCTAGTTAGCCACATTTAAACGTGTCGCTTGATGAGCGCTTATAAGCTATCTTGGTCTTATAAATTCAGTCAGTCGTTTGATTTATTTGTAACTAGCTTCTGCCCGCGACTTCGTTCGCGGATCCTGTTGCTTATGCCAGCGACAACGGGGTCGTCAAAATCGAAGATCTGAAACATCTGATGTCGAATTCTATAAGCCCGGGGACGGGAAATCAATGGGATGCGCGAGACGATTCAAGATGTTCCAGATTTTTTATTTTTGTTGGTCAACAGGAAATGCCATCAGACTTAACAACTTTTGCTAAGACGCCATTTCTATTATGTATATGTTATATTGTCTCTGGGCTTTGGAGTTCCCCTACAGGTGCTCCAGATCTTCAAATTTAGTCTCACAGCAGAAAACACTCTTCACGTGGAATAGTTTTAGCAATGGCACCATTTTTATATCTCTTTCACTTTAGGTGTTCCATTTTCCAAAATAAATTATAGCCTATAATATGTTGCGTGACGTTCACGATCAGCGGTCAGTCGCGCATCTGCTTCCCCCACTTATCTCTAGAGTCGATGCGTATATACGCTGAAAACTCAAGCGTCATGCTTTTTCCGTGAACGTCTCCAACTCGCGAGACAGTGCATGATGTTCACGATCAGCGGTCAGTCGCGCACATATTCTTCACTGGTCTCTAGAGACCTGGATGTAGATGCGTAAATACGCTGAGAATGCAGGCGTGCTTCGCGATCCCAAGAAGTTTCCACGGAGCAAGTTGCAGCCTCATGTTCTCGAACAGCATCAAGTCTCTCCTAACGCTCTTCGGTAGATTGTTGGGATCTTATGGTCTTTAATCATTTAGCACCTTTGGAACATTGGGAAAAATTTGACCTCTTTCCAGGCATGGTTATAGTTTTATTGTGATGATACCTGATCAATTAAAATCTAAGTGGCTGCTCCCCTGCGTTACCGGGTAAGCTACCGTGTAACGAAGATAAATGGAAAAGGAAATTAAACACAAGCCCGAAGGCATACGATAAAAAAATGGGAGTTTTAGCCAGTAGAGTCTAATTTTCAACGATATACCATCGTCATCGAAAATCAGTCCTGAACTGTTCCCGCCTTCACCGCGTAGTACTACTTATGTTATTATATAATTATGCAATGAAATTAGTGATAGTTTTAATTTCTATATCAAATGTTTCTGATCTTTGATTTTTATAAGTCAACAGGAAATGCCTATCAGACCGAACAACTTTTGCTAAGACGTCATTCCTATTTGAGTTATGGTGTAGCTGGGCTCTTGGAGTTCCACAAAAGGTGTTCCAGATCTTCGATTTTTATACGTCAACAGCGAGTGCTCATAAGGCTGAACAACTCTTGCTAAGACGTCATTCCAATATATGTTATAGTGTAGCTGGGCTCTTGAAGTTCCACATCAGGTGTTCCGGATCTTCAAATTTATTCTCTCAGCAGAAAATGCTCATCACGTGGAACAAGTTTTGCTATGGGACCATTTTTGTATCGCCTATAGTTTAGCTGGTCTGTTGCGGTTCTGCATCAGGTGTTCCGGATCTTCAAATTTATTCTCTAAGCAGAAAATGCTCATCACGTGGAACAATTTTTGCTATGGGACCATTTTTGTATCGCCTATAGTTTAGCTGGTCTGTTGCGGTTCTGCATCAGGTGTTCCAGTTTCCAAAATAAATTATAGCCTATGTGTTGACCAGACTTAATATCTATACAACAAAAAAAAATCATTCAAATCCGTCCAGTAGTTCCGAAGATTAGCGTGTGCAAACAAACAGACAAACAGACAAACAGACAGATTTTTTTTTTTGGATTCGTGCTCTATTACTGTTTCTAAACCCCCCTCAATTATTATTTTTTAAATATATTCAATGTACAGACACAGTTTTTTTACAGTCTTATTATATGTATTATATGTATAGATGAAAAGCCACTTATGAAAGTGTCCTAAGATTGCCTATTAGTTACGAAAGATAGGTACTAAAACGTTACAAAAATGAAATGGTAAGAAATGGCGTGGCGTTGCGCGTCGGTTACAAAATTATACATTCTGACGTTGTAATTTACTCTCAACGGATGGGATTTATGATTGCTCTACTCGGGCCACTCTCATCGTATTAATATTAGTGGGGTGGAGCGGGAGACAGAGACATCGCTCCTAGGAAACCGATCTCGAAACAAACCCAATTAAACGCGCCCGCGCCGCGCCCGCACCCGTACCCAACCAAAAGACAGCTAAGTACAGAAAACCTACTCCATGCAACAAGTAAACAAGCACAAACACATAAATGCATACGGTGATCTCAGTCTATCTCACACGAACGCCAGTAGTAAGTGCGCATACACTTGCTGTTCGTAGAGGTGTGTGTCTGTGTGTGTGCAATTTCACTTCTTGTACACTGCTGACCTTCTGTATTATCTATTCAGTGCCGGTACCGCGCCCGCACCGCTCCTAATCATCCACCCTGTGCCTTCTGTTTTACGAACCTAAATAAATTATCTGCCTTTTAAATGAATCATCGCTTTTAAATACTCTTCTAGGGTTACAAACTTAAATATTGCTTTCAAATAATGTCTTCACTAAAAATTTACTTAAATATCTAGGAGAGTCTGTTTTTGTTTGACCCTTCATTTTGGGCGTACAAGGATCTAATATAATGAAAATATAGCGGACATACGTACCTACTTCGGATATAAATCAGTTTGTCGGAAAAACTGCTTCCAACATATCTCTTTATTTGTGTTCCCATCATTACGCTCAATTTCGAGAAAGAGGCCTCTGGCTAAGGACGGGTCAATTGAACGTGCGCTTACCAAAGTCAGTTCGTGGATCATCAATAACATATTGAACCCCCTTCGTGCCCTGGAAATCACGTTAAACCGTTGGACCCAACTGTTATTCGCGAATATTTTGCAGTCTTAACCATAGACGTATAAAAAGTCCCTACTCAAATATAGAGTACAGTTGCGTTTCTATGATTTTCTGTTCAAAGGAGTTGCTCATATTAATGAGTCTTAAAGGTATTTATTTCAGTTACTTAAGTTCTTAAATCGCACCTTGTATAAATAAGCCAGTAATATGAAATAAAACGGCGTATTATAATGTAAGGCATATCCTTAATACCACCAGAAGGTACCCAACAGATTCTAAACGCGGCTATAAATCAAATTGTAGGCACGATATTTGACATGTTGTCACCATTATTTTTTACGACTAAGCTGGAATACATTATGAGCAAATACCGAACACACTCATCCTAGATATTTGCAATTTGTACGTCCTTAGAACGTAACGAGATGAGAAGAGATATGTATGGAATTTGGCTATTTATTCAATTTTATGTAAACAGCTTTGTTTGTGTTTGTGGGAATAAGGACTCATTCATTTCACTAAAAGTATTGTCGTGCTTGACTATGATAGCATTTTGTTTCATGAATATGTTGGACTAGAAAGTGACGCAGAGGTTCGCAGAGGCTCTAAAAGGCTTTCTACTGACTTTTAGCATTTGATGCAATACATTGCAACCAAACACTTACATAGAGCCCAGAACATATTGCTCCGACGTGCGTATTAGTGATGCCGGAAGTGTCGATAAGTATCGGAATATTCTTAAATTTATTAAAACATAATATGCATTAGTAAAAACTGTACAATCATGGACTTCATGCCTTAGAAATTAGCATTTTGTTTTTAATTTCTTGATATTGAAAAAGAATATTAGGTACTTCTGTACAGACGCCAGCACATCAACCTACCCTAATTTGTCAAATTTCTTTGTTAGGATTTGAACTTTATTCGAAACGTTATGAGGTTCATGTTCAATTGGGAAAATTTGCTGACGTCTGTACATTGATAAATTTTTGCTAACGTAGCGAGTATTCTATTTTTTACTGATCTGACTCCATCCTTTTGTGCAAGAGCTTTTTTTTCAATAGGTGTTCAAACATTGTTTTCAACACGTTTCCTATACTCGTTATTTAAATATCGATAATCCACTTACAAATAAAAAATATCGGCATCGATACATGGATAGTTTTTCGACAAGCCTAGTGCGTTTATGGATAGCCAGTGTCACGTTGCATGAACTACGCTTACATTCACTCTGCAACGTGTACAAATATAAAATGGATAAAGCAGTATTCGCTGCCAGGATTGGTTGCTACCTCCAGATTAATGAATAAATATCAACTTTAAATATCTGCCTCAGTAACACAAGCTAAGTTATTGTTTCAATGGACTTTAGTGTTTTTGCTTTTAAAACGTAGAATTTATTCATTTAGAATATGAATATTAGGAGGATGAATAGTAGAACTGGTTGTCACTTCTCGTAACACAAGGAATGGCTTATAATTTTGGCCAGAGGCTAAGCATTGCCTTACAATGTGTTATGTGTCAATGCCACCAGTCTTTTGAGCATTTCAGATTTCACCATATACAACGACATTATGACAACGTTGTGAAAGATTTTTTGACGCCAAAATATTCATAGACAGAGAGTCTATGAATATTTTGGCGTCAAAAAATTTTCCTCAATGAGTTAGTTACTAATCATACTTAAGTTTGGTGTCAGTTTTGTTAGAATATATTGAGTCATAGTTTCATTTATGAATATAAATCGTTAATATCGTTTGAAAAGAGTTCTTCAAAAGTGTATTTATTTTATTCTGACTATCTATGATAAACCCAAAGTGTTGATCTTTAATAAATTCATTGATAGAAAAAAGTTGTAACTATTCATAAAAGCCTTGAAACCAATATTCTCTATGGATTCCCAGCAACGATCTATTGTTCATACAGCGGTGAGTTAAACAAGCTACAGAAAATCTTTAGATATAGATAGATCTATGAACTGTAACTTTATACTCCAGGTGTTCCTTCATAACGTCGGAAGCACTTAAAGCTAGGAAATAGATCCGCAATACACAGCGGATATGAAACCGACCGGCGCGTGCGGTTACATGCCCACAGTAAACAAGCCGACACGTATTGCCTTGTAAGTATTAAAGGTTTTACAACAAAAGTTATGTATGGGTTGAACGGGGTTTTCCCTTCGGTATGATCTAATTTTGTCTCAGTAGGAAGGCGGTAAAACGGCGTAATGGGCCTGAACAAAACGCCTCTGATTTATAGAGGGCACGCCACCCAACTCGTACTGACATAAATAGAAAGTGGCAGACACCCTGAAAAGGGTTACGCGGATATATTCCATGTTTGCACTACGCTTGAACAAATAAAATGACAATAAATACCTAAGCACTTATTTCGGTCTATCGGTAATAAAATACTTTCAACGTAGTACACGTTAGGGACCGTCCACACTCCACGCACTTTGTTTGTTTTTTTGTCAACAAAATTGGCATGAAAGCTGTTAGGCTGTATATCGTTTTTTTGTATTTGAATTTTGTTGGATACATTTTACTCTGTCAGTTTAAAAAAGTGTTTTATTAAAATATTATTAATATAAAAAAGTCACTTAAAAAGTCGCTTTACATAAATAAATAAATCCCTCAAAAAGTCACTTTGTTACACACTTTAGTGTTGACGTTTGGTTTTACTTATTTTTCTTCTGACACAAAATCATTGTTTTCATAAGTGGATCAAGGTGCTAATAAATAAAAATGTTTTAGTTTCTAAGGAAGTTCTAAGTTACGGTTAAATGTTATCATTCTGTCTATGTTAAATATTGTAAATAATTATTTTGTGCTACTATTAGGTACCAACTTTAATGAGCTCCTGTCGTCTGTGATACAAGTTTATTTACCCTAGTACAGACATTTAACATTCGAATCCCTTTGTGAACTATCAATAACATTATTCTTTTTTTTACTTTACCTGTTTTATTTTTGAATAAATATAACTATTACTATAAATTAACTCACATCACATAACATCACGCCTGTATTCCCGGAAAGGTTAGGTAGAGACGAACTACGAAGGTATAATACCTACACTTACAAAGCTATCATGTGAAATTTACGTCTGTGAGACATCCTTGGTGTGTGCAAACGTTATAATAAGCCGGCAGACACTTAATCATTCGTCGCTAAACAAGTTATTCAAATGAGATTGTGCACAAAATTTCATCTCACTATAACAGAAAATAAATTGAAATGTAAAAGTGTGTTAAGGGGTGGTTTTCGGTATTAAAATCAATTTAATCTAACTTTGTAAACATTGGTCAGATAATGTAACTATTGGTACGCCGCGGGGGTTTGATGAAGAGCCTTTATGTGGATAGAGGTCAACACTATAGCTTACGTTTGTAAAAGTTTTACAGTCGTCTTAACTAGATTGTTCTCTTCTCCACAAGTTGCCATGATAACATAATAAACATAAGAACCTCGTTGGGAATTATATTTTCGTGCCGTTTGGGGTTGAAACTCTCGGGTCGTGGGGTCCGAGTGCTCATAGCTTGTACAAAGATCAAGATGCTTAATTGACACTTCGCGTGACCCAAGGGCTGGTTTTTACCTTGGTCAAAGAATAAGCATTGCAATACAAAGTAACAATGCTGCCTGTCTTTTGGGTACACTTTATGGCGCCATATTTTAGATTTAGTCTTTAGATTTTATTTTCATCTCTAGTGTATAAAGTTAAGTATTGTAAATAAATAAACTTTTATCAAAAAAATTAAACGGTATTTATTTATCTATCATGCTATTTTTTACTAAAAGGCGTCGGCCTTTTCAATTTTTCTGACCTCTGGGAAGAAATACCGAAAGAAACCCGCCATGGTCACTTTTAAAGTCCAGATACTTATAAGATTTTATTAATACTAGCTGCCCCGCCTTAATACGTTCTACTTAAAAAAAAAACAATTATGTAGTTTCCGACCTATTCACAGACGTACTAAATACAAAACATCCCTACACACAAAATTTCACAAGAATCGATCAAGACATTTCCGAAGTTTGTTACCAAATAAACACTGTGACACGAGAATTTTATATTAAGTTACATTTCGCGAGTCTTACAATGCTGGCTAATCTGCGAAAGACCTTTTCAGGAAAGAACCATTTCAGCTTTAAGTTCACCCAACAAACAAAATCGAATATAACACAACGCCTTATTTTTACAGCATAATATGAATGGCGTTAATTATAACGTGTGTAAATTACATGGTAATTTGTTAGCGTACCCCAAACGAACTCTCCACAGACAATCTCATCCGCACACAACACGATTCATCACAGAAACCCAAACTTAACTAATTTACGTCAAAACAACTCATATAGGTAAACATAAAAGCCAAGCTAATGAGGTTAACTATTCGGAAAATATTCTTCCTCTCAGGGATAATATGATAACAACATGACACAGATATAAGGAAAATATTTCACACGTAATTCTATACGAAAAAGGTTTTATGGCTCGTAAAGCCAATGATCCCAAAATTGCCCTCAGCTTTCTTCTAATCCCAAAGGTTTGTATGTAAAACACCAATAAAATAGAATTCTGACGTCTGTTAAAAAACATAAAATTATACAATTAAAATGAAGGCAAAAAGAAAATGGAATATCGTAATGTAAAATTTATGCTTGTATATGTGTCACCTAGGGAGTTATTACTAACATTTTAATGAAACGTCTGGAAAACCAGACACAAAATATATGCTTTCGTATATCGCTATATTATGATATTTATTATTAACCCCTCTTAAAAGTATAAGGTGGTTTATACACGGTCCCTTATCTGAATCTGAGGACGCAGGTGGACGCAGCGTACGCTCTTGTAAATATTTGATGTACACCCTTAACAGCTCTTTGCTATTATAATTTACGGTATTGTACAAGTAGGTAAGTTAACGGTATAACCCTACACTGTCGCCCACTCTTTGCTCATATTTTATACGTTAAGTAGCGTTAGCCTTAACACGACAATATGACCACTAATATATTTCACTAAACACTTCTTATTACTTATTTTTAATTTTATATACCTGACGTTAAAAATCTAAATCGAACCGAAAGTAACATATAACGGTACTGTTATATTTATGGGTTCGCAAACGCTACTGTTGAGGACCTCTGGTTCTGGGTTTAGTTCTCAGGTCGAGCTAAGTAGTATTTACCTACTGACTAAAGTGCTATAAGTTGGCTAAGTTTTTTTTTTACTTTTAGCTTGACATCTAGAATTTTTCAATAGAAGTTCTTGGTATGGATTTGTGCCTAGATGAATAAACCCTGCGTGTATTACATGGAACTTAAAATATAGGTACTTTAGTAGCAGACGTCACGTGGTGTCGCCCGCGTAGTTCCCGGTCCCGTGGGAATACAGGGATAAAAAGTAGCCCATGTCACCCGGGGATAGTGTAGCTTCACAACGGTGAAAGAATTTTTCAAATCGGTCCAGTAGTTTCGAACCCTATTCAATGCAAACAAACAAAAAATCAAACCTTTCCTCTTTATAATACTAGTATAGACTATTGAAAAGTAGGCAACCAGAGAAATACAATAGGATTATCTCTACCTAATTCTTTAGAGATTACAGGCGTGATGTTGTGTTATGAAATATAAAAAGAATGAGGAACCTATTTAGATGAAAGAAATAACAGAAATATTTTTCCATTTCACATAATTTTGTTACAACACAAAGTCAGGAAGGAGGCTTTGTTGAGAATAAAAACCTATTTGGTTGAAGAAAACGTATAAATACAAACAATAAAAGATGAATCTTTAGGGGAAATCAGTTAATAGCAATTAATTTATTATAAGAACATTATTTTGTAGATATTTCTTAAAATACCATGAAATGCATGTAACATTTAATAATAATACTAAAACCATTGTCTTCCTTCTATTGAAAGTTTATTACCAACTATTACGTAGGTACTTACAAAATAATAAATGCAAGGTTTGTATACAAAATATTATACCTATGCAAGCAGACACGATTATGCTACGATTATGCTTAGAAAAATATTTCACAACTTCAATCGCTACTTTAGCAGAAAATCCGATTAGAATATCGTTAAGTGTGTATTTATAACACTCGACTGAATTTTCTTCGGGTGCTTTATGATAAGCAATTTTATTTTTTCTCAACTTTGATATTAAAATATTTGTATTAAATGGGTGCGTGTTAAGCCAAAAATTAGCAAACGCGTCGAAATTATTAGGTACGTATTCCACTGAGTTGTGGGCGGTTAATAATTCACTAATAACATTAATGAAGTCCAGTTATGTAGAAATTTACGAACGAGCACAATCGTATTAAATATCGGTCTCTTCTGCAGTGTTACTCTTTTGGAAAAAAAAGTAGTAACTAGAAAAGATACTTACTGAATATATACGTAAATATAAAAAGCTAGTTATCTACTTATAATTATATCTGTTTTACAAGTTGGCGGTCCGCGGTGGCAGCACATGCATTCTATTTCCATACCGGAGCGACATGGGTGGCGAGCCCGTCATAAATCAACACAATTTGTTCCCAACACGTTTTGATCGCCCGTTAATATTCGTGATAATTGTTAAAATAATACACACAACACAAATTCATTCACCCCGGATGCTGGCCGTGTTATATTTGCATCATTCATTTAATAAATTCCATTTGAAAAAAGAATTTAGCCGGATTCAAACACTTTTTTTCCGGTCTATCACAAAGCATTTTATGCTTTTTTTTGTTTGTAATGTAAACAGGTTGCCAGTTTTTCAACGTTCCTTTAGTATTTTACGATCATGTCATAACCCAATAAAATAGAGTTTTTGTTTGTGGTCTTATACACTATCTTAAAATAATTGCGCACAGAATATTATTTATACAATATTTTCCCATGTCGTTGCATGTCCTTATATGCATTTCATGTTAGAAAAATTACTACTGTGAACCTTACTAGACACATGATACATCTACCATACTATACCACCGAAATAAAAGTAAGCTTAACTAAATATTTTTTCTTAAAACAGCTTTGAATCTAAAATAAGCGTCCGTGCAAAGAAATACTAAAGCCGAAACGTGAGGACAGCTTAAAGAAATTATAGTGAAACGAAAAAAAAGGAAAATTGTTTTCACAACGTCATGCTCTTACCTTTTGAAGTATAGAGGAAGACAGTTAATAGTGCTTACTCGTGGCACTTCATAGAAAGCGATCCTTTTATCGTTGAGAAGGGACTTAGTTTTCAGAATCACTCCGGATGTGTTTAACACTGATAATGTTTTAAATTGGTTTGTTTATTAGAAGAAGCTACATGAGATACTTAGATGCGGATACTTAGAAATACGTTAATTCTCGTTAACAATACTTAGAATCCATTTTAATGTATTTATTACTTATTTATTATTTTAATTAAATTAAAATTGTGTTTGTGATCTCAGTGATGCTTTTCATTGAAATGCATTTTTTTTGTTAACATTAAAATATTTAAAAGTGAAAATGCCCATTTCTAACCAAGTTTTTTCCACCTGTGTAAAAAATACTGAAAATATACTACGTACATAATTTAGTAGATATTATCAACTTTTATTTAGTACAAAGGTATCAAAAGCCGATTATATTATAAAGCTGGATTATTTATTGTAATTTAATATTTCCGTTCCGCGATACCGTTTGCTTCAAACACAGACATTCAATACCTATAGACCGGACATCACGAACAAAATTTTCGTCCGAAAAAGTATGTCTTGCTGGATACAAGTCTATGAGTTTTTTGTAGTACGCTCCGCTGCCGCTTCAATATTCATATTCTAGATGGCGTTACTGAGACATGGGATCAAAGTTTTTCTATGACATTTCCTTGACATGCCCGCTCTATAGTATTTTAAATCTCTTTGGCTTCAAATAAGCAAATCGTCGTGAGCAAACCGGACCGGAAAACCGGAGATATTTCTGGACGGAATGTGAAGCCAAGTCAGAGAGCCTTGGACGACATATGAACTCTTACACCAGGTCAGTCATTAATCGCAAGAAAAGAAGGTTTAACGAAAGGTATACCTCTTCCTAACCCTTTGATGAGTGCTGGCTTGAATGGCCCTAACAATACTTTAATGTATTTTCTGAAAAGAGATGTCACATTATTTCTGACATTTTGTGACAATTCGATCATTTTGTTTACATACATACATACATACTTAAACTCACGCCTTTTTCCCATGGGGGTAGGCAGAAACTACAGAGCGCCATATACTACGATTCTTATAAACATACTTCTTTTGCTTCGTTTGCATTCATACATGTTGTCATACACACACGCCGGTTGCGAGTACTACGCACCTGACCTTTCTTTCTAGGGCGTCCCCTCCCAGCGTTCCCACTTACATCTGCCTTGTAAATACCTTTCGTTAGTCGCCTTTTATTAGAATAGAATAGAATAGAATACAACACAAGACACACACACATCCACACACACACACACATCCACACTCACATCCTTTCAAGGTGTCCAAACCATCTAAGCGTACTCTTTTAATTTTTTGTTAATACCTACATCTTATTTTAAACCACAGCGTTGCTTTATCACATTATTCCGCAATCTGTCATTAATTGTTACACCACACATACTTCGCAAAGGTACTTCGTGAGGAAATCTGAGAGTCAGTGGCCCATGGGCGGCATTAAAACTCTGAAACCAGGTTATTCACTAACCCACGATAAGAAGATCATCATAAAAAACGGTAAAAAACTTAAGTATTTTCACCACTTATCTTTACTTTACCAGTTTTTGGAACGAAGTTCCTTAAAAACCTTGCGGCGTCCGCGTGTTTCCCTGTCTGTCTGTCTCTCTTCTAGAAAGCAAGCCAGTTCTCTTCGTTTCTTCTTTCTATTTCGCATTGAACAGCGTGGTGTCGCGACGATTATTTTTGTTGGGTGTATACAGGTTTTTTGTACATAATAAATAATAAAACTAACTATATAACGGTGTCCCTTGACACCTGGATGGAACATCTAAGCGTACTCTTTTAAATTTTTGCTACCACATCTTCTTTTAAACCACAACTTTGCTTTATCACATCATTCCTCAATCTGTCATTCATTGTATTGTATTTTGTTTATTTCTTATTATTCTTATATTTGACATTTTTTTTAATACCATTTACAGTAAACTAAATGTCATTTTATTGAATTTTAAATTAATTTTGAATTACCTCGAAAACGTTTGATAGTAAGATAGTAATTTGTTCCAAATCCTAACTAATTCTCCGCATTTAAGACTGAGGGCGACATCTCGGGGTCAAGAACGTAAACCTAACGTACCACGTCAAAACACGTAACACGCCTTCGACTCGCGCAATTGGTTCAAATATTGTTCCCTATGACCCCTCTCCTCGAATCTTGTACATGACACGACCATTACATACAATTTTGCTTTTGCACTATACGCATCTTTTATTTTATCTAAATATCCTTCGAAAATTTATCACATCTCGCCAATCATCTTGCTTGCCTGTAAAGCCTTCACCGCTGCTGCACCATAATTTGGTCCTTCTACGCCAAATCCAATAAATAATTTGAGCCATCTACGTCAAATCGTTATAAGAAGATCGACGAGCGACCTTTGGAACGTAGACCCCTTGCACGTGGCGGATCGAGAAAACGTTGATTTTTCAACAATTGGGACGAGATTTCGAAGAATAAGCCTGCCTAACGGACAACTGCAACCATAAGAACAGCTGGGAGGCCAAGCGCACATTGGAACTAAAGTGAAAGTTGAGTTTCATCGAACATCATACGCAAATCGGTGAGGCCAATCCTTACTTTTTTCCTTCACCTCCTATTCTATGAGTGCTATACTGTGTCTGTATTAAATTTCAGTGGAATTTCTGCAGAGTAATCTCGGAATAGTTCCAGCCCAGTACAAATCTGGTGACGTTGCTTGCATCAGTGTCGTGTGATTGGGCTGAAGACTTTAAAACCGTGAGTACTCCTCCTTTCACTGATCACCAAAATGACTACCGATTCTGCTAGATCCCGTGATAAATCTCCTGCTTTGCTTAGTGTTGATAGTAGTGATGTGTTTCGTGATCTAGTTAGGAAGCGTGGAATAGTAAAGGGTAGGCTTACCAAATTCAGTACTTATTTAGATTCTTTAAAAGATGATGACCTTTCAAATCAACAACGCATTGATTTAAAGTTAAGAATTCAAGGATGTGCTAGTTTATTTGCTGAATTTAATGTTATTCAAACTAAAATAGAAGAAAGAGTTGAAGATAGTGAGTTAAATGCACAATTATCGCAACGAGAACTATTTGAGGATAGTTACTACAATTCAATATCTCGTGCTGAGTTTATGCTGAACGCTGGTGAGTTCACTGACTGCTCCGGGTCATGTCATAATCATAGTCATAATGGCAATAACACAAAGTCCATCAAATTGCCCGTTATCTCCATGCCCACATTTGACGGTTCCTATGAGCGCTGGCTGGAGTTCAGAGATACGTTTACCTCACTCGTTCATGATTCTAAAGATATTTCTACTATTCAGAAGTTCCACTATCTCAAGTCTTCTCTAAAAGGTGACGCGGAACTAGTCATACATTCAATAGAATTTTCTGCTAATAATTATCAGGTTGCGTGGGACTTATTGCTCAACCGATACAATAATTGCCATCTTTTAGTTCACAATCATGTCAAAGCTTTGTTTACTATATGCCCATTCACTAAAGAGTCCCCGTCGTTGATTAGGAACTTAATAGATACAATTTCTAAAAATTTACGCGCACTAAAGATCTTAGGTGAATGTACAGACACCTGGGATACTTTGATTATTTATATTATAGTTTCTAAATTGGATAAAGTTACCGAAAGAGAATGGGAAACTCACAAATACACATTATCACCAAAGCCAAACGAAAACAATTCTAAAACGCAATTAAAAGTTGCTGATATAATTAATTTTCTTCGTAACAAAGCGGACGTGCTGGAGGCATTGCAGCGTTCACATGGTAAAGACGTAAAAAACACTGATAATAAAAAACAACACACAAAATCTCACAACACGTCACACTGCAATGTTTCCAGCGAGCCCAAGAAAACGAACGAAAAAAACGTTAGGTTATGTTTTAAATGTAATGCAAAACATCGCGTATATACGTGCAAAAAGTTTATCGACAGTAATTTAGACAGTAAACTTAAACTTGTACGCGATCATAACTTATGCGAGAATTGTTTAAATCCGGGGCACTTGGTAGTCGATTGTAAGTTTGGGCCTTGTAGATACTGTAACGAAAAACATAACTCATTATTGCATAAAAATGCTAATAGTTCAGTCGCTTGCCATTCTTCAACAAACACTGAGGCGTCAGGTATGAGTAGTGCGCCGGCGCATGTCCCCGCGGCCGCGCTCCCCGCGGTCGCACTCCCCGCGGCTGCACCAGTCACCTCGGACTCCGCCCATTCAATTCAAGTAAACAAGGCACACATGCAAATTGAACGTATTAAGTCTGTAGATGTGCAATCTGTGTTATTGTCAACAGCTATCGTGGAGGTAGCCGATGCACAGGGCACATACCATAAGGCGCGGGTGCTCCTAGACAATGGCAGCCAGCGTTGTTTTATTTCTAAAACATTATGCCAATTACTAAATTCACCACTTATACAGTCCATTAACGAAGTTCGAGGCGTAGGTGATTCGGTAATACATTGTTCACAAGCTTGTAATATCGTTATTAAATCCTGCGTCGATAATTCATTTACTACTCGCATTCATTGTTTTGTTTTGTCTAGGATCACAGCTTCGATGCCTGCCGTATGTAAATTAAGCGCAAAGATCTGTATTCCAGATAACATACGGTTGGCTGATCCCGATTTCTTAGACTACAAAACTATCGATATTTTAATTGGTGCAGATAGGTTTTGGGACCTGTTAGAAGAGGGAAAAATTCGATTGTCTAGTGGTCCGTTTTTACATAATACCAAACTAGGTTGGATTATTTCTGGGCCTATCGTTACTAAGCCGCGCAAAACTGCACCAATTCATTGTAATATTGCTAATTCATTAGATACGCAACTTCGACTGTTCTGGGAGATTGAGGAACTGCCCAAGGTCAGAGACGCGCAGACTGAGGAAGAGCGGGAATGCGAGAATCACTTTGTTCGCACAACTACGCGCAATAGTGAAGGGAGATTCTGTGTGCACATTCCACTTCGTCAGTCA
Organism: Euplexia lucipara; assembly: GCA_921972225.1. NCBI lineage: Eukaryota > Metazoa > Arthropoda > Insecta > Lepidoptera > Noctuidae > Euplexia > Euplexia lucipara. The sequence continues at coordinate 11,517,148 of OV179144.1, forward strand.
CCTGAAACCTTGGGAGACTCATATATCCAGGCAGAGCGTAGATTTCTAGCATTAGAAAAACGCTTACAGCGTTCGTCAGAATATAAAAGTCTTTACACTAATTTTATGCAGGAATACCTCAGCTTAGGCCACATGACACAGGTAGATTCCTACGAATCCCCGTGTTATTTTATGCCACATCATGGCGTGTTCCGCGAGCTCAGCACCACCACCAAGTTGCGCGTGGTGTTTGATGCAAGCGCGCCGTCGAGCTCCGGTAAGTCCCTGAATGATTTGCAGCTGGTTGGCCCTCCTATACAGGGTGACCTCATTGCTATTCTTCTCCGATTTCGGCAGCATAAGTACGTTGCATGCGCCGATGTGGAGAAGATGTATCGGCAGTGCCTAGTGGATGAGGGTCAGCGTAGCTTGCAAATGATTCTGTGGCGTGACCATCCGTCGAAGCCTTTAGGTATTTTCAAATTGAATACCGTGACGTACGGAACTGCCTCCGCACCCTTTCTTAGTGTCAGGTGTCTAAAACAATTAGCTATCGAATCTCCTGATGCTGATGTTGCCCGAGCAATAAAAGAAGACTTTTATGTAGATGATTTCATTACGGGTCTAGATAATAAATTAATTTTACTAGATTTATGCGATAAAACCCAGAAATCGTTGCAGTCAGGCTGTTTTCCACTTAGGAAATGGGTTTTTAATTTTAAGCGCGATGATGATAGTCATTCATCTAGTCTTTTTAAACCACTAAATTTAGATGACAATATTTGTTCTAAAACATTAGGTATAGGTTGGCACAATACAAGTGACAACTTTTATTTCAATTCACAAATTCAAATTGATAATAACAAACCGATTACTAAACGAGCTATTTTATCTAAAGTTTCTCAAATATTTGACCCACTCGGCTTCTTAAGTCCCGCTATAATTGTGGTCAAAGTTCTTTTGCAACAATTATGGCTATTAAAAATAGGTTGGGACGACACCGTTCCCGATAACACGGCGCACGTGTGGAACCGGTTTGTTATCTCACTACAAGCGCTCAATACAATTCGCATTCCTCGTCATGTTATAGGTACGCAGCCTATGTATATCGAGCTTCATGTTTTTAGCGATGCGTCTCAAACGGCTTACGGCGCGTGCATTTATGTTCGCACAGTTAACTCTGATCTAACGGTAACGGTTAGATTATTATTTTCTAAATCTAAGGTCGCGCCGTTAAAACCAATTAGTATCCCGCGTCTCGAACTTTGTGGGGCTTTATTAGGCGCCCGTCTGTATGACAAGGTACGCGACTCATTACGTTGTACGTTTAATAAAATCGTATTTTGGACCGATTCTACGATCGTCTTAGGTTGGCTACACATGAGGCCGAATCAACTTAAGACGTTTGTCCAAAATAGGGTCGCGGAAATCCATGAACTTACACTGGGGGTCCCGTGGCGTCACGTCAGGAGTGAAAACAATCCTGCTGATATGCCGTCGCGCGGCATCCGGTTGGAAGAACTTTCATCTTCTACCCTATGGTGGGAGGGTCCTGAATTTCTTCGAAATCCTAACTTTTCGATAGACGATCACAGAAGTTCAGATTCATTCAAACATGTCGAGTTACCTGAGGTTAAATCATCTGTCACCGCGGTTGTAGCCCAATATTCTTGTGAATCGTCTTTGTTTCCGTTCCATCGATTTTCACAATACAAACGTATGAGGCGTGCAGCGGCCTTTATGTTGCGTTTCATTCATAATATCAGATATAAAAAAGAAAGACATATAGGCAGTCTTAGTCTTGACGAGTTAGATTTTGCTGATAAAACATTGGCTCGATTATGTCAAATTGAATCTTATCCTATAGAATATAAGACACTGATTAATCATGGGACTGTTAAAAATAAAAGTTGTTTGTCTAAATTGAACTTATTTATGGACGACTATAAAATATTGCGTGTGGGTGGTCGTCTAGTTAATTCAGACGAATTCATTTACGGTAAAAAACATCCTATTGTAATTTCTAGTAAACATTACTTTGCAAATTTATTATTTCGTCATGAGCACATCAAGCTACTCCACGCTGCTCCTCAGGCATTACTGTTTCACTTACGCGAATCTTGGTGGCCTGTAGGAGGCAGGAATTTAGCTCGTCAGGTAGTACATAGCTGTGTAACCTGTACGCGTATTCGCGGTAAGACGCTTACCCCTATGATGGGTAACTTACCGATGGAGCGAGTTACACCTAGTCTTCCATTCGTTCGGTGTGGGGTGGATTACGCTGGGCCAGTGCTCATTCTGAACCGCAAAGGTAGGGGCGCTAGGCTTATCAAGAGTTACATCTGTTTATTTATTTGCTTCGCGACACGCGCGATCCACCTTGAGTTAGTCAGTGACCTCTCCAGTGAAGCATATTTACTCACCTTAAAGCGATTCATTTCACGCCGCGGTAAACCTGCAGAAATTTATTCTGATAACGGTCGCAATTTTGTAGGTGTAATGAACGATTTTTCCAATTTTTTAAACAAATGTAGTTCAGATATTTTACAGTTTGCTATAAGTCAAAATATTAAATTCAATTTCATTCCCCCTTATTCCCCGCATTTTGGTGGTCTGTGGGAGGCAGGAGTAAAGTCGAGTAAATACCATCTTCGACGTGTAATAGGTAACGCGCACCTTACCTTCGAAGAGTATAGCACAGTACTAGCACAAATAGAAGCCGTATTGAATTCCCGACCTCTGTCTCCTCTCTCTCCCGATCCACAGGATTTTTCCCCGCTCACTCCCGGCCATTTCTTAATTGGCCGACCACTGACTGCGCCAGCCTGTGATGACCTACGTGATGTGCCTGCCAGTCGTCTCCGGCGGTACCAGAGGGTCGAACAACTTCGCCAACACTTCTGGAATCGGTGGGCGAAAGAATACATTTCTGAACTGCAGGTGCGGACAAAATGGACGGCGAATAAGGGCGAGCTTAAACCAGACTCCTTAGTGGCTATTAAGGACAACAACCTCCCGCCGTTGAAATGGCATTTGGGACGTGTCCTTCGCACTATCCCAGGAAAGGATGGCATATCCCGTGTGGCCGACATACAGACGTCATCGGGTGTGGTGAGACGCGCATTCGCTAAGATTTGTCCTTTACTACGAGACGTGGACCAGGATGCTGCTACTGAAGACCATTGAAAGCCATCGCTAAAGCCATCGCCAAGCTTCCAAGGCCGGGGGCATGTTCCAAATCCTAACTAATTCTCCGCATTTAAGACTGAGGGCGACATCTCGGGGTCAAGAACGTAAACCTAACGTACCACGTCAAAACACGTCACACGCCTTCGACTCGCGCAATTGGTTCAAATATTGTTCCCTATGACCCCTCTCCTCGAATCTTGTACATGACACGACCATTACATACAATTTTGCTTTTGCACTATACGCATCTTTTATTTTATCTAAATATCCTTCGAAAATTTATCACATCTCGCCAATCATCTTGCTTGCCTGTAAAGCCTTCACCGCTGCTGCACCAAATTTTATAATGGTACTGTTTTTATTTTATTTTATTTTACAAATTTCCTACACAATTGTTTCGAAATAAATGACTTATGACTTTATCTATATAATACGTGAACCAAAACAAAATGCTGAAGAGTGTCAGTTAATTCCCCTTTATGTTAGGTTATTTCTTCCGGAACTATTTGCTCGGTCGTTAACATAATGGACCGCACAGCCAAAGATAAATGGTTCGTGGAAAGCGAAATCAACCAGCCAAGAAGTAGGAAAACTACTGTCGTAAGTGCTGTGATGTAATGGGTATTCTCTAATAAGACCATTTCCGATAACTTATTGCTGTCTACAGATTATGCTAATGGGACATGTACCTAAATCGTGAATAGGCGAATCTTTTTTCGGATACAATAGACACTACTTTACATTACAATATTATGATGCACGTAATCCCCGAAGGGAACGACAGTGATGTTCTGTTCAGGTTCAGTTAATTTTTTTATTGAGAAAAACACTAGTAATTAAGACGAATTTAGAGAACCGTTGTGTTGAATGAGAGACGCTTATCATAAATATATAATCATCATCATCATCATCATCATCATTTCAGCCATAGGAAGTCCACTACATAGGCCTCCCCTAAAAATTTCCAATAAGACCGGTTGGAAGCGGCTCGCATCCAGCGCGTTCCCGCGGCCTTAATGAGGAATACAATAAAATAATAGTACATAATACCAGCTTGTAACTGACCCACTGCAAATCAAAGGCCTCTTCTCATACAGATAAGGGACGATTTCAAACTTATATTAACTATAAGTCCAGGTTTTCCCACGATGTTTTTCAGCACCGATATCAAGGATGTCTAATTAGGATTAAATCCTGAACAAACATTTCAATCTTAAAACGGTACAGAAGGAACCCCACTACAGTACTCAGAGTGGTAATAGAAATCAAGATTCCAGGCTGATAGTAACGAATCCGAGATGAAAACGTTTTTACCCTTTCAATCGAACCCATGACCTTGTGTTCAGCAGATGCGCTTAATACCGCTAGACCAACGATGCAGTTAATTTTTTGCAGTGTTCAGCAGTTTTTGAATACAATACACACTATACTTAAATACCTACGTAAAAATATCCAAAACACACACTCCTCGGTACCCAAATGATAATAGAATAAACGGATCTTGTATTTTTATTTTCCCTCAGACATGTGAACGTAAGAGATACGTATTTTATGAGATCCGCTCGTACTGCTGAAATGTCTGTCATGGTCTGCGGTATTGAAGATATATTCATGTTTAGACCCCTCGTCGGAGGCCGTAATATTGCTGGCGAGGATAATTCAATTATCCTCAGAGGTTCCCATGTCATCACTCAAGCGCAGGTGAGCGGGAAATTTCTCGGATTCCCGAACTTCATATATGGAATAAATAAGTTACAATAAAACGGGCGAGACAGAACCAAACAACTACGTGACTCGAATATTTACACTTAGACCTTATTAGGAGCAAAAAAAGTCTAAAAATAGATGCTTTGAAAACGTTCTAAGATTAAATTACTAGAAAAGTTTGTGATATATGAACCTGAAATTCTTTTAACTGTATAAGTAAGCATTTTAATTCGCTTCATAAATAACCTAACTATCCAGATGCAAATACAAATAATATTTATTGGCTTTCTGCTTAAAAAACCCTTTTTAAAATGTAGCGTGCGTTTTTATTAGACGTCGTATCTTTTAGGGTTGTCAAAAAGTCGCACTTATTTCGACACAAGTCATCAAGTATAAAATGAGAGAACTTACAGAAGCCAGCACTTATCAAGCTACTCCAATGTGTCAAATTTATTTGACAGAAATACAACTTTATAAAAAAAAGTTCATGTTTAATTGGGAAAATTTGACAGTTTGGAGTAACTTGATGTGCCGGGGTCTGTACATAGTAATAAGACTAGTCAAGTTCGCTGAGAATACAAAAAAATAAACACTCGCTATTTTATTGTAGGTATTCGGGAGTAATTAAGTATTTCCCACTCCTGCCAAATGAAAAAAATAAAAAGCAAGATAAAACATAGATAAAAGTGGTCTGACTGTTGAAAAATCAGTACGTAAAATAATCTATCTCAAGAATTAATACAAGTGGTTTACCTTACTGGGCCCATTGATTTTGCTCACCCTTTACAGTGTACAGACGCCAGCACATCAAGCCACCCTAAACTGTCAAAATTTTCCCAATTGAAACTGAACCTTATTGCGTTTGTTACAAAGTTAAAAAACGATCAGAGAAATTTGACACATTGGGGTAGCTTGATATGCTGGCCTCTGTATATGACATATGATAACAAACCGCGTTAGAATTGTCTCATATCTGGACTACAACAGGGCCACTAGTAGCCACTGGTTGTTTCTAAAGAACAACACCAAGATCATTTTGACTACAATGAACAAACTGCTGGAACATAGGCCTCTTCTTTGTGAAAAGAACGCTACCCAGTGCGGGTTGGTATATGTCACATGTCTAGTATATTCCGGTTTCCTAACGATGTTTTCCTTCATCGCTTTGAAAACAGTGTTGGTGAAATAGCACCTGTCTTAGCTTGAACTTACGACCTACAAGAAACAAGGTATCCTATATTTAGCTGCAAACTTTAACTTTGTGAAGACACAAACCGAGAAACTTAGTTTCCAATTGTTTTAATCATTTCTTGATATTGTTCTCTTTACTATCTTGAAGTCGAATCTACAAAGTTTCCTGAAAGTTCTGTTTATTGGTGCTAGAGCTGTTTTCAATCCGTTTATAATGCAACCAACAAGTAGTTCTTATCCCGTGTAATCCGTCGCGGTTTCAATACCGACCAGCCGCTTTAAGTTATTAGATTTGAAGAGTTTTGGCGAAGACGCTCTCAGCCGCTTCAATTTGTGCTTCGTTAAACGCTGGTTCCGTACCGAAATGGTAAAATTGAATCCTTATGGTGTAGGTACAAGTGTTATTGGGTTTATACAGCTGGAACTTCTCAGTCCTTAGCAGCCTGGAGTCTGTATTTGTGCTCGATTCATGGCAATAAGCTCACCCCCTGTTACATAGACATTCAAACTTAAGTAATTAAATATGGGTGTACCATAGAGATTCTGCTGCGGGGATTACGGGACTGATGTTATACTTATAATTATTATGATATGGCTTTACCTGCGTCGGTCTGTCTATCCTATGTCATCATTACGATTTAATATTCATGCATTTACTCACGCTTTTTCCCATGGGGATAGGACAAACTACAGAACTAACCTGTTAGTATGGTGAAAGAACATTCGTTAAAATCAGCAATAAATGAAGTACCTAGATGAATATTGATGTTAATATTACAGGTAAAATTAAACTAGTCAAAATACTGTTTTTACTAGCAAAACAAACCGAACAAAGTCAAACGGTCAAAAAAAATATTGTGTGTAAAAGTGTTTTTGAAATCGAAGTCATGTTCTTCTTCCAACATCTTGATAATAAGCTTAGTATTTTCTAAGAGCCTATTTTGAAAAGGGTTCTCGTTTTAGTAAAGTAAATTTTTTTTGGAAGACAGGCAACAGTTTTAATTATTCTTTACATAGGTACCTATCGTAATACATAATATTCTTTTACTCGTCCAAGGTTGGTAAGTAACCCTTTAGGAAAAAACTGTAGAACGTCTGTCTATTTGCCCGTCTTTCTAAATACACCTAAATTACAAGTATTTTAGCTTAAAGACTATTTACTTAAAAAATATTAATTTATTTAAAAAAATATTGGCCTCTATATCTATAGATATTTCAACAGGAGCTGTCATAAGCGTCAATGTCTAGCCTATTATGAAATATCGTAGTCCTAAAATATTGTTGACACGACCTTGTTCCTATGATCTGAGGATGACACATGCCAAGAATAAAAGGAACTGACAGTAGAATTATTTTTGTTAATATTTTGAACGGCAGACAAATATGTTAGGTTATTTTCTACCGTCCGTCGTAAGCGATCCCACTCTCACACGATTTATCTTTAATAACGTTAACGAAACATGAAAAGTTCATGTCCGGACTTCGTGACTTGACATCGTACTTATTGTTATTTCGTGTCGTACCCACGCCTAACCCCGTGTTTAGAATAAATATAATTACAGAAACACGTACTTATTATGATTGCGATAATATTTTGTTAACTTTCTCCCTAATTACTTTCTTAGTTGTTTTCATACTGTTGTCGCTATTAAAATTCCTAAAGTTGAACATTAACAACAGACGGAGCGAAAGTCTCTGTCTTTGTATTCCTCTTACGTAACTGTTATGTTTCTGTAAACACAAAAGTACTGCAGAATATGAAATTTGATTCGGCTTTAGTTAATTCAGCAAATTAGTGGCGGTAACTAATTACCCATCATTGTATTTTAGACTCAGCTGATGTGGCAGAAACTTGAGTTAACACTATACATCACTTGGCGTGCACACATGACGAAGCCACTATTAAGTCATTAATTAAGCAAAGACGACGTAGACAAAGACAGCTCAGATACACTCTACGTAGTCCTTAACAGGTAAGTGATAAAGTTGAAAGTGCTGTAATTTACAGTGGGCATGAAGTTAATGGGGTAGCATTAGAAGGGCACGCCGACGTCGACCGACAGCGTCGCAAACAAATAAAGCTACTCGTTAAATAAATCGCCACAGTCAAACATAGTCGAGACCTTTCCGCACCTCTGCACCCGTGAATAAATAAACATAATAATGTGTTTAGCGAACGACCCCGTGTTTTTAAGCAAGATAATAACTAACATTTGATTAAAAACAACATTGGTATTCCGAGTAAACGTGTACCCACTAAATATTTATCACGAATGTCTAATATTCTTTACAATTTCAAGATCTGCCTCGAACTTTGTTAAAATCATCCATCTCTTTGAGTAGACTTTGCTCCAAAAGGAGGGTCCGAAATAACTATCTGAGAGAAAAGATAAACTTTTATTTTCCACGAAATCTGTTTATCTTTGTACAAAGTTCATCGAATGAAACACAAATGCCCATCAAGACATTTCTCAGGAAACGATTTAATTGTTTAACTTTTTAATTATTCGCACATTTATCCGTTTTATAACGAGATATTTCTGAGGAGCTTGTGGCTAAGTAATAACAGCCTCACGGGTTGATCGAAGGTTAAGCTACGCTTGACGAGGTTGGTCAGTGTATTGGTGACCATATCAAGACTCCTCCGTGCCTCGGAAAGCACGTTAAGACGTTGGTCCCGGCTGTCAATTGTAGATCTTTGACAGTCGTTACGGGTAGTCAGAAGCCCGAAAGTCTGACCACCAGTTTAACCAAGGGTTATCGTGTTACCCAGTAACTGGGTTGTAGAGGTCTGACAGGCAGTCGCTCCATGTAAAACACTGGTATTCAGCTGTATCCGGTCAAACTGGAAGCCGACCCCAACATAGTTGGGAAAAGGCTAGGCAGATGAACGAGATATTTCATCTATAGATTCTGTGAGTTGAACATCCTTTCTGATATGGCTGGTAATAATAAAAATCAATAGGTTCCTAAAGCTTAACTGACCGTGTGTACCGCGGTTGTCCTCTTTCCTTTCATCAGTTTTCCTTTGTATTATTATTTAGTCGAGCCACAAACAGGCTCACCCACGCGAATACTTAAATCAATAAAGACTTTATCAGATATGTTGTTCACGAACTGAATAAAAACATATCGCGCTCACAACGTACCTTGTGAGGTGGAGAGTGATTTAGCTAGATGTCAGCAAGTAATTCCTCTAGCGAGACATTCCCAAGCTGTCGAGAATTGTTTTATCAGAACATTATTTATACAAATGAATAAACTTTAAGTGTCTGAAAATAATAGCTTATTTTTGCCTTTCATGAAACAAACAGACTTTGTTTGTTTGGAATAATCTCCGAAAAGGCTTGCAGTCATTGACGGGGCTTTTACTGGAAGATAGCTTAAGTCATTAGGTACCTATTTAAGTTTTTTAATTTTATTTTAGAAAAATAATAAGGGTTCGCGCAAAACAGATAAAGTCGCGGAAGGTATCAGTTCCACGTATAATATAGCCTATATTATACGTGGAACTACATCAGTGCCTGTCTGGCACTTATGTAAAAATGCATTTTGCCATAACAATATTTCAGACTATTATTGTGTACTTATGCAATTTAGAGTAACAGATATTTCGATCACGCTAACGAGCGTAACCATGCGAAGTATTTAGCTTCGTAATTGTTTGAAATGCGTTATATATGTTGTGTGTTGTGTTAAAGTAAGTAGCGTGCACTTGTTTATATACTATGATTAGTTTTCAAATTATAATATAAAAGCTATGATTGATATGTTACACCTTCATGACTCAGTAAAAATGTTGTTAAACTGCTGAACAAGACATAATCAATTGCGAATAACTTTGCTCTGTTCTGTCCAAACTGAATTTCTAAAAGAATATTGAATAACAATCTTGCACGCATGAACTGAGTATTCTCTAAGTTTTTCAATCAGCAAAGAAGTTTTTTAAATTCAATTTTAGCTTTTCATCCTTTTGCGGGACACAATGTGACGTCTAATCGACGTCAAATCTTGTGTGCGTGAATTTGATTATTCATGATTATGACGTGATCGCCCAGCGATAAAGGCGTCTGGCTCACATACACAAGGTTGAAGGGTACAAATCCGAGCAAGTACCAATGTGACTTTTTCAAATGATATGTTTTTTCTAAATTAATCTCAGATTTCAAAACCTAGACTTATAGATCAAAAAAGTTTGAAATCGCCAATCTACTTTGAGCAAGCGTGGTGATCATTACTCAAACCTTCTTTGTATAAGAAGAGGTAATTGCCCCGCTGTGGGACAGTAACAGTGTTATTTATTTATTATGATTTATGATTATGACGCTGTTGAAATAGTGCTAAACAAAGTAGAGGTCAGTGGAACATTACGGTCAATGCGCAATTATAATAAACGCCCTCCCGCTAGAGATTAACATAACGAGACAACGAGTTAAGGAAAAGTTACCGTATTCCTGAATCCTCAGGGAGGTCTGAGCCGGGAATAATGAGTGAACACACCAACTTTCTGAATTTGCCAGGATCGAAGCCGTGGGGAGTTCGCAATGTCGCTGGTTAATTATTACAACTGAGGAATAACAAAAAGTGTTATACAAAATTAATTGCTAACATTTTTTTTGTACTACAGAAGTGACAAAGAAGCGGCCTGCTTGAAGGGAAGCGGTTACCGTATCCTATGGACGTCTGCAACAGCAGAGGTGTTGCTCGTACGTTGGCGACCCTGTAAAACCTTTCCACACATTTTATGAAGAACCCCATGATATAGTATTTGACTGGCCTCTTGGTCTAGCAGTTGGTGGCACTGATTAATACGCCCAGGACAAAAAATTGCGTGCGAACAGTTATATTTAATTTTAAAATCATCCAAACGCACGTTACGTTTACGCAGCACATTCGTGCTAGGCCCACAGATATGCATAAATGAGTGTTACGACGTTCTATAAACCACAAGAGTGTCACAAAATCTACTTAACTTAGAATTTGCGATTGTAATGTAACTTTACGATCCGTCAAACTGCTTACGACCTTAAAATTAAGTAAAAATCGCTGAAGATAGCAATAATGTGATTTTCAAATATCCATCAGAGCTGAAAATTATTATGTGCGTACATAACAAAAAGAGTATTGACCCCTTTGAGTAACATAATACCATACACAGTCTAGCTAATCCGTTGTGATTCAGCCAACCCTGCTGGACCCTCGACCCCAAAAGAATCAAATAACCAAAAGTTACCCAAAAAGAAGTTATGAAAAACCCTGATTACATTGAATGATAACTTATAATACGTTTAATATGGAATATATCATTTTATTCATACGTTATCCATTGCGGTTGAATGTTTTCATGTATGTATGTATGCGGTCGTGCGTTGCATATGAATCCATCGCGCATAGCGGAGTTTTTATCAACAGAAACACAAATTTCGAGGCAATATAAGCCTCAATGCGACAATAGTCAGGCAGATAGTAGTCCGTGTAAAGCTTACTGTTTGTGCATTTATTTTGCAAATCCTATTTATGACACTTTTTTTGCGATATATGGAGGGGAAGGTGGGGTTTGGTGTCAATCGAAAGTTAAGCTAAGCTTATCGAAGTCGGATGATGTGGATGAATGAATATATTTATAACACATCTAGATCCCTCTGTGCTTTGGAAAGCACGTAAGTAAGTCTCGGCTGTCATTTGTAGGTCTGTGATAGTCGTTTAGAACTCAGAAAGTTTGACAGTCAGTGTAACCAAGAGGTATTGCGTTGCCCAATCACAGGGTTGTGGGTGGTGTAAAATGTGTGCTGATATCTAGTTGCATTCTGCATCCTCTTAGATTGGAAGCCAATCTATCATAGTTGGGAAAAGGATAGGCAGAAAACTGAGTTCATTGCGAGAATATCGGATGGTGCGAGAATATCAACCTAACATCGTTACAAACTGATACAAGTCAAACATGGGTAGCCTAATAATAGATAAATTATGTACAGTTCGTAGAAACTAAAAACTTAATTTTTTACTCGGAAATATCTTGCCGTTCCGCGGCAGCAACAAAAGGGATTTTCCGAGGCGACCGGTTTTATATTCGGATTTTTGTTATGAAACCTTTCATAAGTATGTAAATTGAAAATTTCAGTGGGAAGAAAGAAAGAAAAATGGCGAATTCCTCGTTAACTGTGTGAGATGGTGACGGAATAAATTGAAAACTTTTAATGAGATCTTGTATCTGTACACGCAATTTTATATATTAGCTCGAGCCGCAGGTGACTGTCTGCTACATCGCCTTTATGTGTTGGCCGCCATTCGAAATCTCATCGCACGCTGTAATATAAGGCACAGTCGTTTTTACTTTACGATCTTGTAATGTCACCGAGGCGTATCAAACGGTAGAACACACCGCGCTCTCGGCGTCTGATAATATTTTACAACACAAATCACTACCAACATATTTCGAGCACAATAATGTGGAAAAGGGTCTTGATAACATTGTGACGTAAATTCTCCCGCATAGGGGGGTTAGAGGAAAAATCTTTTACTATTTTTGTCCACAGGTAGTTTTGTCTACAGTGTGTATCAGAAATTTCCAACCATAACCATAAATATATCGGATCTTTTAAATATTTCACGAAATATTATTTTTTCCACATTTAATATTTAACTGATATCTGTGTAAGCTAAAATTTCATAAAAAAAATGTATGCATGCGTGTGATTTTTAAGCGACTGTAGTAACGGTCTCAAAGTAAAAATGGTTATTGTATAAGCCACTTATATATGGCGACCCATTTCTGAAACAGGCTTTTGCAAATGCAAAAAGCACAGAATAGAGTTCAAAAAACATAGTGAATCCACTTGCAATACAAAAAGGCCTAGAGCGGCACGTCGTCCGTTGCCGAAAGGCAGATGTCGGTTCAACGCCGCAAACAGCCCACACTTTATGAAACTGAATATTTTGCACCCGAGCCATTGTGTTAAGAAGCAAGGAAGGCATTCTGTATAATTTCATTCTTTATACAAGTTTGCGTCTTTCATTGCAAGTATAGTTAAATTCTCTTTAAAGTCACAAGATCATTTTGCCCGTTTAGTTACAAATTGTTTAATGTGCTATGCCCGACAGGGTCCAACGATATTTACATGTAACACCTAATTGAGTAACACGTTAAAGTATGCAATATAGTACCTATTGAGTATTGAGTCTTAAAAGTCACGTAGTCAAACTATTTTTATTACTGAAAACTTATTGGAAACCCCAATATGTACCTATTTCAGCTTTCAAAAATGTCAAAAACTTGACATTAGAAAATGTACGGAAATGGCAGATTGAGACTGAGATTAGAATTAAAATGTTCTTTTAAATACGGGAATTGCCCTTGCCTTTGAGATAGCATTCTGTTTCAACAAATAACCCACATTTTAGAGATAGTGCGAGTGAAAAGGCAAGGGTTTCGTTTTATTAAACATTAGACTTTGACCTAGGGTCGTCTGCCGATGCGATAAACTAAAGATTGAATCAAAAGATTGATTCTATATACGTACGAAAGAGGTCGTGTATCCTTTATAATTCTAATTTTAAATCAAAATGATTGATTGATTAACCGACAATCCTGATAATATGGCAAAAATCTGTTTCGGAATTAATTAAATATCTTTTGAAGGGAAATGCTACGTAAGGAATTTCGATAGACGGTTTGAAAGGGGTTTAGACGAGGATGAAACCGCTAACCACGAAGACAATGCGTTATTGTCCAAGTTTGGTGGCTCAATGATCTTGGATTACTGTGCCACGAGTTGCAGATTCAATTATCGCTAGGAACAGTCTTGTAATAGCTTGTGACAAGTTTTTTCTGGCCCAGTGTTCCCAATGGAATTAGTTTTGTGTAAATGTACTTACGAGAAAAAAGTGAAAAGAAGAATTCTTGTGTGAATCCTCGTATTTTGACCGGACTACGGCAAAAACGGTGGGTTAGGATTTTGATCGGTATGCAGTATGTAGGTATGATGTTTTGCTCCCTCATAACATCTAAACTCCTTGTCACAATTATGACTATGGAGGAATCGTTGGAAATGTCTTGATTGGACAATCAAGACATTTCTAGCTTGATTAAATCACTCGAAAAAATACGACATAAAGTTATGCATTAATTATAATCAATTGCATTAAATATAATCAAGCTAGAAATGTCTTGATTGTCCAATCAAGACATTTCTAGCTTGATTAAATCACTCGAAAAAATACGACATAAAGTTATGCATTAATTATAATTATGATACCGAGTATTAAATGAAAGGGCTTCATTAACACATTTGCAATTATATGTATTTAAGCTGTGGCTCTTGGCTTTGCTCGAATGCACACAAGAATTGTGTTTTTTTCTAGTCACGCAACAGATGTAAGCTAAACACATGTTCTCTCCTGCAAATATACATAATAATTAGACAAATGGAAAGCGCCGGATAGCCGTGAATACATCTATCATACTTGTAAAACGAGGTAACAGCCATCAAGCTAACCGATCCCTAATGAGAGGTCATTTCACACGAGGTCTCGGCAGGCTGTGAGCATTCACGTGTAACAAAACATCACGCCAGTATTCCCCGAAGAGTTGGGCAGGAGTACTGCTCTAATAACAGCCACATTTCGCCAGTTATGTTTAAGGCTTTCAACATGAAGTCAGCGGGACCGGGGTGGCCGTGCCGTAACATTTGAAGCCGGGTTCATATAAATTTATGCATTTTTTTGTCTGCAAGAGATCGCTTTTAACAATAAGGCCCCCCATTGTAACACCATATGAAGCCCTTAAAGTAATGATTTGTAAGTGTTATGTTCTGTAGGCTTTTTAAATAAGACGCCGTTGAGGTTGACTTCGTTCATTACAAGATGACACACAATATATTACACAATAGACAGCACAGTGGTAGCAGCTTCACGGACGGGGACAGACAATGAAGTGACGCTGGCATTATTGATAGGAACCGGATACATAAATAATATCTATTGATGTGCACAATATTAACTTACTAAATAGTGATGTCACAACATCCCCTTGTTGAGTTCAAATTAAACTTCTGACCAACAATTTATCTTAATTTATAGAGTTTACTTACTATACTTAATTATTCAATTTCTTCTATTAACCTTCTTGTAGGTTTTACAATTCGACCTGACCTAGTTGTTATGCTTGACGATTTTTGAGAAGAGGATTCTTGAGGTCTAGACTCCTATCTGTCCCCTGCCTCTCTCCCTGTGACGAGTTGGATTGCATAGGAGGGTTCGCAATGTTATGCGAATACTAATGTCTTTAGTGTATTCTATTTCTCCTATACTTTACACCATTGACATCCTCAACAACATATGAGAACACAACAAAGAGTGTAATAAAGAGTATTCTATTGTATTCAATAAAACGCGCCGCACCCTCTCCGCTACCACCGCTGATCCGCTGGCGCCCCGCTGCCCGCTGACTTAAGGTCATGGCACATTATTACGGCACGGCACCGACACCGCTCCAAACCAGCAATTGACTTGTCATTCAATTTAGAGCATTGAATCGTGTATAGTAGGATATATTGCACAATGCCACTATGAAAAAGCCAATGGCGATCAGGCAGCGCGTTTGCCACTACCATACAACTCGACTCGCAGCCCGCGTGCCGATAGCGAGCGGACCATGTGCTTACAGCACGTCGACCGCACGCTTACAGCATGCCGATCGCATGCTTACTACTCGCCGACTCCCGAGGCGCCAACAACGTCATTGCGCCTTCATAAACCGAGATATTATGAAAACGTGCAAGTCATAGACGTGTTCAATCATAAATGCCATAATTATAACAATTGCAGTTTTCGCGGTGACAGCTAGCTTGCACCTCGCGGGCGGCGTGCGGAGTGCAAGCTGGAACCTTGCCGACGATGCGTAGTTAGCGCACTGGCAGCCGTAGCCTAAATTCGAGGCGACGCCGTGCGGCTGTTGTGCAGTTGCGGTGCTGGTATAATGTGCCATGATGACCTTTAGTGTCCGCGGCCTAACTTCCATGTAATGAGAGGTGAGTCTATTGCCATCTACCAGGCACTGACACCAGCTCGCCTAGCATGATCACCATAGAAACGGGTATGTCGACGGAGGTATTGACAAAGTGACAGATGGTAGAAATGTAGCGACATCTATCTCGCCACATACGAACTTAAGACCGATATCCTACATCGCGGTATCAGAGTTATCCACGCAATTTATCAATTTATTTCTTATGGCACTTCAACGACTTACTCACTAAAAATATACATAAACACACATCGCAACAGTTATAAATATAGCGAATTTGTCACTTACGGAAATGCACAGCACTCGCTAATACAATAACTAATAACTAATACTTAAAAGTTACATTAAGTACCATGAAAAATAAAAATAAAAATAAAAATAAAAGTGGGCTTTGTACATTAAGCCGGGGCGACTTGCAAACTAAACAAAAAAATATGAAACGGTTTAAAATAAAGGGATGTAAATGGAAGTGGATGCAATTTATTACCCTGCGACATCGTCTCCAGACTCTGAGTTGGTTAAAAGCTTCGTACGGTATTGACGGAAGGGGTTAAAGAAATTTGAACGTATACAAGTTCCCGACTACAACAGTCGGGCAGTAGTTAGCCCACCAGACATAACACCCGTCTGGCCGGGTGATCCTTCCTTTTCAATGGTGGATGAGGAACTGTACACCCTGTGCCCCATACCTCCAAACTGGTGACCCCGTGATGAACGTCAGCGCCAACATTTCTGCCGATTATAGAAGAAATTATGCTCAATATAGTAGACTATTGTCGACGAAAGAATCTACACATTTCTTCCTCTTCATTATTGACATTGTCGTGCTCAAAACAATAGAAATGTTTCTTTTTTAGACAAAATCCGTTTCTACGGTGGCTATGCTACGAAAAAGTCCCTCTAAGTCAAAGTCAAAGTCAAATCATTTATTTTAATTAGGCCATTTTAAGAGGCACTTTAAACTTACAAGTTAAATAAAATATAATGATTCTAGTTGCCCCTTCCAAAAGGTTGTTTCGTATGGAGAAGAATGGGCAAGAACCTCCGTCTATAACATTTAATCCCATCTTGAAATAAAACCCAACACATCAACGTTTACCAGTCGCGATTATGACCGCTAGATAGCTTTTCATTCGCATATTCCCACTGATTTTGTAAAAATAAACTGTTCGTTGTAATAATGGTAATTCTTGTAAGATTATTTAGTCACAGTATACAAACCCCATAAAATTATGCGTTCATACGCAATATCGGTGATAAGGGCGTACCTTAGTCGTCTTGGCCTTCCTTCCTTATAGGAGTAATCAACGGAAATCCGGATATCCAACGATATCCTTACAACGATCATAGACACTGTCTGGAAATACACTCAAAGTACGGTCGAGTTAAAAAAGACAGTAACATTTGTCATTGCCGATAGCTTAGTTCGATCGATTAAATGTATGGAACTGGTTATTGAAAATGTGACGTTGTCTAGGCCTGGCCTCATTATTAGCGTTATGGCTATACGAAGAAAAACAATGTTTAAACATTACTGAAAGCCTCGTTGGTATAGTAGCCGCAAGCGCTTTTGCTGAGCATGAGGTATTGTGTTCAATTCCCGGTCATCTGGAATTTCTCAGTAAAAGTCCTGGGTGTATGGATTCGTGGCAATATGCTCGCTCCCTATTACATGTAACTTAAACGTACTCGTAACTATGTGGGTGTACTGTAGACTCACCACTGCTTAAACACTGCTGTTGCTTGCTGCTGTTGCTGCCTGCTGCTTTTTATTTTTCATTTTATTTAACCCTGGGGGAAATACAGGTTTGATGTTACTATACCATGTTTAAGTAAAATTGGTTCAAAAATTAGCATTGCAATTTAAAATGACAATGCTGCCAGTCTTCTAGGCACAGCGATGCGAAGGTGTACTTTGACGCATCAGTGTTGGTAATTTTATATTGTAATCGTTTTTTTACTTTTGTTGACACCAAAATAAGTATGTTATTAATGATCTAATTAAGTTAGGAGATTCAAATTGTTTTATTCAATTTATATAGATGTTAACAACTTTTTATATATTTAACTATTTTCACGAGAAATAAAAATCACGTCAAAAAACTCATCCGCATCACTGTCCACTGGAAGTGTACCCAAAAGTCTGGCGGCATTGCCATTTTGTATGACAATGCTTATCCTTAGACCAAGCGAATTAAAATAAATGATTTCAGCGTTATTTACTCTAAATAACTTGTAAGCAGTGAGAGAGTTCGATAAAAGGATAACAAATGACCGGACGCCTAACGAACTCATATAAATGCAATATTGTCCGCGGCGGACGGAAGCGGACGGGACTCACCTTGTGACCTCGGCCTCCTGATTTATTCAAAGTCTAAGCTCGGCCGAAACACACCTACTTTGGATTTAACCCGAGCCACTTTCGCTTTTGATAGCCCTGCTGGAGATTTTCGTAGAAGGAAGTGCGACGCAACAATCCCGCAAATGGGCTCGACTTACTACTGCCACTCTTCATGCAATGCTTATGTAGCTTCTATTTTTGACATCATACCATCACGTCTGTATCTCACAAAGAGTTAAGGAAAGAGGTACCTATAGTACACCCAGATCTAAAGACCTTGTAACAGACCAAAGACACAGAGACCTAAGAAACAGGATCATCCTAGTTTGCAACAGAATGTTTTAGGAGTCAGGGCTCTACTCCGTATTCTTCAATAAAATTGCTTACTCAAACCAGTGTGTCAAAAAATGTTTTTTTTTTGCTAATAAAATATTATTTCGCCATTTATGTTTTAGTCCCAGTTACAGCTTATTACCATCAAACGGGCACGAATGCAGATTTTGGGTTGATACTGAGAAATTCCAGATAGAAAGACACAAAAACACTTTCCCTGGCCCGGTAATCGAACCCAGGACGTCATGCATAGCTGCTAAGCCTTTAAACCAACGAGGCAGGTATTTTTTTTACTCTTTATTTTATGTTATAATGCAATTTGTATTTCCAGTGTTTCTATCTCATTAAACTTCGTAGCAGTGATGTAATATTCTAAGAGTAACCTCAAAACTCAGACAAAAGTTCGCACATTTACGAACTATTACACCCAGAGAGAGATTCATCGTTGAAACTATTACCTACAATATATTTTCAGCGAAGTAGGTATATTTCTTTCGTCTTTAAAATAAAACCTGTGTTTTTGGACAAGTGTTCGTTCGTGGACCCTTTTAATTGTTTTGTTTTTTCTTGTTATAATTTTTCTTAGCTTTTATTTCAATTATAAAAATTGAAACAAGACGAAAAAGTCACTCGGCAAAGACAGGTCCTTGCCTCTGGCCAACTGCTAAATTACCTTGTTCAAAATCTTTTAAGGTACATGTTCTGCTTACATTAAAACAAGAAACTGAATAACTTACGCTGTAGCTTAAGAAAATGTATAAAAGTGGTCCGGTGTTACGGGAATAACTAATTTATGTTATATCGCTTTAAAGTGAAAATGTTATTCTTCAAATGAATCATTATACCTTATTTTAAAAAAACGGAACCAAAACAGTGACTTAGGAAATTCAGTTCAATGTTTTTTACCAATTTTTCTACTGTACCTACATTTTAACAGAACTAAATTTGATCCGTTTCAAACGTGGAGCTTAGTTTGAAGTATTTTTACGTCTGTAAGATTTAAATGATAAAAGAACCTTTACAGGGTAGTCGTTAACCACATAGGACAGTCAATCTTAATAAATCTTAAAAAAAAAAACAATCTTTTTTTAGTGTGATTAGATTTTTTGCAATTTGAAGATTGGTACTTTTGGCAGAACTTGATGTCTGACATCAATAAAACGATTGCTATTACGGTTACTTTTTATACTAAACGTGGCATGCAATCAGCACCCTCAGAGCATGAAGTACTGATGTCTACCAAAGTTCATCAAACGCGGTTCAAAAATAGTTCGCAGAGCAAACATTGAAGTTTGGAGCAATCGAACATGGCGCACGACCGCCTCGCGAAATTGATATGCAGAGCTTTTAGCCAGAAACATGTGTAAACAGGAATACGAACGAAAAAATGTTTATGGGTACACATCCCAGGTAGATAGCACGGAAGATATCGAGCGGCGCTCCAGATTTATGAGCTCATTATACATCGAAATTTACGATCATTTCACAGGCAGCCAATCTCCTCCTCTGCAAATGTATTTCATACATAGGTAATATTTTTGTCACGCTTGACAAGGGAGCTACGACCTTTAAAAAGGCAATACAAAATGTGTTGGTGATTTTTATATACAGCACTAAGGACTTTCCTAAAAAAATATGCGCTATTGCACAAACTCGCAAGTACCTAAACTTTATTTAGGCTCGTAGAAACAGGAATGCAGAATGTTTTATTTAAGAGATTATCTTAAACAATTTTAATTAAAATTATTTTACTTTGAATTAAGAAGAATAAAAGTGAAACGAATAACGCTCCATGTATTGTTAATCCCTGCTTCTTTTAGATAGAAATAAAATCCACATACTTTCTTAATTTTTTTTTTTAAATGGTTACAACTAAGTGAAACAGATGCAGTGAAAATAGATTGTAACAAATTCGACGTCTATCGTTATTGCAACATGTTTATTGTACTTTCGTTACAAAGTGTGCATTAAAATAACCTTTTTAAACGGTTGTCTAATGCTATTGTATATGGACTATTACTTCTTATAAGGATAGCCTTTTCTGGAATATTCTTGTGTATCTTTTTGCCGCGGAGTAAGCAATAGTTTATGCTCTGCTAACACACCTGGTGTGCTGTCACAGAGTTAGGAGTTACCGCTGTTAAACCACGCACACTGATATATGCGGGATCCTAGACCATCGCTTACTAAGCACAACTGTGACCTATTTTCCCCAGATAACCTTTAGTACATTCGGAAAAAAAACGTTAATGTATTCTATGCTCTCCTGAAACGTGGATTGAAAACAAGAAAGATTGTTTTAGTAAAAACGAAAAAGGCTGAGGAAAAAAAAACGCTTATTACTTTTCTGGCACAAATTGTGATAAAAACGTCATCACGCATGCAAACTCCAAAGAGGTAGGCAGAGGTGTTTATTTATTTAGTACTACAAGCACAGAAATGTACATAGGCGGACTTAATGCCTTAGGCATTTTCTACCAGTCAACCTTAAGGTCATGCAGTGATAAACAGTGGTAGCTGCAATCCCGTAAGATATTTGAAGAGAAGTAAACATAATTTATTTATATGTATGTGTATATGTTCCTATAGAACATCCACATTTCCCCAGTTATGTTTTAAGTCCCGTGTAATAGGGGGCGATCCTATTACCATTGTTTATCAGTTGTCTTGTACTCTGCTTAGTTTCGGACTAGATGAAACTGTGTAAATGTTGTGGAATATTTATTTTATTTTTAATTGGGCACGAATCCAAGCTCTGGGCTGCAACTGTGAAATTCCAGTTGGAGATATCATAAAATCGCTCTGTCTGAGCCAGGGATCAAACCAGGGGCCTCATGGTGAGCAGCAGCAGACCGTTGAGTCAGTGACGCTTGCGACCAACGAAACAGTATTTATAAACTACCTACACACAAATTTAACATAAAGCAAAACTATACCATAACAAACTTAGTACAATAGTGAGTGACTTAAAAGGGCCATTTACGATTACGCCGACAACATGTTGTTCAACCACAAAGATGTAATATTTCAGGGTCCGTTGGTTATGACGCTACCCTAATTAGACAAGGTCTCTAGTCACGAATAACAGACTAAGATAGTTCATTATTATAACGTTTCGCGAGGGCGCTTTGCTTGTTTGTTACTGTGAAACTATCTGGTGGGGAGTTCTTTTGTCCGCATGACAAAAAGCGACGCGTACCGACGGCACTACATTACTCGTAATAACTTCCTGAGTCTGCACGATGGAATAATGGGGTGTAACGTACCGTAACCGGCTCGTCTTGCAGTGCTGTCCTCTCGTTACCTGCGATTCCCTTTATGTCTCTCTTGCTTTCGTGTTTTTGCTTCACTGTACGTCACTGTAAGTCTCGGGTTACATGTATAATGTGAGCAGTGCCGCTTCCAGTTCTTCCTAATTTAAAGTTTTTTTTTTAACGTTGGCGCCATGCTAGGAATTTCTTCTGTATCTTAACATAGGTACACAAACAGTCACACCTGGAACAACTGCATGAAGGCCATATAAGTATTTGTTTCGTGGAATCGAATCCGTGTAAAGCAACACGGCAGCCATTCGCTCAGCCACTGCGCTAACAGTGTCGTCAACGACAATGACGATTATCACACCCGAGGCTCTTAATAAACTAGTGCGCTTCTCCATCATTGATTGCATCACTGCTTACCTTCAGGTGGGATTGCAGTCAAGCACTAGTTTATATTATTTAAAAAAATATATTTTTTTAATTTAAAACGTAACATAAAAAAATGCACGTCAGAGAATTATTGAACCATTCAAGAATGTTTAAAATGTATATTGACAAAATGAAAATTAATATAAATTCACAATCATACACGATGTCGCCCAACGAATAATATTCGAAGTATTTTCAAATCAAGCATAAAGCACTTTTATTATTAATTTTAAAGAAAAAATGTTTCACGACATTGCAAAGTTCGCGTCTTTTTCATTTGGACCCTTTAAGTGCTTAGACTGAAGGTGCTCCTGATACATTATTCATAAGCCGGGTTGCGTTACCTTAACTCGACAATATTATTTTTTCGGCAAAAGAATTTACCAGAGCAAACACTTACTAATCACTTTTATTAAATAAATATTGGTTGAGGAATCTGCTCTTCTCGAAGTGTTTAAAAATACTTGGGAGCAAAAAAATCGAGCCACTTCCTTTTTACACGTAATTATAGAACGTAAAGATTTGAACCTTAAATAGTCTAAAAGTGTTTTGTAAATGTGTGTGTTTAATATTGCAGATGCAATCAATGATGGTCAATCAGTTTATTTAATATCCTTTACAATGAGAGTAGACGCATTGTAAAGGTTAGGTTTGGTTGAATAACTTTTTAGCCGATAAATGTTTCGAATCGAACCGTTTTATTGTATTAAAAATAATAACTATAATGCGTAAGAAAAGTATTTTCGAATCTAAAGAGTAAGCTAGGGTAGATTTATTTGCTCCCAAGTGTCGGTTTACATTTGTATAAATACTTTTTAAGAGTGCCGTTTATCTATTCTGTCCCTTATGTACCCGACCCAAAATGTAATCTGTATTATTCCCGCCATTCTTTCTTTTTTGTCTAGTTGCAAAAAATACTGTTAGTATAACTCAAAGACAAATAGAGTCGACGTAAGTTTTCGTCAATATCTAACCCTGAGCAAATATAATCTTGTGTACTCAGTAATAGAAATAGTTTATTTTTCCACCCTCTACGACGTCTACGGCGTAGCGCTACGCGATTGTCGTTTCAAGTTTTTGAACAAAAAAAAAAGAGACTTTCAATGACTTTGTTCTATTTTTCTAGATGTAAATGTCTCCAAGTTCTAAAGTAATATCAGTCAATTCGCAACTTTCAACAGTGTGGTCTTGAACCCCACTTTCAGAAGTTTGGAAAGACTAGATTGTTTGGACGAGAAAAGAAGATTATATTTTAAGAAAATATTTCAGAAGTAAATAACAGACTTTAACATGTAAATATACTGTGCTTGTTAGCCATAACTGGAAACATACAATTCCAAGTATTAGTAGCTGATTAGTCTGCTTTAGCCCGATAATATGTATATGATTATGTTCAGATTGTGTCGAATTGTTATTTCCCAAAGGTCATCAAGCGTCCTATTTTCACACTAAACCTTACTATTCTACCAAATTGAGCAAATGATTGGGCCTAATATATCAGTCAGTCCTACATAGTTAGAGAATTTCAAGATTGACCATCTTTATTTCAAAACTTGCTTGCAAAACGATGACAATAATTTTGTGACATTAAAAAGAAAATTTTCAGAGCCAGCAATTAAAATAAAAAGTTCTATAACTTCTATAATAGCTCGATAAAACAGTTGTTGAGTTTACACAAAAGACATAATCCAACACACAAAATTTAAAAAAAAAAAACAAAAAATTACATCGAAAAATAAAAAAACGAACAGTGTGCCATTATTTAAAAGGAAAACAAAACAAACAAAATTTGACACACTGGCCGAAAAAGAAATAAAACTGGCTGGACATAGTTATTATTTTTTTCACATTCTTCACCGATGAAATTTATAAAAGTTCAATCTTCTGCTATACAGTGTAGCAATTTTTTCCTCTCACGACCTCTAGGGAGCCAACCGAACTATACAGCTCTATGAATGGTTTTAGGAGTCTGTAGACAATCGCTTCCGTCTTACTGTTAGTGTAATCGGTTTTATACAGTACACTGGCGGACGCAGACACAGGCACTAATTGTGGTAAACGTTGGTTCGTAACAGGCCACTTCCCCCCTACAAGCCCACCACAGTTACCAGACGTAGTAACGTTACGATATGTGTTGTCTAACGTAGACAATGCAATTGTGTTTGTTGCATGTCTACATTCTTGGTTTTGTGGTCTATTTTTAGAAATGGACACTGTATTACAATACAGTGTCCATTTCTAAAAAAACCGACCCAGTGTGTGAAGAACACATGCTTAATTTTATGATGCTATGTAAGCATCATAACATCCTATCCTACTAATATTATAAACGCGAAATTGTGTGAGTATGAATAGATGAATGGATGGATGTTTGTTACTCTTTCACGTAAACACTACTGAATGGATTTTAATAAAATTTGGTATGGAGTTAGCTGACACCCTGGATTAACCACATAGGCTACTTTTATCCTTGTACTCCTACGGAAACGGTACCTACGCGGGTGAAACCGCGGGACGTCTGCTAGTTACGCATATATTCTTCAAGGGGTAAGTCAGAGGTGTACCTGCAGTAGTACACCCACCATCCATTCTAGTCATTGTGATATACTAGAAGGAAAAACTCAATAACGCTTTTCAAACCAGTCAAATGACACACAATAAAATCCATTATGTAATTTTATTGAACAAATGACATCCCCGTACCGCGCCCCAACCCAATGCCAATTTCTGAAAGTATCATCTGTTCCGATAAACCCACTCTAAGCTTTAAAAGGCACGTGTGGCTGCAACGATATGAACTGTCAATAATGAAATTGGCTGAGATATATTTTATTTACTATTACCTCGTTTATCCAGTTTCCAATTTGTTATCGACCTCGGAGGAGACGGTCGGCACTGTTCGCCCGCTGGTCGGTGATATTTCTGCGTCATGTTTCTTTTGTTTCGTTCCAACTGGATAATTTACTTATAATTCTGTACACCACTGGCGCGTTTGATGGATGCCTCAACGTCACAGGTAAAACGTTATCTGATTTATTACTAAAGAAAATGAAGAAGTTTTTTGTAAACAACAATACAAATTAACACAAATTGTTGTTATTTGATAAACAAACAGTTACTGAAGATACGTGACACAGTGGTATCTACATAAATAAATACTTAGTAAGCGTAAATGTTAGACGAATTATGCTACCAAAGTGATATTAATTTAAATTGAGAGAGGGGAATGATTTAACAATCGGAACACAGAATAAACACGTATTAATAATATCGCACAAGCAAGCTATCTGTATTTATCTTTCCACCACAATCCCATTGAAATCGACCGATACGTTCAATTTGGCAAATCTGTATCGTTTCTTTGATATTTATATTTAAATGAACGTATATTTTGTATTCAATACCATCTGACCTGCTTTGAGCGGGAAATTGTGTTCTGTAGAATTAAAACGTTGGCAACACTTTTCATATTTTTCTACTCGTAGATCTTTTACTCCTGCGTAACGCGAGCCTGGCTGGAAATGAGCTAGACAAATGCGCTCTCATCCTCAATAGGCTTTTATCTGTCGTGTTATTAAAGAATAAATTAGTTCGCCCGCGCACTACTGTTATTTTTAAATAAAATGTATCCACCAAATGAACGGTTGAATAAAATATAAACTTTCAAAAAAATATAGGCAGCATTTGTTTGTTTGCGTTTCCACTTCACTTGAAACGGACGTATTTGATGTGGTACTAAATTAATCACGACAGTTGTGATCGACTAGGTAGACTGGACAGTCGATATGACAATTACGTATACCTGCAGGCTGTTATAATGGTGCAATAATTACACATCTATAGACAACAATAACTCTCAGCACGTGGGCGGCCATTGTACGAGTACGCAGCGGATAGCCGCTATTAACCGCACCCGAGGTGATCATCGTAACTCTACTTGATATAACTACAGCATCATACAAGACGACACACAGCCGTTTTAGTGCCATAAATTGAGTTATCTAGTTTATTACAAGCGCAGACCAAGTGGTTATAAATCGTTGCGCCCCACCATAAACAAGCCCCTCTCTAGGCGACTGTCAATCGAGCATACTAGCAAAACGTCCCCATAAATATTGTTGCAGGTATTTCGCACATATTTCCATACCAAATTGCGGAACGATAGTCATCTATCATTCGCTTTGACGTTTTTCACATCACGAAAAATCTGACAAAGTTACAAATGTTCACAAATTGACGACATAAATATCTACGTGGAGTTACACGTTCGGGACATATGTTTCCGACCTTCAGGTGGGAAGAGTATACGTTATTGTTTTAGTATATAATGCCGGAGTAACTTCATCGCATATTGTCTATCTTTAAAATCGATAAACATGAGTTACCCACCTACTGGACTAATATAATAACATTGGATATTTCAGTTCCGAAACGTGCGCGTCCTACGTGGATCTACCAAGGTAAACTTTATAGGTACGTAGACACGTTTCAGAGAAAATCAAATTATACATGTTTATTACCTGTCTACCTGTAACTATTCTGACTTAGTAATGAAATTTATATGTATTAGTTGAGAGGGTAATAATCCTGATAGCTACAAAGAAACAATTCTGCAAATGCTATACGAACGGTGAATATTTCATGCTTTATTTGAATAATTATTAACGAAAACACACATTTAAAAACCAGAGTGCTCGGGATGATAAAAAGGATGCAAATGAAATCATAAATATGTAGAGAACTAGGGAGTTACAATACTGATTAACTCTGCTGATAGAATCCCGGAATCTGAAGGTTCTCCCCCAGGGAACGTTGTCGGTTCAACATTCAGTACACATAACCTGCGAACTCTAACAAGAACCTTTATTAAAGGCAAGTACGCTTAATATGAATGTTTTCCGTAATGCGATATTTACTAATATGTTCGGTGTAAAGTATTTAAGCGGGTCCCGGGTGGCCCCCATCCACGCTGCGACCGCTCATTAGTCACTGCCGACCCCCGCTGGGAACACCTGCTCTCTCCAATTTCATTTTACTCAATAGCTTTGAATTTTCCACCGGAAAATCATATAAACGTCCGTTTGACATCTTTGATGGAACAGTTTTTACCCGGAACTGTTTTCACCCTTATTTGACGCGTATCCATGAAACTTTATCTCTAATAAATTCCTATAAAATCAGGTCAGTATTATATAACAAAATATAATGTTCTGGTGCGTGTCGTGGTGCCACATTGGTTAGGGCCTCGCCTATCACGCACGAGGTTGTAGGTTCTAGTCCGGTAGCAATCTGACTTGTTCAATTCATATTATGTAGGTACTTTCTTTCATCTCAGACAATACTGAAGTCAACAATACAGACAATAATGAATATAAGGCTGTAATCACCAACCCACGCGCACGTTGAAAAAGCGCGGTGATTAATCTTCATTCCTGTATGAGAGGGGGCTGGGTTTATTATTAAAATGCATTCTGGTAAAATAGCACCGACAACGAATTAAACAGAATCATTAGCATAATGATAAAAATACAGCCAGCAATCTGCGGCGCTTTTTTTTTACTTTACTACTGTGCTTGCCTACTTTCTGTTAAAACAATATACATATCATCGCCTCCTGATATGACTTGACAAAAATTTACTGCGATGTCTCCTAGAATTTAAAACTTCACACACAAATCGTTTGTCGAACTAATTTAGTTAAAAGTTCACGTATTCGGTAAAAAATACCAGGGAAAGAAACTAACCGGAATCAAAATGGGTGGTGCATTATGCAGTTCTAACTAAATGTAGGAACGTGCTGAATAGAAAGTTTTACAGAAATCATAATTTTCTATAATACTTTGGAGGCATGAGGAACAGGATGTAAAGTTCCTCATCCACCATTGAAAAGGGAGGATCCTCCGACCAGACGGGTGTTGTGTCTGGTGGGCTAACTACTGCCCGACGGTTGTTGTCGGGAACTTGTATACGTTCAAACTGCGCGGATAACTTTGATACCGCGATGTAGGATAGTTCGTATGTGGCGAGATAGATGTCGCTACAATACCTACTGTATAGATGAATACGTCATCATGATATCAGTGAACAAAAACATCGGACTTATGGTTAATATAAGTTTGAAATCGCCAATCCACCTTGAGCTAGCGTGGTGATCAATGCTTGTGCCTTCGCTGAATGAGAAGAGGCCTTTGCTCTGCAGTGGGACAATAATTTAAAAAGGCTAATATTGTGTTATTGTATATGATCCCTTTTTAGGAACATTGCGCATACGGACTGTGTATTTTACTTGGTTAAAATTTATTTAGAAAAGAAGTGCACAAAAGCTAAAATAGTTGTATTTCTAAACGGCCACTGATGATAATTTCCGTCACATTATTCGGAAAAAGCTGCATTATAGAACCAAACCTTGTTTAATTAATTAAACCAAATATGGACAACTTATAATAATGTTTTGTAATTTTATTTTGCATTAAATAAGTTGAATTGAATTGAGTTGATAAGCTCTTGATAATCATATTTCTATGCTACAATAATATTCTATGGTAAAGAAAGCGTGCATAATTTAGCCCACTAGACGAAAAAACACAAATTCTCTTTCCAGCGCACTCGGGTAATCATAAATTAATAACAATATTCACGACATATAATTACAAATAGAACATTAAACTGTGTCCATGATTACCTATTTATTTAATGTATGCCTCATTATATTTGGTATTAAGCTAGTCAAAACAAGTTAATTACCGTTCGTATATTATATTAATTTTATACGATTACGCATTAATGTCCATAAACTGCAGGAATAATCGAATCGGATTATTTAAGAATTCACCTAAATAGTTAACCAACTAGGGTTGCTAACTTTAAAAAAAATAAGTAGAGCATATATTTGAATTCAGAGCGATACCAACTTATAAAAAAGAGTAATATGTAGATTTTATTTCATTTAAGAAAGGTATTTTTTGTGCCTTGCGTGGTAACAAATTTTCATCATTTTTAAAATATGTAATTGCATGACTCCAGACATTCAAAATCTGAGTTAATGTAGCTAAGAAGCACATTTTATTATTAACTGAAGCCCGTGCCCTCTCTTCCCGTATAAGTTGGGTATGCAAGTCTGTTATTAGTACAGTGAACATTGTAAAAAAAAGCATTTTAGTGCACACACTACGTGAAATATAGTACAATATACTTTAGAGCACTGTTGGCTACCCTAAAATAAACCTATCCCGTCCAGACCAGCTTCTCTCCGCTAAAATTCGACAGAGAAGGAGCAAAAAATTGTCTGTAACTTTAGCAACGTGGCTTGCTGCCTGAAATTCGCTGGAACTATCCTTCATAGGTATCTTAGGTATCTTTATTTTTTAATGCAACGTAATCTTTATTAATTAGCACATCATTTCTGAAAACTGGACAAAGTTATTAGTATTAGTCTTCCAGTAGCAAGCAAACGATTCAATCACAACATACAATACAAATGTCTCAATGTTTTTCCTTTACATGGAAAGAAATATGCGAAGAACAAAAAGCAATATCTACCACTGTTATATCGTATATCGTAAGCGGTACTACAACGCGTTTCGCTGACCAGTGGCCGTTGCAAATTGTGGGTTATCGAGAAACTTTTTCTTTCACGCCACGGCGACTATGTTCCCTCTCGACATCCGGAGGGGGCCATCGGAAAACTCTGGTGATTTGCAACTTCCGTATCTGAGGGCCTACGAATTTTTAATTTCGTTTAGCAATGGAACCATTCCATTGAATAATAGAAAGAAAACGACATAATACTTAGAGGAATTGTTGTTAATTCTATAATCATAATCGTGGATTGTAATAGGCCACTTATTATAAATTATAGGCAGCTACAACATCCATAAAACTTTTAATTCGCTCATTAAATCTTATAAACAGTCCCTTCATTCACGATTCCGGGAATTTTCAACCTCATCCCTTCAAACTTTTGGGGAACAAGGTATGTTGTTCCCATTATGATATATCAGGGACACATGACCCCATTAATTCCTTAAGTCTATTACGACATCTATAGAAGATTATGGGAGGATTAAATGAGAGTTACACTGGTATTCCGAGCTTTAGCGTCAGTGAATACGTTGCGACCGCCGCTGTAGGGTTGTGTTGTGTAGGGTTAAGGATCACATGTTTTACGAGCAACACAGCAACCCATTTCCATTTACTTAAGTGTTACAACCTGCTTTAAATGCGGAGTAGCTGGAATTCTACCACTCAGCAGGAAGACGAATAAACATGCTATGTTTGACGACGAACTCACAAACGCTGTGTGCCTAGCCTACGCTTGTCGTAAACATAACGTTAGTGCGAACGATTTTGCTTAGATAAATAAAACTACTCAATTTGATTTACATTTATGAGGCAATCACAATGAATATTGCACAATATTCCACAACTTTTCACACAACGCCATTTAGTCCCAAGTTAAGCTTGAGAGCTTGTGTTATGGGTACTAAGCAGCTGATAAACATACTGAAATATTTCTAAATACACACATATTATAGATAAATTACACCCAGACACAGAACAAATGATCGTGCTCATCACACAAACATTTGCCCTGGGTGGGAATCGAACCCACGACCTCCGGCACAGCAGTCAGGGTCACTAACTACTAGACCAACAGGCCAGTCAAAATTAGTATTATTTCCTATAAATATGTAGGTACAACTACAAATAATTATACAAATATTTTAAACAAAACGAGTATTGTCAATTTAACAACAGCATGCTTACCACACTACTCACTAGATACATATAGATTTGTACTTATACCGTTATATTGATCAGCAAAATAAAGAAAAATAATCGTGGGTGTTAAAGTGGATGTACTACCAGGTTCACATCTGCCTAGCCCTTCGGAGATTACAGGCGTGATGTTATGTTCAAAATAAACATCTACTACTGTTTTTATCAATCGCTGTACAGCTTCTTTTAAGAAGCACATAGCTCTATGGAAGTAAAGTCACCACACATAACGCCCGAGGGAAATAAAGAAAACTTCTATTGTTTTATTTAATACCTGAAATATAATATCTGTTTTATCTAAAAATGCAAATGAAAACTCGCATTCAGGTGCTACTTCTTATTAGGTCAGTTACAAAGAAAAACATACAACTTTGACTTGTAGATTCTTTAATTCCCCACCATTCATAGCCAACGTTAATAAAATCAGCCAACATAAGCACGAAATTTACGACTCCTAAAATAATTAAACCACTGAAATACAAACGCGGTTATGAATTTCTTTTTCTCTTGTTTTATCGTTGTCTCGGTCTTAATATTAATATTAAGAAAGGAATTACGGGGCCACAGCTGCAGAAGGGTTATTATAAACTATCTTTTGGTGTCGAGCGGCTGTTTATATCCACTTACGTAGGACCATAATGGATTTTATATGGACGTGGTGCAACTAAATTCTTAAAATTGTACTAATACTTGTTTAAAATCTTTTTTATTAACATAATACTAGTAGCTACTAGGTCTACTTTAAACATAAGTCTCATAAATATGAAAATACATGGTTTTATGTACTTTTATTGGACTGTCGTTCCATCTATTACACAAAACAAAAAAATCATTAGCACGCCATCAATTTTCGACACAAACCCTGCGCGCCCCTCTAATATTCCAAGCAAGATGGTTGTGTTATGTAAAAATACTTTCCCACAGGAATACAAATGAACCAGTCAATTGCAATTGACGCCTGCCACGGCTGAAAGCTAATATACCCACCCAACCCTTTTCCATTACTAAAGTAACATGGAAGAGAACAAAAGCACCTTTACGAAGGCTTTACGATCGTTACCATGACACTAAAAATAGTGCAGTAGCTTGTGAAACAAAACTACAACATTATATTCGTTTAGGAAAACTCTTTTACCCCCTATTGTGGGAGAGAATAGAGTAGACACGTTTATTAGTTTGAACTCTTTTATATACCCCATTGTCTAAGCCACAATGGATCCGAATGCGACATTCGTACAGAGATACAAGTAGGGTGGCGGATCTTTTCATAAACCGCCTTTGAGTGGATGGGACACGGCCGTTAGCGTGTGAGAAAAGCTCTAAATTTCAACAGGGCGACATCCGATGTCGGTGAATTTCTTTTGTGCCCTGACAGTTTATTACGAGAACAAAAGGATGACGTTGTTTGAACAGACCCGCTTTAGATTTTACTACGCTGATTACACATTACTCAAGATCTACTCTATTGTGACGAAGATCTGTATTCCCTTTCAATTCAAAAAGGAATTACATTTGGCTGTTATTCACCCCAAGACGAATGGAATTCATCACTCCGTTGATAAAATCTTACTTTCTCACTGATAAGACATAAATTGACGAATTATTTCAAATACAAAGTCGGTTTGACTCAATGAGTTATCTCATTATGGAAATTGTTTAGTATTTTCGTATTTCGAATGTGTACTTGCTTCATTAGTTTTATTTATTTTGACTAGATTTGTTTAGCATTATTCAACGAAGTTGGATAACATTATTTAAGCTACTAGACGTTTAGTATGGCCTCATTTGAGTACAATTTCCAGAAATAAGGTTCTGAACACACGTTGTAATAAGTTCAGAATCCGGGCGTCAACAAAGAGACATACAGGGATGCTTGACAAGGACAACGGTACGAGTCGAACAGTAGTTTGACCTGCCCATTCTTTCTTTTAAAACAAGCATTGGCCGTTAACTTGTTGGCCACTTAAGTTGGCCAGTTTACCTGTTTACCTTAGTTTCTTTCTTCTTTGTTTTGTATTTACTTTACACGTTCTTGATGGGGATACTTGAGGAGAATGTGCCGAATCCTTCAATCAATCTAACACGTGGAACCTTGACACTCTTCGCTTTCATGTGTGATTTATAGTCCACGTGAAATGGGACTTTGTCTTAGCATACACGATGTTTTTTCCTCTTAGGGCTGAATTTTTCAATAGTCAGATTGCTTTCTTTTTAAGGATACTGACTTATTATACTAATATCCTAAATTTAAAAGTTTGTTACTTTATCAACGTTTATTACGTAAACCGTTGGGCAGATTTGGATGAAAATTGGTACAAAGATATGCGTTATTTTGGGTACAACATTAAAGTTATTTAAAAAACTTCAGTACTTATGGTATCAATAGGCACTGCCTTAACCTTTTGGATACTTTTTTTTTTTCTTTTGAGAAATTTACTTTTTACGCGGGCGAAAACGCGGGGATTATCTGAGATAAAATAATTTGAACTGGCTCATATAATATAGGACAAATTGAAAACAATTGTTTATTTGTTAACAGTAAATAACACTTCAATAACCATCCAGAATGCAACTCGTGTAGTTTACGGGTATCGTATGGATATAGTAGTAATAACCGGATTGAAATATTTTAACTTACTTACATAATTAAATATTTTTGTCGAGTACCAGTAGTTAGTGACTGTAGGTGCAGTATATCATTCAGCAATAAATTACTCTATCATAGGATAATAACTTTTATAGATTTCTTTAAAAACTACCGGTCACCGCGCTAAGTAAGTGCACTTTGACGGACACACAGAGACAATTTCTTCTTACCACTTCCCTCCATAATATAAAAGCTTTTTTTTTAAATTCGTTACTTAATATCATAAAAAAGAGGTAACATGTTTATGTTGGTGCGGTCACGCTTGTAAGTCTAGCGTTCTAAAGTTTTCATGGCTCAACCAGGTAGTTGAGCTATAAGATCTTTTGAAAACCCTAGGACACACTGCATGAGCAAAACAACACGCTAGGCTAAACCATTTAAAGTGACGTACGCTACATATTTAATCCGTCTGGTATAAATGTACCTAAACAAGTAAAAAGACAACCATTACATTTTCAGTTACAAGTTGCGGTTAACATTAGCCTTATTATTGCAAGTTTAAAATTCATGCACTAAAGAGACATTTCCCGTGGGAAGAGATAACATTCCTGGGACGGTTCAAAGTGTCCTCAAGGCGGATCGCCAATTTCCTTTGTAAGCGCTTCAAAGTTATTAGGGAAATTGCTCTCAAAATAAATATACAGAGTGGGGAGAATGTACCTTGTTTACCGGTTAAGTGGTATCTACCTACTTAGGTATGGTATGAATAGTTGATGACGAAATTGTTTCCGACCCCAGCAGCCAAGTGTGAGTGCTTGGTAGTACGTAATATTAAGCCCGAAGGTCCATATTTGTCACTATAACATAAAATGGGTCCATGTGAACAGGCGGGACGCGCGTCCTAATTCAGGCGCGCTCGTTAATTATTTACTTGGCAACATCTCGGACAGCCTTCGAGCCAGGACCCAGGGCGAAACCTTTGTAATTGCTTGTACACTTTGAAATCCTAAGGACACTATTGTATTTACAACCCTGACTAAACCCAATGTACGCATTTGTTTAATCAAATTGTTCTGGTTTAACGTTTTGAAAATTACTTACTCGTATGGCTTTTATTTCGTAGGATACTATTATCATAACATTTTTTTTGACCTTGTAACAGACCCTACTTCAACTCTTTTATGAAACTCTCAGCAAGTAAATTTATAAAATCTGAAGTCGATTCTTTCTTAAATTTGTATTTTTTTCTCAAAACTTGGACGTCGGAATCAATTGTTACGTTTTTTTATTTCCATTTCCTGCTCGTAGTACAAGGTGGATGGTTTATGTTACTAGCCGCAGGTATCACTTTTATTTAAGTCAAGTTACCCTAATGTGTCAAAATTCTTTGATCGTTTTTCAACTTTATATCAAAGAAAATAAGGCTCATATTCAATTGTGAAAATTTGATACATTGGGGTAGCTTGACGTGCTGGCGTCTGTACATAACTTATAAGCAAATACCCATGCACTAAGTAATTTCCTAAGGACTATCACGATACCCTCACTATGTATTATGCTTTCAAATTCGACGTTCAAATCTATTCATGTTACATTTCAAATATTTACACAACTGAGTAAACCGGAAATGAAAGGGAAAATACGCGCGTAGTTACCCGCGACAGTTCCTCTGTGACGGTTTTATTTTCATGTTACAGGATACGCAAAATGGTGGCACAACATTCTAAAATTAAATTTTAAATAAGTTAGATTTTGTATTTTGCTTCGAAATTAAATTGAAAGTTTTCGAGCAAGATTAACGAGTCCCTACAGTGTTGGACGCTTTACATAGTCAGAAGTTAGCGTCGCATGTGCTACACGAGATACGAACTGATGTTGTATTGTCTCGTAACGTTATGTCAGTGCGAGAGTAACTCTCCAAGTCAGGCCAGCTCTATGGTGCACTCTACATCTCCCAGTCGGCGGTTCAAATAACACTTCCAGCTGATAGCGTCGTTAAGCTTTAACGTGTTCGTGAACACCCAGTTTGTACTTAGTTTATGTTTAGTTTTATTACGCTATGCAGCATTTGTTACGAGCAAGCCGTGTTATAATCCTTCTTGTAACAGAAACTGGCTACCTACAACCGTAACTCGTAAATTACACTATCAACAGTTAATAGATAGTGTCGGAGTCATAACAACATAACAAACGGGGGGATAACTAACGAGTGCTGTCATTCTCATACAGCGCGGGCCGAATTGTGTGTTGGCCGAGAGAGAATTAATGAGGGCGGGCCAGCCGCCAGTCGCACGCGCCGTGGGCCCCAGCCTGCCAGTCCGGCCACCCCGCTCAGCACCAATGAACATCAACATTACTAATAGTAATTCACCACTCGAAAAGAATGAACGGAAAACTAAACGTTGCTCGTAAATCTGCCTGTTGCCATGCAGACAAATAACGCTCAGCCATGTACAACAATATCGAGCAACAAAATTCGATTATCTCTTAACAACTACACAAGTGCCGAACATTGTCGATTTGAATAACAACTACACAAGTGCCGAACATTGTCGATTTGAAATAACGCTATTGTAACGCCCCTACCATATTGTTCGTACACAGCCACGAAATTCGTGAGATAGTTTGACACGGAACTGAAAAATTAGGGACTGTAATGGTAACTTAAACAAAATTAAAAATAAAATGAGGTCAACAAAAAATAAAGTGGTTTTCTAGAAAGCTGAAATGAACGCAGCAATCACATAAATAAACAAGGCGCTTTACCCTCTGCTACAGTTGATGATTCTGGGCGGATGGTGCGTTCACTTGTTTTTTTAGGACGGACAAGAAAAAATAAATGTCTTGAATGAAAAGTTAAAGGTAGCACAAACCTTTTGTAATAGGTTCACCCACTCGAAAAGTTCTACAAGCGGGAAGTTCCCTTACATAATAGAGTAGAAATAGATTGGCAATTTTAATGGAAAACTTATTGGGTTCTTAAAGCGCAGTAAGTATAAAGATCAAATAAGTGATAGCTATTCATATTTCTTGCAAAAGACATATCCTTCTTCGAATAGGTCCGCGGGGGCAAGATATCGCTCAAATTGTTTCCAATATCTTTTACGAGCATTTGACACTCGGGTGAAAAATTACCAAGAGTTCCAAGCGATATTGTTATTTTCACGCTGTGTTATTTATACGGATGTAATCCCTCAAGTTTTTTGTATTACAGCGATGGAAATGTTTATTTTATGATATTCGACGCATTTGTTTTAGAATTTTTATTTTGTAAATATTAAAAAAGGAGCATGCTAAATAGATCTCTGCTAGTAAAAAAGGCTACTATACCATTGAGGAATTTAAAACTGACAAATTGTAAATCGATTTAGCTTGTATTAATATAGTACCTACCTAACGTAAACATTAATCAAATAATTTTTAATGACTAATACTATTATTTTCCCATAATGGTTATTTAAATGAACGAATGAATTGGCAATTATTTTATTTAATTTTGAACAAGATGTAAGTATCGGTTTATTGACTATTGTTTAGCACAATATAATAAACTAGCTTCTGCCCGCGACTTCGTCCGCGGAAAATTTCTTATTTTAACATAAGATTACACTCGCTCGATTGATATTACTGTAATTAATTTTATTAGTAAAATATTTTTTGGAATCAGATCAGTAACTTCAAAGATTACCAAATGTTATGGCATTTTGCCTAGCGAGCCGCTGCGAGCGCTCAGTGCTAGTCTCCCTATCCCTTGTTTCAGAGACATGCTGCCTTAAATGAGATAGACGCTGCGCAGGCGCACGTTCAGTGCTAGATTCCCGAGCACGGGCCTGCGATGTTATGACATTTTGCCTACCAAGCCGCTGCGAGCGCTCAGCGCTAGTCTCCCTATCCCTTGTCTCTGAGACATGCTTCCTTAACTCAGATAGACGGTGCGCACGTTCAGCGCTAGTTTCTCGAGCACGGGCCCGCGACGTCCTCACATTTTGGCCAGCGAGGCGCTGTGAGCGCTCGGAGCTAGATTCTCTAGCGCGTGCTTGCGAAATATATTCTCTATTTCTCGAGAGGCGCTGCTCATTTTCAGGGGCAGATTCTTCCGTACGGCGTAGGTACTCGAGCGGCTCTTGTCTGTGATGTCTGCCGGGACAGTTGAGATTTCCTTTTAGGCATGCTCTCAACAAACTACGCACAGACTTGAAAACAATTATGAACAAAGGGAGAGCGACTCGAACATCGTCTACCTTTACAAAACAAAACAATCGTAATATCGAATAACTCGTATCGATTAATATGATAGAACGAAGTACGAAACTACGAAGACGAACATACGAAACAAACGTACAACGAAATTACGATATTTTCGATTATGAGGTTTCTATCAACAACAACAACCATACGAACGAAACAACCGAAACCAATAAGCAACTGACATGTAATATTTAGAACTCTAACTAACAACAACTTGGATGTAATAATTCGAGACGGTCATCAATCCACGGAAAGTCTTAACACCGCGATTCAGAAAAATGACGTAATTGCAGAACGCCATCTATGGGCAAATAGGTAAAACGTCTACACAATGAAAGTTATGCTGCATTTTGCGTTTTAGTAATTTTATATTAGCTCCGAAACTGTATGACCAATTGACATACTGTAAATGGCAAATCTTATCTGTATGATGTTCTTGTGATACTGAAATAATTTATTGTCACAAGAATTAGTATTTTGTTGCTCAAATAATCAATCAAACGTAAGTATACCGAAATTTTTTTTTTTTTAATGCAGTAAAAGAAATATAAAAGATAAAATATAAAAGATAGAGATATGGCATCGCGGACTTTTTTGTAGAAATAATTAAGACGAACCAGGTAGCCATACATTGTTTTTAATTTTAAGCAACTGTTTAGGCAGCGCACGCAAATAATTCTGTTTTATGAGGTATTTTTTTCCGACTTGCTAGACAAAAGTTGTGATAGCTCGGTTAATTTACATGTTATAGAAACAATTCATAGCCTATAGCACTTAGGAATAATGTAGCTTTCTGCCAGTTAAAAAATTTTTAGAATTGGATAATGAGTTCCAGAGATTACCCCCTACATACAAATTTACAAACTTACAAACTTACAAATTTTACCTCTTTATAATATTAGTATAGATTGAAATAATAATGTTAGATATAAGTAATATAATATTATTTAATAATTTTGTATACAACAAATTTCATGTCATTTTATGCATGCCTAAAATCCAGTGTTTTACATGTCAGCAAATAAATAAATAAATAAATAGATACGCTGATTTAGTAGCAATATCAGGCAGAGTGCTAATCCTGCATCTTTTCTAACCCAGTGTATAATATTGTTTTTGTCACTCTACTAAAATATTCTATTTACGCACACAGAAATACATATACATGTCCGATAAACGATCTGAAAGCACGATCACACAAATACAAACAAGTTTCTTTGCTGACAAACACAAACAAAACTGACGGAGGTAAACGTATACTGCCCTGCAGGTATAAATAGTGCAAATAAACTGTCTGAAAGATGTGCCCGCATAACATACAGGTATGTAGTATGTACCTTCATGAGGGCACCGTCCGACAGTCCGCAAATATTTGGCCAGTTCTAGAATATCCCACGGAATACTGACAAAGCGACGTCTAATCACGCCGTAGAACAAAGATGGGTTAAGTAGGTTACTCATTAACATTTCAAGTCTCGAACCTTCGGCCCCGCTTTAACCACGGGGTGACCAGACTCGCCGAACAATGGGAGATACTCAAAACTAATTTCGTTGATACTAAGTCCCGACCTAGTGACTGTAATGAAATAAAATGTTTCTTTTGTCTTTCAGTTGGAACGGTTTCGGACAGATGATAAAAAGTTGTATAAAAACCAACGATTAT
Organism: Euplexia lucipara; assembly: GCA_921972225.1. Classification (NCBI taxonomy): domain Eukaryota; kingdom Metazoa; phylum Arthropoda; class Insecta; order Lepidoptera; family Noctuidae; genus Euplexia; species Euplexia lucipara. Next base: position 11,556,877 of record OV179144.1, read on the forward strand.
AGAACGATTCAAAGTTTAGATAATAACGACAGTTTCTTTTTGTATTTTGTAAAAAAATGCTGCGTAACAACTATGATGATTACTTTTCCTTTTTTTGCAAATTATTATCCTGTCTTTTTTAAATAGTTGTTACTGTTACATATGAGTTATGGTCATGTGCAGCTTGTAACGACGTCGTCCGTCATTGCTGACCATACCATCAGCCAGGATCAACTTGCTTGTTAAAATTTTTGTGTTTCGAGCAATTTGCATCATCGAAATGAATATATTTGCATGTCACGAGGGGTGAATTTGCAAAATGGTGGGGCAAACAATAGCACTGTGTTACCAGCAATGATCTTCATTATCATAAAACGTATTTTTTGTTTTATTTTTAGCTTTGTGTGTGTGTTGCTTCGATCAATAGATTATATTACTGATCGAAGGTGTGTTAGGTAACACGTAATTTGTTAAGTTTAAGGCTTGTAATTATAGTTTTAAATAAATAAACAAATTTGACACTCTTTCTTTAAAATAATTTAATGATCATGTAAGATGTGTTACTGACTGCCTGTTTGGTCGAGAGCACTACCGCCTAGCATAAATGTTCATGAATTATAGAGAAAGGCAGTTCAATGAGGATTGTTTGGCTTTGGCAGAAGCTGCTAGCTCTTGTTTATAAGATTATAGTGAAATAGTGACAATGAAGTTCTGTACTAACTAATATGAGTATTGTGCTTGAAATAAAGTTATATTATTATATTATTATTATTATAAAGTGCTGAATCCGGGTTGGATAAAAAGTTATTGGGTGTTTCTATTTGGAATTACTCCGTAGCAGTCCTGAGACTGCATTTGCGCTCATTTGATAGCAAAAAGTTCGACACCAATCCTGAAGCTTTGAAACCAAATCTAAGTTGCAAAATGTGAGTGTACTTTAGTAACACATCTGGCTAAGCCTCAGGGAATACATATGTGTTATGTATGTAGCTATATTTTACGTTATTAATATTATTTTAAGGTATTAAAAATTGATCATGCTATTAACGTTATGTTAATTACAACATTATTTTTTGTGTATAGGTATATAGGGTGACTGGTAATTAGTAACCGATACTTAAACACGTGATTGTACTCATGAATACAAATAACTTTCCCAAAGAAACTTTTTTTATACTCATTAACTTTCAATTAATTCAATTACGTCAGTACTGCACAACGGAAGCGGTGGGGGTGGCGGGGGAGCGTGTGACGCTCCCGAGGACAGACTAAGTATCAACTGACAGATCGTGCCCATTCGTGCCCACTGTGATCGATCACTTGCGCGCGCGCGGGAATTTGAAACTGCGTTTTTGTTATTTTATTGTGTTATAAGTTATTGTAAATAAAAAAAACTTTCTTTGGGAAAGTTTATTGAAATCATGAATACAATCACGTGTTTAAGTATCGGTCACTAATTACCAGTCACCCTTTATATACCAAAGGGTTAGTTGTACCTACTCGCGGAAGAAAATCAGCTGTTCGATGTATTGTACAGAGGCCAACACATCAAGCTACACCATAAAAAACTTACAAATTAAAACTAAAAGAGCTACTTAATATTGTAACCTGTGTATATCGTAGTATTAACTAAACAACAAGTAGGTATCGCATAAGAATTTCAGAACCCACTACGGAGAATTTCCGCGTTACAGAGCCAAAATCGATTGGAACGACTTGTATTGGCGAGCGGGTCTTCCAAAATGCATGGTATGCGTTCCAATGAACATTTGTAATACCAATTCGGCACTTTCATTGTATTGGGTAAAACTATGTGCTTCAGTTCAAACTATAGTTAATTCTACTTCGGTAGCGCAACGTTTCTGTTGCTGTAAGTACCTACTGAAACTATTTTAGCCAATTGCTCTTTATAGAAATCTAGATTAGGTATCTACCTAATCTAGATTGATAGTTTTGATAGTTATGTCTTTTATAGTTTTTAATAAGATATATCTATCTAGATATATAGATATATCTTTATTAAAAACTATCACTATGTATCTTACCTTTTTCAATCCATGTTGGTCAGCTTCCAATAGCTGAATACCAGTGTTTTACATGTAAGTAGTCTACCTTTTTGACCTTTGCAACCTAATTCTCGGACGACACGATACCCTTAGGCAAGCTGGTTCTTAGACATTCGGGCTACTAGTCAGAAGCCAGAATGTCTAACAACCACTCTAAATAAATACATGTTTACAAAAACTATATAGGTACATCTGGGTGGGAATATGGGTACATGTCGGTATTGAATATCTGAATAATCTGAGAAGAGAATGATATCGAAACAAATTCAGAGACTTTGATGGATCTAAAAGATTATGTGGTTTCCAAGATGAAGTACCTAATAGATAGTCACCTATCCACAGACCGACCTCGGCAAGCGTTACTTAACCTTAAACGTCAACCCGTATGGTTATGATCACTTAGTCAAGAACCCTTTTTTATAGTAACATTCTGAAAATAAATTATAGCGGTAGAGGTTTATTTAATCTTTGTGCTCGTGTTGGCACGAGATACTGGGAAAATAGCTAATGCCGTGGTGAGGAGATTAGCTAGTCAGCAAGCTTAGATGTAATAATTTGACTATATTTTTACCGAACCTGTGACATGAATTTTGTACGCCTCAATGGCGGGACTTCATTTTTTTTTTTTTTTTTTTTTTCATTTATTCCTTTATTTGCAGAATATGGGTGGGTATACAGATGTTAAATTTAGATATATCGCCATACTCAGGCTCATGCCATGCAAATTTAAAGCGTAATAAAAAATAAATTACAAATTAATCAATAACAAAAGTAAATAAATAAGGCTACGAAAAACAATACCAAATGTCAAAATGTCAATAAGAATGTCAAGCTTACAATACAATATAATACTAAAATTTAAATAGAAACTTAAAAAAAAATAAATAAATTAATAAATGTCAACAGTGGAAAAGTAGTTATTAAAATATACATAATTCTTTTATAATAATCGGATTTAATGTTTTTACAATTTATCATCAAGAAATTCTTTTACTGAGTAATATGATTTATTTATAAGTGTTTGCTTTAGTTTATTTTTAAAAACATTATTGTCCGAAATTTCAAGAAAGGAACTGGGTAAATGATTATATACTCTAGGAATCATGCAAAAAACACTATTGTACAAAATTCCAGTTCTATTAGGAATAAAGCTTATTTTAAATCGATGCCTCTTACTTTTTAATTTGACAAAAGAACTGTTGTTGTTTCTGACAAACATAATCATGTCCAATATGTATAAACAAGGAACAGTCAATACTTTAATTTTTGGAAATATTGGTCTACAACTTTCAGTCTGTTTCATCCTAAAAATCGCTCTAACGCATCTTTTTTGCGCTCTAAACACCATTTCTTTATTTGCAGAGTTGCCCCAGAACATGACATCATACGTTAATAAAGGGGTAACAAAGCCGTGATAAGCTGTTAGAACTGCAGAAGTATTAACAGTTTTCGATAGCATGTAGATAGCATATGAATACTGATTCAGTTTTTTACACAGCATTTCAATATGTGGTTTCCAATTTAACTGAGAATCAATGTTTACTCCCAAGAACCTTGCTACATTTACTTGTTCAACTTTTGTGTCTATGTATTGTATATCTAACCCTTTTAATTTATCAACTCTATTTCGAAAAGTCATTAATTTTGTCTTGCTTAAATTAACTTTTAAATTATTTGAGGTTAGCCATGTAATAATATTTTTTAAAGTATTATTTATCTCCATTTCCATTTGCCTTTTGTCTTTTCCAGTGAATATAACTGTACTGTCGTCAGCAAATAGAACAGTTTTATTAGATGTTACCCCAGGTAGATCATTGATATATAAAATGAATAATAATGGCCCCAATACACTACCCTGTGGTACCCCAAAATTGTTATTTTTGTAATTTGATTCGTAGGTAGTAATTTTTTTAGTTGCATGATTTAATCTTGTGATGTGTGTTGATTGACTTCGATTACTAAGATAACTTTTTACGAGATTATAAACGTTTCCCCTAACTCCATAGGCATATAACTTATTTAATAATATACTGTGATCAACGTAATCAAAGGCTTTTGTAAGATCCATATAAAGGGCACAAGCATAGTTTTTTTTATCCATCGCTACCATGATACTTTGTAAAAATGAAAATATTGCCATATTTATCCGCTTACCCCTTCTGAAACCTATTTGCTCTTTTGCAAATAAGTTATTTGCTTCGAAGTAATTATACATGCTTTCATGGATTACTTTTTCAAAAACTTTGGACAAAATAGGTACCAGTGCAATAGGTCTATAACAACTCATATCATTTTTGTCGCCTTTCTTAAAGATAGGCTTAATCACAGTAAACTTTAACTTTTCGGGGAAAGCACCGTGGAATATACAGAGGTTAATTATATGACTAAGTATGAGTGATAATTTAGTTGATACATATTTTAAAACCATTGTCGAAATGTCGTCATAACCTGTACTGTTCGTGGATTTCAGATTTGTGATTATTTTTTTAATATCATTTGGTGTAGTGGGTTTCATAAATATAGAATTAGGTTTACTTGAAATGTTAGTTGGTGTTTTATGAGAGACTAGTTTAGAAATTTGGTTAATAAAATATTCATTAAATTCATTGGCTATGACGAGAGGGTCTTTAATTGTGACTCCATTAATATCAATTATTTGACGTATTTCTTGTTTTGGTACATTTATTTTATTTTTGTTAATTACAGCCCAAGTAGCTTTGGTTTTATTATTTGCATTACTTATGAAGTTATCGTTTTTTGTCTTTTGTGTAAATTTAATAATACGATTTAACCTTGATGAAAGTTCTGTAAAGGTTTTCTTATTATACTCTGTTCGATTTTTTCGTAACTTCCATAACAGCTGACGTTTGCGCTTGCAGCATAGTTTAATACCCTTAGTAATCCATTTTGAATTTGCTTTCGCATTAATCTTAATATACTTTGTGGGGAAGCATAAGTTATAAAATAGACCAAAAAGGTCATAAAAATCATCGAAAGCTATATTTGGGTCATCACTATTAAACACATCATTGAAACTTAAAGCATTTATGCATTCACTAAATTTTTCCATATTTTCGTTGCTATAATCCCGTTTTTTAACGAACCAATATTTTAGAGAGTAACTAAGGTTTACTGGACATGTGAGTATCTGCGCCGTGTGGTCAGACAATGCGAGTTCCAAAACACTTGCTTCGCAGCCGCGTATGTTAAACATAAAATTGTCAATGCATGTTCCACTGACCATTCTTGTTGGTTCTTTAATTCCTAATTTAAGGTTAAATGAAGACATTATTTGGTTAAGTTCAGAAGATTCTTTACTCTTTTTTAATATGTTAATGTTGAAATCGCCACAGAGTACAACCTTATTTTTACCAAGACAGAACCGATTCAACAGAGAGTCAAGTGATGTGAAGAATTTTTTAATGTCTTCAGCATTGACTTTAGGTGGTCTATAAATGCAGAAAATATATATTTTATGATCAGACAAAAGTATACCTGAGCATTCAACAATACCCTCAATTGAATATTTTTTTATATCGTTAATGGGAACAAATTGTTGTGAGTTTTGAACAAGAATACAAGATCCACCTCTACGATTCTTGCGATTAAACACCGATCCCACAGAGTAATTCGGAATGTTCAAAGAAAATAAGTCCCTACTAGACATATTGTGCTCAGTTATGCATAACACTTTTATGTCTTGTTCACTTTCCAAGGATTTTAATGATGCAAGTAATAAATCGGATTTGTTCATCAGACCGTTAATATTTTGGTGTAGTATTCTAATTTTGCTGTACACGAAAAAAATCACTAGATGTTTCTGGTACAGGTGACTCAATTACCATATTACTAGATGTTTCTGGTACTGGTGTCTCAATTACCATATCAGTTTGGGTACTGATATCACAAAAACCAGTCAACATATCGGTCTGGGTACCCCTATCATTTAATAACTGTGTACGTTTCAAATTATTCTTATTTAGCCTCTTACAGTACATATTATACTTTAGTCTGTAATCTACACGCAGAATTTCTTTTAAGAGTGACTGAGCTGTGTAGAGCGGAAAAAATATGCGTTTAGGTATCATTACAGAATATTTCATGTCTATGAAATTAGCATTTTTAAATTTAGTACATGCAAATTTAATTTCATAATTTAATTTTTTCTCATTAAGGTATTTATTACGTGGTATTTCTGATACTATTATATTAGGAATACATATATTATTTAAAAACCCTTTGAGGGAAAACATAAGCTCATTAGGGTTTTTATCATTAGTTCCTCCAAGTACAACTATAAAATCACTACTGTTCAATTTATTTATTTCGGGTTTTGCTGCTGCTAATACTTCCTTTAAGGGGGCTCCATATTTCGAGTAACAGGATATCATAAATTCCTCTCCAGTCAGGTTTTGAAGGTTTTCTCTTATTTTATAGCCTTGGTTGTCTGCCAAAATAATAATTTTTCTTCTCTCAGATTTACTAGTCTTTTTATCAGAATCTTGTACCTGCTCTTCATTCACACATGTATTAGAAGTCACGTAATGTGTCTTAGGAGTATGCAGATCGCCTTTCGGTAATGAGTCATTTTTATTTTGGGATAAAACAAGCGAGTCCAGAGCTGTATTAGACGGGGGTGGCGTTTTGGAGCTGAGATCCTCTATCTTTCCCTGTGCAGATCCATGTGGTTCAGGACTTAAGGAATTATTTAAGTTTTGATTAGGTATGTCTGATTCGGGAAACACTGTAGGGCTTTGTAAGGGCTTTTTCTGAACTGACTTTCTCCTAAGTTTGGGTGTTATAATCTTCCTATCAAATGTAGTGTTAACCTTTTTATATTGTTCAATAATTTTCAAAGAATTTTGGAGGTCTGCTTTTAAGCGAAAATTCTCTGAGTTTAGGTTTTCAATCTCCTGGTTAGCGCTTATAAGATCGTTTGTTAGTGTCTTCATTTTTTCATTTAAGTCTTGCAATGCCAGGCTATTATTGTGATAGCTATCCGGTAAACTCATCATTGTCGTGTCAAAAATACTCGATTCTTGGTGAATATTGCTTAGGTCATTTAGCGAACTGGTTTTGCATGGTTTGCGATGAGTAATATTTTCAAAATCCATGTTTAGTTAGTATCTCTATTGTGTACTTCAATCACAAAGTATATTCAATGTAATTTTTCTGAGTGTAAAGAAACGCACTCTCAAAAGACCAGTGTCCTAACAAGAAAAAGTTTGTACGGACGATTTCTGGACGATTATCTTGATGTCAAATTTTAAACTAGACTTTTGATTGGTTAATTATGATCGATGAATCAGCTGATTGATGTTTACATTGAAAATTTTGCACTGTTCGAATTTTTAACTGTTTTTATTATTTTATTTTATTGTCACTTTTTGTAGCATCTATTAAATATCACTGCTTATGATATTTCTATTATATATTTCTATTAATTATATCGTATTTACCCATTTTAGTCCTTAGTTCCGAGTTGAAACAGAGTTTCACTGTATTACACAAACACTGTTTTGTTATTGTAAAACTTGATTGTTCACTGAGATAACATTAGCATCGCTTTTACGTTAGCGGCCAAGTGAATATTATTTATTATTTCACACCAAACACTTCAAAAACTAATTTAATTAAGTAGAATATCGCGGAGTAATTGTTGACACATCGACTGGTGTTGCCAGCGTTTTCTTCTATAAATTATTTGAATTCAGCGTTTCTTCAATAAATTATTTGAATTTAAAATCCGTTGAATGAATATTTGCTGATCTGACATAAATATTTTGCTAATTTAATCACAATAATCTACCTGACAAAAATGTACTATATTTTAATTTTATTGTAATTTTATATAAATTTGACTGAATTAAATTGAAAAAGATGATAGTATTGTATTTTAATTTTATTGTAATTTTATATAGATTTCATTGAATTTAATTACATGTGACATGAATTTAGTATGCCTCAATGGCGGGACATAGCAGACACCTGTATTTATCACAACATCTTATGAACCTGTGATCGACAAAAAATTATTTGAATTTGAATTTGAGATGTGTAAGCTATCCAAACGTTTCGTAGAAACGTAATTATTGTTCAAAGTAAAAAATCCAGTGGATTGTAACTGGGACAAACTAAATTAATTGATGAGAGGGTTTATAATAATAAAATAAAATAATAAAAAATAAAAATGTGGGTTTAGGTAACACCTTTCAATACATAATAATATATCAATCAATTTATTTCTTTAGGTTTCTGAAGAGAGATTAAATGTCATCTCCGTTGATAGTACAGACACCAGCACATCAAGTTACACCAATGTGTCAAATTTTCCCAATTGAATAATTATGAACCTTATTCTGTTTGACATAAAGTTGATAAACAATCAAAGAAATTTGACACATTGGGGTAACTTGATGTGCTGGCGTCTGTACATAGTGATGATCACTGGACAAAGTGTTCACCGATTAACTGTCAAACAGTTTCGTATTAGTTATCATCAGTGTGTATCCAGTATCTATATGTGTATGACGTCGTGCGCACTCGCAGAGATGTGACGAAACGCAGAGTATCTCGTCTGATAGTTACCATAACTTGAAGGTCACTTAAAGTGCAAGAGCAGTTTTTTGTATTATCTCATCAAAGTTCGGTGGGCATCTAGACGCCTTTTAGTCACTGGCAAAGAAAAGCCAGCACTATGCATACATGATCAAATCAAATCAAATCAAATCAAATCAAAAATGTTTATTTGCAAGAAAATACATACAAATTACAGGGAAAGATCTTATATCCTAAAAAGTCACTGTATTCTGCCTGCAAGCAAGCGTGCAAATTATTTACTATTATGTCATTATTATAAAATTATCATACAATTAATATCATTATTTAAATTATTATAAAATCAATCATTCATTCGTAATTTATCATTAACATTTACATTTAAATTCCATAAATTCCTTAATGCTATAGAAACAACATTTTTGTAGCCACTCATTAATTGTTTTTTTAAATAAAATACCCTGTAACAGTTTAAATTACATTATTCATCATACACAAATTAAACACATTTTTTTATAAATATCTTTATGACTAGGTGGCTGATACAATAGGTTGCGAAACTTAACCCGTCCCGATCGGTACATAGTGCAAGAATCATGTTATATGCTTGTTTTTTCGCCCAACCAATCATGGCAACAAATAGCCTGTTTACTGAACAAAGACACACGCATGATTTCTAAGATAACTATAATAAAATTGCTCGATACATATCTTCCTCTTCCACACCTTATTTGCCATCACCTCCAGTCTAGACCTACGTTACACACTATCAAACCATCGTTTGGTCTTCCTTTACCCTTTAAATCTACGTTCATAATAAAGTTTTCCTCATGGCATATTCCACGTTCCCCCGCATCACACTGCAAAATTAAAATGACAAATTTTAAACACGCATTTACTGCTATGATAAGTTCGAGGAATTACCAACAGCCAATCTCATCATTTGACTTGTCAAATTTTGGCCGCTTCGATAATTTCGTTGCAGAAGGTGGGTGTCAATCAACCGTTTGTTATCTGAATGTCAGTACTAAAATAGATTAAATTCTAAGTATCCCGCAGAATCCTAAATGCCAACCATTACAGACATTGGTTGCTAGCTAGCTGAGCCCAAGGGAAGAAATAATAAATTCCAGAAAATACGGTGTCTTTTGTTAATCGGATAGCTCCTACCTTAAACACATCTTTAAATCTACTTAAGAAGGTTAAGACAATTTAATGAAGACACCTGAATTGAATTAATGTATATAAAATCTCGGCTCTTCCAAATTTATTATTTAGAGCTGTTCCATGATAACTTTTGAAGTATATATTTCATTTTGACAAGATTGTTGCTTTAAGGGCGTATCACCGTCTCCATAAAAAAGCTGTAAAAACGCGAAAGCTTCAGTTTTCAGAAGAAAGCCGCGTTCACGCTTCCTGACACCGCCTTGATGTTTTGCATAGAAATATGAACCTGTTAAATTTTGTCACAAAACGCACTCAGACTGATGACTCGTAACTCGTAAGGAGAGAGCCTCATTTGCATATTAACAGTTCCCGTGTAGTCCTTAATCTGGGGTCGCAGGTGACGAACACCCGCCAAATTGATATTTTATACTTGCAATCACACGGCGATCCATTTACATCGTACCGCGAACCTCAAGCTGGCAACACGAAAATTGTTTGGAATTAAGGTTCGTTATTTAATTAGGTACTTTAAATTAATTTGAATCTCTGAGAATTCTATTGTGCTTAAGTCCTTGTGTCTTTATTACGTTCTTCTTTGATTGGTTTCAATCCCTGTTTGGCCATAGGTAGATTGAAACAAACTTGAAATATTTTCAAGCATGATGCATTGAAATGAAAAAGAATGACAGCCAAGTGCGCGTTCGATAACTCGCAGGGTTGAGTTCCGTAGCCGGGATTGATTGTTCTGCATGCATATTGACTTTATCGACTGTAAATATAATTATGTTTGTATTTTAAGTAACAATTTCGCAAACAAACTATAAAAGTTAAAGTCAATCCAGCAGTTCTAACTTAAGTAACGAATATCTCACAAAATATTAATCCTGATCAAAAACAAATTTATCTAAGTACTTTTCAATAGAAAAAAATAGAACGAAATTTTCCGCTTTACTTTCTCAGTACATTTATGAAGTTATTTTTTTTAGAAGCTCAATTTAGTGATCTGTGGGAGAGGGGCATATAACCCTAACAAAAAGTTTACATCGATTTGTTGCTTTTAAAAATATTTAGGTGTTTGTGGTAGGTGTGTTTGTACCAAATGAACAGCCCCACGTTTAACTATATATTGTGGGTTTGGTGTAATAATAATACACTTTATGTAACGACTGATGCGTAAAACAGTTTTGAGAAAATTGTACACTACAAACGTCAAAGCAACAAACAAAATATAATGCTTAGCGAAAACAGCCAAGCTACTGCTTGGCTGGTTTAATTATGACGGTGGATGAAACCACAGACTGGCCTAACAATGAGCAATATGAGCATGCTGTTACAATTAACGCTCCTTAACAAATCGCGCTTATCCTCTATGGTCGAACCATAAATCCAGCTGCAAACGTGGTGCGTGCACTACCAAAAATATAAATCCTATTTACTACGACTTCTGAGGCGAAATACACTTCGGTGGAAAAGTTCCAACAGTCAAATCCGATTTATAGAACCGAGTAGGGTTTCATTTACATTAGCAGATTATTCTGCCAATATACTGCATGCGGAAAATCGTGTTTGGTGAAAAACCTTTCGCCTGTTAACTTTTATACGACTAATTTACTTGCATGATCCGGAATGTGAGTGGAATTTTTCGGATCGCACTGAATTAAACAGATAATTGGTTTTTCATGTCATTTTAATACTTATTACTTTAAGTATGTTCTGGGACTGACCTCACAACAGTAGGAATGAGGACTGCAGCAAATGTTCTTAGTCAGCAGCGCACCTAAGTTAGATATCACCATAGGTGCCTTCTGTCAAGACAGCTCAACTCACAGTTGCAATAGTTCTTTCTTCAATAGTCCTTTTCAGACTAAGCCTCGCATCATTTAACTCGCATAACATTTTAATTTAATCAAATTTCTAGACTTATAAAAGACTATCACTCATGAGTTATTTTCGCCATTTCTTTCTCTAAAGAAAGTCAATTTACAAATGCAGCCATTAATTTGATAAATGAGTTAGGAAAGATCTATTTATGGAAATAAATATCACAAATTGATTCAATAGCAACGTGTGCTTGTTATAAAATACATGACCTTTAACTACCCTGCTTAAATCCGGGCATTGATTATGGTCCACCTTCATGAGTTTACCTGGGTTTACCACGGGTGGTGGTCCACCTCAGTTTTACTAAAATATATTATCATACTAATATTATAAAAGCGAAAGTTTGTGAGTATGGATAGATGGATGGATGGATGTTTGTTACTCTTGCACGTAAAAACTACTGAATGGATTTTAATAAAATTAGGTATGGAGTTAGCTGACATCCTGGATTAACACATAGGCTTCTTCTTATCTCTGTATTCCCACGGGAACGCGACCTACGTGGGTGAAGCCGCGGGACGTCTGCTAGTTACTTATAAAGTCAAAGTCAAATCATTTATTTCAATTAGACCGTTAAAAGGCTCTTTTGATGGTCATACTTAAAAGTTAAAAAAAAAGAGAAAATGTTTCTAGTTGCCCTTCCAAAAGGTAGTTTTGTACGGAGAAGAATGGGCAAGAAACTCCATGTCATACAACTTCTAGGTACTCCATTACAATGCTCACATTAATTCCTTTCCTACAAAACCATTGTAAAACTAACTATTGAAATTGTGGAAAACATCTACAACGTTCCATTTTCTTATTCAAGTGCTTAAATAAATCAGCACATATCCTATTCAGCTTAGTGCGGTGCATTCGGGGACAAACAGCTTTTTAGTTTTTAATACATCCGCCTTTTCAGAAATAACTAGGTAAGTGTAAACTGGTCGCTATATAGTAGGTTGGTTGGTTGCTACTTACGTATAGCTCTTTTAATACGAAGTATTATGTAAGTTAAGCCTTCATAAGAGGTCCAGTAACCAGTTCAGAAACTGCAGTATAAATTCAGAGCCCTCGTTAGTTAATTAAGGTAAAAATACTGTTCAAAACGTGTGGATTATTTGGACCTGTTTGAATTATGGTTTGTTTTTTGTTGTGTATTGGGTTTACATGTGACGAGAGAATATGGAGAACTGTTACTTTATGAAATCATTCCATGAACATCACGACTGCATTCCCGAAAGGGAAGGCTGAGGTGTACCATCAAAATAAAAAGATATGTAAGTATTTAGATTAGGCTAAGGATTATAAGAAACTCCTCCAAAAAAACCCGCCCTTTGCCTTTGCCTAGAGTTATTGTTGGAAACCCAGACTCTGAACTGCTTCTGATCAATTCCTGATGGAGAATCGAACCCCAGGTCAACAGACAACAAGACAACTGAGACAGTCGAACGAATGACGCAAAAATAAGTTATTTGCCTCGATTTGCCCTTTAATTTCCTCTTCCAAAACTCATTTACCTATTAATGTTACGTTTCATAATAAATAGAGAAACAAATGTAATTCCGAACATCTTTATGACACCATACTATTATAATACTTGGGTACTTTACCAGAGACTTCTTCCCATATAAGTAGCTAATATGAGAAAGTTACGGGCTATTATTTATCATGTTGGGTGGTGAAATCTGTTGCCTTTGCGCTAACTTGGGCCCATATTTTCATTCCGGAGCGACATGAATTCGCAGCGGCGGTAACACAATGTAGTCAATTTACTTCAGTCCCGGTTGAAAGTTTTCTCAGTTCTGTCAAAGTTGTGATTGCCTTGTTTTCCATTTCGCTTGTAGAACGATGACAAATAAAACTTCTCAATCCGCCTAGTGCATCCGGCTCTATGTAAAAACTACTCAGACGCAGCACCCGTTTAAAAAATGTACCTATTTCTGCATCTAGATATCTACGGCGTATGAGAATTTCATGAGGATAAAAGAAACAATGACCTTGTACAGTAATGTAAAAGCCGTACATAATAATGTGTTGTCTCCATAGATATCCGGTTGTCTCCGAGGTGAATTTTCTCATCCCGAGTACAAACACATACATCCGGAGACAGCGTGTATTTGAAGGCATTTTCGCTTTCCTTTTGTTGAAATTGTATCGTAGGTAATTTTCATATAAGCGCAGTAATGCGCCGGTAATGGTCCATAACAGAAAGCTCGCAATATATAGAGGCCGTCCCTCACCACCCCTCCCCCCTTCCCTCTCGTCTGCTCCCACATGTTGTACAGCACCGCCACCACACCACACACTAACAGAAACAAAATGTTCAAACTATTCAGGATTTATTACTAGATATTCAACAAACCATTCAGACTGGAATGTAGCAAAATATCGAGCAAACAAGCGCTGAGTTGACAGTAGCCGATCTAAATAAAACAAAGCCCAGCGCATCGTTAAACAATATTTCATGTACTTTTTGCTACTCATTTTGTTACATAACACACATTCATATTTTTACAACAATTTAATAATTTAACGGCTCGCCAGAAGTTATCACGGCCATATTAAATCTTTGACGTTACGAAATAATAAAATACAAGCGTAAAAAAGATAAATCTGTAGGTAATATAATAAAATAGCGGCGTGAAAAAATTAAATTAAATCTTGTTACGAGACGCGTCCAAAATATGCTCGGGAACGCGCCCAGCGCGAGTGCTTTCTTTTAAATATCTCCAATGGCGAGTTTTAACATTATTTCTGTAATTTTTGCAGCAATTTTTCAGTAACGTCAGGCATTTCATGTTCTTTAATGTACCGTTAATATTAAATACTTTTCCATTAGTCCTTCAGTTATTAAGATATTGTCTATTATTATTATTATATTATTATAATCTTTTACTAAATAAATATTTAAAGTTATTTAAGCTCATCCCATATTTTGCCATATTTTTGCCTTTGCCAAGCGGTGGAACAATATAGAGTGGAAAAAATCAATGGGCCTTGCATTTTAAATGGATCTTTTAATTTCTAAGGTCAAATATTAACTACAGAAATTTCCTACTAAACAATAAATCATAGCGATTAGTTGAATAAAACAGTAAAAGTTTTAGGTATGCTTGTCTAATATTGTGAATGCAGTTTCATTTCCTTTTAAAAATAAAGAAATGTTTCTTTTACGTAAACTCGCCCATCTTAAGAATTAAAAGTGGTTTACTGTCAGTGCCTTTCGATTGTTTCCACCCTGTATATAATGTACATTAATGAAATGTTTATACCCATTGCACTACTACCTTACAGCATCATATTGTAACATCTATCGCCCCAATTGAATAATACCTACAAGAAGAACCTTTAATTGTTTAGTCAGTAATAGTAGTAATTCTACAATTGTTCAGTCAAAAAACATATCTAATTAAAGATCATTCCGCAGTCACAGCATTCCCTTTGCATCCTGATAAGAAATCGAGATTTCAAACCAACAGAAGGGTGAACACAGCGGCAACCAAATAGGTAATTGGTGCACAATGCACGTACACCGTAAGTAGCTACAGATTGTTGGGCAAGACTTAAGCCATGGACGACGTAGCAGAACAATGAATGCCCGGCGTGGACAAACCTTAATCCTATTTGGTGTGCAGAGCTTGCCTGGGCTGCCGACGTCGGCAAGCGCCCTAGCCGCGCGAGCGATGGACAAACAATAACTCTAGCTCACACCTCTTGCAAACCACCAGAATTAACTGGAATCACGAGGGAATAACACCGATGCTATTCTATTGTACAGTCAGGAATTTCCTTTAAGAATTGTCTACGAAAGCTTGTTATTACATGTGTATAAACATTAGTGCTATTTATTGAGCATTTCATTGTATAGATTCTTTGTATACCTAGTTCTTCAAACGAATCAGACAGATGTGTTGCTGGGGAGTTTGTTCCGCCACTTCTTCTTCCTAGCAAAAACACTAGGAAGTGGCGAAGGGTGGGCCGTTTTTGAGGGACTGTCTTTATGTATTTTTTTGACGTTCAAAAAGTGCTGATTCTCAGCCTAGTTTGAATAAAGACTTTTGACTTTGATTTTTTTTTTGTATTTATGTGAATGCTTAGTAAGTTCAGTTGTGCTACTGTTAATTAGGAGCGTCTTGAATTTCTGACTCAACTTATTGCTATGCCGTTGGGTGCATATTGCATGTCAAACGATAAAGCTACGCGTGCTCTCACCCTGAGAAAATAACCTGAAGCATTCGTTTCCTCTTGCGTAGGAGAAACAGTCCCCATTAGAGAAGAAAATCTTTATAAAATTAAATTTAGTGTAAGTAATGGTTTAGTTAGTATTCCTAATGTAATGTATTCCTATTGTTTGATATTTCTTTTTAACTCCCGGAATTCCAGACACAATTAAATTAGCGGAAGCCGGCTTCCGTTAGGGGCCTGATAAAATAATAAATAAGTTTAGTAGTGTAGCTCCTAAAATCTCCAAAAACGGCTAGCGCGGCGTTTTGGTCGAGCAGGCGCCTTTTGATCGTAACGTTATCTATATCTTCTATACTTATCTATATACACACATCAAAAGTGTCTAGGGATCAACATATATTTTTGCAAAACTTTTCTCCTGATTGATATTAATTAAAATTTTCTTTAAGGATTCATCAAAAAAAAAAAAAAAAAAAGAATGCATACAATGTTGAAAGACTAACCTTGGGCTTTTATTAAAGTCAATCCAGACGCAACCTTTTAAATATGTTTCTATAATTTATAAATTAAATTAATTTAAAAAGCCTAAAATCTATCTAGGTATCAGTTGAAAGCCTATAACTCTAAAGCCTCTTGGACTCAGACTATGGCCTGACAATGTTCCACGCTCAGTTCTAACGGATACTACCTTTCTTCGATCTGAAGGAAATCCTAGAAACTCGTTGCTAGGTGTTAACCTTCGAATTTTGGCAATAGGATGATGTACAGAATGTGCTCATTTCGTGTTCAATTCAGTGGCGTTTAAGCCATGTAAAACTAATTACACTAAGAAAAGTCAGAACTAGAATATGTATTATTCAATTAAAGGCCGGTTTGTTAAAGCTTGCTTCATTTAAATTACCATTTTGGTTGCTCTCATTAATAATTGAAATCGCATTACCTTTTGACTCAAATCTCATTACAATTCCTTAAAAAACCTTAATGTTTTAATACCTAATTAATGTAAATCATTAGTACCTACAAACCGACTCAGTTATTGTCATCAAATATTAAGCTAAGTTTATTATTAAACTTAGCTTAATATTTGCTGATTGATCTTATTTATTTATCTATCTCCAAAACATCATAATAAAAAAAAAAAAAAAAAAACACTTGTTTATTGGTACTAGAGAAAAACATAACATTCACAATATATTATTCCTAAATTAATGTTACGTAATCACAAGAGTTGGTGATACTGGTTCCCAAACTAAGCTATCGCTTGTATTTTGGGACACAGTGTTCAGTCGTGGTATTTGTTACAGACAATTCGGTTTCTGGTGCATTAATTGTGAATGTGAATTATAATTAGCAGAGTAGAGAGGTAGTATAAAGGTGTAAAAGTGACTATGTGTGCGTGTGAGTGAGTATCTGTGTGTGTGAGTGAGTATGTGTGTGTGTGTGTGTGTGTGTGTGTGTTTGTTCGCGAATGTGTTGATGACAGGGGGAGTTCATGGATTACACGGTGAATTTTAGCAAATCTTCAGTCTTTTGATAGTCTATTTTGAGTAGCCAATCAGTAACTTTATCTTTTACTTTGCGTTTGTTAAGTCCTACAATATTAAGTTCCTTATTAATAATGTCGTACAGTTTGCAACTTAGACTGTTGAATTGTCCTCTGGCAAAGGTAGTTTTAGTTGGGGAACGAATGCATGTCTTCATCCTTCTTCGGGTATTAGAGGCAGTAGGTGGAACTAATCGATGTCTTCTCAATGTGGATTTCAGCACATAAAGCTGCCTGACAGACAGAACTTTGCATTCCGAATAGAGAGTTGCGGTAGGGAACCTGTATGGTTTTTTATTCATTACTTTCAGAACAGCTCTCTGCGCCCTCTCCAGCCTGAGAAGGATCGTTTTACCCGCCCCACCCCAGACAGGGATGCAGTATTGGACAACAGACTGACATAGGGCCAAGTAGACTAGCCTTAGTTTGTCTGGAGGAGAAGAGTCCCTGAGCAATTTAAATATATGTATGAGCCTTCTCACTCTAGAAGTAACTGTGTCTATATGTTTTTCCCATCTCAGTCTGCTGTCCAAATACACACCTAGGTATTTGGCACTGTCTTCACGAGTAAGTTCTGGGCACGTGCAGTTCTTTTCAAGAGAAGAGCATACATGGGCTTTAACAGTGAAGTCTTCAGAGGGAGAGGTGTTTTTTCTGATGCAGAAGGTTACATAATGAGTTTTTTTAACGTTGAGGGTTAATAAGTTGTCAGAGAGCCAGTGCATAATTTTACCTACGGAGTGTTCAGCCATCTCCCTGACCGCGGTCCAATTTGGACCCCATACCAAGACAGCAGTATCGTCAGCGTATGTAAAGATTTTCGTATTTGGGACAGAGATTTGACAGAGATCATTAATATATAGCTGGAATAGCGTTGGTCCGAGTACGCTTCCTTGAGGAACGCCGTAGGAGACTGACAATATGCACGAAATGAAGTATCTATACATTTTTTTGAAGGCTTACAAACTTATTGCTGAATAGTACTTAACAATAATTCTACATAACAACATTATTAATTTTTACAAGCTTAACTCGAAATAAAAACCGATTAAGCTAACGCACTACCAAGTTTGGCACAACACAGTTTGAGTAACTTGTCGTCTTAAATCTATATGTCTTGTACAGACGCCAGCACATCAAGTTACCCCAATGTGTCAAATCTCTATGATCGTTTTTCAACTTTATGGCAAACAGAATAAGGTTCATATTCAATTGGGAAAATTTGACACATTGGGGTAACTTGATGTGCTGGCGTCTGTACTAGCTAACAGGTGCTTCTTTTACAAAAAATAACTTAAGACGCTAAGAGCTTTCTAGTTTTTAATGGACCACTCCAGTTAGTGCACGCAGTTGTCAGCAGTGCTTTTCTGTAAAAATCGCCTCTTGAAAATGTAGGTGGAGCATAGACATTCAAAGTTTACTATAGACTAACATCACGAACAAATATTTTTCAGATAATCGTGTCTTAGTAGACACAAGTTAATGAGTCCGGCACGGAGGACGGATGCCCGATGGGGTCGAATGGTTCTCGTGTGGAGGCCACGTATCGGCAAGCGCAGTGTAGGACGTCCACCCACAATGTGGACAGACGACCTCATTAAGGCCGCGGGAACGCGCTGGATGCGAGCCGCTTCCAACCGGTCTTATTGGAGATCTATAGGGGAGTATGTCCAGCAGTAGACTTCCCATGATGTTGATGATGATGAATGAGTCCAGTTAAGTACGCTCCGCTGCCGCTCCAATATTGCTATATTATGCTAGAAGACGTTACTGGATCACAGATTTTCTATGACATATTTTCGTATGCCCGCTCTATAAGTATCTTAAATCTCTCTGAGGAGGAGGGAAGTCAAAATGAGCTGTCATTCAATAGTAATGCAAGCCATTCAGTCTTCACTCATGTTTTTTCATGGGGTGAATTTTACTGAATTGACTAGCTGTAATTGCGCAGCTCGACTCAGAACTTAATTAGCCGTCCTTTTCATTATAATTTTCAAGTACCGGTAAACCGAGGTTACTTTGAATCTCTGGGGTAACTTTGATAGTTACACAAAGTACAAATATTTTTCTTTTTATTGCCGTAAAATTAACGCAGCTGATTATTTATTCATCTACTACGAATTCTAGTCGTTAAGCTATGTTTCGCCAATATTTTAGCTTTAACAGTTCTGAGTGGACTTAAACTCATTGCAAAATTAACCCTGAATTTCCGTCTGAAATGCATTTTAGCTAGGGGTGACTTTGGAGAGCAATGTTTAATTGGGAGTTGTCAAAGTAGCCCATTTTCAATAGCCATTTATTTAACGGCATTTACTTTGCCCCCCCGGAACTTGTAAAACATTTTTATTAAAAAAAATCGTTACTTAGTTATCATTTAATATATCATCACTGTGTTGTTTTTCCTTTTTTTTATTTTACAATTGTAAAAAATACATGAGTTTTAAATTATGTATTTATCTAACCTCGTTTTACGATATATTAGATTTCCAGGCACTACATACAATTGAAAAACACATTTTCGACTCACACAACCTGTGTTTATTTCTGAACCCACTACTATGAAGTATAAAGTAATTATTTTCCAATCAAACCAAAATTCAATTCATGGAACGCGTATCGCCCACTTATAATTCAATACTGGACTGATTGGACCATTTAAAACAAATAGAATATTTAAAATTCTACGCAGACAGAATATTTTTAAATGTTAAAGTTTTCGAACATGGCACTGGAGTATCATTTAATGAAATTCACAGGTTATACGTGGAGAACACGCTGCAAAATGTTTGAAATAAATAATTTATATTTATACACTTCATCTCTGTGTCATCATCGGAAGATGTGGTTGAATCAAATTTGTCATGTGTATGTTTATAACTTCAATATTCTACAGTCTACATTCTCACATAGTCTAGGTGCATGAAATTGTAAAGACGATCAAACTGTAACTTGTAAAGTAAGCACACTAATATCACCCATAAACGTAAACAAACTCTTTAATTTAATCTCGAATATAATCTTCCTTCTTTATAAAAATATCTCGCGTCACTATGTTTACCCGGGAACATTATGTATTTATTGAAAGGAGAACAGCTGTAAAAGATGGTTAACAATTAAATAAGGAACACAAAGCCAATCACAGGTTCTCACGAGAAAAAAACATAATAGGATACAGAAATCTTAGGATCAATAACAAGCACGATAAATAACAGAAATAATAGAAATAAAAAGGATACAATATGTACTAAATACACTTAAGGCTAAGGCACTTATAACATGGAGTAAAATGTAATACAAAAAATGTTAAATTAACAAAAGCACTACGCACTTCTAAAGAAATCGGCATTTAGCCGAGTGCGAGCTGAGTTGGTTTTGGTGACAAATTTAATATGATTATTTTTCATTTATCTTGATTATTGACCTGAATATTTTTTATTGATTTAATGTTTTATGTTCAGGTGAACTGACAAAAAGTGTTTGAGTAGCTAGTATTGCATCTCTTATTATTTTAATTTAAGCTAGTATTTTTTATTATTAAAATCGTGCGACTCAAAGCAGAAGTTTATTTATTTATTTATTTTTATTTATTTATATATTTCCACGCTTACATCTATCATTACAGGGAATTACCTAAGTTACTTTCACGTCATGCAATCATGCTAGGCACACTATTCTACATCAAAGAGTATCTCGAAGTTCGATCAGGCTGGATAAACACTGCTCAAATAATAAAGAATGCAGAACCACGTAAGCACTGATTAATTTCAAACTAGTCCCGTACATGTTGAGAATCGTTACAGCTTTTAAGTAGGTACATGTTGAGTGAAATATTCAAGGTAAGGGTGTCCCTTCGGTATGTAAACTCGGGACAAACAGGGGGACGTGTTGCTTCAACGAGATAACTACTGACCGTCTGCGGCGTTCCCTAATTAATTATTCGACAGCATGGACACACTTGTCTTGTCTTTAGCTACGTCGAATTAACTCGTGTAAAAGTTGTCATTAATAAGACAGGCTTAATAGATGTTTACTTGATTGTTTAAGTAGGTATTTTCTTGTCGAAGGAGTCAATATGTTAATATTCTTGGCGATGTATACCTAATATAAAATAAATAATAATGCAGGTTCTCAAGATATCAATATACAAATAACGAGTAACGATAATATAGCAAAATCGCAAGCTGCATGCTTGCACCTAATGAATAATTTTTGCCCTAGCTTATAAGGCCATAAAAATAAACAACACCCATAAAATATCAACTTATTGATATCAATACTTTCAATAAATATCAATATTATTTGACATTCCCGACATTTAAAATATTTCAGGTAACGACAGAAATTGAAATTAGTCTTTCGAATAGCAGCCCGAAATTATAAAGTTACCATTTATTTAACTATTAATCAAAAAGTTATTTTGGAACTTAATTGACTTGATAAACTTAAGGCGTGCTGTAACGACGTTTAATTTTAAAAATTAAGTAACTAACTGACTCTTCTTTGGTCTTATTCAAAAATCTAATAACAGTAACCGACCCAGGAAATCAAACCCAAAAGGATTTGCTCAATTCAAGCCCTAGGTTCTGGATTTTTGTCAGGTTGAAGGTAAGTTGAGCTAGCTTCTTAATACATGGGCCTTAAACATAATTAATGAGAAATTGGTATACAATAGAGCTACACATATGCCTAACCCATCGTAAATTAAGTGTTAAGGTTGCCTACAACTGTTTTACTTTATCTTATTCAATACATACTGCGTACAACAGTGACGTAATTTTTTATATAATAATAGATCGTTAACCTTTCGCTTAAAAGCACAACACTTGGTGCCATTTACCTTCACTCTTAAATTAAATTAATCATACGGAAGTGGTAATGATGATTACCCTTTTTGTTTTTCTAAAAAATTGTATTGTTATAAGTCACCTCTTAGGACACCATATATTATTTTGTGAATAGCAAGACTACAACCACATCAAGATACCATTAGTTCAGTATAAATGATCATGGACCATGAACGTAATGTAAAAGCAAAGGTTTTTTGTTCGGTTTGTCTTCTAAGTTTTTTCTGATGCTTTTCTTTTTTTCTTTTCTTACCTTTCAATCGTGTCAATTAAAGACACACTAGAAAGAAAATGACAACGCGAACGCCAGGGCGTTCGCTAGGAGTTTAATGAATTAAACTGAATAACCCTATTTACATAATAGGGTTATCCACTTATCCCTCATAAATGGAACTTAACTCACCTAACTGTCGAAATCTAGGTGTATGGTACACATCTGCGTACCCCTCAGAGCATACAGGCGTGATGATACGTCATGATGTCGTATAAACAATCAACATCCAAGCTATTCCAGCAATCACATCAGATTTGCCGTCTATTTTTGAAGAGTTCCATTGTATATCTCCGAAGATCAGCACCAGGTCTTCATTAAGTTAAAACGAGACCACTTCAGGAGTACCTATACTTTTTCAAATAAAAAAGAATTTTGAAAATCGGTCCACAAATGGGGGAGAAATCAGGTAACATAATAAAATAACAAAAAATACACACCCACGAACATAGAACCTCCTCCTTTTTTGAAGTCGGTTAAAAATCATGATTACTAATTTCCTAAGCCAATGACAATTCCAATTAAAGAAGTGACTTATTCAATTAAAAAAAAAATGCATCACATTAGATAGACAAAACGATTTTTCCGTGGTTTCTAAAAGTGGAGTCAAAATAACCGCCGTAAAAACGAAAATAGCAGGCACTACTTTCACCCTCCATACTTAATAGAGATGGGAAACATGATCTTTCTGTTTGTTTGTAAATGATCTGTTCATTTTGACACTTTGATCTTTTAATTTGAATAGGTAACGATGAAACCTGAATTTTGGGACACGGAATGTAATGTGATGCAAATATACTAAAAGCCAATTTCCTCGACAATCTACACAAGCACGGAACACTCTCACACAAATTCCACTAAAACGATCTCTTCGTGGATAGCGATACTAAAATGCCAATACCGTGTGTAGGTAAGTAATTTACTATTAATCATCTAGGTCACCTTTCATCGATATTAAGCTACCTACGTACAAATTAATTGCTGTAGGAATGTCTACAACAAAAGAAACGTTTTCATATAAGATGTAGGTACCTGTCTTACAGTAATTTATGGAAATGTCTTATTGAATGTGCCAGCACTTTAAGAAATGGATGTTCTTCATTTGTCAATGTCATGATCCTATTTTTCACAACAATAGATGATTTTACCACAACTATATTTCTTGGTCGTCATAACGCGTTATAAGACAAAATCCATATAACTCTTAATAAAATGCTATTAAAAAAATGTTCAGTTCTGTTTTACTTTCTTTAAAGTATGAGTTCAAAGCATTTTCTCTTTTGATATATTAAAATTTCATTTAGACTTATTATTATTTGATTAGCTATGTGAAAATACATTCAAATTACAAGGTAATTGAATTAATTTAACTTATTTTCCACGAAGTTAAGCTTTTAATCATCATTAAAGTAATAGATACAGCTTTCTGTTGTATTAAATTAAAATGAGTGTAGGTACCTGAATCACAAAGACGACTAAAACTCATGTCAATGGATCTTGTTTTCTTTTAATATTAGTATCATTGGACTTACGTTACCAAGTGTTAATAATAAAATGTCCGCAAATTAAATTAATATCTATGAAATCAATCCATCAATGGATGTTTGAGGTTACAAATCACGTACACTATTAACCGTCAAGACGACGAACAAAAAACAATATGTAGTAGCTAGCTTAGGCATGTCATTCATTCAAATTAGGCTGCTGAGGATAAGCACTTTTCGCACGTCAAGCGTTACAGAAAGCAGACCCCCAAACAACGGCGGATCCAGGGGGTAGGTCATGGGGGTCATGACCCTCCCCTGAGCTGGTTCCAGGACTTAGGTGGACCACTAATTGAACATAATGATATTTTGTCACCATACAGATTTTATGTAACTACATACCTACCTTCAATTTTTAATTAATTTAATATAATAACTTTGTATGATGGCAAATGTTTGGGAACGAACGCTTGGAAAACTAGAATTTTACCGCGCCACACATGCGCGCGCTTGTCGACTACGTAACGGGTAGCAAGAAGGTTGAAGATCGCCTTACAGGACTGGCACTTCTCCACGTTCATAAAAACGTACCCATTGACGTAAATGACGTAATAACGCGTTTCGGGAGAAGACGTAAAAGAAAAAATTGATTTTGTTTTTAAATTTAAGTATTTTGTTTGTTTCTATTTTGTTTCTTGGAACCCCTTGTCGTACCACCTCTAAGAGGTGACCTCTTCACTTTTGCGGAGTTTTGCGTCATACTCCTCGCTTGACATACCTCTAGCTGTTATGACAAATCATTCACCACGGTTATGGAATATAAATAATGTGACTCAGGTTGGCTGGACAAATCTTCAAAATAGCTCTAATTTAACTAGGTCAATAGGGCACTTTATGTGACGGCTAAACATCCTTATTTCAGAATTTGTGACGCTACAGAATCTTAGATAATCGATCGTGTCCAGCCAGCTTGAAAAACGGAAGTGATTTTGACGACGTTTTGTTAATCAACGGGGCATCACATAAGTTTGGGACAGGCATCGAGCTAAAAGTTTTGTGATACGTACAGTGGTTTAGTAGAAAAATGCAAACATCTGTGTACAACCAGCTTGAATTTACGTAGAAAACTTTTGGCTAGCACTTCCGAATCTCAATAACGGGAGCGTTTTCGAATATGGTTCCTTTACTAACATTTGGTGACGCAATGTGTGACAGTAATAACGTTTGATTTATGGCGTCACGTGTAAGGGTTTACGAAAAATCAATAAAAACTTAATGTCTAGCCAGCCTTAGTTCAAGCTGGCTAGACACATGTATCTCCGCTGCCTGATGATCTACGACCTTCAAAATGTGTTCAACATTTTGTGATGCTGACGATAATGATAACCTGAATTTGTGACGGAGAAACTTTGCGTAGTTTCAAAGATATTGTCCATTTAAATTTCCCATTAATAGTTTTTATTGATTTCTCGTAAACCCTTACATGTGACGCCATAAATCAAACGTTATTTCTGTCACACATTGCGTCACCAAATGTTAGTAAATTAACCATATTTGAAAACGCTCCCGTTATTGAAATTCGGAAGTACCAGCCAAAAGTTTTCTACTTAAATTTAAACTGGGTGAACACAGATTTTTGCATTTTTCTACTAAACCACTGTACGTATCACAAAACTTTTAGCTCGATGCCTGTCACAAATTTATGTGACGCCCGTTGATATGCAAAAAGTCGTCAAAATCACTTCCGTTTTTCAAGCTGGCTGGACACGATCGATTATCTAAGATTCTGTAGCGTCACAAATTCTGAAATAAGGATGTTTAGCCGTCACATAAAGTGCCCTATTGACCTAGTTAATTTAGAGCTATTTTGAAGATTTGTCCAGCCAACCTGAGTCACATTATTTATATTCCATAACCGTGGTGAATGATTTGTCATAACAGCTAGAGGTATGTCAAGCGAAATTGAGCGACCAGCGAAAAGTGGTTTTTCAAGCCGGCTGGACACGTTTTCAATCGATTATCTAAGATTCTGTAGCGTCACAAATTCTGAAATAAGGGTGTTAGCCGTCACATGAAGTGCCCTATTGACTTAGTAAATGCGAGCTATTTTGTTTGCCTAGCCAACCTTGAGTCACATATATATAGGCTGCCTCATTCCGTAAGTAGTAGTGCTTCTCTGGATGTCTTCAAGAGAAGATGGCAATATGCACGTGTATATGTACAAGTTAGTGTTAAGTTTTTCAAGTGTACAATAAAGAATAAATATTTTTAAGTACAGTAGGTACTTACGTACATTGTTATCAAAATTAAATTATAAGTTCTTGACTTGACCACGATTATGTGACCCCCCCCTAATGCCAAAGCTGGATCCGCCCTTGCCCCCAAAACGGCTGCCCTTCACCACTATTGCCAATATTTTTGCCGGGAGATGAAGTTGCGGAACAAACTCTCAAGCAACACGTCTGTCTGATAGGTTAGAAGAACTTTAGTTTGCACAACTTTGGTAATTAATAAACATTATAATCGATCATTACATGCCAAAGGAAAACCTAACCTACCTACTTGGCTGAAATCGATGAGTTATGAAGCAGTAGAAAATCTATTGATAATTTATTAAATCCTGTCCACTCTTGACATACACACACACACTCACACACACACACACACACACACACACGCACGCACACACAGACACCCTAGCATGCCAGCAAAATTGTTGCTGTAAAATTTTGTTTTATTTTGTCCTTTAAATTTTTACTTAATTTAATTATTCTGTTTTGATATAGATTTACAATAATGTCAACATACACAGGGGAAGACACTAACACCTGTAACACAGTATTTACTAGCGCAGAAAATGACGTGTGGCACTCGGAGACTGTCGCGATAAAGCTATTGCATAACATTTTTTATCAACTTCTCCCCCTCCCCACCCCTCTCTCCCTCCCTCTCCCCCACACCTCCTAAGCCCCTCCCCTCACCCCTCCATCCCTCTCCCCTCACCCCTCCCTTACTTTCTCCTCCCTCCCGCACCCGGCTCCTGCCTCTTCCACTCCCCCTTTCCCTTCCCCTCTCACCTCACCCTTCCCGCTCTCATTCCCTCCTTCTCCACCCCCTCCCTTTGTCCTGACTTCCCTGCTCTCCCACTCTCCATCCCTCCCCCACTCCCCTACCCATCGCTCCCCCCACTCCCTTCCCCATCCGTCCCGCTACCCCTACCCCTCCCCCTACCCTCCCTCCCCTCTCAAGAACCCCACTCCGACTCCCCTCTCCCTCTCCCCTCCCACTCCCCTCTCCCTCTCCCCTCCCACTCCCCTCCCTCTTTCCTCTCCTCGTGATATTTCAAAAAGTCATTAAAAGTTCTGCTATGACTATTAAAAAGCAAGGGTTGGTGATAAAAAAGTGCAAATTTAAAGTTGTAGGTATGTATTTTTTGATGCCACATAATAAAAAAATAAAAAAAATAACAATTATCAGAATAATAAAAAAAAAAATTTGGGGTGAACACTTACAGGTTAGAAAAATAGATAGTAGCCGATTCTCAGGCTTACTGAATATGCATAAAAAATTTCATGAGAATCGGTCAAGCCGTTTCGGAGGAGTATGGGAACGAACATTGTGACACGAGAATTTTATTTATAAGACTAGCTGTACCCTGCCACGCTTCGCTGTGGCACATTGTAATTGAATGTTTAAAAAAAAAAGAGAAAATGACGTGTGGCACTCGGAGACTGCCGCGGTAAAGCTATTGCATAGCATTTTTTATCTACTCCTCTCCCCCTCCACTCCCCCCTCTTCCTCCTTCTCCCCCACACCACCCACGCCCCTCCCCTCACCCCTCCATCCCCCTCCCCTCACCCCTCCCTCACTTTCCCCTCCCTCCCCCACCCAGCTCCTGCCTCTTCCTGTCCCCCTTTCCCTTCCCCTCTCACCTCACCCTTCCCCTACCCCCCTCTCCTCCCCCTCTCATACCCTCCTTCTCCACCCTCTCCCTCCCACTCTCCATCCCTCTCCCACTCCCCTACCCATCCCTCCCCCCACTCCCCTCCCCATCCCTCCCGCTGCTTCTGCCCATCCCCCTCCCCTGCCCCCCTCCCCTCTCACAATCTCCCCTCCCCCTTTCACGATCCCCACTCCGACTCCCCTACCCCTCTCCCCCTCCCCTCCCTCTTCCCTCTCCTCGTGATTATAAAGGGTACCCAATAACTGGGTTGTTTAGGTTCGACAGGCAGTCGCTCCGTGTTAAACACTGCTATTCAGCTGCATCCGGTTAAACTCGAAAAGGCTAAGCAGATGATGGTAAAATCAATGGTTGGCTAGCACACATCAATCAATAAACATGATACACTCAGTGCCCACCATAGGTCCTTTGTAACAGAGAGTGAGTTAACAGCGACTAAATCCAGCCTCCGGATTGCTATTAAGAAATTCCAGGGGAACAAACCTTTTTTTATTTGCAATTTAAATTCACTTCGATATTAAAAAATAACAACCCTACAAGGAAAGAAATCACCGTTTTTATTTCCGAATGAGGTAACAGCAAAACGCTCGAGTAACAGGTAAAACATTATTTATTTTAAGTGCCTACGGAATGAACATATTTACTCGTTGGTATTAATATTGGTACAAAATGTTTCCGTAAACATCAATCGGAGAAACAAGCCTCATTTTCTTTATACTCGTAGCTTAGGTATACTTACAATTTTTCTTCAAAATTAACCGGGATAAATGATTTTGCCGAATATCGAGGTTTCCCTAATTCATTAAACCCCAAGCGCACGCGCACGGCGTCCGCGCTGTCATTGTCTTTTATTGTGTCTATAATTGACACGATTGTAAGGTTAAGAAGGAAATTATTTTTACCATTAATAGTAATTTGACCACCACTGCTATAGTGATTCTAACAAAGGGTATGTAGGGGTTTCAGCTCTGCTGCGTGTAGGGAGACTGAACGCTTGTTTAATGAAGTAGGCGACACCATGAATTACTTTCAAATATGTATAAGTATTGCGAGTATGTGCGTGCAAAAATGGTAAGTGACCAAACAAAATCGAAGATGACGTTGATGCGCGGCTTGGTGGTGATTGGTCGACGGCATCCGTGGGCTACCAATCACTGTAGGACAGATGGCAGCACCAGTGGAAAAGGCAGTGTCTAAACAGGGTATAAACATGAACAGGGGCCAGCACGTCAAGCTACCCCAATCTGCCAATATTTCAACTTACTACAACTATTTTAAACTTAATTACAAAAGAATAATGTTCATATTCAATTGGGAAACAGGTTGGGACAGCTTGATGATTGACTGTTTACTTCAGTCAACTATTGGCGGGGTGATTTTCACAAAATAGGATGGCAGTTTCTATTTTCAATTTTACACCTACCTAAGGAGTTCAACCTTCGAAATAAATTTCTTTAATTATGGACGAGAATCAGCACTTTTTGAGTGTCAAAATAACATACGACAGGGTCGCAAAACCTTCTAAAAATCTATGTATTTTCTATACTCCATTAACAATGGCATTAGACAGAAGTTTAAAAAGTACAATTAAGCATGTTACATTTACGATAGACGCCGAAATTATTATAATATATTTTTAAAGCAAATGTCCCACTTAGTTGTTACAATTTAAACAATTTATTTTAAGAAATGATATGCATTTCTTTTAGTTATATATTATTTCGTTTAAGTTGAAAATTGTAGTGTCAATGATAAAAACCTCAAAGAAGCAGGGATGAACAATACGGACACGTTCTTCGTTTCACTTTTTTTCTTCTAAATTTGAAATAAAACAAATTTGAGTAAAAACTGTTATCACTTATCTTTAAAACAAAATGTTCTGCATTCCTGCTTCTACGAGCCTCTTTTTCTAATACTACTGTAATTGGAGTATAGTTAGAAAATAAATTGATTTTTAGAAGGTGGGCGTTGTTGTGTGTTGATGTTTGATTTAGGAATTTTATTTGAAAGTTGAAATATACATTGACTAACTCGACGGTCAAGTGATCGCCAGCCCAATTTGCCAAACTCGGAGATCTGGTTCGATTTCGAGTTGGGCAAAGCATCATTTGGCATTTCCATCAGTAGATTTCTCAATGGCAATTGATGGTGATAGGTTCTCCCCCTATTACGTTCGACAAACAAATAACTTGTGAAAAAACGGTGTACTAAGAGGTACACCTCTGTCTGACCTTTCGAAGAATACTGTACAGGCGTGATGTTGTTTTTTTAATATAAAATCAACATTTTATTGTGTTTTATCTCCTAAGGCTATTACTGTAGATATATCTTCTAGAAGTTACAGAAATACAAGTTACTTCGACACGGCCTTGACCGACGAATAAAACATTTCCAACAGAATTTCAAGCGTTGAAACGAAAGAAGCTGACAGACGTAAATAAGTTATATTTTCCATTTTAAAGTCAAAATGGCTGTCTTACTCCTGTATTATTTTACGCAAACAATGCATTCACAAACGGATTGCACAGGAATATGGTCGGGCGCTGAGAAATAAGCAGAATAATGTCACTGGTGTTCCCGGTTACAACCCGCTTGGTTGCCATTCTGAGTGCACATTTGCCATACGTGTTCTATTTCTATCCAACGAAATAGTTCAAAGTGCAGGTGCTAATTATATAACCTGTAGGTACCAGTGGTCATGAGCTTTGGGCTTAAGTTAAAGTCAAATCGATTTTCCAATAGTCTGATAAAAAAATGACGTCAACCGCCATCTTTATTTCTCACTATGATAAAAGTCAGCGTTAAAGAAGAGTTGAAGTTGATTAAAGTAAGGTAGCACCATAAAATACATCTAATTTCCTTTTTTCAAAAGATAGCTTAAATTTACTCTTTTTTTAATAAATAGGTACGCATTAACAGCTGATTTTCTTCGTGACATACTTTTAAATTCATCCTAGTCGTTATAAGCTACAAAAACTATTAATTTACCTACATTTTATGATACATTTTTATTACGTATTTTTAATATGCGACTGTAAATGTGTAAAGAAAAAAATATCAAACGTTTTCCTATATTAAATGAAGGAAATAAAATATTAGGTCGGTACTAAATATTTGGCAATAAGATATTTCCTAAATATTTGATATCAAATAAAAGTGTCAGAAATAAGGAATTCAAGCTCAAGGAATTTTATTTAACATTTTTACCCGAAAATTGCTACGCGTACTCACGATCTCGTAAATAAACGTCCAAAAATATGAAAAAAACGTAATAAGAGCTAAGATGAAATAAACGACCCATACACACGTTTCACCCATACACACTCTACCAAGGTACACGTACGCGTGTAACCAGCGGGTATGTGTATGATATAGGACCTTGGATGGGGCCCAGGGCCCAGACGAGCGTAACTCACCCAGTCTTATTTACGCCGCTCAAAGTTACTTGCTGAAATTACGTTTCATAGAAAATTACGGCTCACGCTAAATTTGATGCAAAAATATTCTTCGTGAAATGAAAAAATTGGGAGGAGCGTAAATTACTTACACTGTATCTAATAACTGGATATAAGCAGGAAGAAACTAATTACATTTAAGAGGTAATCAGAAACCAGTACGTTAATCTGCTGCTCTTTTGATGTCACTCTCAGAAACCACTATTTAGGATACTCGTTGGTTAAATTCTACTAAAGACTTGTGATAAAATAAAGCTTTCTTACGACTTAATTGAAAAACTATGAAATAATTCCTCACAAATTAAATTAAACGACCAACAAAAATAGTACAGGTTTCAAACATTTCATTTATTTGTACCTCTTGCTACCTCGCTCTCAACTTCTTTCAAATCTACAAAAGGTTGTAAGGGAGGTTCCTTACAACCTTTCGTAGTTTTAAAAATAATACCCGTATAGTTTAGATCCCTCGTTGATATTAGACCTTTGTAAAAGAATTTTTGAAATCGGTTGAGTTGTATTTGAGTAAAATAAAAACAATAAAATTATATCTTTTCTTATAATGATAAAGAATGTGTAACAACTTGAAAAATATAATAAACAAAATAACGAAACAAAAGTGAATATCTAACTATTTATTTCAATAATAAACGAACTTTTTCAATGTCAAACTTAATTTAGATTAAATATAAAAAGGATTCTAGTTGTCACGTCCAAAAGGTAGTTTCGAATAAAAATGAATGGGCAAGAAACTACATGCTTACTCATTTCAAAATAGTTTTTACAAAAGTTTAATAAAATTAATTAGGTATACAATATTTCTGAATTATTTTATATTAAATATAAAATTACTTAAAAAATATTACACTACTTACACATCACCATCTAGTCCCAAGCTAAGCAGAGCTTGTGTTAGGTATGGGTACTAAACAACTGATAAACATACCTACTTAAATATTGCTAAATACACATAAATATTATAGTCTTATAAATAAAACATTTACAACATTAAAAAATAATTTTAATAGCAAACTGCAATAATCACATTTAACAAAAAATAAAATAGCAAAATAAATCAAAAATGGGCAGAGGAGCGATGTAGATAGTTCTACGACAGCGGACAAAATGAACGAGTCTACGCAGGGTTCTTCGTTTTATAGGCGTGGCTGCGCTGGTGGGGAGTGTCTGGTGTTGCCATCTAACACGGCCTCTCCTGACATGGCAGCGTCCTCGCAGCCTTCGTCAGCTCTCGATGATGGACCAGCACCATCGTCCTCACCATCGGATGGAAGATCTTCATCGCAACCTGTAACCACAGCAGTGCACAAACATTAAGATCACATACAAAGTTATTACACAAGATAGCACAAGAGTTGTAATATTCAAATAGCAATGTTAACTTTATGTACCGAACAACACAAACACTTTGCAAAACAACCAAACAGTCGTACATAACGACTTCATATCACAAGTAGGATTTACTCAGGTCATATTCCTACACCAAATACCATGCGCGCATCAGGATTTACATTGGTTACAGCAGGTCAACCATGAGACCTACTTCAGGATTTACACTCGGTCTATAGTCAGCATGGGCCCCACCGACATCAACCTCGATACCTCCACCATGGACTGCACTCTCAATAGTACAGTCCACAGTATGTGCCTACTCAAAACCATGTGCACTAAGGATTTACATGAGTCTCCGGCACCCAACAACAAAACAATATTGCAAACAGTGATTGTTTGGTACATACAGTCTACAAATGTAAGCAAAAGCAGGGTGCATACAACAAACAATACCAATGAAAGTTCTCAACTAACTCTCAAAGAAACCGGCGCATATGTCAGGCGTCCATTCGCCACGCCACAACACCATGTACCCTGCAGCTGCTTGACTGGTTTTGCCATACGAACCAGCTATCAATTTTAGTTCGTACCTATCGTTAGGTAGAACACTCACAACCCTATATGGGCCTCGCATGCCACAATCCAACTTGCCAGTACTTTGTGATCTCTTAATCACAAAAACTTTATCATTAATTTTAAATTTCTTAGGAGGGTTTCTGTTTTTATTGACATGCGCGTCTTGTTTAGATTTGTTTTTATTTATTAATTCATCTGCGCGTTGCCTACGTAACTCACGGATCGATTCGCGGTTAGGATTTGAACCCTCCAACGTGACATCCCTAATTAATGAGTTAATTACTGGCGTAGTGGACTCTGTGCCAACTAATAGATTTAGCGCGGAATATTGTGTCGTCTTATGTTTGGTAATATTTAATATGAGCTGTAATTTCCACAAAACGTTTGGCCATTTATTTTCGTTATTATTAACTTCGATCCTGACCATATTCAGCACAGTTCGGCAATAACGTTCAACCTGACCATTCTCCTGATGCATCTCAGGCGTAATGAAGTGTACTTCAATACCAAACTCTGTTAGCCAGTGTACAAAATTGTGGTTATCAAACATTCGACTGCGATCGCACACCAATCGCTTAAAAGTACCAAACAACGATATAGTTTGAGTTATTACCCGCTTTAACTCATCACAATCCTGTCTGTACAGGCTATACAACAAACAATATTTAGTATACGCATCAACTATTATGAGTACGTACTTAAACCCATTACATTCTCTAAGCGGACCGAGTACATCAGCATGTATTGTATCAAACGGTATTGGGTTCTTTTGCCAAGAGGATATTGGTTGTAAAGGGGCTCGGGGTACTTGTTTATGCGATATACATACGATGCAGTGTGTTATGTACTTTGAAACAAATCGTCTTAGACCCGGGAACCAAAAGTGTTTGAGAATCAAATCAATAGTTTTGTCCATTCCCAAGTGTTCATGTTCGTCGTGGAATACACGTAACAAGCTTAAACGAAACGCTTTAGGGACATAACATAAGTAACGCTCTTGCTCGCCCTCAACACAGTACTTATAATACAAAAGATCGTTACGTTTTACATAGCGACTTGAATCTAACTCACCGTTATTTAACTTTTCTAATAGTGACAAAGTTTCTTCGTCACCCGCCTGAGCTATCTGCGCCCAATTAAGAGGTTTCTGAACAGCATTTATGACATTAACCGGATTTCGACTCAAATAATCTACATGAGACATTAAACAACCCTTACGGTATTCTAATGTAAAGTCAAAATCCTGCATATAGATCCACCATCGTGCCACTCTCGGCTGAAGATCTTTCTTGCGCTGGGTCATTTTTAACGCGTTACAGTCGGTTATTATTGTAAAGGCTTTGCCAACTAGGTATTGGCGGAAATGCTGCAATGATTTTACAACGGCTAGGGTCTCGAGTTCATAACTATGGTACCTCGATTCTGCACCTACCGTCAACTTACTAAAATACGCGACGACGCGCTTACGACCGTCTTTGTGTATTTGCATCAGAATACCGCCGTAACCTATCGCACTCGCGTCGGTATGTAACTGCGTAGGTAGATCGGGATCAAAAATCGTTAGTAAAGGCTCGCTAGTTAAATACGAAATAACTTCCTGCCTAGCTTTTTCATGTTCATCACTCCAATTAAATACAACACCCTTTCGAGTTAAAGCAGCCATGCAGGCAGTCTTAATTGCGTAACTAGGAACATAACGCCGAAAATAACCAGCCAGGCCCAGGAATTGGCGAACCTGCTTAACGGTATTCGGTCTCGGCGACCTAACCAAGGCTTCTATCTTATGTTTGCTCGGTCTAACCTGACCCTGACTGATGATTCTACCTAAGTACTCTATCTCACTAGTTAGGAAACTACACTTCTTTAAGTTTATAGAAAACCCGGCTTCTGTTAAAGTTTCTAGGACTGCGTCTAACAAAATAAGGTTCTCACTGATAGTATCGGATAGTAATAAAACGTCATCGACGTATACAAGTACCTTACCCGATTCAATAAAAGATTTTAAAGTTTTACTGATGGTTTTCTGATAAATAACGGGAGCATTGGCAAGACCATAAGGCATTTTACAGTATTCGTAATGCCCTTCTGGAGTAATAAAAGCAGTTTTGTGGATGGAATCCTCACTGACTCTTAATTGGTGAAAACCGGAGACCATATCAAGTGCACTAAACCATTTAGTTTTACCAAGCATGTCTACATGATCATTGATCAACGGAAGTGGGTGTCTAACTTTAACTGTAATTAGATTTAGGGCTCTATAATCCACTACCATCCTATCTGAACCGTCTTTCTTTTTCACGAGCAGGATCGGGCTAGCGTATTCCGATTCCGATTCACGGATTATGCCTTTCTCTAATAAGTTTTTAACTATCGCACGAACGCGTAATTTCTCGTCAAAAGACAGTTTGTATGGTCGATAATAAATCGGAGTATCACTAGTCAACTTAATCTGTATTTCACTATCCTTAACCGTGGTGGTGGCGGTACCAGATAAAAAGTAATCAGAATATTTGTTTAACACTTTTAACAACTGTTCCCTATCTTGCCCAGTAACATGCGTTGATATATTTTCGAAGTACGATGATGGGTCTACCTGCGTAATATTATTCACAAAATCACTATGAACGATATATTGCGAATTACCGGTACGAACGTACGCAACACCTTTTCTATTTAAAACGTCAGTACCAATAATTACGGGCACATTTAAATGGCTTTTATCGACAACATAAAAATCAACTTCTAACGTAATATTATTTAATTGTATCGGTAACGTAATCATTGATTTTGCTACTACCTCCATGCCACCTAACCCTCGCAATAATTGGTAGGCTGGTTTTACTCGACACGAAAAGTATTTAATTAAGTCGGATATTATTAAAGAAACCGCTGAACCGCTGTCAATGAGTACGTCGACGGGTATATTTGAAATAACTGCCGTAGTAATGTCAGAGTTTTTACTTTCACCCTCATTTTCTCGACAAAAATTTACCGAACTATTATTTCGAACACGTTCCTTAGCAAAACAGCGACTTTCCGTATGACCTACTTTTTTGCAAAAACCGCACTTATCTGGACGACTTTTTGTTGAAGAGCTATTCGCATTATTTTCAGAATTATTGCTTGGTGAATCTGATTTAGGTCGTTTAGGACAGGTTTCGCGTTTATGACCTACTTCGCTACACTGATAACAACGTACCTTAGAAATATCATAAGATTTACGTTTAAACTGGCTATTATCATTACGATTGGAATTTGAAGCACTATGAGCACTGGGTTTCCTATTAGGATTAGGCACACTACATTTTACAAAGCTCGACAAGTAATCTACTATGCTTTCGGGAGTTAATTTAGCGTTCCTTGCGGACGCACGAACCTGCGGGTCGGTAATACCGCGTATAATAATTGCTGTTAATAACTCGCTGCTTAATCCTTTAACTATACGTAATTTCAATAAGGATTTACGCGCATATTCAGCATAGGTAGCATACTTGTCAGATTCGGTACACATGACATTATACAGGATGTTCGCGATATCGACAGACCGTGGGCATAATGATTTTAATTCTAATTTAAAATTAGACCATGTACGCGTGGTGCTAGTCCACTCACTAAGCCAGGTACGGGCTTCCCCCTTAAGACAACGACCTATGCGAGCAAGGCATTCACCATCTTCCCAACGATTAAGCGATCGGGCTTTGTCAACTTCATCGCACCACGTGTCGACATCATGAACACCTGGATCAAAGTCCGAGACAAAATATTGGTTTGATCTCACCGGGAAAGACATCATGGCGTCGAGAAATCGTTCGGCTACGCTTTTGACGTCGCTCTCTGTCGGCAACGGTGTGGTTGCAAACTCTTGCGTCGGGGTGACAGACGCTGGGGCTGTGCAGGCAGGTGTTGTGGCGGGCTCCACGTCTGGCGGCGGCGTGCTCGACATGGCACGAGGGCGACGAACAGGTTGCAACTCGTTCCCACGTGCTCGTTCCTCCAGATCTTGAAGCCTCTTTAAAATCTGGTCTAGACCACTAGGAGGCGAGGGAGTACGTACATGACGTCTTCCTTTCCTCTTACTATCGGAAGGCATTGCGTCTCTGCCCAACTTAGCATTTAAAAATTAATTAATTATTTAGAACACGTTTAAAAATCGTTTAATTCAAATTTATAGAATCAGAGATGGTATTCTAGCGGATTTAGGCCTTCATATCCCACTTCTGATCTTATAAATAAAACATTTACAACATTAAAAAATAATTTTAATAGCAAACTGCAATAATCACATTTAACAAAAAATAAAATAGCAAAATAAATCAAAAATGGGCAGAGGAGCGATGTAGATAGTTCTACGACAGCGGACAAAATGAACGAGTCTACGCAGGGTTCTTCGTTTTATAGGCGTGGCTGCGCTGGTGGGGAGTGTCTGGTGTTGCCATCTAACAATAGATACATTACACCCAGACACAGAACAAATGATCATGCTCAACACACAAACATTTGTCCTGGGTGGGAATGGAACCTACGACCTCCGGCATAGTGGTCAGTGCCGCTAACTACTACGAGGAGAATATGTAAAGACGATGTACCTTGTCCTTGGCTAAAACCAACCACTTGGCTAAACTAAGATAACAAAAAAGGTACTTATTACAAACGAGACATGAAGCAACAAAAAGTAAAATATATGGGTGCCAAAGTATCCACATTTTCCTCAGCAGAGGATAAAGAGCAAGTCGTTTGTTGCAGGTAACATAGTACCTATAATAGATACATACGTCGCTGCATGAATGCACACAAATAGGAGGACCATGTCCAATGGTCCCCCTTGTATTGAAGCGATACGTGCCTTGCGCTTGCTTCCATCTTGAACACGCAACATTGCAATATAATATACGGCAAATGGAGTTACCAACCACGTCGGTATAAAATTCAAAATGTTTTAGTTAGGAAAATAGAAAATTGTAACTTTGCGGCATGTTTACAACAGGGTCTGAATCGTCGATAATTTCGTGTTCAATAAAATACATATAATACGTAGCTAGAAAAAGGACCAGAAAGTTACCTATATTTTTTACAGCATGATTACTACCTATCCTAGTTGATTAATTGGTTTTGTTTGACACATCTTGTATTTTAAATCTGTCAAAAATACAATCGAGAGACCACTGCAACTTATATAAATAACTGAAGGTACGGTCCTGTATACCTACACCTATCTGATTGTTTCATACTTAAACCGTTTAAAATAAAAGTGTGTTTGCATTTAACTACCTACGCATTTCTAAAGCAAATAAAAATTATAACATACAGCCTCCCAATCCCGCAACCCATCATATCTCTCCTACACACATTAATTTTACCGCTGGAAAATACAAATTGGTCCGCCATTTTCAAATAAAACACCCCTTCACAGGGATGACACAAAATTGACGTTTTTTGAAACCGTTTTCATTTGTTGTTTTATCACCATCCTTTGACTGTTTCTTTTTATTCTTATTGGATTTCATTTTTATGATCAATATATCCTTTAAAAGGGCGTTTGAATTTTATTAATACCAATTAAGTAGATATTGAACGGATATTAAGCGAACGCGCAATAGTCAATAATGAAAATTGGGGCGTTTCATATTGATAAGGCTACTTCTACATAGTAAAAGAAGAAATAACAATTGTATTTTTGTCACAGAAGACAGGCGTGCATAGATACTGAAGAAAAGACTTAAAAGAAAGAAATAGTATTAGAAAAGCCAATTATAGTACCTACTTAGAAACATATTGGTATAACCTTACTGGTTATTAAAGTATCGGATTTTCATTCGCATTATTTACATTGATTACTGGTCGCTCGTGGTTTGGTGATTGAAATTTGAACGATTTAGCTTTTCGCAGTCCTCTATATTAAAAATCTCACACTCCTTTTTCGGATCTAAAATGTTCGTCTCATTTTCCTAAATGTGTAGTCTTTATTATTACTGTATGCCAAACGACTGTTTAATTTTATAAATAAGTGTTTTTCTCATTCACCATTACCTTGCAAATTTTATTCCAGGTAGTTTCAAATGTTCTCAATATTATAGTAACTGTTATTATGGTACTCGAACAGTATTGAATTCTATTCAAAAAGATTTTAACAATCATAAAATGTTTATTTTTGTTTTGTTTGTCGTTGTCACATCGACGGTGTTATAACGAGCTGTCCATTTGCTTCCATTCCACACTGAACCACACATTCTATATATCGCACCCTAATGGAAACTATGGTAACTCAAAAACATGATTTTTAAAAATGATGAAAAACTGATTTTTAAATACTCAATACTCAATATATTTATTGCATTCCACAATGCGAACTTAGGTGGTAGGTACTTAAGGATATAATAATAATATGCATCATTGTGGGCTCTGTCGGGTATAACAATATAAAAATTAGGAGAATTATTTATATTAATCTCTACTACTGTTTTGTTTAGTGTAGGTAGGCTGAAGTAGGCTTATAAATAATTATATACCTACATATAATTTTTACTACTTATGTATTGAACTTATACATTGATATTTGTTTATATTATTATAAGTAATTATTATATTATTATTATTGGTAAGTATTATAAATGTCTAGATAAAATTAAAAAATCTAACAATACTTAATTAAGAGTCATAATTTCTAGTAGGTTGGATTAATTTATTTCGTTATTGTTTTTTTTAGGTTTTAACAAACCTGAAAAATAAACATTAAGTAGTTTATCAGTATTTGCACCATCTGGGGTAAATTCTTTCAAGTAAAGTGTTTGTCGCGTCACTTTTTGAAAACAGTAGGCAGTAATGTTACGTGAATTAAATCTCCGTATAGGTATTTGATATAGGAATTCGAAAACGTCATTAACTCCAAATATACACTTTTTGAGTTACCCAAGTTTTTATCTAGGTGTGTAATATGTATGTGGTATGGTATAGAACATCTATGTGGTATGGTGTTTTTTTGAGTGGAAGTTTTTTTATCCAAAATCAAAACAAACACAGTACCTAAGTATTTAGGTATAGAGTACTGACTCGTAGAAAAACTGCCAGATATTTAGGAAAAGTAAATACTTACCGCAAAAAGGCACGTGAGAAGATTTATCTCAATGTGGCTTTCCTGGCGTATCTACTTCGTGCGTGGTAAATATTTCATAAAATGTACCTTTCCTTATCTGGCTTTATTTTTTAAGAGCAAGTCTTTTAACAGTTTTAAAGCAATTTCGTAAAATACTGGCTAGTAACATGAAGTATCTTAATTTTTGTCTTATAAATTCAAGTTTACGTATCGGTTACTTTCTGGGCGTGTTGCCAGAAGTCTAGCTAATGAACTAGTGGTAATACTCATATTTACACTAGTATTACATGACCATTATATATCCATACGCAATCCTTAGGAACACCATTGCTTAGTACCCTAATTTCATTATCCGACTAGCCTATTATCAGCTTTCAGTCTAAAACGATGTAGCTGAATACAATGTAAGTGTTTTACACGAAGCCACTGCCCGCCTGACCTCCACAACCTATCTGACTATACTCCATCCGATTAGGTAGTTAACAAAAGGTAAACAATTTTGACATGTATTTTTAGTTAATAACACAGTTTAAAAATAAAATGCAGCTGAAAACAAATTTAGATACAACAAAAACGATTACATTATCAATTAAACAATTTGTTTAAACAGTAGTTGTATTTAATTAATAAGCGTTTATATAAAAAAGACTTGTCAAGATTGTTTACCTTTAGTTAACTACCTACTCGGATGGAGTATAGGTGAAACCAAATACTCCTAGGTTAGACTTGTTGTCTGACTTTCAAGGTTGTTACTACTCATAACGACTGCCAGAGATCTTTACCGCAATGGCATAAAGTGTTTTTGGAGGCACGTAGGGGTATTTATATGTTATGAAAGGTCACCCTTTCCTGTACGACTAATGCGTAGATAAAATGCATGGCACGTGCTTTGAGTAGCCATTACAGCTATTAGTCTACCTTTTAAGATAACACTCACTGAAATACTCGTTGTATGGTACCCACTCACTCGTAACTACGCCTCACCTGAAATAGCTGTGAAATCAATAAAACTAATAATAAATCTTCCTGTTTTGAGCTATATAACATCTACATTCTGTCTGTGACAGGCAACTATATGGATGCGGACAATGGTAGTTTTAGGAGTATTCTCTCTAACAGAGTAGCGATTCGATAAAATTCCATTCCAAATTGTTTTCAATATGTTTCAACGGAATGTGATAGTGAGCAACGACACGATGGAGAGAATTTTCCTTGAAAATCTGTTGATATGATTCATTTCATGCCATTATAATAAATAATGTAGCATCTTTCTTGTGTGTACCTACTATGTTCTGTCAGTTGGTAACCGGGATGGATTTTGCTAGGATCGCGTAAAAATGGCTGATTCGGCCCGCTAGTTATGAATAAATGATTGAGTTTAGAGTATTGATCTTTCCGATGGTAAACCGTCGTATAATCTATTCTATATTTTTACGTCTAGCTAACGCTATGAAAGGAGTCGATAAATAAATAAATAAATTATTATTGTGACTCGACTACGGAAGATTGTGGTGGGTTATGAATTTGACCGGTTTGTATGTACACCGGTCAAATTCATAACCCACCACAATCTTCAATATTGATTGATTTGATTGATTCTTGAACAAAGAATCAAGATATAAGTAGAATCAAGGTATAGGTAATACTTGATTGCTGAGCTTATTTTTTCTCATAGTCGGTTTTTAGTTTTTGAACGGATTTTTGTATTGTTGTCATGTTAACTTACAAAGTATCGACATCAACATGGATTCTACTTATTTGAATTTTTGCAAGTGATTGAAATAGAGTTACGTAAAGGAGAATTGTATTTTATTTTCTTGATGTATTAGTTGTTTAGGTACCTATTTTTTTCTGAAAGATACCGCATGTGAGTTATCTTTGCGTGTCTTCCTAATAAAGACGGATTGTAGCAATGTAGTGTATAATTTTCTAAAGTAAGTAGAAAGTTTGTTTGTTTTGAAAACTTTTAATTAATTGATATATTTCAGGAGATATTTCAGGAGGCGAAGAAGTCTTAAATTAAATAACTTAAACAACAAGATATGAAAATAAACAACAGTTTATACTACAAGTTTTATATTCGCATAATTCAACAACATGTAGAGAACGGCAAACTTTTCCCGTGATATCATAGTCTCTTAGTAAAAGTTGTTCATATTTATGTATTAAAAGTATAGGTAGGTACTTCCACTGCCTAAAAGATTTCAAAAGAATGAAAAGTCTCCCTATATACCTAACTCGTATTTATACGAGTATATGTATATGGCCTTGTATAAAACGTACCTACTTACGAAGCTATTCAACTATAAATTACATACTTTTAAACTCTGAAGCTATAATTTATTTTGCTTCGATACCCACCCAGGACAAATGTTTGTGTGATGAGCACAATCATTTGTTCTGTGTCTGGGTGTAATTTATCTATAATATGTATGTATTTAAAAATATATAAGTATGTTTATCAGCTGTTTAGTCCCCTTAACACAAGCTCTCAAGCTTAGCTTGGGACTAAATGGCGTTGTGTGATAAGTTGTGTAATATTTATTTATTTATATATAATTCATTGTATTAACTAGAACCTTGAACTTATAATCACAATAATAATTTATGAGTTGACTGCACCTAAGACTTGTAAGAGTATTAGTTTGCCATCATTTCCGATTGGAACTAGGGCAGTAAGAAACTAAATAGTAGGTAACTATTATTTTTGGTATAAATACCGAAGTCGTCAGAAATACAGATGAGGGATTCACAGATTCGGGAATACGTACCTACTACGTACCTACGTAGACAAACAAATAAACAAGTATCAGATCAACCTGGAATCACCCCCTGGTTATAGGTTATAGACCTCCTTTGCTTGCTGCCATACTTCCCGATTCGGTGCATTACCCATCCAGGTATTTCCCACGACTCCATTACGTGAAAATCTATTTCGTTGCTAGCTGTATGCTATATTCACAAGAGCGCCATACAGTTATTAATATTCAACGAAACAATCGAACTTCATTATACGTTGGAAGGTAAGATAGAGATGATTTATTGAAGCAGAAACAGCCGGGGGCGTTCTCTCTGGTTCGTTCGAAGCCGTTCGCAACACCTAGACATCTCGTGCAAATCCCCAGTGACATGTTTTACATCTTCAAAGTTCACCGAACATTCCTGCTTGTTCATCCTTGTTCAACCAATTCGACCTAAGATTACACCCATTATAACTTGTGATTCATCCTCTCAGTTTGCCACAAATTTTCCGCATGAAATATCGTAATTGACCTCTGGTTACTCAACATCAAGCGTTAAAATATTAACGTAAAGCATCACGGTAAGTGGTGATAAATAACGACGCTACCTCACACACATTAACTGTAACATAGATCCAAGTCACAAAGTATCCCGGTGTCTACTTACGAACTCATCTTTATAATGGCTCCCTTTATACTCTGAAAAAGCTGCTTTTTACGTTAAGAACCAACGATTTAGCGTTAGCCTAACTGCCTAATGACTGTTAAGGTGATGGCGTATGAAGAAATTGTGCCAATTTGTTTGGTGAAGTCAATTTGTCACACACTCGACGTGTGTCAGATCGCGCTCTACCCTTCCTCGTCGGTTCTTTCAGATCGTGTTCCCCTCACGAGACCGATGCAATTTACATTGAAAGCGACTGCAAAAAATCCGCTTTTCGGTGAGCGGAGTGAAGATAATTCCTTGTAGGATTGATCCTAACCAGGTTTATTATCCTTGAAAAGTTGGTCC
Source organism: Euplexia lucipara (assembly GCA_921972225.1). Classification (NCBI taxonomy): domain Eukaryota; kingdom Metazoa; phylum Arthropoda; class Insecta; order Lepidoptera; family Noctuidae; genus Euplexia; species Euplexia lucipara. The sequence goes on from OV179144.1 coordinate 11,601,019, forward strand.
CGCTGCTGCTGATAATGATCTTTTCGTGTTTTGGGTTTATAACATCGAGAAGAGATGGGAGCTAGTAGTAGCCGTATTTATACATCATGTTTTTTTTCTCCATCTGTTCCTTTGAAGAAAGTTTAGCCTTTAAGGCCATGACATAACCGTTATTTACTGTTTGGACGTCGGAAAACAGGCCCCCGTCCAACGTCATTTTTACCAACCAGCTTACCGAATAAAGCTCATTTTTTCAAATTAGAGGTAAGTTATGATCGTTTTAATCAACGTAACACAAAACAACGTAGTTTCGTCATTGCTTTGGCGTAGCATTGTCGAAGCTTTGATCAGGTAGTGTTATAGCCACACCTATAATATGTGACCGTTTCTGCACAGAGTTTATTTACTATCTATATTATTGTGTCTTACATATCTAGGTCACATAGTTATAATGAAATCATTTTTTTATTATAACTATGTGATAATTGATTTTTTCACCGTCGTGTTCGTAATGATCAGGTCATCCAAGTAATGTTTTCAAAATAAAAAACGTGGTTTACTGAGGTGGCTGAGGATAAGCACTTTTTGTACGTCAATATACATAAGACAGTAGGTACCCCATACGCCCTTCACCATTACCTAGTGTTTTCCTGAAAAGAAGTGGCGGAACAAACTCCCCAGCAACACAACTATCTAATAAGTTAGAACCATTTGAACTTATAAAATATTATTGATATCAATAATTTCAATTAAATTATGTGCTACATGTTAGCTAGTAGCTAGCTACACTTCAATTTACATAATAGGTACCTACTAGTAACCTAGGTAATAGTTAGGTCGCTACATTGTCAGCAAAACTCAAGCAAAAGCCTGTAAAACAGCTGAATAAATAGAAGCCTCCGAGTAAAAAGAACCGCTTACACGTGCTGTACTAGATTATATTAAGTAGTATGTATAGGCCCGTGACACGAAGTCACAAGGTCGGTGATTTGTATGATATTTTTGTATGATACCTATCATAATTTAAAAAAATGTGATAGGTATTCATACAAAAATGTCATACAAAGCGCGTGACTACATTATAATAATAATTAAAATGGAAAAAAGGTCCGCTCCCAATACTGGTAGAGTTTTATTACTAGATACATAGCTATAACATTTAGTAAAACATAAACTTAGTTATTTTCGTAGACATCGTAATTAAATAATTTATTAAGCAAGCTAAAGGGGATGCTACTTTCTTTCTTATAAATAGGTATAAAGTTCTCGTGTCACAATGTCTCTTACAAAACTTCTCCGAACCGGCTTGAGCGATACATGAAATTTTGTGCGTATATTCAGTAGTTCTGAGAATATGAAGTTATCTACTAAAAACTAAATAAAACTAATAAATTGATTGATATATTGAATGAATTGATTTATATACCTACTAGCTCGAATGAGTATTCAATCGTATATAAATATGAATTTCATATCATTACATTCACGTATTAAGTTTTTACAAATGAAGAAAGTGGAGCTAGAGTTATTATTTGGTAAGCAGAAAATAAATTAATGGGATGTCTCCAAAAGCTTGGAGATATTTCATCTATCTATTCGATTCTTGAAGCAGTTCAGAGTGGGAGCCATGCTGTTACAACTGAAAATGGACGTGAAGTTTCATACAAAACAAAAAAGCTTTTTCCTAACTAAAAGTAATGTTAGCTACACAATGTTCGAAGCAAAGTAAATATAACCAACGTACAACACTGGAGAAATAGGTACCTACTATAAAAGTACCTCTGTTAAAAAAAAACAAGAGACATGATAGATAACGGCTATTTCGTCGGCATAAAGGGCAAAATGAAGAAATTTCTCGTCATAATAATATTATAGTCATGCCATGTGTCACGCTTGGGCGGCCGCGCTCGTTCTCTTCATGACGCCACTTCGTCAGGCTTCTTGTCCCAAATCGCGTCCCATTAACCCATGCTTGTCTATGAGTACTGTTATATTACTAAGTTATTGTAGGGAGATAAATCTACACAATATACCTACATTGTAACTGCTAACATACCTACCTACTAATAATAGCACCTTACAGATTACAGCACTCAGTTTTAAAAAGGTATTTAAAAAAAAGATACGATTGGTTATATAATGATTAATTAATAGTCAATTGTTTGTACTATTTAACTAATTAATGCAGATTATCAGTAGACATACAATATGTAATATGCTTGTCAACGTAAGTACCTACACAATTCAAAAGCTCATTAAATCGATTCTACAAACTCAAATAATGGTTTGTGCGAATTAATTTCATAATACCATATTTTAAGTGCCTCATTTAAGTCACAATCACATAATCTATTAATTCACAGACTGTTATAAAATCAGTCATCAATCATAACACCCTCTAAATTTTATTTATTTATTTATTTCTATGTACCTACAGATTGAATATTTTGTAAAAAATAAATACTTTAATTAGTTACCAATCGATTAAATTTTAATCAATGCTAATAAATTGGGTGTGTAATAATATGCCATAATAACAGATAATATATTATCACTTGAAATAACGTTCACATGATATAATTTTCATATAAAAACAAAAAACCTTATTTCATGTGGTCTAATATTACATTTCATAGGTAGGTATAAACTTCTTTTGCTCTAATAACATTAAGTAGGTACCTACGTTCATCTCATATAATTTTCAATTAGTATATTGCTCTTTTTATCTAACGTTCAGTTGACCTAATTTTCATTTGAACTAATTTTCATATTTACACATTTACTGCCCAAATTCTGCAGTGAATAAGTAAATAACAGAAAACATCATACCTACTATTATAAACTCATCTAACCCAGATGATTCACCAACAATAGAAAGGATCGGGCGTTCGCGCTAATGGTCATGGTTCTAACCTAACCTAACCCACATGATTCAGCAACCATAGAGGGGATCTGACAGGCAGGTACCTATATATGAGGTCAAAATTATATTAAATATTAAAGATTAAACTAACTGAATATTATAATAGTTCAAATGTGCATTACCAAATGTTTATTAATCCATATAAAATTAGGTAAACTGAAATTATTATATCAATAATTCATTATATAGTTTTATCGTTTTACAAAAAAAAATATATCAAATGAAATTAGGTCATTTTGATCGTTAGAACTTTTGTTATTATGTCAAATGGTACACACCCTAATAAATTCATGTCTTCACAGCGTTATACAACTGTCGATCCCTCATCAACTCTTTTTATCGGACACTCAACGCTGCTACTCTGGTTGGCGTCATTACCCTCATCCGTTTTTCCTGCTCCCTTCGTAATGACATCACTTTACCTCATCAGTCGCTGCCCAGCCAGCATTAGGTACTGCATCCTGGAGGGATTATTGGGAACATTATTGCGACAACCGATACCAATCCGCCTCTGCATGCTTACTAGGTATAAGTACTTAATAAATTGTCGTTTTTAGGAAAATAAAATGGGGTCATAATTTGTAATCAGTTCTAAATTTTCAGTTTAGTAGGTAAGTACAGACGCCAGCACATCAAGTTACCCCAACGTGTCAAATTTCTTTGATCGTTTTTGAACTTTATGACAAACAGAATAAGGTTCATATTCAATTGGGAAAATTTGACACATTGGGGTAACTTGATGTGCTGGCGTCTGTACCTACGTGTTTAGAAAAATGTAATTAATTTGGAATAACAGAAATATGACCAAAACCACGAAATTCGGGCAAGATCTTCCGTTTTAGGCATATTATTTTTAAGATGCAGAGGCGTGGACGTTACGTTGACGTTTCAAATATAATTATAAGGATATTCTTAATTAAATCAAACCACATAGGTAGGTACTCAATTTAATTGATTAATTTGTGTAGGTAATGTCTACGATTTGCATGCACATAACTTCTTTAATATTTCTAGGTAGGTACACCAGCAATGGCAGTAATGATTCAATGTTCAATAGAAGATCTAAATGTACCTACCATATAGGTATTCAAAAATATTTTTTTAGAATTCGACAAGAGTGTAGTGATCTAGAAAAGAAGCGAATAATAAAGGCGAGTGAAATACGTTACTGTAATGATATAATTATCTTCCACTATTTTCACTTTAGTGAGAGTGGTATTGACTAAGTTATCTAACGAACAAAGGCCAAGAGTGCATTAAATAGTAACTCTGAGCATATACCAAGTCTGAGACTCTGAGTACCCGGCCAATGCAGTAGCCGTCATTGTATAAGTAGCCATATCAGTTTGGATTATACTACAGCTAGCGCCATCTAAAACGACTGGTATGAACTGAAACCGTGAAATGGATATAAATGCCACTAGGACCTGAATAAATGGCGTCACATCAAGGTGAAACAGTACAACAAAAGTCTGTGTGTACAAACGACTTGTATTTAATAGCAGATTTTATTTATGGGCAAGGTTCCGAATTGGATGGATTTTGAGGCAATGTTATGATCAAATTCATTATAGTGTAATGTCCGATAACCACATCAACTACTCCACTGTACACATCAAACAAAATAAACTAAAAAGCTTAAGTTCAGAGCCATCTAGCGGAAGATACGCGGTTTTACCTTAGGTCGTTTGGAACTTGCCTTAAAATGATGTCAGTTGGTGGGGTTTGGATTGTTATAAAAAGCTGGTTTGTATAATCTAACAGTTCTGAAATATTTTGTCATTGAATTTGGAACTTATTACAAAAATGTGGAACTTTTCTTGTATCCTTCTTTTACAACCATAGACACGACCAACAACAAGATGCCTGTCAGCAATTTCCAATTTGGCTATGGCAATCACTGTCACTGACATTCCATTTATTTTGACAGCTGTCAAAATTGATGCCCAACAGCAGCCCAGCAAGGAGGAAGTCACTAGAAGCCAATCGTTATAATTTATATGTTGTGCGTAATAAATAACAACACCTGTGTCTATAAGCGATAAAACTGGTATTAGTGCCTTATAGGAATAGGATAGATACTAACAAATCATCATGACTACGAGACCAGAAGATCACCGTAGAAAATGGGACAAAGACGAGTTCGAAAAAATCGCAGCAGATCGGTTGAAAGCTGAAATAGAAGAAGAGGAACGAGCTAAAAAGAAAGGTATTGTTATTAACCTATTACCAGTTCCACCCTATAAACATCTACTGTAAAAACTAGGCCCTGAAACAAGACAAGTCGAAAAGACTGGATGAAAACTTTCGAAAGAATGATTCGCCACGTCTGGCTGAAGATTTAATGGGCACAGTATGATGTTATCTGTAAAGGTAAGTATATAACAATACTGATTCCCTCTTTGCTATAAACCTATTAAAGTTTTTTGAACTGATGTTAATTAAACTTGTACTAAACATACTTGTTTCTTTTCAGCCCCACCTATCAAAAGAGAACTTCTCAAACAAAGAGACTACAAAGTTGATTTAGATTCTAAACTTGGTAAAAGTGTAGTGATAACAAAGAATACTCCTACCTCGCAATCGGGAGGGTACTACTGCAATGTCTGCGATTGTGTTGTCAAAGATTCCATCAACTTTCTGGATCACATCAATGGAAAGAAACATCAAAGAAATCTTGGCATGTCCATGAAGATTGAAAGGAGTTCATTAGATCAGGTTCCTATAACAATTCATAAATAAAAGTGGGCTAGCAGTCACCTAGTGGTTGGAATTCAACTGTTTTAGCTTTCCACACATTATATAGAGTTATGATTCAAATCAAATCAATCAATCAAATTAAATCTTTATTCAAAGCTGAGTAGCAAGAGCCCATAAGGTGGGTGGTACTGACTGAGGATGCAATTATCATCATCAGTTGTCATAATAGATGAAATGAGACTGATTTAGCCTTGTCCAATTCCCACTCCATACCAACACTATTTTTATAAAAGGATCTAAAGTTTTTACTTAGCGTACACATGCTTTCTTTTATACTTTGCAGTGCTGTTTTAAAACTAACACAAGATAATTTGTATCTGTACTCAACCTATAATATGTACACACGGCTACACATCAAGCTTTACATTTCCAGTACAAGCTGATCTTGCGTTGTTAAAATTTATGTACAGTGCGAGGTCAGCGTAAACTGGAAATGTATAGCTTGAAGACGTGTAGTCCTGCGTACCAGTTTCAAAGCATGTCACAATTCTTACAAAGGAACAGTAGTACATTGATGATCAATGTGCTGTTCCTTTGCACAAAACTAAACAACTAAACAAAAACAATGAGGTTTGATACCTAGCCAGTTAGCACAAGGTCAAAGCTGCTTTACCAGTCAACCAGGATGTGAGTTTCCTAAAGGTTTTCATTTGTCATCCTTGCGTTTTCCTACTATGTTAGTATGGGCTTCCAGACCAACTGGATACAGCGAGATCAGTAATGTTGTTTTACATGGAGACTGGACACATCGGACTTTCGAGGTTCTGACTACTCGAAAGGACTGTCAATGATCTACAAACAACACTTAGGAGCAACAGCTTACTTATAATGCATTCCAAATGAGAATAGGATCGACTTTGCGCCATGATGTGACGTTATAGCTGTCAATTCGTATAAATTAGGTAATATCAGCAAAACAAGGTATTTCCTAAATATAATTTATTTTTGATTCATGAACGAATAATAGTCTAAATTGTGCTGTTTCTCGCTCTTAAAGTATTTGTCTACATTGGAGATAATATCTCGAGCCCTCCCATGCAAAACAGCGCCTCGTTTACTTATTATCGAGCAGTCAGCGAGACAAAAATAAATAACAACAATAACAGCAAACTACCGCGTAACAAACAGAATTAATAAATAAAACGTAAGCACTCCACAAGACTGATTAATTAAAGACATTTTATCATTTTGAATAACTGTAACTCAGTAAAACAAAATAAAAAAAATAATGGATAGGAAATAAGGTTTCGTTGCAGACCGTTTTCGCAGACCATTTTCATGTGACATCTGACAGATAGAGGTCATTGACGTTCCTATTCTTATTTGAAACGCATAGTAAATGTGTGCCATTATTCCAGTCCAGACTACATATTTACCAGAAGTATAGAGTCGACTCCCTAATATTTTCTTTCATGTTCACAGGTCAAAGCACGTTTTGCAAATAATAAACGCAAATTAGAAGAACAGAAGCGTGAATACGAGCTTGACACTCGGCTAAGAGAAGCAGCAGAAGAAGAGGCCAGGGTCAAAGAACAACGTCGTGAAAGACGCCGTGACAAGAAACGCAAGCTCATGGAGTCAGAAGAGCCTGAAGACACGCCAGCACAGTCTGAGCTAGCCCAGATCATGGGATTCTCTGGCTTTGGAGGGTCCAAGAAATAGTACAATTTAAATAAGGTTAAATATATAAATAAAGATTTGTTTGATATTTGAAGTATTTTATTTTCAATCCTGGTAAGGAAGCAGATAAAAATGCGTTATGAGTTGGACTTGTTAATGGTAGGTACCTAGTCCAGTACGTAACGCATTACAGATTGTGTAGCCCGAAAAATTAAAAAACTTGTTTATTTTCTCCACAATATTAGACTTAATTGCAAGCATTATTTCTACTGTAACATGGAGTTACCTACTTCATGTTACAGTTACATTATAGGTATTGTGGAAGACTGGTGCCTAAGCTTGGCCTGTATTTCAGGTCCCAGGACTCCTCCATTTTGATATGACAAAGCACGTTATGCACTCGTACAAATGGTGCGATGCGATTAAATGTGCCCAATTCCAGGGCACATTTAATTGCATTAGTCGAGACGAGATGCACTATTTTATTTCTTACCAACTTCTAGTATCTAGTGTGCGCTGTACCCACTATTTAATTGCCATCAGGGCGGTCTATTTTGCTCCTAAAAATAATCAGCCACCGATTATGGGATGTGGGCGGGCAGCCTAAAGCCATTATAAACATCTGTCGATGAATGAATATAAGAACAGCAGTCAATTTGACTACTTAACATTTTATTTCTCTAAGTAACTCCAGTAAAACAGCGCCCGACTCATATGACTCATTTTTTTTTATTATTTATTTATTAATAACGAAGAGCAATTAAATTATAATAATATCACAGTATAAATATTAATACAGTAGGACGACGCCTTTGATCTCTGGAAAAATGCCGACAACTTCTACACGCGTTAGACTTGAATAATATCTACCTCCCGCACTACGAACATCGGTTTGTTCGCAGTGCGGGAGCGGCTTTCCCGCGTCTCGCCCCTCACACCCCGCACGATTGCCCTGTCTAGACGGCTTCATCGGACGACTATGTTTTTAGACTGTGATAATAATATTATGCATACGAGTGTGTACCTATACGTTATTGACCTAGGTAAACATTACTGGCGTAATGTGGGTGTACCTACTACAGGTAAATCTATGCAGTGATGTTACTTAATCATCTAAATGAGAACCTGAACTAAACTATAAATCTAATAATGGAATTATTAAGAATATTGGAGATTCCTACCTAGATTGCGGCTATGCTCATTGTTTTAGGAGTGAACTGCCAAGCGTAAGCTCATGAGTTCAAATCTCATTCTCTAACGCAGAGCGTGTATCAAGCATAACTGCTTAGTTATGCTTGATACACGCTATGCGTTAGATCTCCCCCTTTAATGCTCATTAGGGGGAGAGTGGTGTATCTGCAAGAATTGTTTCAAGAGATTATTTTACAGCCTAAAGCATTAAAACAAAACCTTTATCAATAGGGAGACACTTAATAGCTTATTTTATTTTATTCATACCCAATTGATAGAATAAACAAATAAATAATTAGGTTCTAATGTCCATTTCCACATGTAATCAAAGCATTACGTGGCGATGACTGGTCATTTCCGTTCGAGTCCACGCCTATGATACACAGTCCCGCGGTCTATTGTATGCATGCTTTCATGCAGAACATGCAACTGAATCGACAAGGTCACTTCAGGTAATGAAAACATACACGAAGTACCACAATCTTATTATATGGGTACAGACGATACCAACAATCTTAGAAACTACATATAAATTGAAAGTTGTCTCATTGCCCCGATGATCTACTGTTCGGTATGCTCGGCAGGTTGAAGTGATTACAGAGATTGAACAATAATAAAAAAAGGCTGGGGAGTTCATTCCTCCAGGGAAAAACACTAGGAAGTGGTTAAAGGCGGCCATTTTGAGGGACTGTCTTCATTATGTTAGTTTGACGTTACCTAATTTGGGTTTTTTTTATTTTGATCAGCTGTCTCATACTTGACTGCCTTCATATTCCGAAATTGACATAATATGTAAATATGGAAAACACGTTTTTCCAAACCAGTTTCCGGAATGATGGGTAGATACGACTCCTCTTCGGGTTTAGGGCATTCACACATAAACTTCAAAGAATGCAAACGACTGACGGAACGTTTGGCGCAGTGTCAAAGTGATTGGCTGCTGCTCTGTGTATTGTGGGTTTCATCCCGCAGTTTACAAAAATTGGTGTGATCTAAGTAGGTACAGTCGAGTTCATTAATATATTGGCACTGTCAAGGATTCAAAATATTGTGAGCGTTGGAAAGCTCAATAAATTCTATAGAACCTATAGATCAAAAATATGTCCTCATGTGAACCGTTCAATAATATATGCTGTGCATTGTTCAATAATATGTGATCATGAACAGTTCAATAATATGTGATCATGAACGGTTCAATAATATATGCTGTGCATTAGGCAGAAATATGTGATCACCCTTTTCAAAAATATAATATTGGCTTTTATAATATCTGAGCAGGAAAAGCTTCTTAATTATCTCTACATGCATGGGAAAGTCAATTATTTGCTCGAACAAATAAGATCTAGTTTACATTGTTACAGAAATGACAGTAGTTTCCATTGTTTTAAGCGCGTTTGCGTTTGTTTTTTAAATGAGTGTCTTTCAATCGTTGAATGACATGTGCGTCAGTTATAATTTTATTAGAAAAACATTTAACATCATTTGAAGTTAATCTAGCCAGTGATAAATGATGTAGCAAACTCCTTGACCATGCAATTTTAAGATTCATCATTCAGAGTAAAATTATCTTTATAACGTAAGTAATAAGGTTGAATTTGAATTACATTTACTTGTTTAGATATTATTGTATTTATGTGTGCCAAAGAGATTTATAGTTTATTGAATGTCTTTGATGTGTGCATACATAATTGTGAATCCTACAATGTTCAGATAATATGATCTTAATGTTGTTCATATAATAATGTGCTTTTGGCTGTATACATGTTACTGAGAAAAACCAGTCACATATTAATGAATCTAAATCTTGACCACAATTTAATGATGCTTTAGTTGTCACAATGTTATGTTTTTTTTTGACGGTCATATATTTTTGAAGCCTGAAAGGGCCAATATATTAATGAACTCGACTGTACCTACCTACCTACAGTAGATGTTCCGAGCTATGCTGTATGTGTATGCGAGTTTAAATGCTTGTAAACGCACCCATGAGGCCATGATAATACAGAAACATATCAGAAAGGAAGAATCAGAACACGATTCTCTCAAAGACTGTACATGTAATACTATCAGTGAAGTAGCTAGGGTAGTGGTACCTGTTGAAAAATACAAAAAAAAACGGTAAGAGAAGTTGAGCTCGCATAAACAGGGTTCAGTAGATACAAGAATTTTATCAACAGCTTGGCCGTATTTGAATTCGGCTACGCGATAGCTCTGTCTATTTCCTCATAACCGAGGGTTATTAGTCCGGTTAGTCCTAAGGCTTGACTTTTGAACGTCATCATGTTCAATACAAACAACCATAGCATTGGACCTAGCTGCTAGGGCACATAACTGCGGCTATTTTGTGTGACGGTACGCGTACGGTTAACGCTAGTTTAAGCGATAGGCTGCACCCTAAGTAGCCCTTAAAGTTAAGCCCTTTGTTAGTTTTATGGTGGTACAATAAAGAGTATTCTATTCTGCTGCGTTGTGAGTCAGGGGTTCGATTCCCGCCCGGAACAAATATTTGTATGGCATGGCGTGTATGTTTAAATGTTTGTTAACGCACCCACGATACTGGAGAAATCCCAAATGTGGGGAACACATTATTTAAAGAACTTTTTTAAACAATCTTAATCTATACATATAATAAGACTGTAAAAAAACTGTGTCTGTACATTGAATATATTTAAAAAATAATAATTGAGGGGGGTTTAGAAACAGTAATAGAGCACGAATCCAAAAAAAAAAGTCTGTCTGTTTGTCTGTTTGTCTGTTTGTTTGCACACGCTAATCTTCGGAACTACTGGACGGATTTGAATGATTTTTTTTTGTTGTATAGATATTAAGTCTGGGCAACACATAGGCTATAATTTATCTTGGAAACTGGAACACCTGATGCAGAACCGCAACAGACCAGCTAAACTATAGGCGATACAAAAATGGTCCCAAAGCAAAAGTTGTTCCACGTGATGAGCATTTTCTGCTGAGAGAATAAATTTGAAGATCCGGAACACCTGATGCAGAACCGCAACAGACCAGCTAAACTATAGGCGATACAAAAATGGTCCCATAGCAAAAATTGTTCCACGTGATGAGCATTTTCTGCTGAGAGAATAAATTTGAAGATCCGGAACACCTGATGCAGAACCGCAACAGACCAGCTAAACTACCTAATAGGAGATACAGAAATGGAACCATAGCAAAAATTGTTCCACGTAATAAGTATTTTCTGCTGAGAGAATAAATTTGAAGATCCGGAACCCCTGATGAGGAACTTCAAGAGCCCAGCTACACTATAATATATATAGGAATGACGTCTTAGCAAGAGTTGTTATGCCTTATGAGCACTCGCTGTTGACGTATAAAAATCGAAGATCTGGAACACCAAGAGCCCAGCTACACCATAACTCACATAGGAATGACGTCTTAGCAAAAGTTGTTTGGTCTGATAGGCATTTCCTATTGACTCATAAAAATCAAAGATCAGTAACATTTGGTATAAAAATTAAAGCTATCACTAATTTCATTGCATAATTATAAAATAACATAAGTACCTTCACGCGGTGAAGGTGGGAATAGTTCAGGACTGATTTCCGATGACGATGGTATATCATTGAAAATTAGACTCTACTGGCCAAATCTCCTTTTTTTTTTTATCGTTTAAATATGCCTTCGGGCTTATGTTATTTGAGTGTTTAATTTCCTTTTCCATTTATTATCTTTGTTACATGGTTGCCTACCCGGTAACGCAGGGGTGCAGCCACTTAGATTTTAATTGATCAGGTATCATCACAATAAAACTATAACCATGCCTAGAAAGAGGTCAAATGTTTCCCAATGTTCCAAAGGTGCTAAATGATTAAAGATCATAAGATCCCAACAATCTACCGAAGAGCGTTAGGAGAGACTTGATGCTGTTCGAGAACATGAGGCTGTAACTCGCTCCGCGGAAACTTCTTGGGATCGCGAAGCACGCCTGCATTCTCAGCGTATTTACGCATCTATATCCAGGTCTCTAGAGACCAGTGAAGAATATGTGTGCGACTGACCGCTGATCGTGAACATCATGCACTGTCTCACGAGTTGGAGACGTTCACGGAGCATGACGTTTGAGTTTTCAGCGTATATACGCATCGACTCTAGAGATAAGTGGGGGAAGGAGATGCGCAACTGACCGCTGATCGTGAACGTCACGCATTATATAGGCTATAATTTATTTTGGAAAATCGAACACCTAAAGTAAAAGAGATAAAAATGGTGCCATTGCAAAAAATATTCCACGTGAAGAGTGTTTTCTGCTGTGAGACTAAATTTGAAGATCTGGAGCACCTGTAGTGGAACTCCAAAGCCCAGCGACAATATAACATATACATAATAGAAATGGCGTCTTAGCAAAAGTTGATAAGTCTGATGGCATTTCCTGTTGACCAACAAAAATAAAAAATCTGGAACGTCTCGAATCGTCTCGCGCATCCCATTGTTTTTCCGTCCCCGGGCTATTAGAATTCGACATCAGACGTTTCAGATCTTCGATTTTGACGACCCCATTGTCGCTGACATAAGCAACAGGATCCGCGTACGAAGTCGCGGGCAGAAGCTAGTCGAAAATAAAAACAAATTTGCAATTTTGTATTCGATACGGAACCCTAAAAAGGGCTCTAAACACTTGCTTCAGTAGTGATGATACTGCAAACCATGATTTTCCGCCACAATCAAGCGAAGCCACGCCCTCGTATAAAAGGCAAGTTCACAGTCATGGTGAATCAATGTGGTGATCGAAACCGGAGACATGAGGACGATACTGTTGAACGTTGCGCTTTTAACTTTATTTTATTCGTGTATATTCGCATATCAAGTAAGTAATTAATTTCATTTTTATTTTCAACTTCTCCCTTTCGTGTGGTTAGTGATCAACCATAGTGTAGGAGTTCTTATGCCGCCCATGGCCCCGCCCGCGCCCGTCTAGAAAATATACCTCTCAGGCGGACAACTAGCGGCCTGCCACGACTTCGTATGATTGTAAACATTTCTAGATTGCCAGCATTAAGATTTTCATCCTACTACAATCTCATTTCTGACTTTACGATTAATAAAAAAAAATATACTAAATATATTGTCCTGACAAATTCGATTAAAACAAAAAAAATTGCTGATTACTTGCCGCCGTTCTTACGTGATGCGCGGACAAACACTTGTGGTCCGTGCTTGTGGCAATATTTTTTTTAAATGTTTTTAAAGAAGTTATGTAGATATTAGGTAGGTACCTACTAGTTAGTTCGGGCTTGCATTTGAGCAGTGAATGGCGTAGTGGTCGCAATTTTTTTTTGCAATTGAGAAATTCCTGTTGAACAATCAATTTATTAAGAGCGATCAGAGAATCCGTAAACCCACGCCCGCTCAATCGTCACACTTGGACCAGACCACACCATCAACACCTGCCTCGACTTTCTCAAACTAAATTGGGGCTTTCAGTCTATCCGAATGCAGCAATTCACAAATATTGACCATTCCATATAAAACATCGAAATATTTTTCTTGTAAGAAGTAATATTTATTCATTTTCTTGTTTCAGATTTCACTGAACTCTCCTAACTATTTATGTAAGTATTTTGAAGCTCTTCAGTTAACAGGTGGTTAAAAAGGGATTATTTCCTTAATAAAGTATTGCTATTTTGTACATAATTATATAGCTCAATGATCAAACCTTGCAACGTGCAATTTTTATCACTCTGACTTTCGCCCGCAATCTTACTTAACATCTGGAATATATGGTGCCTAGCCTACCTACAGTTATTATGGGAAGCTAAGTATCACAGAATACCTACCGGTAAAATCAACTCAATCTACGACTGACCTGTGGGCATCACAATGTGTTCAAATAAAATAAGTTCCCTGTCATTAGCCAGGCACGTTCGCAGCCGAGGAATTTTGAATATGAGGAATTTAAATCTTGAAACAAGTGGAAGTGTTCTATTTCTTTTACATACCTACTAATTTATTTATAAACTCGTCAACTGTCTATTATAGGTTTCTCAATAAGGCGGTTTTGTATTTTTTTTTTTGGGAAGTCATATTCCGCCTACGACCTCCTCCTTCATACTCCCCGTACTGACATTGGCACATAGCATTGACATAGGAAACCAAAAGCATTAACTGCATAGGTCATATAAGTACGTATTATTTAGTGAACCATATGCGTAATTTTTATCCTCAGCAAACGTTGATAGCATAGAAGACTTGCACCGACAAAAGCGGCAATTGGAAAACTTCGATGATGAATACCCGTCAGCGAGCCAGCGCGAGGAAGAAGAACCAGGGTTCTGGGACAGAATCGTCAAAGTAGCCCTTAAGTTATTTAGTAGATTTGTAGAATGGTTAAATTCATCATAATAAATTATATTAATATAAATATTCTATGAAGTCGGGATTCTTCGAAAAGGTAGAACCGACCTTCATCGGCTAATGCGTGTAATTAATTAACTACTACTTAATTAAATTATTATTTGTAATTTAATTGGTCGTTTAATTTACTCCTTTCCTAAACAACATTCATGTCTATTATGAAGAGGAGCAACATCAGCAACTAGGCAATGGCATAGATTCCCTTGTTAAAAACTAAACTAAAATAATAGTTAGAGAATAGACACCTCTTATTGACTTACAGCTTTGAAAAAAGACAGACTAAAGGTAACAGAGTAGAACTAAGTTAGAAATGTCAAATTAGTTTTTTCCTTTAACTTAGCCATGCTTTTGGTCGATGCGTTTCAAATGTCAACTATGTCGGTATGAAAACTTAAGTTTGACTTAAATTGACAGCTCTTGAAAATGGCTGTCTTGGTCTTGTTGTTTATGAGAGAAAGATGAAAATAGTCTAAATTTAGTATTAACAAGAAATGAACTGTCACCACCAGCTACTGCTTAATTCAATAATAAGGGAATAATTAAAGAATAAGACATAAGTATACCTACTTTATAAAATAATATATTTATTGTAATGAAGTGGCATAATAGAAGTTTGGAACTTAGGAGTAATGTAACATGTTAATATAATTGCAAGGAACCAGCACAATGGCACTTTTTTCTTTATTTTTTAATTTATTACAAAAGAACAGGTAATACGATATGCAATTATGAATTTAGACTAATGACATGAGTAGTATTTTATTATTTCGGTCTCAGAATCAACTCTTAGAACTAGTATATAACAAAAAAAAAGTAGCAGTAATTAAGAGGTTATTAACTGATATTCATATTAAATGTTACAGTCTCATAAATGCAGGATATCGAGGACGCATAAATTATATTAAACTAGATAGCATACAAGAACTTCCCTCTATAAATACTGCTGCGCTTGACAGTTTTATTTGCTCATAATTTAATAACAATCCACAAGGGGTATGAAAACTTACCTCAACTATAGATTACACACTATTATTGAACATTTAACAAACGATTACATAACAAGTAGTAATATGTGACATCCAGCGTGCTCTGTATTAATACTTATAATATCATGTAAAGTAAAAACTAAATTGCTATTCTGATCGAGTTTCCATAAATAACAACAATGAAAAAAAAAACCAAGTACTATTTAAATGCAAACATAAGACTTTAGTAAAATAATGAACACAAGGTTGTAGTAGATGTATTTAAAAACTATAATAATATGCTTGAAACTAGGGAACATTTCGTATCTTTGTTTAAGGTGGGATAGGTGAATAGGTACGCTATAATAAACTGTTGGAGTCAGTGGGAATGGTGCAATATTCAGTCAGTTGGGTCAGTAACTATTGTCATTATGTGAGACTAGTAAATTAATAGTTTCGTTATTTTCCTAAAAGAATAACACATTAAGGCAATCGCGTCGATTTAAGTGCACATACAAAATAAATATAAAGCTTTGTTAAGCAAATGAGACAAAATCTGTAATTTGATGAACTTTCAATTACTTAAATGTAGGTATAAAGATCTTGGCAATTAGCGGATTTTTTCTCACATTCATAATATTTTTTATTCAGCATTCTTATATTTTTATGCTTGAAGTATTGTTTTTTTTACGGATAATAATGATTATTTTGTGGTCTTTAGTTATTGCTGAACTATTTAAAGATTTTTCATGAACGTGCGCTGAAATCAAATCTTACAAATGGCGCTAGAATAATATATAAAATCCAGTGCTATTAGGGATTTCGATGCCTAAAAAATAAGCCTGTTTTTTTAGAAAGAACAGATTTTTTTTATTTATAATACAATTTATTTGCAATGTTAGAGCATTCTTTAAGGTGTCTAGAAATAGTACTGTTTTGGGCACGTTCATTGAATATCTTGTTATCCAATAAATCTATTTAATTAAGAGTAATTAATTAAGACTTTATAAGGCCCGCACAATTTTTAAATTAGCATATTTTTATTTTATATTCTTCCGATTAAGTCGGAAGACCTACGTTATAAAATAATATAAATTAGCATTACATGTAACTGCAACAATAACTTCTAATACTAATTGAAGACTGTTGTGTAACGTTAAATCGTTTATAACTAGATTGTTTTTTTTTTACATTCATATTTTAAGGTAACCTATCTATATTAAAGTGCTATTAATATAATTTCAAATCCATACAGGTGCTTGAAAATAGAATAACAGGAAATAATTAAATTAGTACCTTATAAATACCAAAACCTGCATAAAAGTAAAACATCAGTAGTTGTCGTAATATAATTAACGATGTAAGGCCGCAAACTAGCATTTCGACAGATAGCGTAATTATTTACATATAAGACAATTCTATAAAAAAAGGGATATCAGACGTCCATCATATAATTTAATCATTAATAGTAACCTTTAAGGCAGTATAGGTACTTTGTCAACATTTATTACAAAAAAATAAAGTATTTTAGTAACTGTGCAAATTCAAATTAATCACACACTGTGTTAAACATTTTAATCACGAAGAAAATGTTTCGAGTAAAATCGTACCGATCGAATATTTTAGAAATAACTGTCCGCGACCTTACAAGCTCGTAAATATCAAAATACTATTGTCGTACGACCGTCGTCACGGTAGCCGACGGCGATCCGACGCCGTGCCGCGAGAGTACTGCGGCCGGCTCCAGCGCGAAACAGTCGAAACACGCGTCGAGGAACAGCTCCTGTACGAACCGGCGCGCGCACAACATGTATGTATCCCTTGCCAGTAGGGCGCACACGTCAGAGTAAACACAGGGACTACGAAATACCTCTGGGTGGCGTTGCTTCATTGACAGCAGTACTGAACGAGCCTGAAAGAAAGATGCATTCCTTACTGTGATTGACAAAAATAACAATGTACCTCATAACATTATTATTTATGTTATGAGGTCATCTGGCTTAGGAAATAAACAGTTTTATTCAAACTTAGAAAGAATTAAGAGTGTGCTAATATCGAGAAGAGCACAGAAGATTAAAAAGATTAAAGATACCGGGCTGGTATCCGCAACTCCACGTTGGGCGGAGGGGTCACTCTTACTGACTAAAAACCACCCCGTGTTCCTTCTCACACCTGCGCCGGGGGTCACGGGAATAGAAGATACTTCCGCGACCCCCGACTGGTGCCGGCCCCGCGGGCCTCGCCAAGTCAGCGAGGGGAGTGAGGTGTTAGACTCCCTTCGCGACCTCTAAGAGGGGTGCGCGAGAACACGTCGCGCCGCCACCTCGGGCCCAAGTGCGTGTGGGGCGGCGGACGTCCCCGAGTCCGTCCGAAGAGGGCGTTGTCCGCCTTCCGCCTGCGCCCGGTGCGTCTGAGTGAGTGGAAGTGATCTCCCTCTCCCTTTCCGCAGCCTCGTTCTGCGAGATGACTGTTTCGCAGAAGGACACCACCGTGTCTCAGGACTCGACGCTGCCGACCTTCCTCTCGACCACGGCCGGCAGCGACAGAGTTCGGAAGGCTGGCGCAAGCGATTATAGGCCTTCAGGGTGGATCTGAGGCCGTTTGTACATTAAGTAACAGTTATTACACAAAATAAATACAAATTTAAAAAAGCGTTACCTGTCTCAAATGTATTGGGTTGGACATACAATGCACTTGATGCAACAGTTCTGCTTGCGGGCCTGTTTTGTTATCGGCAACGGGCTTCTCGATGGTTGGACTGCGGGGCTCTATAGCGCTTGTGCCTGGCCCATCCATACCTGGAAACCCATCTAACAATAAATACTCGATGATTTCTGTAGCGTTTAATAGTCCAGTAATGATCCAAAGAATTCGAACATTGGCACTCGAATAACAGTTAATTGAATTTCAGCATAAGCCGAATGATAGCCTTTTGACAAATATTCGTTTCCGTGAATAACACCTGACAGCTGAGCATAATTAATTACGTATTCGTAAAATAATTAGCCAATTTCCGAATATATATTATGTTCGCAAAACAATAGTCTATTTCTAATAATAATTACTAAATAGAGAGATATTATAGCTGAACTATTCTGATAATATCTGGGGTTACACAAATAATATCTTTACCTGCAAAGAAAGCTTCGCGTAGCTCATGTGACGAAGGAGGTCTGGTGCGCACGCAGGCGAGGCAGTCCGCACTAATATGGCGCCACTTCCTGCTCGAAGAGGAGCCGGCGGTTCCCACGGCCTCAGTAACCACAGCCCCTACACTTTGAGCATTACTTTCACTCACATCAGACCGAAGCCCTACTTCTTGGCTCACTTGGTTTGTGACCTGCGCTTCTATCGCAACTGTAATATCATCTTTAGTTTCGTAATTGGCCGTTTTGTCACTTTTTTCAATAACTTTAATAGGTGTAGTTACAGTTTCTTCTGCACTGACTGTTGTGACACTCCTTTTGGTTTTGTCTTTGGTTACACGTGGGATGTCACTTGTCTCTATGCTGGCTATCGACGTGTCTGCGTTGGAGACTAGTTCAGATTTCTCCGAGTTCACTTTGTGTATTTGAACGGCTATGGTGCTTGAACTGGCTGTAAAAGAATTCATATTCGTATCAGATCTTAGATATTGGGTATACGGTAAGTAAAGTACAGTGTCAGTACGTACCTTTATGAGAAGCCAATTTTTGACTATCAGGCGTTGCGCGTGACTTATTTTCTGTGCTAGCACTACTTGTATCCACAAGAAAAGATGGAAGGCGATCACGTTTTGTATTCTCACTTTTATCAGTGTCTTCGCCGTTGATATCTTCATCCCTAAAAAATATACAAAAAATTTACTGTTTTGTTTTTCCCGGGTTCAATCGTCGTCATTTGTGCTCGATTGCTGGTGTAGCGACATCTATCTCACCATATAGGAACTAAAGACTGATATCTTAAATCGCGAAGTTAAATTTATCCGCCCGATTAAATGTATACAAAATCCAGACAGCCCACCAGACACAACACTCATCAGCAGGGCTATTTTGTATCTCCGTTGACAGTTGATGGCGATGATCACTGGGCGAAGTGTTCAACGATTAACTGTCAAACAGTTAGTTTCATATCGTACCACCGCATTGTATTAGTCCTAAGGAGGAGCGGAACGACCCAACACAAGCATTACTACATGCTTCTTGGGTAGTTCCGACAACCAAATAGTAGTGTATAAGCAAAGTTAAAGAAATAAACAATTTTTTTTTTTATGTTGGCAATTATCAGTGTGTATCTAGGATCACGTCATACGCAAAATCATACGCACTCGCAAAATCGTACGCACTCGCAAAAATGCAGTGCACAGTACTCCGTTCGATAGTCACCGTAACTTGAAGTCACTGGCAATGAAAAGATTTCCAATAGCCCTGCTGGTCGAAGGATCCTCCCTTTTCTGAGGGATGAAGAACTTTTCACCTTGTTCCTCATACCTATTACACGGGACTTAAACAAAGCTGGCGAAATGTGGGTGTACTAAGGTAAAGAAAGTAAGAAACGATAGAAAGAAACGAAAGTAAGAAAGAAATAAAGACAGAAAGAAAGAAAGAAATAATATTTACACCTAACCATTATGGGGATGTCAAGTGTGATGTTATCTAAGTGCATACAAGTAGATGTCAGCACCTGCACCAACAGGACAGGATACGTATAAGATAAAAGGAAACAAGTAAAATACCTGGGAAATAGTTCCATCAGGTCCCGCGGCAGGCAGATCCCTATGTATGCAGGCGATTGGCCGTGCGACACGCGCACCGGCGGGGGGGCCGCGGGACACGTGGCTCGCCGCGCTTGTAGAGCAGCCCCGCCGCCCCCACCACCCCCGCCCGCCCCGCTCGGTGGAGACGCGCGGGCGTTGTCTCCCAGAGGTAGTGGTTTCCAATCATACTCCAATAAACTATAACCAAAAAAGGTGTTGCTTTTCACGTTTCTTCCCCAGTAGTTGTAATATGAACCTTAAGTGATTGTGCTTAAGTTACTGTTTCGCATGTGCTCTTAATTCGCTTCTTTCGATACGAGATACACAATTACTTATTATGCTACAAAAGATACTACGACAGTCAACATAAACTAAACAATCATATTCTGCTAAACACATTTAGTAATTAGTGATGCAAAAAGCTTACATTTCTATAAAATAAATGTCTCGTTCTAGATTAGTTAAGTTCTACAGGGTTATGGTTTTAAAATATATATTTTTGATTATAACCCTTATATAAACGCGTAGTTCAGTTATTACTAGCATGATCTTCGGGTTATCTATAAATTTTTGGAGGATCAGGCTTGTCATAACTTTATTTTCTGTCTCAAGTCGGAGGTTTTCAACCAGTGTGTGTTGCCAGTGATGACTTATGGCACTGAAACGTGGTCCCTCACTATTGGCCTTATAAGTAAGCTCAAAGTAACCCAACGAGCTTTGGAGAGGAGTCTCTCTGTGAGATCGAATCAGAAATGAGGAGATCCGTAGAAGAACCAAGGTTACCGACATAGCCCAGCGGATTAGCAGGTTGAAGTGGTAGCGGGCAGGGCACATAGCACGGAGGACTGATGAGGGATGGGGTCGAAAGGTTCTCGAGTGGAGGCCACGTATCGGCAAGCGCAGCGTAGAACGTCCACCCACAAGGTGTACATACGACTTCATTAAGGCCGCGGGAACGCTGGATGCGAGCCGCTTCCAACCGGTTTTATTGGAGATCTATAGGGGTGGCCTATGTCCAGCAGTGGACTTCCTATGGCTGAAATGTTGATGATGATTAAAAAGAGAGGGTAAAACATTTGCTGGTAAGTAACCTTTAAAGTAACCTCACCAAAAGTTCAGTCTGTAGTAAAAAGTAATATGGATAACAAATGGCATGTATGAGTAAAAAAGACATATTACCTCATTTTCGCCATTCTTTCTTTAGTTGACTTCGCCCTGTCTCTCAGTGAAGAGAAAGGTTTTGAACGTCTGTTGGTGTCGGACAATAGCCAGCTCAAGTCGTCCATTTCACTCGAACCTGCAGCGCTTTCTGACAAATAAGGCCTGGGAAAACATTTGCAACGGTTACCAACCAGTTACTTTAATTTTGTAAGGGTGCCCAATCACCCTTACAAAATTAAAGTTAGTCGGCGAAACTTTATATTCATTTATTTACTCTTAAAAACGTATTTAAAACAAATAAATAAATATTTTGAAAAATCTTCAGTGAGGTTAGACCTATTTTTCGACCCCATTGTAAGATTACAATGGGGTCGATAAACCGTCAAAATCACCTTACGTACACTTGGGAGCAAATAAATCGAGCCACTTTCTTTCAACATATCAATTTGACCATGTATCACCTACAAAATATTGAATAATCTTTACCATGGGGGTAAACTATTGAATAATAACTTTAATTTATTAAATGATAAGTGATTGGCTGTGAAAGAATAAATGGTATTTTTATTGAAAAATTAGTAGGTACTAAGAATCCGCCCCATTACCACCCATAATTTTGACCATGATTTATTTGCCACAATTTATTTAACAGATGCTGGAAAGAAGAATTTAGTCAATAGTATTCAAATGGAGTGTTACGCGCACTACTATTAAGTAAAGCCCTGACACAGAAGCACGAGGCACGGCGCGTGCGCATCATCGAGCCAGTTGCTACGAGTGGAAATTGCTGACATGAAACATGAGGCCCGAAGACAGCGTTTACGTGACCAAGCCCTCGCACTTCGTATCCACCATCGATCGAGTTAATTTAACGTGAAAATGTAGGTGTTATTCCATAATGCGAGGCATTGACAGTTTACTTCACTTATATTTTCACAGGGTGACTTTTACTAACCACCAGAGGTTAAGATTGGAATAAAATCAGTATTTACCGTCTATTCAGTGACTTCAAAGTAGCGTATCCTGTCATATCCATCTGAGATGGAGGCGAGCTGGCACCTTCGTTACCCGTGAAACCTGCAAAAAAAGATTTTTAATAAAAACAATGCAAAAATTAATGACTAGAAACAATGCAATGTCAATCTACAGAAGCCAGCACATCAAGCTATCCTAAACTATAGGATAGGATTTTCTCGATTCAACTTTCGGCAGAAAGACGTCCATTGCTGGAAATAGACCTCCCCAAGTGTCAGAACTTTGCGGCCCCAACGACCATCTGGGGCTCGAGTCTGCTATTGCAATCGTGTCTCAATGACCGGTCATTGATCGAATATTTGACAACTTTGACAGTTTTTGTATGGGCTATGTGTCAT
The DNA here is from genome assembly GCA_921972225.1 of Euplexia lucipara. Classification (NCBI taxonomy): domain Eukaryota; kingdom Metazoa; phylum Arthropoda; class Insecta; order Lepidoptera; family Noctuidae; genus Euplexia; species Euplexia lucipara. The sequence continues at coordinate 11,624,110 of OV179144.1, forward strand.
AAGTTTGACGTTATACGTCAAAAATCGATCATTGACCGGTCATTGAGACACGATTGCAATAGCAGACTATTCTGCGAGCAATGTGCCCTGCCCACTGCCACTTCAGTTTGGCGATTCTTCGGTGTATATCGATAACCTTGGTTCTAATGCGGCTATCGTCATTTTATATTGGATTACGCAAGATAACTTCGAGAATAGCCCTCTCCATTGTCCTTTGAGTGCCTATTAGCCTTATGATGCCCATTATGTGGCCCATTGTAAGCGACCAAGTTTCAGATCCAAATGTCATGGCTGGCAACACGCACTGATAATAGACTTCTGTCTTGAGACACTGTGGTATGTCGAACGAGAAGATACCGCAGAACATGAGGAGGAGGGATGGAGGTCAAACTCACTGGAGGTGGAAGTCCGACGTTGTAGTTCCGATACCTTCGGCCTATGCGTGCTATTACTGCTCTTCATACCGTAGAGACTCGATGAGCTTGGTATTGGACTCAGCGTCAAAACCCTGTCACTGTAAACAACACAAATCATCAGAATAAAGTAAAACGTTCAAAATACTAAAAGAACTTGGTTTGATTAACTTACGGAATGGCATATTTCCCTAGAAATGAGTCACAGCTACTAACTCCACTGGTACTAGATTCACTGGTATTCCTCACTCTGCCTTCATGATGTTCTAAAGAGTTCATTCTACCTATCATCGGGACCCGGTGAGGTCCGGGACGTTCGTAACTCGAACAATCCCGGAGTATGTCGACAGTTCTCGACTCCGATAACGTTGGCCGATCATGTGAACTGGTACAACTCTGCGTAGGTAACGTGTGGGACTTTCTTTTGTCCGGTCGTCCGTCAGTGTATCCTTTATGGTCTGGAACATCCTGGTCTTTTATTTCCGAATTGTCCGCAGATATTGATCCGGCTTTTCCGAAGAGTTTGGTAGTGTCAGAGTGTAAGCTTTCGGCAACGCTCTGGTCTGTGTGGTCTGAATGCTCGCTCATCTCCGTGTCGTAGGTGTTGTATCTACATTCTGGTGAAGTCACGTAGTAATGCGCGTTTGTGCCTTGATCAAAGGTAGCGTAGGTTTCGTCGGGAATCACTGGGAATTGGTCGTGTCTCGTGTGTCTAACGCATAGCCATCCTGAAATATGAACAACACCGCTTGTTTACAAAACTGAAAAAGACAGTATTTACACAATATTTTGTTTGATTTTTATTCTTACCGAGATCGGAGAGTAGATTAGCACCATCGTAAGTGCTCCCAATAAGGCCAAGCACATAAAAAGCAGTCGCGCGCACTGAATACACTGGGTTGTACTTGGCCAACCTTACAATATGCACCAGCACAGAGTCTTCCAAGTAACCATTACTCAAACTCATGAGCTGTTGGAGGCCCTGTGACGTCACTGCGGTGTTGCCAACTGCCCACAACGAGGCTTTGATATCGGCGATCTCTTGCTCGGTGGCGCACTTTTTCCGTTGAAGAATCTGAAAGGATTTGTGTTGTAGAGATCTGAATGATACCTTCATATCATCATACATGATGGACGGGATATCGTTTGTACATGATTTTGGTCCCCCAGCCTGAATTTGTTTACGTTATTTATGCTATTTTTGCATAAAACTTTAAATAAACATCATACCTATTCCCTAATCATTCTTTTTTTTATTAATTTGGATTATCTTTTCACCTAAATTTTGGTTTCGTGCCAAGTAAATACTTTTTAACCGACTTCAAAAAAGGAGGAGGATAGATGGAGAAGGAGGAGGATAGATGGAGAAGGAGGAGGATGTTTGTGTGTATGTATTTTTTTCTTTTTCTTTTTTAAGTAGGTAGCTAACTTGCTTACCTTGTAGTGGTCTGGCAGTACGGCAGCGAGGAGCGCGCGCGCTCGGTGTGCGGGGTGCGCTTGGTGCGCTGCATGGGGGCGGTGCGCCGGGGGCGGCTGGGGCGCGTGGTGCGCCTGGTGCGCGTGCAGGTGCGGCGGCGGGCGCGCGGCGCGGTAGGTAGCTAACTTGCTTACCTTGTAGTGGTCTGGCAGTACGGCAGCGAGGAGCGCGCGCGCTCGGTGTGCGGGGTGCGCTTGGTGCGCTGCATGGGGGCGGTGCGCCGGGGGCGGCTGGGGCGCGGTAGGTAGCTAACTTGCTTACCTTGTAGTGGTCTGGCAGTACGGCAGCGAGGAGCGCGCGCGCTCGGTGTGCGGGGTGCGCTTGGTGCGCTGCATGGGGGCGGTGCGCCGGGGGCGGCTGGGGCGCGTGGTGCGCCTGGTGCGCGTGCAGGTGCGGCGGCGGGCGCGCGGCGCGGTAGGTAGCTAACTTGCTTACCTTGTAGTGGTCTGGCAGTACGGCAGCGAGGAGCGCGCGCGCTCGGTGTGCGGGGTGCGCTTGGTGCGCTGCATGGGGGCGGTGCGCCGGGGGCGGCTGGGGCGCGTGGTGCGCCTGGTGCGCGTGCAGGTGCGGCGGCGGGCGCGCGGCGCGGTAGGTAGCTAACTTGCTTACCTTGTAATGGTCTGGCAGTACGGCAGCGAGGAGCGCGCGCGCTCGGTGTGCGGGGTGCGCTTGGTGCGCTGCATGGGGGCGGTGCGCCGGGGGCGGCTGGGGCGCGTGGTGCGCCTGGTGCGCGTGCAGGTGCGGCGGCGGGCGCGCGGCGCGGTAGGTAGCTAACTTGCTTACCTTGTAATGGTCTGGCAGTACGGCAGCGAGGAGCGCGCGCGCTCGGTGTGCGGGGTGCGCTTGGTGCGCTGCATGGGGGCGGTGCGCCGGGGGCGGCTGGGGCGCGTGGTGCGCCTGGTGCGCGTGCAGGTGCGGCGGCGGGCGCGCGGCGCGGTAGGTAGCTAACTTGCTTACCTTGTAATGGTCTGGCAGTACGGCAGCGAGGAGCGCGCGCGCTCGGTGTGCGGGGTGCGCTTGGTGCGCTGCATGGGGGCGGTGCGCCGGGGGCGGCTGGGGCGCGTGGTGCGCCTGGTGCGCGTGCAGGTGCGGCGGCGGGCGCGCGGCGCGGTAGGTAGCTAACTTGCTTACCTTGTAATGGTCTGGCAGTACGGCAGCGAGGAGCGCGCGCGCTCGGTGTGCGGGGTGCGCTTGGTGCGCTGCATGGGGGCGGTGCGCCGGGGGCGGCTGGGGCGCGTGGTGCGCCTGGTGCGCGTGCAGGTGCGGTGGCGGGCGCGCGGCGCGGCGGGCGCGGGCCGCACGCATGCCGCCCTCCTCGCTGACGGCCAGCGCCTCGTGCACGCCCGCCTCTACCAGTCGCACGTACCTGTGACAAAGGTACATCACTCACTACCGCTCAACAACCAAAACACACTACATACTGGGTTAAATTAAAACCCTTTTGGACCAGTTTAGGCATTGTATTCTAAACCTGAAATCGCGAAAGAAAAATCCCTACATATGTGTTGGCATAACTAAATGTAAGGAACAGATTTTTTTTAGCGATTACAGGTTTGTTCCACAGTAAAAGTTGTTCATAATGATGAGTACAATGAGGGGTCATTGTACTCATCATTATGAACAACTTTTGAAGAGGTCCAAAACGAGTTAAATTTAACCGTGCATCCAATCAGACCTTCTTCTTCGTCCTTTTAAAAACTAACCGATAGTTGTAGGACTTAGTCCAGAAATCCAGATGTTTCTTGAGGAAAGCGATCGACTTCGCGTCAACGGATTGTACGGCGACGGCGACTTCGAGACTTAACCACAATAGGTATCCTCTGTCACTGACTGCAGCAAAATCCAAAGCGGACGGTTCCGCGTTCTTGTCCAAGCGACAGTTCTGACAGAGTGTATCCTTCATAGTTATCAGCTTTTCCACGTATGCCTGCATATTTATAAGTTTATTTTTATTGGATTGATAAGACTTAAGATTTAGGTCCAAATAGTAACCGTTTTTTATTGTGTCGATGTGAAAATGACGAAATCAAAAGACTAAATGGATTTAATTAATCCTAATATGTAACGATTTAAAGTAAATTTTATTTTATAATTGTGGCAATATTGAGCGTTTAATATGTGCAAAGGAATAAAAAAAATCACTTACAGGAACGTGGTAAGCTTCTTCCAAAATCGTGAGCGCAGTTTTAACAACCACTTTCGATTCGTCTTTTATTTGACCGACCAACATTTGTAAGATCCAGGTATCCATGTCCACACCGCTGCTAGGCTCGCTATTGTCTCTTTGTGTTGCTTTAAGATGGTCATTAACAGCATTCTTCTTCAGTTTAGCCTTCCTCCGGACCAACTCGCGAGATTTTCGAGACGCTCTCAATAAGACATTCAAAAACTGTGTCGTATACAATCTCGAGGCCTGAATGTTACATGTTAGTGTCTTAGCTAAAATATCCCTCGGAAACGAGTCCAACGTGTAATCTAAACTGGATATTACTAATTTAACATAGCAGCTATGATGTGTTCTTGTTGATAGTTCTAAAAGGCTGAAAAATTGTTACGAAAATGATCAAATTTGCATCGATTAAATTATATTAGTCGCCGTCAACACCAAAGGGGGTTTTATTTTCAACTATAGTTGATCCAACGTTCACCTACCAGGTTTAATAATAAATCTAAATCATTTAGTAAGCAACATAAATAGCTACAACAAATAAAAATAGACAAATAGGTGCAGCCGCTTTGAAGTTATTTCGCGGACAAACATTTGTAGCAATCAATTTTATATTTATCAAGAAAAAAGACTAGATAATTAGGCGTCCCTGAAACTCTTGAAATGCCTTTTGGTGCTTAAAAGATGGTCAATAATAAAAATACTACTGATCTAAGAGACCAATAAATACTATTAAAGAGATAGCAAACTTACTTTTCGTACAATCCAGTCTGTTTAAATAGCCTCAGGCCATTCTGCGAGTGACACAATTGGCCAATGAACAAGAAATACATCTGGCACATAGTGTTGCACATATGTTGAGGACTGAACAGGCACTCGTGGGCTTTCAGACCCGTCTCTATAGCCTCGATCTGACGGCTCACGTCTAAGAACAAGTCTTCTAACAACCTTTGGCACTCAAACTGAAATTTTAATACCAAAAATATTTTTTTTCTGTGAATGTACAGACGCCAGCACATCAAGTTACCCCAATATGTCGAATTTCTTTGATCGTTTTTCAACTTTACGTCAAACAGAATAAGGTTCATATTCAATTGGGAAAATTTGACATATTGGGGTAACTTTGATGTGCTGGCGTCTGTACAATGCGAAAGCGAGATGACACAAGACTGATATACATACATTTTCTTTTAAAGTCCAGGGCCCTATCCAATAAAGCTGACAATCCGACAAGTCCGACATATGTCAAAAAGTGACAACTCGACAATTTTTCTGTTTAATAAAACTTACAGGCGACAAAATTGTCATGGTGGAAAATTCACAAATATGTCGGACTCTTTTTTTTCTTGACATTTTTCTGTTTTATAAAACTTTATATGCGACAGGTGACAGGTGACAATTTGTCGTGAAAAACTTGTCAAATCTGCTTTATTAAACAGAAAATTGTCATGACATGTTGACATATTTGTAGAATTGTCCGACAATTCTAACAGGCGCGCCCTCTGTCGCGAAATCATATTTAAGCTATTTCCTCCCATTTATTTATTTTTACATCGTGGGTCAATTGGTCACTAAACTTCCCAAAAAGTATATTTTTACTTTCGTAAATAAGGCCCAAAATGGTAAGTTTTCTGTGCATTTCCATCTTACACGCGATCATAACACAATCGAAGTTGCACTAGTGATTGTTTTATTCTTGTACTTTGATAATATCTTTTTCAATTTTACCCTCATCCACCTTCATAAAACAAAATTCTTTGCAAATATGTCAAAAGTCGACATAATTGTCACGACAATCCGACAATATTGCCACCGACAATTGTCAGAAATATTGTGACTGTGGTTTTTTGATATGTCGAGTTTTATTAAACGTGTACATTAAAAATGTGTCAAGATTTCACCTGTCGATTTTTGACATATTTGTCACGTTTATTAAACAGCTTAAGCGCGACAATTCTACAATTTTGACATTTTTTGACATATATGTCGGATTGTCAGCTTTATTGGATAGGGCCCAGATAATAATTGTCATACCATGTGAGGACTATGCAGATTAGCGTCTGAAATGCTCTTCCAATGAAAAAAGCACACAACTATGAGTGGAACTGTGAAAGTATAAGACTTGCTAAGCTGACCTCAAATAAATAGAGATAAGGGAGATAAAGGACCTTTTCTACATTATACTTACATCATTATGTCTCAATAGATGCCTAATAAGTTGGCAACCCGCACGAGTGGCGGAGTGTCCGTGGCACGTACTAGACAAATCAGTGTGAGAATATTTATTGGAAGACGGCTTGAGGTAATTAATAATACGCGCGACCCACGCTTTGTGACCGCTGTCGTTGAGGTTTAACAAGGGAGCGTCGTTTTCCTAAAACAATATTTCATTATAAAAAATAAATACATGTTTGAAATAGCGTAAATTTAATGAGAATAGCTTAATAATATACCTTCAATACAGTCCTTATTATATCCCAATTCCAGGTGTTGCCGTCCTTATTCTGCATGACCAGCGTACATCGAATCAAGCTGTCGCTGTCTCGCTCGAACAGATTGAAAAACTTCGCCGTCTTAGTTACCCTACTGACAGCAGCACTGGTCCGAGAACTAACACTTTTACTTTTAACTAAAGCACTCACATTTCTGTTAGGAACATCAGCCCGAGAGCCAACACTGTGCCTCTGTTTCGGCTCGTTTTCATTATCAGAATCATTCAAAAATTCAATACTATTTTCTTTATGGAGGGAAACGTCATGTTTTGGCTTAACCATACTAGCGTTGTCTTTTTCTTTTCGACTTTTAGTATTATCTTCTACTTTCTCTCTAAATGCACCACTACAATACTGTATAATGTGGTCTAGGAACAAGCTGCTACTCGCCGGCCTGGCTTCGAGCATGGAGTGCAGTCTCCGTAGGGCTGCCACTGCGGCTAGAGCCTGTGGCTTCCCGGCCGAGGCCTGAGACATGAGCGTCGGAAGCGCCGGCGTTATACTACATATTTGAGGAGGTAGATACAGGTGTATTAAATGCAATAGTTGACCCAATAACACAGTCGCTCGGACAGATATAAAAGTATCACTTGTAACAATCACTTCAGCTAAACCGTCCAACAACCCAGCCTGAAATACACGAAAACTATTAAATAAAGGAACTGCAAAAATTATTAAAATCAATATTCATTAATTTATATATACTGTACCTCTAAGAAACACTGAAGTAAAAGTGCAAGATGAATTTCTATTATATCAGGGCCCGTAGCACCAAGATGAGGTAATATGGCAGTGCCTTCAGCGGCAACGAAACCTTCGTTCAGTCGCCAGGAATCCTACAATAACACAAATTTATTCCAAAAACGAACGACTTTCGAGCTATACAGAATATAATGAAAATACAGTACTTTTTTAATTAGTTACTACACTTACTTGAAAGTCAGATGGATCAACTGCATCTAAAGCTACAGAAATCTCATCTGTCCATTCCGGTTGCGGTAATCCGACTAGTTCATACAAGAGATCTAATATCGCTTTCTGAAAGAAATCACATAATGATTGAGTCAAAAGATTCGCATTTAGAATTAAACAGATTTTAAAGCCTCGAATTGTTGATAAAAAAATGTGGAGCAAGCAATATCGAAGGACAAACGTATTGTCTGTTGTTATAATAATTTTGCTGGCAACACACAAAGACTAGCTGTGTTGCTAGCAGTATGTTGACAAGTTGCATTAATTGTATTATTACTCAACTCAACATTTGATTACCATGAAATATGTGGCTTTAAAGTATATAAGCGTGGTGTACTCACTCGAACCTCTAATCGCGGCAGGTAAAGAGCGGCTACTAAGGCGTGTAGGCCGCCCGTGCTACACGGGTGACAGAAGTGAAGCAACCCTGGCCAACTGCGGAGCACGCACAGCAGGGCAAGGCGACTACATGTGAACCGCATCTCGCGTTCATCTCTAATCGAACGAATAGTATGATTAAACACTGCTTACCTCTAAAGTGCACTTATAGGCCAGCAGTGTTTTATATAAAATTGTTTTTTTTACCTTGACTACCATTAACCGAAATTCTGGACTTTTGAAAGGTGCTTCTATGAGTTTTTTTTTATCAATAAAGTCTTTTTGATTGGACCAATTAAAATAATGTTTTTTAAATAATCTATTACTTACTTGCTAGTCTCAGTACCGGCAGGACGGAAGTGAAAATCACAATAAGGTGAACTGAGACACATGAGGTCGATTCGCGCAGCCCTTCGTGAGGTGGGATCGTTCAGTGCGTGAAGCAACACGCCACACAGCGCCTCCGCCATGCGGGGTGTTGCACATTCGGCTAGTTGGCGCGTCACTGCGTTCACACCGCCACATGATATGAACATGTCGGGGTTTAGTACACCTGAAAGTTTATTGGCGGTTAATTTCATTTAAATTATTCATTCAGAGCCATGCAAACCTGTATCTGGGAAAGTCACACAGAACTTTTTGTAGAATTGTTTGAGTGAAAATAGTCAATAGCCTGGTAGCACACAATTTCTAGCCGAGACCTCCAAAAGTTACTTACAGATCTCAGCAAGCGTAGCAATGGCGGGTCGCGATAGTCGGTCTCCAGTACCGTCACCAGCGCTGGCTGCGCGAGCGACCGCAGCGAGACAGCGCAGTAACCCATATTCTACGAAGGCACCCCGCTGCCTTCGCGTTCCACCCGTCGCACCTACCACAGCTACCACCCGTCGCACCACACGCAACGCCTGCGCTCGTTCTTCTTCGTTGCGAAACATTAAATCCATTGACCTAGTGAATCATATAATACTGCTAATCAGATGGCCGCACCAGAGGAATATTTCTTCGTGTAAAGCAATAAATAAATAAGATATTATTCCTGCTAATGCACTCAACGGACCAGATATTACACACTCGACAGGTCCACTCGTGGAATAGTGTGTCATATGCGGAAAAATTAGTTAAAAATAACAACCTTCGTCAGTTGTGATAAGTCTTAATTTCACATGAAGAACAACTTCACATGACGAAAAGCTTAGGTGTTTGTTGTTCATACAATCTCAAGTTTTTTTTTTGTCTATTCTGTCTACTGTGTAATGTCAATATTAAATCTCTAGCTCACCATAATTGAATGGGCGGTTTGTTGTACAACTTTAAAATAGGTCCCTTTTCTTATGGGGCTTAACCCATTGAATGCCGAAGTTGGCTATACGGCCAAAGTTGGTTGCCACCATACATTTGTCTATTTACGGATATATACGTATATATGGCATCAGCGAAAAAAAAACCAGCCTGGGTGCCGGTATACGTATAAGTACGTATACTTACATTCTTGAATGCTTCAAAATATATCACACAGATCCTAGATTTATGTAGCCTGATTTTTTTAGATCTTTTTTATGTATTAGTAGAGTCCCAAAATACATCTTACGAGTATTACAAAAGGCTGATTAGAAGTTACGATTATGATAAATATTTCTGAGTTACTAAAATGTAAGACTGATTTCGTTTTGTTCGGAAAAATAACTATGTATGTTTTAAGTTTTTTTATTTTATATTTGTGTTTGCGCCAATAATCAGCAAATGCCAAGTCGTTATTTGATTGTAAGACAATATAATAACAAGAAAAATTGAGGTTCTAAATTACAAAAATAAGTATTACTATTAGGTCTAAAAATTACCAAAAAGGGCTTTGAATTTTTGTGTTTAGTCAATAAAGTTACTCTTTTTTTAAACCAAGTTTTATTTGAGATGCCATCCTATATAAAAATACCTTATTGGTGAGGCCAGCTACTGTAGATTCTATTGAAACTCATATAGAAGTCCTACGTATCTATTTGTAGTCGGCGTCCTGCATAGAAACCATATACAGATATATCCGTAGTCGGCATTCAATGTGTTGAGTGATCCACTATACAAAAACTGGGCTATCTTCTGGAAGGTGTAAGAAAGTCCATGTGTGTTTATTTCCTAAAATTCGTACACTACACCTTTCATCAAATATTTTAGTAAAAACACTAGAAGCTTAACTTGGGGTTTTGTGATGAGCTTTATATCAACATTAGTGGCTCTAAAAGTATGCCTCATGCTCATCTCACAAACATTTGTCCTGGGTGGGAATCGAACCCACGACCTCCGGCATAGCAGTCAGGGTCACTAACTTCTAGACCAACAGGCCACACCAGAATTAAATTGGATGTGATGTAGGTGTCGCAATAGTCAATACTTTATTGCATTCCAAAATGTAGGCTTAAGTGGTGAGGTGGTCCTTCCTGCTTTTGTTTAATTTTTTAGATTCTTCAAGGTTTTTTACTCTCATTTTCCAAAAATTTTATAAAGAATATTATGAATTAAAAATATACAATTAAAAGAACACATTTACTTGAATATAAACAGGCAATAAATAATAAAAATTGGGTTTACCTTATGACTAAAAATGGTAATTTCAAGTTATTGAATGTGGCTACATCAGATTCCGTCTTGATTAAGTAGCGTAACACTCTCAGAGCTGAAGCTCTTATTACCATTGAATCATCGACAAGACTGACACGGATACTGCAAATAAAAATAAATTACAAAATTATCTTTGCCACCTTTTACATTTATAACTTAAAAACTTTACAATATAAGAATCATCACTCATAATAATTGAGTGATAATATTCTTTTAAAACTATATTATAAATTCTAACATAACCCTTTTCAATTGACATAATATAATTATTTCGGTAGAAGTTTAAAGAATGTTCTTCTTACCAAGTCATTAGTTCATCAGGAGTGAAGCCCAAATTATTCCGATCTTCTTTACATAAAAGTGTGACTAAGGCATTTAAGTAGGACAGTCTACGGCTATCAGAACCTCTTTTCTGCATGCCTCTAAGTCCTGACTTAAACTCCATTGGGTTATTTTTGTTGGTGGGTGAGGTGTCATTGTGGTATGGCTTCCACAAATATAAACCTTGAATGATCTCCTTTATATTCTCTTCGGGTGTTTTACTCTTAGTATCCAATTTATATAAATCACTCTGTTTACCTGAAATGTGTAATGCATGTACCAATAATAAAACGATATTTCTGCACTTGTAAATAAACCAGTACCTTGTTGATTTATCTTTTTGTTTATCATTAGAAAATGGATAGTAGTACACGAATGGATAAACATTAAATAAATAAATTACAAATATTTACCTTTCCTGCGACTCAACCAATTTTCGTAGGTGGTAGCCATTATAACATTTTTTACGCAACAGTTTGTTTAAGTAATGATTGTTCTTCTGGTACAGCAACGTGAAGGGGCATGTATACTTTCAGTTATTCCTAAATGAATTAGACATAGATCATAAACTAAACCGTAATTCAGTCCTGTTTTCCTCACACACCAACACCACACATTGATTTTTTTTTTTTTTTTTTTTTTATTTGCCCAGTGGGCAGGCTAAAGTCTTTCGACCATACCGCCTAGTCTTTCGTATGTTTTTTTCTGTCGTGTTAAGTTTTTATATAATGTCTTTCGTAATTTCCCTTGTAATTATAATGTTTTATTTTAAGTCTTTCGTATGTAGTCATAATTCGATATTTTTAATAGTCAATTTTTCGTTTTTTAGTCAAATCCAAGTTTGTACGAAGTACAGTCAAATCCTGGGTAATGTCATGTCAAATTTTTTTTTTTTTTTTTTTAGCTATCTCTGCATGTTTATGTTTAGATAGGCACATAACCTACAAGCTATTTCTAACCATCTTAAATCTATTTAAAAATAACGAAGATAAAAGTACTTAGGTAATAATTATTTTGATATGTACATACATATAGCTAACACAAACGATTATATATCATTTACAGTCTCCAGTATGAATTTGTACAAATATATATAAGTGGTAGCATTCACAAGTAACTCCTGTATGGACGACGGGACCTTATCAGGCGTTTTATAAATTTTTAGAAGCTCATCCGACAACACAAGGCGCTGAATGTTGAAAGACGAACACTCGAAGAAGATATGATACAGTGACTGAACTTTTTGAGATTGACAATAATCACAGTGCGGCGAGCTGACCATTTTAAGACGATGAAGATGAAAATTTAAACGACAATGACCAAAGCGCATACGACAGATAATCGAATAAAATTTTCTATTCATGTATGTACTACTATTTTTACAAAACCAAGGTACAGAGTTAATTTGAACATCAAGACTATTAAACCAAGACCCCGTGTTTTCAACATGTGTACAATGGTATGAATGTCTCCCCCATGCCTCGCACATGCGGCGCCGTAGAAGGCTAATTACGTCTGTATGTGGCAGGAAAACACTCGCATCAGTGTCACAGATTAATTCTTCAAATTCAACGATTTTTTTTGCAAGATAATCTGCTTTTTCATTCCCCACAACACCAATATGTGATGGTACCCAAACAAAACGAACAACAATATCCAACTGTGACAATTCAAACCATAGTTGCTTTATCAAAAGAATTATGTAGTTGGTGTTAGCAAGTAATTTATTATTGTCCAGATTTTTCAAAACACTCATGCTATCACTAACTATAAGCCATTTACTATGTTCTAAATTACATTTTTTAATATGTTTCATAGCGCTCAAAATAGCAACTGCTTCAGCTGTAAAAATACTAGCATTCGTATCAATTCTCCGTCCAATAGCAATATTTGAAGAGGGGTCATAAATAGCGAAAGACACTGCTCTATCACTCTTGGAACCATCAGTATACACTAATTTATGATCAGACCACTGTGACAGCATAGCATAAACTTCTTCTTTTGAAGGCAAATTTTTTCTATTATTTATAATTACTTCAATTGCTGGAAATTTACCATTGAAAGTACCCTCATAACAAGGTAAAATATGTTTTGATTGATAAATGTTAACATTTTGAATAAAATTCATAAAACTTTGGAGACCTTGTACCATATAAAAAGATTTTAAAGAAGTATGAGTAGGTGAATGTAACAAATTAAGAAGTAGTCTATTACCAGATACACTATAAAGTTTTAACAAAAATCTTTCTTTTAAGTAATCAAAACGAATAGATAATGGGGGAACATTGCATTCAATTTGCATTGCAACCACAGGAGTACTTCTGAATGCACCAGTTATTACACGCAAACACTTGTTTTGCAAAATATTTAAACTATTTACATGTTTGGAATCTGCACCAAAGCAATAGAAACCATATTCAAAGTGACTACGTACTAAAGATTTGTATAATAATAATAAAATTTTAGGGTCTGCACCCCAATATGTACCACTCAAGGATTTTAATATGTTATGAGCTTTATTTGCTTTACTAATTAAATGTTTTATATAATTGTTCCAGGATAAATTATATGAAAAAATAACACCCAAGAATTTTACCTCAAGTGAAATGGGTAGAGCACAATTGTTATACACCACATCAGGCATATTAAGAATTTGTTTACCAAATACAACAACTTTGGATTTCAATGGATTAACACTAAGAACGAGGTAAGAAAAATATTTATACAAATTCGCTAATGCAGCATTAACTATTTCAACTACATGTGTTATATTTTTCCCAGATGCATATACAACTAAATCATCTGCGAATTGGAGGTTTTTAACATGAGACCCTAAAATTAAATTTAATTTACGTATATACAATATGAATATTAAAGGCGATAATATACCACCTTGACAAACTCCTGTCGAGGATAGTCTAGGTCCATAGAGGTGTCTGTTAAATTTAACAAATACTTGCCTATTTAGAAGAAAATTTTTAACCCAATTTATAATTTTCTCAGGTATCCCAATCTGTGATAACTCGTTACATAAGATATCTATATTTACACTGTTAAAAGCACCTGCAACGTCGAAGAAAACTCCAACCAAATTGTGGTTTGCAGATAAAGAATTGCATATATCAAGCTGTAATTGACAAACACTTTCCCTAGCAGAATGATTCCTACGAAAACCAAATTGATTTGATGGTAAGATTGAATTTTTCTCAATATAGAACTCTAAGCGTTGTTTTAATAATTGTTCAAATAACTTGCCAACACAAGAAGACAGGGCTATAGGACGATACGAATCAGGACACATTTTTGGCTTATCAGGTTTTAAAACAGGTACAAGACAATCCACCTTCCAACTATCAGGTAAAATATTATTTTCCCATAATAAATTCAAAAGTTTTAAAAGAATATTCAAACTCGTAAGGTTTAGTTTTTTAAACAGTATATATGGTATTCCATCCAGACCATGGGTAGTATCTCTTCTGGACGATATGGCCGATATTAATTCTTGTAAGGAAAAAGGATTAAGTAGAAAACTATTGCTGGAATTAATGCTAGCATTGGAAGAAGACTTTAAGTCATTTGATACAGTGTCTGGTGTGTATTTTTTAAGAAAATCCAAAACCCAATTATCATCCTCCTGAGTACTAAAATTATATGTTTTATTATACTTGCGCATGAATTTCCATATAACAGACAATGGAGTGCACCTGTTAAATGTTTCACAAAGAGAAACCCAACTTTTTTGCCTTTCTGTTTTTAATGTAAGTTTTTTAACTGCGCGAAGCCTTTTAAACTCTATATAATTTTCTTCAGATGAATTATCCTTAAACAGTAAATATGCAGTTTTAAAATTCAATACAGCTTCTGTGCATTTTTGATTCCACCAAGGAAGTGAAGGCCCTTTAGGATTATTTCTATGACATGAGGGGTTGACAAAATGACTGGTATTAGAATGTTTCAAGTTTGGCATAGAATTCGCAGCGGCTGTGCGCAAAATGGTACAAAATTTGGAATATGAATCAGGAAGACTTGTGTCATCAACTTTAAAATCAAGTAACAATTCATCAACACAATTACTGTACTTTTCCCAATTTACCAATTTGTAATTAGGGTAAATAGGCAAATGTTCAGCATTAGTACAATTGCTAACAATATTATTGCTTTTGCTAATAAATAATTTTATCCTTACAGGAATGTGATAACTACTACCAAGAGGACAATCATGTACATTCCATTCGCAATTAATTGCTAAAGACGAAGAAACTAACGTCAAATCCAACGCATTAGGACGCCAAGTTAAAGAACCAATTGTTGTTGCCTGACCATTATTGAGCAGAACTAAATTATTATTATCAATTACATCTAAAACGTTTCGTCCACGTACAGAGTCAGAGTTACAGCCCCAAGAAGTATGATGAGCATTAAAGTCACCAGCAATTATAAAAGGTTCAGGAATAGACTTCACTAATAAGTCAAAATTTTCTTTTTTGAATACTGGACTACAATTCAAAGGACTATAAATACTTACTATACTTAACTCTTTGTTGTTAACTTTAATTTTTACACAGATATTTTGTAATGAGTTATCAAAAAAGGTATTAATTTTAGTGTATGAAATACTTTTGTGAATAATTATTGCTACTCCATTATGTTTGTTACCAGTGTCATTTCTTTCAATATTATAATGATTGATTTTAAAATTTTGTTGAGGTTTAAGCCATGTTTCACTGATAATTGCTATGTGTATTTTGTAATTGTATAAAAAATCGATTAATATGTGTTTATTACTGTTTAAACTTTGAGCATTCCATTGTACTACGTTTAAATCAGAAAAATCCATTACGAGGTTGAAGGAAATTTATTACTTAGAGTAGTTTTTAATGCTTCTTTAATCGATGCTGAATTGATAGGAGTATCCTTATTGGTAACTATTCTAGTAATTGTTTCAACTAAACTATTCAAAAATTTGTCTGATTTCATAAGATTACTTACTTGTGTATCTAAATTACGCGCAGATAGCGCTGGAAATGCGTTAGCGTTGAAGAGATCAGAGTATGTTGCATTTCTACTTTTTATTTTATTTTCTTCTACTTTTTGTTTTTTTATATTACATATTGCAGAGATAGCTAAATGATTACCATTGCAGTTTATACATTTGGCGTTCTTTGGATTAACCTGACACACTTTATAACTGTGATTTTCAGTGCAAATAGAACATACTTCAGAATTCCTACAAAATTTTGCAATATGCCCATACTGCATGCACTTAAGGCACTGCTTAACAGGTGGGATATACCTTTTGACCTCATGGCGCCAAGAGTCCAAGTAGACATAGTCGGGTAAGATGGTCGAAGCAAAGGTCACAGCTACAGCCTGTGTGGGGACAAAAGACAAGCCTTCATCACTCCTGACTCTGCGCATGAAACGCCTAACTTGAATAACATTTTTGGAACTTCCTATCAACGAAAATATATCTTTGTTAGACATATCAATAGGGACCGAGGTAAGAACCCCAGTGACCTCTGTGTCGCCAGCAGGTATTGTTGCTTTTAAGTTTAATTGTTCAAACAATTTCTTATTTTTTAAAAACATGTTAGCATTGTTGGGCAAGTCAAATGTCACACCAACCTTGTACTTATTTATTGTACGCAGGTGCATCACACCTGAAACTCCGTGCTCTCTGATACCCTTCGACAGAGACATGCGATCTTTATCAGAGAATACGTTTCGATCGTCAAAATGAGTTAAAAAAACAATTAGCTCCGTCTGTTTCGAGTCCTCAGCATACTTACGGGTGTACCCTTTTACCTTGTACACGGCATACTTATCAGTAGCGTCCCTGTATTTAGTATTTGGGGTCGCCGAAACCGTAGACTCGGCAGAGTCGGAGTCGGTCGATTCCGGCAGCAGCTTTTTGTCCGGTGGGACCACCTCATCCCTTTTCCTTTTTTTCTTCGACATTTTCAGAAACCAATACTTATTTACACCTAGTAACGACTTATAACACAAATATTTACAAAATTATAGTACAATAAACCCTGAAAACTATTATTTTCCGAAAATTATTTCAAAAGCGCGCCTTTCCCATTCAACAGTTTCCCGCCTTTTTCCCACACATTGACTTGACTTGTATTTTGACAAGTGTCAATTCTGCAATGTTTTGTAACTGCATAAATGTTGTCTCTGGTTAAAGTGAAGGTTTTCATCCTTAGTTTTCATCGTAGCAGTTTTGTCATTTTACTGCTTCGATACTTAGAGCATTTACCCAATACTCCATGCTTCAAT
Source organism: Euplexia lucipara (assembly GCA_921972225.1). NCBI lineage: Eukaryota > Metazoa > Arthropoda > Insecta > Lepidoptera > Noctuidae > Euplexia > Euplexia lucipara. The sequence continues at coordinate 11,641,222 of OV179144.1, forward strand.
ATGAAAAACTTAGTAAATAATTTTAAATGCACAGGATGCTTTTATTTTTCCAGTACTTGGTTCAAAATATTCTATTAGCAAATTTTTTAAAACCTCTAATGTCCATAAGTATGAATGTAAATGAAGCAAAAGAAGTAAGTATAAAAGAATCGTAGCAATCGCTCAGTAGTTTCTGTCAGCCTATCCCCATGGGAAAAAAAGGCGTGAGTTGAAGAGTTTTGTCCGATGTCGGGTATGTTTATCGAAGAACTGCCCCTATAATGCCCGAAATAAATCATTGTACCTTGAATGAGCTTTTCCAAATGTACCTATTCAATGTGTAGTTTTGTTGATATACAGATTTAAGTAACTTTTTGCCTTGTTTACAGAAATTGAAATTTGAGGTTATGTTTTGTAGTTTGAAGAGTCTCGTATACACTAACCTCCATTTATTTGATACTTGAAGATAAAGAATAGGGAATTATTAATAAAGTACCGTTTCATTTTTTGTTTTAGGTAAATCTGTCAACACAGTAAGAAAAATGTTTAAAGGAGGTAAAAAATAAGAAATTTTTTCCACACCGGGAAAACCTTTCAAAGGTCGCCGAAGAAAGTAACCACCTTATCATTGTGACGTGAATCCAATTGAATTAATATGGGGAATTGCAAAACATTAAATTGCTTCAGTCAATGTTGGATCCATTGATGTAAAGGTATGTAGCCTAGTTTATATATGCATATTTAAAGTTGCTATGTCAGAACCATTGTTTATGATTATTTTTTGTTTTTGAAGGTGGCTGCTGAACAAGCATTTGCAATCATTACTAAGATTGGAAAAACTCACGCAAGGATAATGTAATGAAAATAGAATAATAATATCATGACAGTAATAAATCTCACAGATGACAGTAGCAGTGATTTATCAGAATTAGAAAATACTAGTGTTTCAGAAGGTTCAGGAAGCTTTAGCCAACATGTGAGCTTTTCCGGGATCGAATATTTGATGGTAGTGTGTTCGATTCGTCTGATTAAATTTTTGGTATTAAAATAAAACTTAAAAAAGCTGTTATTTCATTATCTCTTTAAACAAACTATAGTCGTTAATTCCTAACAATCTTACGGTTAGACTGCTCTCGAGGGCATGATTATATCTGTCTGTGGATTCCTAATGCACCACTTTCGTGCAAGGCTTCAGTGCCCACTTTAACATACATAGGTACAGACGCCAGCACATCAAGTTACCCCAATGTGTCAAATTTCTTTGATTGTTTTTCAACTTTATGTCAAACAGCATAAGGTTCATATTCAATTGGGAAAATTTGACACATTGGGGTAACTTGACGTGCTGGCGTCTGTACAATAACTCACGCCTCTTTCTCACGCTGTTAGGCAGAAACTACAGAGCGCCATATGCTATGACTCTTACATACTTCTTTTGCTTCGTTTACATTTTTACATGTTGTTATACACATTTGCCCACTATTAATAATGTTAATACTGGACATTGAAGCCTTCCATGGTGTTTGCGTAGCATCCGACAGACAGAACCACCCACTTAGCTTTGGGATTAAATAGGTACTAAAAAATAATAAGTACCTATCAAACCTGTTAAGTCGTAGTATTCAGGGTGGCCACATGCGAGATACTAGCGACCTCATTTATTCCACACTCTTTTTTGCCAAGCTGTAACTAACTCTAACTTATATTTGTAGTGTTTTGTTTTTATTTGTGCACATTTTTAAACATAATAATCATTCTCTCAATATTTTTGTAATCACCTTTAGAGGGTGTCCTAATAGATCGGTAAGAAATAAAAAACAAAAAGGAACACATGGTAAACTAGCAACTTTTTGAAATCACCTATACAAATACAATACAAATACAAATAGTTTATTTTCTTTACCAAGTTTGTACTACATACTAGTGATAGAAGTGTCCTTTTAAGCAAGTAAATGCCTGTACTAGGACACTTCCCTCTTCCGTAACTTAAATTTACATAATGTACACAAGAAATGCCAGTGTTTACTATTTATAATTAAAATTTATACAATTTTAGGAAAGTAGATAAAAAAAAAATAACTTAGTGTGCGTTTTGTGTATGCAATATTGTGAGATGAAAATATACGATGTGTTGTGGGATGTATGAATGTTTGTGAAGGATGAGTGTGTGTGAGATGTATGTGTGTAATTGTAAAAATGTGCATGTGAGTAAGTGTGTGCGTGGATGAGTGAGTTATGATGTGTGCTGCAGGAGAGCCTCAGTGTTCTCATATGATAGTGGTTTTATCAATTGTATTACAAGTTTTTTACATTCAAAGAATGGTTTGGTGTAAACATATATTTCTTTATTATTTTTACCTATAGGTATCGTAGAAGCTTTTCTTGTATTTGGCTGTTTCAACGATTCGGTTTATCGGTAATAATAAAAAGAATAAATAGACACATGAAAAAAAACATAACCGTTCTAGGCAGTTGGGTTAAAACCCTGTTCAAAGAGTATAATAATATGGGAGACCCTGTTCTTCTAAGTCCACCGGTGAACAGGCTGTATGAAAAAGTACTCTGATGCTACTATTATCAGCAAACTTGTCCAAAGCCTGTGCTTTTCAGCCGCGATGCCATATATTTTTCAGTTTGCTAATTTAATATTTTATTTAAATAATATTTTACACTGAGTTCACTTTCGGAAATTATTGTTTTAGAATAATCAGGAAATAAAACGCTGGCAGCATTGCGCTTCGAAAGACGAATCTACGACGCACACTATTTCCTTTTCATTGTCTATGGCGGCGTAGTGAGGTGGTGAATTGAGTTTGTCTTCTTCAATCGTACCAAAGCAATCCCTAAAGCTTATTTAGGAAAAGTGAAGTGCTTCGGTGTAAAAACTGATTACTATACTGCCATCACTTTAGTTTTGTTGGATTATGCTAGAGCCAATTGATACTATCGACATGAAATCGTGTCGTATATGCCTGACTAACAAAAAACCATTATGTCCTCTGTTCAGATATAAATTATCTGGTAATTATGCTGAAATGCTAACTGCGATTGCCGACGTAAAGGTAAGTTGAAAATACCACTATTTTGTATACAAACTAGCGGGCCTTGGAGCTTGTCAGTTGAATTCAGAAATCCGACCAAAACAAACTCAATAGTGTCGGGATAAGTGATAACCGATAACCGTGCGAGATTGTAGATGAAATACCCGGCATGAATATTACTATCATGGAATGCAATTTGACATAATTTTGTCAACAAACCGAAGCAAAACTATCACAGTCCTCATTTATTGCATGTATGCAGGAACCTATGTTATTGTAGTTATGTTTGTAAATCATTGTTGTTACTATTTGCAATAAAAATGCTAATGCCATGGGTATTAATGTCTCAGGTTTGCTCCAATGATGGCTTGCCTGAGAAGATTTGCCTCAAATGCTGCACCACTTTGGAGAAAGCATATCTACTTAAAACAGTGGCTGAAAGGTAAGCCCCTACCCTCTATCATTCTCTTAGTAAGCTGGCTCCAGTGAATTGCAGTTATGAATGAAATAGGATATAGGTAGGTAGATTTCTTAAAATAGTTCTTAGGTTATTATGAATAGACTCAAATTAATAGCAACAAATACCTCGCTCGGGTCAGTTGGTCATCTTGTTGTTAGTTCAAAATGTGTCACGTTAGTTAGGTGAATGAATAAAAAAGAACTTAATAGACCCTGGAAAATATTCACAATTGGACTTCATCAGTGGCACAGTATTCGGGTGAAGCAAAATCTTTGCCTGAACCCAACACTACCGATCGGGACTAGTAGTTAAAAATGGCTGCTCTGTATGGGAAAAAGCCTTTGCTTACAGTGGGACTTTAATAGGCTGGCATTATTAGCATAATTTGTACTATATGTTACATATTAAGCCTATTTGATTGACCTACTACAAATCAAAACTCAGGGATGCTGTTACACGCTGCGGCATGTCAACTCAATATTTCACACTTTTCGTTCTTGTAGCTGATGTCAGCCAGTCTATATTTTGCGTAATATTTATAGAATTCAACTTTTACAGGTCTGATAAGAAACTGAGAAAAATACTAGCTAGAGAAAAAGAAAATGTACCAACTAAAAAGATAGCCTTTGATTCCTTTACTGATATTAAAAGTGAAATTGGCCCACTGACAATAAAAACAGAACCAAAATGGGAGATGGAAATAGAGGTGCCAGAAAAGTCAGTTGAAAATATGGAGGGCAAAGATATTGTTATAGCTAACACAATCATAAGGAAAGTAGACCCTAATGCCGAGGAGACAAAAATTGACATTACCGATGAAGATGTGCAGTTAACTTGGAAAACTACAAAGACAAATTATGCTACTAAAACTGATCCCGATGTAAGTAGATAATGTAGTAATGGTTTTGTAATATTCTTATATAGTTTACCTAGGGTTGTTGTGTAGTAGTAGTAGTAGTATCTTTATTCAAAAAAATATACATTATTGTGTCAAACATATTGATAATTAATAAATTGTATTCTACTTAAAACTCGATTAAATCATTAAAATTAAAAAATATATGTATAAAATTACTAGCAGATGTCCCGCAGTTTCACCCGCGTAGGTTTCGTTCCCGTGGAAATACAGAGATAAAAGTAGCCTAGATGTGTTAATCCAGGGTGTCAGCTAACTCCATACCAAATATTATTAAATTCCATTCAGTAGTTTTTATGTGAAAGAGTAAAAACATCCATCCATCCATCCTTACAAACTTTCGCGTTTATAATATTAGTAGGATTACATTCTCATATTAATAGTTCAAAATTCATATAAATTGATTAATTAAATATGTTATACTTATTATAATTGTAAATACCTGCTTAAAATTCAACTACTGAGTACCTGTAAACATTTTTCTGAAAGCAAGTTTTAGGACTGGCCTTCTTCATACATTTAAAACTGATAACTACTGCATCAATTTTTTTCAGGTTGAAGCTGAATATTTAGATGATGATGTGTTCCAAGACGATGATGATGATGACTATGTCCCTCCAGTTGAAAAACCCAAGACTAAATTTAAGAAACCGAAACTGTCAGATATCAAAGTTTTCAAAGGCAAAACTGTTTTGCGAAAAGTAAAGGTGCTGAAGAAATTTAGTGATGAATTTGACAACCCTTCCGGTAGTTCTAGAGATGAAAATAAATCGCGCGCTACTACAATTACTTGCTGTAAGTACCTAGCAATCTAGGTTATTCAATTTTTTTTTTATTGTTTGATTGAGACCCAGTGCCTAAGGAGCTGAAAGAGTGTTGATGCCTCAGGGGTTGTTCGTGCATACACCTCTAAAAACATGTCAACTAGTTTTATTTAATGACATTTAAGAATCAGACTAATCACTGATGATTAGTCTGATTCTTACAATCAATTTATTGAATACATTATCTAACTGATTAACTGATGTGTTCATTTTAATTTATTAATATTAATGTGCTTTAATTTGGGAATAAAATATTCAGTCCTGCTGAATCTGACAATAAATTTGTAGTAGAATCTAAAAAAGTCAATGAAGTCATGCATATTTTTAGATCCTATTTTAAAGAATGGTTTAAGAGGTTCACCAATCCTGTTAAAGAGACCAAAGGATGGCACAGTACTTAAAGTTCATACAGGATACAAAGCAAGAACTTCATCATCTGTTGGAGACAAAATCCCTCGTAGAGAAAAACCTGTGAGAATGGTACGCACTGCTGTCACCAAACAACGAGAGAAACTGGTATGCCCTGTATGCGGTATACTTACATTCACATTGGGCAACCACATAGCAACACATCAAGGTACTTTTTAGATAAAAATGCAATATTTAAAATGTTTGCTCACATTTCCCACTGATATTGTCCAATGGTGGCCCAAAGATTGAGGCGCCTGCCTACCTCTCATGCACGAAGTTATGGTTCAAATCCGGGCAAGTACCAATATGATTTTTTCCATGCATATGTAGGTACTTCCTAAGTTAATCTTAGACATCTTTGACGTCAGTGAAGGAAAACATCGTGAGGAAACCTGGACCAATCCGCCTTTAGCAAGCCTGGTGATCAATGCCCATGCTTTCTCTGTATGAAAAGAGGCCTTTGCCCTGGAGTGGGACAGTAACAGGTGTCCAATGTAAGACTTGAATTTGACTACTTATTATCTTTTTTTTCGTATTTTGCAGAGAAAAAGAGGTACACTTGTGCTCAATGCCCAAGATCATTTGCGCAGAAGAGTAATTTGCTGATCCATGCCAAACAACATACAGGAATAAAAGATCATATTTGCGAAGTATGTGGAGCCGGTTTTTACAGCCAGAAATCTTTGGTTAGGTATGTATTGCGCTTTATAGTAACTACCTTATTTTTGACGACATTTCAACATACCTTTTAAACTTTTCCTGTTTTCCTTCTATTTCAGACATAATTTAATTCACAAAGGAGACAGACCATTTTCCTGCAATTTGTGTACAAAGAGATTTATTGCTGTAAGTATAAAACCTTTTATGATAGGAATATCAATTAGTATATTTTATGGCTGTTTTTATGAATCCCCTCTTATGTGCTTGATAAAATTAAAGAAAAAATAAGTGCAATTGATGTATTTCAGCGTTGTGATCTGAATCGGCACCTGCGTATACATTCGGGTTACAAGCCATTCAAATGTAACACTTGCACAATGTCGTTCAACGCGAAACATCAGTTGCAAAACCACGAGAGAATGCACACCGGGGAGCGGCCGTACACATGTCAGGTGCGTCATAGTCTTTATACCATGTTGTATCGTTCCAGATGACAAGTCTGCGCCGCCATATGGCGATACATACTGGCGAAAAACGGTTCAACTGTGACTTCTGCAGTAAAAAATTTACGCAAAGCCACCATCTGCAGAACCATTTGATTACCCACACTGGCGATAGACCCTATAATTGCGAGGTCAGTAGGCTCCACATAATTCTTATAGACAAATGGTCAAATCATCAAATGCTGCCACAAGAGATGCTTCAATCTTATAGCACTATTGTGTATGGCTTGTGTTGCTAGCCCCTTATAATAAATAATACTGATTAATGAATTAAATTTCTTAATTTAACAAAAAAAATAGAGAAAGCTTGCATATAGACTTAAACACAGAATATTACCTTTTTGGACATGCTATTGAATTTGAAAAAAAAATATGGAAGTAATATAGTGTCAGAAGTATTGATATGGGTTCTTTACTTTTCGGGGTTTTTTTTTTATATTTAATGGGTTTGTCTACTCTTGACTTCAATCTTGTCCTGGGGACAGTGATGAGGTCCAAAAATTATTCTATTTGGATTATCACTAATTCTATTTTGTAAAGTGAGTCATCTTAAAAATCTTTTAACAAAGAAAATGAATGACTTACTGCTGCCGAACTCGGCGTTTGAAGAGTTTTTTTTAAACTGAACTACAACTCTTTTTTTTAGTTTGTCCCTGTCTAAGGACGAGACTCCAACAAAGCGGAGACGAGAGGAGATTTCTCGTTATTAACCAATAGGATTTTGTACTGTGCTGAAGCCAAACAATGAGTTGTCAAAATGACACAAGCTGATTGGTTGTATGACACATCTCTTCTCTCCTCTGCTTTGGAGTTTGGTGGAAACCGGGCCTAAATGGCTTATTAAACTATTCATTTGTTAGGAAGTAACCAAGCGGTTGATACCATCAATCGGATCCAATCTGTCCTAACTCTGCGATTACATCTTCCGATTTCCTAGTTAGGATCCTATAAATTGAATAGTATAATAAGACCTTTAGGCCCGTGAGCCTTTCCCAATGTGGTGTGTCCAAATGTAGTTGTTTCTTAGTTTCGTACAAGTAACACCACAAGGTATAATTAATGGTTTTTTAATAAAACTTATAAGAATATATGTATATATTTCTAACTTAGGTTGCTGCAGTAACTTCTTTCTGCTTCTATTTATAGGTTCTAACATAAAATTTTCCTGTTTCAGGTCTGCAATGTTGCGTTCAGTTACAAAGTGAATTTGAATAACCATGTCTATAAAGTTCATGGCATCAATCTGAAATTCAAATCTATTCATACTGTGACTGAGGATGTGCTTCGACGAGAGATGGGCATGTTAAATGAGACACGAGTTGCACTTTCTCATATTATGCCACAGTTGGGAGAGGTACCACCACCGGCTGCGCATGAAACTGTACTCTCATTATCTTGATGTGAAACCAGGGAGTAACTTTCATGAATGAAAAAAAACTATCTTACACCTATTATCAGTGTACAAGCTTTTGAACTTTAATTATCCTGTTTTTATTTATTTAGTGTAAATTTCGTTTGTGAGTTGTGTACATGCAAGAATTATGTTGTTATGACATTTAAATGTTCCCCTGAAATAGCATGTTATAAAGAAGGTTAGAAAATGAATAATTACAATATTGTAAATAGTCTTTGTTAATACTTAAATAAATTAGTTTAATTAACCATTAAAATTTTACTGTGTTTTTTTAACAAATTTGACGACACGGTTGGTGCAGCGGCTGAGAGATTGTTGTAGCGTGTTGCGGGATCGGCTCCCGCAGGGACCAAATGTTTTTATAGTCCAGAAGTATTTGTTCCGGGTCTGTGCCCTTAGTGCGAGTGGCTTTTACGGTTACGCGATCGAAACGTTCACCGCGTTTGGCTCTCTGATTGCTTAAAAGCGTGGAGCGGGCCAATAGGAGCGCGGAACGTCACACAGTGGAACGAATGTATGGGAGCGGTTGGACGTAGACATGTCCGAAAAAAAAGAGTAAAATTATGCCAAACTAATGATGCCATCTTATTCGATTACTTAATGCCTTCATAACTTGTGGTGATGAATTTCTTCATAACTCCCATATTTCGGGAGTAATTTGAGAAAATGTGAAATTTTACTATGAAAATGAGTGTATCGAGCTCTCTCCCTCCTGATTCCGGGCTTGTTTCAAGTAGCGGTCTCTAATATCATAATGCTAATACTAAGAGCTATATTTAATACTAAGACACATAGTGCGCCAAATGTGCACTTTCTGGGATAAAGAGTGATGTTTATTTTATAACACATTTTTTTTATTTTTTGTTTATTTTGTTGATTAAAACCGTTTTTCTAAAGGTTTACCTTATTACAATAACATTTCTGAGCAGCCAATTAGAGAAGATATAAGCTAATTAGGATATATAATTAGGGACTTAAGGTTTACATATAAAACTGATGCACTAATGATTACTGATAAGAACATTGCTATTATTTAATTACTAAATGGCTCTTAATACACTAATTTAGCATGCATCATTTACTAATTATCACAATAACCAATTACCTTGCAATATTTAACAAAGGATACCTGGGATACCTGGATTTTATATAAATAGGTCACTATTAGTAACTTTAAAATCAGTGTTGATTTACACCTCGTTGTATCCAAGCTAATCTCGCAATGTATTTTCCAAATTTTAATACAAATCTTGATATTCACGTTGCTTTATGCGCACGCGCACATAAAGATTTACGCGACTTTAACTATTTGTTCAGTGTTTTAAAAGATAACAGTTGTGTTCAGTTATGTGAAAGTGCTGAAACAAGTTTAAAAGACTGGTGTCGTCGATTTTGCTACCGCATTTATGCAAAATGGACACAGTCTGGAAGAAGCACAGATAAGTTTCGGAAGAAACATGAGATTTGGCTACAGGCTGCAATTCAATGGCCGGAATTACAGAATGAAAATATGGAACCTTCTACAGAAAATATAAGTGACGTCATCGAGCCCATAATTTCTCCTGCTAAATCTGATGCTTCAACTTGAGATTTTTTGAAAACTACACTAAATCTGCTGAACTGACCGGAATAGATGCTATGCTTTTAAGAAAAATCTGTGTGATCTTGCAGTGTATTTCATCAGGAGAGAAGATCAACGTAACTAAATTCCGAGAGTTCTGCTTTGATACTGCTAAGCTTTACGTGGAGTTATACCCATGGTATTATATGCCTTCTTCACTTCATAAAATTTTAATGCATGGGCCAGACATAGTTCAGAACATGTCAATTGTGCCCATTGGTTTTCTATCCGAAGAGGCATCTGAGGCTAGAAATAAAGATTTTAGAAAATATAGAGAGGGGCATTCTCGAAAGCATAGCAGTATCTCATGCAATGAAGATATTATGCACAATCTTTTACTGTCTTCTGATCCACTTGTTACAAGTATCCGTCCAAAAGGAAATAAGTTTGTAAAAAAATCTTCTTTTAAGGAATTTTATGAGCTTACGGATTCTGAGAAAAGTGATATCGAATTTGTTAACATAAATGATTTAGCGGACATCGATTCTGAATTTGAATTAATTGATGATGATGATGATGACGAAGATAATTAAATGATGTTATTGTTTTAAAATGTGTAACTTAGTAAATTAGAGCTTACATCTTAATTATTTATTGTACTTTTAATGAAACTAGGTAATTTATTATCAACTTACTTAAAAGTCATACTCTCATCAGTTCTTGTGAATATTTTTGTTAATATATATTTCTGTATATATATAATATATTTATAGACCTCTTAATAAGTCTGTCTGCGGTTTAAAGTAAATACAAATGGGGAAAAAACGTTTTTTTTTTTAAATTTTCATTTCCTTTTATCCCAGAAAGTGCACATTTGGCGCACTATGTGTCTTAGTATTAAATATAGCTCTTAGTAATAGCATTACGATATTAGAGACCGCTACTTGAAACAAGCCCGGAATCAGGAGGGAGAGAGCTCGATACACTCATTTTCATAGTAAAATTTCACATTTTCTCAAATTACTCCCGAAATATGGGAGTTATGAAGAAATTCATCACCACAATTTATGAAGGCATTAAGTAATCGAATAAGATGGCATCATTAGTTTGTCATAATTTTACTCTTATTTTTCGGACATGTCTACGTCCAACCGCTCCCATACATTCGTTCCACTGTGCGTCATGAACGTGTCGATCGCGTTAACGTAAAACTAACTCGCACTAGGCACTCTGGTTATTTCATTATTTGTGTATTTAAACGTTTGTAAACGCACCCCGAACACAAAAGAGATTCTTTAAGTAGAACAATGTTAAAAAATATAACAATCTGGTACAAAAATAAAATACTGAAATCACGCATCGTCTTTTAAAAACACGTTAGTCAAAAAACAAATTTATGTTTCGTGGCGGATATGCTGATACGCTCGCTTTTCAACTAAACTCTGAATCACGAAACGAATGTGGACATCAATTCGGATACTTTCGTCAATGACGGAACCCGTGTGAATGAGCTGTAATACCCTGAGCGGTCAAGTGCACGTCATTGTCATTTGTTTTACTAATTTAACCATGGATAAAAAAGTAACCCCAAAGAAATGTTTTCTCGAAGTCTCGGTTCCATAACGCTCTCGCTTACATGCCGTCTCAATGGTAATTTAATACCGGGTAAAACGGGGTGGATAGAAACTCAAGGATGAATAGAAACAAAACTTTGAGGAGGATATTCAATTAAGTTAAAAGTTGTTTGTTACATACGATGACTATAGTGCTTTTAAATAATTGAGTTAAATATTTTCGACACCTTGTTAGGTACTATTAAACAATATTAAATTAGCGTAAAAATCCTCCCTCAAAGTTTTGTTTCTATTCACCCTTGAGTTTCTATCCACCCCGTTTTACGGTAACGAACCAAACACTCATCAAGTTGCCTGTAGCATCTATTCAACGTGGTAATGTTTTCTCATAATTTTATTCTGATCGTCTAAAAAAGATGTTTGTTTTCATTTACATACATATTATAAAGTGATTTTTTTTTTTATATTTAACAAAATAACTTACTGGACTGATTTGAAAAAATCTTTCACTGTTGAGAAGGTACACTATCCGGGGGTGACATAGGCAACTATTTATCCCTGCATTCCCACGGGAACCGGAACTATTATACGTTATAGTAAATAAATATTCCACAACTTTCACACAACGCCGTCTAGTCAAATAAAAATATTGTTTCGTGTTTTTTATAAAACTTAAAATTTACCTACCTACAAGTGGAAAGCCATAGAGGTAAGTTTAAATTCAAGTTGAAAATTCTTCAGGACGATTAATTATATCTAGTTCGTCAGTAAATGGTGATAGGAATATAGGATACCTAGGTATATAGGACTAACGAATAAAAATCGAACATAAGAAGATCCACAGCTTTATGTTGTACAATTTTTCAATAGTTAAAATGTGCTCATATCGGCTCAATTCGCATAGTATTTAACTGATATGAAAATACATTTTTCGAGTTGCTTTCCCGATTGTCGAAAATTGCTCAATACCCGTTGTTTAATTCATTGTTCCATAGTAGTTTTTCAGGCACACACAGCCCACGCTAATGCTACGATTTTCGCCAATCCATTTACGTTGTAATTCGCCCGGTAATTGCAATTCGGAATATTGGTTTGGGTACTCCATTTTTTTTATTATTGTTACCTGAAAGACAAAAAAAAATTAAGTAACTAATTATTTAAAAGTAGGTACCTAACCTACCCTATGTGTTAATTCAGAAAATTTTTCTATGTACTATTTTTTATCGAAATCTGTTCAACGGTTTACGCGTAATTGAGTAACAAACGCAAGTTTTTATAACATCACTCCTGTAATACCCGAAGGTTTAGGCAGAGGTGTACCTGTAGTGCACCTAAATTTTGCCAGTTATGTTAAAGTCCGATGTATGTAATAGGGGGCGAGCCTATTATCATCAATCGGACACAAATCCAGACTCCGGGCTGCTGAGAAATCCCAGATGGAATAACTCAATAACACTTTGCCCGACCCGGGAACCGAACCCGGAACATCATTCACAGCGCAAGTAGCGCTTGCAAGGCAGTCAACGCAAGTTTTCACATATAATATTATTTATATCTAATAGGATTTTAACCAACATATTTTAAAATTGTTATATTACATTGTATTCATGCTGCTCGCACTTGTAAGGCCATGGGCATGCCTGGTCGCTGCAAACATAAGCGTATACTTGACTCGGGAACGTGTCACTTCCGCCAAGCACTTTTATGGTTCTCTGAAAAAGTTGAACGGTCAGTACCTATACTTACCTAATACTTATATTTGTAAATGTATCTACACGGTGTACAGTCGGACGCACGTCAGTGGTACTAACACTTCGATCTGCAGCTATCTTTTTAATAAAATTGCTTTTAGAATAGAATACTCCTCCCTTACTCTTTTTAATTTGTTTATTTAACACTGTAAGCACTCTAATGTGCAGTGGCTAATACCATAGTCATTTTCCAAACTGGTAGGAGCAATTTCGAAATAAAAATAAAAACAAAAGAATACAAGTACCTACGGCATAATGAAAACATATCTTAATAGTATGTTGACTAAATATGAAATGGTTTATTACCACTGACGTGCGTCCGTAATAAATCTCGGTAGATAAAAAAAATGTGAATAAATATTCTTACATTAGCCTTACAAGCGCAGGGAGGTTCCGGAATAGCTTGCTGAAATCATTTAAAATTGTAATATTAGCACAGTATAAAATATTAATACAGTAGGACGACGCCTTTGATCACTGGAAAAATGCCGACAACGTCTACACGCGTTAGCCCTGAATAATACCTCCCGAACTACGAACATCGTTTTGTGCGCAGTTCGGGAGCGGCTTTAGACTAGTAGGTTTTTAGACTGTGATATTAGGTTAGTTATTGTAGGTTAGTAGGTACATGTATATAAGGACATAAACATCCAGAAAGCCACATTATATAATCGACTAGCTTTTGCCCGCGACCTCACCCCTATGGATGTCGGCAATGATCTCAGGGGAACCTAAAACCCGGATAAAATATATACCTTGTTTTAAACAAGGTCTTGGCCAGGGTCCTGATAAAAGTACATAAAAAAAATCACAACAATTACCCATTAGAAAAGTTCTCTAGTTGTAACTGTCGTACATAGTCCTATCGTCACGTCATTTTGCATGACACATTAAAGTAAATTAACAGCGCTTTAAAAGAAGCAGAAAAAAATACTTTGATTTATTTTTGTCAGTGTAGGGATATAGTAAATTATAATGTTAAGTGGTTCATTACAGACGCGAGTCGTTGTGCACTTGCAGTGCTGCCAGCACATATCAAGCTACCCCAAATTAACAAATTGTCAGTTGAAAATGAACCTTATTCTACGTGCAATGAACTTGAAAACTATCAAAGAAATTTTGACACATCGGGGTAGCTTGATGTGCTTGGCGTACGACCTACTAGTTTAGGTACTGAAATAAAATTCACAAACTATAGTATAGGTTGGTACTTACGTTGAGATGCTTCTCAACTTTAATGTTACCCCTTTTTCGAGTCCTTGTTTCGACAGACTTGTCTAACAGAACGACATCATTCCGTATCATATTTGCATAATCAACTATGAAAGCTGACAGTTCCTCAGGATTTGCAGGATCAGGTTGTATCAAATCCGCATCATAATTTGTTCCTATATTTCCGGAGTTCCCTAATATTTCACTGTCTCTGGCCAGTCGCAAGACGTAGTTTTTTCTTTTGCGAGTTCTTTGGTCTTCTAGCGTGTATTCGTCAACGTTAGAACTCTTCATTGCCATCACTTTTGGAACTAATGATTGAATTAAAATAAAGAATCCAAAACAAACGATCACACATACTAACGGCCGTGTTATCTGAAACAAAATAACGATGAAAGTACAAGTTTTGAGTTCTGCGCCATCTAGAGGGAAAAAACCCAAGAAAAATTGAATTTCGTGGGCTAACCTGGCAAATCCACCTTAAGGCTAAGTTCAGATGAACGCGCGGTTGGCTCGGCGCGCGGTTTAAGATTGTAACAAATCAGTGTTGTTGTGTACATGACCGCGCGTCACCGCGCGCCGAGCCAACCGCGCGTCGCCGCGCGTTCATCTGAACTTAGCCTAAGGGTGGAGGGAACATCAACGCACATCCGGACATTGGAGTTCTCTACATCACTCTGGACCCCCCAGCGTTGTAATTCGCCGTCTTTCCCTAATTTCCAAGTTTTACCTGATGTTGTTTTTACTTTATAAAATCTGAACTTCATAAATCTTGATTTCTGTCTAAACTAACGAAAACTGTCTTATTTATTTTTGAAGGAAAAATCTCAATAGCTTAGATAAATAAGCAGGTCGTAATTAACACATCCCATTTTGAAAATATTAAGTAATAGCAGATGTCACGCGGTTTCCCCCGCGTTCCCGTTCCCGTGAGAATACGGGGATAAAAAGAAAGGTGAATGTAGCTTCCCAATGGTGTTTTTTTTTAAATCGGCACAGTAGTTTTTGAGTTTAGTTAATATAAACATACACACAAAAATACAAATTTTTCCTCTTTATCATATTTGTGTGGGTAGATGTAGGTACTGTGCACAGTAGGTTACAGTATTCCCCATGAAGATAGTTGTTCCTTATTCTGCCTACCCCTACGGGGATATATGTATACCTAATCGATTGGCGTGATGGATATTATTATCGATTTAGCTAGATATTATATTTTCAGAAAAAATAAACAGTTTTAAGCACACTTATTTAATTAGTAGGTACTTACCATGACTGTAGGAGGTAGGTACAGCTTTCTCTAGTTTTCGCAGAAGACTGATGTTGTAAGGAGAATTTTCCACCCTTATATAGCAGATATTGATTGAAAGGTGAATAAAAGAGTCCATTAGTGAGAAGAAAACCACGCGTCGTGTTATTTATAACAATTGATCGAAGCGAAGATGGGTACTGATATCAGATTACACTTTTGACGTAACAAAAGCCTTTTTCTTCATAACGGGCATGGTGACAAGGGTTATTAGGATCGTGACAAGGTGTAAAAGAACCTATTAATATACCCAAGAGCCGAAAGCCATAAGTATAGGGAAATGTTAGTGTTTGTCCTGAAGAGAATATACACTTTTAAGCACACTTTAGGTACCTACTGTTATGTTTAGATATTTTCTAATATAGATAATACATAACATATATGCCTGTATTTTCTGTATAAGATTTGCCCGACCCGCGAATAGAACCCACGACCTCAGCAGTAGGTATAGGTATAGCGCTTGCGACATAGAGTTCTTAGAGATCTTAAGCACGAGGGGCATGTTGGCAACAGCAGCCATCGACATTCCAACTTTAAAAGTCAGCAGCAGGCGTCGCGTGTCGTCAGCTCTCTCAGTAGAAGTAGGGAGTCAGTTGGGCTGTCGCCGAGACGAGCGGCAACAGCAGAGCTCAGTCGTGTGTACGAGCTCTTAGTGGTCGCAAGTGCTATATGCTACGGCTATGAGTAGCAGTCTTACTATGTTAGACCGGTTATCAAGCTCTTGAGCAATACGACTTGTTTTATCTAATTACCTACTTTTAGGGAAATGCCCATTTCTGGCCATGTTAAACCCATCTATGTAATAAATACTAAAAATATACTAATTTACTGACTGCTAGGTATAGTCCATTTGTAATGAGTAGGTACAAAGCTATCAAAAGCCGATTTTCTTATAGCACTCAATTGTTAATTGCATTATATTTCTAATATACTTAGCTCCGTTCGGTAGTCTACAGTAGGTATACTATCAAAGTAGGGATTGTAATTCTTAATAAAAATAAATCCTACCAACTTCTTCGTGAAAATCAGCCGTTGTTGCTTTATCTGTGATGTCAATCCTAATGCTTTTCACTTGTTTCTTTCATGTACATTACTTGGCCAAAGTTTCCTCAGAAAATGGGCATTTCCCTTTAAGTACAGAACAGAGCAAGTTAAGTACAGAAAGTAAAAAACACAGCATAATTAGAGATAAGTAAATAACTTATCTCTAATTATGCTGTGTTTTTTACTCGAGATAAAAAAATAGTTAGGCACCTAAATACTATTCCTTCCTCCGCGGTAAGAGTAGGTATCCTATCTATCTGAAATAGGTACCTATGTACCTAGTGGATGGTCTTATATAGATTTGGGCGTACCTAGCTTTTGATCCAGGAGAGGGCAGCTTCATTCTTTTTTCTTTTTGGTCGTACCTAATTTCAAAGACCGATAGTCAACCAATCCGATAGTTGCTTCTTTCTTGATAAATCGGCTAATTCATCAGCCAAAATGAAGTACGTAGGTATAATCAGGATCAGGGCCGCCTTAGGTGTTGCGTAAATATTTTTCAGTCTTTTATTTTTTTGCCTTGGCTGGCTCAAAACAGATTGCTGACCAACCCTACAAAGAGCCACAAAATTAAGGCACTACCATCGATCACTACTTTTTATTACTGACTATAGGTAGGTACTCCATTTACAATAGCATTAGATAGAAGTAAAAGGTTATTTTTAACCGACTTCATGAGGTTCTCAATTCGCGATCGGTATTTTTTTTTTATGTCATACCTACATAAAAAAAAATACCGATCGCGAATAAAAATCAAAATCATAAGTCTTTATTCAAACTAGGCTAAGAATCAGCACTTTTTGAACGTCAAAAAAATACATAAGACAGTCCCCCAAAAACGCCACACCCTTCGCCACTTCTTAGTATTTTTGCTGGGAAGAAGTGGCGGACAAACAACTCCCCAACAACACATCTGGCTAATTTGTTTGAAGAACTATACAAAGAAATGCTTAATAAATAGCACTAAGGTTTATACACTTTGTAAAACATTACATTTCAGAATGATTGTCACGTGTTAGCTAGCACAGTCCAATATACCAAAAACAAAAAAAAAAGTACCTAGGTACTTAAATAAAAATATTCTTGTTAACATTGAAATATAAACTTAAGCAAAACGACTACAAAACTAGAAAATAACAGCCTCCAGGTCATTGAATTAGAAAAGCTATGGAAACGTAATTCTCATACAAAATAACGCTTCAATTTTGGTTCCATTTACGCAAACAACTGACACACTATAATAGACGAAGCTAGTGCGCGATTGGGTGCATCAAGGTCACTGGGCGGAGTCAAGATGACAGCGAGCCGAGCGTGGATGGTGTTATGCAGTAGATACTTAGCTAAATTAAATTATTTGTGTATATTTAACAATGACTTTTTTAATGAATTCCGACAGAATATAAATGTAAATTATCTATATACAATACATACATACAAATTATATTGATACTTCTATACTATTGTTTCTTTTTAATCAATACTCAATATATTTATTGCATTCCACAATGTGAACTTAGGTGGTAGGTACGTAAGGATATAATAATAATATGCATCATTGTGGGCCCTGTCGGGCATAACAATATAAAAATTAGGAGAATTACGAGGAGGGCTATTATAAATATTTAGAAATTTTATATTAATCTCTACTACTATTTTAATTGACATTATTAAAGTGCTTGTGGAGTGTATTTTCAGCTTAGAGCTTGGTATGTTTAGTCTATTTTTGTGTCGTAGTGTGTAGTGAGTCTGTATGTGTTCGCGTGTAGTAAACAGTTTTTGATTGTTTCTGACAAATTTGCACAATTCCAATATATATGTCGCGGCAAGCGATATTCTTGAATAATAAGTTGTGAAGTTGATTAACTTAGTACAGAGTCTATGGTGACCAGCGTGACGTTACTTGTCATTTGAAAATGGCGCGAATGTGTTTTCGGTAATGTCACGTGGACAGAGTCGTGCTCGTGCGTGGGAGCTGGGCGGAGCTCAGATTGATTTGAGGCACCGACGAAGACACACATCCAGTACGAAACTGTCAGTTACCTAGATTTGAGTTGTTTTGTGATTAAGATTGTTAAGTGAGGTTATTACTGCAATGAAGATTGCTATTCTACGTTATGAACTCTGTACCACGAAACCCCCATCGGTGTCAGCTCATCGCTCAGCCATCGCTGGCGGCGACATATATATACAAGGAAGTGTTAAAATTTTATGTTCTTGGAAATGGGGTATGCAGGTCTTCTTTGTAGTGTGAAGTGTTGGTGCATCTGTGCTATTTCCCCATAATATTACGCCATAGTTTAACCATGCGTATGCATAGGCATAATACGTAACCAGAGCAGTGGGGAGATTTGTTGTTTTTTTATTTCACTAATTAATATTACTATTTATTTAGCAAATCAACACGTCTTTTACATTTAAAAAAATATAGTCTATGTACCTAAATATTTCTAGGCACATGTATATGTTATCACCTGGATAAGACCGTAGGACACCTTCTATCCCAAAATTCCTTAATCAGGTATTGGTACGAGTAATTAGGTATAAATGCAAGATATATCAAAATTGGTTTAGAAGTTTTCAAGATATCACTTTAAAGCGGTCGATGAAGATAAATAAAATTCGGATAAAGTAAAAATATATTTATTGACAAATTAAGAATTTTAACAATAATAATAATTATTATTATGTGCCTGTTGTGTCCCATTACAGGGCAAAGGCTTCCCTTCCGTCCTTCCACTCATCGCGGTTTGTTGCAATGTTAGTTTAAACGAGTGTTAACAATAAGTGAAAGTGAAAATCATTTATTTCAATTTAATTTACAAAAAACAAGGTAGGTATTTTTGAAATTTCTAACAGTAATTAGTAAGAAAGGTGAAGCTCAACGGACAACAGCCCATTCTAAATAGTCGCTTCTTATGGTTACTCTTTTTCAATAATAAATAGGTATATTTTGGTACAAACTTCATTCTAAAAATGACTTATAGTGACTTGAGAACCGTGTCACTACAATAAAAAAATACCTTCCTCGAAATTAATTAACTTGCTTATGTTTGTGAGCCTTAATATTCACGGAAATATTATTTGTTGATACTCCGTCTTGTCCTTCTTCTGGTTAAAATTGATACGTTAAAATTTTATTTAAACATTTAATGATAAGCTGGTAAGTGTACTGGAATTACACGCCTTACCATAGACTTGAACTTTAATACAATGTTAAATCTACTACTACTTTACTTCGTAAACTATTTTCTGATCTAAACAGAAGTTAATGACCATAATTTATTACCATTATTCTGTCAAATATTACAACGTCAATTAATCGGTAATTACTGTTTATATAATGTTCGTGTATTCAAAATAACCCACAAGCTTATGTTTGTCAAAAAATAAAATTTACTTATTTACAAAAACAAAAATCCAAAAAGAATAATTAATTGGGCTGGTTACGAGCACTTATTGCATAACACCGGCCACAATGAATTACTCGTTAATGTTTTAATCACATTTGTATTTATTAGTATACATAATATTTAAATGCTATACTCTAACCGCTTAATAACTCGCCAATAAGGGAAAATCCAGACACAATTTAGAATTGCCTATTTTTAGGCTGACTAAATAAACCTATTTTTTGGTTTTAGTGTCAATGTCATTCAAATATTTGTTAGAACTGGTAAAACAGTAAATAAAAGGATTTCTTTTTACTCACCAATGAAACTTATTCCAGTATCACTTTTCCGCCTTTCTTTGCATTTTTTGCACCACTTTACTACACAAGAAGTAATTTTTTTATAATTCCACCAATGTTTTTATCCAAATAATGAAACGTCAAACGCTTTGATCAACGCGACCTTCCGTCACTGAGTGCGCAGTAGACTAGTTCTCAAAAAAGACGTACTTTTAAAGCCCCGCCTACTTAGACGTACTATTCGTGGTGCCACTTTTTGAGTGCAATGCTGTTTCCATAGCTTTTCTAATTCAATGCTCCAGGTATAAAAGGCTTACATGTGCAATGCTGGCTTATTTTCATTAGGCTGTGACTGTGCAGCGCAGACGGCACACTTTTTGTGCGATCGAGTCTGCGGCGCACAAAAAGTCTGCATGGCGCGCAAAAAGTCGGTCGCGGATTTTTCACATACTCAACGCACACGACGCACATCTTCGATCATTCTGTCGGCAGAGCTGTAGGGACGTAGACGCTATGGAAATCGTGCAGAGATCACGAAGTATTATTTTGTACATGAAGTAGGTACCTACAGAAAAAGAAGAAGAAATACAGAATTTTGGGTACATCCTATACTTTCGGAAAGATTGTTGAAGGGATAGTTCCATACTAAACATTCAATTCTGAAACAACACCCAGAACTTTTTCTTCAAAAATTATTTTTTTTAAATTTTACAGCACACTTCTTCCCACATTTTTCTTTTTAAATGTCTATCATGATATTCTGTCTTAGAAGTATCATAAATTGATGGTCTGCTTTGTATTTCTTGAATTAACATCGTTACATCGACCTCTGGCGCCATGATAATAGATCACGTGCGTTACGTCCACCCCTAGCAAATGCAGATTACCGACTAAACTGTGCGCCGGCCGTCTGCGTTAGCGCGCGTTGAAGCAAACGTTCAATTTTTTTCACACACTTTTTGTGCCGAGCGGCGCGGCGCGGCGAGGTCCGGTCTGCCCGAATTACCTACACGGATTTTTTGAGCGTCGTGTGCGTTACCTACTGCATATAATTTCATAGGTTCTATTTTCACAGACTAAAAAGTGCGTCACGGATAGTCTGTCGTCTGCGCTGCACCTAAGTTTAAAATGATAATCAATAAACCGGTAACAATTATAACAAAAAAAAAACCATTGGTAAGCAAGTCGACCAGTCACCACAAGCAGCACCCGTTCACGAGCATAACGCAAAGGTTGCGGCAGGACCCCAGTAACTGCACCCTCGGCATTTAACTGCCATACAATTTACTATCTGTAGGTTTTAGCAGCCTACAAAAAAACCGGGAGCGTTCAGTTTTAATTTTTCACGTGTATGAGATACAGACAACGCCTATGTCTCAAATATGAGTAAAAATGACTGCGCCACAACACTCGATGCAGCATTGAAGCTGCTGTAACCATGTGTCGGTCTTTTTCAAATTCTCGCCATAGATTTTGGCTCTACTATCCTAGAGATGTACTACTACCAGAAATCCTAGTAGTGTAAGTACTCTGTGGACTGAGAAGCCTGCGGGGCATAGTGTTTTCGCTTCAGATAAATTTAATGCTGAACATGGTATCCCTTAAAAGGAAGACGGCTGGTAGGCTTATAAAATATGGGGGAATAAAAATAAACAAAAATACAGATTACCATTTCTAATCAACTTGATCATCAACATAAATGTTTTTTTATTACATAATTATATTCTTGTTTTTCAGAGAATAAAATAACAATATACAATGTATTTATATTCATTGAGGCCTTCTGTCCGTAATTATAAAATGTATAGGTACCTACAGATAAAATATCTAGTAATTTTGACAAAATCAAACTTGCTTGCATTTTACATAATACATTATAGTACAGGCTGGAAAGGACGTAAGTAGAGCACAACCTGACACTATGAGTAATATAATTTTTATCTAATCTTCTTATATATAAAATTCTCGTGTCACAATGTTCGTTCCCATACTCCTCCGAAACGGCTTGACCGATTCTCATGAAATTTTTTATGCATATTCAGTAAGCCTGAGAATCGGCTACTATCTATTTTTCTAACCTGTAAGTGATAAGGGGTGTTCACCACAATTTTTTATTTTTTATTTTTTTGATAATTTTTATTTTTTTTATTATTATCAAAAAATACATACAACTCTAAATTTGCACTTTTTTATCACCAACCCTTGCTTTTTTATTGGCATAGCAGAACTTTTAATGACTTTTTGAAATATCACGAAGAGACGAAAGAGGGAGGGGAGTGGGAGGAGGAGAGGGGGAGGGGAGTCTGAGTTGGGATCGTGAGAGGGGGAGGAGGGAGATTGTGTGAGGGGGAAGGGGGAGATTGTGAGAGGGGAGGGAGGGGCGCGGAAAGGGAAGGGGCAGCAGGATGGATGGGGAGGAGACTGGGGGAGGGATGGGTAGGAGAGTGGGGGAGGGGTCGGGAGTGGGAAAGGTGGGAGGTCAGGACAAAGGGAGGGGGTGGAGAAGGAGGGAATGAGAGGGGGAGGAGAGGGGAGGGGTAGGGGAAGGGTGAGATGAGAGGGGAGGGGGAAGTGAGGGAGGGGTGAGGGGAGGGGGATGGAGGGGGGAGGGGAGGGGCGTGGAAGGTGGGGGCGAGGAGTTGATAAAAAATGCTATGCAATAGCTTTACCGCGGCAGTCTCCGAGTGCCACACGTCATTTTCTCTTTTTTTTATCCATTCAATCACAATGTGCCACAGCTAGAGTTGGGTAAATAGCCGGCTGCTTTGAGTTATTAGCGATTATAATCCATAAGTATCCAATAGTAGCCACGCAATGGCTAATAACCCTGCTATTAATGTATTGTTAAAAAAATAAAAGGTTTTCTTTTGTTTAGTGTAAAATCTGTAGTGTGATTAAATGTATTGTAATTCTTTTTATTTATTTTCACTTTTTGTATATGAAAAAGTGTTTTGGGAAATTCAGTTTTGTTAATTTAGAGACCCAAAACTATAAAACCACAATTACTATTGACAAATCGCTTTGTAATTTAACAAAGTGAGCTAAATATGTAAGTGTACTTATGTACCTATACCTACAAATACAAATAAATTTTAACCGATACGTAAAAATGTAAAGTAGGTACAATAAGTAAGTTCTTATTAGGTCTTTTCTGTGAATACGACGACGTAGGTAAATTATAAACAATGGAAAATACCCGAGCGGTTAGTAGGTAACATGTGCGTCCCCGAACCCCCGTTTTCGAGCTATCTCTTTCTGGCGCTAATATTTATTCGTGCCTGAAAGAGATGCATGAATTGCACTACAGCGAAATTAATAAATAATAATTATAATAAATATAAAAAAAATATAACATAATTATCTATACTTACTTATAATAAATCTGTAAAAGTAAAAATTCTGCACATTGAAAA
The DNA here is from genome assembly GCA_921972225.1 of Euplexia lucipara. Taxonomy (NCBI): domain Eukaryota; kingdom Metazoa; phylum Arthropoda; class Insecta; order Lepidoptera; family Noctuidae; genus Euplexia; species Euplexia lucipara. The sequence goes on from OV179144.1 coordinate 11,664,982, forward strand.
TATCGAAAAAATAAATGACAGGGGGTGTTACTTGACCGACACCGAACCCAAAAATGTGATTAAAAATTGTTGTCTGTCTGTCTGTCTATATGTTCAGGCATCACGCAAAGAACTTGGTATAATTATTCTTTAATATCTTGGGCACCACACTGGGTATTTTTTATACCGGAAAAGTATATACAATAAAAAACAAACTTAATTTTGCGGTTCGATCCCTAGGCCCGATTACTGTACCAACCGAAAATAATAAGTTTGTCGTAGATTACGTCACCCGCGGTGGAGTTCACTAAGGGGCGCTGCACACGGCTGAAATACTATAATATTTTATCTTAAGATACAATATCGGTCGTCATAAAATTCAATGGACACTACGAAGATTTTTAGTTATTTTAAAACTATGATATAGATCTGTCAAGATATTATTTAAATCAAAAAATGTCAATATCAATTTAAATTCTTGTTAATATTTAATGTTATTACAAAATAAGGTAAAAGTAAGTTATCTATAAAATCATCAATCAATTAATCTTCTTAAGAAGTCTGTTTTGTAATTTTACCTATGCAAGCAATAAAAGGCTTTTTATTTTATTTATTTATATATTGTATCTTTAGATAAAATATTATAGTATGTATCTTAGCCGTGTGCAGCGCCCCTTGGTGAACTGGAGTTCACCAAGGGGCGCTGCACACGGCTAAGACCACCACTGCGGGTGACGTAACCTACGACACACTTATTATTTGCGGTTGGTACAGTAGTCGGGACTAAGGGTCGAACCGCAAAATTAAGTTTGTTTTTTTATTGTATATAGGTACTTTTCCGGGATAAAAAGTTACTTTTTACCAAGTAAGTGTACCAAGTTTCATTGTAATCAAACCGGTAGTTTTTGCGTGATACGTGAACATACAGCCAGACCGACAATTTTTTTTTTAATCACATTTTTGGGTTCGGTTACGGTCTAGTAACACCCCCTGCCATTTAGTTTTTTGATATTTTCAATGTACAGAATTCTTACTTCTACAGATTTATTATAAGTAAAGTATATAGATATGCAAAATTTATTTACGACAAAGAAAGATGATGAAAATGAAGTTTAGAATGAAGTCTAAACCTGAAAACCATGAAGGGAAATTTTCAATCACTAAAATAACATTAACAGCAGGGTTATCATCCATAATGGCTATTAATGGCTATTAACTGAGTTTTAATCGATTATTAGCCAAATGCTATTAACCGGATTATTATCATTGCCCATCACTAGCCACAGCGAAGCGTGGCAGGGTACAGCTAGTATAAATATAAAATTGTTATGTTGGTCTGTGTACGCTTCAATAACTCAAAAAGTTCTGCATCGATCGAGCTGAAATTTTAGCATGATACGAGTATATAAACCGTATCAAGGATTGTTTTTATCTTTTTTCTTTTTGTGCCACAGCAAAGCGTGGCAGGGTGCAGCTAGTATACGTATAAAATTCTCGTGTCACAGTGTTTTTAACAAAACACCTCGGCTTAACCGATTCGTAAAAAAAAATTGAGTTTCTATTCAGTAACTCTGAGAATAGGACGCCTTTTTTAAAAGTAGTTTAATAAAAGTAAAAAAAAATATGAGATTACATTTTAACCTTTCAACCATAGATATCCTGAGAAATGCCTTCACTCAATATTTGTTCAGTGTCGCCACAGCCACCCCCCCTCCTAAACTCACGCTAAAACGAATCGAATAGGTACGCCACACATAATTCTTATCCAAATGCACACGTGCTCAAAAGGGGCGGGCACTAGTATAGGAGCCCAAACCACAAAAAATAAAATTACCTCATAAGTAATTTTCAATTTAATTTAAAATCACTGTTGTCAACAATAAAAAAATACATATAATAATATGATTGTTGACAACAGTGATGAGTCCGGCAGTAATTAAAACATTTTTTTTTGCATTGTCCCGAAATTCTCCTGTATGATCGGTGCGTTTCCAGACTTATGATGTGTCGTATGTAATCGATTGTACCGCGCGGTAATCATACCCGGAACACGCGGACACGCCGCGAAGCATTCAATCGCTCAGCTACTGCGCAAACCGTGGAAGCTCTTTATAAATGACTCCTGAGGATTAGGAATATGCAAATATATTGATTAGCATTATAATAAAGTTACCTGACTAGATGGCACTACACTAAATTAGTCTAATATATAATAGTTTTCTACATAATGGACAACTTTAATCATGCCCATCATGTTTTCAGGCGCTGTGATGCTGCATATCGGTTATTTTTTGAGACCACGTTTCATTTTTAATTTTCCCTAGGTGCGTGTGACGCTTCTGGTATTCGAAGTTGAGTATTTGTGTGAAAATAAAATCTATCATTCAACGACACATTCTGAAAAATCACTTGAGTATTTTTTATTTTTTTTTCAGAAAATGTGTAACAAACAGTTAACAATATAACGTAAATAATTCATGGTAAATATTTTTATGGGAACAACTAAAAATGGATAAGTTGTTTTCGAATGAGAAGAACCAAATGTATCTATTTTATACGGTTTAGCCGTAAAAAATGTGGCAAAAATTTGGCCACGGGCTCTGGTACTTATAGGAAGGCCCACTCAATGCATAGGGCTTGGTATATTGTTAGATCTATAAAAATATCGATGAAAACCGAATGTAAAATAGAGGATGTCTATGATCGTAGTTTGTATCGTTTATTATGATTACTGATTTTGGTATATTATAATTAATATTAAAAAAAATTAGTGACGATAGTAGGTACACACACATCAAGCTATGTATTTCCAGTATAAGCTGATCTCGCATATACAGGGTGGCAGGGAGATCGACGCACATCCGCTTACCATGGATTCAGTACATGATTCTGGACCCCCCTGCGTTGAAATTTTTCGTCGGCTTTTCCTTAAATTTTACGTTTTTTTCTGCAATTTTTTTTACTGTAAACTGTATAAAAACATTATTTTTACCTATTCCAATGAGACTTTTAATTAAGAAATAGTAAATTCACTTGTTTCACTTAAACCAGCAATGAAAGTAAAACTCGAAAGGGCTACCTGATCAGCTGTTTTTCTAAAGTTCATATGCGAGGTCAACACTAGCATAGTAGGTGCCTTCGCTTTTCGCTTTCTAATGCCGACATCCTATTGTCGGCGAAAGGCCGACAAACGGACAAAGGACGCCGCCGCACCGGCGGCGCGCGGTCTGGTCTGTACGATATATCCCAAAGAATCTAACAGACGCGTCACTTGAGGCATTTTAATCATCTACATAAATGAATGACCCGCATTTACTACTTTTATTTTAGATTCATTATGGAGGATAATAATTTATTTTGAGCTTTGTCGTGTTACGTAAAGAAGATTAAAAAAAAACGTCAAAGTCACGTAATTGTTCGACAATTTTTTGTTATCAACATTAATTTTAGTTTTGAATGCAATTCAACAACGTAATTTATTGTTTCATAAAAAAAAAACACATCCATTATCGCAATTAATTTCATGAGGAGGTAACTAGGTACAACTTAATGTGTTTGTACACTCTATCATGTTGTTGATCTGTGTCCGATAGGCACAATAAAAAATAATAAATTATAAAGTGCGGCAAATTGAAAGAGAATTAGTAAACCTACATTTCTTTTGCATTTCTCCGATTTTTGTCAGTTCCTAGATTTCGTTGATCGCAAGCGGGCGTGTTGTTTGTCGCGAATTTGTGATCATAACGTAGTAGATTTTAAAATCAAAAGTAATTTTCTCTTTGCGTGTGTGTGTGTGTGTGTGTGTTTGAGAGCGTCAATTGGAAGATTCGGTCCGCAACCATGGCCAGCTCGCTCACAGGACTTGACCCCATTAGATTTTTTATGTGGGGTTACGTCAAGTATAAGGTGTCTGTGACCGAGTGCAATACCGCAGCAGAAATGAGAGATCGCGTTGTGAAATGTGAATGTGTTTGCGACGCTGTGTGAGGAGTGTGTCCAGGATCCCACTATTTTACCCCGTGTCCACGCAGAAACTCTGCGCCGCGCTGAGATCTGCGAGCGACCACTTCGAACCCTATCTCATTAGCAGTGAGCGAGATAAAGGGAGGTAAGTTAATTAATTGAACATTAGGTACTGTATCGCTAAGTTCTTATCAAGAATCATTTTTGTTATCAATCCTCATCGGTAGGTACCTATCGCTATTTTGTGAGAATAAGCTTAGGTATTGTTAGTTTTATTTCTTTTTATATGACTACCATCAGTTTTCGAGACTAATTAAACAAGATTTCACGTGTTAAGTAACTATCAATGTTGTCATTCGGCGATATTTCGTAGGTACGTTCACGTTTGTCCGGCAGCAGAGGCGCGCGGCGGCGGCGGCGCGCGGTGTAGCGGGGGGCCGCGCTGTCGACGTACTATGTATGTGTGTGTGTAGGTTAGGGAGCACACGCGCGCGCGCCTTCCGCAGAGCGTTTTGATCGCGTTGTTTGCAATACATTGCGCACTCAAAAATGACAATTTTTTTAACCAGCCATTTCCGAGATGAATGACCTTCGTAATTTCATTTATGGCATCAGGTGCAACCTTTTCACGACTTTTGCGCGTCGATGTCCCTGCCACCCTGTATAGGATTTCCGTACAATGCGAGGTCAGTGTAAACTGTAAATGTATAGATTGTTGTGTAGCCGTGTTTGTACGTAGTCTAATTTAACAAATCATTTTCTTTTATTTCTAGTTTCAAATTACCTTATAACACCGTCATTTTTGTTTACTTTCCGTGTGATCCCATACTCTTTATTTCCCATCCGCAATCGGTTTAGTAATTTGGTTGTATCTACATCTACATAAACAAAAACTAAAAATTGAAAAATAAAAAGATCCTACTACCTAAATTACCATTTTCATTAAATAACATTTAAAAAGTAAAATAAATGTAGTTTCAGAAACCAGTGGCAAATATAGAGTGAAGTCGGTTTAATTTTTGTAAAAAGTTTTTGTTAATGGATCTTTTGAAAAACTGCATTAAAACGCTTTGTCTCCTGTGTAACAGGTTCTCGAATAAAATTTATTATTTGAACACATTTCAAACGATATGAATACAAGGATTTGTAAAATATAAAATTAATAATGCAATCTCTATAATTAAGTACGATAATAAGCAAAAATAATATTCAATTGCAAATATTAGTACATAATAATGAAATTATTTTGTAAGAACTTCTATAAATTATCGATATCTAGAGAACAGCACTGCACACACTAATGTTTTGTTGTGACATGCGTCATTCACGCAAAAAAAAATCCCAATAAGATATTTGTAATATGAATTGTTTGTGTTTGTGATATGTTTGTGATATGTTTGTTTGTATGTGTTTGTTTGTTGTATTTGTTTGTGTTTGTCTATTAAAATTATAATTAGTGTAGTGATTTTTATTAACCGGTGGAAGGATACGCCACTTTTCTTAAGGTTTGTTGTAGTTACCTATTTTTGCAAAATAGAACTGAAAAATTCGGCATTTCGTAAAAATACGAAATGATACGACACATTCCGATGCAAATTTGGTACTAGACAAATGTTCTCGGCTGTCACGTGTTACTCCGGCCAAACTGACCTGAGTTAAGGCACACGTACCACGCCTACATGTCATATCCCTCGATATCCGTTCTTTCAACGAGACACAATAGAAAGACAATGATAGCGCGGACACCGGTGTCCTCTAGGGGTATTAATTCGTACTTACTAAACTCATGTTCTGTGTCGATATCCCTTCCAGCCTGTAATAACTTATTACTTGCAAAAGTGACACTTAAAATATTATAGGGATCTTGTTAGCTTCTATTGCCTTCATAGCTTGCTCATACGCCATCGCTGCCTGTGGACCATCAAATGGATTTTCTACTTCACCACCTTTTACGATACCGTGTGCTCGAAGCGACAATTCCCTCATAATAGCTCTTTCTTGTTGTAAAACCTCTTCGTTCATTACGCGTACTGATCTTCGTTTCATGAACACACCGTGTTTCTTCAAACAATGGCGGTTGAAATCGTGTTTGTAGCTGTATGGTTGTGAGCAAATCTGAAATGAAGAAAATGTTTAAACATTTGAAGGATTATTATACTAGCTGAATTATTCACTCTATGTAAATACTGCTATCTGGTAATACTGGCAGTCGAACCCAACATTGGTGCCATTCTCTTCTAGTCAAACCAAACTTTATTTACTCTGTCTTGCTTTCTCTCTCTCTCTCTCTCTCTTTCTCTCTCTTCCCTTCTCTCTTTCCTTCTTTCTCTTAAACAACATGAAAAGGAAGGATATTTACTAGAGCTGCCAAAGTAAATTAAACTTAAGTTTTCATACTGAAAACACTAGCGGACGTCACGAGCTTTGACCCGCGTAGTTCCCGTTCCCGTGGGAATACAGGGATAAAAAGTAGCCTAAGTCACCCGGAGATAGTGTAGCTTCACATTGGTGAAAGATTTTTTCAAATCGTTTTCTATTATTATTAAGTTTATTAATTACATACAAAAATACAAATCTTCCCTCCTCTTTATAAAAGGTAGGTACCTACATATAATTCATTAAAAAAAAAAACATGGCGAAGTTTAAAACTCTAGTGGAAAACTCTAATTAGACATCTCTAACCTAAATTTGCCACCATTTCTCTCTTTTCCTTTTGAAAGCTGTAAGCCGGTAAGAGATTTCAATTATCTAATGATAGTTAAGTTTACAATGGAATCGATGCCCTTGTCGGCTTTCATGTTAGCTAAACTAAATATCCAGTACCAGTATTTTGAGGGCTAAGCAAAATAATAAGTTGAAATATTACAATCAGTTTTATCACGTCACGCTGCCGATTTAAGCGAAGTGTAGGAAATTGTTAATGTTGTAGGGGAGATTATTTTAAATAATATTCAAATGCCTCCTTTTCACTCAACAATAACAAGGAGTAGGGGAACGCGGGGTAGTGAGAGCGGTCGGGCAATGGGAGCTATGGTGTTTGGACGGAATGCAGGCACATTTGCTCGATCGTAAGCACTCGGCTACTTCCGTCAACTATCGGCAAACTTCGCCTGACTGACGCGCTAGTACCGTTAGTGCCATTCGTTTAGTCACGAGGGACGATTGTGTGTTTTTCGCTCCGTGCTTACAAGAAATTGTCGATTGCCAGCATAAAGGTAAGCATGAAATTATATTCTTATTTTGTTGTATTTATGCTTATTATATCCCTAGATTCGTTTACTAACAAGTCCAATTAGTTGAATTGTGATTGAGAATAGAATTACATATTTATGTTATTACTTTTCAAAATGGTGGTCAGCGGCTAATGGTAGCCTAGCTAGGCTCTCATTATTTTTTATTTTATTCTTTGAGAGTAATTATAATGGCTCCCATTTTCCGTATGAGCGTTAAATGGGCTCTCATTAGCCGTATTTGTCGGGTAATAGGAGCGACTGACTTTTTTTTGTAAAACTGTGATTGTACCTTAATACATGTCTGTAGTTGATTATAATTGTGATTAAAGTATTCTCTTATAATAAAGGTAAGAGTTCATAATAAAAAATTACAAGAATTTTGACTAACGTGGTTTTTATTAAAACTTTCCCTTAGTAGGCTCCCATTGCCCTGTTCTCCTATTGAGTAAATCTGCGTGATAGCGCGGGCGAGTGCAGTGTTTAGATCGTAACAAACTTATGTCAGGTTGATGCACATCAAGCTACCCCAATGTGTCAAATTTATTAGACAGCTGTTCAACTTTATTACTAACAGAATAGGGTACTTACAACGTAGATTTACTAATGAAAGTTGACTTGTAATGTTCACATACATCTCCATTTAAATCATAGTCTTCCTTTTAGCGTCGCCGAAGTCGGGAAATACGTAAAAACTAGGTTCCTACTTGTAAAACTATAAACGCTAGAAAGCGGGTCACAGTAAACATCTTTATACAATGTATTAAAAGCGGCAATAGCCAAATGTCCTGGCGATCAAGGGGCCGTGAATACGATCGAATAATTTGCACGCTTGCTTGTAGGCAGAATACAGTGACTTTTTAGGATATAAGATCTTTCCCTGTAATTTATATGTATTTTCTTGCAAATAAACATTTTTGATTTGATTTGATCCCCACCGCATGACGTGACCCACTCCAGACACAATCATAGTTGGAGGGGTAAACCAGACTACTAATAGGCAATTAGTACCTAAACTATTTTTAGAAAAAATAATTTTAAAACAATTTATCTGGTCAAACTAAAAATAAAGTATAGTTTTTAGCTTGGTTTTACTTCAATACTTTTTATTGCAAATTAAATGAAATAAGTTCCATAACGTTTTACCAGATGGCGTAAGCATAAGTTGAAATCTGCCACATCAACGCATGGCTGTGTCAGTTAGTAGCTAAAGTTGCGTCCTATTATGCGTTTCAAATAAGAATAGGAACGTCAATGACCTCTATCTGTCAAATGCCGCTTGAAAAGTACGGCCCCCAACGAAACCTTAATCGCGTATCAATTATTATCTTTTTTTTGTTTTACCGAGTCGAAGTTGTTCAAAATGAAAAAAAAAACGTCTTCAAATAATTAGTCTTGTGGAGTGCTTACGTTATATTTATAAATTCTAGTTGTTACACGGTTTTTTGCTGTTGTTGTTGATATTTGATTTTGATTTTTTCTTCCTGACTGCTCGATAATGTGTGAACGAGGCGCTGTTTTGCATGGGAGGGCTCGAAAGATTATCTCCAATGAAAACAAATACTTTGAGAGTACAATTTAGAAAATTATTCGTTTGTAATTCGTAAATAAATTAAGGGAGATTGACAACAAAAAAGGCGCTTTGTAGTAAAAGTGTATGGCCCTAAAACTATACTCATTAATTATAAAATATTTTTTTAACTTCTCATAGTTCACTCGGTCGAAATCGTATGTGGAGTTACTATTTTGTATTTAATTAGTAGTTAATGCATTTTAGTGCATAATTTTAATGGTGTATTGCGTTGATAGTAGTGTTGCCAAATTAAAAACGTCACGGAGTTTCAAAAATAAATTCAACTCTGACTTTATCCTCGTATTAATATTTTTATTTATCACAATTCTAATGTGAATTATGAAAATAATATTTTAACTTAATTCCCATCTTTAAAATAATATTACTTTACTTATAAAAAATCTTTCTTTGACGAATCAGTTATGGTCAAAATGATTTTAAACTACGTGAAAGGTTAGCTGTCAAAGGTGTTATTGTCAATTTTTCAAACACAAAACATTGTGCTTTGGATTCGGCAGTGAGTTTTTGTCTTTACTTGTGCATTGATAGTTGTTGAGTTTATTGTGCTTTATATAAGTTATCATTGCGTTCTGTTCGTGTCCAGTCGAGTCTACAAAAGTACCTATAAAACCACAGTTAGCTTGACTAACCTATGTAATAATATTTATTTGGGATCATTTATTGATTTGTTGGTAGGTACTATTGTTGTCTTACGTGAATTCAAATCATATTGTAGCAAAGAGCTGCTGCTTTTAGTGGAAAGTTCGTTGCTGAACTAACCTCAAACCCGAACAAAAAAATAAAAAAAAACAACAAAAACCCCTCAAAATAAATGGATGATTTTTATTTCCTTTGAAAGTATGATATCACCCCTCTTTTATATCTAATTTATGCCATCATACACAATGTTTTGATGCGGAACGGCGCTCAGTAGAAAATTGGGCATATTCCTTTAGAAACAACCTTAATTTGCTGATCTTACCCAATTTATTCGAATTGACAGCTATGACGTCACAACATGGCGCAAAGTCATTCCTATTCTCATTTGAAACGCATAGTATTTTTTTTTCATAAATAAACAGGTAAGTACCTCGCATTTAAAAGGACGCTCGCCAGTGTGAACACGCATATGATGTCGCAGATTGTACTGAGTGATAAATGTCATAGGGCACAGCTCACACTTGATGGGTTTGCTTCCAAAATTATGTATCATCCTATGCCGAGTTAGTATAGGTTTCTGTAAAAGAAAATATTATGTTATCAATCTGAACAAACAAATCTGCAAGGCGATTGGCCATCTTTTCATTGCCAGTGAGTGATTGGCATCTAATAGCACACCAAACTTAGATAACAACTGACAATTTACATAAATTTGGTATTGCACTTTAAGTGGACTTCAAGTTACGGTGACTATCAGACGGGGTACTGTGCGCTTCGTCACATCTCAGCGAGCGCGCATGACGTCATCCTAGATAATACGAAACTAGCTGTTTGACAGTTAATTGTTGAACAGTTTGCCATGTTTTCATCACTATTAACTGTCAACGGCGATGCGCAATAGCCCTAGCCTTGAAATTTTTCATTGGTTGTTTTTACTAATATTTGTGTTTTATATGATAAGAATAAGAAACAGCAGTATATTACACAGTAAGCACACAATATAAGACCTTAAACAATATTAAATAAAAAGCACTTATAATATTATTATCTTTTAAATTAGTCGTAATTTCACTCTCAAATAGGTATAGCTTTGCTGAGAAAAATAATCTGAATTTAATTTTAGATGATTGATGAACAATTATTTTTAACTCTAACCCAATAAGCTTTATCTTTATAGGTACCTAAAGCAAATAATTCACTTCATCTATTTCAAAGTGTTTCAAGATGTTTTGTTTACTTAAACCTCTATAAAAGTATAGTAAACGATAGTAATCATATTTTTATTGAATAACTTTGAAATTAGAAAAAGCCGATGAAAATTGCAACACTGGGGTATCCAGGACCGTGCGGTCGTGTACTGACTGAACTCGTGTTATACAGATGTGCGTCGATGTCCCATCCATTATATACTTACTCCATCTGTCTCACTCCTTATACATATATCAGACACATGTTGCTGGACAGTTTGCTCCGCCACTTCTTCCCAGCAAATACACTAGAAAGTGGTGAAGTATAGGCGTTTTGGGAGACTGTTTTATGTAAATCTTGACGTTCAAAGAGCCTAATTAGTGATGATGAATAGAGTGGATCTTAAGCCTAATTTGAATAAGACCAAGTGACTTTTGATTTTGATAAATTGAATTTATACATACCCTTTTAAACGCTTTATTGCAAATATCGCAAACATATTTTTTCTCATCATTATGCATTAACATGTGGCTGAAACGAACAAGAGAAAACACTTTAAAAAAAAAAAAATTCTTTATGGTTGATTACAGGAACTAGATATTAATTCAATTCAATTCTCTGTTTTTTATTGCGTACCATAATGTGTTAATAGTTGGTGGGAAAAATAATACAAGATACAATTATGGACCCTGGCAGGCACAGCATTGATAAAATAGGAGGGAGGAGGAAGAGCACTGGTGTGAATTTTATACAACTAAATAGGTTTCAAGTTAAACTATAAACTATAATAAACAACCTAAACTATAATAGTACATACTGCGGTTTAAATATTAGTATAGTACATTTGTTTATTGTGCTTATCTAGACAATTTTGCTCATATTTTTGAGTCTATGCAACATAAAATGACATGACATCACGCATGTATCCCGCGAATGTTAGAGATGCACCTGGTCTATAATACTACACCCACTACTCGCTGGTTATGTTTAAACCACATGTAATAGGAGGCGAGGTTATTGCCACCAAATAAAAACACTCAATAACACGCTCCGACCCAAGAATGCCGGAATGTCGGAGCGGTAACGAGGCGACACAAGACGTTTTTATCCACAGTCAACAGACTTAGCTTTAAAAAAGCGACAATCGCAGGGACATTCCGCAAAACCATTTATAAACGATTTAAGCTCTTATGTCAAGATTGATAGAGTACATTATGAACTGTTAATTTTCTCAATAATAGACCTTACTTACCATTTCAATGCACCGATGGTGTGGAAAGCGGCTATACATTGTTCACATTTAAATTTTTTAATCAACGAATGTAGCTTTTTGTGCTTCTCCAAAAGATTTTCTGTGAAGAATGCTTTTGGACACTGTTCACATTTAAATTTCCTGTCAGCTAAAAAATCAAATAATACATCTCATTAATAATGCATTCATGTAGTCTATGTGTATGCCTAAATAAATTTGTTGAATAATAATATCAGCCTGTTAGGTAATGTTCCTGTTTCTAGAAGTTCTCTGTATGAAATCAGGCCTTTGCCCTGTAGTTGAAGCATGGTGATCAATACATGTGTATGGAGTACCATGCTTTCTCAAGGCGAAAAGCCTTTTTCACATTTCAAAGTTTCCTCACAATGTTTTCCTTACTAGTACCTACTAATGATATCAAGATAAATTTAGAAAGTACTTAATAGTTTATTGTTTTAATGGTAGGTACTTGCCCGGACTTGAACCCACAGCCTTATGCATGAAAGGCGAAGCTATAACCACTAGGCTATCATGACAACGATTTGCTAGGTATACGCTATTATATACCTACACTCGGGAGCAAATAAATCGAAGAAATTACTGTTTTCAGGCATTACAGTTATTATTTTAATCTCTGTACCTAGTTTCTGCTTAGGTAACCGCATGGGAAAAGGTGTTATTTTATGTATGACTGTATAAAACGCATAGATCGATTCGAAACTTATTTGGCCTAAAATTTTATAAATGTAATAGCCATAGATATAGACCATTATAAATGGCATATTAGAAATGGCTCAAAATATTTGCTTCAGTGTTTACATATTTAATAATTACCTACTTACAGTTGGTTATGACTCTTACCTGTATGAATCATTATATGAGTATTTAAGTTAGTGAATAGTTTTCCACAGAAAGGACACACATTTATCGTCTTACGAGGCTCTTTACGAGGCTTTTTCGTCCTGCGTTTACATATCCCCTCAGGTTCAGTCCGAGCTAACCTCAAGTCTGCTATATACTTCGGCTTAATGGGTTTGGCTAGAAGGGGTTTATACCAATCTTTCTGTTTGCCAGTTTTCATTCTCTTTGGGTCTGAAAAAATATTTAGGGCAATATTAAATATAAATAAATAAATATTCCACAACTTTCACACAATGCCATCTAGTCCCAAGCTAAGCAGAGCTTGTGTTATAGGTACTAAACAGCGGATACACATACCTTTACATTTTCTAAAGACATACATATTATAGATAAATTGCACTCAGACACAGAACAAATGATCATGCTATGCTCATCACACAAACATTTTTCCTGGGAACTACTAGACCAACAGGCCAGTCAAACAAGACAGTCAGTTTGTTTTTTGTTTTAATTGTCTTCCTTACAATCAAGTGCTGATAAAATAAGCATGTTCACGGTGCAAGAATATCAAAATTATATTTAGTCTAACAGTTAGATTTTAAAAAATAATACTTACACAAGTGTTTTTTACTTAGATTAAGCGCATTAAAATTAAAGAGTGGGGGCTTGTGACATCATTATTCTGTATAAACTGTGTGTTTTGATTTATGTAATACTAACTTACCGTTCACCTTTTTCTTTTTTGCCATTTTTTTCTTCTTTTCATATTCATAACTAAAGTTACTACCAGAGTCGGAATGATAGTCATCAGCGCCTATTTCATAGTCCTGCTACAATACAACAAATCAGATAAGTTTTTCATTACTGAAAACTTAACATAATTATTATATTATTATTATTATTTGGTCACTTGGTTTATTGTTTATATTTGATACTAGCAGACGTCACGCGGTTTCACCCGCCTAGTTTCCGTTCCTGTGGGAATACAGGAATAAAATGTAGCCTATGTCACCTGGGGATATCGTACTTTCCCAACGGTGAAAAAAAAATTCAAATCAGTCCTGTAGGTTCGAAGTCTATTCAATGCAAACAAACAAACAATCAAACTTTTCCTCTTTATAATATTAGTATAGAAGTATATATTAATATGGGTACAACGGTCATACATACAGGGTGTAAAAAGACCTTTAACATACTACATATTCTACCCATCACTGGGTTTTTTTCTTCTAGAACGTACCTGGGAATTCACTGGTTTTGGAGATATTGAATGTCAAAGTGCAATATTTTTGTCGAACTTTTTTCAAAATCGTATTCCAAGTATCATTAGTAAACTTTCTTCCTAACAAACATTATCGAAATTTTCGATTTTTCAAAACAAATTACGCGTTTGAAGTTACAAGAATGCAATAGATACTAAACACAAGTGGGCTGTCGGGTCAACGACCAAGCGCGAGTTGCCGCGGAAGGCCGTACGCTCAGCTGATAGTAAGCTCAGCTGAAAGTTGCGTTGCGTTGTCGCGTCTTTCATTGCGCGCAATAAAAAGCATCTCATTTTTATAGTTTTATAGATGGAAAAAGAAGTATTTTCCAGCAATATTTTTTGGTTAAAGTTACTGTATTATATGTAATAACAATTAATATAATTGATAATTATTAATTAATAATATTATAATTCAGTAACGGCTATGTGATCGGTCTTTTTACACCCTGTATATTGGTATGATCCCACCCAAAAAGCAAACATAAATGTAACTAATACATAATTGAATAATATTCCGTAGCTAGGAAGGCAAATGAGATTTGTTTCTACTGTACCTGTTCTATAATTATATTTTGAATTACATGATTTTTTTAATAAATTGTAAGTTCCAAAAGTAGGTTTAATTGTAACACCATCTGTTCTGATCCCTACATACTTCTTTAGCTTATTATTTAATATTATATGGAGATGACTTAATTAGGGCATTTTTAAGGGTCAACCTAATGCACCAATTACAAAGTCACTTTAAAACTAAAACATTACCCCATGCATGTCTCAATTTAAAAACTTTTTGGTTTAAACCAAGAATTTCATTCAAAGTCATTTTATGATTTTATTTTGTAAGACCCAAAATATTGCATTAAAAAAAAAAATATTTTTACAACCTACTTACATAATCACAGTCATTATCTGACTCTGTTTTAATTGAATTCAGAAATTCGCCTACTGACAAAGTATTTTTCTTTTTAAGTTCCTCATTTTCACTCGAGTGTTCAATTTTTGTAATTACAGTATTATTGTAGGATAGGCGATCAACACCGTCTAATAGTTTTTCGGAAAACGTTTTCACAGATGGTACTAGAGGCAAGCAGTCAATTTCAATTTTTATTTTAATGTCATGTAAGTTACTAAAGTTGATTCGCTTCAAGTTGGAAGATTCTTGTATTACCATTTCAGCCCTGTAAAAAAATATTACCTATGTTATATTTTTTAGACCTGATAGAATGTACTTATGCACTTTTTTAAATTTTGGATACAAACCTTTCAATTTCGACTTTAAAATTGTAAGCGTCTGTGAGTTTCACACGACAGTTACGACAAATTTTATCACTAAAACCGTCTTCATTTCGAATCTAAAAAACAAAACCAAATTAGTTTTTAACTGCGTAGTTTTTTGCCTGATGAGTGACCAACAGATTTCACTTAATATATTCACTATAAATATTGGAGTTTAGTGTTGATTAGCCGTGTGTTTATTGTGTAAAATACCTTAACGTTTGCAATAGAAGATATCATGTCGGCAAATGTAATTCCGTCTACTTTCGAATTTATTGAGAGAACATTTTTGCGACATCGCAAACAAATACGACATTTATCCATTTCTTTAATAAAATTCTTGAAAATACTTTCTTTACATTTATACAAAAAGTTTCTAGAGAAATAAGTCCACAAAATCACAACACAAGCAATTATTAGACAGTGACAGAATACAGAACTGACAAATAATGACATTGACAGTGACAGACAGCAGGCAGTAAACAATACCACAGACTACAAAAGGATAACAACACAAAGTTTTGATTTATGTAGTTGTTGTAGAGGTAACGTAAAACTGAATACAGAACTGACAAATAATGACATTGACAGTGACAGACAGCAGGCAGTAAACAATACCACAGACTACAAAAGGATAACAACACAAAGTTTTGATTTATGTAGTTGTTGTAGAGGTAACGTAAAACTTGGTGTTGTTCGTCAACGAAAAGGTAATTGAACCAAACCAAAATCAAAAGTTAGACTCCGACCAGAGTTTTACTCTGCTACAGATAACTCGGAGTTTAACTTTTATGGATCTGCCGCATGATGTGACCTGAAAGCATAAAGATAGCTATAGCCATTTTTAATTCTGTGTCCTTAGAAAAACCAAGTTACAAGTGGCAGATTGGCGGGTAGTGGAAGGATAATTCACAGAGAGTAACCACATTATGCGTAGGTAGTTGAACAGTTTAACACTGACTAAGTTATACCTACCTCAAAAAATATGTTAATAAATAATAATAGTCCACAACTTTTTCACACAGCGCTATTTAGTCCCAAGCTAAGCTAAGAGCTTGTGTTATGGGTACTATACAGCTGATAAACATACATATTTCTAAATACATAGGTACATATTATAGATAAATTACACCCAGACACAGAACAAATTATCGTGCTCATCACACAAACATTTGTACTGGGTGGGAATCGAACCCACGACCTCCGGCATATCTGTGAAAAGTTGTGGAATATTTATTGATTATTTATTATTATTTACTAATAATAATATTAACAATAACAATGTACCTACAGATCATCTCACATACATATCTACTTAGGTAGTCTGATTGTTGTAGGTAGGTACTCTGTTTTATCTGTTCCGTGGTTTACTGCACAAATTGTGAGGAGCTTGTGGCTAAACTATAACAGTCACACGGATCGATCTAAGGTTAAGCTACGCTTGACGAGGTCGGTCCGTAGTCGGTGACCATTTAATACATAAGTACCAAGAATCCTCCGAGCCTCGAACAGCACGTTAAGCCGTTGGTCCAGGCTGTCATTTGTAGGTCTTTGACAGTCGTTATACAGGATGTCTCATTCAAATCGGTCAGTATGGGAAAGTCTGAAACTATAAAACATACGAAGATCTGTTCTGAGGAACCATGTCATTGATTTTAATAACAAGAAAAACTGCATTCATACATTTTAAAAAACATCTGTACTCCGTTCGGGAATCGAACCCGGTTATTTTATTTTAGTAGGTATGTACCTACTAAAATAAATTAAAGTATGTGGAAACAATGCATTTTATTCATTTTAGACTTCATGTTTCATATAGACATTTACTGCTTAAGACCTATACTTTCCCATACTGACCGATATGAATGAGACACCCTGTATACTTGAAGTCCGAATCCCGAAAGTCTGACAACTAGTTTCACCAATGGGTATCGTGTTCCCCACTTACTGTGTTGTGGAGGTCTGATAAACAGTCGGACGTCGGTTGTATGTTTTAATGTGCTTGTCTCATGTTGCTGATGCCATTAATAAATGTTGCCAATAAATGTAAAGTCGCTCTATGTAAAACACTGCTATTCAGCTGCATCCGGTTAAACTGAAACCCGACCCAACATAGTTGGGAATAGGTTAGGAAGATGATGACTGCCGGTAACCGCCAAGGGTTTTGCTCCAGTAAACAGCACCAGGGACTTAGGTAAAGGCACCGTCACAATAGGAAAATATTGTTGGGATTTCTTCAAATCTGCATAATATGTACCTACTAAATGGAACCCGACCCCAACATAGTTGGGAAAAGGCTAGGCAGGTGCTGGTTGTCTGCACAATTATATATCATGCTAAAATTTCAGCTCAATCGGTGCAGAGCTTTTTGAGTTTTTGAAGCGTACACAAACCAACATAACATTTTTATATTTAGAGATATGTATATAGATTTTGCTTTTCCTTGGATTGCGTAGTCAAAATTGCTTGCTTGATTGCTTTTAGCGATAAGGCCGCCCATTATAACACCTTTATGTACCCCTTAAAGTTATTATTTGTAAGTTTTTATGGTGTACAATTATGAGTATTCTATTCTATTTTATTCAAAAGGCAAAAACGAAACCCATATAACATAAGAGTAGGTATACGTAGTTCACCCCGTTCACTCTATCCGTTAATTATTCATCAGTTTGTAAAACGTATGTTACATAATCATGTCTCTAATAAGTTTACCTAAAAAAGTGCAAAATTACTGTTTTTTTGGCGCTAGTAATTTGAAATCTACTTTCATTCGTCTAGGTTTTCTTTAGTGGATTTCTAACATTAATATACTTACTTAGATGTAAGTAAATATACAGGGTGTCTCATTCAAATGGGTCAGTATGGGAAAGTCTGAAACTATAAGACATACGAAGATCTGTTCTGAGGAACCATGTCATCGATTTTAATAAAAAGAGAAACTGCATTCATACATTTTAAAAAACATCTGTACTTCGTTCGGGAATCGATACCCGGTTATTTTGAAAAAAAAAACCTACACTATTTCTATGTTATGTCTATTTGTCTCACTATTCCTAGGTCTGGGCGTATTTAGAAATACATAGGTAAGAAAGTTTATCAGTAATCACTCATAGCAAAAGCTCTGCTTCGTTTGGGACTAGATGACGTAGAGGAATATTTATTTATTTAGGTACCTATATACCTACTCAAATAAAAATAGAACCTATCCACATGACATTTATCGTACATTCTAGGTTCTTTTTCAAAAAAATATCTAGCTTAACCCACAGTCTTCCACAGTAATTTAAAGATTGCACAGTAATTTATACAACTATAAGAAGCCCACCACGCCAAGCGTCACGACTACTTGAGGAATTTAAAGGATTAATTTGTAATGCGGCGCCGAGGGCAGAGATCTCCCTCACTCCATTCTATAACTTACTTCAAGCTAGCTCTGTGTCGTTGTTTATTGACTCTACATTATCTCAAAAAATATCTAGCTCAACCCGCAGTCCTTCACAGTAATTTAAAGATGACAACTATAACAAGCCCACCACGCCAAGCGTCACGACTACATGAGGAATTAAAAGGATTCATTTGTAATGCAGCGCCGAGGGCAGATCTATCTCCCTCACTCCATTCTATAACTTACTTCGAGCTAGCACTGTGTCGTTGTTTATTGACTCTACATTACTTACTTTATGAATATGCAACCTCCAAAATAAAAATCCAACCAGCCAAAACGATGTCCTCTCGGGTTTTAAATTGGGTAAGATTTTTAGGTTAATTGTATAATAGCCATATGGTCACATTTTCAAATAAAGCTGACAATGAAACTGATTAACTGTGTAGGTATGTAAAGGTGAAAGGTTTTAATTTAAGACAAAATATATAATTACCTTGAAAGTACCTAAAGGAGACCACTTGTTGGATGTTGAGGTACTGGTGAGAATAGTCATATGAGACTGTAAGGATTTAGGTAGATAATCTCAAACAAAAGGATGTAAGACCCTATTAATAGGGAAGGCAATGATGCTAAATTTGTAGGTAGCTACTCGAGCATCGTGGAGACCTATATTACATTTTGTAGCTTTTAAGAAGAAAAAGTCCTATAAAGCTTCAGTTTTCTGTGGCGGGGAAAGCGCTTAGCGCCTTTCAAAGATATAAAAAGAACAGTTACTTACTTATCTTTATAACCCCTTTTAGTTAAAGCACTTGACCTATACTAATGCCTAAGCTTGCCCGACTTTGCACAGGACCACCTTAGAAACGGATTTTGTCTACAAAAGAATCGACAAAGTGACAGATTGTAGAAATACAAAGAGATCTAAAATACTATAGATTAGGCATGTCAAGGAAATGTCATAGAAAAACTTTGATCCCATGTGTGTCAGTAACGCCATCTAGAATAATATATGAATATTGGAGCGGCAGCGGAGCGTATTAAAAAAAAAACTCATAGACTTGTGTCCACTACGTCACAAGTTTTGAATGAAAATTTTGTTCGTGATGTTCCCGTCTATAGTACAGTAAAGCCTCGTCCCCACTTGGAACATTTGTCGAGCGACATGTGTGTCCCCTGTGACATCGGCCGATGTCGGTCGACGTCGGACGACATCATCAATATTACAATGCAATAAATACTTGAATACTTGACATTGTTGAAACTGCTCCTTGTCGCACAGTCGATGAAGAGTCTGTTCGACTGAACTGATGTGGACGGAAACAAGACATCGGGCGACGTGGGGCGAAGTAGGGCGACATCGCCCGATGTCTCCGGGGACACATGTCGCTCGACAATAAATGTTCCTAGTGGGGACGAGGCTTAACACGACAATGTCAGGAATGAAGAGAAGAAATGTGTAGACTCTTCAGTCGATAATAATTAGTCTACAATATCGAGCATTATTTCTTCAATAATCGGCAGAAATTATTCTGCCATCTGTATTCTGTCACTACGGTGATACGCGTGCAGTTGATATGTTACTCTTTTATCAGCTTCTATCATCAGCCGCACACCGTTCATGTTATCTTTGTCACCGTAGATGTTCGGATCTTCGCGCGAATCATCAGTGAGATTGCTTTGATGTTTAAACTTATTGAATCAGTTATAAACAGTAGCACGGGATCCGGCTTCGGTCATGAAATAAATTATGGAGTAAAAGTCGTAATAAATCATAGAGTGAAAATTATCTAAGTAAGTATAGTCGAATTCATTTCCCCGCTTGACGCGCACTTTTTAATGCCGCCTATTTTTAAAAGTACCTACCTACCTACAGAGGTCAGCACCACAAACTACCTCAATGTTACAAATTTCATTGATAGTTTTTCATCTTTATTCCAAACAGGATAAGGTTTAGATATGTTTAATTGGCAAAATTTGGCAGTATTGGATAGATTGTTTTGCTGGCCTCTGTCGTTGAGTTCACATGACAATAATTCATTAATTGATGTAAGTACCTATAGGTACATAGCAAAAGTGCACTACAACATTGTTTTATTTACCCTCACATTAGAACGCCGTACCTACAGCAATTACACCAAAGGAGCAAAATTAATAAAAAATAAAAATATTAGAGCTCCACTCTATGCCTCTCTAGGCGATGAGGTGCACCAATAGCGAAATTCTTATGCAAAAAATAATTATGCAATTGACCTAATAAAGATAAAAGATAAAGTTAATTTAGCTAGGTTTATGTAAATTAATTAAATAAAGTTAATTAAATAAAGAGAAGAGAAAAATGTTTTGGAACTAATTTTATAGAATTACAAGCTGCCCGGCAAAATTCAATCCACCTGCTTTAAAAAAAATAGTTTACCTGCGACCTATTCTCAGACCTACTGAATAAACATTCAAAATTTCATAACGATCGGTCAAGCAAGCCGTTTCGGAATAGGTAGAAAATAAAAACTTTTTTCAAAGAAGTCAGTTGTTTTTTTGGAAAAAAGTTTTTGTTATTTCAATTTTTAGTTTCTTGGTACCTATGTAAAAAAAGTTTTTCAAAACTTCAAAGAATTATTGAAATTTGTTAACAATTGCTAAAGAAATTTTTTCTAAACATTAATCTTAACATCTCTGCCGGACCCCTTTTAAATAGAAGGGCGTAATGGTATGTTATGGAAATACAAAAACTCTGCATAGAAATCTGACTATAGCAATCGCAAATAATTTGCTGTTATACGTTGAAGAGTTCCGTCGCCTGTCTTCTTCATCAGTTTTTCTTCACAAAATGATACTTTCTAAATGAAAATGATTGATTTGTTACTAATAATATAAAAAATTGGTACGTGTGTACCTATATTTTTTGAGGAGTTCCCTAAATTCCTCGAGGATTCCTCATCAGATACGAGTTTTGATACAAATGGGACCAATCTGCTAGTATCAATAATAAAAGAATTTTGCAAATAGGTCCATAAATGACGGAGGAGTACTGAGGTAACAAACCCTAAAAAAAAAATAACCGAATTGAGAACCTTTTTTGAAGTCGGTTAAAAAACTAACAGACATTGGCACGCGTATTTTATACAGTGTTTTTTTAATCGTCTGACAAATTTTCACTGGGTGTTTTACCCATGAATATGAACAACTTTTTCTATGGGACCAACTCGGAAATCAAGAAAACAAATCGGCTGTTTTATACATTTTGGTTGAGTAGGTACCTATCGAACTTTTGTATGCAACAGCCGTTTTATCTTCTTGATTTCCGAGGTCGTGTATTAAATTGCCTTAAAAACATGAAAAAAGTTATGAAGTTTAGAAATAATTTCGATGTAATACTTATTTAGGGAAAAAGGAATTTGGTATGTGTTTGCAAGTTCGGAGCCTCCTCGTGTAAGTACCATGGTTTTGTAACTCTAAGCTTAGTAGAAAACTTTTAGCTCACAGACTGAGATCTGCAGGGATATTCCGGATATTGACTATATTTTCATTGCCAGTGAGGGACTAACTAGCGTACATTAAAATACAGTTACACACCGTGATGACAACAACAAATTTAAAACATTGGTATTGCACTTCAGCATCACAGATGGGGTAGGTACCTACTGTGCGCTTCGCCACATCTCTGCGAGTACGCATGAAGATTCCTCGATACGCACTAAAGATAGCCAAAACGAAATTAGCTGTTTGACAGATAATCGTTGAACACTTTGCCCAGTGATCAGCACTAGGAACTTTCAACGGAGATACGAAATAACCGCTTAATAACTTTGTATCTTTAATGATAAAAAAAATCCCCTAATTATGAGGGATATGGTATGTACGAGTTATGAACGAGGCTCGTGCGTGACTACTTATCCCGTCGCTCGTTCGCCCGCCTACTAAATCTAGCATGGGTTTGCAACCCAGCATATTATAATTATGTGTGTTACACGAGAGCAAAGTTTTTGCATCTCGTGCCTTTGAATCCCTCGCCACACTCAGATTCAAAATCAGCACTCGCAGCAAAAAATTACTTTGCTCTCTTGTCGCACAAATAACTATTGTCTCACTCAGTGAGCAAAATCGCATTTTGCTCACTAATTTTAGGCAGCAAAACCTACATGTTTGAGCTACTGAAGTGAAAAAATATTTTAAAGCAAATTTTGATGTAGCTTTCTACAGACACTACCCCGGCACTGCTCGCTTCGCTCACTCAACTCGCGCCGTGACAAACAAAAGAGTAATCTTTTGTTTTTTTGTTTGTCGTTTCTGATTTTGTACGGTTACTTCGACTTTGAGGCATTCTGGGTACAATAAAATCAATTAATCTCTTTTATAATCAACATTTATGAAAGACTACAGTCGTCATTATTGTGAGAATGAGCACCACTCGATCTTACGCACGCAAATTGATAGTACTACCTACTTCATTTGTGCGAGTAGGTACTTTATAATGAGTCAGGTATGTGTTGTATGAGACATTCTACGGGAATTTCTACTGGGTACTCGTGAAATGATGCACAGTCCATATACGGCGCAGCTATCAAATCCTTCTGTGTAGCGGGTGCCCACTTAAAAAAACGGTCTTTTGAAATGATCAGTTTACTCCATAATATTATATGCGTTCAACGGAATGTGCTGCATTAGGATTTACTGAAATGTTCAAGTTAACCCACATACCTACATGCATAGTTACATGTTATCCCATTCCTCAACAGATATATAATCCAGACTTTTTAGTCTTACCTGGTTGGTAGGTAGGTATTCGCAATTTTTCGTGAGAGCTGTCAAAATATTTATTCTACTCCACACAACGGATTAGTCCATATGTTACTTGTTAAAACAAACTGTTTAAAATTAGTACATAAATATTGTTATAAGTACTTTTTATTTCACCGCGAATTTATAACATGAAGCTCTGCTTAGTAACTGATTTGTTGCTACCTGTTTAGAAATAATTAGATTAGCAGCATCCTGTAGCTAAGTTTAAAATCAACGCTATTCCAAACAGTAAATGGAAACCATGAAAATAAGTTCTATTTATTATATTATTGTCAAAGTGTTTAGGTTTCTAAACATTATATGATATAAATATTGTTTCTCTAACCAAATGTAGAGGTGTTTCTTTCTATGTGCAGTTTTCAACAATAACTTTTAGGTTGTTAACAAGTTTTCGGAGGGCGGGCGGCGCATGGCGCCCTGCCGGTGCAACTTCATCATTGGGCGCATTTTCCGAGTTCCCAGCGCAGCCCTGGCGCCGCCAGCGTGTGAGTCAGCAGGCCAGCCCGCGGGCTGCGGGGGCGCGGCGCGGGTCGGCTGCAGCGCCCCGGGCAACGCCGCGTGGCGTGGCGTGCGACTGTAGTGTCGAATGTGAGTCGTGTGCAGTGTAGCACGCGCCGCCCGCGGCCTCACATCGCTCATCGCGCTACGCCGCCGCCTCCCCGCTCTGCCGCACCACGCGTCCGCTGGGCGCGTCGCGCGGGCCGCGGGCCAGGCCCGCGAGCCTGCTGCTTCTGGCCGCGTGGCTGGCGGCCGTTGCTGCCGAGCTCGCCTGTCTCCAGGACCCTCCGGCAAGTCAGATCGCGTGCGCCTCCTGCCGATCCTACGAGAACGCTCGAGAACACAGCTTACAAGTGATCCGCGAGAGCCTGCTGGCGAAACTAGGCTTCATTCAAGCCCCGAACACGACAGGCCGGGAGCTGCCGACCGTGCCGGCACACCTGATGGAACGATTCGAGCGTCGGAAGCCGCCCGCCGGCGTGCAGGCCGATGCACCAGCTCCGGCCAGGACCTTCGTCACTCACACGGAACAGGACGACTTCCTCGCGCGGACCGACAATGTCCTCATTTTTTCACGTTAGTACATACCTTAGAGAAATTAAGTTCGTAACAAGTCATTTAGTAATCAGTTAAATATACTGTTTAATATCGATATAGAGCTAAGTTCGATGCCCCTAGTCTAGATAGAAGCATCAGCCCATTTGTAGGTTCCTATAAGGCATCAAGGTACAAAAATCTTACAATAATGTTGTCGTTGGCCAGCGGTTTATCTGTGTAACTTTTGTAAAGAAACTGCAAAAAATTCGGTGAATGCAATATATTCTTATTCCTTTCGAGGTAAAGTTAATAATTTTTGGTTGACGACGGGCGACGGATAGATCAATGCCTGTGCCTAGAAATTTGGCGGCTTAACGCGTGCTCGGCTATTGGCATGGTCTGCGAAGTTCATTGACAGGCACGTGTGCAGCCTATAAGTGAGTAAGGCACTTCGTGGCCGCGTCACGCATAGCAAATTTTAATTAGCCAATGATTTCTTCAACTTCAACGCGTATATTATGTGCCATTGTCTATAGAACACGACAACTTGAGATTGCTATCGCGATCGTCTCCGACAACTTTTGAATAATAAAATCTGCAACGGTCAATGTAAACGCCTATTGAACATTTAGGTACCTGATTAAGTATTCTAATTCCAGCAAAGTCAAAGTTATGTGCCTCTTGTCATGTAAAGTGAATCTTTGATGTATGTCATGTCCATCTGAATGAGGATGAATGATGGATAATGCGTATCTTGTAATTGATGCTTTATATTTTTATCGTTATTAGTAAAAATAGAAATGACACAAAAGTTGGAGGGTGAAATGGCTGTAGGTAATGCGAAAACAGGGCTATCAAAGTTCAGGCTAGAATGTAATCTGGTAACGTGAGCGAGGGGCTTCGACCGCTGACGATAACGTTAACTCCACTGCCAGCCACAGCGTACAGCTTACGATTAATTGAACAATTTTAGCGCAAAACTTAATTGATAGCACATTGCTAGGTCTCATCGCCACTTCGTAGATTAGTTTTCGTGCGAAACGCTTAAGACAAATATGACATAAAAGTTTCGGCGCCTACAATATACATATATTGCATTCATTGAAGTCCAAGAGGTGATCAAAATGTTAGAAAAAGCTAATATTTAGCGTATTATGGTCATACATCTTACCCAGAAGCTAATCAAAGTTGGTGTAGATTAGGATTTTGTGGTGGTATGTTGTTAATTTTAGTTTCTAGCTCTTGACTCCAATAACAACGTTCAGATGTTAGTGCGCACATAAATTGTCGGTTTCTCTTGGATAAAATGTATTTATAAACCAACTTGTCATTTAATTTTAAGCCTACATTTAACAACGTTATTTGATGGTTTGTTTGTTAGGAAGTAGATAACTGTTGTTCAATGTGTCTTTAAAACTTGGTTTTCTGGACAGCTGTTATTCCCACGATTATGGACCGACCCAGAGCACTAGTTAGGTATCTACGTTATTTATAGCATGTTCAAGCTGATAAAGCCATCACTAGCGTTCTTGGAAGCGCATTGAGAAGGTGCAAGATATCAACGCAAAATGTACTTAGTATTTTTATGAAGAAGGAACACAATTTGATGAATATGAACTTGGCAATATTTGTAAAGGGACCGAATGTAAGAGATGGTTCAGCACGGTGATTTTATTTGTTACTTTTTACTTATTGGGTATGAGTGCGTGGCCGCCACCACAAAGCTTTACACCTGGTTTGTCACTATAACAGATAAAAACTAGATTGAATGCGAGGATTAGACACTAGGTGAACAGATATTTCTGTAAAACGTGGCGTTCTGTAGTTTCTATCGTTTACCGACCCTTCATAGTTAAAGATATGACTTAGCCTTAAAACTTTAATAGACCTTGAAGGAACTACTTACTTTCCACGAATCAAATTGTGACTTACCTTAATGATTTAGATTGTTCATGTGGTCATCACAAGCTCGGAAGTTAAAACAAAACTGCCTTCTTTGTAAATTCATAGTTGTCCTTATGTTAAAGTTAGTTTAGTAAAAAGTAATATTTTTAACAACTATTGAATGAGATGTTATTAAAAACTCCATTTTCTCATTGTCCAGATTTATAATTCGGCGACAGCTGAACTGCCCTAAAAGCTGATCGCAATTGCCAATCGCGGATTTGACGTAGAGTAGGTGAGTACTCGAGTAGGCGGTCGACGTCTCTGTGTCTGCCATTCGCGCTGGCCGAGGAACACTGCCCTCGACTCATATAATCGACGTGCAAACGCACCGCCTCCGTTTAACTGAATGACACAATTCCTGACACATTACCTAATCTCGACAACGTACGCTACTTCAGTTTTGGGACCTCGAAGATCCCAATCTGTTAGACGAAATTGCACTACAATTTTTTTCCGGATCATACTTAAAGCCACCGGTTACTCCCTATGGTTGACATTTCAAAGAGGAATAGGCCTATTGGGGAGACCTCTATAAAAAAAACGCACCTACGGTTCTTACCTCCTTGGTGGTGTGGAAAAAGGACCCAATTTTAAAATTAAACTGATAATAACGTAATATTCAGTATAATTGAATGATTTCTGGAACAATACCATAACTTTCGCTCCTACTGATTGATTTCCCCTTGACCCACAGGCAACATCCTGCCAAAACGATGACTACAATCGATAAATCAGTTATCGCATCACTGCATCTCCGAACATTATTAAGATATATTGTAGGAAAATTGGTATAACGCTCATGAAATGTAACATTGTCAAATATCCATTAATTTAATGTAGGTACATGTGCTCGTTACTTTTATAAATATAATCATTCCTTATCATGAGAAGCAAGGACGCGACACTGTTACGAGTTTAATTTAATACGTATCTTAAACGCTTACCTACTGTTTCTGCATTTTTGAAGAGTTTATCGTTATAGTTCACTTGACTGAGCATGTTACTTTCGACAATTATAGAAGCATTCAAAGTAACAGATTTATTTTATAATAATTTATTAACTTATTTATTAACAGAATTTCATTAATAATTTATTAACTTCAAAGATTTACGAATGCTAAGAAAAGTTAATTGGCAGTGCGGTTGGCAACAAGTCTGCTTCCCACTCTAGCGATCAGCTGAGTGCCAGCACACTCGCATGCATAGATAGATAGATTATTACCTACGAATTATTATTTTTTAATAACCTAGGCACAAACAAGGTTCATAGAGCTGAAACTTAATCATTTATTATTTTCATGAAGTACCTACTTAACTGTGGTATATTATCTAAACAGATGACTTGCTTGTGACTGTGGGAAAAAAATCTGCGATAAGCTGTACCTAATGACAATAAAATCTATTTTTGGCTCTACTAAAGCGTCTAAATTGAAACCCTGATTTTACTACAGTTGTACTTTAGTGTGTCACGTGTGGGATCATTCAATTTAATCCTAACGTGACCTAAAAGTTACATATCATTTATCGTAGCACGCTATCAGCGAAAAAAAAAATCTTATTACTGCAATACAAAGCATATATATTAGCAGTTCGGTGAGTAAGAACAGACTCAAGACTGTCTCGCGCGCGTCTGACAAGTGCGTGTCAACGAGACGGCCATTTGCAACGATCGATTGTTTTGGCTGCTGGCAGTCACCTTAATTGCTCGAGAATCAAGATGACACGAGTGCTTTTGTAAGGAATGATAAGGAGTAGCCTCGGCTAATATAGATATGTTTTGATGAGTTTATACGTTTCAGATGAATAGATTCCTTTGTATGCCACTGCGCATTTAAGCTTAAGAATCCAGATTAGGATTAACGGGTTAATATTTTTTTAAATATATGCAAAATATTGACGTGGAGTTGCGGATACCAGCCCGGTATCTTTGTCTTTAACTAATGTATTTTTAACATTTTTGTTTAAACCGTCTTTCATCATCTACCTGATAGTTGTTAACTTTCCATTTGCTATATTTATTAAATATATTTAAAACATTGCTTTCGGTTCTTTATATCTGCATCTTTTCACGCTCATACTGGTAGCTGGCTGGTCTCTGGACTGACAAGACATGTATAATAGGTATACTGTTAGTATAGTTATTAACTAACTTAACATCACACTTAGTATGTTTTCACACCTATTTATTCCCTAAAAAGAGAGGCTCGTGAAAAAAAATATACTTAAGTACCAGATACATGATGACAAGTTCCTCCTAACATCTCTTCGAATGATGTACCTATAGTCAATCGCATATCAGTAGATACTTGCACGACGAAAATCTATCTTACTGCTTCGGCCTAAAGGCGCTGGTAATGTAAAATTATTACCACTGTTGTGGGATTGACAGTATGTACAGTTGTATATCTTTCATTTAAAAATCTTCTTCATATCAAACTTAAAAAAACGTGGAGGAATCGCAAATTAGCATTTCGGTAAAAAAAAAAACAGTTTAGCCACATCTGAAAACTCCATACATTAAAATGTTTGAGCATTACCAGATCTTTCATGCTATTTATGTCTTGTGCTTTGAAGAAAGTTATTACCTAGGTGTTCCACACCGGCCTGAACCCACATACTTAAATCCTTTCATTTGTAAGACCTGCCTGTGGGCTTACTAGTTTGTAAGCTTTTATGCAGACCCATTTTTTCTGTAGGTACCAACCTACTTGTTTTAAATTATGTTCAAGTCAAAAGCACCTACCAACAATTCGAATCGTTATCAAAGGTGTAAAATAATCTGATCAGGTTAATCTCTTGGAATGCTACGAACAAGTGCTTCCCTTCGAAACACGAAATAGAAACCTTGTCACCACTTTGCTAAATGGTAGAGCGCAAGTTCATTCTAACTCTGTACACAAAGATAGCGGATATCTCAAGTATGGAAAGCACATCCGCAGACTTAAATAGAGGTACAAACAGCATACCTATACAGCATGATGTGCGAAATTATGTGTAAAGTTATACGCAGCTGAGCCCGCATGAGTCGACCACCCACGCGCTTTCGCAACAAATCGGTAATTGGTAGGGTTGACAGCGAAAGGGATGCGTTCCGAACACTGGGCAGGATAAGAATTTATTATATACGTGCCCACAGTGCATGACAACACACGTGATTGCTTATTTCGCACAATGGATGATCCTACGTACCGCGCAGATTTTGGTTGGACGCATTCGTGCCTTGTACTAGGTCATGTCTACATACAATACAGATGGGTTGAACTACTTATGACACAGGTGGTACCTACCTTTTTTTTTCTTTAAGTGTAAAACGCTCTTATAGGCTTAAGCATACAAGGAAAAAGGAAGATGTCGTGAGAAAAGTTTTGAATAGACATGACCATGGATGGTTGTAACGGTACAAGATTAGAGCAAAAAACGAAATAAACGATGTATGAATAGCATCAGTGTAAGATGATATGGATGAAAGGAAAACTCCTGAGATTACGGCTAATAGAGATTCCGAATATAAATTGGGACGACCAATGATGATCGTTAGGTAGGTAGAGATTAACAGTCAGGAATTAAACTGTTCATTCTGAAGATAGAAAAAATTGTAGAAACATAAATAGCATTACGGGTATTAAAATTAGTTGCACCTGGCTAAACACAAGAGATAGAAATAAAATTCTAGCTTATGGTTTAAAAATAAATTAGTACTGCAGCACCAACAAACCAATCACAAGAACTATAGAGATTCAAAGAATAAAAATATGATAACAAAAAAATAACTATCGTTATAATTTCAATTAGTTCGTAGGTACTATCTCAAAGGCTGGTAAAAGCTGTCTCTATCACTGTTCAGCATTAGCGAATATAATGTGTATCTACTACAAATTTAGTGGTCTAAGATGAATCTCAGCTCTAAAATTTTAGGTGCAATCAATAGGATATCAGAAAAGTATTTTCGGGTCTTTGGTGTTAGATTATCTAAGAATAATTCATCTTAAGTGTCTTGTAATACTGCAACAGAAAAAAAATGGTGAACAATTTTGACTGCAGCAGCCAAGCAACTCCCTAAAAAAATGTAGAAACTTATCATAATTTTAATTATTAGACTAGGTCTCATCTCTTCAGTTGGTACTAGGTACCCACGTATGAATGAAAGACTGATCAATTTGTGGACTGGCTTATATCGCTCGAAGATGTGATAGGTTTGATACTTCCTTTCACTATGCAAACAACACCAGGCACCTTGACACTAGAGGTTGTTAACCGGTGCATTAGATGATGGGGCACACCGCACAATTGAGGCCAGTGTGTGAGCGAGTTCAAGAGCAATTTAGGTTCCGTAGGTCAGTTCGCCGAAGGTAACCTTGACATTGACAACAATAGTTAGATACACCTGAAATGTTTATTTTTGTTGAATTATTTCGAAAACTGATAAATATTTTATCTCGGCTGTTGAAACGCTCAATGAAAACAAAATTAGTTTGATAATAATATAATATTAAATCTGTCTAAACAAAACTCATGAGATACTTAACTAATTATTTAAGCGAAGTGCTTATTAAGTACGTCCAAAATTGGCGCATAATTCACGAAACAATGACGTAAGATCTCCTCTTGTTTTGGGCAAATAACGTTGCACTTCGGTCCATATCTTATCAGTAACTGTAAAGTATACAGTTTACGAAGTAGCTGGCGTAGCTGCATGATTAAGGGCAAAACATGTAGTTTTACAGGTGTTTGGCAACGGCTTTCTGTCTACAAAAATTTGCCATTTTTTTTGGATCACTCCACGGCTTTTGTGTAGATATAATTCCAAAAAGATTTAAGATACTGACGATACTGTATAATTCAAACTTTACTAACAAGTGTTCGTAAAGCATTTGAACAGCTGAAGTACGTAGTGTTTGAAAATAACTTGTAGCATTGGTCGCGACGGATTTCCAGGAAACAGGAGTCACAGACAGAAAAAAAGAAACACCACGTAAATTAAGCGGGCGGAGACATTGCGCGTGCGCTGCCGTTTCATTCAGGGTTGTTTTAGGATTCACTTAAGTAGTACCTTTGTTGTCGTCTGCGATTATTAATAACTTAGAGTACAGTAAAATAAGTAGCTTTTGATACTTCAAAGGATAGGTACCTACTATACAGTCTGTAGCGTAGTAGACACATTAAGTATAGGGAATTTATCTAAGAGAGGATATTTTTAAATACTTTTATTATTCTCTGCAAAATACTGAATGAGATCTATGCAAAATGTTACAGATTCAGAAACCTGAACATTTAGTGACTTATGTAGGTACTTTTACTAGGATCCATAGAAAACTCATTAAATAAACAAAAGCTTCACACGATTTAAACTTCTGGAAGGAATCAAAAGAAGAGGCAAATTAATGAACTTATTTTTTTGTACCTATGCTGCATAAATACTTTTAATTTTGTTTATTTGTCTCTACCAACTGCGATATATCATTTACGTATGTAATGTACCTACCTACTTGTAAAACATGCTACACCTAAATCAGTATAATTTAATCTCATGTTCTTGCTAAGTATTGGGACATGTAGATAATGAAAAATGTAAAAGGCAACAAACACACTCTCTTCTTAATGATAAATTCATTCCCAATTCCATGGGTCATGTTAAAAGAAAGGAACGCTGACTTATTGAAGCCGAAACAACAAGACAATTTGCTTTATAAAAAACAAATTACCATTCATCATACTAAAGTGGCACCCCTGTTTCATCCCGTTCAAGAAAAAGAGGATGTCACGATAATGTGTGACTGTTGATTGCAATAAGCACTTACTTTGCATCAATTCAGTCAGGACGTCGATTTCAATTTGACCACATCCTGCTTTCTCAAGATATTCTTGTTATTTATTGTTATGAGAGAGTTTCTTAATTCAGCACTCTGACCCTCACTTTTGTTTCATCTGTTTGTTTTATGCACATGTGGCAAAAAATATTTTGAGTCTTTGCTCTTGCGAGTCGTTTTTGTCTTCCAGGCTTGGCCAAAAGTTAAAAAATACTACAAAAGAGCCAAATATTACATGTGGAATTTTTACATTACCTTCATTGTCATAGGTTAAACGAATTTAATTTAAATCGCCAGTTTAAGGATTGCTATAGATAGATAATTACTGTATACTGTAGGTACCTAAGTTTAGCTAGGCTAAACCTGTTGAAGGTTTCATTTTTCCTGCAGTGCATGGAAATGTGGAATTTTCACAGGGTGTTCTACCCATGAATATGAGCAACTTTCCCTATGGGACCAACTCTGAAATCACGAAAAAAAATCAGCTGTTTCATACATTTTAGTCGAGTAAGTATTGAACTTTTGTATGAAACAGCTGATTCTTTTTTCGTGAATTCAGAGTTGGCCCATAGGGAAAGTTGCTCATATTCATGGGTAGAACACCCTGTGAAAATTTGGCCGGTCATTGAAAAATAACCCTGTATCTTCCTGAGGTTTCATAGTTTACGTGCAAACTGGAGGTTATTGGATTTTGTTTGCGG
Source organism: Euplexia lucipara (assembly GCA_921972225.1). Lineage (NCBI taxonomy): Eukaryota > Metazoa > Arthropoda > Insecta > Lepidoptera > Noctuidae > Euplexia > Euplexia lucipara. Next base: position 11,697,899 of record OV179144.1, read on the forward strand.
TTAAGGAATTTATTGAATAATATTAGGTGGATATAGTTTATAAGAACTATGTTTTCTTTTCTGATTGGTGTAGGCCTGTGAGGATATCAGCAGGGATCGGAATGGGATAGACAATATTTACCTAAACTTCGCGGACTAGGTACCTACCTAGTCCGCGAAGGTTCAGGAACCCACCTAAGTAACTGTCTGACGGTTTTGAGTACTTTTACGTGGCCTACGCAAATGACCGGCAGATAGCGTCGTGTGGTGGGTTGTCGAGCTCCCTGAAATAGGTTTGAGCTACACGATATCTGAAGCATGCATGCCGTCTGTCGGGACAGGTCGGCTCAAAGATGAATTGATTCTTTCTTCAAAAGGCTATTCCAGACTTTGCCCTGCATCGTGAGACTCGCATAGTAAATTAATATAATCTTATGTCTGGACTTTAAAAGAGACCATGACCCCTGAGTTTCTTTCGGAATTTCTTCTCAGGGATCAGTCACTTTGGAAATGCCATTTAGTTTAGTTTAAAAAAAAAGACGTAAAATTATCTGAGAAGATTTACTTACAGAAATAAATATCATGAACAGTGGATTAAACGCTCATTTCTTGTATGAGGCACAAGAAATGTAATTGGTGTACCTTCAAACTTATTTTTAGTAATAGGTATACCTAATAAACCCGAAAAGAGGTTGTAGTAGGTATATACTCGCATCAATATGAACAACGGACAAAGCCAGAAATCGCGAAAAAAAACAATAACTAATAAATCAGTTGTTCAGTATATTTTATGCATCCACAAAATGTATAAATAAATAAATATAAATATTCCACAACTTTCACACAACTCCATTTAGTCTCAATAGTTAAGCTTGAGAGCTTGTGTTATGGGTACTAAACAGCTGGTAGATATAGGTACCTACTAAATACATACAATTATAGATAAATTACACCCAGACACAGAACAAATGATCCTGCTCATCACACAAACATTTGTCCTGGGTGGGAATCGAACCCACTACCTCTGGCATAGCAGTCAGGGTCACTAACTACTAGACCAACAGGCCAGTCAAAAACAACTAACAACTATGGAACAACTGATTTCTTTTTCGCGATTTTAGGCTTTTTCCCATAGTGAAAGTTGTTCATAATGATGTACAACAACTCTTTTCGGATACTAAAAATAAGTTTGTAGAAATACAATTTGTAAAAATTTCAAGTCTACTTCTTAAGGTTCATGTGATAGGAACAGACGCCAGCGCACCAACCTACGCCCCATACCTACTTACCTACTGTAAAATTTTCCCAACTGAACATGAACCTTACACTGTTTGTTATAAAGTTGAAAACTATCAAAAACTATAAAAGAAATTTGACACAATTGGGTAGCTTGATGTGCTCGCCTCTGTACAGCAAACGGACGGACGAACGACAGCGGAGGCTAAGTAATAGACTCCCGTAAAGCACCCTTTGGATACGTAACCCTAAAAGTGATAGTACAATATTATTGTTTCCATGTTTTTTCTTTTGATGGTAAGAATGATTTGATAATTATAATACAGAGTGGTAGGAACCTACAACTCGGGAATTTTTAATAGCTTAGGTACCTACAGCTCGGGTTTTTTTAAATAGGTAACTTGTTCTTTGTCATAATCACAGTAACCCAATGATCCAAGATTAACTTGCATAGTTCACAGTGATACCTTGCCGGCTTCGAACCCGCATCCTCGTACTTGACCTCCGGCCCGTCACGACATTATGATACGATTTTTTAATTATGTAGTAATCATTTTAAGCAAAGATATTCTCGAATGGCATCAGCTAGAGTATACACTGAAATAGTCTGATGAGTTGCGTTAGGTAATCTATCTTGTCGTAGTTAAATTAGATTAACTTGATTATTAATCGCATAGATTGCAGTTCATTGTTTGATAACGTGTTTTCTCCCATACCAGCCACAAGATAATATTTTATAGTCAAAATAAACAAATCTGTAACAAATCTCGCAAAAACTTGGGTTTTGTTTTACGTCAGGCTAAAATTTTTAATAATTGACAGGCATAACCATAGTTTACAACTCATTCGTCCAGGTTTACATGAAACTAACAGTGCAATCTGGAGCACCCATGAAAAAACCTTTAAACTGATATTAGAAAAGGTTCAGAAGTCTTTTGTCCGTTACCTCTCACTCAAATTATATTGGTTTTACATACATGTACCCATCACCATTCGTGCTTGGTATGGTGACTTACCAGAGTTTAGAAATCAGGAGAAACCTTGCTCTTATCAAATACGTCATTCGTTTAATTAGTGGTTCCCTTCTCAATTCCTCGTTATTGGAACACATCTCCTTTAACGTCCCTCTTCCTATCAGACGCGCTCTTCGCCCACGCCAACGTCCTCTTTTTTCCATTCCTCCAACCTGCACCATAACCCTTATGACCAACCCACTGTTACTACCTAGCCCTAGCCATATCAATAACATGTTGACGTTTAACGTAGGCGCAGATATCTTTGCAAGTACCGAACTGAGACTCCTGAACACTGCTTCTCGGTATCTGGAGTCCATTGCCACTCCAAGCACGATCTCCCAAGATTATTTAAAATAAAAAATGGAACATAATTTTATTTTAGTTTATCAGAATCTGTGTTCTTGTGTGTTTATTTCTTTTTTATTATTACTTATCGTTGTTATTATTTTGATTTTATATATCTTCATACAACCAATAGCTTGTATTTTTAGTTATTAACTGTTAGTATATGTTGGTAATAAATATATAAATAAAAAGATCTTCCAGCCTTTTCTTAGCATGTCAATGCAAATATAGGGACTAAAGTTTGAATTTGCCATCGCGATCGCGAGGTGAATGGATTAGCAAATCGACAAAAGTCGGTTGCCCAGAGTATGCCAGATATAACAGAGGTCGAAAACGTGGCCATCGCTTGGAAATCACTCCGGTAAAAAAAAATATTTTGCTAAAAGTACATTTATGTACAGACGCCAGCACATCAAGTTACTATTGTAACAGTCACTTATTTATCACTTACCATATTTATAATCATTACTAATTAATCAGATTGTTCATTTTAAACACTAACGATGAAATAGTAATATCCATAACCCAAGGTATTCATAATCATAATTTTAAGACGATTCATGAATCGATTCATTTTCCGAACGTTGCAACACTGCGGCAGTCCGCCATTCGATTGGAAAGAACCGCGGGATTTTTGTTTGTGCAGCGCGAGTAAAAGTTTTGTTAAGAATTAAAGATACTTTGTAAAAGTTTGTGTTTACATCAAGAACCCCATCCTTCTGAGCGTTTTTCAGCTCAGAAGTGGGATTACAGCAAAAATATATTGTTTTGCTACGCCCACAAGTTAACATTTTAAGGTACGTGATTTTTTTTCTTCTCCTGATACCTGATACTTATTAATATGTAGATTCTATCTACTGAGTCTTTTTAAAAGGTATATTTAATTGAGGCTAAGTAATAAGGAAGACAATTTCAAAATTAGGTCAACTGCAACACTAGTTTACATTGGAAAATAAGACGTCGAAATACACGACGCGTTATTGTACCTACACATGACGTCCAGTAAAAATGTGTAGGTATCCTTGTCTACAAAGACATTAAATAATATACATATTTATTTATCTTCTGAGAATATATATATTATGCCGAGTTGAACGCTATTGAAAATCTTATTATGGCAAAACGACTGGACCTAATTTTGGAGTATTTTTCAATATTTTTTTTTAATCATGGTTCTGGAACATTTTCTGAATTGGTGTTACTGCCATCTATTGCTGCAAAGCATAATCTGAACTTGTAAGATACGTAATGTTATTTTTATCGATTTGGTTATCGACAAAATTTAAAAGGTAGTGAAAATTGAACATAGTTGGTCATTTTATTTAAATATCAATAAAGAAACAAGATCTATTTATTCAAGTAGATAAATAAAATATTGCTCTGAGATGTATGTTCCCTTTGTTTTTATCATTTATTAGAATAAAAATTGACAACATAAATAAAAATTAACGATAGTTGAATTAATAAATTTTGACACATTTTATTTGCGTGTTTGCTGTTAGAAGATAGATGGCGTCACTGAGACTTAGGATGATAGTTTTCCATAGACATTTCTTTTAATAGCGCATCTGTTTTTTTTTTTTTATATATATATCGGAAATAAATCAAAATACGGTTACTAAATAGTGCAAAACGTATTTATATGTCATCTAAATAACAGCAGAACTAAAAATAAAGGCCAAGACTTGAGATGCGATTGGATTGAATTAATTTTTGTACCGCCTAATTTTTTGCATTCAGAAAAAAAATATACCCGTATTTGATAGTAGAGCGGGTAGTTAAATACGGCTACCTTTGCATGACAACAGGAAACTTAAATTCCTGGCGTGATGAACATAGATTAAAAAGAATTTAACCTTTGAAAATCTCTTGCCCCATTTTAATTTTGAATAAGCTCTAAGACAAGAAATACAAGAGGTTCGTTTCGAGTTTCAGATAATGGAACGAGATAGCCCTGATGAGAAACGGTGTCGCAGTCGTAGACTTCGAACACCTGTACCACCTGGGAGCCCCATACTACAAACAATGGAAGTCAAACGTGATGCAGGGAAAAGCGGTGGTATACGACGAAGCCGGAGCCGCGTGAGGTACGGACGTCGAAGTCAGAATCGAAGCCAGAGCCCTCAGCGCATCCGGAGTATCCAACGCAGCCATCACAGTAACCGTGAGTTATTAGATCAGGATCTGAATACGAACCGTAACTCACTGGAGAATAGACCCAGTCGTAGACGGGTAATAGGTGGTGGATATCAACAACGCAGTCGCAGTCGCAGTAGACCTAGGAGCAGCCGTGATAGCCGTAGTCATTCTCGTAGAGAAACCGATCGACGAAGGAGCAGTGGTACTCGTAAACTGAACGACGAAAATGATGAGTTACGTGCGAGGTTATGTCTGTTAGAGCAAGAGTTGATGAGACAACGTAATCACGCGATGTCGCAGGATGTCGCTGACAGCCATCGACGGCATGTTTCTCCGTCTAGAATGATTCGCAGCTCCGGAAGTGACATTAGAAACCCAGGTTCCCCGCGGCCAAGGGTTGTGGAACCCGCGAAGTTCTTTGAAGAATTTGTTAATATTTTTAAGGGCAGGGATCGTGAATCGTTTCCTGTACTAAATAATGTTCTGTCTGATTTTGACCCGCTTTCTCGAGAACAGACCATCGAGATGTGGATAAGTAAAGTGGAAGAATGCGCGGAAATCTATAATTGGAATGACCGGCAAACAGTTCACTATGCCCTGCCCAAACTAGTTGGACATGCTAAGACCTGGTACCAGGGCTTGCCATCTATTAGGCATTCGTGGGAAGAGTGGAAGAATTTATTGAGAGAATCTTTTCCGTCTACCGAAAACTATGCTGAACTTCTGACCGAAATGCTTAATAAAAGAGCGCGCCCTGGTGACTCCTTAGAATTATACTATTTTTCCAAGATTAACTTATTAAATAGATGTAAAATATTTGGTAAGCAGGCCGTAGATTGCTTAATATTCGGAATTGAAGACAAAGGCATTCGGTTAAGCGCTCAAGCAGGAAAATTTAACAAACCCGAGGAAACTTTAGAGTTCTTTAAGACAGTTAAGTCTCAACCTAGAGAGTACAATGAAGGTGCTAGGAGGGAGGGGACCAGTAAGGATAGGCGTTTTCAAAGTTCTACATCAGCCTTGACCAGCTCTGTACCAACTAAAATCGCTGATAAAACTTTTAGAAATCGGACGAAAGGAAATGCAGTTTGCTTTAATTGTAAGGAAACTGGACACATGAGCTACCAGTGTCGTAAACCGATTACTAAATGCTCCGAATGTAATTTTTTAGGGCACGACTCAAATGCTTGCCCTAAAAAGAACTCCAATAACGGAACGAACGCCTCTAATAAAAATGTTAACGATAATAAATTTAAAAGTGTACTTGAAGTATCTATAAATGACGATAGCAATGTCAAGTATAGAGTAGGCATCAAAATAAACGGCGTAGTTATTGCTTGTCAAGTGGATTTAGGTAGCCAAGCTACTCTTGTTCGTAAGACCGATGCAATTAAAATTGGTCTTCAGTGGGACACCGTACAGGGCCCATTGTTGAGAGGATTAGGTAGTACTCCCTATGTACCCGTAGGTAAAGCTTTTGTTACAATCGAGATCCAGGATGTAATAGAAGAACAGGTAGAGGTCTTGATAGTAGATGATTCACTTATAAGTATTCCAGTGCTCCTTGGGCACAGTTTTACGGAAAGACCTAATTTAAGAATAATAAAGACTGCTACTGATTTACAAATCGAAAAGGTTGACGTAAGTGGTGAAGTTAGACTTCTGCTTGTTACAGTTGATGATTTTGAATTAGATATAGGAGAACTTAGAGCAGTGACAGTCGGAGCCAAAACGAATTATACTGGTAGCATTTATGTTGGAGGCTCGATAAGGGGTAATCCCGACAGGGAATACTATTTATTGCCTGGTGAATATCAGATGACCAATGGAGTGTGCCGCGTTCTAATCCAGAGCTTAAGTTCCAAAAAAAATTGTTTTAACAAGGATGCGTTAATTTCTCGAGCTAGGACGACCTTGTCTCAAAATCGAGCTTTAGACGTGCTACAGATAAATACTGATTTGATCAATGAAACTCATGGTAACTCTATCAAAATAGGAGAGGGACTTACTGTTAGTGAAAAGGATAAATGTCAAACTTTATTATCAAAGTACAAGGGTTGCTTTTCGACAGGTTTGCATGATTTAGGTTACACATCTGTGGCTGAAATGGAGATCCATTTAACTGACTCAACACCAGTCGTATACAGGCCTTACCGACTTTCTCATTCGGAACGTGCCTATGTCCAAGGTTTGGTGGAGGAAATGGTAGAACATGGTATAGTACGTGAATCTAGCTCGCCTTATGCGAGTCCGATTGTCCTCGTCCAAAAGAAATCGGGTGAGAAGCGTTTGTGCGTGGATTATCGCGCCCTTAATCGACGCACAAAAAGAGACCATTACCCACTTCCGCGAATAGAGGATTTACTTGATCAACTTTCAGGGCAGTCACTTTTCACAACTCTTGACCTCGCATCTGGATATCATCAGATCGCCATTGCTGAACCATCTAAAGAGAAGACGGCATTTGTCACGCCCGAGGGGCAATACGAATACAATCGTATGCCCTTCGGACTAGCAAATGCGCCTGCCGTTTTTCAACGGGTAATTCATAAAATCCTCAATAAATCTAAGGTACCATTCGTGATTATATACATGGATGACATTTTAATTCCATCTAGAACATTCAATGAGGGCTTACAACGCCTCGAGCAAGTACTTAGTTTATTAATGGATGCGGGGCTGACACTGAAAATGGAAAAATGCAATTTCTTCCAAGTGAAAATAGTCTTTTTAGGTTTTGAGATCGATAAACTTGGTATCAGACCTGGAGAACAAAAGACCAAAGCTGTGTCCAAATTCCCCGTGCCACGCAACCAAAGTGACGTCAGAAGATTTCTTGGTTTGGCCGGATTTTTCCGCAGGTTTGTTAAGGACTTTGCTCTATTGGCGAGACCTTTGACAAACCTGCTAAGAAAAGATACCGCTTGGCATTGGGCAGAGTCACAGCAAAATGCATTTGATACCTTGAAGAGATTGCTAGTAGAGAGACCAATCTTAGCACTATATGATCATAGGGCTGACACCCAATTACACACAGATGCGAGCAAGTTTGGGTTGGGAGGCATTCTGATGCAAAAGATCGGAAATAATCCATGGCAACCCGTCTCTTATTATAGCCGTCAAACTAGCTCCGACGAACAAAAACTCCACTCCTTCGAACTAGAGACGCTCGCAGTTATAAACGCGTTAAATAAGTTCCGCACTTACTTATTGGGTATAAAGTTTACCATCGTGTCTGACTGCAATGCATTACGGTCGACATTTACCAAACGAGATCTCATTCCTCGAATATCGCGGTGGTGGATCCAATTTCTCGAATACGACTGCAACATAGAATATCGTCCAGGTGAGAAAATGGCTCATGTTGACGCTTTAAGCCGAGGCGCAATCATTGACCAACAAGAACCAACACACGTGCTCGATATTCTAAACGTTAGTGCCGACGATTGGATTTCAACAGTTCAATCCGCCGATGAAGAAGTTAGGCGTATCAAAGAAATCTTACAGGATCCTGAAACCGCCAAAATTGCAGCTATTTATAAAGAATATCAGGTCAAAAATGGTCGCGTTTATAGGGTAATCGAAGGTGGAGCATTAAGATGGCTTGTACCAAGGGGTGTGCGCTGGCAGGTCCTCAAAACCAACCATGATGACGTAGGTCATTTTGGTTTTGAAAAGACATTGCAAAGGGTCAAGTCCATATTCTGGTTTCCAAAGATGCGAAAATTTATTCGAAAGTATGTGGCGGCGTGCTTGGCATGTGCGCACCATAAGGTTCCATCTGGTGCTAAAGAGGGTATGTTACATCCGATTCCAAAAGTAGATGTCCCACTACATACCGTACACGCTGATCATCTAGGACCATTTACACGCAGCAAGCACGGTAATATGTATATTTTAGTCATTGTGGATTCCTTCACTAAATATGTTTATTTATCTGCAGTCCGTAGTACAAAATCAAAGGCAAGCATTAAAGTTTTTAAAACGTATTTTTGTTTATTTGGGTCTCCATTGCGGCTGATTACCGATAGGGGTACCAGTTTTACCAGCAAAAGGTTTAAAACGTTTATTCAGTCCGTCGGGGTGAAACATATACTCAACTCAGTCGCGACTCCACGTGCTAACGGACAGGTGGAACGATATAATCGCACGATTTTGGCCTCTTTGGGAACTATGACTCACGGGAAAAGCATTGACATTTGGGATACCTTCCTTCCCGATGTTCAATTAGGCATAAATACCTCGATACATGACGTCACAAAAAGGACACCAACTGAATTGCTGTTTGGGCGAAAATTAGGAAATCCATCGCAAGGTATTTTGAATAATGTCTCTGAAGAGGTTTTAAACAGTGAGACTAACGAACCCATAGAGCGAATTAGGGCAGACGCTAGTGATCGTATTAAAGAAAATCAAACTAAAAATAAAGATAGATTTGACAGGCATCGAAGGTCACCAAACAAATATAAAGAGGGAGACCTAGTCAGGGTAGTAAGAGCTATTGTTTCGGGTTTAGGAAAATCGAAGAAGCTAGAATCCAAATGCCAAGGACCTTATCGAATCAAAAAAATTTTACCCAATGACAGGTTCCTTATAGTAGACACACCGCTTACACGGAAGGGAAAAGCATACGAGAACGTGGTAGCGATTGATAAAATTTACCCCTGGATGAGCTTCGATGCACCAACATATTCTTCTAGTGACGAAAGTACCTAGTTATAATACAGTGATTACTTTTAAAATTTATTGATTTGTAAATGAATACAGATAATTTAATTATACAGACTGCCGTAATTATTATATCCAACAATATTAAGCTAAATAAAACTCCACAAGATTTCCTTGTATACTTAAAGTTTTAAATGAATAACATTTAATTATAAAGGTTGTGTTTTTTTGCATTGCATGACAGTACTATTATTTTTTTATTTTTATGTATACCTCACAAATATGTTACTTTAGTACCAATGTTACAATTTAGTTTTATTATAATTAATAACAATATAAGTTATTTTAAATAAGTAGAAGAGAATTTAATTAAGTTGAGTGAACCATTTGACTGTGAATTACAATTAATGATGATACTTATTTATGAGATACTGGCTACATAGAAAGAAACGTTAGCGTTTCACAGCCTGCACGCACAGAGTTTCGGTTGGTCTAAGCCACGCATGAGTGTGTTTTGAAAAGAATTGAGAGCTTGGGCAGATTTGAGCCTAGCATGATTTTGATTATGTGATCAGTGAGGGTGTTTCATAGCGCAGAGCTTGGTTAAATGAGAGCTGGACATGAGTGATATGTCCTTGAGGGTCATAGCACAGAGTTCAAGCAGAATCTAACCACGCATGAGTGACATGATATAACACGCAGCCAAGGCAAATTGATGGTGAAAGACGTGAAGTAACCTCCTTTTGTTGAGCTATATCTAAGTCTAACAGTAGAATTAAGTACGAGTATAATTCATTTCTCTCAGTATATGAAAAACCAGATTAAAATTAAAATGATTAGAAATGTTATGATCAGTCTTAATTAATGTTTGTTTTGAAATAATTACGACCTTAAACGAAGGGACTCGTTTATGTGACGGATGGCCGACTGTAACAGTCACTTATTTATCACTTACCATATTTATAATCATTACTAATTAATCAGATTGTTCATTTTAAACACTAACGATGAAATAGTAATATCCATAACCCAAGGTATTCATAATCATAATTTTAAGACGATTCATGAATCGATTCATTTTCCGAACGTTGCAACACTGCGGCAGTCCGCCATTCGATTGGAAAGAACCGCGGGATTTTTGTTTGTGCAGCGCGAGTAAAAGTTTTGTTAAGAATTAAAGATACTTTGTAAAAGTTTGTGTTTACATCAAGAACCCCATCCTTCTGAGCGTTTTTCACTATAATGTGTCAAATTTTCCCAATTTAATATGAACCTTATGTGCTGGCGTCTGTACATAAATGTACTTTTAGCAAAATATTTTTTATGTCAAATTTTTTATGTACCTAAATTATAATTTATGTCAAAAATAATGTACAGATTGAAAGTTGTACCACGACATAATGGGCTATTTGACATCCCTCATCTAGATTACAATAAAATATTCGACACCTACAGTTTTTCTTTTTCAAATGGATGGAAATCTACTTAAACTAAGCGCCATAAAGTTGAAGAGAGGGGGCTTGTAAATTGTAACGTCATTATCTAGTATTAAACTGTACTGATGAGCGACGTCATGCGACATTTGGACTCAAAGGAACGCTGTTATTTTTTGATTATGTAAAAAAAGAAAAATATGTTTCGAATATTTTCTTGTAATCTAAATGAGGGACTAAAAACTAAAATTTTGTCAAATAGCCCATTATTATTATAATGTCCTCTAGTCCTGCGTGGACTACGACCCATCACTTACAGAGACCAGAAACTGGTCAGAGAGAAGAGAGCCCAGTGTATCAGCAGTTGGAATACTTTAATATTGGCGAATTATGCTATACAATACGATGAGATGATGAAGATTCCTTAACATCATCAAACTAACAATCGGAATTGAAAATATTTTCCGAATGCGTGCCAAACATTGATTTAGTAGTACATACCTAGCAATCAAGTAAGCCAAACAGTGCACCTAATTTACAGCAAGCGGAAGCAAAAAAACTTGTTTTAATCATTCACCAAAGTAATTAATATATTTTTTTTAATAATCATTCTAATTCTAAAGCTTTCTACGATCATTATATTTCCGAACGAATGACATTGACAGTGACGTGTTCGTTGGCAGTGACAGACAGTAAACTAACCTCAGAACTGTCAGAAAAGCTCCGACTCGGGTTGCTGCGTTCCGTCTCTAATTTATTATAAAAAAATATAATAATAATTTGTGCTGTCTAGACTAACCCAATAATAAGATGGTATTTCCCCGAACAAACCAACACTCGGTGTAACAATAATTTTATTAAGGCAATGTCCTAAGTTTATGTGTTCAGCCAACAACTAACATCGAATTAAAATGTTCCTATTGATGTTGTAGTGTGATTCACGTTATAATGGAAAACCTGTAAAACTGTTTACAGTATACAAGGTTATGAAGTTTGAGAGTTATATAATGAAAATATTTTCCGCCTTTGAGTCAGTCAGTTGACAATGAACAAGATGTTTGCACCGAATTCATGTTTCCATGTTTCTTCACTTGTGAAGTACCACTGGAAGAGATGTAATCAATGTATGAAGCTGTTATCTTCGCAAGCACAACAAAACTCTTCATCTAGCGATGGACCTTGGTCAGTGTACTCCCAGAGAGTGTCGGATGGTGTCCTAAGTAAAGATCAACACCAGGAAAATGTTGTGAAAAGCCTACAGAAGGTGTATGATGAAGTGGTTGCCTTTGAACGACCTGCCTTACGCAGTCAGAGTGCAGGTTCTATGTTTAGTTTCTTTAAAAGACCTGAGCCACAGAAGATAATAGCACCAAATGGACTATATATATTTGGCAGTGTGGGAGGAGGGAAAACTATGTTGATGGATTTATTTTATGACACAATACCGGTAATTATTAACAATTATAATTAGTTATTTCTGTTTTATTATAGTATTAGTTTACACATTCAAACCAAGTTGTTTCATAGTGTAAAACAAGGTTATACCTTTTTTTTGCAGATAAAAGAAAAGTTGAGAGTCCACTTTAACTCATTTATGTTGAACATCCACTCCAGGATACATGAGCTCAAAATAAAATCTGGTAAGGGAGCCAGTTCATTTCGTGATGAAGGGAAGCCATTTGATCCCATTCCCCCAGTTGCCGCTGACATTACACAAGAATCTTGGCTCATTTGCTTTGATGAATTCCAAGTAAGTTTTGTCATAGTAATGTTTACATTATTTTTAAATAAAATAGACTGGTTGCTTTATGTAAATAACTCAATTACCTAAAAGTCGAATGAAAAATAGTTTATTGTACTTATACTTTGTGCTATGATTGCATTAATACACAAACTGATTAATTGTTTGTTGATTCATTAAACCCCAAGATGACATGGGTGTCCACGCTGTCATTGGCATTTCTATTGTGTCTCTAATTGACACAATTGAAAGGTTAAAATGTTATGTTAGTAAAGTTTACTGTTACTATATTTGCTAATGGAAGCAGCAATGTAGCTTATAAAGTAGTTACTGTATATGTTAAGTATTACTTATTTTGCAAACTTTTTGTATCTGTCTATTTAATTAGGTACACTTACAATTTTATTATTTATAAAAAAATGATTGTCTTTAAATTACTTTCTTTCTTAATGTTGCCCATAAGAAACTACCTTTTGGGAGGGGCAACAAGATTTAATTTATTTTTGTTATCTAAATTGATATTCAAAGGAGCTTTCTAATGGAAAACAGTCTGAACAGTAAATGTGATAAATTTCTAAACTAAACATATCTATTACATATGTATGGACAATACAGTATTAAATCCCAAATTTAACAAAACTAGCTGTGACATCTGTTTTAAATGTTATTGTGTTAACTTTTGAAGGTTTTCAGATGTAAACACTACTATGTATTTTCCTGTTTTGTTGTTTTTGTGCATACCTGCATCAAATTGAAAAGAACTTTAATATGTGACTTTTTCTGCTTTGACCTTTAATGACCTTGTTTCCTTCACCTAGTATGTTTGTTTTTTTTTGTATTTGTAGGTAACAGATATTGGTGATGCTATGGTATTAAAGCGACTATTCACTCAATTATTTGACAATGGCTGTGTTGTAATAGCAACCAGTAACAGAAAACCTGATGATTTGTACAAAAATGGACTTCAAAGGTCAAATTTCTTGCCTTTTATTCCTGTTCTAAAACATCATTGTGACATAGTACAATTAGATTCAGGTGTTGACTATAGATTACGGGGAACTGGCACAAAATATAGTAAATACTTTCTGTAAGTACCAAATAATAATTGAATTAATTCATTAAACATTCAGAAAAAAAAACATGTTAAGAAAAGGTTGATATTTATTTAATGATTGACTTGACATATCACAATTCATAAGAGTTTCACTTTATTTTTGTTACTGATAGCTACATAAAAATAGTCAAAGTATAAGATAGAATAACACTGTTTTGCTGAAACATATTGTCATAAAAATTAATGATTTGCTGGCAACACCTATAACAATTACATTGATTACAGAAACAATGAACTAACTCCCGAGAACAATGCAGTTGATAATTTGTTCAAATTTTTAATATCCAAGGAGAATGACACAGTGAGGCCACGTGTGATTAACATAATGGGTAGAAATGTCAAGTTTTCTAAATCTTGTGGAAGAATTCTGGATTCCACATTTGAAGAGTTGTGTGACAGGGTATGTAAGAAAACCCGTCAAGTGCATTTCCGGCCACTTCAGTAAAGGGTTCCAGGGTTTTTGTAACACAATTTTGTTTTATTTTTCAGCCATTGGGAGCTAGTGATTATCTTGTGATATCCAAGACGTTCCATACTGTATTCATTAGAAATCTGCCTCAATTATCAGTAACAATGCTTAGATCTCAATTAAGAAGGTTTATTACGCTTATTGATACACTCTATGACAACAGAGTTAGGGTAAGTAATAATTACCGTCATATTACAGTAGTTACTAATACAAAATGTTAGATTATTCCATAAATAATTTACTCAATGCATTTACTGTTACTTTACAGGTTGTTATTGCAGCTGATTGTGAACCAAGAGATTTGTTTAAATCAGATGTAAAAACGAATATCGGCGATGCTGATAGAGCGCTGATGGACGACCTAAAGATTTCGAAAGATTCCGTAAGTTAATGCGCATTTTAAAATTCGAGTGTTAATGATGCAGTAGAGTAGAATAAGGAAAATTTTAATTTTAACTTCTTAAAAATTTGACTATTCAGTCCTATTTGTAGCTGGAAATCTAAAAAAATACAAAATTAATTTCTACTAGTAAAGTGCTTCAAGTTTAAATTGAAAGACTCTTGTTTCACACGCTTTCTTTTGAGCTTTTAGGCTATGTCTAAAAAAAATGTATTATCACGTGCGTTTACCCCAGAGACAAAATTCCCGTACCTTACGAATGATGGCATTCTAATCTGTGTCAATCTGTCAGAAATACTTCTAATTTATATTGTTATAGCGATGCTCGCTACTAACGCGCGTTATTCGTATTTGCAACTTGCTACAGAATCGATGCCAACGCGCTACAGCATCGCGACCGTATCGATGCAAACGCGTGTTATATAGTATGCAAATTTGCATCGCGACTATATCGATGCGAACGCGCGATATCATCGCTACAAAACGTTGCCGTGGGCGAAGGGCCTAATTATTATTTGACTGATTGACTTGATTTTTGCTGAAATGAGATTGTGATTAGATTTTGCACGTCTAAAATTACAGAATTGGACAACGTGGTACCTACCTGTTTTTTATATTTTAAAAGACCAACTATCAGGATGGCAAGTACATAATAAAGGCTGATACACCCTTGTTTTTTCAACAGGACAATGCAAATGCAGCGATATTCACGGGCGAAGAAGAAATGTTTGCGTGTGACCGAAGTCTTTCTAGAATTATGGAAATGCAAACAGAGGAGTATTGGGAGAAATGGGGCAAACATCTTAATTAATGTTAAGTACGATTCAATTCGTTAAATAGTGAAATTTGATATTGTGTTCATTAAAAGAGGTAAGTTTTGTTTTCAAGTGAGATGTTACAAATATTAGCAATAATGCATAATGAAGTGCCTATATTAGATAATGTGTTATGTAATGAATGAATAGGTACATTTACAATAAACATCAGTATTATAACATTCTCATGTTATTCAGAATTATATTTCATAGTTCCAAGATGTTTCCAATTTGTGTTATATTTTGTAAAATATATTGTACAGTTATGTTAAAAACATTTTTATTTTGTTAGTAATTTATTATTTGAAAATAAAGTTGAATTGACATTATAAATATTGAGTTTTATCGTCCATGGGTGAACTACCTACTTACCTAATTTTACAGCTAAGCAGAGCTTGTGTTATTGGTACTAAACAGCTGATAAACATACTTATATATTTTTAAATACTATACATACTAAAACAAAAAAAGCAAAACTTAATCCTACTAATATTATAAACGCGAAAGTTTGTGAGTATGGATAGATAGATGGATGAATGAATGTTTGTTACTCTTTCACGTAAAAACTACTGAATGGATATTAATAAAATTTGGTATGGAGTTAGCCGACACCCTGGATTAACAAAAAGGCTACTTTTTATCCCTGTATTCCCACGGGAATGGGACCTACGCGGGTAAAACCGCGGAACGTCTGCTAGTGATAGATAAATAAATGAGACTACGGCGCTTAAGTATAAATAAATAAATAAAATAAATATTCCACATCTTTCACACAACACCATCTAGTCCCAAGCTAAGCAGAGCTTGTGTTTTGAGTACTAAACAGCTGATAAACATACTTATATATTTCTAAATACATACTTATCATAGATAAATTACACCCAGACACAGAACAAATGATCATGCTCATCACACAAACATTTGTTGTTTGTTTGGTGGGAATCGAACCGACGACCTCTGGCGTAGCAGTCAGGGGCACTAACTACTAGACCAACAGGCCAGTCAAAGTATGTTTATGTAAATAATTGTATTCCTGACCACACGGTATATTGTTGAGTCTAATAATTTAAATCAAGGTACGAACTTGATTACATAGTGTGATGTGTGAGGTCGTAGTTCAAAAGTGTTATTACTGACCTGAGGTTTCATACATTGGAAAAATCTTCATGGCAAAATCTGTAAAGGCGAAGCTCATTGCATAGAGAACGCTAATACCTTAACTTGTCACAGATCAATACTATCGACTAAACCAAATTCATTTACTACATAAAAGCGAAGCGCGTGTGTGCGTAGAAAAGCGTTTCGCCTCGTCGTTTATACTGCGTAGGTATATCGAAGGACTGGAACAACTTGCCAGCTTGCGGTCTTCCCGTCCGATTATAATTTAGGTATAGAGTGAATAGGCTCTTAATAAACTAGTGCGCTTCACCATCATTGATTGCAACACTGCTTACCATCAGGTGGGATTGCAATCAAGCATTAGTTTTTATATTTAAAAGAAAAATAAAATATTATCTATAGAATAGGTACTAATATTATAAAGACATAAAATTTATTTGTAAGTTTGCATGCCAGAGGTAATTTCCGAATGTATTAATAAGATTTAAAAAGTTATTTCGCTCACGGATTTGTTTTTTGGTACTTAAACCATGTTGACAAGTCAAAAGCTAGTCAGGTATAAAGTGACGTATTGAAAAGCATTTGTTTTAATTAGACATTTATTTACGTCGATTTTTTTACGATAAATTGACGGTTATCTAATCGTACATATGGCTGTAATACTCTTGGTACACTTGGATGTATGTTTCTTTCTCAGAGGGCGTCATCTTCGCTATGACGTCATCATCCACGCTTGTGAGTGGTACCGTTTTACCGTTGACCAACACAGAGGGCGCGTTGTCGTCAGTATCAGAATCTTCACTTTCCATTTCAGCTGAAATATGACACAAGTAAATGTGATCAAGTGGCTAATTAAACCCCCACTTATATTAAAGTATGGTTCAAGTTCCTTAGATATCCAAAGTCATCAGAAAACTTGAGGCTAGATATGCCAATCCATACCATTAGTTTTCACGATAAATCATTCTCAGTTGAAGCAGTTCGGCTATGAAGACGGCAAGGCGCCAGTGTCATTGATACAAGAACAAACAACAATTTTTGACTTTTTTAAAAATATGATAAAAAATATATTACCTACGTACGTCATACAGATCGATGTTACAGAAAAACGTAAAATAAGAATAACCATCATTTGAGCATAAATGCAGACTACGGGCTGCTACTGTGAAAACCTGATGGAAAACCCAATAACGTTGTCCGACCCGGGGATCGAACCCGGAACCTAATCTTTCAACGAGGCATATTATTAGTTCGTTGCTTTGCAAAATAATTGATTTTATTATGTTTACAAATCTTTTCTATTTCTCTATCAAGTCCATCCAAAGGTTTTCTGTAGAAGATCGCTTACCCATAGCGATAAAGTCGCCCATTGTAACACGCTATGTAGTTTTTTATATATAAGTAAGTAAGTTTGTTTTAATTATTTGTAAGTTTTTATGGTCTTCTATATTCTATTGTATTCTACTTTTTCCAACGTTTGTATTGTCGTTTTTCGTAAAAGTTTGCCATTGATGCCTTATTTTCTAAGTAGTAAGGGCGGTATTCGTAGAAGTCTGAAACCGAAATAAAAATCTGTGTGTACTTACCAACTGCAGCCAATTCGTCCTTGAGTTTATACGGATCTTTAGATTCATTGTCGCTTGAATCTGAGCTATCCGGCTCTAATCCCTTCAGAGTGTTCGTTGATGCATTGTTCCCTGTAATTTACAAAGTGGTCACAAATGTTATTTGATTCTATGAAGGTCTAAAGACTCAATTCAAGGACGTCCAATTTTATGTACATACTGGTTGCTCTTGTTGTCTTTTTCTAATTATGTTGGGGTCGGCTACTATGCTAATCGGATGCAAAATGCCATTGAATTAGCAGAAGTATTATGCATACAATAGATACATTTATCAGCACTTTTTGAAAGTCAAAAAAAAAAATACATAAAAGACAGTCCCCCAAAAACGGCCAACCCTTCGCCACCGGTCCTGATTGCTTACCCCAAAGTAGACGATTGGGATCGTCGCCTAGGGCGCCTTCTTCAAACAAAAGCAGGCAGAAAATTGGGCATTATGTGGCAACACCCATAAATACAATAACACACAAGTGCTATAATATTATTATTATTATTCAGACGTCTAAACGGAGAATCTATGGCGTGGACTCATACAACACTTTTTTATAACTATTGAAAATAAACAATGACCTATTTACATCAATAGGGAATATGCATGTAATTTAAATATGGTTCGAATATTTTTTTTTCGAACTTCAATGGCAGAAAATATGAACTAAATCATTATTTTACTTTTTATTAGCGTCATAATTATTTAAAATTAAAAATAAAACTGCGAATTAAGCGCGGGAAATTAAAACGTTGTAAACAGTGAATTAAAAATATAAAAAAAATACATGCTTATACCCTATTAGGGCTGTGGGCATCCGCACAGTGCTCACAGCGGCGGATCCGCGCTTAAACACTCCTTGGTTAGATTGGTTGCCAGTGATTCAGAGTTTTGACTACTCGCAATGACTGTCAAATATACATATGGCAGCCGAGATCAACGGGTCAACGTGCTTTCCGAGAAACGGAGGAATCTTGTTAAGTAATGAATGGTCACCCATCTATAGGCGTACCTCAGCAAGCTTAGCTTAACCTGCGATCGAGCCGTACCTACGGCTATTTTTATTTAGCCACAAGTTCTTCCAAACACGACGCAATAAGTGGGTGTTTGACATTTAACTTCCCAAGCCTCTGATATAGTTTTTCCAAGTAGCGCTTATTAACCTTATTTCTGTCCTTTTCCTTACCTGTATTTTGTTTTTCATGAGCGAGCAGGACAGACATAATATCGTCGTTCTTCTCTTTCCCAGCAGTTTTCGCGCTGCTTGCATTGCTGGCCGCTTTCTCCAGTGCAGCATCCGTTGAATGGACGCTGTCACTCTGTTGATGTATCAAGAATATTATTTAAACTTAGGTTTTATATTTTGCTTATGCACAGCACATCAAGCCACCCCAGTCTGTCAAGCTTTTATTTCTATAAGTTTTCAACTATATTACAAAAAGAATAAGGTTCATGTTTAATTGTGAAAATTCGTAACTTTTGGGATAGTTGGATGTGCTGGCGTGTGCTGTAAGTCATCTAAAATCGATATAGGTACCTACATGTTTTAGATATACCTACTATTTAAACTTAGGTTTTATATTTTGCTTATGCACAGCACAACAAGCCACCCCAGTCTGTCAAGCTTTTATTTCTATAAGTTTTCAACTACAGGTATTACAAAAAGAATAAGGTTCATGTTTAATTGTGAAAATTCGTAACTTTTGGGATAGTTGGATGTGCTGGCATTAATACACATAAGTCATCTAAAATCTATATAGATAGATCATGTTTTAGACCTACATTGAGGTGAGAATACTACATTAAAGAGTCTTTAGGATGAAGAAAGGGAATACCGCCCTTTATCTCAATAACGTAGTGAGTGATACCTAACATAATCTTTTCTTTTTGTAATTTTGTACTAGGTATGTAATAAGATTTTTAAAAGGAAATAAACAAGATAAGTACTATAGGCAGTTATCAATATGTATCATCACCCTATCTATCAGGAAACGTACTTACCTGATTTCGTGTTAAACATAACACAAGTCATTTCTGAATGAATCACACAGTATATGCTCATTAACTGTCATATCGGAAGATACTACGTCGGAATGTAGGTCAAGTCACTTACAAAGGAGTTATTTTAAACGATCGAAATAGTTTTCACAATATAAATAAAGGGATGATTAATATTTTTATTGGAGCATTTTAAAATATAGATCGTCTTGTATTTGAACAATGTACGTCGATATCACAAATCTGGTTATAGCCGGCATATCTGTATATGGACTAATGACCCACTTAAAGCAATATAACTGCGTCTTTTGAAAATAATTTTAACGTTAAAGTTACTGATAAGTCTCTATAAAAAAGCCTTTGTGAGACGGTTTGTAAATCCCATTATGATAAGCTCCAACATGCAGTCATAACATAGTGCCAGTTCAAAGGTTTATAACAGACATAACTTCACGTATTTATTCCTCGAAGGATTTGGCAGAGAACTACCAAACCTGTAGTATACCCCACATTTTGCCAGTTATGTTTAAGTTACATGTATTAGAGGCGAGCTTATTGTCACCAACAAAACATCCGGGCTGTTTGTTACTGAGAAATTCAATATCACTTAGCCCGACCCAGGGATCGAACCCAGGACCTCACTCTCAGCAGTGGGTTTTAGCAATATAGGTAGGTATCCTAAGTGCAAGCAAATCCCTTCTTGTCAAACTAAACTTTTTTTAGAATGTTTTCATCTTTTTCTTTTATAATACAATGAGAAAAGGACGGACATTTGCCAGAGCTCTCAATTTCTTCTTATTAAGTTCTTATTTACCTCACCATCTGTTCTTATCTTTGTCCTTTTCTAAAGCTGTAGGTCAGAAAGAGATGTCGAGTCTCTATTTTTTTTTAAAGAAATTCAATTAAGACAGCTTTTCACACATCTCGTCTTATTTCTTGAATTGTTAACTTTTCGACTCTTAACTATTTATATTACCTGTATGTACTGTATTTTTATCGACTTTCTTTTCCTAAACTATATTATGTGGAGGCTTGTCATTAGCTAAATTTTTTATATTACATTCTTTATTTTAATGGATTGTTTGTTGATAGTTTGTAGGCCTTCTTAAAAATAAAATAAATAAACATCTTCTCTTTTCAATAAATTATTGGCAGAATATTTGAAGCTAAATAATCAAAGTCAAATACTTGGTCATTAGCGGCGATAGTGCTCTCCACCATCCATACGGGCCGCTCCTTGCGCAGCGCGCTCGTGTCGTTCGCGTTGTCCGCCTCTCCGATGGTGACGTCGACGCGCGTCTCTTCAACCAGCATGCCTTGGTTGCGCGTCGCCTCGCCCGACCATTCCTGACCTGGGGGACGCTGGGCCATCTGTTTTGAGTTCAATCTGAAAGGAGGTCATACTCTTAGTAAGTATGTAGCTACCTAAGATATCGACAAAAATGTGTACTGTACCCTAACAGGGTTTAAAGACCGTATGACGACGACTATTTTGAGAACAGTAAGTATGTAGTATCTTGCCCATTCTTCTCCATTCTAAACTCCCTTTTGGAAGGAGCAACTAAAATCATTTACATATTTAATTTGGAGTATCCTAATAGATACAATATTAAAATTTTACACTAGTAGTTAATTGTAAATGATTAGGTACCCTCTGATCGTGTTAATGTCGACTGGCTCTGGTTCTAATATCTCTGGCGACAGTTTGATGCCTTCCACCTCTCGAAGCAGAATGTACAGTGTTTCTAGCTGTTCGTTGAACTTGGCCAGTAATAATCTGGAGTCTTTTTTCGGGAGTGCCGACTGGTCCTCCTCCACAACTTGGTTACAAAATGTGCAACGGAATTCTTGTGTCATCATATCGTATAACTGATCTGCCTGCAAAAATAGAATTCCGTTCAGATAACATTACGCGATACCTACTCCTGATGGCTGTTGTACAGGCATGCTACAGTAGTTTTCTAAATCATATCCCATAAAAAAAATGAACTCTCACTCGTTGAGAAAATATCCTTATATCTAACTGACAATAATAGTGTTAGGCAATGAAAAACAAAGCTAGAAGACCATAATAGAGAGTGCCTTGATTCAGGAATGGGCTTTGGGTTAACAGGGACATAGGTACCTATAAGATTGGTCATAATACTTTTAATCAAATTTTATCTGGCCTTAAAATAACAGCTGTAGATGATATGTTTTAAACTCTAGGTAATATTCGTGACCCATACTAACCCAAAGTATGGGTCACGAATATGGGGCGGCCTTGAAAGACGGATTTAAAGTGGGATTTTAAGCTATGAATTAACATTAAAACGCATTACCGAAAAAACTTGCAAGTATCAAACTCTGCGAGTCAAAGTTACTCTACAATTAAAGTTGATGCTAAAGCTATAATGACAAAACAATGGCAACATTTTTTTTAAAAGTTTGTAACTTTTTGTTATAGTTGGGTCGCGGTCCATTCTACTTTGGGACGCACTGCTCTGTGTGATAAAATTAAAGAGATTTTTCCAACTGCTTTAAGTCAAGTATTCGACGTTAAATTATTCTTGTTGACTTACTTCAAGATCTGTGAATGTTTTGCCACACGAAGGGCATTTGAAGCTGGCGCGACTGGTGGCGTCGCGTTCCTCTGTCTCCATACGTTTTCGCATAAGATCTAATTTGTATTTAACTACGTTTACGAATGTTTTATAATTAATAAAATAGTAGTTTACTTTCTGTGCTTTCCCGTCTGGTCCTAAAAAGAGAAAAACGATGAAGAGGGGTGACATATGAAATACTTTGCACTGGCAATCCTCTCATTGGGACAACATTTATCAGGGGATTGTAACAGAAAGTGATTTTATGTTGTTAGTTTCACAGTCGAGCGACTGAGCGATACAGTCGAGTGGTTTTATGTAGATCAATGGAAAGTAGCACTTTAAATAACAGTCTCGTGTCATAACATAAAGTCTTATATATTATGGAAACAAATAACCCCTCGCCTAGTCAAGAGCGGATTTAGCCATCGAGTTAGAGGTGATTCGTAGTTGAAGCCTAGACAAAAAGCGAAAGAACTGTAGGTGAAGCAGAAAGAACTGTCAGACTCTTACTGACTAAAACCCATCCATGTTCTTCCTAATGCCCTTTGCGTTTCAGGGCCGCAGTGACATTTTCGAGCCGGCAGAACCCCGGCAGGCACTGGCTCTAGCGGACCCCGTCTTACACAGCCCACCTACCGACCAACTCGCCCTTGGGCCTATTTACACATAGGTATGGTTATCAAAACAACGGAACACATTTTGCTAACCTGGGTAAATCTTCGAGCATTTCAACAACCGCCATTACCGTCCCCCAAATGTTAATGAAAGAGTTATGTTAAAGTCCAATGTAATAAGAGTCGAGTCTATTGCCATAAATCGGGCACAAATCCAGACTCTGGGCTTCTACTGAGAAGTTCCAAATAGAAAAACTCTAACGAAAAGAAAGAGAATGAAGAAATAGAGGTGAGAGGGATGGGTGGGGTGATGAGCATCGAAGATTTACCCATCTACTCCTTTTACTGCTTCATTCGTTGCTAATAGGCATAGGTAGTAACCTTAAACGTAGGTGGCCAAACTGATAAAGTTAATTTATTGTTCATAAGTACCTGTTTCCATTTTTAATCTCACTTGGATGAATTTGTCGTTTTTTAATGTGGCTATTCGGGCCCGCAACATTTTTCTTTCGAATTTTAAAAGTTCACAAATGTCATCTTCTTTCATACCTGAGAATAAAAGCTCAGCTTTAAAATCACAATCACAAAATACGGTCGAATTTCAATAACATGGGGATTGTGGCTAAATATTAACACGGGTCGATCGAAGGTAAAGGTACGCTTGACGAGCCCTGGTCCGTGAAAAAGTGACCATTCAATACATATTCAGGACTCCGCAGTCGCTTCATGTAAAACACTGGTATTCACCTGCATCCGGTTAAACTAGAAGCCGACCCCAACACAATTGAGAAAAGGGTGGGCAGATAATGATCGATAACATTGGGCATATCCAAGGACGTGGTGAGACTCCTGTTTATAGATATCCAAAGCCGGTGTTACCTAGGCCTACTTACCTAAATGGGTTCCCCGATAGCTACACTACATAGCATAACATCACGACTGCATTCCTTGCAGGGTTAAGCAGAGGTGGAGGTACCTATAGGTACACCTATAACATATTAAAGTAACATGTGACAGGGGGCGAGACTATTACCTATTCCTCAAAAGACCATTATCAGACACAAATCTGCCTTGTTCTTACATAATCTGACCAAGATAATGTCTGGACTTTAAAAGAGACTGTGACCTCTGAGTTTCTTTCGGTGTTTCTTCTCAGAGTACCCAGATAGCGAAATACCTACTCTTCTTTTTAAAAAAAGACATGTAAAAGTGATTATATGAACCCATTTACAGAAATAAATATCATTTATCATTTACCATCTACCTATGGACCCACAAATCCAGACTCCTAATGGAAAAAGCCAATAAAATCTTACCTGACGCAGGAATCGAACCCAGAACCCCAGCAGTAGCGTAGTGCTTACTACCTCTACGCAAGCGAATCAATCAGCTACCATACCTACCTTATAATCACAGATCATATTTCCATAGTAACAAACGCTTAGCCTATTGACGAGTATCCCGAAATAGAGCGGAGAGCATCTCAACAGATGGCACGCAAATTGAGCTAGATTCCCGTGTCAATTATTTTGTTGAGCTCGTACGGATAAACTATACCAATCCAGCGTCCATTTAGGTTTCTTTATACCTACTAAGACAAGTAGGTATACCTAAACAACTAAATGAAATTACTAAGTAGGTATAATAGGAGGCTTGTTTTCCCAAAGGGGTAAGTAGGTAGGTAATCAAAAAAAAAAACATTTTTTCCAAATTAAGCTGAGGATCAGCACTTTTTGAACGTCAAAATTACCTAAGAAAGACAATTCCTCGAAGGGTCCGCCGTTTGCTACTTCTTAATGTAGGTTAGTATACTTAATACCTAAACCTACATTTGGCCAGTTACCTTCGTGACTTTCACCGACCTGGGGATCGAATCCAGCAAGTGAGCATGTTCGCATTACCTTTACCTGTACTTAAAATCTCGTGTCACGATGTTTGTCGTTGATAAACTCCGAAACAACTTGGCTAATTTTTATAAAATTTGGATTACTGGGTGTAATTTGGGCAAACTTATGAGATAAGATGGTTTGTATCTCGATTACTGACCTCAATGTTTTTTTTATTTCAAATTAAATTATTATCTATAGTAAGTACACAGATAACAGACAGATGGCAGTGTCTGTAAACTTGCGTACCACGTGACCGGGATAGCTATTTACTATAGTACACTTATGTAATATAATTATTACATAAACTAGCTGTGCCCGCGACTTCGTTCGCGTGGTTGATAACAAAAACCGAAACCGGTTGTCCGAAACAAAAACGCGTCGCTTAGATTAGAGTCAATATACCCCACTCAAGATACTTGGTATAGCATTTTTTTTGTCGAGAGCAGTATTAGGTAGACCGGGGACAAAAGTAACACTTTTTGTTAAATTACCTATAACACAAAATCTACTCGCTTTATCCAAAGTTTGGATCATTTTGGTAGTAGGTTAATTTCATTGTCTTTAAGCTTTTACTTTTGAATTACACTTAAATTGTATTTATCGTACAGAAAATCTAGTTTGAATTCGAGGGGTGTCACTGCTACTATTGACCCCTAGTATGGGTCAATTGTAACAACATTTTAAAAGACAATAAAAGACAGAGTTGGTTAATATTACCACTAATATACTCAAATATAGAAACAGACAAACATATAAACAGACAAACAGACAAAAATTTCAAAAATGGTGGAAATGAGTTCTGCTGGTTATCCTTTAACACGCTGGCAATTTTTCTTTTTTATATTTTCAATGTACAAAAACGACTTTTCTACAGATTTATTATATGTAAGTATAGATTTTAGGAAAATTTTTCATGTTATACAAATTTTACATAAGGTTTTTTTTCTAGTTTAAATTTCTGATCGTGTCCCAAATAAATGTATTTTCTTTCATTTTTTTCGATCTAGCCTGTCCCTTTGCTGTCCTACCTCAGCGACAACCTTTTTTTTTGAGGGGTGGAAAATCCGGGGGGTGGAGGGGTCTGTCAGACTCTTACGGACTAAAAACCACCCCGTGTTCCTTTTCACACCTGCGCCGGGGGTCACGGGAACAGAAGATACTTCCGCGACCCCCCGCGGGCCTCGCCAAGTCAGCGAAGGGAGTGAGGTGTAAGACTCCCCTCGCGACGTCTAAGAGGGGCGCGCGTGAACACGACGCGCCGCCACCTCGGGTCCATGTACGTGGGGGGCGGCGGACATCCCGCGTCCCTTCCTGCACCCATTCAGAGGGGCTGGAAGAGAGCATTGTCCGCCCTCCGCCTGCGCCCGGTGCGTCTGCTGCTTGCCGGGTGAGTGGAGGTAATCTCCCTCTCCTCTTCCACAGCCTCCAACAACCGTTTCGCAGAAGGACACCACTGCGTCTCAGGACTCGACGCTGCCGACCATCCTCTCGACCACCTAAGCCAAGGTCCGTAGGTAGGTATCCCATAGGGGATGTCTATAGTGAGTCCAAACAAAAAAAATGTCGTATAGGTACGTACATGGATTCCTTACGAGCATGTCTACTATGAGAGCATCCTCAATCGTGTAAAAGCCTCGAACAACAAGTCGTGCCAACTGCTTCAAGCTGCTGGGCACTTCCGTCACCAACCGTTCCTCAGTCATAATTATCTGGAAAAAAAAATTTTGTGATGAACTTAGGTACGCCATTTCATTATATCTAAACATATATCACGCCAGTTATCCGAAGGGTTCACAAGGAATCACAAAGGTGGACCACTAAACCTGTTATTTTATACACCCACATTTCGCTAGTTATGTGTAAGGGCCGGCGAAGACTTGGCGTTATCCCATGAATAATCAATATAATCGTTGTGTCTTTAAAAATAAAGTCGGAAATAAATTGCGTACTTCTATCGGCACTAATGCTCTGCGATTAATGGAAGTTTATTTATTTTCAACTTTATCTCAATCGTTACAAGGTTGATAATTGTTTACCAGTGAAAACCGCACTACACTGCGCCCCGCTAGTGTGCTAGCTTTAAGTTCTATGCAATCAAAGACATTCAATAAACTTTAAATCTCTTTGTATGCAATAAGGCACAAAAACCAGACTCCGGGTTGCTACTGAGAAATTCCAGATTGAAAAATTAAATCTTTTGACCGCTTGCGACCATTGGCCCAAGAAGGCAGTCAGTCTAATTATATACTTTAGGTAGGTACTTCAATTGTGAATCACCACGTTTGCGTCCATGTTCATAAGATTTTGAACTAGGTAAGCCTTTGGTTTTAGTGTTGTATCAACCTAATTCAACGCGTATTGGGTCCCTCATACTAAAATAAGGGTAAATAATAATGGAAAAAACACTTTTCATAAAAACAATTTTATTCATTATTTAGGTAGGTACTTACATTATTTTCATTGACAAAATAATATTACATCGTAAAACTGTAATCAATACGTACATAAATAAAAGTATTCTAAAAATTAAAGATGCCTATATAACTGTCAGCGTTACGAAAAATATTACAATTCACTCTTTGTATGTATAATATAGAACTTTTAAATCGTTTGGCAGTATGTACACTTTATTTACTTTGGACATATCACTTCAAACACATATTGTTATCAATCACTAGGGAGACATTCAGTCCAATTTTGTTGTTTAACTATCCTACTTTAAAAAAACATAGCTGCAATTTAAATTACGATTTTGGCTTACAAATAAAACTAATTATAAACGGCAACTTCATTCTTTCTGAAACTGGGCAAGTTTGGTATTAAAGTTGAATTATGTAAATCAGACTATTTAAGAACTGCTTTAGAGTAAAGAGCATGTCAATTGATTATTGTTAAATCACAAATGCAAAAACTCAACTTGAGTGGCAGAATGAGTCATTCAATCAATAAAGGTACTATTTTCAAGCCTTACAAACATTACTCTGCAAATAATATGCATTTGATGATTTTTATTATTGCTTACAATCATGTAAGTTGTCATACAACAATGACTAAAAAATAACAAGAAACAAGTTGAGATAGCAAAACTAAAATACTATAATAATATATTCAAAACTACACAATGAATACTAAAAAAATCTAAATTAAAATTTACAAGAGACAACTAAAAGCTAGCCTCTACTATAAATAAGAATACCAAAGTACTAACAAAAATCAGTCTTGGATTTAATTTGAAATCATAAAAGAAATATAAAATTAGTTTGCCACTTATTTATAAACATAATTACTTATAAAATAACGAATTATTTTTACAAATTGACCATTAAATTCAATTGCTTGCATGATAAAAATCATTTTAAAAGTATTTATAAATTTGAAGGGCAAGAAAATTCATACATGTTGCAACTGGGTCAGATTAGAACAAGTATGGATATTTTTAAATAGAAAAACTGTTGTAATTAGTTTCTAGTAAGACATTGCCCCAAATAAATGACACTTGGTGGATACTATTTAATAAATAATTAAATTAGGTCCTAAAAATATCATACAAAATGGTTTGCCTAGATTCTAATCATTCAAATTTACACTTTCAATTCATTCTGGGTGAGTTCTTTCCAAAATAAGTTGAATACTGTCCAGTGTTTGGTAAATGATCCTAAAGTTGGGGCGATCACTTGGACTGTGACTCCAGCACTGTTTCATCAAATCATACACACAACGAGGTGTATTGTCTGGACATGCAAGAACATTTCCATCTTTAAGGAATCTTACAACTTCCTCATGTGTCATACCAAAATAAGGTTGAAGAGCAAATGAAAATATTTCCCAAAGGCAAACACCATATGCCCACACATCTGATTCTAATGTATACTTATTATACAGTATACTTTCTAAAGGCATCCATCTCACAGGGATAGCATCATGCTCATCACCCTTGTAGTAGTCTTGTAAGTATATTTTGTGGGACAACCCAAAATCTGCTATTTTCACCACCATATCATCATTGATAAGGCAATTTCTGGTTGCTAAATCTCGATGGACAAACTTCCTATCTGATAGGTAGACCATACCAGATGCTATCTGTCTAGCAACATGTAGCAGATCTAAATGACAGAGGGGAGTAACAAGCAATCTAAGATCTTCCCTGTTTTCAACAGGTGGGAAATTGGTGGCTGTACTACAAGCTCTCAAATATTCATTTAAATCACCCTTTCCCATAAACTCAAACAATAAACACATAGGACGTCCAATAGCACACACACCAAGTAGTTTTACAATATTTGGGTGATCAAAGTCAGCTAACAAACAAGCTTCTCTTTCAAAATCCAATTTTAAGTCATGGGAAGCCTCATCTTTGAGCATTTTAACAGCAACAAGAGTAAATTCTTCTTCGGGGATTAGTCCAGGAGCTCTAGCTTGAAACACTCTTCCAAAAGCTCCTTGCCCTAAATCCCTGATGTATATTATATTGTTCCTTGGAAACTCCAATTTTTCCAGTTTAGGATTAAGCTGTGCACCTGTTGTATGATAAGCTAAATTACTAGGAAGTTTATCCAGGTCTATGTCCATATTGGGTATATTTCTGCGGCTTGATAAATTACACTTAGAGTAATGATTTTTAACAAAATAATGGCACAATAAAGCTATTGAAGCTATTCCCAAGACACATCCAAGGCCACCAATTGAGAGCAATAGTACAAATGTAGGTGTAAAGTAATTCTCCATAACAATATTATTTGGTCCGTTACTATTGTCAAATTCATCACTAGTGTTGGCACAAGATGGAATATCACAATGTTCCCATCGCACATTAGGATTCATTGTATAGCACCATGGCTTGATCTCCTCACCTCCAGCATTTCTGCAATAATTTGTGGCATTCTGAACTTCTGGAAAAACTAAAGGTGGTCTAGTATGTTGATGAGGTGATTGTGACTCCCAAGCTTGGCAAGCTAATCCAGTTTCTGTGACATTCATGGTGCCCTGGTAATAGCGGCCATTATCTCTGTAACATGTTGTTGTAACTTGACTGTAGTCCATATTTGTAATTCCAACATTATTGCATGATACCTGCAGTCCTTTTCCTGAAAATTTTGGCAGATTTTCACATTCAGGAAACCGAAAATGGCCTCTGTTTTCAAAGAAAACTCCACGGCGTTTTTGCTCTTCAACAACTATCCAATCATTGTAACAAAACTGCATTTTAACAGCCATACAGTCTTCTAAACAAAGTGGCAGTGCAAAATATCCTACTCCATCTTTATCTATGCATTTGGGGAAAGCATAGGCACACAATAGTTTTTCTGCCTTACTTCGACAAGGCTCTTTGAGTTTCGATATCATTTCTTTCCAAAGTCCAGTTGTAATTTTCTCATTGTCAAAACCTCCTGTTTGGTTATACCATACGTACCCAGTTGAATACTTTTTACATATTTGTCCATTGTATGGTCCACAGTATAGATGCACAGAATTTATAAGAAGAAGCACAATAAATAATTTGTAGTAAATGTCCATTGTTTTATTTTACGGGAGATAAAGACTTGATGTACAAGGCATTGGTTCCTTGCATTTTACTCTAGAACTAAATACAACATGCTAAAACACTTGTACAATGGCGGACGTAGTTATTTTATTATGTATTGATTTTAGCTTCGCAAAGCAAAAGAAGCACAGTGAACGAACAATGGTGAGCAACCCGATAAATGTCACAACATGACAACACTCACAGCTGCAAAAATACTAATAAGTTTCAATAGTGTTACTAAACACGACTATTTTCGGGTAAAACGATTAAAAAAATACAAGATGCATTAATTAATAGTATTCTAGTAATAGTATTCTAGTAGTGCCTAAACAATGAATTCGTCGATATTTATTGAAATGGTCACCAAATCAATTGTTTTACATTTATATTAAACGAAATTTAGTCGATTTTACGTACAGTCGTGACACGATAAAAATCTTCAGCATGGCAACACAAGTCTTGGGTTTAGAAAGTTGGTAAAGTGAATGTCAAAATAATAGAAAAGATACGAACCGAGTTAAAATCTTGTGAATGGCTGCAATTGAGAAAGTTAAAGTCGTCGTCCTTGGTGATTCTGGTAAATGAAATCTCAATATATATTAGCACACTTTTTGTATATTTGCACTGGTAAATCATTAAAAAATACACTATTTTCACGGTCTAACTTGTCGTTTGCCAACATGACTGTAGCCATGACACCTTTGAAGGCTTGCCAACCTTTAGGATTTGTTTATTTTGGCGGGAAATACCGAAGTGATTCTACGACCGAGATTTGTTGAATAAAATTGCTCTCTTTATTTTTTGAATAATAATTAGTCAGCTGTTTCGTACCTTTTGTAGATACGTGTAAACAGGCGATTTTGGGGTCTATCTTGAAGTAAAAGTTGTACCTACTTAACAATATGACTGAACGTTGAGTAGGACAAAAACCTAAAAATAATAAAAAAAAATATTAATAAATTTATTTGCAAAAAAATAATCTCGAGAAAATCTTCTACTTTAATTTTTAGATATTTTTTAGGTTGGTCAGGGCGATAATTCTCAAACATTCAGAAAAAAAAACACAACTCGGAAACTTTGAAAAGTCGTGGAACATACATGAGGGTGAGTCGGATACCCCACGATACAAGGGACCGAAATTTTATATTAGGACGTCAATGTTCCGGCCACCTTGTATGAGCTGACCAGCGAGGCTAGGCAAAGTGAATACGATGACAAGGCAGTGATCAAAATATTGCGATGTGTAATTAGGTACATCGTGAAGTCAGCCGAATCGCCGTCTGTAGGCCCATCTTCTCTCGAACAAAATCGTTAGGAATAAAAGGACCTGCCCTTACCTCCCAAACTAACTTTTACGGAAATCGAGAATAACTTGTTAGAAGCTCATGGCCATTTTATTTTTTATTTTTATTTTTATTGAAAGGAATAGCAAACAGTTACATTATAAGAACTTATAGCTAATTTAACTAAAAACAATTTTAACAATAATATAACCCACAACGCTATCCACAGGTAGACATAAAAGTTTAAATAGTAAAGGAAGTAATCGCTAGGAGTTTAAATCGCAGTTCGCGCTTTTAAAATAATGAGCATAAATAAAGTTAAAATGTAGGCAAAGATAAAAAGAGAGGCTACAATGTATGGGGTTTATTTAGTAAAGAGGAGCGAGTGAGGCTTTTAAATCTACTCATTGGACAATTAAAGATGTCAATATACTCGAAATTATTATTATATGAGTCAACCATACGGCGGACAGGTGAGCGCTGGCCAGAATTAGTTCGGCAATGGTTTAAAGCAAAAAGAGTACCTGCGCGCACCTGTCGTCTATGGATGGTTCTAGGTACAGCGTAGCAGATCATGTTAATAAGATCTATACAATTAAATTTGTTTCTTACAATTTTATATAAAATAATGGCTTCAAGGTATTTTCTACGAGAGCTAAGGGACAGGAGCTTGTACTTGCTGAGTAATTGCGGGTAAAGTAGGTAGAACTTATGGCATCTGTAGTGCATGGCACGTAAGAATTTGTACTGAACATTTTCAACCATTTCAGCATATTTTTTGTAGAAGGGGTTCCATACTGAGACTGCATACTCTAATTGTGAGCGAACTAGGGCCTTATACAAGCATAAATAAGACGAGGTTCTCTTCTCTCTAGATTTTATCTCGCCAACTCATACAAAACAGATCTAAACAAAACCCTGTCGTGCAAAGCCACCTTAGCAGGGAAGAAAGGCGCAAGCCTTACATTGTTTGGGGCGGGATGTCCATCGAGCAATATCGATAGGTATATTGTGAATAGCAATAACTTTATAAGGTGTCCGGTCACAGCAGGCGAATTACCAGAAAATACACCAGTAGTGGCGATATAGTCCGTTCCTTTCCACCCTATTCGTTTAACCAGCTGCTAATCCTTCACTTGGACATAGGTAGCCTTGGATAGATTAGAAGGCTTTATGTAAACTTCGGAGACCGTTTGGTCAAAGCAAGGAAAACCTGCTCAACCTGCAAGTGTGGTGCTGTTAATCAAATGATAGGAAACCTGATATCGGGTTCTGTTAAATATAGCCTGGTGTCTGCAGGCTATTGCTTGAAATTCTTAGTTAAGTTCTTGGACGACTCAATATTGATTGGTCAGATATTATTTTGAGTCCCAAGCCAGTGAACCTGAAGAATGGCTGGAAATCTATTCGATTTTGGTCGAAAGATTAATCTGACGCAGTTTATTCTTCGTGTCGTAAAGTGATGACTTTTACGCTTCAATTATGTTTTCCATCTTGTGTCAGACGCTACGACATCTTGTTAATAATGAGGGACCTTCTATCTTCTTGAGGTTTTAACTAACCTCTTTTATGACACATGGTTAAACATTTACTTTGTTTTAGGTGTAGGAAAAACCTCGCTGACGTATTTGATTGCACACAATAAACCACTATTGTCACCGGGATGGACTGTGGGGTGTTCCGTAGAGGTAAAGCTACACAGGTACAAGGAAGGCACACAAGCACAAAACACATTTTTTGTGGAGCTATGGGACGTCGGAGGCTCAAACGGTCACAGAAATACTAGGAACGTGTTTTATCAGCCTACTCATGGTGCGTATGAATGTTGTTCGTTGAATATTTGCGATCTTCGTGATCTAACTCCATATTTAACTCTTGACCGTCAAGTCAGAGTGCGACCCCGCAGCAAGCTATGAATTAATGCTTTTAATATGTCTTGCATGCGTAGCATGAACACATTGAACACCGAAGAAACGGCCTTTGTCTACAGACGAATCGGCAAAGTGACAGATTATATAGACAGGAACCTCAATCTGTCAAATTTCTTTCAATACACCTGCCTGCGTAGCATGAACACTTAATTTCTTTTCTTCCGAGACACGACAAAGACCGTTTCTTCGGTGATCATGCTACGCGTGTTGTAGTTGTGACACGTGGCGTGTTTGGCATATTTTCTTTGTCATCCATGATACATGACTGTGGCGGTTAAAGGGTTGTTTATTTTCATTTATTTTATTAGTAAGTGATGTCAAAAAGTAATGAGAGCCGGTACTATTTTGGCATTTTCTATTTCTATTACTTACCTACTGACAGCATCACATTAATATTGCGAGTTCTGAAAGTATGTACCTACTAAAAACAAAAAGTGCACTGTTCAAATGCTTGCAGTATTAAGTGGACATGTGGTCCTTCTGATAGGTCTATAAGTGGCTTGGCCCCAAACGGCATTTTGTGGTGCTTCAAAAGTACTTAAGTATGTAGGTAGAAAGATAGGGCCTGACTGACTGGGATTGGTATTTACAGCCAGAAGGAACAGCAACATATTTCAGAACTAGATACCTACATTCATTTAGGAAATATGCATTTGTACCAATAGGGCACAAATACAATATATTTCCTATATGAATGCCTTTTCATTGAACGCTTAAAATCGATAATGTCGAAATATAGTCTTTGTAAGTTCCGTGTGGAGCTCGCCTTGTTTGCGAGACTCGGTTTCTTCTATTGATATGAAACAATAAAAAGTATTTCTGGTTTAGTGACTTGATTTCCCTGTTCCAACCCGAGGATCAAACCCGAGACCACGTGCTCAGCAGGGACACTTCTACAAGTCGTTAATTAACTCATCATAGTAATAGGTATTAGATCAAAATCCAAGAATAAATTTATATTTTCAGGAATCATTCTGGTGCATGATTTAACTAATAGAAAAAGTCAAGTTAATTTACAAAAATGGCTGTCTGAGATTTTGAATCAAGACAGTTCAAACCCTATTCCTCATGTTGACGTGGATCCGGAACAATTTCTCGGTTCTACTCAGGTATGTCACTTGTGGGAACAATTTGTTAAAAATACAAAAGCGAGCACTATGAACAGTTTTGTCCTTAATTATCCTTATTTGATAGTGTTCAGTCCAATTCGCGGCCTTGACCAAAAATGTTCTTGTTTGTTATTTAATAAAACTACACGTGAACGAACGTTTACCTCTGCACTCTTTCTTTACTCTATATTATACTGTATGAAGCTACGATTACCTGGAGCCTTTATGGCTGCTTTTTCCGCCAAAATTGATGAAATTCATCATCAGTTTCTGTAGCCCTATCACGAATATTTGACATAAGCGTAAAGCAAATTCGGTTGGGCTACAGTTGTCGAAATCGACGGTTTAATTTCCTTCACTCCCTGTGAGTTCCTCATATAAAGTTTAACCTTGCCAAATTTCTCACTCAAACGTGCGCGCACAATTCTTTAAAAGGGACCCAAAGTGCTCGCTTGGCGTATTGATATTGTGCATGATTTGTCGTAACGTATAAAATTTCAGATTCCTATATTAGTAATTGGAACTAAGTTCGATATGGCAGAAGAGAAACAAAGAAAGAATCAGTATAGAAGGTTAGCTAGCAGCATAGCAGAGCAATGCGGCGCTGATGAAATATTCGTAAACTGTCATCAGGCGAGGTGGGTAGTCTAATATTAAGTGTTTGTTATTGTCTATACTTCTGTACTAATATAAAATAATTTATTTATTAACTTATTAAGAGGAAAGATTTAATTTTTAGTTTGTTTATTGGAATTTAACTAAAACACGACTATACTTACTAATTTAAAAAAATCTTACACCATTAAAAAGCTATTTTATCATCGAGTAACATAGGTATATTTATATTAATGCGGACAAAGTCGCGAGAGAAGCGCTAGTTATGTTTAAATGAGGAGGTCACTTATAATTGACCATGTTACCTGCAACTTCTGAGTTTGTATAGGTACCTATTATCATTCTGTAAAACAAATCCAGGATAAGAATTATCCTGGAGTTGCCTCTGCCAAATAACAAAACGATCGGTTCGGTGTTAGGCGTAAAAAGTTATCAGCAAGAATTACACATAGTATTCATAAACTCACACCTTTTTCCCATTGGGGTTAGTTTAGTTTCAATTATGTTGTAGGTATTAGGTTTTTTAAGGTCTTTATTTCTAAATGTTGCTTTTAATCTTCCTTTAAACGACATTGCTATTTTACAATGTTTTTAAACCTTTAGCCACATTAATTAACATTATTATTCTGATCTAATTACAAATTCATTGTATTCTTACTTCTGTTTATAGATCATTGGCTGCAGGTTCAAGCAACTCCGTAAAACTAACTAGGTTCTTCGATAAAGTACGTATTACACTAACTATATTTTTATAAATATTAATATTTCATAAATTTATTCAATGGATACTTACGGGTCACACTCGCTAGACAGTTTAACATCATAATTATATTAGGTATATTTTCCGGTTTTTGTGTAAACAATAGGTAGGTAGGACCTAACATTACCACATTCCCGGTTTACGCTACCGGCTGCCGTACCAGCAAATTCCGCTTAGGTTTGAACAGACTACTAACTATAAACGAAATAAAACAGTAATAAATCTAGAGAAATACTTTCTGAGACTTACAGACCATAAAGAAAATAATACGATAAGTGTTTAATTTCTTAAATTTTTTATGAGTGATGAATGAATTTTAATTACACATACTTCTGCAACAACGCAACATCGACCACTGTTTTTATCTTTTCAAAATGGTACGTGGATATGCACTCCATTCAAAAACATTCGTACGTATCCCTTTCGTCACCTTAGAAAAAAAAAAGTGTTTACGGCTATTTAATTTCTTCAAATATATGTTCTTGGAGGAGCTTGTGGCTAAATTATGACCGCATGGGTCGATCGAAGGTTAATCTACGCTTGACGAGGTCGGTGCGTGGATGGGTGACCATTTATTACATACCAAGACTCCTCCGTGCCTCGGAAAGCACGTCAAGTTGGTCCCAGCTGTCATTTGTAGATCTTTGACAGTCGTTACTTGTAGTCAGAAGCCCGAAAGTCTGAAAATGTTACCCAGTTACTGGGTTGTGGAGGTCTGACAGGCAGTTGCTCCATGTAAAACACTGGTAGTCAGCTGCATCCGGCTAAACTGGAAGCCGACTCCGACATAGGTACATAGTTGGGAAAAGTCTAGGCAGATGATGAAGTGTTCTTGCCAATATAGTTTCCCAAAGTTATCTATTAATTTCCGGACATCATTTTTTTTATCAATGGCGTGATCCATTATCTAAATAGAGGAGATAGATTACTGAGAACACCATCGATAAAGATTACATCGAACCCAAATATGTAATAACCACTTCCGATTACTTTTTAGGTGATAGAACGACGGTATTATTCAAGAGTGAGTCCGTTTACGGACAAGCGGCGTCCCCCACCCTACATAATGGCCACATCCACACCGCTTTCAAGTAACAAACCTGCACAGTACATGAGCCCTCGGTTCTACCATATGGACTGATTTGACAATGGCATGATCTTTGTTCTCTTGTATCATTCCAGTTTATATATAAAGTTGTTATGAATATCAATTATTGAGTTTTTTTTATTCCAATCCCGTTGCGACAGTTACCTACCTTTATGCGTCACTAGTGCCAATAGAGTACCAGCCTGTAGCCTGCTAGTAGCAGTGATAAGGTGTTTTTGTATTGAGCTCACACCATTAAACATTTAACATAACACTATTGACGTGAGTAGGCTAGGTACTTGTAATTGGCTTTCTGGTGACTATGGTTTCTTTTTTTTTGTTTTTATTAGCTGTAAGTTTAATATACTGGTGTTTGTTGTCCTTAATAAGATAAAATAAAAAAAAATCCTCTATGTATGTACTAAATAAATAAATAGATAGATTAGTGGTGTGACCGGCAAAATGCAAAGTCATAGCTCCTCCTGACTTTTCGTATATTGATCACAAAAACGGTGAAGGTGAACATCGCGAGGAAACCGGCATGCCTGAGAGACATTCCTCAACGTTAAATGATGCCAAGTAAGAGGCCCATTGGCGGCATAAACTCTGACACCAGGTTAGACAAATAGACACCAACCACATGAAATGACGAAGAAAATAGAGTACCAGGATCAAAACTAATAACTGTTGTTTTCTCACGAAAATTAGGCGTCCTTTTACGAAGCCCTTAGGGCTTAACACAATGCTTCCCTGGACAGGGTGCTCGAATTGATGTGTTATTTCTTTCTAATATAACAGAAAATATATACAATTTCTAATGATACCTGATCCATTGTATTATACTTTGTAAGTAGATAGATCTCCAAAACTACAGATCCGATTTAAATAATTCTTTTGCTAATGGGAAGATTTGACGAGTGCTATAGGACGTGCTTTATGGTAGGTATAGTAGACCTCATGCAGGTATGCGAACAAAGTTGCGATTAGAAGCCAGTTTCTAAATAAGTATGAGAAAATGAAACATTTGAATTCTACAAAAGAAAGACGTTAAACCTTACTATACTTATATTCAAATATTTTATTGTAATTTCAGTCGTTTATGTACAAAGTACCTATTTAATTTCAGGAATACACATTTTGACTTATAGAAAGGTCGATTATAAAGCCCATATGCGAACGTAGTCAACTTGTAGAGACGCATCCTGTCCATCATTAGAGTTCAAGTTCCAGGTAGGCAGCCATTGCCATCTTGCATTCCAGAAGTCACGTGGGGCCTGGGAAATAAAAACGAATTAAAATGAGAAAGAATAAAGAAAGAAAGAAAGAAAGAAAGAAAGCCACACATTTGAGCTGTCATTCCATACCAACTCTAAGCATTGATACTTCACTTCACAATTTTTTTCACATAAACATGGGCTCACATATAAGGGGTTCTACCTCCATCAATAAACGTCTCAATTCCAAACGCAGGGCTCAATGCTCATGGTGCAGGAAGTCATAACCAAGGTTTACGAGTATCGAAAAAAATACGTATTTAGTACCTACTGTAATGAATTCTGTGTAAAGTCAAGATATGCTTACCGTTGGTGATCCATTCCACCAGGGTTTAGGTGCAGGGTTGCTAACACCATCAGGGAAGAACCCATTAGTGCCACCGACAGCCAGGTTGATGATCAAGTAGAACTGAAACAAATAATGAACAACATTGAACAAAAGTTGCTTTTGGTTTATAAAATGTAAGTGATATAACACTTTATCAAGATGTAAATGCCTACACGCGGCTACATATCAAGCTACACATTTCCAATATAAGCTCATCTGGCAATTTATAGGATTTCCGTAAAGTGAGAAGTCAGCTCATACTGGAAATGTATGTATTTATGTAAATATTGTAAGTCACACGTCATACTTATTTTGTATTGTAACCACGTAGGTAAGTCAGTGTACCTTCTCGTCGAAAGGTGCCATCTTGCTTCCGTATCTCCATGGGTTCTCGATGTTACGGTTGCTGTTGAAACCGCCAAATTCCCAGAAACCCCCGTTGCCGGGTGTTACTCGTCCTAGCTCCAAGTCGTCAATGCTGAACCTCAAGAAATCTGCACAGAATAACTTGAACTAGATCAATGTCGCACACGTAAACAGGTTTTTTAACAATTTAGTCATACATACTCGGGGTCCATTCAAGTTGGTAACGGTGGAAGTTGCTGTTGTAGCCAGCGGTGTTCCTCCTGATCCAGTGAGCGCGGTCCCAACCGTTCAGGGCAGGATAAGGTCCGTAGTGCAAGGTTGAGCCTGCTTCCTGTATTAATGTAGGTTATTAGACAATTTAATGTATTAAACAAAACGTCAGGCTCAAGGATTAAAAAAAAGTCAAATACCTACGTCAGGAATTGTCGGTCCATGTGTCATGTTAAATGTAATACAGTTTTAGTAAAGGGGGGGGATTCATGAAAGAAAGAAAATCATTCACTGGCAACAGGTTGTAAACATGCACGGGTATAGGTATAGAAGGTAAAATAACAAGAAAATTGAAAAAAACAAAGTAAATGCGACATGTATTTGTTTTTTTGTTCTTACGGCTGCGTCATAAAGTTCATCTCAGCGGTAATGCCAGACAGATGCACTCTGACGCTGGTTTTCAAATGAATAGGTATCTTACCTGTGTGCCGATATGAACACCGTTCAATGTCATGCCACGGTTGCCTCGAGACTCCACCAAGTCGATCTCTCCGGATGCAGGCCAGGTGCCGTACGTGTTGTATGCTGGCATCAACCAGATAGCTGCAAAACATGATTATAATTGAACTTGGAACGTCGGGAGGTAACTTTATGTTACTAAGTAGTATTTGATTTTGAACAAAATCTGAAGGATTTAGGATCGAACTTCCGTCAGTAATTGCTCGACAAAGACCACCCACACCGCGACAATTACCGGTCTCAGTGGAATTTCCTCAAGGATGTCTTCTGCCCTGGGGAGGCCGAACCGGTCAGTCAGACTCTTAATGACTAAAAACCACCATCTCTGTGTTCTGTCTCTGATCACCTGCGTCGGGGATCGTGGACACATACCTACTTACGATTCTTCTTCTAACCGAATCCGTGATCCTTACCAGCACGCGTAGCATGATCACCGAAGAAACGGTCTTTGTCGTGTCGAGGAAGAAAAGAAATTAAGTGTTCATGCTACGCAGGCAGGTTTATTGAAAGAAATTTGACAGAGTGAGGTTCCTGTCTATATAATCTGTCACGTTGCCGATTCGTCTGTAGACAAAGGCCGTTTCTTCGGTGTTCAATGTGTTCATGCTACGCATGCTGGCCATCGGTCCACGTTATTAATATTATAATTAAAAGAGAATTATAACGGTATGCGATAGAGCAGCTTACCAGGCCATAACCAATCTCCAGCTGGCATTTTGGCGCGAACTTCAACGCGTCCGTAACGGAAGCTGAAGGAGTCAACGGTACGGATACGAGCGCTCTTGATTGGGTTCAAAATGTTTGCGGCGGTTCCCGTACGCTCGCAACCCCACCACTGCGGGTTTGTGCATCTGTAAGTTGAAAATACAAACTGTAGGTTAGCTAAGAATACCTACCTCAGTTTACTACTTTT
The DNA here is from genome assembly GCA_921972225.1 of Euplexia lucipara. NCBI lineage: Eukaryota > Metazoa > Arthropoda > Insecta > Lepidoptera > Noctuidae > Euplexia > Euplexia lucipara. The sequence continues at coordinate 11,738,989 of OV179144.1, forward strand.
AGTGATTTACTAAACAATGTTTAAGTGTTAAACAAATCGTAATGAACCACTTTTACCAATCGACCAAAAAAAGGTCTTAATAAAAATGTTGATTTTAGTATTTTACTTTTTGTAGCTTAGGTACATAAGTATAGGTACCTAATATGTTCTCTGTCCTAGATAGATTAATTAAAAACAAAGTTCGATTTGAAAGCCTCCTTCTTAATGGAGTCGTACAAAACTTGTACCTAGGTAGGTAGTTTTGTTTTTGTTACGTTTCATGACCGCAACCTTTAGGACCGCAACCAAAATCTTTAGGGGTCTCAAGTTGATTGTCAGATAAGCATGTAGGTACGTGTTCGGCAAGACCACAAACAGCTTAATTATATAAATCTTTACAATCGGAAGTCGATTATCGATCATCAATAGAATTATTCTCTTATCTTATCTAAATCTAAGTAAGAAGTACAAAATAAAAGCGTGCCCAAAGACGTGCGTTTATGTTTATCAGATGGTTGTCAGATTTTTATTGTTAATGAGCTTAGCATAGTGCGCATTCGTAACAGACGTCACAACTACAAGTAACGAAGCAACCTCATCGTATAGTGGTTTGCGGTGAATCTGAATAATGATAGGATATGTTTATTTACCTGCTTGCATTTGACTTGCCAGTTGCAAATGGTCTTGGTAAATAATAAGCCTAAAAGTGAATCAAATTGGGTTTTCTAACAAATGAAAGGCGTGACCGGCGTGTCGTTGATTGAGTGAGAAAAGAAACAAAGAGAAACGGTTATTTGCCACAGAAGACGTATGATTTGGTCCAATATGCATAATTAATTAAAAAAAATACTTAGAAGGAAAGTCTGATAATCAGTATCAGCTGATACTGCTAGCCTGCATCATCCCACTGCTGGGCAAACGCCTCTCCATGACTTCCAGTTTTTTCGATTCAGGGCCCGGGAAGTGGGCCACTGTTCGTTTGATATGTCCAAGTAGTCCCGCCATCTTCTTCGGGGAAGAAGGAAAGTCTAATGATTAGAAATTATGAATGCGCTGAATTATGGGCCTTAGATTGCCATCGATACATTAAGACGAGCACGTAAAATTTGTAATTGTTGCGTATCTTCTTGGCAAATTATGCGAGTCGACTTATGCAAAGACTTGACGAAAAGGGAAAGGTCCTCTCTATTTTTGTGCAAAACTAAAATGGACGTCGTTCATTGTCAACCTCTGTCGAATTATAATAAACCTCTGTCGAATTTACAAATGGTCCATCTAGTGTTACTGTTGAAGTTTAAACAGGCCCGGATCCAGGCATCAAAAAAAGTTGTGGTCACGGCCCCCGGCCACGCAAAAATTCGTCAAGCGCGCGTCAGACTATTCTCTGCGATCGTTATATTGCATTCATACAAAGGAAATGTTTTTAGCGCCATAAGATTAAGGCACTTAATTGTTTGTGAATTAGAATGACAACACACAGTCACACATACCTATAACCTAACCTAACTTAGCATACCTATTATATAGCTAACATAACTACCTAACCTAACTACCTTACTGAAATGCATTGATTTGGAAATATGCAAAATACAAAATTTTAAACTGAACTAGGTACTGCCCTGCATGTCTAGTACTACTTTGACTGGCCTGATGATCTAGTGGTTAGTGGCCCTGACTGCTATGCCGGAGGTCGTGGGTTCGATTCCCACACAAGACAAATGTTTGTGTGATGAGCACGGTCATTTGTGCTGTCTGAGCTCAATTAGCGTTGTAGGTATTCCCTCAGTGCCCACAACGGTGGATCCGCGCCTGAGTTAACATGCCTACATAAAAAGTTTAGTACTTCGGTAAACATACTGACCTGTCAGCGGGTGCGCCTCCCTCAATGTTCAAGTGTCCAGAAGAGAGAAACTGTTCTCCGAACTGGTCTGATGTAAGAGAGGGACGGATGAAGAGCCGTCCACTGTGAGCGAAAGAGTTCGAACGATTGTTGTTGTAGTATTGGAACTCCCAGTTCTAGAACAAAATAATGACTGCCTTATTAATTCATTAAACCCCAAACGGAAGCCGGCGTCCGCGCTGTCATTGTCTTTCACAATTGAAAGGTTAAGATGGCTGTCGGCAGGTAGAAGCGTATCTTAATACTACATTTCGCTGATTTATATCTATTGGTGCAATATTGATGCTAATTAAGTGATTCAATCAGGAGAAATATTGAATTGATTGGGTAATAAGTTGTACAGTGAAAGACTTAAAATAGACGTTTCTTGTCTGATAATAGCCAACATTAGAAGAATTATTAAAAATCGTAGAACACAATTTAGGAAAAGATTGAAGTCAAGAGTATATTATAAATAAAGAGTCATTAAATTTAAGAAAATACAAAATTAGAAAAAAGGACTGAAATAATGATTGGACAGGAAAATGCGTTTGTATGTACTTACACCACCACCAGCTAAGGTGTTCTCGTGTTGCCACTTCTCAAGATCGAATGAATCGAAGTCATCGGAGAAGATAAGTGCGCCGGAGCAAACGGTGGCTGGAGCGTGGCTACCACTCACTGTGGTAACACTTGGGGTACAAGCCGCGCCCAAAGACGCGACCGCTAACACGCCCGCTAACACTGACCACATTTCTGTAAGCAATATCAAGATAAGTCTTTATTTGCCTTAAACATAAATTCATCAGTATCAAGGTATTGGATACCCCATAGCAATTTTCCTTAGTTCTCGTGCCGAGTACCTACACTTGTCGGTTGTATTGTAGGACAGTAGGTAGCTCATTTGTAGAAAGTCGCTACCATAGAGCTAATAACCGCCAGCAACCGATGGCTTAGAAATTCCGTGTGACATGTGAATTCTTCAGTGTGTACGTAGGTACCTACGGAAGCATTATATATTAAAGGAATGATGAATTTAATATCAAAGTAGGTATATTTTTTTACATAAGTAATGCGATATGCTCTGCAATTCATTCGCAAGTACAAGTTATGCCTAAGAAAGATTAAAATACACACATAAACAAAAAAAATAATATTAATAGAAAGACACTTACCAACTTCAAAATGTTGCCGAAACTGAGCTGATTTCTGAATTATCTTGAATTTATACGAACGCAGCACGTCGATAAAACAACACTTGAATCAAGATTACCTAAGAGACTAAGGGGGCAAGGTATTGTACTAATCTAGGAGTGAGACAAACTAAAATACTGTCGGTAAAATGTACACTGAAAGGCAACAATAATTAAATGATCTAATCTCTTACATGCATCAATCGATTCAATCGTAGATATCGTAGCATGAAATTATAAGCACATAAATGTAAATCATCTAATTACTTTTTAATAAGTAAATAAAACGTGTTTCCGATCATTTCAGGAATAGCCAATTTTTGTTATAAGTTAAGTACATTATACATTACCACTGGTATTTTCACTGTTTTAGTACCTACCTGGTCTACGTTAGTAAACACGTAGTTAATGCCGTGGAAATTACCAACATGGTGTTTATATAGAAACCCAAACAACCGGGACAGAGACAATATGCACAGTCACACGCCTCACCTGAATGATGCTTTTCAATATAATAATAATAATATGGAGCAGACATTGAGGAAAACTTGTTTGTGATATTCCTACGTATTGTCTGTAATGCAAAATAACAAAAATAACAATATGTTTGCTTCTCCATGGCCAGGAATTTAGTTTGAGAGGGGGGAGGTGTTCGTAACCTGAATAATTAAGAAAAAGCTAACTTCTGGAAACTGCACCTAAAACTTTTGTGTTTACATACATAAGCTTATGCTTCTGTTCCCATGAGTATAGGCAGAAACTACAGAGCCTATTCCACCAGTGAAAATACCTATACCACAGTCTAAAAACCTACAGTCGTCCGACGAAGCCGTCTAGACAGGGCAATCGTGTGGGGTAGGAGGGGCGAGACGCAGTAATGCCGCTCCCGAACTGCGAACAATACGATGTTCGTAGTTCGGGAGGTATTTATTATTCAGGGCTAACACGTCTAGACGTTGTCGGTATTTTTCCAGAGATCCAAGGCGTTCACCTACTGTATTAATATTTATACTGTGCCTATACATTACATACCTATCTATTCTTGTTTGTTTCTTTTACGTTCATACATTTGTTGTGCACATCGGTTATTACACTCCTGACCTTTGCGAAGAACATTTCCAATACGGTCAGTATATGTCCTTCTTGGATGTCCTCTCACTCTAATTTCGGCGTGGAGTTGCGGTGCGGCGTTTTCACTTACATCTTTTAAATCCAAATATCGTTTGTTAGACGCCGTTCATCAAAGAGATTTTAGATAAGTAAATCAATTTTTAATGTCTTTGCTTTTCATTCATTCACTCTACGTGACAAACGATTTCTTATCACACCAATCCTTGATCTATCATTCATAGTAAAACCACACATACTTCGCAAGGAGCGCATCGTTTTAAAAGTTGCAAATTAGTGCTACTACACAGCTATTTTCTTAGTTTCACAAAATGTCTTTGTACGTATTTATTCTAGCGTAGCCTTTGACTCAAAGGCTCTGGTGTAGCCAACGAAACAGACTGACCTGCTGTCCAGTTTATTTCCTTTTTTTTATTCGTGAAAACCTTCTTTTATTCACGTAATACTTTAGTTCATCGTAGTATTTTTTTCTGTTTCCAATCATTTCGCAATGATCTTAAACCTAAAAACCAAAGAGGTCCTGTCCAATTAAAAGCAACCTTCATAATTACTAAAAAAGTTGTCAATACAGCAATGGTTGTTTTATGTCAATATGACCTTTTGGATTACGTGTGCAAACATCATACTAAAAAATCAATAGATTTCAAATTACTATGGCATTTTAGATTACTTATCTACAAAATTCAGTGACTAATGATTAGATTTATGCAAATTATAAAAATGGAAAAGTTCCGAATGCAATAACGGAATGTACTGAATAAGCCACGGGCTAATTGTAATTGTAAGTAGTATACTTATTTCGTTTGCATCTGATCTACTAATCATACTTTGTGTCGTACTCGTAATTGTATCAACAATTTAAAACATCGTGTAATACGTTTTCAGATGGCATCACCAATGATATTTCTTCCAAGGCGTTTATGTCCAGTTATAAAACAAATTTTCGAAGTTAAACAATACAAAAATGTTTCTGCTGTTACCAAATCTTTATCTGTAGTATCTCAAGAATACAGCTCATACGTTCCGTCACCTAAATGCTTTGATCATAGCTCCTCTGTTGAATATCGGCAGCTGTTTCCTCGAAACAATGATAGGGGTGATGTTATAATAAACAGTGCAAAAAGCTCTTCAAACTTACTCCTGGGCTTTCAAAGATCTTTTTCATGGAGGGGGAAAAGCGATAAACCAAAGAAGAGGCGAGTCCCCAAATTAATTTTGTTGCAAAATCCGTTCACATGGATAATGATCAAAATTGACTTTAGCGTTCTAAGAAATATTTGGGATCCATTGTTTCAAGAGCGTGAGTTCAAGTATGGGACCAAACAGGTAGTGTACGATTTTATAAAATGTTAGTAGGGACGGACGCCAGCACATCAAGCTATTTCAAACTGTCAAATTTTCTTAATTGAACATGAACGTTGAATATCCCTCTGTAATCAAATTCAAAAACTATCATAGAAATGTGACTAATTGGGGTAGCTTGATGTGCTGGCCTCTAAACTTCGTTAATTCCATGTGATTTATAGCATCACATGGTCTCCGATTCAATCAATTCAGTAGTTAGTGCAACTCAAATATGATTGATTGGCAATCGATCTAGATAGGTCTCCTGGATACAGGTGTAGGTGCCCCTAATTATATTTTTGGCATTGAATGATTACTCTGATTTGCCTGATTATGTTTTATCAAGTTTGTAATTTCCTTTAACATCGTTATCGTATGCCGCTTGGCACTTGTTTACCAATACGACCTAACAACCAACTGTGTGCCTATTTTAATCCACACCCAGAGATTCGGTCCACTTTTCTGTTAAGAAATTGGTAATTTTAGAATGTGTAAATTGGAAATTCTGATATGGACAAAAATTTATGCAAGTTCCTCGACGCCTGAAGCAAGGTACTTCCCATACACACACTACACACGGTCGCGGTCGGTGGTATACTTGGAACAGACGTCATAATAATCTGTACTGAAATCCCGTTTTATTTAAATCAAGATTCATGTTTTTCCCCAGAATATTACTCATAAGCCATTGACTGACACAGTCGCGTAGGTATAGATGACAAACCTAAATGTGCCCAGCATGCCACGTGTCACGACTACATGTCATTTTAATTCGATATTATTGAATAATTCGTTGCTTGGCGCCTTTAACAGGTTTTTGCTTTTTTGACGTGGCGGTCAGGAGGTCCAAGGTTAGGTTGTTAATAGCACTTGCAGGGGTGACTGACTATATACATTAGTGCAATTTTATGCCAGAAGAATTTAACTCCCTATAAAAACAACCCACAGTATTTCTAAGTCCCTGTCGTCATATTCAATAGTTAAAACGTAGTCACATTTTTGCAGGCTATTTCGCGTGTGACGAATGTTATAAGCAAGGGTCAGTTGACAGAGTTGCAGGGACTGTTGACGAAGCCTGCACGGTTAAGTTTGTTACGCGAGTTGGACCGTAACTGGGGCGAGAAACAACGTTCCTTATTGGCGCTCAATCTTGACGACATACAGATTTCATCCCCCAGGAAGGTTTATTTCATTAGGATAGCTGGTGAGTATCTTTGTTTTTTTTTCTCTTCATCTATGTTCTAGTATCTATTGAATCACCGAAATGTATATAAGTCCGCACATAACATCCAAACGACTGGACCAAAATTAATAATTCTTTGAAACCAACATTCGGGCAAGACAACATTTTGTCAGGTCCGCTAGATTTACCTATGTATATTTTTTATTGTATTAGCCTGTTCAGACCCACTGATCGACAAAGTCTTATTTTAGGAACTATTTCCCCACACTCCCATGAACCACTGTGATCCCAGTAACTATAGTTAAAACTTATACCCCCATAAACACGGATTAAAGTTACTCCAAACTTAATCCTTAAAAAATGTATGGTATATCCAGATCACACTAGTACTAACTTTACTCCGCGTTTATTAATCACATCGAGGTCTAACAGAATTTACCTCTAAATTATAATTAAGCCCTTATTTGCTACACCATCGTACTGAATTATTTTCAGAGCTAGGTTACGTGAGGTTAGTATCGACACCCGTAGAATAATAACAACTATTCTAAGTCTACAACATTGACGTAGCAACAATGTATTTTTATAAGCGGTCATTACTGTTTTTAACCGACTTTCAAAAAAGGAGGAGGTTCTATGTTTGTGTGTATGTATTTTTTTTTTTTTTTTTTTTTTTTATGTATGTTACCTGATTTCTCCCCCATTTGTGGACCAATTCTCGAAATTCTTTTTTTATTCGAAAGAGTATACTCCCGAGGTGGTCCCATTTTAATTTGGTGAAGATCTGGTGCTGATCTTCGGAGATATGCAACGGAACTCTTCAAAAATAGACGGCAAATCTGTCGTGATTGCTGGAATCGCTTGGATGTTTATTGTTTATACAACATCATGACGTATCATCACGCCTGGTATGCTCTGAGGGGTACGCAGATGTGTACAATATACCTAGATTTCGACAGTTAGGTATGTTAATTTTAATTTATTAGGGATAAGTGGATAACCCTATTATCATGACATGTACTGTTACAATTAACAATATATATAGCAAATATTTGTATGGGAACCACTAAAAATGGAAAAATAAAAAACTTTTTTGCAAAAAAATTAAACCGACTTCAAAAAAAACACTAAACGGTGTAAAATAACTCTAAATTCGGAAGTCGGTGGCCCATCATGAATAAGACAAAACCACCAAAGCCACAGACTTCCTAATTTAGAGTTATTTTACACCGTTTAGTGTTTTTTTTGAAGTCGGTTTAATTTTTTTGCAAAAAAGTTTTTTATTTTTTGTTATATCACCATCGAGGTGATTGAAAAACAAGATAAGATTAACATGTGTGCTTAAGTAATCGTTGCACAGATTATGTACAATTGGAAGCAATTCGGTCTTTCCAAAATATATTGAATAGAATTAGGTAAGCCGGTATATTACAAACAGTGAGAGTTGCATTTGCATTATTAACTACGATTAACCCCCGGCACATTGGTGGGCACACGGTAGGGGAATTGAGTAAGCGCGAATGATTTGAGATCTTTTCTTTATCATGCTAAGTCTACATATCGGGATGCCCTGGCCGCCATGTCAGACCGTGCCGAAGGTTGCTGAAGCAGGCTGGCGTATCAGTGAAATTAGAGTTTTATCTAAGTCAAATAGGATTCGAAATTATCTGTGTTACAAAAATCCCAAGTCGTGCCATGCCGCGAGTGGACGCCGCAGAGCCGGGCCTAACTGTGAACTCTACAGCAATCTAAAAGCATTAATTTATTCAACAATTTATCATAAATAAATATAAAATTCTTGATTGCCTTATCGGACTAGTGGCCACAAGCGCTACTGCTGAGCACGTCCCGGGTCGGGTAAAAAGTTATTAAGTTTTCCATCTGGAACCCATTTCTCAGTAACAGCCCGGAGTCTGGATCTGTGTCCAATTGATGACAATAGGCTCGCCTCCTACCACAAGGGACTTAAACATAACTGGGAATATGTGAGTGTAGTACAGTTACACCTCTACCTAACCCTTCGGGGATTACGGGCGTGATGTTATGTTAGTACAGCGTTATGGTGGTAGTCTCATGAAAGTTGAGAAATCTTTTCAAAATACAATTACTATATTTCCAGATAAGAAATACTGTGATGTGGATATGGCGTTTCTGGCGTTAAAATGGGTCCCTATTAATAGTATTGACGCTCTGATATTTACCGAAATATTTGCAAGATTTCACCGAGAATATACGCCACACAGTATCCCAGAATGGACCATAGCCTATTTTAAGGTGACTCGCTTCGAAGTGTTGCGTCGATGATTTGATTCGAAACTTGGAAATTAACTTAAGTAATTTGAAAGATCTTGGATTGATATTCATCCAGTCCAGCTGAAAAAGTATGATCCAGTTGAAGAAGGATACCTATTTTGAAAAGTTTTTTTGCGTCAAAATATTGTTTAAAATTAAATAGGTTTCAAATTAATAAACCGAAGAATTACAAGCTAATTAATAGAAAAACATTGTTATAAACGGATTGCTTAATTATATTTGCCAATAGATGAAACTATGCATAATATAACAAAAATTCAGAGAGTTCACTGATAAACGGGAATTTTCCACCGGGTGTTAAAAATTGCTCTGTAATTGAATATTTTAGAGGGTATACCGCCCGTTGATAGATATAGTAAAAACATTATTTTTGGCGCATTTTAATAACATGTCTTAAAGTATCATAGTAAGAATAAAACGATATACATATAACAATTCACGCTTTTATTTCATAAAAAATGCATTATTACCGGGATGACAGGACTTACTTGTAAACACACAACTATAATTATTTGTGGACTGTAAAAAAGGCTTATTTAAATTTCTTTTCTTATAAGAAATGGACTATAGTTGTTACAACAACTTTGCCACATGGAGGGAAATACTCCACGTTTATGAATAAGGGTCTGCACGCGTAGCATGATCGACGTAGAAACGGAAGGAATGTCGGAGGGAGCATGGAAAAAGTGATATATTGTAGAAAACATTCCTGACGATTAATGAAGAAATAATACTCGATATTGTAGACAATTGTCGACTGAAGAGTCGACATATTTCTTCTCTTCATTCTTGATATCGTCGTGCTCAAAACGAAAGAAATGTTTTCTGTCGATTCTTCTATAGACTAAATCCTTTTCTACGGTGATCATGCTACGTGTGCAGGTGTATAAAATGTGTTCTGCATCCATATAAAATTTAAACCTAAAATAACATGGATTTTTACTCGTTCTATAAGTCTAACAGCAACGCGTATGGATTCTCAAGGTAGTTCTTCAAGTGGTTTGAGAAACGGGCCATAGTAACTCCATCCACGATCCTGTGATCAGCTGAAAAGCTCACTGTCAGCACATGAGCTTTTATCAAGTTGCCTTCAGCGTCGAACCTCGGTAGAACCTGTGTTAACATGAGGAAAATTTTAAAATTGTATGCCTTTTCCTTTTTCCGTGATGCGTAAAAATATGTGACCATCAAGATTCATAGTTCTTCCTACTTTGCCTTTTGTATCAAAGAGAAACCAAAACAGGAAGCAAGAGACATGCATAGTATGCATTCTATAGCCATATACTGAACTGAGTTCGAACAGCTCGTAGCCTGTCACTTGTTCGACAATTATTATTATTAACTAGCTTCAGCCTGCAGCAACGATTTGTGCCAAGGAAACCAATTACTGAGACAAACTATCCTATGTGTCCAAATAATGGTCATTAACATTATGCCAATTTTCATCAAAATCTGTTTAATGGTTTACGCATGATTGAGTAACAAACATCCAAACATCTAAACTTCTTCACAAACATTCACATTTATAATATTAATAGGATCAGTTCCAAGAAAGAATATAATCATGAGAAGGTACGTTAATCTTTAAATAGGTAGGTACTTCTCTAGTGTTCCCAAGAATGCCGCGGTAATAATTCTATATGCCCGCTATTGTCACAAATTATCGTCTTCCTGTCTAACCAAAGTGGTACAGAGTTAATAATTGGTAGTTACCTGTATTTTTCCTAGAGCGCCAATTGCTACTTGAGGTGGTAATATAATAGGTTTAGTATAAGTTCCTCCAACCTGAAACATCAATAAACATCCATTAATTTTATTAATCTCTTTTTAATAATTTTATTACTGGATAGTATTCCAAGGAGCTCTAAAGAAGGTCTGTAGAATTTAGGCGGTAATCACACCACTCCGGTGGGCGGTGCTGCAGTTTTTAACATTACACACTCAGAGAGACTTTACCTATCTCCGTGCCGGGTTGCGGTGGCAATAATAACCGCCTTGGAGATAATATGTGGTTGATCTGTTGTACCTATAAACCTTTGGTGCGATTGCTGGGCCGAACCTAAAGCTCGCATCTCAGACTTGAAGGCAAACATTGTGAGGAAACCAACATACCTAAGAGGTATTTGTCGATGGCATTTGAAGCCAAGGAGGCCCATTGGCGGCATAAAAAGTCCAGGTTAGGCACTAACCACACAAAAAGAAGAAGATTAAACCATAAAAGTAAAAAATATAGAAAAGCTAGAAATACTCGAGTAGCGACATCTATCTCGCCACATACGAACTAATGACCGATATCCTACATCTCGTTATCAAAGTTATCCGCGCAATTTGAACGTATACAAGTCCCCGACTACAACCGTCGGGCAGTAGTTAGCCCACCAGACACAACACCCGTCTGATCGAAGTATCCTCCCTTTTTAATGGTGGATGAGGAACTTTACACCCTGTTCGTCATATCTCCAAACTCGTTTAAAAAGTATAGCTACTTACAATGCCAATGTTAGATAATGTAAACGTTCCTCCGGTCAATTCATTTAATCCTAGTTGTCCCTTCGATCCCTTCTCTTGAAGTGTGTTGAGCTCACGGGCAATTTCCAGTATCGTTTTTCTTTGTACATTCTAGAAAGTATATAAAATGATAAAACTAGTATAGCTACAGATGTATCTACAAGAGAAAGCTCATGCTCTATTTGCCAAGCTCCGTTACAAGGTAACCTCACCTGGCTAAGTTATCAAAAGTATAATTTGGCACCAGTTTTGAAATTATGCGAAGGTCACGTAACAACCTTCACTGCATATTCCATCCAAATAAGTTTCAGTTTTTACCTTTATAACAGGAACAATTAATCCGTTAGGCGTGTCCATCGCAACTCCGATGTTGTGACTTGCTTTGTAAATAAGATGCTCACAAGTGCTGTCTAGACTACTGTTGAGTACAGGAAGTTGTTCGAGACCTAGGGAGGCAGCCTTAATAATGATTGGCATATACGTTAACTTCACTCCTTTTCCTTCTGCTAATTTCTTCAATGATTGACGGGATTCAACTAGTTTAGTCACGTCATATTCATCACTATATCCAAAATGCGGTATTTTCTGCAAAAAATCGATACTATTATTCATAATTTTAGTTTTGCTTTGATGTCGTTGTTGGATTACTTTGTATTTATTCCATTCCTTACCATTGCTTCGGTCATTGATTTTACCATGGCTTTGGTAAAACCAGATACAGGTACTACACGGTCCTCCAATAGCACTTCCAGTTTTGCTTGTGCTGGAGCCAAAGGTATAGCTACTGCATTTACACTTGATAGATCAGGTACTGCATTGGAACCATTCGAGTCTATATTCAAATGTGCTAGCATGTCCTCTTTGAGAACCCTTCCATTTCTTCCAGTGGCTTTGACGGAGCTTAAGTCTACCTTAAATAATAGAGCGTTATTATTATCAAGTCTCGTATCGTGCATTTGACCATGATTATTTCTGGCAAAATTTTTAGGTTTTACAACTTGATACGACAAACAAAAGTAAACTTTTCAGAGAATAGGCTTGAATATATTTTTTATATTTATTTATTTTATTTTTAGGAAGGCTTACATACAGACTAACAATCCAGTGAATTAAGAATGTAATATTATAAAAAATAGCTAATAACAAGCATACATACGTGTAGTATACTGCATTTAATACTAATATTAACTCTCTTTTCAATAAACGCAAGTTAAAGTTATGCTCAACTTAATCCTTATAAAGATCATGGTTAATCTGAAGCTTGACTGTGACTTTATTCCGCTTTTAACAAAAAAGGGGCTTAACATTAAGTGCAGCTTGTTAAGGCAAACGGTGCCAAGTATTTTATTTAACTAACTTTAAATTGTGCGGCTATTCTCCTGACGGAAGGGGTGGTCAGGATTTTCACTTTCTGGCTCTGCTCCACTGCTGGTTCCTGTTTGGTAGCCGTGGCTTGTGTTTTATCTGGCGTTGGAGATGTTCCTGAAAGTTAAGAATACATTCTTAATTAACGCGATGATTCGTTATTTTGATGTCAATAATTTGGATAATACTTGAAGACGATGATTGTTAATCATCGTCTTCTTTTCGTGTTGTTAAAGTCTACCCGTATCAGGGGCTTGGCTTTACATGCCGTCGATGAAGATGTAGATGAGGTAAATGCCATGAACATAAATGTCTCCCACAATATTTTCTTGGTATAAAACAATACGTTTTTCACAGCTGTCTGTAATAAATATTCATGCAACCTACATTTCTTATTCAATAAAGTAATACTTAATCTATTTATCTTCCAAAGTGTATTTTTGTGTAATCAAAAGATCGTCACTTTTAAACGGCTTGACCTTGACCCATTGTGCTGGTTTTGTTTCAAGACTAGGTAATTAATAAAGAAATAAGAAATTTGGGTGCTATTTTTCTCAAATAAAATGTTTGCAGCCGTACGAAGCCGGGACGGGCCGCTAGTTTTTAATAAATTATTGGATTCTTACTAACTTACCTTCATCAGCCCCTCCCTGTACTTCGATATCAACAAGTGGTTGACCAACTAGCGCGGTGTGGTCAACTTCGTGGTAAAGCTTAGTCACCACTCCGTCGTATCGACTGGTGATAGTCACTGCTGCCTTGTCGCTCTGCACTTCGCATATATTGTCAAATTGCTGCACTTTATCACCTACTTTTACGAACCTAGAATTTAAAACTTATTGGTAAATCGGGTATACATATTTTTTAAAGCTTGATAAATTTACTAAAGAATTTAATATTAATTCATTTCTTTTAATTTGCTTTCAATTAATTAAATTATTTAATAATTAAATATGTTTATAATTTTATGAAGTTTAGTTATAGAAATAAAAGAGAAGTCGCCCAAAATTTGCTATATTAATATTTGTAGATATTACTATATTATAAAAAGTATGTTATAGTTAAAACTAAGGAGGCAGTAAATTAGAACTATTTGAAGATGATTTGAAGTAAACAATCTCAAATCTACTTATGTCAATACTTATTATTGAAAAAGACAGCGAGTGTTCGTGCGAACTTGCAGCCATGTCTAAAACAAAACAGTCTTTGTTGTGTTTGTATAACTGTTTCATCATACAAGAGATAACATTTAAACCCAAATGAAACAGTATGATTAATAACCGGCCATTTACTTAATCTGTATTTTAAAGATCTATCAAGAACTAGAAGCATTATCAGCGTATAAGTTAGTGCATGGGTATTTGCTGTAACAATGGTCTAACTTTCGAGATTATTTTTTTTTTAAGAAAAAAGAAAAGGATAATTGGGTCTTACCATTCTTTTATAACTACTTCCCGAATGCCTTCCCCAATGTCCGATAGTTTGAAGGCAACAATTTTATTTACTATTTGACTTGTGTGGAACTGTCTGTGCCGTAGTTGCACTTCTGATAATAATATACTGCGTTTGAGAATATTACTAGTCGAGTATTGTGATCGATGCTTCCCCTGAAAATATAACTTTAGACATCAAGAAACATAAAGCACAAATAAACAGCTGTTTGGCCAAATAAAAGTGTGATAAACCAACACAGATAAGCGATAAAACCCTAGTATTGTAGCAGAAGGTATGTTTTACTAGTGAGTATGATGACATAACATGGGTTGAGTTACAATGTGGCACAATTTGAACTTACTCATTCGTTGTGCATTGAAAGGACAAGACTAATGAGGCAAAACGGAAACGTGAGACAGTTCCGTTTTGCGTCATTACCATCTGTTTTACTGTAGGTATGTATGCACAGACGTCAAATGAAGCTACCCCAAACTATCAAATTTTCCCAATTGAACTTGAACCTTATTCTATCTCTACTAATATTATAAAGGTTTGATTGTTTGTTTGTTTGCATAGAATAGGCTTCGAAACTACTGGACCGATTTGAACAATTCTTTCACCGTTGGGAAGCTACACTATCCCCGGGTGACATAGGCTACTTTTTATCCCTGAATTCCCACAGGAACGGGAACTACGTGGGTGAAACCGCGTGACCTCTGCTAGTATATTATAAAGTTGAAAAACTATCAAAGCCGTTTACCGTTGTAATTAATAGTATTCATTAAATAAAGAAATAAATAAAGACATTGGGGTATTTTGATATGGTTGCTTCTGTACTACATACATCCTCATTTTTAATACATTTTTCGTAATTTTTATACCAATGTGGGTGGTGTGCTACCAGGTACACTACCGCCTAACCCTTGGGGATTACAGGCGTGATGTTATGTTTGTGCAATGCATGCCCAAATTCATCTTTCTATGTTTAGTCATGTTAAAATACTTAATCGATTTCAGATCCATTATTTATCATATTTTTGTCCTAAGTAGGTAAATTTGGATCTGTTTACTTGCGCGAATCTATATTACCTTGAAGGTTATCTTTATAAACACCTCCCACAGTTATTTGGCAATTAGTTTAGATAAGCTTTGCTTCTTTTTGATATATTGTTCTTATCTTATTACTATGAAGAAAATTCGCTCTGATTTTTGTGTGGCACTGATTATTTCAACGTGTCATAATAATAAATTTAGGTAATCATTATCACACAGATTACGTTTAGTAGTTCGAAATAATTAACAGTCTGTATTAATTCTGCTTTGGTATTGACCTTCATATACATTTTTACTGATAGGTAGGTAGATACTGACGCAAATATTCTCTTTAAATATATTCACATATTCAATACGTCTTTCTTTTATAATGAATGGAATGTTCACTTGTTTTAATTACTTTATACCGGCATCCAATTTGACGATGGATGTATGTAAATAATACTCAAAACAATAAAATATGTTTCTTGTACTTACAGTTTGCATCAAAACACACACAGTGGTACATCTGTTCACATTCTTCAAGTTCACGATACACTTTCTCATTAGGAACGACATTTTGATATTTTATTTATAAGTAACACAATTTTCCTAGTTATAAATTAAAAAGATTCATGTCGTGGGCCGGCGCCGTGCCTTGCCTTCGCACACACTACTGTACTGAGTTATCAGCTCATTATCAGCGCTCGCGCATTGATTACCATTTTAAACAACATTATGTACGTTAAGTCGAATATGTCGTCTGGATGACGTAATGAGCAGGGGTCATCGTTCGTCTAAAAGTCAACTCGTCAACATAATTTTGTATGAAACATGTCTAGATGATTGCACGGCCCGAAGGCAACTAACTATACACCTTTTTACCATTTTACCTGAGTAGTTGTAATGATTACGATGATTGCGGCTTATTGCCCCACTAGTTGCCTACTGATTGTTATGCGTTAATGTAAACAGTAGGTAAGGCACACGCGACTTGACGCGACCCACTGCACTACTCGTAATCAGCAGTGCGATTCTGGTCAAATCACCGCGTGAATTTAATGTAGGCGTAGTGAGGACGGATTGATCTGTCATTCCATACTAATGCTAGGCATTGACAGTTCACTTCACTCTAGTTTTCACCGCGTGACTTTTAATGAATCGACCGGCTGTTGCTGTTTAGCATTCATCGAGCCCTTTACCAATTTCTGCCTTGATGGAAAGCAGAATGAGCGTACCCAGAAGAGGCTCGTAACTTGTACTTTGACATATAGATGGTTATAGAGACCCTGGCAGAGAGTTCCGCACTTTACTTGTTGGTATAAAAAATATGATGGGCATCCAAGTCAGCATAGTGAAGTCGTTTGTTTATGATAACCTTAAATGGAAAAAGAACGACCCTGCTAATGAGGACAAGACCGAACGTCCAACATTTTGCATAATACTAAAATGTGATAATCAAAACCTTATTAACTATTTCACTTTGACTTTAAAACATGTATTTGCTTTCTGAGTTTGTGATTCAACGCAAACGCAAAATACATAGTAAGAAACTTAATACTTAAGCTTAATTAGCTTACCTTTATAAGCTATTGTTCGCGAAGGCCGGCTTTCGCTCGAGGCCTATGAAGTCTGAATCTCACGTTCCTTCGAGCGCGCAATATTCATAATTCGATATCATGTGGTAAAAAATAAATAAAATAAACTAAAAATTCTTTATTTCAGACCCAGGGTCCATACATTGTTAGTATTATTGTGTTGTTGTTGTTGTGGTTGTTCATTGTTATTGTCGTTCATTGTTATTGTTGTTTGACTGGCCTGTTGGTCTAGTAGTTAGTGCCCCTGACTGCTATGCCGGAGGTCGTGGGTTCGATTCCCACCCAGGACAAATGTTTGTGTGGTGAACACGATCATTTGTTCTGTGTCTGGGTGTAATTTATCTATAATATGTATGTATTTAGAAATATATAAGTACCTATGTTTATCAGCTGTTTATTACCCATAACACAAGCTCTCAAGCTTAACTTGGGACTAAATGGCAAAGTGTGAAAAAATTGTGGAATAAAAAAAAAACATACGTACGTACATTCTGCAAGCTGTCTCGGCCATCTTCTTTTCTTTAAATACAATACCAATAAATCTTCTGTTACATCCCTGTCCCATGAGTCACATATGACTCATGTTGATTGTTTAACTATAGTGTCCACTTTGAGGACAGTGAAAGTGTTAAAATTGCATTTTGGATTAACAAACCTATCTGTCTATCTGGTTTTTTTTTGTATTGGGTAACAGTATAACACAAAATGGTATAACTCAATAACTCAATGAGAACTAATGAGTTTGTTTCAATGCATATAAGTGGAAACGCCGATTGCACCTAGTTTTATTTGTTAGACATTAAGTATATAAGTGTTAAAACCAATTTTCATAAACATCTTTTGATATTGTATTTTACTTTTACTATATTGTTCTTGACATTTATTTAGTTTTAACAATGGATTTGATTCAAAGTTTTTTTTTACTTATCATACTATCAACCATTCACGAATTGCGGGCGATATTATTTATACAAATAAAAGAAAAATAACTTCAGACACACGTTGATTTACATTCTTTTAATTTACGTTTATTGCCAATACAAAATTAGATAAAATATAATATTTCTAAAATATAAAATTCTCGTGTCACAGTCCGAAACAGCTTAACCGATTCTTATGAAATTTTGTGTGTATATTCAGCAGGTTTGAGAATAGGACGTTAACTAAAAAAAAACAAAAAACGGTTCTAATGTGGAACGATGTTTGCCGGGCGGGCTAGTTAAGTTTTTAACAGTTGGGAATTCCATAAAATCATTGTGATTTGCACACTAATAGTAGATTATTAACCAAGGGCTGTATGACATCAATTGCATACGAGGTTTTTGGCGCCTGAGCGAAGCGAAGGCGCTAATTAACCCGAGTATGCAATTGATGCTTACGCCCGAGATAAATACTCTGCTTTACATATCGATTGTGAGGTAAGTAAACAACAAGACAGCAGGTTTCAATGAACATTTATTAAGAAGAAAAAAATGTGTTTTAATTAAAATTAATTATTTTCGCGATGCTTTCGCGCCTACTAGTAGACTGCCTTTTTTTTTCACGCACGCAAGCGCGTCAAATCTTGCTGGCCAGTTTGATTTTTAAATCGATTCCATCTAACATACGATGTGGAAACAAATAGTTCCATATTTAAAATAAAATCTTTATAAAATAAATTGTCTAGATTCCGATTCGAGTAATTAATCGATACCGAGAAAAAAAAAATTGACTTTTTAAAAATATTTTTCGTGCAGTATGAGTATGACAGTTCTTTTTTCAAATTCCAAAACCTATGCTGTAATGATAGTCCTACACCCCGGCATTCAGGGGTGTAAGGGTGTACTTACAGAGCAAGAGATATGTAAAAGTAGTTTCTGTTATCTTGGCTGGTTTCCTTAGACATATAAATTTATTATTTTTTTGTTTTTCACTCCTGTTATCTCCGCAGGGTCAGCCAGATATGGAAAACTGCCTCCTCTACGACACATTTTATAATATAACATCATTCTGATTCAAGCAGTATTTTTCGGTCCATAAATACTATCATACTCATCAGTTGTGTTGGCACATGACGGAATATCACAATATTCCCATCGCACATCAGGATCCATTGTATAGCACCAAGGTTTAATGTCGTCATCTCCGGCATTCCTGCAATAATTTGTGGCGTTCTGAAGTTCAGGAAAAACTAAAGGTGGTCTAGTATGTTGATGAGGTGATTGTGACTCCCAAGCTTGGCAAGCTAATCCAGTTTCTGTCACATTCATGGTGCCCTGGTAATAGCGGCCATTATCTCTGTAACATGTTTTCGTAACTCGACTATAGTCCATATCTGTAATTCCAATATTATTGCATGTTTCTTGCAGACCTTTTCCTGAGAATTTTGGTAGTTTTTCACATTCAGGAAATCGAAAATGGCCTCTACTTTCAAAGAAAACACCACGGCGTTTTTGCTCTTCAACTATTAACCAATAATTGAAACATAACTGCATTTTAACAGCCATACAGTCTTCGTAGCAAAGTGGTAGAGCAGCATTACCTACTCCATCTTTATCTCTGCATTTGGGAAAAGCATAAGCACACAACAGTTTTTCAGCATTGCTTCGACAAGGCGCTTTGAGTTGCGATATCATCTCTTTCCAAAGTTCAGTAGTGATTTTCTCATTATCAAAACCTTCTGTTTGGTTATACCATACGTACCCAGTTATATGTTCTCTACATATATATCCATTGTATTGTTGACAGTATAGATGCACAGAATTTATGAAATTAAGCACAATCAATAATTTATACTTAATTTCCATTGTTAAAAACAGATAAAGCCGAGACGGCGATAAAGACTACACAAGACATGTGTAGGTTCCTAGTAGCGATAGACGCTGAATGAAGTAACTAGTTCGTTCTGTTATCCATTTAAAAAAATAATCTGTAGTGTCCGGCTAAACTAAAGGTCCACTACGTGTTGTCAACTAAAAACGCGATAACTACACGAAAACACTTTTGGTTAACCAGTTCATTAATTCGTTGAAATAACAATATCGAACAATACAATTTTAAATGTAAACCATATGATTTAGAATTTATATATGTTTGGGTAGAACAAGCAAATTAGTGAATCCTAGTGTATTTTGTTTGATTTTTGAGAAAAAGGATAGTTTTAATGAATTTGTAATTTTGCACTGAGATAAAATTATTAAATTAAATGCTACGTTTAAAACATCTTAATAACTGTAATAATGCAAATTTGCGTAACCCTGTTAACACGTAGACTAGTCAACGATTGACTCGTCAATAAATGCAAATGGGCGGTTTAGTATTACCTATATTTCTTGCATTTACTGAAAAGCTTTAAATTTATACCAAGTTTATCACTTGTTCCACAATGGCACTATTCCTCTGATAGTTGATTTCGCTTGAATCTCACACGTGAAAATACAAAAAAGGTTAATAGGGCGCTCCAAGACCGTATCTAGTGTAAGACCGTGCGGTTAAAAATACGACGAATTCTCATTACCCACAAACATAGCAAGCAAGCAAGATAATCGTGAAACTGTTTTAATTTCAATAAATTGATACAGTTGGAGCTAGTTTGTTAACACAGAAAAAGTGGTGTATAGTCAGGTTATTACATTTCAAAGCGATATACATTAATTGGTCAAAAAGTCTTGAGTGGTTGTAAAATTCAGCAGCAGTCACTAAAATAAAACGATGTAATAAGCAATTGTTTTATTAAAGACATAATAAACATGTTAATAAAGTGAATAAATACAATAATATAATCAATAACTGTAATGTCATGTATGACGAGACGCGGGAGGCAACCCATACGGAGAATAACATCAGACTGCGAATACATGAATATGAACCGACGACTCCTATTCTAAATAGCTAACGTGTATCACAGAGGCGCTCTGCCAAGTGTCGCTACCGATCATTGTTTTAGTTCACAGCAGATACAATATACATACTATGTTAACAACACACATAGATAAATAGCATTTAAGTTCTCATTATCACTATAACTATTGCTTTTATTCGCTGCACAGTAGAATGAAACTAAAACTTCTAAAACAATGACTGTGCATACTCAGATTCGCGCCTTTCACTTGTCTATGAATATGTCGATAAGTATCACATCGTAACTGCCTACTTGTATCTAGTTACACTGAATAATATACAACATTATATTTAGACGTAGTTACTCAAAAATGAATGTGTTTAAAAAGGATTAGTGGTGATATTGGAAGAAATTGACCCTATCCCTTGTCTATAATTTTTATGTCAGTGAAGACTTTAAGAAACACCCTTGGAAGGTTTATTGCATTGTATTAACTTTGTACATAAGTGCTTGATCACATTTATTTAATTATCCATATAATTTCGTTCTTATGATTAAGAACGAATAATGTTAACTTATATTACGGTCATTGAAATTTGTTGTTTGTAATCAATAGATAAATTATTATTCTCCTATTAGCTACAGACGCATTCCTGCTTATAAAACAATAGTAACATACAAAAGCATTAAATAATTGAGAACTTGTTCCCGTTTTTGTACAAATATAAGTAACTTTTACAGCAAAATTACATTATCACACTAGTGACATTTACAAATTAATACAGTCAAGCGATTACATTACCATAATATTGCAGGGCGTTGCTTATATTTCAAGCTGCTAATTACACAATACTAAACATACAAACTTAGACTTGATTATATTAAGAAGTTGCTATTGAAACATAAAGTAAGTTAAACAGTTTCAAGAGAAGTCGAAAAATCAGTTTAAAAGTAATCAATTTACAGATGACATTAGATTAGGTACTTGTGAAGGACCAGCAGTTCTCGTTAAATAAATGTTTGACTGTCGCTACTGCAACTACATACATCGGCTTGTCCTGTTTCAATTCCTGTGATAACATCAAATCACTTGTTCCGAAGTCGTCTTAAGCATGTGGTACTCATTTCTTAGCCGTAACTTATGACACAAATCCAAAAAGCGTCTGAGTGAGTTTTATGTTAGTTATTACATAATTAATGTCATAATGATTTACCTTATCAATTTATAATTTTCAAGTCTAGTTGGTATTTAGTTATCAAAATTTTCACTAGCCTTTTATAATGTTATTTTATTACACCATAAGAGCAAGGCCAACATTTTTGTAATTTGCAAGAAACGTAGTGAACAATGCGATATTGTTTACAACGTTCCAGGGGGTAGTAAACGAGTAACTTATAAGTTCTTCAATATTGCAATAACAATACCACATCATTCTCTAATCGTCTGTTGCCACTAGTTAAGTCGTTAACAAAGCGTTTTACGGCTATGATGATGGTGAAAACATGTGGTGAATACCTAGTTAATGTATCTGAAGTCTGTTCAAACTACTGCTTTGAAAAATTAGCCCACCGAGAACATTACTACACCATTAGAGAAGAACTAACAAGACGAGACAAGACGAAGAACGATATGTATTCGTGACAGACACCGTACAATCAGGATATAATGATGACGACATTATAGTGATGGGTTTTGTTGAAAGAACATTGCTGTTTTAAGTACATAAACAAGGACGCGAAATTCTTTTTAGAATAAGAATCTCTTCATCTTAGTGGTCAACAATAGTAAATAGTGGAAGACTCAAAAGGGAAGCATTGGCCCAAAAATATTTCGGGCCAACGGATTATGCAGTCGATTTTATATAAAATAGAAAGTTTCACAATGCAGGTGTTGGAAGTCTCGATAGAACCTAGTATTTAATTAAATCAACTATAAATAAGGGGCCCTTCTAATTCAAATCTGAGCAGATTCATAACGTGAAAATACACCAGTTTGTAATAGACTTAGAATCAAAACATTTTAACTTGTCGATCAATTTCTTAACTTGACACAGTTGCATATTCGCCAATTTTAAATACATTACAAAACGTAAAAATACTTACTCTGCATTATATTAATATCAGAAAAGTTTGGTTACAAATCTATTTTGTTTTACCTTATTATTTAGAAGTTCTCTCTTGTTGCCGTAGTCTATCAAAATGAGAGCGCGTATCACTCATCGAATTACGATTACCTATCTAATAGTGAAAGTGATGACTGGATCCTCGCTGTACGGTCTCTTAAATTACGTAATCATTGACAGTATTATTCCGACGAATTGAAGTACTGTAAGTACCGAACTACATGCTCATCTAGTCTGACACCGTACACGTATGGTGAAGCGACAACATCAACTAAACATCGAGGTGAATAATTATGTATCTATGATACTGACTCAAATCACATGACCGGGGAAGATGAACATTTAAATTTAGTGCTTATGTATTTTCATACACCACTATTTTTTAATTAGTACAAAAAAAATTGGGTAATC
The DNA here is from genome assembly GCA_921972225.1 of Euplexia lucipara. Classification (NCBI taxonomy): domain Eukaryota; kingdom Metazoa; phylum Arthropoda; class Insecta; order Lepidoptera; family Noctuidae; genus Euplexia; species Euplexia lucipara. The sequence continues at coordinate 11,762,299 of OV179144.1, forward strand.
AAAAGTAAAAATGCCACTATTTAGTTAAACTTAAATAACGAAAACAGCAGTTGGAGGAGGGTCATGCATGAGCGAGTTCAACCGAACGTAGTGAGAGATGACGATTAATGAATACTACTATGTCATGAATAGCCTGAAACAATATTTCCATAAATTGGGCGACTTAGTGGGATATAAACAAACGCTAATAACTTTGCTGTTTATGAATATTATTTATTGATAATTTACAAATATAATGAGACGACCGTCTAGAATAAGCCCTTTAAGTATTTGTACTAATTAAAAATTTGTGGTGTATATTCTCTTTTACTCTTTATCCTAAACTGTATTGTAGGTATCAATAAATTATGGACCTCGCCGGAATCAGTATGGAGGAGGAAGATCTATCATAGACTACATCTTATTTTTTGTTGCTGCGCATTTTCCTCAGCCTGTGATGTTTGAATCTTTCTCTATTTTGATGTGTTATGACACTTATTTAGGTAGAGATAACGATTATGAGTCCCATGATGCTTACATTACATGAGTAAATACATTTACTAAAAGCTCAGCTCTTAGCGTTTCTTATATGAATTTGAGTATTTTTTTTGTTTGTGAGATATTCCAAATGTGCAATTTGAACATGAAAACAGTTTTCAAAGTTTTACTATCTATAAATTCCGTTTTGGTGTCCTTAAACGAGTCGTTTAATATATTATTTTACGTAGTTAATCATTTAAAAGGTGTTAAAAAATTATCTTTATCCAAAACTTGCAATTTAATTAAGTCCTTGGTTGTTCTGATGTCCTAAATGTTAGTTAAATATTCTGAAATTATGTCCCATAAAACATTTAACTAATGGTTAAACTCTACACATTGACCACACGAATCAGAAAGAGATATAATCTGTCCTAAGCTTTACCTATAAGGGTTTGGTCGATGTCAACGAAACAAGATGTAAGTGCTGAGTTTTCATACAATTTTAATTTAAGGAATTTGATTTAATATATATTATTATTATCTTTTGAATTATTTTGACCACTTTTTGAATGATTTATTTTATCCATTTTAAATTAAAGTCTGACAGTTTAAGTACTTTACATGCCCTCAATGGGATTACAAGAAAATATGCGAAACACATTTTTTCTTTTTTCACGTATTCAAACAATAACGGCGATACATCGAGTCAAAATGTCGCATGACGTCACTAGCCAGTAGGTACAGTTTATACTAGATAGTGACGTTACAAGCCACCTCTCCTCAACTTTAATGCGCTTAATCTAAGAAGTATTCCATCAATTTCAAAACGAAAAAAATACGTGTCGAATATTTTCTTGTAATCTAGATGACGGATTAAAAACTAATATTTTGTCAAATTCCCCATTGTCTTTTTTTTTGGGTTTTCAAGTCGGTTACACGATAAAATTGTGCACTGTCTGGACAGGGCCATTAAATTCGGTGGTCATCTTAGACAACGTCTGGACTTTAAAAGAGACTTTTACCTCAGAGTTGTAGTCAGAAAACAAGCACTGAACTCAATAGCTTAAAAATGCTCCTTTGACGTGTGTAAATGTAATTTATCATTTACAGTTTTTAACCATTTTCATAAGAATTAACTTACCAACAGAATATTATTGATTGTAGGAAATTGTAATTATAAACAATGACACAAAGCTCACAAAAGTCTTCAATTCTATGTAAAGCTCAACTTGAGTGTCAAAATAATACACAAATTTTGAGCTGTCACTATTCACTCGGGCATGTTTGCTGGCATCGACAAACCCTTTTGATTTAGATTTAAGGTACACATTTCAACATTTTCTTCACACTACTAACACTTCTTTCGTTGTAATTTTCTCTACTTACGATATTTTCCTTTAACTCTTTTCGCATGTTTACGCACACATCGTTTGTAAATTTTACACACATTTTCCTTACTTTCCACTCAAATGTTACTCTACATCGGAAAATAAATAATATTGTTTCGTAATGTTTGGTGTCTATTTCTGGTGGTTTATTACAAATAACAATTCCTTTTTTAACTAATAGTTGTTAAAGAGAGAAGCGCTTGAAGCTCTTATAAAAATAATATTGGTACACTCAGCAGAAATACCAGTTCTGACCATCGGCAATTTGTGAATACATACGACTATTGCAAGCAGTGTAGTCGTCACGCTACAATTATTATAATACGGTGCTGATGAGATGGTACCACTGGACACTTTGCTGGTTGTACTGAACTACACGACAGGCACTTTATCAATCTATTGACACTTTCTTCTGCGGAACTAAACGACGCAACGGTTGAGTTAACCAAAATGTCATCCTTCATAGAACACAGAACTCGAAAATATGCATTACTTTTTGATGAACAATACTTTATAACTTGCGCAGTAACTTTAGTTTATTTTTATCACGAATTTAACACATCTTACCACTAATAAACAATTAATTACTTTAACATTAAAATACTTTTAGAATTCCACATTTGAATTATCAATTGCTAAAAAATTAGATATAATTACAATTCCATTATTCTATCAGTATAAATGGAACTATTATCGCTCTGTTCACATTATAAAAAAAATCACTTTAGCATAGTGTTCTTTTCTTTTTGGTAGGTACTTGAGCGTTAAGTGATCATTTACACTGTAATGCATACAGCTTATAGGTACATCGGCGCTAGACTACTTTCTCACACAATAATTACAATTTTACACCAGCACTCATTAAATTACCATACTCAACTTACACTAAAACTTCACCTGCTAGATCAGTGCCACCACAGCAGACTTTTATTAGTTCCACCACACGAGTTTTATTCCGAGCGAACAAGAAAACGTTATACAAGTAACAAAATAAATATCGAGTATTTTTTAATGAGAAGCTCTTTCTGTGAACAAACCAAAATCACTAACGAAAAGTCGTCTATCTTTCGCATTTAACTTGCTTTTAGGCGTTCAATGTTTTGATATAAAATATAGCACTTGATTGCAAGGACACTGGGTATTAGGTTCACAGTGAACGACAAAGGCTAAAAATCCGTGGTACGAGGCGAGTCCGTTCGCTCGGCTAGCGGTCAGGGTGTCTTGAGAGACGGCGATATCGAAGTGTGAGAGGGCGAGAAGGTTTGTGGCGAGACGAGCGGCACCAGCTCGGGCTGGAGCCGCGGCCCGCGTCACACAGCCGGCTCCGCGGCTATCGTCATCTCCGCAAACTTCACTTCTCGTCCACGTCTGAACGACGTGGTCCGTCGTGTCGGACTTCGAGGTCGCGTCGCTACCGCCGGCTGCAGACTTGCTGACGACGCCTGCGTCAGCAGTCGCGGCGGCTGTGCTACTCGCCCAAACGGTGATTGCCGAAGGAACTGACGGGCCACCATCGGCTGCCAGTACGATGTTCCTGGGGAACCCGCAAGTTTACCATATTTCATAAGTAATCACGCAATGAAACATTTCAAATAACTTTACAAAATAGCTGAAATCTAAGAAAATTGTGTTTAGATACCTTTTGTAAGAGTGGTGCGTGCGCGCCACGCGTTACTTCTCAAGCGCCCGCGTGCGCCTTCATGCACGGCGTCAACGCTAGCCGAGCGAGTAAGGTGGGACTGCTGACCCTCGTGGTCGGCGCCTACACCAGCTGTCAGACCCTCACTCACTGAGTACAGCTTATGCGTTATGTCTTTACCTGTAACCATTTTGAACATAATCTAAGACAAACGTTAAAGATACAGCATTGCATGTTTCTATTTCAGTATTTTTTTTTGTCATCTGGTTGTAACATTGAATCGAAGCACTTGAATACCTACACTCTTTTATAAATATCAACTCTACTGTACTGTATAAACAAAAATCCATATCGAAATCATGATTAAAAAGTTAGATTGAATGAATAAATTATTTTGTCGAGTCACCGCATGTTTCATATTGGGGTAACTTTGTTCTATTATAAGCGAAACCTAAATTGGAGGTATTCGGAAGTGAATAGCCGCGCATTCACTCTTTAATTCAGTTTACGTAAACAATAGACCCTCACACCACAAAGAATTCCTCACCGTTAACAATATAATGCCGTATTAGTCGGGGACCTATTTTGAAGAAAACATATCATAATTTTAATGCGTCTTGCACTCGGCAGGTTTACGGCACTTAGACATTTTTCGAAGAATACGGGCCATGGTCATGAGACGCGTGCCACGACTCCTCGAGCTAGCTATTTCTTTAAAACTGAAAGTCTTTAAACTTACAGTATCAACATAGTCAATTATGTAGAAGAATTACGCTGAAGTTCTTATGCTAATGTCGATTGCTTTGCTTTCAAACTGCAATTTTAAATTCTCCAAAATTCTGAAATAAGTGAATTCATCGGGTTGCAACGACAACAGTGAAGGAGGACTGACCTATAAGGCAGTCGAGCACGACCTTGAGCGCCGGTCGGTGACGCAACACGCGCTCGAGGCGCATGCGCGGCCAGCACACGCACGTGGACACCTCCTCCGCAATCACGCTCACCTGAGAAACATTGTGGCTGTCAGTTCAACTGACCACTTTAGAAAGTGCAGCACCTTGTCGTTAATATGGCACATGGAGTATAAGAAAGAGTCAGTCACCCAGCTCAAGTCCGTATTGGTGACCGAAAGGAGCCGAGTTTTTACGAAAAGACCATGTGCCATATTAATAGCAGCCGCGTGCTGTAGCTAAAATACCAAGAGGCTCTGGTACACTTCTTTAAGCAAACATAATGTAGATGTTGGCGTACTATAACAACCCTCGTAAATCATGGTAGACAGACGGTAAGAATTCGACATACTCCTGCGTGGCGGATGCAGGAGTATGTCGAATTCTACCGTCTACCAGGGTACCAGGGTGGAGAGCATCTATGAAAATTTTCCACCCAAAACAAAACAAAAGAGCAAATAATGTACTTCTGTTTATTATATGTTATAGTTATAAGATATTACGGTCTTCACGAAACCCCATCCGTAAAAATGTAAAAGCTAGTATTGAGTCAATCACTTAATCCATTTTTATCCACAGCTCTAGAAGAGTTGAAGTAACACCGAGATTCTATGGTATCTATGTATACAGGATGGAAGTGACACATTTACCGAAACCATGCGTTCTAAACTGAACATGACTCTAGACTGCATTTTCCGGTTTTATTTTGATGTTAATTTTACTTTAACTGGAAAAAACATCAATAACATGCTTACCTATAAATAAAACCCCAGATAAACTTCAAATTTGCCGAAAGCCATCGAAACACTGGATTCATGAAATCCAGCTGTTCGTCTATATCTATTCCACCCTGTATATTGTTATGATAAAGACATATCGCAGTTGTGACAAAGTTTTCTATATCGGGTCAGCCCCACGGGGATAAAGAGAGTGACGTAAGTAATATTTACTGAAGGATATAAATATAAGAATTAAGTAACAGATTTATGGCAGAAACAGAGGTGGGCAAAACCTAGATAGATAAAAATAAATATTCCACGACTTTCACACAGCGCTATCTAGTCCCAAGCTAAGCAGTGCTTAGTGCTTGTGTTATGGGTACCAACCAGCTGATAAACATACTTATATAATTCTAAATACTTGCATATTATAGATGAATAACACCCAGACACAGAACAAATGATCGTGCTTATAACACAAACATTTGTCCTGGGTGGGAATCGAACCCACGACCTCCGGCATAGCAGTCACGGTCACCAACTACTAGACCAACAGGCCAGTGAGAACAATATTCTTCGTAATGACATTAAAGTATACCTAAAAGCAGCAAGCACGCAGTGTAAGTAGTGATAGCCAAATAGTGTGACCGACGGATTGCCAAATCATAGGTTTCGTGTTCGAACGTACCTCTGACTTTTAGGATTTATGTGCAAATTGTATAATTATCACTGGCTTCAAAGACGGTGAAGGAAAACATCGTGAGGAAACCGGCATGTCTGGGAGATATTACTCGATGGCATATGATGCCAAGTCAGGGGCCCATGTTTGTGTGGCGTTTAAAACACTGACATGAGGTTAGTCACTATTAACCACGCGATTAGAAGAAGAATGAACCATCAATACTCAATACTCTATATTCAAACTTTATTTGCATTCCACAATGTGTACTTAGGTGGTAAATTAAAAGGGGAGGGGGTAGTGAGGGGGAGGGGGTGGGGAGGGTATGAGGGGGAGGGGGGAGATTGTGACAGAGGGAAGGAGGGATTGTGAGAGGGGTCGGAGGGGCAGGGGAGGAATGTGGAGGGGAGTGGAGAGGGAGGACAGAGAGAGGGGGTGGAGAAGGAGGGGGAGGTGAAGGGGAATGGGAAGGATGAGGTGAAAGGGGAGCGGAGAGGGGGAGGGGAAGAGGCAGGGAACAGGAGGGGAAGGGAGGGGAAAGTGAGGCAGGGGTGAGGGAAGGGGAGGGAAGGGGAGGGAGCGGTGAGGGGAGGGGTGTGGGAGGTGTGGGGGAGAGGAGGAATGGGGAGGAGGAGAGAAGAGGAGTTGATAAAAAATGATATGCAATAGCTTTACCGTGGCAGTCTCCGAGTGCCACACGTCATTTTTTTTATAAATATGATTAATTCTCCCAAATATGTTTAATCTGACGGCCACAACCCAGTCACTGGGTAGTACGATACCCATTGGTCAGACATTAGTTTCACTTGTTCCACTGAGAAGAACCATGGAACTACTAAGAAAACAAAATCTCAACATTTCCATGGTACAAGTACGGTGGAACTAGTGAGACGAGTTCGTTTTAGTTTTGTTTCATTTGTGCCACTATCAAATCAAAGTCTATGGAACTACTGAGAAAACAAATCCTCACTATTTCCACAGTATAAATATTAATACAGTAGGATGACGCCTGATCTCTGGAAAAATGCCGACAACTTCTACACGCGTTAGACTTGAATAATATCTCCCGCACTACAAACATCGGTTTGTTCGCAGTGCGGGAGCGGCTTTTCCGCGTCTCGCACCCCGCACGATTGCCCTGTCTAGACAGCTTCGTCGGGCGACTGTAATTGACTGTATGTTTTTAGACTGTGCTATTTCCATGGAACAACTACGGTGGAACTAGTGAGACGAATTCGTTTCAGTTTTGTTTCATTATCAAATCAAAGCCCATGGAACTACTGAGAAAAAAAAAATAGACATATTTGTACTAGATTATAAAGTAAAATTTTGTTATTTTATGTGTGGAGGCTTGTAATTAGCATTTTGGTTAATTTTTTTTATTATATTGTGTTATTAGTCTGTAAGCCTTCCGACAATAAAGAAAATAAAAAAAATAATCATAAGCCGGCTTGACGTGCTTTCCAAGTCCTGGAAGGGTTTATATATGTAACGAATGTTGACCCATCTACAGACCAATTTTGTCGAGTATAGCTTTACCTTAGATCGACCCGTGCGGGCTGTTAATATTTACCCACAAGCTGTTAAATGTATGAGAAACATAGATAATCTCTGAGGATATTCCGTTCTGAAAATGGGGTTACATTACTTACTTATACATATACTTCAGTTCGGCGCAAGCACGTGCACTGAAAGTATCCGGCGATAAGATCTTTTACCCAACAAGTATTCGTTTAGCTTTGAATAGAGTTGCCCCGAGTTTTCCAATAAAGCCAGTTACTTTTCCGGTTGATCCGTTGTAGTTTCGATACCTTACATGCAGCTGCCGGCAACGTACGAACAAACGTAGGTACGTTCAAATATGTACCGTATCATAATTTCAACTTGAAATGAGATAGTGCGCTCACGTTACTAATGATAAAATTTCATTGTGAAAATGGGCTATTTGACAAAAAATTAGTTTGTAGATTACTAGAAAATATTCGACACATATTTTTTCTTCTTTCACGTATTCAATTCAAATAATAACGGCGATACATCGAGTCAAAATGTCGCATCACGTCACTAGCCAGTACAGTTTATACTAGGTAATGACGTTACAAGCCCCCTCTACTCAACTTTAATGCGCTTAATCTAAGCAGTTTTCAATCAATTTGTAAAAGAAAGAAAAACGTGTCGAATATTTTCTTGTAATTTAGATGACGGAATAAAAATTAAAATTTTGTCAAATAGCCCATTGATTGAGCCATCAGCAGGGTTATTGACAATCTTTTCATTACTAGTGGCTAACTGGCATCCACACCGAACTTTAATGACAACTGAGAATTTACAAAAAAAATGTATTGCACTTCAAGTGGACCGACTAACAGACGGGGTACGGTGCGCTTCGTCACATCTCTGCGAGTGCGCATGACGTTATCCTAGATACACACTAATGATAGCCAATACGAAACTAGCTGTTTGACAGTTAATCGTTGAACACTTTTCCCAGTGATCATAACTATGAACTGTCAACTGAAATACACTCTATTAATATACCTATCTTTTTTTTTGTTTTTTTCTCTTGACTTAGATATCTCTGGATTTTATATAACACTAGCTGCCCCGGCAAACTTCGTTGCGCCTTAGAGTCAATTTATTACTCTTATCATTTTTTTGTATTAGATATACATACATTGAATAAGACGACAACAAATCAATCCAAACCAATAATAACTACTACTACTTTTAAATTACAACATGTATATATACCCTAACCTAACTGACCATACCTATCCTATAGCTAACCCAACTATCTAACCTAACTACCTTACTAAAAAATACTAAATTCATAATTTTAATCTGAACTATTGCCTCTATGTTACATACAATAATTTATGCCTATAGTTTTCCCGGTCTACTTTAATTAAAGTCCTAACAGTAAAATAAGTTCTATTTGCAAAGAATTATTAATGTTCGTCTCTGTCATCATTGCTAGTTACGTAAATTGATGTCTGAAATATAAGACTTTTTTATGCTACATAAAACCTCTAAGTTTAGTAACAAAATAAATTTCAGAACGTAGGTGCGTATTATAAATTGACAACCTTACCTTCTTGGGTTTAGCTTAAGACTTGTCAATTTCAAATTGTCACCTGATAATGAACTGGGAAGTTTGACTCCTGTCATGTCATCCAAGATGGCGCTGCGTTTGAAAAATGTTTGAGACAACCGATATTCTTGATATTTATTTTTATGATGTCGAACGGGATAAAAAGTATCCTATGTCCTTCTCCTGGCTCTAAACTACCTCCCTGCCAATTTTCAGCTAAATCGGTTCAGCCGTTCTTGAGTTATAAGCGAAGTAACTAACACGACTTTCTTTTATATATTTAGATGTATGTATATATGTATTTATTCTAATTAATAATTTATTTAACTTTCTAGTTTTTGTTATCTTCTTGCGCCTACCATGTTTTGTCTCTGCATCACCTTAAGGTAGACTGGTAGAAAATGCCTAAGGCATCAAGTCCGCCTTCCCTACTTGCACAGTTTATTTTACTAGTGCATAAAGTTTTAATAAATAAATAAATGAATACACAATAGCCGTGCAGACATTGCGAACAAATGAAAAATGATTTTTCTTTTACCCTTTGCATCGCAACATCGAGAGCCCTAATAATGTTAGGGGAAACTAGCTCGCAGGCTCCACCTAGCGTGGAGAGGTAGGGAAAAAAAAAAAAAAAAACATCGAGAGCTTTATTTAAAAAAGGGATACGTCAAATACACCCTTCAACGCTTTCAGTGACGTTTCTCTTTGTAGTCAAAGTTTGCACGAAACAAACTAACAACCATCAGAACTAAGAATGAAATCCACATACAAGTCAAATCTGCTCGAACAACTAGACTTGTATGTGTACTTACGCAATAATATATTAAGTGAGCGTAGTTGAGTTGAAACATTGTTTTGAAACGGTTACATGTTGTTGTCATATAAACTGTGATCACGTGGAGCACTTATCCACGCGAGTTTCTAAGCAGCCCTCACTCTTATACAGGGTGTCTCATTCAAATCGGTTAGTATGGGAAAGTCTGAAACTATAAGACATACGAAGATCTGTTCTGAGGAACCATGTCATCGATTTTAATAACAAGAAAAACTGCATTCATACATTTAAAAAAAACATCTGTACTCCGTTCGGGAATCGAACCCGGTTATTTTGAGCACCTACTAAAATAAATTAAAGTATGTGGAAAGAATACATTTTATTCATTTTAGACATCATGTTTCATACAGACATTTACTGCTTAAAACCTCCACAATCGATATCTAAATAGAAATAGTGTGTTTTTTTTTTCAAAATAACCGGGTTCGATTCCCGAACGGAGTACAGGTGTTTTTTTTTAAATGTATGAATGCAGTTTTTCTTTTTATTAAAATCGATGACATGGTTCCTAAGAACAGACCTTCGTATGTCTTATAGTTTCAGACTTTCCCATACTGACCCATTTGAATGAGACAACCTGTATATTTACGTCAAACCTACAGTAGGGAAGTACCTACTTACATACTTACTTGAAGATTTCTGTAGGTAAAGTTTTTACAGCTAACTTACGTTAATGTAGAAAATGGAATGGAATTCGAGTAGAATTCCCTGCCGGTGTCGGTGTTTCCTGATAGCTACAACCTAGGGGTCTTCAAGTCAAGAGTGAACAGGTTGCTTCTAGGCAAGCGTGCTTCATCGTCGACCACATCATCGCTTACCATCAGGTGAGATAGTGGTCAAACGCGTGCCTATCAGAAATAAAAAAATAAAATAAAAATGTGTTTTTAATTTAATGTTAAAATTCGCAGATACAAACATATATCTTGGTCAACTTGAACAGCAGTGCTTTTCTGTAAAAATCTCCCCGTGAAAATCTCGGTGAAGTACAGGCGAATTGGGCAGTTAAGGACAAAGAACTCTTAAGAACCTCTTTGGGAAATATATTTTCGAGTCGTTTGGGGTTGAAACTCTCTGGTCGTGGGTTCCGAGTGCTCATAGCTTGTACAAAGATCTTTCAAGACGCTTAATTGACACTTCGCGTGACCCCAAGGCTGGTTGTTACCTTGGTCAAAGGATAAGCGTTGCCATACAACGTGGCAATGCTGCCTGTCTTTTGGGTACACTTCCAGTGGACAGCGATGCGGATGAGTTTATTGACGCCATATTTTAGATTTAGTTTTTAGATTTTATTTTAATTTCTAGTGTATAAAGTTAAGTATTGTGAATAAAAGTAACAATTGATAAACGCAAATTGAGCAGTTCTATTTTATTTTATTTTTTGTTATGGCAATAGCCGATGTCGACTATTCTGCCAATGTCTAAAGTGAATAGAGAAGCGTATGTAAAAAAAAGCAAAAAATAACTGAAGCCACTAATTTAAATCTTCAATAGATACAGTTAAACTCAACGTAGTTCTTCATGGATTGAGCAGTTGAGCTGTCCTTCCATAAGAACTCTAGATATTGACAGTTGTGAACAGTCGATGTCACTTAAGTTTTCCCTTTCTAGTGAAAGGCTAATAATAATCAAAATGTAGGTATCATTGTGGTTGTATTTAAAAGAAGCTAAATTATAATACTACATACATAAGTACCTACTGTACCGTAGGTATGTTACTGAAATATAATAAGCGAGAAATTATAATCATAAAGGTAAATCTAAAATATACAAATAAATAAATTTATTCACGTAACGTTTAATCTCTATCCACTCAAACGGCTGAACCCGACCGTAACAGACTGTTCTTCTCTTTATAAATATTTCAGGTAAACGTACCTACCTCGATGGTTTAAATAAAGGTATAAGGGTAAACGGGATGATCATTACTGTGCACCTGAGACGGCACGCCCTCAAGCGAGAGTTTGGCGCCCCTCGACTTAGTAACTTGCTTGAATTATGTACCGCGATAGATAATAAGAGATTAGCAGGCAAAACTACATGCAATTCTTAATTACAAAATATTAATAAATAATAACCCTTGTAGTTTTTTAAATCAGTACGGCAAAAGGTTATTTGCCCCAATCTAAGACGTGTTTTAAACTATTTATTACTATACACCTATTTTAGCTGTCTGCCTAACCATTGTATATGGCATTCTGCCCATATTTTTAAAACCTATATTCATTTTACCTAATCTTAGATGTATTAATATAAAAAAGAACATGTTATGTGACATATTTTTTATATAGGTATAAAACAAGTTAAGTATCCATAACATTATTCTCAGTGTCTCTGCTCCTATATAGTTTTCGATCTATATCAATTGTGAATTTGTACGGTCGGTAAAGTAATCATTTCCTTTAAATAAAAGTAAGGGAAACGTTCAGGCTACATGCCCGCACTTCAAGACTCGCATCTTTATGAAGTTCTTGTTTGCCAAACGTCGCGGTCGTAACAAACAAAAATATATTGGAAAACGTCAATTCGTGTTAGTTTTATCATGTCTGGTGGAGGCAGTTTAATAAATCCCTAGTCATTAAGATAATGCGTTATTCCGAAACGCTCCTGAATTATTTAGTGTGATTGTGCGTGGAATTACAATGAGTTGTGTCTCGTCCGACTCGAGTGATACGAGCAAATATATTAACGAATCCAGTCTTATGTTTCATGAATGACGTTACGCATATGGAGTACTTATATTTCTATGGAGATATTAGAAGACGGTCCCACTGCAGGGCAAGAGCCTCTCCTTTTCTTTTTTCAAAAACAAAACGATTCAGTCGACGAGGGTTTTCTTTTTAAATCATCGACATCAGTTATGGTGCACCTACTGATTGTACAGATTTGCAGACACAAACATGTTTTGTATGATTTAAGCGCACTACACACCAAAGCCGCCGACTCGCCGACACAGCCCGCCGACAAAACCCTGCTTATGTTGAAAGAAGCATGTCGGCAACCTTCCGTCGGTGGCTTGCCGGCGGCTAGCGTACGCAAGCGCTCAGTTGCCCGGCGACACAATCACTAACTGCCAAATAAGTTTCTGATGTCGAGCCGCCGACATGCCGCCGGCAAAGTTTTACGACTTGCAATGACTGAAGCCGCCAACCTAGCCCACCGGCAAAATGTTGCCAACATATGCCGCCGGGCCTTTGGTGTATAATAAGTTTATTTATTTTCTCTCACATGTATAGTGCCCCTTATTGTTGTTTGTATAGTTACCTGGAAGACATCATCTGACTGTTCGCGATTGGCCTCCCACTCTGGAGAATCGACGAACTGGTAGGGCTGTATGTAGTGGAGATGTGTTTCGTCGCAGCTCACTCGCATCCTGTTCGAAAATAAGTAAACGACCTTAGATATCACAAAAAAACACTTTCTCTGCTAAATCTGGAACATAAATCGTTATAATTTATTAGTAGATTAGATCCCATATTGTGGCCGTAATAACTTAGATTATTAGATAATAGAACCTATTAGCTCTCCAAGACCTTCCCTCTGGACTTAGCAATGAAAGCGGGATGTAATCAGCGCGATAAATACGCCTATTTGACGTGACCTATAACGCCAGTTAACCACACAATTATGCAGCGTTTGGAATATAATTAAACTTGATAATTATAATAATTATACAGCACCGGAGTTTGGTCATACATTTGTATAAGCCTGGATAATTGCAATTGCTGCTGCGGTGTGTAGTGATTTAATATTGTAAAATAAATATATTATGCAAGAGTAATTAAGGCAGCAAGTAAAAATATTATGCTCTAAAAAGCCTTATTTACGATTCTTAGGTAGACTATGTACTTAATTTAATTATGTTAGAAATGGAATGGCTTACCGGGGAATTAAAACCATTAGCTTATGACTGCCGTGCATTAACCCGCGTGGCCCAACCCAAACAAATACGAATCTACTATACATAATGATAGTTTATGGAACTGGGGGTAAGGCGTACAAAAATGGGTCATTAATCGAATGTATTTCATCTTAGCAGTAGGTATATCATTTATAGAGCAAACTCAAACACGTCATACGAAGTCTGTCAATTAGTCGCAGAATACAAAATGTTTCTTTTCTCTCAGAGTTCATGACATACAATACCTTACAATGCTGGCAATGGTAAAACAAAGACAAATATTTCTACGGCAAAAACAAAAGGAACATGTGTACGTAGGTAGGTATTTTATTTTACATCGTGAGGGTCCTCGCTTGTCTTTGAATTGTTTATTTTGTAGCCCTGTACCCTCGATATTTTATCTTCATAAGATTTTTTGGGGACACTTATTCAGTATTCAATTTATTCTGCAACAGATGACGCACACAGTTGGTCCCTTAGAGTTTCTTTTTGCATCTTTTTATTAATTTACAATTTGACATTTTTAGTAGACTATGGACATTAAAGTTATACTGGTCAGCAACAGACACACTAAACCCTGTACTTGTTGATACTGTGTTACAATGGGTTCCATTTCTCACTGTCGTAACACATAAACAAAGAAACTAGTTACAACTGAAGATTAAGGTTCCTTCAGAAATGAAAACACTCACTGAACAACAGAAGGTATTTGATAAAAATGAAATGTACGAATATAAGTCTAAAGTATGCTTTTTCAGTTTTTAGGTTTTATTTGTCTTTAGTACCAGTATAATTAAAGGTGTTTCTTTCAATCTTTTTAGATTTAAATGTAAGTAATTTAATCGTTTGTTGAACTAATAACAGTACTTATATACCTAGTTTAAATAGTTATTTAAACATAGAATATTCATCGGCCAACACATACTTTTTAACTGTGGTGTAAAATTTGTAGAGAATTTCAGCTTTCTAGCATCATCGGACCAAAGCTATGCTGGTTTGAAAATACAACGAAAAGCTTCCGGCTTCCTTTGGCAAGACTTGCCGGGGCCACTACCATGCCCACAGATTTGTCACGCTCGCGACTTACTTTTTATTACCAAAAATATAAGAAAAATTCACTGATCGTTTAAGTTTTCCGTGGTAGTTCCCTAAACAGTCACGTCATCGATCATTGAAGGTTGGAAACTATTAAGATAAATAATAATTTATTTGTCGAATTCATCCGTTAAGCATTTTATATTTTTAATAATAATACAAAAAGAAAAGTAAAATAATATTATAGGGCATAAAAAAAAATATCCGCATCGCTGTCAACGGGAAACGCTACGTTGAATGGCAACGCTAATAATTAATTTCAAATCGATGTTTGTTATTTTTGCCATTGACCGGATTTTGATGAATCTTTTCACTTCTTGTTAACTGTTGATAAACAGTACCTAACGGAGGATAAGTACCATTTTTTTAGAAAAATAAATACGTAAACATGCAGTAAAAAACCCATGAAATTTCAAGTGAATAAACTCACGGGTACAGCTTGTAGTACAATAATAGTGAGATGATGATGTAACGTGAAAACAACATACTTTCCCTTTAATAGTATAGACAATCTCTCGTCGGCCGGCGTGACGTCTTCGACCGCATACGCCTCGCCGGGCTCGAGCCGCACTATCCTAGCCTCGCGAGTCAGCTCCGTGAAGTGCTTCTTGTTCACTTTGAGAGGCTTGAATAGCTTCAAGTATAGATCTGTTAGCTCAAGAGATAGTGCTGGAGGAAGAAACCTGCGAGAGAGAATAACGACAAATTACCTTAACCGAATACCTAGATAATTTGTATTGGATTTAAAATAATGACACGCCAGTATTCTTCAAAGAATTAAGCAGAGGATGTTCCACTTTTTTGCGAGTTACGTTTTAGATCCATATAACTAGGACATATTTACTACATTTATAACTAAGACATATTTTTATGGGAATCTAATTGCATGTAAATAATTTTATTCTTTATTTTATAAATGTTTGATACTTTTAATATAAGTATAGTGTATGCAAAGGGTAATTTTATGTAATACCAGCTATGTCACCGCAGTAATAAATATTTTGACTTTGATTTTGACTTTAGGAGGCTAGTAATATTACCAACCAGGTTCAAATCCCTACGGACGGCTACTGAAAACGCCTGGTGGATCATCCAATAGCACTTTGCTTAGCGCTACTGCTTCTTGGGTCTAAGCAGTAGCACTAAACAATAGCGCTGGCGTCCATTATACCAACGAGGTAATTAGCTATGTATCTTAATGTAACGTTGTACCTGTACATGTTGTATATAGATAGGTACTACGATCGCCAGTTTGCGTGCTACTAAAACTTTGCCCATCAAGATTTAGGAACGTTAACGTGCTTTAATTTAAGTGGGTAAAGTCCACAAATCAGCTTTTGCCGAGACCGTCCATAACAATGCAAGTGCTTTCTCATCGTACCTTTGCAAAGGCTTAGTTGCTGTTACATGTTGAGTTTGTTTAAGGTTTTAGAGGAAATTACCTGTTGACCGCCACGTCATAAAAGTAAAAACTAGCCCCCGGCGCCGATTTACAAACTAATCTTTTAAATTTGTCATGTAGTCGTGACGCATGGCGTGCTGGGCACCTTTTGGATTTTTATCTGAACATAGCTGTGGCAGTCAAAGAGTTTACTAGGCTTGCGTGCCACGTAACTGTTGATGCTGTACCCATTTATGGTTACTAGAGTGTTTGGGAAGTTCAGCATAACCGACCTATCTTAGTACAGTACGACCTGTTCAAAAACGGTGAAAAAAAACATCGTGATGCCAATACAGAGGTCCATGGGCAGCATTAAAACTTTGATACCAATTTAAGTGAGTCACTAACCACACGATAAGAAGGTACGACGAACCTTATGATAAGAAATACAGTGTGTATAGAGTTGACGAGCACGAGCGCCAGGCTCCAGGCAAGCACGTCGGGCGCGCACACCTCGGCGCCGGCCCACAGCCCCATGAGCACGGCGCCCGCCGCCGCCAGCGCTCGCAGCACCAAGATGCTCTGCTTAAAACTCTTCGGCGCTAGGAACGCGATCGCGAAACACAAGTTTGCTGCCTGTTTCAGGGAGTATGAGTAAAGTCAGAACGATTTGTTTATAAATATAACATTTGGCGTCGATTCCTCTATTCAAAAATTAAATGAGGGAATTGACAACTCTATTACAGTATTAGAAAAGTACAGATACTGACGGTGACCGATAACAACTAAGTTAAAATGGCAAATTTCGCCATGTGCGGAAGGTACGTTTGTAATGCCCACTACGTCAGTATAAAACATAAGCTTAAATTAATCGTCCTTTTTTGTTGTAAAAGAGACAGAAATATAAAATAGACTTATTTATGTTTAGTTAGACAAGAAGGGAATTGGCACCAATATTGTAGGTACTAAAATAATAGGATATTTTCAAATTATTTCCGACTAGCTTCTGCCCGCGACTTCGTACGCGGATCCTGTTGCTTATGTCAGCGACAACGGGGTCGTCAAAATCGAAGATCTGAAACATCTGATGTCGAATTCTATAAGCCCGGGGACGGGAAATCAATGGGATGCGCGAGACGATTCAAGATGTTCCAGATTTTTTATTTTTGTTGGTCAACAGGAAATGCCATCAGACTTAACAACTTTTGCTAAGACGCCATTTCTATTATGTATATGTTATATTGTCTCTGGGCTTTGGAGTTTCCCTACAGGTGCTCCAGATCTTCAAATTTAGTCTCACAGCAGAAAACACTCTTCACGTGGAATAGTTTTTGCAATGGCACCATTTTTATATCTCTTTCACTTTAGGTGTTCCATTTTCCAAAATAAATTATAGCCTATAATATGTTGCGTGACGTTCACGATCAGCGGTCAGTCGCGCATCTCCTTCCCCCACTTATCTCTAGAGTCGATGCATATATACGCTGAAAACTCAAGCGTCATGCTTTTTCCGTGAACGTCTCCGACTCGCGAGACAGTGCATGATGTTCACGATCAGCGGTCAGTCGCGCACATATTCTTCACTGGTCTCTAGAGACCTGGATGTAGATGCGTAAATACGCTGAGAATGCAGGCGTGCTTCGCGATCCCAAGAAGTTTCCACGGAGCGAGTTGCAGCCTCATGTTCTCGAACAGCATCAAGTCTCTCCTAACGCTCTGCGGTAGATTGTTGGGATCTTATGGTCTTAAATCATTTAGCACCTTTGGAACATTGGGAAAAAATTGACCTCTTTCTAGGCATGGTTATAGTTTTATTGTGATGATACCTGATCAATTAAAATCTAAGTGGCTGCCCCCCTGCGTTACCGGGTAGGCTACCTTGTAACGAAGATAATTGGAAAAGGAAATTAAACACTCAAATAACATAAGCCCGAAGGCATATTTATGCGATAAAAAAAAATGGGAGTTTTGGCCAGTAGAGTCTAATTTTCAATGATATACCATCGTCATCGAAAATCAGTCCTGAACTGTTCCCGCCTTCACCGCGTGGAGGTACTTAAGTTATTTTATAATTGTGCAGTGAAATTAGTGATAGCTTTAATTTCTATATCAAATGTTTCTGATCTTCGATTTTTATAAGTCAACAGGAAATGCCTATCAGACCGAACAACTTTTGCTAAGACGTCATTCCTATTTGAGTTATGGTGTAGCTGGGCTCTTGGAGTTCCACAACAGGTGTTCCAGATCTTCGATTTTTATACGTCAACAGCGAGTGCTCATAAGGCTGTACAACTCTTGCTAAGACGTCATTCCAATATATGTTATAGTGTAGCTGGGCTCTTGAAGTTCCACATCAGGTGTTCTGTATCTTCAAATTTATTCTCTCAGCAGAAAATGCTCATAACGTGGAACAATTTTTGCTATGGTACCATTTTTGTATCTCCTATAGTTTAGATGGTCTGTTGCGGTTCTGCATCAGGTGTTCCGGATCTTCAAATTTATTCTCTCAGCAGAAAATATTCATCACGTGGAACAATTTTTGCTATGGGACCATTTTTGTATCTCCTATAGTTTAGCTGGTCTGTTGCGGTTCTGCATCAGGTGTTCCGGATCTTCAAATTTATTCTCTCAGCAGAAAATGCTCATCACGTGGAACAATTTTTGCTATGGTACCATTTTTGTATCGCCTATAGTTTAGCTGGTCTGTTGCGGTTCTGCATCAGGTGTTCCGGATCTTCAAATTTATTCTCTCAGCAGAAAATGCGCATCACGTGGAACAATTTTTGCTATGGAACCATTTTTGTATCGCCTATAGTTTAGCTGGTCTGTTGCGGTTCTGCATCAGGTGTTCCAGTTTCCAAGATAAATTATAGCCTATGTGTTGACCAGACTTAATATCTATACAACAAAAAAAAAATCATTCAAATCCGTCCAGTAGTTCCGAAGATTAGCGTGTGCAAACAAACAGACAAACAGACAAACAGACAAACAGACAAACAGACAAACAGACAAACAGACAAACAGACAAACAGACAAACAGACAGACTTTTTTTTTTGGATTCGTGCTCTATTACTGTTTCTAAACCCCCCTCAATTATTATTTTTTAAATATATTCAATGTACAGACACAGTTTTTTTTTAAATATATTCAATGTACAGACACAGTTTTTTTACAGTCTTATTATATGTATAGATATGTTATGCTTTTGACATTCGGAATGCATTAAATATGTCGTCGTTATGTTACCTGAAAGAGATCTTGTTGTGCGTTGGTCCATTTAGCGCAAAACCAGTGGTGGTGTTCGTCGGTGGAATTCGAACTGAGTAGCTCGAAGTCGGTGTCAAAAGTGGCGTTAAGCCGGGTGGCGTTGTAGACGAGCGTGGCGTTGAGCCAGGGCGCGGTGGACGCCGGCGCGGGCGCGGCCGGCGCCATGTTGCGCTCGCGCCCCGCGCCCCCCCGCGCCGCGCCGCCACCGCCCTCCCCCCGCGGTGAGCGCTCCGCTTCCCCCGCGCGCCTCTCACCCGACGACACTAGACGATTCAGTTGGGCTCTCGCTCTCAGTATTACCACCTCCATCACCACACCCTGCTGCCCACCTCACGTTAGAGCACACCCTGTCTGGAGACAAACACTAATTTAAAAAGAAAGGTCATAATGAGTGTGTATCTATAACCAAAGTATCTTATCGTAGAAGCGAGCTGTATACTACGAAGTTTACTAATCTCAAATTAATAACTTTACTATACCTACCTATATGGGAAGAAGAAGGAACAAAAAGTATAAGTTGATCCTGATACCCCACGGCCAAACTCAGAAGCTTTTATCGCTTCCACAAATAATTCACTGAGATAGTATAAACTGTATTGTATGTAGCTACTATGTACAACAATAAAACTTTTTATATTCGGCAAGTATTAAAAAGTTTTATGAAACATCTGCAAAAATAAAGTCACGTAACAAGCTCAGCAAGTCAGTATACGCGAAAAAGTAATAATAAAACTCTCTATAAGTTCCTCCAGTGCGTTTTAAAGTCTAGTAACAACCTCTACGCTATTTTATTAACACGGTTAATAACTAAAATTACACCACTTTGCTCAAAATCTATTGTGCAAGGAGTTGGCCCATTGACCTCTTTCTTGAGTGTAATCGAAAGAGAATTTAATTTAAAAGTTCTTTTGTTACTGAACTACATGTATTTTTGCGTAGGCTTTGTCTACGAACTTTGGTGCTACGACTACGCGGCGGGCGGCGTAGGCATCTGTAGACGGCTACGTCGCGTAGCTACTTGCTACGCACTGCACGCTTCTCCCGATATTAGATTTTGTTCATCTTTAAGTTTTCCGGCTCGTATGGGATGTTGAGTTTAACTGTTGTCCAGTTTAGTTTAATATTATTTTACAAAGAAAAATATTATGACTGCCACATTAGTGTGTTAGTGCCAACGTGTTTATTTTTCAGTTCGAACGTACTTTCTAAGTCTATCTAGGACCACACTGACATTGGAAAAGATCGTTAGGAAACCTAGACTTGAAATTGCCAACCGACTATTAGCAAGCATGGTGATTTAAACTCATACTTTATCTGTCTGAGGAAATAGGCCTTTGTTCTGCAGTGGAACAGTGACAGGATAGTATTAATATTATTTCTTGTAAAATTATAATCTTTTTATTTTACGTTTCAATATAAAAATATTATAACTTATTTCATAGTTATTAGAAAATAGTAGCCTTCAGAACAGGATCTAAGCTATAGTCAGCCAAGGCTCTAGAGAGAAGCAGCTCCTAGCAATACCAGCCGTGTCCAGAACTACCGCTTTCTGAATTAAGTCCTTGCTCAAACTGCATAACGCTAGCCTTCTCAGGGTGTTAGCCAAGGCTAGTAGCTAATTTGCTATTAAGCACAATGGCTCTTACGACTATCGGCACAATGATCGCTGAGACAACACATTGAGATTATTATCATTACATTAGTTAAGTGGTTGTAAGATCGTCAGTTTATAAATTGGATACAACTTTGTCTCACAAAGCCTTTTAAAGGTCAGGAAAATACGGTGTTAGACAGAATATGAACATTAAAATATAATTAGTCCATGAAATAGATTACAAAAAATAGTATACAAGTACTTTTTTTTCAAATTGATAAAATACTACTTAGATTAAGCGCATTAAAGTTGAAGAGAGGGGGCTTGTAACGTCATTATCTAGTTGAAACTGTACTGGCTAGTGTCGTCATGCGACATTTTGACTCGATATATCGACGTGACTCGATATGTAGACTGCCTCGTTGGTCTAGTGGTCGCAAGCGCTACTGCTGAGCATGAGGTCCCGGGTTCGATCCCCAGGTCGGGCAAAGTGTTATTGAGTTTTTCTATCTGGAATTTCTCAGTAGCAGCCTGGAGTCTGGATTTGTGCCCGATTGATGGCAATAGGCTCGCCCCCTATTACATGGGACTCAAACATGACTGGCGAAATGTGGGTGTACTACCAGGTACACCTCTGCCTAGCCCTTCGGGGGTTACAGGCGTGACGTTATGTATGTATATCGACGTGAATTTTTTGATTACGTGAAAACATAAAAAAATTGTGTCGAATATTTTCTTGTAATCTACATGAGGGGCTACAATTTTGTCAAGTATCCCATGGTTATTGATAAATATTATATTAACCGTAGGTATTGGTTGATGCACGAGTGTAGTTTATAACCCAGCTACGTTTCTTGTCATTAACATAAATACCTTCATCTATTCAGCATTAAATACCGACCCAACAAACTGAAACGGCCCCTTATCGTAACACAGATTCTTAGTTGGTTATGGTTATCATAAGTTGAAGTCAAATATGTGATCGTGTAGGTATGTGTTCTGCATAACGGAACAACTACAAACAAAACAATACAACTAATTTATTTCATGACAGAACATAGCGTAGTATGCAGCGGTCGGTAGGCGTGTAATCCGCGACATTTCCGCACACATTAAGTTATCGGGCGAGCCGGCGGCGCACAGTGGGTCGAAGCTACGATTTTAGTGACATAGGGGTTAACTTCGTTTTTTTACATTTTCAGTAATGCGCATGGATAGAACTCGTCAGCCTCAATAATAAATATCTCTTGACGTTTTTCTCTAAACTTAATCGTTTGGGCAGAAAAATGGGTTTTGTGTTTTTTTTTTGTATGGAACGGATTAAATAAAATCAAATTCCTGCTAAGTAGCGTTAGATCCCGCTTTGCAACGTTATTTTTCTTATACCTTGTGCCATTCACTAAGACACTAAAAAACACAAAACCCATTTTTCTGCCCAAACTATAAAGTTTAGAGAAAAACGTCAAGAGATATTTATTATTGAGGCTGACGAGTTCTATCCATCCGCATACAGAAAACGCAGAAAAACGAAATTGACCCCTATGTCACTAAAATCGTAGTTTCGACCCACTGTGTGGCGGGTCGGTTCGGGTCGACTGCGGGTCGGCAGCGGCGCGACTGCGGGGCGGCGGTGTGTGGTGGCGAGGAATCCGCCTCATGCACTCGTGGGGCTTGTTATCGCCACATCAACACATTTGCATTAAATTGCATTTCTTACGAGTACCTACAGCCCGACCGATGCATTATAAGGATACGTTTGACTAATAGTCCCTTGGCTTACAAGACACAGTGGGTTGTTAAATGAAAGCAGCTGCTCGGGTTTTGTAGGTTAAGCTACGCTTATGTGGATCGTGGATGGGTAATCATTCATAACATATTAACCCCTCTATTCTTCGGAAAGCACGTGAAGCCGTTGGTACAGACTTTCTTTTTTCCATCATTGGCAGTCGTTACAAGGAGTGAGGATTCTGAAACACAGACAACCAGTCGTATTGTGTTAGCCAGCCACGAAGTTCTGGAGTTCAGATAGGCAGTCTCTATACATATGTAAAGCATTGGTATTTAGCAGCATCCAGTTAGATTGGAAGCCAACCCTAACATATATAGGGTGTCTCATTCAAATCGGTCAGTATGGGAAAGTCTAAAACTATAAGACATACGAAGATCTGTTCTGAGGAACCATGTCATCGATTTTAATAACAAGAAAAACTGCATTCATACATTTTAAAAAACATCTGTACTATTGTAGTAATATTGTAAACGTGGTCACTTCGACCACCTACTAAAATAAATTAAAGTATGTGGATACAATGCATTTTATTCATTTTAGACATCATGTTATACGGACATTTACTGCTTAAGACCTACACAATCGATATCTAAATAGAAATAGTGTAGGTTTTTTTTTCAAAATAACCGGGTTCGATTTCCGAACGGAGTACAAATATTTTTAGAAATGTATGAATGCAGTTTTTCTTGTTATTAAAATCGATGACATGGTTCCTCAGAACTGTTCTTCGTATGTCTTATAGTTTTAAACTTTCCCATACTGACCGATTTGAATGAGACACCCTGTATAGGGTGACTGGTAATTAGTGACCGATATTTAAACACGTGATTGTGTTCATGACTTCAATAATCTTTCCCCATTTTTATACACAATAAAATAACAAAAACGTGTTTGAAAATCCCGCGCGCGCCTGGGATCGATCACAGTAGGCACGAATTGGCACGATCTATCAGCTGCTGAAGGGCAAAATCTACTCGTAGTCGCGTCACACGCTCCCTCGCAACCCCCAGCGTACAGTAATTGAATTAATTAAAAGTTAAATGAGTATATATAAATAGTTTCTTTGGGAAAGTTATTCGTATCCATTAGTACAATCACGTGTTAAAGTATCGGTCACTAATTACCAGTCAACCTATGTAAAGAAGAAGCTAGGCAAAAGATGATATCTTACAAACAGTCCCTTAGAAATAACGCGCCGCATATACGGTGAGTAAGTAGTTTAAATATACACCTTAAATATACAGCTAAACTTTATGTCAATTTATCATTTTCAGACCATCAAAACTATTGTAAATGCAGCGTTAGCTTCTAGACTAGGCGCCATGTTTTATAACTTTCAAATAATACTTAACTATTTGCATTTTGGAAGACTTTCAAGACGGCGTTCCTGAAATATTTCCCCAACGAATAACACCGACAACGTAGCTCGCGAACGGTACATACTTACCTAGACATACTAGTGTATACAGGATCGTAAAGTCCGTAAACGTCCATTTGAAATGTGACATAAAAGAATCTAATAAAATATTTAAAGATGCTACAGTCTCATCTATTGTGTCCTCGTGAGACGGACGAGGAATACTAATCGGCTTCAATATTTGTAACGTCGATGGAGAATAAACTTGCATTGCTTCTTATATGGGACACATTAGATTTAATGCAGGGATTATTTACAGTCATGAGACAAAAGACGCAGTGACTACTCTTGCGTATTAAACATTAATTGCTTTTGGTGTGCCATTGGTACAACTATTCTGTTAAAGTCACTCCGTAAAAATGTGGGTGAAATGAAGGCGAGTGGAGCTGCCATTCCATGCTGCATATACTAGGCATTGACAGTTCACTTCACTGTTCAAGTGAAGTGTTCACGGGGTGGTTTTTACAAAAAGGACCACACACACAGGCTGAAGTCAGCTTTCACTTTATTACAGAATTTAAATACATTACTGACTGCGACTACTAAATCAAAAGCCAATGTAAATAATATAACTTACGCTTAATTAACGTTTTTGCTATGCAGAAATTAGAATTTGTGCAGCTTAGTCTAAGATTAAATTTAATTAAAAATAATAGACCTTTTTGTACTAGATTTTAAAGTAAAATTTTGTTGTTTAACTGTGGAGGCTTGTAATTATCATTTTGGTTATATTTTTGTTATGATATTGTGTTATTGGTCTGTAGGCCTTCCGACAGTAAAGAAAATAAAATAAAATAAATATCATATAAATGCAGGTCAGAGATAAACACGACGCAAACTAATATCCACTCGCTAAAATAGTGTTTCCTTTATTTAGGACAAAATTGTAAAATTTAGGGGAAAAAATGATGAATTCAAACAAAATAGTAAGTTGCAAAAAACAACTAAAAAAAAACAATAAAACTACACAAAATTGATTTACAGTTGAAAACAATAATCATCGAACCATTTTATAAAACATAGATTTTACGCGATAAAGACTATAATAGAGAGCTATTTACCTACATCTGAATTGGTTTCCCCTCACTCCCCTCTTTTGGTTGAAACGTAAAACATGTAACGCACTTTTATTCTACGTACTTCACTATTTCCCATTTACCTTTTATGCTGGAATAAATCTGTTAGTTTCAATGCAGTAATGGAAGCCTTTCGCATGTAATGCAATGATGAGATTAAATATACTTACTTAATGTAGTTTACTGCAAATGGTTCGCAAAGTAAGCGAAGAGTATTGTGAGTCAATTATTGAAAATGAAGTGAAATGTAGCTGAATCAAATCGAAGTTTGTGTTGGACACACGACTACACATCAAGCTGTACATTTCCAGTATACGCTGACCTCGCATTGTACTGATATCCTAAACAATGCGTGATCAGCTTATACTGGAAATGTGAAGCTTGATGTGTCAAATTTTCCCAATTGAACATGAACATTACTGTGTTTAGAATAAAGTTGAAAACATATCAAACAAATATGACACATTGGGGTACGTTGACGTGCTGGCGTCTGTACAACACCACGGGAATTTTTAATCGATAGTTGAATCGTCTTTTAACCACTAACCCATTTTTAATAGGTTTTGATTTTATAACCCATTAAAAACTATAACTTTCGTCGTAAAATGTTAAGTTTTAATGGCTTCATCAACTAAAACAAAGGTTAATAATTGGTTATTTGATATTATAAAAAAAAAACTATTCCCCCGTCCAGTCCATTCCGTTATTCGTATTTAGGTATTTGTGAGAGTAACCTCTGGATCTGGAACCGATTTTGAAAATTCCTTTACAGAACTATGAAAGCTACATTATTTGTGAGTACATACATTACTCGTATGTACACGTATTAGGGTCATCATTTGATTACATAAAATGAAATAAAAATACGAACAAAGTATCTCTGGCCCCCACACTAGGTTTATTTTATTTCCAAACCTAAAAGGGAGTTCAGAGGATGTTAAAGTACAAAATGCACGCTGACAAAGTCGCGAGCGAAGTGCTAGTTTGCTAACTAAAATTTACATTTGGACGCTTTAATAAAAATATAAACTATATTTTTCTATATTTATTACATATTTCAAATAATGTGATCATTAAAAACCAGCTCAAAGTACCCACTGAGCTGGGATCAACGTAGTTATCGATGCATCAAATATTCCAGAAACTACATCGTCTACGCTAATCTAGTCACACGTACTAGTGGATTTACAGACACCAGCACATCAAGTTACCCCAATTATTAAATTTTCCCAATTGAATATGAACCTTATTCTGTTTGACATAAAGTTGAAAAACGATCAAAGAAATTTGACACATTGGGGTAACTTGACGTGCTGGCGTCTGTACATACATAAGCCGGCTTGCCTGTAATCTCTGGATTAACCAGAGTTGAATTATGATACGAGTAAAACTGTACTCCCTGATAGGTCATCTGTTCCGTACACCACAACTCAAAATGATACAAGAGAAAAATAAATGACTTCGTATCACGCTCACTGTAGGATCAATATGAGACTTGGACATAATTCTTTCTCACGTGACTATATTTGTTATTTACCGGACCATTTATGAAAATCGGCACGTAGGTACCTACTTTTACACAATTATTTTAAAACGACCCAAACTAGTTTTAGGAATTTAATTTAAAACCTGACAGAGCAAATAACTATTCAATATTCCGTTGTAATAATAACTTGTAAAACAATGAAAATATAGTCTCCCAATGAAAACAAAACATTCTACCTCCGTCGACATTTACGGAAAGGGCATGTCCTTACGGTATGTCGACGCTTTATTATCCATATTTCTATTATAAGTATGCTCAGCACGAGAGTTAATTAAAAGCTGGCTCCACAGTAGGTTATTGAAATAGTTGTTCCACTCACTTGGGCCACAATACTGAAATTTTCCATTGAATAGAAGTTGTACTTGCCTGGCAGGGTGCGTAGGTACACAGAGGAAAATTTACACCCCATATATAACGTTTATGGCCGTATGTGAACACTGACTCACAAGAAAACAAAGTGGACATGGCATGTGCACATAAAACTGAGAAAATTATTCTTTAGTAGCTGTTTATTTACTGGCTGTCAGACTGTGGGTAAGTTCGGGAGATTTACTCATAACTGTGTGTAAGTTGAGAAGATTTATCCAGAACAGAGTAAAGAGTTTCCTCAACAATAAGATATTCTTATGGCATGTTATAAAGATGTTTTAATGTCATCATCTGGTGTCGGCTTCCAATCTGACCGGACGGAGCCGAATGTTTTTAGACGACGACGTTTTAATACATATCATTATAGTCAATGTCCAGTAATGTTTCTTTAAAGGAAAGTGTAGGTATAATCTTTACTAATATTATAAGTAGAAAAGATTTGTACTTTTCTATGAAATTTAAAAACTACTAGACCGATTTAAACAATTCTTTCACCGTTAGGAAGTTACACTATTCCCGCGTGACGTAGTTTACTTTTTATCTCGGTAATCTTAAGAAAACGGGAACTACGTAGGTGAAACCGCGAGACTTTCGCTAATAATAGAAAAGATTGTTAATGACAAATATCTTTAAAGTAACAGTTTTTAAACTCGATGGCAACAGCATTTTCTCATAAGTATTTTTACTACTATTTAACATTCGTACGGTGTGTCTACCATAGAAAGTAATAACGTACGCAAATGAAGCTTGACGACTGTCTAGACTGTTTGAGCATTTGCAAGATTACCATTTTTAAGGGGCTTTTAAGGGGGAACTTCATTTGAATACCTATGTGCTTAAATGAAGATGAGAGAGAGTCTAATTTATAAGGTTAGTACTACTTGGGTTTGTAAAGTTGCAGACTTATATGCAATATGAATGCAGAATGAAAGGCACATCGACAAACATCTGGTAAATGTTTCTGGACCCAGCGTTGAAGCGTTTCGTCGGCTTTCCCAAGTTCCAAGTTTTTCTTTTAAATTTAAATTTTATAAATCGTGATTTCTTTCCAAACCAATGAGACTAAAATGAAAGAAATGAATTATTTACTTTTTATGGAACAATATCATGTGGTTTATAGGAATACGAAACAATTTAAATAAATAATAAATCTACCTCTTTATATAAAAAATGAATCCCTATTTTCCTTGGACACGGCATCACGCGTGAGTGGCTGGACCAATTTCGCTAATTCTTTTAGTTGTCGTGTTTGTCATTGTCAGGAGAAGGATGTTATGAAAGAACGAAGTTAGATAGTTGAGCGGAACGTTAGAAAGTTTAAGAAAACTTGGCGGTGACAGGTAAACATTTTAAAACGCAGCACCATCTTTGATGATATGACAGGTGACAAATGTCTATAAGGTTCGTTTTTATACAACATAAATTGAAACTAAGGCGGAACGAAGTTTGCTAGTAAATAAATAATAATAAGGATGCGCAACGTTGTCCCTTCCACCTTGTATGTAGGGACTTTGTGTGTATTTTAATAATCTGTACAAATGTAGATAAGGTTAACTTAGTACCTAATTGACTTTGTTAGTATAATTAATGACTGGCCTGTTGATCTAGTGGTAAGTGGCCGTGGCCCGTGACTGTTCTACCGGAGGACGTGGGTTCGATTCCCACCCAACACAAATGTCTGTCTTGAACACGACCATTAGCTTTGGCAACGTAACGTCCCCCTTAAACAAAAAAAATCCGACCATATCTTAGACCTACTGAAAAGACACACAAAATTTCATAAGAATCGATTAAGTCGTTTCGGAGGAGTTTTGTTACAAACATTGTGACACGAACATTTTAGATATAAGAAGATTATATTGTAACTAAGTTGTCATTAATCATCAGCATCCTCTTGCCCGTATCCTAATTTATTTAGGGTTGCAGAATGTCGTCTTTTCTCATACGTCATCTTCATTTGCTGTCATCGTAATAGTTCCTCCTTTCTAGCACAAATGAACAACAAAATAATTTAGGATTGTTTCAAAGTAATGAAAAACAACTTATGTTATAACTTAGTTGGTCTAACTGATCCATCAATGTCAAGTTCGTGATTCGAACTGGGTATTCATTCAGAATCGATATCTATGGAGTCTCGTTTCAACATACCTAGCGTACTTATTTGGTGAAAAATGGAAAGTGTCTATGTAATATTTTGTAATTAGTGTAATAACACAGTGCTTGATTGCCTCGTTGGTCAATTGGTCGCAAGCGCTGCTGCTGAGTATGAGATTCCGGGTTCAATCCCCGAGTCGGACAAAGTGTAGTTGAGTTTTTCATCTGGAATTTCTCAGTGGCAGCCTGGAGTCTGGATTTGTGCCCGACTGAAGGCAATAGGTTTGCCCCCTATTACATGGGACTAATATATAACTGGCGAAATGTGGGTGTACTACCAGGTATACTTCTGCCTAAACCTTCGGGGATTACAGGCGTGATGTAATGTAATCCTACTAATATTCTAAACGCGAAAGTTTGTGAGGATGGATGGATGGATGGATGTTCGTAACTCTTTCACGTAAAACCTTCTGAATGGATTTTAATAAAATTTGGTATGGAGTTAGCTGACACCCTGGATTAACACATAAGCTACTTTTTATCCCTGTATTCCCACGGGAACCGGGCCTTGGCGGGCGAAACCGCGGGACGTCTGCTAGTATGTAATAACACCTTACCCATCCTCAAACCTTAACCCATCTAGCAGTAAACAAACTTGTAGTAAAATGGTATATTTATTATGATATACCGTTTTACATAAAGTTACACCACTCTTGTAATCTTCGAGTGTTAAGTAGAAGTGTACCAATAATAGACCTATATTTTGCCAGTTATGTTAAGACTCGTGTTATAGGGGCCGAGCCTATTGCCATCATTGGACACAAGTTCAGACTCCAGCCAACTACGGAAAGATTCCAGATGGAAAAACTTGAGGATGCGTTTTCCGACCTGGCTTTGACATCGCAGTAAAGAAAAACATTGTGCATTGTGCAATTTCCAATCTGGTTTGAGCAAGCGTGGTCATCAATACTCTGTGTGAGAAGAGGCCGTAACTCTCCAGACTGGTATTACCTGAATTGGTATTTCGTCCCGTTGAAAAGAACGCGGTTTATGGGATAATGGTGTATAAATAAGTTGTAAAATCTCCCGAGTAACGCGATCCGTGATACGGTCACCTTGCTCAAGTACTAACATGTTTTATTAGCTTGTTCACTGTACCTACATGTATAAGGTTACCAATTCGATACGGACCAAATAGGTATTTTTACGTCTGTGTAACATGCGGTGTCGTAAAACAGACCTAATGCTAAATGCATTAGGTATGTTTTACGACACCGTAGCACATAATTACACAGTAGCGACACTTCGACACTAATATTATTCGATACTGATATACATATCATCACACCTCTAATGTCCGAAGGTAGGCAGAGGACCACCTATAGTACAGCTACAATTCGCGAGTTATCCTAAAGTCCCATGTATGAGGCACGTGTTTCTAATGTAAAAATGTAATTCTGACATTTTAATAATTTATGTGTTAGTGTTTGTATGTCTATAAATTTATGTTTTATATGGGTCTTGGGTCTTAAATAAATGATTTTATGTTTTTTTTAAACGAAGCGAGCTTATTGCCATATATCTAAACTATGGGAATCCCCAAAATTACTTGACCGTCCTGGGAATCAAACGCAAGATAGCGCTCAGCAGCAGTGCCTGTAACCAAAAAACCAACGAAGCAGTTTGATAAAAGTCAGTAAAATTGATATACTCACAAAAAATATATTTACTATACAGAATGTCATTTACTGTGTGGGGCTTTATTCCCGGCCCGTTTAGTGTTTAAGTTTTTCACCTGGAATCTTTCAGTAACGAAACGGAGCCTTGATCCCAGTTAAGGGCAACAGGCTTGCCACGTATTATATGAGCCTTAAACGTACCTAATTAACGAAACGTCGGAGTACCTAGTAGGTGTTGTGACATCACTAATTAGTTGATTAATAGTATGCACCTCACTAAATATTATCTATGTATCCGGTTCCTAACCAGCGTCACTTCTTTTTCTGTCCCCGTCTGTGAAGCTACTACTACTGTACGACTGTGAAATATACTGTGTGTCGAAATAAACAAAATCAACCTCAATACATTCAATATGTATAATTATCACTTGCTTCAAAAACAGTGAAGGAAAACATCGTGAGGAACATGAGAATATATCTCGACGGCATGTGAACCAAATCAGAGACCCATGGGCGGCAAAAGAATTCTGACACCAGGTTTACAGTCACTAACCACGCGGACACAATAAGAAGAGGACATTAAACATTTTTTTTTATCTGTATATCAGAAATTAAATCAATATGTTTATGACAGTTATGGCAGGTTTCCTTCTGACCTGAAATATATATAGATCGGTTTAAGTAAAACATGTTCCAATACAAGATTACTATCAACTGCTGGCAAGAGCGCCATAAGATGTCATTTTGAAAACCAATACACATATTATACGAAATTGGCATTGCAATGCACCTATGATTCGTATTTCTGTACTCCAATAGTGCTTTTCTCATTTTCTTAACAAGATAACATAGTTCTTGCACTCCACAAAGGGTAAGGCAGAGGTACTTGTAGTTAAGGGTTGACTTATTCAGTACTTTCTAAGTTTATCTAAGACATTATTGACATCAGTGGAAAACATCGTGAGAAAACTCGGATTTATTTTTGCATGCATTTAAGTTTGAAATCGCCAATCCGCCTTGAGCAAACGTGGTAATTAATGCTCTTTCCTTCTCGGTATTGCAGTGAGATAGTAACAGGCTGGTCAAAAGGTCACATTATAAGGCAATCCAATCTAAGTTTTACAGATTAAAATTAGGTACACAGTCAGTTATGTTTAAAGTCACGTGTAGGGGGCGAACTAATTGCCATTAACCAGACATAACTCCAGACTCCGGGGCGACTACTGATTCGCTCAATTTGATATCACTTTGCCCGAGCCGAGAATCGAATCCACACGCTCATCAGTAGCGCTTGCATCCACCTAACCAACGAGGCACAATCATTTTCTTATTTCAATTAACTCACTATACCTTACTGGTCTAATAGCCGTACTTAAGGCTATTAGACCAGCGAAGCGTGTGGTCTTAGGTTAATTTC
Organism: Euplexia lucipara; assembly: GCA_921972225.1. Lineage (NCBI taxonomy): Eukaryota > Metazoa > Arthropoda > Insecta > Lepidoptera > Noctuidae > Euplexia > Euplexia lucipara. The sequence continues at coordinate 11,794,682 of OV179144.1, forward strand.
CCAGATATTGCAAATAGGATTTTCTATCAGGAAATTTATAGTATTAGCTGAATATGTACCAGGAAAAGTGATATAGTATATGTTATCCAAAGTAGTAGACCTTGGACAACATATATCACTTTTGTATATCCTGAGGAGACTGGCAATGGTATACCTGCATTTCGCCAGTTACCCAGGAGACGTCACGCGGTTTCACCCGCCTAGATCTCGTTCCTTTGGGAATACAGGGAGAAAAAGTAGACTATGTCAACCGGGGATAGTGTAGTATCCTAAATTTGAAAGAATTTTTCAAATCGGTCCAGAATTTCGGAGCCTATTCAATGCAAACAAACAATCAAATCTTTCCCGTTTATAATATTATTATAGTATATACCATTATGACAAAATACAGGTGTAAAAATGCCTCAGTCTAGTCGTTCTACTAATACGAAAAAACTGGCAAATGTGTATTATGCTTGTGCCATTTCACACAATAGCACTTTTTTCAGTTTGCCTCTCAGTGGGCACGAAACTAAACAAACAATTGCTTCTTGTGTGAGAGAGTCAGTTTCCAGTAATTTATAGACGATGTATTTGTATACAATACATGTCGTATGTGTGATGGTGTGAGTGCAGGCTGGCACTGGTACCAGCCGTGGCGACGGCTTGTCGCGACCGTCTCGCCGCCTACATTCACAATATCTTCTTACACACAGAATAACTGCCGACCTATAGAGAAACAAGAAATGCAATTTTATTGCATTTTCGTAAATTAATAGCCTATTAGATTCCCGCTGTGCGAATGTCTTTTGTCGACTAGATTTTCTGTTGGAGTTTTTGAGAACTTTATATTTAAATTTGAATTATTAGTGTAGTGGTTGTTTGTTTTATACTCAAAACGTAAAAAAATTATATTCTAAAATCAAAATAGATAGTATATAAAATTCTCGTGTCTCAATGTTAGTTATCATACTTCTCCGAAACGGATTGACCGATGTTTATGAAATTTTATATGCATTATCAGTAGGTCTGATATGTCAGATGTCTACTATCTATTTTTAATACTCCTAAATGCAGAACGCAGCTTGCTAGGGCAGCTAGTACAAAAAATAAAACCGACTTCAAAAAAAGCACTAAACGGTGAAAAATAACTTTAAATTAGGAAGTCTGTGGCTTTGGTGGTTTTGTCTTATTCATGATGGGCCACCGACTTCCTATTTTAAAGTTATTTTTCACCGTTTAGTGCTTTTTTTGAAGTCGGTTTTATTTTTTGCAAAAAAGTTTTTTATTTTTCTATTTTTAGTTGTTCCCATACAAATATTTGATGAATGAATTGATTAAAACATGAATTTATTTTATACTTATTGTTAACATTACATGTCATGATAAATAGGGTTATCCACTTATCCCTAATAAATGAAAATTAACATACCTAACTGTCGAAATCTAGGTATATTGTACACGTCTGCGTACCCCATCAGAGCATACAGGCGTGATAATACGTCATGATGTTGTATAAACAATAAAAATCCAAGCGATTCCAGCAATCACGACGGATTTGCCGTCTATTTTTGAGGAGTTCCGTTGTATATCTCCGAAGATCAGCACCAGATCTTCACCAAACTAAAATGGGACCACCTCGGGAGTCTACTCTTTCAAACAAAAAAAGAATTTCGAGAATCGGTCCACAAATGGCGGAGAAATCAGGTAACATACATAAAAAAAAAAAAAAAAAAAAAAAAAAAAATACATACACACGAACATAGAACCTCCTCCTTTTTTGAAAGTCGGTTAAAAATAGAAAATAACGGATAGTTAAAACGTAATTGAACTTCTAATATTCTTACATCATATTAATCAGTCTATTTGAACGTACGCTGGTCAGAATGGATAAATAGATACAAATCTCTCTTTTAAATCTACTTAGTAAAGACATCTCGAAGGAAGCGACAATAGCCCAAGCTTTGGATTGGTGATAAAGAGGTCGTGAGTTCCCACCAATTGCACTATTGACGTAAACACGGAGTGGGTTTACGTCAATAGCGCAATGGGACACAATGAGACCCAAGAATATTCAGCTTAGTTGGAAGGGTTTACAAGACTACTAGTAATGTAAAAAGACTCAATAAAATACAAATAAATCTCCAGAAATACAGTTAACGACAAAAGTGGACAAATACATTCAACATTGCATCGAACCTTACACTTTTATAATACTTATAATTCATTACTATTGACTTCTTAAAAGTTTTCCTCACTCTTCAGTTATAAAAAAATGCTTATTTAAAAAAAAAAAACAAACTATGACTGTTAACACACTTTTCTTGCTGACTGTACTTACTATCTTCCAGCTTTCTTCATCGGATTTATTTGTAACAACAATACAGCTACCGTTACCGTTTCCATAAAAAAATATCATTTTTATATTGAAACGCTGTCGTTTCGATATAAAAATGATATTTTTATATGGTTACTTGTTTTTAGATATTCTTGCAAACGTATATTCGTCAAACTTAAATACAGTAAATAGGAACGTAGGGTTGGATAGAAACAACACATAATAGAAGATTATAATCGCTTAGTGTTAAACGTTGTTTCTCACATGCCATTATGTTTTTAATGAATTAAAACTAATAATTTCGACACCTTTGTAGTAAATAATAATATAGAAGCAGCGTGAAATTCCTCTTCAAAGTTTTTTCTAATCACTCATGCGTTCCTATTTACCACGTTGGACCGGTACCTAAGATCATCATTATTATTATAAAGCAAAAGAAAAATAAATAGCTAATGTATTCAATCACCATTACATCGTGTGTACGAGCTGTCGTTTTCGGAGGCTAGAGATTGATGGCGGTGGTTCGAAGCCTTTCCGCCTCCAAGATATGCTATACTCCCGATATTGCGTGACGACTCACAAGTCACGATTCATCGCCCTACAAATATGCCTCAAGGAATTTATTGACTTACAAGCTTCCATCGAATTTAGGAACGTGAACAAACAGAATACGTTGAATGAAAAAGGAAAATAAGAGTTTTTAGACAAATATGCATGAAATCTCTAAAATTTAACATCCAACACAGTCAGACTTTAGCTGCCTTTCATAGATAAAGACGTTGTTAAGAGTTGTTTATTTACATTTATTGAACATTCAATGACATCGATAAGTATACGATAGTACCTAGTTACGTTGCCAAGTTCGGGAAAATAACGTGTGTAACAATGTGTGTACAAATATAAAATATACTTTCAGACAGATCGAGACGCGAACGTGTCTCGATCGGTTTGTTGTTGATAGAACTGACTTATTGGTAGCAGAAAAACGGCAATGTCTTACTGAATCAGTGGGATAATAAAACGATTTCCTCATTTCAACGATAATTTCTCAAGCGTCAGCATCGCTGATTGTGGTGGCTTGAAGGTAAAACTAGTCATATAAATAAGCAATGGTTGAGCTACAGATAAAGATATACAGCATTTTTATAATAATATATGATTTGCAGATACAGCAACCAAAATTGCCATATGGCGCTACGGCTCGTAGCGCTGTGCGTAGCACTGTCTACGCATTCCGTAGCTAAGAAACTACATTTAACTTACGATATACCTTTCATTAGAGTCTAGCCAGCAAAGTGCCTTATCGACCCCGAGATCGCAGCGTCTTTAACCAGCGTGCAACGGCGTGAGATGCGAAGGGCCGCTCACCTGAGCAGCCTAGGACGCGTCCCGTCTCTCCGCCCACTTGTGGCGGTGGTGAGTTCAGCAGCACGTATTTCACGGAACGTCCGCATATCTGGCACTCTCATGCCGTACCATCATAAAGCACCACAACACGAGTGAGCGCGGCACGCGAGTCGCATAGTAGAGCTTGGGCGCGTGAAGAGGCGCACACGGTGCTCGGCGGCGATGGAGCGCGGCGCCGCGCGGCACGACACTGGCCGCTCTCCGACCGCGAGACGGGCGCGGCGCCGCCGCACGCACGCGCCATGCGCCCCGCCGCCCCCGACACCCGCTTCAACCCTTACTCCCATCTCGCAACTACCTACTTAGATATTATCAATAAAATTATTGTACGACATCAACTCGTCCACTAGCCGCAGCCTGTCAATTGTATCGTTGGTCGAGTGTAAAATCAAGTGATTTGTGGAAAACTTTCCAAACTTGTACGAAACTATTATAATTACTGATGAAGATGCCACTAATTTTCACCGGTATAGTTGCACAATATTACAAAACGTTTCAAAAGAAGAACTTGCTACATTTGTGTTGGTGACATTATTTCTTACCCTGAATCTGAAGCTACTCTCGTAACAGATTATAGTATTGACACGAGTGGCGAGCGCCGGCAACGGTCCAGACTTTTTTCAGGCAGAAATGCTCTATAACTCATAGGGAAGTTAAACTTCAGGCGGTAACCGTGAGAGATTAGAAAAGTTAAGCTTCTTTCTTTCAACGTTCGAAGTCAATCATTTAGTAATCCTGAACTTAAACTGAAACTTATTTTAATATGCACTCAAAAGTGTATCTTCATTTTATTGTAATAATAAAGCTGTTTTATAAAACTAAAATTTTTGGTAATCAATTTTAATTGAACGAATAGATATAGTGGACCCTCAAGATTGAATGTATAGCCGCGCGACGATTAGTGGCTGGCACATCTCCAACGTGACAAGATGCGGGACCTTGCAGCGACGACGCAGTCTCGCATGTCATATCCTCCGCACAATACCACATTACAATGATGACAAATTCACAAGTATAATGTTGCCAACCAGACATATACATTGTACATACAAACTGCTTTCATTGAAGCACGTATTGTGGTTCAGGGTTAAACCATTTTCAACGTTTTTTTAATACTCCCACACTTATCTGTTTTGGTGCTCGGTACAAGGTCATCGGTAAAAATAAAGTAGGTACTGCTAAAAGTCTACCTCCAGAAATAAAACCTAGCCAAAGTGGAACGAACTAAATCGAAAAGTATGTTTTGGTACGAGTATATCTTAAGAGTTTCATAATATAATGTTTTCTTAGGAGATATGTATTAGGTACTTATCCGTCGATTTGTGATGGAGAAAAATGAATAAAGGGAATTTGATTGGCCGTATCTGTGTCAACAGGAAAATACTCACCTAGATTATAATAACACTAGCACTTTGCTCGCGACTTCGCACACTTTTTCCTTTGAACATTAACTTTCCCTCCACCTCCTTGCAGTTTTGCCTATGTTACTCGCTAATAATGTAGCTATCCAGAAATAAAAGATGTTTCTAAATTGGTTGAGTAGCCCTTGAGTTAAATCCTCACAAACAAACTAAAATAAATAATAATAAATATTCCACAACTTTTCACACAACACCATTTAGTCCCGAGTTAAGCTTGAGAGCTTGTGTTATGGGTACTAAACAGCTGATAAACATACTTATATATTTCTAAATACATACTTATTATAGATAAATTACACCGAGACACAGAACAAATGATCGTGCTTATCACACAAACATTTGTCCTGGGTGGGAATCGAACCCACGACCTCCGGCATAGCAGTCAGGGTCACTAACTACTAGACCAACAGGGCAGAAAAACAAATCTTACCTCTTTACAAAATAAGTATAGAATAGATCTATATTTATATACATATATTTAGTAAAAATGCGTCCATGAGTATTTCATTAGCGTGTTTAATTTACGCTAGAACCTTTCGCATATTGGATCAGACGGTCAAGCATATCGATCTTACTTCAACCTTATTCAGAGGTCTTTTGTTAGCAACGCCATAGGCCATCAGATAACGCTTGAAATGGTGGGTAATCGCATGTAATGCTCAAGAATAGTGCGGCGTAGCGGTGGTGGATAAGAAAGCATCGCGAGTGCCGGGCCGGGCCAGCCTTGACCACCTGCAGGTGATCAGATCCTATCTCTACTATCGCTTTGTTGAGTCACCTTTGTGCTATAAGGTCACCTCCTCATTTACTTAGATAAAGAAAGACGGACGATCCGTTACAACACAATTGTCGGTGTTCGCTGACTCTGATTAGATTACTTTACACGAAAACAAACCCATAAATATTGATTATAAGTTGTTCGTAACGAAGTCGTGTGAATTTCCATTCAATTCATTGAAGAAAACTTATCCTTTTAGTTCAGTGAGTTTACCATTATTCAGGTGCTATGAAATGGCGGCATGGTTAGGTAATAAATTGTTGTACGAATTGAGATTTAGAACACAACATTCATTTTAATTGCGGAAATGTCAACGAGAAACGTAATTTAATGGCCTCGTGTTTTCTTATTTAAGTTCTATATGATAAATTAAGTGAAGAAGCTTATTACATAATAGTAGATTGTTTATCTAGGGAGCAAACAACTATTTTAAAGGCGAGAGTGTTTTTTTAATCCAGAGCGGAGCGAAGGATTCTAGAGTAGAATCCCGAGCGGAGCGAGGGATTCTTAAGTAGAATCCTGAGCGCAGCAAGGGATTAAAAGTATGTCACTCGAGCTTAAAATAGTGTTGCTCCCGAGGTGGACACTCTACTTTTTATCACCCTCTATGAGAAAATAAGTAAGTGCAACTTATGAACAAGAATTTATTTACGTACAATTCAGAACCATAAGACATAAAAATAATGAACTGATGTTTATATTTGAACAATTACGGAAGTGTATCGTAACAATTTTTGCTCTTCTTGCATTTTTCCAAAGGATGAAATTGTTGTACCTATGCTTTGACATATTGTTCACGGGATTTTGTAGGTAAAAGACTTTCCATCACATTTTTAGCGTCCGATACAATATTCTCTGGAGTCAATAATATAATACTTTCACTTGAGGAAGACGCACTCATTTTTTATAATTCTAAAATCTGAATATGAATCAACTACGATCGAAAGCAGATTGCATTTAATTTCGCGCGTTGTTTATTTTTCATCAACTTTATTTAAATTTGGCGCGCTTGCACATTTTCAGCCAGTCACATATTCAATACATTGTTCCCGCATGGTTTGTGATTCACCTCTTTGCTGATTGAAACATTTACTAACAATATCCACATTCTTAATTCAAATCAATTTTGGTCCCTAGGGATTAATGAGCTATTTTGGTCCCTGTTTACGTGGAATAAACTAGCTCTTTTTGAATAGATGTGATAAAAAGTACTTTTTCGTACCACTTGCTCAAAAAAGTGACATTCTATGCCACAAAAAGCGAACATAACAATAGTCATTTTTAATCTGTTAAAAACAGGGAAAGAAAGTTGTACTGGATTTCATTCATCCCCTAGGGAGAGAATGTGATTTAAATTTGGAATACCTAACTTACCGAAATTTATACTGAACTACATCTGTGTCACGTACACCATTAAGTTTGTATTTATAGCATTATACATCTTTTTGAAAAAAGAATACGCGTTTATTATGCAGATATGATTATTAATTAAATAGAATTACGAAAACCGACGAGGCCGTATGAGCTTGATGCCTTTGCTTTTCCGACAAAAAAATATAAATCTAGGAATTTGCCGCGTTTTTGTTTTCTTCAAATCATGGAGCAAACAACCGGGTTGTTTGCTTTATGCTTCAAATATTTAAACGTTAAGTTTATTTTAATTTATTTTTATAAATAAGTTAATGTTCTAAAAATACGTCTACTTTTAATTGTCATTATTTTTAATAAATGCTTATCTCATATTATTATTGTGTTATTTTTTTCGCAAATGGTACGAAAAGTAGAGTATTTTCCTCGGTGATAAAGCTGTATTAGTCTTGGGTGAAATTAAATCCCTCGCTACACTCAGGACTCGTCTTAAATCCCTCGCTTCGCTCGTGATTTAAGTTTTTAACACCCTCGCTACGCTCGGGAGTAAACCTCGAGTCCTTCGTTACGCTCGCGATTTAAATCGTCACCCGCGACAGAAGACACTGCTTTATCCCCTTGGTTAATAATCTACTATTACTTTAGAATATAATCATGAGGAAACGGTTTTACTATCGCATGGCTTGTTATGTTAAGATGATACTGCAAAATAAAGACCCCGTTTTCGCTTAACCACTTTCAAAAAGCCAAAATGTGGTTCATACTAAGTTTCAACGGCTGTATTTCACCTAAGCTTGTCTTTACTTGTTTTAATGATGAAGCTGATAATGGGAATACGTACTTAACGGGGAAAATATGACATTATGAAACAGCTTTTAAGTACTTACGAGTACCTTAAAAGCTTGCCTATAATGAGACTTATGATCATTAAAAGGCAGGCTTCTTTGTTTAGCACGATTTTACATACATTTTATTGCATAGACAACTATAGTCGTTCTCTAGTGTAGCGTTTAATAAGTCATTGGTCTGCTTAGTTATGACAAGTTAAAAAAATAAAAATACATTTTTATTTTTTACGCGACAACTTTTACGAAACCTACTATGTTGCTGTATGGTTTTCAAACAGCCTGAATAAACTATGCAACTGACCTTTAAAAGTAATTGGAGTTGTTAAAAACTGCTTGACAAGCTAAAGAGCATCAGATAAATAACTTTAAATTATTGCATGTGAAAGAAAGTACGTAACTTTCGCATACAAGGATCCAAAGTGGTTAAATTATAAAGTAAATGAGTAACAGATTACTTTTTAATTTGAAACACTTCTCGTTTAATTTAAGTTGTTTGTAACATGATATGATACTTACAGTCACGCGATCACACTTTCACTGTTTATTCATTTATTTTGATACATCCTCAAACTAATTAACATCAATGCTAGCTATGCTAATAGAAACCTGATTCAGTGTAGTGCTCAATTATTAATTAAACGCCTCGTTCACATATTTACGACTGTTACCCAAAGAATGTCTCGTAAGGAAAACTTTCCCGTTCAGTCTAATTAAAAATTAATCACATAACGGTGACTTAGTTTGAAACCAACTCTTAGCTAAGGGTCGTAAGACGGTTTCTTGAGATGTTCATATCCGTGAAAGCAACGGCTAGAAGGCCCTTAGTAACACACCGACCCGTTCGCACATTCATCAATCATGAAAAGGCCGCATAAGAACTGCCCCAGTTGGCATTTTATTTACTTCTGAAAACGTATTACTCATAATGAATAGTCACTTACCCAAATCTGTTAGTATGGACAAAACCAAACAAAATGCCGTTAGTGGTAAGCGTGGTAAGTATCGTAATTGGTAAACTTTGATCTAGGGCGTCTATGTGCGAGGTTGTACCTAAAGTAAAATCGATCGTTTTGGAACGTAAGCCCACGTTTGCACAGCTTTAACAAGTTTACTTTACCTTATATATGCGAGTGAATGGCGAATATCGAAATAGCGCGATTTTTGTAGTCTTTGCCAAACTTCGACAAATTACGGTCGTGGCAGCAGTACCAAAGTCGACAGAATGATATAGCTAATATAATAGACATGTCAGCTCATACACTCACGGCGGAGCTTAAAAGATTCCCGCAGGCATCGATACTCGTATTGCGAACTTGGGTAATATTAGTTCGACTTATTATTTATGAATTCACGATTGGGTATCAATCGTATGTGCATTACTTAAATAAACTAAGCACATTGCCGGCAAGAAACATTATTCACCTACCTGCTACCTATGTGTATAGATCTTGTGTCGTTGTGATTTTATATAGTTTTACTGTCGAGCCGAGTCGTCCTGAGTTTGGTTCTCGGGTAGGACAAAGTATTATTGTATTGGGTTTAACCATATGGAATTTTTTAGTAGCGCTCCGTAGTCGAAATTTATGCCTGTAAGATAGTATTTGACTCGCCTGATACAACTTCGGACTTTTATCAAATAAAACTGACAAAATGTATGTGTACCATACGGAATGTATTTTAACTTATGAACTAACCCACTATGGACTCAACTTGGAAATCCTGCAAAAAAATCTGCTGTTTCATTTACTTTGGTCGTTTTGATTTCAAACTTTTCAAACTAGCTGATTCTTTTTTCGCGATTGGAGTTGGCCCCATAACGAAAGTTGTTCATTTTCATGGGTAGAATAGCCTGATATTTGTCTCATGATTTAAAATACTCCTTGCAGAAACATCTCTGAATCTACTCCTAACCGAAAAGCAACAGTGATGTTCATGTGATTTTACAAATGAGTTATTTAGCTCTTGTAACTAGGTACTCAGCACGCAGTATGTTGGCTATTCCATCAATCACGTCCTTCAGTCTGTAATTATGCCATAACTTAACCGTGTAACCGTGCTCCCCGATTGTTTCGTAATTAATTTTAATCGCTAGGTACGTAAGCACGCCAAACAGTGTGTTCAATAAATATGACACGTTCGCGGTCAAGTGGCGCTCCACGTGACTAGCTATTGTGGTTATTAAATGGGACGATTTAGTTATGCGTGTGCGGTAAACTGGATATAGAAATTAGTACATCAGCAGGAATTAGGAATCCACTTATAAATATTGCTAGTGGTCGCATAGAGCTCAAAATTAGACCGTTACAGCTTTGTGCACTTGTTCTCCTTTTAACTTTTACTCTGCCAAATCTCACTGTCATCCGTGTGCGCGCTGCGTGTGGTATCTTAAAAATGGATACAATGATTTAGTTTGGCGTATATTGACCGATTTGAATGAGACACCCTGTATATATATATAGATTAGCAAGATTATGACCCACGGCATCGCTCGCTTAAAAAGTAACTTTTCCAAGATGAATTCAAATTTGAAACGTTAAAATATTGAAATATTATCCCAAGGGAACTCAGAAGATGGTCTATCTATTTGCTAACTTTCATTTTAATCAGTTCAATGGTTTACTCGAGATTGTGTAACAAACACCATCTTCACAAACTATACTATGTATTTTAGTAAGATTACTCTCGCCACAGTTTGCACCAGAAAAGTGTCGATACTCAGAGTTGTTATATAATATATAATATTCATCAGCACGGGGAGTGTGTCTCTTTACGGTTCAGTGAAAGAAAATAATGGGCACGTGCCTGTATTATTTCATGCAGCGCATAATTTTGTTACCTACCGCAGCATTAGTGAAATTATTTAGGCATTATTTTAACAGCTCGAGCATGTTTACCACCTACGTACAGGTATGTTAAGCACTGTAATGAAAACGAATGCATGCATTACCTTTTTAATCGCATTTATACACCCAACTATTTGTATTCGTAAACTAGCTGTAACTAAAACAAACGTGAACACTAAAGTTACCTTATGTTGATTGAACGGCCGTTGGAGTCATAAATGTCAGAGACAAAGTAAAGTTAATTAGCGTTTGAAACGAGTATCGTTCACCCACGCTAGATGCTGCCGCCAAAAAGTTACGCCAACTCGCTCCCAGCTCAGTTAGACGAGGTTCATTTGGCTACAAGACCAGCATCTGCGGCAGGGTGTGTTTGGCAGTCCGGGACGGATATCTGCTGCTTTTGCTGGCATCATGGCGCAGGTTGAGAGCCAAACGACTCCAGCATACGTGTTTAATTCCGCAGATGGCTGAGGATTAGAAAGCAGTGTACAATTTTACCCCTTTCATAATAACTACCTATCTGCCGTAACAATTTCTAAAGCAACTAAAACAGCAAAGTTTTAAGTAGATCATAGTATTGTAGAGATATTTTATATCTATCTGTTGCGTGAACTTATACTTCAAAGATAGTTTAAGACCCATTTAGCTCGTTGAGCAAACTTCCGTTGGACAACACAAGTACACTTTACAGAACTAGTTGGTCGGTTGTGGAGCGCAAAGCTTGCAATATTGATTTCGATATCCTACTCGTTTTATACTGAACTACATACTGCCTGTAATATTTTTAACATTCTACCAATTTGGTCTGGATTATTAGTGCTGCGTGTGCTCTCAAGCGTCAAGTTTAATTTAGAACAGAATTGTAGACCACAAAAAATCCTAATGATAACCATAAATGCATACTCTTTCTTCACCTTTCTGGGGGATACTATCGTCAATTAGTTCTAAGTTTTAGCTATGGACAATTTATAGGTACCCCATACTCGTTAAGGAAGTATTTCAGACAGTAGGGCTCTTTCGTTTCTTACCTCGTTTGTGTATATTATTTCAGATAATAGTCTTATTTTATGCACCGTTTCACTCGTATTATGTCGGCTAAACTTATTTTAGAAAATCTTATCTTTTCATAGCTCTAACTCTCTTCGTAATAGACTGCTACTCTTCTTTTAAATTGTTTTTTATAAATATGATAACCTTGACACTGTTTTGTATGTCTTCCTGCGGAACATGGTACTTATGGACCAAATTTTCTATTTATAATATCTAATTGTAAAATCTATGTTTACAAAATGAATAAATTAATGAACTATGAATTATTGTTAATAGCAATACGTGGTAAACAGATTCTATAATGAACAGATTATATAGGGTAATTTATAAATCACTATAAAACTTTTAGAGGGTGAAAGTATTCATAATCATAAACAACTGAAACCAAACCTGAAAGAATATCGACATTTTGACGTGACAACATCTTATAAATTGGTTTGCCGGGTGACACTTCAAGAAACTGCGTTACGCTCCGCTCACGTTATGCGCTCACAATGAGAGCGAGTGAGAGGCACGCGTCCCTTCCACTCGGGCATGGTTAGCCCGCCTAAGAGCGAGAGAGACAGACATAAAAAGTGAAAGGCACGCGTCCCTTCCACTCGAGCACAGTTTCATCCTTCTTCCTACTATACGAATGAATATTCACATTAAAATTATTTTACCACTCAAAGTCGTTGTCACGTAAAACTTTCGCCCGTATACCGACTTTACAGGCAACCAATTTTTTTTTTCTCTACATTTTCATTTAAAAATGAAAATATTGCTTTGCGTATAAATTACTATTTTTATTATATTTTGGTTGGTCTTATAGTACCTAAAAGTTGTTTTGTAGTCAAAAGTATTTTTGACTCCTGGAGTTTGTTAAAGTACACACACTAGGTATCTTACAGGGTAATTACACACACATAAACACACGCTGCATTACACGGTAATTACCCTGTAATACAGCGTGTGTTTAAGCAAACAGAATGTATGTATGTTGGTTGGTTTTACCCTTTTACGATTAAGACTTTACTCGTCATTGATTACACCCTACGAGAACTTGCACATATGTATATGTAAACCTAGTTTTTGCAACGTACATGATATAGTTATTGCTTGGACACCAAGTTTATGCTCTACTTCTTTCGTTGGCGCTGAGAAGTTTATGTGAAAAGGAGTTCCAATTAGTGATTTGGCACAGTGCTGCAGTGTTTGGTTCGAATCATAACTATAACTTATCCCGCCAGCAACCAAGACGTTGTTTTCGCCTGGGCTCTCGATATCTCCACTAATCTTTCTTTTTTGGGAATCTCGGTTGCAAGATACATGCCAAATGCTAATTTTAGAGCTTTGACCTATGTATGGTCAGAGCTCTAAAATTAGCATTTGGTATTGAAAGTTGATTCTATTATCGAATGTTATAAACTTGCTGTCAAAGGGTTCAACGATGTACCTAATGCTCGTTGATACGAGTACCTGCCGGTATTAGGGTAAGGTAAACTTAAATAAACACATTTTCTACTAGCAGAGAGGTATTTCATACTTAAAAGGAGACCTTTGTAGGTATGATTAAATGTTGTGGAAGTTGTTTTAAGTTTACTAAAATAAATTTAAATACATCTAAAATCTTTGATTTTATACGGCGCTGATCTATTAAAGCCCCTTAATTTAGGTGTCACTTAGTGTTAGCAAAGTAAGATACTGTTTAACCTTAGTTGCTTTTTGCATCATTCAAATTCATTTATCCCGCCAAAAATAATATTCCAGTAGGTACTATTTCTTAGTTGCTTAATGCATCATTCAAATCCACAACAATTTATATTCTTCCCGCCAAAAATAATATACCAATGTCAACAATCGCCTTAATATCCGCGGAGTTGTGTGCATTGTCGCGATAACTGGATTGGTTACACTGATTGATTGGACATCGTGGGGTGAGAGGGACGCGGGGAGGGATAGTGTCGCTATCCAGTTATAGTATTAACAGACGACCGAACTGGGTTCAACCGGACAGCATGGCACGACGAACTAAATACACTGGTCGTAACAAAAGTAACGAGATACAGATAAACGATACGAGATAAAAAAAATGTCTAAAAAGTAGAAGTAAAAATCAAAAGCCATCCCAAAGAAACCCATGTGTATAAAGGTATCCTATAAGCATGGGAAGTCTAAGTACTAATAACTTTATAAACTTTGACAAAAACTTTGCATCCGACACAAGACACAAAAGGGCGAAGGCGGGCATTTTGGGGGACTGTCTTATGTCATTTTTGACGTTCAGAAAGTGCTGATCCACAGCCTAATTTGAATAAATGACTATCTATTATGATTTGATTTTGATTTTGAAAAGGGTCCACGTTTGTGCAGCATCCTAAAGTCTACCTAAAACTGAACTGAAAAAACTACATTTATAAAAATAATTGATTACCAATTATTATTATAAACCCCCCGACAACATAATGTAGTTTTTAAACATTGTTAAACCAAGGACAGGTTGTGTATCGAGTCTGATTATTTATTTATTTAATACTTCAAGCACACTAATGTACAGAGGACTTAATGCCATAGGCATTTTCTACATTCTGATTGTATCATGTAAATGCCTATGGCATTAAGTCCGCTCCGTACGTTAGTGTGCTTGACGCATAAAGTTTATAAATAAATGCACGTACCTCCGTAGCGGATAAAGTTCGTCGTGTGAACTATTGAACCGGACTGAAACGAATTAATAATAAAAAAACTTGAGAGGTGTCAAGGGACACCCGGATTAAACGAAGTTCCCTTCGATTGATTAGTGAACTATTCAATCTTCTCTCTCTCCCCCTCCCCCTCCATCTTCCTCCTCCTGTTCCCCTCCCTCCCCCTCTCCCTCCCTCCCCCCCCATCCCTCCCCATATCCCCCTCCCCCTCTCCCACACCCTCTTCCTCTCCCTCCCTCTCTCTACCCCCTCCCTCTCTCCCGCTATCTCCCTTTCCCTCTCCCTCTCCCTCTACCTGTCCCTCTCCCTCTCCCTCTCCTTGCGAACATGCGACGCCGCACAGCTTACAATAGCTTACTATAGCAAAAAGTGTCGTGACAACTTTTCGTAAGAATTTTTTCCGTCTAGACCCCTTTCACTACGCGCGATAAGGTACTTCGTTCCAAAATGGTCGCCAGCGTACTGTCTAACCAGACAGACAGATTCATACGTAGAACCAAGTTCAATCTATTATAATGAACTCATTATCATACTGCCCTTCCTAAAGTGTCTGAAGTACCCTACCGTCATTAGGTAGGAGTAAAATCACAATGCCACTTTTTACTTACCCAATCAGTCACGAGAATAAGTGCTGAAACTGGTATCTATGGAAATGCGTTGACGATGACACTGCACGAATTGAAATCAGTCAGAATAGAAGTGTATATTCTTACTGTTTATGTATTTTTACAACAACGGAACGGAACTGGTACCTGTAATAAAAATGTGTGTCATGCCTTTGGGGTAAATGGTTGTGTGTTTATCTGCTACATTTTCCTCCTAAACTTCTGGTTTGTTTTGATATTGTATTGCGTGTGGGACGGAAGAAAATAAGGAAAACAGTTTTATTTTATTAAATACAGTTTATTTCTGTCTTAGACTCACGAATATCCAACAATCAAACTTCACAGAATACAAGTTAGAGTATATTTTATCGGTGTTATAACAAAAAGGTTTTGCTCCGACTCTCTGAGCCCTATGCAATTTTTCATCGGAAACTTTTCAGGTGCCTTGAGGGATGAGTTTCTAAAAAGATGATCCCGCTTGTGGTCACTATTCTGTTAAGAACTTTACCGGAGTCGAAATAAAGCTTGAAATTAAAAAAAACGACTGCATTGTTTAAATAAGAGTATTGAGATAAATCTTGAATTGCAATACTACAATTATTATTTTAATCGGACCGCAATTTTTAGAATATCCGAATACATGTGTACTCGACAAACTTAAAGAACATCAGTCATAGCTGGCTTAAGCCTCCTTGCATCATCATTCCCAGTCTCGGGTTCTCCCTTGGGTAAATCAAAAAACCTTGATTATTTCGTAAGAATAACTTTATTACGGCATATCAAGCAAAAAAAAACTTCTGAATAATTACTTAATAAGTTCACACATTTAGAGATACTATATATAGTTAGCCTCGTTCGTTTAATAGTCGCAACGCTAGTTAGATTCCCGGGTATGGCAAATGATATTAGGTTCTTCCATCAGAAATTTTTCTCATACTTGGATTTGTGCTAATAGACTCGCCCCATATTACATTTGACTTAAACATAACTAGCGAAATGTGGGCATACTCAAGCTACACCTCTGCCTAACCCATTGAAGAATACAGCAGTGATTTTAAATTAATGATACATATATAATATGTTACATTCTACTGCGAGTGAACGCATGCGGGTACAATAAGTAAACGCTTAGCAACTTTTATTCCCCGTTACACAAGTAACTGCGCTAATGCCTAAGTTCATCGTCAGTCTCAACGGCCTCGCAACTGTGGTACTTGGAAGATGTGTCGGGACAGCTGTCAGCAACTGACAGGTCGTCGTTCGAAGCGGCCGGAGCCTCGTGAGCGGCTAAAGGCATCAGTTCTTCATCACCACCGTTGTATGTGGAGTTACAGTTGCGTTTCACAGCAATGGGAAGAGGTTCAGAGTCGCGGGACCAGCAATCTATGAAGGAATATTATTTTAGTTGATATGAACTCACTGAGTATTGGAAACGGTTACTGGAAGTCTATTAGAACTCTTTATTTAAAAATCAATAATAATTATAATAATATTCCACAACTTTCACACAACGCTATTTCCCAAACTAACCAGAGCTTGTGCTATGAATACAATACAACTGATTAACGTCCTTATATATTTCTAAATACATACATATTGTATTTAGATAAAATTACACCCAGACACAGAACCGATAAAAAAATGTTTTATTTTCAGGCGTCGACGGCCCATAGCGTATAAGCGGTGTAGCGGTATTCAGTACAAAAATAACTTAAATCAAAACTATGTTAGTACTCGTACCTAAGTACAAATACACAACAACAACAAAACAGCCTAAATTCGAGGAAGATTTTTCAAGTCCCATGTCTGACATGCGGCTTGATAAACCTATTCATCGTAAGCCCTTCCAATCTTTCTGAGAAAACCTTAGTAACCTGACTAAAAACCAAATGATCGTGCTCATCACACAAACATTTGTCATGGGTGGGAATCGAACCCACGGCATAGAAGTCAGAGCCACTGACCAGTAGACCAACAATCACCAATCACATCCAAAACGATACGATAATTGCCAAAAAAAAAGGAAGCTAACTCACGCGCTAGGTACTTGATTTCTTTTTCATCGTAGCTTAAAAAAGCTTAATTTTTAAGTAAGCAAAATATGTATAAGTGAGCTGAGGGTATGTTCAAGTAACATACTCTCAGCTCACTTATAAATATTTTGACTTAAAATCTTTCCGTTGCAGCAGCAGTCTGTTGTCTTTTTCACTTAGCATGCATTAAACAAACATAGGCTTGAAAACTCTTTAGGAGTAGCAGGAGGGCTTGCACTACGTGATAAGGCACAACACTAAAGTATCAAATTAATGCACAGTTGCAGCTTCAGGAGTCGGCCGTCGTAAAGAATTTATGCAGAGAGACTTCGTAGCACCGCAGCGGCTTCGTGGTACCGTAGCTCTAGCTTTTTATGAGCTCGTTCTATGCAACGCCAAAACGTATATACAAACTTGTACCTGGTTTAGAATACCAATACGACACAAAACACAAAAGCTACATGTCTGAGATCCGCTTTTAGTATATCTGTCGAAGCGAGTTTCGAGAGAATTAAAGTAATTTAAAGTAAAACTAAGATAGCGTAAACTGCTTTATGGTTTTTGCAAAAGTTTTAAACAAGATACAGCTAAATGGCTGATTTCATATACGTATGTTTTGTTGTCCGATGCCATCAAACTCACAATTACGACTTTTCTTGAAATACTGCACTTAATTGAGCAGATTAGACATTGCTTGAAATTGAACTAAGATCATACTCACTGGGTCGTTTTTCGGGCGGTACAGGCTGAACCGTGGTCGGTGGTGGAAGCTTGCTGGCACCACGAAGCTTCCTTGGACTTCTTGCAAGTGCATGTGAAATGCTCGGCAGCCTGATGTCAAGATGCGAGCCCCTCTCAGTAACAATCTTGTTATTCATCGCATACAACTTGGTAGTAATGTCTCGAGCAATCAGCGTAGTCACCACGCAAGCAAGGTACGGCTCCTTCACGAACAAATACTCGAGGGAACTTCGCTGCCAATACACGTAGCGGCACGATGACGCGGCTACTATCGACACCTAAATGAGAGGCTTTGTTTTAGAATAAAAGAATAATTTATTAGTAGGTATACGAACGGAGGGTAAACTAAAGTGCCGGCGAGAGTAATACAAGCAACAAAGAAACAGACAATGTTTTACTTCATTGTGCTATGACAAGCAAATAATATTTGCTGTAGATATTATCTACAGCTTATAATCACCAGTTCTGCAGTATCTGCAGGCTTTGTACATTTTGATAACCTAAAATTATTGTTGCTACGGCGTAGCTGACGTAAAGGCATCGCGCCTACGCTCGGCTTGACGTCGTAGCAAATAACCAACCGCTACGCGGTTAGGTACTATTTATGGCTTATAACTCTGAACTCATTTTCAACATTCAGAAGTTTATTGAGACATTTATTGAAATCATAATAATAACATAAGTCATATTGCTACCCAAGAATACAATCACTTAAAATGTTATATTCTTTATACTTTTTAAAGCAGAGTTCAGTGTTGTGATTTTTAACGACCCGCTGACCTATATTACAAAATTTTGAACAAAAAGAAAATACATAAATCACATAATTGGAGAGATATCACGAAAGCAGCACGTCATTCCACTATACGATTACGTAAAATAGTGTGGGCCGTTATCGTAGTTGTGTAAAGAAAGCTATTAGTGAACTTGATGAGTGCCCGCCGCCACGTGTGGGCGGAGGCACCATTTTATAAAGTATAGTCATCTGAATACGTGCTTTATTATTACGGGGTATATGATGCCTGATAGAATTAAACGAGGAACTTGCGTGTCATATAGATCCAGATTGATAGGTTAATTTGATAACATGGCAATGAATTGATAGAATATTGTAGAGGTATTTTTGCCTTAAGGCTTTAATTGTTGATACTTATGTATCAACAAAGCCTTTAGGCAACGTTGTGCTGTGCCCTGCCCTGTCACAACTCAATATTCAGTGTTCTGCTCGGCATGCATGTTGAAAGCCTTTGAGCCACCATAATAATCGACATATTTCCGAAACCCTAGCTGAAGTGTCAGAAATTCTGATCCATCCTCGCAAAATGTCAAACAGAATACGAGTGATGCAACTATTTCCAAGAGAGATTTATTAATAAAATATACATTTCAGTAAATAAGTAGGAGTGCTACATTAAAAGTGAATGTCTACAGCACAATGTGATTGATAGCTAAAGAAGCAATTTAGGTAAGTTCCGCACGTCTTTACGAGACTGTTTAGACTTCATCGATATTTAACCTAGTTTCTTGCATTTATAGCCACTTCGGCTGTTATACAGCCATATCAGGCAACAATTACGTCAACGGAATGGGGTAGGTAATGCCAAAGAGCGATCAACGAGTGTGTATACAATGGCGAAAATAATATCAGTTGGCGTTGATCGTAATTGTACCAAAGATAAAGTTCTGAAACTTAGTTGCTGTAATAGACCTTATCGAGATAGCGCACGTCATAAAAGGGTACTAATAATCTGATAAGTTCAGTTAAAGAATGTTTACAAAACATTACTTTTTCTACAGAGAGTGGAATTCTTCTGATGAAAAAATTCTAAGTTATTTCAACGCTGACCTAGTAAACGCTGCATACACCCTTCCATGTCTGTAATACCATTGAAGGAAGCTTTTACTTAATGGTGCCGTGGGGGTTGAGTTTGTAACCGAACCCATAACTTCTTTGTCGTACCTATGACTCAGCTTCGCAGCCCCTGGCACAAATGTATCACTTAGCGATACGTGACACATTGTGTCATGTAAGTACGTAAGGTAAAGGCGTGATAAAACTACTTCTTATCTTTTTTTACTCGTATTTTGTGGTAAAGTTGTCGGCGGTATGATAAGAAGTTCGGAAATATTGCTACGCTTAGCACCTATTGTCGATCCAGTATGCATACTTAGGTGTAAAGATGTAGTTGACTTATAGTAAATTTTTCGTTTTTTCTTATGCTATTTTCCTTAAAACTGTATTAACCCATGACAAAATCTATCGATGTCTATATAATCCCATTAGATTGTCGCTTAAAAAGTAAATAGTAATAGTAGTTCAAGAGACATCACGATTGAATACAGTTTAAAGTAAAAAGAACATTAGGTAAAACTTGCAAATTAATGAAAACCGACAAGAAAAATAATTACTGGGGGGTCCAGGAACGATATCCCTTCCATCCTATATAAAAAGACTTCAAAATACTTTTACTTACGCGTACATAATATTATGTAGGTACACGTAATTTAAGTACATGTGATGAGCAACCTGATTTTTTCACGATTTCAGGGTGTGGCCCATAGTAAAATTTGTTCATAATGATGAGTACTTTAAATAACGAAATTAATCATGTATTTTTTAATGTAATATGTATAAAAAAAAACCAGATATCATAAAAATGTTCAACCATTAATTTTGTAAACAAACAAAGGGTCTAAAAACTTTAAATTTGCTAAACTAACAACCAATATTAATTAGTATTGCATTGAATTGGACTTACATTAGAAGCAGTATAGGAACAAATACTGTGCTAGGTTATTAGATTAATTATGAAATAAAGAAAGATTTTTTTCTATTTCCTTGCTTTTTCATAGGTATGTATTAGTGAAAGCATCATTGTTGCCACCGTATATTAAGGCTACGTTGATCGAATTCACACAAGCGTTATCACAGCTGACACTTTAGCCAGAGTAATTGGCGTGCATAGGCAAACTAGCAAGGTGTTTCGGCCTGGACACGCGCGGGTAATTTATGCGATTTAGTTTGCAGTTGTTTATGACCTGTCCCGTAAAGCCTGAAGAGCCTACTCAACTCTCTGTTATAACGACCGTTAGCTTGCTTTTGACCCAATTACTACGAGAAAACTAAAAATCTTGTATTATCAAAACCAAACCGACGTGAATTGGTAAGGGCACATTTGGCACTAGTTTTGAATGTAACGGCTCTTTTGAAAAGCTAACTAGTTTTGAAATAGTTTTTGTTCGGATGTATTTGAATTAGTTTCGATGTAAAAATATTAATCTAAGTATTGAACGGATGGCTATTTTTAGCAAAACCTTAAATAAAATTAAAGGTTTGTTTTGTTTTGTAATTTTTTATGAGCTAAACAAATTCAAACCCGTGCTGTACTGTTGTAGATAACAAAACTCTATTTAAGGAACAAAATATAACAAAAGTATAAAAGCAGATTCATTGTATTTATTTAGGTTCTATGCATTTGTCCACAAAGAACACGATTGAACCTTACATTTAGTACCTGTCGGCTAAATACATTTTAGAAAAAAAACTCCTTTCTCAAAAGTTTGTTTGTAAAAAGTTTTTATTGATCACTAATTTAAAAAGTTTGCTAGTTACAGCTTAAAAATAATCCACCATTACAAGTATAAACGAAAACCGGGCTTTTTGGGGGAAAATCTTATGAAATTTTGACGTTTAAAAAGTGCTAATCATCAGCCTAATTTGAACAAAAATTACTTTTGATTTAGATTTTAGTTTAATGAAAACTTATAACACCCCTCTTTTTGCGTCGGGGGTTAAAAAGGTGATTCGATATGATATGTGAGTTAGGTACTTTATATTATATTTTTAATTTAAATGCAATATTTTTATTTGATTTTATTTTTTATATGATGTATGGACTGTCTCTGAAATGAATGAACTTACGATAATAATATATGTATATCTTGATCAGACCACTTACTTATACCTGCTAGAAAGATGGCAGCCAAGAAAAACTCGCCCAAAAATATCTCTGATCAAAAGAGCATCTCGACCTTAAACCTTTTTGTAACATTTATTAAAATAGGTTAGTAGGTTCGAAGCTCTCACTACTGAGTACAGTGTCAGGAACTCCACTCCCCTTCAATAATGAACTCATCAGTCGACCACCCAACCGTGTTAGTTAGCCCCATTGCCTTATTTAACAAGGTAACGCTTTACTCAAAGGCGTTATTGCGTGAAATAAGACACCTTTAGATAATATAAAACGTAAGGGTAATGTTTGTGATTGAAGGGATATGAGGAACATTTGGTAGGATATGCTTTTGGGTGATATAATTACCTATGTAGTTTCTAGTTTATTAATTCTGTACCTTCAGTGAAAAGTGATACATGTCGACCTAGATCGGTTTTTAAATTCTCTGATTAAACTTATTAAAAAAAAATTAA
The DNA here is from genome assembly GCA_921972225.1 of Euplexia lucipara. Classification (NCBI taxonomy): domain Eukaryota; kingdom Metazoa; phylum Arthropoda; class Insecta; order Lepidoptera; family Noctuidae; genus Euplexia; species Euplexia lucipara. The sequence goes on from OV179144.1 coordinate 11,817,203, forward strand.
CTTTATTTCTATCTTATCCCCGTTGTTATACGATTAAAAATGAAAGAGATTTTTTTGTGTACATTGATATAACTAAGCAATTTTTATTGAAATTATTGTGTAAAATAATACTTTGTGATTCATACCAAAGTGCTCCGAACCGATCTTTATATTTCTGAAATGTATTTTAATACGACTCGAGTTACCACATCTTACACGAACCGAAAGCTTTTACTTCATTTAATCCAAAGTGATACAAATGAAATCCTATATCCTATATCTCGTGAAAAGTGTTACATTAATCCTTGTTCTTCTTAAAATTTTAAACTAGACAACATATCCAACATCAAGAAGTTCGATATTGTCAAATTCACCGATATGATTTACAATTTTCACTATAATTTTACACAGCTAAGTGATTTCTTTAGCAAATGACATAAAATGCAGGTACAAGTTGCTGTTATCACAGCTTACCTAAGCTATAATTTTTAAATATCTCTGCACACCGGATTAGCCTCGCTTGTTTTGTTCCGACACTTATGGAGATGATGTGACAGTCCCGGTATAATTTAATTGAGCTTTTGAATTGTCTCTATCTGTTTGACGGTTGTTTTTGGATTGTTCATGAATTTAGTTGGAGATATTGAACAGTAGGCTACTTTTAGACATATTTGCAACAATGTGATAGTAAGATATTATTTAGAAAAGTTGTCATCTAAAGATTTATACAAATAAATAAAATATTCCACAACTTTCACACAACGCCATCTAGTCCTAAACTAAGCAGCAGGTCTAGCCATATAACAAATTCTATTTCTATTCTATTTGTCAAAGGATGAGGCGACAATAGAAAGAAAATGGCGTATATGGAATCAGCTGTTTGTCAACTGTCAAGTGTATTTCATTTTCAGCCATATTACAAATTCTACTCGTTAACACTTGACAGTTGACAAACAGCTGATTCCATATACGCCATTTTCTTTCTATTGTCGCCTCATCCTTTACGATAATAGAAATTGAATTTGTAATATGGCTAGAACCTGCAGAGCTTGTGTTATGAGTACTAGACAACCGATAATACTACATAATATACATTTCTAAATTCATACATATTATAGATACATGAAACACGGAATTAATGGTCGTGCTCATCACATAAACATGTGTCTTGGGTGAGGATCAAACCTATATATATCCAGCATAGCAGTCAGGACCACTAACCCCTAGACCAACAGGCCAGTCGTAAATTTTATTGTGTTTACATACATACATACATAAACTCACGCCTTTTTCCCATGGGGGTAGGCAGAAACTACAGAGCGCCATATGCTACGATTCTTACATACTTCTCTTGCTTCGTTTACATTCATACATGTTGTCATACACACACGCCGGTTGCGAGTACTACGCACCTGACCTTTCTGATGAACCTCACCAATAAGGTCTATGTATGTCCTTCTTGGGCGTCCCCTCCCGGCGTTCCCACTTACATCTGCCTTGTAAATACCTTTCGTTATTCGTCTTCATCCATCTTTTCAACGTGACCAAACCATGTAAGCATACTCTTTTCAATTTTTGTTACTACATCTTCTTTTTATTTATTTTCTTCTCTAACAACTGAGTTAGTTTCGATTATTTTGCCAGCGTCATGTGTGTTGACGGTCGTGTTATTAAGTGGTGAGCCGTCGAACATTGAACTTTGTGGTAGACAAATTTTAGTGGCTAAAAGAAGGCAACTTTTTTGCAATATTAAACGTGGTTGTTTGTTCTGCATAATATAAATAACTAGTATATACATACATACACTAACGCCTTTTTCCCATGGTTTCCCATGGCATGGTAGGCAGAAACTACGCGCCATCTGCTACGATTCTTATAGGTACATTTCTTTTGCTTCATTTACATTTTTTTAATTTAGTTATTATTTTATTATGATATTGACATAGTTTTACCCTTTCTGTGACAAAAACGTTTGAAAATACTTATTACTTGTATCAATAAACACTTCGATGTAAACAAAATGTATCACAATCAATTCTAGCTTGTAGCATTAATCACTTACTAGTTTGAAAAATACATTGGTGTTAAGGGGTACAATTGAATATTTACGTAGGAATTTTAAATAAAACAATGAAAAAAGGTTGCTGATAATCAAAATGATCATATTAGTTTTACGACTTTTTCTCACAACAACTATTTGCAGGCAAAACATGCCAAAACACAAGCCTTATAACATTTCACACGAAACGGTAACTAAATGCGTAAAATAATTCATTTCATTATAGATTTAAATACACAAAAATAAGCAAAGAAAACTGTAGTGTACGGTGATATAACTGGCTATTTTTACTAATTACTTAAATTCCGTGCAAAATAATATATTCAAACCAAGCTCTTTATAATCTTTATAATATTAACTAAACGTACCACATATCGTTTTTTATTTTAGAACATTAGAAAAATAACGAGATTTTTTTAAATCTTTAACCTTAAATTACTCAAAACTATGATTTTTCACTTATATCACTTTTCACTGAAGGTACAGAATTGTTCATCTAATCTATAGGGCGGGAGGGTACATCACCGCACATCTGTGCGTACTGCAGTGCTAACATAACTAACATAACATCACGCCTCTAATTCCAGAAAGGTTAGGCAGACCTGGTATAGTAGGTACACACACATTTCGCCAATTATGTTCAAGTCCCATGTAATAGGGGGCGAGCCAATCTAAATAAATAAAATAGTCATAAAATGGTAACTTACCTTAAATTTTTCGTCAATCGTGGCTCGACTGGACTCGAACTCTGGTGAATCCAAGAACTCACACGGCAGAATTGGATGCAGGAACTGATGACCGCTCATTACGTTGACCTAGACACAATAATATTTTGTTTCAGCCGGAAAAATATTCGTGTAGACAACCACATTATTATTTTACATGTGAACATAACTTCCATAGATAGCGCATGAGTTTGACTTTGACTTTGACGATATAACTGGACCCGGTAGCTGGTGCTGTGATCGGGCTCAAAACCGACGTTCGGGCAACGTCTGTCGCGTCCACTTGAATTTTTATAATTGCGGTGTAAACGGCAAAAACGATTTGGATATAATTTTGTGCGAATATTTAAGTGGATCCATGGACCTGGACCTGGTAGATGGCGCTGCGATCGGGGCCAGGGCATTATAGTAAAATTGTAGCACTATGCTACGACTTCACTTTCAATATTTTAAATAATTGCTACTATATAGGTTAGAAAATTACTATGTTCGTCTCTTTATCTGTATGTTCTGGGTGACTGGTTTCTACGTGAAACCTACTGAATAGATTACCTACATTATAATATCTTCTTCCAATTATGGTTAAAATAATGAGTACCTACTTAGATACTTAAATAGGCCATTCACGCTGTTTTCTATAGAGGATGAGCCAGATTGCATATTTAAGATTTGGACATACCTACCTAGATAGAGATAAGGTAAGATTGCGCAATATTGTACCATATCCAGACAAAATGTTAGAATATTTTCAAACTAAGTGATAATGTAGTATTGAATATTTTTGTTTTCACCAGTAATGCAGTTTTCTTTCAAATACCATGACTAGAAGGTTTCCACGTTTCTGTTGTCTTCACCTAATGCAACACACAGTCACGCAAGCAAAGCCGCCTACAGCTAGTTAGCCAACATAATAGTTTATAACAATTTTCCTTTACAACTTGCCTTTTCGTGATGGAAGTCTGATCGACAGCCTAGTTAAATATGGTGATTTTATTCAACACGTCAATTCTTGAATAGCAAGCACGTTTTAAATAAAAATCCTGACAAACATTCCCTAGAATAGAATAGAAATTCAAGAGGCTTCCTGAATCCTTGAAGTTGGATTTTACAACAGTTTTTACAACCAGCGGCACATAAGTAGAAGAGGATTTGGGAGTATTAAGTTCGGGGGTAGGAATTAAGCGGGTGCGAAGTTGCTAACAGACTGCTAGTAACTTGGTCTTGTAGTGTAAAAGTAGCTAGCTACTAAATGAACTATTTCTTCTGCCACTGCTCCTAGTATTTCGGTCTAGGTTTTGTATAACAACGAAAAGTATCTACTTAATCTATGTGCAAACATTTTAAATGTATTGATGTACTCTAAACTCTAATATTATCTGCGGGTATCGTATAAAAAGGCACATGCGCGTCGTTAAGTGAGTCGCGGTAGGTACGAAAAGTATTCATTGCAAACATTGGCACGCGCTGCCTGAAAAATTGTTTAAAATTTTCTTACCCTGAGTAACCATGGAATACAAATTTTTAGAGCTCGGACGTGAGACTAACTGAATAAACGACCTTTTTATAAGCAACTAGGTGCTCTACCGGAGGTTTTAAAGTCACACATTGACACATTGGGGTAGCTTGATGTGTTAGCGTCTGTACCTTGTACTGTAACCTAGGATTTAAGGTTTGTTCCCAACTGTTCTACATGTTCTATTACACAGTTCTACGGTAGAACTTTTGGGAGTTTTTATTATCACTAGTACCTACTAGGTACCTACTTTTCAATTTATTCCCGAATAGTACAAACTTTTCCAAACATAACCTATCTAATGCTACTCGTGGAAATGTACTACCTACTTATACAATTTAATGCTTTAAAGCAAACCTTAATTTTACTGGAATCCTAAATAAAACACTGCTTAATAAATATACATTGTTTATAAAAAAATCGGTATATACTATATAATATATCTTTGAAGGAAATATTTATTATTCATTATATTAAGAAATTATTTAATTTAGTTTTAACATTTTACTCTCATAACTCAATATTTTTTATTGTTTGTAAGTATAACATAGGAAGAAAAGAACATCTCTTAGAGAAATACTAGGTACTTTTAAGAAAATGTTTCACTATTCGGGTTCGGGATTTTGAATAAAGACAATAAAAAATAAGATATACCTACCTACTGTACTGTATCACATTTTTGATGCGCCTTAGGAGCTTAATTCAGATTCCTTTAATATTTTCCGAGCTACTGAGTGCCTTTACGCAGTAGGCGGAAAAACATTTTAAATGAAAAGAAAACACGAGGTTCGCTCTTTTAGCGAGAACAAACTTAATAAACCAGGCCATCACTACAAGCAACCTTGGTATCGCAGAATTTAGTAATTAAAAGAAAAGTTGTGAACTTCGTTTAATATTTCCTTCTTTATTACCTACGTACCTAACTCTTATGAAGAAAGTTATACCTAAGTACGGCTAGGTTAGTTTAGAAGCATATAGGACACTAGCAGACATCACGCGGTTTCACCCGCGTAGTTTCCGATCCTGTGGGAATACACGGATGCAAAGTAGCCTATGAAACCCGGGGATAGTGTAGCTTCCCAACGGTGAAAGAATGTTTCAAATTGGTCCAGTGTTTCGGAGTCTATTCGATGCAAACAAACAATCAAATCTTTCCTCTTCAAAATATTAGTAAGTATAGAAGAATAGATAAGGAAGACTATGCCACGTACTTACTTAGTTGCGGTAACAACTATATGCTAAGGTAATAAATAAAATATTTTAAATATCGCTTCCTTAGTCTTTAATAGAAGGTAGGTACTAAAGATTAGCATAAAGTTGTAACCGCAACAAACGTTCCGTGTGAAGAAAGTGGCAAGGGCAATTTTTGATACGAATATTAGCTACGCTTTGAGCACCCGAGATTTACTCAGTGTGAACACAAGCCCACGACATGGCCACATCCCTGACACGACCCGGATGTGTGCGGTCAATCCTTAACGGGTAAGTACCTACTCGTATAATCATAAAATATTCAAGCTTCAAGCAAAATATAAACGATTGCGTCACTACGCGTCTAGAGGCAGGTTAACCAGTTGTCTTATTTAGTTTGTTACCTTTCCAGAGAGCAATAGCCCAAGTCGGTCGGTCTTGGTGAGGTTCTGCATGGCGTATGCCTCCCCCGCATGTAACGACATCACGTGTGCGAAATCTGGGGACACCATGCGCTTGAACTGCAGTCTGGACACCTACACCATCATGTTGCTTTCAAATATACAGTAGCCTACATAACATACTATGCGTTCCAAATAAGAATAGGAAAGTCAATGACCTCTATCTGTCCTCTATCTGTCGCTTAAAAAGTACGGCCTGCAAAGAAACCTTAATCGCGTATCAATTATTTTCTTTTTTTTGTTTTACAGAGTCGAAGTTGTTCAAAATGAAAAAAACGTCTTAAATTAATAAGTCTTTTGTAGTGCTTACGTTTTATTTATTAATTCTGTATGTAGGTACACGCTTGTTTGTTGCTGTTGTTGTTTTTGATTTCAGCTCCCTGACTGCTCGAAAATGTGTGAACGAGGCGCTGTTTTGCATGGGAGGGCTAGAGAGATTATCTCCAATGTAAACAAATACTTTGACAGTACAATATAAAAAAAAAATTTCATTCGTAATTTGTAACTAAATTAAGTATAGATATTTAGAAAAAACCTTGTTTTGCTGATCTTACCCAATTTATTAGAGTTGACAGCTATGACGTCACAACATGGCGCAAAGTCATTCCTATTCTCATTTGAAACGCATAATAGGGCTATTGCGTATCTCCATTGAAAGTTTATGGCGATGATCACTGGGCAAAGTGTTCAACGATTACTGTTAAACAGCTAGTTTCGTATTGGCCATCATCAGTGTGTATCTAGGATGACGTCATGCTCATTCGCAGAGATGTGATGAAACCCACCAGTACCCCATCTGATAGTTACTATAACTTGAAGTCCACTTGAAGTGCAATACCTAATTTTTGTAACGAAAGTCAGTCAAGCTGTAAAGAAAGTTCGGTGTGCAACTGATCGCCAGCAAGTCACTGGCAATAACCTGGCCAATAGCCCTGCAGTGGTTGGTTCTGAGTATAAGTAGAGATGTTAGCTTAGACCCTAAGCCAACATTTCAGTCTTATATAGCCTTAGAGGATAACGTTATCATGGCATAAGAAATTATTCAAGTATAAAGTCTATCAAAGTAAGTATTCCATAAATCCATATATCACCTTGAATGGTTCAAACAGCGTATGATAAACTTCTTCAAGTTCAGGGTCGAATTTGACAGGTCTCATCTCATAAACCAAGTAGACAACTTGTGCGAGGTTCAGGAACACGAAGCCGAAGTTCCATGAAAAGGCGTCCGGAGAACATATCACGTGCCATGCCCATATTGAGTACAGCATGAAGGCTAGGACGAAAGATTCCGAATGAGAGACAAGGTATTTTCACAGATAACACATTAAAAACATAGACATCTCAACCTGCATTATGCATCATGAGGGTGAGTGTTACATGATCATCTATAGCAGCCCAAAAATAATGATAAAAAAGCAAATCGTTTAGAAGTTGGGTCAGCCTTTCAGTTCGTTAATTTTCATGATACATATCTACAACTGAGTACATACAATAAACTGAAACAGTTAAATTAGGAGTTTGCTTGCAGTGCAGCTGAATCTCTATAACATAAAACTGGGTAAACAAAATGAGCAGAAAAAATGTAGTAAGAGTAAGTTAACTAAGTATTTGCTATAATTTAACTTTCGTTCCACAAAAAAATGTGCAACTGACTTACCAAATATTAAAATAGTGTGCATCCACAATTGACCTTTCTTGGTACTTGGAGCGCAGTACGAAGCCACGAAGAGCATGTTAGAGAGCTAAAAAGACACTTAATACAGTTCCTAAGGGTTCAAGCTATGCATTTATTAAGAAACCTTATATTTTGTGTTTTCTTACTTGAAAGAGAGGATGCTGTGTATTTCTCCAAAGTGGACACCACGGCCAATACCAAGGTCCTGTATATTTATTAAACCTGTGTTCATTATTTCTATATTGTTCAAAATTAAACAGCTCAGGAGTATTTAAATTTACATACCTGACGGCATTGTGTAATTAACGGAACCAAAATCCTGAAAAGTGCCATTTTCACCGGGCCACGAAAAATTATATTCACCGATTTCTAAAAAATCACTCTTTTTTGCAAACACACCGTGCGGCATTTTGTAAATTTGACTAAGTAAATCGCTTTGTGATATTTTATTTTATTCCTGAAAAGGTTGTCATGTCGTATTGTACACGCGTTCGCGCCAAATCTTAGACTATATACCTCTAGACGTAGCCCAATTTACAGTGTCAAGTGTGGAAGTGAGACGCAATAATACAAAGTTCGTAGGAAAATTGAGACAAAGCATCGTATCTTCTGTCCCTTACGGCGTGCCGGATTTTTGCATGGCTAACTTTTGAAAGTTAGCCAAACAAAGTGCTGTCACTGTCACGTATATTATTATGCTCGATTTAATTTAAGTTTTCGGATTGTTTTTGCAATTTTTGTAATAGTTTAAGTCATTTAATGAGAAATAGACTCCATTAGATAAGTGTTTAGTGTATGGTGAATGCGCTACGATGGCAGGATGCAGTATAATAGGCTGTAAAAGCCGCTCAGAAAAGGCCAATAACAAAATCTCTTTTCATTCGTAAGTATTCAATACTGTTTGTGTTATTGTATGATTATTGAATTTATACATTTGTGCGCTTTTATTGTCATAGGTTTCAGACCAAAATATGGAAGATTTCTTAAAGTAAACTTAATTTCATAAACCACATAACCTAGGAATACTTACTTACAGTGTTGCTACACGTTTCACATATTTTCCCAAAAACAGGCGTAATGTTCAAAAGGTAGGTCAAATAAATCGATGGTCGCTAAACACACACAATTACCTTAATGTGGTATCAAAATCTTATGAAACACGGTATCAGAATTCAGTATACCTACCTAAGTATCTCGAGGCCGATTTGTGTGCTCTCACTAAATAATAATTGATGTCGAACTATTTTATTTATGTATTGTGAGTGATGAGTGCTAATACAAACCAGAATAATAATTATTACTTAATTGGCAAGTATAACAAGACTATTATATAAGAATGCCTTTGGTTTAAACAAACAAAAAATGATTTAAGGTTTCCTAAAGAAAACAATATAAAAAAAGTTTGGATTAATGCTACTGGCCGACAGAATTGGCAGCCTAACATCTGATCAAAATCTGTACATATACAGAAAAGACTTTGAGATCATTTTTGGCTGAATACAGCCCATCGTGTTTAAGTAACGACAAATTACTACCAAAATTGGTTTTGATAGTAGTCAAAAAATTTGTAGGCGAACCCTTATTTTCCTGTTTAAGTGAACATGTGTACGAACAGAGCCCTTTCGACAACCATTTAGTTTTACTTTTGAAGGCAATCGTCTATAGATATTTAGAAATAAGAATTCATTTTATAAATAAATGTTTAAGTAGTAACAAAGAAAAAATTAGAAATTTTCCTAACAAGTTGGTTTTGTTTAAAGGACAATAGTTATTATACAGCAATGCCAATGTCCCACTGGAGGCCAGCCATATATTTTCCTATCCTAGATTATCATTTTAAATTTAGAGTCACAGCCTTATGAATATAAGCCAGCATTGCACATGTAAGCGGGTACGCCTTTTATACCTGGAGGCTGTTATTTTTCAGTTTTGTAGTTGTTTTGCTTGAGTTTAGATTTCAATGTTAATATGAATTTACTTTTTTTTCTTAATCTCGGTATATTGGAGTGTGCTAGCTAACACGTGACAATCATTCTGAAATGTAATGTTTTACAATGTGTATAAACATAAGTGCTATTTATTGAGCATTTCATTGTATAGATTCTTTGTATACCTAGTTCTTCAAACGAATCAGACAGATGTGTTGCTGGGGAGTTTGTTCCGCCACTTCTTCTTCCCAGCAAAAACACTAGGAAGTGGCGAAGGGTGGGCCGTTTTTGGGGGACAGTCTTTATGTATTTTTTGACGTTCAAAAAGTGCTTATTCTCAGCCTAGTTTGAATAAAGATAAAGACTTTTGATTTTGATTTTGTATGTAGGGGGTAATCTTCGGAACTAATGATCCAATTTAAAAAATGTTGTACTGGTGGAAAGCTACACTATTCCCGGATGACATAGACTACTTTTTATCCCCGTATTCCCACGGGAATGGGAACTACGCGGGTGGAGCTGCGTGACGTCTGCTAGTGATAAATAAAACGCCAAACAAATAATATTGTTTTCGTTTATAAAGTTCCTTATATGTACACACGGCTACACATCAAGCTTCATCTGGTAGTAGTGTATTTTATTTGTGTGAGTCAAGGTAAGATTGAAAGTAGGTATCTTACGTGAAATTATATTTTCCCACACATGGATACTTCTACTTTCATACCTACTACCACGTTGAATACGTAAATTATAATTTATAATAGTGCTAAAATAGGAACCCTCAGTTAAGTATAATTTTGCTCGTATTTTGGGACTTTTTTAAGGATTAGCAACACTGAACTTTTATATTGCTGTCGCATGTGCGGCCACGCGGTGGTTCTATCTAGAGGTATATTATCTAAGCGCCAAATCAATAACATCCGTTTTGACAACACTTAGCTTAGTAGTGCCATCTACACAATATCCGTAAAACTTGTCACAAAAAGTTTATGCTGCCATGCAAAAATACCAATATCGAAAGTTCAACCATTCGTAGACAAACCAAACATAATAATGTTTACAATGTGAATGTGAAATTATGATACAAAAATCAAACGAAGGATCAAAATATCGCTTTTAGCGGTTCAACATACAGGTTTTTAGTCGATTTTGAGCATGCCATAGACAACTCAATTTATATCAGTGATTCCTCCTTAGGAAACTTTCCCTTATATTTGGGAGGTTGTTTCATCTCAAGAGGATTTTTTTTTTAAGGGAAAATCGATATAACAATTATTTGAGAATCTATTAAATTGTGAGAAAACAGAGAAAGAAATATATAACTTTAAGAACCAACACAACCATTTCAAAATTTGATTACTTATAGTCCATTCGGCAAATACATAAATAATACAATTAATTATTCATTCATGAGTCTGATCTGGCTATCTCTAAATGTATTAGTTTAGGCTGGTGTTGGTATACAAGATACTGGGGAATAACATTTCGGGTGACGACTTAGAACCGTGATAACGTCATCCGCTCGTGCCTCTCTATCAAATGTTCCACTCTCTCGATTGCACGTTCGGCTAAGGTAGAACGTGACATTAGTCCTGCTTTTTCATGTGTGCTGCCGGCGTTCATCGTAAAGTTTTTCTGTTACGGGCCATCTTGTTACATTGTTCTGTTACGCGCCATATTTATTTGTATCCATGTCTATGAAAATAAAAGCCTTTTGCTTAAACCTAGTGGAAGTCGCGACGTCCCCGTCAGGGGACGTGGCGAGCGGTCACGGGGCTACGCCCCCTTCCCGCGGAAGCTATACCGTGGCCCGCAAATACGGGCCCGTCCCTATGTTGCCTGTTAGGCGTGGCGGCGTGGGACCTGCGGCAAATGTGATTTGCGCGGTCCGCTCTGTGTGAGTGATTGCTTGTGTTTTTCCCGCAGGCGCGCCGCGGATCTGTCAACACGCGACGCTGCCGGGCAGCGTCACTGTGAAGCTCCGCTTTCTTCACGGCGTCCTGGCGGTCTGTGCCCACCGGGTGAGACCCCCAGTTACCCGGGGGAGGCCCAGTGAGCACGACCAGCGACAGAGGCGCCGACTTATGACGCACCTGCAGGTGGCGGATGAGTGGTACCCGTCCGTCTCGTTTTCCAGATCGAGCCGGTCGCGTTCCGGACTAAGGTACCGTAGTGTATGTGCGGGCGGTATTGTACTGTGTAACACCGCCCGGTGGCTACGTTGACCTGCGAGCCCGCGCTGCCTGGTACAACGTGTGGGTTAAGCTGCATGTGTAGTTGTATTTTGTGTGGCTATGGTGGGCGACGTGCCTATTTTAACTTAGCACACGCCGCGTCACCGGTGTGAGTACGGTGTGGAGTCTTAGTGTATGAGTAAGCCGCGTGTAGACTGGTACGGCTTACTCAAGCGTCAATCCGGTGGGGTGGGGGCCGCAGGGTCCGCGACTAGGTCGCGGGGCAGGCGCCTCGCGTCTGGCGGGCGCGCGTGCCAGGGCGCTAGGTGCTTGACGTGGGGCCAAGCGGATGCGTCGGCACGCGCGAACATGCTTGTCGCGAGGCGTCGTATGAAGTCGTCCAGGCTCTCAATCCCGAGATCGCGCCGGATGACATCGTTCCTCACATAGCGAGGGGCGCCGACTATTGTGCGCAGTGCAAGCTGCTGTTGCACGCGCAGCATCTTCTTGTGTGTCTCGCTAGTGAGGGCGAGCCAAGCCGGAGCGGCGTACGTCAGTATCGGGCGAATGTACAGCTTGTACACGCCCAACTTGACGCGCGCCGGGAGGCGGGACGAGAGCACTGGCTTGAGTAGGGAGCGGGCGACCCTACCCCGCGCGGCGACCCCGCGGACGTGCGGCCCCATGGTGAGCCGACGGTCGATAGTCACCCCCAAGTACTTGACCCGGGGCGACCACTCGATGTCGGCGCCGTGGAGTTTCAGAGGTGGTGGGAGAGGCGCGAATCCGGTGACCATCGCCTGCGTCTTACCCACGTTCACCGACAACCGCCACTTAGACAGCCAGTCGGGAAGGAGCTCGAGTGCGCGCTGCATCTTGACAGCCGCGTATTTCGCATTGAGCGAGGTGGTGATGTACGCGGCGTCGTCAGCGTACAGCGCGAGCATCGCATCCTGCGTCGTAGGGATGTCGTCGGTGTAACATGAGTAGCACGTTGGGGACAGGCAGCTTCCCTGGGGGACGCCCGCCGCCACTGGATGGGCTCGGGATAGCGCCCCCTCGACCACCACTCTGAAGGACCTGTTGGACAGAAAGGATTGGACCACTCTTACCAAGCGACGGGGCGCGCTGGAGGTGGCCAGCTTGTATATAAGGCCGTCGTGCCACACGCGGTCGAAGGCCTTCTCCATGTCGAGGAATACTGCAACGGAGTACTCCTTCTTGTTTAGGGCGGCTGTGAGATGGTGCAGTACCCTCGACAGCTGGAGCGTCGTGCTGTGCTCAGCGCGGAACCCGAACTGTTCTGGGCGTGGTGTGACGTGCGGTGTGAGCCGTCGCAACAGGAGGGACTCGAACACCTTGGAGATAGTTGGCAGCAGCGTGATTGGCCGATAGCTCTCCGGCTTCAGGATATTTTTCCCCGCCTTAGGCAGCATGATAACGCGCCCCTCCTTCCACTGGGCGGGAAAGGTCCCCGTGCGCAGTATAGCCGTAAACAGGCGCGCCAGGGCCGCCACCATTCGGTGCGGCAGGTGGCGCAGCGCTGTGTTGGTTATACCGTCAGCCCCAGGGGCCTTCCTCGGCTTCGTGCGTGAGATAGCGCGCTTCACTGCCCCAGGCGGGAAAAACACGGCGTCTTCTTCGGGGGCTATCGGCGTGGCGAAGTAGTCCCCAAGGTGTTTCTCGACTGTCGCTACGTGCTCGTGGTCGTCAGTTGGGTTCGGCGCGAATTGACGCTCCAGGTGCTCGGCGAAGACCTCCGCGCGGTCCTCTGCTACGTATCTTAGCGCCCCGTCGCTGTTTAGTAGTGGGCGCACCGGAGCTGGGATGCTGTTGAGCTGGCGGCACAGTCGGTGTATAGCCGGCCAGTCTCCTGTCGCTGTGGCGTCCATGTGGTCCTGCCAGCTCGCGGTGGTGTGGGCCTCCATTGCGGCCTTAACCTTCTCCGCGAGACGGTTGAGCTGCCTCTTCTGGGCTGGGCAGCGTGACTGTTGCCACTGCTTGCGCATTCGCCTCTTGGCGGCGATCATCGCGTTTAAGTACGCTGGTAGGGGCGGCTGCAGCACTCTCCCCTGCTGCTCTTGCGTCGAGGTCGCCGCTTCTAAGGCGCCTTGTATGCAGGCAGTGACATCTACAGTCATCTGTTCCACGTCCGCGGGGTCGGTCAAGGGCCGCATGGGCGTGGTGGTCTCAATCCTCTCTGTAAATGTCGCCCAGTCGGTCCTACGACGTGGCGCTATGGGCTTCTGTCGGGTCGGCATACCCGATAAGACGACGAGTACAGGTTGGTGGTCGGATTGCATCTCGTCGTCTATCACTTGCTGCGTGATCTGGCAGTGTAGCCCTCTGTGGACCACGATGTCCAGCACGTCCGGCATGTGGCTGGTGTTGTCAGGGTAGTGGGTCGGTGTCTCTGGTCCGGACACCGTGTACCCGAAGGCTTCCGCGTCTGCGAAGAGTCGGTTCCCCTCGCTATTCGTGTTAGCTGCGTTCCACGCCGGGTGCTTGCAGTTGAGGTCGCCGGCGAGGAGTGTGGGGCGTGTGGAGCCGCTCAGTGTGGTCCGCAGCTCAGCCAGGTCCAGACGAGCTGCGGGCGGCTTGTAGCAGGCGTAGATGTTTAAGTCCTCGCCGGCAACGTGTAGTTGCACACCCAGCGCGTAGAACGAGCTGAGCGGCAGCAAAGGGAGCTCTTGGTGCACGACTCTCCGCTTCACCAGTACTACCAGACCACGGTAACGGATGTTGAGAGCCGACCTTTCATCCTTCCTGTAAGCGACGTATCCCGGGAACCTAACCTTGTCCTCGGGTCCGAGGTGCGTTTCGCTTATGAGCGCCACGTCGATGTCCTGTTCCTTAAGGAGGTGGCGGAGTGGGGCGACCTTGTCCCTTAGGCCGCGGGCATTCCAGTGTAGTACCCTCAACGGTCTACCCATTGTAGAGGGTGAGCAGTGCGGCCAGACCGTCGAGGATGACTAGCTCTACGTCTTGCCCCATCCTGATGGCCGCTATAAGGTCCATCAGAAGTTTTATGGCGCAGGCCGTGAACTCCTTCTTCATCGTCGTTGTAGCGCCGCCGGTAACTGTGTCGGCGCTCTCGGTCTGCCCTCTGAAGCTCGGGGTGGCAGTCGGCTTGGGTTTGGCGCTAGTGACCTTGGCCACAGCACCGGCGGTCGCAGGTACGGCCTGCGCTTTGGATGGGGCAGGAGCGGCCTTTGGGACCTCTTCACTGGTCGCTGGGGGTTGGGACGGCTTACCCTTCTTCCCCCGCTTCCTCTTCCCCCGCCCTGAGGAGGTGGCTTCTCCGCGTACGGTGGGCCCGTTGGCCGCCGCCATCAGCGACGCGCCTTGAACCGCTTCCGTTTCCGGTTCCGGTTCCGGATCCACCGTTGGCTCTGTCGGTGGGTGCCTCTCGGTGACCACTTGGGGTCGGCTCGCGGCGGTCGTCGTGATGAGGACGGTACCCGCTCGCTTATTTCGTATCTCCTTCTGGTATACGGGGCATTTCACATTGTTGGCTGGGTGCTCGCCCCCGCAGTTAACACATGTTGCCGGTACTTCTCGGGGGCGAGGGCAGTCACGTGCGGCATGTTCGGCCCCGCATCTCACGCAAGCGAGCGGGCGGTGGCATTGGTGGGAGCTGTGCCTAAACTTTTGGCACCTGTGGCATTGTGCGGGCCCACGTTTGCCGCGCCAGGCTTCTATCCTGACACCACGCATGTACATGAAGACGGTGGTGTCGTAAATCGACCTGACGTCCGGCGTCCTTTTTAACGCTGCGTGGAATATGCAGCCGGGTCGCCCTGCGCGCGCCTTGATATGGCGCACGTATTCCGGCTCATATCCCAACGCGCGGAGTTCCTCCTCGATCTCCTTGGGATCCGTGTCCGATGGCAGCCCACTGATGGCTACCTTAAAGCTCTTCTCCGCTGGCAGAGAGTAGGCGAACCAGGAGACCCCACTCTCCTTTTCAAGGTCGGTCAGGTATCGCTGGACCACCCTGTACTCCTGCTCAGTCTCGGGGCTGAAACGCACCCCGCTCAAGTACGGACGAGCGTGGGGGGGGTGGCCCAGTTTCTTGGCGATGGCCTTGAAATGTGAGGCCCATCCCGGCAGCTTTTCCACCACCAGCGGTGGGTACTTTGGCTTCTTGTTTTCTACCGGTTTGGTTCCGGTTCCGGTGGTTTTCGGGGCAGGGGCGGTAAGTGTGGGTGTAGTACTCACCCCTGTCGTTCTTGGTGTCGGCGTCGTTGGTGGCGTCGGCGTCCGGCGCACCGCGTCGGCGAATGTGGGCGAGGCGGGAGTGGCCCGATCGCGCGGCACCCTCGCGCGCTGTGGGAGCGGCGCATCGGGACAGTACCGCTTCGCCTCCTCCTCGGCGGCGTCGTCGGAGCTCCTGCGGCGGCGTTGTGGCCGTGCCTCCAGTTGGAATTCAAAGTCGAAGTCCAACTGAGGCGACGGCGATGTTGGCGGCGAAGGCGTCATGGCGCCCCGGCGCCCGGACCCGATGGACGCCAGCGACATGCTCGATCCCGCTCGAGATGAGTAGGAGAGCGCCGCCGGCGAGTCGCAGGCCGAGGCGCGCGGGGGGGGCCGGAGATGCAGGTGTGGGTGCGGTAGGCACCGGTTGCGAGCGCGGGGCGGGCCCCGTCTTCTTCCCGCCTGCGAAAGGCGGGCTTGCCAGCAAGCTGTGGGAGCCCGCGGCGGTGGTGGGCGCAAGCTGCGGTGCGATGTGCTGCGCCGCCGAGGTGCGCGCGGTAGGCGCACCAGCAGGCGCAGGCATGCGCTCGGGAGTGGAGGCAGTGGGCGCGTTTAGGCACGCAGGCTGCGTCGAGGGGCGCGCATGCGCTCGCGCAGTCGTGGCTGCGGGGCGCACGGGCGCCGCTGGGGTGTGCGCCTGTTCGCGCGCGGGGGCGCGCGTGGTAGGCGCAGGAGGTCGCGCCAAAGGCGCGGCAGCGCGCGCAGTGGGCGCCTGGGCGCGCACAGTAGGCGCATGGACGCGCGCTTGAGGCGCGCGGGGGGGCGGGGGGGGGGCCGGGGGCCTGCGTAGGCACCGGACGGAACGCCGGGGGGCGCACAGCCACGGCGTGCTGGCGACCCGACGACGGCTGCGGCGCAACGCGCGCAGGCGCCGGTGCCGTCGGCGGGGGGGGCAGCGGTCGCCGCGTCGGCAGTGGTAGCTACCCCGTGTAGCTCCGTGCTGCTTGCAGGTGGCGGCTTCTTGTTAGCCCGCACCCTGCCTTCGCCCGGGGGTGCACCGGACGACGCGTCACCGATGTTCGGCAAAGACGTCGCCCGGTCCAGCGCCGGACGGGACTCCTCGTTTGGGCCGGCGTCACCGCGGCCCAATGAGCCACGGGCGCCCGGCTTAGGCATCTTGGTTTGGAGTGGCCAGCCGCGACCGCTTCGGCGCTAGTGCGCCGGGCAGCGACGGTGGCTCCTTCTGTGGTTACACCAGTCGCGGAGACTTTTGTAACCACAGAAAAAAGTCAAAGTTTTTGGCGGTCCGAGCGGAATAGTTTTTTCACGAATACCCACAACTCACTTCACAAGCACTCGGAAACACTACTTTGTAGGCCACTAGCCGATCCTCCCTTTTGCTTAAACTTTATCTAATTTAGCTTTATATAACCAATTGCTGTAAAGTTGTAAATAGTAGATCATTTTTGAAAAAATGTGTCATAAAGACGTTTCTCTTCTTTCGTGTGTACGCTAATACTCATACCTACACATTTTTTTCATCTGAGTAAATAATTATAGTGTGATCTAGCGGATTATCATATGGATGGAGCTAGGGAAAAACCATACACCGAGGGTGGCAACACTAATCTATGAATCAATTTTATTCATCCCATCCTCCTGAATCTCTGATCCTCCTGTCATTCGTATCAAGGTGTGATGTGAATAGGTGCGGAGTAAATCCACATAAAAACCTTAAATAATTTGCGATGAGGTAGCCCCGGTTACTCAAAAATAACTAAACAACATCTAAGTAATATGCCTTAACTCTTTTGTGTTATAAACCTTTTTAATAGTTTTCGCGGGAATGCCGAACATTAATAATGCCTGCGCCGCCAATGGTAAGTCTCGCACACTTGATTAAATACCTTGTGACTCACTAAAAACACAAGAATACTATTTACAAAACTTAAAAAAGAACATAAATTTATATGGCTAACATTATATCTTAGCAGTATCCATTGAATACTTAATTATTTAAGTAGTACGATTCTGGAATGTGCCATGGAAGACTATCCAGCAATATTTATATAATTTAAAAGCACACATTTCAAGAGACAGGCTCAAGTTTTTTTATATAGTTAACTAAGTACGCAAATTACTATTTTATTTAACAAATGAACTGTATATGTTGCAAATTTTCATGATTGTTACAAGTATAAAATCATTATTAGGGATGTTGGTTTTAAATGTTTTACTGTGTTGTAATGTTTGGCAGGTATTTGTGTAATACTAACTGGTTATTTATAAAGAAACTGCACTCTATATAAATCATAAAATTAATAAATTGTTTGGAGCTAAATAAATCTATTCATAAACATCAGCAATTGTCATTGATTACATGTAAAGTGTCGAAAAAATCTTTCTCTTGTTGGTCTAATTGTTTTTGTTGCATGTTGTGACCGGGATAAGTAAAAATTTTGACTCTTGTTAGTAAAGTGATTTAAGTCATCAGCGCCAGCTCACTAGGTACAGCTCGATTATGTCACTGCAAAAGCATTTCAAAAGGTTATGAAACTTTCATGAACATCTAATCCTTTGTGCAATCATGTGGTCCTTCAATGAGCAGCTTAATTATTTTTAATGCCGCTAAAGAAAGTAGAAAAATTTAATTCAATTATTGGTTTGAACTGATTTGTTTGTTTGCTATTCTGTTTTATTTGCTGCCCACACCTCACAAAGCTGTGTTAATATGTTTTAATATTTCTTTTGAATGGAGTGACATTTTCTTCTGTGGTACTCTAATTTCGAAACATGCTTATTTCACATGCATTATAAATGTCATGTTTTTTGAGGCATATAATCATTTGGGATTTCATAACTCTCGGCAATACACAAGTGCATGTATTTATCTTATTGAAATTTTTAACTTGGTACATACCATCTTTTAAAAAATTTCTTCGTCCTGAAAATTACAAACACGTAAAAAAAAACAATAAGCCTTATATGTACAGGCACTTTAAAGTTATGTGCAGACACCCATTTTTGTGTTACAATTGATTATGATTTAGGTATATAGATACATGTATAACAAAACTTTTACTTGGCTTGCGACTTCATTTAATTGAATTGGCGCCATTCCCTGCAAACTTTAACCTTTCATCGTGTCAATTAAAGACACAATAGAAAGACAATGACACCAGTGTACTCTCAGGGTTCAGTGAATTAAGACCCCTTTATAGTTTCGAAAATAGAATATAGCCTATGTTCTTACAGCATTCTAATGGTGAATAGATTGGTTGAGTACCTACCTACCTAGTTTTGGAAAGAAATTCTTACAAATAAACAAACAAAAAAATATAGCCCTGTTGAGAACATCTTACTTTTTTATAAGTCTCTTAAAAACCAATTCTGTCCTCTTTATAATATTATCTATGCCAATATTATATTGGCATAGATATTGTGTCTAAAGCTATGAAAAATATATTTGCTGTTATGCGAACTCACAGCACTACTACTAATGTCTTATGAGTTGTGGGGGATACTGTTGGAATAAAAATAAAAATGCAATGTTTAAAAACCTTTTATATATTATTATGGAATGTTAGTTGAATTGTGTTTTTCTTTTTATATGTGTGGTTGTTGCACTGTTTTGTTTTTGTTTTTACATTATGTGTGGGGATAATAAATATGTAATTAAAGTGTCCTTGATAACTCATTATTGTTATATCCATTGCATAACTAATGCTAACATCATAAAGCACCTGTATCTAAAACAACTAATGAATAATTATTTATGCTTGATTGTGCTATTATTTTTTAATGCCGTTGCAGAAAACCATACCATAGGTAAGTATGTACATTTTATATTTTTCATAATTATTGGAGAAGGGCTACATGAAGATTATTTTCATTTAATTCTTAACTGCTTGCTGTTTTCCTTGTTAACTTATCTTTATTGATATTCTGCAGACATCTTTATTACTAAACAATGTGTATTGAAGAAACCCATTCTAGGTCACACCCTGTGTGATTTCAATCTGATTAGACAGTGTATATATTGTAATACCATCTTCGGGAAGTTAAGCTCTTGTCAAATGGTGTGTAACCATTTCGTTTAAAAATCTCAAGAAACCATTTCAGATTACAAATGCAAGCTCTTTTCAGTCCACTGAACTCAGTTTACTGCCAGAACAATGGCCTCTTAAATGTGTCGTAACTTTCTTCCTCTTGTATCTATTCTATATTATTTTCACATTTAAATCTAAATACAGCACTAGTAAAACATATTAAATTAAATTTACCTGCCCCACCCTTAACTCTTAAATAATTGTTTTAAAATATCCTAAAAATGGTTAAGTTGGGTAGGTACCTACATTGATCCTGAAATTTATTTTATTTGTTTATTTTCTTTTGATTTGACTATAATTTGCCGAAATTAAGAACAGATTATGTAACTGCAATAAATCAATTATAATCATAATTTTTATTTAAAAACGCTTCATATAAAAACAGAACACCAGGTACACCTCTGCCTAGCCCTTCGGGGATTACAGGCGTGACGATATGTATGTATGTATGTATGTATAAAAACAGAATTAGGTAGGTATAGTTTCATGGTTTCACGATTATTGATTAACACCATGCATAAGTGTAATAGGGAAGTTTGTGTTTTTAAATTGTTTGGATCATTTGGTTTTAAGTGGGTACCTACCCTGTACAGTGTTTTCTTGCAGTTACGTGTTACAGTGTCCTGATTAATTTACTGAATGGTTGTGCCATCGACATTTTTGGGCAAGCAGTACACATAGTTAGTGTTCATTACTTAGCAAATTGAAACAGAAGCAAGCAATAATTGATTTAGAGTTGGAACGGTGGTCGCACGTACGATTACACATGGTGAAACAGATTTATTTTTTATTAAAAAAAACTCATTTAATTAAAAGATGCGTTTAAAAAAATGGAAATGTTTAGCATTCGTTACAGTCAAGCTAGGTTGCTGTTGCTAGTAGCCCGCTCTTTGGTGTTTGAACACTATCCCAAGTGACTACAGAGAAGAGTAGGTATACGAATTTCTAAGCTCCGTCAATATTTAGGCTGCTGATGTTATTAATGTAGACAAGGAACAGTGTTAGGCCGAATACTTTGCCTTGTTAGACTCCGTATGTGACTGGTTCATCTGTGTCGGTGACTTCCCTATTTTAACTTCGTACAGTACGTACTTACTTTCTGTGTTTTTTTTTTGAATATTTTAAGGGGTATACCTCTTAGTCCAATGCTTTTCAACCTGTGCGAAGTAGAAGCGTTAGAACAGAAACCGTGTCGAAGGCTTCCTTAAGATCCTCTTCGTTTTCAATGACGATAGAAGTGAGCACCAAGAGCAGGAGTGCGTCTTCGGCTGGTGGACTATCCATTTCTAAAATCAAACTAAGCTTGTGAAAGTATGTCATTAAATATTGTTAAATATGTATCCAATAAAACGCTAGTTAAATAATTTTTCGGTAATGTTATTTTAGACTAAGACGTCCTTCCCGTAGGTACAGATATGGGCCTGCGATTTGACGGATCTTCCCTGTCCACACTCTTTATACAGGTATCATTAGAGTTTGTTTTCGGGCATCAAGAATACCTTTGTTTGAGGCAGAGGGCGGTAAGGTCCCAGTGGGGAACACTATGTATATAATCGTATTTTGTCTGGATCTGTGTTTCTTAACACAAAAATACCCTCGATGCCTGGCCACAAGTTCACCCACAAAGTTATCTTTGCTCAAGCAGTGCTAAATGTACACACACTTCTAACGTCGACCATCAACACCAACACAAAAGCAGTTTCATGATAAAAAAGAGCATGAATCGAAGTGCAACAAAAATACAACTGCAGCCTAATTTTCATACCCTTTGGACAACATAGAAGCATGCGAATACTCGATGCAAGCACAGTGCCATCACCCACGACCAACAGCTATCCCCGGTAAGGTATACAGACCGTTTGTTTTAAATTGCAGACGAATATGAAGTCATTGGCGAGACGCAGTGGCAGGTTATAGAGAGCAGCGGCGATGAACAAACCATCAACATACACGGCTTCATGTATTCAAAATTACGCGCTACTTTATTACACACCGTGTGCATATTACTATGTGGATTACCATACTTTGCATTGGCCTACTACCCATCTTACAACAGATTCAAATACATAAAATGCAGTCTGAAAACGGCTAAAGAAATATGTGGTAAGTTATTAGACTGATCGCTCTTTTCACAGGCTGATTTCGACTGACGACAACGAACCGAGTCAATTGCATGTATCGGTTCAATGTTCGTTGTATTTTGCATCCACTTTCCACGCCTCAGATGACTCGAAACAGTGTTGTATGAATCAGCCTTTATTTGTTTTTATTATACCTACTTATATCAATCTGTTGAATTATTATTGGAAAATAAAACTAGAACCATTGAAAAATGCAAAACGCGTCTATATTGTTTCGTACAACAGAATTGACAGGACACAATATACTATTTAATAAACAAACAGTTTAACCAGCCAGTACACAAATGAGGTTGCGTTCTCAATTTCCAACACTCCCTTCAGAACGCAAACCCATTTCACCGTTACAGTACATGTGTTTTTCAATGTTAATTATCAGCTACCATATTACAATCTTGTACAAAGATACACTTAACCTAAGTTTTTACAATGTTCTCTAAAATTAGTTTACACAATTTTTCACCATGGCACTGACTGATAAGAGACACCTGGATTGCACTTTCTTCATTACCATAAACTAATAAGTTTACCTTTACCATACTTGAAACAGACAGTGCTGTCTTACTGGCAACTGTTATGGTAGATATCGGAGGACTTGTTACATCATACATCCAATCACATCTATTGGTCATATGCATGGGAGCAACCCGAGTCCACATACCACAGGTATTCATGGTCTGAGAAGATATTGAATTATAACAACGGGGTCCTTCATTGACCTTTGTTACAATATGTTCAATGCCTTTCCTAGTCTATCTCCTTGTGAAGAATCCTGAGCTGTCAGAGCATTGTTCTTCCTGCAGGAGTTTGGTTTTAAAAGAATCTGCACTGATATTGATGCCTGAACTTTCCAAACTCATGACCATTGGCTTATATGTCTCCGGCGGGCAGGCAAGCATCAGTGTTCCTAACCATTCATCATCAATATCGAACTTGATGTTCCTGAGTTTGTGTGCAGTCGACATAATCTTGTTCCATAGTCATCCACTCTCCGAGACGAGTCCAATGTAATAGTGATATAACCCGCTGTCATCGAAAGCCTGTTCTAGATTCTTTCAGACTTCCTTACATGATGCCGCACTACACGTAATTGATCGGATCTAATAATAAAATAAGCTTTGACTTTGCCTTAGTTTGTTTCCTCCCGTCCTTATTGATACCAGTGACACAACTCCACAGTTCTTCGTTCATAAGCTTGAACCGCGAATTTCCAACTTGCGTAGTTGTCCCTTCCAAGAAGTCGGTCAATATGGAATGGGTTCTGCAGTGAACTCGACATCTTCGTAGTGTAGATGATAAAAGCTTAGCAATGCGTGTCGCGTGATTCGGCGGCACGCGGTCGCAACTTATAGGATTTCGAACAAACTTTGAACAGCAAGATTAAAACGCGTGAGCCAGTTTTTCATGTTCTTTCTGGTTTTATTAACCACGCTCTGCTACCATGTTGAATTATTATTGGAAAATAAAACTAGAACCATTGAAAAATGCAAAACGCGTCTATATTGTTTCGTACAACAGAATTGACAGGACACAATATACTATTTAATAAACAAACAGTTTAACCAGCCAGTACACAAATGAGGTTGCGTTCTCAATTTCCAACACAATCAATGTCTAAACTTTTTGATTACTTTTAGTTATCGACGCTGACGGAGTATGGTCCACAGAAAAAGTGCTTGAAATTGACCTGAACCTATCCAACCATAGAGATAACAGACTGCGATATTTTATTTTCAAGCACAACCGTTTCATTTGGCTTAACGATCAAGGAGTCTTCATTAATGTTCTTGCACTCAATGAGAAACTTACTATTCAATTATTGATGGAAAATATGTCCGGCATAAACAAACGACAGCAAAACGAATTGTAAGTGCAAATTAATTACACCCACTTTGCGAATTTACGTAATAGATAGTCAAATACTAATTAACAGTCTTGCCCAATTTTATGTTATGGTAATTGTTAATTAAACCCGTTTCTAACTTTCTTATATTTTTCAGAATCAAACTGTATGGCTCAAACTCCGTTGAGGTGGACGTTAAGAGTTACTGGACGCTCTTCAAGGACGAAGTTTTCAATCCATTCTATCTTTTCCAAGTTTTCTCAATCATACTCTGGTCATTGGATGAGTACTATCAGTATGCGGCATGCGTTTTCCTATTGTCTGTTGCAACCTGTATGCTGGCTTTATATCAAACGAAAAAGGTAATAATGTTATCGGATAATAAATGATACTTATCGTGTAGGTACTTAGGAGTACCTAAAAAAATTAATTCGTCATATCCTTATAAAAATAAATTCATTAGTCACCCATTTAGGTGGCGACTGTAAATGGGTAGCAAAGGCTGCGTGGACCACTACCGCATCTACCTGGCGTATAACTTTTGAAAAATATTGGCTTTGAGCAGCTAGTACGATTATATGAGTATCTACGTACTCATATAATCGTACTAGCTGACCCGACCAAACGTTGCAGTAAGTTATACTCTGCCATAATTATGTTACAAACGAAACTTGTTAAAGGATGAAAACATTTAATGTCCATTCAAAAATGCTAAGTCTAATAATCGAGATAAAGACTATCCTATCTTTTAAGTTACAACAAATATACACCAAATATACAGTAAGCCAATTTTCATTAAAATTGATTTAGCAGTTCCGGTGTTTATCCCGGACAAACTTCGTAACGGGAGATTTTTTTAAATAAAAAATTCATCAATACAGATGAGCATCCGTCTGCACAAATTGGCCGGCTCTACGAGTGCATTCACCGTCACCGTATTGCGACCGACCCGCATGGGCCGTGAGGAGTGCGTGGTTAACGCCTGTCGCCTCGTACCTGGCGACGTACTTGTGCTGCCACCTGACGGATGTGTCATGCCGTGTGACGCCATGCTGCTTACTGGAACTTGCATCGTTGACGAGAGCATGCTTACAGGTAAAGATCTGATTGGATGTTGACCGTGCTTCGAACTGCTGGCTGTTGTTATGTTAAATGAAGTGCGCTTATTCTACTAATGTGATAAATGTCAAAGTTTGTGAAGATCGATGTACGTGATTAGGATATTAGTTACTCTTTCACGCAAAAATTACTTTATAGATTTTAATTAAACTTACCAGTCATGTAGCTTGTATGTACGTGGGCATAACATATAGGCTATTACTTACAAAGATGTTGTGTAAATTAGTCAATATGTAAGAGAGAATAATAAATAAGTTGGGTAAAATACTGCAACCTGCGAGATATTTTGGCGTGCACAGCGAAAACTGTAAGAGTTACACGAAAATGCGGGTATATACAAAGGTTTACAGCTAGTAAGGCATTACTATAACTATATCTGTGAATGTTTATGTATTTCTATAATTTGCTAGCTAGAATTAATTCTAAACAAAACTATTTACAGTTTAAGCATCATTCAAATGGTATATTATGGCCATGTTTAGTCTTTGTTGTTATAATAAAGTAATAAAACGCCTATCAGTTCTGTTGCCAGGCTACAGAAACTTTAGCTAAATTAATACGACAGGCATGACCTAACCGTACCCATTTCATTTAAACCGACTACCAATATATTGCTTGTTACAATATTATAAACGCGTTCCAGCAATAAATAGAACATTACAACATTGACAATTTGACATTCATTAAGAATTGATGAATTGATTGAGTCAAGGTCGGGTTATAGATGGGCGACCATCCTTTACATATACACCACTATTTTTTAATTAGTACAAAATAAATGGGCTGTATCCGTACCTGTTACTGAACATATTTGCGTAATCAAAAGTAAAAAAAAACGAATTTCAACTTTTAAATATGCCAATATTTAGTTAAACTTAAATAACGAAAACAGCTGTTGGAGGCGGGGCATGTTAGAGCGATAGCACGCGAACGCGAGCGAGAGATGACGATTAATAAATACTACTATGTCATGAATAGCCTGTACAATATTTCCATAAATTGGGTGGCTTTTTGGGATATAAACAAACGCTAATAACTTTGCTGTTTATGAATATTATTTATTGATACTTTACAAATATAATGAGAAGACCGTCTAGAATAAGCCCTTTAAGAATTTGTACTAATTAAAAATAGTGGTGTATATATCAAGACTCCTCCGTGTTTTGGAAAGCACGTTAAGCCGTAGACTGTCATTTATAGATCTTTGAGAGTCATTAGTACCTAGCCGAGTACCTAGTCAGAAAAACAGTCTAAGAAACAAGTGCCTTACAAAGAGTCTAAGAAACAAGTGCCTTACAAAGAGTCTAAGAAAGGGGTATTGTGTTGCCCAGTGACTGGGCTGTGGAGGTCAAACGGGCAGTCGCTCCATGGTATTTAATTTAATTAGATTTTCCCGGCTTTTTAAACTGGAAGCCGATCCCAAACATAGAACTTGTGAAAGGCTAGGCAGATGAAATAGATAGAATACTAGCAATATACATTTATTAAGAAAATTGAGATTATTAATCTAATGGTATGACTTATTATATAGTTATTAGCACCTAGCTATGATAGTGTTTACTTTTATGTAGCCACGTGTTAGTGTACTACCGTTTATACCTACACATAATATATTATAAGTATAACAATTATAACATTACATAATGACTTCACGTAAACAACTCGTATAGATTGATTTCATAATATTTTATCTTTAACGTTAAGTCACAGATTCTAGACGGCTGGAACTCTCCAAGGGTTATTTTAAAACTATCGTTAAGCATCCAATCGAGTACGACATCGAGAAATTAGGTCAGGCCTGTTTGCTGTCATTAAAAAAATTGGTCGCGTTGAACGCCGTGGCGGACAAATCTATCTTTAAATATTGATAAATGTGTATGATATTTGCTTCGTGGGTCTGTGAGGTCTTGGGTTCGATTACCGGCTCGGGCAAAGTGTTATTGGGTTTTTCCATCTTTCCATCTGGAATTTCTCAGTAACAACTCAGGGTCCGGTTTTGTATGTTGAGAGCAATTGACTCGCCCCATATTACATAGAACGTTAAAAACGTAACTGGCGAAATGTGAGTTTTTTGCAGAGATCTACCTAGTAAGGTAGATCTCTGCCTAACCTTTCAATACAGGCGTTATGTTATATTGTGAATATAATATGTGTGCTATTTGCTTCTATCTATCTGTCTTAAAAAAGGTGACTATTTTGTTGTCCACCATCCTATCCCAAATTTCATCTTTAGGTACACGTCAATGTATTCTGTTGAAATTAGTTGCAGCTTTGTAAAATATCAATGTTTACTTTTAGGTGAAAGTGTGCCAGTAATGAAAGGTCCTCCTTGCACATCAGCAGAAATATATTCAACCGAAGGACACAAAAGACATACCTTATTTGCTGGCACTCATGTTATGCAAACACGATTCTATGGCAACAATCAGGTATACGCTTTTAATACCTACACTCATTATTTTGAGGCCATGGATCCACCAGAAATCGGAATAGGTACCATACCTAATTTTATGGAAGCAAGTAACATAGAGTGGATAATACCCCTTTTGAAATCCCAAAATACTAATCGTGACGTTTTAGTCTCAGAAATTAAAAGCCTGAGATGAACAAATTGTTACGGAGAATTTCGTAGATCCGTGTATTTGTGCCAAATTAAAATGTTTTCTTCTATTTACCAAATATAACTAAAAAAAAAAGTTCCCTCGTTCATGTACAGACGCCAGCAAACCAACCTACCCCAATGTGTCAAATTTCTTTGAGAGGTTTTCCACTTTATTCTAAACATGATAAGGTTCATATTCAATTGAGAAAATTTGTCAGTTTGGGGTAGATTGATGTGCTGGCGTCTGTTCATAGATTACTATAATTTGTTACTTTTTAATTTATTGCATTAATTATTCCTATTGAACATCCAACAAACAGATGATATTCATAAATCGGGGTAGTGACAGTTTGCCTCTAAAGTATTAATTCGGGATTTCAGAAGAGGTTTTATACACTCCACGTTACTTACTTTATCAAAGTTTAAGTTAACATGCTCTACTTATTTCGAACTCTGGTCTTAACACTATAACAAATAGAACATTTAAATTTAATCCTAAATAATATTTTTTACAGGTTCTAGCAAAAGTAGTACGCACCGGATTTTACACCGCCAAGGGAGAGCTATTAAAAAGTATTTTGTTCCCGAAACCATTTGGATTCCAGTTCTACAAGGACGCCGTCAAATTTGTCATATTCATGTTCTGCATTGCCGCGATTGGAATGGGTTACTCTATTTGGCTTTATCTTGTTAGAGGCGTAAGTTGAATTATTTAGTCCTTGCAATAATAATGTACATGATAAGAATATTCAGTCAGTCAACTCAGACCGCATTGCAGTCCAGTGCTCGAAATGGGGTCTCCCAAATAAAAATACAGCTGCCATATCTATTTAACAAGTAAATTCTAATGTATGACTGAAATACTGACTTATGTTTGTCAATTTCAACTTTTCATTAGTACAGCTTGTTCACTCTAAATTCAACCTTATATCTAGTAAACCGAATTGTGGACGCGTGCTTGTTGTTTGCATTTGCAATGAGTACACCTCAAAGAAGTTTTTTATAATAAAATATACTGTTCTCTCCACAGAGTCTTGTAGGCACAATAGTTCTCCGCACCCTGGACATCATCACTATCGTTGTACCGCCCGCATTACCCGCCGCCATGACAGCCGGAATAGCGCACAGTCAGAACCGCTTGCGCAAGAATAAGATCTTCTGCGTATCCCCACCCAGGATCGTCATCTGTGGGAAGATACAAGTTATGTGTTTCGATAAGGTAAATATCGAGGAAAGGAATACCCCTATCGCAAAATAAAACGTAATACTCTTTCTGCTATTTAGCTCGGTTTAAAGCTGATTGTAGCCTCTCCTATATTGCACCACAACATACTGTTGTCTAGCTTCCGCATCCAGACTAGGTGTGAAGGGTGTCACGGTTACAGATGCTATTTACAAGGCGCTGGTTCTTCTAAATGGGTCGCCAACAACATTATTGTCGGTACAAATGTACAACACCTGAAAGGGGGTTCTTGGATTGCACTCATCATTATGAACTACTTTTGTTATGGGAGAAGCCCTGAAACCCTGAGATCTGTTCAGTATATTTAAGTCTATTACAGAGACCAGCACATCAAGATACCCCAATCCGTCTAAATTTTTTGATGATTTTTCAACTTTATGTCAAAAAAATAAGGTTGATTGATTTTGTTTATGTGATTTTATGGTTCCTACCATAGTAAAAGTTGTTCATAATGACCAGTACAACAGCCTCTTTACAGATTTGTATATACAAAAATTAATATGTATTATATTATTCCATAACCTCCATAACCCCTTAGATTCAGTTCGTCAGTAATTTATCTCTTTATTCTAGACTGGAACCCTAACTGAAGACGGATTAGACTTCCATTCTGTGATACCGTCTCGTTCCGGGGAGAAGTTCGGAACATGTGTGCTGGAGGTCGGCGGACTCCCGGTGACCAGTCCTCTCATACAAGCACTGGCGTCCTGTCACTCTCTCACCAGCATCGGGGGGAAGCTGAAAGGAGACCCGTTGGACTTGAAGATGTTTGAATTTACCCAATGGGTGAGTGATTGTGTTTTTGTATTTATAAATCATGTTTCGGTTTCAAGATTTTTATTTCTGTAAAAGAATTTTACAATTTTCACTTACAAGAAACAAAAGAATTTTATTAATACTAACGGTGCAACATCGGGAAGAATGACTATTCAAATTAGTTATATCCAATATCACTTGCAATAAATACGGTTTCAGTCTATTCATACAAATCTGTCTCTGCTAAGTATGTTTAAGGGGAAAAATGGAACCCCCTATTGGAACGAAGTTCCTTATCGCGCGTTGCGAAAGGGGCTAGACGGAAAAACGACACTTTTTGCTACAGTTGTGGGCCGTGCGGCGTGCGCGTATTTCTCTGTTGTGTGTGTGCCAGTTGTTGGGAGAGAGAGAGAGAGAGAGGGAAGGACGGGGTAAAGGGGGAGTGAGGAAGAGAGGGAGTGAGAGGGGGATAGGGGGAAGGAAAAGGGAGAGTGGAGGGGTAGATGGAGAGGAGGAGGGGAGAAGAGAAGATTGGGACCAAAAGTTGTAACGAAGACCCCCGGATGCAACGAGGTTCCTTTCGATTTATCTTGAAGGAATTTTACAATTCCTTCACTAATCAATCGAAGGGAACTTCGTTCCACCTTGACACCTCTCAAGTTTTTTTGTGGCTTACTTTGTTCCATCTGTCAAGACTGTTTTACTCAGGAAGACGTAGAGGTGTCTGAGGAGGCTGCAAGGTGAAATTACTAATAAATACTTAGGTCTACCCATTGGATTGTGAACAACAAACTTCTAAGTCAACGAAATCTAAAGATAAGGCCGTTTATGCTGCGTTTATGACGATGACGATGTACAGACGCCAGCACATCAAGTTACCCCAGTGTGTCAAATTTCTTTGATCGTTTTTCAACTTTATGTCAAACAGAATAAGGTTCATATTCAATTGAGAAAATTTGACACATTGGGGTAACTTGATGTGCTGACGTCTGTACATCGACGACTTCCTGTTGATTCAGGCCACTTGTTGAACGGCGCTGTTTAGTGAAAAGGCTAGGCAGTTAATTGAACGGCTGATTTAGCGAGTTGGCTGCGAAATTCACATTCTATTGCTTGCAAACTGTCAAAAAGCCTGAAAATAAATTAAACGGGTTTCAAGAAATATAATTTTATTTAAATCTGAATTTGCAAAAAAAAACTAAGTCAATTGAATTCCTGATTAGGAATTATAATATGTGTGTTGTGGTACTTTTAATTGCATGCGTCATTACATTATAAAATTCTTGAGAAAACCGCAAGTCCCATATAATTTATAATAACATTACTTCCCATACCACATGAATAACGTCTAAACTAGGAAATGATCCAGTTCTACATTTCACATTGACATGACGTTTTATCTGATTTGTAGTAAGAATCTGATAACATTGAACCAGACACTTGTTTCTTATCTCAAGTGTATGTGCTCGATACCCATACATATTTTTATTCCAATAATGTTAGAATGCAGTTTTGAACAAACCTTTAGAAGTCAAAATAATCGTCTCATGATTTAAAGTAAAACTCCCAATGAGGTGTTCATTGACTCCTAAACCGAAAGTCTGATTAATATTTACAAACAGGGTTTTATTTAAAACTTTGATTCTCACCTAGGATGTGTTAATATTATACATTAACAATTTTGCTTGATTTTATTTGAATTAGACCATTAATAGGCACTTTTGAACGTCAAACTTGCGAGTTGAATCAAATATGGAAACGATTCTGGTTGCCCCTTCCAAAAGGTAGTTTTGCACTGAGAAACCATAAAATAGGTTGTTGTAAGTATACATTAATCATATTATACAGAGTAGATAAGACATCGTCAGCAAAATCACTGGGTTGTGGAAGTCAGATAGGCCGTCGTTCTATGTGATACACTAGTATTCAGCACAAAGACATTCAATACCTATAGACCGGACATCACGAACAAAATTTTCGTCCGAAAAAGTGTGTCCTGCTGGATACAAGTCTATGAGTTTTTTGTAGTACGCTCCGCTGCCGCTCCAATATTCATATATTATTCTAGATGGCGTTACTGAGACATGGGATCAAAGTTTTTCTATGACATTTCCTTGACATGTCCGCTCTATAGTATTTTAAATCTCTTTAATTCTGCATCATACGGTTAGACTCTAAGCCGACCCCAACATTGTTGGCAAAAAGCTAGGCAGATGATGAATCTGGTTGATGTTTACACAGATACTTGAAGAACCGGGACCGGAGAACACACGGTACGATAACCTGACACCCGTCATCGTGAAACCCGTCACTGCTGCAAATGCTCTGCAGACCTTGGATGACTTCGATCCATTCACCATGGAGATTCCTTATGAGGTGATTATTCTTATCTACAAGTACTACTAAATTACTTTAAATAAAAATTACCCAGAATGTAAATAAAATGATACTGCTTTTTATTAATGTTTACTGTTTTACTGACGTATTTTGTATTTTTATCTATAGTCTAATTGGGTAGTAAATCTTTAATAAATATTTGGGTAAGTTACAACACCATTTATATAACCGAAAAAATGTCCGTAGTTAGAACTACAAACGAAATATTTTTTTCCAATGACTTAAAATCCACAGATTTTTTCTAAGCACTATTATTATAGTCAAAAAAATATACTGTGCTTATATTCTAGATCGGTTTGTTGCGGCAGTTCCACTTCTCATCGGCGCAGCAGTCAATGGGAGTCATAACTAACGTACTCGGGCAACCACAAATGGTTTACTTCGTCAAAGGTGCTCCCGAAAAGGTATACATGTTAATATATTATGTTGTAATTTTATACAAGACGGAAGTGCCAGCGACACAATCTGATACCATCATGTGTTCAGTACATAATCTGGAAGTCTTTTTAAAGGTGACCGGTTTTATTTGCTGCTGTTTCTTTAACTTTACAATATTTCCAACTGAAGCCAATTTAACTCTATAAGAATTTGATTTTAACTAAAAAGTAAATCTTTCACATGATCAATAAATCTTAATGGGTTGAATAGTAGTAATCATTGTTTAAAAAAAACAAACATCAGCAAAAAACGAATTTGTATTATGAACACATGTGATACATTGATACCAAGGGTAATCGTGTGAACCAGTGGAGGTACATGTAACACTGGTATTCAGCTGCATCTGGTTAGACAAGAAGCTCATCCCAACATAGTTGGAAAAAGGATAGGCAAATGATGATGATGTGGTATCTCAAGCAACCACATTACCGTCTAATACTGTAATATAATGATAGCTCCTACAATAGTCTTTTTTTTAGGTTGCCTTGATGTGCAATCCAGAAACTCTGCCAGAAAACTTCAGTTCTATTCTCAACGAGTACACCTCCAACGGGTACCGAGTAATCGGCCTCGCACAAAAGAAACTCGATCGCAAAATGAAATGGGTCGACGCACAGCGGGTCAAGAGAGATACTCTCGAGTGCGAAATGGCGTTCCTAGGCTTTCTAGTCATGCAAAATAGCCTGAAACCAGAGACGACCCAAGTGATAAGGGAGCTACATGAGGCTTCTATGAGACTGATTATGGTCACAGGTTCGTATTACTATTTGGTTTAATTATTACCCCGTACCCTCCGTGATGTTGTGCTATTTGTTTTTGACAAGGCTGAAATATTGACGTTGGTTCAAACATGTATTGTTAACTATTTTGTTAACCTCTTTGACAGGCGTTTTTACAAATTTTGACAGCACCTAGTCATCTCAGAGGGTTTGTTACCTCAGTACTCCGTCATTTATGGGCCGATTTCCAAAATCCTTTTTTTATTTGATAGGGCATACTAACAGATTCGTCCCATTTGTATCAAAACTCAGATCTGATGAAGGATTCTCGAGGATACACACTATAGGTACACACGCACCGATTTTTACATTTTCAGTAACAAATCAAGCATTTTTTATTCAGAAAGTATCATTTGGTGAAGAAAAACTGTATAAGAAGACAGGCAATGGAACTCTTCAACGCATAACAGCAAATTATTCGCGATTGCTACAGTCAGATGTATATGCAGAGGTTTTGCATTTCCATAACATAACAATACGCCTGTGTATTTTAAAAGGGGCCGGCAGAGATGTACCTACAGGTTAATGTTGAGAAAGAACTTCGTTTGCAATTGTTGACTGATTTCAATCATTCTTTCTTTACATACAAAGAAACTAAAAAATGCAAAAAAGTTATTAAATGAAAAATAAAGCCGGTAACTGCGACATAAATTTTTGAAGGATATACGAAACATATTTAACAGACCTTAGTACCATTGGTATGCATTGTGGGTAGCATGCTTAGGTGATTTAAATATGTTTTTCTACAACAATGATACGCAACTTTTACGTTAAAGCCTTTGTTTCTGACATGGTAATTAATTATAAATTGGTTTATACAGGGGATAACATAATGACTGCTATGTCGGTGGCACGAGGGTGCCTCATGGTGCAGCCACATCAGAAACTTGTACTTATTAGTACGGGACAGCCGCAGTCTAACGATCCACGACCGCCTCTAAGTATGGAAGTAAGTACCTATAAATACCAGAATTATTCAAAATATATAAGTATAAATTTATGACTTAGAGACCACACAGTTTTTTTTTTTATTATGCTTTCTTTCTTTATTCTTACAAGTTATTTTTGGTTGCTCCTTATTTGACTGAGAACTCTACATACAAGCATCATTTTAAATTTAAAGTAGAAGGGAACTATCTTTTGTAGGCTAGCAACATAGTTCTATAAAAAGTTACCTATGTGTTAATCCAGGGTGCCAGCTAACGACATACCAAATTTTATTAAAATCCATTCAGTAGTTTTTACGTGAAAGAGTAACAAACATCCATCCATCTATCCATACTCACAAACTTTCCCGTTTATAATATTACTAGGAAGTAAGATTTTAATATAGGTACCAAAATTTCAACTGGTTGTGGCTTTTCACTGTCTATATTGCAATGCAACTAACTAAGATTACATTTGAATTTGAATATTTCAGGTAGTCGGCGAAGGTGGGCCACCTAAACTACCAATAGACGCATATGTGTTGGCTCTCGAGGGCAAAACCTGGGCTGTGATACGTACCCATTATCCAGAACTAATGCCGATAGTAGTGAATCGAGGTAAGGCACACAAGATGACTTTTATGGTTATTGACATAAGGCCGTATTTGTGTAATGTTCAGATGCAGAAATATAATGTATAAATCGAATGATGTTTTTCTTTTAAAACAATCTACCCCTGGCCACCCATCTGGGAATACAGTTATAAAAGTTTTATTCTTAGAATGAAAATGTCCTCGTGAAATGCGTTCTTTACAAAGTAAGTGTTAATTAGGTGTTAAACCACAACATTGTTACAATGATTTTAAAAGTATGCTTAGATGGTTGGTCATGTTGAGGGGATGAATGAACATGGACCAACAAAAGGTTTTAGGAACGCCTGTAGGATAAGACCGAGAAGGATATACTCTGACCTTAATAGTGTTGTTCTTTAGAAGGGCCAAATGCATAATAATCGCAACCGATGTGCTTTTATTAGCAGAAACGGAGCAAAAGAAGTATGTAAGAATCATAGTAGGTGAAACTTCGTACTTTCTGCCTACATCAAAGAAACAGAGGCATCAGTTTATGTATGTATAAAAATGTGGTGTCTAATTTTACCATTTCAATGTTTTCCCTTCAGGCATGGTGTTTGGCCGGTTCGGTCCTGATCAAAAGACCCAACTGGTGACCGCGTTGCAAGGCGAGGACCTCGTGGTGGGCATGTGCGGCGACGGAGCTAACGACTGCGGGGCTTTGAAAGCTGCGCACGTTGGTATATCACTCTCGGAAGCCGACGCTTCAGGTAAGAAGCTATTATTGCAGAATTTTTTAAGTAGTGAATATTTCCTCTTTGGGTCTAGTTGTCAAGGATCCTTTCTAGTACCAATATTTCCAGTTAGCTGCTTCTTTTGCAGACCATAAATTCTGGTATCCTAAACATTCAACACCAGCTGCAAAGTAATTTAAAAAAAAATACTTAGTTAATTTTTTACTTGTGAATTTTAATTGATTATATAAATATTATTTTATAACTTTATGAAAATGCAGTTGCACACTCTTTCTATTTTCTCTCTTTATATAAACAAAAAAGAAATTGTTTTTCGTGTCTGTCTGTGTGACTGTGCAAATCTACTTAACCACACTTTAGATCATTCTGTGCCCTAAGTGTGAGTTGTTTTTACGTTAACGCGATCGAAACCTTCACCGCGTTTGGCTCTCTGATTGGTTAAAAGCTTGCAACGGGTCGATCGCGTTAACGTAAAACAAACTCGCACTAGGCACTCTGATTACGTTTTCATTATCAATTCATCATTTAGTCTATGCCTATTAAATTTAATTTAGATATAGCATTAATCTCTATGCTTTTATATGTCGCCATATTTATAGATTTGATCCGTGTAAAACAAAGCCTAGATATTGATAAAATATTTTTAAACACTAAATATTAATTTTGTTATTTTTTCTTTGACTATCAGTGGCGGCTCCATTTACATCTCAAGAACAGAACATCAAATGTGTGAAACTGCTTGCTTTGGAAGGACGTTGTGCTCTGAGCACGTCGTTCGCAATCTTCAAGTACATGGCCCTTTACTCGCTGATTCAGTTCTTCTCAATTCTTATTCTATATAATGTAAGTATTGTTTGTTTAACTGTTAACTGAATATTACAGGCACTTTTAAACTTTTCATCTCAGTATAGTCGTTTTTATTTTAGGTACATCATTCTCACATAATAATCTGATAAATATATACAATGTATTGTAAAACCAATTTTGAAAGAGTAAGTATAGAGTTTCTTGCCCATTCTTCTCCATACAAAACTACCTTTTAGAATCATTTATTTAAAATTAATGATATGACTTGAATTATTTTCGCCTGTGTGTTATTTTTAAAATGTGTTAAATTATTTTTGCTAACTGTCACTGACATGAAAATGCACTAATGTCACCCCTGCAAGTGTTAACCTTGAACCTCTTAACCCCTTAACCGCCACGTCAAAAAAGCAAAAACTAGCTTTCGGCGTCATGCTACGAATTAATACTTTGAGTCGTCACGTAATCATAACGCGTGGCGTGTTGGGCACCTTTTGGCTTGTCTTCCACATATTATTGCGGCGGTCAAAGGTTCATCAATTTTATTACATAACCCTATATTAACAAAACACATTATATTAACAAACTAGCAGACGTCTCGCGGTTTCACCCGCGTAGTTCCCGTTCCCGTGGGAATACAGTTATAAGCTTATGTGTTACAGGGTGTCAGCTAGCTTCATACCAAATTTTATTATTTATTAAAATCCATTCATTTCCAGTAACAAACATCCATCCATCCATATATCCATACTCACAAACTTTCGCGTTTATAATATTAGTAGGATTATTCCAAAAAGCTTAAAAACTAGGCGTAATTCATGTTTTGGGCCTGAACAACAACGGCATATAATCAGGAACTTTTTTATAAACATACAATGTTGTATATTGTTTTTTCCAGTTCTACTCAATCCTGGGCAACAACCAGTTCCTGTACATCGACCTGGTGCTGACGACGCTGCTGGCGCTGTCCCTGGGCCGCGCGTCCCCCGGCCCGCTGCTGACGCAGCAGTCGCCGCCCGTGTCTCTCGTGGCTCCGTCCAGCATCATGCCGCTCATCATGCAAGTGTTCCTGGTACTACTTCTGCAAATCGCGTCGATTTACCTGCTTTATGCTCAGCCTTGGTGAGTTATTTTTTTTTCTCTTATTATGTGTTTTACTCTGCAGCGGCCTATATCTCGCAACATATGAGTATGAACTAAAATTGTCATTTGAATCCGTGCGATTGAACGTTCACAAAATTCCGACAATAACTGTCAGGCATTATAACCCACCAGATCCAACACCTACGGGGGATGAGAAACTTTAAATCCTGTTCTTCATACATACCAATGTCACACTTATTAATATTAAAACTTTATAGTCATTCAGTGTAAGAAATTCGTTAGGATAATGGGAAAATGTCCAGCCTATCAAAGGCAAATGGTAATTAAGGCCGAAAAGTTCTCGAGTTTTACTATGTATCAGTAAACGCAGCATAGACTTGCCCCAATCAAGATAACTCAAGGATGCGGTTAAGCCGGATAGCGTGCAGTGGTGATACTTTGTGTAGTCATATGCCCAACAGTCTGACGTCTTAACTAATGATAATAATATAGAACTGTAGTCTGGCTAATAGTAGACTGGCTAAAATAATTATTTAGAACTACATCAGACATATTCTTAGCAATCTACATTCATAAATAATGGAAAACATAATCTAGAAATAAATATATTCCAGGTTCAAAGCAGTCGAAGGTGGCCCAGACGTGGAACAAGTGCAATGTTGGGAGAACACAGTCCTATTCATCGTCACGTCATTCCAGTACTTAATCATGGCCTGTGTCTATGCTAAAGGATGGCCTTTCCGACAACGCTTCTGTACAAACTGTAAGTATTTTCAATTATTACAAAGTAAATTCTATGAACTTAAAAATAGGGTATAATTTGCAAGAGTAAATACTTACTTCAGATCGTAATACATTACGATCTGAGGTAAGAATATACAAAGACCTAAAATTAACGTAGTCATTACAATTACCGTAAAAAATATTTATAAAACCATAGTTTAGTTCAACGCACGCGCTCTTGTAGACTCGCTTTGAACTCAATTTTCGTTGTATTTAAGTTAATTATTAGTTTATCATAGAAAACTGCTCGAGCATCTAACAATTCCCTATCGGTGTTGATTTTAATCCGTAAATCTATGTCCACCAAGTTATTATCGATTTAAACAACTAAAGCAACATGGCACAAAGTTATAAGCCTGTTTCCGCCTTTACTAGTAAAAAGTAAGGAATATAGCAAAGGGCCTTTGGCTTGCAAAATTATTTTCTAATGCTATGTACCTATTTTCAGATTCCATGGTTATAACGTTGGTGACGCAGTGTGTTTTCGTGACGTTACTTCTGCTTTGTCCGTGGAAGTGGCTTGCTGATTACATGGAAATAGAACCCATGGACTCTGATGACTTCGAACAAACCAAGTTCCGCATCTATCTGTTACTAATACCGGCCATCCATATCATTTTGGCTATAACTATTGAGGTAAGAATGTTGTAATCTTCTTAAAATATTCTACGGCAGTGGGATTTTGTTTAGATTTCTGCGGGAAAATATAGGTGAAGTGAGGGCAAATTGAGTTGTCATTCCATATTAATGTCAGACATTGACAGTTCATTTCATTCAAGTTGTTACGGGATGAATTTTACTGAATCGACCGGTAGGTAGGGTATTGAACATAATACACACATTTAATGGATACACTAGTCTTTTTGGTGACTTCGAATACATGCACTCGAGCGCTGATTGAAATGCAGTGCAATTCTGTTCAAATCACCGCTTGAAAATTAAGGTGAAGTGAAGGCAAATTTATTTATTTATTTCAAAAAAACATACAACTATCATTACAGTAACCCAATTTGATAGTGTAGTGACATACTTACATCTAATAACTTATAATAGAACTAAAATCTAACCTATTATCTAACCAGCAAAAGTCTCGGACGAAATGATACAGATGTTGAGTTGTCATTCCAGGCATTGACCATTCACTTCACTCAAATTTTCACGGGGTTACTTTTACTGAATTAACTGTCTAAACTAAAACTAAACCTAGACGTAATGGCATTCAGTCAGTCGACATGAGATATTAAATTTTTAACATACTTCGTTAATCACTAACTATCAAAGTCAGCGTGTGTACCTAAAAAGATAAAGATACCGGGCTGGTATCCGCAACTCTACGTCAAAGCGCGTATTTTGCGTGTAGGCCATAATCTACCATGCGGGCCCAGTGCGAATTGGTAGATGTCACATGTCTTCGAATTTTGGTTCTAGGATATGCCGGTTTCCTCACGATGTTTTCCTTCACCGTTTTTGAGAGCAGTGGTGATAAATAAATTACACAAAGTAATGTTCGTAAGTCGGGGCAGCCACCACTGGGCCACCGCTGCTCTAAAGACAATATATTAAAGTGTTCGTTTTGTGTGGTCTCCAGGCGAGCCTGTCCGACTCCGACAAGTTCTCCCGCCTGGCGCGCGCCTTACGTCGTCGCTGCGACAAGCAGCCGGCCGGCGACGCCAGCAGCCCGCTGTGGCCGCAACACAACGACCACGTGCAGCTGTGCTGACTGCTGGCCCCGGCGCGCGACGTACTCATGTATGCCAACTGGTGTGGAGCAGCTAGCGAATGGATTCGGCAACTGAGAACTAGCATTTGGTTTTTGTTTCAACGCTTACCACTACAGATATCATGCTAATATGAAAATATGAGCCCGTTGAGTCCCACCACAGTTCAATGGCTTCCCTTTCCAATTGTTTTCGATCTATCTGGCAAATATTTCAAGTAGACTATAATTAAAGAACTTCACCTTCATTTGAAGACAATTTGGCATAATTGGTAGCATCTATTCTGGTAACCGTTCAAATTATAATCATTGAATGCTAGAATATGCAATCCATTTGCTCCCTATTCCACGCCACCGGGACTTTCCCGCCCTATAGTTACCCTTTAACTCCGTAGTGATAAGTGTAAGAGGCGCCGAACAATCAGCTCGATAGCCCTTCCTTATGTTACTTAATTTAAAATATTTATTTTTTATTGGTCAGCAAATAATCTTACCTGGAGGTTAAGTTGGCTGTTACTTAATTTTTAAGTCTGAATCTAGTAAAATTATACTAATGCCGTTCGTTGAACGCTGGCGCTGTCTTCATCGGCCACTGCTATCAGGGTTGGTCTTATCCTGCAAGCGTTTGAGGTACCGCGAATTTTATATAAAGACCAAAAATCTCTCATTTACACAGCGGTCGTCATCCATTCAGAGATACTTATAGCAAAAAAATTGCCCAAAAATGTATTTAATTTAAACAAAAGCCGATGAACGCATGCAGGTAGTAGTTCAACCCTAATTCTTCGTCGGGTCATCTTGTCACATGACAGCAAAATCCACTGTGTGGTGTGTTGTAATATATTCAACACATAGAGTTGACATCTGCTGTGATAAAGGAATTTTCAGATACTTCCAGCGCTGAATATCATTCACGTATCATCGCATTCTGTACTATTTTGTTTTAAAAGTAGTCAATTCCCTGATAACAGTATATTTTAGCTGTATTAAAAATCTCGATAACTTTTTTAAATCAATTGATCTACTTAATAAATAATATGTTAGTTTTACATATTGTTTTTATCGTTTTTGATAGGTTGTGTAATTCTGCGATTTTAATTGTACTTATCCAAAAACACCCTTTGTGTTTTGTTTACCGAGTCTGTCAAGTCTAAGTTCATCGGTTATTATGAAAATGCCAATTTTGTCGCCATCAGAATAGGAAAGTATCTGGAGATGATTAATCATCGTATCAGCCGTATATAGGGTCCATTGTCTGATTTTACTTTTGGAATCTGGAAGCAAAAATCTGATTTTGACTCTCATTGGAATTGGGATTGGTTTGACAGTAAAAATGATACGTAATAAAGTCTAATAAAATAAATCAATTACGTGGGACTTTGTTCTCGCTATTGCGATATTTACATAACTAACACTGGCACCGCACCACTGGTTAGTTTTAACTTATTGTAAAAACATTTTTTTGCAAAAAGAATAATATATGAGGTAAGATTATCATAATTATTATTCAGCATAACATCAATCAACATTTACGAGTTTAGATATCAAATATCGCCAAAAAATAGAGCGAGAACTCATTCCACACAACCATATTCACAAATTGGGTAATATTCATTTTATTTAATCCTTCTTTGTCGGTGGCCCGGAAACAAGTAAAAATAAATATTTAGCACAAATATACTAAGATATTCGCAACGCGGATATTCTTAAAATAAGTTCATTACAAAATATTTTTGGTAACGCAATGCGGAGTGAGACAAGGTACCTATAGCGGGTGTAGATCGATACGATTGTTTAACACTCGAATAACTTCACGTTCCGCCTAAAAATCATGCCCCATTACCAGTTGAGGATGAAAATGATCGTTAACACGCAGGTAAGACAAGTTAACAACTTAACTTTGATCTCAAAAGTCCTCCCCTAACATATAAATTATAAGTAACATAGGTATTCGTCGAATTTACTAATATTCGTTTCAAGAATGGATCGCGGCGGGATCTGTGGTTGTAATCAATATTTTTATGTCAATCATTTGTTATAAGGTTCTAAGTACTTACTTATTTAAAAAAAAGGGTGCCAAATAACCAGGATCGGAATAGGTAGAGCGTATTTACCGAATCTTCGACGGAGTACGTAACATAAAATGGATAAAACCTCTCTGAAATTTCGAAATAATTATTAATCGTGATGTTTTAATCCCGGGATATAAGAATTATGATTTCGTTTGGCCTTTGTATAATTTAGTAGCAAATAATTGTTTTGGTGAATCCTGGGTTCTGTGTAATTGTGTGAAATTATTGTTTTCTTTTCTATGTTCTCGAAAATAAAAGTTAAACCTAGGTTTTTGCGTTTATGTAAGTAAATAAAACTAATAATTTGATACCTACTAAACCTCATATTCAACATCGAATAGAACAAAAATAAGATTTGAAATCCCATTGTCAAAACGTCATGACTAATATTTCGGGAAATCAGAAGATTTTATCCACTCTGTTTCTCACTTCCTCGAATATTAGGTTAATATGCTCTACTTATTTAGATTTCTGCAAATAACGCTTGACAGACTCTATCCAAATCCTTTTAATGTATCACCTGTTATCTATTAAATAGAAACCTGCAACAGTACAAAACATACTACCTGGTGTGTAAACAATAAAATCAAAATCTGTGGCAGTAACACCATTCTCACATACAG
Source organism: Euplexia lucipara (assembly GCA_921972225.1). Lineage (NCBI taxonomy): Eukaryota > Metazoa > Arthropoda > Insecta > Lepidoptera > Noctuidae > Euplexia > Euplexia lucipara. Next base: position 11,859,885 of record OV179144.1, read on the forward strand.
CTTGGCAAAAAAGAGTAGAAAATAATGGAGGCGCCACTGTGCTGTTCGTATGGCAACCCGTTGCAACCGAATAGCGTACTGACCTAATCTTGACACTAAGCAATTTTTTTTTAGACATAAAGTAACAATATATTCGTAACCTGTATAAGTATAATTTTTTAAATCAGTAAGTAATTAGTAGTAATGTTATTGAACAAGAACGTGTTCTCGACACGCAACTGATTACTTACCTAAAAATAAATATTTGGGTAAATACTCCTGACTTTACAACATTGTTTAAGTTTTATAAAAATAAAACATCATATTGTTTGACCTAATTCTTTATTCCATATTTTAATCTAGTAAATCGTCCTCCAAATAGTCCACCCTGACCACATCCATGTCATGGCTAGAGCTGGCCGCAAACTCATCTGAGTCATGTACGGGTTCAGAGGTGCTGCTTCTATCATTTTCTAGATTTATGACTAATCGCTCTATTTCCTCGTTCATAGTTAGTTTTTTTCTCAGTAATCCTTTTCTGTTCTTATTACATGTTAGCACGAGTTCTTACTATCCTCTTCGGTAATAGCTTCGAATGCACGTTTAGCTGCTTCCTGTAAAGACGAAATATTTCTTTTATGTCTAACAGTATTAAAAGTAAAACATTTTGTTTACATACTGTTAATAAGCCGGATGTAGAAAATACCCTTTTGTTTATTTACGTCCGCGCGATTTTTCTTAGAAAACGCTAACAGATTTCCCTAAATTAAATAATAGATTTAGATTTATTTTTTAGACTATGACACGTATATATAATAATTTATTTTACATTTCTAATGCAAACGATAAAACAAATAATTCTATACCTTGATATCACACATAAAGTTTAAGTTAAGTAGAAATTGAATTTTCATTCACTTAAAAATCAAGTCACCAAACTTTAAGTATCAATTAATCTCGGCGCACTATACCAGAGTAATGCAGAAAAAATGTAAACATAACCTATGTGCTCGACATTTATTGTTTTAAATTTCTAGTTATTCCTTATGTCAGCAAACTAACATAGCTTTGTATTCATCAACTAACACTTGATTTACCTATAATCAACAAAACAAACTCTTACATACCTGTATTATAAGCAGAACTTTAGAAAACATTGTTAAGTTTAGAAAGAATAGTTTGGGCTTCATGTTCCGCCAGACATCGCCTGTACACCTTATAAATAACCTCCCTGCCAGCACTCCGAATCGTTATATTCATTTTTATTCACTTTTTACGTTTATTAATCAACGTTTGGTGGACGAAATTAAAATTTTACGAAATCGTGAACTTTGTTTATTATGAGATGTCATTATTTTGAAAATGTTGCCAACAGACAAAAATTTAGTTCCGTTTCTACACTTTTTTGCCAAGCTGTAATATCTACCACTTGTCATTATGCTCTATTAAAACCTTCATACAGTCAACTTGAGTAACTGGACCAACATTGGACCTTAGCAAAAGCAAAACCTTTTTTGTTAAATTTTTAAGGTACCTACTGGGCCAAATCTTTGTGATAATAATAAGAAATGTTATTTATCTATTTTCACAGGATGTTAGGCGTATGGACAAATATTTTTTTAAACGGGTTCGTTTGTGTGAAATTTATAGTCCATTTAAAATAAGATTAGAAATTTAAACAATTTGCTTTACAGTCCGAGCAACCGATTTTTACTTCTATTCCGTAGTAATAAGGATGGTATTATAAGTAAAAACGCGGATACAATAAATTGTTTACTGCCGCCGTCATGCCAACAACGCAAAAGAAGTCGTAATCGGTTGAACGGACTATAAAAAAGTTTATTTCAATTTTAACCTTATTTCAAATGACCCGCCCAACTTTAAAAAAAAACGTCGATCCATGCACCTAACACCTTGCGTATAGAGATGGGTAGTGGGCTAAAACCCAATCTTCTCATTCGAGTTAAAACTGGGTGATTTGGGTTTTAACCCAGTTTTAACTAGACATATTTTCAAGAATCAGAAATATTTTGTTTTCACCCCGCCAAACTACCCAGTGAGTGGAATGAAACGGGTGATAACTGGGTTATAACCCAAAACTGGGTTTTAACCCGGGTGGTTACCCATCTCTACTTGCATACGCATGTTGTAACCCAAGAAAACCTGCGTGGTCCAGTGATAGTTGACTGTAGTCAAATACCTCGTATTTCTTCAAACTAGTGGAAGTTGTCACAAAAAACAACATTTAATAATCAAATGAGTTTTCCTAACTTATGATTTTTATTCATAGTAATATTTTACAGAAACCAATTTATTATCAAATGGTCCTTTGGTCCCTAGTAAAAATAAAATCATAGATTTAGGAATATAAGTTGAATCCTACTTATTTTATTATTGTAAATATAGATAAAAAATATGAATTGAAATTCCGTATGTTTGAGTATGTGCGATTAGTTTGAGATAAATTATTATGGTGATTTTGCATTTCGCTCGTACTTCACACACATAAAGATTTTGCTCAGTTTAAATTTTATTTATTTTATCATCCAACTTATATCTCTATCCCTGTTAAGTTGTAGAATGCTACATATCTGATTACAATGATAACAACATTGTTATTAGAAAGGTATTTTAAATAAAACAATGGTAACAGTTTGCTGCATTGTATTATTATCGTAAAATACATTAAAACGTGCACAAATGGTGCCGATAATGGTAATGAAAGTTGCTTACGTACTACTTAATTATATAATTAACGTGCTACTTAAATTATTCTACAAAATGCTTTAACATCATATTCATTAAGATTTTATGACTAATTTGTTTTTACATCTTCAAGAAATGAAGTCCGAAAGATTGATCGGTGATTTATATTTCAACGTATATTACAATAATCTTAAGATTACTAGAATTTGTGCGTAGACCACTATGGGATACAGTTTTTTATGAAATAACTTGATCAAATGTAATTTCTGTAATTTGATGTCGTTGCTTCATGTCAACCGCAGGATTCCATTTCATCGTTTGAGACTTCTTTGAAATACGTATGAATAACACGTAAAACAATATTATTGTCTAATAGAGTTAGATACAATCCAATGAGCGAGCATCATTCCGATTAGTGAAAACCAAAGGAACATCTTCAAACTATTTAATTAATGTTAAACGTTTTAACGTAATATGCATTGTATACGTACTCGTTTAAATTATATGTAACGTAAAAAAAAACTGTTTTAACAGTGTATAGGTTATTAACAATCATAACTTGAATCCCGTCGGCAATACTGCAAGTCATTAGCTGTACGCTGCATTAGAAGTATTAATTAATATTAAGCAATAGGTCATAGAAGTAGATCCTTTTTAAAATGGGTTTTAAAAGGTATTATAATGCCAAAGTTGCTAAGATTCCGCGGAAAAGGCATAGTAGGTTTAAAATCTTATTGGATGAATAGAAATTGCAATTTTATGTGTCTATGTTATATTATGTAACCATACAGTAAGTAGATTGGTAAGATAAACGTCTGTAAATTTCATTTTACGAATATTGCGATAAAAATACAATCAGCATTATTAATATCTGATACATATAAGGATATAAGAGTATTATGATTCATTCAACGCTAATGAGTGAAGTGCGTGACTAATAGATTGCCAGTCAATTTATTAATGCAATATTAGTAATATTTATGTTTGATTAGTCAGAAATTTCATTCCTAATTGTTTAGTACTTTACGTTTGGTGCTGCGTATGATTTAGTACCCTTGGTTCATAGATAACAAATTGTAAAAAAGATGTATAGAATACATACAGAGATCACGCGAAATGTTTCGGAACTTATATTTTTTTGTAAACTTGTTATTTATTGAACTGCATTATTGTGTTCGTTTTTTAGACTTTACTGTATGTATGTTTATATTTCTCGAATTTTGGAACTTGTTGACTGTTTTTGTGTCCAATTGTCACAATAATGTAGTTCGATATAAATTTTACTAATTGCGACATTAGAATGGATGTATGACCAAATATTGGAATAAATATTAACTGAAATATATTTTGTTTTAATTTCTTCAAACACTTGAGTACACCAATAAAACTATAATTAACTTACTAACATAATCTGGAAGTTGGAACACCTAACAAAAACTTCCATATTAGGGAATGCATTAATTTCCTATTTGTTGTCATAGGTTTAGCATCAATTTTAGTTTTCATTACTTATAATCGCATTAAGTTTCATGCCTAAGATAACATAACATAACATAACGTCACGCCTGAAATCCCCGAAGAGCTAGGCAGAGGTGTACCTGGTAGTACACCCACATTTCGCCAGTTATGTTTAATTCCCATATAATAGGGGGCGAGCCTATTGCCATCAATCTGGCACAAATCCAGACTCCGGGCTGCTACTGAGAAATCCCAGATGGAAAAACTCAATAACACTTTGCCCGACCTGGGGATCGAACCCGGGACCTCATGCTCAGCAGTAGCGCTTGCGACCACTAGACCAACGAGGCAGTCTAAGATATATCATTTTAATATTATTCAAAGCCATAAAACCACGCCGTGTCCTTTGGCCCGGCGGCGGAGTTCAGCCGTCGTCGTCACTATTTTTAGGGCCCACCCAATATTCGCGACCCATACTTTGGGAACTGCTGATATAGAGTAATTATCAAATTGGTTAAGATAGATACATATATCTAGGGCAAGTAGGTAGGGTAATAAGGAGGCGGCGAGTACTCGGGCGGCTGTACGTCCCTAGAGCGCACCAATATCGGACGAGCGCTGCGCGGCACCGGGGGCTGCTTCCACCTGTAACCGATACACTTGTCAACGATACATATTACCCATTCTCTTTTATCTTACGTAAGTAAGCGACATAAGTCATAACAGTGAATACAATTATTAGCCACCAAAAGATAAAAACTTGATTAGCTCCCAAAAATTGTTAATAATCTGCTGATGATCCACAACAAATCTTCATAAATTACAGCTAAGTAACATTTAGGTAACTTTAGCAAAAGAAAAAAAATGTTGATCGGTCTTTTGGTTGGGACGCTACGAGGCCACAGACAGACACACAAATACACATATTGTTATAATACACCTCTTTTTGCGTTGTTGGTTAAAAATGGGCGAAACGTGACAGTGGAAAAACACCTTATTCCCACAAATACTTGAAATTGTGTGTCCGTGTTCACCAACACATGATGACAACATTATTTAGATAATAATAGAAAACTAAAACAGTATAAAAATATTGACCAAGCTCATACCTTAGTCACTATTTTATACCTACTGTTTAATGTTTCAGTGCTTGACAGTGAAAGAACACATATTTATTCACAGAAGGTCACGTGTTGACATTGTCACAAAAATGATGATTTTAAAACTTAATCCTACTAATTATTATAAACGCAAAAGTTTGTGAGAATGGATAGATGGATTGATGGATGGATGTTTGTTATTCTTTCACGTAAAAACTACTGAATGGATTTTAATATACCAAGGTGATTGTCTGCTCCGCACAAATACACTCTCACACACACGCACCCACACTATCATACCACACAAAGAGAGGTCTACACACTATTCAGAATATATTTTTAAGGATTTTATTTTTGTGTCACCGATGTATGATTTTGTTAATTTATTTTATTTAGTCATTTTATTCAAATGCATTCATTGTAATTATTTGATTAATTTTAAATGTAAATGGAGTAATCTAATTCTAATTCAAATTATTAATGGGAATGATTTTATTATTTTTATTAACACAATTTAAAAAAAAGTTTTTTATTATATTGGTAAAGTTTGTTTAAAGCCCCCAAAGGATAACATTTCTGCTTGATGGCTGCCATTAATTATAAATTATTTGAGGGGATTGGCGCTGATAGCCGAAATACAGGCTTTTGCCTAGTTCGGCTACAGATGTTAAATTCTTTTGTATAGTATAAGATATAGCCTAAAAGATGTTTGTATTATTTTGTAACATTGCTTGAATAAATATTATTATTATTATTAATAAAATTTGGTATGGAGTTAGCTGACACCCCGGATTAACACATAGGCTACTTTTTATCTCTTTATTCCCTCGGGAACGGGACCTACGCGGGTGAAACCGCGGCACGTCTGCTAGTCCTGTATAGAACACTGACCAAGGTACGAGGCTCAGATCATGTGGGGGTTTAGGCTTGGCGAGTCTTTCCGCTCGCTCTTCACGCAACACGTCCGCATCCCTCGCGGCCGCACACCATGCTCGCAAAGTGAAGTAGTACAGCAACTCCACACCAGACAGCAAAGAGAAACCCAGGAACAGTCCCGCGATGCCACCGAACGATACTGAAAAAGTTAAGTATTTAGTTTCTTATTTTTTCCTAGCAATTTTTATGCGGCAGACCTAAATAATACAGATTTTGCTGCAAATCCGGGACGAAATATATTTGGGTACCTATTCAAAGGGTGCCATGATGCCGTGCCAACGTGATATTATTAGCTACTAAGCCTCCGCTGGCTGGTCGTCAGTCTTTGAGAGCGGGTTGTGTCTCATGAATCGTAATAAACAGACAGTTGAAATTTTCATTGACTGTATATTTCTATTATATTAATACATGATTTACTCTGTTGCTCGATATAGTACGGAGCCCAAGTCTGCTAGTTTCGTCTCGATAAGCCGGTTCTTTATACAAATTATAAATAGAGTAAAAGTTGATTCTTTGTTCGTTTTTATGTTTCTCATAAACTACTAAACGATTTTTTTAAATTGTTTCACCTGCATCAGGCAGGTAGCTTTATTTAGCCATCATACCTTCGAGGGGGCAGGCAGGAGGGGATATTAAAGTTAGAAGAGAAAGGTAAGTTATTAACGCGGACAAAGTGCTAGAATTATTTAAAAAAAACTAAGTAATCTAATATCAAGACTTTCTGTAGTATTCTGTATATTTTTTAGTTGTGGTAAGTCGCCACTATAAACATTTAGTCAATGAAAACCACAAAAGTCAGGAAAGACCATTATTACAATAATAGTTAATAGGAAAACGAGAATACAAATATTTAGCTGTAATTTTAACACACTGGCCACACATAGTTTGACTCACCCAGCAAGTCGACCCAACCAAAGAGCACCTCCCGCTTATATCGCACCATTGGCCATGACACGAACTCTGTTTCCAGCAGAGTATTTTCGCTACTGCGTGTTGCACTGAAAAAAAAAAACGATATCTCAAGAGGACCTACCAAAAGGTTGTAAAAACCCTTTTCACACGCTACAGCAGCTGTTTGGTGCTTGTAACTAATGGCGAACTGTGTAAGTTTATTGAAATAATAAAATAAAGTTGTAGGTTATACGGTAAAAAGTAAGTATAAAACTTGAGTAAAGGAACAAAAAGAAAAATAACCTTTGCTTAACGAGAACGACGGGAAATAAATAGGTAGGTAGGTACCTACTTATCTGTTTTTGATTGAGTGTCTGGATAAAAAAAATATTATTTCATTCACTGATTAACCCTTTAACCGCCTAAGACGGATTTATCTGACAACTATTTTCGGGTCCATTCCGCCTGGGTCGTATTGGTACGACAAAAAAAATGTTTGTCCAATTTAATTTTTTGGATCTACCTACTTTACATTCTTCCCAAAAATGATAAATGTATTGACGATTTATAAGTCAGGCGCTGGGGGCACGACAATCGATGTAAAGTCAGGCGGTTAAAAGGTTAACTATCATTGTAGGTACCTACCTTGTACCTTAAACGTGATAATGTCGAAATTCTGGGGTATCTTCCTAAAAATCCATTAAATGAATAGTATTTGTTGAAACTAAGTCGTCAATGCGTCACACTGGTCCATTCTGTACGTCACAGTGACGTAGTAAGGAAAGCATTAGAAATAAATAAGTTGGGCTAAGTCACCAGAGCTTAGAATAATATCGCCTATTAACAATGCGTTTTACATCTAGAGTAATCTCGTGATGAAAGCCGTTTACGATTATTATTCCGAAATTCCAGAAGAGGTACTATCCACTCTGTTACTTATATCCTCAAACTAGGTATAGGCAAAAAGGTATAATTGAGATCAGAACACGATGTCTTAATATTACCTATATTATGCAATAAACTTACTCAACGTCAGATAGTTTTTCAACTTCATACACGGTATGAGAACATCCAAGTTCACAGGTGCAACGCGAAACGTCGGTTATTGCATCTGCGAAATTAGCTATACAGCCTAGCTCCTTTATTGTACATTGCCTGTAGCCTTCTGAAAAAGAGTGAAACTTAATTTAAGCGTACAAAATTACAAATTAATTATCAGCCCCATGGGCCCCATGCTAGGTAAAACCTGTGTTATAGGGGTCATAAATGTAGTAAAGTACGTATCGTTAACCGAATTCCGTTGCGAACCTTAGGTAACTACCTAACTTATTGCAAAAGATCGGAATACGTTCTGTAGGTATATTCATTAAACTTCAAGAAAATTATTAACACAGAGTGAATAAATACCCTGTTCTTTTTATACCTACTAGGGCCAAGATGACCTAAACCATGGTACCTACTCTTAGTCCTATAGTACAGGTATGAGGTGACAAAGAAACTCGACGATGGTGTAAGCTTACCTACCCATGTTCAGCAATTACCTACAGAGGAGATATTATTCACTGTCTCTATGGTAGGTACTTTCTGGAATTTGTAGGTAAATATGCAGTTACTATTCCGATCCCAGCTAAATATTACAATGCAATTTAATTCAAAATAGCTTACTCAATGGCGGATAAAAATGCGGCACACATTTGCAGAATGCCCGACTTCGTTGCATGCGGCATTGTCTCATGCATGCCGAATAAGTGTAAATATTGGAGGTCTCCAAATGCAGTTCATCAGTAAACACGCATCGCCGTTGTCGGATGGAAAGCTGGCGAGCGTCTTCAGTAGTGTATGTGTGCTTCACAGAGAAGGAGACTTTCTCCACTCGTCGGTCCCAGGAGTGCTGAGCGCTTTGCTCTAGACCAGCCATTTCTTCAGTAGAGTGAATAAATATCTGTAAGTAGGTAAATATTGCCATTAACAAAAAGCTTCACGACAATGCTTTATATTAATAAAAATGTATTTATTTGTACAAAAATATGCATTAAGCGCTTATTTAGTCCCCACACTAGGGTTCCCCGTGTCGTGTGAACCAGTCTACCGAGTCAAGTACCTACATAATGATGACCGCTATCTATTACCTACCTTTAATCTATAGGTACACATTTAGGGCTAAACGACATATCAGTGTAAGAAGTATTGATATGTACAAAATAAATAAAATTAACAAATGTTTTAAAAGTCTCATTTTGGATAGTGGCTTAAATGTTCAATATAACTTCGCTTCCTTATTTCTGTTTCTCGAAGCGTTTGGCATGAGATGTCTATACTAATATTATAAAGAGGATAGGTTTGATTGTTTGTTTGTTTGCATTGAATAGGCTCCGAAACTACTTGACAGATTTCAAAAATTCTTGTACCGTTGAGAAGCTCCTCTATTCCCGGGTGATATAAGCTACTTTTCATCCATGTATTCCCACGGGAACGGGAACTACGCAGGTGAAACCGCGTGACATCTGCTAGTCCCTAATAAACAGTAGGTAGGTACCTACCTACTACAGTCACATGGCTTGACAGTTGTTTAGAGTTTAGTAATAGAACTGTCAATCCAAGTATTCTTTTATTATTTTGCGCTACAGTCATGTATAGATGACAAACTAAAATTTGCCCAGCACGCCACGCGTCACGACCACCTACATAAAGAATTTTAAGGATTAATTCGTAGCTTTTGCGCCAGCAAAAGGCACTTTTCTGCTTTTTCAGCGTGAGTGCGTGACGGACGTGACGGTCAAGAGGTATTAAGAAGATTCAATATGAGGCTAAAAGCCTCATAAAGTTTTATGATGGAACCCAGATAATGGTAAATGCAAGCTATCTTAAAAACATGAAAGGTAGGAAAAGTAGAAGTAAACAGCGTTGTTAGATACCCACGTCGAATGTCGTATTTTTACGATCAGAGTTAAACATGAAGGACCATTTAGCATCGGTTTCATGAATGAAAGCTTCATTGAACTGCTCCGTTTGAGTTTGTGATTGCCTGAAAAAAGAGATTTAAAATATGTATGCAGGTAGGTACCTACTTAATCAAGTCCTTGTATGCATGTGCATTCATTAGGTAGCTATGCTAGGCAATATGAAAAACTCTCATACCATGGCCACACTTTTTCAGCATGTTTGGAGTTAAAAGCGTAACAGAATCCCATTTCAGTGAAAACGGGCGTAAGCACATCACAACACTCCTCGGAATCTCCCTTCCATTCACAGTCGTAAAACAATGACTCACAATGACGGACTACCTGGAACATAAAAGATTAAATCAACACTGCACTTTCAAAAGGCGCCATGAACATTTTTAGTCGCATCATGTAAAACACTGGTGTTCAATGGCTTTTTGAATAAATTTTAGTTTTTAGTCCCTCATCTAGATTACAAGAAAATATATTCGACACGTATTTTTATTTTTTTTTTCAAATAGATGGAAACCTGCTTAGATTAAGTGCATTAAAGTTGAGTAGAGGGGGCTTGTAACGTCATTAACTAGTATAAACTGTACTGGCTAGTGACATCATGCGACATTTTAACTCGATGTATCGCCGTTATTTTAAGATTACGTGAAAAAAGAAAAAATATGTGTCGAATATGTTCTTGCTATCTAGCAACTACCTACCTCATTACCTCTGCTGAGACTGGAAGTTGACCTTAGTTGGGAATAAGCTGGCCAGTTGATAAAATTATTGTCATTTGTTATTGGCAAGTATTATTAGATTAGGCCTCGCTGCTATGCAGAGTACGGGGTAGTCGCAATCGCAACTATATCCTGAGAGCAGTGGCGGAGAGTTATACGCCAAATATTTGGCATTTTGTGCCGAGGGTGATTAAGTACGAAACATTATTTTCCTGCCTGGTCATCCTTTGTTATAATATTTTTTTTATCAATGATTCTAACACTAGCATATAAGCTGTGTGTAAAATATTTTCTTAAGATAGATACCTACTTGAAACACCGCGTCCTTAGGCTGTTTAGCTGGAGCAAGTTCATCTCCCTCGCTCTTTCCTACAAGAGCAGGATCTGATACGAATTCCGAAGCGCGTTCTTTTATGGAGCGATAACTGAGAGTCGCCAACCAACGCATCATCTCACTAGCTTTATCCGGTTGTTCCGTACCCCAAATACTGTAAAAATCAAGTACCTAATATCTAAGGCAAATTGTTCATACTACCTAGGTATATACATACCTACGTACACCCAAAGCAGAGCTTGTGTTGAGGGTACTAAACAAATGATAAACATACTTATGTATTTCTAAATACATACATATAATAGATAAAATACACCCAGACACTGAACAAATGATCGTGCGTATCACAAAAACATTTGTTCTATGTGGGAATCGAACCCACGACCTCTACAGCAATCAAGGCCACTAACTCAGACCTGCAGGCCAGTCATAGTGCTATGCAGAAACAACAGCAGGCTACCTGCTACGATTCTTTCAAAGGTAGGTACTTCTCTTTCTTCGGTAATTAACGCATACATCTACATACAATTTACCATTAGCGAGTTCCACCTGAACTCTCTGTAGGACTTCACCAATTACGTCTGTTTACCTATACATATTATGTATAGAAACTATACATCAGACATACAAATACATAAAGTGGGAGTGTCTGTTTGAAAAGTCAAAATCAAGGCCTACAGTACGGTATAATATAGTTATTCCTCAATATATTTTGTTGTCTCTGCCTGTATGTGATCGGTTTGTTTGGACTATAAATCTCCAAAATGGCTTTATCGATAGAAACGGGACTTTCACCCAAAAAAAGGTTAAATTCCGGGCGGACAATGAGCTTTACTAATTATAAAAAAGTAGATACTAAGCAGAGCATAAAATTTATACAACAAACTGACATAGGTACCTTTCTACGTAAGTATCGAGTAATTCATCATCAACGGGATCCACGTCGCAAATCGTCACCGCCGGGAAAGGCACATCCCAATTGTGAAAGTCAGTATCCAAACCTGCAACACGAGTTTTAGGATCACTTGATGCTTTAGACAAATTCGATTCAAAATCAAAATCGGTTTATCCGTTCGGACGCTACGATGCCAACCAAGACACACACATAGACAGTAGACACGTCAAACTTATAACACCCCTTCGTTTTTGCGTCTGGGGTTAAAAAAAAACTTTTGAACGTCAAACGCACTTAACAACATGAAATAATATGCTACAGAAATGATTCCAGTTACCCCCAAAACGTAGTGTCGTATGGAGAAAAATGGGCAAATATCTCCATACCTACTTAACCTTTTAGAATAGGTATGGCGATTAGGTTCCTAAGCTATAATTATGTACCTTATTCAAACTTACATAACATTACGCCTGTTATCCCTGAAGGATTAGGCAGAGGTGTACCTACCTGTAGTAAACCCCATTTGGTTAGTTGTGTTTAAAATTTTAAATCCTGTGTAATAGGGGGCGAGCCTATTACCACTGGCCGGGTGTAAATCGAGACATCGAGGAGTTAGTGTTATTCAGATATTTAAAAAAACCTTTCATAAGTTTCATTTCTGAGAGGCATAAGACATGGAGACTTTGGGTGAAACCTAGAAGGTAAACGAGCTAAAAACTATGCCGGTCCATTCGCCAAACTGCCTGTATGTATGTATATAAATACATTAGGTACGCTAAAGAATCCTAATTACTAAATATTCAAGAAAATCGCTTACCCGTAATAGTAGGATTAGTTTGGAACTTTTCCCATAAACTGACTATTATGATACAAGTGGTCACTGCACCGACGGCTGTAAAACTGAACCACATAAACCTGCAATGGAATACAATGTTCCGAATAGTTCCGATTAAGAATATCCTTCTACAAATTACGATTCGTAGGTACTATAACACTCTTTTTAAGAAACTCATAATCGTTTTTTCCCAAATAAGTTTGGGTCGACTTCCAGCCTAACCGAATGCAGCTGAATACCAGTGTTTTATATGAAGCGACTGCCTAGATAGACCTCCACAACCTAGTTACTATGTAACAAGATATCTTTTGGTTAAACTGGTTGTAAGACTTTCGGGCTTCTGATAAGGTACCCGTATCGACTGCCAAAGATCTACAAAAGACAGCTGGGACCAATATTTTCGCAGCAGCACGGAGAGGTCTTGAAGGCTATATAGTCACCCATCCACGGACCGACCTTGGCAAGCGTAGGTTAATCTTCGACCGACCCGTGCGGCTTTAATTATAAGGCCACAAGGCGAGATTTAATCGCACAAGTCCTAAGCTCGTGTAGTGTAGACTACACGAGCTTAGGAATTGTGCGGTTAAATCTCATTCCAGGTAGGTATATGACAATAGAGCCATTCTGCCTAAGTATGCATTGCAAAGATGAAGCAGGTTATTCAAAATAAAAACACCAGCAACATAAATATAGACTTACGGACGTTGTACGGGGGTCGGTCCATAGGGTCAGTAAGCAACCCTACTCTTGGCACAGAATTAAACACCATACTCACTTTTCACAAAACGGCCGGTCCTTTTCAGCGATATATCGTACACCATGCAAAGTTGAATTATTGAAGAACTCCGTAGTCTGATGACGTAGACTTGCAGCCAGCAACGATATGCCACTAACTTCTGAAGGTGACCTGTTCTTTTTAGAACCTGAATTATCATTCTTGAAGTTGTATTCAGGATACACTCTCATGTCCTATCACATTTCAAAGTGAAATGTCCACTTTGTGTACACACAAGATCGGCAATAAGCTGACTGAATCACGCAACGCCGATAACATCTAAATTATCGACCAGTGATTGCGTGATGTTTTGATGGACTGACTCCTTTCATATACCTACTACTGACACGGTTATGTCCATAGATATTAAAATCATTAACATTTTAAAAGGTCGCTTTTTAAAGGTCAGCTTTAACATTGTTTTAGAAGTTTATGTATGTTTTTTTCAGTAACGTATGCCTCGAGAGAGATGTTCCGGTGTAATCAAAATTTAAATAGGTACCCAATGTGAAACTTCAAATGACTGATTGGTTTTATAACATATGATGAGTCCGTGATTTTGTCGAGAAAGGTATAATTTTCCAAATTCTGCAAAACATTTTGACAGTTCACGGTCAGTTGATGACTTCTTCTAGTTGTTCCTTCTGCAATTACTTACAAATGCTTGCACTGACTGAACTGGCTCCCTCATCCATTATGGTTCTTTCCTCAAAAGAACATTTAAGACACTAATCTGCATGGTTCTTACACTCGATCTGACCAAAATAATGTCTGAACTTTAAAAAACTATGACCTCTCGAGTTTCTTTCGGTGTATTTTCTCACAGTAGGTAGTCAGATGGTGAAACACTGACCTCACCTTCTAGCAAAAAAGTTACGTGTTTTTTTTTTACAGAAATATTATTTATCATGACAACGATGAGTTTTGGCACTAAAACAAACATAGTAAAAACATTTTTTTGTAAAAGAAGAACCAGTTCGTGGTGCTTGAACTCTTATGCAGATTTCATAAATTGATAATGTTCACAAACCTTTAAATCATTAATTTTATTTCAAATTTTTTAAACATAGAAATTTGGGATTCATATCTATTTTATGGGGCTTGTTATTAGGAAGTAGTTAGTTACTATACCTATTATTGTTTCCTAAAGAACTTCTAATTAGTCTAAGCTTTCTTAAAAATAATATTATAAAATAACAATGGTTTTTAGGCTACGAGAAACACTCATAAGGACCCCTAAAAATCTTAATACCTAAAAGCAAATTAGTTGTTCACATAGTGTGTGTAGGTATCTAATGTGTTATCATGAAAACTGATACTTTCGAGTTTTATAGATAAATAAAAGCTTTTAATAATTCAAAGCGACAATCAACCAACCAACAAAGAATAATTTTAATAATAGAGAAGTTATTATATGCGCATAATAAAATTATAGTGGCGTATAATTAAAATAAGTGTCTGTATTCTAAAACATATGTTGATGTGTCACGTTTGCTATAGGTAGGTACATTCCTGGCGATGACAGTGTATTTATCCAGGTTATATGGTCCACTAACTTTTCGGATTCATGTGTGTTTTATACTATTAGGTATCACATGCTTCAAGAACGGTGAAGGAAACGTACATACATGTATGTAAGTATACATTAATATCAACGGAACCCGAACGAGTAAATGAAATTGCCCATGCAATTTCAGTTGTGGTCGTAGCTATAATAAAAATGACTGACAACAACAGTTTTGGAACATAATTTTATTTCGTAACCAACATAATGTTGTCAAATCTAAAAATTATCAAACGTTTACTCAAACTCAATATTTAGGTAAGTAGGTATGTAATAATGTATTGTAATTAGATTCTTCACACTACAAAAAAACAATAAGTACCTTCTCTTTCTGTAATCATTGAGCACCTTATGTATTAGAACAGAGTTTGAACACATAAATATAATTCGTAGGCATGTTGCTAACAAAACTGATATATCATTTATTACCAGCAACATGATTCTTGTATCAAATATGCTCAGCAACATGATTCTTGTATCAAATATGCTACTAACCCAAAAGTTGCAAAGTAATTTAATTAATTACTTAAGTACATTATCGTGATTGTAGAAGTAGGCATCTCTCGTTAAAAATCACTCATAGGATTAAATTTATGTGACGGTCTGGGACTGTGTATTTCACATTCAGAAGTTATTAGTGGTTCAATTACGATATCCAGATCCTGCAAAGCGTCGTCCAATATTTTAATCTTACCCAGAAGGTTTTCCGCTTGTAAATTATATCCAGGTTCAAGCATCTTACCGGTTGGATTCAGCTTGAAAAGATATTCCGCCTGATAAGCACCAAATGAAACTTGTCTGAGAATCATGTTTAGTTATTTAGGTACAATTTGATTTATGCCCGTTTTCAGTAACGTCATGCACAGCAACACTTAGTTAGGTAATGCTTAGGTAAATACCTACTTAATTAGTTTTCTCAAAAAGCAAATCACAGTAAAATCTACATACCTATACTTAGGCGTTGCGTAGTGACGTGTAAAGGAAAACGAGCATCAGATTAAAGTTGCTTTATCTTAAAATAAATATAAAGAAACAATAAGTATTTTTTGCTTCGAGCGATATGTTTAAAACCAAAATTAAAGTAATTAAAAAACACAAGTTAAGCAATAGGTAAACCTACTTATAAATTATATGTAAAGATAAGAAGAAGACATAGTTTTTAGTTTCGACAACGCTTGCTGCATAGGCAGGCTCTCAATTCTATCAGATCGCAGATCATAAGAACGTCGTTACCCAAAACTACTCAGAATCGATAAATAAAAGTAAATTAAGACAAATTCTAAGCTTAATAAAATCAAATAGATCATTTAAAATGGCCCAAGGTGTCAACATTATCTGCGAATCTGCGATCGTGACCAATACTTTCTCCGACTACAACGCCCTCGGCTTCTTGTGCCAAATCAACCTCCTTAGGCTTTTCGTCACAATATGCCGCCAACCTCTTCCTTTCATTGCGTAATTCGAATTTCATTTCCAACGCCTCACCGATTGGGTTCAACTTGAACGTTTTTTCCCCCTGACGATTTCCAAAAGAATTTGTTATAACTTACATAAAATTACCAAAACTGCTACCTAAAGTATGATATTATCTAGTAGGTAGAGTAAGCTGAGCTTAACAGTTAGGAGGTCTGCCGTAACATCTATTTATTACACCCAAGATACAGGCTCGATCTCGTTTGCCCAGTTGAGATATCTATGATTTGTATTCTAGCATTAGCATTACAGCCTGTTTTTCCCAATGCGAACACTTTTCGCCAATTCTAGTCACAGATGGACAGAGCTGGGAACAAATGATGCTGAGTAATCCAAAAAGTGTTCTCGACGGTTAACCAAGTAGTAAATTATGGAAAATTTACTCACCAGGAAGTCGATCGGGTCTTCAGGGCGTAATTTAGCAACTTCAAGCAAAGCTGGAGTCAGAGTCGGGAAGATATGGTGGATTAAATAATTCCTCATAGGCTCGCTTGCAGCCGCTAAGGCAGCTTCCTCTTCTTCACGCATCAATGCGTATAATTCAGTCTATTAAAAGGAATAAATAAGTATTATTTTCAATTTTAATTTATAAATAAAATTGAGTTTAGAAAGAAGACGGCTTTAGCTCGATAATTACCCAATACTCCATCTTGTCTTCACGTTCCTGCTTTAACTTTTCCTCGATTTCTTTTAAAGTTTTTGATTCCTTGGTTCTTAAAGTTTCTACATCTTCTTTTTCTTTCTTTTCCGCAGCTTCAATAAGTGCTGCGGAATTGACAAATACATACAAGCGATGTTCATAGAGCGTATTCAAATATTAATCTGAAGAAATAGTGTTTAAAAATCGACGCAACTTACCAAGTAATTTTCCGTAGCGGCATGGCCGTCCCATTCGCAGCGCTACATCAGCATATGGACCTTTCATTGAATAATCCAAATGGTCTTTAACGGGTACGACTAGCGGATGAATATCCAATTCGTCGAAAAAGTTTAGTGGAGTATTATCCCGGGTATCACCAGAGCGATAATCACTCAGTCGCTTTAGTATTGATTCCTCATCCAGTCGAGAGTGACCTTCGGGCTGTCTCATAGCTTTCTCGCAAACGAAATCGTCGTTAGCATCTAGTGCCACCACAATATCTGCAACAACATTGTAATAAGTTAGAATGTAGGTACTCGTCTTTTCAAAAGAAAAAGAGAGAAAATAGAACCTCTTTACCTGGTAATATTTTTTTTAACACATGGCTATACAATTCGATATCTTCATCGAAGGGTTCCTCAGCGGCTTCTTCTCCGACCTCAGAATCAGGCTCTTCACCTTTATCAAATACTAGAAAGGCAAATGTCTAATTAAATGTCATACACGAAAAGTAATAAGGTAAAAGCATTGTGGCCCCGTCTAACATTACAACTGGGAAGTTTTATTAATTTGAACTTCACGACTATTAGCAAAGGCAAACGTTATATAACTCGCATAATGTCTACTCACATGCTTGGGCTTGTGCTGTCGTCATTGGAAACCCGTCGAGCACCCATCCTCTATTGATAGCATCACGACTTAACAATTTCTGACGCAAATATCTAAAGTATTTCAAAAAAATAAAACGATTTGAATTAACGTTAACGTTGTAAATGATAAATGATTGAGTTCTCTACAAGATTCCCCAGCTTTGAAATTTTGGAAAAAATTGGTACTTCTTACCTAACACACAAAACATAAACCATAAAGTTACAACAATATAAAAAAAAACTGTAATAAATTAGATTATGAAATTAGAGTAGGTATCGAATTGTAGAGGTCGGTAGAGACAGCAAAATTTGAATAGCCAACCGGCGGCGGCGGCTAGTATTATGTAAATTCGGCACTGTTTGTATCGATTTCCATCGTCCATACCTTCTAATATTCATTTGTTAAATATTTAAATCATTTTGACATTTCTAGCTCTATTTCCAATGTAAATAAGCTTTGAATAAAAAGTTACGCTATAATTTCTTCGTCAGAGAACATGCGACCTGACTGCAGTGTTGCCAAGTTTTGCTTGGCTTGTTCCTGCGCGTCGGTCTCGTCTTCCATATCTTCGTCAGGGTCTACAATGTTGGCGTCTTCCTCTTCGCCGAAAACAAGAACGCCTAGTGCAGCTGTTTCGCCAGTCTCCCAATGACTCACACGCCACATCTGCATGCGACAGGTGCAATTTTAATCTACTGGCCATACGATAAGTACCACGACAGCATATAAAGTTACATTTTACCAATATGGCTATCCTAGGTTTGTCGTATAACGCGGGGCCACTTAAACTCATCGTTTGTCGCGAGTAGGTACCTCAACTTGGTTTCTACGCTAAGCTCATTCGTCCAAAGATTTTTAGATTTAGATTAAGAAAAGAAAAAAACCGAGACTTTCCCTTAGCAATTGAAATAAATAATATTATGTTAAAATTGCCAGATATTAAAAGGCCCCAGACCCATAATTTTATTGGTCTGAGTAAAAGGCATCATTTTTTAAAGGTAGGTCAGTCAAAATAATGAAACTAGACCAAAATGTACAGAGCGCCTTAGGCAGAATTTGTAGTCAAAGTTACCTTAAATGGTTCGTGTACCTTAAATATTGCGCGATGTAGATGAAATAGAAGCGTCGATCGCTGGGCCATTCGAAAAGTGACACACTGGCTATCAATTACTATACGGGCACATATTGCCATTGATAAGTGCTTATCTAAGAATTATGTACAGCCATCTGTGTCCTATGACATTCAGTCATGAATGATGCACACCCAAACCGAGAAAATGTGTTTATTACTAACTAAATCATCGATCAGATCTTGAACCACGGTTTCTGGTGAGATGTAGACGAGACCATAAGCTTCACAAATACTTTTTGCCAAAGTCGTTTTTCCGGTAATCGGCGGGCCGTATATGATAATCTGTGGGAACGTACATGTGTGAGTTCTAGCGGCGGTTTACCTTGTAACAATAAACAGCTGTTAGCTATACCTTTTGTTATAGTACCTTAAAAGGTTTCAATCCCCTCTCTTTCTTGAATTGCTTCATAAGAGCGTGCACGTTCTCCGCAAAGGTCAATTCAGAAACCCACTTTAACGCCATTGTCTCGACAATGAAAGTCGGTTCCATGTTCAAATTAAGAGTTATCAAATCGAATATTCTTTGCTGCAATTTTATATTCAATACAATAGTTAAAAAGTGCACGTAGTTTAAATGCAAAAATGTGGCTAAATTAAAACAGCCGCACTGGTCGAACGAAGGTTAAGTTTTACATTCCGGGTTAAGGATGAGTGAATATTCATTACTTATCAAGACCCCTACGTCCTTTGGAAAGCACCTAATGCTGTAGACTCCGGCTAAAATTTGTAAATCTTTGAGGGTCGTTACGGGTAGTCAGAGAAGCCCGAAAGTCTGGTAAGCAGTTCAATCAAGGGGTACAGTTACTGGGTTGTGCAATGGAAGGCAGAAAGGCAGTCGCTCCATATAAAACACTGGTTTAAAGCTGCATCTGGTTAGACTGGAAGCTGGCCCCAACATAGGGAAAAGACTAGACAGATCATGATGAGTTAAAAACCGTATGAGTACCTATTTAGCTACAATCAATCTAAAAACGAGTTAAAAAATACTCCTTACATTAATTTCTGGAATCAAAAAAGCGTCCTCAGGTGGAATACATTTGAACATTCCAGAACCAATTGTGCGACCAAGTGGCT
Source organism: Euplexia lucipara (assembly GCA_921972225.1). NCBI lineage: Eukaryota > Metazoa > Arthropoda > Insecta > Lepidoptera > Noctuidae > Euplexia > Euplexia lucipara. The sequence continues at coordinate 11,880,220 of OV179144.1, forward strand.
TCACTATCTGCAACAGGAATGTATTTATCGTAGCTAGGTACTTACCACACTCTAGTTTACGAGATAACAACGTTAATTGTTCCTTACTGCTCTTTGTTTTGAAATCTCTTGTTCTACAGCCAATATGTAAAGCTTCCTTGGGAAATCAACAATTAGGTTGTAGATTATTCTGGAAGGGATGTAGATATCGTTTAAGTATCTAAGTTTTAACAACTATTTAATTAGGAATCCTGACTAATATTTTGTTTTTTTTTTTAACTTACTAATGCTGTACATTACTAAGTAGTTGTCTTGTTAACCTCTTCAACTAAGCTAAATACCTATGCTTATAAATATACGAGTGAGTTCACATCAATAGTGTAATGAGTGGGAATCGAACTCACGACCTCTCAATCGCCAATCCGATCCATTTACCATTGCCACTTAAATTATTAATTCTTCTGTGCAACATTGTTAATTAATAAATTCATCAATGAAGCCATTTGAATTTATGTTGATGTTGTGACTGAAAATTCGTTGTTTTAGTTAATGTCACACATTTTCATCATCAGTCAACCAATCACAACACTAATTTTCAAGATTAAACTTACTGCGCATGGTATTGAACTTCTTATTGAAGCCTATGATGACAAACATACCTGCCTACCTACATGGTAAACAGGCTGAAAGTGATGGTAAGTGGTGGTAAGTGGTAGTGAGTGGCGCTGTAATTCACCAAACTATGTGTGTTAAATATCCACAATACTCACTGTGCTAAATCCACAACGTTTATCAAAGGCACAACGTTATTTCCTCGGCCCAGTATAGGCAGTATCGGTTCGCACTCCCAAGCCTTTTGAAACCAATAGAAAAGCACGTCTTCCTTGCCCCCGTACGTCACTCCTGCAGCTATTACTAGCGCTCTGTTAACAAAATACATTCGTCATCAGCATCGACTGGAGGTTTCCACAAACCACTATGTTATAATTGCACTTCGCCCGCGACTTCGTTTAAGTGGATTTCGTACTTTTCCCTTCAACATTTTCATTGTTTAAATTAAATACCTACTTGTGATGAATAACGACGGATAAGGGTTAATGCTATATGTAACTTATAAAACACCTTCGCAAGTAATGCATTACATTACACACACATTATCCAGTAGCTGATATTTTTTTAACGTTTAAATATTTGTCATAAGTACGAGTAGGTACCTATATGATTTATGCGTAACTTTAACAAGATTTTTTTTCCATTTTTGCAACAATCTTTGTTGATGCGCTCTCAACTCGAACCAGTAGTTCCTGAGACTAGCGCGTTAAACCAAACAAACAAATTCTTCAGCTTTAAGAATTATTCGTTTAAACAGGAGGAATTTCTGGTGTGGTTTCAGTGTTGTCGGCGAAAAAAAATGTCATTAACAACACCTGCTTACAATAAGGTCTTACCTTACTTATAAATCTAGGTGCCTATTAATAGGCACCTAGATTTATAAATATACTGTGGAGAAAGAACCATGATTGAATTTGAACTTACCCGATGATCGACCTATATTTTCTGGCCATGCCAATCACTGCATTTTCAGCGTCATAGTGCAACTTATAATTTGGATGCGGTCTTCTTTTCCGGAAATCGGTTTCTAAGAAAGGCATTTCTGGATTATCCTGAGAAGCGAGTGAATAATATATTTTAGGTAAGTGTGGCAAGGACAATAAAAACTTACTTTAGACACATCACATCACAACATTTCATCCGATACTTTGTGTCTTAGTGGACACAGGTCTGTTAGGAGTTTAATTGAATATGCTCCGCTACCGCTCCAATATTCCACTACTTTTTTCACATAGCGCCATTTAGTCCCAAGCTAAGCTAAGAGCTTGTGTTATGGGTACTAAACAGCTATAAACATACTTATATATTTCTAAATACATACATAATATAGATAAATTACACCCAGACACAGAACAAATGATCGTGCTCATCACACAAACATTTGTCCTGGGTGGGAATCGAACCCACGACCTCCGGCATAGCAGTCAGGGTTACTAACCACTAGACCAACAGGCCAGTCAAATATTAAGTAAGTAAAATATTGCCGTCTATTATTCTAGAAAGCGTTACTGAGACTTGGGACCACAGTTTTTCTATGACATTTCTTTGCATGACTCTCTATAGTACTTAAATCTGTTTTAAGTGTGGATACTATACGATATAAAGCTATAGGTAAGGTATATTGTTGGAATTTGAGTTGAGCCTTTATTAAAAGGCCCCTTTTCTTAGTTTTATTCAACCTAACCGTTACACAACTACCTTCATGAACAACTGAATCACAATACTTCTATCTGCTGGAATTACTAAGAAATACCTACTTACTTAACAGCCCTTACAAAGTTACGAAGATGACATGTGTAGACTTACCGGATCCAATGGTTTGGTGGAGGCCCATGTCATAACAGTGGATATCAGTATCAAGTATCGCTTCTTGAAATCTCCTGCGCCGCCTAAAGTGCCTGATGCACCTTGATCATCTTGATCCGGACTTGGTGGTGGAGCTTGTTTTTCTAGTAACAGCTTTAGAGCTGCCAATGTCAATGCAACATAAGAATGACCACGGCGCCGGTTTATGGCCTTACCAGGTAGACTAGGTAGGGGAAAACCGGGAGACTTGCCCAGGTGGGAGAGTTGAGCCACCTTTCAAAATTGTATTTAAATTTAGCGCGAACGAAACGTCAAAGCGTTCATGGGTCGCACGCAAGAGGCCAATCACAAGTATGCAGCGATTTTGCACCATAGCAGTGTTGTTTGTCAATGACGATGTAAAACGTGTTTTTGTTGCTGCGGAGTATATTTTTCTGTTTTAAGTAGTTTTGTGATTGCTGTTGTATTTATTGAGGTACGTATTGTGTGTTGCTATTATTATATTGCCAGACAAATGTAGTTTGACGGGTGCTAAGTGTTTTTTCTCGACGATCGGAGGTTTTTCTTTGTCATAACCTAAATGGGGAATTAGTGTGAGCGGGAGAGTTGCACCAGGGTGGTTGCGGGAGACTTGCTCAGTGGTTCATGTCTCCCTGTGCAGGGAAATTATACTTAATTTTGTTTAATTGTTTTTTTTTTTCGGTCTTAATATTATTTATTGTATTTGCAGCGCCAACTTGTATGATGCCTTTTCAATACAAGCCTCCTGAAAATGCACGCAAACGAAAAAAACACACAAAAGTGGAGTTGCAAAATGCCATAGATGAAATTAAGGGATTCTAATAAAAAAACGAAGAAGACTCACGGAAAAACTAAAGGAAAAAAAGATAACAAAAGTCAATCCGTCCATAAAAAAACTAAACCAAATCAAACCATAATAAAAAGTAAAAAAAATAATAGATATGATAGCGACACGGAATCTGATAATGAAGATATTGTGCCGTACGCTGATAGTTCCTCTGATGATAATTTTGGAGAGAATCCTGTCATGGAAGATCGTTGGTACTGCTTCGTTTGTCAAACGGAAGATGTTATGACTATGCGTCTTTGTCTTTTATGTGGTAGATATGTTCATGAGTTATGTGTAGGGCTTACAGAAGAAATCGATGATTTCATTTCTCACGAATGTGATGACAAAATGTTAATTACATTTTCTTTGATGGCAGTATTAAAAACAAGTTAATTATTTTATAAGATAAGATATATAAAACTATGATTGAAGCTGAAAATGATTTTTATTTTCCCCATAAATAATATGGGCAACTCTCCCCATACCCCGGTTCAAGTGTCCTTGCAGGTGGGGAGACTTGACTCATTTCTCATTTTTTAGTAAAATGCCAATAAAATTTTACCTGCGCATTTATTAGCAATACAATTAAGCACAAATGTACCTACTAAAGTAAGGCATCGCATAAGTGTATAATCGATTCTCTAAATCCAATAAACAAGTAATTATGATATTTTATATTAAAATTGGTTCAACTCTCCCGGACTTCCCCTACCTACCTACTAGGTTAGTACCATTTTCCATATATGTATAGGGTGACTGGTAATTAGTGACCGATACTTAAACACGAGATTGAATTCATGATTACAATAAACTTTCCCACAGAAACTTTTTAACACAATAACTTACAACACAATGAAATAACAAAAACGCTGTTTGAAATTCTCGCGCGCGCGCGCTTAATTGTGATCGATCACAGTAGTCACGAATCGGCACGATCTATCGGCTGATAGTCTGACCCTCGGGAAGGGCAAAATCTACTAGTAGTAGCGTCACACGCTCCCCCGCCACCCCCACCGCTCCCGTAGGCAAGTACTGACATAATTGAATTAATTGAAAGATAATGATTAAGTATAATAAAAAAGTTTATTTGGGAAAGTTATTCGTATTCATGAGTACAAGCACGTACCGATACGTAAGTATCGGTCACTAATTACCAGTCACCCTATATAATATAGGTACCAACCGCGCTACCTTTAAAATTGCAATTTGTAAAGTTACTCGATTTGCACAATTACATTGGAGTAGCGGGTTCGCGACACCAACTTAACTCTTAGGTACTCCATACGATACGATACCTCGATCAACAACGTTTACCTAATACTTAAAAATTGCGCCTTCTCCTCGTCCCGCCAAAATTAAATACATATACTTATAAGTATATGGCTTCCCGACCACACTCTGGATTTATATCCTCCGTTCTGATTGGACATTGCACGATGCAGTGACTATTAAATTAAAAAGTCAGACTAAAACATTATAAAAATACCATAAAACCAATAAAATTAAATTAAGATTTAACAGGTTACTTAAAAATTACTTAACAATCAATCTTAGCACAATTATAATTATTATACTTATTAAGCAACCAACGATTGCTTCCTCCGGCATTATACTGATTATACAGAGTAGAAAAAATCAATAGGCTCTGAAGGGAAACCACTTTAAAACCTTAAGATAGATTCGGGATTGATTAAGGGAATCAAACCAGCTGAAAATACAAATAATAAACGCTCGCTATTTAACCGATGAAAAAACAGAGTACTAGGTACTTTACAGTCAAAGATATTTTAGAGTCCTAGAGTATTTCCTACTCCTGCCAAATTAAGACAGATCTGACCGACCCTAATAACCTGAGCGCAATTAAACAGGCATTTTTATTTCTTAAAATAATGTTTGACGTTATGATTTTTTTTCATAAAATATTTTATTTTTATTACAAATTTTATCCTGAACAAAATCTTATTGATTACTAGCTTCTGCCCGCGACTTCGTACGCGGATCCTGTTGCTTATGCCAGCGACAACGGGGTCGTCAAAATCGAAGATCTGAAACGTCTGACGTCGAATTGTAAAAGCCCGAGGACGGCAAAACAATCACTTCGTCCATGTTGATAACCAGAGTCTGATAACCAGTTACCAAAGAAGAATTATTTTTCTTCTTTGGGCAATCGGTTATCAGACTGGATTTTTTTTTTTCCTTTTTGGGTATTGATTGATAACTCGTTAGTTTGAAAACTGCTTGGAAGTTAGACGACGGAGCCCCGCTACGCGGGGCTCCTATTTCTGTCTGCAGGGTTTAAAGGAACCTAACTAACCTAACGTCGGGATGCCCCAAGTCCTGTGTTTTAGACGTTCATTTGTTTTACACGATCAGGGCATCCCGACGTTAGGTTAGTTAGGTTCCTTTAAACCCTGCAGACAGAAATAGGAGCCCCGCGTAGCGGGGCTCCGTCGTCTAAGAATAATAATTTGAAGCTTGTCAGTTATGAATGAACACTTCGTATTCTTGTTTAAAAACCAGTTGTGAAAACAATAATAAAAAAGGGTTTTTCTTAACCAGTTAACAAAACTTAGTTATGAAAGTGAACGGAAGGACGGAACACATAACTTCCAAGCAGTTTTCAAACTAACGAGTTATCAATCAATACCCAAAAAGGAAAAAAAAATCCAGTCTGATAACCGATTGCCCAAAGAAGAAAAATAATTCTTCTTTGGTAACTGGTTATCAGACTCTGGTTATCAACATGGACGAAGGGAAAACAATGGAATGCGCGAGACGATCCAAAACGTTCCAGATTTTTTATTTTTGTTGGTCAACAGGAAATGCCATCAGACTTAACAACTTTTGCTAAGACGCCATTTTTATTATGTATATGCTATATTGTCGCTGGGCTTTAGAGTTCCACTACAGGTGCTCCAGATCTTCAAATTTAGTTTCACAGCAGAAAACACTCTTCACGTGAAATAGTTTTAGCAATGGCACCATTTTTATATCTCTTTTACTTTAGGTGTTCCATTTTCCAAAATAAATTATAGCCTATATGTTGCGTGACGTTCACGCTCAGCGGTCAGTCGCGCATCTCCTTCCCCCACTTATCTCTAGAGTAGATGCGTATTTACGCTGAAAACTCAACCGTCATGCTTTTTCCGAGAACGTCTCCAACTCGCGAGACAGTGCATGATGTGCATGATCAGCGGTCAGTCATATATTCTTCACTTGTGTCTAGAGACCTGGATACCTGGTAGATGCGTAAATACGCTGAGAATGCAGGCGTGCTTCGCGATCCCAAGAAGTTTCCACGGAGCGAGTTGCAACCTCATGTTGTCGAACAGCATCAAGTCCCTCCTAACGCTCTTCGGTAGATTGTTGGGATCTTATGATCTTTAATCATTTAGCACTTTTGGAACATTGAGAAAGATTTGACCTCTTTCTAGGTATGGTTATAGTTTTATTGTGATGATACCTGATCAATTAAAATCTAAGTGGCTGCTCCCCAGCGTTACCGGGTAGGCAACCATGTAACAAAGATAAATAGAAAAGGAAATTAAACACTCAAATAACATAAGCCCGAAGGCATATTTATACGATAAAAAAAAATGGAAGTTTTGGCCAGTAGAGTCTAATTTTCAATGATATACCATCGTCATCGAAAATCAGCCCTGAACTGTTCCCGCCTTCACCGCGTGGAGGTACTTATGTTATTTTATAAATATGCAATGAAATTAGTGATAGCTTTAATTTCTATATCAAATGTATCTGATCTTCGATTTTTATAAGTCAACAGGAAATGCCTATCAGACCGAACAACTTTTGCTAAGATGTCATTCCTATGTGAGTTATGGTGTAGCTGGGCTCTTGGAGTTCCACAACAGGTGTTCCAGATCTTCGATATTTATACGTCAACAGCGAGTGCTCATAAGGCTGAACAACTCTTGCTAAGACATTCCTATATATGTTATAGTGTAGCTGGGCACTTGAAGTTCCACATCAGGTGTTCCGGATCTTCAAATTTATTGTCTCAGCAGAAAATGCTCATCACGTGGAACAATTTTTGCTATGGTACCATTTTTGTATCTCCTATAGTTTAGCTGGTCTGTTGCGGTTCTGCATCAGGTGTTCCGGATCTTCAAATTTATTCTCTCAGCAAAAAATGCTCATCACGTGGAACAATTTTTGCTATGGTACAGTCGAGTTCATTAATATATTGGCACTGTCAAGGATTCAAAATATTGTGAGCGTTGGAAAGCTCAATAAATTCTATAGAACCTATAGATCAAAAATATGTCCTCATGTGAACCGTTCAATAATATATGCTGTGCATTGTGCAATAATATGTGATCATGAACAGTTCAATAATATGTGATCATGAACAGTTCAATAATATGTGATCATGAACGGTTCAATAATATATGCTGTGCATTAGGCAAAAATATGTGATCACCCTTTTCAAAAATATAGTATTGGCTTTTATAATATCTGAGCAGGAAAAGCTTCTTATTTAAATTAATTCTATTGATATTATCTCTACATTAAAATAAAATTGTCTCTACATGCATGGGAAAGTCAATTATTTGCTCGAACAAATAAGATCTAGTTTACATTGTTACAGAAATGACAGTAGTTTCCATTGTTTTAAGCGCGTTTGAGTTTGTTTTTAAAATGAGTGTCTTTCAATCGTTGAATGACATGTGCGTCAGTTATAATTTTATTAGAAAAACATTTAACATCATTTGAAGTTGGGTGGTGCAAAATGAGCGACAACGCCGAGCAACAGGCGGCGGTTAATAAACCTGACTAATGGTGTACCACATGCCAAGGAGGACTAAATCCCTCCTAAAAGAGTGGCCATGGCGCCTTGGGAAAGCGACATGTGTATGCCCTACTTTTAAATATGAAAATATGAGCGATACGAATGTTAATTTGTCATGCGATCCGGCTAACGCCCGGCGCTCGCTGGTACCCGGGCCAGCGGGTGGGAAATATGTTACCGAAGACTGCGTGGGAGTGGGCGACCAGGCTCCCGCGACAGTGAATGCTCCTGGCAGCAAAACTAAAAAACTAACCCAACAGGCTTTCCACCCAAGCCTATTCATCACAAGACCAAGATCGTCTTCACTAGGAAACATCAACACTACTGACTCGGAGAACATGTCTACTACATCTTCAGTCAAAGATACCACAGATGATGGTGCCACTAAAGTCTGCCCTCCCCCCTGGCAAAGAGTACCTACGGACCGATACCCTAAAAGGAAAAGGCTATCCAATAGCCCAACACAACCAGAAAAACTTACCCACACAGCACAAACAGGAATCACGACTGCCAATAGATATAGTGGACTGCCTATAGATCTGACTGATGAGCCAACAGAAAACTCAGCCACTGATGTTAAAAAAGTTAACAAACCACCACCTGTTATTCTTTATGGCATAGAAGACCTATCAAAACTAACAGAGTTATTAAATAAGACTATGCCTTCCAACAGCTACTCATATAAAGTAATCAACAGAGATCAGCTTAGAGTGATAACTCAATCAACTGAAATATATAAAGAACTGATAGAACTTGACCGGACCAATGGCCTTATTGGTCATACTTTCACACAGAAACAAAACAAATGCTACAGAATAGTGATCAAAAACTTACACCACACTACCCCAAAAACGGCAATAACAGAGGAAATAGAAAAAACAGGAAACAGGGTACGAGGCGAAATCATTTGTGCAGTATCTAGAAAAAACAAAAAACCCTTAAACATGTTCTTTGTTAACATCGAACCTAGCCCTAACAACCGAGAAATAAAAAGTATAGAAAGCATATACCATACGAGAGTGAAGATTGAAGATCCAAGGAAATCAAATGAAGTTCCACAGTGTGCCAGGTGCCAACAATACGGGCACACCAAAAACAATTGTATGAGACCCTACAGGTGTGTCAAATGCGCAAAAGGACACAAAACCACGGACTGTCCAAAGAAAGATCGGAACACGCCAGCTACTTGTGCCCTCTGCCAAGGTGATCATCCGGCCAATTATAAGGGTTGCCAAGTGTACAAGGAGATTCGCTCACGGAAGATGGCTCAAGCGGACAATAGGAAAGTTCTACTAGAAAAGGTGAAGAAGTCCACTAATACGTTTACACCCCAACCAGAAGACTTCCCATCTATAAAACCCAGATACACTACACAACAGTCTATAAATAACCAGGAAAGAAACACTCAACACTTACCTGGAGACATACATAACAATGCCAATAACAACTACTGGAGTAGAAAAACAGAGAAAAAACAATCTCAGCCAACAAGCTCACTAGAGCAAATTATAATAAAACAGTCGGAGAAGATAGATATCCTAATCCAACAAATAGGGACCCTAATGGGTCTTCTTACAACATTAGTAGCCCAATGTAAAAAATGAAGTTCCTACGCATTGCTGCGTGGAACATAAATGGCTTATCTCCGAATAAGCAAGAGGTAGAGCTATTCATAAACCACAACAGTATAGATGTATTACTGATTTCTGAAACACATATGACAGACCAAAAAGCGATTAAAATCAAAGGATGCAATGTATACTACGCCAATCATCCAGATGGCACGTCACATGCTGGGGCCGCTGTCGTAGTCAAGGAACACATAAGACACCATGTCAACCTAAACTTCACACATGCACATATACAGGCGGCAATAATATCTATAGATGACTGGCAGGGCTCATTGAACCTGGCTGGAGTATACTGCCCCCCACGACATCGAATAAATGAACAAATGTTCACTGACTTCTTCCACACACTTGGTGGCAGATATATTGTAGGGGGAGACTGGAACTCAAAACACGTTTTCTGGGGATCTCGTCTAACGACGACAAGAGGTCGAGAACTTAAAAAGGCTATTGATAGTAATGGCCTCAACGTAATATCTACAGGAGAACCAAGCTACTGGCCATCAGATCCCAACAAAACTCCAGATCTTATTGATTTCTTCATTACCAAAAGGATGTCAGGACTCTATACAAAAGTCGAATCATGCCTGGATGGTTCATCAGACCACACACCTGTGATATGCACATTAAGTACCACAGTCATCTGGAAAGAACCACGCGAAACCCTATATAACTATAAAACCGACTGGGTGGCATTTAGAGATCATATTGATGGAAATGTCAATCTGTGTATACCTCTTAAAACGGTAGATGAAATAGAGCACGCTACGTGGTGTGCCACTAGCCTAATACAAAATGCGGCCTGGCTATCAACGCCATACTTAGCATCTATACCACAAACTCAGGACACCACTCTGGAAATACGAGAAATGATAGCTGCAAAGAGAAGACTAAGACATCAGTGGCACACGAGCAGGAATCGTCAAGATAAAAAGGCACTTAACAAAATGCAAAAAGATCTAAAAGAAATTTTAAGAGAAAATGAGAACAGCACTCTGCAAGATAAACTAAAGAATCTATCTCCGAACAAAGCAGATGATTACACACTTTGGAAAATAACCAAATCGTTAAAAAGGCCAAAGGAACACATGCCTCCACTTAGACAAACAAATGGCAACTGGTCTCGAAAACCTCAAGATAAAGCAGAGTTGTTTGCTAACTACTTAAAAGACGTGTTCAAACCTAATGAACCTGACAGTACGCACACCGAAGAGGAAATAGACAAAATCTTGAACAGCGACCAACAAATGTCTCCGCCACTAGCACCAGTGACACCGTCAGAAGTCAAAAAGGTTATCATGCACTTGAAACAAAAAAAGGCACCAGGGTTTGATCTGATAACGGCAGAAGTTCTTAAACAACTACCAAAAAAAGGCATTGTCCTGCTGACAATACTCTTCAATGCAATGCTGAGATTACAACATTTCCCAGACTTATGGAAGGTATCTACCATAAACATGGTGGCTAAACCAGCAAAGCCTCCTACAGAGGTATCATCGTACAGACCCATAAGTCTCCTTCCCTTGCTGTCGAAGGTTTTTGAAAAACTGGTCCTAAAACGCCTTCTACCAGTCCTAAAGGAACAAAAAGTGATACCAGAGCACCAATTCGGTTTTCGCGCAAACCATGGGACTACAGAACAGGTTCACCGAGTAGCTCACACAGTTCGGCAAGCACTAGAAAGAAAGGAATACTGTTCAGCTGTGTTTCTTGATATCCAGCAGGCCTTTGACCGCGTGTGGCACAAGGGCCTCCTATACAAGCTAAAGCTAAATCTTCCAAATACTGCATACATGCTGCTAAAGTCCTACCTGCAAAATCGCCTGTTCCAAGTCAAATATGAAGATAGTCTCTCGTCTATCCACCAAATTGAAGCAGGAGTCCCACAGGGTTCTGTGCTGGGCCCTGTCCTATATACTATATACACTGCTGACTTACCCACAACAGAGGAAGTGGTAACTGCGACTTATGCAGATGACACTGCAGTCCTCTCTTGTAGCAAAGACCCAAACAGAGCATCCACGAAACTTCAAGAATGCCTGGACGAAATTGGAATATGGCTGAAAAAGTGGAGAATCCGCGCAAGCCCGGCAAAATCGGTACACATTACGTTCACACTGAAGAGGGGGGACTGCACACCAGTGACGCTTGACGGTGCCACCTTACCAACTGACCAAACAGTTAAATACTTAGGCATGCATCTAGATAGGAGACTCACTTGGAGAAACCATATAAAAGCCAAAAGAGAACAAGCTAGCAAAAAGTTTGGAGATATGTACTGGCTACTGGGCAGGCAGTCAACACTGAGTCTGGAAAATAAACTCCTCATATACAAATGTATCCTGAAACCGATCTGGGCGTACGGCATCCAACTCTGGGGATCAGCGAGTCACTCAAATGTTGAAATCCTCCAGCGCTACCAGAACAAAGTATTAAAGAACTTAGTAAATGCGCCATGGTTCACACGGAACACGGAAGTGCATGAGTATCTGGAAATCCCGACAGTCAAGGAGGAAATAGAAAGATCTTGTGTATCTTACAAACAACGTCTAGAACGACACAGCAATCACCTAGCTACACAGCTCATATACACAAACAGCAGCTTATCCCGGCTGAAACGAGCGCGATTAGCCTCAATATAAATACTTATATGTATAGTGAAAAGCTAGGGTTGACACATTGCAGGATGTGCATTCTCCCAAAAAGCTACTGAAATGACATCAAATCTGATTAAAGCCACGAGGCTGATTGTAGATTTATACAAAAAAAAAAAAATTTGAAGTTAATCTAGCCAGTGACAAATGATGTAGCAAACTCCTTGACCATGCAATTTTAAGATTCATCATTCAGAGTAAAATTATCTTTATTACGTAAGTAATAAGGTTGAATTTAAATTACATTTACTTGTTTAGATATTATTGTATTTATGTGTGCCAAAGAGATTTATAGTTTATTGAATGTCTTTGATGTGTGCATACATAATTGTGAATCCTACAATGTTCAGATAATATGATCTTAATGTTGTTCATATAATAATGTGCTTTTGGCTGTATACATGTTACTGAGAAAAACCAGTCACATATTAATGAATCTAAATCTTGACCACAATTTAATGATGCTTTAGTTGTCACAATGTTATGTTTTTTTTTGACGGTCATATATTTTTGAAGCCTGAAAGGGCCAATATATTAATGAACTCGACTGTACCATTTTTGTATCTCCTATAGTTTAGCTGGTCTGTTGCGGTTCTGCATCAGGTGTTCCAGTTTCCAGGATAAATTATAGCCTATGTGTTGCCCAGACTTAATATCTATACAACAACAAAAAAATCATTCAAATCCGTCCAGTAGTTCCGAAGATTAGCGCGTGCAAACAAACAGACAAACAGACAAACAGACAGACTTTTTTTTTTGGATTCGTGCTCTATTACTGTTTCTAAACCCCCCTCAATTATTATTTTTTAAATATATTCAATGTACAGACACAGTTTTTTTACAGTCTTATTATATGTATAGATTAGAGTTTAGTTGGTTCAACTTCCGGTTTAGGTATAAGTTTGTCGAGAAATCTGTGAATGTACCTACATACTTTTATTTCTTTTTACGTAAAATAGAATTAAAAGTTGTTTACCTTCGGTACCTACTATTTTTTTTGTAGGTAGGTATCTCTTATTTATATAGATAGGTACTCAGTGACGGAATTTAGAATAAATATTCTTACTTTTCATGTATTCCATTGCGATTCTTAGCTCTCTTAGCTTTTATTTCTTTTACGTAAAATAGAATTAAAAGTTGTTTACCTTCGGTACCTACTATTTTTTTTGTAGGTAGGTATCTCTTATTTATATAGATAGGTACTCAGTGACGGAATTTAGAATAAATATTCTTACTTTTCATGTATTCCATTGCGATTCTTAGCTCTTCTCTATCGCAACTGATATCCAATACAACAGTGCCACATGTCAGCATTTGCGGAATACATTCTTCTTTTGGTACAATCCTGGCCACGTTATCTAAAGTCTTGGTCTTAGAGTTGGTTACAGTTCCTAGAAAGTATGGCAACAACAAGCAACAAATTACCTAAGTAGTTAATTATAGAATAATACTCCGAGTATTATTCTATAATTAACGACTTAAGTAATCAGTACGAAGAGAAACGACGAGAAGTCCAGGTTTCCTCACTATGTTTTCCAACCGATGTCGATGAATGATGAATAGGTAAGTATACGAGTATTATACTCGTATACTTACCTATTGGCCACCTACCTACCAGCTACTGTCTAAATTTTTCTTAGACATCATCGACATCGGTTGAAAAACATAGTGAGGAAACCTGGACTTCTAGTAAATATAAGTCTAAAATTGCCAATCCGCTTTGAGCAAGCGTGGTGCATGATCAATGCTCGTGCCTTCTGCATTCTCTCTACGAGAAGAGGCCCTGCAGTGATATTAACGGGCCGGTACTATACCTACCTACCGAACGAGTTGTAGACACAAAATTACAGCCTATGAAAACAACGATACGGGGCCGCGGCAGACCACGTAGGAGATGTCGGGGCGACCAGTTTTTCTAGAGAAATGGACAGAAGTAAATGGAAAAAGGCATTTGCCCAGCAATGGGACAGTATACAATAAATAAATATTCCACAACTTTCACAAAACGCCATTTGATCCCAAACTAATCTGAGCTTGTGCTATGAGTATAGTTAGTTACCTACTAAGTAGATACCTACTGACAAACACAATTACTTACTTATCTTTCTAAATACATACATATTATAGATAAATTACACACCCAGAAAGAGAACAAATAATCGTGCTCATCACACAACCAATTCTCTGGTGTGGGAATCTAACCCACGACCTCTGGCGTAGGTAGCAATTAGGGCCACTTACCTACCACTAGACCAACAGCCCTGTCAAAGTATGGGTTACACTTTCTAGAGTTCTTGTTGCGTTGAATAAGTAGGAGGTACCTACCAATGTACTTAGTAAATACGTATACCTACCTACATATTCTTACTAGCCACCCACGGCTCACGATTTAAGGGTTGAGTAAGAAAGGGCGTAAATAAGCTACAATTGAATATTAGTAAATTGCATATTACGTACCTATGATTTCATAAGGCTGTTCAGGCTCAGGAACAACTGAAATTGCGTCTTCCCCAATGAGAGTAAGTGAAGAAGGTTTTGACGCTGCATTTTTTTCAGTTATGAACTTTGATACTTCCTTCAGTATATACTTTCCATGGTAGGAATCTAGATCGTTTATAAAATATCGCTTGAATGAGAACAAGTTTCCGGCATTTTCCGAAGACTTTTCTGAAGAAAGCTTTTCAGTGGATTTCCTCATTTTTCCAAATACTAAGGTACTTAAATAGATTTTTAGTGCTTCAGTTGTCAATTTCTGACATAACCTATGACGCAAAAGGAAAACATGCAAATGAGTTCAGCCTAAAAAAAAACAAAACTAAGTAAGGAGGATTTAATAACAGTAAGTAGGTACCTACCTAAGTTTGAAAATCACAAGCAACATTTATTTTATTATCACAGAAAATTAATAGGTACTCCTAACGGACATTATATTTCACTCTTTTTAGAACCCTGCCAAGAGTGCCAAGGATTATTATGATTATTATTTTGATACGCTTACATTTCTCGGAACCCTTGGGTTTGGGTTCCGGACCTTTAGAAGGCGTACGAGGGGCCTAAGCCAACTCGCAGAGGCCCTTTGTCGTTTTTAATGCACTGAGGCACCAATCGCAGATTTTCCCTATATGCATTATGCAAATGCACTCAAGGAAAACCTACGACTAGTGCAGGACTATTGCAGACTAAAGCAACAAATGTATTGGGCTATGGGTTAGGGGTGGATAAGGTGAACTGGTTACCTAGTACTATGGAAGGACTATGGCCCCTGCCTCATCAATGCTTTATAAATACACGAATAAAATGGCAGGGGGTGACTTGCACACTCAGTAATGGTCCCTCTGAAACGGCCGCTAGCACACAGTGACGTAGCGACAAGAGGGCAACATAACCTGAGGTGCTTGAGGAGTGGAGAGGCATTCCACGGCTATCAGGACAATCCCGGAAGTACGGTCAAGATCCCTACCAGCACCTTACTGGAATGCTTCCTTCCTCCGAGCACGTTTGCTCTTGCGAATCTCCACTCTAGCCGGCCAACTAAGGCAAGAAAGAGGTAGGAGCTCCGTTCCTCGTCAGTGCTCACTCTGCCGGGCCAATAAAGGCAAGCCAGAGATGAGGAACAAGACTTCTCCCGGGAGATCGGGTCCGTGGGGTCGCTACTGCCCAACAGCTCGCCACAAGCTGCCCTGCGGGGTATTATTATTATTATTATGGAGACCGTATGTCCAAGACGGAGTGAATGTAGGATATTAATTATATCCATAAATAAAACATAATGTGCCTCTTTATAAATAAACAATTGGTATAATTATTATTAGTTTGTTTATAAATCGGGTAAGTAAGTAGTAATAAATCAACGCACCCTAACTAGGTACCTATAGTTAGGGTGCGTTGATTTATAATACTTAGTTTTTTAACCACCTTCAAAATCGGCCTTATTGAGATTGGTCCTCAATTAGCTGTACTTTTTAACCGACTTCAGGAGGAGGTTCTCAATTTGATCGGTATTTTTTTTTTTATGTATGTATGTATGTACACCGATTACTCCGAGATTAATGATCCGATTTACTATAATATTCTTTTTGAGTTCGATGCTGAATAGCTGCCATTTGGTCCCATAAAAATATAACATAGTTTGACCCGGTAGTTTTCATTTTATGAACAATTTTATGAAAATTCAATTTATTTTTGAACGCTTTTTTCTATGTATGTTTACCGATTACGCTGAGATTTATGTACCGATTTACGTGATTCTTTTTTAGTTTGATGCGGTTTAGTGTCTTTTTGGTCTCATTAAAAAGTTACATAGTTTGGGAATTTTACTTTTTCATTTCATCGCGAACAGTTGTTGTTTATTTGTTTGATTTACTATGTAAATATGTGTTGTAGAAATGGATAATAATTTATCATCTAGGTATGTAAAAATAATAACTAAAAATTGTTAAATAAAAACTTTTTTACAAAAAATACAACCGACTTCAAAAAACACTAACCGGTGTAAAATAACTCTAAATTCGGAAGTCGGTGGCCAATCATGAATGAGACAAAACCACCAAAGCCACAGACTTCCTAATTTAGAGTTATTTTACACCGGTTAGTGTTTTTTGAAGTCGGTTGTATTTTTCGTAAAAAAGTTTTTACCATAGTAGGTACCTATGTTACTCTTGGAATGATGAAAAACATGTTTATGAAAAATTACAGTCATTTTAAGGCCGCCGACGGGCCAAGAGGTCGTAGCTCTAGCTCCCAATGCAAAGGCAACTTGAACGAAAGAAATGATGGTTGGCAGTTTGGGGACTTGGGCTATCTGCTATGACCTCGGCGTAATCACTATTGGACGTAGGCAATCTAAAGAGCTAATAAGTTTAGAGTGATCACTCAGATCTTTCCTACTCTCTTTCGGCCCGGATCTCAAAAAGTTCTTAAAATAATAAGATATAACGTAAAAATTAACCGATTGATTTTTAATTGGTATGTACAGACGCCAGCACATCAAGTTACCCTAATATGTCAAATTTTCCCAATTGAATATGAACCTTATTCTGTTTGCCATAAAGTTGAAAAACGATCAAAGAAATTTGACACATTGGGGTAACTTGATGTGCTGGCGTCTGTCTGCACCTACCTAGTAAGTATGTAAAGTCATGATGAGTCGGTGGTTAAGGCCTCGTCTCTCATACACGATGGTCTTGGCTCAAATCCCGGCAACCCGCGTGACATTTCTAATACGTATGTAAGTAGTCCTACTTTCCAAGTTTATCTTGGACATCACTGACATCAGTACCTAGGGTAAAAACATCGTGAGGATTTCCTGGATTTTTAACTAGTTTGAGTCTGAAATCGCCAACCCGCTTTGAACAAGATTGGTGATTAACGCTCGTTCCTTTATGTATGGGAAGAGGCCTTTGCCCGGCATTGGGACAGTTAGGTGCAGGCTGGTATTATTTTTAACGTAAGTATGTCTTCTCTTCGTTCCATGTGATTAGTAACTAACCTGGGGCTCGAGTCTGCCATTGCAATCGTGTCTCAATGACCGGTCATTGATCGAATATTTGACAACTTTGACAGTTTTTGGTATAGGAAATGTGTCATAAGTTTGACGTTATACGTCAAAAATCGATCATTGACCGGTCATTGAGACACGATTGCAATAGCAGACTCGACCCCCTGGTATCAGACTTTCTATGCCGCACATGGGTCTCCGACTTGCCGTCGATATATATCTCTATCCCGTCCCATCGTAAGGCAGATTACAGCTGCCTGGAATATTAATGCAACAACGTGATGACCACAACTGCTCTTCCTTGAGCTTCACCGAAAGAAGATGAGATTTATAAGCAATAATAAGTATTTCATTTGAAAAGAAACTCATCACATGAAATAAAATAAATATTTTATTATAATCCAATAAGTAGTATCATAATATTCTAAAATAATGCGAATAACAATAAACGCCAGTAAAAGTAAGTACATAATCCGTTTTTTTTTTTATATTACATCTAAAAACATTAAAAGTCAAGTAACATATTGCATACAGAAAATAACTGTTTTAAATAATATATTCTGTAATTTAGTCGTTTTGAAGCATCTAATGCGACGTCCAGGCAGAGGTGGTGGCAGTCTTGGGCAAATTAATAGTATTTTTCATAATATCATACAATTACTGTCAGTTTTCAGTAATATGTATTGTATCCGACTTAATGCAAGTACGATGACTGTTTAGCTGTCCGACACCGCCTGTCGCCGCCTTTGTCTGACCAACACATTAAAAGTTCAAATAAAAAGTGCGCGTTACGTAACTAATTTAAATCAAAGAGGGTAGATTAGACTGCCGCGTGTGAAACTATCAACTGGTAAAAACTCATGAACTTAAGATAAATTTAATTAGTCCAGTAGGTATATAATTTTGATTGATATGAGGGCTATGCAGGTCGGAAACTTCGTAATTAACACGTGTAAGAAAACAAGCAATAGGCACCAGCTTGCATCCGTTACGGCTATGAGCAGAAATGCAGTTACACTTTGTTACCGACTTTAATAAGCTACAAACGCCTAATTTCAACTAGCGAAATGTAGGTGTGTAGCTATACTTTTCGGTTATAAACGTTAAATTTTCCCAAGGCGTAGCCACACTTTGAAAATGAGACTTAACTTTACCCAAGGCGTAGCCTCACTTCGGCCATTAGACTTAACTATACCCAAGGTATAGCCGACTTTCGGCCGTATTAGCTTCACCTTTAGGTACCCAAGGAGTAGCCACACTTCGGCTATTAAACTTCATTTTACCCAGGGCGTAGCCGCATTTCAGCTATTAGCCATAATTTAATCCTCAACACATTTCGGTTTTAGCCGCAAGATAACAATAGTATATTGATAGATACCTACAATTATTAAAAGTATATCGTTGGTCACAGTATATGGTTGAGACTGCTTTGTACATTTTTAATTGTAGACATAACATGTATAATTTAACGATAAACGTTCAATAACTAATAATCATGGTTCGATTTATAATAATCGGTCATTATATTGTTCCCAAACACCTTTAAACATTCATTAATTGGCACGATATTTGTAACATGAAAATCTTAATATAGTATCAACATAATTATATTAAAAATAATACCTATGCAACTGTAAAGTTCTATTTAAGACATGCAAAAAATCCAAGAAAAATCTTCATTAGACATGTTTCTCTGTCTATGATTGGTCGCATCACCAAAATTTTTTTAATTAAAACTTCAATTACGAATATTCATATAATAAAAGAAACACCATATTTTTCTAAAAAGTTTAGTACTGAGATAAATTTTATGCTTATCTAACGACGCGTAAACTCAATGTAAATCGATGCGGTTTAGTTATTAATTTATTGCTGTAATTTTCCTGTGCTAACAGTAACCAGTTTACTCTATTGGTAGGGTATATTTACCTACAGAGAAATACTTATATTTATTGTTTGTAACAACTAGTGAAAAATCTTCCTGTGTGGAATTTGAAGACCAGTAATCTTGATTGTAAAATCGATTTCATTCAAGGTTCTGAGTGTATTACAAATGGCAATTTTATGAACTATGGCATGGCACCTATCCTCCTAGTTGTTTCGTTTCCTAATACTGATATGTTGTACTTAATGCTAGGTGTATAAGTGTACAGAATGATTGAATAAGGACGGCTTCAAAAATACTATCACTATTTTAGGCAGGATATTTTATAACCAGTGCGTTAATTGTACAAATTGGTCTAATATTCGAGGAAGCAACCTTGTGGGCTGGTAGCTTTTTAAAAGAGAGAAGCTGTATTCTTAAGTATTAAAGTTGGCATTTTTTATTATCTTGTTGATATGTTGCACTGATTAAAAATAATCAGTATAAGTAAATAAAAGGAATGTATAGATATCTCATCTCTAGATATAAAAATACTAGGTTAATAATTTGTCAAGAATAAATTCTCTTAAAAATAATTATGCTCAGAGCTCAGACTCAGTGCTAAGAGAATGAAAAAATTCTCAAATGTTTCAATATAATGCTAAGTACAATAGTTAAGTACATGGAAATATTTAAATATGAATTATGGTACATATTATAAGTATCGATATCTACTTAGTACACCCAAGCGGAATGAAACCTGCTGACCCATTTTGTTAAATATATTGTGGTAATAAAGGCATCATCTCGCTTTAGGTTTCCATCGAAACTTTGAAAGCGAAAATTCATATCATTAAGAAATTATATGTACTAGACAAGGAATGTACCATTCTCTGAAGTCTTTTGGGCGAACTAGTTTACCCTAGGTTTAGCTAGTTGGTTTTAACACACTTTGGACGGACTAATTTCTCCTAGGGCATACTCGATTATTTAAAGTTTTCGACATATATGCAGTCTCAGTAATTTCAGATGTGGCAACAATATTAATCTGCTAAATTACTTCATCTACTTAAAAGTAAAATATTACACTATTTTTTTTCTGATTTCATTGTCTTACTTTTTAAAATAGGCGATTTTGTAAGGCACTACATAATAATTCAATTACTTATAAGCAACACATGCAATTCTACCCTATATTCTACCCTATGTTGTCATTTTTTATAAAATTTTTAACAATAATGGTTGTCTTTAAACCTTTTAGTTTAGCTACAACTGTGTGGTAATAACTGACTTACGATGAATAATTGTAATTTCCTTTTCCCCAATGCCTGAAGGAGAGCTTGGCTCGGAGGAGACAAGCCAAGGAGACAATGACGATATAGGTTGCACTTTGGGAGTCAAATCTTCTTTTTTCTCTAGTGGCTTAGGTGATGCTAATTTCGCTTGATTATGAGGTGGTTCCACCACTACAATTGATACATATTGCGAATTGATTGGATTTGTGGGCTCATTCAATATTTTTGGTGAAGGGGTTGACGGTATAGCTAGATTTATGTTAGTGGACTCATTTATTACCTTCACCTCGTTTTCTCTAGCTTTTAAAATGTTATTACATTTTAGCTGGCCAGGTGGCAAGGCTTTGGTAGATGAAAGATAACATTTAGTTTGATTATTAGGAACTTCTTTGTCACTTGCCGAATCCAACTGATCTCTCTTTGCTTCATTTTTGGAATCATCACTGTTCAACTTTTCTTTAACTAAGCTCATAAGGAGATCATTCAGTGGATTTGATTCTGTGACAGGTGAACAGCTGCAAGCAGGTTTATTAATCACAAGTTGAGTTAGATTATTCTTCTTTTCCTCATTTAGAGATTTATCCATTTTGAAGAGCACTTTGTTACTAATAGCATCATCTTTCGACATCAACACTTCTTCAGCTGGTTCTTCATTTAGAAGGTTCTTTGGTGATGGTTCACCAATCTCAGGTTTAGACTCTGTGTCAATGAGGGTGGACTTCTGGGATTTAGCACTACTCTTCCTTGATAGAGTATCAATTTCTGGTACTAGCACTGCTGTAGTATCAGATGATGTGCTAGGGAGATCATTAATTGCCTCAGATGGTGCCGTCTCTGGTTTTACTACACTTTGTTTCTCTCGTTCCCTCAAGACATGGCTCTGACGACGCGCAAATCTTTGACTAGGTCGCCTTTCAAACTGGACCGTACGTCGGGCGCGATTTTGTTGAGTAGTCTGATATTCAGTTTTCCCAGAGTATTGAAATCGAGAACCCATTCTGAAGAAGTTTTGTCGTGCTGAAGGTCCTTTCACAGGTGCTCTCAAGCGGAAGAAAGTGTGGTGTTCCACAGCACACTTCCAAAGATGTTTACAAGCTTTTTCATTATGCAGTCTAAATACGAAGGTATGCTCTTGTTCTCGTCCTTGGTCATCATCTTCAACCACAACCAAAGTAAGTTTCTTTTTCTTAAAATCCAACTTACTAATCTTAGGCCAGAAGAATAAACCAATTTTTTGAGGTCCTTCAAAGACAAGGATGCCTGTTGGTGTTAATCCCAAATGATATTCACATCCATCTTTGCCTAAGACAATGTGCATGTCAACACCATACATTTCAAGCCACTTTGCTTTGTTCAAATAGTTAACTTCAGCTTGTGCTGGAGTTAGACCTTTACACTTCTTGTACTCATCTAATATTTCAATCTCCATTTCTTCAGTTTGATTAGGCACAAACCTAAACTCGGACACAGTAGCGGGAGTGTGTACATTTTCATCAAAATCTCCTAGCTCAGACTGTAGGGCTAATGCAGCTAATTCAACTGCTGTAGAGTGTGGGCACTCAAGCTTGCTCTCTAATATATCTTTCTTCAATTGCAAGAAGAACTGATATCTAGTTAATTCTTCCCTTAAGTTATTGGGTTCAGATGAATAAAATTTTACTTTGAGCCGTAAAGTGTAAGGTGGTCCTATCTTGACTTGCTTTTTAATGGTTTTAGTCGGGTCCAACCAATGTTTCACATTATGGGTGTCAGTAAACTGCAGTCCAAAATAATCTTTTTCTATCAAATCTAAGGAATAAAATACTTGTTCATAAAGGTCATTTGCACTGGCTTTTTTTGATAGGTTAATGGACAGATCTGTGTCATCAAGTAATAATACTTTGCATTGTATCAAATTTTTGTTGCTTGAAGCCTTTTGGGTTTGTTTATTGCGGTTTTGACTTGATGATCGCCCTCTTCTGCTCAGAAAGCGCAACATCCTTAATCAGGTGACACCTGAAAAAACAGGAAATTTAATTCCAACTAATAAATTATGTTAAAAACCTCTAAAGGTATCTGGATAATTAAATATAAGTAGTAAAAGCTGCTAAGAAACACATTAAGTGATGGCGATTACAGTAAAGATATATAATCCCTGCTTGCTTTTAATCATCTAATAATATTGTGAAAAAGCTTTGGTTCTGAAAACATAATCTAATTATAAGAATATGTTTATTACACAGTTGTGGCCAGTTGATATTGATAAAATTAAGTGTAACATTTTGAAAGCTAGTTTTTAGAGCCAACAAGACAATCAGTCAAAAAATACAAAGGCTTACTCGGAACTTGAAAGTTCGTTGGTATGGTTTATGTTGCAAACAAGTTTATCACTAGTGTTTTGACATCATTCCATTTCAATGGAAACAGTACGGTAAATATCTGCTTACGGAATATGAAACAACAATACCTTTGTTACACTGTTAAAAACACACACTACAATTAAGATTTTAGATTTCCAGCGGTTTCAAAGTTTATTTCAACTTGACTCACAGTCACTAAAATAAGTTGGTACAACGATCCAGGCAATCCAGCACGCCAGTATTACGCCAGCCAGCTAGCGCCACCCACTAACTTAACTAGAACTACGTAATATAAACTACGTACGAAGGAACATAGAGTCACAAACTACTAAATACTAATAGTGATGAGCTAAGCCAACTTAGCCAACTGCCACAGAGTACATTTACCAACTGCTTAACTACGTCACGCATCACTTTCATTGAATGATTGATTGGTCACATTACTAAATAAAGAAGCATATTCACCAGCCCACGCTTGTAAATTAGACAACCCATTCATTGAGCCCATCTCAAACTCGATGCGCAAAGAGTGTGCAAAAATAAAAGAATATTTGGTGTAAGCGACAGGGTAGCCCGCGAATTTAAAATTTTGATTGCGACACAAAATGATTTGCGACTGTAACAAAATATATTGCTTGATGTACTAGATACAATATTTTCCCTGAGACCAAAGTATTGTAAGTCGAAACAAACATGGTTCGAGGTTAACCTCTGTACTTCGCAATGTTTATTAGCATGATTTATGCCACACATAAGTTAACCCAAGAAAAAGACAACGAACTAGTTTGAACGACCGAAGCGAGCTTAAAATAATCAAAAAATCTCAACATAAAGCCAGGGGGTCGAGTCTGCTATTGCAATCGTGTCTCAATGACCGGTCAATCAAACTTATGACACATTTCCCTTACAAAAACTGTCAAAGTTGTCAAATATTCGATATGACCGGTCATTGAGTCACGATTGCAATAGCAGACTCGAGCCCCAGGACTGGCGAAAAACACATGTTTTTCGCCAGTCCTGGGTTTCTTATTATCGATGATTTTTTCTCTGAGAAGGGCTCCACAATTATTTTAAATCTTATTTAGTATTTTTAGGAAACTACGTTGAAACGGTAATCCAGAGAAATATTAGCAAGCGAGTCGATACTATAGGGGGGGGGGCAGCTAACCCCTCCCCCCCTTGGAATCACCTGCACCTTCCCTGGGTACGCCCATGGATTCACACACACTACATACTTGGTAGATTTTGATGTTTCACAACAGAAACATCGATATTTTTGATCCATCGTTTACTTCCCTAGCCTTGGCCACGGGCCACCAAGGGGCAGGTGACGGCGCGGGGAAAGGGGAAATAGCGATGGGCCGAGTCGACTTTTTGGCAACTCGAGTAACTCGAGTTGACTCGCTTCCCAACTCGGGTTGCAACTCGAGTTGACCCGCTCACGTCGCCACTTCGTCCGTCCGAGTCAGTAAATAAATACTCAACTCGGTGCATCGTTCCGCGCGGCGCGGGTTGTTAGTTTGCTACGTTCACGGTTCGCCGGGTTGTGTCAGGCCGGCGGGCTGCTGGGGGACCCCCCACAGCGCATACGTCCTCGTCGTGTCCCCTGGAAACTGCCCAGTTCTGACCACCGTAACGGAGTGGCAGACTGGGTAGGCCAAAGTGCGCTGTGCATCGTAGCTAAACACATAAGCCTTGCAGAGCTACGAACAAGTCGTGATCGCCATGTCGACCCCTAGGCGGGACGCCTCCGGGCGATTTTTAAAAACGAAGAAGGGCCCTTCTCAGGGCCAACCCGGCGCTCAGGCGCCCGAGACTAGCCGCGCGCCGTCTGCGGCCAGCTCTGTCGAAAGGAGTGAGTCGTTTGGGTCTCTTTTGGACTCAGACGACTCACTTTTTCTGTCGGACGTCGAGGACTCCCGGCCGCGAAAGCGAGCCCACCAGAGCGGTGGGTCCGGGGGCTCCTCGGCCTCCACGTCGACGGGGCTGCCAAAGGCGAAAAAGCCGACGGTCGCACCAGCGACCCATACCGTTGGGCTAGCTGACGCCCAGCGGAAGCTGGACCTTGCCCGGCGCGCTCAGCTCCAGGAGGAGCTGGAGGAGCGCGTCGCGGCAAAGGAGAAACGAGCCCAGTCCGCCCGGGGCGGGTCCGGGTACGGCGCGTCCCACGTGCTGTACGCGGACCACTCTCTGGCGGAGCTCGAGAAGATGGCGGACGAGGACAAGGAGGGGATCGTAGAGGTCGCCTCCAAGTCCTCAAACTTGAAGGGCACTTTTCAGAAGGCCCTCAAGTGCCGGGCCGCGAGCCTGCGCGGGGTCGTCGCTGAGCTGCTTCAGCGGACGGCCACCGACGAGACGCGGCAACTGCAGGCGAAGGTCGATCGCCTGCAGTCGGAGGTCAGCCAGCTGCACCAGAAGCTGGCTGAAGCCACGGCCCGGCCACAACAGGCCGCGACGAGCCCTGCCGCAGAGGCCCCCCCCTCCAGCCGCAACCTTGAGGATGTCATCCGCAAGGTTGTGATGGAGGAGCGGGCCTTCACGCGAGCCTGCCTGGCGGGGATCGAGGACCGGCTCCTTCCGGAGACGCGCCTCCGACCGCCGCTTGCGGCGGACAAGAGGCGAGACCGGGTGGAGCCGGTGCCTCCTACCCCACAGGCCGAGGGCACCCTTTTGGAGGTCCCCCAGCAGGAGGAGGACGCCCTTCTCCCTGCGACCACACCGTCCAACGAGTGGACGGAGGTGAGGCGCAAGGGGAAGGGTAAGGGGAAGAAGTCGGCGGCGGCCGTTCCCGCTGCTGCCGCTTCTGTCGCCACTGCCAGCCAGTCGCCTGCGACCTGCAAAGGCAAGGCGAAGGGGAAAGGGAAGGCAAAGGCGCGGCTGGTCCCCCCTAAAACCGCAGCAGTCGTGGTGACCCTCACCGCGGAGGCTGCGGGGCGAGGGGAGACCTACATGTCCGTGCTGGTGCGGGCACGCGCCAATGCCAACCCTGCCCAACTGGGCTTAGGCACTGTGACCTGCCGGCGGACTCAAGCCGGGGCTCGTATTTTCGAGTTCCCGGGAGCCGAGGGGGGTGCCCGCGCGGACCTCTTTGCAGCCAAGCTGCAGGAGGTCATCGCGGACACCGCCAAGGTGGTCCGACCGGTAAAGTCAGCGGTCATAGAGGTGGCGGAGTTGGACGACTCCGTCACCAAAGAGGAGGTGGTGGCTGCGGTGGCGGCGATTGGGGGCTGCGGTGGCGGCGATTGGGGGCTGCGACGTCGCTGCGGTGCAGGGCCGGGATATCCGGCCCGGCCGCGGCGGCTTGGGCGCGCTTCGCCTGCGGTGCCCAATCGCTGCTGCCAAAGCCGTTCTTGCCAAGGGCCGGCTTACAGTCGGCTTCAGTGCGGGTGCGGTCCGGGCTCTCGCCGACCAGCCCATGCGGTGTTTCCGGTGCTTCGGCATCGGACACACCCGGCCGCTGTGTCCGTCTCCGATCGACAGGTCGGACACGTG
This sequence comes from Euplexia lucipara, assembly GCA_921972225.1. Lineage (NCBI taxonomy): Eukaryota > Metazoa > Arthropoda > Insecta > Lepidoptera > Noctuidae > Euplexia > Euplexia lucipara. The sequence continues at coordinate 11,907,046 of OV179144.1, forward strand.
CCTGCGCTGCGGCAAGGACGGTCACAAAGCCGCCTCCTGCGGGGCCGCCACGCCACACTGCGCAGTGTGCGCCGCCAGTGGCCGCCCAGCGGGCCATGTGATGAGGGGGAGGAAATGTCTTCCTGCCCCCAAGCGGGGCAAAGCTGCCGCTGCCACTGGCGCCGCTCCTGCGGCGGTTTCGGAGGGTGGTGCGATGTCCGACTAACTCAGGTCGGACGTCGCATCGCACCGGCGTCGCGGTCTTCCGCGGACTCTCCTCCCCTCTCGCTCTAGAGAGGGGAACGGGATACGCGGCCGCCGCGCCGCCGGTGGATCGTGAGGATCATCCTCAAGGTGGCGACGGGCGGGCGATAGGCGCGGGGGCGCCTACGCCCGCATTGCACCCGTCACCGCCCCGCCGGGCAATCGTCGGCGGGGACTGGACGAAAAGGCTCTGCCGGATTCCCAGTCCCCTCCAATCAGGACGAAGCGGGAACAACGCTGGTGGTTTTTAGTGGGTATACCGGGTCAGACCGGGGAGTCCCACATACCCCCCCCATCCCCCGATGGGAGGGTATGCGTAATGCATTTTCCCCAGCGTGAAAAAAAAAAAAAAAAAAGGCCGGCGGGCTGCGTGGCGCCGAGTCAATGGTAGTTAAATAAAATTGAGCCCGTCCAAAAACCGACGTTTATTATTAGTAAAAGTGTTTACAAACATGAAATCACAAAACTATATATAATACGCTTTGGTCGCTACGCTACTTATATAGCGCAAAAGAATGGTAACATTTTTACCTAGAAAATAATAAGAAACTATAATTAATGTATCTATAATAAACAAAACAATAAACAACGAACGAAGTAACAAAAACAAAAAGGTAAACAAAACAAATAAGCTTCTATGTCAAAACTCTCTCATCAGTTCTGTCTGAATAACCGTCTGATAAGAAACCAACGACAAGAACTATCTCTTTCGATCGCGGCTCGGACGTTCGGTCATTCGGGCTGATTCGGACTCGCTCGGAGTCGTTCGAAACTCGCGGGCTAGGCGGCTGGCTGGCCGCCGGCCAACCCGCCGCCCGCACCGCTTGCCACGCGCGCTGCCCGAGTTAACTCGGTTTGCAGATAAATTGACCCGATTTACTCGAGTTAGATAACTCGACTCGCCCATCGCTAAGGGGAAAGGCATTGAAGTTTTTGACGAGGATCGAAAAGCGATCTTAGTGTCAAATAATAATCTGGATGTGGTTAACTTTAAAGAATATTGAAGTATTATAACAAGTTAATTATATACCAGAAATAAACCGTAAGTACTAACTATATATCATTGAATAAGAATTGTCATTTTATTTTTATTCACGTTTTCTATTCTAACCAACAAAAGTCAGGTTGTTGTTGCATTTCTGCTATCGTCATTTCATTTTGTGCTCTACTATTATTGGCGTACGACTTGTATATTTGCAATTTTCAATTCCGAAGGTATGTTATTAAAGCCATAATTGAAACAACAAAAGTGATTGCAACATTCAGAACCTATGTATTGAAACAGCAATCAGGAATGTAAAAATAAGGTGGAGGAAAATGTCTCGTACTGTTCATTAATGATTCGTGACAAATACATTTATTGCAAATAAATGTACCTATTTTGATTGCCATTTTGAAGACCAACAGCCGTATGTTATTTCTTGTAATAAATCAGATACATTTGTCAAAGTATGGACCATCTACTCATTATAATTTTTTCATCAAAATTTAACAGATGCCTGTAGCTGATGAAATCCAGTCCTCATGGGCTGATGAGGTTGAAATTGATCAGGGAGCTCTTCCACCACCATCAGAAGTTGTAGAAAATGGATTGAAGATTGTAACGGAATATAAATATGACAATGACAATAAGAAAGTCAAGATTGTCCGTACTTACAAAATTGAAAAACGTGTTGTATCAAAGGTATGTGAATGATAATTATTTAGTAAACATTGTCTAAATACCAGTCTGTGACTGTTCTGCTACAGGGCAAAGGCCTCTTCTCATATAGATAAGGCACAACCATCGTTACCAAGATTGCTCAAAGCGCATTGGTGATTTCAGGCTTATATTAACCATAAGTCCAGGATTCTTTACAAATTTTTCTTTCATAATGTCAATGTCTAAGAAAATGTTAGAAAACTCATACTAATTGAAAAAGTCACATTGGTACTTGCCCACAATTAATTTAACCACAATTCTGTTGCATGAGAAGTCACATTGGTACTTGCCCACAAATTGAACCACAATTCTGTTGCATGAGAGGTACGCACCTTAGCGTCTAGGCCATCACAACACACCGTTGACATGTAGTATACTAATTCTTACTTTGTGAATTGGAAGTTTCCTCGAGGAAGAGGTTCTTAGACTTATTAAAATTATTATCTTTTCAAAACCAACTGTAAAAAATATTTCAAAACTATTCTTTAGTTATGTCCAACTGTCAAAACAACCAAAAAATATTATCAGGCATATCAGAGAATTTTATTTGGTCTAGATAATTTGGATTAATTATGGCATGGCTTACTTTTAAGATACATTATAGAAATAAATATGTTTAGTGTAATAATGTATATAATTTACTCAACTGTTTCTTCTAATGTGTGATAATTTTAGGACATTGCCAAGCGTAAGACTTGGAGCAAATTCGGTGACTCAGCCGGTGATAAACCTGGCCCAAATCCTGCTACAACCAATGTTGCTGAAGATGTCTACATGCAGTTCATTACTAGCAAAGAGGAAAGTCAACGCCCTGATGATGGTGAACTGGATGGTCTTAAGGTAATAGTTTTATACTAGCAATGTAAATAAATATTAAACAAATAGCTGTAAGTAAACAAATAAACGGGAAATATCTGTGTTCATAAACAAATTAACAATATTTATGTAATTATCAGGTGATAGGCATGTTTAAATATATTCATGGTTGAATATCATTTAGTCCAACAGTTAGATTATAAAAAATAATACACAAGTATTTTTTTGCTTTTTTAAGTTGATGGAAAACTACTTAGATTAAGAAAACGGGGCTTGTGACGTCATTATTCAGTATAAACTGTACCGGATAATGCAGTCATGCGACATTTTGACTCGACGTATCGCCGTTATTTTTTGATTACGAGAAAAATATGTGTCGAATATTTTCTAGTAGGTACTTAATCTAGATGAGGAACTAAAATCAATTTTGTCAACCAGCCTATTTTGCCGTACCTTTGGTTTATGTAGGCTCTGCAACTTTGTTATATTAGTAACAAAGCTTTATTTATGTGTTTGAATTTACTCATCTCCGAAAGTTCTTGCCAGATTTGAAAAAGAAATGGTTTTTTGCTAGCTTACTTTCTGATAAAGGTTACAGGCTAACAATATGACCAAACTACCCCTAAGAGCAGGTAAAACTGCGAGGCACTGTTATTATCAGCAGTAAACTGCAATATTTGCAGAACTTTACTAAAAATAGTCTGAATACAATTTAAATTGTCCTATATTATTTCAGCCTCAGAGCAGCAGTGTGATTTTCAAATGCAGAACCTGCCAGGGAGACCATTGGACTCTGAGCTGTCCCTTCAAGCACACTCAAATGGCTCAGACTAAGGCCAATGAAGCTGCCAAGGCCGCTGGCATAGGTATGAGTGAATAAATATTAAATAATAATATGATTGAGGATTAATGTTTTAAAAATCACTTGCAAAATTTCGTTTGTACTTATTAACTAAACAGACCCATATTATTTGCTTTAGAAATGATTTTAAATTATTTTAAAGCCTTTAGGGTACAAAAAAAATGCATCCGAGCCATTTGCGGCATTCCACCATGGGAATCCTGTAACCCACTATTCCTAAAATTAAAGCTTCTTACATTACCCAGTATGTACATTTTAGAATGCGCTAAATTTGTCCGACAGCACTTTGACTTGTTTAAAAAGGCGGAAGACCGGTTCCCTCGAAAAGTAAGAGATCCAGATAGAGTAGTTCTGCCTAGAGCGCCAAGGACTTCGTTTTATAGAAAAAACTCTTTTAATATGTGTGTACTAATCTATAATAAAATACCAAAGGACTTCAAAGAGCTAACTAATAATTTATTTTTAAAACAGTTAAAATTATGGCTAGGTACTGGAAAAACGATTTTATTCTGTTAATGAATTTTTAAATAAAGGCAATGATTAATGAATTAATCTATTCTAATTAAGGTAACTTTAATGAATTTTGTGTTGTAAAATTTTGCATGTCATCTAAATCTCACTATGTATTAGGAACTTCAAATGACTTTAAGACCATAATGTACCATACTTATTGCAAATAAATGATTATGAAATGATTATTATGAAATGATTATAAAAACAATCAGAGCGGGGACTTGTAACGCCTCGTTGGTCCAGTGGTCGTAGGGATTACTACCAAGCTTGAGGTTCTGGGTTCAATACTCAGGTCATGTTTTACCATCTGGAATTCTCTTTGTTGCCAATAAGCTTGCCCCCCTTATTGCTTAGGACTTAAACATAACTAGCAAAATGTGGGTGTTTTATTGGTAGATATAATACCTGCCTAACATTGGGCAGATACAGGTGTGATATGCTCGCTGAACAAATCAATTTTTATAGAAGCTACAATTTTGTAGTAACTTATTATAATATAAAGATTGTTTCTTTTGTAATTAAACTCTAATTCAATGTTTATGTTACCCAAGTTTGACTGGCCTGTTGGTCTAGTAGTTAGTGACCCTGGCTGCTATGCCGGAGGTCGTAGGTTCGATTCCCACCCAGGTCAAATATTTGTGTGATAAGCACAATCATTTGTTCTGTGTCTGGGTGTTATTTATCTATAATATGTAAATATTTAGAAAAATATAAGTATGTTTATCAGCTGTTTAGTACACATAACACAAGCTCTGCTTAGCTTGGGACTAGATGGCGTTGTGTGAAAGTTGTGGAATATTTAATTATTTTGTTTAGTTATTTTCTACGGTGTTGCCTGTTTGGAGGTTGAAAATTATACCAAAGGAATGTGCTACCAGGTTAAAAAGTACCTTATATCCCATCAAGGTTATGGTATACCTGGTCCTGTATGTACAGACGCCAGCACATCAAGTTACCCCAACGTGTCAAATTTTCCCAATTGATTAAGAACCTTATTCTGTTTGACTTAAAGTTGAAAATAGATCAAAGAAATTTGACACTTTGGGTAAACTTGATGTGCTCGCGTCTGTACAATAAAATTGATACTATTTCACTTTTACTTATCGCAACTTCACGTCTGAACTCTCATTTTGCGTACGGAACAATAATACGGACGCGAATCGCTGGCGTAATGGTAACAGACAAAGATTAGATTCATTTTTCCACAGTATCTGCTGTTGCTAGGACGGCAATCTATCGGCAAGTCGTTAAATACAGCAAATATACATCTTGTACACATTTAGCGAAGGTGTATATTCGCAGTATTTAACAACTCTAGTTACGTAGAATTGCACTAGCAACGACGAAATAGTTCTTGCAAGGCAGAAGTTAATGTGATAGTAACACAAAACTGTATTAATTCACAGATTCCAAAGCCACGCCGACCAACAAATACGTGGCGCCGTACTTGCGCGAAGGAGGCGCGGGACGCGGCACCGGGCGCGAGCCGCCGGGCGCCCGTCGCGACGACACGGCAGCCATCCGTATCTCGAACCTCAGCAACTTCGCAGTGGAGGCTGACCTTGACGATCTCGTCAAAGGCTTTGGTCCCGTTCAGAAGCTGTATCTTGCTAAGGAGAAGGTATGTATACTGGATTTTTAGGTCTCACGGCTGGAGTCAGGACTCTGATGCTTTATGCCTTCTGTAGATAACTCATCAGCATGTGAATAATTATGATGAGATAGTCCTGCTTGTAGAATACCCCCTATAAGCATGTTTAGAAAGATAGGACATGTTAATGTCCCTGTACTGTAGGTGTGTTGCGAGTTTTGCGTTTGTGACCAACGAGTACTGCATCAAACTTATTTAAACCCTAAAATCATACCTATTAGGTATAAATCACAGTGTCATAAGCTACAGGTTATGTTGTGAATTGTTACTTTTATAATGATTGATAGGTTTTAAAAATCAAATAAACAATTTTGTTACGAAATTAAAATTAAAAAAGCAAACGAAATTCCTGGAGAAGACGCCCGTAAAAGACATACACTAACCCAATTATTAGTTAAAAGTAAAATTTAAAAAACCCGCGGAACAAAAGATAACTAATAAAAAGTAAATAAACAATAATGTCGGTAATGGCCTTAAGATTAATATTGAAAGATCCTGACCCCAACGTTTTGTTTCAGAGCACTGGTCACTGCAAAGGATTTGCTTATGTACACTTCAAGTTCCGTGCTGATGCTGCTAAAGCAATCCAGACATTAAATGGGCACGGTTATGACCACTTGATCCTTAATGTGGAGTGGTCGAAGCCCCCTCAGAATAATTAACCATGTTACACCATAATTTCCAAATTGTTTACATTTAATAAAAGTCTATGAAGAAAGTTTACTATTCTAGTTTACTATTATCAATTACTAGTGTAGTCTTACTAAGGGGTATTGTATTATGGTAGCAAGAATGTAATCAGACATTCACACAACATAAGATGTCAGATTTGTTTCATGTGACGAGTTTCGAAACATCTACTTGGCATTCGTAACGACTGTGAAAGACAAAGAAATGACAGCCGGACTTATTGACGGACGGCTTAGCGCACTTTCTCAAACACGGCGAGCTGAATGAACAGTCGTCCGAGCTGTGAGCGGATGATTATGCACACAAAATCCATAGCTTAAATGTTAAATGGAAAATTACACAGGATACTTTGTTAAACACTAAAAACCTTTTGAGGGGGTGAAAATACTCTTTGATCATAATCGCCTTATTAAGGGCGTACCGAGGGTGGGACGGGAAAGCCCCATAATGATCATAATACTCAATACACGGCTCTAAAAAATAATAAATAAAATTTTAAAGTCTCCAAAAACATACATAAAATAAGATTGTAAACAATGTGTGAGATTCTTTTTAGAGAAAAATGGTCAACAATTAGAAATCAGCATGTGCTTACAGCCAGTTAAGTGTCTTATGCACCTATCTGAGGAAGAGTGCTAAAAATGTTTAAGCTTTCTTCACTCGCTCATATTCTTTTTTATGTGTTTTGCCGTTTTATCACAGTGGCACTTCTTAGCTTTATTAATAAGCTTATGAAGTACAGTTATGAACCTCGCACCCGCATGAAAAAGTTGTATACATAAGTTGTAGATCCATTCGTGTACATAACCGTTAGGGCACATTCACATGGCCATAATTTTTCCTTATACTGTACACTAGATTTATATGTCAAACTGTTCACATGGAGTACGGAAAAGAAAGCGTCGTGGTCACTGTTCGAGATACTTGTTTTCTCGTATACTGTACGAGGTTGCTACAGAGAATGTCGTGCCTCGAAACGATTTATTGAATACGACACTCAGTAGCGCTTATGTTCATGTTGTCTCGTTCACACGCCACGCCCATTTGAGGATCGTATCCAATCACGCGCGCGCCCGCAGTTGCATTTGTGCGTTGCATCGAATGTTTGCCGCGTGAACAAACCATTGCATCGTATAGTGTAAAACCGTACCTATACGTGTTAAAGTCGAATCGTATGGTCGCTGTGTAGAAGTGGCCTTAAGTGTCTAATCTTTTGGCCGTTGGCAGGGTCGAGCAGCTATCTACAAGTCAGCCCACAAACTTAAAAAGGGCGCTAAAATAAATGTTGCCCAGGGCGTATTAATTAGTCATTTTTTAAAAAAAATACCGTTGCCTTTCAAGACCCGGAACACTACCTGTAAGCCATAAATATATTTTACCGCGGGAATCGAACCCGCAACATGGGGCGCTAATCACTCAGCCACTGCACCAAAATTGCGGTCTAATAAACCGATATCTGATATTTTTACGAAATTAAGCACACTAAACGCAGAGAACGTCCTGAAAAGACACACTGACCTGACTTTTAGTTTTATTTTATTTATCTAAAACCTACTTATTATTGAGCACAAACATTCTAAAACTGCTCTAATTTGCTGAGAGGATGTGTATCACGCAGATTACTTGATGTTGCAGCATCAGTTCAGGGTTACCATGTCTGGGAAATACCACAATAGTTCTAATCAATTGGAACAGTAAATGTTGGTAAGATCCTTTTGTCGAGTAAGAAAAGCTGATGACCTTAAAATCGCTGAACCCATTTTGATAAAACATGTCCAACAACCACCGTTAGAATGTCTTCTTTCAAATTCAAAATAACCACATCGAGTTCGGTTCACACGTTTAAGATCTACGATGCCATAGACAGACTTACATGGACACACACAACCCTTTTTTGTGTCGCGGTTTAAAATAAAAAAAAAATTAAACAAGGGTATCAACGGATTGTAAGCAGGTGGTGTTCTTTAGTTTATGCCTACCGCCATAGGAAATGAATCGTGAGTTTCTGTATGTCAGAAGAATATTAAAAATACATCTTGTTTTGTTTCAGAGCACTGGTCAATGCAAAGGATTTGCTTACGTACACTTCAAGTTCCGTGCTGATGCTGCTAAAGCAATCCAGATATTGAATGGGTATGGTTATGATCACTTGATCCTCAATGTGGAATGGTCGAAGCCCCCTCAGAATAATTAAATATGTAAAACCAGAATTTCCATATTGTATACTTTAAATAAAATTCTATGAAAAAAGTTGGCTACTTATTATTATAGCATAGAATACTCTTTATTGTACACCATAAAACTGACTGCCTCGTAACTGAATTGGTCTCGTGGTCGCAAGCACTACTGCTGAGCATGATCATGGTCCCGGGTTCGTTCCCCGGTTCGGGCAAAGTGTTATTGAGTTTGTCCATATGGAATTTCTCAGTAGCAGCCCGGAGTCTGGAATCGTGCCCGATTGATGGCAATAGGCTCGCCCCCTATTACATGGGACTTAAACATAACTGGCGAAATGTGGGTGTACTACCAGGTACACCTCTGCCTAGCCCTTCGGGGATTACAGGCGTGACGTTACGAATGTATGCAAAAACTATCGATAACCTTTATCGATGTTATAACTAGAGTAGCCTTACCTACTATGAATGGGGTATTACAATCTTGAGATGTTTATACAATACAAGAGGTTATTTTATTACGGTAGCGAAAGTTTTGACAGCCTTTCAGGCATAGTAAGCAGTAAGATTGATGTCCTAATGTGACAAGTTTCGAAATATCAGGTATCCGTAACAACTGTGAAAGATCTACCAATTAATTGCTTACTTTTTTTACAAAGTGTGCATTAAAAATAACCTTTTTTAGCTTCTGTCTAATGCTATTGTAAATGGAGTATAGGATCCTAGAAATTGAATAGCGGCTAGAGGCTACCACCGAACAACCAGAAGAAGTACAACACAGATCGCTATTAACTAGGTCTAAAACTGCATGGAATGAGTTTATTAGACTGCTTATTTGTGTGCGTGCGTGTATGCATGTATGAACGTAAACCGAGCAATAGAAGTAAATGTAAGAATCTTAGCAAATTGAAAAATTTATATGGCGCTCTAGGGCCGGCGCAGACCTGGCGAAGCGCAGTTACGCGCGTTGTTCCATGCTCAATCAATATCACCTTTACGTCCCTCAAAATAAAGTCGAAAACCAAATAGCGAACTTCAAGATTGATGCTCTTGGATCATGGCAGTTAATCTAAGTATATTAAACTCTCTATTTCGACCAACACCAGATTACCAGTGAAAAATAGGCTGTGTTGCGCCTCGCCAGATGTGTGCACCAGTGAACCAACCAGTATTACGCGACAATATCAATTGTAATCGTAGGTATAGATAATGACTAAGGTAGTAGGTTTCTTAAGAACACTAGATACAGGCAGGGGGTTGGTACAGGCTATAATCGCTAGCCTTCGGCATCCGAACTCGGTGTTTGACTGCTCATACGCATGGTTACTTATTACCTTATTACAAAGCATTTTTTTGCTAATAATTGGTTCGCCACGAGTGGGGCCTATGGTACAAACCGGTAATTCAATATATTCCACATATTCCACAACTTTTCACACAACGCCATCTAGTCCCAAGCTAAGCTAACAGCTTGTGTTATGGGTACTAAACAGCTGATAAACATACTTAAATACTTCTAAATACATACATATTATAGATAAATTACACCCAGACACAGAACAAATGATCGTGCTCATCACACAAACATTTGTCCTGGGTGGGAATCGAACCCACGACCTCCGGCATAGCAGTCAGGGTCACTAACTACTAGACCAACAGGCCAGTCAATTCAAAATTGACAGGTACTCAATTGGTAGGTAGTACTTACTCTAAGGTACGGTTTCAGCACTCTAATGTTCATTTCATGATTATGTTTGGTAAGGAAAGGTTAGGATAACAGATCAGTAGCAATAAGTAATAAAATGTGCTGTGATGGCCTAGAGCACCTAGCTCTCATGCACAAGGTTGTGGTTCAAAACTGGGCAAGTACCAATGTGACTTTTTTAATTCCTACTATGAATGTAGGTAGGTACTTTCTTATTGCGAAGGTCGGGTGCGTTTTTGGAGGACTGTCTTAAGTATTTTTTTGACGTTCAAAAAGTGCCGATTTTCAGCCTAGTTTGAATAAAGACTTGATTTTGATTTTATCTTAGAAGTCATTAACATTGGTGATGGTGAGGAAAATATCATTAGGAAAGCTGGATTTACAGTTAATACCTATATAAGTCTGAAATCGCCAATCCGCCTTGAGCAAGGATGGTGAATTAGTGATCATTGCTTGTGTCTGCTCTGTTTGAGAAGAGGTATTAGCCCTGCTGTAGAACTGGGACAGTAACAAAATAAATTTAGGTTTGGATGCAGTTAAAAGTACAATGAATACTATTCACTACTATTCAGTTTCTTGTCATATGGGTATGTGATATTAAGCTAGTTTTTTAGGAAGACATATTAAAATGCAAAAGAAAAATTATTAAATATTTATTTTGAAGCACTTAGTGAAGAGACTAGACAGATTTTGATAATACAACATCAACATGCTAGAAGGTGCATCAATACAACATGTAAGACTTAACCACTACCAAATATGCAAAATGTGCTTCTGACACAAGTCCAGTTTGCAAACATTTCATCAGCTTTGTAAAAATTACTAACTGGCCTTGTGTCCAGTGCCCAAAAAAAGTAAATAGCTCCCTTAAACATCATTAAATTAATTAAACATCAGTAAAGCAATAGTTTTAACATCTTTTAAATATCAATATCATATTTTTCATCATCACTGTTGGGACTGTAGGTCTCATCAGGAAGTTGCACTTCACCACAGAACATAAGTTCTACATAGTGAAAATAATCTAAAGCAATATTAGTAAGCATTGCTCCTGTGGTAACGCCTAATACTGTGCCTAATACTGGTCTTTGGCCAACTGAACTTCTTAAAATGGCCCACAAGAAAATTGATCCCAATGGCCATAAGCAACCTCCAAGAAATGCCCAGGAAAAGCGCCTCGCCGGAGCCGCAGCAGCCATGTGGGGTCTTGCCCAGAGCCACAACCCTGCACCACCACCCGCAGTTAAAAATAAAATATCAGTTACATCTCTTCGTGGGAATAATCTGAAAGGAAAAGACAGGTAAAAGAATAAGCATGTATGTTTATTACATTAAAATACATTAGTTTTAAGTGGAAGGGACATAGACACACATCAGAACATCTTTGTAATTTTTTTGTAGGTATTTTTCTAATTCTGAAACATCAAAAGCTCATCTTTTCTATTTAGCCCAACAAGATTTCACATTCAAAAGTAAATAAACTACTTCTTTACTTAAAAAACTCATTGGGTTAGGATAGAAATCATAATTTTATACAGTTTAAAGCAAAAAGAACAACAGACAAAACTTGGATATTAATCCAACGAATTGTATTATGCTCAGGGGTCCAGGATCTCGGACTGTGCTAATTGTGTGCGGACAGCGGATGTGCGACGATCTCCATTCCACCCTGTACAAGAATATGTAATGTTTACATACCTGACCATTAAATAAGGGTTCATAACACTTACTGACAAAGTTGTGTAACTAACCAGACCTTGTAATGGTAAATAATAGTAGAGTACATTGTCTTTATTAAAAGGTGGCAACTTCACATTCCCCACTGATTTATTAAGAAGATCAACAGTTTTTGGTACCGTTCCCGACAGATTACAAATTTGCTGTCGGACATTCCGGTAAATTTTCTCCAGAATATCCATTTTGTACGGACGCTATGGACTACAAATCAAAACAAGATACACTCTATACTAGTACAATGGTAATAAGGTTACGTCGATGCACATTATTTGGCAACTGATATGGTTTAACAAGTTATTTATACTATAATTTTATTCATTATAGACTCGTAGTAGTCGTAGTGCACCCAAAAAGTGATTGCAAAATGCATATGTGAATGCATACACAGATTGCATGAGTGAGAGCCGCGAAGCAAAATATCAAAAACACAGATTAAAAATCGTATTTTTACAAATTTGGCATGTGACATTGCCAATTTGCGACAGAGGTAGGGATGTTCTTATTTCCTATCGATTTCTTAATATCATTTTTTATTTTTAGCCATTATTAGCCTTGAAAAGTGCCACTAATAAGATTTCCCATTTGAATTTCGGTTGAGTTGCAGTGTGACCATCTCATAAATGGTGAATCTGCCTCAAACTGGGCTAAAAGTCTGCCAAAATCTGCCACACTAGGCGCCAAAAATGCCATCACGCAAAAAGGAAAAAATCCTAACGAATTAAATGAAATTTCTGTAATAACAATAATATTAAACAATTTTCTTATGGACTACATCTTTTTGACCATATTTTTAGTTGGTTTAAAGGAGGTAATAAGCCAGTCTCTGTGTCCTTAATAAACTCGGCAGACATAATAACGCTTTCGCGAAATTTGCTATTTGGATAATTTGTAGCACCATTCGAGTTCAAGATTTTTCCAAATGGTCCCGGTAGCGGTGCTACTTCCACCTGATTGTAACATGTCTTGTGTTCTTCTATCAAATTTAATTTAAGTTAACTTTAATGAGTAGGTAAGTACACAGTTAAGTCAGAAAGGTTTGCATTCTTTGAAGTAATAATTGGACTTCAGGTTTCATACTTACTACGGATAAGTTTAGTGATCGATTTCAGTGCTGACATTAACTCCTAAATACCTACATGTGTATCAGGGGCAAAGAGATAACAGTGGAGTTTGGATGAATTGAAAGTGGATCTTTGTTTTCAAATAACAACTTAAAAGACACAATACACTTCTGAAATGTCTTTGAATGCTGTTTAAATACATAATGTCATTGGAATAAAGTGTTAAAATTGTTGACTTTTGAATTTTTCATATACCAGGACATAAAAATACAGTTTATAATTTAATTATAAGTATATTAATTGAAAATTATATTAAATAATGTGATTTTAGTCGAAATCTTTAAAATCTGCCTAAATCTGCCACTTTTGTAAATCGTCAACATAATATGCCACGGACAAAATTTAGGAGCAAAATCTGCCAAAATGGCAGAAATCGGCCACAAATGGTCACACTGTTGAGTTGATAACTTAATATTGCACAAAAGAAAGTAATTTACTTGAATAATTAATTTGAAAACTCGTTAATGTATTGCCAACATACTCTACTATCACGAGTATCATTACACCATTTTATCATACAACCGATACCATTATGCCAGAGCCAGACATACCTAACCCGACATCTCCATGCATTCTCTAAAATTCTCTTTGGCCAAGAGATCGTAAGTAAAAAGAAAAAAAAACAAAACTTTCACACAACGCCATCTAGTCCCAAGCTAAGTAGAGCTTGTGTTATGGGTACTCAACAACTGATAAACATACACAAATATTTCTAAATACATACATATTATTAGATAAATTACACCCAGACACAAAACAAATAATTGTGCTCATCACACAAACATTTGTCCCGGGTGGGACTCGAACCAATATATTAGGGAGGGGGAAGGAGGAGGTGAGAGGGGAGGGGGACGGGTAGAGGCAGGGGTCGGGAGGGGTTAGGGAAGGGAAACAGAGGGAGGGGTGAGGGAAGGGTGATGGGAGGGGCGTGGGAGGTGTTGGGGAATGGGAGGGAGGGGGGAGGAGAGGAATGGGGAAGGGGAGAGGGGGAGGAGAGGAATGGGGAGAGGGGGAGGAGAGGAATGGGGAGGGGGAGAGGAGAAGAGTTGATAAAAAATGCTATGCAATAGCTTTTACCGCGGCAGTCTCCGAGTGCCACACGTCATTTTTTTTTAACTGTTAATTTCCTGTGCATATCCCAAACAAGCATATTTTCTTTCCTTGTAGGAAAGTTATATAAGAGAGGTCTATAGTTCGTTCGCGTTAAGATGCAGTAAAAATGCAGTGCAACTGCAAGCTAAAGGTCATTGCTAAAGGTGTATTCCACAGTGGTGTTAAATTCAAACAAATTATATTTTAAAAGATTAAGTTTAATGAATTTAAAAAGATTTGATTGGTTAGGGGGCGGGGCTAGGCCGACGGATACTGATGACTTTACTGCATTCTTAACGCGAACGTACTATAGTGGTTAGTGGCCCTGACTGGCTGCCATGCCAGAGGTAGTGGATTCGTTTCCCACCACCTTATCGGTAATTAGGCAAAATAAGTAATGAATTTTCTCTGACATAGAAAATATCCGTGGGCGTTGGTAATAGGCCATTCAATGACAAGAACCTAGTATACTTACTTGCGATACCTACCATACATCCAGCAGAGTTGGCAGCTAAATATTATTAGGTAGAAACCTAGTATTTTTTTTATTTTTTAATATTACAAACTAGTGCTTGACTGCAATCCCACCTGATGGTAAGCAGTGATGCAATCAGTGATGGTGAAGCGCACTAGTTTGTTATGTTTGTTGTTTGTTAGTATTTATAGTTTAGGTATTTGCACAACTGTAGGTACATAATTTCATCTTTCTTAATCATGTGATTGACACCTGTTAGCTTGTTTTGCCAATGGCTCTATCTTTTCCATAACATTAATTGGTTTTTGTTTTGTTGGTATAGATACTACTACAAAATTATGAGTACCTAACCAAATTGGTTTCAATGCTCATAACTTTTAATTCTCTAGATTATAATAATAAATAACTAGCTCTTGTCTGCAGTTTCACCAACTTTAAAGTAACTTTCCCAAGATGAAATTTTATCTAAATCCTTTCAAAAGAATGTGCTTGTTTGAGTAAAAAAAAACATGCTAATTTTAAAGCAGAGCCGTCTATTTATAAAGTTCAGAACTAAAGTTTTATTAGAATAACAGTAAAGTTTAACTATTATTCCTAGGGAATACATTACCGGGACAAAAAGTATCCTGTGTGTTAATTCAGGAAATGGTCATAAATAGACCATTTCCTGAATGAACACACAGGATACTTTTTGTCCCGGTGCCAACTTCCATCCAAATGTGTTCAAAGATTATTAATTTGATGGGTCAAACATGCAAACATCTTCACAATCTTTCACATACTATATTTCTATACTGTGGGAGGTTTTTTTTTAACTATCAATCAATAAAACAGTAGCTTTATATACTTTTAAATACTTGCTTTTATTTTCATCACTTTGGTAGTTATTTTAGCTGCTCTTACTCTATCAATTAAACTTTCGCCTAGAGGACTAGATGATTCTATATCTAAAGTACTAAAATCTGTTGTTATATCTAATCCTTTTTTCCACTTTTCTAAGCCATTCCAAGCTATCATAACTCCATTATCTGTACATAATTTAGGATATGGTCTATAAATATTGTAGCTTGTTTCATTGCATAACATTTGCAACGCACTAAATATGTAATTGTTGCATGCCACTCCACCAGAGACAACCAACTGTTGTCTATCCTCTGGTATGAGATTATTGTCTTTACAAAATTCCATAGCTCTCTGTGTTCTATGAACAAGATGTCTGGTAGTAGCCATCAGCATAGCAGCACACAAATCATTAACTTCAGGTATTAATTCATGTGCTACAGTTTCGTGTTCTACTTCCTTTTTATGTAAATGAAACATTACTGAGGTTTTCAGACCATTCAAACTGAAATTACAATCCTTGTATTCAGCCAACGGTAGAGGTAGTTTGAACATGTGGGGATTTGTTGCTTTTGATGCAGCTGCTTCTACAGCTTGGCCGCCACATATCTGGGAATACTCGGGAACATTCCTCAATTTCATTCTTCTAGCCACTTTATCAAACACTTCACCGGGAGCGCAATCCATGCTTTCTCCTAGTAATTGAAAGTGATCAACATCCTGAACAACAGCAAGTAAACAATGCCCTCCAGATATTAATAGAACTAAGAATGGAAATGTTATATCATGATGCATTCTTGCCACCAGAGCATGTGCTTGCATGTGGTGTATGGGGATAATTGGCTTATTATAACGTCGTCCTAAATGTTTTGCGTATTTCATGCCCACAATAAGACTGAGAGGTAATCCTGGCTTCAGTGTGACAGCAATAGCTGAAATATCTTCCATAGCCAACTTGGCTTCCTGTAATGTTTTAGTTACCGTGGGTTCTATGTATGTCCGATGAAGATCTTGTGCAATATCTGGTATGATTCCTCCATTTCTTAAATGCATAAGATTTTGTGAGTGACAAACTTCTGACAATAATTTCCCATTTGAATTAATTATAGCGCAGCCAGTATCGTCGCATGATGTTTCAATACCAAGTATATTTATATTTGGATTTTGCCTGTTGCTATAGTCTCTTGGTTTAACAAAATATTGTTTACTCACTTTACTTATAAACTGTGAACAGACTAATCGCTCTAAAGCATTCATAATATAGTTTGTTTATTTAATATGAATTAATTACTTATTAAATTAAGGTAGTATATTCCAGTCACTAGCAACTACAGGTTATTTTTAAACAATTTGTAGACACCTAAAAATAAAAAATAAACACATTTAGTAAATTATTTCACTGGTGATGGTGAATAAGTACCTAGTGTTCAGATCTTTAGAGAATATTAAGTAATATTTACCTTGGGTTTAAAAATGTCTTCAGTCAATAGGTTTACATAATTTTAACAAGTTATTTAATTTCGGTTTTGAATATCATAACCTAAAAACCAAAACATTAAATGACAGGACAGAAGGCAGGCATAGACACTAGACAGTACAAAACACTCAGTCAGTTTATTTCTGCTGTCAAGTCAAGCCTGTCAAATCATTTTTGTGAATATTTGTTATAGACAAAAGCATCACATTCTAATGGCGGGTGCACACATCCCGAATAAGGAAACGAGTTGGCCGTATTAGTTATTGTAATACAGCTACAAATTACGTAAACAAATCGAGCCAGTGATACGTCTGATGAATCAGAGTCTGATTCAGTCAGTGGCTCGCATCAAAGTTACAACAAACAATAATTTTCGCCGCTTGTTTTCTCTCCACAGCAAACTTTAGTGGCTATCATTTGAAATCCACGGATCGTTTGACCGCTTTTACTAGTTATCTATCAGTAAATTGCAGCCACAACAGGGTAAAGGGAGAGGTTTGGTCAGTGGGTAGTCTTAGGGGCGGATTTGTGTATGAAATTAACTTTCACCAGCCATGACATAGGATCTATCTAGCTAGTAGGATCTGTCCTTTCTTCATTACGTTTTCTCTCATCGTTATTAAGCTAAGACATTCATTATTAAGGCACTGATGGTGAAATAAAATGCACAAAGCTAACTGTATCTTTATTCTGAGCCACCACATCTTAAAGTCAGGGTGAGAGACGTTATTTTGAATAGGTAGAGATTTACCTTTTTATATTTATCCACATAGGTGAAACACCTGATCAGTGTGGAAGCTGTACTCCTTGCAAGATACTTTATTAACACAAAGTCAGGTAGTAGGTAGGTAACTAGGAATAATATTTACATATTTTTTCCAGGTACGCAACATGAACCGGGTCGCCTGCTACTGTTTCTTTTGTTTATGTGCATAATTTCGTTAAGACGACGAGATCTTTTTGTAATTCGATGATTCTGTTCAGTGACGTCCTGCGATCCGGTTGCATGATAACACATATTGAAGAAACATGTTGAAATTGAGTAAAAAGTTTAACAATGGAAAATATGTGAGTTTTGTGTCTAATGTAGCATGTAGTAGTGAGATTAAACAGGTTCAGAATGAAAAAGGTAATGTTAAGAAGTTCGAGGACATTCCTGGACCTAAGTGTTATCCGATTGTTGGGACGTTGTATAAATATGCACCTTACGTTGGTAAGTGGTAGTTAGTGTTAATTATTTAAATTATAACGATTTGACATAACTATGTGCTCATGTTATTGTGTAAGTACCTAAAGCTATCATTAAGTTAATTAAAAATCTCTACGTAGGTAGTGGTTAGTTGGTGTAGGTATTTGGCAATGAGCAAAGTTAAATACTCACCTAATGGGTATTATTATGTCCAATACTTTACCTAACTTTATGCTTATTAATTGTAAGAGCAGTTGCCAAGCCAAGGGTAGGTATAATTATGAACCGATGTATTTCTTAATCAATTAAAAATACCACATACAACATACAAAACTGGGTAGGCAGATACTACAGACTGCCATCTGCTATGATTCTGACTTACCTTCTTCTGTTGCTTCGTAGTCTAGTCGCACGCACACGTTCGCGTCGGTTGCGAGTACTACGCACCTGATTTTTCCGAAGAACATCACCAATAAGGTCTTATCTGCTTCTAAGGCGTCACCTTCCAGCGTTGAAATTATTTATAGTATCGGTTGGAGGAATGCCAGAATGTGTGAGTATGTGAAAGGAAGTCTACAAATGGCGGCTTGTGACCGATAAGTTGTGTGAAAATCGGTTGTCATGGGTATGGACATGAGATACGAAGAAACGAGGATCATGTTGTGAGAAAAGTTTGGAGAATGAATGTGGAGGGTTACAAAAGTAGAGGATACCAAAGAAATGATGGATGGATTGTGTGAAAGACGATATGGCAAAGAAGGAGGTGACTATTATGATAACGGCAAATAGAAATGTGTATAGGAGAAAAAGACATTCGGCCGACGCCAAATAAATTAGGATAAGGACAGGAAAATGCTGACGTAGTATTGGATCTCTGTAGGTGTAAATTTGGAAGGAGTCGCACTCCTTTCAAAAAGGCTTTACTGACAATAACACTATTTCAGGTGACTACAATGTGGAAGCGTTAGATAAAAACGCTTGGCTGAACTGGCGAAGTTACGGCAGTCTAGTTCGTGAATCTCCTGGAGTGAGAGTGCTTCACGTCTACAACCCTGAGGACATAGAGGCGGTGTTCCGGCAAGACCATCGCTACCCAGCGAGAAGGAGTCATGTTGCTATGTACCACTACCGTGTGAATAAACCACATGTTTATAACACTGGCGGATTACTTTCTACGTAAAGGATTTTATTTTGGAACTGTGGAATTTTCATTAGTTCGTTATGTCACGTCACAGAGTTCGCATGTACAGATGCCAGCACATCAAGCTACCCCAATGTGCAAAATTTCTTTGATAGTTTTTTTAACTTTATTACATACTAGCTTCTGCCCGCGACTTCGTTCGCGTGAAGTTTGGATATCGTACCTATAGCATCGCCTGCTTGTGCTATATATACCCTTTTCCGACTTCCGACCGAAACTTAAATTGTGATAGCTCGGCTAATATGTATAGTAATTTAATTTCCATAAAAAGGGTTATAGTGAGTTAAACTTAAGGGATAGACAATTGCTTTCGAGGACTTTTATTTAGAACTTTTGAAGAGAAATAATTTCGTAATAGATACTTGATTTTTGCGTAATTTAAACCATTTACGCAGCGCACGCAACGGAAGCTTTCTTCCCGCTTGCAACATTTCTTATTGCTGCTCCGCTCCAATTGGCCATAGCGTGATGTTATATAGCCTATAGCCTTCCTCGATAAATGGACTATCCAACGCAAAAAGATTTTTTAATTCGAGCCGAGATTAGCGCGTTCGACCAAACAAACAAACTCTTCTGCTTTATTGTCTTCGTAGTGTGTGATAGTCCATTGAATTGTATGGCGAGCGATATTGCACCTTTTTTTTTAAGGGGTGGAAAATCCTCATAGATGTCCCACGCCCCGGGTAGGGCGGAGGGGTCTGTCAGACTCTTACTGACTAAAAACCACCCCGTGTTCCTTCTCACACCTGCGCCGGGGGTCACGGGAACAGAAGATACATCCGCGACCAAATACCAAATACATCCAAATACCTATTGAATTAATTTTTATTACTATTTGATTTTGGTAACTTTTTAATTTTGTATGCCTTTTGGCGGGACATAGCATGAACCATTTTTCTGTAAGATCTTAAATAATTGTAACCTATGTGCACAAAACAAATAAATGAATTTGAATTTGACCCCCGACTGGTGCCCCTTAGTCAACTCCACTACGGGTGACGTAATCTATGACAAACTTATTATTTGTGGTTGGTACAGTAGAATAGAATAGAGAATAGAATACTCTTTAATGTACACCATAAAAACTTACAAATAATAACTTTAAGGGGTACATAAGGTGTTACAATGGGCGGCCTTATCGCTAAAAGCGATCTCTTACAGACAACCTTTGGATGGACTTGATGGAGGAGGAGAAAAGATGAGTAGGCAGTTACAGTATTCGTAACTAGGGATTGAACCGCAAAATTAAGTTTGTTTTTATTGTACCAATTGTGTGGTGCCCAGGATGTTAAAGAATAAATATACCAAGCTTCATCGTAATCGAACCGGTAGTTTTTGCGTGATACCTGAACATACAGACAAAAAAAAAATTAATCACATTTTTGGGTTCGGTGTAGGTCTAGTAGGTAACACCCTCTGCCATTTATTTTTTATTTGAATTTTTACTTCTACAGATTTATTATAACTATAGATAGAATAAGATGGAAAAAAAAATATAATTTGGGTTAGGTTGATGTACTGGCGTCTGTAAGTACCTATACATACCTACTAATGGACGTTTGAGTTCTCCTACTCAAAAATTTAGATTAGGTACCCAGTAACCAATAGTTCTGCTTTACTTTTTATGTATTTACAGAAACGGTTCAGAATGGTGGAGACTTCGAAGTACATTCCAAAAGAATTTTACTAGTCCTCAGAGTGTAAAAAATCACGTCCAAAGAACAGATAACGTCATAACAGAATTTGTACAATGGATAAAACAAAAGAATGTTTCATACAATGAAGACTTTTTACCGTATTTGAATAGACTGAACTTAGAAGGTATTGTTGCGAACAAAACAATGCAAATTATATTTAAAAGGGTAAAAACCTTCGTCCGTGGTGAAAACGCTTTCGGTATCTACGTGACATTCATTATATGTTTCAGTAATAGGAACTGTAGCGTTCAATGAACGCTTTCAAAGCTTTTCTCCTCAAGAACAAGACGCAACCTCTAGGAGCAGTAAAACTATTAAAGCCGCTTTCGAATCTAATAGTGGAATCATGAAACTAGATAAAGGGTTTCTGTGGAAGTTTTTCAAAACGCCTCTCTACAAAAAACTTGCCAATTCTCAGGAATGTTTAGAAAAGTAAGCAACTAATTAACTGACACCTATTTGTATTATATTTGAAACATGGACCTAATTTTTATGTTTTTTTTGTAGAGTATCCTCAAAAATCTTATTGGATAGAGCGCATTTTTTTGTACAAGCTGACGATAACGACCACTCTTTGTTGGGATCTTTTCTAAAGCAGCCTAATCTGGATTTGAAAGATATACTCGGAATGATGGTGGATATACTTATGGCTGCTATCGACACGGTAAATTAAATCCAAACGTCAACCTCTTTTAAAGATATTCCTACAATTAATGAATGTTTCACTTTTGTTTTTCAGACCGCATACGCGACAAGTTTTGCGTTATATCACATCAGTCGAAATCCTGAAGTTCAAGTAAAAATGTTTAATGAGATTTTAGAACTTCTTCCAACGAAAGATGCGGCAATTAGTCCCGAAATCATATCGAAAGCTATTTATGTGAGAAGTTGCATCAAAGAAAGTTTAAGATTAAATCCAGTGTCGGTTGGCGTAGGGCGATTAACACAAAAAGATTTCATTCTCAGAGGCTATTTAGTTCCAGAAGGAGTAAGTATCTATAAACATGATTTTAGAATACAAAGTGCAAACTACATTATGTAGCATTCTTGGACCGACTCGTAAATTTACTCGTTTACTTAAACGATCTCTTTTGTCTTCATTCATTTCAGGGAAAAATATTCTCTTACGCAGATGACACTGCTTAATTTGGTAAAAATATGGCTGCATGATAATGTTCATTCTCATTGGTAAAACAAGATACCTAAAGTTTTCTATACGTGCTACCTCAAATCTGAACCTAAACTTGGTCGCACATAATTGTTATCTTGATCCAGGATCCAGTTCAGTCAACATGCTCATGTAAAACATTGGAGCCATCAAGACAAGTTAAATATTTAGGGGTTGTCTAATCGACGATAACTTCAGCTTCAAAGTGCATATTAATATATACCTATGTTGACTAAAAGGATAAGAAAGCTTAACTACGTATTTAAAACACTTAGTTATATTATGAATTTATGACACCATCAGTCCTTAAGCAAATTTATTATGCGCTTTGCTAGTCTCTAGTTACTTATTGAATATCATCTTGGGGTGGAGCACCAAAAACGACATTAAAACAACTTGAGGTCGTCCAAAGATCCATACTTAAACTATGCACCTTTAAACCTTTTCTTTATCCAACTATGCTTCTTTACGAGTTCTGTGGGGTTTTGACTGTGCGCCAACTATTTTTCTTAAGTATTGTTTCAAAACAACATATTAGTTTGGAGTACAGTCCGAGCCTGGTAACTAAGAGAAGAGGTTTTCCAGTTTGTAAGTCATTGTTAAAGGACTAAAACAGCATTTAGTCTCTTTCTAGGTCCTTACGTCTATAATAAAATTATTGAAATACACTCCATGAATAATAATAATTCAACTTTAAAAAAAACGGTATCTCAGTGGCTCTGGAAGTTATCAATATAGGTATTATGATGAAACTGAAAACATTCTGTCTATTCTACTGTAGTGACACACTTATTTTTGTGTTGCTAAACTATGTAAACTCAATTTTGGAATCTACTGGATAATACTATATACTGGATAAAGTTGATGTTTTACTCACCCTCTCACATACATACTGTTCACTTTACACACCCAGAGGACCGCAATCACTTTATTTTTTTCATTTAGTTTCCTAGTTTTAACTCGATATCATAAGCATATTTTTATTTAAACTGTTTTACTTGTTTAACCTCGTGTGGTTTTTCCTTATCTGAGGGTTGAGGCGCTGCTTGCTGAAACAAACCTAGTTCGGCAGCAGATGCTAATAGTGAGACACAATATTGTTGATAGGGTTACCATGTAACTGATATATCTTGTAAGCAAATTGTGTTAACCTGTTTTAATTTCTTGTCTAAAAAATATTTGTACATTTTTTATTTTTAAACTTTTGATAAAATTAAGTAGGTATATTATCTTTTTTCAGACAGTAATAGTAACGCAAAACATGGTAGCATCTAGGCTACAGCAGTACATGGAAGATCCGTTAGCATTCAAACCTGAACGATGGTTAAGAGGGTCTGAAAGCTATGAAAACATTCATCCGTTTCTTAGTTTACCATTTGGTTTTGGACCTCGGTCATGCATAGCAAGAAGGTTGGCAGAGCAAAATATATGCATGATTCTCATTCGGGTAAATATTTTTGTTGATCTTTGTCAATGCAACTAACTATATGTATAGGTAGTACAGAGTCAGTCATCTACAGACGCATTCTGTTAAGGATCAAGAATCAGAATAATTTCTGGAAAACAACTCAGTTATTTTTTTGGTATGAAATTGTCGTTGACGGTTGCGCACAATGTGACACACGACAAACATTGTCCATTATGTGTTTGGTGCATGCACCAGACATGGGCCGTGGCGGTTTTAACTCAAAGTTTAGTTTAACGTTTGTAAATTACTTTCGTATCTAAAGTTTGAACTTTCAATAACTCTGTTTCCAGAAGGTTTTCAGGTCTATCTATCCGTTGTGATGGATAAAATGAGTGACTCGCGGCTTCAACCGCCTTTTCAAGTCCCATTATACTGGTGACAAATTAATGTTCTTGTGTTTCAGCTGATTCGTGAATTTAACATCAAATGGATGGGTGCCGATGAGCTTGGTGTTCAAACTCTTCTGATAAATAAACCTGATAAACCAGTATCTTTATCCTTTACACCGAGAAATAAGTAAGAAATAATGGAATTTCGAGTTTGTTTCATATTCTATTTTGAAAAAAAAAACCATTGTTAATTGTGAATGTGCATTTTATTTTATGCTTTCGACCAGCCGTTTAAGTCTCATTCAAGGACTCTCACCAAATCAAAGCCGCCAAACAGTCTACTAGAAACTTACAATTGTTATGTACAGACGCCAGCACATAAAGTTACCCCAATGTGCCAAATTTTTTTGATCGTTTTTCAACTTTATAGCAAACAAAATAAGGTTCATACTCAATTGGGAAAATTTAAAACATTGGGGTAACTTGTTATGCTGGCGTCTGTACTTAAATGTATAATTAATGAAGTTGATAGTGTTGACTTGACACTAAGTAATAAATAATCTGAAGAAATGTAATGGTTATCACATTTTATTAATACACAAAGTTTATACATTTCCCATTTCCTATGACGTAAATGTCACAATCATATTCTACTGAGATTAAATAAAGTAAACATCTTTGACTAGTATAACCAGTATAACCAACAGAATACATAGTTTAACAAGTAAAAGGGATTTGATTTGAACCGACACGAGTGCGTGCAAGTGAAGTAAACTGCACGAAACGTTAAAAACACAGCATTATGAGCCCTGCTGCAAGAAGAACCTGTTATTTAGATTTGAAATAAATAAAAAGAAGTAAATAAACCTGTTGAATCATTATCTTTTTATTGATTTTTAAAAGGTCCCACACAAATAGTATTACAAATAACTGGGTCCTTTCGGGACATTGGAACGAATATAAATTTTGACACGTTTGGGAGAAACTGTCTTTTTGAAAGCCATGTTTGATGCAATACGTTTTTCAACAACATCGTGTGCGTAGGAGGTGGGATATAGAAACTGATTTTTATTTCCGATAATTGGAGACTTAGCAGTCTGGTTGAGTTTCGGGAACGGCGTTACGGGCAAGGTAAATGGATACTTCGGAAGTAAAAATCGTTCTAGAGAAGCCGGTTTTTGGAACATGTTTCTTTTTGCTTTTGGTGTGCGATTAGAAAGATGAGAAAGAATAGGTTTATAACTAAATACTCCCATATTATTTGAAGGCTTTGAAATGATAGTAGGGGGTAAAGTTTCCTTGACTCTTATGAAACGTTCTGAATTTGGCTGAGGAATTTTCTTCACCACATAGGAGTTAGTAATTTCGGGATTCTGACGAGAAGATCCTGAAGAGATTTTCGCGATTGGAGGATACACGTCTATTGATTCTTCTAACAATATGGGTATTTCGATTTTAAATTCTTCTGCAACGACTGGGGACATATTGTTTTCCAACGCAAATGATTTTGCATTCTCAGAAACTTCGATGGAGTCCGGAATTTGCTGTGCTGTGATATCTGGTATTACAGGAACTTCACCAATGGCACTAAAGTCATCAGATGATAGTGGAGGCAAAAGAGGAGCCTCTGGAATGTCAACTAGTTCTAAAGTCATGGGTTTGGGCTCAATGTAGCTAATTATCGGCTCTTCTAAAGGGCTCTCAGCTATTTTTGGAATTGTAGGAAACATTTCTGGAATTGTAGGAAATACTTCTGTTGGCTCCTCCAATATTACTGCTTTTTCCTTCTTCACTTCTTCCACAACGTCGGGAAAGTCAGCAGAGGTCAGTGGAGGTAATACGGGAGCCTTTGGAATAACTAGAAGTTCCGAAGTCATGGGTTTGGGCTCAATGTTATTAATTATCGGTTCTTCAACAGGTCTCACAGCAATTTTTGGAATTGTAGAAAACACACCACTTGACTTCTTCAAAATTACCGGTTTTTCTTCTTTCAATTCCTTTTCAACTGCGGAAAGAAAACCATCAAGTGGTAGTGGCGGTAAAACCGGGGCTTCTGGAATGACAACAAATTCTGAAGTCATGGATTTGGGTTCAATGTAGCTTATTATCGGCTGTTCCGTAGGTCTCTCAGCTATTTCTGGAATTGTGGGAAACAAACCCGTTGGCTCCTCAAGTGTTACCGATTTATCTTTCTTCACCTCTTCCACAACTACTCGGAAGTCAGCAGCAGTTAGGAGAGGTAATACGGGAGCCTTTGGAATTACTTGAAGTTCTGAAGTCATGGGTTTGGGCTCAATGTTATTAACTATCGGTTCTTCAACAGGTCTCACAGCAATTTTTGGAATTGTAGAAAACACACCCATCGACTCCTTCAAAATGACTGATTTATCTTTTTTCAGTTCTTCAACTGCGGAAGGAAAACCATCAATTGACAGTGGCGGTAAAACCGGGGCTTCTGGAATGACAACCAATTCTGAGGTTGTGGGTTTGGGCTCATTGTAGTTAATTATTGGCTCCGCGATAGGCCTCTCAGCTATTTCTGGAATTGCAGGAAACACTCCCGTCGGCTCCTCCACTATTACTGATTTTTCCTTTTTCACTTTTTCAACAACGACGGGGAAGTCAGCAGAGGTCAGTGGAGGTAATACTGGAGCCTTTGGAATTACTAGAAGTTCTGAAGTCATGAGTTTGGGTTCAATGTAATTAATTAGCGCTTCTTCAGCAGGTCTCACAGCAATTTTTGGAATTGTAGAAAACACACCAGTTGACTCTTTCAAAATTACCGATTTTTCATCTTTCGATTCCTTTTCAACTGCAGAAGAAAAACCATCAAGTGGTAGTGGTGGTAAAACCGGGGCTTCTGGAATGATAACAAATTCTGAGGTCACAGGTTTGGGCTCAACGTAGTTAATTATTGGCTCTTCGATAGGCCTCTCAGCTTTTTCTGGAATTGTAGGAAACACATCCATTGACTCCTTCAAAATTACTGATTTTTCTTTCTTCAATTCTTCTTCAACTGTGGAAGGTAAACCAACAAGTGGTAGTGGCGGTAAAACCGGGGCTTCTGGAATGACAACGAATTCTGAGGTTGTAGGTTTGGGCTCATTGTAGTTAATTATTGGCTCCGCGATAGGCCTCTCCTCTATTTCTGGAATTGTGGGAAACACTCCCGTCGGCTCCTCCATTATTACTGATTTTTCCTTTTTCACTTTTTCAACAACGACGGGGAAGTCAGCAGAGGTCAGTGGAGGTAATACGGGAGCCTTTGGAATTACTAGAAGTTCTGAAGTCATGAGTTTGGGTTCAATGTAATTAATTAGCACTTCTTCAGCAGGTCTCACAGCAATTTTTGGAATTGTAGAAAACACACCACTTGACTCCTTCAAAATTTCCGGTTTTTCATCTTTCGATTCCTTTTCAACTGCGGAAGAAAAACCATCAAGTGGTAGTGGTGGTAAAACCGGGGCTTCTGGAATGATAACAAATTCTGAGGTCACAGGTTTGGGCTCAACGTAGTTAATTATTGGCTCTTCGATAGGCCTCTCAGCTTTTTCTGGAATTGTAGGAAACACATCCATTGACTCCTTCAATATTTCTGATTTTTCTTTCTTCAATTCTTCTTCAACTGTGGAAGGTAAACCAACAAGTGGTAGTGGCGGTAAAACCGGGGCTTCTGGAATGACAACCAATTCTGAGGTTGTAGGTTTGGGCTCATTGTAGTTAATTATTGGCTCCGCGATAGGCCTCTCAGCTATTTCTGGAATTGTAGGAAACACTCCCGTCGGCTCCTCCACTATTACTGATTTTTCCTTTTTCACTTTTTCAACAACGACGGGGAAGTCAGCAGAGGTCAGTGGAGGTAATACGGGAGCCTTTGGAATTACTAGAAGTTCTGAAGTCATGAGTTTGGGTTCAATGTAATTAATTAGCGCTTCTTCAGCAGGTCTCACAGCAATTTTTGGAATTGTAGAAAACACACCAGTTGACTCTTTCAAAATTACCGATTTTTCATCTTTCGATTCCTTTTCAACTGCAGAAGAAAAACCATCAAGTGGTAGTGGTGGTAAAACCGGGGCTTCTGGAATGATAACAAATTCTGAGGTCACAGGTTTGGGCTCAACGTAGTTAATTATTGGCTCTTCGATAGGCCTCTCAGCTTTTTCTGGAATTGTAGGAAACACATCCATTGACTCCTTCAAAATTACTGATTTTTCTTTCTTCAATTCTTCTTCAACTGTGGAAGGTAAACCAACAAGTGGTAGTGGCGGTAAAACCGGGGCTTCTGGAATGACAACGAATTCTGAGGTTGTAGGTTTGGGCTCATTGTAGTTAATTATTGGCTCCGCGATAGGCCTCTCCTCTATTTCTGGAATTGTGGGAAACACTCCCGTCGGCTCCTCCATTGTTACTGATTTTTCCTTTTTCACTTTTTCAACAACGACGGGGAAGTCAGCAGAGGTCAGTGGAGGTAATACGGGAGCCTTTGGAATTACTAGAAGTTCTGAAGTCATGAGTTTGGGTTCAATGTAATTAATTAGCACTTCTTCAGCAGGTCTCACAGCAATTTTTGGAATTGTAGAAAACACACCACTTGACTCCTTCAAAATTTCCGGTTTTTCTTCCTTCAATTGCTTTTCAACTGCGGCAGGAAAACCATCAAGTGGTAGTGGTGGTAAAACCGGGGCTTCTGGAATGTCAACAAATACTGAGGTCACAGGTTTGGGCTCAATGTAGTTAATTATTGGCTCTTCGATGGGCTTCTCGGCTATTTCTGGAACCGTGGGAAATATACCCATTGGTTCTCCAAATATTACTGATTTATCTTTCTTCACTTCTTCAACAACTACGGGGAAGTCAGCAGCAGTTAGTGGAGGTAATACGGGAGCCTCTGGAATGACAACAAGTTCTGAAGTCATGGGTTTAGGCTCATCGTAATTTTTTATTGGCTCTTCCATCTGTAATGGTTTAACAATTTCCAAATTATTTTCATTTTCAAAAACCGTTTCCAACCTAGTTTCTTTAGATTTATCCGATAAAGGATGCACAAACGGCTTCAAAATTTCTATTAGTTTGTCTTTCTTGACAATAACTTTTGATGCATCTTTTGCGCAAGAATGATGATGTTGCTCTATCAAGGTAATCAAATCTTCAATGTGTGGAGGAATATAGCTTGTCGGTAAATTTAGCTGTGGTTTGAAGTAAAAGTTTGCTCCTTGGTGCACAAAGCCAGGTTCAAGAGCTTGCAATTCTGAAGAGACATGACCTGGCGCTGGGTTAAAGTTTTCGTTGACGGTTATTTTGATGGGCTCATAGTCGATTACTGCTGAAGTTGCAGTCTTCAACAGAAGATTGCCTATAAAGGCAATAATAATTGCCGGTGTGACCTGAAAAAAAGTTATGTTATATTACATTGTTCAAGATCATGATCACAGAATTGTTGTTTTAAATCTTAAGATTTATGAGCCAACAAGTTGTAGAGATTTATTAATCATTTATCGAATCGGTTGAATAAATCTAAACGACAGCCAACAATAAAATATCATAATGAATTATACGGTTTTTCAATCAATAAATATTGAAAGGGTTTGGTTGACTTAGAAAAACATACAAATAAATAATATGTACAAATTATAATGTTTGGGACACTTCGGTTTCGGTTTAAGGAATTTATTCTCATAAAAACAATACACAATAACGCTTTGACAAGGCACATATGAAATGGATAATCAAAATAAAGTAAAAGAAACTTACCATGTTTATCTGACGAAGAGAAACATTGAACTGATCTTGCAAATACTTTGCACGCATTTATAGTTTGCAAAAATCAAAAGACTAATTATGATTTTGGTAATAAGGTAAGGTAAGGTTTTTACTGGTAACATTAGCGAGCACATTAGAGTCTCAAACTAGCAAAGTAATGTTCTACAAAATTCCATTGAATATATTTGATGCAAAATTGTACAAGTTCGCAAATGATCCAGCTCATTAACCCTCATTAAAAAAGACCTATTGCGAAACATTTTGGTATATAAACTATTTCCAATTCAAAAATATCATCAATTAATACATTAGCAATTTTCCGAAACAGTATCAATTAAGTAATACTTACTCCGAATCATCATGAACAAGGTGAGTAAAACTACAACATAGAAAAATCATTGTATTGGCATTGATTGGTATTATTAAAATATAATTCTGCTGTTTCTAATTTACAGTTGGTAGCATTCTTTGGCATGGTCGCCATTTC
The DNA here is from genome assembly GCA_921972225.1 of Euplexia lucipara. NCBI lineage: Eukaryota > Metazoa > Arthropoda > Insecta > Lepidoptera > Noctuidae > Euplexia > Euplexia lucipara. The sequence goes on from OV179144.1 coordinate 11,937,443, forward strand.
ATCGATTTTGGCTTCACCACTGAAGGAACACCCTTATCGGACACTCCCAGCTGTGGAACATGAAGAAATTCACGACAAGTTCGGTCAGTTTGCTCTTCGGTACGTGACGGCTGAAGGCACCGTGGTGTCGGAGCGCGGCCGGCTTGTGCCTACCCCAGACGGCACCGGCTACGTCATGGTTGTTGAGGGAGAGGTCTCATACGTCGATGATGATGGCCAGACATATGTCACTAAGTATACCGCCGGCCTCGATGGATACCATGCTGAGGGCAATCATTTACCAGTTGCACCTGAAGTTCCTGAACCCGTAGCCGCCATATAAAAATAAACGAAAGTATTTCACAGATATTTTGTGTTTGTCTTACGTCCTTTTTTTTTTATTTCTTACCCTATGTTAAAGAACGAAATGATTATTCCGTACAAGTTGTTCTTGGTGATCGTTTTGATTAATCTCAGTGTTAAGTTAGTTGAAAGTGAAAATGTCGTCCAAGAATAAGTCAACCTGACATTTGAAATCCAAAAGTTATGTAATAATTTACTTTTATTCGAAAACATTGAGTATATTTAACCGACTTACAAAAAAAGAGGACGTTCTCAATTCGGCTGCATTTTTTTATGTAATTTGAACTATCTTTGTTTGTTTAAAATGGTATACTTTCCGTGCGGTTTCAACAATGACGGTTTTGTAGTTTGGTTTAAATTTCAAAAAATTGAAGATCATCCACATATACAAAAAAAACTACGAATTGCAGATTTCAGAGGAGTGCAAAGACAAAAAACATGTAGACCAGGTATCATCTGACCAATGCAACCAAACAACGATAATAAAGAATGAAGATCATGTTGTAACGAACCTTTTCTCTTGAACACGGAGGTTATAAGACTAGAGAAATATTAAAGAAAGCATGGATGGATTGTGTGTGTGAAAAGTGACATAGTTAATAAAATATCGGCAAAGAGAGCGTAGGTATGTAAAATATTATGCGCTTACCCAAATTAATGTAGAATAAAGGCAAGAGATGGTTTGAAAAGTGATGATGGTTTTGCCCTTTCATTGAAAATATTTCTTTTATAACTTTAATAAACAGTCCAAGGGCGGATTTAATACCTTTAGAATTTTTACTCTATGGTGATGCAAAGACAGAACATACCACGTTCTATTTTAACAATGTGAGCAAAGTTAAAAATAAATAGTACTTAAATTAAAAATTAATTTAATTTACTATTTATTTTTAACTTTGCTAACACACAAAAATAAATACACATACACATCCAGATATTTTAAATCAATGTCAAACGAAGAGCAAAGAGAGATAACTTACGAGTATGTAGATGGGGAAAAACTAATGTAAGCAATCAACCCTGAGTGAATGTGCCAACTAAGGTGCCAACACTGCCAACTTCTTATGAATATGTTCATGTGCTTTACTTTAAATGTGAACCGACTGGTTGCCATCCAAATGTTCACAGGAAAGGCGTTCAGGTTCTTTAGAAGAAAGAATAAAGAAAGACTAGGGGGCGAAGAGGGTAGATTAAATGAAACCAGGGTGGTAATAATATGAGTTGAGTTTAAAAAAGAATATTTGATATGTTAAAAAATATTATTACTTAGTGGAAAGTTCTTAATTACAATTCCAAAATATAACAGCTAAGATAATAATATGTTGATAACACTAACCACAATAACATTTGGATATTTGTAAGATGTTTATAATGTATTTTCAATGGTATTAGTCATTAATTCGAATGAACATCTGGGTATATAAGATGTGCGACAGTCCTTCAAAATTATACTGGGAGACAACTGAGAAGAGGTAAGTCACCTACCTATATCTGAAATGTTTAACTCCGTGAGCGGTGTAACGTATAAAAAACGTTAAAAAGAAAAAAAACAGATTATTTTAAACTTTTTGAACTATCACAAGTCATTTCTTTACACTAAAATTCTGTTATGACTTGCTCGATAGAAAGCATTGTATTGAAGTTTTTCTTGATATTAATATTAAAAAATATTGTTTTTACAGATGTATTTACTTGGATTGTTATGTCTTGTATCAGCGGCCGTGGCTTTGCCGACGGTGACGCCCGAACAGCTTCGTACCAACTTACCGGCGCTTCCACCTCCACCTGAACTTAAATCAGAGGAGAAAGATAAGAGCAGTGATGAACGAGACCAAGACCTTTCAATACAAGCCATTGAAGAACCTGAAAAATCTGACGAATCTAAAAAGTCTTCGAAATCTGCTGAAAAGGAGGAAGATAAAGACATACCTGATGATGAAGTCATTCAAGTAATTTCGAAAGAACCTAAGGAATCAAAGGAATCTAAAGAGTCTAAAGAAAAATCAAAAGAATCTAAAGAATCTAAGGAATCTAAGGAATCTAAAGATCGTTGGGAATCCAAGGAATCTAAGGAATCTAAAGAACCTTGGGAATCCAAAGAATCTAAAGAATCTAAGGAGCCTCGGGAATCAAAAGAAAAAGAAGATCGTGAGAAAATTGAAAAACCAGAGGAGCCTAAAGATGAAAAGAAAGAGAAAGACTCAAAGTCTGGAGAATCAAAGGAAGACGATGAGGTAGACGGACCTGTCATAGTGCAAGTAATCAAGGAACCATTCAGCAAGGGCTTTTTTCCTCAATGGTGGCCTGGTTTTCATCTACCGTGGCCATTCTCACTAATCATGGGTTCGAAGTTCCGGAACAGCGACCAACAAGATCAGCCTATGTACATTGTCAGAGAATCTGACTTTAGGTACGACTAAATTTAATTGATAGTCACGAATCAATATTTTTCAATCAATAAACAAATATTTTTTATTAATAATCAACGTAATAATGTTGTAAAAAAATCAGGAATTTATCTATATTAATAAATATATTTATGAACTTAAAGTTTTTTCAGTATTGTTCTGTTTCTCTAAATGTTACTCATCTAGTGATTATAAGGATTAATTAATCCCGAGAGTACTGGATCTGTCTAGATCTGGATTTACGCTGTCTACTTTGCAAGCATCTTTTTATTTGTAATCGTAGGATATCGGAAACCGAACGAACGACCATTATCATCGATTACTGATTATAAATGATTAAAACTGATCTGGCAAAGATATGTGTGCAAAAATGCGTCGTGATCGCTAGCATTCTTCCCGTAGGCCCTGTAGCGACGTAATCGCATTGTTTACAATACATTCCGCACTCAAAAATGACTATTTCATTAAAGCGACCATTGACTTTGGTAATAACATTATGGGCTTAAAGAGTAATCATTGTGCAGACGCCAGCACATCAACCTACCCCGATGTGTAAAATTTCTTTAATAGGTTTTCAACAGATCTGGCAAAAGGTATTTCAAAAATATGTGTGCGAAAATGCGTCGCGATCGCTAGCATTCTTCCCGTAGGCCCCGTAGCGACGTAATCGCATTGTTTACAATACATTCCGCACTCAAAAATGACTATTTCATTAAAGCGACCATTGACTTAGGTAATAACATTAAGGGCTTAAAGAGTAATCATTGTACAGACGCCAGCACATCAACCTACCCCAATGTGTAAAATTTCTTTAATAGGTTTTCAACTTTAATCTAAACACTTTATGGTTCATGTTCAATTGGGATAATTTGACAGTTTGGGGTAGGTTGACGTACTGGCGTCTGTACATAGAAACTTTGGGTTGTGATGTCTTTTTGTGTGTGACTTTATAGATTTCAATTACTTCAGCTGTAGTTTAGTAGTTGAAGTCGTATAAGTGTTTTCGGGATATTTTTTTTCTTTGATAATATAAATGCACAAGATATTTCGTCAATTAAATTAGACATCAAATTATGAAAATAGTTTTCGAAATGAAATAAAAAAATCACACCCACTCTTTGCAATTCGATGTATATACTGATGATATCCATGGATCGTCTGTAGAGTGTGGGGTAGGTGTATGATAGCAAGAATTAAGGGAAAGTCAATGTTGAATTAAAGATTATGAGATTTTAAGTATAAACAAATCGAATATTTATTGGAAACATACTTTTATTAATGTTCATTTTCCGTAGCCATCATACCAAGGTGACAAGGTAGGAACTGACGGGATCGGGTTTTCCTTCAGCTGCGATAATTTTGGCTCGGTTGATGTATGCATATCATTAATGTCATCCCAGCTGAATTTGTAGCTACCTCTATATACGGGTCGAGGAGCTAATCCATGAGAACCTTGTTTAATATTATCCAATGTTGGTCTGACTTTAAGTAACTTATGGTCTCTCCGGTTTTTGAAGACGGGAATGTGTGTTGTCGGTGATAAATAAATGTGTTTCTCAGTGGAAACATATGCCTCTGTCGTGGAAGCCTCTTTTTCAATAGGAGTGGCTGACGTTGTTGGCGAGATATGTAGCCGACGATTAGGATGTCTGTGAGGTGTAGGCGTCTGTTCATGAGCCAAGAAATGCGTGCGATCTGAATGAGATGCTGCAACGATATTATTTGGGACTTCTTTCAACTCTTCCCATTGTGTGATTGGTGCAAAAAGCACCTCATTGATCGGTTCACGCAATTCTGGCGCAGGTGGTATTGGTGCCAAAGTAGATGTTACTTCTTTGTGTTGATGATTTTCATGATTAGTTTCTTCCTCTTTAAAGTTCTCATTAACATTTCCGTTTCCTTGCGGCTCGGTTGCAGTTGTAGTGGTAATTGTCGATTGTTGGTAATGCATGTATTTTCCTATTTCTTCTTCTATTTGGTCCACTTCTGGGTCTTCATCTGTTCTTCTTTGCTCGTAGATATAATTTATTTTATAGTGAGGGTTTGGTAAACGTTTACTGTCAAAGTATTCTGCAGGAGTATCATTCTCTACATTTTCTTTAAATATTTGTTCATGTGCATGGGGAACCAAGTTTTTTGCAAAGCTTTGTGCTATAAACAACATCCAAATTGCTGTGACGAGCATTTTTCTGAAAAAGAGAAATTTTTAGACTTTGCTAACGTAAACAAAATAAAAATGGAATAATTCATAAGTATCGACCTTTACCTTTGGGTTACCTCTGGGTAACACTGTCTTATTAATAAATCCACTTAGTTTTATAGGACAAAACCACAATTACACAATACATTTAAAAATCAAGGTAATTTGTTAAACTGCTTTTATAATGTGACATAAGAAATGTTGCCATTCTTGTTTCTACAGGTACTTTCAAAACTACTCAATTTGGAAATGAAACCACAAGTTGTTAACAAATTATTTATGTAGGTACAAGCTTAGATTAAAACATTAAAATTAGTATAAATACATGCTGTGCAATTTTTACATTACAATTAAAAAGAGTATAGTAATTATCTAGTAGAAGTTAAGAATTTTAATTAGAAACAAATATATTTTATTCTGAATTATAAATTATTATCCACAGCATTATAAATCGTCGTTGCAACAAGTTGTCATTGATTTCTGTCAATTTTTTTTTAAATAAAAATGACAAATTATTCGCAATAACATTTTAGTTATATGCACCCGGCTTACTATACATTTTATTAAGTACGTGTGTTCATAGTAACATATATATTGGTTTGAATTAATAAAATAGAAATCGAGTTTGGGACTCTTTTAAACGGACTCCTGAATTGAATAGAACAATGATAATTGATCTACTTCTAGTTCTTGATTAAGTGCTAGTAGTTCTTAATCCTGGTAACTGATACATTTTAGTTATACACTCTAATAGGTTATACCAGAATCATTAAGTCCTACAACTGCGCCTACGTCTGTCCATCCATTTGCAAGAAAATCTATTTAGATGACAATCAAGATGAGTTCAAAGACCTTACGACTTTTATAGACATAATGACCAGAGCTGTCCTTGTATGATACCTTAACGATCATTTAAAATAAATTAACGGTATTTTTTGTATTATTTTAATTTTTAGTTAAGATTAAAATATGTTAATGTAAATAACACAACGTATCGTCACACTAACACAAATTTCATAAAATTTGTTAACTGTTATTTTTATATTAATTTTATATTGTTGGGCGTAGTTCCGTCAAAAGGTACCAATCCAAATTAGGTATATGTATTCCAGATAATGGCGTCTGAAGCTTAAAGTTGTGAAAGTTTCATTTCTACTAACCGTCTAAGACTATACAACAAAACATGACTTTAATATTTTCTTTGTCATACACACTTTCACATATTTGCATAATTATTATACTACAAAACGTAAATCACGCAATTTATAAAAATATTCTGTAAAGATTGTATAGTTATTTAAGTGTCTTTGAAAATACCACAGTACGATCAGTTTGGCATAGTAAAACTAATTTGTGAAATTTTGTGGATCAGGAAATAATGGCAAAACTACGTCTACTTATGATACTTGTAATATGACATTATGTATTGACATTTTCAAAAGCATAAAGTATTTATTTAGCGATATACTGCACCTACATAATATAGTACAATGGCACTGAAAAATAAGAAAGTAATGATTTTTGGCTGTGAAAATCCAGTCACAAACAAAAAACATTTAGCTATTTGACTTCAAAAATTATGTCGTTGCACCCAAAAACTTTTGTCGTAAAATAACTCTTACTTAAATTTATCAAATTAATGGCTAAGACTTGTTCGCATCGTTCGATTAGATCGTTTTGTCTCCTTTGTTACATAAATAGTTCATGGGAACTAACAATACTGATGAATAAATAATTAGGTAACTTCAAATTCTCACATATCTGTACACACATTCGCTACATCAATTCACGGGTCTAGGGTCATATGGGGTCGCGTCATGACCCACATACCTATTGTTTTTGCGTATTTGGAAGCCTTCGCCTGGCGCTGTATTATAATATATCACTCGTCTAATGCCGAACGGATCTACATATCCGAAACTTCCAGTTCTCTCACTGGATCCACCAGTCTCTTCCTCATGGTACTGCTTCGGGAGGTAGTAGCGGAATCCGTTTCTTCTGAAGGCTGAACCGTCATACGTTGAGAACTGAGGAGTATATCCGTCACCAATTTTGACTCCTGATTGTTGTTGCTGTTGTAGCTGCTGCTGCCGTCTCAGCCAGGCATCGGCGTGCCTGTAGGAGTTAGGATTGAACACATCGTAGCGTTTGCTGTCGCTAGCGTGATACTCGTCGTCGAGGGTGTTAGTGTTAGATGAATCATATTCGTATGGACTGCGTGTCGTTGCAGCTTCACTGGAAGTGATCGGTGTCACTGTTGGTCTGAAGTCATAAGTTGTTGTTGATATGTCAATCGAGTTAGGTGAAACGTAAACTTGCGGTGTAGCTGTCGGGTGCGGGTATGCCGGTGGGGGAGGCGTCACTGATACTTCTATAGGAAAGGTAGGTGGTCCGTATGAGGAGGACGGCGGTGGGGCTTGAGTCGTGGAGGTGTACCGCGGTGGCCCACGGTACCGGTGGACAGGCGCTGGTGCCGGTGTTACCCCGTAACCAGAATCCGTTGGCGCGGTCTTGGCTATCAATAGCGACTCCTGAAATGCATACAAAATAACGTTTAGGATTCCAAACAGAATAAAGGTTTATTCCAAAAAATATAATGGTACGTACTGAAATTGGTCGGTTTTCTCCAACGTAAACAGTTTTAGATTTATAAATCCTGTAGCCCTGATTGTCAGCGATGTAATCTTGTAGACGTAGATAACCGTCGGCTCCCACCCAGCCCGATGTACCTGTAATGTAGAGTTTTATCCTTAACACACTTTATGGAGAATGGAGGTAGTCTTTGATACGGGAAGCTAGGGAGTGGCCGTGACGGCATTATTTTTTTGTCGGAAACAACACAACTATAAAATAGAAAATTGAAACAATTGTTTCCGTGCGATAACGTAATTTACTTACAAATTTGGTTCGTCACGAATACTGTTGTTAAACAATTTAATAGTTTTTTTAGATATCCTTATTTCCTTAGAAGGCAATTGCTATTACAGATATCCCGCCTACATGAACTTGTTGCGTTGGGACAATGAACTGTGGAGTATGTGTAGGTCGACAACATTTTCATAATGACAATGGAGCTTTACAAGTAAGCTGCTCTACTCTATATTTATTGTGAACTTGATATCCAATCCATATTAATGTTGTCAATCAACTGTACAATGTTGTTACATAATCTTCTTCTTTTAGTTTTAGAATTTGCTGACCTTCGCGACTGTCTCTATGTGCATCCTTACAGCTGCACTGATTTGGTCAATTAGATTAACGAACTGGGATTCAGTTAACTTTGACCCCCTTATAAAGAGCGTAGGATATGCCAAACTTGAACTATTACTTAGCAAACACTGGGCTACTCATCGTATAATGAGTTTATGACAGGAAATGTATCGGAGTCAAACGCACAGATAACTAATAATTTGGAACATTAAATAGTCTTATTAGATCAAATATAATTACGAAGCTTCTTAACCGAATGACCTGTCTAATTACTAATAAGCATTTTTTTTGGTACAGAAGCCAGCACTTCAAGCTATCCCAAACCCAATTGAACATGAACTTTATTGTCTTGAAATAAAGTTGAAAAACAACTATCAACGTAGGGGGTGGCTTGATGCGCTATGCAGCAGTATTTTCGACGAATCCTACTCACCAACAACAGATCCATCTTTCAGTCTTCTCTCCTTCCTGTACTGTCCGTTATTTGTCTGGTATAGGAAGTATCGCTCGTCATCTTCGTCTGTCTGTATGTGGATCTGTTCAGGATCTTGTTGGGGACTGTACCCGTCCAACGCAGCCAATACGCTGCACGCACACACCTGTAAAGAAGAAATACTCCTTATCATTGCACAAATCTCAATTAATTCGCAATTCGTGTACGACCGGTCAATTTAGTAAAAGTCACCCCGTGAAAAACTTAAGTGAAGTGAACTGTCAATGCCTAGCAATTAATTTGGAAAAACACAATTCAATTCACCTTCACTTTACCTATATTTTCACAGGGTGTTTTTTACAAAATAGCGCTACTGATAAATTTGGACAAACGAGATTCGTTGGGAAACAAAATGTAGACAACTGGTCATTAGTAATGGTCTAGTGCTTACATCTAGTTACACATTTAAGTCGAAGTAGGTGCAATACGAGAGATCAAACTGACATATCTATGTCAGTAATATCTATCATAATACTCCTACCTAGACTTAAATGCAGTAGTGCAATGAGGGTAATTGTAAGATGACTCATCATGACAAACTTCATGTTTCACGAAACAGGACCTACGCTACCGACAACTTTAATCTATTCATCATCTTTTGTCTTAGGAATAAATGCGCTGATATCCATACACATAAATAGATCTTTAATTCATGTTTTAGAATAAACTAAAAGACACATCGAAGGAGCAATAACTGTCGTATTGTTCCATAGAAAATAGTCACTGACTCAAACACATGTGGCTAAGTATGTTTTTCCCTACATGAAACCCATACTTATCTATTGTCTTTATCATAAGTATAGGTAGCCAAAGTTTGTGCTTACATTATAATAACAATAATAGTGTTGCTTATTGTGGGTTAAGACAAGGTCTGCAGTAGTTGATTACTGATTAATGTACAGTTTCAATCGCGGGTTAGACGAGCGTGGGACTAGGGATTGTTGGTAATAGCTGTTTATTAAGTGGTGTCAAGGACCACTTGAATAAACTTATATTAACGTGATTGCGTTATTATCTTCACGTAATTGAGCATTGTCACACATGAATTGCGGTAATACAGGCTGTAGGTGAAACAAAAAGATGTACTCTGATAAGGATTAAAACAAAAGCTGTCAGAACAACTCAAATGACCTTATTAACAAAGTTATAAAAGTTCTTGTTCACGAATTAGTCACGTTTTTGATAATTTAATTTGAGAAACGTCCACTCTGTTCATTGTAAAAACGCTTTCAGTGTATATGTGAAGGCTAAGTAATAAATATAAAAACAGTTGAAAAAATAAATCATGGATTTGAAAAAAATGCCGGTTGTAAGCTAATGTAATGCGAGAATATCCTTATCACACGCAGATGCCACTCTCAGCAATTAGCCATCATTAATTAGACATTACACCGTTTATATTCATCACGCGATGTGTTTTTCCTAGACAGTAGATATGTTCCTCTTCTGATGTGCACTACCCGTAAAATCGGGCAACAGAGAGACAATGGCTTTGCCACGAATTAGAGACGAATTAGTAATTTGTTGAACAATAGATGTTAACTCAGCCCCGAAGGTCGAGATGAAGCAACAAAATATACGGACCTCCCATTAATATGGTAAAAATACAATGAAAGTCAAATAGGTTTCAGACAACTGGTTTACATGGTGTTAAAATTCCAGAATCTGTCGTGAGGCTGAATACTGCAAGTTAAAAACGTGTTTAAATAACTAATTTGAATAAACCTTGACAATAATAAAACACTTAAGTAAAGCAGTGACGTTAGTAAAATGATGCATTCTTATGGCGCATCGTAAGCGCATGTTGGGTGTGACATCTTCCGTATAAGGAAATGTCCAACAGCAATGTTAGAAGGACTAACCAAGTAACCATGTCAGCCTTACTCACGGCTAGTGCCATGGAATATCAATGTGTTTCTGTGTTGCCTACTTGCCTACCGCAACAACCTCGGGCTATACGTGGGCCGAGAACTAAGGACCTACGCGGAAACGCTAACTTGCATGACTAAATAATGCAAAGTATTGAACAAAAAAATAATCCGCGAATGTTCCTATTTGTTCCAAAGTAATTGACTTCAATTTCCGCCTAAATTCTTTATTTTAATTGTACTATGTCGATGACTTTACAATTTAGACAAAGCAGCTCGGTGCGGTAATTGCGGGATTTATTTGCATGTCATAATCTATGGCTGGTCGTTGCTCGATTTACACATTATCTGTCACTATTACTTTTGGCAAGATGAATAATGTTTATAACTAGAATTAGCCGTGATGGCGTTTTATTGATGCCTCATAAATCTAAAATAGGGTCAAGCGACGTCTAGGGCGCTTATCAACCTTAATGCCGTCATGGTATTTTTTTTATTAATATGTAGATACGTTATCCGTATTACCATCAATCGTGCATTCTCTTGAAATTGCCTCTACTACTTTAAAATCGGTACGTTTAGATATACCTAATTAAATTTAAAGTTTTGTCACTGTATCAATAAACGCAAGTTTTATGTTCTACATGAAGTGTATCTAGATATTTCAAACAATAATTTATTGACTGTAGTCAGCCCAACCGCCCGTCGACTTAAACTAAACTGTTTTTTGATACTACTATTATGATCACGGAAAACCACTAGGTACTCTAGTGGTGGCTTCTGTTATTCAATTCAGTAACTTAACAGTCGTCTTTAAGATTAATACAATTACAGGACCTGTGGACATGTTTTGACGAATATCGCGCCAATGACATCATACTCCGCATACTTAAGTTAAAAATTATAGTAACAAAACATCGTCTTATTTTGTTTTACCAATTTTTTGTCAAAAACTTTAAATTACCCGAAGATAAGGAAACTGCAGTCCACAAAAAGTGTTTTAATTAAGAACTAATTAACTTTGACGAATACCCGGATACATTAATAAATTAATTATACACTGTGTACAATAGATGCATCGCGTTGGCATCATCTCCCAACTGACTAGGTTGTAGGAGTAGACATAATGTTATATGCAAATGTTGTACTGACACAACATAATAATAGTACAAAGTAGCAAAAACAGGGATAAGACGTAAAACAAAGATGAAAAATTATTCATTTTACCAATGAGTACCTAGGTACATTTTAGCATCAAGATTTTTAGAAATCTAGGAAAAACATTAAAAATAAATAAATAAATAAATATTTCACAACTTTTCACACAACGCCATTTAGTTCCAAGTTAAGCTTGAGAGCTTGTGTTATGGGTACTAAATAGCTGATAAACATACTTATATATTTCTAAATACATACATATTATAGATAAATTACACCCAGACACAGAACAAATGATTGTGCTCAACACACAAACATTTGTCCTGGATGGGAATCGAACCCACGACCTCCGGCATAGCAGTCAGGATCACTAACTAAACGTAGATTAATTTTATTTGATAAACATTCTGGAACTATGCGCCATCTGAGAAAAACAATGTGTCAGCTGTCATGTTTCTATTAAATAAAATACAGCGGAAACGGAGATATAATAATTGAAATGAAGGCGATGCTGCTGAGTTCTCAAAATTAGGTAATCCAGAATGTGCCCGATTAATTACTTGTCCCTCTTATTTATGACTTTTAATACTATTATCGATAGCTTTACTGCGTAAACTTTTAGAAAAATAATTTTGGTTTAAATATCAGAAATGAAGCAAGTAACTTAACTACATAACGAAATTCTTGTAATAATAGTACCCTGTCCCTTTGTGTGTTACTGTGTTCATTAGTAATTATTCACTAATAAGGTTAATCAACGACATTTTTGCCAAAATACTCATTACTGTGTAGTATATAAGCACTCACTTTTGGAGAAATGCCATCAGTTTGCAGCAGTTTGAGCAATACACATTCTATCTCCTCATCACTCCGAAAAACATTTATTTCAAGATGAAATTCGTAAGTACTTCTTTAACTTATTGATTTACAATGCCCAACGCATGGGCTTGTTTTTACCGATATTAATAGTAATTTTATTTTTTTCAGTTTGTGGTAGCTCTGTCTCTCTTCGCTGTGGCTGCAGCAGCACCGACGAGTCTTGATGCTGAGGTAGAAGCGCGTCGGAGGCTGCCAGCGTTGGAGCACGAGGAGATTCACGACGAGTTCGGTCAGTTCGCTCTGCGGTACGTGACGGCTGAAGGCACCGTGGTGTCAGAGCGCGGCCGGCTCGTGCCTACCCCGGACGGCACCGGCTACGTCATGATTGTTGAGGGAGAGGTTTCATACATCGGCGACGATGGCCAGACATACGTCACCAAGTACACCGCCGGCCTCGATGGGACCCACGTCGAAGGCAACCACCTCCCAGTCCCTGTCACAGCCGAACCCATCACAGTTCCCGAGCCCGTTGTTGTCGCCGAACCAGTTGAAGTTATAGCAGGACCCTTCAAATACAACGTTAAACAGTAACATTAAAAATATATTACACACCTAAAGTATTTTTCATTATCCGCCCGGATTTATTAAGGTACACATAGCTACACCTAAAATCATATTACACCTACAGACAGAGCAATTATTTTTACGGAATTAGTACCTCAAATATGGTTTACATATGTATATAAAAGGCCATAAAAGGACTTAATCATTAATCCGACTGTATTAGTGTTATTGGCACCTTTTGAGTTCATGATTTTCAATTATTTTTTTGAGGAATTGTGTGATTTAAAATGAAATTCATGCAGAACAGATCAGAATACTAGGTTAAAAAATATAAATAAACAGACCACTTGACGACATATTCCTGGTTGGACGTGAAATGAGTTTTGGAATATTCAAGATCTATGGCTTCTTTCCATCCAACTATCAAAGAGTTAAAACTTAGAAACCATTCACAATCTTGTATGTATTAGATCTTTACCTAAGAAATTGCCGTTTTACATATAAAAACAAGTTTTGATGTGGTGCATGCAATGATTTTATCTTTAGATTGACGTAAATAAATCAGTATCGATTTATCACTAACGTTGAAGGCTGCTGCAAGTTTTGGTCTGGTCTGATGTACATCATACAAAACGTAACCCTATGCTGGCCGCCAAACCTTCCTAACACTCGGATTTGAGTCAATACAGAAGAATGTTTATTTTATATGTCAATAATAGTAAGTAGTACTCTTTATGTATGGGTGATATACAATCGGGCAAATTATTACCTCCTTCTCATACTATTTCAAATACTACTGCCTTCTTTAGTATTGTAAGCACCATAGAAACTCGCAGCACACTGTAGATCACTTTAAAATTATGTGTTATACTTATATATGTTTGGAACATATCAAGGTAATTAGGTTCGGTAGTTAGGTTCGCTATAGTATAGGTATGATGAGTTAGGTTAGGTTATAGATATATATATACCGTCTTTCTAATTCTATCTTGCACAAAAGGCTAAGATAAAAGCACATTAGAAACTCGCCTAGTCAAAAGTAGTAGTATATACGTATTGGTAGATGTTACTTATTGTTTTGTATAGACTATTAATTTGTAGTCATCTTATTAAAAGTTCGTAAGTATATATTTTTTATGAATGAATTTTAATGGAGATTTGGATTTCTTGATTACTATTAAAATGATCAGAATTAAGAAAAATATGACAATGTAATGTTTATTACATTTCATTTTAAAACGTAAGTTTACCACTCAGTTATTAAATGGCCCAGGTATTCTAATTTATTTTAGTATCCTTTTTGTTAGGAGAATAAGAAGAGTGGCCCTATCACCTGGTAACAGATCGAATACTATAAATTACATATGATATGCGTATGATAATTATTGTATATGACTCGTACACATCCGGTAGTTTACTTACGAAGAGAAACAATTGCCAACACCACTATGTCATTTGCGTAAATACTCAGAGCAACAAACACTCACGCTGAGTCGGTTAATCGGCGTATTAATATGCAACCTGATAAGCAGAGGCGAGGAGAGGACACCCAGTCTCACTCTCATCGCTCTCTGGCCTGTATTGCTCCCACAGCTCAACCGCCGTACTCGAGTCTTTAATTTGAAATAGTAGGAGAAGGAGGTAATAACCCGAACCCATAAATTATAATTTTGGCTATAAATACTGTTTGAGAAAAAGAATGTGTCAGGTGGTTTATGCTTCTATTAAATTGCAATACAACAAAGAATAGAGGTCGTCAAAGCGACAAAAAGCTGCAAAGCTGTTCTTGAATATATCAAGTATTTCGGGATGTCGAACAGCGCCGGGTAATTTCTTGTCCCATCTATTGACGGCTCATAATAATGACCCATAAATAATAGATGGGGATGGGGATAAAAGATGGGATTATAACGATTCACGCAGCATTTCTATCGATAACGGTATTCCGTTATCAATAGATGTCCTGCGTGAATCTTTTTGGAAATCTGTAAGAGCATGATAAAGTGTCATCTATACTTCTTTACTAATATTATAAACAGGAAAGATTTGTATGTAACGAATATACTTAAAAACTACTACTTCATTGATTAGCTAATACTGAGAAATAAAACTAATAAACTAAACCCCGCAAGGCAGCTTGTTGCGAGCTGTTGGGCAGTAGCGACCCCACGGACCTGATCTCCCCGGAGATGTCTTGTTCCTCATCTCTGGCTTGCCTGAATTGGCCGGCCAGAGTATACTCTGACGAGGAACGGGGCTCCCACCTCTTTCTTGCCTTAGTTGGCCGGCCAGAGTGGAGATTCGCAAGAGCAAACGTGCTCGGAGGAAGGAAGCATTCCAGTAAGGTGCTGGTAGGGACCTCGACCGTACTTCCGGGATTGTCCTGATAGCCGTGGAATGCCGCTCCACTCCTTTAGCACCTCACGACATGTTGCCCTCTCGTCGCTACGTCACTACGTGCTAGTGGCCATTTTAGAGGGCCCATTATTGAGTGTGCAAGTCACCCCCTGCCATTTAATCCGTGTATATATAACATTGGTAAGGCAGGGGCCATAGTCCTTCATAGTTTTAGGTATCCAGTCCATTTTAGCCACCCTAGCATACAGTCCAGTATTTTTGTTACCATTGTCTGCAGTAGTCTTACACCTGTCGCAAGTTTTTTTTGGGTGCACTTGCCTAGGTGCATACGCATACAGGGAAAATCTGCGGTTGGTGCATCATTCCATTTAAGACGACAATGGGCCTCTAGGAGTTGGCTCGTACGCCTTTCAAAGGACCGGAACCCAAGGGTTCCGAGAGTTAAAAGCAAAGAAAATAATAATAATAATAAGACCTCGCACAGATCTTTTTGTTATAAATCTTTTCTTGTTTTTTTATTATCTGTATTGTTGTTCTTTTGTTTTATGTTCTGTGCGTCCAAATAAAGTATTTTATTTCTTTCTTTCTTTCAATTCGAATAATTCTTTCACCAGTGGGATGCTACACTCCCCTGGTGACATAGGCTATACTTTCCTTGTATTCCTACGGAATCCGGAACAAAGCGGATGAAACTGCATGATGTCCACTGGAATTAGAAATGAAGTAACTAACTTAACTACATAACACAATTTCGGTAATAACATAATCCTGTCCCTTTATGACAAGTATTAATGTACCCATTACCTACTAATTATATCCATAAGGTTAATCGATGACATTCTTGTCGATATACTTATTACTATATGGTATATAAGCACGTGATTTTCGGAGAAATGGCATCAGTTTGTAGCAGTTTGAGCAATAAACATTGTGTCTCCTTATAACTACGAAAAACAATTATTTCAATATGAAATTCGTAAGTACTTCTGTGACTTGTTAATTTGTGATGCCCAAGGCATTTACTTGTATTTTATGATATTAATAGTGCTTTAATTTATTTCAGTTTGTGGTAGCTCTGTCCCTCTTCGCTGTGGCTGCAGCAGCACCAACGATTCTTGATTCTGAAATCGAAGCGCGTCGGAGGCTACCAGCGTTGGAGCACGAAGAGATTCACGACGAGTTCGGTCAGTTCGCTCTGCGGTACGTGACGGCTGAAGGCACCATTGTGTCGGAGCGCGGCCGGCTCGTGCCTACCCCCGATGGCACCGACTACGTCATGATTTTTGAGGGAGAGGTTTCGTACATTGGCGACGACGGCCAGACATATGTCACCAAGTACACCGCCGGCCTCGATGGGACCCACGTCGAAGGGAACCACCTCCCAGTGCCTGTCACAGCCGAACCCATAATCGTTCCTGAGCCCGTTGTTGTTGGCGAGCCAGTTGAAGTTATAGCAGGACCCTTCAAATACATCGTTAAACAGTAACATTAAAAATATAATACGCACCTAAAATATTTTTCATTATCTGCCCAGAACTTATTAAGGTACACATACGTACACCTAAAAACATGTTACACGTAACAGACAGAGTAATTGTTGCACACCTGTCACAGCCGCACCCATAATCGTTCCCGAGCCCGTTGTTGTTGGCGAGCCAGTTGAAGTAATAGCTGAACCCTTTAAATATGTTGTTAAACGGTTACAATAAAAAATAATACGCACCTAAAACATTTTTGACTAAGTACCCTAAACTAACTGTACCCTTTATCATATTATTACCTACAGTCAGAGTGACTGTTTTGACTAAATTACAGTCTTAAATATAATCATTTAGTTGTTTGTATTTATCCTGTCGGACTGAATTGATAACCTTATTTTAAATCATTTAAAAGTATCATCTTAAACAATGCCTCGACCAGCGTGCAATTAGGCATATTAAAAAGTTCGCGTGAAAATGGAAGTGAATTAAGCTGTTATTCCATACTAATGCTAGGCATTACGAGTTCACTACACTCAAGTTTTTACGGGTTAATTTGCACACTTCCCTCTTAATGGCCGTAGATGATGAGCATGTTCAGCCATTTTTTATATGTGACAGTTGTTTTTTTACTGAGCCAATCGGCTAGATTGAACGCCCCCTTGGTGTAATTTGGTCAAACCTTCCGCTAGTTAAACTTTTTACATATATGTATACTAGTGGATCCAGTAGACCTTGTCCTGCTCGAATGTCGGTGTCGAACCTGATCGCAGCGCCACCTACCGGGTCCCATTGTGAATCCGAACAATATTGTGAATACAAACACACGCACAGAAGATTTATATATATTTAATATTTGTCTTCTTCATTATTATTTATTGTGTGAATCATAAGCAAATTCAGGTAGATGATATGAAAATGTTACAGGTAAAGCTCTTTTCAGACTACGTAAAACAGCATATTATACATAGTTTATAGCTCAATAACATCGCGCACCATTATGGACACATTCACACTTACTATACTTACTTCCTTATTTGCTATAATATATATCTCAAAGTATAGCGTAGTCTGAAATGAGCTTAACTCTGCTGTTCGTCTCGCTGCTTTCCTACATCCAAGACGAAAAGCTTGTACGCTGCTTGTTGATCTCCTTATAGCTGCTACCGGTGTGAAGCTATCATCAACCTAGGAGACCATGGCCTGACATTCCGCGACTGGATATGTCTGGAATGATTATGTTTGTAAAGTAAGGTAGTTGGTATCTCAATGTTTAACTGAACTACTACTATTAAACGTGGTAGCGTGACCTATTTTCAACAATTAATAAAGCTGAGTAATATAATTCTTGTTCTAATTTGTATGGCAAACTGGGTATAATATATATTCCACTACTTAACATTTAGAGTAATACATGTACAATGCTATGTTTTATTTATTATTTACGTATGTTATATTATGAAAAGTATCAAATATCACAGTTTAAAATTAAAAAATCAAGAAAAAGTTAACAAGTTACTTTAACAGAAAAATCGTAGGTACGATCAATTACTTTTTGCGTTCTATGTTAGGACTATCTACGGAAATATAAGCATCTCACCAGACATTTCTTAAAAACATACATACATAATATAGGTACATTAAGTACCCAATCAAAATTATATTAAATATTGACTACTTAATTTTTGTCTATGATAAGCTTGTACTGTTCAATTTGAACGGGTTATTAAGTTTTATAAAAAACAAATCAAGTACTTAACAGGAATGTTAATTTATTATCTTTTAGTAGTAGTATATTAATATCAGAAAGTTATGACTAACAAAATTTGGTTTCAACAAAAAAATATAAATAATAATCAAAAATTATTAAGAAAACATTTTATAATTATTTTTCGTAATAATCACGACGTACTTGAAATACTCAGGGTCTCTATGCTAGATTTTCAAGAAGGCCTATAATTAAACACTGGCTGCATGTTTATCTGTATTCTATACACAAAACCAGCGAAAATCAAAATAAACTATTAACGTACTGTTTCTGCTGTTAACTGTTAGATTACCACAGCAAATTAATAATGTCAAAATATAGTGATAATCGACGGTTAAACGATGCTGTAGAGCTCGGTTAAATTGGATCGGTTGTTTAAGGTAAACACTGGTTAATGTGTGGTAAACATCAAAATGATGGTGAGCTTAATTACCCTCACTTTCATAAATGTAGACGGGGTGGAACCGTAGAATGGTCATCATCGGTGACGTGATGGCAAATTGAGCCAATTTGATTAAAATAAACGATACAGCATTATAAAAGTATTAACGGCAATTTCATTTTTTAAATAAGATTTCGTATTATTAGAAACTTATCGATATTACTAGCGATTCTAATTCTAAGTTTAAGCAAAATGATGAAAAAAAAGTAATCTAAATCACTAACCACCGTAATTATAGAAACATTTGCATGGGCGCCCCCTGTGGGGCTCGAACCTCGGCTTAGGGTGTTACTGGAGGGACAGCAAAGGGAAGCTGGATCTCAGTTATATTATTTGGGGACTATTTATCTCTAGCGGGTCAGCTTCGCGGGCTGGCTCAAGCAAGGGTCGGG
The DNA here is from genome assembly GCA_921972225.1 of Euplexia lucipara. Lineage (NCBI taxonomy): Eukaryota > Metazoa > Arthropoda > Insecta > Lepidoptera > Noctuidae > Euplexia > Euplexia lucipara. The sequence continues at coordinate 11,956,943 of OV179144.1, forward strand.
AAGAGTGTCTATTAGAGCGTCGCGACGGTCCTCGGCGGCGAGGACGGTCTTATGTATTTTCTGATCGTACTGGTTTCTTTCTATTACTTTCTTGGTAGAGGGTGATAGGGTCATCAGGGAATACAGTTGCATTATAGACCCAGTTCTATTTATGATCATTTATATAGGTGTAAACCCGTGGCGTAAACTAAAGTACTCGTATTTAGGGGACTCTGTGAAAACAGTAGATAATAGGTTTTGAAAAGATAGTAAACAATATTTAAGATGCTTAATTACTTTATTCAATCCAACCGTTTAACGACATATTTGAAGGGTTCAGCTATAACTTCAACTGGTTCGGCGACAACAACGGGCTCGGGAACTGTAATGGGTTCGGCCGTGACAGGCACTGGGAGATGGTTGCCTTCGACGTGGGTCCCATCGAGGCCGGCGGTGTACTTGGTGACGTATGTCTGGCCATCGTCGCCGATGTATGAAACCTCTCCTTCAACAATCATGACGTAGCCGGTGCCGTCCGGGGTAGGCACGAGCCGGCCGCGCTCCGACACCACGGTGCCTTCAGCCGTCACGTACCGCAGAGCGAACTGACCGAACTCGTCGTGAATCTCCTCGTGCTCCAACGCTGGCAGCCTCCGACGCGCTTCTACCTCAGCATCAAGACTCGTTGGTGCTGCTGCAGCCACCACGAAGAGGGACAGAGCTACCACAAACTGGAATAAACCAAAATTTCAATTGTCATCATTGACCCCGAGCAAATGCTTTGGGCATTTAAAATTAACAAGTTAAAGTAGTACTTACGAATTTCATATTGAAATGATGATTTTGGAGTGATGAGGAGACACAATGTGTATTACTCAAACTGCTGCAAACTGATGCCATTTCTCCAAAAGCGACGTGCTTATATATTACACAGTAATGAGTATCTTCGCAAAAATGTCGTTGATTAACCTTATTAGTGAGTAATTAGTAATGAACCCAGTAATACACAGAGGGACAGGATAATATTATGCGTTATATCATTAAGTTGGTTGCTTCATTTCAAATAATTATTTAAAGCGAAAGAGATTTCCCAAAAAGTTCACGAAGTACTATACTGGTACTACTGTTTATAACGGTCTAAGAGTCGTAAACAGAAGGGAAAAATAATTTATCGGGGATGGACAGAAAACCCGAAATACTTTATTCGATTAAGAACAACTCTGCAGTTTTTATTGTCTCATAAACAACCTCCAGTCCATTCTCTGCTGAATTGTGATGTAATAGAAATACGTCTGTGTCACCTGGAACGTTGTTTTCTTTTCCAAAAGAGTACACTTAGGATGTTTTGTCAAATTAAATGTTTTACGCTGAATGTTTTTTAAAGATTTGTAAATAGCTTGATTCTAAATGGACTCGATGAAATGAATTTATAGTTCCTTATTGCTGTTTCTGCTATTTTGCACATTAATCATCTCTCAGTACAAACATTTGCATATAACTATTACAGTTATTCCTACAGCCTAGTCACTGTTGGGAGATGCCGCCAACGTGCATAGTGTATAATTAAATGATTAATGTATCCGTGTAGGTATTCGTTAAAATTAATAATTTTCTAATTAAAACACTTTTTCTGGGCTGCAGTTTCCTTATATTCGGGTTATTTAAAGTTGCAATAAAAAAATGGTAATACATTAGTTAAGACGATTTTTTGCTACTATCATGTTTTTGACTACCTCGGTGGCCTAGTGGTTACACAAGCTATACCGCTAAGCACCGCTGTGGTCCCGGGTCATACTGGTGTACCGAAGTGTTGGTGTACCACAAGTACACGTCTGTCTAACCCTTCGAGGATTACGGGCGTGATGTTATGTTATATTTTGACCTTAGTGTACAGACGCCAGCACATCAAGTTATCCCAATGTGTCAAATTTTCCCAATTGAATATGAACCTTATTCTGTTTGTCATAAAGTTAAAAAACGATCAAAGAAATTGACACATTTGACATGCTGGCGTCTGTACCAATGGAGTATGATGTCATTGTGTTGTAGTAATATTCGTCAATACATGTTCACCGTGTCTGCAACCGTTATTAATCATAAAATCTAATTTAGTTAGTGAGTTGAACTACAGTAGTCATTTCTGAACGTGTACCAAGATCACAATAATGTTAACAACAAATAATACCTTTAGAAGAAAACACACCAGCTGTGTGGGTTGATGACTACAATCAAACAAATACTATACAGCTCGAATAGTTGAGATGCAATTTAAATACAACTTAGCATAAATATCGCACGAGTAACAAATCGCTCATAATTTAATTATCTATATCTATAGGTATCTATATCTATATACTTATAATAAATCTGTAGAAGTAAAATTTCTGTACATTGAAAATATCAAAAAAAGAAATAGCAGGGGGTGTTACTAGACCGACAGCGAACCCAAAAATATGATTAAATTTTTTTTTGTCTGTCTGTCTGTCTGTCTGTCTGTCTGTCTGTCTGTCTGTCTGTCTGTCTGTCTGTCTGTCTGTCTGTATGTTCAGGTATCACGCAAAAACTACCGGTTCGATTACGATGAAACTTGGTATACTTATTCTTTAATATCCTGGGCACAACACTGGGTACTTATTATCCCGGAAAAGTATATACAATAAAAAACAAACTTAATTTTGCGGTTCGACCCCTAGACCCGACTACTGTACCAACCGCAAATAATAAGTTTGTCGTAGGTTACGTCACCCGCAGTGGAGTTCACCAAGGGGCGCTGCACACGGCTAAGATATTATAATATTTTATCTTAAGATACAATATCGCTCACCATACAGTTCAATGGACTATCACACACTACGAAGATAATTATGTACATTGAATATATATTCAAAATTAATATTGAAGGATGATTGGTGATCGATACTGATGCCAAAAATGCAATTAGTAAATGTTTTGTCTGTCTGTCTGTCTGTATGTGCACGCATAGTTCAATAACTATTATAGGGATTGGGATTGACTTGGTACGGTTGTAATCAATACGCCTGGGTAGGTTGATCTTAGTTTCAGTTGTTTTACACATGGTCAGTTGTATGGCGCTCTTTCCCGGGTCAGTAGTTCCAGAAATCTTTATGCATACATACTGGAAGGATCAACTTTGAAAGTAGTCTATCTGGAAGTATTAGGTATGCTAAAATTATTACGTTTATATATCAACGCACAGCCCAAACCGCTGGTATTAGAGACATGAAACGTGAAGGGGACTTCTTAGTTAAGAATAAGTATCCACTAAAACACGATTTTTGGAAATTCAACCCTTAATGGGAAAACATAGGGGGCGGAAGTTCGACATCCACGCGGGCGAAGCCGCGGGCAAAAGTGTCTAATAACGGAACAAATGACGGTTGTGTGATTGAAAACCAAATCTTGCTGTGAGGATATGGACAGAACCTTCAGCATTGTGGAACCCAAAGCCAAGAGGAGGAGGGCGGCATCAATTTAATGTTATAATATGTGCTTTATATATTTTCTTTTATGATTCACGCGGGTAAAGTTGCGAGGTAGGGTTAATTAATAATAATAATTATTTTTTTTATGTACAAGTCTAGGTTTCCACCAAAACTTCACCGATGACCTTCCTGATTGTTAATTTAGTTAATATACACATAATATTATGTATAAGTTATTTGTTGGATACTAGAATAATTATCTATTTAAGATTTATTTGTGGCGTTTATATGTAACTGGGTAAATTGTGTAAAAGATCAAAATCAAATAAAGATTTGATTTGATTTAATCTACCCAATGTGTCTTTGATAAGTAGTTTTACAACTTTATATTAAATAGAATAGGGTTCAAGTTCGATAGGAAAAAAAATGACAGTTTGGGGTAGCTTGATGTACTGGCGTCTATAGGTACTTGCCCGCAATCGGACCCACAATCTCTTGTATAATAGGCCGTAACCAAATTATGAAAATTGCATCCTAATAAACAATACACAGATTTTGATAAAATGTAGCAATCAGAAACCTAAATCGTGACCTAGGTTAGGACAATAAACTTTAGAACCCGGTAGCAGGTACCTACGTTGCTTTGATATACACGACCGACCTACACGTAGGCGAAGCCGCGGGTAAAACCAGTAACTGATTTAAAGTTGGCACACCTTATTTGCAACAAAATATGCGCCCTTATTAATAAACGCCAAGCAAAGTTACTATCAGTACCTATGACCTCCGGTTTAACCTTTCATTATTCGAGGATTAAGTTTGACATGCATTATATTTATTAATTATGAAGCTTAAATGTCAAAAGCTGATTTTGAGGGGTATTCCTTGAAGCGCAACCATCGAAGCGCAACTATCTTATTCAGCGAAGCGCAACAAAGTTACTTGCCCACACAAAATCAAAATGAAAATATTACATATATTTTTATTCCGCGAAGCGCAACCATGATTAAAATAAATAATAATAATAAATTTTATCGCAGGCGACGCAGGCCCAGAGATAAATACCTTAACCTAAAATACATATATTAATACATTGTTACTTAAAAACGAACACTTCACTAACACGCACTAGCGCTGCTCTGTGGAACTTGTCCGCGGAAGCGACGGAACACCACGTCCGCGCGTCCTGAGGCCAGAAGTTTTCATCCATGACGACGGGCAGATCATAACACATAAAAGAGCGAGGGGTATGATGGGTTAGTCAAATATATCGATAGACAGTTTTATATCGACTGTCTGAATTTTTTACCAGGCAAACATAAATTGACATAGATTTCTTAGTAACAGCCCGAAGTCTGGATTGATGGCAATAGGCTCGCCCCTATTTCGTGGGACTTTAACATGACTGGCGAAATGTGGGTGTAGGTGCTACAGGTACAGCTCTGTCTAACCCTTCGGAGATTACAAGCGTGATGTTATGTTATGTGTTAAGAAAACGATTGAAACATTCGAATAGTGTTTATAAGTAACTGAAATATACAAAAAATAAAAAATATATAAAACAAAGTATAATAACTGACTTGCCTGTTGGTCTAGTAGTTAGTGGCCCTGACTGCTATGCCGAAGGTCGTGGGTTCGATTCCCACCCAGGATAAATGTTTGTGTGATGAGCACGATCATTTGTTCTGTGTCTGGGTGTTATTAAAATGTATCTATAATATTTAAGTATGTTTATCAGCTGTTTAGTACCCAAAACACAAGATCTGCCTAGCTTGGGACTAGATGGCGTTGTGTGAAAGTTGTGAAATATTTATTTATTTAATGGCCAAAGTAGTTCAAAAGATCATGATTGTACGCATTCAGGATAAATGATTGTAAATGGAATACATTGAAATTCATAATTTTTTAGAAATTGTAAATGTATTAATCGTATTAACTGTTTAATATGTACCTTATTTCGATAGATTATGTATTAAATTTAATTAAATGTCGGCTGCATGACAGTCCGTGGTGTTTAATTCTCATGACAACTTCACCACAGTGGTAGCGATGAGGAAATTAACAAGAAACTTCTAGACATAGAGGCAGATACAAAAATCGTTTTATACTCATTTCAACTGTGTATTATTCACACATTTCCTCAATAAACAATACTAAAGTAAGTCAAATATACAACTAAAGTCTTACTAATAGATGGTTTGTTCGTCAGGGTAAACAAAATGACATGACTAGAGGGTCTTCAATCCCGATTCCGATGACGTAACGTCCATACAGTCGGATTATTTTATAGATCCAGTCCTTTTATGACCATTTATGGCTAAGACTGTGATTCAGGGAACACAATCTGCAGCTAATAATATGACTAAGCGTACAGTTTTAAAAGGTTCTAGGAAGATAGTAACAATATTTAAGATGTTTAATTACTTTATTCAATCCAAACGTTTAACGACATATTTGAAGGGTTCAGCTATTACTTCAACTGGTTCGGCGACAACAACGGGCTCAGGAACTGTGATGGGTTCGGCTGTGACAGGGACTGGGAGGTGGTTGCCTTCGACGTGGGTCCCGTCGAGGCCGGCGGTGTACTTGGTGACGTATGTCTGGCCGTCGTCACCGATATATGAAACCTCTCCCTCAACAATCATGACGTAGCCGGTGCCGTCCGGGGTTGGCACGAGCCGGCCGCGCTCTGACACCACGGTGCCTTCAGCCGTCACGTACCGCAGAGCGAACTGACCGAACTCGTCGTGAATCTCCTCGTGTTCCAATGCTGGCAGCCTCCGACGCGCTTCTACTTCAGCATCAAGACTTGTTGGTGCTGCTGCAGCCACAGCGAAGAGAGACAGAGCTACCACAAACTGGAATATACAAAATTACAATTAATATAATTAAATACAAGCTAATGCCTTTGGCGTTTCAAATTAATAAGTTGAAGAAATACTTACGAATTTCATATTGAAATAAATGTTTTAACAAGTGATGAATAGACACAATGTGTATTGCTCAAACTGCTGCAAACTGATACCATTTCTCCAAAAGTGACCTGCTTATATACTACACAGTAATGAGTATTTTGGCAAAAATGTCGTTGATTAACATTATTAGTGGATAATTAGTAATTGACACAGTAATACACAAAGAGTGATAATAGTACTATTACTATAATCGAGTTGCTTATTCTATAATATTTTAAGTATAGCAGATTTCCAGTAAAATTATTATTACCAACGAATAAGATGTACAGAGTAATTAGCCGGGCACACAGTACCAAATTTAAAAGAATCTTATATCCTAATTGACAACTTACTCTATTAGAATTTTAACTATTTGAACACCAGGACTCGGAACTAAAAGTTGCGCAAAAAGCCATTCTTTTTTAAGGTTTTTGCGCGACTTCCGAGTAACTTTGCAAGGGTTAAGTCCAATATGCACGAGCCATTAGGTACAATAGAAGTGAGTGAAGTGTTGAATATTAAAATAGAAAGCGCAGGAAAAATTACACTTCTTTCTTAAAAAACTTGTTGCAGCAGCATCGATCTGATCGATGTGCAGCAGTAATAGGAATACAAACTATTTTAACTGTCTATCTATAACTGATCAAAACCACGGACAGACAGCTTAGTAATCAGGTCTCGTTGGCACCCTTTGGGTAGAAAGCCAAAATAGTTAAAACCTAAAGAATTCTTTTGTTTAAGTTCTGTTAGTAGGATAATTTGTCTGTTTTTTAATATTATTATTAGGTAGGTACTATGTTATTAATACCATGATAACAACTATATAATAAAACTAATTAAAATAAATGAAATATGTATACCTACTTAAACTAACTACAAATAAACCCCCTACAGTTTTGAGTCGTTTGGGGTCGAAACGCCCGGTCATGGGGTTCGAGTGCACGCAGCCTGTTCAAGGAGAATTCTCGCCGACTGGTCGACACTTCGCGTGACCAGCATGCGTAGCATGAACACATTGAACACCGAAGAAACGGCCTTTGTCTACAGACGAATCGGCAAAGTGACAGATTATATAGACAGGAACCTCAATCTGTCAAATTTCTTTCAATACACCTGCCTGCGTAGCATGAACACTTAATTTCTTTTCTTCCGAGACACGACAAAGACCGTTTCTTCGGTGATCATGCTACGCGTGCAGAGGGCTGGCTTATTCTTCGGCCAAAGAATTAGCATTGCCATTCAACGTGGCAATGATGCCAGTCTTCTGGGCACGTTTACAGATGACAGCGATGGGGAGGAGTACTTTGACGCCTGAGTGTGCTGATTTTGTTTTTCATTGGTTTATGTTTTTTTTTATTTTTACTATTTTATTTGTAGGATAATAAAATATGAATTGAACTTTGGCTGCCCATGAAATAAATAAAGTAGTTATAAGTTATCGGGAAACGGACTCAAACAGACGATTCCACTCTATTCCACTTCCCACAGCAGCTGTAGGGGTGTAGGTACACATAGAAAACGTATACCCAAAACGTTTTGCACGTATCGGTGCAACATCCACCGTTATGTAGCGGTTGCATCGGCAGCCTGTGTCCGATGGTGGAACGGGCTTGGCGGAATTCATTATGTTATTTCAATCCATACCTTCCAAAATGATAGGGGCCCACAGAAAACCGATAGGAGCCATCCATAAATTACGTCACACGTTAAGGGGGTGGGGGAGAAGCCAACATTTGACATTGTGTGACAAAGTACAGAGGGGGCTGAAAACTATGTGACGTCACATGATAAAATCTAAAATACTAAAACGAGAAATTTAACTCAGATTTAAGTCGATACAGTTACTAAAAGTATGCCGCTCTAAAATAGTAAGTAGTACTTTATGTACGGATGATTAAAAATTAATTGGTTAAATTATTATCACTAGTAGTTTTACTACTAGTAGTTCAAATACAACTAACAACTCTAGTATTGTAAGCAACATAGAGAAGAGACACGCAGCATAATAGGTCACTTTAAAAATATGTATTACGTATTTTTCAAAATCAATGCATTAGAGTAAGATAGTTAGGTAAGGTAGTTAGGTTCGCTATAGAATAGGTATTATGAGTTAGGTTAGGCTATGGTTATAATTATATATGTCGTTTTTCTATTTCTATCAAATACAAAAAGCATACAAAGGATACTTTAGAGAGTCGTTAAATATTTTTTTGAGGATAGAGTTCGATTTAAAGATATGGTTACTTTAAGGGGTTTATTGTACATTGAAAATATATTATAATATCCGATCGCGAGTGCGCCTTGTGGTGGAGTGGCCGCACTTTCAGGAACTAAAGATTTTATCCCTACCCTGTCTTTATTTGAAGTGTGTAAGTTCGGTCGTAAGTACCCTGAATTCTTCACAAAAAGAGACCAAACAAAAATTTAATTAAGACATAAAAATAGACTAAACTTACCAACATCGCGACTAAAAATGCACTCCAATAGTACCTATGTCATGTCCATAAAAATCTACAATAAATTACCCGAAATAATAAAGAATTTTAATGAAAATAACATCTTTATCAATAAATTGAAGCTTTTTCTAATTAACAAATGCTACTATAGTTTAAATGAATACTTTAATGATAAATTATAAGCAACCTAAAACAATTTATTTCTATAAAATTCACACCAGTGCTCTTCTTCCTCTCTCCTACTTGATCTATGCTGTGCCCGACAGGGTCCATAATTCTATCTATTATAATTTTTTCTCACCAACTTTTAAAACATTATGGTATGCAATAAAGATTTGTGAATTTGAAAAAGAAGTACCTAGAATTGGTACTTAGGTGATATTTATTGTTTTGTGTATATTTGTTGTCATTTTATTAAAAGTACAGCCATGTAGGTATGTATATATTTTTACGATACATTCATATAAATAACATAACATCACGCATGTAATCCCCGAACGGTTAGGCAGAGATATACCTGTTAGTACACCCATATTTCGTCAGTTATGTTTAAGTTAATAGGGGGCGAGCCTATAGCCAACAATCAGGCACAAATGCAGACGGCTACTGAGAAATTCCAGATGAAAAAACTCTGTAACACTTTGCCCGACTCGGGGATCGAACCCTCATGCTCAGCAGTCGCGCTTGCGACTAGACCAACGAGGTATTATGTTATGAATTATATTAACGTTCGAAAAAACACAACCAAAACCATCGAAAATCGTCGTCTCCTTTCCCTGCGCACCTCCCGTTCCAGAATGGGAATAGGAAGATCTAACCAAGTGTCAAAAAACCATAAATAAATGTGTGACGTTATTAATGGTTGGCCTCATAGGTAATGCGATTCTTCGATAATTCTTTCGAACTCTGATCAAGTGAGCAAAGCCCTATCAATTGCCTGCCGGGTGCCGTTCGGGTATATAAACGACCACGTATCAGTAATGTTAGTTAGCACTAGTATTTTGCCTAAAACAACAACTTCATATGCAAATTGAAGTAAAAAAAATTCTCAGCTTCTTGCTGCAATCCGATCTTGTCTTATCTTAGATAGATACTAAGAAATAAAAACAGACGGTCAACAACTTTTGTTTTGACGCTCACACTAGCCTAAAAATATTATAGGTTAGCAATAAATTTATGACTTTTAGTTGTTTGTTATAAGTCTGAAAATACTGAAGAAAACATTAGTTCTTACCGATTAGGATATCAATATTGTGTAGTTATTATATGTAATCTATAATATTATTAACATATAACGTACCTACAATGGTAAATTGAAAGATGGTGTGTGAAATAACGTCATTCGAATCTTCATATAACTCTCCCCTATTTACTTTAATTAATGTTATTTAATATAGGTATGTATAATTGTATACTCTTAATTAATGTGTAATAAAATATTCAATGACTACGAAAATTCAAGAATTGTTTTGCTCATTCTATAAAACCTTATTTGTTATTGGAGTTGGAATATCAAAACATCTACCATCTAATCTTTCAGCCTCTTCACAAATATATTGAAGAAGATGTGTATGTTATAAAGGTGCAAATATCTATTGAAACAACACTTGGCGTTAAATAAACTCAATATACCAATAAATGTGCAAAAAATGTTATACAAAGTTATATGGATTCTGTCAAGCAGGTTTAGAATTATACTCGGTAAATGGCATCCTTCATAGTTTATGGCTCTATCGCCAGATTACCAATATATTTGCTTGTACCTCTTATGGTATCACAAGCAACATATTTTGGTAATCTACTACATCTATGTTTTTTACCGAATAGAATATGGAAAAACATAAGGGAAAACAATGTGTTGTGTGAATTTTGATTGCGTCACAAAGTGCGAATGCCTACTTAATAACCAGAATGGGATTTCAGAAATACTTTCCAGTTCCTATTAATAAATATACTGTAAATGTACTACCTCATTATTTTATTGCCCACATTCCTACTTATTCACTAATCAGGTTCATCAATTGCACTATTAGTATAATTTCGCAATACTAATTACATTGCCGGTATATAAGCATGTCCCTTTTAGAGATATGGTATCAGTTTGCAATTTGAGCAATACACATCGTGTCTCCTAATAACTCCAAAAACATTTCTTTCAACATGAAATTCGTGAGTTTTTTCCTGACTTGATAATTTGTTATTCTCAAGGCTTTTATTTAACAACATTAATAGTAATTTTATCTTTTTTCAGTTTGTGGTAGCTCTGTCCCTCTTCGCTGTGGCTACAGCAGCACCAACGAGTCTTGATGCTGAGGTCGAAGCGCGTCGGAGGCTGCCAGCATTAGAGCACGAGGAGATTCACGACGAGTTCGGTCAGTTCGCTCTGCGGTACGTGACGGCTGAAGGCACCGTGGTGTCGGAGCGCGGCCGGCTCGTGCCTACCCCGGACGGCACCGGCTACGTCATGATTGTTGAGGGAGAGGTTTCATACATCGGCGACGACGGGCAAACATACGTCACCAAGTACACCGCCGGCCTCGATGGGACCCACGTCGAAGGCAACCACCTCCCAATCCCTGTCACAGCCGAACCGATCACTGTTCCCGAGCCCGTTGTTGTCGCCGAACCAGTTGAAGTTTTAGCTGAACCCTTCAAATACGTCGTTAAACGTTTACATTAAAATTTGAATAATCGCCTAAAGTGTTTTTCACTATCTACCTAGATACTAAAAACCAAAATAAAACACTTCGTTATAACTACAGGGTGTCTAAGTGACTGTTCCTAGAATCACAGTTGCAAAATTGGGCCTGCAACCATAAATGGTCTAAAAGTACTGAAATTATAACCCGACTGTGTTTGCGTCAGCGACTGCCTGGCGCCTGGATTGAACGCCCACTAGGTGTGTTTTGACAAGTTATGTTAGGGTCATTTTAAATATTTGATCGATCTTTACCTATTATGTTACAGACTTTTGTTTATTTTCTTGACTCCTCCATTAATCTCCTATATATACGGGATTGTCAAGCTTACAAGACCATGATATGGATTCGACACAGTTAAAAAAAATAGATAGATTACAATAATTACAGACTTCCGCAATATATTTTTTTTGCTGTATGTTTTTGTGTACGTTTAAAAAGATTCATGGTTATCAATTTACAATTAAAATATCAATCAACAGAATAATTTGTGACAGAAATACTAGATATGAGATCAGCTTGCTTTAATACGCAAGTATTATTGTGTGGGCGACTGGTTATTTATCCACGTGTAATTGCTGAGCTGAAGGCGGTGACGGTGGCACTACGCATTTGTGCATGTTGGGGGTCTTGTGTGTTTGGTCGATTGGTGGTGACCGTACAAGTCGTGGGTGTCGCCAAAGGCGTCGTGTGGGTTCTGAGGGCGCGCAAATCCGCATTCAACGAAATACTGGTAACCTTGTTAATCACAGGTAATTTACATTCCTTATAAGACCTTCATTAGTCGCCTACAAAACTCAACTGATTTGATTCCTTATAAAAACTTTGGGTGACGTCGAGAGTGAGTAGGTGTGTCTTGTAGTCATTAGAGGTTTTGCTTAATTATTTTTCTTCACAGTCAGACTCATGTGACTAGTTTCGTTTTTTCCTCGTTACGATTGCTTAACACTGCATCATCTGGGTTAGTGGGTTTGTATAAATTTGATGCTCTTGATATATTACAGAGTATTGCTGCAATTTGGCTACTGGTTTTATGTAGGCTTGCTAAATATTACTCGAATTATAGTTTTATCATCCTACTTTCCTTAAAATGCTAATGTTATTCATTGAAAGACCAGATCCCAGGCTGCCTAACCATAAATACAGAAATGTTTATACTACTAGTGATCGTCCCTCGGGTTCACCCGCTTATTTCCCGTTTCCGTGGAATAAAAAGTAGCCTTTATCACGCGTCCAGTAGTTTGTAAGTTTATTCATTACATAAAACATACAAATCTGTCCTCTTTATAATATTACTAGCAGACGTCCCGCGGTTTCACCCGCGTTGTTCCCGTTATTGTGGGAATACTGGGATAAAAAGTAGCCTATGTCACCCGAGGATAGTGTAGCTTCCCAACAGTGAAAGAATTTTCCAAATCGGTCCAGCAGTTTCAGAGCCTATTCAATGCAAACAAACAATCAAACATTTCCTCTTTATATATTAGTATAGAGTATAGATTTACGAGCGTCAGTTAATTTAGGTTAACTAACACTTAATCACCATTCGATGGTCCTAAATACAATAATCGTACTTTTGTGTTGAAATCTTCAAATGACTGCTTTGAGCACAACAAAGGTTTCAATTATAAGAAAAGCAGTTAAGAGATTTACTGCAGGAAGTTTGCATTTAGGTTTAAAGTAAAAGAGTTGTTAAAAAGCTCATTAGGCACTGTGTAATGTGCGATGCGTTGTGACAACGGTCGCCGGTCAGTCGCACAGTGCACACACATTCCTTACCGTATACTGCTAATGCTTATTATAACTGTAACGTATAGCTGCAAGCAATGCATATAATACACGGACGTCGCTTTAATCCCGCATTCTAGATTTGAAATAAAGGTTTCCTGTAAAGCAAGCAATAATGTTGCATACAGAATGAAGATTAGCATGCAGCTCTGTCAGATGCCTGGATTTAAACTGAGCATAAAATCATGCTTGGAATTTAGATAAACTTGCTAAGAGACGTGTCTGTGGGCTATGTGGTTAGTGCAATTTAAGGATGAAGAAGGATAATTCTCTGCCTTGCAAAGGCATTCAATACTTACTTTTAGACGGGTTATCACGGACAAATTTTCATCCGATAATTGTATCCTAGTAGACTCAAATCGATAAGTCTAGTTTATGCTAGATGACTCTACTGAGACATGAGAGGACATGCGAAGAAATGTGACTGAAACTGAGATCCCGTTCACAGTTTTTCTTTGGCATGTCTTCGCATATCCTCTCTATAGTATGTTAAATCTATTTGCCTCAAGCAATATTTTAAATATTGTTTGTACGTATCTATAAACGTTCAATGTTTCGTCTCATATTTCAATTACAGTCTATCGCTGTCAGCTCTTATTAACGTAGATCACGTTACGTTGTTATTACGCATGTTGTTAAAAATGATCAAGAATGCACGCACGCTACATCTTCCGCACGTCTGTCCGTCCGTTTCGTGCGCGCAGTTCCGTATAAACAATGAAAGTGATGCGCAAGCGCGACTCGCGAGCGAGCCACAATGCGCGAAGGTTCTCACGCGACGAAAGTTAGTGACGTAATCACGCGACAACGTGACGGCGCGGCGGCGGCAGCGTGCGCGCATCTCTACTGTTCATTATCATTTTCGATAGATAAATTGCCCCTGACTGATGATACAGGTAGCTTGCGATATGTTTATAGCGGCCTGCTTGCAAAAAATAATGTTTTAAGCATTTGTTGGGATGAAATTGATATTTAGGTTGGACAAAAACTCAGGTAGGTTTTTGGGGCCCTAGATATTGTCTTACTTTTATGATAAACTAATTACTATTTATGAAATATTATTTGTGCTATCAATGATAATTAAGTAATAAACAAAAATGCTAATAAGTTTCTTGATTCAATTCTTTAGACTTTGCTATCCAGTTAGTTAACAACATTATAAGTTTTTGTATCTAAATGTTAATTTTCGTTAGGTATAATTATTTTAACTAATTACTGTACAATTTTGGGACCAAAGAATGGTATAATTCGTGAGAATTCATTAATAAAATAATTTATAAAAACAAAGTCACACACCACAAAACACGATTTAAGTTATAATTATGTATCTATGGGAGATCTAAATAATCAAAAAAAGTCTAGGTTTAGTAATTATAATAACTTTAAACCTAAAAAACAACCATCATGAACTAATATATAAGCTTTTATTTAGTTTCACCTGTCCTAATGTCTGTCTGTAACAGAATTTTGTAAGTTAAATTTTCCGATTAAGCTAAATATTTTTACTATCTACATATAGCACTGCTCTATACTCAATAATTTATTGCATTCCATATTTGTATACCTACTTAGATGGTAACTTTGCATATTATGTGATAAATATATGGACTCTATCGGTTGCAGTAGACTAAAGTAGTAAGATAGACGAGCTGGTAGTTCATACAGTCTACATACTCGTCAGTCTACATACGCATGTCTAATAAAATTGTGGCAGCTACAGGAAGTATATTATTACACTTATTTTAATAATTCAACAATGACCGTGGCCAATAAAGCAACTGTAAGGTAGAAATCAAATCAGTTTATTTGTGCATACATAATTATGTTCGAAATATAATGGTATCACTCATTCCCCCCTGCGATAATAAGAGCCATACAAATTTGAGGTTTACTGATATCAACACGCACAAAATACACATAGGTACAAACACAATAAAATCCTACATATAAAAATAACCAATTGAAATTATTTGTACGAGTACCTACTATCCAATACTGCCAATAAAGACATATTCTAAAAATTACAGTTAGCATTATGAAGTAATCTGGCGACAAAAATACGATTTGATTTAGAAATTGGTGCGTGGGATTTTGCTTCTAAGACAAATTCTTAATATTTGCTGTAAATAACATGCAGTAAGAAACAACCATTAAGCTATTAATAACTTATTGATCTAAGTGTATTATCTGAAAATATCTGACATACATTTTTTCGGTATATTTGTGCGAAGTATTATATGTATATATTTAATATATTTCTAGACTTGATTAATTACTTGGCTGTTTGTTGTTAAATATCTATATGCTATCTTGGTATGTCACTGCGGCCCTCACGCGCTCACATACCCATGTGAGCTTTTCGTTCCAATTTGCTAATTTCTGGTTCCGCACCTCGGCAATTTTATATAACGAGCGCAAAAACTTGTATTTTATTGGCTATAAATAATATATGTAGGTAATTGGATAGCAGATATATGCACCAGAATATAGATTTATTTACTTGACCCACTTTCAGCATGTTTTTCTGATTTACTTTGAGCTACTTTACTACTTTTTATTTTTTTGGCAATTATATTCATATACTATTATAGTCAGAGGACACATATTTATAGATATTATGGAGGTGAAATAAACCGGTAAAAATAAGCTTGAATATAATTTTGTAAAATATGACCAACTTTGTTTTAGTTCCTGTTTAAGAATTTATAACGCTGAACTCACATTACTTTATTTTACTGCATTTTTTTAAAAAAAAACCTGCTCCGTGTCTCTCTGTCTGCCTGTTCACATTAAACTCAAAAACTATTACACCGATTTTCATGCTGTTGTCACCAAATGTAAAGGGTAGTTTTCGAGGAAGGTTTTAGTATATACATTGTCAAGCTACATCCACGCAGGCGCCAGCTAGTGCTTTATAAAGCTTTATCAATTTCAATAAAAAAAAGAAACTGAAATAAGACCTAGATTTCAGAGTTTTTGTAAACCAGGGCAAGATTCGCGTGATTAGAGGTGCGCAAGAGTCGAACGCTAACTAAATTGACATGTCCGTTCGGAAGTCCAATATATTAGCATGTATTGCATCGCCGTTACACAATAAGCCTATTACACAACCTACCGAGGCACTTCGGTATGTGCTGAAATGTTATGTGCTTTCTAATTGTAATCCTGTACTGGTATACAAACAAAAATCTGAAGTAGGTAGTTGCCTTGAATTCTAAGTACCTGCTTGATTAGTTTTGGTCTAGTTTATCCACGTGAGTCATCGTTGTTAAACATTCATTTGGGTAAGGTAACTTTCGGTGTCTGAATAGAAATAGACTGCTTTTATTTACTTATTAACAATATACATTTATAAAATGTGATGAGAATGAAACCATTTTCTACTCAAAATTTACTCATTTTAATTAAATTTCTTTATTGCGAATTTGGTGAACAGAATGTTACATACATGTAGTAACCTTAGACTAATTTTATTATGACAAAGATCATTAAGATTTATATACATAATTTATAACCAACTGCCAATTTCTAGGCGTTATGTTCAGCAAAATGACCAGGGAGCGAATATGAAAGCAAAATGATTTAGGCAACACGGAAATCAAGAAAAAAAAAATCGGCTACTGCATACAAATGTTCGATACCAACTCAACCAAAATGTATAAAACAGCCGATTTTTTTTCTTGATTTCCGATTTGGTCCCATAGTAAAAGTTGTTCATATTCATGGGTAGAACACCCTGTGAAAATTTGACGACGATTAAAAAATCACCGTGTATACACGTTTAACTGCTGTGCTTATTTTAATGAATTGTCGACAGTTAATCGGACATTACTTGACTTGTGTTAAATTGGTTACGCGTCGATAATTCGTTCCAGAAATCGAGTATAAACGTTAGGCTTAAAACCATTAGCGTTTCATATTGGTACATACTTACACCTTCATTGTGCAAAATAAAATAACGTTTACAAATAGTTTACACATTATTTTTATCGATATTGGTGCTTATAAGTTTATGATCGATAATCGATTGAAATAATGCGGGTATTTTTTGCAACATGACTTGTCGCAAACGGCGAATTGTTAAACGCTATTTAACGATGTTTTGTAACCTACTTAAGAATATAAAACTTATCTATACCTGCGATTTCGTCCGGGTATTAAGATTTATTATTATCGTCCAGGTATATAAAAGAACACTTTGTTAGGGGCTATTTAAAATATTTTGATTACCCTCACTTCTATAGCTTACAACTTTCGAAATATCTAAAGAACATCTACTGAAAATTTAGTTTCTATTTTCAGTGTAATTAATAACAATAAACAGAAATATGTCTTTTATTTAATGGTTACAATAAGAATATTATTATTTAATAAATAAGTAACTGTCTATTTCATCTATTTTCATTGATATAATAGAAAATTATAATTTATTTTGTTTTCTTATTTATACCTACTTATTTTATATTTGTATGTTAATTATTTATGTAAATAGTACACCACAAACTGCCTACTCATCTTTTCTCCTCTACCATCAAGTCCATCCAAAGGTTGTCTGTAAGAGATCGCTTTTAGCGATAAGCCCGCCCATTGTAACACCTTATGTACCCCTTAAAGTTATTATTTGTAAGTTTTTATGGTGTACAATAAAGAGTATTCTATTCTATTCTATTCTATTCAGTGTACTCGTATATAAGGTATTTAAAAAAAATATGTCTCTATTTAAAAGTTCTTGCCAACTTTGCTTTTTGAAAGTCAGTTTAGATTATGGAACATAACTATTTAAATTGCTGCCATTACTTTAATCTAATTTATAATTTTAGCATAAATTCACGTGTGAATGTGGCAATGAGCCAAGTTATTGTAATACGCTGATTATGTCTGTATTTCCCACCTTTCTCCTTCATAATTATGTATGCGCCTTACGTTTGTACGTGTGTTTGCATGTTACTCGACTTGACGTAAAGTTGGACAAGGCGGCACGCCTTATTTATTTATTTATTTAATACTTCAAGCACACAAATGTACATAGGCGGACTTAATGCCTTAGGCATTTTCTACCAGTCAACCTTTAGGTCATGCAGAGACAAACAGTGGTGTGCAATTCCGTAAGAAATTTCAAGAGAAGTAAACCCAGTTTATTTATATATATGTAAACAATAAATATGATAAATATCATTAAATATAATATAATATAATACATAAACGTTAGGCTTAAAACCATTAGCGTTTCATATTGGTACATACTTACACCTTCATTGTGCAAAATAAAATAACGTTTACAAATAGTTTACACATTATTTTTATCGATATTGGTGCTTATAAGTTTATGATCGATAATCGATTGAAATAATGCGGGTATTTTTTGCAACATGACTTGTCGCAAACGGCGAATTGTTAAACGCTATTTAACGATGTTTTGTAACCTACTTAAGAATATAAAACTTATCTATACCTGCGATTTCGTCCGGGTATTAAGATTTATTATTATCGTCCAGGTATATAAAAGAACACTTTGTTAGGGGCTATTTAAAATATTTTGATTACCCTCACTTCTATAGCTTACAACTTTCGAAATATCTAAAGAACATCTACTGAAAATTTAGTTTCTATTTTCAGTGTAATTAATAACAATAAACAGAAATATGTCTTTTATTTAATGGTTACAATAAGAATATTATTATTTAATAAATAAGTAACTGTCTATTTCATCTATTTTCATTGATATAATAGAAAATTATAATTTATTTTGTTTTCTTATTTATACCTACTTATTTTATATTTGTATGTTAATTATTTATGTAAATAGTACACCACAAACTGCCTACTCATCTTTTCTCCTCTACCATCAAGTCCATCCAAAGGTTGTCTGTAAGAGATCGCTTTTAGCGATAAGCCCGCCCATTGTAACACCTTATGTACCCCTTAAAGTTATTATTTGTAAGTTTTTATGGTGTACAATAGAGAGTATTCTATTCTATTCTATTCTATTCAGTGTACTCGTATATAAGGTATTTAAAAAAAATATGTCTCTATTTAAAAGTTCTTGCCAACTTTGCTTTTTGAAAGTCAGTTTAGATTATGGAACATAACTATTTAAATTGCTGCCATTACTTTAATCTAATTTATAATTTTAGCATAAATTCACGTGTGAATGTGGCAATGAGCCAAGTTATTGTAATACGCTGATTATGTCTGTATTTCCCACCTTTCTCCTTCATAATTATGTATGCGCCTTACGTTTGTACGTGTGTTTGCATGTTACTCGACTTGACGTAAAGTTGGACAAGGCGGCACGCCTTATTTATTTATTTATTTAATACTTCAAGCACACAAATGTACATAGGCGGACTTAATGCCTTAGGCATTTTCTACCAGTCAACCTTTAGGTCATGCAGAGACAAACAGTGGTAGGTGCAATTCCGTAAGAAATTTCAAGAGAAGTAAACCCAGTTTATTTATATATATGTAAACAATAAATATGATAAATATCATTAAATATAATATAATATAATACAATAAATAAATACAAAAAAAAACTTAAACACATGAACATGATAATCATGCCAAGGGAAAACATTAGCGCTGGGACGAAACTACAGCCGTTTTTTTGTAAATGTGCTCACGAACCTTCAATTTAAAAGCCAATCGGTTGGTAGCCATCCTGATTTCCTGGGGAAGCGCATTCCACAAAGAAATTGCCTGGACGAAGAAGGAACAGTGAATGAAGTCAGTACGATGAGTGGGGCTTTGGCCTTACTAATTATACAAATATATTATATCATTCATTCTTGTCTATACGGTACGAGTGGTGGATACTAGACAGGTTGCGGAATCAGGCCGTGCACTATAAGGGCAACAGGACGGTGGAACCATGCTGACCACTTTCACCCAGTTGCGCAGTTTAAATTGTTCATAAACAAACGCTGCATTGAAAGCTGCGGTTAGCCTTGTAGGACTGACAATGAATTATGCATAAATGAGGTCTCTCAAAAATGCTTTAGTAAAACTGTGTTGAATCTCATTTATTTCGTCATCTGATGGATTATTTGGCGAACACGTGACCGAGAAATCACTTTACAAGGGGCCAAAATCAAAGATGTTAGGAGTAATTTATGCTCATATCATATTTCTGGGTGTTAATAAAGGTTTCCGTTCAAAATTACCCTAAATTAGGGTTCCTGCATAATAAAGCCAATTGACACACTTGCAAGATATCGTGATCAGCTCATAGTTCCTTTCTCCATCAATTATAAAGCACAGCGATACATATAAGGTACTACATTGCCACAATTTACCAACAGTGCTCCGAGATTGCAATCTACACCGCACTGTTGGTACATAAATCAAATGGCTGGTGGAGTAACCCGTATGGTTTCGGCTTTTATTGACGCCAATGACAAATGATTTCAAATGGTTAACCCGATGGTGTAACAGTGTAGTTTTGTGAGGCCATGGCTTTAGATTTATACGGATCATGGGATAAACATGCTAATAAGTAGATGCTATCGGTCGTTAGTCTACCCACACGACACATGCATTATCTACAGCAACTGCTGTTTCTAAACCATTAGGATTTTAAAGTGCGATGTTATCATTGTCGATGTTACAAGTGCTGCTTCTAGTCATAACAGAAACAATAGTCGTCACTAAGAAATAAGACGATCTGCATAGAGCCTTGGCTTGCACTCTACATTGTTATTGTCAAGAATACCTACACGTAAAACTAACATAATTATTATGCTCATAAGAAAACTAATATTTTACAAAGAACCATATTAAAGCTTAACCAACTGCAAAATGAGTTATTTGTAAAAACTAATATCGTGGTTTTAGCTAAGAGTCGAGCCATGACCTCGACCTCAAACACGACTCGTTTGCTCTTACAGACGAAACACGTACAGTGCACAGTGTTACAACTTAATTCTACAATAGGAAGTTATAGTGTGGTTTACGCATAATGATATATGCATGCGATTTGTCTCGACTCTCAACAACCAACGTGCGGTAATCATTAGTTCTCTCCGCCTGACATTGAGCAACGTTCACACTCGTGAACGAAGCCTTGAGTGTCATATAGGAGAATTTTGTGAACGAGGCTTTATATTGTTTGTTCAGCCGGTGACCTATAGCTGTATCTCTGATAGCATTGTTTTGTTCCAGATATGAATATTTCACATATTGCCGCATCGTCCGTTTGTTTTAATATTTCTGTCACAACTGAAATAGGCGGCATTGTTGTTATACGAATGCGGACGCTAATTACAATTGTAAATGAATAGTTCATAATGATTTTATCTAATGGTATAATATTACAGGGCATTAATTACAAACATGCTGTCCCTTTATGTGTAGATAAGTGATATTAATGGAAACCATGTGGATGTGTAAACAAAACTATTGTTTACACGATAACGCAATTAGCTTTGGCAGACTTTCCGGATAGTATAAAGTTAGTGACAAAGTAACAAATCGTTTTAGGATTTTTCACATACTAGATATGAATGTGCCATGGTTAGATAAATAATAATGGCTATTGTAAGCAAACCAGACGCGTCTATTTTTATAATGCTATATCCTAATTTGACTGGAGTAATTAACTTGAATTTTTATATAACGCCAAATAAACGTTAATTTAAGACATCACCATCATATTTTACAATTATTACTAATTGTGGTGGAACATCATAAAAAAGGACCCCTTAAATGTCAGTCTAGTGTTTGGCATTGCAAAATACAGATTAAACAAAATTTGTATAAAACTAAGTTTTAATCAAAATTTCGGTAGCATTTTGCTTGCAAATTAGCAAAGGTTTTTTTTCTCTTTTTAGCAATTATTAAGTAGACATTCATTTATAAGATTTAATTGTTTTCGTCGTTTAGAATTACCTGGTTTTCAAATCTGCAGAGCAGCATTAACTTTACAGGACCATCAACTCGAATGGAACTTTAAGCAAATAAAATAAACTCACTATAAAATTAAATGAAAATTAATAAAACAATATAAAATAAATTTGAATTAAAATAGTTGGTTTAAAGTACAATAGTTTACAATATCACTATTTACATTTGCATCCTCCACCGCTTTAAACCTACTTGGTTCTCAGCAATTTATGTCTGACCACGGCAGCGGAACTACAAAGTTATGGTTGGTAATTAGGAGGTAAAACTTCTATCACATGTCTTTAGTGTAGCTAGTCCACATATTATGTACGTCTGTGGGCGCAAATAAATTGCAACTGTCATGTAGTACCTACTCTTATTTGATTGAACGTGGGTACTTTTGGCGAAGACCTTGTGATAATCTATTGTGTGGTCTCCTTGGCGAGGCGTTTGCGCTCGAGCAAGAATGGTCGACGTAGAGGTATTAGTATTTGTCTTGTTCGTATCATTTAAATAGCCTATTGAGATGTAGATTGCAGATGGTGTTTCTTTTTGCTAAATCTGGGTGCATTGAAAATTATTTATTTACCTTTTGTCATCAATTTACACTTGAAATAAAATAATAATGTAATAAGAATATTCGAAATTACGTAGGTTTCGTACCTAGTTCATGCATTTAATTTAACATAAAGTATAAATTAAGTTCTTATATTTTTGTTTGTTTGCTTTTTTCTCTAAACTTAAACACTGGTCTGCTGCTTGTTTTTAACTTGATTCATTTGTTTCCTTAATGCGTATTTCCTTAAAAATCAATCTACAGTATATTGTCTAAGTTTGTTAATATGTGAGTACAATGTATCTACCAACATAATAATTTTTGTAAAATGAAATCGTAGTATTTTAGCCTAGGCATGTAAGCGTAGGTGCAAGTGAGTAAGTTGGTATCACTGATAACAACAATTTTAATTCCTTTGGGAATGTAATTACGGGCGTGATGTTATGTAATGTTAAAATAACGTTGGCTTAGTGGTAGGAAGCGCTACTGGCTAGTATGAGGTCCTGGATTCGATTGCAGTCGGGCAATTATAGGATGTTTACAATTTGAATAGGAACTCCTATTCAAATCGTAAACATCCAATAATTGCCCGACCGAATGATGGGAAATTCTAATACCTAACTGTTTTCTCGACCACATGTCATAGTAGGTACAGGTACCTACACCAATTTACAAAGAGCGAGCTACTTATAAATGACCACATAATAAAATTCATTGTTAGAAACCTATCATCTAATCATCGTTAAAGTCTAATGCGGTCTTTAACACTCATTACGTGAATAGTGGGTACGTCATGTTTAGCGTCGAGTACAAACGTTATTAGTGATATAATTATAAACACTATGATGTGAGTTTTTGAGCAGTTGCGTTGCGTGCACTACGATGTGCAATTTGACCAACAATTGCCGACTATAGCAGGCCTTGACTTCACTCCTAATAAAAAAAACAGAATTTTCTATCCTATTTATTTTAACGGTGGTCAATGAAATGCTTCATTTGGTTTTGCATAAAAAGTAAAGTGGCTGACGTTGACCTCTTTGGTTGTTGGTGTTCGTTATTTTTTACTAAAGTAGATTTTCTAGTCGTAGGCATTAATAAAAATAAATTTCATAACATTAGCTATTGTTTACTCACCAAAGACTTGCTTGCTTGCTTAGGCTTGCTTGCTTGCTTGCTTGACTTGCTTCAAAAACGGTGAAGGAAAACATCGTGAAAAACCCGCATGTTTGACACTATTTTTCAACGCCATGTAAAGCCAAGTTAGAGGCCCATGGGCAGCCTAGAAACTCAAACACCAGGTCACTAACCATACAAAAATAAGAAAAGACTTGATCACAATAACATATAATGTCCTAATGTATGTTTGTAACTGTGTCCTTAACTTCTTTTAGGTGTGTGTGTTTGATTCTGATGTGAATTAGTTGGTTTAAAATGTGTGTGTTGTCATATATCAATATTTTTCTGAAATATATGTTTACTATTCTTATTAGAACAAAAAAAAAATGAAACTAAGTACGTTTTATTTACTCGTTTGTTTCCCTAGCCATTTCCTAACTATGTTAGGGCCTGCTATTTTGTGTAGACTGACTGCCGGTCTAACCTGCACACGTCAGTTACTGGGTAACGCGATATGTAGAAGTCAATATGTTTAAGATGTTCTTGGGCTTCTGACCCGTAACAACTGTCAGATCTGAAAATAACTGTTTGAGCAACACGTGCTGTTTTTTTTATTCGTTATGCTATACTAAGAATTTCTTCTATGTCGTGAATGCGTTTACAAGTATTTAAACTCAAACAGACCCGGAACTTCTACAGAGAAGAAAATAAGAGTATTATATTCTACTTCTGTTGGCCATACAAATATATCTGTTCCGTGCGAGAATTAAATCTGTGAAAAGAAGAGAAGGCTGCTGCTTCTTGCCAGCTAACTCTACCACTGCGCTAATATTACTACCGTTAGTTTCTTTGAGGTACAAAGGGGTGTCGGTGTTTAGGTACACATTGCCAACGATTAGCACAACATTAAGTCAAAGCCTGGCAGGCAAGTGCTTCAAAAACATGTGGTTTGCCATTTTAAAAAAAGTCTTATTATGCACATGCATTTCTATGATAATGAGTTTTCCATAAGCCTATTTTTGTTTAAGCTCAAAGGTATGCGAACAAGTTGAATAGTAGTTTGACACGTAGGCGACCTTGCGTGCATTCTTAGTGGGTCCCTAACTTGATCAAACATTACCAGTTGTTGAGATGCCATTTTGTTAGCCAATCAGTGTAAGTTATAAGAGAGCGAAGTATCAAAAATGTATGTAGAAAGGTAATATTTACGGGTTTATTAAAAATCTTCATGGACAAAGATATTTACCTACTTAAAGAATACATAAATAAAAAACTGATGTATAATTTGTAGATGCAATCTTGTGTCATTCTTATTACATACGACCTTAGGCGATACCTAATCAAAATTAATGAGTTCATAGAATTATACATAATTGGAAACTGATGACACCCCGGAGTAGTTACTAAAGCGTGATGATATCTATTTTTTTTTATTATTTTCCCGCTAGCTTTTATGGCTTGTAATATAAACCTGTGACCTAGACCAACATCCGAGGGTCATCGGTGTGAAATATAGGGACAACTAGATTTCAAGAGCAACTTTAGTGTTAATTGACTGGCATATAAAGGAATTACGTGTATTATTCTAATCAGTAACCATAAACACTGCCGTTAGTTACTTACTGAGCTAGAATAAATTATAACAAGTTATTCTTTGTTCTTGATGACAAATTATGTACCTATTTATAGTTAAACCTCAATGTTATTAACAACATAACAGTACGTTTGTAATCCTCAAAGCGTTCGACAGAGGTGTAGACTGTCCATCCACAATTCACCTGAATGCGAGTCCCATGTAAAAAAGAGCAAGACTCTTTTCTTCAACTGGGCACCAGGTTTCTAATAATACTTTGTACGAAAATTGCATCGATGCACCGGAGAGAAAATGGATTAATCGGAGTACCATCCATCGGAGTACCACGACCATCGGAGCATCGGACCACCGGCGTATTATAAGCTAACTTTGTTAGGCTTTTATGAATGGATAACTTTCTTTGTATTGATAGACGATTCATCGGAGACTTGATTGCAAAGCAAAATTAGTTCATTCTTATTTTACTTTGCAATCAAATCCACGATAATATATTTAGCTAAACCATAGAGAGGTTTGGTATCAAAATCAGTCAAGTCCAATTCACCCAATTTGTCAATAAAGTGCATAAACTAATTTTTGTTATTGGCAATATTTTTGACAACTCAGCTCAAGACGGGTGATTCAAACGAGTCTTTTAAAACTAAACTAAACAAATATCTACCTTAGTCTCAAACAAAAAAAGTCGGATTTCAAATAAAATCTGCCGGATTTGACCAAATTTGATAGTGAAGGGCGGATTTGGCCGAATTTGATTGTCATGGCTTTGGATTTGACTGTTTTTGATTGGTTATTTATGGATTTGGCCATTTTTGTATTTGTCGTGTACGGGCAGTCAGGGGTGGTAAATTTTGGTTTCAAATATTCAGATATTCAATAAAAAAAAGTAAAGAATACATAATATAAAGAACACTTTGTTTATTTAGAACTAAAATTAAAACTTTGTGCAACTACACAATTAAAATTAAACAATTAAATTTGGCAACTCTTCCAAAGCTTCACAATCCTCTTCTTCATAAGAATGTAATGATTCAACTGGCCTTGACAACACATCGCTGAAATATTTTAACTCTGGTAGTTCATTCCATCGTTCACCATAATGAGTAGTGAGTAGATTTTTAACGTCTCCTAGTTTCGCGTCTTTAACTTTGACGTACAGAGGTACAGGGTCTGGGTTAATCTGACTAGCAGATTTTCCTTTCTTGCAAATGTTCTTAAAATCTCCCAGACGGTTGTGGTAACTTTCTTCGGCACGCACCACGACGTTTGTCTTTTGTTTGTTTTTTTTAATAAAAAATCTTTTACATTTTTTAATTGAGAAGTGCATTGCAGTTGTAGTTTTTAATATTTTTCCAGTTGCTTCTTTCCATTGCATAGCTTGCACGTCAGTACCTAAATGGAGCACAGTAGCCTGTTCTTTAAAAAAGTTTTCATAACCATCTGGTCCAGGTATTGATTCCACTTTTTTAATTTTCTTTTCGATTTGTGCAAAGACTCTGTCTGGAGGCAGAAAAGAATGGCCTACGATAGGGAAAACAATCTCGATCATTTTAATCCTATCCGGAGCATGATCCATAAGGTACTTAGAGGCCATACCAAGTACAGAAGAATTTTTATTCTGGCCACTGCAGCCATCTGCGACTAAGCGTATCGAAGTCACTTTTTCATGTTTCTCGACAACCGTACACAGGCAGTGAAACACCGCACTGGCAATTTCGTTTGATGCTTTTGGCAATAAGTCCTCGGTCCAAGTGTATGCAAATACATTCTCGCTATTTAGTTGGGACTTTGAGTGACCAACAACGATAGTGAAGTTATAAATGTAGAGTTGACGCGAGTAATAAGTAATTTGATCTGGCACTTTCGGCATAGGTTGATTTTTTTGGCAGTCGAAACTAAGAATCAGCAAACTTTCATCATTTTCTTTTAATAAGTTGTAAAATGCTTTGGCTCTTAAACTGTGTACTCTTTTTTTAATCATAAAATCCTTCTTTTTATTACTGTCTTTCTCATATTTGATCTGTTCTTGTAATTGCAGGCATGTAGAACAAACGTCAGTCCGTGGGCTTCCGAAACCAATATTAAATGTAGTATTAAAAATTCTTCGAAAGTAAGATGCTTTAACAGTCTGAAATTGTGCCTCTGCTTGCTCTTTATACATTTTGTATAGTTTATTAATGTTCAAATCAGATGAAAGATACTGTCTGCATTTGATACTTCCTCGACAGTAGTGGATCTCGAGTGGTTTAAAACGCTTAATGAATTTTTGTATGGACTTTTTCTGACCGGCATATTTATGTTCTTTGTGATTGCCTCCCCGAGACTCACTAGCTGAAGCTCCACCACTTTTAAAATTACGAGCAATCACACCATTCACTCGTCCTTTTTTAATTCCTAAAATTTCAAGAAATGTTTTTCTGCACACGGGAATCAAGTTATTTCTTCTTCGACAATAATATACTATTTGCATTCCTTTCATTTTTCTTGTGCCTGTCTTAGGCCGATGGCGACTCACAGCAGACGCCTTAGAATGTTGCAAAATAAAGTTGTCTTGGTCAATTTTAGATGGTGATTTGTAAAATGCTGCATGAAATTTTACAATGTCGACTTTTCTTAGCGATGTGCATCTATATGATTTTGAGTAATGTTTACATGGGACTTTAATCTTTGGAGGAGCTTTTGGTGAATATCTAAAACAAAAATGATAAATGAAGCAAGCAAAGCATTTAACATTAGTAAAATACACTACATTTTACACACCTATCGTATAAAAAGTATACACACACGCATGCAAAGGCACACACACCTCAGACTGTGCCTCAGACTTATACATACATAGGTGCACAACTCACTTTCATGTTACACTTTATGAATCAAATTTAAAAAAAAGTGGTTGTCTGTGAAGTCGGTTTACAGACGATAATTTTACGTGATAACGTCCACTGTCACTGTCCCACTGTCCACTGGCCCACTGTCCCACTGTCAAAAACACCATCACACTCATAGCCTAATAACACTAGGGAAATTATGTATCGTGTCGTGTGCCATGGACAAACACAAACACGACCACAAAGACAACCAGACTCGATAATTTAAATACATTTTTAAAATTGTTCAGTAGTAAGTAGCTTAGGTTGTTAGTAATTTTATTTTAATACGTAGGTGCAATTTAGCCATCCATGATAATAATAACAAAAAATTAGACTTGATCAAATGCGAACTTAATGCAAAATGGTTTAGCACCCCTGCCTGTCAAATGTTCGTCAGTAGGACTCGAGTTGATGCAACAAACTTTACTTACCTAGAAACTTTTTGTTCATTACGCTTCCACTTAGTTTTTTGTGTCAGCCGTTTCCTAGACATCTCTGGAGCAGTTTCTTTTATTCCTTCAGTTGATTCATCCATTTTTTCTATTTATTTTTATGTAAAAACGCTAGGAATTCGATCACGACGCAAATCAAGCACTTCGACGTAAAAACAAAATGGCTGACACGCCGTACTAAATCCTTGAATCTGATTGGCTGTTATGGATTTGGCTCATTTTGTTTTGAAGTAGTACTCGATTTGTCTACTTTTGATCCCAGAGTCACTATTTGCAATGAAATTTCATATAACAAACATGGATTTGGCCAATTTTGAATGACACAGAACTACAAAATGGAACGTTCTTAATTTAGCTGCATATTCAGTTTAAAAAGTAAGTTTTTTGGATTTGGCCGATTTTGATACCAAACCTCTCTTATACTCGGTAAACAACACCAAACTATCGTTGGCCCAGTCTGCACCCAGTCTTACACACAATATTTATTGAATTGCAAAGAATCTTATTATGATTGTTAACATTAATAACGAAGAAATAAAATAGTCTATTGTAAGAAAAACAATAACATACATATAATGTAATTAATAATTATGTAAGAATGCCGCAATTGTCTGACTCTGTGTATGATTTCATTTTCATTTAAAAAACTAGGACTGGCTTGATGGTGACGCACAGTAACATTATAATTGTTTTTATTTATGGCCATGGCGCCATAACAATTCTTATACAATGGCAGCCGGACCATAATCTTGTTTATTATACATACATGTGTGTAATCGGACATTGCATACCAATTTAAAATAATCTCAATAGAAATCTCTACATTTATGTAGAACAGGGCATAACTTGTGTTAGTAAATGTAGCTGAACTATGTCTGTACCCTCCTGTAAATCTGTCTAGTCCTAGTTATTCTGAAACGGATACTGTTTACTCGAGAAACAGATTGTACAAAGACATCGATGCACCTCCTAATGACATGAGTTAAGTAGGTTTAAAGATTCTTTATTTAAGGAACTTACATTGTTCACGAATAAATACATAATTAAGACAAGTAAGGTTCATACAACATTCTGGATTCCCCTACGTTGAAAGTTTTGACCGGCTTCTTCTAATTTTTACGTTCTTAAGTTTTTTTTACTATAAACTGCGAGAAAATCATGTGAAAATAATTGTTTATATTTAACGCGATGTGACTTTAATTAAAAAGAAAATAGTTTGTCTATGAATTCTGGCAGTTTAACCTAAAAATAACACAATAAGACTCCAGGATCTTGTAGTAAAATCTTGGTACCAAATTGTCCGTCGATGTCCCTGCCACCCTATTATTAATATTATATCTCACGTCTCATGCTTTAGTAACGTGCTTTAAAAAAATAAAAATAAACAAGTAATAAAGAGAGAGTAGATTCCTAGGTAAGCGATTGTTTTTAAAAACTTTATTTCATTTGCGTCCGTCCATCATACATAAAGCACTTAGAGCCTGTGCACACCACGTTTTTTAAACGCGCCGTTGACTCGCGTTTGTAGCAATACAGATGCGATACGCACGCAAGTCAGACGCAGCATTTGCACACCTGTATAAATTCAAATACGCGATTTTAATTGATACAGACGCGCGTGTGTAGCGATACAATTGCGATACAAACGCGCTCAAAAGTTTTCTGCCTCAAAGGCTCCATTTTTTGTTCCGAAGACGTGCAGTGCAGCAAATTGCTCGATTGCTCCTAGT
Source organism: Euplexia lucipara (assembly GCA_921972225.1). Taxonomy (NCBI): domain Eukaryota; kingdom Metazoa; phylum Arthropoda; class Insecta; order Lepidoptera; family Noctuidae; genus Euplexia; species Euplexia lucipara. Next base: position 11,987,454 of record OV179144.1, read on the forward strand.
GTAGATTCAGACTTCCCTCGTAGAGGGGGTAACACCGCCAGTAGGGAAGGAACGCTATAGGTACTAGCGCGCGTATGTATCGATACAGACAGACGTGCCGGTGAATCGATACAAACAACAACAAACTGTTTTGTAGGATAAAAGCGCGCCGTCGACGCACGTTTAGTTCTAAAACGCGCGTCGACAGCGCGTTTAAAAAACGTGGTGTGCACCGGCCCTTACGTTTGACGTTTAGTCTATCAATCAATAGCCATATTTGGTTACGATTTCTAATCAGGTTCGGCGAGACATCCAGGAAGCGTTTAACATATGAACGGTTAAGACATCAGGAACTTCACATGGCGTCTAGTCTCGTATGTTTAACTAAATGTTCCTACTTTCACTTCGAATGGCTAATCCTGTAATTAACATTTTAACGGTTTCAACTAAAACGATTTGCAATCACCTCCTACCACCTAGGTACATAGTTTGAAACAGAATAATTGATGGTTAATCGTTAATTCCTACTACTATTGACGAATGAAGTCTTTTTATTTTTGGATGAGCTATGTATGACACACTTTCTCAATATCTTGTATGATAAATAATTATCTCTATGTTTCCTGATGAATGGAAGACTATTATGTTGAATTGATTCTGCAAGTAGCCAAAGCCTAAAACCAAACAAAATTTAGTAAAAATAGCTTATTTGAATTACTAAACATATAATGGTAACTAAATCTTGGAGGACTCCAAATTAGTAATAAGGTTTGTTTTTAAATAACGTTGTTAATCAATTGTTTGAGTTCATAAACAGTAGTTCACACAAATAAGAACGTGTCAAACGTTTCCCTTTCATTGTAACAATTGTTTCTTTTCTAAATAATCTATTTCGATATCACTTTATATTCTTTGGCCTCATCACAGACCTACGAACCGACATAATGAGAGGAATGTGTTCAATAATAAATTACGTTAATAGCCTGATGACGACGATAAGTTCAACCTAACTACCTATTATATTAGGTTTCTCAAAAAAAGTAGCCATGAGAACATTTGCCTGTTTAATTGCAATTGACGTTTCACTTGATTTTTTGTACAAAAATCTCAAACCGTGAACACTCGCTGCCTGTAATTGATAAATGTAGAAAATAACGTTGTTATCGTAGTTCTTGGCAATTTCTTACTAATGAATGTCAACGATACATAATATAATAGTTTAAAACACTTATAGTCTTAATATTATTTGGGCTTTCCCAAAGGGATCTACGTAATATTATACTCATTGTGACGTTTTTTTTTGTTATTCGTACATTTACATAGGTAGCTATTAAATAACGCAAGTGAAGAGCCAATAGCTTTTTTTACCAACCAAAGTGGAGAAGCATCATTACGTTTCAGATATTGTGTAAATAACTTTAGCCTTGCAGGTCAATTAGATATTGTGTATAATGTTAGCAGATAACACAGTACCCACGCTATACAACTAAGCAGTATTTTCGTAGCCAAGACCACAACACTGAAGTAACGTGGGCAGTTTCGAATTAAAACTAATGCCAACTTAATATGAATGTGTGTTTCGTCAAAGTATGTTTGATTCGAACTTATATAAGAGTCAGCGCAATGATACACATAAAATTATACTAGCAGACGAGTAATCTGTAGATTTCAAACTATATGACGTAATTTGCTGTTAACTGTGTTATGGAGAAATTATAATGAGATTACTTAGATGCCTTTTGAAGGTTCATCAAATTGATGATGCTGTCGAAACTTAATAACTTTTTCTTAGGCGCTAATTCATGCAGGTCATCTATGCTGTTTACTGAATGGCAATGGACGACTTAAATAATTGAATTCTATTATATGAAGTTGATAAAAATGATGATGGTTAATTTGCAAAATGCACTCAGGAAGTGTTTTAATTCAAAAATACTGGCCATTGACTTTGATTAGTGACTTTTACAGAACACAACCTTCTTTATTGACGCAGTACAAAGCAGTTTTTGAGTGGCCATGTAAAAACGAGCACGTAGCGTACCTAAACGTTACATCTGAGGCTACCATCTAGTTCAGCTGTGGTGCAATACATAACATGCACGTACTTGTATCAAATAAGTAATAACCTTGAAAAAATTATATGATTTAAGTACATTCGAAACATAGCTCTGCAATATTAGTAGTTCTGCAACTAGGTCAATACACCAGATACCCATAGACACTCGATTTATGTAAAGTTAGTGGGTGTATCCTAATGGTCAGCGTGAGAGTCGAAGTCAGCGAACTGAGTAAATGAATAATGATTTGATTAGGGCTACTACTGCTATAGAATACAGAATCAACATTTATTTCCTAAAAATAAAAACTACATCATCATCTGCCTAACCTATTCCTAACTATTAAAGAAAATCAAATTATTATTCATTACCTATTGTACTTTATTTAATCGACTTTTTTTTCATAACTATATGTGTGGTTGGCTTGTTTTTAGCTATTTTTACCCGACTGCGATTTTTACTAATATTATGTTCTTTATTAACCGACTTCAAAAAAGGAGGAGGTTCTATGTTCGTGTGTATGTATTTTTTTTGTTTTTTTTTATGTATGTTACCTGATTTTTCCGCCATTTGTGGACCGATTCTTAAAATTGTTTTTCTTTTAAAGAGTAGGTACCCTTCTGAGGTGGTCCCTGATTTGGTGTTTTTGCCACCAGCTTCTGAAGTGTTTTATTTTTCACTTTTTTGTGTTTTTCTTTTTTGATTGTGTTTTTTTGAAGTCGGTTTTATGTTTTGCAAAAAAGTTTTTTTTTCATTGAATTGTTAGTCTGTAAGCTTAAAATGACATAAATAAATAAATGACTGCCTGTCTATGCACTCTACACCAGTTACTGATAAACGACTGTCATAGATCTGCTAATGACAGCCGGGACCAACGGCTTAAAATGCTTTCCGAGGCATGGAGGAGTCTTCTTTATGTAATGAATGGTCACCCATCCACAGTCCAACCTCGTCAAGCGTAGCTTAGGGGTCATGATATGTAATTAAAGATTAAAACTACGTAATAAATCTAAATATAAAATAATAATAAATAATACTGACTGCCTCGTTGGTCTAGTCGCAAGCGCTACTGCTGAGCATGAGGTCCAGGGTTTCGATCCCCGGGTCGGGCAAACTGTTATTGAGTTTTTCCATCTGGGATTTCTCAGTAGCAGCCCGGAGTCTGGGTTTGTGCCCTATTGATGGCAATAGGCTCGCCCCCTATTACATGGGACTTAAACATAACTGGCGAAATGTGGGTGTAGGTTACGCCTCTGCCTAGCCCTTCGGGGATTACAGGCGTGACGTTATGTATGTTATGTGTTATGTAATAAATAATAATAATAATAATAAGCTTTATTTCACAAAAAAGTACATAATTAATTTACAAGTAAGTGCTAAAATAAAAAAAAAAAGTACACAAAAGTTTTAGCTTCTCAAACCGAACTAGGAGGAACCTGTTTTTCGGCTTACAGCGCCAATCCCTTCGAGTTACAAATTAAATTTCTTAAATGCTAGCATTACAAATATAGAGAAATATTACTAAAATATAAAAGTACGGCTAAGAGCTAACGGCAAGTACTTCTCTTTGTGTTAAGTGCTAGGGTGAGTGAGTGAGTGTGAGAGGGTGTATTTATAATATAACTAAGTATTTGAACCAGATCTAACAACAACAACGTATGGATACAATTTCAATAGAAAAAAAGGGGAATCCGAAACCATCGATTGATTCGTCGATCGCTTTTAATCAAGTTTGTCGTCGATCAAGATTTATCTTCGTGTATTCTGTTGATAGGCTACATTGCACCTAAGGGCCATTTGTGATCAGGAAGTTTTATTATTCCTTGTGGAATATTTTGGCCCCTCACACGTAATTTATGTGTTGTCATCGTAGACACAATGTTGTCATTACAAGATGTGTTCTGAATTCTGATATTGATATCACGTAAATGACTAATACTGAAGGCCAAACCACATAGATGCTTAACACGTGGCCGGAGAAATACAATTCTACAGCATGTTGCTATTTTTTATAAGGGGTAACTTTAAACCAAAATAGGGTGTTTGACAGAATATGAACATCAAAATATTATATAATTAGTCTTTTAGTATTTTTTTATTTTCGAAATTGATGGAAAACTGCTTAGATTAAGCGCATTAAAGTTGAAGAGGGGGGCTTGTAACGTTATTATCTAAATAAAAACTGTACTGGCTAGTGACGTCATGCGACATTTTGACTCTATGTATCGCTGTTATTTTTAGATTACGTAAAAAAATATGTGTCGATTATTTTCTTGTAATCTAGATGAGGGACTAAAATCTAGTTTTGTCAAGAAGCCCATTATGAGAACAGCCACCAATAATAATCAGGACACGATTGGCTGCGGGTTTGATTCCCATAGACGAAACAAATATTGATGAAGCCTACAGGTACATAGTTGTTGGTCTAGGTGTTTGTTTATGTGAGTTTAATCGTTTGTAAACGCACCTACGATACAGGAGAAATGCCTCGTGAGGTAACGTTTGCAAAAAAAACACATACAATGCATAATTATAAGTGTACCTATCACATAGCCCTGCATCAGACAAGGCAAGACGTCATTAGCAGAAAACATGTCGTAGGTCAGTGATCACAACAGCAACCTTTCTTGAATGACATAACACGAATTACGTGTGTCATACAATTAATATCAACTGATAGCACAATTGCTATCAGTTGATATTAAGAGTCACAACCCGCACAAACCGCATCGACAGCCCTACAGTCGTGCGTTACGCAACCATCAGTTAGTTGCTCGATAACTTGCTCCACATTCGCTCGTTGTCTCGGAACCTTAAGTACTGCCCGACTGCCCACTAACCTGTACAACAGTGCTATAAGCAATTTTATATCCCACAGCTATCTTAAACTTGTATTTCTTTCTTACGTAAACGATCATTAGTATTAATTCCCACAACGCTTTTCGGGAATTTTATAGCGCATGAATTTTAATTGGTGTGTTTTTTCGCGTGTGTATAGTGTCAATGTTTACATAGCACGGCTTTCGCGGGTTTTCGTACTGGGAGAATAGTGTTGCGTAGTCAACATTTTTTGCAAGCTTTTGCGGATTTGCCACCCACAACGGCGACAACAGACAGAGATTATCTAACACATGACTCCCATTTATAGTAACAAAGGTCTTTTAATTGCACAATAATTTTTATATTACACACTCGTAATCGTCGTTAAAGTGTGTCACATCACTAGAGTTTATGTTATTTTAATATCGCTAAATGCAATAAAAACTACATAAAAAGGTGGTTATTAGGTACCTACCTGCACACTGTTAGTTCTATAACAATTATGTAATAAGAAACTAGTTCAAGTCGTGACAATGTAAACCGTAAACAATAGGCCCTATTTTTTAATTCTAAAATTGGAAATCATCAATGTTTGAAAACAAATTACCATACTTTGAGCATCGTCATCGTACTTATAGCTGAGGGATCATTGGCCAGAATTCACATACGTTTTTCAAGCTAAACCGAGATATAATTATAACATAGAGCAGAGGTATATTTGACCCACATTTTGCCAGTAAAAGGGTATACAACTCGTAAAGGAATAGTTTATAAAGTTTTTTTTTTTTAATTCCAATATCTTATTAAATGTAAAAGTGTTAGCTTATCTATTAATATATAGGCTACGGTTAAAGTTATTACAAACACAACATTTAAAATGAATGTCAGTAACAACTCATGGATTATTATGAAACTCCAGATGGAAAAACCCAAATACACTTTGCTCGACCCGGGAATCGACCTCAAGACCTCATGCTGCGCGGTACTTAGCGATTACGACCACCGGACCAACAAGAGAGTCCAAAGCTTACGCGCCTGCATATAACAACCAGCAGACAATAAGTAGTTATAATAACATATTTTTTGAACTTCTCAGTCAAAAGAACAGAGTCGTTGCAAATGAAGACTAATCAAAATCACATTAGATATTGTAAAAAATATTAAGTATGAGGAAAGTTTACATTATTAGGGCCTTCTGACGTCATGGCTGACTCACTATTGTATATTTTTAAGAGCACTCTAACTCCAAAAGGAATGGAACTCCGAAGGAATGCCGCCTCTGTGGGCTGCTTTGACATGGACCTACCTTGCCAGTTGCAGGTAGACCAGAGGTTTAGTGCATATAGTAACACATTTTGTATTCACTTCTTATATTATTATTTATTAATCAAAATAAAATAAATAAATATTCCACAAATTTTACACAACGCTCTCTAGTCTCAATCTAAGCATGCAGTATGCTTAGATTGAGTACTTGACAATTTTTATATTTTATTTTATTTTATTTTTTTATTTTATTAATTTTAAGAAGGCTTACAGACTAATTACACATTATTAGGTAACAACATTAAACATTTAGATTGCTAATAACAAGCCTCCACAGATATTTTCCAACATAACAGTAAACTAAAAATACAATAGAATACAATGGTTTTAGGTTCCTGACGACAAGATTGTCAGCTAAATGCTATCTTCTGTGATACTGGCCTCGCCTAGTTCAGAAGCCTAGTCAATACCGTAAGCAAACCTCTGTTTACCACCACTATTGCTGCTAGATTACCAGCCATTAACAGCTGCACGGCTCGATCGAAGGTTAAGTTACGCTTGACGAGGTCGGTCCGTGGATGGTGGTTTATTATATAGGGTGACAGGTAATTAGTGACCGATATTTAAACACGTGATTGTATTCATGATTTCAATAAACTTTCCCAAAGAAACTTTTTTTCATACAAAATAACATAAAACACAATAAAATAACAAAAATGCTGTTTGAAATTCCCGCGCGCACGCCTGTGATCGATCACAGTAAGTACGAATCGGCACGTCCTATCAACTAAAAATCTGACCTCGGGAAGGGCAAAATCTACTAGTAGTAGTACAGCGTCACACGCTCCCTCGCCACCCCCACCGCTCCCGCCCGCTGTGCAGTACTGACGTAACAGAATTAATTGAAAGTTAATGAGTATAAAATAAGTTTCTTTGGGAAAGTTACTCGTATTCATGAGTACAATCACGTGTTTAAATATCGGTCACTAATTAACAGTCACCCTATATATATCAAGACTCCTCTATGCCTCAGAAAGCACGTTAAGCCGTTGGTCCCGGCTGTCATTTGTTCATGTTTAACAGTCGTTACGGGTAGTGAGAGCCCCAAAAGTCTGGCAAAAGTTTAACTAAAACTATGGACACTTTTGAACTTATTCAAGTGTGCGTGAACCCTTACCCATTAACCGGGTTGCGGAGATCAGACAGGCAGTCGCATGTAAAACATTGGTATTCAGCTGCTTGTTATACTGGTGAGAAATAAATCGTTCTTTATTTAAGCTCCATTTTATCCTTTTAGGCACGACCCCTAAAAAAGACAAAGCTAAACATTAATGTCTTTAGAAACAAGATACGGGAAAATATTTACATTAGCCTTAGTCTCATCGATTGCACTAATTTAAGACCTGTTCCACAAGGTCGATGATCTAAAAGCGACCAGATGTCAGCCTCTGGTAGCTTCTAAAAAAGTGAGGTATTCAGTGCTAGTGACTAACTACTAAAGTAACAGAGAGGTCATTAGTTCGCGTCAGACGGTCAATTTAAACGTTAATTATGTGCTTAGCGACTGTTTTATGTGCACGCTCATTACCTTTGATGAACGAGTACGAGAGCATAGATAGAACAAGGTCAACGTATTGGGTTTTAGACTTTATGGAAATACTATGAAAGTTGTTCCTGACCTTAGGACATAACATTGCATCGAGCCTTTAACTCCTGAAGGGTTATTCAGAGGTATAACTGGGGTTCAGCCACATTTCACCAGTTACGTTTAAGTACAAGATAATAGGGCTTATTCCCATCAATCGGGCACGAATCTGGACTCCGGACTCCTACTGGAAAATTCCAGATGAAAAAACTTAGTAACGCTTCGCCTTAGTTAGTTTTGTTATAAACTATGTCAGTTTTTGCTGAAAGTCTAGTGAGTAAATCCTATGACGTTAGACTTAAATGCGAGGCGGGATGTGGGTTTTCGACTTCAATTGTTTTCACAGACCTCACTGCACCATATAAGACATTGACGGATTTACAATGTGTCATTATAAGGATACTGACGAAGTATTTTTGTACTTGGTATAGATGGTGATTCACTGACCATATCGGTTGGATATCATGGCTGTGGCTGTGAGAAATGTACAAACGTGAATCAGACCAGCAGGAAATTGTAAAGTTTGGGCAAATTAGCGGAAGGAGCTTGTCATAATCAAGCCATACGTCATGTTCCTCACTTTTCCTTATTATCAGGGAAAACTGACAAATATACCAAAGTAGATACATGCTCAAACGTTTTTACTAGCACTTATCTTTAGGGATCTAAGCAAACACGAGCGTAGGTAGGTATTCAGTTTTATCTAACAACAATATCAATGCGTAATCGCCGAGAGTGTAAACAATCTCACAAGAATGCGCATTGTGTCGGCAACTTGGACCACTGACTTCCGAATGCACGTCGGGAGCAAATCTGTGCGAAAAGTTCTTTTGCGCCATTGTTCGGTACCTGCGAACAGGTGTAGTTAATTGGACGTGGGTATAGAATCACGTATATTGTATGGTGCTTGGCTGTTGTTACATCTCCTTTTGTGTTCAGCGAAGGCTAGGACGGAATTATTCTCGGAAAAAGAAACGCTATCGTGTTTTGTAATTTGAAAATGACTAACGAACAAATGCATTTATGAAGCGGAATATATATTAACTAACGCACAATCGTCCGCGTGGAATTTTATAGGTTTTACTTCTTTTTGCAAGGACATCTATTTTTCAACTATGTGGAATGTGGAAGTCCCGTTAAAATAAGTCTAGCCATTTCGGAGATTAGCCCAAATACAGGCTGACCCAAAAAACATGCTGGTATATAAATAAAGCTGCTATTTTGTTACTCAAAAATACAGCTTTATTTTATTTATTTGTACTAGTCATTGCTTAGTAGTCTAAATTCGACAGTATAAGGTAGATAATGACAACTCTGCTTTGAATGTCTGACAATTTTAATTCACATTATTTTTGTCTTTTTTTGTTTATTTCTGAAAGCTCGATCATTATGGTTACGTTATAAACTTGATGTTGGCACAATCGTTGAACATCTAAAATTTACGTAAACTATGAAAAATTAATTTAGTTTAATTTATTTCTAACATAAATGTATAAAACAATTAGATTTCTGCTCTTCTCCACCACATAAACTTTTGCATGTCATACTCTACCTTGCGCATTATAATTTTCTCAAAAGGGGGTCCATAGGAGATCCCCTTAAAAACGGTAATTTTCAAATTAGGAAAGTGTTTTTTATAACTTTTTTTTATTCTCAGAACATGTTCTAATGATTTGAATCAAAGTATTGTCTGGCATCGACAATATTTTTTTTCCACTTTTTAACCGGTAATAGGCCGACTTAAGACAATGAGTCATTTGGAGTTAACTTGGATTTATGCTACAAAAAACTGTCATTAAAAGAAAACTTGTAAGAAGGATAATCCTAATTTGGTAGCAAAGCTGATGTAGTATTTCTTAGAAATGTTGATAAATCAGAGCTGACAAGCGTAGGTGTTAAGTTTGGTTTTAGGCAGAAAAACTTAGACATAAGACGGTATCATTATGTGCTATGGTACGATTAGAGTCGTATGACGTGTTGTTGGCTAATGACGTTCATAGATAGTCTTCATAATGCACTAGCAGACGTCACGTGGTTTCACCCGCGTAGTTCCCGTTCCCGTGAGAATACAGAGATAAAAAGTAGCCGGGGATACTGTAGCTTCCTAACGTTGAAATAATTATTAAAAACGGTTTAGGAGTTTCGGAGCCTATTCAATGCAAACCAACAATCAAACCTTTTATCTTTATTATTAGTATAGAAGTATAGATGAATCGAATCTCTTTCCTAACAGAGTGCTCCAAAACGGAATAAATCACATGACAGGCTTGCGCCGAAACTAAACACGGATTTCTTGAATAACAAATAGGTTTAACACGGTTAGTGCTAACGAGAATTAAAAAATAAGAAAATATTTTAAAAAGCTCACTGTTTCAGACAAATGCTTGCACTGACTGATCTGGTTCCCTCATATATGACGGGTTCTTCCCTCAAAATAAACATTTCAGACACAAATCTACATGGTTCTTACATGATCTGACCAAGATAATGTCTGGACTTTAAAAGAGACTGTGGCCTCGGAGTTTCTTTCGGTGTTTCTTCTCAGAGTAGCCAGATAGTGAAACACCGACCTCATTTTCTAGTTAAAAAATTACATGTAAAAGTGTGTCCATGAACCTATTTACAGAAAAAATATAATTTATGTATGATTTATTTAATTATTGAATTGAATGAACGTGAGTGTAAATGGCGAATGGTATGGGATACAAATCTGTGCTAGACATCGATAGAACATATCATAGATTCCACATTCGTGTCAATTTCGTTATCAATGTTCTTAGTTAATATATTTCTGCATTTGTAAGTAATAATAAAGTAACTATAGTGATACCTCCACTATAACGTGATGTGGCACTATTGCTCTGAATTACGGGCTATCTAATAGGGCAGTATCTACTTCAACCATTCAATGTAGAGTACCAGTTATTTTTGGGTTTAAAGTTTTTATTGGCCTGTATTATTTAATAAGACTAAATAATATTTTGCCTAGCCTGTTGGTCTAGTAGTTAGTGACCCTTACTGCTATGCCGGAGGTCGTGGGTTCGATTCCCACCCGGGACAAATGTTTGTGTGATTTGGCACGATCATTTGTTCTGTGTCTGGGTGTAATTTACCTATAATATGTATGTATTTAGAGATATATAAGTATGCTTATCAGCTGTTTAGTAACCATAACCCAAGCTAGCTTAGCTTGGGAGTAGATGGCGTTGTGTGAAAAGTTGTGGAATATTCATTTATGATCAAATAAAGTTTAGAAATTGGCAACATTCGAATTACAATTCATCATGTTCTTAACTAAAAACCAAACGTAGTCATGAAACAACTAAATTGAGTTCAGATCAATTATAGTTCTGATCATTACCACGTCATGTATCTCGATTAACAAAAATAATTGTATCAGCTCATCCCTTTACCAGCGGATAAACAATATTTAATACCTACAGGAAATACCAATTGTGTAACACAGTTTACATAATCTTGTACCGAAATCAAGTTCCATTACGTGGAATTGGGTCCTGTACGAGTATGCCAGTAATTGCAAGTAGATATTGTGAGCGTTAAAACATGTTACTTTCACTCTTATAGTGTGTGACAAGAAAATAAAGTTGCTAGAAATGCGTATTTCCCAATCATAAAGTAAAGGGTCGGTTTGTGAAGCTCTGATTACTTAACACACAATGTGAACGTTTTAAAATATTATACAAAAGTACTTAAGTACAGCTGGCTGGCATACGTTTTAGTATGTTGAAATGTATGTTATCTAGTATATGTATGTATTTAGAAACATAATATATAAGTATGTTTATCAGTTATCTAGAACTCATAGCACAAGCTCTTCTTAGTTTGGGACTAGTTGCAGGCTTGGTATAAAATTAAATCGAAATCAAATCATCACTAAAATGCAATTAACTAATATCGGACTTACTTAAACTCAATTATTACTATTATTTAACCGTTGCATTGCTTCTAGTAAAAGAAACAAACGTTTTTGTGTAACAACAAAATCGTATACCTATGTTAAGTAACTGTACTTTCAGTAATTTTTAAGCAATGTTGTTTAGAGTAATCTTACAAAAAATACTGTTCTATTCAATGTTCTCAAACCCTGAAACACGAAAATATTTAATTTCACACTTCGGAAAACATTGGAATGTTACATCGTAGGTATTTTATCTGCATAGATTGTGTATTTTTCAGTTTTTACATGTTAATTAAAGCGATTTAGCAACTCTACTATTTTTTCAAAGATTATTAAATATTTTTTAATGTTTTTGGACTATTTTGTGAAAATATTACTTTTATTTGCTTTTTTAACTTTAAATAGTCAGGTGAGAAGATACCTTTCAGAGGTATTGTAGCAAGACCGTCTATGGGATGTTTTAGTAGTAGACCTGTACATTTCTATTCTATCTCACATTAAATCTAGCTGAACAAGTCCAGAGTGTCTAGTGCGAGTTTGTTTTACGCTAACGCGATCGACAAGTTTATAACGTTTGGCGCTCCGATTGGCCCGCTCTAAGCTTTTGACCAATCAGAGAGCCAAACGAGGTGAACGTTTAATCGCGTCAGCGTGAAAACAACTCGCACTTAGGGCACTGGTCAAACGACATTACATTTCCAACATCGGAACATTCAGAACCTCTCTATAAATTGCGTCATGCGCTTGACTGCACACAATAAGATATATTGTTCTAACATTATATTAGTACATGAATGTACTTCGAGCCTAATTAAGAATCGAAGACAGTAACATTGTTAATTCTATTATTCGACGCATGATGTTAATATGTTGCTGTTCAAGCTGGACATGGGTTTATCTTAAAATGTTTCAATAAAAGCAATAGCGACTTTTAATAATGTTTATGGGAGTAAATCATATGGTTATACTTTACAAAATCATGTTGGAAACTGGATGATTGTACTACGAAAACTAGCAATTAAATCGTTACTATTACTGACAGTTATGCATTAATAACTCCTATAATATAAAATTCAAGCACACAATAATAATATGTAAACGACACGGATTATATATATAAATAGATTTTAATCGCAAGCAGTTACTATTGCAGTTAGCTGCAACTAACAAATTCAGTGTAAGTATCTGGTAAAACACTTGCGACAGTTTAAATGTCGTAAGTCGATAGATAAGTTTATAGAATAGCAGGCCTAACCACATTACAATTTCTATTTCTATTTCTATTATAGAAACAGAATGGCGTGTATGGAATCAGCCCCCCTAGCCAAGTTACAAACGATTCGTATCTATTCTCTTTCTACAATCGAGAAAGCCTCAAATCCCTTTGTTTTGTTTAACCACGTGAGTTAGCGAAAGGTGATAAGTCACGTGGTCAAAACAAAGGGATTTGAGGCGTTCTCGATTGTAGAAAGAGAATAGATACGAATCGTTTGTAACTTGGCTAGGGGGGGCAGCTGTTTGTCGTACGTAAGTGTATTTAATTTTCAGCCATATTACAAATTCTACTCTAAACAGCTGATTCCATATAGGTAGGTACGCCATTTTCTTACTATTGTCGCCTTATCGATTACGATAGTAGAAATATAATTTGAAATACGGCTAGGCCTGCAGTTCCTAAATATAAAATTCATTAATTTATTTCTAATAGAGTAACTAGCTCGCTCTGACCTTTACGCTTCATGAAATCATGACTTACCAATAATATAAATTCTTGTTTAAACATTTTTCATCACAGTCTTCGGGGATTCCTGCAACAAAAACAATATTAATAAAATAACGATAAACAATCTGCGGCTTTTGAAGAACACAAGAAAAACCTAGCAAGGTTTGACGTATTACGGCTCGGTTCTTTACTTTTAACAAATCTGTAAGTAATTGACATACATAGTGTTAGTTCAAGATAACGATGATAAACAATTATTAAAGCAAGTTGGTAACAGCCTTACAAGGATTGCCCGCAGTCATTTTCCAGGCAAACTAATTAGTAGGAAACCGTGAGTGACTGATTAGTCCTTTTTTAAATTCAAATAAAATTGGAACTAAACAATAGCCATAGTTTCGACCACACAGCTATCACCAAAGTCTCAGAATCAAGGCTCTCCAATATAGCATTTCGAAAACTTATGCTATTTTGTTATCGTTAATGAAAATAAAATTTTGTCTAAGCCCTCAGACTCGAAGTCTTCAAATGTCATGCATCCTGCAAGCTACCCAAGCTAAGTTCGAGTGGGCGAATTTAAAGACAAACTTCCTTGGTCAAATTGCGTATCACATGCTCTAGTTAAGGCAAGGTTGAACGTGGGTTGATGGGACAGGTGACATTGAGACAGCACTCGCGGCAATCGTCGACACTCGCTCTAATGCGTCGGCAATTACTGACGGTAATCAGATTGTCTGTTTGTTTGTTTAACACTGTTTTCTCACGCATTAGTCTACTGATTAAAGGTTGATGGTCGATCGCTTTGTGCTTCCTGGTTTTTATTAAATATTTTCTCAGATTTAATTTACCATTTGGGATGAGAGAGCGTACTGGCCGGCAAAATGGCCGATTCTTGTCTATTTATAGCTATTTTAGATGCCTCAACAACACAATATTAATTAAAAATGCCAATCTCATTACCACGAATAAAGATGCAGGCAGCAGTAGGTACATAGCAACATGGTAGATTAAAATCACTAAGCCAGTTGTTTTGTTTGTCATGTACAAGTAATTATTCCTCACCCACATAACATGCACGGATATAGGCATACGACTGTGGTCCGATTAAATTAAGCATTGTATTGATTAAGTCACAATTTTGCATAACCATCAGTGTTATACGTAATTATTTATATAAATTCTTTCTGTTATGGCGTTGTTTACTGTAGAAAGTGCGCGTACAATGGGACATTGAACGATAGTGAAAATGCTCGTGTCCCTCGCATATCAAGTGGGCATTTGGTGTATTTTATGTGATTGGTCATGATCGACGACGTCGGAACCAAGCGACGCGAACGCGCAGTTCCGCAAATATGGAATAGAAACTGCAATCGTTTGACAGTTTGAAACTTTGTCTGCACTGTCAGTTTGCGAAAATAAATAAATAAATAAATAAATATTGCACAACTTTTTCACACAACGCCATCTAGTCCCAAGCTAAGCTAAGAGCTTGTGTTATGGGGACTAAACAGCTGATAAACATACTTATATATTTCTAAATATATACATATTATAGATAAATTACACCCAGACACAGAACAAATGATCGTGTTCATCACACAAACATTTGTCCTGGGTGGGAATCGAACCCACGACCTCCGGCATAGCAGTCAGGGTCACTAACTACTAGACCAACAGGCCAGTCAAATAGTTTTGTATTACTTGGCTATGGGATTGCGTGACAGAATTTGACCATAATAACGTGTGAAGTGGTCTTACGGCGGTAATGTAGTAATGTAAGAACATCTGAAAATGCATTCAATTACGGCACTTATTGATTGGTAAACGTACTGCCAAAAATAAACGTTAGTTACCTCTATAAATCGAAAACTTGCATAGTAAAAAGGACATTTAAAATAATATCAGATTAGAAAAAGAAATAAATACACGCAATTACGTATAGATAATAATAAAAGCATTTGCAATTATTTTTTATTCATTTTAGGCAAACGAAAGAAGGAGCTTCAGAATCTATTGTTTGAATATAGTGTGTCAGTAATTTTCTCGTTACTAACGAACGTCTGCATTATTCAAATGAGTACCTACGTACCTATAATCTTAATTTTCTTATTAATAAGTGGGTTTCTATGATGTTCTACGAGTTTAAACAAATACTCGTAAATCATCAGCTATTTTTTTTTGTTATCTACGTAATGATTGGGAACTCTTCGGTTAAATAATAGTGAAACAGCAATTGTAATAAATTGCTGATTCTATTACGATAAACAGGAAATGTTGGGAAGTAATACGATAGTGTAAGGCAAGCGTGCAGCCGCGGTTTCTTCGTAATGCCGCACTGTTCATATTATTTTAATGTTTCACACTTTAAATAGATGCAACGACTTATTCTTAGTAGTCGTTTACTTTATAATACTTTTTTCCCATGGGAAGTTAGCTTTTACCATAGTTCTACTTGTATTTTCTTATGCAAAAATCCTCATTACAGTCTAGTGCTGAATCCTGAATAGGTGATAGGTGAAGTAATTTGTCAGATTTACACATTTTTTTTAGGTATGTTTTACTTACTTTTTGTGTATAAGAATAATGGGCTTACTACAAATACACGGTTTTATTCCTTTACTATTTTCATTATTAGTTTGGTTTCGAAAACGAACAAGACTAACCTTTAAGTAGGTAAAGAGTGAGTAGGGGTGAGTGCTAGTTTTCGTTTCTTCATAGCAATTCTATAAAAAGCGAAGGAGAAGAATTGAAGTGAAGACGAATTGAGCAGTGATTTCATATCAAGAAACGGGTAGAGCATTTCACATTTTTTTAGCTAGTTAGCGTAATATGAACATAATCAACCAGATGCTGAATAATAATAATAATCAACCGTTTTGATTGCTTATGGGCTCATTTAAACATAATAAAGCGAACAGTTAATAATGTAAGCCATACAATTAAAAAGTTTGATTTAAGTGGTGACGATATAAAGGAATAATTTAACATTTGAGACTTTCGGCGATGACTCACTCTCATGTTGCATGTGTTGCTGACAATGTTCGAGTTATGGTCACTGGTAAAATTACTAGAGTTGAAAATTGACCCATACTTATTTTGAACTGTCCGTCGATTCAGTAAAAGTCACACCGTGGAAACATCAGTTAAGTGAAGTGTCAGTGCCTTCACTTTATCTAAATTTTCACCGGGTGGTTTTCTCAAAATAACACTGCTGCTGCGGATGTCAGCATCGAATCTTAGGTTTATTAAACTGCCTTTGTGTGTGGACAAAATCGTTTTAATAGGTAAACCATGTATGGGTGTATAATAATTATGCCAAATGCTAGGCGAATAATCGTACACCCATGTGGTGTGTTTTGGGTTCAATTAAGATCAATTATATTATCATACGTAATATCTAGTAAAAATCGAAATATTCAAAATAAAAAAAATTGAAAATGATTCATTGTTTAATTTCGTATATTATTTCAAATCCCACTTACGTTGTACAATAATTTGAGTTTTACAGTAGCAGACGTTTATAACAGAACTAGTCGACTAAAACAGTAAATTAAGACAACGTCAATGCTTTTTAATTTTTATCATTTTAAACCTGTTGAATGTAGCACGTTTTATTATTGTTTTAATTTATTCATCAAATAAAAAGAAACGTAAAGATTGGTTTTGAAAAGAGCACTGCCATGATTTGTAGCACCTTAATAAACAAAGCGTTTAGTTATTGACCCTTCTAAGGAAGAAAACTCAATGGTCCACATGTTCAATCTATTTTTATTTGTACTAATCAATTAATTATCTTATGGTTTTTTTTATTTCGTATGTCTCGGGTTTAATTTTCAGCTGACACTAAATTAATTAAGAGATGAAACGAAAAAGAAATAACTAAGAATGTGTGGTATTTAGCAGGTTGAAAAAATATTTTAATTCGGATGTTATTTAGACTTTAGTATTCACACTTCGTCTTCAACCTGGGCAATCAATTGTGAGGTATAGTGTAACTTGATAACAAAATTCAAAGTTTAGAGTACAACATACCTATGGTCTCTGAAGGGTTAGGCGGAGGTGTTCTAATAGTACATCCAGTTTTTGTCAGTTATTATTTAATAAGAAGCGAGCTTAATCACTCGTATATAAAATTATAGAAAAAAATAAAAAGCAATTGTGTCTTGCGTAAATCTATGTTCTACTTGTTGGGTTAATAGCATCGACTAGGCACAAATTCAGACTCCGTGTCAATACTGTTGGTAAAACCCAATAAAAATTTACCCGACCCGACAATCGGACCCAAGGCTTCGGGCTTAGCAGTAGCACTAGCGACCACTAAACCAACGAGTTACCCGGTTACGGTACAAAAAAATGCATTTTCTTTTTAGTTAAGCAATTTAGCGATTAATCAAGAAAAACTTTACTTCCTAACGGATGTGTGATGCAATGCTACACCGCGGATTCTCACTTTTGTCGGTGTTGTTGATTACAATGTATAGACGAAGATAGTCAATGCATCGTAACGAAAAATATTGGATACCGAAAGAGTTCGACTTTACCCGAAGAAGGTTTGTAGGTTTCGTTTAGACATAGCTAAAAAGTGTATGTATGTGTCTTTCCTACTCAACAATAGCAAGTCAAGTAACAGGCGCGTTTTCGGGGCCTGTGTTAAGTAATTTTTTACGTCTAAAAACTGCTGATTCTCGGCTTTATTGAAATAAATTAATTTTTATATTGAATTAAAAAATAATAAAAGTAGGCACTTTTGTCGTTTTTAAATTTATAGTAATCTACAGTAAACGTTAAATTATGTTTGATGACGGCCAAATGGATAGGCACACTACGTGATAGAACATAATTTAAGGTATACTTAACCCGGTATAATCTAATAAATAAATAAAGCAGCATCGTGAGTAATACACACATGATTATACAACAATTTAAAGACTGACTGATGAATAACGCACATCTTAAATTACTAAAGGTACCGTTTATACTTAGATGTGAGATTTGCGGAAACGCATGGGTTTTTTGTAACATTTGGGTGCCTAGTGAAATAAAATCCCTAAGAAAAATGAAGTAACTAAGCACTGCGTACATACTACCTACTACTAATATCGAGTAAACACGTAGGTGCAATTAGTGTTACGTATAGACGGAACAGTCTGCATGAACATGGCAATATTGTGTCGTTTTAAGATCTTAATAACACGTAACTAACTATTACTTGCCATGTGTTTGCCGCCAAAGAAAGTACGCTTCCTTCTACGCTTGTGCTGATACATAATTAGATACAAGCATCCATTTAAGTATGTTTGTGTATTTTTGTTTGTACAAAAATACAAAAACATACTTAAATGGATGCTTGCAGCCTATTAGATGACATAATTATAGTTTTCTATGATAAAATTGGTGGCCGAGTGATTTAGGCGCCCGCCTGGCATACACCAGGTGGTGGGTTAAAATCTGGGTAATTACAAATGTGACTTTTTCAATTCATATTTACTTCTTAAGTTTTTGGTAGACTTGACTGACATCGGTAAATGAAATCATCGTAAGAATACAATAGAATGGAATAGAATACTCTTTATTGTACACCATTAAAACTTACACATTATAATTTTAAGGGCGACAAGGGGTGTTACAATACCTGGACCTATAGAAAATATAAGTCTGAAATTGCCACCGAGCAAGCGTGGAGATCATGCTAATACGTCCTCTGTCTGTGTAGAAGAGACTTCTGCAAAAGCTTGGTACTTTAATAATTATTATATATAATTAGTCCAGTGATATCAATAATTACATTGGATGTCAAAAATTTAGCACTTACCTACAACAACATAAAACAAGCTGTCACATTACTTTCGGTTGTTACCATCATACATTTTATTTGATCCTAAGTTAAATAATTAAATTATAAGGTTGTCAGAATTTGGTTATTAATTAATTTTTGATTGAATTAACTAGTGCCGTGTATTAAAATATCTACTGAGAACGTCTTTGGTGGTTTAGGGACCCTAAACCATCAGTTCCACTTTGTATGCTTACAAATGTTTTACTACAACCCAAGCCGTATGTATGCCCTTTTGACATTGCAGTTAATGAATCAATTTAATATCATTATATTTAGAAGAAAGGAAAGCTTTTTTTATTCCACCAGAAAGACGTTACATTTTAATGTTTGTCATTGTATCGTGTTTGTTTAAAACTAAAGATTTTCCTAGAAAGTTAAGGTTTGCATATGTCACAGTAAGATAGTCATGTCCGTTATTTTACCTCAATTCCGCGTTTGGCTATCTTACTCAGCTTTCCAACTGTGAAAATCCTTTACGGTATTTACACATTATGCTAATTTTACACTAGATTCGCACAACAAGGATCTCTGTATGACCTTTTTAAAACCTAATGGATGGAACTGTATTTTTTACCATGCTAATGTCGCTTTGCCTTTTTCCATCTTTGTTCAGTCCGATTTACTATCGATTTCGATCATTGCAAACTAATATACTTGGAATCCGAAAAACAAGCCGCCCCTGCCTACTCCAAAGAGTTCAGTACCAGTCCAAACATCTTTTATGAAGTACTGTGTTAAATGTTACAATAAAATACCATAATATGATATATTAAAACTGAATGAAAGATAATTTAAAACTTACATTAAAAGTACACTTGGTAAACAGGCATATTATAAATTAGTCCCTTTTCACGTATTATTGCTAAATTTTCTATCAAAACTAGCAAATTTCTTTCAGAGCCAGATTAATCATTCAATAAGGTTAAGTTAAGGTTTGGTGGTAATTCAAAAATTTTATTCTCATTGTAAAGGTTATTCAATAAAATTTTAGGCGGCATAATTATGTTTTGAATTGGTACTGAACTGTATCTCAATATCTGATTTCAATTAACAGGTCTTCTTTGTAGTTTTAATTTATGTATATATCTGTAATTAATTATAAAGAGAACAGATATGATTTTTTGTTTATTTGTTGTTAAAACTCGTCAACAAAGTCTTAAAATTCTATCAATAATAGAAACATTATTATTACCGAGTAACATGTTTCATTTTCAAAACTACAAAGGGGTGGAAGGGATGCTGAAGTTTGAAGAGAAGAGTGAAAAATCGTTATATTATACATTTAATAATTTAGTCTAACTTCAACGTAACGGAGTTCGACTCTTCCGGAAAATGCTTGCTTAATAAATGAGTTATAACTGCTTACAAGTGTGATAGCAGCGGTTTGCTCACGGTTCATGAACATTCTTAATTTCTGTAATTTACTTATGTGAACGCAAATGGTTAAATGGTTTATTAGTCTGGTATTTTTTTACAGCTAAATATTTTAGTAGTTACTTTTGCAATTACCGAGTAATAAGTCGATGGTCAATGTAATGGTAAGTGGTCACCAGTGTCATGGGCATCAGGCATAGCAGATGCCAAGATGTGCCAAAGCAGGAATGACTCATTCAAAACAGAAACAAAAGAACATTGCTAGGTCGCAGAAATAGGTATACCTACACGTAGTGTTCATTTTGGCATTGACCTGTGTGACTTCTGTCAGAAACACATCTAATATTATTTCCTACTAATTCTAATCTAATCAGACAAACAAATCATTAATTTCGAACTGATCAGTAGAATGACAAGACTTTTGTTCAAATAAAGTTTTTTTGTTTCTTAATGAAATAATGATTGATGATACAGTGATACTTGAATAAAGGCACTTATGGGTTTGAAGTGCCCTTGTCTGTCCAAAGTGTTCATTTTGTAAATAGCGATGTCATAATGCAATTTATAATGTTAACCTTCTGTGATATGAGTAATTGGTAAAGTCATGTGCCTACGCTTGTAATTGTTCTGTTGATATCGAGGGAAATATAACCTATTTCAGTTCGGGTATCGTTATCAAAGGTGGTAGCGGGATGTGAATACCGGTCAATGATGGCCAATGTTGTAGGTATAATGACTGCTGTAAGTTAATACATATTGTATTGCAAGCTTTGAATATTTTCTCAGTTTACAGGCCAACAACGTGATGCCATAGGAAACTTCAGCAATTATAAAGAAAAAAAAAAACAAACTAAAGTTAAGTGAGGTAACAATCAGTCTACTGCTGTTCCATATTATGTTCATGATATTGTAATGGCTGAATCCAATGAGTACCTACTCCAGTAAAGGAAGATGACATGGTTGACATAGATCTGATGATAGCAGAATGTTTTTTTGGCAAAAAAAGTGGACGCTATAGGTCGATTTTTGACGTATGGCACATAAAGAGTTGTGTAGATGAGTATTATTAAGAACATAAGTACGACTACATTACATGGTACTATATTACTATTTGCCCGCTTTCATTCTTAGCTGATTAATCGGAAACATATTGGTGTAAAATTAAGAAGTGTTAAACAGAGTACCTTGAATATAATATGTCAGATGTTAAAATGTAAAGTGTAAAGATGCCAAAGGTTAAATAATTTAGCACTGGAGAATATTATTAGATGTCGACTAATATTTTGTTTCTTTGCCTGATATAAGTAATAAATTTGAAGACACTCCTGGACCTGTTATGTGATAAGGTCATACTTTGAATGCAGTTTTTTTAGTTTTGTTTATTTTTAAAGCTGGGTTAGTTGGACGTTAGGAAATGTTGCATTTAATTATATTATTTTATGGAAATGTAAGCCAACTACTTACTTCAATTATTGAAACGTCTTTCACTTAATTATGTCCAACATCAAATACTCAATTAGGATATGTTTTGTTAAGAGTTTAAGAAAGTAGAACTAACACTTCTTTTATTGTTTAACAAAGCATATTCACACCATTTTAAACAGAATCGCTACAAAAGGAAATGAGGTGTGTCCTCAATACTTCCATTTAACAAAACAAAAAGACTAGGAGACGAAACGTCGCGTTCGCGATCTCATTGAGTTTGAAAATTTGAATAACGAACGCGTGTTGCGCACGCGCCGGCTTTGGTACGACTGGTGGAGGCTTCCCGCCAAAAGCACGCAGCGATAGTGACTGCCAGTAGCTGCAAAGATTCATTCATGAATGCGAATCTTATGCAATTGTCTTGTTATTGAGATTATCGCAGGGACTATTGAATCATTACTGTCGGGTCACGACACGACTGTCGCTATAAGCGGGTCAGTTAATGTGCGGCTGCAGTAGGAAAGCACCCCAGATTGTAATCTTATTTGAAAAAGCATTATTTATGACGTGTTTAAATGTCCGTTTTAGGTAGACTAACTACTTAATCATTAATTTATTATTTTTTATTAGTGCCCAGAAAAGTTGCATGTGCAACATTAGCTTGTGAAGTTGTGACAAACTGGATAAAAATAAACAATTCTCTACAAATTACACTGATTGCACGTGTTGGTTAATTTTATTGGTAAAATCTCATGAAACGGCTTGACCTCTTCCGACATCCTCTAGTTTCAGTCAAATCGAATTAAATTAGAGTTGGGTCCGGCTCTTGGCGGCACGGCACAGTAGTTTTAGCTGGCAAAAATACAATAATAATTATAATTTACTGTAATTATAGTTGACATTTTAATGACCACGTCTTCAAAATTTAACTATCGTATTTGTATACTACGAGTACCTATACGAATATTATTGAATTTTTGTTGGTTTGTTAATTTGTTAGGAATTAAAACAAAAAAAAAAAAATAACGACATAACTGATTGAAAAAATATATTTTATTATTAGAAAGCCATATTATCACTTCAAGACTACATGGGGTAGAGGGGTCAATCGTAAATTGAATGCATATATGTAACTTAAAAATCCCACCAATGGGCGCCGGACCGTAGCTATAGGCCCTAGCAGATTGACAGAATGATTAAGATAATACTAATTTTTTATGTCACATTTCACCACCTTCTGATATATTCCGGTAACGGTTAACTTACCTGCTACTAAATCACATGGTACATTATTAAATTATAGATCACACACTTACACCCTCTCCCACTCTGACACTTAGTGGATAGTATCTATCTGGGAAATGTACTATGTGAAAACTCTGGATGTACTATATAAAAGTCCAAGTAATAAACCACAAGATAAACTACCTTTCAAAATATTTAAAACTTCATATACGTAGGTACCTACAAGTAGATTTGATTCTCACGCTTCTAAGTTGAATATTCATATTTAATTTTATAATTAAAGGAAATGAGACGTTTACGATTTTTTTCTAATGAATGGGATATCCATATAATATGTGATTTTTTTAGCAGGATATGACAACAATCTATGATCAATGAGTAATAGGCAGTGTGAAGTAAACTGCGTTGTAAGTATTAGGTTTACTTACCAACTGCATGAATGAATAACGACAAGTCAGTTGGTAATTTTTTTACTATTATTGTTACTTCTGTACCTACTTTTTTACTGTATCAATTTTATTACTGTGTTTTTGTTCCTATTATTTGTTACACAATGAATAAATAATAAATCAATAGGTAAATATTCCACAACTTTATCACACAACGCCATTCAGTCTCAAGTTAAGCTTAAGAGCTTGTGTTATGGGTACTAAACAGCTGATAAACATACTTATATATTTCTAAATAAATAGGTACATGATTATACATAAATTACAGCCAGCCACAGAACAAATGATCGTGGTCATCACACAAACATTTGTCCTGGGTGGGAATCGAACCCACGATCTCCAGCATAGCAGTCAGGGTCACTAACTAGTAGACCAACAGGCCAGTCAGACAGTAAAAATCAAATCAAATTATTTATTTGCTTTATACAGGAAGACATACTCAAATATTACAAATAAATAAATAGAATAGAGTTAGGTAAATATAACAATTAATCCTTAGCATTAGTGTGTAATGATAGCATATTTTGCCTTCACATCATTTTCACTGCTGGTGCTGGTCACTTCTATTTCTACTCTTTGGAGACGAAGTGATATTTCTTTAATGTATTATTTTTTGAAATCGCGCACTATATAGGCTGTTTGGCAGAATATTGAACATATGAAAATGGTGGAAAGGTGGGGTCACACTAGGGATGTTTTGCTAGAATTGGAACCCCACAATCACACTTTTTGTTTTTATTTAAATGCAAGTTGAAATTAAGATTTAAGTATTTTTACATCTTTCTGTAAGTTTGAGGACTCATAACTTTTTTTCTAGCTAACAGCTGAATAAAGAAATAATATTATTAGAATTCTGCCAACATTAAATATTAAAAAAAAAACAAAATATTGCCTGTTTTACTAATTTTTAGTAAAAATTACACTTTAAAGTTAAGAAAGTGATGAAACTAAAAGAAGCAAAAAAAAATTTTTTTTTCTATCCAGGGGGCCAGGTCCAAATAAATTAGGGCTGAGTAAGTAGCAGATGACCTCACCTATCCACCATTTTCGTATGTTCAACTTTCTGCTAAACAACCTGTATATGTACAATGATCTGTCTTTAATGTGTATCTTCTGTCCTTACGGTGGTCTGCCTACTTATATATATATATATACTTCTGTTACTACAGTTCTATCATAATTCGGTCAATTAATTTCTGATTTGAACATCTTACAGGTAAACTTCTTGACTAGACCAGAAGTATCAAACATGATTAAATTTATATCGATTACACTGCCATCTATTGAAAATCAGTAGAAATAAGAAGTAACGATTAATTCATCGTAACGATATTACGCCTGCACAGCTCGCGCAGGCTCGTAAACATATTACGTCGAGAGGTACCTTGCTTCTGCTAATGTTCTCAACGCGTAATAGATGGCGTGAGCTTCAAGTCCGCAAGAAACGATATTATTAAGTTACTAGCAGACGTAGTTCCTGTTCCCGTGGGATTACAGGGATCAAAAGTAGCCCATGTCATCCGGAAATAGTGTAATTTCCACCAGTGCAATAATTTTTAAAATTGGATCATCAGTTTCGAAGATACATACAAACTTACCAACAAGCAAACTAATTTTACCACTTTATAATATTAGTGTATGCTAGCTGACTTGGCAAACTTAATTCCATTTTTTTTTAAGAAAATTGTGTACAACCTATTCTCAGACCAGAATATAATACTGAAAATTTTAGAAGAACCGGTCAAATAGTTTCGGAGGAGTTTGAAATGAGAATTTTATATATCAGAAACTAGATTATAGGTACGAAATATTAAACATAACCGTATACATACCTCCTACTCGTTATGAATTTGGTAAAAGTCAATATTTTTTACTAATCAACTATTCACTGCGTTTGAGAACTCATCTTGAAGTTGCTACGTTGCGCGTTGGTAACAATTTAATTCAAAAGACATGTTCAATTTACATATTTATTCATTATTCAGTGTTCTGTCACGAGATGCACTTCTGTTTACTAGTCATGATTTATTGCTGTAGAATAAAGTTTTAAAACATTTGAGAATCTCAAACAATTTAAAAAATCAATTTCAAAATTATGTAGTCTTAGTTGTTAAATTTGTAATTGTAGTAAGTAGAATACACAGAGAAGTAGTAGTGATTTTAACAAAATTATGTATACACACACCTAATGAATCGTAGGTCTCTATTGACTGTGTTTTTATCAATGGAAATCAAGACTTTATGACCATTTTTGTTGACCACTTTTGATGACCATTAATACTAAGATAAAAAAAAAACTGGCCAAGTCCAAGACGGCCAAGTACGCCTGATCCTATGAACATGTTAGTTAAGTTCAAATCATCGTCACCTTGTATACCTCATTAGCTTTGATGGTTTTTTAAACTAGTAGTTATTATGGTAGTTTATAAGGATTACTGCTGTGTTTTTTTTTCCAAATCCAAAAATAAGTCTTTGGCCAGCGCTGGGGGCTAAGCTAACCTATCCCCCATACTCACAACACAACAACAACAATGACAATGGGTTTGACAATTATAAATACTTTAAAGTTTAATGAAGTTTCGTAAACAGAACCCTGATTGAACAAAAAGCCAATATCTTTAAGAGACTAAAAAAAATATCTAGACGTCGTGTACGAAAAGCACAGAGACGCTAGCACTTCAAGATACCCTAAAATGTCCATTCTTCCCAATTGAACATGAACCTAATTATGTTTGGGTTAAAGTTGAAAACCTAACAAAGACATTTAACAAGTTACCCCACTTGATGTGTTGGCCCGTGCCCCTAAAAAAAGTTTTTATTATACTACTTTGTTGGCGTGGTTAATATGTATTTCTACGCCAAATTATCTACACAGCTAAGAGTCTTTGAACCAGACAGGCGGACATGGGGAAATGGATTCCTTTTTAATTACGGAACTCTAAAAATACACGAATCTCTCATCATCAGACTTACATAGGTGCAAAACTAGACATCTATGCCCCTGTTTAATTTATTACTACATAAAATCGATCTTTCGTTCGATCAGGTTAATTCAGTTTTTATAAATATGTAAATTGTAGGTGATATTAATTAAACATATTATATTTTTTCCCAAATATATTTTATTGTATTTCTATTCATTTTTTAATTTTATTCATATATACAAGGTGCTAAATGTCATCACGTGTTTCTTCTATGAACTTAACAGACTACTAATAGTTACTTTTGGTGAACACTACGTTATGGCAGCTAAGTACATGGCAGTGTGTTATTTTGAACATTGCTTTAATTAAAGTTAAATGTAATACTTTTAAAAACTTATATTAAGAAATATAACCTAATCTTAAATTAATAGTAAGATATAATAGTAAAGCTATACATTTTAATTGGCCTACTAGGCTGTACCCCTATCCCTTAGGCATGAAGGAGTTTTAGAAAAAACAAAGTCCACTTTACCCTGAAATGATTTGAGATTCGACCATTTAGCGCCTTTTAGATTCAACAGGATAATACAACCATTTAAATTCATAACCCTTGAGTCCGTATTTTGCATCTTTTTCAGTTTCTGGTTTGGGAACATCTTCAGACAGTAGGTCGAGTACCTCTTGGGATACCGTTGAATGAAACCCTGTATCATCGGCAACATAGTCAATCCTCGTTCGAACACCATTCCTTCCAGTAACAAAATAGTATCCTTTCTTCACACCGTTTGTATAGCCCTCTTCAAAGTGACCGTGGAAGCCTACGGTGTAATTGAATGTGTAGAGGAGCTGCGTTACATCACCTTGGTTGAGTCCTGGTGGTAATCCTTTCTGTTCATTAGGACCAAGTGCGTAAATGTCAGTATTCTTGTCAACTATTTGCATTTGAGCAGAATACAGCGTAGGCTTAGCAGTACCACGTTGTCCACTTACTGTGGCACCAGAATTTGATGAGCCATTAGGTCCTCGTTTTGAGTTAAATTGCTGTTCAGGACCATTATATTGTTTAGCAGTTCTATCGCCAGCAACATCTGCTTGCGAATTGGAAGTTGGAATTAAACTTACGGAGCTGCTTGGCCCAGCTCTAGCATATGGGTTATTATTACCACCAAATAAGCGTCCTGAACTCTGTTCTCCTGAATTTGTTGAACTCGGGGCAACAGAACCAGCATAATTACCAGCTTGTCCCTGATTTTGCCCAGCAGAAGGAAAATCACCTCTTGGTTGTGCGTAGTGTGGTGTATTAGAGGAACCAGGTCCTTGTGAATAACTTGGTGAACCCGGATAGCTCTGTGCCGTTTGGCTTGGTTGAGGGGCAAAGGACGGCAAGGCTTCTGGGGCAACAAGTTCTTGTTGAGGGATATTTTGTTGGCCTGAGGGATAGTTTTGCTGACCAGCTTGTGGATTATATGAAGGACCTTTGGGTCCACCCTGTGCAGTAGTTTGTTGTGAAGTAACTAAGGGAGGGAATCCTTGTGGGCCTCCTTGTGGATTATATGAGGAACCAATGGGACCACCCTGTGCAGTAGTTTGTTGTGAAGTAACTAAGGGAGGGAATCCTTGTGGGCCTCCTTGTGGATTATATGAAGAACCAATGGGACCACCCTGTAAAATATTTGGTTGTCCAGTAGATGTGGGGGGGAAACCTTGTTGATTTTGCGGAGTTGATCCTGGTCCACCAAATCGGTTTGGACTATTATACTTGTTATTGTCTTGGTTATATGCAGGCGGCGGTGCTCGAGTGGTAGTTGTTGGAAGACTACAAGATGAGCATGATTTCCCTGGTCGTTCAATAGATATAGGCTTTAATGGCTTTCCAGGTTGAGGTAGAGCTCCTTGCACCACTGGAGCTGCTTGTGCAGTAAACGATCCTTGGTGAGCTGAGGTGGAAACTCCAACTTGTTTTGGTGGGCCTTGTGGAACTGCTAATGCTTGCACAGAAGCAGCTTGAGCAGGTGGTAACGGTAAAGCGTGCCCTTGCCTAGCTGATGAAGGTGCTCCAAGGTTGGAATCAGGAGCTGGAAATTAAAAATTGTATGTATGAGTTTTTGATACCTTTAGTGTAATAATAGTTCGAAGTGACAAGTTCAAGTGATTAACCGTACCCTGATAGAAAGATTATCCAACTGGCATAGGAGAATAGTTGGAGGATTATCAACTTACATGATTTCAAGTGAATGTTTTTCATCGACAATATCTTGAAGCGTCCTTCTTTATCTGTGGCGTACACGGTGACATGGTACACATCATCCGCAGTGACGAAACCAAACTCTCCCATGATAATCCCATCTTTGTCTGTAAAGAAGCAAACGGTTTTATTAAGTTAGAATATATTGTGATAAGGTGTCTATTGCCATTGAAAGACTGACAAGGTCTTGAAGTTATAACACGGTAGAGAAATTTGAAATAAAGTGGCATAACCCAAATTGCAAATAACTAAAATTAAACGAGTTAAATATCAGAAATCTGGTAGAACTTGGTGATTAGGAAAGGAGTCGTTTCTAGATAAAATAAATAATCACATCAGTTTTAAGTCATCGTTATACTCCGCCGAACAACTTAAATTACGACGAGCTCGTTTTTAAATCATCGATATAATTTGTTTATAATAGGTGTTCACATGATCAGTATTAATAGAATAGAGTGTTTATGAAACGTGACGAATTTCTGACCTTGTGAAAACGGTCACATCAAACAGTCTGGAGAAGTAACGAAATACCAGCTTTTAAAAATACAGATTTAAAAATTAATGTACTAGGAAATGAATAATTAAGTAATTCGTTATTGGGTGTTTTAGCTTTTTATAAAGATAATCATTATTTATCTATCTAACTGTCTTTGACAATCGACTAATACAGCTCTTAATTATTATTATTTTGTTCATGATGCCTACAATATTAAAGAGATTATTATTATTTTTGGTGATATTTCATAATATGCTTGCGTTGTCTATTTATAACTTTATTGGAGTCGACTTCCAGTTTACCCGGATGCAACTGTATATCCGTATTCTAGATGAAATCCCTGTCTATCTGCTTTCTAAAACAATATCACATTAAAATTGCCAATACTTCCAAAAGCGTTAAATTTGTGATTTATTTCTCAAAAGTCGGACGTAGAAAAGAATAATTATTATAATATTGCTTTCTTAATTCGTAAATTGTACCTGTTAGTTTACACGTCATGATATTATGTTGATAAAATATGGGTGTTCTTCATTAAGAATGCATTATTGATATTCATTAGTAGTTAATTCGTAATATTATATATTTGTGAAATGCAGTTCGAAACTTTTATAAATTCAAATGTTATCTCAATAATCATCTTTATTGTTTTTTTTAAACTCACATTTGTTTATGAGAATATTAAGTCGTTATTAATTTAAAACACCATCTACATTCTGAAAATATATTTTCAATAATTTAGTTTACGCAAAATATACCGGTTCAATATATAGTCACACGTTATTTTAAATAATAAAACTACCAGCATTTACATAACTTTTTGAAATCGTTGCTATTATTTTACTTTTAAATTGTTTCTCAAAAGCTACATGTTATTATTAAATGAAAAAAATACATTGGATCATAGAAATATATGAACATGCGCAAATCACACACATTTTCAAGTTGGTTTTGAGTAAAGAAAAAAAAACGAACGTGGTTAGCATGATATAATGTGGTACAAAGACGTAACAATTTTCTAAGCATACTACTCTCCAATAATTGTGTTATAGATACCGTGTCTAGACATTGAATTGATGTTACGCAGTTGGCAGAACTCAATATTTGTTAAGTGTGTGCATATAGATAGATGTTTAATCGCCATCAAACGTTCGTGGGAATACTGGGGTAAAGAGTAGAGTATGTCACCCAGAGATAGTGTAGCTTCCTGATGGCGTTACGAATATTTCCTCATGATAATATTATTATAGTTAAAGAATATAGATATCACTGACAGCGGTGAAGGAAACCATCGTGAGGAAACAGGGACTTATCTATATATATAAAAATTAATGCCACATTTCGTTGTAGTTTTATAACTCAAGAACGGGCTCATCTATCCAAACCAAATGTTTAGGCTTTGTTAGTACTATTTAGTAGATGGTTTATGTGAAGTTTGCACAAAATCGGTCGAGCGGTTTTTCATTTATCACATTTTTGTAACAAATGAATTCAATAAATGGCGGATCATTTTGTTAATGGGGATTTTGCTGTCAAATTGAAACTTTTTTCAGATGGGAATTGAGTAAAATAGCTAGCATTAATATACAATATTTTGCTTTTTGTTTGTTTGAATTTAATGAATTTGATGTTACAATTTTTTTTTATTATTTAGTTTATACGTAGTGCAGCACGTATCGGGCCACTAGTAGTTAATATAACTTTGAAGTCGCCAATCCGCCATAAGCAACTGTGGTGATTAATGGCGGTACATTATCTGTTTGAGAAAGGGTCTTTGCCTTGCAGTGGGACAGTAACAGGGTGGTAAAAAAGGTCAAGTTACATTAAGGTTTATCCAGAACCTATGGCAAAGTTACAAATTATAGCTACCTTTGGATTCATGTCTGTGCTGCTGACCGTCGATCTTGAACCCGAACTCGTACGGTCTGTTCTCGTCAGTGTACTTGTCGGCACCGAGAGCTTGTAACGCGAAGCACAGTATAATGCTCGCTGTCAATCGCAGTCTTCTTGATTGATTCATCTGAAGAAGAAAATGGAGATCTTACTTTAACAATTTATCACCACAAATTAAGATTATTTTTAACAGTATCGATTTTTTTTAAATATTATAAACTAGTGTTTGATTGCAATCCCACCTGATGGTAAGCAGTGATGCAATCATGATGGTGAAGCGCACTGGTTTATTAAGAGCCTATCCACTCTCCTTTGAAGACACCTAAATTATAATCGGACAGGAAGACCGCAGCAAGCAAGTTGTTCCAGTCCTTCGATGTACGCGGTATAAACGACGAGGCGAAACGCTTTAGATTATCTTAGTAAGCTCTTTACATAATAGGTACATGTAGAATTAAACAAGATAGTTTTTTTTGGTGTAAAATACCTGTTATTCTGCTTTGTGTCCATTAATCCACAGTATTTTTAATCTCGACATCGGCTCAGTTGCCAAAAAAAAAAAAAAACTTGGTCGGCGACCTAACTATTTTACACATTCGTAATACCAAAAGTTCCTTGGCATTTAATATTACTTCACTTACATTTAGTAAGTGTTATCTTTTAGTGGATATTTTTGTTTAGTAGTTCCTAAACATTATATCATATGCTAAAACGGAACTCGATGTCAAGGAGAGTATAAAATATTCACCGTGTTTCGCGTTAAGTGCTTAAGTATAGAGATTGGACGTAAATCATGTTGGTAGTAAGAACCTACTAAAGAAATGACGTAATTTTAGAGTTGTCAAAATAATATGGCGCATCTTGAGGTTGTAAAATATTGTATAAAAGTAAAGCCCACACCTGTTGTTTAGCATAATACAAGATTTAACAATTAATTTTAAATATAGTACCTTAATTTTATAAAAAGTTTACCTCATATATTAATTAAAAATGTTTTTTTAATGGGCAGAAGGACAGAATTAGACATAATTAACCAAAGCTACATGGTGTTTATAAACATCTTCTGAATATTCATGTGCCGTTAGATGAGTGGATAATAACAATTAATCAAAAATTAATCCCTTAACGTTTTGTAAACTCTACACTACATCTACTACTACTACTCCAGAGTAAAAAATACTTAGAGTAAAAATATCACTAAGATCACTAAAAAGAGCAATATTATTGCTGTTATCTGTCTAGTTGATGAAATATATAGCACAAGTCGTCAACGATTTTGTTGTCCTCTATGCACTCATTTTTTCTAGATTGAAAGGGAACGGCCCATTTTTGGCTATGTTTTGGTAACGACAATATTTGAGTAGTAAATTCTATATAGGTATAATTTTATGAAATAAGTGCTTCAATTAAACCAATTTAGAAACTTTAATATAAAGGAATTAAGGAGGAGCTTGTGGCTAAATTATAACAGCCGCATGGGTCGATCGAAGGTTAAGCTACGCTTGACGAGGTCGGTCCGTGGATGGGTGACCATTTATTACATACCAAGACTCCTCCGTGCCTCGGAAAGCACGTTAAGCCGTTGGTCCCGGCTGTCATTTGTAGATCTTTGACAGTCGTTACTTGTAGTCAGAAGCCCGAAAGTCTGACAACCAGTTTAACCAAGGGGTATCATGTTACCCAGTTACTGGGTTGTGGAGGTCAGACAGGCAGTCGCTCCATGTAAAACACTGGTATTCAGCTGCATCCGGTTAAACTGGAAGCCGACCCCAACATAGTTGGGAAAAGGCTAGGCAGATGAATATAAAGGAATTAAGACCAGACTTTTAATGACAGTTAATCGTTACCGTACCGCTACCATATATCCGCTCGGTGGTTAGTCCTGTCAAAGAAGGATTTGCAATCCGCAATAAAAAAATCTCATGGAGTCCTATATACAAACGGCGGTTGTTTCTTTATCTGTGATATGAATTCTAACGCCTGTTATTTGTTCTCCCATGGGCAAGTCTTGGGAAAAATGTATAAATACTTTAAAACAAATAACTATCTGCTGTTTTCTTGAGGCAAAATTATAATTCTCTACCATAAATATGTGTAACTTTTAGTGATTAAAAGTATCTGGATGGACTCAATAAACGAAGTAGCCGGGTTGATAAAAGTTAATATTAGGTATATAACAGAAACACGGTTACACCTAAACCACCACTAGAGGAAATTCAAGGAACCTTAAGAAGGAGGGAATAATCGCCGTTCAGCTTACCTCACTACGGGTGCACTGTTTATATACCCAGTCTTTTTAAACATTGCAAATATTTTATAAAAATATTTTGTAAATTTCATACGTACATACATAAACTCACGCCTTTTTCCCATGGGGTAGGCAGAAACTACAGAGCGCCATATGCTACGATTCTTACATACTTCTTTTGCTTCGTTTACATTCATAGATGTTGTCATACACACACGCCAACGCGTATTGTAAATTATTTTTTGTAATACAGAGGGAATACTTCTAAACAAACATGAGTTCTTCATTTTATCATTGAAAGTGAAAATCTCTTTCAGATTTTTTACTTTGGGTTATATTTTTCTTAGAGAGAGAGAGACATATCTCCAAAGTACTAACCATGACTGAGTTTGGGAGTTTGCTTTAGGACTTTCTGTGTAAAATGAATAAATATATGATAAATGCACCAAATTTGCTAAATAATCTAATTGGGAGAATTAATTAATATTTTTTTATTTAAACGATTTTATGTTCAACTGTCTCCCACCACAAAAATCTAGCAAATTATAATAATATCGAAGAGCAAATGCTTAGTAGCGATAATTTACAAAAAGTCTACCATGAAATTGATAAATAGTTTTAAGTTTAATAGTTTAAGGTCGGGATGGATAGCTAAATATGTTGGTCACATTATATCCAGTGTGTAATTAATTATAGTATGCATCTTAATAATAGCTGAAGTCAAAGACGATGACCTTAACATTTAAAATTAATACATCAGTATCCTGTGAATATTATTAAGATTTTCGACGGACGAATTACTTACTTGTACATCACCAATTAATTGAGTAAATAATGTTCCGATGTCAGGCGGAACTTCAATATTGACATATGATAATATCGAGAAACTACGTAGACAAATTGAATTGATTTTCTAGTGAAATAACACGTACCTATGACAAACTTTTACGTTTCACTGTTGTACGGACGTATAACAATTAAACAGTGCTACCGTTGTTCTACTCTTTTCATTTAGTTAGTAAAGCATGATTTATATGTTTCACAGCCCTTTTCAAAAGGTTTTTTTAGTTCCAATAAACTTACTCACAACGTTTTGGACAATTGTTAGTTAAATATGTAATTGTTTAATAAAAGTGTATTGTAACAGTTCCGATAAGCTAACAAAATAAGATATGATGGACATAGAGGCTTAAAATTCACCTCTTTACAAACAGCAGATTATACTTTTCAATGTTTTGTCATAGTTTAACTTTTTGTGTCACTAACATAATTTGTACTCCTGCTAGGAAGCGTCATAGGTTCTACCTTGATCCATTTATCGATACTCATATTGTAAAGAGGTAAAGATTTTAAGTTTGTGACGCAATAATCTCTGGATCTACTGAACCGATATTGAAATTTTTTTACCAGTGGAAAACCACGTTATTTCTGAGTGTCATAGTCTATAATTAATTTTCAAAACTAAGAGAGGTCCACCCTATATTTTGTAAAATTACGTAATGCGCGTGGACGAAGTGCTAGTAATAAGTAATTCAGATTTCGTTTCAGGGACTTTTATTTATCTTTTTATTTATTTATTTATAGTGCAAATAAATGATGATGTTGATTTTTTTAATGAATATTGTCACAACTGAAAATTCAAGATTTTTATACATTCAACCAATAAAATTCTTTAAAAAATAGAGGGCGCGTGCAGTCTTTACTTTTCTCACGTCTTGCAATAAAAGCGAGTGTGAAATTATGCGTAACATGATTTCCTGACATATTGACTAATTGGTGTGTAATTATAATATACGATGCCCGTCAGAACTTAATTAATCATTAATGTTGATGAGCCACCGACAGGTTTTTTATATAGCCATTAATATAAGCTGTCGTAGTTTAGTTAGATATGTATCTCTTGTTCACGTATATTTTCTACTCATTAATTAACAGATGCCAAAACGACCATTTTTGGTTCGGGGCAGGCTGATACTTGAAGAATTATTTATTGCCTATATCGTTTGTTTAATTACTTTAATAATTGAATTTACTGGTTCGCTGAACAACTTAAAAAAGCCGACAGTCTAATAAATAGGCGGTTATGTTGATAATTGTAAAATTAGATGTATTAATTGATAACGGTTTGTAAGTTGGTGATAAGAAGTGTTTATTTTTTATAGTGTTAGTACGATTTTATGGGAGGTACAGCAAATTATAGGACACTAGCTATACATTTTAACAACGTCTGATTCTAGAATTCTGAATTATATATCTAAGGTACCTTAGGACTAAACATAGGAGCTGTAGATAAAATAAAAGTGCGCAAGAAATACCAGCGCTGAATTGTGAAACCAGTAAAGTTAATTTAATAAATACTATTTATAAAGTTCGGAATTAAAACATTTTAATAATGACGCCTTTTGATATTATCGTTAAACAATGCGATGAATTAAGCAATACAGTTTATTAACATACAAATCGTACCCACAAAGATTTTGGTGCCAGCAATGTCTTGTATTTAAACATTATGCTTTTAGAATACAACATAATTTTTGTATTTTAATTACCACTGAGTCGAATTTACGATATTTTTAATGGTTCCCGTTAATAAAACCATTGTAAAAATCTAAATATGAATTAAAAATTTATTCAAATCCGTGTCACAGTTTATGATCTTGGTAGTAGGCATTTATTACCTTTATAAAAAAATATAGTTTATTTATAATGAATCTCTTGCGGACATTTGCTCATTATCGTAACAGGGCAGTAATGTGGTGTCGGTCATTTAAAGATCCTCTTTAATTTAAGAATAAACGAGTAGAACAAGTTTGTTTTTTTATGCGAAAAGTGTGACATGATCACACGATATTAATTTACTTCACGTGTATTTTACATCACAATAAAAATATCCCACAAAAGTAACGCCAATATTTTTAAACACAACATTTTGACAGATGTATGCAAACATCTAATTTTATGGCAGAATTAACGACATGTTTTAAAATATAGATCGTTTTTTAAGCTCCTGTTACAGATTAGGTACGAAGATTTATGTTCATTTGGACAAATGATACACATTTTATAGTTGATTTTAGTATTCTAATGAATTTATTTTAATTTAAATGAATAGTTTTATTAAGATGTTGATTTGTATAATGATCTCATTTGGAAATGGTAAGATTTATGTGATCATATTCATTTATTGAGCATATAGACACTTTAACACTTAAAAATATTTGTTAAAAATAATTTACACAAAATAAACTTTGCTATTAATATTTACTATGTTTGTATTGTTATTGTTACTATCATATTCACTGTGGATGTGTGTACTATATAGGTTATTATATTTTGGAAACACGTGAAGATCATCTGGCAGTTTGAGTACTTCTTAATTTTCTTTTGTAGTTTGGAATGTTGATAAACTTTGAGTTGAGCCTGCTAAGGATAACGGCCAAATGCGATAAATTTTTGAACAGGTGCGCATAAATCTGTGTGGTGCCTTCCTCTATGGTTCTCATATGATCTGTACATTGCAATGTAATTAAGTGAACTTTTAATGGAACCATGCGAGTTTGTTTGGTATTTTACCTTAAAGTAAGTAATCAGTTAGGAAACACCAACTGTAAGTTATTTATATTTTATTTACAAGAGATAGCGAGGGGAATAAGAAAATATTATCTAAGGCAGCAAACTTCTCCACATCTAAGAGTCACTATTCCCGCAGACCATAGGTTGCTTGTATATTAGCCTTACCACGTGTAGTGTTGGATTATCATTCCGGCAGTATAGGAGGCCTACCATTTTGGTAGGTAGTCAATTTATGTTGACTCACAAGACTTGAGTATAATAAGGGAGTAGGTATACAAAACTGGCATGATTCGACCGTTAACCGGGGAATTTTATAGAGAAGCATTTCTTTTGACAGGCCTATGATCTACAGATATACAGGTAGGACAGACCTATAAAAGCAAAGCCCTGTCAAGTTTTTGGCATATTATCAATTGAACTTACCGCTTTCTAGGTCTTTTTATCGCCTTACACAAGACCGTTGAATGATTATTATTTTCGTTTGTGAATTATTCGCAGATAAATAACCATGACACCTGCTGGGCTGGTTTTATATCATCTGGTTTTTATTTATTTTTACCATATATTTAATAGGTATGAATATAATACTTTATTTGCTCAAGCTCGTGAAAGTGAGTGGAACAGAATGGGCTGAGTAGTTTAATTGTCATAAATTTTATTGACAATAGGATGGAAAATTTAAATTAATGCTAATGTGTGGTACTAAAAATTATATTACAACATAACTTTAAAGATTATCTGGTAGTCTCCTTATTATTTTCATGTCGTCAATTTTATTACTTCCATAATAAAATCTTTTACATTGCTTAAGTAATTGCCAGTAGTAAAGTAGATATTAGTTATTTGTTTTATATATGATTATACTAAGTATCTATTATATATTTTTATTACAGGGCAAGTAAACTTTTTAAAAACCACTAGTGACTATATTTTATGTATGCCAAAATATCGCTAATATTTAATGTCAATTATTGAAGATTTATGCCAACATAAATCATAAATAATTGATATTAAAGTATTATGAGTTGGTTAAATTGTGTACCTAACTGTACCTTTACATTAACATACTCAGTCGATATCACCACCATTAGACTGTCATCTGTTGACTTTAGAAAGACTAATAGCAGTCCTCAATGGTTACATTGACCCTACGAGCCCATGAGAGGTTTTAAAAGATAGACTCAAGGTTAAGATTACTATGTTCGCCATACAGAATATTTCAAACATGTGACTTCAGTTTGCACACCCAATCAATGCATTTATGAGAATATGCTTGTTAAGTTCACATCGATGCACTAAATTATAGAGTTGAGCTTATGATTACTGGCAAATGCGGCTCTAGCTGGGTCTACTTATATCTACATGTTATTCTTTCGTCAAACGACCATTTCAAACACTAATCTGCAGGCCTAGCCATATTACAAATTCTATTCCTATTATCGTAATCGATAAGGCGACAATAGAAAGAAAATGGCGTATATAGAATCAGCTGTTTGTCAAATGACAAGTTTTAACGAGTAGAATTTGTAATATGGCTGAAAATAAAATACACTTGACAGTTGACAAACAGCTGATTCCATATACGCCATTTTATTTCTATAATAGAAATAGAATAGTAATAGAATTTGTAATATGGCTCGGCCTGCAGCTTTATTCGTGTCTCATTTGTCTAATATAATGTCTGGCCTTTATAAAGAGACTTTGAACTCTGAGTTTTATTTGTCTTCTTAGAAAAGAAAAGTAAAATAGCGACCGCACTAATTTCAACGATTAAGTAGTTTGATTGTGAGACAATATCATTTCATTCACATAACCTTTAAGGTTAGGAAAAAGAATATGCTAAGTTTTCAATAAATCATCTTCTTTTGACTAGTAGTTTTGCTAGCTTTATTTTTTGTTTTATTTACAGAAATACTGTATTTTTTTTTATATTAAAACAGTTCTGTCATCATTGTTGGTTTCGTTATACTCTTAAGTTAGTGATTATAATATAATATCTGCCATCAATAGCCGTCATATATCCACTAGTAGTAAGATAATGGTATAATCATACTTAAAACATAAAAAAACGAATGGGTGATGAATTGATGATCAGTGACATTAAAATATTACATGGAATGGATTAAAACAATAGATATAAGATAAGGTATAAGTAGGTACCCAATAACAAAGTTTTATTTATTTATTGTTACGTTTTTTCATAAAATAAATATGTTTAGTTCCTAAATAAAAATATAATTTGTACTAATTTGTTGCGCTTTTATAACTTAACTTCATAAGATATGTTTTTGGAAAATTATCAAAATTAAAATTATTATATTTAGTTTACGCGACGACTAAAATATTTTGATGTCATAAAACAGGCCGTGTTCGAGTCAAACTCGCACACGAAGGGATCCGTACTTACCATGTTTATAGTATTGACCAGAACATATTTTTATGATATAGATATAACGGCAATAGATACCTACAGATGCTTTATCAAAATCAACTGACTACCTATTATGGTTCAAGAGATACAGCTCGCTGAAACACAGAAAGTTGTTCAGGGTTTTGTGGTTTGTGTACGAGTTTAATTTTTCACACCCACGATACAAGAGAAATACCTAGTGAGGGCCAAAGTTTTTTTAAAAAAAGAATAAAAAAAAAACATGCACGGATGATGGACAGAGGAGGCTTACTAATTGTGTTCCGTTGGATCCCTAAAATGTAATTAAGTTTATGTTAAAGTGGAAAATCACTAATGAGAAATATGGATTAGAATATGAAGTTCCTAGTGGCTTTAAAATGAAATACTATAGGTTCTATACTCTAGGTTCTAGGTTCATTTGATTTGTATTTATTTTCGGTAAATCCACTTCGTGTTTTGATTTCGTGTACCTACCTACCTAGGTGGTAAAATCACTATGACTTATGAAAAGAAAATTAATCGTAGTGAATTGCTTTCAGAACTAAGGAAGTGTGATTTGTTTTCTATTTTATGCTCTATTATATAAGTAAAATGAGATCCAAATGCAACAAAATTCTAAAATGTAACTAAAATTACTTTCGCGTTAAAATAATCTGTGATCGAAACATATAACAGAGTACAATAATAACATTGTAGGTGACCGTAAAAGCTTGCAAATAAATACTTTAAGAACCGCATAGTGTGTTACAATAGGTCATTATGTGAACTGAATAGAACAACAAGTGTTCCTAACTTTCCTAAAGGTGGTATTTCCATAACCTACTTTTAACTTATATTGTAACAGAGCGAAGTAAACGTTTACAGTAGCTATTGACACGTCAGTTAGTTTATTTACTATGTTTGTTTCATTTAACAATGAGACAGTAGACCACACAAGGTGGACACCATCGTCAATCGCGGGTTGTAATTCAACTACGAGTATGTCACGGAATTAGCATACCGCATTACAAATTAGGTATATTTGTTATCATTGAAGCATTCATTATTAGGTGTTAGTTTTGCAATAAAAACACGATATACGAGTAATTAATAACATATTTTATAGCATTATTTACCTACTTGGAAGCTGTGGTATGCTTTCCGCAATAATTATGTGTTTATGAAGTGTTAAAAGCGCGTGTTATGAAGTTATGCGTCTGAATTCAGGACTGCACGTAAGTAAAGAACAAGCGAATTTCGAAACGCAATCAACGAAATCTAATATACACACTACTAGACACTTCAAGAAACATAATTGTCTTATTTTAGATTTAGGTAGTTCTGTAGTAGAATCTGATTACCTCTACCTACCTGTCTAATAATCCAAAATCAGGCATTGACAAGGATACGGACTAGTGCCTTATTTTTTATATGCCCTATTCTTACGCTTTACCATGTTCATTAGGTACCTATCTTATTGATATCTTACCTACTATCTACCTTACCTATATCATGCTCATTACTTTCTTTCGAATAATTCACTTTCGAGTAATTTATCTTATTACATTTTTTTTTCAGTTATGATTTTCAATCATATTTGTAGGTCACTTTGAAAACATCCTAAATTTCAATAAATTTAAACGGTCTTGGTAATTGATCTAATTGCTCCTAATTTTCCACTAAATGTTACATTGTATCGACTTACCTTATATGGTCGTAATGTGTGTATTAACGCGGGCCGTCTCGCGGCCTGTTGCGCAAGAGTTCGCACGAGACTGTGCCGATTCTTTGGACCACGTAATTTATTAATACTTTTGCCTAGAACAGATGGGCGACACCACAATCAGAGTCGTCACTATTATAACTATTGGCGTATTTTATTGCAGACATCATTATGTTTCCGGGACCGTTAATCGTGCCTGAGATGTCACGATTGTAATGTTATGAGTTGTAATTATAAGACTAAAGTCAGGAAGGCAATGTTTTATCTGGAACAATACTATGAGTTAACAATCATGACCACTTTTCCATAAATATTTCTGTTAAAAATTTGGTACCTTTTAAACCTTTTGTAATAAATATGGGAATGTTAAATAATTAGTTATGTTACGCTGTTAAGCCTTTGATCTCGATCGTGTTACCCGATCATTGGTTGTTAAATTTAGTTAGGCATGCAGAACACTGGTTCATCCAGTTAGAATGGAAGCCAAAGCATCATCTGGCTAGCCAACCATGTGGATAGTTGGGGAAAGGCTAGGCAGATGATGAGATAATTAATTAATTTATTCAGAAAATGGCATATTGATAGATTTATTAAATCGATTTTTACTAAACCTATTCCTAAATGAAGGGTGTTTACAGAAATTTCCATGACGTGAAAATCAACTAAAACATTTTCTTCTAAGAGGCAAATTTTATTTAGGCAAGTTCCTATTTATTCTCTTACAGATTATTTATGTTAGTTCTTTATGTTATTCTAATCGTTTGCGATATTTTTTTTAAATGTAAGCGTGTTTGATTTGTCCCAGACAAAATTTTGCATAGATCTATCTGCAATTACGTACCCGATATGCCATCGGAATTTATTCATGAACATGAGTGGTAGTACTCTTATGGATTTTTATATACCTTTTTATAGAAAACTTATTGATTTCAGTTCGTTGGTCCCTACTGGGTTTACTTTGTCACTTACCATGAGAGTGTTGAAAAGTAAACGTCATGTGTAATCAAATATGTACAAAAAAGTTAACTTAGACTACCAATTTTTCCTTCAAAATACTTGTTTTACAAATAAAACATTAAAAAATTCTATGACTTAACTAAATTTACGCATAAGAATACAACATGCATAATTGCAATGTTGACCGAGCATAATAATATTTAACAACAGGATAGTCGGTAGCTTTCATTAGTCGTCGCAGAGCTAAAATCTGGTTCAACCAGGGTCACAGAGGTCAGGTGGCACCTGATCAGCGAAAACCAGAAAAACACCAAATTAAGAATGAATTAAAGCTTGGATGAATGATTCGTCCGTAGC
The DNA here is from genome assembly GCA_921972225.1 of Euplexia lucipara. Lineage (NCBI taxonomy): Eukaryota > Metazoa > Arthropoda > Insecta > Lepidoptera > Noctuidae > Euplexia > Euplexia lucipara. The sequence goes on from OV179144.1 coordinate 12,029,994, forward strand.
GGTTATAATCACGACGGTGATAAATAAAAATATCGCTGTATACTTTTTTGCTGTATGTTTAGCTGGGGTGTACTACCTATATTGTATAATGTATTGTTGGTCGTGGGACAACAAAGCTTTTGAAAAGCATTAATTCTGAATGGGGGAGTTTTGGCCAAAAATTTACAACATCCTGCAGAAATCTAAATTAAGAAAAAAATTGATTTACCACATATTTTCAACAGAAGGTCAATTTTTGTAACTAAATATGTTTAAAAGCAATATAATTTCAGCTACAATCAAAGTCAAAAGTTTGTCAAAAACGTATTACTTCTTAAAACAGGAGTAGTAGATTAGACGCTCTTAAATGTTACATTATAAGTTTATCAATTTTAGTATTAGTTTTGCATTATTATTATTTATTTTGATTTATGTGTCACAAAAAGATGAACTTTTACCTAATGCGGTCTATAATGATCTATAATTTGCTCACATCTAACATGTGTAGTAGTCTCACGTTACAATCATCAATAAATTATATATACTTTATGATGATTAGCTTTAGATGGCACTTCTGCTTTTTGTGATTATCATCAAATAAATTTGTCACGATATTATTTCCATTTATGATTATTTATGGTAATATTCTTGTCAACTGTCGTTGGTTTTCTTTCTGAGTTTGTTCATTTAATGTCGTTCGGGATATCGTTAACCTCATTAAAGTTAAAATGTTTGTTATGATGTCGTATATTTTAGCAGTTCTCATGATACGAGTTTATGGTTTTTCCTTAATAGTTTTGTTAACTAAAGTTACGGTTGTACTTATCACAAAATTTTCCTTTAACTAATAATTTGGGAATTAATGCAATAATTGTATAGCAGAGTCCTCATCCTTTTGCCTTAGAAACCATTATAAGCTGGCCTTTTATTAGATTGAAACTCCGTCCTACGAAAGACTAGTATAATGTTAACTTTTAACCACCAAGTAGGTAGCAGTAGTAGCAGTACACTTGTGTGTGTTTTTAATGAAACGAAAGCCTTTTGTGTTAAATCCTTATTATTATGTATTTTATGATGTTTCAAACGGAAAACGTAAAATAAAATAAGGGTTGATCCTATAATTATTAAGAACAAACTGATTTTAATGGATGAAACTGAACATATATTTTTTTGTTGCACACATACCTACCTCTTTTGCTGTAACAATCCAAATTCCAGTCGCGATATTGTACTTTTCACTTTTTAAATAATTAAGCACTTCAAACTGATGAGAAAGTTTTTAAAACTGATCGAAAGATAATCTTTTTTTAGGAGCTTTTTGGTACGTCTCTTTGTAACAAAGAATTTTTGTGTCTGGGCTTCACACGATCAATAGTCTTAGGTTTATCTAAAACAAAACATGCGATTTCAATACAAAATACGTGACTTTATTTGCATATGTAGTTGAAAAAATTCAAGGTACTTACCTTACATGCATCGATTTTCGATTACTTACTTATATATTAATGATGACGGAACCCTCAACTTTTCACAAATAATTGAAATATTAAGTAAAAGATAAAAACTGTTGATCTTGAGAATAAATCGAATACTCTAACTAATTGACAAAGGTCAGTGTTAAGTATTCAATGTTTATCATACAATTATCGTCGTAATCAAGGTCACTTATACATCAATGAATACCGTAAGTGGGCTCTTATAGAAATGTAGGAAGCAGTTTCATCAAATAATAGAAAATATGAAGTTTCAAGGAAATTCTTTAGCTCATTCGCCTTATTTATTATCTTAGTTGTCTTGATACTTAATCGTTTTACCGACCTACAAGCATACTCTAGTTTGTATGGATGGTTTAAAATACAAATAAAGTCTAAGACAAACTCAGACCAACATCATATTTTCGTCGAACATCTAAGTGAAGCTACAAAACCGTGCTCTTGTAAGTAAAATACACGCTCACGCACACACCTACACTGAAACCGTGCTCATCGTTTTTAGTACGCCGCGAGTCGTCGAAAAAAAAAAAAAAATATTATGCCTTTCTGTGTAGTAAACACTAGTAAAACAAAGCAAATCACATTAAAAGTCTCACATAATCACTTTTCACCCGTAAATACTTGAAATAACATCGAAATTTTCATCATTAATTAACTTTGAATTTTAAGTAACTTGGAACAAAAAACAACAAACGAAAGCAGTGACATTAAGTGCGAGGGTTGCCATGAATGATTTACAATTTACCCATTCGATTATACTTCAATAACATATGCTGCTATGACATTGTTTATTTACATACATACATACATATGACGTCACGCCTGTATCCCCGAAGGGCTAGGCAGAGGTGTACCTGGTAGTACACCCACATTTCGCCAGTTATGTTTGAGTCCCATGTAATAGGGGGCGAGCCTATTGCCATCGATCGGGCACAAACCCAGGCTCCGGGCTGTTACTGAGAAATTCCAGATAGAAAAACTCAATAACATTTTGCCCGACCTAGGGATCGAACCCGGGGCCTTATGCTCAGCAGTAGCGCTTGCGACCACTAGACCAACGAGGCAGCCTTTATTTAATTTTTTTTTTTTTTTTACTGTTCTTCCCTAATGTGTTTTAAATTTAATTCTGATCATATTTGTTGTTGGCTTAGTTATATATTTAGTTATGCATGCTGTGGTTGATACATTGGGATAACTTGATGTGCTGGAGTCTGTACAATTGTACAGACGCCAGCACATCAAGTTACTCGTTAATGTGTCAAATTTCTTTGATCGTTTTTCAACTTTATGACAAACAGAATAAGGTTCATATTCAATTGGGAAAATTTGACACATTGGGGTAACTTAACGTGCTGGCGTCTGTACATCTATGTAACACTTTTTTCGTCGATGATTTATTTCATGTATCCTTTGTTGGAGAATAAATAAATAAGATTTCATACTTCGAGATAAATATTTCTGTTAAAGTCAAAGTCAAATCATTGATATCAATTAGAACCATTACAGGCTATATTAACAAATGAAATAAAATAAGAGAATAATTCTAGTTGCACATTCACAATGGTAGGTCAGGAGAAATATGTGCAAGAAGCTCCATACTTACTCTGTTAAAATTGGTTTTACAATATTTTGTATACCTACTTAATGAGATTATATTATGAGGACGCTGGACCTTGAATAAAAATTACTATACTGATATAGGTACAAGGTGATATAATAGTATAATAATACGGTTTTTTTAATATGTATTTAATATAATTCAGGTACAGACGCCAGCACGTCAAGTTACCCCAATGTGTCAAATTTCTTTGATCGTTTTTTTAACTTTATGCCAAACAGAATAAGGTTCATATTCAATTGGGAAAATTTGACACATTGGGGTAACTTGTTGTGCTGGCGTCTGTACAATACTATACTCTACATTATCTTACTTGTACTGACACTTGAACTATATCAGCTGCCGCATAGAATATTATTATCTAAGTTATAGGGAGAAAGTTCAACAAATGGCAACCTTTAAGACATACATAGATAAAAAAATGGCTTCACTATTGATGTTCGCGGTGCGCTGTCTTCCTTTTTTTGCTGGCACAAGTTTGTAGGCAAATAAGTATTTACAACGGCTCCAGGCATTGATGATATTATTATATTATTCATTCCCATCTATTGTTCCACTGAATCCATCATCGCTGTGCAAAATGTTTTATCTATTCGGTAAGGATTTACTATTTTTAGCATATTTACAAAGTTGACAAAATGACATAAGCAACAATAAATAATCAGAATCAGGCGGATCTAATCGTTAACGTTTTACAATCCTTGTAAGTACATATTTGTTGTGTTGTTTTATACAGATGTGCGAATATTTTCATCACAATAACAAGTAATATGAAGTCAAAGTGCTTGTTATTAGGATATAGGTACCTACCAGATTTTAGTCAGGTAGGTCTTATTCACCCCGGGGTAATTTTGTCCCGTCAACGGGGCAAATGAGAAAATAATAGTATGATCGCCCTCAGTAGTCAGCGCTAGCATTAAACGGGACAGCTGTATTTTTATTTACCCCGCTATCATTTTTATCTCAGGAAAATGATTAGTTCCACCGTACATTCAAATAGAAAGCTTAGTATGGCGCCAGAAATATCATCATCATCTTCCACAGCCCTAATATACCCTCTGCTGGGTATAAACCTCTCTTTTTTGGTACCAATCTCCACGTCCCTGCGCCAGTCTCATCCACGTCTGTATATATATATGGAATATCACCAAAAATAAATAATCAACTATGTATATTCTAAGTAATATGTTAGAAACATATTCTCAAAAAAAATGTGACTGAATAAACTATGTATAAAAAATCCTAAGTGCCAATTTATACAAAAAAAATAATTTTAGACTAAAGATCTTTAATCAATATTGTTAATATGCACATATAGAGCGTTAATTAGGTGCACCTATTGTCACATAAAACAAAGAATTTATTAATAAATTTAATTCGCTTGATTTTACCACACTGGAATGTTTGATTTAGAATCTATTGTTTTGACCTCTTATTGTTTTATGGATTTTAACATTCCTAATATATTTGGTTTTTTAAACTAGGGCTTGACTGCAATCCCACCTGATAGTAAGCAGTGATGCAAACAATGATGGTGAAGCGTATCAGTTTATTAAGACCCTATTCACTTTAGCCTTGAAGACACCTAAATTATAATCGGACGGAAAGACCGCAGTAGGCAAGTTGTTCCAGTCCTTCGATGTTAGCGGTATAAAAGACGAGGCGAAACGCTATGTCCGGATAGTAAGAGGTGCCAACGATGTAAGGGTGGACACTCCCCGTACGGTTGTCTCATGGTGGAAAGGTGACGGTGGCGGAATTAAGTCATGTAATTCCCGTGCACACTCTCCGAAATGTTTCCGAAGTGTGGATAAACTAGGTTCCTATGATTGTTATATTTTGAACTCATCATCGTTATAAATTTATCAAATAGTCGTGAGCGATTAATCCTGGCGTGAAGCATCACACATCATGCACACTATTTGCGAATACTTTATTTCATTGTTTACAATTATCCTAATAATCGTTTTAAGAGACTTTTTATCAATTTTACGATATAACTGGACGTATTTGCTAGTTGATTCTCTGTAAAGCATAATTAAAAGAGAAACAAATGTTAAAAGCGCTTTTAAGACGTACTCAACATGTTTTATCGTGGCACTTTAATTTCAAATAAAACAAAATCTTTCAAGTTTTAATCTCTGAGTACCTACCTACTTGAGAATCCGTTAACGTTTCGGGAAACAACAAGTAGGCACTTAAAAATAGATTGGTGATGAGAGCAATGGTGGTGCTCAATGAAACGATAAATACTTAAAGCATTTAATTCAGTTTAAAAACATAATTATCTATATAAAAAGAGTGGAACATCGACGTGCCAGTTAAAATAATCGGGAAAGAGTAAGCGTGGTGATCAACGCTCGTGCCATCTCTTTATGAGAAGAGTTCTTTGCCCTGTAGTAAGACAGAAAAAAGCAGGTATTCATCATCTGCCTAGCCTTTTCCCAACTATGTTGGGGTCGGCTTCCAGTTTAACCGGATGCAGCTGAATACCAGTGTTTTACATGGAGCGACTGCCTGTCTGACCTCCACAACCCAGTAACTGGGTAACATGATACCCCTTGGTTAAACTGGTTGTCAGACTTTCGGGCTTCTGACTACAAGTAACGACTGTCAAAGATCTACAAATGACAGCCGGGACCAACGGCTTAACGTGCTTTCCGAGGCACGGAGGAGTCTTGGTATGTAATAAATGGTCACCCATCCACGGACCGACCTCGTCAAGCGTAGCTTAACCTTCGATCGACCCATGCGGCTGTTATAATTTAGCCACAAGCTCCTCTGAAAAAAGCAGGTATTGTTTAACATAAACTCACGCCATTTTCCCATGAAAAAACACTACAGTCGGTCGATTTAACAAAAGTCACCCCGAGAAAGCTTGAATGAAGTGAACTGTGAATACCTAGAATTAGTATGGAACAATAGCTTAATTCGCTTTTACTTTACCTACAGTTTAATATGTTATTTTTTACAGAATAGTTGTGATAAAAAAATAAAAATATAAATATGATGCCCAAAATATAAATAAGACGCGTGACTCTTATGCACGAGGATGTGGTTTAAACCCAGCCAAGTACCAAAGTGACTTTTTCAGTTCATTGGTTTTGTGTCGCCAATCCGCATTGAGCAAGCGTGGTGATCAATGCTCGTGCCTTCTCTGTATGAGACGAGTCCTTTGCTCGCATCAGGACGGTAATATCCAAAGACATTCAATACCTATAGACCGGACATCACGATCATAATTTTCGTCCGAAACTTGTGTCCTGCTTGGGCACAAGTCTATGAGTTTTTTTTAGTACGCTCCGCTGCCGCTCCAATATTCATATAATATATTATTCTTGATAGCGTTACTGAGATATGGGATCAAAGTTTTTCTATGACATTTCCTTGACATGCCCGCTCTATAGTATTTTAAATCTCTTCGGTAATATCACAGTATAAATATTAGTAATATGCTGGTACTATTATATTATTATTAGTTCTGATAAGATTTTTTGCCTTAAGGTATAATGAATACTCGCGAATCTGCCCCCCCACCCTCCAGTGTTGAAATTTCGGATAGACTATTCTTAATTTTTTGTATTGTTTAAATTGACACACAATAATCGGTTTACATAAATATTCAATAACGAAATTGTCCCCTTTAAAAAGCAACAGTTAGTAATCGTTTTGTATTCAATATTAAGTAATAGACCTCACTAAGTTTACATTGTGGACATCTATCGATAAAAGATAAATTGTAATAAAATTCAAATCGATCTATTTGAAGGTGTGATTTTATGTATTTATTGGTTGTTGACATCACTCTTAGCTTACATATTGATCATTTACGTGCCTGTTGACAAGTTTTAATATAACTTTATTTAATTAAATATACTTTTTGACTACAGTTTTATTATTCTACCGTTATGGATTGTTTGTGTGTCGGATCCTAAAGTCATACTCATGAATTTTTAAAAATAAGTTTAGGTATATAAAGGCCAGCAGACCGCGGTATTCTAAATTGTCAAATTTTCCAATTCAATATGAATCTTATGCTTTTGTAATAAAGTTGAAAATTATCAAACAAATAGATTGCAGTAGCCTGATGTGCTGACCTCTGTACCAATATGTTGTATTTTTTCATCATCAGGCGTTCCTAAGGGAGACTTTTTTTCTGGTCAATAATCTGCATTTATTGACCCGGAATATTGTAACATTTTGTTATAAGCTAACATTAGCGCTCTGACATGATGTATTTGTGATACATGCAAATACGCCTTCTACCAAGTGAAGCATAATAAATAATTGCACGCAGCTATGTTAATGGTTTTATGTTTAAATCTTTGCTTTGTTTATTATATCATGGATGACCTTTCTATTACCTGCGTTGTGGATACTAATGAGTTCAGGAACTTGGTGCAGTCACGATTGATGACATCGTTCTTGTCTTTACGATAGATTTAAATCCTGAGATGATGTATTACAAAGCTTTATATTGCTTGCTTATCTGTAATAGCCTGAGCTTAAATTGGCAAGGGAACGTTCATCACTATTGGGCAGGTATTTTCTATGTGTGGGCTTTCTTCGAACTGTTTTATGTTCCATGAAACTTGACTTGTAGGAAAGAAACATCCTTTTCGACGACACGAGTCATGCTCGTCTCACTATCTTTACCTTGGTCTGACTGATCTGTGTGCTTAGAGCAAACATAGGTCCTCCGGTCCGCCGGTGGCATGTGTTGCTCTAAGTCTGTATGCGTTCAAGAGGTCTTACTGAAATGTCCAGGGAGGAAGTAACGTCAGCGCACAAGCTGATACCTTGAGTTCAGTAGGTACATAGTTGTTAGGCGTTGAAATTGAATACGTTGTATTTTTATTATTTCTACACTAAAACTGTAAAAAAAACTCATAATTACAAACTCAAGATTTTATAAAGGAAGAAGAGAATAAAGAATTTACTTTTTAATTTAAATTCTGTCGTGTTAGATAGAGCTGATGATTTTCTCATGACTTTTTACCGTTTAAATCCCATATAGTTTATTTTTTTACATTTTGTTTTTCCCGTACTAAATGTAATACGAGAATAACTGACAACTGTTACAAAAGTTAAGTCTATATCCCATGGGATAAATACATAACTGACAAATCGTGGGTGTTCAACGTGTAGGTATGTCTCTGAATAACCCTTCGGAAAATGTGCGTAAAACACTCATTTGAAAATAACGTAAACTTTCAGTAGACGAACAATTTGAACGCTGGAGATGGGAGGTCCAGAATGATGATAAACCATTTGTATAAAGTTGTGCATCGATAACTCTTTCATCCTGTACTTAAGATAGAAACAAATCAACAAAATAAGTTTTCAAAAGGAGTAAACAAAGCAAAAATGAGTATGTTTGAGGATCGGTTCAGTTTACAGAAGCACTTTAAATCTAGAATATTGTCATTAGTATTCAAAACGTAGAATATTTTTTAATCTTAAGTAGGTACACATAGGTTGAGCACTTTAAATTTGAAGTACGTGTTAATGGAATTATAACGAATAGCTGGTTATGTGATGTCATCTTATCATGAATTTAATTTACATATTTTTAGTAAAGCGATTACTTTACTGCTCAATCAATGCCATCTAGTTCGGTCGATCGGTACTAGTTGGGCAAATGGTTATTTCGATTTATACTAAACAGTGTGCTAAACATAAACATACCTTACCATGCCTCGCCTTCATAAATAATAACAATAAATAATACCAGCCAGCCTGTTACTGTCCCACTGCAGGACAACGGCCTCTTCCCATACAGAGAAGGCACGAGCATTGATCAATCAAGCGGATTGGCAATTTCAAACTTATATTGACTATAAGTCCAGTTTTCTTCACGATGTTTTTCCATCACCGTTAAACTTAGAAATTACATATGAATTGAAAAAGTCTCATTAGTAAGTACTAATGAACTTTTTAAATTTAAATTCTTGAAAAACCACAACCTCGTACATGAGGGGTAGGTGCCTTAGCCAATGCGCCAACACGACTTTGCCTTCATGTCTTGTATTTAAAAGTTCATTATTTACTATTTATATTTTAGTCTACTATATTTATACTTCTTAAGAGAGTCTGCGCGTTCACTAACGCCTTACCAAATTGATGTTTGTATAAACAGTGCTAGTGCCGCTTGCTAGTGAATATTCTATAGGCGTAACAAATAGACTTCTTTTTAAATTAATTTATGGCATTATGACATAGGTATAATGTTGTCTAAAATACTGAAAGCGTACTCGTAACGTAAGCGTAATTACAATGCAGGCACAACATTTTCAGTGAACAAGTACAAAGTAACTATTTATAATTATGGTTTAAAGCTCGATTAAAATTTCAAGCGCCTTACAGTCTTTTTTAGCAAGCTTTCACGTTGAGTTGGAAAAGGCTTATATTTTTGGTAGGGCGAAGTGATTTGAGTTACTGCTTGCTTAAGCAGTTATTGATTTGTGCAAGATTTTCAAAAAGAATAAGTATAGTGATAAATTACCACTTTTTACAGTGATTTCTGATGCATTTAACTAATCATCAATCAAATCCGCCTGCAGAGTTACATCGTAATCAGTTATAAAGGTCGCAAACCGAAACTGTGCAGTTTAGCAAACGCAGTGATCTCACCACCGTTTTATGTTCAAAAGGTTACCGGTTTCGTCACATTTATCTATACATATAATAAAACAGTAACGACAGAAAAACTGTACATTGAGAATTTTCAAGAAAAAATAAGTGGGTTTTGTTAGAAAAACGTAACTGGTGACAAAAAGTGACTTTTTAGAATTTTTGTCTGTTTGTCTGTTTGTCTGTTTGTCTGTTTGTCTGTATGTATGTCCGGGGTGAACTCAAAAAGTACTGCATGCATTTACTTCAAATTTTGCATGAATATTACTAAGAGGTCGGGTCAACACATAGGCTATATATTATCACGCTATCACCTACGGGGGAGGAGCAGTGAATCTTTATTCTTCTTACTCATTCTGTGGAAGCGTGTAATCAAAGGACGCATATTTAAATGTTGGTTTTGTGTAAGCTATGATCTAGCTTTACACTATAAAAACTTCGCCATTTAAGTAACTTTGGCAGAGAAACATAGTTTAATGAATGTTAGTAGTATAAAGACAATTTGGAATCAGCGCCATCTATGAGAATGTATAAAAATCAAATCAAGTAACACATGAACACTTTTTGAAAATTAATTTAAATTTTGATCGTGTTGGTGAGGTTAGTAGTTAGATATTCTTTAAATTCATAGATGGCATTGTGCATTTTTTTCATCTACATATAATAAAACAGTAACGATAGAAAAACTGTACATTGAGAATTTTCAAGAAATAATAAGTGGGTTTTGTTAGAAAAACGTAACTGGTGACAAAAAGTGACTTTTTGGAATTTTTGTCTGTTTGTCTGTTTGCTATCACCTACGGGGGAGGAGCAGTTCATCTTTATTCTTCTAACTCATTCTGTGGAAGCGTGCAATCAAAGGATGCTTATTTAAATGTTGGTTTTAAGTAAGCTATGCTATTATCTAGCTTTACACTATAAAAAACTACGCCATTTAAGTAACTTTGGCAGAGAAACAAAGTTTAATGAATGTTAGTAGCATAAAGACAATTTGGAATCAGCGCCATCTATGAGAATGTATAAAAATCAAATCAAGTAACACATAAACACTTTTTGAAAATTAATTTAAATTTTGATCGTGTTGATGAGGTTAGTAGTTAGTTATTCTTAAAATTCATAGATGGCATTGTGCATTTTTTTCATAAAAGTTGTATCGTATAATTCGTTTTGACAAATTGAAGTTCCAACAAAACCCTCAAAATCTTGAGCAGAGTTCGGATCGTATCATATGGGATCGTATCAGTGTACGATTTTCAAAAGGAAGGCAGTTGAGGCCGTGGACAGAACCCTGCAGGGCAACTGCGGGAACGAACATTTGATGGGTAGTGTCACAATTCTGCTCAGTGGCGATTTCAGGCAAACGCTTCCCGAGTTGACGCGGGGATCGAGGGCTGACGAGATGAATGCTTCGGTGAAACGATCTTCGTTGTGGTCACAAGTTCGTACGCTGCGCTTGACCATTAATATAAGAGCTCGGCTCGGCGGCATTGCACGCGCTCAAGAATTCTCCAATGTCCTTCTAAGTCTTGGCAAAGGCACTTTACCAGAAGAGAGAAGTGGACAGGCGGTGCTTTCAGAGTCTCTCGGTAGAGTGGTATCCAGCTTCGAAGAACTCATTCGCTGTGTGTACGTGGACATCAGTCGTATAGCGCACCAGCAGAATTCGTGTGAGAGGGCCATTTTGGCACCCAAAAATGATCATGCTGCAGCAATTAACGAATGCATTCTCTCGGACATTGAGGGGAATGAAGTGGTCTATACGTCGATAAGCACTGTCGTCGAGCAAGATGACGCCACACATTATCCCGTGGAATTTTTGAACTTCCTGTCAGCAAGTTGACTTCCAGCGCATACCATCAAGCTGAATGAAGGTCGGCGTCCCGATTATGCTTTTTAGGAACAAATCTCCTCCAAAGTTGTGTAACGGGTGGTGCCTTAAAGTCATCTCTCTCCACAGACACCATTGAGGTGGAAATTATTACGGGTTGTGGCGTCGGCAAGGCAGTATTTATACAACGAATTCCCCTTATACTTCATAGCTTCCCGATCCAGTTCGAGCGCGTACAGTTCCCCGTGAGTGTTTGCTTAGTGATGACAATCAATAAATCGCAGGAGCCGATACTCAGAGCAGCAGGTGTAGATCTCAGGACGAGTTACTTCTCACACGGGCACCTGTACGTCGCTTGCTCCCGCGCCACCAGTCCTGACTATCTTTACATTTTGGCTCCTGGCAGTATAATTATCAACGTAGTTTATAGGGAAGTGTTATAAGGTACCTTAAGGTTACCTTTGAACGTATTTTTAACCGACTTAAAAAAAAAGAGGAGGTTCTCAATTGGATGGTGTTTTTTTTTTGTGTTTGTTACGCGATTACTCCGCCATTTATGGACCGATTTTCAAAAATCGTTTTTTTATTTGATAGGGTATACTACCAGGTTGTCCCATTAGTATTGAACCTCAGATCTGATGAGGGATCTTCGAGGAATTGAGGGAACTCCTCAAATAATATAGGAAAACATGTACCAATTTTTAATTTTTTTTTTGGTGACAAATCAAGCATTTACATTTAGCAAGTATCATTTCGTGTAGAAAAACTGATGAAGAAGACAGGCGATGGAACTCTTCAACGCATAACAACAAATTACTCGCAATAGCTACAGTCACATGTCTGTGCATGGTTTATGTATTTCCAATAACATTACGCCTGTCTATTTTAAAAGGTTTAGAAAGAACTTCTTTTGCAATTATTAACCGATTTCAATGATTCTTTCAAGTTTTGAAAGACTTTCTTTACATACAAAGGAACTAAAAATTGCAAAATAAAAAAAAAATACAAAAAAACTCTCTTCATGTAACTTATATTTTAATGCTATTTTAAAAGTTGTTAACTTATAATGCTATAGCGACACTGGAATCTTAGGTAGGTATATTTGGTGCTGTAGAACCTTCACGCAGACGACGTCGCGGGCAGCAGCTAGTAACACAATAAAAGAACAAAAACGCTGTTTGAAATTCCCGCGCGCGGGTCTGTGATCGATCACAGTAGGCACGAATCGTTACGATCTATCAGCTGATAGTCTGACCTCGGGAAGGGCAAACTCTACTAGTAGTAGTACCTACAGCGTCACACGCTCCCCCGCCACCCCCACCGCTCCCGTTGTGCAGTACCTACTGACGTAATTCAATTAATTGAAAGTTAATGAGTATAAATAAAAGTTTCTTTGGGAAAGTTATTCGTAATCATGAGTACAATCACGTGTTTAAGTATCGGTCACTAATTACCCGTCACCCTATATATATGTATAACCTAACCTAACTCATCATACCTATCATATAGCGAACCTAACTAGCTAACCTAACTACCTTACTGAAATGCATTGATTTTGAAAGATACATATTACATTATTTTAAAGTGACTTACTGCGCTGCGTGTCTCTATGGTGCTTGCAATACTACAGTAGGTAGTAGTATTTGAAATAGTAGTAGTAGGCGCCTTCCTTGGTTCGAACCCACGACTTACTGTTCGTAAGTCGGGGCCGCCACCACTGGGCCACCACTGCTCTTCAACTCGATACGTATAAACTACTATTAATAGTAGTATAAAAAAACGAAACTAGGTAGGTAGGTACCTATTGACTCTACGGTGATAACATTGAACACCTCAGTTCTAAGCCGCAAAAGGTATCGCTTACAATCGCAAGTTATCGAAAGCACTGCTTTCTACCTAGACAGACCTAGAAAGCAGGTAATGGAATATGGTCGCCATTGACCGTGACCACAGCCGGTGACATCATCTAAATAAACAATCGCAACCTTTTGTTAAATTCTGTAACAGCTACACAATGCCTTTATTCCCTTGGTTGGCAAACCCTTTACTCTAAAGGTACCTAGATATAAAAATTATAAAATAAAACTTTATAGTTTTATTGCCTACTAGCAGATGTCCCGCGGTTTCACCCGCGTAGGTCCCGTTCCCGTAGAAATACTGGGATAAAAAGAAGCCTATGTGTTAATTCAGGGTGTCAGCTAACTCCATACCAAATTTTATTAAAATCTATTCAGTAGTTTTAACGTGAAAGAGTAACAATCATCCATCCATCCTCACAAACTTTCGCGTTTATAATAGTAGTAGGATTTGCTGTACCTACGCCTGTATTCCTCGAGAAGTTAGGCATAGGTGTACCTATTACATATAGTACACTTAAATTACATTTCACCTCAGAGATATTTCTCGAGGCCATGTGATGCCATGTCAGGGATCCATTAAGGCGGCATTAGACCGGCCTGTTGGTTTAATAGTTGACGGTCCTGAGGTCGTGGGTTCGATTCCCACCCAGAACAAATGTTTGTGTGATGAGCCCGATCATTTGTTCTTGTCTAGGTGTTACCTATTTATCATCTATATTATGTATGTATTTAGAAATATGTAAGTACGTTAATCGGCTGTTTAGTACCCATAACACAAGCTCTGCTTAGCTTGGGACTACATAGCGTTGTGTGAAAGTTGGTCAGTCAAAGGTTAGTCACTAAATTCAGGATAATAATAAAAACCTCTAGGTTATCACTGCTACACCATAACATAAATGGAAATGTATAGCTTGATATGGAGCCGCGTGTACTGGACTGTTTCCACATAACCTGTACCTGTGTTACATTTTGTCCAATCAACACGGACCATGTTGTGTTTCAATAATCTTAACATTTAATTAAATTGTGTGAGAGGGGCTATGCACACTCCCCAGCTCAGTGCAGCTACGAATATTGCTCTAATTTTCATTCTTCTCACTCAGAGTATTGGACTGACGCACCTCATTTATACAGTCAAAATAAAAACATTTATTGAACCATTTAAAGGCACTTTTGAACGTCGCAACTTTCTAGTACTTAAATTATAATTTAAAATTATTGTTTTAGTACTCACGTACCTATTTATTTTTATATAGTTACTTAACACGGTACAACACGAATTACACTAAAATGTGTGTTGAATATTTTCTTGTAATCTAGATGAGGGACTAAAAACTAAATTTTTGTCAAATACCCCATTGGGAAAATTTTACAGTTTGGGGTAGGTAGAGGTGCTGGCGTCTGTACCTATAATTAGAAGGTAGGTAAGCCTAAGTATAATGCTTTAGAGTTTCTCAGGATTCTATTCATAGCAACGGAAATAATAATCCAGAATTGGATTTTCAGTAACAGTTTGTAGACTGACGTCAGTCTAATAATATTTCAGATTAACCCGTCATGTAGTACGTACGAACGTAGATCTACGCGAGACACAATTGCTTTTTATTTGTTTCTATAATATACGGGTGGTTAATTGTGGACTTTTCTGCTTTTAAGTTTGGGGTAGCAATTTAATTAAGACAATCGTAATATAAAGTCTAGTCTAGATAAATCTTAAAGCTCACAAGCTCTGAAGCTGTAAAACTTAGGGTCTTAGTACTTAATACCAGTTTATGGATGAGATCAAGACTAGAGACGTAGGCTGGTGATGTGAACACACATGGATCGACTTGAAACTTTTGTACTACGTATTGTTTATATCCACCGATATCATTAGCCGTAGTATTAAAAACTAGATTTGTGGAATTTTTGGCATAGTATATAATGTATTTAGTAATTCTTGCGTAACATAACTTATGTATATTGTGGTGAGAAAATAAAGTTATTATTATTATTATAATGTACCTAGATACAGGATGTTAGGTAGAACAGTGATGAAGTAAGTACCAGGTACCTATGAACGCAAAATTCTTGGACTATGGGAGAAAACTCAAAAAATACGACATAAAATAAGCTACAGTACTTATTCCATTCATTTAAGTTCGCTAAACTTAAGAAAACAATCTTCTTTTGTTATTGTTTTCGCCATGTACTACAATAAGTTGTTTATTTTCATTAGTAAGTAGGTAGGTATCTGGTCTACTATTGAAGTACACTCCCATTAATAATGTCCATTGCATTGTCCTACCCTAACCTGTTACGTTTACTAACTAAGGCTAATACAATAACTCGTCTACGTTTAAAAGTTTGACAATTTGTTGTGTAGGTATGTACCATAGTACCGTTCTAGTAAGGTCATGGCTTATAAATAAATCGTTTTACAAAAAAATCTGATTGGTTTATACGTATATTGCTTACATGGTGGCAAACAAGCTTACGTCCCGCCTGACGGTAAGTAAGCAGTTACTGTAAGCCTGTGGACGTCTGCAACACCAGAGGTTACGCTCGCGCGATGCCGACCTGTAAAACCGGGTTCTGGTTTAAGATGGTGTATTTGCAAAGACATTCAATACCTATAGACCGGACATCACGATCAAAATTTTCGTCCGAAACTTGTGTCCTACTTGGACACAAGTCTATGAGTTTTTTTAGTTCGCCCCGCTGCCACTCCAATATTCATATATTATTCTAGATGGCGTTACTGAGACATGGGATCAAAGTTTTTCTATGACATTTCCTTGACATGCCCGCTCTAAAGTATTTTAAATCTCTTCGTGTATTTGCAACTACTTACATCCCATACTGCACCCTGGGGGTCGATTCTGCTATTGCAATTGTGTCTCAATGACCGGTCAATGATAGATTTTTGACGTATAACGTCAAACTTATGACACATTTCCCATACAAAAACTGTCAAAGTTGTCAAATATTCGATCAATGACCAGTCATTGAGACACGATTGCAATAGCAGACTCGAGCCCCTGGTGTCATGCCATAGAATTGTAGGTCTGAAGAAGCCATTCACATTAATGCAACAGTATCCATAACAATTTACTTACCCGTCTAACTTGTCAGTAGGTAATCTTGATCCCAAGACCCAATGTGAGATCGAGATGCCACCGCAGGAAGCTCTTGCTTGCTTCAAAGAAACGCTTTCTAATGGTGGAAACTCATTAAAATCGATTTTACAACTACGAGACCATAGAGAAAAGGATTTCCTTGATGTTATAGTATGGCTCTGATGTCTCATTCTTGTTGTTTATGTTTGTCATAATATATGGCTGTCTCTCATGCACGACGCTGTGGAATTAAACCCGGGCAAGTACCAATGGGACTTTCTCAGTTCCTACTTATGTAGGCACTTATTAAGTTACTTTTTATCCCTGTATTCCCACGGGAACGGAACCTACGCGGGTGAAACCGCGGGACGTCTGCTAGTTTTGTAATAAATTACGAAGGTTCAAGCACTTGTGTCAGAGTGCGATACACACTGTCATCTGTCGCACAATGACAATGCTTGAATGTTGCGTCATTGATACAAAAGAAAAACAAATGCCTAGCCTTTTCACGGCTAGGTTTTGGTCGGTTTTTGATGTATGTACTTAACTGCATGAAGCTAAATACCAGAACTTAACATTGTTGTGACCTCTGTCTTTCTGTGTACCTTCACGAACCATTTACTAGGTCTAACTTTCGAGCTTCCGTAACAACTGTCAAATATTATACACCCCTATTTTTTAATAAGTACAAAAAAAATTGGGCTGTATCCGTACCTGTTACTGATCATATTTGCGTAATCAAAAGTAAAAAAACCGAAAGTCAATTTTTAGTTTTGCCACTATTTAGTAAAACTTAAATAACGAAAACAGCTGTTGGAGGCGGGGCATGCTTGAGCGAGATCACGCGAACGTGAGCGAGTGTTGACGATTAATGAAAACTACTATTTCATGAATAGCCTGTACAATATTTCCATAAATTGGGTGACTTTTTGTGATATAAACAAACCTTGATACTTTACAAATTTATTGAGAAGACTGTCTAGAATACGCTCTTTAAGTATCTGTACTAATTAAAAATTAATGGTGTAAATTGCAACCGAGATCAATTCCTTAAGACGGCACCGACCAAAACAGTCCAAAACGGCCGGCACGGTTAAGTTGATGTGATCAATACTATTACAATAATTGACCAAAAAGAAATGCTATGAACACCGCAAAGAATGTGTTTACAATTATTCCGAAGCAAAAAAAGGAATATTTTCTTGTTAAATAAATAAAATTACGTAAAGTTGTGACAAATATCTAAAAATGGCATGTTGGTGTTTAGTTGAATTTTGATACTAAACTGTTGATTTTTTTTACAGAGTTAAATTCATATTAATCACAAATGTTTATTCTACAATTCGATGCTTTTAGATTTTCAAAGTGTCACCTGGTTATTTTAGTATATTCATTTTTTTAAAGCATCTCAAATCCGCCATACAAATTTTCTATGGACGCGGGACGTTGTATTATAAGCAACGTACACCGCTCGAAAATTCAGTCGCCCACAAGAGCTCAGAGAGTGGTCACGTCTCATTGCGGAGCGACGCACCAAAAACGACAAATCGCGATCTTTTGTGTACACATACGACGTGCTGCCACCAGATAAAATCAGGTAAGTCATAATTTTTGTTTTTTGAGTTTCTTAGTAAATGAAACAAGTAAGGATCATAAGTATGTATTTCAATATAATTTTCTCTTATAATTCAATATGAGTATGATTTTAGGTTTTTGGGGGTGCCGCATGCCGATTGCAAATCTGACATTCATTTTCAAATCCAAGATGGCGGATGCGTTTTTTTCTCAAATGTTTGATATGGGTATCGTTTAATTGGTTTTTGGGGGTGCCGATTGCAAATCTGACATTAATTTTCAAATCCAAGATGGCGGATGCGTTTTTTTCTCATATGTTTGATATGGGTATCGTTTAATTGGTTTTTGGGGGTGCCGATTGCCAATCTGACATTAATTTTCAAATCCAAGATGGCGGATGCGTTTTATGTTTGATATGGGTATCGTTTAATTGGTTTTTGGGGGTGCCGATTGCCAATCTGACATTAATTTTCAAATCCAAGATGGCGGATGCGTTTTTTTCTCATATGTTTGATATGGGTATCGTTTAATTGGTTTTTGGGGGTGCCGATTGCCAATCTGACATTAATTTTCAAATCTAAGATGGCGGATGCGTTTTTTTCTCATATGTTTGATATGGGTATCGTTTAATTGGTTTTTGGGGGTGCCGATTGCAAATCTGACATTAATTTTCAAATCCAAGATGGCGGATGCGTTTTTTTCTCATATGTTTGATATGGGTATCGTTTAATTGGTTTTTGGGGGTGCCGATTGCCAATCTGACATTAATTTTCAAATCCAAGATGGCGGATGCGTTTTTTTCTCAAATGTTTGATATGGGTATCGTTTAATTGGTTTTTGGGGGTGCCGATTGCCAATCTGACATTAATTTTCAAATCCAAGATGGCGGATGCGTTTTTTTCTCATATGTTTGATATGGGTATCGTTTAATTGGTTTTTGGGGGTGCCGATTGCCAATCTGACTTTAATTTTCAAATCTAAGATGGCGGATGCGTTTTTTTCTCATATGTTTGATATGGGTATCGTTTAATTGGTTTTTGGGGGTGCCGATTGCAAATCTGACATTAATTTTCAAATCCAAGATGGCGGATGCGTTTTTTTCTCATATGTTTGATATGGGTATCGTTTAATTGGTTTTTGGGGGTGCTGATTGCCAATCTGACATTAATTTTCAAATCCAAGATGGTGGATGCGTTTTTTTCTCATATGTTTGATATGGGTATCGTTTCATTGGTTTTTGGGGGTGCCGATTGCAAATCTGACAATAATTTTCAAATCCAAGATGGCGGATGCGTTTTTTTCTCAAATGTTTGATATGGGTATCGTTTAATTGGTTTTTGGGGGTTCCGATTGCAGATCTGACATTAATTTTCAAATCCAAGATGGCGGATGCGTTTTTTTCTCAAATGTTTGATATGGGTATCGTTTAATTGGTTTTTGGGGGTTCCGATTGCAGATCTGACATTAATTTTCAAATCCAAGATGGTGGATGCGTTTTTTTTATTTCGATATAATAACACAACAACACTTCGTTTTTAAATAGGCCGAGCCCTTTACAAGTTTATTGTGGCTAACGAAGCATTTGGTTTTAGGTAAGTAGGTGAATAAAACGATAAAAAGTTTAACAGACTGCCTGATTTTAACTAATTATATACCTACTCGTACAAAGCTTCTACCCATTTTTATGTAGACCTACCTACCTAAAAAAATTGTTAAATAAACAAGTTATTGAATTGTTGGACTTTTATTACAGACTAGTTTTATTATTAACATACCTACCTTACCTACATACCCAGAAAATATCCTGGGTATGCACTGAACAACGTCTTCATCGCAATCGGGTGAATAATATATGTACACACATCAAAAGTGTCTAGGGATCAACATATATTTTTGCAATAACTTTTCTCCTGATTGATATTAATTAAAATTTTCTTTAAGGATTCATCAAATAAAGTGTTTTCGTTTGTCACAGTAACGATAAACCAAGTCACCTTTGCATTAATAAAGAAATTTGCCATTTTCCTAATAAAGGGATTTTTGACATTTGAACCACTAACATTAAAGTTCGAAAAAAAGACTGACATAACAGTTTTCTTTAAAATTTTATTGGGTAACTTAAACAATTAATAATCCGTGTTTCTACCGCAAACACTAACAACACAAGAACATCGGTTTGGCATACTCAAAATGAGTTCATCCAAATCACGCTGTGGAATGGCCGCCCATGTTCGTTGCAACAACAAAAAAAGGTCTTCTTGCGACTGGATACCCTCCATATTCGGCAGAGCTCTTCTCTGTAGCATACCCCATGCATGCTCAATCGGGTTCAAGTCTGGCGACTGAGCAGGCCAGGGCAGGACATTGATGTTAGCTGCGGCGAGAGTCTGTCTTACAACTCTTGCGGTGTGCGGTCGTGCATTATCATGCATTAACTGAAATAAGGGACCGATTTGCACTTGTAGAGGAACGATGACGTCTGATACAATCGTCTCGGGCGTACTACGGGTACCACCTATAGCAATGCACAATCGTAGGATTCGATATCAATGGGCTCTTGAACACAGAAATTGGGTACAAAATAATTACGCGCGCGGCAGTCATTTGGTCCGTCCCCAAATGACTGCCGCGCGCGTAATTATTTTGTCGCGCGGATATTTTCATATTGTGATATCTTCTAAGATATTTATTTAAACTATATAGACTGAAGGGCACAAATATTTTATGTTAAATTTCCATTATAACGAACACATTTATTTAGATATAGATTCATACAATATGGGTTAAATAACCTTCGCAAAAATTCACTCTTTTTAATCGAAAATTTTAAAGGTAAAAGCAGTTATTGTGGGGTACCCGTCGCTGATAGACATAATATATGCTGTCGCGGACTTTTTTTTAGGACTTTTTAAGAGGAACAATTCCATCGTACATGACATTTGCGTAACTTAAACGGTTTACGCAGCGCACGCTACGGAAGCTCTCAAAAAGGAAAATTTTATCCCGTTTTTTAAACATTTTTCATTTATGCTCAGCTCCTTTTGGCTGTAGCGTGATGTTATATAGCCTTTAATTTTTCTCAATAATTGGACTATGCAACACGTAAAAGAATTTTTCAGTTCCAACCCCTCACTCCAGCTCCTGAGATTAGCGCATTCAAGCAAACAAACAAACTCTTGATAATATTTTTGTATAGATAAATAATAGATTATTCGATTTTATTTAGTGAGTTACGAATATAAAATCATGTAAGTAAACAGTATTCGTCTTTTCATGTCATTCAACGCAACAACAAATTTTTAGAAAATCCTAAGTTGTCTACTTTCGTTGTGCAAATGCACTCGTGACGCGGGAGACTTGCCGTAGTGTGCGCCGCGCACGCACACAGCCAGCGAGACGTAGTTAATACCTATTTGCCGGACGCCGTTTACGCTCGGAGTCGTCTTAACGAGCTTGCCGAGGCATGGAAGACTTATTGAAGACGAAAAAGAAGTAAAAAAAATAATCCTCCTCGACAAGCTTGCGTAACATGCGTAACCAGAAGACTTTTGTTACTTAGCCACGAATAAAGTAGATATTAGACTACCTAAGTACTGTAACTTATTTCCATGCGGCTTATTACCTTATTGCTTACCTGTGAACTTAGTTGTGAAGTCAGTAGCTGTCACCAAAAGAGCGAGAAGACGTATGATGCATGATTCTTCAACTATACCACTAGACGTATTATGAATAACATAAATCTTTAGAGCTCTTACACATGAGCGGCATGTTGCCAACGGCAGAGGTAGCAGCAGCCGTCGATACGCCTCGGCGTCAGCCGTTGACGCGTCGACGGCAGCCGTTGACATTCCAAGTTCAAAATCAGCGGCAGCCGTTATCAGCTTATTCAGTATAATAGAGTTGGGCTGCCACCGACTCGTGTCGACAGCAGCAGTTGTCTCTGGCGTTGGCAACATGCCTCTCGTGTGTAAGAGCTCTAAAGAAGAGAAGTGCCGCTGCGATCATGGATGTGAGTAAACAGTACCGTGGCTGTTGCCTGCATCATCAACTGCAAAGCCACTGCTGTCTGCGATCTGCCATCCTTTTTTAGATGTGTTTCTATACTAATATTATAAAGAGAAAAATAAAACCGAAATAAATGTGTTGCATTTCTAAACTTCGGTTGCTAAAGACAAGCTACACTATCGACGAGTACTATAGAATACATTTTATAGTATACTAGCTGCCCTGGCCAACTTCGCCGTAGAATCAACTTATTAGTCTTATTTAGTTTTTAATAGTTTACATCCTATTCTCAGACTTACTGAACATACACACAAAATATCAGAAGAATCGGTGAAGCCGTTTCGGAGAAGTTTTGTTACATACACTGTTACACGACATATATTTATATATTAGATATACATACGTTTAATAAGATGACAACAAATAGATATAAACAAATAATAACTACTACGAGCACTACTTATTATTTTGTGTTCGATAGAATCAAAATGACAACATATGTATATATAACCTAACCTAACTTACATACCTATCCTATAGCTAACCTAACTACCTAACCTAACTACCTTTGAGAAGTTCATTGATTTAAAAAATACTAAATTTATAATTATAACTGAACTACTACGCTGCGTGTCTCTAAATATGTTTCATATAATTTATTTAGTTTTCCCGGTCTACTTTTGAAGTCCAAACAGTAATTATCATTTTGCAAAGAATTATTGAAGTTCGTCTCTGTCGTCATTATTAATTACGTAAATTGATTTCTGAAATATAAGATTTTCTGTATCCTTCATAAAACCGTATCTACGCATAAATTGACAACCAAAAATAATTCTATTGATCCGTTGTCGTAGTGACACTATATAACTTTTCGTATTTTTTAATCTAAATACGCCATGCCATTATCCCAATATTTTACATAATTATAATATATGTCGTCAATTCAAAATCCTTATTTAAATACGTTCTTCAACTTCAAAGGAGTATACCGTACTGACTACGGCGACGAGGCGAACATCAAATATTTGACAGGTAGGAATAGTTTCTTAGCGAAAGCGAAATTGTTAGTTTTACTATATTTCAAGCATTTTTGTTCATTTGTACTCACCTTTGAACCTTCCCTGGATTTCGACAAACATTTCAAAACCAAAATCAGCTAAATTGGCTCAACCGTTCTTGAGTTTTGGCCGGACTTACGAATAGCAATTGATTTTAAATAATATATAGGACTAAGACTAATATTATAAACGCGAAAGTTTGTGAAGATGTTTGTTACTCTTTCACGTAAAAACTTCTGAATGGATTTTAATAAAATTTGGTATGGAGTTAGCCGAGAGCCTGGATTAACACATAGGCTATTTTTATCCCTGTATTCCCACGGGAACGAGACCTACGCGGGTGAGACCGCGGAACGTCTGCTAGCAATATATGAGATAGGTAGTTGACCTCACTGCGAACGGAGTCTCGGGTAGAACCTAGTATTAAAATAAACTGTGAATCTAATTTACACTTTACAGTTACTGAAGGCCGTATGTACAGTTTAGAAAAAAGAATCATTATGTTTTACTTTAAATATATACTTACCCATTCTCATCGTCGCTGTCAATGCCGTAGCAATTGTTGCAATAGGTAGGTTGGGGCTTCCAGCTCCCCTAACTGGGTTCAGGGGTGACGGACTCGGGGACGTCTGCCGCCCCCCATATAAATGGACCCGAGGTGGAGGCGCGTCGTGTTCACGCGCGCCCTTTTAGACATCGCGAGGGGGAAGTTTAATACCTCACTCCCCTCGCTGACGGTGCTAGCACCAGTCGGGGGTCGCGGAAGTATCTTCGGTTCCCGTGGCCCCCCGGTGTGAGACGGAACACAGGTTTGAAGTCAGTAAGAGTCTGACAGACGGATAAATTGATACTAAATGTTGGATAACCTAACTTCTATTTGGATGTGTGTCCAAATAAAAACTGGTTTTTCAACTAGGTGAGTTGGAAAAACTTTTCTTAATGTACCTTTTTTGAAACTCTTTCATGTATTCACGGTGACAGAGACATGCAACCATTACCTTCAGTTGTTTGTTTCTGGACCCACAAGCGTTGATATTTTTCGACGAGTTTTTCCAAAATTTACTTTTTTACTCTGATTTGTATCTTTTTTACTTTAAACAGTAAACAATCATGATTTGTATCTAACCATTAATTTTTTGATGTAGAAGGAAATGATTCGCTCAATGAATTAGATAAAAAACATGAGTTTGTCATGAGGGGTCAAAAATTATGTACCGACTCGTGGTATTAGGTTGTACGACGATGTCGATTCTACAATTTATATATACAAAAATCCAAAAAATATTCAATAGATTGCCGGTCAGCCACACAACTTGTCGTGATAAGTGAAGGTTGCTGAACCAACACACTCTGAACTCTTAGGTACGCTTAAACGGATGCAAGAACCTTCACCACGATGCGTCTTGTGTGTGCGTTGGCATTTAGACACATTTACGAAACATACATTGAACACTAACTGAGAAATTTCTAAGCCTAATGATATTGCGCTAACTTGTAAACGGTTTTCAATCGCTCTGCATCGGACGCTGAATTACCAAAGATAATGGATTTCTTGTGCATAGCTTACCTACAGATACATTAAACTATTTCTCATTCGCAATTGGAAATTATCGATTAAAGTTGATACTTAGCTTTTAGTGCCGACAGTTAAATGTATTTTTAAAACAGCTGTGGTTTGGGTGTTATTTGGAAAAAAATCAATACAAAACTGGTAATTTCTGTATTGCTGCTGGGATGTGGATATCTTATCTCATGAACTGATAGGCAAGATTTGAAAATAATTGTCTGCGCCTGGCTCGGACGCAGCGCGTTTACTATTATGACATTTTTAATAAGTCAAAGTGCAAATGACACACTAGATATTCATTTGATAGCAAACCATGAATTTTAATGTAATCTTTGTATCAATTACATTTCAATTTAAAGTCTTAAACGAATACAGTCCTTGATTATGTAATGATTACATTGAATACTTAACTATAGGTACACACAAGTTAAATATTTATTTTACGAAGTAAAAACATTTAGTTTAACGACTTGCTAGCGGTTAGTAGTTTTGTCCTCGCACATCTGTTGAGGCTATGCGTGAGGCTTAATGCTTTATTGACTAACGTTAATAAGAAACCGCCATAGCCCAAAATATTGCTTAACTTAAGCGACGGTGGGCTAATGGACTGGGCATATTGCTTGTAGAACCGATGGCTGTTGGGACGGAAGGGTTCTAGATAGCGACTACACACGGAAAACGCACTATGGGTAGGCTCCCAACAAGATGAACTGAAGATCCGGTGAGGACTGCGGGCAGTCGATGGCTTAAGGCAGCGCACGACCAGTCGTTGAGAAAACCTTTTGAAAGGATAATGGATGTTTTTTGGCTGTAATGATTATGATGAATGAGTAACAACTTGAATCTGAGATGTCACGAACAAATAGTGAACAGTGTGGTTCTGTAAAAAACTCCTCGTGAAAAGTAAAGTAAAGTAAACGTGGAGTGAACTAGTAATTTCTAGCATAAGTATATTCCGACACAAAAAGAAGGTTATTTAGCTTTTCTAAAAACCCAGTTGTGCTGTTCATTTGAGGACCCGTGTTCAGTTTATTTATTCAGACTTCACACATCCCAATTGCATGCTTTGTTGCTGGGCCGTAACATGGTTGAATATTGATTCTCTATCTATATCGTCTTTTTAACATTTTTTTATTCCTACACTGTAGAACGCAAATACGTGAATATGCATACATCAGTGGGCCAAGGAAATGACTTCAACATTGACTGACTGGAACATTCTAAAAAGGCATCCTCTTATGCTCTTCTTTATAATTTGTTGCGGTGACAGATAGCAGTTTTCCTTTTTTATACCACTGAGAAGATAAACTAGCTACTTAATCGTCAACTTGATGCTTGGTGAGCATTTGTCGAAGGTTGTAGATGTCTGCAATACCAGAGGAGACGCTCGCATGTTGTCAACCCTGTAAAAATGGTTTGTACTGCTTTTTTCACGATGTAGTCTTTTCAAATATTCGGTCGGACCCCAACCCGATTGTACAAATACTACCCAAAACTGTCAAATTTTACCAATTAAAAATGAAACAGATTCAATTCGTAATAAAGTTGAAAAACTGTTAAAGAAATTTGGATCATTGGGGTACCTTGATGTGCTGCTTTCTGTACGTGGAATAAAGGTAGAAAATGGATATATTTATACAGTTATTTAGTTATTTGCGTAAAGTTGAGAATAAAATTATAGTGATTAAAGCGAGTTTTTAAATTGTTCGTATGTTAAGAAATAAGTTGAGTTAGATTTCTTTAAAAAAAATCGTGATTCGCTACCAGTTGTCCTTGTGCGCTCGAGCACGTTTATGACATCAAATAACAATAAACGAGACGTTTGTTAGTAGATACAAACCTTTTTATCACTATAAAACTGCTTTGTAGTGTCTGAATATTATCTACGTATTATCTTAAGTATTTCTTTAAGTGAAAATAGCAACTTAATTAACGTGAAGTAATAAATTAGGCATTCGATTGAGACAATAAAAATCGAAGTCGTAAAACACTAAATGACATAAGCACGACTTTTTAATTTAAATTGTAGATATATCATTAAGTAAAAAGCAAACATGATAAGAAAAAAATCTACAGTGTATAGTATTTTATATGTTACTAGAAATACCTTTGCGCCAATGTAATTATTAAGTTGTCATTTTATTATTCAACAAACATTGTCTTTTATTAATTAGATTCTTATGTTCTAGTGACAAAATTAAACTAAAATGTATTAAAAATAATGTTTTATTTCATTCAAAATACAAAGACATATACAAAATTACAAAATTACGAAAATACGTACTTATGGCACGTGAATTTAGAGTTAGATCCCTTAACTGAGATCCCGTTTACTGTTGTATACAATTATTTTGTTGATAGTAGTTTTAACTATTTACAGGTTAATACGGTGTGTATGGTCTTATTGTCCTAGGGAGGTCTTGGGCTGGAAACCGTTGGGTCCCGCTGTGAAGGTGACGGTGTAGTGCTTGCCGTCGGGGGCAACGTACGCGTACTGTCCGGTGACGGTTAACGCTGCGTTTTCTGACTGAGGGTTGTCGAGCTTGCCTTCCTCCTGTCTAGAGGTGCCATCACTGGTCTCGTAGCTGTGGAAAAGAATATTTTTGTAGCGTGTTGTCTATCAAGGTTTATCTTAGGCATCACTAATATTGGTGAAGTAAAATAAGAAAATTTGTAGTGTGACTATCAAAGTTTATCTTAGACATCATTTACATCTGAAAGAAAACATCGTGATTAAACTTGGACTTATAGTTGATATAAGTTTCAAGCCAATCCCCCTTGAGCAAGCATGGTGGTGATGGAAAAAAGGCATTTTCCCTGCATTTAGACAGTAATTGGCTGGTATAATTATTTTGTTTATTTATTTTATGCCTTATCTAATACATTTTTTGGTATTTTTTTAATTTAACAGTTAGTTATTATTAAAGTGGTAATTTATGAAAAGAACTGTAATAAAAGGTTAAGTTCGCTAGGTTTTCATTAAGTTACGGGCTTCCTTAATACATGGTAGTACAGGTAAAAGGTCTTTGATCTTTGTATTAAGCCTCAGTAGGTTATCTAATCAGTGGATTTAATCTAATCTAAGATTCACCGATACACGGATTACACAAGCAACACGTGTAGATAAAATAATATGCTTATAATTAAAGAGGTCATCAGCCTCCTTGACCTGGATTTGATCCCGGAATCATATTCATTCACAAAATAAGAATCATATATTATATCGGTTACTGTAAAAGCCTGAATATTGGTAAATATTCGGTTTTTCTTTTATGAGTCGGTTTCAACTTTAGGAAATGGAATGCAAGGTTGGGTTTATACTAAGACATTTTTTTGTTGTGTATACCTTGAGAGTTGGGCTCAATGTGCCCAATCCGAAATCATGCTAGGATATGCTAACGAAAACAAGTATATGTAGATGTACGTACGGTCTCTAGGTACGTATAAAGTGGGGATGAACATAAAGAGTAAAATATTGGTTTTGGTAAGAAACAAATATTAAATTTTAAAGTCTCAAAAATGTTTAAAACTTTCTGATAATAATTTTTTTTAATAGTAAAATTTATAAATATCTACATATATTTTGTAACAACTTATTTTGGTGAAGTAAATATCAGATGTGTCGAGCATGTCTGGGTAGATCGTTTCTAATATTTAACGTGTGGGATAAAATCTAAACTTTACAAAAATTCCCTCGGTAATGCTTAGGTTTATCCCTAAAGCTAGTAAAAGTCTAAAATTAGTAATTATGACAGAACGGTTAGGATTTTTTTAGGGATTTGTAGTTCTTAGTTGGTAAGAAAGAAGAGCTACGAACCATTAACTGGGCTGTACTAAGTCAAGGTGAGAAGCATAGTTAACCCTAGAAGATAGCGTGAAGGCTTTTCTAGAACCACCTGACCAATTTGTGACGGACCAAGGCCTTATAAAATTTGGTAAAGCATACATTGTTCTAGAAAACCTTAAGATTTACTTTAGTTGGAGCTTGAACTGTAACACAAATACAATTGATGGCTTGAGTGTATGCTGTGCTTTGTAAAAAAAGAAACAAGGTTGTTTTGAGCAGATAACACTCGTTACTACTATTAATTATTATATGGAATAATAACTTTTGTTTACTATACTAGTATATGCTAGCAATTTCAGTTTTCCTGTTTACTAAAGGCACGGGTCCCTTAAGTCCTTCAATTCGTGTGATCTAAGGACATGGGCGAACCCAGGGGTGGGCAGGGGGGCGTGGTAGCTGCCCTCCTTGGAATCCCACACGATGCTCTAAGCTGAAGCTAAAAATCTTGTTAATGGTATTCAAATAGTAAGAATGTTATCTGTGTATGGTTTTAGTAGTTACTCGCATTATAACAATTTCAGTGATCACGATGAACGTCCTAAACATGAAAGAAATTGTTTTTCCTTACAAAAGACTTCAACGCGCTACACAACATTTTGGAGTATTTAATTTTATGGTGGGTATTTTATCCACCCAACTAATTACAAACATTTTACCTTATTGACCTTTACTATCATCATGATTAAACTTATGTATCTATAAATGTACCTATGTACAGACGCCAGCACATCAAGTTACCCCAATGTGTCAAATTTTGATCGATCGTTTTTCAACTTTATAACAAACAGAATAAGGTTTATATTCAATTGGGAAAATTTGACACATTGGAGTAACTTGATGTGCTGGCGTCCGTACAAAGGTAGGTACTCCAATGTGTCAAATTTCTTTTATAGTTTTCAACTTGAACATATACACAGAATAAAGATACATGTTGAGAGTAGATTTATGTGCTGGCTTCAGTACAAAAAAAAAACTGTCAAAACGGTCGAGCTGTTCTCAATGAACGATATCTTATATGAGAAATTCATTAAATCATAATTGTTTTCTATTTTCAATATTACATAATTAGGTAAACCTTTCAGTATCGTTTGTTAAGTATTCAAAATGGTTATAAGTATGTTATTTTTATGGCTCACAATGGGAGTTGTATAATGTTAGGTGGTTACGTCATAAAGGGTCATCACCTACTCTTAACCGTGCGTTTCGCAACATACGGTTACGTTAACCGCCTGATTAAGTAATTATGTTTATATTTCACTATTACCTTGGGTGTCGTATTTAATGATGTGTCAGTATTGTTAATTAGCCTCTTATTCTTTGAGCTTTCGTTTTGTTGTGTGTCCTTTCAAATGATAAATGATGATATTTATTTTTGTAAATAGGTTCATACCAACACTTTAACATGTCATTTTTTAACTAGACGGTGTGGTCGGTGTTTGTTTTGTTGAGAAGAAACAACGAAAGAAACTCAGTGGTTAAAGCTTCTTTTAAAATCCAGTCATTATCTTAGTCAGATCATGTAAAAACCATGATTAGTGTCTGAAATGGTTTTGTAAAGAAGGAACAACACAGATTTGGATAAACCAAATCAGTCAGTGCAAGCAATTGTCAGTAATCGTGAGCTCAACTCGGTACTCGAAAAGCTCCACGTCCACGTTTAAAAAATTATTAATATATTATCCAAAGTTTAAGCAGACTCATGTCAAGAATGTTCTCTCGACATTAGACTTGACTAGGTCCCCAATTGATCTCATAGATAGATTCTAGTTTTAAGCAAAATTACCAGTCATTTGACCTGTGATCTTATAGGAAACGTGAAGCTAAATGTTATGATGATTTTTGATGTTATCAGAACCTAGTCGCGTGTGCTCAATACCAGGTGGTCAGTACTTTAGCTATTGTTTGCGACACACGCTGTAAAGGGAAAGGGAGACTATTGTTCGCGAATCTATGATATCAGCCACAATACTAAGTACTTAAAAACTTAAGCTTCAGCACTTATAACTTTTGATTTGACAGCGAAAAGTATTTTTTTTGTGGTACTGCTAGAACTTTTTGGGTTTAGTTTTAGAATTATTTTTACTTTGGGATTGAGAGCAGCGGTGGCCCAATGGTGGTGGCCCCGACTTACGAACAGTAATGTCGTGGGCTCGAACCCAGGCAGGCACATTACTTTGTGTAATTTATGGAAACCATTTTATGGAACCAAAGATTCGATGACATTTGACAATTCACACTGGACCCGTGTGGTAGATTATGGCCCGTACGCAAAATACGCGCTTTGCCGTAGAGTTGCGGATACCAGCCCAGTATCTTAATCTTTATCTTTTTTTTTACTTTGGAGTTAAAGATTTATCACTCAGTTGTGGTTGTGAGTTTGAAAAAATAACAAAAAGTCAGAGGGCAGTGTTATTACTCAGAGGCTTATTCATATTTACTTGAAGTAAAATAAAAGTAACTTACGCGAAGCTGTAACCATCGGGCTCGACATTGCTATCGAAGCGCAGGATCTGTACGTCTTGTGGGTTCTGTTGCGGTGCACCGGCGCAGACCGCCAATAGCACGCAAACAAAAGTTACCTGTAGATAAACACACACCAATTTAGAACATTTTTTTTTGTTTTATGGACATCAATTACCGAATCTTTAACATATACTTTCGAAATCCTCCGAAAAGCTTATATGAAAATATACTTTTAATAATTATATTTTTTTTATTTATAAGTAACCAGGACTCATCTTGTTAGTATACATACAAACGTATGTATACCTTTAAATTTTAATACAACGTAGGTCACACTGCAAACCTGTGGCGTTTGACTGAGAGTTTGCATAGAGATTAATAATCTTATTTTTTCAAAACTTAATATACAATTATTCACATATATCACAAGTTTTTCAATTCATAATTCTTAGCCAAACGCACCGCAAGTGACTTCGACTGGTGTTGAAATAAGCCGAATCCCGTACGTCAAACTAACGAAGATACTTAAGAGCATTCGAGTTACGCCTTTTTGAGTGCAATCCATGCACATGCATTGTATAAACATTACACAGTTAAGACAGTATTTGTTCAACGTTTTCTCTGTTTACAAATATTTTGCTCGATGATAAGGTTGAGCAATTGTTTGAGTATGTAATGTGTCGCGCTCATTTGTTTTGAGGTATTTACTCGGCTTCGAACTTTGTTGAGCTTTGAGTGTAAAAGATACTGAACATTTTGAATGATCTAACTGTAAAATTTTTGAGGCTTTTATATTTTATTATTTATTTGAATGTTACTAGATTTGACTGTTATTTAATTAAGAGCGCAGTCTAATACACGGAGCTTGTTCTGCTTAACTATTATGAATGCGTATTAATAACTAGGTATACAATTGTTTGCTAGTTAAATAATAACATAAAGGTATTGCTAATTAGCCATTTGTTTACACAAACCTCTGTAAAGGTACTTATTTTTAATGGATTCCAATGTAGGAAATGGCAAGTTCTAAATGCTAACCATTAGGTAGCGACAGTATACGTTCAAAGTTTATCTGACGATGCATTGTTAACTGTTAGAGAGTCAAAGAACCAACTTTCCAAGTACCTACATGTATTATGTTAAGCGCATTATATAAACTGCCCAACCTTTCACAGAATGTATGAAACATGCCACATTGAATCACGTCAAGGCTCGCTAAGAAAACAATAAAGATGGGTTAGATACTTAAGGATTTTAGGACACTTTAATATTCAAAAGAGTACTCAGTAATCAACAGATATTGAAATTATAAATAAAGCGATACGGCACGTGAGGGTACGATAATAACAGACCAGCTGATGCAACGTAACCCTGGGGTCAGGATTCATCAAGTCACTGAGGTACGACACCTATTGTTTTTGCGCATCTTTAAGACCATTACCACATTCAACAAATGCATCACAAAAGGCACGACACACTTTCAACAACTAATTATTTGTAAAAAAAACATTTATATCTTTCAGTGCTTATTATAATTAAATAAATAAAAATTCTCGACTCACGTATTTGAGCATGTTGCTTAGTATTCGTCTTGAGTTCAAACTAACGAATGAGTAACTAGTGTAAGATCGTTCATTTTATATATATCCCGAGTTGCAGGCGCTTGCAGATGGCTGACATCATGTAGGATGGGTCACTGTGACGCGCGTCTCTGTACTCTCTAAGTTTTCAAGAGACCTCAGCACTTTTTTGGTTAACTTTGGACGTTTCCGCAAATTAACAATAGATTATTGTGATTTGTGAAGTGTTAAGTGTTATTAGCGGTCAATAAGTTTAACTCTATGTTAATTTTATTGAGGTCATTAAAAGTACTTATCAAGTGGGGTGTAAAAAACCTTTACACTATATGTGGAAATTAAAATTTAGATTTATTTCGTTATTTGTTCTATTCATTGTTGCTATTTATAGTAAAATGAACGCATAATAAATAGAGGATGTTAATTGTATACATATTAATTGAAAATAGATTTCCCTCATTCATTCGTTTGTTTATTATGTAAAATAAATATAGACAGTATTAATATCTTGATCCATCGGTCATCGCAATGGATTTATTGCTTGTTTCTAATTATTGTATCTACTTTATGCTCACTCATTTTATGCTTATCAAATGTTGTCCTGTAGCTAAATTAGATCCGGTATGAAATGAAAACTTACGCAACAGTTAAGATTCGATGCATTTTGCTTAAACAAAAACAGAATTATGTTCATACAAGGAAGTCCTTTAACTGTTTCTATACAAAATGCATTATGAAGTTGCAGATTATATGTTGTAGTAATACTTTGCTATAAATATAATTGAATGTAATAAAAACTGACACAAAAATCATGACAGACAGATTAAGAAATAGTACGTGAGTGAAAACACAATGGGTTCGTTTAAAGCTTCATATCATTGCCATTATGACATATGTTTGGTGAAGCTCAGTCAACTGTTTTAGGATTAGTGGGAATAAAGATTATCGTCATATCTTCGAGATTTGACTTTACGACCGTCCTCTAAGCTGAGAAAATATAAACACCTATGTTTCTAATGTTTGTTAACATTTGCGAAATACTATTGTCTTGTACGCAAAATTGCTAAACAATAAACCTAGTATTGTTTTTAGAAAAACTAAATGCTAAGTTGTAATATTTCATAGATTCTAAAATTGTTTTATAGAACCATCATTCTCAAGCTTAGTAAAATTTAATGGAATATTCCTAATAATCAGTGTAGTGCGACGAAGATGGCATATCAAGCTTTGTTCGGTTTTTAAAATTGTTTCATAGAACCATCATTCCATGTTTAATCAAGCTTAGTAAAATTTAATGGAATATTCCTAATAATCAGTGTCGTGCGACGAAGATGGCATATCAAGCTTAGTTCGGTTTTTTAAATTGTTTCATAGAACCATCATTCCATGTTTAATCAAGCTAAGTAAAATTAAATGGATTATTCTTAATAATCAGTGTAGTGCGTTGAAGACGGCATAACAGGCTTAGTTCGGTTTTTTAAATTGTTTCATAGAACCATCATTCCATGTTTAATCAAGCTTAGTAAAATTAAATGGAGTATTCCTAATAATCAGTGTAGTGCGTTAAAGACGGCATATCAGGCTTAGTTCAGTTTTTTAAATTGTTTCATAGAACCATCATTCCATGTTTAATCAAGCTAAGTTAAATTTAATGGAATATTCCTAATAGTCAGTGTAGTGCGACGAAGATGGCATATCAAGCTTAGTTCGGTTTAATAGCTCATTATAAATTAATTATAATATCAACTTATCTAGTAACACGAAGAGTTATGTAATTCTTGTTTACTATACCACTGTGACATGAATTAAACATTCATACATGATTACTAAACAATATAATATTTACTAATTGGCTATTTATAGCCGTGAGAACTTTGGAAATGCTTGTGAGTTCGTTCGAAAATTGTATAATTATGATTGGATTATTTGTTTAATTGTGACAACATCAGACCGATTGCTAAATTAACTTTTAAAAACTTATTGACACATCTTTGAGTTCCGAACCGAATGAATATTGATTTCATAAAAACTTAGACCGCTTCGTTGGTCTAGTGGTCGCAAACGCTACTGCTGAATATGAGGTGCCGTGTTTGATCCCCGGGTCGTGCAAAGTTTTAATGAGTTTTTCCATCTGGGATTTCTCAGTAGCAGCCTGGAGTCTGGATTTGTGCACGATTGATGGCAATAAGCTCGCCCCTATTGCATGGGACTTTATCATAATTGGCGGAATGTGGATGTACTATAAGTACACCTCTGCCTAACCCTTTGGGGATTACAGGCGTGATGTTATATTATTATTTGTAAAAACTTAAACATGTTTTTTTTTCTATAATATCTAATAATTATGTTTATATTTTACTATTTCTACTTGTGTTTTGTCACTGAACTATAGAAATTAGGTACACTCCTATTGTTTTAGGGAATATTATATTCCTATTTTATGATTTATAAAGATAAAAAATAACGATTCAAAGCTTGTAATAGGGTAAAAGTTCGGAAATAAATAAATTAGCATCGAACATAGGTATCTTAAGTATTTAATTTAATTTTGTATTTATCCTTTTTTAATTAATTTTGTTTTAGTTTACATCTTAAGTTACATGCTTTTAGGTTAAAATAAAAGCTTCTACAACCAAGTCCTCCAAGTTAAATTCCTTCCAAAACCGCTTTTATCGGCATTCGCAGGTCATTGCGTACCACTCGTACCACTCGAATACCCGTGACAATTCTTTTGAAGGAATTCTTTTAAACAAAAGAGGAATCTGTTATTAAGTAACTACTTTCGAATAAAGTTTCCCTTTTTAAATTCGGTTGACACAATCTATAGGTTGGCTTTCGTTAGAAATCTGCTGCGAATAACATAAATTGCTCAATAGTTTGAACCCTAAATTGCTGGCACCTTCAACATCGTCATCGCTCTTATCGCAATTTTTTGGTCAGCGTAAAATATTGTCTGCTTCCACACATCTTCATTTGCCGTAATTTCAACAGTTAACTTCTTCCTAGCCATATAATCTTTTACATAACTCATCTATTGTTTCTTTGGTCTTTCTGTACTCTTGAAACCCTGGTATCTACAACATAAAATAAATGGGTTTGCCAAGTCAGATCGTAAGCCAGGGTCAGAATCATTCTAATCGCGTGCTTATAAAGGCCTGAAGCCTGAATTAACTGTATGTAAATGTGTTTTCTTGTATTTGCCTTCACGGTAAATATTAGTTATAAGCATTAACTGCAAAAAGTAGTCTACGATCTAAAACCGCAAAATAACCAACACACCTCTCGATTAGTTTTATTGAACACCTCATTTAACAATTTCGCTGCGGTTTGGTAATTATACTTATAATTTTCCTTTCAATGTTTTGAAACTAGTAATTTCGTGCATACTAATCTATGTATAAGTAAACTATGTAATATTATTAAAAAAAAGAAGTCGGAGAGTTTGTTTGTTTGAACGTGCTAGTCTCTGGAACAGCCTGTCGGGTTTAATAATCTTTTGTATTTGATAGCGAATTTCTTGCTTCAAGTTGGTTTCTCTATTTATCAACACGCTACGACACTAAAGAGCTGGTCAAACTGTTTTATTACTGTTACTTTTTTTATAAATATTGGTTATTATTCAATATAAGGTTAAGCTACACTAACCGTGGCCAGTCCGTGGATAGGTGACCATTTATTGCATATCTATACTCCATCCGATTAGGTAGTTAACAAAAGGTAAACAATTTTGACATGTTTTTTTAGTTAATACCACAGTTTAAAAATAAAACGCAGCTGAAAACAAATTTAGATACAACAAAAACGACTACATGATCAGTGAAACAATTTGTTTAAACAGTAGTTGTATTTAACTAATAAGCGTTTATGTAAAAAGACTTGTCAAGATTGTTTACCTTTAGTTAACTACCTACTCGGATGGAGTATATACACTAAACCGTTGATCCCGGCTGTCATTTGTAAATGATAAATCATATTAATTACTGTTATTGGGTTCATACAAACACTTTTACATGTCATTTTTTTAATAAGAAGATGAGGTCGGTATTTCGCTATCTGACTACTCTGAGAAGAAACACCGAAAGAAATTCAGAGGTCGCAGTCTCTTTTAAATTCCAGACATTATATTGGTCAGATTATGTAAGAACCATGCAGATTTGTGTCTGATAATGGTCTTTTGAGGAAAGAACCACACAGATATTGAGTGTGTAGATCTTTGACAGTCGTTACGGGCCCCAACAGTCTGACGACCAATTTTAAACTGCCAAGAAGTATCGTTTTACCCAGTCACTTATCTAAAACATTGGTATTCAGCTGCTTTCAGCTATATTGGAAGCTGAACCCATTGTGATTGCGAAAAGGCTAAGATGCGGGTTGAGGGTTATTTAATATTAAGGATGTACGTATCTATCTGTCGCAGGTTTTTCATTAAATTAGGTTTTTGGTCAAAAACCTACGTCTTCGATGAAAAACCGGAAGATGACACATTGTAAACTCAATTTAATCATAAACTAATACTTATAACAGTTCAGACTAGTTCAGATTTTTTATCAAAAACCTGAACTAGTTTGGATTTATGTTATAGTTCTTGTCAAAATAACGGGTTTGCTTTAATCCCAAAGACTTTGCTCTCATAATCAGGACTTAGGGCGCTCCGACGTTAGGTTAGTTAGGGTTCTTTAAACCCTGAAGACATAAATAGGCCGTGAACTACGCTTTTTAAATTTCTTCTTTATTATGCCTATAAAAAATATATGTTTTAATATCATTAGGCATAAATACTTTTTTTATTTATTTATTTAGGCACTCCAACGACTTATTTACAAAACCATTTACAACAATACATTTTACGAGGGCATTCTGTGTAAAAAAGTCACTTAAAGGTATGCACAGCATTTACATAAGGTCTTATTAATTAAGAATTAATGATTATAATTAGTTTTAAAATTGGAAATTGTCATCAAAATATAAAAAAATAAATAAATTAAACTAGCTAAGAATGAACTAAAATAGCATTATTATTACATTGCATAGATTAAATGACATTTATAAAACATTTTAAATATAATTTTAAAATTTTCATTTCTCAATATAAAATGAAATTAAAACAAAATAAGAAGATTAAAAAAAAAAAAAAATGAAATGTATGCTTTAGAATATTATGCTTAATCATTATTATGATTTGAGAAATTATGCCTAAAAAATTATGCGTAAGCTGTATGCGTAAATAATGTTATGCGAAAACATAATTAGGACAAACAAAAGAGTGCCAAGTCATATTAGGTCTTAAAGTTTT
Organism: Euplexia lucipara; assembly: GCA_921972225.1. Taxonomy (NCBI): domain Eukaryota; kingdom Metazoa; phylum Arthropoda; class Insecta; order Lepidoptera; family Noctuidae; genus Euplexia; species Euplexia lucipara. The sequence continues at coordinate 12,067,887 of OV179144.1, forward strand.
ATGCAAATGAATAGGGAACCATAGAAGATTGATCGTGAACCTAGTTTAGGTTTTTGATCAAAACTCTGGATTCTAACAAGTTAATGATGAAATTGAGTTTAAATTGTGTCATCTTCCGGTTTTTCATCAAAAACCTAATTTTATGAAAAACCTGCGACACATCTATTATGAAAATTCGGGCTTGTTTGTGTTGGATTTCACAAGGCATTAATAATTATCTTTTTACAAAGATTGAGTACTTTAGTTGCTGTAGATTGTTTTATATACTAAACAATAAGTCATAGTACTTTGTACCTGTAATGAACTCTTTTATAAGTCGTAAAATGCTTTATCATAGTGAGTATGATTTTAATCAAGTTTGTAGTTTAGGATCCATATGTTGAGAAGTCTCAACAGAAGGTTGGTCAATCCTTGTACATAATAAACAAGCTATTATTGTTTTGTAATCAGCAGTAATCAAATAATGTTGTTTGAACTTTCGACTGAAGAAATACTCATTCAATTTGAAGTGTGATAACTTTGTGAATAGGTGCTTGAACGACGTAACGTGGACATGATTTGTAATATTTTTAAATTAGGTACCTACTGTGCAGTGCTCATGTCTATTTACTTTTAACTAGGTTAGTGTTTTATTAAAAACTAGCACGCGTCCCGCGGTTTCACCCGCGTTGTTCCCGTTTCTGTGGGAATACAGGGATAAAAAGCCTATGTAGCCTATGTCACCCAGGGATAGTGTAGCTTCCCAACAGTGAAAGAATTTTCCAAATCGGTCCAGTAGTTTCGGAGCCTATTATTGAATAGGCTCCGAAACTACTAGACCGATTTGGATGGATTTGGAAATTGGATTTGGATTTGCAAACAAATAATCAAACATTTCCTCTTTATATATTAGTATAGAAAACATTTGCATGTGTAGGCCCATTCACGTAATTCAAACTTTAAAAATCTATTACGCAAATATATACGCAATCTCATTTTGAGTGAAAACAATGTCAAAAATACATATGTCAAAAATATAGGGCGTATTTTTGATATATTGAGACTGATAATACTTATGAGAATACGTTATTGAACAATACGCGAAACGCTTCTCTGATTTGAAACTGCTTGTGGACTTAAGACTAGTTTCTTTTAAAACGTCACATTATGTATTTCTCCTGTATTGTAGAAGCGTTTACAACAATTTCAACTCTCATACACAAATAATCTTCTAATTTATAAAATTCTCGTGTCACAGTGTATGATATAAAACTCCTCCGAAACGGCTTGACCGATTCTTATGAAAATTTGTTTGTACTTTCAGTAGGTCTGAGAATAGGTCGTAAGCTATTTTTATTTAAGAAAAAGACGAAACGATATTCGCCGGAACAGCAAGTATTAGAATAATATTTATTCAATTTTATAATACTTTTGGTGCTAAAATAAATATTCGTCAAAGATAAATGAGAATAATTCGAAGGATAGTAAAGTCTAAGAAAGAACTACTCAGAAGGAGGACGTTGATGCTCACTTATTGGTGTTGTGCAAACTGAGATACTACCAACTATCCCAAACTGTAAAATTTTCCCAATCTAACAGGAACCTTATGTTTTTCTAACAAAGTTGAAAAACTGTCAAATTAATTTGACAGGTTGGGCGTAACTTGATGTGCTGTCGTCTGTACCTACATCTGACACAAAAAATAATTCTTTGTAATCAACTATTAACATACGTAATGAGCGTACAGTACCTTTCCAAACAAAGAGGCTAGATAGACGAACAAATGAGTCCCATAGTCCCATCAATTGATAATGTGTGATTTTTTAGATACATACGCGAAAGGGAACTCGCAAAATAATCTTAAGATAACTACGTGTTAAAGCTTTAAAGATTTACTTAACGTTGCAAAACTGAGACTCTTGACATCAAATTGATTGATACCTTATATAAAAGTTGTGAGTAGTATTAAAAAAAATAATGTGTAAAAACACGCATAAATTTTATTTTGATTTCTCAAATTACTGTTCCTTTAGAATTGCATGGACATTATTTGGGCTTAGTAGGCGACTCGGACGCTGAGTCTCGTCCGATCCGGCCGAGACAGGAATTTAATTATTATAAATATTTTTGAGTGGTGTTTCGGACGATACTTTTTTTTAAGCAAATTTTGTACAGTCAGAATGAAAAACCTTAGGTAGAGTTTTATTACTTAAGTAAAAGTCAGGGAATTGTTAGAAAGAGATAAAGTTTAATATACAATTACAACAATCAATAGTAAACATGATAAATCATAATAGTCTTATATATCAATTTAAAAGCGTATAATTATAAATGTTAACAACAATAATCAGTCTTTTATATCATTTGGAACGTGTACAACAAGAATATTAAATGTAAATTACTATAATCAGTCTTATACAGGGTTACTGGTAATTAGACGTGAGGGGCTGATAAGGGGGCCAAAATGCAACAAATTGAACCCCCCATATTTATGGCCGAAATTCAATAGTTTTCGAGATATTTGAATTTTAAGGGTTTTTCGATATTTAACCAAAATTTTCGAAATAAAAAAAAATATATTTGAATGGGTAACATTAAGAATGATGTTGTAGCTGGCACTTTAATTAAACTATGGACATATTTCAAACTACTTGATAAGAGTAATCTCATATCGCTCATTATTTTAATTATTTTGTTTTGAGATATTATTATCTTACCAATATTTTCATTTTACGCTTCAAAAATGTTGCTTCGTCACAAAAATTGCTATGACATTAATCGTACAAATAAATAAAACAACTTGCATATTCTGTAAGCTTTCCAAAAGGGTATAAAAGTTCATTTTAAAATACATAATCGTGGTATGGCATGTGTCTGAATCGGCGCGTGGAGATAAAAGGTCATTTGTGTACCTATGTCTACCAACTAGAAGTTTTATGTCTCAATGTGCGTGCAAAATGCCAAAAGTCAAAAACTAACCGACTCGTGATAGATCAGAATTTAGAATTAGAATTTATTTAATTATATTAAGAATGTAGTTTTACATAGTATGCTATTAATATTTTTTTAAGTTCTATAAACTCTACCATAACATATGGTGTACACATATTGAAATGTCATTCTTATATAGCTAAGTACAATTAATTATATGATTTCATGATTGACAACAAGTCCAATATGAATCATTTTAATTAGGTAGTCGTTCCTTTAAAATTAATGTCAAAATTAAGTACATGTCGTCTTGGATTTTAACAATATTCCACCATTACCACCATTTATTTATTTTCACATAATTATGTCATAAAACAATGATTCAATAACCAACATGTCCGTAGGGATGTATCCTATACCGATACCGATGCCGATATAATCGGCAATACTCGAAGCTTGCTGTTAAATCGGCATCGGCGATATTTTTATGGCCGATTTAACGAAACTTTTTAAATTTAGCGCTTTGAAAATGTAAAATAAACGCACGAGTTTTCTCGTCTACTTTGTTTTTGATACAAAAATCTCATCAATGTTAATTTTAATTACTAAAACTATTAACTAACCTCAACCTGTCTATAGTTTCAAATGATTTTGTTTAGTTTGTCCTGTTATTATTATTTTTATATTATTAAAAAAATAACCTGTCTTGTTACGGTATCAGCATCGCAGATATTTTTTATAAGAGCCGATGCTCTTATATAAAAATAGGATACGGTACTGATACTGATGTATCGGTATCGTATCAAAGCAAGAGTGAGCTGAGAAGTAGGGATACTTGTCATCTCATCACTCATTAATAAAAAATACAAAAAGAATCTTTATTTTCAGGCGTCGACGGCCCATAGCGTGTTAGTATTCAGTACAAAAACAACTTAAAAACTATGTTAGTATTAACTTCTAGACACACACAAGAGGACACAAATTATACACAGCAAAATAAACAGCACCCAACTCGAGAATGATTCATCAAGACCCATGTCTGACATGCAGCTTGCTTGATAAACCTATCCATCGTAGACCCTTCCAATCTTTCTGAAAATACCTTCAGAACGCTATTGCTGCTTCCCCTCACTCTGCGTATCACTGATGCCACTTTTTTTCGTAAAATGTGCAATGTGTTTTAATGTTTATTTTATTTGTAATTAATAATTTATCCATAGCGACAAAGTAAAATATGTATTATTTAATTTTGTGTTTGACGGTACTTTGCCTCTAAAAAAGGATGCGTCCGAAACACCACTCAAAAATATTAATAATAATGAAATTCCTGTCTCGACCGCATCGGACGAGACTCAGCGTCCGAGTCGCCTACTAAGCCATTATTTGTAGCCCACTACGTGACTATCAACGATTACTCACTATTCTGTGTTATTAAATTTAAATAGGACGTTTCGTTAAATTGTTGATCACGCATACAACTGTCATGAAATTAATTTATATATTTAAAAATAAATGCCTAATTAGCTTCAGATTATAAAAGAATAATTATGCATAATATTAAACCGTATTTTGTCAGTGACATAAAACGTGGCTCCTAGATTACTATTAATAGTTCGATAACTATTTTTTTAAATACAAGATGTATACCAAATATTGATTCATAACATTCGTAACTCATGTATTCTAATATGCGCCCTTTTTCCTCTCTCCTAACAAACTATGCTGTGCCCGACAGGGTCCATTATTGATACTTATGGTATATTGAACAACATCCTTATTTTCAACATCTTTTATTCAAAAATGTAAATGAAAAATAAAAAAAGAGATTTGTTTGTAGGGATTTAACTCAAAAACCAAAGAAGTTATTTGAAAAAATCTTCCACCATTAGAAATTTAAGCTATGTTATCACTGAGTAGATTGATTTTTTTCCAATTCCACTTCTGAAACTAGAGTTACGAGTATTCGGATGAGAAGTCGGTTGTATTTTCAAAACCACGGAGAGTCGATGGAATTTCAAAACTTAAAGCTCCCCTTCCCTCGCGCGTATGTAGCAAAGTGGTTATATAAATAAAATGATAGACAACAGCATCCTCATGTCTCATGACTTAGAACAATTTGTGGCAACGTTGTGACTGCCCGTTGGTCTAGTGGTAACAAACGCCACTGCCGAGCATGAGATACCGGGGTCGATCCTCCTTTTTCCATCTGGAATTTCTCAGTAGCAGCCCGGAGTCTGGATTTGTGCCCGGTTGTTGGCAATAGGCTGGTCCCCTTTTATGGGACTTTAACATTTTTTTTTTTTTTATTGTTATCGGCAATCAGTCTCTAGACGATAATCAGATGAAGTAGTTGATGACGTTTTGGTGAGTTAAGACCAGTGTCTCAGCTCTAGCCAGTCTCTAGCACATTTGCTCTTTTCTATCTACTCATTGGGTTTCGCAGCAGGAGCATCCATGTCAGCGGGTTGGGATGTTTCCTCAATCGATCTGTATATTTTTCCTTATACTGTTGGGCTTCCTCGAAATTTTGGCGAAATGTGGGTGTAACGTACGTTAAGCAGAAGTGTACCCGTAGGTACACTTCTGCTAAACCCTTCGGGGATTACAGGCGTGATGTTATGTTGTTGTAAGTGTATTAAACTGTATTTTAGATGGTCCGTCCTGACCCTGTGCATCTAAGCTCATGTATTGGCATTTGTAATATTAATGTCTCCAAAACAATCAGTGTTTATAGTAAGTGCATATTCATGAAGGAGCTTATGAATAAATTGAGATGTGCGCGTGAGTGTGTGTGTCTCTCTGGGTGCTGGTAGCTGTGTACTTAGTTTGTAGCTTAAATATTACTTTGGAAGATGTTACGTATTCTCAACATAAAAAAACTCATTTTTTAAACATTATATACTTTTATTATCCTTGTCCTTGTCAGTGAGTGTTTTTTAAGTTTTAAATGTCTGTCTACTTATATTATTGTAATCTTAAATAGAGATATACATCATTAGTAGTGTTACGTCACTACAAGGATAGTTGCGGATAAGAAAAAAACATGCTTAATCTAACTATACATTATACTAGCAGACAATTGGATCATTAGTTCCGAAGATTACCCCCTACATACAAACGTACAAACAAATTGTTCCTCTTTTTATAATACTAGCAGACGTCCCGCGGTTTCACCCGCGTGGTTACCGTTCCCGTGGGAATACGGGGATAAAAAGTATAGGGTATAGTATAGGACATAAAAGCCTATGTCACCTGGGGATATTGTAGCTTCCCAACGGTGAAAGAACTTTTCAAATCGGTCCAGTAGGTTCGGAGCTTATTCAATGCAAACAAACAAACAATGAAACTATTCCTCTTTATAATATTAGTATAGATTTACGCTGCTCATTTGCTTTGAAGCCGCTATAAACGGCAGTGACAGGTTCGTTTAAAAATAAAAAAAATACATTATCATTAACAGCACCAAACTGCTAAATCTATCGTCTGTCCTTGCAAAACATTTACTAAGCCTAAGCCACCTCATCTCTAAATGCGACTGGTAAGTTTCAAGGTTAAATGTTTACTTGAAGAATATTTAAAATTGTATAATATTGCTAATGAGATGAATACTGCTTTTGATTTTTTTATCAACTTTCAGTTGCGGCTAATTAGCGTTGGCTTAGTTTTGGAAGTTTTGCAGCGTCGTGAATCTTTCAAAATAACACATAATTTTGTAAATACATTTAAAAGATAAAAAAAAACAACCGACTTCTTAAAAAAAAACTAACAGGTGAAAAATAACTCCAGTTTCGGAAGTCTGTGGCTTTGGTGGTTTTGTTTTGTTCATTATTGGCCACCGACTTCCGAAACTGGAGTTATTTTTCACCTGTTAGTTTTTTTTTAAGAAGTCGGTTGTTTTTTTTGTAAAAAAGTTTTTATTTTGTAATTTTAGTTTCTTTGTATGTAAAGAAAGTCTTTCAAAACTTGAAAGAATAATTGAAATTGGATAACAATTGTTAAAGAAGTTCTATCTCTAAACATTAATCTGTACATCTCTGCCAGCCCCTTTTAAAATAGCATGGCGTAATGTTATGTTGTGGAAATACAAAAGCTCAGCATAGACATCTGACTATAGCAATCGCGAATAATTTGCTGTTATGCGTTGAAGAGTTCTGTTGCCTGTCTTCTTCATCAGTTTTTCTTCACCAAATGTTACTTTCTAAATGAAAATGCTTGATTTGTTACTAAAAATGTTAAAATCGGTGCATGTGTGCCTATATTTTTTAAGGAGTTCCCTCAATTCCTCGAAGATCCCTCATCAGATATGAGTTTTGATACAAATGGGACCAATCTGTTAGTATACCCTATCAAACAAAAAAAGAATTTTGAAAATCGGTCCATAAATGACGGAGTACTGAGGTAACAAACCCTAAAAAAAAAAAAATACAACCGAATTGAGAACCTCCTCCTTTTTTTGAAGTCGTTTCAAAATATAGTACCTATGTATATCGTACAAAGTTAGTAGTAAAATCGCTGTAAGGAAGCCATTAAAAAAGTAACTTACAAAAGTTAAGAATGTCGTTATTTAAAGAAACGTACCACTTCAACTCCTGATCATTTCCACTATTGAACAGTGCGTTTAAATTTAGGCACTACACTGAAATGTGACACATTGTAAGTGACCACGGACGTTAATTTGGTAAACAACAAGAAGTCGTCGAATCGACGATATGCTGTATGTGGAGACTTGTATTACCTATTTTTTAATATCACATTATATATTTGATTGGATTGTTAGTCAGTAAGCATTCTTAAAAAAATAAATATATAGATATATATCTCGATACAGCAAAATAAGTAATATAAATCATACAATGTAAATTTTATAAAAAAATGTTTGACTGACCTAGAGTCTACAAGTTGTTAGTGATGAAATAATAACAGATACTAAGCAAATGTTAGTACCTTGGAATATGAATACATAGAAGCCGCGCTAAGTACAAAACACGGGCGAAATCGTGTGTCCACTTTATTATCTATGTGTGCGTGAGCCGAATGTGTTTACTTGCAAGCTGTGTTTGACGGAACGTGACTTTTAGTACCTACTGAAATGGCAAAGGGGCCAATATTGGCTCAGTTTTTATTCCCGTCCTTTTTGCACTCGTACTACTTTTCTATGCTTTATTATTCTAAGGTTAGTACTTAACTAATTACCTAGTTAGGTCACTAAGTCAATTTAATGAGAATATTTAAAAGACTGCCTCGTTGGTCTAGTGGTCGCACGCGCTACTGCTGAGCATGAGGTCCCGGGTTCGTTCCCCGGGTTGGGCAAAGTGTTTTTGAGTTTTTCTATCTGGAATTTTTCAGTAGCAGCCCGGAGTCTGGAATTGTGCCCGAATGATGGCAATAGGTTCGCTCTCTATTACATGGGACTTAAACATAAACATAACTGGCGAAATGTGGGTTTACTACCAGGTACACCTCTGCCTAGCCCTTCGGGGATTACAGGCGTGACGTTATGTGTTATGTTCATAAATAAATAAATAAATGTTATGTTTATTTAAAAGATTATTTCTTGGTTGGTTCCAGTGTCTCTAGATGGGACTGTCTGGTCTATCGACAATAATCTTCAGGACGTATCCTACTAATATTATAAACGCGAAAGTTTGTGAGGATGTATGGATGGATGGATGGATGTTTGTTACTATTTCACGTAAAAACTACTGAATGGATTTTAATAAAATTTGGTATCAAGTTAGCTGAGACCCTGGATTAACACATAGGCTACTTATTATCCCTATATTCCCACGGGAACGGGACTTTCGCAGGTGAAACCGCGGGATGTTTGCTAGTGTTATATAAATCTTTTATAGATAATTATGATTATCAATAACTCTTTATAATATCTAAACGTTATCCTTGGATTCGACCACTATTCATAGTTTTTGTTTGTCTATTGCGTTTAATCTTCATTTAATTGAGTATTGTGTTTTTGTGTCGGTATTGGGTATTCTGACATAACCAAGGTTATTTAATTATTGTCAATAAAGTTTAGTAACGGAAATATTAGCCGCTTACATTCTCGTCTTAATGAACGCGCGAACGTAATGCCAAGGTAAAGAATTATCAATTGATATTTCGATTATTTAACTATGCATGGGAATGGTGTAGAGACGTGGACTGATGATGGTTGTGGCTTATTGAGGAGGTACGAAAATTTAGCATAGGCAATTTTTAACTCAAAACTTTCATCTACCAATGTAATGTAGTTGAGGTAAACTGTAACAATTAAAGATGTTTTATTTGCACCTACATTTTTTTTACCAACATCGTTTTCTTTTTTTTAAAAAGCTTACTAGCAATGTAGGTTGCACATTTCCAATAGCTGTGTTAACCCCTACAATTAAGCTAAATATTATTGTGTCTGTAAGGTAGTGCAATAGGTAGGGATCAACCTCACGACCTCTTGATCGCCTGTCCAACGCCTTAGTCATTAAGTTATTGCCGCTTTTGATGAACACGCGCGCTTGGCAAATCACTTTAGACATAGACAGAGGATATGGGTTATGGTTCTGTATTTTTTACTCTTGGGAAAAAGTGTTGAGATTATGTGCGTTTGTTTCCTGTTATAACCTAATGGTTTTCTAATTAATTAGAAGCGCTGTATCAGAACTCACCCTTACGTGGCTCTTAGGCTTACAAACTCATATTCAGTAGCCAATGAAAACTAGTAGTAATGGGTACAAAACTAGCATGTAGGTTTTCTGCCATTAAGATAAGCTAATTATGTACATATCATTAATTTGGATTTGAATAGACTCGCCTACTTAAAGACGAGCTTCTTAGACACTTGTCAAGACACACGCAAAATTTAGTTCTGTATAATAGGGCGCTAGCAAATAACTATTGACTGGGCATGAATCCAATCCTGACTCAAAATGAAAAATTTCTAGTGGAAAATCTCAACTCACAAAACTGAAGAATATAACTGAGAACCTCATGCTCTATAATATGAACGGGCAATTAAATCAAATAATTGAATGGGGGCTAAATTAACATAAGCCTACGTATGGTTAATTTTATCAATTGCAAATATTTCACACGATATAAATAAACTTGTCCTAACATCCTTGACTTTTGTTCATGCATCGTAATTTACTTAAACTATTAGCAACAAAATAATTATTTATTATTGTTTTGCGTACCATAAGCAATAGAGAACTTACTAAATTGTACCTTTACTATAACAAAAAAAGGTATAATTTGGGAAAATTAATCATACTATGAGTTTCAAAGAAAAGTAATCAAAATTTAGTTTCAATGCAAAACCAAATGGTTCTTGAATAATTATGTTGATAAATAGTCAGTGTTTCACTATCTGTCTACTCTGAGAAGAAACACTGAAAGAAGCTACGAGTTCACAGTCTTTAAAGTCCAGACATTCTATTGGTACTTTGTTACCCCACAAATATGACCAGACTAGCTATTGCACGCAACCAAAACTACTTAACAGTGAAATGTACAGACGCCAGCACATCAAGCTGGAGTATTCCCGTTTGAGCACCTATTTTTTGAGCACCTATGCATTTAGCACCAAATGTATTCCCATTTCCCATAGGTTAATGCATAGGTGCTCAATAAATAGGTGCTCAAACGGGAATACTCCATCAAGCTACCCCAAACTGTCTATTTTTCTCATTCGAACATGAGCCTTATGCTGTTTGTTATAAAGTTGAAAAACTATTAAAGAAATTTGACACATTGGGGTACTTTGATGTGCTGGCTACTGTACTAAAATAAAAACGACATAGATTCATAATTAACCTCAAAATCCTCTCCTCGGTTCTTAGCGTGGATAAAAAAAGCGGGCGTAAATAATTGCACCACAGCAGCGGTTATAGTCAGGGATGTCAAACTCGTATTTTGCACTGGGCCATCTACAGAACATGAGTAAATACAATAGCAGGCCAAACGACTCAACACAAATTAAAATATCGCACAAAGAAATGATAACGGGACTCTTTATTAGGAACTAAAGAAGTGACTCAACTATTACATGACTAAATTATAATGTTATTATGCAACAGTCTACTTCGGGATCAAGATTCGTAATGCGTCGCCGCGTCACGGTTGTAGATTCATTTTAAAGTTTACACTAATCTTTAGCCCGATCATTAAAATCGCGGGTATCGTGTTGTTGAAGTCATTAAACAATCTAAATGCACTACAAAGAAGTAAAAAACCGACTTAAAAAAAAACCACTAACCGATGTAAAATAACTCTAAATTAGGAAGTCTGTGGCTTTAGTGATTTTGTCTTATTGATGATGGGCCACCGACTTCCGAATTTAGAGTTATTTTACATCGGTTAGTGGTTTTTTTTTAATTCGGTTTTATTTTTTGCAAAAAAGATTTTTATTTTTCCATTTTTAGTTGTTTCCATACAAATATTTGCCATGAATTTATTTTTATATTGTTATTTGTTAACAATACATAATGTTAATAGGGTTATCCACATATCCCTAATAAATGAAACTTAACATACCTAACTGTCGAAATCTAGGTATATTGTACACATCTGCGTACCCCTCAGAGCGTACAGGCGTGATGATACATCATGATGTTGTATAAACAATAAATATCCAAGCGATTCCAGCAATCACGACAGATTTGCCGTCCATTTTTGAAGAGTTCCATTGTATATCTCCGAAGATCAGCACCAGATCTTCACCAAATTGAAATGGGACCACCTCGGAAGTATACTCTTTCAAATAAAAAAAGAATTTTGAGAATCGGTCTACAAATGGGGGAGAAATCGCGTAACAAACACACAAAAAAAAAAAAAAAAACATACCGTCGAATTGAGAACCTCCTCCTTTTTTTGAAGTCGGTTAAAAAACATAATGTTTGCTATCCCAAAAGATGAGAAAGACATAACATTTCAAATTAAATTAAAGTTTAATGAATAAAACTTAGTGCTTTAATGAATAGCTTAGTTGTACTTAAAACTAAGATAATATTGTACAAAAGCCTTTTTTCCATAACCACTAATGTATTATTGCGAGCCGCTTAACTAAGTGAATTGCGTGGGAAAGTTAATACAAGATAAGTTGTTCATTGGTAGATATTTTATGAAACTATCTATCAGTATTAATAAAATATCATTATTAAATAATACTTAAACTCATACGTAAAATAACCAAAACAGGCATGATTATAATATTGAAAAAAAAACCATATCGTATAGGTAGGTACCTACACTTATACTTTTAAGTCATACTCCCGCTTGCCGCTTAAATTGTAATCAAAATGATAAAGCTTAGTTCAGATCAAGCGTTCATACTAGTAGTTAGTATTAGTTTAAGTGGTCGACTACCGTAGTCTGATTTCTTCTGATAATTGTAAATAGGGAAGCTAGCTTCGCTTTTATTATTATTTTAATAAGTAGTTCAAGTTTTAAGCCACATACTTGAATACATCTACTACTTACATTTATACAAACGGAAGTAAAAATACATATTAAAATAAACACTGTTATGTTGCCGCTAATAGGTAAACATAACACTATGTACCTATTGCATGCTTAACAACCAGTTTCTAGCTTACAGTGACAGAGTTCGATGTGTGTGAATAGTTCACTCGGAACTATTTGCCATTATATGATTCAAACACTAAATAGAACCTACTGCTACCTTAAGGTCTGGTGCCAGTAAATTAAATTTCTCAAAATCAATAATCAACATGAAATCCAAGATCAAAATAGACTGAGGATTAGCACTTTTTTAAAATGAAAAAAAAAAAACTAATAATTAAACTAACTAACCCTTTACTTTTTTTTTTGAATTTAAATTAAGTTCCAAATAAACACTTTTTATAGAGTTTCTCCTAGAAAGCTCGCCCTTCACAACTTCTTAGGGTTCTAACTGAAGGTCAAAGTGCTATCACCTATATAAAACCTACCATTGGTGATATCACTAACTATTAGACATTAAACTAAAGCCACCATAATAATATTCGCGGAGTACAGTCCAGTGCCTTACTCCACGTAAATTAATTAGGGGGCACAAAAGTGCATGGCGTACCCGCAGTTTATACTGGTAGTCAATACGAATTCTGTAATAATAAATTAAATCGTTTCAGACATTCTTTTAGCTCACCAAACGTCAAACTAAATCATCCATTTGCCTACAAAAATAATGGTGAATGCTTAGACTTATTGCTAGAATGAGCATTGAAAAAGCCTTGCTGGAAACTGGACATTTGTTGATATGATAATAATTTTAAGTTAACATTTTTTATTAATATAAGGAACCGATATTATAATTATGTGTGATCTTTTGTTTAGTTCATTAACATCACGCATAAGCCATTATTATAACGATCTTATACAAATATATGTTGTTACGGTTTTGACCGTCAATTCCGCATCGAAGTCATAAAGAATCATTTTTTTTACCACCACAAACTAAATTTAATCATGGTTTGTTTGTGCGTTTGTGTACTCTGCAAGGTGAAGCTATATGAATTCTGTTAGATAACTTTAAGTGCAGGGTTGGCACTTGCTATTGTAACGTTCAGAAGTTTATTGTGTACCTGATTTTCTACATGTTATTTTAAAGTATAGAAGTAGCTCTAAAATGGACAAAACACTATTAAATTGTTACTACTATTATGATTATTTGAAGAAACCCACTGAACATAACTTTCTAGAAGGCTAGTTTTTAACTCAAGGTTTTACTGTTATTGTACAGGTGTTGAGCCGTATTATCCAGATAGAAAATGTACATACTATGTACCTACTAACTTCTGTAAGGCAGTACGCTATGCAGCACTGCCTTAGCCCACTGAGTCGAGAGCTCATAGCTATTAACGATATTTTACTTCACTGATTTACCATCACCGTCAATTCAGCCCAAAGATTTCCACAACGATCGGTTTTGCGGTGCCCTCATCCAGCAACTTCCCACGATCCTCACCAAATATCAAATTACTAACTCACGCCGCGGTTTCCCGATACACGCCAGATACCAAAATGTATCAATCATACCTCTTTTATAGACATTAGCGTGTACAAAAAAAATCTACTGCATGGAAAACAAAAGACAAAGGGTTTCAAAACCATTTAAGCGCTCGAATTCAGCCAGAACAAATATTCTGATAGCCTGTATGATATAAGGTGAGACGTCAGCATGCCATTCTTACAGTACGCACAGACATAAGCTAGTATGATCAAAATAACTAGTAAAACGAAGAATAGACACCCCTGCAACAAGGCAAAGACGTTTTATTGAAAATTCAATTACAATGACATATTGCGCAGTGTGGGCACGGTATTATTATCGTACAGTATTGTAACTCGACCGTTTCTTAGAAATAAATGCCTACATGCAATAGGGCTGCCCGCCTCCAGCATTTTAATTACATTTTCCTACTTTGTGTTTCCATTTAGTTTTGTGATTGTAAATATAGGTACTTTTTTAATATTAGCAAATAAAATACTTTGTGTTTTATTACACACATCATCTGCTACCTACTAGTAAGTAAAATAATTTTATAGTCCTACCTTTCAGAGTTTCCAGGTAATCTAAAAAAAGTTGTCGCTGGATGCGTTATTGACGAATTCATGCAACCAAAAACAGCGCAATACATTCTACTCGTCATATTAGAAATGTACTTGAACTTATTTTTAGTGAAAAATTCGCACGGTTGTTGTTAAAAAACAACACACCGTTCGTCACTGCGGCACAGTTGCGACTGTCTAAATGCCGAGCGTATGCTGAGATCGAGCCGCGTAGGTATAGCTCACGCTTCGTCCGTTTGTATAAAGTTGGAATACTGTATGTTAATATTACCGTGGTGTGGGTTACCTCAGTCTTTTATTACATAACCCGTTCTATGGGTACAAAAGTATATACTAGGCACACAATATCACATAATATACTACAAAGGCATGCTGTGCATCATTCCAGGAACTAATAGGGTTAACATTAATTTACTGCCAGCTGACAGTTGAAAAAGGTGACAAATGTGTTCTTTAGGCAGTAAAAGAAGGTATTTAAAAATTATGTAACCTTGTCAATCGTCCTGACGTCAAACACTAAGGATCTCTTCGAGCTTTCATATCTGTTTGACCTCTTTGGTTAGCACAACTGGTAATTAAAACTTCGAAGTTGAGGCTTCGTGTAGTGAGTGACGTCATATCAAGTATGAACTCGTGACCCGCCCTACTGATACATCCTCTTAGAAAATGGGCTCCGATGTGAAACGAGATAATGTTAGAAGGACATTGTATACAGAACGTCAAACGGATCTTAACTTGTAGCAATCCTTGTAAAAGAGTTAATCTCATGAAGTTACTAAATTTCCAATAGAAGAGGAACCAATTTCTGTTCTAAAAAGCAAGTCCAGAGCACATCAAGAGGGGGGCGATTTCAAACTTATATTCAATTATATCTCAAGGTTTCCTCACGATGTTTTCCTTCACCGATGTCAATGATGTCCAAGATAAAGCACATAGAAAGTACATAGGACATAAAAAATCAGATATCGGTAATCGGTACTTGCCCGAATTTGAACCACAATCTCGTGCCTAAAAGGTGGGCGCCTTAACCTCCGATCTATAGTATATGAATGTCTTTCATAAAAAAGAAAACGAAGAAAGAAAGACACTTGATCACTTGTCAATATGGTTTACGGTAGACGTTAATGGTGTAGCGGTCACAGCTACACCGGAATTCGTATGAATTCGTAATATTAATTTAAACTTTTTATAATTGTAAACACTCCACAATACAAAACTTTTCCTTATTGTCCCGTTACACCGAACTGTCAAATTTGAACAAACGTCAAA
Organism: Euplexia lucipara; assembly: GCA_921972225.1. Taxonomy (NCBI): domain Eukaryota; kingdom Metazoa; phylum Arthropoda; class Insecta; order Lepidoptera; family Noctuidae; genus Euplexia; species Euplexia lucipara. Next base: position 12,083,625 of record OV179144.1, read on the forward strand.
CCAAAGACCAAAAAACTTCAAACACAAAACACGATCACTGTCTGTGGGTGAAAACTAACATATTTTATTAGAAGTATATTTACATATTTATTTAGTTGCTATATTTACATCACACATAATATTTATTTACAAATTCAACAATACGCATAATTATTTACACTATACAAAATATAGGCTTAAAATTGTAATGTTCTGGTCGCTGCCTTTCCGAACGCAACTTCGGGCGCGTTCGGCAAAGCTCGGCTTTCATCGGAGCATATGACTTGCCTAATAGCGATAAAGCATCGTCATGTAGATCAGTACTCGTTTTGACCTCCCGAACAGTACACGCTTGAACTTACAACCAAATCTAGACTTGCTCGTAGACCTAAGTTCTGCTAGTTGACTCGATATCGTCTTCTTAGCTTTTTGTCTGTGTCCAGTAATTTCCCCGCTGTCGTCTTAACTTAATTGTAGCCTTAAGCGACTCAGAAGTGTTGAGAAATTAATTATACAAAAATAACGTTCAAACCACCGTTTCATTTCGCCATTTTGCTCTATACACTTCATTGGTGACCCCGTCAAAGAGCACAGTAGCCACGCGGAGCAAAGATGCCTACCGGAGCAGAGCAGGGAGCGCAGGCGGACGCAGCAATGGTCAAGCAGGACGTGTGCAGAGTCAGCGTGAAGTTGCCGCCATTCTGGCCTGAGGAGCCGACACTTTGGTTTGCACAAGTAGAAGGTCAGTTTACAATAGCCGGCATTACCGCCGACACCACAAAATTCTACACGGTCGTGGGTCAGCTAGACCATCGCTACATGGTAGAAGCTCGGGACATAATAGAGAACCCACCAGCACAGGACAAGTACGCCAAGCTGAAGGCTGAGCTCATACGTCGACTATCCGACTCGCGTGAAAAAAGGGTTCAGCAAATCCTCACTCAAGAGGAGCTCGGCGACCGGAAGCCATCACAGTTCTTGCGGCACCTGCAGACTTTGGCCGGACCACATGTTCCAGACACATTCCTAGCCACGTTGTGGGCGAGCAGGTTGCCGACGAACATACAGACGGTAATAGCTTCCCAGCCTAATCTTCCGCTTCAGTCTGTCGCAGATTTGGCCGACCGCGTGCACGAGATCGCGCCAACGCGACCAGCGCTCACGACACCTCCCGCCGTGGCGAGCACGAGCACCAGCAGTGACATCGCGGAGCTGAAACAGTGCATGGCGGAGTTATGTCTACAGGTGGCGGCTCTACAAAAGCAAGGTCAGGTACACCATCGATCGCGCTCCACAGATAGGTACCGGCGTGGTGACAGAGAACCGACCCCAAGCCGACGCCGCAGTCGCTCGCGCTCCAGCAGCGCGTGGAACGACGCTCACTGCTGGTACCACAACAGTTTCGGTGACAGGGCCACGCGGTGCAGGTCGCCATGTACGTACGCGGGAAACGCCGTCGGCAGCCGGAAATAGCGGCAAATGGCTGCCCTCACAAACCACGCCGCCTATTCGTAACAGATCGGGACTCTAAAACCACGTTTTTAGTAGACACAGGGTCCGATCTGTGCGTATACCCACGTGCAGCCCTACGACAGCAGCGCAGCAGGACGGCGTACCAGTTATACGCGGCAAACGGAACTGCCATCGACACGTACGGTTGGGTGGAGCTCCACTTGAATTTAGGGCTTCGCCGCGTGTACACGTGGAAGTTCGTGGTTGCAGACGTCACCAAGGCAATCATAGGCGCCGACTTCTTGGCGCATTATAACATCTTGGTAGACCTCAAAAGTCACCGGCTAATCGATGGGCTGACCCAACTGTCTTCGCCAGCGTCGCCAGCGGCCGAATCAGCAGCAATGATCGCCTCAGTGAAGTCCGTAGGAGGCAACACGGAGTACCACGAGATACTTCGCCAGTACCCGGAAGTCACGCGGCCTGCTGGAACACAGAAACAGGTCAGTCACGGTACCGAACATCACATCCGCACTACACCAGGTCCGCCTATCACTGGACGACCTCGCCGTCTTGCACCAGACAAACTGAAGGCAGCACAGAGGGAGTTCGAGGCTATGCTGGCTAACGGCACAGCACGGCCGTCAGAGAGTCCGTGGTCGTCCCCACTTCACCTCGCTCCTAAGAAGGACAACAGCTGGCGGCCATGCGGTGACTACAGGGCACTCAATGCCCGTACTGTTCCGGACAGATACCCCATCCCGCATATACAGGACTTCTCACATCAGCTGGCTGGCAGCCGAATATATAGCAAAATCGATCTCATTAAAGCATACAATCAGATACCAGTCCAGCCAGCCGACGTTCACAAGACAGCGATCACAACACCTTTCGGACTGTACGAATTTCCATTCATGACCTTTGGCCTCAGGAATGCCGCTCAAACGTTCCAACGGTTCATGGACGAGGTGCTGCGCGGGCTGCCGTTCTGCTACTGTTATTTAGACGATATTCTCTTGTTCTCAGAGACAGCAGCCCAGCACACCGAGCACCTGCATCAGCTTCTGAAGCGGTTATCCCAGTATGGAATTATTATTAACTCGGCAAAGTGTGAGTTTGGCCGTACCACCATAACTTTCCTAGGACACGAAGTATCCGAAGAAGGTGTTCGCCCGCTGCAGGAGAAGGTGCAGGCAATCCAGGACTTCCCAGCTCCCAAGACTGTCAAGGAGATGCGTCGCTTCCTGGGTATGTTCAATTTTTACCGCCGCTTTGTCCCAGATGCCGCTCGCTTACAAGCGCCACTCAACGTAGTTCTGGCAGGACCTAAAACAAAGAGAACACAAACAATTAATCTATCGCAAGAAATGCTAGACGCTTTTAACGCTTGTAAAAGTGGCTTATCTGGGGCAGCTCTGCTTGCTCACCCAGAGCCCAACGCCGAACTCGCGATATTTACAGACGCTTCAGACACTTCTATGGGTGCAGTATTACAGCAGAAGGCAGGTGTCACATGGAACCCACTAGCATTTTTCTCTAGGCGACTGTCAGCTTCACAGAAAAAGTATAGCCCTTATGACAGGGAGCTCTTAGCCATCTACGACGCAGTCAGATACTTCCGCCACATGGTTGAAGGTAGGCACTTCACCATTTACACGGATCACAAACCCCTGTCATATGTGTACGCACACAACCGTGACAACTGTTCACCGAGGCAATACCGGTACCTGGACTACATTGCTCAATTCACCACGGATATCAGGTTTGTCGCAGGCAGGGACAACATTGTGGCAGACGCGCTGTCGCGTGTGGAGTCGGTGGCAGTACCGGCGTGTAATTACACAGCTCTTGCACAGTCCCAAGAAACAGACCACGAGCTGCAGGGGCTCTTAAATAACAACAGCACGTCACTCAAGCTGTGTAAAGTGCATTTCACGGACTCAGGCACTGAACTATATTGTGATGTCTCCACTGGTAACACCCGCCCTTATGTTACAGAACCCTTCAGGAGGCAGGTGTTCCAAAAACTACACCAGCTGAGCCATCCCGGCAGACAGGCCACAGTCAAACTGATTTCTGAGCGTTTCGTTTGGCCTGGCCTAAAGAAGGACTGCAGGGCCTGGACCAGAGAGTGCGTAGAGTGCCAGAAGAACAAAATCTCGCGGCACACAACCAGTCCCACCTCCGCTTTCCCTGTCCCTTCCCAACGCTTCTCCCATGTCCACATGGACATAGTAGGGCCACTGACCGTGTCATCAAATTACAGGTACATACTAACTGTGGTCGACCGCTTCACCCGCTGGCCTGAGGCGTACCCCATCGCGGACATCACAGCGGAGACATGCGCCCGCACTTTCATCACCGGCTGGGTGTCCCGCTTTGGCTGCCCCCAGCGCATCACTACCGACAGGGGCAGGCAGTTTGAGAGCAAGCTGTTCCACACCATCACGGAGACCCTCGGTAGCCAGCACCGCCCAACCACAGCATACCACCCAGCCTGTAATGGCATGGTGGAACGCCTACACCGCCAGCTGAAGGCAGCCATCCGCTGCCACACAGACACCAACTGGACCGAAGCACTACCCCTGGTGCTGCTCGGCATCCGCAGCGCCTGGAAGGAAGACGTCAAAGCATCAGCGGCAGAGCTCGTTTACGGCGAGCCCCTAAGACTCCCAGGCGAGTTCATCGCCCCCACACTCACCAGCACAGTCGACTACACCGACTTCGCGTCAAGACTCCGGCATCACATGGCGAAGCTGTCTCCAGAACCGGCGAGTCGACACGGCAACAAGCCGTTCTACGTGCCCGACAGCTTGTCAACTTCGTCTCATGTATTCTTGCGACATGACGCCGTTCGCCGACCGCTAGACCCGCCGTACACCGGCCCCTACAGAGTCCTGCAAAGAGGCGACAAAACGTACCGTATTGAGGTAAACGGAAAGGAAACCACAGTAACCGTAGATCGGTTGAAACCCGCTTACCTCAATAACGCAGACTACAGTCCCTCCGGTGTAACCAAGGCACCAACGGTCGCAAACACAGCACCAACGCCACCGCAGCCCACCGTCGAGAAGAAAACACGCTCCGGCCGCACCGTTCGCTTCCCGGACTACTATCACCCGTAGCTAAGTAGCCACGGTCTCAGGGGGGGAGTAGTGTAGCGGTCACAGCTACACCGGAATTCGTATGAATTCGTAATATTAATTTAAACTTTTTATAATTGTAAACACTCCACAATACAAAACTTTTCCTTATTGTCCCGTTACACCGAACTGTCAAATTTGAACAAACGTCAAACCAAAGACCAAAAAACTTCAAACACAAAACACGATCACTGTCTGTGGGTGAAAACTAACATATTTTATTAGAAGTATATTTACATATTTATTTAGTTGCTATATTTACATCACACATAATATTTATTTACAAATTCAACAATACGCATAATTATTTACACTATACAAAATATAGGCTTAAAATTGTAATGTTCTGGTCGCTGCCTTTCCGAACGCAACTTCGGGCGCGTTCGGCAAAGCTCGGCTTTCATCGGAGCATATGACTTGCCTAATAGCGATAAAGCATCGTCATGTAGATCAGTACTCGTTTTGACCTCCCGAACAGTACACGCTTGAACTTACAACCAAATCTAGACTTGCTCGTAGACCTAAGTTCTGCTAGTTGACTCGATATCGTCTTCTTAGCTTTTTGTCTGTGTCCAGTAATTTCCCCGCTGTCGTCTTAACTTAATTGTAGCCTTAAGCGACTCAGAAGTGTTGAGAAATTAATTATACAAAAATAACGTTCAAACCACCGTTTCATTTCGCCATTTTGCTCTATACACTTCAATGGTAAAAAAACCGACGTAAGCTGGCCGCACATACCTACTATTAAGACCGTATACTTTGCTCCACCTGCGCGAGATCAGACTTCTCACAACGACCGTGCGACATACGTTATGTTGGTATTTGGCATCATTACATCCTGAACTGGTACTGTCACTTAAGTAATCTCGTCACCCGAACGCGCAAACTCATCTCTATCTATAGGAAATTCCGTTGTTTCAACTGACTCGCAAATACTTATAATGCTTTATTATTCACTCTGTCAGTCTCTTCTCCTATATTGTTTGCCAGCTTGGGGTGGCGCATGCAAAACATACTTACTGAAATTAGAGAGAGCTCAGCGAGCAGTCCTCAAAGTTATGTTTTGCAAGCCCTATATATACCTTTTGAACTGTTAAGAGAAAGCAAGGTTTTGACAGTGAGATATTTATATGTGCTACAGTGTGTATTAAGGAAACATCGGCTGCCGTACACATTAAGAACTAAACTTCGCGCAGACATTGCCTTTCCACCAGTTAGACATAAAACCACCTTCGCAAAACACCAATTCGCCTACCTCAGCTATACAGGATGTAAAAAGACCCTTAACGTAAACGAAAACTACATATTCTACTATTTGTTTTTCTTCTAGAACATACCTGGGAATTTACTGGTTTTGGAGATATTGAGTAAGTTAAGTTGATAGTGCAATATTTTTTTCGCATTTTTTTTCAAAATTGTATTCCAAGTAAAAGAAGTATTTTCCCAGCATTATTTTTTGGTTAAAGTTACTTAATTATGTACAGATTATGTGTGGTTATCGGCTATGTGATCGGTCTTTTTACACTCTGTATTCTCTACAATAAAATCGATAAATTTCATACACATTTATTATTATCACAAATGCAAAAACATGGTTAAAGAATGGCAACTTGAGAAATCATATAATGAGACCGAAAAACTTCTCTTCCCTCATGCTTAAGTCAGATCTCCTCTTATTCAAGTATCTATAAACACAAACACTCGTACACACTGTCCACTTTCACACACCTACCACTGTACCACACCTACCAAGACACACCACGCCAAACACACTCAGCACTTTCACATTACTTACTCATACACAACACTTCTACCACGACTTACTTACTCTCACCCAACACACACTTTAAAGTTTTTACTTTTATTGTTAAAATACATATAAATAATAATTGTTGTGCTATGTTCACTAAGTTACTGGTGAAAACAGTTTTTGTATAACATTTTAACATCTATGTTTACCCCTACAGAATCACTGGCCCAAGTCACAGGCTATAAACCTAGTTTGAGAGCCAGGAGATAATACCCAATGAACCTTTTGTGGTACCATACTACTATACTTGTAACATATGTAATATTTTTTACTGGAAATAAACATTATTATTAATAGAAAAAAAAAGCATCTTTAAGACGATACTGACAACGTTTTTGCTTTTTAAAAAATGAATTGGTGAAATAATCATGACGATGTTGACCACCTTCCAGCTAGAAGTAAAGACGCATAATTATAGGATCAAAATTAATGGAGGCTTCTCTACATATATAACATACGTTGTCTTAAGAGAAGATAAGACAATTCTTTATTTGTCTTAAACATAGAATGAATAAATAAATAATAAATCAATATTCCACAACTTTCACACAACGCCATTTAGTCCCAAGCTAAGCAGCTAGAGCTTGTGTTATGGGTACTAAACAGCTGATAAACATACTTATATATTTCTAAATACATACATATAATAGATAAATAAGATGAAGATGTCTGGTTTACGTGAAACTAATCACATTTCAATTTATATAATTAAAAAATAAATTAATTAATTTATTAATTCTTCATACAATCACAACAATCGTGTTATTTGTACCATTTTTGAAAACTACTTGAATGTAACTGCACACAAAATTTTCATAGTTTCCTTGATCTTTAAGATTAACTACTACTTCATCTGCTAAACGAACACGTGAAATTAAATTATGAAGATCCAGATTTTAATACTTACCATCAGGCTGGCCGTAAGCTTGTTTGCTACCGTCGAAGTATAAAAAAAACATTATAAAAAAAAAAAATAGACGTCCAAGTATCTTTACCTTGTCACAATATTTGCTTGTATTTAAAATAGCTGAGGATGTTTTAGATACGATTAGCAATTCGTTAATAGCTTCAATAGTGATGCATTGTCGTACGAGTGTAAATCATTAATCAAAACAAAAAAAAAATCGTACCTTCAAGGATTTTTGTTGGTACAACTCAGCAGATGTAGGTTAAGAGACACACGCCCGAGACGGCCGACGACAAACAATTTACACAATTCACAAATCCCTGTAACGTTTCTTGGATCACCTTAAATAAACTGTTTGCATGATTGTGATTAACACCTTGCCTTCCAATGAAACTCCGAGACATCGCATTGTCAATAAAATGGAATGATATTTATAGCTCAAGTTGTAACTTCAGAGCATAGACGTTCAGGACTCGTCCTGCCACCAACACATCCTTTCTTGAGTTCTTGTTTAAAAAAAAAACATTTAAAAAATGATGAAAATTGTAAGTGATTTTTGTAATTGATAACTTTCATTTTTTTTTTTCATTTAAAAAAACTGATTATTGCATTTCATACATTACAATTGCAGGTCGATTAAGAAAATGTCACGCAGTGAAATCTTGACTGAAGTTAATTGTCAATGCTTAGCATGAGTTTTGAACGACAATTACGTTTTCCACTCACATTTTCACGCGATGAATTTAACAGAATCGACCAAATGTTCTGTTTAGTGACACTTATAATAATTCTAAAGTCATACGAAAATTATGTTAACTAAGTTAACCTTAATTAAATGTTCTAGGTACTCCTAATAACACCTGTATTATCTTTACAGACTTTGTTCGCCCTAGCCGTCATTGCAGTAGCATGCGCCCAAGACGATGCTCCGGCCGTTGGAGCCGCAGCACCCGTTGATATCCTCAAGCAAGTCAATGATGTGGAGGGAGATAAGTACAACTTCGAGTAAGTAATTAAAAGCATATTTTACCGTCTCAATTCTTAAATAACTAGATGTATGGAAGAAGAAGATATGATGCTCTTACCCCAAAGTTCCTTAAAGTTAGGTGATTGAATAACTATACTGGAAAACATTTGAAAATATGCGTGTTTCGACCTATTTGATAGACTAGCCTCAAAATTGCACATGCTTTAAAGAGATGTAAATGAACGAAATCATTTACTACACAAAATGTTGTTTATACTATAATAGTTTTACTATGTTATTCACAAACTTGCCAATCTATTACGGTGACGCATTTCTATTTATTAGTATTTTTAATTTTCACTGTAGTTCTGTTACAAAATTGTGCCTACCAATACTTTGAACATTTACTCATTAACATATTGATCAGAGGCATTGACATATAACCATTATTATTTAGTCGTAGTGATTATTTGATGTTTACTCGGTAAACATCAAATAATCATTGTCTTCTACATACAACTCGAGGAATTACTTAATCCATTGTTTGTAAAGGGACATCATCATTAAGATGACTTGTTTAATAACACTTGTTTATAGAATGTGCCCAAAACCTCATTTGAAGTTAAATATTTATTTTGCGGATTCGGGGTATACAGGGTTTTGGACACATGGACCTAATAATGCTACTTACCAACTTACAAGACTTTCTCAGGTAGATTAACACTTGAAAATGTCTTGTAGGTTTGTTGTTCAAGATCGAAATCAAAAATTCTGCCTTTCTAAGAATCTCGGAGTATAATGTTGCTATAACTATTTAAAACTCAAATTTTCTATGGTAAACGTGAATCGTAATCTTACTTTGGATTTTTCGTTACGAGTTTATATCTTTGAATACCACATAAAATATATTCGACTAAAAAATACTTTCTATTTTCTAGTATTATAGTTCAGTCCAGGTTTTTCCAAACTTTCCGCTTTACTGGCGCCATGTACGATTAAGGCAGTATAGACCACTGCCTTTTTTACCCTTTTGAGGAAGACCACATGAGTGTCATAATAAATATATTATTTATACCTATCTCATTCTTTTATTTATACCTATCGCAGATTTGAGACCAGTGACGGCACCTCAAGACAGGAAACTGGTGAGTACAAGAACGACACCGAGCAGCAGGGTCTTGTCGTCAGAGGCAGCTACCAGTACGTCGCCCCCGACGGCCAGCACATCTCAGTCACCTATATAGCTGACGAAAATGGATACCAGCCCACCTTAGAAAAAGCTGGCGACCAGGCACCAGCTGCCGACCAGACAGCAGCTGTCGTTCAGGCACCAGCTGTCGTCCAGGCACCAGCTACCGTCCAGGCACCAGCCACCGAACAGGCACCAGCTACCGAACAGGCACCAGCTACCGAAGCCTAAACTCAACTCAAAAACACCTCCGATATAAATCGTACAGTTACTTCGTGTAAACCAAATATGTACAGAATTCCTCTGGTCCTTATCACTGCCAAATAAAGCTGCCACTGCCTGAAATAAGGGTTAAATATGATTCTTATTTTCTTAATCAATTTTAATTTTGGTTATCCACACAGCCATTCGAAGAATTAAAATGACTATCTGCTACAATTCTCTGACTGTAGCACATTCATAGTCATCAGATCATATTTTCGGTAATTAAACTTCCACTGTGCCCTCCCTAACCAATTCTGGTCCTAGAGGCCAAACTCAGCCGAGAGTAGTATATTACAGGTCAAAAGTACAGCGTAAAGCACACACATTTGTACACTGTACAGCTGCACTCTCTCTACCCTCTCATTGTCCAAAAAGACACAACCGGTGAGAAATCCGAACCGACAGCTTAATGCCTAAGCACGATCATCATACCGTCAATTTTTGCACTGCAATTGAGAAATCTTAAGTAGAAAAGCTAAATAACAATCGACCACGAGACCAATGAGACACTTGGTCATGCATCTTATAAGGATCTTAAATCTTGTAACAAAAAGATTTTTACAACCATTAATTAGGATTAAAATCTAGTTTTTCTTTGTAAGTCAAGTAGGGCAAAGCATAAAAAGAAGTCAACAGTTTTTCTATACAGTCAATGATTAATGATCCTGGAATCACTTAAAGAGCAAACGAGTCATCGTAGTATATTGATTTGGTCCTTTACTTGATATTAAATTAATAAATTACTTATTATTTTGAATGCTTCTTACGAAACGTAAGGCCTGAGTAAAAACTAAAGACAAAAATTACACCATCAAATGTCCGCGTTCAGTACTAAATAAAACCTTTACAGTCAGTCACAGTGCCTATAGGTATGTTTTCTGTAAAATTAATTTCGTATTATTTATTACTAATTAAGCGTTTACGAAACTAAATAGTAAATGAGTAGGTAATAAAATAGTTCACCTTCTTTTCAGTCACAATGTTGTTGAAAAAAATCCATTTATTTTAACGAAACTCCTTTCATCTTCGGTGTAGACCGTCACCATGTTTAACCCTGGAACAACAAATAAGTGCTATTAATACTTCAGTTTTCTTAATCAGTTATAAAGATGGAGACGTTTTAAACATTTAAAAATCATATATTAACTTTCATCCGTATTAAGTCAGATCAGCTTTGGATTGTTCGGAATAATCATCTTTAAAGAGATTCATAGTAGCATTAATAAAAAAACATAAATTCTTAGTTAATTGAATCAAGACAACCAAAAAGCCAAGAGCACTTACTTGGTAAATGTCACCATGAAAACTGATTGGATTGTTTCAAAAGCGCCTAAAAATACTCTCGTAAGAACAAACATCCTCAGATTAAGTGCCTGCTAAAATACTGTCGGCACGAACTTACTAAATGAAACTCCACGACAGAAAGCGGCGACAATGATTCAAGGCACACGATAGCGCAAGTTAGTGACGAATTTTGACGACTTATTTGAGGTAAATATAATATAGTTTCCATGAGCCAGACTTTTTATTCCCTATTTGGACAGTGTAACAATTTTACGGATACAATAGAAATAAGCGTTTACAAGATACATTTCGCCAGAAAAAAATCGCTTGGTTTCTATTACTATTAAACAGAAATGAAGCTTTATTCTTTTGATGGCTATTATAGTCTAGACTGGTCTTAGAAACCCAGACAGACTAGCAAACCAATACAGTAGTAAAGCACACCAAAGAAATTTTAGTTGATACAGACTGTATCATTTCAGTGGGGTTTTTTAGTCAGAGTTGCATCAGTAAAATAAAGATAGTTTCGAGCGTAGTTTTCTTGTTCTCCTTTGCAACATTTTTTATCAGATTTACAGACGCCAGCACATCAAGTTCCCCAATGTGTCTAATTTCTATGATCGTTTTACAACTTTATGTCAAACAGAGTAAGGTTCATATTCAATTGGGAAAGTTTGACAAATTGGGGTAACTTGATGTGCTGGCATCTGTACACTATGAACTGTGATGGAATGATTATAACGAGGCACAGACGAAATGATTGAGGTCATTACAAAAACATTTGTCCTGGGTGGCAATACCACCCACGACCTCCGGTATAGCAGTCAGGGCCACTAGCTACTAGACCAACAGGCTAGTCAAATGTAAAAAAAGTTTGATTTCTTATCACGGCATTATAGTAATATCACTTTTAAAATGTTATCAGAAGTTGTGAATGCAAGAAAAGTTAATATTTATGCTTATTGTTACTAAGATCATCAAGAACTGATTTATATTGCATTCCTTTTACTTCGTATGATGCTATCATTATCACTAGTTTTATTTTGTCTTACATTATTAAATACTGTCTGTGTCTTTTTCTAACTTTTTGTAATAGACTTCTTTAAAGATTTTCTTTAAATGTCATTAACTCCGTCGTTATAATATTTAATTCTGTAAGCAGATCGTATGGGTACCCAAATCCGTTCCTATTTAAAAACTTTTGAAACGTACCTATTTTTCATTTGTAATTTTGCTAACGCGTAGTTTGTTATAAATGCTAGTAACAGGACTGGGAGAGATACCGAACCTCGTCATTCTTTGACGGCACTTATCAATATATACCTAAACTAAAAACTTGCGTATAGTGTTACTAACAATATGTGTACACGATGACACAAAGCGACTAAGTAATTTGTCACGTGTATTGGGCAAGTGCAAGTGTCAAATAATATAAAAATCAACTATGCTAACTAGCGTCAAAAGTGTCCTATAAACTTGTTTTGTTTTACGAGTTTAGAAATAAAATGTTAGCATATTTTTCAGTGTTTTTTCTAGCACCCTGTCAAACTAAGTATCTGGACTTTAAGTCAAAGTTCTAACTGTTTCAAATAAAAAATAAAGGCACTTTTGAACGTCAAAATGTATAAGAAAAATTTAGAAAATTTATTGTAGGGCCAATGTGCTGGCCGAGGGATGACGTATTTAGTTGTAAAACATTCGCAAAATTAACGCAAAGAAAGAAAATAAATGCAACGTTTTTGGTAACGGAATAGAATAATGTATTTTCAGTACAAAATAGTACAAAAGTACAAATATTTATGAATTACTGCTGGGCGGGGACGACACGGATGGTGGGCTTGTATCCCTTGTCGTCAGCGGTGAATGTGACCTGGTATTCTTCACCGTCAGGAGTGAGGTACGAGTACGAGCCCTTGATGGAAATTCCTTGCTTGTCGCCTACGGTGATCAGGCTGCCTTCTTCCTGCCGGGATACGCCGTCACTTGTCTTGAAACTGAAGGACAAAAATTTTGTAAGTAAGCTCATGGTTTAGTTATTTACATAGCTGATGTTCGTAATAGATTTTCCTAAAAACTTAAAGTAAGTAATAGATTTTCCTTAAAACTTAAAGTAATAAAATATAAATGCCTAAATGTTTTGGGTGGAAAGGACTTCGACACACAACGTGATACCATAATAAGTTAAGTGAAAGAAAAAAGAAAGGTCCAGAATCATGTACAAGACAATAATGAATTAATTTCCTGATTAAAAGTACTTACTCGAAATTATATCCATCAGGATTAACTAATGTTCTCTCTGTTAGAATCTCAGCAACTGGTTTATCTTCAGCGACCACTACGGCAGCGAAGAGAGCAAACATGAACAGTTTCTGAAACATAGATACGTGTTATAGATAAGTATTAATTTTATTTATTTTATTTATTTATTTATTTTAATACTTCAAGCACACTAATGTACAGAGGCGGACTTAATGCCATAGGCATTTTCTACCAGTCAACCTTTAGGTGATGCAGAGAAAAAGAGTATTAATCGATCGTTGTTGTTTATCATTTCGTCACGAACACTCTCTAGCTGCAAAGGTTGATAAGCCACAACAGCATTGTAATGTAGGGTTTTCCACTCATTGAAGAATAGTCTGAAAAAGACTTTCTACCCATCCGATTCGCTCCGCCTACTAAAAATTTTCCATCTTGTCACATGTGGCATTGGCTAACCATGGTATCTTAACAGACTCTGGACAGTGGACAGGAGTTGTTCAAAGCATAGAAAACCTGCTAAGTGAAATTTAACAGAGTACTCCAGTCTGGTAACATGCAAGTGTGGTACTAATTCATGAACGAAGAGGTCCCATCGTTCGTGAAGTAGCACCACGAGCAGTGCGATTCTGGTAAAATCACCGCGTGACAATGTAGGCGAATCGCACTGTCATTCCATACTAATGCTAGGCATTGACAGTACACTTCACTCAAGTTTTCACGGCCTGACTTGTACTGAATCGACCGGCAGATATCATGCGCCGTAGGCAAGGATATCTGCACTAGATTTGATGGTTGCTTCAGATAGCTCCAAATTAGTCGCTAATCTCTGGGCTGATTGTAATTCATCTAGAGAACTCATTTCACTCGCACCACACTTATTTCTTGCCCGCTGTTCAGATGACCATCAAAACGCTAAGAAGAATATCGGTGGTTGTGGAAGTCTTTGCTTGAGGCCATTATGTCTAGCAGAGGACGTCAAGAACGAACAAAATTATATGTCATGCCTGCAGTAAAACAAGAGAATTTAGGACCTCATCTCGCTTAATCTTCGCGGAATACAGACGTGATGTTATAATCTGCTACAGATAAAAGCAAATGATGTTTGTGAGTTTACTAGCTTTTACGGACAACGAACGCTCCGGGTGTTGCCCGGTTTCAGTAATTATCCCACTGAAACGTTCTACCCGTATAAAAAGTATCTTACCCAGGTCTATTTGTTTTGTATATAGCATAGCAGAGACAAACTTTAAGCTTTATTTTAACATGATAAAGAAACCTATTTCCTTAATCAAGGTCCAATTCATCTCTATGCCACAAGTCATCAAAATTGGTTCAATGGTCTTGTATTGAAAAAGTAACAGGCAGATATTAATTATTTGTGTTTCTAACTTACCAGAGCAAACATAGTAGAGGTGATGTTATCCAAATAAGCCGAACACACAAATGGAAATGATATAAAAAACAAGTGAAAATCTCCTTAAATACATTTATTGTTTGTGAAGTTACATCAATTCTAGAAGTGCAGTAACTAAGGTGATAACAAGAATCAGGTTATGAAATGTGGCAAACGCAGAAATTTACACACAGCAAACTGGGCAGCTGTTTGTCTTCACAATAAATACTCATTAACTCATGTGTGTGTTGATTGAGAAATAATTTGTTTGAAATGTGTTTCTTTTAAAAAATCCTGGAGAGTTTACCAAGGTACAGACGCCAGTATCTACCTACTTACATCAAGCTACCCCAAAATGTAAAATTTTCCCAATTAAACATGAACCTCATTCTATTTGGTATAAAGTTGAAAAACTATCAAAGAAATTTGATACATTGGGGTAGCTTGACGTGCTGGCCTCTGTACATTTTTCATGGAAGGTTCATAAGTAATCACCCTTAACCGTTCATTGGAATAAAAGGTAGGTACATTTTGAACATTTCGAAACTCATTTTAACTAAAGCTTTAAATTTAATCTGCATCTCTATTTGTCTGACTATATAAGAAAAGAAAAGGTTTCCTCCCTAGAATACTACAACTTGCATACAAAAGTTATACATAAACAGGGCAACTCCACGGAGTTGCACTGTCAAACTTGCTGGATCTCACGAAGAGAATATCGCGATATTCTCTATCCAGCAAGTTCATAGAAATGGAACTATTGCTTTTCTTTTATTCTAGTAAATGGGTAGCTAAGTTATCCTAACTATTAATAAAACTATAGTGTGCGTTATATGTCCAAGATAAATTAAATCATAATAAAAGTACGTAGCGACCAAACATTGTAACAGAAAATATGAAAAAACGAATATTATTCTATTTAGAAGACAAATATTAGCACTCATTATTGATAAATCTTAAGCATGGAGTTCTTTCGCAGAAGTTATAGACGATTTCCTTGGAAACAACATATCTCCAAATTACAAAGCCATTGCATGGTCAAAAATTATAAAAAAAACTGGGATGCAATATGGGTGTCAAACTTCATCTTCTGGATTCCCGTAGGCTTTACCCGAAAATTTTCGAGTTATCAGCGAGAAACAGGGAGAGAGGTTCCATCAAGACATAAAGGAGATGGAGAAACATTACCTAGGAAAATGAGATATTAGCATGATGGCTGATTACTGCTGGAAAATCTGCTGGATGAGGGACTTGCTTACAGAAATCCAAAAAAAAAAAGAAAAAGATTTAAAGTGTTGAAAAATAAAATGACAAAAAAAAACTTTCAAATTTTAATTTCAGGGATAGAACACACTTCTTCCCACATCTAATAATTATTGTTATAAGTTATACAATATACATTTTAAATTATTATTCTAAATGATTCAATCTAAGACATGCAGTGATTATATTGGTTTAAGGTTTTTGAAAACAGAATGGAAAATTCATAAATCTTAAAGTAATGTCGGTCGATTTTGATTAATTTCAAGTTTTAGGTACATATCAAATGTGATAAATTTCGTTACTTTAATTTACTTTAAATAAAAAATCTAGTCAATAAATAAAAATATTTGTCCAGTCTTTTGTTATCGAAATATATTCGAGCTAATACTTAAAATAGCATTCAACTGCCGGCGATGTATTACGATAATTTCTTAATGATTGTCCTGTAGCCTCTCTTGCCCGCCTTGTACGTCATTTGGTAGAGATGTCCTTTGGCGTCGTACCAGCGAACTGCGCCGGCGACGTCTAAGGCAGCATCTTTGGTGCCAGGGTTCAGTATTGCTCCTTCTTCGCTTCTAGACGAACCGTCACTGCCATCGTAACTGAAATTAAAGAAAATAAATGTTTAAACAGAAGTTAAGAGGTTGAGCAAACCGCTTCGTGCTTATTACTAGGTACACGAAAGGTAACAGGCGCCGCAGCGCCTGATATTTTATTGTCGATCTTACGTAGGATTTTACCGCTAGACATATTTGATAGGTGCAAGTTTTCGGTGTCTAATCACTGCAATTAACATGAGCACATAAGTATTATGATTGTGATAAGTTTGTGACAATAATTAATAGATCTAATGTATGAACAATAAAATGAATGAATGAATGATGTATTTATTTGCGAGTAGGTATAATCAACCTAACCTAAACTGTCAAATATTCCCAATTGAACATGAACCTTATATAAGAAATTTGATACATTCCGCGCCATTTTGCCCAATGGGTTCCATCATAGACCTATTATTTATAGACGCTGCAACTTATGAATTTATATATTATTAGATAAGAAAATGTATTATTAGATTTCTGATACCTTTTATATCTGGTCTGCAAATGGTAGGTATATCTGCGTTATCTACGTCAATTATTTCAAAGTCAAAGTCCAGTCATAACATTTCATATATCTTAGCATGTCTTTATATAGCGACAGACAGACACCCACGGGCACACGCACACCATATATTTTCTTTATTATGAAGAAAACTAGTTTATTAAATAAACACCGAAAATGTACGTCCTTGACTTTTAGGTGCCACGTCAATTTCCTTATAGAGAATTTTAATCGGCCTTAAATTAAACGAGGTCGAACTAACTTTGAAATCCTAGACTGCTAAGTTATTCCACGCAATATTATGTTTTACATACATTCTTTTGCTTAGGTGTTCTACGTATTTTGAAGACTAGGTACTCAGAAAAGTAAATACCTAATGTTATTTGAAGGAGATTGTAGAAAAAGTTTGTGCATCTTTACTTTTCATTTTAAAAGCAAGTACTTAGTTTAAAAATGCAAAGTTTGTACACCTATGTCACTGCTTTAAATTGTTCTCTGTTGTAGACTTAGTGTGCGTTTCCACCAATAAGATTATTTTATTTTAAAAGAGCTTAACAATAATCCAGGGGTTCAAGTCTACTATTGCAACCGTGTCTCAATGACCGGTCAATAATCGGTTTTTGACGTATAACGTCAAATTTATGACACATTCCCATACAAAAACTGTCAAAGTTGTCAAATATTCGATCAATGACCGGTCATTGAGACACGATTGCAATGGCAGACTCGAGCCCCAGGTCTTTTACAATGAAAACAAGGGTGACTCGAGTAAAGTAAGAAAGCCATAATGTTTTTACGAGAAAAGCTATGCCTTTAAGGTAACATCAATGTTGTTCCATTAGTCTATAATATATGTATATGAGGCTATCACAAATCAGTGAGATCCCGTCCTTCAGACTGGGATAATCCTGGATCACAAAAGGCAGTGTTCTTCAGTAGGATGTAGGTATCTAATATACTCGTATATTGTAATGTGCGAGCGATGCAAGGAATGTTAAAAAAACACGGATTAGAGTATGTTGTTTATCAATCAATCAAAACTTTATTTCGAACAATAGTCCATATGGTTTAGTAGCGAGTACTTAGGAGGTATGTTAGTACGACATAAAAGAAAACAATCTTACACACCAGTCTAATTAATCAGTTCAAATTACTCGTTTATACAAACGCTAGCATATCAAGCTACTCTAAGCTGCCAAACTTTCCCAATTGAACATTAACCTTATTCTATTTGTAATAAAGTTGAAAAATCTTCAAAAAAATTGACACATTTGATAATTTGACAGAGGTAGATTGTTCCTCGTACTGCTTTGGCGGAAAGGGTTTTATTGTTTCACAGCTATGCTACGTCTAAAAGCACTAGTCAGATATCTCGAACAAATCTTTGGTGAAAATGAAATCTGAGTATGTTACCTATTTTCAAAGTGCAGTCGAAGTTACTAGAATGGTTTGAAAAACTTAAGTGCTCTTATACGATAGCATTGACCTTCCATTTGAAACCTTTTACTTCAGTAAATAGATAAGGACGATAAATTTATTGGCATTACATACTATCTAAACACTACATGGGTATTAGGTAAAGTTTGAGCGAAGATTAGTCATACCTACAAAATTCCGACATTAGAAAAAACAACATGTAATCCGAAATACGATATTTATTTATTGGAGAGTTGGAACGACAAATATTTGGTATGTTTATGAGAATGACGTATTAGCTCAAAATAAACTTTAATATTATAGGATATATTCGAAATATCCTCTTCACACATACCATTCTAGACAAAGTTCAATAACCATCACGTTAGCGTGAAATTCCGAGAATTGTCACGTGTTAATTAACACTAAGTTTTCAGAGTCATAACAGCCAATACGTAAATCACACTTAAATATTTCAGATTTATTAAAAAATAAAATCAAACTGCAAGCAATTATTATATTTATAACCAACACCGGATATGGATGAAAAACCTTCTCACATTTTATCAGATTGCATTAAGTACCTACTTATGCACGAAAAACAAAACGAGTTATCCCGAATTAAAAGAAAAAACAACTTGTAACTGGTACCGAGAATTAAGTGAAATTCGACCTCAATAGTACTTCGAATAATATTATTTCCAAAAAAACTTAAGTACTGTAATTGAGGGCTTGTGCCCATTCGAATAACGGAGATGTAGGGGCAGATGAACCGCTTTCGGACGTTCAACTTAAAGGAGGCGTACAGCATACGTTTTTGTACCCCACACGACAATGTTACATGTTACCATTCAACTTTTTTTACAACAATAAACTGACATGACTGACGTTGAATTTTTTAAGAGGCTTTTGATTTTATATGGATTAGAGATCCGGGTTCGATAAGAGCCCTCATTTATCGTTTGATCGTATTATTAACTTGGTTATGGATTTAACTAAAGCAATAGGGAGAATGTTAGAAAATGCTACCTATTTTTTAGAAAATTGAAAGCGTTGCAGTAAATGCTTCCAGACCAGAGAAGTTACATTTCAATTTATTTTTCTTAAGTAAAACGTTTATGTTCACAATATTCTTATTGGTTTCCTTTTTGTTATCTAGGTTCTAGGATCTTCATGTTTTAATCATGTTAATGTTAAAAAAGATTTATTAATTTGCTTAAAAAACATATAAACTAACATTTCTATTCAGTGAAATCGTTATTTATGTTTGGCGAAATTATTTAATGAGTGTCCCTTTTATTCAAAACAGGAAATAACTGCTAAATGCTTATTCATTGCTATATACCTGTGAATATTATCAACATTACGAATGATTGATATTGTCAACAATATTAATCATTAAAACAATATCAAGCAGGCACCGTTAGAATTGTTGACATAAATATAAAAAAAGTAAATACATTTTGGATACTATATCTGCTCTCAATTGTGTTTACTAATGAACCTAGCCGCATTAAATATAATAAAGGTAAGGTAAAGTCGCTTTGCCATAACCGACCAAGTTAAAATAACTCTTTTTAAGGCCTACTGCCAGAGTTTGTATACCGGTAATCTATGGGTCCATTTCAACAAAAGGTCGCTTGACGTCCTGCGCGTTCAGTATAATAATGCCTTCAGGGTGTTGTTGGGACTGTCTCGCTACTGCAGTGCGTCGGGAATGTTTGCGCAAGCTCGTACCGACGAGTTTTACGCGGTTCTTCGCAAGAAAAGTGCCTCGCTACTCAGGAGAGTCGCAACAGCATCCTGAGAACTGTAGCGGAGAGTTATAGCTCTCCAATTGTAGTTTGGATTGAAAATAGGGTAATTTGTACTAACCCTAGATAATAAGGTATTTAATATTGTTACTAACACTTTACGGATTTATGTCCGAAATAAAATAAATATTATTTTTATTTTTTTGTTATTATAACAATTGTTTTCAAAGTACAGATAACATATTACCCAGATTACCTCGTCACTGGGTTGTGGAGGTTAGAAAGATAGTCGCTTCATGGAAAATATTGGTACTTTAGCTGCATCTGGTTAGATTAAAAGCCCTATCATCGCAAATGGCTAGACAGATGATGGCGATAAAAAAATAACTCGTAATCACACAAATAATATAAAGACGAAAGTTTGTGAGTGAGTATGTTTGTTACTTCTTCACGTCTAAACGGCCGAAGCGATTTCAATAAAATTTGGTATGGAGTTAGCTGAAACCTTAGATTAACACGTACGTTTATTTTATCCCTGTATTGCCACGGGAACAGGACCTACGCGGGTGAAACTGCGTAACGTCTGCTAGTAACTTCATTTGTCATTATACATGCTCAATAAGTAAAACAACAAGGTACAACATATCATAATTTAAAAGTCGGTATTGGTTTAATGTGCATTACTTCATATATTGCTTAAATGTTCAATTCATTCAATGTCATATTTTTCCAATTTACCATGAAACTAATTCTATTTGTAATAAGGTTGAAAATCAACCAAAGGAATTTGACACATTGGGGTTGCTTGATGAGCTGGCCTCTGAACTACATCCGCGTTAATGCAATTATTTCATGATTGACGCCTTGCATGTCGTAAAGTACTGTGTATCTGATGATATCATATTTTTTTATAAATTCTATTTAGTCATTCGTAAGTCATAGGTAATGTTAATAAATAATTATAATTATGTATTCCACTTTATGCAGTTACAAAGATAAGGTAGCCAGTGATTACAATCTTGCACTTAGATACGAGTTTAGATGAATTCTGAATAATTAGTTATGCCGATAATTGTTTCTCGTGTAGTTTTCCTACAAAGGTTTTTCAACATTCAGTATTTACTGTTTTGTAGCTGTTCTAGGTATATATTATTAGTCTTCTGTACATGAGGCGGAAACCTAATACCATGTATCGAGGAGGAGAAGCTTTAAGGACATTTTTTACGTTTTAACACGTTGGCTGCCATACGAGTATACTCGTAGTAACTTTTTTTTATGCCCATTGCCACCATACAAAATGGTAGGTACGAGTATACTCGTAGTTGGCAATGGAACCTAGTTTAAACTACGAGTTAACTCGTAGTATGGCAATGAGATAGGATTTTTATTACCTTATTAGCAACCAATTATTTTTATTACCAAACAGGGAATGTCCGGGATCGATCTTTCAGACCAAATGCTGTCATATATTTTTCAGCTCTTAGAAAGACGTTGTTTTGGTACAAAAAACTAACGATACACATTGTAGAAATCTACATTCACAACGCTTGCATGATCTATAATCAACAAACCAACCTTCCTCCGGAATAGAAATTGCATGCCCTTTCGTTCAAAGATGAAATTCATACCTACTCATAAAACATCTTTTAGGCGAAACATTTGCAAAGTAGGTATAGACATCACGAGCAGAAAAAACGAGAAGGAGTAAGTACTAAATTATTTAGAGCGTCTCTCTCGTCCACCACACAAAAAAACCAGAAACCGACGAAACCGTGTCGTGGTCTGCAGAAAAGAAAAAAAACGGAAAGAAACAATTTATTTACTGTTCGGTATGTCCTGAAAAAACTGCCTTATGCGTAGAAAATTGTTTTAAAATATGTCACTTCTTTTACTTTACACAGTGACGTACCCAAAAAAAAATCCATTAAACTTTTTTTCTGATTATATAATGTTTTACTTCAAATGCCAAAAAATCTAACCCCGCCCTCCGTTCACTGCCACTTGTCTAGAATTCGTTAGAAATCGCATACAATCAACTACGAGAATACTCGTAGTTGGCAGTGGGGCCCAGATCTTGTACTACGAGTATACTCGTAGGTTGGCAGTCAACGTGTTAAAGTTCATTTTTCAAAAAGACGTAGGTATTGCATGGGGTTCTTCAAAAAAGAAGTGAAGAGTTTTTACTGGGTCGACAATGCGCAAGCGACACCTCTGGTGTTGCAGACGTCTTTAGGCTACGGTAACTATTTATAAACAGGCGAACTGAAAGATTTTTTACTACTTTAGTAGTTAAAAATGATCTGAATGATGGAATGTGAATATGCAGCGTGTGAATATGCAGCATGTGAAAATGTCTGCAGGTTCCTAGTGTAAAGTGGTTTGTACAAATAAACATAAAATCTTTTTTTCAAAAGATGTGAGCTGGGTCAAACACACCATTAATATTTATGCGACGCAGTTAAAATTTCAAGTAAAAGTAAAATGAACAAACCAGCAAGTTCTATATGACTAGTCATAACTGTGTGCCAGTTCTACTAAGGGGTGTCGAGTTACCCAGAAACCGAGTGTAGGTACGGGTCAGATAGTCAGTGGCTCCATTAAAAACACTGGTTAACAGCTGCATTCGGTTAGACTGTGAGCCGACCCCAACATAATATAGTACGGAAAAGGTTGGTGTAGATGATGACGCTCGTAACTACATATCTTTATTTTTTTTCTATTCTTGTATTTTTCATGCTCATACTTTCTTCCATGCTAGAAATTTCCCTTGTGTCTTCGGTGCGTTCACAAAAAAAAAACAAAAATACAAAAATTTAAGAACCATGAAAAGTCACCATTCCAATATAACCCTATGAGATTATTCCTTAAATAGTAAATAAGTCACTTCTTTCATTTAAAGTTTGATTGGTTTGGTAATGAATCACGATTTTATACAGTTTAAAGTAAAAAGAACCATGTTTAAGCGCGATTCTACCCCGCATAAGGCTTTGTTGTGTATCATGTAAGTACTGTTTGAAAACAAATTAGCACTTGTATGATGATGTCGGCTAATTAACTGCAAATATAATACGATATCCGTATTTATCTACCAGGTATAAACCCGATAATGAGCACCGATTCCGCCTAGGTTTAAACAATTGGCCGCTATCCTTGCAGCAGAAAGTCAACAAACATCACGGAAGAGCGATTTCAAAATATTTGCTTTCCAAATAAACAGCGTTTTAGTGCCTATATACAGGTAAATCACGTATTCGGATTATTAGGTTACACCTGCACACGTAAGGACAATATATAAAGGTCAATTTACATAAACATGACATTCCATAGTGTTGGTCCGCAAATATTTACGTCGTCGTGAATCTAGTGATGGTCATGGGTGAGTCAGACGCGTTTGCTTTCCTTTTCGTTTAGTATTCAAAATGTTCTTGTCATTTTATTACTGAAGGTAAGCATTATACTCAATCCTGTTTGGCTTTTGATAAAAGTGAAAGATTTATAGTAGAAAATTCTCAACGAACGAACGTCGTTCGCGGGTTACGCTCTATCAAGTTTTGAGTTAAGATTTTGTCTAATTTTATACATTTTAACAATGCATGAATGACCAAAAAACAATGCAATTTAATTCAATTGTCTTCAAAAAATAAGTAAAATATATATATTGTGTATTCAACTTGAATAAATTTTCTCTCTTATGATACATGCTTCCTACATAGTTTAAAAGAAAAGGGTCTAAGTTTTGTAGTAGAAATGATATGTAGCCTTTCAACTTTTGTAAGAAAAATTATGTAAATTGTTAGTTTATCTTCCAATGTGCTCAAGCTGCGTCTACGAATGACTTTGATAAATAAATATTATCATTATCTTTATTAAATAAAATAAATGACATCATAATAAGACAGTGTAAGCCGATAAATGATTGAAAACATATTAAAGATTTGTCATGGAGTGGGAGGACATGTTCAACAAGATAGAGATACGGCTATTATAATTACATGTGTTCAAACATAAAGTCAAAGCATTTTAGATTTTTTGCCAGTCTAATATTAAAGTTAAGCCATGATGAATAGAACGATAAAAGTAAGCGGTTGACACGGTTTCAGAGTAGGTTTATTACATATAATTATTTTGACGAGTAACAAAATACTGCTATTATAATTGCCTGTAATTTAGTCTTTGTAATTATATCAAAACATAGATCAACATTTAAGTATTTAACTTTCTAATCAATCAATTCGCAAATGGGATGCGCGAGCGATACACGCACGTTTAGAATACGGATAGATAAAATACAAGGTATTGCAGTAGTTTTAACATTAGTACACATTAGTCGTCTGTAGTAGAGTATACATTTTACTGGCCTACTTAATTTCCTTTTTTTCCCTTTTTTCTTTTTTTCCTTTGGCCTGGCCTCTTTGTTTTCCGTTTCTCAGAGGAGGAATGGAACTAGATTAGCTAAAACGCACATTACGTAACCATCTCGCAAGCGATTTCTAGTATTCAGCTATCAGTAGGATTAACAAATAGAAGATGTCGTCTTTGTAATGTGATATGCCAGTTCGTACATCCTTGGATACTGTATGTATAGGTTGAATGCCACTTGTAGTCTGTTGCGTAAATAAGGCTCGGCTTTAGGTACTAGAAATTTATCTAATTATTTACTTGTGTTCGCCCGAAAATGATTTTCTTTTTCGCCTGAATACTAAACGAAATTTAGCCTATTTTAATTATCGGCCGAAAACAGTGCTTACAGGATTGAAAAACTTTCTTTATCTGGAGATTTTTGATTTGATCTAAGTACCTATATTTTCTTTAGATTTAATTTGACTGTTTGTACTTAAACTACCGAAAAAGTTGATTTATAATAAAATATATAATCTCAAGGCATTTATTTTTTCATTTTTTTCGCCCAATTATATTCTTCTTTCGCTTTAAAAAACCAAAAGCAAAAATCAACTGGAACCGACAAAATTTTGCAGGTGGCAAACTTATTCATAGTTATTTTACACATGAGGTAAAAGTAGTAGGTATTATTTTTATTGTTAGAGTAAAAAAAAAAATTGTCTTAACACATTTCATGTTTTTGAAAATAAAAGTGTGCTAAATATTTTTTTAGTGTACTGAGTTAAATGTTATTTTAATTGAGTTATAAGAATCGAAGTTTACGATTTATCTGCTTACAAACAGCTTTTCGGCTTGATTATAATTATCTATAATCACGATTCGAGAGAAATGGTCAATCAATTTTTTTCCTTTAGCACCTACCTAAGACGTCATTGATTAGTGAAACATTCAATAAGTCGCGGTAAAAGCAGCAAAAGATGATTTTTAAATATTTAACAGCCTTAATATGACACTAATTAAAAATAATCGTAGGTACTTAGGATCCTTCAGGTCTGAATCAAACAACACGATGACTAACGTATTCGGAGTTTCTTCCCAGAGTAGTTAAATAGAAAAACACCGACTTACTAATTTAAAAGTGTTCGTAAAAACCGAAGAGATTTAAAATACTATAGAGCGGGCATCTCAAGAAATGTCAAAGAAAAACTATGATACCATGTCTCAGTAATGCCATCTAGAATAATATATGAATATTGGAGCGGCAGCGGAGAGTACTAAAAAAACTCATAGACTTGTATCCAAGCAGGACACAAGTTTGGGACGAAAATTTTGATCGTTATGTCCGGTCTACAGGTATTGAATGACTTTGGTAAAAACCAATTCACAGAAGTACCTAAGTAATATCATTTATGAAACAGTCATATAAAAATATTTATTTTGCGATGATGAACCAAAGTCAGATAATTATTAATCAATATATCGCCCGAAAAAAAAATATCAAACAAAGATTGATTTGATTATTCTCAATTTTATTGAAATATGAGACAATATTATAAAATTGATGAAGTTTTCAAAACAATTTATAACGTTTTTAAATAAGTCATGTAACGGAGTCATTGACCTCAAAGGTTAAACCGTATTCTTTCTGAAGACATTGATAGAGCAGATAATATCAATGTATGACAGATGATTTTCTTTAAAAATATGTTAGTGATATTATTTTGTTAGATAAATTATTTAAAAATTTCTTAAAACGTCTATTTATCAAAACTTATGGCTAAATAAATGTGTGGCCATTTAAATGTACACAAATATCACGTTCGGGTCAAAATATTGATAACGCGACTAGTTATTAACAAAATACATGATTTTAGTTGCTATGTTTTTCAATTTACTCGACAGGTATATTAATTACACAGTCGTATAAATATTTCTCACATATACCTACACATTCATAGCTCGTTTTTAGTTTAAAAAAGCTAAACAGAAAAACCAACTCTCCTAAATTAATTAATTTTAAATAAGCAAATCAGGATTTTAAAAATGCATCAATAACACCCGATTATATAGACTACCTACTTAACTAAAAGTCGGAATGTTACCCGGATATAGATCGCATACCTTTAATAAGGTGAGATGTTACTAAAAAGCGAGCATGACATTTAACTTCTACTATTAATTATAATCATAACAAAAACTTAAAATAAATAAATAACTAAAACTAACAATAAATAACTACAAAGCGTCAAAATATTCTTCTGCATCGCTGCCAGCTCGTAAAGTGCCCATAAGACTGGCGGCATTGCCACGTTGAATGGCAATGCTTAGCCTCTGGCCAAAGTAGAGGCCAGCCCTTGGGTCACGGGAAGCGTCAACTAAACGTTTGCAGATGTCTTTGTAAAGAAGACGAGTACTCACTTAGACCCTGTATAGCTCTTCAAGTTGTTGTTTGTAAGTTTTTGTGGTGTACAATAAAGAATGTTCTATTTATTTATATTCTTACTTTACTCCCATTTTTTTTTTAGTTTTCCAACCAAAACTGACTGTGAAAGTACTTTTGACAGCGATACGTTTATTTCCCATAAGACCGCAAGTCAGTGGTCATCTAGCTGCTGGCCTATACACACCTACTTATTATAAAGCTACTTAAATGTGATTTGTACAGTAATGGGCTAATTGACAACATTTTACTTTTAGGTCCCTAATCTAAATTACATAAATATATTCGACAGATTTTTTTCTCTTTTTTAAATGTATGGGAAACTGCTTAGATTAAGTGCATTAAAGTTGAGGAGTGGGGGCTTGTAACGTCATTAACTAGCATAAACTGTACTGGCTAGTAACGTCATGCGACATTTTAACTCGATGTATCGCCGTTATTATTTGATTACGTGAAAAAAGAAAAAATACGTGTCGAATATTTTCTTGCTATCTAGATGAGGAACTAAAATGTTGTCCATGACACTATGCCCATTATTATTTACCCAGTACAATATTTAGGATTTAGTTCCTACATATTTCATTTCCATTATAGGCGCATGTTAAAAGATGTTACTTGTAACACGCAGTAAAAATAACGTTAAACTTCTAGTATCTGACCGATGAAGAAACAGAGTCCACCTTTTATCTGGTGATGAAATATCTTAAGACACCTTACGTAAGCTAAATTCATCATAATGACAAACTAGGATAGATCAATTTGGTGCCGCGAATGTTAAAGACATTTTGATAGATTGAAGATGCGTGCCTAATATTTATGTATCTAAGACTCATTTGTACCAGGCGGCTGGGGTGCAATGTATCAAGTGTCTAAGCGATAGACTTTACTTATGTATATAATATAAAAATGTTATGTTGGGTTGTGTACGCTTCAAAAACTCAAAAACTCTGCACCGATCGAGCTGAAATTTTAGCATGATTTAATATAATCCGCATCAAAGATTGTTTTTATCTATTCTTTACCTTTTTTTTTTCTTTTTTTAACCATTCAATCACAATGTGCCACAGCAAAGCGTGGCAGGGAACAGCTAGTATTTTATAATTTTACTCAAGTTTGCAATGGAGAAAGTTATTTTTGAGTACCTACCTTCCTAAATAAGTAAATATTCTTTGTAGTTGATTTATGTTGAGGGGTCGTTTGGGCCAAACAAAGGTTATTGTAGGACTCTTCCTGTTATTTGTATACCTCTTGTGATGCCGTTTCAGCATAAAATTATAATAATTCGTGCAGAATATTACTAAACGTCTGGCATTTGTTTTGTGCGCAGAGGAAAATAGAACTAAATGAAACACCAGCTTTTAATTAGGGACATGTCTTCTTCCACAACTGAATATCCTTTCCACATCTAAGTAATTCATAAAATTGTATCAGCCACAATTAAATACGACGAAAACGCACACATTGCAAAAACCAAAAATCTAATCTGAATGACATTTTTATAACAAATTAGTAAGTTACCTCGGTTTCAAGATCATTTTTTGAATAGAGTTTTTTTAGTAACTAGCAAATTATTAAAAGCAAAATTGAGGTCATTAAGCGAAATAATAATTATTCTAGTACTAACTGGTATTTAAATTTAACCAAATTACAAACAGTAAGCCTAATCGTACCCAGTCGTGACGGGTAGACAGAAACCCGAGAGTCTGAATACCAGCATGCGTAGCATGAACACATTGAACACCGAAGAAACGGCCTTTGTCTACAGACGAATCGGCAAAGTGACAGATTATATAGACAGGAACCTCAATCTGTCAAATTTCTTTCAATAAACCTGCCTGCGTAGCATGAACACTTAATTTCTTTTCTTCCGAGACACGACAAAGACCGTTTCTTCGGTGATCATGCTACGCGTGCAGTTAAAACAAGGGGTATTGTGTTACCCAGTAACTTGGTTGTGGAGGCCAGACAGGAAGTCGTTCCATGCAAAAAAATAGTATTCAGCTGCGTTCAGTTAAACTGGAATCCACCAAAAAAAAGAAGCCGTCCAAGGAGTATATAGGAGTATATAATTATAAGAACCGTAGCATAATGGCGTCCTTTAGTATCTGCCTAACCCCATAGGAAAAAGGCGTAAGTTTATGTATGTATGGAAGCCACCCCAAAATAGCTGGGAAAAGGCTAGGTGATGACAAAACAGTAAGCCTAATTTTACAAAAAAATGTTAAGTAGTTCCCGAGTTTATCTCGGACGAACATCGTAATGCGAGATTTTTCAGTAAATAAATAAGAAGATAGATAAGTATACTTACTGGTATCTGTAAGAGTTAGGTAGGTTGCCTGTGTCAAAGTCGTAACTAAGAATTTGGGCTCTTGGTACACTGTCAACCGCAGGACTCGCCCCAAGCATTTGCACCAGCAAAGCAGACATCAGACCCTGTAATGTAATCAAACAATTATTTTAATTGGCATAAATTAAAGCGTGTTTACTTAATTAACAATGATGGTAGTGTCACACGCCTCCGGAACACGTTTTTCGGATTTTCGTGCGTCCTTTAATTAAATCAATGATAACATCTCCGAGTCTCTGACCGGTAAAAGCTTTAGGACCATTTTTTTTTCAACAGTCCTTTCTGGGTACAGACATCGTATAATGGTTCGATGAAATTTTATTGCCTGCAATAAACTATTCCATATGTAGAACACTAGATCTTCGGCCTTGATCTTTATTGACATACTTTAGAGTTCATCTTGATTTTTGTTCTGGCTTCGCATTGTATAATGACTTTTCACTATTCGCGAAAATTGTTGATGTACTTGTATAACCTTCAAAAGCAGACAATAAAAATAAAACAAATGTGACCTTAGCGGAATGGTATTATACCAAAATATTTCTACGATAGTCATAAAGAAACCTCTATGTTTTTATTACTATCATAGAAATGTTATTACGATGTTTAGATTGAAAACTATTTTAAGAGTTTCGCAAATGACTCAATAAACAAAAATAAATACCGCACAGAAATTCACACATAACTCGATTTATAGAATATCCATTTATGACGTAATTACACTAAAGCAATTACTTAGATATTAAATTCTTAAGTTCATACTTATTTTCTTGATGGCTTAAGTAAATACTTCGCATATAACGGATACTTCGTAAATTAAACGTACACTTTAAAGAGTATTTCATCATTTGATGCAGACATAGAAGTTATGGATAAAGCAAAGGTCAGAACCTAAACCTCTAACGACATAAGGTATAACCACACATTCATAAGCCTAGGTTCTACACCGCTATTTACAACACACATCTTCGTCAACATAAAATCACAGGAAGGTCGTCAGTTCAAACACTCAATTTATGGGCACAATTTACCATGCAAATTTTGACACTGTTTGGTCCTTATTCAGATGCACTTATATAAACACTTAACACGGGGCGATAATTACCAGAATGAACAGCATCTTGACGCGTTTCACAGATGACAAAAGAAGCAGGTGACTTCCTGGACAGGTTGTAGTCCGAATGTGCTAACGGTTTCGCAAGATCTCCTTATATATAAAGAGTGGCGGGTGTGTGCGCCTGGTGGCCGCATACAAGCGTGCGGCCCGCTCCGCCTGCGCTGAAACAGAGCCAACTCTATCTGACCATTACACAGATCGACATATGAATGGACCGAAGATCCGCTCGGATGCTACGGTTACATATCTCTGAACAATAAGGTAAAACCCGTATTGAGACACAATAGACGCTCAAATGGCTCCGCGAATTGAAAGTAAGACTAGTCATTTAAAATAACGTCTGTTAATGTTTTAGTTACTGGAACAAATAAACAATAGTTGCCTTCTTATGAGTAATTTGTTACCGAGTGCAACAAAAGGTAGTTGAGCAAAGTAGTACAAGTACGCATGTAGCTTTGGGTACATATTTATAGATTTGCAACTGTATTGTGGTGGGTTAGTGAGTACTTGTACAAATGTATAATCCGCAAACAAAGCTAAAACTGAACCTGAAAGAGTATCTTTGTAATATCTTCAGATGCTTCTTACCTAACTGACCATGTTCGTTAAAGAAGGAGACTTAAATTGGATAAATTTAAAAATAAAGACCCTTCCAATGGATTAATCACGAATGATTATTCGTGATTAATCCGTTCGTGAATAAAGTTCGAATCTTTATAATATTTTAGATATTCTATTACTTAAGATAAGTATTAATTTTATTAGTTGAAAGAAAACATATTTCAGTGACTACCGATATCAAGAATCAAGATTTTCATGTGTGTATATGAATCAAAGTATCTAACTACATCACGCCCTGGGTTACGCCTCTTCGATGATCTGTTGTATTGTAGTATATCAACTCGAATTGTATGTAGATTTGCCTAATAAACTGGCAATTTTGACAACCCTGAACCTGCAGTTTACTCCAAAGTAAATAAAAAAGATAAAATCAAACGTTATCAAATTCTGCATAACTTGTGTAAAGATCACGTGGGTACTTACAAAACATACAGACATTCACGTAACGGGAACTGCATACTTGTTTCCTTCCAAAATAAATTTATTGGTACTGTGTTTTATCTCCAATTGATGTGTTTATGTCACTCTTATTTGTTTGGTGATGACGCATTTTATGGAGTCAAGACCAAAGAGAAGAGGCTAACTTGGACTTGAAATGTATGAATTAGTGAATAGTGAAAGATGGTTGTAAGTCATACTAACGATTCGCCTCTTGTTTGTGGATAAATTAAAAGTGTTGGTGGTAATATTTAAAAGTTGTATCTACGCTACATTTGAGCCTTGTGGTGTACAGAAAAGAACATCATTTCAATTTTCTTAGAAGGTACCAAATGTTAAACTATACGGAGGGAAAAGAAGGCAAGTGCACAACTTACTATCACATTTTAATGTTATGAGCTTATAAATAAGATTTTCCAGCTGGATATAAGTTGTGTTATCTAATTACGCAATTTGTACAATATTTTAATATTTCATGTAAGTTTCACAAGTGATCGATCAAAATGCAAGGTCGACAAAGATCGTAAGCATTAATTATTTTAATATACTTCATCGTTTAGATTTGGCATTACAATTCGCAATATTTAGAGTCTTCTATTTCGAAATTATATATTTTTGTGGCCGACTTTGTATAAATGAATAAAAAATTACTTAGAGCAGCTACTGATCTGCAGTGCGGTTCTGGTCAAATCACCGCGTGAAAATATAGGTGTAGTGAGGGCGAATTGAGCTCTCATTCCATACTAATGCTAGGCATTGACAGTTCACTTCACTCAAGTTTTCACGGCGTGACTTTTACTGAATCGACCGGCAGGTCCCATTACAAGCTAAGACGACCTAATTTGAGTATTTCTGATTAGGATAGTCTGTAATGGCAGAGGACAGGCATGTGTGGGAGAAATTAAATAATAAAAAATTAGATAGATCGATAGTCAAAAGTAAACGAAAACGCTAGAAGGGGAAACCGTAAAAGAACTAACTTACCTATTAATGGTGATCTTTATGAAGGTCGTGTGTATTGTTTACTCGATATTACTAGTATGAACGCAAACGAAGCAAAAGAAGTTTGTAAGACAAGAAGTATGTAAAAATCGTAGCCGGTGGCGTTCTTTTGTTTCTACCAACCCCAATGGAAAGAAGATGTAAGTTTATGTATGTACGTACATAAACTTACATCTTATTTCATAGTAGCCTATGAAATAAATATGTAAAACCTTTCTTCAATTTAACCAGGATCAAATAAAATAAAAGAAGCCGTAAAAAGTGCTCACACACCGGTGATTTAATAGTCGATGCGATAAAAATTTCGGCGCCATATAAATTTCGCGGCGTGGGCCATATAACACGATAATACTCATTTAATTAAATCAACACTCTTTTCACCAAACTACATAAATTATTTAGGTGATTAATTATCAATAGTGACTCTGTTAATGAGATTCCGAATAGGACGTTAAACAGTGATGCTTTTATTATTTTAATCGTAAATATTTTAAATTTTTGGAATTGTTTTTATTGTATCAGTATACCTACGTAGTGCTTACTGCTACACATGTTTGTGTTCTCTAGTCGTTTCAAGTCTGCTGTAGGTACTCTCATTTCTCAACCAATTAAGTGCTTAGTTAAGATAAATGTCTGATGATTAACAAAGTTATCAAACTTGCACATCGAGCAAGCCATGCCAAGACAAACCATTGCAGATAATAATATATGACCAAGTTGGGTTTTCTTATTTTATACGGCAGCGAATATTAAAATATTATAAGGTACCCATATGTAGGTAATCTCGCATTTTATAGGATTTCCAAACAATGAGAGGTCAGTTTATGCTTTACATGTAAAGCTTGAGATTTAGTCGTGTGTAAACAATGCCTTGCAGTTGTATTGAAGATATCTCTAATTTTAGATTCCTAAGCAATTTTAGAATCGTTTAACAGATAGAGCGTAAGCTTTTAGTGGCGAGTGGATTTATTTAAGTTGTGTGTGTCAATTGCCTCTGCCGCAATGCCGTTAGCAACATGTCGCTTGTGTGTAAGAGCTCTAAGGTAGTACACAGAAATGCATAGCGAGGCCCTATCATTTATCACAGAGAGCACTCGACCCGGCCTCTAGAGAAGAAAAAGAAGCTGTGCCCAGCAGTAACTTATATAGGGTGACTGGTAATTAGTGACCGATACTTAAACTTGTGATTGTATTAATGAATACGAATAACTTTCCCAAAGAAACTTTTTTTTATAAGTACTCATTAACTTTCAATGAATTTAATTACGTCAGTACTGCACAACGGGAGCGGTGGGGGTGGCGGGGGAGCGTGTGACGCTACTACTAGTAGATTTTGCCCTTCCCGAGGTCAGAGTATCAGCTGATAGATCGTGTCGATTCGTGACTACTGTGATCGATCACAGGCGTGCGCGGGAATTTCAAAAAAGTTTCTTTGGAAAAGTTTATTAAAATTCTGATCACAATCACGTGTTTAAGTATCGGTCACTAATTACCAGTCACCCTATATAGTACTAACATGTCAATTCAATAGTAACAATTTTACTCTGAGCTAGACTAGCATTGTACGGAGTTTTATAGATTAAGAGGTCAACTAATATTACTTTAGTTACCATTTAAAAGGTTAATAATTATAGGTATGTAGGTAAGGTTATTTAACGCATCTAAAATAACCACCTAGATATAATCTGTACCAAGCCACATACCTACATGCTATTGCCATGTATTATCCTTGATTTATATCTTGTACGTATATAGTTATGTTTACGTGGGCACCTAGGTTAAGTTGAGATTATTAAAGAGCTAAAGAATAATGATGTTGTAATGCAATAATACTTGTTAACTAAAAACCTAACGTTTTTGTACTTTGTTGGCAAAAAATAACCAAATTAATTATTATTATTTACTTTAATTATTTTTCTATTTTCTTGGAAACCTTGGGTCACGAATCTTTGGAAGGCGTACGAGACGCCGAAGCCAAATGGCAGAGGCCTCTTGTTGCTTTTAATGAAATGAGGCACCAAACGCAGATTGGTGCATTATGCAAATGCACCCAAGGAAAACCTACGACTGGTGCAGGGTAGTTATGGTTAGGGTGGCTGAGGTGAACTGGTACTAGTACCTAGTACTATGGAAGGTTGCCTGCCTCATATTATTGTTAAAGACACGAGTGTTTGATTTTTTTCCATTTTCACTCGTACACACTGTAAAATGTAATGTAATTTGTAGTAGAAGTATTTTATAAGTGACCTACGTGATTCTAATTTTTCCAGATAATTTGATTTTGTTCATATTATTCAATCTTATCTCTTAGGTACCTACAAATGCCAGCACATCAAGCTACCCCAATCTGACAAATTTGCCCAATTGAACATAAACCTTGTTCTGTTCGTTATAAAGTTGAAAATCTACCAAATAAAGACACATTGGTGTAGCTTGATAAGCCTCTGTACCAGTGTGACTTTTTAATTTCCTATGTTCTTTCTAAGTTTATCATGATACACATCATGGTGTAGGCTTATATAGTCTGAAATTGCATATACAACTGGATCAAGCACTCTATGCTCGTGCCTTTTCGATGCGGAGAGAATAGGCCTTTGCTCTGCAGCAGGGCAGTAATAGGTTAGTTTTATTATTTAACTAGCAGACGTCACACAGTTTCGCCCGTGTTGGTCCCGTTCTCGTGGGAATACAGGAATAAAAAGTAGCCTATGTGTTAATCCAGAGTCTCGGCTAACTCCATACCAAATATTAAGATCCATTCAGTAGTTTTTATGTGAAAAAGTAACAAACATCGTCACAAACTTTCGGGTTTATAATATTAGTAGGAAGTAGGATCTTCTAACTCTGTTAAATAACAACTGGAAGATCGTAGACTGAAACATTGTTCTTAAGCATAGTACTAGTAGAAGAAATATTAAAACCTATTGCGTTTGTCTTATTTGAGTCGTACATATTCCAAAATGTTTTGTTTTCCACATGAAGAATATCATTATGTATGTTATGCTGATATATGTACGTGGCAATGATTATTAGTATCGTGAATGTGTCTGTTTTTGCAATACATTGAGGCCATAGGTACACTGCAGAGATTATGTAAAACTGACCTATGATTTTCTGTTTTGCTTGGAATTGTCATAAGAGTTTTGTTACTTAAATCTTGTTTTGATTGAAATATGACGTATTTAATGTGACATTAATGTATTTAAATGAATTTTACCTTCTGAATAAATTAATTATTGGGATCATAATGTTAATTTATTGTATATTTTATTCATATAAGAATCACGGAACTCTTTAAATTTCAAGCGCCTCTAAAATAGCCCTCTTTTAAACTAGGTGTGATCCGCGAATTCATTTTAGATTGTAGATATTGTTTTGTAGAGTTGACATTGTTTTTTGTTCACATTTATGCAAGTGGTTTTAAAGTTCAATTGTTACTGGGGTTGATCGTTACTATGGAATATGCAAAAGCGAATAAGTTGCTCCAAAATTAAAAGGTGAAGTAAAGGCAAAGTGGGTAGTTCGTTTAGTTAGTAACTTAGGCTAGTGTAGTTGTTGCAGAAGTATCTTCTGGTTCCGCAAACCCCGGTGCAGATGTGAAACAGAACACCGGGGTGGTTTTTAGTAGTACAGTTAATCTGTGAACAACGTTGTGAGCAGCATTGTTTTATTGATTCGAGTATCTCTTTTATTTATAGACTAGCAGACGTCCCGCGGTTTCACCCGCGTTTTTCCCGTTTTTGTGGGAATACAGGGATAAAAAGTAGCCTATGTCACCCGGGTATAGTGTAGCTTCCCAACAGTGAAAGAATTTTTCAAATCGGTTCAGTAGTTTCGGAGCCTATTCAATGCAAACAAACAATAAAACATATCCTTTTTATATATTAGTATAGATATACTTTACGTTGTAGCTGTTTGTTGTTCCTCTTAAATAAAATAAGAGTATGGCAGACCCTTCTGAGGACATCCATGAGGATTTACCACCCTGCATAAAAAAGTGTAGTTCTCAGTTGGAGATGTCAAACTTGAAGTAAATGTAAGCCAGGATATTTTCGAAATTATTAACAAAATATGTTCACAGTTACTACGTTATTTTTTAAACAGATATACATAGAAACACCTAGCCAATATGATTCATTTTCACAACATTGCTTTATGAGGATCATCTTAAATAAAGCAATAAATTAATTGATTTATGGACAGATTGGCAAATAGAATCATCAAAGTTATTAAATTATTTAAATATCTCCTGATTCAGGTTGTAAACCCAGCAGGCTATGCATTAATGAGGAATCGAATGATGATGATAACTTCTTTGTTTGCCAATGAGTCTGGCATCGTATCATGTCATCTTTTTTTAGCAAGGACTTGAAGAAAATGCATGAACACGACGCATTTTTATTTCAGTAAACCGTCAAATAATAATTATTAAGACATTATCTTCGAATTGAATTCCAAGTAGGTACGTAAATACGTTCCTTATTAAGAATATTTTAAAGGTTGTTAACCCAATACAAGTTATGAAGATCTTATCATATCTTTTAATATGAGAAAAAAAAACTGCAACGGACTTACATCTGAAAATTTTAACTACATTTCCTTCGTTAAAACACTACATGTGATTATAATTTTAGTTAATGAGTTCTCATGGAATTTCATAACAAGATGATGACGGCATGCAACAAATACAAGACGTGTATTGTTATTTTAATGATTATGTCAAATAACACGTCAGTTCTTCATACATCCAGGATCTTCAACTTTTTAATACCTAAACATAGCGATTCAATTAGGATACCTCGGATAGTTAAATCATGTCGTGTGAAAATAATGTAGGTGGCTTATAGGTGACTTGAAAATACGAAAAACCACGTACACTTTAGGTAGGCATAATGACATAAAATACAAGTTTATTCGAATGATTGTTGTTACTGCATTGTTGGACGACTGATTATCACAGGAAGTCGGCCAAAGACGTTGCTGCACATAGTCTTGAAATATCTCCGGCATATTAACAAAAATCATAACTGGGAAAATATATGCAGGTGTAGTACCAGTTGATATTTAGCTACAGCATCGTGCTACTATATACTCGTACATACCCACTAATAAAATTGCTAATTTTATTTCATTAATTTTCTTTTGTGCTAAATCCTAGTTGTTCACGGTGAATTACCGTACCTCTTTTATAATTAAATATTCTGATTGACATAAAGGAAAGTGAAAATAACATTTACGTTCGAACTCCTCCGCTGTTTTTTCTCTGATTGACTTATTGCGGGATTTCAAACAATTATTATTTATTTATTTATTTAATACATCAAGCACACTAATGTACAGAGGCGGACTTAATGCCATAGGCATTTTCTACCAGTCAACCTTTAGGTGATGCAGAGAAAAACAGTGGTAGGTGCAATAAAAAATGAAAATAAAAGGAATCAAAGAATACTTATACATATTATGAGTATAAATACATAAACATGAACACTATAAGTATAATATACCTATACAGGATGTCTCATTCAAATCGGTCAGTATGGGAAAGTCTGAAACTATAAGACATACTAAGATCTGTTCTGAGGAACCATGTCATCGATTTTAATAACAAGAAAAACTGCATTCATACATTTAAAAAAAAAACATCTGTACTCCGTTCGGGAATCGAACCCGGTTATTTTGAAAAAAAAAACATACACTATTTCTATTTAGATATCGATTGTGGAGGTCTTAAGCAGTAAATGTCTGTATGAAACATGATGTCTAAAATGAATAAAATGCATTGTTTCCACATACTCTAATTTATTTTAGTAGGTGCTCGAAGTGACCACGTTTACAATATTACTACAATTATAGATGTTTTTTAAAATGTATGAATGCAGTTTTTCTTGTTATTATAATCGATGACATGGTTCCTCAGAACAGATTTTCGTATGTCTTATAGTTTCAGACTTTCCCATACTGACCGATTTGAATGAGACACCCTGTATATAATAAATTAAATTACAAAGAGACAGAAAGAAGAGAAAACATTAGCGCTGTGAAGATACTACTGCCAACTTCTTACGAATATGCTCGCGAACCTTAACCTTAAAAGATAAACGGTTGGTTGCCATCCTGATTTCCTGGGGGAGTGCGAGCAATTAAATCCTTTCTTTGAAACTTTTAGAGCTTCATTGACGTGACCTTTTTCTGTTGTAGCCACTGTTGATTCTGGATTTAAGGAGTTGTACTGAGTTGGGAATAATACGCTTTTAATTCGGAAATACATTTTAAACCATCATTACAAAGTTGCAGGATAGTGTACCTAATACATCATGATAGAAACTTTTAGAAGGAGACCGTAACAATGACTAAGATGCCAATTAATCAGCACAAGGGACTAACGAAAGGTGGTTCAAACCCAGCAGTAGGTAGAAACTAGCTGTGAATAATAATTTAGATGATTCAAATGATTTGAAAAATAAAATAAATAATGTGCAACTTCTACGGTACATATATACTTTCTCTCCATACATCAAATATTAACGGTGTTACAGAGAAATTTGAATAAAAGTTAAGGGAAAATACTTGAGTCGTTGGTTTTTCCAATGACCTTTTTAAAGTTGCGGTAAACATTACGACGTGCCTTACTTGAATTTTGTATTTAACCAAAATATATTCT
This sequence comes from Euplexia lucipara, assembly GCA_921972225.1. NCBI lineage: Eukaryota > Metazoa > Arthropoda > Insecta > Lepidoptera > Noctuidae > Euplexia > Euplexia lucipara. The sequence goes on from OV179144.1 coordinate 12,122,776, forward strand.
GACTAGTACACTGCTTCTTGTGAATTCTAAATAACTCTACCAGGCTTTAACTTTAACCACCACACCACCAGCTTACCTATAGTACCTACTATTGGCTGCAACTCTTACATACAGAGAGAGGAATTATTCGACACATTAGGTTTGAACACATTACAAGTTGGTATTATGAATAATATAGGTACCTACTTTCAAGCCCTAATAAAACATGTGCGGGTCTAGCGACTTGAGCATGTACCAAAGCGAGCCACCCGGGCAATTAAACCGCGTGTAGTCGCTTAGTTTTTAAGTTTTTTTTTTACCTTATACTGGAGGTTTTCATATATGAAAGCATCTACAGAAAACCCCCGGGCAAGTAGTTGACATCCTCTTTGGATACACTACAAGATACCCCTAAAAAAAACATTTTTTCTGGTAACAACGAACTTCTGCCATAAACAGAACGTGACGTCTTTTGACGCGCGCCTATAAAGTAAAAGTAAACAGTAAAAGTTGTTTATGATCATTCGATATTTTTGACTCGACACGTCCTTGACACTTCTTACTATTGTATGCATATTACTTCTAAGGTTTTCCCAATAAGAGTTATGGTTATACGTTACGTTTATAGAATATCCAGTACCTAGCAACTACAAGACATTTTCACCTGGTTTACAACCTAACAGTCAACTTTTCCCTTTTGTTTGTGTGTGTACTTAACGGCTATATTACTAACTTCAATTTATTTCTTAAACGTGCATGACATAATTATATGAGTATTGTGATCCTTCTATTAATCTGTAGTAGAATTAAACGCATGCTTTTAAACTTACTTATCTATCTATGCACATTTTAATACTTAGCTCATGCTTACAAGAAATGTGAAAGTCCTTTATGTTTGGAACCTTTTACTTTATTAAAAGCACTAGATTGTGCTCACGACATCCAGCTCGTGGAAAAAATCTTACATATTCTATAGCACTCGGCAACAGTGAGCTTCATTACAGTAAAAAAAAAAGGGGCCAACATCAGGAGAGTATAGTTTCAAGGCTTAGCTACTGCATACAGACTTGCACTACAAAAAAAATAACTCAATAATTAATTAGTAGGTAATAAAACACTCACAAACATTACTGAGGTCCCTAGAAAAACTGCCAGGCTAAAGTGGAACTGGGCTGGACACATCTGCTGCATGTCAGACGATCAATAGGCCAAATGCATGACCTGCAGGGCTAGCCATATCACAAATTCTATTTCTATTATCGTAATCGACAAGGCGACAATAGAAAGTAAATGGCATATATGGAATCAGCTGTTTGTCAACTGTCAAGTGTTAACGAGTAGAATTTGAAATATGGCTGAAAATGAAATACACTTGACAGTTAACAAACAGCTGATTCCATAGGGTGTGTAATGTTTGGCATAATAACAAATGCTCTAATTTCACTTGAACTAACATTCACATGACATAATTTTCATATGACATAATATCAAATGACATAAATTCATATGACCTAATGTTTCATATCATATAATATTCATTTAACATAATAACATTTAGTATAACATTCATTTTATATAATTTTCAATATGTATCATTATACATATTGAAAATTATATAAAATGAATGTAATGTAATGTATGTATGTATGTATGTATGTGTGTGTTGTGTCTCTTTTCATATAAGTTCAGTTGACCTAATTATCATATTTACTCATTTTCTGCCCAAATTCTGTAGTGAATAAGTAAATATCAGAAAACATCATACTGTAATAACCTTATCTAACCTAAATGATTCACCGACAATAGAAGAGATCTGACGCTCGGCGGCCGCTGCCGCGGCACGCTCGCTTCGCTCGCTCGCCTTCGCGCGCTAATGGTCATGGTTCTAACCTAACCTAATCAACATGATTCACCAACAATAGAAGCCATCTGGCGCTTGGTGGCCGCTGCCGCGGCACGCTCGCTTCGCTCGCTCGCCTTCGCGCGCTAATGGCCATGGTTCTAACCTAACCTAACCAACATGATTCGCCAACCATAGATCAGATTTTCTAAAATATATTAAAAGTTAATTAGAGATTATGAATATTATAGTAAATAAAAGAAAGAAGAAAGAAAAAAATGAAAGAAAAATATTCACACATACACACAAAAACAAAACAAATGAATAATATGCTAAATGAATATTATGTGAAATGTGCATTATAGGAAATGTTCATTATGTCATATGAAATTAGGTAAAATGAAATTATATCAATAATTAATTATGTCAACTGATCGTTATGTTAAACAAAATTATGTTAACTGAAATTATATCAAGTGAACGTTAGATATTTTGTTATTATGTCAATCGTTACACACCCGATTCCATATGCGCCGTTTTCCTTCTATAATACGTGTTTTTTTTTATATCCCATAACTCTAGGGTATGATTGAGACCATATCAAAGAATCAACTGGCATATGAATTATGTTTCAATCACCCTTTTTTTTATTAACATACAAAATAATTCGACAAAGTCACGATGATTAATGTAAAACACCCTTACGTGAAAGAAAAGTGACGTTAGAAAGAAGATTCGTCGTACTGGTGACAATATTTGAACTAATTAGGTAATAAAAATAATATTAATAATACTTAATAATAATATTCCACGACTATTCACACAACGCCATCTAGTCCCAAGCTAAGCAGAGCATGTGTTACGGGTACTAAACAACTGATAATTTAATTATGATTGATGATATCTCCGAAACTATGCATTTTTGGACCATCTATTCTAGGAGTTTTAGTATTATTTTTACCTACAGAATTTAACCCTAGAGTTATGGGATATAAAAAAAAACACCTTGTAGAAGTAGAATTTGTAATATGGCTAGCCCTGCTGGGTCGTTTTACATGACAAACGACATCGCGGTAGGCCTACGCGAAGATGGCAGGACGAGCTTGACTCCTTCAATAAGGACTGATCCCAAAAAGCCCTAGACAGAGAAAAGTGTAAAGAAAGTAAGGAAGCCATTGCTCTACAGTGGGAATATACAGACTAGTAATATATAATAATATATAAATAATATCAGTATAGATACAGATTATTTCTTTTGTAACGACTTTTGTTGTTAACTCAGCGAGTTGGACGTCTACCAGAGAAACAACTTATAGAAAACGCTGCATCATTTACTTACCTATTTTCAATTAAGACACAGTCGCAGAAACCCAATTTTCCCGGGTTTGAACCACAGATATCCATGGTTGGTGGTTTCAATTATCTTCAAAGCATATTTGGTAAAGCGGATCTTGTTTACTGAAAGAACATAGGCGACCTATTCACATCTGTTTGAACTTTACGTTAGCTAATAATTAAATACCTTCACATGCTTGTGCTTGGAAAGACGATTATAAAATTATTATGGTCGACAATGATCCTTTGTTCAAAACTAAAAAAATAGAGAACTCGTATAACTTAGTGGTTTTCAGCTTTAGAAAAGGGTAGAGACAGACGGTGGTCAGTAAGAACAACTAATGTTAGGAATATCAAGTTAGTTTTTCCTTGAACTTCACCATGTTTTTGTTCGATGCTATCCCTATCATCGAAGAAGTTGGCAGTAGTATCTTCACAGCGCTAATGTTTTTTTTTTCGTTTTTCTATCTCTTCGTAATTTAATTTTTATATATATTTTATTTATAGTGTACATATTTATGTATTTATACTCATAATATGTATTAGTATTCTTTGATTCCTTTTATTTTTTCATTTTTAATTGCACCTACCACTGTTTTTCTCTGCATCACCTAAAGGTTGACTGGTAGAAAATGCCTATGGCATTAAGTCCGCCTCTGTACATTAGTGTGCTTGAAGTATTAAATAAATAAATATCCCAAATCATTGATCGGTTGATCCTAGTTTTATGATTTTTCTGATGTTAAAAATAATAAAGGAAAAGCAAAAGCAATCAGAAGCTTAAAACTTTAAAGAACTCTGAAAAATCATCATTTTTGTCTAACCCTATGAAATTTTTCCTTAAACGCAATTCGGTATGTAAAGTATTCTTCAGGTATTTTTTTTATATTTTTATTTCGTAAAATATTTAATTTTAAGCCACTAATTTGAAGCTTTTTTTTTTTCCAAGTAATAGTTTTTTTTAAATTAAATTTTAAAGTATTATTCGTGATGACGTCATTTCGTAGACCGAATAGCTTTAAGTCTTTGCCACGTTTCAGTACATACAAAAAACACTAATAGATAACTTCAAACTTGACATTGTCAACAGTAGACACTAGACTAGAGATGGGTTTATGCCCTGGCAAATTGGGTGCATAAAATAAACGCCCGATAAATGCCCGTAAACGCCAAATAAATTCCTTTTGACTGGGCAAAAACTTTTAAAACAATTTCTTCTAATTTGAGTTTATAATAAAATTAATTTTCAAAAACATATTGGATATAGCTAATATTTTGCAATAATCTTAGGAAATTGGTTCTAAACCTGTAGAAATTGCTTTGTTATGAATGATTTCTTGGTTGTGTTGGTCATGTAACTAATCACATAAGTTATTTTTGAACTCGAGGATGATAATTATAGCATCAGTAAAGTTTATATGCCCTTCAAAAATATATTTTCAAAATTGCTATTACTTTACAACAACTATTCTGGAAACTTCTAATGTAGAAAGTTTGAAGACTGCAAAAGAACATTGAATTACACTAGTTCTTAAACCAATATTTATGCTACACTGCACATAATTATGCTGGGCCCAAAAGCTGAAGCACATTATCGTGTCCATAATGATTTATGGTGTTGTGCCTGTTTCTTTCGGTGTTTCTTCTCAGCGTAGTCACATAGTGAAACACCGACCTATCCTTCTAGTTATTTAAAAAAAAAAATAACATGTAAGTGTATTTATGGACCAATTTACAGAAATAATTATCATTTATTTAATAGGATATTAGAATGAAGCCTGAAAAGAGCGTTACACATAGAACAAAGATTTGTGCGGTCATGGGTTTTTTTTGTAGAACTGTTAAACTTTCCATAACTTACATACGTGTAAATCTAACCGTTTTGTCAGCGTACGCCAGAATAGCTCGTAAATAGCAGATTTTTTTCCAACTTCCTTGACTCTTACGTATCGTCATGTTTTGGAAACTTCACACACTAACTTTATAAATTATAGCCTATGTGCTATTTTGATATAGCTATATTATTGTAAAGTTTTAGTACAATCAATTCAGAAGTCTTCGTGAAAGAGTAACAAACATCCATACATACATCCATCCTTGCTTACAAACTTTCGCGTTTATAATATTAGTAAGGGTAAAAATAATTTAATTTAATTTTGAATTTACAAAATACGGACATACAATTTCATTTTAAGTTAATTTCCTGCTTTATTTTTACGAAATAAAGTTATTTGTTTAAGCATTTATTTGAGCGTAAACTCGTTTATGCCCAATCTGTCCGTACATGTTTTTGCCCTCGACCCATCTCTACACTTGACAGATACGATTTTCAGACTAACATATAGATGGGCAATCCACCCACCCGGGTTTAAACCCAGGTGGGTTTTAACTCGGTGTTTTGGGATAAACACCCGATTCCCACCCAAATTTCGGGTGTAAATGATTTTTATATATAAATGACATTTAGTTTTTAATTAATATTCTTTTACTGAATTATAAATAATTAGGTGAAATAAAATAATGCAAGAATTTTTTTTTTGTGCTAATCAAAAACAAATGGCCTACTTAACAATCAATCACTATCGGACTCTCCATTATCATTGTTACAGACGACAAAATGTAAAGGCTGTCTGGCTTCCCCTGACGTTGAAGGTGTAGGTTGGTTGTAGTCATCCAATATTATCGGGTCTATAGAACTCTCAATTCCGGTTTCATTTTCATCATAGCTCTCATTAAGTTGGTCTATAAAATTCTCTTTTATGTTTTCATTTTCTTCACCTAACTGAATGTTCAAACAAATCGAGCCATTACCGCCGACTTATCGTAAGCGACATTTTTACCTAAACTGCATTTTTCATTGCAAACAACATTTTAAACTACAACGGACCATGTCTCGTCGACATTTTTGCCAAAATAATTAAGAAACTTAAGTTATAGCAAACGCTAATTTTATCGTTAGCACCACGGTTTTCTATTTTTTAGAGTATCCGACATTACCAATATTATCGTAAGTTGCGTAATAATCTGAGAATGGCAACGTAAGCGACCTACTTGTTATCTTATGTGTGACCGAGTTGTGAGTAAATCACTGTACAAAAAACAAGTAGTTATTTTCTTCTTTGTCCTAGCCCTTTCCCATTAATAAAAAAAAAAAAAAAAAACATAAATCAACTTACAAATGATGAACATGACAACTAACACGCTTACGCTCGAGTATTCAACGCTTATTACACACTACAACATAAAATAAGCTATTCAAAAGTTGAAATAGTAGAAATTTCGTTTTTATCTCGTACCATTTTATTTTATGTTGCCTACAAAAAAATAAAATGAATGAAAATCACTTTTAAAACATATTTTTTAACATCACTAATTTAATTTCATCAAATCAAATATACACCCAATTTTCTGGGTGTTTATGGGTGCTTGCGGGAGTTTATCGGGTTTTTATCAAAGCACCGGGTTTAGACCCGGTGGATTGCCCATCTGTAGACTAACAACAATTTTTTTTTAAATTTATCTTGAAGCACACGAAGGAAGTAGTCTGTTCAGGCTACTTTATGACGTCATATAGAGGTCAAATGAAAGTCAAATGGTTACAAGTATTATTGTGAAAATAATCACAATCTTGTGATATAGAGAGCTAAAAATAGAAAAATAAGGCTTAAGACCCTAAAATCTCCAAATGGTTTTGGAATCAGCGTAGGTTAATTTTTACTTTACATACCGAATTAGTTACTTCTGTTATTTAAAATTTCGAAACCAGTGTTAAATAAAAAGAACAACAAGTAAAACTTGAAAGTAAGGAAAAGACAACAAAACATTTCAACGATAGGGGGTGGATGGGATGGTTTTAAATAGATTAGTCAATGGAATACGAGAGAACTCATGGTGTCTAGATGTCGCTAGATGTCCCTTCTTCTGACTGACATGCGTGCAGTAAATTTACTACATAAAGTACAATAAATAACATTTGCCTATACTCTAATTGCTAAAGTAAATATTCGTTAGGAAAGCAATAGAGCTCTGTTTGATATTGCAGTTTGTTTGCAAAATATTTACTCTTGACTGACGTCTGTTTTGCAACTGCAAGCCAGGGTTTTTTATGAATCTATCGGTAAATCATATAATAATATTATATGCCACCAACGAAATACCAACTAGACCATAAAAGTAACATCCTTGTCTTTTATAACAAAATTATCTCGAACTACTTAATATACATTAATATACATCGAACTTAGTATACATTGGTGAATGCATGACAGTTGTTTAAATGCATATTCATTTCAACTGCGTACGGAATCACATGGTAATACCAAGCCAAATATGTACTGTCAATAAAAGCCAAGTATGTTAGCCTGGGGATCTTTTGGTGTGGTAACGAATCCGGTATTTGAGTTTGGAGATAGGTTACCAGCACGCGTAGCATGATCACCGAAGAAACGGTCTTTGTCGTGTCTCGGAAGAAAAGAAATTAAGTGTTCATGCTACGCAGGCAGGTGTATTGAAAGAAATTTGACAGATTGAGGTTCCTGTCTATATAATCCGTCACTTTGCCGATTCGTCTGTAGACAAAGGCCGTTTCTTCGGTGTTCAATGTGTTCATGCTACGCATGCTGGGTTATCAGATATAGTTAAATTTTTCTTACAATCAATCAATGAATGGTTGGATAAAATTAAAAGTTAATTCCTAGCATTATTAAGGAGCTTGTGGCTAAATTATAACAGCCACATGGGTCGATCGAAGGTTAAGCTACGCTTGACGAGGTCGGTCCGTGGGTGGATGACCAATTATTGCATACCAAGACTCCTCCGTGCCTCGGAAAGCACGTTAAGACGTTGGTCCCGGTTGTCATTTGTAGGTCTTTGGCAGTCGTTACTTGTAGTCTGTACAACTAAAAGTAAAACAAGTCCTAAAATCATTTTTCGCAGCTACTACGTCATTTTCTTTCTTGAGTTGAAGGAAAAGTGATTATTTATTTAGTTTTGTTTTCGTAACGTTGCCGACTTTTCCGCCTACTATTATAGTACGAGCAACTTGCCTGTTCAACAAATAATTTAGTAATCAAGTAGTTATATTAGAGTTCTATTAATATACTAAGCCTCCATTGTGCGTTCGTCTGTCTGTCTACGTAAGTTATTGTTGTTAGTAGTTAAATTAATTGAAAAAATAGTTTAATAGTTTTAATAGTCACAATGATTTCTACACTGCATTTCTGCTGTAGGCTAAAATATTGGGTAACTCGTGTTATGTTGAGCACCTCGGTACACCTAGGTAAAGATGAGGTGCTTGTATTGAAAATAGTATATTTTGGTTGCAGTTATTTGAGAAAGGGTCTATAATAATTATTATTTTTACTAGAACAAGAAGACTCCATAATGTTAGTAATAATGCCAGGAAATAAATGAAATCAGTTTTTGAGCAAAACAATATTTAATTTAAAAAAATACTTTACAGTTCATCGATTTATTGGAAATAAATATAACTAGATACTAAACGAATAACATCATCGTTAAAATTGGGAAATGAAGACTGTTTTATTCAATGAGGGGACCATTTTAATAAAGGAACCCATATTTATATCGTTAAAATTTTAAAAATATACTCAACTTAGAAATCATTTAACCCAAGCTGGTCTTGCAACCATAAAACTAATGAGGCAGTTAAATGGGTAATTGAGAAATTAACTCTTAATGACCCAACGTGATGTTTATAATGGTGCTATGATTTTTTCATAAGTAAAGTCATTTGTCATTCAGTAATTACTAATTAGTGAATTCCGACACTGGTTTACAATGATAATCCTAAAATTTCTAGCCGTAAGTAAAATCAACCCAGTATTTTATTTACTGTGGCTTAATGTTAAGTAAAAAATAAAAAATAAAACAATTTTCCTTACAGATTTTTGGTACCATAATAACGTCAGCCTTCTGTAACTATATTATGCCCACAGCAACAATGGAATTAAAACCGGGGTAAGTACTCGCTCTTGAATTGGGTAACACAGAATTGCTCACATTACATACATACATACATGAACTCACCTGTTTTCCCTTGGGAATCGACAGAAACTACGGAACAATACCTTCTACGATCCGTACATAGTTGCTTACCTATGTTTTATGTTGAAATTAATACTATGGTAAGACATAATTCACAACCTTGGAGTCACAGTAATGCTAGAACACTAAAATATACTTTACGTATTCCATTGCTTTTACTCGTCGATCGTAGGAAATTAGCTTGACAGTAGGTACTTACACTGCTTTAATACGGTGATACATTTACAAAAACTGTACGTACTATACACACAACCAAATTTTTAACTCAATCAGTAATTAACAACAACATATTTATGAGCCAGGATATTTTTTTTAATAGCTAAATTACTAATATATTTAATAACTTACTTACTAAGGTTTTTTTGCTTTGTAGACATGTAAATAACATCACAAATGGCATGACTACGAAAGTTACAACAGTTAAAATACCCACAGACATACAGAATATAACATCTACAAACTACAGCATGAATACATCCAGTAATGTAACAATGTTTTCCGAAAGAAAAAGAAGAACAGTACTAATCATTAATAGCGCTACAGTGTTACGACAGCAAACACAAGGACGAAAGGGTAAAAATGATAAAAATGCTGACTCTCCAACCGCCGAAATCCATAGTCTTCTGTACATAGAATACAATGAAGATGGAACAATACTTGCTGAATTCTTAATGACGAATATGGAAGACGTAGCTAATTTCTTTCAGTCTTTCCTTCACACACAACTTTGTCGTGGAATATGTTAAATAATAGGCAAATTTAACCTAACAGTGATGCCACAACTTCTGGTCCCAGTCGAATGCTCAACGTACTCTGAAATTGAATAAAACAGTAGTGAATCAATGGTATTTTTTTATAATAATTATATTTGTAAAAATGCTTGTATTATAACCACGGTCGGTCCGTGAATAGGTGACAATCCATTTAAGTTAGTCCGGTTGCCATTTGTTACAAAATAATTAATTATAATCGGTGCTACATAAGCACGGTTTCAATAAAAAATAGCTTTATGGGGATTGAACCCAGAAAGGTATTGCTTGATAAAACGTCCGTAATGTGAAGCTTACCATTTCGGTCTCTCCAGTTTCAGTTACGAAGTCAATATTATTATCTACGGTTGTACCTGCACCGTCATAATCAAAATATGGCTTTTGGAAAATATCATATATTAACTTTTCATCAATATCTTCACTGCCTGGTTTATCAGCTGTATTTTCTGGGGCTACACTGTATTTTGTTGGTGCTTCACTTGTGTCGGGTATTCCACCTTCACTATTGTATTCCTGTGGCCATATATATCTATCTTCTTTTACGTAACTATTTTTGGCCGAAGTGTTTGGTATGCCACTTCTGTTTGGGAAGACTGTGGGTGATATACTATTGGTACTCCTTACATTCTGTGCCCAAGTATACCTATCACCTTTTAGATCATCGTTTGGTGTCGATGTACTTGGAACACCTCTTCTGTTTGGGAAGTCTGCAGGTGATAATGTATTGGCATTTCTCACATTCTCTTGATTATTAGTATCAGCTTCGTGATTGTTATTAAGACGAGTATTACCTCGAGGACCGGAAAATATATTTCCGAGACTGCTGAAAGATTCCCTAGCTGAAGAAATTGGATTTCCCAGATTCAATCCAAATAAGGAAAAATTGTTAGCTGGTGATCTTTTCTCTCTTGTATTGACATCTTCGTTCGCAACTTCTTTTAGAGCCATGCTTGTGGTTAATAGAACATTTTGCCAGAACAGCCATAGAATTAAAAACTGAAAAAAAGAGAAGAGCTTTATTAAGTACTGTTTTAGTGCAAGAATCATAAATTTATGCAATACCAGTTGAATTATGCCAAGGAATGATGAATATAGTCATTCATTTTAAGTTTACGTTTCTATTTACTAACTATTAACTCCATTGGTGATTCAATTAATTCATTATAATGCTACAAAAAACGATATTTGACTTGGCCGATTAAATTCCAAAACGCAGAAACTTAGACAAACAGTGTGGAGTGTTGTTTGTTGTTACCCAGTCACTCAACAAGTAGTTAATGTCAAACACTGATATTCCATTGCATCAGGATAAATCGGAAGCCAACCACTAGATAGTTGGAAGGCTAGGCAGATTTTGAGTTAATAGCATTTACCTCTCGTTTAATTTGTGACTTGTATACATTGGTATATTCCAACAACCAGATGTGAGTATATTAGTATAATATTGGAGTTTATTATTACCAAGTGTACCATATTATTAGATATAAGTGGCAAAATTCCAGCAGGACCCCGTACCGCCGCCTGTTGTTCGGCTGACAAAAACTAAGGTGGTTTTAGCCAGTAAGAGTCCGGGACCCACCCCTCCATCTTCCCAGAGACGGGGGATAGTCCATGAAGATTTCGCCACGATCAAAAAAGGCAGATGATGAGGCAAAAGTATTGAAAATTAGAGATATTTTTCCCAAATTAATGAAAACCACAATAATTTTCTTACCTTTACTATTGCAGTATCCATGTCACTACAATTCAGCTGTTTTATATTATTACAAGAAATATATTCCACACAGTGCACTTTAATAACTGCCAACTAAAATACACAACCTTTCAATGGCCCTTTGTACCTCATATAAGATGAAAAAGCCTATAGAAATAATATTTATACAACACTCTGTTTTCAATTCAACACAAGATATGTACGGCGTACACATCTGATCTACGAATGAATTGGATTGGTTTGTTTCCTGTTAGTTTAATGTTCTTAGAAATATACGATGGAGTCTGTTTTTTGCACACACGTAATTACTTCAGGTGTCTAAGCAAACGAACATCATATAAAGTAGCTATATGTAGGTATATCGAATCGAAAACAAAGTATCACGTGATCCAAGCACATGCCAAAGTATAATTATAGTACCTTTGTTAACGTTAACTATATCATTAAAGCTCTTCGTTAATTAACAGACCCCACACCAGTTTCACTGACTAATAGCAATTTTACTATTATAACTGATCATGTTTCTTAAGTTGGCATAATATTTTTTATCTTATTTTTTACATGTATAGTCACAGATCACATTCAAATCCATTGTGACCACAAAAAGTATTTAGAAGCGACCAGCGGTCCCAAATAACGTGGTCCTGCCAGATTTACTAATCGGTCCAGCAGTTTAGAAAAAATTATATAGGTGACAAACATTTGTACATTGAAGTTTGGCCCACTTACGTCTCTGCAGTCGCAATAGGAATCTAACACCAACAAGAAGTCTCTGAAATCTTTACGATCAAAACATTAATAGAACAGTATTTTAACTGTATTGAGCTGGATGTGACCCAAGGTACAAGATACCGTTTGATACACAGCATCGAACTTCGTGTTCAAATTACTAAATAGCAAACTGACTTCAGAATACCGCATGTGTTTTTACGGCTAGAAAAGTGGTTAAGCCAATAATACTAATGGAAATTTTATTTTTATCTACAAGCCGGCTAATTTTCTTCTTTTTTTTTGGTGAAAGAACACTAAAATAGTTTAAGGTTAATAAAATGGGTAAGCAGTTGTTTAATAGGCGTCCTTGTATAAATGCGTGGCACATCCATCTGGACTTTTCATTAAAATACCCCCACGCACAAAGCTTGTGGAAGTTAGTGTTAAAAAAGATTAAAGATACCGGGCTGGTATCCGCAACTCCACGTCAAAGCGCGTATTTTGCGTATGGGCTATAATCTACCACGTGGGCCAAGTGCGAATTGGTAGATGTCACATGTCTTCGAATTTTTAGTTCTAGGACATGCCGGTTTCATCACGATGTTTTCCTTCACCGTTTTTGAGAGCAGTGGTGATGAAATAAATTACACAAAGTAATGCGCCTACCTGGGTTCGAACCCACGACTTACTGTTCGTAAATCGGGGCCACCAACACTGGGCCCCCACTGCTCTCTGAAAAAGTTAGTGTTACGTAAACAGTCAATCCTTAGTATTATGACAGTTCACTTCGCCGTCAATTGACGTGCATTTTCCAGAAAACATGCTAGTTCACGTTGCGCGGCACCTGATGAAGCAGAAATCATGCGATTTCCAATATATTTGATATTGTCAATATTATTGAATTCATGTATGTTAGGGCAGAAGGATAGCGATGATGTCATTTCTGGTTGTTTTTTTGTTGATATGAAATACAAATACACATCATAGAAGACACACTGTACCTACTATAACATAAAATGTGGCTAAGTGCGTGTCGCGCTCAGTGAAGGGTTTCGATGACGAGATAAATCACAGCATCACGCCAGCAATGCTATTCTGTAAAATTACCCCATGAAGATGTGGGTGAAACTGTGATACTGATGCTAGGCATTGGCAGTTTAACTTCACTGGGTTTTTACTGAATAGACCGACAGTATTTGTTGAAGGGTTAGGTAGAGGTGTAAATATAGTGCATTCACAACAAGAAGCGGCAAATAAGTTTCTAGTTCAAGACAATAAAAATAAAGTTATTGCTGTAGTTATAATTCAAACTTTAGAAGTTTTTTTGTGTCTCGCCAATTTACTGACGTGAACAAAAAAGTTAAATGGGTTTGTAATATTGACAATGGAAATTAATAATAAAATAATAATAATAAATTTATTACGTCCTTTTACAAAGTAAAACATTTACAAACTTATAAATACTTAGTAGTACCAATTTGTTTAACATATTAGCTTAAATACTTATAAACAAAGTAGTTCAATTTAATTTACACATGTTGTTACCTATGAAAGGTGCATTGGTTTGGTACTAACATTATAACTTGTGTGGCGACTTGCCTGAGCTAGGTTAATAAAAACCTGTGTTTCAGGCCATCCCAAGACTATACGATCAAGCTGATTATTTGTACAGACGCCAGCACGGCAAGTTACCCCAATGTGTCAAATTTTCCCAATTGAATATGAACCTTATTTTGTTTGGCATAAAGTTGAAAAACGATCAAAGAAATTTGACACATTGGGGCATCTTGACGTGCTGGCGTCTCTACATAGTTAATTGAATATTGAAATACTACTATCCTACATATATTACTAAATAAAAATTACCAATTTAATTTCTACCTAATTATTGAAGCACTTCTAGAAGTTTTTCTGTGTCCGTGTAATCAAGCTTACCCAAATATTCGCATATCTTCAGACTACAATGGTTGCAAGTGGCACTATATATATGAAGTATCCTATTTAACTTATTATATAAATGGGGTCCTAAATAGACATAGAACAAAACTCAACAAAAATTAACAACCTTCCAATGACCCTTTGTATCTCCTACTTCCTTACTACTCTTCTTTATAAGATGAAAAAGCCTATAGAAATTATATTTATATATATCCGTCAGTTTACGATTCAATACTTAGGTGTGTACGCATCTGATCTACAAATGAATTGGCTTGTTTCCTGTCAGCTTAATGTTCTTGTTCTTGTTTAAAAGTTCAAATAAATGACAAATGATCAAATGGAAATAACGTCAAACGGACAGATGAACAGCGTGCAGTAGTCAGACCAAAACCATACAAATTTCCTTTTTATCATTTGACTACGGAACCCAAAAAACCAAAGTGACCTCCAATAAGAGGGTTCGATAAGTGAAAAGTAAATAAATCAGTATACTTAGAACTTTTTGAGATAAATTTACTGTCATCTGGTAATTTATTGACATAAACTTTGTCTCTTTAGTATGTACCTACACGAATAATTTGATAGAATGACTATGCTTCTTCACACACGAATTCATGGTGCTCGAATGGATGATAGTGCTCTATGGACATAATAATTACAAATGTTTAAGTTTATCAGGTTTGGTTTGTTTTGGTTTTGTTTTAATTAATTTATTAAGTTCCAACGCAACTTCATAAATTATAGTTTTTTATAAACTATTTTTGAAAGTTAGGACAACGTTTTATGCGTATGCAGAGTTCACCTATAAGTAATTGTTACACTTTACTCTGATTTGTTGCCTATGTTTAAATTGCTTGTAACAATGTATGGAATTGTTGGTGATCCTAATAAGTAAATAAATACGGTCTGTATTTTTAATCATGGGTTATATAAGTTCTACCTATAAATATGAAGAACTAATACCATTGGACCAATTCGAAAATCGCATTCAAGCTGTTATTTATGTGCATATAGTTTGATACCTGCTGTACCATAATATATGAGAGCTGTTTTTTTTTCGTGATTACCGAGTTGATCCCACAGTGTAAGTTGTTCATATTTATGGGTAAAACAGCCTGTAAAGAATTGCCTGATGTTTAAAATTGCACCTTGTATTTAATTTATAGGTATGATTGCAGGAGATTAATTTTGTTGCGGCAGGTATAATTAATTTGTTAATTACACCTGTCGTAGCAGTACAATAGACAACAAAAACATAGGTACTCAAAATTTAGGATATAAACTCATCAAGTCACGATCTTTAGCCAATGTGTACTGTAAGCGGAATAAAAAAGTACGTAATAATACATAATTCAGTTTTACCAACTATAAATATAACTCGACACGGGTCGTGCACCTTACCCGGTGCAAGATAAATTATCTGGTATGGAAAACTAGGCAATGTTATATTGGTGTGTACAACGTCACGTTTTTAAGAGTGTCTTATTAACTTAACATAACCTCAAGCCTTATAAATACTCAATAATATTTGTCTATTTTTGCTTATTTGTCTGCACAAAAGTAGACCAGGTAAAGACATTTATTCACTCAAGTGAAAATGTAGAGTTTAAAAGTATATAAAATTACATTTTACTTATAACCATTATTATAAGTGGTTTCCAGACCTGCCAGTTTCCAAGACTTCTGTAATAACTGATAAACATTTACAAACAGACTTTAAATGTGAGACGAAACTAGAGTTTAGACTAGCTGTCACTTTAATAATAAGGGGGTTAAAATTGTAGCCGAGCGACGCGGCGGCGTCACAGGATGGTAATGCGATGATAAAGCGTGTTCCTACATTAAGTACCTACAAAATTAGTTTTATTAGCAGTGTAGTGTTAAATTGCTATTACCTTGCCTGCAGCGCTCAGCAAGTTGGTTTTGTGTAGGTAGAGTAAAGTTGCTATTGCCTCGTCTGCGGCGCTCAGCAAGTCGGTTTTCTTTCTTCTTGTCTAATGAAACTATACCTGTAGCTTTTCTTTATAAATAAAACTTTCTCCCCGCGATTGCACCACCATGGAGGTCCTTATATATGCCAAAAAATATTTATATCCTATAGCACTCACCTATAGATAATGTAGCTTTTTATCAGTGAAAAGCATTCTCGAAATAGAATGAGTATTTTCGGAGTCAACAACAAGCAACAACTATAACAAGGTTAGACAATAATAACAAGTAACAACTATAGCAAGGTATAGTTTAGACAATAATTAGGTACTTTAGAAGGGTTAATTATAACAATGCTGAAAGGTCGTTTTTAGACTTACCTTAGTGCAAAAAAAGACAAAGCGTAGGTAGCGCCTGTAGGTAATATGTTTAATATGCAAACTTCCAAGCTATGCGTTTCTGTAGTATTGATCATCTATGAGGCGTTATTCAAACTGACTAGAAAGAAAAAAACAAAGAAAAAAAAGGGTAAGTAATTTTTGGACGTGCATACCGTATTTATAGACAAATAAAAACTTTAAAAAGAGAAAAAAAAAGTATTTATTTATTCCTACATAAAACGCAGAACAGTGTTTTATTCCTACATAAAACATAGAACTATGTTTGATGTAGGAATAAATCAAATCATTTATTACTAAAGACTTACTTTATTTAATAAGAAATACTAATTATTAGTTCCAATTTGACAACTCTGTCAGATTATTATTTTGTATAGGTACTTACTAAGTTACTAGCGACTGCTCTTATTTAGCACGGTTTTACAAATTAAAAAACCTTTGAGATATTTTAACAGTGTCTTACGAAGTCAATTGTAAAAATAATGGGGCCTACCACATCAACGTTTGTTGCGTAGTTTAGTAGAACAACAAAGTCACACAGACAGATACGAAAAGTGACACAGGACATGAACCAATTGAATTTAATAATGGTTGTGAAAACTATAAGTTGAGTTGCTTTGAATGAGTTACTACTTACAAAAATATGGGTCTACTAATGAAATATATAAAATCTTTGGGCCGACCGACCACCTTCCTTCACCGTCTAATACGGTAGGTCCATGATTTATATATTAAAGAGATTAACGTAAATTACTATTGCTTGGTTTATTTCAAATAAACATAATTTTCTTAAAAGCACTTTCATAAGAAATTAGTAAAACCGTCCAAATACATCATCTTTAAGTAAATGAAAGAAAAAAACTGCATTGTAAACACGGACCATACGTTTAGGAGCTACTTAGCCACATATAGACTGAACGACTTTTGCTTCAAACTATTAACAATTCTTGGTTTCGTCAGGGGTTCAAAAAAAAGGACTAACAGGGGTCGTTGTTAGTCTTGGCAAAAACTTTATAGTTATAGCAATCGCTTACTGCCTGCTTCTGTTCGTTTGCTTGAACTCGTTTCGAAGTCTCAAAAGGGCTTTTTGTACCAAGAAAAATAAAACTGTTTGAAATAACTTTAAGAAGTTCTTTAGTTTCTTAGAGTTATTTCAGACCTAGATCAAGAATAACAAAATTTCAATTATTTTTACAATTTAATTATGCACTCAAATTTGGACAAGCACAAACGCTGTTAGGCATTAAAATCTTCCACGGATTCTGAAGTTCTCTTGTCTGAAACTTGGGGACGGCGTACGACTGCGCACGCGCAGGACCCGCTGCAACTTGCGCTGACGTTGTACACGCGGGGTCACTGACCTTACGAGACGGGACATCTCGTTGAGCCTGTAGCGCCCTTGCTCCAGTTGAAGCAGCCCCAGCTTTACACCACGCTTTAATGCCCTGCAATAGAATTATATGAATGACTTGTTAACATGGCATAGTTTTCATATGTAATACCACCCTTCATGTATTATCGAGTAGTCTACATTAGCATATGGCTTGGAGATCAAAGTAAGGATTATCTAAACACCAATTGCCTTCAGGGAAAGATGGGTGGTCCCATGTTGCCGTTCATAGCAAGACTAAGGGATTTCCTCAGTCATGTGACCTAACGCCGTTGCTAGAGGGCTTTAGAGCTAACTTCCCAAGTTCTCGAATCTTCCATGTATTGTGATGGTATTGATCATCAGGATTTAAAATCCTACACTTCTCTTTCAACATAGTGCCATCAACATATTCATCAACATATTGTTAATGAAGTCTAATCTTGCTCAACTTTTGTTTGCCTTAGATACGGGGTTTTTAATTAAATAAATAAATAAAAAAATGTAAATATTCCACAACTTTTCACACGACGCCAATTAACCAATTAGTTGTAAGTAATTTAGAAGTGCTTTTACCTTTTAATTTATAAACCAACTGGCAACTATCTTAATAAAGTAATAATGCAAACCATCTTCGATCGAAGCAAACCATGCAAAAATGCTCTGAAAGCTGACAGCACTGTCAGGTTCAATGAAAATACTGTTTTTTTTTCAAAAATATAGGTCATCTCTCAAAATTCAACCACCTGATTAATTTGGGCCAAAACCTTGTATTCAAGAAACTTACTTTTGTCTTATGAGCTGACCGTAACAGCGTCTATCTTAAAATGATATATTTTTGTATTACTTAAAAATTCTAAAATTTTATGAAGAATGAATCCTAATGTCGAAACTAAGACCATCTTCATCTTCATCATCCTAGAAGGGCATTAGTTTGGCGCGTGTAAGTTATTACACAAATAACTGAGCGGTCACTAAAGGTGAAGGGCGATTATTTTACATAGTACGGTAGTCATTCAGCCTTAAGTGGCTTCATTTTGATTCTGCATTGGTATGCGGATTTAATGAACAATCAACAATTTTTTTTCACAATACGCCTGTTGCGGTTGTCCCGTTTGATTATAATTTAGGTGCCTTCAAGGTTAGAGTGTCTAAGAGGCTCTTAATGAATGTGCGCCACACCATCAATGAGTGCATCACTGCTTACCATCAGGTGGTATCGCAGTCAAGCACTAGTTTATGATCACTAAAAATATATATAAATAGGTATACGGTTGGCTAACAGCTGATAAACTTACTTATTTAATTCTAAATATTATACATACATATTATAGATAAATTACACTCAGACTCAGAACAAATGATGGTGCTCATCATACAAACATTTGTCCTGGGTGGGAATCGAACCCACGACCTCCGGCATGACAGGGTCACTAACTACTAGACCAACAGGCCAGTCAAATCAATTATAATTAAGAATTGAATGTTGTTTATGAAATGGCAAAGTCAGTGGATGTAATTTTCGTAGATTTGGCCACACATTCTTCCCTATAATAGACAAGGCTTACCTGGAAACTTTTCGGCTTATTTTAGGATCATAGACTTGGTACTCTAATCTAATGAATTTGATGATAGTGCGCGCAGTCCAGCCCGTGTTTTTCATCAATTTCTTGATAGCTGTTAACACCATCTTCCCTGTGTTTGCATTGGATGTAGGCTTTGCCTTCACCATTTTTACTGCAATTATAGTGCCTCAAATTAACAGAAGATAAGATTTTTCCGAAACAAATTTCACGGTTGTAATATTTTAAAATTCATTAAAATTTTACCAGCTGTGAATATTACTATACTTTCTGTTAACTATCACAAATATAGACGGGTTCCTCCTTTGAAACAAATCACAAAATAAAGACTAATAAACTCATTTATCGGAGAAGCTTTATTCACATGATAAATTTCGACAAAAATATTAAATAGCGGTGAAACAATATAGGTATTTCGGACATTGTACAAAGCTTGTGACAGAAGAGAAGATCTTTTAAAAAGTCTACATTATTAATGTGCTCTATGATAGTTTTCTATGAAAGGAGTTCCTAGTCAGTATTAGTAATAGTTTATCACTACTACAAATTCCAATCCCAATTAGTTTCCGGAGTTGTTTATCCGAAGTCCATTTCTGTGATGCCTAGTCTTACCTACATTTATGGTATAACACTAGACTACTTTTTAAAACCTGAAGGCTCGTTTCGGAAACGTAAGTTACAGCTTGGCAAAAAAGTGTAGAAACGGAACTAAATTTTTGACTGTTGGCAACAATTCCAAAATAATGACATCTCGTAATAAACAAAGTTCACGATTTCGTAAAATTTTAATTTCGACCACCAAACGTTGATTGATAAACGTAAAAAGTGAAGAATAATGAATAAAACCATTCGGAGTGCTGGCAGGGAGGTTATTTATAAGGTATACAGGCGATGTCTGGTGGAACATGAGGCCCAAACTATTCTTTCTGAACTTCACAATGTTTTCCAAAGAACCGCTGTTAAGACAGGTATGTAAGAGTTTGTTTTGTTGATTTTATGTAAATCAAGTGTTAATTGATGAATACAAAGCTATATTAATTTGCTTGTATAAGAAATAACTAAAAATTTGAAACAATAAATGTCGAGCACATAGGTTATGTTTACATTTTTTCTGTATTACTCTGGTATAGCGCGCTGAGATACATTGATACTTTGGTGACTTGACTTTTAACTGAATAAAAATTCAATTTCTACGTAAATTGTACTTTAAGTGCGATATCAAGGGAGAGAATTATTTGTTCTAGCGTTTGCATTAGAAATGTAAAAGAAATTGTCGTGCCATAGTCTAAATCTATTATTTAATTCAGGGAAATCTGTTCTAAGCAAAATCGTGCTGGAAGGAGATAAACAAAAGGGTATTTTCTACATCCGGCTTATTAACAGTATATAATAAAAATGTTTTACTTTTATTATTGTTAGGGATAAATGAAATATTTCGTCTTTACAGGAAGCAGCTGAACGTGCATTCCAAGCTATTACCGAGGAGGATTGGAAGAACTCGTGCTAACATGTAATAACAATAGAAAAGGATTACTGGAAAAAAAAAACTATGAACGTGGAAATAGAGCAATTAGTAATAAATCTAGAAGATGATAGCAGCATCACCTCTGAACCCGAACATGACTCAGATGAGTTTGCGGCCTTCGTGTTCGGGGTAGAATATTTAGAGGAAGATTTACTAGAATAAAATATAGAAATTATGTTATACAATGTAATGTTTTCTTTTTTTATAATTCCTAAACAATGTTGTGATTTCAATTTGTTATTTTTAGGTAAGTAATCAGTTGCGTGTCGAGAACACGTCCTTGTTCAATTAATTCATTTCACCCCAAGAGGACACCAGTGTCCACGTTGACATTGTCTTTCTATTGTGTCTCTAATTGACACGATTAAAAGTGATTCCTTACTGATTTAAAAAAATAATACATATATAGATTAATTTGTCTAAAAAACAGCTAAGTATCAAGACTAGGTTGGTACGCTATGCGATTGACACGGGTTGCCATACGAAGAGCACAGTGGCGCCTCCATTATTTTCTACTCTTTTTTGCCAAGCTGTACGATGGCACATATGCGCTGTAGTTAAGCGTGTAACCCGTTTTATAGAGTGAACAATACTGGTCGTAGAACAATGCATATCCGCATGCGGATGGCATGTTCGCGAGTTGTGTGCCTGCAGCCAATCTTCAACCAGCTTTTGTGCAGCCCACATGATAAGGATAACAAAAACGAACTGATAGGATGTAGATGTCCCACATGAGGACCAAATCCGTATGGTAGCAAAAGGACCCTAAAATTTTGCCTAGACTGGCATGATTGCATTACAGATTTTAACCTTTCAATCGTGTCAATTAGAGACACAATAGAAAGACAATGACAGCGCGGACACAGGTCCTCTTGGGGTTTAATGAATTAAAGTCATACATGTCGCTATTATAGTTAGGTTACATTTCTCCAGAATAAAGGAACGACTCATACAGAATATTACAGAGCACGAACCATGGTTACTGCCGTCCACGATCTGTCCCTAGCATTATCCTAACTCAGCTGTGTCGAAGTGCCATGACACAGAATTCATTTAAACAGTCGTGGTCTTCAATTTGTTTGGGGTGCTGTGCTGAGCCGTAGGGTCTTTTTACTACACGATCTATTCTAGCAACTTCATTGATAAATCGTATTGGTATTTTGAGGACAATGAAATTAAACTAAGAATAGAAAGACCTATAATAACTTTATTTTAACAAATTAGACTATTATTTTAAAAACACGTTAACCAAGAAGTGATGCGACTACAGCTGACGGTACAGCTCCACCTGGACCTTGTTCAATGGTGGGCTGGTAGCCGTTCTCATCAGCTATGTAGTTGACGGTGTAGTTCACGCCATCGGGACCGATCCAGGAGTAAGAGCCCTTGACTGCGACGAACTCGTCTTCAGATCCTGCGTTCCTCAGCTCTCCATCCTCGTTGTGCCTTTGACCATCACTTAATTCGTAGCTGTGAATAAAAAAACACATTAACTTTTATCCTCTCACAATATTATGGCGGTATATTCAGACAAGATGTTTTTTTTTGTAATATTGGGAAACAATGCAGCTATAATTTCATATTATGTAGATTATGAAAGTGTAAATTATTTTTCTTTGTTGATACACTTTCACATCGATAAAAATCCTGTTAAAATGAATAGATAAGTCTGTACACGTTAAAACAACAACTGTTTGAACATCCTTAAAGTCTTTAACCAACTGTTACTGCTCTGAATTGGTATTTGATAAACTTACAAATAACGGAAACTTCCAAGTCCAGTGTTGTCCGTATCATATCGCAAAATTTGAACATCCTGACCATTCTGAGGGGCGGCTAGCACCACGCTCACCACAGCTACTAACGCACAAAGCACCAACTGAAATTAAAACCGCACTATTAGCAACACTTCGCAATAAAACCATTAATTTAAATAAATATTTTAAATTGTATATTAAAATAAACACCACATATTATACTGACCGAATTCATGATCACTATTAAACGGTTTATCGTATCGAGTTTACTTGAACTATGTGCTCATGAATTATCGTATCTCATGTTTTATACTATTCCGAATATTGCATTACAACATACTGTTATTAGTTGACGCACATCTCGTTACGACGTTTTGTGTATTGAACTATTGACTACTCCTTCGACATGGCGAAGGTAAGTCGCGAATCGCTTGAGGACGTTTTTGATAGGACTTTTCGCAAATGTGATTTCAAGCAGAATAATATGACGTCACCTATAATTTGTTTGGTTGACAGTAAGCAGAAAGATTCAATTGATATTTTTAGAATTTATTAGGAAAACATGTTACTGTTAGCAGTGGTAAATGTGCATTGGTAGTAACGCGAATCGAAGATCAATTCTCTGTTATGGAGCTTTGGGGGTCAGTCGCGTGTTGGGTATCCAGTCATTGCAAGTTGATCTTAATTGGCCTGGATTTTGCATTTTCTGCTCAAAATTAAGCTAAACAGATTTTTTGGTTCATCATTTGCCTAGCCGGTTTTACTTGGAGCGACTCACGACTGCCTATCTGACCTTCACAATCTAGTAATGATCAACACGAAACCCCTTGGTTTAACTGGTTGTTAGACTTTAATGCTTTAGCTACTCGTAATAGGTTTCCGCTTGGAAAATTAATCATACTAATTTTCATGAAAATGTACAGACGCCAGCACGTCAAGTTACCCCAATGTGTCAAATTTTCCCAATTGAATATGAACCTTATTCTGTTTGACATAAAGTTGAAAAACGGTCAAAGAAATTTGACACATTGGGGTAACTTGATCAAGCAACCCCGTATAGTATTTTTTTCCAATTGAACTTGAACCTTATTCTATTTATAAAAAAAACTTGAAAAACTATCAAAGGAACTTGACACATTGGGGTAGCTTGACGTGCTGGCCTCTGTACTACAAGTAGGTAGGCACTCTTGGAAATTATACGTCTTGTTAATTATGTAATTAAAACTAATCACTCAAACATTATAAACTTTAAAGATAATGCTAATCAATAATAATGCAAGATGGCATTTACCTTCGACCTCTACCTGTTGTAGATACCTCACCATGGTTAGTCAATAGATATAATTTTTGTAGCTTGACACGCATTATGTGTGAACGAAAGGTTTGTGTTTTACTAGATGATTATTTACATTATCGAAGAGGAATGAACTTTGCTAGTACGCTACGCATTTGCAAGTGTCAATGATGAAAGGTGAAATAATGAAAACGGATATTGTAGCTACAAAGGACGTGACGCATATAAATTCTGCAAACGGGCTAATTTCGGACCTTTTTTTAAATGAAATCAATGAAGGTCAATGCATCGTATTCACACCTCTTGATGCATTATAATATGGGAACAAAATCTGTACATTTATTGATTTCAGTTATGATTTTTAATGATGACTTTATTCATCCTGAAACATCAGATAAGTACTTTCAAAGGTATGTCATAATGGCCCTGTAGTTATGCATTAAATTTTGGGTTTAAGGGGAATGCCCATATCTGGCCATAATATTCCCATCTATGAATATAGCAACCTTGTTAGTAGTTATACCTACTTTCGAGCCGTTTGGGGTTGAAACTCTTGGGCCGTGGGGTCCGAGTGCTCGTCTTCTTTTCAAAGACATCTGCAAACGTTTGGTTGACGCTTCCCGTGACCCAAGGGCTGGCCTCTACTTTGGCCAGAGGCTAAACATTGCCATTCAACTTGGCAATGCCGCCAGTCTTTTGGGCAGCGATGCAGAGGAAGTTTTTGACGCTTTGTAATTATTTTTGTATAATATGGATACATACATTTTACAGAAATAAATTGAATAATACTTTTGTAATACCTATTTTTTTGTATTTATTACATAGACATCTGTTTATAAACACACAAGATAATAATGAACTTAAACTTCCAAACCTCGCCGGTAATACCACGGGGTACAAGAGCCGAGGAGATTAGAGCGTGGCGTAATATACATCAGTCGGTGCATTTAACTACAAATATGCGAGTAAGAACTGGAGATAATCCGGATGATAATCAATTTTCGGATACTTTACTAAAATTTGGCGGAGCCACCTATCCACAACAACACGAAGGAAAAGTTATTTTATCACCTACCTTATGTTGCAGAGTGCAATCCCAGCAAGAACTTATATCATCTGTTTACGGCGACCTTTTAGAACTCTTAGAAAGGGACAATACTTGGTTATGCGAAAGATCCATTTTAACCCCTCGCAATGACCAAGCATCACATATGTATAAATAGCAATATATTGTCAAATATATAAGGCGAGACTAAGATATACTATTCTATAAACAGAATGATCGATCAAAAAGCCACTAACTATCCGACAGAATTTTTAAATTCTATAAATATGCCAGGACTTCCATCTCATAAAATCCATTTAAAAATAGGTATTCCGATTGTTTTACTCCGAAATTTAAGACCACCATAACTATGCAATGGAACCCGACTAAAAGTAATTCAATAACAACAAAACATAATAGAGGCTGAAATTCTAACAGGTTGTGGTGCCGGCGAAATTGTTTTTATTCTTTGAATTCCTATTGTACCAAATAATTTTCCATTTCAGTTTAAAAGAACACAATTCCGAGTATCGGTGTGTTACGCAATGACAATTAATAAAGCTCAGGGTCACTTTCTTCGCGTTGCTGGAGTAGATCTTAGTCTCAGTTGTTTTTCACATGGTCTGTTGTACCTACGTCGCTCTTTCCCGGGTCAGTAGTTCCAGAAATCTTTATGCATACGTAGCGGAAGGGTCAACTTTGAATATAGTCTATCCGGAAGCTTTATGCTAAAATTATTACATCGATATATCAACGCACAGCCCAAACCGCTGATCTAAGAGACATGAAACTTGAAGGGGTGTTCTTTGTGAAAAGTAAGTATCCACTAAGAAACGATTATTGGATTTTAGCCCCTAAAGGGAAAATATAGGGGACGGAAGTTAAACATCCAAGCGGGCGATGCCCCGGACAAACGCAAGTTTATTATAAAAGTTTATTTGTTTCCTGGCTCTGCAGGAGACCAGCTAAGCTTACCTCGTCGGTCTCTTCGAAGACACCAACCTGTGCGCTATACACGCGAGGCGTGTTACCATCACACCCTAGGACATCCAGTTGGCGCGCAGGACACCACAAATGCATCTGGCTTATAGGCGCCACAAATGTATCTGATTTTTAAATGTTTCTTAATAAACGACCTCATACAAAACGTTACCCTATCCCGCCCGCCGAACCTACATCCTAACACTCAGATATAAGTCGATACAGTCATACCAACAGTATGCTAATATATAGAACATAGTAAGTTGTACTCTTTATGTATGGATGATACACAATCGGGTTAAATTATTATCTCCTACTTCATCTATTTTAAATACTATTACTTACTTTAGTATTGTAAACACCATAGAGGCACGCAGCACAGTAGGTCACTTTAAAATTATGTACTAAGAAGTATCTTTAAAATCAATGCATTTCAGTAAGGTAGTTAGGTTAGCTAGTTAGGTTCGCTATAGGATAAGTAGGGTGAGTTAGGTTAGGTTATATACATAATGTTCATTCTATTTCTATCTAAAACAAAAGGCTTAGTGGTGTAACGAGCGTGCCCAAAGATGCGTTGAAGGAGGTACAAAATTTCTCAATTTTTTGCTTATAACTTCTTTATTTTTGTAATTTAGGGCAAAAAGTTACATAACCATATTTTTAAGCGAAACAATTTGCTACATTATGATTTTAAATTATGATTTTACAATTTTTTTGTAAGACGTATAGTTTCCGAGATATCGCGAATTTATATATTTAAAAATATTATGCATGCAAGAAATTTAAAGTCTAAATAGAATAAGTAACAGACATAAATTTGATTTAAGGATTAAAATTGAAATACCTGTGGTCCTGGTCTTTGAGACAAACTCTAGCCATCAATCTGGTTTTATTTATGTTATAAACAACATCCTGTAATATTTTACATATTTAAATAGTTGTTTTATTTTCAGGTATCTCCACACATGTCATGTTGAATATCTGATCAATTTGATTCTAATTCTGTTTCTAATAATTAGAAACTACGGTTTGGTGGAGCAAGGGAGAATTATTTAAAATCAAATTTGTATTTATCATTCCAGACGTATAAGAGTGCGTTTCTTATGACGTAGGTAAGTGCAAAGCTTTGCCTGGGTTGCTACCGTAATAGTGTTAGTACTGATTTTATGATGATGCTGCTAGTTATTTTTTCTTGAAGTTCATATTACACAGTCCTCAGCCGGTCACTCCCACTGCAGTCATTCCGTACTCTGTTCCTAGCATTAGCCTGAATCAATCGTTTCGGGTTGCCCTAAATTCTATAACTGAATCTGACAGTCTGGTCTTCGGTTTATTTGAGGTGCTGCCATGCAGGTACTTTTCACTTCACGATCTTTTCTAGCACCTCTAGTAGTGAAAGCGTATTGGTATTTTAGGAAAATATAAATATAAATTCAGAATATGTCTTACAATAACTTTATTTTAACAAATTAGACTATTATTTTAAGAACACGTTAACCGAGAAGTGACGCGACCACCGCTGACGGTACAGCTCCACCTGGACCTTGCTCGATGGTGGGCTGGTAGCCGTTCTCATCAGCTATGTAGTTGACGGTGTAGTTGACGCCATCGGGACCGATCCAGGAGTAAGAGCCCTTGACGGCAACGAACTCGTCTTCAGATCCTGCGTTCCTCAGCTCTCCGTCTTCGTTGTGTCTTTGACCATCACTTAATTCGTAGCTGTGAATAAAAAAACACATTAACTTTTATCCTCTCACAATATTTTGGCGGTATATTCAGACAAGATGTTTTTTTTTAATATTTGGAAACAATTCAGGTATAATTTCATAGTAGATTGCGAAAGTGTCAATTATTTTTCTTTGTTGATACACTTTCACATCTATAAAAATTCTGTTATAATGAATAGATAGGTAAGTCTGTACACGTTAAAAAAACAACTGTTTGAACATCCTTAAAGTCTGTAACCAATTGTTACTGCGCTGAATTGGGATTTGATAAACTTACAAATAACGGAAACTTCCAAGTCCAGTGTTGTCCGTATCGTATCGCAAAATTTGAACATCCTGACCATTCTGAGGGGCGGCTAGCACCACGCTCACCACAGCTACTAACGCACAAAGCACCAACTGAAATTAAAACCGCACTATTAACAACACTTCACAATAAAACCATTAATTTAAATAAATATTTTAAATTGTATATTAAAATAAACACCACATATTATACTGACCGAATTCATGATCACTATTAAACGGTTTACCGTATCGAGTTTACTTGAACTATGTGCTCATGAATTATCGTATCTCATGTTTTATACTATTCCGAATATTGCATTACAACATACTGTTATTAGTTGACGCACATCTCGTTACGATGTTTTGTGTATTGAACCATTGACTACTCCTTCGACATGGCGAAGGTAAGTCGCGAATCGCTTGAGGACGTTTTTGATAAGACTTTTCGCAAATGTGATTTCAAGCAGAATAATATGATGTCACCTATAATTTGTTCGGTTGACAGTAAGCAGAAAGATTCTATTGATGTTTTTAGAATTTATTTGGTAAACATGTAACTGTTAGCAGTGGTGATTGGTGGTGCATTGGTAGTAACGCGAAGTGAAGATTAATTTCTGTTATGGAGCTTTGGGGTCAGTCGCCTGTTGGGTCTCCAGTCATTGCAAGTTAATTTTAACTGGCCAGGAATTTTCATTTTCTGCTCAAAATAAGCTAAACAGATTTTTTTGGTTCATCATTTGCCTAGCCTTTTCCAAAATTTTTGGGTTGGTTTTCCGTTTAACCGGATATAGCTGGATACGGTTTTACTTGGAGCGACTCACGACTGCCTATCTGACCTTCACAATCTAGTAATGATCAACACGAAACCCCTTAGTTTCACTGGTTGTCAGACTTTAATACTTTAACTACTCGTAATAGTTTTCCGCTTGGAAAATTAATCATACTAATTTTCATGAAAATGTTCCTACAGATGCCAGCACATCAAGCAACACTATGTAGTTTTTTATTCCAATTGAACTTGAACCTTATTCTATTTATAAAAAAACTTGAAAAACTATCAAAGGAACTTGACACATTGGGATAGCTTGACGTGCTGGCCTCTGTACCTACAAGTAGGTAGGTACTCTTGGGATTTATACGTCTTGTTAATTATGTAATTAAAACTCAAACAACACAACAACACAACAACACTCAAACATTACAAACTTTATAGATAATGCTAATCAATAATAATGCAAGATGGCATTTACCTTCAACCTCTACCTGTTGTAGATACCTCACCATTGTTAGTCAATAGATATAATTTTTGTAACTTGACATGCATTATGTGTGAACGAAAGGTTTGTGTTTTACTAGATGATTATTTACATTATCGAAGAGGAATGTACTTTGCTAGTACGCTACGCATTTGCAAGTGTCAATGATGAAAGGTGAAATAATGAAAACGGATATTGTAGCTGCAAAGGACGTGACGCACATAAATTCTGCAAACGGGCTAATTTTGGACCTTTTTTTAAATGAAATCAATGAAGGTCAATGCATCGTATTCACACCTCTTGATGCATTACAATATGGGAACAAAATCTGTACATTTATTGATTTCAGTTTTGCTTTTTAATGATGGCTTTATTCATCCTGAAACATCAGATAAGTACTTTCAAAGGTATGTCATAATGGCCCAGTAGTTATGCATTAAATTTTGGGTTTAAGGGGAATGCCCATATCTGGCCATAATATTCCCATCTATGAATATAGCAACCTTGTTAGTAGTTATACCTACTTTCGAGCCGTTTGGGGTTGAAACTCTTTGGCCGTGGGGTCCGAGTGCTCGTCTTCTTTTCAAAGACATCTGCAAACGTTTGGTTGACGCTTCCCGTGACCCAAGGGCTGGCCTCTACTTTGGCCAGAGGCTAAACATTGCCATTCAACTTGGCAATGCCACCAGTCTTTTGGGCAGCGATGCAGAGGAAGTTTTTAACGCTTTGTAATTATGTTTGTATAATATAGATAAGGTTGTACATGCATTTTACAGAAATAAATTGAATAATACTTTTGTAATACCTATTTTTTTTTGTATTTATTACATAGACATCTGTTTATAAACACACAAGATAATAATGAACTTAAACTTCCAAATCTCGCCGGTAATACCACGGGGTACAAGAGCCGACGAGATTAGAGCGTGGCGTAATATACAGTCGGTGCATTTAACTACAAATATGCGAGTAAGAACTGGAGATAATCCGGATGATAATCAATTTTCGGATACTTTACTAAAATTTGGCGAAGGCGCCTATCCACAACAACACGAAGGAAAAGTTATTTTATCACCTACCTTATGTTGCAGAGTGCAATCCCAGCAAGAACTTATATCATCTGTTTACGGCGACCAATTAGAACTGTTAGAAAGGGGCAATACTTGGTTATGCGAAAGATCCATTTTAAACCCTCGCAATGACCAAGCATCAGATATAAATAGCAATATATTGTCAAATATATAGGCGAGACTAAGATATACTATTCTATAAACAGAATGATCGATCAAGAAGCCACTAACTATCCGACAGAATTTTTAAATTCTATAAATATGCCAGGACTTCCATCTCATAAAATCCATTTAAAAAAAGGTATTCCGATTGTTTTACTCCGAAATTTAAGACCACCACAACTATGCAATGGAACCCGACTAAAAGTAATTCAATAACAACAAAACATAATAAAGGCTGAAATTCTAACAGGTTGCGGTGTCGGCAAAATTGTTTTTATTCCCTGAATTCCTATTGTACCAAATAATTTTCCATTTCAGTTTAAAATAACACAATTCCGAGTATCGGTGTGTTATGCAATGACAATTAATAAAGCTCAGGGTCACACTTTTCGCGTTGCTGGAGCAGATCTTAGTCTCAGTTGTTTTTCACATGGTCTGTTGTACGTCGCTCTTTCCCGGGTCAGTAGTTCCAGAAATCTTTATGCATACGTAGCGGAAGGGTCAACTTTGAATATAGTCTATCCGGAAACTTTATGCTTAAATTATTACATCGATATATCAACGCACAGCCCAAACCGCTGATCTTAGAGACATGAAACTTGAAGGGGTGTTCTTTGTGAAAAGTAAGTATCCACTAAGAAACGAATTTTGGATATTTAGCCCCTAAAGGGAAAATATAGGGGACGGAAGTTAGACATCCAAGCGGGCGAAGCCCCGGACAAAAGCAAGTTTATTATTAAAGTTTATCCGTTTCCTGGCTCTGCAGGAGACCAGCTAAGCTTACCTCGTCGGTCTCTTCGAAGACACCAACCTGTGCGCTATACACGCCAAGCGCGTTACCATCACACCCAAGGACATCCAGTTGGCGCGCAGGACACCACAAATGCATCTGGCTTATAGGCGCCACTGGGCGCCACAAATGTATCTGATTTTTAAATGTTTCTTAATAAAAGACCTCATACAAAACGTTACCCTATCCCGCCCGCCAAACCTACATCCTAACACTCAGATATAAGTCGATACAGTCATACCAACAGTATGCTAATATATAGAACATAGTAAGTTGTACTCTTTATGTATGGATGATACACATAAATCGGGTTAAATTATTATCTCCTACTTCATCTATTTTAAATACTATTACTTACTTTAGTATTGCAAACACCATAGAGACACGCAGCACAATGGGTCACTTTAAAATTATGTACTTAGAAGTATCTTTAAAATCAATGGATTTCAGTAAGGTAGTTAGGTTAGCTAGTTAGGTTCGCTATAGGATAAGTAGGGTGAGTTAGGTTAGGTTATATACATAATGTTCATTCTATTTCTATCTAAAACAAAAGGCTTAGTGGTGTAACGAGCGTGCCCAAAGATGCGTTGAAGGAAGTAAAAAGTTTTTCAATTTTTTGCTTATAACTGTTTTTCTTTATTTTTGTAATTTAGGGCAAAAAGTTATGTAAACATATTTGTAAGCGAAACAATTTGCTACAAATTATGATTTTACAAGTTTTTTGTAAGACGTATAGTTTACGAGATATCACTAATTTAAATATTTAAAAATATTACGCATGCAAGAAATTTAAATACCTAAATAGAATAAGTAACAGACATAAAGGAAAGGATTTTAAGGATTAAAATTGAAATACCTGTGGTCCTGGTCTTTGAGACAAACTCTAACCATCAATCTGGTTTTATTTATGTTATAAACAACATCCTGTAATATTTTACATATTTAAATAGTTGTTTTATTTTCTGGTATCTCCACACAGGTCATGTTGAATATCTGATCAATTTGATTCTAATTCTGTTTCTAATAATTAGAAACTACGGTTTGGTGGAGCAAGGGAGAATTATTTAAAATCAAATTCGTATTTATCATTCAAGACGTATAAGAGTGCGTTTCTAAAGACGTAGGTAAGTGCAAAGCTTTGCCTGGGTTGCTACCGTAATAGTATTAGTACTGATTGTATGATGATGCTGCTAGTTATTTTTCTGGCCCTCGGCCGGTCACTCCCACTGCAGTCATTCTGTACTCTGTTCTTAGCATTAGCTTGAATCAATCGTTTCGGGTTGCCCTAAATACTATAACGGAATCTGATAGTCCTGGTCTGGTCTTCGGTACATTTGAAGTGCTGCCTTGCAGATACTTTTTATTCGATCTTTTCTAGCACCACTAGTAATAAAAGTGTATTGGTATTTTAGGAAATTAAAATATAAATACATAATATGGCTTACAATAAGTATATTTTAACAAATTAGACTATTATTTTAAAAACACGTTAACCAAGAAGTGATGCGACTACAGCTGACGGTACAGCTCCACCTGGACCTTGTTCGATGGTGGGCTGGTAGCCGTTCTCATCAGCTATGTAGTTGACGGTGTAGTTGACGCCATCGGGACCGATCCAGGAGTAAGAGCCCTTGACGGCGACAAACTCGTCTTCAGATCCTGCGTTCCTCAGCTCCCCATCCTCATTGTGCCTTTGACCATCACTTAATTCGTAGCTGTGAATAAAAAAACACATAATTAAATTATTATCCTCTCACAATATTATGGGGGTATATAAAGTGATTTTTTTTTTTTAAATATTTGGATACTACAGGCAGCTATAATTTCATATTGTGTAGATTACGAATGTGTAAATTATTTTGTTTTGAAACTATTATGATTTTTGATACAATTTCACATGTATAAAAAATCCTGTTAAAATGAATAGATAAGTCTGTACACGTTAAAACAACAACTGTTTGAACATCCTTAAAGTCTTTAACCAACTGTTAAGCTGGATTTGATAAACTTACAAATAACGGAAACTTCCAAGTCCAGTGTTGTCCGTATCGTATCGCAAAATTTGAACATCCTGACCATTCTGAGGGGCGGCTAGCACCACGCTCACCACAGCTACTAACGCACAAAGCACCAACTGAAATTAAAACCGCACTATTAACAACACTTCACAATAAAACCAATCATTTAAATAAATATTTTAAATTGTATATTAGAATAAACACTACATATTATACTGACCGAATTCATGATCACTATTAAACGGTTTACCGTATCGAGTTTACTTGAACTATGTGCTCATGAATTATCGTATCTCATGTTTTATACTATTCCGAATATTGCATTACAACATACTGTTATTAGTTGACGCACATCTCGTTACAATGTTTTGTGTATTGACCACTCCTACGACATGACGAAGGTAAGCCGCGAACCGTTTGAGGACGTCTTCGATGGGACCTTTCGAAATTGTGATTTTAATTATATGTATAGTGATGTTACCTATGATTTGTTTGATTGACAGCAAGTAGAAAAGACTTTATTGGTGTAATTGTGGAAAACATGTTTCCAGTTCAGATAACCATGTTAAATAAAACCATAATTAAGACGAGATTTTGGGAAGCTTTCTGAGATGCGACGTCATATTAAATTCAATATGGCGCCGTCATGAGCACAAAAAGTAATAAAGTAAAAAATGTAAATATGTCGTGTTGGATATCAAATGAAAGAGTTTGAGTAGCACATTTCAAATATATTATTTATAACATTATAACTCCAAAATAATTTAAATAGAAAATAAGTTTAGTTAATGGTGGTACCTATACAAGCAGAGCTTAAAGAAAATTATTAAGAATATTTTTATTTTTTGTGTTTCATACTTTTTACCCACTGAGATATATGAGAAAGTTTTTAGAACTTATTTTATTTTTCATGAAGTAGGTATACAAATTTAAAGAATACGACTCTTTAAATTTGTACGATTTTTAATTTTGTTATTATAAAACTAATCGCTCAAACCTTATAAATGTTTAAGATAAGCTAATCAATAATAATGCAAGAAGACATTTACCTTCGACCTCTACATTTGTACCTACCTTCCCATGGTTGGTTAATAGAGATAATGATTTTAGCAACTCTACACGCATTATGCGTGAACGAAAGGTTTGTAAATTACTGGATGATTACATTAATACTATTAAGAATTTTTCATAATTAGAGAGGTAAGTACTTTGCTAGTACATGATGTTGGATAATAAAGTGGGTGGAATGTTTAAGAATACCATGAAAGGTGTTGATTTGAGATTGTTATGTTTGATGCAGAAGATGTTGTGACTAAGGATGAAGTAATATTTTATCTTTTAGAGCATTTTCAAGTTAGTAGTAAGTTGGTTAGTTTCAATGACTAGGATTCACACATTGTCGTGCATGAACTATGTATATTGTCAACTTATTAAGTTCTTGTGCCTTTTGGTTTTGATTTAATTATACACAATTTATAAAAAAATATTGAGATAAGTTCCAATTATTGATGACGAAATGCATGCTTCTTCTATTTTAAAAATAATTTAAAAAATCTACATATTAAATTGAATGCGTGTTTCAAACTCCGGAACTGCCGAGAATCTTCCGTCGAAACATCTTCACCTTGACCTGGAGTATCAAAGTTAATCCTTAAGAGATACTCATAATTTATTAGTAACTTAAAATATCATCTTTTAGCCCGCGGCGTTGTGTTTGTAACAGTGCAAGAGCTGACGAACAAAGTGTTTGCATCATAGCTATCCGGCAACAACTTTATAAAATTGGGTTTTGATTAAGTACTTTTAGCCAAAAACAAATACTTTCAGAAAATTTTAGACGCACAGAATTTCTTTTAAGGTAAATTACAACGTCTTTAATTAAAGTATTTAAATTTGCTATGAGTTGCGTTAGTCTATTTGCCATTTTTTTAATCTAAGATAGAAATTGTCTCCCGTCGTTGATTTAATGTTTATGACCGTTTTAACTATTTGAGTTCAGTCCTACCTTACCTATCTATTGATTACAAAGGTTTAGTCATTAGCTCTCTGCCTTTAATGTTTAAGATCTTATATGTGTTTATAAGGAGGAAAGACGTGTTGTTGAAAAATTGTGAATTTTATGTTTACTGATTTGTTAATTTTTAAAATAATAAAAACATAAGTATAAAGAGTCTACGAAACTATATATTTTGATGTGTTTATCGGCAGTTAAATGGGTTTGTTGGCAGGGTGCTAATTGCAGTTTTGATGGAAAAAAATAAATAAAAAGCATTTGCGCAAACAAATATTACTCTTGTTTGGGTGTCATTGGCCAGTTTTGGTCAGCCAATACAAAAAACTAAACAGTGAACCGGATTTCTATGCTAAGGGTTACGTATTTGTACCCAAAATATTAAATTTTCCCTTTTTATATGTGTAGAACTTATTTTTTTATTATCTACGATTGATGGACCTTTTTATTTTGTAAAGGCTTTTGATGTTTATAAAATCTGTGGTATTTTTGTTTATTTATGCATTAATTAGATTTATTTTAAAATAAGAAGGTGGGAATAATACTGTTCCACGGATTTCCGATTGTCGCAGTATTTGTGTTCTCTATGGGCATTATCATAATGAGAGCGAGTGGTCAAACTAGCCACTCGATTCTATAATTATACATCTCTTCGAAAAGGGTTGTAAGAAATGAGCGTGAAGTGAACCGGTAATACCTTATTAATATAGAATAACAGCTCACTTTGCCTTTACTTTACGGGGGTAAAGTAAAGGCTTATCCCGTAACCCGAAAATTGGGATTTTCGGGTTACGGGAAGTTCTTTTTAGCAATAAACAGTCAAGCTCGTGAATGAAATGTTTAACTGCTAGCTACTGTTACTAGCCAATCAAAACGTTCGCCTAGAAAGGCGAACGAGGAAAACCTTAAGTGGTGTGTTTTTAACGTTCCTACTTTAGAACAGCCAACTGTTACTTATTCAGAAAAAAAAATAAAACCGACTTCAAAAAAACACTAAACGGTGTAAAATAACTCTAAATTCGGAAGTCTGTGGCTTTGGTGGGTTTGTCTTACTCATGATAGGCCACCGACTTCCGAATTTAGAGTTATTTTACACCGTTTAGTGTTTTTTTGAAGTCGGTTTTATTTTTTGCAAAAAAGTTTTTTATTTTTCCATTTTTAGTTGTTACCATAAAAACATTTGCCATGAATTTATTTTATATTGTTAATTGTTAACAATACATGTCATCATAATAGGGTTTTCCACTAATCCCTAATAAATTAAAATTAACATACCTAACTGACGAAATCTAGGTATATTGTACCCACCTGCGTACCCCTCAGAGCATACAGGCGTGATGATACGTCATTATGTTGTATAAACAATAAACATCCAAGCGATTCCAGCAATCACGACAGATTTGCCGTTTATTTTTGAAGAGTTCCGTTGTATATCTCCGAAGATCAGCTTCAGATCTTCACCAAATTAAAATGGGACCACCTCAGGAGTATACTCTTTCAAATAAAAAAAGAATTTTGAGAATCGGTCCACAGATGGGGGAGAAATCAGGTAACATACGGGTACATAGGTACACACGAACATAGAACCTCCTCCTTTTTTGAAAGTCGGTTAAAAAGATAGCTGCGGAGGTGTTCTACCTTATAATCAGAGTTCGAAATAGATAGCATTTATTTATCTTTTTAAACGAAGTATGTAACATGAGCGTGAATATAACCCCTTCTGTCCCAAAATAATAATAGTGATGTTTTAATCCCGGGATAAAAAAAACACATTTTTTATTGAACTTTGAAGACTTACACAACATAACATATTCAACAATAATTAATTGATATTAAAGAAGTTTTAATTAACTTTTTAAGGTTCCATAAACTTGTGTCAAATAAATTCGATTTTTCTGTTAATTAAAAATAACTAAGTAAAGAACGTTACGTCAATTAGTCAGCTTCAGCTAAATTAAACCAATAACATCTAAAAAAAATGTAATTCTTAAAACGTCGTCACGATTTTGATTTCTGGATTTCAGAAGAGGTTTTATCCACTCTATGTTTCTTAATTTCTGAAATTTGAGGTTCTACCTGTTTCGATCGCTGCCAATAAAACTGACCACCGTTTATGGCAAGCCACTAACTTGGGAGAAGCAAGCCAAATACCTAGGAATTACCCTAACACCCACACGTATGTTAAAGTGTCATAAAATAGGGGCGAGGCTTAACTAGCCATCAACTCTTGTTCTTCATCGTTTTCTTCATAACAGAAATATTTTTCTTAATAGGCACTTTTAGTACACGACAAAGAAAGGATGAGCAAAAATATTTCCGTTGTAAAGAACAAGTTGAACTAGAAAGGGTTGGTAAGTGCTTTGTAGGTTAATCTCTGCCTGAACTTACGGGAAGTACGAGATAACTAGACGGGGGCTAACTAGACGGTACGGGGTAATAGATCAGATACTAGAAATTGGTTTTAATAACTTTATTATAATCATGCAAGAATACACAACATCTACAAGGCAAGAAGTGATTCGATTACTCCCTTAGGTATTGTTCCAAAGCTGGAGCCTTGAACGGTTGATGACTGGTAGCCTTTTTCGTCAGCTGTATAATCGACGAAATATTTGACCCCATCGGGACCGATCCACGAGTAAGAACCCTTGATAGCGACGAACTCATTTTCGGACCCTTCGTTTCTCAGCTCGCCATTCTCACTGCGGCTTGAGCCATCGCTCTGTTCATAGCTGTGAATGAATAGCAGTACTCTGTCAAAAAAAAACTCTTGACGGTGGAGGCAAGCAACATGAGGAATGCTATAGTACGTTCGCGTTGAGAATGCAGTGAGACATCATTATCCGTCGGCCTAGCACCGCCCCCTATATAACAAATCAAATCTTTTCAAATTCATTTTTATAAATTCTTTAAACTTAAATCTTTTAAAATATAGTTTGTTTGAATTTAACACCACAGTGAAAACACCTTTATCTTGCAGTTGCACTGACGACTCACTGCATTATTAACGCGAACGAACTATAGATACATATTTATCGACGGTTTGTGAAAACAAGTCAGGCCCATATGCGACGTAAATAATCTGACACCAGGTTAATTACTAACCACAAGTAGAAGAAAATGGAGCCTGTCAGGAGGAAGTTACAATTTCCACCATATATTTTTTTTTCCGGCAAGCATCACTGCTGTAATTTGGTTTGAAGACACTTCAATAATGTTTTTGGGCTGACAACTAATATTATGTACAGGTATACGAATACCTCTGGTATTGCGTTTGCTCAATGGTGGCAGAGGCCATTACCATCAAGTGGGACATAAGCATGTTTGCCATCCAATAAGAAGTATCTAGAGTTTTGATTGAGTTTGCGAAGACAACTTACGCAAAACTATAGGTGCCGAGGCCATCGTTTTCCGAATTGTATTGCAACAGCTGAACATCCTTATCCTGAGGAGCGGCTACCACCCAGCCCCCCATTGCTACCAACGTAAAGAGCACCAACTAAAATTAAAACCGCATTATTATCAAGCTTTTTAACAATAACATCTTTAATCGATACATAGTACTGACTGATTTCATGATCACCATTAAGAGTTTTTCTTATCGAATTCACTTGTGCATGTGCTCATTTGTTATTCAAATTCATGTTTTATACTATTCGAAATATTGTATTGCAACATAATCATCAAGTTCATCTTGTATGTTATGTCTTGATGCTCATCATGTTACAATGTTTTTTTAATATTGACCACTAACTTGACACTACATGTGTCCATGACCTTTGAGAACGTCTTTAACAGGGACGCTGTTATTTTAGCGTCTAATTGACTGCAATTAAGAAAGAGTGTTGATTTCACTTTACCATAAACCATATCGTTTCATTCAGCCAGACTAATATGTGTTAGCTCTTCAGTGCGACGATTTTTTATCATTGCTGTTACTGTTATAGGCTAACTAGGGATTATAAATAGACATCTTCCAGTAGCCCAGTGTGGAAAAATATAATAAACAAATTATATTTTTAGCCAAATACCATTCCAGTGTCGCATAAATGTTCGGCAGTATATCTCCGGTTTTGTGAAACAAGTGATTAGTTTTTCTTTGGTTTTATTAAAAAAAATGTCTTCTTAAAAAAAGGGTAGTAAAGTATTCCTCTATATATTTAATTCACAATAGGAAATAGCGTATAAAATTGGATGGAAAATCGCTTCTCATCGGCATCGGCGCATGCCTCTTCACCTTGACCCAAAGCACAAAAAGTACTCGTAAGTTTTTCTGAAATATTTCTTGACGATGACAAGTTTAAAATATCAACGTAGGCATTTCTTAAAGTTTTTGTGTTTATTTGATTGTATTTTTTAAATACAAAGGGTTTACATTCTTCAAATTATGATGCCAATTTGTAGTTGTTATTTAAGGCGCTTTGCATACGGAGTAACTTTAGTTGAGGCAACTATCAACTTTGCACTCAAACAATTAAAAACCTTATCGGAAGTTGAACCGTTTGTGGTCAGGTAACACTCGGGCCGTGGGGTCCGAATGCCCATATAGTTTTCCGTGACATCGCCAAGCGGTTGATCGACTCTTCACGTGACCAGAAGGCTGGCCTTTATTTAGGCCAGAGAATCAGCATTGCATTGCGGCCAGTCTTTTGGGCACGTTGACATCGTTGCGGATGAATTTTTTGATGCCTTATAATTATTTTAATTTTCTTTCTGTTTTAACACGAGTTGGTATGTGTGCGTAATCCCCATTTCATTATATTTTAAAAGGTAATTGCCAGTGCCTGTAATAGTGGAAAGCGCCTTAAAGTAGCCTCTTAGTTTTGCGGGTTTGTAAATTTACACAAGTAGGTACGTACCGCTCGATTTATTGAAATCAAAATAAATGAAAACAACAATGTCCACAAGTTTTGACCAAAAGTAAATTGTTTATAATATTACTATTATTATTCTCAGTTCTTTTGGTTGCTTCTTGTTTAAGATGGGTACAGAAATCTTTCATACGTTTTCGTTGTCCTTGTCCTCCAACCAGATTTTCGTAAGGTGGAATTTTCAAGTAAGGCATACTTACTTATAGGCTTTGTGTTTGGTAAACAAATATTTTTATGGCCTACAAATAGTTGGTTAGGTTCTGGCTTTTTGTGTATGTGAGTATGTTTCTGAATGTAACTCTCGACATGGGAGAAAATCATAGTGTGAGACAACATTAATAACTCTATGGTCTAAGTAAAATATCGAAAAATGACTAAAACAATAAACATTCAGATGTTTTTTATTTCATAGTAATTCAGACATAGTACGAAACCCTTCGTATGTAAGCATGTTTCGCACTTGGCCAGTTTTGTCTTGTTATGATTGCATGGAGTTCATTGTACCAGAGGGTTCAATTGTGTTTTTATGTTTTTAACAGAAATAACAAAAAGGAACGTCCTTTAGTTTTGTCAAAAGTTTATTGCATTCTGTTACAATTTACGTGCTAATGTAAAAGTAAACTTTATGTCTGTTCTTCTTTATTTATGTTGTTATTGTGTTCTTTGTACATGTTATTCTTTCCATGCATTACAGATGCTGTAAAACCAAAATTTCAAATCAATTGTTGCTGGAAAAAAATTACCTCATGACCCTACAATCCCGTCGCACCCTACTTGAAATGATGACCCTGCTTAGTATATGCCGCAATAAATTTGATTGCACTGATCTTATGAATAGTTTGTGCTTCCTGATCCCTCGTACTGTTATCGGACGAGAGGTTCGTTCGAGGAGCTTATTTGCTACTCCATTTTGTCGAACTAACTCAGGCGCTCCCTCGCCGTTACATAGATTGTTGACACCTATAATAAACAGTTAGGCTCTACTGATATTATGTTTCTTAGCAAAGCTATATTTAAGAGTGAAATTACGATTATTTTAAGAGATCATAGCCCTAGTAATTAGTTAATAAGTGGTTTTTTATTTGTTCTGCTAGCAGCTAGCTATTCTGTATTGTAATCTGTGGATAACGTCTTGAGTAGTATATTTGTTACTTTTATTGTAAACTTTCCATTGTATGCCTACGGTGTAATATACTGACGTTTGTTATTCCTATAAAATAAAATAAAATAAAAATATACTTTGTATAGTGTTCTTATTAGATTCTGAGTGCATAACTTTTAATTACACGGTACGGTTGGCGTATTGGCCATACGATTGGCTGCTGTGGAGCGTGTCTAAGGTTTTATTCCCGTACGTAACAAACATAGGTACATTACGTTTAATACAAATAATGTAGCTTTTAAAACAAATAAATTACGATAATATAGATAGAGCATGAAAAGTCCGACGTAACTGCAGAATTTCTCGTTTAGATAGATTCTAAGCTATTTCAAAAATGTTAGTGTGATCCCCGGTACTCGCTACTTTAGTATAATGTTCTTGCTTTACCTGCAATTCTTTTTGTAAAACTGTAGTATGTATGGGCTTGTACCACTGGCCTTAATACAAGATATTCTATAACTTTGTAAGGGTGCTGGTTGCGACACCTACCCATTATGTTAACTAGCTTAAGTCAAGTGTATACAGTTAAGTACAGAGTACACCTACATATGATTGTATTTAATGTTAACATCGTTATTTGATTTAAAAAAATATTATTAATGTGTAATGTAGCAATCTCTCTTAATTTGTAACAACCCAATGAAATAAAGCTTCATTAAGTGTTACATTTAATAAATATTGAACATTCATTAACATTATGTTCGACTACGGATGTACATACAAATTACTGATAAAAGTTACTTTTTCCGTTATTACCAATATAACATGGGCTAAGAAATGACAACACAAACATGTACACCATACAACTTACGAAATAAGAGATTAATGTGATCTGAATAAGATCGCGTTACAACTTTCATAATTAAAAACAAACATTATGGTGTTGTCAAATGTGTTAACTGCAAGCTTAAGGCGTATTTTGTCACAGTTGAATAAAAGCTCAGTGTCACGTAATTATGTATAAAGTATGCATATGGGGTTAAGTAACATAAAGCCTGTAATTTAAAAAGGGTAAGGCAGAGGTGTACTACACCTGTTGTACGCTCACATTTCAAACAACAAGGCCAAGAGTACAGCTACTGGAGTCACGCCACAACGTCAAGTTCAAGGCGTTTGTGTTGCGCAACCGAACGTCTATGTAGGTATGCTCGATTTGGTGCTGGAAGAAAGTTTTTTGGCCGCAGGATGTGGTGTGGTGACAAATTCCA
Organism: Euplexia lucipara; assembly: GCA_921972225.1. Taxonomy (NCBI): domain Eukaryota; kingdom Metazoa; phylum Arthropoda; class Insecta; order Lepidoptera; family Noctuidae; genus Euplexia; species Euplexia lucipara. The sequence continues at coordinate 12,165,573 of OV179144.1, forward strand.
CAAGAACGCACAAACAATGTGCAAGTGAAGTGAAATGTAACTAACATAACTTTTGAAGCGTCTTTGCGTCCTGAAATAAATGGTTTATAGAATATAATACTCTTTATTGTTCACAATAAAAACTTACGAATAATAACTTTAAGGGCTACATAAGGTGTTACAATGGGCGGCCTTATCGCTAAAAGCGATCTCTTACAGACAACCTATCGTCGTCGACCTATTGTCGTTTATTTATTTATTTCACAAGTTGTGTTTCCTTTAAATAACTTTTTAAAATACTTTTGTTTAAAAAAGACGTAGGTACCTACATTATTCTATGTAACCCATTGATACAAAATAAAGAATGTCTAAAAACCGAATAGCGCCATCTATTTTATCTCACGTACTTTCAATTTTATTACAACAAGTTGACGAGAGAGATAATTTACTACAGGTAACAATGTAAACTTCTTACTATTTTTAAAGACATAATATCAAACAGGAGCAGCTCAATTTTATCATTTGTATGTATTGGTGCAAATTGCTCTATCTAGGTATATTTTATTTTAATTTTTAAGTTAATGTTATTAATCATTACTGTATCGAAACTTAAATGAAAATAAGTGTTACTTAATTGTTTAATCAAACAAAAGCCATGGGCAAAACGTGTTTACTTACAACAAAAGTTGCGTCAATAAATGTTTCACCAAATCTACTGGGCGGCTTACATTAATTAAAGTTGTCGCAACGACCCTTCGATACACCATAACATTCTAGTTTGTTACACAATAGTGTAACAAATAATAATTTGTTTGACAAATTTGTATGTAATTGTATGTATGATTTCTTGTAAGTAGGGTACTTATTTTCGTTTTTAACCAATTTTAATGAGCTTATTCCCAAAAGACCAAAAAGCGTTTAAAACCTAGTCGCAATCTCATTTCAACAACAATTAATGTTTAAAATCTGTCATTAAAGTAAAAAATTCGATGCATTTTTGACGGAATGAGACTGAAATTAGAACACAACTTTCTTAAATATACTGGAATTGCCCCTCGGGTAATATTATTTTTCCTCAGTCAAAACTAGACATTGGTAAAAAGTGAGGGTTTCTGAAATATTTTTTTAAATACTTTACAAAACAACTGAATCAGTTACACAATATAACGGTAAAAGTCATTTAAGTATATTAATGTATCTATGATAACAATTATGTGGGCGTTAACATCTCTTGCGCATCATTTTGTACGCAGAAATGCCAACAGCCCAATAAATAAAAAGGTTTCGCAGTTTATACAAGACAGTGATAAATCATGCCATTGTTGGTAATATGAAAAATGTGGTAATACATTTGCTCGTAAAGGGTCTCTTATTCCACCAAATTCAGTATCGTAATGTATTTTGTAGGTAAGTTAAGTAAGTTGTGTAAGTTTGGGGCCCACGGCTACTTCTACTATTCTGCTGTTCTATTAATGCTCTTTCTTAGTGTTTTCTTCTATGTATTTTCTCTAACTTGTGTGTGCCAATAAATTGATTTGATTTGATATGATTTCATTACGCACTTGTGCGTTATGGTAAAGTAAAACACACGGTTTTACATTACCAAGATGCTCCGACTAAAATGAACGGTACTTTTTAAAAATCTAAGCAAAGTGTTCTTATGTCAGAAATGTGGTCAACTTATAATATTAACTTTGGGAGATAAAATATAAAAATATAAATAAACATTGAATTCGTTAATTTAATTTGACCGGCCTGTTGGTCTAGTAGTTAGTGACCCTGACTGCTATGCCGGAGGTCGTGGGTTCGATTCCCACCCAGGACAAATGTTTGTGTGATGAGCACGATCATTTGTTCTGTGTCTGGGTGTTATTTATCTATAAAATGTATGTATTTAGAAATGTGTTTATCAGCTGTTTAGTACCCATAACACAAGCTCTGCTTAGCTTGGGACTAGATGGCGTTGTGTGAAAGTCGTGGAATATTTATTTATTTATTTATTTATTTATTAATTTTGACAATAAAATAAATAATTTACCGTATTAGTAATACTGGCTGTATTTGTGACTTCGACTAATTTGTGAACAAGTTAAAATTATTCCACGCGCTTTTTCTTTTCGCTGCATTGCTTTATTTGAAAATTTCAGTCCAAGTTTTATTTATTTTCTCGCAGATATGTTATAAAACGTCGTATGACATACGTGCCGCTTTGATAATTACAGCCTCTGTTTTCTTGTAGCCCTCGCCTTCGGCTTGGGCTAGGAATATCCCCTCGGCTGTAATTATCAACTTACCGCACTAATATAATAATGTACTATTACCAGTTAAGGTAAAGTATTCCCATAATAGTATTTGGACCTCTTGTTAAATTTTATCTTCATTATTATAGTATCTTATTTAGCATCTGAATATGTTACTAGTATGGTATGGTATGTACATAGAAGGTGGCTAGGTCAGGTTGGGTGTGGAAGACGGGGACGTGGTGGTGTCCTTTTGCGAAACGGTCGTCGACGGATTCGGGGACGACCACCGCCCCCAAGTACTTGGACCCTAGTTGGCGGCCCGTCGTGTTCACGTGCGCCCCTCTTAGACGTTGCGAGGAAGTCTAACACCTCACTCCCCTCGCTGACTTGGCGAGGCCCTTGGTCCGGTACCAGTCCGGGGTCGCGGAAGTATATTCTGTTCCCGTGACCCCTGGCGCTGGTGTGAGAAGACACACGGGGTGGTTTTTAGTCAGTAAGAGTCTGACAGACCCCTCTGTCCTCCCCGGGGTGGGGGAAAAAAAGGGTGTGGAAGACGGAGGACAAGGTGTTGTTGCGCAGCCCGGTAGAGGCCAACTTTGAGTGAACTACGATAGGCTGACTTATTTGATTGACATGTAACTAAAATATTTGTGACACAGAATCAACAATCAAACAGAAAATAATTTAACATTTTTTAATAATAATATTATCATACATATTTTTGGCAATAATAAAAATTAAATAACAAAGTCTATTTATCCAAGGAGTGAGGCAACGACCGCGGCAGGGACAGCTCCACCTGGCCCCTGTTCGATCTGTGGTTGGTAACCGTTGTCGTCAGCGGTGTAGATGACACGGTAGAAGATGCCATCGGGTCCGATCCACGTGAAGGATCCCTTGACGGCGATGGACTCATCTTCCTTTCCCTCGTTTGTGATTTCAGCGTATTGCTCTTGTGCGGTACCATCAGATTGTTCATAACTGGAAAAAGAAAATGATTTCAGGTTACAGAGTAATTCATTCCTATCTTATACACTTGATTTGTGTTGATAATTCTTTAAAATTAAAAAAAAAACTTCACGCCATACTACAAATTTTCTTACAGAAGCTTCTCACATCTGAGTTAAATATTAAGACTCTGGAATTAGGTGCTTTTCACACCATACTTTGAAACTATACTAAACAGTGATGATGCTTTTAAAATATTACAAAACTGTAGACAGTTTAACAACAATGCCCAAGAACAAGCCTTCTATCATGCCAGGCTCATCAAGGCTCGTAAAAAATGAAGAGGGAAAAAAAGTTATTTCCTATGGGCCGTAGGTAGATGCGTTTACAAAAATTTAAACTTACACGTAACTAAAGTTATAACGTATTGCATTTATGTACTATGCAGTTTACTTTTACAAAGATGTATAGTTATTTTGGTTGCGCTGCTTAAATAATATGCATTTATATTTACATCATCATTTATATAAAAATGCTTGGAAACATGCTGGTCCTGCTCCATAGGACAACTTTATGTCTGGACAGGAATGTTTGCTTTTTCTCTACAACACACATTGTAATTTGATTTTTGATTTTATTTTTATTTTAATTATTAACTTCATGATTATTACTTTTTTTAATAATGAACTTTGGTTTAAACATTATGTAAATATGTGAGCACCATGTATCTTTAAATACACTCATACAATTACCAGCCGCGTTGCTTATTTTATATCACCTTGTACCTATCTCAGGATAGCTGTTTTATTTTATTTTTTTCTCATGGTACATCGTCCTCACATATAATCTGATTACGTAAACAAATATTGTAAAATCTATTTTAAAAGGGTAAGTATGGAGTTTCTTGCACATTCTTCTCCATACAAAACTACCTTTTGGAATGTGCAACTAGAATCATATTAGTTTAATTTATTTGTAAGTCTAACGTTCAAAAGTGCCCGTTTTCAGGCCTAATTGAAATAAATGATTTGACTTTGACTTTGACTTTATCAGTCCGAATGGTGCTGGTCTTTTATTTTAAACTTTGAGTTCGGATGACTCTGTTTTGTAAGAATATGCATCATCACGATGCAAAAACAAAAAAATATAAGTTGATCGTGTCAAGACAAGGCCCGATTCATGCACAAAAAGAGTAGAAAAAATCTTACCTGAATTTGTAGTTTCCAAGCCCTAAGTTGTCATTGTCAAACTTGGTGATATGTACATTGTCTTGAGAGTAGCTGATTTTTGGGGGAGGTGCAGCCACCGCCACCGCAACCAAGCAGAGAACAACGATCTGCAAATAATATGATGAAAATCAATGCCTTTGAATTTCGTCTTTAGACAGAAAACTCTTAACGATAAGCTAAAGATGGGATCTATTCATCAATTCTTGGTCAAAGTATCTAATTGGATACAGTACAAAGACTCTATTATTCAGACAAGATATCAGTGAATTATTGACCGACTTTAATCATTAAAATTGGTGAAAGTTGGTTTACAGTCCCTTTTCAATCTAACCTGCCATCGTTTTAAGAAAGAGAGGTTTTCCGAAACGGTTGATTACTTTTTTGTTGCATCAAAGGATGTTGATCTGAGATTTAAAGATGTTATCGGTTGAATAAAAATTCACCGTAAATTGACCAGAAAATGCATGGTGCATTTGCTGATTAAATTAATTGTCGATCAATCAATTTCTATTAAAAGAGTCCAATGTCTTGATGAAACTTTTAGATCTTGGTGAAATATTTCATAAAATTAAACCAAATATTTTATAGTCACTGAAAACACCCTTAGAGATGTTTCAGAAAAAATCGCAATATTGAAAACGGAATTGCGCGAAAAGTATTCGAATTGTTTTTTGTGTTTTACTTTTTTTCTCAGTTTATATTCGATACTTTTGTCACCTAATGCACTGAACACTGTTTCTCACAAAATACACAAATAAAACGAACCAGTTTCATGTTTGAAGTGCTGATTTAACGAATGAATACGATGAAGTGACGAATCTCACATGAAATTCGGTATTTATATCTAGCACAACTTTTGATTTGATTTTATGCTAAAGTAGTACCCGTAGAAGGTGAACCGCTTGACATCTACCTAATATAATGTAATTCCCTTTATGCAATGAATAAACAAAACTTTTTCGAACAACCTTACTCGATATATCAAAATGCAAATTTTCTTAGAATATTAATTAGTTTATCAATAGCTAATTAATTTCGAAAGTGATCTCAATAATTTTAAGCAATTTCTTAGTCCATATGCAACTTCCAACTTACCTTTCAAGTTCGTATACCTTTATTGTTCCATCGAAAGAAAATGCAATTATTTTTGTGATAAATCTATTTAAACTTTAATGAAAAAATAATTTAATTAAACTGATTTTGCAAAAATACCTTGAGACAATTACGAAAAACTTCCGAATGCCAAATGTCCAAAGTGAGCTATTAGCTTAGAGGTTGAGCTGGCAGATGGTTCTTTATTACGTGCAATCGAACGTTAATTTAGCATAAAACAATATTTTAAAATGTTCGTTTAAAATTTAGCTTCGCTACTCCCTGGTTGTGTGTGCCTATAGTATACATTTTGTTTTCGTTTTCATGGCGTAACGTTTTTCGACACCCAGGGAAACCAATGGGGAATCAATAATACCTATTGTTTTATTTAGCTCACAAGTTTGGAATACCTAGTTTTAAAGTTCACGTGCGTGCAAAAAACATCATAAAATGTCTAGATTATAACCGCTTATAATAATATGGATCTATTTCAAATATTGACATTGATGACAATGAATTTATGATCTCTCCTTTCCAATTTTGTTGAAACGATGCACAAATGTCAACTTTTATGTCTTGCATCTTGTTTATAACATTATAGATAAGTAGATAATAATATCATCCGCTGCATTAATCTTGGTAAATGTTAATTTAGTAATATTGAAAATTTTAAAGACGTTGTTGATTCTAATAATAAAACAAAATACTTAAAAATACCTATCTGGACATAGCAGTTTCTTTTGTGGATCTTGTTTACATGTTAAGATTTGATAATTATTGTAGAAGATACTCGTAAAGGTGCCATATAATACTTTCATTTTGCGATAATTAATATCTTTTAAATTCTGAACTAAATCAACATAAATGTAAACCATTACAAATATTTCGATCAACCTACTACTCTATTAGACATGGCTTCTCTTTTATGACAGAAAGTAAGTTTTATATTTCCTATATTTTTATTTCGTAAAAACCTTTGTTTTTCTTTTCTTAAATAGACCTTCTAGTTTGCCTGGCCAAGGTCTAATAATAAATTATAGACTTACTTAACGTCATTTATCACCTAAGAAGATGATGACTATAGTTAATCAACGAATTCATATAACAGTTTATTAAATAATTATGCAAATAAGTATTAATCCCCAAGACATTCTGATAACATCGAATTTATTTTTACACATCGTAAAAGTTGTGACATCATTTTTGTTGAAACCTCTTTACTGTAGGTACTAATCAAAGTACTGGCCATTTTGTATTAGTTTTAAATATTTTTTACAAAACTGTCACCTATTTTTTCTCTTCTTCATTCATATTATTATATCAATGTTTTTATTAACTACACATTTTTTTCTCCTTCAACACACATTTTTTTAATAATAATTTTCTTGCTTGGTTGGTCTTCCTACCTCTCTCACAATTTTAAATTAAATACATAAATTTACTGGCACAAAATTTATGAAAGTTATATTAACGAACCCTTTACACGAAGTATGTTAATAAATTTTGACTGTTTACAGTACCCTAGTAAGTATAGCTTTCATTATTCTTTTTTTTCATGAATGCATTTAATTGCCTACATAAATGGAAAAAATAGTACCTACTAGGTAGGTAAAGGTATCTATTTCGGTACCATCTATCAACGTCACAATATAATAATTAGGATCAACTTTACGCACTTGGGTGAAGTTTATTTTTACATATTTAAAGATCTTAGGGGTTAACTGACCTATTTATGATACCTTACTCTCGCTCAATCAGTCCATGAGTTTTGCTAGACTGCGTCCGATGAAGCTCACAAAAATAACTAGGTTGTGACTAGGAAAGGCACAGAGGCTAAACCAAAAGCTGCTATCTCAGGAGCCAATCTGCTGTCCAGTATCTTACCTGTAGGTTTTTTACACAGCTTTTCAAACTGTCCACCGTGTTCAAAAATGCAACCAAACCCTGGCTACATTTTTGAATACGATAGACAGTTCAAAAAGCTTGACAAAATGCCTATGAAACGCCTCTTATCGGAGTTTTCATACATTGTACAGTATAGGCAAAGCAACGGCGCGGTGGCAAGAAGATACTTTTAGTTCATCAGCTTCAAGATCATCAATAATGTCATTAAAAACATCGATATTTTTAACGATAACCTCATAATGTCTTGAGAAGGAAAAATTGAGTAAACTTTTATTACTTCTTTTTACTTTAAACTTTTTTTAAAATACTTTAGTACCTAATGTATACTCATAAAAACCTGCATCATCTATACTTAAATTACAAAGAGGTAAAATTATTTATCCGATTTCAAATATTCTTTCCGTAATGGAGTGCTACATTATCGATGAGTGTTAAAGGATATGTTTTATGGAATGCGACCTCTCCATGGGAGCGAAATTGCGGGTAGTAGCTAGTTGCCGATAATATGATTTGAGTGGCGGTGGGTTCTCGTACAATAAAATCGCGTGGACTGGTCACATTTTAGGACGAGGCTTGTAGGTCTCTCCTGTAACGGAATGTTGGATTTGGGCGCAGATAGGTACTTATTTTTATTGTGTGTTAGATGGAATTTTAGTAGTTAACGTAAAGTAATTTATTTACCTTCCGTACTCAGACCATCAAAAAAAGGAAGACGGCGCGCTGCGAACATCAAATACTAGAAAACCATGCTCCTGCAAGTATAATACTCACTCACGTTTACACCTACACTTAAGCCATGCTCATCGTTCTTAGTACGTCGGTCGTGAGTCGTCTAGTTAAAATTGTATAAAAAATATAATTACGCCTTCCTGTGTGGTGTTACTTGGAACAAAAAACCAAAGCAAACGAAAGCAGTGACATTAAGTGCGAAGGTTGCCATGATATGATTTATAATTTCCCCTTTGATTAAACTTAAATAAGATTTATTATTTCGAGATTAACATTACGGTTTCCCTTTTAAAAGAGAGTATGGTATAGTACCTCAAATATATTTAAAAAATAATTTGAGGTATGTACATACCATACTCTACATTATCTTACTTGTACTGACTTGTAAAATATTAGCTTCGCATTCTTCACACTTCTCCAAGTTATAGAGGAAAAGTTCGACAAATGGCAACCCTTCGAGACACACAAAGAGAAAAAGGTGGCTTCACTTTTGATGTTCGTTCGGTTTTTTTGTGGGTCTGTATCAATTTACATGTAAGCATCATATAAAAGACTATCGTTTAGTTACGCAACCAGATATCAGGCGGTATGATACTCCCATAGTAGGTACCCTTAATTTAATACTAGAATGGTTTTTGGCATATCGAAGGTCCCTAAAAATAGCTCAAGTAGTAACTTTGCTCGAAGTTTATTTAAAAACGCCGTATCTGGTAATGTTTAAATAAATTTTTACAATCGTATTTAATTTGAACGATTGTCGAAAAATGAATCTATTAGTATATACAGGGTGTCTCATTCAAATGGGTCAGTATGGGAAAGTCTGAAACTATAAGACATACGAAGATCTGTTCTGAGGAACCATGTCATCGATTTTAATAAAAAGAAAAACTGCATTCATACATTTTAAAAAACATCTGTACTCCGTTCGGGAATCGAACCCGGTTATTTTGGAAAAAAAAAACCTACACTATTTCTATTTAGATATCGATTGTGTAGGTCTTGAGCAGTAAATGTCTGTATGAAACGTGATGTCTTAAATGAATAAAATGCATTGTTTCCACATACTTTAATTTACTTTAGTAGGTGCTCGAAGTGACCACCGCCTTTTTCAATACAATATTCAACGTGTTTAGGTAACGATCTTACAATTGCATTTTGTATCTTCATGTGGTGAATTTGCGTTAAAATTGTCTCTATGGCTACTTTTAGGTCTACAACGGTGTCATAGCTTGTTTTGTACACTTCATCCTCAACGTAACCCCACAAGAAATAGTCCAGAGGCGGAATTGAAAAAGGCGGTGGTCACTTCGAGCACCTACTAAAATAAATTAAAGTATGTGGAAACAATGCATTTTATTCATTTTAGACATCATGTTTCATACAGACATTAACTGCTTAAGACCTACACAATCGATATCTAAATAGAAACAGCGTAGGTTTTTTTTTTCAAAACAACCGGGTTCGATTCCCGAGTACAGATGTTTTTCAAAATGTATCAATGCAGTTTTTATTTTTATTAAAATCGATGACATGGTTCCTCAGAACAGATCTTCGTATGTCTTATAGTTTCAGACTTTCCCATACTGACCTATTTGAATGAGACACCCTGTATAAGATGAACAAGCGAAATGCTTTCATTACTTAGGTCATATTTCAGTCAAAACTTAAACAAACACTTGCACTCAACTATCTTAATACGTTTGACCTATTTGTATAAGAGTGATATAACATTGGCATGTCAATCTTGGAACACGTAAAAGATGATCATAATAATTACATAAGTTAATGAAGAAATGCTGTGCACTGATTGAGGAAACTGAACTTAAATAATTAATGGAAAGGAAGCTTGCGTCTTTTTTTGAGTTAGTCAGATGTAATGGTACACTTTTCATGTTTAGTACCAAGCTGTACTTTGATTAGGAAATAAATTTCCCACAATCATAACAGCTGTCAAAGAAATCATGTTTGTAAAAAAAACCATTCAGAAAAAAAAACAATGTCAGTAAATCGCCGCTCTAAATTTTCAAATTAGAAAAATCTAAAGATTTTATTTTTCTTTAGTGTTGGCGTGTCTAAACGCTTTTCATTTGTTTTTTTTTTTTCATTTCTCTAAGTCACTCAGAAGTCATTTTGCTTTCTGCCTGACTTCTGCTCCAGTACATTGTTAACACTCTAGAAAGTTCAGTTTGAATAGAAATGGCATATTGGTAGCAGAAAGTGAAATATTTATAAATCATTAAAATTTTAAAATAAAATAAACCTGCCAGAAACAAAAATCAAACATTAAGTTTATAAAAATCAGTACATTTATTATTATACCTAAAAAGTTACAATAACAATAATGACTCAGCATATAAATATTATATACATCATCAAGAGTATTTACAGAGACCTAAGCTATTCCATTGGAATTTTAACCCAGTAGGGAGGCGATGACTGCAGAAGGGACTGCTCCTCCTGGACCCTGTTGAATCTGGGGCTGGAAACCATTTTCATCGGCGACGTAGGTGACTGTATACAGAACGCCGTCAGGACCAACCCAGGCGTACTGTCCTTGCACGGCAACCACCTCATTCTCCGTGCCCTGGTTCTTGAGCTGTCCTTGTTCTTCGTGCTTTGATCCGTCTGACAGCTCCCACCTGTAAAAAGGAAAATTTACATTGAATGAAATGTACCGTATTACCGATGGTATACATTTATTGGTTATACAGCAATTCCTTACGCAAAATTGTAGGAATCGATTCCAGGGTTGTTGTCATATCGCACTATTTGGACATCCTGTAGGTTTTGTTGGGGGGCTGCGCACGCGACGGCGATCAAAGCAAGAACCACAAACTGAAAAGAAAGGTTTTCCGTTAATCCAAATTCACAGTTCACTTTTCACTTCACAATCCGAAATTACGTCACAGGACTAACCGATTTCATTTTCTTTGTTTTTTTGCGGCTGCCTTCTTCAGAGAACACTTGATGTGTGGGATGATTACGTGTCCAAACGGTTCTCTTATATACCAACGTAAGTATTTCTTCTAATACCGCGTTGCAACATGATGGCTGGGCCAGTAAGGCGCTTCTTATTACCGTATAGCGTATAACACACGATGCAGCATCTATCGTGGGGAACAGTAGTGAACGTAGCATGCAGATACGTATGTTACATGCTTATAATCGATGTAGTTTTAGTATCTTCATGTGTGTTAACAATTAATTTTACCATGCAATTTTCTTATGTAAGTCATAATAGCCAAGTAAATGTCAATGTTAACATGACTTACAAAAGGTTTCCATCCCTATTCTTTTTAACTGTTGTACTCGTACGTAACGTTGCGGGGCTGTATTCTAACATAACGCAGATGTTACATCAGTATTTAAGTGCACTTTTATAAACAATTTGTTATTTAAAATCATCAGTTAAGTAGTGTAATGGATGCAGACATTAATTATCTCATAATGCATCTGTATATTGTTGCTGTTAACAGCATTTGCAATCGTTAATGTCTTTTTAAACATATATGCATTATAATAAGAAATAGTCGTAGAAACCGGATGGTTACGATTTATTCGTTGTTTTCAGAATAGGTACACAAGTATCGTCGTGTATAATTTGATGCCCACATTTATGGTCAGACACCAACAGTAATCGGGCAAGTAAAGGAGCTACTGACCTTTTTAAATTTTCAATATACCTTTTCAAATGTTTCTTGAAGAAATATCTACTTATGTGATTTTATATTTTATGTGATAATTTTCGTATAATTTAGCTAAGGACCTATTTCAGCAATAGGTCAACGCATACATTATTGACAGAGAAGCACATGTGGGCGATGTTGTTATTTCGTCTCACCCAATTAATAACTCATCCACAGCTTCAATATGAATATGCGGAAGAAAATCAGATGAATCTGTCAGGAGTTTATACCGTAACAATCAAGATATCTTACGTATTTCATTATCATTATCATCAATAAATTCAGTATCATCAACCTCTTGCCCTTATACCAATTTATTTGGGGTCGATTCTGTGTAGCCATCAACTCAATAGTAACTACCTCTCTAGCCTAGATATACGACTTGCAGGATATTTGATGTAATTCTGTAAAAGAAACGAGATCTACGTATCTAGAAAATTGTAATAACCGCCACAATTGCGAGGACTGAAAAGTCCTTCAAATCCTTTTGCTCTATTTCATTAGTTCGCTTTTTGTTTTTTTTCCATGTGCTTTCTAGTATATTATATTTCAAACATAAATTAGGTATGCTCGACATTTCTGCTTATGCAGAAACGGAACATTGAAAATTTAGTTGTCTACTTACTTTTTAATAATTTAAAATAATTATTAGTTTGAATGTCTTTTTTGGCATAGTAGACCGTAGAGTATTTACATATTTTGCTTATCGCAACGATATTGTTTTCTAGTAAATTACGTTTCCTAAATAAGTTGAAACTTTATTATACAGACTCCCAGGGTTAATTTTATATTAAGACATAATTACAGCTAAACTCCATACTGTTTCGTTTCATTTCCCAGGTTACAGTGCCATCAGCAAATCTAGTTCACATTAATTAAAGACAGACGCTTCCTAGTTGCAGGATGGCAAATCTACAAATGGTAAAATTAATTTTGTAGGTATTACATTTCTACATAATAACAACTGTGGGTGCATGGCCAAGTAACATTTGCCCTGGAAACTATGTTAATTTATGAATAAAAATTACATCAGAGTAGCAGAGTCAAATTGAGCGCCTACTTGTAATGTTGTAACTGTAATAGTTAGCACTCACAAAACATTAATTTACATTATTATTTGGTACAAAAGTTAATGTACCTAGTTTAAGATTTCATGTTTGGGTATGAATCACAATGCAAGGCGTATTGTAGTGAATGGATGAGATTACATAGGTACTGGCTTGGCTTGCAATGTTACTAAGACTGACTTTTGCCCACGACTTCGCTTCTTCCCAGTCACAATTGAACTCTCTAGACGGTACCCATACATTATCCATGTAAGTAGACGTAGACAACAGCTTTGGAGGACGGCTTTGACAGACCACTAATTAGTCTTTTTTAAATAAGATTTGTAGCATCTTTTGAAACTGGTGAAATTATTAAAAACGATTTTGACACATCATCTAATGGCCTATTAGGTAGTGAAATTTAGAATATCAATTGAGTTACATCATAATTATTAAAATTTAATGCGTAAATGACGGTGCAATACTGTCGTAAAGGGCCAGATTTACGACGTTCCAAACTGTTGTTTACGACAAATTCTTTCTAGAACTAACAAGTTGATTTGGTTTGACCTATGCTATTCATGCGGTGTTTAAAGGTAATAGGTTAACAACTAGTGTCGCTACTTAGCACAACTGTAAAGTGTTAAATCCTTGCAGGCATGCGAGGCAGTGTGTGACGTGTTACCAAGTAATAGCTTCATTAACAACTCATAAGAAGAAGACATCCATTACATTACTACCTCGAGAGATATCAAAAGCTATTACACTGTCAATAGGTCTTACATAAAGCATTATAATAATTGTATAAGTCGATGTGTACTCACGATATTCGGATATAGTTCAGTCGTAATCGTAAGTCACCGCTTTCTTTTGAAAGTATCTGACATTGATTGGGTGGAGCGCACAGTGCCACCATTTATGCAATACAACCGCCTCGTGAACCCATTCTGTAATCTCGTCTAGCTTTTTTAAAGATAGACAAAGTGGTTGCTAGACATAATAAAGCTTGGACAGTACTTAATTAGTTATCCTGACGTTAAGATGTCAAGCTGATGTTTAAAGAACGTTCACTCAATCATTATGTGGGGAAACATTATGGTCCATTTGTTTAACAGTAATGAGACTGTGTAGGTATGCTGTAGCAAAAACTAAATGAGGTATAAAATAGGTCAATATTGAAGAGCTGACTGTGACCTCTAAACGCTTTTTTATGCTTGTATAAGTACCTATTTTGTCCGTAATATGATGGTTTCCCACAAGGCCTTCTTTTCCTGACGCAGAAGGTAAACAAAAAGTACGGAGAACAAATAGTAGTAAATACGAGTAGTAATTCACGTATTGAGGAACAGTGGTAGTATCAATTGGCCAAGCAATTGTCCAATACATTTGATTTCCCCGCCGCAGCTGAGTATATTATTTACCCCTGAATCTGTTGAACGAAAACTTCGAATGCAATAAAAATAATATTTAAGTATGATTAGGTATTGAAACTGAGATTAATATTATGCATCATAAACCTGTGTGTTACCAGTTACCACCTTAAATGTCTGATGCAACCATTGCTACTGGCATTATTGTGTTACATTTTTTTTTATAATAATAACAAATACATTTATTCAGGTAATTTAAAAACCTGTTATATACCGTTAAACTAAAATAATTCATTAATACATATACATTAATTGGACATATAAATAAATATAGTATTAAAAATTGTAAATTAAAAATTTCTAACCCGCATTGGGACAGCAACATGCCTGCCACAGCAATGTCGGATATAGGAGCAGTCGAGCCTGTTGCCCTTGCCAATCATTTGTTGATCTGTTTTTTCTATTAATTTCATCTTTAAAGATATTCTTTCAATATGAAAGTACTGACTAAATAATTGATGCCCTGTCAGTATGTTGGTATTCAAATACTAAGCCAGTGGTGCAATGATTAAGAGGTCCTTACTCCTTTCCCATTTTACTGCTGATGGCTTAGGGCACCATAACTAGGAAAGCTGTTAGATAGTTAAGCAAGGTCCTCACAAGTACAGACGCCAGCACGTCAAGATACCCCAATAAGTCAAATTTCTTTGATCGTTTTTCAACTTTATGTCAAACAGAGTAAGTTTCATATTCAATTGGGAGAATTTGACACATTGGGGTAACTTGATGTGCTGGCGGCTGTACGAAGTGTTATTGTATTTGTACATCTGGATTTTTTTAGTAGCAGTGCGTAGTCTGAATTTGTGTTGGGTCAGTAGCAATAGACTCTCCCTTTTACATAGGATATCATTTGTGATATGAGGATGTTCTACAGGCACAAATCATCTGTTGTCATATTACATTGTTTTTATATTTTCAGCAGGCAAATGTTACATAATTAATTTCTATAGAAAGGAGAAGTGAGGCCATGTTACACGCCATTCAATATCCAAACTCTTGGTTTCTTAGTCAGTGGAAAGGTACTTTACTGCCCAGCATTTTTTTCCTTCGAACCCAAGACATGGTTGCAGAATTAAATACAATTTACTGTAATATACATACGCGTACGCGTACACGAACACTACACACATACACTCGCGCACGCGCTCACACACAATGTGTGTAAGAAGTACGATTTGACAGCCATCAAAATAATTTGTGTAGTGACAAGAAAACAAATCGGTTGCTATGAAATTCGATTCCAATAAAATAATAGGTATATGCGGTAAAATATATTTTTTTTTATTTCTGGACCAATTAAAATTTAATTACAAAAACTGTCTTTTTGATCTAGTTGTCATAAGTTCTATATACACTGGTATGAATGAGGTGTCGAATATAACTGTTATTAGGATTTGCCGCATTGAATATTTCAGTGATCTGAGTTATAAATTACATGACAATGACAATGATGAGTGACTTACAAATGGCGAAACGTAATTGTGTTTATATAGGTAGTTACACTTCTGTCTAACTGATCGTACAATACAAGCGAGATGTTATTTAATTACAAAAACAAATAATCCATATCTAAAGAATTTTTAACATCAGTTCAAGGTTGTTCATTAGGTGGGTTCATAGAACTGATGTTCATAAAAATACGACTTCTTAAACGAGTGGAAATAATCGTTGAAACAACCAATAATTTACTAAGAAAAATTCAAGGAATTTCGACGTTTATTAAGGTTATGGGAATGTCAATCAGCCGAAGCCACTAAATCGGCCTTTAACATTTTCATTGGCCGAAATTATTTTGAAGATGCATTTCGTAAAAATGTAAATGTGAAAATAGGTTGTATTCTTGAATAAATAAGGTCCAAAGTGCCTAGGGCGAGATGATAATTTATTAATAAATGTACAAACCACGAAGTTAAGTCGAAAATTATGTGGAAAGGTCAAGGTTGCACATTTTGCGGTAAATATCCAATTGGTTTCTGATGGGTCTAGTGGGTACATTATAGAGTGCAACATCAGTGTCTCGCAGACTCATCGCACTCTTATATAATGAACTGTTTCAATACTTTTATTAGTTGCAATGGCTTCTAGTTTTATGTTTATCTATTAAGTGTTATTTGCTGTAGACGTCTGTGGTCTCCACATCACTCCCGAATCAACAACAAACATTGTGACATATTGCCACAAAAGTAGGCGAATTACAAAAGCTTTTTGAATATATTTATCCTCATCGATAGTGGAGGTTAGTTCCCAACCGGTCTGCTTACGTCATAGTCTGTTGAACCGTTGAACCACACACCGCAGACGACCTCTGACACCCGTCGCTTTCCTTAGAGAATATAATGTCTCAAATTTTAGGTCAAACTTTTAATACAGATGCTTTTAAACACCACGGTGAGTCTGAAATGACATAAAGCACCAATAATTTGCATAATGATAAACATAAATATTATGTAGTACAAGGTTACAATGACATAACAGTTTGTCGGCACCAAGATGACACCTCATTTTTGTACTTAACTATATAAATATTTACATTCCACTGAGTGGGTCAAGTGTTATGCGTCGGCTAAACGCATAATCTCTCGATGTGTAGCCAGTTTATCGTCATTTTATTGGTACTTTAATCGGGGATGGACACTAATCTACTTTATCCGTCGAATAAATTTTATTAGGCCTGTAATTTAGTGTTATAATATGTAGAATACTATTTTCATAGTATTTCAATAACACTATCAACAATGTACACATATAACCTAAAGGTTGCTATAAGTCTTTGTCATCAAGATCCGATACCAGCTAACGACATAGTAATGAATTTGTATAGTACCGTGAGGTAAGGCTACGTTGACTTAACCCCGTTGTCATCTTAGTCTTTCCTTATGACATTGTAATAGGATAGGCAATGTGTGATTTTATATTAATGATTTATAATAAAATTGGCACACTCTTCTTTTTTTATATATTTTATTTTTTTTGTGGGTTGGTCTTTTATGCGCACTAAATAACTGTTTTATCTATCTATCTATTACGGAGTGAACAGAAAGACTGAGTTAAATCTAAGCAAAATTATACAGGACAAATCTATAAATAAAACAAACATTGGTTCTTGTTTACGTTGCTATTTACCTTGTTTTACCAACAGCACTTGTTTACGTTCAAACGCCCAGTATTTCCAGTTGATTTAGATTTGCTGAATAGTCAATGGTAGTTCATCCATACATTAAAATGCCGCCTTACCATGGTCAAGTATGACCTTTTAATGACTTTATTACACATTAAATAACCACGTGTGACCCACAACCGCTTTAAAGCCCGAAGCAGAAGCGGATGAGACGAGATATGAAGATGTAACGCGTAACATTTATAGATGATCTATTTAGAAATACTATGCCAATACATTCAGAGAGATACGATCTTCTGTAGAACTTTCGGAACATTCGAGATCAGATGCGAGGATCTACTCGACGAGTCTATCTTATTCTTGATTGCAAAGAATCGCTTGCTTCATTGGCAACGTGATTCGCGGGTACCATTGCAAAGATGCCTTATTGGTCATGGGAAACTATCAAATTGTTATACCTACTGCGGCCAATATCTGAATAAGTAATCTTTGAGCTTACACTCGCGGTGTTTTCATACATAAAACCGACTACGGTAAAACATAGGTACAATTTTCTTGTGTTCAGAATTTTAAAACTTAGCTGCTAATATTAAATTTATTGATTATTATGGATCATCGTCTAGCATTATCGCATTTATCACCTGTTTCTTTTGCATAAAGATTACTTACTTAGTATTTGTTTTAAAATTCAATTAATTTTAGTGTTTTTGTTATTTTAATTTCGTTATGTTTTACCTATTTTAGGTACCTACAAATGTTACCAAGTCTGATAATTAAACTTAAAAAATAAGATAAAATCGTCATATCTACCGTAAGAAGATGGTGGTAATTTTGTATGAAAACGACGCTAGGTGTATTATCTAAAACATAACTTTGGTGAAAACAATAGGATGCACGACTTGTTGGTTATCTTCAGATGATGTAACGATCGTGTATAGTCTAGGCGTGAATGATAACAATCTTATGTCTCAACCAACATCGAGTGTGCAAGAGAGACAAAATGAAGATGTAGCACCATCGGCAATAGAAACCAAATATAGATATTATCATAAAGATGCAATACAAATTGCCCTGTCAGAATAATGCCCATAATAATCGGGGTTAAGGCTTGGACTTATCCGCGGGTTATGTCACCTGGATTAATGATACATACACATAAGGCGTTATGTCATTTGTCACTTTTGGTTTTAACAATTTTTTTTTTCGAATTTGTTCTAACTTGGATCTTTTTGACCAACCAATGCATTTAGTGAAAGATCAAATCGCCGGCGATAATTCTAAGCATGACGTCCTGGGTGCGATTTTCGAGTCGGGCAAATGATACTAGGTTTTTCTGTCTGGATTTGATGCCAAGGTTCCACCGCTATTATAATTATGGGACTCAAACAGAATATGCCAAACCTGTATGCACCTCCGCCTAACCATTCAATAAGTGCAGGCGTGATAATATAAAGTATAACTTTGCCCTCGAAGATTCGATTTCTGCCCAGAAAAATACATTGTGTGGCCTACAGGTTATTGTTACAATGTATGTTTAAAGGTTTTAATACGAGTATAATCTTTTTGTGTGCGTCAGGAGGATCGTTGTGACGTCAGTGCTTTGTCGTCTATTATGTACGTATATTGCCAAACTATCTTAACCTGTCCTGTGACTGTCACGAGGGACTAGTGGTCTCAAGCATTACGCTGATGAAGTACCGATTTTGATCCCCGGGACAGGCGAAGCGTAATTGAGTTTTTCATCTGGAACTTCTCAGTTCCCGAAGTCTGGATTGGTGGCCGATTAATGGCAAAAGATTTGCCCCCTATTACATGAGACTGAAGCATAACTGGTGGAATGTGGGTGTAGGTACTTTAAACACCTCCACTTACTTAACCACTTTCCATTAAGCTAAACGCAATATTCTATTCGCAGCATTAACATTTTGCTAACTGAAATAAAACCACATTTAATTTCACAGTTTACCATGTACGCATTAACATTTTGGGAAATAAAACCACACTTTATCCCACAATTTACCATGTATTTAAAACGAAGCTACAACTCTGTCCAGTTCATCCTCTGTGAAGCACAGAAGCATGAAGCAGTATACCCGACGTCGGTCCACGTGACTTTCCACTGTTGGAGACAAGTAGTAGGCATCTTCTTCTGGTGAATATCGCTCAACATCGATTTTACATAGCTAGAATTAAGGTGCATTTTAGAGAGTCTTTTTCTTTTGTGTGGTCTTGTTCTTTTGGTTTTAATACCGCCATAGGACTTAACTTTAAATGCCATCGAGAAATAACTCTCAGGCATGCTAGTTTTCTCAGGATGTTTTCTTATAGCGTAAGTGACATTTTACAATACGCACAAGAATCTAAAAAGTTAGACGAGCGTACTTTGGGTACGAACTCGAGACCTAGAGAGTAAGACTAGGCTAACATTGCTTTTTTTAGACAGAGATTACAATGCAGTAAGGTATGATTATAAGGCTAGTAGTAGCCCAGTGGTTACAGTCGCGACTTCCAAGATTACGGCCCAGTTTTTCTCTCAGGGACGAGGAAGACCCACCCAGAAGTGGGTATATTAAAAACGGATAATGGTATGCTTTGCATGAGCTCACAAATGAAAAGTCCTTCCACAAAATACCTACTAGGTGAAAAGGGCATCGACATAGTGTTGCTTTTTTGTCGACTTTAACCTAAATTTAACGTCGTCATAAAAGATCATTTGTACGTTACCTAACCCACTAAAACTCTTACAAGGACATGTTCCAGAACTGCTGAACTAATCGTTTCAGGTCCTAACAAACAAATATTTTTTTAAATCAATGTGAGAACCTGCACTTTTCAGTTCTTAACCTTTGAATCGTGTCAATTAGATACACAATGGAAAGACAATGACAGGGTTTCATGAATTAATAATACTTATGTATATATAGTCCCCAAAACTCACGTCCTTCACCACTTCCTAGTGTATATGCTGAGAAGAAAAAGTGGCTTAACAAAATGCCCAGCATGTGCATAGATGTCCCTTCCACATAAAAGCTTCATATAAGCTACCTTTCATATAAGTAAAAGCTTTATTTTAATATGATTGTAAAATAGCCATACTGATAGCCAACTCTAATGTCTATTAGGTCTAACAACTTCCAAAAAATGCCGTCGCAGATCGTTTGGCTTAAAACGAAGGTTAATTTTAATTCATAGTAATTAATTATCTCCTCATTCACATGTCAATTGGCGCTGGTTTAGTGGTGGCAAGGATAGATTTGACATGGTAGTTGCAGTGGCTGAGCTGCAAACTGCTTCGCCGCGTGTGTCAGGTTTGATCCCTGCCCGTAACAAATATGTCGATGGCCTTACAGGTAGTTGTTCCGGGTACTGTGGTTGTTTTTGTATGTAAGTTCAAATATTGTCTATCGCACCCACGATACAGGATAAACTTTAATGTGGGCCAAAGTATTTTTTTAGAAAGCTTATGTTTTTTTTTCCAAGACAAGCTCAAGTCACCTTTCTGCGTGACAGTACTGCAGAAAAGCCTCCAAGGAGGAATCTTTGGAGATTTTTAATGTTGGAAACCCGTATCTTAAACCACCGTTCAATCTGTACCTTTAATTCTGGCCACAAGGAGCTGTGGCCAGAATTTAAGGTACAGGTTGCCAGCATTGAGTTAGTATATGCTTTCGAGTCTGGTGGCCGCTAGTAGCTTGTAAGTCCTAGGTCCAATCCCAAAGTTAGAAAGAATAAAATACTTAAAAATTTAGCATACCTTCCTATTGTCCTTTTCATAACACACCAGCTCCTCAAAATGACTGTTGATTTTAGCCTTTGGGTATTTGAAATAACTCTCTAGCTCGGCGTAACGACCTAGGTGCTAGTAGAAAAATGATTATTTAAATATCTGTTATGCAATTCGTGACACTTTGTTCTATAGCCACCAAGGACAGTATTTAATTAGTATTATTTAACCACCTACTTTATTAGAAATCATTTGTAAAGTTATATGTTTGCTAAGCGCTTTTACCCAACTAGGTGTGTTTGCAACTCGCACTCCCGTCGTTACAAAACTTAAATAAATAATTAAAGCACAGGCGTGAGTTATAATAAGTTTTATCATTTATTATTTACTCAAAAGTGCTGCCATATTGTGCACTAGTACAGTATATTTGTACGGTAAGATATTTTTTAATGAATAGATGGTAACACGGGATCATTGCTTTCAATTTTATTAAGATTAGCTGGTGAACTTAGTTATTGAGTAAATTAGAATTTTACCTCTGGATCTAAAGAACCACTTTTTCTTATCGTGTCTTGAGGAAATTCACTTGGAAAAATTCTTCTTAACTCAATATCTTCACTGAAAACAAAACATGTTAAGAATAGCATATTTTACCTAAATACCAATAAATTAACAACAATTTACTCACTACGTGTATATCACACAGTTACTTCTCGAAATCAGACAGTTCAAGACCTATAAAATGAATTATCACATTATATTTATCCGAATAACTTAAATTTTTCAAGTTCCCCTTTCAAAATGCACTTACTAAGCACGTGGCAATACAAAAGGATAATTTTAACATTATGGGATATTGTATTACAATATGACACATCCAATAAATAATCAAGTTTGAGCAGCACACAGTAACTTGCGAAATAAGTCGTAAATCATGTTCCACTGTTAAGGTTTACGATGTATTGCATAATATATGTTATTTTAATATGATTTTCTGTATTTTCCAACGGCCGCGCAGTTTGCTTTATTCATTTTTTACACTATTACTATTGCTTTCAGACTCTACCTTTCATGTATTAATATAATTACAATATCAACAAGGCTGCAATGTGTTTCTATACTAAACAGCAAATAAATTAAAAACTAAAATTACTTATTTCTTTAATTTTGTCTGATGCTCCGATGAATTTTTTCTACCTATGTATTTTCATCATGGAAGCAAGTGGGCAATCCTTCTGATTTGAGTGTAAACGTTTGTGAAGATTTATGAATGTTTGTAACTCCATATTTTACGCAAATGGTACTTAATAGATTTTGAATGATCTTTACGGTATCATAGCATATCCTTCGGTATAACACATATGCTACAACTTATAAACATATGCACAACAGCGGATGAAGTCGCATGTGGCTGCTAGTAGTACTATATTTTGCTAAGCCTTACTTAATGGCTACCTAAGACAGAACATGAAACCACAAAAGCAAAAATATAAATAAAGCACCCACCAATATACTTGTTAAAGATACCAGGGCCGATAAAATAAATTCGCCACACTCGAATTGATATCGTTTTTTCCACTCTCGTATGTTTTACCTGACACCTTGTAATTTAAGAGCACTTTTATTTTACATGCGAATCCGTGCAAATGGAACACGCAAGACTTGATAAAAGACACGCAAGCGTTTTCTCAGTTTGATAGTACTGACGAAATTAATGAAGCTGTATTCAGCCAGTACTTACTGTACTGGCTGAATACAAGAAGATTTTTTTTAATTGATATTTTGTACAAACTAGGCCTGTATCTTCAGTACCACTACAAAAAAAAATCGATAATACGGTTTCGGTATAAAGAAAAGTAAATTTAATCAGGTTTTGTTAAAACTACACATAACAAAATATGATATTTAAATGCAAAGTTAACGGATAGGAAGATATAATCATTTATTATACTGAAGCTTTGGAAGGGCAAGTATGGGAAGCCATACTTGCCCTTCTTGACAATCAGAATGAGGTTCACGAATATCATCCCCGTACTCGAATCCAAAATGAAAAATATAAATTATGAAAATAATTTTATAAACCCCCTATTCAATTAAAATTACTACGTCCGTTGAGAAATAAGCAGAAAACTAAATAATACAAACAGTTTAAATCATAATTCTCTTAACATTTAAATTCGGAAGTTGCGTCAAAAATAATGAATTAAACACTGGCGAGCAAATCAATGAAGAATGCTTATCTAACATTGTTAAGTATGACAAATGTTTAATTATTTAATTTATTTATGCAATCTTTGACTTTAATGGTGATTATTATTGTCGCCCTTGTATTTAAGTGATACCTAAATGTTGAAACATGTGTCCAAGGACAGTTTTGTTGTTTCTGGCTAAACTCGTGGGATAAAAAGCGAAAGCATATCAACTGCATCTACTTTATTACATAATTTATAACAAAAATATATAGAAAAAATAGATTTTTATAACTAACATATTGTTGAATTAAGATCGCACTAGTCGATATTTTTATCTATAAATGTTGTGCGGTTATAAGTCCAGTGTTTTACATCGTAATTATTTAAATTTATGTAGTCATTTTCAATGCTTCCACGTAAATAGCATTCCATATAAAATCAAAAGTTATTTGAAAGGTATGGTACTCGAAAGGTCCGTATTTCATTGCTAATTTTACACTATTTTGGGCGTAAAAAAATAATAAGGAGAGGCAGTTTGACAACCTTGGTTCAAACAATTCTATTTTTAATTATAATACGAATTTTTTAATATAAATCATCATGGTCTAACCAACACATCTTTGGGCGTTACCGAATACGTTTTAATGGCATCCACGAAAGAGTTTGAGCCCGTTAATTAACGTAGCCTTAAAACTAACTCATTCTCAGAACTCCTTTCATAATTATCCAAATACTCAAAATTGGAAGTTGCCTGTAGTCCACCTAGGTTAGTACACCTGGTGGACCACCGGCAATGTTTTATTTCCCGTGGTCCACCTTTTTTGTACCTATTAGTAGATATGATTTTGCTTTCTTTTATCTTCACTAAACGCACTGTCACTGCTTTTCTCTGCATCACCTAAAGGTTGGCTGGTATAAAATGCCTATGACATTAAGTCTGCCTCTGTTCTTTAGTGTGTCAGAAGTAATAAATAAATAATTATTGAATATTGAATACGTAATAATAATATGACAACTAATTAAAACTAAAGGTTAAAATATCAAGATTTACATTAGGTTTACTTTACTATGAACTAAGTAACCATAAAAGTGTTTGAAGCTCAAAGTCGGTTACTTCAAAAGATAGTTGAGGCGATGAGGAAGTAAGTAAATAAAAACAAATGAGTTCTAATTTTTAATTATCTTATCATCAAATAATTCTTCTATCATTGAATCTTGTGTGGTCGTCAATTACTCTTGGATGGTAACCATTGGCATCTGATACATATTTAATAGAATATGGCTTTCCGTTAGAGTCTATGTAGCCATACTCCCCTCGGACGACTAGAGAGCGACCTTCGGGTCCTGCAATAATCCCGCCATCTTCTCTTCTGTAGCTACCGTCTGACGTTTCATACCTATTAAAAAGAAGAAAATTATTGTAATAACGATAACTACTGAAAATTTATTAAAATCACCAAGAGATATTTACAGTTGGGAAATAAAAAAACTAATAAAAGACATTGAAAAAATGTTACCAAATTCCTCAATTTCAATATTTTACATTAATAACTGCTAAACAATCACTTAATAATTCGATAACTGTTCTTTAGATATGCAAAACAAGGTAAACTGTACAAATAATTGGTAGATACATGAAGCAATGTGCAGCAGCATTTAAACTTTTATTATATTCAAACTTATAATAACGTGCAAGCAAAATCAAAGAAACATTCTTGCCATACATGGTTTCTTAATAGACAGAATTGCATTTTGTTATTCTCACGCAAAAACTATGATTACTATTAGAATTCCTGATCGTCAAAGGCCAAGATGTCAGCTGAAACATTCACTAATGCAGGTGCACAAAACATTTTTGATGAGTAGTTTCAAAATTGTTTTATTATGTCTACGTCATTCCTAATCCTTAGTATGTTTATATAATTTTTGTAGAACGGTAGGTATGTGATTTACAAATTTCTGTATTGTGTAAATGTTTATTATACGATGACTCTTTAACCTTAGATTAATAAACCTCAATTGGTTTTTTGATTACACACTCCACCTTTTATGCAAACAGTTAATCTAATTTTTGGGAAAAAAACAGATTTTTAAATGCCTAAACAAATTATTCCGACTATCTTTTCACCTATTTTGTGACATCAGTTTAGATCAAATTATTAAGATCATCAGTTTAGGTTGCTTTTAATATTACACTCTGTGTGTGTATTAGAAAAAAAATCATTTCAAAAAGAATTTCTTAAAGATGTGTAAATTAAACCTTATGGTGGTTACCCTTTCTGATGAACACATGTTCATTTTGAAGTAAATACCGTAATCATTTAGAAATTTACATGTTTAAGAAAAAACATCAACATCATTCGTTTTACACAATGAGTTTATTTATTTTTAGTCATTTATTCATTATCTGCTATTCATTTTTAAATCACTTAGTAACTTTTGAAGATAAAGCAGATTTAGAAAATGATAAGTAAGAATATTGTTATAAAATACATTTTTCGACGTGTGACCTTATTAGATTCACATCACAGGTCCGAAAATTAATCTGTCAACATGTTATTAGACTGTCGTAAAAAACTTAATTATGAAGATAAAATATTTAAATTAATTATTAGCTATAAAATCTTTGCAATGATTTCTTGCTTTTTATTTATTATAAAAAAAACGGATCATCACGATTAATACATATGGGTAATAAATGCAGTTGATTGGTGAACTATGTGAAGTTTTTTTTTTTAAGGAGACCTGTGAAGCTTTCCTGGGAATCTTCTCTAATCCTACATCTAGATAATAGCAAAAGTAAACATCCCAACTGATTATTATTTTGGTACACTTTGCAAGCAACTCGCCCCGATTTTGCACTGGTGCAAACGTTTTTTTCTTTAGATGTTCATAAAATTTGCTCTCCTATTTCACTCCCTTAAAGCTGAAAGTTTTAAAAAACTCTTTTTTAACCCGTTTATTCTGTAACATAGAATGTGTGTGACATTGAATAAACGTACATTTTAAATAAATATATATATTAATATTCTAGACTTACTAGCTTGGACTGTGCCTTGATCATCAGTCAGGACAAAAAATATAAATAGTAAATTATTATTTTATTTCCAGCAACTGGTAGAAAATACGACTCATTTATTTAGTTTCAAACGAAGATCAAAATTATGTCATTGATTTCTTTAATATTATTCCTATTAATAGTGTTAAAATTGCCATTTTTTTAGTTAAAACAAACATAAATCAGGTTTTTTTCAAACAAACCTACCAATTACCTACCTACTAGATATGTATTTTTTAATCAAAATGTTTAGGTATAATTATATCTTACTTGGCAGAATTAATTAAATAGTTTGAAAACATAATTATTAAGCAATTGATTTACATTCTAATTTGCTAAGTTAATGATTTAAATTAGCTTTATGGCACTAAAGATCAAGCCAAATAATTTCGCCGTTAAGAAATTATTGGGACATAAGCCTCAGTCATGAAACACTCGTGTTACATATCAAAAATGATGTATGTCTAAATAATAATACCTTCGTTGCAAAATAAGTCATTATCACACTTACTCGAAACTGTACGTGCCGATTCCATTATTGTTGTATGTGAATTTTTTAATTTGCCCTCCAAGGCAGCTAGCTATAGTGACAAATGCCATACAGACCATAGGCAGGACGTAGAGATGAGCACGTTTTACCTGCGCAACAAAATACCATAATGTCAGGGCCAACGGGTCGAGCAAACTTCACTTTTCATTATAATAATACTAGTTACGTTCGCCGTTTCGCTAGCAATTTGAACAAAATTATTTTGCTAGTACCAAAATCTGTACAGCAAAATGATTCGTAGATTTTGAAGTAAGTTATCAAATACAAATCAAGTTAATGATGATTTAGATTCTCCTATTTATCGATTGCGAACTTTAATATAAAGCATGAAACGAATTGAAATTGCATTCGAATTAAAGACTCAAAAGTTAATATACTGTTCTAAAATACATACGGACAAACGTTTCGTGAGATAAGATGTATATGTAAGATGAAGATGGGAATGACCATGATCGTAGGTATCTGCACAGTTATTTAGGAACATGATTGAAGACTGCTAGAATTCTAAATGTTACATCCGTGTCCCGAAGATAAAATATTATTAGATAGATATTATCTGACATTGGCAATAAACTGATTAAAAACAGTCTATGAGTTTATAAGTATACAGTGATTTAGAAGTAGGTATTTACCACAAAAATCGTGGTAAACGTGAAGTTATTATACCTATGCGTTTGTGAATGATTTGTGGTTTCCACAACGTTGATGCTTTTCGTGGTCTGGTATGGGTAAAGATATTCATGAAGGTACTATTCTTATTTTGACCCAGTTAATGTGAACTTATCTGGAAGTTCAAATGCTGAATTCTGGGTTTTAGTTGCTGTCTTTTTTATACGAGTGACGTCAATATTAATTAAAATTACTGCAATTATTACTAATCTATGAATACCTGCTAAACGCTAGATTTAGAAGTCAAAACATTATTTTTAGTTCATCCTAGAGTTTCATTTAAATGTATTTTGTTTGATTCTTATTCATGCGTAAAGCTATAAGAATGCAGTGTTTTTTTTGGACTCCTTTGACATCCCGGATACTGTTTCAAACAACCGTGTCAGATTTTACGGTGGGTTTTATGCTATTGTTAATTCCAAATGCAGTTTTATGATAGATACAAGTCGTAAAATGCAAATAAGTATAATAAAATAAAGCGTCTAAGATCTAAGAGCTTTTTCCTATGTTAATTTATAAACCCTAATTTGAAATGACATTAAAGTTAATTCAATGATTTTCTATAATTGAATTGGATGTATGATGACGATTCACTTGCATTTTTTATCTGCATGGAACGAACAAAAGCTATCTAAATATCACAAGCCATATCATAGCCGTCCGCCGTGTCGTTTCATATCTTATAGCTATCTATATGAATATGAATATCTAATTTTTTTCTCTACAGGCCACTACCACTTCTTCCTTTTCTCTTGTAATAATGAGGTATTCAGTAGAGCCATTAGTGGTTGGCCTAAATTTAGAACAAATCAACTAGCAAGGGTTTTAATGAGAGAAGCAATCAAATTTGAGGGTCATTCAACTAATATTTTGGTGATTATGTATACGTAGCGAAGAACCGTGCATACATCATAATAAGCCTAGTGCCATACCATTAAGAATGTATGTAATGGACGAATAGATGGAAAAGCAGTTATATCATGAGTATTGAGGAATCCTAGAATTATTAATTGGTAGATTGAAATATAGGACCAGTCCAAGGATTACCATTGATGATGTCTAACATTGATATTTTTAATCTAACAGCATATCAATTTAGGCAATCTGTAGTCGATTCCATCTTTGCTTTATAAATTGTTAAGTTGTTGTATTTTTACCTTTTTTTTGCTCATCTATATGTTCTATGTAGGTGCTTATTCTGTTTTTTTTCTCGCATAGCATTAAAAATAACAAATTAGTAATACGTGGATAATGTTGTTAGTAGTATAATAAGTACTTTGTTTAATTGGTAAGATGCTATGTATAACATTTAATTGTAATCCTGCTTTTATCCCGAAGTAAAAGTAAAAAAAAAAAAAATTAAGGTGTACAAAAGCTAAGAAAGACTAAGAAGAATCATTTTCCTGGTAAAGGTATACCATTGTTTTGAAATTATCTTTAAAAATAATTTTAAAAAATCTTGCAGGAATGATGTCAAGTAGTTATAATAAAATTAATGTTCTTAGACATGCAACAGGTTAAGATTAGTTTTTGGAGACTATATTGAGTCATTAGTTTATTGCTACCTACTCAATAAAAAATGCTTTATAAGTAGGTATTCATTAGCAACATTTCTAAGCGGTTATTCAGTTGTTTTTTTTTCATTTTTATTTCAAACTTCTGTGTTGTCCCGTAGTTGCGATTACATATGGCTATGACTATAGGTACTAATAATAAATTGTGATATTATACTGTCTTAACAATTGTGAAATAGCACGCTAAAACAGTCTCATCAATTTTTGCAGGTCAAAATTCCATAACAAGAATAGATTGCTTCATTCAATATAATTCTACAAAGGTTTGAAATCAAACCCATGGTTATTCTTAGGTTCTCCAAATCCGGATTTCGAATCTAATCAATTTATTAATACGACCAATTACATAACAGAATTAACATATGAAACTCGTTTATTTTGACTTACCATATTGGGCGTGTTCTTCGACAGAGCGGATCTAAGTGGACTGGAAGTTGGGGACAACTGCCTACACTTATATCCAGTTCTTCAAGAATGTCATGTCTGGACTTCATTCCATAGTACAATGCCTCGTCAAGGACTAAAGATGTCATTGACACCGTAACATTATTACGCAAACGTGGGAAGGACCCGACGATTCACACTGTGTCAGCTAAACTGCGTAATTATTCGCTCCGGTTTTACTGGATGGCATCGGAGTCGCAGCTAGTAAATATTTTTCCTAATATTTAAAATTTGGAAAGAAATGCGCATTTTGCTAGCACGACAAAAACGTTGTTTGAAATATAAGTTCAGTAAATCAATTGTTGCTGTCACGCTATTAGTGCGCAGTAAACCGTAAATAATAATAAAATAATCACTATTTCGTAAACCACATACCTACCATATAAAAGATACTTAACAGCTTTGATGCTGTTAAGATAAAATTGGTAGATCTATGTGTTGTCCTTTATACACATTTCAAATAGTTAAGTTTGTAGGCTCTGGCTGTCCTTCAACTAATGCGCCCAAACCCCTCGTACTAGTAAAATCTGTATCATGAGTGTTAAGTGTTACCTCAGAACTATAGACTACTCACAGGTCTCACTAAATAGGTGCATATTTCTAATGGCAATCATCAATCTAAAAATTATTATGTTGGTAGTTGGTGTGGTGTTGAAAGACTATATTTTTTTTTTCTACTTCAGCAAAGTTCAAAGGAGTGAACATGACTATATTAATCTGTTATTGACTACTTCATCAGTTTTTCATTTGCAATAATGGAAGATTTATGAACAGAAAGATATAAAAATACAAATCCTTGATCTTTATAAATATAATGAAGGTTTATTTTATTAGCTTGAATCAACTCTATACCATTTCATGTTAACGTGGTTTTCTTTTATTTTTCGCATAAAATACTTTTATGGATTGACATGAATAGAAAGATAATACATTATCTCTCATTATTATTTAATTCAGTATAAAGGGGTCTTTAGATTTGTTCACATGTTGCTCGTGATCGAAATTTGTAGATATGGTTCTACTGGAAGAAAAATAATGCTACGGGTATGAAACCGTAATTGAGTATTTGTTATATGAAAGGCCAACCAAATAAAAGTTTATTAACAGTTTTTACTGTTCTTTTACGTTAACAAGGTATATCAACATGACATTACGCTGTTAGTTCCTGACTGCATGAATGGATAACGAACAAAATCTTGTTCGAGGCAGTATGAGTTTGGCACTTACCTGTACGTGGAATTCATCATTTCGAAACCTTATAACAAGTTCATATATTTTGGATTTAGTTCGTTATCGCTAATGAAGATGTGACTTTGTCTAGGTACCCTGTATGATTGGATATATGAAAACCAGACGTACCCGAGGCAGGACCAAAGAATGATTTTGAACTTTTGTAAGGCAGAAGATGCACCCCTGAAAATGATCACGTCTACCAGCTCTTAACGCAAGGTCAACGCTTACGACAGACACACTCACAGTGCGAAGACGTCTTACTGCACTCCTTGCAATTATATGAGAAGCGGCGAATAAGTTTAAATAGCCCTGTAATAATAAAATGTAAACTACCATACTTACAGTTTATTTTTGATCTCACCCGGTTTTATAATAGGAGTGACATTTATATTAATGTTCCTCGCCATTCAAGTCTCTTAACGAGCCCTTTCAATGTAACTGTTGTGCTTTTTTTCAGATTTTTTGTTAAATGTTTTATTTAATATTTATTTTCCTTTATTTAATATTTATGTTTA
Source organism: Euplexia lucipara (assembly GCA_921972225.1). Classification (NCBI taxonomy): domain Eukaryota; kingdom Metazoa; phylum Arthropoda; class Insecta; order Lepidoptera; family Noctuidae; genus Euplexia; species Euplexia lucipara. The sequence continues at coordinate 12,196,937 of OV179144.1, forward strand.
GTCGTAATTGTGACATACATTGTGTAATTGTTGACATGTACTATGTTTATTTGGATATTTATGTAAATTTGACATAAATATTTTACTTTTAGAAACTTTTTAAAACTTTCACATTATCTTTGCTTGTATTTATATGAAATTGAACCAAATTACTTGAAATTTGAAAATGAAAAAAAAAAAAAAAAAAATGAATGATGATGTGTGTGTGTTGATGTTTGATAAATTGTGAAAATCTTTGTACGCCGATACTTACGGTTAAACATGATTGGACTTAAACACTGTATGATCTTGCATGCTTTTGTATGTACATATATACTATGTTTAAACAAATAAATAACCTTTATTTTTATCTTTATCTTATGAGTTTTTTTTATAATGCTTTCATTTAAACTGAACGTGTTGGCTTGAAAGTTGAAAGAAAAACATAAACCAAAAAACTAGAGAAAATTTTTCGCCTGTCCTTTTCATAAGCAGCATGACGCAATGCCGTAGGTTCTATCAGCCAAGTCTATTTTTTTTACAAAATAGCGCCTCGTACCTTGCGTACTGGCTTACTTTATCCAGATTCCTGTTTTTTGTGACTTGGAAGGTAACTTTACGCTCTGAGTAGTGATCATAACTGTAATCAATGCCACTCAATAGGTTTAAGGAAGATGGGTGTTCCACATAAATAACTAGAGTGTTCAGATTACTATTTATTGCTTAATTAAGTTAGGTTATAAAAGTGAAGAGCGCGGAAACATCGACCGTTCGAGCCGGTGACAGCTCCTCCATAGAGACGACCAGTGTTGCCAACTCATGAGTGGCGACCAGGTATCATAGACGCCACAGATTTTTTTAAATGAATGATTTAAAGGATAATCATAACTAGGGATTAATTTATCACCATCTACAAGGTAAAATATTGGACTATGTCTGTTTGTGTCGTAAAATATTGGTCTATAAAAGTTGGATTAGGTTAACAATAAAGACTGTTATTGTGTGACCATGCTATCTATTCAGGATTACCTTCAAAGGCAAAAAATAACCAACTCATGGTCTCAAAAGTGAATCCATAATATTTAAAATTGGATGTTTTTCAAGTTACGTTTTTTTTTACGATGACCTCGCACTACGGATTATTAAATGTGCCTTAATACAACAGCAACATCAGAATACTTTGGTTTGAGTTAAGCTTGTGAACCAATTAGAGTTATTAGTAGCGTTTTTGATTAGTTCTTTGTACAAAGAACTGATGGTACAAAATCGTCATAAAACACTGTTTAAACAACTAAAGAGTAATGAACTGTTAGTAAATGTTAACACGTGTTGACTGTAGGTTGACGAACGCAAGATAGGAGGCCTTTAGACTGGGATTTTCACAGGGTTACTAGGTACTGTGGTGGGCTGATTTAGACTGTGTGTGTTTTGTGAGTGATATCAAAAATATGACCAGCATACTGTAAAGGACTGCTATTAGTATTGACACCATCATTACCATTGTTGAAGTCGGTTAACCTACAGTAACAATACTGGCCTAGTACTACCTCGCTGCAGGATAAACGCCTGAACTCAATATTCAATACCCAATATCTATTATTGCTTTCCATATGCGTTCATAGGTGATAACTTAATAATTGTATCCATAATAGACCCGGAAGCTCTGTTTTAGGACATCGTTTTGTTTTTAATATAAATAAGTTACAATAATGATAATTTTTAGATCATGAATAATCTTGTAAAGAGAAGGTTGCATTTATCACTAATCAGAAGAAGTAATATTTTATTATTTATTTCGAACCGTAAAAATACAAATCGTACACTTGCCCACAATATTCTTAAAAAGTTAGCGTTCGTGAGTTTATAACAGGGGTAATCACTGGATCTACAGAACCGATTTAGTTTTTTTTTATCTAAACTACTTAAACCTAAAAACTCTAAAAGAAAGAGGGGGTGGCCCCTTCACCTCCTCTTTATTTTAGAAATAAAAATAATAAAGTAAATGTGTATACATGTATGAATGTAAACAAAGCAAAAGAAGGATGTAAGAATCGTAGCATATGGCGCTCTGTAGTTTCTGCCTACCCCCATGGGGAAAAGGCGTGAGTTTATATATGTATGTAGAAAATGCACGCGAAGAAGTCGCGCGCGAGCAATTTGCAAGTGCTCAAAATTAGATGCTTTTACATGGGACCCAAACTAGGCCTTTTGGGATTCTTTTATAACGTGCCTGTCTCAAATTAGGAAATACAAGCGTGATCATATTGTGACGTTATATCTATGAAATTTATAATTGTTTTCGTGATTTAAAAAAACGATCTCGTGACCGATTTGTTGTCATTAAGTTCTAGTTCATGGTTCCGCATATCAATGTGATTTGCTTAATAGACGTCAAGGTTTTGTACCACAAAATTGAAGATGATCTTTTGTTTTGACTGCCTCGTTGGCCCAGTGGTTAAAAGCGTGACCGTAGCATAGGGAAGGACGTCATTCTTCAAAGTTTTGATTCCTCGTTCGGTAAAGTGTTATTGGGATTTTCCATCAGCTGGAATTAGTTAAAGTTTTATTTTGCAAATTTTTATGGTGTACAATAAAGAGTTTTCTATTCTATTCTATTCTATTAGCAGCCCAAAGTCAGTTTGCCCTTTTAAAGCCAATTAACTGGGCTCCAAATATATGTGATTTAAACATAAGTAATTGACGAAAGGGTGTGTCGACCATAGGTCATTATACCAGACCATATTGCCATCCCTGCTTAAACTTTCGGGATATACAGGTGTAATTTCGTGCAGTTATTGAATCTATTGTCCAAAATATAGTTAAGTTATTGGTAATTTCATACGTTTTTACTGTATTAAAATGGTCTTTAGTATTTTTTCTACGATGTCAGTGGCGTTCTCAGTGGTTATTTGGAACTAACATAATTAACATTGGTAAGCTACAAACAAGCTATTTTAAAGCAAAATTCTAAAATACCTCTTTAATCCAAGACCGAGGCTACAATCCACTTTCAGATTTTAGTGACTAGATGATTGATGTGATATTTATTAAACACCCTGTAAACAGGCTTATTATAAATAAGGGGATTATGTTGAAGATAAAAATGCTTGGAAACATGCTGGTCCCTCCATAGGACAAGACTTGACAAAATCAAATTGGCTGCTAAAGTACTTAAATTTTTGTGTTTACTTTTTCTCTAAACTCACACACTGGTTTGCTATTTGTTTTTAACTTTATTCATTTGTTTATTTAATTTCCCTAAATAACAATCTACAGTGTATTGTGTATTTTTTTAAAATGTGAGAACAATGTATCTACCAACATAATAATTTTATTATCGAGTCCACTGCTTATTTTTTATAAACCTATCTCAGTATAGTTTCTATTATTATAGGTGCATCGTCCTCACATAATAATCTGATTGTTGTAGGTATATAAAGTTTTATAAACCTATTTTAAAAGAATAAGTATGGAGTTTCTTGCACATTCTTCTCCATACGAAACTACCATTTCTCTTAAATTATTTAATTTGTAAGTATAACGTTTAAAAGTGCCTGTTATGGGTCTGATTGAAATAAATGATTTGACTTTAAACAGGAACATTCTAACATTTTGTTCAGGTTCCAAGGCCCCAGGTTTTTTGCAATGATAGCAAATGATATTCCTTGCTTTATGCGGCTTATTACATTAATTCTTCAATATAACATCATCACGCCTGTAACCCCTGAAGGGTTAGGCAGAGGTGTACCTGTATAAGTACACCTACATTTTGCCAGTTGTATTAAAGTCCCATGTAATAGGGGGCGATCCTGTTGCCATCAATAGGGCACAAATCCAGACCCCGGGCTGCTACTAGAAATTCCAGATGGTATAACTCAATAACGCTTTGCCCAACCCGGGGATTGAACCCGGGACCTCACGCTCAGCAGTAGCTCTTGTGATCACTAGACCAACGAGGCAGTCAAGCAGTATTTATTCAAATGAAGAATAAAAAAACTTAAGTAAGTTCCTGTAAGTTCATAGGTTGTTGAATGTTTCAATAAGAAATGCGAAATTTTAAAGTATTTTATTTATTATAAGATTTGTGAAATAAGTTTGTTACTCAGGCATACGTATAGTCAAGCTGCATTCTTCTTACTTTCCCAATAGCGATGCCACTACAGCCGGAGGCAGGCTGACAATGAGCTTTATATCATGTAAAAAAAAACACAATTGTAAAAGAAAATAAAGGGGACTTCAATAAACAGGATGGAAAGGGGAGATTTTCGCACATCAGGATCGGATTTTCTTCTAAGTTTTAATGTTCTTTTTTACTTTTATGACATTATTAATCTATGCAAATCCTTGGACAAGGACATTAAGGAATTGCAGTATCGTTATAATTATACCAAGTAGGGTCCATAATTTAAATGTGTTTTTTTATATTTGTGGTTAATAGTCGCAAGCGAGCGCTAACTAGACTTATCTCTGAGCTACGTGCAGGGCTCTGTAAAGTGTAGAAAGATTCATTCCCTAGCTACTGAATTAGTACAACAAGACGTGAAAGCATCTTATATAAACCTGGTGTTTTGTATGGATAAAGCTAAATTGAAGTAAATAAATGTGGAATGTGGATAGTCCTTTAATCCTCGAAAAACGTACGGAAAATCTGGACATCATAGTGATGATTAGTCAACTCCGCATATTTTAATGACGGGGTAGTTGTAATAATGGGGTTATTCCCTTAATGGGTTTCATAACTTTACTCCTCGTTTATTCCAAAGATAATAAGTGAATAATTTGATCGGTTCCGTTGGTATTACATAGGTACCTCATTCCAAGGATTTAAAATTGTTCAATCCTAGTCCAACAAAATATTATACAGGGTCCTGCCAGTACAAAATTCACAGAAGATCAACTGGGTCACACTAAAGTGGTCATATTCAATTCCACTGTGGTTGCATTCTCAAGAACAAACAAAGTTAATTAGTCGTTATGTTATAATGCTGCAAGGTGCTTGTGGTAAATATTTGATCGCTACCAGTAGTTTCGACACTGATTTCGGTGAGTCCGTATCGTAATTGAGTCTCCACCTCAATTACGATACGGACCTTACCTCGATAGAAAGAAAATCTGTCGTCATACCGGTTGACTAAACTGTGATAAGCTTGTTTCGACAACAACAAACACCACCTGGGGGGCTATTCTTGGATTTTTAAGAACGTTCGCATTCTAATCTTAGTCTTAATCTGTCAAAAATACGTCAAATTTACTTATTTGACCTTTTTTGTAAATTGACTGTGGCTCACTGTATCAAATTTCTTTGGTAGGTTTTCAACTTTAATTTAAACACAATAAGGTTCATGTTCAATTTGGAAAATTTGGGGTAGGTTGATGTGCTGCATGGCGTCTGTACTGAGCGTGGCACCTAATATAGAAATACGCTTGTACGATATGACTACATACAGAACGCACAGCCAATAGAAATCTCTATTCAGCACGTTTCGCCGAAAACTTTGTTGTTGAACCCCTTCTGCATTGCGCGGGTGCAAAAAATGTGGTTTGATATTCGTGACCGCAATTTCGTTTCGGGGCATAGCGTGGAATGGGGACAAAGAAACTTCTTTTAAAAAATAAACGCGTAAATGAGGTTTCTTTGCAAAAAATATAATATATAAGTTCCAAACTAGTCTAAGCAGTTATATATGTAAGGACATTTCTACGAGATATAAAAGCCAATACTATTTGTATACTTAATAAAATAAATTTAATTTTAATTTTTTTACTTGGGATGGGGTTAGATTTCTATGACATTTTATCTTTATCGAGAAAGTGATGTGTGACTTAAAAGAAAACCAGAATGGAGTTACGTTACCTACATGTTTTATTAAGTAAGTAACTATGACAAGGTAATGAAATTAATAAAGCATGCTACGCTAATAAACTACTTATGGCAATAATTTCATAAAGTAAATCTAGTATTAGTCTGCAAGCTGCATTCTCTTTCTTCTTATTTCCCTAACAACGTTGCCACCACAGCCGGGGGTAAGTTCCTATTATTTGTTGTCTTTATCTGTTGAAAAAGTAAAAGGACTGGATAAAAATGGTACAAAATCTTACAAAAGTAAGTGAAACCATTCCCGCAACTACTACTCACTAGTAGATTTACCTTCACACTGGAATGTAGGCATATAAATAAAAGGGATACATTTGTCATTGTTGCCATAACTCAACGGAACTCTATCGAATAAATGGAATAATGATAAAATTAACGTTTCTGGGGACCTAAAGAAAGTCACATTTTTATTAACGACTAGCTGTGCCAGCGACTTTGTCCACGTGGAATAGTGACCTTTCGGGCAGCATATTTTGAATTACATATACCGTCGTTTGGGTAGCTAAAAATTTACTTTACAGTGATTAATCTCTGAACATGATATTTGACGTATGGTCATCGGGAATGAAAGCATACAGGCTCCTTGGATTGCTAACCCTTGACAGAGCCACGTACAACTGACCGTGCGAGAAACAGCTGATAATTAGATCTACACCCACAACTTTCAGCGTCTGACCTTGGGCTTTATTAATTGTCATCGCAAAACATAGGCTGACTGGAAACTGGACTCGTTTAAAACTAAATGGAAAATTGTTTGGAATGAGAGGAATCCGAGGAATGAAAACACTTTCACCTTTTCCACACCCTGTTAAAATCTCTGCTTCTATCAGATTTCGTTGTAAATTGGTCACTTTTAACCTGGTGCCATTGCAAAGTTTTGGGGGGCTTAAATTTCTAAGAAGCATTAAGGGTACGCCTACTTTTAATTTTATTTTATGTGCTGGTAGTCCAGGAGCATTGAGGGATTCTAAAAAGTCTACTGGGTGGCTTGTAGATTCTCCTTCTTCCATGACTCTGTTAATGGAGATTTACTCAACATAATCCCCCAGAACATAGCTCAAAATTTCAGCGTTTATTGTTGCTGCCTGGACGTTTCGTGGCGTCAAAATAGCTCTTTCGCAAAGCAAATAGAATTTTCGCAAGTTGGTATTTGCGTTGCGTTTCCATACATAGATGATGATAATACTCTCCAGGATACGTGCGTTCGCTACGAATAACTGAATCCTTATGGCAGCGGCGCGTTTTTTTTTATTTGAGGGGCATATATCTCGCTGTCGTGTCGTAAAAGAGGACATGTACAGCATAACCGGGCATTCCTGTGGAGATGGCTTAAAAAATTAAGACCTCCAGCCAATGGCAGCGGCGCGGCTCTCAGCGCGCTTTATATAGCCACGGACTCGCAGGCGCGAGGCGTGTACGTACTCTGATAGAATACCTTAACAAAATGTTCGCCGTGATTCTTTATATTGACATAACTTTTTTATTTATAAATCGATTAACATGAAATAAACACTAAATGTTAAGTGAATCTTACAACAATATATTAGTTAAAACCGCATCTGAATCGAATAAGCCGTTTCTGATATTAGCGTGCACAAACATACCGACAAACAGACAAACAGACAAACAGACAAACAGACAAAAAAAATAATCATTACAATTTCGTGTTCGGCACCGATATAATAACAACCCCTGCTACTTTTTTTTATATATTTCCATTGTACAGACACCACTTTTCTACAATTTTATTATATGTATAGATAGACTAGCAAACTATCTGCCCGCAAATCCGTCCGCGTGGAATAGTTTTATAGCCTTCCTCGACAAATGGGCTATCTAACACTGAAAATATTTTTAATCGGACCAGTACTGTAGTGAATGAGATTAGCGCGTTCAAGTAATCAAACTCTTTAGCTTAATAATAGTAGCATAGATAACGAAGTTTGATAAATCCGAAATGCATGGAATTCAGCATTTCAAAAGCTAAATGCCAATTCCATACAATTTGGATTTATCGAATTACTTTATCGTTAAAATGTGACTTGGACCTTGGTCCTTCTGCACGGTCATCATCTGCCCAGCCTCTTCATAACTATATTGGGGCCAGCTTCCAGTTTAACCTGATACAGCACAATACCAGTATTTTACACAGTGTGACTGCCACGAAGACTGCTTATTTGATCTCAAAAAGCTGATAACAAAAGAACATCATACCTTTAGGCTCACCAAAGGTCATCGAGTCCGAAACTCAGAAAACCCGTAGGTACTAACTTTGTCGGACTTTCGGGTATCTGACTGTCAAATATCCACGAATGCCAGGCGAGAGATTTTTAGCCACAAGCCGCTCCAGGGCATAATATTTATTATTTAAGTGTTTCATAATTATTATTAGTAGTACCAACAAATTACCTACTGTTTTTAAAAAATGTTATAGTCTAATGTGACGAGCGAGTGGGGTACTCCACTGCGTGGCGCAGGTTCCTTTCTCACACGAAATAAAATATTTGCAAGGTCTATTTTAGTTAGTTGTTCCAGGTATTATTTGTATATTTATGCAATTCTAAATGTTCGTAAACGCACCCACGATAAGGGAAAATAACTAGTAAGTATAGGGCAACGCTTAAAAAAAAACAAGCGCGATGTTTAAAATTTTTATTTCACTGTTTATTCTTTAAGTTTGAACAATCTGCGCTAACGTAATCTCCAAGCCAAATAAGCCTCATTATGATTGCTTAACAAGCACTCGTCAAGCTGCTTTTTTCTTACTTCCCTAACAACGATGCAACAACACCTGCAGGAAGACCGTAAAATGCCTGCTGAAATATAAAAAAAAACTGTTAACATTGTGTTGTAAAACAAGCCATGTAATAAAAGTCCGTGTAATAAATAAAGAAAATTCCATAAACTAATGACGTATATATTCGAACGTTTGTTTTTGTTTTTTTTTATAGGCGAGCGTATTTTATGCCAGTCCATATTAAAACACTTGTTTTTTTTGTATTTTTTTAATTTAAAATCTTTACTCATATTTTTGGTTAATACTGAGTGCTTGCCTCATAAATTTAAACCTAAATCGTACAGAAATATTGTAGTTGTATTTTGAACTTTAAAATCGTTTAAGTTGACATTACATTAGTGCTGCTAAGCTTAGATGTGCAACTATACTCATTTTGTTTAGGTATTTACCCTACTAAATATAAATAATCTTGATGTGTCTTTTATCTTTTTATATTTTAAAACCCAGTTTTAATATTTAATGTAACTTTAAACCAATGTAAATTAGGTAGAACCATAACGATTAAATTAATTAAACAATTATTTGAAATTTTTCGTTTCTTTATTACTAGCCTGTGTATGTGAAAAAAAGATCAATATTGTTTCTCTTTATTTAAATATTGAAACAAAACGAGTAGGAGTAGATTTTATCGAATATAGTGCGTAAAATATGCGTTCAACTTGGCTACAACCAATTTTCCAGCACAATAATTTATCTACAAAATGTCAAACTTGTGTTAATTGCTATTAATGGTTAAATTAATTTACCAACAATCAATTGCGGAACTTGACCCGATTTTAATTTGTGACGTGTCAATAATTACTTATCTTACAAGATTAAGGAGAATCATTTTGGCACCCATTTTCTACAAGTAAGATAAATAACATAAACGAAGCAAAGGATGTAGGTACTTATGAAAGAATCGTAGCAGAAGGTGCTCTGTAGTTCCTGCTTAACCCTATGGGAAAAAGTGTAATAGAGTGTAAAAGTGTGTAGTGTGTTAAAGTGTGTGTGGTGTGTGTGTATGTGTGTGTGTGTGTAATGTGTGTATATATTATGGGTCTCAAACCAAAGAGGCAGAAAATGCAGCAATGTATTGGAATGATTTTCTTTTTTTGACTCTACTATATTAGCACGTACGACTTTCAACCTTACTTTGTGATTTAAGGGAAATTTTATCAATTTTCTTTTCATTTATTTTTTATTGCATGAATAGATAAAGAAATATATTGATTAAGAAATTAAACTGAATACATACAATTCTCGACTAGCTTATCTACCTGATGAGGAAATCAAACCACCTAAAATTTCATAACTTCTAACTCTTAAGGACGCGTTTACAAATCTGACCAAAATGAACAGTTTTTCGGTACATTTTGCGGCAGAACTAAACTAAAGTGAATCTTAATAATAATCACCACAGACAGATTACTCTTTCATCTTCAAAAGGTCGCAATTTTTTATTGTAAAGTCTAGGTAAATAATATTGTAAAAAATCATTTCCGGTACCTCTTCACACAAAATTGTCGATTTCGTTTTGAGTTTAGGAACATTTTTCTGCTATTTAATAACAGTAATGTGTTTATTTAAAAATATTTTATGTAAGGACTCGTGATCAACTCAAAAAAGTGGCAGAAAGAACTACCAAAATATTTCAACTAATCCCAGAAAAAAAATCAAAACAATTTTAGTTTTTCAACAAATTTTGCTATATTGCGTGAACCTTAATGGCTTGAAGCTAAGGGTTATTTTACTGATCACTGTCGTGAGTTATTGCACAAAAGTTTGAAACCAAAAATATTAGTTTGCACTCGGCCACCGTCGTGTCTGTCGCTTGCAAGCAGCAACTCCTGTTGAATAAGATCGCTATACGAATACAAAATATTTGACATACCAAATTTGATACTTTACGTGTTTTGTGCGCTATAAGACCCAATACCTAGAATTGAACCGCGACATTTCGTAGATACGTCCTTAATGTTTTAAATTAAGACTTACTTTATGCATAGTAATTATATGCAAGGTAATAAACATAGTTTTAACTCTAATAAGTTACTCGTAAATCATTTTAAAAATTATTAAAACACCAGAATAATTTCAGTAATATTAAAATACTTACCTGTTAGACAACCATTACCATATACAAATAGCACATCAAAATAGAAGCCAATGGCAATGCTTTGTAATGATGTTTTAATACATTTAAACTTACAGGTAAACCGTCCTTATTTTGAAAATTTGATGAGTTCGAGAATGACGAGTTGGCGTAACGATCATATGTTTAGAACAAATATAATTATATTTTTTAGGTAAAAATGTTAAAATTAAAAACTTTAAATAATTTTGTGAAGATATTTAAATAGGTATCGATATTCAACTTAATAGGTAAGGTAACCAATCTACTAAGAATATCAAAACTTGATGTTGGTACATCATATTTCGGAAAATCATTGGTTGTAAGAGTTGCTAGAAATTGCTCATGTACGGACGCTAGCACATCAACCTACCCCAAACTGTCAAATTTTCCTAATTGAACATGTACCTTATTGTGTTTTGATTAAAGTTGAAAACCTTTCAAACGAATTTGACACATTGGGGTAGATTGATGTGCTGGCGTTTGTACCTTGTATTATTCATACATTCTCTCTCGCACACATACAGTCGGACCCGGAACAACTACATGTATGTAGGACATCTATATGCCATATAAATATAAATAGTCCCAATAATAACAATATATACGAGCGCATAGTGTACTTTTCAGTTGTCTTTAAAATAAAACTAAAAAAAAACAGTCATGTCATTCAAATTGTTGAATTTGAATGACATTAGGTACTGTTTCTTTTTTAGTTTTATTTTAAAGACAAATGAAAAACAACACAACTAAAGGAAAGGAAGACTGGAAGGGAAGGTTGACTGGTAGAAAATGCCTAAGGCATTAAGTCCGCCTATGTACATTTGTGTGCTTGAAGTATTAAATAAATAAATAAATAAACAAACACAACAAAACACAACACAACAAAAAAAACAACACAACTCATTATTTATAAGTTTAGATAGTATAAAACGTGTTGACGTTTTATACTATCTAAACTTACAAATAATGCGTTGTGTTTTCAGTATAATATGTTGCTTTCAAATAAGCTTGTGTTATCATATGTGTCTTGCAACCTATTATTTATTGAACAGACTCATAAAACCACCGCGCGAAAATGTAGGTCAAATTAAGGCAAATTAGACATTGACGGTTCACTTTACTTAAGTTTTCAAGGGGTGACTTTTATTGAATCCACTGGCTGATGTGCTTTTCTATAGAACCTCCCCGTGGAAACGTAGGCGTCCAATGCCCGTCACAATCACTTCACCTAAATCTTCAAGGGTAAATCTTTAGTCAATACCGGTAAACCGAGGTTACTTTGAATCTTTGGGTAACTTTGATAGTTACACAAAGTACAATGTATTTTTTCGTATTCCCCAACTAGGAATTCTAGTCGTTAGACTATGTTTCGCCAATGTTTTAGCTTTAACAGCTAGCACTGAATGAAATAATCAACTAGTCATGACTAGATTAGCCCTGAATTTCCGTCTAAAATGCATTTTAGATAGGAGTGACTTTAGAGAGAGCTATGTTTAATTGGGAGTTATCAAAGTAGTCCCATTTTCAAATAGCCATTTATTTAACGACGTTAGTTATTCTTTCGCCAGAACTTGTAATACATTTTTATTTAAGGATCGTTTCTAAGTTATCATTTCAATGTGTCGTCGCTATGTTATTTTTTTCCAATTTTTTATTTTACAAAAAAACATAAACACAACGTCACGCCTGCAATCCCCGAAGGGCTAGGCAGAAGTGTACCTGGTAGTACACCCACATTTCGCCAGTTATGTTTGAGTCCCATGTAAAAGGGGGCGAGCCTATTGCCATCAATCGGGCACAAATCCAGACTCCGGGCTGCTACTGAGAAATTCCAGATAGAAAAACTCAACAACACTTTGCCCGACCTGGGGATCGAACCCGGGACCTCATGCTCAACAGTAGCGCTTGCAACCACTAGACCAACGAGGCAGTCAGGCTGGCTTATTTTACAATTGTAAAAAATAACATAGTATAGGTACATAAGTTTTAAATTAAGTATTTATCAATCTAACCTCGTTTTACGGTACTTTAACGTTTTTACTTATAAGGGCCAATGATAAACACAATAATAATAAAGGAGAATCTCAATAGACTTACTGTTGGAGATATATGATAACCACTTTCGTCAGCACGGTAGTTAACAACTACGATTTTTCCATCAACGTCTGTGTACGAGAATGAGCCTTCGACGTTCACATATTCGTTATCTGTCCCGCCGTTAACCAACCGTCCGGTTTCTTTACGGGTTATGCCATTAGAGGTCTCGTAGCTGCAATAAAACTCACTGTTACAAAAGTAGTTACAAATGGTGTTTAAGTACGCTCAAATTCGTAGATTTATGTACTACATAGGCACGGCTCATTGTAGCCCCAGGGATAGATCAAAAGTTACAGAGTTAAATCCTGTATCTGAATTTATTGCTATTAATTTTTCTGTCGAAAAAAAAGTCCACATCTTTCTCACAATGCCATCTAGTCCCAAGTTAAGCAGAGCTTATTATGGGTACTAAACAGCTAATAAACAAATTTAAACATATTTCTAAATACATACACATAATAGATAAATCACACCCAGTCAGAGAACAAATGATCGTGCTCATTACACTAACATTTGTCCTGGGTGTGAATCGAACCCACGACCTCCGCCATAGCACCAGGGCCACTAACAACTATATCAACAGGCCAGTCAACCATGAATTTAGTGTTATAATATTGCATTAAACAAATACTTGAACAATAATAATCTAACACTTATTGTGAGAAATTTACATAGATCAAGATGTTCGTTACCTGACAATGAACTGTAACACACTTACCTAAAGTCGTAGTTGCCTGAGCCGTCATTATTGTTTTGGTAATTAAGAATTTGCGCTTGAGCATCTTCAGGGATGACTGCAGCAGCAGCTAGTGAGACGAGTGCGCACGCTGTGATTATTCGAAACATTTTGAACGATGTTTATCTTCTATGCCCTGAGAACGAGACTGGCTTGTTATACGAGTATGTGCAAGGTCGGTTCTAATATTTTTATAAATACACGTTAAAATCAAAAGATGATTAAAAAAATATCTTTTTGTGAGTGCTTAATTGTACCTACTCGCATCCAATTGATTACAGTTTATAATATGTATTTTGGAATGTTTCCTACATAATAATAATTATTTATAGTAAATCACACGTGTAGGTATGCCGTGGATTTCAAATTCGAGCAGACACAAAATGTGATTTTTAGGGTTTCGTAGGAACCCTTATAGTTTCGCCATGTCTGTCTGTCCGTCCGTCCGTCCTCGCTTAAACTCTGTGACCGTTAGCACTAGAAAGCTGAAATTTGGTACCAAGTGTATCAATCACGCCAACAAAGTGGTAAAATAAAAAATTGGAAAAAAATGTTTTAATAGAAACAACAGTTTTTGTACAAAAAAGACAAAAAGTTGTACAAAATAATTTCTGGACTAAGTTTGTAGTATAATCGTATATGCGAGCATTTTGAAAACTTATTGTGACGAACGGGAAACTACGGAACCCTACACTGAGCGTGACCCGATACGCTCTTGGCCGGTTTTTATAATTAGTTTTTTTTTAGTTTATTTAGATATTACCGACAGTGCGTATGCGTGGTAAAACCAGTGTCCCTACCAAAAATACTTGACGTAAACGTAATGTCAATTCGTATCTACGATTTGAAAGTTTCATAAGGAGCTAGTTAGTGGCTGACTCAAGGAAATCGAGAATCGCTCCATGCTTTGGAAAGCACGTTAAACCATTGGTTTCAACTGTCATTTGCAGTTCTTCGACAATCGTTACGGGTGGTCAGAGCCCCGAAAGTCTGACTTCCAGTTTAATGAAAGGGTATCATGGAGGTCAGGTACGCAGTCACACTATGGAAGAAACTGGTACTCAGCTTCATCTGGTTAGACTGGAAACCGACCCCAGCATAGTTGGGAGAAAGAAGATGATGTGTTTAGTTTCATGAGGGCGTGAAGATAAATCAAATAAGACATGTACTAATTCAACTACAACATTATGATTTTAAATAGTAGATTTCGTGATAATATTTTTGCTTATCTTATAGAAATATCACAATACAATTCCATAGTTTAATGTATTGATTTCAACAGCACTTTGAATTTATTTACTGAAGGTCACGCTATGCGTTTATATCATTAATAAAAAGTGTGTTTATAGTATTAGCTATTAGCATTTCCTAGTTGTTACTAATTATAATAATTACAAGATGAGCATGCAGTTTTTTAGATAGATTTTAGTCCTAACACACGGTTAATGCAATAAAAGCACTTATTAATCCACAACTTAATTAATTTTGGAATCATTTTCACCCTCGCCTTTACCCATTGTCCTGCCTTTCGATTCAGTAAACCTTACCCTGTGAAAAATCTCTCATGCACGAGGTTGTGGTTCAAATCCGGGCAGGTACCAATGTGACTTTTTCAATTCATAAATGTACTTTCTAAGTTTATCTTAGACATCATTGACATCGGTGAAGGAAAACATCATTAGGAAACCTGGATTATAGTTAATATAAGTTTGAAATCGCCAATGAGCCATGAGCAAGCGTGGTGATTAATGCTCAAGCCTTATCTGTATGAGAAAAGGTCTTTGCCTTGCAGCGGGACAATAAAAGGCTGGTATTATTTGTTATTATTAAACTTCTAATGCCAAACATTAGTATGGAATGACAGGGTAATCCGCCTTCACTTCACATACAGTTTCACGGGGAGATTCGCATCCTATTTTAGACATTCTAATTTTTGCTTGTATTTTACCTGTCAAGGTATAAAATAATAAAATTAATTCCAGGGTTATTAATTTAAATTAATTCCAGGGTAATCAATTAATCAAGGTTATTAATTTACTTGAACGTCGCAGAAGAAAACCAGACGTTTAGTAAACGATATAATACACTTTGACAATCAAAGAAATTTGAGACATTGGGCTAGCATGATGTCAATCGGGGTCAGGGGTCAATAGGCTCGAGGGAAGCGAAAGCCAGTCTTTTAAAAAAAATCGTGTGGCTCTCGGAGACTGCCGCGGTAAAGCTATTGCTTAGCATTTTTATCAACTCCTCTCCTCTCCCCCTCCCCATTCCTCCCCTCCCCCTCTCCCCCTCCCTCCCTCTCCCCCGCCCCTCCTCTCACCCCTCCCTCACTTTCCCCTCCCGTCCCCTGCCTCTTCCCTCCGCCCCCCTCCACATCCCTTCCTTGCCCCTCCGTCCCCTCTCACAATACCCTCTTCCCTCTCTCACAATCTCCCCCCTCCCCCTCCCCTCCCCACTATCCAATACGTCTATACAATTCGTCTAATCGCACACAACGCCGTGCCAAACTGAAACGACGTTAGACGATGCACGGCCTTCAAGCCGCACCTCCTTGCCCGTCGGAGTGGGGAGCGTGAGGTTTTTTCGTTACGGAATTTCTGGATTCGGTCCCCGCGCTCAAGGCCCGCGATAGAAGCTATGCAATAGCTTAATAATAACAGCCTTACGGGGCGATCGAAGGTTAAGCTACGTTTGACGAAAGTGGTCCGTGGATGGGTGACCATTCATAACATATCAAGACTCCTTCGTGCCTCGGAAAGCACTTTAAGTCGTTGGTCCCGGCTGTCAATATCTTTGACAGTCGTTACGGGAAGTTAGAAGCCCGAAAGTCTGACCACCAGGGGGTTACGTGTTACCTAGTAACTGGGTTGTCAAGGACCGACAGGCAGTCGCGCCATGTAAAACACTGTATCCAGTTAAAACTGGAAGCCGTCCCCAACATAGTTGGGAAAAGGCTAGGCAGATGATGATGGGCTAGCTTTATGTGCTGGGATCTGTTCACATTTTTACACCTTACTATACCTTTTGTAGGTCACAATTAATTACGTAACAAACCCCGTAAAGTTCAAGTAGTTAGCATTGTTTAGCGTCATGTCCAACAATTGATTTATGATGTGTCACATAATGATGGTGAAACCGTGTCTCGTATTGTCGAGCTAAGATTTCAATAGTTATGTAAGGTGACAGATGGGATGTTGGACCAAAGGTAACTGGCCCATCGTGGATACGGGCTATGATTGGATTACACGCCGTTATTGCACACACGACTCATTTTGTAAAGGGTATCAATTATTGTGTACGATAATTATGCTGTCTGCATCGTCTCTAATATGAGCTATTCTGAATCTAAGGTGTCATTATGGTTATAATCTTGGTATCGAGATAGGTCTTTATATTATTGCTGTTGTTTTTAAAAAAGTTGCTGCACTTGCGTATGCTTTTATGTGACCAAAATCAAATGGCGGCGTTTGAGATGGTGATTAAATTGCTCTAAGTATCAAAATAATTTGAGGTTCTCAACTGGATTTGAAAGCATAAAAGCTCGAGAAGTCGAGTGCTTTTGCGATCTAGAAATTTCGGCATCTATTACTTTGAACTGTTCAGTTAAGTACAACAACAACAACAGATTCAAAGTCGATGAACGACACAAACGCACACTACTATGTTATTTACTATTCAATTATTTGCTACCTAACATGTATGAATGTAAACAAAGCAAAAGAAGTATGTAAGAATCGTAGCATTTGGCGCTCTTTAGTTTCTGCCTACCCCCATGGGAAAAAGGATACATTATGTATGTATGTATGTTATTTGCTACCATCTACCGGAATACTCACGTATTACATCGGCATTGATCATTCACGACACGATACAATCCCTTTGTTCATCGATTTTTTAGAAGTCTCATCTTTACAAATGTTGCTTACCTTGTAGCAAGTGCCAATGACTTGGCATAGATGGCTCTGTACGCCGAGATTCTCATAAAAATATGTTATTATCTCAATCTCAATACTTTATTGCATACCGTAAAATGTTACAAAGGAGTATAGATATTTATATGTAAGTATGGTGGCATTATATCGTGTTATCTAAATAAAGAAAATAAAAATCTTTGTACCATTATCTACAAAGGTCGGATTTTTTTTTGTGTTTTATACGCATTTATGTACAGATACCAGCCAGCACATCAAGCTACCCCAACTGATCAAATTTACCTAATTGAACACGAACCTTATTTTGTTTGTAAAATAGTTAAAAACTATCATAGACATTTTACATATTGGGGCAGCCTTATGTGCTGGCCTCTGTACTCGAGATTTGCATGTGAATATTATTAATCTACTGCAGATACTAACACATATCAATATGATATTTCTTAATATTTTGTGTAACTAGCTTGACTATTATTTTAGCTGTTGAACCAGATTTAATTATTTCTAGCCCTTGCTGTGGGCCAGTGCGGGTGGCCCACTGAACTTCGGTCGCATCTATCTTTAATCCCAACATTTTAGAAGTTCATTTTGCTAATCTATAATTTTTTAATCGTGCTAATAATTATTGTTGTGCAAGAACTTCTTGGTTGTAACAGCTCCAAATTTTCACAACATTATGCATTTGTTTTTCCCAAGATGGTTAGTTTTCGAAGCTCAAACGTCATGTGCAAGAACTTTCGATAGACAGTTTCAAATATGTGAGTAATTGATTCCTCAAAATAATTAACATCATGAATTGGAATTACGTTTGAACTTTGGTACTGAACATAAAGACTTATTAAGGATCAGGAAATGGTAGTACTGGAATAGGTTAATTAGGTGTATTATTACCTTAAAGTATCTTATGCGTAGCTAATAAGGTGGTAATCTCATCTCATTTTCCATTTATAACTATGTATGGAAAGTTGTTTTATTTTAACATTTAACCAACCATTGTACTAAATACAACATTATTTTGCAACCATCGTTTATCTGGCCAGCACTGTATAAAATTACCTGGTCGTGTACATTTGAGTAATGCTTCAATAAAATAAATAAGTGTATAATTATGTATTTCAATGAACAAGAATGAGATAAGCTGTCTAATTTTGATGTTAATAAGGTCAACGATTATTCAAACTACATTACTTACGAGATACCAATCTTGCAACCTTTAAGTATTTCTCTTAAAACGTCAGTTTATATGAGCATAATAATAACTTATAGACCCAGATGGCTCTTTAAATTTTCTGTAGACTGGAATTGCCATTTGTAAATGACCATAAAATGTTGTCACAATGAAACCAACCCATCATTTTCTGCAGGGCTATTCTCTTCTATTCTATTTTTTTTATGGCAAACAGAGCCGATGTCGACTATTCTGTCAATGTCTAAAGTGAATTGGACAGCAAAGGCGCAGAGCAAAAAAAAAATCTTCAGTTGATACAGTTGAACTCAATGTAGATCTAGGTACATGGGTTAGTATGGGACTGAAACAAACAAAAAATGAAATTACGTAAATATTGTAATTGTTAGTATTGTTAGTACATTTAATAAAATTTATACCACATTAAAACAGGCAGAGATTTTAGGAGACAGCTCACAATTTTATATTATTGCGACGGATAAAAACTCCAACAGCGTAAAAAAACCTGCCACTCTTCCTACTAGACAAATTCCACTGTTCCTGCCAAGAACTCTAAAGTTGCAATTTAGGAAGGGAAAAATAGGTCATAGCCTTGATAGAGGTTGGACTTGAGATCTGCCGTTGCAGATGAACAAGCGTTCTTGGCTAAAAGATCGGTACATTCGTTACCCTTTATACCACAGTGACTAGGAATCCATTCTGCAGGGCTATTGCTTGTCTCCGTTGACAGTTTCAAAGTCAAAGTCAAAGTCAAACCATTTATTTCAATTAGGCCCCTATAAGGCACTTTTGAACGTCGAACAAAAATTAACTTTAAAAAATGATTCTAGTTGTCCCTTCCAAAAAGTATATTTGTATGGAGAAGAATGGGCAAGAAACTCCATACTTACTCTTTTAAAATCGATTATACAATACTTTGTATACATTAATAAGATTATACTATGTGAGGACGATGCACCTAGAATAAAAGTACTATAATAAGATAGGTTAAGCAAAAAAAAATAAGCAATGGAGTTGATAATTACATGTGGTACAGCTAGATACATTGTGCTCACATATTTAAAAAAATAACTGTAATAACATAAATTTAAAAAAAAAGTGGAAAAATAAATAGAAAACAATACACAGGTACATTATTAGATTAGCAACCAGGTTGATTTTGTCTGACTCCAATGATTGTCCCATGGAGCAGGACCAGCATGTTTCCAAGCATTCCTATCCTGAAAATAATCTTCTAATTTATAATATGCTAGTTTACAAAGTGTACTTTTAATGTAAGTTTTAATTTTTCTTTCATTTACTTTTAATATATCACATGGCATTTTATTGTAACACAGTTCATAGTGATGATCACTGATCACTGGGCAAAATGTTAAACTATAAACTGTCAAACAGCTAGTTTCGTATTGGCTATCATCAGTGTGTATCTAGGATGACGTCATGCGCACTCGCAGAGATGTGACGAAGCGCACCGTATACCCCGTAAAAAGATGGTCACCGTAACTTGAAATCCACTTAAAGTGCAATATCATTTTTTTTTTATTGTTAATTCTCAATTCTTATCAAAATTCAGTGTGCAACTGGATGCCGGTTAGTCATTTGCAATGAAATGATAGCCAATAGGCCTACTGATGTGCTTTTGTAAGAAAAGAGGGGTCTTAATATGTTATGAATAGTAATCCATCCTCGGACCAACCTCGTCAAGCATAGCTTAACTTTCCCTGGTGTTGCTTATCAAGTCCCTCATAATGCAGGTAAATACGGAAATAAATGTTAATAAATAAATAAATAAATATTCCACAACTTTTCACACAACGCCATTTAGTCCCACGTTTTGCTTGAGTTCTTGTGTTATGGGTACTAAACAGCTGATAAACATACTTATATAATTCTAAATACATACATATTATAGATAAATTACACCCAGACACAGAACAAGTGATCGTGCTCATCACACAAACATTTGTCCTGGGTGGGAATCGAACCCACGACCCGCGGCATAGCAGTCAGGGTCACTAACCACTAGACCAACAGGCCAGTCAAATACACATTATATTATACTCGTAAGTATATACCGTTAAGGTCTGTCTCTCCCGTGATGTATCTTTTCTTTCCGATAAAACAAAAGTTGAACCCGTCTCTCATACTAGAATTGCCTGTAAGATGCATGCTAATACAATTTCTGATATTATGTTGATATGGCCAATGCCCTGTTGTCCTACTAGGGTCCGGTTTACTTGTCAATTCTTATGTAAACATTAAACTAAACATATTACACAACGAGAAGTATATTACAAGCCTGTCAAATAATGAAATAAACACGAATAATAATTCATTGGTCAACAGTGTGTAGATTGTTGAATGATTTATTTGAATTGGTGATAAATGACAACAACATTATGAGTACACGCTGTATTGACTCCGTTGGTGGACCTACACTAGGAAGTTGCAATACACCTTCAAGATGGGCCGCAGACCGCAAAATGCACGGATTTCTATGAAATCTCTATGAAACTGAGGCCTCGAAATCAATTTTATAAAGATTCCGAGAAAACCTTACAGTTTGTGGTGGTACAGACGTTGAACTTAAGTGAACTGTTTTGAATATTAAAGTGTAGTTTTTGGATTATAAAAAGTATGTTGTATAAAGACATTGTTTGACTGCCTCGTTGGTTAAGTGGTTGCAAGCCCTACTGCTGAGCATGACGGTCCCGGGTTCGATCCCCGGGTCGGGCAAAGCGTTATTGTTTTTTTCTATCTGAAATTTCTCCGTATCAACCCGGAGGTTAGATTCGTGCCCGATTGATGGCAATAGGCTTGCCCCCTATTACATAGTGCTTAAAACATAACATCTCTGCTTAACCCTTCGGGGAGAACAGGCGTGATGTTATGTTACTATTGATTGATTGATAAATTGATTGCAGTAGATGATAAATATATACCTATACTTACCTAAAAAAAGAATATAAATTTAAATTTAAGTTACCTATAATTATTATTTTTAAAGTATAATTTACAACACACCAACACAAAATATGACAATGAATACAAATTATTCCTTCCATAGTTAAAACCAATTGATAACATTATTAAATTGTATGAAACAATCTCTTGAAGCGAATTCTTTTCAAGCAGCAAGTACTTGTTTTGAGAATTTGTGAGCTTTTGTTTTGTGGCGAACAAACGCAACAAATGCGAGAAGAACATTCTTAAGTCAACTACACTTTTAAATGTACAGACACCAGCACATCAAGTGACCCCAATGTGTCAAATTTTCCCAATTGAATATGAACCTTATTCTGTTTAACATAAAGTTGAAAAACGATCAAAGAAGTTTGACACATTGGGGTAACTTGACGTGCTGGCGTCTGTACCTACTGCCCAATAATAAATAAGGCAACTTTTCGAGTAAAGTGTTGTTATGAAATTATTTCAGTCCACTTTAGTTTATTTGATCGTAATGAAGTGCAGTGTTTTGTGATGCATAGTTATGAAGTGCATCAACTTTAAAATTTCGCGTCATGATAAGCGTGTAGGCTAACCCAATGACCTATGTAGCAAGCATACAAATTGTATCAAATCGGTAATTTAATTAAATTAATATTCCTGTAAGTCGCATCTACGGCACCTTATAATACCACTGTTGATGTGTATGTTTATTATCTGCCTGGCATCGCTTTTGTTTATTCAACTGTTATTATATAAGTCATTTTCAACTACCATCTTTTAACTTATTTTTTGTTAACACAGCATAATTTGTAACTATCTATTTTAGATATTTTTTTCCTCTTGAACCTATTTATAATATGTATTGTCTATCTGTGAAAACTCTAAATTGGCCTTAACATTATTTATTTAAGTTTATTTTTGTATCTCTAAGTTTACCAATAAACAAACATTTAATAAAAAAATATGTAGGTATGTGTATTCTAAGACGGTTTTGTTCATTGATTTCATAATTTTGTTTTGTTCACAATGTAATCTTTTCCTGAATGGAAATAAAACAATCAAGTTATAATAATGTTTTTCTTTTACTTATCGTTCTTAATTCTTCTTATGAAGTATAATAAATCACAGTAACAATCGTTATAGATACTTATTCTACGTGTACATTTTAACTATATTATGGTGATGGGTATAGTCGTGCATCGTTGTTTTTAAGTTTGGATAAACTTAACCGCGGAAACCAGGTTGCTGGAAGTTCTGCTGGTAGATTTGTTGTTGGGGCTGTTGAGGCTTAGGCTGAGCTTCGTTGTACTGGATTGAGCGGAGGATAGCCTCTGGGATCGGGGGAGGAGTAGGAAGATGAGCGCCCTCAGCGCGGAATCCTGTAAGCAAACAAAAATCGTTTATTATGCATCGTTGTTGCACTAAGGTTGAAATTTCTAGTGAGAGGTTTGTTCACTGTTTGGGGTATTTGAATGGATTGTTTTCCCCATGTGAAATTAGTTTTGCGAAAGAAAAAAAACACTGCAAATCGTTTTATTTTCGACCGATCAGTAATAACAAAATATTTAATGAAACTATATCGTGTAGCTTAGCGTAACATATGTTTGATTACTGCGTTGTGCTTTATACGCGTTAAGCCGTCACTAATTCTGCTAGTTGCAAACTTCATAATACTGTGTAATTTATTCATATTTGAATGAATTATCGAATTAACTTGAGTTAATTACAAATGCAGGTGTAATAATATTCTTCTTTACAAAACGTATGTGTTTTAAGCGTACAGTTTACCTATTCACATCATTATTACTTTATAGGCTATTAAGTGTTCCAGTTATGAACACTGAGATTAAAATTAGGCATTTAACCTGTGGTTTTGGTCAATGGATTTTTAAGCATTCTGATGAAACTATGCTTCAAGATTGTGAATATTATGTAATTGAAGCATTGATGATGTTGTTGTTGTAGTTGTATTGACGACCTTGCCTAATATGTATTTAAATAATGGACACAATAAAAAAGGTCTCTATCCCAAAATAGGTTTCAAATTGCAGATAAGTGTAGACCACCTATGGATTAACCTATAATAAAACCGCACCTTATAAAGAAAATACACTTGGTTAGAGCTTCCAATTATAGTGAATATTTCAAACACTTTTGAAAAGTATGATCTTTATGGTTTTAAAAGTTTCAAAACAAAAAAATCTTTTACACATTCTCTTTGATTTCGAGAGATCACTTAACAAACTTACTTTGATTCCTTGATAATAATGGACAAAGTCGGCTGAGGTATTTTTGATAGAAAACCCTTCAAAGTTTCAGAACAATTGAGATCACCGTCTTCGATTAGAGATTTAGTATTTTTGTAACAAAATATTATTATTACCGTTCTCATCAGCAATGTAGGTGACGGTGATCGGGATTCCCTCAGGTGAGGTGTAGGTGAAGCTTCCCTGGGCAACCAGCGCCTCTGCGTCCTTGACACCAGCGTTCTTCAGGTATCCTTGCTCCTGGGCTGCGATTCCATTGCCGGTTTCGTAGCTAAGAAAAAAAAAGGAAAATTTAAAAATGCCTACTACTTTACAGGTAAATATTACATTTTTAGCGATATAACTCATAGACACTTGGAAATATATGAAGATTATTCTTGGTGATAAGTTAAATTATGATAGACATCATTTCTAGCTGAGCAATCATAAGTTTTTGACAAGCAGCTTTTACATATCATAGAAGATTTTATGTTGCAGAGATATGCGCGTTAGTGTTATGAACCTTCCAGTAGTTTTAAAAAAAATCGTCATTAAATATGTTTACTATGTAAGACTAACGGACATAAAATTATAAGCGCAGATTAAACAGGATGACCATTTTAATTCCTCGAGTTATGCTATCTTATCATATAATCTAATATCGTACGGTTTTCCTGTTAACTTAAAGGATTTCATAAATCACTTGTATATAACACATAAGAATCTGGCAAAACTCAAGGCACTGCCGCTTGATGGAAAAGATCAAATCTAATGATACGTTTCACCAAAACGTTTTCAGGTCATGCAATCATGATGCATTGTCAATCTATTGCTCTTGGGAATCTTTTGTTAGCATACCTCGTATGGTGATTTTTTGTTACAATATTCTTTGTTTAGGTTTTTGGTTGCACATTGACTTGAGTCTGACATTTGATACTGGATTTAATTATTATGTCATTTGAAAGTTTCAAATTAATTCTGCATTTGACTTTTAGTCTCCGTGTTTGAAACATGCATTTCTTTACAACATCTTATTTTATTATGTGACGTTTTAATTTGTGTGACGCAGACGAAAATAAAATTCGCATTTCGAGCGAAATTCAATTTGATGGATAGTGCCTTGACATAATGTGTTACTAATTAAGTTTTGCAAGCATGCTACAGGTGTATCAGAAAATATCAATGTATTCATGCACGGCTATAATACTTGAGCCAATTTGTTGCATAATCAGGGCTTGGCTGCGAACGCATGCACAGATGCCTCCCACAAATTAAGCATTTAATTCACACCTTACTAAAGGAATCCAGACATGATCTCATCCTATTTCACAATCTTTGGACTGGTATGGATGCATATTTTAGGGCTCATTAGTATGAAAATCTTACAATATTACTTTTAATCATCGATAAAAAATAAATTACAATGATTAACCTTTCGAGCTTCAGCAAATTATATTACGAATGATCAATAATGATCATAATAACCTATAAGTTTGTGGAAATCGGTATCGTGAATGAAGATTAGCAAAAATTATTAACTTTTTTGAATTTTAGTTTATAATGACAGTTAATTAAAAAAAAAAATATTGTTATTGAACATATATATGCGAACTTACCTAAAGTTTGGCTGAATAATGCACTTTTAAATAACATCTTTCAAAAAGCTCTCATGCGCGCTTATAAGGTCGAAGCTGACATATTTATTGTGAAAGATAGGTCTTGACTAATTTTATGACTGCCATATATCTTGATGGCAGATTCAGTAAAGATATATTTTATTGTTTCACGGGAGATTATTTAATTTCCCAACAATAAAGTTTGACTGCAAACACAATGGAGTAAAACAGATGTTCATCGTTTACTCTTCATCTTGTAAATAAGATTTACCTGTATTGGTAGGAGCCGTCAGGGTTGATATCTTGTTGTTGTTTGACGATTGGAATGACTTGGTTTTGGTACTGCTGCTGTTGTTGCGAGTACTGTGGCTGGAACTGAGGGGCGGCCCATGCGGCGGCGACGAGGACGGAGAGGACCACGAACTGTGAGAAAAATAAAACAATGCTATCTTTGTTGATTTGCACATTTCACCACGATATGACGGAGGATTAGATTTTGATGAGCGTTAACTATAGGTTTAAGTTTTTTTATTAGTACAAAGATGTCAGTTTAGCTCTGCTCATATTATCCACAATTTTTATTTGAAAATCTATTTCCAGATATTTGTCTGAGATTTCGGATGAATTGTAATTCTTAAAATTTTGCAAAGTTCATAAGATAGTGACCTCGCTTACAAAATGCATCTCAAAGATCGCTCGTTACAACAGAATAGGCCATCTACATTTTTATGTCAGAATATATGAAACACTTATTTTGATGAGTTTCGTAATAAGACTGACCGTTTTTGTCGAAAGTGTTTCTTTAACCTTGATACTTGACTTGTGTCGAATCTTAATCACAAATTAAAGGTGATAGATGACCGTTATAAGCGATATTATGTTTATTTAATAGATTTCATGTCATTATGTTCAAATTAAATAGTATAGTAATTGAATAAATTAACTTACTATAAAAGAAATTGCATTTTTAAAACGCTTTAGATGCTAGTGAATGTTGCTGTACCATGAAAATTTAATGTTCTTTCAAAAAAATATGATAAGTTGTGTTTTTGCCTCCCTCAATGTAATCTTAAAAATATAACTTATAACATCAAGACAAAATAAGCCGAACACTAACTAAAATCTGAAGCCATTTCCTGAAGAAAAACATTGCATTTATGAATTTTCATCTACTGTTAAGTTTTGATTAACGTAATTTTTATTCTTATTAAATAGGACAAAAAACTTAAAGCGGCATAAGCTTTTTTTGGTATGAAAATAAAACTATTCTCATATTCTTCAAATATCAATTACTTGTGGGAAATGTGAATCAAGATAAATGCTTTATGTATGTCAGAAATTATCATACAAACGAGTGTATCATATCACCGAGCATTGTTTAGGTAATGACAAGCTACGGGAATGAGACATTGTAGAAAAAAGCCAGAATCTTGCGCACGGTAGAAACAAATCTATTGAACAATGGCATATTGTTGACAAATAGACTAGCGAGACACATCTGTTTTTATAGGAAAGTTCACTGGTTCTTATTAAGATTTTAACACTGATTAAACACCGAATTTAATAAATTGATGCTGTGAATGATTTGGATGATATTACACTTATCCGTAGATTTGGATGATCTAATGACCATATTTACACTTAGGTCACTTACCGATCTCATTTTTGTATGTTTATACAAAGTGGGTTGATATGCAGGTGATGATCTGCGTTGGATGTGTGAGGCGGGAATGATTATTGAGATCGACCGCAGCGGCTTTTATACGAACGGCGTCAGCGCACCTCGTGAAATTGGAGTACGATAGCGCGGGCGCAACGCGGGCCCGCACGGAGACTTCAAAGCGCGCGTAGCCGCCCGCCCTGACACACTCCGTCCTCAACAACACATATTTTATTGTTTTATTGACATTTCGTCCCTGTAAAGATATATGTCACCGCATGTCCATATTCTCAAGCCGTTCCTTGTTATGCACCTGCATGTCTTAACACTACCAAGTTTACGACATCGATAAAATATTTAAGCTCTGTTAATTTTCTAATCTTCTCCATTATTATCCTATTAAGGTAAACATCTTGTAATATTATGTTACACACAAAGTATTAATTAAATTTTGTGAACTTAACTACATTCCTACACGTTATTTGGTATTAAGATTTTAATTTAACATTGACATTTGGATCAATCTGCGTTTTAGAAAAAAAATTAACCAATTTCAAATTTTTTGAACATGTGTATAACTTAATCTAAAAAATTTCATCGTTGATCTAATAGTCGCAATCTCAACAACTTAGGTACCTACTAGGTTTGGTTCCTGGGTCGGGAAAATATAATCAAGTTTTTCCATCTGGAATTTAACAGTAGGTACCATCCTAAAGTCTGGAATTGTGCCTGATTGATCGAAATAGGCTCACCCTTATTACAAGGGACTTTAAAATAACTTGTGAAATGTGGATATACTATAACGTAAACCCACGTAAACCCACATACACCACCACCACCCCCTATCAACACCTCACAACACCTTTGTCTAACCCTTTGAGGAGGTGTAATGTTATGTTATGAAATACTACAAAAAAAAAACAAAAATCTGACTTCTTAATGAACAAATTTTTTTGGTGTAGATAAGGTCTTGCTTAAACTTTGAGGCTATGTTTGTCTGGAGGCAACCCACATTTTATAAGGTTACCCAATTACATTACCTAAACAAGGTTTGGCATTTAACACAAGTATGGTTAAAAAAAAACAAGAGGTATTTTTGTGTAGCCCATACTAACATGTTGCGATAGATCCTAACCGCAAAACAGACCAACAGACAGATGACATTTTGGGAAAACCACGAATGAACACAGCTAGTAGTACGCTTCGTTCGTTACCGATATAGCGCACCCACTTCTCTTCACGTCTTTTTAAAAGATTATATTTTTTACTAAATAAGTGCATAATATTTGATTCCAGTTCTTGCTGAATTTTTAAAGTTTACTAAGGTTAGCTATAGAATAGAAATGCATCATGATAATGTGAGTGTATTTTAGGCTCTTGCAATAAACGGTTAATATTTAGAATATATATTACAATAGTTGTAGTTAGGATCTCAAGAGTTCAGGTTGATGTAACGATAAGTAGGTATGTAATGATTACAATCCCTAATCTTTATAACCAAATACTAATGGGCTATCTGACAAAACTTTAATTTTTAGTCGCTCATCTAGATTTAAAAAAAATATTTGACATAGATTTATTATTTTTGCCGCCGAAGGCCGAGTCCTAACTAAGTTTTGGTAGATTTGCAACCTTACTAAAAAAACTAAATCTATTTCTTTGTAATAAGTACTACAAACAAATAAAGTTCAAGATCAATGGGAATTAGTAATGTGCTTGTCTGTTTATACTCATGAAAAATTAAACGTTTATCAATTATTTGCACCCTATTGATTTTTATTGTATTCAAGTGCAGGTCTGTGCTCATGAACCAAAACATAGTGTAACTAACCTAATTAAGGCTAAAAATAGAAGAACTAGAATTGATGAAAAAATATCTAAGAATAAGATAGCCGTGTCGAAAGTAAGTTTTTAGATTAGATTTTGACATACCGGTCGTTTCATTATAATGTCAGATTCATAAAATATGGCTAGGCCTTCCACTTAAAGAAGTTCAACACATTCAAGATTGATGATACAAGGTTATGTGTGTAACGAAACATAATAAGTTTTTATGCACTATATTCGTATTATTAACCTTTTGTTTGATAATTGCGTTGAACTATAGTCAAATTCATAATATGTAATTTAAACAAAATAATGATGGGCATAGATCTATAATAACTCGTTCAGTCATAATGTTTATTTAGTTTCCTATATCCGGATTATGCCTAAGGTGTGATATGGATTGGGTAATTCTTCGTAAAAATTAGGAACGGCACACATTATTCTAAAGATCTTGATTTCAAGACAGGTGAGGCTATTGAGATGGTGGCAATTGAGATGAAAGAAGAAGACGAGGAGAATGAGAAGGGTAAGAGAATGACGATGACGATGAGTTCAACGCAATTAATTACACTTCAAAGCGTTAAAATCACCCTGTTCAAGACGTTTTGTCAATATCTGTTAGCAGGAGTCTTTGGATTAACTACACCAAAAGATTGCTGGATGTCTTACAAATCCAGTACAATAACGTCTTTAGGATGTTGTTGAAACTGCCCCGTTTCTGTAGCGCATAAGAGATGTTTGCTCAGAATTGGACGACCACTTCCATCCAGTGATTCGTAAAAAAGTCGCATTGCCGATTTGCCGTAAAACGTGGGTATAATAGAATCCTGAAAACAGTTGTGGAGAGCCCTTACTCGTCTTTTCTGAGAAACTATTCTTCTATGACGTTCTCTGCACATACTGCTGCAGGCACTAGTTATTTTTATCTGTGTTTTGGGTATTAATGACAATAGTGATAAGGTATTTTATTAACAAATTAAATCATTTTGTTGTCCGAACTAAATAAATAACTTACCAACCATTTTTTTTTCAAATAATTTAATTGATAAAATAAACAATACCCAATAAACCTAATTACATTTATAGAACAGATTAGCTGCCCCAGAAAACTTCGTTTCACCTTGAAATCAATTTATTAGTTTTATTTAGTTTTTATTAGTTGGCATCATAATTGCAGACCTACTAAATATTGACACAACATTTCATAAGAATCGGTTTATCCGTTTCGGAGGAATTTTGTTACAAGCATTATGACACGAGAGTTTTTCATATTGTATATTGTTACATACATACTTTAAATAAGATGACAACCAATAGATCCAACACTGTAAAAACTACTATTACTTGTTATTTAGAGAGTCTATAATGTGCTCATAATATAATTATTATGTGTTAGATAGAATTAGAATGACAACATTTATTTATTATTTTTGTAAAACGTAACCTAACTAAACCTCTGAAATGCATTGATATTGAAAGATCCAAAATACATAATTTTTAACTGAACAACAGACTGCGCTGCGTGTCTCTATGTAACATACAATTTACTTAGTTTTCCCGGTCTACTTTTAAGTCCAGATGGTATATACGAGTATGCCTACTCGTAAAGAATTATCGAAGTTCGTCTCTGTCGTCATTATGAATTACGTAAATTGATTTCTAAAATATATTTTTTAAGCAGCTTAATCCTCTCTAAGTTTAGTAACAACGTAAATACACGATAATCCCAATAATGTACACATATGTTGTCGATTCGAAATCCATATTTCGAATAACTATAACTTTATAACTTTTTATTATTGGTTTTTTTTTCTTTCTTTTATAATTTTAGATTTTTTAAAATATTATTGTATTTATTGTATTATTATATATTTATGTTTTCTTTTTTTATTACTTTGTTTTCTTGGGTGTGTCTGTGGCATCACAACGGGCCCTATCAGAATAACAGCGCTGCGATGTTTATATTTTTAAATGTCGCAGCTAATGCTGAGATAGGCGCCTTTTTGGTCTCGCACAGGTCTTTTTATTGTTATTATTTATGATTTTTTCTTTAGTTTTTTTATCATTCTTTTTTTATCTGTATTGCTGTTCTCTTGTTTTATGTTCTGTGCGTCCAAATATTTTCTTTCTTTCTTTCTTTCTTTCTTTCTTTCTTTCTTTCTTTCTTTCTTTCTTTCTTTCTTTCTTTCTTTCTTTCTTTCTTTCTTTCTTTCTTTCTATATTTAAATACGTTTTTTAATTTGAGTGGAGTATACCGTACTAACGACAGGACGGGGCGAACAACAAATGTTTGACAGATAGCAACAGGTTGTATGGGTATTTAAATTTATATTTTTAGTAGTTACTTTAATTTTTTTATGTTTTATCTTTCCTTAGACTTCTATAATTATTTCTAGGCCTAAATTAGCCAATTCGGTCCAGCCATTTTAGAGTTTTAATGAGACTAAAATTTCATTTATTCACCCACTATTTTTTAATTAGAAAATAAAATGGGTTGTATCCGTACCTGTTCCTGATCATATTTCCGTAATCAAAAGTAAAAAACAAAATTCAATTTTTAAATATGCCAATATTTAGTTTAACTTAAATAACGAAAACAGCTGTTGGAGGCGGGGCATGCTTGAGCGAGATCACACGAACGTGAATGAGAGATGACGATTAAAGAAAACTGCTATGTCATGAATAGCCTGTACAATATTTCCATAAATTGGGTGACTTTTTGGGATATAAACAAACGCAAATAACTTTGCTGTTTATGAATATTATTTATTGATACTTTACAAATATATTGAAAAGACCGTCTGTAATAAGCTCTTTAAGTATTTGTACTAATTAAAAATTAGTGGTGTATATATGGTATAGACTACAAATATAATATATTAAAACTAAATGTAATGTACAAAACCAAGAATACTTAACGTCTTAGCGTCAAAGTATCGAACCAATCATAATAACGGGTGATGATGGTTAATCTATATTTTGGCGGAGAACACGTACAGGTAAAGTAAATAATTTTTCTTGTTTAGCAAATCAATTGAAAACGCGTGAATTAATGCATGAGACAAAATATTGGTAGCTCGTCGTCCTATATTTAGTCTCATGCAGGCTAATGGAGATTAAGTTCAAAGTTCAACAGTTAAAAAGAACAATTCACTTCGCGACCTTTCTCTTCCGCTGTAATGTAAATTGACCCTAAGTTGTTCCTTAATTAAGATAATAAGCATTATGCACTAGATGGCGAAGCGCAGTACAGTGAGTCAGATGATGTGAGTTGAAATCAAACGCTTTACGCTATCGACCTAAACTTTTAAGTATAGGAGTTAGAATGAATACTTACTAGTAATTTGACTATCATGAATTACTAAAATAATTACTTATCTGAGTTCTCCCCGTAAGAAGTTTTTTTAGTACTCTCTACAAGTGACTCTTGTTGCTTCGTATTTAGATTAAAAATGCAGTGTTTTGCTCGCGTTTGCTTTTTACTTTACATAACCGACAATTCCACGGTGGTGTTCTTCTTCAATTCAAGTAGGAGATTTGCACTTTTCTTATGACTAATTTTATGCCTTTTTAACCCAAAATTAAGTGTTTTTTCTAAGTGCTAGAAAATGAAAAGATTTAGTTTATATGTTTAATGTTAGGCTGTTTGGTGGTTTACGAACCATACAAAATACATAATTTAGTATTTAACGTAAAAAATCTTTAAAATAAAATTAATTTGAAAGTAAAACTTGAATTGTCATTTATTTGTAAGTGTGTTAAAAACGTCGTGTTATACGCATGTTGTTTCGCATTCAAAACGTAAGCCGACTAGTAACAACTGACCAAAGAAAAGTGGATTAGATACAAAGACATTCCATACCTATAGACCGCACATCACGAACAAAATTTTCGTCCGAAAAAGTGTGTCCTGCTGGTTACAAGTCTATGAGTTTTTTGTAGTACGCTCCGCTGCCGCTCCAATATTCATATATTATTCTAGGTGGCGTTACTGAGACATGGGATCAAAGTTTTTCTATGACATTTCCTTGATATGTCATAGAAAATTGTCATAAAAAATTCTTGTGGAATGCAAATAAATAATATGAATATGAATATGAATATGAATATATGCCCACTCTATAGTATTTTAAATCTCTTTGATTAGATAACAGCAATAGTTTACAGTCTAAGTCTAAAAAAATGTAAAAAAACTGTGACGTAAAGAGTAACGAAAATAGGTAACCCTGATTTGTTAATGCCTGATTTGGATAGAGATTTGTAAATTATTGATCGCTGTTATGAGTAGTTAGAAGCCCGTTGGTCTGAAAATCGGCCTGATTAAGCAGTATCTTGTTGTTGAGTTAGGTACTGGGTTTGTGGAAGGCAAATAGTCGTTTTATTAAGAATACTGATATTCAGCTGCAATCGGTTAGACTAATAGTACACCCAAACATAGTTACTAAACCTCAAGCTAGGCTGATGATTGAATGTGAAGTAAAAAGAGGAAACCAATGTGACGTTAGATTTAAACTACCTGGAATTTAACACGTAGGTACCTATTGTAAAATGGACACAGTGAATGGAATTTCTTCAAGCTTGTTCTAGTACACGTATGTGCTCATTGATTGCGCAAACACCATCTTATTTGTTGTGTGGGTAGGTGCAAGTGATTTATTTATATCTATATCATAGTAAATTTCTTAACGTACGAGTCCATACAAATATGTATATTGCATAATTGTTAAGTTCTTAGTGTTACTATCTGAATTTCTGTATTATTCTTATCATTGTAATGTTAAATAGGTACTCTACATGCAGGCGTTTTGATTACTATCTCACCTGACACACTGATGCGTCTGATTACAATATCTATATATAAATGTTATGTTGGTTTGTGTACGCTTCAAAAACTCAAAAAGTTCTGCACCGATCGAGCTGAAATTTTAGCATGATAATATAATCCGCATCAAGGATTGTTTTTAAATTTATATTTTTTTTATCTAACGATTTTGACAGGCCTTTTAAAGGTGAAGATGTCCTCATTTCTCGAATACCCATGATCCCGACCGAAACACCATTTCAATTTAAAAGATTGCAATTCCCAATTCAATGTGCCACAGCGAAGCGTGGCAGGGTATAGGTAGCTAGTTTTATATAAAAACATTGTGTATTTATGCATCACCTAAAGGTACATGGTGGTGGTACATGGTGAAAAGTACATTGTTGTATATCCAAACAATACCCCTAACGTGATTTTATTTTATTATAATAATAATAATAATAATAATGATTTATTTCTCTCAAAAAGGTACAGGACATTGGTTCATAACATAATTTTCAAAATCAAATTTGTAACCTTTGTGAGAGCTGGAGTCTATAGTGGGTTCGGGACCTGTATGACAGATCTCCAGGCTCTCACCCTCTTAAAACAATACTATTAAGTACCTACTAATTTGAACACATCAAAGCCATCACGTACAGAGAGTAAGATTTAAAAACTAAAATAGGAAAAATGTTAAAACTAAAATGGTGTGTCTGTGAGTGTGTAGTGTATGGTGTGTGTTATGTGTGTGTGTGAAAGTATATTTTTTAGAGTGAGTGTAGGTGTGTGTATTAAAAAGTGGTCTACAAATTTACTATCTAACTAATTTATTTTAAAACAACTAAAATATTTTCTGTCTCAGAATAATCTAAATCAAGAAGCCAATTTATTATTTTTTCTTTACATTTGGATTTGCACAAGGGGTATATGTTTAAAATTTTGTTAGTGTTATTGTACACATGACTGCTAAGGAAGCGGAAGAAGCGTTGGGCCGAAGCACAATTTGTTCGAATTGAGGGCCAGACCGAATGTTTACGTCGTTGGGAGATCAAAGAAGGATCGTAGGGAGTGTGGCCGTGAGTTTTCATTAAAACATTGAGTATATATAATTTACGGACAGTAAGAACCTTGCAAGTTTTGTAAAGGTCGGTAGTAGGAAAGCGATATGGTAACTGCCAACCATCCTTCAACAGAGCCCTTTGGGCACGTTCTACTTTCAACATGTGGGACCTTCCTGAACCACCCCAAGAAACTATACAATATTGGATGAGGGATTGGCAGAGAGCTAGATACACAAGTTTAATCACCTTTGAGTCAGCAACGTGACGGAGGTTCTTAAAAACATAAATTAACCTGCGCAACCGTGTAGTAAGTGTATCAATGTGAGTACTAAAGGTTAAACAGTCGTCTATCTGCACTCCTAGATACTTAATGTAACTTACCCGATTTAAGTGGGGGCAAGAGCAGCCTATATTGTGAGTTGAAATACAGGAGTGAGCGATTAAAGCAAGAGAAGAGGAAGGAGGCTTTCCGGCGGCTGAAAACGAGAAGGTGAGATAATTCGTTTTATCAACGTTCAGAGTGAGCAGGTTCTGGTTATTGGTTGTGTCTTAAGTTTCACATTTATTTCTGATGATATTTTTTTTTTGCAAAATTGGCTTTCTTTAAGAAATGTGTAATCAAATGCAATACATTTTTATTTTATCCGAGTGGAAGTTCCAGCGGTTAGCGGATTCAAACAAAAAAACTCTTCAGTTGCAAATTGCTCAAAAACCTATTACTTACACCTCTGGCGTATTATTAGAGCCTTATCACAATTATATAGGCAGGTATGCTTTGTTAAAACCAAAAAGAATTAATCAATCAGATATAATTGGCTTTTAATTGTTTTTTTTTAATGACACAGTTTATAAATGTAATTGTAATTAGTGTCGCTTCCTCGCTTCAGTTATCGTCGTAACATCTTGAATAATAATATGGATGTATCAACACTGCCTACTGTGGAAGCTCATCCATCATAGATAGGTGTCACAACTTGAACGAATTAGTTAGTTACTATAATTATAATAATGTCAGTAAAACTAATACTAAACAATTTATCACGGTGGCTTAGGCAGATCAGAGTTCTTATGCACTAGTTTTAAGCCTTTGTTGCCCTAGTTACTACCAATCTTACCTACTACCAGTTGTAATCCCATGTTTTTTTATTACCCTTCCTACTACTCCAGTTTTCAGCTCTTAGAAGGAGAAAAAAAAAATAGCCCGTGTTACTACCTTAAAATTACCTACTTACAAAAAACTAATTTTATTTCTAAACTAATTATTTTTTTCTTTGTATGTACTTAACATGAAAATAAAACAACATATTCTAAAATAAAAAAAAGGAAAATCAGCGCAATTTCTCGAGGGCGTAGCCTGACTGATATTTCTGAATTTAACAATTGGATTTGCAAATGTCGGATATTGTCGTCGTTTTTATCGCGACTTCTTGTTTTGTTAAATTGATGTGCAATAATTTTGAGAAAAAAAATACATAGTAGTAACACGGGCTATTTATTTTTTCCCTTCTAACAGCTCCATACTGGTGTAGTAGGAAGAGTAATCAAAATTAACGGTATTACAACTGGTAGTAAGATTGGTAGTAACTAGGGCAACGAAGGGTTTTAAGAAACATGGAACAGAGTCAGAGAAATTTAGAAGACTTTGATCTTCTTTCATTATCATCATTTCAGCCAGAAACGTCCACAGCTGGGCAAAGGCCTTCTACTAATTTCCACCAGGTATTTTCCATCGTGGGAAGACAACTTACGCTGCACGTTCTTGTACGCAGTTACCACACGAGAAGATTTTCGCCCCAATTGCCATCGGTCTGCAAGCATTGTGATCAGCCTACTGCCGCTTATGTTTAACCATTTTTACGGTTGCGTTTGTTATTTCTTTAGGCATCAATTCTATAAATATATAATATTTACATGATTCTGCACATGAGTGTACCATTTGCGACTTGACATATAGTTACCATAACACAAGCTCTCGAGCTTAGCTTGGGACTAAATAGCGTTTTGTGAAAAGTTGAGGAATATTTATTATTTTTTTATTTTATTTAGTTACTATAATTCAGATGCTGGTGGTTGTTAGTTTTTAAGTCGATTTCAGTTAATTTGATAAAAAAATATGTGATGTAATGAAATAGATTTTGCATATTAGTAACCAGAAAAGAACTTATACAGACAAATCGTGTAATTTGAAACTATTTTTAACCGACTTTCAAAAAAGGAGGAGGTTCTATGTTCGTGTGTATGTATTTTTTTTTTTTTTTTTTTTTTATGTATGTTACCTGATTTCTCCGCCATTTGTGGACCGATTCTTAAAATTCTTTTTTTATTTAAAAGAGTATACTCCTGAGGTGGTCCCATTTTAATTTAGTGAAGATCTGGTGCTGATCTTCGGAGATATACAACGGAACTCCTCAAAAATAAACAGCAAATCTGTCGTGATTGCTGGAATCGCTTGGATGTTTATTGTTTATACAACATAATGACGTATCATCACGCCTGTATGCTCTGAGGGGTACGCAGGAGGGTACAATATACATAGTAATTTTAATTTATTAGGGATTAGTGGAAAACCCTATTATGATGATATTTATTGTTAACAATTAACAATATAAAATAAATTTATGGCAAATATTTTTATGGTAACAACTAAAAATGGAAAAATAAAAAACTTTTTTGCAAAAAATAAAACCGACTTCAAAAAAAAACACTAAACGGTGTAAAATAACTCTAAATTCGGAAGTCGGTGGCCCATTATGAGTAAGACAAACCCACCAAAGCCACAGACTTCCGAATTTAGAGTTATTTTACACCGTTTAGTGTTTTTTTTTGAAGTCGGTTTTATTTTTTGCAAAAAAGTTTTTTTTGTTTCAAATTTCACCACTTGCAAGAAAGCATTAGCAACATGTGTAATGTAATAATTAAAAAAATCGGTTAATTTATGGGTGTTGTTTTTAATGGCATTGTTTACAAGGCACGCATACTTAACAGGTTATTTATGATAAATAGCCGCAAGACTGACGAAAATGTAATTTCATATGTAATCAAGTTCGAACTCAATGAACACGGGTTATAATTATCTTTATTTATGTAACATTCCTTTTTTACATCAGTTCAATAGGAGATTAAAAACTAAGATTAATATAATGTAGCTCTCATAACATTCTGGTTGGAATACGAATATTCTATTTCCTTTGACGATAGTTGTCCAGTAAGATAATAATCATACCCAAGGTTATTATAAACATTGAAATCGTGTGTTAGGGGCGTTAAATTTTAATAAATTGTAATAAGCATGTCTGTTGCGAGATCTTACTTATTTGGTCGGATTATATTCTCAAAAAGAACTACAGTGTTATTGGCGCCCAACACGAGCCACTGGGGTAAGAAAAAAACATTATATAAATAAAGGTTACGAAGCAGGAATATCGAAAAAAAATGTTTTGACTAAACCAACCCTCCACTCCTCGTTAATGTTATTCAATGAGAATAACATTTTCAGATAAACTTATTACCATTTTTTTCCTTCTTTCTTCCAGTATATTTTTTCGAACAATTAAAATTATAACAACGCTATTCGAGCGTTAGTTATTTCTATTTAAGACTTTATTCCTATCTATATTTGTACTATTTGGTATTTTCGGTCAAAAAACAAATGAAATTTAAACTTTGCAGTTAAGATTTTATGTTTTTTGACCTATGAAAAATGTGCAATATTAATTAAACTTTTTAAAGTTCAATAACTGAAATTACGTAAAACACAAGTAACAACAATGTTTCAGAAATAAAGATAGCCTTAAAGCATGGGTAATAAGTTGCTCGCTCATTAAAGCTGTCTACTTGTAAACATCTAGTGATATATTCGCTTCACTTAAATTGCGTGGAAAGGTAAGCACTTAGTAATTATATCTCTAGGTTCCCATTTTGGTATGGAGATAGATATCTTTTGTTTTATTAGCAATCTCACACCTCGATACATAATGTAGGTAACAATGCAAACAAAAGTGCGAGGTTTGTATTTTGATCCATGTATTTGTGTGTTCTATTTATTTACAAAAAATCTTTGCTTTTGTTCAAAATAATATTAATATAATAAAAGTCAACTAACATTAGCACGTTAACTGCGGCAAAAAAAAACAGTATACTTTCATTTGGTGCGGTAGTAAACGAAATCGTGACCATCTATCGACCTTTTCTACGGTGCGTATCAGTCTTTTTCGACTTTTCTTTTTCGTGCTATTCTGTAAATGGTAAATCACTTCGAAAGCCATCTCGAAAGTCATACTTACTACACTTCTCATGTCGCCTGTACAAGTTTCGGTATTCACATGTCAACGTCAAAATATTCACTCGTTTTAGTTCGTCTCACTTTGATCATTAATTACTTGGTGGTGCCAGTGTCGAAATCACTCCATTTAAGAATACGATATTTTAATTTGATATGATTTTACTGCGGATTCTGAAGTGATTTCGCATATTAACTTTCCAGAATAGCACTACTGGTATTAATAGGATACATTAACACTTTCCAAAATCCAAAAACCAATAAAAGCCGATAATTCGCTCCATATAAAAGTGTGTTAAACAGAGGTTGCTCTACTTTTTAATATAGAATAATCTTGTTACTAACATTCAAAATCATTAAAGCTCTTTTTCTCTTCCTGTCTTGATAATTATTATAAATTTTATATTTACACTACTTTTTCTATGATTTAATTTCAGGGGGATTATAATGGTTGGTAGCTACATTTCACTCATTGGCAATATCCAAATAAAATTGATGACTTAGGAATAAATAATTCTAATTAAAATGAAGTGTTGAGATTCCTTTTGACATAACAAAATTAATTTTATTGATGTTTCAAATTCTCATAAATTAGGAAAGAATGTACAATCCATGTAATGTTCAAAATGAGAAATAGAAAGGAAATGTCGAAGTTTAAGTTGCGAGTGCTAGTTAAACTTAATTGGTCATAAAATAAATAAGTAAATACCTTTTAATTTTCTGGTTTTGCAAGTTCAAAGTATTCAACATGATATGTGAACAGACTTTAATGTTTACTCGTTGATTTAACAATAAAATGTTCCACGCAACATTATGCAAACGTTTATCCAAGTATCTCGTCTATCATATTGCGCGGAGCAACAAATTGCCTATCATCTCAAAACTTAAGGTTAGTAGACTAAAAGCCCCTCAGGCATACTTTAGTACACAAAGCTTACTGCATTCACATTAAAATCCAATCACGATACATTGTATTAATATTTGTCGTTAACGCGTAAACCTGGAATGTTCCTGCCATAATATTAATGGAATAATTCATTCTACAACTAAGAATGAAATGAAGTAATAATGATAATATATGCAGATAATAAAACAAATTGCTTTTTAATAAGACGTTTGTTTGAGACAATGATTGCATTGTAAATAATCGTCAAATATTTTTAAAGACATTGCTCAAGAAATTCATGACAGGTCAATGAAATTTCTGTAAAATTACTAAAGTTATATCTGGGATATTTTTTATGTTTTAAGTAGGTAGGTACTATTCGTTTTAGAATATCGCTAAGCGATTGGCCATCTTTTTACGTGACAAAAACACTGGATATTTTAGGCCAAAAACTGATTCTTGGATTGCATTCAAAGTACAATGCTGCCAGCTATTTGGGTATTTGTCTTGTGACAGCGATCTTGATAACTGGTATTGTTAGGGGTAATTTACTGCTATTGCTGGATTGCAGGGTTAGAAGCCGTTTATACATTTATTATACTTGCACTGTACACCATTGTATACCAATAGGTACTAAAATTCTAAATACGATTATGCACTTAACTGGGAATTTTAAACCTTTAATTCTTCCCTGATTTGGGCATCACGGCTCAGTCTCCCCATGCGTAGATAAATTGAGTATGGAAATTTGCTCATTAAAATGCTCGCTACGAATAGGTTAACTTTATCAGTAAATTGTGCTCCGTTGAAATATTAAAATTGCAGGCACATTACTATCTATCTTAAGCTTCTTAATGTCCGTTAAAATTCAAAGAGCTCATAATATGAGGTCTTTAATGAAAGCTCTTCCGAGGAAGAGCTACTTACTATACCTTATATTTCTAGTGTTGCTGTTTTTTTGTTTTATGTGTACTGATATGATTCTATAGGATGGAAGGGACATTGACTTACCTACAACCTAATATCATGTTCAGTACATGAATCTGCACCCTCCAGTGTGGAAATTAATCGTCCGTATTTTCCGAAATTTTACGATTTTATCTAGAAAAATCTCGCCAAAACCCATCTAATAAGGTTTTTGATAAAAAATAAATAATTCATCAATCTTTAAAAAAATCATGAGCTAGAAATCATGATTTCTACAGTACATCAAAAATTAGGGAAAGCTAACGAAAAATTTTAACCGTAGGTATGGGAAAGCGGAAGAAATTCCGCCTTGTGGGTATACTCGTATTAATGCCACATTTGAGCCTTGCCTCTAAAATGGGAAAGCTCATGCTATGCCTTTGACATCGCCAATGTTCTTCGGGGACATTAATTACAATCCACCACCACCACCATTACCATCCATTAATTCCATCAGGAGATCTTACTTATGCTAGGAAGTTACAACCTCGTAGCCGTACTGCTGACTGCTAATTTACCAGCAAATACACTACAAAAAAAAAAAATAAAAAAAAAAATAAAAAAAAAAAAAAAAAAAAAAAAAAAAAGAAAAAAAAAAAAAAAAAAAAAAAAAAAAAAAAAAAAAAAAAAAAAATATATATAAATAAAAATATATAAATTAATGTAAATTAGAAGATTAAACATTTTATTTAAGTTCTCTGGACAGTGAAGACTTTGTTGCTGTCTTTGCCATATTAAGAAAATGGTGGCTTCAACAATCTTCGTGTTATTTTTGGCTTAAATACTCATGACAAATCAATGAATTTAACCACGTCATGTTTATTTTTAGTGAAAATTATGGTATACCTAAATCAAATTGTAAAGGAGACTTGTGCTTTGTATGCAACAGTATTTCTTCTTTACCTATTATTATCCTTCAGCCGTCATCCAAATGGTTTGTGGTATAGCCTGGGTATATTGTCCGTTTTTAATAGTAAGTAGTACAAAAGCGATACGTATCTACTTTACTAGTTATTTTTTTTACTCAGGTGAGTAATTGATTTCATATTCAATTGATAAATATCGCATTTCAAAGTAATTTGATTCATAAGATTAAAATGAAACACTACAAGTTATAGCCACAAAATTAAGTATTTCTGATATCAATCTCGAAAGATCCTCATTAATTATTTGGAATACCTACCATTATGTTTATAATAACCATTCGCTTTATCTTTATCAAGTCACATTCTTAGGCTTCTAATAATTTGTGAAAAACAACGATGTCTTACATAAATACATGTATTATGCTAGATATTTGCATAATTTTGTTACAAGGCTTGACATAATACCCATGTAAACCGTCACGCTACATAACTAAACAGGTAGGCATATAATACATCACTTTATCTAAATATTCATGTTTACAACACAAAACTCAGGAGATTTGTACATCTTTGGAGAGCTAAATGAAATGTTTCGTTAGTTATTATCAGCAGAGCT
This sequence comes from Euplexia lucipara, assembly GCA_921972225.1. NCBI lineage: Eukaryota > Metazoa > Arthropoda > Insecta > Lepidoptera > Noctuidae > Euplexia > Euplexia lucipara. Next base: position 12,239,431 of record OV179144.1, read on the forward strand.
ATTTCAGAACTATGTTGGGATCAGCTTCCAGACTTATCGAATGCAGCTGAATACCAGTGTTTTAAATTGAGTGACTGCCTATCTGACCTTCACAACCCGGTGACTAGGTAATACGATACCCACTGGTTAAACTGATTGCAAGATTTCCGGGCTTTTGATTACCCATTACGAGCGTCGAAGACCTACAAATGACAGCCAGTAACCACGGTTTAACGTGCTCTCGTGAGTCAAGGGGGTATCAAATGGTCATTCCTCCGCAGACCGATCTCGGTAGCAAGCGTAGTTTAACCTTTGATCGATCCGTACGGCTATTATTTTATCCAAAAGCCTCTTTAATGTTTCGTTAATAAACTTTGCAAAATCTATTGCATTCTTGATCCCGGATGTAACCAGTACAATACTAAAAACAGCACAACGTTAGTTGAATGCCGTTAAGATTTTGGTATTCAGTAGACGGAGCAGACCAGTATTCCTGTTCTATATCAGATGGTTATCGAAATGCCAAGATGTTCCGCATTGTTACGGTCTGTCCTTCATGTGTTGATAAATTGACCGTCTGCAATTGTTTCTTTTATTTTCGTTACTTTATCTTGGTCATGGCCTTTTTATTGTTTTTTTGCTAATTCTGTTCATGACTATTTATGATTTGATATTTAAATTACTAGTCGTTGTTTTTAATGTTATTTTATATCTAGTTGTAACTGTATGTTGCGTAGATTCTGCTATGTATGCAGTAGAATGGGTGATTATAGGCTTCGATCATTTTCGCCATCACGCGTGTCTAATTCAATCAATAAAACAAAACTTAAATACTGCATTCCAGTAATTTACTATAGAGGAAAATTATAGCAATTTGTTTCGCAATGCATCGGGACTTGTTCTGGCTGATGACCAACTAATTTACCAGACATTTTATCCCCATTATTGGATATTGATGTTTATCGTCGGATGTAACCTTTAGCTCTGAGTTGATAATGGTTTTCTAAGTAAATAACATTAAAGTAATTTTCACTGACTGGTAAGCTCTTAAATTGTATAGGTACACCGAAAGATTACTGTTAAAGTGAGTTGCGAAATACTTACCTATTCCTATTCCTTGCTTTATTTAATTCCTGATACCGAACAGTTCACTGGAAGTGAACCTTGTGCATGCGAGGTAGGCATAAAAATAATATGTGAGTACACGATTTCATACTATTTTACTTGCCTTGCTTTGTTGGGTAGGCAAAAAACACTGAATTTCATGGCTATGCTTTATTTTAGCGTCAAATGAAAAAAAATCTGCCAAAAAAAACCCGAAAAGAAAAAACTGCGAATGTAATTTTATAATTCTTCGTTATAAACGGTTACTATACTTACATCTGATATTTTGTAGGAACATGTTATGCGTAGCTAATGGCCGTAGGTAAGTACTGACGTCGGTTAAAAATATATATAAATTAACATACTCCATCTTGCAAGCTTTACCGCTGTCATAAATTTATTTATTCAAGACACTTGACATGTCACTTGCCAAGCTTTTTATGTTCACGAAACGACACGGTATGATACGACCATCTGTCGCATTATGAGAACATCTACCTATAAAACATGTAAATATAGGTATATTCAGCACCTATGAAAATAAAAAAAAAACATACTATCATTTTGTCATTCATTAATATTAGACCTTACTCTGAACTTTATGAGAAAACTTTACTAAACACTTCTATAAACGCCAAATAAAGTTAAGCACGAAAAATTGTCGCAAATATAATGGATAGTAAACTACTGGACAAGCTATACAAAAAAACACTCAAAAATCATTTTTTTGGGAGATAAGATTGAACAAAGAGTTTTCAAAACTTCATAAGTATATGTTTTTAGTTTATGCTTGTTACGGCTCTTGACAATAATAATAATAATAATAATAATAATAAATTTTTATTCATAATTATAAGGTATAACGTTAAATACAATTTTCCTTAAATCTATATAAAGTTCACCCGGAATTTGTGCCTGAACTAGGTGATCCTGTGTTTCAGGCGATTGTAGGTAACATTAATCTTACAAATAATCACATCATACATTTATTAAACTTACAATTTGGTATGCAAACAAGTAAATAAAATTAAAGTTAAACTAATCTTAACTTAGTTAACTAATTTAACAAAACACTAATATTATTTTAAAACAAGTAATAACTTCTCTGTATCTTCATACGACATAGCTTGGAGAGCTTCCATAAGGTTTTTTTTACAGTCACTATAATTTAAGGAGAAGATGTTACCTTTTTTATTTAGCCTGTTATAGAGTAACGGTCCGTTGTACATATAAAATTTTGCTGTAAAAGGATGTTTTGTACTTTTTTGTGAGCAAACTAAATCTTTCCGTCTCCTTTTAGTAAAATCAGTGCTGTATGGAAGTGCTGCGTGTTGTTTTAGTACAGTGCTCATTATAAATAACTGTCGAACTGTTAGTACATCACAAGATTTATACAGGAGGTTAGTGGGAAAAAGAAAAGGGCGGCAAGTAGCCACCTTGAGAATAGCTCTTTGGGCTCTTTCAATGGTCAATAACAAAGTTTTACTAGCCCCACCCCACGAAGTGATGCAGTAAGTCAAAATTGACTGACAAAGAGCAAAGTATACTTGCCTTATTATTTTTGAATCTGTAATAGATCGTAGCTTTTTGAATACGAAAATCAGCTTACGAATTCTATTATTTAGAGCTTCTACGTGTTGTTTAAAGGAAAGGGTTTCATCTAATATAACACCCAGGTATCTTATGTTATCCGACTTTTTAATATTAGGACACGTACATTGGTTATCTGCAGGGATTAAGCAATAATGAGCATGTAATGTTGTGGGTACAGTCGATATTTGCTTGCGCATCGAAAATTTAATGAAATGTGTCTTTTCCGCATTTAAAGTTAGTGAGTTATTTTGAAGCCATTTATTTACAATATTGAATCCGTGTTGCGCAAGATTGTAGACTTTATTTTCTGAGTCAGCTGAAAAAAGTAGTGCAGTGTCGTCAGCGTAAGTGATGATAGTGCCCTGCTCTAGCTTAATATCGCAAAGTTCATTTATGTAGATCAAAAAAAGGGTGGGCCCCAAAATACTTCCTTGGGGAACACCAAAAAATGTGTTTTTTTTTACAGAACTGAGAACATTGCCAATCTTTACGCACTGGGAGCGATCTTCTAGATAACTTTTGAATAATTTCAGCTGAGTTCCTCTTACACCTATGGTCTCAAGTTTGTGCAACAGTATTGGAACGGAAACTGTGTCAAACGCTTTGGCGAGATCCAGGAAAATTCCTACAGTGTGGTTACCCTTGTCAAGTTCGTGCGCTAGATAGTCAGTCAGATGATGTACTGCATCGGCAGTTGAGACTTTAGACCTAAAACCAAACTGCCGTTCGGACAGAATTGATTTATCTTCCAAATATTTCAATAACCTTTTGTTTATAATTTTTTCCAGTATTTTTGACATAGAAGGCAATAAAGAAATAGGCCTGTAATTTGTCACTTGATCTTTGCTGCCTGATTTATAGACAGGGACAATTACAGCTTTTTTGAGACACTTCGGAAAATGACCCGAAGATAAACAAATGCGGAAAATATAGGTTAGAGGTGGTACCAAAATGTCCCTAAATTTTTTAATAATTTTATTATATATGTTGTCATAACCAACTGCACAGTCTTCTTTCAAGGACATGATAATACTCTCTACCTCAGTCTCATCAGTGTCTAGCAACACGAAGGATGTTAAAGTAGTGTTCCGTGTTAAAGGTGAGCTTGTTAGGTTTTGCGATTGACCCCGATTTTTGTCTGCCAGACACTTTCCAACATTAACGAAGAAATTATTTGCTATGTTAGCGGATTCCAGCGGTGACGAGTGTGCTTGTAATAAACCTGAAGATGACTCATATTGTTTTGACGCGTGAGTTGTGTCTTTAATAAATTTCCAGATCTTTTTACTATTTGTTCCAGCCTTTTCCAATGTCATTTTGTCGTAGTTTCTTTTAATTTTTTTAAGGAGATCATTACAGTAATTTCGATATCTTTTGTAGGAAATTTGTAATACTGCATTGTCTGGATTAGTTTTCGCTTTCATATGCAATTTATCCCTATGTTTCATACAGCGAATAAGGCCTGATGTTATCCAGGGTTTTATGTTGCGATTTTTGTTGTTCAACTGGGATAAAAATGTGTTTTTCTGAATTGCATTTCGTACGTTTTCAATAACATACGACATGCAGAACTGTGGGTCAGCGGAATTATAGACTGGATCAAAATCGATGACGCGTAAATCTTCTTCAAGTTTATTTATATTTAGTTTTGATATTTCTCGAGTGCTTTGTTTAGGTAATTTACAATTAAGGGTTAGTAGGGCAGCATTGTGATCGGTTATTGTTGAGTTAACAACAAGTGCAAGTGCAGGAAAATTCGATTTAAGCATAATATGATCCAAACAGGAGCCACTGTTATGTGTAGGTAGGCTGTGTGCTGGAAGCAGGCCATGAAAAGCGCATAAGTTGAGGTAGTCCTGAGCAGCCGCATCAGCACTTCCGGGAAGAATATTGATATTAATATCTCCAATTACAATTGTGTTTTTAACGGATGACAGTCTTTGCAAGGTCTCATTCAGGGAGTCAGAAAAAGTGCTAGTATTTCTAAAAGATGGAGGTCGATATAACGCTAATATCGCAAAATCAGAGCCAATTTTAACTAACAATCTGTTACAGTCGTTCATGTTAGGTTCCTCAACAGAGACATTTAGATGATTTCTTGCATAAACTATCACACCATCATTTTGGTTGTAATTAATAGAACTTCTATACATATTATATCCCGGGATTAGTGGTATGTTATATTGTTTGGCAAGCCAGCATTCGGTTAAAACAATGACATCACAATCTATGTTAAGCCGCTGTTGAAATGTACTAAAGCTATCAAAATTCTTAAAGACACTGCGAATATTTTGTGTTAATATAGTAAGTGAAGTTTTGTGGTCGGATATGTATTGTTTACAGTTCTCTGCTTCACAAACTTTAGACTCGGATATAGAGAAAATATCTAAATCATTAATCAAACTATTTATCATAATGGTAACTAAAAATAAAATTTAAAATTAAAGAAAAAAGGACAGAAGAATTACTAGTTAACGGCGCTCCTAGGCGCCTCCATAATCTACAGAATTGATGTACCTTTTTTCAGCCATTATTTTCGCAGGGCAGTCAGCAGCCCCTGTATTGTGCTTATCTGGCTTTTTGAAATGCATGCAGGTAGCGCATTTTGGTTCGTCAGCCTTCTTTGGACATTCTTTTATTGAGTGACCTTGATCACCACAGTGGCCACAAGTATAAGATGTTTGTCGACACGACTTGGCCGCATGTCCATACTGCTGACACTTATAGCATCGTGTGACCAAAGTAAAGTCTCTCACTGGGCATGACGACCAATTTACAAAAACTCGGTCTTGTGATACCAGGGCTTTGCGAATGACTGGGGATACTTCAACAATGTAGTTACAGGTCTCAGTGTCTTTCTTACCTGACTTATGACTTAATTTAATTAAGCTCAAAAACGTCTCTAGGCTACAGTCCTGAAGTTTTTCGGCTAGATTTTGGTTGTATAAGCACGTAAAAACCTCATTTTCCTGCATGGATGTCGGCACTCCTAAAATCACAACCCTAGGCTTCCTTTTATGGGGCTCGTCGACTGTTAGGCCTGTCTTGGAGAGCTGCACCGATCGTCTCAGCTTCTCGATGTCGTCCTTCGTCTCGGTGCTGATGATAACGCCGCCGTTCTTCGTCTTGCGCAGGCCTCTCACGTGTAATTTCATTTCTTCAGGTCTTATTATTTGTTGTACGAGAGTTTTAGTCTCGTCGCTGGTCTTTAACTTGTCACTCGGATAGATCGCCACAGAACTTACAGGACTCGGCTGGATATAATTCTTGGCACCTTTCTTTACCATGTCAGCAAAAGAAGATCCCTGGGCAGGTTTCGCTGAATCTTCGATTTTCAGCTGAAGTTTCTGTAGCTGCTGCGAAAGATCGAGTTGGCATTCCAGAGTTTTGATGAAGTAGTGCGACTGGACGGCCTTTGCTTTAACCGACTGGTACAAAACGGCCATATGCGAAGTCCCGTTGCTGATTTTCCTGCATAGGGTGTTGATGCGCCCTTTCTGGTCAACATTCAGCTTTCCTTCGGTTGCAATAGCGCACACCTCCTTCAGGTTCTGTTCGATGATCACCATCCAGTTCTGGATTTCTGTCGTCGAGATAACTTCAAGGGCATCATTGTTTTGGATAGGCGTTTGAGAGGTTGAGGCGGGTACTGCCCTAGGTACAGGCGTAGAAGGCGGAGAGCGAACACATTTGCTACTCCGGATGAATGGGCTATCCTCCATCGTGAAGCAGGATATTTTGTTCACGTTATACACCGGTCATTTCTCCTAATTCACCTTACACAAATCTAATGTTCGCGTGTATGCGTTACTGCTGAGTATGGATTAAACTAGGTCACAGTTTCGCAAGTGATTATTTGTTTATTGCAATAATTGTTCGATACGTCTGTTCACAACGACCGGCAATTTACAATTGACAATGAAAAGATAGTTTGATATTTTTGTCGGACTCGAATAGTTACGCTACTGTTCAATGGAAAATATCAAACCTGTCATAGAACCGCACCGTGGACAAAGGGACAAGTAAACAAATAATTCAAAAGTTATTACGAAGAGATGACAATAGGATCGCAAACTGTTACAGAATACTGTCCGAAATCTAAGAGAAATTTAAATGAAGTGACTGTATAAGGTACATTTTACTTCCAAGCCGTAAACTCCTGGCGGTGAACGTAGTTTTGGGATATGGTCATCTTGTGATAGGTCAGTTCCGGCATGTATGAAAGTTCTCCATCTTTACGACGCTCTGTATACAATCAGTACGGGAGCAGTTTCTCGAGGCCTTTAATGAGGCCGTCCATCTTGTAAGTCACCGTCTATCTTGTAGGCTGTGGAAACGTTGATGTTCTTCCCTTCCTAGGATCGTAAATCATTTCAATGAGCTTTTGTTGCGAATAATATAACCAAACTAAGACGAAACATGGAAAAATATCGGAAAAGGGATGGTATGGTACAGAGGTGTATCTATGGTTTCTGAATACAAGCAGCGCAACCTAAGAAAAGCAGAACGCTCAATAGTCAGTTTTCTTTGATTCGTTGATAATATAATTAAAAGTGTTGATAATAGCGTGAAGATATAATGGCTCGCCAACATACAGGGGTAATCGGTTATAATTATAGGCTTTTATATTTAAACATTTAATCCCAAGACTGTAACTGTAACCTAAGGCATTTATTGTAATAGTTCATAGTCAATTACATCAATAAATCTTGTCATTGGCAACCGATTAACGGTTTGTTTCGTCACAACAAGTCAGTAATTTTCACTTTTCTTGTCACTCTGGTATTAGGGGAAATAAAAGTTGCCATTAGCCTCATAACGTATATCTATCCGTTAAGAAATTTTATTAAAAACAAGGCCAGCAAGACAGGCACAAATGTGTCAATAAGATTAATTCCTATGCTGCAGTGTTGAAACTTAGTGTCACACCCTACTCATCACCCAACGATAGGAACAGAAAATATTCATAACTTTGATTAATAAATATAGGTTTCCAAATAAGAAATGGTTAAATATTTAAATTAGATATAACCTTATGCACCCTAACTTTATAACGGTTTGCTGTGATTTCAAATAGCCGACCGAAGCCCATTGCTACAGATTATTGCGAACGTGATCAAGGTTCAGAGGTTAGAAGATTTAGCAAAGGAAATGATGATTATGCTCCGTTGCTGCATGCATACCATGATCACCGTAGAAAAGGTTATGTCGACAGATGGTAGAAACTGTTTTGGCGATTATAGAAGACACTAGCAGACATCCCGCGGTTTCACCCGCGTAGGTCCCGTTCCCGTGGAAATACAGGGATAAAAAGTAGCCTATGTTTTAATCCAGGGAGTCAGCTAACTCCATACCAGATTTTATTTAAATCCATTCAGTAGTTTGCACGTGAAAGAGTAACAAACATCCATCCATCTATCCTTCCATCCTCACAAACTTTCGCGTTTATAATACTCAATACTCAATACTCAATACTTTATTGCATTCCATAATGTATACAAGGCTGGTAGGTAAATTATAGAGAAACAATTATGGACCCTGTCGGGCACAGCAAGTTAGTTTTTAGAGGAGAGGATGAAGCGCTTTTTGTTTAAAAACATAATAATCTCAGACCAATAAAAAAGTATGGTCTGAGATAATAATATTGAAATTAAGGAAGTAAATCTTATATTTAGATATTTAAGTAGATATTATTTATGAGTAGATTTATATTAATTTTGTTTATTATTAATATTTCTATATTTATTTATTTATTTATTTATTTATATATTTATTTATTTATTATTAATAGATATTTTCTAAATTATATATTAGGTAATCATTTTATATATTTATTTATATATTAGCTGTAATTTATTATTAACTAAGTAGTAAGTAATTAAAGATATTCTAATTAATTATTCTAATTAACTTCGTTTGTCTAGGAGGAATTTATCTTTGAAGTATTCGTCAATTGTGTAGTAAGCTTTGTCTAAGAGAAATCGTTTTAGTTTATTTATAAATATATTGTTTGTTTCTGTGTTTTTTATGTATTCAGGTAATTTATTATAGATTTTTTTTTTTTTTTTTATATATATTTTTATAATATTAGTAGGATAATGCACGATGTTGTAGACTATTGTCAACCGAAGAATCTACTCATTTCATTTTCGTCTCTTCGTTCTTGATATTTTCGAGCTCAAAAAAAAAAAAATGTTTCTGCAATCTTTCACTTTGTAGATTATTCTGTTGACAAAACCCGTTTTGACAGTGGTCATACGGAACTCTTGCTATGAAAAATAAAATTATGCTTCTAGTTTTTATTCACAAAGTAATAAATAGTAAAAGCAGCAGTAAGCACTAAAAAAATGTACTGTGGCATAGTAAATAAATAAATAAATATTCCACAACTTTTTCACATAACGCCATTTAGTCCCAAGTTAAGCTTGAGAGCTTGTATTATGGGTACTAAATAGCTGATAAACATACTTATGTATTTCTAAATACATACATATTATAGATAAATTACACCCGCAGATGCAGAAAAAAGGATGGTGCTCATCACACAAACATTTTTACTGGGTGTAATCAAACCTACGACCTCCGGCATAGCAGTTATGGTCACTAACTACTAGACCAACAGGCCAGTCAGTAATCGACGAAGTTTCTTACACTTGATACTCTTATGTCTTTAACTTATTTATCCTATTTTATACTAAAAAACTTTAACATAAAAATTAGACGTAGAATTAATAGCACTCTCGAAAAAATGTACCAAGTTTCTAGTTACAAATAAAATATGCATTGGTCCGGTTTATGTAAATCTTTACGATTGATAACTTTAAAGGATCGACTAATTCCCAAAACTTATCTTAATAATTTGTCGAATTACTTCCGTGCTTTGGAAAACACGTTAAACTGTTGGTCCAGTTGTTATGGGTACTAACAACCCTTAAGTCTGATGACCAGTTTAAGCAAGGGGTATCGTATTACTCAGCCCAGTCACAGTATAAATATTAATACAGTAGGACGACGCCTTTGATCTCTGGAAAAATGCAGACAACTTCCTCCCGCACTACGAACATCGTTTTGTTCGCAGTGCGGGAGCGGCTTTCCCGCGTCTCGCCCCTCACACCCAGCACGATTGCCCTGTCTAGACGGCTTTGTTGGACGACTGTATGTTTTTAGACTGTGGCCCAGTGGACTCTGAAGTTCAGACAGGCGGTCGCTACGTGTAAAACACGCAAGCCAACCCCAACATTGTTGACAGTGCAGATGATGATGACAGTTCACTACTCCTACCATTTTGCTGTGCTCGACAGGGTCTATAATGATGTCATTTATAAACTTACCACCTAAGAATACATATGGAAGCAATAAAGATATTGAGTTTTGAATACATTTTTATAATTACAGCAAATTGTTACCATTTGGCTAACACCAGTGTTATAGTAAGTAAGTAATCATTATCTCCTACCGATGCATGGACACAATTTTGAAAAGGAAATACTTCAAACATTAAACGTTATTATTTATGAACTCTATATAGCCAAAATCTGTTTTTGAGGCTTAGAATCTCTCTTGGTATACTCTCACTCTATACAACATTTACGAAAAACCGTTTACTTTTTGCTTAACCTTTTAATCGTGTCAATTAGAGACACAATAGAAAGAAAATTACAGGGTGGACGCCGGTGTCCTCTTGGGGTTTAATGAATTAATAGTGAATAAAAAAGTTAAAGGTTAAGTTATATAGGTTGGAAAGCTTTGAGCTTTACCTTTACTCGACACTACTAATCAATTTACAGATAGGCAGAAGTAAAGTAATTGATTTAACCTACCTCGTACATTGTTTTTCAAATCATAAAATCCTTCAGAATGCAATTAATTTTTATGCATAGTAATAATAACATATAAATCTTATAGAGTCAATTAAAGTTTTTGAATACTAATTAACTCATAATATTACAATGAAAAGATTATTTTTAATTGCCAAAATTGAAACGACTGTTGATAGATTCAATAGCTTTATTGAAATCAATTACATTGCATTAACTCTTAAAATTACAAATGACTTTTATATATGCTAAGAAAATTTACTTAAATCTAAGTGCTTTGTATTTTAAAAAGTTATTCATGCAATTTACTACAAGATATTTTTACAAAGATTATTTTTATTGAAATCATAACACTAATATTTGAGTATATCTTGAACAATAATGCAAACTGAATTTCATATAAATCCAAAGCATATAATTGAGCATGTTTTTACAAAACTTACAAGCTAAAACAAATTAAGAGTATAAAATGCTCTGATTAATAATGATTTAATACTTTAGATCTTCTATCGATCGTACTAAACTTTCTATATTTACACAATAATTATGGTAATGTGCAAAATTTACTCATCTAAATGTTACGCTGTTTCGTGGACAAAACTAGGTGGTGTTCGGATGTTAAAATCTAGGCCTTGGTTGGTACTGTGGCTTGATATTGGAGGAAGCACCTTCGTTGTTGCCTGGAGGAAGAGTCTTCAAGTATTCAAGTGCTTTCGCGATTGCTGGCGGGATTGGAGGAGGAGTTGGTAAGTGGTCTCCCTGTGAAAAAAAAGAAAGTTTTAGTAATTTTCATGACAATATTGAACACATGATGCCATCATCCTAAGATAATGACAGAACACACAATTAAAGTCTGATGGCTTGTTATGTAAATAAATTTATATTTAGATTAATTGTTTATTCGATCCAACAACATAAGACACAATACAGGTGGTCAACACAAAAAAAGGTGAGATGACAAATTAACACGAATTCAAAATGATAAATTAATACATACACACACATACATTCACTGATTAATTGATTATAAGTTCATAAATATTTAATGGGCTACTAATAAATTAATTATGATATTTAATCACCATAAAGTAAACGCAAATGTAAGCTAAATGCCGCCCATTTGTCCTTCATTTTATGTCATGGAATATTTTTTGACATGATAAGCTTGCTTTCGTGGTTGCTTTAGTTTATTATACCTTATTAAGGAAGAAATAAGTAATTAGAGTATTAAGAAAAATCAGACCAATAGGTCAATTACAAAATATTAATTTCCTGATTATATTTTAAGGATGCTTGTCAACATTTGATAGAAAAACTTTACCATCAAACGTTATTCTATCAAAAGTTGAGCTACTAATAGAAAATTAGAATAAGTTCTGTCATCAACCACAGTATGGATAAAAATAACCTTCGTACTGTTATTTATCGTATAGAAGCTTACAAAGTGCTTGTCAAATACAACAACGATGAACATTAGTCGGAAATCATATTTGTAAAATAAATTATACACTAAACATTTAGAGTCAATGAAAAATGGACGCAATTAACTACGTGTCAAACATTTCAACATTTTTTTAAACAAAATATAATACTGATGTTTGACTTTATCTATAAAGCATTTAACGATTTTATTTGTTCTTTACATTAATTGACATAATCACGCAAGTACCTAATGCTATTTGTCAACGTACATATATTTAGTAAGACCTTCATGCATTACTTAAAAGTACCTACTTTATTTATTCACTAACGCCTTTCCGGCCTTTAATTTCACCTTAGTTGTTCTATCAATCAATCAATTAACTAAACAGCCAAATCTATATCAGGTCAACCACCATCGATATTAAACGTGATACCGTTAACATTGACATGGTTTAACTTCATTCATTTTAAATATCATATTATAGCCGATACGTTCACATACTAGTTTTGACGTAACTTTTGGAATTAGATTACTTTCAACATCAAGATCAAATCCATAAATAAACATCGTTGAGAAAGCTCACTAAATAAAGAAACTTATTTGTTAATTTAATTACCAACTTGGGTTAACAAATGTTAACATATCGATCTATTGTTGCTCTTACATGATGTTTGCGGAATATTTTGTGGTCATTAAGTTAAAAACTTAACATAAAATATTGACGTATTCAATCCCTTTTCATTTACTTTGCATTGGGCCGCTAATTGTGTATGCAAACCCAAGCAAATTATGCGTGGTCACTCAAAACACGTATGGGCCCATACTTGTCAAAATGGTGCAGTATTTGAGCAAATATGTGTTCATTGGTTGTATAACCGTCACCAATAGTTTGTCAAAGGTTGCGCAGGCGACGATAGTGGATCACTAATGAGTCACCTTATCTGTCAGGTGGGTGAGACAGAAGCCAGCTGTCGATATTCAATGTCGACACCAGAAGCCTTCCCATTTCCCAAGAGCGGGTCACGGGTCGACGTTTGATATTTTACAGCGACATTTGCACACACGTTGGCTAACTAAGACTCACATCAACGCCACTGCAGCGCGAGCGCACTGCAGACATCTTCCTAAAGCTTTACGCAATGATGATTCAGGCTCGAGTATTTACTACCTGCAGCCTTCACACGGACCACTCCTTGCTTTATCTCGACAGTACCTTAATATTAATGCAGATTTTTGATGGCAACCGCATCGTTGGCCTATTCACTTTAATGTTGTCCTTACAAGGCATAAGGCACAAGGCATGAGGTTCACATCGCCTCATACTAAAAATTACACAAGGACGCCTAGCTAATAAAATAAGAGATTAGCGAGAGACGTTTTGATTCAGCCATTTGTGATCATTATGTTACGAAAATATTGAAGGCCGAAGTTTAACTCTTTTTACCGGCTAGGCGGCTACGGCAAAGCCGAAGGAGGTTATTTATAGGCCATACATACGCACACTCACATACATAACGCACACTCATGTTAATACTTGGAAACACTTTTAAATCAATAATACAGGCTTTTTTTAACCGCATTTATTACTTTTTGTTTCTCTGCTACTCTTATTATTGTTACCATAGTTGTAAATTATTTTTTTTATATTTTTGTTAATTTGTTTGTTTGCGTAGAATTATTTAATATCTCCTGGAAGAGGGCACTGGGTCTTGTAACACAGGTTAACCACCTAGCATAGGAGTAAGGGACTTCACACAATTTTGGAACCACTTTCTTGGATAATAAAGATCCTAATCTATTCATTTCTATTCTATTATATATAGGGTTTTTTAACAAAAATATTTAGACCTATACTAATACTAAAATATTTTCACCTATAAGCATGTTTTGTTTTATAGGTTGTTGTAATCTAGTTTACCTAATTTTTATGATACAAATTATTTTCCTAACAATTTTTTAATTTTGACAACTTTGAAATGAACCTTTTTACACTTTATTTTCAGCTAAGCTAATCCAACTAGATATTTTATCATCAAAGCGCAGAGTAACGAAGACCTTAATCGTAAGCTGACATTTTGAATCTACGAAATATATCTATCAATCTACACGTTACCGAAACAAAGATGTATTACTCTCTTGGGCACCCATGTAGGCGTTTGTTACATAACACCAAATGGACAATTACTGTCTCCTTGCGAAACGGTGTATGTTTTAGTATTGAATGAAATATGGTGTAAATAAAAGGCTGCTAGAAATCCTTTGCGGGTCAATGCTGATTTCACTGGCATTGTCTAGATTAAGCGTTTCAACATTAGTTAAAACAAAGACCGAACTATAACACGACCTAAAGATTTATTTGAATTCGGAATACGTCATTAACATATAAATTAATTCAACTACGCTCATGGAATTTAATTTGACTGCCTCGTTGCTAGTTACTTCTAGGGATTTGATTCCTGGGTATCTCAAAGTGTATTCCTGTTTTTCTATCTGGATTTAGCTAAACCTGGTATGGTTGGTAGTTAAATAGGGGTATTACATGATACTTTAACATAACTGACAAAATATGGGTGTACTATTATAGGCACAGCTCTGCCTTACCCTGCGTAGAGTACAGGCGTGATTGTTGGTTGTGAATTTAACTACTTTCAAAAAATCTTACGCCGTATTTATAAATCCAAAATGTAATACATAATCTACTTCGACCCGGTTCATCTAACCCGTGTATCGATGTTATCGTCAACTATTTAATTTAATCATTCTTGGACTTGCCTTAACTTGTTCACCATACCGGATTTCGTGAACCGTCTGCTGAGTATTATACAAATTTATATTATTGTGATTCCCCATGAAAAGATGTCAAGGTTTCTATTTGCCGGCGGCATCAGCAGCATAAATATAATTGCAATTAAGCAGGTGTAAAGTCGTCATTTTATTTTATGCATTTACACAATTGTTAAAACGATACTTCATTCTTGCCGCATCCTTTTATGGTAAAGGCGTAACCATCAGTGTTTAATTTGTTAAATTGTTGAGAGCCTTTGAGTTATACTCGTAAGTACTGTTTTTGTGAGACTTATATTGCCTTTAAATGTAGTTGTGAAATTTAAAACAGAGTGCGTTAAAACGTGTCTGTATTTTAATGTTGATATGTCAACAACCGCATCAGATTGAAAAGGAGGAAAATGTTCCAACCTGCACCTAGTACTTGGAAGCGGAAAATTTGCATAAATATTAAGTTACTTGTGGTTGGAATCCGTTTTCGTCTGCGATGTACGTGAGTGCGATGAGTGTGCCGTCCGGAGCTTTGTAGCTGAACTTGCCCTCCGCAGTCTGTATCTCCTTACCCTCCCCTTGGCCAAAGTTTTTCACATAGCCCGACTCTTCAGCGTTGATCTCGTTGCCCGTCTCGTAACTGTAAATAGATAAACGCATTTGTTTAATTTACTATTTTTAAACAGCTTTGTTTAATCGGCTTTTGTATGTTTGTGCTAGTGTAAGTTATTCAGAGTAAACGTCTACATTACTTTTCGGTTTCGAAACTAGAAAATAAGAAACTAATATTTTTATGGCCAGGTAGTGGTTCCAGAACTACCTATTTGTATTTATGCGTTTAAATGTCTGTAAAAGCACCTACGATCGAAAGATAAAGAATACTATGGCAAATAATTCAATGGAATGAATGAATTCAAATCACCACACTGCGTTCTAAAACACAAATCACCGACGTTGCTAGAAAAGCCGCCAAACTTAAATTGGACAGGGCTGGCCACGTCTGTCGTATGACAAATGAGCTATGGGTCAAAATAACCACGACGCGGATCCCTGACTAAGCTAGAGGTTGTCGCGGCAGACCTAGAAAAAGATGGCGGGACGACTTATACAAATTAAAACAAGTCACTCTTGTTCTGAATCAAAGAAACTGGAAGTCATGGGGAGGCTTTGGCCAAGCAGTGGAATAATGCAGGCTAGCAGTATCAGTATTATTAAGTTTGTTTTAAATATTTATACGACAGCAACTACTCTAGGTGCAATAAAAAAATGAAATTTTAGTAATAATTTCAGAGATCACAACATTTGCTGCCACACATTTTGTTGTTCATAAAAAGCAAGAGTTACCAAGAAAAATATTATCACGAACTTGTACAGGCAGTGAAAAATATTATCTTACCTTGAAATCCTTAAAAGAATGATCCTTATCTTTTAAGATTTCATATGTTATTCAAAAGATGACTCGACGACGTACGTTATGATACGCATGGCTTATGTACTTCACCGACAAGTATTACGTTTACCTTAAAATCTTGTATGCAGTGGCACTTAACAATACAGGGAGTGGTACACTTAACATTGCTGCTAATCAAATATTAATTTTTAACACCTTTGTTTTCATTCATCATTATTTTTTTGAGTGTCCAACCCAGCGTTTTCCAAAGTAAAGGATCTCACTATGACCACCACGGTGACAACAAATCGACCGTTTTTTTGGCTATGATTAATTAATATTAAAGCTAAGTAAATATAAAAAAAAATTAGACGTGAGAACCCCATTGCGATTAAAAGCAGCTGAAGTTATTCTTAAAAACAAAAACTAGGGAACAATTTGTGTCCTTCGCATTGGAAAATAAAGTCATTTATCTAGTTAACACCAAGTGCCGAGTTCGGTACTATTTGAAAGTTTGGTCCAGTTAACTTTGGGAACCGCTGAACATCTAGTACACATCGTCCAAAATTAGGTAGAAGGTCTTATTAAATACAAAATATGTGGATAACTGAGTTTTGTTCGGTATTTTGTTTTCTTTTTACCAATCTTAGCTAGATCGATTTATCACTCCCGAAACCGCGTACTAAAGAAGACTGGCGAGAATGGACCCACATGATTTAAAAATAAAAGAGGCGTCGTTCACTTGCAAGTCTATATGAATTTTAATTACGAGTTTCATAAAGGTTTGTATAAAAAATATTGAGTTGCTAGCTCATGGGAATTAATAATTAGAAATAAACTAAATCTATTAAAAATAACTTATCGTGCAGTTTACGAACGCATCGCGTTTTTCAGATTTACTTAAAACGTAAAATTAAAAAAAAAACAACAAAGTGAATATGCAAAAATAATCATTTTTGATCAATAGTACTTAATTATAACGCTAGCATGTTTTATTACTAACCTTTTTTGTGTGAACGTTGGAAATTGGAACGTTTGCTATTAGGTATATTTATTTTAAGGTTATAATCTTTTAACTTGCATAATTTTTTCTTCCATCTTTTACAGCAGCTGGCTATCCATTTGCATTTTTGATAGTTTTGTATAGTTCTAGAAGTAGTACTAAGTTTTAATAATGTACGATTCTAATATCAATGGGTCCCAATTTACATACAAGCTAGCCATTCTTCTTTCATGAAAATCGTTGGAGCCGTTTTCGAGATTCAGATTATATAATTACCTACATGCACAAAAATTTCTCGTTAACAGCTAAATATAAATAAAATAGAATATCGTTGTTTACAAGATAATTAGACGTATTTCTACGGGTAATGAGCAATCATAAATTATATGGACAAACAGCAATAGAAATCGAATAGGTACTTAGGTCATATTTATCTACCAATATTGGATTAATGTCTAAATCGAAACCAAAAGGTTAATTCAGTGTTAGTGAATTTTGTTGCAGTTGGATAGAAGCTGCTTGCATAGGTAGTTGAATTCAATTCACCAACTTATTTAAATATTTTGTTTTTATTCAACACATGCAAATTCAAGTTTTTTAACTACTTATTAATCAATGTAGTTAACTATCCTACTTCAAGGTAAAACCTGGATTTCAGTCTACTTATGTAACGACATTTGAGTAAAGTAAAAAAAAATGAGTAAAAAAGTCTAAAATAGTCTCACAGCCATTTGTATGATCCATCAACATTAGGTCCTTCTGATTCCTGGCGAATGATTGGTATTGGGGCTGTAGACTGCGCTTGCGCTGCTGAATACGCCACAGCTACAAGAAGTACGAAGAATAAGGAGATCTGAAAGAGACAAAAAAAGCTTTGGTATTCAATCTTCTTATTGTGTGGTTAGTGACCTGAACCTGGGGTCAGAGTTTTAATGCCGCCCATGGGCCTTTGACTTAGCATCACATGCTCTCGACAAATATCTCTCAGGCATTAGGCATGCCGCTTTCATAACGATGTTTTCCTTCACCGTTTTTGAAGCAAGTGATAATTACATAGAATTCTATTCTATAACTACAAAGTAGACGGTTTGGGGTACTTTTTGTAAAACCAAACATAAGTTTTATGTAGGTAATACATTTGTTACACAAAGGTACACCACACAATAAGTACGTATATGGTAAGATTTTAACAATGGTAATCTGTAAAATTAACCACGTGAAATTATTGTAAACTCTAATGAGCAGTCAAGTGGTTGTCAACATTTAATGTTATTCCTGACATATAATACCTGATTCTTGAATAGATACCGTGAGATCAGTAATGACTTTAGACACTATATCTTAGCGTAATAAAATTAAACTGGTGTTTTGTTTACCGTCTAGCTCCAATAAACAGTATTTAGTTTCGATTCATTAATGTTAAATGTATCTACATCTACTTGACTTCGACCCTAAGGACCAAGTATAAAGGATAAGATCAGGTCTCGTTTAAAGCAAGAAATGCAGACTCATTCAATATTTATTCGAAGTAAGTACTCAACAGAAGGCACGTAAACGAGTTAAGTGCAAACATCAACAAAGGCGACACAGAATGCTGCTTTGTTAAGAAAGATCTTGTAACTTATACTGTAGTATAGATGTTTCAACTCTACTTCAAATACGAAAATAAGTGTGAGGGCTGGGTCTGTTTGGTCGTTTACCCAAATTATCTGTTGTTACGCAATTTCTGTTTTTAATTATTTTGGATCACCACATTTTTCTCTAACCACTGTTAATTCTGAAAGCCAGATCCACAATGGCGACCACCAGAAAAACGTCGAATCAATCAATCCTGACAAGTAGGTACCAGAGAAACGGTTCAACTGTCTTGAATCTCGCAACGAAAATACGCAAAAGTTAGAAAAATCCATGATTTCCACTATTGACATCAGACAGACATACATCCGGCAGAGTTCGAGTAGCTACCTTTATAAACCAAGTGCGGATCTAAAAGGTAAACGCCTAACGACATCCGTTAGCATTTTTTCACCGGCAGTTTTATTTTGTGTAGTATAAAATTGTAGGCGTCTTGTTTTCTTATAGCGTAGTACTTGTAAAGTTGAACTAAGTCCATTCATATTTTGTATTAACTTTTCATGTAATTTGGTTAAAAACGAGTTTCTGTATGTTTCATTGATAAATGTTAGTGCCTAACAATAAATTTATATATTTGAGTTCTAAAATAATATTATTATTTTAGAACTTATTTAAGAAAAAAAATAACAACACAACCAATCAACTTATTAAGTTGATTGGTTGTGTTGTTATTTTTTTTCTTAAATTGAAAAAATACTGAGTTGGGCTAGGATAAATATGTTTGTAATTGTTTACCCATTTCTCGGGAAAGGTCGTACGATCTAGCGGGTGAAACCCTTACGTAAACGGGGCATAGCTAATTATCAACAAAATAAGAAACCACCGTTTTTCCACTATGTTTTCTATAAATAAAAATGAAATATGAAATTGTACTTCACATCTTTGTTATCAATAATGATAGGTTAGGTTGATATCTAACCTACCAATTGAGCAGTTGGGATGGCCCCCAACATTCTCACGAACTTTGTAAATTGTCCTCAACGTATATCCATCGCATGCCGGAAGGCGCAAAGGTTGAAAGTGCTCTCTTCGTGAACAATGAAAATAAGTTTATAGAAATCGTCTGTAGAAACCGCTAACCACACTCAGTGATTTATATGCACCGTCAGTTTTATATCGTGCACATGCATCGGAGTTACACCACGACACATTACAGGCAAGACTTTCTGTCTACAAGTTTTTGATAAGACGAAATGTTAGAAAAATAAAAGAGGATTACAAGAGATTGGTTAAGGTGCAGGAAAGCCCTTTAATTACTTGGGACTTCAGCCGGTCAATTCAGTATTATCAATACCTACCTAACATTAGTGTGGAAACAGCTCAATTCACCTGAAGGTGAAAATCAGCGCGTGAAAAGTAGGCTATGTGAAGATAACCTACATTTTCACGCGGTGATTTTAACACTATAACCCTGCTGGACATGTTAAATAAGGGATTAGAATACCTACAACTGTTTTGTAATCTTCCTAGAAGCAAAGTTGTGAAAAGTCGTTAAGACTGTAATTTAAATGCATGTCATCAACCTATACAATTACGCTAAAAAATATTTTACGCTGACGTAAAGTCTTTTTTAGCGTAATTGCATAGGTTCTATCACATTGTTACATTTCAAAGTGATAATCAACGGATTTGATAATTGAATTCTCATGAAACTGAAAGTAAGACCAAAAATCTTGATTAAATCCAAGTCTATCGTAATCTACGAGAGTGCTAATTATTTCACACAGACCTACAACACAATCAGTTTCGCGCGGTCATTGCAATTTTAATATTAGGTCACTATTCTCTGTCGGAAACCTATACTGACGAATTTGCAATGGACGCTGTATAAATGGCTATCACAAAGCTGATAATATATCATACATTTATTGATCTCTTTATTATCAAGATGAATGGTCTAATCACTGCTGACATTTCCTCGAGTTAGAACAGTATCCATCTATGTGGATTTTCTTGGATATGTCCGAGTTGTAAATAGACGCAATGAAGTGTACGCATAGGTGTACATTAGCGTCTGTTGTAACATTTGTATTTTGCGTTTTACGACAAAATCAATTGATAATAAATTATGTTTTGAAACCGCTAACCACACTCAGTTAATAGATGCTAATGAACTATGAACGTGTTGAACCTTGGCGTGAAAAATTAAACCTTCTTTGTTTTTTGTAACAAAAAATCAATCGATTTAGTGTTTTGCAATGTTGGAAATTAAACCATCAAAGACCTTTCGGTAAACTGCGTAACTTTAAAAGCCACTAAAAAAATACAAATTAACAGAGTCATGGTTTAAGAACTATGAAAGTTAATGTCCCGAAACGCATCACTGAGAGGTGGTTCACACTACTGACACATATTGCACGCACTGCCTTACAAGGCAATACGTATGTTTCATTTGTCAGTTACAAAAGTCCTTTGTTGGAAAATGACTACATTATATTTTACGATTGATATTGTGCAAACTTTACACATAGAGGAAGTGGCTCGTCTCAAAATCGTGAGTTAGGTGAATAGAAATTGTCGGTTTGAGAAAAGAAGGGAATCCGTGATTCGACAACGATCTAAAACTTCGTTGTGAACTCCTGTTTATGAAACACGTGTTGACTTTTGACCCGTGATATTGTAACTGTAATAAATTTACATACTAAAATTCTTGGTAGATAGGTAAACGTTATGTGTAGCAAGAGAAAGCTGAAACTTTCATAACTTGTAAAATGGTAATTCCTAGGTACTGTAACAAGTGTCGGTATACTATTGGTTAACCTCTGCTAATGTGTACGTGAAACTAAGTAAGTGCTGTGATTAGAACGATTTTTTGTTCAATTAAAAGCCCAAAGAATTGCGAAACTTAAGTGCAAGTGGATCGACGATCTAGTGAAGATTGCAAGAAGTTGATGAACGAGAGAAGCGTAAGACCAATCGTTATGGAAATCTTTTGGGAAGGCTCTCTATAGAGATGGACGTCTAATGATGAATGATTTTTAAATAATTTTCTTTCATCTTTGATTTGAAATTTCGTCTTTTTTTTATTTATTAGCAGTAAACACTTTCAGCACTTACAACACATTTCTTCTCATGTTGCAGGAACTACCAGCATTTTATATTGTCTTTTATCAGAGGTGTAATAAATTTGTTTTTATTCGCATTTTTCTGTAAATTATATTACAAGATTTTGAAATACATATTGTACAGGATAGAAGTCTCATTTTTTCCGTACGAAGTTAAGATATATTGTATATTCTAGTTTAAGAGCTCGCAATGAAAAGAAAAATAATATTGAATTGTACTGTGTATGAAACTAACCATTTTCTGGATAACTTTTATTAGAAAATACAACAAAAACTATCAATGTCTACGTACAAAATATTCTGTACCTACTATGTTTCAAATTGTAATCTCAGAGAATTAATATAAAGTAAGAAATATTAGGAAACGTCAATGATGACACGATTATGGCACAACAAACAACATGGTGCAAAATACTTTGTCGGTAACATTATAAGAGATACAGAAAGTTGATGCGAAACAACGTTACTTTATTCATTAGGATTAAAGGCGTGGAACATGCGTCAGTAACTAAATCTAAACAGGCAATATTTAAAGCAAAGTTTTGCCATTACTAGTCATTTATGATTTATTTATTTATGTAAATGGCTTTTTACAAACACTTTTACAGATCAACATTTCTTTTAAACAGACTTTACAAAGAGAATGTACGGCTTGAATATACTTGAACTTTATCAAAGTAAAGTTTGTATAATAGGCATATCATTTTAGTAGCATCGTTTTAGTGCATATCGTATACAGTTATATTGTGTTCATGATTTGTTTAGCATGTTTAAATGCCTGAAATATAACGAATTACGTAAAATAAATGATAAACAGACTTTTCAAATAGTCTTGCATGTCAGTTTTTTTTTATTTTAACCTTTAAATCGTGTCAATTAGAGACACAATAGAAAGACAATGACAGCGCGGATACCGGCGTCTGCTTGGAGTTTAATGGATTAAGGTTCAAGCATCTTCTTAAAGCGTTAGGAAAGCTATAACTCTACAATATTGAAATTAAGTGAAAACGTAACTAGGTTTTTAGTTTTTCGATTAAACGTCAATGTAAAATTAGTGTTAATTCACCAAAGCATGTATAGTGCTATAAAAAACTCTCATATACTAAACAGGAAACAAAACAACAATGTTAAGCTTTCAGAGTCATGCATATCTGAGACCTCAGAGAAGTCTAGATTACATCTAATAAGCATTCTTTTTAAAATGCCGACACAAAAGGGTGAAATTGTAAGACCACATCAAACGTTAGTCATAAAGCACTAGTAAAAGCCATTCACACTCACTTGATAACAATGAATATGGGTAACCGAATTGTTTATGTCTTACGCTTAGTTAAGGATACAAGTTTTATGAAAATTTCTCTATGTTTAATACTCCTAGTCACGACAGGAATCAAGGATGGTTTTTGACCATCTGTCGATAACGAATCGGGAAATTACGTTTTTAAAAATAACTAATGAATGTTTCCTCACCATTGCGTTAGGATGTATGGCAGAGGACGTCAGTACAAAGGGACTGGATGCAATCACAGGCACAAATGTGTGCTCGTTGACACTGCATGGAGTTTATATACCAGCGTGTTTACCTATGAACTTCGTGCGACCCGACGCCGGCGCAGGCGCATCCCGGCGATACATCTTCAAGACGCTACGCTCACTTACAAACGTGCCCGTACGCATGCTAAACAATCAGATACTAATGGAAATTGAATTATCTGAACAATTTTGAAAATGGACTTGCTTATAAAATTATTTTATTCGATTAGATTTCACAATTTTGGTCCCCGTTGTACAATTGAACTTTATAAAATATTCATATCTGAATGTCTATTAGTCCTCTTAAGGTACTGCTATCACTATGTTAACAAGATAAGTCTTGCCCATAAGGAGAAACATAACACATAACATCACGCCTGTAATCCCCGAAGGGCTAGGCAGAGCTGTACTTGGTGGTACACCCACATTTCGCCATATTGCCATCAATGGGGCACAAATTCAAACTCCGGGCTGCTACTGAGAAATTCAAGATGGAAAAAGTCAATAATACTTTAAAACGAAAAACGACACAAAACTAAACAAAATTTAATATCAAATATGATAAGGATTTCTATTACCTTTTTAGTGAAGTTTTAATATTATTTCCCCACTGAATTCTCGTTAGCAGCAATAAAATTACTAGCGACTGTTTAAAAGCCATTAAGTATGTTCGATGTTTTTTGGAGTTTACTCGTTAATCAGCAGGTTAATGCAGCCTATGCAATATTAGTCATGTCACAAAAATAGAAGATGGTTTCAAGTTATAGCTATAAGCCCATACGCTTCTGACTCGGCTTCACATACCGCTGAGAAATATCTCCCAGGCAGGCCGGTATCGTTTAGATGTTTTCCTTCATCGCTATTATAGCAAGTGATAATTATATAGGTAATAACGCACATGAATCTGAAAAGTGCGTGGCTTGGGTTCGAACTCGAGACTTTGCAGTCCGCCGGTCACACTACTAAGCTATAAGTGCAGCTATTGCTGAAAAACATATAAACTTAGGTAAGTATTCGTGTAGTTATACACTGCTATTTTTTTTTAAATTAGGCTGTATCCGTACCTGTTACTGATCATATTTGCGTAATCAAAACTAAAAAAAACGGAATTCAATTTTTAAATAACTCACTATTTAGTTAAACTTAAATAACGAAAACAGCTGTTGGAGGCGGGGCATGTTTGAGCGAGATCACGCGAACATGACCGAGAGATGACGATTAATGAATACTACTATGTGTATGTGTATGTATGAATAGCCTGTGCAATATTTCTATAAATTGGGTGACTTTTCGGGATATAAACAAACGCTAATAATTTTGCTGTTTATGAATATTATTTATTAATACTTCACAAATTTAATGGGTCCTCTCATTATATTTGTGAAGTATTAATAAATCTCAGTCTAGAATAAGCTCTTTACGTATTGGTACTAAATAAAAATTAGTGGTGTATATGTATTTATGCACACACATTACATTACGTACACACACACACTACATTTCTACGTTTTTATGTGAAATTTGACTGATATTTATTTGTTTCTTTTATTGGTTAGTCATCGTGTACTATTTGAGAGTTTTTTTAAAGAAAGAATGTATTTTTAATATTTTTATTATCTGTGATTAAATTAATCTGTATATGGCTTGCAAGAATCCCTTACCAATAAACTACTATGACTGTGGCTTTGTGTGATAGCAGTAGGTAGACTTACCTACATGTCGTGTGATATTTATTCAACATAATTGTAAGTGAAGCGTAGACACCTCGTAGATGTTTGTTTGTGTAGACGATGCGTAGACAACGCGGCAAGGATAATAGGCTCTCGTTTGATCTTTATCTCACCTAATAATTACGATGACCCCATCATTACTTACTACGATTGTAAAGCATTTCTAGTAGTAACTTAAATATCCCAAACTTGTGTAGGTACTATGAGGAGCATTCCTTTCCTTTGTACATCAGACTTTTAAACTTTACACTTAAGAATACATGGAGATGGATCATAAACATTTTATGGTGTTAAAATGTTTGATGACACACCCATAGCTTGAGTAATATTTTTTTAACAAAAGAGAAAATATAAGATTCTTTTACATAATAACAGAGGCGATGCAACAATGCACTTTGGAGGATGCATGAATTAACTTAGGTATTATAGCTACAACAATGTTGTTATGAAGGCATAAAGAATATGTCTTATTTTAACTTCATACTCATGGAACCATGGAAGTGTATTATTATTTAACTTCCTTCTTTCCTTCACCAGTTGTCAAGACAAGAAACAACAATGCATTAGTGTTTTACAGTTTAGAATCGGATCTATTACGAACTCTCTTTCCTTTGCTTTATTAGTTTATTCACGTTCTGGATACCTACAAGAAGAAATGAGTAGTATGGATGAGGAACTCCAAGACTCCTTTAACCGAAAAGTGAACATGTGATATAAAGGGATGAAGATAATATTGTGACGGTTTTTAAATCGCGATGTTAAAGTTATACGTACGATTGGACGTATGCAAGATCCTGACAACCACCGTCGGGCAGTAGAGGCCCTTTTCTATGGGGGATGGGGTAGAGGAACACCAAATGAACGCGATGGATGGATTGCGTGAAAGATGATATGGCTAGGTCGAGGGAGGTGACTACTTAGAGGACGGCACATAGTATGGAAGAAATGACAATATTGCGCCGACCTCAAATAAAAAAGTCCAAAGGCAAAACGATTAATTCTCAAAGCATCTTTATCAAGCCTTTAAAGATGTAATATGCATAGCTCTTTTAAAAAAAGGCCTCTTTTTTTTCCAAGTTATTATTTACTAGCTTCTGCCCGCGACTTCGTACGCGGATCCTGTTGCTTATGCCAGCGACAACGGGGTCGTCAAAATCGAAGATCTGAAACATCTGATGTCGAATTCTATAAGCCCGGGGGCGGGAAATCAATGGGATGCGCGAGACGATTCAAGATGTTCCAGATTTTTTATTTTTGTTGGTCAACAGGAAATGCCATCACACTTAACAACTTTTGCTAAGACACCATTTCTATTATGTATATGTTATATTGTCTCTGGGCTTTGGAGTTCCCCTGCAGGTGCTCCAGATCTTCAAATTTAGTCTCACAGCAGAAAACACTCTTCACGTGGAATAGTTTTTGCAATGGCACCATTTTTATATCTATTGTACTTTAGGTGTTCCATTTTCCAAAATAAATTATAGCCTATAATATGTTGCGTGACGTTCACGATCAGCGGTCAGTCGCGCATCTCCTTCCCCCACTTATCTCTAGAGTCGATGCGTATATACGCTTGAAACTCAAGCGTCATGCTTTTTCCGTGAACGTCTCCAACTCGCGAGACAGTGCATGATGTTCACGATCAGCGGTCAGTCGCGCACATATTCTTCACTGGTCTCTAGAGACCTGGATGTAGATGCGTAAATTCGCTGAGAATGCAGGCGTGCTTCGCGATCCCAAGAAGTTTCCACGGAGCGAGTTGCAGCCTCATGTTCTCGATCAGCATCAAGTCTCTCCTAACGCTCTTCGGTAGATTGTTGGGATCTTATGGTCTTTAATCATTTAGCACCTTTGGAACATTGGGAAAAATTTGACCTCTTTCTAGGCATGGTTATAGTTTTATTGTGATGATACCCGATCAATTAAAATCTAAGTGGCTGCTCCCCTGCGTTACCGGGTAAGCTACCGTGTAACGAAGATAAATGGAAAAGGAAATTAAACACTCAAATAACATAAGCCCGAAGGCATACGATAAAAAAATGGGAGTTTTAGCCAGTAGAGTCTAATTTTCAACGATATACCATCGTCATCGAAAATCAGTCCTGAACTGTTCCCGCCTTCACCGCGTAGTACCTCCTACTTATGTTATTTTATAATTATGCAATGAAATTAGTGATAGTTTTAATTTCTATATCAAATGTTTCTGATCTTCGATTTTTAT
Organism: Euplexia lucipara; assembly: GCA_921972225.1. Taxonomy (NCBI): domain Eukaryota; kingdom Metazoa; phylum Arthropoda; class Insecta; order Lepidoptera; family Noctuidae; genus Euplexia; species Euplexia lucipara. Next base: position 12,266,699 of record OV179144.1, read on the forward strand.
AAGTCAACGGGAAATGCCTATCAGACCGAACAACTTTCGCTAAGACGTCATTCCTATTTGAGTTATGGTGTAGCTGGGCTCTTGGAGTTCCACAACAGGTGTTCCGGATCTTCAAATTTATTCTCTCAGCAGAAAATGCTCATAACATGGAACAATTTTTGCTATGGTACCATTTTTGTATCTCCTATAGTTTAGATGGTCTGTTGCGGTTCTGCATCAGGTGCTCCGGATCTTCAAATTTATTCTCTCAGCAGAAAATGCTCATCACGTGGAACAATTTTTGCTATGGGACCATTTTTGTATCTCCTATAGTTTAGCTGGTCTGTTGCGGTTCTGCATCAGGTGTTCCGGATCTTCAAATTTATTCTCTCAGCAGAAAATGCTCATCACGTGGAACAATTTTTGCTATGGGGCCATTTTTGTATCGCCTATAGTTTAGCTGGTCTGTTGCGGTTCTGCATCAGGTGTTCCGGATCTTCAAATTTATTCTCTCAGCAGAAAATGCTCATCACGTGGAACAATTTTTGCTATGGGGCCATTTTTGTATCGCCTATAGTTTAGCTGGTCTGTTGCGGTTCTGCATCAGGTGTTCCAGTTTCCAAGATAAATTATAGCCTATGTGTTGACCAGACTTAATATCTATACAACAAAAAAAAAATCATTCAAATCCGTCCAGTAGTTCCGAAGATTAGCGTGTGCAAACAAACAGACAAACAGACAAACAGACAAACAGACAGACTTTTTTTTTTGGAATCGTGCTCTATTACTGTTTCTAAACCCCCCTCAATTATTATTTTTTAAATATATTCAATGTACAGACACAGTTTTTTTACAGTCTTATTATATGTATAGATTTATTTGTTTATTTATTTAATACTTCAAGCATTCTAATGTACAAAGTCGGACTTGACGCCAAGTTGCTTAAGTTATTAGTTTTCAGATTCTCAATATTCGAAACGTTTTTTTAATATTTGCCTATCCATTACTTTTGTCAGTTTCTTCAGATTTCAATAATTATTTTTTATTGGAGACAACCATAAAGTTAATCCCATGTTTTGCAACTAGGGGATGATTACTATTAAAAGCGGCAATAGCCTAGTGGTTTTCCGAGTCTCAATAAAAAAATGCTGTTCTCGTACGAAGCCGCGGCGGTTTGCTAGTGTATTTTGATGTGTGACATCGTGCATCAATGTGAATTATTAAAAACTAGCAGACGTCCCGCGGTTTCACCCGCGTGGCTCCCGTTCCCGTAGGAATACAGGGATAAAAGTAGCTTATGTGTTAATCTAGGGTATCAGCTAACTCCATACCAAATTTTATTAAAATCCATGCAGTAGTTTTTACGTGAAAGAGTAACAAATATCCATCCATCCATCTATCCATACTCACAAACTTTCGTGTTTATAATATTAATAGGATTGCATCGATGTTGGGTTACAACTCCAACCTTCTTAATCAATTCCATATCTTAGTATCCTACTAATATTATAAATGAAGAATTTTATGTGGATGTGTTTGTTATTTTTTCACACAAAAAGTACTGAATGGATTTTAATGAAACTTAACAGTTATACTCGTATGCAACTGTAGGTACATAATAATAATTTATAAAGGTATTTTGTATATTGTACTCAATATAACAAAAGAAATTCATATAACATATAACAAAAGCAGATGGCAGAATTTCATTAGACTTTTTGTAAAGTCTAATAAAATTCTGCCATCTGCGAGATATTTCGCCTACAAAATACATAAGAGTTACACGTTACGAATATGTGAACAAAACCACGTAGCTAGTTGTTCAATATAACCGTGTTTCTGACCTAAAGAACCCATACAACCATGGAGAACGCCCTATGACTGACGACTTTAACTGCGGTAGGAATTGTGTAAAAAGTATATGTTAAGGTAGCAAATAGGTAGTAAATATTAACATTAAGAACGCGGTTAATACAACTCTAAAACTACGAGAACTTGGAAGTGGCCAGCCAACCTGACGTCAAGATGGCGTTTCACTTTATTTCATTGATATATTTCTTTGTGAAAAGGTACCAAATATTTTACTTTAGGTAGTAAATAATAGCAAATAGGTATTAAATAGTGCACATGGTTTTAAGGACATCTCACTTAGTCCAGTCATTCTGACGGTCACTTGTTTCAAGCGACGTAAGAATAACGACGAAACGACATCGTCGTGGATGTAAACTTCTGGCCTCTGGACGTGGTGTTCCGTCGCTTCCGCGGATAAGTTCCACAAGATAATTAATGCTAATAATTAATACTTCTCAAAGTATTAGTTTTAGTTAAGTAATAATGTATGTATGTATGTGTGTTATTATTTTCCATAAACAGATTTTAAGCTACATTCTATTTATTTACGTAAAATAGTATTTATTTAATATAATAAATGTTAATTATCCTTCACTTGTCCCCAAAGGTTCATTTGAAAATCAGCGTCAGGCAGCATCTCAGTATCTGTCAGCATTACCGCTGAAATGAACCTTTTGACGCAGCCGTAAGAAATGCCATTTTTGTGTCTCTTTTTTTTTGTTATTATTGTTTTTTACTATGCGTTATCCAGCTGTCGCCAATATATTTTCTTTCTTTCTTTCTTATAAAAATATGTATTTTTAGGTTATGTTATTGGTATAAAAATATATGATAATAACTTGTATAATTGAGTAACGAGATAGCGCGAAACATTTCCTAAAGACTACAAACTAAGCCGCCACCGCATGCGTAACGTCTTGAGTGGAGACCGCGACTTGACGAACGTAGTGTAGGACGCCCTCCGCCGAGGTGAGATGACGACCTGAGAAAGACTGGTGCCAGATGCTTAATACGGCAAGCGGAAGATATGGCACTGTGGCGCGCATTAGAGGAGGCCTTTGTCTATCATCATCATCATAAGCCCACAGTTGTCTCTGTGGATTGAAGAAAATAATGAAAAACTTAACTAAGCCATAAATTAAATCATGATCATGGGTTCGATTCTTACCGTTTTTACCTTCTAGAATTTCTTACTAGTAGCACAGCTGGTCGTGTATGGTAATAGGCTCTCCCCTATTACATGACACCTATATGTAACTAGCGATGTGAAGGGTATTAAAGATACACCCCTGCCTAACCTTTCAAGGAATAGAGCCGTGAAGTTAGGTTTTACCCATAGGTACGGATTATTTTTGACTCTCAACTACAAAAAAACAAAATATATCCCAGTATTTAATTTTTTTAAGGTGTGTTAATCGTAAGTTCTTAGACCAATTTTCTCGCGAGTATGTGTATGTGTATAATTATATGCCTACATTTCTGTTAAACAGCTATCACATAAAACTTCACCCTTTACTTATAAACCTTGTTTGGTAATTAAAGTAGATATCAAATAACGTAAATCCAATGAAATGAGTTTTAAGAACGTTAATTTCAAAGGTGAGTTGATCATAAGCACATAAGATTACGCTTAATACCTTATTAAAACTACCTTATCTGCATGGGTGGGCTAATTATCAACAATACTAGCGACCGATCCTAGGTTCGCTCGGGTACTTAAATTTTTTTTGAGATGTTCAAATCTATAAATATCCTAATTTACGGGTACATTTTCCATTAAAAAATCGGCCATACAAGCCTTGTCCTACACATGCCTTGTCCTGTTTATTGGGAAGGCATCTTACCAACCGCCTATTATAAATCAATTATAGATACTTATTTCTTTGAGTAACTAACAGCTAGAACACAGATAGTAATTTATTTATTTATTTATTTTATTTCCCATACAAAAACTGTCAAAGTTGTCAAATATTCGTTAGTTATTAAATATTATAATGTCTGGTTATAAGTCGCTAACGACACGAAAAAGAAGATTCGATATGTAAAGTAAAAAATAACCTACGTTTGGAGATTTTAGGGTCTTAAGCTTTAATTTTCTATTTTTAGCTCTCTATATCACAGGATTGTGTTTATTTTCGCCATAATACTTGTAACCATTTGACTTTCATTTGACCTCTAAATGACATCAATGTAGCCTGAACAAACTACGTCCTTCGTGTTTCTCAGAAAAATTAAAAAAAAACTGCTGTTAGTATAAAAATCGTATTTGTCATTAGTGTTAAGGGGCCGTGCATAAAATTCCCTCGCTGGAGTTTAGGTAACATCAATGCGATGCTATATTTGTGTGTACCGTTCACGAACACACGCGTAAAGCTCGAGCGTAGTGATCGCTTAAACTGTTTTAATATTTTATATCATATTTTGAGTTTCTAAGTAAATTAAGAGAATTGAGAAATAAATCTCCGGAATTTTTGTGTATACATATTTGTTTACTATGTTGGTACACATGTTAAAGTACACAAGTTAAAAAATAGTACGAATATATAATAAACTGAAGATTAATATGTTACTTTTAAAATTTCTTAAAAGTGATTCAAACAATAGAAAAAAAAATACTGATTAGTCTTGAAATTTCCGGAAAGTAACGACATTGAATTTTTTTTTTCCGTATGTTGTAGTAAAACTTAAAAAAGTGGTTCCCTCACGTGCAAGTAGACTATATACAGGTGTAGGTAAGATTTTTTAATTTTCAAAATCTATTGCAGTTTCTTGTAACTAAATGATCAAACGTCAGTCTCGCGTCATTTTTTGGAAAACATGTGGGTGAATTTTAGTGATTTTCCAATAATACGTAATTTATTTCCAAAATTTAATTCCTCAACATGCAAAGCAAGGAATTCGTCTTTTCAAATCACAAATAGGATTGTATAAATTCTTCTTCTCTTTCTCACAAATAATGATTACAGTTGATCAAAATCAGTCGATTTCAGGCACGGCCCCTTAAAAGAAAAAAAAGACTGAAAGCTATTCAGTCTACGAAATGACGTCATCTTAAATAATACTTTAAAGTATAATTAAAAAAAAACTGTTACATGGAAAAAAAAAAACTTAAAATTAGTGACTTGAAGATAAATGTTTTACGAAATAAAAATATTAAAAAAATACTTGCGTACCGAATTAAAGCAACAAACAGTAGACGGTTAACAGAAAGTAAAACTCTCGGATAGAAAATTTTGTGTCATTTCAGTAATCTTTAAAGAATATTACAGGTAAGACAGGGGACTCGTAGAAGAGTAGAAATAACCAAACGGTTTACGCAGCGGTTGCCAAGGTTTGCCCTATATGGGTGGGACCACCTATTCAGTAACTCATTGATCATCCGTAAACTTATTACAGTCGCTTTGGGGAGGCAGGAACCCGAATTAAATAATCTCGCCTTATGTTATCGTGTAACTGGGTTGTGGTCAAAAAGGCCGTAGCTCTAAGTAAAACACTGATATCCAACTGCATGAAGTTATACTGGAAGCCAAAACCCACACTCAAAAAAAAAAATGGCCGTTAAAGTTCCAAAATCCCTTTGTCGATTTTTTTTTGTGCACCTGACGTAGCTTTTAGGCCATGCGTTCGCGGAAAGCCTAACGCGACGATCAATTTTTTTTTGTCGAACGCAATTTTACGACTTTTTGTCACTGCGCAAACGTTCTTTTGAACGTAACGTAATATTTTTTATTTTTTTTTGTGCAATTTGACGTAGCCACATAAGCAAACTAACGCAGAAACAGATGACATTTAGTATTTTGTCACTTCGTTAACTTGACATTTGTGCCTACGACAAAACACTCTAATATGAAAAGTTGTTCAACTGACAAAATTACTGTACGAAATTTTATTTTGTGCTTCTGACATAGTTTTTAAATCGTGCGTTCAGGTAAACATTTACATGACGACAAAGTTTTTCTTTGCAACGGCTTTTTGTTACTGCGTTGATGCTACTTCACACGTAGCGTCAAGTTTTTTTTTTACTAAGTACGACATAAAAGCCTAAACAATCCGTTAAAAGCGTAATATAAGTAAACTGTAACGGGGAAACAGAGCAAATTTATTGCTTTGTTGCTCTATTAGCTTAGCTTGCCATTCCGTCTATGGCAAAACACAAGTATTTCACAAAGGCCTTTGTCAAAATGTTAAATAAGTAGGTACCTACCCACCAAAAACAAATTTCACAAAGGCCTTTGTCATAATTTTAGGTACAGCAACGCAGCGTACTGTACTAAAGTACTGTTGTGACTTCGTATATGTTAATTGGCAACATTGAAGTTTGAACAACACGAATTTAAACGACACGACAATAGCACATTGTCAAATGTCAAATCGTTCACTGTTTACAGACGAGCGACACGAGTCAGAACTCGACGACTGAGACAGTGAGACGACTCCATCATTGCATTCCAGTTCCACACTTTGAAACACAGAGTATTTTTAGTAATTATTACCTAAGTTGCATTCATTTTCATTCGGTCGTACTCAGCAAGTCAGCAGAGCAGCACGCGTTTTTATATTTAATTTGTGTTTACCCCACTGCATGTCTTCAAAAAAAGTTAAAAAAGTAATGTACCTATTATCACCTAAAACGTTGGTATAAAACAGTTAAAACAGTAAAACCAGTGAGTGTAAATATGTCTTCTTCGGAACTACTTAAGTTTTTACGAAAAGCTGGATTGGAGCATCTGTATCACGGGAAAACTTAAATAGGAAAACGTGTTAGAATAAAACATATTTTTTTTTGCTCAACTGTGTGCTATCGGATTGCACACAACATAGTTGCTCGCGATTTCCGATAAATAAATTCAGTGTCTGAGATTTTGTTTAAAGGATTAATAATTGCTTTCAACATATGTTTTTTTAAAGATTCAGTCTATTGATTAGTTATACCGTTAGGGGTCGATACGGTACCTACTGTAAATACTGGTCGACGTGATATCGTGCATGTACATTTCGTATCTCTATTCGATTTTACTTGCATTACGTACTCTTAAGGAGATAATAGTGATTAGTGTTACCAAGTGTAACTAATCATCCGACTTCAATATGGATCATCTCTGTCTTCTATTTCATAACATCACAAATTGTTAAAGACCTATGTTTGTACTCATTAATATAGACTAAATTGACTGTGTTTAAATAATTTTATTGTAATGTTAGGTCTTCCAAAATATTAGACCCTTCTGTTTTTATTGTTCATTCTCTATCTAAGTATAATATTTGTTTATGTAAAGGTACGTTGTGGTTTAAAAGAAGATGTAGTAACAAAAATTGAAAAGAGTATGCTTAGATGGTTTGGTCACGTTGAAAGGATGGATGAAAAGCGACTAACGAAAGGTATTTACAAGGCAGATGTAAGTGGGAACGCCGGGAGGGGACGCCCTAGAAGGACATACATAGACCTTATTGGTGAGGTTCTTCAGAAAGGTCAGGTGCGTAGTACTCGCAACCGGCGTGTGTGTATGACAACATGTATGAGTGTAAACGAAGCAAAAGAAGTATGTAAGAATCGTAGCATATGGCGCTCTGTAGTTTCTGCCTACCCCCATGGGAAAAAGGCGTGAGTTTATGTATGTATGTATGTATGTAAGTGTTAAGGGTAGACGCGTACACTTGGTCTTTCTTATGTTTAATGACATTTCTTTAATAATTAATATAATTGTATTTAAACTGTCTAAGTGTTTTCATTTATTTTGCAGGTCTCCTATCACGACGATGGCGTGATAATGCGTAACACTGTGGCCACGACAAGTTCAGGAAAACCCAGTGACGTCTTTTCGAACTTTCGAACTTTGTCGTGGTGACAGAATAATATATACCTTATACGTAGTGACAAAGGTTAACTGTTGACAGACAATGTACCTGTGTGATAGGGACATATTACCTTAGACATAGGGACAAAGGCAAAACTGCACCAAACGAAGCGTCAGAGGTACATTTTCGAAGTGACGACGCACCTTAGACATGGAGACAATGTACCTTTGTGATAGAGACATATTACCCTAGACGTAGGGACAAAGTCACAACTGCACCAAACGAAGCGTCAGACGCACATTGTCGAAGTAACGACGCACCTTAGACATGGAGTCAATGTACCTTTGTGATAGGGACATATTACCTTAAACGTAGGGACAAAGGCACAACTGCACCAAACGAAGCTCAGAGGTACATTGTCGAAGTGACAATACAGTAAAAACACATCGTTATTAAACCTTTAACAAATTAACAATACCCCAAATACGAAGGAACAAAGTTACCTATCGATGCTTTACTCATCATTTATTGCATTGTCATGTGAACAATGTCAAAGTTTACAGCGCTAATACGAGGCGACAATATATCGTGTCTAAGTTCCTTTGTCGGTGACTTGGTTAAGTGTTCAAATTTCCTCTGACGCGGGATCTGAGGCCTTTAGACGGCTCCCATTTGTTAAGGGTTTTTGGTCGCCACGTTTAGAATTTTCTTTGAGTGCAGATAAGACTATTTAAGTGACACCTTAATATTGTTTAAACTAAAAGTTACATGTAGCTTAAATAACTATTAAATGAGTAAATGCCCTACAGCGGAAACATAACAAAACTCTTACCAAATAACTTAAACTTATCATGATTTAATCCGTCACGATTGTGAGTTTACTACCTCACATCTGAACCAACGTGCATTTCGCTTAAATTTCCTCTGCAACAAACTGTAATATCATTAATATCATCTTCCGCGAATAAAGACTTGTCTTCACGGGTTTAATTAAGTGTTTGCGCAAACTGTTCAAGTTTCATTTGAGCGTTGGAGGGTTCACGCTAAGGTTGCACATACCCGTCATACACTAGACGAACTAATGTCCGATAAAGACCAAGAGTCTGTTGTGAAATATGTTCATGTTCGTACGTACGTCGCAAAGACTCGCACTGACCCTACCAAAGCCAGTTCTACGTGTGGCATTTGATGAAACTAATAAAATAGATATAGTAATCAAGTTAAAGCTTCTGCATTCATTTAATATCCACGTAATCGCACACTTATTGATTTTAATGTTGTAGGGCGTATGATAGATTTAAAGGTTAATGTGACTTAAGGTAAATTCTTGATTTCTATAAGCAATTCGCTATGTAAAGTATTTATCAGGTGTATTTTTTATATTTTTATTTCGTAAAACATTTAATTTTAAGCCACTAATTGGAATCTTTTATTTTCCAAGTAACAGTATTTTTTTTAATTATGTTTTAAAATATTATTCGTGGTGACGTCATTTCGTAGACTGAATAATAGCTTTAGGTCTTTACAAAAACACTAATAGATAACTTCAAACTTGACATTGTCATCAGTTGACACTTGACAGATACGATTTTTAGACTAACAATAGTTTTTTTTTTTAATTTATCAAATTAAAGTAGTCTGTTCAGACTACATAATGACGTCATTTAGAGTCTAAATACTGATAAAAATTCTTTGAATAATATTTTGTGTCTGAGTACATTCGGCATAATTAATAAATAGGAATTCGCAAAATTAATGGGGATTGTAAGGGTAAATTATTTAAGTACAAACTCCAATGGACACTCAATACACACAGGTATGGCATGGCAGTTTTTCTATGATATTTCTTCGCATGTCCTCTTTATAGGTATCTTAAATTTCTTTTGTAGAAACTAAAGAAGAACGTTGCTACGATACATACATACTTGTTTTACAGTAATAAATAAACCGGTCTAATACACTCATAACATACGTAACTGTAGCACCCACACTCAGATTAAGCCGGTTATTAAGTATATAGAATAGAATATAACAAAATAAAATACACTTGATTGTACACAATGAAAACTTACAAATTATAAAAATAATTCCCATATAATTGGAGGGCAACCCTATCGCCGACACGGGAATCGAATTCAGACCCCATGCTCGGTAGCAACACCAATCATTAAACCAGCGAGGCAGTCATATATTTATTTTTCAACATAGGTTAAAGTAATTAATGATAAGGATAAATACAAAATTAAAACAAAGAAATATCAAACTAAAACTATTACAAGTAACGACACTTAACACATTTATGAATCTCAGTACTTCTGAAAAATATATTAATCGTACTGCCAAACGTTGGGTGAAGTGAGCTCAAAGTAAAGTGTCAACCCTAATCAACACGGAACAACTCCACAAAGATGGCAGCTCATCACACCTTCCCTTGAATTCCATTTTCACGGAAACATTTCTACAGAAAAACACTGTTCAGTCAGTCAGTCATGTATGAACGCGAGTCGCGAGTAATACGCAACATATATTTTACAGAATAGTAAAAATATTGTAGGTATAAGCTTTAAATATAAATGTATAATAATAAATAAGTAGTAATAAGTAAGTATGATGATACATTGTTACGTCTAGGTGTGCCTCTCACCATCAAACGTAAAAGTTTGGCGAGTTTAGAACTAAGGAAAACCTGAAATGTACAGACGCCAGCACATCAAGTTACACCAATGTGTCAAATTCTTCCAATTGAATATGAACCTTATTCTGTTTGCCATAAAGTTGAAAAACGATCAAAGAAATTTGACACATTGGGGTAACTTGACGTGCTGGCGTCTGTACATTGCATTTGTATGTTTGTAATAACAGCTTTGGTTACGTTAGCTAATTTCTACATTTCTTGTATGCCTATAATATTTTAATATACAGATATATTAAAATATATTATTATAAAATAAATACATTAAAAAATCGTTCTGAAAAACAACGTGAAACGTGGTTCGAAGATCGACGGAACCGTTGTAACTGGTTTGAACATTCCATTTTCTTGCCTAATTCATTGTTCAGTTTTATTGTTTCTTTTAGTAAGTTATGGAAGGAACTATGAAGGATCTTGTTAAAAAGCGTAGCATTATAAAGGGGAGACTAACAAAATGTAAAGACTATGTAAATGTTTTAACGCAGGTAGGCGCAAATAAATTGACTAGTATTCAAGTGAGAGAATTATCGTTACGGGTTGACAAATTTCAAGAATTGTTATCAGAGTTCAATGAAATTCAATCGGAGTTAGAATTACTGTCACCAAGTGAGGATGAGCAGTTGACAGAGCGGGAATTTGTTGAGTCACAATTTTTTTCTCTTCTTTCCACAGCTAAAGAGTTAATTGAATTTGCTAATTTAGAGAAAAAATCAGTGAATGGTGAAAGCATATCGAGCCAATGTTCACATTCCATGAATTCTATAAAATTACCCACAATAAATTTACCGAAGTTTGATGGGAACTATTTAAAGTGGTTGGAGTACAGGGATACTTTTGATTCCCTTATTAATAAAAATGATTCGATTCCATTAATTAATAAATATCACTATCTCAGATCAAGCTTGGAAAATAGTGCCGCTGTCGTTATAAGATCAATTGAGTTTACCGCTGATAATTATAGAAATGCCTGGCAAATTTTATGTGACCGTTATAACAGCAAAAATATTTTGATAAATAACCACCTTAAGTCGTTATTAAGTATCGATCCTATTGTGAAAGAATCATTTAAAGCATTGCGCTATTTAATTGATCACATATCTAAAAACTTGAGTTCTTTGCACACTTTGGGGCGTCCTACTGAACAGTGGGATGATTTATTAATATTTATAGTCTCAGCAAGGTTGGATCCCGTCACTAGTATGAAATGGGAGGAATATAAAAATAGTTTATCGGATTTACCGACACTCAATATTTTTTTCTCATTTTTACGCAACCGAGCGGACATCTTGGAAACTACCCACTATAACAGATATGATAAACATGAACATAATAAATCGAACTCTCAAAATAATAAATCGGTGAGATCTTTCTTAGCAGCTTCGGATTCGGACACGGAAAGGAAGGATCATAAATATCAATGCGTAATTTGTAATCAAAATCATTTTGTTTATAAATGTTCGAAGTTCAAGGAAATGAACAACGATGATAGGATTCGCGAAGTAACCAAGTTAAAACTATGCACTAAATGCTTACGTAGTGGGCATAATAGTCATCAGTGTCGTTTGAAAAGTTCATGCCAGGTATGTAAAGGGAAACACAACACTTTGATACATAGAAATGACACTAATACGAGCGAAGAGCAAAGCGCAAGCGCACATAGTCCACCGGTTACATTATCGGCCACAACGATGACTCATACGTTGTTATGTACGGCGCAGGTGGAGATCGTTAACGAGTCAAACAATAGAAAGGTTATGGCTCGTGCACTGTTAGATACTGGAAGTCAATCGTCATTTTTAACAGATGTTCTGAGAGAGAAATTAGGGTTCAATAAAACCTCTAGTGAAACCTTTAAGGTTTGTGGACTTAATGATATTAAAACTAACATTTTAGGAAAGTGTATCGTAAAAATAAATTCTCATTCAAGTACCTATAGTACTCGGGTCTCCTGTTTATTGGTGCCAACGATAACAGGTATTTTACCTAGCGTCGAAATAGACGTCCGAGAATTAGATATCCCATGCGGTATACAACTCGCGGATCCAAAGTTTTACCAGCCTTCCAATATAGATATACTGTTGGGGGCTGACATATTTTGGAATATTATTGGAACAAATCAAATTAAGCTAGGGTCTAATAAGCCAACTTTACAAGAATCACAATTAGGGTGGTTGATAGCCGGTCCAGTCGGTATCAGTCAATCCAAGTCTAAGGTCTATTGTTATTTCAATCATTTTTCGAATCTTGATAATTCCCTTAAGAAATTTTGGGAGATTGAAGAACTACCTGCAGAGACAAAAACATATTCATTAGAGGAACAGTTTTGCGAAAATGACTTTATAGAAAACACGAGCCGCTTACCTGACGGTCGGTTTTGTGTACGTATGCCACTAAAAGAACCCGAAACTAATCTCGGAGATTCGTATTATCTGGCTAAGAAACGTTTTTTGAATTTAGAATTAAAATTAAATAGAAATCCAAAACTTAAGGAGTCATACACTCAATTTATAGATGAATATAAAGAATTAGGTCATTTAAGTGAAGTAAATGGTCTAGAGTTTGGCAACTATCTTCCACATCACTGCGTAATTCGCGAGAAGAGTGAAACGACAAAGTTGAGGGTGGTATTCGACGCCTCGGCCAAGACTTCTTCTGGTAAGTCATTAAATGACATACAGGCTGTAGGTCCAGTTGTACAGTCCGACTTAATTTCAATTTTGATACGTTTCCGCGGGCATAGGTTTGTTCTCTTAGGAGACATTGAGAAAATGTACCGACAAACGGCCTTGCATACTTCTCAACGTCACCTTCAGTTAATTCTGTGGAGGGATTCATCTCATACGGAACCCGATGATAATAATGATTTAAAAGTTTTACAATTAAATACAGTAACATATGGATTGGCCAGCGCTCCATTTCTGAGTACCAGATGTTTATTACAACTGGCTAAAGAATGTAATGACGACACTATCGCGAACATTATTAAAAGTGACTTTTATATAGATGATTTGAATACGGGAGCGGAAAGTGAAAGTGAATTGCAGCACATTTATAAAAATATTAAGGAAATTCTAGATTCAGCATGCTTCCCTTTAAGAAAGATTCGTACTAACTGTTTACAAGCATTTGCTGTTGATGAAACTATGCTCGACCCGGTAGATTTAACAAAAGAATCCAGTGTGCTAGGTTTGAATTATTCTCCAAAATTAGATATTATTGGGTTTCCCTCAAAGATCGAATCGCCACCGGAAATTATTACGAAAAAGGTCGTTATAGCTACTATTTGTAAAATATTTGATCCTTTAGGATTAATTTGTGCATGCATTATTAAGGCTAAAATCTTTTTGCAACAGTTATGGGTTATCAAGCTAAACTGGGAGGAGTCTTTACCACAAACTCAATTAGAAATATGGTTAAAATTCATTGCTAATTTGCACTTCCTTTCTAATATTAAAATTAGTAGAAATGTTCTTTGCGATTTCCCTATATGTATAGAACTACATTGCTTTGTCGATGCGTCACAGAAAGCGTATGCCGCATGTGTATACTTACGATCAATAAACGATAAAAACGAGGTTACTGTAAGACTTTTGTGCGCAAAGGCAAGGGTTGCGCCCTTAAAGCCTATGACTATACCAAAATTAGAATTACTGGGTTGTTTGCTGGGGGCTAAATTATCTAATAAAATTCTTCAGTCATTTCGATTCAATATAAATTGTAAAACCATTTGGACTGATTCAACAGTGGTTTTAGGATGGTTAAAAACAGATGTGAGAAATCTAAAAATGTTTGTCTGCAACAGGGTAAATGAAATTAATGAGTTAACTAATGGTTTTGAACACCGACATGTACCTACAAATATGAACCCAGCTGACTTGGCCTCAAGGGGAGTTGAACCCCAAGATCTATCATCTTCTTCCTTGTGGTGGGAAGGTCCTTCTTTCCTAAAGAAAGAACGTTTAGAATGGCCACAAAATTCAATTGTAGCTAAAATATTACCAGAGTTGAAGGTACATTCATTATTATCTGCAGCAAATAATCCTACCGACAAAACGTTATTTATAGATTTTAATAAGCATTCCAATTTCATTAAGTTAAGTAGAATATTTGCATATGTTCTACGTTTTGTCAATAACTGTAATAAAAATAAACAAAAGTACTCAGGCCCTATAAACTCAGACGAAATAAATAATTCAAATATGTTTTTAATTAAAATTAGTCAATTACAATCATTTTCTTTCGAAATTGAGTTACTTAAACAAGGAAAAACACTACCACGAAAAAATAAATTATTACAATTAACTCCATTTATAGATTCGAATGACATTGTTCGAGTGGGTGGTCGTTTAGAAAACTCCAATTATAATTTCGACAAGAAACACCCTATACTATTGAATTCAAAACATCATTTAACTAAGATACTAATGATAAGTGAACATATACGTTTGTTTCACGCAGGTCAACAGCTACTGTTAGCGTCAGTGCGTGATAAGTACTGGCCCATTGGAGGGAGATGCCTAGCGCGGCAAGTAGTTAGACAGTGTATTGTTTGCGTTCGATTGCGAGCAAATACCTTACAACCAATAATGGGTCATTTGCCTGAAGCGCGTACTAACGCTTGTTTCCCGTTCTACTCGTGCGGAGTTGACTTTGCTGGACCTTTTATGATAAGTAACCGTAAAGGTCGTGGTAACCGAATTAGTAAATGTTATCTATGTTTATTTGTATGCCTTAGTACCAAGGCAATTCACTTGGAACTTGTAAGTGACCTGAGTACTCAAGCTTTTATTTTATGCCTAAGACGATTCATATCACGCAGGGGAAAATGTCATGAGATCTTTTGCGACAACGGTAGGAATTTCGTAGGAGCTAACAATGAATTAGGTAAGCTGCTTCGATCCAGCCGTCAGTCTATCAGTGATTATGCCTCTTCTGAAGGTATCAAATTTGTATTCAGCCCCGCTTATTCTCCCCACTTCGGTGGAATATTTGAGGCTGGAATTAAATCAGCTAAGTTTCATCTGAAACGTGTAGCAGGAAGTGCTGCTTTGACGTTTGAGGAGCTAGCAACGCTGTTTACACAGATTGAAGCAATCCTAAATTCACGCCCGCTGACTCCTCTCTCGTCCAATTGTACTGATCCTTCTCCTCTGACTCCAGGCCACTTTCTAATTGGGAGACCACTGATGTCTGTCCCAACGAAGCCCATCACTGCTACTAGACCCAACAGATACGAGCTCCTAGAGAAAATAAGGCAGCACTTCTGGGAGAGATGGCGCCAGGAGTACATCTCTGAGCTGCAGCAGCGCACCAAGTGGCGCACTGGACAGCAAGGGCTCACCTGCGGTGACGTGGTGCTACTGAAGGAAGACAACTTACCGCCACTACAATGGCGGCTGGGGCGCGTGTCTCGCCTCTATCCAGGGGCCGACGGCGTCAGCAGGGTAGCTGACGTCACTACTTCAAAGGGCATTATACGAAGGGCGATCAACAGACTATGTCCTTTGCCAACTTCACAATCCAAAGATGACAACGAAGCGGAGCGGGCCGCATCCAGGTCCCCTTCCTCGTCTACTTCTTGAAAGCTATGGCTTTCAACGCGCCGGAGGATGTTCACGCATCATACGCGTGAACGAGCAGCGACGGGGGACGCGGGAGGAGAGGTCTCAGCTGATCGGGTCGGCGGCCGCGCCGCGCACTCTCGCCGACAGCTTCGGACAGCAACGCACGCCTAGTACCTATCTACCGTGCAATTTAAATTCATATTGTAACCGATTTCTGTACCAAATACAATCTATATTCAAGCGGAGTCACATTTTATTTAAATATATTCAACATCATCAATAAAATAAGTGTACGTCTTTTTCCGGTATTCCCACGCTTACCTATAATATTAGGTAAAAAGCTAAGTATACATTGCATAGAAGACTGAAAACATTGGCATACAAGAAATGTAGAAATTAGCAAACGTAACCAAAGCTGTTATTACAAACATACAAATGCAATGTACATTTCAGGTTCGTTTAAAATAACTAATTTGCTAATTAAAAACGTTTAACGAAGCGTAAGTGGTAGCAAATTGTGGCTAAGTTAGTAGATACATATAGCTATTCAAAGTACCGACAACTACACCTAGTTGTTATTGTTGTATTGTAAAAACTGGTACATTCCTTTCGCTCGGGCTGAGTGACAGCTAAATAGCAAGCACTAGTGCGTGCCCAAGCGCATGTGACATAACCCTCCAATATGGCAGCTATCGCATATGACTCAAAGTGTAATATAATATTATGGTAGATAAATTTTATTGTCATCATATAATAAAACAAAAATCATGGAGATCTTTCCAGATTACTTCTACGTCACTGTAATAACCGCCAATTGCAGTCTCGCAAAAAAATACTTTTTCGATAGCAATTTTCTATTACCTCGGAACATGAAGCCTTCAGCTGTTTGATAGTCTTTCTAAATAACCATATAATAATATAGTAAACAAAAGTGTACTATATAGTTAATAATCTGGCGTTGCTAAATTAGGCAAATGCGCAGGCTAGTGAAATCATGAATATTTTGAGAAAATTCTTAAACTCTACGATTTCGGGATGAAAAATATATTTGTGATCAATTATGCATCATATGTTTCGCAACGTGTGAAAATTACGTCACTTTTAAGACCCGTCGAGACCTTTGCACTACCAACTTAACCAGTATTACTTCGTACTTATTCTAAGATTGTATAATTCTTTTTGCCATACTTTCTAGCAGAAATTAGTTGACCGAAAGTCAGGTCATATCACGTTTTGTCATTTGCAATTTCATAACTGTGGTAGTAATGAGACAGCATAACTTCAAGTTACAGCATATAGTTGACTCTCAGCTGGAATATTATAAACTTAGAATGTTTATTTTTCTAACGGTGTTCATTGTGTTTAGCTTATTTTTTAACCGACTTTCAAAAAAGGAGGAGGTTCTATGTTCGTGTGTATGTATTTTTTTTTTTTTTATTTTTTTTTATTTTTTTTTATGTATGTTACCTGATTTCTCCGCCATTTGTGGACCGATTCTCGAAATTATTTTTTTGTTTGAAAGAGTAGACTCCTGAGGCAGTCCCATTTTAATTTGGTGAAGATCTGGTGCTGATCTTCGGAGATATACAACGGAACTCTTCAAAAATAGACGGCAAATCTATCGTGATTGCTGGAATCGCTTGGATGTTTATTGTTTATACAACATCATGACGTATCATCAAGCCTGTATGCTCAGAGGGGTAGGCAGATGTGTTCAATATACCTAGATTTCGACAGTTAGGTATGTTAAGTTTCATTTATTAGGGTTAGGTGGATAACCCTATTATAATGACATGTATTGTTAACAATTAACAATATAAAATGAATTCATGGCAAATGTTTGTATGGGAACAACTAAAAATGGAAAAATAAAAAACTTTTTTGCAAAAAATAAAACCGACTTCAAAAATAACACTAAACGGTGTAAAATAACTCTAAATTCGGAAGTCGGTGGCCCATCAAGAATAAGACAAAAGTACCAAAGCCACAGACTTCCTAATTTAGAGTTATTTTACACCGTTTAGTGTTATTTTTGAAGTCGGTTTTATTTTTTGCAAAAAAGTTTATTGATCAACATCAATAGTAAATTGAACTCATCAAACATATGGAACAATACCTGTATAGGTACCTATTATTCCATTAGAATTGATAAAAAAGCGGTAATTTAAAAACTGAAAAACCCGATTGCTTTTCTGAGTATTCATGAAAAAGCCCTAAAACAAAAAAAGTCGTTGTACCCGAAATTGTAGCAGTCGGGACCCATTCTAGGAAGTCAGCCGTCTAGTCAGTAGATTGGAGTAATCTGCAATGTAATACCTACTCGTAGGTATGTAGTCTCAATTCACTAAGCCTCCATTGCTAGAATGTAGAATGGGCCCCGACTGCTACAATTTCGGGCACAACGACTTTCTTGTTTTAGGGCTTTTCTTAAACACTCAGCAAAGCAGTCAGATTTTTTAGTTTTTAAATACAGGTTTTTATTTTTTTTTTATTTCTTTCTTTATTTTGCTTTTTTATTTCTATATCACTTTCACAGTCATTAAGAATCCAACGACAATATTATTCTCAAGCTTAAATCCATTGAGCCGTTCAGGCTGCAGAGCGAGCCAAACATTTATACATACTCTCGAAAAACATAACCCTCCTTCTGGCGCAGTCAAGTAAAAAGTTTATTAGTGTAGACCGGCAACGGTATCAACTCGCCTAGGATGTTATATTTTCCAGAAAAAACTATACAGATACTGCTGTAGGTACATTTCGAAGCTATAGGACTGGATTTAGGGAGAGAACTTTTAATAAATTTTATAACATGTTTATTTAAAATCAAACATACAAAGATAAGTTAATTACTATGGTAAGATATTTACAAAAGTATAAAAATATAATTGAACACATATCTTGTTGGTTGTATCGCAAAAAGGAAATTAGATGAAGGATAATTTTAATAATTTAATGGAACCCTATCTATCCGTTATTTATCTCAAGTCTTTTATATTGAGTTCCACAAAATGATAAAAACTATCTTAAAGAGTTTTGTTTTATATCTCCAACCGTACGGCAGCAATAGACTATGGGCAACTATTTGAGAATCAGACACATTGTAGTTGCTCTAAAGAGCTCATTGATATGATCATGTTATTAGCTTCAAGATCGAGTCTTTTAAATTGAATCCAGTTCTAAACAAAAATATCGACCTGGAAACTAATAGCATACCTAGTAATTATCTGACATATTGAGTATTATATTATTATCTAGCAAAATAACAATTCGTCTTTAGGTATTCTAAACTTAAAGCCTACGAACACAATATGTGAATACTGCATACGGCTATGAATACATTATGTTATCATCCAATCACGAATCACGCTTGCTCCTGATATTTGAGGTCGTTTATTGTGTGATTGGATAACAAGTCATAATATTTTGTATGTGTCATAATGTATGTGATAGGCGATCTAGTCTTAAAATATATGGCATTTGGAGGTCCTGCCATCAGAACGTTCACGGTATCAACACTCGAGAGTCACTAAGAGTCACTTTACTGCGGGTAGTAAGAACCTTTGTAGTCATGGGCTTCTCTGTCTTGCTGTTGTTTGGCAGCTGCTTCAGGGTTGTTCTTAGCTTCAAGGGCATCACGTTCCTAAAAATAGCATATTTTGTGGTTAATAACACTGGTAAAAGTATCGATTTTAACGTTTATAGTTGTGTGTCCTATTTAAATAGCCTGGGAATCATATATTTTGTACCATACCAATAAGCAACCTAAAACAGTTTCATTTGGTTTTAGTAACAAAGTCTATCCATAGATACGATAGGGTGGGAGTTGCGGTAAGAGACAAAAAAAATCGTTGTATTTGTGGCTCCGAGTGTTTGGGTTATAATTGTTCCGGTAGTTGATAAGGCATGTCTGTCTTTCTATAATATTTAAGAGACCCATCAGATATTATTACCTTCTTAAAACAAGACGTTAAACTATTTCCGGCGAAAGTTCAGCAATATAATATATTTACCTAAGTCTTTACTAGATATTTCATAACAAAAACATATTACTTACAGCGTTAGCTTTGATTCCAGCGTAGATCAAGTCAAGTCCTTTCTGGATTTCAGGGGAGACGGGAGGAGGGGTAGGGATATGGTCGCCCTTGACCCTGAATCCGAATTCGTCAGCAGTGTACTCAACGGTGATGACCTGACCATCAGGAGCGGTGTAGGAGTACGAGCCTTGCTGAACCAGCGCATTCTGGTCTTCTCCGAAGGGCCTCAGGAAACCTTGCTCGGAAGCATGGATATTGTTGCCGGTCTCGTAACTGGAAATAGTTTAAAACATTAAATTAGATCTTGAAAACCAAATAAGTATGAACGTTGGGTCTGAAATGAATAAAAGTCTAAATTAAAAATTATACGAAAAAATCCAAATGAGTATTAAAATGAATCAAGACTTTCTGCAAAAGTATGGAGTTCATAAATTAATGCTGTTCATAACCAATAAATTTTGTTAAGTAATACTGAATAATTTATTCATGTTTACTTAAGTTTATAAGTATGCGTAATCTTCGAGATGGTAAAAGTGACGGGTCAAGGTTAGACATTTGAAGAGCGTATGAAGAGCGTATATAAAAAGAATAATGACACCGACTAAAAGGCGAGAGTGTGCTTAGTCGTGATGATACCGCAAATTATAGACACATCTAAATGAAACTTAATCTTGAATGAATGATGAATAAGAGAATTATGGGTAATTGAGGCACATTTGTAGAATTCTATGCTAATTTTGGAGTGTTCAGCATAGAAATGTGAGTATAAGTACTATTTAAATAGTTAATAGATACTCACGACGTCTTGTAGCTTCCATCAGTTCCCTGCTCCTTGTCGAAATGGATGATGGGAATGAAGGTCGTGGTTTCCAGGGAGACCTTGGGCCTGAAGTCATCAATCTGCTTGGATGGTCTGTATTCCTGCTGCTGGGGTTGCTGTCTGAACTCCTGCGGCTGTGGCTGGTAGTTGTTGTAGTTCTGCTCTGCGAGCTGCTGATCCTCTACTTCTTGCTGTTCAGGCTTCGACGCTCTTCTCTGCGGCAGAGCCGTCGCAAGAGACAGCAGCGCACAAGATACGACCTGAAACCACAAATTCCCATTTTATTAAACAATGGCACTTGAACTTTTGGTGCCTACATGTTAAATAACGAAATGATTTCAGACAGAAGAGCTTAATCATATTCGGAATGTCGTAAGGTAAGATGGAACAGATACAATAGGCAGCATCTTGTGAAACCGGCTCATTCGACACGCATGTTGGGCGAAAGCGGGCTCCAACATGTATTGGCACTTACATGTCGACAAGCATGGTATTGTTTTCATTGAGATCTACCAACTTTTAGTTATGCTACGTTAACAAAGATAATCTTTTGTTTGAGGTTATATAATACATGCTTCATTACAAAATGTTTGTAAATACACTGTAGTTAACATGCTAATATGTATGTGTTGCTATTACATATTATTATGTAAGATGTCGTTATATGGGTGACTAGAGCAGTACTTACTAAATGATCAACGAAATTAACTATCATAGCGCAACCTCGACAATCTTCATGTAAGTAGTTACGATCGCCAATTACAAGTTGTTCCATTGTGTCGGGGTATTACCATGCAAGCATTAGACAGACCAGTTGTTTAGTTGTTCGGTCAATGTTTAGTTGCGTTACGTTGACTCTATGCTCACGAAGAACATTATATGCACTAGACAAACCGTTACGTTTACTAGACTATACTTTTTATAAAGTAAGTTTGATTAAATTTTTCTTTTCAAATATTATATTTACGGTCACTGCACAGTAATTAAGTAGGTATTTGTCAGGCTAGTCAGCATTTCGTTTTCAACTTACGCATAGCTTTTCAAATAAATCGACCTAGAAATCTGTTATATAAAAACAAGATCATTTGTGTAACCGAAAGTTCATTAGAACGAGGTTGCACAGTCAGTTGAAAAGTAATAGTTTCTTGTTTATATGCTAATGACTCTTTCTTCGTTCATATCTGGTTTTATATCGTAAATGCGTTCGATTGCGTGATGTTACATTACCGCACGCAGATGAAAACATAAGCTATTACGAACTGAACCGATTTTAATTTCACTTCACTTTGGGCTGTTCAGATCTATAAAACACGATTGATAATTGCGAGTACTAAAATTTGTTTTGTTTATTTTTTACTCTCGTAAACCGGTTGCTTCTCTAACTTAGATAATTATATTGAAACTGAATTAAACGTAAAAGTGCAGCACATGCCACTGATCGTGTTATAATATTATAATGCCTCAGATGCTAGTTCGATAAAAAATGTATTTCAAAAATGTTTAGACGTCAAGGACAAACATACCTAAGTTTTAAGCATGAAATAAAGAATCATAAAGTAAAAGAGTTTTACTTTCCCAAACTGTTCCTGTCTGAAATTTTATAGTTAGTTTTTAATTTTTATTTTCATTTCTTACTCTTTTAAAATGTTTCACTTCTACTTTCAAAATAAAATTCATCAAACAAATATTATGATGCTTAACAGGCTAGTAACAACGATAATATTGATTATTATTTAACCAGTATAAAAACAAGCCCTCTGATCACGTGAAACATTGCACATATACATTGATCCAGCATAATTCAAAGATGTACTGACGCCAGCACATCAAGTTACCCCAATGTGTCAAATTTCTTTGATCGTTTTTCAACTTTATGTGAAAGAAAATAAGGTTCATATTCAATTCGGAAAGTTTGACACATTGGGGTAACTTGATGTGCTGGCGTCTGTACCAGGGTGCTCAAATATGCACAACAGCTTATAATTGCAATCAATACCTACTTTAGGAGAAAATCGTTTTTGAATTTCACTATAGACCTATGGGCATTAAGCATGTATAAGGCTACGAGTACTTTCTTGTATGTATGTAACTACAATACAGTAACTGTTCTTATGTACACCAAAAATCTTTTAAATATAAAACAATGAATCGCTGTTTGTCTTACAAAAACTCAATAACAGCTTGGCCGACAAGGTTAGTATGCAAGTTCTTTTATAAATTAACCCGAAACTTGGTACTTTTGTATAAATTCTTAATACAAGTTTAACCAGCGCAAAGCAGAGGTGGGTCGCTAGTATACAATGAAACTGGCCTTTTAAAGAGAAGTTCCTAAGTTATGGGACCAAATAAGAGATGAAGGTCGTTCTCTCCGAAGATGGGTGTACAAGATGAGAAATGTGTTTCCAATTAGCCATAAAAAAAAGAATTGTTGCACAAGAGTCAAGATGTATTAGTAAATAAATAAGAATTAAGCACACGATTGAAATGAAACAGTTTAGAGCTTTGATCGTGATCAAGTAAGACATCAATGCTAAAGAATCGTTATAAATACATCACGAAATTTCTTTTTTATTTAAGAATTTCTATTCATTAGTAATTAAAATACAACACGACCTAATTTTAAGTGTAATAATTGCAAAGTATAGGTACCTAATATAAAATGCAACATATTCAAAAATCGTCGTAACATTTAAAAACAAACAAAAACCTATGCTTAAGGTCGCTGTAGTTGTTTCGATTGCACTCGCGATAAACGATAAATAGTATAATTAAATGTAGGAATTTTAAGATGAAGACATTTAAATGCCAAAGTTCAATCGTCGACATATCTGCCGACCCTATTCTGTGCCGCCGCTCACAACACACGATTGTAGCCAATCCTTCACAGGACTTAGAAATTAACGTAATGCTAATATATTCCAATCATTATAATAACCACAATCTTCTATGATTGCTTCACTTTTAGAGAAAGGGGATTTTTCAAAAGAATTGGGGAAAGATAATAATGAAAGGGGTTAAAGAAAGAAGAAATGAGGGATAGGTAAATGTATGAATGTCTCCACTTACCAGCAGTTTCATTGTTGTTTATGTGTGGTGTCGTGCAGCAGCGAAGTGGCACGTGGAGTGTCGTGAACTATGTCAGAGTGGTAGTAGTGCGCTCACTTTTATACCGCACCCCTGCCACTTATCCGAACTGTGAGCCATCTCACTTTCATAGCCGACTTGCCGCTGCAATACGGTGCAGCCACGATCGACGCCGACGTAGACGCGATTTTTCGATTTCAATTTCGATATCAAACATCATGACATTGTTCATTTGTGCCTTTATGCCTATGATTGTCATGGTTCGTTAGATGTGATCTGAAAGCTTTCCAATGATCTGGCTATTGTGTGGCTTTTGATTGTAACTATAAGGCGTACATACGCGTAGAGTCTGATACAATATTATATGTTTAAATAAATCTTCAATATAAATCATACTTACTTGACAACTGGTCGTATTATTCTTTCATTGGAGAAATAATTATATCGATCAATCAAAATTTCTGAGAGAGAGATTAATTAAACTATAAGCTTCTTTATGCAATAAAATCTAAATAAATACTTAACTAACCACAAGAACATTAGCATCATCTTAATCGTATTGTTTACCAAATCAGTACTGATTTATTGAATAAGGTACACTTAATTATGTTAAGAAAACAATATTAATTGAGTCAATTCATGATTTGTTTCACCTCAACATTTAGGTTTCTCATGTCATTTTTAGCCAATAAATACCAGGTAGGAAGATAGTGATAAAAACGGTTGAAAAACTCGCACCTGTTTGTTGTTGCTGCTTTTTTTTTCTTATTCTGACTTTTATTGAAGTTGTGAAGTGCACGTTCTTAAAACCTACTGAGAATATAAATATGGGTAGCAAATAGTAAAACCATCTTGTTTTTCTATACTAATATTAAGAAGAGGTAAAGTTTGTGAGTTTGTGACGTTGTAGTAATGTCTGGATAATTTCTTTTACCAATATTATGCCACATTATTTTTCGTTGCCATTGGCTATATTTTATATACAAAACTATAAGGGTATGTAATGCTTGTGGACGAAATTTCGAAGTCGCGAGTGAAGTACTTAATCGTCTTTAATATTTTGAAGATTGTATAATAGAACCTTGCCTAAATTAAAGATTCAGTGAAACTATTTGCATCAATGGTTTTCAAACTGGCAAACCGGGTCATGTTGCTAGGTTCCTCATTACAATCGATACTTATCAATGTCTTATAGAATACCTATACACCTGTAGCTTTTTATCTTTTAGCATGTTGTCACGCCGACAAACAGGATGTGAACAACAGAATAGGTATTCACAAGTTACGTGGCCAGATATTCTTGTGCAATAGAATCTTTTTTCTTCTTATTTTCTATTGTGTGTCAGGAGTATGTCCTTGGAGGACGATGTAATAAAAAGCTGCATCAATTCGTATTAGGTACGGGCCGTTCAGATTGTTAGATTCCTTTACGAATGGCTAGTGTTTACATTTAGCGTCTAGGTACGTCCAGTACGTAGTCTTACTTGATCATTAACACATAAATACACGACTGCACCTACACGTGTTGTGAGATCCTCATTTTCTGTTTGTGGCAAACATTGCTTCCTTGTGACATTTGGTTCTACGTCTACGTATGCCCTAATTGCATAATTCTTTTTGGCGAACGCTAATTTAATATCTGTGATGTATGAAAAAGCGACCATCTCACCTTTGCTTTATGCATAGAAAATGTCTAAAGCGTTGAGATATGTGTCATCTTAGCGGCACTATCTTAAGAGACATGGTGTAAGGAGCATCGCTTGTGTTGCCAGTAGCAGTTACATAAATTGTAGGCGTTGTTTTCGCTTGTCAGTGTAGCAACACGTTACTATCAGTTATCAAGGCAACTTGCGCAATGGGCACAAGAGGGAGTGTGCGTGGACGCAGGCACGCCTGCGATGCGCTTCATTTCCGATCATTTTTGCGCCCGATGCGCGTAAATTGTTCCATTAAGTGCTTTATAAGAAATATTTTGTATCAGTCAGTTTCCTGCATCTTTGCATAACAATGCCAGAAATGGATCAGTTATTAATCTGATCCACGTTAATCAATTAATTGTTGTGTAACGATTTATGCCGTGAATGTAGTAAAAATTGTTAATGGTATTTACATAGAAGTTTATCGTCCTATTAGTCCTATTTTTATCAGTTGAGATAGTTTGATTTATTAAATTCATATTTCGTATTACTTTAGTATGTCATTCATGAAGATTGACAGCGTTTCTCATTCTTCTTGATGTAGCATACCTACTATATAACAAAAGCGTGGGCTAACAATCAGCATTAAAATCTGAACATAAACTTTCTTGTTACTTAGTTTTAACCATGAACTTTACAACTTACTCTGTCGAGAAAGTGGCTCTTTGCCATTGTCACTTACTTCATATATTGTACAATATGGCTTATTATATATCGTAACATATCGTTAGTGTGTTTGTAGTTAGTTTTGTCATATAGTTTCAATTTCAACGTCTTTGGCGGGCGCGAGATGGGCGAGATGAGTTTATTATGTAATGTCCGCCTGCGATTTTGAGGTTACTGACACTGATGCGTGCCGCATAAGGCACCTAATTCTAAATGTTTTGCGCTCATTAGTCATTACCATCGCTTGGTGCTTTAAAATACCTCCTATAAAACGAAGCTTGGCGTGCGTGAGGACCCCTCTTTTTTGACTCATCTAACCTTGGAACAGAATACTAGTTGAGTAGAGCGGTCTGCACTTGCTTCATAATCGTGTTACTAGGAGAAAGATGAGCACAGCATTAAAATGAGATAATATTTACGTAGCTATTTCAATATTCGTAGGTTCTTGTAATAAACTTGAAGATCTTGGCTATTAGCATGGTAATGACGAAAAGCACCCACATGAAAGGGTATGCGAGATTGAATAGATTTTAATCGACGTAGGTGCCACAGAAGAGGTATGCAAGGACGTTACGATGACACTGTGCCGTTCTATGTCCTATCTTAAACAGGTGGACTGACACCGAGGAAATATTTAGAGTTTTGAACTTACTAAAGGCATAGGTCTATAGTAAATTCAAAACTATAAAAGATTTCAAAGATTCCTCATCATACAATCAGCCCAAACGGTAGCCCGTAAATAAGTCCTAAGCCCAGATAGTCAGATCATAACCTCATTAGTAAACGGATAAAAGTCAAATTATAAAATACACTCAACTTTTTAAAAAAATATCACACACCTCTGACTTTTTGTATACATGTGCGTATTGTATAATTATCACTTGCTTAAAAAATGGCAAAGGAAAACATTGTGAGGATATTTTTCGACGGTACATGAAGCCAAGTCAGATGGCCATGGGTGGCCTCTAGACACAGATTAGTCACTTTCCACACGCAAATCAAAGACGATGACTTATCTTTTTTGACTCTTACAACTTTAGATTGTTGTGGTCATTAAAGTCCAAAGATGTCTTGGAAGATAATCTATTATTGTCACTGGATACAGTCAATTAACAATTCATGAGGCAAAATATAGAGTAACAGTAGAACTTCTTACCCGTTTTAACAATTAGGTAACTTTGGATTTTTTTAACATTTTCACTGTAAATGCAAGTCTATTTTACATTAGTTACATCACTATTTGTAATGACAAATTTAGAATTTCTTTTTGTTCGTAACATTTTGTGTGTCAAGGTACATTGGAAGTTGCCTCATTCTCCAGACATCTTATTTAGTACCTATGATGTCTAAGAACACTATATACAATTGTACAATAGCCATTCATCGTACCATTACGTAGGCAACCTGTTAATTATGCATTCATCAAAGTGGGTTCAAGCAAATGCATGTGCCTTGTTGACTATGACAGTGACTTTGAAAATTAACGTATTAATGGCAGTCACATAACAATTAAAACTCATTTAAATTAATACATTTTAATTTATTGATAGTGTGTGTTTCCTTGCTCAAGTAGTGGAATACAGCAGCCTCTTTCCCTCTCACAGATCGAAGGCCTATGTGCAGTATTTAAGGTTGATGACATAGTTATGTTAGTTATGTTCCTTATCAATAAAAACAGACTTAAGATATTCATAATGAGAGTGAATGTAGTGAAATCGTATAAAATAATAGCAGATTGGTATCTCAATTGAATCAGACAATCACACTTCACTGCTGTACATAGGCCTCTCCCAGGCTGCACCACAACACCCTGTCCTCCGCCATCCACATCCAGCCTGACCCAGCTTCCTTTTTTGGGTCGTCGGTCCATCTAGCTTGGG
Source organism: Euplexia lucipara (assembly GCA_921972225.1). Taxonomy (NCBI): domain Eukaryota; kingdom Metazoa; phylum Arthropoda; class Insecta; order Lepidoptera; family Noctuidae; genus Euplexia; species Euplexia lucipara. The sequence goes on from OV179144.1 coordinate 12,294,762, forward strand.
AGGAGTCCTTCACTCAAAGAGATTTAAAATACTATAGAGCGGGCATGTCAAGGAAATGTCACAGAAAACTTTGATCCCATGTCTTAGTAACGCCATCTAGAATAATATATGAATATTGGAGCGGCAGCGGAGCGTACTACAAAAAACTCATAGACTTGTATCCACCAGGACACACTTTTTCGGACGAAAATTTTGTTCGTGATGCCCGGTCTATAAGTATTGAATGTCTTTGCCTTCACTACACTTGCCGTTACACGGTATCTACGCCAAGACTCGTTTGCTTCACCGGCTATCAGTCTTTGACAGACCTAGCAAGAAGTGCGGATAGAGCAAATCCAAAAAAGGTTTTTTCAATGTCTATGGTACTCAAAAGGAAAGCAAAATTATATGTACAGATGCCAGCACGTCAAGTTACCCCAATGTGTCAATTTTTCCCAATTGAATATGAACCTTATCTTGCTTGACATATCAAACAGGATAAGGTTCATATTCAATTGGGAAAATTGGGAAGTTGAAAAAAGATCAAAGAAATTTGACACATTGGGTTACTGTTACTTCTATTACAGAAGGTTTTCATAACTGCAAAACAAAAAAAAACATTCAGAATCAAGGGCATTTCATTATAATCTTATGCTAAACTCAAACCTCGAACAACTTGTTAATGACTAATTATTATTTTATTCAAAAGTTTTTTATATTTATTCAAAAGTTTTTTATTGATCAGAATTGTAAGTAGGTATTATTATGTATACCTACCTAAGATGGTAGCAAGTCTCGCGGCTTGCTCAACCTGTAGTGTACGTCGACTAATAAGCGAAACGTTTTTATCAATAGCCCATTATTTGCGTGAGACGATGATCAAAACTGATAGTTATTCTCCTTTTCACTAACACTAAGCGACACCCAACTAATTGCTACATTATATCGCGCTGTTGAATTTTTTGTATGTACGCTGTCGAGAGTTGAAAATTAAAAACAAAGCATTATATGTAGATGCCCAAGCAGCAAAAACTAGTACTATAAAGAACCATAGAACGTTTTGTAAAAAACTGTACTTGGTCCTATAAAACCCCAAAGAACGTTTCTATTATTCGGAAGTGGCGCATTTATATCTCTGTTCAGTGACAAAATAATTGTATTGCAGTGTTCCTCATGACGAATCAGTCCAATAAAAGTCCTGTAACAGTGATGCAGGTCTCAAAATAATGATGTCCTGACTACTGTAGGACCTTTTATAGTACTTTTTCATACTATACAAGAGTTTAGTCTTCTTTACCTCACCTTTTTCATTCACCATTCATTATTTTACATTCGTGATAGTGCAGAGTGCAAGAAATAATAAAAATAATCTTACGAAAGGATACAAGTAATCTGAGGTAAGTAAAAAAATATTTTGTTAATATAATAATAGTCTATTACGATGGAAATGACGTGCGACTGCAGCTTTACTGACAAACTAGGGATAGGTTTACCATGAATTTAAAGTGCCCCCCTCGAATTGTTGAGCTTTTACTAAAATATTTATCATATAAAGTGATTTCAATATTTTAAGAGCCATTATAGTACTTGCCGTGATAATGTTTTCACTGTCAGTCATCGTGGATTCAACCTAAAATTGGGGTTCTGTGTGAGCATGACTGAATATATTTATAATACACATTTTTTTGACTATTTTTCTGAAGACCATTAATGAAAAAAAAACTGAATTATAAACTGTTAACTGACGAATAGTGAGAATTGATCATGTAACCAGTTTTTATTTCCTTAGGAAGAACTGTACTTATATCAAGTTTTACGTACCTAATGTTTATATTTCTTTGTAATTTTACTGAACTATAAATTTAAAGCAATAGCTTTATAAATTTAAACTGCAGTCAACATTGTATTTTTGCAGGGTACCTAATGGACGCCAATATGGATATCGATATTTTTTTTAGTCGAGACGATTTCATGCTGCTCACAGCAGCATGCAGCAGCAGCAGCTTCAAATTGAATAGGTATTCCTGTGAAGTGAATATTCTAACATTTTATGTTTTTGACATTGTTTCGAGTACCTGATATCAAGCTGTACAAGCTGAGTTAATTATGTGGGTTGATTTTAACGTGATATCAAGACTGTTAGAAGATGAGAAATGAAAGGTTTTTCTTTTTTAGTTCAAAATAAAGAACCATGTAATTAAAAAAGATTTTTATTTATGTACCATCATATATACCATCGTACTAAACTTTTTGTTGCTTCATGCGAAATATTATAATTAATGGCCCAGTGTTTACGCCATCACAAAATTGTTGGTCTTTTACGAATGTTGAATTATTGCTTGAAGATTCAGAAAAATCGCTGGAATAAGGACTCTCTTCAGAAATAATATCTTTGTAAGGCACATTTTGTACAGAACCGTTTTCCGTAATTGTGATTCTAACTTGATTTTGGCTACTATTATTACTTTGTTTGATGATGAAAAAAAAAACAAAGCTGCTTTTTCAAAATCGTCTATTCACTTATATAAGCTTCCACTGCGTTTAGATATTTCTTTTCCAATTCTTTATATCCATTATTATTTTTTGTTTTTAGGGCAGAATGCATGTTGCATTAATTCCGTATCAAAATGTCTGAATGTTGTTGTAAAAGCGAGCCAATAATCCTTTATGGGACTTAGCTGTCATTTAAAAGAAACATTTATCTACGTTTATGTGCCACTTTTGCGTCATTAAAGTGATAGATACCCATTTATAATACCAAACAGCGCATTGCTAGGCACCAAAAAAGTTGTTATACAAAAATTCTGCTCTATAATAGTGTTTGTGTGATATGCTTATCGACAAAATTATAATATGCATCTAAAAACTATTATAATACACTAACGTTCTATTAGCGTGCTCTGATATTTGACTACATCACAAAAACACTCTATTGTAAAGTCTTTTGTGACTACTAACGCACAAGTACTATAGCAGCGATCTGAATATCCACAACATCACAATATTACCCTGTAGTTGAGTGTTCATCACTGCTATAACGAAACTACTATTGCAGTACGTTTGGAACCCTTAATACGCTAATCAGATAAATAAAGGCACCTGCTGACAAATTTATAGAGCAATATTATTATGTACCAGTTATATTAGAACTTGCTATAGTACTTGACTATAACGGTTGTATAAAATGGCGTAGTAAACGTTTACATTCTTTGTTTATAGGTATTTTTAGCTCTTTAAGCATTTAGAGCAATAACGTACTGTAGAACGCTTTTATACAACACCCTGGCACCGCTAAAACCTTAATAAATCGTTTATAGAGCTTTTTAGAGTTATGAACTGAAATAATAGGACTGAATTGCTGGTTGGGCATGTCTTAGGTGATCGTCTCGTTGTTTAAGTGGTTACAAGTGATGTCTATTGGTAAACATGAGGTTCTGAATTCCATTCACAAATTGTATAAAATGTCATTGGTGTTTTCAACCTGGAATTGACTAGTTCCCTGTTACATGAAACTGAATCACAATCTGGCGGAATTTGTACTATAAGTAAACCTTTGCCTTTCGTGGTATGAGAGCGTTCATATTCTCTTTTGAACTTAATTTCTACCGAATAATAGTGAAGATGGTAACTAAATTTGATAAGCTATAGATTAGATACAGCTAGTCTTTAAATCAGCAATTGGTTACTTCAACAAAAATGTTAAATATTACTTAACAGCAACAATCTTATGCAAATACATACTAAGGTTGACATCTTCGAATGGTTGTCTGATTTTATAACTTTTATATCCTTTCTCAGTGATTGTCCAATCTAAAAACATAGAAACATCGTGATTTGCATTTTTATATCAATCTATAAGAATGTTACGATTTTATTGACAGACGGGGTTAGAGGTTAGGGTTATGACATGAAGACAGTTTCAACGCAACCTCAATTATGATTTTAAAGTTGCAGACTATTTGGTCAATATCGAAAGCTACATGGAAATTAAAGACCTAGACCTAGACCATAGGTACTCTCTTAATCTTCTTCTACTAAATAAAATGGAAACGAATCGCAAAAAATATATGTAAGTACGCGCATAACTTCCGAACAGTCGTTAAAAAAAATTTTTGTAATTGTATTTTTGTTGGGCCCTGGATGGTTTAGGGTATACAATGAGACGCGGTAGGTGGCAATGCCATCGAGTTTGAAACCAAATTTTAAGCAGGATAACATCTGTCGGGTCCACTAGTTCTTATAATAATAACTAATAAGACAAGTGGTGGCTGGGCTCGTGGCTAAGGAATTGTGGTTAAATAATACCGCTGCATGGGTCGATCGAAGATCCGCACATCAAGACCCGTCTCTGCCTCAGAACGTACATTAAGTTGTCAACAACTTAACGGACTTTCCAACCGTAACGTAATTTTACTTACAAAGTTCTACAAATGACAGGCATTACGAGTAGCCAGATCCACGAAAGTTTGACTACCTATTTTACTAAGGGACATAGCCAAAACTCCTCTATGCCACGGAGAGTACATTAAGCCGTTGGTCCCGGCTGTCATTAATAGATCTCCGAAAGGCATTATTAGTTGTCAAAATCCCGAAAGTCTGACAACCAGTTTAACCTCGGAGTGTCATGTTATAAAGTCACTGGGAAACTACCCGATATCAAGTGACTAGTCATCTGACCTCCATATGTCAGATGGGTAGTCACTCGATGTAACACAGTGGTATTCAACTGCATCCGATTTGTCTGGAAGCCAACGCCAATTTATATAGAAAACGCAAGTGATGCACTAACAAGCGGCGGGTATAAAAATGATATTTAAGTCTTGCTATGGTATCAGATAATTCATAAAAAATATACACATAAATAACCAATAAAACATTTTACAACCTAGCTAAAACTCGCCTTTATGTCTTGCAAATATTCTGCAGAGAACGGAGGCAAAACAAGACATTCAACTTGTGCCCTTATGGATACGAAACTTTTATTACTTTATTTGTAGAAAAAATAAAACATGACCTATTTAAACCAGATCAGTTGGTAACGACTTGGTCTTAAAATAAGTTTTAGCCGCAAAACACATCCTGCCGATGCACATTACATTCACTTCATTCCTCGGTCGTTATTTCGCACATTTGAATAAGTAATAGAGCTTATAATAAGTCTGAATTTGTGCCCTATTTATTTATTATTTATTCATTTAAAATTTCGTATCTAACACCATAACAACTTTGACGCCAACGCAGTGTAAAGACGCCAGCACATCAAGTTACCCCAATGTGTCAAATTTCTTTGATCGTTTTTCATTTTTATGTTGAACAAAATAAGGTTCATATTCAATTGGGAAAATTTGACACATAGGGGTAACTTGATGTGCTGGCGTCTGTACTACCACAAAACACAATTAAATGCATTAAAAAATACAATCAAAATACAATTGTAATTTGATTGTATTTTTATTTGTATTTTTTCGCCCTTATAATTTAAACTAAACAATACATTCGATATGTGGGTGTACTACTACTACAGCTACAACTCTTTGGGAATTATAGGCGTTATGTTGTGTCATTTATCATGGTCCCTTTTTTCAAGGTGGCGTTTGTGATTTAAAATTATCAGGCTAATCATTTAAATAGTCGTCAAATATCTTGGGGTTGGTTTACAGACTAATCGAGTGCAGCTGCTTAATACCAGTAATTTACATGTAAGAGTGACATTTAGTCTCAGCATCACACAATACTGTACCCTTGTCAGGCTTGGCAAGCCGTAAATGGCTTATCGAGCAAACTTTTTATTCTTTTGACGAATTTAGATTACTTAGACTATGACATATTAATTTTAATTAGCGGAGAAGCAGTCAAAACACACTCGTATTTAATTGTTTATTTAATTGGTTTGACATTTTTACTATTTGATATTTGTATAATGATTTGATGTATTTCTAATATTAAGTGTTTTTTTTACTGCTATTTATTTGTTTCTTTTGGCTTCTCTGGGTTTGACGTCTTGTATTTGACATTTGTTTCATAATTTAGGTAATGTATTTTTTGTTATTTTTTTATCAGCAAAATATTTAATCTGTATATGACTTGTAAGAATCCCTTATCAATGAAATACTATGGCTACAATGACTATTACTATGGCTGTTAAGCTTCTCACTACCCGTTACGAAGAACTATGAACGCAAACCGAGACCAACGGCATAACTTGCTTGCCGAGGCACTCAAAGGTCTCAGTATGCAATTTATGAATGGAGACTCATCTACAGACCAACCTCAGCTTGCGCAGTTGAATTTATCTTATTTTTTGGCTTTATTTACCCACAAGCTCATAACCACTTTAAATCAAATCAAATTTATTTGCAGTAGGTATCTTACTAGCAGAAATTAAAAAGGTGCTTTGTCTGTTTTTGGATGGCTAATAATTTAGCCGAGAAGAGCCCGGCACTGCCCAGACTGACTCATCAGTAGGTCAGTGTCGGCATTCATGAGTACTTCCCAGGCCTACCAAATACATTATGTATAAACAAACCTACCGACCCTTACCAGAGTGAACCTAACTTGAGTGAAACTAACTTGAGCAATGTCAAACCGCCATATTGATTCTTTTGAAAAATGTTATGACTTAAAAATTTGTTATGAGAATAATTTAATTGAGAATAAGAAATCAATGCATATAAATCTAAATAAGGCGAAGAGTTCTTATAAAAAATAAAAAAATAAAACGAACGTTTTACTTTGTTTGCGGTGTGGTACTGTAATTGATGATAAATTAAAACTTATGTTAAACATGAGCTTTTTTAAATCTAATTACATACTTAACTATATGGATTGGTGGAATAAAATAGTGAGTGTGATTTTAGCTGGATTGATGTCCAGTTTGGAATGCTTGAAATTTTTAAATGCAGTTTTATTTCTTTTTAATATTGATGGAATTAATAATTCTTTACATAAAATATAATTAATACATTAAGAACATAAAGTGGTTTACCTTCAGGGTCCATTAATTGGTTTTACCCTGTATACCGATACCTATGCGCGAGAAGTACAATAATCGCAAATCGATCACTATTTTGACGACTATTTTCAAAATCATAAATCTTTAAACCTTAAGTAAATTAAAGATAGTCTTCCAATTATTGTAAAGATTTGCTACTTTGGTACCTGCATAACAATAACGTTTTAAACATACCAAAACTCAGATGACTAAGTGGAATACCATCAAGATAATACCCACGAACAATATGCGGGGACATAGACACTAAATGGAGAAAGTAGAACTGTAACGCAGGATGTCTTGCGGCGTTTATATTATGTAAGTCGTACTAGATGCAGAACTTATAAAAAGGTGCAGCCTGTAGTAATTTTTAAGACTGCAGACTGCCTCTGACTGAAGAGAGGGAGTTAAGACTAGAATCCTGAATGCAGGCATGGCTTTAAGGTGGCCGAGACAAGAGGGAAGCTGACAAAAAAAACTGTGTATTTAATATAACGCTTGTTATCTCGGAAGGGTTAGGTATAGGTGTAGCAGTAGTACACCCACATTTCGCCAGTTATGTGTAAGTCCCATGTAATAGGGGCCGAGCCCATTGCCATCTGGCTGTTCGCGTCACTTTTTGCTGTCTGTACAACCCTGTATACTTTTGGTGAAAATACATGCAGTTATACTACGGTATAGTCACGGTAATATTTTCATACAGTATTCCAACTTCATACAAACGGACGAAGCGCGAGTTATACCTACGCGCCACGATCTCGGCCGGTGCTCAGTATGTAGAAAGTCGCGACTGTGCCGCAGTTACGGACTATGACGTGTTGTTTTTTTTTAACAATAACCGCTTGATTTTTTTACTTAAAATAAGTTCAAGTACATCTATACTAATCTATACTAATATTATAAAGAGGTAAAATTTGTAAGTTTGTATGTTTGTAAGTTTGTATGTAGGGGGTAATCTTCGGAACTAATGATCCAATTTTAAAAATTATTGTACTGGTGGAAAGCTACACTATTCCCGGTGGACATAGGCTACTTTTTATCCCCGTATTCCCACGGGAACGGAAACTACGCGGGTGAAACTGCGTGACATCTGCTAGTATTTAATATGACGATCAGGATATATTATGCTGTTTTGGGTTGCATGAATTCGGCAATAACGCATCCAGAGACATTTTTTTTAGATTACCTGGAATCTCTGAAAGGTAAGACTATAAAATAATTTTAATTATTAGTAGTTAGGTACCTACATAATGTGTGTCTAACATAAACATGGTTTTTTAATTAAAACTACCAATCAAAACACAACACGCATATTTATTTAACACTTCCTATTCAATTCTAAAAGTATTTTATTTGTTTATATGTATAAAAAAATAACCTACATTTACATCACAAAACTAAATGGGAAAAGTAGGCAAATGTAGGTAATTAAATGCTGAAGGCAGCCCTATCGCTTATTTACGTACCGCGCGGCTAAAGCCATTTATTTCAAAGATGCGACCGAGTTACAATACTATATGATAATATTACCGTAGTATAGTTACTCTTCGGAACCTCCAAAGCGAAGCCGATAAGAATCGAGTTATATGGACACTTAACCACTGCCGAGTCTAAGAGGACTTTGGCTGAGGGTTTTAATTTTCACACCCTCTGTGAGATATTAAAAAGCTATATCCTACTAGAACATAAAGTTACAAATTATGGAAGACTTATTGACTGCCTTGTCGGTCTAGCAGGCAGAAATGCTACTGACGAGCAAGAGATACTCGTGTTGTGTCCACTACCCGGGACAGGTTACAGATTATTGGGTTTTCAAACTGGAAGCCTGAATACCGAATAACACTAGGAGAAAACAATGTTAGTAATATTATATGAAAACCAACCTTGCTAAATAGAACAGTCGTGCAATGTATTGACTGCTGCATTAGGAATCACGAATCGATTAGTGGTGCCGCGAATACTGCACGTCAGTGGTAACACTTTGTCCTCGACTGGCCTAGAGCAGAACGGAGTTTTAAAGAATATGGGATCAGCTATTGCTAACTTTGTTAACATTGACCAGCGGCCTACCGAACCATAATGATTCAAAGATGGTCGCACCAGACCAGACTGATTGATTTTGACATTAGGTATGTCTTATTTTAATAGCAACTTAGAGCCATGATAACTTCCAAGTGAACTCATCATGATCTACATAGATAAAAAAAGAGAACTTTATTTGTGAGAACATAGTCCAAAAAAGTGTCACAATAATTTTGTGTACAGGTGCCAGCACATCAAGTTACCCCAATGTCTCAATTTTCTTTGATGGTTTTTCAACTTTATTGCTTACACAGTATTGTTCACATTCAATTGGGAAAATTTGACAGCTTGGGGTAGCTTGATGTGCTGGCATCTATACTTACAAACATTTTAAATTATATGTTAATATTAGTGTCAGGTTCCAAAAAAAAAGTAACTGAAAGCTTGCATATGATAAATTAAGGAATGCTTTCCATGAACCCCAAAACGGCTAGATCGATGTTAATGAAAATATTAATTAATCTTCAAGTTAGCCGAATGGGCCATCCTATGAAGTTTGATTGCGATTGCACATTTAGTGCTTCTCATGCGAAGCCAGGGCGGGTCGTTAGTATGATATAAAAGTCGTGATATATCTATAAACAACCTCCTACAATAAAACACAAGGTCAGTTTTATAACCCTTCAGTTCGCATTCGCCAAAGTGGGACATAATTCGATCAACTAAACGTTTAGTAGGAAAATCAGTCTAGTTTAGTCTTAAAATAGAAAAAAAACTAGTAGCATACCTACCTACTTACCTAAATTGTGAGACCGGCAGAGCAAATAAACTTGAATCGTATACTAATTAATGTCTGGTTCATGCCTATGTGAGTACCTACTTCTATGCAACTTGTGTCTCCAAAATATATCGAGATCTTAAAAGCTATTTGATGATTCGTTTTAGTATTTCAATGCAATATAGTTTTTTTGTAAATAAAAAGCGGCTATTAGCTATCTATTGCTGTTGATGGGGTTTGTTGGGTAAATTTTTATTCCAAAAACAGTAGATGTGGTTAAAGGCAGGCAGTTTGTAATTAATAATTAAATGGTTGACGTTCAAAAAGTACGTAGTTGGTCTTTAGCTAGATTTGAATAAATGTTATAACTTGGATTTTGATTCCTTCCTGCATCTTACATTTACATAATAATGTAATTATGTATCGGTCATCAGTTCATCTATAAATTCTCTAAAATTTGTTACAGTGCTACACGAATCTATTGGCAGCTTGAATGACATTGACAGCAAGGAATTGCAGGTTATATATTATGTGATGTTGCTTTGTGAAACTGATCAAGTGATAGTCGAACTAGCTCACGAATGATTCAATACTGCAAGACTAAGGATACAGCGAATCTCAAAGACGATAAAAAAATGCCAGAAATAATAATATTAAATGTATTTCATTATAAAGAAGATTCTAGTATACAAAAGGCATACACAAAGTTATACATTGATATGATGTTTGTATAATGTCAGTCACAATCTGGTGGGTGAATTTCTGTTTTTCTAGCTAGGTTATAGAATAACCTGTATTAAGGAATAACAGTCCCTGTCCCTTACAAAAAGTTACAATACACTAGTACAATATTTTCAGTTGGTTTTTATCTATTTTAATACTACAATAAAATATAAAATTAGGAATTATTTTACGTGGTATGTGCGAGTGTGTGTTTGTGTGAATGTGTGATGTAGTGAGAAACTCAAACTTTGTTTTGGATCACTGATATAAATGAAAGAAAATGTCGTGAGGGCCCCTGGATCAGGACTTAACGTTAATACAAGTCTGAAATCGCCAAACCGCATTGAGGTAATAATGCTAATAATTCTTCCTCTCTCCTAGCTCCCTTATTTTGCTGTGCCTGACAGGGGCTATAATTATGATCTAATTATAAGTTTACCACCTAAGAATTTAAATGTGGAATGCAATAAAAGTATTAAGTATTGAAATTAATGCTCAAGTTTTATTTAAATGAGAAAAGACGCCTTTACCTTATAGTGACACAGTTACAGGCTGGTATTTATTACAAAGACTATATGTAAATCCACTCAAATTTATTGAATATTACTTTATTTTCAATACATACTTAGATTTTCACTAATACGTACGTACCTTACAATGTATTAATTCATTAAACCCCAATCCTTTATATTGTGTCTCTAATTGACACGATTGAAAGGTTAATAACTATAAGTTAGCTATTAATAGATTATAAAGTAGACTAGTTGATGAGAAGAAACCTTGCACAAACAATCATCTTAATGGAACTTCTGTTTTACATCATAACATTACAATCATTACCCTCAACAAATTTAAATGGCTCCCTTGACTTTTCTAGAGCATTCCGAAACAAAATTATATCAGTGCACCTAATACCTAAGATAAACGTCATTGGTTTCGCAACAAAAGTGAGAGGAGGAACGCTTCTCTACGCTATGCGTCGAACACTTGAACTGATCTTGACATTTCATTGAACTGATATTTCAATTTGCATTGCTCGGTACTACACGCAAGGTGTGTTAGAGTAACTGGTGTGCCGTACCTGAACCTGCTTTCTTTTTTATCTTCAATGAATGGCTATCTGTAAAAATCATATTATTGTATAATTTATATTTTTATTTACACGAAAGTACAGACGCCAGCACTTCAACCTGCCCCAAACTATCACGTTTTCTCAATTGGACATGATCCTTATTGTGTTTAAAATAAAGTTGAAAACCTATCAAAAAATGTTGACACATTGGAGTAGGTTCATGTGCTGGCGTTTTTAAATGTTAATGACACAATGTAAATTTTGTTATTTTATTAGTGACAATCAACACACTTGCGAGGAACCCATTAATCAAGTATCATAGGTCTTAAACACAAAATTTTGTAACAAATATTTGTTTAACATGGATATTTCCGAAGTTTTCAACAATATTTTTCAGAGTTAATCAGCAATATTAAATGAATAATATCGAAATGCTTTTGTTAATTTAGTATAAATTAATGTAAATTTGTTAACATAAATAATTAATTTGGTAAAATTTTGACTGGTCTTTATACAAATTTACATAATCTCCGTAAAATAGGCATAAAAAGCATGAAAACTCCCTACCTAGACCCAAACTAAAATTGCACATCTCTGACTAGTGTCCAGTTATTCAGATTCATTTGTTCGCACGTGTGCGGTAATGCAAAGTAAATATTACGCGTCTAAAATGCATTGCGTTATAAACCTAAAAGGTTTAAATAAGAATCACTTTTCGAGCAAGGATATTGAAACATTAATTATTTCTTGCTTTTACTTTTTGTTTTTAGCATGAGTCCCATTAATACTAGGTATGCTTGGTGGACTAGTCTTTTCTCTTCAGTTGGCACTATTTCATGTATTACTTAACAACACAATCTATATACCTAGTAGGTATTCGCTATTATAAGATATCAATTTTTTTAATAAATGAGCTATGAAATAATTATAAATAAAAGGTCGTACTAACCCCCCCCCCCCAACCCCCTCCCCTAAACCTGTTACCGACTTACAAGTGTTTTTGCTAGAAAGCAACAAAAAAGAAACAAATGAAAACCAGTTCATACACATAATATCGTTAATACATTTCAAGGTAATTACACGATCCTACACTTTGACTACTTCCATTAAACCTCTCATGTATAGGCGTAGGGTAATGACCGCATAAACCATTGAATCGCATAATGTGGAAGCTACATTATAGCTATTGTCTAATCGTGTACCTACACTAACTAACACAGCCAAAAGAAACAGAGGTAGGACCAATCATTCGTTACTTCGTAGTCGAACACTTAGAGTCCTCGAGAAAAGAGGTATTGTCTAGCATTTCTATGAATGCCACCAAGAATCGTTCTGGAGGTCTGAATCCAGGTTCAAGACACAGCATTGGCTTTGGGACAACAAAGTCCCTACAACGCCTCGTGTTGCAAATGTATCTAAACTTGTATGTGTCTGACAATGTTTAAGCGCCTGTTATTAATGTTATCGTGTTCATTGATAAGTTCGTTTAAACCTATAGTCATATTTATCACCGTAGGCGTTTGGGGACGTTATTTAAAGCTAAGTGCCAACGAGCGGCCCTATGACTAAACCTCCGTAGACATACATACATAACTCACACCTTTTTCACATGATAGTAGACAGAAGCTAATGAGCGCCCTCTTCTACGATTCTTGTGTATTTCTTTTGCTTCGTTTTCATTCATACATGTAGTCATACGCCATGACATTTTGAAACAGTAAGTTACCTATATATTTGCTTTATGAATAATGGAAATAGAATGCAGTGAATTTGAAAGTACGTTAAGTTTAATCTTGTACCTTTCGTGTGCACGTTCAGTTTGCACTTATCTGTACAGGTTCTTGTTTGGCTCTTATTTATAAATGCGAATAAAAATTAATTTTGTCTGTATTGAATAATATTAAGTATTTACTAACAATTCTCCGTACATTTTCCAATTTGTCCCAATTTTAGCACGCCTTTACTTATTGTTTATTAATATAAAAAGATTTTTTGATGGAATAAAACATAATTTAACAAAAACTTATGTGTATTTTCTAACAACATAAACATCAGCAACAAAGTAAACTAATCATTGACTTAGAAAACGTTATATCACACTTTTTTGTAATAATTTATACAACAATTATCATTAAAACCCGTATTAATAGAATAAATTCGCCAGTGAGCCAGACCATTATTGTTGTTTTTTAAATTTTAGGTTTATCTGCTTCTTTTGAGGATTGTTTATCTACTTTCACAGTTTTAGTTACTTTAACATCATTTTTAGATTCCTTTTCAGGGTTTTCATTGCCACCTATTGACAGTTGATCTGGTACTTTTGATGACAGAATGGTTTCTTTTAATAAATTTACTGGTGGTTTATCATTAGGTTTTTCACTCTGTGCGGGATTTGGAGAAGGGGCTGGCAATGATTGAGCTAAAAAGACTGCTTCGTTTGCTGCTCTTTCTGCTGCTTCGGCGGCGTTCCCCACAACTTGCGCCGCCTGGAGTGCTTCTTTAGCAGCACTTTTTGCGATTTGTGCATGTGCTACCGTTTCATTACTAAGCATTTGATCTCCTATAACACGCTGTTCTTTGATGGATTGTATCACCTTCTCCGCAGTTTTCAATGCTTCCATGGCTGACTGCACTGCTCCTCTAGCTGATTCTTTAGCATCCTGTGCGACGTTTACAGCCTGTTTTGATATTCTTTCTGCTTCTTTTGCAGGCTTTTCTGTTTCTTTTGCAGGCTTTTTACTTTCCTTGATGGGTTTTTCACCCTCTTTGGCAGGTTTCTCATCTCTTTTGGAAGGCATTTCAACTGTTTTGGCAAGCTTACCATCTTTTTTGGTAAGTTTCTCACCTACACTGGCAGGCTCCGTACCAACTTCAATATGCTTTTCTTGTTCCTTTGCAGTCTTATCATCTTTCTTTTCAGGTTTCTCTCCTTCTTTGGCAGTTTCTTTACCATCTTTAGCAGGAATTTTACCTTCTTGAGTAGGCTTTGGACCATCTTTGGCAAGTTTTACACTATCCTTAGAAGGCTTTTCGCTTTCTTCAGTAGGTTTCTTGTCTACTTTAGCAACCTTCTCATCTTTTTTAGTAGGTTTGTCACTTTCTTTGGTTGGTTTTTCACTGTCTTTGGTAAGTTTTCCACCCTCCTGTGCAATTAGCTTCTCACCTGCTTTGGCAGGCTTCTCACCTGCTTTGGCAGGCTCCTCGCCTTCCTTGGCAGGCTTCTCGTCTTCCTTGGCAGGTTTTTTACCTTCCTTGACAGGCTTTTCTCCTTCTTTGATAGGTTTCTCACTCTCTTTGACAGTTGTAATCGCTTTTTGAGCTGAGTTTTTGTTTTCTTTGACAGGTTTCTCATCTGTGTTTGCAGGCTTCTCACCATCTTTTGCGGGATTTTCACTTTCTTTGGTTGGCTTCTCACTTTCCTCGGCGGGTTTTTCTCCTTCTTTGGCAGGTTTTTCAAGTTTAACAGGCTTCTCACCTTCCTTGGCAGGCTGCTTACCTTCTTTAGCAGGCTTTCCTCCTTCTTGGGCAAGCTTCTCAGCTTCCTCGGCAGGCTTCTCACCTTCCTTGGCAAGCTTCTCACCTTCTATGGCAGGCTTTCGACTTTTACTGGCAGGTTTTTCACCTACTTGTGCAGGCTTCTGACCTTCTTTGGCAGGTTTTGCATCTTCTTCGGTTAGTTTCTTACCTTCCTCGGCTGGTTTATTACCTTCTACAGCAGGTTTCTTATCTTGCTCGGGAGGTCCCTCACTTTCTTTAGCAGGGTTTTCTCCTTCCTTGGCAGGCTTTTTACCTTTCTTGGCAGGCTTTTCATCTTCCTTGGCAGGTTTTTCACCTTCCTTGGCAGGCTTTCCATCTTTTTGTGAAGGTTTCTCACCTTCCTTGGCAGGCTTCTTACCTTCCTTAGCAAGCTTTTCTTCTTCTTGGGCAAGCTTCTTAGCTTCCTCGGCAGGCTTCTCACCTTCTATTGCAGGCTTTTGACTTTTACTGGCAGGTTTTTCACCTACTTGTGCAGGCTTCTGATCTTCTTTGGCAGGTTTTGCATCTTCGTTGGTCAGTTTCTCACCTTCCTCGGCTGGTTTTTTACCTTCTACAGCAGGTTTCTTATCTTGCTCGGGAGGTCCCCCACTTTCTTTAGCAGGGTTTTCTCCTTCCTTGGCAAGTTTTTTACCTTCCTTGGCAAGTTTTTCACCTTCCTTGGCAAGTTTTTCACCTTCCTTGGCAGGTTCATCACCTTTATTGGCAGACTTTTTACCTTCCTTTACAGCCGTTTCCCCTTGCTTGACAGGTTTTTCACTATCCTTGGCAGTTTCATCACCTTCCTTAGCAGGTTTCTCACCTTTTTTCGTAGGCTTCTCACCACCTTCGTTGGCAGGTTTTTCACTTTTAATAGCAAGTACCTCACCTTCTTTAGCAGGCTTATCAAACTTGTCACCTTTCTTTGCAGCCGTTTCCCCTTCTTTGGCGGGATTTTCACCTTTTATTGTAGGCTTTTCACTTACGTTGGCAGGCTTTTCACCTTCCTTGGCAGACTTTTCACCCTCCTTGGTAGGCTTTTCACCTTTCTTGGCAGGTTTCTCACCTTCTTTGGCAGGTTTTTCACCTTCCTTGGCAGGCTTTTCACCTTTTTGTAAAGGTTTCACACCTTCATCGACCAGTTTTTCATTTTCCTTGGCTGGCTTTTCACCTTTTTGTGAAGGTTTCTCACCTTTATTGACCAGATTTTCATTTTCCTTGGCTGGTTGTTTTTCTTCTTGGATAGGGTTCTTACCTTCATTGACAGGCTTTTCACTTTTGTCATTCAGTTCCTCATCTACCTTGGCAGGCTTCTTATCTTCATTGAAAGCCGTTTCCTCTTTCTTGACAGATTTTTTACCTTCCATGGCAGGCTTTTCATCTTCATTAGCTGGTGTCTCACCTTCTTTAGCAAGCTTTTCACCTTCCTTGGCAGGCTTTTCATTTTCCTTGGCTGGTAACTCACCTTCCTTTGCAAGCTTCTCACCTTCTTTGGCAAGCTTCTCACTTTCATTGGCTGGCTTATGACCTATCTTAGCAGGATTTTCATCCTTCTTAGCTGGTGTCTCACTTTCCTTAGCAAACTTCTCGCTTCCCTTGGCAGCTTCTTCATCTTCCTTAACCTCACCTTCCTTAGCAAGCTTCTCTCCTTTCTTGGTAGACTTCTCACCGTCTTTGATAGGTTTCTCACTGTATTTGGCGGGCGTCTTATCTTCTTGAATAATTTTCTCACTTAAATTGACAGATTTTTCACCTTGTTTAGCTGATTTTTCTCCTTCTGTAACATTTTCACCTACTCCAGCAGTTTTATTTTCTTTTCTAGCAGTCTCTTTTTCTTGATTAGCAATTATGGCCGATACAATGTTTTCGGATGAATTTTTGCCTTTAGCGAAGTTTTCACTCACTTTACTTGACTTTTCATCTTCTATAGTAGTTATTACTGGTTTTACCGTCATAGATGACTTCTTTTTTGGAATCTTTTTTGCAAACCCTCCGTCTGGTGGAGATATATCCTCAATTGATTCAGATTTGGAGTTTTCCGATGAAGGCATATCTTCAAGGGTAGCACTAAAGTTATCTTCATCGCTATTATTCAAGTTTCGTGATGCTTTTTCTTTGTGAGTGTGTTTTGAAGTACTTGATTGTTGTGGTCCAAGGTTAATATGATTACCAACTGGTCGAAAACCATTTTCATCTGCGATGTACCTGTAAAGTTAAAAAAAATATCTTATTATTTTTAATTGACTTTTAAGTTTAGTTCTTGATCAACTAGAGTTGTAACAAAATGAGGACAGTTATTATAAAATAATAATTAATGCGTAAGCGAAGATCAAATAATGCTGAATTTATAAAATGGGCTATTAGAAAATTGACAATTTGGAACAGGAAAGATGCAAAAAGTGTAAGAAAATTGTCATTTACAAAGCTATTAAAATGTCCTTCTCAATTTAATAAGAGCTGTAAACATTATTCATATTTTTTTACCGACCTTATTCAATGTTTACTTGGTGCATTCTATTAATATTGATTCTTAGTTTGTTTCAAGGGCTATTCATCAGTAATCTTTTATTACTATACAGCGTGTTTAAATCGTAATTTGATAAAATTATACCACATATTTATGTTTTACAATTGTAAGATTTTTATTATTCATGAATACCCGGTTTCTCTTCGATTTGGGGATACTAATACTATTATTTAAGATTTGTCACATATGCTAGAGAAAGAACATCATTAACTTAGATTTTATCCATGACACTAGTGGTATTTAAAATAATATTAATAGATACTATTTGAAATTGAATTGTTTTTTGACAATGGGTATAATTTGTAATTTGGTTATAAATTAATAAAAACCTCGAAATGTGTTATCAAAATCCAGTAGGCTATCACACCGACGACAATAACTCAAGTCAATACTTACTTTACACTGATGAGAGTGCCGTCCGGAGCCGTGTATGAGTAGGATCCTTGCTGTACATGTATTTCACCGCTGTCATCATCTTCGCCACCCTCGTTGCTGCAGTCACTGTGCTTGTGCGCCGCCTTTCCATCTATTACTTTGTCAAAGGAGGTCTCTTCACGCTTAATACCGTTACCTGTTTCATAGCTGTAATCACAAGACAAAGCTAATAAGTGGACAGTTAAGTTAATGTTGTTTGCTTCTGTAAATCAATTTATTGGGGTAGCCGCCTAGCAAAATCCAGACTCGTACTAATGTGACTTCTTCATTTTATATGTACTTCCCAAGTTTATGTTTGACATCATTGTCACCGGTAACGAAAAACATTATATGGGAATCGGGAGTCACTTAAGTAGTTAGTAATTGTTATACCAGCCTGTTACTGTCCCACTGCAGGCCAAAAGCCTCTTCTCATATAGAGGAAGCACGAGCAATACGAGCATTAATCACGCATTTACTTAAGGTTTCAAATTTATAATACTTTAAGTCCTGGTTTCCTCACGATGTTTCCTAAGATAAGATATTTATGTCTAAGATAAATTTAGAAAGTACTATACTATAGGAAAAAATTACATTGGTATTTGCCCGTATTTCAACCACAACCTTGACTTACATGAGAGTATATGAGTCCTGATGACCCAGGGGTTAATGAACCTATCATTAACCCCTGGGTCATCAGGACTCATTTAATATTTTATATACTTAATATAAATTTGAAATTGCCAACCCGCCTTGAGCAACCGTGGTGATTAATTATCGTGCCTTCTCTTTATTAGAAGAGGTTTTTTCTTTGCAGCAAAAGAGTATCAAGCTCGTGTTTTTATTGTTTTTGATTGGTACAGTTAGTCTTCTAGGCATTACACTATTTTTTTTTTGTTTATAAAAGATAATATTTAATTGGAGAAATGTGGTGAAAATGTCGTTTTACCTAAATTTATATTTTCCATCAGCTTCAAATTCCTCAGATTGTGAAACGATCGGTATCACTGTGGGTTGTTGCCTTTCAGGTGGCACCTCATCTGTGGGGGGTGCGGAAAGCACGCACGCCACGGCCCAGCACAAACAAACAAATTTTAATAACATCTCTATTCTAACCACTCCTGATTTACACTTATGAGTGATGCTCCAGACTTGTTGTCCACTTATATGTAAGATTCATTTATTTACTCTATCCTCCCCCCGCGTTTCGGAGGAGCGAGCCTCACCATACGCTAAATACTTCAACCTTAACGCTTGACTGATGTGTTCTTCGGAAAATTGCACAATACCTACGTGTCAACAATAAGACATGATCGGTGACAATCGAACGCGATTAAACTATTGGACCACTCTAAACAAGGTCTAAACAAACTTACCAATGCATGGTTGTGCTCTAATTTTTAGTGGAGAACAGGTGCACGAGCACAAGTGCGGGCAAACAATATGACATGTGGTAGGATAAAATAAAACGAATAAAAATTGTGACTTATCTATTCTTTTTGCAACATTTCATACAGCTATTAATTACTACATGTTTTAATTAATAAGCTCCGTTATCATTGTTTAGGATCATACTGTATATCACATTTTTTAATACATTACGACATGGATGTTGATATTCGAATTTGTTTGATGACGTGCTCTAGCATAACCAAACAAACACGTGCGTATAGTTTAAAAAACAAGAAAATTTAATGAATCTTGTCAAACCACTGAATAGATTACAAATAAGATCCATCCATTATGTGTTAAGCTACTGAGTCATCTTCATTTGATCTTTTAATCGCGTGAGAGAAGGATCGCATTACTTTATCAATTAACTAAGAGAATATGTTTATATCTTTATCAATATTACCTATTTACCTAATATTATGTCATGGTGTGATTAGTGATGATTTAAGTGCCGATAAACGAGTGCCTCGAAGACATACTCAAGTTTCAAGGACATATCATTCAAATCATCCTCCAATAATAGAAACTGTAGATAAAATTCCAGTTACTGTGGTATACGACAATGAAGAAGTGATAAAAGAAAGAAATGAAACTGAAAAGAAAAAAGATGGTGCTGTCGAAGATGAAAATCTATACTTGAAACATGCAAATAGCGGTGTCAATCCAATAAATATTGAAGGTCCGTCTGTAAGTCATCCACCTTCTCCCGATCTGCATCCAGTTGATGGAGTAAATGTTTACGAACAAGAATTAAATTTAAACCCAAGGGCTCGATCTATTAAAATACCAGTGAGTGACTTTGATGAAACAAAAGCACATGAAAAACCTCCCACTGAATCAGATCGTGCTAGAACAGGAATAAAGCCAAGAAAAAGGGTACAAAAAGTAAGAAAAGTGAAAGTGGATAGAACTAAACCTAATGTAACTGAAAACGAATCCGTAATGTTTGAAAATAAAGTAGCACATAGAGAACCAACAACGACCACGCACAAGCCATCATTACATGATCCTCAAACTTTTAAACCAAGAAAGGGTGTTCGTGATCCAGTGGTTCCCATAATTGAGTCAGAAAGTTACGTTTTCTCGCATTCGGGTAATTTTCATTACAGGTAAATATTCAGAAATAAGTAATATTATGGTGATTATAACTGGAAGTATGTTAATGTTCTACACAACGAAATAATTGTTTTTCAGTTATGAAGGCGGTGACGGTACGAAAGCTTATGAAAGAGGTGAATTAAAAAGTTCCGAAGGCGGTTCTGGCAGTGCTGTAGAAGGAAACTTTTCGTACAAAGTAAGTACCTTAGATATTTATAATTGATTCATTATTTTTGCCTTTTAAATAACATAGTTAATAGAACCTCTTGGCAGTGTTCAAACTTATGTCAAATTATGTTTTTACTGTTTGGTCGACTATAAATTTATTCTAAATGCGTGTACTTACACGTACTTTGATTCGGCTTAGTATTAATAACCCTCTTACAGAACAATTCTCGTTTATTTTATTTAGATATAATTTCAATATTTGTTCTTCTTTCAGGATAAAGACGGCAATGACGTCAGTCTTTCTTACACGGCTGACGAAAATGGCTATAGACCAGTTGGTGCACACTTGCCCACACCACCGCCTATTCCTCCGGCAATACAGCGTGCTCTAGCTCATCTCGCCACCAAGACCACACCAGAACCTGTTACTGAGAGAATGAAAACACTTTAAACATTTCAATTAAGGATAAACACAGTATTGGACAACCTTATTTATACTCCATTTGCTAATAACAGTAATCGAGAGTGTAAGTATTAGTGTGTATAATATTACAAATAACTTTCAATGAAAAAAAAACTAGGTTAAGATTTTCACAAAATATCTATATTATTCATTATACATAAGCAATTTACAGTCGCCAGCACGTCAAGTTATCCCAATGTATCAAATTTCTTTAATCGTTTTTCAACTTTTTAAACAGAATAAAGTTCATATCCAATTGGGAAAATTTGACACATTGGGGTAACTTGATGTGCTGGCGTCTGTACATGCTTATGTATCATGGGTACGCTATGTTTACGTGGCTTTAAAATAATGCTGTTCCAAGGTTTTAGGTTTTAATCGCCTTTGGTGCAGAACAACTTGTAGTCAGTAAAAATAATACATGTCCACCAACGCAGGGTTGTTTTTTCGCATGATTTGTTCAATATATAATATTTTTGTTTACTATTTTTGTTTTCATATTAAGTGGCAAAGAATCGTTTTGAGTTTATTTGTTTCTAGTTAGATAAACAGCAATTAAGTGTCAGACATAACTAGTACAATGGAAAAATCTGCCAGCTTGCCAATCGTTAGCTGGACGACTTCAAAAATATTTTTTATAGAACGATTTAAAATTTTACAACTGCAATTAGTATAATGTAATTGAACAGCACATAACTTCACACTAAAAGTTTTTGATTGTAACATAGAGTCACTTGCTCACATTTGCTAGCAAAAAGTAATTATGTAGTTATGATTTCCGTAAACAAAATCCAGTACACTATTTAAATTAAATACAATACAATTATTGCGTACTGGTGATGCAGTTGTAACAATATCTGCACTTAAGATAAAATCAGTTGATTAATAAAAACCGCTGGTAAATATTAGCTAATTCATTAATAAAGAAGCATCAACTGTTCAATTAATCGTTGATATGCTCGCATCTACAACCTACAACAAAGTTAATCGTGTTCGATCCATAGATAGACCATATTGTTCTATGTTCTCATCGTTGACCTTGGGATAGACGCTCAGTCTGCGAACAAGTTAGAGAGGAATGCTGTATGCCAAGTATTGTTGGGCCCACTCTTGATTTCTGTTGAAACAAATATTTTCACGGGCGTTTTCTTATGTCATAATTTTGCTGTAAAGTGAAATTATTTGTTTCTTTTTTGAAGAATGGCCGATTCTGGTATAGTCTGTCTATTCCCCTAGTGAAGTGAACTGTCCTATCTTGCAATAATGTACCTATGGAATGACACTTGACATACATTTTAACGGGAAGAAGATAACAGTATTCTATTAACAGATCCTCGAGAATATCTATGTGAATGCACTCTCGCCTTTTCTACAAAAAAATTACAAGCTAATCATAGGTACTTCGAAGAATTGGGCATCCGGTTATACACATGCTAAAACTACAATTGAAGTCATTAATACCGTTTTTAAGAAACGACGTCAACTTTTATCACCTGTGTGATATGTATCTCTAGGTTTCGTGCTAATCAAAAACCTCTGTTTTTGGCTATTGTCTCATCTTTATAAGTATATAAAACCTTGATATTGTTATCCTACATAAATGACAAAAACAGTAGAAGGATGTTGTTGTTTACTTAACGCATTCCTTCGTTGTATAGGCAAGCTATTTTATTTTGGGCTATTTATAAAAAATCATAACTACAATGCTTATAAAATTAAATGTTAATTTTGTTCTATTTTTCCACAACTGTTTTACACTGAATTATGTTAGTTTCTATTGTTTTACGCTTTAATTGAATTTCTGAGTTTTAATACAGTTGTGGCGTCATCAATATTGTTTAATCCATCAAATGTTATTGAGAGGGTAAACAGTATTGATGACGACTACATGTTCTAAAAGCTAAACGGAAATCTAACTATTGATCAATAAATCCAGGGTTGGCGCAGGGTACGTCCAAAGGACATTAAATAACGAAATTACATTTTGCAATGCATCTTTGGCACTGATTTTGCTTTTATTTAAATAAATATACAAACATTTTACGTAAATTCAATCGTTGTCTATCACAGTTCAGTCATTGTACATTCTTTTTTATATGTTTTTTTATTGCTTACTATATTATATTGTTTTAATGTTAGTACAGTTTTGTCAACAGAATTTAAAAATACTTGTTAAGCTCAAGTCAGTTTTATTTAAGTTTTTTTCTTTTAGTAGTTTGCTTATCTAAAAAAGACTGGTAATGCAGATAACAACGCAAAACGAGATCTTCCTTACTATAAAACAAATGAGATACGACAAATATAAAAAAGTATTTAACTTATGTTACAGTTTTTTTTTTAATATAAGCATACAATTCTGATTTCAAAACTGTACGAGTATTAGAGGGGTAACAGGTACGTCGTAGGATGCTCAGGTCATTAGGGCATCAGGCAGTCAGGTGGTGGAAGCTTTAGTTTCGGCCAGGTGCTGGTGGAGGAAGGGTTGCAAGGTAGTCGAGAGCCTTCTGAATTGCTTCTGGGATTGGTGGAGGTGTCGGCAAATGGGCGCCCTGGAAGAGAAACAACGAAGATTTTTACAAATAGTTACGTAAATTTGGCAAGAACGATAGCTATCTTGGAGAAAGATCTACTACAATATCGAAAAAAAACAAATAATTTTATTACCGATTGGTTTTGTGAACCATAATAATTATTTATCCATTATCTGGCGATAAAACCACAGGAGGCAGTGCAAAATTAATAAATAAGATTTTAAGTATCGATAATGAATCATAACGATTTTATTATGGTAATTTGAAAATAACAGGTGACAGTTAAGTGTTCAAAGAAGTAAAGAGGATATTTTTAATTTTCAAGAAACATAAGATATAAATAATGACGTAACCATGCGTGTTCTAATCGTCTATTTTTACTAGGATGACCAAACCAAATAAAACAAATCACTTCTCTAAAGGTCAAGATGTATTACTCTGCATTCTAAAATATATTGTAATATCCTTGATTTTTTTTTGTTATTTGGTATATTTCTTTTGGTACGCTTTAAAAATATTGAATGCAATGAACTAAATTAAGAAATGGATCATCAGTATTTGTTCATGTAATTTAGCTTACAATAGAAAATTGTGTTAATAAAATTGTCTTTACAAATAAGAAATTAATATACATAATAAAATCAATACGAAAAGTAAAATAATTATAGGGCATCAAGAAGTTCATCGCATCGCTGTCAACGGGAAACGTGCCTAAAAGACTTGTGTTGTGTTGAAAAACATGGACCGTCTTATAACGTGATAGCGCCAACACTGTTTTATAGATAGATCGAGCAATTTAGTAAAAAAACAGCACTGACTCTTTTTCTACTAGTATCGTTTGTATAATACCTACAATCCAAGTTCGATATGCTAACCAAAACGTTAGAAGCTTGTTCATCTTTTCAAATGTTCGTATCTACTGCAAACAGAGCTAGTGTTTGCAGTAGCTGTTAATTATTTAATGAAGAAAAAGAATACGTTGGAGTGAGAAAGCAAATCTTCTTTGCACTCCCTCCTTTCAAAAATGAAATATAAAGAAGTAATCAAATAAAATATCACCTCCGGCTTGAAACCGTTCTCGTCATCTGCAATATAATTGAGGTTGATGACAGTGCCGTCTGGAG
This sequence comes from Euplexia lucipara, assembly GCA_921972225.1. Lineage (NCBI taxonomy): Eukaryota > Metazoa > Arthropoda > Insecta > Lepidoptera > Noctuidae > Euplexia > Euplexia lucipara. The sequence continues at coordinate 12,319,617 of OV179144.1, forward strand.
CGGTGTAGCTGAAACCGCCTTGAGCTACGATGACGTCACTGGCATCGGGACCACTGGCCTTCTTCAACGTGCCAGATTCTTCTGCTTTGATGCCGTTCTCTGCCTCATAGCTGGAGTGTAGAAGATTATAAACCATTAAGTTTTATTATTTTAAGAGTAAGTGGTAAAGTAAGTGTATCTGACTACTTACGAAGAGTAGGTAAGCTTCTTTATATAAATACCAGAAATCGAGTTTGAGTGATTCTGGGTGGATTTCTCCTATTGTAAAGACATATTCAGTAGCGTAAAGTTAAATGACATCATGAAGCAAAAAGGACATGAGGAATATCTTGGACATTAGGAAAAGCCAACCATCCAGGATCATTGACCGAATTCATGGTATCCAAATGTGCAACTATGAATATGGTCAATTAAAATTGACACAGGAAAGTCAGTTGAAAATTATATAATCATAGTAATTTAGGGACATAACTTAGAATAGCTATAAATTGTTGTGGCAGTAAGGAATTGGTTTTAATCTTGCCAATAAAGTTAACTTGTTCAGTAAATGTAATTGAGCAAGTGTTATTGTATTTGAGGTTTAAACCAACGTTGTTACGAATTTCAGTACCGAAATAGCAACTAGTGTAAGGATTAGATAAAATTACCCTATATACTCAATACCTATCTCAATATAGAAGACAGAGAAAGAATAGGAAAAAGTTCTTTAAATAACGTTTACGCAAGATTCTTACCTATAATATTGTCTTCAAGTACCTAAGTATTTGCTAATTGATTATGTTCATTGACAAAATAACAGTAGGTCGCTATTGATGCGTCCTTTCTCAAGCTTGTTATCAAAATTAGGTGCGAATCGAATGGTAAGAATTTTTATTGTTTGACCAAGGTTTCGTGTTGTCATATTAAAGTACATGTTAAGGTTTTTAATTGAGAAGGACATTGGCCGTGTAACTGTGAACAGTCATAATATAATTAAGATGGGTCAATACCCATCTTAATTATATTACAACCCGTAATAAGAGTTAAGGATCTTGGTGCCCACCATAGTTGAAATTAATAATCGGCTTTTCCTTTTATGTAGAAGTTATGAAAAGCATTAAACTGTAAAAATATACTCAACCTTTAATTTAGAATCATATTATTTTTTGAATAACATATACATAATTATTTGGTCATTTTAACAGTTTAAAATAAAAGGAACCTCAGAATAAAGCATAAGCGTTCAATAAGGAAAAACACAACGGAAAAATTTCAAATTTAAAGTTGTGCATATAAGCTTCCACCCTATATACAATACATATCAAATCCAATTCTTATCTTTAATTTAACTATAGAAATGATCAATCTCTATTGAATATAGGAATTAATTGAGTATATAAATCTTAATTTTCCAGTATATCTACGTACACTGTTGTCCGTTAATTTTGTACTTGACCTTTATTACTGACCCGCCGAGGGTCAGAACCCGGCGGTCAAATCAATGATAGTGGAGTCGCTAATGTAACATAACACTTTGAGGGGCCGTTATATAATGCTGAAGCCGAATTGCCACTGTGTGGAACCGTTACAACAGTAGGTAAGTTGAAGCTATGAATTTAAAACTGAGTAAAACATGCTTTCGTTAGCCATCAAAATACCTGAGGATGTGGTGATTCATCAATATATGGATAAGTAGGTATGAAGTTTCATGCCCGTTCTTTCCCATAGAAAACTAATTTTAAAAGAAGCAATTAGATTATTTTTGTAGCTAATATAACTGTTTAGTGGCTTTAATGATCTAATTGTTTAAAATTATTTGAAACATTTATACTATTAAAGACAATTTGACTTCTTATTACACGTATGTACAGTTCTAGCCCCTCAAATATTGTTTTTTTTTGTACACTCAATAATAAATTCTTTAAAAAGGCTGCTTTTAGCCTCTATCATAAACTACCAACATTTTTGTCACCATCTCGTGCCAATTTTTCACGGCCGAACGTAGGCTAGGCGCAATTGCGTCACCAATTCCACATTTAAAATATTAATCCGAATCCTTATTACATTACCTAATGGTAGAGTTTATATCTTGTACTTTATTGCAGTCTTGTGTATTGCTACAAAGTTTATTAAATCTAATATGTTTAGATGAGTAGAGAAGGACAGATAAGAGCATAAATATACCTTTATTTTTAAATATTTTTGAAATTTACTTTTGAATTATGTCCACTAGCAAACGTCCCGCATTCCCGTTCTCGTGGATATACAGGAACGAAAAGTTATAGCCTTAGACACCCGAGTATAGTGTAGCTTCCACAACGGTGAAATAATTTATCCAAACAGTCCAGTAGTTTCAAAACCTATTTAATATATGCCAACAAACGAACAATCAAATCTTTCCCCTTTTTAATCTTATTAAAGTTAAGTATTAGTTATAGAAGCCAGCGATTGTACTTACTACACGAAATTCGTATTAAAGGTACTTATATAAATTAACACATAGGATAAAGGATTATGTGTGCACTCCATCGTAGTCACAACCAAATATTTGCTTCCTGCTGTAGAGTAAATATTTAGGTGTTTGATAATTCAATACTATTGATTATCACCGGATTTAACACTTAAATGAAAGTTCCTAAAGTCAAGCTTAGTAAATAGGGTTTGGTGTTTCTACTCAGTTGTTTTATGATTTTACTAGCAGTAGTTCACCTACGTAGTTCCAGTTTCCGTATATACAAGATAAAAAGTCACCCGGGGATAGTGTAACTTTCCAACGTTGAAAGAATTTTACATATTATGGATCCAGTAGTTTCGAAGCCTATTCAATGCAAACAAACAATCAAATCTTTTCTCTTTATAATATTAGTATTGATTATGAACAAAGTGCCTGTCATAAAACATTTTTAAAGGAAACTTGTATTGCACATTCAGGTAACCATAGCGAAAGTGAAACTAATTATAAATTAAATGACCCAATAGGATTTTAGGATTGCTATGGAATACTCAAGAACATGCAGGGGTTACCAGTATTAGGAATTGCTCATATTAAACTTACCTGTATCTATAAGATCCATCTGGTTGCTGGTCGAACTCTTGTGAGAGGATTGCTACGACTTTGTCTGCAGGCGCTTGCGGTGCTGATAGTGATACTGCCACCACTCCCAAAAGAATTAAAACCCTCTGAAAATAAAAGAAAGAAAAATTCGCACATTAATAATTCCACCTCTAAAACTGAAAACACTATAGACTCATTTTTACAGTTTCGCAATCTTTAAAGAGCATTGGTTAAGACACCAGCACATCAAGCTACCCTAAATTGAAAAATAACCCATTTGAAAATGAACCTTATTATGTTTGGAATAAACTCGAAAAACAATATTATATAATTGACACATCAGGGTAGCTTGATGTGCTAGCCTCTGTACCTGCAACTGTTACGGGTGGTAGATTATTTTATATATTCTCTTCAAATTTAAAAATTTATAGGATTCCAATGATTGAAAAACCCTTGAGCCTGAAGTCCGTGAGGGTATACAATCAATAATTTTTCAGAAATAATTATGTTGTCAGTACCAAAATAAACGCCTGCAATAATTGTTAGAGCTAACAGTGTAGTTTTTGTGACAAACTATTGTAAACCATTCAGGCATCGATTTAAGTAAAAAGACTATAAATTTGCACACGAAATTAGCGTTTCGATAGCTTAAATAAATAAGCTCTAAAGTTTGACACGAATTTAAGATTCAACCAGTATATAATAAACTTCATAACATCCTCAAGGTGAAATTCTTCTTAGTAGGTGTAGGAGTTCATGAGTTTAATCCACGTTTATTTATAATCTTTTAAAGTAATCAAGGGACGCTACAAGGTTACAGAAGACGCATCGCGACCTACAATCACAAGGACAACGCAACCTAAGACCGTTAGATTACAGTCTTTAGTCAACGTCTATGTCGTTGAAAGATTTATAGCCCATTTGTTCCTAACAAGTATCAATTTCAACATTATTCACAACCAACCAATTAATTATTTCCCAAATCAATTTTAATTTAATAATTAATAGCTGATGAATTTTTGTCTTTAATAAACTTAATATCAACAGTTTTGGATTCTTCACTTACTATACTGCCGCAAGAGCGGGATTTCAGAGAAACCTAGTTTCGGGAAAAAATAATTTGGGTAAAAATAATTTCCTTTTTTAAACTTTACAGATTGATTGAGCTTTTTTAAGGTTTTTTTCATGTAGTTTAAATAAGATACCGCTAATTGGCATAATTCATTGGATTTGTCTTTCTTTAAGCTATCCGATGCCATAAAAATCTTTTTTGAGATGTCGTTTTTGAGCTTAGCACGGCAGTATTAAGCTGTTAAAACACACACATCACCAAACTCATGTAAAACCAATTAAGTCCTATCCCAAACTCTGATCAACTTCCAGTCTAACCAGATATAGCTGATGAATACCAATATTCTCCATGACTACCTATCAGATCTCCGCTGTTGTTACAGTATAATACCCCCTAAGACCCACCCACACCCTAACCCTTAATTTGGTAACATAGGTTAACTGACCTTAAAGGTTATAATAATTTATGTAAGTTTTTATGGTGTACAGAATACTCTTTGTTGCATGTACAGACGCCAGCACATCAAGGGGTAGCTAAACTTGATGTGCTGGCGTCTGTACGTGTAATGTATCTCATATTTTCCCAATTCAATATGAACCTTATTCTGTTTGGCGTCAAGTAGAAAAACGATCAAAGAAATTTAGAGAATTCTTATCTATTCTTCTAAAAATAACAACCCTGACCAACGACTCAACGTACCTACTTTTCTTTTCTATGATTGACCAGACCCCGTGTGACTATTTTTTTATAACCACGATCTAACTTTTGCGTTGAATTTTTAAACAATACATTGTATTAAATTGTGGAACCTTTTAACTCGATGGCGTATGTGCTTTTACTCACTCTCTACCATTTACTCTTTTCCTTTCATAGTCGCCCATGTCATGGGCTTTACATAATACGTAAGTACGCATAAAACTAAAGTGCAATACTTTGTAAAGTACAGACGCCAGCACATCAAGTTACCCCAATGTAGCAAATTTTCCCAATTGAATATGTACCTTATTCTGTTTGAAATAAAGTTGAAAAACGATCAAAGAAATTTGACACATTGGGATAATTTGACGTGCTGGCGTCTGGAGTGCGATTCACTAAGGCAAAACATCTTTACAACCAAGAAATCATCGTTGAAACATCCGATGTAAACATATCGGTATTCTTTAGTTAAAACTAAGCGATCATAGCGCCTCAACGATGTCGACGGCGCGACATGGAACTAAAATATGGTTTCGAATGTATGAAAAACGGTATTCAGAAACACAAAACATCCTCGCCTTCGACGACAACGGTGCCTTCGCCTTCGATTTTAACTGTCAAACCGTAAAGCTTGTAAATTGTAGATGTTTCCTTGGTTGTAGACGATTAAAATGTAAGTAAAACAAGTTATTTTTTAAATTATAATACTTAATATTGTTTTGTTTAGCGTACTATAATTCCTGAAACGTATAATGCCTATTTGTAATGTTTTAGATGGCAGTTCGTCTTTCCTGTATGTTTTTTTTGTTGGAGGAAGCTAATCGTCAAGATAATGATGAAAAAAGACGTCAGGCCAACGTGATACGTAATATGGATCTTCTAACAACTGATATTAACTATATTCAGGTATTCAGGTTGACTGAAGAACTAATTATTTAATTGTAAGAAGATATTTCCCCATTAATAGCAAAGGCGACACATCGAGGAGGAATTAGCAACCGAACCAAGGTATTACTACTGAATTAATACAATATAAATCACCGTAGGTACCTACAGTGGAAAAATGTCTAAAACTTACCTCTTATTCCAGGTTTTATGCACTCTTGCATTTTTAGCTAGTGGGAGTTACCAAAAAATATTATGTGAGAATGCAAGAACCTATATAACTCAAGCATCTGCCTCGAGGGCTATAAGGACTGTAGTAGATGTCATCAACCACCCAGTTATTATTAATAAGTACATAAAATTTCCTCAAAATACATATGAAAGGCAAATTCTCAAAGAAAAGTAAGTACCTACCTAGGTATTTCTTAAGTTTCATACTTTAGTTTTTATTTACTAAGTAGGTAGATACTTTCATGAATCAAACCATGTGGCTACTTATTTATTTTTATGTTACTTACATATTTAAATAATATTTTTAAATTGTCTTGAATAGGAACCTATGTGTTTCAAATCATATTTAAATCTTTTATTCTTGCCTTTTCAGATAAATGATCCGGACTTAAATTTAATTCATGTGGATGTAACTTTTGGAGGTGCAACACACAACAGCTTTATATTTAATCATTCTGTCATAAAACCGCATTTGGAACAGCTAAATAATAGAGGAGAAACAGTGTACCTATCTGCTTGGTATGTATTTTAAAATGTTTTTTTTTTACTTTATCCAACATAAATAATTGTACTCACCAGGTTTCGGTACTTATTTTAATATTAATAAATTATTCAGTTATTTTTATTATTGTAAAATGAAACTAAATTCCTATTTAATTTATTTCAGGGGACTCTGGTTTCGCTCTTAGGCCATTCATGATGGTTCCATGTAACAACCCTGAACCTGGGTCAAGAGAAGAATACTATAATAATCTGCATGCCAGTGCAAGGAATACTGCAGAACGAACCATTGGCATACTTAAAGGCCGTTTTAGGGGCCTTTTGGTTCATCGTGTTCTTCAATATGACCCAGAGATGGTGGGAAAAAATATTAAGGCTTGTTGTGTGTTGCATAACATTTGCAATCAAGCCTGGTTCCTCCAGTAGAATTACCAGCTCATTTACTGAGACAAGAAGTAAGGGTGATCCAGCTACTACAACAAGGAAGCCAGAACACCCTCAGTGATTTGGACAGGGAAGGTCTTGCTAGGGGTCATCTAATTAATAGACTGTGGCATGGACAAAATAGTTAATAACAAAAGTAAATATAAAAAAAATAGATAAATAAATACTAACAATAGACTTAAGATATTCATAATTCAGGGACAGTTTGTTAATTCAAAATTATAGTGTATGTTAAACAGTAATGTATAATAAAATAAAGAAAGTGAATGTTTTTAAACTTATGTAATGTTTTACCTTTAGATAAAATTAATATAGTGTGTATATAATTATAATATGGTATGTATTTGAACAAAATAGTATCTACAGACGCCAGCACATCAACCTACCCCAATGTGTTAAATTTCTTTGATAGGTTTTCAACTTTACTCTAAACACTATAAGGTTCTTGTTCAATTGGGAAAATTTGTCAATTTGGGGTAGATTGATGTGCTGGTGTCTGTACCTTGGAAAAGTAATTTTAATATAATTAATTCATAAATAAAACTATCTTTTACCATAGGTACATTTTATTTTTATTTATTTATTAACTCTATAATAGCACTGCTAATTCTATCCAGAGCCTGAACCATTGCCTGATGGCCCTCTACTTGTTTAGTAATAGCTTGGACAATGAAGAGTTCTGCTTGTGCTCTGCGTTCGGTTGAGTATTGTATTACTTATTAATTTCAATCAATCAATAAATTTGTATAGGTATAGAAAACAAAACATTGAATTTATAAAGAGCTTTAGAGCCTTGAGAATTACAAACCTCAAAAGGATTAATAATTTATAAGTTCTGTTTTTTTTTTATTGATTGTTGCAACCAAAACTTTCTCCTCCCTTATTGGTTTGGATTTTATTTTCAATTTCAGTTAGTTCTGGCAAATCCTCTATGCCACCACCAGTATGCCGCCTCGCAGATGCAATTAAGCTGGACTTCTTCTTAACTGCTCCTTTTTTGTCCTTCCAGTACTGCAACACAAGTATGATTATATAATTTGATGTATTATGTAAATAAATTTGCTTGGTTTGATTTAACTTTCCGTTGCAATTTTAAATGCTTTTCTAATTGCAATTTGAAGCCTAGCCTAAAGTTACAGTACATGCCTCTAGATGCACAGGGGGCTCTCAATGTAAAAGGATACTATAACACCTACTCAATGCAACTATACCTATACACACATAATACATGTAATTACTAACCTTACACCACTGTTCAGATGTTTTCATACACCCACTACCATCACTGTTTAGGGCTGTTGTTATTTCAGACTATGCCTGACGACTGTGACTGCGAGCATTTGCAGTACGAGCATGGCCCCTAGCCAACCATGGTTTGCTTTCCAAAAAGCTTACTTGCTTTTCCAGCTGATTTAACGATGGAGCTGCGTTGCGAGACACTAAAAGATAAATATTTTGGTTAGGTATACAGATAGTAGTTCCAGAAACTGTGCTCAGTGCTGTATAATTAAATAGAAATGTTACTGTGGAGGTACTTACTTTCGATAGGTTTGGAACCAAACTAACACAAAAACACTGAACAAGTAGAACGCCATTGGGAAGGGTGCAGGATTTTTTAAAAGTCCACTCAACCACGTAAAACCATTTGGAACTTTGGAATTTCGTATTTTGATAAAAACTCTATTCAAGAGATCAAGTTGTTTGTTTTGCAACACATCACACACACACATGTCACTTATCCAATAATTACCAATGTCAAAAATTTTAACAAGTAATTATTTTCCAAGCCGAAGACGATATAATAAATTAAATATTTGTTGCATAATAAATATAATGTGTTTTATACATACGTATTGTGAATTTGTATTAATTTAAAATGACGAAATAACTTAAAAATTGGTTAGTCGAGATTATCTCGACTATACTCTAGATTAAACATAGCAACACTGCTAACATCGTACCCATCATCGTTGTTCAGCAGATCGTCGACGAGCATTACTAGCTTAGCGAATACGGTTTTTGTCAACGTTGTTCTTAAAGGCTATGTTTACGATGAAACATCTGTGAACTCGCCGTTGTTAACATCTGTGATGAGTCTGTTAGTGAATCGCATTGCTGTACCTAACATGAATGGGCTAAGTTAAACAATGACATCATATTGTCGATGACCCATTGGTGACTTGTTTTAGGTCAGGCACGCTATAGATAAACAATTATGTTATGTTCACCCGATAATTGTATCCACAACACAAGACAAATACAATTTAGCCGGCAGCCAGGTTGTGTTTGTGGCACGCGGCCTTCACGCGGCAATCACGCAAGTGACACGCACTAGGTTAGGAAAAAAATAATTATAATATTTATGGAATCCTTGGTAATAAGTGCAGTAAGAGATTAAGGGGGAAATGGATTTACAGGACGTTTAACGGTTTCGGTTAAAAGAAACTTTATTCCCAATATAGACATATGACACTTACTTGAGAACAACTATATTAGAAAGAAAGAAAGAAAGAAAATACATTTATTGGCAACAGCTGGACAAACACACAGATACACAAGACGTTTTGTTTTACAAACATACATAATATGCATACATACATAAACTCACGCCTTTTTCCCATGGGGGTAGGCGAAACTACAGAACGCCATATGCTACGACTCTTACATACTTCTTTTGCTTCGTTTACATTCATACATGTTGTCATACACACACGCCGTTTGCGAGTATTACGCACCTGACCTTTGACTTGACATGGTATGTCCTTCTAAGGTGTCCCCTCCCGACGTTCATACTTACATCTGCCTTTTAAATACCTTTCATTCATCCTTTCAACTTGACCAAACTATCTCTCTAAGCATACTCTTTAAAAAATTTACTACATACTACATACCTATAGATTATAGACTACAATATATAGGGTGATTGGTAATTAGTAACCGATACTTAAACACGTGATTGTATTCTTGATTTCAATTAACTTTCCCAAAACAAATTATTTTTGATACTCAATAACTTATAACACAATAAAATAACAAAAACGCTGTTTGAGATTCCCGCGCAATCGCCAGTGAAAGGTGACAGTGACGATCTATCAGCTGTTAGTCTGACCTCGAGAAGGGCAAAATCTACTAGTAGTAATAGCGTCACACGGTCCCCCGCCACCCCCACCGCTCCCGTTGTGCAGTACTGACGTAATTGAATTAATTGAAAGTTAATGAGTATAAAAAAAGTTTCTTTGGGAAAGTTATTCGTTTTCATTAATACAATCACGTGTTTAAATATCGGTCACTAATTACCAGTCACCCTATATATTGTAGTCACCCTATATAATAATATAGATTACGATATACATATTTTTTGAACATCTAACGGCACAATGTTTATTTTATTGCTACCAATACACCTACTTGAGTGAGCATCATGGGTCACATGACACCACGTCTGTATTCCCCAAGGGATTAGGCAGAGGTGTACTTAACACAAACCGGCGATGAAAAACACGGTGCAAGGTGCGATGAAAAGGACCATTCGTGCACGAAGTAACAGAAGAACACTGTCTTCATAAGACACAGCCTTTACCCTAGCTAAGGAGGCAGGGTTTCCACTATTCCAGACACTTTTTACAACCATTTGTTTGTTTTTGTAACCGATTTCAAATATTTGTAAAGGTTTTATTATTATCTTTCATTTATTATTGTTCCGGTCATTTGAAAGGCGTACGAGGGGCCGAAGCTAACTCGCAGAGGCCCGTTGTCGCCTTTAATTAAATGAGGCACCAATCGCAGATTTTGTAACTGTATGCACTAGACAAGTGCACACAAAGAAATCTTGCGTCTGTTGTAAGACTATTGCAGACTATGGAAACAAAGGTACTTGACTGTACGTTAGGGTGGCTAAAATGGACTGGATACCTAAAATTATCCTACTAATATTATTAACGCGAAAGTTTGTGAGGATGGATGGATGGATGGATGGATGGATGTTTGTTACTCTTTCACGTAAAAAGTGCTGAGTGGATTTTAATAAAATTTGGTATGGAGTTAGCTGACACCCTGGATTAACACATAGACTACTTTTTATTCCTGTATTCCCACGGGAACGGGACCTACGCGGGTGAAACCGCGGGACGTCTGCTAGTATACTATATTATTGCCTATAACACAACACCTAACATCTAATATGTCGCCCATGTTATTGAAGTGCATTAGTGCATTCGGTCTATTGCCATCCACCGGGCATAAGTTTAGAGTCCAGACCGAGACTTTGTAAAGGAAAAAAACTAACAAAATTTTGTAAGACTCTGGAATCGAACTGCATGCTCTACAATAGTAGCGCTCCTAACGATTAGACCAACGAGGGAATTACAGATAACTTCTAATATTATGCCGTTTCATCAAAAATAGTAATTAAATTTAATAATGGGAATCATTTTATACGACTGAGATGATTAATTTAAACAGATGTCGGTGTTTAATTACCTTTTCAACATAATGACACCGGTTTGAGATAAGAATTTACTAACGAATATTTTAAACGTCGCTACGATCATACTGTAACAGTTCGGCTAATATCTTTTTAAACAAATATAAAATATGAATAACAGTTAAAACAAACCTTAGTTCAAAAATACAACCCTAAAAAACTTAATGGTATCAAATAATTGTATTGAAAGTCTGTGGCTTTGATCATTTGTTTCATCATTTTGCCACCGACTTCCGAAACTAAAGTTACCTACTAACAAAAAAGCATCATCAAAATCAATTCATAAAACAATTGACGGAATAATCGCGTTTTCCATTTTTAAGTCATTGTCAATTCATTGTATTGACAACGACTTAAAGAAAGAAGACAAATCCTGGATCTGACCACTAGACTTATATTGTGACTGGCCTGTTGGTCTAGTAGTTAGTCGCCCTGACTGCAATGCTGGAGGTCGTGGGTTCGATTCCCACCCAGGACAAATGTTTGTGTAATGAGCATGATCATTTGTTCTGTGTCTGGGCGTAATTTATCTGAAATATGTATGTATTTAAAAATATATCACTATGTTTATCAGTTTTTTTAGTAGACAAATAATACAAGCTCTGCTTAGTTTGGGACGAGATGGCGTTGTGTGAAAGTTGTGGAATTATTGACAATTAATGTGAGTTAAATTTAGCAGAAGACTATTATAATTTTCATTGTTTCTTGCCTTTTACGATAGTTAAACAAATTTTATTACATTCATTAGGTAATTACCTACCTTAAATAGACTTTACTAGCGCCCCCTGACCCTTGATAGTTTATCCAAATGGATGGATAAACCGACCATTTAGAAACCTAGTCCAATTAACCTTTACTTGAGCAGGATATTTAGCCGCCACAGAAGAACACTACTGATTAAATTACTATTACTTATTTACAATGTCTCAATCTTTGTAAGTTCTTAAAAACTAAATTATCATGCCTACGGGCTGTTAGACGTTTCGGCCAATTTGTGAATGTGTGTTGAATTGCACCCACGATACAGCCGTTCGATTCAGTAAAATTCAGTTCTGCCAATATTTTATGGTTGCCACTTTATGTGAACTTTGCCTATAATAAACAGTGAATCACGTTTGACTCTGCAGTAGAGCTTGTATACAGAAGCTCTACTGCAGAGTCCTGGATTTAATTCACAGGTCGAGTAACGTAGTAAAATTAAATTTTTCCTTTTTCAATATCTAACTAGTAGCTGAGTCTGTATTTGAACCCGGTTGATAGCAATAATTATATGCAATACCTGCAATTACATGGAACATAAAACGTTAACATACGAAACTTTAAACGTAAACGTTATTTTTAAATCGGGTAATATAGAAATAATTTTTTGTACATACATAGGGGCTTAGCTCATTTATTTTTAATTAAACCTTAAAAAAGTTTAATTTAAAAGAACCTTAAATAAGCTAAACCTGAAGTCAAGACAATGGCAATTATGCAAACGATAGCTATGTTCAAAAAAATAAAGTCATTGTGAGATTGACATGCCCGGCTACCGAAACATTTTGAATGGAATGACAAAACTATTGACAGCTGTCATCGCTGACAGATTATCAATTTGTTTAAACCTTGAAATGTTGTCATTTTTGGAAACCATTATTAACATGATTTTGGCAAGTAATACCTAACAGTGTTTCTGGTTTCTTTATGTGCGTTAATAAAACCCAAATTAACAATAAAAGTAGGTACATACGTAATTATTGAATAAACTCATATTATTGACCTATTATAATATGCATGTATTGCGTGTAGATTACAGAGCTAGTGTTACGAAGGTTGATACGCTTAACGGACCATTAGCAAAGTCTAGTTAGTAATAGATATCGACATTTGAAACCTAAGTTTCCTCGATTAGTTAAAGATCTGTTGGCTATAACCGTTGGACACCAAAGTTTCATGAGTTAATTGGTTATTAAACTGATTTGAACCGTCGTCTCCTCTATTTTTTCGAAAATAACGTCACACTTGTTATTCCTTAAAGATAAGACAGGAGTATGCTTAGAGTGCACACTCATTTTGTCAAGTCACATATAACAAGGGACGAGCTTACCATACATACAGACATACATTCAGACTCCGAGCCTGTTTCTAAAATATTCAACATGAGTATACGCAATAACACTATGTTCGATTCCCTGTACTCAGCAGTGACGCTTACTATCTCTACACGAACAAGGCAGCCGAAACTATGACAAAATAAAATAATCAAAAAAAAAAAATATTGACACAGATTGTATTGAACTCAATTTATAAGTGTATTTATTTACACCACATAAGACAAAAAAGACCTTTCTAAATAATTAGGAGTGATATTCAAGTACTGGCCCAAATGTATACACTATCCTCATCTTGAATTAATGTTTTATAGACATGTATAGATGGAAATAAATTGCATCACGACAAGTTAAGGTAACCTACCCATGTGTAAACTCAACCTAAAGGCTAAACAGCCTATGAACGACTCATCATTCATATAAGGAACTTTATTATGATGGATTTATATGCAAATGAACACAACGATGCAACTAGTCTTTAGCTACATCGGTACAGGTAAACAATAGAGTCTTAGGGCGTTTGTACACTTATCCTTATCCGGTTTATATTCGATTCAAGTTTTATTTAAAGTATATACGCATGAGTGCACAAACGTTCATACAATTACTAGGATGTTCAAGCCGGATCAGAAATATACACAAACTGTATCAGAATAAGTGCAAAAGAGCCCGTGATTTTAAATTTTAAGAAAGTTTTTGTTTTAGATTTGGTCAAAAAGACCGGAGTAACTGGTAAAGCAAAAAAGTAATTGGCCAGTTTCCGTTTTTGAAAAAAAAAATGCTTTATGTAAGTAGGTACCTAATTTTTAATGAGTGCACAAACGTTCAGACAATTTTACCTATTACTTGGATGGTCAAGCCGGATCAGAAACAAACACAAACCGTAACGAATAAGTAAAAAAAAACATACCCGTGCGTAGCTAACACTAAGACATTGTCCATAATGAAAAAAAAAGATATGATAAAAAAAGACTGAAATTATTGGTGAAAACCATAGAGATTTTAGATACTATTAATAGACAGGACATGCGAAGAAATGTCATAGAAAAAAATTAATCCCATGTCTCAGTAACGCCGCGCGCCGTCTAGCATAATATAGCAATATTAGAGCGGCAGTAGAGTACTAAACTAGATTTATCAACTTGTGTCATACAAGTATTGTGTGAAGATTTTGTTCGTGATGTCCCGTCCATAGTAAGTATTAAATGACTTTGGTGAAAACAATAATAGTTCTCCATTTCTGTTTTTTGGGAAATTTTCTTTATGTACCGATGTAGTTAAACAATCGCTTTTTCACGCAATTGTTTGCAACAAAACTGTAAAGCAGTTACATAGGCTAACCACTTATATACGCTTGAGTACGTTAACGTAACACAAAAGGTTTTCTAGTCACCGTTTGTCACCCACAAACTATTCTTCGCACCGCCTAAATACCTGTGGATGCTGTGGTATGCAGATGTCGGCACACCAGCTATTTCACAAGTGTATTGAGTTGTGGGAACATGTCATAGAATTCGAGAATTGCCTCGAAAACAATGTGCCTACTACGTGCAAAAACAAAAGGTGTGCACCTAATTAACCGCTCGCACGCCTCCGCAGGCATCCAGGCACGCATTTAGAGATTTGACCGTATCTTTTTTAATCGTAGATAAGAACAAAGTGCTATTAGAAAAAGAGAAATCAATAATTTATTTTAAGTCATCATCTGTGTAGCTGTTTCCCAATAATGTTGGAGTCAGCTTTCAGTTTAGCTGGATGCCACTGAATACCAGGGGTTTAAATGAAGTGATTGCCAATCTGACCTGCAGTTACCAGTAACTTTACCCAGGTAACACGATACCTCTTGGTGAAACTGGCGGGCTGATGGTGGGATTTTAGGGGTTTTGACTACCCGTAACGACTGTCAAAGATCTACTAATGACAGCCGGGAACAATAGTTTTATGTGCTTACTGAGGCACGATGTTGATATAATCTTAATGAATAGTCACCCATCTACAGATGAGCCTCG
Organism: Euplexia lucipara; assembly: GCA_921972225.1. NCBI lineage: Eukaryota > Metazoa > Arthropoda > Insecta > Lepidoptera > Noctuidae > Euplexia > Euplexia lucipara. The sequence goes on from OV179144.1 coordinate 12,335,065, forward strand.
GGCAGCTTAACCTTTTTTCTCAAAAAACCTATTTTGTGAAGGCATGAGAAGTTTGTAAGGATTTAAGCTAAGTAGCATTCTGTATTTTCTACCTCACCGTCATCGTCATGATGAAAAGCATAAGTTCTTTTCATTTTCAATTTATTTTTGTTAGAAGCAATTCTTTGAAATTTTAGATTATATACCTACTTGAATTCTCAGCTTCTATTTCTACGCGTAAATATAATATTTCACATAATTATAACAAAAACTCTCAAAGCACTGCATTAACGCTAATGTCCAGTTAAAAATAATAACCAATTGACTTTTTGCGGCGCAAATAAGATGTCTGTATAATGTGACCTGAATGGATGACCCTGTCAAGACGTATCTTATTTTTTACATATTTTAATACGAAATCTTCCTAATAATTAATTATAGACACGAAAGTCAACAAACGAGTGTCATATCATTATACAAATGACTTATTGAATTAATGAGGATTAGGTATTGTTTTTTAAAAATGATTAGATATTATGTTAAAATTGATCTTTGATTGGTCGATAACGTATTGATATTCAATAGGTAATTTATAGTACGTAACCTTTAAATATTGACCTATTTTATATAATTAATTTGTGGTAGGTATTAATGTATACTATGGGTGAGCTGTTTCCAAATGAAACAATTATATAAAATATAAAGCCTACCTATGTTACCTTTATTATCATTTTTTTCTGTATAATTGAGATATCTTTTTAATGATATAAAGTTTAGGTTCAGAGCAATATTCAGTGTACACAGCAATTAATATTTTTCTGAACCTAAAGAAATAGGTAAAAACTAATTTGATTATACTATGTACAATAATACTATTATTCATCATTGATTCGTATGTCTAACTAAAAGGTGGCTGAACTACCAGGAATTCCAATAAAAATAAAACATGCAATTTTAGCGCCACATACATTATAATCTTAACATATTCTTATTTTAATTAGCTGGCGATAATAATATTATATCGTAACTTTGTTGATGACAAAAAGACATAAGAAATATCTACCTACCTTTATTTTCTTTAAAGTGGGAATAATAATAACATTTAGAAATATAATGTTTATGTAATAATTTATATGAATTATGTATTGCGTAACACTATCGGAAACTAAAAAAAAATCTGTGAAGTGCAAGTATGACTGGAGTCCTAAGGATTCCGTCTCAAAACTTTAACTGACCCGACCCGTAGCCGTACCCGACTACTCACGGCCTACCTAAATAAATATTTCCAATTGAATGCCAGACTAGTCCGTATTTAAAAACAGTCTTCTAGGTATCTAGTGTAGATATTACCAATTAAAGTAATACATATAAATATATACTTTAAGATACGGCCTATGGCTTTCTTTTCCTTATTAAAAAACAAAATTTGGAGTTGCAATAGCAATAAAAATATTCCTGGGACTACGTTTGTTCAAAATCACGTTCGTTGGCCAAACGTTACTCAAATGGGTGTTTGTCTTACGTGTATGCTGTTTGGTCAACGAGACTAGAACAGGTTTTAAAAAGTAAGAAATTCATCAAAATACTGTGACATAATACCTTTACGTCGATTGCTTTGACTTAGATCAATTTTTGAACCCGTTTGAAGGACCGTGTAGTAGGTACTTAACTCGATTTTACTTAATATCTCTAATGGGCAGTGCAATGACCTGTTTTACAGACGGCCCACGAAGGAATTCCATGGGGGTTCCATTTTGCCCATTAAGCTAAGGTTCTTTACGAAAGCAATAAAGAAACTCAGTTGCCATAAAACCTATAAATCTAATCACATTGCAATTGATAAATAAACGCGCCAAACGTACCTTATAATAAATTTGCCCATAACGATGGCACGCTTGTCACTGAGGTAAACAGCAAAGTTGTTGGCAAAGGTTATGTATTGTGGTTGCAATGAATGCACGACGCGTTTCATAACGAGCCGCTGACCTTATGCCCTATGCACCCACTTTGGCCACGTCCATAAAAACGAGATTAATTTAATAAGATATCTTTAAAGAAGACTCGTACTAATTAAGAGGTTGAATTAAATAGAAGCTACATAATTATGAACAATTAGCAAACAATTTTAAGTATTCAGGGTTCCATTTAAGCGATTGATGCTTGTCTATCATTAAGTTTCCTTTAATGTTTAGGTGACATTAAATAGATAAAATGTTGAATAAGGTACAGCCTTAAACACTTAACTATAAATAAACAGTTTGCAGCTTGTAAAAGATGTCTCTAGATAAATCTATTTTTTATTCTGATCTCATCTAGGAGTACTTAATGTTATAGCTATTTAATTTTACCTAATAATTGAAATTTTTAACTAGTTGTACGGTGGACTTTATTATTTTGATGAAGCTAATATTGGCCCTTGATATTATGGATTTCCGTAAAATTGAAGATTAAAATATTAACACAATCAATATTAATCTATTTGGGCAACAATACAGAAAACCATTTTTATAATTCAAATCAGCAATAACTTATCGGAAATGGAATACACAAACCCAATTTATTGGCATGTTATTGATAAATGTTAACAAAAAATACAGCAGTACCTACCTATTTATGTCACCTTAACCGGCACACGATAATTTACTGATTTCCTAATGATATATCATCAAAAATAAGACGACCTACCTGCGATGGTAAAGATGCCCTTCTACGACTAAATGTTAAAGATGCAACATCCTACAGCTGGGGTCAGGAGTTCACATCCTAGCATGAGTTACGATTTATAGAATCATTTAAGTCCGTTAAAGGCTTGTTGAAATTGTTTCTAGCACTTTTAAATCCCTACAAAAAGTAGAATTTATTGAGGTCTGCTAAATTACTTCTGTATACCATTTCTTGCTGTAGGGAGTGTAGGATATAATTAAACCTCCTTCATAAATATGGAGTATTAATGTACTCCATATTTATTTTATTTATATATTATATTACGCATATTTTTATTTTATAAAAAATTTTAGTGCATTTGGGTTGGTATGATTCCGGAATATATCTAAGTCTAGATATATTCCAGATTCATACCAACCCTACCTATATTTAATCAATACCTTAACTCATTTTTATTAAAAGACACTATTTTCGTGTGTATACCAAAAAAATAAGTTAAAAATATTCCAGAGACAAAATAAATTAATTAAGCCGATTCCCAACCCGCAAAACATATTATTCCCTATCTAAATTAAACTAAAATACGTTTAAAAAACAACAACAACTTACCATTGTCATATTGAACGGAGCACTTGATACTAATTATTCAGGATGAGCGAATGTGATAATATCCCATGTGGTTAGGTCGGCGGCGTGTGCGCCCGATTGTACTTACTCGTCTAATCACCTGTCCCTTTTATAGAGACGCGGATTTGTCTAGCCATTGCATGCGGCCGGGGGAGCCTGCACTGAGTGCACAACGCAGGGATGGACTTAGGCCTATGGTTTGTACGAGAATTTCGTATTTATTTTTGAGTAGCATTTTCGAATGTAGTTTCTTTTGCTGTGAATCAGTTACAGTCTTCCTCTGGTCTATTCTGTTTAAATCTCGATATAAAAAGTTAAGTGAAGGGCACTGTCAATCCGTGTGGGATGTTAGCGTACTTTGCCCTTGATTCAACAATGTTTTTAAGGGGAGATTTTAACAAAACAGCATTGCAGGCCTGTATTCTTAAAGTATAAGTTGATATGGTAAAAATAAAAGACGGATCGTTGTGAAAATCTTTGTGAAACGTCTATTTCAGCAGTAGATACAAAATACTACTAACGTACTACTGTACTACTGTGGTACTTTTGACTGAAATGCAACAACAAAATGCCCGAAAGCACAGCAGGGTGTTACTGAAATGAATGATACCAAAGTAAACACAGTATCGGATATCTAAAAAGCTTTATTGTCAGATATAAAGTAAGATAATAGGCTTGCCCCCTATTACATAACTGTCGAAATGTAAGTGTACTCCACAGGTCCACCTCTGTCTATCGCTTCCAGGATTACAGGTTTCTAACGTTGCGTTGGTTTATTTTCAGGTAAATTTCTGGGACAGTCTGTAGGGTAATAAAAATAGTCTATGCTTGTTAAAAGAACAAAACCGAAGCAGATAATGATGTCTCACCAGATAACAATGTGGTCATCAAAAGAATATAGTTTTAATAAATTAGCATAAAACATAGCAACTAATTTTTAAGTGATTTTTATTGTAGTTTTGTCTATAAAAGCGAAACTTTACGACTTAATTATATGTCTATTATTGAAATAGTAATTACATAAACATACCTAATAGTATATAAATAATACGTTGTCACTGAATGTTTATTGATTCTCAGTTCATAATAAATATAAAAGTTCATTTATAGTAACTCCCCGCTGTGTATTCGGGCATTTTGTTGTCACGTTTATTATTGTTTGTTAAGTTTCGGCAAGTTATATTGTAATACTATTGGCATCCTAAATTACATAGTCAATGTAAATTTTAATTTTACAACTTGCTTGTCTTTTTTATTTAAATAAGTCATAAATTCCTTATTGGCATTGATTTTATTGTGTAAAATATAGTAAAACTGACGTTGAATTTAAATATTTATTAGACACCGATTTAGTTGATGATTAAGGGCCGCAGTTTACGGATCCCATTTTATAGACTGTTTTATGGATACAGATAGGTGCTAGCAATACACAAGATTGTAAAATTTTAATGGTAATAAAAGGTATAAGACATATTTGATTGGTAATAAACTTTGATAAGGTGCGTATTAATTGATTACCTTTATGGACGTAAAGTTAAATATTAATGCATTTATTTACACAACATCACTCAAAATACTGAGTGGTTTTTTACCCTGTGTTATAAATAATAAAAAGCTATGTCACACCTAATTCGCTCCTGTAATCGTGTTGTAAGTAAGAAATGACGTGGAAAATATTCAGAAAAGTGGCCTGAACCTTTTGTTTTAACTTTGCAAATTAGACTGTAGGAGAATATTTTGCAGATCGCCATCACACTGTATTAAATTGTAACGCCTTCCTCGTCTTTTGTATATATTTACTTGCGTAATTACCAACTTAAATCAATTACAAAATTGTAATAGAGTTGTCATGCATGACCCATAGTACGTCCCCTGTCGTAACATTATCTCGTTCAACATACAATAGAATAACTATCAAGAGTCTCGTAAAACGATGGCCAACCCAACACTTAAATGGTACGCACGCTTTATGTCAAATGCATTGCAAATTGCGCCCGAGCCGCCGCGAAGATGCCACTGCGCTTGGCATTTTACAATTTTATTTAAACTTGGAACTTATTAACTGCTTTGACATACCAACACACTTACATATGCAACGCACAGAGTCAATATTCACTCGTTAGCTGGTAACATTTACACATTTAGGTGCAAGTTTGCTCATAAGTATTAAGATAGGCAATTTTAAGAAATTGCAGCTTATTCTGTCACAAATTATCTTATTTATTGGTTTCAGAGTTTCAGTGAGTTCACTTTTAGCAAACACAGTTTTTTATTGTTTGGACAGTCGTTGAGCTCCTCAAGTTCCAAGTTGAGCTCACAATTAATGACAAATGCGTACACTAATTGGACACATTCACTCATATCTGTGTGGGTATTTCCTTAGAAAACCATCTCAGACACTAATCTACATTGTCCTCACATGACATGATAATGTCTAGACTTGAAAAAAACTATGGTCTTTGAATATCTCTCGGTGTTTCTACTCAGTTTATTCACGTTTTGAAACACTGACCTCTTTGGTTTAAAAAAAAACACATTACTTGTTTGACACGTCGTGGAAAAGTTTTTGTAAAAACCTATTTACAAAAATAAATATACGAATTATTATTAATCATAAAGCGTATTTTACATATAATCGCGATGCTCGTAAGATGTATTGTATCTGCAGCAGTAACCTTAATATGTTGAGAGAACCTAAGTAAGAGACCAGTGGTGCAAAATCAAGTTCAGGCAAGTTCCAATAATCTACGACATCTCCAGTTCACATTCTTAGTTTATCTTAGAGATCGATTAAAGAAAAGCTCGTGAGAAAATCTGGACTCCTATATCTAATTAACTAGTTGACCCAGCCACGCGTTGCTGTGGCTCTGTGGGTTTAAGAGTTTGAACCAAAAATATTAAAATTGCAATGACAAAATATTGTAGTCAAAAATCAAGGCAAAAATTATTATATAATTATGTTTGTCCAAATTATACAAAGTAAACCAAATTTCATATCAAAATATCAAGTCGATTCGGAGTTTATCCCGGACAAACATCGTAACGCGTATTTAATAAAGAAGTACCTAGATAATTTTATAAGCGTGGTGATGAATACTAACGCCTTCTAATCTAAGTATGAGAAGACGCCTATACCCTGTGGTGGGATAGTTACAGACTACTGTTTTTGTTAGTTTAAGTATATACTCAGAAACTTAATGGTCGTATAGTATCGAAATGAGTTGAGTTATCAACTCATTTCGATACTATACGACCATAAAAGTTATTGTTCATCCATGCGACCACACATTTAGATTATGAAATACTTTACATGTCTATTTCCTGGCAATAAACATGGAGTTCAACATTCATGGGCTTTTTATGAGCGTTTTAAAGCCACATTAACCAGCTCAGTAATGGGTCACTTTATCGAAATTTAATAGTTTCATAGAAAGTTGACGAGAAGATTTGTTGCAATGTCTTCATTTACGTTTCTATTTTATTCAGAACTAGCTGCCCCGGGAAATTCGGTTCCGCCTTAGTTCCTTCTTAGTTTTAGCTTAAAACTTTTCAAATGTCAAAATATCACCTGGTAATGGACTGAGACATATGTCACTAATCATGTCATCCAAGATGGCGCTGCATCTAGAAAAATTATCATGAAAACTTCCTTTTTATTTTGTGAATGTCCCATTGCTTATAGACAAAATATAGCCTACTCCTATCTATCTCCTTGTCAAATTTCATAACGACTCGTTCATCCGCTTAGTCGTGAATAGCCGACAAACAAACGGGAGTTCCTATCATTTATTAGTATGGATATGGATGTATTAATTTATTGTTTATTTTTCATTGTTCATCTTGCAATGGTTATCGACTTCTATTGCCTAATTCGTGTTAAAAGAGTGTTAAAAAAGATATGGCCAAAGTTTGTGTTACATAATTAACGACATATTAAATACCGATAGATAACATCATAGCATCACGCCTGTTGTCTCCAAAGGGTTAGACAAAAGTGTATCTGTAGTAAGCCCACATTTTGCGAGTTGTATTTTAATCCCATATCATAGAGAGCATACCTATTGCCATTATTGGGAACATATTAGTTAGTTTTAATGTCGGTAGCTATATATTACTGATATTCTGTATATTGAGTGTGCTAACTAACATGTAGTGAATAACTTATTTTAATTATTTTGTAATTATAACTAATTGTACTGTGAAATTATCAGACAGATGTGTTGCTGGGAGTTTGTTCCGCCACTTCTTCTTCCTAGCAAAAACACTAGGAAGTGGCGAAGGGTAGGCTTTTTGGGGGACTGTCTTATGTAATTTCGACGTTCAAAAAGTGCTGATCCTCAGCCTAATTTGAATAAATGACTTTTGTTTTTTTTTTATTTAATATTCTCGGGTTTCAGGGATACTAGTTGCTACTAATTACCTACGGGCTAGCACTAATACTGACATGAATGTTTCTGGTATAATTAATTATTATGTGGCCAATAATAACAGCCGCGTGGGGCGATCGCAGGATAAGCTACAGTCGGGGTCGGTGGACTGTATCGTGAGCCCATGGTAACTGGGATGTGCAGGTCAAATAAACAGTCACTCTATGTAGAATAATGATACTCCGCTGCTTCCTGTATATATAGGGTGACTGGTAATTAGTGACTGATACTTAAACACGTTATTGTATTTATGATTTCAATAAACTTTCCCGAAGAAACTTTTTTTTTAAATACAATAACTTATAACACAATAAAATAACAAAAACGATGTTTGAAATTCCCGCGAGCGTGCCTGTGATCGATCACAGCAGGCACGAATCGGCATCATCTATCAGCTGATAGTCTGACCTCGGAAAGGGCAAAATCTACTAGTAGTAGTAGCGTCACACGCTCCCCCGCTACCCCCACCACTCCCGTTGTGCAGTACTGACGTAATTGAATTAATTGAAAATTAATGAACATAAAAAAGTTACTTTGGGAAAGTTATTCGTATTCACGAGTACAATCACGTGTTTAAGTATCGGTCACTAATTACCAGTCCCCCTATATAGCTGGTTAGACTATGAGCTGATCCTAGCATGGTTGGGAAAAGGCTAGACAAATTATTCTATCATCTGACTTTTAAAAAGACACTTACTTTACATAGGAGGAAAACTTCATAACAAAACTGTATGACTTGTATCAAACATATTAGGTAACAATAAAAAGATGCAAAAATAGTGTTGCTATATTTAAACCCGGAAAAAAAACAAAATATTTGTAGTCAAATTAATAAATGTCTGCGAAATAATCACTAATTGTATAATCTTAGACAGATTGTTGGAGCTATTCATAAATAATAATTGTGATTGGTAGGTACCGAATTAACTTTTTACACTTATTAATTCCAAATATTTTGTTCGAACTGGCGTCATAATCATCATCAATCATAGACAACCTATACTACCAAATTATTTCGAGGTCACCATCATTAGTGTTCGTACGGCTTGACCAATATCGAACACATACTTAAAATTATTTCCAAAATATCGGTTATTATGTTAAAGATAGATAACTTGGACGGCGTTCTAAATTATTGTAGTGTAATCTTTTATTATTTAATAAATAATATTATAAGCGGATGACTTGTTTGTATATTATCTACAATATATCAATGACAATGTACTTACATATTTTTATAATTGTCCATTATTATACTAGGTAATAGAAATATCAACTTCCAACTACACTGGCCGCACATTGTTAATTGTTTAAATATTCATTTACGGATCAATAATCGTACGGCTTGCTATGGAATTGAGAGTTTTAAAGTAAGGTGTTCAAATTAAATCCAGCAGATTTATTAAGAAATTCTTCAAAAAGCAAAAAAAAAAAAAGTTAGCTGATAAAGAGTTCTCATTGAATTAAAACATTGAAATATCCATACATTTCAGTAAAACAAAGGATACATAATTATAAAAAATATACTTAAAGTAATACTCATGATTATTTTTCAGTTTGCTGTCAAAAAAATACGTTGCCACAGTGTAAAACAAGATGTTTACAACCATGTTATTAATTTGCCTCAAAAGGAATTTGCAGCATTTCGCCTCTTAATTCTAGTGAGCTCTTGTACGTGTACGCGCACGGACGTGTTACGCATCGCGCAGTGAATTTTGTTAAGTTTGCGGATTTTTGTGCTGTGATTGGTGGACATTACTTTTTTCGATTCCTTGTTACTCCTGCAGAGACTTTATCGAGTGTTAACGCCCAGTAGGCGGAGTTAGAGTGAGACGTCGAATTTCTGTCAGCTCATAGACCATATACTGTTTTAAAAATCATTTTTAGAAACGAGTAAAAATAATTTCATTTGGCTGGATTCGAACCGGCGCCCGCACTCTTGAGTGGTGGCCAGGCGGCGTGTTTACGCAGCGCGCCAAGTGGACGACTGTGTAACGGTCTAAAATAGCGATTCCAAATCAACTAGCTGCCCTACCTTATCGTCTCAGCGCTTTGCCTAGCTTTTTTTATTCATCTTCAAATACTGCATTGTTCGTCAGTTATGCCACGTCCCGCACGCTCACCTCCTGCCAGGTCGGCGAATACGCAGCCCTTACATGAGACGCAATCAGAACCTGATCTTTCTGCGGACATGGCGGCATCCATAACAACCGTCGATGACAACTTAGCCAACATCACCTCAAGGCCCGGCAAGCGCTTTCGGGGTGACGAGAATTATGTTGAGCCAAATCAATTTGATGAACTTAAAACTATGTTGCTGTCTTGGAAAACCGACCAAGACATCATCCTCAATAAATTAGTGTCCGAGGTCGCTGAACTGAAGCAGCAGAACACTTCAATCCAGAAGTCCAACCTTGAGATTGAGAAATCGATTTCATTCATTAATGCGAGCTATGAGGACATGAAAACCCGACTTGAAAAATTGGAACTAGAGCGAATGGGTTATGAAAGGCGTCTGTGTGATTTGGAAAATACCAATAGTGAGCACACAGTCGCAATATTGGAGGCGAAAATCGACGCAATGGAGCAGCAAGCGCGCCAGTGTAACATAGAAATATGTAACTTGCCTGATAAACGTAACGAAAATCTGCTTACTATAGTCCAGTCTATTGGAACGGCTGTAGGCTTCCCTGTATCCCAGCAAGACATCATATCGTTAAATAGGGTCCCCCACGCACGACAAGGAGATATCAAGCCTAAAAATGTCATACTAAAATTGAAATCACGGATTCTTCGCGACAACTTACTTAGCGCCTACCGTAAAAAGAAAAGTCTCAAATCCGACGAATTGGGAATTTCAGGCGCTTCATTACAAGTTTATATTAACGAACATCTTACCTTGAAAAATAAGGCCTTATTTCGTATGTGTAAAGAAGTTGCTGGAAAACGTGGTTTTAAATACGTGTGGATTAAGAATGCCACGATTCTTGTACGTGAAAGAGATGGGGTTGCGGCCTTTGCTGTGCGCTCCGAAAGTGATCTCAAAAAGATTATTGCCAATGAGAAGACTGGTGTTTAATACTATACCAAATGGGCAATTTAGATTTATCACGTGTTCATGTCTTCGACCTACCTCGATCTGTGTGCACATGTTGTGTTTATGTGTGGATGTTTCAGTCATCCATGTCTATATGTTATTAGTTTTCTATAACTTTATTTTTTATATTATCTGTTATCTACGCTTTCAGTTATTTTTTATTGTTTGTAATATGCCTCGTACAAGATCTGTGTCTCTTAAAGTATTGCTGAATAAAGCATTATTTAAGGCCAAAGAGAAAACGATAGGTTGTAATTTCTGTTTCTACTATATTTGTAATGTCAATTTGCTGGGTGTTATTCTTCATATTGCTGTATTAATTTGTTTATGTTTTAATATTAATTGCTATCAATGGCTACTAATAACTTTCTGATATATTACCAGAATTGTAGAGGAATTCGTACTAAGTTGCACACGCTTTATATGAGCATTATGTCGTGTTCCTATGACGTCATCATACTTACTGAAACCTGGCTCGTTCCTGGCATTCACGATAGCGAGTTTATTGATGATCGCTATACAATATTTAGATGTGATCGTGACCGTTCTGCGACAAATAAACGTGAGGGTGGGGGTGTCTTAATAGCCATACTTCGAGAGCTGCGACCAACTGCGCTTGTGACACAGTTTACCCATGCATGCGTCGAACAGCTCGTGGTTCAGTTACCTGCATCTCAGTCTCATAAATACCACGTCATCAGTGTAGCGTACATACCACCTCGTACTACTGATGCAATATACAGGCAATATTTAGATATGTTGCATCTGATTGCTAATAATTCTACTACCGAGTCATTCTTTGTTGTTGGAGATTTCAACTTGCCCGATATAAAATGGTTGGATCAGGGTAATTTTGCAGTGGCAGATACCACAACATTAAGCGGCCAGCTAATATCAAACTTCATGTCATTAATTAACGGTTCACAATACAATAGGACTAGAAATAATCTCGGACGAGTACTTGATTTGTTTATCTCGAACATTGTTTGTCAGACTGTACCGTGTACGTCACTACTTCCGGCTGACACCCACCATCCTCCTTTTTCTGTGTTTGTGGATCTCAAAATGCAATTTACCCCTATGAAATGCCATTCCGTACCCAGGTACAACTATCATAAGGCTAATTATAACGAGATTAATGCAGAACTCGCTTCTATGCATTGGGACACCGAACTCGCTCATCTGACCGCGGAACAGGCTGTCAACACTTTCTATGACACTTTATACGGGATAATTAGACATCACGTTCCACTAACTCGAGTTAAAAACTCACAATTTCCTGTTTGGTTTACACCCTCTTTGATACGTATATTTAAAAGTAAAGAACGTGCGTGGATAAAGTGGAAATTATATCAAAACCTTTGCGATTATAATCACTTCTCGAGTTACCGTAAACTATTTCAGGATGAGTCTGTTAATTGTTTTAAGAAATATATTAATTCAGTCGAAGATAGTATACCTAAAAGCGTTAAGTATTTTTGGACATATGTATCCAATAGAAAGGGCAAGACTAACTACCCAGCCAGTATGTATTTGAAAAATACTTTGTCTGATAGCCCTACCGATATATGTAATTTGTTTTCTACTTTTTTTGCATCTGTCTACGAGCCGTCCACGTTTGATCCTGATACTTGGGCACCATCGAACAAAATCCAGGATAGCTCTGCTTGTATACCCGATATTTATCTCGCAAAAGAAGTAATACACAGAGCTGTCAAATCACTGGACCCATCTAAGGGATCTGGCCCAGATGGTCTTCCACCTGTCTTTTTTATAAAAACAGCAGGTGTTATCTATACTCCATTGTACTTAATTTTCAATAAATGTCTACGGGATGGTGTCTTTCCCAACGTGTGGAAGCGAGCATTTGTTACGCCTGTCCATAAAAGTGGAGACAAGGACAACGTGGAGAATTATCGTCCCATATCTATCTTATCCACCTTGTCGAAGCTTTTTGAGAGACTTGTGCACAGCGCTCTTTATCCTCAACTACATGACCTTATTATACCTGAACAACATGGATTCGTTAAACGGCGTTCGACAACTACAAATTTAATGATATTTACTAACTTTCTATTTGAAAATATGGATAAGAGAGTCCAGGTAGACGCTGTGTACACTGACTTTCGGAAAGCTTTTGACAAGGTGGATCATACAATTCTGCTGGAAAAGCTTGCCTACAATGGTATTCGAGGCAATTTACTTCGATGGTTTGCATCATATATTTATAACAGGACACAAAAGGTCGTTATTAATGGATTTGAATCTGAAATTGTAACTGTCAGGTCTGGGGTTCCTCAAGGGTCTATTTTGGGACCTTTGCTTTTCATCTTGTTTATAAACGACATAAAACAGTGTTTTGTTAATTCCAATTTTTTGTTATATGCGGATGATGTAAAAATTTACAAAGCCTGCCAAAAGTTCCATGACTGCCAATTGCTCCAAGAGGATCTTCACAGACTTGATACCTACTGTAACAAAAACAAACTCTTTCTTAGCCTTCCGAAATGTAACAGTATATCTTTTACTAAAAACAAAAACAAACTTAATTGTCCGTATACATTGAACAGCCATAATTTAAATGTAGTGGATTCCGTTCGCGACCTTGGTGTGACAATTGATTCGTGTTTGCACTTTGACTTGCATATAGAGAATATCATAAATAAGGCCTTTCAAATGTATGGTTTCGTCATGAGATCCTCGAAGGACTTCGTGCGACCCTCTACTTTTCTGCTATTATATAAAGCTTTGATAAGATCACAATTAGAATACGCGATTCCTATTTGGAATCCGTACTACGACAAATATAACTTTAAACTGGAATTAGTACAGAAGAAGTTTTTACGTACTGTAAACTACAAATGTTACCATTCGAGGATTCCTTACACACAATTACTACAGCAATATCATATTTTAAGTTTAGAATCTCGGCGATTACTTTTGGGGGCCATGATGCTGCATGGTTTGTGTAACAATAGGTTTGACTGTATTGAAATCACAAATAAGTTACGCTATACTGTACCTAGAACCGTTATTAGACGGGCGGCACGCGTGCCCAGGTTGTTCCATGTAGATTCATGCAGGACTAACGCCGGGGCACGAGTGCCTCTTCGTCAACTTGTGGAAGCCTATAACACACATTTCATCGACATAGATATATTCTCTCTCTCTTGTATCAAATTTAAAACCTTAGCTATAAATTCTCTTTCACCGTCATCTTAACTTAGATTCACTTAATTAATTTAAACATAACAAGATATTATTCTAAATACACTTCCGTTACTTACTTGTTCAAATATTAATCCGTGGACAATGGTGTGGGTTATATGTTTACCTATTTGTGCAACGAATCATAATTGTTAAACTTAACATGTAACTGTTTTTTTGTCCCAAATAAATAAAATAAAAAATAAAATAAAAATAATTAAAAACACAATGCGTCAGATAAAAGGTCTCATTTAAAAGTGTACAATTGTGTAAACTATAGTTTAACAGGTCATCGGACCAAATTTTAAAACAATAAAACTATTATAGTATTGTTTTCGCACACAAAAGCTCATTATAGTAAGCGTCTGCGAATTCCAGCGGAGGTTAATCTCATTACTTTAGTAGATGTGCGATTAGAAGGATCATTTGTGTGGGACAGTTTCTCACACCTTATGTTTTGGTGGTGGTGTCGCACGCTCCCACCAGTTGCTATATTACCAACCTATTAAAAAGAACTTAAATGTTGAAACGTACAGTGTTCTAACACATTGCACATTGAGTGAGTTGTTTTAGTAGGTACCTACCAAAATTTGCAAATAAAAGACAATTTAAAAGATTTATTTCGTAACTTTTATTGAGCTATAATACTTAATTCATATGTGGCTGATTCAGTATTTTCAAACGTGTTAAATACATAATATTTTAATTTAAATGCTGATAGTGTTGACTGCTTTAAAATAATCATACAAAGAGATTTTAATCTATAAAAAAAAATGTTGCATTGATGGAAACTGAGAGTCAAAAACTGGCAACACCTACCCCTACCACCCTTTTTACTAACACTAGAATATAAGTTGTGTGTATTACTCACAAAATATGGATCACTGTTGTCCGAAATAAATGTATTTTTTTTTAATTATCTCAAACAAAAGTCACAACGCATTACTCATTTTCATGGATAAGCCCATTAGCTTACTTATTAACATAGCTTACCTTAACTTACTTTTTTAAAGATATTTACTAACATAGCGGATGTTATGTTATCCAAAATAAAGATTTATTATTATATTATTATTATTAACTATTTCTTAGCTTTGATACTGCAAAAAAAAACAGATAATATTATTCATGGGCTGGCGCCAGTAATGTACTTAAAATAAAATACAACTTTACTACAAAATGCAACTAAACCTAACGTCTGTTGAAATTATAGAGACAACAACATAGGTGTGAAAAATCCCAATGCAGCAATAACAGTAACTAAAGTTGTCTTAAGAAAGTTACTTACAGTACCTACTAATAGATAATCTATTGACAAACTCAACAAAAACATACACAATGGTATATTTGTAACAAAATTGCCATTTCTTTGGGAGTTTGGAAGTAGTAATGTTGCTAACTCGCTCTTTGCTTTTATTGATCTTGACATAATTGACACACTACTGTTATAACGAAACGTACATTAATCATTCGAGGTTGAAAGAAAAACTGACATATCCGTTTATTAACTGTAATTTTCGCCTTCTGCTATAGTCGGGTAAAGTCGATTGTCTTATTGTAATTAACGCCAATTCCGGGCTGGGTAAAGTAGTATTCGGACTTTCCATCTGGGATTTCTTAGTAGCTTCTCGGAATCTGAATTCATGCCCTGTTGATGGTAATGGGCTCACCCCCTTTCATTAAAATACAACTTGCGAAACGTGATAACACTAAATATAGTAACACCTCTGCCTGGTTAGGCAGGTTTCCCGAGACATTACGTCAGATAAAAAAATAAGAATCATTTTCTTGCAATGTAAGTACACCTAAATTGATGCCTTCTTAACAGAATCCAGAATAAACCACAAATTGCAAATCACAGACATGACGACTCTTTGCGCCTACACTTATTCAATCAAACCATCATTAAGTACAAGGGTGACATCAAAGAGACATTCGATTAACATACCTACAGCAAAAAATAAGTACTGAATAAATGAACTTTGCGATGTTCAACAAGCATTCGCCTCTCACTACGTCAGGATTTCTTGAGGACAACCATTAACATATTTCCATTCAGGATTCGTCATCGATTTTAAATTAGATTACATTAATAATGAATTGTAGCGATAAGGCCGCCCATTGTATGTTTTGTAGTGTATATGTTTTCTTTTGTTATGTATTTTTGTGGTGTACAATAAAGTATATATAAATAAATAATAATAAATAAATAATTGTTTTTTTTTCTTTTAACTTTGCAATATTTTTGGAAATGTCAACTATGCCAGTAGGAAAACTTAAGTCTAACTCAAATTGATAGCTCTAGCAGTCGTCCGTCCTTTTTTGGCTAAAATCATGGCTGTAAACATTTTTTTTTACTTTGTCTTGTGTTTTGGTCACCAAGATACAGGCTGTGTTTAAACCTGTCAGTACTCTGTTATTTAAGCTAAAACATGAATTAAAATTTGAATTTAAAAGAGAAAAAAGTCTAAGTTAACTTTATTTTGACAAAAACGGAATTGATACCATTGTCTGCCTAGCTTTTTTTTAACTACGAGTATGTTGGCGTCAGTTACCAAGCTAACTGAATGTAACTGAGTACCAGTATTTTATCCATAGCGACTGCCTATTTGAGCTTCACAACCCAGTTACTAGGTACGTACTGGAATGACTGGATGTCAGACTATCAGGCTCTTCTTCTCCTGAACACATGTAACGACTGTCAAAGACCTAGGAATGACAGCCGGGACCAATTCCGAGGAATGAAGCCGTCCCTGTATGTAATGGATCGCCAGCTATCCACGGACTCACCTCATGCGTAGCTTTACCGTTGATCGATCCGTACGGTTATTTAGTCACAATACTAATCCTCAGAAAATATTTTTTCTACAATTTACATTTCAAAATTAAATTCGAAGTTTTGAGAACCAGTCTTAAACGGATGTCTTGTTCAGTAGGTAAGAATATCAAAATGTTTATGACATTTCTTTAACTTTGCGTTCTTATAAAAGTGACATCATTACGAAAAATGTAGATCTGGACATAGCCAGTTTTGGACATACAAGGCGCGCCTTGAATACCTGGTTGTGACTAAAAACTGCGGGATGCGTCCAATTTGTATAAGCAACTGCTTCTGTAATCAATTGGAATAAAGTTTAAGTCTTGATATATAATTATTACTACTGCCAGGACTTTACTTGTGTCGTTTTAATTTTAACAATATCCAAAAACTGTCTGTCGATTCTTTAAAAAATATCCGTGTGACATTTTGTGAAGTGAACTGTCAATCCCTAGTATGGGATGACAAATTTCTTGAACTTTTGTCACCTACACATTTTTACAGTGAGTTTTTTACGGTAGCTTACCAGCTACACTAGATAACGTGTTTTGTTTTCCTGTTGTAACTAGTGACTTGACTAGAGATGCGAAATGTAGCTCACTGAAAAGAAAAGAGAGATACGGCTCTTTTGATCAAAAGAGCTGTATCAATCTTTTAGCTCACCGAATAACTCTTTTAACTCTTGGGCGGCTGAATTGATTTACTTGCGAGCTACAGATCAAATTGAGCCGCGCCACTTTACGCAAGTCAAACGAGACAAATAGCTCTTAGTTCATTTAACTTAGTTGCGACTGTTGCGAGCCATAAATTAAATTACATTCTTTGGGTTGTTTTGTTCTTATTAAAAATAAATAAAATTATGAAAGCCAATATGCAATGAAGCATTTTTCTTTTAAAACAATGACGATAAGAGTTATTTACAATGACGTATTAAGCCGAAGAGTCAGTCAGTGAGCTACATGCGAAATCGGTCACCTGTTCGTCGGGTAAGTTCGGGCCCTGTTCGGGCATTGTCGAATGTCAGCGTTTCGTCGGCGTCGGTATCACTCATCGTAAATTCGTAAATCGCAAAGCCACAGAGTGATGAGTAGTATAGAGTCAAGTGAATGAGCCATTGAGCTAAATCAAATAGTGAGCTATTCCGTGAACGACTGAGCGACTGAGAGCTAGATTGTAAATAAAGAGCTAGTTCAATTTTATCTCTCATTCGCGAGCTACCCATCTCTAATTCTTACCTACTGGACAAGACATCCGTTTAAGACTGGTTCTCTATTATTTAATTTTGAAATGTAAATTGTAAATAAATATTAGGTAAGTAGGTAATTTTGAAGTCACTGACTTCAAAATTACCGGTAAGCGATGATGTGGTCGACGATGAAGCACGCCTGCTAGAAGCAACTTTAACTTAAAGACACCTAGGTTGTAGCTATCAGTAAACACCAACCCCGGCAGGGAATTCCACTACTTAGCTGTACGCACAATGAACGTGTTTCCAAAACGTTTATTACGTAAGTCTAGTAGTCAGATGATGAAAAGGGCGTGCAGTAATTATATCGTGCAATTCCGATGCACACTCTCCGAAACAACAACAGTCTCATGGCCCGATGAGGCTGCATATTCGACCCGATAAGATTAATACCCTTTTTACCCTTCGACAAAATATGACGGAGATCTCTCGGTGGCTCCAACGTCAAACTGATAGTAACGGCTCATGTTGTTGGTCATTCATTGCCATTAGAAACTTAAAAGTCTATATAGGGGTGCCATGAGGAATAGCCAAATTGTAAAGTAATAGTTTAACTGTGGCTTTTAGGGTACGCAACACCAAAAAATAACTTACAGTTGCGAATCATCATAGTTACACCTATTACTATGACTAGATTATTTTGTATTCCACCTATTACACTTTATTTATACCTAGTTAGTTTTAATTTTACATTAGATTTGTACTAAAAGGTGGCGATAAATTTACATCGTTATAAAGCTCAGTTAAAACACACAATTACTCAGTGTTTACTGTTGGAAGCCGATTACATCGAAACTTGAAGAAGGACTATGAGGACCAGCCGTGAACTCGTGACTTATCTCAATACTGACGTAAAAAATGTAATGGCAGAAATTGAATCTGACATTAAGTTACCCGTTTATTTTAAGTAACCTCTGAGTCTACAACATTTTGTTACACAAATCGTTTAATATATCTATGCCGTGTACGGCGGTAAAAAACTAAAATTGATGCTTTCGAAGATATTCTTATTTATATAATAAAAAAATTCCAAAATCAATTTCTAAATAGTAGATGGTCATTTCAAAATTACCTCCGATATCAATGCATTCTCGAGCATTGATTGTGCATTTTAAGAAAGTCCATCTATTTTTTCTTCTGTTAGAAAACCATTTAAATCCACCAAATCATCTTTAGTTACATTTTGTTACTGCTAAAAGTGTATAGAACGGGACAGATTCTACAAATTCCCGTTTTTATACACACTTTTAACGCGTCCACTATGCACTTGAATTTTTCAAAGAATTGGGCAGAGTTTGCCTATAGAGTGCTCTCACATTTCACTAATTACGTAAGTCCCAAGTACGAGTCACTGCCACCAGCAGACTTTTAACGCGTCCACTATGCACATGACGCAAACATTTTTAATGTGTCTCTAATGTAATGAGCATTGAAAATGATGTGCCCAATAACTAAGAATACGACTATCAAGCATGAATTTTCCAAAGAATTGGGCAGAGTTCGCCTATAGAGTGCTCTCACATTTCACTAATTACGTAAGTCCCAAGTACGAGTCACTGCCACCGGCAGACTCCAAACTACGACCAAGACAATCCTGATGGAAAATCCCAATAAACATATTCCGAGCCGGATATTGAATCAGAGTTCAGCACTTGCACTTTTAGCAACTGAACCGAGGCTTTTTATTAGTAATGGGAAGTCTCTATTTTATTTCGTGAACCAAATAAAAATAGAATAGGTATACTGTTCTATTTTATTTTTATTTTTTTGTTTTTTTTTTTTTTAGTTAAATATTCGATCTGTATATGACTTGTGTAACAATCCCATATCAATAAAATACTATGACTATGACTATTTAGTTCACGAATTAAAATATATAGTTAGAAACTTTAAATACATACTTGAAGGGCTACATAGATAGGGTGTTAAAATGGGTGGCCTTATTTCTAAAAGCTTATACTTTTGAGCAGCAAATTTCGCCATATATTTTGTGGTTAGAAGTTCGTGAAATAAAATATATAGTTAGAAACTTTAAAATATCTACTTGAAGGGCTACAAAGGGTGTTGAAATGAGTGGCCTATCGCTAGAAATGACTTTTAATATGTAAATTTCGCCACATGTTTTGTGGTTAGCTAAACATAAGTACTAAGCAAAGTTTTTGATCGTGCATTCCAGTTAGATATTTATAATTACGTCAACAGTAGTGTATTAGACAACATTACTTTCTGAGGTTTCCATGTTATGCTGATCACACATATTTAATAGAACTCTGACATTTTGATACAACTAACGAATGATTACTCACAGCACTTTGAATATATGGCATTAACTGCATAACCTACATCAAGCTTCAGAGGATATTATATTCGCATAAAATCGCGACCTCTAAGATATTGTAATTGAAACCAATTTTAGTACCTATTACTTTATAACAGTTATTAATAAAGTTCATCGCAATAGCATTGGGCCCACGGACTTTAATAGAATTCAAATCTCATCTCTGTCTTTCTGTCTCTTCGTGAGCCCCAAGGGGTTTATAAGTAGAATGATTACTATATTTACTGATACAAGTAAACTCATGCTCAGTTTTAAGTAAATCAAATAAATTGTGGTGCAAGTGAACTACGACCTTTGACACGCGCCTACAAACCTATTTGTTTAATGCTAGTGGTGTGCCGGCGCCGAGGATGCAACTCCAACGTGTCGCTGAGCGGGTTCCACGGTTATTATTGCTCATTTTCCAGCTGGATTGAACCTCTGTAACCTAGAATAACATTTCAAATAAATTAAGTATTGAGTTACGAAACGTAGCCAATGTACATCATTGTCTTTTGCTTTTGTCTAGAATCGGTCAGCGCGAGGGATGCTAATTAGTGTCGACCCAGAAACAGGATTGACACGCTCATGCTAATTGAACGCACAAAACTTAGGCACGCTGTTTGTTTAGTCACTATGGAATACAAAATGATAAAAAATATTGTAGTTTGTTATTTTATTTAAATAACGACTAAAATCTAAAATACCATAAAACTAATTAAAATAAATTAAATATGCACACTTAAACTACCTACAAATTAATAGTAAAGAAAAAAAATTACAAAAACCCCCTTCTCGAAAAAAAAAAAATCAAAATCGGAACACTCAGGCGTCAAAGTACTCCTCCCCATCGCTGTCATCAGGAAACGTGCCCAGAAGACTGGCAGCATTGCCACGTTGGATGGCAATGCTAATTCTTTGGCCAAAGAATTTCAACAGTAGTTGAGTTAGTTTGACTTTTTGTAGCTAGTAAAATTGTTTGGAAGATATTTGTGACAACCTATGTACAGACGCCAGCACATCAAGCTACCCCAATGTGTCAAATTTTCCCAATTGAACATAGACCTTATTCTGTTTGACATAAAGTTGAAAAACGATCAAAGAAATTTGACACATTGGGGTAACTTGATGTGCTGGCGTCAGTACATCAACCTGTACAATAAAAACTATTGTACTTTTTTGCTTAATTTTGCTGGGACACACATCTATCTATTCTTGTTTTTTTCGTCAAAATATAATCTAAAATGTTAATTTTGCAGAACAAGGAACTAGAACAGACTTCAAAGAACGTCATAATTTTAATAAATATTCAGTGAAAAGTGTAAAAATACATGTGTCATTATAATGATTGGTACAACTATTCAAATATTACCTATTATGTATAAGTTTACTCACAACAAGGGAAAGGCTATAAATATTTATATTTCAAGATGTTATTGGCCAAATTATTTGATGCAAGACTAATGTGAATGTGTATTAAAATTCTTAACAAATTCTTGCATTTCATGTTAATTAATTACAATCACCTCAACAAAAATTGAGAAAGGAAAGCATTTCCGATATGATTATAATTAAATTTTCTCCTTAAAAATCCATGAAAAAAAAGAACGCGTTATCGAGAAAATAACAGCTAAACACATTCAAATAAACAATTTTAAACAATTTAATTACAATATTTCATAAACATTAATTGGGGGAAAAGTCGTGACTTTACGTATGTATGATTTATTAATGAGATAGCAATTCATTTTTTAAGATTTTGTATGAAAACAAAAGGTACATGTTACAAAAGGTTAAGAATTACAAATTAAGGATTAATAGGTCATTCTTAGCACAAAGAATTGTAAGATAGTAACATTTTAAGAAATCTGCCTGCAAAAGACATCAACGCATTCTGTAGATATAATATTTATTTTTTCTATTATGAATGTCGGTAGGTATTTTGTATATTACAGATTTTGCATCACACTTGTTTTTCTTGTTGTCATTAATTATCGAAGCTCTTTTATCAACCTACGCCTTGTTAAACTCTCCGTGTGCTTGTTGTTATTATTTGTCATCATTTGCCTAGCCTGTTCCCAACTATGATGGGGTCGGCTTCCAGCTTAACCAGATGCAACCGAATACCAGTGTTTTACATGAAGCGACTGCGTGTCTAGATTCCACAACCCAGTCACTGGGTAACACTAACCCTTTGGTTGAGCTGGTTGTCCCATCTATGGACCGATCTCGTCACACCGAACCATCCATTTAAATAGACCGGACATCACGCTTATAAACAAAAGAAATAAAACTGGATATCTCATTGACATAGCCATACCTAATACACACAATTTACAAAGTACAGACGCCAGCACATCAAGTTACCCCAATGTGTCAAATTTCTTTGATCGTTTTTCAACTTTATGTCAAACAGAATAAGGTTTATATTCAATTGGGAAAATTTGACACATTGGGGTAGCTTGATGTGCTGGCGTCTGTACATTGGTTGTCACAAATATCTTCCAAACAATTTGATTAGCTACAAAAAGTCAAACTAACTCAACTACTGTTGACAATGCCGCTTCGTAACTAACACATTCAATATTTTACAAACATAATTATATTACTGCCGAGCAAATACTAACAAAATTATAGATGCTGTTAATTACACGAGTTTATTTATTTAACTAAAACATACACACATACCGTATAATTATATGCTATAAAATGAAGAGGAATCAAAACAAAATTGACATTCAACCCATAAAAGAACTTGATAGATTGCAAAATTCTTGGTGTAATCCCAGTTTCTATAAATGGAAGTAACTGGCATGTTAAGGTTGAAAAACCTGAGATCCTGTCTTTATATGGTTTCCACGATGAATACTATTGTTTTTTTTATCCTAAGTGTTACATCATTATTATTGCACAACAAAATAAAATCAATAAAGAAAACCGCGTAAGATTACTAAAGAAAATAATTTTATAAAAGACACTAACCTGTATAAAATAACTCTAAATAAGGAAGTCTGTGGCTTTCGTGGTAGTCTCATTCATGATTGGCCACCGACTTCCGAATTTAGAGTTATTTTACACAGGTCAGTGTTTTTTTTAAGTAAGCTGTATTTTTTGTAAAAAAGTTTTTATTTTACAATTTTTAGTTTTTTATTTTAATGTAGATGATTAATTATTTTCCATTTCTTTTCATATTACATTTTAAAAGCAACTATCCCGCATCAAACTAAAAAAGAATCACGTAAATCGGTACATAAATCCCAGCGTAATCGGTGCATGTACATACAAAAAAATGATCATAAAAAGAAAACTACCGGGCCAAACTATTTTAAAAATTTTAACCGACTTCAAAAAAAGGAGGAGGTTCTCAATTCGGTTGTATGTTTTTTTTTTCTTTAGGGTTTGTTACCTCAGTACTCCGTCATTTAAGGACCGATTTTTAAAATTCTTCTTTTATTTGATGGGGTATACAAACAGGTTGGTCCTATTTGTATCATAACTCATATTTGATGAGGGATCCTCGAGGAATTGAGGGAACTCCTCAAAAAATATAGATACACACGCACCGATTTTAACATTTTCAGCAACAAATCAAGCATTTTCATTTGGAAAATATCATTTGGTAAAGGAACACTGATGAAAAAGACAGGTAACGGAACTCTTGAACGCATAACAGCAAATTATTCGGAATTGCTATACTCAGATGTCTATACTGAGCTTTTGTATTTCCATAACATAACATTACGCCATTCTATTTTAAAAGGGGCTGGCAGAGATGTACGGATTAATGTTAAGATAGAACTTCTTTAGCAATTGTTATCCAAATTCAAAGGTTCTTTCAAGTTTTGAAAGACTTTCTTTACATACAAAGAAACAAAAAATGACAAAATAAAAACTTTTTTACAAAAAAAACAACCGACTTCTTAAAAAAAAACTAATAGGTGAAAAATAACTCCAGTTTTGGAAGTCGGTGGATAATAATGAACGAAACAAAACCACCAAATCCTCAGACTTCCGAAACTAAAGTTATTTTTCACCTGATAGTGTTTTCTTTGAGAATTACATTATTATGTAAGAATAACTTTATAACAAGAATAAAACAGAATACTTTAAAGAGTTTATGAATTGCCGCGCCATATATTAATGCAATTTAATTTTTTCTGTTGCTACTTTAAATATATGTGAATTATTCCTAATAAATTTTAAATTACGTCAGTGGACCAAATTTTATTTGGGTTAAAATAATTACTTATTGGTCTGCAGACTAAATCGTAACTATAGCATGGCATTGAAAATAGGTATTTTCTTATTTATTTGTACACAAAGAAAAATTCCGGAATAGTAAATATTTTCCGCCACCTATGATATCTGTCATCACTATTATTAATTATAATCCATATTTATATTTGTATAGTTTTTATATTTAAATATGCCTTTTAAGATCTAAAATATGCGAATATATTGCCTCCTTGCCATAATATGCATTGTAGACGTCCTCGAACAACAATAAATGCCAAAAATTGTAATCTTTGACATTTCTTCTCTATTTTTGCTCCATTTTAACATAAAAAAAAAGATTTTAACTAAACAGTATTTTTAAATATTTGTGTATTTTAAATTTTAACATTTACGTTCACGTGAATGAATCGTGTGATACGATTCTGCAAGAAGTCCGTCTACCTGGCAAAAGTTAAACGAACTTCAGCCGGTTTTAAGACTTTACCAATAAGAAAATACCTTGCGATATAAATAATCGCATAAACCGAGGAATGTTCTTTAGCTGGGTAATATTGGCGCCACTTTGACCCAATAAATTTGGAATTCATTGTGACGTCAATATAGCCGATATTGGTTATTATCGTCGGTCGTAATTGGGAGTAAAAAAAGATTGGTGTAACTTTTTTATTTCTTCACGGGGTTAACAGAGTCCAAGCCGCAAACGAACGGACTCTAAACGAAGTTGTATTTAGATATTGCAACACACTAGTGACAGGCCGCAAGCCCAGCACCTATAAACACCATTAAGATAGGTACTAGATTTTCCTCAACATATATTTTAAAGAGCGTACACGCGTCTAGGTACCTACAAATGACGTAACGATTATGCAGAGCTACACATAAACGAAATATTTATTTTAGCGTTTGCCGCATATAGGGTTAGTGAGCTATTAATTAGCATTTGCGCCAATTTTGCTAAAAATTCAGCTCGAAACGCGTGCTAAACTTTTCCTCGCTTTGTACAACAATCCTATACAATGCGAGATCAGTTTATACTGGACATGTATAGCTTGATATGTAGCCGTGTTTACTAAGAGTCATTACTTTGAACAGCTTTAAGCATTCAATCATTTGAATCACAAATAATATTGATCGCTGTAAGTTGTTTTCACACCTGTAAATACATCATTATCATTAACTAGTTGTTAAAATAACAAATGTATAATTATATTGTTTTTTAGTTAACTATAATCCACAAAATAAAGTTCACAGCATTAAAACATGTTTTACTAAACAAAAACCAATAACAATTTTATATGAATTCAAGAAACTTATCGGTTTAGTAACAATCAACTTTGTCTACGTCTTCATCTTCGGGTTAGGTTTATTAAGAACATAAGCCAATAGAGATACCGGAGGGGAAATTCCTGGATTTTTTTAAAACGTTTATATTCTAATCTCATTCTCAATCTGTCAAAATACGTTTAATTTTCTCACATTACTGACATTGGTTATCGTTTAAGAAGATATTGCGACTAGATTAAAAACGTTTTTATTTTGGGAATTGGCCTTCAGTTTTTTATCGAAGGAGCATACGAATTAGTCACGATAAAAGAATGCCACAGTTATAAATCTTCCAGCTATTCTGCATGGCGATGCGAGTCGCATAAAAATATAAGTGCATATAATATTTACACAACTATGTATGATGAACCCAACCGCAATTTACTAAGAACGCGTTAATGTTTTACTAATAGGTTTGCTTCAATAAGTCTGCATAATAAATAAACACATTGGCGTCGAACATGTTTTCAATTTCAGAATTGAAAGGCATTATAGACAGTATCGTTTACTACAATGTCAATACTAGAAACAGAGCAATGGGCCATATCAGCTATTAACCTTTTGAGTGATCGTTTTGTAAAATCGATGCCTTTAGGGTTTTGAGTAAAAGTCCTCATAATACATAGAGTCATTCGTATGATGATAAGACTACGTTACAACATGATCCGACAGCCATCTTCAGCCGCGCCCATACGCCAAAGTAGCTTGCATAAACACATGACATAAATGAGTGAGTAGGTATCTAGACTATTTTGCCATGAACTTTAGAAATTAAGTTATAGATTAGGTATAGATAAAAAAATATCGGAGTATCGAATGCATAGCTATAAATGACTGGCAAAAGTTTTAATTCTAATTACGATTCGTATATTTGTGTGATACAATTGACCGTGGATTGGTTACCACGATCAAGATTTTTTTTATAGATTTTTTGTCATATTTTATTTCCGATTAGTACACTAAGTGTGCTAAAGGAGTTTGCAGGATTTCAATGAACGAATTTTTACTTAAAATGTGCGTCAAGATTGTTAAAATTTACCATTCGACAATAATAAAATTACAGATGTTCTGATTATTGATTACTAATTTATTTAAACACGAAGACAAGATCTAAGACATGTTGATCATATTTAATATAATATAATAATTTCGATTCAATGTTAACAATATCTAAAACAACCTGTCATGCAATATATTAGTATCGGATGATATCATCCTTGGAAAACTACATAAAGAAAAAAACAATAATTAGATTAGTAAAATTTGCTATAGATATTTTTAAACTTATTCATCGCAATGCAACAAAAGTCATCATATTATATTACGTATGCCCTGGGCGAAGGTACTCGTATAGGCCACGCTAGTCCGCATTTATCATGAAGCGACTGTGAACTATTAAATCCATACAAACTGTACTTCAACTAGAATTGTTACTTCAATTAGAATTGTAATATTTGCACGCCATGAAATGTGGCAAACATGTCTGGACTCTTTTCTTTTTTTGTTATCTTGCATGCACGTTTATTGTTATTCTTGTATGTGAACACATGTTTTAGCAAATAAATATCTTATCTTATCTTATCTTATCTTATCTTATCTTACTGACAATGATATTAGTCTGTTTGTCCGTCTACTTATTTATTAAACACAGTTCTTTATAAATTTGACAAAAAAACAACGATACTCATGGAATTATTGGCGCTTTGTTTGGATCTTTTACTCTAATTTGTTTCTAGAAATGTCTAACCATCATCAGGTGAAAAATATAATTTAAATGTTTTAGGGAACATCACACATCATTCGCGGAAAGCTGTTCTTAGTCAAAAAGTGTATTAAGAAAACGTTGCTAAATCAATTCATCGTCTGGACTGTTCTGACTTGCAGCCGTGATAGATTTCGGTTGAACGCTTTCAAGACGACTGACTGTTATGTAGTGCAGTGGATCCTACTATTTGATTACAACATAGGATACCACTATAAGGTAGGAATATTGACAGAATTTTCATCTGTCCATTCAAATGTAATGCACAAGCAGTATTGTAGGTAATCACTTGTATCATGTATAAAGCGGAAAGTGCGTTACGCCAAATGCTAAGGTCGAGCCCGAACGGACCGCATAAAATCACGATAGTGTTTCATCGAGAGGTGAAGATCACCTGCCGTATCACACGCCAAGCCTTTGTCTTATAAACAATTATTATTCACATTTAACGGGATTATTATACCTTTATTTATTACGAAAACACACAAAAGAGATCTATCATTCGGCTTTGAGGTGTCAAATTAACATTGTATTTATAATATTAATGTAATCCACCGCCATTTTTGCTGTTTTTGTCATTAGTCTGCCATACAAAACCACTTTGGTCCATTAATCTATGAAGAAGGGCATTTGACATTGATATTTTAATCCGATCAATTTACATAAAATTTAGACCAATTTACGTAAATCATATATTTTTTTGTAATTTATTCACTAATCATGAACGGAAGCAAAACTTGTTTTTCTTCTTTTCCTATCATAAACATAAATTGGGGTAGTTGACTAAATAGAAAAAAAAAACCTAAAATGGTTTAACAGTATCGCAATCAGTAATAATCTTCTACATTTAATCGGATTTTCGAAGCAGGCTATCATTTGTGTTACACAGAATGTAAATTATCAGATAATAAAGTTCATCGATTCGCGGTGAGTCAATAAACAAGAGCGGTGATTTTTTTTTAAAAAAAAGCTTACAAATATCTGTTTAACAAATCCTCTGAGGTCACAACAGAAATAAATCTTTTAGAACCTGTTTGCAGTAAAGATTCTTAGATATTGTGTAATGGTTAGATGGATGGGCTCCGCAATCGTGTGGGTTTAGCAGCCTTCTGTGGCAAACTAACATTACATCTATAAAAACGAAGGACGCTCCTCCATGAAAGACAATGCGATCGATTTTTTATCGATTTATAGCCTCATTAGCAGCCAAATTGCTATTTTGTTGCCATAAACGTAGCGTATTCAAATAAAATCGTTTAGGGTCTAATCTTGTTTTAATTCAATCCAAACTTGAGTCTTGAAGGCACTGTTAATTTGATATAGGTAATATTTTAAAAGGAAACATTATTTTTTCAGTCAATTACAGTACCTACTTACACTTCTCAATAAAAGCTCCATTCAATTACAAATTACAGTATTACTTGACAGAAACAGTTAAACAACAAATTGATGCCATATTTTAATGTATATTAACTTTATTAAAGTATCGTATGGATTTTCAGTCACCATAGTTTTTTAGATTGATCAAGGTGGACTCCCAAATGAGATGACGAAGGATAATAGATCAGGAGAGCAGAAAACCTTGATTGCTACAAAACTTTGAAGATCCTTATTCTCAACATGATATGATTGGATGGATAAAAAGGACTTTCCAAAAATGTCTACTGTGACCACGGACTGTGACTTAACATTACGAAACTGCTTTGAATAGTTTTCTATAATTATTTAGCAGTTATTGGAGTTCAATGCATGTACGATAATTGAGGATTACCCAAAAAATAAACGCTAATGAATACCTATCGATTTTTAAAAATATAACGATCATAATAGTTTTGAGTGGCATTGAATATTATGATGAATAGCTATAGCAATAAATAATCTGAAATGATATTTAATGTTAATATCTGAATAATCGATTTCGAAGTCCTCTTTTAATTCCGTCTTAAGAAACTACCTATTTCATATAATCTGATCTATCCAAAAGGTTAAGGTGCGGTGGTGATTTTATATTAATATATAAATAACCAATAATTCATTCATAATTGTCACTTGTTACTATTATTTTTATTATAATTATTCTTGTTTCATTCACTTATTGATTTGTGTGAACAAATCCTTCTCGCAGGCTTATTTTTGTGTCATGACTACGCCCTAAGTGCCGCCCATTATTACTACTACTGGTAAAATAAATTAAAAAATCAGATTTATCTTATATTCCTATTTATTGATCACGAACATCGTACATCAAGTTGTGTAAGTGTATTACTACATTATTCATTTATATATTGATAAAATCATTCGGTTTGAAAAGATAAAATAGATTGAAAATCAGTAAAAATTTTTTATTTACACTTGCATAACTATGGAAAGTAATTTGCTTACGTATAAATAGAAAATAAAAGTTGTCGTTAAAATAAAGGTATCACATTTTATTTTATTCACTTCAATATTATTCTAGGTTGTACTGATCATTCTGTATTTAACTTATACTGATGTGAAAGTTTCGATGTTTATTCAGGTTTTTACTGCTGGGGGTAGTTCTTGGCGATGTATTCTAAGGCGCGGGCGATCTGTGGGGGCAGTGGAGGAGATGTGGGGATGGCATTACCCTGTAAGCATAAAATAAATTATTAGCTATATAACATCTAAGGTAAATCATTTTCAGATTCAGATCAAAGAGAGGGAATAAAATAACTTACAGTTGGCTGGTATCCGTTCTCGTCAGCGACGTATGCGATTTGGATGGCCTGACCGTCGGGTGCAAACCAGGAGAACGATCCCTGAGCGACACTTGGGGCTACCGGGGGGTTTCCAGCGAAGCTGCGGGGAGAGCCTTGTGCCTGAGCCGCGATACCATTGTCGGTTTCAAAGCTAGAAAATATTGAATTCGTTAAGTCCTGGATATTTTCTACACATTTCACGATAGATGAAAATAATTGGGAAGTGGTGGGTACTCACAAGTAGTTGTAGCTGCCGTCAGGGCTGACATCATTGCCGTACTTCAGGGTTTGAGCGCTACGGGCATCGCCCTGGTATTTCACCGCGGGCTTAACGATGGGGTCGACGTATTTAACGGGCGCGATGGTGGACGAGGGGTAGGCGAAGGGGGTGTAATTGCGGATCGTTGTCGGCTGGTACTTATTCTTAGCGAAGGGGTTGTAGGGGTCGTAGGGCTTGAATGGGTTAGGGTTGTATTTTCCAGTGTTCAACTGTGCGCTTACGGTAGCCACACACGCCAAAATCACCACCTGTATTCACAAAAACCAATTACAGTTTCAATACACTTTTTTTTTAAAACACAATAAAATGTATTTATTTTTCTAATTTTTTAGTTTTTAAAAATTCGTCTTCGATTTACTTACTGCGAATTTCATTATGGATATCTAAGATTGTCTAGCTACGTTGAACTAGTTTGTGTGCCGGTAAAAAATCCGCGCAGGCTTTTATATCGCTCAAGGAACCACCCACTTTAGGCGGTGAACTGCAATAACATTTAAATAATTTGACGCGAAACTAGAAATTATATTAAAATAACACTTGGGCCATCCATCCTGCTTGCAAAGATGATTTTTAAGGTCAAGTCAGGGGTCATAAAAGGTTCTGTAGAACTATATATTTCCTCGAATACATAATATTATGAATTGAGACAGACTGGCACTATTCGATTATTTTTCAGATTCTTAAGTAACGCTCTTCACTTCGAGTGCATTTTAGCGAGTCATTGATTTAATAATATTATTGATTATTATATTAAAATTAAATGAGTGATTTTGTATTTGGATGTTAATACGGCAAAAAATGAAATCAAAAATAGGAAACCTTTCATTGTATCACTGAATGTGGACTGAGTTTTTCTCGATTAAAATTGGTGTATACTGAATTTATTTTTAAAATTTGGTAACTTATTTTTAAAATAATTAAAATTGTCAATAATAAATATTTTATTTCGAATTATTTCAATGCGTTTAGTAATAAATGTGCTGAAACGTGAACATTAAGAAAGCTATGTCATAAGCACTGCACTCTAAGACAACTTCATACGTGCGTATACAATAAGTAATTAATTTAAATATACTTTATTTGCATATTTTATAATTTAGCAACAAGTGTTGTTTGTCAATAAGGATACTGGAATCTAAACTAATCTAGGTCATAAATCTATGATTATTACTCTTTTGAAGAGTTTTATTCTCATAGAACTATTCGCTATTTTCCATGTTTTCTTTGCCAGTAACTAACTAGCGTCCGCACACCAAACTTTGATGCCAAGTGAAAATTTTACAAAAAAATGGTACAGTGCACTTTAAGTGGACTTCAAGTTACGGTGACTATCAGACGCAGTACACAGTGTGTTTTGTCACATCATTATGATGGGGTTTGATACTTAAGATCAACAGCCATAATATCAGCAGTTAAAACATCAACACCCTAAGACCTATTAAGCTATTCTGCTGTGTATTTTTTTTTATTATTATTTATTTAATATTTTCTTGATTTGTTAAATATTAATCCGTGATTTTAATATTTGTAAATGTGAGAGTACCATGTATCTATCCACATAATTATGTACTTATCTACTAAAATGCTTAATCTATCTTAGCATAGTATGTTATTTTTTATTTATTTTTTTATTTTACTTTGTTTATTCTAGGTACATCGTATTCACATATAATGTATTTTTTATTGTATACAAATATTGTAAAAACTATTTTAAAAGAGTAAGTATGGAGTTTCTTGCCCATTCTTCTCCATACAAAACTACCTTTTGGAAGGGGCAACTAGAATCATTAAATTTTATTTAACTAGTAAGTTTAACGTTCAAAAGTGCCTTTTAAATGGCCTAATTGAAATAAATGATTTGACTTTGACTTTGACTTTGACCAACGATTCAAAATCGTACGTACCTATAGGTACGTGTTTTACTACAATCACACACGTCCAGTAAATCTATCTATTATAGTTTTGATATTTAAATAATTGTGTGCATAGTTTTGAACCCATCTACATGAAATAGTAATTATTCTTGAATCAAATTGAGTTAAACCCCTAGTCAAATAGTGTTTTGTTTGTAGTAAAACATGTCTTGTATAACATTAATTATTATTTACCTAATACTTTCCAGGTTGAGATTTTAAACTTCGGTTGGGTGAACTGTTGACTTACGAAGCTGCTGACATTTTGAAGTGTTGAGATTTTGAATCGTTGGTCTTACGGTGTTGATGTTTTAACTGCTGATAATATGGCTGTTGATCTTAAGTATCAAACCCCATTATCAGTGCGCTTGACGTTATCCTAGATACACACTGATGATAGCTAGCCAATAAGAAACTAGTCGTCTGACAGTTAATTGTTGAACACTTTGATGTGCTGTGCAGTGATCATCACTATGAACTGTCGACGGAGATACGCAATAGCTATGCTGGTAAGTACAGACGCCAGCACATCAAGTTACCCCAATGTGTCAAATTTTCGCAATTGAATATGAACCTTATCGTGTTTGACATAAAGTAGAAAAACGATCAAAGAAATTTGACTCATTGGGGTAACTTGATGTGCTGGCGTCTGTACTTCTACATGTACCTACTCTGGTTTGTAAAGATTACTTCGATTTGGAAAAAACATATAAGTAGCTAAAATTAAATATGTGTATTTTTAACCGACTTCAAAAAAAGAGGAGGTTCTATGTTCGTGTGTATGTATTTTTTTTATGTATGTTACCTGATTTCTCCCCCATTTGTGGACCGATTCTCAAAATTCTTTTTTTATTTGAAATAGTATACTCCTGAGGTGGTCCTATTTTAATTTCTCATCTGGTCATCTTTGGAGATATACAACGGAACTCTTCAAAAATAGACGGCAAATCTGTTGTGATTGCTGGAATCGCTTGGATGTTTATTGTTTATACAACATCATTACGTATCATCACGCCTGTATGCTCTGAGGGGTACGCAGATGTATACAATATACCTAGATTTCGACAGTTAGGTATGTTCATTTTTATTTATTAGGGATAAGTGGATAACCCTATTATCATGACATGTATTGTTAACAATTATCAATATAAAATAAATTTATGGCAAATATTTGTTTGGGAACCACTAACAAATGGAAAAATTAAAAACTTTTTGCAAATAATTAAACCGACTTCAAAAAAACACTAATCGGTGTAATATAACTCTAAATTCGGTAGTCGGTGGCCTAATATGAATAAGACAAAACCACCAAAGCCACAGACTTCCTAATTTAGAGTTATTTTACACCGTTTAGTGTTTTTTTTTTGAAGTCGGTTTAATTTTTTGCAAAAAAGTTTTTTATTCTTCGATTGAATTTTGATCTGTACCTTAAATAATTAGATTGTTTTATATTATAATGGGCCTAAAGACGTTGTGGGTCTAAACAGGTATGAACGTCATTCTAAAACTTCTTGTATACTCAGTAAGAGTACAGGGATCCTTGGTGTCGACATTTCCAGCGAAGTTCAGTTCCGACGTCACTTGGAAGACAAGGCCAAGCTGGCATAAAAAAAACTCGGTGTGCTTAATAGAGCGAAGCGGTACTTCACACCGGGGCAAAGACTGCTGCTATTCAAGTCGCAGATTCGGCCCTCTTAGGAGTTCTGCTGTCATCTATCATCTATCTGTGTCCATAGGCTAAGCATACTGATCACAAAACACCAGTAGCATACTTTCACATGAAACTTTGTGCTTTTTGCTTCAAGCTTGTGCTTTGATTACTAAGCTTGCTGAAAGGTGGATTTACTATTACAGGATCATATTAATTATTAAAATCTAGATTTTCCGCGATGTCAGTGATTTTCAAAATAAATTTTGGGTTTAATTTATCTATAATAATTATAATATATATATTTGAACCGTTTGGGGTTGAAACGCTCAGGCCGTGGGGTCGGAATGCCCATATAGTTTTCCGTGACATCGCCAAGCGGTTATCGACTCTTCGCGTGACCAGAAGGCTGGCCTTTATTTAGGTCAGAGAATCAGCATTGCCATTTAACGTGGCAATGTGGCCAGTCTTTTGGGCACGTTTCCCGTTGAGAGCGATGCGGATGAATTTTTTGATGCAATATTATAATTTTGCTTTTCTTTTAATTTTTATTAAGTATGTAATAAATGTATTATTAGTTAGTTTACACAATAATTAACTGTTAATATAATATTATAATATGTTTATATGTATTTAGAAATATATTTCTAAGCATGTTTATCAGTTGTCTAGTAGGTACTCATTGCACAATCTCTACTTAGTTAGGGACTAGACAGCGTTGTGTAAAAGTTGCGGAATATTTAATATTTCTTTATTTTCATTTTATTGCTATGCTTTGAAACCTCACCCTCACCTACGTCATTGAGAGGATTAAATGACCTATCACAATAAAAGGAAACGAGACTGTATAAATTATATTTACCATTTTTCTATTTGAAGAACGTTATTTCCAGCGGTAGACTTTTGAGGTGATGAGAGATTTGAGATCAACTTTAGACACTTCACGAATTTAAATTCGTATGCTTCAGGTTTATTTTTCGCATACACAAATGTGCAGGTTTTTGCAACGTGGCAAACACTCAAATAATTAATATATTTTACCTTTAATTAATTAAGATGATAATAACATTTTCTAATGTTTGCAAGTAAAGGTTTTATTTATAAAATTATAAAAGTATTTATCCATGGAATTATCTATTAACAATGCGTTACACATATTTTTTTGAGTAGGTTTTATGTTATAAAAACGATGTTGGTTAAGCCAAAAAAACGTTTGAATATAATTTAACCTACATAGTGTTCCTCCCTAGTGTTCATCGATATTGTCTAAATGTAGGTATATTGTGTTTTTTCTACGTAAATATTTGACGTACGTATTTTTAACTACCTGGAAAAGAGTGAGCTGGACTCGCACACTTAGATTTACATAATTTTCGTTGATTCGATTCCACACAGCAACGGGATTATGTTATTTTCGTTTCTTTTTCAGTTTATGTAAGTAGACAAGCATTGTTTTTACAGCTGCAAATTCCGGCAATAAGCGGCGGACAGCACTTTAAGGGTTCTTTTTAACCACTTTGATACAGAACCCAAGATATGGATTACGGAATAGGATAGCATTATAATGTATTGCGAGAATGTTAGTAATGTTATTTACTATTAAGTGAATTAACTGTTACTTACATCTTGAAAACTTATTTTTTTTTAATAAAAGACATCTTTTAAATTATAAACCAACACAAACATTTTTATGCGCTCGGAAACAATATTCATTTCATTACCATTTTAATTACAATAATTTATATTTAGCATAGTGAAAATTAAATGTCAAATATCATCATCAATCATTAAACAATTAAAATCCATACAATTTGGTTAAGCCAAACTTGCCGAAATTTCAATAATTTAATAAACGTTAGCGCCTCAGGCCCAATCTTCGCCATTTTATTTTACAACGTGTCTCAAATGCCATTGCGTAGTGATTTATGAGTTTTAAACGAATCAAACCGATAGAAGCTTTATTGAATATTTATGAGGATTTAAAATCCGCTCTATATTCAGTATCTTTTGTAATGAAAATCAGAAATGTCACTTCAGCACGCATTTACGCAATTCGTTACGGCTGTGTTTTTTTGTTGCGTTACTGAACATAATAATTACTGGTAATCATTATTCTAATATGATAAATACTGAATTTCGGAACGTTAATATTCTTTTTCTTGATTATTTCATTTACTTTTTAGTTGTAGGTGGATGTGATGCACAACTCTGCCTATATAGTCGGACCACACAGGTGTACAATTTTGTGATTTAAAAATTGCCTCTTAAAAAATGTGCCAATGCGCGATGCCGCAGCATATCAAGCTGCTCCAAACTGTCAAATTTCCCCAATTGAACTTGAGTCTTCTTCTGATCAGAAGAAGACTCAAGTTATATAAGTTATTAAAGAATTTAGACACATTGGGGTACCTTAATGAGCTTGCGTCTGTTCTAAAAACAATGTAAAACTCAACCAAACATGATTTTGAATTATGGAACTGTAAGTTTTGAAATAATCGTTTCTTTTTATAATTTATTCTGTCTGACTTTTATTAAGATTACTGTCACTTTATTCAAAGGAAAAGGGAAACACCTGCAACGCAGTTCTTCTAATCAAAATAATAATCAAAACTGTATTTCATTAAGTCAATAAATAATAAATATTAATATTTCAGTCCTTTATTCTCTTAACTATATTTAAATACAAATAAAATTTTGAAATATTGCGTGTTTTATTTTTTGTGAAACGATCAATAAAATTATCATACCGTTGAAATCAGATTACTATTAAATTAACAAATACCTCCTGCTGGTCTGCTTTTGGTTTAAGTGAAGAAAATATTTCTTCTTGAATATTTTCATGTGTACGCTTTTTAAGTTTGACTATGAATATCATTCAACATTCACGTTCAACCAAAAAGATTTCTTCAACGATTTGTTTCAAGAAATCTTTATAGTTAGCATAGTTGATAGCTGAAGAGCTATCAACTTCCTGCAATCTTCAACTGATCGTTAGTCCACCTTGTGCCCACACAACAACCATCAGTTGATCAGTTGACGTAGACTTGGATAGGATAAACCCCTGCCTATCCTATCCAAGTCCTATTCCAGTACGCGGTCACTATGAGACAACCCTTTGGCCCCAATAGCCATCGGTTCTACGAGTAATGTCTCCTGCGCACTGCCACTTAGGTTTCGAAATACTCAGTTATTTTTTTCAGTGTAGACGTTTCAGTTACGACGTTTCAGTTGACGCTTTAATTAATTATAGGTACGCCTATTATTAATTAAAGCCACGTAGCGATTATCCTTTGCTCTTTTCACTAGTACGTGTAGTGCGCAAATAAAGATCAGACAGTTCGGACATAATGTATGTAACAGTCTCCATTTTTCACCATACCGTGAGGCGTACGTACAGTCTGTTTGCGGATGTCTTTGGTTTGCGGCAAAGAAATCTAAAGTAGAGAGAACGTGCAAAGATATGTCAAAGAAAAACTGTGATGCCATGTCTCAGTAACACCATTTAGAATAATATAGAAATATTGGAGCGGCTTGTGTCCACTATAGAAAATATTGTTAGTGTTGTCCCGTCTATACTAAGTATTGAATGTCTTTAGTTTGCGACTATAAAAAAGACACACGAAGCTTTTGACACAGACTGTCACCTGTCACACATTTGACAGTGACAGTGACGTCGCCTCACAATGCCGAAGATAAACTTTTTTTGTAAAACTACATAAACTATTGTGCTGAATCAACAGCCAGTTATAAATATAAATACAAACAACAAGACAAGACACTTTGATTTATACTTATTAATAGTGCTGTTTATTCACATAAGCAACAGCTGCTTGATAAATTATGCAAAAGACACAAAAATACATATATAAAGTGTTTTTTTTTAAATAAGAGATGACCTAGGCGTCTATGATTCGAAATCAAGTTGAAAGAATTGAAGAATAATTGCGTTAATATTATTGCTGTTGTTAAATGGTTATTAAGTTGATACTAGTCAAAATATTGAAATTCATGAGTATGAGCCTACACTTGAATACGCATGACCAACGGTAGCCCAGAATTAACGGCTGTGACTTATGAGTCGTAAGTTCGAACACAGATAGGCATTTACCATTGTGTAAATAATTTCATCTTTACTTACTGTTCTTAAAACGGTAAAGGAAAACATCGTGAGGAAACCGGCATGTCCTAAAACCTAAAATTCCAAAACATGTGATGCCAACACGCACTGGGCCTGCGTATTCGAAAACGGCCCGCTTCTTCTCACAGAGACGAAGCTTGTGTCCCAGCAATGGAAATATTAAAGTCTAATTGTGTATTCAAAATGAGTTGCCGAAATATATGTACACGCATTACTTCCGAACGACTGCACTAAATTGGATAATTCTTTTTTTGTTGTGTTTGTGTTGAACTCTGGATAGTTTAGAGTTGTAATACGCTGGATACCCAAAAAAGATGTAAAACGAAAACGGGCAAGGCGCAAACGGGGCGTTGGCGTCGTCGCCCGCGGTTTTTTAAATTATATAAGTAGAAAAGACGAGCACCGAGTGACGCCCCACGAAAGATGAAGGACCGCGCGAGTCCAGGCACCCATGACCCACCCCGCCCGCACCCCCTTTCTTGCCCGTCCCTCGTCCGCTCATGCCTGTGCACAGTGCTTTCTGTAGGTTTTGCAATCGGGGGCAGACGAGTAAACTTCGTGTCCACGCCCTATCTTTTCTCTAATATAATATGTTTTTGTCGCGACGCCGACGCTTCCTATACATTTTATTATGATAAGGACGCGAAAGATACATATTATGTCTGTTCTACGCTCTCGTCTTACGTCTTTTCTATATGTACAACGTCTTCGAGTTTAGAGTGCACGATTGGACCCGGTAGGTGGCGCTACGATCGGGCAGGATAACGTCTGTCAAGTCCGCTAGAATTGAATTGAAATGGGTAGATGTTTTTTTATATTATTTTAGGAAATTGATCGAAACTATTTAGGTATATGGGTTGTAGGAAAACAGAGATACGTGCTGTTTACGGTTAAGGAGTTCCTGACTTCCAAGTCCAGTCCAACATGTCATTGATTGTAGTTAGCTACCTACTCGTTTTAGGGTTATCATTGGATGCGTATAGCTAGGTTATCATCATCATCATCATAATGATACCTCAGTTAGGTACAACACAAAGGTCAGGTGCGCTACATTTATGGACGACAACGAAGTGAAAAACGTAGTTTCTGCCTACCCCTTTGGAAAAAGGCTTGAGTTTATGTACAGACGCCAGCACATCAACCTACACCAATGTGTCAAATTTCCTTGATAGTTTTACAACTTTATAGCGAACAGAATACTTAAGGTTCATGTTCAATTGGGAAAACTTGACAGTTTGGGATAGGTTGATGGGCAGGTAATGGTTTAATATTATCA
Source organism: Euplexia lucipara (assembly GCA_921972225.1). NCBI lineage: Eukaryota > Metazoa > Arthropoda > Insecta > Lepidoptera > Noctuidae > Euplexia > Euplexia lucipara. The sequence goes on from OV179144.1 coordinate 12,374,743, forward strand.
AAGAGTAAGAATTGAATGCCTTTGAATATTATGCAATGTTAGATGCATTCCCGCTGGTTTAAATTTAACATATATTTACGTGCACTTTACCTACTGTTCCAGTGTGGAAACATAAGAATAAATTCGTAAGACGCAATAATTTGATATAAGTCTAAACGTGCGTCTAGTAAATGTATATATGCGCTGGCTTCTATAAGTACAGACACCAGCACATCAACCTTCCCCAAACTGTCAAATTTTCCCAATTGAACATGAACCTTATTGCGTTCAGAATAAAGTTGAAATCCTATTAAGGAAATTTGACACATTGGAGTAGCTGGTGCCCGCGACTTCGTCTGCGCACATTAGTACGCGGAGAAATAGGTGTACACACATAAGAAAAACGTTGAATCCATTATTATAGACTCCTTTTTTCCAGAATTCGGTTCAAAATAAGATTTAGATTGAAATGTTCCGGAGAATCCAGACACAAAGTTGATTAAACTAAATGTAAAATTATTACCATAATGATAAATTTTGGATTCGATTAAACTTTTAACGTATTATTATTTTTTTCACGAAATTGCAACCTTATCTGATATACTTAAGTAATTAATCAACGTAAAAATTTTGATTTATGGGAAAAATAAAAAAAATAAGTTAATTTGGTTCATTCTAATTTTATCACGGAAACCTTTTTTACAATTAATTTACACGTTGTAATATAAATTCACATAAATATCAAATTTAAATAACACATTCTGCTCACAAGTGGAATAGGTAGTTACCACTTAGGCGTCTAATAATAATATCAATTATGTACAAAATGCACCTATTTACAAAAGTTTATGAGAATCATTAAGTCAGGTCAATTTAAATTGGCTAAGTCCATTCGTCGTTTATTGCTTTTGGTTCTTTGCGTTGTACTCCAATGACTTGAGGATAGCCTCAGGGATGGGGTGGGGAGTTGGGATGGCGTCACCCTGGAAACAGACAAAAGAATTTGATTAGTAAATGGAAGTATGAGCCACATTCAATTTAACCCCCAGTCCCTTGCTCGTGCCAGCCTGCGCCGCTCAGCCTGCAGATATAAACTCGCTGCCCCTAAATAATAATCACTCAGATCCAGCCATTCCTTGCGTAGCGTAATCGCTTAGTTTTTAAGTTTTTATACCCTGGCTGGAGGAATTAATTTATCAAGTCATCTCCACAGGATTGCCCGGTTAAACAGTACACTCTGACGACTGCGAGAAGCTCCACAAAAAAAAGAGCCACTTTTAACAAAAAATAGTTTGAAGACCAACAATCTAAATGGTCTAAGCAATCATTTCACAACACTGACACTTTTATTTTCTAGCAACCGGTTTTCTTCTGTCATACATCTGTTTTTTTTTCATTTTGATTCAACAAACTATTTAATATATTAATACACAATTAACAATTAATACTATAACTATACAATAAAACTATTCTAAATTAACTGGTTACATACATACCTAAAAATAAACAAACAAAAGAACAGTAAACCAATTATAGGGCATCAAAAAACTCATCCGCATCGCTATCAACGGGAAAAGTGCCCAGAAGACTGGCCGCATTGCCGCGTTGAATGGCAATGGCAATGCAAAACAATTCACTGGCCTTTATTTCGGTCAGAGAATCAGCATTGCCATACATCTGTTAGATAATTTGTTCAGATCATATATCACCTTGCAACGTAATCAAGTGAGCACTTAATGTGAGGACAGGTTTCACTTTGTTTTTATTGCTAACTAATTGCGGAAGTACTGACATTTGGATATTTCTGCCAAATTACGAATAGCTCCGACGATGAACTTTAAATGACTTTAATTTTAATTAATTGTTGACATACCTACATCTTTCAAGTGTCACTGAATCATGGTCCTTCTTTGCGGTCACTTCAACTTCAAAACTTAAACATTTATCTACTTACACTTGGCTGGTAGCCATTCTCGTCAGCGAAGTAGTCGATCTTGATGAGCTCGCCTCCTGGGGCGACCCACGAGAAGGATCCCTTGGAGACAACAGCCGCTACAGGGGGGTTTCCACCAAAGTCTTTAAGAGAACCCTCGGCTTCACCAGCGATACCATTGTCAATCTCATAACTGCAAATTTAGGATTGTTAATTAAATTACCGATAAGTAAGAATAATACTTTGACATTAACACTTTCACATTGGTCCAAAAAGTAGACACAATAGTTAAACAATCAACATGAGTCTTATATGGCTCATGGGGCAGTGAAGTGGGTAAACTGTATTTGACAAAAAAATATTGGTTCCATAAGGTCAATGGTGTGGTCATATCATGGTAGTGGGCAAGTAACAATATGTTTTTTTTATTCATAATATGTACAGACGCCAGCACATCACGATATATCGAATTGTTTTTTTCTCAATTGAATATGAACCTTATCATCATCTGCCTAGCCTTTTCCCAACTATGTTGGGGTCGGCTTCCAGTTTAACCGGATGCAGCTGAATACCAGTGTTTTACATGGAGCGACTGCCTGTCTGACCTCCACAGCCCAGTAACTGGGTAACATGATACCCCTTGGTTAAACTGGTTGTCAGACTTTCGGGCTTCTGACTACAAGTAACGACTGTCAAAGATCTACAAATGACAGCCGGGACCAACGGCTTAACGTGCTTTCCGAGGCACGGAGGAGTCTTGGTATGTAATAAATGGTCACCCATCCACGGACCGACCTCGTCAAGCGTAGCTTAACCTTCGATCGACCCATGCGGCTGTTATAATTTAGCCACAAGCTCCTCATCTCCTGAATATGAACCTTATCTCTTTGTTATAAAGTTGAAAATAGACAAAATAAGTTTGACAGAATTGTGTAGCTTTATGTTCTGGCTATGTACAGATGCCAGCACATCAACCTACCCAAATGTGTCAAGTTTCTTTGATAGATTTTCAACTTTATTCTAAACACAATACGGTTAATTTTGGATTGGGGAATTTTGACAGTTTGGGGTAGGTTTTGTGCTAGTGTCTGTATTTTCTATGTTTATGTTAGACATCATTGACTTCAGTGAAATGGACATTTGTGATAAAACGTAGACTTATTGTTAACACAAGTCTGAAATTGTGATGGTAAATGCTCGAGCTTTCTGTATGAGAAGCGATCTTTGCCCCGCAGTGGGGACAACAACAGGCTGGTAATAAGGTTAATGGAAGATTGGTTTATACTGACGCGTAGTTGAAGTTTCCACTAGGGTCAGCCACATTCACGAAACGGTTAACGGTGGCTGCCTGGTCGCCGTTGGAGTTGCGGTTAGCAACGGGACGTTGAGTCGAGCGAGATGGGTTGTTGAAACCATTGTACTGGGCGGCAGAAACTGCCAACACGGCGGCGAAGACAAGCTACAAACAACAGATAAATATAGATCACCATGACCAAACAAGTCACTCGCACTAAAAAAACAACGCACTGATAATTTCACTTACAGCGAATTTCATTTTTAAAAGTTTTTTGTTAGTTTTGGACTAATAGATAGTATCTGAAGATCTGTTGGTAAACTGATGTCTTGTGATGATTTTATTTTACTTTTATACCAATCCAATATTATAAATATTAATATTTACGTAAGATGGCATTGATATTGTTAGCATATGTATTAATTACTAAAATGCAATATTTAGTTGTAAGCCACGGAGGTAAGTCAAGGTTAGGATGGACAGATAAAAGTGAAAAGTAAAAAGGCATATGTACAACTTTATTTTACCTAGACATGGCCATGCTAAGTAAATCAAGTGGCACTAACCTAACTGTGAACTAAAATATTCCCAGGGGATGATTTCTTTTTCAACATTAAAAATAATATTTATGCTTCCCAAAATCCACTTATTTTTAATTATGTCGTAATATTATTTTTATGATTTATTTTTATGGATTCATTTAATCCATAAAAATAAATCATTCACGAAATAAATTACACCTAATAAACTTTTATAGATTTCTCAAAAAAATCATCAAACTTCATCAAGATTACAATTAAGTTTATTAATTGAGTATAACCTGTAACCTTAGAATTAACATTTCATCAATATTCTCTTTAATATTCAATTAAATTCAATTGCAAAATCCGTATTTTTTTTCAAATTTTCTCAATCTCACTAAAGAACATTTTTAAATTCCTTACCAGAAAGAACAGAAATAAACTTATTGACTAAAAACGACTTCGTGATTGTTTTGGGCGGTGTTAATGATAAAAACCCAGAAGAATTTCAACTTGGTCTTATGCAATTTTTAAGCACTACTAAAAACACAAATGTTTTTATTTCTGAAGTACTATTTAATACTCATTTAAATGAAAGAAAGTTGAATTATAGCTTGAAATTTATCTGTTCACAGTACACTCATGCAACATATGTAAACATGAATTTCTCATTGTATATTCCAAAATATCGCTTTCTATCGCTTCACATAATTATCACAATTATTGCTTAGAGAAATTTTGAAAACTGGTTATAAACAAAAGTATGACAGATATAATATAAAACGAAAACTTAACACTACTGATATGCAACCTACCACTCTTGACAAAAGTACTCAGACAATAACGCAAACAGAACAAATTAATTTAACATTAGAAAATGAGAACATTTCAGCGAGTAATGATTTTTTTCGTTTATAAACAGATGAATATTCTACATCAAAACATTAACGGTCTACTTACTAAAATTGATGAGCTTGCGACTCATCTGTACTCATTATGTTATGAAAATGTCATCTGCAACTACGTTGATCTTCTCTGCATTACCGAGCATAATATGACTGTAGAAGACGCTAAATTACTAAAACTGCCTAATTTTACGCTTGGAGACTCTTTCTCACGAAAAAATAGGAAAGGAGGTTCCTGCATTATTATAAAATCGAGCCTTAAATTTAGAGTTGTTACTGAAGCCAAAAGCCTAAGTATTAGTAATATATTTGAATGTAGTGGCATTGAACTAATAGAACACAAAATCATAGTATTATGTATTTATCGACCACCAAAAAATGGCAAAGACTTTATAGATTTATTTTTCACTAGACTAACTGAGTTATTAAATAAAATATGTTTCACAAGCAAAAGAGTTATAATATGTGGTGATTTTAACATTAACAGGTTAGACGATAGCAACGTCTCGCGACAGTTTGAGCAATTACTCCCTTGTTATGATCTAAAATTAACAATAAATCAACCGACTAGATTAAGTAGCATGACATGTATCGACAATATAGCACAAAACATCAGAGGCTCTAAATCAAAAGTTCTAGAACTCTCGCTATCTGATCACACAGCATAAATTTTAACATTCCCGGTAAAGAAAAGTTATTATATCACACACTGGTACAAATCTAAACGTGACTTTAGTGAAGAAAACGTAAGGAAATTTATTAATTGCATAGAAGGTTTTAGTTTTACGGAATGTTACACTAATAATGACCCGGAAAAGGCTTATGAGGCATTTTTAGATCTATTTAAGTTATTGTATGATCTATGTTTCCCAAGTATACGAGTTAAGATACCTACTTTCAAGAAACCCAAATGGCTAAGTAATGGTATTCGAGTATGTTCAAAACGAAAACGTCAACTGCTTTGGAAATATAGGTTAACAAAAAATCCGAAAGACAAAAAATACTTTAAAGAATACACAAAGAGGCTCAGAACTATAATTAAAAAAACTCAGAAAGCTCAAAACAACTACTATATAAATTCAGCTACCAATAAACCCAAAGCAACATGGCAGGTAGTTAACAACTATAAAACTGTAACTCCCAAAGATGATATCAATGAAATTAAAGTAAACGATATAATAATTACGATACCGGAACAAATAGCTGAATCTTTTAATAATTATTTTATAGATGACATAAAACCCACAAATAAAGACAATGAAATTAATCTGAAAACACTGACATATAGAAATTGCAATTCAATGTTCATGAAACCGACAAATCCATACAAAGTTGACCAAATAATTAAAGGACTAAAAAACACAAATAGTACAGGATATGATAATATAAATACTAAAATAATTAAACGCGTTTCCCATATCATAGCTCCAGTACTCACCATCATTATTAATCTGTGCCTCGAACACGGAATATTTCCCTCAAAGCTAAAAACAACGGTCATAAATCCATTATTTAAAAAAGAAGATCGAAAAGAGATGAAATACTATAGACCAATTGCTTTAATACCAATTTTTGCAAAAATTTTTGAAAAGGTAATTTATACAAATTTATATGACTATTTTGAATCAAATAATATTTTCACACATGAGCAATTTGGATATCGTAAAGGCAAATCAACGGGTGATGCACTTTTAAATTTTTTGAAGAAAGTAATGACTGGACTAGACAATAAACGGCATATAACCGCAATATTTATGGACATGTCAAAGGCTTTTGATTACGTAGACCATAATATCCTCTTAGATAAATTAGAACAATACGGAGTTAGAGGGAATGCCTTAAATCTTATAAAATCATACCTCAATAATAGGGTTCAAATCACTCAAATTACTAGACTATCAAATGAAACAAAATGTGAACAAACGTTTCAGTCTAAGCCTAAAACGGTTAAGTATGGGGTGCCTCAAGGAAGTATTCTTGGTCCGCTTTTGTTTGTTATATATATTAATGATCTCCCAAAGGCCATAATCCATGACATGATATTATTTGCAGATGACAGTACAGCTATTTTCACTGACGAGGATCAAGATAAATATGAAATTAATGTAAATGATTCCCTGGAACGTATCATAAATTGGTTAAATGCTAACAATCTTAAAATTAACTTAGACAAAACGTGCTAATATAAATACAAAACCAAAGAACTTAAACATAAGATACAAAGGTGAAACTGTTAAAGAAGTAAAGACCACTAAATTTCTTGGCATAAATATTGATTCTGCACTAAACTGGAAAATACAGATCGACTATGTTTGCACAAAACTAAATCAGTTTTCATATGCCCTTTACATGTTAAGAAAGGTGACAAACGAGAGTACTTTAATAAGTGTTTATCATGCACATGTAGGCTCCATACTTAAATATGGTATACTATTATGGGGTAATTCAACAAACAGAGAATATGCTTTAAAGGCACAAAAAAAGTGCATTAGAAGCATATGTGGACTTAAACAAAGTGATTCATGCAGACCAGTTTTCAAAAGGTTGAAAATCTTAACCCTACCCTCATTATATATATTCGAAGCAGCAGTGATGATAAAACGCGATTTATATAATTATGAAACTATGAGAAGTGAGAGACACAAAACTGAGCTTAGAGGCATTAAATGTAGAACAGTAAAATTTAAATCAAGTGTATTTGGTATGGGAGTTATAATCTACAACAAACTCCCAAAGTGTATTAAGAATATTTCAGCAATAACAGTTTTTAAATTAAAGCTAAAGGAATTTCTTATATGTAAAACATATTACTCAATTAATGAATTTTTAAATGACAGAATTATTGATTAAAATTGTTTTTCACTTATTTAATGTAAATTTTATGATTGTAATATTAATGTCCAAATGAATGCAGTATATATAGGTTGACTAAAACATAACATGTTAATTATAATATAAAAAATTGTACACCCCATGGGTATGTTACAGTGATACACTAACACTAATTGTAAGATCTTCTGTTTACCTGTGACAAACAATAAATAAATGAATTATGAATTATGAATTATGAATTGTAAACATACATATTTCTCTTCGTATAGTTGGTAGTTAGGAGGTGGTGTCATGGTCTATGTATGCCGCATATGAGCCATTGACAAAATATCTGAAAATTACTAAATATATCAATGGACATGTCTGACATTAATCAGAAGCGCATAATAATATTATTATGCCCTATTACTGTCAATAAAGAGTCTAAGTAAGTATAGATTGTCTTTAAAGTTTATGACATTGCACTTTTTTCGGTGTTTAACATTTAATTTATAAAACTACCCGGAAGTAAACTACTTATTTCTAATTCAGAAATGTTAATGGTGTTTTAGTTTTAGGGGGAGTATCTACTAACAAATTGTAATGGAACTGGGCTGGACACATATTAGACGAGCAATGGGCCAAATGTCCGACCCAATGAGTCTCTTTAAAAGGCAAGCGACATCGCAGCGGGAAAAAATAACAAAACTGGAGGAGCTGGTACTGGTCCCAAAAATCCCTAGGTGGACAGAAGTGGGAAGAAAGTAGGAAGGCCTTTGACCTTCTGTGCAATGGGAATATCCAAGCTAGTTTTAATAATAAATCTACTAATTGCTACGTAGCAACACTAGCACCATTATATCTTTTAAAACCTCAAAACATTATCTATGTATCGTATAGTATGTTTTCTATTTATTTTTTGTTTGGTGAACAGACACCACTATTAATCATTCAATCTTCTCAAGTCATTGTATCAAAAATAAGTTCAATCTACTTAACAGTTGATGGGTAGATTTTATCTCGACTAGTTGGTATAAAAAGCTGCAGACTTGTGTTTTGATCTTTAATATATAACTGACTAATCAATATTTATTATTTATATATTTATTTAATACTTCAAGCACACTAATGTACAGAGGCGGACTTAATGCCATAGGCATTTTCTACCAGTCAACTTTTGGTGATGCAGAGAAAAACAGTGGTAGGTGCAATTAAATATGAAAATAAAAGGAATCAACGAATACTAAAACATAATATGAGTATAAATACATAAACATGTACACTATAAATATAATATATATAATAAATTAAATTACGAAGAGATAGAAAGAAGAGAAAACATTAGCGCTGTGAAGATACTACTGCCAACTTCTTACGAATATGCTCGCAATATAATACTCTTTATTGTAAACCATTAAAACTTACAAATTATAATTTTAAGGGCTACAAGCGGTGATACAATGGGCGGCCTTATCGCTAAAAGTGATCTCTTACAGACAATATATATCAATATTTGATATTGTAAAGTTTAAAATATGAATTTATGATTTACAAGAATCTAAATTGGAATTCAAATGAATTATTTATCCCATATAATTATTTCCTATATGTAGGTACTAGACTGTATTAGATCAAGCAGATAGGTGCCGTAACCTATATAAGTTATTTTTATATGTAACTAAAAGTAATTTAAAGAAGTTTCCTTTTCTGTCCTTATCCAATCAATTGATACTATCTAAAACCATAAAAGCCACTACATTTGGCATAAAAGCCGTCATAAGTAGAAAGTTTTGAAATGAAATACCTACCTTCGAGAATGAAATGAGAATTCTGAAATTTCTAATTAGTTTTAATTAGGAAAAACCACTTAGTGTTCGATTGTAGCAATAAAAATTAAGCATAAATTAAAACTATATTATAAATAAAATCAAACTCGTAAAACTACTAATAAGAAGCAGACTAGACATAGCTTGTGAGTCAGTCAACAAGAATTTAACAACCATTTGTTTTAATTTATAGTTTCTCTGTCAAACGAAAAATTCAGATTTAACGATTTATAAGAGGCTGACGTACACCTGGTTTCTCAAAATAAAAAAAATATCAAATGATACGTTTGGCTTTCGACAACTCATTCAACCACATCTCTCGATGCGAGTTTGACAATTTATCACAATATTTTGCGATAATTTTCGTTCCAACGAACTGTTTCTAAGCGACACAATTGGTTCATCAATTAAATCTATCACCTTTCGCGTAATTAAGTCTAAAAGTTCAACTCTAAAAAGATGCGCAACTCCTTTCGATAATGTTTCGTCAGGATTACTCAATAAACTAAAACGAGTTCTGCTTTGTAAAGCAAAGGATGTAGCTCCGCCTACAGATCCATAAAATCTCAGGTAGGGAGATAAAACTTAAAATATCTCAGTTGTTGAGTGTAATAAAATAACAAGCTGCTTTACAGTTTTTAATTTGTGGTCTCGAAATATTTCACATCGATTTAAATATAACTAATTTGGTTAAGGAGCTTTAGGCAGATGTGCCCCACTTGCTCTAAAACCGTTTTCGTCGGCGATGTAGTCAACTCTGTATTTCAGACCATCATCGCCTATGTATTCGTAGAATCCCCTGACTCTGGTTCCACCACCGACTCCATTGACGGAGGCATCAACTATTCCGGATTCTTCGGCAGCGATTCCATTGTTGGTTTCGTATGCATAGTGGTAATTGTTTTCATCAAAATTTCTGTCTTCTCTGACAATACTAGCAGCGGCATCAGATACAGACTTCTGGTAAACTGCAGCAGGAGACCTGGTGCTCGCAGCAAAAGGCTGAGGTGTAGAGTACACGAACGGCCGGTAGGTTGATTTGGCAACTGGAGTGCGGTACGTCACTGTTGGGTAGGCTGTGGTTTGTTCAACACTGTAATAAATAAAATTAAACACATTTAAACTAGATGGACCATGAATTTAGTTCATGTTTTCTGACTACGATATATTTAAAAAATAACATTGCTGACAGTGTAGCATAATTTCAAGTTTGATGTAAATAAATCGAATGTATCATCTAAATAGAATTTATCATCAGCTTAATTTTGTAAAGCACCGTGAAAAAACCCACGCCTTAATATGATTAAGAATTCTTAACACGTGTTATGTCCTTGAACTGTCATGGGAAATGTCATCTGTCACGCTGTGGCGAGCTGGCAACGCGGATGTACAGAACACCTCACATCCATCATGATAATATCAGAAAACACATATCATAATAACACGATCTACTGTGTATTAAAAGACTATATTTTTCCACATCTTTCTTTATATTTAATATTACTAGACGTTATTTTAAATGCAATAAAATGTCTGTTCAAAGGCAACATAAAACGCTTTAACATTATTTTGTTTTTTCGAATTTTTTCTATCGTGAAGACATTATAACAATTAACATAACATTTGAGACGCTGGAAACAATTTATATAGTTTTAGAGTACCAATTAGTAACTAACAAATTAAACAATTAATTATCCTACTCTATACAAAGTCATTTAGCCTGAAGGCTAAAATCCACAAATAATATGAAATGGTCAGTAGTTTGGATCCAAAACATATATATAACATATGACCCAATAATATTGTTATTGATATACCCTGATAAACATCATTCTATAAATGATGTTTATCAGGGTATATCCGGGTATATTTACCTTTTGATTAATTTATTATCAAAATGGCAGATACCTATCCAAGTATTGGAACGTAGGTTCTTAAAGGCCATGAGTTCAAATCTAATCCTACTGAACTATGCAAATGTAGGAGCTTCCTGCATGGCATTTAAATGCTAGGCTTATTGATAAGATTCCTGTTTTTATTTATTAGATCAAGATGGCTATGTTTAATTCTTTAGCAGACCCACCAGACTGAATAAAGCCAAACATATTGAATTTGGTTTTTATTTTATATCTGTGACAAATGAACTATTTTGAATCTTAGTTAAGGAAGACAAAGTCTAAAGAAGACAAAATGACAACAACACCTTAGCGAGCACCAAAGACATTCAATACCTATAGACCGGACAACATGAACAAAATTTTCGTCCGAAAAAGTGTGTCCTGCTGGATACAAGTCTATGAGTTTTTTGTAGTAGGCTCCAGTGCCGTTCCAATATTCATATATTATTCTAGATGGCGTTACTGAGACATGGGATCAAAGTTTTTCTATGACATTTCCTTGGTTTGCCTGCTCTATAGTATTTTAAATCTCTTTGGCGAGCACAATGTAGTTGTTCTACGCATTACGCAGTTTAGCTAATGACCGCTTTTCCTAATCTTTTTAATGGTCTTACAAAATAAACTACGAGGTTATATTTATAAGGATTTTACCAAATAAAAAGATTTTCTTTAATTATTGGTTTAGAAAATAATATCTAGAAATTTCACTAATTAGCATATATTTCTTACCTGTTGACTACTGGACTCAGAAGTTCTCGATTGAGCGCCTGATAGAATGGCTGCTGGTACGCGTTGTAGATCGATCCGTATTTGCCATTCCTATAAGGCAGGCTCTTGTAACTGCCTCCATAGACTTCAGGGTGGTACCGTCCGTCGTTGTCAGCTTGGCAAAAGCTGACAGCGGTCAGGGCCAGAACGATGAACTATATTCAAAAATAATTTTGTTTAAAAGGCTTAAAATTTAAAATACACAGGTGCATGAAACTTTAGTTAGTAGTTGTAAAAGTGCCTATTGCTCGGTAGAAAATTTGTTCTGTGTTGTCGTTGAAATTAAAGTGGTGAAAAAAGCTACAGGAGGTTTACATGAAGTTAAAGTTTGTTTCAAGGGCGCAAGAGTTCTTGACATTGAGAACATCTATACTAAAATTATAAAGAGGAAAAGTTTGATTGTTTGTTTGTTTGCATCGAATAGGCTCCGAACCTACTAGACCGATTCGAAAAGTTCTTTCACCGTTGGAAAGCTACAATGTCCCCGAGTGACATAGGCTAACTTTTATCCCTGTATTCCCACGGGAACGGGAACTACGCGGGTAAACCGCGTGACGGCTGCTAGTCTTTCATAAAAAAAACTGTCAATGAAATTAGACAGGTTGGAGTTGCTTGATGTGTTGGCCTACCTATAATACAAAAGAGGATTTATCACGTAAGAACAATATGTAAAAAAAACAAATGAGCACTAATTAAAAATTCTGATTAAGTTACTTTTATTTTGAACTTATCAGTAGTTTATAATATTAAATAATGTTCGTTCACATTGCCCTTTGATTTCAGAGCCAGCTTAATTCTACAGAAGCATTCACGGGGTATGTTTACCTAAACGATATTCATAGATCCCCAATAAACATTCAAGTCTTTAAAATATTAAATAGAGAACAAAACAAAACAGCCCATTTAAAGATCTTGGTAAAAAAATAATGTTGTGTTTTTAAAACATTTTTATTATTCGCGATCGTAAAGCTACGTAAGTGCTTTTCCTGATTATTAAAAACACTCTTTTATTTGGAGATATTTTAGTAAAAAATTGCCCTACCATACATTGGGATTTCGGGATCAAATTTTGGAACTAACTAGCAAAAATCTTCTTAAACCTACGTTAAAATAAACAAAAATACTATTATTCCCATTCCTTGACTAGTAGGTACTTATTATTGTAAAGTGTTTATTTATCTTGCAAAAATTACGGGTTTTTGTCCTTAAGTAGCAGTTTTTTTTTGTAAGGTGGACAGACGACCTTATAACGCGCTGGATGCGAGCCGCTTCCAACCGGTCTTATTGGAGATCTATAGGGGAGGCCTATATCCAGCAGTAGACTTCCTATGGCTGAAATGATGATGATGATGATGATCCAAACAAACTAAATTTTGCAGTCGCAGAAAAGTTCAATTTAACTTTGAAAATGGAAACATATTTTCCTACCAAGTTGTAGAACTAGGTAGGCGAGTCTGTGCATTCTTATTATTCTATTATATCTGTTAGCATTTATAATATTCATCTATACTCCATTTACAAAAGCATTAGAAAAACTAGGCTCTTAGAAGCAGGAATGTAGAACAATTTATTTTTAAAATAAGTGAAAACTATTTTTATTCACATAATTTCAATTAAATTTAGAATAGTAAAAGTGAAACGACGAATGTGTCCTTGTATTGTTCATCTCTACTTCTTTTAGGTTTTTTTTTTATCATAGACACTGTAATTGTCTACTGAAATTAAAAAAAAAATAGCTAAATGAAATCCACATCATTACAACTAAATGTGACAACGCAGTGAAAATAGATTGTAATAAATTCAGCGTCAATCGAAGTGTAACATGCTTATTTGTACTTTCGTAACCAAAGTATACATTAAAAATAACTTTTTTTAACTTCTGTCTAAAGCTATTGTAAATGGAGTACAGATAATATATCGATAACATTATATTGTTTGACTTACAACCTTGTGTTATGAATACGCAAAAATGTATTGATTTATTAAATATTAGTATAAACCCTAAGTAGGCCAAACTACTCACAGTAATCGTTTTCATTGTTTCTCGTAGCTTCTTTTCAATGGAATAAAGCGTAAACGCCCATGGTTTCTTTATATACGATCGTCAAAATCGAAAATGGAGTATTTATTGCAACAATACCGCCGGTTAAATTGCAAAAATGTAAATTTTATTTGTGAAGGCGTCGTTCAAGGGGCTTATTTGGGCCGCTCTGTGATATATTATACAACTGGCCGTGCCCAAAACTAGAATACTTAGATCACTCGAAGACCGCCCACTGTACAAATACTTCTGGTAGAGCGTGACAACAGTAGGTATCCTCTTACTAAAATTCTCTTATTAGAACCACATTAACATAAATAACGAGGGCATGTTGTTACAGCTTGTTTCCAGTAGTTAACTCGACTTATTTCAGAATACGAAGTACAAACGTGTGCTTACCTAGGTCATACGCCCTAATTTGGTATAGATTTATGTCCTCAGAAATATTTTTTTTCAGATTGATTCAAGGCTTTTAGGATTCCAAACCAAAATGGTATTGAAGGTTAATTCAAGAGCTCCTCTCCAAAATAAAATAAAATATTGATGTGAAACGTTGGTTGGAATTGAGTTCTACGCCACATCTCCTTAGACAAGCACTGAGACTTAAAACTAACCCTGTAGGATTAGTAGGTACTGTACTAAATTTACTAGGTTAGTTTTAAGTCTCTGTTAAGAAGTAACGTAGTCGGGATCCATAAGCAGAGTCCTGATAACCTAAGCCTAATACCTACACACGTACGTAGGTATATATTGACGCTTTTCTACACACACGAAGACATACGAGTATATAATAACTCCTTAGCTTTGCCCAGAATAGAAATTCGGTTTCTTGTCATCATCATGAGCCCAATCCTTAATTGCACCATTGCTGAGCGTAGGCCTGTGTTTTTTGCCAAGCTCTCAACCAGGTTCTTCTCGCGAAGACAACTATGTCATCCGTTCATCTGTTCACAATTACATACTGGTAGGTCAACAATGTCTAATATTTAAACAGGTAGCATTTTCGGTATTTTAAGCTCAGACATGCCCAAAATGTAGTTTGGGACATAGAATCTAGGATGCATTACGTAAATAAAATTGGTAAATGACAAGTCTCACGTACCGCTTACAGACAGCGTCTATGAGAATTCAGGGTAGTTAAATTTAATTTCAAACAGACTTCTTCAAAAAGGGGAAGATTGTGAATAGGGATGTTACTACTTATCACAAAAGGAATGTTTTGCAATGCCTTTTTAATTTTACAAACAGAAAGTGAAACACCGATTAAAAAAAATAATAGCTTGATACGTGTGAAAGTGGGTGTAAGAATCAATTTACGGCAATAAAAAAAACATTTATCGTTAATTTGTAACTGGCTTACAGGGTTATTTTTACACCTGTTAGTGTTTTTTAATGAAGTCGGTTGTTTTAAAAAGCAAGAACTTAATAAAATCTCTTACTTAAATTGATATTACGTGTAATGTCACACCCCAGTGTCGTTTTATGTAACTTTACAATAAAATAGGTTTAGGTCGATCGGTTGGATTGTTCGTTGCGAATAATCAGAAAGCCGAAAGTCTAGTCACTGGGTTGTGAATGTCAGATAGACAGCTGCTCCATGTAAAACACTGGTATTGATTTGCATCCGTTAAACCTGGAAGTCGACCCTGTCATATTTGGATAAAGGCCTGGCAGATGATGGCGACAGTAAAAAGGTTTCAATTTCATTTTGAGCAATTATAGCGTAGTGGTGTCACCGGCGACCTGCCAAGTTACAGATCTTGAGTTCGAAAGCTCTAATTTCTCGGATTAAATAATAAAATAAATACATTTTCCACAACTTTTCACATAACGCCATTTAGTCCCAAGTTAAGCTTGTGTGTGTGTTATGGGTACTAAACAGCTGATAAACATACTAATATATTTCTAAAGTTATGTTAAGGATAAGAGGTTTTATGTAAAGTTGATGAACGACGGATATGAAGCATAACCGAGAATATCTCTTTCTCGGTTATGCTTCATATCCGTCGTTCATAGTGAATGAATTTTTAAGAAGTAAAAAAGGAGCATGAACGAAAACAAGAAATGAAAGGAAGAGTAGCGCAATCCGAACCTTTTATTTTTTGGTTTTGGTTTACATTTTTTAGCATTTATTTTAGTAGAATAGGAAACTTAAATATTGTATGTAATGCCGTACCTACACACTCTAATAAACACAACACAATGAACAAGTTACCACAACAAACGCATAATAGTTGCAATTCATACCACATACACAAACCACTCAAACTATACACATACACTGTAAATAATAAATACGCTTTTTTCTTAGATTCTGCTTGTTCGCTGTAGGAGCGTAAATTTTTGTAAATTATATATCATACAAAAATGAACACGGTAAAGGATATTATTAACAACTTGGACAACTACCCCCTATAGTGTAACGCCTTGTGGCGCCACTGTGGCCACAAATGTTAAGTTGCGCCCGGCCGAAATAACGGGATTTCGCCGCGTTCACTAAAACTACGATAACTCAGAAACTACGCATCGTAGCTCCACAAACCCAATGCCATTGAAATTGTTACTAAATAAGCTACCTGATTATATTGAATTTAGTATAGTTTTATCTTGTAATATATTGCTAATTCGAAGTTGAGAGTAGGGTGAGCGACTATTTCCCAGTTTTTCGTACAAAAGTCGTCATATTTATGAAATAAAAGCATATTTTTCAAAAGTTATTGTTTTAATTTCCAAAAAACACATTGTTTTACATTATTCAAATAAAAAAACAGACATCGCCATACATTTTTTTCAAAAGACAAGCTTTACAAAAATATACCTCAGGTAGCAGACCCGGCCGCCGACAAAAAAAAAGAGCATGTTTACACTTCAGTTGCGGGAACTCTGTTAGCTAAGTGGGTTAGGATAGTAATTTATTACAAAGTTTGGTACACAATCTTATCGCTGACAAAGTTTTAGCTGTTAGAATTGTTTAGTTTACGAACAATGAGTCATAATGTAAACACTTGATAAAGAGGCGGTAAAAAGGCCCCTTCCTAAATTGGATTATAGAGCAAGTACTATTGCATTTGCTTGAAATCTTATTTCACAATCCACATGATGATAATATTTACTAATGGAAAAACACGACACAAAGGCAAGTTGCTTAACAAAATCATTAACAAAATCAACAAATAAAAATAATAAAAAAAAGCAATTTCAGTACAAAAATGCCAAGACCACAGTGCAGGTACAACCAGTAGGTACATCACATGTGAACAACAAAAAATAAAATGAAGAGATTTCATACAGGGGTAGGAGAGTTTTTTTATAGGTATATTAAAATCTAATCTGGATTTTCCAACAGGGGTAGGATTTAAAAAAAAAAAATTATCGAAAATGATGCGATTTTCAAACAGGGCTAGGATTTTTTTATAAGAAAAAATTAAAGTGAAACAGGGTTATAATTATTTTGTATGAAAATCTAGTTAGTTTTTAATTTAAACCTCACTTTTGATCTACGTCGGTGTAAACTTACTGGCCATTGCTCATACTGTGGTCGGGTCACAGAAAAACATGGCGGCTTGGCTGTCATAAACGTCAGATAAATGTCAAAATGTCGACTTGTACCGCGAACTCCAGGAGTTCGAATTTTAAATTACATTTTTACATTTCAATATTTACGCAAAATTTTATCGAGTTTCACTAATGAAATGCCTAATACATAAGTAGTAACGTATCTTTATCATGTTTCTAGCGACATATAGCCACCCCTAGTGTATTTTGTACTCAAAACAAGAGGAAATGTACCGGCATGGCGCGAAACCTTCCGAACCATGGTTGATGAAAAAATAAATTCTGTCCGAAATCTTTATCCAATACACAATGCATCAATTAAAAACTGTTTATTACTTACCCATCCATGTTTGAGACCGTTGTTTAAAACAATTTTTCTAAATACTAGCGCACTGCACCTCTTCAAATTTTGCTAACAAAAACAAACTGAACGCGTCGTCACAGACTATATTGAGTGAAACATTCCGTAACGAATTGTTGTTAGATGTTTTGCATGTAATGTTATATGCCTTTCCTTTTCTTTTTGCTACACTCTGGAGAAGTTAGAGCAGGAACGGTATACTCTTGACAGGCAATAGGTCGCATTAAATCCGACCCGACTTAAGTCGACTCTAAGAGTCGAGGTACGGAAGTGCAACATTTTACTTCCGGCTCCAGGAGCATGGCTTCCGGACAAGTGGCTACGGGTCTCATCAGTTTTATAAATGCCCACCAAATAAATGCGCTCAGTTAATGGGAGACACGTCCAAATCAATTCAATTATTACATATTAATATACGCAGTATAAATAAAAACTTTGAAAATCTTCTAATTCTATTGTCATCGCTACAATCAGGTTGTGACGTAATAATACTTTCTGAGTGCTGGCTTAGCAAATGCCCTAATATTCCACTGATTCAAGGTTTCTCGATGTATTCTACAGCTAACAACATTAACCAAAATGATGGTCTGGCGGTTTACATAAATATTTATGATGGGTGACTTAAATATAAACATAGACCACTTAAATAACGACCCCAATTACAATAGTTATTTGAATATCACAGCTTCTCATGGGCTAGGGGGAAAAACTGCCTCGACCATGTCATGATCAAAGTCACAAAATCCGTAGTATCTTTTATATTAGAAAGCTATATTACTGATCATGCGCCTACACTGGTATGTGCAAAAAATATAGTGTGCCCTCTAAAAACCACTCAGGTGACTAAAATTAATAACGGTAATGTTGTCTGTGAAATCTTAAATACAGATTTCAGTAGTATAATGTTAACTGATGATCCTAATATTGCTACTGAAACTCTCATAAAAACTTTAGCTTCCATTATACAAAATTAATCTACAATCATACGCGTCCCTTCCAAATTAAGAATAATCAAGCCCTGGATCACACCAGGGCTGCTTAGGTGTATTAGAAATAGGGATAATATGCATAAACAAACAGATAAGTCACCTGAAAATTATAATTTAAAGATCACATACCTACGATACCGAAATTTTTGTAATAAATTATTGTACAAACTTAAAATTAATTACGAAAAAAATGAATTTAATAAAGCACAAAACAATCCAAAAAAGACCTGGCAAGCAATAAACAATATTCTGAGTAATGAAACAACTAAGTCGCGGCCCACAGAACTCTTATCAATAGCTGGGCATACAACTGAGTCCTCACTGGATGAAGTAAACCAATTTTTTGCTACCATCGGTGAAAACCTTGCGGCCAAACACACACATACGCACACGACACACGTACCTTATCTCCAGGATAAGACACAGACAAACTCTTTTGTGCTGCTAACGCCTGACACAGCTGAAGTAGATAGAGTCATAATGAATCTGCGTACTGACTCTGCAGCGGGCTGGGACGGAATCACTGCCAGGGTGATTAAATTGGCTAGACAAAATCTTATTGGTCCTATTACACATATCTGTGAGTTAAGTTTTTCCAGAGGTATCTTCCCTAGAGCACTAAAGAAGGCGATTGTCCATCCTATCTATAATTTTGGTTATGTCTCTCATAACATAAGAGAGACTCTTATGTTATGATTACAGGTACAAACAAATTAGTCTCGGAGTGACAATATCAATGGTTAAAATAAAAATAAAGAGAAAAAAGTAAAGTAAATGAAATACCAACTGGTTAATTAAAAAGCCGTATTTGAGTGTGTATGTATGAGTGTGTGTGCGTATGTGAGTGTCTCTGTGTGTGTGCGTGTTTAGAAAGTGTGTGTGTGTGTGCGTGTACTTGTGTGTGTGTGTGTGTGTGCGTGCGTGTACTTGTGTGTGTGTGTGTGTGTGTGTGTGTCAGTACTGCGCACACATTTTGTGGATGGGATTTAAAGAAATGAGTGTTTAAATTAGGTTTTCAACCTCATCATAGCTTAGGGACATGATCCATGAAGTGATTTTCTTTTTGCATTCAATGTTATTTAACTTTTATATGCTGCATTTTTTGTTAACGGCGTTATATAAGCGACTTCCGAGGATTCCGTAGTGACGTTTAGCCAGTTTAGTTTTGTGAGGCTCAGAGACGCAAACTTCGGTTGATCTACGTTTTGACTGGTGACTGCCATCGTACTTCAGAGTTTGATGTTTACGCAGAAAGGAGTTAAGCACAAATAACTGCCTCACGGTCATGACTTGGCAGTCTTTATACAGTTGTGTGGTACTATAACGGAAATGTTTATGAGTCATGACCTTGAGAACCGCTCTCTGCGCTCTCTCCAATTGCAAAACTACCGTTTTTGGCGCTCCTCCCCATATGGTTATGCCAAAAGATAGTATTGACTGGCACAACGAGAAATAAACCATTCGTAATATATTGAAATCCGCACTATTTCGCAATTTTTTAAATATTGCCATGAGTTTTCTCACCCTACCCGTCCATTCCTTTTTTTTGTTTCTTCCAGGTTAGATGATTATCATTTTATTGAAATTGATAATCTTCTATCCTGGAAGAAACAAATAAATGGATTGACTAACGTGAAATATCTTGGTATTGACCAAGATATTTCACGTTAGAGGATCTACTCAAGGGTTGGCACGAACAGTTTTCTGGTAGTCCATCACAGGAATGGGCTAAAATAGTGAAAGTATTATCAGGTTGTGTAGATGATTTTAATGAGAAGGGCATATAATTCGTTTTTAGGACATTTAGGGTTAGTAAATTGGCAGATAGCCACGACATGACAATGGAAAGCGCCGTTTGAGCTCTATCACGGACCTCCATCCAATCATGTCCGTGCACGAGGAGGGCGGTGTCATCAGCGTATGAGTAAATGTGACAATTAGGGATAGAGAGGTTACATAAGCTATTGACATATATCAGAAATAAGGTAGGCCCCAGAATAGAGCCTTGTGGAACCCCAAAAGTGAGTGTGTGTTCTGCACTGACATTTGGCCCTATCTTAACTGATTGAGTTCGCTCCGAGAGGTAGCTTTCCAAGATCGCATAGGTTTCTCCTCTAATTCCCACCTGCTCCAATTTAGCAAGCAGGGTAGGCACAGAGACAGTGTCAAACGCCTTTGAGAGGTCTAAGAATATACTAAGGCATTTAAGTTTTGAGTCAAGTGTCTTGACGGCATTGTCAATAAAAGCAGCAACAGCATCTTCACACGATTTCCCTTTACGGAAACCAAATTGGTTTTTAGACAAGATGCCATAAGTTTCCAGAAAGCTGACGAGTCTATTATTAATTAACTTCTCTAGAATTTTCGACAACACCGGAAGCACCGATATAGGTCTGTAATTATTAACACTGCCTCTGTCCCCAGATTTATAGATAGGATGGACAATCGCCTTCTTTAGTGCTCTAGGGAAGATACCTCTGGAAAAACTTAACTCACAGATATGTGTAATAGGACCAATAAGATTTTGTCTAGCCAATTTAATCACCCTGGCAGTGATTCCGTCCCAGCCCGCTGCAGAGTCAGTACGCAGATTCATTATGACTCTATCTACTTCAGCTGTGTCAGGCGTTAGCAGCACAAAAGAGTTTGTCTGTGTCTTATCCTGGAGATAAGGTACGTGTGTCGTGTGCGTATGTGTGTGTTTGGCCGCAAGGTTTTCACCGATGGTAGCAAAAAATTGGTTTACTCCATCCAGTGAGGACTCAGTTGTATGCCCAGCTATTGATAAGAGTTCTGTGGGCCGCGACTTAGTTGTTTCATTACTCAGAATATTGTTTATTGCTTGCCAGGTCTTTTTTGGATTGTTTTGTGCTTTATTAAATTCATTTTTTTCGTAATTAATTTTAAGTTTGTACAATAATTTATTACAAAAATTTCGGTATCGTAGGTATGTGATCTTTAAATTATAATTTTCAGGTGACTTATCTGTTTGTTTATGCATATTATCCCTATTTCTAATACACCTAAGCAGCCCTGGTGTGATCCAGGGCTTGATTATTCTTAATTTGGAAGGGACGCGTATGATTGTAGATTAATTTTGTATAATGGAAGCTAAAGTTTTTAAGAGAGTTTCAGTAGCAATATTAGGATCATCAGTTAACATTATACTACTGAAATCTGTATTTAAGATTTCACAGACAACATTACCGTTATTAATTTTAGTCACCTGAGTGGTTTTTAGAGGGCACACTATATTTTTTGCACATACCAGTGTAGGCGCATGATCAGTAATATAGCTTTCTAATATAAAAGATACTACGGATTTTGTGACTTTGATCATGACATGGTCGAGGCAGTTTTTCCCCCTAGTAGGAGTCGTAAATGCGGGTAAGAGCCCATGAGAAGCTGTGATATTCAAATAACTATTGTAATTGGGGTCGTTATTTAAGTGGTCTATGTTTATATTTAAGTCACCCATCATAAATATATTCGCAATTCGTTAGTCTGTGGCCATACTGTGAACACACGTTTGAACTTACTCTATACTTAAAATTTAAATAATATCAATACCGAGCATTTTCTAATAAAAATAATATTTCACAATGATATAACATTTGTTAGGAAAGTGTAATTAAGCAAAAAGTGGATTCTAAATAGTGTAAACCGATAAATTTGTGGTGTGGACTGTTAAAAAGTTTGAATCGTGGCTGGTCATCGGGTGAGTGCATGACTTGACATTTCGTTCGCGGCGCACGCAACTCCCGCACTTACGCACCACGCATAAGTAATACTTCGGCGTACGCCCTCGAGCGGTGACGCATGCGAGCGTTCACGGCAAAGATAAATGAACGTAGACAGCGCATTGATTTCTACCTATAAAGAGTTGCCTCAGTGAGAATAATAATTTTGTAACGAAATTCTTCTGATTTTATTCCTTTGCTGACTTAAAGTTATAATCATGGCTAGTAATCCCGACCGTTCAAAAATATCAAAAAATGACTTTACTCAGTTGACTCCCACCCGTAACGTATCTATGATTAGAGGAAATAAAAGGTCCGCAAGTAAATCGCCACCTGCTTCATCTCCTGTTTCATCACACATCACATCTGATAAAGAAGAACTGCGGTCTATTATCCAAGAGATAGTCAAAGCTGAATTTAGCGAGATGTTGACCCAATTTAACGAAAATATGGTCAGTACAATGAATAACAAATTGGAAACGGTTAAAGCGGAAATGAGAGACATGATTAAATCTATGCAGTTCATTAACAATCAATTTGAAGATTTTGAGAAGAACCAGAAGGCATCTTACGAAGTTATAAAAAAAATGGAATTAGAAAATGTGGAACTAAGAACATCAATGGGCAATCTTCAATTACGCATCAATAACTTAGAGCAACAATCCCGATCGAATAACTTAGAGGTTCAATGTATGCCTGAAGTCAAGAACGAGAATGTGTACTCAATTATTACTCAACTCGGCCAGGTGGTCAACTGTGATATTCAAGAGAAAGACATATTGCATTGTACGCGTATAGCAAAATCCAACCCATCCAGTCCCCGTCCTAGATCTTTAGTTGTTCAGCTGGCATCCCCAAGGTTACGCGATAGTCTTCTAGCATCTGTTATCAAGTTTAACCAAAATTGCCCAAAGGAAAAAAAACTAAACTGTGGCCATTTGGGATTCACCGGCAACAAGTCACCTGTCTATGTTGTTGAACACCTGTCTCCTACAAACAAAGCACTTCACGCAGCAACCAGGATAAAGGCCAAGGAAGTTAACTATAAGTACGTGTGGGTCAGAAACGGTAAAATATTTGTAAGGAAAGTAGATGGCGCGGAATACATACTAATTAAGAACATGGGTAGCCTAAGTAAAATCATATGAACTACTATTATTATTTTTACATATCATTAATGTTGCATGTCATAGTATCCAATTATTGTAAAATTCAAAAATTTAAAGATATATTACCAAAATTGTAGAGGTTTGAGGACAAAAACCAACACTTTTTATTGTAACCTTTGTTGTAAGAATTATGATGTTTTAATATTGACCGAAACTTGGCTGAATAGCAGTATACTCAGCAGTGAACTCTTTGATAATAGATATGTTGTCTACAGAAGAGATAGGGAAACAACTGGGTTTCATCCTAATAAAGACGGTGGGGGAGTTTTGATAGCCGTTTCAACAAAAATCAACTCAAAACGTAATGATAAATGGCAAAGTAAATGCGAGGATCTCTGGGTCACTATAAATATTTCGACTACACGACAATTAGCTCTCT
The DNA here is from genome assembly GCA_921972225.1 of Euplexia lucipara. Taxonomy (NCBI): domain Eukaryota; kingdom Metazoa; phylum Arthropoda; class Insecta; order Lepidoptera; family Noctuidae; genus Euplexia; species Euplexia lucipara. The sequence continues at coordinate 12,398,912 of OV179144.1, forward strand.
GTGCAGTCTACCTTCCTCCCCCAGTGTGTCTGTCAACAATTGAACTTTTCATCGAACACTGTAATAACGTATTTGAGACAACAAACGTTCCTACCTGTATAGTAGGAGACTTTAACCTGGGTATAATAAACTGGACCCCGGGGGTTATTAATAGTTCGCTTCCCAACACATGTTTAAGACTGTTGGAGTTTATGGATGTCAGTAATTTGATACAGCATAATCTCGTAAAAAACAGTTCTGAGCGTATTTTGGACCTAGTTTTGTCTACAATGCCTTCTTGCACAGTGACCGAGTCCACTATTCCCTTAACTACTCTTGATAAACTCCATCCGCCGCTCGATCTGACTCTAACGTTATTAAAAGATAGTAGTCTGCCATACAATCATTATATCACGAAGAAAAACTTCCACAAAGCTAATTACGAAAAAATTAAATCCTATCTAAACGAACATGACTGGGATCAGCTATTTACAAATCAAAATAAGGTAAATAACATGGTAGATATATTTTATGGCGTCCTAAAGAGGACTATAGATAAATTTGTTCCAAACTGTAGGCCAGTGTCCAGCCGCTATCCCCCATGGTTTGATAAATCGATTATAAATACTCTGAAGGAAAAAAATAGGTTAAGATTGCGCTTCAGGATATACAAAAACCCGCTTGATGAAATAGAACTAAAATTAATTGCAAAACGTTGTCAAAGGTTAGCTAAAAGCTCATACAGTCTATATATGAATAACATAGAATCAAATATCAAAGATAATCCTAAGCTATTCTGGACACACGTTAAGAATAAGCGCGGAGGATCTAGTGTCTATCCATTGACAATGACTGACGGACAGACTACAACGTCTAACGGCCCAACTATCTGTGACCTTTTTGGAAACTACTTTTCATCTGTTTATACCACTGAACATAACACAGAATTTAAGAATGACTCAAACTATCTTAATTCACTGGAAACTAATAGCATGTACCTAACACCCCCAGATTTGGATATGGATTCTTTACTCAGAAAACTGCAATTCTTAAACATTGGAAAGGGAGCAGGACCTGACGGGATCCCACCGCTGTTTATTTCTAACTGCGCGCCGTCATTAGTTTCTCCACTACTAAAAATATATAAGATGTCATTATCGACCGGAGTTTTTCCATCCGAGTGGAAAAGGACGAAAATCGTTCCAGTACATAAGTCACAAAATAAAGAAACCATCTCAAACTATCGTCCCATTGCAATCCTATCCACTTTCGCCAAGGTGTTCGAGTCAATAATCTGTCCCCATATCCAGCAGCATTTTAAGCTTTATCTTAGTGATCACCAACATGGCTTTGTAGCATCTAAGTCAACTACTACAAACCTGATGTCTTTTACGGAGTACTTAATAGAGACACTTGACTCGAATAAGCAGTTGGATGTGATCTACACCGATTTCAGTAAGGCGTTTGATAAAATCTCCCACTCCATACTGATAAAAAAACTTGCAACGTATGGTATCGTGGGACCCTTGCTGAGATGGTTGGAATCATACCTCACAGACCGAGACTTTTATGTTGTGGTAAATGGTTTTTGCTCTACCAAGAATTATCGCATGACATCCGGTGCCCCGCAGGGTTCGCACCTGGCCCCCATACTATTTATCATTTTTATAAATGATCTCCCCCACTGCTTTCATTTTTCAGAGTGTTTCTTGTTCGCTGATGACTTAAAGTTTGCCAGAAAAATCGAATCGTCAAATGATATTCAGCCCCTGCAAGATGATCTAAATAGAGTGATCGAGTGGTGCAAGAATAACAAAATGGTATTAAACCTAGATAAATGCTACCACCTCTCATTTTCTAGAAAGATTCACCCCATCCATTCGAGCTACTTTATAGACGAACAAAAGATTGGTGAAGTTGAAACTATAAGGGATTTAGGAGTGCTGTTTGATAAGAAAGTTACTTTTATCCCCCACATCGAAAACACTATTAAAAAAGCTTCCAAAATGCTAGGATTTGTACTACGCAATACTAAGGGTTTCAAATGGGTCTCTACCAAAATATTGCTGTATAATAGCTTTGTCCGAAGCACACTGGAGTATTGTACTGTCGTATGGAGACCACATTACGCAACACACAAACTTCTCTTAGAAAGGGTCCAAAAACGTTTTCTCTGGCACCTTGCTTTCTCCGAAGGGAAAAGCAAGCAACTGCCCTCCTATGTATCCCGCCTACAAACATATAAGATGCTTTCGCTATCGACTCGAAGGGAAGTTATGGATGCCCTATTTGCATACAAACTCCTCAGAAAGCAAATAGACTGCCCACAGCTACTGAGTCTCCTCAGATTTCGTGCCCCATCCCGATATCCTCGAAATCCCATCACTCCGCTTTACCCACCACTGCGTAGAACTGTCCTTGGCGCTAATTCACCAATATCCCGAATGTGTAAGGCTCTTAACAGCTGCAGTGACCAGCAGGCCTAGCCAAATTACAAATTCTTTTTCTATTCTATTTCTATTAAAGAAAGAAAATGGCGTATATGGAATCAGCTGTTTGTCAACTGTCAATTGGTGTTTCATTCTCAGCCATATTAAACATTCTACTCGTTAACACTTGACAGTTGACAAACAGCTGATTTCATATACGCCATTTTCTTTCTATTGTCCCCTTGTCGATTACGATAATAGAAATAGAATTTGTAATATGGCTAGGCCTGCAGATCGATGTACACCACGACAGCATAGGGAAATTTTGTAGATCAATTATTGAATACTTTCGCTAACTAAGTTATAATATAATATAATAATATATTAATTATGAATTACCAATTTGTTTGTTTGTTGTTCTTTGTTAGTTAGTTCTTAATTAATTGTAATCAAATGAAAATCAAAAATTGTAATTGTTATAAAATAATGTTAATACCAATTTATTTATTTAGATGTTATTATTGTTTTTTTCTTTTTTTCCAATCGATTTAAAACCCAATTCTATCATTTTAATTAGCTCGTTAAATTGTTCTGTAATTTTAATAATGTGTGTCATCAAAATAAAATAGTGCATGTGGTGTTAGCCTCTAAGTAATTGTTGCACTCTAAATGTAAACTATGTGCCTTTAAATTATAATGTATTGTGTAAACAATTGTTGGCTAGCCTATTAAATAAATAAATAAATAAATAAATATTTTTACACGTGGATACCGAAGTTAGGATAATATTAAGACTATCAAAAAAATTGTCTGCCTGGCGGAAGCATGGTGGCCTGTAAATTGCTATCACGGTTATATCTGGCCTTATTTTACAGACGAGACAGTTTGCGTCATTGACTTGAGGCTCCAGGACCTCATGTTGTAGATTGCAATTTATGTAAACCGCCAGACCATCATTTTGGTTAATGTTGTTAGCTGTAGAATACATCGAGAAACCTTGAATCAGTGGAATATTAGGGCATTTGCTAAGCCAGCACTCAGAAAGTATTATTACGTCACAACCTGATTGTAGCGATGACAATAGAATTAGAAGATTTTCAAAGTTTTTATTTATACTGCGTATATTAATATGTAATAATTGAATTGATTTAGACGTGTCTCCCATTAACTGAGCGCATTTATTTGGTGGGCATTTATAAAACTGATGAGACCCGTAGTTGTCCAAGTTGTTAATAACATCCTATACCGTGTTCATTTTTGTATGATATATAATTTACAAAAATTTACGCTCCTACAGCGAACAAGCAGAATCTTAAAAGCGTATTTATTATTTACAGTGTATGTGTATAGTTTGAGTGGTTTGTGTATGTGGTATGAATTGCAACTATTATGCGTTTGTTGTGGTAACTTGTTCATTGTGTTGTGTTTATTAGAGTGTGTAGGTACGGCATTACATACAATATTTAAGTTTCCTATTCTACTAAAATAAATGCTAAAAAATGTAAAAAAGACACATAGAGAAACTAGTTTTTGTGACATTTTATACTGTTAAAAAAGGAACCGTTCGTTTTAGTCGGAGCATCTTGCAAACCATGCGTTTTACATTACCTTAACGCACGAGTGCGTAATGAGATACATTACGATACTGAATTTGGTGGAATAAGATACCCTTTACGAGCAAATGTGTTATAAAAATATGTTACACATGCCAAAAAAAAACAAAAACATCGACACATTCCGCCCAAAACCCGACTCGAAAAGGACATTGCTCTTTCGCCATACATTCATTAATTAATTTTATGAAACTCCACCCTCGTAAAATAACTTTTGTGTTATAAATAATGACTGCGTTTCACTGCAATGAAATTAAAATAACGGACATGCCCATGACTGTTAAATATTCAAAACACTTTCTGGTTAATAGTTTTTATTTATAAATTGCGCTTGACTTCTAATTAGTTATTCATTACATAGGGTGGTAGGAGCATCGATGGACAACCTATGCCTTGAGATCAGCAGTTGTATTCTGAAAATACTTATAACCCAGTGGAAATGTAGGTAAAGTAAAGGTAATTTGGGATGTCATTCCATACTATATAATATAATAATAATAATACCAACCTGTTACTGTCCCACTGCAGGGCAAAGTCCTCTTCTCATACAGAGAAGGATCGAGCATTGATCACCACGCTTGCTCAAGGTGGATTGGCGATTTCAAACTTATATTAACTATAAGTCCCGGTTTCCTCACGATGTTTTTCCTTCAGCGATGTCAATGATGTCCAAGATAAACTTAGAAAGGACATATGAATTGAAAAAGTCACATAGGTACTTGCCCGGATTTGAACCACAACCTCGTGCATGAGAGGTAGGCGTCTTAACCTCTGGGCTATCACGACATTTTACTAGTACACATACTATAGTCCATTTGAAATAAGACAAGAAATTTAAACAAACCGTTTTACAGTCCGATCTACCGATTTTAACTTCTATTTCGTAATCATAAGGCTGGCATTATGAGCAAAAACGAAGATACAATACCAATTGTTTCCTGCAGCTGCCATTTGTCATGCTACCTACGTAATAGAACTCAAAATCGGTTGTAGGGGCTATAAAAAAAGTTTACTAAAATTTATTTTCTTATTTCAACGGGTTTGCTGGGCATTTACAGGTCACTTCACTCAAGTTTTCGGGGTAGCATTTGCTGAATTGACTGACAGTTCACGATTTTAAAACTAACTATTAGCGTTGAAATTTGTTGCCATTTTTTCATAAATATTAACGTAAAAATGCAATAAAGCTATCAACAAATACATGCAAACGCTAAGGCTGTGTAACCGAATCCTAACCGTAAGTTAATGAGCCGAATATTTTGGAAAACCGAAATATTATTGCAAAAGACTTGATTTGTTTTTTTTTAACAAACGCTACCCCACACTTTTTTCAGCATCGTAGGTGTTTTTACTCACATTGAAACTCTCATGGATAAACAGCTAGTTCGGAAACAACTTCCAGCACTACGCCTTGCAGAACAGTAGCCAATCGCTCCGCCAGTTCGCCAAAAAACTGCGTCTGCTACCTGCTGTCTGTGTATTGAAAACTTACAAATATTTTGCACATATCCAGCTCATGCATACCTCAAGTGGGACTCAGGCCTCTTCTCTTTGAGAAGCAAAGGGTCGTAATCGACCGCGCGGGTCAGTGCGGTTTAACTAAGCGTCCACGAGCGACACGATCATACATGCCATTCATCTATTAAGACCACTGGATCTTGATAGATGAACAATTTGAATGTTCAGAAATCTATCCAAGTTTCCAATAATTTAAAATTAATCCTAAAACTTTTTTTTGCGAAATGCAATAGGTTTTTCAATTATGGTAATCATTGTTTGCAATTATTGGCCCGACATGACTACACGCCTACACGGCTCACGATAGATACTTTACACCTCTCTCCACCTTAATTTCTAATTCTTCTAATTTTGTAATGTACCCCGTGGTGTTGCCTATAAAAGAATATCCTCATAAGAGATACTTTTTAGAGCGTAATTTTTCAGTAGTCTTATTTTAGTTTTTATGGTAGGTACGGTCATAATACAGTGTGCGCCTTGCCAAATAAAATGTCATTCGTTATCGTTAATCGACGATCATCTTATTATACAGAGTTCATAGAAACAACTTTGTGTCAGTAGCCAGAAATACTAACGTCCAATGCTTTCCAGCACTTTAGAATTATATTATCACATTCATCTATTTAGAACTGAAAAACCTTAACCAGAAATTAAGTGCTGAAGTGTTGTCTAACTAACTTCTAAAATAAAGATGCTATTCTCATTTCATTTTATTTTTTCTTTTTTGTACAGGTACTGTAAGTTTCGCCATTTTCAAGTAATAGAATATCTACTTGAAGATGGCTTAACTGAAGTCAAGTTCTTATGTGTTGTCTATGAGTTATACGCTATAATACTTTTGCTTGCTTCGTGTTGATGAGATATCTAAACCCTAGGTGATGATGAAATAATAACTTAAGTGAAAAATAAAAACTATTCTAATAAAAACTACAAAGAAAAACAATCGACTTCATAATTTATCATTGTTCTTCCAAATTAGAGGCCTGAAAATTAGCGTAATAAAAAAAACATGACACCACTTTTAAAAAGTTAACAAAATATTGTTGTGTCTATGCTGTTAAAGTTATTGGTAAAACAAATAAAGTGTTGATTCATGGTACGTTTAAAGCAATATTCCTATCTAAATATTTATCATAAATATTAATATTCTATCTTTTGTGTTTTTTATTGCTCGTTATGTAAGTTTGATCTCAAACATTCTATTCAAAATGATCTTGAATAGCTTATTTTAATCATATGTATCTGTAACATTTTAGTCTAAACGTGTTTAAATGGAATGTGTTATTTCGGTTTATTACCTTATTATTTGAAGGTCGAAGGCTTTATCCTGTTTGGTACAAGTGAATCACTTATTCTTAGAAAATATTATCCTAACCTTTTTATTAAATTAAGACATCTTTGTTTTATTTGTTATTGTTTATGGTGTGTATTTCCAAAAAATGCAGAAAATATTAAAATGCGTCATGACGTTGCAGTGTTATGCTTAGTTCGCAAATCCTTTTCTCAAACAGCTGTCTTTTACACTCGATTGTTTCATGGCATTAATAAACCTTTGGTTGTTAAAAGTTACTTAGTTTCAATATTCAAACAATTATTGCTTATGAAGAATTTGTTCTTAAGAATTTTGTAACAATGAATCTGAAACCAATTTGAAAGTAACATAGTTATTTTGAACAAACCAGAATAAGGTCAGAAAATTATGTTAATTATCAATAAATACGAAATATTTAGGTAAACTAAGTCAATTTTTGTTTGTTTTGTAATTGAATCAACTTAAATAATGTTTTGATAGTTCTTATCTTAAAAGTATTAATGTTTTAATAATGGTCACTTACCTTATCTGCCTTTTTGCAAACGTTATGACTATTGAATTTACTTCTATTTATCTTGTCCACGCATTTTGGTGCTAACTTGAATGCTGTAAATTTTGCTTTGAAACATTATCATACATTTATGATGGGAATGTCCCATCCAAAGGTTACCTGTTTATAATTGCTTTAAGCAATAGGGCCGCCCATTACTTCCCATTTCATGTTTAAATAAGTAACTCTTTCATTTGTTATTACTTTGTGAGTTTATATGGTAGGAAATAAAAAGTACCGCTTCTAAGCTACACATTTTTCTATTCTAAGCTAAAGTAACGTACAGCTAAGAAATTAGCTGTAAATAATTTCTAGGGAGGCCTACTTGGTGTCTTTGCGTTCACTGAACTTTACCTACGGGTAAGGCCACTTTTGTGGAATAAGCATGTAAAATAACACTATTTATATACTCACTATTAATATACTCACTATTAATGAAATAACATCGATTCGATTTGTAACATAATATATAAACATATAACCTAACCTAACTTACCATACCTATTATATAGCTAACCTAACTACCTAACCTAACTACCTTACTGCAATTCAATGAATTTGAAAGATACAAAATACATAATTTTAAACTGAACTACTGCGCTGCGTGTCTCTTTGTTACATACAATACTAGTGAAGGTAGTATTTGGAGAGTAGTAGTAATAGAAGGTAATAATTTACCTCGATTGGTATATCATCTATACATATAATAAATCTGTAGAAGTAAAATTTCTGTACATTGAAAATATCAAAAAAATAAATAGCAGGGGGTGTTACTAGACTGACACCGAACCCTAAAATATGATTAAAAAAATTTTTGTCTGTCTGTCTGTCTGTCTGTCTGTCTGTCTGTCTGTCTGTCTGTCTGTCTGTATGTTCAGGTATCACGCAAAAACTACCGGTTCGATTACGATGAAACTTGGTGTACTTATTCTTTGATATCCTGGGCACCACACTGGGTACTTTTTATCCCGGAAAAGTATATACAATAAAAAACAAACTTAATTTTGCGGTTCGATCCCTAGACCCGACTACTGTACCAACCGCAAATAATAAGTTTGTCGTAGGTTACGTCACCCGCAGTGGAGTTCACCAAAGGGCGCTGCACACGGCTAAGATATTATAATATTTAATCTTAAGATACAATATAGCTCGCCATACAAATTCAATGGACTATCACACACTACGAAGATAATTATGCACATTTAATATCTATTCAAAATTTTTTGAATGAATGATTGGTGATCGATACTGATGCCAAAAATGCAATTAGTGAATGTTTTGTCTTTCTGTCCGCATAGTTCAAAAACTATTATAGGGATTTTAACCAAACTTGGTACGGTTGTAGGTAATCAATACGCCTGGGCAGGTTGATCTTAGTATCAGTTGTTTTACACATGGTCAGTTGTACGGCGCTCTTTCCCGGGACAGTAGTTCCAGAAATCTTTATGCATACATATCGGAAGGATCAACTTTGAAAGTAGTCTATCCGGAAGTATTATGCTAAAATTATTGCGTTTATATATCAACGGACAGCCTCAACCGCTGGTATTAGAGACATGAAACTTGAAGGGGTGTTCTTAGTGAAGAGTAAGTCTTAGATAAAAAACGATTTTTGAAAATTCAACCCTTAAAGGGAAAACATAGGGGACGGAAGTTCGACATCCACGCGGGTGAAGCCGCGGGCAAAAGCTAGTCTATATATATAAAAGAAAGTCGTGTTAGTTACTTCGCTTATAACTCAAGAACGGCTGAACCGATTTACCTGAAAATTGGCAGGGAGGTAGTTTAGAGCCAGGAGAAGGACATAGGATACTTTTTATCCCGTTCGACATCATAAAAATAAATATCAAGAATATCGGTTGTCTCAAACATTTTTCAAACGCAGCGCCATCTTGGAAGACATGACAGGAGTCAAACTTCCCAGTTCATTATCAGATGACAATTTGAAATTGACAAGTCTTAAGCTAAACCCAAGAAGGTAAGGTTGTCAATTTATAATACGCACCTACGTTCTGAAATTTATTTTGTTACTAAACTTAGAGGTTTTATGTAGCATAAAAAAGTCTTATATTTCAGAAATCAATTTACGTAACTAGCAATGATGACAGAGACGAACTTTAATAATTCTTTGCAAATAGAACTTATTTTACTGTTAGGACTTTAATTAAAGTAGACCGGGAAAACTATAGGCATAAATTATTGTATGTAACATAGAGGCAATAGTTCAGATTAAAATTATGAATTTAGTATTTTTTAGTAAGGTAGTTAGGTTAGATAGTTGGGTTAGCTATAGGATAGGTATGGTCAGTTAGGTTAGGGTATATATACATGTTGTAATTTAAAAGTAGTAGTAGTTATTATTGGTTTGAAATTATTTGTTGTCGTCGTTTGTTGTATTCAACGTATGTATATCTAATATAAAAAAAAAATAAGAGCAATGAATTGACTCTAAGGCACAACGAAGTTTGCCGGGGCAGCTAGTCTATACATAAAAAACTTTTTTGCCTGTTGGTCTGGTGATAAGTGGCCCTGGTGGTGATGGTGTCATTATAATTATGTTGGGTGTCATCTAGTACCCATGCACAAGCTCTGCTTACTTTAGGACTAGATGGCGTTGTGTAAAAGTAATGAAATATTATATCAATGTTAATATTTATAGAAATCATTGCATAAAATGTCTTAGCACTAACTTCAAAGGGTTATAAAATAATAAAGTTTACCATTTTTTACAGCTTAAGTAGGTATATTAAATTACAGTATTGCCAAATCATAAAATATCATAAATATCACGGTTATAATACATTAAATAGGGATTGCTTTGCTTATTGCGTAGTCGTATCCACAACCCGAACAAACACTTCATATTCTAACTTTATCTTATTTGTTAGAGAGTTCTCCACGGTATTTAGGACCTTAGTGCCTCTAAAACTGTAGTAGGACCCGAACTTTTCACCTTGAGGAAGCTGCAGAGTTGGGGGATACCTGTGAAAGCAGAAAATATAACGTGTTAATAAAGGGCATCTTAAATACAGCGTGTACATTTGAGTGTTTTGGTGGAAATAGCCTAGATAGATTCAATAAGCTCTTGAAGCTACTTCAAACTGTAAAACTTCATAATTGAAAGAACTGTTTTTAACTTTATTCATTTTTTTATTTAATGAGTATCTCCTTTATTATCATTCTACAGTGTATTGTGTATTTTTGTTAATATGTGAGTACATTGTATCTACCAACATAATATCTTTTTATCGAGTCCATTGCTTATTTTTTATATACCTATCTCAGTATAGCTCTTATTACTCTAGGTGCATCGTCCTCACATAAAATCTGATTGTTGTATACGAAATATTGTAATCCTATTTTAAAAGAGTAAGTATGGAGTTTCTTGCACATTCTTCTCCATACGAAACTACCATTTGGAATGTGCAACTAGAATCATTCTCTTAATTTATTTTATTTTGTAAGTTAACGTTCAAAAGTGCCTGTTATGGGTCTAATTGAAATAAACGATTTGACTTTGACTTTGAACCTTATTCTGTTTGACATAAAGTTGAAGAAAGACTAATTTAACAAATCGGGATTGCTTGATGTCTCTCTCTGGTCGTGTAACATGCCTGCTTTAAGTTATAGTTTATTACATAACATCATGCCAGTGAATTAAACAACAAAATCGTGAAAAATTAGACTGAGATGTGAATGTATAGAGCAGCCGTAGCAACCACTAGGTACCCAAAGAGGCAGTCAGTCAAAATCTAAAGACTAATTTATTCAAATTAGGCTGAAAATCAGCACTTTTTGAACGCCAAAAACTACATAAGATAGTCCCCCAAAACGCTCAGTCTTTACCATATACTAGCGGTTTGCTGGGATGAAGAAATTGCGCAACAAACTGCCCAGCAGCACATTTGTCTGATTCGTTTAAGAAACTTGAATATATACAATGCTCAGTAAACAGCATAAAGGTTAATAAAATATTTCGTTCTAAAATTATTGTCGCGTAAGTAATAGCACATTCTCAATATAGTCTCAGCAGTGATAGCCTAGTAGTGTGACCGGTGGATTGCCAATTCATAGGTCTCGAGTTCGAACCCAAGGCACGCACCTCTGTTTTTTCGGATTCATGTGCGGATTTTATAATTATCACTTGCTTCAAACACGGTGAAGGAAAACATCGTGAGGAAACCGGCATGCCTGAGAGATATATGTCTCGAGGGCATGTGATGCCAAGTCAGACGCCCATGGGCGGCATTAAAACTCTGACACCAGGTTAGTTACTAACCACACGATAAGAAGAAGAATATACTAAAAAAACAAAATATTCTGTAAAACTTAACTCTTACAAAAGCCTATAAAACTGAATTAATAACAGACTCTGGGTAACAAGGGCGTGACCGCTTACATGTGCAATGATAAACCAATAGACAGTTAAAACCATGACACAAGCGGACCAGTCACCACAAGCAGCACCTGTTCACAACTATAACGCAAGGGTTATTGCCTCCCTCGCCATAATTGAAGAAAGGGGCAACCAGATCCTAAACGCTACCGCAATCAGTGACAACTTAGGGAGTATAACGAACTTACTAATAATAATAAGTAGTTGAGGTAGTTAGTTCAACACATATTGCAGTACAGTATAATAAGACAATTATGTCAATAAAGTAAGTACAATTAAGAGTTACACATAAATAAACAGTCTAGTATCACTATAATATAACTTGCACAAAGAATTAAATTGCATTGCAATATTCAGCTCGCATCATGAAATTCCTACAATAACACCAACAGAGGACAGGAGAACATGTTTCACATACTTACTTCCAATAACAAAGTTATATAGCTTGATTGCCCTCTAATACTTAAATAAATAAAACAAAATATTTTGATTGTATGAGAATGCAGGCGCATTGTTTTTAGTTGTTTCAATATTTGCACAGGACACTTGAAGAATCGAAAGGTAAATTAAATACCTGGGTAAAGATACTGACTCAACAAAGAAAATAACATTGAAGATGGGCATGAAAAACTGCATAAATCAGATACAGTCATAATAAATAAAGGCGTACCACAAGGATCAGTTCTAGGCCCTGTCTTCTTTATAATATTTATAAATGATCTGATAGCTTACATGAAAAGTATTTCAGAGGATACTAAACTTGTAATTTTTGCCGATGACACAAGTGCTATTATATCTAGCGACAACATACAAAATTTAGAAAACAAGATAAATTTTATCCTATGTGCTCTTGAGAAGTGGTTCACTATGAACGATCTAAAACTAAATCTAAAAAAGACACAATGCTTATTATTTAAATCGACCATGAAAAACAGTGATACTGTCAAAGTGCATTTATTAGGAAATAAGGTAGATATTGTAGACAATGTAAAATTTTTGGGGGTACATATAGATGCAGTTTTAAATTGGAAGAAGGAATTGGAAGTGGTCACTAACACTATGAGTAGTGCTTGCTATGCTCTCAGAAGTCTTAGAGACGAATTAACCATTGCTCACCTCAGAACGGTATATTTTGCACTCGTAGAGTCTAGACTTAGGTATAGCATAAAGTTCTGGGGTAACAGCTACCAATATAATATTAATGCTGCTTTCGTTATGCAGAAAAGAGCCTTGAGAACTATGCTTCGCATTGAACAGACTGAGTCTTGTAGAGAACATTTTAAGAAACTGCACTTTCTCACAGTACCTTGCCTCTATATTCTAGTCCTGCTTAGTCATTTTGTTAAAAATATCCATAAGTATGAGACAGAAGAACAGAGACATATCCGTATAAAAACGCGAAGGAAGGATCTACCTAATTTCATACAGCCTAAACTTAATGTCGTTAAACATGCCTCAAGAGTGCAATCAGTACATATGTTCAATAAATTACCTGTTGAATTCAAAGGCGCTATTCATCAAAATGAATTCAAGACAAAATTAAAGTCACTGTTATTGAGGAAATGTTATTACAGCATAGAAGAGTTTCTCAAAGATAATAGTAAGTAGTAGTTTGTAATGTTGAAACCGTTGTGTAATTTTAATAATAATTAATTTCACTATTATATCATTAGACATATTATCTGTTATTATTGACATTCATTGACATTTTTTTTGATTTTATTTTTTTTTATTTGAATTTGTATTGTTATTTTTAATGAATGTTTTGTTAAATTATTATAATTCATATTAAGTAATTAGTATGACCAATGTGAATGTAGTATTTGTATCTTTCTCAGCCTCATGTTGATTAATAAATGTTTATGTTATAATGTTAAGACCAATGTTCGACACAAATGTAATTTGTTGAAGAATAAATAAAAAAAAAAAAAAAAAAAAAAGTGTTAATTGTGTGTTTATTTTGAATTCTAACTTTATGGATCCGTTTAGGTTAATGGATATTGTTACGTTTAAAGAACTTATGACGCATGCTTGGTCTAAAAAACGAGTAAAACCAACCCGTAAAAACAAAATGGATTTTCAACCATTTGCAAAACTTTAACAGTATGCAAATCATAATGTTGGCGCATGTAACAAAAAAGAATCCAGAAGACAAAACAGAGTGTTTTAAATTATTATTGTTAATAGCTTTTTACCATTACGGCTCGGTTAGTGCAATAGCTGAGCGATTGGATGATGCGCTACATTATTTTATTCCTACACGGAACACACGGTTGCATGACCTACAGTTTTACAAACAAGATAGAAATAATAAAGAAAAGATGAACGATGATGATGATGATGATGATGAGATGAAATGTGATGATGATGAGATGAAGAGAACTTACACCAAAAAAACAAAAAAGACTTTACTTACTGAGTAACAAACTCTGAGTGGTTAGACGTAGGTTCTAAATATTTGCATTTCACGGCTATTTCCTTATCAGCATATACCTTTCTGTAGTGGTTCGTGCTTCCTTCGTATTCATTTCCAAAATTAATGGACTCGTCTGATACATATTGGTCTACTAATGCCTTGATTACTTTGTGTATGTAGGGATATCTGTTGGCATAGGTTTTGGAACCGATGTAATCAATTTGGTTAGGTTTTGGACCTGGACGACCGGGGCCAGGTGGTCCGGGCGGGCCGGGTGGACCGGGTGGTCCCTTAGGACCCCGTGGACCGTTGGGTCCATTTGGCCCATTTCCTCCATAACCACCATTTCCGCCATTCCCACCGTATCCTCCATATCCTCCATTACCCCCGAATCCTCCATTACCCCCGAATCCTCCATTTGGCCCAACTTGATGAACATATCTGTAGTCTCCATCATCTACGGGATATAACCCATGTTGGTATATGTAGGTGTATTTTCCTTCATCGCTCGGAACATACTTCCCTTCATCTAATGGTCTGTAGTAACCTCCATCGTCATACACTCTATATTTCTTGGGATTATACTTCCCATCGTCGAAGGGTGAACAATGTATGACTGCCCATAACATTATCACAAATACCTGGAAATAATAAATGATGATTCGTTTAGTAAAATACTTATGCTCAAGCACTGTTTTAAATACGAATTATTTTCTAATGATGAAGGTATGCAAGTGTGTAATCTTTATTAATTATTCATAAGGTAATACCCTGAATGATCTTAGCGTGTCTCATAGTGAACAATAATATTTGTTTTAGATTCAAAGGTAAATTAGCGTTGGTGTATTTAAGGTTTCACAAAGTAAATCCTTTAAAGCTCAATGAGGTTCAAGAACCGATAAAGCGGCCCTTGACCATAAAATTCACAAATGTTTTGTATTTTTCATGTAACAGCATTCCAAACATGTATTGTCACCTTGTTTATATACGTTAACTAAGTTTTGAAACAAAAATATTTCTAATTTTAATTAATATTCAAATGTTCGACAGTTAAAAACTTCAAAAATAAAAATTCACTATATTAATTACGATGCAAATTAATTTAATAAACTGGTACTTACAAATTTCAAAGCATTTGCCATTTCCACTTATGAATTCACTAGCTGCAGATCCTCGTCCGGTCAGCCTGCTATCGCCACAAATTATGTTATAGATCTGAAACTAGATCAAATAATGTGTCATAGGTTAGCACCTCAGAGGAAATGAATTTATATTGTCAAAATGATCTCCTTCATCATTGACATTTAATTAACATTTAAATGCATAATAAATTTAATTTAAAACGTACCAAAAGTGGAACAGAATCCTAAAATCAAGGTGTGACGAGGTCAGATAGAAACATTAGCATAGCTTATAAATAGTTCCGTTGCGACTTGGATGAGCGATATTAATCATTCACTTTGCACTTCAACTTGACATTTTTTATATTGAATATATTTGAGTCACTAACTGAGCAATACCCGTGCAGTTTCGAGACGACCGACTTGCAAGAGAGTCGTAATTCTCTTATGGAATGTTTGAAGATCCACTTCACACATCGATTTGCATAAAACAAAAATCATTAAAATGCAACAATATAGTGCCCACTGCGTTCTCAAGACCTTATTCCATTTACATCTAGGGTCTTGACTTGGTTGACTTAGTTGACATACAAATTCTAGTCCGATCGTCTTTATGTAGGTGTTGAGATACCTACGTGTTATGCCAAGAGTGGCATCATCTATAAAGACAAATATGCA
Organism: Euplexia lucipara; assembly: GCA_921972225.1. Taxonomy (NCBI): domain Eukaryota; kingdom Metazoa; phylum Arthropoda; class Insecta; order Lepidoptera; family Noctuidae; genus Euplexia; species Euplexia lucipara. The sequence goes on from OV179144.1 coordinate 12,414,924, forward strand.
GTGAAAAACAACTTTATTGCGCTACTTACACTTTTATTTATAAAACTACTGTTTACATAACGTTTTATAAAAGATTGTATCTAAAAAATACTCGTGCACATTTATAGATCTGTAGATCTCTTCTAAAATGGGAAATCCGAAGTTTTGTCTGAGTATAGTTAAGCTTATGTAATGTATGAACAAAATAACAATGAGCTCAATAGAGCGATATTATATTTTTCACATCCATATTAAAAGTTGTTATTGGTTACTCCAATACCCAGTAATAATGCGTTGCAATCCCATTAATTATAATAAGTGGGATTCCAATACAATATTATTGGGTTCAAACAAGCTCCTAAAAAACCCTAACACGAGAACGTATTTTTTTGTATCAATGGGTATATTGTATCAGTCTATATTTTATCGAGTAGGTATAGCTTTAAATACTCTGCCTATTTATTAAAATAATATATGTAGTAAAAATCTGAGCAGAAAGGCTGTACAGACTTCAACTAATGACTAGGTCCCTGTGATGGTAAAACATAGGTTAGGTTACAAGGCAGGTATTGTAACAATTGAACCAAAGATTTTCTAGCTAATTAGTCTTATTTATCTATAATATGAATGTATTTAAAACTATATGTAAAGTATGTATATCAGCAGTTTAGTACTGATAACATAAGCTGTTTTTAGCTTGGGAGTGGACTAAATAACGTAGTGTGAAAGTCTTGGAATATAAAAAAAAATGAACTAATGTAATCCTTAACCATCATTATCTCCGTCGAAAGACGTTCACTGCTGGATGGAGCATCTATTAAGCATCACAAAATCAACCGGTTTTGTCCTTCTCACATCGCCAGGTCGTCGTTCCTCCTTGTGGGAAATTCTAACAACTGCTTTCTAGTACGCGGTCATAGAAAAACTTTCAGTTCCATCGACCATGCGTTCAGCAATCAATGTGCCCTGCCCACTGCTACTTAAATTTGAGAATTCTTAGGGCCATGTTAGTTAACTAGGCTTTCAAACTTCAAACTAGCCCTCTCCATTGCTCTGGGTTACTTTTAGCCTTGAGCGACCACCAAATTCAATTAAGTACATCATTATACATCGAAAGACATCTAAGGCAAACGGCTATAGATAAACTGATTTATTGAAGGATGTGATATTTCGGTTTTGCTCTATTTTATATTGACACTAATTTGCTCCACAATTTAGATATTTTATAAAAACTGATACTTATGCATACCTAATATAAATAAAAATTTAGTAATAACAGCTTTACAGATTTGGCTAAATTGGGTTTGCCGTAACATGTACTGATCAAAATACATTAATAATGTCAATTAAAGTTTTACAATTTCGATATAATTTTGACCCTAATTTTACGAAGAGGTCTAATTGTACCTACGTCTTCTTTTATTTTTTCTTCTGCTTTCATTACAAGTTAATAAAAGTTACACAATGTTTTTAACTTTTGGAGCGATTATTTCCGAAAATATTGACATTATCAAAAAATGATTTTAGTAAACCCCTATTCGTTTTTAAATACCTTTTCTAACAATATATCACACGTTAGGGCTGAAATTAAAAAAAAAAACACTTCCCACTTTACATATAGGGGGGCTAGGTACCCTAATAAAACATTTTTTTCCAATTTTTATTTTACCACTTTGTCGGCGTGATTGGTACCAAATTTCAGCTTTCTAGTGCTAACGGTCACAGAGATTAAGCGAGGACGGACAGACGGACGGACAGACAGACATGGCGAAACTATAAGGGTTCCTAGTTGACTACGGAACCCTAAAAAGATATAGCAGTATTAAAAATACAGTGAACCTATAATGCTGAATTCTGACTCGAACTTGCCAGATAATATTCTTTTGTTACTAAAACCAGTTTTTGCACTTTCGTCACGATTATAATACCGAAGGCGACGGGATTCTCTAAAGCTTAGTAAGGGTACCTACAACATGGTGACACCTCCCATCTTTAGTCGGCTGGGTCAAGGGCCTAAAGTTGGGAGCTGTTATCCTCGACACAGCAAGGAAGATTAATTCTGAATTCCGATATCTACTATATAAAAATAAGTCGGGTTTTCCTTCCTGACGATATAACTCCAGAACGCAAGAACCGATTTCCACGGTTTTGCATTCGTTGGAAAGGTCTCGGGCTCCGTGAGGTTTATAGCAAAGAAAATTCAGGAAAAATAACAATAAATTACATTATTAGAGCTAATAAAAATAAATTAAATTACATAAATCAGATGCAACCTTCATAGTCACTAAGAAAAACTAAGACACAAAATTAGAGAAAAGTAAATGACAGAATGATTGACAACTGACATAATGTCAGGCAAAAAGTAAATATTGAAAAGCATTGTGTTTACTGTGGAATTGTGAAAAAAAAGTAAAAAAAATAAGTTATTCGTCTCCTAACATTTAAATGGAAACCATCAAATCAATAACGTGTATTGTGCAAATTTTTATTGAATTTCAACAGCAGGCATTTGTCTTTAAGGTGGTAAGTTGAACTGTGTAAATTATGTGGATCGTGCATAGTTAGGTAATAGAAATAATATTAATAATGTTCTTTCTAATATATAAAATTTTCGTGTCACAATGTTCGTTCCCATACTCCTCCGAAACGGCTTGACCGATTCTCATGAAATTTTTGATGCATATTCAGTAAGCCTGAGAATCGGCTACTATCTATTTTTCTAACCTCTAAGTGATAAGGGGTGTTCACCCCAAATTTATTTATTTTATTTTTTTGATATTTTTTATTAAGTGGCATCAAAAAATACATACAACTCTAAATTGACACTTTTTTATCACCAACCCTTGCTTTTTAATAGTCATTTTCATAATTTTATCATTTTCTATCCCGCTCGATAACATCAATTATTATTATCACTTGGTAAGTTATCCCCTCCATGTGTCTACCGGTGTCACTTCTTACCCTGTAAACAGCACAAAGTAGGGATGTTACCTCTACAGTTTTCGGCTATTATTTATTAGTGTTTATGCTTCAAGCGTAGTAGTTAAACATTTTTACTATCTCGGTGTAACTCTCATATCAAATATATTCTTGAGTAAGTTTATAATTTATTTATTAATAACTAATAATATTGAATATAATTAATTATTAATCTATAAAAAATAATCGCAAAATGTGTTGGTAAGCGCGTAACTCAACAGCGCCTGGACAAATTTGGCCAATTCTTTTTTCTATTGTTCGTTGAAGTTCAAAGATGGTTTTTACGGCGAGAAAAATTCGAATAGTTGCCGGAAAACCCCTAAAGAGATTTTCGTCAAACATTGCCAGCTGATGAACTCAATGCATGTCTGAAGTCCTCCAATTGTGGAAACATGTCAAAGTACTTCAGTTAAGCAAGAATATGCATGTCAAATTGCAAAATGACCAATCTGGAAACATATTCTCTAAACAACTCATTGACATTAGTAGTGGCAAATTTCCTATAGACATGTTGACTGGCTGCATTAACATTTCTCGAAGTTTTTGTCAGTTAACTCGATCAAAAGATGAACTTATCCAGAAGGTGTTTCCAGATGTTTCTCAAAATTACAGGAACCATGATTGGTTGAGCGAACGAGCTATATTGGCTGCAAAAAACATAGATGTAAATGAATTAAATTTAAAAATGCAAGAACAAATTACAGGCGAATCGAGGATATATGAATCAGTTGATTCGGCTACTAACCAAGATGATGTAGTGAACTATCCACCAGAATTTTTAAACTCGCTGGATTTGCCAGGATTGCCACCTCAATCTTCAATTAAAGGTTGGATCGGTAGTTATAGGTAATGTTGCGAAATATCAACCAACCGCGTCTTTGCAACGGCACACGGTTAGCGATAAAAAAATTACTAAACAACGTGATAGAAGCAACTATACTGAAAGTCAAAGTCAAAGTCAAAGTCAAAGTATTTATTAGCGTGATTTTTGGTAAACACAAATAGGTCTTACTATAGTTGTTTGACAGAACTCAAAAATCTACCTTTAAGGTATACACTATTAATTATTACAAAGGAAAGGAAAGTATAAAGGAGAAGACGTTCTCATACCGCACATCTCAATTATTCCGAATGATGTGCCGTTTGACTCTAAACGACTACAATTTCCAGTTCGGCTTGCTTTTGCTATGACCATAAACAAGTCCCAGGGGCAATCATTATAGTGTTTGTGGTATTAATCTGGAAAACCCATGTTTCTCACATGGTCAATTTTATTGTATGTTGCCTGTGCCCGTGTTGGAAAACCATCAGATTTGTTTGTCTATATGCGGCAGATAATCAAACAAAAAACATCGTCACAAAGCACTACAATGAAAATAAAACTGATTTTTGCTAATAATTATGATTCACATGATTAACAATAAAGGGATTACTTATTTTTAAATGCTTAATATGATTTATTTAATTATATTTCTTATTCACAACGCCCTATCACCAGGGTGACGGTTCTGTTCAGTAGGTTTTTTTTGCCCCGACTATAAAATATGTAGGAACAAAAAAATGTCACATTACAAATTATTTTGACAGGAATTTATTGCAATTTAATTAGGCAGTACGAAGTCTGCCGGGTCAGCTAGTAAACTTATGTAATTTGATGTGTAAAGGGGTGAAATGTAACAAGAACCCATCCTTTATTTCTGACTGTTATGATAACGTTTGTATGGACTAGCATTTTAGTCGAAAATTAAATAAATAAATATTCCACAACATTTCACACAACGCCATTTAGTCCCAAGTTAAGCAGAGCTTATGTTAAGGGTACTAAACAGCTGATAAACATACTTATATTTCTAAATACATACATATCCTATTACATATCCTACTAATATTATAAACGCTAAAGTTTGTTACTCTTTCACGTAAAAACTACTGAATAGATTTTAATAAAATTTGGTATGGAGTTAGCTGACACCCTGGATTAACACATAGGCTACTTTTTATTCGTGTATTCCCACGGGAACGGGACTTACGCGGGTGAAACCGCGGGACGTCTGCTAGTTATATATAAATTACACCCAGACACAGAACAAATGATCGTGTTCATCACACAAACACTTGTCCTGGGTGGAAATCGAACCCACGACCTCCGGCATAGCAGTCAGGGCCACTAACTACTAAACCAACAGGCTAGTAAAACATTACATTTTGAGTTCGACATAGTGACTGATTGATTTACACTTACCAAATGTGTGAATGCAAGTTATATGACCTTCCATAATCTTTTTTCATCTAGATTTTTTTTTTATATACTTAGTAAGCAATAAAAAAATTAAATTTGAAATTTTTATTTTTTAAACCATTCTTTCATATTTTTTTTACACTAGAATATTTTGCTAAATTAAGTTTTGTTTGGACTTGTTTATAATAAGGTTTGTCAAAATTAAAATAATATTATTTTTTAGTAATTACAACCTTTCAAATGCTCAGATTGCTTCGTAGGGTTGAAACAAACTTCAAGTACAGAATTGAGCGAGTTGATCGTACAAAGATATAAGCTAATTATAGGATCAGTAAAATAATACTCATGACACAAAAATAAAATCTGTAAATAATAGGACCTAGTATTTTAGAAATCTACTTCTTAGATAAACTGTTACAACGTGTTCCCCTTTTTAGTATGAACTAAATAAATAATGAGTAAAAATGTTAATACAAAAATAAAAAGAAAAAAACTAAACTTATGGGTTTAGCCCCAAAAAGAAAATAAATGTAAAATATAACCTACTACAAACGACCTTGCAAGAAAAAATACAAACAACACTATATACGCACACCAGATTGTGCTACTGGTATTCTTATTGTTTTGTTTCAAATAAACTGGATATAGAATAATTATTATAGCAATTTTCTTAAACTTAAATGAGTAATATTAAAGGTTGTTTACCGGTTGTAATTTTCAGGAACAATAGGTATAGGTAGATACGTTGACTTGGTTTTACAGATTCTTATAAGACTACAAAATATCCGTTAAAGCCATTGATATTTATATGTGAAACAAAACAACAACCATTTATAAACACTGTGTCATCCCTTTCTTTGAAGTAAATCAAATTAACTTTATATGATTCGTTGAATCAAATAGGATGTGATCCTATAGATGGGATTTCATACTACATCGTTTTCCTCAAATACCTACGTGAATCAGTTTTATCAGAATTAAGTATTTTCATGCGTTTGTGGTTTTTTTAGAATTAGGCGTTCAAATGCTATCATGTGTAGATTCAAATTCGGGTAAGTACCTACCAATGCCATTTTTCATTTAGTTTCCATAAGTAGTGTCTAAGTTTATTTTAGATATTATATTACTGACATCGGTAAAGTCATATTAGTTTTCATTCTTATTATTTTTGGAACCACCAACACGTCTGAAAGAAGCGTGAGGGTCAATGTTCGTGCCTTCTCTGTATGAGAAGATGGAGGAACAAAAATGGGCTCGTTTAAAATCCTAACAGCCGGGATTGATTCGTTAAATGTGACTAACCTTCATAAAAAATACCCGTAGTAGTCCATGCAATATTCTTACTACCAACATAAAAAAATCCTATCAATTTTTACTGCACAATATATTACCTTGCTTAGTTTATAAGCGGATTATCCACAGATTAACGTAAAATTATAATTCTTACACACTAATATTACTATAAAGTAGTTAAGCTTACTTACCTTGCCCCATTAGAATTTACTGTCTAGTAATAACATGATGCCTTATATCCCTCAAAGCTCAGCTTACATATGCAAAGTATACATTAACGTACATACAAGGTGCAGCAACCCGTTTAGTTTAGGTCGATAACCTTTAATTATAAAATTAAGAAACTATTTATACATGTCAGAGAATGAATGTACACATAGGAAGCCATATTAGATCATACGTCAATGACCGATCAACTAAACGGTTACTGGCAAAAAATATTTATTTATGTACCGGCAAATCAGCAATTATGCTGTAGTGTTTTATAATTAACTGTGCATTAATTATATGTTTGTTTCTTCAATGAATAAAAGTGAGAATTTTATTAATAAAAATAAACAGGTTTTTGTCATGAGTCATCAAATCAGCATTACTTCACCTATATGCCATTTACTTTGCATACTGGGTAGACGGGATATTGACGAACAACCTGAGGCAATTCTCGTTAAAAAAAAAACAAAAATCAAAAGTCATTTATTCAAATTAGGCTGAGGATCAGCACTTTTTGAATTTTACATAAGACAGTCCCCCAAAAAGCCCACCCTTTGCCACTTCCTAATGTTTTTGCTGGGAAGAAGAACTGGCGGAACAAACTCCCCAGCAACACATCTGTCTGATAAGTTAGAAGAACTAGAATTTAAACAGTACAATTAGTTATAATTACAAAATAATTAAAATAAGTTATTCACTACATGTTAGCTAGCACACTCAATATACAGAATACCAGTAATATATAGCAACCGACATTAAAACTAACTTAACTCAAGCAAAAGCAACTGACTTTTAAGAAGCCTCCAGGTATAAAGGGTAGGCCAGCTTACATGTGCAGAGTTGGATTAAATCCATAGATCTGCAAGTTATTTCTAAGCACCTTTGCATTCTAATAATATTATTATAATACTAGCTGCTGCCCGCGACGTCGTCTGCGTGAAGGTTCTACAGCACCAAATATACCTACTTAGGATTCCAGTGTCGCTATAGCATTATAAATTAACAACTTTTAAAATAGCATTAAAATATAAGTTTTTGAAGAGAGTTACCTACATGGGAATCCTGCTGAGTTCAGACATACCATGTGACTGAAGGAAATAGACAAAATAATGCATGAATACATTCCAGGATACAAAAGAGTAATAAAAACTTTTTTACAAAAAACAAACAACCGACTTCTTAAAAAAACACTAACAGGCGAAAAATAATTCCAGTTTCGGAAGTCTGTGGCTTTGGTGGTTTTATTTCGTTCATTATTGGCCACCGACTTCCGAAACTGGAATTATTTTTCACCTGTTAGTGTTTTTTTAAGAAGTCGCTTGTTTATTTTTGTAATTTTTTTTTCATTTTGCAATTTTTAGTTTCTTTGTAAGTAAAGAAAGTCCTTCAAAACTTAAAAGAATCATTGAACACCGGCGAATTGAGAACCTCCTCTTTTTTTTGAAGTCGGTTTAAAATACGTTCAAAGGTATATATATCTTATAACACTTCCCTATAAACTACGTTGGTAGTTACTGCCAGGAGCCAAAATGTAAAGATAGTCAGGACTGGTGGCGCGGGAGCAAGCGACGTACAGGTGCCTGTGTGAGAAGCAACTCGTCCTGAGATCTACACCCGCTGCTCTGAGTATCGCCTCCTGCGATTTATTAATTGTCATCACTAAGCAAACACTCACGGGGAACTGTACGCGCTCGAACTGGATCGGGAAGCTATGAAGTATAAGGGGAATGCGTTGTATAAATACTGCCTTGCCGACGCCACAACCCGTAAGAATTTCCACCTCAATGGTGTCTGTGGAGCGAGATGACTTTAAGGCACCACCCGTTACACAACTTCGGAGGAGATTTGTTCCTAAAAAGCATAATTGGGACGCCGACCTTTATTCAGCTTGATGGTATGCGCTGGAAGTCAACTTGCTGACAGGGAGTTTAAAAATTCCACGGGATAATGTGTGGCGTCATCATGCTCGACGACAGTGCTTATCGACGTATAGACCACTTCATTCCCCTCAATGTCCGAGAGAATGCATTCGTTAATTACTGCAGCATGATCATTTTTGGGCGCCAAAATGGCCCTCTCACACGAATTCTGCTGGTACGACTGATGTCCACGTACACACAGCGAAAAAGTTCTTCGAAGCTGGATACCACTCTACCGAGAGACTCTGAAAGCACAGCCTGTCCACTTCTCTCTTCTGGTAGAGTGCCTTTGCCAATACTTGGAAGGACATCGGAGAATTCTTGAGCGCGAGCAATGCCGCCGAGCCGAGCTTTTATATTAATGGTCAAGCGCAGCGTACGAACTTGTGACCACAACGAAGATCGTTTCACCGAAGCATTCACCACGTCAGCTCTCGATCTCCGCGTCACCACGGGTAGCGTTAGCCTGAAATCGCCACTGAACAGAGTTGTGACACCACCCATCAAATTTCTGTTCCTGCGGATGTCCTGCAGGGTTCTGTCCACGGCGTCAACTGCCTTCCTTTTGGCCATCGTACACTCATCCCATATGATACGATCCGAACTCTGCTCAAGATTTTGAGGGTTTTGAACTTCAATTTGTCAAAACGAACTATACGATACAAATTTTATGAAAAAAATGCATAATGCCATCTATGAATTTTAAGAATAACTAACTACTAACCTTACCAACACGATCAAAATTTAAATTAATTTTCAAAAAGTGTTCATGTGTTACTTGATTTGATTTTTATACATTCTCATAGATGGCGCTGATTCCAAATTGTCTTTATACTACTAATATTCATTAAACTATGTTTCTCTGCCAAAGTTACTTAAATGGCGAAGTTTTTATAGTGTAAAGCTAGGTAATAGCATAGCTTACTCAAAACCAACATTTAAATATGCGTCCTTTGATTACACGCTTCCACAGAATGAGTAAGAAGAATAAAGATTCACTGCTCCTCCCCCGTAGGTGATAGCGTGATAATATATAGCCTAAGTGTTGACCCGACCTCTTAGTAATATTCATGCAAAATTTGAAGTAAATCGATGCAGTACTTTTTGAGTTTACCCCGGACATACATACAGACAAAAAGACAAACAGACAAACAGACAAAAATTCTAAAAAGTTACGTTTTTCTAACAAAACCCACTTATTTTTTCTTGAAAATTCTCAATGTACAGTTTTTCTTTCGTTACTGTTTTATTATATGTATAGATTCGACAACTCTCACACAACGCCATCTAGTCCCAAACTACGAGTAAGCAGACTAAATTTGTGCTATGAGGACTAGATAACTGAGAAACATACTTGTATATTTCTAAATACAAAGATATTTAGACAAATTACACTCAGACTCGGAACAAATGAGAGTGCTCATCATATAAACATTTGTCATAGGTGGGAATCGAACCAGTTCTAATCTCGGTCTCTATCTAGCAAAAATACATCTAACTTCCTCACTTTTTTGTCGTTGAGATGAGATTATTACTAGATTTTCAACATTTGTTACGGGAATTGGCCTTTGCTTTTGTAAATGATTCTGGTCCCCTCAATGGTTTAATTTTTCTTACTACTGTTACTCGGCTGATTTTTCGTCTTATATACAGATGCCAGCACATCAAGGAAACCCAAACTGTCTAATTTTCCCAGTTGAACATGAACCTTATTCTTATTCTCCTCTAATATTATAAAAAAGAAAAAATTGTGCGTGTGTATGTTTGTAATGAATAAACTCAAAAACTCCTCTGCCGAATTTAAACAATTCTTTCACTTCTGGAAAGCTACATTTACCCTAAATAACATAGGCATACTTTTTATCCCTGAATTCCCACGGGAATAGGAACTACGCCGGTGAAACCGCGTAACGGCTGCTAGTTTTTTATAAAGTTAAAAAAGTCTCACAGAGACACACATTAAAACTACTACTATCTACTTAACTTCTTGGTGAAGTAGGTAGAATTTAAATAGAAATTATATTCTTTACTTCACCGTTAAGGGGTCTCACGTCATCAATTCATACGTTGATGTTTCTTCCACTCTGTATAGGAAAGGTAGAGCACATTAAAATATTGAACTGATAGCATGCTAAACCTTCTATTATAAAAGGTATTTCTGAATGGGCAATATTCTTAAGCCCTCAGTTCACTGCTCTGTAACATGCATCTTCCTTGTATGCGTACTTTGTATTTCTTGTGGGATGTCGCAGCATTCATTTTTTTATTATGTATTTTTGTTACTAGCATTGCTTTAAGTTTTACTAACATTATGACTCGTTTCACTTGAATGAAGATATTTCTGTTGTATTCTATTTCTAGCTTTACGTTTGGTGCTAGCTGGTGTGAAAATCCACGCATTGACAACTATGTTTTCACGCCTTACAATATCTTAGACACTAATGTATGGGTCATATCCAAGAAACTCAAATCAAATAACTTTATTGACGTATATTATAGGTTAAATACGATGCGCTGTTGCGCTGTATGGTATCATACAGGCACAACAGCGTGCGAAAACTTCAACAGCAGTCAATGATGAAACGATGGATGGATGGATGCCATTTTAAATGGCCAAATTTTGCAAATCTTTAGTAAGTATAAATTCCAAAAAGATAGTATTGTAGTAACTTAAATACTTATCTGTAATGAGTACACCGGAATCAACTGTCGAATTCGTTAATGACACTAAATCGTTTATTGCATTTTAACATTTCTGCTCAAAACAGTCAGTCCGGTCAAAGTAGGGATTACAATTCTTAATAATAACCCCACTTAGTTCTATAGCAGAGGTTATTTCTTTATCTATCATGTCAATCCTAAATCTATCATTTGTTATTTCTATGGGCATCACTTGGCCAAAATTTTCTTAATTATTGGGCATTTCCCTTTACACTAATATGACTGGGTCCTAAATAGTGAGGTATTTACATTTAATTGCCTCGTTGGTCTAGTGGTCGCAAGCGCTACTGCTGAGCTTGAGGTCCCGGGTTCGATCCCCAGGTCGGGCAAAGTGTTATTGAGTTTTTCTATCTGGAATTTCTCAGTAGCAGCCCGGAGTCTGGAATTGTGCCCGATTGATGGCAATAGGCTCACCCCCTATTACATGGGACCTAAACATAACTGGCGAAATGTGGGTGCAGAGGTACACCTCTGCCTAGCCCTTCGGGGATTATGGGCGTGACGTTATGTATGTATTTACATTTAATTCTAATAATATGTAATTAGCTTGAACACAGGGAAAGGAAAATGCCCATTTGCTAAGGAAAATTTGGCCAAGTGATGCTGACAACATATTTGACTGCTATGTTCACATAGAACTCGGAGGGATTTTTGTATTGTAGCTGTCCTGGCAAACTTCGCTCCGCCTTAGAATCAATTTATGTTGTGTTATCTTTTAAGTTTTAAGTTATGACTTGTCAAATGTCAAATTATCAACTAATAACATATATTATGCAGAACTTTCTCAAGATGGCGCTGCATTTGAAAAATTACTAAGAAAACGATTTTTCTTCTTATTTGTTTTTTACATGTATTATTATATAGTACCTAATTAACTAAGTCTGGACGAAGACAAATACAAAAATAAAAAAATCATAAATATTGGTCCAGCTGTTATCGACTTATTTCTGAACGGTGTAACTACGTGTTAGTTACACCGTTCAGAAATCTTTTATAAATTAAAATATATTTAAATCCCTACTTTGATAGTACCTACTGACCAACGAACCGAAATATTTGAATGCATTTGCAATAAACAAAGTGTCATATTATAAGAACATCGGCTTTTGATACCTTTGTACTCATTATAAATTGATTATACCTAGTAATATTTAGGTAACTAAATTAGTAAACTTTTAGTATGTACTACGTAGTTTAAAATAAAACAAAAATGGGCAGTTTCTCTTGTTCTAGTTTCTGTTAGGTCTACAACTCCGAATGTAACCTCCCTACCACTTAATATTAAATTGTTAGAGTGGACTGAGTGAGGTCTTTAAAGAAGTTATGCATTAGATGTGAATGCCACACCCAAGAGTGACGCATTCAAAGGAGTATGTCACAATACGTTTAAAGTAACTGAGGAATGAGATATAGAGATAACATTTTCTAAAAGAGCTTTAAATAATTATACACTTGGCATTTCTTCTGTATCGTGGATGGATCAATATCCGGACTTAGTGTCTCAGTTACTGCACTAACCATATCGTACTTCTGGAATAAATAAACGCTGTCATTATTCTATCAGTTATGATATTATGACATACACATACACTTTATTCTATATTATGAAAGCTAAGGCTATTTATGCTGTGCTCAAAAAAGAATAATAAAAAAGAAGAGGTCATTTTAAGATAGGTTTTTTTTTTATATAAAACATAGATATTATTAGGTAGGTTAGTAGGTATTATTATACCAGAAGACCAAGTGATTTAAATTCCTAAAATTGAAAAGAACAGCAAAGAATATATACATTTCTTACTAAAAAAAGGCGAGAAATATAATGTCAAATTAATACTTTTGGTTGGTTCTACTAGTTTTGTATATTATGACCCATCCTCATTTTATGATAATTAACACGTTGTCTTTGAAATCAACAGCAATAGGAGTATGAACTTTAAAACTTTCGTTACTGTTACAAACAATATTATTCTTCCTTTTTACCAAAATTTATTTTAAGCTTGCAGCTGACTTCATTATTTTCCAGCTTCATACGATATTCGAGGTCGAACATTTTTAAAGGTTTTACATAAATCTTTCTTATGTAGATTGCAGATTACCTTACTTGGATTATCATGATATTGTGTCTTGCAATAATAATACACAACAGAAAAGCATACGCATGTAATCCTCAGTGCCTTGAGCAGACGTGAACCCGTGTGTGTGTGTGTGACAGAGGCCAGCATATCAAGGTACCCCAATTTGTCAAATTTCTCTGATATTTTTTCAATAAGGTTCATGTACAATTCGTTTGACAGTTTAGGGTAGCTTGATGTGCTGGCGTCTGTACCTTAGTGCAGACACGTTTGACATAACGATAGAATACGAGAAATAATATTTAATATTTATTTATTTATTTAATATTATCATTAAATAAATAAATAAATATTCCACAACTTTTTCACACAACGCCACTTAGTCCCATGTTAAACTTGAGAGCTTGTGTTATGGGTACTAAACAGCTGATAAACCTACTTATATATTTCTAAATACATTCATATTATAGATTATAGATAAATTACACCCAGACACTGAACAAATGTTCGTGCTCATCACACAAACATTTGTCCTGGGTGGGAATCGATTCCCACCCAGGACAAATGTCAACACAACCCACGACCCGCGGCATAGCAGTCAGGGTTACTAACTACTAGACCAACAGGCCAGTTAAGCCATTGTATTTTAATAGAAATTTTAGATACTTACAAACAATAATATTTTTCAAAAACAATAATAATGTGGTATGCTAAGTATATCGTAGCTATAAAAATACAAGCAGCAGTGCAATAATATAACATTAGACATAGTACAACACCTACTCACGAAAGGTCATAACTATTCAATCTTTAATTTATAGCCAGCCGCTTGAGTGACATTCCTACTGACATAATGAAACTTGTATCCGGTTATACTGAAAACCGGCCCCAAAAAATTGCTAAAAGGTGGTGGTTTTATTAAAAAAACAAACCAGTAATTATGCATAAATTACCCTAACTTAAAATCTTGTCATATATCACTAGTCGCGATTTTTAAAACGAAATTTAGACATGCCTCACAGAATGCTCAAAAATTTACATCGAGTTTTAAACACAAACTTAACAATTGAATAAAACAAACACCCATTTACAAGTAGCGTCTTTATTATAAAGGATTGGGACAGGTACAGCATAGCATATAGCTTGAGTAGTACTATAGTAGAGCTTAATTACCCCAATAATTAATGAGGAACTATTGGACTAGATTTATTTGGGAATGTGAACTCCCACGGGGATGAAACCGTTCTCGTCGGCAGTGTAGTCAACCCTGTAGGTAACACCGTCAGGGCCGACGTACTCGTAAAATCCTTTAGCCCTAATTCCTTCATTTTCGTTGTCAATCTGCTCCAGTTTACCGGCTTCCTCGGCGAGAATCTTGTTCTCGGTTTCATAGAGGTAGTGGTAACCATCTGGGTTGACTACGCCTTCCTGACGGATGATACCAAATTTGTACTCGTAATTGGAGCCTGATCCTTTGGCGTATGCACCAGAGCCGGCGACAGAGCCAGAACTGGACCCAAGGCCGCTTGAGGAACCACCGCTACCGAATCCGCTGGCTAGACCGCTTCCAGATCCGCTGGCTAGACCACTGCCGCTAGGCTTACTACCAGAGCCGCTTGACTTGTCACCAGTGTAGAAACCTCCCGCTGAGCCGCGGTCTCCACGGTCGCCGCTGTAGAATAGTCATTTAAGTAAGGCTAACGTCGTAAAACTAATCAAGTCAGTAACTGTTAAATATTCAAACAAATCTAATTAACACCTGTTAATTTACGATGTTACTTCCAATCATTTGGTAGATCTCTGATATTTTGATATAGGTATTGCTAACCTGTATAAAAATTAAACATTGTACCTTCAATAGGTTTAGAGCACGATCAGTCTTCTACTGACTACGATACTAGTTTGAAAATGTAAGTAATAATAATAATAATAAATATTCCACAACTTTCCACAGAACGCCATTTAGTCCCAAGCTAAGCTTGAGCGCTTGTGTTATGGGTACTAAACAGCTGATAAAACATACTTATATATTTCTAAATACATACATAGTATAGATAAATTACACCCAGACACAGAACAAATGATCGTGCTCATCACACAAACATTTGTCCTGGGTGGGAATCGAACCCACGACCTCCGGCATAGCAGTCAGGGTCACTAACTACTAGACCAACAGGCCCGGCAGTAATGTATTTTAACAGCAGTTATAAATAATAATAATAATACCAAACTGTTATTGCCCCAGTACTGAGCAAACTCCCTTTCTTATAAGAGATGGCACGATCATTAACAAGTAAATAAATTATAAATAACTTCGTGCATCAGAGGCGAGACCTTAACCCCTGGACCATCTCGACATCGGTAGCAGTTATAACACAATTACTTTATATTTTACCAGTTTTAACAACAAAATTTATAACAAAACCTCTGTACTTACTCGAAAGCGCCGCTGCCATCAGGCTTGTAACGGCCGGCATCGTCACCACCGCTGTAGGCACCACCAGCGCCACCAGCGTTACCGGATCCTTTGTAACCATCGCCGCTACCAGAGCCGGAGTATGCTCCACCAGGACCACCCGCAGATCCAGATCCAGAGTAAGCACCACCGGGACCGCCCGCGGATCCAGATCCAGAGTACTGACCTCCGGAGCCACCGCGGTCACCACGGTCACCGCTAAACAGTAAAAACCGTTGTCAGAAAGTCGAAAGTCTTGACCTCAAACTCTCTCCCACACGGCAATTATCAAAACACTTCGTAACGTAAGTATTTTGTTGTAAGATCATGAAGATACAGCCCATACATTACATGCGATCTCCCAGACAAGGATTTTTATTTAACTCAATTTGCATTCGTTAAGTTTACAGTAACATAAATGCTAGCATAATTAGATCTTTATTACAAATTTCGCAATTTTTACCAATCCTAGTCGAGTTCTATCCATTCTATTGCCGAGTTCCAATAAGTGTTATTAAATTTACGGATTTGTAATCAACATTAAATTTTAACATGTAGGGTTTAAAAAGTAAAAAAATATAAATATTTTCTATTAGTTATATACCCATTTTGAAAAACCAATTTGTACAAATACCCTAACACTATTGCACTAACGCTAGGTGTTAGACTACCTAAACGAACTGTCAAAATAAAACGCACTGTTTTTTATCATTGCCACAGTGTAATTTAAACATTAAAATATTAAGCTCCAGCTGTAGTAATACACAGGTAGCTTACTCACAGACTAGGCTGGCTGGATGGTTAATAACTTATGGGCCGTATGTAAGCGTCTCCCAGCCTAATTCCAATACTAAATCTAATTACGAATACATAAAATATGATGTGGATTCCACTTACTTGTACGCTCCAGAGCCATCGGGTACGTAGCGACCAGAATTGTCGTACTGGCCTGAGTTGTCGTAACGGCCGGGGTCGTAACGGCTGGGGTCGTAACGGCTGGGGTCGTACCGTGGGGCAACAGTAGTGAAGTACCTCGAAGGAGTGGGTTTGTACACTACGGGTTTTGGGGTCGTGCCATAGAAACCTTGGTACCGCCGGGTGGTTGAACCAAACGTGAAGGGAGCGAAGGTAGACCTGATTTATAAAACAAATTTATGCACACGTTCACGTTTCTCATCTGGACGTTTAACATTAGATAACAAATGTCATGGATAAAATGCAGTTGCTCTTTTAGTGCATTATGCGTCTGCCTTGGTGGTAAAAAAGAGGTAGTTTTGCAAAAATAAATCGTGACTGGATTTCCAAACTGAAATAAGGTACGTACAAGTTTTGAGTGTAAAATAGTGAAATCTCGTGATAAACAAATAAATTATTTGGCAAATAAGCAGCATTTTACGAATGAGTAAAATTTGAAAATATGAAATAAAATATCATCTTATTTCAATCAACTTACAAAAAATAAAGTAAAAAAAGTTATTTAAATAATTAAAAGTTCATAACAAAACAGTACCTCTGAGCCTCAGCCACGAGGACTGCAGCTGTCAAAGACAGACACACCACCTGAAAAAAATAAATAAAAATTAGTACACAGTGAGTAGCTGCAACAAATGAAGCTATTTAATTAAATATTAATAGCTCATAAATTTAATGAATACTTTATAATAATCCGTTAAACTTTATTAGCACTGAATGTCCGTCATAAGCTGCATACTAATGGCGAATCAAAACCATGCACTGATGGTATTTTAATAATGTCACACATCACTGGACTCTTACCAAAAAGGAGCGCATTTTCGTTGTTATCAAGCGGACTTAACTACTTGAATGTGCTCTTCTATAGATCAATGCCTATTTATACCTTTTTTATCTAATTTATAAAATGTTACTCTGTCCAGTTCGTCTCATTTATAATGTGTTGTCTGACGCTAATTCATTAGCACAACGTTTCTCAATCTTTAGGTATCATCTTCATTGATTAATTTTGTAGTTGTGACAATTTGTGATAGGAATCTTTGATATATTCGTTGTTGGTAAACTTTAGGCTATGGCTATGTAGCTATATATTCGTAAAAGAAACCCTGACTTTTAACTTATACAGTGCTGGTTTAATACTTATTTTTTATTACAAAATAAGCCACAATTAAAATAACTACTCAAAATAATATACTCACTCTAAAATGAGTGCCTGGTAAAATTATAATCTTATTGCTTTTTCAGAAATAATATTTTTAGGAAGTGAAAATATATTATATGTTTTTAAATGTAAACGGCAATAAACTAGTATCTTGAAAAAACTGTCAAATACTTTACAACTTCACAAACCTTGGATATAAGTGTCAATTCTGGGTGGGGCGCGTAACTAAGAAGCTTTTTTTGGCATTTATTGTTGTCAAAGTTCATGGTACATGACATTTTAAATATTGAAAACAATATTAAGTTTCAGTGGTGGATAAATCAATCAACAATAAAACCAATAGACCTCAAAGTCGAAGCGATTCTGCAATTACTTTCGTCATATTTAAATCTACAAATAAAACATAATAACACGCATCTCATACTCTAAGGGTTAGGCAGCAGTGTTATTGCAGTACACCCAGATTTCACCTGTTGTGTTTAAGTCCCATGTAATAGGAGGCGAGCCTATTGCCATCAATCGGGCACAACTCCGGGATGCTACTAAGAAATGTCAGATGGAAAACTCGATAACGTTTTGTCCGATCTGGGGATAGAACTCCGGACCTCGTGCTCAGCACAAATTTATTTGATTTGATTTTCTAATTAATAAAATAAAAAATAGTACAAATTAATTTTTAAATAAACAAATAAATTCCACAACGTTCACACAATGCCATCTAGGCCCAAGCTAAGCAGAGCTTATGTAATGGGTACTAAACAGCTGTACTTATTGGGAGGTCTGAGGTCTCAGGTTCGTGGATCCATCTTCAAGGACAAGCAACGCTTCATTAGGTTGGTATTGGATGGGTGACCATAAACCGATACCTCTCCGTGAATCGAAATTTACGCCTAGTCGTAAGTCCTGGTAGTCGCTTGCAGATCTATGAAAATCTTCTTGAAAGTAAAATCTATATTTTATTTCGATTTATAACTGATGGAGTTCTGTTCTGCAACTCCCAAAAAAGAATTCATCCGAATTAAGTACCGCCTTCTTTTTTAAGTCGATTTCATTGATAGTTAACGTATTTTAAAATCATTTACACTGTATTCTTAGCAAGGAACTTGTGGATAAAAGTTCTTATGGCTAAAAATACAATATACGATTTTCCAACATCATTCGATTTTTTTTCCCTTATGTTGAATGAAAAAAAAGTTCTTTTGATGTTCAAAATTCAAGTCACAATTGACTTGTTGAGTTTAATGTTTTACAAGTACAGACGCCAGCACATCAAGTTACCCCAATGTGTCAAATTTTTCCAATTGAACATGAACCCTATTCTGTTTGACTTAAAGTTGAAAAAAGATCACAGAAATTAGACACATTGGGATAACTTGATGTGCTGGTGTCTTTACCTACGTATGAGAATCCTTCTGACATGAGGCCCTGCCATAGTTTCCAAGTTTGTCATGCTACTCAGTAACCAGTCTAACCAAGCAATTTAATATTCGTATTTTACAGCAGAACAGCTGTAAGTAATGGAGATGATTTTAAAATATATGGCCTCTTGTTATGCAGCAAACATGTTATACGAAGATGAATGGTAAGTGATAATTCCAGGTGATGTTTTGTTTTGGTTAATGGGCAACTAATAGTAGTCGATCAGTCTTTCAAGTAGAGAGATTAGCCAGGGTGAAATGATAGCCTGATTGCCATGATCCGTGATCAACGTCAAATAAGAACATTCAACGTCTTTCGTTCTATGTACTAAGTATCTAGATTTGCAATGAAATGAAAATGCAAAGATTCAAGACGTGATGCCAAAAAAAATCCCAAAGTACATTATTTTTAAATCCTGCTATTATTGATGAAGATTGAATAAATATCCGTCTATTAATTAGAGAGCGAGGTGAGGTCTTAAAGTTTGGTAGATCCTCTATATTTTGCCCAGAGGCGTACGTATATTTGTAATTTACACTTAGGTTCTAGTAGATATTATAAAGTAGACTTTCACATCATTAAACAATTAAATATAAATGCACAATCACAATCATTGCGTATTAGACAAATTCAAAAAAAATGTCAAACTGAATTAATTAATTGAATACATGTCATATTGGTGCTAATGTCAAATAATAATTATTCAATACAATTAAAATATGTCAGACGGTGTGCAAGTTTCTGGAGCAGTAATTATAGAATTGTCATCGAAATAGTCCTTTATTGAGTAATAGCATTTATTTATCAACATTCTTATTAGCACTTTTTTGAAATTGTCCAGATTTAATGACTTTATTTTCTCAGGTAATTTGTTGAATATGTTTTGGGCCATACAGAAGGTACTTTTATTTATTAATGCAGTCTTTCCATATGTCACTTCGAGTTCTGTCTTATTCTTATCGCGTAACTTTCTGTAGTAGCTTTTATTAGCTAATTTATATAACGAAAGATTAGATTTGACAAACACATTTGTTTCGTATATGTACAGCGATGGTAAGGTGAGAATTTTCAGACGTATGAACAACGGTTGGCAACTATCTGTACTTTTAAGGCCATACATACCATTGCCAGGCCAGCTCTGAATACGAGGTCCCTATCTACTGAACTGCCCCAGTATATTACGCCATAGCGAGCGAACTGAGTGTTGATGACATAGCCGTGATAGGCAGGTAGTACTGATACAGGCTAACTTTTTTTGACAGTGTAAAGATAAAGATAAAGATAAAGATAAAGATTATTTATTTGTTTAAACATAGTATACATACAAAAGCATGCAAGATCTTACAGTGTTAAAGTCCAATCATGTTTAGCCGTAAGTATCGGCGTACAAATATTTTCACAATTTATGTCACATCGTCAAATAACAAAGGCCAATTTGTTTAGTTCTTTACATATTTCGTCTGTCTGGGATCTCCACGTCAAATTGTTGTCAATATTAATACCAAGAAATTTTGTAGCAGCAGTTGGTTCAATTTTTGTTCCCGAATAGGTAATGTCAAGGATATTGTTTGGAATTTTTTGATTAAAATGCATAATTTTGGTTTTTTCTAAATTTATGTTAAGATTATTTTTGTCAAACCATGATATAATTCTATTCAATGTCATATTTATTTCATTTTCACATGTATTAGAATTGTCACACATTTTTTTTTTAACTACGTTGCTATCATCGGCGAATAGCACCATGGGATGGTTTATTTGCTCCCTCCGGAAGGTCATTTATGTAAAGTAAAAAAAGAGATGGGCCTAGCACGCTACCCTGGGGAACGCCGTATTTAATTATCTCACTTTCGGAACGATTTTTTTGTCTCGTAACCGGTAGTTGCGCATATTTGTGTGATTTCCACATACATATTGCCTTCTGTCCGTCAAGTAAGACCGAAAGAATTCAAGTATATTTCCCCTAATACCATATTTTTTCAGTTTATGGATTAGTATAGGATAATCTACATAATCAAAAGCCATAGTTAAATCCATAAAAATAGCACATACGGGTTTTCTTTTATCTACATTTGACAAAATAGGGAAAAGCAGGTCATGTATGGCCATGTTGACAGTCTTTTGCTTACGAAAACCCTTTTGTTCCTCTACTAATATATGCGATTTCTCAAGGTAGTTGTACAAGGACTTATAAATGACTTTCTCAAATATTTTTGAAAAGATGGGTATTAACGCGATGGGCCTGTAGTTGGACATTATTTGTGTATCATTTTATTTGTGTAATGGTACGATTATTGACGTTTTTAATTGTTCAGGGAAGATTCTATTAGAAATACTCATATTAATTATATGACAAAGATGTGGAGCTACATGTTGTGATACTTCTTTGATAACTTTAGTGCATACTCCATCACAACCGACACTATAATTTGTATTTCGAAGTGAGTTAATATGGCCATTTATATCTTGAGGTGTAGTTGGCTCCATATATAGAGAGTTTAAAGTATTTGAGCGTACATTAATTTCTGAAATAGTATTATTCTTTGGTTTGGAAACTTGATTAGCATAAAACTGTTTATAAGCGTGAGCTAATTTCAATGGGTTCGTAATTTTCTGTGTCCCTGTTTGAATTTCTGTTATTGGTTCATTAGGGAAGCAGGTCTTAGAGTCGTTAATTATGGTCCACGCCGAGTTTGATTTATTTTGGGAGGTCGACTTTGTTATTATTTCATAGGGAAAGCAAAGATCGTAAAAACATTTAAATAGGTTAGCAAAATGAGCATGGGCAGTATTGACGTCACTAGTTGTGAATATGCCCGAAAAACTATAACATTTAGACTTATACAAGTGAGATAATAAAATAATGCAAAATTAAATTCCATACAAAAAAGAAGATAATGAATTAACTTGTAGATACCAGCATTAATTTATTTTTTAGCGTTAGTTAAATAACCAATTTAATGTTTGGAAGCACTCAAAACTCTTGTTTATATCATACAAAATGAAATAAAAAACTGAAGTGTGTTTGTTTTCAATCAGCTGGTCTATTCCGCAAAAATCACCCCGCTAAAAGTAAGGTGAAGTGAAATATCAATACCTATACCTAGCATTATTATGGGATCACATCTCCCTTCGCCTACACTAAACTAACACAAATAACTACATTTTAGCAAGGTGATTTACACAGTATAGTACTGCTGTGCTTAAGGGATATTTAATTGTTTTTATTTAAGAAATACAGCACAATATATCAGTTACGAAATATTTATAGTTTGAGAATCGTTATTTGTATACTAATTAAGAGTCGAATCACTATATTGTAATATAGATGAGCATACGTAGACATACTGCATCATCATTGTCACCGAGGCCAATAAATGCCATTCCGGTAGTAAAATTTGATCTAATTATAATATTAACTAGTTCTAATTTCCAGAAACTCATTTTTAATCAAGATATTTGTGGTCAAATTATTTCCATTTCCGCGTTCAATTTTCAATAACAGAAACGGAAAAATATCTAGCAAAAAATAATGGCAGAAATTTATAAACGCAACTTCACAAACTTTTATTCCCAAAAAAATACAAACAATGAAACCGCCAAAAAAAACACAGAAAAGTGTAAAATAATTATAGATTCGGAAATAATTAAGTGGCTTTAGTTGTTTTGTTTGATATTTGTTTTGGTCACCGACTTCCGAATTACTACAAATTTAACTCTTATTCGTGTTTTTTAGACGATTTCAACAATAAATAATAATTGATATGTACCAACTTGTTCCTTCTTGTATTAATTTTGTTTCTATCTATTAAACAGTAGTTTCAAACAACCATTCATTATAACAGTAGGCTTAGTAATGGCCTATCAAGTACTTTAATTGTGTTATTATGGTAATAATACAGTTTTTTTTTTAACTTGAGTGGAGGAGTAATTCCAGTTTTAAGCAATGTCTATCGTTTTTTTTTTCAAATGATATAATATATAACTCATGTTAATTGATTGACAGGTGGTCGAGGTCACCATGAAAAACACATGGATTGGCCTTTAATTGTTTAAATATCCTCTTAGGTTTAAAAGTACCTATGGTGGATAAATTTATGAAAACATTTAAAGGTAACTGTGCCTTATTTCTAGACTACCTACCGAGTGCCTAGCGTGATTATTTGACGAAAAAATTGAAAATATTCATTTCAAACATTATATTTATTGATATTTGTTACTGCAGTTGTTTTTTTACACACTTGCTTTCCAATTCATTTTAGACATTGGCAGAATGGACGACATCTTTTGCTTAGTATGTCCTAAAAATTAAATAGAATAGAATATTCAGTGATACCAACTAATTGCGCTTACCTCATATGTTAACAAACGCTAAATCGAAAATACAACGATCCTAGATAGTTGTACCTAACAATATTTTCAATTTAATGTTGGTTCAGCACATCTGTCTGATTCGTTTGAAGAACTAAGTACAAAGAATATATACAATTAAATGTTCAATAAATAACACTATGGTTTATACACTTTGTAAAAACATTATAAATGAATAAAAATACAGTTACACTAAAAAAAACATACTATTTTTGTATGTATGTCTGTTTGTTCTGGATAGTGTCCAAAACTTAGGCTTAAGTTAATGTTTATAACACATAAGTTATCGGATTGTAAAAATATCAATAAAAAATTATTTGAGAAAAAGTTTTACTTAAAAACAGCAAACAAAATCTTTCAAATTTCACTTGGGCAAAGGCGTGGGCACTACGATCTATTCATAAAACTGCAGTATTTTTTTACCTATTTTAAATTATGACATTTTAGTTTTTTCAAACACAAATAAATAAAGATTTTTTTATTACTTTGTGCATCCACTCAATTACTTCATCGCTTTAAATAAAAATAGGTGTGACATTCTAATGTTAATAAGATCCGCCTGGATTAAAAGAAAAAATAATCTCATTAATTCAAAGAAATTGAAAATGTTATGTTTATTACCGCCGGCAAAGTTACGTAAACTAGACTAGTTATTTTCTAGTTTTTGGGTAATTTAAATAATAGGTTGTTTCTGCTGCTGCTCCTAATAAAAGAACAAGTTATCTAAAGAGTATTTCATATTATTCCTAGTGTTTTTATAAATAGGTATATACATAATATCAAACTAACTAAAAGTCATTTGCGCTGGCCTCTATGACTCTATGATATTCTTTATCCCTAACATAAAATCAACTATGACAAAGTAACTACACTATAATAATGAGTATTTATTTTTTTACTAGTGTCGCCCAGCGATCGAAATTCGACCGTAATTTTTATGTGTTTAAAAGAAAATTACATTTCTTTTCATTTCCGTGTACAGTCAACAGCAAAAGTAGATGATCAAAATCAGAAATTCAATATCCGTGACCAGTTATGAGTCCAAAAGTTATCAACTCAATTCGCATCAGAACTAAGAAGTGAAAAAAAAAAAATCAAAACTAGTGAACAGTTATGTGGTGGTGGCTCTGTTATATGGTGTGTCTTATTTTTAATCTATTAGTCCTGGGCTATAATAAATCAATGCAATAGACAACAGACGCACTCAACGCTAATAGTGCGACTAAAGCGCAGCAAGTCAATCTAAGTAGGTAATTCCCTAAAGATAAACACTAAAAAGTTTTATACCGACTACCATAAAGCACTACAAAGTGAAAAATTCAAATCATTTTTGAGGACGACAGGGACGTTAATTGTTGAGGAGTTCTCCTAGTAAGATCCAGGAGAAATGGAGCTTCATGGTGAAGACATCATCATCATTACTAAGCATAAATTACTTAGCAACCATATTAAAGTATCTAATCGAATCGCAACCCGTGAAATACTGAGTAGTTCCGATGCCCATCTGTGGTCTTCATCATCAGTTCTACTTCAGCAAATGGTGCTTACCGAGAGCGAATGCACGAGTTACTATAAAAATACCCAAATCACTATAGGCGTGCCGATAGAGGGTTTTCCTCGATTTCCATGGGATCCTTTCATCAGATTCTGACTTGGTGACAATGAAAGCACATCGAAATATACCTATTCAAACAAAAAAAGAATTTTGCAAATCCGTAAAACATCCATAAAAAAAATATCTATATAAACATCCGAATTGATAACCTCCTCATTTTTCAGAAGTCTGTTATAAATCATGTGAATGAAAAACTTTACTATTTTATTTGTTTTTTTTTTTAAACTTCTGTCAAATGTTCAAAAGTAGCTGATGCGATACAAAATCATAACTTAATTATTGCTTTTGCCCAGTCGGCCACAATATATTAAAACCGGAAGGTAGATTGATATTTTTATCTATCTACTTATATTGACTTGATGCGCTTTTGTCGCTCTATTAGCGTTGAGTGCGTCTGTTATCTATTGCATTGATTTATTATAGCCCAGAACTAATAGATTAAAACTAAGACACATCATATTATCACAGTCTAAAAACATACAGTCGTTCGACGAAGCCGTCTAGACAGGGCAATTGCCGGGTGTGAGGGGCGAAACGCGGGAAAGCCGCTCCCGCACTACGAACAAAACGATGTTCGTAGTGCGGGAGGTATTATTCAAGTCTAACGCGTGTAGAAGTTGCCGGCATTTTTCCATCAAAGGCGTCGTCCTACTGTATTAATATTTATACTGTGATATTATGCAGAGCCACCAACCACATAACTGTTCACTAGTTTTGATTTTTTTTTCACTTCTTAGTTCTGATGCGAATTGAGTTTATGACTTTTGGAGTCAAAACTGATCACGAATATATGGTAGCTGTACTAGTAGTAATAATAAATATTTGGTATAATTCGCAATCACATACTTTTGAATCACTTCGATGCCACACAGTTTTGGCTCGAACTTCAGATTTTGAACATCTACTTTTGCTGCTGACTGTACCTGCGTCAATGTTATGCACCTCTTATTGCAGTCATATTTTTGTTTCACTCCAAAAGGTCACTATGGTCACGTTATAAACTTGATGTTAACCAAATTGCAAAAAGGAAAATAAAATAAATAAGTGTTCAATAAATATTTTATTTTATTTTTAAAATGTCTTAAACTTTTAATATTTCTAACGTAAATGTGTACTTTATAAAGTTTCTGCATTTCACCTTCACATATCCTTTTTCTATGCCAAATTTTACCCTCCTTCTTAAGCACCATTTTCTTGAAATGGGAGTCAATGATTTTGCTTAGCGTATTAGTACAGATATTACTAGCTGCCCTGACAAACTTCGTTTTGCCTTTTTCCATTTTTTTTCTAATAACGTCCTATTGTCAGACGTACTGAAAATAAACACACAATTTCAAAGAAGTTTGGTAACAAACACTGTGACACGAGAATTTTAAATATTACATTAGTAATCTATTCTACACTAATAATACAAAAACAAGGTTGTTATACCAATTTCGAAAACTCGTTATTGGATACCAAAATTATTTCACTAATGGATAGCAGAATGCAGAATGTCACAGGATATGTTGTTTCTTTAACGCAAACGAAGTCAGGAAAAAAGCATATTAAAAAGAGGTAGTGTTTGTACGTTTGGATGAAGGTTGATCTCCGATCCGTAAAAAATCTTTCACCGATGTAAGTTACATAATTGACTAAGGTATATTTTGTTGATTGTAAAAAAATAAATTAAATGTGTGCAAAGTACCCTACATAATAAGCTAGCAGACCGATAGCCTTTGTCTTTAAGTCAAAGATTATGTCATAGCTCACGATTACTGACAAATGCTTGCACTGACTGATCTGGTCTCCTCATTCTGTGTGGTTCTTTCCTCAAAAGACCATCTCAGACACTAATCTGCATGGATCTTACATGATTTGACCAAGATAATGTCTGGACTTTAAAAGAGACTATGACCTCTGAGTTTCTTTCGGTGTTTCTTCTCAGAGTAGTCAAATAGTGAAATACCGATCTCATTTACTAACTAAAAAAGGTGACGTGTAAAAGTGTTTGTAAAACCCTATTTACAAAAATAAATATCATCATCATCATCATCATCATCATCATCATCATCATCATCATCATCATCATAAGTCTACTTACAAACCAATTAAGGGGCCGTGCATAAAATTCGCTCGCTGGAGTTTAGGTAACATCAATGCGATGCTACATTTGTGTGTACAGTTCACGAACACACGCGTAAAGCTCGAGCGTAGTGATCGCTTAAACTGTTTTAATATTATTTTTATATCATATTTTGAGTTTTTAAGTAAATTAAGAAGGTTGAGAAATAAATCTCCGGAATTTTTGTGTATACATATTTGTTTACTATGTTGGTACACATGTTAAAGTACATATTATAAGTTAAAAAATAGTACGAATATATAATAAACTGAAGATTAATATGCAACTTTTAAAATTTCTTAAAAGTGATTCAAACAATAGAAAAAAAAATACTGATTAGTCTTGAAATTTCCGGAAAGTAACGACATTGAATTTTTTTTCCCGTATGTTGTAGTAAAACTTAAAAAAGTGGTTCCCTCACGTGCAAGTTGACTATATACTGGTATTGGTAAGATTTTTAATTTTCAAAATCTATTTCAGTTTCTTGTAACTAAATGATCAAACGTCAGTCTCGCGTCATTTTTTGGAAAACATGTGGGTGAATTTTGGTGATTTTCCATGAATAAGTAATTTATTTCCAAAATTTAATTCCTCAACATGCAAAACAAGGAACTCGTATTTTCAAATCACAAATAGGGTTGTATAAATTCTTCTTCTCTTTCTCACAAATAATGATTAAAGTTGATCAAAATCAGTCGATTTCAGGCACGGCGCCTTAATGTAAAATTATAAGTCATTTTGACGTTTAAGTCTAGTGCGTCGGGGATCAACCCCTGTCCCCAGTAAACCAGCTTAAAGAATTACCTTTAAGCTGGTCACTTAAGACATTGTACCGAATTTCATTGAGGGGAAACAGACGATCAGCTGTCGCCCATTAGTAAATTGTAAATTGTAGGAGAAGTTGATGCGATTATTGGACATTACGCTCTTTTTAATTCTTTACTTTGCCCATAAATAAAACTTGCCATTAAATACAGCTCGTTTACACACACAGACTTTATTATATATTATTAAACGGTTAGTCAAAGGTGTACCTATACGAGTAGAACACTCATATTCCACTAGTTATTTTTTAAGTCCTTTGTACAGACGCCAGTACATCAGCCTACCCCAAACCGTCAATTTTTCCCAATTGAGCATGAATCTTATTGTGTGTAGAATAAAGTTGAAAACCTATCAAAGAAATTTGACACATTGGGGTAGGTTGATGTGCTGGCGTCTGTACTCGTAGTAAGAAGTGAGACTATTACCGTCAACCGGGAAGATATCCAGACTTCGGGCTGCTACTGAGTAAATCCAGATGGTATGACCCAATTTAACTTTATCCAACCCGGGAATTGAACTCAGAACCTCATGCCTGGCAGTATTTTTTATGACCACTAGACCATCGAGGCAGTCAATACCTACCTAAGTCTCCCAAAATGATAACTATTTTTAAATAGTTTGATTCTAGTAGTTTGTATGATTCCATAAACGCACAGAGGGGTGTGTACGTAGAAAAGTAGAGTAAGTATACTCCTTTGGGAGAAAATTAAAAAGTGTCTTAGTCCTTAGGCCATTGGAGACTAGAATCCTGAATTCAACGTTACATTCATGATTGTTGACTTAACTCCTCACCCCGTTAGGGTGTCCCTAGAATCCTTTATTGTGCTCGGAATTCAATGTAGCCTCCTGCCATAAGACCTGCTTTACCGCCTCGTTGAATAATATGCTTTTAATAAATCAGTTATCTTTGCAAAACAAATAACCTCTCAAATGTCATTTATTTTAAATAAATATTAATTGAATACACTTACACCAGTCTGTATCATTTTATATAATATGATTAGCTAATATTACTTATAACCAAAGACATTCAATACCTATAGACCGGACATCACAAACAAAATTTTCGTCCGAAAAAGTGTGTCCTGCCGGACACAAGTCTATGAGTTTTTTTTAGTACGCTCCGCTGCCGCTCCAATATTCATATATTATTCTAGATGGCGTTACTGAGACATGGGATCAAAGTTTTTCTATGACATTTCCTTGACATGCCCGCTCTATAGTCTTTTAAATCTCTTTGCTTATAACAAAAACACGGTGCAAAATTGCGAAGTACAAACACATTTCTAAGTTCACTAATGCGTAATTGAAGATCCTGTCATCTTCATTATGACTAAATTATTAATTGAACATAAATTATCAATTTAATTGATACAACCTCCATTTGTAGCATGCAAATTTTCAGTTGATAACATATTAACATGTTGTTTTTATCGCTTATGGCATAGACATCCTCGGAGCACACGCATAATCATAATCGTATTCCTTGGTATTTACCTAAAGGCTAGGCTGGTGATGATTCCACGATGTTTACCTAAGCTACTTAGTAAGCAGTTTAGAATTGAATTTATAGAATCTAGCACTTAGGATTTACGTATGCAACTAGTTGCTTAACCTCAAAATCTATTTTTGGGGCTCGTATTTTAATGTGGTATAAGTTGAGCTCACGATGGCTGGCGCATACATGCTGCTTACCCAAATTGTTTCTGGCACTTTCCTCAACAGGCTAAACCGGACACTGTTCTGCATGGTTTTTTACACGAAAATTTTGATAATAATTTAAATGTCTGGACTTAAAAAGAGACGATGATCTCCGATTTTGTTTGGGCTTTTCTTCTCAGAGGTAGTCAGTTAGGAAATGCTGACTTCAACTAGCTTTAAAGGAAAAAAATGACGTGTTTAAGTGACTTCCATATCCCTGCATACTTGCATAATAAAATAATAATTATCATTAATTTCATTTCATTTCAGTGAGTTTTAACCGACTTGAAAAAGGAGGAGGTTCTCAATTCGGTTGTTTTTTTTTAGGGTTCTTCTTTAGCAATTACTAACCGATTTCAATGATTCTTTTAAGTTTAAAAGACCATTATTTAGTGCTACTTACAAACGAAGAAACTAAAAATTGCAAAATAAAAAAATAAAAAAAATGCTTGGCTGGTCCGTGAATGACTGACAATTTATTACATATCCTAGACCCCTCCGTGCCTCGGAATGTACAGAGGCCAGGACATCAAGCTACCCCAATGTGTCTAATTTCTTTGATAGTTTTATAACTTT
Source organism: Euplexia lucipara (assembly GCA_921972225.1). Classification (NCBI taxonomy): domain Eukaryota; kingdom Metazoa; phylum Arthropoda; class Insecta; order Lepidoptera; family Noctuidae; genus Euplexia; species Euplexia lucipara. Next base: position 12,445,536 of record OV179144.1, read on the forward strand.
ACGGAACAAGCCCCCCTAGCCAAGTTACAAACGATTCGTATCTATTCTCTTTCTACAATCGAGAACGCCTCAAATCCCTTTGTTTTGACCACGTGACTTATCACCTTTCGCTAAGTCACGTGGTCAAAACAAAGGGATTTGAGGCGTTCTCGATTGTAGAAAGAGAATAGATACGAATCGTTCGTAACTTGGCTAGGGGGGCAAGGTTCATGTTCAATTGGAAAAATTTGACAGTTTGGGAAAGCTTGATGTGCTGGTCTGTACATTAAGTCATTGGTTCCGTCTGTCATTTACAGATCTTTGACAGTCGTTAGGAGTAGCCAGAACCCTGATGGTCTGATAACTATACTCACCAAGGAGTATCATGTTACTTGTTCACTGAGCTCTGAGGTCAGATTGGCAGTTGCTCCATCTAAAATACCAGTATTCATACATCCGGTTATATTGGAAGCCAACGACAGCATAGTTGGGAGAAGCTAAGCAAAAGTTGTTCGACATTTCAAATAAAAAATCGACATTTCTAATAACGTGCCTTATTATAAAAATATCAAATTCATAATTTTAAAAGTAACTATCAATTTGATATATATACTAATATATATATATCAAATTGATATTATTATATTTAGCTGTCCTCGATTGTCACAACAGTGACCCTTTCAAACAGAGTAAAATGATCTAAGTAGGTACATTGAGTTCAATCTTGATCCAAAACTTTTTTTTGCATATTATATGTAGGTACTGGCTTCACAATTCACTTTAAACATTGGCAGAGTAGGAAACCGTTTCTTTTTGCCTGTTTAAAAAAATACTCGTACAATAGAAATAGTATAATAATAATGGTGCTATTTTGAATAGAGAAAATAGTTGTGGTTATGAAAAACTTTCACACCACAAAACGCAGCTAGTGACGATTTACAAAATATATGGAAACGCGTTTTATAGCCCGTGTGAGCCTGTGTGCGGCCACCCTAATTAATCCTTAAAAACCGTAAGAGCACTATGTGGTTAATGGAATGATTGCTCAAAAATATTCGTAGGCGGTTAAACACATAGATAACTTCAATATAGTGTCCAATCAAATATCTTTTTTTTTTCTCTGAATAGGTCTATAAAATTTGTGCATACCCTTTAAATGTGCATATATACGTACGACGTAAATAATTAATAAAATAATTATTTATAAAATATCCTCATTGCAGACTGAACATTATCAGGTCAACATTGAGCAGTTTAAATATTAAGATTTTTGCTTTGATAATATAATGCAATTCTGCAAATGTTTTGTTTATAAAACATTATGTTGTTTTTGTCAACAATAAAAGAAACATGTCGTTGTTGGGAACAAGAATTACTGAGAGAGTACGAACCAAAAAACAGACTCCTACTTTAATTATATCAGCAAAGCTATGTTAGGTGATGAGGAACAAAATATTATGCAGGCATTCAAAATAATACGATGAATCTAACTGGGTACTTAGGATAAAATAAATAGCAGTAATGAGATTGGAGAGATATTCTTAATTAACGGAGTGAAAACCTTAGTGTTTAAACGTTCTAATAAAAATATGTCAACTGCGAAATCTATAGGTATTTATTTTCTTTTTTACTTTGTTAGATGATGCTTACCTCAGCAAATCAATGAATACCATCCCACAAAATAACTTATAATCAACAAGAAAACTAAGAATTAAAATGTCTTAAAAATGTCTTAATGTACCTACCTAAGTAATTTGATTTCCGCAGAATGTCATTAAGCCAAACTAAAATTTTTGTTGTCTTAATTCAATTTATTGATTGAAATTTAGAAAGAAGCAAGTATAAATAAATAATGAACAAAACACTGGTTTGTATTTACTTAGCCGAAGTATAATAAAATTTCATTTGAAGTTGAAGTGTCGTAAGATGGCCGTGTCCCTTTGATAGTGATATATCTTGGCATTTCTTTATTTAGTAGAAACATTTAAGATCAAAATTTAAACCTCCTATTTTCATTTATCAAATAAATACGTTTGCAGCTGGGTCAAAGTTCACAGTACTTGAAGAGTATTTTTTATTTGTCGTCAACACTCTTTGTAGGTAATAACTAATTAAATATTTACATAAAATGAGTTATAACTAGGTGATTTGTAATCTATATAATTCTAATTAGAATTATGTTTCTTGTTTACGTCATTCTATTAGTATAAATTTGGATCATGACTTAAGAAATAAATCAGGTTATTTTAATAGAGCTAGCTGGGTTGATGTTATTGGACAGTGATATTTTATTGGCCTGTTAACCCCGCCAACGCACCGATGGGACTTTATGGCCCGCGACATAAATAAGTGTATTTCTCAGAAATATTGTGAGAGATCTGCGCTTTTCAGTAGCTTGTTTTAGCAAGCCTTTTATTCATTTCTCACCATCAGTCGTGTTGCACGTGAGTCGAAGAATAGACGCAACCAAAAAAAACATTATGTAGAGATGTAATGATCCAACCATGCACTCGATGTCGTAATTCCATGCATGTTTACAGCTTTAACAAAACAGTTTTTAAACTATTATTTTTATTGTGATTGTAGCGAAATTCTCAAGAAGTCTCAACTTTAGGAGGTTACATTTTATAAACTTATCAATACGTATTACGTGTTGATAAATTTATTTACTAATTTTAATTTTATAAAGTCTCACTTAAACAAAAATCATTATTTCATCAAATACGTTTTAAAGTTTGTCGTAATTTTATTTATAGATGTTTCATTTTTTATGGGGCTCCGTCCATTACCTGTACCTTTTAGCGAAGCTGCGAAACTTACCCCTGAATAGAATAAAAAACATTTTTTTCATAATATCAAATGGTTTTTAAGTAAAAAATAAAATTAACAATGTTTTGACAATAAAATTGTCCTAAGAGTTAAGGCCTATTCAAACCTGAGCGATATTCGCTGCCGCTGTGGGTAGAGGTACCGCGCGGGTTTCGCTCAGGTATTTAGTATCAATTTCGCTACCGTCTGCCGCAGACGGTAGCGAATACCGCTTAGGTCTGAACAGTAATATTACCGCATACCCACTGGGTTTTCTCTGCCGCAGACGGTAGCGAATACCGCTTAGGTCTGAAAAGGCCTTTACGACAGCCATGAGACGTTGTAAAGATGACGTTTACTTAACCTAGAACTAGGTTATTTTGAATTCGTTCAGAAACACACTTCAAAAATGGAGACTAAAGATTTTTGTAGCGATGAAATCGTCACACTTAATTATGTTCACTCAAAATACGTACAAGAGAATACTAGTAATTTACTTTTAACACTAGAATTTCTTCTAGTGTTACACACATTTTTTAATTCTTTTCTACGTAACATTGATTTGATGCGACATGATTTCAAAACGAATGAAGTAGCAATCAAAAGAGACGCCAATGTGAATAAAACAAGGCAATAATTGAAAAACTATTAGTTTTGATACACAACAAATCAGACTTAAATTCACCAGACAATATTTTTCCCCAATTTGTGTTATTTTTTCCTCTTTTTCGATAACAGTACATCTGATGGCCGAAAATGAAACATCTCTCCCTTATTGGGGTAAAATATTTGAATGCATACCATGACCTAGAACTAAGTAATCCATTTACTAATTTTCAAAATGATTTAATTCAGATAAATTTGATGCAAAAACTTCTGGTTTTTTGCCCTTGGATTTTTGAAAAGATTTATATTTTCCTGAGATAGTTGTAAAAACTACCGTTCTGTTTAACGTTTCCGTGAGGGTATTTGGGATATTAAATTCAGTAGCTTTTCGACTTGTGAATAAGATTAAATACATTGAGACTTATGAGATTAACTTGACAATAGATAAATGTATACTAATATTATAAAGAGGAACAGATTGTTTGTTTGTTTGCATCGAATAGGCTCCGATCCTACTAGACCGATTTGTAAAATTCTTTTACCGTTGGGAAGCTTCATCATCCCCGGGTGACATAGGCTACTTTTTATCCCTATATTCCCATGGGAACGGGAACTACGCGGGTGATACCGCGTGACGTCTGCTAGTAATTTATAAATAAAGCGAGATTGGCGAAGGGATTAAATTCTTACCGACTGGTAACCACACCGGGGTTCTCTCACGGTCTTCTTTTTCTACTATCAGGGGCTGCGTGAGCAAAAGTGTTTTCCGCTGCCCCAGACTAATCATGCTCATCCTTTTTATTGGGTTCGGGGTTAAAAATCCTTATGTATTTTCTCCGCCCCGAGGAGGGCGGGGGATTCTGTCAGACTCTTACTGCCTAAAAACTACTGCGTTATTCTAACCCAACCAGATGCTGGGTGTATAAATCTGCTATAAAAAATGGGCTGAAGCAGGTTAAATACCTTACAAAATAATAATATTCGATTAATTATTAAAATGTATTTTTATTAATTATCAATATACTTGCTTACGTAAGACATAAATCATAGCTCTACCATTAGATTAAAACGAACAATTTTGGGGGAAAATGTCAACATTAGGGGGTCGCATGGTCCGTCGACGTCTCTTCCACCCTGTACATAATGATAAAATTATCAGATCTTTTAACTGTCCAAATCTGCCTTGAACTTTTGATTTATTCAAAAACATTTGACTAGAAGTGATTAATTAATTTAATGGTGCGAAAAAATTTAATAGTGAATATTAAACAATTAAATAAAACATATTATTGAGGAGAAAAGCCTCATTTAAAAATGTAGGATAAAAAAGATATTTCAACAAGCGGTTACCACAGACATTATTCATCGTAACACAACGCAAACGTACTGCTTCCAATTGAGCATCTCATCCATGCACTGTACACACAAAAAATACCAATAACATCGGTCCAGCCGTTTAGGAGTTTAGTGTCATACACACGTACAATTGAATCATCCACACTAACAAATTACCTCCATCGTAAGATATACTTGTTAATATATGTAACGAAAAAAATACAATAAACTGGATGACAGGTACGAATATCATTAGTTGCTTATTTATTAATTAGTAGCTATTAATAAGTAGCTACGAGGTGAATGGTCTATTAAAATATGGAAATAAATTATCATAAATTGTTCACCTTTTGCACTTTCTTCATTGTTTAGGGTTCCGTAGCCAAATAGAAAAAGGAACCCATATAATTACGACCTGTTCGTCCGTCTGTACAGAGTATAATCGCCAATAAAGATCACAAATCGTTCACTTACGTATGAGATAATATAATGTAGATCTTACAATTTAATTATTAAAAACTGACTCCGTGAGTCTCGATGATATAAAGGATGAAAGAGTGTATACTCCACATGTACGTAGTGTTCTAGAGCGATCAAGAACATTCCTTACTAAATTTTAGACACAAGCTTACATTTTTACTTATGAGATATTTGTGAATAAACCGTTTTCTATTTAAAGCTGGTCGTTCCACTAAAACCCCCAAGACCAGTCTCCCAGGAGACTAGAAACCGCCACAATAGCGGTCTTTTTTTTCTGTTTTTACTCGTTTTTAACCGACTTCAAAATAAGGAGGAGGTTCTCAATTCGGTTGTATGTTTTTTTTTTTTTTTCTTTAGGGTTTGTTACCTCAGTACTCCGTCATTTATGGACCGATTTTTAAAATTCTTCTTTTATTTGATAGGGTATATGAACGGATTGGTCCCATTTGTATCAAAAGTCATATCTGATGAGGGATCTTCGAGGAATTGAGGGAACTCCTCAAAAAATATAGGCACACATGCACCGATTTCAACATTTTTAGTAACAAATCAAGCATTTTCATTTAGAAAGTAACATTTGGTGAAGAAAAACTGATGAAGAAGACAGGCAACGGAACTCTTCAACGCATAACAGCAAATTATTCGCAATTGCTATACTCAGATATCTATGCTGAGCTTTTGTGTTTCCATAACAGAACATTACGCCTGTCTATTTTAAAAGGGGCCCGGCAGAGATGTGCAGATTAATGTTTAGAAAGAACTACTTTTGCAATTGTTAACCGATTTCAATAATTCTTTCAAGTTTTGAAAGACTTTTTACATACAAAGAAACTAAAAATTACAAAATAAAAACTTTTTTACAAAAAAAACAACCGACTTCTTAAAAAAACACTAACAGGTGAAAAATAACTCCAGTTTCGGAAGTCGGTGGCCAATGAACGAAACAAAACCACCAAAGCCACAGACTTCCGAAACTGGAGTTATTTTTCACCTGTTAGTGTTTTTCAATTAAATCTGTTCAAAATGTTATGAATCCCAAATTTAAAATTCAATGTTATGTAAATAGTTATGTAGGTGCGGCTCACGTGATTGTGGTTTTAAATCCACAGATCTTGCTTTTAATTTAAATTACTGGCTATGAAGCCAGGTACAAAATTTGGTTATAAACAAAAATTAAACAAGATAGACAACAAACATAGTTTTGCAGCTTATAAAATCAGTAGATATTGCGAGTTTTTAAATATTCTTCCCGACTACGAAACCCTTTACTATGCAAGGCAAAACACGCACTTGGGTGTTTTTTTGTCAATATGTTTTTAAATTAGGTTCTTGGGTCAAGAAATCGCATCTAATATAGGTAATTGATTAGTTCATTGCCCCTGATTTTCGAAATATTATGCGTAGATGTCATCGGCAATGCAATTGCACCTCGAAACTTGAAATAAAGATTATTGTACATAATTCTTATAAAAATAGTTCGAAAGCTTCTAACCAAGCGCGGATCCACCATTGTGGGCATTGTGGGCATGCCCTCAACCCTTATTAAGGTCAGACAGAAAAAATGATTGTGCAGATCATCCCAACATTTGGCTTGGTTGGGAATCGAACCCCCGACCTACAAGTCAGAAAAATGACTACTTTATGTGTGGATGATGATATACCAATCGAGTTATATTATTACCTCCTACTAGTATTACTTCAAATTCTATTAGGTACTTACTATAGAATTGTATGTAATATAGAGACACGCTGAGCAGTAGTTCAGTTTGAAATTATGCATTTTATGTCTTTCAAAGTTAATGTATTTCAGTAAGATAGTTAGGTTTCGTGGGATTTCGGACCCCTCTTCCGGCGGCTGGCGCCCAAGTTGTTGGGCCTCGATCTGGGCGGCTGGCCTGACGGCCGGCAGCATCGCAGTCCTGCGGAGACCGCAGAGATCGATGGCCGTCAGAGACATTATTATCTCCTACGAGGCGGCCGGAGTACCGGCCGGATCCCCGCCCTGGAACCTGGAGGCAAAAGTACTTGCGTCTCTGTACCGGTGGTGGTGCGAGGAAATGCGAGTGCATGGCGAGCGACGGGAGCGGTCGCAGGAGTATCTTCTGAACACGGGGTGGTTTTTAGTCAGTAAGAGACTGACAGACCCCTTCGCCCTCCCCGGGGCGGAGGACTTCCATAAGTAATTTCCACCCCAAAAAAGAAAAAAGTTGTTGGGTTTGCTACATTGGGTAGGTATGTTTACTTAGGTTAGGTTAAATGTATATATGATGTCATTCTCATTTTATCTAACACAAAAGGTTTAAAGAGCACATTAAAGACTCGCTAAATAAAAAGTAGTACTCGTAGTTATTATTGTTTTGGATTTATTTTTTGTCTTCTTATTAAAAGTATGTTAAAAGTATATATAAACGAGTATCTCTAATATATATTAAAATGACAAAATCCGTGGCAATGTTTAAAATGTTCGATTTTTTAAATTGTAAGGGCACCTTAGTAGGTACATGGCGCCACGAAAAAAAGTATGTGTAAATTTGCCACAACTCTGTTTTTATGAAAAAATATCCGCCATATTGTTTATTACCGTACAGACAGCAGAAAAATGAAACAATAAAGAATAAAACGTTATTTCTTTTCTTTTTCATAATCACAGAAAGTCACATAAAAATCACAGTTTTACTTACAGCTAAAATATACGCTAATATTGCCTGGTTATAATATGTATTGTACCTACCTCATAAACTATGAATCCCCGCAACTTAAAAAAAATGTAAAAAGTTTTCTGTTTATGAGCACTATCTCTATCTTCTCTTTTGCGTTCGGCAAATTGGACGACATCTTGATATCAACCAAAATTCCACACTGCCTGAAGACCCATCTCTATGTATGGTCAGTGTGTTCTGTCAACCATGAAACACGGTGCCGAGACATGGACACTCACACAGGACGTTGTATACAGACTCAGAGTAGCACAGAGCGCCATGGAGCGTTCCATGCTCAGCATCAATATACGAGTTCCAAACTTCGAAAATGAGATTTCCAATGTCATCGATATTGGAAATCGCAATATGGAGCTCAAATGAAGTTGGGCAGGACACCTAGCTATGATGGCCTAGATTAATTATAGGCGTCGACCTTCTGTTCATTTCTGGTACCCTGGTACTATTCAAAACAACAGTCATAACTCAATTTAAAGAACCTGTATGTCTCTATAACATAATTGACTACAATTTGCGTAACACTTAGTTCCAGTTAATTTATGTTTGCCTGGTAAAAAATTTAGACAGTCGATATAAAACTGTCTATCGCGATATATTTGATTAATCTATCAAACCCCTCGCTCTCTAATTTTAATCATGGTTGCGCTTCGCGGACTAAAAATATATATATATTTTTTTTTTGTTTGCGCAACTAACGGTTGCGCTTCGCGGAATAATATAGTTGCGCTTCGATGATTGCGCTTAGAAAAGGTGGCGCTTCCAGGAATACCCCCAAGAAACGGCAGGAGAAGTGTAGGCCGTCCTCTGCGAGATGGACGGACGACATTGTTGCCATTGCGGGAGTACCTATACCGTGGATGAGACTGGCACAGGGACGTGGAAATTAGTACCTAAAAAGAGAGGAGTATAGCAGGCTTACGGCGAAGTAGTAGTGGGTGAAGTCAGGCTGTGAATGATGATAATGCATGTGCAGGAGCGCAGAAGAGAAAAGCAAAATTATAGAAATCATTTTCATTTCGAGCGCCAAAAATAAATAACTTTGTTTTCTATCAGTACTTTACGCAAAATATATAGTAGTATGCAGACTTGTGACGAATAATTTACACATACTTTTTATTTATTTTTTTAACTAAATGGCACCGGCATTGCCAAAATGACTAATCCCTGAAAAGAAATTCTGAAAGAAACAAAGGGGTCATGGTCTCTTTTAAATTCCAGACATAAAATTGTGTAAATTAAATTATGCGAGTCTAACGATGCTGGGTAAAGTCTGGGGGCTTCCCAGACTTTACCGCTAGTGCTTAAGAAAGTATCAATTCAGCTTTGAGTGACCTGTGTCGATACATACTGTGGTAGAATTTATTATAAATAAATACAAAACATAACGCCCGTAATCCCCTAAGAGTTAGGCAGATGAAGTATTATGAAAAAAATGCTACTGGCATATTGATCACGTGTTAATACAATTTTGGAATCTAAAACCTTTATTTAATTTGTCCAATCCATAAAGAGTCCTATTCATATGCTCTTTTACGATAGAGTATCATAACTATCAGTATTTATTTTTTTTGGCCAAGATTTACCACCTTTCACCAATAATAAAAAATATGTTTTTAGCTTCTGAAATTTCACTTGTTAAAATAGAGTGTGTAATCGTAAAGCATACAATTTTATAACCTTTTATACCCTTTTAAAGAAAGTGTGTGTGTGTGCTTGAAATAAAATGATGATTTTATAATATTACAATATACTAAAATGTTGTTGTTAGTATACTGGATTTTTTTTAACGATTTGGTATCTTACGGTATGGCGGGCACTTCGGCACGCTTGGAAACGCTTGCACATAATAGAGATATACGTACAAGAGTGGCGACAAATACAACTAATTATTCAACATTATTATCATTAATTCCTAATACATGGTTTGATTTATTACACGTTATCCATCATTAATACCTATAAGTCAATTCCATCCAAAATTTCTTGCTCCGTAAAAAAACCTTAGCAAGTAACACAACAAACAGGAGGTAATTGTACAAATGGCGATCAGTCTCAAATGAATTAAAGCACAAATTGATGGCACAGTACGTTTATTAAGATCAAAATAATCTGCTGCAATTTAACATTAACATGTTTATATTAATGTAGGAAGTCTCTGTAATCATATCGCTGTTACATTCAGCGAGCACTGTTGTTAAGGAAGTCAAGGATTATTAGTTCTGGACGACGTTTTGACTGCGGGCAGCGTTGAATGCGATGGAGCGGCGGATTGCCTCAGGGATCTCTGGTTCCACGGGAAGGTGGTCACCCTGGAACAATAGACGTACAATTATAAATCTGCCTAGAACAATGTATTCATTATTATATTCATCACTAGCGTGCGTCACACGGTTTCACCCGCGTACTACCCGTTCCTGTAAGAATACAGGGATAAAATATAGCCTATGTCACGCGGGGACAGTGTAGCTTCCCAACGGTGAAAGATTTTTTTAAATCGGACCAGTTATTTTCAAGTTTATTTGTCACATACAAAAAACATGTCTTTTCTCTTTATCATATTAGTGTAGAAATAGTACCACTTCACTTAAGCACTAAGTGACAGTGCCCTAAACTCTTATTCTTCTCTCTCTGGAGAAGAGGCTTGAGCTTCAGCATTGCAAACACTACAAGCTGATTGTGATGTTACCTCTTGTTTTTTCACTAAGACAGTATCAGTTCCTGATCCTATCTTACTAAGCATTACCTTAAAGGAGCGAATTACTTCGATTTTTTTGTCAAATCAGTAGATATACTAGTTTATGATCCCGGCTCTACTTGAATCACGGTATTTTGAATAAAATTTACAAATAAAATTTTTAAATATGGTGACTGGTTATTAGTGACCGATACTTAAACACGTGATTGTACTCATGAATACGAACAACTTTCCCAAAAAAACTTATTTCATACTCATTAACTTTCAATTAATTCAATTACGTCAGTACTGCACAACGGGAGCGGTGGGGGTGGCGGGGGTGCTTGTGACGCTACTACTACTAGTAGATTTTGCCCTTCCCGAGGTCAGACCATCAGCTGATAGATCGTGCCGATTCGTGCCTACTGTGATCGATTACAGGCGCGCGCGCGGATATTTAAAACAGCGTTTTTGTTCTTTTATTGTGTTATAAGTTATTGTGTATAAAAAAAGTTTCTTTGGGAAAGTTTATTGAAATCATGAATACAATCACATGTTTAAGTATCGGTCACTAATTACCAGTCACCCTATATAAAATGAAGCCTTAATTTCTCATACTTTTTTAGTTTAGTTGATAACACCATTATTAAATAAATTTTGTAAAGAATAATAATACCGAAGTTCTTGGAATGAAACCTTGTATTACAATTAAATACCTAAAATAGGTATATCAATTCAATGTTTCGTTCCCCAAGTTTGGTAAAAAAATGTTCGTGTTATACCTGAGCACGGAAGCCGTTCTCGTCAGCGGTGTATGTGACTAGCACGGGAGTACCGTCGGGGGAGATGTACCTGTACGAACCCTGGGATACCTGTTAAAAAAAATAATATGTATATTGTTAGCAGTGTAAAAATGTGAACTCATAAATGATACTATTTGTATACTCCAAATGATGCGAACATTAATGTCCAAGCTTGCTGCTGTAGCACAGATCAACAATAAGTTTTCATAATACATAGTCAATATGGTCATGATTTTCAATTTAGTCGTAGTCTAGTCATCATCAGACTAGCTTCACGTTCTCATAAGGATTGTGAATGGATGTCGATGGAACATAACAATAATTGGTTCAGAACAATGAAATATACTCACGAGAACAACGGAATCTCCGATCTTCTTGAGGGAACCCACAGCCTCGGCGACAATGTTGTTGGCGGTCTCGTAGCTGGAAGAAGTAGAATTATTGTAATAACATCGTATTAACACTACCTTGAGTTAACGTCATGTTGCTTTTGTCAACACTGAGCAGCCTTTTGTACATAAAAGTAAACTCGAAAAAAATTAGGCTCTTTGAAGAATACTTCATAATCCAAATAGAACTAATTTGTATTCAATAAAAAATATACTTACGCGTAGTCGAAACCATCGGGGCGAACTTCAGATTTGGCGCTGAGGATTTCAGCTTGGCCGTCCTCGGAGAAAGTGTTTTTGACCTGCTTAGAGGCCTGGAGGGTGGTAGAGGCTACTGGGTCTACCACGGGAGCGGAGACCACTACCGCGGCTTCAGCGACTCTGGCTGCTGGGGGAACAACAGCGGATCCGAAACCCTGGTACTTTTTTTGTTTGTTATTACCGAAGGAACCGTAGCTGGCCGCGCTGGCAGCGCACACGCACAAAGCAAGAACCTGCGGAATATATTTAACTTATTAAGGTCTAATATACATCTCATAATCGATCTATGTACAAAGAAAACGATGATTTTTATCGAATGATTAAAGTTAACGTTGTAATTTATATAATCTCACCAAGAATTTCATTTTTGCTGAGGTCTGTACGAGTGTCAGAAACAAACAGGTACCATCCCAATAAATTTCTATCCTTTTATATAAAATAGAAGTTATCAAAAAACTGCTCCTAGCATTTTAAGGGTAATGACACGTAAAAGTGACCTTGAATTAAACATGATTCTCGATGTCAAGCCGAATATTATTAAGACTGGATCTATTATGAAATCGTTTAAATATAGAAGACCATTATTTAAAAACCAAACAGTCATATGTATTTTCTTATTTACTATGAAGTGGTTCCGTGTATTTAAGCTATGGAGTTTAAATGGAGCTGCAGTTAAAACCGATTAAAAAGGTGTGTTGATAAAACCTCAATAAAATAAAAATCAAATGCCGCATGTATGGACGATAATCACTTTACTACGCTGATTTTTACTTTTTAACCGACTTCAAAAAAGGAGGAGGTTCTATGTTCGTGTGTATGTATTTTTTTTTTATTTAAGTTACCTGATTTTTCCCCCATTTGTAGACCGATTCTCAAAATTCTTTATTTTCGGAAGTCGGTGGCCCATCATGAATAAGACAAAACCACCAAAGCCGCAGACTTCCTAATTTAGAGTTATTTTACGCCGGTTAGTGTTTTTTTTGAAGTCGGTTTTATTTTTTGCAAAAATGTTTTTTGTTCGTAATTGTCTGGACAAGGTTTGTATGAAACCATTTAAATGATTTTCATTTCAGTTTGTCGTCATATCAATTAAAGTCACCTTTTAGGAATAACTTCTGCATATACTTTCATAAGAAAAAGCAACTATTTTGACATCACAATCTAATACATACATTTTATTTACAATCTGTCACTTAAACGTACACACACTTATTTGTCATCATCTGTCTAGCAATTTACCAATTACACTCGGTTACAAAAATAACGGGTCAGTCACATAAACCCGAATATCTCCCGAACTACGTATGCCATCCTAATGAAACAAAGACTGTTCAATTGAGAATTTAATTATACAGATAAAAAATAAAATAAAACTTAGTTGCACCCACAATATTAATCTCTAAATTAAAAAAAAACTAAAGTAGTCATATTTTTCTGAAGACTAAATTTTTTTATGATTGTTTTTTTGCTGTTTTTCATCACTTTCTTCATTTAATACTTTGTATTGCCTCCACGTGCTCTTCTGACAGCTTCCAGGCCATTAGGCATGCTGTACACCAAATTTCGGAGCCGGTTCTGAGGAATACCTTCCCATTCCTCCACCAGTGCTTGTTTGAGCTCGGGAAGCGTGATTGGTGGGGGGTTTCGACCTTTCACGCATCTATGAAGCTCGTCCCAGGCGTGCTCGATGGGGTTTAAGTCCGGACTAAGCGCTGGCCACTGCATGAGTTCGATACCAACCTCTCCCCCTATATGTTCTATATTTTCTTGACAACATATGTACTATTGTATATTAAAATTTTCCGCATCTATTCAATTTCACCCTGTATAGGTACTCATATCAATATCTACATAATAAAACCGTAGAAAAGTCCTTTTAATACGTTTAGAAGTAAACAACAGAATCTGTGTCTAGCATCTTGAATTTTGAATGTTTAGCTGTTTGTCTGTTGAGTTATGTTTGCATCACCTTAATGTACAAAACAAATACATATACTTTACTTTTATATATTACAATGAGCGTAACTTTAAGTGTTAGGTACTTACTTAGTTTTTGTTCCATCTCATTCATTTTCTCTCTATCAAAAGATTATTATGAACTTAATTAATCTAACGTGTTCGCGAAATATAAAATATACACACGCAATAATAATTGAGATACCCAATTTAGAACTAATGTTGACAGTTGTCGATAGCTGACGTTATGCATAACAGTTGAACTCCGTGTATGCCGTTGTGCTTCTGACGTAATTTTCTGAATGGCGGTGATTCTCCGGAGAAAAATGTCTATCGCCCATGTTTGAAAACAGATTTGAGTTAGGTGAGGTGTCAACCCAAAACTTATCGCTGCCGGCCGTGGTCGAGAATATGGTCGGCAACGTTGAGTCCTGGGACATCACCATCACATCCTTCTGTGAAACGGAAAAGAAGAGGGATATGACTTCCACTCAACCGGCCCGCAGCAGACGTACCGGGCGCAAGCGGAGGGCGAGCAACGCCCTCTTCATTGCAAAAATGGGTTCAGGGCGACTGGAGTATCTTCGGTTTCCGTGACCCCCGGCGCAGGTGTGAGAAGGAGCACAGGGTAGTTTTTAGCCAGTAAAAGTCTGACAGACCCAAAAAAAAGTTATATGTAGGTATGTATACATGTTGTCATTCTAATTCTATCTAACAGAAAAGATTCAAAAAGCACATTAGAGACACGCTAAATAAAAAGATGTAGTAATGTTATTATGATTCTGGATCGTATAGGCGGAAATGATATCGATGTATACGGGTAGACGACACATATAAATGTTTTATGGTAGCTGAAAGAGTGAAATTTCCGATGTATTTGAAGGTAGAAATAAAAAACATTAAAAATGCACCACTCAAATACAATGGAATATTTATTCACACGCAATCACTGCATTTTAATTATTTTCATAGTGTATCGGACAGGTATCGGACATCTTTAAGTGAAAGTTGAACGTAAACCTGTCTGTGCGTTTGTAAAAACCTGGCTTGCACTGTGTTGTCAACACAGTAGGCATATCTTTTTTCTGGAAAATTCTTTAATATGTCTCCACATAAGATAAAAAATAGGTAGTCAATTTTTAATTGCATAACTGATAGCTTGTAAGATTTATGATTTTCATTCCGAAATTAAAGAAAAATTGCATGCCAGTCAGGAATTTTCGACACAGCATAGACCTGAACACTAAATTCACCAACCTTAAAGGTATACTCAGACTTAAGAATTCTGACTATGAATAAGAGTTGTCACCGATTGCTTATTGAAATTGTTTGCCAAAATAAAATTCCAGGCGGACACAGACAGGAGTAGAACTAGTGTCAAAATAAGTTTACAGTGGAACACTTAAACTACCGATCTTCAAATTTATTATTTCAAATTTATTTGTAAGAAATACAAAGTGAAATAATTAATGGGCAGAGCTAGCCTGTCGACAACATTGTGTGCATTTGCATCGAAAATATACCTTTGAATTAATATTGAATTCCAACGCACTTACGTGATGCTAAGACCACGGTAATTTTTTTTTAACAATTACCGCGCGATGTTTTCACTAAAAATAAGCTCAAGACAAGTAGGATATATTGTGCTGTTTTTGGTTGCATGAATTCATCAATAACGCATCAAGCGACAATTTTTTTTAGATATCCTGGAAACTCTGAAAGGTCAGATAATGTGTGTCAAACATAAACATGGTTTTTAAATTAAGTCTGCCAATCAAAACACAATACGCATTTTTATTGAACACTTCCTATTCAATTCACGAAGTATTTTATTTGTTTATATTTAATAAGTACCTATATTTATAATCACAAAAGTAAATGGAAACACAAAGTAGGCAAATGTTATTAAAATGCTGGAGGCGGGCCGCCCTATCGCATGTTTACGTACCGCGCGGCTGTAGGCATTTATTTCTAAGATACGGCCGAGTTACAATACTGTATGATAATATTACCATTATATAGGTTAACTAGCTGCTGCCCGCGACGTCGTCTGCGTGAAGGTTCTACTGAACCAAAAATCCCTAAGATGCCATTGTCGCTATAGAATTATAAGTAAATCTATCTACACCCGCTGCCCTGAGTATCGGCTCCTGCGACTTATTGATTGTCATCACTAAGCAAACACTCACGGGGAACTGTACGCGCTCGAACTGGATCGGGAAGCTATGAAGTATAAGGGGAATGCGTTTTATAAATACTGCCTCGCCGACGCCACAACTCGTAAGAAATTCCACCTCAATGGTGTCTGTGGAGCGAGATGACTTTAAGGCGGTACCGTTACACAACTTTGGAGGAGATTTGTTCCTAAAAAGCACAATCGGGACGCCGACCTTCAGCTTGATGGTATGCGCTGGAAGTCCACTTGCTGACAGGGAGTTCAAAAATTCCACGGGATAATGTGTGGCGTCATCTTGCTCGACAACAGTGCTTATCGACGTGTAGACCACTTCATTCCCCTAAATGCCCGAGAGAATGCATTCGTTAATTGCTGCAGCATGATCATTTTTGGGCGCCAAAATGGCCCTCTCACACGAATTCTGCTGGTGCGGTATACGACTGATGGGGGTACACACAGCGAATGAGTTCTTCTAAGCTAGACACCACTCTACCGAGAGACTCTGAAAGCACCGCCTGTCTACTTCTCTCTTCTGGTAGAGTGCCTTTGCCAAGACTTAGAAGGACGTGTAATGCCGCCGAGCCAAGCTCTCATATTAATGGTCAAGCGCAGCGTACGAACTTGTGACCACAACGCAGATCGTTTCAACGAAGCATTCACCTTGTCAGCCCTCGATCCCCGCGTCACCTCGGGAAGCGTTTGCCTGAAATCGCCACTGAACAGAACTGTGATACTACCCATCAAATGTTCGTTCCTGCAGATGTCCTGCAGGGTTCTGTCTACGGCCTCAACTGCCTTCCTTTTGGCCATCATACACTCATCCCATATGATACGATCCGAACACTGCTCAAGATTTTGAGGGTTTTGTTGGAACTTGAATTTGTCAAAACGAACTATACGATACAACTTTTATGAAGAAAATGCACATTACCATCTATGAATTTTAAGAATAACTAACAACTAACCTCGCCAACACGATCAAAATTTAAACTAATTTTCAAAAAGTGTTAATGTGAAACTAGATTTGATTTTTATGAATTCTCATAGATGGCGCTGATTCCAAATTGTCTTTATACTACTAACATTCATGGAACTATGTTTCTCTGCCAAAGCTACTTAAATGGCGCAGTTTTTATAGTGTAAAGCTAGATAATAGCATAACTTACTCAAGAACAACATTTAAATATGCGTCCTTAGATTACACGCTGTCACAGAATGCGTAAGAAAAATAAAGATTCACTGCTCCTCCCTCGTGGGTGATAGCGTGATAATAAGTAGCCTATGTGTTGACCCGACCTTTTAGTAATATTCATGCAAAATTTTAAGTAAATCCAAGCAGTACTTTTTGAGTTTATCCCGGACATACATACAGACAAACAGACAAAAATTTTAAAAAATATATTTTTGGCTTCGGTATCGATTGTAGATCTCGTCCCAAGTATTCTTTTTAAAAAATATTCAATGTACAGTTTTGACTTTCCTACGATTTTATTATATGTATAGAAGATAAAATGTGTTTGTATGTAAGTATGTCAACTATTATCATCCCACGGATTTGTTGGAAAAAAAAGTCTACCTATTACTACGTGTTATTTTAGCCTGAATGAAACGAATTTAATTTAATTTAATTAAGCTGTTAATTTAGCATTCAATCACTTAAGGCCATCAATTATTATATCATTGTCATTCAATCAGTTGACTCCTTAATAATCTTAAAAGAAAATTCCGACGGTTATGTACAATTTCCTTTAAAAAAAAAACTTAACAGATGTAAAGCTATTTTTTTTCTTTGCCTACAACGCCCACCTATAGTCACCATAGGTAAGCTATAAATTAAAAACATTCTAGTTAACCTTGATGATAGCGCGCCACACTCTGGAAACGTGACATCCAACGAGCACTCTACAAATCAAACGACGGCCTCTACAAAACTAGTTTCCATCTTCTAAATGTCAACGACTATTATTACCACGTCTACGGGTCATCATGGGCTGACCCATGCCATCAGCAGCTCACAAATCACGCAACAGCTTTATGTCAGATATCATATTAGGTAAATATGTTTGCACGGTATAAACTTCATCCATTAACACCTTTGTTAGTTGGTAATTCGTGCGTTTTTTTTGGGTAAGTAGTTAATTTCAGTTTTTGTTCAAAGATTCTTATTGTTCTTAAAAACAACAGAAAGCTTTCGCACGTTTAAAAAAAGTCGACTAATAAAAAAAATATACATTGTAACAATATTCTAAAAAATGCTAATAACAATTAATGAGTTTTATGATTGAGAGAGGAAGCTGTGTGTGGATGGGTGACAATTCATTACCAACCAAAACCTATCAGTGCTTTGGAAAGCGGGTTAAGTTATTGGTCCTGGTTGTCATTTGTAGATCTTTAATAGTCGTCACGGGTAGTCGGATGCCCGAAAGTCTGTCAAACAGTTTAACCCAGGGGGTACACAATAACTGGATTGTGGAGGTCAGATAGGGAGTTGCTCCATGTAAAACAGTGGCTGCATCTAGTTAAAAGCTGCTGGAAGTCGACCCTAGATTAATTAGTACAACACGACGTAGCTTAATTAGTACAAGGCTAGCCTTGTACTAATTAAGCTAGGGTCTGTCTAGACAGATAATCATAAATTGTTATGAGTGAGATAAGTTAGCTAATAAAAATGTTTGACAAAGAAATGGACACCATTGTAGTTTTGATACAAAAAAAATCGATTATCAAGTATTATGTAAAATGTTTCAGGGGTTTACGTACTCATTTAAACAAGACTTGTTTATGCAAAATAATATGTTTTAAGTTTATGAATTTTTATAGTTAGGTACCTAATCGGAATAACTTAACTCGAACCAGTTTACTTACATAAAACTATATCTACATAGTCCTTTCAGAAAAAGTCGACCTTGTGAACAAATATGTTGAACGAAAGTTCTTACAATTTTTTTTTCTAAGAATGAAATTTTATAAAACTTAAAAACAAAATTTTGAAGGTAATAAAACGCTTTGCCTGTTCCTTCATTATGCGCACAGCCAAGGAGTGGAATTCCCTGCCAGCATCGGTGTTTCCGAATTAATATGACCTCAATCTGTTTAAGTCGCTAGTTAATTGGCTTCTTTTGGGTAAGCTCGTTCCATCGTCGAACTCATCTCTGACCGCAGGACAAGATTCAGATCACGAGTAGACCTATTATATATAAAAAAAAATGGAAAATAATCATAATAGAAAAGAAATTTCATGTAGAGATTGGTAATCGACAACGTAATGGTCACAATACTGATTCTTCTAAGTCGTAAACTCTAGGCGGAATTGTCTTGGTCATGGATCGTTTGAAAAGAAGGTTGCAGCTTTTGTGAGACTCCTTCATCTCTTGCTATCCGTTAAAGGCATATTTCATTTAAGGCTTAATGAAGCCCATCTTGTACTATTTTCGGACCGATACAAAGAGCTTTCAAAGACTGACAATCCTTTAAACTTAGTTAAACTTAGTCAAAACTTACCTTTCCCACCTAATTCACTATTCCGTAGATTTATTCAATATTAATATTATGGTAACAAACTCGTCTTGTAATGTTGAATTTAAAGAAGGATGTAAGAATATTGTCTAAATGCTTCTGTTATGACAATATATTTTAGTGCAATTTCAAATGCACATGCTTTAGAAACAATGCGACGTTTTACAACACACATTTTATAAACATAATGTTATTTATTTATTGTTATGAGTATTTTGCCGTACAGTCAACAGCAAAAGTAGATGATCAAAATCAGAAATTCAATACTAATGAACGGAGTTCGCGCCAGAACTGTGTGGTGTCGAAGTGATTCAAAAGTATGTGATTGTAAATTATACCAAACATTTACTACCAGTACAGCTGCCATATGTTTGTGATCAGTTTTGACTCCAAAAGTTATAAACTTAATTCGCATCAGAACTAAGAAGTGAAAAAAAACATCAAAACTAGTGAACAGCTAAAATCAAAAATTCAATGATGAAACTGAGGCCACGTAATCGTGAAGCAAATAATTCATCCATACGCATTTTTTTATTAACCCAGTAATTTAATTTGTTATGTTTAAAACAGCTGAATTTGATAAAAAAAATGCATATTTAATATATTTCATCCAAT
Source organism: Euplexia lucipara (assembly GCA_921972225.1). Taxonomy (NCBI): domain Eukaryota; kingdom Metazoa; phylum Arthropoda; class Insecta; order Lepidoptera; family Noctuidae; genus Euplexia; species Euplexia lucipara. Next base: position 12,465,851 of record OV179144.1, read on the forward strand.
TGAACCCCTAAAAAAAGCACAATGTTCATTAATAAAAACTTATTTACAAATAAAACAACCTACTTCCAAAAAAACACTACAAAGTGAAAATTATTAAAGTAATTTTTCACTTTGAAATGTTTTTTTGGAAGTAGGTTGTTTTTTTTTGTAAAAATGTTTTAATTTTTCACTTTTAGTGGGTCAGTTTGTAATTTATCTAAGTTACGATAGCCCAATGACAACTGCTCATCACCTCTTACAACATATTGCCTTTCTCGATACAGGGACGTTAATTGTTGAGGAGTTCTCCTAGTAAGATCCAGGAGAACTGGAGCTCCATGGTGAAGGCATCATCACCACTATGAATTTTGACAAGCTTAAATTACTTAGCAACTACATTAAAGTACCTAATCGAATCGCAACCCGTGAAATACTTAGGTATAATTGAGTAGTCCTGATGCCCATCTGTGGTCTTCATCATCAGTTCCACTTTAGCAAACGGTGCTTTCCGAGAGCGAATGCACGAGTTAATATACAAAATACCCAAATCACTATAGGTGTTCCTATAAAATTTGAGGTTTTCCCTCGATTTCCATAGGATCCCTTCATCAGATTCTGACTTGGTGACAATGAGACCACATCGAGAGTATACCCTTTCAAACAAAAAAATAATTTTGCAAATCCGTCTATATATGACGAAGTTATGCCCAAACATACATAAAAAATATACATCTAAACATCCGAATTGATAACCTCCTCCTTTTTCAGAAGTCGGTTAAAAATATTATAATTCAAAAACTTTAGTATTTAAACTGTTTCTTTTTTTGTAACTTCTGTCAAATGTTTAAAAGTAGCTGATGTGATACAAAACGATAATTGAATAAATATTATCATCTTTGCATGTTTGTGAATTTATGTCAATGTTCAAAAGTAGCTGATGTGATACAAAACGATAATTCAATAAATATTATTATCTTTGCATGTTTTTGAATGTAAGTCAATGTTCAAAAGTAACTGATGTGATACAAAACGATAATTCGATAAATATTAGTATCTTTGTATGTTTCGAATTTATGTCAATGTTCAAAAGTAGCTGATGCGATAAAAATCATAACTCAATGATTGCTTTTGGCCAGTCGGCTACAATATATTAAAACCGGAAGGTAGATTGATATTTTACATTAATGAGTATGAAAAAATATTGCTATTATTATTATTATCATTAATTATATTATTGCAAATTTATTGATTACTAAATAATTCATACATTCAAATAATATAGGTAAATGTTCAAGAAATATAATTTTCTTACGTTTTCAACGGAAATCTGCTACCTATACAATATTCAGGATTTTATTAAAGCTATTCTGCTCATTTAATGTAAAATATCAATCTACCTTCCAGTTTTAATATATTGTAGCCGACTGGGCAAAAGCAATCATTTAGTTATGATTTTTATCGCATCAGCTACTTTTGAACATTGACTTAAATTCGAAACATGCAAAGATAATATATTTATCGAATTATCGTTTTGTATCACATCAGTTACTTTTGAACATTGACATAAATTTAAAAACATGCAAAGATAATAATATTTATTGAATTATCGTTTTGTATCACATCAGCTACTTTTGAACATTGACATAAATTCACAAACATGCAAAGATGATAATATTTATTCAATTATCGTTTTGTATCACATCAGCTACTTTTAAACATTTGACAGAAGTTACAAAAAAAGAAACAGTTTAAATACTAAAGTTTTTGAATTATATTATTTTTAACCGACTTCTGAAAAAGGAGGAGGTTATCAATTCGGATGTTTATATGTATATTTTTTTATGTATGTTTGTGCATAACTTCGTCATATATAGACGGATTTGCAAAATTATTTTTTTGTTTGAAAGGGTATACTCTCGCTGTGGTCTCATTGTCACCAAGCCAGAATCTGATGAAGGGATCCTATGGAAATCGAGGGAAAACCTCAAATTTTATAGGAACACCTATAGTGATTTGGGTATTTTGTATATTAACTCGTGTATTCGCTCTCGGAAAGCACCGTTTGCTAAAGTGGAACTGATGATGAAGACCACAGATGGGCATCAGGACTACTCAATTATACCTAAGTATTTCACGGGTTGCGATTCGATTAGGTACTTTAATGTAGTTGCTAAGTAATTTAAGCTTGTCAAAATGCATAGTGGTGATGATGCCTTCACCATGGAGCTCCAGTTCTCCTGGATCTTACTAGGAGAACTCCTCAACAATTAACGTCCCTGTATCGAGAAAAGCAATATGTTGTAAGAGGTGATGAGCAGTTGTCATTGGGCTATTGTAACTTGGATAAATTACAAACTGACCCACTAAAAGTAAAAAATTAAAACATTTTTACAAAAAAAAACAACCTACTCCAAAAAAACATTTCAAAGTGAAAAATAACTTTAATATTTTTCACTTTGTAGTGTTTTTTTGGAAGTTGGTTGTTTTTTTTTGTAAATAAGTTTTTATTAATGAACATTGTGCTTTTTTTAGGGGTTCAATTGGATGAAATATATTAAATATGCATTTTTTTTATCAAATTCAGCTGTTTTAAACATAACAAATTAAATTACTGGGTTAATAAAAAAATGCGAATGGATGAATTATTTGCTTCACGATTACGTGGCCTCAGTTTCATCATTTAATTTTTGATTTTAGCTGATCACTAGTTTTGAATTTTTTTTTTCACTTCTTAGTTCTGATGCGAATTGAGTTTATAACTTTTGGAGTCAAAACTGATCACAAACATATGGCAGCTGTACTGGTAGTAAATGTTTGGTAAAATTTACTATCACATACTTTTGAATCACTTCGACGCCACACAGTTCTGGCGTGAACTCCGTTCATTAGTATTGAATTTCTGATTTTGATCATCTACTTTTGCTGTTGACTGTACTTAATGCTGGAAAAATGTACAAAAAATAGTACGTTTTCAAAATATACTACATTGTAAACCTGTGCAATAGGGCCGATTCACGAGAAAGTTTGTCAAAAAACAATTTTACTGAAGTTACGACATGAAACTTTAGCCACACCCAGTTTAGTCACCGCAGAGAAAGCGCTTCCTGAAACGCAACGGAAATGTATGAATGCAGTATATTCTTAAAAAGCACCTTGACCTCAAAGGTAGCTGCAGCAGATGACGTGGTAACCCCCTTCCCCACCGCTGGTTATAAATAGACGCTTACCTAACTTAACCTTTTACAAATTTAGGTGAACCACGAGCATCTGTACTTTGTACCAATGCCCCAAGCGATATGTGAGAATATGACTAGTTGTCTTATTAATCCATAAAACTATCGCTTCAGTATATTTGTTTAGGCTTTTTGTTCACAGATTCGTAATAGCTTATGTGCTTTAGTTGAATTAGTTTGATTATGACCTCTTGTCATTGGGGTATTTTTTAGGCCATCCCGTGCTAATCTAAGATTATTTTCATTTGGCTAAACTTTTTTATTTTCTTATCATAAGCAAGCAGTGGTGAAGATTAAATTTGTTTTCCTAAGGATGTTGGAGAAGTCAGACAAGTGTCAGGACAATTGCGCTGGACGTCGCAGAAACGGACGTTTCTTACGCAACATAGTCTAACACCAATTTTGTTTTGGTGCGGGGTAGAAAATCCTTTTAGGTATATTTATTTATTTATTTTTATAAGGAACACCAAGGTATATCAGACTTTTACTGACTAAAAACCACCCCGGTGTTCCGTCTCACACACACCTGCGCCGGAAGTCTTGGGAACAGAAGATACTTCCGTAGCCCCCGACTGGTCCCGTGAGACTCGACGTAGTCTAACACTATGAATCAACCTCCTTCACAATTTGAAGCCAGAAAGAGTAACTTGCGTATTTACAGTAGCAACAGGCTCTGTAAAATTAGTAACTATCAATGTTATGTTAAACAACGATACTAGGCCGAGTGCTCATACTTCTCGTATGATGTTGATGATGACCTAAAGTTTTGCAACCAAACTAGCAAGAGATTCCCAGTAGAAGATTTTATATAACAGTATTGATACCAATGCCATATGTAGCTAAAAAGATGTTACAAAACAATAGGACAATGTCTACTAGAAATCGTTGAATGTCACTTGTCCATTCATCAATCACAAAAAATGATCGATGTCATTGAAATGGTGGAGTCATCTTTTTAAGCAAAAGAATGCTGTTAATTTGACATCGGAACCAGACAGCTGGTGTTACGAACGAACCTGAATTCGCAGAACGTAAGTGAGGAGACGTGTAGTTATAGCGTGAGGTATAACTACACGACGTCACGGTACATACGACGATGATGTATTTCAAGAACAACGCCATCTTCATTTTCCTAATAGAAGTAATAAAATAAAATACAACTTCTTATATCAAATGGCAAAGATAGGATCGAATTAAGCTTTGATATTCAAACGAATTCATAGGCTAAAAAGTTCACACAACTGTCGCCAGATGGAACCTAAAACATTCATTAAAATCTATTGATGCTATTGTCGTGCTAGTATATTTTATTATAGTTTTGTATTATTTTAAAATAAAAACTAAGTTTTCTTTTGTTTATTATTACACTTTTCACAAATGTCACATAATTCTGAACTTTGACAATAGAATTTTAACAATATTTTTTTGGTAAAAAGTATACCTACTATCATTTGTTTATTACGTAATCATATTCGTAAAGAAAATAACCAAAATAGTTTTAACAGCCTCACCAATTATTTTCTAATGGCATAAATTTCAGCTATAACTTTATTTGAACCTTGAAATGAGTCACTGTGTTCCCTGTAAGTGTTTCAGCACACTCACAATTGCTATCAAGTAACTACTTACTGTGGAAGCTTTAACTGTTAAATTTCTTCATTGCAAACAAAAGTTAAAGGCTTTAAAAGCTTAACATAACATTTCACCTGTAAATATTGTAATCCTCAAAGAGCTAGACAGCGGTGTAGCAAAGATGGACGACATTTAGTAGTCAGTCCTTTTACTTTGTGGATTTACGTATATGATTTACTTATATGTATGTGGATGGACTTTAGGATTATCTGAAAATAAATAAAAATAAAATAAATATTCCACAACTTTTCACGGATCACCATTTAGTCCCAAGTTAAGCTTGAGAGCTTGTGTTATGGGTATATTATAGATAAATTACACCCAGACACAGAACAAATGATCGTGCTCATCACACAAACATTTGTCCTGGGCGGGAATCGAACCCACGACCTCCGGCATAGCAGTCAGGGTCACTAACTATTAGACCAACAGTCCAGTCAAAATATTCCCTACCTTAGTAACTACAGTGAAAGACGAGGATGTTTCGGTAATATTTTACACCATCAGGCGTGAAAGAACTGTACCTACTCACCAAACATAGGTTTTTATTACACATCATATTTATTTGATAACGATCGGCGCCGGCGCATCTGTTGTCACATATTTCGTAAAAACGAGAATTAAGTACCTACGCGTATCACAGACGCATATTTAATATTGTAATTAGTACCTATGTATTATCTATTGCGATATTACTCAATAACGTTTCAAAACACATAAGCTGGTTTAAAACTTAATTATAGGTTTATTGATACAACATGATGTCAAAACCTCTCAGGGTTACCGGCGTATAGCGGTTAGGGCGCTTTGTAATATCTTATGTTATACCTTTTTTACCCTAGTATAGGTTAAAACGTTAACGTACGGATGATGAGTACTTATGAGTTAAAATTATCTTATGTCAGTGTTACCTTTCCTCCATTTATTAGAAAAAAGAGCCTCGTAGAAGCAGGAATGCAGAACATTTTATTTTAAAGATACGTGAAAATAATTTCAATTCAAATTGTTTTATTTTAAAATTAGAAGAATAAAAGTGAAACAAAGAACGTGTCCGTGTATTGTTCATCCCTGCTTCTTTGATTTTTTTTTATCATTGACACTACAATTTTTAACTAAAATTAAATAATATATTATAACTAAATGAAATCCACATCATTTCTTAAAATAAATTGTTGCAATGGTTATGTACAACTAAGGGCAGTAAAAATAGATTGAAAAAATTTTGGCGTCTATCGTAATTTTAACATGCTTCATTATACTTTAATTACCTACCAAGTGTGCATTAAAAATATACTTTTTTAACTTCTGTCTAATGATATTGTAATTGGAGTATAGAACAATAGTATTGCATACAAAACTCGGGACGATTGGCGATTGTTTTGTTGCTATGTAAGTGATAAATTTTCCTAGATATTATTCTGGCCTTTTGTCTGTTTTCTGAAGGATCCTTTTCCTTTTTCTTATAACTAGAGGGACTTATCTAAATATGTATGTAATAGTGCAATGCTACAGGTATTGTTGACTGAGATTATCAAATAAATAGTAGCGCGTGTGTGTGTGTGTGATGTTAGGATACAGTGTGTTGTTTGAAGTTAGTGTAAATTATAATGTACTTGATCCATAACTGCCAAAGAGCTGTTGGCTGTACAAAATAGTATTTGCTTAATGAGCTGTTGATTCGGTACATACAAGCCTCCAGTCCATACAAGAAACATTTTGTGTTCTTTTTTACAGGACTACGAATAAAACGTACAGGTTAAGGGAAAATGCAACCATTAACTTTTAGATTTTATATTTACATCATAAAAAAACCACTTTATGTACAATTAAAAACATATAAAATATTGAATTTCTAATAGGCGTTTGAGTATTCCATAATAAATCAATAGACATTATCTATTAAAATATTAAGGAATACTATAAAGTATAAATTATAATACATTGAATAGTGCTTAACCTACAGTTGAAACACGAATTTAGTTTTCAGCTTGAGGGGGAGCGGTGGCAAGGTAAGCCAAGAGACGCACGATGGCCTCTGGGGTAGGGGGAGGTGTGGGGAGGTGAGAACCCTGGGGCTGGAATCCATTTTCATTGGCGATGTATGACAGCTGAATGTTGCCACCATCTTCACTAGGGTAAGCGTACTGGCCTTCTACCTGCAGGGCAGGCTCTTCGGCGCCGATGTTCTTCAGTTCTCCCTTCTCGTCCTTAGTAATGCCGTTGCCAGTTTCATAAGAGTACACGTAGGAACCATCAGGGTTAATCTCGCTGGATTGCCTCACGATGGGGATGGGCTCACCTGAGTTTTGAGGAGCGGCGAGGGCGACAGCCAAGAAACCGAGGAAGATCTGGAATAAACAAATTGTTATTAATTATTACATTTACTATTTCTATAAATCTTGAATGTTTAATATCTGGAAAACCCAGAAAGATGATCTACACAACACTGCAATCACAATGCACTTTATTTTAGATATCCAATGAATGAATGCACTATCACAACACTTACAATGGTTTTCATGTTTGTATTTGTTTGTCGGAGAATGCACTAGACAATGTTGATCTAACAGTGTTTATCGGTATATATACGGACGAGTCACTATACCGCCTACCACCTCTAGATGGTGTTGCACCATTTGGCACGTCAAAATAAATTCGACAAAATATGTGCGTGCCTACTGTAGTCAATGCGCTTGCGCGATATTTGCAGCATCACGTTTTGTTCGGCCCTCAGTTATTTTTTTTGCCTTTGAATACAACGGGATGTTCAGTAGGTAATTCACTTATCATAACCTAATTCCTACTCGATACCTACCTCAATACTATCGGTAAAGATTTCTTAAAAAAAAAGTGATAATTTATTGTTACGTAAATAATTTGAACCATCTATTGTGCCTTCTCTGAAGAATGATTCACACATCCTTTACGTAAGAATTTGCAATACTTCCTCCAGGAAAACCAAATCGTAAATATTCAGATAAGAAATATGTGCCCACCCTTTTCCTAAAATATTCCTTTTTGATTAATTTATCAGCATTTTGGTAATCTATTGTCTTAGAATTTTATGTATGGTACTAGATAGTCAAACTAACATATTTCAGCTGTAACAGGTTTATTTAAGGCAACCTAATAACCAAGTGCCACACTAAGACATTTGTCTGATTGTTAATGTGAAATTAGGTGTAAAAAAAATTAAAGCAATAAAATTTAAATTCTATTTCTAGGTGATTAGATATAGTCAATAACTCGTTTGTACAACGACAATTTTATGCAATAATTCCAATGAAAAGATGTCTCAAAATTTAATAACAATATTTTACAAGTTTTACGAACCGGTAATACAAGGTCGTCTCTATAAAAGACAGTAGGTACGCAAGTATAAATAACTAATCAACTATATTTCTACTAAATATTGCGAGAAGATTTTGGAAGATGACAAAATTGTATAAAAAACGTTGACTCTATTGATTTCAGTTTTATTGAACGGATTTTAAATATATTTTATCTATACTTCTATACTAATATTATAAAGAGGTAAAATTTGTAAGTTTGTAAGTTTGTATGTAGGGGGTAATCTTCGGAACTAATGATCCAATTTTAAAAATTATTGTATTGGTGGAAAGCTACACTATTCCCGGTGGACATAGGCTACTTTTTATCTCCGTATTCCCACGGGAACGGAAACTACGCGGGTGAAACTGCGTGACGTCTGCTAGTGTTTAATATTTTAATGAACTGTTATTTTTTTTTGTAATAATTTTGTATTGTCCTATGTTATTTTTTTATTAATTTCTTTTGCATGTCGAATATTAGGCAAGTAAAAGTAATTATTCGAGGAAATAAATAAATTGTTTTGATTTGCAAGATCTGGGAATATACAAATAAATACATAGCCTCACGCCTCATGCCTAAGTTATACCTTGATGAGGTACCGTCGATCCTTGAATGGGTGAAAGAAGTGTAAGAATAGAATACAATACTCTTTATTGTACACCATTACTTACAAATTATAACTTAAAGGGCCACATAGGGTGTAACAATGGGCGGCCTTATCCCTAAAAGCGATCTCTTACAGACAACCTTCGGATGGACTTGATATTGGAGGAGAAAAGATGAGTAGGCAGTTTGTGGTGTACTAAGCGATGGTGTGGTAAGCCATTGGTCCTAGCTGCCATTTGTGAATCTTCAACAATTGTTACGGGGAAGCAGAAGCTCAAAAGTCGGACATCAAATATTGCTAAAAGGTGGGTTATAGGCAGATATTATAAACAAAAGCACCATTTTGACGATGAAGTCAAAACCTACCTTTATGTACTAGAACATAACTTTACAGGAAACGAAAAAAACGTTTTATTTATTTTAATCACTAGGTTTTAAAACTACTTATTTGGTTATCCTACTAATATTATAACGCGAAAGTTTGTGAGGATGGATGGATGGATGGATGTTTGTTACTCTTTCACGCAAAAACTACTGAATGGATTTAAATAAAATTTGGTATGGAGTTAGCTGATACCCTGGATTAACACATAGGCTTTTTATCCCTGTGTTCCCGCGGGAACGGGACCTACGCGGGTGAAACCGCGGGACGTCTGCTAGTATATTATAAAAGAAGTTGTGAAAACTACGTAGGTAGGTACTTGATCTGTCTGAAGAACTATTCATGGAATATTTATGACTGAGAAAAGGCTAAGTAGAAAAGGCTGAAAGGTGCGTGTTTCATCTCAATAATTGTTTAGTAGGTACCTACACACGGCTACATATCAAGCAAAATTTCTAGTATAAGCTAATCTCGCATTTTATTGGATTCCCTTACGATAAGATGTCAGTTTATATTGGATATGTACTGCTTGATATGAAACCGTGCGTACCTACATATTTCATACTATCCTGTAAGGAATTTTAATTAATACGGTAAATTAACCAACATTTCGCAATGTGGATAATCAAAAGGTCAGTATCAGATTTTAGAAACGAATGTACACCTTTGTATGAAGTAAATTATTTGGTAGAATATCTATGGTCACTTGCGATATACTCAGGGTCTTGGGTATTAGCATGTCTGTATTGAAGGCCACGGAGGATTAAAGTTAAACTTTATTTTGTAAGAGCAGTCATCATCATCTGCCCAGTCTTTTCCTAACAAAAATGGGGTCAGCTTCCAATTTAACCGAATGCAGCTGAATACAAAAAGAGTGTCTGCCTGCCTGACCTCCAAAACCACTAGGTTTTGGAGGGTTGGTATTGTGTTACCCAGTAACTATACTGGGTAACACAATACCGCCAGTTTTCAATAATAAAGGCGTCTTTATAATATAGGTTTTGTGCCTGGTTAACGGCTTTAGGCTTACCCCGTATTACATGGGACTGAATCAAAGCTGGCGAAACGTGGGTATAGGTACCTACTACAAGTACACCTCAGTCTTAAATTATGATGAAAAATACAGGCTTGATGTAATGTCATGTGTGTCATTTAGTCCTTATTTATTGGTTGATTTTACAGACAAAGAAATAGAGGGGAATCGCGGGGTAAAATAATGAATGGAGGCAGATCACTGACTTCATCCATTTTTTTATTATTATGTTTATTAAGTATATTAAAGAGTATGCTTAGATACCTATTCCACAACTTTTTCACGCAACGCCATTTAGTCCCAAGTTAAGCTTGAGAGCTTGTGTTATGGGTACTAAACAGCTGATAAACATACTTATATATTTCTAAATACATACATATTATAGATAAATTACACCCAGACACAGAACAAACGATCGTGCTCATCACACCAACATTTGTCCTGGGTGGGAATCGAACCAGATGATACCAGATTAGATGGTTTGGTCACGTTGAAAGGTAGGATGAAAGGCGACTAACGAAAGGTATTTACAAGGCAGATGTACCTAAGTGGGAACGCCCGGAGGGGACGCCCAAGAAGGACATACATAGACCTTTTTGGTGAGGTTCTTCAGTAAGGTCAGGTGCGTAGTACATGACAACATGTATGTACGTAAACGAAGCAAAAGAAGTATGTAAGAATCGTAGCATATTATGGCGCTCTGTAGTTTCTGTCTACCCCCATGGGAAAAAGGCGTGAGTTTATGTATGTTTTTTATTATTTGTGTATTTTGCCGGACTATCAAGCCTAGTGGTGTGGCCGGCGTAATGCCAAATCATAGGTTTCGAGTTCGAACCCAAGGCCCGCATCTCTAACTTTCCGGATTCATGTGTGTACGGTATAATTATCTCTTGCTTCAAAAACGGAGAAGGAAAACATCGTGAGGAAACTCGAGAGCATGTGATGCCAAGTCAGAGGCCCATGGGCGGCATTAAAACTCTGAACCCAGGTTAGTCACTAACCACACGATAAGTAGAAATTATTTATTTATTTTATTTATTAAACTCTTATACTATCATTACGGGTTTTGTAACCTAATGCGATAGCTAAGACTAATTTTAATATTAACTATTTTAAATAACACCTACTACTAACAATTACACAATACATTAAAACAATATGTGGTACCTACTGTTCAACATATCGAACAATTGTCAACATTACATACATATTACCTAAAGCAAAAGGGATTGTGGGTAAACATTTACCTATCCATAGGTCATACAAGTTTTTGCCTGCATAGCAGCCAATGACACAGTGATTGTTATATTAGTCTGCAACATAGATCTCTGACAGTTATTATGGTTAGGTAAATGGACTTAGTTAGACTGAAAGTCGACCCAATATATATGGGAAGAGACGGATAGATATATTATTAAGTAGATAGATAGAAAAAAAAACATTTATTGAGTGCACTTAAAAGACACAATAACAACACAATGACAATGACATTAAATAAATGTGCCTTCAATCAGTAATAGTAATAATGAATAGGATCATTGTCCGTTAGCCATGGCGGCTGTTTCATTCATTGGGGTTCCTCCAACCAGGCCACTTCTTCCTTCCAGAAACAGGTTTAGCCTCCCGAACTTCTCAGGGCGTTCTCAAGGGAGTTCGGTGATCCGAAGGTCCTGTTCCGTATTTTGCTACAGCTATGCACTCAAGGAGCATGTGCGCCACCGTTATTCCTTCCTCCATGCTTGCTTTGCTTATCGGACTGTCTGTTATAACTCTAGTGTGAAGATGTATGTGTGACGGAGATGCCTGATTAACAGGCAGTGTCTTTTGATCGTCCCGATTACCAGGCGCAGTGTGACTTTGTCCAGCTGCAGAAGACGGTAGGGACGGGTAGGTATATTAGCTAATGGCCAAAAAGTTATCCTGGATGGAGCCTAATTCAAAGCCAGTTCTCATGTCCAAGGCATGATTTAAAACATTTAAGAATGTAATAACGTTATGGAAGCCATCATTAATTTAATAAATAGGCAATTATAACATAAAACATTTATTTTGATTTGAAATTAAAACGACAGTGGTTTCCGTTTATGTGTTAAGTAGGTTGTTTTTTTTTATTGAAGTCGTTAATTATTATGTTAGACCCACTATTTATTTAGGTAGTCCTATATGTAATGGATTGTTACATCAGCTTCCTCATTTGGGATACAAATTATATTAAGAATTATAAACTACTGCCTTGGTAGTCAAGCGGTTGCAAGTATGTACTACAATCCTCAATTGATTTTTGAGTGCACACTTTGTAATGAAAGTACAATAAGCATGTTACAATTAGGTACAATTAAATAGACGCCGAATTTATTAAATTCTATTTTCACTGCAGCTGTAGTTAGTCAGTTGTAACCATTTAAACAATTTATTTAAAAAAAAATATGTAGAATTCATTTAGTTGCATTGTTTCATTTTAGTTGAAAATTACAGTGTCAGTGATAAGAACCTTAAAGAAGCAGGGATGAACAATACATGGAATGTTATTCGTTTCACTTTTGTTCTTCTAAATTTAAAATAAAACGATTTGAATTAAAATTGTTTTAACTTATCGTTCCAAATATTTTTATTTTGCATTCCTGCTTCTACAAGCTTCTCTTTTCTATATATTTTTTTTAATAAGTGGAGTATACGTTGAAAGACTAATCCTGGGTTCGATTGAGGTCAGGCAATTGAGTTGAGTTGGTTTGGCAATTGAATTTTAGTTTTTCCAACTAAAATCTCGCAGTAGCAACCCGGGTATTGAATTTGCTCCCGTATAATGACATAGGGATGCCCTCTATTACATTGAACTTGGATTAATACTATTAAAATTAAATTGTTTATAGTACTTTAGGGGCTTTTGGATAAATAATGTCAGCCACACTGGTCGATTAAAGGTAAAACTACGGAGCTTGATCTGTGGTTAAAATAAAGTATGGAGTTTCTTGCTCATTCTTCTCTATACGAACCTAGCTTTTGGAATATGCAACTAGTGTCTTTTATGGAATAAATGTTTTGACTTTGACTTGGATGGCTAAACTATCTCTGCCTTAGAAAACACGTTAAGCAGTTGTTCCTGGCAATCATTTCGGATCTATGAATAACGTTGCATGTAGTCAGACGCTCGAAAGTCAGACAACCAGTCGTGATGAAGGAGATTGCGTTACCCAATTACTGGATTGTGGAACTCAGATCGGCAGAAGCTCCATATAAAATACTGGTATACAGCTGCAACTAGATTGATTTAAAATTGACTAATGATAATTGGCATTTTCACATAAAAGAAACATAAAATTAATCTGTATTTAACAAAGTTTACACGTAGATAATATTATTAGGGAATGCTTAGGTCAATTAAACATTTGTTAAATATACTTTCATTTACATTGTCAAGAGTAGGTACAAAAGGCAAACTGAGATTACCACAAGACAAATATTAGCCATGTAGTATTTTATACCGAAAGTGAACTGTGGTCGATGTTTGTTTTGCTACAGACTCAAGTAAACAGCCCATTCAGAAAAAAATGATCGAAGACCTTGCACGGTTTAAAGCTTGAAATTCAAATTATCGAAAATCAATAAAAAGGTTAGCGAAACGTTTCTGCATACTCGTGAGATCAAATCTTATGATGTTACTGTTAAAGTTTGAAAGTCGATCTAACATGACAAAATTCACAATATTTCCTAAAAATGTACTTATTGACAAGTTGTGTTTCTTGATAATTATTCTACCTGCTTAGTACTACGAATCGTCACTGCTAAGTTCTTGAGAATCGTGACTAATTGCCCCAACTATACTTTTTTAGCTTTATATAAAAAATTAAAAACAAAAAAATAAAATTCATATTCTATTGGAAAAATGTTACGGCATGGAATAGCGTGATGTGCGTCTGTACATACTTTTTATTTATTTTGGGTAACAGAACGTTACACATGCTAATAGGCAAATTTTTGCCTATTATCATGTGTAACGTTCTATAACTTGATGAAGTGTCAGAATATAGACGCATTTGCAGTTAATGAGTCGGTACATGTGGCTTTACTGGCGGAGCTTCTAAACATTTTATTTCGTAGTAAATTTTATACTATAATTACTTATGACTCATTGGTCTAATATTAGCAAGTACCACTGCTAAACATGAGGTCCTAGGTTCCCCTAGTTGGGCAAAGGGTTTTTAGGTTTAACCATCTTGAATGTATCAGTACCAGCCCATAGGATTAGTGACAATATGCTCGCCGTATACAACTACCTACTATCAATGGGACTTAAACGTATCTGGTGAAATGTGTGTGTATTAGAAGCATATTATTATGTACTAGCTGCTGCCCGCGACGTCGTCTGCGTGAAGGTTCTACAGCACCAAATATACCTACTTAGGATTCCAGTGTCGCTATAGCATTATAAATTAACAACTTTTAAATATAAGTTGGCATTAAAATATAAGTTTTTGAAGAGAGTTACCTACATGGGAATCCTGCTGAGTTCAGACATACCATGTGACTGAAGGAAATAGACAAAATAATGCATGAATACATTCCAGGATACAAAAGAGTAATAAAAACTTTTTTACAAAAAACAAACAACCGACTTCTTAAAAAAACACTAACAGGCGAAAAATAATTCCAGTTTCGGAAGTCTGTGGCTTTGGTGGTTTTATTTCGTTCATTATTGGCCACCGACTTCCGAAACTGGAATTATTTTTCACCTGTTAGTGTTTTTTTAAGAAGTCGCTTGTTTATTTTTGTAATTTTTTTTTCATTTTGCAATTTTTAGTTTCTTTGTAAGTAAAGAAAGTCCTTCAAAACTTAAAAGAATCATTGAACACCGGCGAATTGAGAACCTCCTCTTTTTTTTGAAGTCGGTTTAAAATACGTTCAAAGGTATATATATCTTATAACACTTCCCTATAAACTACGTTGGTAGTTACTGCCAGGAGCCAAAATGTAAAGATAGTCAGGACTGGTGGCGCGGGAGCAAGCGACGTACAGGTGCCTGTGTGAGAAGCAACTCGTCCTGAGATCTACACCCGCTGCTCTGAGTATCGGCTCCTGCGATTTATTAATTGTCATCACTAAGCAAACACTCACGGGAAACTGTACGCGCTCGAACTGGATCGGGAAGCTATGAAGTATAAGGGGAATGCGTTGTATAAATACTGCCTTGCCGACGCCACAACCCGTAAGAATTTCCACCTCAATGGTGTCTGTGGAGCGAGATGACTTTAAGGCACCACCCGTTACACAACTTCGGAGGAGATTTGTTCCTAAAAAGCATAATTGGGACGCCGACCTTTATTCAGCTTGATGGTATGCGCTGGAAGTCAACTTGCTGACAGGAAGTTTAAAAATTCCACGGGATAATGTGTGGCGTCATCTTGCTCGACGACAGTGCTTATCGACGTATAGACCACTTCATTCCCCTCAATGTCCGAGAGAATGCATTCGTTAATTACTGCAGCATGATCATTTTTGGGCGCCAAAATGGCCCTCTCACACGAATTCTGCTGGTACGACTGATGTCCACGTACACACAGCGAAAAAGTTCTTCGAAGCTGGATACCACTCTACCGAGAGACTCTGAAAGCACCGCCTGTCCACTTCTCTCTTCTGGTAGAGTGCCTTTGCCAAGACTTGGAAGGACATCGGAGAATTCTTGAGCGCGAGCAATGCCGCCGAGCCGAGCTCTTATATTAATGGTCAAGCGCAGCGTACGAACTTGTGACCACAACGAAGATCGTTTCACCGAAGCATTCACCACGTCAGCTCTCGATCTCCGCGTCACCACGGGTAGCGTTAGCCTGAAATCGCCACTGAACAGAGTTGTGACACCACCCATCAAATTTCTGTTCCTGCGGATGTCCTGCAGGGTTCTGTCCACGGCGTCAACTGCCTTCCTTTTGGCCATCGTACACTCATCCCATATGATACGATCCGAACTCTGCTCAAGATTTTGAGGGTTTTGAACTTCAATTTGTCAAAACGAACTATACGATACAAATTTTATGAAAAAAATGCATAATGCCATCTATGAATTTTAAGAATAACTAACTACTAACCTCACCAACACGATCAAAATTTTAATTAATTTTCAAAAAGTGTTCATGTGTTACTTGATTTGATTTTTATACATTCTCATAGATGGCGCTGATTCCAAATTGTCTTTATACTACTAATATTCATTAAACTATGTTTCTCTGCCAAAGTTACTTAAATGGCGAAGTTTTTATAGTGTAAAGCTAGGTAATAGCATAGCTTACTCAAAACCAACATTTCAATATGCGTCCTTTGATTACACGCTTCCACAGAATGAGTAAGAAGAATAAAGATTCACTGCTCCTCCCCCGTAGGTGATAGCGTGATAATATATAGCCTAAGTGTTGACCCGACCTCTTAGTAATATTCATGCAAAATTTGAAGTAAATCCATGGTACTGCATGGATTTACTTCAAATTTCTTTTTAAATTTTGAGTTTACCCCGGACATACATACAGACAAAAAGACAAACAGACAAAAATTCTAAAAAGTCACTTTTTGTCACCAGTTACGTTTTTCTAACAAAACCCACTTATTTTTTCTTGAAAATTCTCAATGTACAGTTTTTCTTTCGTTACTGTTTTATTATATGTATAGATGTATTAATTTAAAAAAAAGAAGTTGCATTTCATAAAGGAAAATGATAGAATTTAACGAAAAATATTATGGCTCTATTTCACTCCGTTTTTATTACCTTTATATTTTATAGTTATTCGAAAAAATCTATTAAAATAGTTTGAACATAAGGCTATGTATTTTCGTATTCGTAAGACAACCTGCGCTATTCCGAATTTCCGACTGTACGCACGTTACCACAATGGAAAATAAAACATAACAAAACCAATATTTATTCATTTGTTTCGGTTGTAAATGATCGTTATTATTTTTTATTTCATTGTGAACGGTATAGCAACATTGCTCTGAACAAGCACTCAATTCGTTTTACTAATCCGTAACCAAACGGGTAACTATAAGCGAGTGTTTTATTCAGTAGAATGTCAGCAGATAAGTAATTATCTTCATCTTGGTATGTTGGAGTCGGTTTCCAGTTTAAACGGATCAGCTAAATCCCAGAGTTTTAAAATTTAAATAGAGAAACTACCTATCTGACCGCCATAATCCACTAAAGTGACTGGGCCGGTGTTGACAACTTGACCCTTATTGATTGTCAAAAACAAGATTACAAATGACACACAAACAGCTTGACATGTTTTCCGAGACTGATAAATAGTTTATGGTCACCCATCCACGGATCGGTCTCAGCCAGCTTAAAATGTCGGCTAAACCATTTAAAAACTACAATAAAATGAGAATTTGGGTTTACACTTACATTTTATCTAATCTACTGTAATCTCTTGACCTTTGCTTAATTAACATAAGGATGTAATAATATGTAGGTATAAGATACCCATTGAATGTATTAAAATCACGTTTTTAATTTATGGTGTCATATTTCTATTATTTCTGATGACGTTTTAATTTTGACAGTATTAATAAATTATTAGAAGATTTCACTTTCAGTCCCTTATAACTTACCCATTAATCTACATTGAGTTCATCTGTCTTCATTGACGATTTTTTATTAGTGCTGACAGTTGTTTATTTCTGTTACCTTTACATACTTGATTTGTTCTGTTTTAGACGTTTGCAGAATAGTCAACATCAGCTACAAAAAAAAAAAACCAAAGAATTCAACGTTAAACCATTTATTTCAATTTAGCCATTATAAGGCACCTCTGAACGTAAAACAAAAGTTAACTCAAAAAAGAATTCTAGTTGCCTCTTCCAAAAAGTAGATTTATATGGAGAAGAATGGGCAAGAAACTCCATAGGTACTTAATCCTTTTAAATAGGTTTTACAATACTTTGGACGAATAAAACAAATATATATGAGAACGATGCACCAAGAATAAAAAGTACAACACTAAGATAGGTTTAAGGTAGTAAAAAATGAGCAATGGAGTTGACAATTAAATGATTAAGTTGGTAACCCCTTCTCACCTTTAGGCTTTATTTTGCCTATTCACAAATTTTATTCTTTTCAAAATAATCCTCATCATTTCGCAACTTTACTGAAAGACATATTTTTTTACATCGCCAAATTTTTTTTTACTTTGTACATTTTTTAATATTTGTATATTTTTAAATCGAAAATTAAACGTTAGACAATGTAGAGTCAATTTTTTTTTTTTTACGCTACAAATTTGGATTTAGATACATTGTACTCACATAATTAATAATGTTTTAACATTAATTAAAAAATAGTAAAAGAAGTTTAAAAAAAGAAACCATACATAAACAAGTACATTATTAGATTAGCAACCAGTTTGATTTTGTCAAGACTCCAAGATTGTTCTATGGTGCAAGACCAGCATGACCTATGGAGCAGGACCAATAATACATTTATTATTATAAAACATACATTTATTATTAATTTTCAAATCAAATCAAATTGCCAATCTCATTCAAAGTTTTATTCACCTTGCGCCATGACCTTTCGACATTAGATGTGCGTCCGCGCCGGTGCTCATTAATGTTTTACCATTAATTAGCCGTAATTCTACCATGATAATCTAAAATGTCGTTATAAAGATTAAAGTTATTATTGATTCCACACTATTATGCTTTTTCCCGTCGGCATTTTGGTTTTCTTGCAAACTATTTGTACAACAAAATTAATAAAACTTTGTCAATTTATTCACTACATAATAAGCATTGCAAGATTAAAGTCTCAACCTGGTTGCAAAAATTGGACTACGACACATTACAGAGCAGTTATTTCTTGTACCCTCGTGATATTTAATAATCATTTTCTAGTTCATGACTGTATCACCCGACACATTTACGCCCACACTATCATCCTACCTCTCATTACACACTTCACTCTCACACATTACCTACTCACTTCACTCCCACACTTCACTGGACACTTCACACCCAGTACACGACGCCATAATTATCTAATTTTATTTTATTTTTTTGCGTTACATAATTAAGTTTGTCAGCCTTTTTCTCTTCTGCAATACATCATATTTTGTCCAAGTATTAAAATTAGGCATTAGGTATTGTATCATATTATGTAAATTACATTTAATTCGAGGTGGGATCCGTCACACAGGGTATCCTAGTATGGACGCCAGTCACTCATAAAGGAACATATATTATGATTTTTATCAAATGTTATTGTTACAATTATATTAAAATTTATAATAACTACGTGAACCTTTGTGAAGAGAGAAAATAAAGATATTGTATTGGATTGTATTGTATTTTATTGATGATCTAGTTCCACAAACCACAAGTGTAAAGACAAATCGAAAGTAAATGACAGATATTTAGTAAAAATCTTCCCGTGAACATGTAGGTGAAGTGTGAAGTGATCTGACGAGTTGTTCATCAACTCGCCCTCAATAAACTCGCCCGATCGGGGGAGACAGCACATATTTGAATTTACCTATTCTTATATTCGTCAACACGCACGCCGGTGTAAAGTACAGTCAAATACAAAATACATTTCACACAGAATCGATTACTTATACAGGGTTATTTGTAAAACACCAACAACCTCGCAGGAGTAAATAAAAAAAAAATATTATGTTTTTATTCCGCGAAGCGCAACCATGATTGAATTATGAGAGCGAGGGGTTCGTACCCCTCGCTCTCATATCTTTTAATTAATCAAATATTATATCGATAGACAGTTTTATAACGACTGTCTAAATTTATTACCAGGCAAACATAAATTGATTGGAACTAAGTGTTAAGCAACTTTTGGTCAATTATGTTAAAGAGACATACAGGTTCTTTAAATTGAATTATTACTGTTGATTTGAAAGTACCAGGGTATCAGAAATGAACAGAAAATCGACAATCTGGTTACCAAGAGTTGTCAAGAGTGTTATAATTCATACAAAATCAGCGTAGGCGAAGTGATCTTTATTTGTGATTTTGAATCAGACTGGCATGTCATTATAAAACATTTTTAAACAATACTAAGTGAGAAAACGAAATCATTTCTTTTTTAAATATTTAACTTCACTAAGGTATTGTATGATTTATTACACTCTCTTTTTCCGCATGCCCTGTAGAGACTTATTGGTAATTGATAAATTTGTAACCAGATTGATTATAGGCGTCGACTTTCTGTTCATTTCTGATATCCTGGTACTATTCAAAACAACAGCCATGATTCTATTTAAAGAACCTGTATGTCTCTTTAACATAATTGACCAAAAGTTGCTTTACACTTAATTTATGTTTGCCTGGTAAGTTAGTATTTTGTATTATGTTTTTATGTTAGATACTTTTTGAGTATTTAATGTTGATACTTATAAATAAGTAGTATTTTATTCTAGGTTGTTGATTATTATAATTATGTAGATTATTTAAATTATAATTTAGTTTTATTTTATTGTAAACTACATTATTTTGCTACATAAAAGATACTACAAAAGACAAAAACACACACACTCAAAAAGACTTTTATAGCTCACTGTACCAAATCAGCAATGATTTTAAGTGTCGTGCGAGTTGACGACAAGAAAAATAAATTAAATTATTTTGTGCCATCTCCCCCGATTGGGCGAGATTTGGTCGGGTGAGGTGACGAATAACTCGATCTGACATTCATTATAATGCTTGAGATTGATAGATTAATGCTCTTTCGCTTCACTGGTGGTTTTGCGAGGAGTTATCTTTTAGCAGTAGAGTATTTAAATGTAAATGATATTTATTTTTGTAAATAGGTTTTGACAAACACTTTTACAAGTCCTTTTTTAAGTAAATGAGATCGTATTATAACGTGTTCAACTAACGTATTTTTTTTCTCCATGTTTCAGGCATAAAATTACACAAAGAAAATAACAATAGCACTCGAGGAGTGCTAAGAGGAGGGAAATCTATTTATTACATCATCTATGTACAGACGCCAGCACATCAAGTTACCCCAATGTGTCAAAATTCTTTGATCGTTTTTCAACTGTATGACAAAAAGAATAAGGTTCATATTCAATTGGGAAAATTTGACACATTGGGGTAACTGATGTGCTGGCGTCTGGACTTAGATATCTGTATCTAAGTACAGACGCCAGCCGGTTACGGTAACGGCAATAATGTGACGATTTTTTTTCCACCTTAAAAGTGCCCTACGCGTCTAAAGAAGTTATTACTTAAAAACAATTGATACAAATTGTAATTTGCATTGAACTAGGCCAAAACTTGCACTGCGATAATGTTCAAACTTTTTTGGATTGTTTGTTAAAGGTTTGATGCTCGTTTTGCCACAACAGTCTTGATACGAAATTAAAAATAATATTTAGACATACTTTCGCATATTCATTTGCATACTTATACTAGACGCATGTTTAGACTTATATCAAATGATTGCGTCTTACGAATTTATTCTTATATTTCCACACTGGTACAGTAGGTAAAGTGTACGTAAATAAATGTTAAATTTAACCAGCGGGAATCCATCTAACATTGCTTAATATTCAAAGGCATTTAATTCTTACTCTTTGATAATATTAAACCATTACCTGCCCATCAACCTACCCCAGACTGTCAAATCTTTCCAACTGAACATGAACCTTATCATGTTCATAATAAAGTTGAAAATCTATCAAAGAAATTAGAAATTAGACATTGGGGTAGATTAATGTGCTGGCGTCTGTACATTCTGGCTAAACTAATGATGAAGAAATATATTTTAAGAGACTATCTTTTAAAATTTAAAAAATTAGTAAAATTGTTAAAAATCTTGGTCAAAAATTGGTTTGAAAATGACCAAACCTTAACCTTAATAAATTCATTTAATTTAAATGTAACTATATCAGTTAAAAACATTTAAGATCGTACTCAGAGTTGTCAATACAACGATACTGTATCTCTCGCTTCTCATTAAATGCTTCCTGATTGGATTAACCAAGATAAGATTGTTAACATCATTACCAAAATATATGCATAAACACTGGGTGTGGTGATTATACCAATCAACTGTTATTGCAACTATAATGTCAGGGGTAATCGGTCACACTGCAATATGCTATTAATATTTGCAAAGTCAAATTGATTACGTAGTTATCCAATTTTCAAACTCTTGCTGTTCAACGTCTTCATTAAGTTATTATTAAAGAAAATGTGGTATAAAAATACTCCTGAATTATTATTCTCTGTTTTAAATATTGTTATGCTAATATTTAGATAGCTCCTGCCGGTTTGGACAGTCTGTAAATCAAATTATTCTTACAAAAATTATCTGACCTTCACATATTTTAACATAATTTAGGTAAAATCAGAAAAGAGAGTATTTTAAACGAGAATTAGCTTTTTGTCGTTATACTGGTTTTATTGATTCCATTATCATTATCAAGTCTCAAATTTAAATTAGATTCAGTTGGGATCATTAAAACTTTGGATTAATGTGTTACATTAGTTTTATTCATAGTAGAAAATTATAAAATACACATCACAAAATGTGATTTTGAGTATTGTTGCATCAGCCAACATAAAATCTACTGTGGGGCTGCAGCTCCCTGCGGGGGCGCTGCGGTGGCGAGGTAAGCGAGGGCGCGCTGAATGGCTTCAGGTACTGGGGGCGCGGTGGGCAGGTGGGCGCCCGATGGGTGGAAGCCGTTTTCGTCAGCGGTGTACGTAAGGTGGATGGCATCACCGTTCTCACTGGGGTAAGAGAACTCTCCCTGTACCTCCAAAGCGTCGACTTCACCGACCTTCTTCAGCTCTCCCTTCTGGTCAGCAGAGATACCATTGCCAGTTTCGTAGGCATACTGGTATGATCCGTCGCCGTTGATCTGGCTGTCATCCTTTACTATGGCGATTGGCTCGGCCGGGGGTCCTTGAGGGGCAGCGTACGCCACCGCGAACAGCATACAAGCCAACACCTGTGACAAAAACAATAGTTAGATATTGCAATTAAATAAACATAGACGACATTACAAACTCCTTTGACCGAAAGTGCTGCGAAAATAAATGACTTATTTGAATAATTTGTAGATCAAAACCTATTCAAATGTGTATAACGTTTAGTCCACTAATGCATGCTTATGGTTTGTATTAACATAATTATGATAAAACACAACACTGAACTTGGTTATATTAATGCTAAAGTCACTAAACTTATTTAGGAACCACTATGACTTAGATAAGTGAATTAAACTTTTTAAGCACTTTATGTTCACTTACAATAGATTTCATTTTGTAGCGTTTGGTGATGGTGGAACAAGCAGTGATGATAACTGTTGTCGACTGATGCTTTCAGTCCTGAAAATTTGAGTTTTTATAGTTATCACATTTGCCCACCTCCCTGCATTCTAGTTTCACAATTCATTGTGGTGTCGCAAAATCTATGAGATAAGTAAACACTGGATGCATTACCTCGCCTCGTGTATGTCAACTTGGCCTGCGACGTAATGGTAAACAACAAACATAACGGGTCTTCCATTTGTGCGGCCTTAGTAGCGCAAGCTCCGTGTTGTTTGCACAAAAGATTTACATTCATACAAATTGGCAATTACCCATGGCCGAATTTGTCACAGTTACCCATTGTCACAGTTACCCAAATTCTCAAAGCCATCAGACAATAGGTATCTATTCTTTTTCGAGGAATTTGTTTCAAGAAGTGACATTAATTAAGTCAGCAATATAATTAATATAAAATGTAAGATTATGTAATTTTATCAAAGCAGACGTATCATATTGGCTAGGCAATAAACTAGTATAATTACCATACGCACACGCGATCCGGCTGTTTTCGAGGTGAAGTTCACGAAGCGGGTGCGTGATATCGTAACTTCTTCAATGGTTCGGGGCGAGCTTCAAGTACATAGCGTGCTCGTACAGCGTCAATTACGTAAAGCTCTCGAGGGGATCCATGATACATCGGTCCAATCAAGTCTAAAGTTTCGCCATCGTTTATCAGCAAATAATGAACGTGGTTATTAACCTCTGTACCCATTCATTACGTAGTTGGCAGGCCACAGATGTGGTAGTTATAATATGTATGTTTATTTGAAAGATATAAACGCAAAGTATGAAATACAAGTACCTACATTCCAAAAGGATAAAAATAATCACTCAATCATTACAAAAGGAAATTCTTGAAACGGCCTTTGGTTTTCGCTTTTCACCCTAATTATCCTATGATGATGAACCAAGATTAAAGAAACCCTGTCTGGTACATGGTGTTCACTCCTGTTGAGTTAAAGGAAACTCATACAATACAAAGAGTAAGAACAATATGTATGGCAACTACGTATTCAGAACTCCGTCGAAGTAGTTATAATTAATAGACGGTCTGTACAAAAACAAGCTTTGCATTAATTAGCGACTACGTCAATCTGCAGTCGTATGATGTAAAATATGTATGAGTTTTCCTAGAATTAATTTAAAAGCCTTGCCTGTCTACTCCATGTTCGTCATTAGTAAAATTAAAATATTAGTAAACTGTGTGGCTTAATAATATCAACCGCACGGATCGATCAAAGGTTAAGACGCGCTTGACAAGCTCGTTCCATGAATAGGTGATCATTCATTAGATATCGAGTCCGCTCCGCCTCTCGGAAAGTACGTTAAGTCATTGGTCCCAGCTAGCTGTCATATGCATTTCTTTGACGTCGAAAGTCTGATTCCCAGTCTAACCAAGGGGTATCGCTGTCACTGGTTTGTGAAGGTTACACCGAAATGGCTAGGCCAGGTTGGTGATGAACTCGGGGGTCGCGGAAGTATCTTCTGTTCCCGTGACCCCCGACGCAGGTGTGAGAAGGAACACGGGGTGGTTTTTAGTCAGTAAGAGTCTGACAGACCCCTCCGCCCTCCGGGGCGGGGGATATCCAAGAGGATTTCCCACCCCTCAAAAAAAAAAAGGATGGTGATAACAAATATTTAAAACTAACGATACAATAAAACTTTAAGGTAAACCAATAAATAAAACCTACATTGCAAATTGATAAAATAAACCTATCGGTTTCGTTATGTGCTGTATGTACATTATCAATTTGCAGAAGCAAAGGATGTTACATTCTAATTTCACTAAGTACTTTCAATGTTTTCTATTTTGAAACTGAGGAGTTGATTTTACCATCTGCCTTTACCGACGACGGTCGTTTCGGTGAGTACGACATATTATGTACAGACGCCAGCACATCAAGTTACCCCAATGTGTCAAATTTCTTTGATCGTTTTTCAACTTTATGGCAAACAGAATAAGGTTCATATTCAATTGGGAAAATTTGACACATTGGGGTAACTTGATGTGCTGGCGTCTGTACTAGTCAACGAAGATACCGTATTTATCAACTTCAGGGTTTTTGAACATTTTTGTGTTAAGTTTGAAATCGCCAATTCACCTTGTGCCTTCTCTGTATTAAGGTTCTCGCCCTGTAGTGGGATAGTAACAGGCTGGTATTTTTATTGAATTGGCACCCATATAATATACTGTCTTGTTGACATAGTTGACATATACTTGTAGACATAGGGAAACTCTACTGATATGAACATGATATCCCGGATAAAAATCGTATTGAGTAGTTCATCTGGAATTTCCCAGCAGCATTCAGAAGTCTGGATCTATGCTTATTTGATGACAACACACTCCTCCCTGTAAAATGGAGCTTAATTAATATGAATTTCGAAAATTCGCTGTTTTATTGATATATTTCCTTTGGGGAATAGAATAGAATAGAATATAATGGAATACTCTATATTATACTCTTTGTTGTTCTTTATTGTATTGGGAATACGAGCATGTATGTTATGTCGTTAAAATTTAGACAATAAATTACTTAAAATACATTTGCGAAAACCACAATAGAAATATATATTCTGCACATTTAAACTCTTTAATGTTCTACTTACTCTAATAATTCCATTCACAGCTCTTCTTCGTATTGTCTCTATGTGAAATGCGCTTCCCAGTAATGGATGGATTGATGGATGGCAAAGAGATTTAAAATACTATAGAGCGGGCATGTCAAGAAAATGTCATAGAAAAACTTTGATCCCATGTCTCAGTAACGCCATCTAGAATAATATATGAAAATTGGAGCGGCAGCGGAGCGTACTACAAAAAACTCATAAACTTGTATCCAGCAGAACACACTTTTTCGGACGAAAATTTTGTTCGTGATGTCCGGTCTATAGGTATTGAATGTCTTTGATGGATGGTATAACCAACCAAGTTATCCTTTATCCAAACACACATTTGTTTCAAATTGGCAGAAATATCTTCAGAGTGCTCAATATTGTCCGATTATTTTGTTGCTATTATTTAGATATATTCGTATATTAAAGTTTGTAAAAAGTGTATTTATTTTAAGAAGGTGGAAATGACGATAGATGGACCGAAGATTCTGCACCGTATATTGTGTAATTGTGGTAGTATTGTAATTATTTTCTGATTCTTTTCGTTACTTTAAGTATCATAAATTTGTCTTACCCTTTAATTACAAAATTTCGAATGCGTATTTATATTTTCAAACAAATAAAATAATAACTGTGCAGGCGGTTTACTCATTTGGCAAAATTCTACACACAAGTTTATACATTGCATATTACGTGCTCTCTGTCAAAGACTGGGTGAATCGCAGGTCATACCTATGTACCAATTAATTAAGAACAATTCAAGAAGTGCTTACTCATGCTGACATATAAAAAATATTACAAATTGTCACTATCAATCAATACAACCTACGATATTATGCAAGTGATCCATGTTAGTCTTTTTGAATAGGTATTCAGCCAACAAAAGATTTCACCCATAGTATCGCTTATGTAAATGGTAATGTAGACACTTTCGTCAATAGAATGTCTTCAGGCAAATTTGATATTGCTGCATTAACATCTATTTGTTGGGAGTGGCCTACGGGTGAATTATGTATGGCTATGATAATTTGATGAAGTCATTTGACATTTTAAGCTCTAGTACATATTTGTTCGACTATAGTTTTTTTTCTACTGAGAAGTGTTTAACGTTTTTTTGTTGCAGCCTCTACTTGTCCTATCGCATTTCGTGGAAGAAATCAGCTCTACAATTCGCAGTAAACGGACTTACATATCGGTCCATTGGTTTTATCAGAATGTAGGCAAAGTACACAAAACTAACTTCATCAAAAATACTTAAAGATGTAAAATAACTCTTGTTTCGGAAGTATGTAGCTCTGCTGGTTTTGTGTCTTTCATTAATTGCCATTGAATTTCGAAACTATAGTTATTGTGCAAAGTTTATATTTTCCAATTTTTAGTTCTTTCGTTTACATGGTTTTTTTTATCTTGGTACTAAAACCTAACTACTAAACCGACAGGTAAGGTAAAGGTAGGTAAATAAGTAGTCTCATCTTAAAGTTTTAAATCTTTCAAAATAAAAATGCAAACTTCTAAAATAATAGGTGAAGGTGGTAGGTTATAGCAAGAATTGGTGTTACTATCATTCAATTCAAGTTACAAGTTAGCCATTACCGAACAATGCTACGTCCGTGACACACAGCTGTTTATCATGTACCTATCATCGATTAAATTACACTCAAAAATGACTTAATATGGATTTGATATATTGCTGAAGATAGTTATTATTATCCAATGATCACTTGAAGGTCAATAATTTTAAGAAAAGCTCCACATAGTAACTATTATAATGTAGAGCTATTTTATAGGTATCTATTACTCTCTACAAGTACACAATACACATCTATAACTTTAATCTGTGCTAATATTAAAAAGAGGATAAATAAATAAATATTCCTCAACTTTTCACACAACGCCATTTTAGTCCCAAGTTAAGCTTGAGAGCTTGTGTTATGGGTACTAAACAGCTGATAAACATATTTATATATTTCTAAATACATACATATTATAGATAAATTACACCCAGACACAGAACAAATGATCGTGCTCATCACACAAACATTTGTTCTGGGTGGGAATCGAACCCACGACCTCCGGCATAGCAGTCAGGGTCACTAACTACTAGACCAACAGGCCAGTCAAAATAGATTTGTCAGGATAGATTTGTATTTTTGTATGTAACGAACAAAATTCTTTCATCGTTAGGTAGCTACTTTATCCCTGAGTGACGTAAGATACTTTTATCCCTGTATTCCCGCGGGAACGGGAACTATGCGGATAAAACCCCGTGACGTCCGTTAGTAATATTAGAAAATGGTGGGTAAAGTTTGCTTGAAACTTTGTACTATGTACGTACACTAATGGAAAGCTACATTAGCGACGAGTATAATTAGATTTATTGGTACAGTAGAATACCATGCGAATGAAGTCGCAGGCAAAAGCTAGTATGCAATATTTTGGTTCCACGCTAGACATCAATAAGTGTTTACCTTTGTGACAGTGCTGGGACATCGCGATGTAGTCGGAATTCGTAGTAAGACGTAACACTTGGGATAAGTGCTTATTACACGATGACAATCTTTTTTTTGTAAGCATTAGCGGGTCGCCGCTGATTGGATAAGATTTGTTTTGCTTTGTAAATCATCTATGACATTAAAGTATACACGTATTAAGGTCACGTGATGGTAATTTATAAGTTTTTTTATGGTTAAGAGTAAAGAGTATTGTATCGAACGCTTTTACAAAATTAAAGACAAGCAAAACGTTGCTTGTATTTAATTTTGTAAAATTAACAAAAAATAGTATTTAAAACATAAAATTTAAAAAAGATATTTATTTGTTTTACTAGGAACAATACACTAAGTTTTAGTAATTAATTCAGTGGCGTAAAATACAAGTTTAACCTTCACAATTAGTAGGCACATTTTGGGTATTCTCCAATGTTTTCTACCAGTTTGGGGCATGGCGACTATGGTCGGGCGACCTTGACACGGAGGTGCGGGGAAAGTGAACCGACCGGTTGTTGAGCAAGGGGTCGCGCCGAGCGCCGAACTTCAACCGCTTAGGACTCGAACACATGTGATTCATTTAGTTAACTGACGTGCTAAGCTCAAAAGCAGTATTAAAAATAAAAGTCGTATGGTAAAGGTGATTTCTATGGCATCGGATAATTTATAGAAAGACACATCCAATAAACTAAGCAAATTAATGGTAATGTAATAAATAAATAAATCGATTCCAAGATGGGTTAACGGAATACTGGAACAATAGTAAGTAAGTAAGTAAGTCATCCATAGTTGATAAATAAATAAATAAAATAAATAAATAAATTGTGGGTATGAGTACAAAACCAGTTTCAACCTCAAGCCAGCCTAGTTGGGTTGGTTGCCCTAGTAGCCCTTTGCCACTGACTAGGCACCCACTAGACGAAGCCAGACTCCAAGGTGCTACTGAGGATGCCTAATGGTTTTCCATCGAGAATTTTTCTTAGCAGTAGCAGCAAAGTAGTATTGGGTCTTTACTCAATATTACTTTGCTACGTCCAAAAAATAGAACTACTACACGAAGCTAGACTACAGACTGCTGATGATAAATTCCTATTACCCTTCATCGGGAATTTCTAAGCAGCAATAGCAGTTGCCTGATCCCAAAGTCAGCATCAGCGAGCGTTTGCGAGCAGCCTTCTCACTCATAATTATACGTCTAAAGTTCTAAGCTTAACCTATAGTTGACTCCTTATACAATTAAAGTATGTTCATGCGTCTAAGCGACGTAAGTACAGGGCATAATAATTACCATTGACAGCCTGTGAGTCGATAATCACCACAAACTGTTATTGTAACCTTGTGAGTGAAAAAACAAATATTTAATCTCATAGTTGCGAAATGAAATTATTATTTACAAATAAACTGTTTTTAATTGAGAGACCTGGCAATCTATTCTATACTTATTTGCGCAATCCATTACAGTACCTACTATGTTATCATAAAATGCCATGTTTTATTTTAGTACCGGATATTTTTTTTAGTAATGGATCCTGTAAGGAATATTAATGATCTTCATTCAAATCAAGAAACTGACACAAAAGATATTTAGATAAAAATAAAAAAACAAGTTCTTATCTCTAATCGTAAATCGAAAACTTGTCTTCGTAGAAATTGTAATAAAACGAAATAAACTTAACATAAAACCATAATATATTATGCAAAATTTACAAAAAAATAAAACTAACTTAATTACTTATCAACGAATACTTTATATAACATCTTTTTTTTTTGTATTTTTTATCTAAGACCTTGGCAACACAAGAATAAGTTAACCTATGACTGATTTAAAATTGTTAAGTCCTCTCATTCAGAGACACGTAAATCACGAAATATCTGAAAAAGATTTGACATGGAACAGGGACATACTTGTTCATAAATGAGAGCTGTTATCCATAGCAATAGTCTAGTTCCTAGCATAATCCCTATTTTCCGGATTTGGTGGGGGAAGCGTCGCGAGGTAGTCAAGGGCACTCTGAATTTCTACGGGGGTTGGAGGGGGAGTAGGGAGATGAGCACCCTGTGGCTGGAACCCGTTCTCATCGGCTATATATTGCAACTGGATCACCTGGAACGAACAAATGTAACCTGATTAATATATAAATGAAACATTACTAAAGTCATCTTAATCACACAATACGGACATGAATAAGAAAACTCTGAGGTCCAAAGAGCCCTGGGTTGGTATTATAGACCTATGACTTGGCAGTCTGTTTAAAGGCTATAATAGGCATAACGTCTGATACCAGGTCAGTCACTAAGCACACGAAATGAAGAAGAAGAAGCCTTGTCTCATTCCAACAATGATGGGGTCTATTTCTGGTCTATAACTGTATGCAGTTGAGTATCAGTATGAAACACCATAGTGTGTTTAAATTAATCGACACGTAATTTTTCTTTTTTCACGTAATCAAAAAGTAACGGCGATACATCGAGTTAAAATGTCGCATGACGTCACTGGCCAGTACAGTTTATGCTAGCTAATGACGTTACAAGCCCTCACTCCTCAACTTTAATGCGCTTAATCTAAGCAGTTTTCCATCAATTTGAAAAAGAAAAAAATATGTGTCGAATATTTTCTTGTTATCTAGATGAGGGACTAAAAACTAAAATTTTGTTAAAAACCCATTTATTCGAAAATCACAAGGCTACGACAATTATAGCATGCTCATCACCTTATCTATAAATAAGATAGAATATCACTCAAATCAAAACACTTGTTAGCTATTAAAGTTGAATGAATATAATAGCTATAACCCCTACGAGATTTAGATCTGAAAACTACTTCTCGGCTTAGAAAGATGGCGAATCAATTACCCTAATTTTTTTGAAAATTCCATCGTCCCTGGAAATAAAACCAAGTTCTAAGTGTGGTCTTTACTTTATATCTATGGTTCTCAATTACATTGTTTTCATCGTCACTTTGTCAAAACAGAGTATTCTGTCATTATCGACCCACGTCTACTTTGTATGTACATTTTTTATCACATTTGCCTTGATAAATAATATTATGTATGAAGGTAATTAAGTGTCATCGCTACGGCATGCTAGTAAGACAAAGTAGAGACTATTACTATGGACATTACAAATTGCTTAACCAGTTTGTTTTTTTCAATGATATTCTGTCATCAGCTTAAAGTTGAAATACTTAGTGTCAAATATGTATGTCATTTTCTGAAAATCCCTCTGAACTATTTAGGTCTTAAATGTGTGTGGTCATGTAGCTTCTTATATTTGTAGAGGATATTTGAATTAACATCTTTTTAAGAATTCAGACATTTTAATATTATCAGGTCTAGTACCTGCACACATTAAACAGACGGAAGACACATACGACATGACGACATCATCTTAAAATAATAGATTAGTATGATTCGGTAACCACTATCCAAACATTATTTTTAGACGTTTGTCATAGGTTTAATGGCTTGGAAGTAACGTGTATTAGAGTTAGATCTCACGTGGATCATAAAAAGCCTGCTAAAGTTTTTCATTTAGCTGCATAGCGTATCAAAGTTAACGCTGCTCAATCCGTATGCGCAGGCGCAACCTTACATTAATCTTTCTACAGTTTGTAGTATTCAGATGTATAATCGACCAAATCAAAGAAATATTAAGCTTAGGACAAGCTGTTAAATAAATGTATACAATTCGGTTACTTTTTAAAGAGATTAATTACATGTTTGGATATAATGTATTTATATTTTTTATATCGAAAATGATGACTAAATAACAACAGTAGTTTATTGAAAACAAATTCTTTCCAAATGCTTTTCTGTAGTATTTTTCCTGTTAAAACAACAAAACCTTGATCTCTCATACGCACAGTAGTTGACCAGTAGCAAGAGCATAATTTATATTAAGTAATATTATAAAGAGGTAAACTTTGTGAAACGTTGTAGGGGGTACTATTTAAATCTAATTCTTTAACCAATAGAAAGCCATATTATATGTGAGTGTCATAGGCCTTTATTTATTTTCAAAACTACTAAGACGGGATGGATGCGATGTTAAAGTACAAAATGCATGCCGACGAAGCGTACCAAAATCTAATAAAGTAGTTCTTGTAAATATATTAAACAAATTCCACAACTTCCACACAACGCTATTTAGTCCCAAGCTAAGCAGAACTTGTGTTATGGGTACTAAAAAACTGATAAACATTCTCATATATTTCTAAATACATACATATATAATAGATAAGTTACACCCAGACGCAGAACAAGCGATTGTGCTCATCACACAGATATTTGTCTTGGGTGGGAATTGAACCCACGAACTCCGGAATAACAGTCAGGACTGCTAACTACTGGACCAACCGACTAGTCAATATTGGGTCAGGGTTTTGGGTCAGGTCAGTATTTCATACGTTTGATTTCCTTTGTATAAAGCAACATATTGCATACCTGGCCATCAGGTGCGGTGTACTGGTACTGTCCTTGTGCAACCTGAGCTTCTTGTTCAGGGATGCCCTGGTTTTTCACATACCCCTGCTCTTCCGCTGAAATTCCGTTGCCAGTCTCATAGCTGAAATCATGAAACGTAGGTACGTTTTTATTAACAAAAACAAAGTTTGTTTGGAATGTATTGAATTCAGCATTTCGAAAGCTTACGCCAATTCCATACATTTCGGATTTATCGAACTTCGCTATCGCAAATGAAACAGTGTCTTTGTCTAGGCTTCTAGATAAGAAGAGTTTTCCCAACGTGGTTATGGTGTCAAAATCTCTTTCAACCTATAAGGTATATTTCCAATAATTAATGTATTACAAAGGATAGTGTGTAGAAGACATTAATATTCATGTTGAACTTTAAAACTTCAATATGTCAAAGGTGATAAAAATGTATTGGTATTTAGCGTTTATTATTTTTTTTTTTAAAAGACTGATGCTTAAAATTTAATTTACGACACAATTTAAATAAAATAAAACATTGAGTCTTAATGAGATGAATCGGCGACATTAGCACGTTTTGCTTACATGTGACTATTCGCACACCATAAGTTTTATGCAACATTTTGGGCCCCCAAACCTTGAAAAATTTTATCGCTTTTCGCTTACTTGACATAGGGACTAATTGATCGTTATAAAAGCCAACCAATTAATTAAATGTGTTGACTTTAATTGATTTGACCCATTCACATAAGCTTGAACTTTAGACCATGTAACCATGTCATTAGTATGTTTGCAAAAATAAAAACTCAGAATTTTCCGAACTAATTATTTGAAAAAAAAATCACACTTAAAGTTTAACTTAGACATCATTGAGCATGCGTGGTGATTTATGCTCATGCCATCTCTGTATGAAAAGATGGCTTTTTCCTGCAATGGTACAGTAACAAGTAACTTAAGAGAGAAACCGACAAAAAGAACTTAGCTTTAGTAACACTGTAGAATAGAATAGAATAGAATACTCTTTATTGTACACCATTAATACTTACAAATAATAAATTTAAGGGCTACAAGCGGTGATACAATGGGCGGCCTTATCGCTAAAAGCGATCTCTTACAGACAACCTTTGGATGGACTTGATAGTAGAGGAACAATAAGATGAGTAGGCAGTGTGTGGTGTACTATTTACATAAATATATACCATACAAGACTATTTGAATATACATACACACACACACACATACACTATTTATTGTTTCTCTCTCAAGTCATCGGTCTACCTACTACCCTGAAATATCTTTAGTATATTTGGCAATACTAGAGTTTGGTTCCCATTATTCAATAGCTGTAAAGTTACTTTCCGAACCTCAAAAGGAAAGCCGATAGGAATCGAGTTGTTTGGACACTTCGCCACTGACACGAAGGTATTTTAATTTTTATAATATGTACATTGAAAGCTATACAACTTCCGAGGGACCCAAGATACTATATAACTGAAAAATGCACAGTTTATGTAGGGATTTTTATGCTGGTAAAATCGTAGGTTATAAGTAGTAGAGCATTAACTTACCTCCATTTATAGGATCCATCTGGGTTTTGTACTTGTTCTTGTCTTATGATGGGGATAGGTTCCGTAGTGTATTGCGGTTGCTGCTGTTGCTGCTGTTGATATAACGGTTGTTGTTGGAACTGCTGGAAGCTGCTGACGTCAGCGTAAGCTGCGCCAACCAGGCACACCAGAATAATCTAAAAGAATGGTAAAATTAATATAAATAAACTCAGAGCAAGGCCCGATTTTTACGTGTGGAATAAAAATTGCGGTTTGACAAAATTACGTATAGAGAATGTGTCAAACCGTAACTTATTTATAAGATAAAGTTATTTGTCTTTTGAAAAATCGGGCGTGAATTGACCAGTAGATATGATTTCCAGATTTACTATGTAACTTTTCTAGGTTTAACGTGGTTTAGAAGATGAATGTACAGAATATATATTTGAAACAGTAAACAGTCAAGTTTATTTACTTTACAATAAAAAAGTTTATTTACGCGGCGATTTAGAATCACTAAAACTGCATGTCGGGACACGCTCAGTGTAGGGTTCCGTAATTTCCCGTCCGTCACAATAAGTGTTCAAAATGCTTGATACACGATTATACTACAAACTTAGTCCAGAAATTGTTTTGTACAACTTTTTGTCTTTTTTTAACCCCCGATGCAAAAAGAGGGGTGTTATAAGTTTCACCGCTATGTGTGTGTGTCTGTCTGTCTGTCTGTCTGTCTGTCTGTCTGTCTGTGGCACCGTAGCGCCCAAACGGGTGAACCGATTTAGATGCGGTTTTTTTTATTTGAAAGCAGGGTTTCTTGCGATGGTTCTTAGACATAATTTATCAAAATCAGTTCAGCCGTTTCAAGGTTATCAGCTCTTTCGTGTCGTGTTTCGTATTAACTTTACTAACACACATATTATGTGTGTCTTCAAATTTCGAACACCCATGTGTGTAATATTAATAAGCAACATTATGGTGTATTTGGTCTGATGCAGCCAGGATATCTAGCAGACTAAAACACTCTTGGGAAAATAACAGCAGATATGTCGTGTTTGGATTCATTTTAAACTGCATTTGATTCTGCACACAATGCACTGATGGCAACTGGATGAGCTGATGCTGCAGCCAGGCTATCCAGCACACCAGTAGGTAGACTCTTGACAAAATAATAGCAGATAAGTCGTGTTTGGATTCAATGCAACCAGCATTTGATTCTGCACACAATGCCCTGATGGCAACAGGATGAGCTGATGCTGCAGCCAGGCTATCCAGCACACCAGTAGGTAGACTCTTGACAAAATAATAGCAGATATGTCGTGTTTGGATTCGTTTAAACCATCATTTGACTCTTCATACAATGCACTGAAAAATTCTCATAACTGTTTAAAACAAAATTAATGCGTTTAAAAATTATAAAAATAAATTAAATTAAAAATTTAAAAAACCTCCACCGCAAAAAAGTAAAACATTTAAAAAGTTAAAAATAACACTTTAGCCATGAAATTTTACGTAACGTCGGTTTTAAATGTTTTACTTTTTTGCGGTGGGGGTTTTTTTGTACAAAAACTGTTGTTTCCATCCAGGTTCAAAATAATTTTCCTAGAAAGTCCTTATAAAGTTCTACATTTCAGATATTTTTCATGTTTTCTAAACTTATGGTTCAAAAGTCATAAAATATATACTAAATAATCGCTCCAAAATTTTAAAACAATGTGTCCCCCTCCCCCACATTGTTTTAAACTTTTGGAGCGATTATTTCCAAAACTATTGACATTATCAAAAAATTATTGTAGTAAACCCTACTCATTTTTAAATACCTTTCCAACAATATATCACACGTTAAGGTTGAAATTAAAAAAAAACACTTCCCACTTTACAAATACCCTAATAAAACATTTTTTTTACCACTTTATTGGCGTGATTGATACACATATTGGTACCAAATTTCAGCTTTCTAGTGCTAACGGTCACAGATATTAAGCGAGGACGGACGGACAGACAGACATGGTGAAACTATAAGGGTTCCTAGTTGACTACGGAACCCTAAAAATATATATTGATCTTGAATAGAATTTTGGCATAGATATTGTATCTATTGTTATTTTATTGCTATGAGGATCTTATTTGTATAAAGAATGTCCTATTCTTCTTCCTTTTCTTTTCATAAAAACAAGAATTCACTGAACAATCACAGCACTAAGTAGACATATAACGAACACAGCACAACCTAAAAAGCCAACAATTTTCAGGTTGTAAAAAAACACTTTAAGAAAGAAAATTTAACGTAGAAGCTTTGAAAAACTTACAATACACTTCATGTTGAACCAAGTACAAAACAGTTGCAAGGTGGATGCGTGTGATACAATAGCAATGTAATGATGCATTTTTGATTCACCCCCAGTATTTATACCGAAAACTTTTGTCGCAATTACACATCGCAGCGGATTCTGTATATATTTTATGATCATCTGTACAACGAAGGACAGCCGGGACGTCCCTTATGGCACAAAATCGTAGCGAGAAACGATTGAATAAGAACTTAATTCTCTGGAAAATAAGACTTAAAATACACACAGTACACTGCAGATGAAATTGCAAATTATAGCTTTTGTGCGAAATTTTAATGCATTCATTTTAATTTTATTGCTATAGTTTTTTGTAATGTTCAAGTTGAACAGTAATGAACGTGCTAATTAATACAGGACTGGTATTTTAGTCGATTGCTATCTGGTAAAAATTATAAGGTACTTATTATTTATTGACATTGGGTGTCACTTGGCACTATTTCTTCTGGATTTATCAGAATACATATTATACATTCTTATGACAAGTGCAAGATGCTGCCGGTTCCGTCTCAAAGCTGTGCTTGGCGGTACCAAGCTGCCCGCAGTAACACTCAAGTAACACACTCTATGTTAATCTTCATTTTTCGGATTGCTAGACAAATTTATTTTACACGAGGTAGTTTTTATTCTCGTGATCATCGCCGTTATTAGTTTTATTCACGGTTCATATTTAAACTACTTATTTTAATGCATGTTTCTAGTATTTACGAAGCACTGCAGACCTAAGTAAGTATCTATTAAATAATAATTTAACTTGATCTTTCTACCCGTTTCTGAGAACTAACAGGCGGATGGATAGACAACAAATCAATAGTATAGATATAACCTTAAAAACATAGTTACATAATTCTAACATTTTTTTTCATTTTTGAAATCACTGTCAGGTTTTATTAGTACACCATACGAATTGCAGGGACAATGTAGATTTGACCTTTCATGATATTTAAATTTTGTTTGTACTTGTTTTAACAAAATATCTGTTCTTATAAAACATTATAAAAAAAAGGAAAGCCATACTGATTTTTTTGTAAAAAAGGACTGCTATTCTTGCTGTCTTGTGGAACGCAAAAATACACAAAAAAATATAGAATTATGTTGTAACTTATCTTGTAAATTTTAAACTTAAATCTTAGGCACATCAGCGAAGGCGGATCTCAAAAACCAGTCTCATCTCACGCTTGTGACACACTTTAACAAGGTTCAAAGAAAAAAACCGGCCAAGTGCCATACGAACTTGGGGAATCACTGTTCTCTACTATAGGCTTAATCACAAATCATACTTGAGGATACAAACATTAAAACGTAAATTTAAATATATAAAAAACCCCACAAAAAAAAAACTATAAAAAAAGGAACTTGTAAACAGTAATTCAATCTTACGTAGGTCTTTATAGGCATTTAAATTGCAAATGGTAATCTAAGATGATCAGAACGTCGCGAGTGTCGCGACAGACCTGACAGTTCAGGTCTGTCACGACGTTCTGATCAACTTTAATTAAGACATGAAACTTAAAAAGCCAACACCCCATTTTTTTTTATTTATATTATATTTCTAACTTTTGTATAAACTCTTCTTGTTAACTTTTTAAGCTCTTTTTGTCAATAACGATTGAAAATTGATATACATTTCAGCTTTATTTTTCTAAGCTCCGTTATTAGATTTTTTTTCTACCTCGGGGCCTCAACTATCATCTATCTAAAACTTACTCTCAGCACTCATCTGCAGTTAATTGCTGAATGCTATTTCCCACAGACTAATTTAAGCAGCAGCATCTGCTCAAGGTTACTGTGTCTGAGAAATACCACAAAAGTACACAAAATTTCTAATTAGTCCCACCCTCTTCCAACTGCTGTTTAATTGCCTGCATTGGACTAAGTAATAAATGAAAATCTGAAATCTCATCATCAGATCTATTCCAGAACAAAAAATCAAAAAATGTTGCTGTTTTTAATAATAAGAATAGATTCCTAATTTATAAAATTAATTTGCCAAGTTATATCGCAGTGAAAATCTTTCGCGGTAACGTGCATCGCAATGCCGTATCTAGTATCGCAGTGAAGATCAATCCCGGTCGCGTTGCAGAGACGGTCTTACGCAGTAACGTGCATCAGTTTTGTAGCATGGTATTAGCGTTCATCGACATTTTGTGCGTCGATATTTCGTATTCTACTCCAAAATATTCGTTTTTGAGATTGGTATAGGTTTTTGTCATTTTTACAATTGTTATTTTGAGCACTTTCCTCGTAATTTTTCTACATTTTTTGCACCGTTTAAACCTGTCTCATAGTTCCACAAATATTTTAAGACCTAAATAAGTCAAAACGGTCAAACGGTTTACGAGTTTTTTTTGAGATTAACAAATGTCATTTAATTTTTATATAAGTATATAGATTTAGTTAAAAGTCTGTATTTATGTCTACGAGAGACACTAATTATGCTTGCCTCATTAATTTCAATGCTGTAGGGTAGACGTATATTAAATCTTAAAATCCGTTACGCTTAAATCGAAATTTCGTGCTAAGCCATGCTCCAAGCATGGGCATTCAATATTATAGTACGAGTATCATGAGACGTTATGTGCAAGATGCGACAGTAGGACATTATCATAATTGTTGTGTGATAAAAAACCAGTTTAACATATTGGGTAGCTGTGTGGTGAGTGTGACTTGAGTAAAAGTCGTTCAAAGGCCATTTATCTTATTCCCTTTTTTTATTTTTGTATAAAGTTTGTAATCCAACATTTTTATTAACAGCGCAATATACTTACTTAGATAATGATAAATTTTTCTTATTTTAGAACTATGAACAGTAGAAACTATAGAACTGATATGTTTTTAAAACTGACATAAATATATTCAAGAACATTCAATTAGTGCTTTAACATAAAATATTTGTACATGTACGAGCATTTCCAAAAACTAAGATCATTTTACAGTTATCATTTTATTCTATTGTATTTATCTTGTACCATAAGTGTCTTTAGTTTTCAAACGTTAAAATAGGAGCAAAACAAATAAATAAGGAAGTCTAAAACTACGAAGCTTTGTGAAAATCGACTGTCATGGTATGAGCTTGTTCATAGTAAGAAATGTCCAGAAGTAGACTAAACCGATCCCAAATAAAATGGGATCATGGCAGGAATATGATGTAATAAATAACGTTTTTAAACTTTACGTACATATAGTTTTAATACTTACCACAAATCGAATGATTTAAGAAACCAGTACATAAAACATGAAATTGATTACCACCCCACGCCTCACAACAGTATACTTCTGTTAAAGTTATGACTGGTAACACGAGTAGGTACACAAATTCTTATACATTAAACGTGTAAGTACATACATGAAAACACGTGTGGTATGCTGGAGAAATCTTGATGTCTCTTGTACCGACCAAATTAATAAGCTGCGGTAGGTTCTTCAAAAA
This sequence comes from Euplexia lucipara, assembly GCA_921972225.1. Lineage (NCBI taxonomy): Eukaryota > Metazoa > Arthropoda > Insecta > Lepidoptera > Noctuidae > Euplexia > Euplexia lucipara. The sequence continues at coordinate 12,506,220 of OV179144.1, forward strand.
TATACCAAGTCAACAAAATTCGACATGTATTATTTTATCACAAAAATTGTGACGATATTCCCATTGTTTCATTATAACAATAATGCTAGCCTGTTTGTTGTTTTATTATCATCTTATTAAATACAGAGACACATGAGAAAGAATTCGTAAAATTGTTATTCTTTAAACAATCATTGGTACAATAGTTTTTCAACTTTATTTTAAACAGAGATTCATGTTTAACTGGGATAATATTTTAATAGTTTGATTTGTATATTTTCGCACCAGCTGAAGTTAGTTATAGTTCCGAATTCAACTAAGTGTTATCATTGGATGTCATCACTAGTTTCCCTGTGAACTTGTATAGGTTGTGATATGAATATCTCTTTTTTCTTTTTTTAAATTTATAAACCAGAGTGCCTAGTGCGAGTTTGTTTTACGTTAACGCGATCGACACGTTCATGACGTTCGGCGCTCCGATTGGCCCGCTCCAAACTTTTAACCAATCAGAGAGCCAAACGCGGTGAACGTGTCGATCGCGTTAGCGTAAAAACAACTCGCACTTGGGGCACAGTGCTTGACTGCAATCCCACCTGATGGTAAGCAGTGATGCAACCAGTGATGGTGAAGCGCACTAGTTTATAAAGAGCCTATTCACTCTAGCCTTGAAGACACCTAAATTATAATCGGACGGGAAGACCGCAGCAGGCAAGTCATATAATATGTTATTTTTATTTCTTTTTTATGTTTTACTTTCTAGCGAGCTTTAAACCAGTTGAATATTCCGCAAAAGCCGGGTCATGTTCTCGCCCAGAATCATCAGCACTCATGTAACATTAAGACAAACAGCGGTGTCACACCTATGTAAGTAGGTACTTACATAGGTGTGACACCGCTGTTAGCGCACCGCAAAAGAGAGTAGGTACTCTCTTTTGTTTAAATAAATATTCCACAACTTTCATACCACGCCATCTAGTTGAGCTAAGCAGAGCTTGTGTTATGGGTACTAAACAGCTGATAAACATACTTATATATTTTTTAACTTTCTTATATAAAAAATTCTCGTGTCACAATGTTCGTTCCCATACTCCTCCGAAACGGCTTTACCGATTCTCATGAATTTTTTTATGCATATTCAGTAAGCCTGAGAATCGGCTACCATCTATTTTTCTAACCTGTAAGTGATAAGGGGTGTAAATAACACCCATACACAGAACAAATGATCGTGCTCATCACACAAACATTTGTCCTGGATGAGAATCGAACCCACGACCTCCGACATAGCAGTCAGGGCCACTAACTACTAGACCAACAGGCCAGTCAAGAAGCTTTTAAATTATTTAGATTTCTAAGATTGCAAATAAAAATACAATATAAACTTAAGAGCAGCGTTTTTGTGATTTGGGGCTTGTGGCTAAATAATAGCAGCCCACACAGGTTGATGAAAGGTTAAGCTTCATTTGCCGGGTTGGTCTGTGGCTTCATTACGTATAAATACTCTTCCAGTTCTTGAAAAGCACTTTAAGCCGTTCGTTCCGGTTATCAATTGTAAAACACTGTCATTCAACAGCATCTGGTGAGACTGGAAGCCAACCTTGGACATTGAGTAAGCTCTTGGCTAGCCAGATAATGGTTCCTAAAATTTGGTTGCAATAATGACTATAGGTGAAGGGCGGGCTTTTTGGGGGACTTAATTATGTTACTCTGACGTTCAAAAGGATTTAGATTTTTATTTATAGCATAGCACGGAGGGAGACGGATGAGCATTGTGTTGTATATCCACTGAAATTAATTAAGAATTGCACGATTTAATTCCACCAAGCCCTTTCCATCATAGGACCACCAGACGTACAGCACTGCGCCACCGGTACATGGTAGATATCCCAACCATACATACTAATCGCTATGGAAACACATTCATTGTGCGAACAGCCAAAGAGTGGAATTCCCTGCCGGTGTCGGTGTTTCCTGATAGCTACCTGTGCTTACCTTAAAATGTTGCCATTTTATTTACAAACAATCTGAACCGAGAAAGTAAATGTTTATGTTCCCAACCATAACGTTTAAGACATGCCTAATTTATTGTAACGATGCAATACATAAAGTAAGTATATGTCGTATTGTATTAAACGTTTCGGCTATTTATCTCCAGCGCCATATTGATTAATTGAAACAGTGGGGTATTGGAATGACTGTTGAGCAACCCACGACATGCAACGTCTTTAAAACCAGCTTAAAGTGAATGCGTAAGCCATTGATTATTTTTTTGCTATAATGGGTCAGTATTAGCTTGTATGGTATTATTATGGTGTTTGTAATTGTAGGGATTTAACTCAAAAATTATTCAACCGATTTGATTTTTTTTTTCCTTTATTAAGTAGATAAGTTTTATTATTTCCTATTAATTTTAATTTTAATACGAGTATTTTGGTATGCTACTATTTATTACCGTTGCGAATTACTGTTTCAAATACACACAATCTAATATTCGGTCTGAAATTTGCATATCACTAAAGAAAATTTGAAATTCGCAGACTACCATAAGCATCTACCTTAATCTACTCACTAAGCTCAGCACTGGCAAAGTATACGGAGAGTTCTAAAAAGGAGCTGATATACAATGTATACAGGATGGAAAAGAAGACTGGCCTCTGAAGGGGAACCACTTTAAATCTTAAAGATAAATTATTTTACCTAAATAAAACGCTGCTTTAAGATTAGAAAATGCTTTCCAGTAAAAACTCCTGCAATTGATTCACTCGCTGACGTCAAAACACTTTCCAAATACTATTATTACTATATTTTTTACATTTTTTAATTTAGAACACAATAATAAATTACCTCCCCGGAACTGCTTGTGGCGCTGATAGTTTTTGTCCGTCACAATAATATAAAATTGTGAGCCGTCCCCATAGAACTATGTCTGAATGTGGTATAATTTATTTTAAATGTTCTAACAATAATAATATTTATGTACTTTTATTTTATGTTTGTTTCAGTCCTATACTAACCCACGAAGATCTACATCGAGTTCAACTGTATCAATTGCAGATTTTTACTAGTGCCTGCATTTTTTTTTTTGCACACTTGCTTTTCAATTCACTCTAGACATTGGCAGAATAGTCGACATCGGCTTTGTTTACCATAATAAAAAATAGAATAGAATAATAAATTACAGTCTTAGAACTAGAACAAAAACAGGCAGCTTAACAAAAGTGCATAGCCTGCTTTGTCCCAAACTTGGCAGTATCCTGTATCTTGGGAGGCAGTATGTTAGCAAGAAAGGTTCATAACCCCTGTAAGATGTTGCGAAATCGAAAGAAGACAAGTAAGACAAGTTGATATTGAAAAAAATACAAACTGTTTAATCACAGCAACTAACTTGCTTTCCGCAGTTTGATAAAAAAAAACTAAATATCAGATGTCAAATAAAAACCCAACAGCATATATACAGGATGAATTTTTAGTCACCGTCCAAATTTTGATATATTAATCTTTGGCAAAAATCATTGAATACGTGTTTTTTCTTTTAGTATCACTCAATACAAAAATATTGAGATATCACTTCACAAAGTTATCTATAAAAAGTTTATGTTTCTGGACACTGCCGCGCCGTGCGTACGCGCTAGGTGAAGCTACGCGAGCCGGGCCGCCCCGCGCGCCGCGCGCCGCCGGAATTCATTGATAACACAATACAAACAAAGTTGCAAATTTTCCCTTCATACTTTCACGGGCTTAGGACCGTCAATAAGCAAAAGGTTTGTGCTATGTTCACTATGATTAGAATCTAACCCTTAATTACTCAATTAAGTACGTATAAATAAAGTAAAAATCAATTAATTAGATAAGAACTTGAGACCTTAATAAAAGCTGAGCCAAAACGTTTTGCTATTAGGCGTATTTAAAAAATTTGAATCAACTTATGTACAAATAATAAAAATTTAATCAAAATCATCAACAATCAAATTAACAGTACTTTAATAAATGTTCAAAATGCATACCGTTTCTCTCTAAACAGAGTCTTGCACGTTTTTGCACATTGTTTTTAATTTTATTGAGCACTACAGTGTCACTTTTAACTTCGTCGAATGCACGTACAATTTGCTGTTTTAATTGGTCTAGGTTTTGGGCTTCCTCCACATACACTCGTCGTTTTATTTCACCCCACAAAAAAAAGTCACATGGAGTAAGATCTGGTGACCGGGGTGGCCAGACGACGGGCCCCCCGCGACCGATCCAACGATCACCGTGTTCGATGTTTAAATAATTACGAACGGCGGCGGAGTAATGAGGCGGTGCACCGTCCTGTTGAAAATAAAAATCTCGATAGGAGATTACCGGCACGTCATCCATGAAGTCAGCAATTACTGTGCGTAACATATCTAGGTACGTGCCCCCGGTCAACCGTCCCTCAATGAAATATGGCCCCAGTATTTTGTTGCCGACAATTCCAGCCCACACATTTGCACTGAACCGCACTTGGTGATACGTTTCTCGTATCATGTGTGGGTTTCGAAATGACCACCAATGTTCATTATGATGATTATACAGCCCCACTCGAGTAAACAAGGCCTCGTCAGTCCACAAAATGTTAGCATCGGGGTGTGCAATCAGCCACTCACAGAAGGCTCGACGGGGAACTGCATCTGCGTCGTTCAAGGCCTGTGCCTTTTGAAAATGGTACGCGTGCAACCCGGCAGAATGGAGAAGTTTCCACACGGCATATTGGCTTACGCCGAAGCGCCGCGCTGCATCTCGCGTACTGGATCTAGGGCTCCGTTCAAAGAAATCGAAGATGTCTTCTTCGATCTCCACTGCGAGTCTCGGCCTGCCCCGTCCTTGAGCGTGTGTAGGTACTATAAATTGGCCATGGTCTAATAGCCTCTGATTTGCGGCCAAAATCGTTTGGCGATTTGGTAATGAAGGATTTATTCCTTGATTGCGAAGGCGAGGAATACTTTCGGTTTCGTACAGTCTCCGGGCACCGTTCAAGCTTTCACCACTCAGTATGTAGGATCGCACCATTTCGTAATACTCGCGGTGGGAATACGACGACATTGTAAATAAATTCACGATACGCACGGGGCGCCGTCGCGCCGGCGCCGGCGGGTTGCGCGGGAACGCCGGGAACACGGAAGTAAGCGCTTGCGTCGCGAAAGGGTGCGCGCGCGAGACCGACTAACGATAGATGATAGATGTCATAAATGTGTCGCGCAGGTGTAGCGGGGTGGGGGTGAGCGGGGTGAGCGCTGCCTTTTTCATTGAATATTTGCGCGGCAAGTGTAGTATTATTAACGTTTAACTTGTGACCACGCAGAGCGGATAATTTTTTCGAGAAAATGATTTAATATGAAAATTTTATGTATCGATTTTTTTTCAAAAATGGACTTAGTGAATGATACCTAATGCCTAGAAAAAATTTGGACGGTGACTAAAAATTCATCCTGTATATCACAAGCTTTATTCAAATACCATGAGAATTAAACATTTCCATATCATAATTGTAATAGTTTTGGTTTTTCATTGAAAATTGTCAATATGTTTAAGCGGAATTCTTTTTAGCCTCTTGGTTGGTGTTTCTGTTAATGTTTTGGCCCCCGAGGTACGGATTATAATTGTTATTGTAGTAGGGGTTGACCTTTGTGGGGTCGTACGGGTATCTGGGGTCATAACCAAAAGGTCGATTATTGTACTGGCCAAACGTATTGTATCTGTTTCGGTTAGAGTAAGGACCGTATCGGTTGTATGCAGGGTCCAAAATTTGCTTGTTGAGTCTGTCTACTACTGGCACGATGGGTGCGGCTGCTTTTCCGTCAGCAGGGATATGGACGCCGGATGGTCGAAAACCTGGAATATGAATTAGAGTAAATTTAAGTAATAAGCTGGTGCAAAGCAAGGAATAGATAGAGAAGGTTTAGAAAGTAAGAGTTACGTTTGATATACTCGTAATAATAATAATCTAGTTATCTAGTTTGGTATTGGAGTGTGCTAGCTAACACGTGACAATCATTCTGAAATGTAATGTTTTACAATGTGTATAAACATTAGTGCTATTTATTGAGCATTTCATTGTAAGTATAGATTCTTTGTATACCTCGTTCTTCAAACGAATCAGACAGATGTGTTGCTGGGGAGTTTGTTCCGCCACTTCTTCTTCCCAGCAAAAACACTAGGAAGTGGCGAAGGGTGGGCCGTTTTTGGGGGACTGTCTCTATGTATTTTTTTGACGTTCAAAAAGTGCTGATTCTCAGCCTAGTTTGAATAAAGACTTTTGATTTTGATTTTGATTGAGTCCCAATCTAAGCAGAGCTTGTATTATGGGTACCAAACAACTGATAAACACACTTATATGTTTCTAAATACATACATATTATAGATAAATTACGCCCAGACACAGAACAAATGATCATGCATATAACACAAACATTTATCCTGGGTGGGAGTTGAACCCACAGCCTCCGGCATAGCAGTCAGGGCCACTAACTACTAGACCAACAGGCCAGTCTATATTTATGACTATAGATTTTATTTTGAATGTAAATAGTATTCTTTCTTATTCAAAATCTAGGGATGTGCATTGTGAATACATAGTGAATAAATTTAAAAATACCATTCTCATCAGCAACGTAGCTAACTTGAATAGGTGTCCCGTCAGGAGAGATGTAAGCATAGCTTCCTTGAACAACCTGAAAAATTAAATGTTAATAAATTTACTACCTAATAAGAAAAACTTTTTACAAATATATATTTATACAGGGTGGAAGGCACATGATGAATTCAATAGATCCTTGATCTTGAACCCCACAGCGTTGAATTTCTTCGTCGATCATTCTCAATTTCAAATTATTTCTTGATTTTCTTTTTACTTTAAAATGTGTTAGTCATGGTTTCTACCTAATTGAATGAGAGGTTAAATTAAGCAGTAACTTATTTATTGTTCGAGGACATATTTTATTAAAGTACGTGGAAGGTTTGTTTTTTTTCGTTTTAAGAAAAGAAACCAACATTAAGAAACCGAAGAAAAAATGCAATGCTATGGAGACCAGAATTATGTGCAGATTTCATGGTTTTAGTATATGCCACAACTTATACTACCATAATTAGTTTTGTTTGATCCACTCCTCTCAACAACTCAGTCAAAGATTACTTACATACTTTTAAGAAGGATGTATGTTCACATGGCCTTTCATGTCTCCTTTTGACATTAAACTTACAAACCTAGGCTCACGATTACCTGGGCGTTTTGGTGGAACAAGTGAAAATTGATACTAACATACTTTGCCGTATTATAATAAAATAAAATTTGTAAAAGCAATAGGTACCTGAGTTCCTTGTGGATTTCCAGTGTTGTCAACAAAAGCGTCTTTCAAGTATCCACTTTCTTGAGCTTGCTTCCCATCAGCAGTTGAAAAACTGAAAACGTTCGACTTATTAAGTCTGAATAGTAAGTAAACATGTTGAACAATCAATCAACAACAACTAATAGTAAAATAAAATAAAATTTCATTTTTTTGGTTGGTCTTGTAGTTGCAAATGCTATTGGTTAGTGTGAGGTCCTAGGTTCGTTCCCAGGGTCTGTCGGGCAAAATTATTTCAAGTTTTCCAATCTGAAATTAATTCTTAGTAGCAGCCTTGAGTCTGGATTTGTGTAATACATGGGACTTAAAACATTACTGAAGAAATGTGGGTGTACTGTAGGTACACCTTTACCTAACCCTTTTGGTGTTACAAACATGATAATATGATGTTAGATGTTTCTTTTAAATTTAAAAGTCTAATGATAATAAATGATTTAACTTTACATTTGAATCACTGTAAAAGAAGATATAATTAGTTTTTAAATGTTCTAAATATGCATTGAGGACACGCGCTATCGTTTTATCTGGTATGAGAAGCTTTAGCATGCAGAAGGACAGTTAAATATTTGATGTTGAGTTATGAGGCGCAGGTACCTAAGCTATTATTAATATTATTCCATGCGTCACAAACCTGAAAGCATAAGTTCCTTCTAAGCCGTGTTCGCTGGAGTACGACACTATGGGTATTGCTGGTGATCCGGCATAGTTGTAATAAGGGTTATTAACACTAGGCACAATAGAGGCGGCTCCAGGAGCGAAGGGAAGTGCAGTCGGCGCGATTGGCCTTAAACCCGGGGCATAGGGGATCGCAGTCGGTACAACCGGACTGACCCCCGGGGCGTAAGGAATCGCAGTCGATGCAACCGGACTGACCCCCGGGGCGTAAGGGATCGTAGTCGATACAATCGGACTGACCCCCGGGGCGTAAGGGATCGCAGTCGATACAACAGGACTGACCCCCGGGCCGTAGGGAAACCCAGTCGGTACTATCGGCGTTGACCCCGGAACTACAGGGTACGGTGTTGGTATCACTGATGTTGGAGCAACGACCGGTGGAGCAGGGTATGGAAACGGGTATCCCGCGGTCAGAGTGCTGTATAGCAACACGCAGCTGATGAGACGAAACATTCTGAAAAATAATTTTGTATTTAAGGTAAATTACAATAATGAAGACGTCTTTTAAGAAAATTGTACTCGTATAAATTTTTACCTATAAACACAATATGGATTTTGCAGATACAATTAAGTTACATTAAGATTTTAATGACATAAGATAAATCCTTAATGAATTAAAAAAAATAACGTTCCATTATGGATCTATAGAATTTATTATTGACTAAATTGTTTCTTTTACTGTGACTAAAAGTTAAAACGGCACTGCTCCACAAAACAATTTTATTTTGAATATCGGAAATTACATGCCGTACTTTTGTATTCAGATCCAGGATATAAACAAAATCACTGCACTTATTATGGTACCTTATATAATTATAATTAAAAAAATAATCTTTAACGTCGTCATAAGCGTGAAGCTTTTTTTTAAACTACTATGCTATAAAGTTCAAAGTTTCCAAGTATGAAATATGATTTTAACGTTATTTAATTCACAACTGGTTCGTTTACCTCAACAATGCTCAAATGAACTGCGCTCGTTGTACTCAAATTGTTACTGTTAGCGTGGGATCCGAATATTCCATTTATAAGGTGGCAGGCTTGCTCTGAGCTGATATTTTTTGTTGTGCCATCGCTCAAACGTGAGTGTTACACACGTCTCTTTAGCCCATCAGCTGTTATTAACCGCATTATAGTTGCCAGCCACACGAGCACGATGGTTGTAATCATTTAGCAAATTTAAGTCAAAATTATGGTAAATGTTACAGGGCGCAGTTATTATTAGACATCAACTCAATAAGGATGTTGCAGAATAACAGCTGGGTGGTCTAATTGACCCAGTAATTGACGTTAACACAATCACTTTAGACTCTGGACCAGTCGACGTCACGCGGTTTCACCCGCGTAGTTCCCGTTCCCGTGGGAATACAGGGATAAAAAGTGCCTATGTCACCCGGGGATAGTGTAGCTTCCCAACGGTGAAAGAATTTTACAAATTCGGTCCAGTAGGTTCTGAGCCTGTTCGATGCAAACAAACAAACAAGCAAACTTTTCCTATTTATTAACCGACTTCAAAAAAAGGAGGAGGTTCTCAATTCGGTTGTATAATTTTTTTTTTTTTTTTTTTTTCTTTAGGGTTTGTTACCTCAGTACTCCGTCATTTGTGGACCGATTTTCAAAATTCTCCTTTTATTTAATAGGGTATACAAACAGATTGGTCCCATTTGTAACAAAACTTATATCTGATGAGGGATCATCGAGGAATCGAGGGAACTCCTCAAAAAATATAGGTACACACGCACCGATTTTAACATTTTCAGTAACAAATCAAGCATTTTCATTTGGAAAGTATCATTTGGTGAAGAAAAACTGATGAAGAAGACAGACAGGCAACGGAACTCTTCAACGCATAACAGCAAATTATTCGCAATTGCTACACTCAGATGTCTATGCTGAGCTTTTGTATTTCTATTAAATAATATTACGCCAGTCTATTTTAAAAGGGGCCCGGCAGAGATGCACAGATTAATGTTTAGAATGAACTACTTTTGCAATTGTTAACCGATTTCAATGATTCTTTCAAGTATTGAAAGACTTTCTAAGAAACATAATATACAAAGAAACTAAAAATTGCAAAATAAAAACTTTTTTACAAAAAAAAAAACAACCGACTTCGTAAAAAAATACTAACAGGTGAAAAATAACTCCAGTTTCGGAAGTCGGTGGCCAATAATGAACGAAAACCACCAAAGCCACAGACTTCCGAAATTGGAGTTATTTTTCACCTGTTAGTATTTTTTTACGAAGTCGGTTGTTTTTTTTTTTTGTAAAAAAGTTTTTAATATTAGTATAGATAATAGGTACTTTGTTACTGTCTCACTACAGAGTAAATGCCTCTGCTCATACATAGAATACGAGCATAGATCCAAGAGTTAATCACCACGCTTGCTGAAAGCGAGTTGGTCAAAATCAAAATCAAAAGTCATTTATTCAAATTAGGCTGAGGATCAGCACTTTGTGAAGGTCAAAAATTACATAAGACAGTCCCCCAAAACACCCACCCTTCGCCACTTCCTAGTGGTTTTGCTGGGAAGAAGAAATGGCGGAACAAACTCCTCAGCAACACGTCTGTCAAATATGTTAGACGAACTGTTTAAACAGCATTGGTAATTAATAATCATAATGATTTAAATTAAATAATTTGCTACATGATAGCTAGTACACACCAATATACAAGACAGTAGTAATAAGAATAGTAAGTACCGACGTTGACAGCTCAACTCATGCAAAAAAAATATATCAAACTGAATAAATATAAGCCCTCAAGTAAAAAGGGCGTGCCCGCTTATATGGGGTGTTTCCTCTTATATGAAAATAATCTAAAATTCAGGATATTTTCCTTCACCGATGCCAGTGATGTCGAAGATTAACTAAGAAAGTTAATATAAATTCAAAAAGTCAGCTACTTACCCAAAACCAACAACCTCGTGGAAGAGAAGCGAGGTTTTGACCACTGGATCATCACGACGTCGATATCGACATCTGTAGGTACAAGTAATTAGTCAGTATGTAATAGCAACGGCTATTAGATATTAGCTATATAAAGGATGTCTTCTGACTCGCTTTCGGGCTGTCCGGAGAAAGACACTTTGGCCAAGTAATGCTTTTTCATCCATTTTACTTCTTTATGCAAATACTACTGTATGCAAAGGTTTTGATTAAAAGAGTGATCAGACTGACAGACGAGAAATTATGGGACGTGCAGGCAGGGTTTAGAGAGGGAATGGGATGTATGGATCAGATCTTCTCCTTGAGGTGCATAGCCGAAAAATATCTGGCTAAGCACGAGAAAGTTTACTGTGCTTTCGTTGACTTGGAGAAGGCCTATGATAGTGTGTGGAGGGATTAGCTGTGGTCGACACTATCCATGTATGGAGTGGACTGGTGCTTGGTACGGGCACTGAAATCTTTATATAGGGATTCCAGTGCCTATGTCAGGATAAACGGGGCATACACAGACTGGTTTAACATCTCTAGGGGAATTAGACAGGGATGTGTAGCGTCGGCTTGGCTGTTCAACTTATACATGGATAGTAAGTTGTCTGACAGATTTAAAAGAGAGTGAGTGTGGATTGAGGATGAATGAGTTGCCTGTCAAATGCCTCCTCTACGCAGACGATCAAGTTCTTCTTGCATCGTCAGCGGAACAGTTGCAAGACATGGTGACCGAGATGAATGAAGCATATAAGATGAAAGGGATGAATATAAATGTGAATAAGACGAAAGTAATGGTGTTTGAGAGAGACGAAAACGTGTCGTTGTGCAATGTGAAAATAAATGATATGAGTGTAGAACAAGTGAATGACTTTGTATATCTGGGAAGTCTGTTTACAAGGGATGGAAAGATTGATGCGGATGTGGAAAGGAGAGTGAATGCAGGAAATAAAGTGAATAGCGCCATACATGGCGTTGTGACCTGCAAGTCGATGTCCGAAAAGGCACGTTCACAATGGTGTGCTGGTGTCTACACTAACGTATGGAAGTGAATGTTGGGCGTGGCAAAAGAGACATGAAAGTAAAATAAATGCTGTAGAAATGCGTTCCTTGCGAAGTATGTGTGGTGTAACAATGAATGACAGATTGAGGAATGATGTGATAAAGCAACGTTGTGGTTTAAAAGAAGATGTAGTAACAAAAATTGAAAAGAGTATGCTTAGATGGTTTGGTCACGTTGAAAGGATGGATGAAAGGCGACTAACGAAAGGTATTACAAGGCAGATGTAAGTGGGAACGCCGGAGGGGACGACCTAGAAGGACATACATAGACCTTATTGGTGAGGTCCTTCAGAAAGGTCAGGTGCGTAGTACTCGCAACCGGCGTGTGTGTATGACAACATGTATGAATGTAAACGAAGCAAAAGAAGTATGTAAGAATCGTAGCATATGGCGCTCTGTAGTTTCTGCCTACCCCCATGGGAAAAAGGCGTGAGTTTATGTATGTATGTTTTGTTTGCTTCTTCTCCGGCTGAAAATTCTACTCAACTAAGCCTATAGTCTCCATATTTCATAACCTAGGTTTTTCAAGCAATTAAGAATAACAGGCCTTGTACCTCAAACGCGTACAGAGTTAGTAAAATAATAATAGAAGTACAGACGCCAGCACATCAAGTTATCCCAATGTGTCAAATTTCTTTTATCGTTTTTCAACTTTATGTCAAATAGAATAAGGTTTATATTAGATTGGGAAAATTTGACACATTGGGGTAACTTGATCTGCTGGCGTCTGTACTTCTGTTATTATTTTTTTAACTCCACAACCCAGTAAATGGGTAACTGGAAATTCCTTGGTTAGGGTGAGACTCGACCATAGAAATCTAAATAATAGGAGAAGTGGCATGGGGGCGTGTCGGTGTCTCCGCGACATGCTAAAATTGATCACGTCGTAAGCCGTCTGCGCGAACTTGTGTGCTTTCGACCGCGATTGTGACATTTTATAGCAATGCCGTGTTGTTCAGTGTTTTTTTGTAAAATCCGAAGCACAAATCAAAACTATGTAAATCACGGAATTTCTTATCACATGTAAGTACACGTATTTTACTATATTTGTCTATCTAATCATGCAAAACAACAAAACGTAATATATTTCTTGCTTTTACTATGTTATTTTTGTTTTCAAATATCACAGCGACTGTACTATTATTGCAATAAATACATTGCTCCGTAACCACTACCTAAGTTTGTCGCTAAGTGGCTGGACGAGCAATGTAAAAATAACACAACGATACTTCATTGAGCGGATGCATCGCGTAGTACGGCCGCTGCTTCATGCGACGAAGTGATAGCGACCGTTGTTTTTGTGTGCGTAAGTTGTATGGTGCATGGTAAATACACGCTGTGTCTGATAGCATAAGGTTTATAATTGATTGTGTAGTACGTTCTGTTTTAAGAAATGCGGGTGTGTGCGCGACTGCGTATCTATTGCTTTTACTGAACTGCATGTGTAGTAGTTGCCGTGTGGTAGGGGCAAAGTGGAGACACATGGTTCCGATACATTTTCGTCTAACGGGCATATCTCCTTCTTTATTATATCTATGGACTCGACCAAAGCGGAGACGAGAGGAGATGTCTCGTAATTAACCAATAGGATATTTTATTGCGCTGAAGCTAAGCGGTGAGCGGTCAAAATGACGCAAGCTAATTGGTTGTAAGATACATCTCTGCTCGTCTCCGCTTTGGTGGAGTCTCGCCCTTAAACTGGTTGTCAGGCTTTCGAACCTCCAACTACTTGTAACAACTGTCAAAGATCTACACATGACAGTCGAGACAAACGGACTGACGTGCTTTCCGAGGCTCGGAGTATCGTGAATTGTCACAAGCGCAGCTTATCCTTCAATCAACCCGTGGAACTGTTATTATTTAGCTATAAGCAATGCATATTTGATAAAATTTTAGTTTTTAGTAGTACACATATTTTTTCTCGATACTCAATACTCAACACTCTCTACTCTCTCTCCTTCTTTTTTCACGTAATCAAAAAATAACGGCGACACATCGAGTCTATATGTCGCATGACGTCACTAGCCAATACAGTTTACACTAGGTAATGACGTTACAGGCCTCTTTAACTTTTATGCTTAAACTAAGCAGTTTTTCATCAATTTGAAAAAGAAAAAAAGATGAAGGAATAAAAATTATGTCAAATAGCCCAATTAATAATGATAATAGGTATTTCAGGGATATGACAATTATTTCAATACGTAATAGCGGTCGGAGTCAAGGAACTACCGTCACCTGTTTTCTTTTTCTCTGCTGAACTAAGTACCAAAACTGTGCTACCATTTTTAGCAACCGATATAACTACCAGCTATTTCGTTGACATAATTAAATCATCTTCTAGTGTCCCACATTAATTATGAATATTATAAAATTAAATCTGTTGCATATAACATAATTATTTTAATTAATTTAATTATTCTTTTATTCTCATAACCTGCATTATATTGTTACGCTTGCAGACGTAGCACAGAAGCGTAGAAACGAATGTAGCTGTGTATGTCTGATTTGCACTTAATGCTCATTAAGAAGGCCAAAAGTCTGGTTTCCATTATTCTTTACAAAAAGATACAGATCTTAGTGTCAATTAATTTACATGATTACATCAACGTTAACTAACTAATTACACACATAGTAGTTTTTTCTGGTACAATATTATGGATCTCTAAAATAACTCTTTTTTAAAATAATGTACTTGGCAAAGAGTATTGTAATATCATTAATTGTGCGCCCTGTATACGTATTTATGCAACTATAACTGGGATTGTAGGAAACTCGCTTCCGTCTTCGCAAATGTGTAACTTCCACAAGTAATCGTACGTATATTTCAAATTCGCCATCAGTTAAACAAAGACTCTTTAATAATGGTGGAGATGTAACTCTAAGTTTAAATTCTAGCCCTAGTCTCCGCCCTCTGACCTCCGATAATATTGTTTTACACTCAGACCGACAAAAAAGCGGGCGTGAACATCAAAAGTGAAGCCATCTTGACTGGCCTGTTGGTCTAGTAGTTAGTGACCCTGACTGCTATGCCGGAGGTCGTGGGTTCAATTCCCATCCAGGAGAAATGTTTGTGTGATGAGCTCGATCATTTGTTCTGTGTCTGGGTGTAATTTATCTATGTATATATTTAGAAATATATAAGTATGTTTATCAGCTGTTTAGTACCCATAACACAAGCTCTCAAGCTTAACTTGGGACTAAACGGCGTTGTGTGAAAAGTTGTGGATTTTTTATGTTTTTTTTTTTATTGTGTGTGTCTCGGAGGGTTGCTATTTGTTGAACTTTCTCCCTACAACTAATATTGTACTAGTCAGTACACGTTTATTATTGGATCGTATTTCACTTGTATTAAATACAATTATAAAACAAAACATAAGTATTTATACTGAAGAAAGAAATCATATATAAGTCTAATGGAATTAAGAAAATACAACTACACGTCATATCATGGCAACCCTCGCACAGAAAACACAACCCTTGAAAAGTGATTTCGAGAGACTCTTCACGTGATTTGCTATTGTTTTTACAAGTTTTCTCAACAAAGGAAGGAATAATCATATTTTTTTGACAATGGGAACTAGACGACGACTCGCAACGTACTATAAGAACAATAAGCATGGTTATAGTGTAGGTGTGTGCTCTTGCAACTAAAATACACGCCGTATTTTAGTTGCAAGAGCATGGTTTTATATGGCTTCACTTTTGATGTTCGCGGCGCAACATCTTCCTTTTTTTGTTGGTCTAAGGGTCACCATTACATCCCAAAATCAATGAAAAACATGTTGAAAAGTCAAGAATCCATAAATAAAAATTAAGAGATTACCAGCTGTGTAAAATATAAAAAATTCTTCATGACATCGTAGGCTAAGTGAACGTGTATTAAGCGGTCATTCCATAATAACGAGCCTGACAGTTCATGATTTTATCGTTTTAGCAGGAAGATTAATACAGAGTAAACCTGAATTTGGGTCGTTCTGTCGATCGGCTTTATCGTTTCTAGAAGCCTTATTGGAACTGAATTTGTTTATGAACTTTCATTGAAATATTGACTAAAGGTTAGAAGCCGATGAAAGATTATTGTCTAAGTATATAAGAAGATTATATGATATTATCTATAATCGTACCATTCAAAGAGCAAGAAAAACATTGTTCTAGTAAACACATAATTATGTTTCTAATTATTCCGCAAACGTATAATTAATACCACATAACGCGGAAGACATTAAAATGGGAGGAGGATATTAAACAGGCTATCGCGTACTTCAATGTATTTTTTCAGGTGGCCGTAGTTGCTCAAAATCACACTACAATAACCATGTTTTTTTTTATGTCTTTGCAGAACTCAGGCATCCTTCTGTTTTGTTTCGTTTTGCAAGTAGCACAAGCTTTTGTCGAACACATCTCTGAGTTATGTCTGTTTAGGTGGTTAACGAAAAGTCCCAGACCTAACTGCAAAACTGCTCGAGCAGTTTCCATTGATTGATTAATATAATAACCCAATTGGCAACAGGTATCTACAGAGCTCAAATAAAATAAAATTATATCCCGCGGCTGATCGTGACCCTGTCTGTCCCGTATGCTATTTATTTATTTATCTATATTATGCATATATTTAGAAACATATAAGTATATTTTTAGTTTTTGAGTACCCACATTATTATTAGATATTATAACACAAACTCTGCTCAGCTTGGGACTAGACGACGTGGTGTGAAAGTTAAGGAATTTATTTATTAATTTTCATTTTCAATTTAAATTAACATTTCGTTGTGTTCACTCTGATCAGCATGTTCAAATAGTGACCTATGAAGAAAAGTACCTTAGCATAAAAAAATCTTTAATAGTTGTTTAAACTGGGTATCCGTCTACATGGCAATACCATAAAAAAGGGAAAAATAATGATCACACAGTAGTAAGAATACTTAATTACCGAGTAGGTAGTTCATAAATAGATAATCTCAGAAATATTAGGACATAGACATAGCTTTAGACTTCATTCATTGCACGACGCACGTGGCTCTAACAAGCTGTGTTTAAAGGCAACATTGTTGCGATGAAATAGCGTAACGTAATTTGAGGCAATGGTACAGATGCATTATATTTAGACAACGACTCAACTAGATTTTAATTAAATCCGTGTTTATTTCTCACGATCAGGGTGCTCCTAATTAATTGATATTACTCAAGTCGGCGATTTCATGCTATTGTAGGAAGTTCAGAATTACGCAGTTTTGTTTGTCTACTTACGGTCATGGTCTCGTTACTGGCTGTGATTTAAACGATCGATTGCTTTGGAGAAATATTGTGACATCAACAATCAATAAAAAGCCTTAACTTAAGCGTAGAATAATAATAATATAGTCGTTTTATTACTTCACTTATTGGCGTTTTACATAGAACAAAACAAACAAGAAGCTTCAGTGCGATGCAATGTAATGCGATGATTTTATGATTGGAATCTGATGAATGAATCAGTATCGATGTATCACTAGCGTTGAAGGCTGCCAGTTCCGACGAAGTTTTAGACTAATTTACTTACACAATGGCTTTCAATCCTTTGTTATCGACTTTTGTCTCCAATCAGCCCTGAAGCTCAGATAAAATTTCCTAGAACGAAAGCGATCCAGCCAAAAACGCACTGTGCGTTCCAATGGGTATGCGTTCCTTTTTAATAGGAACACGTTCGTTAATTTTGCGTGATGCATCAGTGCTCACGTACAAAGGAGCTCGTATTCGATAAAATAGCACCCAATTTAGATATATCCATGATGATAGAAACCGAAACATAAAGCTATTCTACCAACTTACAAAAAAAAGTAGGGGTAAAAGTTTTTTTTTTGTTTTTTTTGTTAAATGACATGTGTGTTACCTCAACCCTCCATCAATTATGAACCGGTTTAAAACAATTATTTTTTGTTCGAAAGAGTTTACTTTCTTCTGGGTCCCTTATATGAATGTTATCAAAATAAGTGGAGAAAAATAATCATCTATTTATACAATGATTTACAGAAAGTTGAAAAATAAAAACTCTTCAAAAAAACCTAAAAGGTGTAATTTTTAGACTCGTGGAAGTCGGTGGCAAATATGAAAGAAAAAAAAAACAACCAAAGCCACAGTCCGTTTTTTGCCCGCGGCTTCGCCCGCGTTGATGTCGAACTTTCGTCCCCTATTTTTTCGTTTTAAGGGTTGAATTTCCAAAAATCATTTCTTAGTGGATACCTACTCTTCACAAAGAACACTCCTTCAAATTTCATGTCTCTTAATACCAGCGGTTTGGGCTGTGCGATAATATATCAATGTAATAGTTTTAGCATAAAACTTCCGGATAGACTATATTTCAAAGTTGACCCTTCTGGTATGTATGCATAAAGATTTCTGGAACTACTGACCCGGGAAAGAGTACCAAGTTTGATTAAAATCCCTTTAGTAGTTTTTGAACAATGCGTGCACATACAGGCAGACAAACAAAAAAATTACTGATTGCATTTTTGACATCAGTAGGTATCGATCACCAATCATCCTCCAATATTAATTTTGAATATATGTTCAATGTACAGAATTGACTTCTGTACAGTTTTCTAATAAGTATTATTTATTATCCTCGTAGTGTGTGATAGTCGTAGTAGTAGAATTATATGGCGAGCTTCTCCTTAGTGAACTCCACTGCGGGTGACGTAACCTACGACATACTTATTATTTGCGGTTGGTACAGTAGTCGGGTCTAGGGATCGAACCGCAAAATTAAGTTTGTTCTATATTGTATATACTTTTCCGGGATAAAAAGTACCCAGTGTAGTGCCCAGGATATTAAAGAATAAGTATACCAAGTTTCATCGTAATCGAACCGGTAGTTTTGCGTGATGCCTAAACATACATACAGGCAGACAGACAGACCAACATTTTTTTAATCACATTTTTGGACTCGGTGTCGGTCTAGTAACACCCCCCGCCCTTTATTTTTTTGATATTTTCAATGTACAGAATTTTTACTTCTACAGATTTATTAAAAAATCTTTTTTGCAAAAAATAAAACCGACTTAAAAAAAACACTAGCCGGTGTAAAATAACTCTAAATTAGGAAGTCTGTGGCTTTGGTGGTTTTGTCTTATTCATGATGGGCCACCGACTTCCGAATGTAGAGTTATTTTACACCGGCTAGTGTTTTTTTTAAGTCGGTTTTATTTTTTGCAAAAAAGATTTTTATTTTTTCATTTTTAGTTGTTCCCATACAAATATTTGCCATGAATTTATGTTTATATTGTTATTTGTTAACAATACATGTCATGGTAATAGGGTTATCCACTTATCCCTAATAAATGAAACTTAACATACCTAACTGTCGAAATCTAGGTATATTGTACACATCTGCATACCCCTCAGAGCATACAGGCGTGATGATACGTCATGATGTTGTATAAACAATAAATATCCAAGCGATTCCAGCAATCACGACAGATTTGCCGTCTATTTTTGAAGAGTTCCATTGTATATCTCCGAAGATCAGCACCAGATCTTCACCAAATTAAAATGGGACCACCTCGGGAGTATACTCTTTCAAATAAAAAAAGAATTTTGAGAATCGGTCCACAAATGGGGGAGAAATCGCGTAACAAACACACAAAAAAAAAAAAAAAAAAAAACATACAGTCGAATTGAGAACCTCCTCCTTTTTTTGAAGTGGGTTAAAAAGTAATAACATGTCTTGACACTACGCATTTCGTAAGTCTTCTAATTATTGTAAGGTTGTAGTGTAATATCCCAGAGCGTAGTTAATTGCATGAATTTAAAATTGTTAAGTTACCGATAAGAGACGTTATACGTCACCTTATAATAAGTAATTCTTCTAATAACTGGTCAACGTCATACCTTTGTACTAAATATAATTCTAAAACGGAACAGTAACATAATATTATACAGGGTGGCAGGGACATCGACGCACATCCGCTTACCATGGATTCAGTACATGATTCTGGACCCCCCTGCGTTAAAATTTTTCGTCGGCTTTTCCTTAAATTTTACGTTTTTTTCTGCATTTTTTTTTTACTAAAGAATCACAAACAGACGCGTCACTTGAGGCATTTTAATCATCTACATAAATGAATGACCCGCATTTACTACTTTTATTTTAGATTCATTATGGAGGATAATAATTTATTTTGAGCTTTGTCGTGTTACGTAAAGAAGATTAAAAAAAAACGTCAAAGTCACGTAATAGGGTATATGCATGTATTTTTTTTATAATTTTAATTCACTGTTTACAACGTTTTAACATAGTAAAAAAATATAAACATGTTTAAAAATGCAGTAATGAAGCTTAAAAAAATATTTAAAATACAGAATAAATTTGAGCGGTTTAAACGCCGCCATTTTCGCGCGCCATTTCGATTACGTCATTTACTATGATCCTATTACTAATTACTTAGGGTGTTTTCGTTCTTCTAACCATTTCATCATGAAAAAAGCTCAAAAACCAGTTTACCGGTATTGCTTGTACCCGAATGCAATAAACATTGTCAGATTGTGCTTTTACAAAACCACTTTCAGTCATTTTTCTTAAATGTTAAATAACCTCACTATGAAGCTAAAATTACACTGGAACATTAAATTAGTTCACCACACACACGGCAAATAATTATGTTTTACATTAAAAAGTCCATTCCAATACTTAATGTCATACTTTACACATTGATGTTTTATAGACGTTGAGTTGTTGTCGTAGTATTTGACGTCAATTTTCGTTATAACCAATGGTGATGCGTTTCACAAATTTGAATTTCCCGCGCTTAATTCGCACTTTTATTTTTAATTTTAAATAATTATGACGCTTTTAAAAAGTAAAACAATGATTTAGTTCATATTTTCTGCTATTAAAGAATCGGAAAAAAAATATTCGAACCATATTTAAATTACATGCATATTCCCTATTGTTCGACAATTTGTTGTTATCAACATTAATTTTAGTTTTGAATGCAATTCAACAATGTAATTTATTGTTTCATAAAAAAAAACACATCCATTATCGCAATTAATTTAATGAGGAGGTAACTAGGTACAACTTAATGTGTTTGTACACTCTATCATGTTGTTGATCTGTGTCCGGTAGGCACAAGAAAAAATAATAAATTATTAAAGTGCGGCAAATTGAAAGATTATTAGTAAACCTACATTTCTTTTGCATTTCTCCGATTTTTGTCAGTTCCTAGATTTCGTTGATCGCAAGCGGGCGTGTTGTTTGTCGCGAATTTGTGATCATAACGTAGTAGATTTTAAAATCAAAAGTAATTTTCTCTTTGCGTGTGTGTGTGTGTGTGTTTGAGAGCGTCAATTGGAAGATTCGGTCCGCAACCATGGCCAGCTCGCTCACAGGACTTGACCCCATTAGATTTTTTTATGTGGGGTTACGTCAAATACCTATAAGGTGTCTGTGACCGACTGCAATACCGCAGCAGAAATGAGAGATCGCGTTGTGAAATGTGAATGTGTTTGCGACGCTGTGTGAGGAGTGTGTCCAGGATCCCACTATTTTACCCCGTGTCCACGCAGAAACTCTGCGCCGCGCTCAGATCTGCGAGCGACCACTTCGAACCCTATCTCATTAGGAATGAGCGAGATAAAGGTAGGTAAGTTAATTAATTGAACATTAGGTACTGTATCGCTAAGTTCTTATCAAGAATCTTTTTTGTTATCAATCCTCATCGGTAGGTACCTATCGCTATTTTGTGAGAATAAGCTTAGGTATTGTTAGTTTTATTTCTTTTGATGTAACTACCATCAGTTATCGAGACTAATTAAACAAGATTTCATGTGTTAAGTAACTATCAATGTTGTCATTCGGCGATATTTCATACCTAGGTACGTTCACGTTCGTCCGGCAGCAGAGGCGCGCGGCGGCGGCGGCGCGCGGTGTAGCGGGGGGCCGCGCTGTCGACGTACTATGTATGTGTGTGTGTAGGTTAGGTAGCACACGCGCGCGCGCCTTCCGCAGAGCGTTTTGATCGCGTTGTTTGCAATACATTGCGCACTCAAAAATGACAATTTTTTTAACCAGCCATTTCCGAGATGAATGACCTTCGTAATTTCATTTATGGCATCAGGTGCAACCTTTTCACGACGTTTGCGCGTCGATGTCCCTGCCACCCTGTATAACCCGATATATCAGTACTTTGATTCCGTCAAAAGTGGTTTTAACCGGTTTTATCAGTCAGGTAAAACCGTCTATGGTTGGCGAATCATGTGGATTAGGTAAGGTTAGAACCATGACCATTAGCACGCGAAGGCGAGCGAGCGAAGCGAGCGTGCCGCAGCAGCGGCCGCCGAGAGCCAGATCTCTTAGTGCTTTTGACTGATGCTTTAATGCAGTTACTTAAAACTACTTTTGACGACGAGCGTCAGTCAAAAGTACGTTTAACTGCAAATTTGCAGTCAAAAGTACTAATAACCAATAATTTTTAGTCAAAACCACTTTTGACCAACCTGTTCTACTGACTAGTTAAGAGTTTTGACTGCAACATATACAACAATCAGATTATATGGGAGGACGGTGCACCTCGAATAATAGTAATTATACTGAGATAGGTTTATAAAAAATAAGCAATTGAGTTGATAATTAAATTATTAAGTTGGTAGATCAGATACATTGTACTCACATATTAACAAATATATAAATATACACTGTAAATTGTTATTAATAAAAAGGAAATACTCATTAAATATACAAATAAATAAAGTTAAAAACAACAAGTTTGTTCCGCCACTTCTTCTTTCCAGCAGAAACACTAGGAAGTGGTAAAGGGTGGGCGTTTTGGGGCACTGTCTCATGTTTTTTTGACTTGCAATAAGTGCTGACTCTCAGCCTAATTTGATTAAGTGAAACAGCCTATTTATTCATCATCTTGTATTAAATGAGTTTTGATTTATGTTTTTTTCTGATTAATGAAAAACCTACTAATTTTTGACAATTCTGCCTTTCATCATTTGGGAGCATTATCATGAGGCCTCCTCGAAGAAAAATAAGTGATATACGGTTTGTAAAACTGGTTTACTGAAGTCTCAATTAACAGTTTTAAAAATATAATTTTATGTGGTGTCACGTTTGCACAATCTTATCGTATTTATCTTAAAAAAGTTTTTTAAAAGCTACGTTTTTATATTTAGTATTTTATATACTATTCCAGAAAAGTACTTACATCTATGCTCCATTTACAAAAGCATTAGACAGAAGTTAAAAAAGGTCAAATATAATTCACACTTTGTAACGAAAGTATGTATTTGCGATAGACGCCGATTTTATTAAAATCTATTTCCACAGCAGCTGTCACACTTAATTCCAACCATTGCAACAATTTATTTTAAGAAGTGGTGTGGATTCATTTATTTATGTTTAATATGCTGAAATGGTTGAAAATGTTCAGTACAAATTCTTACGTGCCATGCACTACAGATGCCATAAGTCCTACCTACTTTACCCGCAATTACTCAGCAAGTACAAGCTCCCGTCCCTTAGCTCTCGTAGAAAATACCTTGAAGCCATTATTTTATATAAAATTGTAAGAAACAAATTTAATTGTATAGATCTTACTAACATGATCTGCTACGCTGTACCTAGAACCATCCATAGACGACAGGTGCGCGCAGGTACTCTTTTTGCCTTAAACCATTGCCGAACTAATTCTGGCCAGCGCTCACCTGTCCGCCGTATGGTTGACTCTTATAATAATAATTTCGAGTATATTGACATCTTTAATTGTCCAATGAGTAGATTTAAAAGCCTCACTCGCTCCTCTTTACTAAATAAACCCCATACATTGTAGCCTCTCTGTTTATCTTTGCCTACATTTTAACTTTATTTATGCTCATTATTTTAAAAGCTCGAACTGCGATTTAAACTCCTAGCGATTACTTCCTTTACTATTTAAACTTTTATGTCTACCTGTGGATAGCGTTGTGGGTTATATTATTGTTAAAATTGTTTTTAGTTAAATTAGCTATAAGTTCTTATAATGTAACTGTTTGCTATTCCTTTCAATAAAAAAAAAAAAATAAAAAAAAAAAAAAAAAAATAAAAAAAAAAATTATTTTAGTTGAAAATTACAGTGTCAATGATAAAAACCTCAAAGAAGCAGGGATGAACAATACACGGACACTTTCTTTGTTTCACATTCATTCTTTTAAATTTAAAATAAAACAATTTGAATAAATACTGTTTTCACTTATCTTTGAACTAAAATGTTCCGACGAGCCTCTTTTTACTAGAGCCTCTTTTTACTAATGGTAAAAAGAGGCTTGTGGCTTGTGGCTTTTTATAAATGGAGTTTAGTCAGTGAAATACTTTCTTATACAGTACTAGCTGCCCCGGCAAACTTCGTTGTGCCTTAGAGTCAATTTATTGCCCTTATCATTTTTTTTTATTAGATATACATACGTTTAATAAGACGACAACAAATAGATCCAAACCAATAATAACTAATACTACTTTTTATGTAGCGAGTCTCTTACTGTGATCTTATTTAAACATTTTGTGTTCGATAGAATTAAAATGACAACATGTATATATAACCTAACCTAACTGACCATACCTATCCTATAGCTAACCTAACTACCTAACCTAACTACCTTACTGACATGCATTAATTTGAAAAATACTAAATTCATAATTTTAATCTGAACTATTGCCTCTATGTTACATACAATTTATACCTATAGTTTTCCCGGTCTACTTTAATTAAAGTCCTAACAGTAAAATAAGTTCTATTTGCAAAGAATTATTAAAGTTCGTCTCTGTCGTCATTGTTAATTACGTAAATTGATTTTAGAAATATAAGACTTTTTTATGCTACATAAAACCTCTTAGTTTAGTAACAAAATAAATTTCAGAACGTAGGTGCGTATTATAAATTGACAACCTTACGTTCTTGGGTTTAGCTTAAGACTTGTCAATGTCAAATTGTCACCTGATAATGAACTGGGAAGTTTGACTCCTGTCATGTCTTCCAAGATGGCGCTGCGTTTGAAAAATGTTTGAGACAACCGATATTCTTGATATTTATTTTTTCGAGGACTTTTCATGTTTTTTATTAATTATTATGCTATATGCTATTCCGGACAAAGACAAATCCAAAAAGACCAAAATCATTCACATTGATCCAGCCGTTCTTGAGTTATAAATGGTGTAACTAACACGACTTTCTTTTATATATATAGATTTTAAATTCTTGTATTCCAGATAATTTATTTAAAGTATTTACCCACTTCACTGGGTACATATCATACGAACTTTGGCTGTAACTGTATCTCCAATGCGTGGATGTGAGAATTTCGCTATACTACTTCATTTGACTGAATACTTTTTAATATTAGGGGTTCCAAACATTATAAATCGTCAGACATGGCCTAACTAAAGAATTTTGTTTTATTTCTGTAATCATGCAATAGTAACAAACCAAATAAAATGTAACGTGTCTTCTCATGATTAAAACGCTTTTATTTGAATACTGAAGGCAATAGTAAGAAGGCCGCATGCTGTTGCAAAAACCATCTTTAGTTGACCTTTATAAATATGAAAGCGCATACCTCTCTATATTGGTATTTTGGATTGATGCGCTAACTCATACTAATTTGTTTATCATAACTCCTGTTAAATAAAATATGATCTGTCGTCACTCCACTGTTTAAGAGTAATCTGACTACTTATATCAAAAGTGATATAAGTAGTCAGATAAGCTTTCATATTTATAAAGGTCAACTAAAGATGGTTAGATGGTTATGGTGATGGTTGGATGGTGGTGATTACTCTTAAACGCATCGACATCGACCTTTACAACTCTTTAGTTGTAAAGGTCGATGCCACCGTTTTTTTAAGTAGAAAAGTAACATAGCGAAGAACTTCGTGATACTGAATACATTGTCATTCTTTCGAAAAAGTTTTAATTATCTGGAACATTGAAAGCGTGTATTTTTTAGAAATTCCTGTATTTGTATAGTTTCATGTTTTAAGAGAACATATTATATATGTACGTGAGGTAACAATAATTATGTATTTCTAACTTAATACTTACATATCACTAACTAAATATAATATTTATATTTTTATACGTCGCTAGTATTATTTTCTGTGTCGTGGGTGCTTACTGACTTACACACACAGTTACAACCGGATCAACTAACTGTAGGCCTGACAAATATTTGTGACCTGCGAGAATCGGACCGTGACACGCAGTGCAGCAGCCAATTAGGTACTCAGTCGCTTTTTTTTTTTTTTTTTAGGGGTGGAAAATCCTCATGGATGTCCCCCGCCCGGGGAGGCGGAGGGGTCTGTCAGACTCTTACTGACTAAAAACCACCCCGTGTTCCTTCTCACACCTGCGCCGGGGGTCACGGGAACAGAAGATACTTCCGCGAAGGTACTCAGTCGCTGCGCCAACCGTGCAAGTTTTTAAGTACACTATATAAGTTAGAAGAAGAGGGCTGGCCTTTATTTCAGTCCGACAATCACCATTGCCATACAACGTGGCAATGCGGCCAGTCTTCTGGGCAGTTTTCCCGTTGACAGCGATACGGATGAGTTTTTTGATGCCCTATAATTGTTTTACTGATGTTTTGTTTGTTTATTTTTTAGGTGTGTACATAATAGTAATTACATTATTAAATAAATAATCATAGGTAGAAGGTAATAAATAATATAAAACTCATAATGCGATTGTTATTACTAATTTTATTTACAGTACGAAATATGCTACTAAAACACAACAGCTTAATACAATATAATATGGCAGTGAGCGTCAAGCGTCAAGTAACAAGGAGCTAAGTGACGCTCCGCAAGCTCCTGTGGCATGATGGTCGTCCTGTTATTTGCTAAACGTCGTTACAGAGTGTATTCGCTGACGAATATTTGATTAATTAATAAGTCAATCAACCATTCATCTGCGCGTCGTCATTGATAGCTTAGGCATCTTGGACTTTGGGAATGGAATCTCCTTTCGCGTGATAACCGGTCTCGTCAGCGTAGTATTCGATCTTCTCTGGAGTGCCATCGGGACCGATGTAGCTGTACTCGCCTTTAACGACGATGACATTTTGAGGCTTGTTCTCCTCATTTTGAACGGTTTTCAGTTCACCTGCCTCTTGCTGTTCGATGCCGTTATCAGACTTGACCCTGTTGATAATTCACAATTTAATAATAATTGCAATAATTTAAAATAAAAATCTCAGTAGAATAGAAAAATTACAACGTTTTACGTACTTGACAAAGTAGTTTCCATTTGGCTGCTGCTCTTTTTGGAACTCGAGAATCTGTGCGTCTCCAGGGCTGCCAGCTGGGGACGCTGGGGCAGCCACAGCGACGGCCACGAGGGCGAGAGCGACAATGATCATCTGCAAAAAACAAACAATACACAAGTTAAAGTGACATTTGACTAGCATGGGTATAATTATAATGTTATTGAATAACAAACATTTTAATTATACCATGTAGATATCCTTATTTTACCCAATCCCAATAAATGCATAACATAGAACATTTATTATAACATCACATATTTAGCCACCGAAGTGTTTGGCAGTGGAGCAGGTACCTACAGTAAACCCACATTACGCAATTTATGTTTAAGTTCCGTAGGCTATTTGCAAATAATATTATTATTGGAATTAATATAACATATGAATATACGTACGGAGTTCATGTTTGAAAGGTTTTGTTCGGTGGCTGCTGTGCGACTGATGCTAGATACAACTCAAAATGACCTTTTATACATTTGTCCATCCTTTAACGCAACGTCTATTGGTCCATGTTGGTAATCTAAATTTGACACTAACCTTTAACCGCGTGTGTGTTAATAATTATGTGTGCAAAATGGAAATTATTTTTATAAATTAATTTAAACAAAACTTTGCGTTTTAAATCTCGCATATATTTAAGAGAGTAGTATCACGATATAAAACTTGATTTAATTCTCAAATGCCATATTTGGATGAACACAAAAGTAATGCTAATACAACTGAATAGAATAAAATACTTAATCTTTGCTTTACGCCATAAAAATTTGCAAATAATAACTTTACAAGTCATATTTACGGCCCTATTGCTATAAGACATCCTTTCGATGCAGTTGAACGAAAAGAAGGGAAGATATACAGGTAGGCCCACATCAACACAAATGTTATTGTAAAGTGTTCGAATGCGCTGAGTGACGTTTAACATTCCGCTGATCTTTATTTCTTTCTTTGGTATTGTTCGTCGAGTCTTCAAGCGCCTTGTGCTTCAATTTGTCTCACAATTACTGAAAAGTGCGTAACCTGACTTGATTGGTCTACTTATATCCATAAGTTTCTTTCCTCAACAGACCATTTCAGACACTAACCTACATGATTCTCTCACGATCTGACCAAGATATTGTCTGGACTTTAAAAGAGACTGTGACCTCTGAGCTTCTCTAGGTGTTTCTTCTTAGAGTAGTTGAATAGTACGTAGAACGAAGTTTTTTTTATCAAAAACAATTTACAGAAATAAGTATGTTGTGTTATCTGAATATAATATATATATTTATCATTTGATCTTTAGACCCCTTTCAGTATTCAGCATCGTTAGAGTGACTCCTGTTTTAATCAAACAGTTTGGAGTGAATACTCTTTAAAGTACATGACAACCAGAAAATAACTAATCTCGTTAAATTAGAGAAAATAAACGATATTCAAAATATTGTATTTTTCGTCGTCCTAAAAGCAAGAAATTTTGCAAGAAGCAAGGTCTCAAGTTGTAAGTGAATAAATTAGATCTTTTTATAATGTCAAATAATGTTAGTTTTTCTAAACTCACATTTATTTGTAGTAGGAACATCGACCGTAACGTTATACGGGATACTATTTGATTTTCAACTTTAAAGTTAAAGGTCATTGGGGATATTTGACCCGGTTCATAAAAGGCTACGTACAAAAACCAAATGTGTTTTTTATTATATATTAAAATATTAAAGAGTTTGCGCTCACTTTTCATTCTGTAGGTATATATTTTTTTCTTTATTGACCGGGAATCCGGAAGTTTTCAGGAATTTGAATTAAGTTGTATTTCTGCTAACTACCGCCTCACAGTCGTTTTGACTCGTCGTTTTGATCTGTGCGACCTTTACTTTACTTCTCGTTCTCACGTTCAGGCAAATATAAACAGGTATGCAATGATAATAATAACTGCCTGGTAACGTAAATTATAGATGTTTATAAGATAGATGACCTATAGGTCATCTATCTATTATCTACATATAATTTCTACGTAAATAATGTAACCAAATATATAGTTAAATGATAACAATCGCACGGGTTGGCCGAAGGTTAGTGTTTTGATTTAAATATTGACAGTGAAGTTTCTTGTCTGTTTTAGCTCCATATGAACCTGATACACGTTTGAATGGACAACGAACTCTGCCATTCTGACTGGCCGGCTATTCAACAATTTAAGAGCTAAATACCACTGCCACCTACCGGATTGAAATCTAAACTGTCTAGGGCCCCAGTACTTGTACAACAAAAAAAAACAATTTGGGGCAGGCGTTCTGGAAGTTGTGCGTGTACATACATTTCGATGGTTCATTTGTATTTCTATAAATATATATAAATACAGTTAAATAGATACTAACACGCCAATGCAAACAATATATTTAACGAATATAAGCGACGAAAAGGAAAGACGTTTATGCCCAACTGTAATTTTTTACTGCGTCGTTTATATTTAACAAATATAAACGACGAAAAGAAAAACATTTCCCTCATAAACGATATGGCAGGATGATTTTTAGTGCAAAGAATTACAATTGGGCATAAATGGTGTCAAGTGGCTAGCTCAGTGTATAAGGTCATTGTAACTCAAATATTATCAACGCCGCATAAAATCCGCGTCAAGGTCATATTGTGGCGCGAAAACCACTTCTGCCTGACTCCTGACGAATATGATTATACATTAAATTGAAAGACCAAGCGTGTGTTTTAAATCACCGGCATGTTTAATTTGTACAGTTCTTCAAACCATTATTTCATCATCGAGCTATTGAACCGAGTGCGATTTACTTGTGCAAGTGCGATTGCGATAGCTTCTATCACATGTGACCATATTCCAATCATAACTGCTGTACTCTTTAGTTTTTTCACAATTGTATCCTTTTGTGGGTTGCTGCTGCGCCATCGAGGAGCAGTAAAAGTTTCATGACTGCATGACAAAGATTCAGTTAAAATATACTTAAACATTAATTTAAAAAATAACACTTATGTGGGTTTTGTTTCTGCTTTAAACCTTAGTTTCACTCCTTTTTTTGGTCAGAAGTTCTATTTTTATTTTTTAAATTAATCATGAAATATTAAACATCAAAACAGAATTGTACTAAAATGAAAAAAAAAAGTTTATTTTACATCAGATTTATATGTCCTCTACAAATGTAACGTATATGTAGATTATAGATCCACTTTCCCTAGCGGAATATATTTCCCCATAAACTTAAGTCGTTTATTCTTAAGACAAATCTTAATTAAACATTGATAATAAGCGTAAATATTTAAACTATCAGTCACAGCTGCAAGCTCAGCATGAAATTAAATGCCACAAATGTTCACAGACAGATTCCGTTTGTGACACCAAGTTGGCGGATAAACCGTTACATAATGAACCTGAATTAACGGATGATTTTTATCGAGAATAAATCAATTAATATCCTGCACCAAAATATAAATGGTCTTCTGAGTAAAATGGACCTTTTAAGTGTCAATGTAGATGCATTAATAGATAGAAAGATTGATGTCGATATTATCTGTATTACTGAACATAACATGACTCATCCAGACACATCACTTATTAACATACCATCCTTCACCCTTGCTTCTTCCTGCTTTAGGAAAAACAGACACGGAGGTTCATGTATGTTGGTTCGACATGGTTATAAATTCAAAGTTTTGGACGAAATTGCAAAACACTCACATATGCATATCATTGAGTGCAGTTCCATTGAGCTCTTAGATCACAAATTAATAGTTATATGTATTTATAGACCTCCGAAAAACAATTTAGAAGATATCGAAAAATACGGAAAAGTTTAAAAATTGTCTTAGTTCTCTTAAATTTGTAAAAATTTACCAAAATCATGATCCCGAAACTGCATTTCATAATTTTCATGAACTTTTCTGTCTCTTGTATAGTTTATGTTTTCCCATAATAAAAATCAAACAGTCATTTCAAAGGCGGCCAAAATGGATTAGTAAAGGGTTAAAAAGTTGTTCTAAGCGAAAACGAGTCCTACTGTGGAAATATCGGCAAACAAAGTCTGCCGAAGACAAAAATAAATTTAAAATATACTCGTCTAGGCTTAACCGAGTAGTAAAACAAACATAAAAGTCTCAAAATAACTACTACATAAACACAGCCAGTAATAAATCTCAAGCTAGCTGGAATGTCATTAACAAGAGCAAGTTGAACATTCCAAATAATTACATCTCGCAAATAAATGTTGAGGGGAAAACAATTAAAAATCCTATTGACATAGCTCACAATTTTAATAAGTTTTTCATTGACCAAGTAAGACCAATTACATCGATTAATAACAGTACTTGTAGCAATACACCTAAACCGACTTGCTCACAAAATAATTCAATATTTATAAATCCAGTTACACCACTTGACATCCACAAGATTATACAATCCCTCAAAAATACAAACAGTACCGGTTTTGATGGCATAGCTACGAAAGTAGTTAAGTACAATAGCACTGTAATTAGTCCAGTACTTAGCCATATTTTTAATCTCTGCATAAAGCATGGGTACTTCCCTACTATTTTAAAAAAAACGATCGTTAAACCATTCTTTAAAAAAGATGAAAAAGGAGATATTATGTCACGTTACAGACCAATTGCCCTAATACCGGTATACTCCAAAGTTCTAGAAAAAATAATTTCTAATAGTTTATACCAATTCTTAGAAATTAACTATATTTTAGTCGACGAACAGATGGGTTTTAGGAAAAATAAAAATATAAATGAAGCAATTTTCAAATTTCTTGAAGAAGTAACTAAAAGTGTTGATAAAAGGGTACCAGTTTGTGCATTACGAGTATACATGGATTTAATAAAAGCGTTCGACTATGTGGACCATAGAACACTAAGAAGCAAGCTTTATGCTTATGGGATTCGAGGCAATGCCTTAGATCTAGGAAACAAGCCACATTAATAATGAAATTCTGCTCTATTAAAAAACAGGAAACTGATCATGTTTCAGACTATGTTGAAGTGACATATGGCGTACCACAGGGCAGTGTGCTAGGGCCCATATTATTCTTAATTTACATTAATGACTTTCCGAAAACCGTGGACTTTCCAATGATTCTTTTTGCAGATGACAGTACAATCATATCTTGTAATAAAGATTATCATCATTGGAAAATGACATTAACGCCACATTAGTACGCATTGTTGATTGGTTAAGAGCAAACAATCTTCTAATTAAATTACAGAAAACTAATTTCATGATTTTCAGAAACAGGACTAATCCACCAACAGACTAAAATATAAATTATGCTGGAACAGAAATCTATGAAGTAGATGTGACGCAATTCTTGGGTTTAAATGTAGATTGTAATTTAAATTGGAAATCACATGTGGAATCTGTCTGCTTAAAATTAAATAGCTATTCCTATATGTTGTGCTCACAAAACTTGTAAATTTATCCACTGTCATGACAGCCTACAATGCATATGTGGTATCCACACTGAGATATGGTGTAATTTTCTGGGGGAACTCGACGGAATGGGAGTCTGTTTTTAAATCCTAAAAAAAGTTCATACGGGCTATATGTAAACTTAAAACCACTGATAGCTGTGAAACATACCTATTTAATAAAACTTAAGATTCTTACCTTACCTAGCCTATATATTTATGAAATGTCAGTCTTTGTTCACGTGGGTCACTGTTGCGCAGTTTGACATGGGGTGCCGCGACGGTGATCTACTACTTATGTAGTTGTGTGTTATGTTTTTGTTGTTTTATGTTTAGTGTCAGTGCCTACTAACATAGTTGTAAGTTTTACTAACCATTCATAAATTTGTGAAATATGGGATTAATTTCCTGAATTAAATGATTATTATTATTATTATGTATACATTGTTTATTTCTCGGCTTACCGGGTAACCGGATAACCGGAATTGCTGATAGCACGGGCCTAAGCCAAGTGATTATCAGCTGGGTTAAGAGATGAAATAGTAGGAACAGCTACAACATGGGTTTGTGCTGTAGGTTGAGTGAAAGATGGGGGAATGGTTGAGTGAGAATGTTGCTGGTGTGGGTCGTCTGATTCATATTGCAGGAACTTCCTAACCAGTCTGCATGTGTTTAATATCACTGCTTTCTGCAGCAGTTGGTAGATGGTTGAGGGCAGGTTCAGGGAAATAACGGACTAGTGAAGTTGTTTTGGAATTACTCCTGTTGTGGACAGTACTATAGGAATTATCGTTACTTTTTGCAGGTGCCAGAGTCGGGTAATTTCATTTTTTAATTCAGTATACTTGGATATCTTTTCTGCTATTGTACAGACGCCAGCACATCAAGTTACCCCAAAGTGTCAAATTTTCCCAATTGAGTATGAACCTTATCTTGTTAGACATAAAGTTGAAAAAAGATCAAAGAAATTTGACACATTGGGGTAACTTGATGTGCTGGCGTCTGTACTTTGTAAATTGTGTGTATTATGTATGGCTATGTCAATGAGATATCCAGTTTTATTTCTTTTGTTTATAAGCGTGATGTCCGGTCTATTTAAATGGATGGTTCGGTCGGTAAAAATAGCTCTGTCAAAATATAATTTAGTTGAAGCGTTTTCTAGAACAGTTTCGGAATTGTATTTGTAGTAAGGTACTATGGAGTCTATTAGTTTGTACCGGTGAGTTAGTTTCTGATGAATAACGTTAGCGACTTGATCGTGTCTATGCTTGTAATCTGTCTGGGCTATTGATT
This sequence comes from Euplexia lucipara, assembly GCA_921972225.1. Taxonomy (NCBI): domain Eukaryota; kingdom Metazoa; phylum Arthropoda; class Insecta; order Lepidoptera; family Noctuidae; genus Euplexia; species Euplexia lucipara. Next base: position 12,540,197 of record OV179144.1, read on the forward strand.
TGCACGCTCCTGTAATATGCTGAATTGTTTCGGGTGAACTTTTACATTTTCTACAAGTGTCTGTGCTCAAGTTTCTAATTATATATTTCCTATAGTTTTTAGTTTCAATAACTTGGTCCTGTATTGCTAGCATGAAGCCTTCAGTCTCTGGGAAGAGCTCACCTCGTTTAAGCCATGCGTGCGACGCCTCTTTGTCGACATTAGTTTGGCTTAAATCCTTGTGATGCCTTCCGTGTAAGGACTTCTGACTCCATTCAAGTAGTTTGGTTTTGTAGTCTGTTACTTTTTCGTTTTTCTGTTCCAATTTGTCTTATAAATTTAGAAGGGTAAACTGGTGATCGTAGTTTGCTATGTTTTTATGAAGTGAAGAAGATTCTGCCTTGGTAAAGAAATATTGCCTATTGTTCGTTTCTGTAGCGCATCAGGGATGTTCGCGGTGGCGCGCACTGACTGTTTCCACGCTACGATGCGTAAGCGGTGTGCATCCCTGGTGCGCCGGGTGCGAGCCAGCCCCAATGCTATCCTGGCAATAGGCTGGACTGCCCTTATATTCGACATTGCTGTGGCAGGCACGTTGCTGTGCCAACACGTGTTAGACATTTTTAATATTTAATTTATCAATTTTTAATTTTTAATTATTGTATTTATTTATTTCCATGGCTAATTAATTTATACATATTAATGAAATTGTAATTTAATCATGTGTAACGGGTGTCTTAATTACCTGAATAAATGAATTTAATAATAATAATAAGGGTGGTTATCTGTTTGTTGTGTAAGTTTTGAATATCGATAAGTCCCCTACCTCCTTCTTTTCTGGGCAGTGTTAGCCTTTGCAGACACGATCTTGGATGATGCTTTCGAAATTTAGTCATGGTGGTATTTATTTTGCGTTGTAAGTTTTTTAGGTCTGTTTTAGTCCAGTTGATAATGCCGAAAGAATAGGTAAGTATGGGTATTGCAAAAGTGTTGAGTGCTTTTATAGTGTTCCTTGAATAAAGTTGTGTTTTCAGAATAGTATTTAATCGGTGTTGAAATTGTTGTTTTAATTTTAGTTTTGTTTCTTTATGGTTTATCTGTCGTGATTGGTTGTACCAAATATTTATATGTATCGTGTTCATCTAATGGATCTATGTGTTCTCCTGTTTCTAATGTATACTGGTGTTGATAGTATTGACCTGCTCAAACCGAATTTATTTTGCATTTATCCATACCAAACTCCATTTTAACATCGTGTGTAAATTGTTCTGTAAGATTCGCTAGTTCATTTAATTGGGTTTCAGTTCTTGCGTATAGCTTAATATCATCCATGTAGAGTAGATGGTTTAAAGTGTTATTTTGTACTCCACGATGCTCTTCGCTTCCGATATCTAATGGGAATCCTGCGCTGGTTAAATTTAACATGTTTGATAGAGGGTTTAGAGCGAGGCAGAACCACAGCGGGCTCAGTGCATCTCCCTGAAAGATTCCTCGTAGTATTTTTATTGGGTGGGTATCCGCTGCACTGGTTGATGTATTGTATCTAAGGGCAGTGGACCAAGTTGTCATTGAAGTTTGTAGGAATAAAATGATTGTTGGGTGTATTTATTATTATTATTATTTGTCAAAAGTAATATTATGCATATGTATGAAAAATTCCGAAGCGCTAGATAAAGAAATAAAGTTCAGACTGTACCCTGCAGAACATACTTAGTGGATTCCAGTGTATATTGGATGACATCTAAGATTTATAATAAATTGCCATGTCATATTACAAACATTGACAACTTGCACATATTTAAGCGGAAGCTAAAGGAATTTCTAACTGATAAAGTGTATTACAGTGTGAAGGAGTATCGAAAAGGGAATCCTTATGGCCAATAATATTGGTCAGTTATTCAATAATAGAAATGACATTTGTAACTCACAATTATTATTAATCTAGGACTTTCATTTATTTCACAATTTAATATGACATTTATTTAATTATTGACTACTAGATACTTCTTGACCTTGAAAGATAAAATTGGTTCTAATAATATAATAGTAATAATAATAATAATTCATTTATTTTCTCTGATCATCATAAACAGTACAAAGTCAATTTTCACTACATATAGACTGGTGTCTGTTTTAGGTAAAACATGTATTACAGATCACCAGGCTGACCCTCCGTCGGACATTTATCTTATGACATTATAACTGCATCCATTTTTCATACAAGGTGAATTAATTCATAAAAAATAAAATTAGCAAATAAATAACAATCTAGACAATCAATTAAATTCATTAGTTAAAAAGTAAAATATTGGTAAACATTTTCAAGATAAAATATAAGTAGCGTGTGTGTAGGTGTTTGAGTGTCAGTGAGGGTGAGAGAGAAATCATTCTTCACATAATAATCAAATAGTGTGAAGAACAACTCGTGTACGTGTAGATATATCGTTCGATGCATTCGTTCAGGGGTTTCAACAAGCGTTCTGTTGCATTGTAATCAATGCCTTGAAGCCACGAAAACACTTTCCTCTTGCACTCTACCCTGGAGAGAGGATAGATGATCAACGTTTTGTTCATGTTATTATATAAAGGCGAACCCAAAAAACCATAAAAATTAAATGTGCCAGACTGGTCCTATATTGCGTTGTTGGACAGACAGTTGTATTTCTCCTTTTCCCTGAAAATGTTTTTGGGTCGTAAGAAAGTTCAGCATGCTTTTTTGTAACAGTCACTAAAATAAAAAGTTGACGAACAGTCAGTACCTTACAGCGTTTATACAAGTCCACTGTAGGATAGCGCATAGGAAGAAAAGAACTCACCTTTAATATGGCTCTCTGGGCTCTCTCCAAATTTAACAGGAGATTTTTTGCAGCCCCACCCCAGGAAGTTAAACAATAAGACAGTAAATATTGACACAAAGCGAGATAAACTGATTTGATTACAGAAGTGTCAGCAATGTGACGAAGAGATTTAAATATATAAATAAGCTTACGAACTCTGGGAACCAAAGCCTCGATGTGCTGTTGGAAATTCCGCCGGTTGTCAATTACAACACCCAAATACTTAATAGCGTTCGTTTTTGACAAACGTGGACATTCACAAGAGCTAGTTAGAGGAAGGCCACAATTGTGTGAGATAATTGCGAGGTTTGGTACATCCTGCTTCCTGATTGTGTAGGTCATGAACTTTGTTTTATCTACATTTAGTATCAAAATGTTGTCATTTAGCCATTTAGAGACTTTATTAAATCCATTCTGGGCGTGCGTATAAACTTCTTCCCAAGTGTCACCATAGAAAAGCAATGCAGTATCATTGGCGAATATAATTACTTTCCCATTAGTTAGGTCTGTGTTACATAGGTTGTTTATGTACACTAAGAACAAGGTTGGGCCGAGGATACTGCCTTGTGGGACGCCATAATCAATAGGTAGCTCATCACTCACCCATCCATCCACTTTAACGACCTGTGTCCTTCCCTTTAGGTAATTCGCAAACAAATTCAGTGTTTCACCCCTAACACCCAAGTGTTCTAGTTTGCTTATCAAAATGGGAACAGACACTGTGTCAAATGCTTTGGCTAAGTCCAAGTAGATTGAGTCTTTTTCTTAGTATCTAGCTTGGAAATAATAAAATCTGTCAATTGATGTACAGCATCTGCAGTTGATTTATTAGCGCGAAATCCAAATTGAGATGGAGATAAAAGCTGATTTGTCTCCAAGAACTTAACCAGTCTGATATTCATCAAGGGTTCCAATATCTTAGATAGTGTTGGAAGTATAGAAATAGGCCTATAATTGTTAACACAGCATCTATCCCCACTTTTGAAAACGAGAACTATTTGTGATTTTTTAAAAGCAGATGGGAAATCTCCTGAGGCAAATGATAAATTGCAAATTAATGTTAGAGGGGGGACAATAACGTCAATGAATTATTTCAAAAAGTTCCCTGAGATTTTATCTATTCCTACCGCACAATCATTTTTGAGGTTAAATATTAATGATTTTATTTCGGACTCATCTGTAGGTAACAGTACCATTGATTTTAAGCTGGAGCTAGTAGATTGAGATGAACCAGCGGTGTTGGTGTACGATAAATTTACGTTATTGCAAGTTATTTTCTCTGCTAATGATTTACCAATACCCGCGAAAAATGAGTTTATATTATTGATTGAAATGGACAGACTTTTGGGGCAAATTAACTGCGTTGACTTTTCATATTTTTTTGAGGTGTATGTGATATTTTTAATGGTTTCCCACAACTTCTTACTATTATTTCCGGCTTTCTTAATCATATCCTTTTCGTAACCAATCATAGCCTTCCTCAAAGTATCATTGCAAAAATTACGGTACCTCCGATATGTGGTTTGAATTGTTTCATTCTTTGGCTTTTTTTTTAGACTTTATATAGAGTTTATCGCGGTTTCGCATACACCTTAGAAGTCCCCTTGTTATCCAGGGCTTTAGAATTCTTTTGCGTCCAGTACTTGTTACGGTTACCGTATTACTTTCAATAGCTTTAGATATTGATCCCGTGAAAAAATCTGCGGCCAAGTTAACGTCATGTTATAAATGGGACTGAAATCAAGACTCCTCATGCTTTCGTTCAAACCTTTGGAATCGATTTGATCGTAGGTTTTTTTTGTAATTCTCTTGGGTTTAGTGTTCAAAAAAAGTATAACGGAATCATGATCAGTAATAGACGTCTGCGCAACGTAGCAATGAGCAGTCAGTTTAGTTCTTAATAATACATGGTCTAAGCACGTACGACTGTGAGTAGGTATTGTGTGGGCTGGAAGCATGCCGTGAAACGTAATCATATCAAGGTAAGAGGATGATCTTTGGTCTTGGGTCCCAGGTGAAATGTCAATATTAATATCACCCATTATGATAACATTCTTGAATGAAGTGCATTTACAAAGACAGTCATTTAGCGAAAGCAAAAAGTTGTCAATATTTCTATTACCTGGTGGACGGTAAATGGCAATAAGGATGGGAGGAAATATGGGAGGAATAATGTATTTTGATAGTTGATTGTAATTTATGTGTAAATTTTGCATGCCCATCTGACGGCAGAGCATGGAGAACACTAGCAAAACTTGTATTACATCTGTACCCCTACCCATGTCCAAAAAGGATAGATCACTATAAACGCATGACAAGGCAGGCCTAAGAAATAAAAAAATAAATATGCCTAAGAAGCCATAGAACAAATTACGGAAAAAAGAGTATTCTATATGATGGGGCCCAACTCTATAACGAATTACCTAAAAGTATAAAAGAAGCAAAATCTATGTTAACATTTAAAAAACTATTAAAAAGCCACATTTTAAAGGATTTTTCATCAATAAAAGCTTAATATTAAGTTAAGTGGTACCGATTACTAACTGTATTGTACTAGCTCATTGTATCACACACAATTCAAAATACATCTTACTCACACGTCAATTATTCATACATAATATGAATATATAATAATGCACTACATTTTCTAGAATATTATAGTATAACATATAAAATCCACACTTTAACATACAAAATTGTATACGTAAATGAAACAGAATATATACATACATACACTATATTTTACCCTATGTATTTCACACTTCCTACTTACTACATACACGAATAAACAAAAATTGTAAATTATTATCGTACTAACAGCATATAAAAACCACACTCCTCCTAACCTAACACACAAAATTAAATACATACTTAAACAAACTCAAGTAATCAAAATATATAAATTCAATGTACACCTAGTTATAATTAGAACATCCATATTACTAATAAGATAAAAATATAAATTTACGAGCATAACATTAACAACCATGTGCCTACTTTAAACGCGTTGAAAATATCACTGTGTCATGGGCTTTAATAAACATGTATTGTATTCTCTATGACTACTCCTCAGCTCATGCACACCTACCCGCATTAGCGCATAAGATGTTGTGCACTTAGTTCTATTATTTTCTACAATTACCCTTTTACGAGTTTACTAAAACTGTTAAGTACGAAATTCTAATGTCATTCTTGTTATTGACTTATTGTACCAACCCACTACCTACGCAAATCGGCCTCATGTATTTATAAGTTATAATATTGTATTTTCTCTGTAAGTGATTGTAAATCTTTTGAGAAAATAAATGTCTAAAACCGTAAGTTGGCAAAAAATAAATGATTTGATTTTATTTGACATAAAAATATCTCTTAATCTTGTAAGTAAGTGTGCAATAAAAATACGAGTTTCATATAATTATTTTTAAGTTTTCTGACATAAACTTTTTTATTTTTGTGCTATGGACCACCCACAGCTAAAGCACAATAGATAAAGAAATGGACAAAATGACAGACAGCCAATTAAAAATCTTCTTAGATGACAGACAGCTAATAAGAAATCTGTGAATACAGTTAGTACCTACTGTGTTCATAAATTTCTTTGTCAAAACACGATAAACTGCATTGGGGAAAATATATTACACACTTCGCTTGATTAAACATATCACTATAAAGAATTAAAGAAAAAAAGGAGAAAGAAATTATATTTATTGGCAACAGATAAAACATAAAATAATCAACAAAAAAAATTAAATTAAAAATTTAAAAAACCCCCTCCGCAAAAAAGTATAACATTTAAAAAGTTAAAAATAACACTTTAGCCATGAAATTTTACTTCACGTCGGGGTACCGCTTAAGTAAGGAATGTTGTGTTGTGTTGTTGTTGTGTGTTGTTTGTTGTGTGTGTGTTCCTAGTACTTGTAGGTATGTAGGTACTTATTTTAATGGTACCCCGACGTTACGTAAAATTTCATGGCTAAAGTGTTATTTTTAACTTTTTAAATGTTATACTTTTTTGCGGAGGGGGTTTTTTAAATTTTTAATTTAATTTTTATTTTTGAATTTTTAAACGCATTTATTTTGTTTTAAAGAGTATACAGTTATGAGAGTTTTTTAGTGCATTGTATGTAGAGTCAAATGCTGGTTAAAACGAATTCAAACACGACATAACTGCTATAATTTTGTCAAGAGTCTACCTACTGGTGTGCTGGATAGCCTGGCTGCAGCATCAGCTCATCCTGTTGCCATCCGTGCATTGTGTTTAGAATCAAATGCTGGTTGAAATGAATCCAAACACGACATATCTGCTATTATTTTGTCAAGAGTCTACCTACTGGTGTGTTGAATAGCCTGGCTGCAGCATCAGCTCATCCTGATGCCATCAGGGCATTGTGTGCAGAATCAAATGCTGGTTGAAATGAATCCAAACACGACATATCTGCTATTATTTTGTCAAGAGTCTACCTGCTGGTGTGCTGGATAGCCTGGCAGCAGCATCAGCTCACCCAGTTGCCATCAGTGCATTGTGTGCAGAATCAAATGCAGGTTAAAATGAATCCAAACACGATATCTGCTGTTATTTTCCCAAGAGTGTATTAGTCTGCTAGATATCCTGGCTGCATCAGACCAAATACACCATAATGTTGCACACATGGCTGTTTGAAATTTTAAGACACACATATGTTTGTAAGTAAAGTTAATACCCATAGACGTCTAAAATAGCAACGGTAGCTAACACAAAAGAGCTGATAACCTTGAAACGGCTGAACCGATTTTGATGAGCTATGTCTAAGAACCATTGCAAGAAACCCTGCTTTCAAATAAAAAAAACCACATCTAAATCGGTTCACCCGTTTGGGCGCTACGGTGCCACAGACAGACAGACAGACAGACAGACAGACAGACAGACACACACACATAGCGGTGAAACTTATAACACCCCTCTTTTTGCGTCGGGGGTTAAAAATAGTAAAAATAAATGGCATATCTCATGGCTGCGCCAAAAGGCTCACTACAGCACTCTATGTTTTATGTTTCTCATACAACTACATAAACAATAATATAATTTATAGGCTTTAAACCTACACGTAGACCTCCTCGATTCCAAAGTTCCCCACCACCACCTGCAGCGGTTTGTCAGACTCTTACTGACTAAAAACACCCCGGTGTGCCATCTCACACTTGCGCCACGGGAACAGTAGATACTTCCGTAACATGTCATGCAATCCTAAGGTAAAAGTATTAAGTCTTTTACACACCACGTTTTTTTTAAGTTAAACTTCTTTTGGTGCGTTAGGAAAAAATGATGAGGGAATTTTTACGATGTGCCACACACCGTCAAGAAAAACCGACACCCTGAATTATAGTTAACTTCAGGGTGTCGGTTTTTCGAGTTATAGAACGTCAACATTTTAGATTTTTTCTATTATTTGTGTGTTTTTAAGCCAATTTTTTTTACTGAATTCTATTATATTTTATTACATTTTTAAGTGTATTTTCATTTTCTAGTTGCAATTTAAGGCACAAAGAATTAGTTGCTCGAAAAGCATTTCTTCGTTTCATCCATTTTTAGGGTTTCGTAGACAACTAGGAAACCTTATAGTTTCGCCATGTCTGTCTGTCCGTCCGTCCGTCCTTGCTTAATCTCTGTGACCGTTAACACTAGAAAGCTGAAATTTGGTACTAATATGTGTATCAATCACGCCGACAAAGGCTTAGTAGGCGACTCGACCGCTGAGTCTCGTCCAATCCGGTCGAGACAGGAATTTCATTATAATTAATATTTTTGAGTGGTGTTTCGGACGAATCATTTTTTAGAGGCAAAGTACCGTCACACACATAATTTAATAATACATATTTTACTTTGTCGCCATGGATAAATTATTAATACAAACGAAATTAACATTAAAACACATTGCACATTTTGCGCAAAAAATTGCATCAGTGATACGTAGAGTGAGGGGTAGCAGCAATTGCGTTCTGAAGGTATTTTCAGAAAGATTGGAAGGGCCTACAATAGAACCTATCAGGCCTATACTATACTATACTATTTTTTATGAAGCCGCATTTCAGACATGGGTTTAGATGAATCTTCCTCGAGTTGGGAGCTGTTTATTTTGTTGTGTATAATTTGGGTTCTTGTGTGTCTAGATGTTACTACTAACATAGTTTTTAGTTATTTTTGTTCTGAATACTAACATGCTATGGGCCGTCGACGCCTGAAAATAAAGCATTTTATTATTTTTTTATTAATGAGTGATGTGATAAGATGACAGGTGGATATCTGTCATCTCATCACATCGAAGCCAGATTTATGAGCTGACAAGTAGGGATCTACTTGTCAGCTCATCAATCTGGCTTCGATATGCATTTTTGCCGATACGATACCAATACAACGGTATCAGTATCGTGTCATATTTTATAATATATAAGAGCATCATATTAAAATATCGGCGATACTGATACCGTAACAAGTCAGGATTTTTTTTTTAATATAAAAAGAACAAATAACAGGACAAACTAAATAAAACCATTTGAAACTATTTTTGAGATTAGTTAATAGTTTTAGAAATTAAAATTAACATTGATGAGATTTTTGTTTCAATAACAAAGGAGACGAGACAACACGCGCGTTATATTACATTAATGTAACGCGAGTATTGCCGATATATCGGCATCGGTATCGGCATTGCATGCATCCCTACTGACAAGTTGGTTATTGAATAATTGTTTTTATGATATTGGTGAGTATAAGGAATACTTACGTACTTAATTTTGACATTGATATTAAAGTAACGACTACCTAATTATAATAATTCATATTGGACTTATTGTCAATAAATCATATAATTAATTGTACTTAGCTATATAAGAATGACATTTCAATATTTGTACATATGTTATAGTAGAGTTTATAGAACTTAAAAAATATTAATATCATACTATGTAAAACTACATTCTTACAATTTAATTAATTCTAATTCTAAATTTTGATCTGTCACAAGTCGGTTTGTTTTCGACTTTTGGCATGTTGCACGCACATTGAGACTTAAAAACTTCTAGTTGGTAGCTATAGGTACTCGTATATGATTGTTTTTTTTTTAATGAAAATAGTTGTTGATTGTTTTGATTGTATTGAACAGACTGATTGTTATAAATATTATATTATAAACATAACAAGATGTTATTTTGGTATCATACACACATCAAAAGTGTCTAGGGATCAACATATATTTTTGTAATAACTTTTCTCCTGATTGATATTAATTAAAATTTTCTTTAAGGATTCATCAAATAAAGTGTTTTCGTTTGTCACAGTAACGATAAACCAAGTCACCTTTGCATTAATAAAGAAATTTGCCATTTTCCTAATAAAGGGATTTTAGACATTTGAACCACTAACATTAAAGTTCGAAAAAAAGACTGCAATAACAGTTTTCTTTAAAATTTTATTGGGTAACTTAAACAATTAATAATCCGTGTTTCTACCGCGAACACTAACAACACAAGAACATCGGTTTGGCATACTCAAAATGAGTTCATCCAAATCACGCTGAGGAATGGCCGCCCATGTTCGTTGCAACAACAAAAAAAGGTCTTCTTGCGACTGGATACCCTCCATATTCGGCAGAGCTCTTCTCTGTAGCATATCCCATGCATGCTCAATCGGGTTCAAGTCTGGCGACTGAGCAGGCCAGGGCAGGACATTGATGTTAGCTGCGGCGAGAGTCTGTCTTACAACTCTTGCGGTGTGCGGTCGTGCATTATCATGCATTAACTGAAATAAGGGACCGATTTGCACTTGTAGAGGAACGATGACGTCTGATACAATCGTCTCAGCATAAATTTGAGCGTTGAGGTTGCCTCTGATCCAAATCAACTCAGTTCTTCCGCCGATCCAAATACCCGCCCATACCATGATGGTTCCACCACTATAAGGATGGACTTCCTGGCAGGATTTTAATCGCTGTTGGCGTCCAGGGGTTCTCCAGTGTCGTATACGTCTTGAAACGCCATTGTTCTTCTGCCCAATTTCTGTGTTCAAGAGCCCATTGATATCGAATCCTACGATTGTGCATTGCTATAGGTGGTACCCGTAGCGGTCTTCGGGAATGAAGGTTCACTTCATGCAAGCGGTTTCTGACTGTTTGGTCGCTAATTAAGTTCCCTGAAGAGTGATGAAGCCTCACGGCTAACATCATGGCGTTATTGTTGGAGCTCTTCGAGTTAAGATTTGAATGTATCGGTCTTGTCTCCGTGTGGTGCAGCGATACCGTCCTCCATGGCGCTCAGCCACGGTACCAGTGCTTCGGTAACGTGTCCAAAGTTGACTGATAACACTCTGACTTGTATTCAGAGCTAAAGCCACAGTACGTTGCCGGGAACCAGCTTCTATCATTGCCACGGCTCTGAGCATTTCTTCCCCTGATTTTCATCTTTTACTCGAATTTGATTCACAGTTCCTGATTCAAATTATGAAATGCACCAAAAAGGATCCATATAAATTTATAAAATCATAAATTTATTGCAAAGCCACATCTCAATCTCAAGAAATCCGCATAAAAATGCTTGATCCCTAGACACTTTTGATGTGTGTAGTTAGTCACTGATTTTTGACGCTATTGTTAATTATTTTCGGTAGTAAAGTGATTGTTATTAGGTAATTGATATATAAGACTGATTATAGTAATTTACATTTAATATTCTTGTTGTAAACGTTTCAATTGAAGACTGATTATTGTTGTTAACATTTATAATAGGTAGGTTAACATTTATTATAATAAATAAAAAAAAATACATGCATATACGCATGTATTTTTTTATTTTGAATTCAATGTTTACAACGTTTTAACATAGTAAAAATCTAAACATGTTTAAAAATGCAGTAATGAAGCTTATAAAAATATTTAACACACAGAATAAATTTTAGCTGTTTAAAGGCCGCCATTATCGCGCGCCATTTCGATGACGTCATTTACTATTATCCTGTTACTATTACTTTGGGTGTTTTCGTTCTTCCAAACATTTTACCATGAAAAAAGCTCAAAAACCAGTTTACAGGTATTGCTTGTACTCTAATGCAAAAACATTATCAGATAGCGCTTTTACAAAACCACTTTTAGTCATTTTCCTAATGATTTATAACCTCACTATGAAGCTAAAATTACTCATTAAATTAATTCACAACACACATGGGAATAATTATGTTTTCCAATAAAAAGTCCATTCCAATACTGTTTTGCAGGCGTAACTTATCTTGTTTGACGTCACGTTTCGTTATAACCAATGGTGATGCGTTTCACAAATTTGAATTTCCCGCGTTTAATTCGCACTTTTATTTTTAATTTAAAATAATTATGACGCTATTAAAAAGTAAAATATTAATTTAGTTCATATTTTCTGCCATTAAAGATTGGGAAAAAAAATATTTGAACCAAATTTAAATAACATGAATATTCCCTATTATTATTGTACGCTTTTTAATTGATATATGAAACTGATTATTGTGATTATCATGTTTACTGTTGATTGTTGTAATTGTATATTAAACTTTATCTCTTTCTAACAATTCCCTGACTTTTACTTAAATAATACAACTATACCTAAGGTTTTTCATTCTGACTGTAAAAATATTAATAATAATAAAATTCCTGTCTCGACCGGATCGGACGAGACTCAGCGGTTGAGTCGCCTACTAAGCCCCGACAAAGTGTTAAAATAAAAATTGGAAAAAAATGTTTTATTAGGGTAGCCCCCCTATATGTAAAGTGGGAAGTGATTTTTTTTTAATTTCAACTCTAACGTGTGATATATTGTTGGAAAGGTATTTAAAAATGAATAGGGGTTTACTAGGGAAATAATCGCTCCAAAAGTGCAAAACAATGTGTCCCCTCCCTCTAACTTTTGAACCATAAGTTTAGAAAATATGAAAAAAATCTGAAAAGTAGAACTTTATAAGGACTTTCTAGGAAAATTATTTTAAACTTGGATTGAAACAGTTTTTGTACAAAAAAGACAAAAAGTTGTACAAAATAATTTCTGGACTAAGTTTATAGTATAATCGTATATGCAAGCATTTTTTTTTAACTTAGTTTACATATTTTATTATCCAGAACGTAGGTATCTTTTTTAAACAAAAAAAGAATTATTAAAATCGGTTCTCGCAATCCAAAATTACCACCGAAAACTTCTATGTATTAATTAGTAACCCTATTCCCCGAGAGATGGCGCTGTAGGTACTTAGGTCGGGTATTATCGAATTGTTCGGTTGGTCTCACCTTGGCATTGGCGGTATCTTATAACTACACAAAACTTCTATCAGGAACATGCTAAGGTAATTTAGAACAAAACTAAAATTCATTTTTTTAACGCCATCAAAATGTTAAGGTAAAAAAACTTTTTTGCAAAAAATAAAACCGACTTCAAAAAAAGCACTAAACGGTGAAAAATAACTCTAAATTAGGAAGTATGTGGCTTTGGTGGTTTTGTCTTATTCATGATGGGCCACCGACTTCATAATTTAGAGTTATTTTTCACCGTTTAGTGCTTTTTTTGAAGTCGGTTTTATTTTTTGCAAAAAAGTTTTTTATTTTTCCATTTTTAGTTGTTCCCATACAAATATTTGATGAATGAATTGATTAAAACATGAATTTATTTTATACTTATTGTTAATTGTTAACATTACATGTCATGATAAATAGAGTTATATCCCTAATAAATGAAAATTAACATACCTAACTGTCGAAATCTAGGTATATTGTACACATCTGCGTACCCCTCAGAGCATACAGGCGTGATAATACGTCATGATGTTGTATAAACAATAAACATCCAAGCGATTCCAGCAATCACGACGGATTTGCCGTCTATTTTTGAAGAGTTCCGTTGTATATCTCCGAAGATCAGCACCAGATCTTCACCAAATTAAAATGGGACCACCTCGGGAGTATACTCTTTTGAATAAAAAAAGAATTTTGAGAATCGGTTCACAAATGGGGGAGAAATCAGGTAACATACATAAAAAAAAAAAAAAAAAAATACATACATACGAACATAGAACCTCCTCCTTTTTTGAAAGTCGGTTAAAAACCACATAAATGGTTCGATAGATGGCGTTGCGTAATAACATCATTTTTTTAAAAGTCCATGTTAAGATTTTCCGTGCTTTCATGACCTACCGTGGTAAAGAAAGTTGCACTTAAACATATTCGTAATTCAGTTGCTGGAGCGCGGAGCGCTGCTGGACCGCGAACATAATGGATACCAACCTTTATACTCATAAGTGGGAACACTTATTGTGACGGACGGGAAACTACGGAACCCAACACTGAGCGTGGCCCGACACGCTCTTGGCCGGTTTTTTTCTCTTTTTCGCACAACTCCTTTTTTTAACCGACGAGAAAGGGAGGAGCTAAAGTCGACGCGTTTCTTTTTTTCTTAAATTTCTTTTTATTTTGCTTTCGTTTAATTCATTCTTTTCTTTAGAAGCGGAGATAATTAAAACACCCTCACGTCCCTCACACTAGGGACTGGCTGAACTCGAAATACGATTCTCGCATTCAAATTTTATGTTCACGATAACATCCATTATTCAAAATCGATATTCGGAAATATTATATGTAGGATACGATATGTAGTTCACAATATTATATTACTTTGTCTCGTCTTTCGATAAACATATTTACGTGGCAAAAAAACTATTCCCGTGTAAATGACGCTTTATGTAGGTACCCACAGTAAGTTCACACGATTACTGCAAGGACTGTAATCAGGTGGCTCAGAAAGAGAGGGTCAGGACTCAGGCGTGGATTTTGCTATTAGTAGTAAAAAAGCAAGTCATATTCATATTCATATTCATATTCATATTCTTTTATTTGCATACCATAATGTCAGATAAAGGTGTTACAAAGGCTTATAGCTAGCAAGTCAAGGTCCGCTCCGTAGATTATCTGTAAAAACGTCGCTTTTTAATTTTGTTTCGGATGCTGTCGTTAGTACAGCATTTGCTTGACCCCAACCTGTGAGCTTTCCTTTGATTGGTGATTGTTCCAAACATATTTACGAGACGACCACCTTTATATTTAATATTAAAACAAAACATAAAAACCGACTTCAAAAAAAACACTAAACGGTGTAAAATAACTCTAAAATTCGGAAGTCTGTGGCTTTGGTGGGTTTGTCTTACTCATGATGGGCCACCGACTTCCGAATTTAGAGTTATTTTACACCGTTTAGTGTTTTTTTTGAAGTCGGTTTTATTTTTTGCAAAAAAGTTTTTTATTTTTCCATTTTTAGTTGTTACCATAAAAATATTTGCCATGAATTTATTTTATATTGTTAATTGTTAACAAAACATGTCATGATAATAGGGTTTTCCACTAATCCCTAATAAATTAAAATTAACATACCTAACTGCCGAAATCTAGGTATATTGTACCCACCTGCGTACCCCTCAGAGCATACAGGCGTGATGATACGTCATGATGTTGTATAAACAATAAACATCTAAGCGATTCCAGCAATCACGACAGATTTGCCGTCTATTTTTGAAGAGTTCCGTTGTATATCTCCGAAGATCAGCACCAGATCTTCACCAAATTAAAATGAGACCACCTCGGGAGTATACTCTTTCAAATAAAAAAAGAATTTTGAGAATCGGTCCACAAATGGGGGATAAATCAGGTAACATACATAAAAAAAAAAAAAAAAAAAAAAAAAAAATACATACACACGAACATAGAACCTCCTTCTGTTTTGAAAGTCGGTTAAAAATGGATGTTTTACTTATTTTCGGCGAATACTTTTAGTGTTTCACATTCAATCTTAAGTTAATGCTTAAGTTCTTTTTAATGACGCTCCAATTTTTTTTTGCAAATTTTTCAACGCTAATTCGCGACAATCGCGCGCTTGTGCCGACCTAGCCTAATGACGTCATTGGCAAAACTTAAACTGCACGACAAACGCGTAGAGACATGCACTATCCATTGTAATACTAGTTCTACTCAACCGGCGTATTGCATTACTAGTTTCGTAGTTATTAGCGATCGACATCACAATGTATTTTTTAACTCAAGATAGCTTGACAGGCAATCCCTGTGCTTTGCGAGGGAATAGATGATTTTACGTCAAAAAAACTACGATGATGTTAATGTTGTATACCTGTTACGCTAAAAACCTCACGTGCTCAAGAAATGTATGAAAATAATATAAATAATTATTTAAATTAGTTAGCTAATAAAATTATGTATGGAGAAGAAGCGAAATAAAATCGCCGCAATCCGACCGATTAAAATATTACGATTTGCATAAATAAGAGTGTAAATTAAAATTTGTTTCCATTTCAAGTCTATTATTTAAATTCTATTATATATTTTTTTGATATTTATGGTTTTTGATACCTATGCACGCACGTGTTGTATGATGTTTACACACATGTGTGCCGTGATTCAAATTATCGAATTTTAAAGATGGTTTTTTTTTATATTGCCATAGAAATGTATAAAATAATACATTGGGATCGGTCTAGTATCAGTTGCTCATCAGGTGTCCAACCAAACACAAATCAGAATGAAATCGGTGAGTAAAACATTTATTTTTTGTGATGTGCTATTAATCTATAGTCAGTCGCTGGACTAAGATCAGATGCGTTGGGCGATAAAAGGACAAAGCAGTAGTGCAACGCGTTCTTTTTAGCCGCTCAAACACATCAAATTGGCAATTTCAATTAATCCGTAGTAAGTAAGTAAGTAAATTGAACATAATTAACAATTAGATGTTGTTTGTGTTTGTCCTTACGAGTATTCCAACTTATTACAATGTTTCTAGGTATTTATATCGCGTTTAAATACTGAATAAAACAGTACGTAAATAGCGGGTTAACTAGCTACTGTTGTGCATCCCCTGATTTATATTGATATGGTGAGAGTTATCGTACCTATAGAAAGTAAATGTACGTGCAGACTGTCTGGCTGGTCGGAATGAATGTGCTTCTGTCTGCTTGGGGTGCTGGATTAGATTTCGGATCGGGTAATCCACATCAATAGCAGCCCGGAGCCCGGATTTGAGCCCGGGCAGACTACACTATAGTAATAGGCTCGCCACCTGTTACGTAGTAGGTATCAAATCAAAGCTGGAAATGTGGGTATAGGTACTATAGGCTCACCAGTGTCTTACTTTTCGGGGAATACGTGAGTCGCTAGTGGTGAAATGTACGAGTAGATTTTTCTTCTGCCATTCTGTTACAGCTTAACGATTTTTTTTTTAGATCATCCTTGTCGCTCTCGCTCTCGTGGCGATCGCCGTAGCCGCCCCTCTCGAGGTCGTGCAACCGAAAATTATCGAGTACAAATCAGAAGCGCTGCCAAATGGAGGCTACTACTTCATGTAAGTATACATTTTCATTTGTTATATTCTAATAAAATTCTAGTTCTGTGGCCAGCCGTTTACATCCTTGCCAATTTCACACTTCATATGAACTTTCTAGCTTTAACGTCGTGAGGAAACCAGTCCAAGTCTACTCTCGATGAATTAGTATACCTCTAAGCTCGCCAACTAATATTGAGGAAGCGTAGTGATAATGATTGGGCTGTCTCTCTCTGGTAGTCCCCTGCGGTGGAACAGCAACACGCTGTTATTATAATGATTGTCATATTATTATTTACTCTGGGCTATTTTTTCAACAGTTAGTAGATAACTTTTATCTGAAGAATAAACATGGCAGTTGGACATATTACCATAGTCATTAATTAAAATAGCCATTTTTATTAGTCGGATAAGATTTATCTCACGATCGAAGAATCGGCTCTACAAAAATATTGATTAAGTATTTTGAAAATTCTTCGGGAATAAAGTTTAAGAGAGGAACTATTTGAGTCGTGTTCAGAAGTACTGAATCGAAACTCTTTTTATTATGTAATTTAATATTGTTAAGTCCAACGTAAAACGCAAGCTGTAATAGACTAATGGTATGACAGGCTCTGACTCTACGGATTCATGTGCGTATAATGTGTAATTATCACTTTCTTCAGAAACGGTAATGAAAAATATAGTGAGGTAACAGGTATGTGTGAAAGATATTTCTCAACGGTATGTTAAGTCAAGTCCGAGGCCAGGTAAGTCACTAACTACGACTATACACGACTCAACACTTCGACTTCGACTTCTTATCGTGCGGTTAATGACTAACTACGACTATACACGACTCAACACTTCGACTTCGACTCGACTTCTTATCGTGTGGTTAGTGCTTTTGATGCCGCCCATGGGCCTCTGACTTGGCATCACATGCCCTCAGTGAAAACGGTTAAGGAACACATCGTGACTCTGCACTGATAGTTTGGTATTAGTATGGTATTTAATTTTTATTCAATATTTTTGTTTAACTTTGTCCACAGTTACAAGACTGATGACGGCAGCGTCCGGTCCGAGGAAGGTGAGGTGAGGGAAGTTCTTGACGAAAACAACGAGCTCCAGAGAGTCATCGTTGTCAAGGGTTTCTACACTTTCCTGGATGCAGAAGGAAACCCTGAAACTATCAACTACTATGCTGATGAATCCGGCTACCATGCTGATGGAAAATCCATCCCCAAGAACGTCTAACCGAGATCCGATAACGTTGATAATGACTACCTACGTAAGGGTTATGTAGCGGACATTAGTCCAACATAGCTCTTGTTGTTTAATTATATTGCGATTAGTTAATTCATGTGATTTATGCTGTAACTAAATATAATGTTTTAGAACCCTAGCATTTTTGTTATTTTACATTTTTACCCACAAAATTTAAATGACGACTCAATGTTTCTTATGTTTTGATGTGAGATATGCCAGCCCCACCTATTTTCCTTGCAACGCGTACATGAATAATTATTCCAAAAACCAAGTCTCTTGCCACGCAAATAAGAGCCATTGGTTCAAAAGTCTTGTGACACAACAAAAACAATGAAGAAAAATAGAATACTGCTTATAATTTGGACATAACATCATCATCTCGTTCTTAACCCTTAATTCGACAGTAGGAAGTATACTGGACATCGAGTTTGAAAAAATCTACAGCATTTTTTTTTACATTTTTTTTATTTTTTTATCCTAGAGTAGCTTGGTTGTGTCCTTCATTATTACATAAAAAATAACTGTACACTAGCACGTGTGCTCGGCCGGTCAGTCGTTGCCGCAACGTCAGGGAGGATGAACACGTCGCGACCGCTCTTGGTAAGTCCCGATTTATTTATTTTTTTGTTCGACAGTAGATAGTTATTTCTTCTCAGTGTATTCCATAACATATTTATGTATGTAAACTAAAACTACAATTGTAATATTAGTTATAGATTTTGCGTTATTGTCTGTGAAACTTATGTGTCCAGTATATTTCCCATTGCCAGGTTCTCAAGAATTTAGTATGGTTTAGTGATGTGCAGTATACTGAACATTGCCAATGACACAGAGAACTAACAATTAGAATTATATGAAGAATTAATATCCGTATTATGTTTGTTATTTGTTATTATTTAACCCCAAGCAATATTATTATTTCAGGTCTTCAAAAAAAATCACGCGCCTCAAAAATATTAGATTTAGTGCCACCATCTCCATCAACATCATCACCGTCTCTCATCTATCGCTCTTTCGGACATAGAAGACCAGACCAGTTCTGATGAAGAGCCTGATTTGAACAATGGCCAGAAAGCTGGTGTCTTATCAGCTGCACCATTACTATCGATACCAGAAACCGACAGTAACATCGGAAATGACGAGACATCCAACGACGAAACCAATAACGAGCCAGTAGTCGAAGAACTACCAGTGCCCCCAACACCAATAATGAGAGAAACCACCAGTAATGATGATCTTATTCCGACCTTGTCATCAATGCAATCTGAACTGGACATATCACCAGCACCTAATATTGTAATACTTTTCTGCGGATATACTCCAAGATATAGCCCATAATACAAACCTTTTCTCAGTGCAAAGAACTGGACGGTCAATAAATGTTACCGAAGATGATAATTCTGAATGATTTCCTGTCCACTCGTAAAAGAGTGGACAGGAAATCATTTTTACTTATAGGGTGTTGTAAATTTGCCATCTTACGTGGACTACAGACTGGTCAACTACGATATCCAGAAATTGCTAGCGCTATGCCTTTGAAAAGGTTTGAAAGCATACGCAGGGATATTCATTTCGTGAACAATTGTTTTCCCACTTTGGCTCGATACTTCAAAGTGAAGCCGTTTGTAGAGAAGGTGAGAATGAACTGCTTAGCTAGAGAAGAGGAGATGAGGTATAGCATTGACGAAAGGACAATACCGTATAAATGGACCAAGGCGAGAAATATAAGGCAGTATAGCTTCAAGAACTTTTGACTGACTAGATAGATATTGTAAGTTAGATAACTGAAGTTTTAGAAACTTCATGTTTACGGTAATTATAAAAAGCTGATGTTTTTAATTTATTATTGATCTCAAGATGGAAAATTACGTAGTAATAAGAAAGAAGGATCAAACTTTTTGATTTATATAATTTTATAGAAGCCATAATCAATAAATAATAGGTCGGTTAATTTTTTTTTTTTTGTCTAATATATTATTTTATTATACACATACATTTTTTTATTTTGTGTCATATTTGCAAAAAAAATTCCTTATAAAAACAAATATGACACAACTCCTTAATTCGGCAAAGTCCAGTATACTTCACATCGATATTTACAGTTACTTTATGGAGAACCTGGCAGTGTCCAGTATACCGGACATGGATTTTCTCAAAATCTAGATATACCAGATTTTTCTAATTATTTTTCCTGGGGTAAAAAACATCAAATAAAAACAAAAATAAATGAAAAAATCAAAATTTTTAGATTTTTGTCTCTTGTCTAATTAAGGGTTAATGCTCAAAGGGTTAGGCAGAGATGTACCAGTAGTACACTCACATTGCACCAGTTACGTTTAAGCGCACCATGTCGGGCACATTGGATTGTGCCCGTCCAAAGTAGCAACTTTGGACCCTGATTGATCTGATCGGCAAAAGACATTCGGTCGAATCAATATGGCTGTGAAATTAAATATTTACCAGTTCTAGGAATATAGCCATTCGGATGGTTCGTTATCACGTAGTGAGAGTCCGGGGATTTTATAAAACAGTGCCTTGAACAGATACTAAAAAGCTGAATAATATCCACCAGTAAAATCCACTTTGGTGAATAAGATTTAGATTTAAATGCACTCACTTAGTAAATCTCAGTTAGAAGAAGAATTTTGCCATTGGTAGCGTTCTTCTGTATGGCCTTTTTCCCCCGTCATGGAGTTGAATCAGCATCCTTGCTTTTCTCAACTATGTTGAGATCTGCTCCAGACTAATCGGACACAGCTGAAAACATGGAGAACCTGCCACTTAAAAATATAGAATAGAATATAATAGAATAAGTTACAAAAAAATGTATAATAACAATAAATCATTTATTTATCAAGTGACAAGGACTCATTAAAACACAGGAATTAAACATATAGCACACATTACATAGCATAGAGCCGGCCTCAAAAACCATGAACTGACTTTTCTTTACATTATACATATTTACCATGATTTTGCGGATATGTCTCACAAATCCGCAGCAGTGCTCTCATGCACAAACTGATGCGCTTAGCAGCACCATGTCGTCCGCATAGCTAAGAATAATTAGGCAAACTCCATCAATATGACAGCCAACATGATGACTGCTGAGAGCAACAAACAGAGCGTACACACTATATGTAAGTTAAAGAGAGCTCAACCCCTCCTGCCTCACTTCACACTTCAACCCATAAGGTTCCGACAGCGACTCGGCCCACTTAACACTATTGATCTGGCCCCCATTCCAACATCAAAATAAGTTTATAAGTTCTTTGGGAAAGTTAATCTGCTTCAACTTCTTCCGAAGAATGTCATAGGAGACCAGATCAGAAGCCCTGGACAAGTCGATGAAGCACGCGTACACAGGAGTATGCCTGTCCGTATAGTACCTGACGGCATGCTTGAGACACAATATAGCACTTTCTGTGGAGAGTCCTAGGCAGATGTAGATATTGATTTAACCGTGCGTCAAGTAAACCGTCCAGCACTTTTGCAATGACAGTCGATAATGAGATGGGCCTATAACTTACCTCGCCTATAATTATTTTTATCTAACAGGTCCTCAGTTTTAATTTTTAACAACTGGCACTACTACTGTTCTATAAAGGTCACGTGGCAAGAAGGCATGACTGACACAGAGGTTAAAAAGCATTGCCAACACTCTCGGTAGGTGATGTTCAGCCTGCTGAAGATGCTCAATGCCGACACCATCATGGCCAGAGGACATTGACTTAACAGCTCATGCTATACTTTTTGAGCTAATTCTTGACATGTCGCAACACTGAGCACTCCCAGTGAAGGCGACCCCAAGGGCGATTATACAAAGAAATAAAAAAAATTCAAACAATAAACAAAAAATCTCGCATTCGAGAGTATCATGAAAATCGTTTCACATCCATCTGTAAGCAAAAGTACTCGCATTTACTTGAAAAAATGTCATACGAGATTATCTTTAAACAAGTCGAGAAATCGCAAGCAAATATCTCATCGCAATTTATGTCATAAGTGTAAACAAAACTTTTGGCGATAATTTTTTAGTGGAATGTAAACGTGTGAATGCGATAATCACCTGCAGATCACCTTTGACAATCAAATACGACTTCTCGCCCCAAAACGGGCGAGAACCTCGCTCCATGTCAATGGGGCTTAATGATAAAAAAAATTGATTGCGATAGTTATTCATTTGGTTTTTTTTGGTTTATCATTATTTGCCTAAGCCTTTTCTCAACTATGTTGGGGTCTGCATCCATTTTAATCGGATGCAGCTTAATATCAGTGTTTTACATGGAGCGACTGCCTGTCTGACCTCCACAACCCAGTAACTGAGTAACACGATACCCCTTAGTTAAACTGGTTGTCAGATTTTCGGGCTTCTGACTACCAAACCTGATGAGGGTCGATCGAAGGTACGCTTGATAGGTTAGTCCGTGGATGGGTGACCATTTATTACATATCAGAACTCCTCGGAAAGCGCTAAAAGCCGTTGGTTCCGGCTGTCATTAATTTGTAGATCTATGACAGCCAGAACCAACGGCTTTTCGGACAATTTCAATTTATTTTATTTATTTATTTATTTAGTACATGGAGGACTTACAGCTAATAAAAACAAACAAAACAAAAAAAAATAAACCATAGTCACCATAAAGCCAATTACAAGTCCTCACGTATAGTGATAAGTTAAATGTTTAAATGGTGTGAGCACAATACAAAAACACCTTATTTGTTACTTATTCGGTTTTTTTTTAAGAAATTACCTTTATACTTAAATAAAAACAAAAACAATCAAAGTAGCCGCTACACGAAAAATTTGAGGCTTAAGCACCTTCTGGCCGAATTCACACTTATTGTGTCAAGTGTTCAAGTCATCTAAACTATGTAACTAACTCATAACGTGACGTCATGCACGTACACCTAGGTATATTTTATTATTTTTATTAATTAGTTAAAAAATTGTCACCTCTACGACGAATCTTCTTTCTAACGTCACTTTTCTTTCACGTAAGGGTGTTTTACATAAATCATCGTGACTTTGTCGAATTATTTTGTATGATAGTAAAAATAAAAAAAAGGATGATTGAAACATCATTCATATGCCAGTTGATTCTTTGATATGGTCTCAATCATACCCTAGAGTTATGGGATATAAAAAAAACACGTTGTATATAAGGTTTTACTTATAATCATATGAAACACGAAGTCAAGTGAAATAAAGATATTTTCATGGAGAAAAACTATATGCTAACTCAACTTTGGGATATATAATGTTAACTTTTTGCGAAAATGCTCACGTGCCTTCACTTTGACTATCGCATTCACACGATTACATTCCACCAAAAATAAAACTCACCTACGAGACTGTCATGAGATACTCGTAAGGCATTTATCGCCAAGGATTTTGTTTACACTATGGCATAAATGGAGATGAGATATTTGCTTGCGACTTTTCATCTTGTATAAACATATTCTCGTATAACATTGTTTCAAGTACATGTGTTTGGTCCAAGACACCGAACACCTGCTAACGCAGCAATTTTTTACAATCATTGCACTTTTACTTAAGTGACAATATTATTCATACTTCAACGACAGTGCATTACGAGACATCAAACGGACCGGGTGCATTCCACAAACATTCTAAACATTTCAACAACTAACATAACATTTAACATTAAAACATATTTAAAGAACTTTTAATAAACTCTTTTAAACCAAAAACCAATATAATATTACTTACAACCCACACCCCGCACAACATGCGAGTATCGTAAAAATCAGTTAAACCGAATTTTAATGATATTCTCGAATGCGAGATTTATGTTCATAATATATATATTTTTGACACTTATTCTTCATTTGTTAACATTGTAATAAAACTAGATGTTTCCATAAATATCTAAAGTTTATTTCATTTTTTTGTCCTCCTTTCAAACCAAATTTTATAAAGAAACAGATGACGGAAACTGGTAATACCTACATCTACTTTCGGCCACCTAATGACATGAATCTCAATAGCTGCCTATCCACTTTATTTGGATGAATAAAATAAGAGTCAGAGCCAGTGATCGTCGTGTAAAAGTGTAAACGTGAAAATCTGTCAGTACTTTTACAGTCGACATAATTCATACACACACACAGGCAATAAAATGATCAATCCTAACTCCAGGTACAGCGAAAACCCTTTACTCGCTAAGTGGCAGCTCTCAAAATACTATAAGTCCCACCTACATAATTATACATCAAATGTCTATTAGGCACGGCCACGGCTACGACTACGTAACGACATGACGGGACTGCTGCTACGCTTGTCGGCTACGAAGCTACGGCGTAGCGATGCAACGTACCCAATGCAGCAAAGTGAACCTCGGAGTATTGTCAAAATCATTTGTTGAAACTAGGCTAAGGATTAGTGCGTTTTCATCGTCAAAATTACATAAGACAGTCCCCCGAAATTCCCGCCTATCACCACTTCTCTAGTGTTTTTGCTCAGAATAAGAAGTGGCGGAACAAACTCCTCCGCAACACGTCTGTTTACCTCCCAGTAAAAAGGCCCACCTTCAATTGCAGTACAGGAATATAGGTGATGATACGAAGTCATAAAATGCAGCACCCGTTCACGAGCATAACTGAAAGATATCAGTTCTTACGCCCCTCGCCGTATTTGAGAGAAGGTGGTAACTCGACCCTCGATGCTTCCGCAAGCAGTAACATATAAGAAAGCATGATGAACTTGCTACCGGTTTCTTAAGTACTTATAATTTATTAATCAATTTATTTTCTAGGTCACTAATTTACCACATAATGCAATTATCAAAAAATTGTAATGAGATGATTATGTCAATAAAATACAACAACCTGTCAATAAACTAAATTTGAAAATGCGGTGAAAGAACACTTTCTTGCGTTCAACAAAACTTTCAACTATTCTAGTGTACTCGAAGTAATCGTTAATATTTCGTTTTACCATAAAGGTAGTTTTAAACGCCATAACAGGCAAATCTAGTAAAATAATCGGTAGCATGTTACATTTTGAATTTCTGCAGGTTTTTTCCCAAAACAGAGTATCGCAAGACATAGCTCGCTGCAGAAATAACTAAAATAGAGTAACCGAGCTGTGTCAGAGCATTATTTGACTTTTCAAATGATATTCTAATAATTTGATATGTTATACGCTGAGAACTAAAAATTTCGTACAAATTCCATAGTAAATGAGTTATGTAACATTGTTGGTAGTAGAAAACCGGTAGTAAATGTAAATATATGAACTATGTAAAAATATACAAAAATAAAATCGGGTTTTAGATTCCGCGTGGCCCAACACGCACTTAGCCGGTTTTTTTATCATTGGTGTCGAATGTTTGCTGTCGTTTGACATTACGTTAGATCCCAGAAAAATGTATAAAAGGTTACGTCGCGGCCGCTAAAGCATCAGTCGCTCACCAGCCATCGAACCAAACCAAACATATCAAAATGAAATCGGTACGTAGAAAAATTCTCGAAAAGTGTTAGTAGATTAAAGATTTGGTCATTGTATGACCCTTACATTGCACTTACTTTTCACTCGATGTTGAAGTTCTCATCGCAATGTATTTTAACCCGATAAAAATAATGAATGATCTGATGCTGGATAGGGAAAATATGATTTGAGCATGTATCTGTTGCTATACTTTAACAACTTCAGTATTATTTCTATTGTATTTTCTCTTCCTCATCTAAGACCGTCTTTATTATGTGTGTTGTTCTCTGTTTTTTCTATTAAAAACAGGTTTCCCAATAAAGCAACTGTTATTGGGTTTTCAGATGATCATTGTTACCCTCGCCCTCGTGGCTGTCGCCGTGGCCTTTATTTACCTAAACCTTTTTAATGCGTTTTCTCCACATTACCCATTTCCACATTGCCTATTTGTAAAGTTTCAAGTAAAGTAACTGTTGTTTGATTTTCAGACGATCCTTGTTGCTCTCGCCCTCGTGGCTGTCGCCTTGGCCCTTCCCGTTGAGGACGCTGACATCAAGATCGTCCGAAGCGACTTCCAACAGCATCCCGAGGGTTCATACAGTTACGGGTAATATATTGTTTTATTTCTTGCTTTACAATTGACTTTAGTTACCTCCCTAATCAATAAATCTGATTTTTATTTATTACGTGTTATTGATTTGCGTGACATCAACAGGTTCGAAAGCTCTGACGGCTCTAATCGCCAAGAAGTTGGTGAAGTAAAGGAAGCTTTGGATGATGAGAACAAGCCCCACAAAGTCGTTGTCGTCCGCGGCTCCTACAGCTACCCTAGAGACGATGGCAAACAAGAGGACATCACATACTTCGCTGACGAGACCGGCTACCACCCAGAAGGACCTTCTATCCCTAAAAACGAAAGGAGATAAGCTAACAACGATACTGCGCAGATGAATGGTCAATTGACAAATTGACACGAATTAATTGATTGTTCATCAGCTACCACGACTTGGGACTCCGATAACGTTTAAGGAATGAACATAACAATTAACATGCCGACGGGGGGTGGTGCGGAGTATAAGCAGCGATAACTTCTTGTTGTTCATTGTTACTTGATGCTCACTGCCATAATTTGTACTTTTTTTATTATTTGTTGTGTTTACATAGTAATTAAAATTCAATTAAAGTCATACCCCTATTTTTTTTTAAATAACCAAATCATCACATCATGCCTGTAATCACCCAGGGATTAGGTTAAACTCTAAGTATAACGTTTTTGCCCGACCTGGGGTTTAACCATTACCTCGTGCTCGGCAGTAGCGTTTGCGACCACGAGCAAGAGCGTAGATCAACAAGGCGAAGATATTTTGGTGAAAATCCTTTTAACCGTGCAGTTTTCTGTTTTTAACAGTATTATAGCTACTTACCTACTAGTGGTATATCATCTGCCTAGTTTTTTTCCCATCTATGTTGGGTCGGCTCCCAGTCGAACCGGGTGCAGATAAATACCCTTATTTTTCACGCAGCGACTGTGTATTTATATACACAGTCGCTGCGTGAAAAATAAGGGTATTTAGTTGGTGTTTTAGCACACGCACACCCACTGAAACCAAATATTTAGTTACTTTCGGGCGGATTATCAAGAGCCAAAGATCCATTTTGTATACGAGAATGATACAGAAGTAGTTGATTTGATTCATAAGTTTAGTTGCGAAATGTATGGAAATAGAAACGTTATCTTCAGTAAAACATACGCAAGCAAAAAAATAAAAGGTCCCTTGTTGAAAAAAATAGGAATTTTAGTTCATGTAGAATGCCGCCATGTAAAAAGGTTATAAAACAAAAAATATTGCGAACGGCTTTCGTAAACGCTATGTGGCAAAACGCATATTCAAATAAACGGATAAAATTAGATACCAAAAAATACGGGTGGGATTTGAATAACAATCGCCTAGAACCTCTATGGTATGAAGGTGAGCCAACACCACTCAGTGTAGAGTCTATTATAATTAATGATTCAGAGGACGACGATATTGATAAGTCATATGACAGTTCAAGTAATGAAAGTGATTTTTATTAATTTGAGATTCTACGTTAAGGACGTATCTACGAAATGACGCGCTTCAATTCTGGGTATTGGGTCTTATAGCGCACAAAACACGTAAAGTATTAAATTTGGTATGTCAAATATTTTGTATTCGTATAGCGATCTTAATCAACAGGAGTTGCTGCTTGCAAGCGACACACACGACGGTGGCCGAGTGCAAACTAATATTTTTGGTTTCAAACTTTTGTGCAATAACTCACGACAGTGATCAGTAAAATAACCCTTAGCTTCAAGCCACTAAGGTTCACGCAATTTAGCAAAATTTGTTGAAAAAATCGATTTGATTTTTTTTCTGCGATTAATTGGAATATTTTGGTAGTTCTTTCTGCCACCTTTTTGAGTTGATCATGTTATTGTTATTGTTTATCATCTCCTTACATAAAATATTTTTAAATAAACACATTACTGTTATTAAATTGAAGAAAAATGTTCCTAAACTCAAAACCAAATCGACAATTTAGTGTAAAGAGGCACCGGAAATGATTTTTCACAATATTATTTACCTAGACTTTACAATAAAAATTGCGACCTTTTGAAGATGAAAGAGTAATCTGTCTGTGGTGATTATTATTTACATTCAGTTCAGTTTAGTTCTGCTGCAAAATGTACCGAAAAACTGTTCATTTTGGTCAGATTTGTAAACGCGTCCTTAAGTTATAATTTTATTTTTGTACAAACTTTTACTGATTTACATTAGTACAGTTCAATCTGACTGATTTTCATTTTTTTGCATCTTTATATTTTTAAAAATAGTTCTTGCTGTCATTTCACCATCATTGTAGCTAGTTATTTAATGGCTTGTAATTTTTGAATTAGTCAACCTAACCATTATTGTTTAAACTTTGATTTTGAGAGATCCTGGGGGTGGTCAGTTTGGTTAGGCGTTAGCTGTTCCTATGATGATTTACGCAATAACAGGTTCTACACTCAGAAGCCTACTTAGTTCCCTAAACCCACATAGGTATAAATACAGAATTCAGGTAACTGTAATGCCAACTTAAACTAAGTTTTGATAGTTGTATATAAATTGTAAGCATGTTTTTGAACTCGTAGTGATTGTGCAAAATTTTGAATATACATCTATTATCTCTACACTTGTTGTTTTATTCAATGTTTTGATAAAAAATATTTAATATTTATAAATTTGTATAAAGGACATGTTTCATTTTTGTATGGGCCTCCGGCCATAACATGTACGTCATCAGCGAAGCTGCGAAACTTACCCCTGAATAGAATAAAGTTTATTTTTTTACATAATATCATATGGTTTTTATGTACAAAATTTAAATTGAAAAAGTTTGACGTTTGTCCTAAGGGTTATTGACAGCCATCCATGACAGGTTGTAGAGATGACGTTTACTTAACCTATATTATAATTGTTTAATTTTTGTTCATCGAACAAATAAATCATTAATAGTCTAAGATCATAATTACTGTGATCTTTCATAAAAAATATTAGACAAAAGTGGTTCACTAAAGCAAGATCAAGAATCATTTCTTTAGGGAGTATTGGCTTAAACGTCAAACTTTTTCAATTTAAATTTTGTACATAAAAACCATATGATATGGTTTTTATGTACAAAATTTAAATTGAAAAAGTTTGACGTTTGTCCTAAGAGTTATTGACAGCCATCCATGACAGGTTGTAGAGATGACGTTTACTTAACCCATAATATAATTGTTTAGTTTTTGTTCATCGAACAAATAAATCATTAATAGTCTAAGATCATAATTACTGTGATCTTTCATAAAAAATATTAGACAAAAGTGGTTCACTAAAGCAAGATCAAGAATCATTTCTTTAGGGAGTATTGGCTTATCATATAAAAGTTGAAACCTACTGAGTTCAATCCCTGCTGGATGCGTTTATTTTAATACATTTCCTTCAGCTAGTTTTTAAATCTCTTTGCCTTCAGCTAACCGGTCTCATTTGTCTAATGTTATACAGAATACGCTATAATGATGCTGTAATTATTGAATAGATTGGTATGGTACTAGTAAGATTGAAATTAAAAATGTAAGTAGGTACATAATTGGAGAACAAGGTGCCGGTCGAACCCAAAACCATTGGAGAAAGGGTCATTGCTTTTTGGGTCGGCTTCCAGTTTAGCTGGATGCCGCAGAATATAAAGAGGGCGGTAACTGGGTAACATGGTACCTACCATTTGTAAATATTGGTATCAGATTTACCTACTGACTTTTATCTATCCATAACAACTGTCAAATATCTTCAAATGACGATGGAGATCAATAAATAAGCCATTTGGCTTAACATGCTTTCTGAGGGATGTTAAACCTTTGGTGAACTACAGAAGGAGTGTAGGGACTCTCCAAAAAAAAGAAATAAAAGAACAAATCAGGATTTAAAACTTTATTCTTTTCTCTTACTGATACATCATCAAGTACACAGGCACTATTGTGTCATTCTAGGTTTGTACAACCTGGTACAAAACAACTCGAATTAGATATACCAACTTTTTTGTATGAGTTTAATTATATGTAATGGGCAAAACCTGTGGAGGTTAGTTTGGATTAGAGTCAGCTTCAACGATAGGTGGTTCATATTCTAAACAAACAGCACTTCTAGCCCAAGTCCAACAAACGTTGCACACCAATGAACGATAACTGACCTGTAAAAACAATACAGAATAAACTCACACATTCACAGATCAATACATAGTAGTCATAGTATTTTATTGATAAGAGATTCTTACAAGTCATATACAGATAAAAACCACATACTACATAGATTTACAGTTAACTATTTTACACACCTGTCTAGGTTATATTCTTCTAGAAATGACATCTCTTTCTGGAGCATTCAGGAACAAATGTGTGCGACGTCTCAATGTTGATGTTGAACATACAACACAAACATTCCTACTATTAAGGTGAAGATTGGCTGCACGCTGTACATTTCTTCTAGCAGATACCCAGCATTAATAACATACTCTGCCTCCAGAGGGTATCTAAAAATAATAATAATTGTAAGTGTAATCTTAACATATATAAAAATCATACATAACGCATATTACAGTAGCTAACAGACCTGTTGTGGAGTTATCCGGGCTGTGATTTCATCTCTCTCAGAACCATGTGGAATACTGTGTGATCTTCTCTGAGAGAGAAAGAGATCTGGTAGATACATCTACCAGCCTGCAGGCACTCACCTCACATCAATGGCAAACAATGGCACCATCTGGTATCCGAAATTATTATCACGATGTTAGTGACACTATTAATTGTTGTAAAAGCCAAAAAAAAGCAAAGTGAACTGTTTGCAAATAATAGGTACCTGTCTTGGGGCAATTAAATTAGATATTGCATCTCTCTGAGACCACTCGTTAAATAATGCGACCCCTTGAGATTAAAGATAAAAGGCACCACATACATTATGACACAGACACATACATTTGATTCATATGTTTCACTGATGGGTCCTATTCCATTACGCTGCGTTACTTTAGTACTACTATGAGTACTCTCAAGAAGATTACTAATTGAGTTACAACATGCCTTGCATAATGCAGCATCAGGAGCAATCTGAAAACATACTTATATATACTCTGAAAACAAGTTCATAATACCTAATTAACATATTAAGAACTGTTTATAGTCATTTGACAGTTGAAAGGATAAAACTCAAACTCAAAATCTTTATTGCATTCATGTGTTTGTATTTAACATTTGTTTTTACATTTAATATAAGTTCCAACATGAAACCCAGTGATACCTATTACATGTTGAGTCGCACATGTTTGAAACTGTTTGTTTAAAAATTATATTCTTACCTCTTGAGCCATATCTTGTTAAAAAATTAAACAAAAGCCCTACCAAAACCTAAATCTGCTGCAATATAATGACTTCATCACTGAGTATCCCTTTATTGCACTTCACACAAGCCATTTTCCAACAAGCCAAAGGATCTGCAAAAAACAATGAGGTAAACCTTGTGTTTCCAACTTAATCCAACTGATTTACAAATATTTTTCAATAATTTACCTTCAATGTAAGTAAAAACAGAAGATTTCCAATGGGCAGACGAATCCAAATCGCAGATTTCTGAGTTCGAGTACCGCTAAACAAAGCCAAAGTCAATCCAAGAATGAGCAGATATCACAAAACCGAAGTTATAGTAGTACAAAATTGAGAAAATGCAAAATAACACTGAAAACCACGAAAGCCAAAATCAAATCGAGTCGAACGAAATTGTCACTGACAACTTGACAAGTGACACAAATGAGTTTCAAGTCAAGCTGTTTTTTTAATTCGTTCAGAAACACAGTTCAAAAATGGAGACTAAAGATTTTTGAAACGATGAAATCATCACACTTAATTATATTTACCCAAAATATGTACAAGAGAATAATAGTAATTTATTTTTAACCGTACAAGAATACACACCTTTTTTAATTATTTTCTATATTGCATTGCTGGATGAGACATTATTTCAGAACGAATAAAGTATGCAAGCAAACGAGACGCCATGTTGAATAAAACATGGCAATAATTGAAAAACTAATACTTTTTGTACACAACAAATCAGATTCATATTCACCATATAGTATTTTTCCCCAGTTTGTCTTTTTTTTTCCTTTTTTTCGACATACGTACATCTGATGGCCGAAAATGAAACATCTCCTTTAGAAACAAAATAATGTTATTTTCACTACAGGTGAAATTATGATCCCTATCAACTTCAAACGCTTTGAACACTAAGTTTCGGCAAGCTTAGACCTGGCAGACCTTTTGATCCATTATCAGGGGTATCTTGGTTATTATTTAGCGTTGGTCCCATCCGGGTACTCGATGAGGTAGGTTTAGTGTGTCAGAAGGGCATATTCAAAGAGGTCTGCCAAGTACTTCCGGCAGGGTGCGCAATGGCAGACCAACTTTTTTTTACATAACTAATCAATGGTTAACTGCTGCCAGCACTTTCATTCGGGTATCTTATGAGGTAATTTTTACTAAAAAATTACGTCAAAAAATATCAATTATTTCTATGACCCGGCAGGATTGGCTCTGGCAGACCAGTTTTTTACGTGTTTAAGTGTCGGTTAACGATCTAAATACAGCTTATTGGGGTAGCCGATGAGGTAGGTATTATTGCAGCCGGCTCTCGCACTAGAAGCACGTCCAAAATTAAATGACCGCATGAATGCTTAGATAATATACCTCTAGATCGAGCCACCGCGTGGCCGCTCATGAGACAGCGGTGTTGGTGTTATAGTATGATTATTGAATTTATAAATTTTTGCGCTTTTACTGTCATGGGTTTCAGACCAAAATTTGGAAGATTTCTTAAAGTAAACTTAATTTCTTAAACCACATAACCTAGGAATACTTCCTTACTGTGTTGCTACACGTTTCAAATCTTTTCCCCTAACTGTCAGGCCTAATGTTCAAAAGGTCAAAACAAACCTCGGACACTTTGCCGTTTTGCCAAGGCTCTGTAGGCGTTATAACGAAGTATCCAAGCGTAATGAAGTGGATATTACATGCAAACTTGCTAGGTTTAAAAAATACTTAAATGTCACAGTACTCAAGTCGTAACATATTTCTGTACTTGTATGATATTTCTGTACTTGTATGATCGTTATCAATAATTTTTTTTATCACATCTATTCAAAAAGAGCTAGTTTATTCCTCGTAAACAGGGACCAAAGTAGCTCATTAATCCCTAGGGACCAAAATTGATTAGAATTTGGAATGTGGATATTGTTAGTAAATGTCTCAATCAGCAAAGAGGTGAATCACAAACCATGCGGGAACAATGTATTGAATATGTGACTGGCTGAAAAACTGCGAGCACGCCAAATTTAAAAAAAGTTGATGAAAAATAAACAACGTGCGAAATTAAATGCATTCTGCTTTCGTTCGTAGTTGATTCATATTCAGATTTTAGAATTATAAAAAATGAGTGCGTCTTCCTCACGTGAAAGTATTATATTGACTCCAGAGAATGTTGTATCGGACGCTAAAAATGTGATGGAAAGTCTTTTACCTACAAAATCCCGTGAACAATATGTCAAACAAAGAGATTTAAAATACTATAGAGCAGGCATGTCAAGGAAATGTCATAGAAAAACTTTGATCCCATGTCTCAGTAACGCCATCTAGAATAATATATGAATATTGGGGCGGCAGCGGAGCGTACTACAAAAAACTCATAGACTTGCATCCAGCAGGACACACTTTTTTGGACGAAAATTTTGTTCGTGATGTCCGGTCTATGGGTATTGAATGTCTTTGATGTCAAAGCATACAACAATTTCATCCTTTGGAAAAATGCAAGAAGAGCAAAATCTTTTTCGGAAAATGTGTATACATATTTTATGTCTTATGGTTCTGAATTGTACGTAAATAAATTCTTGTTCATAAGTTGCACTTGCTTATTTTCTCATAGAGGGTGATAAAAAGTAGAGTGTCCACCTCGGGAGCAACACTATTTTAAGCTCGAGTGACATACTTTTAATCCCTTGCTGCGCTCAGGATTCTAGTTAAGAATCCCTCGCTCCGCTCGGGATTCTACTCTAGAATCCTTCGCTCCGCTGTGGATTAAAAAAAACACTCTCGCCTTTAAAATAGTTGTTTGCTCCCTAGATAAACAATCTACTATTTTTGGTTATTGTTTACTTCCGTTGTTATTAATCATCTTTTTTGTAATTCGCCTTGTTTCCTTTGTATATCTTTGTGTAATGTATTTTGATTTGTTTAGTTAGATTGTGTACCTTATCAAATTTACTGTATGTACCTACCTAGATTATAAGTGAATGATGTGGTCTCCTATAATTGGAAGCGCACACTTGTACTTGTCCTTGATCTTTCTGTATACTTTCATGTAATTGTGTAGTTTCTGTTGGAGATCCAATAAATAAATAAATAAATAAATGAAGGTAGGCATGTTACATACGCACACAACGCCCAAATCGCTGACAGGGATCTAGGTTATTTCCACAGAATGCAATAACCACGGACACGAGGCGCCGACGCAGCAAAACGTCATGTAGTCCTACACCGCACCTGCGCATCGTGCAAATCGTCACTTTTGACACAGAATCGGTCAACTGTCGTCTACTTTAGTATTAAATTCTTTGTAATTCTTTATAAAATAAATTGTGTTAATTAAATCTTGCATTTTTTTTCGATCCTCCGGCTACAGCCTTCGTAATTGGCGCAGTCGGTAGGATATTCGCGGGCCGGTTCGCGAGATTAAATTGCTAAAATCGCGAGTCACCCGGGTGGCCGTCGGGCACCGTACGAGTATCCAGAACCTACAAGAGCTGCAGTCCAGAGGAGTATCCAGACATCGATACAGAAGAGGTACAGGATTGTTTCAAGTAAGTGCTTTAGAATCGCTCTGGAGTCGCTTCCTTTTTACCTTTAAGTGTTTCCTTAATCATCCAAGATTTTCCATCCACGGCAATCTCGGTTATCTAGGTTAGATACTAGTAATAGTAGAATTAGTACCTTAGACGCTAATAGAAGTTTAGAAACAGAACAGGGGGATAGTAATAGTTTAGCTGTATCGAATATGGCTGACTTGGTCGATCAAGTTTATAAAGCCCTACGATTGGTTCCGGAGTTCGATGGAAACTCGAACGTGTTAACTCGATTTATAAAGCTATGTGATCAGTTAGTACAACAGTATGTAAGGAGGGAACCGGAATTTCAGTTAAGTAATTTGGCATTACTAAACGGTATTTTAAATAAGGTTGTGGGACCCGCATCGCGCACGATCAATTCTAATGGTATCCCAGAAACTTGGGAGGGAATCAGGAGTGCCGGCCTTGTTAATAATTTCGCCGACCAACGTGACGAAACGTCGTTGTATAATGACTTAGCTCACCCCAATAAACGTCGTCAACAATAGCGTTTTACTCGTACATGGAACGGATTTAAATTTTGAAAAAAATATATTACATAGTTGACTCTTCGACCATGATATGTCGGGCATGCGATACATGATTACTTACACTTCACTGCATCCAATTAAATCGCAAAGACATGTCCAAATGATAGCTAAATACTTGTTTTACTTGAGTTATATTAGGCTTTGAAAAATAAAACTTATATCATAATAAAGGTCGTAAAAAATGTGTATTATCTCGGGTCACATAATGTGCAATATTAAAATAAATGTATCACAAATTCCAAAACAAAGTGTAAATCACTAGTTTGCGCTCGCTCCGAGTCCTTTAGTCCCGAGCGGAACGTGTTCGAGGTCGGACGTGCGCCAATTTTTTCCGTCATCCCCCGATAAAAAATCGATTTCGATAAATTGTACTACATGTAGGTACATACTTTATCTTTAGTTTGTTTTATGGACTTATGGTCTGAAATAAATTTTATTATTATTTTTATATTATTATTTATCATCACTTTAATTTAGTTTTTTAAATAGTTGTAATATTTTTCGTTTTATTAGTTAGATTATTAGGATAAATTTGTAGATAAGTAAAATAAATCAAAATGGTCAAGAATAAAAAATTGTCTTCATTGGCTCTACGAAGACTGAATAAACAAAAAGGTAGGAATACTTTGACGATATTTTTTATTTAGGTAGGTACCTAAATTATATTTTACCATATAAATAATACCTTAGATGATATTGAATCTCAAACTTAGGTACGCATAATACTTTTACAACACGGACACGGTTGCACGGTTGGCGCAGTGGCTGAGCGATCGACTGCTGCGCAGCGTGTCGCGGGTTCGATTCCCGCACGGAACAAATATATTTTGTATGACCTACAAGTAGTTGTTCGCGGGTCTGGGTGTTTGTGTATGTGAGATTAAATGTTTGTAAACGCACCCACGACACAGGAGAAATTCCTAGAGTGGGACAATGTTTACAAGAAAAAAATACTAATGCAAATAACAACGATAAGCGCGAAAGTCTTTCATGCTTTATTTTTACCGCGAAACGTATTTACCAACCATACCAAGTGTATCGAACAGTAGTATTTGAACCCTAAGATAGAGCAAATAAAGTCGCCACGCGCGCAAATGCTATAATGGTTTATTGTTGCGTGACGTCAAATAGGTAGTTCACCCGTTCACCCTGCTGGGATTTTGTATCTATACCTATATATAAAAGAAAGTCGTGTTAGTTACTTCGCTTATAACTCAAGAACGGCTGAACCGATTTAGCTGAAAATTGGCAGGGAGGTAGTTTAGAGCCAGGAGAAGGACATAGGATACTTTTTATCCCGTTCGACATCATAAAAATAAATATCAAGAATATCGGTTGTCTCAAACATTTTTCAAACGCAGCGCCATCTTGGATGACATGACAGGAGTCAAACTTCCCAGTTCATTATCAGGTGACAATTTGAAATTGACAAGTCTTAAGCTAAACCCAAGAAGGTAAGGTTGTCAATTTACAATACGCACCTACGTTCTGAAATTTATTTTGTTACTAAACTTAGAGGTTTTATGTAGCATAAAAAAGTCTTATATTTCAGATATCAATTTACGTACCTAACTAGCAATGATGACAGAGACGAACTTTAATAATTCTTTGCAAATAGAACTTATTTTACTGTTAGGACTTTAATTAAAGTAGACCGGGAAAACTATAGGCATAAATTATTGTATGTAACGTAGAGGCAATAGTTCAGATTAAAATTATGAATTTAGTATTTTTTAGTAAGGTAGTTAGGTTAGATAGTTGGGTTAGCTATAGGATAGGTATGGTCAGTTAGGTTAGGGTATATAAACATGTTGTAATTTAAAAGTAGTAGTAGTTATTATTGGTTTGGATTTATTTGTTGTCGTCTTATTCAACGTATGTATATCTAATATAAAAAAAAAATAAGAGCAATGAATTGACTCTAAGGCACAACGAAGTTTGCCGGGGCAGCTAGTTTTTAATAGATTTTGCCTACGAAATCGCCCGCGATTTTTTTTTACTAATTGTTTTGTGATAATAAAATATACGTAACCTAAGGCATAACGTAGCTTATTATTTCCTCTCAGTATCGAATCAGTAGCGCCATGAATTTGCGCATTGAAACAAAAAAAAATACTCGCATCAACACACTCTTGAGCAGTGGTGGCCCAGTGTGACATCTATCAACCCGCAGTGGGCTAGCGTGGTGGATTATAGCCCACTCCCTCTCATAGAGAGGAGGGCTGTGTCCCGGCAGTGGGAACATTGTAGACTGATGATGATGATGATGAACATTATTGTAGTAAATAGTGAATAAGATGGGATGGTGGTCACACCGTCTACTCATAGGAACCGTCTCCAGTATGAACATCAAACCACCAGCAGCACGTCACGTGAGTATTAGGTAAAAGTACCCACAGCTACCACAACACAACAAATTATATTATTATATTTTGTGTCTATGTTTGTGAAGGTCACGTACCACAGCACACTCGTACCACAGTGTAGCAAAGTACAGTATTACAGCTTGGCAAAAAAGAGTAGAAAATAATGGAGGCGCGCCACTGTGCTGTTCGTATGGCAAATTGGCAACCCGTTGCAACCGCATAGCGTACTGACCTAATCTTGATACTTAGCAACTTTTTTTTTAGACATAAAGTAACAATATATTCGTAACCTGTATAAGTATTATATTTTTAAATCCGTAAGTAATTAGTAGTGGTTTCATTGAACAAGGACGTGTTCTCGACACGCAACTGATTACTTACCTAAAAATAAATATTTGGGTAAATACTCCTGAGTTTACATGGTTTAGGAATTATAAAAATAAAACATCATATTGTTTAACCTAATTCTTTATTCCATATTTTAATCTAGTAAATCGTCCTCCAAATATTCCACCCTTACCACATCCATGTCATGGCTAGAGCTGGCCGCAAACTCATCTGAGTCATGTTCGGGTTCAGAGGTGCTGCTTCTATCATTTTCTAGATTTATGACTAATCGCTCAATTTCCTCGTTCATAGTTAGTTTTTTTCCCAGTAATCCTTTTCTATTTTTATTACATGTTAGCACGAGTTCTTCCAATCCACTTCGGTAATAGCTTGGAATGCACGTTTAGCTGCTTCCTGTAAAGACGAAATATTTCATTTATGTCTAACAATATTAAAAGTAAAACATTTTTGTCACATACTGTTAATGTTGTTTATCTACTTCCAGCACGATTTTTCTTAGAACGCTAACAGATTTCCCAAAATTAAAATAATAGATTTAGATTTATTTTTTAGGCAATGACACGACAATTTTTTTTACATTTCTAATGCAAACACTAGAACAAATAATTCTCTCCCTTGATATCGCACTTAAAGTATAATTTACGTAGAAATTTAATTTTCATTCAGTTAAAAGTCAAGTCACCAAAGTATCAATTTATCTCAGCGCGCTATACCAGCGTAATGCAGAAAAAATGTAAACATAACCTATGTGCTCGACATTTATTGTTTCAAATTTCTAGTTATTCCTTACGCAAGCGAATTAATATAGCTTTTTATTCATCAATTAACACTTGATTCAACTAAAATCAACAAAACAAACTCTTACATACCTGTCTTATCAGCGGTTCTTTGGTAAACATTGTGAAGTTCAGATAGAATTGTTTGGGCCTCATGTTCCGCCAGACATCGCCTGTACACCTTATAAATAACCTCCCTGCCAGCACTCCGAATGGTTTTATTCATTATTCTTCACTTTTTACGTTTATTAATCAACGTTTGGTGGTCGAAATTAAAATTTTACGAAATCGTGAACTTTGTTTATTATGAGATGTCATTGTTTTGGAAATGTTGCCAACAGACAAAAATTTAGTTCCGTTTCTACTCTTTTTTGCCAAGCTGTACATTGCTCATTTCCTACAAGTAGGTATGTTTATTATTTTCGGTGACATTTATTTTTCGCTAATACGAAACTACGTTATGCCTGAGTTATATAATTATAATGCCTGAGTTATACAACGTGTTTTTTTGTATATCCCATAACTCTAGGGTATAATTGAGACCATATCAAAGAATCAACTGGCACATGAATTATGTTTCAATCATCCTTTTTTTTTTACTATCATACAAAATAATTCGACAAAGTCACGATGATTAATGTAAAACACCCTTACGTGAAAGAAAAGTGATGTTAGAAAGATGGTTCGTCGTACTGGTGACAATTTTTGAACTAATTAGATAAAAGATTAAAGATACCGGGCTGGTATCCGCAACTCCACGTCAAAGCGCGTATTTTGCGTATGGGAAAATAAACTAATGAGGTAATAA
This sequence comes from Euplexia lucipara, assembly GCA_921972225.1. Taxonomy (NCBI): domain Eukaryota; kingdom Metazoa; phylum Arthropoda; class Insecta; order Lepidoptera; family Noctuidae; genus Euplexia; species Euplexia lucipara. Next base: position 12,580,389 of record OV179144.1, read on the forward strand.
AAATAATATTAATAATAATATTCCACGAGTATTCACACAACGCCATCTAGCCCCAAGCTAAGCAGAGCTTGTGTTACGGGTACTCAACAACTGATAATTTAATTATGATTGATGATATAATCTCCGAAACTATGCATTTTTGGACCATCTATTCTAGGAGTTATAGTATTATTTTTGCCTACAGAATATAACCCTAGAGTTATGGGATATAAAAGAACACCTTGTATATAAACTACGTTACGCCTGCAATTATAATACTTCATTCAAAAAAAAAGAAATTTCAGTTAATTTCGTTTTTTTTTGTAAAAAACGTATAGCGGTTCCCAAACCACATCCACTTACCAATTTCCAACTGTGTAGTCCTAACAGTTTCTTAATAAAATGGTTGTGACATACGGACAGACAGACAGACAGATATAAAGAATCTATAAGGTTTTAGTTTTTGCCATTCAAACCACGTCAACTACGTTTCGACGAATTGTAGCCAAATGTGTATAATTTACATATTTTTATTTTTATTACTTTTATTTCTATACTTTTAATTGATTTTTCCTCTATTTTTACTTTGATCTGGCAATATTTTAGCTAATATTAATTCAACTGTGATTAACAAATCAAATATTTATTTATTTATCCCATTTTCCCTAAACCCATACTTTCCACGCATACTTATATTCTTATTAAGTGGGATACTAAAATTAAATAACCATTCAATGCATTTAAGTATTTTTGAATTACAATATTGATATCGTAGTTCAAGAATTCTATCATATCTAAATTATTAAATTGAAGTTGCTCTACTGCATTACTCTATTCTGTGACGCAACTGTGTACCTACTCGAGTTCGTGAAGTCATGAATGAGCGGTACGACGACAGCGCGCGGCGTTTCTCCGATGCATCGCAGTTTATTACGTAGCGCTATTGGTTGCGGGGCCTGAGGTAAGCGTTAAATGCCTACACTGCTGGGGAAACCTCGCCTTAACCCAAGGGTCCGGCACCCCGCAGGAGTTTTATGAACGATGCCAAAATTTATTTAGTACCGTCATGACTGAGACATGACTGAGACTTACATCAGCTTACATGAAACGATAGCGAGTACCATCGAGTCAAAACGAACCTTATACAAAAAACTCACCTTGCAGTCGTACTTACGCGGTCTACGTGACCCATTGGGTTCTCGCATTCGTTGCATGAGGCCTGATACAATAGAGAAAGCGTTGGAATTCGTGCATGAGGAAATGAATACATGGTACTTACATCAGCGTAACGATCATGGACCTGACAAGAAACAGCAGCCTCAGCATCAGGTTAGTCCTAGACCTTCCTATGATTTTAAAACACCTACCTTCGCTGCACCGCGCTCATTTATTTCACCTACTCCTAGGCCACCTTAAGGCGAGGTTTCCCCAGCAGTGTAGGCATTTAACGCTTACCTCAGGCCCCGCAACCAATAATAGCGCTACGTAATTAACTGCGATGCATCGGAGAAACGCCGCGCGCTGTCGTCGTACCGCTCATTCATGACTTCACGAACTCGAGTAGGTACACAGTTGCGTCACAGAATAGAGTAATGCAGTAGAGCAACTTCAATTTAATAATTTAGATATGATAGAATTCTTGAACTACGATATCAATATTGTAATTCAAAAATACTTAAATGCATTGAATGGTTATTTAATTTTAGTATCCCACTTAATAAGAATATAAGTATGCGTGGAAAGTATGGGTTTAGGGAAAATGGGTTAAATAAATAAATATTTGATTTGTTAATCACAGTTGAATGAATATTAGCTAAAATATTGCCAGATCAAAGTAAAAATAGAGGAAAAATCAATTAAAAGTATAGAAATAAAAGTAATAAAAATAAAAATATGTAAATTATACACATTTGGCTACAATTCGTCGAAACGTAGTTGACGTGGTTTGAATGGCAAAAACTAAAACCTTATAGATTCTTTATATCTGTCTGTCTGTCTGTCCGTATGTCACAACCATTTTATTAAGAAACTGTTAGGACTACACAGTTGGAAATTGGTAAGTGGATGTGGTTTGGGAACCGCTATACGTTTTTTACAAAAAAAAAACTAAATTACTTAACTGAAATTACTTTTTTTTTAAATGAAGTATTATAATTGCAGGCATAACGTAGTTTATATACAAGGTGTTTTTTTATATCCCATAACTTTAGGGTTATATTCTGTAGGTAAAAATAATACTATAACTCCTAGAATAAATGGTCCAAAAATGCATAGTTTGTAATGTTGTCTTTACATTGTGATTTTACTTACATTTGTGTGCATTGTTTAACCTGAAATTTTAAAGCATTCACCCTCCCTAGGTAGCTACATGCTCATTACTTGGAGGCAAAGCATACCTTTTGTCTTATATTATCATATTTATTATTTAAGTTTTTCTATAAATTATGTTTGTTTACATTCGTAATGTCTGCTAGTGACAGGTCTAGTTTTATTGTTAATTTGTCTGGAGCTAGTTGTAGGTCGTATATGTAAACCACATCGACCTCATTATTTTTCTTTTACTTTGCTTTGTATTGTGTTCTAAAACCTTTCAAAATTCAATCATCTGTCATTCTGTCCATTTACCTTGGAGCCAGGTGGAATTTGGCAGTCTTCGTTTGGATCTGAAAGGCTTAGCAAGTCATATTAGCTGCGAGTCTAATATTTATGGCCTCTCTGTCCTCCGGCCCTCTAAACTGACGTCCTCCGCCTCCTCTGCAGAAGTCTGAAGCCTAACGTCCCTCGGCCATTACTAGAGCCGAGAGGACCACCTCTGACGGCCTCCTCCTCCGCTGCTGAAGACTCAAGCCTGACGTCCCTCGGCCATTACTAGAGCCGAGAGGACCTCCTCTGACGGACTCCTTCTCCTGACGGCCTCCTCCTGCGCTGCTGAAGACTGAAGCCTGACGTCCCTCGACTATTCTACAGCAGAGAGAGACACCTTTGACGGCCTCCGCCTCCTCTACTGAAGACCGAAGCCTGATCCCCCTCAGCCACTACTACTGCTGAGAGAGGGCCACCTCTTCTACATTTCATCCTTCATCTTTCATTCATCAGTTTTCCTCTCTTCTTTACCCTAGCTCCACTAGGTAGGCCTGGTATTAATAAATTCTTATTTATTCCCTCTAATCTTTTCCTACAACAGTGCTCTCCTCCTAGGTAGGTAGGTACTGTTACGTTACAAGTTTCGGAGACTATATCATCAATCATAATTAAATTATCAGTTGTTTAGTACCCGTAACACAAGCTCTGCTTAGCTTGGGGCTAGATGGCGTTGTGTGAATACCCGTGGAATATTATTATTAAGTATTATTAATGTTATTTTTATTACCTCATTAGTTTATTTTCCCATACGCAAAATACGCGCTTTGACGTGGAGTTGCGGATACCAGCCCGGTATCTTTAATCTTTTATCTAATTAGTTCAAAAATTGTCACCAGTACGACGAACCTTCTTTCTAACATCACTTTTCTTTCACGTAAGGGTGTTGTACATTAATCATCGTGACTTTGTCGAATTATTTTGTATGATAGTAAAAAAAAGGATGATTGAAACATAATTCATGTGCCAGTTGATTCTTTGATATGGTCTCAATCATACCCTAGAGTTATGGGATATACAAAAAAACACGTTGTATAACTCAGGCATTATAATTATATAACTCAGGCATAACGTAGTTTCGTATTAGCGAAAAATAAATGTCACCGAAAATAATAAACATACCTACTTGTAGGAAATGAGCAATGTACAGCTTGGCAAAAAAGAGTAGAAACGGAACTAAATTTTTGTCTGTTGGCAACATTTCCAAAACAATGACATCTCATAATAAACAAAGTTCACGATTTCGTAAAATTTTAATTTCGACCACCAAACGTTGATTAATAAACGTAAAAAGTGAAGAATAATGAATAAAACCATTCGGAGTGCTGGCAGGGAGGTTATTTATAAGGTGTACAGGCGATGTCTGGCGGAATATGAGGCCCAAACAATTCTATCTGAACTTCACAATGTTTACCAAAGAACCGCTGATAAGACAGGTATGTAAGAGTTTGTTTTGTTGATTTTAGTTGAATCAAGTGTTAATTGATGAATAAAAAGCTATATTAATTCGCTTGCGTAAGGAATAACTAGAAATTTGAAACAATAAATGTCGAGCACATAGGTTATGTTTACATTTTTTCTGCATTACTCTGGTATAGCGCGCTGAGATAAATTGATACTTTGGTGACTTGACTTTTAACTGAATGAAAATTATATTTCTACGTAAATTATACTTTAAGTGCGATATCAAGGGAGAGAATTATTTGTTCTAGTGTTTGCATTAGAAATGTAAAAAAAATTGTCGTGTCATTGCCTAAAAAATAAATCTAAATCTATTATTTTAATTTTGGGAAATCTGTTAGCGTTCTAAGAAAAATCGTGCTGGAAGTAGATAAACAACATTAACAGTATGTGACAAAAATGTTTTACTTTTAATATTGTTAGACATAAATGAAATATTTCGTCTTTACAGGAAGCAGCTAAACGTGCATTCCAAGCTATTACCGAAGTGGATTGGAAGAACTCGTGCTAACATGTAATAAAAATAGAAAAGGATTACTGGGAAAAAAACTAACTATGAACGAGGAAATTGAGCGATTAGTCATAAATCTAGAAAATGATAGAAGCAGCACCTCTGAACCCGAACATGACTCAGATGAGTTTGCGGCCAGCTCTAGCCATGACATGGATGTGGTAAGGGTGGAATATTTGGAGGACGATTTACTAGATTAAAATATGGAATAAAGAATTAGGTTAAACAATATGATGTTTTATTTTTATAATTCCTAAACCATGTAAACTCAGGAGTATTTACCCAAATATTTATTTTTAGGTAAGTAATCAGTTGCGTGTCGAGAACACGTCCTTGTTCAATGAAACCACTACTAATTACTTACGGATTTAAAAATATAATACTTATACAGGTTACGAATATATTGTTACTTTATGTCTAAAAAAAAAGTTGCTAAGTATCAAGATTAGGTCAGTACGCTATGCGGTTGCAACGGGTTGCCAATTTGCCATACGAACAGCACAGTGGCGCGCCTCCATTATTTTCTACTCTTTTTTGCCAAGCTGTAATACTGTACTTTGCTACACTGTGGTACGAGTGTGCTGTGGTACGTGACCTTCACAAACATAGACACAAAATATAATAATATAATTTGTTGTGTTGTGGTAGCTGTGGGTACTTTTACCTAATACTCACGTGACGTGCTGCTGGTGGTTTGATGTTCATACTGGAGACGGTTCCTATGAGTAGACGGTGTGACCACCATCCCATCTTATTCACTATTTACTACAATAATGTTCATCATCATCATCATCAGTCTACAATGTTCCCACTGCCGGGACACAGCCCTCCTCTCTATGAGAGGGAGTGGGCTATAATCCACCACGCTAGCCCACTGCGGGTTGATAGATGTCACACTGGGCCACCACTGCTCAAGAGTGTGTTGATGCGAGTATTTTTTTTTGTTTCAATGCGCAAATTCATGGCGCTACTGATTCGATACTGAGAGGAAATAATAAGCTACGTTATGCCTTAGGTTACGTATATTTTATTATCACAAAACAATTAGTAAAAAAAATCGCGGGCGATTTCGTAGGCAAAATCTATTAAAAATACAAAATCCCAGCAGGGTGAACGGGTGAACTACCTATTTGACGTCACGCAACAATAAACCATTATAGCATTTGCGCGCGTGGCGACTTTATTTGCTCTATCTTAGGGTTCAAATACTACTGTTCGATACACTTGGTATGGTTGGTAAATACGTTTCGCGGTAAAAATAAAGCATGAAAGACTTTCGCGCTTATCGTTGTTATTTGCATTAGTATTTTTTTCTTGTAAACATTGTCCCACTCTAGGAATTTCTCCTGTGTCGTGGGTGCGTTTACAAACATTTAATCTCACATACACAAACACCCAGACCCGCGAACAACTACTTGTAGGTCATACAAAATATATTTGTTCCGTGCGGGAATCGAACCCGCGACACGCTGCGCAGCAGTCGATCGCTCAGCCACTGCGCCAACCGTGCAACCGTGTCCGTGTTGTAAAAGTATTATGCGTACCTAAGTTTGAGATTCAATATCATCTAAGGTATTATTTATATGGTAAAATATAATTTAGGTACCTACCTAAATAAAAAATATCGTCAAAGTATTCCTACCTTTTTGTTTATTCAGTCTTCGTAGAGCCAATGAAGACAATTTTTTATTCTTGACCATTTTGATTTATTTTACTTATCTACAAATTTATCCTAATAATCTAACTAATAAAACGAAAAATATTACAACTATTTAAAAAACTAAATTAAAGTGATGATAAATAATAATATAAAAATAATAATAAAATTTATTTCAGACCATAAGTCCATAAAACAAACTAAAGATAAAGTATGTACCTACATGTAGTACAATTTATCGAAATCGATTTTTTATCGGGGGATGACGGAAAAAATTGGCGCACGTCCGACCTCGAACACGTTCCGCTCGGGACTAAAGGACTCGGAGCGAGCGCAAACTAGTGATTTACACTTTGTTTTGGAATTTGTGATACATTTATTTTAATATTGCACATTATGTGACCCGAGATAATACACATTTTTTACGACCTTTATTATGATATAAGTTTTATTTTTCAAAGCCTAATATAACTCAAGTAAAACGAGTATTTAGCTATCATTTGGACATGTCTTTGCGATTTAATTGGATGCAGTGAAGTGTAAGTAATCGTGTATCGCATGCCCGACATATCATGGTCGAAGAGTCAACTATGTAATATATTTTTTTCAAAATTTAAATCCGTTCCATGTACGAGTAAAACGCTATTGTTGACGACGTTTATTGGGGTCACCTCGCCTTAACATGCCAGGACCATCACGGCCGTTTATGCCTCAAGCACAGCAGTCTATTCCGATATGGAGGAACCAGCCTCCTCAGTATCAGGGTCCTACACGTACACACCAAATGTTTAGCGCGCCACCGCCTAATCATAAACCCCAAGGTCAAGCTTTTAGGATGCCTATTCCCAGACCAACTACTAGCGGTACTCCGCAACCGATGAGCGGCGTAAGTCATTACGTGGCAAAACCATTCACCCCACGTGCACCTCACCTCACCTCATGACTGGTCTAAAACTGGGAATCCACCACCCTCTAATTATTTTAGAACGCGGGAATTTAACTTCAACGATATAAATGACCAATTGCAATACGATTATTATGCCACTTATTTTAATAGTAACGATTATTACCCTCAAGAATATTTAGAGTTTAACAACTATATTTATCCGATAGAATACGCGTATGAGCAACCTCAAGGTACGGAGACTTATGTTATAGACGAAATAAAAGATACCCCGAAGCCTGAGGAAGAGGATTTTCAGGAAGCTACCAAGTCAGACAAGTTAAAATAGAGATCGGGTATCATTTAAGCTATCACCAATTTAATTAGTTTTGTGTTTCTTAAATAATAGGGTTTGTCCTCAAAATAGTAGATCTGTCACCAAAATGTAGCCACCAAACAATGCAAAATCAGTTCCAGAATAAATCACCTAAAATCCTGAGATATAAGGTCTAGTACCAAATAGATGCCCCTTTTTTGCAATGCACGCATGCATGGTAGATTAGAACTTTAAGATATTTTATCTGGCGCTCGGCGGCCGCTGCCGCGGCACGCTCGCTTCGCTCGCTCGCCTTCGCGCGTTGCGTGGTCACAGTTCTAACCTAACCTAACCTAGCCGTTTCCATTTTGAGTAACTGTTTTACTTGAATTGTATTGTTTGCATTGTTTAGTGACTACATTTTGGTGACAGATCTACTATTTTGAGGACAAACCCTATTATTTAAGAAACACAAAACTATACCATTCTGAGCACAGAGCTATTATTTAAGTAACAAAACTGTTATTATAAGAACGAAGTTTATATTCATGTAATGCAATATAATTTTATTGGTTATCGATCTCTTATTTTACACATATATTAACATTAATTTGATAATTCATACCTGGGAACAATTTTTGTTTATCTGAGAACGAAAATATTTCGTGGCGATAGATCTATTTATTAGGTGATACAACTTGATGACAAATATAAATTTTGGTGATAGAAAATATAGTTCCCATAGAGATCAACTTACAAACACAAAGGCAACTACCATACATTCAGATTTCAAGCCCTCCGCTTAAATTATTGATTGATACAGGCGCAAATATGTCTTTTATTAGCCCCGCAGTTGTTCAAAAGTTTTTATCTCACATACCATGTAATTATGATCCTTTCGAAGTGACAAATATCCATGCCACCACTAGAAGTAATTACTCTATTACTCTACCGTGTTTCCAGGAATTTAACGAGTCAGGTGATATGACTCTTTACATTTACACATTTCATGACTTTTTCGATGGTTTGATTGGCTATGACTTGTTAGAAAATTTGGAATCTAAAATAGACTTGAAAAATAGACTGTTAGTTACTCGGAATTCTAGTAATCCTTTATTAATGTACGACTCCCGCAATAACAATTTATATGAGGACATAATACCAGCTAATTCATCCAAACTAATAAAAGTTCCCATAAACTCGACAGATGGCGAGGCTTTAATTCCCAAACAGTGTCTTTCAAATTGTTTAATAGGTGACTGCGTAACAACCGTTAGTAATAGTAGAGGTATAGTAGAAGTAACTAATGCGTCATGCCATGACGTAGTCTTTTCCATGGATCGCCCCGTTAGCGCCGAGTTGTTTAATGTTCAGTGCACGCGCACTAAACAGCCGCAGTACGATCGTGTTACAAGCGTCTTATCTCGCCTACGCACGGACCATTTAAACGTTGAAGAAAGAAGCTGTAGAACAACTTGACGAAAAACACTACACCATGAGTTTTCCATATCCAACCAAAGTCAAAATATCATGCAAACAGGAAACATACAAAACCTTTGAAGGAAGTTACTTAGCTATCATTCCATACAACTGCTACATTAAGACACCTGAATTTACTATAGCGAACTCTAACAATCACATCAAGGGATTCGCTTTAGAAATAATGCAACCGCCAACATACCCGGAAGTCTCAGAGACACCATATGAAACACCAATTATATTAAACTCCGCTGATCTAGAAAGCCTGCACTCTGCAAACTCGAAGATCATGTTACAAACTCCAGTTAAACTTGAAGAAGCGACTGATACAAGCCTGTACCATACTACGATTCCAATGTACTTAATATTATCCGGTGCAAGTGCACTCATTATCGTCGTGATGTACCGACGACGACAGGCAAAACGTCCCAATGTAAATCAATCAGAAGAAATAGAGGACGCCACACCATCAGGAAATTATGCTGAAATTTAAGAGTCAAACAGGAACAGTCCTAGGAGGATAAAATTGAGCACATCAATATTTCATCATCTTTCTCACACAAGATTTCGAAATAGTTGCTGATCTTCGGGGGGAGGTGTTACATACGCACACAACGCCCAAATCGCTGACAGGGATCTAGGTTATTTCCACAGAATGCAATAACCACGGACACGAGGCGCCGACGCAGCAAAACGTCATGTAGTCCTACACCGCACCTGCGCATAGTGAAAATCGTCACTTTTGACACAGAATCGGTCAACTGTCGTCTACTTTAGTATTAAATACTTTGTAATTCTTTATAAAATAAATTGTGTTAATTAAATCTTGCATTTTTTTTCGATCCTCCGGCTACAGCCTTCGTAATTGGCATAATAATCAAATAAATCTATGGTGGCTAAACACACACAAATTTGTGGGCGAACCCTTATTTTCCAGTTTAAGTGAACATGTGTACGAACGAACAGAGCCCTTTCGACAATCATTAAGTTTTACTCTTGAAGGCAATCGCGTAGGTACTTATAGATATTTGGAAGTAATTATAGTGTTCGTTTAACCGACTCATTGCCACCATCATTTTCATGCATTTGTTGTTATTTTGTTATTGTTAATTGTTTTAGTGTTTTGTTAGTTTGATACTGTTTTATTTTATTTTTGTTATTATTGTCAATGAGTGAAGAAGTGAGAATGGATCCACCAACAACTCAAAAAAGTCGACGACACAGAATCGTTGATCCTCAAGCAGGTCAGTTAAATTATTTTAAACTATGTTGTTATGGATAACGCAAGCTATCATTCCTGGACCTATAACTTACTTAAAGGCCATTTTTTTTTTGTTTAGATTATTTGAAATTTTATACAATGACTTTTAGACGATTGGAAATATGGAATATGGTTTTGGCCAAAAGGTTTGTAACTCATGCCCAGTGAACGCGTCAAGGACGCTCCTCTTACCGCGAAACGTTTGTTTTGATCGTTTTAGCGACACTTTCTTTACATTTTTTTGTATCTTTTTGAAATATTGGAATACATTGATAGACTGGTGTTAACGACTTTTATTTTTTTCTTATCTGGCGGAGACTATAGCCTGCTTGGTAGAAATCTATATGTGAATGTGAGTACATTCACATATAGATTTCTCTTTTAAACGTTTTTTAAATAATTATGTTAAAACTTATGTCAATTTAGTTCAACATCAATTATTGAAATTATAATAATTTGATGCTAGGAGACACATTGCAGCAGCTTATGTGTCCTCCAAGTAGTCCTTAACTTAATAAAAACCTTTTTGACAAAGTTTCTGCTTAATAAATGACTTAAATTTATTGAGTCTTAGTTCTTTGACATGGCTTGGAAGTCTGAATTAATTTTTTTTGGTAACTTATGGTTGCCGAAGTTGATCCGTGGACGGGTGACTATCCATTACATAGCGATACCTCTCCATGCCTCGGTGACATTGGTCCCGGCCGGCCATCATTACGGGTATTCAAAAGATTGAAGTAAGCTCGGAATTCTGACAACCAGCCTTTCCAAATGATAAGAAGGTCACGTACCTCGCTATGTGTAAAACACGGGTCAGCATCCGGTTAGACAGAAACCTGAACCCAACATAGTTGGGAAAACTATATCGGTCCTAAAACAATTTTAACGTAACTAAAAACTTTTTTGCAAAAAATAAAACCGACTTCAAAAAAACACTAAACGGTGTAAAATAACTCTAAATTCGGAAGTCTGTGGCTTTGGTGGGTTCGTCTTACTCAAGATGGGCCACCGACTTCCGAATTTAGAGTTATTTTACACCGTTTAGTGTTTTTTTGAAGTCGGTTTTATTTTTTGCAAAAAAGTTTTTTATTTTTCCATTTTTAGTTGTTACCATAAAAACATTTGCCATGAATTTATTTTATATTGTTAATTGTTAACAATACATGTCATCATAATAGGGTTTTCCACCAATCCCTAATAAATTAAAATTAACAGTACCTAACTGACGAAATCTAGGTATATTGTACCCACCTGCGAACCCCTCAGAGCATACAGGCGTGATGATACGTCATTATATTGTATAAACAAGAAACATCCAAGCTATTCCAGCAATCACGACAGATTTGCCGTTCATTTTTGAAGAGTTCCGTTGTATATCTCCGAAGATACACCAAATTAAAATGGGACCACCTCAGGAGTCTATTCTTTCAAATAAAAAAAGAATTTTGAGAATCGGTCCACAAATGGGGGAGAAATCAGGTAACATACATAAAAAAAAAAAAAAAAAAAAAATACATACACACGAACATAGAACCTCCTCCTTTTTTGAAAGTCGGTTAAAAACACTTAAAATATAACCTATGTTCTTAATTTGTACAACGCGTTTTGGATTTATTGTGCGATAAATGCATTAAGACGCATTCAAGTTACCGTATACTAATATCATGTAAAGAGAACCTTCATTTAGGATCGCAGAGTTATGGAATAACAATTAAATTCTTCTTCCCTTCGTCTATATTTTCACGGGATAATTTTGCAGTGATTTTTCCAGCATTGCTGCACGTGGACAACTAATATGAGATAATTCGTGAATGGCAGCCTGGTCATTATGTGGCCGCTTACGTTTTCTTAAGTACCTCTTTTACTGTTCTGTGTTGTAACAATCAATTAGTTCAATTTTTAACAAAGGAAGAGGACCTCCACCTGCTATGACGACAGAAGAATAAAACATTGTACCGTATTTTAACCAAGGATTTGCAAGGATTTGATTGACTCATAATTATTTTTATTTATTTATTTATTTTTTATTTATTTGATTGACACAAGATTTCTATATATTAGGATTTTCGATCAAGTGACATAAAAAGAAACCATTGTTTCCATTTTTAACCCCCGACGCAAAAAGAGGGGTGTTATAAGTTTGACCGCTATATGTGTGTGTGTCTGTCTGTCTGTCTGTCCGTCTGCCTGTCTGTCTGTCTGTCTGTCTGTCTGTCTGTCTGTGGCGCTTAAACGGGTGAACCGATTTAGATGCGTTTTTTTTTATTTGAAAGCAGGGTTTCTTGCGATGGTATAATGAAAGCAGGGTTTCTTGGATGGTATGGTTATAAACGGACTTTGTAATGCATCAAATGCTGACTATGATAAAAACCCCGCCGCTTCCATATTAATACCAATATTATAAAAGGGCATTTCCATGTGCTCAGAAAGACAGTTATAGCAATTTTGCAGTACCATACATATTATTATTAATTCCGTGTCGTTAGTTGTTGTAGTGTAACCAGTGTGTCCTAGTGTAACCTCATTTAATTAAATATTATTTTAGCAGTAACAAAGTGTTTTTTTTAAAAGGACCCACGGAGCGCCATCCTAACAAACTGGTGTCAGAAGTGGGGTCCCAAGAAAATCGATAAGTACTGGGATCCGTTAGGTGTAGGCGCCGCGAATATTTCCACGTGTCTGCACCATTATTTGTTTGCTTCGTGGTCGAAAGTCCTTTGTTCCGTGGTCGACGGTAAATCTTAGGCTTCCTAAAAACGCTTAAGTCCGCGCTGCTGCTGCTGTGATCGACGATAAGCCTCCGCTGTGTAGCGTGAGCCCGCATCACCCCTGGACACATCTGCTACCACGTGGTCGACGGTCAGCCTCCACTTTCGAGTGTGAGCCCGCATCACCAGGTCAACACAGGACCCCTGCACTGCATCAACATCTCACGTATGGGAATTGTAGCTGTCTCTCCATCCATCATCAGCCACGTGTTCTGAGCGCACCACGTGCAAGAGCTGCCTGCAATACGACTCTCTGGGTCGCCAGGCGCTAGCGCCGCGTGCTTCGTGACGTCACCTTTCCAGAATGTTCACGTGTGCGACTGCGGTACATCTGCTAATGTGAGTTTTTCAAATATCGTGAAAGTGTTTTAGTGAAGTGAACTGCCGTTTCCCAAATTTTAAAATCACCTGTACCTTCTTAAAACAAAACTAATTTAGAAGTTTTATTGTGCACGCTTTGTTTTTGTCTGATGTTCTGTAAGTGCTCTAAACAATAATCATATTGTTATTTTAATGAGTCTAAAGAAAGAAAAATCAGAGGTAATCGCATCTTCGTCCAGTTCAGAATCAGAGAACATTTCAGTACAACATAAAACTAAAATGTCGGAGAAAATCACGCTCAATGTTCTCACTAAATTCATTAAACCCTATAACGGGGATCGCGAGTATTTACCCGCATTCTTAACAAACTGCGAAAATGCGATATCTTTAGCATCTACAGAACAACAGAACTTTTTATGTAAATACATCATCTCGCAATTAGAAGGCAAAGCTCAGTTAGCAGCTTGCTTAAAGAAATTTGACAATTGGGCTGATATCAAACAGTTCCTTAAAACTACTTTTGGGGAGAAAAAACACTCCACACATTTATTAATTAACTTACAACAATGCAAGCAATTGCCTTCTGAAGACGCGATGCAATATTCTGTGCGTATTGAATCATGTTTAACAAGACTGCAATCTGACATCCATTACAGCTGCGATAATGACAAAGAACTTTTAGGTCGATTAGCCGCTATGGAAGATCTCGCCCTCAATACTTTCTTGTTAGGGTTGAACTCCAATTTTTCACATATAGTACGGTGTAGGAATCCTAAGTCATTATCCGAAGCAATAACGCATGCCATTGAAGAGGAGAAAATATTTAATTTGTCTAAATTAACCACGCGTTCTAATAAACATTGCACACATTGCAACAAAACTGGTCATACCGCATCCGAATGTTATAAAAATAAACGGTCTTCTCCAAATTTGCATCATGTTAATTCATCAAATAATTCTCCTAATACTTCCAAGTTTGACCCCGAGAAATCATGCAAATACTGCAAAAAACGCGGTCATTTGATAAGCGAGTGTCGGAAACTTAAGGCAAAGAACTCACAGGCTAGTAATTCTACACCACCAAGTGCAAGTGCACCGAACAACAGCGATAATCGCTCTAATGTGCATCAAGTAGATAATAATAATTTAAACTAAATAAGGTTTCGGTCTCGTGTCTGCCGGAACCTACAAATCATAAAAAAGACACGCAAATTTCTAAACAATGTGTTCCTACATTTTCTTTAACACGTGAGCAAACGCTTAATATAAATTATAAAGTTTCCTTACCTCACGTCTATTTGAAAACAAATTATAATAACAAGCCTTTGTGCTTTCTAATTGACACTGGTTCTTCAGTTTCTATTGTTAAACTTTCAAGTTTACTTAATAAACCAGTGTTGGGCCCCGAAATTATAAAACTTAGAGGTTTAAGCGATAATGACTCATATTGCGAATCTCTTGGGTCCGTGAAACTATCTTTTGAATATGGCATTTCATCGAAAAAAAAGATAATTTTCGATTACTTATTTCATACTATTAACAATGCGATCAATTTAAATTACGATGGTATTATCGGTAGTAATTTTATCCAACATTTTAAAATAGATATTCATTACTCTACCAACACTCTTAATTTAGAAAATTACAAAATACCTATTTGTCTTAGTAAGCCATCATATGTCATACCCCCGCGGTCAGAAACTGTTATTGAGTGTTCTGTTTCCAATCTCTCCGAGATTAATAATCTAAAAGAAGGTTTGATCTTAGATCATAAAATCCGTGACGGTGTTTTCTTAGCAAACTGCATAGTGAGCTTAAAACCTAATAATAGAGTTAATGTTTCTATTCTCAACACCACGGAACATGAGGTCCCAATCGACAACTACGAAGTCAAGTTAACTCCGTTTGACCAGCTGCCTTCTAAATTAGATAACACTCATACGGAATTCATTCACCAATTAGAATTCTCAAAAACTGACCGGCATTCAAGAGTTCTTAAACAAATAAGGTGTTCTCATTTAAATCCGCAAGAACATAAGGCTTTGATGAACTGTATTTCCAAATATACGGATATATTTCATCTTGATGGCGAAAATTTAACTCATACAGATGTTATTAAACATTCAATTGACACTGGGGATACACCCCCAATTCACGTGAAATCGTATCGTTTCCCTGAAGTGCATAAAAACGAAGTCGAAAAACAAATTACAAAAATGCTCGATCAAAACATTATTCGCCCCTCAACTTCTCCTTGGAATGCGCCTGTGTGGGTGGTTCCGAAAAAAATAGATGCATCGGGTAAACAAAAGTGGCGTATTGTAATTGACTATCGACGCTTGAACGACGTTACTGTATCCGAGGTTTATCCTCTTCCTCTTATAACTGACATCTTGGATCAATTAGGTCATTCAAAATATTTTAGTACTCTTGATTTATCTTCAGGTTTCCACCAAGTCTTATTAGATCCTAAAGATATAAAAAAAACAGCCTTCAGCGTAACGACTAACAGTATATCAGGTCAATTTGAATTTACAAGAATGCCGTTCGGGCTCAAAAATGCTCCGGCGACATTCCAAAGAATGATGAATATTGTTCTCTCAGGACTTCAAGGTCTTCATTGTTACATATATCTCGATGATTGTATAATTTACTCACATAACCTTGAAGCACACATACAGAAATTAGAATCGGTATTTTCTAAACTTAGAGAGGCAAACTTAAAATTACAGCCCGATAAGTGTGAATTTTTAAGACGAGAAGTGGCTTACTTAGGGCATATTATAACGGACAACGGTGTTACGCCTAATCCAGATAAGGTAAAGGCTATATCTCAATTCCCCACACCGAAAACTCCCAAAGACGTAAAATCTTTCCTTGGATTAACAGGTTATTATCGTCGCTTTATCGAGAATTTCTCTCATATTACTAAACCTCTCACATCTTTACTAAAAAAGGATGTCAATTTTCATTGGTCTCATGAACAAGAGCAAGCTTTCAGCATGCTTAAAGAAAAGCTCATCTCAGCTCCTTTATTACAATATCCAGATTTTTCTCAACCTTTTATTGTGACGACGGATTCTTCCAATTATGCCGTCGGTGCAGTTTTATCACAGGGCGAAATAGGCAAAAATAAGCCCATAGCATATGCATCTCGCACTTTAAATAAACAAGAAGGTAATTATTCGACAACTGAGAAAGAGCTCCTCGCTATACTTTTCGCCGTTAACACATTTAGGCCCTATGTTTACGGTTATAAATTTAAAATCGTGACTGATCATCGCCCTTTAACGTGGTTATTTAACGCTAAAGACCCGGGTGGCCGTTTGTTAAGATGGCGACTAAAACTCGAAGAGTACGAGTATGAGATTGTGTATAAACCCGGCAGAGTTAATAGTAACGCTGACGCGTTATCACGTTATCCAGTCAATGCTGTGACTACCCGAAGTTCCAACATTAACTCGACTACTTATGAGGAATACTTTAAAAAACAATTAACAAAAACCATTTCGGTTCGCGATACGAAAATCGTAGAGCATAACGAGAGTTTACATAAAGCAAAACAAAGGTGTATTGCCTGTCCAGTTTCTTTAGATCTAGATAACTCAATGCCGCATACTGAGCAATTATTAGCGATGCTCGACAACCCCCAGGAATATCGCGCAGGCGAACGCGAACCTGACACCTCACAAAAGGTTATCTGTAAAAACAATAAGATACTTTATTTCTTATACACTAAAGTCCATCATTTCGATGAAACAACTTACAAAACTATTTATAACTTACTACTTAAATTACGTGATGATATTATTTCAAAAAATGATTACGAAAAGGAATTAGCTTTACCCGACTTTTCTGAACCATTTTCTAAACTAGTTTATGTTAAAATATATGTCGTGGAAAACGATATTCTTGAATAATAAGTTGTGAAGTTGATTAACTTAGTACAGAGTCTATGGTGACCAGCGTGACGTTACTTGTCATTTGAAAATGGCGCGAATGTGTTTTCGGTAATGTCACGTGGACAGAGTCGCGCTGGTGCGTGGGAGCTGGGCAGAGCTCAATTTGATTTGAGACACCGAGGAAGACACACATCCAGCACGAAACTGTCAGTTACCTAGATTTGAGTTGTTTTGTGATTAAGATTGTTAAGTGAGGTTATTACTGCAATGAAGATTGCTATTCTACGTTATGAACTCTGTACCACGAAACCCCCATCGGTGTCAGCTCAACGCTCAGCCATCGCTGGCTCCGACATCAGAAGTGGAATAAAGAACTTATTGCTTCCAACTTTACTGGCGAGCTTCACCGAGATGTGATGAGATCTTCGTCGTGATGCAAAAGAAGAACAAGATGCAGTGATCGAAGTCTGCTTGCTACATCGGGCTCCATCAAGAGAGTATGCGAGGTGCAAGATGCGAGGCTCCTGCAGCGCGGGTAGACAGCGCGGCGGCGCGCGGGCGGCAGCGCGGCGGTGCAGCGTGGCGCAACTGCAGATGTGCAGTTGTGCATGAAATAACTGGTATTTTCTGGTAGTAACAACAATCCGGTGAGTCGTGTAATTTTTGTTTTGATTTCGGTAGGTACCGGATGTTGTCTTGCTAAGTTGTACTATAGTTGCAATTTTAGAGGTCAATGCGAACGTTAGTGTAAAGGGCATACCTAGGTAGTACCTAGTAGTACCTACAAACATAGACCTAGAGTACCGAACGAATTATTTACGAAGTTTTAAATAGTGGCAATAGTTTATTTTACATGCGGGTAGCGCGTACAATAAGATAATTAATCATTTCAAATAGGTGTGTGATGGTAATGATCGTTCGAGAAATGTTTTAAGGAGGGTATCGCAATCATCAAAATGTTTGTTGGTTATTTACAAAGAGATTTAATGTCTTTGGTTATTTAGAAACAAAAATGTGTGGTGGATTATGGGTGTTAACCCAATCAGTTTTTTGTTTTAAAAGTGTCGATACTGCGGGTATGTACAGAGATCCTATGATTACTTTACGTTATGAATATTGCCATAATTTTAATTAGGGAATGGTTTATTGTGCAGGGGTTGAGTACCTCTTGTGAATTGAGAATTGGACTTCAAACTTAAACGTTATCGTCTATAGGCCAACTTACAAACCCAGCCTAGACAAAAGGCAATAAGTAGTGTCAAAGGTCAAAGGTCCAGGAACTATTGGATGCTTACGGCATGCGTTCGTGTCAGTCACTTTTTGAGAAAGCTATTCTTTCTCTTCTTGAAAACATCCACCATGTTAGGCGGTTCATAGGTTTTTCGTATAGGTTTTCGTTTTTTTTAATTCACCCTCACTGTTTTTATTGATGACTAGTAAACAATTTGGTCCATTTATTTGGAAATTGGGACACTGACAGATAAGATAACAAATAATTTTAATTTTACCGACTATGCCTGGTTGATTATTTTCTTATTATGAACTCTCAATTTAAATGAGATTGAAATTCAAACTGATGCAAGTGCGGCGCTATTCCCTTTATTTTGTAAATCGTATGGAAACCTTGTTGATATCACCACGGTATCAGAAAGCTGGTTGTTAGCCTAAATTTAAATTGAGCAAAGATTAAAATCGGTTTGACCACAATATTAGGACCAGGTTTTTAAATTAGTTTAATGATTGTGTTTTAATTAAAAATGAGGACAGAAGTCAAACTAAATTAGATTCAAGTATGAATGCCCCGTTCACCAAGTTCCTTGAGAATTGAATGACATAGTTGATGACAGTGGTAGTGAAACCACATCTGGTTAAGAATAGCTTGTATACTCGTACTCGAAGCTTCGGACCGCACCTCATGACTAACATGTGGCGATGGGTCTATAAGGAATCTTTGGTGCGATGTCTGTCTGTGTTGGTGCACAGATTTTAATGAGTTGAGTATGCATTGTTTATAAATGATGATAAAGAGTAACAGAACTGTTAGATTACTGTGTTGTAACTTATTGGTCGGACCTTTTCTAATGACTAGGTAATGTAGTGCGCAGTGCAGTTATTAGTAGTGTAGTTATTAGCAGAGTTCAATACTGTGCTTAGACATGTGAAGTACCAATAGGTTATTATCTCGTTAATTAATGACAGAAATTCATTTGAATAAACTTAAACCAATGTTTCACCGACTAGGCGACTGTCCAAGATAGTCGTGAGCGTCTATTAACTGAATTACAATCGCGACTAATGGGTGGTTTACCATTCACTCTGGTAACTTACAAGAGTTCCAACTCGTACTCGTGTTGTTTATCGCTGTCCTTACCAACTCGATCTTCGCGAAGTAGAGATAGTATCGTACGACTATCCGACAGAGTAGTTCCCGCTTTTCTAACCTGTTTCTTCTTCTCGAAAAGCGTGATGGTTTCGTGCGTATGTCAGTAGATGATTGACAGTCAAATTTAGATAGTAGGTACTTTGGGTAAATTCCCACTACCGTGTAAAGAGATCAAACTTCTTAGGACAATGGTAATGAAAAACGTTTCACGAAGTCCCGTTTTGATAGTACCTACTAAAATGAAACTTAAGTGTTAGTAACTTGGTTTACATTAAAAATGAAAAGCCTAGCTTAACTAAGCTTGACCCGAAATAAAGGTTCTTTTAAACGCTTGCGGGCGACCAGTATAATAATAATAATAATAATAACAACATTTATTTTCTCCACCACATAATGAAATTTTCAATTTTATACAGTACATTTACATTTACTTATTGTAATATATTCATTGATGTTGTGGAGACTGGAGCCTGTACTAGGAATACCTGTGTTACAGGTCTCCAGGCCTCCAACAACCTAACAAGTTAGTGTTATACAAACATGTTCTACTTAATAATCCAAAGACGTAGTCAAGTGCATAGTGAAGTACCAACATAATTTAATATTTTATTCACGAACAAGAGATTGTATTTATTTTATTGAAAATAAATAAATATGTAAGGTATTCATAATCTATGGGCATTTGTTGCCTGTAAATAACTGGTCCTGTTACAAATGAGGTGATACTTCTGGTGTGAAAGATAAATAAACAATTTATAGCTTAATACTCAATTTAACTTAAAAAGCCAGAGAACAATGTTAAGTGTGTTTGTGGTATATATGAGAAAGTGTGAGGTTTACGAGTTTAGGACGGGAGTGTATGGGGGTGTGTAATGGTGTATGGTAGTGTGTGGTGATGTATGGTAGTGTGTGGTGATGTATGGTAGTGCGTGGTGGTGTATAGTAGCGTGTGGTGGTGTGTGATGGACGCGTGAATATGTGATACAACAATCCGTTCTGTACCTAAATAACTAACTGGTCTTGGTTAAAGATCTTGGATCTTACTGATGTTGGTTGTTCTATGAGATAACTTCTAGGAGTTTCTCTGTGGCCTCATAATCGAGGGATTGAAGCCAATTTTGGACCTTGGTTTTGCATTTAAATTTGGTCAAGGAGTAGATGGAAATAGCTTTATTAACTTTGTTGTAAAGGTATTCTCCCTGGAAACAAAAAAATCTACGGCTGAAAGTGGTTTTGAAGGATGTTGATTTAAAGATAGTATGTTTGCGTCTCTTGTTATGGATGTTGATAGGATTGTATGCGAGTTGTGTGTGCTTACGCATTATAGTACCTAAAATAAATAATTGGCGAACTGTCAGTACTTTACACTGTTCGTAAAGTTCTTTTGTGGAAAAGAGAAATGGCAGGTTACGACTCACTTTTAAAACAGCTCTCTGTGCTCTCTCCAACCTAATCAGGGATGTTTTTGGGGCTCCACCCCATGCTGTTATACAGTAAGATAAGATTGATTGAACTAATGCAAAGTATACAGTATCGATAGTCTTAGTTGACGCCACATGTCGTAGGTTTTTAAAGATAAATATTAGTTTTCTCGCTCTCGCTGTAAGAGCATCTATATGTGGCTGAAAACTAAGACCACTGTCAATCAGGATACCTAAATATTTAATAACAGCTGTTTTTTTAAGAGTGGGACATGTGCAAGGATTTCCAGGTAGGAGAGAGCATGAATGTGCCACTATTGAAGGACTCGTATTAACGGAGGTTGGCCATTTTTTGATAGAAAATGGAATAAACATGGTTTTAGATGTATTGAGGGTTAGTTTGTTATCTTGTAACCACTCTGCAACCATGTCAAAGCCGAGTTGGGCCTTTGAGTACACTTCTTCCCATGATTCTGAGTGGAAAAGCAGGGCTGTGTCATCTGCAAAAGTAACAATCCTACCACCATGCAATTTAAGGTCGCAGAGGCCATTGATGTATGCCAAAAATAACGTGGGACCAAGGATGCTGCCCTGTGGCACCCCACAATCAATGTCAAGATCGTCACTGCACATATCACCAATCTTTACTCTCTGTTTGCGATTAGTGAGATAGTCAGAAAATAACTTAAGTTGCATGCCTCTCACCCCAAAGCCCTCCAGTTTCTCCAGGAGGAGTGGGGCAGAGACTGTGTCAAAAGCTTTCGCTAAGTCCAGAAATATTGCTAGAACCTTCTGTTTACTATCGAGATTAATAGATATAAAGTTAACAAGTTCTTGCACGGCATCGTTAGTAGATCTACCGGATCGGAAACCAAACTGAGAAGGTGACAAGAGATTGTTTGTCTCGAGGTATTTAGTGAAACGTTTGTTTATTAACTTTTCAAGGATCTTAGAGACCGTTGGCAAAATGGATATTGGCCTAAAGTTATTGACACAGCCTCTGTCCCCTCCTTTATATATGGGGTGAACTTCAGCAAGTTTGAGAGAGCTTGGGAAAATGCCAGTAGTAAAGGCAAGATTACAAATATAGGACAGAGGTGGAAGTAAGGTCTCTCGATAACGCTTTAAGAAAATAGCAGGAATGTTATCGCGACCAACTGCACAGTTGTTTCTAAGGCCTAGAATGGTCTGTTCAATCTCATCATTATCAGTGGGTAGCAAGACAAATGATTGGGAAAATGCATTTTTAGTGTGGATTTCAGGGAATTGATTACTGCTAGGTACCATTTTCTCAGCAAGATTTTTTCCCATATTAGCAAAGAAAAAATTAATATTGTTTAGGTCGTCGTGGGGATTATTACTTGACAGAAGTTCAGTAGGGACGTCCTTGGGTTTCGTCGTATTTGTCACCATCTTAATGGTTTCCCAGAGCTTTTTGTTGCTTATAGAAGCAGCTTTATCAATTTCAGATCTCTCAAACTCTGTTTTTACTTTCTTTAAAAGGTCATTGCAAAAATTCCTATATCTTTTGTAAGTGACTTTAAGCATTTCGTTATTTTCATCTTTTTTAAGTTTCTGGTGCATAATATCGCGGTTTCTCATACATTTTAGCAATCCTTTGGTAATCCAGGGTTTTATAATAATTTTTTTATTGGATGTTTTTACCGTAGAAGTATTATTTAAAATTGCCAGGTTTAGTGTAGAAATAAAAATATTCGTCGCGGAGTTGACATCGCTATTGCTATAAATCGAAGAAAAGTCAAGTAATCTCATATCATTGTCCAAGGTATCATAGTTTATTTTTTTTATTATTTTGGAACAAGGCTTTTGATATCGAGAATTAAGTTCAATAGCAAAAAATACACAATCATGATCAGTAATAGAACTTTCCGCTATGTAACAGTAGGCAGGTAGTTTTGTTTTTAAAATGATATGGTCCAAACAAGTTCGATTGTGTGTAGGGAGGGTATGTGCTGGTAACATACCATGAGATGCTAGTAAGTTTAAGTAAGAAGATGAATTTGAGTCAGTGTTATGTGGAGTGATGTCCACGTTAATATCTCCTATGAGTATGACATTTGAATAGGTGGAACATTTAGTTAAAAGTGAATTTAGAGATTCGATAAATCTAGACAAATTTTTATAACCTGCTGGCCTGTACATAGCAAGAACTACGGTGGTATCGTTTATTTTCAACATAATACAGTTGGCATCCATGATTAAGGGTTCTTCAGATTTTAATCGGATTGTTGGTTTGTAGTAGACTACCACTCCTTCATTTTGCGTCAAATTAAGTCGTGTGCTAATGTAATCATAGCCCTGTAGTTGGGGAATGGCATGCGTACGGGGTAGCCAACATTCCGTCAGAACTACCAGATCCCAGTTTGTGTGTGATCTTTCCATTAATGTCATGAAACTTGGCAAATTACGACTAATACTTCTTATGTTCTGACTAACAATTTTGAATGAGTTGTGATGTGAAGTTTGCTTTGAAAAATTATCAACATTACAGTATGATGAAGTTGCGACAGATAGTTTGTCAAGGTCATTAGTTATTTCTATTAGATTATTCATTTTTGGTTATAATGAAAGAACTAAATAAGTGTGTCAAAGAGTGAATAATTTGGTGGGTAGTCATTACAGTGGCCCAGAAACATGTTGACAGGAATGTGCATGGTTTCTGTAGGAAATTTCCATTGAGCTTCAAGCAAAAGTATATTATGAGGGTGAGTGGCCCAAAGATCTTGATAAAAGAGACTGATTGTTGATGTGTATGTGTACTTAGTAAAATACACTCAAATGTGCGCGTAAAAAGTGTGTATGTTTTTTTTGATGTGAGAGTACTACGTTTGGTTGTGTAATATGGTGTAATGTGGTATGTTGGGATTACATAATAACATGTAGGGTGTTTAGTGTAAAGTTTAGTAACATAAAAAATATTGATTGTACTGTTTAACAGCTGATACAATTTTACAGTTGAAGGATTATTAATGAATATTTGCAAAAATAAACAAGGTTGTAAAAGTAATAATTGCATCGCTAAATAAAAATATAGTCATTGGTTCCCTTGCTGTCGTAGCTCATCAAGGGTTTGTTCTGACTTTACATGTATTTGTTTGACTCCTGTGGTTTTTCGTAAAAATATGTTTCCGTTTCTAGTCCAGCAGAAGTCATACCCTTGCAGCTTCGCAAATTCCTTGGCAGTAAAGAAGAGCTTTCTCGTGCTAGCGGGAAGGTGTTCCGATAAGTAAATTGGTCGCCGTTCGCCGCTCAGGCCAATACTTTGGGTACTGAGTCGCCCATCATTTGGCTGCGTTTTGTTGAAGTTGCGGGCTGCGACTAGCAGCTCGGTTTTAAACGAGACGTTGGAAAACTCAGCCACAATCGGCCTTACAGAACCTGGTTTTCCCGGGAGACGATATACATCTCGTAAATGCGTATTGTTCAGTTTAATATTGATAGCCGAGCCCACTTTATTGATAATACCGTGGAGGTCCGGCAGTGTTTCATTTTCTTTGGCGGGAATATTTCGAATTTCGATGCTAGAAGGTCGAGATGAGCGCTGAAGGTCAAGAATTTGCATTTCCAGGTTTTGAATAGTGTTTGTGAGGATTGGTCTTTCTTTTTGTAACGTATGAATTTGTTCTATCATATCATCGTATTGTTTGTTAATGAAGGTAACGGTTTTTTCGAATTCCAGATTAGATTTTTGAATTTCAACGTTCTGCAGTTTAATCTCAGCTATTTCGGACACTAACTTATTTAGAGAAGAAGTTTGATCATTACAAAATTTTGTAAGGTAAGCTTCTTGGTCCTCTTTCCATGATCTTAGCATTTGATGAATTTCTGTTTTAAAATCTTGAAGTTCAGTGCCCGGGGAAAAACATGCTCGGGGGCGCTTATACCGCATCGTGGTGTTAACATTATCAATCGGACTACTCGACATCAGTTGCGGGATGTCTGAGTCGGACATCGCTTGTAGCGCTTTCGGAGTGCTCGACGGAGGTGGCGAGCGTTGCAAACGGGACATTATGTTTGTGAGGTTAATGTAAAAAATTGGCCGAAGTACTCACGTTGGTAAGTGCACCAAAACTCGTAGCCTTCGCGCGACGACGTAAGGTCTTCGTGGAGGCGAGACAGCAATTATGAGCAACGCACTGTTTCCGCGGGTGTGAAGGCTGGATGGGGGGCACCTCGGGCAATATCGCAGCAATAGAATTTGACGTGTTTATATTGATGCAACAATGATCACTATATACTCTCGTTATGGGTTAGAATCGTGTAGTTACTGTTTAATATTTAAGTAACCAGAACAAATACACGTCTGCACTCAATCACGGTATCGGGCGGAAGGGGAGTATGTTGTAAAGTCAAGTCGTAAGATGTCAACCTGTGAAGTTCAAACGAGTTAGAAGA
This sequence comes from Euplexia lucipara, assembly GCA_921972225.1. Taxonomy (NCBI): domain Eukaryota; kingdom Metazoa; phylum Arthropoda; class Insecta; order Lepidoptera; family Noctuidae; genus Euplexia; species Euplexia lucipara. Next base: position 12,605,787 of record OV179144.1, read on the forward strand.
AGAAAACAATGTTTCTAAAGGCAAAAGAACCTCAACAGACCTATGATACGCTTGTTGGCTATCCGGTAAATCTGCATTCTTATGATGCAGTCGCAACTGCATACGTTGTCGTTCAGGGCGTGATGAGCGGCTTGTGGTCTAGCGGGGACCTGGGGCTTGAAAGAGACTATTTTGTACGGTCATGTAATGACTTGAGGGTCGCGGACTCTAGATGAAAAATGTTGGTCGTATCACGAGAGGTGATAACGATATGGGTGGAAATACCGAATTGTCAATAGCTGTGGCAGGGCCATGATTAGTGTGGTTATTTTTGAAATTTGATAATTATGAGGCTTTAAAGAACTTTCCGTGTTTAAGTTCTTAAAATGGCTTAGTTAAAGTTCGTTTAGTTATTGTGAGTACTGAGTAGTCATTACTAATGATTATCTGTAAAGTTTTAGAATACATGGCTTAGTTAAAGTTCGTTTAGTTATTGTGAGTACTGAGTAGTCATTACTAATGATTATCTGTAAAGTTTTAGAATACATTTCATCTTACTTAACGTATACTCTATGGATTAATTGTGAGTGTTTGGTGACCGATCCAGTTGCGCCGGAGCATGTAAGAGGTGCGCGTGGTCTGCTTTTTATGCGCAGGATATCCTTTCCGAGGGGTAGCACTTACGCGGCTGAGATGGTTAGCTTCTGGGGTTGGATCACAAGCCGATGGCCTGTGTGGCAATGACTAGCCTGTGTGGCAATGACTAGCCTGTGTGGCATTGACTAGCCTGTGTGGCGATGACTAGCCTGTGTGGCAATGACTATCCTGTGTGGCAATGACTAGCCTGTGTGGCAATGACTTGCCTGTGTGGCAATGACTTGCCTGTGTGGCAACGACTAGCCTGTGTGGCAGCGACGAGCCTGTGTGGCAGCGACGAGCCTGTGTGGCAACCGTGAGCCTGTGTGGCCCCCGTGAGCCTGTGTGGCACCCGTGAGCCTGTGTAGCACCCGTGAGCCTCCGTGGCACCAGTAAGCCTGCGTGGCACCTGTGAGTACCTATGTGTGGCACTCGTGAGCCTGTGTGGTACCTGTAAGCTTTAGCCTGTGTGGTATGTGAAAGTCTATGTAATACCTACTAAGTCGTGCATTTGCATAGCACTATCTTAGTACACCTTAAGTTCTAGTAATGTTATCGGTCTTAGTGACGATTCATTCTGCCTGGATTTGTTTCGATTAGAGGTGTCAAGGTTTGACATACACCCTTGAAAACTTAGTTGTGGTCAGAATGACCGAGTTTTTAAGTATGTGAAAAATGCGTGCGTGCGTGTTTTTTTGAAGTATGTGACCAATACGAGCGTGCGTGCGTATACTTGTGTTCTGTGTGTGTGTGTGAGTGTGTGTTTATATTTTTCACAAATATTGAAGAAAGTAGACACGAGGACGTGTGATGGTCATGATGGCCGTGTCGTGGAAAACGATATTCTTGAATAATAAGTTGTGAAGTTGATTAACTTAGTACAGAGTCTATGGTGACCAGCGTGACGTTACTTGTCATTTGAAAATGGCGCGAATGTGTTTTCGGTAATGTCACGTGGACAGAGTCGCGCTGGTGCGTGGGAGCTGGGCAGAGCTCAATTTGATTTGAGACACCGAGGAAGACACACATCCAGCACGAAACTGTCAGTTACCTAGATTTGAGTTGTTTTGTGATTAAGATTGTTAAGTGAGGTTATTACTGCAATGAAGATTGCTATTCTACGTTATGAACTCTGTACCACGAAACCCCCATCGGTGTCAGCTCAACGCTCAGCCATCGCTGGCTCCGACATATATAATATGATCTCTTACATTTTTCAAGGCACTAAAATTGAGATCCATGTTTATAAAAACCAAATACTTTATCCAACTCCTGCCGAGATCTGCAATATCCTTAAAGAAAATCACGGGACTACTATAGCAGGTCACCCAGGCGTTAAACGCATGTTAAGTAGAATCAAAGCCTCGTACTATTGGAAAGGAATGCGTTCTGATATTGAACGATTTGTTAAAGACTGTAAGTTATGCCAAATAAATAAACCTTTAAGAGCATCAAACAAAGCACCTATGGTAATTACATCAACAAGTACCAGGCCCTTTGAAAGACTAGCCCTCGATATCGTTGGTACTTTACCCGAAGCAGGCCTTCAGAAATTTAAATATATTTTAACACTTCAGGATGATTTAACAAAATTTTCATGTGCCTATCCTTTGATAACCTGTACGACTGAAGAAGTTGCACGCAGCCTCGTACATTTCTTTTCATTATTTGGTTTTCCCAAAATGTTATTGACGGATCAAGGTACAACCTTTACGTCAGAGTTATTTAGGCAGTTAACTGAAATTCTTAAAATAAAAAATTTATTCTCTACTCCGTATCATCCTCAAACAAATGGCGCACTAGAACGAAGCCATGCTACTCTTAAGGAGTACTTAAGGTCTTATGTTAATGAAAATCAAAACGACTGGCATTGCTATCTCACAACAGCAATTTTGTCTTATAATACAACCCCTCATTGCACTACCGAATTCTCACCTTTTGAACTTCTATACGGTTATAAGCCGTCAATTCCCAGTAGTGTTTACGAGTCAAATGATAACGTTACCTATCAGGAGTACATTCGTGCTTTACGATATAGGATGAGATACTCCCGCGAAAAAGCTATTGAAAATATGAATAAAAGTAAAGAATCTTCAAAAACATATTATGATTCTAAAGCCCGAGAAAAAACATATAAAACCGGTGATTTAGTTTATTTAAAGCACCATCACAGACTCCGTAAGGCTCTGTCCCCTGTGTGGAAGGGACCATTTAAGATTTTGAAAACACACGGTAAAAACAACGTCACCCTATGCGTCAATAGGAAACATGTTAAATATCATGTTAACGAAATTAAACCAGCGTGAATTTTGTTTCAGATGTTTCGTGTGTTCAAGTTTGTCCGAGCCAATCGAAATAATACAACATAGTGCAGGAATCTATTTTGATCCAACATCAATAGTCTATTTCCAAAACGATAACTGGAATGTTATCACATATGTAGACATGATTCCAATTAGACCTTATATGGAAAATATAGAAAAGTCTATTGAAAGCATATCAACTTTTTGCGAAAAAACTCGTAATTTATCTAACATTAATGTAGAATGTAAGGATACTATTAATCCCTTAGAAATACTTATTAATTCTAATAATCTTAAGTTAGAATCGTTGTCGCATCTTATTTCCGATAACCGTCAAAAACGCGCTCTTGAATTTGGAGGCGAAATTTTAAAATTCTTTTTCGGTACATTAGATGCTGACGACGCGAGAAAATACGACGAAGCTGTTAGCACTTGTCAACAAAATGAAAATCATATGTATTCTTTGATGAAAGATAACATACATGTTGTACGTTCTACGATAAACAGTTTTAATGTCTCTATCCAAAAGTTAAATAATAATGAAGTTTTACTTAATAGGCAAATTGAAAAATTTAATTATATATTTACAAGTATTTCTAAGACAAATAACAACATGTTGAATGTAGAAAAAATCAATTCTATGTTTAATATTATTGAAGGCTCATTACTGTCAATTTCCAATATTTTAGACACAATACTTAACTCAATTTTATTCGCTAAAGCTAATATTTTACACCCATACGTCATAACTCCCAAGAAATTATACAATGAGTTATCAAATAACAGTCAACTAAAGAGAACCACTGAGTTCCCGGTTTCGCTAACATTGCAAAACATTCACACTATAATCGACTTATCTAAACTAACTGTATATTATTATAATAACAAACTAATGTTTATCATACAAGTACCATTAATGTATCCTATTAAGTTCAACCTGTACAAGAATTTGCCTCTACCTACTCCACGTGACACGAATCAATATTTAACTTATGTTTTAATTCGTCCTTCAAAGTTATATGTAGCAGTAACGGATGACAGATTATCTTACGTCTTATTAGATGGTATAAGTGAATGTAAACAAGTCAATACTGATTATATATTATGTCCTTCACCATCAATATTGTCAACGATTAACAATCCCTCATGTGAATCTAAGTTATTAACCGAAGTGACCTTATCACTTCCTGAAATTTGTGACTCTAAAGTTATTTATGGTGATATAAATGTTTGGCAAAAGTTGAATAACAATAAATATATTTATGTACAATCTAAACCTAATAAACTAACTATGAAATGTAACAATAACATTACTGATTATATTTTACATGGAACAGGAATTTTATCTTTAGAAAATAATTGTGTAGCATATTTTCAAACATTGCAATTTTATCCCTCAAATGTGTATAAATCTACTGTACCGAGTCAGATAATTCTGAATTTTGATCTGGCCTTAGATGATTGTTGCAAGTATGATATTCTTAATGAAAGAACTCATTCTATCAATCCAATTAGCTTATCAAATATTGATTTAGAGTCATTGAAATTGGCTTCACATAAATTGGAAAATTTAGAAACCGAAATTCGCAATAGCGAAAATCAGTCCCATATTGTTAAATACGGTAATTATTATTCAGGGCTGACTTATGTTATAATAACAGCAATCATTCTTTTAATTATTTATAAACTGTATACCAAATGTTTCAGTTTTAGAAATCCCTGTTGTTGTATTCACATTTATAACCGATTCTATAATACTAAGGAAACGAGGACAAACAATAATGTTCACTCCTCCATAGAACTTACTGAAATTTCTGATGATTTAAGAAATGATAACAAATCTGTAAAAAGTCTTCCAAATATAGAAATTGGTAAAAATCAAGCCTTGTTCGATTTAAGAAAATCAAATAGAAATATCAGTAACTTTTAATATTACTTTCATCTTAAATATAAGCTTCAATTTCTATTCTTGGGTTCAATAATTAATAATTATAGTATCTTAAATAACTTTTAAAATGTAAGCATACTTTGTATCTAGTTAAGACACACTCTGTAATGTAACTGAGTTTTATTTACTAATTTAATATACCTTTTTAAAATTCCTTCGCTTATTTTTAATTGAAATAAATTAAATAAAGCTCTGTCTAAAGGGGGGAGATGTTATAAACGGACTTTGTAATGCATCAAATGCTGACTATGATAAAAACCCCGCCGCTTCCATATTAATACCAATATTATAAAAGGGCATTTCCATGTGCTCAGAAAGACAGTTATAGCAATTTTGCAGTACCATACATATTATTATTAATTCCGTGTCGTTAGTTGTTGTAGTGTAACCAGTGTGTCCTAGTGTAACCTCATTTAATTAAATATTATTTTAGCAGTAACAAAGTGTTTTTTTTAAAAGGACCCACGGAGCGCCATCCTAACATTGCGATGGTTCTTAGACATGATTCATTAAAATCGGTTCAGCGGTATCGAGGTGTCAGCTCGTTCGTGTTAGCTCCCTTTGCTATTTAAGACGTCTATGGGTATTGACTTTACATACTGACATATGTGTGGCTTAAAATTTCAAACACCCATGTGTGTTATATTAATAAGCAAGATTATGGTATATTTGGTCTGATGCAGCCAGAATATCTAGCAGACTAACACTCTTGGGAAAATAATAACAGATATGTCGTGTTTGGATTCATTTTAACCAGCATTTGATTCTGCAGACAATGCACCGATGGCAACAGGATGAACTGATGCTGCAGCAGGCTATCCAGCACACCAGTAGGTAGACTCTTAACAAAATAATAGCAGATATGGCGTGTTTGGATTCATTTTAACCAGCATTTGATTCTACACACAATGCACTGATGACAACAGGATGAGCTGATGATACAGCCATGCTATCCAGCACACGAGTAGGTAAACTCAGATGGATTATGTGGAAAATCATAAAATAAATAATGATTAATAAAGATTTAATATGAAGTACGTCCGTTACATAAAACGCCAGTCGCCTAGAGACAGAGTGTGTCAAGCTGTCACATATAGTATTGTTTACAAATCCAACACTAGGGCTTAACCAACCCATGGCCAATGACGCCCCAGGGGCGTCATAAGCAAAATATCACGAGAGGCCCTTGACGCACCTGGCGCGTCATATCGAACTTACCTACTTAAAAACAGATTTTAAAAAATTGAGATAAAGAGAACTACCACTTTTTATCCTTAATTAAACATTGAAATAGACAATACCCTTGGCCATTAATTTAGAATACATATTTTATAAGTCAGGGATAGCAATTAAACCTTTGGTAACAGTTTACAAACTTATACGGGGTGGAAGGGGCACGAAAAAATCAGGACAAACATCAGTTTCTTTTTCGTTACTTTGTTAGTTCTCTTCATGCTTATTAGTAGATAAATAATGCTTGACTACATTCAGGAAAAATTTCGTCTTCTTGCTGATTATCTACAAATAATACGTTTATTATCACAAACAATTGACCTAATACAAATAAATTTACACGAATGTTGACTACCCCCGTAACATTTAACTAAAATAAATAAATCCTACCTTGGGAGGCCATATTTCCTTTGAACACCAACGAATAAGAATTGAAGCACACACAGAACTTTTTCTCTTAGCAGATCGACACAAGATAACGGCGAAATACGCATAAAACATCATAGGGTGCCAGTGACACCCAAGGTACGTCATCCTGTATGTAGGCCTAATAGGCACTAATAATCACTAGACCTCAAAAGCAAATACCTGAATAATATTGATACCTCTGACTATCAATTAATATACCAATTACAATCTCTTTAACCCAACCAACCTATTGTTACAGTTATATAGTAAACAATTCAGTCACAAACTTTGAATATTTGAAATAAAACTATGGATTTATTTTTATTATAACTTTGCTAAAAAAAGGCTAAATGACTGTATTTGATATCAATACACATATCTTGCTATTTGCTCATTGTCAAACAATAACACGTACAACTATACGAATAAAGTAATTCTAAGTGTAATTATGTAGTTCTACTTTGAATTTATGTAAATGCGAAAGTATCAATGAAATACGGTCAATGTTGGCGTTTGGCTGGAGCTTTGTTATAAACCTTTTTTAACCCCCGACGCAAAAAGAGGGGTGTTATAAGTTTCACCGCTATGTGTGTGTGTCTGTCTGTCTGTCTGTCTGTCTGTCTGTCTGTGGCACCGTAGCGCCCAAACGGGTGAACCGATTTAGATGCGGTTTTTTTATTTGAAAGCAGGGTTTCTTGCGATGGTTCTTAGACATATTTCATCAAAATCGGTTCAGCCGTTTCAAGGTTATTAGCTCTTTTGTGTTAGCTACCGTTGCTATTTTAGACGTCTATGGGTATTATCTTTACTTACAAACATATGTGTGTCTTAATTTTCAAATACCCATGTGTGTAATATTAATAAGCAACATTGTGGTGTATTTGGTCTGATGCAGCCAGGATATCTAGCAGACTAATACACTCTTGGAAAAATAACAGCAGATATGTCGTGTTTTGATTCATTTTAACCTGCATTTGATTCTGCACACAATGCACTGATAGCAACAGGATGAGCTGATGCTGCAGCCAGGCTATCCAGCACATCAGTAGGTAGACTCTTGACAAAATAATAGCAGATATGTCGTGTTTGGATTCATTTCCACCAGCATTTGATTCTGCACACAATGCCTTGATGGCAACAGGATGAGCTGATGCTGCAGCCAGGCTATGCAACAGACCAGTAGGTAGACTCTTGACAAAATAATAGCAGATATGTCGTGTTTGGATTCATTTCAACCAGCATTCTATTCTAAACACAATGCACTGATGGCAACAGGATGAGCTGATGCTGCAGCCAGGCTATCCAGCACACCAGTAGGTAAACCCTTGACAAAATAATAGCAGATATGTCGTGTTTGGATGGTCGTTTTAACCAGCATTTGACTCTACATACCTACAATACACTGAAAAAATCTCATAACTGTTTACTCTATAAAACAAAATTAATGCGTTTAAAAATTCTAAAATAAAAATTAAATTAAAAATTTAAAAAACCCCCTTCGCAAAAAAGTAAAACATTTAAAAAGTTAAAAAATAACACTTTAACCATGAAATTTTACGTAACGTCGGGGTACCGTTAAAATAAGTACCTACATACCTACAAGTACTAGGATCATTTCTTACTTAAGCGGTACCCCGACGTGAAGTAAAATTTCATGGTTAAAGTGTTATTTTTAACTTTTTAAATGTTTTACTTTTTTGCGAAGGGGGTTTTTTAAATTTTTTTAATTATTTGTTTTTTTATGGTTTGTTCTTTTATATTTTTTAAAACTGTGACTTTTACTTTGTCTTCGTGTCTGTCAACGTACTAGATTTGTTTTACATAGTTTTACTTACTAAAATAATAAAGCTACTTAATAATCACCATCATTTTCCTTTAATATTTAATGAATACAAATCAATACCAGGTCTTTAGAGGGTGCACTATTTAATTTACTTTAAATAGAACTTTAACAAACAATATATTTTTCACAAGTGACAAGTATACCATCTAAAACCTTTGAACTTGACACTACTTATTTTTCTTGATTAAATGAGGTCGCATATTGCAGCAACCTTATTATTTTCTCTCAATAGAGACCCATTAGATTTAAGAGCTTCTGCAGCCTTGGTCTAGCTAATGCTTTAGTAAATGTATCAGCAAGCTGATTCTCCGTGGTCACCTTGCTAACATTCAGCTCTCCATTGGTTACCATCTCTCTTACGAAGAAGTGTCGAATCCGGATGTGCTTAGTACGTTTGTGGTACTTCGGATTCTCTGCTAACTTGATTGCAGCTTCGTTATCAACTTTTAGTATAGGCACGCCCTTCAATTCTGTCATATCTCCAATTAATCTATGGAGCCAAATTGATTCCCGAGCACCTTCACTAGCCGCTACGACTTCAGCTTCTGTAGTTGATATAGCCACGCTTGTTTGACGTTGGCTCATCCATGACACAGCACCTCCAGCATACATGCATAATACACCAGTAGTTGAACGACCTGTGTTCAAATCACCTCCATGATCAGCATCACTGTAACTTTGAAGAATACCAGTCTTTTGGATTTTCAAGACTTCTAGAAACCACACTGACTGCATATGCAATATCAGGCCTAGTTCCAACCATTAGGTAAGCCAATGCACCAACAACTTGTCTGTAATTGTTTAGCAAATTGCTTACATCACATGACTGGTTTTGACATTGCTCTTCTGTTACGATTGGTGTCATTACCGGTCTGCAATTTTCCATACCAAATCTCTTAAGCAAATTTCTTTGCATAACTACTCTGAGATATCTTGATTCCATCATCAGTCTTCTCTATTTCAATACCGAGGAAATATGACGCTGTCTTCGTGGTTATTTTAAACTTAGTTTTCATTTGTGCTATAAACTCATGAATAAGGTTCTGACTTGTTGCAGCCACCAAACCATCATCAACATATAGTGCAACTATAAGCTTTCCTCCAGACGACGTCTTCCTGATGAATAAGCAAGGATCTGAATCACTAATTTTGAATCCAATCTCCTTGAAAAAGTCCAAGATCCGCTTGTTCCAGCATCTTGGAGCCTATTTCAAACCGTAAAGGCTCTTCTTCAATAAACATACCCGACCAGAACTATCATCATAGCCTTCAGGCTGCTTCATGAAGATTTCTTCATCGAGTGTTCCATACAAAAATGCCGTAGAAACATCGAATTGCAACATCGACATGTTCTCATTAGCTGCGACAGCCAACACACTTCTCACTGTTGCCATTTTCGCCACAGGACTGAATGTTTGTTCATAGTCGATACCTTTCTTTTGACTAAAGCCCTTTATTACAAGTCTGGCTTTATATTTGTCCACTGACCCGTCAGCGTTCAGCCTTACATGGTATAGCCTTCCTGTTCTTAGGAAGTGGCACAAGGACCCAAGTCCTATTTTCTTTCAAAGAATTCATCTCACAATCCATTGCCTGTTGCCAAAGATCCTGTTCAGAGCTTTTGATAGCCTCTTTGTAACAACTTGGTTCTTGGTAACCACAGCTAGCCATATTTAAGACATAGTCCTTGAGTTTCTCAGGTGGACGAAGCAACGATCTGTCTCTAAGAACCCTTCGACCATGTTCCATAATTTCCCGTTCAGGAATTTCATTATGGACGTCATCGTTAACTTCTACTTCTTTATCTCCCCCTAACTCAAAACTTTGTTCTAAATCATCACTCCTTGCATCATCAAATACATCAAAGTCTTCAGCTTGAACGTTTTCTCTATCAACAAACCCTGTGTTTTCATCTTCTCTAGCAAAGAGCTCAGTGTCCCCGATTCTGGTACCAACACCTTCATTGCTATCATGAATTCCATCTTTGTTGATTGTTCCACTACTGCCTGAATCTTCTGCATTCTGAGCAACCTGGGGTTGACTTGCTGGATCTGACAATCCCAAAGGGATCTCTAATTCAGATATTCCTGAATCATTACCTGGACTTTCCGCACCCAAGGGTTTTTCATCAAAATTTACATCCCTTGATCTAATCAACGAGTTGCTCTGCTCATTCCACAGCCTGTATCCATCGTCATTATCATAACCGACAAGTTTACATTTCACTGCTTTCTTTTGCAACTTCTTTCTGGACTGCTTCGGTACATGCGCGTAACAAGTTGATCCAATTATTCGCAAGTGCTTTATTTGTGGCTTCTTACCAACCCAAAGCTCAAATGGTGACTTATGTTCCACTGTAGTTGGACCTGTCCTATTCAAGATATAAACAGCAGTATTCACCAACTCTGCCCACAGTGTCTGAGGTAGTTCCTCGTGTGCATGCATCATAGCTCTCGCTGATTCAACTATCGTGCGATTTTCTCTTTCACTACACCCATTTTGCTCCGGGGTGTACGGCATAACTAATCTTTGTTTTATACCCTCAGCCGCCAATACCTTCTGTATCTTCCGATTAACAAATTCTCCACCGTTATCACTCAATAACTCCTTAACTGTATGACCAGCTACCTTGGCAGACGCCAATATTTCTTTGAGCTTCTCATGTACTTCTGATTTCTCTCTCAGGAAATACACAAATCTATAACGCGTAAATTCATCTTTGAAGAGTACAAAATAGCGATACTTGGATAGTGACAAAGGGAAAGGACCACACACATCCGTGTGAATGCGTTCTCCAGGCTCATTGGCTTTTTCCCGTACACCAAACTTTAGTCTGTGTGACTTACCAAATATACAGCCTTCGCATAATTCTCCAGTTTCCTTGGTTTTAATACCTAATTCCCTCTCAATTACATTTCTAACATGCCTCTTGTTTTGATGTCCTAAGCGTTCATGATAGAGTTGCAGCAAATCTACTTTCTGTACCAAATTCACAGCAACTTTAGATGGTGGTACAATTCTACAGTTGAGCCTGTACAGACCTCCATACCTCTCTCTATTTCCAGTAACTGTGATTTTTCCATCAATCTTCATTGAACAAGTAGTGACCCGCGACTCAAAAACGCTTCCTGGATTTTTATCTTGTGTCGACAACACCGAAAACAAATTCTTACTAATCTTAGGAACGTACCAAACATCTCTCAATGTTGACTTGACAACCTTCTTGATAACTGTAGCTTCTATGCTTAGTGATCCTTGCCCAATAGCCTTAATCACGTTTCCATCAGCTGTTGTTACAGTATGATCTACATCAAAATATCTGAAATCTTGAAACAAATCGGCGCGCATCGTCACATGATTAGTAGCGCCATTGTCCACGTACCAGTTATCACTATCTCATATATTCAGATTCAGATTCAGATTCTTTTGTATTTACAGATTGTAACAACATGTTTACTCCTTTGTTGCCTTGACTAGATGCATTCCTTATAGGACAGTCTTTCTTGAGGTGTCCAAATTCTTTACATTTGTAACATCTCACTTTCTTACTAGACTCTGAAGTGACGTTATTGCCCTTTTTAGTAAATTTATTTCCTGTTTTCACCGCTAAGGCATCACAACTAGACTCACCGTCTTTTCCGTTGTTTTCAAGCGCCTTTGCATGTGCACACAACTGGCTTGTGATGTTCTCAACCGTCCGATCCTTTTTAGACATAAGCAACCAGCTCGACTTAAATGAAAAATAGCTCTGTGGTAGTGTGTCTAGTATGTTGCAGATTAATAAAACATCAGGAAGTTCCTTCAACTCCTCTTCTTTCATTAACTCCTGCCTCAACCGGAACCAGATGTTTTTCAATTTTGAGATGTGCGTCGCCATATCATCACCTTGATCTTTTCTGTAACCGAAGAACTGCAAACACAAATCATACAGACGATCTTCGCTCACGCCTTCATACAATCTATGCAGTTCGTCCCATACATCCTTTGACGTTGTGAACCTGATGACCTTATCCAATGTGTCGTCAGCAATATTGTTTGTTATCAGTAACAATGCCGTACTGTCCAATTTGTTAAAGTTTTTAACCTTGTCTTCATAAAGAGCCCAATCTGCAGCAGCTTTATCACCAGCCCCACTTGCAGGTTTTTCCGGTCTTTTTATGTTACCCAGTACCATATCTTGAAGGTTCTCCACTCCTCGTAGAAGTGCCGTCATACGATATTTCCATTGTACCCAGTTGGTACCCTCTAGTTTCGCGATCTGTATTTTAGCGAGATCCATGTCCGATTATTTCAGGAATTCTGGGCCCATAACCTAATGAATACAAATCAATACCAGGTCTTTAGAGGGTGCACTATTTAATTTACTTTAAATAGAACTTTAACAAACAATATATTTTTCACAAGTGACAAGTATACCATCTAAAACATTTGAACTTGACACTACTTATTTTTCTTGATTAAATGAGGTCGCATATTGCAGCAACCTTATTAATATCGTCAGTCATACAGTCAACAGGCTCACCAAAATTTTGGTCCTTCGGGCGAATTGGTATTTGTCTTTGAGCCGTGAGATGCGCGTAGGTAGGAAAAACGAACCAGTAGCGTCAAGAACGCTCTTAGGTTGGGTGCTACACGGTGCGATTTCCACAGTTTCTAGGCCTGTACACTTTATACATAGTTATGCCGAAACCGACTACGCATCACAAACTGACAATTCACTTGAGGCGCTGATTAAGAAACAATACGAAATAGATTCTTTAGGCATCCATAAGCATGTCACTAAGTAAAACAATGATGACGCACGTGCGGTAAGTTTAGTAGACTCTTCATCTCGGAGATTAGGTACTGGGCGCTTCGAGGTAGGTTTGCCTTGGAAAAAAGAGGCTACAAATAACGTGCCTAACAGTTACCCTCAAGCCTTATCTCGCCTTAGGTCTCTCGAAAAGCAGATGGCTAAAGATGAAACGTTTGCGTCAGAATATAAATCTTTTATAGACGGTATTATTCAAAAGGGATACGCTGAAGAATGCGAATTAAGTTCTTATCACAAAAATTATGTAAAATCTTCGACTGGTGAGTCTGTAAGGTGGTATAACTTACCACATTTTGGCGTATTCCACCCGCAGAAACGCAAGTTGAGGGTAGTGCATGATGCTGCAGCTGTTACTAGGGGTGTCAGCTTAAATAATATGCTGCTGCAGGGTCCTGACTTACTACAATCTTTATTGAGTATTTTATTTCGTTTTAGGGAGGGGCCTATTTCATTTAATGCCGACATTAGGGAAATGTTTCCACAAATAAAAATAAAAGAAGGTGATCGTGATGCACTTAGGTTTTTATCGCGTAACAACAGTACTAAAGATGCCGTAAAAGAGTATCGAATGTCATCCTTAATTTTTGGTGCGGTCTCTAGCCCTTTTATAGCCATGTTTATTAAAAATAAGAATATCAAAGATTTTGAGGGTAAGTATCCCGCAGTCACTCACGCGATGATCCATGATCATTATATGGACGATTATATCGGAAGCGAGTTTAACTTGCACAATGCCAGTCGTTTGGCTTTCGAAATAGTCACAGTCCACAAGTCGGGTGGCTTCGAGATGCGTTCCTGGGTATCAAATGTACTAGAAGCACTTGCACTAATACCCAAAGAGCTACATAGCGATTCAGGGTCCGAAATTGACTTGCCTCCTGATCGTGACGTAGGCGCATTAGGTGTAAAGTGGAATCCTTTCAATGACACTTTAGGTTTTCGAACAGGCCACAAACTTGCGGGCACACAGTCACCACTGACTGAACGTAGTTTACTATCTAGCGTAATGAGTGTTTACGATCCCTTAGGCCTGATCATGCCAGTAGTCATTCAGGGGAGGATATTGATTCAAAAGCTTTGGAGAGAAGGTGCTGACTGGGATTTACCAATTGATGGGCCTGTTGGTCTAGTAGTTAGTGACCCTGACTGCTATGCCGGAGGTCGTGGGTTCGATTCCCACCCAGGACAAATGTTTGTGTGTTGAGCACAATCATTTGTTCTGTGTCTGGGTGTAATTTATCTATAATATGTATGTATTTAGAAATATATAAGTATGTTTATCAGCTGTTTAGTACCCATAACACAAGCTCTCAAGCTTAGCTTGGGACTAAATGGCGTTGTGTGATAAGTTGTGGAATATTTATTTATTTATTATTTATTTAATTCCAGCAAAATACGAGTCTGAATGCAAGTCCTGGTTTGAACAACTCGCATCAGCAGCCAGTCTACGTATACCACGGTGGTACGTGGGCAGATCGGACCAGTGTGACATCCAACTTCATGTCATTGCTGATGCGAATGGAACAAGCATATGCTTGCGTTGCGTATTGGCGCTTCACTTTCACCGATGGCTCAGTCAGCCTTGCTTTAATTGGCAGCAAAGCGCGTGTTGCCCCCCTGAAGCCGATTTCCATTCCACGTATCGAATTAAAAGGTGTCTTATTGCGACGCGTTTTGCACAAAGTATTTTGGGTGCACATCGGTTACAACCTTCTTCCGTATTTTACTGGACTGGCTCAACAACAGTTTTAAAATGGATCCGCAGCGATGCGCGTACTTTTAAAGCGTTTGTTGCTCACAAGTTAGGCGAAATTTTGGAATTTACTAATCCATCAAATTGGAGATGGGTTCCTAGCAAACTTAATATTGCTGACGACGCTACAAAGCCAAAATATTTAGACTTCACTTCATCACACAGATGGTTCACCGGGCCTTTGTTCTTGCTCAGCCAATGTAAAGAATGGCCAAGCGAACCAGACTGCTCTACCTACGAAGCTTCACAAATATCTGAGCTAAAACCAGAATTTGTGGGGTTTCTAACGGACACTCCATTATTTGGCATTTCACCACCGGTACCAGATCCAACTCGTTTTAGCAAATGACTACGATTATTACGGGCATCTGCTCGCGTTGTCCAGGCCGTTAGAATATTTATGTCTAATTCTCGTTCACCACGTTTACTTGCCAGGGTTGCTAACGATGCTACGTCTCCCTCGCAACTTTTAACCGCAGACATCTTACGTGCAGAGAAGATTCTATTCCTGAAAATTCAAATAGACAGCTTTGCAGAAGAACTGAGGATGCTGAGAGCCTCACATTCTATGCCGAAAAGTAGCAGTATAGCCGCGCTTGCCCCGATTCTTGACGAGGATGGTTTAATAAGATTAGACTCACGCATAAAATCTGTGCCTGAGGTAAGAGAGAGTGTGAAGTCAGCGATCATTTTGGATGGTCGTCATCGAATCGTACGTCTTATTATCATGCACAAACACTGCGAAGCAGGCCATAGTGACCACGAGATGGTGCTTAACGAAATGCGACAACAATTTTGGATTTTAAGATCACGAGCTACTATTCGCAGCGTTGTCAAGGAATGTTTACCTTGCAGAACACAGAAGGGCCGCCTTTTGACACCAACTACAGGGAATTTACCACTAGAACGCCTCGACCATCACAAACGACCCTTTACGCATGTGGGCCTAGATTACTTTGGCCCCGTAGAAGTGACAGTGGGTCGACGACGGGAGAAAAGGTACGTGGCTCTATACACCTGCCTAGTCACGAGGGCCATACACCTGGAGATAGCCACATCACTGTCGTCAGATTCAGCGATCATAAGCCTCAGACGTTTGATAGCTCGCCGAGGTACTCCGTCAACGATATTTTCCAATAATGGAACCAACTTCATCGGCGCGAATCGTGAACTGGCATCGCTCTACAATGAAGACGTTGAGAACTTTGCGACTAACCGCAAAATATCATGGCGGTTCATACCGCCCGTCTCTCCTTTTATGGGAGGAGCGTGGGAACGGTTGGTGCGGTCAGTAAAAACAGCTCTACGCGCTGCATTGAAGGATAGAGCTCCGCGAGCGGAAGTTTTTAACACGTTGCTTATCGAGGCTGAGTCAATAGTTAATTCCAGACCTCTCATATAGGTTACAAACTCACCAGACGCTCCAGAAGCTTTAACGCCCTTTCATTTTATCATCGGCTCTTCATCGGTGGCTCCGTGGCCTGTCAAGCTCTCAGACCAAGACCTGAACCCAAGACGCAGAAGTGATAGGAGGCACGTTCTCAGGCTGGCGGATCATTTTTGGAAAAGATGGCTCACAGAATACCTGCCAACGTTGATTCCACGCGGACGAATCCAGAAAAACATTAATGTTAGCGAAGGCGACGTAGTCTTGATCGCGGACAACTCCTTGCCAAGGGGTCTTTGGCTTCTTGGCAGGGTAGTCAAAACTTTTAGAGGACCTGACGGGCTGGTGCGTGTCGCAGACGTGGCCACTAAGGGAGGCACCTTGCGCTGACTAGTCCGTAAGCTCCTACCACTAGTAGCCGAACCCCAGCCAGCTGCCACCAGGGTTTAGTAATCCACTAGGGGCCCGGAATGTTGGCGACTGGCTGGAGCTTTGTTATTTATAAACCTTTTTTAATTATTTGTTTTTATATGGTTTGTTCTTTTATAATTTTTAAAACTGTGACTTTTACTTTGTCTTGGTGTCTGTCAACGTAGGTACTAGATTTGTTTTACATAGTTTTACTTACTAAAATAATAAAGCTACTTAATAATCACCATCATTTTCCTTTAATATCGTCAGTCATACAGTCCACACGCTCACCAACAGTCAATACAATAATAAAACCTCATTTTCTTAAAAGTGCAGTGTTTTAAAGGTTTACAGTGTTTATATTTCTCTGAAATAACCTGGATTTATGAGGAATAAATCGTTTAAATTCAATCGATTAATTGATGTATTTTCTATTAATGTTTTTTAAAAAAATCCTCATAAGTATGTTTTATAAATGTCTTTAAACGCGATTTTACGTATATAGGTAGTTAGAATAATGATAAAGGGATCAAAACATATTGCATCATGATTAATTTTCAGGGTTTTCTAGTGATCGTTTCGGGAAGTGTGTGATTATAACTAACTATACAATTATTTGCGATACAGGTAACCCTCCTTCTAAACTTTATTGAAAAAAAAATATTTTTACTAGGTATACCTATACATTACAAATGTTTTTTTTTAAAGAAATCAATATTGCTAACTAGATACCGATGTTAGTATGTAATAAGGCAGTTTGAAATGTATTGCATACTAAATATTAGTATCGATTAATTGTGTCGCATTTCACATCCCTATTTTTGCCGTAACTATGGTCCTTTAACATTGTCAAAGTCACTTAGGTGTTATCCACTTAGGTTTTAGAAAAAATAAAACTGCTTAGGTCCCTAATTATCAAGGTAGGTACTCAAAATTGCTGAATGTTTATGATATCGGATTTCAGGTTCTTAAAAATCACTCAGACTTATGAAAAATCATACTAATATTCGTTTTTATGAATTCAATAATAACCACAAAATCTGAACCTTTTTTGAAATATGTCAATTCTGCAGCTAGTCCTTTGAAAATAAGATCCTATAGGAGTTAACTTTTCTAATTTTCCGATGTTCTTGGCTTCAGGGCCAACAATGTATGGACAGAGAGCAATCTCCTTTACGTTTTTCCTACTTAATCTGTTGGGATTAATGTTTGGTATTATGTATCTCGACCGATGCATTATTAGCGACAGTTTTGAATGACTTTTTGGTACAAGTAGGGTTAAAATATTCGGCATGGAGTTTCTGATATATTGTGGAACGGTGAATTACTTTGGTTTATATTTCGTTTTTTATGAGCAAACGGTACTTAAAGTCAACGTGAATACTTTTGCTTACTATGGTAAAATATTTGTGTCACGCACGCATGATGCACTTGCACTGTCAAAAGTTAGGTCAAGGTTAAAGTTCACTGTAGAATTACTTTCCAACCACTCAAACGAACGAGTTTTGTCTTTTTTACTGAAAATAGTTTAAATTTAAAACTGATGTAGGTACTACGTATAGAAACTAGAGCATTATTATATTATCGTGCATTTCACCCATAGGAGTCTCTGATTTTTACACATTTATTTTCAACTAGGTTTTGCCCGCGGCCTCGCCCGCGTGGATGTCGAACTTCCGTCCCCTATGTTTTCTCTTTAAGGGTTGAATTTCCAAAAATCGTTTTTTGTGGATACTTACTCTTCACGAAGAACACCCCTTTAAGTTTCATGTCTCTAATACCAGCGAGCGGTTCGGGCTGTGCGTTGACATATAAACGTAATAATTTTAGCATAATACTTCCGGATAAACTACTTTCAAAGTTGATCCTTCCGGTATGTATGCATAAAGATTTCTGGAACTACTGACCCGGGAAATAGCGCCGTATAACTGACCATGTGTAAAAAAACTGAGACTAAGATCAACCTGCCCAGGCGTATTGATTAGGTACAACCGTACCAAGTTTGGTTTAAATCCCTATAATAGTTTTTGAAATATGCGTGCACTTATAGACAGACTGACAAAACATTTACTGATTGCATTTTTGGCATCAGTATCGATCACCAATCATCCTCAAATATTAATTTTAAATATATTATATTCAATGTACATGATTATCTTCGTAGTGTGTGATAGTCCATTGAGTTGTATGGCGAGCGATATTGTATCTTAAGATAAAATATTATAATATCCTAGCCGTGTGCAGCGCCCCTTGGTGAACTCCACTGCGGGTGACGTAACCTACGACAAACTTATTATTTGCTGTTGGTACAATAGTCGGGTCTAGGAATCGAACCGCAAAATTAAGTTTGTTTTTTATTGTATATACTTTTCCGGGATAAAAAGTACCCAGTGCTGTGCCCCGGATATTAAAGAATATCTAAGTATACCAAGTTTCATCGTAATCGAACCGGTAGTTTTTGTGTGATACCTGAACATACAGACAGACAGACAGACAAAACATTTTTTAATCATATTTTTGGCCGTAAAATAAGGTACGGAATATCTTCTGAGTATAACTACGAATTTTTTGTGCCATACCTAATCCTTGACGCTTTAGGTAGGGATTCGTATCGAAAAATACCTAATATAATATTTATGCCTCACCTCTAGAAACTACGGAACCCTACACTGAGCGTGGCCCGACACGCTCTTGGCCGGTTTTTTTTAGGGTTTTAGTTAATGGCAAAATCGTTTCGCGACACATTGCATAACATCTGTGGGTTCCTTAGATTAGTTACTCTGTGTGTGCGACGTGCGTCTAATCCCTACGGATTCATTTTTTTCTGTATTGACAGAGGTAAGAAATACTCTGTACCTATGTACAAACATACGAATGAAACATATGAAATTATTTTTGGTTCAATAGTAAGCTTTTTAAAATTGTTATAATACTAGCTTCTGCCCGCGACTTCGTACGCGGATCCTGTTGCTTATGCCAGCGACAACGGGGTCGTCAAAACCGAAGATCTGAAACGTCTGATGTCGAATTCTAAAATCCCGAGGACGGGAAAACAATGAGATGCGCGAGACGATTCAAGACGTTCCAGATTTTTTATTTTTGTTGGTCAGCAGGAAATGCCATCAGACTTAGGAGCTTCTATGTTCTATGTTCCAAAATAAATTATAGCCTATATGTTGCGTGATGTTCACGATCAGCGGCCAGTCGCGCATCTTCTTCCCCCACTTATCTCTAGAGTCGATGCGTATATACGCTGAAAACTCAAGCGTCATGCTCTTTTCGTGAACGTCTCCAACTCGCGAGACAGTGCATGATGTTTACGATCAGCGGTCAGTCGCGCACATATTCTTCACTGACTAGAGACCTGGATGTAGATGCGTAAATACGCTTAGAATGCAGGCGTGCTTCGCGATCCGAAGAAGTTTCCACGGAGCGAGTTGCAGCCTCATGTTCTCGAAGTCTCTCCTAACGCTCTTCAGTAGATTGTTGGGATCTTATGATCTTTAATCATTTAGCACCTTTGGAACATTGGGAATGATTTGACCTCTTTCTAGGCATGGTTATAGTTTTACTGTGAAGATACCTGATCAATTAAAATCTAAGTGGCTGCTCCCCTGCTTACCGGGTAGACTACCGTGTCACGAAGATAAATCGAAAAGGAAATTAAACACTTAAATAACATAAGCCCGAAGGCATACGATAAAAAAATGGGAGTTTTAGCCAGTAGAGTCTAATTTTCAACGATATACCATCGTCATCGAAAATCAGTGAACTGTTCCCGCCTTCACCGCGTAGTACCTCCTACTTATGTTATTTTATAATTATGCAATGAAATTAGTGATAGGTAGCTTTCATTTCTATATCAAATGTTTCTGATCTTTGATTTTTATAAGTCAACAGGAAATGCCTATCAGACCGAACAACTTTTGCTAAGACGTCATTCCTATATATGTTATAGTGTAGCTGGGCTCTTGAAGTTCCACATCAGGTGTTCCGGATCTTCAGATTTATTCTCTCAGCAGAAAATGCTCATCACGTGGAACAATTTTTGCTATGGTACAATTGTTATATCTCCTATAGTTTAGCTGGTCTGTTGCGGTTCCTCATCAGGTGTTCCGGATCTTCAAATTTATTCTCTCACCAAAAAATGCTCATCACGTGGAACAATTTTTGCTACGGTACTATTTTTGTATCTCCTATAGTTTAGCTGGTCTGTTGCGGTTCTGCATCAGGTGTTCAAGTTTCCAAGATAAATTATAGCCTATGTATTGCCCAGACTTAATATCTATACAACAAAAAAAAACATTCAAATCCGTCCAGTAGTTCCGAAGATTAGCGTGTACAAACAAACAGACAAACAGACAGACTTTTTTTTTGGATTCGTGCTCTATTACTGTTTTTAAACCCCCCTCAATTATTTTTTTTTAAATATATTCAATGTACAGACACAGTTTTTTTACAATCTTATTACATGTATATAGATCTCATGGTTTCATATCGGACAGTTTGAATTTTGTTATAGGTACTTGCAAGCAAATAAATCAAGCCACTTCTCTTTTCAACCGACTTCAAAAAAAGGAGGAGGTTCTCTATTCGAAGGTATGTTTTTTTTGTGTGTTTGTTATGCGATTACTCCGCCATTAATGGACCGATTTTTATTTTTTTTAATTTCATAGGGTTTACTACCAGGTTGGTCCCATTAGTATCAAACCTCAGATCTGATGAGGGATCCTCGAGGGATTGAGGAAACTCCTCAAACAATGTAGGTACACATGTACCGATTTTTAATTTTTTGGTAAATAATCAAGCATTTTAATTTAGCAAGTATCATTTGGTGGAGAAAAACTGATGAAGAAGACAGGCGACGGAACTCTTCAACGCATAACAGCAAATTACTCACCATTGCTACAGTCACATGTCTGTGCATGGTTTATGTATTTCCATAACATAACATTACGCCTGTCTATTTTAAAATGGGCCCGGCAGAGGTGTACTGATTAATAATAATAATAATACGGCCCGCATCGTGAGGAGGTTCCTGTCTCTGGAGCCCTAACCACCGGTAGCTTGGACCCTGCTCCCGCCATCGGTGGTTCACTATTTTTTATATTTTTAAATGTTTTTATATTATTTATATCAATATTTAAAAATGTAATTTATATGTATGTACAAATAATAAATGATAATAATAATGTTTATTTATCACCAAACATAGATACAGCAAAAGAAAACCATTATACATAGCAGCTTAACTCTAGAGGGCATAAATCTATGAGCAGACAATGTGAACCCTGCCTCTTACACTAGGAACATCTGTATTGTAAGACACAGTGATTCGGCCATAACATATTTTTTTGAAGATTAAAGCGACAAGTAAGGCGTGACATCAGGGGGCTAAGTATACAACATAATTATATTAGAAAGAAGGAATTTGTGTGTGTTTGTGTGTGTGTGTGTTGAGGTGTGGGTGAGTGTGTGTGTGTGAGTTAATGTATGTGGGTGTATTTGAGTACGTTTTACACAATAAAAATTAATAAAGACTTAGTATTTGAGTAGTCCTGTTGTAGAAGCCAGTTCGTGACCGTCACCAACTTAAACCTAAACGTTTAAGTTGGTGACGGTTTAAATCTAGTATGTTGAGAGTTTTGTGGATTGCCTTGTAAATGTGTGAACTTAGGATATAGTACTGGTGTTTGACGAAAGAGGCCTTGTGTTGAACACCTGGGGGGAAGTTAGTGCGTTTATTTGGGTTAGATTTGGGCAGCGTAGCATGCTTTCTGAGAACGGTTTGGAGCACATACATTTGGCGGACCGTAAGCACCTTGCTATCAGCATGGAGTTGGGTTGTTGGGTATCTATAAGGTTTTTTCAACATTACCTTCAGAACTGCACGTTGCGCTCGTTCTGCCCTAAGAAATCTAGTTTCTAGTTTAGTTTGTAATGTTTAGAAAGAACTTCTTTTGCAATTGTTAACCGATTTCAATGATTCTTTCCGAAACTGGACTTATTTTTCACCTGTTAGTGTTTTTTAAGAAGTCGGGCGTTTTTTTTTTTTTTTTTTGTAAAAAACTTTTTCACACTTGCGTACAATCACAGGCTTATCTCGTTTAAGAAGAGTTTCGAGTTTTAGTTTTGTTAGGAAGCAAATTAATTGATTTGTATAAAAACATTCCTCAATAGTTAAAACACAAAAAAAAAACAACACATACAAAACAACATCACAGAGCCAAAAACATCAACACTACTGGTGAAATGTGAGAGTGTGCTTTGTACATATCTGCCTAACTCTTCGGAGATTTCAGGCGTGATGATATGCTATGCATTAGTTAAAATCCCAAAGATATCGAATGGTTAAATAATACTAATCTTATTAGCAATAAAGTATGGAAGCGTACATAACATATCAGAATGCGCGCGAGACGGTCAGTGGTCAAGGTCGCGCCGCTGTCTGCATGGCAAGTGACTGATTTCGTACGTGTGTGTATGTCACTGAATAATTAGCAAAAATAGAAACCTCACTGGGCTAATAAAGCTTCTTCATTCAATTCATAACCTCTGCCTAGCCTTATTTTTGCTGATTTTCCATATCTCTCTTAACTTCGTTTCACATGAATTGCACATGACGCATACCTATTTTAAATCTTTGGCTAGGAGTGGGAAACATAGGTCAATAAAAAAATATTTCGTCGTCTTCGATTCCTGTTAGTATTTCAACATATTACGTGTACCTCTATGCATAAACAATAAAATTGAATTTGGACAATGTCTGCACATTAGAAAATATTTTCCAAATTATATTTTTTTGGTTTGTTCTAAAAAACTGCAGCACAAAACTGCACGCAGTTTTTATTTTCATTGATATATTGTTTCAGGAATCATAAAAATATAGGTACTGCTCTATTATTTGTAGGCATATACGTCTAAACTGTATACCATTGCCTACAAACAGTAGAGCAAAACCTATATTAACAACTGAGTCAATAAGGGGCAATCTGAATCCATATAAAATACAGGGAAACTGTTTTAAGGACATAATCAAAATTTTGGTCAAGCATGGTCACGAAACTGAATTTTCGATTCGGTCATTTCATTAGGTATATAGAAAGTAAAACGCAGAAGTCAGTCTTTAATCAAATCGGTCGGTGCAAAACCCACATAAGCACGAACGAAGTTCCTAACTTCCTACTAAGCTAGTTAGATAAATGAAGTTTATTTATTTCATATTATAGTATTTCCAACAAAGAAATTAATTATCTTATAATAATGCTACTTAATATATTTACAAATATCTCTAGTGACAAGCATCTTTAGCTTAATTGGAGGGGTTAACAAGACTACTGTAGAGTAGTGTGCAACCCACATTGCTGGTATTTATTATTTGTAAGAAAAAATAAAAAATACAGGACAAAGGTACATCGTCTTGCATACCTACTTTTGAACATAGAACTAAGTGAATCCTCAATTAAAAATGAACAAAACGTAGAAAAGATTATTTTATTGGTTTCTATTTTTTTTTTGGAAACTAAGTAAATACCATATACAACATACTTTCAATAAAGATTTGTATTTACCAAAAAGATTGTAACTGATTAAAAATTGCCCATGATTTAAATAGGGTCATAATTGTAAGGTTCTCTGTAGTCGATTATCTATAGGATACCTCGATGAGGTACTTAATAAAAATTCAGAAAATTTCCTGTTCAAAAATTACAAAACCATTTTAATTTTTATGTTTTTTTTTATACAGGAGTTCGTGGAAGGTCGCACTGGTCGATCTCAACCTCAAGTAAGCTATGGTTGCCGTAGTTGATCCGTGGAACTACTCATTAAAGCCTGGAAGCGTGGTCCTGGGTCTTTGGCAGTGTTAAAGGAATCAGAAGCTCTAAATTCTGAGAACCACTCTTTTTCCTGCCTGTTGCTTAGTAGCTGACTTGAGGACATTATACAGACAGTGTAAAATAAAGGTATTTTTATCTGTACCCGGTTAGCTAATCCAGCATGATTGGGAAAAAACAGGCGAATAATTTTCACCATAATTTTATAAATAAAAAAGGGATATGACTGCAATTGAACTTTAATTACTATGTAAATCACGTCATTAAAACACAACAAATAATATAAAACGCGTACAAAATTATGGCAGTGAGCATCAAGTAATAATGAGCGACAAGAAGTTAGCGCGGCTTGTACTCCGCACCACCTCACATCGTCATGTTAACCGTTATGTTCATTACTTAAACGTTATCGGAGTCCCAAGTCGTGGTAGCTGATGAACAATCAATTAATTCATATCAATTAGTCATTCATCTGCGCAGTATCGTTGTTAGCTTATCTCCTTTCGTTTTTAGGGATAGAAGATCCTTCTGGGTGGAAGCCGGTCTCGTCAGCGAAGTATTTGATTTCCTCTTGTGTGCCATCTGGTCTAGGGTAGCTGAAGGAGCCGCGGACGACAACGACTTTGTGGGGCTTGTTCTCATCATCCAAAGCTTCCTTTACTTCACCAACTTCTTGGCGATTAGAGCCGTCAGAGTTTTCGTACCTGTTGATGTCACGCAAATCAATAACACGTAATAAATAAAAATCAGATTTATTGATTAGGGAGGTAACTAAAGTCAATTGTAAAGCAAGAAATAAAACAATATATTACCCGAAATTGTATGAACCCTCGGGAGACTGTTGGAAGTCGCTTCGGACGATCGCGATGGCAGCGTCCTCAACGGGAAGGGCCAAGGCGACAGCCACGAGGGCGAGAGCAACAAGGATCGTCTGAAAATCAAACAACAGTTACTTTACTTGAAACTTTACAAATAGGCAATGTGGAAATGGGTAATGTGGAGAAAACGCATTAAAAAGGTTTAGGTAAATAAAGGATTATGCATAGACGATCTCCAACATTTCGCCTATGACTTTTAAGTCCCACGTAGTCAGGGGTCGAGCATTTTGGAATCGGCCGCACAAATCTAGGCCCCACGCTCCATAGACCTGTTACCAAGGAACTCCAGATGGCAAAATCACATAATCACTTTACCCAATCTGGGAATCGCACCCAGAAACTCATGCTTGGCCATACTTTAACTCTTCCATAATTCGATTATAACTATGTGTAACTCTTATGAACTAGTTTGTTTCTAGTTGTATGGCTTTCCATTGGAAGGTGTGATAAGTAGAGTTTCTCCTCGGGAGCAAAAGTTTTTTAAGTCTCCGGGATTCTCTAGATAAGACACTGGTTAACTCTCTCGTTGCACAATCTACTATAAACACAACATATGCATGTAGGGGTAAAGTTTCAAATCATATTATCACTTTTGCAGAAAATCTGGCTGCAACATCCAGTCATATGAACCAGATAAACACACTGCCTTGGGCACTTCGGTTTAAAGATATTAATTTCTCAAAAAAAGAAAATTACACTTCACTTACATATTGAGAAAGTACAGTTTTATTATATAAAAGTACCTAATTGAAAATCTCTGTGACCAAAGAAAATAAAAGAAGCAAAAATTAAAATGTTAAGGATGCGGTGTTAGTATTTATATTTAACGTATACTTCTAGGCTTTTTCGCTTAAACTTCAAATCAGGAGGAAGTAGCTCAAAATGAGCGTCAAATTACCCAATCTTTACATAATTCCTAACGAGTAAAATAAAATTAAAGCTTGCAGTATGACAAATAAAACATTAAAAGATTTAAAATGTGGTAATGAGAATTTATCTACGTACCGATTTCATTTTGAAAAGTTTGATTTGCTTCGGTGCCTGGTGAGCGACTGATGCTGAATGCAGCTGCGCCATAATCTTTTATACATTTCTCTTGCATCTAACGTAATGTCAAATGACTGCAAACATTGATGTCGATATTCCGGATTAGGTCATCAATTTTCACAGGTATACTGGTTTATACACACACACTTGCTCTATGGGTAAGTGTACTTGAATACTTTATATTAGTGTGCACCTTATACGCGTCACGCCTAGGAAACATGACGATTATTAATTCTATATTGTTCAATTAACAAGCAGTGGTGACATTTGAAAAATCTAACATTTGTGCTGCATGCCGTTCGTTCTAATAAATTCGGTAAGTCTAGTTTATTTTAGAAAACGGATTTATCAGCCCAAGAAAGGTTATGTAGGTTTTTCTTGTCAGGAACTTTATGGATCAAGGACTTAAAATGAAATCGAGAAGTAGGCAGTATATTGGCGTAAAACGGTGGTCCAAGTTCGTTATTTTTGACTTCGAGTTACAGCACTATCGACATAATCCAGAGTTACACATGTAAGCGGGCACGCATCTGCACGCGTAGCATAAACACCGTAGTTTAGAGTGCCTAGTGCGAGTTTGTTTTACGTTAACGCGATTCATGACGTTCGGCGCTCCGATTGGCCCGCTCCAAGCTTTTAACCAATCAGAGAGCCAAACGCGGTGAACGTTTCGATCGCGTTAGCGTAAAAACAACTCGCACTTAGGGCACAGAAACGGATTTTGTCTACAGAAGAATCGTCAAATTGACTTGTTTGTTTTGAGAGCGACAATGTCAAGAATGAAAAAAGAAGAAAAGTGTAGATTCTTCAATCGACAGTAGTCTACAATATCGAATATTATTTCTTCTATATAATCGGCAGCTTTTTTTCTACCATCCTGTCACTTGTGGATGGTTCGGTCGACATACCCGTCAGATGACTGTAATATTTAAAATTATTAGAGGGATTATCGATGATCCTGGTACAATTAAATCTGCAATCTATTTGTACCAGACCATTACTGTCGTGGCAGAAAACACCGGTCACTGTTGTTTGACTAGCCTGTTGGTCTAGTAGTTAGTGGCCCTGACTGTCGTGGGTTCGATTCAAACCCAGGACAAATGTTTGTGTGATGAGCACGATCATTTGTTCCGTCTCTGGGTGTTATTTATCTATAATATGTATGTATTAAGAAATATGTAAGTTGCAGCTGTTTAGTACCCATAACACAAGCTCTGCTTAGCTTGGGACTAGATGGCGTTGTGTGAAAGTTGTGGAATGTTTATTTATTTATTTATGTAGCCGTACTTTGCACACTCCAAGTCACCTATTCCTCGGACAGTAGCCGCAATTAACGCTCTCCTGGAATCAAACACACACAAGTCTTGATATGTTTGCGGATGAATGGAAGGTGATACTATTAGATTATTTGATTTTTCTTAAGAAGAAGGCATGACTGGGTTAAAAAATAAGATGTTAAATAGTGTAATTGGCTTCGGCCGATCTATTTAAAATAAATAAATAAAAATACCGGTTTCAACGGTAATCTACGCGTGCTCGAGTCTGGAGGGATTTATTTATTTAGTTTTTGTAAGCATATTTTCTTCTGTGCATGAGTGGAGTTGTCGTTAGTCATTATACAACGCGCTTTTTAATCTCCCATAACTCTTACAGTGTATGTGTTGCAAAAAAGCATAACTTAGAAGGTATAATCAATCATGGCATCTAAGTTTCATTGATAAACACGAGTAATTCATTTTCATTCGAAAACCAGCCATTCATATTTGAAACTAAGAAAATACGACGTTGTCATATTTTACTTAGGTACGAGTGTTTTGCATTAATTATCGTGACTTTGTCGAAGTATTTTGTGTAAAATGAAGACAAAAAAAGTATAATTGAAAAATAATTAAAATGCCAGTTGATTCTTCAAAATGGTCTTATTCATATCCTAGAATAATAGGATATAAAGAAAACACCTTGTACAGACGCCAGCACATCAAGCTACCCCAAACTGTCAAATTATACTAAACGAAAATGAACCTTATTCTGTTTACCATATAGTTGAAAAGTGTTTAGTACCAAATTACCTAATTCGAATTTCATATTTAATTTATTAATTTTTACAATTTAAAAATAATATGAATTTTAGGTATATTTTTTTTAGGTCATTGATTTTTCTTGTATAAACATTGTTCTTATTAATACTGAAATTAAAAAGTATATAGAAGTATACTTTATAATGGATACCAGCATACATACATACGCAATCAGTAATACAACAAAATTTGAAGGTGACAGAAGGATCACACGAGCATGCTACACAGTTTCAACACGTGTGTAAATTTAAGTATTACACAAACCACACAGCACACACATAGCCATTTAGTTACCTACACACACACATAACATAACAAAACATGACGCTTGTAATCCCCGAAGGGTTAGGCAGAGGTTAGGCAGATTTCACCAGTTATGTTTAAGCCCCATCATCGGGCACTCATCTATACTCTTAACTGCTACTGAGAAATAATTAGCTGATCCGGAAACCGAACCCAAGACCTCCTGCTCATCAGAAGTGTCTCCGCTCTAGTCTCCAACTAAGAAATTCTAGATAGTACCTATTTATTATTTCTATATTGTAGGTATACCTACAAAACGTGACACGTAATTCTTATGAACACCAAATTCGTTTAAACTTTGATCTTTAGATGTGGGTAGGTACGTCCGTACAATATGCCTACAATATTCGTCAGGGCCAAGGAAGATTCTATAATGAAACGTGATGATATAAAATATTTTGTCGTTATTACCTAATGCTATTCCTATTATTAGCAGCTCGAGACCTGTTTGGTAGGTAGACTACCACTATGTGTGCAGTTCCCGTAGAATTTTTAGATTGTTGTTGTTGTTTTGATCTGAATATAAATTTAGGGTGCAATTTTGCCAATAACAGAAAATATGTCAGAAAATAATGTTAGTTCGAAAAAAAAAATACAAACACGGAAATGCGAAGCAAAGTTATAATTTTCTTTTAAACGTAAAAAGTTTAGTTAAACGAGGTTCTACCTGTACCAACTTATATATTAATACGCTAATGTAATAAGGTCGAATTTCGACCACTGTGCGAACACTAGTTAAAGAAAATGTGTGTCTCACGGCTGCGCCATGGAATAATCGTGCGACTGTTTCGTAGCGGATTATCAGTTTTAGTAGAGAATGAAGTTCCAGTGAACACTAGCTACTGTACGATTTGCAAAACGTCTGAGGAATTCGCAAACGTGTAAATTTATGTTATTTTTACCTGTGGGAATAAAGAAGGAAAACTAGACGTTATTAGGTAAAACAAAAAGCTTGGACACTGGTCTCTTGTAAATAAATCCTTCACATTTACAAGAGGCATCGCGGTTCACACTAATAATTTTATTATAATTATGTATTTGTCAGATAAAATAATTATTACTGTCGATGTCGGTGGTCGATCATCTTTTTTTATCAGTCCTCACCATAGGTTTTGTGTGTGAACATTTATAACTACTAGTGATCGCGCTTTGGTCGAAATCCGACCGTATTTTTATGGAGATTTAAAAACCGTAGAGAGGACATGCTAGGAAATCTTTAATCCCATGTCTCAGTAACGCCATCTAAAATAATATAGCAATACCAAAGCGGTAGTGGAGCTTACTTAACTAGACTTATCGACTTGTGTCCCCACAACCCCTACTTTCCCCTACTCTCCCTACCCCACTACTCCTTTTCCCCTACTTTCTTTCCACGTTTCTCTGTCAAGGGCTCTTTGGGACCAGTCCTTATCGAAGGGGTCCAGCTCGTCCCGCCATCTTCGCCTGGGCCAGTCGCGATGTCGTTTGCCCTGTAAGGGAACCTATGGGGTCGTGCATTTGGCCAGAGATAGTGGATGCATGTACACACTGAGTGTACCGTGCATGTGTGTGAATAGTGTCGCAGTCTAATCTTAACATAGCAAACGAATAAAGCAAAGGCAAAAATAAATTAATAATACAAATAAGAAACAAAAGACGACCCGAGAGGTTTCCAGCGAATTAATTTACAAAAGGTCAAACATTAAAAAAAAAAGCTTGAGTCTAGCAACGTATTATTAGTCTGAAAATAAAAACAGGTGTAAATACACTAAAACTTGTCCTGCGGTATGCATGGCACGAATAAAAGTGATGTGCTCTTAACCTTTCCAGAGGTCGGTTCCATATTTTATATCGTGAAATTATAATTCAAGGTCGGTATGTTTTTTACAAGACAGGTAGGTAGGAGGATGTGTATATTGCGGCTGTTTTATTAACTACTAATTAAACGACAAGGCCTTCATGTGTCATCAGCAATATATTTGGTACCCACGTAATAGACATAATGTGATACTGTTTCATAGTAACATACTTCAACTCAGAGCAGTTTTCTCATTATTATAGTTACTGACAGAAAGTAGGTCTGTAGGTACCTAATGCTTCGGATTTATTAATTTCTACCTACTTTCATCGCTTAGCACATAAGAATGTGCTAAGCGATGAAAGTAGGTAGAAATTAATAAATCCTAAACCTAATCATACTTAGTAAGCAATAAGGGCATACCTAAGAAGGTATGCCCTTATTGCTTACTAAGTATGATTAGGTACACAGTAGGGACTGAATTATTGAGATACCTATATAGGTACCTACACAGAGCCAGCACATCCAGCTACCCCAATGTGTCAACATTTTTCGATAGTTTCTCAAGTTTATAACAAACGTAATTTAGGTTCATGTTCAGTTGGGAATATTTGATAGTTTTGATTATCGGACTACCAACCGTCGATGAATAATATTATCGGTGAAACGTTTCATCGGCCAATTATTTTTTCGTTCAACTAACCGTCGGAGTAGAGTGTTATCGGAAAACCGTCCTTTCGGTGAGCGGTATTTCGGAATACCATACGTAGCTCATAGGGGGGTCTGTACATTTGTACAATCTGTCTTAATTCAGTTTGTAAATTATAATAACAGTACCAATAAACAGACGCCTGCACATAATTACACCAAACCGCCTAATTTTCCATGCACCTTATTCTGTTTAAAATAAAGTTAAAAACTATCAGAGCCATTTGACACATTGGAGTAACTTGATGTGCAGGCTTATGTACAACGTTTAATTTTAGTTAGGTTTAAGTAATATTTCGTAAAGTTCGATTCTTGAGATTTTTAATCAACTATGTGTTCTAAGACACTCGTTGTTTCAAAAGCTATCGTACAGCGTAGACACGTGCCACGCTGAAAGCTGCTTAAAGACCATAGTTTTGAAACAAACTTGGTTTAGAAGATTCACTTAGTTTCCCAAATGCTGCCCAATTCAACTACGTGTGTATCAATTTTATTTCCTTTGTCAAAGTAATGTCTAACAATCCCCAGAAAGACTCTTACACTAACTTAAAGGCACCATTAAACCTATTGAACAGTTTCTAGTACTCATTTCAATCACTAAACTTAGTTCTTAACAAATTATGCCAATGTAATAAAAACTTAACATTTATGTACAATGTAAACACGCCTTTGTAAAGGTAGTCAGGTTTTGACGATCACTCGAAGAGAAGGATTAGTGAGAACTGGTTATTTGTCAAAAGAGGTGTTAGTTAATAAAAAGATTATTGCCATAGGTAGGTATCTACCGAAGCTTCTTTATTGAATAATAGTGGCAGAAATCCGAAACTGCGTTATGGATTAGATAGGTAGATAACATTATAAATAAATTTTTGGTGTTAAATAAATTTATTTATTTACTTATTTATTTAGTACATGGAGGACTTACAACTAATAAAAACAAACAAAACAAAAACAAAGAAACTATAGTCGCCGCCACCGCCCACCTCTCATGCATGAGGTGACTTTTTCAATTCTTAGGTACTTTCTTAATTTATCTTAGACATCATTGACATCGGTGAAGGAAAATATCGTGAGGAAACCTGGACTCATAGTTAATATAAGTTTGAAATCGCAATCCGCCTTGAGCAAGCGTGGTGATCAATGCTCGAGCCTCCTCTGTATGAGTAGAGGCCTTTGCCCTGCAGTGGGATAGTAACAGGCTGGTATTATTATAGTCACCAGAAAGCAATTCAAATTCTAGAAAATATGCCGAAAACAATCTGTTATATTTTATTGATTATATTTTATTGTTAGGGTGGCAACGGGGCCGTATTATTAAAATTTGTTCGTATTCATACGTCGAGTAACCTGTGAAATTTTGCCCCATGCATGACTAAAAAATCACTCTGTATACCCAAGATCCCAGAGCCGCCTGGCCGCTATATCTCACTTATTTACTAACCAACGACATGTGTATAAATTTGTGTTAGCAGCAAGCAAAAGGCTTATGACCAACGATGTATGGAAATCCGTCTCAAGTTTAAACACAATAAATCTTTATTTATTATAGACTACGCTTTATATACTATTAAATTAAAGTGTTCATTTTAACATAAATACCCGAGTTTTGAAGTAATCACACATATATGGAGATAACCTACAAAATGTCTAACCTACTCTAACTTATTAAATGACCACAGACCACTCATGTAGGCACAAAACAATAATGTTAGTTAAAAACAAAACAAGAGAACAGTTGCTAATTTAAAAATAAAATGTACTATTCATGCTTTTTATGGCTTTACAGCGGCTTTGCAGAATTCTTATCGGCCAGTCCGTCTATCTGTCATCTGACTTGACAGTAGTTTTGCATCTGCGAAACGCAAAAATAAATATTGTCTTTTCGGAACGATAAAATACATATACAGTACGTTATAGTTATGATACATACATACATACATAAACTCTCGCCTTTTTCCCATGGGGGTAGGCAGAATCTACAGAGCGCCATATGCTACGATTCTTACATACTTCTTTTGCTTCGTTTACATTCATACATGTTGTCATACACGCACGACGGTTGCGAGTACTACGCACCTGACCTTTCTGAAAAAACTCACCAATAAGGTCTATGTATGTCCTTCTAGGGCGTCCCTTCCCGGCGTTCCCACTTACATCTGCCTTGTAAATACCTTTCGTTAGTCGCCTTTCATCCATCCTTTCAACGTGACCAAACCATCTAAGCATACTCTTTTAAATTTTTGTTACTACATCTTCTTTTAAACCACAGCGTTGCTTTATCACATCACTCCTCAATCTGTCATTCATTGTTACACCACACATACTTCGCAAGGAACGCATTTCTACAGCATTTATTCTACTTTCATGTCTCTTAAACTTATGATATTACTAATTATTCATCTAGTTATGAGTTTGGTATCACTTTTGTGTTCTTTTTTGTCTAAAGGTTCATACTTACGTCACTCGTACAAATGAAGGAAAAGAAAAGTCCATCATGACTTTATACGGAAATAATTTCTATATTAATTTGGTTTTCATACATGCAACTTCTCGAGACTGCTTTTGGTCATTGTCCTTTGAAAGATTGGGGTAGCTTATCTATCCTAAAAAAACAGAACACTAAATTGGATCCCGAGAATGTAGATCCTATTTCTAAGGTACGCCAAAATAACAATAGGGACCTCAAATTATACAGCGAGGCTGTTAGGCTCAGACCTCTAGAGATTCCACTCAAAAGAGTACCTACAGAGAACAATCTCTAACAAAAAGGAAAATTACAACAGTCATAGCTTGATTAACCTCATAATCAAACAGACTGAAAGGATAGACCAACTGATAGCTCAGATGAGCACAATGATGAACTTGATCATAATGCTCGTAAGTAAACAACAACCATGACTTCAATACGTATAGCCATCTGGAACATAAACGGCTTGGCGCCAAACAAGATGGAACTAGAAGTGCTCTTAAAAATGAATAAAGTAGACATTGTCTCAATTTCTGAAACCCATCTCAATGACCGCAAACTACGAGCATTTAAGATGACTAACTATTGTATATACTGCACCAACCACCCTGACAACACATCTTATGGTGGAGCTGCTGTTATTATTTAAGATAACATAAAACACCACCTGCATAGCAAGTTCCAAGAAATTTGGCTGCAAGCGACCACAATCACCATAGATGAGAGAATTGGTCCCATCAACATAAGTGCGGTATACTGCCCACCAAACCAAAAGGTCAAGAGTGATATGTTTGACATGTATTTCAACACGTTGGGCCACAGGTACCTATATAACTGGCGGAGACTGGAATTGCAAACATACCTACAGGGGGTCTAGACTCATCACAACCAGAGGACGTGAGCTGAAGAAGAGTGTTGAATCACATACAAACCACATACAAACTCTGCTCTCGACTGGCGAACCAACGTACTCCCCAACTGATAACACAAGAACACCTGACCTTCTAGACTTTTTTAATGTCAAAGGAATGTCTGATTACAACTTTAGCGTGGAGTCGTCATTCGATACTCTATCTAACCTTTCACCAGTTATTGCTACATTTAGTGTTACATCAATCCAGAGAGAGCCACAACTAACCCTCTGTAGAAGAAGAAGTTGATCTTAAATTGAAACTGAAAACTGACGAAGACGTAGATTCTGCCACATTCTATACCAATATCATGCAAATTGCAGCGTGGCGCGCTCTACGCTAGAGACCTCAGTCTTTTAAAATAATATCCTCTTACAGATAAGGCACAAACTGGAGGGTAAACGAAGATTGCGAAGGCAACTTCATTTGAGTAGATCGAAAGAGGATAGAAGAAAATGTAATATAGCTGCAAGAGAACTGAAGGAGCTCATTAGTGATAACCAAAATACCATGTTCCAAGAAAAACTGACAAAACTGTCAGCTGGAAAACAGGATAACTACTCATTGTGGAAGATAACTAAAAGAACAATAAGAAATCTGGAGAACAATAAAAGTTGCGGTTACGACCTCATCACAGCTGAAATACTCAAGCGTCTACCTAAAAAAGTCATCGTCTTTTTAACAATGCTAATCAACGCTGTCTTTCGATTATAATACTATCCAAAAATGTGGAAGATATCACGGATATGTATGATAGCGAAGCCCGGAAAACCTCCAACCGAACCAAGCTCGTACAGACCCATAAGCCTCCTTCCAATCATATCAAAAGTCTTTGAAAATATATGTCTACGTATAAGGTAGTCACCAGTCATGGACAGTATAAGCGATTTTTTTTTGTATTTTCTTTGTAATTTCTTTATTTTTTTATATACGTGCTTTGGGATTTGGAGGTAAATAAAAAGTTCTTTTCTCTATCAGTATTCAGTGTTTAATCTCTGTTTAATACTCAGTTCAATAAAATATTGTAAATTAAAAACACACTCTCTTAGACACCATTAATGGACAGTAATTATCCAGTGTAGGACCCCCAATTATGGACATTATCTAGTTATGGACAACCATCAATGGACAGTCATAATCCAGTGTAGGACCACCATTTATGAACAGCTAGGATAGTTATGGAAATATAAAAAAAATCAAGTAAAGCACAAAGTACCTATTCGTTATTAATTTGATTTAAAAAAATGATTTTTTTCTCGGTACCCTCAGTTTCCGTCCGGATCTTTGGAAGGCGAACGAGGGCCGCAGCCAGCTCGCAGAGGCTCATTGTCGTCGTTAATGAAATAAGACACCAACCGCAGATTTTCCCTGGGGTGGTTAAAATGGACTGGATACCTAGAACTGTGAATGACTATGGCCCCTGCCTCACCAATGTTAAATATATACAGCTCATGATATCTGACAAATGCTTGCACAGACTGATCTGGTCCTGATATCTGTGTGGTTCTTTACTCAGAAGACCATTATCAGGCCTCAAATCTTCATTGTTCCTGTCTGGACTTTAAAAGAGACTGTGACCTCTAAGTTTCTTTCGGTATTTCTTCTCAGAGTAGTCAGATAGTGAAATACCGACCTCACCTTCTAATTAATAAATGACATGTAAAAGTATTCGTATGAACCTATTTACAGAAATAAATATTATTTATCATTTACACGGATTAAATGTTAGGGGGTGACTTGCTCATTCAATAATGGGCCCTCTGAAACCGCTAGCACATAGTGACGTAGTGACAAAAGGGCATCATGTCCTGAGGAGCTAAAAGAGTGGAGAGGCATTCCACGGCTATCAGGACAATCCCGGAAGTGCGGTCAAGATCCCTACCAACACTTTACTGAAATGCTTCCTTCGTGCATGTTTGCTCTTGCGAGTCTCTATTCTAGCCGGCCAACTGAGGCAAATCAGAGATGAAGAACAAGACTTCTCCCGGGAGATGAGGTCTGTGGGGTAGGCACTGCCCAACAGCTCGCCACAAGCTGCCTCGCGGGGTTTTTTGTTGTAATTTTAACCAAATGCTTCTCTTTCTGCCAACTGGCTAACGGCATTTATTATTTTAATAACATTGTTATCAGTATCAGTCTTACATAAACAAAACTCGAAAGGCAAAACTATTATTTGTTGGACACTATCAAGCAATTGGTCTTTGGTCAGAGGGAAGTGTTTTTCAGCCATAAAGGCTATCCATCTCACGTGCATCCTTTTTTCCTCATTTGTCAGTACAGTAGCTGCTGCTGGACCTAGACTACAATCAATAGGACTCTTCCCGGTGATTTCATTACGTAAAATTATACTCGGTACTCCGTATCTTGGAGCGGCAGCTGATATTTTCTTTGATTTTCTGTCTTCGATAGCCTTGGCCATTTGTTCTTTTGTGTAGTCTTTTCTTGGTGTAAAATAAATTCGTTTGTACTAGAAATGCGTTGAACCTATTATGGACACCTAGTCATGGACGGAATGTCCATTACTGGATAGACTAAAAATTTATGTCAGATTTCTAGAGGAACATGAAGGTTTACTAGAACAGATGAATAAAATGTGAAAATCTAAAAATATTAGAAAGTTCACTTTATGGACACTCTGTCCATGATTGGGTGTAGGTACGTGCTTGAAAAATATCCAGTTATGGACACCAATAATTTTAGGGTAAGAATACATTTGACATTTTGGGTTATATTATAAAAATAATGTATAACTATTATTAAATCACTAAATAATATGAATTTCAACAACAACGATACACCGGAAGCAAAATACGATGTTTAGTGTACTTACTCGTATCGCGATTCTTCTAATAAATTACGGTTCCCGACACCAAATGACACCGCGTAGGTAATTAAAACCCTTATGGCGGCAATCAAAATGGGTGTCGGCTGTCAAAAAGAGTTGGTATGACAGCTAAATTGTTGACACAACTGATCAGTGTTGACATTTGAAGAAAAATACAGCGCGTTTGCTTAATTTTGAGGGTAATTTCAAAAAATGTCCATGGCTGGTCCGCGTCCAACATAGGTGCCATTACCTTATTATTATTATTATCGTCCTTGACGAGAGTGCAATAATACCTACCAGACCATCAATTTGGATTCCGTGAAAAGCACACAACCCTAGAAAAAGTGCATAGAGTGGTCCGTAAAATAAGACAGTCGCTAGAAAATAAAGAATACTGTTCCGCGGTGTTCCTGGATATCCAACAGGCATTCGACAGAGTGTGGCACAAGCAAAGAGTAAGGCTATATAGTCATAACCTAACCTAACCTAACTCTTTCTACATGATTTTGAAATCTTACTTAAACCAAAGAAAATTTTAGGTTCAGTATGAAGACGAACTGTCTAATATTTATGAGATGAAAGCGTCAGTTCCACAAGGCTCGCTGTGCTCGGGCCTGTACTCTACTCGATCTTTACCGCTGATTTGCCTAATAATGATGACGTCATAACTGCGACTTATGCAGACGATAGGTACTGCATGCCTTGTGAGTAGTGTTGGGATTTTATCCGGATAAATACTCAAAATGGATAAATACTCATAAATATCCGTTTTTACTCGAGTATTTATCCAAAACGGAGGATAAATATTATACACGATTTTAGTAAGGGAAATGTTATATTTCTACGAAGAAAAGGATGAAATTAAGTGAAATTCTAAAACTTATTAAGAAGTTTTAAAAAAACAAGCCTGTCTAACCTATGATTACACACAATAATAAAAAAATTGGGTTATACTTTCCTTTATGGGCCATCGATTTATGGATCGGAGAGGGGCTGGGGAGAGGGAGGGGGAGATGAGCTACCCCCCTGTCGGATTCCCACACCGCGGAGCCCCATGGTTATGGAGATATTCATTGTTAAAGTTTGAGGTTAGGTTAAAACACTAATTTCCATTATTTTTACTCTAATTTCCATATATTTAAGGGGCGGGGAGGGCGAGGGTAGCAGGGCCTACCTCCTGTACCATCTCCAACCCGCGGAACCTAAAGGTTACGGAGATATACGTATTTTAAAATTTAAAAGTTAACATTTTGAGGTTAGTTTCGGGTATTTTTCGGATAAGTTGAATAAAGCACAAGGAATATTATTATTCTTATACCCTTACCTGCCAAGATGTCACCGGAGCCGCTTGGCGGGGCTCCTACTTCTGGGTGGTTTAAAAAAATAACCACGAAGGAGGTGGAGGGGTCTCTGTTCGCTCACTCACTACGACCCCGCTACTTTTATTTTTTTTTTAGACCTGCGCCGGGGGTCACGGGAACAGAAGATACTTCCACGACTCCCGACTGACTGCGACCCGAGGGCCTCGCCAAGTCAGCGAGGGGAGTGAGGTGTTAGACAACCCTCGCAACGTCTAAGAGGGGCGCGCTAAAAACACGACGCGCCACCACCTCGGGTCCATGTACATGGGGACGGCGGACGTCCCGTGTCCGTCGCCCCTGAACCCATTCAGGGGGGCTGGAAGAGGGCGTTGTCCGCCCTCCGCCTGCGCCCGGTACGTCTGCTGCGGGCCGGGTGAGTGGAGTTTATCTCTCCCTTTCCCTTTCCGCAGCCTCCTTCTGCGAGACGACCGTTTCGCAGAAGAACACCACCGCGTCCCTGGACTCGACGCTGCCGGCCATCCTCTCGACCACGGCCGGCAGCGACAAGTCACTGCCTACTCCAGAGACGAGAGTACGGCACGGCTCCTCTCAACCGGCACACTCTGCCAGCGTATGCCGTGTCGTATCCTCCCGACAGTCGACAAAGTGGTGATACCGGGCGTGTTATTTTCAATTTATATGGAAACTTCAAAAAAATATGTCTCTCTTTATTATAACTGGGAGTCTCCGCAACTTAAAAAATTGTAAAAAACCTTCTGCTTATGAGTACTATCTACAAAAAAAAATGGACTTCCAACTCTATGGCCCATAAAAGAAAGTTTAGCCCGAGCACGTGTAGTTTTGCACAGATTTTATTACGTCTATGCAGAGGAGTCGTCGGAGGAACTTGTGGCTAAATTATAACAGCCGCATGGGTTGATCGAAGGTTAAACTACGCTTGACGTGGTCGGTCCGTGGATGGATGACCATTTAATAAATACCAAGACTCCTCCGTGCCTCGGAAAGCACGTTAAGCCGTTGGTCCCAGCTGTCATTTGTAGATCTTTGACAGTCATTAATTGTGGTCAGAAGTCCAAAGTCTGACAACCAGTTTAACCAAGGGCTATCATGTTACCCAGTTCACTGCCTTGCCTTGCCACTGGGTTGTTTAGGTCTGACAGACAGCTCCATGTAAAACACTGGTATTCAGCTGCATCCGGTAAAACTGGAAGCCGACCCCAACATAGTTGGGAAAAGGCTAGGCAGATGATGACGTCTATGCAGAGTTTAATAAAATTGGTGAAAATTTCACATTTCAGTGCGTAATGAGCTAGCAAGAGTGTGCCTTGCAGTTTAGGGGCACAACATGTTGTTAAACTTTTTTTACTAAGTTAGTTTAGTACTGCGCAGCACACTATTAATTTGCTGGCTCATGACGCACTGAGATTTCAAAACACTTAAAACAAAGGACTCTTCAGTCTTTTGTAGGTATCCAGCGTTGTCAACAACAATAAAACTACACTTTCCTATTTATTTTTAGCAGTTCACTTATCCGCCGATTTTATTAAGTGTTTAAACCTTTAACAAAGAAAGGTTCAGCTTTTAAAACATACTTTGAAACGCCATAATCCAACTTCAAAATCACTTAAATGTCTCATAAAACTAGAACACTATCACCTCTTAATAATTATTTTGTTGTTAAAAACGCACACGCGCGTGCGCTCTCTAAGACACATACCTGGGCACAGCGCAGGTGCGGTGGTGTGAGGGGAAGGTAATAAAACAAAAGGAATGGAATAAAAGGAGGCCGGGATATAGTGCGGTGCGGTTAGAAACACGTTGCTTCGTCTTTACAATCAGAACTTGAAAAAGTAATAATGTATTAAGAATTTCGAAAGCCTTAATAGTAAAACTAGCCTATCAATATAAAAAAAAACTTGCAAAACAATAAATATCCATCATTTTGGGTAAATATCGGATAAAAATGAGTAAAAACGAGTATTTATCCACTTCGGATAAATACTCGAGTATTTATCCTTCGAGTATTTATCCTTTGCCGATCACTACTTGTGAGTGACAAAGATCCAGCGCAGCCAACTCAGATATTGCAAGTCCACTTGAATAAAATCGATCTTTGACTGAAAAAAAGGAGAATACAACCTAGTAGGTACAACTAAGTCGGTTCAAGTGACTTTCACTCTCCGAAAGGGCGACTGTGCTCCAGTGTACCTACATGGAAAATAAGCCTCAGCCAAACAGTAACACAGTTAAATACTTGGGGATTCACCTGGATTGAAGGCTTACCTGGGTCAACCACATTAAGGCCAAGAAAAAGGCAGCTTCAAAGAGATGAAAAGTCTTACCTGGCTGTTAGGAAAAGTTATCTCTTAGCAACAAGATACTTGTTTATAAAGTTAAAATAAAACCAATCTGGACTTACGGAATAGAACTCTGGGGTGCGGCAAGTAACTCCAATATCGATATTTTGCAAAGGTTCCAAAACTTGGCTCTGAGAATAATATCAAGTGCACCCTGGTTTGTCAGAAACACAGAAATTCACGACCATCTTAAAATAACAACTGTAAAATAAGAACTGAGTGAAAAATGCAAAAAAAAATGTTAAAACATAGGTATAAACAGAGACTGAGCAGGCACAGCAATATCTTGGTCAAGAACCTCCTAAACAGACAAGGGGATATAATCCGCTTAAAGAGATGGCAAATCCTGAACCTGGATAAGAAACAGTAAAATCATAAGCTTTTTAAAGTGATAAACCAGACAGTGTGATTGTTCAATGGAACAATATTTTTTTAAGCGATGTTTCATACTGAGATTTTTTCCCATGTCGTAAGAATAAGAATATGCGTCATGAATATGATGCAATCATTGTGCTGATATGTGATTTAAACAGGCAGTACCTACGTACCTAATAAAAGCAGCTTACAAATGATTTAGTAATTATTCTTATTTTATAGAAACCCAGAGGTGCAAACACGGATCTTTTTATCCAAACTACCTATTCGTCTGATTTAATGTTTTTTTTTCGACAAAATTGGATGTAATATAAAACACCGACTCTAAACATTTCAAGTCATTTGCCTCATGGTTTTAGTCGTCAATATATTTAGTATTTTAATAGATTCTCCGGAACCCACGGATTAATTAATTAAGTTTTTTTTCTTATTTTGTTCTCAGAAGCAAGACCTTTAGCGAGATCCAAAAACGATGAGGAACTTTTTTCCTCTTTTTGATCCGTTCGTCCGTTTACACTCGTCTGTCTGGACAGTTATTGCATGAACATAACTGGCAAAAGAAGGTATACCTACCTACCCACTTCAACTAAACTAGGAATGAGCCTCCACGACGATAGACTAGGTACTGCAACAGGCTAATCT
Source organism: Euplexia lucipara (assembly GCA_921972225.1). Classification (NCBI taxonomy): domain Eukaryota; kingdom Metazoa; phylum Arthropoda; class Insecta; order Lepidoptera; family Noctuidae; genus Euplexia; species Euplexia lucipara. The sequence continues at coordinate 12,648,028 of OV179144.1, forward strand.
ATCTGACATTATATTAGCCATACTTAATATATACATAAAGTCTCGCCTTTTTCTCATGGAGGTAGGAGGTAACTACAGAGCGCCATACTACGATTCTTACACACTCCTTTTGCTTCGTTAAGATTAATTTATGTTGTCATACATATAGGGTGACTGTTAATTAGTGACCGGTACTTAAACACGTGATTGTACTCATGATTTCAATAAACTTTCCCAAAGAAACTAATAACTTATAACACAATAAAATAACAAAAACGCTGTTTGAAATTCCATGCGCGCGCACTTGTGGTCGATCACAGTAGGCACGAATCGGCACAATCTATCAGCTGATAGTCTGACCTCAGGAAGGGCAAAATCTACTAGTAGCGTCACACGCTCCCACGCCACCGCTCCCGTTGTGCAGTACTGACGTTGAAAAATAATGAGTATAAAAAAAAGTTTATTTGGGAAAGTTATTCGTATTCATGAGTACAATCACGTGTTTAAGTATCGGTCACTAATTACCAGTCACCCTATATACGCCGGTTACCAATGTCAACATGTTAAGGAAAGAGACGAAAAATTTATTGCAACAAATAAAAGTAACAAGCGAAATTACCAATAAGTGTTTAATAAATTAAATCAACGACAGACATTCGTATAAAATTACCAAGTCAATCGCATTACATGATCAGTTTTCCTTTTAGAAGACTTGATAAACCCGAGAAACTGTAATTCAGCCACTGCACGAGTAAATCTTAACCTGGAACAAAGAAATTTTGCTTATTTATTGGGTAGAACAAAAACAACACAAATCAGACACAATTATTACCTACTGCTAAGGTCATACAATCTACATATTTTTTACATAATATTTTGTGTTTAACAGGGCCATTTTATCAGATACATAATATATTTATAAACGGCTATGATAAAACATTTATGTAAATATATGTATCTGACGAAATCGAGACTTGTTTTGTGAGTTTAAAAAGATGACTTCTAGTTGGAAATTAAATAATTAGTCTTTATACTGATCGAACATGCTATTATCTCGTTGTACGAAATGTGTACAGTATTACTTCACACGCAGTTCCAGCAACAATTCCCCCAACTACAATGGGCGACACCGAGTCAGTTAAAAGAAAAGGTTTATTATGGTGAAATTATATAATGTAAAATAATTCTAATTTCTGTTAGTAGATCTTTTTCAGACACTTAATACACGTAAATAATTTGTTTTACATGTAACGAAATAGCGCAGGCATTCCCAAATTAACTGATCGTTGAGAAGAAATGCCAAAAGACATTCAGAGGTCATGGTCTCTTTTAAAGTTCAGACATAATATTATATTAAAATATTACGCGAGACACAAATGATGCAGGGCAAAGTCTAAAAAGGCCTTCTCAAGAAATACCATTGCAGCTTTGAGTTTTAGTAGGATAAGTACCTAGTTAGGGAATCAAATCGAATAAACCTAAAATTTACTCAGATAACTAGTATTAGGTATTTTTTACAGTTTTCGTTTCACAGAGACACTTCGGAGACAAAGAGGGAGGGTAATTTTTAATTGGTTTGATTAAAAATAAGAAAAAATTAAGAAGATATACTTTGCAATGTCGATGATGTCGTGATGGCCCAGAGCGATGTCGTGATGGCCCAGAGGTAAAGGCGCCTACCTCTCATGCAAGAGGTTATGGTTTAAATCTGGGCAAGTACCAATGTGACTTTTTCAATTCATGTATACTTTCTAAGTTTATCTTAGACATCATTGACATCGGTGAAGGAAAACATCGTGAGGAAACCTGGACTTATAGTTAATATAAGTTTGAAATCGCCAATCCGCCTTGAGCAAGCGTGGTGATCAATGCTCGAGCCTTCTCTGTATGAGAAGAGGCCTTTGCCCTGCAGTGGGACAGTAACAGGCTGGTATTATTATTATTATTACTTTGCAATGTGCTGATCAACCCATTTCATATATTTTCCCATTTGACTAGAAGCTTCAATTTGAAATTCCGACCCCCTATAAAAATGTAGACGACTACTTTTTTAAAAGTTTTAATTACAAATAAATATAGTTTTAGACCTTTTCTTACGCTTGTGGTTTAAAACGATGTTACTTGCCAAATTTCATAGTTCTACGTCAACGGGAAGGACCTTGTGAATTTTGATTGTTCTGAGTGTCGAAATATGCGGTTTTTGGTGAATAAACGGCCGATTCTTTTTTTACGTAAACTTAAAAATTTGATTTCATCACCATTTCAATGGACTTGATATACGGTATAAACAGCTTGATACCTTTACGCATTTTCGAAATAAAGAGTCTTGACAGAGAGACAGGCGGATGGACGGACAATAAAGTGATCTTCTATGGATTCCGTTTTTTTCCTTTAGCGGTACGGAGCCCTAAAAATGAAAAGTTTTTCGGGGTGACCACCCAAGCATTGATCCAAAGTTTATACTTTTGCCAAACTGTGAAGCCAACTCCTAACCTCGTCTCTCCCAACCATTTCTGGTTGGGCTTCCAGCCAAACGCAGCTTATATTCTCAGTGTGGAACAACTGCTTATCTGAATTCTACAACATAGTTACTGGGTTACACGATAGCCAAGGTACTCTTCGAGAGATCGCCACTGTCATTAAGACGCTGCAGGTCTTTCTCGAGGACTTACGATGCCGATGGTTCGAATAAGATAAAATCCCACCCATGCGCAAAATACGTGCTGAGTCGTGGAGTTGGGGCCACCTGCCCGATAAACCACGATAATAACTATTGCCCTTGGTAAGACTAGTAACTCACTGTGTAATAGGATCCTGGTGCCGTTGCTCATCATCTTCTTCTGGACGCAGTACCGCAGCGAATGCTTGCAGCCAGTCATACAAGTTGATATGTTTGCCGCACTCCCGATGCAGTTTGTATGCCAGGCAAACATCAGGCAGTGTGTCTATAACACTGTCCGATGATGGTAAATAACAACAGGAACACTGTAAATGAAATTAAGGAAATAGTTAAATAAGGTATACATACATTAACGTATTTGTTGTTATATATTATCGTGTGCCTTTTGGGCCCAATAAATGCTTTTTCTTTCTTCTTCTTTCTAACATGCAATTAAGAACGTAGGTATAAGGATGGGTATTAAGGTAAAGGTTTAAATTAATAAATCGATATATTTAACTCTTGAAAAAGTACTACCTACCTCCCTACCTCTTGCCATTATTGATATCGAGCAAAAAAGGGCAAAAAAATATGCATTTGTCGTCCCATGATATTTGTTGTCCTATATTTGTTGTTATTGCGGCCAGAAAATACATAATTTGTGAAAATTTCAACAAATTTGTTTTTAGGATTTTTTGTTATAGCAGCAACAGAAATAAATAATTTGTTAACATTTCAACCGTTTTACCTTTTGAGTATGGAACCCCAAAAAGTCATACGTACTTGTAAGTAGTGCACAGGATTGCTTAGCGCGGTGTGAACAGCTCCCCGCGGTGCCCCGACGATGTGCTTCCTGACAGTGGACACGTCGCTGAACACCAACACTTCGTGGAACGTCTGCGCGTGCGCCGGCTCCAGGCCCGCACTCAACACATGTTCCAAGTAACTCACGAAGCGAGACCGAACCATTTCAAACTCAGATTGGACGCGGTCTACCCTTGTTGCTTTTAGTAATTTCTGGAATAAATTTGCAAATATGTACCTACTTGTAAACAATCTTCCATTGTTATATAAACTTTTCGTATGTAATTTTAGCTATCTATACTAATATTATAAAGAGGTCTACCCTTGTTGCTTTTAGTAATTTCTGGAATAAAATCTGCAAATATGTACCTACTTGTAAACAATCTTCCATTGTTATATAAACTTTTCGTATGTAATTTTAGCTATCTATACTAATATTATAAAGAGGTCTACCCTTGTTGCTTTTAGTAATTTCTGGAATAAAATCTGCAAATATGTACCTACTTATAAACAATCTTCCATTGTTATATAAACTTTTCGTATGTAATTTTAGCTATCTATACTAATATTATAAAGAGGTCTACCCTTGTTGCTTTTAGTAATTTCTGGAATAAAATCTGCAAATATGTACCTACTTGTAAACAATCTTCCATTGTTATATAAACTTTTCGTATGTAATTTTAGCTATCTATACTAATATTATAAAGAGGTCTACCCTTGTTGCTTTAAGTAATTTCTGGAATCAAATCTGCAAATATGTACCTACTTGTAAACAATCTTCCATTGTTATATAAACTTTTCGTAGGTAATTTTAGTTATCTATACTAATATTATAAAGAGTTAAAGTTTGTGAGTTTGTCATTGTAGTGGATAATCTCTGGACAGCAGATCCAGGGGATTCCCCCTACATTGTCAAACTCACAACCAATCTTGAAAATTCTTTGACAGAAAGCCACATTGTTTGTGCGTGGCATAATTATGCTATATTTTATTTAAAGTGCGAGATGCACGCAGACATCATTTCGAGCAAAGTGCTAGTTTTTTTACAATTCGAAGAAGCTTTAACTATATTTATTAGGTATGTACAGGCATACTGTATTACTTATATTCGATACCTGCAAAAGGGGAACCAAATAGTGCACCTGTTCAGTATAGGGATTTCAATTATTAAAAAGGTGTTACCTCCTTCAACTTATATCTATTTCCAGGAACATTTTCATCAACAACTTCAGCCTCTGGTAAAACGTTTGTACTAACAGCTGTATCCGTATTGGCGCGCTCTATTTGTCTCAAAAATGTTAGTAAATGTACTCTCAAAGACTTGGCAAAGTTTTCACCAAGTTCATCATTGTGGAATATATTATTAAGAGCGTTCTTTGTCGGGGATGAACGAAGAGGTCTAACTGGTGACACAGTTTGTAAGTATGTGTTGACTATCTTCAAGGCACTTTTAATACTTTCAACCAATTTCGTTTGTGACTGAAATTTTAGTAACTGCATGCAATCTTTGAATGCTGGCGTGTCCGTTACACACTCTAAGGCGCACTTGGTGTAGATTTCCCGGACCTAAAATAAATAATACAAATGAATACCTGTTGCTTAAATACTCTTAATTGTACATTTAGGTATACAAGGTGTATTTTTAGCCATGGGACAAATTTTCTCAGGCTGTTCTACCCATTAATGAAAAACTTTTACTATGGGAGCAACACGAATAAAAAACAGCTGTTGCATAATTATAGAAGTTTGGTATCTACTCAACCAAAATATATGAAAATTGGCCCCATGATTAAAAATACACTCTGTATAATAGTTACGAGTACCGGCCCATAAGGCGACATTGTCCGACTAAGGTAAGGAATATCATTATTAGTGGTCCACTAGAAGTATTTATTTATTTATTTAATACTTCAAGCACACAAACGTATATTGGCGGAGGACTTAATGTAGGCATTTTCTATCAGACAACCTTTAGGTCATGCAGAGACAAACAGTGGCACACAGATATAGATAGACCTAGATAACAGACGCCAGCACATCAAGTTACCCCAACGTGTCAAATTTCTTTGATCGTTTTGCAACTTTATGTCAAACAGAATAAGGTTCATATTCAATTGGGAAAATTTGAGACATTGGGGTAACCTGATGTGCTAGCGTCTGTGCAAACATCGTAAGTCATTTTGTGGTTAATATTATGCGTAATTAAATAAAAAATAAAAAAAATCTAATACCCTCAGAAATACCTGGTAATACCAAATTTGAGAAAAAACAAAACGTTCCTATTACATAGCGTACAGTCAAAAAAATGGACGCTTGATTTTCATACAAATCGTGATACTTGTGTTATCTAGGGATATCTATATTTGTGCAGTGGCAGGTAAAATTCCGTAAGAAATTAACCATTTTAACTTTGTGCACTTCTTCTACATATAAACTTTAAATATGCTTAATCTTACACTATCCCGTGAGCGCAAATATTCTTCAAAAGAGATCCAATGTTTTCACTTGACGACATATAAATGATACAATATACTACAAACCAGCTAACAGTAAACTTTTGTGACTTAATTAACAGTGTTTGGATGTAAGTTCTTAGTGAATTTTATGCACTATGAGACACTATGAGGTCGCAAAGCCTTTTGGCGCAGCCGTGAGACATGCCATTTTTGTGTTTTTTTTTACTTAGCGGATACACGCAAAGTAAAAAAAGAGACACAGCTGTTGCCAATAAATGTATTTTCTTTCTACTTTCTTTATATTTGCACCATACGTTTCAAAGGACAGTGACTTTTTTGCAAAAAAGCCTATTTTACCTATTTTATTTAATCATACCTAGACCAAGTTTCGCCACAGCACGTAAGCGGCTTTGTCAGATCGATTTTAGACAGGCGCCGTCTTTCGTACTTTGTGCTTCGCGTAACTTGTGTGAAGTCAACAACAATTTTATAAATATCAGAATACGTTTTTGTGAATTTTATGTACATTTTAAAGAGGTATTTGTGAGTTTGTGATGTTATAGGGGATAATCACTGGATCCACTGAACCGATTTCGAAACTTATATTGTCAATAGGGATTGGAGGATATATTAAAGTTTTTAGTGGTTATGTCTTATTCATGATGGGCCACCGAATTTAGAGTTATTTTACACCGGTTAGTGTTTTTTTTTAAGTCGGTTTTATTTTTTGCAAAAAAGATTTTTATTTTTCATTTTTAGTTGTTGCCATACAAATATTTGCCATGCATTTATTTTTATATTGTTATTTGCTAACAATACATGTCATGGTAACAGGGTTATCCACTTATCCCTAATTTATATATAAACTTAACATACCTAACTGTCGAAATCTAGGTATATTGTACACATCTGCGTACCCCTCTGAGCATACAGGCGTGATGATACGTCATGATGTTGTATAAACAATAAATATCCAAGCGATTCCAGCAATCACGACAAATTTGCCGTCTATTTTTGAAGAGTTCCATTGTGTATCTCCGAAGATCAGCACCAGATCTTCACCAAATTAAAATGGGACCACCTCGGGAGTATACTCTTTCAAATAAAAAAGAATTTTGAGATTCGGTCCACAAATGGGGGAGAAATCGCGTAACAAACACAACAAAAAAACCATACCGTCGAATTGAGAACCTCCTCCTTTTTTGAAGTCGGTTTAAAAGTGTGAGCCTGGAGATCAGCCATACAGGTCCGGAACCTAGTTCACGTGAACATGTTTTTTCATAATTTTTTATCACCTACTACTTTGTATCTGGGTGCATATTCGAGCGTTTCAACCACCGTCATTACCTTCCCCTAAATGTTAAGGGAAGAGAATGTATTTAATGCAATATTTCAGCCAATTCCAGATTCTGGTACTTTAGCAGGTCTGAGAAGTGCTGAATTGTTATTATTATTTCGTATATTCATTTTGATTCCTTATTAAATAGGTACATTTTTAAATTAATATTTAAATATAAAATAAAACATTTCAAAATATAAAAAATTGTATCGGGAACAGGGTCCAAGCTACCGGCGGTCAGGGCTCCAGGGAGAGGAATCGCCTAACAATGCGAGCCGTGTCCAGAAGTACTGCTTTCTGAACAAACCCTTGATCCAGCTGCCCAACGAGAGCCTCTTCAGGTATTGGTCGAGGCTCTTTGCTATTGAGCCATTGGCAGACACCCATTATTATTATTATTACTAGCCTGTATTTTCCCACTGCAGGGTAAAGGCTTTCCTACTTTCTTTCAACTTCTCACTGTCAAGGGATTTTTGAGACCAGTCTTTGTCGAAGCAGTCCAGCTCGTCCCGCCATCATCGCCTAGGCCTACCGCGATGTCGTTTGCCATGTAACGTAACCTATTGGGTCGTGCGTTTGGCCCACTGATAGTCTGACATGCGGCAGATGTGTCCAGCCCAGTTCTATTTAAGAGTGGCAGTTTTTTGAGTAACTTCAGTAATTTTTGTGATGGAACAGATTGTTGTACTCCTAACCCCATCTTCAAGTTTGATACCCAGAATACTCCGTTCCATAGCTCTCTGGCAAACCTCGAGCGTGGATTTCTTCTGAACAGTCAAAGACCACGTTTGAGAACCATGTGTGAGGATGGGATGAATACACACGTCGACGAGTCCTCTCTTAAGGGACAAAGGAATATTTCCCATCATAAGATCTTTCATGACCCAATAGCTCTTCCAGGCATTTTCGGTGCGTCTTGCAACTTCTTTGTTTTGTCTTGCCTGGAAAGAGACTACCTATTTGGCCAAGATGGAGATACTCATCGACGTAATACACCTCTCCACCCGCCACAGTGATCCTGCGATGCGCACCGTTCGTCATAAACTTGGTCTTTGACATATTGCATTAAGTAAACATATCTCTTTGATTAACATTTAGAGGAAGGTAATGACGGCAGTAGAAACGCTCGAGTATTCAACCATCTGCATGACCTAAAGGTTGACTGATAGAAAATGCCTAAGGCGTTAAGTCCCCTCGGTGCATTTGTGTGCTTGAAGTATTAAATAAATATCTAAATAAATAAATTGTAATACTATTTTATGTTACTCACAGATTTCCCAAGTGTATTCTTTGGCAAGTCTTTCACAAACACACACAGCAATCTCAAACACATATAGAAGCTGTGTAAATAATCGTGTAGTCTATTCATTTTCTTGTAAAGAGCATCTCTAAAGAAATTGTTATCATTAAACAGAGAGATCTTCGTTTTACAATCTTGTTGTTCTAAGAAAGGTCGGAACGACATTAAGTGGCGTATGCTCTCGAGATCATCTGCACTTAGCTCCAATATGACTTCTTCTAGCTTGTCTCTGTGACAGCATAGCGATTTTAAGTTGTCTCCATAGAAATGATCCATCATACAATACTGAAAACAGATATAACATAAAACATTAAGTATTATTTTCTTCTTGTTCATTATGTTGATGATTCAAATATGTAAGGATATGATTATCCTCTTTTGGTTTAACCTCTTTAATCTTTTTACTAACATGATTAGAGTAAAGTTTCTTTATAAAAAATATTAGAAGTCATTAATGGAAATTAGCATCTTTAAATGTTGTTTCTTTATTTGTACTTACAGGTAAATATATAATAAAATTTAAAGAAATGTAGGTTACATTACTAGAATAATAATGTTTTGTAAAATAATTAAACTTGATAACAGAAACTCAATAAATTTTTATTTTATGAATTTCTATGTAATCAAATATGTTATTTAATTAATGAGCTTAAAGCAGAACTCTGTCACACATTATGAGAGAATAATTTTAAAAAAATGTTTCATGAAACAGATATGTGTAAAAAAGTATCATCTTACCTTACTACTAGAGCCACCGTGCATAAAAGAAACATTCAAGATATTAACCCTTTATCCGCCACAGTCCCATATAATGACCAACCAAAATGTGACCAGCATGTCTTGCGACATGACTCCAGAACATCTTTAAATAATTCATTCATAGCTTGGCGCCGAGAGCATATTTCTACTTAAAAAAGATATCACAGAATAATTTAGAAATAATTACCTTTATACTTTGAATGAGACCTGTTACAGAAAAATCGTAGAAAAGGAAAACATCGGTCAACAGTTCAAAAGCCTTGCCTGACAAATGAAAAGGACTTGTGTGTGTTAAGAAAATATCCTCCAACACCTGAAATACGGAAAACAAAATATTGAATTAATACTTCCTTTTAGACAATTTCAAATGATTAGTATGTATATTCTGTAAATATAACCGTAGATTTGAATAGTTAGGAGCCCTGAACTTTGTGGAAGTAAGTGACATTGTATAAAACCTTTTCGGAAATCTCGAAATATTGATCCTTACGTTTTAGTCCCGGGATATAAGAATCACATTTGATTTATTGTATTTTTAATATGTAGGTAACAAATTATTGGTTTAATTGTAGTAGAAGAAAATGTTTTAATTTGACACAATAAACTGATCCTAATAAAATGAATATAACATGATTCTATGAATCAATAAATATTCCACAAATATTCCACAACTTTTTCACACAACGCCTAGTCCCAAGGTAAGCTTGAGAGCTTGTGTTATGGGTACTAATTAGCTGATAAACATACTTATATATTTCTAAATACATACATATTATAGATAAATTACAGCCAGACACAGAACAAATGATCGTGCTCATCACACAAACATTTGTCCTGGGTGGGTATCGAACCCACGACCTCCGGCATAGCAGTCAGGGTCACTAACTACTAGACCAACAGGCCAGTCTAACCTTTTGTTACTAAAATATACAAGCTCCAATTAAAAAATCCAAAATATTAAAAGATATTTATTATTCTTTGGGACATAATATGTGCTAAGTGGAAGCTACTTACTTGATTCATATAGACGGGTGACGCATGTGAATGGAACACTTTAATCAGAAGTTTGGACGACACATGGTAAGGGAACGATTTGTGAAGTGCGGACACCGAAGTTGCCACTCCAAACACGAATAATATCGGCATTGTCGACACGTACGAACTGGAAAATATAAAAGTAGTGTATTACAACTGATTACTATGAATCAATATTCCACACATAAATAAATATTCCGCAACTTCGCAACAACGAGATCTAGTCTCAAATTAAGCAGAGCTTGCACTATGAGTACTAGATAACTGATAAACATGCTTGAATATTTCTAAATACATAATATATTAAATATAACTAATTAGGCCAGTCAAGTCAATACCATGCAATTTCGCTGTTTACAGTTGATAAAATATATAACTCTGAATGGCAACAAATATCTCTTGCTCGTGAGCGTTATACTTATAAAAATGTTTAGTATCTGGTTACACACATGGTGGTCACATTAGTTGTACTTAAGAACAAAAGGACCTTGCTGCTGAATTTAAAAACTAAACACTTACCCCTCATAAAGAAATGTCATACCAGTATGACTTTTACTATATATTTTTCAGAGATAATGTTTGCCATATAGTTTTACTCTATGTTTATTAATAAGGGACATAAACATTATGTTGACAATCAGATCAGTAAAAGTAGTTTATCTTTATATTTCAATTAAGATGTTTGTCCGTAATTAACTTCAGAACTACATCAACAATTCTTATTAAACTGTGTGTTATCAAATGATCAACCTGCCTGCTGCGGTCTTCCCACCCGAGTATAATTTAGGTGTCTTCAAGGCTAGAGTGAATATGCTCTTAATAAAAATTCACCATCATTGATTGCATCACTGCTTACCATCAGGTGGGATTGCAGTCAAGCACTAATTTATATTATTTAAAAAAAGATAAAATTTACAAGATAGTATTTAATTTTATTGTAAATTAAACTTTCCTATGCTTAATTAGTTTCAAAAATTTGTAACTGAAGGCAGCATAAGCTTAAGTTGTGAGCTGTGGCTCAGAAGTTAAAAGAGATTATTTTTCAATAGTCAAATAACTTTTAACTGAAGAATAAATATGGCGGCGGTATGACATACTGTCCATAAAAAAGCTCGGCGCTTAGGCGTGTATAAGTCAGTTTGTAATTTAGAAAGAACTAAAGTTAAAAAAATACTTGAACGAATTACCTTACAATCATCACAAGGTCTTGTAAAACATTACAGTTGAAGCTTTCAAAATCTGGAATGATAATAACTAAAGGTCTTTTCTCTGTTGACAACCTTTTCTTCATTGGTGATGACATGATTTTAGATTGATACCAAGTTTTGAGGGTCTTCATTGTACATTGGTTCTTTTTTAATTTCTTCGTTTGACTGATGCAGCCTTCTGATTCCTCGTCATAATCCTGGAACATTTTTATTATTTATGTTTTGAATACAAAAACTCAACATTTGTTATAGCTAACCTAACCTAAACTAACCTAACCAGATATTCAGCCATATCAATGTTTTGCATCAAGCAACTGCCTATCTGAGCTCCACAGCCCAGCGAATAAAGAATTTGTGCATACAGAGAATGATAGTGATAACGCCGATATATATACATATATATTTATATTACATACTCGTATAAGAGGCTTACCATTTGATTTCCATGTATTAGTTGCCAAACAGCATTTTCAACTAAGTGTTTAACGGTGGGTGCATCTTGTGAATTCACTAATGCAACATGTGGAGTTACTTCATTTCTGAAACATTATATTAATATAACATACACCATGCCTAACAAATCCTTTTTCTTTCTTAGTTTCTCATAAATGATATTGAACTAACAAACATTACCTTCATGTGGAGACAAGACACTTTCGCAGCCTATTTTAAATAGGACATTGTTAAAATTACTGTCTAGGAAGAAAATCGATTATTTCAATGCTGTTAAAATCACTATTGTTAATTACTTTTTTTAGTAATAATATAGATAAAAAATTGTTCATGCACCATCTGCTGGACCACTGAGTCGTGCGTTCGGCTTTCTTAACATGATGGTGCATGCCATCAACCTATGCACCTGTACACTGTAGTAGTAGTACTGTAGTTAAATAATTATATTAAAAGTTATTTTATTTATTAATTTAAATAAATTAAAATATAAATAAATAAATGAATAGGAACAAAATAAAATAAAAAAACATAAATAAATAAATGTCAACTCAGAGTCCATAGATTTAAGTATAATAGTGGAAATGTTAATGAAAATAAATATACATTTAAATTACCTGATTATATCAATAAGAGATGTAAATTGGGACACATGATCTGGCTGACTGACTCCAGTCAACAGAGTGGCACTCGGAATGATTCCTTCCAAAGTAGTTGATTCACTGATACCATGGTTCTTTATGTAGTTCACAATATCATTAAGCAGAAGACTGTATGTCTTTTGATGAAGTTCCTGTAAACACCAATGAAATATTATGGCTTTTGAGAAACTCGCAATATAGGAAAGGGGCATCTATTGAGATGATGGAAAATAGAAATTATAAATGAATGAAAGATGAAGACGTGGTTCATCAAGCCCAAATAAATTGATTTGAGGGCAGGAGGATAATATCTATTGGCTTGATGTGCAAGTAAAACATAAGGCAATCTGTAAAAAATATTGAAGAGAAGTAAAAGAAAGCCAAAGCTTTCTTTAATACATGGTGTACATGATTTACTCCATATTTTATATAGTGGTGCCACAATAGCAACATTGTACATTTTACAAGAATGTGATAAAAGTTATTAGAGTATGATTGAGATATAACCAAGGAAAGTAAAACCTCAGCTTCGTGAAGATGCATTTTTAAAAATATCAACTTAGTGACTGAGGGACAATGGTAGTGGCTGGTTTGGAACTAGTTATGTTTAAAGTTTAATAAACAACAGGCCTAACTAAGTGATCACCTAACATAAGAAAATGAAAAGATTAAATGGTCTGTGGGTAGTCTTAGGGAAATTAACTTACCAGAAGTTCATTTTCAATATAACTCCAATTCTGTTTATAGGTCTCATACCAAAGTTCTTTCATAAATATCTTTTCAAATAATACTTTTTCACCTTTCTTCTTGCTAGTTTTCCCCTTTTTAAATCCATTTGTGAACAGGAAAACACCCTGAAATAAAATATGTCTTAACAGAATCAATCACGGACTTGTAACAATTTTGAAGTTCTACAAAGACTTCAATTCAGTGCACTAATTTAATATACCTGTTTATTATAGCCCTCTAAGTCCACACTAAAACATCAGTCATAGACCCCAGCATTATTGAAAGTAGTTTTGCATGAGTACTGGAAACTGTTAACCTTTAACTGGTAAAAGTATGAACTCTGTAGGTTGGGTAGCCAGTATAATGTAAAAATTCTTGTTTTAACGTGTCTACAAGAAATTATTTCGAGCACAAGATCATTTACATCTGTATCGCCAGTTTGTTTACAAAGGTTTGGGTGCAAAAAGCTACCTAATCTAAAAAGGGTAACAAAATCTATTCTATCGTATGTGTCTCGAAGCATAAAGTTTGTAAAAACTTTCCAGGCACGCATTAATCGTAACGTAAATAATAATTTACCTTGGAAACCGATACAGTTGACTCCATTCTTCAATAACGCGCGCCAAGCCGATCCATCTAAGTCACTGATTGTCACTGTCAGTCGCTGCCTGTCAGTCAGTCATTCATGGCGACTGACACTAGACATTAGTTGACAGTGACAATGACAGTAGTACTGGAGTCTTAGATAATATACCTCTAGATCGAGCCACCGCGTGGCCGCACATGAGACAGCAATATAAAAGTTCAGTGTTGCTATTCCTTTAAAAAGTCCCAAAATACGACCAAAATTCTACTTAACTGCAGGTTCAAATAGCACTATTATAAATTAAAATTTACCTATTCAACGTGGTAATATGAGTGTAGAAGTATCAATGTGTGGGAAAATATCATTTCACGTAAAATACCTACTTTCAATCTTACCTTGATTCTCACAAATAATATACCTACACTAGGTACTACCAAGTGAAGCTTGATGTGTGTACATAGAAGGAACTCTTTAAAAGAAAACAACATTATTTTTTCGCGTTTTATGTATCATTAAAATATACTTAGGTATGGCTGACATCCAGTGTGACATTGAAATTGCTGTATAATAACTATTGTCCTTTTTTTTTGCGCACTTGCCGTCCAATACACTTTAGACATTGGCAGAATAGTCGACATCGGCTCTGTTTGCCATAAACAAAAATAGAATAGAATAGAACTATTGTCCTTTAAACAAAACCATCTTATTAAGAAAATTTCTGATTTCTAAATTCTAAATCTTTATTGTTACTTAACATTTATTTATAAAATGAATTCTTACTTCCAAATATCTATAAGTACCTACGCGATTGCCTTCAACAGTAAAACTTAATGATTGTCGAAAGGGCTCTGTTCGTTCGTAAGGGTTCGCCCACAAATTTGTGTGTGTTTAGCCACCATAGATTTATTTGATTATTATGCCTACCTTTTGAACATTAGGCCTGACAGTTAAGGGAAAAGATTTGAAACGTGTAGCAACACTGTAAGTAAGTATTCCTAGCTTAGATAATATACCTCTAGATCGAGCTACCGCGTGGCCGCACATGCGACAGCAATATAAAAGTTCAGTGTTGCTATTCCCTAAAAAAGTCCCAAAATACGACGTATTCAACGTGGTAATAAGAGTGTAGAAGTATCCATGTGTGAGAAAATATAATTTCACGTAAAATACCTACTTTCAATCTTACCTTGATTCTCACAAATAAAATACACTACTACCAGGTGAAGCTTGTTTTGATTTCTTCGCGTGTTATTTATCAAATATATTGAGGTATGGCTGACATCCAGTGTGACATTGACATTGCTGTATAATAACTATTGTCCTTTAGACAAAACCAACTTATTTTGAAAATATCTAATTTTTTGTTTATACTTAACATTTATTTATAAAATGAATTCTTACTTCCAAATATCTTTAAGTACCTACGCGATTGCCTTCAAGAGTAAAACTTAATGATTGTCGAAAGGGCTCTGTTCGTTCGTACACATGTTCACTTAAACTTAAAAATAAGGGTTCGCCCACAAATTTGTGTGTTTAGCCACCATAGATTTATTTGATTAAAATTATGCCTACCTTTTGAACATTAGGCCTGACAGTTAAGGGAAAAGATTTGAAACGTGTAGCAACACTGTAAGTAAGTATTACTAGGTTATGTGATATAAGAAATCAAGTTTATTTTAAGAAATCTTCCATATTTTGGTCTGAAAGCCATGACAATAAAAGCGCACAAATGTATAAATTCAATAATCATACAATAACACAAACAGTATTGAATACTTACGAATGAAAAGAGATTTTGTTATTGGCCTTTTCTGAGCGGCTTTTACAGCCTATTATACTGAATCCTCCCATCGTAGCGCATTCACCATACACTAAACACTTATCTAATGGAGTCTATTTCTCATTAAATGACTTAAACTATTACAAAAATTGCAAAAACCATCCGAAAACTTAAATTAAATCGAGCATAATAATATACGTGACAGTGACAGCTCTTTGTTTGGCTAACTTTCAAAAGTTAGCCATGCAAAAATCCGGCACGCCGTAAGGGACAGAAGATACGATGCTTTGTCTCAATTTTCCTACGAACTTTGTATTATTGCGTCTCACTTCCACACTTGACACTGTAAATTGGGCTACGTCTAGAGGTATATAGTCTAAGATTCCTAGGTTATGTGATATAAGAAATCAAGTTTACTGAAATCTTCCATATTTTGGTCTGAAACCCATGACAATAAAAGCGCACAAATGTATAAATTCAATAATCATACTATAACACTAACAGTATTGAAAACTTTCGAATGAAAAGTGATTTCGTTAATATCCTTTTCTGTGCGGCTTTTACAGCCTATTATACTGCATCCTCCCATCGTAGAGCATACACCATACATTAAACACTTAACTAATGGAGTCCATTTCTCATTAAATTACTCAAACTATTACAACAATAATCGTCGCTGCGCCTGCAAAATCCGCTATGTATTTTTTTTTGTAAATTGGTTTTTGATGCTAATTTATAGTATTTCTCAAGCCACGTGCGCCTGTAAAATCCGTTTTCTCATAACTCATTTGGCTAAGAAGATAACAAAATCAGCTATGTAATTTTGGTCAAAAACGAACTTAAAAAACCCTCTATGTGTGCAGGAGACACATAGCGTATTTTTGTTTCAAAGCGAGTCCCTTGGAACTGCGCCTTGAAATGACACATAGCGGGTTTATCAAACAAACAGTGGCTCGAGTCTGCTATTGCAATCGTATCTCAATGACCGGTCATTGATCGAATATTTGACAACTTTGACAGTTTTTGTATGGGAAATGTGTCATAAGTTTGACGTTAAACGCCAAAAATCGATCATTGACCGGTCATTGAGACACGATTGCAATAGCAGACTCGACCCCCAGGAGACGTGCGTGACACGGGCTTGTGGTGCAATGATTACGAGCGTATTTTATTTTAATTAAATAGTTTTAAGTGTTAGATAGTGTAACAAAACTCATTATAGATACCTGGTTTGTTGTAATTAATGTAAGTAGCCTCTTGTTGATCACATAGGTTCGCAATTTCTAACCTATAATTTGTGAAGCGCTTGTTCAAAAATAGCTATTTTAACTATAAAATAATATCTTCAAGATCAATAATAGGTATAAAGTGTTGTAATGTTGACGGGCCTTCTTACTTTCTCGTACGTATTAAGTTTCTTAATTAATTGAGCGTCACTTGGTCACCTGGACACGGTATCAGTAGGTAATTATTTGTATCTCATCTATCTATCTATCGGGATTTGTTGGGGGAATACTCCAACCAGCCCACCTCCTTCCAGAAGCAGATTAAGCCTCCCAAGCATTTCAGTGCGTCTACGAAACGTTCCGGTGAACCGAGAGTCCTCTTCCGTATCTCGGCGACACCCGTGCACTCAAGGAGCTCGTGCGCCACCGTTTCCTCCTCCTCCATACATGCTCTGCTCAGAGGACTATCCGTTACGCCTATAGTATGTAAGTGTTTGTTTAGTAGGCAGTGTCCTGTGATGGTCCCGGTCACCAGGCGCAAGCTAACTCTGTCCAAGCGCAGAAGGCGTTTGGTGAGTTTCCTGTCCAGGGTAGGCATGGCCTCCTTTGACTGTCTGCAGCCCGGGGACGAGGATCACCATCTTTCTGCTTGTGTGTGGGTAAATTCTTGCAGCTATCCGCGTAGTTGGTTGAAGGGGATGGGCTCCACGGGTTCGGGCCCGACGGCCACGGTGTCAGATTCCCTCCTGGCCAATTCGTCCGCTATTCGCCGTCGCATCGTTACCTAGTGATCCACTGTGTCCTTTTATCCACTGTAGTGTTACCGTGTTGTGGTATAGTGTTGTGATACGCTCTAGTGCGTTGTGGCATTCTAGTATTAGTCCCGAGGTGATGTAGTTTTTCTCAAGGGATTGAAGTACTGACGCACTGTCAGAGAGTATGCGAATGTGGGTGTCCATGACTTTCCTGGATTCTATGGCATGGGCCGCATGGATGATGCCCAGACATTCCGCCTGTGTTGAGTGTGCCTAGCGGTCTGGATATTTTGATGTTCAAGTCATTGGAGCACACTCCTACTCCTGTTCCCTTATCACTTTTTGACCCGTCTGTGTAGATTCTTAGTTCTCTTGGACCTGAGTGGTCACTCTGTTCTTCGGTTAGTTGTACGAGGTAGTGTTTTTGGAAGCAGTGTGTCTTGGGTATTTTGTCGTTTGGTGATACCATCATGGGTTGCTACCTTGATGGCATCGTTTTTATACGTATGTGTTTGATTCTGGAGTCGTTTCCTAAGGTACCACATTTACCTAGCCTGAAGACTGCCATTGCCGCCTCCTCTCGCACAATAAGGTGTAGAGGTGGTAGCCCCAACATTGCTTACAGGGCAGCAGTGGGTGCTGTTTTCATACTGCTAGTGATCGCAACGCAAGCAAAGCGTTGCAGTTTGTCGAGTTCTTTTTGAGCCGTGCTTAAGTTGGTCCTGGGCCACCAAACTATGGAGCCGTACGTGATTGTTTGTCTGATGACCGTGGTGTATAGCCAGTGGGTGATTTTTGGGTTGATGGCCCAATTCCTACCCAGCAGTCTTTTACACTGCCACAGGGATATGCTGGCTTTTGTTGTGGAGTATTCTGAGTGCTTTGCCCAGTTTAGCTGTTTGTCCAAGTAGATTCCCAGGTACTTGACGTCACTTGATAGGCTTAGTGTTGTTCCAAAGAAGCGGGGAAGCTGTAGTGTTGTCAGTTTATTTTTCTTTGTAAGTAGGACTAGTTCGGTTTTAGCAGGGTTCACTGCTAGGTGGTATTCTTCGCACCAGTCCTCTACTATTTTCGAGGCCTGACGCATGAGTGTTTGTGGTCTATCGCGCATTCAATTTAGAGACTACGCTGTGCAGTGCGGATTCTGTGGATTTGCCAGTTGAGTATGCGTGTTGCTGTTTGTGAATGGGTTTCTTGCGAAGGGGTCCATCACGGATTTGCCTATCGCACAGCCTCTCGAGGGTCTTTAGTAAGAAAGATGTCAGGCTAATTGGTCTATAAGCCTTTGGTTGTGTGTAATCTGATTTGCCTGGCTTGGGAATGAAAATAACTTACACTTCACGCCATGCTAGTGGTACATATCTGTGGGCTAGGCAGGATCGGTAGATTTTCAGCAGCCAAGGGGTCAGTGAGTCTATTCCCCACTGTAATAAGGCTGGGAAAATACCATCATATTTTTATTTTACTGTTTTTTTATTTAATTTTGTTTAATACTTTTCTAATTAAGTATAATAAATACTTTATAAGTGAACTTAAACCGATTTCATTATTTTAATATAGTTTGGTAAATCCGCTAAGTGTTCTGGAAAGCGCAAAAATGCAAATTACTTAGTAAAAACAAAAATCCGTCATGTGGTGAAAAGTCAGGTAGCGGTATTTACGACCTGAAAAAAAACCGATATGTGCCCAAATTCACTTAAAAAAATTGTAGCCCCTGAAATGTCAGAGTAAACGGCGTAAAATATATATTTCTGAATGTCCCGACATAAATTCTAATTTTCTACATATTAAGTTTTAAAATAATAGTAACAGTTTGAATAGAAAACAGTTTTTTGCTTCTCCTGAAAAGTTCGGTTTTTATCCATAGCGGTTTTTGCAGGCTCAGCGACGATATTGCAAAAACCATCCGAAAACTTAAATTAAATTGACCATAATAATATACGTGACAGTGACAGCACTTTGTTTGGCTAACATTCAAAAGTTAGCCATGCAAAAATACGGCACGCCGTAAGGGACAGAAGATACGATGCTTTGTCTCAATTTTCCTACGAACTTTGTATTAATGCGTCTCACTTCCACACTTCACACTGTAAATTGGGCTACGTCTAGAGTCTAAGACTGGAGTGGAGGTGCATTTAGTGATGGGCGTTGAATCAACGAACTAGTTACATCAACCTTTTCATACAGTAAAATAAAGTAATTACCATCTATAAATATAGGTAAATCCGTTTTATGTTAGTGAGGTGAATATATATTTTTCACGACTTTAACACAACTCTATCTAACCCCAAATTAAGTAGAACCAGTCGAATAGTTAGCTTATTAGTAAATTGGGATTTAAATATCTCTGTCAGTCGAAAAGTAAGAGTCAAAATACTTAAATTATGATTCCGTCAGACCACGAATGGACCAGGGTACAAAATTAAAAAGCAAGCTGCAAAAGTGATAAACGAGGAGAAATAAACAGTGAAAGTAAAATTTCCGCTTTGGTACGGTGCCTTTTAAAAAAAAACTACTATAATAATTGTAGTATTTTAGAGAGCTCTCTCTCTAAAGCTAAATCGAACTTTTGTTTAGTATATTTTTCCATATCTGCGACACACAAGTCACTCGGGTGGAACTGGGGTACCTGAACCTTTTTTTTGTCAAGCATTTTGCACCTAGGCGAAAAGAAAAATGTTTGCTTAAACCAACAAAAAACTATAACGTAGCGCTGCGAGCATCAAAAGGGAAGCCATATATAAAGGAGCCCGTTCACCATGGCTCCTGCTTTTCAAAATGTATCCTTGGAGTGCACCGACCGCCTTCAGCTCTTGGGAGTTGAAATCTCCTCAAACCTAAACTTTGGGCGGTTCATTGAGTCCAAAGCCAAGGTTGCTCATGCGAAACTCGGCGTTCTCGCAAAGGTCCGGTGGTACTTCACACCTGGTCAGCTTCTAATGTTATACAAAGCACAGGTCCGTTCGTGTGTGGAGTACTGCAGCCACATATGGGCTGGTGCTGCCAGATGTCATCTAGCAGCTTTGGACTCAGTGGAGAGGCGTGCGAAGAGGCTTATTGGTGACCCAGATTTGGTTTGAACCAATCTGCAAAGCCTTGAGCATAGGCGTAGGATAGCTAGCCTTTCGGTTTTCTATAGGATACATTTTGGAGAGTGTGCACGGGAATTACATGACTTGATTCCGCCATCACCTTTCTACCATCGGACAACCCGGCGTACGGCGAGTGTCCACCCTTACATCGTTGGCACTCCCACGATTCGGACAAAGCGTTTCGCTTCATCGTTTATACCGCGTACATCGAAGGACTGGAACAACTTGCCTGCTGCGGTCTTCCCGTCCGATTATAATTTAGGTGTCTTCAAGGCTAGAGTGAATAGGCTCTTAATAAACTAGTGCGCTTCACCATCACTGTTTGCATCTCTGCTTACCATCAGGTGGGATTGCAGTCAAGCACTGGTTTATAATATTAAAAAAAAAAAAAAATACGCAAGCAAAATATACACACTCACGCACATATGTAGGTAGGTACACTAAACCCGAGCTCATCGTTCTTAGTGCGTCGCGAGTCAAGCAGTGACATTAAGTGAGAGGACTGCAAAGCCATTCAATAATTTCCTATTAAAGACGGTACGTCACGAACAAAATTTTCATCCGATAGTTGTGTCCTAATGGACACAAGTCTACGAGTTTAGTTTAGTATGCTCCGCTGCCGCACCAATGTTGCTATATCAATCTAGATGGCGTAACTGTGACATGACATCACAGTTTTTCTATGACATTTCTTCGCATGTCCCTCTATAGTATGGAAGACTGCATTATATTATTTCCGCCTTCGAAAATAAATGTTATTTCTTCGAGATAATTATTTCTGTTTTCTTTTTAAGTAAATGTATAAAATTTATTACAATTGAGGTGCATACCATTTATTCTACGTTATCTTAGATACTAGTAGGTACCTACAGACTTAGAAAATATTAGCTTCTCCACAAAATACCTATTATTCCCCAAGTTTCCCTTTAACTTGGGGAATAATAGGTATTTTGTGGCACGGGTAAAAAGATGGCTTCAATTTTGAATTGGTGGCGCGCTGGCTGCCATTTTTTATTGGTCTGAGATTATTTGAATCAGCTTTCTTAAAAATATCTATAAGTATCTACATAGGTACTTAATACCTACATCAAAATTAAATTTAAATTAAAAAAAACCTCCAACGCAAAAACAAAAACATTTAAAAAGTTAAAAATATCGCTTTCCTATCGTTGAGCCATGAAATTTTACTTCACGTTGGGGTACCACTAAAGTAAGGAATGTTCCTAGTACTCGTAGGTATGTACCTAGGTACTTATTTTAGCGGTACCCGTGACGTAAAAATTCATGGCTCAACGGTAGGAAAGTTATATTTTTAACTTATTCAATGTTTTTGTTTTTGCGGTGGGGTTTTTTAAATTTAAAATTTAATTTAATTTTTTTAAACGTACCTATTACCTACGTTTGTTTTTATAGAGTTTACAGTTATGAGAATTTTTCAGTGCATTTGAATGTAGAGTCAAATGCTGGTTAACACGAATCCAAACACAACATGTCTGCTATTATTTTGTCAAGAGTCTACCTTCTGGTGTGCTGGATAGCCTGGCTGCAGCATCGGCTCATCCTGTTGCCATCAATACATTATGTGCATGAATGAATGTGCATGTGCGTGAATCAAATGCTGGTTAAAATTAATCCAAACACGACATATCTGCTATTATTTTCCCAAGAGTATTAGTCTGCTAGATATCCTGGCTGCATCAGACCAAATATACCATAATCTTGCTTATTAATATAGCGCACACGGGTGTTTGAAATTTTAAGCCACACATATATGTTTGTATGTAAAGTTAATACCCATAGACATCTAAAATAGCAAAGGTAGCTAACATGAAAGAGCTGACACCTTGAAACGGCTGAACCGATTTTGATGAATCATGTCTAAGAACCATCGCAACCCTGCTTTTAAATAAAAAAAACCCCATCTAAATCGGTTTACCCGTTTAAGCGCTACGGTGCCACAGACAGACAGACACACACACATAGCGGTCAAACTTATAACACCCCTCTTTTTACGTCGGGGGTTAAAAATACAAAAAAACCCTGGTTCAAAAGCTAGGTAGGTACGCCCATGTCGCTGGTGTAGGTACCTACGTAATTCAGAGTTATTCACAAACTTTTTTCCCATGAGGGTAGGTAAAAACTACAGAACGTACCTAAATAAAAATATTTGTAATTGGCACCTGGGTAGTACCTACTAACTACTACCTACTACTACTTAGGTATAAAAATATTTTAAAAATCGAGGCGTTCATCGTAAGAAGAAAATTGTAGCGGGAAAGGGTGAGAAAATAAATGTCTAAGCATTTTGTAACAGAAACATTATTTTATTGTCAACACCGGAACTTTTGCTCTAATCGGCTGATATTGATCTGGCCAAATAGCCGTTAAATTATACCTACATAAACAATTCAGGCCACCAAAATATACAACACTGAGAGTACAGTCGATCTACAGCAAGTTTTAAGTCGCTCAGACTACATTGATGAGGAGCTGGGTTCGTTGAAGGATAAAATCCGAAATTTAAATATCCAAAAAACCTGGAGTTACCAACATAGCTTACAGAGTTAGCAGTAGGCTGGCCATATTCGCCAACAGACCGTTGGCCGGTGGAGCAGGCGAAACCTTGAGTGGTGGCGGAATGCGGGAACCGGTGCAGCCATGAAGAGGCTTACCTGCCTATGGCCAGTAGTAGGTTGCGATAAATCGACTCTGTTAAATAATTTAATGATTTCATAACAGGGTGAATATTCGAGCGTTTCAAACAGCGTCATTAACTTCCCCTAAATGTTAATGAAAGATACATATATTTAATAATAATATTTCAGCAATTCTCAGAATCTGCTAAAGTAGGTACCAGAATCTGGAAATGGCTGAAATATTCCATTGATTTTATTTTGGTAGGTATGGTATACGTTGATGTCCATCATAATAGTTTCGTCTTTAATAGATACCTTATAAAGCAACAACAAGGTGTTTTAAGAGGGAAAGTCTGAAAACCATTTACCAGTTATTACTTTTATTTTCGTTTGCTAAGGTGATGGTACATAATAGATAAGTCGGTACTGACAAGTACCTAACTAGGTACTTATCACCGTATTGAGTCAACAACATTTTTAAGGAAACTTATTCGATCTATGTATGTTTACAATCTGAGTGCAAAAGTACCTACTTAAAATAAATTGGAACTATTATAATACGTAGGTATCCTTTATCCTTACTTTCGTAGATCATCTTATTTAGTAATACATTATTAAACCTACTCGTATTTACATTAACACATCTCTCGAAAGTTTGAAGATACCTAAAAAATATTTGTTTTATTTCAAGCCTAACATCTTACGATAAAAAAATATATATTTTATATTTCATAAGGCCTCGGAATCCACGCTTATATAATTAAAAAACTACATGATCACTGCGTTGGCGAACGCGGTGGTAGTGCGGACTCCTCGCACGGTGACCGACGATCTTCTTCGGTGCTAAACTTATACTCTCGCTCGCTTTGTGGGTGTTCCTGTCCGGGGGGCGTGGCTCGGCCTTCGCCGGCAGTGGCAGCTTCGAGCGTAGGCCCCGTGGGCCCGAAAGACATGCCTTCTGCGCCGTACGCCACTTCTCCTGTTCCTACGTACTCAGACGGCTGGTAGCTGTAACTGTTTAGACTGGAAAAAAATTAAACATTTGGTTTAAATTTTGCTCTAGTTATCTGAAAATAACTCATAAATCAAACTGTAGTCCGATGATTTTTAAAACAAGGCACGGAACTTATAGCTACCTGTTTGGCCAGTATGATATGTCTTCAATCGCATGGTGGGCATACGGCGCATACGCATGTTGGTAGTACGGCGAGTGATGTTGTGCCGGAGTCTCGTACTGTAGTGGGTAGAGCGGCGCAGGAGCTGACGATGGTGCTGACGTACTGGTCGGTGGCGCAGGCGCATACTCCAAGGGCGCTGGGTACGCGTGTGGAGGGGTTCGGTAAGGAACAGGGGAGGTGTTCGGCTGCGGGGAGGTGCCGCCTTGCGTTGAGTTCCAGTAGCCACTGCTGCTAACCCATGTGTAGCTACCGCTGCCGTTTGTCGCTGTAGTCGTCCGTTCTGGATTGCTGTAGGAGGCTGTGGAATGGAGGTAGATATTATAGATGAACATGGGGCTGCAAATTCATTTTTCTGTTGAGAGACGTGCATGGCTGCGTTGGTGATATAGGTAGGTATATGTGTTATGGGTTTAGGTATCGCGATCGCTTCCCGTGCCCTCCTTACTGTCGATGCATTATAAAGCATAAACTGCGCACCTCACACAGCTACATTATATTGGCGCGCACATCTTACTCGCTCTGCTACAGCATTAATAGCTAAGCTTTATCGATTCTCCAGCATAGCTGCATAGCACATTTCTGATAGAAAAGCAGCTGTATTGCTACCATTTATAGATATCTACTTTGTTTGAAGAGACGAGTCTCTCAGTTGGGAATGGGACGAATCTGGTAACAATAAGTCAGAGGGCCAAGCACAGTTATACTTACAAGGTGGAGATAAGGTTCGTGGTCGTGATGGCGGCCGCGGAGGATACGGCGCTGGTCTTCTCGAAGCAGCGTTACTACTTCCATACAAAGACTGCGACGCCACAAACCATCCACCGACTGCAAATTAAATATTAGCAATCAGTTAAGCAATTTTTTTTCAAACACCTATACTCCATTTACAATAGGTAGCATTAGACAGAAGTTAAAAAAGGTTCTTTTTAATGCACACTTTGTAACGAAAGTATAAGTTAAGCATGTTAAATTACGGTGCGAAAAAAGATTAATTAATTAATCTTTTCCACAGCACCTGTCAAACTTAGTTGTTGCTACCATTACAACTATTTATTTTAAGACGTGGATTTCATTTAGGTATAATGACTTCATTTTAGTTGAAAATCGCAGTTTCAATGATAAAAAAACCGGCCAAGAGCGTGTCGGGCCACACTCAGTGGAGGGTTCCGTAGAATATGTTAACGAAGTTAAAAAAATGCTTGCATGTAGGATTATACTACAAACTTAGTCCAGAAATTATTTTGTACAACTTTTTGTCTTTTTTGTAAAAAAAACTGTTTCCATCCAAGTTCAAAATGATTTTCCTAGAAAGTCCTTATAAAGTTCTTTTCAGATTTTTTTCATATTTTCTAAACTTATGGTTCAAAAGTTAGAGGGGGGCGGGGGGGACACATTGTTTTTACTTTTAGTAAACCCGTATTCATTTTTAAATACCTATCCAACAATATATCACACGTTAGGATTGAAATTAAAAAAAAATCACTTCCCACTTTACATATAGGGGGGCTACCCTAATGAAACTTTTTTTTCCAATTTTAATTTTACCACTTTGTCGGCGTGATTGATACTCATATTGGTACCAAATTTCAGCTTTCTGGTGCTAACGGACACAGAGATTAAGCGAGGACGGACGGACGGACAGACAGACATGGCGAAACTATAAGGGTTGCTAGTTGACTACGGGACCCTAAAAATCTAAAAGAAGCAGAGATGAATAATATATGGACACGTTCTTCGATTCAGTTTTATTCTTCTAATTTGAATAAAATGTGTTTTTACTTATCTCTAAAATAAAATGTTTTGCATTCCTTCTTCTACGAACCTCTTTCTTTTGTCTAATGCTACGAGTATTATAAATGGAGTATAATATTATCAACATTCGGGTGGGGTATTTGCGCTATGAAATAATTTTTCCGTCAAGTCTTCTTTTTTTCTCCTTATTAGTTTGATCAGTGACAGTCGTTAGCGTTACTGACAGTATGAAGCCCGAAAAAATCTGACAACCAGTTCAACCGAGGGGTATTGTGTTACCCAGTTGATTGTGGAGGTCCGACAGGCAGTCGCTCAATGTAAAACACTGCATGGTATTCAGCTGCATCCAGTTAAACTGGAAGCCGACTCATAAGCCGATTTCATAAGAATCGGTCAAGCCGTTTCATAAGAGTTTGTCAACAAACACTGTGACACGAGAATTTTAGATATTTAAAGATTAAGAGATTAAAGATACCGGGCTGGTATCCGCAACTCCACGTCCAAGCGCGTATTTTTGCGTATGGACTATAATCTACCACGCGGGCCCAGTGCGAATTGGTAGATGTCACATGTCTTCGAACTTTTTGGTTCTAGGACATGCCGGTTTCCTCACGATGTTTTTCTTCACCGTTTTGGAGAGCAGTGGTGATGAAATAAATTACACAAAGTAATGCGCCTGCCTGGGTTTGAACCCACGACTTACTGTTCGTAAGTCGGGGCTGCCACCACTGGGCCACCGCTGCTCTCTCAATTTTAATATTAGATAGATAAAGAAGATTAACTCACATTGCGGGTACTGATGTGGCGAGGAACTCTGTTGTGGATAATGCGTGCCAACGAAATCCCTTTGATAGTAACCCTCAGGCCTTTCCTTTGCGTCTAAAAAGGCTTTCGCGAAAGGGTTATACTTGATCTTCAGCGACGTCACTTCTTCATTCTGGTAGGCGGTGACGGCTATGAACTGCGTCTCCGGAAATGGGTAAGTCATAATTCGACGGAGGTCCGTGCCGACTTTTACTAAGTGCACCCGAGGTTCGTATTTGTGCAAGCTATTTAACATTATCTGTAACAATAGTCTTTAATTAGATTAACAGCAGTTTGTAGGTACCTACTTTTAATTGATAAGAAATTGATACAAAACTAATAGAGGCTTGTTCTATTGCTACGACGCGCGACCCTTGCTACGAGTCTACGAGTAGTCGTAACAGTAATGGTCTCAACATGCTTGCTTTGCTGAATGTGTCATTAAAATTAATGCAAACGCATAAAAAAAATATTCTCACATGGGTTTTATCTAAACATCAAATTACACTATAGCACTAATACCTACACATTGCAGTTGAACGTAAAACCCAGTGTCGCCACGTGTCTCACAAATATTGTATTAAATGCAACACAATACGATGTGTACATCATTACTGTTAGCATAACGACCACAGGGGGCATCAGCTTATTTTTAAGATATGTGTAATGTAAACATAGCGCAGAGACAATAATTATTACAAATGATAGTGCGTACAGACACCCGCTAAACAGTTTGTAAAGCTACAGATTTCACACCGAACCGTCAACGTATGGATCTAGATGTATCTGATGTTTGCTTTCATATTCATTCGCACCACATACAACCGTGAGAACTGACTTCTACGAACTAGCGGTAGCCACGAAACTGTAGCACACTCACACCTTGCCATCGAGAGCTTTCTGTTATAAAATTAGTATTCTGACAATACTGTGAACTAATTATTATGCTCGGTCAGGCACATAATCTGGCGTGTATCCCGCTATAAATTATGAATCGGTAATTTGTGTTTATCCTGCTCAAAACTCATGTATGGTCATGAGAAACAATGTAAATGCTCGTAGTAAACTGTACAAAGTATCTCGTAAACAGACGCCAAAGTATTCGCAAAGGGGTTTTTATTTATGCAGTAGGTCTTAGATGTTATTGAGCTATTAAATTTTCGATTTTCGTATCTCACTTAATTTCTTAAACATATGCAATATAATCCTATATTTTTCACAATAATTACTGTATTGAAGATGATTAAAGTCATGCTTTAATCATCAGTTCATTATTAACCCAACATGTGTCAGAACGTAGATCTACGCGAGACACAATTGCTTTTTAATTAATAAAAAAGGATTTATTTCTCACCACAACATAGCACAATTTAGTTTAACGTAGCTAAATTTACATTTACATATTGTGGGAGACTGGTGCCTAAACTAGGCGGTGAGCCTGTATTTCAGGACACCAGGTCTCCACCTCGTCGGAGATTTTACAATTGTTCAATGTACATATTAGATAACTGAATACATAATAATGCGGTAAGCTAAATTAAACAATTTAATTTTGATAAGTAAAATTAAAATTAAGTAAAATTAAGGGTTGGTAGATGAAAGTGTGAATGTGTAGGTTGTATGTGTGGTTGTCTGAAGAGTGTGGTTGTATGTATGCAGGTGTGAGTTGTGTGTGAGAGGGATATGCGCGCGTATTTGTACACGTCTTACACCAGAGTAGTCAGTAGTTTTTCTAATTCTTCGTGGTCTTGTTGTTTCTTGTTTCTGTAATTATGGCCATACGAGTGGTTTATTTATGTATTTTGTACTGTACCTGTCCATTTCCATTGGTTTTATTCGTAAGTTTGACTTTGGCGAAAGATATTGGTTCTTTCATCCAGTGTGCTCCAAAGTTCGGGCTTTCAGGGTGAATATAAATTGCGTTAGATGGCGGGACTTCTGCCTTGCCTCCGGGTACCTTTGAAACATTAATTAATATTGTTTTTACCTGTCTAATGAAATAGTACATTACATTAAAGGAGTTTTAGAAACTATATTTAACCACCATGGCAGAACTGCATATAAATGTGAGTGAAATTTTATCTACTACTACTAGCACTTCGTAGTTTAACATCCCCTTCACCCATTTTTAAAAAAAGAAATAATAGCCTATGACACTCACATATAATGTGACATTCTATTGGTAAAACAATTCTTAAAATCGGTTCAGTTCATCCAGTGATGACAAATTCACAAACTTTAACTGTTTATAAAATTATAGTATAGACGAATAATCGTAATAACACTTTCCATTGTTATATTTAAACATACCCATTCTCCATTGACGTACTTCCAACGATGGGAGTCCACTTGTACAAATTCTAAGAGCACCGTGTACATTGCCGTCGGGTCCAAGCCACTGGCAGTAACTTTGACTACGGGAAACATTCGTCTGAAAGAACACAAACAAAAACCTAGAATACAAGGTTTAATGATTTTATGACGTTAAAACGCCAGGATCCTAAAGTTTTGGACGCAGATAAGTTATATCAGCAAGATAACATTGAATACGTTTTTGTGTTGCCCCAGGCCGGATACTACTAAGTACAGGTAGTGGTCAAATATGGATGCCGGTAGGTTAAACATGATACATATGGCTCTTTACAAAGCATAACTGTTTACCCTACAACTAAGGCCTTTTAAAAGATATGTTGAAGCGAAATACAAATTTTAAATGTTGCTTGCTCTAGCTGTCATAAGAGTTCCTACAGGAAGCAATGCATATAATTATACTAAAAACAGAAAAATATGTACAGACGCCAGCACATCAAGTTACCCCAATGTGTCAAATTTCTTTGATCGTTTTTCAACTTTATGTCAAACAGAATAAGGTTCATATTCAATTGGGAAAATTTGACACATTGGGGTAACTTGATGTGCTGGCGTCTGTACATAACCATTATAATCGGCCTGAACCGACGATTCTTTTAATTTATTACATGGAGAAAATGCAACTCAAAAAATAAATCAATAAATAACTTCCCAGAATAATGTTATATTGTAATGATGATTTACGTCTTAAATGTCTGTTGCTTCTCTCAATCTACAGGGTGTCTCATTCAAATCGGTCAGTATGGGAAAGTCTAAAACTATAAGACATACGAAGGTCTGTTCTGAGGAACCATGTCATCGAATTTAATAACAAGAAAAACTGCATTCATACATTTTAAAAAACATCTGTACTCCGTTCGGGAATCGAACCAGGTTATTTTGGAAAAAAAACCTACACTATTTTAATTTAGATATCGATTGTGTAGGTCTTAAGCAGTAAATGTCTGTATGAAACATGATATCTAAAATGAATAAATAGCATTGTTTCCACATACTTTAATTTATTTTAGTAGGTGCTCGAAGTGACCACGCTTACAATATTACTACAATAGTACAGATGTTTTTTAAAATGTATGAATGCAGTTTTTCTTGTTATTAAAATCAATCGTGTTCGACAGAACAGATCTTCGTATGTCTTATAGTTTCAGACTTTCCCATACTGACCGATTTGAATGAGACACCCTGTATTTAAACTTGAATGTATTTTCTAAAACATGAACCGACCATGTTCATATGAAAACACAAATACAATCTTTTAAAAATAACGCGATGCGCGATGTATTTCTTGAAACTCTACAGCAATGAAAGCTTAATCATTGACTTCGTTTCATTGGGCCTACGTTTATATAACATACAAATTAACAACACAGCAAATGGAAAACACAATAGTACTTACAACCGAGTTACCGTTGAACAAAACGTCACTTCGTCAAGGGTAAGGGTTCCGTCATTGCTCATCGGCACCGGGCGGTATCATTTAGCCACCCAGCGTTAATGAGTAAGACCTACCGCGTTAATAGCTGAAAACTAGCCGCCGGCCGGCGAGCGGTTAGCACTGGCAAAATGTGACCGTGTTAGTACACACCATCATTGTGTTTGAAACGTATCGCTCTGACTAAAATTTATCGTCCTGTTTTTGTTTTGACCAGAGAAAACCAATGTACGGAAGTATAAACAGTTGGAATTGAAACTATTGAGACAGGTATTTACGGTATATCTGTGTTGTGAATCTAATTGTAGGTGCTGGCGTCATTAATTAAACAACAGTCTTGCATGGCAGCCTTAACCATTAGCTCTGCCCTATAGTCTAACAATTCATATGAAGACATTATCAGTTTCATAAATCCAACCACAGTTACGCATTGTTTTTTTCTGGTCCCTATAACATCTACACTCAATCCTCTTTCAAGATTATCCGATAGTAATACATAAAAAGATTGAAATACGCAATAGACACAAACCCTTATTGTTATTGCTCTAATGTAGATATAACGAAAGTGTTGTTAACTTTTTGATCTGTTTATTTATATAACACTACGTTGCTAACCTGTTGCAAATAAATTTATATGTATTTTAATAAAGCTATTTGTTCTTCAGTTCTCAGCTCAATAAAAACAGGCATTAATTTCATAGTCTCGTCACAACGGTCACAATCTGAAAACAGTCACTTACGGTGAACTGCATGCCAGTTTCCTAACCTCTGTTAATTTTTTGATGGGCTATCAAAACTACCTCGAAACCAGGTTGGAGTTCATTAATTTCATGATTAGAATTTGATGGTTTATTTAAAAAAGTGCCAAGAGTACGTAAGATACGAGTTAAGTTTACTGACTAATGTACTGACTGGACAGGTCCACTTAAAGCTGTGAGGTTTGACTATGACCAAAAAATATCTGGACGTGATCTTTGAGTTTGTTTCAATGTTTCTTCTCAGTGAAATCAGATTATAAACATCAACCACGTATACCTGGTATAAAAAAAAATGTAAACGTTTCAAATAAGCTTATAATTTACAGAAATAAGTAATAGTTTATCCAGTATAGTTTATTCAGTAGCAATAGTTTATTCAGTTTTATAAATTGGTAGCTACCGAAACTTAAAACCTGTAACCACTAGTCTTTCCGCATCTAAGGTAAACGCAGGTATTAACGACCCCCTTAAGGCAATTTTAAAATCAACCATTTTTTTTTAGTATACTGGTTCCTCTAAACATGAATAGTTTAATTTTATATGCTAGTGTTATGTATAAAAAATGTATTTACTGAATCAAATACATTTAAATAAAGGATTATCTTATAAAAAATAATTTTCAAAGTGACTTAGTCGATTGTTGCCATTACCGACCCATAAAAACGGCTGTGAAGCTATTAACGATTTTTATGCAGCTATTACCGATCGTGTATGAGAGGTGGCCTTTTTCCAGCAATGGAATGTATTTAAGCTAGTGATGATGATGATTGATCTTAATAAAATAAAACAAAGTAAAAATGCAAATACTTATTCTTTTTTTTTATTATCGTTCATTTTCATTTCTTATTAAATACATTTTTAAATATTTAAATATAAAAAAACATTTAAACATAAAAAAATAGTAGCCCACCGGTATCGGGAGCAGGGTCTAAGGGTCAGGGCTTCAGGGAGAGGAATCGCCTAAAAATGCGCGCCGTGTCCAGAAGTACTGCTTTCTGAATCAAACCCTTGATCCAGCTGCCTAACGAGAGCCTCTTTGTTAGTCGAGGCTCTTTGCTAATAAGCCATTGGCAGACACGACTATCGGCACAATGATTTCTTAGTCCACATCCCACATGTCGACAACCTCGCGAGCCAAGTAAAGATACTTGATTTTCTTATCTTGTTCGGCTTTCACGAGGTTCCCGTCATGTGGGACCGTTATGTCAACAAGCATTGCGCGCCTCTCGGTTCGATCCATCACCACTATATCAGGCTTATTAGCCATGATAGTCCTTTCAGTGATGATGGATCGATCCCAATACAATGTAATATGACCATTTTCGAGAACTGGGTCGCGCACATACCTGTGGTACGGCACTTCCGATTCCACGAGGTTGTATTTTAGTGCAAGTTGCTGATGGATAACCCTGGCCACAAGGTTGTGTCTATGCAAGTACTCTTCGTTAGCTAAGCGAGAACACCCAGAAATTATGTGTCGGATTGATTCTCCTGGACGGTGGCATGCCCGACAGATGTCAACCGTGCCATCCTTCACAATAAATCTCCAGTAGTTTCTCGTCATTATAACTTCATCCATAATTGCACAGACAAAACCTTCGGTTTCCCCAAAGAGGTCACCGAAACGTAGCCAGGACACGGACGCTAACTGTTCTACATCAGGCCCATGAAGGGCCTGGAAAAAGCGTCCGTGAAGCTCCTTGCTCTGCCACACTTCCTTGCGATCGTTAGTGTCAAGCACTACAGGTTTGCGCTAGTTCTCTTTCGCCAAAGAGAGCGGTGTGAGGCCTTTGCAAACCGGAACCACATCTCGATGCATCCCCACGTCGGTTTTTAGGAAATATTATCTGAGACTATATATCTCGCGATTGTGGAGAGACTTGCCATTTAAAAAGCCTCGACCTCCACATTTTCGCGGGATATACAGTCTCATAACCGACGATCGTGGGTGATGCATTCGATATGCGGTCAGCAGTGTGCGGACCCTCTTATCCAGGATGTCAAGCTCTGTTTGAGTCCATTTGAGTATGCCGAAGGAGTACATCAAGACTGGCATGACCCAACCGTTGAAGGCGCGCACCTTGTACCCGCCCGACAAAAGACTATTGAATACTTTTTTCAGGTGGCCAAAGAAACGCTCCCTCAACGATTGCTTCCCATCAGCAGTGTTAATGTCCAACGCCTTTGACATACCCAGATACATCTAGATTTCGATTGCAGAGAGGGCTCTACGGTTTATGGATTCCGAATATAAATTTGTCCACACCAAAATCCATCCTGATAGCGCTACTGAAGGTTTCAGTTACCTTTAGTAGCTCCATCAGTTGTAAATTGTTGGGGGCAAAGAGCTTTAGATCATCCATGTAAAGAAGAACCTGACCTCCTCTCTTCAATCGATAGCCTAGACCTGAATTCTCCAGCAGTGTGCTTAGAGGATTCAAGGCTAAGCAGAACCAAAGTGGACTCAAACTGCCA
Source organism: Euplexia lucipara (assembly GCA_921972225.1). Lineage (NCBI taxonomy): Eukaryota > Metazoa > Arthropoda > Insecta > Lepidoptera > Noctuidae > Euplexia > Euplexia lucipara. Next base: position 12,682,231 of record OV179144.1, read on the forward strand.
CCCTGGAATATGCCTCGCTCAATCCCAATCGGCTCGCTGTTCCTCTAAATCTGTTGACATCCTGGATAGCGAAAAACCGTCCTCCACTGCCCCATACACGTCCTCAGGAAGGCGCGTAAAGTTGGATGGTTTCGGAGGCATTATTGCAATGTCTGAATAAGTCAGTCTGTTGATTCGGATCTTTAATTATAAACTTTCTGTAGTTACGTGTGGCTTCTATTTGATTCTGTATGACCAACATAAAACCCTCGGTTGCAGGAAACAATTCGCCTCGTGGAGTCATTCTTTCGACTTAATTTTATCGACGTGTGTCTGGCTCAGGTTAATTATTATTATTATTATTATATTATTATCGTTATTTTTAATAAAACAAATTAGGTAGTACTGTTGTGGCTCCATACTTCTGGAAAAAAATATAACTGTATGTTTTATGTTGTTTTAGCCAAGAAGTAGCATTTATTGATAGGTACCTAGTAGGTGAGAAAGTAAATAATCTTTATACGATCGGTAATAGCTTCTTATACTTGCTATTGCCGACCCTAGTGGGTCGGTAATAAAGTATGGAAGTATAAACATAAATTGTATTACCGACTCATAAAAAAATAGTTATTTTAATTCAATTGACCTTCGGACTATAAAATAGATTATAATTGTTTAATATCACAAAAAATATGAACATTATTTACACGGTTTAAACACAAAAACAATGATTTATTATTGTAACTATTCAATATCGATCCTCGAAAAATATCAAAACTTTGGTTATATTGACAACGCTAAAAGGTAACAACTAGACAAAATAGTTTAGTCGCTAATAGATTTTTATAAAGTCTGATAGCTTAGATTTAAACTGGTCCTTAAAAATACTTGTGTTAGTGTGATATAATAACATAAAAGAAAAATAAAACTAAAAGTTACGTTGCTGCCATTGCCGACTTAAGGGTCGTTGATGGCTGCCACGACTAAAACTGATGCAGCTAACACCGTTCCATTTTAATTTACAGTTTTATCGTTTCAAATTACTTTTCATTAATAAAATGTCATGATAAATCAAGAGTTGACACTTAAATGAATACATTTAGTAATATAAGATAAAGTATAGACGTCATTTGTTTGTATAAATGTCTTAAATAGAAAAGTCACGTACTTACTTGAAGGAACAAGGGAACAGTACGACAAGTCCTGCGTCCACGCTGCTTCGCAGTAACTGACGTATTTTATCTCTTCTTTGCACAGCTACTCACTCTAACGTAAAAGTATACGATGGTCAAGGAATAAACGCGTGTGTAACTGTGCCTACCTAACTAGAATTGTTCTGGAAACGTAAAAATTTCGAGTTACTTTTATAGGTCGGTAATACCTGCAGATTTTCGATGGGTCGTTGATAGCTGCGTTTACCTTATGACTCCGTGATATCGGTACTTACATTATTCTCTGACCCAAGTAAACCATAGAATTTTTAAACCATCATACATTTTTTTTAAGAAAACTCACTTGAAATTTTAATATGTTGTATAGAACTAACACTATCATGTAGCAGCAATATGTGCGACAATATCCCTTCTACCCTGTATGGCACGATTCTTACCTCCCATTCTTAGTGACAATCATTTCGTTGGTGAGCGTCTGGAAGCGAACCCACAGTTCTCTGTCGTCAAGTGCTACGTTGACTTCTCTCTCTCGACCGCTGCGCGAACTGCCGCCTCCCACCGTCGGCTCCACGGCGCTCAGGATGTGCGATGCTGCCATCCTGCTGAAAAAATTGTGATGTTTATAATCTACTTATAATGGAGCTGGGGTCAAGTTTAACAGAATGCAGCTAATTACACGGGAAACTCCCTTCCGTCCGGACACCACAACCCAATAAACATACAACATGAACCCTGTTGGATCGTAGTTTTAAACATTGAAAAAGCACAGACGCATAGAGAACCTCCGTTTCTGTGAGTCGGCTAAAAATATAGCCTATGTTACACAGTGATAATAATAGTATAGCGTAGTATAATGGTGAAAGATTTTTCAAATCTATTTTTCCGCTATTAATATTAGAAATTAAAGATAAATTAAATTAAAGCTCCTGTGCGATGATAAATCATCAAAATCATTGAGAGCACAGGTAGGGTAATATCTGGGTATGACTCTTGACGCTAAGCTACACTAGAAAGCCCATGTGTATAAGAAAAAAGACGAACTCGACTTACGATTCAAAAGAATGTATTGGCTGCTGGAAGAAACTCCACGTTACTAATAATAAATACAGAATAAATTAATAATAATAATAATAACCCCGCAGGGCAGCTTGTGGCGAGCTGTCGGGCAGTAGCGACCCCACGGACCTGATCTCCCGGGAGAAGACTTGTTCCTCATCTCTGGCTTGCCTTAATTGGCCGGTTAGAGTGGAGATTCGCAAGAGCAAACGTGCTCGAAGGATGGAAGCATTCCAGTAAGGTTCTGGTAGGGACCTTGACCGTACTTCCGGGATTGTCCTGATACGGCAATCAGGACAATCCGGAATGCCGCTCCACTCCTTTAGCACCTCAGGACATGTTGCCCTTTTGTCGCTACGTCACTATGTGCTAGCGGCCTTCGAGGGCCCATTATTGAGTGTGCAAGTCACCCCCTGCCATTTAATCCGTGTATATAAATCATTGGTAAGGCAGGGGCCATAGTTCTTCATCGTTTTAGGTATCCAGTCCATTTTAGCCACCCTCACCTATAATCCAGTACTTTTGTTTCCATAGTCTGCATTAGTCTTACACCAGTCGCAGGTTTTTCTTGGGTGCACTTGTCTAGTGCATACAAGGAAAATCTGCGGTTGGTGCCTCATTTCATTAAAGACGTCAATGGGCGTCTGCGAGTTGGCTTCGGCCCCTCTTACGTCTTTCAAAGGACCGGAACCCACCGGTTCCGAGAAATGAAAGCTTATGAAAATAATAATAATACAAACAAGACCTGATGCCAATTTGGACTTATGGTGTTCAGCTGTGGGGTTGCACCAAACAGATCAATACAAATATACTTAATACAACGATTTCTGAACAAGGTATTAAGGGAAATGGTAAATGCACCCTGGTACATACGCAATGATGACCTCCATCGGGACCTAAAAGTTAAGTTCATCGACAACGTAATCAAAAAATCTGCAGAAGCTCACGAAACGTGACTTCATCAGTATGTGAACATCGAGGCAATACAGCTTCTCGATCACACAAACAAAGTGAGAAGACTAAAAAGAACTAAACTGTTCGAGTTAGTGTTTAGTGACAGTGAATAGTGTAATGTAGTGATAACTATAATTGTGCTATAAAATCAACACAAGAACGAAGTGTATTCGCCTTAATAGAGACAATAAGAAAAGTGCTATTGAACACATTCTTAGTAAGGGCAATTAATTAGTGTAAGTTATAATAAAATGACTTATTAGTCTGTTTACGAGGCTAGATTGTAGTAAAAAAATAGGGTCTATCTTTTAGATGTAGGTACTCTAGAACAAGAGGTCAAAAAACGGGTAGGGCAAAAGTATTCCAGGTTAGGCAGTAAGGTAGGTAAGTACCTACAGTACATCCACAATTGGCTAGTTATGGTTAAGTCAATAATGAGGAGCATGAATCTATAGTCACCATCCGAACACAAATCGATTACGGGTCGCTGTTCTGAAATTCCAGGTGGAAAAACCTTGTAACATTATTTGGTTTTTTACTCAGCCGTAGCGCTGCGCTGACGACCACTAGACTACCGAGGCTGTTTATTTGTTTGAATCGGTAGGAAACTATTATTAAAGGTTATTATTATTTCGAGATAGCCTAGAGGTTAAGTCGCTTTAATCTCTCGGCTATGCACAAAGTACGTCATGCACAAAGCAGTGCCTCGATCCGGCCATACACTACGGCCTTTTCAATTAATTTGTACTTTCTAAATTTATCTATTACTAGCAGACGTCCCGCGGTTTCACCCGCGTTGTTCCCGTTCCTGTAGGAATACAGGGATAAAAAGTAGCCTAAGTCACCCGGGGATAGTGTAGCTTCTCAACAGTGAAAGAATTTTCCAAATCGGTCCAGTAGTTTCGGAGCCTATTCAATGCAAACAAACAATCAAACATTTCCTCTTTATAAGTATATTAGTATAGATAGAAGTATAGACAACTGCTGAAATTTGGTCATACTAGGTCACAGATATAGATAGACCTAGATAACACAAGAGCAACTACTTCACGTGCCACTTTGCGTGCCTAGCTTACGTACAAAAATCGTAAGTGGCTACTTTCGCGCTCCATTTCCTTCCATCGGTAAGTCATTTTGTGATTAATAGTATGCGTAATTAATTTAAAAACAATTATTTTTAATCTTATATCCTCAGTGATACCTGGTAATACCAAATTTGAGAAAAACAAAACATTCGTATTAGATTGCGTACAGTCAAAAAATGGCACGCTTGGTTTTCATACAGATCGTGTTTATCTATATCTGTGCTACAGGTACACTCCTGCCTAGCCCTTTGGAGATTACAGGCGTGAGGTTATGTTACTTATCAAGGTACAAACGCCAGCAAATCAAGTTACCCGAAACTGACGTATTTTCCCAATTGAACTTGAACCTTATTTTGTTTGAAATAAAGTTAAAGAACTATCAAGTAGCTTGATGTGCTGGCCTCTGTACATCCCACAACGAAACTTCGTCATACATACATAAAACAAACGTTGTTTAAAAAAACATGTATCAATTCACTTACGAACCAAACATTACCGAGCTACTATATTACGACATCAGTGTTATCTGCTGGCAAACAAATTGGCAATACTGGTTTTATGTAATCAATTGTATCATATAGGAACCTACCTAACATTTTTACGTTTGAATTGGAAAAGGATGCTGAAGTTTGTATGAATATATCGACATAAAATTGACTGTTGACAAAACGATACCTAAAACCACAGATTGTATATAGATAGAGAGCTCCACGCAGGCTAGATAAAATATGTACATAAGCCCGTAACTGTCTGACGGTTTTGAGTACTTTTAAGCAAATGACCGGCAGATAGCATCGTGTGGTGGGTCGTCGTGCTCCTTGAAATAGGCTTGAACTACACGATGACTGAAGCATGGATGCCGTATCTATGTCAGAACAGGTCAACTCAAAGCTGAATCGATTCTGTCTTCAGAAGGCTTTTCCAGACTTTGCCCTGCATCGTTAGACTCGCATAATAAATTAACACAATTTTATGTCTGAACTTTAGAAGAGACCATGACCCTGAGTTGTGTTTTCAGCATTTTTTCTCAGGGATCTGTCACTATGGAAACCATGAATACATATGAGTCACTGCCACACGCTTATCACAGATATGGACAGTTTGCAGCAGCGACTCACATACAGACAATCGAGTCTGCTCGCAACACAGCGCAGGATGATGTTGGGGCTGGCCCGCACGCGGCGCACCAGGGAGGCGCATCGCTTCCTCATCGTTGCATAAAAACAATCGACTCGGGCTTCTGCAAACATGCCTTATGCACTACAGTAGCGGGGCAACCCCATCAACATCCTGAACGCATTATTATATTGAACGCGAAGGACGCCGTACGATTTCTGGGTATAATCGGCCCACAGACTGCACGAGTAAAAAGGAGTGCAGTACAGTTTGGCAAAAAAGAGTAGAAAATAATGGAGGCGCCACTGTGCTCTTCGTATGGCAACCCGTGGCAACCGCATAGCGTACCAACCTAGTCTTGATACTTAGCTGTTTTTTTAGACAAATTAATCTAATTATGTATTATATTTTTAAATCAGTAAGTAATCACTTTCTATCGTGTCAATTAGAGACACAATAGAAAGACAATGACAGCGTGGACACCGGTGTCCTCTTGGGGTGTAATGAATTAATTGAACAAGGAAGTGTTCCACACGCAACTGATTACTTACCTAAAAATAACAAATTGGGTAAATACTCCTGAGTTCACAACATTGTTTAGGAATTATAAAAAAAAAAACATTACATTATAAAACATAATTTCTATATTTTATTATAGTAAATCTTCCTCTCAATATTCTACCCCGAACACGTAGGCCGTAAACTCATCTGAGTCATGTTCGGGTTCAGAGGTGATGCTGCTATCATCTTCTAGATTTATTACTAATCGGTCTATTTCCTCGTTCATAGTGATTTTGTTTCCAGTAATCCTTTTCTATTTTTATTACACGTTAGCACGTTAGTTCTTCCAATCCTCCTTAATTACTAATAGCTTGGAATGCACGTTCAGCTGCTTCCTGTAAAGACGAAATATTTCATTTATCCCTAACAATATTAAAAGTAAAACATTTTTATCACATACTGTTAATAAGCCGGATGTAGAAAACACCCTTTTGTTTATCTCCTCCCAGCACGATTTTGCTTAGAACGATAACAGATTTCCCTGAATTAAATAATAGATTTAGACTATGGCACGACCATTTCTTTTACATTTCTAATGCAAACGCTAGAACAAATAATTCTCTCCTTGGATTTTCATTCAAGTCAAGTCACCAAAGTATCAATTTATCTCAGCGCGCTATACCCGAGTAATGCAGAAAAAATGTAAACATAACCTATGTGCACGACATTTATTGTTTCAAATTTCTAGTTATTCCTTATACAAGCCAATTAATATAGCTTTGTAATCATCAATTAACACTTGATTCAACTAAAATCAACAAAACAAATTCTTACATACCTGTCTTATCAGCGGTTCTTTGGTAAACATTGTGAAGTTCAGAAAGAATAGTTTGGGCCTCATGTTCCGCCAGACATCGCCTGTACACCTTATAAATAACCTCCCTGCCAGCACTCCGAATGGTTTTATTCATTATTCTTCACTTTTTACCTTTATTAATCAACGTTTGGTGGTCGAAATTAAAATTTTACGAAATCGTAAACTTTGTTTATTATGAGATGTCATTATTTTGGAAATGTTGCCAACAGACAAAAATCTAGTTCCGTTTCTACACTTTTTTGCCAAGCTGTATGCACGAAACAAAGTTATTTTAACACTCCTTGAACAACGTGCAAATCTGCGAGCTATCATATTCGCCCGAACCGCCAGCGCCCTCCGCTCTCAATATGTCATATTTTTTAAGTTAGAAATGTTACTATTGTATAGTTTAACAATTTCAAAGAAAGCTAATAAAATTTGCTATAACACGTATTTTTTATTTAAAATGTCGAATTTCTATAGTTTATAAAAATGCAAAATTTTAGGCCACTGTACTTATACAGTGGCCCTTAGGCCGGCCCTTAGGCCGACCTAGTTTTATTATTCCCTTTAAAACTATCTTTGACACAATGGAAAAACAAGTTACATATTCGTAAAATTCTATTGCGTAAACTATTGGTTGTTATGGTACATCAAAAACGTGGTTGCAGCATCACCACCGGCGAACACAATCTTAGATTTTATATTACTGTCATGTTCAGTGAGTGTTTATGTTTGTTTTATAACTTTACAGATTTCTGACGAAATAATTGGCAAAGTCCTTGATTAGAATCCGTTACATACTTACATTGTTGTAAGACTGTCAATACATTCTAACGTACTGTTTACTCAATTTTTGCACTTGTTCAAATTTATTATACATTTACGTTTCGCGATTTTCAAATAGATATAAAGCTTCGTTAAACATCTTATTGCACACAAATCGGGTGTAAAAAAACGCTTAACGAAGCTGAGAATGGCCAGTTCTTCCCCTCATTTATTATTACTAAACCATACCCGAAAGCTTCTAGTTACGAAGAAATTGAAGGCCAATATTATGTTCCATCTTTCATAGACGGCTATTCAAAAAAACCAGTTCTAAATGTTGTTACTTTATAATACCCCCACGAGTCCCACGACCCTTGTACTGAAGTAATAGGCACCACGTTTAATGAACGTTACATTGCGCGCTACCGTAAACGCACGTTTTATGTGTCACTTTTTTTTTGTCCTTAATTTTTTACCCTGTTGCACCTACCTTGTTCTGTCTCTGCACCACCTTAAGGTTAAATTGGTAGAAAATGCCTAAGTCATTAAATCCGCCTTTATAGAGTTTTTTTACTTGTGCATAAAGTTTAAATAAACAAATAAATAAACGGTAATTGACACACCAAAAATAAAAATATTTTCCCATAGGTAATTATTGAGTCACAATAATACTTAGTTTCATAATTATACAAAATTAGTAGATGGTGATGGATCTTTTGACACCCTGAGTGTTTACAATGGTGCACATTCTGTTCCAGTAAAACTAAAGAAAAACAACAAGAACAATTAAAAAATAATTTGGTTGGTAAATTAATCAAATAATCTAGTGACTACATTATTATTTTAAAAGATAATTTCATATTAAATCATGACTTTAAATTGCTTATAGTTACCTACCTAAATGTTTGCATGTCACAGTTATTACTAAGTGTTATAAACTAGCTTGATTTATGAAAAGACTGAAATTGTATGTACGAAAACTTAAAGAGAATAAACTGATTAAATATATAATAATAAAATCCATCCGTTCCGTCCGTTTTTCCATCTGGGATTTCTCAGTAGCAGCCTGGAGTCTGGATTCGTGCCCGATTGATGGCAATAGGCTCGCCCCCTATTACATGGGACTTAAACATAACTGGCGAAATGTGGGTGTAGGTACACCTCTGCCTAGCCCTTCGGGGATTACAGGCGTGACGTTATATTATGTTGTTGTTATGTTAATAAAATAAAAAGTTAAATAAAAAGAACTTTTATTTTAGCATGCATACGTTAATAATTACATTTAAATGTCGTTTTATCTTTTTGAGAAAAGATAAAGCGCGCTAAGTTTAACTTTAATTGTACTCACTCATAGATAATGTCCGTTAGTAGACCTACACGCTGGCCCCTCCCCCACTCTAAACTAATCAGTGGTAAAAAATACTTTTACAAATATTTTTGTGTTAATGAGCTTAGGTTACAGTACACCGGCAATTCATGACGAAAATAATAGTATAGGACAGATTCACTTACGTTCTCAACTTACACTCTTATCTATTACGAGTGATTTAATCAGGTTATATCCTTATATGAATGTATACAATATGCCTAAAATTCTTAAAACTCGTCTCCAACGTACAGAAGGCAACATGAAACCCATCGCCGGTCGCCAGTGGCAAATAAGCCGGATATTTTATTGTGAGCTTGTCTCGAGCACGATCTTCCAATGTTTATTGTACCTATTATCACTGGCTACGTCGGTTCAACGTCCCAATCCTTCTGACACGGTATTTTTGACAAATTCAGGTTCTCGTTTTGTAGCTAGAATTTTACACTTGCTTAAAACGCCATATTTCTTGACGTCACACCTTTATTCCTTTTGACTTGACTTTTGATTTCTGAATTTGGTTTGAGAAAGTGGTGTGAACTTAACAAGATTTTGGTAATTAGTTGAACTGTCATGTGAAATGAAAGTATATTTTTTTTGTGATGAGTTGCGAAAAGGCTTCTTAACAAAAGAATTCATCTAGCATTGCTATCACATTGAGTCTCCAACAACCACCAACTTTTAAATGTTATAACTTTTGAATACCTCTATATACTGAAATATGAACACAACATTTGATGTGCGTTATATTACGCAAAAAAACAGTGACTTTACATACCAGAAATAAATCTTTTCCTAGTCATTATTTTGGTACGATATTGTAGTTAATTTGTTGTGAAGAATTTGTAGATGAAGATGGTGTTGTGATGGATCTGTTTTTACCCTTTATGTTCACAATATTAAGAACCTAATTGAAGTTGTTAGTTGATGTTAAAATTAAACAGTACTTTAAGACATTGCATTGCCTTATGACACCTTGTAAATTTATTAGTCTTGCATGATATAAATAAATAAAATAAATAAATAAATATTCCACAGCTTTTCACACAACGCCATTTAGTTAAACTTGAGAGCTTGTGTTATGGGTACTAAACAGCTGATAAACATACTTATATATTTCTAAATATATACATATTATAGATAAATTACACCCAGACACAGAACAAATGATCGTGCTCATCACACAAACATTTGTCCTGGGTGGGAATCGAACCCACGACCTCCGGCATAGCAGTCAGGGTCACTAACTACTAGACCAACAGGCCAGTCAAAGCCATATATCGAGTCACCAAAAGACACCTAGGACTGAGCTCTGCTGATCTCATAAACTGCCATGAACCTCACACCATATTTATCTTGTACATATCATTTTCAGTACAGTTACATTACACATACACATAGACCGTTGATGACTATTTTATGTTAAGACTTTGTGGTAATCCTAAATATTCATTGGTATTTAAACAAACATCAAAGTTAACGTTGGTTGTAAAGCGCTCCGAGTAATCCCGCTAGAATATCTTTGAATATAGTCACTGACAGCGTCATACAACAATCTGTCATTAGATCACACCGACGATAGATTTATTATATGTTAATGTTATCTGAATTATTAGGATTTAGGTAGGACAATTTCATCGAGTAGATTTTGTGTATTTGTCATTGTATACATATTGAAATGAAATAAAATTATATTTATTTCTTTTAGACTTCCATACAAACTTTAACTATGACAAATCTGACTCTCCTACGGGCGGGTAATATTCTTAAAAAGGGATGCATTGTTTTTAATATGTTATCTCTCACGGATTTTTACATTTTACAAGTTTAACTCGCACATATTACCTAAGTACTTAGGGTCCAGAACTACCACCGCAGATAGCCGTAAAAATTAAATCTCTCGTACAAAGCTCTTGTACTGACCCGCAAAAACATACCACAGTAACCGCGAAGAGGTTCTTAAAAAGTAAAATTATCTTGGAATAGAGTCGTTAAAAACTCATGATGAACAACCTATCAAAATTTTAATCACGAACCGTACAGACAAACTAACTAACTAAACATTCATATCCGAATAAATCCTGAAATCAAATCTCGGAACAAAAGACATCAACGCGCGCCAAAACGCAGGGTGATTATTTATTAGTTACTTTTTCACAAAATAAACATTAATTAAATTAATACAATTATTTGAATTCAATCAAATCACGAAACTAAACTTAAATATTGCTGACTTAGAAAATTAAGGTATAACTTTTATATTTTATAAGAGTAGAAAATTCAGTATAAGAACGATAGGTACAAATTAATGCATTTTATTTAGCACTTTTTATAGATTTAGTAGTCCCATCTAGTTTAGGGCTGTATAAATCGTAATGACGAGTATTTTTTCTTCAGATGGTACTCAGGGGCTGATGATGGAGCTGGAAAGTGGCTACAGGAACTCTGTTATAAAACAACAATTGATGTAATATAATTTTACTTTAAGAGTTATACAGGGCTGAAGTGATGATGTCGTACAATGAAAAGGATATATCCAAATCTTAATATATGTTTATATGCCTATTTTCTCTGAAAATACTTATATTTTCGACCACAAAAAATATTTCTGGGCTCCTATGCCGAGTCCCATGGGATTTGTTTTTGCGGATGAGTTTTTTGATACCCTATCATTGGTTTACTGTTCTTTTGTTTGTTTATTTTTAGGTATTTATGTAATCAGTTAATTTAGAATAAATATTTAGAAAGTAAACCATTAGAGAAGCAAGATCCATTTGTACGATAAAACGGTAAAGCTGTGGTACTTATTACTTGTATAATGGTATTAGCACCTGTGTGTACGCTTGTTTTAATAAAACTTATTAGTTATTGCTATGCTCCATCCGAGTAGGTAGTTAACTAAAGGTAAACAATTTTGACAAGTCTTTTTACATAAACGATTATGAATTAAATACAACTACTGTTTAAACAAATTGTTTAATTGATCATGTAATCGTTTTTGTTGTATCTAAATTTGTTTTCAGCTGCAATTTATTTTTAAACTGTGTTATTAACTAAAAAAACCTACATTTCAAAATTGTTAACCTTTTGCTAACTACCTAATCGGATGGAGTATAGGCGGTTTGTTCCGCCACTTCTTCCCAGCATAAACGCTAGGAAGTGGCAAAAGGTGGGCTCTTTACTGGACTGTTTTGTGACGTTCAAAAAGTGATGACTTTTGATATTTTAGACAATTTATTACCGAAAATTTATGACTGAACAGGTTGACTTTATCGAAGCATGGCCAGAGGTATTTACACAACAATAAAGGTGGCGTGGCTTATTGAATTTTTTCGTCATTTCTGCCGCTTCATCAATATCAGCCTGCTGACGGTCGATTCAGTTAAAGTCAAAACTCCAGTAAAATGAACTGTCAATACCCAGTATTACTCCATAATAGCGCAGTATAAATATTAATGCAGTAGGACGACGCCTTTGATCTCTGGAAAAATGCCGACAATGTCTACACGCGTTAGCCCTGAATAATACCTCCCGAACTACGAACATCGTTTTGTTTGGAGTTTGGGAGCGGCTTTACCGCATCTCGTCCCTCACACCCCGCACTATTGCCTTGTCTAGACGGCTTCGTCGGACGACTGTAGGTTTTTAGACTGTGATAATAGTATGGAATGAGAGCTCAATTGGCCATTACTTCACCTACATCTTTACGAAGTATTTTTTACAGAATAGCACTATGTTACCTGTATTTTTTTTACAAAACTACGGTAACTAGGTATACGTAACTGGTCTTGAATTAATCGTTTGTTTTTATTTAATTTTTGTTGTATATTTGGCGATTATTTTCTTTTTTTAATAATCTATAGTTGCCATGTTTGTTAATATGTCACGTATTCTATCAATCTAAATAAATAATATAAGTATCAGCTGCATTGCTTACTTTATACGTACCTATCTCAGTATAGTAGTTTTCATTCAATGTACAGACGCCAGCACATCAAGTTACCCCAATGTGTCAAATTTCTTTGATATTTTTTCAAGTTTATGTCAAACAGATTAAGGTTTATATTCAATTGGGAAAATTTGACACATTGGGGTAACTTGATGAGCTGGCGTCTGTACATCGTCCTCACATTTAATCTAATTGATGAAAACAAAAGATTGTTAAACCTATTATAAAAGAGTACTAAGTATGGAGTTTCTTACCCATTTTCTCCATACGAAACTACCTTTTGGAAAGAGGCCACTAAAATCATTTTTCTTGTCAGCCAAGTGCCTTCGTTACTTTCATATTCGACCATCAAACAAACGAACTTTACTTACTTTTGAACTTCGAACTTACCAGTTATATAAAATATGAAAATGATTTTAGTTGCCCCAAAGCAAAAGATAGTTCTTTATGGAGTTTGCCTTTTTTTAATAGTCAAGAAACTTCATAAGGAACAAGGATAGTATTTCGTCTTGGTTTTATCAAATATTGCACTTACTGCTGATATCGCTAGCGCAGCTGTATTGGCCATCTGTAAATAGTCTATTAAATAAATTCTTGCAACTTAATGTTGGACATTGCTTAGTTTCTTATTGCGTTCCGGGGACAATATAATTATTTAAAAGAAATGCTGTCTCCAAAGGAGAGAAATCTGTTACCGTTGCTTACCATGTCCTGGTCAGTTAATGTAGGTACCTATAAGTTAGGACTTAGGGCCTTTAGCAACTAGATAGGTTATACTTTTCACCAATTACTTATTACCCACCCAATATATCAAGATGTAAAGTTATGTTTTAAAAAGACGCCATTTAAATGTGCTACATTACTCGGTAGTATCTATGAATAGTTTCTTACAATAAGCTACAAAATAGTATTGCAAATATTGAAAGACCTTTTCTTGTTGCCGAAGTTAAAGCAGACGCAAAACTTTATTGAAAATTATATATTTATCATCATAAAAGCTCGGCGAAGGAGAAAGAACTCGTAATTTGTTTTTACGTCCACATCAGAGAATAGATCCGAAGGTTCGGATCGTATTCCTACAACATTTAAGCATTAAACAACAAGAAAGCAACCAACGGGTATGTATAAAGGCGAAGTAATTACAGCGTTAGCCCACTCGACTGCAGCGTCATTATTCATCGTTTTACGACTCCATGAGTTATAAATATTAAACTTAGTCGTATAGATGTACTGCGAACATTTTCTTTTTAATGGCGAGGTTAAATAATATGATGCGCGATGCGAATGTCGGCCCCGGTTTTAGTTCCGACCGTCATAGAGCCGGCAACAAACTGTGCGCTCGGAGCGTGCCAGACAATGTGAATAGTTATCGCCTTTTAATTACGTGTAATAACGTATTTATCTGCCTGCGTCGCATCATCCCTCGCGCCTCGGACACCGAGCGATGGGCGCGTGGAATGTCGCTTAATCGCGTCGCAGCGCCGACGTTTTACAGATCCTATAAAATATCAAAGATAACAACGAGTGGCTTTGAAGGCTGTTTCGAAAGGAACCAGGGGTCCAGTGATTGGACGTTTATGGCATTGGCTTCGATAAATGTACGTATTATGTGTGCGGGCGATGTCGAGCCGCAATTGTCCCGCGCGCCGAGCCGCGCACCTCGCCCGAACTCCGCAGAGGTGCTAATTATCAAATGCAAGACCGACCAAACCGATATTGAAACCATTGAAACAATACATCTCGTGTTGTCTTTTCCAATTTCAAAGTTTGCAGAATGGCTGTGTAATGAAGGCCGAGAAGGCTATGCAAATGGAACGATGCCGAAAACTCAAGTAAGTATTTTAATGGTCTTGCGTCATCCGTGTTTCAAACTTGAATTTTCATTATCACTTTACGTGTATACCTACTACCACCAGCCTTGATATGTTAATCAAACAATAGACAAAAATCAAATAACCGCAACACATGATCAATAACATTCGACCTTACAAATAAAATATATTTTTCTACTGTTGACCAACTGTTGACACAATATTCGATTAGTTTGAAGACGGACCTACCTGACGTGCGCAGAGACATCTATGTACATAAATACATAATGCGTACCTACACACGTGATATAGTATCCATATATACGACTGTATATGTACACAGTCTAATGTAATAGCATACCTATTACATTAGACTGTGTACCAGGTATTTTCCTTATAGTTAACATTTTGGAACGACAATAAGAAGTAACATAACAAACATTATTGTGTCATCTTCTACAAATGTATTGACCAAGAACGACTGAAAAAAGTAAAAAAATAAAAATAAAATACCTATCCCCATACGTAACCTGCTATTCAAATCATCTAAACATGCATATCTATATATATGAGACTGCAGCATTTATTAAATCACACCCAGAATTATTTGAATACCGTACAAGGAGCCGTCATGCAGATCAGTTGTGCACTCTACCTTCCAAAACAGCGCTCTTACACAAAAGTTTTGTTTGTATGGGACCAAAAATTTATAACAAAATACCCCTAGACATCCGCAATATCAATCAGGTTACGCTATTCAAGAAGAAATTACAGTGTTTTCTTATAAATAAAGCATATTATACTCTAAATGAATATATGTGTGAATAAATAAAGTAATTTAAACATAATGAAATGAAATTCAATGAAGAACTTATAATTTAATTTATTTTAATATTATTATTCCAATAAAATTCAATTGATTGTTTTGTTTGAATTGATTATCTACGATGTGTAATAAACCAAATTTTTGCATGCTTATATGTAGGCTGAGTATGGTGAAACCACAAAAAAATGTAACATCTTTTGTAAAACCCATATTATGCGAATAAAATGATTTGATTTGATTTGATTTGATGCAATTAGGACAGCGACTTCTCTTTGATATGCAAGTAGGTACTCACTTTGAATGTTTTTTTAGAAGGATGTAGATTTATACTCCACCACTTTATTATATTTAAGAAAGAAAGCGAAATGCTGAAATCATTTTGGACTTTTGATTAAAAACTTTGAAGCATATTCAAATTTTTTTTGGAAATTGCAACCAGAAACAATATGTAAAATAGAGACTTCATTTCGGTTCGAAAATCCGTTTTTATATTACTTTTGTAAAACCAAAACAAGTAGGTTCTTGGCAAAAGTTCCTGACGTTCCTGTGTTTTAAGATTTTGAAAAACTCTTTGTTAAAGTCATAGAATAAGAGATGAAAGTTTGTAAAAGAAGTCTTAAATCTACATTAATAAAGTCGCTGAAGTACAAAAAATAGAATTACATTTCATAAATTGAATAGTTATGTCAAATCACACACATTACTTAAATAGATTATATTTGATAATTTGATTTTATAGAGAAAGTATCAAAAACAATGTTCTTTATGCGGCTGCTACCTTAGAATAACAGAATCTAACAAAACACGCATTGACTTTTTGTCTGTAACTTTCCAACCTTATAATATGTTTCGTAATTTCAGTACACTATGTTCTGAAATTATATTATTATTATTATTCAAACTACTCCTACCTACCTGAATTTTATCTTCAAGTAAAATTACTGTGAAATATACCAACGATTAGTCACGCGGAATAATCAGGAATTTAAAGCATTTCTGCCAATTGGCTGTGGAACCCTAAAAACGAGATGTTTAATAAATGTATTCAATCGTTCAACAATGTCGAACACAACGTTTGATTTCCTAATGAAAGCTAGTTTCACAACATTTTGATTTATTTCGTTTATTATATTTGCCATTTCATTAAAAATTTATTTGTTTAAGGCCATAATTTTTGCGTCAGGACAAGTTTTATACAGAACTGCGCAGCTGTGTATTTAAAATAAATATAACATAACATCACGCCTGTGTTCAAAGGGTTAGGCCATAGGTAGCTACTGCGAAAGCCCAGATGGAAAAAACCCTTAACTGTGTATTTTTACAGGTACAGAAGATAAACATAAAACATTCGAGTGTAGTGCAATGTATGTAAGTATGTATTCCATTTCCGAGTAATGCCATAACATGTTATCAGTGTTAAACCCTATCCCCCTGATTAATTAACGCCGACCAAAGTTTACAACCTTCTGCAGAGCTGTTATTTTAGCGAGGTTCAAGTTTGGTACCACTTTACGCCATGTTCAGTAATTAAGGTGTGTGTATGTCTGTAGAAAACACAGCTATACTCCTTGACTCATAGACAATTACTAATTTTGTTGGCTTTTATTTGTATTCAGGGTAAATATTCAAATTCGGAAGCTGATAACCACAATCAAACTTTTTTTCGGGTAACATTTCAATTAAATTTTATTCCTCAATTCTGTGGTTGTCATAAAACTTTAAAGTTTGACGAGTAAAGCCCATTGAGGAACTCCGAATTGATATTAATTCAAATAACTCGGGTTAAAAAGTCAGGGTTTTATGCGCGTTGTAAAAGTTTATTGTAGGGCTTTGTGGCGAGCCGGACGCGCCGATAGGCCTCGTATTCGATGACGGAACCTCCGTCGCCGCCGCTGACAGCCGCGCCCGCGCCGCGCTGCGGCCGCAGCCTTTGTGCCTGCGCCCGCGCCGAAGTTACAATACCGCACGCGTCTTCACTCTATAAATCCCGACATCAGGTGCTACCTAACGCCGCATAGTGCACGTTTTATAGCTGCAACTAAAACCCAAACTGGAGACGAGTGCTATACCGGCGAGACTTCAGAGATGTAATTAAGTTGCGAACCTCTGCCATAAAATAAGGGAAGAAATTGCCTAGGTAATATAAATTGATGTGTCTCATTACAAAACTTTATTCCCTCTATATCACTTTACGCTTTGCTAATGTGGAGTTTTTATAGATCTAGGTAATCCGAATCTGGTATCGTAAATAAATATGACATAACTAATAAATTAAACCAGAAAAACCTTCGATGTAAATATTTATATACCAATGAAAACTAACGAAATTACGTTAATAAGGTACGTAACAGTCACGAAATGTTCTGGGGGCTCAAACGCTAGTAGCTACGTCATCCGCAGGTTAACGGACCATCACACTTAAGAAAATATAGGCAATAAGTTGTAGTATATTATGTATTTATCCTTAACGTTATTAAAGTAAACGGGAATCTTTTAACACGTGTTTACGAATACATTGTTGCAGATACAAGTTTTAACGTAATTTTTTACTATGTACAATGTCTAGTGCATTTATTGTACGACTAGTATTGAACGTACCTATACACTTGGTAACATTTCTCATTTATTCTTTCTTGGCATTATGCAGGGCGCAGATTATCACAATATGATGAATGACTCATGATAATAAACGCCTTTTACTATGGGACGAACTCTGAAAGCACGAGAAAAATCAGTACCTAAATCATAGAAAAGTTCAATATCAACTCGACAAAAATGTCTAAAATAATATTTTTTTCATGATTTCACTGCATGAAAAGTTACCCAGTATTTTGAATTTCGTGTCAATATCTTAAAGATTCGAAGTACAAGCACATTGTCACAATATTTTAGCAGCTTGTTTTCTGCTTATAAACATAAAACATTTTATTTCATAGGTCTTCTATTTTGTCCTATGTGAGACTAATAATTAATGCTTTTTCTTCTTCTTTTTTTTCTTTCTTTCTATTTATTTATTTATTTAATACTTCAAGCACACTAATGTACAGAGGCGGACTTAATGCCATAGGCATTTTCTATCAGTCAACCTTTAGGTGATGCAGAGAAAAACAGTGGTAGGTGCAATTAAAAATTAAAAAAATAAAAGGAATCAAAGAATACTAATACATATTATGAGTATAAATACATAGATATGTACACTATAATTATAATATATATAAAAATTAAATTACGAAGAGATAGAAAAAAGAGAAAACATTAGCGCTGTGAAGATACTACTGCCAACTTCTTACGCTTCTTTCTCTCTAACATAACATTATGACCCAAGGAAACATAAATGGTATAATGGGAGCGAGGGTAACGTATTATTGTAGGTACACCTCAGCTAATCCCTTGACTACCAACCCTCAGCTCCAAACTCTCTGTCTGGTCCAAGATAGGCCAGGCCTAGTCATTTGATCTACAAGCCAGATAGTGTGATGACCATCGCTGCAGCGGCAGGATCTTCGGAGACATGTAGGTAACTAGTTCTTCTTGCCGATCGCATCTACAATGCAGTTGCAGCCACCCATTGTATGAACCTGGTCAAATAGCAGCCTCCTGGTTTAATAATAAATATTAATCTGTGAAACCAATAGCTCTACAATGTTGTTGTCCGATGTTCAGTCCAACAATCGGTGTTTAATGCTTTGTCCGTAGATAAGTTCTTTTTAAGATGAAATTGTTCTTAAATGCTATTTCTTACTGGAAAATGTTGGATTAGATCACCGATGGAAAGAGCATGCCCAGACCTATAACCCGTCCATATTATTATGTATATTATGTATTCTGGTTACATCATTTTACACCGAAGTTGGGATGCACCGCCATGAGTTTAATATGATTCTGTTGACACCAGCTTTGTCATTGGATTTTCTTATATTTTTTTACATTTGTCTTTGATGTTATTTTTATAACTCGTGATATCCTATGCACCCTTTTGTTTGTGTTTTTTCTTAATAAAATTTACTAGCAATGTGGGTTGCACATTAACTAGTAGCACAGTCTAAAAACCTACAGTCGTCCAACGAAGCCGTCTAGACAGCGCAATTGTGCGGGGTGTGAGGGGCGAGACGCGGGAAAGCCGCTCCCGAACTGCGAACAAAATGATGTTCGTAGTTCGGGAGGTATTATTCAGGGCTAACGCGTGTAGACGTTGTCGGCATTTTTCCGGAGATCAAAGGCGTCGTCCTATTGTATTAATATTTATACTGTGCTAGTAGGTAGTCTTGTTAACCCCTCCAACTAAGCCAAATATGCTTGTGTCTGGAGTGGATTCACGTCAATGTGCAATGGGTGAGAATCTAGGATTCGTCTAGATTCATTGCCTTTATGCTTTTTAGGGGGACAACTCTGTTCATTATGTCCTTCAGCAGTTGCAAATATTGTGTCCAACGCCTTTTACTTCGAACCTGTAATTCCGTAGACATAACTATTTTAAACCGAATAGATAATATAAATTCTGTAATGATTGGTGTGCTTAAGTTTAGGAAGACTAATAAATGGAACCGTGAATTATCCTCAACTGGATTCTGGTGCAACCGCATCCAAAGTTAGATGACAGTGCACACGCTAAGGACTTGTGACAGTTAGCAGCATCGCCATGTAACAGTTTTCCGTTTACTACCCAGCAACTCAGCGATACACAATAATGTCTAGAACCATCACAGGTTTGTTACAATCCCAGTGATGGAACCGAAATCTTACTAACATTATAAACATGAAAGTTTGTTTGTAGGTATGGATGGATGTGTGTTACTCTTTCACGCAAAAACTACTAAACGGGTTTTGCATAAAATTTAGTACACAGATAGTTTATAACCTAGATTAACACACAGGATAGTTTTTATCCCGATTATATCTTCCCGTGGGATATTTTTCGAGTTGTAGCGGGCGAAGCCACTGGCAACAGCTAGTGTCCAATACATCTGTAATTACACTGCTACCAACCCTTGACATCTGAAAAGAGCATCACTGCATGGCGTATATAAGAATGGTGGTGGAAAGGCTCTTGAGAATAACCAAGAGACTTACAACTACCATTCTAACGCCAAAGAAATTGTCCAAGGTACCCGGAGAATTTCGTAATAAAAAGGTCTTCAGTACTGCTCATGAGGAATCCCCTCCGAAGCCGTGCTCTTAGTTTGAATTGGTATGGAGTTATAGATTTCCATATAATTCACCTAGTTCAGACTCCAGCTCTCACAAAGGTTCTAGATTAAGGCAGAATTATACCATAGTGTTACAATGTACCTTTATGAGAGAAATAAATGATATTGTATTAAAAAAAAAAAAAATGAAAAAAAAATGAAAATATACGTAGGTACCTACCCAGCGTGTCCAAAGGGACACGCTGGTTAGATGTGGTGAGGAAAGACAAAGTAGGTAACGAAGATAACCTTTTAAAAAATAAGGACAGTGGATAAGTAAGTCTTGTAAGACCAAGTCATAACTTCTATTTTCTCTTAGTACCGCTGTGTACGGCACCGTAAGGGATCCGGACTGAAATTATCGTAAAATTTTATCATAAACACAGCTAACGTTTACCCATAAAAGTTTCCTAGCTCAGGAACCCAACCAGCTGTCCATCATTTTTTACGAATCTGGTTCCTTTTTTAAAGACTGCATTTCTGCTTCACAATTCACTGTCTTGTAAACAGAGAGTTTTCCGATCTCGAGAAGTAACCAAGTCAGCAACTGCACAATTGTATTACCTATATCTAAAGGTATGATTCTACTAGATATTAGATTGGACTTCAAACTATCACACCAACAAAGACTTGGTCAAAAGATAGCGATTAGGGAAATAACAGAAATGTTTACAGTCCTCACATTAAGGTAAATAATGGTTTTGAAAATACGGAATTTTTTCTGCACTGAAAAGTATGTAGGTATGTATATAAGTATGCGTCATAAGTTAATAGGAAACCCGTTTTTTTTCATCCGTTCAACATATCTTATAACTCTATGCTTATAAATTATAGTTTCTCTTACCTTTCGTCGCCTGCTGTTTTTTCCTCAATTTCGACGGTTCATATAACACATTTAAAACAATAAATAATTATTAAAACCACTCCAGTACACAGTCCACGTTTTTTCACATAAACTCAAACAAAATACATTGTAACAGCGCTCTATATTTTTTACACAGAATAATTTAGTATTAACGACGGTCAACAGATTTAGCAGTAATGAAGTGCTGAAAATTTGTTCATATATTTGTCACAAATCACAAATCAGTGGTGGCGTGCCAACTGCATGAGCAACTACCGCAAACTCGACCGCACTACACTTCATTAGCGCGTATACAGCACAACATACCCACTACAACTAAGATGCAGCACGCAATAACAACTCATAACACCTAAGTATAAAACATATTTTTCTGTAAAATGTTTAGATCTTCTTCTGGAAGATGACAGGCGATAAAACACTTTATGCTGATAACAATAGAGTTTTATATCACATTGTTCTGGTCAAGATGACGCCAGCAGGCTAACTGCGCGAAGCCCCGCCCCTGACGTATTGACAAACAAAGCGATTGGCGGCGAGATGAGCGCGCTAGCGAGGCAATCCTGCGCAGCATTGAGGCGTTCACTTAAATAACACTTGTATTTCCATAATTTTACCTTCAATTAGATTTTGATTTTTTTAATTAATGGAATTAAATGAATATTATCCGTCATCCTAAAAGTGAGACATTGAAATCGTGACTGTGCCAGTTTCCGTAGGCTCTACATTCAAGACTTAAATATAATAAATGAATTAAAAGCAAAAATACCTGAAATCAACCATTCCTTGCAATTAAATAGTATTCACTTGCAAAATTCATCCCACAGTGCATTGGTTGAGAATCAGCACTTTCTGAGGATCAAAAGAAACAACACAGTATGAAAGCCCCGGAAAATCCACCATTCACTACACACTAGTGCGCACTACACACTTCTAGTCAAACAGCTCTACCTTACGTACCAGTACCTCTCAGTAGTTTTATTTATTCGATACAGAAAATGACATGACATGAAATTGGCTGAAAAACCTCTATAGTTTCTGGCGAACAAAATAGCGATCCTATAGAATAGGGAAGAACACGGAATGACGTAGGTACTTAGCTCCAAAACAAGACCTTGATCTGCCTGATCACCTACCAGGCTTCCAAACGTGAAGGGAGACTGAGATGAATACTACAAAGTCGGATGAAAATTTAAGCCTGACAAAGCAGACAGAGCCAACAAATAGGCAGGTACTTTCTGACCTCGAGCCCAAAATTTATTATTTTTATTGACATCAGGAATTAAACAGATTTACAAGAATAAATTATAATATCATAACATAGTCCCAATAGTAATAATTATAATAAATAGTAACAATTTCAATGCACTCAATTTATAGGTACTTCAATATCTTAATTCTACAAAAAGCAGACGCATGTTAAATGCAGACAAAATAATTTAACGACTGTATGGAGCAAATTACATCTTCGAATTGAGGTGAATTAAATTAAACTAGGTTCTCACCGTCTAGCACGGGTCCACCCTTTATAGCAGAACTTTTTACGTCATAATTTTATTTTGCATAGCAACGGATAGCATGAACCTCTTTTCGCAGAAAATCGTTTGGCATACACTCATTTACCATACACCGAAACCCAAAATTTTGTAAGTCAGAATCATCTTTACGCATAAATTTCATATCCATAATAATCAATACGTATTTAACCATCATATCGCAGAAAATTCACAGACAGAATCATCCTTTGGCATGCATTTCATATCCATAATAAATAAATTTAAAAAGCGTAGTCAACGGAGCCCCGCTACGCGGGGCTCTTATTTCTGTCTTCAGGGTTTAAGGAACCTAACGTCGGGGTGCCCCAAGTCCTGATTATGAGAGCAAACTCTTTGCAAACCCGTTATTTTGACAAGAACTATAACATAAATCCAAACTAGTGCAGGTTTTTTCGCGGTTTTAGATTACACTCTAGGGATAGGGCAGACAAGACTACGTAGAGTCTGTTTTGCAGCGATTCATTTCTGTCACTAACTTTTGTAGTACACCATAGTGATTTTTTAAAACAATATTTTTTTTTCAATGTGACTAATACATTTATTTCTATTAAAATTCTGTCATCTTCGTAGTATGCTCAGTCAAATTATGCCAAATAATCGGCGCTCTAAATAAACGTTATGCTAAATGAAATTATGCAAAATTGTAACTCTGACAAAGGTAATTATACTCGTCTTTGTTTCATTCTCAATGAGATAGGTTTACTTGTAGTACGGCTCATTTACATCACATCGTCATTACATAAAAAACCAATGAGCCGTACTACAAGTAAACCTATCTCATTTTCGAATGAAACAAAGACTTCGTATAATTACCGTCGAACTTCACTTACAGGTAAGTTCGTTTGACTATTCAATTATGCCCAATACAATTCTGCCATCTTAAAAGTATCCCATTTTAAATTCGGACATAAAAACATTAGGCCAAAAAATAATTATATTAAATATTTTTTGTACCTTAACAATGTTCGTTTAAAAAAGTTTATGCCAAGTGAGTTATGCCAAATAGGTTTCGGAGCAACAAGTTTCTGCCAGATAGAGGGCACCCGTCTAGCACACCCATCAAATTTACAAAAAATTAAAGGTAAACCTAACCTGAGAAAATTTATTGAATACCATAATATTATACCAGGCCCAGCCTATTACTCGTAGGTACTATTCCAGTGCAGGAGAAACGCCACATCCCTTTTTGCAGAGCCACACAGTATGGATTATCGATATCAGCCTTATATTTTGTAATTTAAGCTATACATGATTGGACTTAAGCAGTATAATCTTGCTTGCTTTTGTATGTAGGTATACAAAGTTTAAACAAATAATAGATAATCTTTATCTTTATCTTTATTAATATTGTAAGTACCTAAGTCCAGGGTTTACAAGACGTTTTCCTTAAAAAATAAGAATAATTAGAAAAAGAAATGTGAAGATCTTAAGCACTAGGTAGTCATCATCATCACCATTACCCACAGCCCGACTTCACCCGCTGTTGGGTATAGGCCTCTCTTTTTAGGTACCAATTTCCACGTCCCCGTGCCAGTTTCATCCACGGTACTCCCGCAATGACAACAATGTCGTCAACAACTAGGCAGTTACAACACTTTATTATTGTTTAATTAGATAGATAATTATTTCTATTTCCTGCCTGTATTGTTTCATTAAAGGGCGTTTAGCTCATTCCATCCAATCTGCACAAGAGTTTTCAGCGATCGCGTTAGAACCCACGTTTTATTAGTTAGTTTAGTTCATGCATGATGCTTTGCGTTGGACTTAATTATCCCAGTTAAGCTTGGCCAACTTTCGGATGGCTGCCCGATCATTTGTGCTTTAAAGCGCGGCATTATTTTTAACGGTCCTTTCAACAGACTCTAGGAATGCCATTGGCAAACCCTAAACCTCTGCTGAACTGTCAAAGACTATATTGGAACACCGTATGCAAAGATAGGGAGCTCACAAGTCGACTAGAGGTACCATGACAAGAAAAATGTTTCTCCATGTTCAAAGATAAAGTTTGATTGACTGCGAAACTAAATCTGTTGTCTTGTCATAGACTTTTTGATCATTGCTATAGAACTATGGAGACATAACTTTTTTTACTTGTGATATTTATTTGAGATTTTTCAAGTTTGTGTATAAATTTTCATTTTTTTTGCCCTATAGCAAGGCAGCAAAAGTAGATAATAATATGTATCGACCCTACTTTTATTCAAATGTAAAATAACTTCTGTGAACTAAACTAGCAACTTGTTGATAGCTTTACTTATTAGTACTAATATGTTACTATTAAACATAAGCAGACAACGTGCAGACAATACACAAATAAATATTCAAATAATTGATTAAGTCGCATGTTCATTACATTATCATCAAACTTGTGCTAAGTGGTTTCCACAACTCATTGCTGAAGTGTCCGGCTATCCTCGTCTGTATAAAAAGGACAAAAAATAAATTAATTTGCACTCAATAAAAATAGAAAGCAGTATACTAAAAAGGTTTTATATGTGATGGTCTGATAAATTTCCCAATTCCAAACCACGTGAGTATGAAGTCTGCAGTCGTAGATCAATCTAAGGGGCCAGGAATATGCAGTTAGTATTCTGTTGGATGACCAATAACAACAGCTAACGTATTGGTGATGATCTCAGCTCCGTCTTTCCAGTTTTTAATTTTCAACAGTTGTGGTGACCGCATATGAAAATTAACACTTATATTAAAAAGGCCTAAAATAAAGAAAGGAGAAGAAGAAGTTCTAAATAGTATGTTAAAGTTTTGTATCTTATGGTATAGGTAAGCATTACTTCCTCAGTTACATCTACCTCATGATCCCGTTCGCTCTGTTTCGTTTTAAGTACCTACTTGGGACTGGCCCAATATGTTGTTTTCCACTATCCTTGTAAAATGTTACGACATCAAACACTGTATTTTCTTTGAAAGAAATGAAAATGCATTTATAGGTTTTACAGCAGAATCAGTAAACCTTTAATGTTTTGTACATTAAAGAAGACAAAGATTACAATTCCATAAGGAAAAGCAAAAGTCAGATTAAAACACAGGGTTTACTACGATTTTCAATTGTAACCTACGAATGCCACACGCAGTAATAATAAACTAATATAGGAATAAAAAATAATATGAATTACCTAATCCATTTGTGACTAATGTTTATTTTCTTCTATTATTTTCCTCTGTGTTTGCCTCATGAATTGTAAGAAGATATACTAAACACATCCTTTACTATTTCTAATATATCTAATAAAACGAGGTCCTAATAAAAATAAAACAGACGACAAGATTTTGCTTTCAGTCGCTAAATCAAACAATAAAACTTCATTGTTCGATTGGTCCTATTACCTATTAGATAATAAAATAATTTACTCAAAAATTGAGTAGATTATTTGCTATTATTCAAACTAAAAGTCATCGACAAAACCCATAACTCATCGTTGTAGCCTTTTGAAAAGTCATTTTGGTTTACCTTTTGGTCTTGCGCTGCTATGAAACTGTAAACGTCATTGTTACTCATGTGCAGGAAAAGTAGATTAGAGGCGTTTGTAGAACAGTTGTGAAAACTTTCGCATATTTGTTAATAATTTGATCGTTATATGAATTGATCTAGTTTTTGTTTCGGGTTTTCATTCTTTGTTATAAGGCCCTAATGGGCTATGTACTTGACAAAATTTAAGTTTTAGTCACTCATCTAGATTACAAGAAAATATAAATTTCTCTTTTCACGTACCTAATCAAAGAATAGCGGTAATACATCGAGTCAAAATGTCGCATGACGTCACTAGCCAGTATAATTTATACTGGATAATGACGTTACAAGCCCCCTCTCTTCAACTTTAATGCGCTGAATCTAAGCAGTTTTCCATCATTTCAAATTGATGGAAAACTGCAAAATAAAAAAATATGTCGAATATTTTCTTGTAATCTAGATGAGGGACTGAAACCTAAAATTTTGTCAAATAAACACACGTTTTTTGTCACTAAAAATCGTAGAGTTGTCGAAATACTTAGTTAGTATGATGTCGAGCCAAATAAGCAAATATTTCGTAACCCTAAAAAATACTAATTGATGAAACAGCTTTCACAAGCTACACGATAGTTGCACGCCATATTTACGAAGTTAAAATGTTGGTACCTCCCGCAAGGAACTGCTGTAGATACCTAGTCAGCATTCCGATGCATTGGGCCCGCCTCACCCAGTTACGGTCTGCCGGCCGACCAAGTGCTAATTGGAAAAGGAAACCTCAAACAACGAGCCAGCTCAATGCTCTCCACAGAAATGTTTCATTTTTAAACATCTCAGTGACCGTTATGAGTGTTATAACCGATAGATAGGTACACTCATTCCACTTCTCCGAGGTGGCTGGTCGATGACCAATGTTCGCTTTAGATCTAGGTTGCATAGAGATTTTATACAAATGTAAATTCTTAATGAATCTACGTATCCCACAATACTTAGAGTATATCTGCAGAACCTTCTTAATAGAAAAAGTTAAAGTAGGAATTAATTATCATTTAAGAGATAGGTAAAATAGTTTATTCAATTCAACAACGAAAGACACTAAAGACACAGTTAATCAACCCAATCACTACGCGCGGCGTTTGTCTCATGGTTTCCCAAAATGGGAGTCCAGCTCAGAATAAAGTTAAAGTTCAAGCTCAAATGCAGCTCAATCTTCTCGTCTAGAATAAGACCACTAGATACTTAGGTACCTATTTAAAATAGCATTAAAAAAATCTTATAATTCTTTTTGAGCTATCTTCTGGTTATATGTATATATAGGATTCATATGTTGCTTATACATACCTAATATTTTAATCTTCAACACACTTTTCTGTAACCAAGCACATGCTTACTAGAAAAACTTGTCTCAAAAACTGGCCCTAGCTGGTTAGTTTTACCCTGTCCCTTCTTAGAAACTACTGAACCGAAATTCTCTGGTCCGTTTATTTACACAGGAATACAAAGTGGACAATTTCGAATTATTAGAGGAAGTTCTACAAGCTATAATGCGTGTCCTTATTTTTTTTAGTTTCAGACAAGTATGGTGAATAATAGTTACCTATACTATGCTCGATCTCGATCAATTAACTATGCTAAAAGTAACTTAGTTATCTTTATTTTGCTGGGAGTTTGTTCCACCACTTCTTCTACCAGCCTCATTTGAATGAGTTTTGATTTTTGATGAAATGGTTATATATCTACGTTGATATTGATATTCTTAAAATATAAAAGTCATACGAGAAATTGAAAAATATTTTTCACTGTTTTCGTAGCGATTTCACGAAGTTAACGTTAGCAACGTAGCAGTGTTACTTTTTTACATTTAAGATGAATGAGATGGTGAACCCGTTATATTATGTCTACCAGATATATCCGCATTAGAAAAAACCTCATTACATATTCAACATTTTCTTCCTAATGTGATTGACTGTAGGTAAATATTTGAGACATTATAATATATTACTATGCGGATATGTTACCAGACTGGAATGGCCATAAATACTTTAAGCAGTAATAAATAGTAAACAAACAAGATTATCTACCGAAGGATATGCAAGAAGATCTGTAGGAGTCGCACGCGCACACCGCGGCTGCACGTGAACTCAGGCGAGGCGCAGTGTTTATTCGGAGCCCCATGCTAACTCCGCCGTTTAAACACTACGTGCTAGCAGGGCATGAATTAACTTTTCATATAAATAAAATTCACGCTACTCTAACCTCCTGAAATTAACACCTTGGCGTAAATAGTATTTAGTCTCGTCATCTCGTGCCAAGTGAGGCCACGTCTGTCTTCTGTGGATTGTTGAATGGCCATGTCGTTTATGGTTCACAAGATTACGCTGGCGGTCGTGTTTAATTGCTAGCAAATACGTATAAGACTAATTAGACACCTATTCGACAAGCGTAGCTGTGACCGCGCGCGCTACTTTATTATTTTGTTAACGTTCTGTATCGTTATCGGTTTTATTTTAATTAATAGGATTAACTTGCGTTTTTAATTGGTTGTAATAAAGTGGTTGCGTTTATTTGGAATTAAGGCGGTAAATAGTTCTAAGTAGTACCAACACTTTAGTTTTTATAAAGTGTCAACATGTCCATTACAGCTTTTTTGCATGTAGTCAATAAACACTATTCACTCGGTTAACAAGTCTAAATAGTGATCTTACCGGTAGACCGAGCAAAAATAAACTAAACTTTATCCCTACGATAAAAAAATAGAGAGAACCAAAGACATTCAATACCTATAGACCGGACATCACGATCAAAATTTTCGTCCGAAACTTGTGTCCTGCTTGGACACAAGTCTATGAGTTTTCTTTAGGACGCTCCGCTGCCGCTCCAATGTGCATAATTATATTATTTTAGATGGCGTTACTCTATAGTATGCCCGCTCTATAGTATTTTAAATCTCTTCGGGAAGAACATTCTAAAGTTGCTGCTACAGACACCGCCATGGTAGCACTATCTTTAAGTGGTACTTGGCCATATTTACTTTCGTAGCAATTTCCTTTGGTTCTGGACAATATTTTGTTCTTAAATCTTTTCTTCCTCATTAAGCACCCACCAATGCGGAACCAAGTCAAACCAGAAAACGAGACCCAGTAAAATGGATACCCGTTATAGTAAATTTATAAGTCTTTTCGGTTATAGATAAATAGGTACGAATAAATACGATTCGAAAACATATAAAATTATTTCTTATATTTGCTCGTTTAACTCTAGAAACACCTAATATTTTAATGTCATTTCAAGCGTTAACAAAACGCTAAAGATAGCAGTTTCGGACTGTCATGATAGAAAATCAACATTTACATACCTCCATTTTGAATTCTCAACTTCCCAGATGTGTATACATAGACAATACATGTAGATACATACAGTCAATACTTAGGGTTCCGTATCGATGGCTTCAAGACCACCACATAAGATTTCAGAGTCCTTTAGGTTATTTGTGGTTGTGACAAACCTTTCATAATGGCCCAGAGGTAAGCACTGATGTGACTATTTTAATTCATATGTATTTTTTAAGCGCTCTACACACCAAAGCCGGCGCCATATGTTGGCAACATTTTGCCGGCGGCATGTCAGTGGCTCGACATCAGAAACTTATTTGGCAGTTAGCAATTGTGTCGCCGGGCAACTGAGCGCTTGCGTACGCTAGCCGCCGGCAAGCCACCGACACCACCGACATGTCGGCGGGCAACACGCGCGCGCGAATGTTGCCGACATGCTTCTTTCAACATAAGCCGGGTTGTGTCGGCGGGCTTTGTCGGCGGGTCGGCGGCTTTGGTGTGTAGAGCGCTTAAAGTTTACCTTAGACATCATTAACATCGCTAAAGGAAAACAAGTTTGAAATCGCCAATCCGCCTAGAGAAAGTGTGGGGATTCATACTCCTGCCTTCTCTGTGTGTGAAGAGACCTTTGCCCGATGTGTGAGACAGTAACAAGCTGGTATTGTAATAAACATTTAAAAGTATATCAGTAGTCCCTTCAGAAAGTTTTCATTCAATTTAATCATAGTGTCAAGATTCGAAACGTCCACAAATCATTATCGTTTTGCACTTAAGTAGGTAGTTAGGCACTAATAATACCTAATTGACTTATGTCCTTATTTTTAGTTAGTTATTAGCTTCAAGAAACTAAAATTACTAAAACCTTACAACAATAAATTATGTTTCTGGTAACTTCTTTAAAATATTCGGAAGGTCCTACCTACCTACTTATTTCAATTACGTAGACCTACGTAATAACATTTAAATTAGTACCATACCTGTATTTTGTACTTTGTGAAAATGTACCTATACCTACTAACCTATTTCTTGAGATCGTGAAAAATGTTTTAGTTATCTACCACAATTACACATCGACTCACATCCGGACACCACGAGTAGGTAGGTACCTACTGTATCTTCATGATTCTTTGAGTCAATTGGAAAACGTACAGGCCCTTCAGAGAAAACACCATTCGCTGAGTTTATTGAACCAAACGCGTCGCTCTCACTGTCTCAGATTTTCTGTTAGCTCTACCTACTGCCTGCCTCTACTTTACGATTCCGTGCGTAAACTTACAAACAACGTCGCGGCAAGTATCCGCCATACTCGTCCACTTTAGTGTTTGTTCATGGTGACATGAAACGTGTTCGATAATTATTGGAAGGATCAATAACGCTACGCCAACTATTCGTCTCTCTGTCAACATGTTTTATGAGAGACGAGACGGACGCTGGACTTACGTTTCTATTTGAATGTTAATTTCAAACTCGGTTTATTTTAACTAACTCAATAGGTAGGTACCTAATAGTGACGTGAGGCAACGTAAAAGTCATCGGGTACCTAGGTACCTAATTGTAAAAGTTGTATGTTTGTATGGTTGTTTTTGACTTAAGAAGGCATGGTAAAAACGACTAAAAACATTGTTTCTTTGTATTTAGGTACCTACTATTAATTTTTTATCATTCTCAAAAGTGATAATAAATTAGGTATTTGTTAAAAACAACAATCAATAATAAACCTGTTTGTCATCAGGAGACTGTGCAAATGTGTTTCTTGTATTTGCATAGTCTCCTACCAAATTATAACGTCTTTTGTTTTTAGTTCAAATTCAAACCACTTCGTCAAAATCCATGTTATTAGCACGATGCTAATGAATACGGTGATCCCATTTCTTCAGTGATTTGGTGTCTATATATTACTATATCTAATTCTGATTAACGCAAGACCTTTTGAAGCCAAGATCTCATTAGATTGTGTATGGCAATTAAAACATAGTTCGGGATTTTCTTAAATGTTTCTCCTAAGTATGATCGATAAACTCATCAATATAGTTAATCTGCTTTGTAGAATTCCTCATGATTTCCTAAGACTTTCATTAATAGGTATTCCAAAACTATACCTACTTGAAAAACAGAATATTCTCTCAGAAATAATCACCACCTATAGTGTAATACCTCAGGGTGTCATTGATCCTCTCAAGTGTGGTTTTGCGCCCAGCACTTCATTAAGCAAAAAGGCGGTAATAACCACAGTATTTTTAATAAAGCCCACGAAACGGTTTTTTAAAAAACTGTTATCAGCGTCATAGACACTTCTCAACCACACGGTTTTCATCGCATTATTTTCCTTCCTAGGAACTTGAATAAAAAAAGGCATATTGTTAAGTAAGGTAGATGGGCGTACCTAGGTAAATTATTTTCAACTGAATTAATCAGAATTAGGTACTGTTTTTGCGACGAAGTCTTTGTTTCCAGAATCAAGTGGGGGATAGACTCAATTTCCAGATTTTTGTTTGTGATAAATTGAGAAGGTAGTTAACTACAGAAGGTTGGTTTTAGCATTATAGAAGCAAAATTCTTTTGATCAATGAACAAGCCTCATTGGATAACTTATGCAAAAAAATAGTTTAAATAAAATAACATCAAGTTCAATTCAAGATTTGTCACGGAAGAACTCAGATCTTTTTTTCCTGAATGGGTTCATAAGTAGGTAGGTACCTTTTTAGCTTTTAAATATATTTTACTGTGGACCATAGCAATTAAATCTATAGGTACTTAGGTACCTATCCGCCTAAGGTTTTTACATACAGTAATAGGTTACCTACCTAACAGATAGGCTACCTACAGAACAAGCCGTAGGGCTTGTTCTGTAGGTAGCCTATCTGTTTTGTGATTGTCATATGAATTTAACATTGATGTAGGTACCTACCTAGATCAATGTTAAATTCATATGACAATCACAAAACAAAGCTTTTACTACCTTGCCAGTTAAAACATAATTTTATCAAAGCAAAAAATCGCCGTGGGAGGTATTATGCAAATTATTTTACCTGTAACCCTAACAGCATCCAAGACAAATAGAAATATGCGTTATCCTGGTTTACTTAGGTTTACGATGCGTGTGTAAAATGCGATTTTTTCTATGACCATTCTTTGTCGAATGACCAAAGCGTCTAGCTACAAAATGCCGACTTGCCTTGTTTAAATAAGTAATTACTTACGAATTAAATAATCACCTGCGTGTGGTTTACTGGGACATTTACAAACAACGATGCAAATTATTAAATAAGTAACTCTATTGTTGTTATTTTCATGGGTCACTGTGGTCTACAGATAGTTACCTAATGAAGCTTTACATTTGTGTCCGCTGTTTCCGCGAATACTGGAAGTACCTAGATGTAGTTAAGATTCGAAGAATTAACCGATGCCAAAGTAGGTGAGTTTGTAGTAGGTAAGATGGTCAGTGAAAGAGCATTCTAAGCTAAACCTGAAAAGTCTCACGTGACTGACGGCACTAGGGCAGCGGCGGGCAGCGGCCGACGGCGACTCGCGTCGGCTACCAGCCAAACGCGGATCCAGGCCTCAAAAAAGTCGTGGTCACCGCCCACGGCCACTCATGAATTCGTCAAGCGCGAGTTGGACTAAGTATTCCCTACGTTCAATACATTGCATTCATATAGGTACCTAAACTGTTTTGTTTTAGCATCACAAGATTAAACCTTTCAATCATGTCAATTAGAGACACAATAGAAAGACATTGACAGCGCGGACACCGTATATATATTTTACAAATCTCATACGAATCGGTGAAGCCGTTTCGGAAGAGTTTGGTAACAAACACTGTGTCATGATAATATGATACCTATATCTTAATAAGATCACAACAAATAGATCGAAAACAATAATAACCACTACTACTTTTAAACCCTTGGGTTGATAGAATTAGAATGACAATATATGTATATCCATACATATAACCTAACCTAACTTACCATACCTTTTTTTTAGTGTGGAAAATCCTCATGGATGTCCCCCGCCCCGGGGAAGGCGGAGGGGTCTGTCAGACTCTTACTGACTAAAAACCACCCCGTGTTCCTTTCCTTCTCACACCTGCGCCGGGGGTCACGGGAATAGAAGAAACTTCCGCGACCCCCGATTGGTGCCGGCCCCGCGGGCCTCGCCAAGGCAGCGAGGGGAGTGAGGTTTTGGACTCCCCTCGCGACGTCTAAGATGGGCGCGCGTGAACACGACGGGCCGCCACTGCGGGTCCATGTACGTGGGGGGCGGCGGACGTCCCCGTGTCCGTCGCCCCTGGATCCACTCAGGGGGGCTGGCAGAGGGCTTGTCCGCCCGTGAGTGGAGTTGATCTCCCTCTCCCTATACCTATTCTATAGCTAACCTAACTACCTAACCTAACTACCTTACTGATATGCATTGATTTTGAAAGATACAAAATACGTAATTTTAGACTTGACTACTGCGACGCGTGTCTCTTATGTACTTATGTTACATATAATACTAGAGTAGGTAGTAGTACTTGTAGGAGGTAATAAGTTAACTCGATTGGTATATCATTCATACATACCTCTAAAGTAGTACTTTGACTGGCTTGTTGATCTAGTTAGAAGCTCTGACTGATATACCGGAGGTCGTGGGTTCGATCCCTACCCAAGACAACTGTTTGTGTGATGAGCACAATCATTTATAGGGTTGTAGACAGTGCCCACAACCAGGGCCCATTTTTTAAATCCTTTGGAAACGAAATAAGATTTGCAATGGGCCATTAACTATTAAACGTAAATTAAAACTGTTATGATTAAAGGTCTTCTTCTTATCGTGTGGTTAGTAACTAACCTGGTGTCAGTTTTAATGCCGCCCACGGGCCTCTGACTTGGCATCACATGCCCTTGAGAAATATCTCTCAGGCATGCCGGTTTCCTCACGATGTTTTCCTTCACCGTGTTTGAAGCAAGTGATAATTATACAATACGCACTTGAATCCGAAAAGTCAGAGGTGCGTGCCTTGGGTTCGAACTCGAGACCTATAATTTGGCAATCCGCCGGTCACACCACTAGGCTATCACTGCTAGTATGATTGAAGGTGATTAAAGGTAAAAACAAATAAAAAGCTTCATAATAGTAATGCATATATTTTGTTTTATTATAACATGAAAAAAAAATTATGTGACAATTTGCATAATTGAATTGAGTCCGAGGACAATAACTCACTACTCCTACGAGCATATCGAACACAACAATTTGCCCTGCGGGCACAACACAACATTCGTAACCTATATTACATTCCTTCACAAAAACATTGCGTAGGAGTAGTATTGCTAGACCCCGAGTGTGATATTATATCAAATAGCTTACAATCTTTATCTCCTTCTCCTTTACTTACTTTACTCACAAGTGAATTTTATACACAGCCTTATGATAAATAAAACCCACTGCCGCAAAATTTAAGCCCGGATATATGTCCAAAATTGATTTTTAATCAGAACTAGCTATTACTATCCTAATCGAAAGTTACGTCGTCGTCACACCTCTCCTCCCTAATAACTTCGATAAATTATGAATACAATCGTATTCCATAATCTCGTTCACTACCAATTTTATCAGTAAATGAATCACGACCGAGCAGAAATAAGAATGTAATTCTAGGAGCGTGCCGATTCGACCGGGCAGTGAGCATAGTGCACAGTAGGTTTATATAAGATTAAACAATAGCATTGTCAGTGTCAGTCGCGATTAAATACTTCTGCACTTTCTAAACAGATCGAATGATGGATAGCCTGCCGTCAAAACTTCACGACTGCACCTGACAGTTATCATTGAACCTTACAGCTTAGAATTCACACCGACGTAAGGGCAAATTCACGGAATCCCAGAATAATTTATAATATAATTCGATGATGCGACTACATCACTACTGAACGGCCATCGTCATTGCACCCTAGTCTTTAGTATTTCCAAATACATACATACACTGAGACAAGGGTACATGGCGATACTGGGCCTTTGCGATCCAAATGAACTGCTCTTACGTCGCAGTGTCATCGAAGGACGGCGGCCGAACTTAGTCCTTGGAGGACGTGTCCATGGGGCTGGCGGGCTGCATCATGACGGGGTTGGGCAACTGCGCGGGCGCCAGTGGGGCCAGCGGGGCCGGCGGGGCCAACGGGGCCGGCGGGGCCAGCGGGGCCGGCGGGGGCTCCAGCGGGCCCGGCCGCGCCGCCAGCCCCGCGCCGCCCGGGATCGCCGGCTTCACGAACCTGTCGCTCGTACGACGCGGCTGCCGAACAAAGAAAAAAATGTTATTTTTTTGCGACGTTTATACCATTAACCTTTGGTATGCTGGAACGTGGAACCGCGCAATTCCGATATACTGCCGGAACGCGGATCCACGCTGAAACGATGCCATGCGATTTTTTGCATTTTTCTGTAGTATTTACATACAGGTAAAGTTTAAAATCGTATAAAGGAGTTCCTATTGAATGAAGTTAGCATATAATGCGGTCAAACCATTCATTTTCATTCATAATTCGTGTGAAGTGTTCAATCGAAACATTCAATTTTTACTGTGTTCCCGGCGTATGTGACTGAGTTAAATAAAAGGTTTTTGTTAAGATACATCGTAAAAAAGTAAGTAAAATATCGTTTTTTCTATAAATGGTTCTATATCATCTTTTTATTTAATAAAAATATTACGAAAAAGTACTTAAAAACATCTGATCAATCGACGTAAACTTTAGCTCTGACCGTTAGCCCCAACACAAGTTGATCTGAACCACTCGTAGGTATCTTGGTTTTATTATTTTACAAAGAAGTGAGTGTATTTGTACTTTTGAAGGTAATTTTATGGAGATTTCGAAGACATATTACATCAACAG
Source organism: Euplexia lucipara (assembly GCA_921972225.1). Classification (NCBI taxonomy): domain Eukaryota; kingdom Metazoa; phylum Arthropoda; class Insecta; order Lepidoptera; family Noctuidae; genus Euplexia; species Euplexia lucipara. The sequence goes on from OV179144.1 coordinate 12,718,944, forward strand.
CGATCACGCAACATTTCGTCTAAATTCTTGTTGAGACTAGTGCAAACCGATTTGAGCGCGGATCCGCGTTCCGGCTTTTAAAATATTCAAATACAGAATGTGTTAAAATTGTTTAAAGTCTGGTATGGAACGCAGATCCGCGATTTATGTGATTAGTAAGGAACTGAAATCATGTACTTTATTACGGTTTTATATTAACCTGCACAAAAGGGGACGTTGCGTCAATTGTACGGCAAATAAAATCCGTAAAGAGACGAACATAATTTGCACAGTCTGCAACGTTTTTCTTTGTGTAGGTCAGTGCTGGTGTGAATACCACACCCCACCTAGTGACTAGTTTGATACTCCTTTATTGATTATAATAAAAATCGATCAAAAACTTTGAAAGCATTTTTCATAACCCATACCACCCTGTATATGAATGGACTAGTCTGTGCCGGAACGCAGATCCGCGATTGGAAATGCAACAAAAATATGCAATAAAGAAACTTATGTGTTTCTAAAATATTTTCCCAGGGTTAACTATTTTATAGTGTTATTACGAATACAATATATCGAAGAATATAATAAAATAAGAAAAATTCGAAATAAAATCTTTGTATTATTTGCGTTTTACCAAAGCATTAACATTTTTTTCCGTCTCGTAAGAAATAATGATTTATAATAAATACACCCCTCGTGCTATTTTATTAAAATATAACACCTATAAAACTTGGATTAATTGTCTTTTATAAACAAAAATCAGGTAGAAGATACGTTTTCCAATCTTAATGATATTTGATGTCAAACTTAATGTTGCGCAGCCGTGCGATCTGTCCGTTTATTCGCGGCATACAGCGGTACCGTAACTGTGCCAGTCGCGGCATACCAAAGGTTAAGCCTCGTCCTCACTAGAAACATTTGTCGAGCAACATGTGTCCCCTGTGACATCGGGCGATGTCGGGCGACGACGGATGACATTGCATCGCCGCGACATTGTTGAAACTGTTCCTTGTCGCACAGTCCATGAAGAGTAGAGGTTCGACTGAACTGATGTGGACGAAGACAAGACATCGGGCGACATCGCCCGATGTCTCCGGGGACATAATTATGTCGCTCGACATATATTCCTAGTGGGGACGAGGCTTTACTGGCTTCGCTCGCGACATCGTCTGCTGCATTTCGTGCTTTAACACCCCTCCGCCCCCTGAGAAGGGGGTTTGAAAATAAAATATAGTCACAGATAATGTGGCTTTCTACTGGTTAAAGAATTTTAGTAGATCCAGAGATTACCCCCACCACCCTCCCAAACTTACCTCTTTTAATACTAATAAAGATAATGTTGTAACATTGCTTCCTTTTAAATTAAAAGAAATTAAACCTGTGCTTCAACATTCAGAGGCAGTTTGTTCATTTAAATTGGGGCTGATGGCATAGATGAAATCATGTGTTGACAATGCTAAACAACTTATAATCTTACAGGATTCATTTAAACTGACGATGTATGCAATTTTCTAATGACAAAATAAATCTTTCCGAAATCAGCCAGTGAGTATATTTGATATGCAAAACCAACTAATTAATTCTCTTTGCGAAAATTTGTCACGATCTCGGGTAAAAGTCATTAATTTCACTTACTTGAGAGCTGAGATGCAGTGAGGGCCGAGACAGCGGCATCCCGGCAGCGTTAGGCAACATTGGTGACGCGTATGGTGAAAGAGGCCGTGACCCACCTGGCGACGACACGCTCCGCGATCGTGCCTGCAAATTGGGCATTACAAATCATTTTTATTGGTTAGGTAATGTTTTACGTAACTGGTAATGCTGGTACTTGCAAACTTTTAATAAAATCGCTTTCCAAAGTCTCATACAATCACACCCTGCATTACCGCCTAATAAGGAGCCTTATTACCTGAGTACAGCGAGGCATGGACAGTTCATTCGCTTCAGCGGTGCTTGTTGCAGGTGCCGAAAGTCCCCACTTTGGGTGTATTACACTATGTGCAGTAGACTAAAATGTCTTATCTAGGTACAGACGCCAGCACGTAAAGTTACCCCAATGTGTCAAATTTCTTTGATCGTTTTTCAACTTTATGTCAAACAAATTAGGCGCATATTCAATTGAGAAAATTTGACACATTGGGGTAACTTGATGTGCTGGCGTCTGTACATATTACTGTAGGTATATATTAGTTGTGAAGCATCGATTCTAACAAAACAGTTGTTAATGACTTTTTGATGATGGCACTCCGGCACTCTAATTTAAGTGATTACATCATGAGAAATCAATACATTTTGAGATTTTAGACTCCGCGTCTCGGCGAAGAAGGACTAATAACTGACATAGATTGACGTTGCGAAGAACAATACTTCACACCATCTAGCCGTTTTGCTGCTTTCCATGACGTGAGTCCTACGTCGATTGGACGAGCTACCGAGCGATACTACAACCATGCTAGCAAATCGCACAAGGTATGATGAAATTCATTTAGTGCCTCACAATGAATCAATAAGTCAACTTGTGCGGTGGATGAGACAAAAAAATGTCGAGGAACTGACGTCGTCACTTGAGAGTCTTGAGACAAACCGCTCGTGGTGTACCGTAAATTAATGCTTTCGTTACAGTATTAATAAATTAATTTTAAAAATATTATTGAAATATTTTTAAGGCCTTGGAAATTCTAAGTTTGCGACTGACAATAATATGTAATGAGTTTGTTTAGAGGCGCAGAATATGCATGTTTATGCCGCAATTAATGAACATTACTTGATGATTACTTTTATGGTGATAAACATCAATTGCCACAATATTCGTCTGCACATCACTTCAAAGCTGCTGCACATATTTGGCTAATTATTTGTGTTGTGCCCTGAATGGCAAAAATTAACAATTGTACTGGTTACATGGCACTGCTTTCGGACATGTTTCGAGGTAGCTAGTTTAATATGAAAAGGGACAACAAACAAGACTGTTCAAAATAATCTAAACCACCATGAAAATGATATAAGGAATGACGCAAGGAATGCCAAAATGAAGACAGTACACAACAACCGCCATTCTAACAGGAACTTTATTCAATTCAAATAAAGTTTAATTTTCTTAGTTGTACAGATCACTTTGGAGTTTGTTTGTTCCAATACTTTTCTAAAGAGACTTACACTCAAAGCTTCGTTGAACTGCCTCTCTTCCTCCATTTCAAGTGAGGACTCGCTCTCGGACAGATGTCTACACAATGCCTCGCGACGCTCCACCTCCTGCTGCAGTTTCCGCTGCAAGCGAACATTCTCCTCTCGAATGTGCTTCTCTTCAAGCGCGAAGCGATGCATCTTCTCCTTGTTCTCATTTTGAGATACTGCCAGCTGATTTCTGTTGTAAATTGCGATGTGTTAATAGTGTGGTTTAAAATATTATCTTCATATGGAAATGTTATGCTAAGAGTACTTTGTTTGTCTAAATAATCATCATTTCATTATGGAAATACTTTGTTGACATTATTTTGTTTGTCTAATTTATGTAATATTAATTATTTTAAAGCACAATATTACTTGTTTGTACTGCAGTATTGATAAGATATGAAAAAATGGTAATATGATTTTATGAGTGTGATGCATTTGATATTATTTTTAAATTACCTTCAAATGTCAGACTTGGAGCGATTTTTAAGTTTTGACTAAAATATTAGAACCACAAAAAAAACATTTTTAAGCTGAAGCAAAGTTAGTCTGTCAAGGCCTTTGTATAGATGTAAATTATAATATTGATAATTAACTTACTCACTGCAGTTATTATAAATTACATGAGTCCCGAGAATAGTTTTGTTTGTTTCAGTGTTCAATTTATATTAGTAGACTTGAGACTTCATATGCATACGACACATGCCTTTCGCTGTCTGAGTATGTAAAAATCATGTATTAAAAATAAACAATGTGTTATTTACTCACCTTAACTTCACAACCTCAGAACGCAGGGTCTGAATGTGATTGCTTAAATTGGATGCTGTATCACCATTACTAATGTCCCTAGCAAGAAAAAACTCCATTAATAATAAAACAGTGATAATATAGCAAGATGCATGAAGAATTATTTCAAACTAAGTGAGTACCATGCCTTAAAACTATTTATCATGCGGCTTTACAACATAATTTCAGGACTGGTTTCTATGTTGTCACAAATTGAAATCCTGAAGTTTATTTTACTAAAGGAGTTTCAAATTACTATGCCCCTAAGTAAAATTTAAAGAACTTGTGTTATGGTTTACACCCCAAAACTAGTAATAAGATATTAGAAGGATAAATAAACCAAGTTCAAAACAACACAATGTATGATAAATTATAAGATTTTCACCTAGGGCTTGCTGGGTCGGACACCGGCTGGTCAAGCCTGATCTGTAGCGATCTCTTCTCCTCCTCTAGCTTGTCCATTCTCTTCCACAGCCTGTTTACTAAGGCTTCCTGTTCTTGTTCCAATGTGTTTTCCAGTTCCACCTGGAAATGAGCATTTTTATTACTTTAGTATAATCAAGATTAGCCATGGAAATTGTTAGAGAATGACTTTTCCTCGAGGTACACTGAGCTCAAAGATATACTGTAACCTCAAAAAGAATACCAGATAAGAATCTCAGGATAAAAGAGCAATTGTATTGTTTCAAGTTAAATTGACAACTTAACATTTTCCATGATACTTCGGATAACAACATTTACCCTGAGATGATAATATTATGTGTTCTGTCTTAAAGTTTCCATTTATGAATATTTAAAAAAATAGTTGAAGAAATATTAAAGTGTTACCTTTTCCCTACGAAGCCTCTCTAAATTCATTTGCTTGGCAAGTGTTTCAGCTTCGAGTTTTTCTATTTTTCTCATCAATTTGTTCACCAGACATTCTTGTTCCTGCTCTAGAGTTTGCTCCAACCGGCATTTCTCTTGGCGTAACTAAAACACAACACACATATAAGTAATACTTCTTACTTGTCAAAATTTTGAATCATTACATATTTCCAAATAAAACATTTTTTAATAATTTTAGTGTTTTACATTAATTTAATATCCATACCGTTTACCCTTACATTACATTCACAATAAATCTAAAGCAAACAACAAAGATATATAAATGAGAAAGACATCATCATAAACCTGTAAAATTACATTTATATTAGTCACAAAACAATTTATTAAGCAATCTGACTCAATAATATCCTCTAATAAATATTAGGATAACAAATATGTGAAGAAAAATACACCAAACTACGAAAATGCTGGTATATTATGCTATACACAGCTCATCTGCATCTCATCAGTTATAAAACTCATAAAATGGTCAATTTAAAGGTGTTATAAACATCCTCCAGCCCCTAACCCAATATTTAGGTTTATTGCAGCATGCATTCCTTCCATTTATTTGCTGTCATCTCAGTAGTTCACACAATCCATCCATAATTCTGTGGCCCTAGTGAAAAGGGGTATAAGTCCAATTTTGTCGAAAATGAGTTAAGTGTACCAAAGTGATCAGAAAAAAATGCTCTATCGTTTGGTGAAGACAGATCTAAGCTATCTCTAAAAATAAGAAAGTTACTTTGTGTAAAAGGGTCCAACTGACACCAAAAAAAACTGTAAGTCGGTTTTCTGATCACTTTGGTACACTTAACTCATTTTCAACAAAATTGGACTTATACCCCTTTTCACTAGGGCCACAGAATTTTGTTGGTCTACAATATTGGTCCAAAAAAACCACCAGCCAATTCACCAATTGGATTGGAGTCCAATTTGACATCTTTTTAATAAAACTAATATAACATACCTGATTTAGTTTCCTTGAGAGATCATTAGTGAGACATTCTTCTTCACGTTCATAATGGTGTGCCAATGTTTCTTTTTCTTTCTTGAGCGCTTGAATTTTTTTCAATAATGTGTTAGAAATATATTCTTCTTCCTGCTCAGCCTTAGCTTGCTGTAAAATAAAGGACATTTTGTGAAATTAATAATGATATGTACTTACTAAAATTATTTGTGTTACTAGTGAACTTGTATACTCACAATTGATACCGAAGCTTGTCTCAAGGCACGATTCTCTTCTTGGAGAGCCTTTACCCGGAGCTTATAGGTATCCAGCTCCACTTTGAGAACCCTGAAAAACGCATCATAATCTTGTTAAAGCTTTTTCGTTAAGTAACAAAAGAGCTCTATGCAAATAACTATCAACTGAGATAAATAGTAGGTATAGGTAGGTATTGTAACACATAATTTTTTTCCATCTTTCGAAGTGTCAGATGTTATCCTCCTGACATCATATTTGTATATTTTATGTATGCTGATAAAATATAAATGTGCAGTCTACTAAACTTATGATATTACTAAATGAGCACAAAACACAAACCACATTTTGTAAAACACAACAGAATATTATGGAAATTCTTCGTTAAATCAGAATCTCATGGGAATCTAATAAATTTACAACAAAAGCATACCTATTTTGTTGCTGCAGAGATTCAATTCTTTTCTGTAGCTGATCACGAGAAACTGTGCTTGGAGGCAACATAGCTCCGCCATCCAAAGAGTTGGAGTCGCTTTCAGACGCTGAATCTGCCATCTTATTCCCTACAATGATTACAGTTCATTAAAAGAAAGTAAATATCATGAATATAAAGTTTTTTACGTATTTTATCTGCAGTGTACCTGGCGAAATCACTGTATCATCCATTTGCACGAGTGATGAAGACGGCAACAAAATGTCATATAAGTTGAAATTTACGACGCGCTCCTAACTTTACACGAAGGTAATGGTTTTTAAATGATTATCATCAAATTATTAGAGTAAAAACCAAAGAAATGAATTAAAGTGCAATGTAATAAATTAAAACACACGAAAACCGTCTCGTTGTTTTTTCAGGCTCAACTAGCACGTCTAGCACAGAAAATACATATAACCATAGACAAATACAGATTTGGAGAATATTTTATTTTGTACCAATAGCAAATGTATGTACCATAGATAGAGCATTTGTTATATTATTCTCTGTAGTATAAAGGCTCTCCCCCACAGTGTCTTACTATAATTTATTTTTCGGCACAGAGTACATTTTTGATTTTACTATACTGAATTTTTTGGGGGTCAGTTGCCTCGAGGAAAGCCAGTGTGCGTCAAGCTGGTGTAAATTGGCATTCATTCAGATGTAGACTTGGAAGAGTAGTGGTAAAACGTGAGAGTAATTCATATAACACAGCCCTTGTATTAAATTATTTACTTTAATTTGTAAACCCAATAGTGTACTGTAATTTATTTGTTTTGTGTTAATTTGCCGCTATGGGACACAATATGATTTGTAGCATCCTAACTAGGAAATCGGAAGGTGTAATCGCAGTTAGGACAGATTGGATCCGATTTATAGTACCAACCGCTTGGTTACTTCCTAACTAAAATCCTAGTTAGGACAACGGCGGATCCAGGGGGAGGGTCATGGGGGACATGACCCCCCCCTGAGCTGGTTCGAGGACTTAGGTGGACCACTAATTGAACATAGTGATTTTATTTATATATATTGTCACCATACAGATTTTATGTAACTACATACCTACCTTCAATATTTAATTAATTTAATATAATAACTTTGAATGATGGCAAACGTTTGGGAACGAACGCATCGAAAACTTGAATTTTACCGCGCCACACTTGCGCGCGCTTGTGGACTACGCAGCGCGTAATGGGTAGCTAGAACTAACCTCAATCGGACCCTTACCGCAATCGATTTCTGATCTTATTTTAAATTGTGACATCGATATGTATTATTATTATAAGATTTTTTTTATGTATTATGGCTACCTACACTAGCGATGTAGTGTCATAGTGTGTCAGTGTAGCGACAGCAGAAAGGTCTTTCTCTACCTTGCCCAGAATTAAAACGTGGCTAAGATCTTCAATGGTTGAAGATCGCCTTACCGGGCTGGCACTTCTCCACGTTCATAAAAACGTACCCATTGACGTAAATGACGTAATAACGCGTTTCGGGAAGAGACGTAAAAGAAAAAAATGATTTTGTTTTATTTAAATAAATATGTAGGTACTTACACTTCTGGACACATCTATTGGCCCACCTTGTATTTTCAGTTTCGTTTGGTCTTAGCTATTTTATATTAGGTCAAGCAAAAAGTTTTTATGCAGTTTTGAACCTGACAATTTCATTCAATAGTCTTTTTTTGAATTTCGAACACAGAATTCGAACAAAGAACAGAAACAAAAGACAATTTGGAGCCTGTTTGTTGATATCAAACAATCGAATACTAAGAAAACTTGGTTTTATTGGTTTACTTGGATTAAATTCTTGAAAAAGTGATTGATATCTTTGGTTTTGCAACAAACATTACTTATTCTTAACATTAAGGTGAGGTTCTATCAATAATCTATGGATACTTCACCTGAAGTCGCCGCCCAAGCTGTGGCACTTATTCAGGCCGGACACAGCCAAAGAAACGTGAGTGCTCAACTTAATTTAAGTCGATCTGCGGTCCGAAATGTTTATCGGAGGTACCTAGGCGGCTTTGTTCGTCGCCAAGGAAGGCCACGATGTCGGGTCACAACTGAAAGGCAGGATCGATTCATCGTGACGACCAGCTTGAGAAATCGTCACCTTACCTCCATTGAGATACAAAACCAACTTCGCGACTTCCACGAAGTATCTGTGAGCGCTCGAACTGTTCGGAGAAGGTTAAAAGAACGCGATATGGTACCACACGAGCCAGCTAATGGGCCCAAACTAACGCGAGCCCACCGAACAGCGTGCCTTCATTTCGCACGCAGTCATTTAAATTGGACACAGCAAGATTGGAGCCGTGTACTCTTTTCTGATGAGTCTAAAATTGTGTTACATGGCAATGATGGAAGGAAGAAGGTCTACCGACGTAAGAGAGAGCGTTTCGCACAATGCTGCTTTGAAGAGAGGGTTGCTTATGGCGGTGGCTCATGGACTGTCTGGGGCGGTATATCCGCGAGCGGCAAAACTCAACTTGAAGTTGTTACAGGACCACGGCTGCCAACATTAAATGCTGAAAGGTACATTCGTGAGTGCTTAGAACCTCACGTGATACCATACGCGGACTATGTGGGCCCAATTTTCCTTTTTATGCATGATAATGCAAGAGCCCATGCGGCCGGCATCGTTAGGGAATATCTTCGGGATGTGAACATCACAGTTATGGACTGGCCAGCCAGAAGCCCAGACATGAACCCCATTGAGCACATGTGGGACGAGCTAAAAAGATGTGTTAGGGCTCGTCAGCCAGTTGCCCAGACGATGCAGGAGTTGAAAACTGCCATAGAAGAGGAATGGGAGATGATCCCTCAAAATTTCATAGAGCGGTTGATAAACTCTATGCCTAATCGTATGAGAGCTGTGGTAGATGCCCATGGAGGCAACACGCGTTATTAAATTAAACCTTTATTTGATAAAACATGTTTTTATTCAAAAATCAATTGCCTTTAACAAGGCGCATATCCGACTTGTTAGGCGTAGCTCCATGTCGTATGGTATTCTGAATTCAAATTTAAAACAATACGATCGAAAAAGATGGTAAAATGTATCAGGTTTAAAACTGCATCAACAGTTTTTGTTCAATCTAGCAATCATATTTCGGTAGGGGCCATCGAAACCTAAACTCTAAGGTGGGCCAATAGATGTGTCCAGAAGTGTATTTTGTCTGTTTCTATTTTGTTTGTTGGAAACCCTTTTTGTACCACCTCTTCACTTCGTTCTTTTGCGGAATTTTGCGTCATACTCCTCGACATACCTCTAGATAGCTGTTATGACAAATCATTCACCACGGTTATGGAATATAAATAATGTGACTCAGGTTGGCTGGTCAAATCTTCAAAATAGCTTGCATTTAACTAGGTCAATAATTGGGCACTTTATGTGACGACTAAACACCCTTATGCCAGCCAGCTTGAAAAACCACTTTTCGCTGGTCTCTGAAGCTCGGTAACGGAAGTGATTTTAACGACTTTTTGCATATCAACGGGCATCACATAAATTTGTGACAGGCATCGAGCTAAAAGTTTTGTGATACGTACAGTGGTTTAGTAGAAAAATACAAAAAAATTTGTACGTATCACAAAACTTTTAGCTCGATGCCTGTCACAAATTTATGTGACGCCCGTTGATATGCGAAAGTCATCAAAATCACTTCCGTTTTTCAAGCTGACTGGACACGTTTTCCATCGATTATCTAAGATTCTGTAGCGTCACAAATGCTGAAATAAGGGTGTTTAGCCGTCACATAAAGTGCCCTATTGACTTAGTAAATGCGAGCTATTTTGAAGATTTGTCTAGCCAACCTGAGTCACATTATAAATAGGCTTCCTCATTCCGTGCGTGGCAGTGCTTCTCTGGATGTCTTCAAGAAAGATGGCAATATGCACGTGTATATGTACAAGTTATTATTTGTTAAGTTTTTCAAGTGTACAGTATAGAATAAATATTTTTAAGTACAGTAGGTACTTACGTACATTAATAAAATACCTATTTTTTACCAGTATCTATTGTTATAAAAATTAAATTATAAGTTCTTGACTTGACCACGGCTATATGACCCTCCCCTGGCGCCAAAGCTGGATCCGCCCTTGAGTTAGGATGCTACAAATCAGATAGTGTAATAAGCCCTTTAGGACTGCTTTGAGTTTACAAACTGCTATAAAATGATAACGAAACAGAAATTGCGCTTGCGGCCCTCCTTCCTGCGATATTCCATGAAGAGTTCTTGTAACATTTTTATTAGTTAGGACGATTTTGATCTTACACACACCTGTTTATTGACAGTTCTATGTTAGTCGGTACATACATAGGCTCAGCGTTCAACCTCGGAGAAGTGCTATTCAGTGCTATTTGCTATCCATCGCTGCAGTTATAGGCTACTACTATTTGAATAGTAATTTTAATAATTCAATTTGATCTTAATAAAATACTAGTTGGAGAATCAAATATTGAAAGTGATTCAAATCATACAGACAGCGATTTGGATAGCGATATGGATTAGGATACTACTAAGAACTACCTATCAAGATCAATTTAATTACCTAATAAAAAAATCAGTTGAAAAATGAATCGTAATTCTTGTAATTATGTTTTTATTGTATAATCTAAGCTATTTATGGAAGCTAAGCTGTAAGTGTCTCCATGAAGCAACAGCTACAATAAGAATTAAAGAAGCGAAGTGAACTCAAAAAATATTTCCAACTCTGATCTCACTGTAATTCTCAATCTACTAACTTGTTTACACTACATACAATGTACAAAAAAAATTGGTCGATATTAAAACCGCATGTGATTACAGCCAGCCAGTTATAGGTACCGTCATTAGGGATGGGCAACCGGAGCCGTTGCCTATGTCCATAGATGCGTCTTCCGTTTACAGTCATGCTCTGTGCGCCTGCCTCTGTAACCATCAGAATGATGTGAATGAAATGCTAAGGATATCTGTCCACGGAACTACAACGTGGCTGCGGAGCGACGAAACGGAGAACTATTAACCAACAGGATTGCGTCAAATTTTCACTCCGCTCTATTGGACTATCCTATTGGTTAATATTTCTCAGTTTGTCCGCTCCGCAGCCTCGCTCCGCTTCAGTGGACAGGCACCCTGAAGATTGTCGAGCTCATTCCGCTCGCAGGGTTGTTTACATTGGCCGTTACGACATAGACGCGGAATATAGTAGTGATGGACTTCGATTTGAAACCGTCATGTTGATGCAATTTATTTGTACAATTTGTATTTGTGAACAGAACACTTATGTGTTTTAAACTTATAGCAGGGTCGAGCAGTCATAGATCTGCTATATGTAAGTATAGACATATTATTTCCTACCCCAATGGGTCCAAGAAAGACAAAAAACAAAGAAATGGCGCTGACTAATCAGGCTCCGCGTGGACACCGGTGTCCGCAAAACAATAGTAATTTAATTGTGTCTGGATTGCGGTAATTGATTAGATAATATAGCACCCGAAGACTACCCTTAAGCTGGTCCTACTTTTTGGCTGTTAAATCAGCTGATACACCAAGCTACTACCAAATAAAAGGTAAATAGGTAGATTACCATTCAAAACAAAAAAAAACTAATCTGCCCCACCCCGGGCCAAATCCTGGGAACGCCTATGAAGTACAATGACCTTAACTGAAATGTCACTCCGACTTTTCGAAATATTGAAAAAAAAAAAGAAAGTTTCCATATTACAAAACGAGTGGCCATTTTGCGAAATGAACTTACAATATGTGTTCTTGAACAGTAGAACCGATGCATTTTTAGGGGAATTGATTGTTACTATCGAGAATACCCATCGTAATATATGATATTTTTTTAAAGGGTAGTAACCCCAGTCGAAAAAAAAAACATTTATAAAAAAGTGACACACACGCCATAATGTAAATTGCTTCTCGATTTGGCGTTTGAGTTAAAAAATTACATTTTGATGTTAAAAATTCGTTTATAATGTATAAATAAGACATTCAAAATGTCCTTAGTTAATATTGGTAAGAAGTAAATATGTAGGCTAGATAAAATCTGTGTTAAACATTCTCCTTTCAAAGTATTTAGGTTGGAGCAAAGGAATCGAAGCCATTTCGTTCTTTTCGTGTAAACGGTATTGAAGTTGAATTTCTTATTGTTCTTAATGTTAAAATTGCAAGTGGTGATGTTTATATGACAGACAAAAAGTTTAAATGAAAAGGTGATGGCTGAGTCGTCGCCATAGTTGAGGTGTTGGTACGATTTCAGAAGTCATTGCTGCTGTTATTGCACCGTATGTAGTGTTCAGGGAGTATGGCATAATAACTGTCATCGAGAAAGAGGTGTTCCTCGCAACTTTATATCTTATTCTTCAATAAAAAGTGATTATCGTGAAAAATACGAGTAGATAGTAGTTATTACTGCAGGCTACTGTGGTTTTTTTTTATCAGGTATACTTGTAAACAAATCCTACAGTGTATCTTGTAATGTCTTGAGAAACTGATAAATCCTGAATTCCCTGCAAAAATCTTACATTATTGGGTGATATGTTCATGTAATTGATAATTTAGACAGTATTTTAGTAAAATAGATAGTTTTTATTGATATTGGTAATGAAATGTTAATCTATGACACAATTGTTGATAAATATGCCACTTGTGATAAAGTATTACATTAAACTTAATAAAAACTGTATTAATTAATGTTTTAAATCATTCTACATTCTCATTATGTTCTTTCTTTTGCTATTGATATTTTGAATAATACAATTTTGTTTAGTTCTTTGACAAAAACAATTCTGTCAATCATTAACATAATATTATTGAGAAAATATTTCAGTAAGAAACAATATTAATATTGAAATCTATACTATTAAATAGTAAAGAAGGATAAAAAAAATAGTACAATTTATTCAAATAAATAGAATATTGTCATAGTGTTGATTCATTCTTTTATTTCCATTTCCATGTAAGCAGGTAGTAGGTACAATGATGAAAACAAAAACATGCTCAACCATATCAACTGTTACTAGGTATACTCCATTTATAATAGCATGAAACAGGAATGCAAAACATTTTATTTTAAAGATAAGAGACAACAATTTTTATTCAAATTGTTTTATTTTAAATTTTGAAAAATAAAAGTGAAACGAAGAATGTGTCCATGTATAGCTCATCCCTGCTTCTTTGAGATTTTTATCATGGACACTGTAATATTTTTAGTAAAATAAAATAATATATTTAATCAAATGATATCCATGTAATTTCTTAAAATAAATTGCTGCGCAATGGTTATGATTTTATTAAGTGTGACAGCTGCTGTGAATATAGATTATAATAAATTTATCGTCTATGGTAATTGTAATATGCTTCATTGTAGGTACTTTCGTTACAAAGTGTGTGCATTGTAAATGAACGTTTTTAAATTCTGTCTAATGCTATTGTAAATGGAGTTTATATAATATGATTTTTCTCTTACTTACTAAATACATGACAGTTATTTAGTGTTAAGTAGGAACTGCTGAAATGTGTTTATTATTGGTATAATAGGTAGGACACTAATACTTTGCGCAAGCCTTGCCTATATTCAAGTTGTTACTTATTTATGTAAACTTATATTTCTTTTAAATTAGATAATACATAGCAAATAAACTTATGGTAGAATAACTAATGTATCTGCAGTTGTGGTGTAGTGTGATATACAAATGGATGAGTGTGTGTCCATTCATAAAATCGAATTAGTAGGTATCTCTTAATATCGGTGCTAATCAAATAATAATCACTATTTGATAGTAAACATCAGTATTTTAATACTTTTCTTATCCAATATTTTTTTTGCTATTTGTAGGCATTTTAATTCAGTGCAGCAGCAAATGCATGGGTAATCTAAAATTAATATCAGAAGTTTTGGTGTGTTGTTTATGATTTCATATAGGTACAGCCGCCAGCACATCAAGTTACTCCAATGTGTCAAATTTTCCCAATTGAATTTGAACCTTATTCTGTTTGTCATAAAGTTGAAAAACGATCAAAGAAATTTGACACATTGGGGTAACTTGACGTGCTGGCGTCTGTACATTAATGTGGTCTAGTGGTTTTATAAAATCTTAAGCCAAAGTTCAAAAAAAGTTATGATCCACATTATGAAATCTTACAACATTTATGTATTAGCTGATTTTTATAACAAAGTGAAGATAGTTGCTGAAACCCAGGTATTCATAAAAAATACACTATGATAAGGTACAGTTGCTATGCAGGTAAAAAAGTAAAAATAATGGCTGCATATGTTAATAATCATACACAACAATAGAACAGATTGTTCCAGACTTAACTGTTAAGAAGGTAAACTTCAACCCAAATTGGTGTTGGAACAAGAATAAACCAGTTAAATTAACTTACAAAATTACTATAGCTGGTAACCATTTTCAGACCCTTCTGTATTTTTAAATTTTTCATATAGATCAATGTGTCTTCAAACTATTGTATAATATATAAACATTGATAGCACTGTAAAATATAACCATTCTAAATACATGTCTAACATCTAGTTTCTTTTAGGCTAAGCACTTGCAATGGCTCAATATTACCAGATAGTTGGACAAGGACAACAGTTGACTCTTGAGGATCTACAAAGATACTGTCCAAACTTATGCTTGGATAGAATAATAGTGAACCAAGATGAACAGCAATATGCACAACAGCAAGTGAGTCAAATCTTGCAGCAAATACAATAAGACCAAATATTGTTTAAACTATCTTTGTCATGTAAATATAACTTATTATGTTGATACAGTAACAATTTGTATATTTTCTTGCCAGGTGGTGGTACAGCAAGCAGATCCGCAAAATGATATTATAGTAAGTGAAGGAGTGCAGTCTCAACTGGTTGTGAGTGATGGCTTGCAGTATCAACCCCAGTATATTATCCGACATGAAGCTCCTCCACCTGCACCACCACCGCGTGCAGACTTTCAACAACAACAACAACAGCAACAGCAACAACAGCAGCAGCAGGCTTTACATAGGCACCAAGTGGGTATTATTCAAATTACCAAAGCTGTACAGACAATCAAGTTTATGTTTTGATTTTTAGGAATTAAACTATAAAAAATTGTCCTGTCCATTCAACTTTGGGCAATACAATGTCAGCACAAGGTTGTCATTAAAATGTATGTGATGAAAATATATTCATTCAGTTCATGACAAGTATGGCATAAGTTATGATGTGTAATTTATTTGTAGGTTTACTACACATCTGATTTACCTGTGGATGCTCAGGTTGTGTTACAACAAGCCCAACAGATCATTGATGCATCTTTGATGCAACAGGCATCTCCACAACGACCACAACATGTATGTCTTCTGACTAGATAATTGTGTATTTATGCACTAAAAACAGATACTATTGCATTATGGTTTTAGAACTCCTTGGTATAATGCTTAGCATGTTACTTTTTCATTTGGTTCAATGATTTTATTTCATTTGGTTAGACTGGACCTACAATTCTAGTTCAAATTAGGTTGATTATAATGGGGTGTAAAATTATAATGAAAACCACAGTATACATATTTCGAATTTTTAAATTGATTTTTTTGAGTAACTTACCCTTCTGTTCTATCCTGCCATAGAGCAGAGAGAAAAATAACTAATTATACCTGTGACTTTTTCTGCTATTTGCCACAAAATAATCAATAATAGAGCAAGAGCTTCCTAATGTAATACATTACTGTAACATATTTAAAAAAAAATTGTAAAGAAAGTATAAGTAGGGATAATAAATATAGAGAAAGAATTATAGTAAACAATTTAAATGTATATTTTTGTTATACTAATGCCACATGAAAGTAATTAACAGCTTCTTAGTGTTATTTTCCTACGTTTTTTTTTCCTGTATATTAGACAATTATTATTTTATCAACTGTTTATTGTGGATGTGGTTTTAGATGTAAATAGTATTATTCTCAACTCAATTCTCAAGGCTCTTGAACAATGAAAGCTATGCTTCCTAATCATCTACTTGATGGTGCATCTAATATATTATTCTATGGTGTATTTTATTAAATAATAACAATTAGGTTTAAGTATCATGTGGTCATGTAACATTTCATATATGTTATGATAGATTGGTGCAGTTTATGTAAAGGCTTATTTTAGATTCAGATCTACTAATACCATCATCATTGTCTTAACAGCAGATTTAAAAGTCTTCTTAGCATGTGGTTAGTAACAACTGATTTGGTTTCACATGCCTTCAAGAAATTTCTCTCAGGCATTTAATTTAGTTAATCATCACAAACAATAAGACAGAGTACCTTCCAAAGCTAATAACTATTTAAACATTAAGATTCAAATAATATTTTGGGCCTATTAGAAAGTTGGCTTATTTCAAATATTTAATTACAAAACTGTAATTTACACTACTACCACAAAGAGGAATGGGAGCACACAATACTTTTATAAATTTATTATTAATTACGTAAACCTTGTGTTAACTTGAGTTGTAAGTTACTTACCTCTGGTCCCTGGGTGTCTGTCTAATTCATATCTGTTGTCAAACTTGTTGTAAAGTTTTTTGATGTTGACTGTTGCTATTTCTAGTAAACAATCACAACAGCTACCAAAAGATTAGACAGGCTCGTGTGACCTATCGTGGAACGGTTGGTAAACCCTTATTTCTGGGTACACACATGTCAATGTTGGTATGTGCTAAAGCGTGTTGTTGACGTCAGCAGCTAGTAAGTCCGGCACACGTGCTGTCGCAACCAACTGTGATACACCCCGCGCAGCCGCCGCCGCCGCAGCCCCCGCCCCCGCCTCCCGCGCCGCAACATGCTCCCCAACCTACGGTATGAACAAACTTGTCCACTAGCTGTGTCTATCATTTTTATAATTATTTGTAAATATGAATAACTATTCTTTCGTTTTTAGCAAACGCAACAACAGCAGCAGTTGTCGCGAGCCTCTCCTCAACTCATACAGCACTTCCAACAACAGCACCAACAACAGATCCATTTGCAGCAGCTACAACAACAGCAGTTGCAACACCAGCACCAGCTGCAACAGCAACAACAACAACAACAGCAGCAGCAGCAGCAAGCACAACACCAACAACACTTGCAGTCACAACAGATACCACACCAGCAGGTTGTTATGCATGCAGCATACATTAATCAAGCAGTAAGTTTGATGTTTCGTTTGGTTTTAGGTGGTTGATTTGTTAGGCCATTAGGCCAACATTTAGTATTTATTTTCAAAAATAAAATAACTTAACTAAGTACCTACCTGGTAGTAAATATGACACGTTGATCTTCAGATAGACACTCAAGTAAAGGCCAGACAAGCGAGATTAACTGCGTCTGTGTTGCGTGCAAATTCGCGTTCACTGATATGAGTGGCGGTCGTACCGATCACAGGTCGCGCCGCCGCCAGTGATGCTATATTTGCAGTGGGATACATAACTGGATCATTCTTCCAATACGTTCGTAGAACTAGTTGAACTGAGGGAGAATTGACGACGTGCGAGTACGTCACAGCAAATGTACAGCGTGGTGGTCGTACACAGGGTGCAGCCCGCGCAGGCGCGCCGCGGCTGCTCAACCCGGGCCTCAGCAGCGGCGCCGGCGTCACGCTCGTGCGCGCGCCCGTGCGCTCCGTGCGCCCGCGCCGCCCCGCCGCGCCGCGCGCGCCCAACGCGCACGCCGCGCACGCCGCACACGCCGCGCTGCACGCCCCGCCGCGCATGCTCAACACCATGCAGCCGGTAAGCACTCGACACGACATTGAGCTCCACACCACGTGACATGTAACGTGGCACATAACATGTGACGTTTCCTAAAACGCTTAAGTGATATTACCATCAAATAAAAGGAGAAGAAGATTGGATTGAAGAAGTGTCTATTAGTCCCTACTCTAAATGCAGATTGCACTCCTTATAGTTGCAGTGGATTCATGCCATCTTTGTAAGTATGTTAACCATGTAGTCAGTCATAGTTTTATTACTTCCAACAGCATTTTATGAATGCCTTTTTACTTAACCCTTGAGATGTGTTGCGTAGTTTTTCTCATAATACTTTCCATCTTCAGCAAAACGTGCATCCAACTAGACAGCACACCTACATAGCGATTTTTTTTTATGAAATGAGGGCTCGCGATGGTTAGAGCCTTATTAATCGGTGTGCACGTGTGATTGAACTTTGACTATGGTGAAAATTATAATGAATTCTTGTTATTACGCATAAAGTAATGGTTTTGAATAGACCATACCATTGGCTTTAAGTGTTCCACACCATCCAACACGCGTATACACGGACCGACAGGGTCAGGCGTCATCTCCGGGCGTGCCGGGCGTGACCAGCAGCGTGAGCGCGGGTGGCGGGGCGGGGTCGCCCGGCCCGGCGCGCGCGTCCACGCCCCGCTTGCTGAACTCGCAAGCCGCGCACGCGCAGCACCGTCCACCCCGCCCGCGCACCCCCCTGCATCACCCGCTACAGGTGCCGCATGTTCACATTGAACCGAACTATGATTAAAGACAGCTGGCCATCCGATTGGCAAAGTCCAACTACCCCTTATTAATTAACTTGGAGTGAAGCAACAACCACTTTCAGATTAACATTATTTTAAGGATAAGTCCTAGGCATAAATTATTCCGCGTCTATTAATAAGGGGTAACAGTTCATTCCAGCGCCACGTTGCGCGGGTTCTGTCCCCAAATTCGTAGTTAGTGCATGCGAGACCTATTTTTGTACGCGCCCTCGTCACTCCTAAAATTTTCCGAAGCTTGTTCCTTATTTGTGTGTCGTTTTAGCAGCACCAACACGCCCAACAACACCAGCAGCATCAACTCGCACAACACGTCTTAGGACAACAGGTTCATCCGCAACAACTGAATCAACTCAAGCTCTCCACTCATCAAGTGAGACAAGTTTATCTCTTTTCATAGCCAATAATTATGTTGTAACAAACTTTTCAATATACCACAATGTTTCTTCAGATTACTTTCAAGTTGTGAGTGGTTCGAGGTGGTCCCATCCTCCTCAGTCCCTATTATTTATATTGATCTATTTACGCAATGAAAACTATAATTGTAGTGATTTTTTCTTTTTCGATATTTAATTGTGCATTTTGTCTCTGTTCCAGCTTCTGAATCAACAAAACCAAGTGCACGCACAGACTACTCGAATAATAACACCGCAAGGGACAATAGTGACGCAAAACCTACCTACACAAATGCCCCAACACTCAGTAGTTCCGGCGAATCAGAGCAATGGACCTCTACCTCAACAAAACTCTCTCACTACCATTCCGCAAAGATCTTCACCCCATCCGCAGCAAGTACAGCAGCAAGTGCAGCAGCAAGTTAAAAAGGTCGTTGTACAACCAAACAACGCCAATGACATGGACGATCTCGAAGATAGTATTACCGCTGCCATACTTACCAAACACTCGGTCACTGAAAATATGAATCCCTCACCGCAGCAGTTCCACACGCCGCCGCCGGCGATGCGGCCCAACCACGTCGCCGGCAACGTCGCGCAGCCACACCAACAACTCAACTTCCCCTCGCAACACACCTTCCAGCCACCGCAACTGTCGTACGAACAGACCCATGTGCAACAACATCCCCAAACACTCACACAGCTATTGATGGACCCGGAAATGGAGGAGGAACGACAAGTATTAACCCTAACTAATGGTCAGAGAATAACTCTCGCCGACTATAAACGGATGCAACAACCAGCTCGTACGCCTATCCAACTACAACAACAAGCAAGGTATGTTATTTTCAATATGAATATTTCTGATGTAATCTTATAAGATTATCATTTTTGCCATGCTTTTATAATTACAAAAAAGGCAGTTATTAATTTAACTGTCTCTTCAATCAAATTATTCGGCCAGTTTCGTCTTTCGATACTGAAATCGGTCTTAAGGAATAAAAAAGAATGGTTTAAACTGCTCACTGCTTTGAAAATAACACAATCCTATGTGGTCCACAGAGACTGTTTTATTAAATTTAAAATACAAGTAAATATGACCTTATTGTATTGTAAGCTACTACTAAACCAAGGTTTTCTAAAAAAATCACGTAATAAAATTCTATAGCACAGTTTATTAATTATTTACAGAGACGCTGGACGACAAACCTTAGTGAGAAGTAAAGAGCTGCAGAGGCCAGTACAAAGAGTACCACCGATGCAAGCTCAGCAACTCAGCTCGACAGTAGCCCCACAACATGGTATTTATCTGTCAATACAATACAATATTACGTAGTAAAAAGTTGCATTCAATATTTATCAAAGACATAAAGGATGAAAAGAAGGACTGAGCGCATTCGTTATTCAGTTATGCAGTGTACCGTAAAACGGGGTGGATAGAAACTCAAGGGTGAATAGAAATAAAACTTTGAGGAGGATTTTTACGTTAGTTTAATATTGTTTAATACTAACAAGGTGTTGAAACTATTTATTTTAATTATTTAAAAGCATTAAAGTCCTCGTATGCAACAAACAACTTTTAATTTACGTGAATATCCTACTCAAAGTTTTGTTTCTATTCACCCTTGAGTTTCTATCCACCCCGTTTTACCCGGTATTTAGACGGAAAAGCCCGAAAGATGAAAAAAAGAGTTAGGTATTCTCTGCACTGTCACTCCACTATCTCAGAGAGTGGTTGCACTTGTACAAATAAAGAAAAAATAAAGAAAGAATGTGTAACATTAAGTTTAGAGCTTACTCTATTCTCTATGTCTATGGTTTTAATAGTCGTTTGCGTCCAGATGACTGGATGACAACGATTACGAGTACGTGGTTTGTCGTCTGCAGCCAGACTAATATTACCGACATTAGGCTGGCCACACACGGTCACTGAAGCTAGGAGTAGCTATGACCTCCTGCGTCAACCGTGTGCGGCGACCCCGTACAAAATGTATTTAATCACAGAAAATATGTCGGTAGCGGCGTTTTGTGTTTGTGGTCGGTGGCCCGTATGCGGCCAGGCTTAGGAAAATGTGTAAAAATAGTATCTTGCATCTGATGAATTAAATTTAAATTGTGTGATTAATGGCATCGTTTCCCAGCCATCTTTTTAGAAAACAACGAACTTTCTGGACCCTCGGAGCTAATGTCGGAGACGCAATCTGCAAAAATGTTAATATTCCTTCAAAATGGTGAACAGAGGTTGATCACTTTCACACTGCCTAAAGAAAGCTGTACACTTCAAGAAGTTCTTGAACAGGTATGCATTTCATCTGAACATTGTAGCAGTTATTTTAATTATCTTATCTTTATCCCTACCGCTTTGGGCGGTGTTCAACCAAATTTTTTAACCAATGTCTTAAAAGGAGGAGGTATGTTCGACTCGTATGTGCAATTATAAAGCGATTTTGAAAATTTGTTGTTATTCGAAAGGGTATGCTTTCGAGGTGATCCTGATTAACTTTCATTGGTATTGGACCTTGGACCCCCAAGACAGCAGAAAACACCTCAAAATTAATTACACCAAATTAATTTGGTTGTTTGGCTTTCTTGTTCTTTTGCCACCGTCTTCTCAAATGAAGTCAGTTGTATTTCTTACAAAAGGTTGTTTTTGTTTTTTTTTTTAAAATCAGCCATCACTCTGCCTAATCTTTTCACATAACTGAAAATGATTTCGTCAATTTTTACGTTATTATTCCTTACTACTATTATGCTTATTACAGGTTAACGTTCCATTTTCGGAGGACACTCACATACAATGTATGCAAAACACGAGCAGTGAGATAGACTATTTCGTGTCTGTGGGCTCAACAACTAGAATTGAGGAGATGTTAGAAAATCATCCGGTATGTAAATATTTTAGACACTAAACTAACCCAATTGTTTTTTCTTTTTTTGACTATGGTAATTTCAAAAGTTGCTCTGCTAAATCTGTTTATTCTACTAATTACTATTTAAATACTCTGATTAAGTAATGTTAGTTTAACAACATCAATTTAATTTAGAATAGCAAAATGTTGCAATGTTTTTTTTACTGATCAGAGATGTTCAGAGGTTTAGGAGAGAACCATCATGACTGTCTGAAACTAAATGAACGAAAATTATATTTATTTTAATGATTATTTGTAATATATTGTTGCAGATGTTAATAGGAGGAGATATGAGTAGTAGAAATTCCCCCACAATGATGTCACAACCACAGAGTAGTGAAATGTCTACACCAGAAAAATCCCAGTGTCCAGATAATGGTATGAATTTTTACTCACTTTTAATACGCCAAATTACAGATAATAGCAGTAACCTGCCACAGCATTTATTTGGTATGCATGCTGGTTGTAGAATCAATCACTATTTGTAGACAACAACTTTAAAATCGGAGTACTAATCCTAGACATGACCGCCGCAGATAGACCAGACCTAGTAGCAACAGTCTGGGGTATCAGAAGATACATTCGTCCCCGCAGTCTTAACGTAAATTTGCGAGGGGACACCGTGTGGTTTTAGTTCGTCAAGGTCTAACAGACCCCTCCATTGCACCAGGGTGGAGGACATCCATGAGGATTTCAATTCGAAATAAAATTCGAAAATTTCAAAGTAACCAAATTATCACATTATATTTTAAGAATTTTGCATAAATGAACTATTTCACATAAGTTTCAATCCAATTAGTTTTATTTGTTTTTAATTTGAGTTAAAAGTTATGTTGTAATTATTGCTATTTTTGCAGTAAACAATAGTCCAGAATCTCCAGGGCCGCGATCTCCGCCGCCACGACTAGTGGACGGCATGCTAGCTGTTTGTAAATCGTGTGGATACACGGGATACGACTTTAGTCGCTGTGAACGGTATGCATAATATTGTGTACTTCTTCCTATTTAAAAATTAATTAACTTAGTGGTTTAATTCAATATATGATTATCAGTACGTTACCTGTTCCGGCCGCCTGTCTAAGGTCGCGGGTACACCCAGCTGGGGACACGTCTCTTTGAGGCCCACCCAGCTGGGGCCCACGCAGTTAATCGTGAGCACCAAGCTTCAGGATGTTTTACAACTAATTTCCTTTTTATGTAGCCAATCATATTTAAGGGCTTTAATATTTTTTCTTAGGTGTAAACGAGTATTTACAGAAGAGCCTAAAGGTGTACCAAGTAAAAAAGTAGAACAGAAAAAGAAAGAACCAGAAAAAGCAGCATCAGTCATAGACAAACAGAGGTAAGAGATTTATTTTTATGTATTCGAGCGAGATCTTAAAATCCAGGGGAGGGTTATGAATTTTAATCTACAGACTTGTGTTAGCTTCTAATCTATTTAATCTTGTTACAGCACGTGTGGGGAAGGTATTAAATTAAACTTATTAAAGACAACAATGAAGACGCTTAACAATAAAACAGTAAGTATGATGATCATTTCAAAATATTAATATAACAATAACATTTAACAAACTTCGGGCTAAGTTTTCAGTACTCAGATAACTTTTATCTGAAGAACAAAAATGGCAGTTTGGATTGACATAATATGCCATATGTTTATTCTGGCCACTTTTGGCCAGAATAAACATGGAGAACTTTTTAATACAAAAAGTACTCCAAAAAACGTTAATAATATTATTATAATACTGTGGCTTTTTAGCCCTACAATTTGGTGCGCTTAGTTTAATAAAAGCTGTGAAATTTAATCCTTAGATGAAACCTATGTGATGATTGAAAAATCGGCACTTAATAAAATGTTGGCTCAACAATATTTCTTTTCTGCAGCCTGTACAAGAAAAGAAGCCGCCTAGAGTAAGAAAACCACGGGGTAAACAACCAGATCCAGAGCCCGTCATATTAACTTTAAGTTCAGATGAAGAGGACTCGAATAGTTCTATGTTGAGTCAGGTAATAACTTATTTACACCCATAGTTAAAAATTGTGAAGCTTCTTGTAAAGAAGGCAAGAATCAATCGCCACACATTAAGTCCATCTGAAGGTTGTCTTTTAGCGACGAAGTCGCCCTATGTAGCTCAAAACTTATCATTAGCAAGTCTTTTTGGTGTACAATAAAAAATATTGTTTTCTATTCCTCAAGAGAGTGGTGAAACTTGATAAAAATCTTGGTGTCAATAATCTCAATTCTCATTCCTAAAAATCAATCATTTATTTAAATAAAATTGAGCATCAGCTCATTTTCAGTGTATAAAAAAACAAAAACAGTCCCCAAAACGCCCGCCTTCTCTTGATAGTGTTTTACCGATACTTAAGTAATATTTTATTTTTAGCATGAACATTCAATAAGTATGAAGGAGCCATCGCTAAGTGAAATAGAAGGTGGTACCCCAGATAGTGGCATCGGTATTGACAACATGGATGGTAAGTTTGTATGTTAATATTTTTTTTTTTAATGGTACACACTACGGACTGCAGATGATGATTTTAAGCAAGAATTTTTCTTAGGCCTCTAGAAAAGAGTTCTCTTGTGATCTAGGCAGATTTTTATGATAAATGCCAAGGAAGTTATCCAATATTAAAATATATTGATTCATAAGTAAGTAGTGTATAGGCAAAACCATTTGCATGTAGTGTTTGCCTGTAATTGGTTGTGCAGTGAGATTTAAATCACAAATTACTTGTATGTTACTATGTAATATATCAGTAACAACTGTTGGCGAACCTTAAATAAATAAATAATTAATTAAACTCCGTTTTTGAACAGCATTTTTTTATAAATTATTTTCAAAACAAAATCACCTGAATCCGTTTCTTAACGCGTTTCCACGTGAAATGGCATTGTTAACGATTAATCAGAATACTCATAAACACATTTTCGCATTCAAAATTGTGAAGTTATAAAAACTTAAAATGGTTGTTTTTAGTCTCCAGACAAAATGAGGTTAACTAACATTTATTAAAGAATTGGTAATGGTCATGTTATGTGTAAAGTAGAATACACATAACATTGTTAAGGTTGGAGCATTAATAAAAACTCTTTGCTGCCAGCCAAACATTCTTTTCTCATTCTTTGCTTCAACATCATTAAGGTACTAATACATAAGATCCACCACCTATAAGAAACATGACCATGTATAAATAGTTGGCGCTTGTGCCATCTAGCGCTCCCCCTTCTTGGACTGGGTTGACGCTCGCAAAATGTCAAACTAATCAGATAAGTGGCACCCAACAATTCGCATCCGCGAAGTCTCTGTGAATACAGAGATAGCTATAGCTATGAACGTAGTAGGTTTATGGAGGGCAAAAGTAAGTTTGGACAACCATGTCTGTGTGTGATACTTCAGCTATTTTCATACCATACCCGATAAATATCGGTTTTTGAACTGCTGCTTACTACTGGATAGTTTCTCAGTTGTGTCCTCATAGTATAATTATAATGGTCTCCTTGCAAGTTCTGCCCTTCTTGATGATTGATGAATGTTTAGCTACGCGTATTGTGTGTCTATATGTTTTTTAATCTAATTGTCATGATAATAGTACATATTCTTTTGTTTTGTTACTACAGAACTTATTTTCTTCGAAGTTGATATTTAAACTGTACGGAGTATTCAAATCTATTTTAAAACTCGCGGGTTTTGGACCTTTTACCTTTACTTCCAAACAGTAAACTTCAAATTATTGCTAATTTTGTCATGTTTTCTATCTATATGAACTCACCAGCGAGTCGCAGATGACTTAACACGCTGCTTATGGCCCTGATGTAGAAAGTCACAATGGAATTATCCTACTTTCAAAACTATTGCAGTTTTTTTTCGTTAGAGAACAAAACATAATGTTGGTCACATAACTTTGTTTCTAAGTTAACATTTTTTTACGTTGGCAACATTATTCAGTCAATCTGTTGAGAATATGAGAAAGACTCTGTGGAAAAAGTGATAAACTTTTGTATCTGTGGATATTTTGGACGGAACATGGATGGGACGCAATGCGTCTTGTTTAGCGTCTAAAATATAGTCTTTGTGATCAATTTTTACTGAATTTACGAAATGTTCAGGGATAACTTTCAACGTGATACAGGTACCTAATTCGTGTTCCAGTTTTAAGGTTATTTTTAATAAAAAATCAGAAAGCGTAAACGTGAGAAGTAGACGTACCTTCAATCACTGACTGGAGTGATTTATAATCAATACTTGCTATTGTTGACGACAGTGAACAACTTTTTTTTATATATTATTATAAATAAATGTCTGAATTTTACTAATATGCACTGCTACCATTAAAACTTGCCTTTTGTAGAGCATACCTATATCTCTATAACTACATTACACATGAAAGCATGTGAACAACTTGATAGTTTTTGTATTATGTGATTTATTAAAAGAGATTTTGTATATAAAACGCACTGTTTAAGTATCACTAAACAAACCTTGTTAAAAACATCTATTGTAAATACTAAAGTATCGCACAAATTAATGCAACATCCTTAGATTTTATGTATGTTTTATCTGAATGTGCTTGAAATATATTTTGGTGATTCAATTTATCTACATCAATAACTCTTTTCTTTACTTCATATCACAATATTGTATTAATTAAAATACTTGCTTTCCGTTCAAAGGTCGTGTGAATTTAGCTGCCGTGGTATAACTATAATGCCGTTATCTGCTGAAGTCATTTTCAGACTCACAAAGTTACTTAATCTTGTTTTTGCTTATTTCACACGTGAGAAATATGTACTTAATGGTATTTTTAAAATAATTATTTCCAAAACTATTCAAGATATTGAAAATTCGCAAACACAGATCGATAGATTTTTTTTTCTCATTAATGTAGCATCAAAAGTTGAAAATCGACCAGATGTTGGATAACGGCATTTTAGTTATACCACGGCAGTTAGTTAGTCTAGGGATTTAGCAATGGTGCAATGCAAGTACCCTCAATTGCTTTAAATCTGAACCAAAATCAAGATTATAATTAAATAGAGGCAGTTATTTTTTAGTTAGCATTCAACTGTACAAATAATTGTTGAATGTAACAAAACATTGGCGCCACTGCTTTTTCTCATAAACTCAGGTCATGTGACACCATAAATCGTGGGTTTGATTCCCACCTGGGACAAATGTTTGTGTAAATAAATAAAAAAATAAATGTTCCAAACTTTTCACACAACATCATTTAGTCATGGGTACTAAACAGCTGATAAACATACTTATATATTTCTAAATACATACATATTATAGATTATAGACACAGAACAAATGATTGTGCTCAGGGTGACTGGTAATTAGTGACCGATACTTAAACACGTGATATTACTTATGAATAAGAATAACTTTCCCAAAGATTTTTTTTTTATATACTTATTAACTTTCAATTAAGTTGATTACGTCAGTACTGCACAACGGGAGCGGTGGGGGTGGCGGGGAAGCGTGTGACACTACTACTAATATATTTTGCCCTTTCTGAGTTCAGACTATCAGCTGATAGATCGTGCCTATCCGTACTATGATCGATCAAAGGCGCGCGCGCGGGAATTTCAAACAGCGCTTTTGTTATTTTATTGTGTATAAAAAAAAGTTTCTTTGGGAAAGTTTATTGAAATCATGAATACAATCACGTGTTTAAGTATCGGTCACTAATTACCAGTCACCCTATTATATAAGTATGTTTAACAGCTGTTTAGGACCCAAAAAACCAAGCTCTGTTTAACTTGGGACTAGATGATGTTGTGTGGAAGTTGTGGAATATTTATTTATTAAATATCATATCATTATAATATTTAAATAACTAAAGTTGAACAGATGATTGTACCTATGCAGTAATTTTACAGTTCTCAAACTAAGTAGTATGCAATACTCTCATTAAAAATATTCATTTGTCTTAGTTCAATACTTATTTTTGTGTTAGGCTTAAACTATTTAGTCCAAATAAACTTGAAATATTAGTGTATTTAATGTATTACAGCCTAATAGTGTTTTTGAATAGTGTACTAGAATAATAAATAGTTATTAAAGGTTGAATTTGAATAAAGCAAATAGGTATATAATATAATTGGATTGACCAAAATGCATTAAGTCCAAGAGATTTGGTTATGGCATTAAGACTTCGTTCCGGTCACATTCCGTCAAAATTGTTTGGTTTTCTGATGAAAAAGGTTACGTCACCTAACTGTGAAGATTGTGGAGTAGTCGAAGATGTGCAACACGTTTTTATGGAGTGTGTCCGGAATGGAGCTTTAAGATTGACATTACTTGGGTTCACACATGCCATCCTAGCCAATGCCATCCTAGCTTTTCCTTTATCGGATCAAGCCAGAATCCTGTACAAGCTTGCATTTTTTGTTTTAAGTAGACATAATTTTAAAATGTTAGTAGCTAGTAAGAGATGATGTTACGGGGCGACGTTATCGCTTAACGATAAAGCCCTTTAAATAAAGAATAATAAAAAAAATAGGTATATAAAACTAAGATTTGGGCGAAAAAAGGAAAGGCAGACTCCATGTGTATATCTAGAACAATATTAATGATGAAAATTCAAACTCGTAAGGGGGTATCGTTAGATCCCACTCATATTCAACTAATTGTGTCTTTTAAGTGCGGCAGTAGTATGTGATACATACTCTTCATTAGGAGTGACTTAGTTATTCATACTTTATTACTATGAAATTAATACTATTAAAAATTATCTTGTTTTTATAATCTTCATAATCAAAATTGTATGTGCCTAAAATTTTCCTCTTGAGTATCATTGTCGAGTATAGAGTTAAATTAATGTTTTCTTGCTCTTTTTAAAGCAAAGTTAGCATTATTATGTTAATAAGATTTATAGGGTAGGTAATTCATAATTTTGATGACATATTTAATTAAGCTCCCGGTGTATTAAAATTAATGTTCTTTTCACAGATGGCAGCAGAGAAGAACTCAGTCCAACTTGTTCACAAGTAACATCACTAAACTGTCGAACCATCAGAATTGGGTCTTATAGATACACACCAAAAGAAAAGGTACAATATTTCATAAGCAACAAATCAAATTCAAATATAAATATTTATTGGCTAATATGTTATTTGTGTAAATAGTTCTAGTACGATTTTCTTTATAGCATTTCAAAGTCAATGTGAAGTCTTTTATTTCAATTAGACTGTTAAAAAGCACTTTAGAATGTCATACTTAAAAGTTAAAAAGTCAAGAATTTTTTTCTAGTTTCACCCCAAATAGTGTTGTATGTGATAAACTATTCAAAAACAAATTGTTATAAAATTTTATGTATCATGTTCATAAGAAGTGATTCTAACACAAATAAGTAATATTGCTTTAAAATAATCATTTATATGTTGAACTTTATTCTTATTTTTTCATTTCACAAAATTTTATTGGTGTCTGATGCTGATGTTCTAATAATTTAATTGTCCTTTTGATGTTTGGGATTGCTTTTGTTACAACTCGGTAAATATCTGATTGAATTTTTTGTCAACAAGCTTAAATTTGTTGTATAGGTACTAATTAATTCTTGGAATTTATTTAAGTGTATTTTTGTCTTCAGGTATACATATCAGCAAAAGGTATAAAAATTGTTGCACCCTCACTTAAAAATGAATCAAGAGATGTGGCTCTACAAATACAACTCAAAGAAGTAGTCAGAATTTTGGTACATTTTGGTAAAGGATTGCCTGTAATTTTTTTATACACTATGAGCAAATGTGGTGGCTATATTAGGAAAGTATTGGATATGACAGAGGATTCAGGTAATATCATGCACTGACGGTTTTATTCCAGGTTTTTTTTTGTTTCTAATTAAGTAACTTATGTTTTTTTTTTATCTTTTACAGGTCCCTATTATAATCCAATGTCAAAGATAGATCCTTTCAAAAGGATAACATTGCTACCAGAAACTATATCAGATGAGGCAAAAATGACATTAAAAGTCTTATTTGGTAAAGTCATGGATGAACTGAATGCTCGAGAAGCCAATGATATATTAGTAAGAACCTGTCCTAAAGAAAGCAATAATGTTGCAAGAATGGCAACAAGATTGTCAAGTGCGTCTATTGCATCTGGAGCTAAAAGGTGTGTAATGAAATATGATTTGTTGTTCAGCTTGTGTCCCACTCATAGCTAATTTTTAATTCTATCCTGGAAGAAGATTTAGACAAGTATTTTTCTTTTATATTTACAGCTCCAACCCTGCAGAAATAAGGCAAATTTTAATTTATCCGCCTGGAAAAGGTGGTATACCTATAAACACTGAAGACTACATGTGCCTAGCCCAAGATCAGTTTCTAAATGATGTCATCATAGATTTTTATTTGAAATATTTAGTTCATGATGTTTTAACAACACGTCAGAGAGAAAAGACTCATATATTTAGCACATTTTTTTACAAAAGGCTTACTACTAAACCAAGTAAAGTGAACAGAAGTTCAAATCCTCATGAATGGGATAGTAATTTGACTCCGGCGCAAAAGCGACATGCCAGAGTCAAGACGTGGACTAAAAATGTGAACATATTTGAAAAAGATTTTATTGTAGTTCCTATTAATGAAAATTGTCACTGGTTTGTGGCTATTATCTGCTATCCAAGCTTAGATGGCTGCCGGAGTACGATAGATAACAGGCTTGTTACGCCTCAGGAGATTAAAAGAAAAGGTAAGTTTTGACTTTTTCATTTTAGAGTCCCTCAACAAAAGCGTAAAAAGAAACCCTTTTGGAGCAACCTCAACTCTTTTTGACAGTGTGACTGTCAAAAAGAGTTGTGTACATTTTTAAATATGTCTATTTTAGACAATAGTTTCTGTATATTATTATATGAAATAAGTTGAGTTGACGGGGATTTAAGTTCTGTAACTCTTCTGTATTTAAAGCTCTATTAACAAGAATAGTTTTATTAATTAGCACAGAAATATTTTGTAAAAGTACAGCAGTACAGAACACCCTAGTTATAGTAAGTCTCACTCACTCTTTGTTGATTATTTTATTTGACAACGTAGA
This sequence comes from Euplexia lucipara, assembly GCA_921972225.1. NCBI lineage: Eukaryota > Metazoa > Arthropoda > Insecta > Lepidoptera > Noctuidae > Euplexia > Euplexia lucipara. Next base: position 12,750,298 of record OV179144.1, read on the forward strand.
AAGCTAACACTTAAACCTTTAACAACTTTCTTGTAATTCCAGAACGTAGATCGTCAATGCAAATAGGAAATACAACTATCACACCATTAAATAAACAAGAGCAACTTACATTAAGTTGTGACTCTGACAATCTTAGTGAACGTGATGAGGCTGAAGCTGAGGTAGCCTATGTTTAATTTATTCACGATTCTGATTTATACTTATTTAAAAGACAACGTTTCTAAATGTAAATATGTATTACAGGAAAGCGATTTGGACATGCAATGTGATTCCGATGAGGAAGAAACGGAAAAAAGTCCTATCGAAAAGAAAATTGAAATACAACCAAATAGAAAACCTGACCCTATTAAACAGTATGTATTTATGAACACTAACTTGACCTGTTATCAGTAATGTAGTTACCAAAAGATACAAAATTATTATAGTGACCAGCACCAGTGTAATGATTCTATATCTTTTGGATACAAAGAAAAGCATGTTGATTACTGCAACTAACAATAAAATTGTAGCATTATAAAGCAGCTGTTATAGTATGATTTTCTTTCATTCTCAGATCAACATTGGAAACACCTGTAAATCAGCATGGAAAAGATTCTATTATTAGGTGTGTTTGAAACACCTAACATAACAATTCATTTTATCTGATTTTTGTGTATGAAATTATACTCAATATATTTTTCATTTCAGGCCATGTATACTTATATTTGATTCGTTAGCTGGGGCGTCTAGGTCCAGAGTTGTAGCCACATTAAGGGATTACCTCACCTGTGAATATCAAGCTAAAGTATGTATAGTTGTCCAGCAAATAACACCACTGGGTAATACTTAGTTGACATCTATTCACTAATTACTTTGTGTTGCAGGTCTCTCAAAATAAAATTTTCAATAAGGATAACATCAAAGGGAGTTGTCCAAAAATACCTCAACAGAACAATTTTACAGATTGTGGGTTGTACTTGCTGCAGTATGTTGAACAATTTTTTAAAGTGAGTAGTAAAAACATTGCAAGTCAAACAAATTTTGACTGATAACATTGCCAAACTAAGTATTGATTTTGGTTTCAGGATCCTATATTAGACTACTCATTGCCTATAAAACAACTAGCCAGTTGGTTCGACGAAATAGTTGTAACTCGGAAACGTGAAGAGATCTCAATTTTATTAAAAACATTGATGCACAAATATAACCCAGATTCGCATTTGGCTTTGCCTGATATTACATTCCCTACTTTAAATGGTATGTATTCACGATTCAAATGATAGCTGGAAGTGCATCCTAATATTCACAAGTCTATAGTGTAAATCAACTTTATCCCATACTTGTTAATTGGTAAATTTATCTGACAAACCTGAACCTTTTTATCCCTTTAGCGACACTAAATCATCTACATTCCTGGCCTTGCAATGTACAATGTGTTAATTTTGTTCTATTTTTTAAGGTAAACTAATTGAAACTGAAGAACAACAAGAAGAAGGCTCCGATGGCGATAAAGGCAATTCAAGTAAATCGCAAAAATCTGAAGGAAAGGAGTCAGAAACACCCACTCTCACATTTGTAAAACAAATGCCAACAGGTGACATAGTAGTGAAGCGAAACTATGCAGACTCTTCCGACACTATTCACTTGCGCAAAACTATAAGACTTTCGAGTGATGCAGAAAATAGATCTATGGTCCAAATAAAGCAAGAATTTATCAAGAAAGGTGATAGCGAAAATCAAATCTTGATTCCTATTAAGTTACATACACATGCAAGTGACTTGGTTAAAGACATTCAAAATACTTTCATAGTTAATAAGAATAATAAAACTTTGGGTGATAAAAAGCATGGTGTACATAATCAGAATGTATCCAATATGAACTGTATTCGACAAAACATCGGTGAAAGTGACAGCAATCATTCATTCCTGAAATCGAGAAGGGTAAACAAACTTGATGATGTGATGAATGACACAAGTAAAAAATTTAAAAAGAATGAATGTTGAAACTTGTTGCCTGTCCATATACCATGTCTATTAAATTATTATTAATTTAATAAAGTGTATAGTTGTTTTATGGACTTGTAAATATTAGTAATTAATACTATTAACAATATGTATTTAATACTGTACCTATTTTATAAAGATAATTGTAAAGATTTAAAATTTTACTTGTGTATCATATTAGCTTCCACGAAATACAAAACTGAAAGAAAATTAAAATGTGACTATCTTTAGTTTTGTGATTTTTTTTTAATTTAAATAAAGTTATTTAATAAGCTCTTAGACGAAAAAAATTAAACGAAATGAAATAAATGTTGCTATGTTTATTAGTATTTCCTCTTTGAGAACTCAACCATACAGAGTCCAGAAAACCCTTAACATAGAAATTATTTTTAATTCGTTTCTAAGAGCTGTCAAAATGTCTTGATAAATTATATTGTCGCATTATCTCAGATATTGCGACAAGATAATTTAAACTGGCTTTGCCACCAGCAGGGATTTTTTTAATTTTAATAACACGACAAAAAATGTTGTCAAATATAAGGATTTGTCGGCCGGTGGTTCAAAGGATTAATGGGTTTATTGGTGACCGATCTGGAGAGAGCTTCCCCAGCTTAGCCAATTTTAATCTCATAAACTGTGGCACCTAGTTAGCACCACATTTTGTCGTCAATTAGTAAGAATCAGTCGCCAAATATCAATATGTGGATCACGGGTTAAAGGTGGCCGATCTGGAGAGTCTATTCAGCTTGCCCATATATATCTCGAAAACTAGGGTACACATAAATATAGAAAATATGTTTTGTTCCAAAAAGCCGCTAATTGACTGGCCTGTTGGTCTAGTAGTTAGTGACCCTGACTGCTATGCCGGAGGTCGTGGGTTCGATTCCCACCCAGGACAAATGTTTGTGTGATGAGCATGATCATTTGTTCTGTGTCTGGGTGTAATTTATCTATAATATGTATGTATTTAGAAATATATAAGTATGTTTATCAGCTATTTAGTACCCATAACACAAGCTCTCAAGCTTAACTTGGGACTAAATGGTGTTGTGTGAAAAGTTGTGGAATATTTATTTATTTATTTATTTATAATTAGTCGAATCGCAATTTGTCGCCAATTTACAGATTTAGAAAACGTTGAAAGGATGAGTGAAAGGCGCCTAACGAAAACTCAAGGACTTTCATGTATGGCAGATGTAAGTGGTAACGCCGGGAGAGGACGCCCTAGAAGGATATAAGTTTGTAGGTATCTAGGTTTATTTTCTTAATATCACGGAAAAAGTCACATATTTCGGACTTTGCAGAAGAAGCTATGGCAGGGTTAGGCGGACCGTCATTGGAGAAAATGGTGTGTGCAAAAAACGATCATAATTACATTACTCTTTAGATAAAATAATACAAGATCCTGGTTTATTTTTTAGATCAAGTTCAGGTTTATTGGCGTGACAAAATTATTTTGTTTTTGTTTTGTTTTTAGTACTACCAAGGAACTTATTAGAAATAATATATTGGGACGCGTGGCATTGGTTCGCCATCCCTCAACTAGGGGAAGTCTAAAATTAGAAGGTTGCCACACTTAGACATTTGACACTCTATTTGTATTTATTTTAAAAATATGTTATCTTAATCCGAAAGGACTTTGTATCCATGGTGAATGGTGATGCATAAAATAAAAAAAATACACTTTGATATAGAGATGAGTCGTCGACGTATTTGGCGTCAACGAAACTAGACCGTCCAATTTCGTTTATCGACTAGTCGATCAACTAGTTGAAGTTGAATTCGTCGACTGGTTTACCGTTTACTTCGTTAACATAGCGACGAAGTCTACGCCTCTACGGCGTCGACGGTGACGTAGGCTGTTGATTTTAGACTAGTCTCCCGCTACCCTATACCTACACCAGTGCTGCCAATCGCGGGGAAAATCCCCGATTTGCGGGGAATAGAGGGTTGGCGCGGGTAAAGCCCGGGGAATGACATAAATCGGGGAATTTCGGGGAATCCAGACCGATTTGGCTAAAACTATTTTATGTTGGGTAATATCTACAACTAAAAAATCACGTTCGGACTTGGCAGATACAGCTCGACACTACTAACAACATTTTGAATGGCAACACAACTCAAATGCCTGCTCAACAGTCAACTGTCATTTGATTACGATTTTGTATTTCTGAACGCATCCATTTCTACATTATTGATTTTTTAAATTGGTTCGGTTTTATTTTTCAATAACATTATGGAAAAGTGGTTAAAACGAGCAGCTGTATAGCTAAAGTGGGGAATCATCTAAAATTCGAACTTAATCGAAATATGATTACTGCGAAAATATGGCAAAAATAATATCCTACTATTCCAACTAAAATGAAGGCCACACATCTATGAGCCAATTTTTGTAGTAAGTTCCTATCTATGTCAAACAAATTTTAAATAAAACTGTGTTTTTATTCCGAAAATAACAATTCGGAGAACTTGTGGGGAATGAATCAAAAACAAGCGGGGAATTTCGGGGAATTGACAACACTCACGCGGGGAATCGAGAATTTTTTATTGGCAGCACTGACATACACACATCAAAAGTGTCTAGGGATCAAGCATTTTTATGCGGATTTCTTGAGATTGAGATGTGGCTTTGTAATAAATTTATGATTTTATAAATTTATATGGATCCTTTTTGGTGCATTTCATAATTTGAATCAGGAACTGTGAATCAAATTCGAGTAAAAGATGAAAATCAGCTGTCAATATTTTCCCTATAAAAACATACAATGCATTGAAGACATTATTAGTGCTACTGTTTCCCTACTACTGATTAAAACCAACGTTATTATGGAGCGGCGACGTCATTTAAGCAGGGAAGAAATGCTCAGAGCCGTGGGAATGATAGAAGCTGGTTCCCGGCAACGTACTGTGGCTTTAGCTCTGAATACAAGTCAGAGTGTTATCAGTCGACTTTGGACACGTTACCGAAGCACTGGTACCGTGGCTGAGCGCCATGGAGGACGGTATCGCTGCACCACACGGAGACAAGACCGATACATTCAAATCTTAACTCGAAGAGCTCCAACAATAACCGCCATGATGTTAGCCGTGAGGCTTCATCACTCTTCAGGGAACTTAATTAGCGACCAAACAGTCAGAAACCGCTTGCATGAAGTGAACCTTCATTCCCGAAGACCGCTACGGGTACCACCTATAGCAATGCACAATCGTAGGATTCGATATCAATGGGCTCTTGAACACAGAAATTGGGCAGAAGAACAATCAAATGGCGTTTCGTGTGCTTTTCTGATGAGTCTCGTTTTGGTATGAGACCGGATACAAGACGTATACGACACTGGAGAACCCCTGGACGCCAACAGCGATTAAAATCCTGCCAGGAAGTCCATCCTTATAGTGGTGGAACCATCATGGTATGGGCGGGTATTTGGATCGGCGGAAGAACTGAGTTGATTTGGATCAGAGGCAACCTCAACGCTCAAATTTATGCTGAGACGATTGTATCAGACGTCATCGTTCCTCTACAAGTGCAAATCGGTCCCTTATTTCAGTTAATGCATGATAATGCACGACCGCACACCGCAAGAGTTGTAAGACAGACTCTCGCCGCAGCTAACATCAATGTCCTGCCCTGGCCTGCTCAGTCGCCAGACTTGAACCCGATTGAGCATGCATGGGATATGCTACATAGAAAAGCTCTGCCGAATATGGAGGGTATCCAGTCGCAAGAAGACCTTTTTTTGTTGTTGCAACGAACATGGGCGGCCATTCCACAGCGTGATTTGGATGAACTCATTTTGAGTATGCCAAACCGATGTTCTTGTGTTGTTAGTGTTCGCGGTAGAAACACGGATTATTAATTGTTTAAGTTACCCAATCAAATTTTAAAGAAAACTGTTATTTCAGTCTTTTTTTCGAACTTTAATGTTAGTGGTTCAAATGTCAAAAATCCCTTTATTAGGAAAATGGCAAATTTCTTTATTAATGCAAAGGTGACTTGGTTTATCGTTACTGTGACAAACGAAAACACTTTATTTGATGAATCCTTAAAGAAAATTTTAATTAATATCAATCAGGAGAAAATTGTATGTTGATCCCTAGACACTTTTGATGTGTGTATATTGTAGTCTGTGTCTCCCGCGTGCTTTAAGTACCTATTAATTTGAACTTGTCTTCATACTTTTCCTGGTTTAGGACTGCCTGATTACTGAATAGAGTTAATTCTAAAGTTTTATTTGTTATTGTGCAATGTAAACTCTTTAGTGAGTACATGACACGAAATTGATAAAAGAATGTTTTATATATGTCAGTTTGGTTTTTTGTTGTGTCAAGTGAAAAAGTGTATTAAAATAAAATTAAATATTATTGATTTATTATTCTTAAAAGACTTTCTGATTTTATCTATCTGGCTGCTGAAGACTTTTATTCCACAAATAAGGTACCTGCATTAGGTTACGGGCCAGCTTAAAATCTTTCCTGTCAAGATGGATAATTTTACCACTAAGATTCAAATCGGTCAGCTCAAAGGTAGTGAGAATTGGGCTACGTGGAAATACAAAGTTTCCATCATGCTGCGAGGCACAGAAGGCGCCATGGAGGCCGCTACTGGAAAGCTTTGCAAACCAATTTTGGGGACAGAAAATGGTGCACTGATGGCCTATAATGCAGAATTGCTGAAGTATAGGAAGGCAGACAGCAACGCCCTACTTATCATGACGAGCAATATGACTGAAGAGACTCTTACGAAAGTCATGCGTTTTGAAACAGCACATGAAGTATGGCAAGAACTTCATCGATTGTTTGATGGTCAGTCCGAAGACAGAGCATACACACTATGCATGCAATTCTTCAGTTTTAAAAAGAATTCCGAGGATGTATCTACCATGATGTCTAAATTGAAAAATATTTGGAATAATTTGAATGCTGAAATTTTGAAGACTGATCCTAACATGAAGCTGCCGGAAATGTTCTTGATCTGTAAAATTCTAGATTCCCTCAATGAAAAATTTTTCAGTTTCAAATCAAGTTGGATGCTACTAAACAAGCAAGAGAGGACTATCGAATCACTGACCGCACAACTGTGTGGGTATGAGAGGGCGCTAGGTGGTCATATTGAAGAGACTGAAGAAGTGCTCGCCTCTACCTCTAAGGTGCAGTTTAAACCGAAATCAAAAGACGAGAACTTAAGGTGCAGGTACTGCTCAGAAAAAGGCCACCGCATTAAAAACTGCAACAAGTGGATTAAAGATGGCAGACCGAAGAAACCTACACCGTCTTCGTCGAAGCAGCAGCAAGTCCAAAACATTACGTTAATGATTTATACTTGCTCAGAAGAGAAAGACGCTGAAAATTGGTACGTAGATAATGGTGCCACGACTCATGTCACCAACAGGGAAGACGTATTCACAAATTTTGAGAACTTTGGTTCAAACCACACTGTTACGACGGCAGATGGCACTGTAGTTCCTGCAAAAGGGAAAGGGTCTGTGGTAGTTGAAACCAATGTCAATGGCAAAATGATGAAATTAACCCTGAGTGATGTCTGGTATGTTCCGAAGCTTACCAAGAATCTACTATCCATGTTAGCTGCACAAGATAAACTGCAAAACAGTACATTTATTTCCACTACAAAAGAGTGCAGGCTGGAACTAAATGGTCAGGTTATAGCAGTTGGCAACAGGAATCACAATGGAGGACTGTACAAGTTGCACATGAAGACAGTTCTGCCAAAACAACCTGTAGAAATAAATGCTGTTAATCCATCAAGCTTACTCCAGTTATATCACGAAAGATTTGGTCACCAGAACAAGAGATATGTAAAGGAACTTGTTAAGAGGGAACTGGGGATTAATCTTAATTCAGACGATGATATACAGTGCGAGGGCTGTATTTATGGAAAAACACAGCGACTCAAATTTGGCAAGAGGGATAGAGCTACTATGCCTGGAGAACTGGTACACGCTGATGTATGCGGGCCATTTCCCGAAAGTTACTCGAAATATCGCTACTTTGTCCTTTTCAAGGATGACTTCTCCGCGTTTCGTTACGTTTACTTTATTCGTAACAAAAGTGAAGTAAAGGACAAGCTTGTTCAATTTTTGAAAGAAGCTAAGAACGCCGGACATACAGTCAGAACGTTATTGAGCGATAATGGTGGCGAGTTTGAAAATAAAGCTGTTCGAGAGGTGCTAAATAGACAAGGAACCATCCAGCGACTCACGATGCCATACACCCCAGAGCAGAACGGATGCGCAGAACGAGAAATAGGACTCTTGTAGAAACCGCTCGATCCTACATGCACTCGGGACAGGAGTTTCCACAAGCCTTGTGGGCAGAGCTTATCAATACAGCTGCTTACGTTCTGAATCGCACGGGACCCACGAGAGAAGAAGGGAAAGTACCGTATGAGCTGTGGCATAGGAAGAAGCCTAAGATCTCACACTTGCGTGTAATTGGTAGTGAATGTTACTTTCACATTCCGAAACAAAAAAGAAAGAAACTACATAAGAAGGCTGTTAAGGGCAGACTTATTGGATACGATAGCGACGACGGATATCGCATCTGGAATGGAAAAAAGACCGAAAGATCCAGAGATGTCACTTTTTGTCCAGGCATCGAATTGAGAATCCCAACTGCAATACCCAGTCCTGAAGAAGACATCAATATACAACCAATAAGCTGTGAGACAGAGGGAGATTCCGATTTGATAGAGACAGAGGGAGTGATCTTCTCGGAGGATGATTTTCCGAGGCAGTTAGCTTCTCCAATAGGACAGCCGGATACTCAAGATGACGAGTATAATGAACGTGCTCTAGAGGGAGAATATACACCTGACAATAACAATGCTGTACCAACAGATCACGTTCAAGATGCCTTTGAAGAAGAAGAGTTCATAGATGCTCAACAAGAGATTAGAGAACCTGATATAAATAGATATAATTTGAGAGACAGGAGAACTCTTAGACCTCCACAGCGGATGAAGGATTATGTCTGTCTGATGGACACTGATAACTTTCCTGAGACTTACAAAGAAGCGTTAGATAGAGAGGATAGTGATGAGTGGCTAAAGGCGTTAAATACGGAAATGGATTCGCTGATGAAGAATGAAGTATGGAGTCTTTGCGAACTACCGCCCAACAGAAAGGCACTACCGTGCAAATGGTTATTTAGGATCAAACGAAATCCAGATGGATCTATAGATAAATATAAGGCGAGGTTAGTAGTGAAAGGATTTAAACAAAAGAAGGGTCTGGATTACGAACAGACGTTTAGTCCCGTAGCAAGACTGTCCACAATACGTGCACTTTTAAGCGTTAGCGCTCAGGAACGGCTGCATCTTGTACAATTTGATGTTGCCACTGCATTCCTGAATGGAAAATTAATGGAGGATATTTTCATGAAGCAACCTGATGGTTTTGGTGATGGTTCTACGAAAGTATGTCGCCTAAATCGTAGTTTGTATGGTTTGAAACAAGCACCAAGGTGCTGGAACAGTTGTTTTGAAGGCATACTGCTAGACATGGGATTCAAACAAAGTGACGCTGATTGTTGTCTGTTTACTAAGAAGATCAGACAAAAGAAAATACTCATTACTTTGTACGTTGATGATGGTCTAGTAGCTGCTACAGATGAAGAGTTGGCGAACGAATTCCTAGAAGATCTTAAAAAGACATTGAAGATCACTATAAAACCTGCTTCATACTACTTAGGACTTCAGATTAAAACCGCAAGTGATAGTTCAATAACCATAATTCAAGAAGCCTATCTGAAAAAGATATTGCAGCGTTTTGGAATGGCCGACTGCAATCCAGTCTCTACCCCGATAGAGAAAGAAGGTGTTGAGACAGGGAAAGTGGACCCTGCTGAGAAAGAAAACAAGTTTCCATATAGAGAAGCAATCGGTGCCCTTGCTTATTTAATGGTAGGCACTCGTCCAGATATAGCATATGCAGTAGGAGTAGTCTCCCGTAAGTTAGAGAATCCTACAAAGGAAGACTGGAACAAAGTCAAAAGAATATTTCGATACCTGAAAGGGACCATATCTCTTGGACTAACATACGGTAGTGGGCCTAAACAGTTAATAGGCTATAGCGATGCTGACCACGGAGGAGACTCTACCACTGGACGATCAACTACTGGCGTAGTGTGTTTATACACTGGAGCAGCTGTGTCTTGGCTAAGTCAACGGCAAGCCACAGTTGCTATATCCACAACAGAAGCGGAGATAGTTGCTGCTAGTGAGGCTGCTAGGGAACTAGTATGGCTACAAAGAATTTTTGAAGTAATGACGGATTTAGAAGACATACCAGTCCTCAAAGTGGATAACGAAGCCGCTATAAGACTAGCACACAACCCCGAGTTCCACAAAAGGACAAAGCACATCCGCATCAGACATTTCTTCGTTAGAGAAATGGTACATGAAGCAACCCTCATGGTTCATAAGACAGCTTCAGTAGACCAGTTAGCTGATGTCTTAACTAAGGCAGTTCCAAGACCTCGACTTGTGGATTTACGCTCAAAGATTGGAATGCATTAGGCAACCATTATACTTATAATCAATTTGGGAAAGTGTTATTGTGCAATGTAAACTCTTTAGTGAGTACATGACACGAAATTGATAAAAGAATGTTTTATATATGTCAGTTTGGTTTTTTGTTGTGTCAAGTGAAAAAGTGTATTAAAATAAAATTAAATATTATTGATTGTACTCTCTTAAAAGACTTTCTGATTTTATCTATCTGGCTGCTGAAGACTTTTATTCCACAAATAAGGTACCTGCATTATTATTCACTTTTTTGGCGTATTTATACTGGTTTGTCTCGCATCGTTCGACCAGTCCATCGCCTTTCTCTTTCGTACAGACGCCAGCACATCAAGTTACCCGAATGTGTCAAATTTCTTTGATCGTTTTTTAACTTTATGTCAAACGGAATAAAGTTCATATTGAGAAAATTTGACACATTGGGGTAACTTGATGAGCTGTCGTCTGTACATGCGAAACTACCATACCATCCTTACATATCCTTACATATACATCCTTTTCTTTACATAGCACAACAACTTCATTCGACCCGTACAAATATGAACTCCCTGCCAATAGATTTATAGAACAAACTTGTTTGAACGATATTTCAACGGACGAATGTATTTGTACGCGCATCGTCGGTCGTCACGTTGCGAGTTTTAGTTTAGCCGTCTAAGGCGTCTACTACGGATTCGACTTGTCCATCGTTTATCGATGAACCATCGATTCGTTCACAGGACGTGGACGGTCGAATTAACTAGTTCGTTCATTCAACGACCATCACTATTTGACAGGCGACAGGCGACAGTGACATTGACAAGACTTGTCGTTGTCTGTCTCATTCTCAAATTCTCATTCTCAATTTCCTCGAAATCCTCGAGGCTGGGCTGTCTGTTCCATATAAACAGACAGAACAACCTGTCGTACGCTTTTTCACTAATGCTGATAATAGTAGAGTTGTTATGTCATACAATAAACAGATTTAGAAACTCATCACTCATCAACATCTTAACAATAGGTCCATTGTAAGTCGAGTCGAAATTTCTTGTTTTTGTACTTAATTACATATTAACCTTATTGTGATCACATGGCTTCCAATAACAAAGTGGATATCGGGTTCTTAGAGCAAAAAAACAGTTGGCTATTACACCCAAAGTTCTTCCCAAGCAAGGTGGGAGGGAAACCAGCATGGCTAGATCTAAAAGACTTACCAAATCCAAATGAACTACTTTGCAAAAAATGCAGTGAACCATTGGTGTTCCTCTGCCAGGTACATTTATTATTTTATTGTGGGTTATATTATTTATTATACATACAAAAAAAAAATCATTGTTATTTTTACCACATTACAGATTTATGCACCATATGAAGACTCCGACACAGCATTTCACAGGACAATATTTTTATTTGTATGCAGAAATGGATCTTGTTGCAAAACAAATAGTTCAGATAATTTCGTTGTATTGCGTTGTCAGCTACCAAGGAGGAATGACTTCTATTCTTTTGAACCCTATGAAGATATAGAAACTGAAGTATAGTTTACAAAATAAAACTCCTGTTTCACCACAGCTGGATAACATGTTAGCTAGCCAAACATTATATAAAATTTCTATTTTAGTGCTTGTCAGTAAAAAGTTGTTGTCCAGACTGTGCAAAACAGGGCCTAATATTTCTTATAATGTTCATTATTTCATGTGTTTATTTCCCACGTAATATTGCAGGATTTTCCAATGGATGCATGGCCCAATTTGTGTAATCTGTGTGGTTGCAAAGGCCCTTCACATTGTTCAAAATGTAAGAAGACATATTATTGCAGTCGTAAACATCAAATCCTAGACTGGCAAAAAGGTCACAAGCAAATGTGCCCACAGTTACAGGTGTGATCATCTTTATAATCACTTAAACCATGCTTAGAGTAACCACTTAACCAGTAAGGAATATGTACGAGGAAGTTTGAAAGTGTTACCTGAGACTAGCAAAGTAGCAACTCTCCACATTTATTCAGCCCAATCCAGCTTTGACTAGTACTTTTTAGTACTTGCAACCGACATGTGTGCATGACAACATGTATGAATATAAACAAAGCAAAAGTATGTAAGAATTTTTGCATATGGCATTCTGTAGTTTCTGTATGTATGTAGGTACTCAGCTTTTATCTACTGTGAAATATAATATGGCTAAGGAGGTTACTGAAGTCATGTTGATGAGTACTTAACTAAAAATGAATTAGTGTTCAATCTTCCATTGTATGTAATTCATGTTTTGCAGACAGGTGACAACAAACCCACCTATTTTATGGTCACAGAAGCAGGCAAGTCTATTCTATTCAAGGAATGGGAACTCATAGTAGATGAAGAAGATGAGGTATGTATTATTTATTATTAAATATTTAAGTATTAAATAAGCTTGCCAGGACAACTGTTTGTGTGATTTATCTATACTTCTATACTAATATTATAAAGAGGTAAAATTTGTAAGTTTGTAAATTTGTATGTAGGGGGTAATCTCTGGAACTCATAATCCAATTCTAAAAATTTTTTAACTGGCAGAAAGCTACATTATTCCTGAGTGCTATAGGCTATAAATTGTTTCTATAACATGTATATTAACCGAGCTATCACAACTTTGGTCTAGCAAGTCGGAAAAAAATACCTCATAAACAGAATTATTTGCGTGCGCTGCCTAAACAGTTGCTTAAAATTATAAACAATGTATGGCCACCTGGTTCGTCTTAATTATCAAAAAAGTCCGCGATACCATATCTCTATCTTTTATATTTTATCTTTTATACTTCTTTTATTGCATAAAAAAAATATTTTTTCGGCATACTTACGTTTGGTTGATTATTTGAGCAACAAAATATTAATTCTTATGACAATAAATTATTTCAGTATCACAAGAACATCATACAGATAAGATTTGCCATTTACAGTATATCAATTGGTCATACAGTTTCGGAGATAATATAAAATTACTAAAACGCAAAATGCCCTTAGCATAACTTTCATTGTGCAGACGTTTTACCTATTTGCCCATAGATGGCGTTCTGCAATTACGTAATTTTTCTGAATCGCGGTGTTAAGACTTTCCGTGGATTGATCACCGTCTCGAATTATTGAGCCCACGTTGTTGTTAGTTGGAGTTCTAAATGTTACATGTCAGTTGCTTATTGGTTTCGGTTGATTCGTTTGTATGGTTGTTGTTGTTGATAGATACCTCATAATCGAAAATATCGTTATATCGTAATTTCGTTGTATGTTTGTTATGTATGTTGATATGTTCGTAGTTTCGTACTTCGTTCTATCGTAATAATCGATACGAGTTATTCGATATTACGATTGTTTTATTTTGTAAAGGCGGACGGTGTTCGAGTCGCTCTCCCTTTGTTCATAATTGTTTTCAAGTCTGTGCGAAGTTTGTTGAGAGCATGCCTAAAAGGAAATCTCAACTGTCCCGGCAGACATCACAGACAAGAGCCGCTCGAGTACACCGTACGGAAGAATCTGCCCCTGAAAATGAGCAGCGCCTCTCGAGAAATCTATACTTTTAATAAATCTGTAGAAGTAAAATTTCTGTACATTGAAAATATCAAAAAAATAAATAGCAGGGGGTGTTACTAGACCGACACCGAACCCAAAAATATGATTAAAAAATTTTTTGTCTGTCTGTATGTTCAGGTATCACGCAAAAACTACTGGTTCGATTACGATGAAACTTGGTATACTTATTCTTTTATAACCTGGGCACAACCCTGGGTACTTTTTATCCCGGAAAAGTATATAGAATAAAAAACAAACTTAATTTTGTGGTTCGATACCTAGATCTGACTACTGTACCAACCACAAATTATAAGTTTGTCGTAGGTTACGTCACCCGCAGTGGAGTTCACCAAGGGGTGCTGCACACGGCTAAGATACTATAATATTTTATCTTAAGATACAATATAGTTCGCCATAAAATTCAATGGACAATCACACACTACTAAGATAATAAATAATATATATTCAAAATTAATATTGGAGGATGATTGGTGATCGATTCTGATGCCAAAAATGCAATCAGTAAATGTTTTGTCTGTCTGTCTGTCGGTATGGTACACGCATAGTTCAAAAACTATTATAGGGATTTTAACCAAACTTGTTACGGTTGTAATCAATACGCCTGGGCAGGTTGATCTTAGTCTCAGTTGTTTTACACATGGTCGGTTGTACGGCGCTCTTGGGTAGGTGAGGGGGAGGGGAGTGGAGAGGGAGGACAGAGAGAGGGGGTGGAGAAGGAGGGGGAGGGGAAGGGGAATAGGAAGGATGAGGGGAGCGGAGAGGGGGAGGGGAAGAGCCAGGGAACAGGAGGGGTAGGGAGGGGAAAGTGAGGGAGGGGTGAGGGAAGGAAAGGGAGTGGTGAGGGGAGGGGTGTGGGAGGTGTGGGGGAGGGGAGGAATGGGGAGGGGGAGAGGAGAGGAGTTGATAAAAAATGCTATGCAATAGCTTTACCGTGGCAGTCTCCGAGTGCCACACGTCATTTTTTTATATATCAACGCACAACCCAAACCTCTGGTATTAGAGACATGAAACTTGAAGGGGTGTTCTTAGTGAAAAGTATCCACTAAAAAACGTTTTTTGGAAATTCAACCCTTAAAGGGAAAACATAGGGGACGGAAGTTCGACATCCACGCGGGCGAAGCCGCGGGCAAAAGCTAGTCTATAATATGTATGTATTTAAGAAATATATAAGTATGTTTATCAGCTGTTTAGTACCCATAACACAAGCTCTCAAGCTTAACTTCGGACTAAATGGTGTTGTGTGAAATTTGTGGAATATAAAAAAAAAGCTTATTTTTTTAATAAAATTTGAACAGTGGATAAGAAATATTTTAAACAATTTCTCAGGAGGATTCTAAAGATGTGGATGTCAGTAAAGAAATGGATAAGTTGAAAAAAATGATGGAAGAGAAGAAATCTGGCACATTAAGCAATGTTAGTGAAGATGAACTGGAACAGTATACTAAAACAATGCCTGAAGACAAAGTCTTTAATAGATTCAATAAAAGGGTAGCTAGGCATCCAGACCAAGTGTTGAGGTATGATAGAGGAGGTCAACCATTGTGGATAACTGGTGACAGTAGTAACAGCATTGTGAATGTGCCAAACTGTCAATACTGTAATGGGGAAAGGCAATTTGAGTTCCAAGTAAGTTTTCCATTTTTAACTCATTAGGCTCCGTGTGGACACCGGTGTCCGCAAACAATAGAAATTTAATTGTGTCTGGATTGCGGTAATTGACTAGTTAAAGAACAAATGTTTCATTATTTAATTGTTTTGGGAGGTTAAAATATGTGAAGGTCACATGAAAGGTGTATCAGTTTTAGTATGGTACCACACCCAAAAGATGCAAACTGAGATTCAGTAACAGGGTCCCACCTTTACTAAATCAGTTTTTTGACTGCTAAAGCAAATTTTTCAGAGTGTGTATTGATACTATAATGACAAATAATAAAAATGAAATTCAAAATTAAAGAGAATAAAATTTAATAATAAATAAGGGGATCACCCGGATATCTATGGGATCAAGGTTTTATTATTAAGTTTTTTCTCTTCTTTTTGCTTGTCAAGCTTTAGCACCCTCCTTGTGCTACTCTGATTTGTACCTCGCCAGTTTTTGTTCCTTTATGTTTTGTGTATTGTATGAGTGATCACCAAATAGAAATTCTGTTTCAGATAATGCCGCAACTCCTCAACTTCATTGGTGTTGGTATAGAACTCAATAGCATTGACTGGGGAGTACTTGTAGTGTTCACTTGTAAATCAAGTTGTAATCAAGGCCCATCTTATAAAGAGGAAGTAATCATAAAACAAGATTTATCAAGTTAAATATTAATATTTACTATTAAATAAAGTAAAAGCTACAAAATTATATGATTATTTTTCCTTCACTGGTGCCTTCCCGTAGTCTTCTGATAAGTAAGTCATTAGGTCATTCAGTCCTGTGAACTCTGTTCTTGATTTAGGTGGATTGTTCTTTGGTAAAACAGGTAATATGTTACCCATTTTTATTCTAAACTCCTTCAGCTGTAAATAGAAATTAACAATTAATCAATAATACAATAACTTTGGATTTGCTTACAGGTTGACAAACATTTGGTTATTTGGTACATATTGGGGTAAATACAGCAATGGTGTAGATAGGTAACCAAATAGGTTATAGTTTTAGAACTTACATTTTTAGCACCAGATAGTTTCCATATCCCATAACACAAACATGTAGTGCCTGTTATGGCAAAAACAGTGCCCCACCCAAGAGCCCTCAATGCAAGAATAGCGCCTGCATCTGCTAACTCAGGACTGCCATGTAAACCTGAAAAAAAAACTGATCAGTGCTAGTCAAATTAAGCTATTGTAAATCATTATGTTATTGTGCTCTAATTCAAACTCTTTTTTCAAGTGGCTATATTTACCATTGACGCACTAAGAAGAGAAAGTCATTACCCTTGTTAAAGTATTTTGGATCTGTTTTCTTGGCTGTAGACAAAGTTGCACCGAAGCCTACAAAAGCAGATATCCCAGCAACTGTGGCCAAAAAGGCACCAGCTGTAAATTAAAAATGATTGTATTAGGCTTGATATTTATGATAAATGATTGATTGATTGATGAAATGATTGATATTTATTAGGCTTGATTCCTCTTTCCATCCAAAAGGTTGTACATACAAGCTCCACAGAATTATTTCGTGAGAAGCATGATATAAAAAGGTTATAATAGAACAATTACGTAAGTTCATGTAATTTGTTAAGTTTTACTTAACTTTTATTCGGTGGAGCCGCTCTTCTTTCTCCACGGTATCCATTATTACATTATTTTTTATTTATATTTTCTTTTCACTGCGGTCTTGGAGGATTTCATCCGTTTATCTGTCAAAAATTATGTCATTCAACTGTCAATTGTCATAGTAAAGTCAGCAAATAACAGCGATGAGCGATCAAGTCAAAATGTCTAAATAATAATGGTAACTGGCAAGGGTGGGGGGTGGCAGCCTTGAGCAGAGTTCTCTGCTCAAGGCTGCCACCCCCCACCCTGTCGTTTTTACGAGCCGTAGGAGGATAATTAATGGTTGTCAGAAAATACTCAATAGATTATTTTCCTTGTTTCCTAAGTGAGAAAAAAAATTGTGTCTCAGGTATCAACTTACAGGATAGACATTTTAATATCTCAATAGGTACTCTTAGGCTGCCATCAGACGGACTGCATTGCAGCAACCACGCGCAATCGATATACTCAACAGCATGCAGTTATCTGCACTTGGATCTGACTATGCGCTGTTGACCAATTTATCAAGTTAAGTTTCCAATTGTATTTTTTCGCTTTGATACAGTTTTCTGGATAATTGACAACATTTCAAAATCTTAACCTGCATGTTTTATTACACTATAGGTATATACTTAAATAAATCCAAAACTGAAGGACCTACATTTTTTGATTTTTGAAATTATGTATGTACAGACGCCAGCACATCAAGTTACCCCAATGTGTCAAATTACTTTCATCGTTTTTCAAATTTATATCAAACGGGACAAGGTTCATATTCAATTCGGAAAATTGGACACATTGAGGTAACTTGATGTGCTGGCGTCTGTACTTTTTATTCACAATTTTAACTTTGGAATTCGGTACATTCTACAAAGACGTAAGCGCCCAATTGACGTTATTCATACGGTGGAATGGCAATACATCCTTTGCTTTACTGTGATACGTCAAAAAACTGTTACTTAGATGTCACCGTCATTTAGTAGTGGTCAATGTCATACATTGACATTAGATATGTCATGTTTGACATTATGGTTTAATCTTAAAAATTAGCTTGCTTACGCAAAGGTAACCTCATTCCGCCGTATAAGTGGGTTTTTATTTTTTCTCAGAAACAAAGCAATAAAAAAAAATATATTTGAACTCAGCATACAAAAATAAAGAAACGGTATTTTTGTTTTAGGGTCAAGTCAATATTAAAATGTTGTCAATTGGGTATCATTGATTCGCACACAAAAGCCCAATCATTATTTCACTTTATTCTGTCACTGTATTCTTGACTTTTATAATTCCAAAGGCTGACTTTACTTTTTATTAAAGAAATAAATAAGTTGGTATCAAAGTCTATTTTACTTTAAGCCGTTCGACGCGACTGACGCGCATTATGCTCCTTGACTAATTGTAATTGAAGACTAACTGTACCCGGCTAGCGATGGACAGCCTGCGTAGACACTACACGCGTAAACTTGATGTCACGACTGAATGTACAATAGTTAATATTTTAATATTGACTTCACACTAGAAACTGCAGCCGACCCAACGGCGGATCCAGGGGGAGGGTCATGGGGGTCATGACCCCCCCCTGAGCTGGTTCGAGGACTTAGGTGGACCACTAATTGAACATAATGATTTTATTTATATATATTGTCACCATACAGATTTTATGTAAATACATACCTACCTTCAATATTTAATTAATTTAATATAATAACTTTGAATAATGGCAAACGTTAGGACGAACGCATCGAAAACTTGAATTTCACCGCGCCACACTAGTGCGCGCTTTTCGACTACGCGGCGCGTAACGGGTAGCTAGATAGACCTAACCTCAATCGGACCCTTACCGCAGTCGATTTCTGATTATTTTAAATTGTGACATCCATATGTATCCTGTTATAAGATTTTTTTATGTATTATGGCTACACTAGCGATGTAGTGTCATAGTGTGTCAGTGTACTCAGTGTAGCGACAGCAGAAAGGTCTTTCTCTACCTTGCGCAGAATTAAATCGTGGCTAAGATCTACAATGGTTGAAGATCGCCTTACCGGGCTGGCACTTATCCACGTTCATAAAAACGTACCCATTGACGTAAATGACGTAATAACGCGTTTCGGGAAGAGATGTAAAAGAAAAAAATGATTTAGTTTTGTTTAAATAAATACTTATGTATTTTGTCTGTTTCTATTTTGTTTATTGGAAACTTGTCGTACCACCTCTTCACTTCGTTCTTTTGCGGAATTTTGCGTCATACTCCTCGACATACCTCTAGCTGTTATGACAAATCATTCACCACGGTTATGGAATATAAATATGTGACTCAGGTTGGCTGGACAAATTTCCCTTGGGACTCGGAGGCAAAGTACTTAGGAGTTACTCTCGACCATCACCTTACCTTCGCGAAGCACATAAAGATGGCTCGTTCGCGAGCCGCTTTCGCTTCCAGTAGGCTTCACTTCCTCACGACCCCGAGAAGCAAATTGTCACTCAAGTGCAAATTGCGTCTCTACACCGCGGTCATTCGCCCCATCATGACCTATGCTTGCGCAGTTTTCGCACATGCGCACCCTAGGCATATCCATAGGATGCAAACCCTCCAAAACCGTTTCCTCCGTAGGATAACGGGAGCCCCCTTCTATGTCCGAAATGAGATTCTCCATGTAGATCTCAAAATCCCTACCATTCAGCAGTTCATGAAACGCCTCACCAAGCGTTTCATGGACGTAGCTAAAAACACCCCAACCCCCTCGTGGTGTCGGCCGCCCGATACACTCCGTCCCGCATCTCTAAGATACGGCGACCGAGACACACCCTCACCGTCCCTGATGACGCTATCACCCTCCTCCAGGAGAGCGATAAGTCTACCAGCACAGTTCGCAAGAACGCAGCCCGATTCCGGCCTCGCCGTCGAGGCCCGTCGCGACGCCCCCGATAATTACCCGTCCTCCCGTCCCTTGCTTGTGTGCCAGCCCGCGAGCTGAGCAGTAGTTATAATAAACTCGCTGCCCCCAAATAATAACCACACAGATCCAGCCGTCCCTTGCTGTCCTCTCCCAGCGACGCCCTAAGCCGAGGCTCGTACCCCGCAGGGAGTGCCCTTAGCGTAGTCGCTTAGTTTTTAAGTTTTTTATACTCTGGCTGGAGGTCTTAACTTTTTGCTTAAGATATCTCTACAGAGACGCCCGGTTAAGCTATACACGTCCTCTTCAAGGACACGATACGCGATACGCCCCTCAAATAAATAAAAATAAAAGGCTGGACAAATTTCAAAATAGCTCGTACTTAACTAGGTCAATAGGGCACTTTATGTGACGACTAAACACCCTTATTTCAGAACTTGTGACGCTACAGAATCTTAGACAATCGATGGAAAACGTGTCCAGCCAGCTTTAAAAACCACTTTTCGCTGGTCTCTCAATCTCGGTAACGGAAGTGATTTTAACAACTTTTTGCATATCAACGGGCATCACATAAATTTGTGACAGGCATCTAGCTAAGAAGTTTTGTGATACGTACAGTGGTTTAGTAGAAAAATACAAAAATCTGTGTCCAGCCAGCTTAAATTTACGTAGAAAACTTTCGGCTGGTACTTCCGAATCTCAATAATGGGAGCGTTTTCGAATATGGTTCCTTTACTAACATTTGGTGACGCAATGTTTGACAGTAATAACGTTTGATTTAGGGCGTCACGTGTAAGGCTTTACGAGAAATCAATAAAAACTTAATGTCCAGCCAGCCTGAGTTCAAGCTGTATGAACACATGTATCTCCGCTGCCTGATGATCTACGACCTTCAAAATGTGTTCAACATTTTGTGACGGGGACGATAATGATAACCTGAATTTGTGACGGAGAAACTTCGCGTAGTTTCAAAAGTCAAAGTCAAAGTCAAATCGTTTATTTCAATTAGACCCATAACAGGCACTTTTGAACGTTAACTTACAAAATAAAATAAATTAAGAGAATGATTCTAGTTGCACATTCCAAATGGTAGTTCCGTATGGAGAAGATAAAGACCATTAAAATTTTCTTATTTAATTTGATTTAATTTTGATTTCATTTCATTATTGATTTCTCGTAAACCCTTACATGTGACGCCATAAATCAAACGTGATTTCTTTCTGTCACACATTGCGCCACCAAATGTTAGTAAATTAACCATATTCGAATACGCTCCCGTTTTTGAGATTCGGAAGTACCAGCCAAAAGTTTTCTACGTAAATTTAAGCTGGCTGGGCATAGATTTTTGCATTTTTCTACTAAACCACTGTACGTTTCACAAAACTTTTAGCTCGATGCCTGTCACAAATTTATGTGACGCCCGTTGATATGCAAAAAGTCGTCAAAATCACTTCCGTTACCGAAATTGAGAAACCAACGATAAGTGGTTTTTCAAGCTGACTGGACCCGTTTTCGATCAATTATCTAAGATTCTGTAGCGTCACAAATGCTGAAATATGGGTGTTTAGCCGTCACATAAAGTGCCCTATTGACTTAGTAAATGCGAGCTATTTTGAAGATTTGACTAGCCAACCTGAGTCACATTATAAATAGGCTGCCTCATTCCGTGCGTGGTAGTGCTTCTCTAGATGTCTTCAAGAGAAGATGGCAATATGCACGTGTATATGTACAAGTTATTATTTGTTAAGTTTTTCAAGTGTACAGTATAGAATAAATATTTTTAAGTACAGTAGGTACTTACGTACATTAATAAAATACCTACTTTTTACTAGTATCTATTGTTATCAAAATTAAATTATAAGTTCTTGACTTGACCACGACTATATGACCCTCCCCTGGCGCCAAAGCTGGATCCGCCCTTGAGCCGACCGCGTGAAGTTGTAATCACGACTGAACGAAGTCGAACGTACAACTGCATGCAGTTGGTATATCGCTGCGCGCGGTTGCTGCGATGCAGTTCATGCAGTCCGTCTGATGGCAGCCTTACAATATTCATCATAGACATAGATTTCCGATCTCAATGCTGCAATGCTGTCATGATAGTTTTGAATGTCATGTCATTCATCAGTTTCACTGTCACTGTCACTGTCACTCAAATGCCATTATCATGTGTCTTTATTATTTATCTTTCTTCATTCTGGTCATTTCTGGTATTTTTAGGTTAGCTTAGCTGTTTTTATTCTTTCGTAAGAAAATTGAAAAAAAAAATCAATATGAAGGAGAAAACTAATATTACTGACTTGTTTTGCGAGGCCAAGTCTAATAACAGCTATGTTAAAGTTTGTGCACCAATGGTCAGATACAGTAAAGTGCAATTCAGGACTCTTGTTAAAAAGTAAGTTAAGTATTGTAGTTGTCTCAGCTATTGCAAATAGGGTACCAAAAATGGGAAACAATTCCAAGTATTTTTGGTCAGAGAGTTCTTTCATTTACCATAATTATATTATACCTATTGGTAGTACAATAAATTTAAATGATCATATTACTATTTGTTTCAGCTATGGGGTGGACTTATGCTTCTCTCCCATGATATTAGCAGACTCATTCTGTCAAAATTCAAAGGCTCGCTTTAGTGAGTTTGCAACAACAGTCAATGATACCCCTTTGATTGTGCAGTTTGCAGCTAATAATCGTGACGATTTTGTAGATGCCTCAAAACTAATTTATGCATATGCAGATGGTGTGGATTTAAACTGTGGTTGCCCACAAAAATGGGCCATGAAGGATGGTTATGGCTGTGCACTTTTATCAAAACCTGAAATAATACATGACCTAGTAAAAGGTATTAGGAACAGTTTACCTAATAAATTTAGTGTGTCTGTTAAAATAAGGATACTGAAAGAATTAAACCGTACTATTGAGATGTGTCGCCAGTTAGAAAAGTGTGGAGTAAACTTTTTGACAGTCCATGGAAGGACTCCAACACAGAAAACTGGTGACAAGGTGAATGCAGTTGCTTTATATGATGTGGTGGAGTCGGTACAAATACCCATAATTGCCAATGGTGGGATAAAGACACTGGAGGATGCAGATGATTTGCACAATCAAGTGAAATGTAATGGTGTCATGGCTGCCAGTGGCCTTCTTACAAATCCAGGACTGTTCAGTGGAGCAACAAAGACTCCATTAAGTTGTGTGAAAATGTGGATGGACATGAAAGATAAAGATAGTGATAAAATAACATTTCAGTGTTACCATCATCATTTAGTTTTTATGTTAGAGAAAGTGTTGACAAAACAAGAAAAACTAGTGTTCAATCATCTAAGTACTTTTGAAACTGTTGATAAGTATTTAAATGAATATTTGAATAATTATGTATATGATAGATTAGAGTTAAACTATAATTTAGAAGAATTTGTTGATTGTGAATTTGCTGATGAAATAACACTTAAACATTCCAGTAAATGTAGAGGTTGTAGCAAAAGTGTTTGTTATTGCATTTGCAATAAGTATGATTCTAATACAAGAGACGGAAATTATTTTGTATCTTGTATAAAAGATAAAGATTCACAAGATTATTTGGACTTGAACATTTTTGATGAACCTTGTTAAATTTTGATTGTGTACAATGTGTAATTGTATTGTATTGTGTACAATGTGTAATAGCTATACATCCTGCTTTATATTTATTTTTGTGAAACATAACACATCCAGTTAGTTGGATCTACAAAATAGGTAGTTGTGTATTTTAAAAATATAACTACGTGAAAAATATTCCTTTTTTTCAACATACAGTTATTTTGCCATATTTATTGATTTGGATAATTGAAGTTGTACACATAAACAATAACTTTATAATAATTTATCTATGGTATGAATAAATTAGAATATTACTATAAAATCATTTTAAATCATTTAACCCCCCTTGTGTTCTGTGTACCTACTTGTAAAATCACAATAACAATAACACATTAGTCTTGTCGACAAGTTCAAAAACATGTTAAATAGAAATAAAGCTTCTTAAAATATGTGCAATAGCTCATTCGATTCGAAATGACGTCAAAAAAAAGGTTTTTTTAAGGATTCATTAGCAAATAAAAATTGCGATTATTATTAACAAAATAAGATTGATAAAAGGTAGTTTTTATTACATAAGTAATATTAGTTGATTATAAAACAAGAAATGATAGATTAATGTAAAATTATACTTTTTAAGTACACCAGTGCTTTGTCATGTTCAAAACAGTTCCCTGATGCCTCAAAAAGCCCCGCTGCCACGATTTTCTCAGAAAATCGCTAATAACTCGGTAAATACGTAAAAAATCAGTGGGCCTTCTTATCTAACTGAAATAATAGTTAGTATTTTCTTTAAAATAGAACACAATTTTTTGTCAAATGTTATAAAATAATGCCAGGACAGCATTTGTATGGGACCATACGAGCTTGCAGAGATATGCCCATTTAGGTAAGTATAAACTTTTTAAACGCTTTTCAGGGCTCCGCGTGGTCGTTACGGCATAGGCGCGCCGTCTAAAAAGCCGGTACATCACCTAAAATATTTGTTCTCTGTATTAAATAACAATTTAAAAAAATGAATAAATTATGGTGTAATCTAGACACTTGACTGAAAAAAAACCTCGGCCTATTTCAGTCAAGTGTCCTTTACTTTGGGTTCTGTCTGTAAAGAGAATTTAATGTAAAAAATATTAATTGAATAAATAAATATGACGGCACGGTTAAAACAGTGGCTAAGCGATTGGCTGCTGCGTTACGTGTCGCGGGTTCGACTCTCGCACTGAAAAAATATTTCTATAGCCTACATGCAGTTGTTTCGGGTCTGGTCTAAATGTTTGTAAGTAAACGCACCCACGACTGCTGGTCGATTCTGTTGAAATCACCGCGTGTAAACCTGGGTGTAGTGAGCACTGAAGTCTCTGTCAGTGTCACCCAAAGAGATTTAAAAACTATAGAGGGGGCATGCGAAGAAATGTCATACAAAAACTGTGATCCCATCTCTCAGTAACGCCATCTAGCATTAAATAGCGATATTAGAACGGCAACGGCAAACTCAAGAATGAAATTGACTAAAATAATAATTCTGGTTGGTGGCCACCAAGCGAGCTATAGCCGAATTAAATTTTAGTGTTGTCAGATCAAAGGAAAATGCCGGAAAAATAAAAAATATTTCAAATCAGTTAAATAAATAGGTATTAAAACTAAACAAATTAAGCCAGGCATAAAAAAAGAAACACATTTGTAACTGAAATTAAAAGAGGACCGTAATGAGAAAGTGATTATCGTCTTACCTTAGGTACCAATTACAAAACTATTGACTTAGAAAATAAATCCAGTTTCATTATTATGCTTATAATAATTAATAATATGGTCCGCTCACTATTACGACCTTGTGTTTGGTTCAGCGCTGGCGCCGTATATTGTAGAAAATTATTAAAACTTCCTACTTAATAGCGCAGTATTCCTTACGTATGTTCTATTAAAAAATAAACCAAGAAAATATAAATTATGAATCTTATACGTATACGTTTATGATATATCCGAAGCAACTGAAGCAAGGTCGAAAATACGTAGATAAACGGATAAATCGTAAGTCTGGCAGTACCACGTGCCTAGAGTAGAAAGTAGAAACTTGTGATAGGGATGTTACCATCTAGATTAAGGTATCGATAATATTGATAAAAGTTATAATATTTTTTTCACTTCAGTAGCTCAAACATGTAGGTTTTGCTGCCTGAAATCAGTGAGACCAAGTAACTTTTTAATTTTTGTTTTAGAGCCGCAAATATCTTAATCAGCCTCGGGTTAATCATACTATTTGAAACATTCACACTCTATCTCTTTCCCGCCATTAGAAAGAGAGAGAGAGAGAGAGACAAAGACCAGCCCTTTCGAAGTTCTGATTTTGAATTCGACCTCAAAGACAAACACGTTCGATTTCGTACTAACTAAAGAAATTTTGCAAAAAGATAATTATGTCTTGTAATGTAATTTATAGAATTATTAACTTATTGTTGTATTTAAAAGCGAAAATAAGTATCTAATGCAAATAAAACTGATATTTAACATGTAAATATTTATTTCTAGTTTCAATAATGTTACGTAATATATTTTGAGTACTTAATAAAATATCATGGGTGCTATTTCCAAACACGTCTTAATTTAAATAAAAGAGCGGGAATAAACTTTCTTGGCTGGCGAAAAGAGTTGAATAAATTAAAAAATATTAAAATAATCGTAAATATAAGTGAAACTAGCGACGAGAACAGTATTATAACACCGGAAGAGTTGAAACAACAAGTTATTAATGCAGAATTAAGTTTCCTACCTGAGAAATATCTGAAAGCATACCATGTCTTCAATGAATGGAGACTTACAAAGGGTGCAAGCAGTTTTTAGGAGACTGTGCTTTAATATTTTTTAGATTTATCACAGACGAGGCGATCATCTGCAATGTGGAGTATTTACCCAATTTTTGAAAGCTACTTTAAAAATAAAACATAACGTGCATATTGAAACATACGCAAAACTCGTATCTTTACTAAAATTAATGCATAGAAATAAGAACACAGAAAAAATGAAATCTCTGGTGACTATGGTTTCTTTTTTTTTTGTTTTTATTAGCTGTAAGTCCTCCATGTACTAAATAAATAAATAAATAAATAAATAAATAAAAAATCTAATGAAGCTCCGGACTGCAATTTTCTTGCCGCTAAAGTAAGTGGTGCCTATGAATCTTTGTTGTTAGTTATTAAAATTTGTGTGTAGACTGTTATGTATAAAAATACTTACTGCCTTCTACTAATTACATCAAAACCACGTCCTCCATCTAATGTTTAATGTAACTCTGTGCAAACCATGAGAGAGCACTGGTATCCATAACACAAGTTAAATCTTACCTTGGGTACCAGAGTTCATTATACTTTTTACAAATTTGAGTTATATAAATTTAATAGATTATATTATTATTAGTCTGTAAGTGGAACTGTACAATCTATCTGGAAACAAATATCTTTTATCTTTTAATTTTTTGAGGTGAAATGAATCCTAGTCTGGCTTAGCAATACTGTTATAGTAGATTATTAACCAAGGGCTGTATGACATCAATTGCATACGAGGTTTTTGGCGCCTGAGCGAAGCGAAGGCGCTAATTAACCCGAGTATGCAATTGATGCTTACGCCCGAGATAAATACTCTGCTTTACATATCGATTGTGAGGTAAGTAAACAACAAGACAGCAGGTTTCAATGAACATTTATTAAGAAGAAAAAAATGTGTATTATTTTCGCGATGCTTTCGCGCCTACTAGTAGACTGCCTTTTTTTTTTCACGCACGCAAGCGCGTCAAATCTTGCTGGCCAGTTTGATTTTTAAATCGATTCCATCTAACATACGATGTGGAAACAAATAGTTCCATATTTAAAATAAAATCTTTATAAAATAAATTGTCTAGATTCCGATTCGAGTAATTAATCGATACCGAGAGAAAAAAAATAACTTTTTAAAAATATTCTTCGTGCAGTATGAGTATGACAGTTCTTTTTTCAAATTCCAAAACCTATGCTGTAATGATAGTCATACACCCCGGCATTCAGGGGTGTAAGGGTGTACTTACAGAGCAAGAGATATGTAAAAATATTTAATACGATATGTAAAAGATGATGAGAAATGTTAAATTATGCATATTAATTCACACAAAAAACCGTATCCAAGTCTCGTGTTCACAACAATTTTCTTTAGGAAACCTTAAATAACAGAAACCTATTTGAAATGTTCATACAGTATAATATTTTAATCAATTTAATTTAATATTGTAATATTTTGTTGAGTTATCTATTTATTATTATTTTGACGTTTATCGATAACAGAATCTATGAACTTTATCCCATCTCTACAAAACAGTACTTAAGCTACTCAACACAAGAGGGCGTTAAATATAGAATTGCCAAATGTTCTAGAACAATCTATGAAAATGATTTAATTCTAATTACTAAATAAATACAAAGAATACCTACGAAACAAAAGCGTAGCGACGTCCATTATTTTTGTCGTAACGGGATTTGCAATAACGTAAGGCGCAATCATGCATGTTTTCGTGGAAAATAATATTTTTCAACTTTCCGCAAAGTTGACACAAATGCGTCTTGACAGGCAGATGTCCTACGTAAGACTATGTGTCAATTGTCATCTGTCCGTTCGGACAGAAGTTACGGATGAAAATTTTGTTCGTGATGTCCGGTCTATAGTTTATTGAATGTCTTTGGTGTCACCTATCAGTTGCTAGGGATTGGCGAAGTATGAATCATAATCGAGAATCGACGTAACTTATTTATTTACATACAAACAAACTTAAACTCACGCCCTATTCCCATGGGGTGGACAGAAACTGCAGAACGCCACCCACTATAATATTGCTTCACATACCTACTTGTTAATATTTTTTCTGTGCTAAGTATTTTATTTATTTTATGCTAAGTAAATTGAATAGGTGTTAATTTAGTTCGAAAGCTCTATTGGATTTGAATAATTAATTAAATTAAATCAATTTAGGTACCTACTTCATACCTAAGGTATTACCTACCTGCTGCACTGCGCCGATCCGAATCTATGAAAACGCCTTCACATCTTAGTTCACTACAGACA
This sequence comes from Euplexia lucipara, assembly GCA_921972225.1. NCBI lineage: Eukaryota > Metazoa > Arthropoda > Insecta > Lepidoptera > Noctuidae > Euplexia > Euplexia lucipara. The sequence continues at coordinate 12,779,154 of OV179144.1, forward strand.
AATAGCGTCCTACTTTATCTAGTCGTTGCCAAAAATATAAAGCATTTCTACCGTATCAGCACTCTCCCAGATACCTACTTACAAAATTAATTCTTCTACGTTCGCATAATTACCAAAAGTCACAATGACAGTTGTACGACACTTACTCGGTGCTGTTGCCATGACGACGATACGACCACGCGATGCCGGTCGTGCTGTTGTCATGGAAACCACCGGGCGCCCGCCCGGTGGTTTCCATGACAACGCCGAGTGACTTCGATGTACCGCGCTTCCTTTTTTCTTCATCTACCATTTTATAGACTATACGGTGTTTATTTCCAAAGATTTGAATGTCTAATTTCAATTTACATTTTAACCATACAACAAATATATCGTCATTACATTATTTTGTCAAATATGTTACTCTTTCAACGTTCACATACATCGAGTCACAATGATGCACAATCACGCCCGCGTTGTTACTATGACAACGCGAAGCGCGCGCGCGTGAATTTTTTTTTAATATTCATTGTTTGGAGGCCATGTTGTTGACGTATGAACCTGTTTGATTTTAAATAATTATTATATTTTAAGAATAAAAAGTCTAAATTTAGTAGTTGTGCCTAATTTTGATGTCCAAAATTAAAATAAATAATCGATACCTAGGTAAAATTCTTAACCTTAGTCTGGCAGTCATGGCCTTTTTTTTCGCGTAGGTACCTATTGTAGGTTAATTATAATGTCACCAAAAGAATGATCTTTGTTTTGTATTGTAAGCATTTTAGAGGTTATAATTGATAAAAATGCAGTCCGCCGTAGTTTTTTTTTATTATATACCTCTCAGACCAATAAAAAAGTATAGACAGAGCATTGCGCTCCTAAAAGTGTGGCACGTAATATGAAGATGATTCGCAATATGAAGACGGCCGCTCGGTAGTCTGCCGCTAGCAAGCGAGAGCGCGTGACGTTGTTTTGTTTTAATCATAACTACGAAATTATGCCGCCCCTCATCATAAACTGCTGCAAGAACAATTCCTGTTTCCAAAATAAAGCTTCTGGAATTATTTTTTACAAGAAAGTAACGTTTGTTTAAATAAAATCGTAAAAATATCAGAAAAAATTTCTCGGAACACGCCATTGTGTGGGTGTTGCAAGTTAAGAACATTATTTTTCCCAAAAAATAAGGAAAATCGTAATGTTTTACGGACACTTCACAGCATTTTTTTTTATAATTTTACTATTGGACACAGTCAAATATAATCAAATAATAGTATATTTGATACGATATTTTTAGGTTCCCAGCTCATAAAACGTGGAAAGAAAAATGAATTAAAACTATACGGGACAACAGAAATAATAACGAGTGGCTCCCTTCAAAATTTAGTAGGATCATGACCAACGAAATATGGAAATCCGTCTCAAGTTGAAACAAAATAAGTCTTTTTTTATTATAGACTACGCTTTTTATACTATTATACAGGATGAATTTTTAGTCACCGTCCAAATTTTGATATATTAATCTTTGGCAAAAATCATTGAATACGTGTTTTTTCTTTTAGTATCACTCAATACAAAAATATTGAGATATCACTTCACAAAGTTATCTGTAAAAAGTTTATGTTTCTGGACACTGCCGCGCCGTGCATACGCGCTAGGTGAAGCTACGCGAGCCGGGCCGCCCCGCGCGCCGCGCGCCGCCGCAATTCATTGATAACACAATACAAACAAAGTTGCAAATTTTCCCTTCATACTTTCACGGGCTTAGGACCGTCAATAAGCAAAAGGTTTGTACTATGTTCACTATGATTAGAATCTAACCCATAATTAATCAATTAAGTACGTATAAATAAAGTAAAAATCAATTATTTAGATAAGAACTTGAGACCTTAATAAAAGCTGAGCCAAAACGTTTTGCTATTAGGCGTATTTAAAAAAATTGAATCAACTTATGTACAAATAATTAAAAATTTAATCAAAATCATCAACAATCAAATTAACAGTACTTTAATAAATGTTCAAAATGCATACCGTTTCTCTCTAGACAGAGTCTTGCACGTTTTTGCACATTGTTTTTAATTTGATTGAGCACTACAGTGTCACTTTTAACTTCGTCGAATGCACGTACAATTTGCTGTTTTAATTGGTCTAGGTTTTGGGCTTCCTCCACATACACTCGTCGTTTTATTTCACCCCACAAAAAAAAGTCACATGGAGTAAGATCTGGTGACCGGGGTGGCCAGACGACGGGCCCCCCGCGACCGATCCAACGATCACCGTGTTCGATGTTTAAATAATTACGAACGGCGGCGGAGTAATGAGGCGGTGCACCGTCCTGTTGAAAATAAAAATCTCGATAGGAGATTACCGGCACGTCATCCATGAAGTCAGCAATTACTGTGCGTAACATATCTAGGTACGTACCCCCGGTCAACCGTCCCTCAATGAAATATGGCCCCAGTATTTTGTTGCCGACAATTCCAGCCCACACATTTGCACTGAACCGCACTTGGTGATACGTTTCTCGTATCATGTGTGGGTTTCGAAATGACCACCAATGTTCATTATGATGATTATACAGCCCCACTCGAGTAAACAAGGCCTCGTCAGTCAACAAAATGTTAGCATCGGGGTGTGCAATCAGCCACTCACAGAAGGCTCGACGGGGAACTGCATCTGCGTCGTTCAAGGCCTGTGCCTTTTGAAAATGGTACGCGTGCAACCCGGCAGAATGGAGAAGTTTCCACACGGCATATTGGCTTACGCCGAAGCGCCGCGCTGCATCTCGCGAAGAAATCGAAGATATCTTCTTCGATCTCCACTGCGAGTCTCGGCCTGCCCCGTCCTTGAGCGTGTGTAGGTACTATAAATTGGCCATGGTCTAATAGCCTCTGATTTGCGGCCAAAATCGTTTGGCGATTTGGTAATGAAGGATTTATTCCTTGATTGCGAAGGCGAGGAATACTTTCGGTTTCGTACAGTCTCCGGGCACCGTTCAAGCTTTCACCACTCAGTATGTAGGATCGCACCATTTCGTAATACTCGCGGTAGGAATACGACGACATTGTAAATAAATTCACGATACGCACGGGGCGCCGCCGCGCCGGCGCCGGCGGGTTGCGCGGGAACGCCGGGAACACGGAAGTAAGCGCTTGCGTCGCGAAAGGGTGCGCGCGCGAGGCCGACTAACGATAGATGATAGATGTCATAAATGTGTCGCGCAGGTGTAGCGGGGTGGGGGTGAGCGGGGTGAGCGCTGCCTTTTTCATTGAATATTTGCGCGGCAAGTGTAGTATTATTAACGTTTAACTTGTGACCACGCAGAGCGGATAATTTTTTCGAGAAAATGATTTAATATGAAAATTTTATGTATCGATTTTTTTTCAAAAATGGACTTAGTGAATGATACCTAATGCCTAGCAAAAATTTGGACGGTGACTAAAAATTCATCCTGTATAAAAGTATTCATTTTAACATAAATACCCGAGTTTTAATGCAAACAAATATGGAGATAATCTAAAAATTATGTCTTTGCTACTCGCAACTCGTACATAAATATAAGGTTCCATCATGTTGCGAAACAAGAAACTTTACTCAAAAGTTATGACTCAAAACGTCAGACATATTATAAAAAGATGACACAACATAAGGGGCATTAATAATTTCACTTATTCAGAAAAATAATTATTGTAATTAAACAAAAATATCTTTCATTTCATACAATCAAGATAAACACTATACTACATACATAATAATAAAACTTAACCGAAGTATCTCTCGCACTTGGGAGTCGCAACGCAACGCTTGCAACATTTTTCTCTAGCACACATGCGCAAATCTGCGATGTCATACACCAAGTTACGCACACAACGCCAAAAGTAGTCCTCACTTTTTTAGTCACGATTGTTCACGACGGCTCCGTCTATACTTTTTTATTGGTCTGAGATATACCTACGTAATTTTCACATTAACAAAATATAAAACAAACCACTTTTTAAGGGGGAAATTAACTACCTAATAAGGAGGCCATGGTAACAACGTGCATCTAAGAACAAAGACGCATCGATTTGTCATTGCATTCAAATTTAGTCTTGCACTTTGCAGTGACATTAGATTTTGATATTTTGAATGTTGTTTTGTTAGTAAGTAAGTACTTTTACGGATGCAATTGGTATAACAATTAAAGCTACTACCGAAGTTCCGCCCGTGTTAGTTAAGACGAGAGTTAAGTGGCTATTTACATTGACAAGGACGGAAACAACAATCAAGTGATATTCGATTACTTAATCAATATTATAGGAGGCTCCTGTCTTTTCCGTAAGGGGATGGGCGTCGGCGTCTATGTAGCAACGGTACGGTATTATTAACGTCAGTGTGTTACTTAATCCGTGTATTCTTGAGAACTGGCAGATACCTAACTACTTACAAGCAGTGCAACTAAATAGGTATAAAACCTCTGCCTCGCATCGTTCCGACCAGAGTGCATTCATGCTGTTTCAATTTCGACTGTGCGACAAATAGAGGGGATTGGATTGTTTGAAACTACCACTGAATGAAAACTCAGAAATGCTAAAATAAATATTGACTCACATTCAATGAATGTTTTATTGTCCTTTTTCTGAGTTGAGTACCTACATTAGTACATTTATTCATATTACCTACCTACATCATCCAACTAGAAAGCAAGATAAATACCAATAAGAAGTACAAATGTTTAGGCCAATCATTAACTTCATTTAACACTTCTAGCTACCATATTGTAGGTACAGGGGCAGAATTCTTACTTAGTGTTGATAGTGTTTCCATCTCCAAGTCTCAATCCAGGATCAAGACTTGAATCCAGTTGATAGCAATAGACGCCCCTTCTTACATGGGACTTGAACATAACGGATACATACTTACTCATTTACATACAGTGTGGCCCACAAAACCTATACTTACAAATATCATATTTTAATATAAATATTTAAGCAATTAGGACAACAAAAATAGTATAGGTAAAACAATAGGTTGTGTAGATAATACAACTACTATCCAGATATTATTATCCCACAAACTCTCTCTCTCTCTATCTCTCTTGCTCTAACAGTGCTTGGTGAGGTCAGAAATAAATTAATATTGCATAAAAAATAAGTTTTACTCATTGCTATCATGTTACAGAATTTTGCAAATTTATATTATAAATTCTCCGCTGCTGGGGTTCAACTTCTTGATACCGGTGGGGCAGGCAGACTTCTGTATTGGATGTGTAGATACAAGGTGTGGCCCGCCACCTCTGTCATCATCTGGCAGGAAAACCTGCTTGCTGGAAGCATTACAGTGTACATTATTATTATTATAGCTAAATTTATGCATCATTCTATTAATTTATCAGTAGCACTGTATAGAAAGCCTGCATTAACTGCCTAATGCAGGCTAATGCTACCTTTCTAAAAGTATAGCGGCATCAATGACATAGAACACCTTGTAAGGCGTACCAACTACCTATGATGAGTAATTGTAACATAACATCTTAGTTCCACGATCAACCTCCCTGTGTTTTAAATAATTGATCTGCTCTTTAGGAATGTTTAACAAACAAAAACTGTGTGTGTTAATTGACAGATACCTTCTTAGCTCAACAGCCACTTGGATTTGTGTGATTGATGCAAGTAGTGGTGATAAAATTTGTTTCCATGGTCGCTCCTTCAAGCAGCTCCAAGCTTGTAAAGACTCATCTGCTGAACGGTAGAATGCATCAGATTAATAATAAATTGAGCTTGCTTTCATGCCAATAATTTACAATGTAGGTATACTAATAATATACTATACTAGTAATAATAATTTACATATATACTAGTAATAATTTACACTGTTATACCGAGTTTTACCAAAAGCTGTCAAATATAATACATAACTTATAATTAATGTTCTGATGTACCTTTAAAATAATGATTAGGTAGGTACTTTGAGAATTTAAAACAGGATCCATCAGATCCAAACAGGACCTAGGTACTGTTTGATTTTGTATTAGGTACTACTTTACTTAACTTTTTACTGATAATGAAAAAATGAAAACACTAATACAGGCTTGCTTAGCTATATTTTGTAGTTATAAGTAGGTTCCTACTTACGATCGGTCCGTTTTCGTTCTTGTTACGATCACATTATCCACATTACGTTATCACTTACGTTTCATACAGGGTTGGCATTAAATACTATAATTTTACAACTAAAACTTATAAAATAGCAGTGCTAGACGTAATAAAATAAGATAAAATAAGATTTGACGTAAAGGTCCAGTTACCAGGTCATAAAATTAAAAAAAAAATGTGATGGATGGCTGTCAAACTGTCAGATCAATAATAAATCACATAACTTAACAATAACAAAAGAAAACTTTCAAACAATTATTAATGACGTCTAGCAGTACTGTTAATGTATAAGTTTTAGTTGTAATATTATAGTATTTAATGCCAACCCTGTATGAAACGTAAGTGATAACGTAATGTGGATATTGTGATCGTAACAAGAACGAAAACGGACCGATCGTAAGTAGGAATCTACTTTCTTAAAACTACAATATAGGTAGCTAAGCAATCCTGTAATAGTGTTCTCATGTTTTTCATTATCAGTAAAAAGTTAAGGAAAGTAGTATGTACCTAATACAAAATCAAACAGTACCTATGTCCTGTTCGGATCTGATGGATCCTGTTTTAAATTCTCAAAGTACCTACCTAATCATTATTTTAAAGTTAAATCAGAACATATAAAAGTTATGTATTATATTTGACAGCTTTTGGTAAAACTCGGTGTAACAGTGTAACCAACATTGTAAATTATTAGCATGAAAACAAGCTCAATTTATTATTAATCTGATGTATTCTACCGTTCAGCAGATGAGTCTTTACAAGCCTGCAGCTGCTTGAAGGAGCGACCATGGAAACAAATTTCATCACCACTACTTGCATCAATCACACAAATCCAAGTGGCTGTTGAGCTAAGAAGGTATCTGTCAATTAACACACACAGTTTTTGTTTGTTAAACATTCCTAAAGAGCAGATCAATTATTTAAAACACAGGGAGGTTGATCGTGGAACTAAGATGTTATGTTACAATTACTCATCATAGGTAGTTGGTACGCCTTACAAGGTGTTTTATGTCATTGATGCCGCTATACTTTTAGAAAGGTAGAATGCTACCTTTCTATACTGTGCTCCTGATAAATTAATAGAGTGATGCATAAATATAGCTATAATAATAATAATGTACACTGTAATGCTTCCAGCTAGCAGGTTTTCCTGCCAGATGATGACGGAGGTGGCCGGCCACACCTTGTATCTACACATCCAATACAGAAGTCTGCCTGCCCCACCGGTATCACGAAGTTGAACCCCAGCAGCGGAAAATTTATAATATAAATTTGCAAAGTTCTGTAACATGATAGAAATGAGTAAAACTTATTTTTTATGCAATATTAATTTATTTCTGACCTCACCAAGCACTGCTAGAGCAAGAGAGAGAGTTTGTGGGATAATAATATCTGGATAGTAGTTGTATTATCTACACAACCTATTGTTTTCCCTATACTATTTTTGTTGTCCTAATTGCTTAAATATATTAAAATATGATATTTGTATAGGTTTTTTTGTGGGCCACACTGTATGTAAATGAGTAAGTATGTATCCGTTATGTTCAAGTCCCATGTAAGAAGGGGCGTCTATTGCTATCAACTGGATTCAAGTCTTGATCCCAGATGAAGACTTGGAGATGGAAACACAACAACACTAAGTAAGAATTCTGCCCCTGTACCTACAATATGGTAGCTAGAAGTGTTAAATGAAATTAATGATTGGCCTAAACATGCTGTATTACCTTGGTTTGTACCTCTTATTGGGATTTATCTTGCTTTCTAGTTGGATGATGTAGGTAGGTAATATGAATATGTACTAATGTAGGTACTCAACTCAGAAAAAGGACAATAAAACATTCATCGAATGTGAGTAAATTTATTTTAGCATTTCTGAGTTTTCATTCAGTGGTAGTTTCAAACAATCCAATCCCCTCTATTTGTCGCACAGTCGAAATTGAAACAGCATGAATGCACTCTGGTCGGAACGATGCGAGGCAGAGGTTTTATACCTATTTAGTTGCACTGCTTGTAAGTAGGTAGGTATCTGCCAGTTCTCAAGAATACACGGATTAAGTAACACACTGACGTTAATAATACCGTACCGTTGCTACAAAGACGCCGACGCCCATCCCCTTACGGAAAAGACAGGAGCCTCCTATAATATTGATTAATTGAATATCACTTGATTGTTGTTTCCGTCCTTGTCAATGTAAATAGCCACTTAACTCTCGTCTTAACTAACACGGGCGGAACTTCGGTAGTAGCTTTAATTGTTATACCAATTGCATCCGTAAAAGTACTTACTTACTAACAAAACAACATTCAAAATATCAAAATCTAATGTCACTGCAAAGTGCAAGACTAAATTTGAATGCAATGACAAATCGATGCGTCTTTGTTCTTAGATGCACGTTGTTACCATGGCCTCCTTATTAGGTAGTTAGTTTCCCCCTTAATAAGTGGTTTGTTTTATATTTTGTTAATGTGAAAATTACGTAGGTACCTATTTAATAAAAAAAAAACTACGGCGGACTGCATTTTTATCAATTAGGTACCTACAACTTCTAAAATGCTTACAAAACAAAGGTCATTCTTTTGGTGATATTATATTAACCTACAATACCTACCTACGCGAAAAAAAAGGCCATGACAGTCACAGACTAAGGTTATGAATTTTACAATAAGTAGGTATCGATTATTCATTTATTTTAATTTTGGACATCAAAATTAGGCACAACTACTAGGTAGGTAGGTACTTACTTTTTAAATGGTTAATTTAAATTTAGACTTTTTAATCTTAAAATATAATAATTATTTAAAATCAAACAGGTTCATACGTCAACAACATGGCCTCCAAACAATGAATATTAAAAAAAAAAATTACGCGCGCGCGCTTCGCGTTGTCATAGTAACAACGCGGGCGTGATTGTGCATCATGTGACTCGATGAATGTGAACGTTGAAAAAGTAACATATTTGACAAAATAATGTAATGACGATATATTTGTTGAATGGTTAAAATAAAAATTGAAATTAGACATTCAAATCTTTAGAAATAAACACCGTATGTAGTCTATAAAATGGTAGATGAAAACAAACGCACGCGCGTGATAGGTACATCGAAATCACTCGGCGCGGGCGCTCGGTGGGGTGGTTACTATGGCAACAACACGACCGGCATCGCGTGGTCGTATCGTTGTCATAGTAACAGCGCCGAGTGAGTGTCGTATAATTTAACAGTGTCATTGTGACTTTTGATAATTATGCGAACGTGAAGAATTAATTTTATAAGTAGGTATCTGTGAGAGTGCTGAGATGGTAGAAATGCTTTATATTTTTGGCAACGACTAGATAAAGTAGGACGCTATTTGTCTACAGTGAATTAAGATGTGAAGGCGTTTTCATAGATTCGGATCGGCGCAGCGCAGCAGGTAATACCTTAGGTATGAAGTACCTAAATTGATTTAATTTAATTCATTATTCAAATCCAATAGGGCTTTCGAACTAAATTATCACCTATTCAATTTACTTAGCATAAAATAAATAAAATACTTAGCACAGAAAAAATATTAACAAGTATGTGAAGCAATATTATAGTGGGTGGCGTTCTGCAGTTTCTGTCCACCCCCATGGAAATAGGGCGTGAGTTTAAGTTTGTTTGTATGTAAATAAATAAGTTACGTCGATTCTCGATTATGATTCATACTTTGCCAATCCCTAGCAACTGATAGGTGACACTGACAGAGACTTCAGTGTTCACTACACCCAGGTTTACACGCGGTGATTTCAACAGAATCGACCAGCTGGTGCCTATTAAGACTACTTGATGTCCTAAGCAGTCCAAGTATATCCAGCAATATCTAAATTAGTAAAACAATCTTGAGTTTTATTTACTTATTTGTTAAATAAACCCATAAATCATTACGTAGGTACCTGAGAATATGTAGGTACCTACTGAAGAGGAAAGAGATACTTACGGGTAGTAGGTATCACGATATAGAAATAAAGCATATTTTATTTATTTGTAAAAATGCAACGATTTTTGAAAATTTGTTGCGACACTCTGGAATCAAACCATATTTTTATTTCTAAGACCTTATGTTTCTTATAGAGATTATATACTGTACAATAATACCTACAATCGTGAACTTGAATAAAATGGTTATTGTTTTTTTTTTTCATTTTTAACTGGTTGGATTCCCGGTTTAGGTTAATGCTTGACGAGAAATCGTGCTATTGCATAATGTAATTTTATTTCTTTTAAAAAATAAATAAATGTATCCTTCACGCAACACCAACAGCAATTGTCGCGACGCTTTGCCCTTATATCTTAGGATTCTATTATTCAAAGGAATCTTATGATACCTGAGTATTCGGTTGATTTCTTCTGAGGGAGTAACTTTAGGCAAACGTAGCGAATAAGAAAAAATATTATTTCCAACTTGTACCTGGGTTTAATTTATCTGCTTCGCTTGTTAATTCTTCATGGAGACAAAGCAAGGAACGGAGAGCAACAGGACTTGAACATAGAGGGCCACTTCCACCATCTGTAGATAGATACCATCGATGATACTGACACTTTATTTTTATTATAGATACCATCGATGATACTGAGACTTCGATATTACGGACATCTTATATTATTGGTATTTACTGAAACCAAATGTCAAATATTAAATCTTGTATTACATTGTTCAACAACTGGAAACCGGTATGGTTTCCGCCCTTGGAAGCTCACTTCCAAGGGCACTCATGAGAACGGCGGAACATTATCGGCCGGACCCATTTACTGAGGCCGGTGGAGTATTATCACCGGCTCAGTCTTTTACTACAAGGGTTTTAAAGGTCAGTCTTACTTTATTCAACAACTGGAAACCGGTATGGTTTCCGCCCTTGGAAGCTCACTTCCAAGGGCACTCATGAGAACGGCGGATCATTATCGGCCGGACCCATTTACTGAGGCCGGTGGAGTATTATCACCGGCTCAGTCTTTTACTACAAGGGTTTTAAAGGTCAGTCTTACTTTATCCAACAACTGGAAACCGGTATGGTTTCCGCCCTCGGAAGCTCACTTCCAAGGGCACTCATGAGAACGGCGGATCATTATCGGCCGGACCCATTTACTGAGGCCGGTGGAGTATTATCACCGGCTCAGTCTTTTACTACGAGGGTTTTAAAGGTCAGTCTTACTTTATTCAACAACTGGAAACCGGTATGGTTTCCGCCCTCGGAAGCTCACTTCCAAGGGCACTCATGAGAACGGCGGATCATTATCGGCCGGACCCATCTACTGAGGCCGGTGGAGTATTATCACCGGCTCAGTCTTTAACTGCTAATTGAGATCTCAAGAAGCTTCATTATAATACACAACTACAACATACAAAGTTTGTCAATATCGTCGTTTTATATGTAAACACAGTCAGTCAACATCAGTATTTCTGAATTCTCAAGAAAGACGGTTCGGTTCAGTGAATAGCAATAAGTGTTTATAAATAATAATAATCTTAAATCATAAAACACTCAGCTTTCAATCCAGGGATGCCGACGGCTCCAACCCCGATACGAACTCTCCTTGATAAACACGGCCTTTTACTAAACTTAAGCTAACTAAATACAGCAAGACAAATACTGGTTCTTACCGCGCCAATAATGATTTGACAGGTACGCTCTCGATGTTGCCGTTGCATAAAATTATTGTTGTAATGTTGTTATGTCTGATTATTGTTGTATTTACATTCGCGGCTTATCTTCTGTATATAAGTCCGCGACAGCAATGGAAAGGAATCTGAGCAAGCGAAGCGAGCTTGACAATTTTTGACAATTGCACTTAGAATAAGTTAGAAGCTTAGAAGAGAACCCTGCCCACCCTGTCTACGCCCCCGTCTCTTTATGGCGCTCCCGGGATGTGGTGCCCTAAGCAATTGCATAATTTGCTTATGGAGTAATCCGGCACTGCCCACGACACGGGAGATATTGCTGGTGAGAGGTAACGTTAGTAGAGCTTAATCAATACTTAGGTGGGTACCTACATTCTTACACGATCAAATTGATTGTCTTGGCGTTTCTACATTATCTCTTATTATCTCTTATTATCTCTTGTTATCTCTTATGAATAACTAGCTGCCCCGGCAAACTTCGTTCCTTCCAGCCAGTCGATTCAGTAAAAGTCACGCCGTAAAAACTTGAGTGAAGTGAACTGTCAATGCCTTGCATTCAATGATAATTATATTTATTTAAGTACCTAAAAAGGTGTTGATAGGTTATAAGCACTCAGCAAGCGACACGTTAAAATGTGGCTAACTGATGGCCACATTATACCTCAGTGTCGCGCCGCAACGGACGCGTGCGTGCGTTAGTGTGTTTACCGTTTTTGAATATCGAGTGTTGTTTAGGTAACCTATCTACACCTTTTTTACTTATAATATCATTGTTTTTTACTTATAATATCATTGCTTGCATTAGTATGGAATGACAGCTCAATTCGCTCTTACTACGCCTACATTTTCACGCGGTGATTTGACCAGAATCGTACTGCTGAATGCATTAATGTTGTGTCAGTTGACTGGCCTGTTGGTTTAGTAGTTAGTGGCCCTGACTGCTGTGCCGGAGGTCGTAGGTTCGATTTTCAAATGTTATTAATAACACAAGCTCTGCTTAGCTTGGGTCTAGATGGCGTTGTGTGAATAGTCGTGGAATATTTTTAATATTATTATTAATTTACCTTCTTCCTTATTAATTCTAGCTTAAGACTTGTTTAATTGTCACCTGATTATGGACTGGGAAGACATTTGTCACCGTTCTGTCGTGTAAAGATTGCGATGCATTTGAAAAATGTTTAAGAAAACGAATTTACTCCACATTATTTTTTGAAACAAAACTTCGTTGATATGATCTATCTCCATGCCAAATGTCATATGGATCACGACTAAACGGCTGCACAGCCGTTTAGTCGTGAACAGCCGACAAACAAACAGACAAATAGAGTTACTATCTCATTTACAGGTAATATTAGTATTTAAGTGTGGATATGGATAAAATATAAATAAATATTCCACAATTTTACACACAACGTTATCTAGTCCCAAGCTATTATAAGCTAAGAACTTGTGTTATGGGTACTAAACAGCTGATAAACATACCTACTTATATATTTCTAAATACATACATATTATAGACACAACAAATGATCGTGCTCATCACACAAACATTTGTCCTGGGTGGGAATCGAACCCACAACCTCCGGCAAAGCAGTCAGGGTCACTAACTACTAGACCAGTACTAGACAGTATGGATGGATAAGAGTGAATAAATGAGCCGTCTAAGTAGGTAGGTATCAAATTTAGTATCAATTAGTAGACAATTCTTTTAATTCCTGAAAATGTAAGCAGGTCAAGTGGGCCACAGTTAGTCTGAATAACCTTTCTACGTCATTTAGATTTTATCACACCTCGTACTTAATCAGTCGAAAATATACCTAATTCCAAGAATTTGTGTAAGTAACTTACCTACGTCGGGTTTTAATTACTGAGTAAAGTTACAATTTACAAGTTTATGTGTAACACTGAGTGTGTAAACCGCCTATTAGAGAGCACATTAAGAACAACATTACTACATTTATTAAAAAAACACAGTGAGAACAAGGATATTAGATGAGCGTGACTAAGTTAAATTTAAACATAGGTAGGTATATAATTAAGCCACTTTTAGGCAGTATTCACGTTAGAAGTAATAGATACCAACCATGTCAATATTTTTAAGCCTTGACCAGTTTCAGAAATTTCTCTCATATAGTTGTTTATCAGCGTTTATCAACATGGTTGTATACCTAGGTACTACTGCATTACCTACCTGTCTATTATCGGGCTCGGGTATGGATACTTGGATAGGCATTAGTTATCGGGCTTTTTTGAAAGAAAGTTGTATGAACTTGATTAGAGTTGGCCAGTTTATTTATGCCGGGAACTTGACTGATGTCTTTAGGTACTCAGTTGTGGTAAAATAATGTCTCGTTAATAAAACTCAAGTTCGTTCCCAGAAATTAACGCATATGGCACAAAGATAGACGAAATTACCTCCTAAGGATTACTTTTTTTTTAGTAGGTACTTAAAAATGAGTTAGACGGAATTACCTCCTCCTTGCTTACAATACAACTTTAACTTTTTTTTTTTCAAATCAAACAAATGGAGAAAGTCTTTAACCCACGCTGTTTTATTCTCAATTTCATACCTTTTCAACGAAAGGTATGTTCCTATCTACTTCTAAATGCGTGTCAAAAAAAAAAACGTAATGCACTTAATAATACCACGTAAGTACCTGTAGATAAATGACAAAGTAACAACTAAATCTGTATGATTAATATCTATAACTGTTTTCTTTCTATGAGTGTCCCACACATTTGCACGAATTTGCATAACGAGTTTAGAATAAAAACTGAAAAGCTCTTGTTAGAATTATTCACAAACAAGAATCTAAGTATTATTTAGTTAGTAGGCAATCTAATATTTTTGTTGAAAGTCAAATATACGGGTTCTTGTTGGCACACGTAAAGTATGGAATAACGCATGCCATTCAAAGTGGTAGTACCTATATGGTCAGCCGTAACACACATTGGAACAAGCAAGCGTGTTGGACACCGTCAGTGTGGAGGACTCACGCGCAGACATTGGTTCGGTCCCCTGTCTGTGAATTTTCCGCGCTTTTATACGAAAACATCCTATGTACTTCAGTGGAAATTAAATGTTACGTGTTGGAGATTTTTTATCGTTACAGTAAGTGCAAATAATCTTTATTTATTTTTTATTTTAAGTCTGTGCGGTGGAATAGTAAGAATTTCTCAACGTTTTCAGTTATCATCATAGTCTTTATTGCCTTTTAATGTATTTTATTCTATTTAATTTAATACTGAATTGTGGCCTTAATTAACTTTTGTAGAGCCAGTTCATTTAAAGCTTGTACCTATGTGCCTAGTACTTACGCGTAGATCGTAACCATAATTAATTTTAAAGTAGAGTTTTTAATCATTTATTCATTAAAACATAAGCTTACAGTTAAAACCAAATCGCTTATATCTATACTAATAATACATTTAAATACATAAATTACACTATACTGTTACTTAAAAAGCTAATTAAACTAATAAAATGAAATAGAAAAACAAAAACGCAAACGAAAACAAAAATATGGCAAATCATCGTAGTTCACAACTTAAAATTGATGAAAACAATGATTTATGTCTAAAAAACATCCGATTAATCGTTACTTGTTTTTACTATGGTGAAGCTATATTTTTTTAAATTAGTTCTTCTATATACCGCACTTCTATGTATGGCACCTACTTATCTAGAGTCAGTTATCTTAATATCCTTAACTTCTATTTCATTATGTATCAGTGTCCTAATAGAGTCAGCTAAAAAATCCTTCGCCATTCGCCACGTAAGAACCATGATCTTACTATTTAGTTATATTTAACTACGTGTTGTTAAATGACTTTGAAGCAAATAAAGTAAAAAGCACAAGTTACGTACTATTGATAACTTTAAAATACATGTGACCGTATTTCAGCTTCATTTTGTATCTCGTAGGTATGATCCGGCGTAGATGCAGTAGGTTTGTTTTTTACCAGATACCTACTACCTTTTTGGATCGACAAGCTGTTCCAGCTTTCCAATAGAGTAAATGAACGGGCTTACAAGGGTAGGCGGTGCGATAGAAGTGTCATCGTTTCTGGTTCAATTTTGATAAACTTGACCAAAAACGATAGGCAACTAACTCCCAATTTGAAAATTTATCTTTCAAATATGTCAATTCTCAAATGTGGTATGGGGTTTTGCAAATAAATGCTTCAGTGTCTGATGATAAAATCGACAATGACAAAGCGTCTAAAGAGATCAGACATAATTTTCGACTACTTTTACAAAAAAAAAACACAACGAGTAAGTAATTATAATAATAATAGTACCTACATAATTATGTTCTCTAAGCCTTTGCCTAAATAGCATGATATAGGTACATACTCACTGCGTGGGTCAAGGAGAACGGTTCCTGAATCTGATAAATGGGGTCGGTATTTAGTTACTTAATAATATCTAAATACTGACTGAGGTATCACTATATTTTCAAGTAAAGGAATTAATTAAATGCGAGGCATTTTTTTTTAAATTTGTACCTACTGAATGAAAACGCTTTGAATTTGTTTTAAAGACCGGTCAAGCAAACATGAGTACTACTCGCCCCAATTTTTTCACTCTATTTGTATTCGTTAATGGTTTAATTTAATTTGTATTAAGTATTTAAAGCTGTGAGGCAATTAAGATGTAATGGCGGTCAAAAGGTTGCCACAGTATACTATCAAGATACTAGGTACCTATACATATAGAAAGGAAGAAAGAAAATGGAAGAAAGGAAGAATGAAATTTATTTGGCCAAAGACGACACGATACTACATTTAATTATTTTCCCTGAAATCTGCTAATACTTTTAACATTAGCTGTAAACAAAGATGTGGGTGAGAGATGCGAATGATGATGAATGATGCGATGTGTGTGTGTGTGGTGTGTGCAATGTATGTGTCTGTGTATGGTGTGTGTGTTTATGTGTGTGTGTATGTATGTGTTTGCTTTAACCAAGATTTTTCAAAGATTAAGCTTTAGTTCAAATAAAAATAAGTCAATGTTTATTTTTGAGTCCAATAACTTCTATAGTGTTTGCAGTGGGTTAGTCAAATGAATACTAGTAACTGGAATGTAAGAACGAAAATACAACCAAAAGTGCCTGTTGAAATACCTACCTACTAAAGAAAAAAAAAATGGATCTAGTTTTTCTTTGTTTATTAAGTAAGTAGGTACTTGTATCAATCTTCTTTTTGTAATCTAAGTATTTCTCAGTAGTAAGTAATGTAATGAGCAGTAAGTTAACAAACAAGTTTTTACAAGATTTAAGAAAAACACATGATTGTTTTCTCTATACCTATGAATGCTTTAGAATTTACTAACACTGTGGGTTGTATACTTGTACTTGGTAGTTCGATATACTTAACCTGAGTCCATCAAGCTGTAGCCGAGACTTTTTCAAAGGAAATTTATTCCCTCTTTAGAACCGTTTAATAGCTTAGAAAAGTCCATTCTTAGTGCACTACGGTAACTTAACGGTCCTAAGCCACTACTACCACATCATTGTAAATAGATACATAGGTATATTACTTTTCAGTAGTTTAGACTTGCCATTTTAGGTTTTAGTATCACATAAAAGTTGAGTTCACGATTTCTGAAAAATTCGTGCACTGACTGATCTGGTCCCCTTATGTGCGGTTCTTTCCTTAAAAGACCATTTCAGACACTAATCTGCATGTTCTTATATCTGACCAAGATAGTGTATGGACTTTAAAAGAGACTGTGACCTTTGAGTTTCTTTCGGTGTTTCTTCTCAGAGTAGTCAGATAGTGAAACGCCGACGTCACCTTCTAGTTAAAAAATGACATGTAGGTAGAAGTATTTGCATGAACCTAATTACAAAGAAAAAAAACAACCGACTTCTTAAAAAAAAAACTAACAGGTGAAAAATAACTTCAGTTTCGGAAATCGGTGGGTATATAGAAAACAAAACCACCAAAGCCACAGACTTCGGAAACTGAAGTGATTTTTCACCTGTTAGTGTTTTTTTAAGAAGTCGGTAATTTTTTTTGCAAAAATGTTTTTATTTCGCAATTTTTAGTTTCTTATTACGTATAGAAAGTCTTTCAAAACATGAAAGAATGGTTGAAATTGGTTAACAATTGCTGAAGAAGTTCTATCTAAACATTAATCGGTACATCTCTGCCAGGCCCCTTTTGAAATAGAAGGGCGTAATGTTATGTTGTGGAAATACAAAAGCTCAGCATAATTATACATCTGACTATAGTAATCGCGAATAATTTGCTGTTACCTATACGTTGAAGAGTTGTGTTGCCTGTCTTGTTCATCGGTTTTTCTTCACCAAATGATACTTTCTAAATAAAAATGCTTGATTTGTTACTAAAAATGTAAAAATCGGTGCGTGTGTAGGTACCTATATTTTTTGAGGAGTTCCCTCAATTCCTCGAGGATCCCTCATCAGGTATGAGTTTTAATATAAATGGGACCAATCTGCTAGTATACCCTATCAAATAAAAAAAGAATTTTGAAAATCGGTCCATAAATGACGGAGTACTGAGATAACAACAAACCCTAAAAAAAACAACCGAATTGAGAACCTCCTCCTTTTTTTGAAGTCAGTTATAAATAAATATCATTTCATTACATTTCAGTACACTAAACCTCCTCTGTCCGTCCGTACGCTTGTCTGTCATAGGGTTATTAAGTATCCCATGAATAGTTATAGGTAGACAGTTTGAATGTTTAGTAATTGTGTATTTCTATTGCTGCTATAACAACAAATATATGAAAATATGGAGCGGCTTGTGGCGAATTAATAACAACCAGCCCCTTGGAGCATCGGAAACCATGTTAAACCATGTAACACTGGTATTCGGTTGCATCCGGTTAAACTGGAAGCCACCTCCAACACCTCCATTTGAAAAAGGCGAGGTAAATCATGATGATAATATTAAAATATAACAAAATAAATGGCCGAAAAAAATTACACGTTTGGCGTTTCATGCTCAACTACTTATATATCAATCGTTGTATTCCTAATCTTTGAAGATAGCACGGAACCCGATTTGTGACTGGATTCCACTTGCACTTGCCGGTTAAAGACTTCAGTGAAATGTTTACTTTATGGTCACATTTGCATTTCTCTTCTGTGATATAATGTAATATATACTCATACTGTCTGCAAAAACACAATTCTACAATATTATAAGCCTGAAATATTAGCCATATATATCCGCAAAGCAAACGATAGTCATCGTGACAAGTAGGACAAGAAAGAGGCTTTCATGGATCACGGGTTATTAATCTTAATCTTAAAATACCTTCACGAGTTAATTGATATCGGCAAATCGGTAATTAACGTTACAATACGACAGCATCGATAGCATGTGTATTCTGGTTACTGGAATATTGCTGTAAATAATTGATAATGTACTAGAAACTAATCTGACCCTAGCTTTCTTTTTCTGGTAGTTAAACTATACTGAATAGAGTTTTTGCGCTATTTTATAGATGTATTGTTACAAAGAATTTTATTCTGCGGAGTTGCGGTTTTGCATTTCTTTGTAAGAAAAGTATTTTAGTATAGTTCTTGCGTTTGTAGCTTACTAAAACATAAAGGAAGCTGTGTAAATCATGTGTGTTTAGTGTTTGAAGTGAAGCGCTACAGATTTTATGACCTCACTGTGGACTTGATCTCGGCAGCGATCTGATGAATCCGCAAGCTCGCACCTACTTAATTTATTTGGCACTTGAAAAATATTATTCGTTAATTAGGTACCTAATCTTGTAAGTATGGTGGTGTGTTTGTTCACAAAACTTAGAGTGAGCTCATTACGAATAGATATTGCTAATGAATAAGCTATCATTCTCACGCAAAACGGTGCATAACTAATTTCAATTACTCACTTAAAATACGAAGTTTTAGGTCAAATAGAACTGTCAAGTAGGAAGGTTGATAAGATGATGCTTCCAATTTTCTTCTTGTTTGATTAGACCTATTTGCTCTACACTTTCACGAGAGGCGCTACTTTAAAAACGTTGACCTGGTCGGGTGTGTTTGGTTAATTTAGCCTTTACTGGCGTGTGAGACATCGGTCGTGCATGTTACTGCTACAGCACAGACACCGAGCAAAAGCATCTGTTTGCACGATCGGCGAGGAATTAAAAGTGTGCCACAAACATAGCGTGTTTGCAGACGTTCGAGTTTGGTTCCGTGCTCACCGGATCACTGTTGAAGCCCCCATACAAATTACTCGACAATTGCGTGAAAGAAATTCTTAAAAATTATTCTTCCAATCCATTTTGTAACGGTGTGTTTTCACAGGCTATTATCAAGTGTGTTTTAGGTGCGGTTAGATTGTTCTATTGTAAATGTTTAAAGTATTGTTCATTACTGCTTTTCCATAACTTCTAAAGTAAGCATTTTACTTTATTCCACACATTGAGTAAAGACGAATATCAATTAAACTGACACGAGATAAAATAACTATGATTGTTAATTGATTTCACTTTCATTAATATTTCAGATGTGTGAATGGCTGTCGCACGGGGAGTGGTGCGATGTGAAACTCCTGTGTGGCGGGCGCGCATTCAGCGCACATCGCGCCGTGCTCGCCAGTGTTAGCACTTTTCTCAGAGTAAGTAAACACTTCCTATTGTCGTGTTCTTCAAAACTTTTATCAACTTTATACATCATTTTAAAACTACTAATTAGCAACATTTTCTTACAGCGTCTTCTCCTTTCTTGTCCCACAGATGAGTCGCCGACTTTTATCGTTTTACCAGATTTTGACCTCGAAGCTATGTCATCTGTGCTTTATTACATTTATAATGGGGAAGTCATTGTACAAAAAGAAAAAATTGAAATGTTCTTAGACATCGTAAAAGCTATGCAAATATTTGTTGACAGTCAATATTTGCCACTTATGTCGGAAAATATGGAGTATAACAACTTCGACTCAAGTTTTGATTATGAAACAAATTTGTCGAAAAGAAATGCGTTTACTTTAGGATTTGAAGGTAGTAGAGATCAACGATACATAACTATAAAAAAAGGCAAGGAAATCCAGGATGTGTTACAGTATTCAGTTAGCAACTCAGATTGCAAAGATAAGTTGGTACGTAGTCAGAATCCAAGTGGAGAGCGTAAGTCTGGTTTAGGAAATCTGAAATCGCCGTATGGAGACCGACAAAGGAACTCTTTTCTACGTGATTTATTTATCGAGACATATCCTCGAAACGGTAATGTTAACGGTCTGACAGCAGGCGTGCTAGCAATATCAAATGAATGCTATCGTGCTCCATCTGTGCTCTTGACGAATGCAAATGGCAAACATCTCGGTGCCGACGGTTCGCTCTTAGAGCCTCATAAAAAAACGAACGAGCACATCAGTCATTCGCCTACAGTATTTCACCTTCACAAGCAGCAACGATGCACTCGAGATGAACCAGATTACGGTGAAACTAACAAAACATTGTATGACCAATCTTGTCTTAAAGTTTGTTCGGCTAAGAAAAATAATAGGGCACATGCGTTTGGCTCTGATACAAATAATTTGCCGATGAATATATTAATGAACCATGCCCCTTTAACTGTAGATCCTTTACTTCAATTAAGGATACAGAAACAGATTCTGTCAGGATTTTATGTTCCTTCTTTGGACTTTAGTATCGCACCATCAGTGTTCGAGTCTATACAACCGATGCCAGTTCATAGAAATACATCAGTCATTAGTGAAAATGCTAGTGATGAAAGCAGTAAAGAAATAGACGTGACACCATCTGCTAGAGTAACTATTTTAAATCATGTATTAGAGAGTCCTTGGAGCCCTCGGACACCTAACAACTACA
The DNA here is from genome assembly GCA_921972225.1 of Euplexia lucipara. Lineage (NCBI taxonomy): Eukaryota > Metazoa > Arthropoda > Insecta > Lepidoptera > Noctuidae > Euplexia > Euplexia lucipara. The sequence continues at coordinate 12,800,722 of OV179144.1, forward strand.
AACCATTCCGTAGAAAAACGGAAAATCCTTTACAGTCCCCATTGTCCAAGCCAATTGTAAGTATTTATTTATCGTTGTGTTTTATAAAAAATGACTTTCTATCGGTAACTTTTCTGACAATATTTAATTTTGCAGGCTGCTAAGGAAACTAGCATAGTTAACGATAGCAATAATAACATTCCTAAAGCAAATCTATCGCCAAACACGGATGCGATTACAGAAACAATGCCTGCTGAGGACGCAGAAAAATTGGTAATAGTTTCATCGCCACCAAACACTCGGAGAGATGACTTTAAGTGCACTATTTGCAATCAGGTAAATGTATACAGCTTAACTGTTAGCTTTATAGTTATAGGACGAAACGTATTGCATCAGGGTTCAATTGTTCGATTGCAAATAGACCGACCATATGCAGGTGATTAAGGGAAAAATCCAAGTATTCATTTTAGCTGAAATTAGATACAGAACAGAACGATGATGTAACACAACTCGATGGTGGATCTACTCCCATGAATTTTGACAATAGACCGAACAGCACCCAGCGCGTAGCATATCATGTATGAAAATAGGCGTAGCGTATTATAAATGGATGGATTCATTCGCATATTGAGGGTTCTTAACAAACACTTGAAGTAATTTCGATAGCGTTTCCTTAATACCTAGGTTTGCTTTCACCACGCTGAGTGGAAATGTTTTACGCTAAAATGCATTTATATTCATGTAGTCGTTCGCATTCGCGGTTGAAATGCTACGTCCACTAAGCTGTTATTTCTTGGTCTATGGTAAAGTGCCTGAAGTTGGGATGACTGTATAAACAATATATTTACATGTCATGTATTATTTTATCGTCATTTTATGTTATTTGTTGTTATATGTGAAGTCACGTAACAAAATTGTAATGGTTCTTCGTAAGCACATAAATTATTGAAATTCTTTTATACTATAGAATACGGTTTACTTGGCCAAGCCAAAGTTATTGAATATAAGTTACACATACATTAATATTCAAACATATAAGTCGTGTACGTATACTACCTACATATCTTTCACTATGTAACTGTAAAGCGTAAGTTTATTTTATATGTAACGTTAAAATATAAGTAGCAACTAGAACCATATAATAACTCAGGCACTCAAGTTTCAAACTCCTTCACATCTGCAAAGTAAATACCTAGTTATTCCAGCTTAAATAAAGGTAAAAAATAATGTCAAGATACTTTGAATGTTGACGCCCACCACAGCTTCTCTGGTATGCGGTTTAGAAATATTCAATTATGTAGATAGGTATCTATTTTATGAGGGTGGGGGAAGGTTGTCTGCAACCTTTTTAGAGAACTTATTCCTATGATGGTTCTTAAACCTGAATGTTTAAGAAGACATAGGAATAAGTTCTTTGTGGGAAAGACCCTCAAGGTAAACCACTTGAAATCCTTAACAAACCATACATTTTCCTTATTATACAATTCAAGGAAACATTGCTTTCACAATGCTCATAAGATATTATATAACTTATATTACAAAATAAATTTAATTTAATTAATTAATTATTTTATCTTATTATTATTGTTATTTATTATTATTACTGCAATTTGCCACATTGCAAAAGCTTACCGAAACTGTGAATCGAACGGAGGAGTGTAAGATTTGGAACCGCGAAAATTTATATAAAGAGACTGAAAAGGAGAAAATGCAGAAAGCTAAAACACTCGAATTTCGACTACTGCGCGACCACTAGTGGTGACTAATTGTTTTCCAAAATGTATCAATTTCAGGTGTTCACGACTAGCGAGTACCTTGCGGTGCATATGCGCCGGCACTCGACGGCCGCGCGGTACTCCTGCGGCGAATGCGGCAAGACGTTCTCCCAGCTGCGCAACTTCAAGTACCACATGTCCATACACAGAGGGACGAGGGAGTTCGCAGCTACTTGCACCGTGTGCGGCAAGTACTTCAACGACAGAGGATATCTCAGCAGCCACATGAAAATCCATCGGTGAGTCTTTCCTGAAGTGGAAATTATGTATTTATCTAACTACTTTGTACTTTTCTTTCTTTGAAATATTGCAGCAGTTTCTAGATACTTCAAATTCAAATTCAAAATAATTCAAATTCAAAAAAATTCAAATTCAAAATATTTTGTTGTGGATCGTAGGTAGGTACAGTTCTTAAGTTGTTGAAAATATTGATCAGCCATGTCCCGCCCGTAGGGCATACAATAATCACATTCAATCAAAACATTTAAAAAAATAATTACTAGTTGTTATTACTTTCCCTCTAGTACAATAAATAAAAAAAACCAAAAGGGCACAAATTTCAAATTTTATTTCTATACAAAATAAAATGAATTACATATAACATTCAAAACATAAAAAGATAAAGTTCTTGCGAGCTAGTTAAGGCGTTGGCGCCGTGGGCTACAATATTATTCAATTTATTTTTTATGTTGTAATATTTCATAATGTAGCTGTTTGTTGTCCCTATTTGATAAAATAAAAAATAAAATAAAATAAAACTTGATAACTCATCATCACTTGCCTAGCCTTTTCTAACTATGTTGGGGATAGGGAATGCAATCTCGTACGAGATTCCCGCCTAGCGAGATCTCGCGAGACTCAAAACCTAGTCTCGCGAGATCTCGCAAATTACGGGATCTCGCGAGATTGGGAGAATCGCAATTAAAACATATGCAAATGCTTGTTTTAAGAACTAGTAATTGACATGATATGTAATTAAATAGAAACTGCGTTGCTTAGTTATAAAAATAATGTAAGTTTTATTTTAAAAATCAACAGAGTACTTATTATTTTGTCTCTAACTCTAATAACATTTGTTTATGTCTATAATTATTATACCTACCTACTGTAGCTAATCAGTTCAAATTCTTACAATATTGGTAACATAACAATAATTATCTATATTTAGTCTTTTGTAAATTATTACTTTAGTTTCAATAATTAAGAGTAATAGGAACATTACTTATGGTAAATAAATACAACAAAACAAAAACTTAACTTCACAAGTTCTTAAATAAATGTTGTGAGATCGTATTAATCAAATAAAAGAAGTTTAAAGTAGAAGTCAGATGAAGTTATCAAGGTACGGAAAGGCAAGTTAGTTTGTCTGAAAATGGCTTCTCAAAAAATCACATCATGTCGAGAGTATCATCTGACAAACGACTTCTGATTTTGCATGCAAAATCAGAAGTCGTCTGTCAGATGCGCCAGGCGCGGCCGCACGGCCGGCCAGGATTCAGTTCGCGCGCAGCCGCGCTATGAAATACACATCGTCACGCTGCATTTGTCGATCTCGTTATCTCGCGAGATCTCGTACGAAATTTGACGAGATCCAATCTCGTAAAATATGGCCGGGATCTCGCGAGATCGGGATCTCGGCGAGACGAGATTGCATTCCCTAGTTGGGGATGACTTCCAGTCTAACCAGATGCAGCTGATTATCGTTGTTCTACATGGAGCTATCTGACCTCCACAAACCCGTGACTGGGGAGAACGATACCCTTTGGTTACTTTCGTTCTTTTGACTACCCGTCAAAGAAACTCAAAAAGTATTGGTTAATTAGAAAGAAAGAAAGAAAAATGCGTTTATTGGCATCACAACAGAAATACACCTTAAAACTATAAATACAGCGATTATAATGCCATAAGGGCCTCAGCTCAGCATAATGTCAGATGAGAACACAGGGTGTACTATCTGACGCTGATTTTCAGCTGATAAATGATATAAATTAAATAAACTAATTATGATAAACTTTATTTGTTCTGTTTTCAGGAACCGCAAAGAATACAAATGCACACTCTGCCCCAAGTCTTTCAACCAACGCGTTGCATACAACATGCATGTCAGGATTCACACGGGTAAATCTATACATATAATAAGACTGTAAAAAAACTGTGTCTGTACATTGAATATATTTAAAAAATAATAATTGAGGGGGGTTTAGAAACAGTAATAGAGCACGAATCCAAAAAAAAAAGTCTGTCTGTTTGTCTGTTTGTCTGTTTGTATGTTTGTCTGTTTGTCTGTTTGTCTGTTTGTCTGTTTGTCTGTTTGTTTGCACACGCTAATCTTCGGAACTACTGGACGGATTTGAATGATTTTTTTTTTGTTGTATAGATATTAAGTCTGGTCAACACATAGGCTATAAATTATCGTGGAAACTGGAACACCTGATGCAGAACCGCAACAGACCAGCTAAACTATAGGCGATACAAAAATGGTCCCATAGCAAAAATTGTTCCGCGTGATGAGCATTTTCTGCTGAGAGAATAAATTTGAAGATCCGGAACACCTGATGCAGAACCGCAACAGACCAGCTAAACTATAGGCGATACAAAAATGGTCCCATAGCGAAAATTGTTCCGCGTGATGAGCATTTTCTGCTGGGAGAATAAATTTGATGATCCGGAACACCTGATGCAGAACCGCAACAGACCAGCTAAACTATAGACGATACAAAAATGGCCCCATAGCGAAAATTGTTCCACGTGATGAGCATTTTCTGCTGAGAGAATAAATTTGAAGATCCGGAACACCTGATGCAGAACCGCAACAGACCAGCTAAACTATAGGAGATACAAAAATGGTCCCATAGCAAAAATTGTTCCACGTGATGAGCATTTTTTGCTGAGAGAATAAATTTGAAGATCCGGAACACCTGATGCAGAACCGCAACAGACCATCTAAACTATAGGAGATACAAAAATGGTACCATAGCAAAAATTGTTCCACGTTATGAGCATTTTCTGCTGAGAGAATAAATTTGAAGATACGGAACACCTGATGTGGAACTTCAAGAGCCCAGCTACACTATAACATATATTGGAATGACGTCTTAGCAAGAGTTGTTCAGCCTTATGAGCACTCGCTGTTGACGTATAAAAATCGAAGATCTGGAACACCTGTTGTGGAACTCCAAGAGCCCAGCTACACCATAACTCACATAGGAATGACGTCTTAGCAAAAGTTGTTTAGTCTGATAGGCATTTCCTGTTGACTTATAAAAATCGAAGATCAGAAACATTTGATATAGAAATTAAAACTATCACTAATTTCATTGCATAATTATAAAATAACATAAGTAGGAGGTACTACGCGGTGAAGGCGGGAACAGTTCAGGACTGATTTTCGATGACGATGGTATATCGTTGAAAATTAGACTCTACTGGCTTAAACTCCCATTTTTTTATCGTATGCCTTCGCGCTTACAGCCACTTAGATTTTAATTGATCAGGTATCATCACAATAAAACTATAACCATGCCTAGAAAGAGGTCAAATTTTTCCCAATGTTCCAAAGGTGCTAAATGATTAAAGACCATAAGATCCCAACAATCTACCGAAGAGCGTTAGGAGAGACTTGATGCTGTTCGAGAACATGAGGCTGCAACTCGCTCCGTGGAAACTTCTTGGGATCGCGAAGCACGCCTGCATTCTCAGCGTATTTACGCATCTACATCCAGGTCTCTAGAGACCAGTGAAGAATATGTGCGCGACTGACCGCTGATCGTGAACATCATGCACTGTCTCGCGAGTTGGAGACGTTCACGGAAAAAGCATGACGCTTGAGTTTTCAGCGTATATACGCATCGACTCTAGAGATAAGTGGGGGAAGGAGATGCGCGACTGACCGCTGATCGTGAACGTCACGCAACATATTATGATGACCTAAAGTAAAAGAGATATAAAAATGGTGCCATTGCAAAAACTATTCCACGTGAAGAGTGTTTTCTGCTGTGAGACTAAATTTGAAGATCTGGAGCACCTGTAGGGGAACTCCAAAGCCCAGAGACAATATAACATAAACATAATAGAAATGGCGTCTTAGCAAAAGTTGTTAAGTCTAATGGCATTTCCTGTTGACCAACAAAAATAAAAAATCTGGAACATCTTCAATCGTCTCGCGGATCCCATTGATTTCCCGTCCCCGGGCTTATAGAATTCGACATCAGATGTTTCAGATCTTCGATTTTGACGACCCCGATGTCGCTGGCATAAGCAACAGGATCCGCGTACGAAGTCGCGGGCAGAAGCTAGTTTATAATATTTGTTTATTTTTTTTTTTTTTTTTTTTATTTTTTTTTTCGGAAAATTAAATTATTATTTTGTGGAAATTAAAATCCATATCCTTGGTCATTTGCTGCAACTTGTGTATTTGCCACCTATTACAATGATGGGGTTAAAGAGTGCTGACTGGTTAATTTGTATAATATAGTTTACTTTCTATTCCTAAGCGACGTGACAAAAAAGAGAAAAAAAGTGTATAAGTTCGGGGCATGCTTCTAATTTTCTTGGTACTATATACTCGTAACGTTGCTAATGAGCTTGTTGCGCGATTCTTCTTTCAAGCAAAACACTAGGAAGTGGCCTTTGAATTTTATACCGTTAAAATGTGCTGATACACAGCCTAATAAAACATGAATGTTGATGTTGATAAATACTTATCTAAGTAGGTACTTTTGTAAATGTACTAAATACTTGATAAATTAACAAAGTATAAGATGGTCTCACACTACCATTCGAGTGGCTAGGTATTGGTTTATTTATAATAGATACTGATCACTCGAGGCCAGGTAAGGTACATATTAAATTAGTTACGTAGTGCTAAGTTTGCACTTTCTTGGACGTGCACGATTTCTAGATCCCTCAAACAGATCTACAGTTTCTTATTAGGAAGGTTGTCATACGATTCCGATAATAACGTCCTAATGTCGGGAATTATATTTTAAAAGGAGAAACCTATATTTTTGCTATTATAAATAAACAAGTAATAAGTATAAGTAATATATATTACCTAAACATCACATTAATCTTACTCCATAGATAGTTGATATCACTTCTTTTCAAGTATAAATCAAAATATAGGTATCAATCTTAGGAAAAACTTAATGGCACATAGTTAAAGCAAATGAAATTGGAAACAACTTTGGCATTAACCTTTTTTTCGTGTAAAATTGAAATAAAGGAGTTGTTCAAAAACAAAATTCACCCTCAAATACAAGATGACACAAAAGAGTTAGAATCCCAAAAACCGAATCGTAGACTACCACTCAACCGCTTCAACAATATTCGAAGGAAATTTGCTCCTAATTTATATTTCCATTCAACCCCTTTTTTATTGAATTCGACTGGACTACTAAACAAGCGTGGTGATCAATGTCTTCTATGTAGGTATAAGAAGAGGCCTTTGTCCTGCGGTGGGATTGTAACATGCTGGTCCTGCTCCATAGGACAATCATTGGAGTCTTGGAGAATCATTAATCTTATAATGTACCTACGTATTGTTCGCTATTTATTGTTTTATTATTTCACTTTTTTAAAATTAATGTTATTACATTTGTAAATATGTGAGCACAATGTATTTAGCTGTACCAACTTAATCATGTAATTATCAACTCCATTGCTTATTTTTTTATTTTTTTTGCTTAAACCTATCTTAGTATAGTACTTTTTATATTAGGTGCATCGTCCTCACATATAATCATAATAATGTATACAAAGTTTTGTAAAATCTATTTTAAAAGAGTAAGTATGGAGTTTCTTGCCCTTTCTTCTCCATACAAATCTACTTTTTGGAAGGGGCAACTAGAATCATTTTTAAAGTTATTTTTTTTCGACGTTCAAAAGTGCCTTATAGGGGCCTAATTGAAATAAATGGTTTGACTTTGACTTTGACTTTGACAGGCTGGTATATTTATTATGATTTTTGTTTCCATATTTTCAGGTGTAAAGCCTCACGTGTGCGAAGAGTGCGGCAAAGCGTTCTCCCGCAAGATGTTGCTGAAGCAGCATCAGCGTACGCATTCGGGCGAGCGCCCGTACGCGTGCCCGCACTGCGACAAGCGCTTCGCAGACCGCTCCAACATGACGCTACACTTGAGACTACACACAGGTCAGTTAAACAAAGAAGAGAGAGGTGATAATATGTGCTTGACATTATTATTCGTTGGACAAAAGTCGTAGTTGTACCACACCTACCGATTAAGTCCAATCTAGGTACTCCCATTTCACATCAATCGAGACAGCTAATCCACAAACAAAACGATGTGACATGTAAAATATTTCGCAACTTTAAATTATATAATTAAGACTTCTAATATTATAGAGAATATAATAGAAACAGTGACATGACCTTGACGTGCTCGACATTCACGATCAAGACATAAATAATAATAATAATAAACTTAATTGTATATCGTTATCAAGTAACTATATTCTAGGCTAGATTGGAAAGTGCATCACACGGACATTTAAATAGATGGTACTAGTTTGTGACATCTTAATGACGATCGACAATAATTTAAAAAATAAAATATGGCAGAATTAAATTAAAAGTATATGTATAGACAAGACAATTAGAATATAAATAATAACCTTTAAGTAGCTCGTATCCAAGAAGTAAATATGGAACCCATTATCAAAGTCCATTTATTTAAATTCCATCTTTGGCCATTTCTTCCGATGAATTTCCCATCATTTAACTGGTCACCGGCCTAAGTATCAAACACAGATTAAATTATATTTTTTGTGTTACAGGGGTAAAGCCGTTTTCCTGCACGCTGTGCCCTAAATCTTTTACAAAGAAACACCACTTGAAGTCGCACCTGAACTTTCACACTGGTTCGAAGCCGTACTCTTGTCCTCGATGCAAACTCGCCTTCACCCAGTCGTCTAACATGAGGACACATCTCAAGAAGTGTCGAGCAGCTGAACCGGTGGTCAGTGAGATACCACAACACCATGGAGATGCGAACGTACAGTCCTAGTACCATGATGACGTTACAAAGTTGTAAAGATACTGAAACATTACTTGCCTGTATTTTTATTTAATCCTAATTCTAAACTATGATAAAATATGTATCCATACAGTCCGCTTATGTAAATAAATTAAGAAAATTATTTTAGTTTTGTTATTCAATGATGTATAGACAGGACAAATGTTTGTGTGATGAGCACGATCATTTGTTCTGTGTCTGGGTGTAATTTATCTGTAATAAGTATATCAGTTGTTTAGTACCCATATAACACAAGCTCTGCTTAGCTTGGGACTAGATGACGTTGTGTTAATTTATTTATTTATGCATGCTATCCTATATTTATATTTAAGTACCACCTACTACTACTAGGAATGTGATTTATAAAGTCATATGCTTTTGCTAATTTCAAGATAGATTAGGTATTTATGAACAACTCTACATCAAACTCGATTTGTTGTTCAACATTTGTCTAACCTTTCCCCAATTATATTGAGGTCAGCATGAACTAAGTAACATGATATTCCTTGATAAGCTGTTTGTCAGACTTTCGGGGTTCTGACTATTCGTAAAGACACTTATGCAATGCCATCTCTGATGTAAACAGCTAAAAGTTTAAAATTTGACAAGTCGGTAAACCATTGGCTTACTCCGTTCTAAAAACGAAAATTATCGTTTATGTCAATTTAAAATCGCTCGCACTTTAACTGACTATGGAATTTACATCAAATCAGGTGCAAAAATATTGCACCAGAATTTTTGAGACACCAATCGATGGATAATCCCAAAGATGAAGTCGATCCAATACACCTTATACTTTAAATTAAAATAACATTGATCACTTCAAGGTACACGCATCAGTGTGACCCTAGGTTTTCTACTAGAAGTTCCAGTACATATCACATGAGCCAAAATAAATTGTAGACGATTTTCCGGGATCATTTCGATGCGGTTTTTGACCCTGTATTCAAATACACTAGCATTTAGTATCGATAAGGTCCGTAGGTACACCATACACTCTATATGTATGTAGGTAGGTAGATGGTTCATGGTAATACAGTTTCGTAATCTACTTAAACCATTCATCGTCCTTCTGCCCTTATTATAATATATATTGAACTTTGCTGAGTACACCTACTTAACTCCCGCTCCCTTCACTCGGTACCTTTACGGTAAAGCTGACTTTGCGGCCATTAATAGGGAAATAGCGGCTGTTGACTGGATGAACATATTTTGTGACATGTCGCTTAGTGATGCCGTTAACTACTTCTACGCATCTATAATGGATCTGCAAAAGAAGTTTGTTCCAGCTAAATCAGTTACCTTCAGCTCGTACCCTATTTGGTACAGCCCAGCACTTAAACGGTTAATTAAAGAAAAGTCCAAATTTCTCCGTAAATTTAAAACGTATGGCAGACTAGCAGATAAGGCAACCTTTAGTCATTTACGTGAGCGGGTTAATAAGCTTGAAGCGGATTGTTACACTAACTTCTTAGCAGATACTGAAGCCTCCATCGAAAAGAACCCTAAACGCTTTTGGAGCTTTGTGAAGCAGCGTTCGAAATCCAATGCAATGCCCAGTTTCCTTAAGTATGGTGATGTGACGTTCTCATCTCCTGATTCTATTTGTGATGCTTTTTCTTCCCACTTCTATTCTACCTTTCTTGATCCAGTCAACGACGTGACATCTGCTAATCTTCGTCCTCCTCAAACTATTGTAAATTCCTTAATACCCTCGGATATTCACGAAATTGAGATTGACCTCAATGTTATAGTTAAGTTAATTAATCAAATTGATCCTTTTAAATCCGCTGGTCCCGACCACTTATCACCTAAATTTCTTCTTGGTTGCGCTAAAACCATTGCCTTACCAGTATCCCTTTTGTTCAAAAAATCGCTCTCTTCAAGCTCAGTCCCCCAAATCTGGAAATCAGCCTTTATAACTCCAGTGCACAAAAAGGGTCATAAAAATGAAATTATAAATTACAGACCTATTTCCAAATTGTGCATATTAGCTAAAGTTTTTGAAAGGGTTATCTATGATCAAGTTTATGCAGCGCTGAGCCCATAGATATAATAAAGAAGGAGATATGCCCGTTAGTCGAAAATGTATCGGAACCATGTGTCTCCACTTTGCCCCTACCACACGGCAACTACTACACATGCAGTTCAGTAAAAGCAATAGATACGCAGTCGCGCACACACCCGCATTTCTTAAAACAGAACGTACTACACAATCAATTATAAACCTTATGCTGTCAAACACAGCGTGTATTTACCATGCACCATACAACTTACGCACACAAAAACAACGGTCGCTATCACTTCGTCGCATGAAGCAGCGGCCGTACCACGCGATGCATCCGCTCAATGAAGTATCGTTGTGTGATTTTTCCATTGCTCGTCCAGCCACTTAGCGACAAACTTAGGTAGTGGATACGGAGCAATGTATTTATTGCAACAATAGTACAGTCGCTGTGATTTTTTAAAACAAAAATGACATAGTAAAAGCAAGAAATATATTACGTTTTGTTGTTTTGCATGATTAGATAGACAAATATAGTAAAATACGTGTACTTACATGTGATAAGTAATTCCGTGATTTACATAGTTTTGATTTGTGCTTCGGATTTTACAAAAAAACACTGAACAACACGGCATTGCTATAAAATGTCACAATCGCGGTCGAAAGCACACAAGTTCGCGCGACGTGATTATTTTGAGCATGTCGCGGAGACACCGACACGCCCCCATGCCACTTCTCCTATTATTTAGATTTCTATGGCTGAGCCAGTCTTTCAATGCCTCCCAGCACGGCTTTCTTAAGGGTCGTTCAACTGTATCCAACCTTGCTTTGCTCAACGACTTTCTGACGGACAAAATGGACAAAGGGGCTCAGGTGGACGTTGTTTATACGGATTATAGTAAGGCCTTTGACAGAATCGACCACAGCATCTTAAAAACCAAGCTTTTCAATAATGGAATCAGAGGAGATCTACTACGTTGGTTTACCTCATATCTTGAAAATCGATCTCAAGCTGTCGTTATCAGTAACTACATGTCGAGCTGGATTTCAGCTCCTAGTGGCGTCCCTAGCTTCTAAGGCACTGGGTTTTGTCATGAGACTCGCTGGGTGTTTTAAGAAAGCCAAAACCCTTAAGATTCTGTATTGTTCGTTTGTCAGAAGTCATCTTGAATATGCTTCACAAATTTGGAACCCGGCTTATGGCAAATACATAAATCGTATTGAGAGTATCCAAAAACGATTTATTCGCTTTCTATGCTTTAGGCTGCGTATTCCATACCATTCTGATGATTACTTAAGTCTTTGCAAAAAAATTCATTTACAGCCGCTGAAGGATCGTCGTCGTTTAGCTGACTGCACTTTTCTTTTAAAGATTTTAAATAATGAGCTTGACTGTCCTGACCTATTGCAGAAACTGCATTTTAATGTCCCGCAGAGGTCAGTTAGATTTAACCCACCTATCTCCGTTCCTTTTTCCTCAACAAATTACCGGCAAAACTCATACTTGGTGCGAGCGAGTAGAGACTTTAATATTCTCTGTAAAGAGTTCTCATTGGACCCATTTGTCACCAAAACCAACTCAGCTCGCACTCGGCTGAATGCCAATTTCTTTAGAAGTGCGTAGTGTTTTTGATAATCTAACATTTTTTGTATTACTTTTTACTTCATGTTGTAAGTGCCTTAGCCTTAAGTGTATTTAGTGCATTTGTATCCTTATTTCTATTATTTCTGTTATTTATCGTGCTTGTTAGTGATCTTAAGATTTCTGTATACTATTATGTTTTTTTCTCGTGAGAACCTGTAATTGGCTTTGTGTTGCTTATTTAATTGTTAACCATCTGTTACAGCTGTTGGTTCTCCTATCAATAAATAAATAAATAAATAAATTATAAAAAATGTTTAGGGTCGGCGCTGCATATCTTCTTCTTTCATACATCTCTAAGTATTTATAATCTTAATAGTCGCCTCCTTTTTAGCTATATGTTGCACGGATTCCATCCATTATATCATGACAGGCGCCACTTTCGAATTTCCTCTTACCTCATTACTAGTGGTTAGTGGACTTAGTGGCTCTGACTGCTAAGCCGATTTCGGGGGTTCGATTTCTACCCAGGACAAATGTTTATGTGATGAGCACGATCATTTGTTCTGTGTCTGGGTGTTTATCTATAATATGTATGTATTTAGAAGTATATATGTATGTTTATCAGCCGTTTAGAACCCATAACACAAGCTCTGCTTAGTTTGGGACTAGACTAGATGGCGTTGTGTGAAAAGTTGAGGAATATATTTGAGGAATATTATTAATTCTGTCGATTCGTGTAATGGCACACATCCCAACAGCATTATTTATTGACCTAACAAATTTTTATTTATCCCTTTTGTGCCGCAAAGACATTCTAATCTGGGGGCACGGTAGTGCCCCCGCCAAGACGAGCCAAGCGAAGCGCAAGGGCACTACCTACCTTTTCTCGAAGTGTTTCGGCGTTTTTTTAACCCTCATAGAGTTGGTATCCGATGTACCAGATAGTTCATAATCTTAGGATATGATATCAATAATAGACTAATTAAACATACAAAGTCTCAATTGAATAGCTCTAATACTTTAGATTGTACTGATACACTGACACTCTGATGATCATCAAAATGTTTGGCTACTTCTTGAAGTGAAAGCTGAAATTTGGTATGTAATCTAAGTTTAGTATACAACCATCAAAAAAATTAATGAACTTATAACTTTCGCCTCTCATCCCCTAAAATGGGGGGTGGAAGTGTGTTTGAGACTTCAAAATATTAGGGTACTTCCTGAAGTGTTAGTAAACCGAAATTTGGTATGTAAACAAAAACTTACAAAAAGAACTGAAATCCCACCGAAAACATTTCATGTAAAATGTTGGCAAGACGACCACATAAGGTTTGCCCTTTGAAAAAGAGAGAGTTTTTGGTGGGATTTTCCTTTTCTAAACTTGTATACCCAAGAAACCATAGTCCTCGGTAGATAATAAAACTGAAGTCTATCTGTAGCTGTGTCTCGGTTCTCGACATAATGATGTAAAGTCTCACGGACTTTTCTATATCGACGAGATTGATAGAAAATGAAAGTCACGCTCACGATATCTGTTTATAGACTCACTCTTTTATTATGACATCAATGTTTTTATGAATTATGTAGTTTTACTGATATCTGAAATTTCTGTTTCTTTGATGCTTTATTTTTTATTTTTTAACCTCAGCTGTTAGTGTAACCGTAGTCGAAAATTCTCAATTGTAAAAGAGACTATATTGGTTTCTCTAACGAAGGTGCTGTTCATTTTATTAGTAAGTCTAGTGAGACTTACTAAACATGGGAACATGAACGAAACATGTTAAACAGGTGTTTAACATGTTCCCAACTATATTGGTGTAGGTTTTCAGTTTTTTGCGGAAGAATTGTCCGTTCCCGTAAGCCATGGCGCAGTTGTGAGATAGGATGGTTATTTGTAAGTAAGAGTCTGACACCTCCGCCCTCCCAAGGGTGACATCCGTGAAGATTTTCCTGTTCGAGTGAAAAAAAGGCTTTCGGTCCAACCAGATAGGTACTTTGGTATTTAACATCGAGGGGCAGGTTATCAGACTACCGGTAACGTACGTGTACGTATATTACAGCTGAGACCAACAGCTTAATTTTTATGGCATGGTCCACATATGACGTCATGGATAGTCACCCATCTACGAGTCGATCTCAAAAAGCATAGTTTAAACTGGTTCTACAGGGGTACTAAAATATAATAAAACCATGATTAATATTTTTACTCCCGTTTTAATGAATTTGGTGTTGTAAAATAATTATTATCGATCAAGGTGTACAAAATTACAGGCCTTTACAGTATGTAGGTAAGTTTCTGGCGCATTAAGTAGTTTACAATATTACCTATACTCCTTACGAGGTGTATGCGAGTACATTATATTTATTTTATACATAATAGTAGCAAAAGGTATTAAATACATACAGTGATAATATTGCTTACCTTGCAGTACCACAAGTAACGTATTGTACTTACATTATTGAATATGACCGTCAATCTCTCTTAGGTGTCAATTTTATACATTATTGAAATATAGTTACGTTGACGTAGTAGTGACTGATATAATATCATTACATGTAAATAATTTAAAAATATACCATATTATTTTATAATTCATCGGAATTATTTACAGTGTATTTAGTTGCTACTGTCGCTAAGTACCTGTTCGCGTTTTACAAAAAATATGAAAATAGCCACAATCCAGTAAAAGAATAAAATAACATGGTTTATTGTACCGTCGTACTGTTTAGCGTTTTAACATTCTTTAGTTTTGTTTAGTGCGAATTTGTGCGATGTTTACTATTTTATTTCCGTACATCAAATTTGGACTCTGTTTGAGGTCTATATTACTTTTCAGTTGTCAAACAATTTTTTTATAGAGAACAATGTTGGTCTCAAATTATGGGTCAGGAAATTAATTATTGTTAAGTTCTTCGACAGGACTGTGATACGACGTGAAAGATAAACAAATAAAAGTACTAAAATTAAAAATGTAACAAAATACTATAACTATTATAATCTTCAATATAAGGAATGGCGAGAAGTCAACGAGTTTATATATAACAATATCGCAGTTAACGTGCTGTACTCAAGTCACTAAACAATATTTAATTTCCTTATTTAATCATTAAAATAATAACATGTTTACGTACATAATTTCTACAAAAAGTGTAGATGTTGAGATGATTATCGACATGAGATGATTTCGACGTTTGAAAGCGATTTAGTATCTAATAGATTGTAAAATACAAAGTTTATAAAAAAAACTGTCCACCAGTATTTGTGACATAGCTTTTTCCGTGAAAGTCTAAAGATTATATGCCGCGAAATCTTTGATAGGTTTACAACATTAAGAACCCTGTATTTTTACTCTTCTAAGAATATATAAATAGGTACCAACTATTTTTGATGTTTAAAATATAATTGGTGATTATAAACATTACAAGAATGACGCTTGATATTTTATTAATCAGGGATTATATATATGTATGGAATATCTTTTGGATATAGTTTAATCTCCAATATGTAACAAATACTGTACTTATGAAGGTTTTGACATAATAAAATCACCCATTTACAAGGTGTTGTTGTTTAAATGAATTACAATTCTTTTAGCTTTTAAAAGTTTGCTTATAATTAGTAATGTCCTTAAAGTTAAGTATCAATAAAAGTTTATTTTAGAGTTGCCGATAATTGTAAAGGTAAATTAAGAAATGAGAAGAGAGTAATAGAGTGGATTATCATTTTACATCTTTATGTCTTGAAGATAAAAGAATTGCAATTTCAAACTGTCTTAAGAAACGTTAACGTCGAAACCAGCGAACTTTTTGTTTGATTGTGGACACGATATTTTAAGCCACACACTACATACATACACTTCTTAGTACAAATTCTTTGCCCTGTAAACAGTAGAAAATATACAGTTAATAAATCTACTAAGGATTGCGTGTAAAAATCTTATTCGTATGAACAATAGAAATATATAAAACGCTATCGTTTGGTTTTACATCACGTATAAACTGTGAATACATAATTATTACACACCAACATTTACGTTCAAGCCACTTTTACACAAGTTACACATAATGTAAACCATGACTTACTTACGTTTAATATTTGCCAAACATTACATTACATTTAATTATCTCAGCCTTTTCGAATAGGAGAATCATAATTACTTGGGAATATAAAATAGTAACTAGTAGACTCGGTGAATTAACATTACAATGTAGTCCATCGGCGCGCGCGCAGACGGCGCGTGCGATGTGAGCGACCACTACTCTACGATGTGAAGCACCATTTGTTCTAGCGTAGGGATAATGTACACAATTTGACCATTTTAATCTAAATAACATTAGAATTACGTTGTTGCACATATCATGCGCTTACTTTCCGATTATTCATTAGGAACAACAATTTAAAATACTATACGCTCATCTCTTTAATTTTAACTTAAAAATAAAAACGTGCTATTGGCACTTACCGCTAATCAGTTGTTTAATAACGTGTTTCGGACTGATTTGAAATAATTTCACAAAACAGTATTCTCTCGGCACTTTATTGCTGTTCAGATATTCTTTGGTGAAATTTTATTATATACTTGTATGTACGTGCTGATGTTTGACACTACTTACACATAATTGAACAACAAATCAATAAAAGGATCATCTTCAATCACGACAACACTGTTAAGAAAACATTTTTATCTTGAAGTAGTTACATACATCTGTAATCGTGTAAAAAATTAAATAAGTCGATGTCTCAAAATCCTATTTACAATAGAATTCTAATTATACATATAAAATTGAGCATTAGTATAAACAGAGGCTGCTGAAATCTTGGATGTAATATTTAAATCCTTAACTAAATATGATACACTTCCCGAAGGGACTAAAATTACTCAAGTACTTAGTACTTATTAATATCGCATCGCATTTACAAGTAATAATTCTTACAAATGTACAACTTAAAGTTTATATCGTAATCTCATAGCCACTGCAGGGGAGGAAGTCCTCGTCCAAATGTTTTTACGAAATACTTTCGTTTGATCACAAGACTGGAATCACATTATGCGGCGGGGAAACACGCGTCCGGCGAGTGCGTGCTGCGCCAGGAGGGCTCAGGTGCACTCGATGATGAGCGGCTGGCTGGACTCGATGACGGAGGCGCGCGGCTCGGCGGCCGCACTGGCGTAGTGCGGCTCGTGCTCCGGCCGCGCGCGGTACGTGTGCGGCGAGTGCGGCCCGTGCGTCACCAGGTGCGGCGTGGTGGAGTGAGCCAGCAGCTCGCTGTGCGACATCGCCACTCGCGCCCCACCGGCTCCCACCAGCCCTCCCTGTGATGGAGAGTGCACCTCGTATGCCTCGTGCCCCTCTCTTTCGTGGCAGTCTTTGTCGACGGTACCTGCAAAGTGCACGCGAAAATGAAATCGGCCGCGTTCAGCGAGAGCGCAAGTGAAAGTTGCGGTTCACCTACGAAGAGAAAGTGCAGTGCTCAGCAGTTGCTCTCGGGATTGTGGTCGCGTTAATTCTCTTTCATTTGATTTAATATTAGTTTTAATTCAAATTTTGTTTATTATTTTTTTTTTCCAAAATATATCTAAAGTAATAAAATGTGTTCATTAGTGAAAAAGTTAACTTACCGATGCATTCAGTGTTTGCTGCGTTAGTTATCGCTAATACTTCTTCAATGTTGTTTGGCTTACAGCTAGTAGTTTTCCAGTGAGTGCGTAGTCCGGAAGCACTGATGTACTTCTTGTCGCATCCTTGGCAAACGTATGGCCTATCATTCGTATGTAGCCGCTTGTGAAGTTTTAAATGTACAAATTGTGTGAATTTCTGCATACACAAATCGCATGCATAAGGTTTTTGTCCTGAATGCAGCCGTAAATGTGTTTTTAAATTTGATGTTGAGGAAAACCGTTTTTTACAAATATCACATTGGTGCGGTTTCTCTCCGGTATGTACTAAGTGATGTTTCTGTAGATGGGCAAGTTGCGTGAATGATTTACTGCAAACATTGCATTTGAAAGGCCGCTCGCCAGAATGCGTTCTCAAGTGAACCTTCAGATTCGAAAGTTGTCCAAACGTCTTGCAACAAACATTGCACTCGTAGTGCATTTTCCCGTCCTTTTTCTTTAGTGGGTAAGGCAAGCTCCGGTAACCCCGTGAGGATTGCGAGCCAGGACTCATTGGTGCCCCCATGAGTCCACACGAGCCGTCAGGACTGACACTGCCGTGTTGAGGAACCATTTGACTGTTCACATTTGTGTTCTGTATTAAACTTAACTGTGAACAATTTTTGAGCGTAATCACACTAGTCGACGATGGATAGTGGTGGTTACTTTGAACATTCTGTGATCTCTCGTACTGGTGTGATGAAGTCACCGTAGGTGAGTAATTACTGGGTGGAGACCCTAGTTGAGTGATAATTGTAGAGTTTGGAGGAGAGTATAAGTTATATGAGTAGTTGGGGTAGTGACTTTCATATCGCGTCTCGCGGATCTCTCGTATTTCTCTGATTTCCCGGATTTCAGTTGTATGTGGGATCGTGTGTGGTGGTGACGATGAATATATTGAAGCAGCGCTGGGTGTGGGTAGCTGCTGAGGTAATGGCAGTAGCGACGGCAGAGGGGTTAGGTTAGAGCTAGAGTCTGGACTGCAAACATTGCCATACCTCTGACTCTTCTTATATGAATAAGCCATTTCAGTTGGAGATGAAGGCGGTGGTGTTGCGTTTGGTTGACGTCGGTTAGGATCATTATTATTTGTATCGATTCTGTTGCCAGTTAATATTGTTTCCAGTATTCGTGTATCTGGTGGAGAATATCTCATAAAAGCCGGTTGTGGCGGAGGTGAAATTGCACCGTCTTCATAGTATGGTTTATTTAGAGGCACCACTGTATTCTGAGATGATTCCAACACTATAACAGTCGATGTAGCCGGATCACGTCTTGGTGGTGATAAATTGTGTGGCGTACTGGGAATTTCTTCAGCAATTACTAACTCTTTTTCACTTTCACAGTCCATATCTTTGTGATTTTGATACTGATACGCTCTGGGCATTTTTATTTTCACTTTCCTGTATTCATTACGATGCATATCTTGGTCAATCTTTTGGACTATAACAGTCTCTTTGGGTTCATTGGTTTTATTGGAACAGTCAAGAACATAATTTTCTACATCGGAATCACTTGAATCTTCAGGAGGTGTGAATTCATCGTGATAGCCGTTACTATGGTACCCTTCATCTGATCGCACTGATCCATCATTAGGTGTCAGTTGATGTTCATAGTGTGGTCCTACACAATGTGAGAGTATTGGAGATTTATTTCCTAACTTTTCTTGAATATTTTGTGCCATTGGAGATGGCCCACGCATGTCTCTCAAGTTCTGGCACTGGGCAGGTGACCTATTGCTTTGAATCCTTGGATTCTCGAGTTGGTGTATTACTACATGGGATGTGCTCTCTTTGTGTTGATGGATTATTAAAGTAGGGTTATCTCTATGCATTTTTACCGGCGAGGGTGAAGGCATTAAGCTAGTTGGCGATAGAGATCTTTGTTCACTAACAATAGAGTTTTCCATTTTGTTGTGAATGACGTTGGTAGAAATATCTGCCCTGAGCACCACTCTGTCATTTTTGTTGATACATCTTGGGTCCTCACGGACTATGGTTGTTGAATTTTCATGGAAAGGCTTATCAGTTGCCTCTCGTTTTCGCCGTCGGCTTGGGATCTCAGCTTCTAGCAGTTCCTTGGTATTTGTTAATCCAAGGACATATTTCATGTGGTTGAAGGCAATTTCAGGGTGCACTGGTGCAGGTGGCAAGCCATAAGCTTTTTTTATTGTTTCTTCTTTACCTGTAATATAAATATTAACAGTATTAAAATGGTTATCTGACAAACTTGTTATCTGATAAAGTGAAATATGATTAGAAAGTACAAATACTTACAGATAGAGTAAGTTGCTCTCTCAGGATCGATATCATAGCCCAGCCTTGTTGCAAAATCTTTACAATACCACACCATCAACTCTTCGTTTGGCATAATGTCTCTGAAATAATGAAATTGTAAAATTATTAATTTGCACTTGAAAGAAATTGAAAGTGAACATAAGTGTACGTCATGTTGTTGTGAAGTGAAGTTACCTGATCGTGTAGAAGTAAATGTGTTCCTGATGTTGACAAGCCACGAGGTTCATCACGGAGAGCGAGTACGCAGACGCGACGTATCGCATCCAGTTAGCCACACTCGTGTCAGATCCATCCAGGTAATAATAGTCACTGTCCTTGAATATCTGTAATAGATTAACATAAATATTGTAACTCATGCGTTAAGTTAAGTGTAAACATAATTGAGCAGTCTCCTTTTATGATTTGAAATTTTCACAACGCGACTGATTTATATGAATATTCACATGACAGATTGATTCATAGTCTGAATAAACGCCTTGTCAGTAAAAGTAATTACTTGCTGTTTCTAATCATTGGTCAACAATAATACTACTTACGCTCGGAGAAATTTCTCAATTAAATTATAATGCAATCAATTGTTTATTTGCTTGTGTTATGTATGTTTGAAATCAAACTTATATAATTGAGCTAAACACATGTTATTAGTGCACGTGGCACGTGCAGGATATTTACAGTGCGCGTGCAACTGATAGCGACGCGCTTACATTATAGTAGTGTAGTGGGGAGTCAAGGACGAGATGCAATGTCACTCGAGAGGTAATATAGGACGCGGAAGATAACGCGCGTTTCAACAATGATTTATGTTTGAACAATATTAGTGGGTTCATCTAGCGCTGTGAACAGGGATATCAGCAACATGCATTGTGAATATATGTTTATTACATTTCCTACTTACTAGAAAATTTTAATCAAATATTTGTAGGCACTTACTTACTAGCTAGGTTGAGCGTGACAATAAACGAATCACTCTCTCTATCATACGCACTTTTATGACATAAAAGATGATGTTTTAGATTATAATTCTCGTTTAAAGAAAACATATTTGGATCCACCACCACCGTTGGTATCGAATTTAAAGCCCAATCTCACCTTAATATTTCCATAAGTATGATGTCTCACAGTTTCCTGTACCTGGCCCAAAGAGAGAGTTCGGTTAATTGAAGAAGAAAATAATAGTGCATTGTAAACAGATAAATTATAAAATTACGCCAGAGATATTAGTCTAGTAGTTTGCTTAGTTGAGGATAGTCTGAATTGCGGTCTAAAAGGTTGTGCTGTTGAATATACAGATACAAGCCTCAACCAAATTAAAATAATGAAAGCAAAGCGGGTTGCGATTACTGGTTCATATGATTTGAAATTATGGATCTATAGTTACACTTACCCGCCAATAATATCTCCAGGAGACTTTGTCGTTAGGTTTGTTGGGTGTTCGGGTGCCCTCGAAGGGCCCGAAGCGTGTCCCACGTGGTATTACACCTGTACTCCACACACCCTCAGTCTGGAATAATTGTTATATGTTACAATGTCATTCACTCTCTGATCTGCCGGTCGATTAATTAAAAGCCAACCCGTGAAAACTTGAGTAAAGTGAATTGTTAATGCCTAGCATTAGAATGGAATGACAGCTTTATTCGCCTTCACTTCATCTACGTTTTCACGCGGTGATTTTTACAGAAAAGATCAGCTGGTATGATAAATTCAACACGAGTGAACATTTTTGGTCCATAACATGGGGTTTCGCTATAGAATGGTTACGTACCGGTGTATTTGGAGTGGATAATACTGCTGATGGCCGGAGCGCGAGGCTGCGCGGGAGCGTCCTCTCGGCGCGGTTAGGTGTGCCACGCTCGCACAGCACGTCGGGCACGATGTACACTGTGAGCCTCTCGAACTCTTCCTCGCGCATGCGCGTTACATCGTATGCGCCCGCGCTGGACACGCCGCTCACCACATCCGCGCCTCCCGGACTCCCGGTACAGCCCACCACCGTTGTGCTTGGAACTTCCTCGCTTGTAGACTGTTGGGAATATGATTCATATTATTTCCAGTTCAGTAGCACTTACTAAATTACTAAATTAATTCACTTAAAACATTCCACAACCACCAGAAGAAATGTTCGGCCGGCACGTTTTCGGGAGAGTGAAGAATTAGCACTGTTAGTCCGCAAGGCGGTCGGGTTTTCAGACCCCAAAAATATGCAAACAACGAAATGCATTTCCCTCTTTACAGCCGTGTGCATGTCCCGCCGTGTCGTTTAACTTTGAGTGCTATTTTCCTCTAGAAAGAGTTTAGTTTCCTAAGTGAGCGGCGAGAAGCGACGTTCGATAATGGGGCGGCGCCACTACTGACCCAGTTTTGTGATAAGTGCGCACTTTCCACTGCGCACCAACACTTCCCCTTTGCCTATTTATATTTTTAACAAAATCTATGAATACTCAGATTGTAACGAAATCAGTCTCCAGTAAAATTGAATAGAAACTCAATTGTATGAAAAGGTAAAGAAAAATATTTAGGTACTTACCAGTCTCATTTTGATTGATTTCTGTGGGTCCTTTAGATTAGTATTCTCATAATTACTTTCTCCGTATTGAAGTAACTTGTACCTGGAACAAAACATTAATTATTGTTTTTGTTTACACATTACAATCTTATTTGAAATATCTTATAGAAATACATTTTCAATTTGCAAAGATTTATTGTCATTTTTTTTCTATTCAGTATATTTAAATGATTAAGATAAAAAGAAAGAAAGAAAAGAAAGAAAAAAAACAGACACCAACCAAACCAAAAACCAGATAAAACCCAAGATCTAACATAAACATTGAATCTTTACCGTATCTCTATAGTTTGACTCATACAACGATAGTAAACAAAAGGAAATAAGAGTAGAAAATAGGCAACTCCTACGAAAAATAACAACGCTGGACGTCCAGAAAAATGTACCGAACCCATATCTAGGATCAGGATTTTCATTACCTATAGCCTGAAATAACTATACTATAATAACTAGTTTCATACTTTCTATCATAATGTTAATTACATTCGTAAATAGTACATAACATCACACAGGTAACTCAACACACCATTCTAAGTAAAAGGGTTTCTATCATAAGGAACTTACTCCTGGCGTTACAATTTGTCAAAAGTCAAGAATTGGTAAATCAATGTAGGTTTACCAAACAGAAACGACTAAAATAATGGAAACTCCAAGAGAGTTTAAAAACAGTTATTGAATGTAAGGTTAAACCAAAGGCATGATGATTAAAGTGTTTATGAATTACGATGGTAACGGTAAAGCAGATTAGTTTAATTATAGGATATATATCAAAATGATCGTGTTTTGCTCTCTTGACGGTAGATTCATTGAATATTTGCCAAGTTGGCACTACTCACGTGGAATACGGAACAGTGAATTGGTCACGAAATTGAAATTCATTGTGTTTCTAACAATCATGAGGTTTAAAATAAAATTAAAAGTAGGTTTCAGCAAAAACTAAGAATCTAAAGTAGAATCAGATTGTAAGGAGTTGACCAATTGGTACAGTTATAACTAGCAGTTTCCTGTTAAATTAAAATTTATTGATAAAAGAACAAATTATTACGTAATAGCGATATAAGTAAAATATCGTGACGTGGCGAAGTGTTTCAAGTATAGGCGGGTTTGTAAAAGAATGCATTCCCATGTTGGTGCAGTGTGGCAACATTGAAGTTCAACATTTCATTGCATAATTGCGGAAGCGAGGCGGCTTGCGGCCGACGACTCCTCTCGATGAGAACGAAAATTTTGTTTTCCAAACCGGCCCCATTTGACATTCAAATTGTTGCGCAAGCGCCGGCCGAGCACCGTATTGTAAACATTATGCGCTGCATTTGTAATGGTTTTATGTATGAGTTTTGTAACCAATGTAGTGCATCACTGAGTATTTATTGTACTTATGTACCTACATAATTGAATAATATATGATATTTTATTGTGTTATTGGATTTGAAACATTTCCGTACAATTATTTCAGGAAACGATGCATGCCAAAATATATAATCTTAATCACGTCTTCAAACAAATATATCTTTTCTGTGCGAGATGAAAATGAAAGCCAATAATTATGAAATTATTATTTTTCATCACAGTAACTTGATAACTGACTCTTAGTGCAACGTTTTAAACTTAAAGGTTTAAAATGCATTATATTTCACACACAAGGAAATTAACACGTTGTTTGCATACCTGCACTCGTGCGGAAAAGCGTAAATAACAATAAAAAGTGAAAGGGAACATTGACGCACTTCCAGATATTGTAAGTTCGGTACATAATCCTGGATCCTACAGCGTTGCAATTTTTCGTGGGTTCTTCCAGATTACTTAGCTTATTCTGATGTTATTTATTTTGCTTTAAACTCTATTAAATCATTAATTTTACATATAGGAAAAACCCAATAAGATGTTTAATGAATAGGTAAGTTAGGTATTTACTTTTCAAGTAAAAATCTCACTGAATTAGATAGAGATTATGATTTTTGTATGGTTTATTGCTGCTTAAATTAAAAAGAATAAACCAGATTAAACATAAAATGGTAGGTACACAAATTTACATCGGGCAGACACGAACTTATCCAATACATTTCGTAATGGCTGGAAATACCCCTCTTTGGGCCTTGATTCTAATACTCAAAGTTTTTACTCATTATAGGCCCGTTGCACATTAAGCATGAGGGGCGGTATAGAACAGCCCTGCCCCAGACCACTGTTTTACAGAGTAAACACGGACTCTATAAATAAAAAGAAACAAATAAATAAATCCCAATCCAGAATCATGTATAGAGCTCAAGTTATCAGTATTTTGTTCGTTATCCCTCCCACTCTGTATACTACAATACTAGTTAGAGGAGCATTTCAATCACATCCTAATACCATTTTATGCCTAAGACTATTATGAATATATAGACTGGAATAATAAATGGAAAATCATTTATTATAATATCATGTCATTAACTAAGTAACTTATGTCAAAGAACGAATACTAATATTTATATTGTGCCTGGTACGAGTATGTTATACTTACAAGTCCCGTATAATATAAAGTGAGTTTATTGATATATCGGGAACAAAACTAACAAAAGACAGACGACTGAGTTTCGTCGCCACGGGCTATTTCTTCTTCAAAATGCAAAGGTACACTAATATGAATACACGGTTACTATTAATGACAACTTACAATAAATAAGATACTCGTACTGAAATTGTATAAAACTAGCTGATCCAACCACGTCCTGTCCAAATGGAGATTGATATAAAAATGCATCCACTACCACTACTTTCTAGCTACCGTTCTGATTTTGTTTCTTTGAAGGTATCTCATATTTAGATTACTGCGAACTATTTGAAACAAAAGTTAATTGAATCGCTCGGATCGGCGACTTTTACCAACTCACAGCATTTAATTTTATTCACATAAAATCATTTTTTGTCGTTTGTCTTTGCTATCGCCTATTTGTATGTACTATGGCTAATCACTTTCTCCGACATGACCTGTAATCTGAAAATTATCAATGGTAAATAACAAATTGTATAACATATATGTATGAATGCAGTTAATTAATTGTTGCATAAGTGCTGATGTTTACAGAATGCACACTAATGCACAGTAACGTCCGTTGTGGTGGGGGTATCGTGTGAAAAGAGGGGCCTGCACGTGACCGTGAGTGCAGGGTTGCGCAATGCGTCCGCGCAATGTCACACATCCATTGCACGCAACCCCACCCAGCAACATAACACTGATACTCACCTAGGAACAAGATTCGATTTTGTTCTATGTAAACAGTGCAGTAAATATCTCATTTGAATTATTTAAAGCAGTATTATTTAATGAATCCCGTTGTTATTACAATTGATTGAAAGTCGAAGTGAGAAACCTGATTTTCAAGTCTCACTCAAATAAATATAAACAAAAATCTGTTTTTCTATACTTTGTAATGAAATTAACATATTACTTCAAGACAAATGGGAACGATCAGTGTTTACGTATAAAAAACTGCATTTTGAGCAGTAGCGTATCACAATTTTCACATAATTATGTGTTAAACATTAGTAATGGATGAAAAGCCGTGGCGTACTGTGCATAGCTATCGCACAGTAGCGCACGGCTGCGGCGCGCATCGCCGCGCGCGCACCAGGAAGCAACCTTGGGCACGCGCATGATGCGCTCGCTCTTGAACTTGCCCTTTACGCTAGCACGCTACGACCATGCTAGGGTTGCCACCGCTAACTTTTATTATTTCTGTTAAGTAATGGAAATGAGTTGAGTAGATGCACTAGCACTTTTTGATGAGTGATAGTAAAATTGAAGACCATGATAGTTTTAGTCATATTCTTTTAATTGACGTCTGATACTCTTCTCGACTCCTTAAATGATGGGGGATTTTATTAATTAAATTGTTTTTATCTTCTTTACTCAGTAATTATTTATTTAAGTTTAACACTTCATTATTATTATTATTTCTGACATAAATTTCTGGTCTGTTCTAGATCACTGCTTACTGGTAACTTTTATGCTTGAATCAAAATTAGCATAGAATATGGTAGGTACGTTATGTGTATAAGATCAGAAATTTCACGCGTGTTTTGCTAAGGATTTAAGATAAAAAAATATAAAGTATGTACTTTCGATGATGATTCAGGTATTTAATTAGATATAGTTAAAGATATAGATGTAAAATTCAAAATTCTGGTCAAAGATGAAGGAGATACGGTACACTCGACGGCAAATAACACAAGCTAGGGTAATATACGCTGCCGATATCAGTTTGTAATGGCAGAAGCAAAAATTAGATCTATGACCGTCGTTACAGATGCCCGAAAATCTGACAACCAGTTTAACCAAAGAGGTATCGTGTTACCCAGACACTGGGTTGTGGATGTCCAAAAGGCAGTTGCTCCATGTAAAACACTGGTATTCAGCTGCACCCGGTTAAACTGGAAGCCGACCCCAACATAGTTGGGAAAAGACTAGACAGATGATGATGAATGGCAGAAGCAAAAAATGAAGAAACTAAGAATATTTACCCATAAATCTGGATCCTGCGAACATTATGTAAGATCCTGATAGTGACCCTACCGGCCTGCGATGAGCGTGGACGCTGAACGTTCTTATGTTCAGTGAATAATACATACGATGAATCGATTGTTTTGATCTATTCGGACTCTACAAGGTCCCTTTATCTAATTATTATTTCCCGATTGAGTTTGTAACGTCGCGCGTCGATAAGCAAATATACGAGCACTTCATAAACGCGGAAGTTATTCCAATAGTTTGTTTGACTATTTATATTAAACTAGCAGACGTCACGCGGTTTCACCCGCGTAGTTCCCGGTTCCGTGGGAATACAGGGATAAAAAGTAGCCTATGTCACCCGAGGATAGTGTAGCTTCACAACAGTGAAAGAATTTTTCAAATCGGTCCAGTAGTTTCGGAGCCTATTCAATGCAAACAAACAAACAATCAAACCTTTCCTCTTTATAATATTAGTATAGATATGGAACGATAGATATGAATTTATCTGGTTTTCGATTTCTTTGAAAGAAAACGTCTGTATTATAGCAAGCCAACAGCGCAAGGTCGTGTATTGAAAAGTGTCACTAATAAGAGTGATGTTGTAAAATAGCGATGATGACTGCAACACATAATTATGTTACATAGCCATCCGAGAGTGCAGCGGGAACACTAACCTTGCACGCTAATAATACATTTAATACCTACGTAGATATTTCCACTACAAATAGAAGCGGGTACCTATTGGCTAAATAAACCATAATAGATACTCGTGTGTTAGGAATTATATTATGTAAATGGGGAATTTAATGTACAAAAAGGAAGATATTTGCCAATTTTTTTATAGCGAATTAAACCACCTACCTACATTCGATTATTTCCTTATTTAGGCTTTATAATCCTTTAGTTTATAAGCATTCGGAGTAACGCCATAAACCGACCTAAGCACCGTTAATAAGCGAAAGATTCTTCAATACAGAGATTCTTAAAATATCTTTTCACAACTTCCGGCATAACAATCAATCTTAACGTCACCACTAATTATTTTAACTTCACACAAATAACACTATTTACTGTAAATTACGCCAAAAAGGAGAATTTATAGAAACTGAAAAAATATATTTTAATACTTACAATCATTAATATTCATCGTTCATGACATTCTTGAGATACTGTTCATAGTTGGCGCGTTTAATGTTAGTACTACCGCGAATAAACAAAGAGTATTATCGTCTTTGGTGCATAAATAGTGTGATGATGGGGTGCCTATGAGGCTGGCGCAATGTGCAGCGACTTGAGGTACTCGAGCAGAATGCGCAGCGCCAGCAGAGGGACTAGGGGCCGCAGCCGGCGCGCCGCTCTCATGTCGTGGTGCGGCCGGGCCCGCGCGAAGCGCACTTAGCGGCTGGCAAGCGCGGTCGCCGCCTCGTGCTGCCGTGCGAGCCGGCGGAGCGCACCGCGCATTATGCAACGCGGAGGCCGCCTATGCCGACCTGCCTCACGTCTAGCCGGCGAGCGCCGAGCACTAACCCGACTGCCGAGCCGCTATGCCCACCGACCTAGATGCACTTTTACGACGCCGAGAATGCAATCGACACACATATTCGCGTCTCGTTCCGATAAACGCATCGACGACGAAAGCGGCCTGTGACGGAGAATGCGGACGAATTTGACAGCAAATGCAGTGAGTACGTCACGTTCGCGCCTCCTATTCTCTTATTAGAGGAGAGCGGGACGGCACGGCGCATTGCGACCGCGGACTGCATTCAAGTTCATTACTTCCGTAGTGTGGCGACCGCGGCGCGCGCCGTGACCGTGCTCTCGATCCCACGAGCATTGACGATCGCAGCGAGCGGAGCCGCGTGAAATGCTTACTGTATGCCACTAACTACTACTAACTACTAACTAATAATGCTTTAAAGTAGACGTAAGCAGAAAGATCTTGATCATAAAATAAAATCTAAGATGATTAGAAAATAAATGAGACGGTTACTGCTTAAATAAAAGTTTAGGGATCACACAGGGAATAGATCACTGTTATGAGAACTCATCTCAACGTATGCACTAATAAATATTGAATGACACAACAATACAATCTATCAATACGTTAATTCATAATCACAGCTCATAGCGCGCTAATTAATACAAGTTGAAAACAACGTGGCCGCGGGTGTCGTGAGAACGGCAGCGAAAGCCATGCAGGGCGGGCGGCGGCCTGCGCGCCTCCCCGGAACACGCTTTCACTCTCACGGGTCGTCGACACAGCCTGCTCACTCACCCTTACCTTTGATTCTCGATCGCACCCTCAATAAAACGATAATTCAACCACTTTTATGATCGACTAAATTTTTAAGTTTGCAACGAGTTAAAGTGATGTTTTAGAGTTGAAAGCGTTTTGTCGTATTTTCGAGTACAAAGTTCATGGTAAGGGTGCATCTCACTCTCCGGCACCACCACACCGCACCCTGCCACCTACCATTATCCAATATTGATTTCACTATTTACAGCCTGTAATCTATTAACAGCTGCAAACTGCTCGGGCAGGAGCAGGCGGTTGACTGTCGACACAAACCCTGCCTTTTCAATTAGTTTGAATGAATCGCAGCGTACTGTGCATTGTATATTTTTATTCAGCTTAGCTTTGCTTTTCAATGTGAGCATCTCCAAATGCAAGCACATTTATTACCGTTAATGTTCTTCGTGGAGTCTGACGCTTGTAATTTGATTCTATACTGTGCTGTACGTCTACTATTTTATTAGGCCTTTAGATAGTTATGTGTAGGTACTTAGTTATTTAACTACGTTATCAGAGTAAAATAGATGTTTAATTAAAAGTAAATGAGATATAACCGTGGTAAAGTCTTCGTAAATCGTTTTTCCTTCTATTTTGAACGAATATTAAGGCACCCTCTATTACGTGTTTGCAGTGGCACCCTTCCAGCAGCTATATTTAAGCGTATATCTCTACCTACCCTTTTCAACCGCGACCTACGATAACGTCTGGCAATTTCCGATCATTCCGGATCTACCCCAAAGTGTAACTTTTTTCAGGCTGGCTGAAGTCACTTGCTCGCTGCATGTCTGCGTCTGCACGCACTTGTGAAGTCGTCACAACCTCTCTATCGATTTAGAGACAATTCCAGTGTGTAATGGGTGGTGGGATGTGGGAGTACTCGGGGTATTAAGATAAATAGTTTTTATGTTAGTGCGACTTTTTTGTAGGTTTGGTGATAATGTTTTTAATATTACTTATTTTTTAGAAGATTTGGTGGATTTTACTTTTTTAAATTAATCATCATATTATTTCATTTCGGTTATAGAAGATTTGTACAAATCTTCTATAAATTGAAGTTTGTTTTAGCTCTTCTGAAATTTGCTATCATTGTCTATGTATTTAGTACTTTTATATTTTTTTTTGCTTTTGTAATTGTTGTAAGTAGGTGTTTTATTCTTGAATCATTTCATTTTGGAAAATAATATTTATTTGCTAATTTAACTGTTGGGAATTGTTTGATTTAATGGAAAAAAAGTTTCTTTAAAAAACAAAAAAAAAAACAGATTTTTAAAGCATTACAATACCCCACGAGACAAATCGTTCATTTAAAAAACGAAATTATCAGATTATCGGTCAATTAGAGCGTGGAAAGCGAAGCGCATGAAAGAAAATGCAGTTTTCCAGCGTCGGCGGAGGCTTGAGCGGTATCAAAACACTGAATCTTCCGGGGTGAACGGCCGCGGCGCCTCGTCCCACTCCGAGCGGCCCGCCACCCGCGCGAGCGAGACGCCGCGCGCCGCACCCGCCGCGCGCGAATAAATCGCACGCTGCGCTCGTGTGCGCCGGGAAATGCGTTTTCTGTACGAGTATTGGGTACACGGTCGTTGACATCACATCACAAATTTTCTTTGGGCTTGTAATAGAAACTTAAACAGCTTTTTATTACGTAACTTCCTAAAAGGGTTTTGGAGATAAGGAAATGTTTTGATTGCATTGTTAATTGGTTTTCTCGTCAATGTATCTTTTGTAATCAATCAAGCCGTTCTTTAGTTTCAAACTTTTCTCGTTGTGCGGTATTAATCACATTTATTTAGCTCTTACTGATTTAGTGTATTTATGGTGACAAAATAAATTTATGGTATGAGTAAGTACCTACCTACTCTCTGTTAAAATAAACGAACGGCCACAATTGTTTCTAAATCTTATTCTTATAAAACTCAAACAAAGCGTTGTAAAGCATTGTAAATAACATATTAGATTAAAAGTTAATTGTATATTAAAAAAACTATGTAAGCTATATTCTTTGAAGTACATAAGGTTGAACAGTAACGTAAGTATTAAGTTGAAAACAGTAATCAGTATAAATGCAGTTTCACCGTGAAGGGGGCTGAAAAAAAGTACAACAAAATAGTACCAAGAATGTTCATTGATGTTTGTCTAATTGGTAAATTATTCTGTGTTTGTGTATGGCGACCGAGCAGGAGCATAACACGCTTCCTCTAACTATAAGTTATGTGATTAATGACCCCGTACATCCTGAATTGTTCTGTTTGATTGTTCTGGCCAGTTTTAGCGAGATACTGTAAACTTGATAGGTGTTTGTTATTGTTTGTCTCACTGAAATTCTTATAATAGTCCTCTTTTGATGACTTTTAAGAACATCGTGTACCTTAACTTTATCCAGTAAGTTTTTTTATCTATGTATACTACACAGATTAAAAGTGTCGTTCTTGTCGGTTCCGTTACTCCGTAGTTGCGTTAAAAGTTTGGATGGTAAAGCATTTATTGATCCTATTTAGTATAATGTATAGGGCTTGTCTATATCTGTGCAAGTGCTGGTGCCCGCAGTGCAAACTCGATTTCCCCCTTCTTGGGGTAGGCTTCAATACTCATTCATGCGTTTTTCCCGCTCTGGCTGGGAGCGGGTGCATATCGCGCTCC
This sequence comes from Euplexia lucipara, assembly GCA_921972225.1. Lineage (NCBI taxonomy): Eukaryota > Metazoa > Arthropoda > Insecta > Lepidoptera > Noctuidae > Euplexia > Euplexia lucipara. The sequence continues at coordinate 12,833,039 of OV179144.1, forward strand.
CGCTCACCGCGCTTCCGCGTTGGTACCGCTACATACGCGCATGCACTAGACCTAGCCCAATGCAGCGAATTTTGCGTAGGGTCGTTGTCCTCTCGTACATCTCTACTACCATAGCTATATGTTACTGAATGTCCCGATAAGTATGTCTAAATTTCTAATCCCCTGACACCCACTGCTGCCTCCCTTCTCCTTTGAAGTTTTACGATTTGTGAATAATTTTCACTTTTAGCACAAACTGTGCAATTCCCTTTGTCGGCCTGTTTGCGCGATTGTTCAATACAATAATGAAGGTCTCTGAGATGGGAAAGGTTTTTAAGAAACAACGAACCCCGAGTTTTATGGCCAATTACGTCAGTTAAATAATAGGAAGCACTAAAAAGTGCCATTTGCACAAATTGCATTTCTTGCTTTTAGCAAATTGAATGGAGAGTTTTTTAAGAAAACTTGCTGTTAAAAAACACGCAAGTCTAGGAAGGACAAGAAACAGTTTGAAGACAATTATTTGTAATAAATAAAGCTGTGTTTTTTATTTACATAGGTATTTATGATTTGACAAATGGATATTCCAAGGTTGGTAAACCCACAATTATTGTCTGTACCAGTAGACTCCTTAATTACATTATTTTATGGTTTTAACAAATTTTAAAACCAGTTTTAGGAACGGTTACATTCATTTTGTTAATTTTTATTGGGAAGGTGTTTTTATATATTGCGCTTGAGTCGATTATTTGCAACAAAGCGCAGAATGATGGTGAGGTACCTAGATGAATCGGTGCACAGAGGTGTTGAAGTACTAGACTAGAATGTGGATAGGGTCAAAAGCCGCGCAGTATGTCAGCGTTTAGTATTCCGTGAGCCCGAGCTCGGGCCGGCTAACGGGACTGCTCGACCGTCTACTCAGGCCTTTACTTTCATCGATCGAACAAACCGCATCGACGGTTTACTTTCCTTTGTTAGTTTTGGGTTCCGCAGACTACTAAATCTACATACTTAATTTTATGTCATGTAAATCGTTATGTGGATTACATTAACTAAACATTCGTAATAATTTGGATGACTGCTATGTATTTATAAAATCAAATAGGCTCTTAAAACGGGAATTTTAATAGGGCCACGTTATAAAGAGATTATCTATGGTGACTACTTATGAAAAAAAAAACGAAAGGGACGTCAAGTGTATGGTTGAATCGCAGGTAGGCCCCGCATCCGGAAAAAAATAAGACGGGACCGCAGAGCCTTTGTATAGGCAAGTACCGTTAGATCTGTTTGAGACGACTATCAACAGAATATGAAATATGATCATCTATTTATTTATTGTTGGTCCGTGTTCAGTTCACCTGCTGAATTGTTTACTAAAATGTTAGATATGTCCTGTTAGTTCTCAGCTAACAAAGTTTACGGCTACAGTGATTCATAGATTGTGAATCAACACGCATAGAAATATACCGCTAAGCAAAAACAATGTGCTGATCAACAGGACTCGGAATACAGAACTGCATATGTATGCAGTTGTGTTATCCTAGTTTCCTAGAATATTGAGGTTAAATACATAAAGCGGTTGGTGAAGTGTAAGAAAAGTTAGTATTGGTCATAAATAAGTAGGAAATTGATATGGAAAGGAAAATATAAACCCTGCTATGTATTGATGCTTATCTTTTCATTCGAAAAGAGCGAAGTATAGGAATAATTTACTGTCATGGAGGCAGGCGACGGACATGCAATGTATTACTCTTGCATTCTTTAAGATACCTTGTTGATAATAGGAACTCTCTCTATTACAATTTACAATGCTGCAGGCTGTCTACATACATATTTATATAAGTACGTACATACTTCGTATTAACACATGCTTTGATTCATGCAGCACATATTGCAGCCCAGTACCGTTAGGTCGTGACGATAGAAAATAAAAATGGGAGGGTGAAATCAGAGCTCGGCGGGACGCACAGTCGCGTCGCCTGCAGGTTTAATTCCGACGAGGTGTGAAGAAAAACAATCTCTTGATGAAAATATTAACCAAGTTGTTCAGATTCTATACCAAATTGAATGCTTACTTATTGCTTACTGTGGAGCTGTTTGTCATTTAAACATTAGGCATTCTACAGTACCTATTTCAAACAGTTTTGTAAATCCTTTTTTTGGGTTGGAACGATTGAGAATGCGCGTTGGTACAGTGAATTTGAACTACTCTAAATAAATACGTCCTTTGGAATAAAGATCTACAGGGAAAACTATAAAACTGTAAATGTATCCATTTTGTATGTAGAATAAGGATGTAGGATAGTTAGTCAGTGCAGAAATAATGTTGACTCCATCTAACTTAAATTTTCCCATAATCTAAATTGTTGCAGTCCCATAGAACTCGACTATTCTTTGGTTACTGATATAATGTATATATTGTGAATAAGACTCTGGTACCAACGCATGCAGGGCAATGACCTCTTCTTATGTAAAGAAGCTAGAAGTATAGATCACCACGCATGCTCAATAAGGCTCTGACTTGTGTTAAATGCAAGAATGGGAAACTAAAAATTTGTAAGGCTTGATTTGAAATCATCTTTGATACTACGAGTACAATATTGATTACTCGTAGTAATGACACACGATAGATCAACAATGGGGTACTATGTAAGTCTATTTACTGCAAATTATGGTGTGGAACCGTTGCTTGGCTGCCACCGGAAGGCTGCTGGCATACATATTGTAGCTACTCATATGCATGTGGGACACACTGTCATCGATATTTTTATAAACACGTGCTGCTGCACTTCCTGCAACTTTACTTTCATAACTTATGCAGAATAATAAATAGTTTATTACGTTAAACGGGTGGGAACACTTGCATTGCTGCAGAGTTTAAATAAATGCATGGCTCGACTGTTTTGCATGTCCATTTGTACGTTGATGTCTCTTTTTCTCGGTAGTCGGAGTTGTTCGTTTCTATTGGCTTACTTTGGTACTAGGAACGAGTGAATCATCTAGTATTCAGGCTTAGACTTTATCAAAATGTAGAATCGCTAAGTAAGTAATACTGTTTGATTAAATTGTTTAAAGATAGAAGGTTCATTCTGCAACAGTGTATATCTGAGTCACGGTAGACGACATTAACTTGACTGGCCTGTTGGTCTAGTAGTTATTAGCCCTGATTGCTATGCCAGAGGTTGTGGGTTCGATTACCATCCAGGACAAATGCGTGTGCGATAAGCACGATCATTTGTTCTGTGTCTGGGCGTTATTTATCTATATTATGTATGTAAGTATTAAGAAATATATTTAAAGTAGGTATGTTTATCAGTTGATTAGTACCCCTAAAAAAAGCTCTACTGAGATTGGGACTAGATGGCGTTGTATAAAACTTGTAAAATATTACATTATGTTTATACTTCGTATTCAATTCAAAAGTTTGAACTAAAACAGTGCATTGTGTGTGTAATCAGATCCCCCTATGCTTAATATAAACAAACAAATCGCTATTGAAAGTTAAGGTCACATGTTGAAGGGACGAGTCAGTCGAGCGAGAAAAAGGTTATTACTTATTACATAATGGGTGCGTGTGCGCCCGGGGCACGATACGAGGTACCGTTGTCCGAACAGGTTCCACGCATTACAGCGCCCTCCTCCCCCTCCGAGCCGACCTCCCGCGCCCGCGCACTCCCCGCCGGCCACGCGCGTGTGCTGCACTCAAAATTTACTTTCTACCCATCAAGGACCTTCCTGGCTCATCCATGTCAACATTAACTAAATCGAAAAGATGGTGTTGACTCGTTGTCGTTGGTTCGAGTTTTCTGTTTGGTGCTTGTCCTGTTTATCCCGTACCTATTTGTAGAATACACTATTAAGCCCGTATATCCCTTTTTGAAGAAGAGAGTTAGGCTGGCACTGAAATCAGTGTCGTATATTATTATTAAGACTCTTTGAATGAAAACAAATTTGATAATTGCATAAATAAATGAAGATTACATAATAATATATAAGATTTACGGAATCCTTAAAATACAGAATATACGTAATAAAGAGCAGAGCAGCATCATCGGTTTTGAATTATGTGTCATCACGTAGTCGTCAAGATATTTTCTAAAGCATTTCATAGTTTATGTAATTAGGTTGAGCTCCTCCAAATCACACGAAGAAAATATTAATATATACTTCCGTCACGAAATTTCAGTCCAAATCTTAACTGTATATGTTTTTAGATTATTGTCAAATCAAAATTAACTTTATGTTCAGCAGCGTAAACATAAAAATCGCATGAGCGAAAGCGTCAAGAAGTGGGGCTGAGTCGCAAGCGCGCGGTTCAATGACCGAGTTTTCACGGGTTTGACAGCCTTCTGTTATATCATCGGTCGTTGTCATTGTCATTGCCGAAACCGCGGCGGGTGGTGCGCATGCTAATTTGTAACTTTTGCGCTTGCGATTGGGACCACTTTTGCTTGTCATCTTTCTTGTTTAAATTATTATTTTTTCGCTTCCATCTACATAAGTGTGCGTGCTTCATGTAATACGCAAATAGTTATTTATATACATGGCTGCGATTATGTGGTCTTTCATTCAATACATAAAAGCTTAAAATAAAATAAGTTCGATGCATTCTTGTTTCGAAGGTCAAGTGAGATGAACATGATGTAATAATTATAACATAAGTTACAGAATGAGACTGAATGCTTTTATATAAACTACATAAGGTATTGTACGTTATTAAGTAAGCGTAGGATATACGTGGTTGTATGGTGGTTGTATCTATTAGATTATATACTAATTTGTACACAACTAAGTTCGTTCCGGATTTTTTTGATTTTTGTGTTTAGCAATCAAGAATATTTATATAGATGATAGAACTATTTTGTAATTTACTGGTTTCTACTTTTATCTGGTTTTGACTGTAAGCTCGAGTAAAAATAAAATGATATAAATAATCCCGACAACATTTCGGTACAGATGACTTCAGAATTGCAGTCAATAAACAAATAAATCAATCGGCTGCATTACATAAATCGATGCAAGGATTACGTAATATTCGCGTAGGAGGTAGATCACGTCACGTGTGTTGAATGTTCGCCTTGAAGTTGAACCTGACAAGTTCAAGGCTTTGTTTTTGCGCACCCAACAACGACGCAACAACAATACCTGCGCATGTGTGCGTGATAGCCGCGCATGTTATGATTTCTGTAATTGCCGCCCAAAAAAACCTGGAGTCCTCTTGAAAAGTTGCTGCGGCCATTGTGGATTTATTTAACCTTGTGTGATGGAAATGATCGCTATATCCTAGGAATGACAATGGTTTTAGTAAAATTAATTGATTAATTTAGTTTAGTATTAGTAGGTTTGTTTATTTCGCGCCATAACCCATTAATTAGTAAACCAGGAATTAAGGTAAATTATATTGGTTTTTTGGTCTAGGTTACTAAATTTTGCCATGTTAGTATATGAGTAAGTAAATATTTATAATGATATATAAAAATATCGTTTGAACGTCAAATAGCGATATGTTCTCAATTGGAACAATTATGTTGTAATTGCAATTTCGAAAAATTTAATTTTCTTGCTTTTATTAAAATATGAAAGTTAGTTTTATTTCAGGTTTCTGTTAGTATATTAGTGCACAAGGTTATTACAATTAAATACTAATTAGATTAATAAAGCTTTCAAACACTTCATTTATCATTATAATGATTGGTTACTAAGACGCGCGTTGATGTCTTTTGATGGCGCGAAGAAATTCGTAAGTAACATGATTACAAATGATTGCAAAACTTAAGTGTATGTTAATTCTTAACTTATAATTAAATGTGTTCTACTGACCATTAGACTTACAGTCTTGCTGTGATGAAGAATTAGAAGAAAATCCAAATTGTAAAATCCTAATGGGAAATGTTTGTTTATGTTTTCACTAACACTTAAAAATAAATCCACACCTCACATAAAACCGTCACTTAAAAATTAAGAAATCTATAAAAATAAGTCTTATCTTGAGATCTATGTTGCTTTCAGTCTAGTTATAAATGCAAAACGTCACTGAGTATCGTAATATTAGAGGGTCATGTTGGAGCGTACTGCGACGCGGCGTGGCGCACCGACACCTCCGGATAACTGATAAAATATAGCTCGGTTCATGGTCGGAGACGTCCTTCCTGCGCGACTACCCGTGTACAGCGTCCGCCCGCCTCGGTACCTGCGCCCGCGCAACGCTGCTCTTCCGCACTCGCCGCGCGCGCGGGTGAATGAACTGCTGCGCAAGAGTGAGACAGCACACCATGCCGCACCTCCTCCCGCTCACTCCACCACCTCCCGCATACTCCAATGCCATGGTCGAAGCTGACAGTGAATCTTACTCCTGTATCGACAAGATAATCTAGTACAAGTGTCAAATTATTTTTTTGCCTAATTCACACTTCGATTTCGCTGAAACTGAAATCAGTTTAGAGCGCTCGCAAACATGGTCAATTGGTAAGGTGCTAATTAAATTCTATTCTCAGATGACTGCGAGAATTCTGGAAGGCAGTTCTGTAATTTGGTCATCGACTGTCTGTTCTCATTTATTGTTTACTCTATCTGGACAAGTGCAGAAACAAGTAGGACTCGCGATGCAGCTGCCTGAAGTTTCACTCAAGAGTACAACCTGTACCTATTAACCATATCAATTCAATCTGGTTACTCTTCTGTGAAAAATCACAACATTTTCAAAAAGTTAAAATAAAAACCTTCAAACGAACACAGAAGTAAAGTTATACTCTTAGCTTGGAATACGGCAGTATTTCCAACCATGTGAAAGGAACTAAATTTTATGATTCCAATTAAAAAAATCTGTTAAGAAAGTATGTTTTGATTGATAAAGAACTTCACATCTACTCTTTACTTGATCTGGATCTAGCTTCTTGTAAAAAGATATATTACTAGACTCTCACCTTGCAATATGTAATCTCATCAAGAATCTAATATGTGACAAATTGATTTCACGGTATCTTTTGCTTATTATTTATCTGGTTTATTTCTGCTGCTTTAATTTTTCTCTCCTCTAAGGCTTATTTTAGTATTTGACATTGATTGAAGTTTTAGCTAATTGTTTTCACGCGTTTAGATCTCGTCGGACGGACGCTACCTTAAATCAGAAAACAATAATGCAGTTACCACAAAACCAAGCAATATAAATTTTCTGATCTGAATAATACGATTGGAAAGCTTACTCGTAAAAGAATTACCAAGAGGAAAATAAACGAGATGTGGAGAGTGGAATCTAGATTAATAATGTAAAATGGGTTTCTTGTGACGCAGCTACTCGATAACAGTCAAAATTTCCTTTTTGACCGAGGTAGATTAGACAGAGCATTTACTAAGTATAATACACCAGCCAATGTTTATTTTCTCACAGTGTATGCCCAACGGCTGAACTTGAACTGACACCTATTAGTGTCATAAAATTTAATCATATGAAAACATTCAGGCGAAAGGAAACAGGTATACAATCTAGATTTGAGAAGTAAAACACTTATATCCGATACAGGTTTGTTACATAAGCTGATCTAGTGTCAACGACAGGACACACACGATACCTGTGAGGGTGTGCGGTGTGACCGTGTGACAGTCATCTTACGACCATGAGTACTGCCGTGACAAGACATCTGTCAAATGATCACATCACATTCAAATATTCATTCGTTCAGATTCGAAAAACTCTTTGGCATCAGTCGGTAGCTTCCACAGCTTGCTCTTTATCATGTTCATTTTGCAGATTATATTTTAATCAAAATGACGCTAAATGTCGTCAAAATGCACGAGGTTCTTTTTCAAATCCGGGAAAGTATCTGTGTGACTTTTCCAATTCATATGTACACGCCAGCACATCAAGTTACCCCAATGTGTCAAATTTTCCCAATTGAATATGAACCTTATTCTGTTTGTCATAAAGTTGATAAACGATCAAAGAAATTTGACACATTGGGGTAACTTGAGGTGCTGGCGTCTGTACTTTCTAAGAATATCTTAGACATCATTGACATCTGTAAAGGAAAAAATCGCATCGAAGAGGAAAACGGAACTTATAGTTAGTATAATATTGAAATCGCCAATCCACCTTGAACATGCGTGGTGATGAATGCTCGTGTCTTCTCTATATGAGAAGAGGTCTTTGCTCTGCAGTGGGACAGTAACAAGCTGGCATTACTTGTAAAATATTTAAATCTGAAACTAAAAATAGACATGAGGCCAAGAGACACCCATCAAATCATCATCATTACCTGTCTAGCCTTTTCTCAAACACATTGGGGGTCGACTTCAAGTTTAACCAGATGCAGCTGAATACCAGTGTTTTACATGGAGCGACTGCCTGTCAGACCTCCACAACCAAGTTATTGGGGAACACGATACCCTTTGGTTAAACTGATTGTCAGACTTAGATTGATATCAGATATAATTAAATCTAAATAGTTGAAAATTTGTTGATCTTTCCTGCAGGTTCCATATGAAGATCAAAAAAGGTTTTAACAATACTTTGTATCCATTTTTCAATGGTGGAGATGACATTGACGCACATCTGGATATCATTAGTTCAGTACATAATCCTGAACCACGTTGAAATATTTATTTTTGTAATTTATTTCCGAATTTCTTTTAACTTTAGACCGTGTAAAATCTTGATTTTGTATCGTACACAATGCGATCTCTAATGAAAAGTTATACTTATTTACGTTTTAAAGAAAAATCTAATTGAGTTAGACAGAAATAAGGATTTTCTCGTAGTTTTTACAATTTTAAGTAAAAAACCAGAAATAATCATATTTTTTTAAAATATTTTAACGCTTTCGAGGATTATCTGAACTCATAGTGTCACTGTCACGTATGTAAAGAAGTTAAATCGAGAATGAAATCTACTATACTAGAATAGGTAAATTATATTACCTTTTATCTTGTTCATGATGTAGATGTGGTACCCAGATGGGTATATTGCGCTGACAACGGCGAGACTATTCAAAACTTTTGTTATAGAAAATCTTACTTCATGTTATAGTTACCTTTAAATTCACAAACAGACAGACATTTTCGCGTGTGAGACTATAATTATTAGATAAACACTCGGCCGCCACCACCTGTGGCTGATGACATCATACTGCCAAAACTCAGCGCCAAATATGGTACCAAACTCTAAATCCTCACAATTTATTAGTGTAAGAAGATGATGAAATGTAAAGCATAAAAACAAAGGATAAAGCTTATTATTGCTAATGATGCACTTGACCATGAATTTAAATGAACAAGGCATAACAAGCACGTCCCCTTGTTAAATGATTTTATATCCTTGATGAAATGCAGGTAAATATGCATGGACTATGTCAATTAATTAAAAATAAATAGATAGGGTGATCATGAATAAATAATGATGCGTTTGTATAGGGGTAGTAATCTGAGAAGTGCATTTTGACGTTTCTCATTTTTTGTGTCACTCTAACTTTGTACAATTTTATTTTATTTTATAATTATTACAAATTCGAGCGTGCAAAAAAATAATATCCCTCAAAAATCAGTTTTAAACGATCCAAATACACTAGTCGATTACGATCTCTTGATTAGTGTCTTGATATGTTGTATGTCTCAAGAATCGGATTTTATAGCAACTGTGTTTTTCCCCGTCACTTCATAGGTATATTTTGTTTCTGACTGTCAAAGTGCACTTCGTAGATTGCCACAACTTTAGTTCCATAAAACTTTGTCATGTACGCCAGTTCATCAAGCTACCTCAATCTGTCAAATTTTCTCAATTTAACCTTATTCTATTTTTTATAATCAAGTTGCATAACTATCAAAGAAATTTGATACTGATATTAGGATGGTTTGGTTTATATAAATTGTCATATATATATTTATAATAAAGAGGTAATTTAATCATACTTACCTTACCAAATACAAGCACGTTGTTCACATTTATTAGGGAAAGTGAACTTTTATGAGAGACTTTTTTTTTGTAGTTTTTAGCCTTATCCTTACTTATCCCTTTTGATAAATCAGCATCTTAATAAGCAACTATGTTATATAATACTAATACATAAGGCTCTTTACTGCTTCGTTCCTAGGCTGGTGGAAGTAGTCGAGCGGTAAAGAGCAACGATCTCTACGCGGATTCTCTAGTTCACAACAATTTCATACTTCTTTTTGTAATAGCACAAATTTCGGAGAATTATATTTTCAGATTCCGATACAATTTTTTAAGTACGAACATTGTAATTAATTTAAGTAGATTGGCGATTAGACTCATTCTCAATTAGACTGTGTGCTGTATGTGTGTATCATTTGAGTGAGGTTTGAAAATAACTCCTTTAAAGTACAGTGCTACTGAAAATAAGTCATATTTAAGTATTCTTTAAGGTTTAAAGTTTCACGAAATTAATTTTCACCGTCATGCTTTGATCAGTCATAGATCCAAGATAAAGATTGACAGTTCAACTGTCAATCTTTAACCGCTCTATAATTCTGCGCTACAAAGTCAACTGAAAATACTTTAAGCCTGTTCTTCAATACATCTGGAACTGAAATGAAAAGAAATAGAAAAGTTAAAAAATTGTATCTGTTGTTGAAGATTAACAACGGGAAAATTATAGCAATGTATTATAGGTACTTACTTACTTGTAATTTTGGTTTACCACTCTGTATGTGTGTGTCTGCCTGTATGTGTGTATATTATTATTTTTTTGTTTAAAATTAACAACTAATTTCTGAGTCAACACTTGGCAATCATTATTTTCAGTCAATAAATAATGTAGCCGTGCCTATATGACTAATTTGTGTTAATCGTCGACTTCAAGTACTATTACTGCTACTATCTACGTACTATTAGCTATTGTATGTACTTTGAAGGATAAAACACTTACAAGTGGTGAGTTGGTAAAAGCTAGGTCGTTTATTTCCCTTTACTGAGCAAAGCTGTTAGCAGCACCAACCGCCTGGCAGGGCTCCAAGCCACGTGAAGCAGTTACTGCAGTTACTAGGATAAAGATTTAAGTAGTATACGCAACCTGGTTACTGGTACATGGCCAATCTTATATGACCACTATACAATTTTATAAAATAATAGAATATTCTCATAGAAATAACACAATTATTCACCACAGGGGAAAATGGATGGTACGTTTTCGGTGATAGTTTCGATGAATGAGTATTTATAAGTTGAAAGCACTAATTCACCGTAAATTAATTTTTTGAATAAATGTAAGTTCACTCTGATTCCAACAAAGTTTTCTTTGTTTATATCATTACTTGCTTTTCATAAGGGTTAGTAATTTGTGTCACTATTTATTTCATAAGTACCGCTGGTTGTGTCCTGTTGAAATTTAAACGCAGAAATCTTGTTTCTACTTATTACTTTACAACATAAAATATGCTTAAAGTGTGTATATGTGTGTGTTTTCCGAACAGTTCTCGAAATGCATATACATGACCTTTCTTCCATCTCCGTAGACAAATAAATACAGTATCGCACATATGCATCACCCATAAAATGTTACATAATGCCTTCCGCCGCACAACAGTTATCAGGCGCAATCAAAGAAACGACAAAGAGGTAAATGTTTAAATTTATGAAAGGGGATTTTACAGTTACGTAAGGCCCATTACAGAAATTTGGAACATCTGAACAATAAAAAAATCTACATTATATATGCTCAATCGCAGCGTTAATCGCAGGCTTCGATCAAAAGATTTGCTCTACCTGCCGAACCCTTAAGTTTTTTTAAAGGGTGGCCGTTATAATGGCCGAGTCAAAAAAATCTAACGGTTCCCTTTCCACCCAAACACACATTGCAATGACAAAAACACAATGACATAGAAACTTTTATATTTCCTGCGACAAAAATACTTGCAATTTGAGAAATGTACAAAAAAAAGTGTTTCGTATTCATCGTGTTTTACTTAAAAACGGCTTATTTGTTTGTTTCAAGATTTTTTGAAAGTGATTGATTAGTGTCCTTCTTTTTTCATTAGCAAAAAAAATCTGTTATGTTTAGTATTGCTCAAAAGAACCTTTTCGGTTTAGCTTGCGGCCGCTGTTAGGTTTTATTTTGGCGGCTTTTTCCGTAATTAGATTAAATTAAGCTCGGTTTAGGAAAAAGATTAAAAATGGAATTAAATGTTGTAACCCGCATCTTTACTTGTTATTTCTGAAAGAATGAAAAGAAAGAGTTTTATTACGCAGTAGCCGGTTGTAAAAGAAAGGGGTGCGCCCTCGATTCGTGCTTTTGTTTAGCTACTGACCACCCTGAGGGCGGAGAATGTAGTTGTAAATCGTCAGATGACTTTCTCATTGATTTATTGTACTTCGACAGTAGCCGTTTAACACAAAAGTCTTTCCTCGGCTAATGCGACTAATTGTTACAGTTTTTTTCCTGTTGAAATCTGTAAAGAGAAGTCATTCACACAATAGATTTTTGTTTAAAACTTGAATAAAATTAGCATTTCTATTCTTTGTTCTGGACAAGAACTTGATAAACATCTAGGAACGTAATTAAAATTCCGAATCGCATTTAACTTTAACGACCACCGAACTATACGATTCCTTGTGTGTTATGTAAAAACCTGACCAAAGTACCTAACATAGCGTATAATAGACGGTATTAGGAAAAAAAGAAGTGAACGCCCAAACTGGCCAGTTGGAGGCTCCCCTCCACCGGCCGGCAGGACGCGATCAGCGATTTGGGAGCAATGTCCTCGACCTTGAAAATAGATGAACTTATGTAACCGCCGCCGCCCGAGGGCACGAAGCCTCCTCCACCAAATATTCCTTGAGTTTTTGCACGTCCCGCCAAATTATAACAACCAGTGCATTCAAACTTTACAATCCTAATATATAATTAAGTATGGTGCCTTACGTCCAGACTTTTATTTGCACGCGAGGTTTATCGTATCTCTCGTTATTGGAGATGATTTTACCACATTTCTTTTGAGATTACCGAATTTGCACTCTATGGATTTTATTTTTGTATTTACTATAACATTCCCCACTTTGACTAGAAAAAACCTACTTTCAGATCGTTTTTATTACACATACAAAACTTTTAAGTGAATTCACGTTGAATGATTACATCAGAGCTAAAATCCACGTGATTCTACCGCGTGAGACTATAGACTAAACGGAAGCAACTATAATAATTTAGTGATCGTTTGCAATGTTATAGATTTGTCTTCATCGTCCTAGTAATCTTCAAGAAGATAAAAAACTGCATTTTAGTAGGAATAGTTAATGAATTTTGAATTAATATTTATTTTCTTGCTTGAGCTTTATAGTTCCAGGCTCTTGGCATACTATTATATTAATTGACAGGGAATAGTTATATGCAAACTCAATAAACAACGCAATCCTAGCTCTGACATAAAAAGTAAGTTATTTAAAACTTATTATATTTGGCGCTGAAACAGGAAGACACAAGAACTTGAACTTAAAGTAAATGCATGTTTTACATTCAACGTTTCGACATTAATCATTCCTTCGTTTAAGGTTAAATTGTTGTTATTTTAATAACTAAACAAGTTAGCTTACTTGCTGTCTGTACAGACAATAAACAAAAAAAATTTTGAAGTAATGATTTATCTTTTTATTAGAAGCGTCTGAAAAAACTTAGATATGTAACTTTATACTTACGTAAAAAAATATTAGCTTTTCATTTCACATGTAACATTTTTCTGAGCCTATCCGCTAAATAATAAAACTTAATGTTAATTGAATAATCAAAGCAACCAGCAAAAACTGATCGACTGAGCCATAAGGTAGAATAATTTATTTCACTCATGTTTTCAATCAAGTATCTAAACTAAAAAAAATATTTAACTACATGATTTGTGTTTCATAAAAAAGGTTGAATCATAACTCTATTTACTATAACATACTTTTTTGTTTGTTCGTTTGTCGGCTTTTCATGACTAAACAACTGAAGGGATCTTAATGAAATTTTGGCAAAGAGATCATATATCATTTCTAGAGACGGACATAGGCTATCTCTTGTCAAAAAAAAAACAATGTGAAGTAAATTCGTTTTCTTAAACATTTTTCAACTGCAGCGTCATATTCGATGACATGAAAGACGGTGACAAATGACTTCTCAGTCCAGTCAGGTGACAATTTGACATTTGACAAGTCTTAATTAAGCTAAAACTAAGAAGGTAACACACAGAACATAAATCGTCTGGCCTGTTGGTCTAGTAGTTAGTGATCCTGAATGCTATGCCGGAGGTCGTGGGTTCGATTCCCACCCAGGACAAATGTTTGTGTGTTGAGCACGATCATTTGTTCTGTGTCTGGGTGTAATTTATCTATAATATGTATGTATTTAGAAATATATAAGTATGTTTATAAGCTGTTTAGTACCCATAACACAAGCTCTCAAACTTAACTTGGGACTAAAATGGCGTTGTGTGAAAAGTTGTGAAATATTTGTTTATTTTATTTTATTTATTTTTAATAAATAAAATTTTCTTTGGCGGAACGAAATTTGCCGGCAAAATTCTTGTAAATAAGAGAATTGCTCAAGCAGTACCTAAAGCTTTATTTAAAAAGAATATCGTTATTTGGTCTGCAGTTATTAGCTGTAATTATTTCTAATTGTTTTTGTAACCAAGGATAAATAAACAATGGGTGGTACAATAATCCTGTTTATTGTTATTGTTATGTGTGTAGTTGTTGATGTTATTATATTTTTTTACTGTTTACTGGTGTGTGCTAATAAACTACGTTTCGTATCAGTGGTAATGGATATCCTAAATAATGTTATTGGTGGACCGGACTATCCCGCCCAAGGACTCTGGGTGTTGATTATAGGCACATCAAGCGATAGCTAATTATTAGATATTCAATTCAATTGAATATGAACCTTATTCTATAGTTGTAAAGTTGAAAAATTAACAAAGCTATTTGGTAGCTTGATGTGCTGACCTCTGTACATGGAAATAAAGTCCGTAAATAAATGAAGTACCTACTAACAACACTATCACATAAATGGAAGCTGTTACTAATTCATCAGCAATACTAAAAACATATGGACTGTGTAAGTCTGAAAATAAAGATATATTTTTAGAGTATCACACTCAGAATACTTGTCCAAAATAAACTCAAGTAGCTTCTTTATGTTCCTCAAATAATAAAAATACGTGCACTAAAAAACTAGTTTATTCAGTTGAAACGTGTTTTTTGGCGCCATGTAAATGAAGAAAATAATTTATTAAAAAAAAACGACTGCCTCGTTGGTGTATTGGTCAGAATGACTACTGCAAAGCATGAGGTTCTAGCTTCGATAAATGTGGCATTCAGATTTTCAGTAGCAGCCCGGAGTCTGGAGTGATAGCAATAAGCACGCACCCTATTTACATGGGGATTTAAAAAAAAAACCTGGCTTGAAATAACTGGCAAAATGTGTTTCTACACATACCCCTTACACCCTTTGGGTATAAAGGCTAATGTTGATGTGAAGCTATGTAAAGTAGAAAAGAAATAAATAATCGTACAAACTAAGTTAGTTTAGGAACTAACAATAAAAGCGCTGAAAGTGTGTGTCTGTGTCTTGGAAGTTTCAGTTCGTTTCAATAGTTAAACTTAATGTATTTTTACTTTTTCACATAATGCTGCTTTACCAATATTTGATTGGTATTATTATTCATAACGTCATTTAAAAAAAATGTACCTTCAAACACGTTCAACGACTTTTCCTACGATTTAAGCTGTATAAACAGACATATTACTACATATAAAACATACTCATAGCTTATACCTAAAGTAGCGTCAAGTTGCTAGTCAGGGTGATGTCATAACCAAAAGCAAGAATGCACAAAAAAGCCATTGTGTAAAGAGTCGTGAGACTAGCTAGCTCAAGTCCACGAGCGTTGAACTCTTTTGAGTGCCGAACAGAGTCAATGCCTGCTATTAGCCAATTTATATGACGAACTAACGACGTTCGAATTGCTTTTACAAACTCCACAAAGGTAACATCCTACAGTAAATGTGAACGGATATTTTTGACAGCCCACTCGTACTGGCATGAGTGTTCAAAGGGAGCACAAAGAGCTCGGGTTGTTTTCCACACTTGTAGCCAATCTGTTATGTATTGTTCCAAGATAACGTGCATGTAACCCGCATAACTAGAGGTTTTTGACACTGGCGACAAAGACCGTGAAAAATAATGGCATGTTTAAACACAAATAACATTTAAATTAGTATTGATTTTTCAGTGAGCACAGTTGTTACATACACTTATGTACATACGCGTGCTATTGTCTACTGAAAAGCAACCAATTTATTTAAACTCTTTGTTTCTCAACACAGTAACAGTATTTTAATGATAATTTTTAAATTGATTTATGAATTAAATATTGCGTCATTCTACAAATTATTTCTTATTAAACAGCTTGGTCATGACATAACGAGCAATAGTTATCATCATCATACAAAGTGTTTCCAGCCGAGGTTTCAGCTGTTAATTAATCTCTGTCTGGATTTTCGCCCAGTTGATGGCAATAGTAATATTTAATTAATTGGACATGGGACTTAACATGCCTGGGAAAATGTGGGTATTATTTTTTAACGTCTGCCTAGCCTTTCAGAATAAAGGCGGTATTATATGTTTTTAAATTAGTTAATAACGTGAAAGTAACTAGGGCACTTCCTCAATATTCGCCATCATTAGTTCTTTATTGGTTCCAACGAAAATCGAATGAATATAAGAACTTCTGTTGCACTAATCAAATATGAAAAATATAATGTAATTAGCAGAAATATTCTGTCTCCATTGTTCAGTGTGGCCGGCCAAAGATAAAAATGTATAATATGGTTTGAACGTAGCTGAAATATCCGTTGTTGGCATGCTGAAATATGTTATTTATTATCGAATCGAATCGAAAATATGAATCGGCATGATACCTACGTTTAAGTTTATAAACACTGTGGGACCTTTATAACCCCACAATTAGACGAACGTTACCTTTTTTGATATATAAGGACTGTGCATTTTGTTTAAAGTGACTAATAAGTGACTATACTTTACTTTATTTCTAAATAAGCCATGAAACTTTGAGGAGTTTGTTTCGGCTTGGGACAGCTTATGCACAAGCAAGTGTAATTTATCTATAATATGTATGTATTTAGAAATATATAAGTATGTTTAACAGCTGTTTAGTACCCATAACACAAGCTCTCAAGCTTAACTTAAGGGACTAAATGGCGTTGTGTGAAAAGTTGTGGAATATTTATTTATTTTATATAAATAATAATTTTGACAATAAGAGTCCAACACTGCCCAAACTGACTCATCAGTGGGTCAGTGTCTATGAGTATTTCCCACTACTGCGAAATTGAAAAATTAGCTTAGTGAACCTAACTTGAGCGAACTTTACCTGCGTGATGTCAAACCGCCATGTTTATTTTTGTAATAAAAGTTATTTGAGCTTTGAAACATCATTTAATTCGTGATCATAATTCTATGCTCATTTTCAGCTTGGGCGTCCTGATGCTAAGCTTAAAAATAGAACATTCTACTTTGTTAGCGGTGCGGGATTGCATTTGATGATGAAATAAAATTTGTGTTAGAAGTATGTTTTTTCTTTTCTAAGAGCTGATGTTTATTAGAGAGATTTTATTATAAACAGTAATCCACTACACTATACAGTCTAATCAGCTTTATTTGGTCTCCCTCTTCCTCCATACAGTTCACTACTCTTTAAGTTAGATGTGCTTAATTCCTGCTCATCCACATAGTAACAAGAAAGGATTTCTTTGTAGTTTTGTCACTTTTCTCTTCTCTCTTCACTATAATAGTACTTTCGAACGTATACCTGGAACACAAACAACACTACTTACACAAATTAACACACACAACACTACAACTAGTGCGTACTAAAATGTCCATTTGAAAAATCTAGAATTTTCGAAGACACTTTTTTGCAGTCAGTTTTGCGTGTATCTAAATGACTTAACACTTCTTCAATGCTTGTTTGGCCTACATATAGATATGTTAATGGTAAAGTTAACAAGGCTGAACAAAGTAGATTGCAGATTACAGTTTGAAAAATATGACACGGTTTATTAATCTGGAGTCTGGAGTATGATTAGCATTTCGTGCACTGTTATAATGTTTAAAATTGTCAATAAATTTGCACATGTTTTCAAAGTTGAAGTTTCATATAAAGCTGCCGAAAACATATTATTTTTATAAAGAAGTAATCACCGCCCGCCACGCTGTTTAAAACTGAAGCCTCTATTTTGAAATTGTAAACCTTAAAACCTTTGGCGTCGTTTGAAGCCTCAACTTTATAAAAACTCTAAATTTCACGTCAGTTTCACCGACACGACGAACAATCAAGTTCTGCCGGTCCGTTCAGTAAAAGTCACGCCGTGAAAACTTGAATAAAGTGGACTGTCAGTGCTTTGACCAGAGTGACTTGTGATTTGACCAGAATCGCACTCACTGTTTAATATTATATTCTTTTGGCTACTTTTAATTGTTGGTAAATCATTTTAAATTTGTTTCGAAGGTTTTTGAGTTTTTCCATCTGATTTTTCTCGAAGTCGAAGTCCCGAGGGTCCAAAGTCTGAATTTGTGCCCGGTCGCCCCTTTTGTATGGGAGTAGAACAAGACTGGAGTAATGTAGGTAATGGAAATACAGGAATGTTGTTTTGTTATGTCGTAATAAATTGATAACATCATGCTCCTGCCCTTATCCCAATAACTTTTGGGTTGACGCAGCATTTCTTCTTCTGAGTAACAACCTCTGAGGAGCCTCTCGTTAAGAAGCTTGATTGAGAAAGCAGTACTTCTGGACAAAGCTCGCATTTTCAAACGATTCTACTCTCTGGAACCCCGACCACTGTAGTAGTAGCTTGAACCCTGTTCCCGACATGGATTGGCTACTTTTATTTAAGATTATCTGTTTTTTCTTTACTTTTTAGAATCATAAATGATTCTGATGATGTAGTTTAAAAAGAAGAAAGTATTATGTGACTAGTGGCTCAGTGTTGCGCCCGCACGTAGAGCCTCGAGGTCAACGCTTTTCGACTCAAGATTAATGTTTTGATAAGAACTAAGTGGATCAAACAGCGCTACGTAATTGTCTGATTATTATGTTGCTTTTGCAAAATGATATTGTTGAGAATGGTTGCGATAGAAGTTTAAACATCTTTATTTTGTTACAGATTTGATCTCAGGACAAACTGCGCCATAATATTATGAGCTACCTACGCGTTCGAGGCTGCAGGTCTGAGGTAAATTGCTTTTATTTTTCTTTGCTCTTAACACAAGTACATAGTATAAATAATATTACATGTTGTCATGACATTTCGTCTTCCTTCAATTACATAGGTATAGCGTAATATTAGCTACAAGCTTCGGCCTTCGACTTCGTTTACTTGAGATTTACTTCACCATTAAACATATCCTTTAGCATTCAGCGATAATTTAACTTTCCATTAAAAAATATTTTTTAAATCGGATCATAGTTTTAGTGATTACCCCTACATGCCTGCAAACTTACGTTCAAACAGATTTTACCTCTTTGTTATAGTATGTTAGTATAGTGATGTACTCGTATAGATAAATTGATGACTATCCGCTATTATATATTTTTTTAACTAAACGCCATATGTGGGTTTATATAGATTTTTTTCTTAAATAAGAATAACTTTCAATGGAGGTCAACAATATTCAAAGTAAGCATCAGACGAGAATGAAGGCTATTCGCAATACAAAGTAGATCTGATGTCATGATCGTTCTCGGTAATCTGGTCAAACCAAATAGACAATACAGTATTGGACGTACGATTCGCGCATACAATTATGCTCCGACCCCCTTTATGTATTTTTCAATAAAAAATGTGGAGTGTGTCGAATCATCGAGTTCATATAACTATTGTGGGATAAAATATAGAGTAATGATGATAAATACTAGTTTTTGTACTGCTTTTTTAATTTCTTGTAAGAATACTTACTGCGTATAATTATGTATGATTTATACTATATTAATTAAGAACAACATTTTTAATAATTAATTACGATCTAGCCTACAAGACTTATAAGCAATTTAATTCTAACTAAATATGTTACGTGATATAGGTATTATGATAAAAACTAAGAATAGTGTCCATTTGACTTTTATTCAAGTCCGTTACACTTTTTTAGAGTCTGTTATAGTTTATGAAAAAACACTATGTTCATGTGTTATATTATTTAAGTGTAACTATTATTCATTCACTAGGTACACTACAGTAATTTAAATACTTTTGTCTAGTAGCTGGCATAATTAGGTATCTATAACTTAAACGAGCATACCCTACTTTAAAAAAAAATAAGTACAAATGCATAGCATAAGTAGCATTGATTTTGACTTGCATTTTGCAGCCTTCGGGTTCATAGATTCCTTTGAATTTGGAATTAGTATAGTTTCTAAGTGCATCATTGTATTAAAAATGTGTTGAAGACAGCCGCAACGACAGTTGCATTAAAATAATTGCAAGAAAATGTCGGGCGAGGTATTGCCTACTTTTCTATGCGTCGAAGTTGAACGCACGGCGGCGGTGCCGGCGGTGGTGGCGGTGGTGGCGGTGGCAGCGGCGGTGTGCGTTGAGTCAAGGTAAGTGTGCCGACGGCCGGGTATGACCTAGTGCGGCTCCCCCACCCTGCTGCCAGTTCTGCACTCGCGAAAGTTCAACGAACCTCCAGCAGAATTCTTACAGGCATACGCGACGGTTACATTACCGGAAAGCAGTTGCAATCACCTACATGCCCGCAGCATTGGCCGCTCCGCACACTATAGGGTTTGACTCTGTCTTAAGGCCAACAAAATCGCGGCCAAATTTTTCACCAGGCAAAGTTTGATAATGCGGTTTCTGGTTTGTCTGCATAAAGGCTATTAAGTAATTAAATAAACAGCGTTTAAAAATATTTGTATTCGATAATATTTACATAAAAGTTTTAAATTAACATGGTTGGCCATTTATCTACATTTTGGAACAATAACTATTTTTCGAGACATAATAAAAGAAAATACTTATTGAAATCAATATCTGTATGAATCAGTTTCAAATAGTCAACAAAGCTACATTTTCAACAAAAGAACTGAAAAACGTTAACATGTATTCAATTTTCTTTCAGCCGTGCAGTTTATTACTATGAACATTATTTAGCGCTATTTCCTATCGCTACACAATGAGCGTTTAAGATTGACCTTTGCTAAGAGCTAACACTTGGCAAATGGAACAATGCTAGAACAAGTTTCCTTAAGTTAGATAAACCAATGACTCGTGCAGTAAACAGTATGAGTAAGAGTGAAGGAAAGGCTTTAGCAGTAATTCGCAGCAGAAATATGTTAATTTGGCGTCTTATGTCACCGAGTGGCCAGGTTTCGTGAATCATGCGCTCACGCACGACACGTATTATACATACACCGTTATTACTTTCTACGAAGCTGATGAATTTTCCTAATTTCCTGTTTCATTATCGAGTTTTATTGGTAGCAGTTCTCATAGTTATGTCATATTTGAATACTTAATTAAAGATCTAAGTTATTATATGTCACTGAACTAAATCCCAAGCTGATTGACGCAAAAGTTTTCCAAGTTTAAATGACAGAATTTAAAGTGCAATTTTCATAGTATATGAAAATGTAGGAAGAAAAAGTCTTATCTATAAATACAATAGGTATGTGTGTAATTGTAGATTTTTATATGATGTTAGTATGAGGCTTGCAGTGGAGAGTCTCGTGGACGGTCCGGCAGTCCGCGCTGTAACGGCGCGATCGGGGCCGATGAACGCCGCTGGCCTTATTCCGGCAAACTATCGCAAGCGAGAAACGCGACGTGTACTTTCATTGTCACCTCGCTGTACGCACACCACCGCTCAATATTTAAACCAGCCTCTATCAGTCAAGGTTGCACTCATAGAAAAAACATGATAAACTTCCTAATTAACGTCATCTAAAATTTGACGTATCAGCAGTCTAGGCGTAGTGAAGCGATTGCAATATTAAATAACTAGTAGATAAATTTTTCTCACCTACCTGCATAGAGCGGTGGCTTTCTTTATGTTTCTTGGTAAATAATCTGTTGGTAGTTTTGTGTGATTTGCGTCATTGGCAGAGTAAATGGTAGGTACGTATGAATACATTCATGTTATCGAAGAAGGAGATCTATCTGGAGAGGTCAGCTACGGTATACGATTGTACGTTTCGGCGGCGTGCGCGAGGCGGCGGTAACAATGGCGCAACAGTCGCGCGGCTACGTCACTCAGTGTCAAGTGCATCGAGCTCAGATAACGTTTTGACTTCTGATCTTGAATACAATTTTACTGAAAATGTATGAATTTAATCGTACGAATAATATTCTGCATCCTTCCCGGTAAACTTTGAGATGGACTTTCCTGCAAGCACAGTCACAACTGTTGCCTACTATAAATCCACGGACATCAATGTATAAAATACGCACTTGGTCGTGGAGTTGCGGACACCTGCCCGATGACGAAAAACCTCTGTAAAATTCCATACACATTGTGCCCCATGGCAGCATTTATTATGCTTATGCGTATGTCCCATGGCAAAGGCCATTCATCGATTTCGGGTTTACCCATAATACTATACCGATTTTTAGGGTTCCGTAGTCAACTAGGAACCCTTATAGTTTCGCCATGTCTGTCTGTCCGTCCGTCCGTCCGTCCTCGCTTAATCTCTGTGACCGTTAGTACTAGAAAGCTGAAATTTGGTAACAAAGTGTGTATCAATCACGCCACAAAGTGGTAAAATAAAAATTGGAAAATTGTTTTATTAGGGTAGGCCCCTATATGTAAAGTGTGAAGTGTTTTTTTTTTTAATTTTAACCCAAACGTGTGATATATTGTTGGAAAGGTATTTAAAAATGAATAGGGGTTAACTTAAATTATTTTTTGATAATGTCAATAATTTCGGAAATAATCGCTCCAAAAGTATAAAAAACAATATGTGTGTCCCCCTCTAACTTTTGAACCATAAGTTTAGAAAATATAAAAACAATCTGAAAAGTAGAACTTTATAAGGACTTTCTAAAAAAATATTTTGAACTTGGATAGAAACAGTTTTTGTACAAAAAAGACAAAAAGTTGTACAAAATAATTTCTGGACTAAGTTTGTAGTATAATCGTATATGCAAGCATTTTTTTAACTTCGTTTACATATTCTACGGAACTCTACACTGAGCGTGGCCCGACATAATCTTGGCCGGTTTTTTAGTTTATAAAATTGCATATTTCTTGAATTTGTAATGATAATTGAAAGTACATTTAAAAGAAATAAATATTTAACATTACGTCTGTCTCCTTGGTTTAATAGTTGCAAGTTATACTGCAAATTATGAGTACCTGAGTTTCATTGCCAGGTTGGACAGAATTATTGTATATCCATCTGAAAGATTCCAATAAAAGCCTGGAGATTAGATTTGTGCCAGGTCTATAGCAATAGGCTCGCCTCTTATTAAATAGAACTTAAATATAACGGTATATTATACAGGTGTGTTTTATGTACACCTCTACCTAATCCTTCGAGGAATGGAGGCGTGATGTTAAGTTAACGAGTAGATTCACGTTTCAGCTTCAACAGACATCGGGAGGTAGGTATCTATCTTTTTAACTGACACTGTACCTGCTACGAACCAAATATTGTATTTATTTGTGTCTTTGTATAATTTTGCTGACATTGTATTAATTTGCTTAATGTAGTTGTTTCTGCATGTGTTATTTCTCTTTTTAATATGTAATGTTCAACACAATGTAAATTGTTAACGAATAAATAAATGAATGAATGAATATCCAGTAAATGTTACAAATATCTGTTACAGTGCTACAGTCCGCTACCGTATTGGATTTACGCTGATAATGACCTGCTCCACATTAGTTCGTATCGATTTCAGTGTTGATGTTTACATTTTGGTGACGATAATCAGTTTCTATTTTTTCTTTTTCCGTAACCGTCCTTCTAGTGACAGTATCATTCAAATTAGATTTTGGAAAAGGAAATTTTGTTCGTGTTTTCTTTTTTAACCCCTAATCTTTTTGCCTTTCTAAGGTTGAACGATTTGCTTCTGGCCTTTTTCACTGCTAGTATTAATAGTAACATGAAAGCAAACACGTTCCAAAATCAGTTCTTAAGTGTACGCTTTAAATCAATATATGTATAGAAAGAAGATCGGAGAGAATGAAGCCTGATATTTTTACCTTTAAGTTCTTACACTATTTACATGTGGATGAGTGGAGAGGGAGAGAGAGTATAAAGATTGTTGATTGTTTGACTGGCCTGTTGGTCTAGTAGTTAGTGGACCCTGACTGCTATGCGTGGTCGTGGGTTCGATTCCGACCCAGGACAAATGTTTGTGTGATGAGCACGATCATTTGTTCTGTGTCTGGGTGTAATTTATCTATAATATGTCTGTATTTAGAAATATATAAGTATGTTTATCAGCTGTTTAGTACCCATAACACAAGCGCTCAAGCTTAACTTGGGACTAAATTGGCGTTGTGTGAAAAGTTGTGGAATATTTATTTATTTTATTTTATTGTGTGAATAGTGTTTTGAAAGAAAAGGAAGTTAGTGATAGCATGACGGGTGACAAGGTAGAATGGAAGAAAAAAAAGTGTTGCGCCGACTTCAAATAACACGGGACAAGGGCAAGAAGATGATGATGAAGTTCTTACACTATTTGTTTTGACAAGTAATGCTAATTTGACATTTAATAAATCAGTGCGGTTAGCCACTAGTAAAAATAATAATATACTAGCCTGGTACTGTCCCACTGCAGGGCAAGGCCTCTTCTCACATAGAGAAGGCTCAAGCATTAATAAAGAAAAGAAAGAAAGAAAGAAAATTATTAATTTGACATCAGTCATTAAAACACTCACACACACAATAGTTAATTTATAAAAGACGAAATAAGGAAGAATACATAATACGTGCTGTGTGCCTCACGGCTGCTCCAAAAAGGTCCATTGCAGCATTCATGCGAGACAGGTGATGCTGTCTGACGCTGGTCTTCCAATGAACCTTGAGGGAGTACTAAGTGATTGATCACCACGCTTGCTCAAGCTGGATGGGTGATTACAAACTTATGTTCATTCTATAATTCCAGGTTTCCTCACAATGTTTTCCTCGTTGTTTTGCCACTAGTTAAAGCATCTTGTAAAAACTTACATGATACATAATATATATTTACTCGTATTTAGAAGGATCACCGACAAAGGATACACATATCCAATAAATATATGTTATAACTGTAAGTTGACGTGTCACTCTAATTATTTTTCTATTAATTTCAGAGAACTTGGCTAACTTTGTTTCTAGTAAGAAATGCATGACATTTTTCATTTGTATTATCATGTTTTACTGTGTGTGATTCTGATGTTACCAATAAATGTATTTTTCTTTCTTTACATAATAAATTGTGCCAATGCGATATTGATATTTAGGATTACAATAAAGACTATAAAGAATTTAGAATTTTAAAAACGCTAATCAAATAAAAACAGAAAAACAGTTTACTGTTTTTATTCCCATTCAAAATTAACTCATAAAAGTATATTTGAGAACGTTTGCTAAGCTAAGCTATGCCGAAAGTAATGTCTATTATCAAACATTAATGCATTAATATACTTACCTGTGAGTAGCAAGAGTTTTTGCAAAGTAAAAAAAAGAGGTAAAAAAAAGGTACAGAAAATTTCAAACTGTACTGTATAATCCTGGTGTAATGGTCAAAATATTTTAGTACCATATTTACAAAACTGGTACAAAAATACACTTCTTCATGAGTTTTAACTAAATGGTCATTGTTGTATGACAGAACACTTTCTTTAAAGACTTCAGTAATTAACTATACATATTTTTTTTTTAATTTCGTTAGTTTAGTTGAATACTTTTTTGCTTTTTACCCAAATGATTTTCTTTTGGTATTGATCGGCGCATCGCTGAGCTCATTAAGTTCTGAGTTGAGTTATATTTTTAGTGATTACACTCAGAACAAAATTTTATTATGTTTTCCTAGATTAAGAGTTTTCTGCACTAGCATCATGTAAACATTTCAATGGGTAAAATGTATGAAAGTTTTTAAATGGGTAGTAGTAGTAGTTTTGAGTATCAGCGTAAAGATTAAAGATACCGGGCTGGTATCCGCAACTCCACGTCAAAGCGCGTATTTTGCGTATCAGCGTAACCGCGATAGAAGTCAGTTATAGTCTATAGAGTGTAATACATGTTTTAATACGTCTGTTTTATAAAATCCTATGTTCACTCAGTATATACCTTTAAATGTAAAATTGAAGTCTTGATATTTTTTTATTATATTCCTGTACGTCAAGTGTGATTTGAATAGCACGTAATAAAACTCTTCTCGTTATAAATAGTAGTACTTCTAACCCGGGATTATTTAATATTTGCACTCTAGCGTGCATCAAGTGTTGCATTTTCCCCGAAAGTGTGTCACTTTCTCAATATTTTTCAGTTTATCTGAGAATCGAAGAACAACTAAGTGTATCGATTGTGGGAAATGGGTTGTTGAAGTGGGTTGATTATACTGATGATCATATTCTAACAGGCTGTGATATTTTTTTATGCAAGGCTACACTTTGTTGCTAAATGAGCCTAAGAGCGGTGCTAATGCATTTTAACGTTGATGCTGAAGGTGGACTGTTAGTGATAATGTTCGCTACTAACTATTACTCATTGTTGTTACTCGGAGATAGGGATACATTGTTAGAATAAGTGTTGGTACAGTCATGTTTCTTATTCAGAACAAATCTTCTAGCTCTGGATAGTGGCTTAGGATTTTCCTTGATGTTAAAAACAACAATTTGCATTTACCAAATGCGTCAGTTGTTGAGTTTTGTTTAGACAATTTAAGGAAGTTTAGGTTTTGTGTATAAAACTGAGTCAAGAAAGAAAATTGATTTAATTGATTCTGAATATCAACTCGCTGTTTTATCATAAATTCTAACATCATGACTTAACTTCATAGAACAATGATGATTCTGTAGATCTACACTACATGTTATTCTCTTATTATCTGTTTAAAGCTGGCCTTGTTTCTCACAAGTCTATATAAAATTAACACGTTTTTCCATTTCTCTCTAAGTTCGTGCTGGTGAGTGAAAACCGCATGGCCGCGCGGACGTCATTCCACTTTTCCGAGGCGTCGTCGGTGATTTATAAAGCAACCGGTGTTGACTGAGCTCCGTCATTGAAGCGGGTTTCCCTTTTGCTATGTGGTAGTGAGGTAGCACGAGGGGCCGCGGGAGTTCTAATGATGTTGGCTAGTCTAGACGTATCCGCAGAAGCGAGCGACGACGCGCCGCCGATGCATTTCGTCGCTGCAGTGTGCAGTAGGTAAGTGTGTCAATGCACTCTAATCCCCCCCATCCTTCTCTCTGCAATCACTCATGACAAGTTCAACTCGTCTAGTCTCGCCGAGCCCTATGTGGAACAAACTATTACCTCGCAAAAACTCTTGCTACTCACAGGTAAGTATATTAATGCATTAATGTTTGATAATAGACATTACTTTCGGCATAGCTTAGCATATCAAACGTTCTCAAATATACTTTTATGAGTTAATTTTGATTAGGTAAAAATTTTCGAAACAAATAACATATTTTTTTTACTTTAGTTTTGCATGATTTAAATTTCTTATAAGTCATAGAGAGTGTGACACTTTACCTACCTACTTATTTTCTTGTGAACTCTTCGTTATATTCTAGCCAAAGACATTCAATAAGTACTAGTTTACTCCTAAATCTCTTTGATTCTAGCAGTGTCTTGACTTATCGTGAAAATGGAACATGTTAATGTTAATCTATTTGTGTGTGATAAAGTAAGTGATAAATTAATAAATGAAACAAAAATAATTCAGGAGGTTCCTGCTTATTTGCTTGACCCATATGAGCAGTGTGCGGTTTGCTAAATGTCAGAAAACTTTTAAAACGTTCCGAAGAAAGTTGGAAAACTATCTAAAACCAGTTTTCTGCTTTCCTATTTATATATAAGTGGTAACAATAAGAGAAAATGAATGAAGTAAGTGTTGCAAATAAAGTAGTTAAGTGATAGGCGTCAGACATTGGGAGATGCAATAAACGGGTTCGTTAGCCTGTCTCGTTTTCATTAGCGTGCGCCACCGTGCTACCGCGCCACGGCGGTTGGTTACGACTGAAAAACTTTCATGTTACATCGCACACGTCTTTATCAGCCATCCACCAAATGCATACTTGGGATGAGATCAATATTTTAGAAATTCATGGGAAAAACTATTTGTTGTTAACTAATTATTTCCATCGCAGCATTTCAGTTATGTAGCTAAAATCAACTAATGTCTTTAAATTCACCAACCCACTTACTTTTTTAATATGAATTGCTTTAGTTAGTTAGTTGTAATTGGACATAGTAAACTTTTTGCTCAATGCTCGATAAAGTTTCAGAGCAGCATAAAAATTACATTAAATTTTAACAAGGCTTAGTGTTACTTTTGTCTTCACAGTGTGTTATAAATCATGGTGTTGAGGGTTATACGGACAGGTGGGTGCGAGCGCAGTGCGCCGAGTTTCCTATCCGTATCTAGGCGAGTGACAGTAGCGGCTTGCGAAAGTGCACATAATTGGATCGGCGCTTTAGAAAGGGGGTTATGAGTTTGTAAGTGCAACGAACTCGCGTGCATTTCATCGGGAAGATGCAGTTCAGTCAGCGTGCGTGGAAAGCGCGCGCTTCCAGGAATCAACACGTCGTCGCGCGCTCGTCTCGCGCTCTCGCCCCGCGCTCCATAAGGCGAAAAGTGAAAATAATTATACTAAACACCAACACCTCGGCAAGCACATGCTATACGTACCTACTCTTTCCGCAATTTCATAAACGTATATTGCTATCTCGTTTAGAAGATTATCTAAGCACACATGACTTATCAAAATATGTAAGCGTTATCTGTGTCTATGCCAAATAAGTAGAACACATTGTGGAAGTTGTGTAAAAAAACACATCACCTGGCGTACATTGTTGTTCTTCGTCGGTTACTCTAAAAAAACGTCAGCTATTATAATGATTATGCAACTGTTAAACAAACGCGCTATAACGGGGCCAAAGGGTTACGCGACCATATGGCCTGGTGCCGGATACGGGTTAAGTAATCAGAGGCGCTTTTTTGCGTCCTCTCTATTAAACCCCTTTCTTTTGTTAATGCCATAACAGTACAGTTTATACAAAAAGTCGGCGTTTGCGCGTATGGGCGGTATGTTAACTGAATCGGTTAGAATCGATGCCATCCCAGTTTGGTCCGCCGCCGCGCTAATGTCATTTTTTGCTCATCACTACAGATCAACAGATGCTTTTTCGTTAATTATATATTTACTCTTTCAACGAACGGATGTATGTATTTGCATCTCTTAGTTTTGTGTTTTTCCTAAAACAAAACTATAAATTTGCTAGAGATCCAAAGAGTGCTACCTAGTATCTACTAGGTTGTATATGTGTCTAAGGTTATGTTACTAAATTAAAACGTGTCAGAAAAGTAAACCAACATTAAAATTTGTTCGTAGGTGAAGTCAAATTTTAAAGTAAAGACATGCCGAAATCAAATTTCATAAAATGTATTTAATTTATTTGTTCTTATTATGTATTTGATTGCTCCTTGCTAGTAAAGTCTAAATAAGCTTAATAATATGTCTTATCTGAGCGGCCCGAATTAGTTTTGTTATGTTTTTTTTTGTGTTGTCATAGTAATGACTATACCTAGTGACATAGTACCTATTCAAAGTAAAAAAAACTGGCAAAAAGCAAATTGGACACCTCTGAAAACTGATAGTTACCGTATACTGTTTCTGTAATGTTTACTTAAACGTACCTACAACGTCCTTTTGCAATCTCTATTTTAATTTAACTATTCAGCAACAATGAAAATTAAACTAAATTTTATGTGTAAATGTCGCTAAACAATACATCATTTTATTTGACTAATAGGTAGGTACTGTAGGGTGTCAAAAACCCACTTTAAAGATTCTACATCCTATTTGGGTAAAAAATAAATTAAATAATATCAACTAATAAGTACTTTTTTAATTTAAATTACACTTCGAAGCTTTTCGTTAAATGTCATTTGTTTAAGTAAAATCATAGCTAGGAAAAACCACAATGCATGAATTATTTATATTATTAACAATATTTTTTTATATCTTTTTAACCACAAACACTACCTGAGTATCGAACATAAACAAAAAGTGTACGTGGTCCAAAGATAATAAGGTATTTAAACCTCAAATTGGTCACAGACCGAAGGAAAAATGACCGGCCATATATCTTCCTAATCTTTTGTACTTAAGGGTCCGTTGGTTCTGAGAAACAGCTATTACTATAGATCCCGGTCCACAAGAGGAACTGTTACTTTGTAGCGGACACTGCATGACGGCAAAAGTGCATTTTTGTTTGGAAATGCTGTGACGTCAGAGAGAGTACGTCACACGCGGGGCTGGCTCCCGTTACTCGCACAAAGGGCTCGTAAACAAAGGACCTCTAGTTTGACCACAAAGTAGCTGCTCACTGCACATTGTTTTGAGCGTAAAGCTATAAATCAATCGGTAACGGGAAATCTTGTTTGTTTGTTAACATCCATATGTTACAGACTGGTTTGTATTGGTGTTAAATAAGTACGTTCATTATTAACAAGTTATGTCACATTAATTACAAACGATTTGTTAGTTAATTGCATTGAATAAACAATCAAGATTGCGTGAGTGGGTAAGTGTTATATACCTATTCAAGAACAAAGTTATTCCTGTTTTATCCTTAATGAATAGCTTAATGAAACTTGTTTCCATTAAGCTACTAAAGCTTTAAAACGTTAACATTTAACATCATTAACACAAAGAATCAAACCAAAATATCATAATTAAAATGAACCGAAAAAATGTCAGTGAGCCGTCATTAAAAGTGAACGCATGCCGATGGGCTGAGGTTGAAAAAAAGTAAAAAGAAGGTATGAGTCCCGTTAGGGGCCGGTATCCCGCGGCATGCGGCAGTGGATGCACCAATAGATAGGTCGGAGGCTCGAGTTATTACCTGATGGGGAACCATCTATTACGTAATGAAATATACAGTAAGTTCGTCGATGTGTGCTCAGATTTTGCTGATAAAATGCAATACATTGCTGCATTATGTGAGCAAAAATGCATGTGACTGGCTTTTTGTGTTGTTAACGTTGTATTTTGCGTGAAGTAGGTTTCTTTCTAATTTAACGATGCAAAACTCAAAGTCACTTATACCAAATAACCAGATCCTCATAACTATTGTAAAAAACTCCTCTGTGTTTGTTAAATGCATTATATGCAACAAAATAATTTTTAGAACAAATTGAGCCTTTTCTTACCAGTTCCACACCAGAAACATAAACGTTAACATACATACATAAACTAACGCCTTTTTCCCCAAGGGGGTAGGCAGAAACTACAGAGAGCCATCTGCTACGATTCTTTCATTCTTATTTTGCTTCGTTTACACATGTTGTCATCCACACACAGCGGATGCGAGTTCTAAGCACCTGACCTTTCTGAAAAACCTCACCAATAAGGTCTATGTATGTCCTTCTAGGGTGTCTCCTCCCGGCGTTTCCACTTAGATTTGCCTTATAAATAGGCCTTTCGTTCGTCGCCTTTCATTCATCTTTTCTATGTGACCCAACCAAATAAGCATAATTAACAATAACATGTTATCTACAATACAAATCGTGGATGAACCGATTAGTATTGCAGTTGCACATGGCCTTTATCGTATTTAGAATAATACAGTTATCCAACATATTGCAGGCAAGGCCTATGGAAAAGAAGCACAATAACACTGAATGAAATATAAGTAATCAAAGAGGCACAAGAAAATGATATAGTGAGCTCTATAAATCAAATAAATAGGTAGATTATCGACCCTGATCTGAAGTTTCACCAGGCAGCTACTGCTTCCTACAGATTTTATCGTAGCGCAATTCATAATTAAGTTTTGTATTTGCGATATAAAATATTTATGGCTAGGACAACGGTTATTGTGGGTTTTTTTTTTGTTAAATCAGGCTACTTTTGTTTCGATCTAGTCACATTCTTCTACTGGACGATTATCTATCAAAGAAAGGCGTGATTTATGTGAATATTTTCGTTCAATGATAGACTTATCCAGGAATGTCAAAACGCGATGATAAAATCGACACAAGTTGCAAGAAGTAAGCCTCTATCCAGTCTTATAGTGTCGTCATATATAGTATCATGGGTGGATCATGATTTTGTGGGGCCCTAGGCTAACACTACTAAGGGGCCTAAACTTTTAGAAATTTGGTTTTTAATTCAAAACATTGCCTATTGTTTTGAGAGGGAGCTGGGGTCGCTTTTTGTCCACGGGGCCCTGGGCTGCAGCAAAAAAAGCCCTTAGGTAGATCCGTCTCTGGTCGTAATAGGTACATTATAATGTTTTTTTTTAAGATTAAAAACAAGACGGCTCATTCATTCGACAATACATTAAAGACCCTATTACAACTACGTACCTTTTTAATTTAATAAAATTGATGCGATCTCAAAGATATAATAACATAATAAATAAGATATGATATATAATCAAACTGACCCGGCCACACGTAGCTATGACTCAGTAGTTCATTGGGGTCAATAATCGATATAAAGACTATCCTACCTTTTAAGTTTGACCAAATTACACACAGTATTATTTAAAAAAAGGTTAAATAGGATTTTTATTTAAAATAATGAAATGATAGTATATGAACAATAGTTACCCCTCAATATTGCAATACCGGCAAAAAGTGGCCTATATATTATAAGAACCAACTATTATGTATGTGACCAATATTGTATACTTGGTATGCAAATAAAAATTGATTAGCAATAGATTTGCAATAGATTTTATCTTATACGGACGTTAATTTACATGTTTACTGATACAAAGTTACTGTATCATTGGTTTGACAGGTTCATCATATAAGTAGGTGCAACAACAATTAATTGTGTACTTAATGTGTTGACGTACAATAGATTTAATCACACTGATTCACACTCACACAATTTATTTGCGCTGTCGTAATTTTGCCTTAATGATTTGAGTTAACATAAAACTCATAATCAATGTTTCATCTTAATGAAAAAGTATAAAAAGCCTTACAGTTTGAGTTGCACTTAAAGTACCTGCCTAAATGGAATTCTGAAGTATACAACGTTCATTAAATTCCAATTTGAGTAGAGGGACTAAGTGGTTGGATGGCAACGGCCTGTTTATGTGGGATACCACTGACGCGTTTCCTGGACAACCTTCGATTATACTTAAAGAAACTTCGCCGGCGTCGGACTGTAAAAGTCCGAAAGATTATCATGATTTGATCCTGCATGTGTTTTTAATTATATTAATAAGAATAAAGATAGCGCAATTTATGTATTTTCTGTCTGAAACTGATCCGTATAATCCCTCAATATTGTAGAAATTGCAATGCAGCTCAGGCGCATTTATCCATCATCTCATTACTTTAACTAGGAATAATTTGGGCGGTTTTTCAGCTTTTCTGTATTTATACAGGATGGAAGGAACATCGTCGCACATTTTGATCGTATGATTTCTGTACATGATTGGACGTTGAAGTTTTTCGTCGGTTTTTTCCTAACTTACACGTTTTTGTCGGAACCGTAAAAAAACATAATTAATATCTAGCCCTATGAGATTTTTCACTACAATTACTTTGTAGTCGTAGAGTAGTAGAGTAGTATAAGTCACTTCTATAGTTAAAAAAATGCTTTAGTTTGGACTGAAATCATGATTTTATACAGTTCAAAGGAAAAAAGAGGTAAAAAAAAGCCCATGTAAAAATTAAATATTAACGCTGTTATGTCCAGAATCACGTAGACAGCTTATGGTCTCCGGATGTGCTACGATGTCCCTTACACCCTATATAAGTACGAATAAATAAAAAAAACATAGTTCACAAAGATGGCGGACGGGCCACGGCGAAAAACGTCACCATAAAAAAAGAAATGTATTTTCTCTTCACGTTTGATACTAAAGTTCATTACTCGTACCTATTTCATTTTATTATTAGAATTCAAAAATTCTTTAGATTTTTAGTAAATAACACTTAAAACTATGTTAATACATCGTAATTACATATTAAAATGATTAATTATTCATTGACGATACGCATTTTAAATTTTACATAGAAAATCATACCGCTTAATAAAAGAAGCAAAAATCTTTGACGATTCCTTAGCATTGAGCTTGAAGTTTATGTATTTATTCCAAATATAATAGGTCTAATATTTACGCAGCGTGAGGTAACAATTTTTAGGTTACCGGCTCATAGTCTGAATTCTTATAGGTTTAATAAGTTTCGATGCTACTGGCTGACCAAACCAAAGCAAAATGGATCAGCGCAATGCTTTCACCTGCCAGATATTTTCAGCCATTAGCAATTAATAGTGTGCGAAGCAATGTAAAGAAAAGTCATAGACGTAGTATAAATTAATTATTTTTCTAGAAAAGTGGCGCACAATAATTCTCGTGGGCGGCGTGCGCGACGCGCGGCGCTAGCGTCGCTGCGCGGGCGCATTGCTACTAGGAAAGTTGTTTATGACGTCGGAAAGTGTCACGTTGAACCATGGTGAACCGCGACCGGTGTCTTCCGCGGAGCCTGGCCTACTCACCAAATTGTCATTCTATCAATCCGTCACCATGACTTTATCTTCACCATCTGAAGGGTACATTTGCAGAGCTCCAAGACGTGTCGTGCTCTTACCGTTGAACGATATTACCCGTCACATTCACCGTAACTCTTCTTTGTCCTAATGAGATTTGGCAAATGTACTGGCACTGTTTCGTGACTTCGTTTTGAGTTCGTAAAGCTAGTCTTATGCCACTTATTACAGCATCGTCTAGATAACGCTAGAATTTAATTAAGAAGCTTAATAGTCAATGTCCATCAGAATTATAGACTAATGTCACATATGCAATTATGCATGTATTTCTAACTAGGTATTTGCAATAGGTTTACTGATGTTTCTTTTAAATATGTTATATATCTTTTGAAATGTGTTCCTTCTCATGAGCCAGAAAGATTTTTAGCTAAAAATGTTACTGGAGCAACAAATTTTTCTTAATTCATTTATTATCTATCCACCTAGCTTATTTACCGAATTCCGCACAAAATAACAAATCTGTCATTCAAAAATAAATAAAATATACTAATTTAGTCATAATGTTATAAAATTTAAGTGATGACGGCCGTGGGCCGAGATAGTTTAGTTGTAAGTGTTAGTTTGGTCGGACGCGCTGCCGCCGCGGCAGGCGTGACGCGAATCATCGACCTCTCTCGCCATTTATAATGTTCGGTGGCGAAATAGGGGTCATTGACAAGGCCTAGCTCGTACCACCATTATACCATTTGAATCAACAATACTTATTCAACGCTCTATTCCCACTACATCAGTTTTCTTTCTAATGACGAGTAATGGAAACATAATACGCGTTAATGAAATCCTGCTTATGAATTTTTTGCATTACATCCGGCTTCTGCGAAACTGACAAGTATACCATCTATTCATCAGTCATAATTTTGGTATTGTTCTTTACATGAGAAGGGTGTAATTTATATCCTGAATTTCATAAATATTTGGATTTCTTTCTAACACGTAGGTATCTGATTGACGTTGTGTTTGAAATATGAGTTTAGCTGACACGTTGTCGAAGCATTGAATTTTTTGTGTGTGTGTTCATGAACAATGGTTTGTATAGTACCTATAGCTAGTCGTGATCTAAGTTGGCGGAATGGGGGGCTTCGCTCGCAGGGGGTGGGGGGAAGCGGCACGCACACTACGCCAACGAAACGAAAATTTGTGAGGTGAACGAACGCAAGTGGCCGCGCAACCAAACGTCAGGTTGATTCACTTTTCATCTACGCTCACTCTGTTATGGATATTGTAAACTTCTTTATTTTTGATATATAATGAAAACTCACTTTTTACATCTTAGCCGTTTTCATTTGTTTTTTGTTTTGACGCACTGCTGCACTTTCGTCTCTACAGATTTGATGAGTTTACCTGTATTAATAAAGCAAGCCTTGCTATTAGATTTTTTTTGTAGCTTCAGTCGTGACTAAAACATACAAAATGAATATATTCAGTTTCAGTGCTTTCCAGGCTATTCAAAATCTTCAGAAGTAAATAACGTAACAGATAGAAGCAAGAAATGGGTATTTCAAAACAAGGTAATTCTAGTCGAACATTTACCTGCTTTTGGCCGAGACTTATATGCGTAGGTACCTAGTACTGCTATGTGCTGCAGCGGACTGCAAAACTGAGACAATCTGTTATAAGTATCAAATTCAAGTAAAATGCACGGAACCTGAGAATTGTGTATCTTTGTAGGGTCTTTATGAAAAGGTAAAAAGAAGGCGCTTGTTTAGACTTCATCCAGTTATTGTTAATTGCATTGAACAGTTCCTGTAATCTCCACTGGCGCACTGGATGAACATTTTACATTTTGTAATAACGCGCAAAGTATGAGTTTTTACTTTTATCGAGCATGTGAGTGGCGGTCATCGACCCTGCGGTGTCCGCGTTTGGCGGGAATTCACAGTCCGCGAGCGCGCACTTTTCTGACAAGCCACGTGACGAAACCTGATGATGACTTTAATCAGGACTACCTACTTACTGGGTTTTTATTTCTTGTTATTTCAAATGTGTGATTCATTGTTAAAAACAATGACGCAGGAACTTTTACATTTCCCTGTAAAACAAACCATTACTGTTTAACAAATATAAAAGTTTCAATATAAAACTAGATACCTACATAAATTTGCAAATTGTTTTCCAATTAAGCTAATTCACTTTAGATAATCTGTTTGTAACGGTAGATGCATGAAAATAATTAGTATTCACGCATTCATTATATATATATATCTAAATTCGCGTTACTAAAACACCAAAGTAAAGATAGCATAAAACGTACTCATAAAAATATTCTCATAGTGTTAGAAAGGGGCTTAGTAAATAGCAGTTAATGACGAGGTGAAGTCAATGACTGCAGAATCATAGAATGAGCAAGGAAGTGGCGTATATTAATACACTTATTAATTATGAGTGATAGCAACATTTAACTGTTGAGGCAATCAGGCGCACCGCGCGGGCGCAGGGCAGTGTGCTCCGCGCACGTTGATGTCGTTTGTTCTAGCGTTTGCTCCGGCGACTATTGTGCGACTTGCGTCTTTGTTTAGAACCATTTTTCATGTTACTCATAGGTATTTCAACAACAGCTTTACACTATAGCAAGGCCTAAAAAAACATTTTTGCTGTTTGGCGATTCAAAAGATTTTTTATCATTAAAATATGAATAATGGTAATTATCTATTTTTGATCAACATCGATGACTAGTGAGGCTAGGAGTTATTAATTTATCATAATCAAACCCTCAACACGGAAGTAAGCGTACATAATATAGAAACATGGCTGAACTACAGTAAGAGCTTATCAGTAAGCTTGGTGGATATAATACCGTATATAATTACAGTGTTTAGATGGTTGGATACAGCCTCTTGGAGACATTAGAAACATGTTATGGTGTGGGATGAAGCTATAAATAAAACTAATCCACAGGTGACTATGTAAGATTTATAGGTTCATCTATTACGTATATTAATACACTTCACTTGGCAGGATGAGCTACATTTTAAGTAGGCACTAATATAAAGTACAATGACCCTGGTATTCACAAAAAGTCATTACGTTTGTAGGATGTGACCTTTGGGTAGAGATACTTAAGCCTCCTGATGAATTCATCGACCCATCAGAGATCCATCTGGGCACACATTGCCATGGCCGACTTGGAAAACTTTGAACAGACTCCTAACCCAAGTCGACCGCAGCAAAGAAAATCTCCTAACGTGGAGTTTCGCAGATAGCACCGACCTTCAGTCCCTATGCGGTACCTCCACAGACCATGGCCCATCTTTTGTCTTGCGCCGCGTGCCCTATCACCTGCACACGTGAGGATCTTATGATTGCGCCGGTGGATGGTGTTGCGGTAGCCGAATTCTGGGCTAAACATACAATTTAGAAATTTAGTATCTTTGTTTGCCATCAACGCGCTAAGAAGAAGACCACGTATATGGTTTTTGTAAAGCCCCAGGGATTTTTAACGTATGGGCAGTCACCTGACTTTCTATATGTTAAAAAGCTCACAAACTGAAATCTTCATAAAGAAAGAAGCCATCATATTATTATGTCAACCACTTTATTAGCCTACCTTAATAGGTATGTTATTAAAGGAAGGTGAGTAGGAGGCTTAACTGTTAAAAATAATTCCGTTTAACCTTTCAATCGTATCAATTAGACACAAAAGGATGACAATGACAGCGCGGACGCCGGCGTCCGCTTGGGGTTTAATGAATTTATAAGGACGGAATTATTATTATTTTTCATGTTTAATGAACATGGCGCGGACCGATATTATCTTTACTAATATTAATATGCTGAGTTTGTTTGCTTGAACGCGTTAATCTCAGAAACTACTGGGACGTTTTAAAAAAATATTTCAGTGTTGGATAGCCCATTTATCGAGAAAGTTATGCCACGCTAAGACCAATCGGACCGGAGCACACAGTAACTATTACACGCGAATGAAGTCGCGGGAAAAGCTAGGTAATAGATATATTGCTAATTTCTCGTTTAAAATTATTTAAGTGTCGTATTATCATTTCTACTTTTTTCAAAGTCTGTTTTGGCAAGCTGAAGGTACGCAAAATTGAAATGTAATGTGCAATCCATTTTATTTCAACATACGATAAATGAATGTATTTTAACTTATCACAAAGATAATTAAGCTCAACCCTTAATAGTTACTTTTCCTAGACGACTTTCTCCGTGAAAAACAAACGCACCTCAGACTTAAGTAGATTTTATTTTTACTGAAAACTACGAAAGTTACAGTGTTGGTTGGGTTACGGGGACGGTTTTGGTAAGATAGCTAGAACATTGCAGTTTGAACTTTAATCTGTTTAGTTCGGGGCTACTGACAACTTTCTTCGACATAATAAAGTGATTAGCAAATGCATCTTGACGTTAGATAGTTTTTATTTTAATTGATAGCTTGTGTCGTTGTGGTGGTGTGCGCCGGCGCAGCAAAAAGCTGAGTTTCCGCATTGCGCGCGCAGATCGCCGCCCGCGCTGTGGCAGCCTGCAGGGAACATTTCCGCGCCCGTTGTCGAGCCGCCTGCAACACGAGAGGAGGGAAACCTCAACATTTTTTGTTACCAACAAGCAAAGCATACTTTTCTATTATTATGATGAAAGAAACAGATGAAATTATTTTACTGATTTTGCTCCATTGGTGTTAATAAATTTACGGCGTTCTAATGCGAGGGTTAATAAATAAATAAATGTAATTTAAAAATTTACAATCGCATAATTTTATATCAAAATGTTGTTAGCTATTTTCATGCAGCACGAATACATGATAAGTAATGCGCTGAAACGGCGACGGAATAGCGGTATTTAAGTGTTTTGAAAAAGTCATTTTTCAAAACTTGTTTGCAAACCGCAGGAACGTTTTAGTTCTCAGAAGACCTATAAATAGCGTTCGATTTTACGACATGTGTGGTTGACGGTGAATAACAATAAAGTGCATTGCGTGGTGGCGCAGGTTGACGACGCCTGTTGCCATCGGCGGCTAGCGGTTCGCAAGGTTTAGGTTCACTCGGGTTCATTGCCATAGTTTTGTAACCCTTCTTGTGTAACTCGCTCTCGGCCCTTCTCGCGCACCTCTCACTTGGACTCATTATTGCACTTATTTACTTTTCTCGAAATGCCCATTCTATGTCTTACTGTAACGTGGCGCTCTGTCATTGAACGCCTTACGGTTCAATCTCGATGTTAAATAATATAATTAGTAACTCGAGTAAGACGTGTGACAGAACAATTCAATCTGTAGGCCGACCGCGACGTGGGTGTTTGATTAATCGCGTAGGTTTGGTTACCATTTGTTTAATTATAGGCCTCCATTTATTGTGAGCTATTATTCATATTTTGCAACATTCATTATATTTATGTACAGTTACTGGGACGTTACAGAACACACAG
The DNA here is from genome assembly GCA_921972225.1 of Euplexia lucipara. Taxonomy (NCBI): domain Eukaryota; kingdom Metazoa; phylum Arthropoda; class Insecta; order Lepidoptera; family Noctuidae; genus Euplexia; species Euplexia lucipara. Next base: position 12,873,136 of record OV179144.1, read on the forward strand.
ACAAATTGTCTTTGCCACTCATAACGAGATGTGATTTTGTGACGTGACATCACTATTTTACGGCTGTTGACCTTACTATTGTTTAATAATTACAGATGTTTAAATTTTTATTAAATTTATTTTATAATAAACGTAAATATTGACATTAGAAGAATAGGTACGCATATTTAACATAATTACTTGCATATATTAGCCGGACTTCGACCTATGGTATTTACCTACATTCGTCATTTCGAATTGTATTTGTATTGATACAGTGTCAATATAAAAATGTGGGATCAGTGATGTATTATGATATCAATGTAATTGTTTGAACATGGTGATGTTCCATGGTGTGGGTATGGGTATAATGTACATGCGGAATGTTTAATTGAGCAGTCGTGTAGGCTGCGGTTCCGCGTCTAGCGGCCGTCGACCCCGCAGCCTTTCGAGAGTATCGAACCGCATGGATTACGTCACCGCGCAAGCCTCCCCCCCATGCCGGCCTGATCACCGCGCCGCGACGCCTAGTGCCAACTGACGAACGAGCCATGGAATATTCCTATACTTCTCTATTGCCCAAAAAAATGTTCGTTAAACTTTTTGCCGAAGGACCCAAGTTCAAAATCGATAGCTCAAATTCAAGGTTGAGTTTTTTAAGCCATAGAGATTTAAAACTATCATGTATTTTTTACGATAAGAAATTAATAAGAATCAATATATGTTTTTTTGGGATAGTTTTTGTTGGCGGCCGCAATTAAGCTTGGATAGACAATGTTTTCGTAGCAAAGTAATGAACGTGCTACGCCGTAGTCGTCCAAACTCACGCAATAAAGCTGTAGCGCTCTCAAAAATTTTGGGCACAGAGTTTGGCGCTGGAACTTTCGTTGGTTACGCTCACTCAGTCGATAAGGTAAACATCATCCAGTCAGCGGCAGTCATCGACCCGAGCCGCTCGCAAGGCCACTCGCTTACACAACTCGCCACTAAATTTTTATTGACTTACTTCTTTTGGACCCCTTTAATTTGTTTAAGTTAACCAATCTAATCGACTTTTATGCGCATTGCGTAAGGCAGTTGACTTGACAATGATAAATTATGCAAATGATGTTGAAAGATATAACTGTACGAGTAACTGAACTTAACATTCTCCTTGTAGAGCCATTTTATTTTGAAAAGCTCTTTGTTTTGAGCGAACTCATACTAAACAACGACGTTGTTCTCAATACAGTGAACTCGAGCGATCGCTCGTGTAAGCGGTGCCGCGGTGCGGCGCGAGCAACCAACAAAAGTACTTTCGGCCGAGTAACGGGACCGCGCGGAGAAATGCTCTACGAAATCGAAACACGCGGTCCCGTTAGACGGCCCTCGCCCTAAGAGCCTGCTGGGATAATCTTGGTAAATCACAGCCGACGATCCGCCGTTACCTCGTATTAGTGCTCGTAATTTCCGCTGTACTGGTTTAGTGCATAGTTTTCGTAGTTGGCTGTAATCTTGCCAAGTAGTTAAAGTCAGTTTTAGGTCTGTACAATTTGTTTATGAAACTAGACCCACGTTACGGTACATGTGAGGTTAAATGATGGTAATGATGACGATTGTTGCAACCGCTCCTATGAGATCACAAACAATTTATATTTACAGTTACTTTGAAAGTTTGCGAAGAACCTGAAGTGCATTGTCATGTAATAGAGCATTTCTAGAACTCCTCTACGCATCTATTTACAGTAATAAATAAAGTTAATAAGATGTGCCTGACATAATTGGTACACTCAACTTCAATTAAAACATGTTGCAAGAAAGTATTCTGAAAGCATAAAAAAGTCAAATAACTTTCAATCATGCACTACATAGTTGGCTGAACGAAACTGTCTATCCCGCCATCTAGTGGCGCTTGCTTAGACTACCACTCGACTCTCTCTTTATAAAATCGAGTGCTATTGCGTGACTAGTAGCAGAACTACACAACGTTGATAAATCTTGTGATATCCGCCAGGTGGCGGTACTTCAACACTTTAGAATTTTATTAAATAAAAAACTGTTGTAAATTAGGATACCTGAAATAATTAAATTATAATAATATATTTTGTCATATATTTTAATGTTTTGTTTGGAAGAAATAAAATATTATTAAATCAATACATAACAAAGGAGAAACAAAACCGCAAAAACCGAAAAATCCGGTATTGAGATCCTAAAAAACCGGGGTTTCAAAACAGTCGGTTATCCGGTTTTTTCGGTTAACTGGGACAACAAATACTTTCGTGATCGCCTACTTATATAATATTAATATTGTTTCAAAATTACTTATAATAATTGGTTTTTATTTCTGTAGGTACGTTCTATAAAACATAATTATTGTAAAACTAGTTTCTCAGTAGGTAAGTGAATTATTGTTAATTCTGATGAGATAAATAAAGTTCATAAACCATAATATAATATAAACAAAGATATGATATGCCTATTCTTATTCTGTTTTGAAAACAGTAATATTGTACGTAAGTACATAGGTAGGTACCTATAAATAGCAAAACGATGCACTTTGTATTCATTGCATATTTTCTCTATAGACAACAGTTCTCGAAGCTTTGGTTATGTAAATGCAGTTGTAAAATATTAAGCAGGCAACATACCGTTGTTCGGTTGCACCATGATTCATGGTTTTGATGACGAACGATTATAATATTATTATGTTCGAGCAACTTGTCCTAAATATTTTTCCATCTTCACAGATCCGAATACACAGATACAGACGACGACAGACAGACGACATACAGATCCATATATGTAAAACTGTTTACTGTAGGTACCTACTGGTTGCGGTCATATTTTTTTTTCTGGAACATACATAGTAGACGCGACCGCGCGTACGTAGACCGCCATGTTATAATTATTATTATTGATGGCTTTTACGGACTCTACTAGTTAATAAATGAATAAATAAATAATATAAATAAATACTCCAAAACTTTTCACACAACGCCATTTAGTCCCAAGTTAAGCTGGAGACCTTGTGTTATTTAGAAATATATAAGTACATATGTTTATCAGCTGTTTAGTACTCACTAAACTGCTGATAAACATATATATTATAGATATATATTTATATATATTTCTAAATACATACATATTATAGATAAAATTACACCCAGACACAGAACAAATGATCGTGCTCATCACACAAACATTTGTCCTGGGTGGGAATCGAACCCACGACCTCCGGCATAGCAGTCAGGGTCACTAACTACTAGACCAACAGGCCAGTCAATATAGTTTTTAATCTTACTAAATAAACAGTTCCGAGCTTATGTATGTATTCGTACTCAAATCTTTTTTGCAATCCATTATGTATACGGGTAGAAGTTGGTTCCAAATGGATAAAATAGAAACAATTTATTATGGCCCAGCTGTCAGGCATATCAAAATTTTAAGCAAGTAGGAGAGAGTAAGGGCGCTTCAATAATACAAACAGTGGATATTAATTAATATTACTTAATTTTCTAAAATATAAAAACTCTTGTCACAGACTTTGTTACCAAACTCCTCCGAAGCGGCTTGATCGATTCTTATGAAATTTTGTGTGTCCATTCAGTAAGTCTGAGAGTAGGCTGAAGACTATTTTTTCAAAAGGCGTTACGAAAGCCGGTGTAGCTGGTATTAGTTATAACTTTACCGCTTACTTATTTATTTAAACGTACAGAGGCCAGCAAATCAAGCTACCCCAATGTGTCAAATTTCTATTATAAGTTTTAAACTTTATTGAAAATGGAATAAGGTTCATATTCATTTGGGAAAATTTTACAGTTTGGGGTAGCTTGATAGGCTTAAGTCTGTACATTATAAAGAGGAAAGGTTTGATTGTTTGTTTGCATTGAATAGGCTCCGAAACTACTGGACCCATTTGAAAAATTCTTTCACCGTTGGGAAGCTACACTATCCCCGGGTGACATAGACTACTTTTTATCCCTGTATTTCCACGGAAACGGAAACTACGTGGGTGAAACCGCGTGACGTCTGCTAGCTCTCATAATATAATATGTGTATTATACGTAAGGTTACTATATCACTCCTTAACACGACTTACATCTACGTTCATTTGCTTAAAAAAGTTATGTTTATTTTTCTTGCCATAGGTTTTACAATGGGTCAGGCAGAGGTATACCTATAATACAACCCACATTTCTTAAGGTATGTTTCAAAGCCAATGTAATAGGAGGCGAGACCTATTGTCATCAACCTCAAAACAAGATAAAATTTTTAATCAGCAATGTGTACAATAAATATAATTATTACCTACTATTTTTAACCTTTGACCTAATATACAGGGTGTCTCATTCAAATCGGTCAGTATGGGAAAGTCTGAAACTATGAGACATACGAAGATCTATTCTGAGGAACCATGTCATCGATTTTAATAACAAGAAAAGCTGCATTCATACATTAAAAAAAAACATCTGTACTCCATTCGGGAATCGAACCCGGTTATTTTGAATAAAAAAAACCTACACTATTTCTATTTAGATATCGATTGTGTAGGTCTTAAGCAGTAATTGTCTCTATGAAAAATGAAGTCTAAAATAAATAAAATGCATTGTTTCCACATACTTTAATTTATTTTAGTAGGTGCTCGAAGTGACCACCGCCTTTTTCAATACAATATTGAACACGTTTAGGTAACGATTTTACAATTGCATTTTGCATCTTCATGTGGTGAATTTGCGTTAAATTGTCTCTATGGCTACTTTTAGGACTACAACGGTGTCATAGCTTGTTTTGTACACTTCATCCTTAACGTAACCCCACAAGAAATAGTCCAGAGGCGGTATATATTACTTACTTACGATATTTCTTCTCTGTTATTAGCTCTTAGATTATTATTACTAAGTTTATGCTATGCCATAAAGAGACTAGCGACATACTGTATTGATAGTCTAAAGACAAATATTAAATTTCACAAACCAGTTTATTACACCATATACCTATTACCGATACCATCACTATATTGTTTATTTACTGGGTATTTCCATCTGAAATTTCTCAGTACGAGCACGGAGTCAGGTTTCAAATCAATCAAATCATTTATTTTGCCACTAATTTAGGTTACATTAAAATACAAGTGAAATAGATAGGAGTGAGCCAAGTACATTCTGCCTGGAAATAGGCACGCAAATTCTTTAAAAATTATTCACAAGCAAAGCATTTCATAATAAAATTACAATTTAAAATGTCACAGTTAGAATTATAACAATTGTACATACATACGTTAATAATATAATTAGTATTGCAAAATATCAAATCAAAATGTTACTTAAAATTAAATTTAAAAATTTAGTAACATGCATAATACAGGATGTCTCATTCAAATCAGACAGTATGGGAAAGTCTGAAACTATTAGACATACGAAGATCTATTCTGAGGAACCATGTCATCGAAGCCTCGATGAGCATCTATCGAGGCTTTTTCACGGTTGGGTCAAGAACCTGATCCAGAAGGCAGTACTTCTTGATACGGCCTGCATCGTGAGAAGGTTTCTGTCTCTGGAGCCCTAACCACCGGTAGCTTCGACACTGCTCCCGCCATCGGAGGTCCACTATTTTTTATTTTTATATGTTTTTATATTTTTATATCAATAGTTAAAAATGTAATTTATAGGTAAGTATGTACAAAAAATAAATGGAAATAATAATAAGTAATAACTTGTTTAATTTACAAAGGAACCATTGTTGTTAGTAAACCTTACATACTAGAACTTTTACGCTGGAGTTAGTAACATAATAAAATAAAATCAATAAATATTCCACAACTTTTGACACAACGCCATCTAGTCCCAAGCTAAGCAGAGCTTGTGTTATGGGTACTGAGCATCTAATAAACATACTTATATATTTTCTAAATACATACATAATATATTTTAGATAAATTACACCCATACACAGAACAAATGATCGTGCTCAACACACAAATATTTGCCCTGGGTAGGAATCGAACCCACGACCACCGGCATAGCAGTCAGGGCCACTACTAGACCAACAGGCCAGTCAATTAATTTATGCTCAATGCCCTTTGGACATTACTGGAAGCCGACCCCAACATAGTTGAGAAACGGCTAGGCAGATGATCTTTGAGACTTCCTGGATAAGTACAGACGCCAGCACATCAAGTTACCCCAATGTGTCAAATTTTCCTAATTGAATATGAACCTTATTCTGTTTGCCATAAAGTTGAAAAACGATCAAAGATCTGCATTACGGCAGAACTACGTGTAAATAAGTAATTGTATCAAGACTGAGACCAATATTTTTAAATCCATATTTTTCAGGCTTTCTTATTTCTACATAAGTAGCTCTATTTACTTACATACATACATAAATTCACGCCCTTTCCCATGTGGGTAGGCAGAAACTACAGAGCGCCATATGCTACGATTCTTACATACTTCTTTTCCTTCGTTTACATACATACATGTTGTCTTACACACACGTGTAGTTATTTCATAATGTTATTATCTAGTTGCATCCGATAAGACTAAAATGTGACCCCATTAGGGTATACAGAATGGCAATAGGATAGGCTAGATAAAGATGTGATTTAAATAAATTTCTAAAAATACAAATAAAATGTTAGTAAAAACACGAATTACTTATTGGGAAGCTTAGTTTAGTTGGCATTTTTAAAGAACACACATATTTTCATTTATTTATTTTAGCAAAGGTAATAATGTCACGCACTTATAATACAAAACATTAATATGTAACTTCATACACGTAGCGTAAACATGTCAGTACGCCAACTACCATCAATCACATGTTACATAAGGGTACATACAACTAGTGGTTCGTAAAACACGATCGTTTTTTATCATTTTTGTGCTTTATTTAAAAAATAAGCGAATTGATTGGCTGCGCGGGTCTCGAGGCGACCTCGCGCCGCGCGCAGCGTCCCTCCGCGAACCGACCAATGACAAGAAAGGACCTCGTGAGGGTGCTCGCCCTTTATCATTATACAAAAAATAATTTTGTTCTTCTGTGCCAAAATTTAGCAACGAAGCAAATTGACAGGATTAATCGATACTTTCGTTGCGATTTCATACTATTTTGCGAGTTAATGTTAGGCTAATTTTGGTTGGTTAGATATAACTGATTGGTAGATCTACTTAGAAAGTCTACGCGATCGTGGATCTCTAAACAGGGTCATTGTTTCTTGTACACATGAATAACAGTTGTGGAACTGTTATTCATGTGTAAAAGAAACAATAAACTTTTGTTTGACAAATTATATTGAAATCCATTTTAGTTACCACTAGATTTATAACAACTACCCTGTTTAGCAGCTAGCTTCCTAGTTCTCGGCAACTTCAAAAGATTAGTTCGCAAAAATACTCTGACGCTAGACTCTGCATAAAATAATCTCTTTAGATACCAGATTAAAGACTGAAAACGCGAACTACTACCGGTTTGTCTATCTACCAGAATGATTTCTATCAAGTTATATTGTAGCAAAAGCGTGTTATAATCTTGTATTCAGAATGTGTCCATTTTTAAGGACTGGGCATAAAATGACTAAAACCAAGCTAGCGATGATCGAAATGTATTAGCGAAGATCGAAATGAATAACTTGGTGTCTGAAAATTAATCCAAGTACTGCTTTTGAAATAAATAAGGTTTTAGTTTGTACATGAATTTATACCAACAAAATAGGTAGCCCTGTTCATAATAATAATCATACCAGCTTGTGACTATCTCACTGCAGTGCAAAGGCCTCTTCTCATACAGAAAAGGCACGAGCATTGATCACCACGCTTGCTCATGGCGGATTAGCGATTTCAAACTTATAATAACAATAAGCCCAGGTTTCCTCACTATGTTTCTCCTTCACCGATGTCAGTGCTGTCTAAGATAAACATAGAAAATACTTAAGAATCGAAAAAGTCAAATTTTACTTGCCAGGATTTGAATCACAACCTCATGCATGAGTGGCCCTGTTATGACTCTTAATTTTTTTCTGACAACTTGATTCTGTAACCATTGAAACAGCTATTGAAAACACGAGAACACCCTAAGTATTATCAAATATTAGTGCTAAACCTACCAATAAACAAACTCACCATGACTTAAACATGTCACATTTTGATTCAGCCATTGTTCGCAAGAGTTTGTTTCGCGAATTTGTAAACAGTGAATGTGACGCGATGATTGAACGAACGAGCTATATTGTGTGTGTGGGCAAAAAGTTGTTAGTACGAGGGGGCACACCCGCGCAGCCCTCAAGGATGAAGTCCTCGAACTGAGTTGATGACTTGACAAAAATACTATGTGGAAATATAAATTAGAAATTATATGGTTCACAGCGTGATTTCATAAAATGTATGTCTTAAATGTAACTATTTGTACAATTAAGAAAAAAAGATTAATATAAATGTATTTTGAGCATGCATTGGGGCTCTTTTATGCATAATTCTTCGAGGTTGACGTGTAGGTACTTTAAGCATTTGAACTTTCACATATTTATGTGATACGGTATTGAAATCAATGAAAATAATACTGATGAATGCAAGGAAGATATGAGACACCCATAGGCTGACTGACGTTTGGTATGTTCTACAAAAGTAGCTTTAACTGGGAAACTATCACATGATTATAATATTAAAACATGAACATGAAATTCGGATCCATTTTTCAGAATGTATCGCGCTCGGAGAGAGTTGGCATAGTTAAAGTACAGAACGCTAAAACGGTAAATACATATAAATAGGATTTAAAGTTCTAATCCGGTTCCTGTAAAAGCAAATTTAGGTCCTTGTTACTGAAGTTCAACAAAGGGAACCCAGTAAAACACTCTACGTATCGCTGGAAGCGTACCACAATTAAGGATAACATAGAATTAAAGACCACACTTAGACCATAAGAGAAGAATGGTGTTTAAGACTCGACGTAGTTTGACTCGACGTAAAATGAATATACCTTGGTGAGTTTCTTCTGAATGGTCCGATGCGTAGTATTCTAAACAGGCGTGCGTGTATGACAACATGTATGAACGTAAACAAAGCAAAAGAAGTATGTAAGAATCGTAGCAGATGACGCTCTGTAGATTTTGCTTGAAAAAGACGTAACTTTATGTATATTTTACGAGTATGTGTATGTTGAAATACTCTGCATGAGATTGTTATGCTGGATTGGATTTGAAAAAATAAACATAGTTTACGGTGATTATGTTTATACGAAAGCAATGACAAAAAATATACGCATAGGCAATAATTAGTTTTTAAATTAAATTTATAGGATGTAAATGTCATATGTTTATTAATGGAAGAGGTTATATGAATGATGACCAAGTTAGAGAAGGTGCACATAAATTAAGGTCGGTTCTAAAGCTACTTAAGATTAAAATTAACATAAAACTGGCTAGTTATTTAAATAGAATCGATCTTAGCTGCCTTTTAATAATCATAAAACGCTTTTAGAACTTACTACAGTTATAGTCCAAGAAAGAAGTCACGGCAGGAGTCATCAGACGTATGTGAAAACAAGCATATAATTATAATGTGTTCCGCAAATACTGACCGCATAGTGTAAAAAAAAACCCTGATTTACACACCCACAAATAAGTTTGGCTTGTTCTATTTATTAGAATATAAGGTTTTGTTGCAAATGTTTCTAAAAACAAACAAACTACAAGCGAAATTCGCACGTTGTGCGAGTAAGTAGCTATTTTAAGGTAGGTATTCAAACAGTTCGACTTTAATATTTTTAAACCAAGTGTGGCTTCTTTAAATTTTTTCCAAGGCTTTAAGGTTAATTTATTTTTTCGATTATTCTTATTTTTGTGCATAACTTGGCAGTGTGCTTGCGTTTAAGATGTTTTACAGTACTTTTATCCTACACAAAATACACAAGCTATACTATAGACGTAAAGATTTCTAATTGGCTGTCAGATAACCGTACTGTTACTTATAACCAAAGTATTTAGCTTTAAGTCTTCCATAGTACTTAAATTAATAAATAAAAAGTGATTAACATAAATCAGTGGTCGAATCCGACATTACTTTGCTAATTTTAAAATATATCGCTTTTTATGGGCACGAGGGGTGGCACGCGACTCAATCCTAGAGAATAGTCTTTCTTTAATGTGAGGGTTTATTCGCAATCCTCAATTTGGTTTTTTGGGACTATTGTGATATTTTTTTTTTGCTTTTTTTGTACGGCCAATGAGGGGTCAGTTTTTTAGACGCTCCCCTGGCTCGTTGAGATTGATTGACAGGCAACGGTCACTCGCAAATTGCCATCTGCATTTACGTCAAAATAATAAAAATAATTCCGAATGATATCAGCAGAGGGGCGTTTTTGTAGTGCAGGATCGTATTTCAGCAGTGAACGAAAGTCAGAAAGACAGTCAATTATAGTGACTATTCCTGAAAAAGCATAGGCTAATCCAATTCTCCCAAACAATTGGTAGTCTATGCACTAAATTCTATTACTACTCTACTCATGTTCTATAATTGCGAGTATTAACACACTTTAAAACTTATTTAGCAACATGTAAAAGTAAACGGTTCGTTTGGCGCAATGGCTAAGCGATTGGCTGCTGAGCTGCGTGTCGCGGGTTCTATTTCCGCACGGAACAAATATTTGTATGGCCTACAGCTAGTTGTTCCGGGTCTGTCTGTTCGTATAAGTTAGTTTAAAAGTGTATTAACAAACTCACAACATAGGAGAGATCCTCCTAGTTAGAGGCAAGCAAAGAGATTTTAGATGAGGTAAGTAGAGAGGACATGCGACGAAATGTCATAGAAAAACTGTAATCCCATGTCTCAGTAACGCCATCTAGTATAATATATGAATATTGGAGCGGCAGCGGAGTGTACTAAACTAAACTCATAGACTTGTATCTACTTGGGGCACAAGTAGGATCGGATGAAAATTTTGTTCGTGATGATCCGTCAAACACAAAATCTTTATTGCATTAATTTAATAAAAGAACTTCCAACATGAAACCCGGTTAAGACACGGCAACACAATACATAAATTGGACAAAAACTTAATTTACTATTTTTATTGACCTGAGGAGCAGTAGCTCCTCATGTCAATAATAATAGTAAATTAAGTTTAAAAAAAAAAGTTAATATAAAGGTAATATTAAGTTATAAAATAGAATAAATAATACACGTAAATAAAATACCTACTACTTACTTTATATTATTTTATTTATGTGTATAATTTATTTTATTTTATTAATTGTTTTTTTTTTTATGTGTGGGTGTGTCTTTAGTAAGTATTGAATGTTTTTGAAGGCAAATGTTTGTAAAAGACAAACAATCTAATAAATCTGTCTCAAAAGGAAGACTAATGTGATAAGTATGAGAAGTTTCACGTGGAGATGAATTTATTAGTTATTTATATTTCCAATTCATTGTATAGGGTCTCTTTATCGGGTACAGTGTGTCCATTGTCCACGCCGACACGCGTCCGATCTCTATTTTTTGTCACATTCACTTTTTCACAGCTAATATTTTTACGTTAATGGATAAAAAACCTCCCCTATTTACAAATAACAGGGACCTTTAATCCGAACGCTTATTAAATATAAATATTTCATGGAACACTACCGTGATGGATTTTTATGGCGTTTTTAGTATTGTGGTTCATATATTTTTTTTCTTAAATTACTTACCACAATTGAGCAATCAGCCGGTGCGCCTTTATTAGTTGTATAAATAAAATAATGATAATTCTGGTTTTTTAGTGTTCCACTGTGAAGCAAATAAGGCCTCTTCTTGTACAAAAAAGGCATGACCATTGATTACCACGCTTGCAAGGCGGATGGGCGATTACCAACTTATTTTAAAAGTCTAGGTTTCCTTACAATGTTTTCGTTCACCGATGTCAATGATGTCTCAGATAAACTTTGAAAGTACTGTGCCCCGATTAACCAACACCTAAATAATATTTAAGAAATACCTACCATCTTTAAATAAGTCTGTGACCTTTTTGAACCTTCGTCTATACTATTTAGGATACAAACTTGCGTGCAAAAAAATACTTAACACTAAATACTAATCACTGCTAGTGATGGTATTTATTAATAAGTTTTTTTTTAGATGCATAGGTAAGGTGGCTTGACTATCTTCAGATCTAAGCAATACTAGATTTACTAAGCGTTTTAGAGTGACTAAGTCAAAATGTGCAAACGATTGAAATGCGCATATCAAATCGTATGATATTGGTTTTGGCAAACTGATGATAGAAAAAATTGGAGCATTGACGTACGCGCGCCTAGCGTCGCATGGGTCAGGTAATTGTACTGTGTCCCAGGTTTTGTGCACTATGAGATATTCCTGCATTTCCTGCACAGAATCACAATATTAGAAATATTGTAAGTAACAAGAATTTGAAGTTTTATTTTTGCATTGATTTAGATAGAGATAGTTTTAACCTCATAGAAAGAAATAGAAGTTCATATGACACGGTCTAAATAAACATATTCATGAAAGCACCACTTAAAATGCTTGAGGTTCATTATCAAAACTATGATAGTGTGTGGCCGGACCCAAAAAAATTCTAAAGTACAAAAGACTTAAACGCATGTCAGGTCAAACTTGTGCTCGTTCGATTGATTTATTCAGAAAAATGTTTGAAATGAGCGTCTCGGATTTATTATAACATGGTGAGTGTAGTCGGCATTGTGTCCACGAGCTGACCAGCAGATGTGCGGCCGGCTGTTTGTATTCACTCGTCGCTCTGCGCATGCGTGCCCTACACGAACTTTCGCAAATATGGCCGCCGACCAGCACACTTATTTCATTCATATTATTTTTTCTAAATAATTAGAAATTAATTGGTTTAGCGGCCGGAATGGGTCGCTCTAATATTTAGTACTAAGATGTAGTCTATAATTTTGAATCACATTAGTTGTGATAAGCATAATAAGCGAGATATTATATCATTCAAGATAATTGTAATTTTGTATGAATGAATCACAAAATTATGAACGAATGATACATAATTCATGTCCGAGAATAGCGAAATATTAACCTATTAATAAATGGTTTTAACCTATTAAGAATTTGATGGATTAAACAAAAAATATAACTAAGTTTAAATAAAAAAGGTCTACACAAGTGAGAGGCAAATCACAATTATGAAACATATGAACAGTAGTTTTAATGCTTTGCAATTAAAGAAATTCCACGAAACTGTAAACATTTCTATTGGTTCAATTAAATATAAAAATTTCAGTCGTAGGTATAAAACTGATGGAGTCTCCCACAGAAAGTAAGCATTTACATTAGTTTCTTCGTAAAATCACTTTAAAATAAATGTCTTTTACATTACTTAATGTGATATTGTTATAATTCAGATTGAGCGCGTAATAACTAACTGTAATAAGTACGCACTTATAGCTACACAATTTTGTGGTAAACGACACTAGTAATTTTTTTAGGATAACAAACGCACATTGTAGCATTGTACGTTTGCCTATTGATCTGTAGAAGACATATAGTAATAGTTCCTTACCAGTTTTGAATGGATGGACCTAATTGTAAATATAAAGCTTACAGGATTCTTTATGCCTCTCATCTGTAACGCGCGTAAACAGTTTCAAGTTATTCAGTAAGCACAGTCACGACTAGAATAGATTTGGGTTTTAGGCAGAAAATCACAAATTTTATTAATGCTAGAGTAAAATATTCTACTGGTATCAACAAACTGTTACTATTGTATTTACTTGTAGTAAATGTGGGCAGCATCCCCCGTCCATGCGCGTCACCCCGAATCAAAACGCACCACGCAGTCTTTCGGTAATCGCCACGCTGGCCGCAGCTCTAGTATGTATACCATACTAATTTCAAAAGTACGAAACTATAAAAAACCTAATAATTATTCTGTACAATCAATAAATAGGGTCTAAAGATCACCGGTGCGCAATTGTCGTATTCTTTCCTCTCTACTTTAGTAGCCAAGTAACAAGTGCGGTGTGATTATGTTTTTTATTGAATTATGTTCGACAATATAAAAAGGCCTATGTATCAATATTTTTAAGTGGCAGTGCGTATGTGATACGCTCGTTGGGGTTTCTTTTTAGAGGGGCGGCTCGCGGCGTACATGAAGGGTGAGATACTTTTATACATATACCGACTTGCTTGAGAACGATTAGTTGATTTAATCTAAAATTGTGAATCATAAATACGAGTAGGTACCTATCCTGTTAGTTACCTCTGTTTGTCATAAACATTACTGATAAAATGTACATTCTATTATAATTCCAACAGATTTGTGCGTATTATTTTAACCCAAAAAAGGAATGTATGTGCATCATACACGATAACCTATGTACGAAGTGCATTCTGATACCTATTAACCTAAAAAAGTTGAACAGACGTAGGCTTGGCGTAATAACCTAGATACATTGCATGCATACTGTGACCCGGAACTATGTAAATATGTAGCTAAATAATAACTGTAATATGTTATCTTTTTTTTGGTCATAATTCATTTCAATTACAATTTCCAATACCGTTAGTGATTCATGTATGTTTTTGTATAAAAATATTTCAATCCTAATAAAAACGACTTGGAAATGTTACATTATTAGAGCGAAGAAGAGATAAGAATCCCAAAATAAAAAAAAAAATAAAAACTGTTATCAGCTTTCAATAAATGGCAAATTACTTTTTTTTGTTACATTATTAGACACAACAACAATTTATCAATGCCGGCAACCGTTATGTATGTTAACCATCATGCTATTTTGTTGTTATTAAACATAACAATATGTTGATTAGGGTAGGTCTGGAGATGTTATTATTAAACCAACATGGAGTATGGGTTATTCTTAATTTAAATAGTTTTGTTGAACAAAGAATCGTGAATCGCCACGTTTTCTATAAATTTTGTTTACATTGTTTTTATCAGTATTTTTTACAACCTACAATGTTTTTTTTAATAGCTTTATAAGCTTATAGATCATTATTATTTTTATGTGTTTAGAATAATAACTGTTTGTGAACAGATATTAAGCTCAAAAGTTCTCATTTATTCCACTAATAAAAAAATCTTCACATTGAAGTTTGAAGTAAATTCTAAAAAAACATTGTAACAACTTCATAATAAATCAACTTCCTACTACGATTTTACAATTCACAGCTGAAAAAAATTTTTTAGTACTTCGTATTTTGTTTAGAAAATACATTCAGTAGGTACATGAAGGTGTATATGTATATTCTGGATAGTAGGTCTAATCTTATTGGAATTGATATAATATTTCAAATGTTCGTACCAGCCATCAAAACCCGCAACAAACTAATTTACACACATCAAAAGTGTCTAGGGATCAACATATATTTTTGCAATAACTTTTCTCCTGATTGATATTAATTAAAATTTTCTTTAAGGATTCATCAAATAAAGTGTTTTCGTTTGTCACAGTAACGATAAACCAAGTCACCTTTGCATTAATAAAGAAATTTGCCATTTTCCTAATAAAGGGATTTTTGACATTTGAACCACTAACATTAAAGTTCGAAAAAAAGACTGAAATAACAGTTTTCTTTAAAATTTTATTGGGTAACTTAAACAATTAATAATCCGTGTTTCTACCGCGAACACTAACAACACAAGAACATCGGTTTGGCATACTCAAAATGAGTTCATCCAAATCACGCTGTGGAATGGCCGCCCATGTTCGTTGCAACAACAAAAAAAGGTCTTCTTGCGACTGGATACCCTCCATATTCGGCAGAGCTCTTCTCTGTAGCATATCCCATGCATGCTCAATCGGGTTCAAGTCTGGCGACTGAGCAGGCCAGGGCAGGACATTGATGTTAGCTGCGGCGAGAGTCTGTCTTACAACTCTTGCGGTGTGCGGTCGTGCATTATCATGCATTAACTGAAATAAGGGACCGATTTGCACTTGTAGAGGAACGATGACGTCTGATACAATCGTCTCAGCATAAATTTGAGCGTTGAGGTTGCCTCTGATCCAAATCAACTCAGTTCTTCCGCCGATCCAAATACCCGCCCATACCATGATGGTTCCACCACTATTAGGATGGACTTCCTGGCAGGATTTTAATCGCTGTTGGCGTCCAGGGGTTCTCCAGTGTCGTATACTCTTGTATCCGGTCTCATACCAAAACGAGACTCATCAGAAAAGCACACGAAACGCCATTGTTCTTCTGCCCAATTTCTGTGTTCAAGAGCCCATTGATATCGAATCCTACGATTGTGCATTGCTATAGGTGGTACCCGTAGCGGTCTTCGGGAATGAAGGTTCACTTCATGCAAGCGGTTTCTGACTGTTTGGTTGCTAATTAAGTTCCCTGAAGAGTGATGAAGCCTCACGAGTTGTAAGACAGACTCTCGCCGCAGCTAACATCAATGTCCTGCCCTGGCCTGCTCAGTCGCCAGACTTGAACCCGATTGAGCATGCATGGGATATGCTACAGAGAAGAGCTCTGCCGAATATGGGGGGTATCCAGTCGCAAGAAGACCTTTTTTTGTTGTTGCAACGAACATGGGCGGCCATTCCACAGCGTGATTTGGATGAACTCATTTTGAGTATGCCAAACCGATGTTCTTGTGTTGTTAGTGTTCGCGGTAGAAACACGGATTATTAATTGTTTAAGTTACCCAATAAAATTTTAAAGAAAACTGTTATTTCAGTCTTTTTTTCGAACTTTAATGTTAGTGGTTCAAATGTCAAAAATCCCTTTATTAGGAAAATGGCAAATTTCTTTATTAATGCAAAGGTGACTTGGTTTATCGTTACTGTGACAAACGAAAACACTTGATTTGATGAATCCTTAAAGAAAATTTTAATTAATATCAATCAGGAGAAAAGTTATTGCAAAAATATATGTTGATCCCTAGACACTTTTGATGTGTGTATTTAATTTGAAGACAACAGTTCAATTGTCAACCATGAGTTTATAACAAACTGAACCTCTGTATTTGGTTAAGTTTTGATTTGCGTTAGTTACTTGAACTTTTTTATTGGTATTTTAGCTGAAGGGACTAGCAGCTGATAATAAAACCATCTAATATTATATTGCAGAGTGCAGCGTGTGCGCAGCGGCAGCGGCCGCAGCCGCAGCAGCAGCGGCGGCGGCAGCGTCGTGGGCAGCCAATCACGCGGCAGAGATCAGCAAATCTTCGCCACCGATCATCATCGCCAACGGCATTCTCAAGCGAACTGCACAGTATAATGGAAATTGTAAGCACAAAAAACAATCCGTACATAAAAAACTAAAAGTACGAAATTAAATTGCTAAAATCGTTCTAGAAAATAATCTTAATAATAAATTATTAACAAACCTAAACAAACAAACTAAAAGAAAAGTAAAAAGTAATTAGGGGGCATCCAAACAATCATTCGCATCGCTGTGAACGGGAAAAGTGCCCACCTAAGCAGAGGAAATCCTTAGAAGAGTTATCCGAAATATTTTCTTGTGCCATATTTTAAAAACTTAAGCATCTTAATAGACTTTTGCCCGTTGCGTAGAGCACCTGGTGAAGGCCATGAATGGTTTGCTTATTATTCTTGTAAGAATAGTTTAAATAGGTCACCGTCCAATTAAGTAGGTAATAAAGGCTGATAAAGTATATTATGTTGAATGAAAAAAAAAATAGTTTATTCACCTAAGCAACACAGACTACAATATAATTATTACCTCCGCCAAACTGCAAAACAGTTTGTTGGCAGATGTAGCTCCCTTTGTCTATCAATTACAAGCAATTAAATTTACTTATGTATTTCATAAATAGCTATAAAAGTTATACACTTCAAAATATAAAATAACTTTCGTATACATACTTACATACCTAAATAAATATACTTTCATGAACACAAATAATAAAATATAAACTAATAATAAAATAATGCTAATTAAGACACTACTTAATAAATATGTATAAATATAAATACACAAGCAATTCCTAACGATTACGTATTACATATACTCTCAATCAACATTTACTCAATTTTACATTTTTCAAGGGTTTGATCAAATTCATTGAATAGGTACTTTTGTATTTTATTTTTTTAAATGACGCGAATCGTTAGCCTTGCACACATTTTAATTTACTGCTTTACTCGAACATATTTAAATTGAATTAAGCTACCACAAGTTAACTTTGGGTAAAGTATTATTGGGTTATCTGGGTTTTTTTGTTACTAGGCCAGAATCAGGATTTGCGCCATTTAGTGGCATTCGGTTCGCCTTTTATTACATGACATGGAACTTAAACATAACTGCCAAAAGGTAGGTGTACTATAAGTATATTTCTGCATATCTTTCGAGAAATACTGGCGTGAAGTTATGGTATGCTCACTTTTGGTCACTATGGCACAAGCTACCACAGCTTTAGACTAAAAATACTTTCATGTTCAGATCCGAAATGGAACATTGTTTTTGAGACTGCCAACTCAGGAAAACAAAGCATCATTATTTTGACTATACAAGTATGAAAATATATAATTAAACACCAAATTAGCAACGCGCACATCGGAAAATATCTTAAACAACACGCTACAACCCTTTTTATATTTTCTTGTTAGTAAATATATGAAACTATTCCGATTCAGTTGTATTTTCCATCAAACCATCCAAGGCCCAACTCAAATATACTCTCCTACACACTAGATTTCATCCATATCGGTCCAGCATTTAAAAGTGTCGCAGCAAGTTGCAATCAGCGCTAATAGCTGGATTAGGATTGTCAAATTCGAAAAGTCTATGTTATCTCATTAAAATAGTTTAAAGAGGCACATTTCATTAGTTTTAAATGTTAATTTAGTATTTTCTTAATTTGGTTGTTTCCTAACTGCTTGTAATCATAAAAAAAAACCTTTTGCAAGCTTAACACTATGGTCAGCTCTTATAAGATTCAGATTAAAACCAAGCATTTATAAAATAAGAAAAAATCTTGTTGGTCAAGTATCTTATTCATTCGTGTGGCAATTTACATAAAAATTGAAATGGCAGAAATAACCAAACCACCACCATATTGGTGGTTTAAATTTTACATACTATTGTAGAAAAAAATAAAATAGATGTTTAGAAGTGGTATGTATATTTACTATACATACCACTTCTAAACATCTATTTTCGAGTTGTATATTCATTATTCAGAAATAGAGAAAGAACCTGTATATGTTTATACAGGTTCTTTCTCTATTTCACACACAGATCATACACACGCTGTATCACACTGCATTCAAATAATAATAATGTTGTGTAAAAGTAGTACTGTTGTGTGTGTGCGTTGTATGTATAGTATAAAGAAAGCAGGGACAGAGGAGAGTTCATTAGACATAAAAAAAACACAGTTAATTGGAAACGTGCCCAATTGCATGGCTTCCTAAAACTAAATAATTTGTTAGGCCCTTCTGAAGACACACAAAAAATGCTAATAGTAAAAATTCACAGACCATGAAACAATTTTACATAATTTTATTTTGTATTGCCAAAAGTTTTACGGTGAAGGTGCAATAGTGGTGAAGATCCGACGTTGCACGGAACTTCTAGGAATTTTAAAAACAAAATGTTAACAAAATAACAGGGAAACAGAAAAATCCCATTTAGCAAGCTTTTCATAATATTTGCAAAATTATTATGATTCGTAGCAGCGGCGTAGGCCCGGCGTAGCACTGATTATATTAAATTAATTAATGTTTTTATAAGTCAAGCGTTTTTTGTAAGCTTGATTGTTTCATATTCGCTCGCTTGAAACAGTCTATGTAAGGAAAAAGCTATGGGATACCCTATCATATTTAAGTAACTGCATTTGTGTGTCTTGAAATCTTGTGTTTCTTAGCGACCGTTTAACAAAAATGAAACAACGGAGTCACATGAACCGATTCAATATGTTGTGCTAAGTTGTGCCAATAACATTGTTTACTTTTTTACATTTCTATAAATGCAAACCAAAACAGAAACAGGTCCTTTTGTGAATAAAAAAAATGATCCTTTCCTAGAACTAGCTACCTGGATCTTGATCTTTTTTTCATCTCGTACTGTTTTATCTTGCATTTTAAAGAGTTTATGTAGTACGCCAAATTTATTTAGATAAGTATGTCGCCTTGAATGTATTCAAGTATAATTTCAACGCAAAACAAGAATTCGAAAAGAGCTCGAACATGCCTATTTTATATTTTAGGGTGCCAGTAAGCGCCACCCCTCGTAGGGCACGCCTATAAAGCAAAATTAACATAACACATTGGGGTCGATCGCGGGGCCACGGTATTCTCCTTGCTTGCTGCCGTTTTAAAGTTCTTCGGCACCAGTATAGATGGCGGTATGATATTGACGATGGCAATGCCATCTGCAGCTGACTTGACGAACTGCCAGATGGGGAAGCACACTACGACATTTTTCGTATAGACGTTTAACACCAGAGGACACTTTCAGGCACGTTCTAACGATAACACTCAACACTCCACATATTTTTCAAGAATTTAATTCCGTTTTGCTACTGAAATGTTTATCTGCGTGTTGTATGGAAGAAATATTTGAGAAACACTTTTTAAAATTGTTAATATTTTACTTTGCTCAGAAATCAATAGCCAAGTGCCCCTAACAAATGCTAGTACCATTTGAATTATTGATATTTCCTCCAATTTTATACATTGTATTTGATTGACCTTTATTGTAGGTAGAACATTCAGAAGTTACTAAGTAGTTATTATTTCAAGGTCACCAAATTATTTCTTTAGACCCTTATCTACAAATGTGTTACTCATCTTGTTTTTTAAAATATTCAATACAATATGAATCAGACTTCTACGAAGGGAAGATTAACAAACGATTAATCAGTCGGTATTAATTAACTTCGTTTAATAGAAACGAAGAAAAAACTTTAACTAGCTTTTGGTTGGGGTGAAAAGATCAGAGAAAGTGAATTCTCGACAATTGGTCGAGTTACATTATTTCCAAAACGTGTTTTTCTTGTGAGGCGTCTATTGTCAAATATTGTTGATGCATAATCATACGTGGATCAGATCAGTAACAATGGGTTCGGTCGGCCAGGTCGTCAGCATGTGACGTGTCCGAAGGGGACTCCCTCTAACGGTTTGGGGTGGATACGCTCCAAATTTCGCCATACCTGATTCTCAACCGAAATTCAGTAAAGCAAACGTGAAATTGTCACTCTTGTAACAATGAACATCAAGCTCAGTAATGAATTTAATACGAATTCGGAGGGGATCGCGGATTTAAATAATCAAATAAATAGTTATTCATTCAGTTCAGTTTTAGTTAGTTATTCTGTTTATTCAACTTACTGACTTTTGTACAAGTCTGGGATCTTTCTTTAGCATTATCGCGGTTTGTCCGTTATAAGAAGCATTTGTATTAAATCCCTTTTTTTAAATTATTGAATGCAATTTTGCTAAATGACTTTCGACATTGTACGGAAAACTTCAAGAAAACTAGATTAAAATAAGGCCACACTATCTACTTGACAATTACACGAATTTAGTTTATCGTTACAACTTGGGTTCCTTATGTGCATTGTGCTAATAAAAGTAGACTTTATCCAGTAAGTAATTAAAATAATGTCAAAATACAGCTAAAGTTAATTTTCAGCGCTGATCGAATAATTTATCATAAAGGGCGCCCTATTGTTGTTCTAGGTAGGTATAGTAATATTAAAACTTATATTGGAGGTAGTTAAAGGGTTCATTCAATAAAACTAATTCCGTTCAGTCTCAGTTCCGACAGGACCGGGTTTCTCGATTTAATGCATGCCATAAACTTGGACGCGAACTCTGCATTCCGATCAAAGTTGTCTCCCAGAAGCTACGGCGACACACACGTTTTGATACATGTTTGAATTTCTTTTAATAACAAATAGTTTGAGAATAAGTAATACTTTGTACACACGTACTTCGTTTGGTTTACTTTAGTAGTCAGTAAAACTACTCCCATTCGCACTCCTTTATAGGTATTCGCGTCGGTGTAGTTTCACGTCAGTCATTTGAAAAAAATGTATGGTCAAGCTTTTTAAAAAACCATTTTACCGATGCCTTCAATTACCTAATAGGACATTTGCATGTGTTAGGTACGTTATGACGACAAATAAGAAAAATAACGTGTTTCAACGTCCAAGTTTTAAAAATCTTGTAATACCCGTGAATACTATAGAGATGCCATTTTTTCATGAATTTTTACTTTTATTTCCCAATTAACATTTATTTTCGAATAATTTGTTACGACAGTTAATCATTAAGGATCGTTATGATTGATATTCGAGCTTAAATGTATTTCCAATTGTTTGAAACTATGGTGCGCATTACCTTTATACTTCGGCTGAAAAAACCATTTAGAATCTGCCAGAGATTTCTAAGTATTTCGAACCATAGGTAAAAACTCATCCAAACAGTTCAACATCTGTAAACATGTAGTCATAGTAAAAAGCCAGCAAAAGCTCATTCAACGGTTTTTCAGCGCAAACTTTTTAGTACCTACTAAGTACTATACAAGAAATCGCAAGTTACACTTTACGTAACACAGGTTATTTCGTTAGGTACAGTTTTGAAAATAGGATAACAAAATCCATTTATCGTAGCTGGATATAAAAACAAAAAGACTTGGAAGTTGGTCATTTCCAAAAGATCCCTTTTGCGGTCGGTCGTACGCGGCTTCTATTGAGAATATTTTTTGTGAGGTTTGAAGATGCTTTTGGGTGTTTGTAAGCAATATGTGAGGTAGGTAGTAGAAGCCGTTCACCCTGCAGCGTGCTCGTATCTGTTGGGAACGTTCGTGCTCCACGCTGCGCGCTGCGCCGCCGCCGCGCCAACAAGTGACACAATTTGGGTTGGGGTAAAGCGGCCGGCGCTTTCGGGCGGTGTACACGTTTCGTTAGCTTCTCTATTTTAAAAACTACTTGCTTGACGATATCCGGGAAGGGACCGACCGCATCACCGCGGCGTCGACTCTATACCACTGTCACTCATTTTCGA
The DNA here is from genome assembly GCA_921972225.1 of Euplexia lucipara. Lineage (NCBI taxonomy): Eukaryota > Metazoa > Arthropoda > Insecta > Lepidoptera > Noctuidae > Euplexia > Euplexia lucipara. The sequence goes on from OV179144.1 coordinate 12,896,069, forward strand.
TGCAGTCGACCTGCGTACGCGTCGTTGGTCGCTTCGCGCGCACGCGCGTCCGCCTTTATGCACTTAACACATTTTGATAGTTAATCAGTTTTAAACGTGCAAAGGTAAATGAACTTATTTTATATAAAGTGCCTTTTTTCAATCGGAGGATGTATGTTACGAAGAGGTGATATTTGTGGTGCCAGTTGATAATTTTTAGTTACCATGAGCGGGAGGGAAGGCGGAAATGCAGTTCCCTCTTCAAGTAAGTAGACACTTAAGGTATTTGTTTCTTAGACTTAAAAAAAAAATCCTTATGTTTTGATGTATGTGCCGCTTTACATAAAACGGAAAATACAGAGGGAGCACAATTAAGTCATGTCAAAAAGCTGTTTCATGTGTTGGAACTTGACATGGCCCTTATCGAACGGATGTGTTGTACGCAGTGCCCAGGGAGGCAATCACAAACAGTTCATCATTGAAATTATTCAAATTGAGGTTAATAGAGTCTCGTTTTACTGATGTCACACATATGTGTGCCATGTTTACTGGGTATCAAGTTGATCAACAACAAGATATCCTAATTATAAATTCGTACTTCCTAATTAGAGAATGTCTTGTATGGTATGACGTCATATTATACGCAATATTTTGTGTTTTTTGTGGTAAAATCATCTGTATTTACCCATTCATTTTAAGGACTATTTTATAAACAACAGTTAAGTCCAATTTGAATTGAATTAAAAACAAAGTGCGTATATTCATGAATGGACGTACTGGCAGTCCTTGTATAACATGAGTATCAAGTATTGAATTGGAAACATGTGACGTGAACATTTTATCAAACAAGGTCTACGCATCGAGCAGTTAATTGTTTACTATTCCTACGATACCGTTTTAGTTGCTCGCATGCGTACTGCCTTCGACTTGGCGCCGCTGCTTCGCTGTTTTCGACTCTAACAACACTCTTATAAGTTTTATACTACCAAAATACTTTCTATTTATATTTATCTGTGTGAGTGATAAAAGCTTGAATGTGTTTAGGTAAGCCGACTGCATTTTAGAAGGACCTTATTCTCGCTCCCCACTCCTCCTGCACTACGTGTTTTTGTCGTCGACATACCATAGTTGTAGTGAAGAACGCACTATCGATATTTTTATGCTGATTAGAATATTGTTTACATTCTTACGCAACAACATTATACGGACCGAGGTGTTGTAGTACATCCTCAATATGCGTATACCTTTTGGGCTTGTAGGTATCTACGAAGTGCGTCGTAGTAGTTCGAAACAGGAAATTGTTTTAGTTAAGAAAACGTTACGAAGTTTCGCTTGATCTGTAGAAAAATATTTGTTTGTACAAGTCATATACACAAACATGGTGAGAGCATTCTTCCAAACAGGAATTATCATAGAGAGTTATAGAAGTAGGTACCATCCGGAATTTTTAGAAAGTCGATGTAAAGTGAGGTGACGTCCCTACGGCAGGGTCCGAGTTCGTAACCAGTCAATTAAATCCGAATGGTGGTACATTCGGCTGTCTCTTTCCCTCCTAGTTCAAGATACCCAAGCACAAGCGCCACTTGACGATGATTCACGTTCAAATTCCATACCTACGATTGATAACAGCAAAAAGTGGTGAATGGCACAATGTTTTAGGTCATTTTATTTGTATGCTGGACATGCGTCCTACAATCATACTGGTATGCGTTTTGTTTACTACACGTGTGACTCGTTCCATTCAAGTAATGAATGAGCATTTGAACTATAATATGTACCTACATCCATATGTACATATTTATACCTACGTATCCTATAAATGTACTTATAACCTACACCAACTCCATGTGATCGGGTTAAGATATTCTATGATTAGATTTTAAAATTAAGTTAAATCTCAACAATTGTAAAGTTATTTTTAAATAGATAAACCTTATATTGATAATCGTTTTGTCGACATTCGTGATGTAACGTATTACTATTTAATTAAAATATCACGGTTTGTTATCGATAGGCGTTTAATTATTTGGAAAAATACCATTTGTTTAAATGGAACTATAATAAATAGTAATAAATAAACGTAAGTGTCAGCTTCGTCCCACGCGCGTCAGGCGTTGCATCTGATCGTCGATGTGTCGCTCTCAGAGTGTGATACGAATCATCGGCCCGCATCCCGGCACACAGTTACCACACCACATAAAAGCATTAGGTACAGGAAAATATACCGTATAGGAAATAGCTATTATGCCATTTAATACTAAACACCAAACCCCCGACAAAAAGCTCTTTCAGATAACCTTCGTGGTGCGCTTTCAAGCCAGGTCACTCTTATATTAGATTTCTGAGAATATTTTCAAAAGATAAGACGATTATGGTTCCAATGGTAATACCATTGAGAAATATATTGTCAAATACGCAATACTCAAAGAGACTGAGACAACAGATGCGTGGGTCAACACGTGTTCGTTTATTGACTAAACTATATTTTCATTCATGGAAGTGATCCTTTACCTCGTGACGTAGATTAATGACGAGTATATTAAAATATGTATTACTCTATCTTAAACGATTGCACTGACTGTTGACAAGTGTTGTTTACATCTGCATTCGTAACCAGGACTATCTAGATACTCTAGGTTGTATTGACTGGCCTGTCGGTCTAGTAGTTAGTGACCCTGACTGCTATGCCGGAGGTCGCGGGTTCGATTTCCAACCAGGACAAATATTTGTGTGTTGTGCACGATAATTTGTTCTGTGTCTGGGTGTAATTTATCTACAATATGTATGTATTTCAAAATATATAAGTATATTTATCAGCTGTTTAGTACCCATAACACAAGCTCAAGCTTAGCTTGGGACTAAATGGCGTTGTGTGAAAAGTTGAGGAATATTTATTTATTTATTGAATTTAAATAGACACCGCAACACACTTAGCTAAGCCTAACTTATACCATCTACGTAAATTAATGTAACAAGGGGTGCGTGCGAGCAGCAAATGTTCCACTTTAAGTATGCGTAGTATTTCCCCTTCCTGCTTTTAAAATACCACGAGCTTAAATTTAAATTCCAGTTTAAAAATAGTGCACCTAATCGCTTTAGGAACTGACAATAAACCAGAAACGTCACGATTTCTGTCTCGTGTTTTGTTATTAACGTGGAGGAGCCAAACATTTTGTTATATTTAGTAGAAACTGGGACATTTTTATCTGCACCACAACAGTTCGTTGCACAACAGTTGTAGTAATTTGATACGAAGTAGAAGAAGCAAAGTAATGGTTAAATATTTGAAGAGGCGCGTCAGTGTTGCATTAGACGAATACTGTGTAATGCATCTGTTGCATAGAAATTCCGGCGCATGTTGAGGTGTAGCGTGGAATGTGCGTAGTTGCGGGGGGCGCGGGCGCGGGGAAGGCGCGCGCGCACCATGCTGAGTAAACAAAACTACAAAACAGGCACATAGTACAGCAGTCGGATGCGCCGGAGTGCTACCTCACTTGGTACATATACGTATATAAATAACGTGCTGCCGCCGCAGTAGCGCACAATTACCATGATTGCATTGTGATGAGCGAACACCCTGCTACACTATAATCCAACTCGATAACAAGGTTCAATTTTAGGTTATGGCTAAAGTCAAAATGTTTATTTTGTGTACCTACCATGATTTTGGTGTAAACAACACATATTATACCTAATTTCATTGTTTAGAAGTATGATTTCATTTAAGTAAACCTGCATGCAAGCAGGAAAGAAGCTTGAAAGTGGGTTAATGGTAGCAAGTAATTTGTTGCAAGCATGCAAGTAGTTAAAAGAATATATAAAAACCCTACCGACTTACCCATCTAAGATGCAGCCGCCTTAGAAGAACAATACTCTATAAAAAGGAATTTCGAATAAAAATTAGACCAACTCGTTAGTTATACAAAGTGACAATACAATATACAGTATTAAGTGCACGTTAGGTATGATGTTGTTACAGCATACTACTGTTTATAACTTACTAAATGGTGTATCAAATGCAAACTATGACAATATGGTAGGTCAAGTTTTTTTTAGAGAACTCTATTCTATCTTGAAAGTTTTAATAATATACCATGTGTTGATATACAAAGTCAACATCACCCCTGTATTATACAATAACGTTTTATAGAAAACTGCTTAACATTCCTGCTATTTAACTAATGAAAGCTTGTTCTACTTAATCCATACAAAAATAGGTTCACCACAGAACATGAGGGCCAATTTTTTCAAAAATCTTCTGAAATATACATACACTGTTAGATCAGACTGAACACTTTTACTTTACAGTACCTGTATTTTGACACTATTTCTAAAGCAGCTTTAGAGAAGGGTGATGTATCAAATATGTTTTAAAAGTTGAATTAATTATAAGAACCCTAAGAGCTTCAATGCAGTTCTAAAAGTTAAAAAATTTAATTTTTAATCCCTCATCTAGATTACAAGAAAATATTCGGCACGTATTTTTTCTTTTTTCTCGTTATCAAAAAATAACGGCGATACACCGAGTTAATATGTCGCATGACGTCACTAGCCAATTCAATTTATGCTAGATAATGACGTTACAAACCCCCACTCCTTTAATGCGCTTAATCTAAGCAGTTTTCCATCAATTTGAAAAAGAAAAAAATATGTGTCGAATATTTTCTTGTTATCTAGATGTGGGACTAAAAACTAAAATTTTGTCAAATAGCCCATTTCATATACCATGTAGGACACTGACAAAATAACAAAAAACCACTCTACCCGCGGAAAACGGTTAAATTCCGGGTATGCAATCCAATCAAAATCAAATTGATAGTTTGCTCGTAAAACATAACAAACAAACTCATGTATGCATGTATGAATGAAAACAGCATGGTATAAGCGGTCTCTACTTTCACTAATTGTAAGCTTTAAAAGTTAAGTCTAGTTATTAATGAAAATCGTAAGTTTTCAAATGAATACTGCGGATTGCTCAAAAGCCTTCAAGAATTTACCCGTTCCTTGTGTAAACACTGGCTTCACTTTAATAAATATTTAAATACTTAGAAAACAAGTCTCTACAAAGAAAAAAACACATTTTTTGTAACGGCAAACAGTTAAGATACAAGTGGATTTTGGTATACATATTAACTAAGAGTTCGATAGAATTTACTCATATGAAACATGCTCAAATGGGTCCCACGTTATTTAGAAACAAGTCTAAAAGCTTTCTCATTAATATGGTATAGGGAATAATAAATATTGAGTATGGTGAGCAAGGTGAGGTAGTGCGGCGGCGACGAGGCCGGCTAGGTGCAGTGTTACGGCAATGAATGAAAAAGGTACCAGAAACTTAACCTAAATACCGAACATTCTTCCAGTCCCCGCCGCCCGTCGCCGTCGCCACGTGTGCTGCCACCACGCTTTTACCGCTGCCGCCGCCCGAAATAATATGCTTAGCTTACATACCAACACATGGAAATGTATATCGAATTAGCAAACCCACCAATAAATTCTCATATAACTAACATTTGAGTAAGCCTCCGCGATACTAACGCTCGATTGATGAGAGAGCGTCGTGAGAACTTTCAGCTTGTTTTATTTAAATGTTGGTTTGTTATGGTCTAGATTGGACTCGTATTATACATATTTATAATACTCGGCCGCTTATAAAATGCTTTAGCTATATCGTACATTATAGTTCCAGATATTAAATTGAAGATTATTATTTCAATTAAAATAAATTGCGAAGACATAACATAAAGAGAAATTATAGCCTTGTTTTATATGATGAACGAAAAACACAACTTTGGTATTTGGAGACAAGTCATTCACTACCGCGAAATAAAAAATAGTAGGTGCTAATCAGTGTGAGTATGAGAATCGGCGTTTGTCATCTGAAGTATTTCCGGATTTATCTAATAAACTTGTTAGTCACTACTTATATTTTTTTCAAGGAAATATCGTTACATTAACATTAGTCATAGTCTTCGATAGCTAACTTATTACCACCATTCAAAGTTGTACTCTCTTTTAATTTTGTTGAAACTTAATATGCTTAAACACACGTGGAACTAATAGCTATAGTGTAAAGGAGTTGTCTTTTATTTCATTCCGTTCCCACGTTATTTGTTGTCTCGGTGCCCGATAAGGGGAACAGTATACCCTTTCTTCGTCCAGTATACGATTGTGGGCCCTTATTTATTGCTAATAGATTTCCGAACGTTAAAATGTCTGTGCATGCGTTTAGAAGCATGGGACCACGACCCACTTAATGCAATTTAACTATTAGTGAATTCTTTATGACCTTTCTATTCAATTATTAATACATTTGAATCTGATGCCAGTATAACTTTTTCTTATTTTCCGATAAAGTTGAGAAAAATGAGTGATAGGTATACCACCCGGATATATGTAGTTTTATTTTTAGGGTTACTGTTTACTATGTGTGAATTCTGTAAAGATTGCGGACAAAAAAATGTTATAGGAAGACGCACCCTTCTGCTTTGAATGCGTTAATACAAAACTTTAAAGTATTGTTTAAAACCATTCGTTAGATAATGCTTGTAAGTAAAAGCCTGTTGATATCGGTGCGTCGTTAAAGCTATGTACCGGAAACACAGGCTTTATGTGTGAAGGAACTAAGTTGTAAAAAAAACTCAATTAAGTAGATGGTAGATTCCGTAACAGGTAAGAAGGGGAGCTTTGCGCGGGCGCAAGGGACTACGGGGACTCACAGGAGAGACGGGAGCGGGCGAAGGAGCGGGCGGCGGGTTCGGCGCTGGTGGAGCGATACTAACAAAGTGAACTGTACATTATTTGCAGGTGCAGCGGGCGCGAGCGGCAGCGCCGTCACAGGGGTGACGCGCCGCGGACGATGTAAGTGGTTCAACGTCGCGAAGGGCTGGGGGTTCATTACCCCTGACGATGGCGGGCAAGATGTTTTTGTGCACCAGGTGATTGTTATCATTTTATTCCACGAAGCATGCACGCAACGAATACAATTTAAAATTAGATGTGACGCAAAATTTTAAACGCATGCCTACTTAGTTAATTAAACCGCTCCGTTCTCTACAATAGTTAAAATAGGAAAATAAATCTATTCAGAAAAAATATTGTGGCGTATCTAGCGGTTGACCCGATAGTGCGCTTATTTGTTTGCTCGGCTTATCAAGGCCGGATGTTTTTTCTATACATTTGCGCCACCAAACTTGTACTTCGTTCGGCTGCAGCGACGCTAGCGGTAAAACGTATATTAGGTCAAGACTATGTTACTGGATGCCGATAACGTTGATTTTTTTCTCATAAGCGATAAGTAAATTTATAGCCCATTGAAGGGACCCACAGTCAATAATAATAGTTAGCATGGAGTTGTTATTTTTATACTGAACTAGCGGCCGCCTGGCAGCGCTGCTGTCGAACGCACACATATTATTACAATTTTGTGACCATTCCACCGATATTTTACTTCGTTTTGATCGATATTTATACACATATTTTTTATTCTAATTACTTTTAGAACAACAGTTACACGAAAAACAGATCGTAAGCCAGGAAAACCACATCTGTCAGTTAGGGGTTGTTGGGAAAGTTTGATCTTGTAACCAGATGACAAAGCAAAGCAGCCTTGCTTGCCAGCTTGCCTTGCAGTCTTGTAAGCAGTGATAGCCTAGTGGTGTGACCGGCAGATTGCCAAATCATAGGTCTCGAGTTCGAACCCAAGGCACGCACCTCTGACTTTTCGGATTTATGTGCGTATTGTATAATTATCACTTGCTTTAAAAACGGTGAAGGAAAACATCGTGAGGAAACCGGCATGCCTGAGAGATATTTCTCGAGGGCATGTGATGCCAAGTCAGAGGCCCATGGGCGGCATTAAAACTCTGACACCAGGTTAGTTACTAACCACACGATAAGAAGAAGACCAGATGACAAGTTTCCATAGTCATAGCACCTTATCAGCACGTTTTCTCAACAGTATCGTTGCATTCTGATGTAAATCTAACAACTATTGGTGGTAAAAACCACTTCTAAGTGAAACAAGATCACATAGTGACAGGTTTATTCGTTTTTTTCCAGAGCGTGATCCAGATGCCAGGGTTCCGGTCACTAGGGGACGAGGAGGAAGTTGAGTTCGAGTGCAAGGAGTCAGATAAGGGCCTCGAGGCGACACGTGTCTCCGGACCCTCGTCTGTGGACTGTCAGGGATCGCATCGGCGCCCGCTCTCCAAGAAACGGTTTAGAAAGATACGGTAATCTTTGCTAAGTAGCGTAGGAGGAAGTATCTCAACGCCTGTTTGAATGGACGATACTTTCTAGCTTGCGGTGTGATATTGCTGGACATAGAACCTCTAGTCGCTAATGGTTGCGTCAGTCGTAGAGAAAAGCTTTTCATTTGTAGGCTGAAGTACCAAGTAGATAGAAAATTTAATAGTAACAAACTGAGCTGTAAATTATGAACTGAAAAGTATAAGTAATAGTGCTACCTAACACAAACTCAAGATAGATTAAACATTACATTTACTGCACACAAAAACAAAACTTAAAAAAAAAGAAAAGTGTTCCAATATTTAAAAACTAAAAAAAACACATTCAATCTATCACACTGAATGTAAAAGAAATTTAACCATTAACGAATAGACAGTGTGTGGTGCGCGACACAAGACGGCACCAAGTGGTAGTCCAGCTCAGCATGTGCTAGGCGAATGACCTGGTGCTTCTATTCTGCTGGATCCGTGCAGTGGCGTAGGGACGCCAAGCAGACAAGGGACAAAACAGAAGGATTTGTGTCAGTTTGCTTTAAGCCAAAGACATTCAATACCTATAGACCGGACATCACGAACAAAATTTTCGTCCGAAATAGTGTGTCCTGCTGGATAGAAGTCTATGAGTTTTTTGTAGTACGCTCCGCTGCCGCTCCAATATTCATATACTAGATGGCGTTACTGAGACATGGGATCAAAGTTTTTCTATGACATTTCCATGACATGCCCGCTCTATAGTATTTTAAATCTCTTTGCTTTAAGCGAAGCGATACCTGAGAAAGAATATTGATTTTTCAGTTATTCAACTTTCAATCGTCAATAATTAACCTTCTGGGGTAAAGTTACTTATGAAGGGATCAATGCCAATTACGTCATAAACACCCTTATTTGCACCGCAATAATATGCTATGACAAGAAAGTAACCACGTGTCATTTTAGTGGACAAATAACGAAGTTTTGTTACATATTTAATAATTCTAGTTGTTTGCTACGGGATAGTTTTCTATATCTATTAGGTAGTCTACTGAAGTACATGTAAAACGAATGTCATTAAAAGGCAAACATTCAGTTATCAAACTATTTAAACAATTTCATGAAGTACATAGTCGAACGATAACCTATTGAAATTAATATCGAACGATTATGACACGATTTGACTATTTCAATGATATCATAGGTTTGTAGGTACTCACGCTATTTATTGCTTCACAACAGCCATATACGAATACATAGGTAGGTACAGTAAAATATTACAAAGTAAAACTGCAATAACTTCAAACATGCACGTGGTGGTATCATGTTTCATATAAATATGAATATCATATATTAGATTTATTCTATCTGCTTACTTGTTGCCGAGTCAAACACTTAATCGGAGGGTTATCGCATTATCTAACCATGGGAAAATATCAAAACTACGAAGCTACCATGTCACGTCAACTTTCTTGGAAGTATAGTTAGTTTTTTTACTATACGACATAGACAGATGCTAGATAAAATTCTATTTTAGTGTTAGATAAATAATGTGGTTAAATTACAACGAACAGAATTTTATTGCGTCTACGTATCTATTACGAGGCACTTTTGTTAAAAGAATACATATTAAGACATGCTGTGGGATGGCAAATGTGCTGATCTCGGATTAATCGTAACATTATCAGTTTTATAGACTCACAGCTTACACAAACTGAAATTAACAAAAACATTATCAACTGTAAGCCAATAGCGGGTCTTGAGTTTAGTAATAGAGATATGAATTGCGACCAAACACGTGCACATACCTAAAACAAATCCAAATCATTATACTCACTGAGAGAAAACAAGAAAAAATCAAAATATCTACTGGTAGTAAAACTGCTTATTTAAAAAAGTTTAGAATTAGGTATATTCTTGCCGACGATATAGAATACTAGCAGACGTCCCGCGGTTTCACCCGCGTAAGTCCCGTTTCCGTGGGAATACAGGGATAAAAAGTAGCCTATGTGTTAATCCAAGGTGTCAACTAGGTCCATATCAAATTTTATTAAAATCCATTGAGTATTTTTTACGTGAAAGATTAACATACATCCATCCATCTATCCATACTCACAAACTTTCGCGTGTATAATATTAGTAGGATTTATCGACCTAATACTAACACTAAATTAAGCTTCTGTAGATAAATTATGTACATTTTAGTTTGGCTTTTAGTTCTATAGCTGGTTTTTATTGCATATTACATTTCATTTTCAATCATTTATTTGGACATTGTTGTTACAGTTGCTTCAGTATCATCAAATATTGAAAATGAAATAAAGTTTTGTTTTCCTAAAATTATAGTCCTAAACGTTCTACTAAGTATAATGTGTCAAAATTCCAGTTGCTATAACTGCGGCGAGTTCGCCAACCACATAGCCGCTAAGTGCAGCATTGGCCCCCAACCAAAGAGATGTCACAACTGCAAGAGCGAGGATCACCTCATCGCCGATTGCCCAGTAAAGGTAAAGATATTCTTTCTATTTCCTCTTCTCCTACTTCCGATTTCCTCTCTCCTTTTTCAACTCTGCGACTTCATAAGTATCGACAGAATAACATCCGTCTATTCTATACCGTAAGCCCAATTTACCGGCCTCATTGGTTTAAATTTACACCTTAGTTTCGAAAAGAAAAACGAATGACATTCACAAATAACGTGGCCTTCAAAATTGGTTCAGAAGATTCTGAGATTACCCGCACAAATTTTAGCTCTTTATAATAAGCGATATTCATAGAGATTATCATAGATTAAACACGTTAGCTTGTCTCCAAAAGCTGAATCGCCCAAAGGGTTGCTTTATACCGGAATAACAATTTTTTGTATGCCTTAAACTTTTTCTATTACCGTTGCTCTTTTACTCATTTTACCCGCAGTCTTTATCGATGTAGGTAATCACTAGATACCTATTCTATTTTTAACAAAAATCCATGTCACCCTTCTGCACATGAATGTACCTTTTAACTAATTGTGTGATCTCTCTCATTTACTGATAAGTCACTATAACAGTCCATGGTAAGATCAATGAGCTAGGAAAAAGTATTGGCGATCGCCGTATCTGATTATAAGAACGTTGTTGATCTTAAAGCTTAAAGAAAGCCTTGGTTACAAAGAATTAGGCGCAAAACTCAAAATCACACTTGCATGCCATTCTGATTCTAAGTAATCTTACATTTCAATAAGATCCTCTATGTAGTAATGTAAGTAGCCTAAGGATACTTAGTAAATCTATACTAATATTATAAAGAGGTAAAATTTTAACTTTGTACAGACGCCAGCACATCAAGTTACCCCAATGTGTCAAATTTTCCTTATTGAATATGAACCTTATTCCGTTTGACATAAAGTTAAAAAACGATCAAAGAAATTTGACACATTGGAGTAACTTGACACATTGGAGTAACTTGACGTGCTGCCGTCTGTACGTTTGTAAGTTTGTATGTAGGGGGTAATCTTCGTGAACTAATGATCCAATTTTAAAAATTATGCACTGGTGAAAAGCTACACTATTCCCGGACGACATTGGCTACTTTTTATCCCTGTAATCCCACGGGAACAGGAACTACGCGGGTGATACCGCGTGACGTCTGCTAGTCGTCTATATAAAGCTGTTACATTGTTATAATTGTTTATTGCATAGCTTAAATCAGTTAATTACTGGGCTAATACTGCACCAATGTGAAATAAAAATAGGTTTGAAGCCACCACTTCATAGGATATACCCAGTATGTCCTAGCTTGTCACTTGGTCGAAGCATGAGTAGGCGGATTTTTAAAATGCTACGAATTGATATTTCTACACTGAGTACGAGTATGTTGACAACAGCAGCGCCATTCTGTAAAAATCACCTCGTGAAAATGTTGGTGAAGTGAAGACTAATTGAGCTGTCATTCTATATTAATGCAAGGCATTGACAGTTCACTTAATTTTACTGAATCGACCAGCAGTTCAGAAGCATTAACCATCAAATAATTTGCATCACTTATGTATTAATCACCACACTTGCTCAAGTTGGGATGGCGATTTCAGATTTACCAATAGTAATAACTTTGACTGGCCTGTTGGTCTAGTAGTTAGTGACCCTGACTGCTATGCCGGAGGTCGTGGGTTCGATTCCCACCCAGGACGAATGTTTGTTTGTTGTGCACGATAATTTGGTCTGTGTCTGGGTGTAATTTGTCTATAATATGTATGTATTTAAAAATATATAAGTATGTTTATCAGCTGTTTAGTTCCCATAACACAAGCTCTCAAGCTTAGCTTGGGACTGAATGGCGTTGTGTGAAAAGTTGTAAAATATTTATTTATTTAATACCTGCCTAAGTTTCCTAACGTTGTTATTATTGTACAAATTAATTACTCAGTTTTGAGTGCAAAGCCTCGTATGTGACATTGTAATGAGCATATTTAATAAAATAGTTAAATTTTAGGTGGAGAAGACGAAAGACGATGCCAGCAAGAGTAGTTCAAGCAGCTCTCAGGAGGGACAGCAGGACAGTCCGCCTCACTCGTAACTCCATCAACACACATACTGTATTCCAAAACCCGACGAAACTTGTAGAATTTCTAACGGCATTTCTTCGCTCCTACTTTACCTACGTTATAACATTTTATAAGTTTAGACAAAGCTTATTTCTGTCTAGATACTCCATTCCAAATTGTAACGACTTAATTGAATTAACAGGTTTTAAGTACTTCAAGAAATACATATTATATCTACGACCAACTATCATCAAATCTTAAAATTGTAAGAACGCATCTACCTCAATATAGTTACAGATAAACTATACGAATAAGTACAAGACTGATCGGTACAAATCCATAATTCTAGTACAAACTATACAATATATACTTTTTACATATTAATTTTAATGGTAGTAATATTACAACCTTAGTTTGCAAATGTAACGTAAGTACAAATTTTATGTGTTCGAGTGACCTTAATTATTTTACGTATATTGGTGTTTATCCAAAGTTAAGTGTGTGTTTATATTATTATTATTTTGTTGCTATATTATATTATGACAAACTTTATGTTAACTTTAGCTCATAATCAACGACAAGTTAGAAGTATTATAACTGGCTATGAGGCAAAATGAGAATTGAGGGTTTACAATATACGCTACTACATGCAATGGTTAAAAGAGTAAACTGACACTTCAAAGATAAAAAATGCATAATATATGTAATAAATATATCGTAACTTTGAATGCAAGACACTTATGGTAAGTATATATCCTGTATGTGTGTCGAAGTAGGAATTAATGTAAGCCCTTCAATGTAATATTAGATCGTTACTTAGGAAAGAAAATAAATATCAATTTTGTTTGTATATTTTCATATGATAAATACAATGTAAACGTTGAAGTTAATGTGCCAAAGTCAAATTAACATTGTTGCAATAATTGTAAAAATATTTTAATTAAGTGTAGAGTCAGTACGAATTATATTTCTATTACTTGCCGTAGCGTACTAGAGTGCTATACTTCATACAGATAACAAACAGTACAAATATAATGTTTTTACGAATATTTTAGATTAACTTTGCCATGTATAACATTTGCGACTTATGTTTGCTCAAGAGCCTAATCATAATTAAGTAGAAAAAGTTGTGAGTGTAGCGATACCCACAGGTACTTAATCAATCCTGTAATCAAAAGTTTACCAATTTTCCAACAGTTTTTTTAAACGTAAGTATTTAAAAAAATACACCAAATGTGAACATAGACCGGGATCTATTGCCAGACTAATTAAGAGTGCAATTATTGTATTTTAATCGTAAAGCAGTCCTCTACGGTATATTTGACAAGTTAATGTGGTCATACAAAAGACTACATGATACATAAGTAACAGTTTCATAATTCTTCTAAAGGTACGAAGTAAAAAGGAAACTACGAAAGTCAAAAAAACAACTGTTTAACTTTCGTTGTATTGAAGATTATCGATTGTTGTTCACCACTAAGAAATTCAATTAAAACGATAATCAAAATTTCGAATCGTGAAAACCGATACACACAGGTAGGTACTTACCTATAATTATATTAAAACAATTTATCGAATTAAGGGGACTGCTAACTTAGGGTGCAGCACCCGTATACCATCGGTATCCTGTTACTAAACTCACATAAATTCATCATTTCGAAACGATGAGAATGTGTTCTGAATTCTTTAATGTATTTTTGCTATTGCAGAATTTTCACCCACCCATCGATGTTAATTTAAGACTTTGTTTTTTACACCCAAAATCTTTTAAGGTAGTTTAGATTCAAATAATAAGGAGTAATAATCTACCTCAATATTTATGAGTATGACTTAGTTATTGTAGTTAAGATATTTTACTGTATTTGTTTTTAGGTTATAAAACTGACTGTCGTAACGCCAACACGTTATTAGGATCATTACTCACAGGCCCACTGAAACTGTCTCTTAAACTTTTTTATGTAATATTTGCACCCTTCTTCTATGACTGTAATATTAAGAAATAAATTATTGAAAATGAAACATACACAACTACACAAGTTAATGTACAATTGATCTAGTTAAGGAATAAAATTAATGAGTAACGTCCGCCTGCGTTGAATACCAATGAATTTAAGATTTTGTTATAAGAATCTAAATCTTGTAAACAATAATTTAGAATTGTTTTATTTACTTATTAATTATAAAATTACAATTACACATATTATAACAGCAGGGAATGGCTCAGTTCACAGTGGTGCCTACACATTTAATCTTGAAATGGTTTACAATGGTATTGCTTTCCTTCTCTTTTATACATTTTGGTACAAATGCAGTAGTGTTATTGTAAAATTCAATAGTCATCTATTTGTAAGTCTGTTGTATTCTATTACATTATATATCACAGGTAGGTACAGTTAACATCAGAAGCTGATCATTTAAAATATTTCCATTTACTTTTAAACATACTCTTAAAATAAACTTAAACATTTTTATTTCAAAATTACAATAAAAATAATCAAATTCGTCATCAAAAAAGTTTTTGAACTTATTATCACTTAGATTGATGTTGGCTGCCTACGTTGTAAAACGTAATAGAAATGAAGGTTATCAAATTCTACAGGCAGCTTGAACACTCGCATGCGTGTTCAACTTGACCTACTTATTTCCAATAGCAACTGAAAATTTAAAATTCCATGTTGACTTTGAATAATACACTAAACGAGTATATAATATTATGTAGTAAGATAAGTCACGTGACATCACGGTAGAGGCAGATCGGGTTAGAGATATTAAACAGTACGGGTCTTTTTGCATTTCATTTTTAATAGCAGTAGTTGTAATGTAGTTTTAATTTATAAGATTTTAATGAAAGACTATTTGCAAACATCTACCTCATAATTTAATTACGTTAAATAGAGTTTATTGATAAGTTAATTAACATTTATAAATTCTAGCAATTATTTTTTTTTCCATAATTATATCTTTGCTGAATGCCGAATTTCTTTCTTAGAGTTTAAATTTTGTTTTTTATTATTATTCAGAGAAAAATAAATCATACAAAAATGTTGTTGTTTTTTTGTGTACCTACCCAATTAAGTTCTTGAAGTCATAACTCGACAAACAATGTTACGTGGGCTTTTATCACAATTCAGCTATTACAAAATTATAAAGATTAACCACTAATATTTCAGGAATTTAAAAAGTTGTACAAAAACTACATTCCGTTTACTTTTACAACGAATTTATTAATCATGGAACTTTTTACTGTGTAATTTGTGTCTAAATGAAAAAGCTCATGCCTAATAAATAAACTAATTTAATGTGAACCATACCCGTAATTGCATCTACGTAATGAGTTTCTAAACAAAATGACCACGAGTGAGTGATGGTAAGGTCCTTGGAGAGAGATGGAGCGGTGTGCGCGGGGAGCGGTCGGCGCGGAGCAGAGATGTCACGTTTTTCAGCAAAGCCGGGCGAAGATGGGGCGCCTGGAGGATGCAGTAGTGCGGGGCTCCCCCTCCTAGCGAAGCCCCCCCCTCCCCCCTCCCCGGCCCCGCGCTGACGTAACGCTGCCGTGTCCGCCGCCCGCCCTAGTGTGTGCCGCGCCGCGCTCCGACCGGGCCATCACGCACGCCGCGCCCAAACGACATCAGTGCTAATCACTTGACGTTTCCCATTTTTGCGCTCTGATTCTGAGCTTTAAAAGTGAATGAGGTGCATGACGAGGTTGTGCATACGCTTATGTACGTCTTCTAGCTTTAACCCTAATTTATAATTGCCGTAAACACTCGACACCGCCCTTAAAGGCCGGATGCATCGGTGTCATTCTCAAATGAGTTATCGCGTTGCAAAATCTCGGCTCTTTAATTTTTCTAAGGCGTTGGTAGTTCGTGTTACAGTAAATTGGGTCCTTATTTAAATCATAATTAACTTACATATTGTGTGTTAAATTGGTTAGGGATTTAAAACAGTTTCCTAAATTGAAGCGTAGTAGGGAAATGAAATGCATAGGAGTATTGATATTATTTTGGTGACTAGGTTCGGTTCGTGACTTGTTATAAAATAGCAGCAAAAGCAACGTAGTATCTATTGTTTACAAAAAACAAAGTATCAAAATTAAGTAAAAAGATCAATTTAATTTCGGACTTTTAGGAGCAAAAGAGATAACTACACGACATTTCCTTCTAGGTCTCATGATATCCGAAGTTGTGTAACATTAAACAACTAAGCGGATCATAATATCTGATCGGCTGTGTCGTCAGCAGCAATGTGTATCAAATAGACCAGCAGTCAGCTCTAGACACGGTTTTGATAGTTGGATAATAGTTCCGATTGATATGATCTTACGGTAAGTTAGATGTGATCGATCCTGACAAGCGTATGTAGTGTAAACATTAAGCTTTTTAGTGATTAGAAGCATCATTTACTGCATTTTATATCTTCGAGCTTCCCAGAACGAGTCATCTGGTGACTGCCTCGTGCATACCATCATCCATCTTCATTGTAGTTTTATTTATTCCAGCAGCATCGATGGCCTTGAATTTAGATGAATGTGTTCGTTATTTTTACAAATGTATACGCAGCAATAACTCAACCACTGGATCTGTTACTTCAAGTGGTATGCGTTGTAAGATAGGTACCTAAATACAACGATATTTGGAGTTAAAATGCAGCAGACTAGAGCAAGGATTGCGAACATAATATCGATCTGTATTTAATTAAAACTAACTATCTAGTATCTGGTCAGAGGGGAATAGGAACATCGTTTATGGTTACCAATGGGAACACACCATGGTTTTGAAGCACATCACGACTTGTTGCACTGACTAACTGTCAAGTTCAGTTCATTGGGCTAATCGATTACTGGTTCATCATCTTTAATGTACCTCTTTAATGTACCTACCATGTTTTATTTTCACTTTAATAATTAACCAATTCGGGCTCCCGTTCAGTACTTCAGTTTTGCACATATCAGCCGGTCGATTCAGTAAAAGTCACCCAGTGAAAACATGAGTGAAGTGAACTGTCAATGCTTAAAACTAGTCAGGAATGACAGTTCAATTCATCTTCACTTAACCAACTTCTTCACGGGGTGATTTTTGGAGTATAGCTTTGGTGTATTGTCGAAGCATTTTCAATGGGCTTTTGACAATCGTGTTTATAAAGATAAACACAATAAGAATCAATAAAGATAGGTAAAATTATAAAATAATATTTATTTCTGTAAATAGGTTCATACAAACACTTTCACACGTTATTTTTTAGCTAGGTGAGGTCGGCGTTTCACTATCTGACTAGGTACTCTGAGAAAGAAACTCAGAGGTATCGTATCGAAAAGTTTACTAACTTAACAATTAGGGCAACACGGATGTAACGTTAGAAAACATTGTGCAATGTAAACTACCTACATATTATGTTCAAGTAATACTTATGTATTACTTGAATTTATGTACAGACGCCAGCACATCAACTTACCCCAAACTGTCAAATTTTCCCAATTGAACTTGAACCTTATCGTGTTTAGAATAAAGATGAAAATCTATCAAAGAAATTTGACACATTGGGGTAGGTCGATGTGCTGGCGTATGCACCAATTTCGCAAGTAGATAGGAATTATTTCCATTCTACTTATGAAATTGGTTGGCAAAGGTCTAGAAGTTCTTGAAGCTTCGACTGCACTTCACTCTGGTAATTAGACTTAGATGCACTCTGTGGCGAAGTGAAATGTAAGAATTTACACTGAAAGCGGAAAATAATCTCGCTTGATAAAAGCTTCAGTCAATTTCCTAGACTCCTGGTAAATTCACGGGATTTTTAAAGTTGATATTTTAATGCGCCATCTACCAGGTAACGATGTTACTTAGATAGTTAGGTTTTTCGGAGGTAGAGGTCGCTATTAGCATTTATCAACGAAGTGTATGTATTTACATGGTACTATTACATTTGAAATAGGTTTGATTCAAGCGTTTCGAATATATTTTTTAAATAAATGCGACGCACGTTAAAGAAATGGTAAAAGGTTACAATGTTTTGTATATCATTTACATAATCTTATCATCACTTATTAAGTATTTCTTAATAGTTACAATTTTAATTTAAGAACCAATACCTAAGCAAGCATGTAATGTAAGTGTTGGGTAAACAGAGCTTATCAACTACACATTTTCGAGTCAGACACGCCTTAATAGATTGAAAGGGTGACTAGCATGCCAGTCAATATGCACACCAGCAAGTCGTCATAAAAGCAAGCATGCAAACATGTGTGCAAGCAATCAAGCAAAGAGTGTTTATACCTTAAATATTAAAGTTTGAATCTACTAGCTTAACCTAACCGAGTTCGATACGTTTTAAAATATTGCAAGCTAGAAGCAAGCATGCTATCAAAGAGCAAGCATGCAAATGCTATACGGGATACAAAAACAACAGCTTAACCTATTGCAGGCGGATCCACTTTAGAAGAACATTATCCAGAAAGTATATAACTTTATATTTGAAAGAAATTTAATACTTTCTGCATAGGAATGTTCTTCTAAAGTGGATCCGCCTGCAATAGGTTAAGCCATTGTGTTTGTATGTCCCGTAAAGTATTTGCATCCTCGATTATTGTCAAAACCAATATTTTTTTTAATGAAAAAAATAAGTATTTTTTATAAATAATTTCATATTATGTCAGGAGTGACGATTTTTTCATGGTTCTTTACAGTTTTAGCACAAATAACATAAAATAAAAAATAAATTGGACAAACCGACGAAAAATTTCAATGCTGGAGGGACCTGAATCATGTAGATACCTCACAGTATCAGTTTGTGCTATCAGTAACCATCGATCACTAGTAAGTTCTTTATTATCGATATTTGTGACTAGGAAAATTTTGTCTTGATTATTATACAAGTCAATGAAAAAATAGAAACATCTAGGTACTACGTTAAAAATCCTACAATAAGACCTTTTTATAAAATTTGTGCACAATTTTCACATGCAGTTCTTGACTTACATATACATGCTAACTTAATTAGTTGCATTCTTTTTTAGAAAGAAAGTTCATATTTGTTAGCCAAAAACGATAAAAGACGAAGATTATAAATTTGTAAACATAAGAGATAAACAGTACAAATTGAGTAAATACATTAAACTTTGCCTATAGGATAAGTAACTAAATTATCTAGGTTGAATCCATTTTTCTGTACAAAAACTCTTAGATTTAGTATGATAACCCAAAGCTGATATAAGCACAAGGATTGTGACGAGCAATGTGATCACAAAAGCACTTAATAGGCAGCATTTCTCAATACAAACTACTTAGGTATGTGTTCAGTGAACTATATTATACCAACACGGTGTAAAATAAAGACAAAATAAAATGAAGATGGGTTAAGGAGGTGGCCAGCTGTTGCTGTTGTGAGATAGATACTGAAGATTGAAGATGACCAGGGCTAATCAGTCTTCATCAAATACGGACTTGCAGTTCGTTGAAGTAAAATAAGATTAAAGATCGGAAGTTATTGATGAATCCCAATTCTAAAAGCGTAGACAGCTTCCTTTGACTTAAATGTATTTTTGATTTATAGCCAAAGGTATGACAAAGGGTAGAATCTACTTTTAGTTAAATAAAAAAGCTGATAAGACTTAAATAGTTATCTAATAGTTGCCAGATTTGATCGAGAAAACATCTTAATTTAGTTGAAAAAAGGGATGCATAATTATGATTTTATGCGGGTGAATATTACTAATGAAATGTACGAAGGCAATCAAATTTAAAGCCTTCTTTGCTTCCAACGAATAATTCCTGCTAAAACTTTCCAATCTCACTTCTTCAACCATGATTAAATCGATCTTTTCATTTACTTACATAAAAAAGCTTACCAGTATTGTGGAACCCACATTTGTCATTAGTAATGTGCACATTACTAGTAGACTTATTTACCCTTCCAACTAAGCTAGATATGCTTGTGTCTGGAGTGGATTCACGTCAATAGTGCAATGGGTAAGGATCAAACTCACGACCTCTCGATCACCAGTCCAACTCCTTAGCCATTGGGCTTTTGCCGCTTAATTTGAGATTTGAGCACACTAAAGGCGTCGAAAAAGTACTGTGACAAGCTGAAAAAGAACATACATGCAACGTACATATTCCCCACGAAATACGCAAAAATGATTAATCTTAATAATAAAATACGTTAAAATGGAAAAGAAGGTAGATAACTTCCTACCTACACACAAATAGTTAAAAAATTGAAAGATATGAGACCATAGTAGCCCGGAACAGGATCTAACTTGTTATAGACATGTTCAGCTAGTGTAACGTAGAATGTGATCAAGCTCCTGTGCTTTAACATTTATAACAACAGCAGTTCCATGAAGCTCCTTACTAATCATCGCTGCCTCATTGAATAAAAGGCAGTTAGTGCTTGAAAGTACAATTTCCAGGAAAACCTGACGTATAAATTGATGTAGCTTTCGGATAAGCTCTTCTGTTAAACTAAGAAAATAAAAGTAATATGAGTAGAGTGCTTGTCCAGTAATTTATAGTAGCATAAATATGATAGTAGTATATTACATGATTTATGGCCCTTGATTACTTCAAAAATTCTGCTGCATTCTTTTTCAACTCAGTTGTATGCGGCAAGACTGGAAGCTGACTCCCTCGACTTGACTGCCTCGTTGGTCTAGTGGTCGCTAGCGCTACTGCTGAGCATAAGGTCCCGGGTTCGGTCCCCAGGTACGGCAAAGTGTTATTGAGTTGTTCCATCTAGAATTTCTCAGCAGCAGCCCGGAGCCTGGATTTGTGCCCGATTGATGGCAATAGGCTTGCCCCCTATTACATGGGACTCAAACACAACTGACGAAGAGTGGGTGTGCTACTAGTTACACCTCTGCCTAGCCCTTCACGGATTACAGGCGTGACGTTATGTCATGTTTATTAATCAACATTTTGAAAACTTTTATGTGATTTCAATATCTGTGCACATAAGGACAACAATTTTACTATTGCTAAACGTATAGGTATTCCATTTACAATAGGATTAGGCAGAAGTTAAAAAAGGTAATTTTTAATGCACACTTTGTAACGAAAGTACAATTAGGGATGTTACAATTAAGATGGACGCCGAATTTATAATAATCTATTTTTGCAGCAACCGTCACACTTAGTTGTAACCATTGCAACAATTTGTAAGAAATGATGTGGATTTCATTGAGTGACATTATTTCATTTTAGTTGAATATTACAGAGTCAATGATAAAAACCTAAAAGGAGCAGTGATGAACAATCCATGGCAACGTTCTTCGTTTCACTTTTATTCTTCTAAATTTGAAATAAAACAATTCGAATAAAAATTATTTTCACTTTTATATATATATCACTATAATAAGTTTAGAACAGTTACTGGGATTTGAAAATGTTAAAACTGACATTATAGATTTTAAAAATGTCATGAGAATGGGCCATTTGACATAATTTTGGTTTTTAGTAATTCCGCCAAAGTATTACTTTATGTATGAATGATATACCAATCAACTTAAGTTATTACTACTACTTCAAATACTACTACTTTGTCTAGTATTGTAAGTAACATAGAGACACGCAGCACAGTAGGTCAGTTTAAAATTATGTATTTTGTGTCTTTCAAAATCAATGCGTTTCAGTAAGGTAGTTAGGTTAGGTAGTTAGGTTAGCTATAGGCTAGGTATGGTAAGTTAGGTCAGGTTATATGTATATATATATTTTCATTCTAATTCTATCTAACACCAAAGATTTTAAGAGCACATTAGAAACTCGCGAAATAAAAAGTAGTAGTAGTTACTACTGTTTTGGATCTACTTGTTATCATCTTATTAAAAGTATGTATATTGTATAACAGTAATATATAAAATTCTCGTGTCACAGTGTTAGTTACCAAACTATGTCAGGGGGCTCGGGGCTGAATAATAACAGCTGTACGGGTCCATCGAAGGTAACCGTCTCCTCTTTTAAAAAGTAGGTACATTAAACCGTTGGTTTCAGCTGTCAATCATAGATCAGTAACAGTTTAGTGAGAAGGCTGAAAGGCTGACAATACGTCTGACTAAGGAGTATCGTGTTACTCAGTAACTGGCTTATCGAGGTCAGACAGGTAGTACCTACAACTATTAATTTAAAAATTTAGTGATGAACATTATTTATTTATTATTAAACTTACGTACGCTGCGCTGTCTTTATAGGATTTTCCCAATATAACAGTGGTTTTACTTAAATTAAAAAAAAACAACTAATAGAGGGTTATATTACAACTACTTTTATTGTCAAGTTATATTTAAAAAAATAAAACTTAAAAATAAAAAGCTGCACCAAATTCACCACTTCAACCAGTGGACGAAAATGGGGGGTATTCTTCGAAGCGCAACCTTTTCTAAGCGCAACCATCGAAGTGCAACTATCTTATTCCGCGAAGCGCAACCGTTAGTTGCGCACACAAAATCAAAATAAAATATTACCTATATTTTTATTTCGCGAAGCGCAACCATGATAAGAATAAGAGAGCGAAGGGTATGATGGATTAATCAAATATATCGATAGACAGTTTTATATCGACTGTCTAAATTTTTTACCAGGCAAACATAAATTGACTGGAACTAAGTGTTAAGCAACTTTTGGTCAATAGTACAGGTTCTTTGAATTGAATTATGACTGTTATTTTCTAGTACCAGGGTATCAGAAATGAACAGAAATTCGACGCCTATAACTGGTTACCAAGAGTGTAATCATTCATGCAATATCAGCGCAGGGGCAGTGATCTTTAATTGTGATTGATTATGGATCAGACCGTCGTTATAAAACGTAATAATTGAACAATACTAAATGAGGAAACGAAATCTATTGACGTTACAAGCCCCTCACCTCAACTTTAATGCGCTTAATCTAAGCAGTTTCCATCAATTTGAAAAGAAAAAAAAAACTTGTGTATTATTTTTTATAATCTAACTTATGGACTAATTATATTTTGATGTTCATATTCTGTCTAACACCATCTTCAATAATTCCATCCTATTTTTAAGTACCTGATTACGAAATCACTGCAGATAAATGGTGCCCTAGAAAACGTTGCAATACCTAGTGAGGTCTTAGATGAGCAAATAAGTGAAATGATAGGGGCATTTGGGCTCAGCCTTGCGGAAATCGATACCTACTAGTAGCCAGACCTGCAACTCACACATATTTATATCTTCTCGTATAAGCGAAGAAATTTGAAAGGCTGCCTCGTAAAATGTATCCACCTCTGTCTACGTAGGTATTCACAATATTCGGTCCTATTTTGCAGTATTGCCAATAAAATGAAGTAGGTAGTCGTATTTTCAATAAGTGTTCGTACATTATTTCTTATGCCTACTAATTTTAATTATATGGAAATGTTTTGGAAGCATCAGTAATTGTTATCGTACGTATTGGACGTAAAGCTCCTCAAGTTCCGAGTTGAGCTCACGATAACTGACAAATGCTCAATGACTGATCTGGTCCACTCATATCTGTGTGGTTCTTTCCTCAAAAGACCATTATCAGAGACAAATCTGCATGGTATTTACATAATCTGACCAAGATACATTCTGGACTTTGAGTTTCTTTGGGTGTTTCTTCGCAGAGTAGTCAGATAGTGAAATACCGACCTCATATTCTAATTAAAAAATGACATGTAAAAGTATTTATTATTATCAAAATGAAATGATATTTATTTGTGTTTGCGTGAGTCATTGAATTAGTGTGTGTAGATCTTCCCAGATACTTTTAAATGTATTTTTTTTTTCAAAACTAGATGACGCCGGAATTTCCAAAAGCAACTGATCCCTGAGAAGAAATGCCGAAAGAAACTCAGGGGTACCTAATGTTTATTTTTAAAGTCCAGACATAAGATTGTATTAATATTATATTAAACGAGTCTAACGATTTAGGGGAAAGTCAGGAAAACACTTCTGAAGAAAGAATCAATTCAGCTTTAAGTTGACCTGTCCCGGCAGACGGCATGGACGGTTCAGTCATCGTGTAGCTCAAAACTATTTCAGGGAGCTTGACGATCGTTAGTCATATAAAAGGTGATAAAATTTAAGTAACAGTGACAATGAATATTACATAATATAACATTTGGAAGAGAAAACAACTCTTAAATTAGAACACTTGTCTTTGGTTCTAAGCCTCCTCCTATTTCAGATACCGACGGAAGGTTAATAATATGTTAATCATTTATTAGAAGATTAACTGATAATTATAAAAAAGTCTAATAGTTCGTGAATGCAATAGAAATTGAAAATAATTCCATTTCATACCATCAGTAGATAAATCCAATTAGACAGACATTTCCGATGTACTTTTTAAATCTATATTTTATCATTATCATCGGTGAAGAAAAGTAACGTGAGGATATCTAGACTTATAGTAAATATAAGTCTGAAATCGCCAATCCGTCTTGAGCAAGCTTGGTGTTCAACGCTCGTGCCTTCTATGTATTAGAAGAGGCCTTTGCCCTACAGTGAGACAATAACAGGCTGCTATATATTAGGTATATATCTAACATTCAATATGCTTTAAATTTAACCATGTTTTGTAATATCAAAAAAGACTTACGTGTTAACCGCAATACATCACTAACGATGGTAAGGAAAATTTAGTTTGCTGCTTCAGTTGCTTCACATAAGAAGGGCTAATCCAATTCATGTGTCGGCTTCGGTATCCGATGGCCAAGTGTCCAGATTATGATAAGGCATTTTTAAACTTCGTGAGAACCAGTTTTTTTAGTGTCTACATATAGCTTTGGGTAAATGATAAAATCCCCGAGGGTCGATTAAAAGAGAGCTAGTATTGCTGAGGTCGCTCTTAGTCAATGCCTCGGCTGTCATTTGTAGATCGTAACGAGTAGTGAAAACCCCAAAAATCTGACAACCAGTTTGACTAAAAGGTATCGTGTTAATCAGTTACTTGGTTATGGAGGTCAGATACTTAGGTTTATCTGCCTATTTGTCCAACTTTGTTTGGGAAATAGGCAGATAATTGGGCTAGGCAGATAAATAATTTTATATATTTATTTAATACTTCAAGCACACAAATGTACATCGGCGGACTTAATGCCTTAGGCATTTTCTACCAGTCAACCTTTAGGTCATACAAAGTATTTCCAAATTATAAAATCTTCTTATTTGTTCATATTATCTGCAACGACTGCAACCAATTTCTTGTTGCGTTGTGTTCGTAAGGAAAAACTTGAGTTTATGTGAAGTGTTACAAACCTACAATTGTTAGACGGTTGGAGTGACCACGTTCTGTTTTAACATCATTACACTACATAGTACATAGCCTTAATGGAGAAGTTCCAAAATTAAATTTTGCAGGTGTAGGTAGATAATACTAGTTAAATTAACAATTGATAGAAGATCAAGTTTATCCCAGTAGGAATAATTACTTACCTCAAATGAGCACAAGTTCTAAATGATCTAATAGTTCATAACGTTAAACGTTAGTAACAATTTTGAGGTAATTTTTCCACAACACTATTATGCTTTTTCCAATAGCTTGATAGAAAGTGCCGCTGGTCTATTCTTTAGTAATCTCCCCGTAAACAGTTAACTGAAATAAGCAGTGATATGGATGATAGCTCTTTGCGTTTGACTTTGCTTTATTTTAATTTATCGAAAAGCACTGTTGGGTAGTTACTTAGTTATATTGCGTTTCGTTAAGAGATCCTAACTACATACTGGCTGGTAAAATACCTATTCGTTTTTGCTAATTAGAAAAAGTCAAGCGATTTAGAATGGTTTTTAATATAGAACGTACCAATTGTTTATTTCGGAGTTGAATAGTACTTAGCGACGCTAATGTAAAGACGTACACTAAATAAATAATGTTTAATTGAAATTATCGGTGCCCTATCATTGATAGTAGGAGGACTTAGCGGATCAAGACCCGTTGTTACAGGTTGGTTGTAGGGCTCCCCGATACTTACCAAACACACACTTGCTCTACTT
Organism: Euplexia lucipara; assembly: GCA_921972225.1. Lineage (NCBI taxonomy): Eukaryota > Metazoa > Arthropoda > Insecta > Lepidoptera > Noctuidae > Euplexia > Euplexia lucipara. The sequence goes on from OV179144.1 coordinate 12,922,755, forward strand.
ACCGCTCCGGAAGACTTCAACCATTACATTAGTGGATTCGAATATGTTTAAAGAAATTAAACAAGCGTTTTGATAGATAGGTACTCTAAAGATAATTAATACTTAAAGGTTTGAACTCATCATCCACAGCCCGACTTCACCCGCTGCTGGGTATAGGCCTCTCTTTTTATGTAACAATTTCCACGTCCCTGTGCCGGTCTCATCCACGGTACTCCCGCAATGGCAACAATGTCGTCCGCCCATCTCGCCGCAGGACGCCCTACACTTCTCCTACCGTTTCTTGGACGCCACTCAGTCACAGCTTTACTCTGCCGGCCATCACCGCCTCTAGCTAGGTGTCCTGCCCAACTCCATTTGAGTTCCATAACGCGATTTCCAATATCGATGACCTTTGTGCGTCTCCTGATTTCGACGTTTGGAACTCGATCCAGTATATTGATGCCGAGCATGGAACGCATCATGGCTCTCTGTGCTACTCTGAGTCTGTACACAGCCTTCTGTGTGAGCGTCCTGTGTGAGGTTTGAACTACTACAACACTATTCTTCTTCTTACCGCGTGGTTAGTGACTGACCTTCAGTGTGATTCTGGTCAAATCACCGCGTGAAAATGTAGGCGTAGTGAGGGCAAATTGAGCTGTCATTCCATACTAATGCTAGGCATTGACAGTTCACTTCACTCAAGTTTTCATGGCGTGAGTTTTCTGAATCAACCGGCTGGTGTCAGAGTTTTAATGCCACCCATTAATTACCCTCTGACTTATCATCATATATCCTCGAGAAATGACCCTCAGGCATGCCAGTTGCCTCGCGCGTTGTTCCTACACACCTGTGTTTTTGTTTTTTTTTTGTTATGGAACGGAGTATTCTGGGTATAAATCTTGAAGACCGGGTTAGGAATACAATAATCCGTTCCATCACAAAAATTACTGATATCACTCAAAAAACTAACACGCTAAAATGGAACTGGGCTGGATCCATCTGCCACATGTCAGACGATCAGTGGGCCAAACGCACGACCCCATCCCTTTCCTTTACATGGCAAACGACATTGCGGTAGGCCCAAGCGAAGATGGTGAGAGAGGGGGAAGGAAAGTAGTAGAGAGGAGAGGGGAAAACACAGGCTAGTAATAATAAAATAAATAATAATAATAGTTTTAACACTATTAAGTGACTTTTCTATTCAATTTGTTTATGACGACGACGAGGAAAAACGCAAATAACAATTAAAACAGACTTAGTTATTTTCTCTATTCATGCATTTTCCTGCTTCCACGTAATATGAGAGTACGGGAATAATGATTCCTTCACAACTTTGTGTTCTAATTATTTCAAATCAGAATAAAATGTTTTTAAAATATAATTAACGAAGAAGATGTAAGTTTTTGGCAGTAATGAATGTCGAATACGAGTACAACCTGCATTATCATGGAATTAAATTAAATGAAAGTAAAAATATCTACATTTACAACTAAATAGGTAGATAACTTCTGTTAGCGACGCGAATTTGATTTTTCACATTTAATCTTTTTATATGTAGTATTAAGAATTGGTATTAAGAATATTATCTTTACCACAGACAAGGACCAACGTTTTTGTTAATTTATTATTTACTTAGAAACGTCAATCATGACTTTCTATGGAAATTTAGTACCTAGCAATCGTCAATTTACTGTTTATCTTAAAATCATAACTCCGGATACGAAAACGAAATTCCTGAAGTGAAAATCTTGTAAAAATTAGCAAATAATTTCTATGTTAATTTCATTTTATTTCATGCATCTTTGCTAGCCTGCTTTTGGTCATGATCCTTTAATTAAGTCAACAAACATGAAAGATCGAGAATATAAGTTGCAAAAAAATAAAATAAAAAATACTAATATTTTTTATTTCTTATTTTGAAATGGACTCCAACTAACTAATGTCTTCTATATTAATAAATACTTCTCAACATTGTACGGGCAACACAAGCACTGCATTGCCGTATTTTGCCCTAATGTACCCACTATTATTAATTAATTACAATTTGTAAATGTTGGTACAACGGGCAAACTAAATATTTTCTGGGAACTATTACATTAATTTCAAAATACTTTTCCACGGTTCTTTGAAAAATCTTGAATTTGTCGGTTTTTTAGAATTATTTATCAGTTTTGTCTTGATTCGAAGATTTCTAACACTAATTAAAATTATATCGCTTGCATGAAGCGCTTGGGTCTACGCTGCCTTTGCGAAAAAAAACACACTTTGTGTTCTATTAAACAATAGTTTTTCCAATTGTTGATTTTATTATTTACTCATGATTACTAAATCATAAAAAAATAATGTATGGAAAATCAATAAGGACAACAATATGTAGTCGAGGGCTTAGGGTAAATGATATTTATTTCTAACTAGCAGATGCCCCGCGGGTTCACCGCGTAGGACCCATTCCCGTGGGAATACAGAGATAAAAAGTAGCCTATGTGTTAATCCAGGGTATCAGCTAACACCATACTAAATTTTATTAAAATCCATTCAGTAGTTTTTACGTGAAAAAGTAACAAACATCCATCCATCCTATGCATACTCACAAACTTTCGCGTTTATAATATTAGTAGGATAGGTTTTAAAAGCACTTTTACTCGTCATAAAAGAAAATGAATCGATAACTATACTTTTTCCGCGCTGAATACTCTGAGAAAAAAAAACACCAAAACAATACCTGAACCCTCAGTCTTACTTTAAAGACCGGCAGGGCTATTACGTATTATCTCCATTGACAACTCATAGTGATCACTATCAAAATGTTCAACGATTAACTGTCAAACAGCTAGTTTCGTATAGGCTACCATCAGTATGTATCTAAAATGACGTCGTATACAGAGATGTGACGGAGCGCACGGTATACTCTGTCTGATAGTCACCGTAACTTTAATTCCACTTAAAGTGCACTACCATTTTTTTTGTAAATTCTCAGTTGTCATCAAAGTTGGGTGTGTTGGTCACTGGTAATGAAAAGATCCCCACAGAAGACCCCCTGCCCCTGTCTCTGCCAACTGCCCCTGCCCTGTAGATAGAGAGTTAATCTTTTAAGGAAAGAAGCGCACAGAATAATATAAGTGAACCTATACGGTTAGTGCATGCTTTTGTCTGTAATCGTGTAGCTCCACAAACAAAAGAGCTTAACAACGCGAAAAACAATATCAAAGAGAGGACATTTATATTAGAATACATGAGTTCTGAAATGAATATGACTGATGCACGAAACCTCAATGGTTAGCATTGATCAGACCTATCCTGACAGCCGTCTGTCGGAATAGGTCAGTTCAAAGTGTTGTTTTCTTTGGAGAAGTCTTTTTTATACTTTTACCCAATATAGATAGACTCGCATTATAATTAAAATTATCTGACCTCTCCGTTTCTCTCGGTGTTTTTTCCTCAAAGATCAGACAATTTGGAAATGCTATTTAGTTTTAAAAACATTGACACGTTAAAGTGTCTGGAAAGGAAATAAATATCATTTAATTTCAAAGGGTTTTTACATTAGCTTTTAAATGCACCAACTATTGAGCCTGGTTGTTGGAACAACGTGTTTGTTCCTAGTATTTAAATTATGGATATCTCTGCATTTAAAAAAAGAACCTAATTGTATGCACACATTTAATTGTAAACCTACATTTTTTACGATCTTTTTTCCGCGTAACCACAAAACACATTAATATCTTAAAATGTTTGAATGTATGTCTAGTACAAATCTATTATTTAATTCAAAACAAAAATATGTATCTCGGCAGCATTACCTCACAATAGAATACCGTACGACTTTACACTTTAAAATAACCAATACAATGTCAAATGAAGATTTTCTGAAAGCGAATGCAGCAAAGCTAAGCTGTTGATGACTGTCACTGTTCACATTCAGTTGTAGGCTTCCAAAGTTAAGCCCAAGAACACTGTGGTATCTTTCAGATCCAATATTTGCCTTCTTTTGACGTGTTAAGTTACGTAAACTTTTTGTTTCATTACTAAGTCTTGTAATGAATTTAAAAAGATACCAAAACACAGTTATCAAAACATCTCTTCAAATGTAAAACTTGTTTATGAATCTATAACTTTGCTAATTTTAAAACAAACTAAAAGTTAAAGTGAATGAGGGATATTTTTTTTAATGTGACAGATATAATGACCGTGTCACGCACTGTTGCTGTAACGAAAGTTACGTAGAGATTATGTCATGTCTACGAAAGCGTAGCAGGCTGCGTAGCAAAAAGTTGCTTTGCTACGATTCTATCTGCCACACAAGTAGAAGTGCATTTATAGATTTTTTTTAAAGTCGTTTGTTGTTGTATTTTGAGAAATTGAAAGATGCAATGCAGAGAAATAAAACATATCTCATGACTGCTTATCACTTGTTCATCCAATTTTACTTTTATAATCATTACGTTTGCAAATCAAAATGAGATAATTTGTTCCCTAAAAATATGTAACAACAGCAATTCTTCAAAATACTTTAAGTTAATGATCAGGTTTTTTCTTTTCTTATCCTTATGATTTTACAATTGAAAATAAATAATGTTAGATTTTTGTTATCGATCAGCATTTGAGAAAACTTTAAATAACAAATGATTTGTTTTTCATTTTATTTTATCACAATAATTTGCAAAGACATAATATCTAAATAAAAAATACATTGTACGTAAATATAAAAAACACTTACGTTTTGTTGCAAATCGTAATACTTTTACGAAAAGGTGTTATTTCCAGTGTATACGGTGATGCATGACATGTAAAAATCGACGTATAGTACAAGTTAGATGTTATAAAATTACCTATCTAAGAGCTTACTAGTACTTTGTGCAATTAGAATGGAGACAGAGTAAGAGAGACGACAAAACTTACTACATAGAAAAGCAAGTTCAGTAAGGTGTGCATTGTCAGTATTAACGTCCTCTGAATTGAACAAGAATTTTAGAAAGAAAGTATTAATCTTTTGTAGGGACTATATATAAGGGACATCGATTCACATTCGGATCTCGATTTGGTTTTTACAAAAATATGTAGAGGTACTTTTTTCTCATACGTTCTTTTTGTTTTATTATGATTATTATTGATTTTTTCCTTAAAAATTAAATAAGTTATACCTATCATTAAAATTTCATTGGGTTGGAGAGAAATCATGAATTTAAGTCAGATAAACTCAGTAATATGGTAGAACCAATAAAGATTTTCATCGTTGTGGTTAAATAAATCATGCTAAACTCATTGTTTAAAATTGATCGAAAACGCGTTTAAGCAATATTAACAATTTCATTATATTTCTGTACTTTTAAAAATTTATGTTTTACAAAGGGCAATATCCAAAACTAATTAAAGGCTGCATATTTTTTGACATGTGTAATTTTCAAATTATTATTTTCTTAGGAATTTGTCTCAAAGTTGTTCAGCTTCCTCTAGTGCACTTTTGGGATATTTTATTATTGTAATTATCATATTTTCTTTTCTAGTAAATTCTGTCACTCTGTTTGTCGCGAACTATTCGTTGCGAAAGAATTAGCTAGTGTGACCTACAATGTCTTTTAATCGTCTACAAAACTAGGAACGAAATAAGACTGAATACAATATCATTCTCAAATACTAATAATGGTATTTTGCCAAAGAAAGGTATATGTAATACAGTCAATATAGTTTTCTTCTCTATAGCTTTTAATCTAGGTTATCTAGTTTTAGTATAGTATTAGGCTAACCAATCATTTAGAATGTTACATAGAAAATTATTTTTCGTACCACTTGCTCAAAAAAGTGACATTCTATGCCACAAAAAGCGAACATAACAATAGTCATTTTTAATCTGTTAAAAACAGGGAAAGAAAATTGTACTGGATTTCATTCATCCCCTAGGGAGAGAATGTGATTTAAATTTGGAATACCTACTTACCGAAATTTATACTGAACTACATTTAATTTTACACCATTGAGTTTGTATTTATAGCATTATACATCTTTTTGAAAAAGGAATACGCGTTTATTATGCAGATATGATTATTAATTAAATAAAATTACGAAAACCGACGAGGCCGTATGAGCTTGATGCCTTTGCTTTTCCGAAAAAAAAATATGAATCTAGGAATTTGCCGCGTTTTTGTTTTCTTCAAATCATGGCGCAAACAACCGGGTTGTTTGCTTCATGCTTCAAATATTTAAACGTTAAGTTTATTTTAATTTATTTTTATAAATAAGTTAATGTCCTAAAAATACGTCTACTTTTAATTGCCATTATTTAAAAAAAATGCTCATCTCATAATCTTATTGTGTTATTTTTTTCGCAAATGGTACGAAAAGTAGAGTATTTTCCTCGGTGATAAAGCTGTCTTAGTCTTGGGTGAAATTAAATCCCTCGCTACACTCAGGACTCGTCTTAAATCCCTCGCTTCGCTCGTGATTTAAGTTTTTAACACCCTCGCTGCGCTCGGGAGTAAACCTCGAGTCCTTCGTTACGCTCGCGATTTAAATCGTCACCCGCGACAGAAGACACTGCTTTATCCCCTTGGTTAATAATCTACTAATAATGTGAGATTCAACGAACGACGATTACAACTGTACTGTCTTAGTTACCTTTTTTCCGGTAAGTTCCTTATATAGAGTGAACTGTGGTATGCATTTTTTGTGCCATAAACATAGACTGTAATAAAAATATTGGTAAATAGAACTTAATAAATTACACTCTAATCTGGAAAAGAGTGCAAACTTGACTGCGACTTGACTTGAAGTGGAAATGTAATAAATTATGACAATTTTTTTCTTGTACAGACGCCAGTACGTCAAGTTACCCCAATGTGTCAATTTCTTTGATAGTTTTTCAACTTTATGGCAAACAGAATAAGGTTCAAATTCAATTGGGAAAATTTGACACATTGGGGTAACTTGATGTGCTGGCGTCTGTACAATTATATTATTGTAATTAACTTTTTTCCGTAAGTTCCTTATAGATTAAGTGATTTTTAATTTATTCATTTTTATAAGGACAACCATAAAAGCATATACCAATGTAATACGCATGGTTTTCGATATAATTACTTAGACTCAAATAAAAACATTAGTAAATGTTTTTTTTGTGGCTTTGGTAGTTTCGTTTCGTTCATTATTGGCCACCGACTTCCGAAAATAGAGTTATTTTTCACCTGTTAGTGTTTTTTTTAAGAAGTTGGTTGTTTTTTTTTGTAAAAAAGTTTTTATTTTGCAATTTTTAGATCCTTCGCATGTAAAGACGGTCTTTAAACCCTCAGAAAAATCATTGGAATTGGTAAACAATTGCTAAAGAAGTCCTTTTAAAACATTAATCTGTACATCTCTGCCGGGCCCCTTTTAAAATAGAAGGGCGTAATGTTATGTTATGGAAGTACAAGACCTCTGCAAAGACATCTGACTATAGCAATCGCGAATAATTTGCTGTTATGCGTTGAAGAGTTCCGTCGCATGTGTTCTTCATCAGTTTTTCGTCACAAATATTCGATACTTTCTGTATGAAAATGCTTGATTTGTTACTAAAAATGTAAAAATCGGTACGTGTGTACCTATATTTTTTTAAGAGTTCCCTCAATTCCTCGAGTATCCCTCATCAGATATGAGTTTTGATACAAATGGGACCAATCTGCAAGTATACCCTATCAAATAAAAAAGGATTTTTTAAAAGCGGTCCATAAATGACGGAATAGGTACTGAGGTAACAAACCCTTAAAAAAAAATACATCCGAAATGAGAACCTCCTCCTTTTTTTGAAGTCGGTTAAAAATTTAATAAATTACGCCCTAATTTGATATAGAGAGCATATTCAGCTAGAAAATAATGTAACGGCAGTTGTTACAGTATTTTATAATAATTATATTATTATAAGTAACAAATATTTTTCTGTTCATAGTTCAAGTGGACTGTACATGCATTGTTTGTGATAGTTATAATTACATACATAACGTCACGCCTGTAATCGCCGAAGGGCTAGGCAGAGGTGTATCTGGTAGTACAACCCACATTTCGCCAGTTATGTTTAAGTCCCATGTAATAGGGGGCGAGCTTATTGCCATCAATCGGGCACAAATCCAGACACCGGGCTGCAACTGAGAAATCCCAGATGGAAAAACCCAATAACACTTTGCCCGACCCGGGAATCGAACCCGGGACCTCATGCTCAGCAGTAGCGCTTGCGACCACTAGAACAACGAGGTGAGTCTAAGTAATTATAACTGTGTATTGACACAGTTATAATTACTTAGACTCAAATAAAAAAATGGTAAATAAAATGTAATAAATTACGCCATAATTTGATATAGAGAGAACACATTTCACTAAAGTGGAAATTTAACGGCAGTTGTTACACTATTTTAAAATGGGCAGCAAGTGAAAAGTTTGCACTGTTAAAACCCGAAATTAACTTAATATTTGACAGGCCTTGCCACTACTGTCGTCAAGCGGGACAAATGACGTTTAAACTGCTCATTTGCTACCCACGAGTTAGTCGGCCAAGATGATACAAAGTTGTGTCACTACTTTCAGTTATCATAGTTGTGTTTGACCTACTCGCGCCTCTGTGTGAAGGGGCGAGTGCTTTGAGTGCTGCATCGCGATATCATGAAAACAAAGGGGCGAAGCTACTGTTGTGTTGATACTATTATTATCTCTCGTATATTAAACTACTATTTGTTGGAATTTTGGCAGCTTCCGCAGGTAGCGGCTAATTTATATTTCTATTTTTTATTGTTACCTTTGAGATGGTTGAAAATAGGATAAAGTATAAATAATAGTACATACAAGGTTAAGAATAAAGCAGATTAATATAACCTAACAACCACACTGTCAATTTTCGCAATTGGAATAAAAAGTATCAAATAGTGCATGCAAACATACCTACATTAAATGACGCTTTTTCCCATGGGCATAAGCAGAAACTGCAGAGTTTCATCAGCTACGATTTTTACATAGGCACTTCATTTATTTTTCAACAATCGTAAACTATCAAGTACCGTAATTCCAGACACAATTATATTACCTTTTCGAGGAAGCCGGCTTCCGCTCAGGGCCTGACAATGTCTTACAATAAATGTAGTACTCTACGTAAGCCAGAAGAAATAATCAATAAAACCTAGTTAATTATAATGTTTATTTATTTAATAAAACTTCCGAATACAACATAGCTTTTATGAACTCCAGTCGGTTGATTCAGTAAAAGTCAGCCCGTGAAAATCTGAGTGTACTGAACTGTCTTATTATTAGTATGTTACAGTTCAATTCGCCTTCACTTCACCTATGTTTTCACAGGGTTCGACAATCTACAAAATATTTTATTATTCCACACACTGTAGACAAATCTAGACTAAATTACACTGAATCCAGTTTAACAAATTAATTCAAGTTCAATTTCATGTATAACATAATACCAGCCCGTTACTGTCTCACTGCAGGGTAGAGGTCACATCTCAAATAGATAATACTAGCAGACGTCCCGCGGTTTCACCCGCGTAGGTGCCGTTCCCGTGGGAATACAGGGATAAAAAGTAGCCTATGTGTTAATCCAGGGTGCTAACTCCATACCAAATTTTATTAAAATCCATTCAGTAGTTTTTACGTGAAAGAGTCAACCGTCCATCCATCCATATTAGTAGGATGTGCATTTATCACCACGTGAAGACGGATTACCATTTCAGACTTATTTAAATTATACAAAGATTTTCCTTCACCGGTGTTAGTGATGTCCAAGATAAACTTAGAAAGTACATATGGATTGAATCGGTACTTGCACCTACAATCTCGTGTATAAGACGTAAGGCAATGTCATTAACAACTGGCCAGCCCCTCGTAACATAATCTCCTCGTTTTAGACGGGTTAGGCAGAAGAATACCTACCGTTAACTCCTCCAACTAAGCTATATATGCTTGTGTCTATTAGTGGGTTCACGTCTATGGTGCAAAAGGTGGGGATTAAACTCACGACTCCTCGATCGCCAGACCGACGCGCGACCTCTTAACCATTGGGCTATCGCAGCTTACAAGATATTAGTATTTTATCGTAATTCGCCTGTTCAATACTCAATATAAAGATATTGCTTTCCATGTGTATTCTTAGGTGATAGGTATATAAATGAGATCATTATGGACCCCGTAGGGCACAGCAAAAATGGTAGGAGAGAGGAAGCCTTCCCGGTATAAACTCCTACACTGTACCTTCTATTTATTTGAAAGCTGTGCACAAGCTTGGCTTTTAAATTTAACAATAATATTCATTGCAAGGATTGATCGGTAATCGGTAAGACGAATTTTAAAAGAAACTCGTTTAGTATACTCGACATTGTTGAACTGTCACAATGAAAGGTATTATGTATGATTGCGAGAGCCGAAATTGGCCGTAATTTCCCCTTTCATTCGCGAAATCGACACCTGTGAAGGAAAAAAAACATGAAACATGATAGTAGGAACACACTTACAGTGTGCTTTGAATGTTATAATAACCTACCTATAAAGGGTGGAAGAGAAATAGATCGTTTCGTTACGTTTATTTATAAAAGAGACACAAATACAATAAAAAAAATACCCTTAACAATTTGGATTAGAGCACAGATGCGTATTTGCCTGAACGAGGTGGAACCTGGGTTTCAGGCTAGACAGTTAATAAATACCTTAATTAGAGATTATAAACAACTTAACTAGGTACTAAAGTAAATGATAACATTACGTGTGCGAATTATTTGCTGACAAGAAGTAAATCTTCTGTCTGTGCGTATTAAATATTTCTTAGAAAAGTAATTACAGCTATTTTACAATTAATATAGTTCGACTTATAGATACTATGATTTCTATTTAATTAATTGTACAGAAATGGGCCTAGAAAGGCAAATAATCTTTCTGCAAAGACGTATTTTGCGGTTTCATTAGAAATGCACACTCATATCATTTTTCGTCTCTTGTTAGTACTGTCAGCATTGGACAAAACATGTTATGTTGTGTTAACACTAAGTGCAAAATGAAAACCTGGCGAACAGTCAGTAAGTTACAGGATTTATATAACTCTTCTGTAGGAAAGAAAACGATGTAGATTTATAGCGCATAATAAAATATTACGTCGATATGGTTCTAAAATGTAAACTGTATCTAATTTATTATAAAAAAAACATGTCAGTTTTCAATAGTATACAGGGTGTCTCATTCAAATGGGTCAGTATGGGAAAGTCTGAAACTATAAGACATACGAAGATCTGTTCTGAGGAACCATGTTATCGATTTTAATAACAAGAAAAACTGCATTCATACATTTTAAAAAACATCTGTACTCCGTTCGGGAATCGAACCCGGTTATTTTGAAAAAAAAAACCTATACTATTTCTATTTAGATATCGATTGTGTAGGTCTTAAGCAGTAAATTTCTGTATGGAACATGATGTCTAAAATTAATAAAATGCATTGTTTCCACATACTTTAATTTATTTTAGTAGGTGCTAGAAGTGACCACGTTTACAATATTACTACAATAGTACGATGTTTTTTAAAATGTATAAATGCAGTTTTTCTTGTTATTAAAATCGATGACATGGTTCCTCAAAACAGATCTTCGTATGTCTTATAGTTTCAGACTTTCCCATACTGACTCATTTGAATGAGACACCCTGTATAACAAAAAGTGCAACGAGCCTCATTTGGAATAATAATATCAGTGTACATGTGGCGTTTACGTCTAACTTTTATGTCTAACATCATAAAAAAAATATGCCTGTTTTCACCAACATTAGGAAGCACCTGAACTAACACCTAATTATTATTACAAAGTTGGATTTTCGGCTCTCGATGTCTAGCCGGACAAGGCACAGCCTAAATCACTATGAATTAAAAAAAAACTTCTTTATTGGAGTTCTTGATGTAATGATCACGGAACAGGGAGATGATAGTTACAAAACGCTAAATGGAAGTACATATTTTTTTATGTTTTCGAGCCATTCGAGCACATGGTTAGTGTTTATATTAATTTTTTTTTCATAGAGACGATGCAACGGTCAGAGAATATTTGATGTACCGACCTAATTTTCATTTTTAATTGAGCGTCATAACCAGCTGTTCGTGTAGCTCGACTCAATTTTTCAATTTTTGCTAGTCTCGGCAAGTCATCGCCATTTCCATACTTGTTTCTAACAGCTGACTATCAAAGCCCTCACATACTCGTCGTTTGCTGTATGAAATATTGTTACTTCATTACAACTGTTATTAGGTCTCTTCTTGATCTAGGTTAACTTTTGCTTTACGTATTTGTATTTTTTTTCTGACCCAGCGATAATGTTAAAGTAGGAGGTCTAGGTTAGACTTAGTCGTCATTTTCTCATAAGTACTAAAAATCCATTGACGAAGTCTGTAAATTTGTGTTTATTCATAGAATAAGATCATAATGGCAAAAAAAACGGACTAACTGCGCATCATAAGCGTCAGTATAACATTGATCTCTTAACCATGCCTCGTTTTGAACTTTATCTTACATAATATCGAATTTGTATAGTAAAGCTGATGAACCAGTTGAAATGATTACTGACTTTATGTAATTTGATGTCAATGTGACATGTTGTGTGCTTCCGTGCATATTTAAGCATCAGGAGGGAAAGCCAACAGTGTGTTTTATGATAGAAGGTATAATTAAGATTTTAAATGCTATAATTCAAAATGATTAAATAGTCGTGTACTCGGTCGTAGCCTAGAATGAACTATTAAAGCCTTGGTTGGGCCACAGTAAGCATCCAACAGTCATGGACCAAAATCGAATGTTGTCTCGGGGAGAGTGCGCGCGCAACTCCCGCCCCACGCCGCACCGCTCCGAACGTCCATTGATGATCTTCTTAATCTCGATACATGTTATTAATACTATTCGTATGCAAACTCGTATCAGCCGTACATCTCCTCATTTTTTCACTAAAGATTGATTTTATTGAGGAAGTGAGCCGAGATAAAGTTAGGAAAATATGGGGGCACATCTCAGCGAGATGGAGGGCGCTGGCCACCGTATCGTTTGCTAGGTTTGGGCGTCGCTGCGTCTCGGCTGGCGGCGGCGGCGGTGCGCGGCGGCGGCGCGGCGTGCGCACACAGCGCCGCCACGCACGCTTGTATCGCGACCCAGTCTGCTCTGACGTTTAGCCGAGCCGCCGGTGTCGCCCTGCCGCACCGTTCGCAAAAACGTATCACCGCACATTATATCCTGCGCACTTTGAGATACCCGGAGATAATCGAAAGTGTTAGGTGTTGCCGGTGGTAGTAAGGTCGCGCGTAGGGCAATAGGGTCGCGGACGGTGCGGCCAGTGGCGAGGGTGCGGGCGTGCTGCCGGCCGCAAAGCGAGCGCGCCGCACAGCAGCTGGCGGTGTTTACACGCGGCGCCTGCATCCGCCGCCCCAGCGCCCCCAGCGCCTCGAGCGCCTGAGCACCCGAGCGCCCCGAGCTCTCGGTGGCTCGTGCGCGTTGTGTGCTCTGTGCGCTCTGTGCGCCCCGTGCGCTGCTCGCTGCAACATACGACACCCCTCATTTACTATTCAACGCTGTGAATTTTTAAATTTGCGAACGACCGGAGATAGAGGTATTTAAATGCTTATTAAAGCTGACTCTCACAGAGAGACCGGCCGTAGTGCACATTAGTGTCACGAGCTCAGAGCATTCGCATCGAAACAGAATTGTCATAGTTCATACGAGTGATTTCACAACTTCGTAAATATGGGTGCTAAAGAAAGCGTGGAGGCTGCTAAATTTTCTTCGCAAAATTGGAACAATTTCGAGGTTCGTAAATACCTTTAAATTGATTTGCACATGGAGTGTTTGTATTCCCCTACCTCCCTCGTGAATGTCTGTATGGGGCGTTTTTGCCATTAAAATAATGATAAATTAACGTTATGTGAAATCATAATTAAAATTTCATGCACAGTTTGTATCGAGCAATCAATATATGCATGTTCACATTGTTCACACGTTATGTTTAAAATTTAATATTTAAAAAGTAACAAGCTAAGTCTCTATAAATTAAGTAAGTATACCTGAATATTGTATTGTGTGTATAAGTTTATGTATTCAATAACATTTTTGCTATATAATATGTAGTATATGCCCACTTTACTATACGTCTGCTAGTCGATCCTAAATATTTAATTAACGTGTAACACGTAATCTATACGCTGACGGCAGTGTAGCGCACCTATATGCCAGCTGGGGTCACGCAGATAGATCTGGACATCGTGTGTACGATTAACCTAACGTTTATTACCTGAGATAACATTATATGTGAACAGATAGAGATAGACTGTATCATATTACATAGTGAGATCTAATTGACACCGTTTGTGTACTACCGTGCTTACTAACGCCTTCGAGCGATACGATCGTCGCATACCATACAGTTAGATACGCTGCTGTAGCTACACCATTAATATGTAGTAATAAAATATTCTCGTTTAATGTAAATTATCGCATATGTACATGATAATAGAACCATTGAATGCTGTCGCTTACTTTATCACTTACGAAGGTGAATCAGTAATCAGTCAACAAACACAAGACATGAGACTGACTAGGCAATCAGATGACGAAATGTTTTATAAATACGAACAAGTTAGCTACGAGTAGGTGGTATATAGCCAGTTTTAAATAAGAAGCCAAACTAAGCTGACCCACATACAGTCGGTCTAATCTAACATGATTGAAGGCACCGCTGTGGAGATCGAAATGCGGCGTTAGAATTTTAATTACCAGTTAATAGGATAGTGTTGGACTTGGTCGTCTCGATAACCCAGATACCAGGTTCAATATGAACCTTCTTATTTAAGAAACTCTTACAATATTTCAAATCATTTTGTTATCTGCAGGCATAAAGGTTATTTTAAAAGGCAATCTTTATTAAATTGATGATCTGCTTATCTTACAATTATGTTATGCCTCTAAACCTATCTGTAGGTAAATTGTTTGTTTTACTCATGGAAATCTAAAAGTCTCTACATCGATAGTTATCTACAACACATGCATATTCAGATGCTTGTAAATTTGGCCTCATGTATGGCTTAAACATCAGATGTCAAAATTTGTTCATCATTAACATAGAAAATGGGAATAGATACTATAAGATTTTTTCAATATCATACTATCTTTCATTGACATAAAAGATTCTGAACCCCCCTAGCTAGAATTTTGGAGGCCCCCGCAATACCACCTGATCCGTATCTAATGAAACTTGGTTCATGAAACTTGCATCTTAGTGAAAGGAAAGTCTTGATCTACATAATTATATCGATATATGTAGATGTTCGAAAAGCTTTACGATATGAAGAAGCAAAAAAAAATTTTTCTTTTTATATTCAGATTTCGATAATGATGAAGGATCTGATAGATTAAAATATTCCATACCAAGTTAAAATGGCAAAATAGGGAGATGATGCCATCCATATAAATCGTATTTATCTTACAGTTCAAGGCGTGTTAGCTGTAGATGACTTAATAATATTATGACTAAACATGTCCATGTACAAGTTGTATAGATCTTAACGCTCAGTGTTGATTCAATGACACTTTGATTACTACGTCTTACGAAAACCTTTACTGAGCATCGAACGTCCTTTTTTTTTTAGTAGAAATAGTTGGAGACAAAATAATGTTAGACAGGTGAAGCCATAGAGTAAGTCAATTTTATTACTTTCGAAATCTTAGTGTATACAAATATAAATTAAGTGATAAAGTGAACATACCGCCGATATAATAAAATTTATATTAACGCTATGTTCTGACGTTTTGTGCCCACGTTTTAATATATAGGTAAAATCATATTGTTCGCTTGTATTTATATACTTTTTATTTTCATGCACGTCTTTCTATTCCGCTTCACATCCCTTTTCTATCAAATTTTATCATCTAAATTCATACCTAAATAAGCCTATTATAAATTTTTTCTTATTCCTTAAATCAAACACCTTTTAAATATATTTATTAACTGACTGGTTGACTGGCTCGTACATTTTCAATGAATGTTTTTCAAGAGTAAGTATGCGATTAATATTTTGTAATTTGGGAATCCAAGGTTGGGTTGAACGTTTCAAAAATGTAAATGAACTTGGTGTGGCTATTCTATGTGATGTTTGTTTAACATATTTAGAGGTTGTGTAAGAATGCAAGAAGGGTGTGTTGTGGGTTTCAGCATGCTTCTGTGAAGCACCCTTACCGACACACGCAGCGGTCCCAGAGCCTGAACCGCGGCCACTCGTTGTCGCGCACCGATGGCACCTGGTGACATCACGGGACCGCGGGTGAGTGCACGCGCACTCATGTGCACTTCTATGAGTATTTTTTGATGCGTTATCGACACCTCCGAAGACTAGTTTACGTTGGTAGAGTGACTAGGCCAATACAGCCGTATCATACACTATTGATACCTTAATTTAAAACTCTCATTTGGATTTCAATTCCAACAATACAGGGTTATTTTTCAATAACCGGCCAAATTTTCACAGGGTGATCTATATATGATTTTCCATGAATATGAGCAACTTTCCCTATGGGACCAAAATCATCTGTTTCATACATTTTAGTCGAGTAGGTATTGAACTTTTGTATGAAACAGCTGATTTTTTTCGTGATTTCAGAGTCGGTCCCATAGTGAAAGTTGTTCATATTCGTGGGTAGAACACCCTGTGAAAATTAGGCCGGTCATTGAAAAATAACCCTGTATAGAAGTGGTTTGTACCATGAAGCTTACTGGTTGCTTATATTATTTTCTTTAATGGGTTTTTTATTCCGTACGATGTCATTTGTAAAAGACAACAAATTTACTCTACTAATGTAAACGAACGTCTTAGAGTCTTGGTCTATGGTTAAGTGGTCATGCAAAAAGAAATGGTATCTAATAATAAAGAATCAGGAATCGGTATTTATCGGTATTTTATATTTACAAACTGTGTTCTGTTTTGTTACACATACTTATCTAGTATATTCCATATCTGCTGTGCCATGCCTAACCAAACATTCTATATTAGGCCCTTTTATATTCAAAAGATACCGTAAATGGAGGAACTGCCAATATTAGTAGGTTTCAAATATTGTTACTATTTATAGAATTTGTACTTGCTTGGCAGTTTTTCTCAAATAGGCAATCTAGGTGAACCGTGTATTGAAAAACAGTATTAAACACACACGCAGGTACCTACTTATTGCTATGTCTTTTGCTATTCAAAATTAAATAAAACACTTGGTTATTTCAGACTGCAAAGTAATTTAAATGGAAAAACAGTGAACATTAAATCATCTTCTTTAAAAATATTATCGATATGTTTAGTGCAATCAAAACATCTTTCATGTAACAGTAATAAATTACAATATTGGGTCATGTTCTAAATATGTGATGAAAACAGTCTATAAGTTGTAGGAAACACACAATAAAATCATAGCATTTATTGCAATTTTACCTTGAAAATAAGAAGTAAATAAAAAAATGCACTCTGAATTTAAAAGTAATGCATAATGAAACGTTGCAATCAAATCCCAGATTGCATTAAGTGTTTAACTATTAGTATCCCTCAAAATTAGGTGTTCATTTAATTAATGTGAAACCCGCATCATGGAGTCTATTTAGAAAGAAAGGAAACATATTTACTAAACACGAAAAAGAGTGTGTATCTCACGGCTGCGCCAATTTAGGTATTTAGTTTGTTTCTGTAACGGATGATTATCTTGATTGTATTATTATAGATTGATTGTCTTTAATTTTTATATGGTTTTACCATAGTCTCTAGTTATGGATAACACCAGGTTAGTCTATAGTGAGAATATCAGTGATATTCTGTAAAAATCTCGCCATAAAGAAATAAATGTGTAATCTAAATAGGTACGTGAAGTGAAGGCGAAGTGAGCTGTCTATCCATAATAATGCACAGAGATTGGCAGCATACTTCATATAACTTTTAACGAGGGGTATTTTTTACAAAATAGCACTACAGATACGACATAAATGATACTGCATTTAAATGAAAACAATTGGCAGAGAATGAATAGAAAGTGTTCTAAAACAGGGCCTAGACTATCGACTGTATACTGTCTGTGTGTAATTTATGTACAATATTTATGTTTTTAGAAATATATAAGTATGTTTATCAGCTGTTTAGTACCCATAACACAAGCTCTGTTTAGCTTGATACTAGATGGCGTGGTGTGATAGTTGTGGAATATTTATTTAAAATAAATAAATAATTTATTTATTAGTCAACGGTTATTTGCCCAAAATACCATGCGATAATTCTACCAAATTTTCACGTGGTATTTCAGGTACATTTTACACCATTTGACAAACATTATCGCTGCCAGAGTGTCAATTTGTCCCCTTCTTGTCCGTGGTACTGCTGCTGTGATGCGGTTACCTGTTTAAAGGAAATACATATTTTCCGTAGGTAGTCTGGTTAACTATATGGTGTTGTGTGAAAGTTGTAATATATTTACATTTATTTTAATGTACATAAAACCACATGTAATTTTAACGATGGTACAATTAAGCGGACTAACACAACATAAGTACCTCGGGCAAGAAGCGACTGTTTCTAGGCCCTCAGGATACGATGTGCACTATTTTATTTGTGTTTATGATGGTTGTAAAATCATATCAATCAGCCACACTAAATGTTATGGATAATCGACTTTGTTGCAGGTTTATAGGTACCTATTTTGTTTACCCGAGGTAAACCCGAAACTCGTTTAGTTCGATATGACAAACCAGTCTCACATTATGTAAATAGGTTCCTAAAATGGAAATGTGAAACTGCACCATTCATGGCAGACAGCAGCCCGGAAAGTCTGAATAATAATTAGTCTAACGTTAGAAACATGAGAAAATACATCAATATCCACTGGAAATTAGGTTGCAGAGGTCAGGTGGAAGTGTCTGTGCAACATTTTATGTTTAGCTGGCTCCCCCGACACGTCTAATTAAGTAAAAGCTGTGGGAAGCTAGTTCATGATTTCGGTTATTAAGGTGAAGTTTCATTAAATTAAATAAGTTACTGTTTTCAGAATTCAGCTTAATATTTATAGATTCTATATATTTTCAACATGACATATTAAATTGAAAAATAAATTAATCTTCAGAAAGATATTTTTTAACAGTTCACTTGAGTTACGTATAAAATTAAACATTTTCAATGGATTATAGATTTACATTTTAAAGATTTGAACAACCAAACTAGAGTGAACCTTACTTTTGTATTGTTGTTCAAATCTATGAATTTAGTTAGTAACAAATACCAGTAGTTAAGTTTTAGTACCAACTACGCTTTCTGATGCTCCTGGGATCGCGGGAAGGTACGATCTTTCTGAAACCTCTGACGGGGCGTAAGAACACTATCTCAAGTTACCATTTTGTATTTATTAACGAGTGTCGGTTTGCAGGCAGCATAGTGCAGTGCGGCGAATGTGGCACGCGCACGATGGGCAACAAGCTGTCGTCGTGCTCGTGCGCGCCCATCCTGCGCAAGGCGTACCGCTATGAAGACAGCCCGTGGCAGAACTCACGACGAAGAGACGGACATTTGCTAAGGTGACACATGGAGAACTTAATTTTCTTTTGATCTAATGATCAAAAGTAAATTCTCTAATGAGCTATAATATTACCTCGAGAAAAAGCCTCAGGTAAAGCTAGCGTCCGTATGCTGGTATGACAGCTGTCAGTTTACCAACATTTTCCCGAGAAAATTTCTACTGAATTGCATTGCAGGTACCAATAAAAGAACTACTCGTCTAAAATGCTCTTTGGATTTTGAACTCTCGGTGCTGAGCAGAGCGTTAAAATTCCTACACAAGAGAAACAGAAGTTAACTTATTGATGACATACCTAATAGTAAATAATAGAATACCTACGCGATAGCACTATCTTGCTAGGTACCTAACGCTTTAGGTTAGCTTCACTTCGTTCATGTTAAAAGTTACGTGGTATATTCAATTGATAAATATATTATCTAAATAGGTACTGGAATAAAAACGCATACTAACCTGTAACCTACACATAACAAAAATAATTAAGTTGATATATCTACATCGAAAAGTGATGAAAAGTATAATAAGAATATTACTGTCGATTCTTCGTGAATATTAAACATCTTGGAATTCCAGTAGTTTTTAATAAGTATCTCCTTCGTCAGTCTCTCGTACATTGACGGTGTAAACACAATTTATCATGCTTACTTTATTGGTGGCATCAAAGTGACTCGGTCTAATCTTTCTTACTAACATATTTCTCAGTAAACTTTATGCAGACAGACGAAGCGGCAGAAGTTTTAACGACGTTTTACGTGAATGTTGCGACAGTACTTACATTTGTTTACATCGCAACAAATGTTTTCTTTTAGTTAACTTCTGTTCTGTGTATTTTATCTAATAATTTATAAATGCACGCAAGAAACACAAGGACCCTTTAAGGCCTAAGGAGATATTCTCGGAAATAATATGATCGAGAATTAACCAAGAAAAATAAAAAATAAAACCATAGAAAATCAAAACACTTACACTACTTATTAGGTATTTTATTTTTTAGGAAGTAGCCTAAGCAAATATTATTACAGTGCAGTGTTATTATGACTTAGAAATAAAATAGATACTACAAAGTTTAAAGCCTGTACTAGGATAACCGAAGAGATTTAAAATGCTATAGAGCGGGCATGTCAAGGAAACGTCTCAGTAACGCCATCTAGAATAATATATGAATATTGGTGTGACAGCGGAGCGTACTAAAAAAAACTCATAGACTTTTGTCCAAGCAGAACACAAGTTTCGGACGAAAATTTTGATCGTGATGTCCGGTCTATAGGTATTGAATGTCTTTGAGGATAACAGACGACATAAGTTCTTACAAATACTAGGTATTAGGACACCTAATTTTAGTACCATATTTAACATATAAGATTAACAATAGCGACATGGTTAATAGAATTATGTCGTAATTTACTTATGACCACTAATAATTATGGTCATGAAACATCTAGACGATAGGTGGTTTCTAATTTATTTACGTAATGTTTCTTGTGTGAATTGACAATATTTCTAATCTACATATCCTTGCAGACTATGGGCGGAGGTGTTCCACGTGTCAGCGAGCGGCGCTGGCACCGTGAAGTGGCAGCAGGTATCAGAGGACCTGGTGCCAGTAAACATCACCTGCATCCAGGACTCGCCCGAGTGCGTGTTCCACATCACCGCCTACAACTCTCAGGTCGACAAGATCCTCGACGTCAGACTACTGCAACCTGGTACGTACACTTGTCAATGTCACCTGGTACCCAGAGCTTACCCGAATGCTTGTTCCACATCTGCCGACAAATCGCGATTCACTTAAATCCTCCACGTTAGACTGTCATACGATAATATCTAAATAAGGCTATAGAAATCTAAATAAGGCTATGGTATAATACAGTATTTAGTCTTAGAAATAATGTGAGTAATGTAAATTATGATGCCTGTACTAGGATAAATCTAAATAACAGGCGACATAAGTTTTTAAAATCACTGTTAGGACAACTGGTTTTATAACAATATTTAACAAATTCAAGAATAGTGACATAGTTGTTTCGAAATGTTATA
Organism: Euplexia lucipara; assembly: GCA_921972225.1. Taxonomy (NCBI): domain Eukaryota; kingdom Metazoa; phylum Arthropoda; class Insecta; order Lepidoptera; family Noctuidae; genus Euplexia; species Euplexia lucipara. The sequence goes on from OV179144.1 coordinate 12,944,335, forward strand.
GTTCACCTTATAAACTCCTATAATTACGGTCTTAAACATCTAAATAATATCTACTTACATACTTTACGGAATAATTGTTACGATGATTGTCGGATGATTTACGTACTACATAACAAAAAAAAATCTTGGATCTAGATGACGATCTTAATTAGAACAGACTTAGTTAGTACTTAATTGACGGTCAGTGGGTAGTCTTAGAGGCGGTTGGCTCCTAAAACAAAGCCAGAATAAGAATACCCGTAATGCGCTGCCATCTTGTTTGTTTATTTCAGTAGCACATACCTAGTATATATTTCCGGATTTCACAATGTATTTACGTAAAGTTCGTTTTATGCGCATGCTTTTCGATATAGCTGCATCCGGTTAGAAGAGAAGCCGTCCCCCGGATATCAGTAAAAGATGACCTACCTAGGTCATTACATGTAAACCATTCTTTTCTTTATAACTGTCGGCTAAATATAGTCGTGCTAATGTAACATCGAAATAAATCTTCTGACTGATATATGGATACAAATCGTGGGCTACTAATAATATCAGGTGTAGGCTGGCCGCCTACTGAACGATTTGAATGTGGACACAAGTGGGAAGTTACAGCTGTCGATGTCATAACGTTAGCTTTAAGTTTTTAATCCATAATACTAGTAGGGTCAGCATACCAATGAATAATATGCTATAATAATATGCTCTGCAGATATTGCCAATATTCATAAAAAATAATAAGTACTGACACTTTTCAAGTAAATGGTTTATAATGGAAATAAAATAAATAAATAAAATAAAGCTACATTTTCATCCTGACTGTACCGTTGAACACCATATTTATGACTGATTTACATCATCGTACATTACGGACGTTAAAAAGGAGTTCCCGAAATAAACACTTTTGTAACAAACGTGGAGATCACTGACAGTGCAACACCTACATTTTACTGGGGCAATTCGGCAGACACGACAGACGCCAGCGGCTCTAACCTAGTTTTAAATTTACTCTGGATAGTTAGAAGAGTAATCGACCGAATTCACCAGCACGTACCGACGTCCGATACGTTACTTCCTTCACAAGCTCATTGCATTAAAACTGTTGCTGAACGCGTAATGTGTTAAATATTAAAACAACTCGCGACCATTAACATATTTTTTTGATTTGCTTACTCTACTTCTGGGTGTAGCAACCTGTATTTTATTTACATTCACGCTAAATCTTATATACATAATGAACACCAGTTCGATTTGGAGTAAATTTAAATACAATAACTACCTACCTGATACAAATTTTACCTGGCAAAGCTTTACATACCTATCAATTTATTGCTTAGTTTTGCGAAGAATTTTACGTAATCCATTAATGTTTGTGATGGAAGAATATGATGCTTCTGAGAAATGGTCTGGATCTTTTACTGATTTTCAAAGCATTATTTCTACTTTGACAATATATTTTATAGAGTTACTTAGCCCGAGAGATTATCTTGTTGTTTAGTACTATATCTGTCTTCAAATACATCTACTATTCTCGTTCCAGGCACTCGCATCGGGCAAGCGTCCGAATGCTTCGTGTATTGGAAGGATCCCATGACTAACGACACTTGGGGACTGAACTTCACTTCTCCCATTGATGCCAAACAATTTAGAGAATGCTGTGTAAGTATCATACGTGTAAGTTGAAAAAAGTATAGTCGTGCGTCGTAAGTACGTAAATTACGAAACCGTTTCAATAACATTAAAAATATACATGACACTTGAAAATTAATTCTTTAAAAAAGTTAAAACTAACCATAAGTCAATCTTAGTGGTAATTAAATAACTTAAGCTCTTTAAAAATGCTATCAGTGTGACAGACAACCCCACAGAACATAAACAAACATTCAAGTGTAGATTCATGTTTACTTGTAATCAATTAACAATTTTTATGGTTATAGTCACCATCATTCAAATTCTCCCGCAAGGCTTCATCGAGCTACAGTCTCAAGCTGGAACCACCGGGCAACAAGCAAAAGTTCAAGGCTAAGAGGAAGCCGGTCTCGACACCCGCCAGCCCCAATCGATCTAGGTAATTTAGATCATAAAATAATTTAACAGGTAGATTGAGAAAAAGGATATCTTTTAAAATATTCAGATGTGTCCGCAAGCAAGTTAAACTGACACATCTAGCAATAAAAGTAGCTATCATTACGAGTACTTCCGTATCTAATGCCAGAAAATGAGGATATCTGTTTGTACTGACTCCGGCACATCAAGCTACCTGTCAAATTTCATTAATCTTATTCTAATTGAAAAGTAGAAGATTAAAGTTGAAAACCTATCAAAGAAATTTGACACAATGGGGTAGCTTGATGTGCTGGCCTCTATTTATTTACTGTGCTTGTTGATTCTACAATTATTATGTAAAGGATATTTTTTTAAATATACAAATGTGTCCGCGAGCGAGTTACACTGTCAAATCTAGCAATGAAAGTAGCCATCATTACATATCGAACACCAGAAAAGTGATTGTAAGGATATCAAAGTAAAAGTAGATATGGTTGGTAGTTTAAGTATGGTTTAAGTCAATGATATTATAAGTAAAAAGGTTATAGTTAAATAGGTTACTTAAACAAGATTCTATATTCAAAAACGGCACACTAACGCACACACGCGTCCGTTGACGGCGCGACGCGACATTGAGGTCAAGTGTGGCTAGTTAGCCACATTTTAACGTGTCGCTTGTTGAGCGCTTATAACCTATCTACACCTTTTTACTTATAATATTATTGGTTTAAGTATACTATTCTGTATTTGGGTCACGAAGATCACTAAGTTATTGATATCCAACCTCTCTTTTATTTAGTGTATTGGTTGATCGTACCATAATTAGGTTAGAAAGAGTAACCTGACGTGTAGTTTTAGTACAAGTGGGCGTAGGTCCATAGGTACCCGCGCTGCACGCCACCCACTATTGCGTAAGCTAGCTGTAACTATAAGTTCTGTGAGTAATGCACCTTTGTGATTGTAGTTTGACCTACGGCCGCGAGCCTCAGTGCACATGCATGTCGCAGGAACAATACGCACGTGTGAGAGCACAGCAACAGGATCCTCGCTATCGTGAGTATATTTCGAACAGTATTATTTATTTCTTTGAAATAAAAACATATCCCCTCCCCTGTATAACTTATATACACTGATACCTACACCCGGAACAACTACCCACAGTGCTATTCTGCAAAAAGGCAAATTGACCTGTCATTCCATGCTTATGCTAGACAGTGACAGTTCACTTTACTCAGGTTTTCACAGGGTTACTTTTACCGAATCGACCTGCTGTATGAAAAAAAATAATTAAAAAGCGTTTATTTTTGTTTTTATAACTGCACTTAGCAAATCTAAAGTTATGTCATTATAAATTGATGGTACTAGGTATTTTCTACATCTTCGCCCGTAATAATTTACAAAAGTGGGCACCACAAATTGTCTTACACATTTATTTCTATGAGGTCTAAGGTTTACCGTATTAACTTTAAACTCATCCTTGTAATAATTATCTACAGCAAATAACAGTACCACTCTTTGATGAACCGGCAATATATTACATTCTAAAAATAATTCTTCGTAACCACTACTATTACAGCGTTTTTTTGTGTTTTTATCAACTAAAAGTTTCATAAATCTTATTTGTAACAATTTTATTTTATCAAGATAAGTTTTAAATGTGTACAAATATATTTGTTCCATGTTGAAATCTAAGTAATTGCTAAGCCATTGCGCCAAATGTACCGCCATCTATTGAAATATCGATGGAAAAATCAGCTAAAATTAAATCGAAGACCTAATAGGAGTATTATAATTTAACATCATGACCATCATCTTTAACCTATGTTCACAAAATACATGACAGAAAGCTAGACAAAGTTAGAGAAAGCTAGCTAAAAATCTGACAGAGCTATCTTATATCCCACCAAAAATTATGTAGTGAACTTGGTTATGCCACTGTTATGCGTCCACCTTATATAAGTTTTGTAGATTTTACAGCAGATATTTTGAGAAACGTGAAAGGCAGAGCCCTATCACGAGAAGTATACGTATGGCAGTTGGAGTAGAGATTACTTCGTGTGATCGCAAGGGACTAATAGGTTCCTACTGTATTCTTCCACTATATAATTATGACTTATGATTTTCTTTGCATAAAGAGCTTTGATTTCTAGCCTTAGCTCCACACTTACGACCTCTTTCAACACATAACATAACACCACTCCTGTAATTCTCGATGGGTTAGTATCTGTAGTACACGGGTCACCTACATTTCACCAGTTTAATTTATGTTCTTTATAATGGGGAGCGAGTTTATTGCCATTAATCGAGCCCCTGCACTGCAACACCCTGGAGGAAATGCATGAAGTATGTTATCGCTCGCAGTGATACCATTCGTCAATTTGTTACCATTTAATGATACAAACTGATTTAGGTTCTTCAACCCTGCCCCGATCCACGACACGTGCGATGGAAGCAGAGGGAGGCGCAGCAGGCGGTACTACTGGACGCTCCGAGAAGGTTGCTGCCGCGACATCGTCTACCTCGCTGTATGACAACGTATCCAACTCGCAGCCCGCTCAGCAGGCACCGTCTAAACGTCAGTATATTTGAAAAATTCACACCTGTTTTAAATGACTTTTACATACTTAAACTTCGACTTAACTGCATGACTTTATTTTTTCCTACAAACTCCGTTATCCAACGGTCTAAAGATAGAAAAAAGGTACCAAACAGGCAGTTTTCTCCATCCTCCTTCTTTTTAGCGTGTTGACGGCAAACATAGACACTTTTTATGTTTGTTCCAATATTCAGCTGCAACAAATAAAGCTTAAATTTACCATCGTGGTGAAAAGTTTAACTAATCAACCGAGATCTCTTTCCCTCGGTGCGACAGACGTAACAGTGGTTGGACAGTACGTTGCTCGGGGAGGCTTTTTTAATGCACCTTTTCTGCCTTCATGTTACTGTGACACTTGTACATAACACAATCATTGCACAACTGATAGTATTTTGTCTCAATTTCAGCGGCATCTCGACAAGCTGACGGCACGCAGACTGCGACACGAACTCCGAAATCACAAGAGACGTCTACTATGACTACTAACACTTCCACTGCGCCTAAGACCGTCACCGCTTCAGTGGGAACCCATGGCACAAACGTAAGAGAAAAGAAAAATCTTCTGAATATTAACTTAGCATTTTTTCAAATAAAATATAAGTTGTCAAGGGAAAAGCTTAAAATAACACACCAGCTGGATTTTTTATATAAAAATAAAGAAAGAAAGAAAAACATTTATTGGCAACATATTGAAATACGCACGGTAAAAACGTAAATAAAAATAAAAAATGCCATGTGTCACGGGTTGCTTAAAGGTTTATTTCATCGGCAATGGTAGACAGATGTTGAGATGCTGCTTGATAATTGTAATTACAATCATTGGCGGTAAGCGATAGTCAACAATGGTCTTGATCCATGATACTAAAAAGCCATGCTATCTAAAAGACATTAATTCTTGGAAAATACAAGATATTACGACTTAAAGTCTTTGAATTGAATCCAATAAATGAGGTAATAATGATCCTTTTTCATTAGACTAACGAAGAAACACAGGCTGGTGGTACAGGTGCAGCATCTCAACCGCAACACACTCAAGACCTTAAATCAGAAGGAGTACAGGCTGGAGGGACCCTCACGTCTTCTAAGTCTTCCGCCACCTCCACACGATCCGGCAAAGAGCATCTGCAGCACATGCCCAAGAGCGTCGACTACGGAGATGGCAATGAATCGGTACGTATCACTTATCTAATACTAGTTGCCCCGGCGGAATTCTTTTCGCCTCACAACTCATTAGAAGACCGTCTGTCACCGTCTGTCATGTCATCAAATATGGCACTGCATTTGAAAAATGTTTGCGAAAACGAATCTTTCTCACATTATTTTTTAATTCCTCCATGCCAAATTTCATTACGATCCGATCAGTCGTGAAAAGCCAACAAACAAACATAAACAAACAGAGTTATTTTCTCATTTATAATATTAATATAAAAAGTATGGATTCGTTTTGTTTATTATGCAGCTGTATTTGGCACCTTTATTATAAACTACATAAAAATTACATTATTTTGGTCTCTTTATTCATTTGAATGTAGAACAACGTTTTTGGAACCAGTGAAGGTAACATCGTTAAAGCAGGAATTTCAAACGACCTATTTCATTTGAACAATTACCTATTATAAAAACAGATGTTAATCATTTTGGTAACTCAACAGGACTGTATCAATTTTCAGTCCCGTGAATCGGACAGGCATGCAGCTCATCATCACAACGTGATCAACAATAATACTTCGGGATCACGGCGCACCAAGTCTAAGAGCACAGAAGACATGAATATGGGTAAGCTGTATAGCAGTATTCACACATCTAAAACTGATATTTTTACCCGACTGCGCCTGAAGGAGGGTCATGTTTTTCGAGAGTGTATTTTATACTGTACTAGCTGTACCCTGCGCGCGTACTACGCCACCAACTAAAATAAATTTGAAGGAAAGACATTATTTATTGATTTTGTTAATTAAAAAAAGTGTGACATCGCTGCGTTTCGTTTCAATTCCATATTTATTGAAGTGCTTTGGGATACAAAATAGGTATTTCTTGTTTTTCCATCTTTTACGAATAAATCAGAAGTTATTAAGTCATTCATAGATAAAAACAGCGGTTACCATGGCGACCTAACTATAAGGCTGGGCCTCCACCAAAGAAGAGATGCTTTTCAGCTCGGGGGACTCCACCAAAGCGGAGATAAATAATAATAATGATAAAGTTTTTTTTTACAAAAAAAGTATCTCATTTTCTTGAAGCAGAAGAACTACAGTCTGAAGAAGCAGAATTGATAGCTTTCTAATACCTAAACAAAAGAAAACATCGGTTTTGGAGAAGAAGTCACTTGAATTACCATACCAGTCATGGAGAATTTTTTACTCTGTATAATGAGTTAAATGATGAAAGTTTTACCAAGTCCTACAGACTACCGAGGAATATATTCTACGAATTACATAATTTAATTAAACCGAAGAGGGTCACATCTCGTCTCCACTGCGCGTCGTTCGGGCACAGCTCACATCTCCGCTTCCATCGCGCCATACAAATTAATATTACACATCTCCGCACAGCGATCTCCACTGAAGCTGAGCGGAGTGGAGATGTGTTAATAACACAATTCTATTGATTGTTTAAAAAACATCTCCTCTCCGCTCGTCTCGTCTCCGCCGCGCTTTGATGGAGTCCTGGCCTAACATATATCCTTCTTTGGCTCATGCACAAGAACTTTGCTAAAGATCATCACATGATCAAAAGCATAGTTTACGATTCTTTATAGGACATAGCTACGGATAAACATTATTTTTTAATATACGTTTGTCGATTATTGCGCCTAGCTCCCGTAATGCTTATCTTTTACCTCCAACAAATATCATTATATTTTTGCCAATGCATACAAAAACTTGTCAAATAATACACACATCAAAAGTGTCAACATATATTTTTGCAATAACTTTTCTCCTGATTGATATTAATTAAAATTTTCTTTAAGGACTCATCAAATAAAGTGTTTTCGTTTGTCACAGTAACGATAAACCAAGTCACCTTTGCATTAATAAAGAAATTTGCCATTTTCCTAATAAAGGGATTTTTGACATTTGAACCACTAACATTAAAGTTCGAAAAAAAGACTGAAATAACAGTTTTCTTTAAAACTTTATTGGGTAACTTAAACACGTAATAATCCGTGTTTCTACCGCGAACACTAACAACACAAGAACATCGGTTTGGCATACTCAAAATGAGTTCATCCAAATCACGCTGTGGAATGGCCGCCCATGTTCGTTGCAACAACAAAAAAAGGTCTTCTTGCGACTGGATACCCTCCATATTCGGCAGAGCTCTTCTCTGTAGCATATCCCATGCATGCTCAATCGGGTTCAAGTCTGGCGACTGAGCAGGCCAGGGCAGGACATTGATGTTAGCTGCGGCGAGAGTCTGTCTTACAACTCTTGCGGTGTGCGGTCGTGCATTATCATGCATTAACTGAAATAAGGGACCGATTTGCACTTGTAGAGGAACGATGACGTCTGATACAATCGTCTCAGCATAAATTTGAGCGTTGAGGTTGCCTCTGATCCAAATCAACTCAGTTCTTCCGCCGATCCAAATACTCGCCCATACCATGATGGTTCCACCACTATAAGGATGGACTTCCTGGCAGGATTTTAATCGCTGTTGGCGTCCAGGGGTTCTCCAGTGTCGTATACGTCTTGTATCCGGTCTCATACCAAAACGAGACTCATCAGAAAAGCACACGAAACGCCATTGTTCTTCTGCCCAATTTCTGTGTTCAAGAGCCCATTGATATCGAATCCTACGATTGTGCATTGCTATAGGTGGTACCCGTAGCGGTCTTCGGGAATGAAGGTTCACTTCATGCAAGCGGTTTCTGACTGTTTGGTCGCTAATTAAGTTCCCTGAAGAGTGATGAAGCCTCACGGCTAACATCATGGCGGTTATTGTTGGAGCTCTTCGAGTTAAGATTTGAATGTATCGGTCTTGTCTCCGTGTGGTGCAGCGATACCGTCCTCCATGGCGCTCAGCCACGGTACCAGTGCTTCGGTAACGTGTCCAAAGTCGACTGATAACACTCTGACTTGTATTCAGAGCTAAAGCCACAGTACGTTGCCGGGAACCAGCTTCTATCATTCCCACGGCTCTGAGCATTTCTTCCCTGCTTAAATGACGTCGCCGCTCCATAATAACGTTGGTTTTAATCAGTAGTAGGGAAACAGTAGCACTAATAATGTCTTCAATGCGTTGTATGTTTTTATAGGGAAAATATTGACAGCTGATTTTCATCTTTTACTCGAATTTGATTCACAGTTCCTGATTCAAATTATGAAATGCACCAAAAAGGATCCATATAGATTTATAAAATCATAAATTTATTACAAAGCCACATCTCAATCTCAAGAAATCCGCATAAAAATGCTTGATCCCTAGACACTTTTGATGTGTGTATATTAAAACTTTCTTGAGAACCACTCTTTTCATAGAAAACAGCATCGGCGTAGTTATTTTTGAGTTTATCGCGAACAGACAGAAAGCGCGGATCCACCGTTGTGGGCAACTACCGGATCAACCAGTCAAAGTAGTACTTTATGTATGGATGTTATACCAATCGAAATAAATTATTACCTCCTAATACCACTTTAAATACTTAAAATACTACCTACGCTAGTATTGTATGTAACATAGAGACACGCGGCGCAGTAGTTCACTTTAAAATGTTGTATTTTGTATCTCGCAAAATCAATGCATTTCAGTAAGGTAGTTAGGTTAGGTAGTTAGGTTCGCTATAGGGTAGGTATGGTAAGTTAGGTTTGGTTATATGTATATATTATATCCTAATACCCTCATTAATCTAATGCGCTCCGGCAATGTGAGCGAAGCCATCATTGATATTTTGTACTGGGAAAATGTATGTGCCCTGCGCAAGAAGGACGGTGGCATTCGTCTCACAACAATAAACGTGTATACTAATCTGTCATTGACGAATTAGAAAATGCCTAACAGTTAATCCTAAAAAGTTTTCATTATATGCTGCTGTTATTGTAAGCAACATCGTTTTATTCGGTTATTTGTGTCCTGACACCTATCGCAATGAACCTGAATTCATTCATATCATGTGTTATGCAGTTGAAGATTGATTAAATAAAGGAACGTTAAGTCCACCCAATTCGACACGTTCGCACAATTTAGATACACAAATTCAATAAAATTTTATGTCCGACATAAAACAAAATAAAAATGTTGACGTCAACGCCATTTAGCGCAAAAAGGAGCGACAGCAGGTCGTACGATTCACCGTAAATAAGCTTTTTACAATGATAATCATTATTTCAGACTCGAGCACTCTCAAACGTATGCTGAAGCCGATGCCATCAACAGAGAGCCCGGTGACGTCACCAGAGATGGGCCGGCGGCGGTATGGCGGCGCGCCCCCGTGCCCACCGTCTTGCGGTTCACACGGCCACCGGCACCCGCAGCACATGCACCACGGACACTACTCGCACATCGTCAACAACAACAGTCGTCAGAGCTCGCAGCGGTATGTACTCGTAACGTTGACTAAATTGACTGGCGGTGGTATAACATCCAGTAGCAGCAGGGACTATTAAGTCCATAAATAGCAGTGCCTATCAGTTTTATCCTAGACAAGTAATTTTCTTTAATATTTTGTGGTTCCTAAAGCAGCTATCGCAACGAATCACACATATTAGAAAATATTTTTCTGTAGAAGGAGAACGTTAGAAGCCGACCCTAACATAGTTGGTAAAAATTATAACTAATAAAGGCAGATTTAGGGGATGCACAGCTTTTTGTTACCGACACTGCACACCATGACCAAATATTCATCATCACACAGGATCATCAAACGTTTGCATATACACAGAGAGTGACTAATTTCATACTCGTCAGAGGCGTGCCTTGGGTTCGAACTCGAGACAAATTGGCAATATGTCCGTCACCTCACTAGTCAATATTTAACTGCTAACAAGGCTACTAATAACGTGCAATCCTGCAGAGTGCGCGGTTACTAGTACCTAAGCTTCTTAAAGAAAAAAAGGAAAATACTTAGCTTAAATAAACTTCACGAATTAAGATTACCTGAGCCTGTCATTATTTATATTGTATATTACTGCTAACCATCAGGTGTGATCATAGTCAAACACTAGTTCATAAAATTAAAAAAAAAAACTAGTGCAGAACTAATTTCCTAGCAACACGTCAGCCTAATAAGTTACCACTCTGGCCATGCTTAATGATCCTGGATTACAATCCAACGACCAATCTGTTTGCCAATTAATGGACGGTGATCTTTTTGGCATGTGAGATATTGCATTAGAGTGTTTTAACATTTCTTAGCCTTAAGTACTATCTTACCTATTACTTATTAGTTCATCAAACAGTTTTAATGAATGTATTATATACTAGCTTCTGCCCGCGACTTCGTACGCGGATCCTGTAGCTTATGCCAGCGACAACGGGGTCGTCAAAATTGAAGATCTAAAACGTCTGATGTCGAATTCTAAAAGCCCGGGGACGGGAAAACAATGAGATGCGCGAGACGATTCTAGACGTTCCAGATTTTTTATTTTTGTTGGTCAACAAGAAATGCCATCAGACTTAACAACTTTTGTTAAGACGCCATTTCTATTATGTATATGTTATATTGTCGCTGGGCTTTGGAGGTCCACTGCAGGTGCTCCAGATATTCAAATTTAGTCTCACAGCAGAAAACACTTTTCACGTGGAACAATTTCTGCTATGATACCATTTTTGTATCTCCAATAGTTTAGCTGGTCTGTTGCGGTTCTGCATCAGGTGTTCCAGTTTCCAAAATAAATTATAGTCTATGTGTTGCCCAGACTTAATATCTATACAACAAAAAAAAACATTCAAATCTGTCCAGTAGTTCCGAAGATTAGCGTGTACAAACAAACAGACAAACAGACAAACAGACAGACTTTTTTTTTTAGGATTCGTGCTCTATTACTGTTTCTAAACCCCCCTCAATTATTATTTTTTAAATATATTCAATGTACAGACACAGTTTTTTTACTGTCTTATTATATGTATAGATAAATAAGTAAAATAAAAATGTTGCTGTTAAATTGAATCTATATCAATGATGGCGGATGTTACCAACCCATTACTGTTTGTCTCTGTTTTCAAAAACGTACGTCCTGTTAGATTATTGAGATTGAGAAAGTTAAAATTTAACATATCTGTGTACAATAACCAAACCTTTTTTTTATTGTCACAGTCGAGGAGTCGGGGTCGGTGCAGCGCCCAGCGGTTATCCTGGTCGTGGCCTGTATCTAGAGTTGGGTGGAGGGGAACGCGACATGTCGCCACCGTCTGACAATGTGATGTTTGACAATCAGTGCTATGCTACCACGCCATCTTCGTCAAACGGCAACTCAGACCAAGAGCCTTGTCAACGCCGGGATTCTAGACAACCGCACCATCATTCGGTGAGTATTAAAAAACATCAACATCATACCGATATGTTTGCATACACTTGAGATGTTTTCATTAACCCTAGTTTTAGTTAAGGTCGACAGTTTTTAAGAATTTCTTGAATACAATTATTTCATTTTTAGTTGGAAAATCCGTATAGTCTAAGTAAGAACTTAAAGTGCTATCTTGATTGGTCAGGTGAGGCATTTGTTAGCAACAGGGCAGATTGGCTTTACGTCTGATTCACGTTAGGGCAGATTCGCATTAGGTCACATTCGCCTAGAGTCGGAATATGTACAGACCGCAACATAAATTAAGTTTGAGTGTTTACAGTCAAGCTAAAAGACGATGGCCCGAAGACTTACAAAAGGATATAAAGATTAAAAAAAAAATGACTTAAAGACATTTAGCCAATTTGCTTATTATATTATAGAAAAAACAAAAGATTTAAAATTAGTACCTATGGGAAGTTTATTTTTTGGTTAATACCGATGTCTGTGAGGTTTTTTTTATCTTTAACCCCCGACGAAAAAAGAGGGGTGTTATAAGTTTGTTTGGTTTCGATGCGGTTTTTTTATTTGAATGCAGGGTTTCTTGTGATGGTTCTTAGACATGATTAATCAAAATCGGTTCCGCCATTTCAAGGTTATCAGCTCTTTTGTGTTAGCTACCTATATTTGGTCTGATGCAGCCAGGATTTCTAGCACACAAAACTCACACAAAACACTCTTGGGAAAATAATAGCAGATATGTCGTGTTTGGATTCATTTTAACCGGCATTCGATTCTGCGCACAATGCACTCGTGGCAACAGGATGAGCTGATGCTGCAGCCAGGCTATCCAGCACACCAGTAGATAAACCCTTGACAAATAATAACAGACATGCCGTGTTGGGATTCGTTTTAACCAGCATTTGACTCTACATACAATGCACTGAAAAAATCCTATAATTGTAAACTCTATAAAACAAATTGAATGAGTTTAAAAAAAATTAAACATTTTTTTTTAAATACCGTTAAAAAAACATTAAAAAAGTTAAAAATAACACGTTCCTATCGTTAAGCCATGTTTTACGTCACGTCGGGATGCCGCTTAAGTAATTTTAGCGGTACCCCGACGTGACGTAAAATTTCATGGCTCAACGATGCGAAGGTGTTATTTTTAACTTTTTAAATGATTTTCTCTGATGTTTCGTATTATTAATGAATAAAATTATTTTTCTTTCGACTGTAGGTACTTGTCTTTAAGCGAATCTGTCCTTATGCTAACAAATGTGTTAAGGCCGTGCGCACCTGAATTAGCATGACATTCTAGTATATTATATTATTAATTTCATTTAACTAGCATTTTTATATTTAGATTTATGTTACAATAGATCTACAACTTATAGGTGTAGTATTAAACTGTCAGTCAATAAATAAATAAATAAATAAAAGCATTACCACATTGGGTAGCAATGCTAATTATGTAAATGCCATACGATACCAGTCTTGTAGGCATGTTTCCGAATGACAGCTATTGCGGAGGAGTATGTACTTTAGTGCCTAGGTGTTCCTGGTTCCTTTTTATTTTATTTATAATTCCTTATACTTAGTTCACATTTATAGGAAATTGTGTATTGGTTTAGGTCTTCACCTATGAAATTGCCGTTCTGCAGTACTGGCCATTTCAAATCCAAAATAATTTTTGTTTGGCTAAGAATTCTAATTTCAAATTAATTTTATTTTAAAAACATGGTTTTTTTTCAAAAGTAGTCATTTGTTTATTGATTAGTGTTACATTTTCATCGCATTTCAATCTTTTTCGTCATCATGGATACGTTAAAAATTCGAGAAATTATGGAATATGAGTACCTACCGTCGTGGCAGCAACGCGGCACAAGTGGCACGCAACATCAACGACGTTTACGGAGCTAACACTACAAACCAACGCACCACCTGTTATTGGTTTGCTCGCTTCCGTTCTGGAAATTTCGACCTGAAAAATGAACCTCGCGGTCGTCCGAAGACTTTGGTCGACAATGACGAATTAAAGGCGATTGTGGAAGCTGATGACACACAATCTACGGCTGAATTAGCAGCAGCTTTCGACGTTAGCGTCAAAACAATATTGGTCCATTTGCGTCAAATTGGCAAGGTAAAAAAGCTTGACAAATGGGTGCCCCACGAACTCAATGATCGCCAGCGCGAAGTACGCGTCGAGACGTGCCTTGCACTGCTCAACAGACACACAAATGAAGGAATTTTGAACCGCATTGTTACCTGCGATGAAAAATGGATTCTGTTTGATAACCGCAAGCGCTCAGCAAGTTGGTCGGAACCTGGTTCAGCACCTAAACAATGCCCTAAACGAAAACTTACCCCTAGAAAAGTGATGGTCACTGTTTGGTGGTCTAGCGCCGGTGTGATTCATCATCACAGCTTCTTACCAAACGGGGTGAGCATTACTGCAGATGTGTACTGTGAAGAACTGAACACAATGATGGAGAAGCTGGCACATCTCCAACCAGCATTGGTCAATCGCTCGTCTCCGCTGCTCCTGCACGACAACGCGCGATCTCATATCTGCACAGCAGACGGTCTCCAAGTTGCAAGAACTGGGGTTTGAAGCTCTCCGTCATCCGCCCTACTCACCAGACCTACAGACTACTACTTTTTCCAGAATTTGGATAACTTCTAGGCGGGAAAAAAATTCAATACCCGAGAGGCAGTACAAAATGCCTTTGAAGAATTTGTTGCCTCCCGTCCAGCTGATTTCTTTAAGAAGGGCATCAATAAACTGCCACTGCGTTGGCAAAGATGCATTGATTGCATGGGTGATTACTTTGATTTATACAAATAAAAAATACATTAAAAAAATCGTTTAAATTTTTTCATACAAAACGGCAATTTCATAGGTAAAGACCTATTATTTGGTATCAGATTTATAGTGTTTTTTATCTTGTTTAAATAAACGGTAGGCAAATCTAAGTAAGCTTCATGTATTGTTTAAAACACACAATTTGACTTTATTAATTTATTTGTTTTGCATCAGAAGCCGTGCTTGTCTCGTCAAGCATCCCAGTCGAGTGCCACGCCGGCTCCTGGCTCGCCCACCTCTCGTCTGCTGCTGGAGTACGAGATGCATCTGAGGAATACCCTCGCTAAGGGCATGGACGCTGAGAGCTACAGTCTGCACACATTTGAAGCGCTATTAAGCCAAAGCATGGAAGATTTAGGTACTTAAGTTACTCGTAATATTAATGGGCCTACATAAAATTAGGGTGTATTTGATCATTATACTGAATTTTGGAATTCTTATCTGCTCGTACTCTATCTGTCTACGATTGTGAGTTGAGCCTTCCCTCATTATTATCATTCATATCGGAAGTCATGTTTGGTCTTTTGTGTTGTAAAATAACCGTAAATTAACCCGTTGGTAGCCGTAGTAGCCATTTGTGGTCTGTTCTTAAGAAAGAAGCAAGAAATATTTTCTATAGACGTTAGTTTTAACACTTATCAGAATTTTGTCTGTCTCTTATTTTCATATTCGTTTTCAGGAAAAAATGTTATCGATTAATGTAAGCCAAACACTAACAAATCTTTGAATTTTAGAATTCAACGACAACGTGTCATCTTCCAATCAGCGGAGTCCTTACCCGCCAAGACGACGTAAGTATTTACGCAACGAGCAAAAACGTATTTTACAATAAAACTTTGGCTTATTGACACTTTTAAAATCTAAAAAAAAATTAACAGCATGCTGCAAACTTTGATAAATTTAAATTTAATATTAAAAGACATTTTTACAACATAAACTGCACACGATTCAACCTTGTTTGAATTTAATTTGAACCCTGTTTTTGTTTTGTTGAGGACCGACCCAAGAAACCATTCTACAATCTTTGAGACACCTTAAGGAGGCAGCGTTAAGGGACAGAGGTGATAAAAATTTATTATTTATTGTATGAGTGGTATCATTGCATTATCGTGTATATCTATGCAATATGTACCTATGTTGGAATGTTAATAATTATGTATTCTATTAACCTAACCCGTTGACTGTTTTGTTTGTTATAATTTTACCATGAATATTCCATTTTGTTCTTGTAAAAGGAAAAGCATGTTACTCACACACCCGTAATTTTACATTTTATATCCTTCACCAACTATGGGGTGAATCAATCAAACAGAATTCGAAACATATGTCTACCCTAGACAGTGGACAGGTTCCTGTATGTAGGTTAAACAAGAAGTTGGGACTAGGAGTAAGGTCATTTGCCATATTTGCCATACTTCTTACAATACTCTATGGGCAGAATTATATTACCTCTACTCCACTGGTATTCTCATAAGATTGAGCTCTACAGAAGCAAAGTGGTATAATGAGGTATCTTTGGTCCTTCCTGGACACACCAGTGGATTCCGTTCACAAGACAATTCTCACCTTCTTACCTGCCTATGATAGACTAGTACAACCATCTGCATGCATTAAAGAACCTGAACGAGACAAATGTAGTGATAACTATCAATACTGAATAATAACTGTTGAGTACGATAGTGATCACGGAGAAATTTAGATTTTTTATTGATTGATTGATTTACTCCATGAGAATAATTATCTGAACAATATACACAGTATTTTAATGTATATGATTTATATATAAACGCTACCAGCAATATATTTTAATGACCACGTAGATGTCTAACTAGAGTATTTATTCAAACAAAGAGAAGTGTATACGGGTTTCTATCTTACAACTTAAAGAAGACTAAAACATTGTAGTTCTAGCTGAGTAGTCAAGTCTAACGTAGTCTCAAGCTTCAATTTTGTCCAACTAATGGAACTAAGCTTGAAGTATCTATAATCAATGTAGGCATGATTCTTAAGGTTATTTCAGACAGAAAACGAGTAGATAATAAATACATTACTGTTTTGTTGACTGTACTACCTTCTACAGTACAACTAATGTTGTATCTACTAATTATCCAAGTCAAAGTATTGAGTTCATAATAGAAAATGAAATTATAGGCATAGTTTAAACAAGATTCTTCCCTTTTTCAACATAAAAGTTTCTATCGAATTGCTACCACATCGACAGTGTAGAAGCAATGCTAAACAAGAAAACAGTTTGCGTGAACCTACTCGTAATTCGTCCAACAAAATATAGTTTTCTCTAGGTTTTAAGCGACGGCACGAACAATGGGTAGTACAAATTAATCACTTACAGTATAAAAAAGGTTTTATAATACAATGAAAATATTATTTATACTAATAAATACATCTTGATGTTCCGGAAAGAAGCAGCGTCACAGTGCTCGGGAGGAGGCAGCCGATCTTCTACATTACCGCTGCCACATCGCCTTGGCGTCGAGAGGCAGCACAGCGCGAGATCTGACCGCGATGGATATTACAGGTTTCTATTATTTCTTTTTTTTTATAATTACGTAAAACAAGCATAGTTATGCTTGTTTTATGTAAGGTTCAGAAAATATTTACTTTTTAAAAGTAGGTGTATCAGCTCATTATAGCCTGGCCCATTGTAGTTATAAAAGGTGGCATAATTTATAATAGGTACCTAAAATTGTTGTTTTACACAGAAATCATTAAACAAATTTCAATGCGATGCAATTTTTATCTTATGAATTTGATGTAAATGTATCAGTAGAGACACTATTTATCGGTACCGACTTATGTCGTCAACTGTCATGCTTATTGTTGAGATGATTTTTGTAAGTAAATCGTATAATATATATATTTTGTCTTGTACAATATATTTCGTGTTATCTGTCCTACGTTGGTGTCAAGACAGATATCGTATTAAAACTGCAAAATAAAAAAAAACGAACGGCGAAAAAACAAATGAATTATGAAATTATTCAAAAATGATATTCCCTTGGAGCAACATAGTCCACCGGCGGACCGGAGGTGGCCAGTGTTGCTCTACTTATTAAAACTAATTTAAATTTGGAATTCTAAATAGAATGGTGAATTCGTACTAACAGTATTAAACATTGGGAATGTCACGGGTAGACCAAAATATAGCATACAGTTTTGCAAGAAAGCTTTAAACCGGGTTTTCTTGCAAACAAAAAACATTTTGACGTAGAAATTTGTATTAATTGACTTATTAAAACGTCCACAAAGCAAAGGAAAATCTATAATTTTTCAACTTAACGAGTCAAATAATGAAGTTAAAACTCTTTGCTCTTTACAACATATTTTATTAATTGACTCATTTTAAATTAAGTAATACTGGCCATTTAGAACAAAATTATCAAAGAAATGAAAAAAGAATATATTTTTCCCGCTAAAATCAGAACTATTCCCGAAAAAAAAACCATTTTATAATTTTCTTTTACTTTAAAATAATGATAATGTGTAAAATGCAAAGACTTTAAAGGTTTGTATTTTTTCAGTGATCGTAATGAGCTGATGCGTGAACGGGAACGGGAGCGAGAGCGGGGTTACTTGAGTGACCATAACTCCAGGTTTGTTAAACCACATAATAATGTTAATAGAAGAACCAATGATATTATAAGTAAAAAGGTGTAGATAGGTTTTAAGCGCTTAGCAAACGACACATTAAAATGTGGCTAACTAGCCACACTTGAACTCAGTGTCGCGTCGCCCCATCAGCAGACGCGTGCGTGCGTTAGTGTGCCGTTTATGAAGATCGAATGCTGTTTAGGTAACATACCTTTTTACTTATAATATCATTGAGAAGAACAATAACACAAAAGATCAACAATAATCTGGTTCATTTGATATTTTTCTAAAAACGCAGTATGTGGTTATTGTGTGGCCTAATATGCGACTTCTTGTAAACAGCACAACTAGCTAGACACTACTTTTAAACTTAAATAGGCAAAAATTTGTATGGGATGTACTCATACAGATAAAATGAACGTCCCTGATATAAGGATGTGAAATAACACAACATAGTTTCACTAATACATATTTGGTGAGGGATTCTTTATATAACCTGAAACCTACTGCTCACGATTCATTAATTCTCCGTATTTAATAGGAGTATTTTCTTTTCCATCCTTTCTATAAATTTTATAATAAAGACTGTAGAACTATAAAAAAATAAAATAATTAGGTACTTACAGATATTTCTTTTTCTGAATCATCAATCAAATATTTTTTATGGAAATAACAAGCCCTTTTCTTTCGGTTGCAAGGGTTGTTTAGAGTAAACAACCTTGACTCAGCGTGACGAGGTGTTAATTTGCAATATTGCACGATTAAGGTTTTTCTTGCAAAACAAAAAACAATCTGCCTGAGCCTAAAGTATTAAGAAGTAATATTGGTGTTGTTCAAAGATGCGTATTCTTTCGCCGTGTAATCAAGAGTTAACAAAGAAAGGACCAGTAAGTAGCCTTAGCACAATATTTTACCTAACTCAGGCTTATTAAAACTGAAAACACTATTCTGTAGTATTTTGGGTTCAAATTTATAAGGCAATTTATATCACCTATGTATTAATATGCATATAAATAAACTTTTTGAGATAATCCTACTAATATAAACGCGATAGTTTGTGAGTATGGATAGATGGATGGATAGATGGATGGATGGATGGATGGATGGATGGATGGATGTTTGTTACTCTTTCACGTAAAAACTACTGAATGGATTTTAATAAAATTTGGTATGGAGTTAGCTGACACCCTGGATTAATCCGCGGTACGTCTGCTAGTTTAGTTTTCCAATGTTTAAATAATTTAAATTGACATTGCGTTTACGCTAGGTATGCATTGCTAGACACACACACAGATACAGTGGCAAGGTATATTTCGACATATAGGTACGTTTCGACAATAGGTGGACTAAATGTTAGTTTTAAGTCCCTCATCTAGATTACTAGAAAATATTTTTTTATCACATCTATTCAAAAAGAGCTAGTTTATTCCTCGTAAACAGGGACCAAAATAGCTCATTAATCCCTAGGGACCAAAATTGATTTGAATTTGGAATGTGGATATTGTTAGTAAATGTTCCAATCAGCAAAGAGGTGAATCACAAACCATGCGGGAACAATGTATTGAATATGTGACTGGCTGAAAACTGCGAGCACGCAAAATTTTAAAAAAAAGTTGATGAAAAATAAACAACGCGCGAAGTTAAATGCATTCTGCTTTCGTTCGTAGTTGATTCATTTTCAGATTTTAGAATTATAAAAAATGAGTGCGTCATCCTCAAGTGAAAGTATTATATTGACTCCAGAGAATATTGTATAGGACGCTAAAAATGTGATGGAAAGTCTTTTACCTACAAAATCCCGTGAACAATATGTCACAGCATACAACAATAATTTCATCCTTTGGAAAAATGCAAGAAGAGCAATTATTTATGTTTTATGTCTTATGGTTCTGAATTGTACGTAAATAAATTCTTGTTCATAAGTTGCACTTACTTATTTTCTCATAGAGGGTGATAAAAAGTAGAGTGTCCACCTCGGGAGCAACACTATTTTAAGCTCGAGTGACATACTTTTAATCCCTTGCTGCGCTCAGGATTCTAGTTAAGAATCCCTCGCTCCGCTCGGGATTCTACTCTAGAATCCTTCGCTCCGCTCTGGATTAAAAAAAACACTCTCGCCTTTAAAATAGTTGTTTGCTCCCTAGATAAACAATCTACTATTACACATATTTTTCCTTTTTCACGTAATCAAAAATTAACGGCGATACATCGAGTCAAAATGTAGCATGACGTCACTATCCTGTAAAGTTTATGCAGAATAATGACGTCACAACCCCCCACTCCTCAACTTTAATTCGCTTAATTTAAGTAGTTTTCCATCAATTTGAAAAAGCAAAAAACTACTTACATTTTATATTTTATTTTATTAAATCTAACTGGTGGACTAATTAAATTTTGATAGACATATACCGTCCACATGCCTATTGTATACTTTCACTATAAAGGTTAAAAACCTTATTAGTGACTTACAGCCAACAGCTTTTAGAAGACTGAATGTGTTAGTGAAAATTGGTTTTGTTTCAGGGACAGGGTTCGAGATCGTGATCAAGGATATCTTAGTGATCACCAGTCAAGGTTAGTAAAGATCTACACAGTTAAAATTAAACCGTTATGATTTCATTTATTGTTTTTTTTTTCATAAAACTGCTGCCATTTTAATAAAGTAAAGTGGGCCTCACGACGAATTGTCAACTGTTTCGAAATAAAGAAGTTGCGTTTAATTCAAGCGCCGTGTTATTTTATTCAAACCATTTTTGTTTACGAAATAATGAAATCTTCAGAGCGCCTAAAATGCAATGCTTGAACAAAGAGTTAAGTACCTTTTATTTAGGCATTTATAGAATTTTATAGAATTTTTTATAGAATAAACAAATGCATACATAATATTGTCGAATTATGTATAGGTACTTAATGAAACAAAAGTACGCATTTATTTCTTAACTTTTATAGCAACAGGTATGCTGATAATTACATTTCCTATATTATAATAAATGTACCTAAGTATTCACGGCGATAACTTTCGATGGTTAGGTACAATAAAATAATTAATTAATAATCATCAAAGTAAAACGTCAAAGTAGACGCATAAATTGTTCAGCCATTATTTTTCTTCGATTCTGTTATTGTTTAAAATTATTTTGTAACTTATCGGATTCAATTGAATATGAACACGCAAATGATTAGTATTACCAAAGTGTCATTTATTTCATTCAAACACCAGTATTTATCTATGGTCTGTAGGTACCCAAATTTCGTCAGTTAGGTATAAGTTCCATGTAATAAGGGGTGAGCGTTTTGCCATCGACCACGGACAGATCCGGACTCTAGGCAGCTACTGAGTAATTCCTGATGGAATAACCTAATCATATTTGTATTTAATAATGTTTAATCACTAATCTGTACATGAATACTTTCATAACCACTGAAGTCTCTTGTGTACCAATTGAAAGTGAAGACAGTAAGTCTCACTCAATGTCTCTTTTAATTGGCACAAAACATATTGACACACTGTAGTTTAGGGCGGGGCTCATAAAACTCAATCAATCTCAAACTTAATCGAACTTTATCCATTTTGAACTTAAAGTGTTTACTAGATAAGTTTGGCTTCTTAATGCTTTTATAGCAATAATAACCAACAAGGTCATTTACTGTTTCTCTGATTTTAGCTAAGTTTGCAGGTAAATTTTACTTGGTAATTATATTTTAACACAATATAGGTATATTATAAGTTACTCCGTCCCTGAATATTTAAAATCAAACAATTTATTTCAATAAAACCGTTAAAAGGCACTGTTGCACGTCATATTAAATATTGAAAAAATAAGAAAATGATTATAGTTGCTCCTTACAAAAGGTAGTTTTGTATTAAACATAAATCTATATATATAAAAGAAAGTCGTGTTAGTTACACCACTTATAACTCAAGAATGGCTGAATCAATTTGAATGATTTTGGTCTTTTTGGATTTGTCTTTGTCTGGAATAGCATAATAATTAATAAAAACCATGAAAAGTCCTCGAAAAAATTAATATCAAGAATATTCGTTGTCTCAAACATTTTTCAAACGCAGCGCCATCTTGGATGACATGACAGGAGTCAAACTTCCCAGTTCATTATCAGGTGACAATTTGAAATTGACAAGTCTTAAGCTAAACCTAAAAAGGTAAGGTTGTCAATTTATTCGTACCTACGTTCTGAAATTTATTTTGTTACTAAACTTAGAGGTTTTATGTAGCATAAAAAAATCTTATACCTATTTCAGAAATCAATTTAGGTAAATAACAATGACGACAGAGACAAACTTTAATAATTCTTTGCAAATAGAACTTATTCTACTGTTAAGACTTTAATTAAAGTAGACCGGGAAAACTATAAGTATAAATTGTATGTAACATAGAGGCAATAGTTCAGATTAAAATTAAAAATTTTGTATTTTATAAATCAATGCATTTTAGTAAGGTAGTTAGGTTAGGTAGTTAGGTTAGCTATAGGATAGGTATGGTCAGTTAGGTTAGGTTATATATTATACATGTTGTAATTTTAATTCTATCTAACACAAAATGTTTAAATAAGGTCACAGTAGAGACTCGCTACATAAAAAGTAGTAGTAGTTATTATTGGTTTGGATCTATTAGTTGTCATCTTATTAAACGTATGTATATCTAATATATAAAAAAAATGATAAGAGCAATAAATTGACTCTAGGGCACAACGAAGTTTGCTGGGGCAGCTAGTAGGTAATAAAAAACAAGCAATGGAGTTGATATTTGTAGTTAAAGTTAAAAGCTGTGTTAGTGTACAGTTTGTTACGGTAAATGTGATTAATTGAACATCATATCATAGGTAAGAAAAGAGGTTTAGGTTGATCACTTTCTTTTATTCGTTGAGCCCGCGAATTGGGTCTCTCCGATTTGACCTTTTAAACAACTTTAAAACGTTTTAAGGCCTGGTAAATAAGGTAAGCTTTCGCAGTTACCTACGCGTACGTCCTAGATAATAACTTTCACAACAACGAACTTCATGATTTATATGTTACCCTCACCTCGATTGCTCGATCGAACAGAATGACGCTGTGAATGTGTTATTTTTGAAAATTTATTACATTTATCGAAACTAAGGTTATAAATAAGCAGCCTTCCCATATTAATGCAGGGGAGTGACCGAGTGATAGATCCATGCACGCCTCTTAACTTTTCGCGAGAATTTTTTTAGAAAATAGACCAGCTGATTCCTTTTTAAGTATATTTTTTTTCAAATACTGTATGCTATTATTTTCATGGCACTTTACTCCCTTAAAGTATCTGCCTGGTTTAAAGAACTTGGTAATTCATTGCAATCTAAAGCTAATGCTCTTATCAAAACGACCAGCTCAACCGAGACATTTAGTTTTATAGATGCAACTAGATGACTGCATACAAATTATCTACTAAGGTATGTAAATTGCTAAGTGGTTGTAAAACTTTAATCCTCTAGGACTTATTTTAATATACAACTAGTTAGATCTTTTTTTAAACTTAGTTGGTCTAAGAATATAAGCATTGCCGTACAACGTGGTAATGCGGATAATTAGATAGATACAACAATGCGGATAATTTATATCATATTAGGCGTAATTTAGTAAGGCATTTTTATTTGTATTTCTAGTGCATAAAGTTAGTCAAGTATTTATTAAAACAGTTGTAAACAAAGTTATATCACCAGATAGCTATACAATAAACTCGAGCTCAGATTTGGACACACAAATAGGTACTCAAACCTCAAACCTGCAGACACAACGCGCGGCCATCTGCTACGTTTATTAAATTGGGTTGTACCTGAAATAAATTAATTTTCATTTTATTGTATTAACTTAGTTGCTCGTTTTACTAAAAGTATTTATTTATTTAATTTTAGGAAATGCACACACACACATCACATACTTTCATGTAGTGTAGACACAACAATATAAGTAAGGAAATAACGCCACTTTTAAATCATTATAATTTTCACCAGCACTGAAACTGATACGCAATGATGTATTGTAACAATTAGTGGTGTTATTTACAGCAACATAATTAAAAAAACAAAACATTAATTTGCTTACAAATGTTAAATTTTAAACTAAATGACTGATGCTGGTTTTAATGATACTAGGTAATAATGGTATTGATAACACTATTTTCAACAACAAACCATATTAATTCAATTGCATTCAATTATACGTTGGTACAAACAGTTTTCCACTAATGGATTGTCGGCGATACAACAATAAACAACACAAAAGGTTGGTTACCAAATTAATTGGATTAATTAATGTATCTCATTGCAGATGTACCTACTTAAAAAGATAAACATTTATCGTATTTGAAATAATTTACTCTAATATATTGTGAATTTCATGTTTTTTTTTAGAGTATTGAAATAACAACTAAATTAGTAATAGCTTACCTATCTATAGCCATGTTAAGGAGTCTACACACCAAACCCGCCGACCCGCCGACACAGCTTGGTGTCGGCGACCCAAACCCGTCAAGTAAAGTCCAAGCAAAGTCGCCGACACCAAGCCGCCGTCTGGGCTGTGTCGGCGGGTCGGCGGGTTTGGTGTGTAGACTCCTTTAGGATGGCAATGAAAAGCTTTTACCCGTTTCAACGCAGCAAAAACAAAACATTTGCTCGACAGACGTAGGTTTTAGGCTTTATAGGGATTCAGAGGAGATAAATGGATGAAAACCCATTACAACAGTTTTCTCGCGACGCATAAAGAGGGTTGTTATTATTACCTACCTATGTGCTTACAAAGGCCGGTTCGAAATTATCATTGAATTTATTAATTGCACTTGTCACGCATGACAAACAGATTAGTGATTGTGAAAATTTATGAAGGACGGTCCAAAAGTATTCACAAAGAAAAAAAGATGGAGAACAGTCTAACACAGGGACGTGTTTCTTAAAAATTAAATGAGGCTTTCTCTTTTAGACCGAAACGTGCTGAAAGGCATCGTATTCTCTAGCTAATTAAGCCCCGTTAATTAAATTTTAACTAAGGTAAATATACCTGCTATTTCACTTACTCGCAATAAAATTACAATAACACGCAAATTTTATTACAATATCTGAACTGCAACTTTCAACTTATTACTGCTGTCTAATTGGGATTGCGCAAGTAATATACAGTGAATAATATAAAAAACTGCTTTTACTGTTTTTGAATAACATAAAAACTGCTTTTACTCTTTTTGAATAACATAAAAACTGCTTTTACCACTTCACAAATTCTGTAGTATTTCTTCCAATTGTTATCGTTTTTAACTCTCACGCAGAAATCACAATTAATCAACTTCAACTTTACAACCAAACTCAAAATACTTAGTCAGTGAATGTTGCACGGAAGCCGAGGAAGTACTACTTTAGTTTAGGTTATGAGCGTAAAAAAGTACTAAGGGACTTTTATTATTTTAGCAAATTTTAGGTACAAAATAAGCTAGGAACAATAACGACTCATACGGATACCGAGAGTTGCAGGATGTAAGAACAAGAATACAGGGTGTCTCATTCAAATCGGTCAGTATGGGAAAGTCTGAAACTATAAGACATACGAAGATCTGTTCTGAGGAACCATGTCATCGATTTTAATAACAAGAAAAACTGCATTCATACATTTAAAAAAAACATCTGTACTCCGTTCGGGAATCGAACCCGGTTATTTTGAGCACCTATTAAAATAAATTAAAGTATGTGGAAACAATGCATTTTATTCATTTTAGACATCATGTTTCATACAAACATTTACTGCTTAAGACCTACCCAATCGATATCTAAATAGAAATAGTGTAGATTTTTTTTTTTCAAAATAACCGGGTTCGATTCCCGAACGGAGTACAGATGTTTTTTTAAATGTATGAATGCAGTTTTTCTTTTTATTAAAATCGATGACATGGTTCCTCAAAACAGATCTTCGTATGTCTTATAGTTTCAGACTTTCCCATACTGACCCATTTGAATGAGACATCCTGTATGCTATTTATTTCATATTATGACGTCACAGAAACAATATTCGGTGATGTATTCGGTGAATTATTTATTATGAAACGATGAAAAGTACTCTTGAATAATTAAATTAAAGTAAGATTCAATTGCGTACTGAAAATACTTGTTAATCTTGTTAATCAATTAATATTTTTACGAATGGATAAATTTACGAATTCGTTGGAAATGTGTAAGGATTAAATTCGATTATTCAACGGAGTGATTGATAGGATTTTGCTTTTGCATAGACTAATCCACAGAGCAACAAAACTTTTGCTAAATTTTATTGCATAAAACCCGTTATTTCTGTCAGATAGATTTTATGTAGAGGTTTAATGCTGGTAAAACACGACTATTAGTTAAGTTTCAATATCAAATGAACTGTGTGAAAAATTTTAGCTGCATTCAGCTCTATTAAATCAACTTATATAATTAGTCATGTTGTTTTACATGGGAACTTTTATATATCAGGATACATACCTACTTCAAAATATTATGGCGTTCAGCACCAAACTCACCTATTTGTGATGACGTTAAAGAACATGAGAAATGTTCTTGTTCTAATAAAGAATGATAGAAAAAAAATGTATTTTGGACACGCACAGGATGATTATATCTAATACCTACAATATTTTTCCTGCAGCTTCTGTTCCGTGCCATATTCCACAGGAATGGTGCATTTTTCCGGAATTGAAAGTTGCCTTTGGCTTTTGTTATAGATTTCTAACATATTATTTTTTGTAGTTGAGGAGTATGGAACTAGGTACTTCTGTTTATAGGCTAACGGAAAAATAAGCATTTTTTTTTTCAAAGCTTTAGGGTCGGTACTGCATATCTGACGGAAGATGCGCCGAGCGTATGTGACACTACCTCGACGCACTAACGCATCATCGGTTGAGTGTGAAAGGTTGAATGTTTTATCGTAATGATATTTGTCCTTTCTGGCATTACACGGCCGAAAATACGCGACGCATTTAGAAGGTACCAACGACGCATGTCAGAATCTCATTAAAAAAAGGTAGTACGGAAATTACCTACCTATTCTTACTCGAAGTATGAGGTTTATACTTGGCTAACAGTAGACGCGGGCTTTAAATGAATTCCTTAACGTTATTGCATATTATCTAAATAGTGTTCCTAAAATTAGATATTGATCTAGGTGTCGTAGTGTTAGTGAAAACAGGTTTAACCATAGATATCCGGGTTTAACCGATTCGCCGTACAACTAATTACGCAAACCAATAATCAATTTATTAATCATGCCATGTATATGAACATAACATAACAAAATTCGCGATTCAAATCAGCAATTCAATTAACATCTAATAATTGAATTGTATCATTTCAGATTCAAACACACTCATGACAGTACAAAATATTGCATTTAAATATATAAACAAGCTAAAATACTGATCTACTCATCGAAAATCTATGGTTCTATTGCTAAATCAGCGGTTAGCTAGTGTCTCGACTTAATTGATTAGAGCCATTTTCCAAAATCATAAAATAAAGTATCGACCGCATTTTCACGTTCCAGGTTTAAACTAGCTAGCAAGCAGATTCCTCGCATTTATATTATTAAATACATTTGAAATACGTAATACACATAGTACATTTCGTAAGGACGCATTCGTCATTTCTCCATCGTAAACATTACTAACTGGTATTGCAAAACCTTAGTAGTGTACCTGATATTTCCCTAAAGGATTGTGTTCGCGTTGTAGAGATATAAAGAACGCAATGTAACAATAAAGCTTATTCACGGAGATTTAGTAATATGTCCTCATAAGCATTGAGGTATCTAAACGGATTAAGGAGATTCATTCCGAAAACAATAATGCTCAGTAGAATACAAGGAATTCCCGTAATCGGTATACGAAATTGTATCTACGTGTTTACGATTCATTTACAGAGATAACGATTTCGATTCATCCCTCGCTCAACCACTTAGTAAGGGGCTTTACTTGAAAAATAACAATAGTTAGCGCGAGGAAAAATATCTCTTACAAAGTGGTCAGCTTACTGAATTCGGCGTGTTGGGCTTTCCTTTCACTCTTTCGACACAAAAATAGATGGCCAAAATAACACTTCTAGACACTCTTAATGGAACGGAGATACCTACCTAGGTATACAAAAATAGAGAGGATTAAACAGTTGAGTTCTTGTTTTTTTTTTTATACTAGCGAAGTACCGACCCGCCCCTGCTTCGCACAGATGCAATGACGTCATGTTTTGTCTATGTTTTACATAGAAAACTATGTGTTTTACAATTCTCATCATTTGGAGGATTGTAAAACACATAGTTTTAGTTTTTTTATGATAATGACTGATGGCAACCACATTAAAATTCATTGAGTTGTTACGAAGATTAAAATGGGCATAAAGTTAAACAAAAGAAACGACTTTGTTTTATACTTTGTATGGAGAGTAGGTATCTGCAGTAATAACAGTAAAAGGGTTTCGTTACAAATAAAAGTACAATTTGCAGGATGGAAAGTAATTCATCTGCCAGCAGGCGTACTCGGCGGCCATTGATTTATTTACAGATACGCCTATATTTTGTCTGGCGGCGGGTTAAAGTTGAACGCACTTCATGCCCACTCACCGTTTATAGATTTGAATAAACGATCTTTCAAAAGTTCAAGAATTACTTCGAAATACTAATAGAAATCTTATTATAGAATTTGATTTAGATAGTTCGAATAAGTTTCGTGATGTAAATAAATAAATAAATAGTAATAAATCCTCTCTATATAAATTTACCAAATTTTTAACCCAAGGTCTGTATTAAATAGTATCTATAACATCGATAACATGGGTTCAAACACATATAACATGCAGTAAACAGCCGCTTGTCCCACATGGACGACCAAAAAGTCAACGCGAATACTTTTATCAATAATATTATTGGTAGGTAACATATGTTATTTTGGTAAAGGAATGTTGATATTTCGTCCCACAAGACCCATTGTCGTGTAAGTAGGGTTAGGTATCGATCGTGCGACTCAGTTATTGTCGTAGTTATCGTTTTTCCTGAGTCACGTATGCTCCAGGGTATACTCTTGGGACAGAATTAGCCATTCGCGAACCAAGCAATTTTTGTAATACTAAAGGGCTGACAATAATTTATGATGCTTTTGATAATATTACACAGTTTCACGATCTATAATCCTGTTCCTCGAGGTCCATAAGGATATTAAGGCTGGCAAGTCTGATCTTATTAGATGATTGCATGATGGAAACGTTGAAGATGCTTTTGCAAATTACATGAAAGTATTTTGCTTTGTTGTGAGAGCGATGTTAATAAAGTACTTGACAAAAATTTGTTACAATATTTTCTCTTTGGTCTCGAGCACAATGATTGATTAGGTAAAAGAATCCCCCGCGCCCATATAAAAGACGTAAGTGAAAAAGGTATATCGTATTTATATCCTTTCCTGCCTACGTACCTACTTGGAAAATAAAAGCCATGTGCTTTGAAAACTACGGTACTTCAAAGAAAGGTATTTATGATCCGGTTATTACGAAAATTTTTCATCTTCCTCCAAAATGTATGTAACATTTTTCTGCTCTAGTACATACATCGAAAATAGTGATTTGTGAGTATTCTTCAGGAATACAGCATAGTTTACGTGCTACAAACGTTCTACCCGATCCAATGTAAACTCCAAATATTATGAATGTATGCATGTGACACAGTGACCAAACCAAATTTACTAAGCAACCCTTACATCGTCCTGCAAGAGTAATATCCACTCTTGATATTGTGAGAGCCAGATTTTGTTTTATTTCATTCAATATGTATGTTTCGGGTAAAGGGCGCTGCACGAAATTGTGTGCATTCCACAATCTGAATAAGTTGAAACTTAAGTAGGTAATAAGAGGTGAGTTAGACTTTTATTTGCGTGCAAAATCTTTCTAATATTATCTTTTGTCTTTCTCTTTTTATATTTTTTCTCTTTTTTTATATCTAGCTTGAGATATCTTGTAGCTCAAGCATAAAATGTTACCTTTACGGATTGCCTCAAAAATCAAAGTCCAAAGTACTATCCATTTTAAACACCATAAAAACTAGAAGCCGTTTAATCTGACACAGAACAATGGCATCCCATTGGTCATTCCGGCCCAGTGAGGATATGTCCATTTCAAATTAGTTTAACTTTGGACGGTTTGTTTATTTTTCATTTATCCGAAGCACGGAAACCGGAACTTTTACTTTGTAGAGTTCACTTGTTTCAATGTAAAACAGCGGATAGATGCAATTTTTGTGCAAATATATTTTGTTCCAATATGAAATTTGTAGAACTATTTGTTTTATTTGTTGTGTACGAGTAGTTAGGGATGTTGTGTACAGTTTTGGACCATTTTTCGGGGTATTCATATTAATTAAGTTAGTCTCGAATTCAGTCCAGGTTTTCAATTAAAAGGTTCACAGAATTACACAATATAGGTAGAAATAATTTGTGCAGTTTTAGGTCTCATCGTGGAAATGAATTCAAGTTAAAGTGTCATGGCTTTTGTTGAGGGTATGAATTAAAGGTTTACAGAATAAATAACATACAGTTGGTCTGATAACGTTGGTTTCAAACGTTAAAATTTTGTTTTGAAACTACGTTTCTCGTGTTGTCAGTGTTCCATACCTGGAAATGAAAACACGAACCCATTACAAGACCATTTCAATTTGTATTCAACGTGAAATAGCGCCTGCGTTAATCTCAGCTACGAGTATTAAAGGCAACACGACAATTATAATGTACGTTA
Source organism: Euplexia lucipara (assembly GCA_921972225.1). Taxonomy (NCBI): domain Eukaryota; kingdom Metazoa; phylum Arthropoda; class Insecta; order Lepidoptera; family Noctuidae; genus Euplexia; species Euplexia lucipara. The sequence continues at coordinate 12,975,641 of OV179144.1, forward strand.
TGCACAGTTTCGTGAGCGCATCCCGGTGCGCTTCATGCATCGGTGAGTCAGCCCGCGCGGCGTGGTACCGCCACTCAGACGGGTGGCGCGGTGCCCCACCTCCCGGCCCGCGCCGCTCCCCCTGGGACTCCCTCCCCAGCCTCCGTCATGAAGGCAGCCTTAACGACTCGGGCTACAGGAGCAACAGGGCTGACAGCTTCGAGCAAAGGTATGATATATGTACTTCCATAGTACGGAACTTATTTTGAATGATTTTTACGGTACAAACATACTTGCCGGTTGCGATTGCGAGCAGCAGCCAGTACTGAGTTACTATTAATTTATATTAATTTATCGTTTTCTTTTAAAACATCTACGAAAGTATTAAAATAAATAAGGAGGAAACATATTAAAAACACCCTTACATCAGCATTACATTACATCTTTCACATATTATTATATATTTTGATGTAAATTAAATGTAATAAATACGACCTCATCCAAAACTCAATGTTCACTTTAACAATTTATGTCACTGAATAAGATTGGCAGTGAAATCCGAGTCCAAATGAAGTTCTCATTACAGCCTGTCTATCGGAACCCGGCCCGAAATGGAATGAACGGATTTTGATTCCCCTTGACAGGTCCATTTTTAATACTTAATTCATTAAGTGAATTGGAAAAACGAAAAGTTTCCAGTACTTTAACTTTCATTTGTTCGGAAAGTAAAATGAATCGGTCGATTCCAATGGTCGATATTGTAGTTATATGCCATAGCTATGTCTTAAGTGTTGGCGTCATTTGGTCCACCTTGACAGTTCGTCAACTAAGTCGCTTTAGTAGGCAATATAGTATGCTTATACTTACCTTACCTAAGCCAATCTTACACGAATTCAGAGAATTACTCAGTGTAAGTATCTCAACTGGCAATTCCAACAAAATGTTTCATTATTTTCCAGAATCTGACGTTGACCTACTAAGAAAATTAACTTTACTCCCATAGGAAGTATCTACATTTTGTATATAGGTTCATTCTCTACACAATACAAAAGTTTCGTAATTGTACGCAGAATCACGATACCAATACCAAAATGTTTGTATACTTTTAAGTAGGTAGACAAACATTTCTGACGACCAACAGATGTTCAAAAGACAATTTCTAAATTCTCGCGGGATGAGAATTGGAAAGTTTGCCCAAAGCGTAAGAAGGTATTTCATGTTTTGTTTCAAATAACGAGGGCCCAATCTACGCTGATGATACATGACCATGTAAATTGTCCACATTCTATCAATGTTGTCTTGTTATTTAACGGACTCTTGACTAACTAAAAAAAGGACGTGTTATCATTCACCTTTGCTGCTTAATGTTCTTTAATTAATATTTTTGTTAGTTATAGAAATATTCCTTATTGTCAATTATTATGTTTTCTTTCAAAATTGTATTGTATTTAGAGATAAAATTGGCTATCAACGCTTATTCGGGGTGAGAGCCTGGTGATCCGCCACACAGGGTATCCTAGTATGGACTCCAGTCATAAAGAATCATATTTTATTCATTTTGTTTAAATGCTTTTTTTGTCTCGTTTGTTTATTTATTTATTAAAAGAAACCAATTACAGTAAATAGACAGTAAAACAACAAAACGCACAACTATGTGAACCTTTGTGAAGAGTGAAATAAAATCGATTTAATATTATTATTTAAACACTGACAAATATTTGGCAAGAGACCCAACATCGTTAATAAAATCTGCCCTTTTATTTTGCATTTTAATTTAAAACCCCTCGCTAAAGTTAAACACAAATCCGATAATCAAGTAAAGTTAAGAGAGGATAAATATTTAGCTTCCGTTACAGGGGTGTTTTCGACCGCCAAGACAGCGTTCGTTCAGAATATACAAGTGATCGTGAATCTACGCGCTATGGAATCGTCCAGCAAGCCTCCATTGATAGCACCGACTCCAGGATTTGCTACTTGACATCCAGTGAGGTATGTAACTTCTACTGGTTTCTTCCTTCTCCTTGTCCCATTGTTTTCTTTATAGCCTAGAAAAGCTTCTCGTATGAAGGGGAATTAACGGTTAAAGTAAGTATCAGGTTCACTGCGGACATACCTTGGGTTTTATTAAATCTCACACATTTATGAGAAATTAAACAATATTTCATTGTTATCATTCATGTTCTAAAAGCTCACTTACGTAGCTAAAACTTGAGTGCTATGTAATAGTGCAGTAAGTATATGTTTAGAGTTGGATCAGAACAATGGCATTAAATTTCTTCTAGTACTGTACAGTAGTATTTAGGCAAATGTTGTGGTCCTGATTTGAATCGCAATACCTAAGCACTTCATTTTATCTTGGAGACCGATTGTCAGTTCACCTGGAATATATTGCATTAAAAATTATTAAGTTCAGGAAATGATTACGACTACTTACGGACTTGAACATTCGAAATTGCCAAAATGTCGAGACCAAGCGCGGAAAACTGAGTGGAATGCACTTTTTGCATGGTATGATACAGGATGCTATCTCAAATATTATTTAAAAGTGGTAGAAGTATTTAAAAGTTGTCCGTAAAACACTTTTCACCATGGCAGTGTTTACCAACTTTTCACAAAATCAAATTATTTATGACGTTTACTTAGTATGACGTGTACTTAGTTAATTAAATCAAGCTAAACGAGGAATATATTTACATTGTTAAATTTATAATAGTATTGCTGAATCGTTTCGATTTTTTCCTTAACTTGATTGTGAATTCTTTGGGGTAGATAACTCTAAACCGTACCACAGGTATCTATTTATTTATTTAGAGGGCAACAGCACATTCGGTTTCTGAAGCACCTTCAGCTTCCGTATACAGATGTTATTTTTTCAAGTAGGTTACGGGAAACCTTACAAGAAATAATTAAAATGTATCGCTAATATTATCAAGCAAGACCCTCATTATCATTACCTTTATTAATTAGCCCTTATCGCCCTCTGTTAAGCAAAGGCCTTTCACTAAGTCTTCCACTACTTGTCGTATTAAAGGCGCCGAGTTTTTCTCTTTACCTTTTGCGACGTCTACATTATCGCCCGAAGGTTTTCCTCATTTATATTTTTGCCCACAGATTTTCCCAGTGGTTCTTTCGTTTTGATGTAATACTTAGCTCAAAATCACTCAAACTTAATGAATACCCTATTTTTACCTACTATGATGTTTCAGAGGCCTAGAAATACTAAGGTTTATATCTAAAAAATCCACGATTAATTTGGATTATGGTGACATTAGCCTTTAAATCCTATAAATTGTAGCTGAACGCACTTTCGAGCTTTAATAATCTCACATCAGTGAGCAATTTATATGTAAAGTGGATACCTGGCCCACTGGTTTTTGAATTAATTTTATGTTTTTAGTGTCATTATGTACATAATGAAACAGTACTATCTCATTTGCCTATGCCCGGTCCTGATTGACGATCTTAATAAAGCTTTATAGAATTACATTTTGGCATAACAACCTTCACTACAAAACAAAAAACGGGCAAAAAAGTGTTTCTGAAACCCATATATTTAAATCTCCTTGAGCCGAGAACAAAGTCGTACCGTCATCGTTTTTGTGCTTGTTGCACAAAAACTACGCGGTCCGATTTTGTGGCAAAATATACGAAAATAGGTAATTGTGAAGCTACAATATTTTTATTAAAGGAAATGACTGCTGACTACTCAGTTAAACAAGTATCTACTTAATACTTTTTTTTATTTAACGAAACTACATTATCCACGCCAGTAATATAGTTTAGACCTAGGATTCGCTAGTTATTTAAAGCGTAGTAGGTACACACGCCAAACAAAATATAAAATAGCGACGGTCGACGGTCCGGAGGAGCGAGATCTGGGATGTTCGCCCACGTTCGGAAGCAATCGGCGGAGCCTGCGCGGCAGGCGCGCTGCGCACTCAACTCCTCCAATCGTATCCTGAACGTAGTATTAAAAATATTATTTTGAGGTTAACTTCTCTCTTGTATTTCCATGAATTGAGGCTAATCGTGGGTTTCAAACACCTAAATTGGTCGCAAAATAGGCGTGTCGAATGTCGCGAAAGAGAACATTAAACCGAAAATTGAGACGTTTCGTGTGTGTAAATACAAAGCTTTTACTGTCAAGTGCACGGACAAAGAAGAGTTGCGTCGTCCTCGCTACGTTCAGCTTCGATACTCAGTTGTAGTTCTCATGGTTGTTATAGTTAAACCAAATATCGAATGGAACTATTGTGAAATACGTAAATTACCTATAAACATATCCTGCGTGTTGAAGTGAAGTCAATTCAAAGGCCTACGTACGAGTGAATTGTTGACATATATAAATGTTCCATTTCTATTGATAATAAGGAAATATTTAATATAATTAAATATGTTACATGTTACTAATTAAGTAGAGTTCCTGCCTGTATATCGCTTGATCCACCTGTGATATTTCGTCTTCATAATGCGTGTTAAATCTCTGTGTGTAGGTGTTTTCTAAAGCTGCCAATTTTAAGTAAATATTTTACTGTAACTCATAGAGTGTTCAATGTTATATTGTTTATAATGTAAAAATCTGTCATTGACGTTATACGTAAATTTAAAATAACTCGGACTCGTAAATATTTACTGTTGTTAGATGTAATATAAATATAAACAAACAAAAAGTAGACAGGTACTGCAAGATTATCGCCAAGCGACATTGAATATTAATGATGATTGTACCATAACTTGCATGGGGGCCATCATATCTAAGAGTGCTGAATTCTTGAAGGTATACTTATTACAATTCTTAAATTATTTTTTAATGTTATTTATTTGCATATTTAAAGTAAATTTATGCATTATTATTGTAACACTTTACAAACGTAATCCTCAGGGCTCTATTTTATAAACTAACTAAACTAAATTATATTTTTTCTATCTACTACAAAACGCCTTGATAAAAACTAACTACAAACCACAAAAAACCCCACAGTAAATAAAAAACAAACTTAGCCATTATGAATACCGGTTGTTTATTCCTTTGATGAAGTAACACGATTATATTTTTCTTATTTCTTACTATTAAATGCACTAACCATAACTTCCATAAATAAAACCTAAATGACCTTGCTTCTAAATGAAAATCCTTGCTTGGTGCTCTCACACTTTCTTTGGTGAAAGGCAAGTTTATTTTAGCTTGTTTGTTGAGCCACCCTCTCTATTTCAGTGTAATGGGATACTGAAGGCCTAATGTTTATTCTTGAACGCGGCCGCGAAGGTACGGCCACTGTAAATTGTGTCAAGGTCGAGTTTCTATTGATCCCCTTCTTTACTAGCGAGAGCCGGCCCGTCCCATGTGTTTTCCGGTTTATACATTCTGATGTGTATAATTATTTCAAGACCCAGCGGACAAATTGAATAAAAAGGGTTGGATATTTGGAAGTGATTTTTTATTGTGTACGATCCTTTTTGTCTCCTTAATGTTCATTAACGTTACATGTTTGGGATTTTGTTTTGAGATTAGGCAATGTCATTTCTGTTTTATTGTCCTTTTATTTCGAGCTCTTGAGAATTCATAATAACATGTACAAATGAAATGTTGGTATAAAATAATTTTGAAAGTTATTTATCAGAAAACCTCCATAAATCTTGAGACTACTGAACATTTGTTTTTACAAGTAGCTTTATGCAACAAAGTATGACTTATTGATGTTAAAAATACTAAATGACTTCGATATTTTTTATAAGGTAACCAGCATTCTTTGCTGTGATTAATTATAATGAATAGTCACTGAATACAGAACCATATTTTGGGAGCACTTCATAAAAGACGTTCATTTTAAAAGGCCCTTTCAACGTTCCGTAATATTAAAACTGACCACGCACCTCCTTGTGTTGCCCAATTATAAACGGAACACTTGGAGAAATTATGCTCTTGAGCCTTAATTCATCAATCAAATGGTTCTGTAATGTTCACACTAATTGTACAAAATTAATTAAAATGCGAACTCTTTTATTTTATTGCTCAACTCCGTTTTTTTTTTCATTTTCCAAAAGAAACCTCTTATTTAATTTCCAGTCATAAATATTCTGAGATTCTTATCCGTTGCTCATAAAGAAGCGTAGGCTCCCTATATCCTCAAGTCAAATCATAAAACAGTGTCATACAAATAACACATGAATGATAACAAAAACATTTATAAGTGCCTTTATGGCAAATATGAAACATTTTCGCTGACTAAATAAATGGCTGAGAAAACAGCTCAACATGATGTATATCCGCAGGAAACATGTTATACGTTGTAGACAGGTTATATATCGTAGGTAACGCAAACCCCATTTGTTGTGAAAGCTTTTAGAGATGGCAATAAACTTACAGCGTTTTTCCTTTAACAAAAAGATCCATAGAAAATTAACCGTCAAAGACGATTGTAAATGAAGAACAATTTATTAATTAAAACTTTTTTGTTACAGGTAAGTCCCCTTTAATTAATGCTCCAGTACTCAACGTTGCGGTAAGTACTTAGCTGTAACAATTATTAATTTATGTTAATTAAAATTTATTTAGATGGAAAAGTTTGAAGTTCGAAACACACTAACAGACGAGGAGATCGTAAAATCTTTTAGTCGAGTTTCATATATAGCAAAGTTCGATGAAGAAGCATAAGAATATAATGTATAAGTTACTAAAATACATAATTCCTTATGTACTCAAAATACACACATCAAAAGTGTCTAGGGATCAACATATATTTTTGCAATAACTTTTCTCCTGATTGATATTAATTAAAATTTTCTGTCTGGCGACTGAGCAGGCCAGGGCAGGACATTGATGTTAGCTGCGGCGAGAGTCTGTCTTACAACTCTTGCGGTGTGCGGTCGTGCATTATCATGCATTAACTGAAATAAGGGACCGATTTGCACTTGTAGAGGAGCGATGACGTCTGATACAATCGTCTCAGCATAAATTTGAGCGTTGAGGTTGCCTCTGATCCAAATCAACTCGGTTCTTCCGCCGATCCAAATACCCGCCCATACCATGATGGTTCCACCACTATAAGGATGGACTTCCTGGCAGGATTTTAATCGCTGTTGGCGTCCAGGGGTTCTCCAGTGTCGTATACGTCTTGTATCCGGTCTCATACCAAAACGAGACTCATCAGAAAAGCACACGAAACGCCATTGTTCTTCTGCCCAATTTCTGTGTTCAAGAGCCCATTGATATCGAATCCTACGATTGTTCATTGCTATAGGTGGTACCCGTAGCGGTCTTCGGGAATGAAGGTTCACTTCATGCAAGCGGTTTCTGACTGTTTGGTCGCTAATTAAGTTCCCTGAAGAGTGATGAAGCCTCACGGCTAACATCATGGCGGTTATTGTTGGAGCTCTTCGAGTTAAGATTTGAATGTATCGGTCTTGTCTCCGTGTGGTGCAGCGATACCGTCCTCCATGGCGCTCAGCCACGGTACCAGTGCTTCGGTAACGTGTCCAAAGTCGACTGATAACACTCTGACTTGTATTCAGAGCTAAAGCCACAGTACGTTGCCGGGAACCAGCTTCTATCATTCCCACGGCTCTGAGCATTTCTTCCCTGCTTAAATGACGTCGCCGCTCCAAAATAACGTTGGTTTTAATCAGTAGTAGGGAAACAGTAGCACTAATAATGTCTTCAATGCGTTGTATGTTTTTATAGGGAAAATATTGACAGCTGATTTTCATCTTTTACTCGAATTTGATTCACAGTTCCTGATTCAAATTATGAAATGCACCAAAAAGGATCCATATAAATTTATAAAATCTATTAAATTTATTACAAAGCCACATCTCAATCTCAAGAAATCCGCATAAAAATGCTCGATCCCTAGACACTTTTGATGTGTGTATTATAGGTAGGTAGGTGCCTACTTAGTTTCAATGGTCTTCCTGTTTGGTAATAATTAACTAAAACTTTCTTTTCGGTAAAGTTTATAACGTAGGTGCCCATGTCAATGAGCAAGCCCCACCTTTGTAAAACTTTTGAAATAAATTCATTATTTTCGTCAATTCGATTTCGATTCCCACCCAGGGCAAATGTTTGTGTGATTAGCACGATCATTTGTTCTGTGTCTTGGTGTAATTTATCTATAACATGTATGTATTTAGAAATCTTAAAGTATGTTTATCAGCTGTTTAGTACCCATAACACAAGCTCTAAAGGCGTTGTGTGAAAAAGTTGCTCATATTTATTATTTATTTATTGAATTCATTAAAATTACAAAGAAAAACTGAGTTCGAGTTTGTTCAGTGTTTTTGATTTTTGCAAGAAGAGGTGTGAGCCGCAAACTTACCTACTGGTCATCCTTAAAATATTACCTCCTCTACGTTAATTACAGTTCTGGACACATCTATTGGCCCACCTTGTATTTTCAGTTTCGTTTAGTCCAAGCTAAAATTTTATATTAGGTCGAGCAAAAAGTTTTTATGCAGTTTTGAACCTGGCACATTCACAATTTCATTCAATAGTCTTTTTTTGAATTTCGAACACAGAATTTAAAGAAACAAAAGACAATTTGGAGCCTGTTTGTTGATATCAAACAATCGAATACTAAGAAAACTTGGTTTTATTGGTTTACTTGGATTTAATTCTTGAAAAAGTGATTGATATCTTTGGTTTTGCAACAAACATTACTTATTCTTAACATTAAAGTGAGGTTCTATCAATAATCTATGGATACTTCACCTGAAGTCGCCGCCCAAGCTGTGGCACTTATTCAGGCCGAACACATCCAAAGAAACGTGAGTGCTCAACTTAATTTAAGTCGATCTACGGTCCGAAATGTTTATCGGAGGTACCTAGAGACTGGCGGCTTTGTTCGTTGCCAAGGAAGGCCACGATCTCGGGTCACAACTGAAAGGCAGGATCGATTCATCGTAACGACCAGCTTGAGAGTTCGTCACCTTACCTCCATTGAGGTACAAAACCAACTTCGCGACTTCCACGGAGTATCTGTGAGCGCTCGCACTGTTCGGAGAAGGTTAAAAGAACGCGATATGGTACCACACAAGCCAGCTAATGGGCCCAAACTAACGCGAGCCCACCGAATAGCGCGCCTTCATTTCGCACGGAGTCATTTAAATTGGACACAGCAAGATTGGAGCCGTGTACTCTTTTCTGATGAGTCTAAAATTGTGTTACATGGCAATGATGGAAGGAAGAAGGTCTACCGACGTAAGGGAGAGCGTTTCGCACAATGCTGCTTTGAAGAGAGGGTTGCTTATGGCGGTGGCTCATGGACGGTCTGGGGCGGTATATCCGCGAGCGGCATAACTCAACTTGACGTTGTTACAGGACCACGGCTGCCAACATTAAATGCTGAAAGGTACATTCGTGAGTGCTTAGAACCTCACGTGATACCATACGCGGACTATGTGGGCCCAAATTTCCTTTTTATGCATGATAATGCAAGAGCCCATGCGGCCGGCATCGTCAAGGAATATCTTCGGGATGTGAACATCACAGTTATGGACTGGCCAGCCAGAAGCCCAGACATAAACCTCATTGAGCACATGTAGGACGAGCTAAAAAGACGTGTTAGGGCTCGTCAGCCAGTTGCCCAGACGATGCAGGAGTTGAAAACTGCCATAGAAGAGGAATGGGAGATGATCCCTCAAAATTTCATAGAGCGGTTGATAAACTCTATGCCTAATCGTATGAGAGCTGTGGTAGATGCCCATGGAGGCAACACGCGTTATTAACTATTACTATTTTTAATAAATTACCAAAAAGTTGGAGGGAGCTTACTAACATAGACTTGAAGGCGAAATTAAAACTATTTTTGACGACCAAAGCTTATTATAAAATTGATGAATTTATGGCCGAGTCATTTCCAGCAAGTTAAAATTTGGTTATTATGTATTGTACTTGAGATCTTATTTAATTGACATAATTTTATTGTAATTTTTGACAACTTATTGCATTCTTAACATGACATTTTTGACATTTTGAAATTGTTATAGTATTCTTATTTTATTGACATTTTAATTTTTTTATTGTAAATTTGTATTTTTTTTTAAATTTATTATTGTTATTATTTCTTTAATTTGATTATTTTTTCTAATGAGTCTATGTACAAAGAATGCATTAAAAATAAAACAACATTAATATATTTGCACGTCGCTTAAGTGGCAAACATGTCGAACATAATTTATAATAATATCTTGCATGCTTGACATCACCGTTCTGTATGTATACACATTGTTTGAGCAAATAAATGTACTTACTTACTTACTTACTTACTTAAATTAAACCTTTTTTTGATTAAACATGTTTTTTATTCAAAAATCAATTGCCTTTAACAAGGCGCATATCCGACTTGTTAGGCGTAGCTCCATGTCGTATGGTATTGTGAATTCAAATTTAAAACAATACGATCGGAAAAGTTGGTAAAATGTATCAGGTTTAAAACTGCATCAACAGTTTTTGTTCAATCTAGCAATCATATTTCGGTAGGGGCCATCGAAACCTAAACTCTAAGGTGGGCCAATAGATGTGTCCAGAAGTGTATTATTTCTTGGCGTGGCTTAGATTACATCGTTGCTATAACTATTTCATTAGCTTGAAACCAAGTTATCAATACCGATTCGCACTCAAGCCCTTTCTACGTGTAAGTATGGGCACGTTTTCTAGTAACTCGGGATATTTAGAAATAGCTTTCTCAGTGTCATTGCAAGTAAAGAAAAAAAACATAGCTCTTCTCCTTTCTCAAATACGGTCCGTATAAAAATACATTTCAGAGTCATTCCGCGAAAGTGGCCCGGTTGATATTGTTGCTATTTATTTTATACCTACCCCAGGGCAACTACTGTACAACACGTTCTCCCCTTTTCCATGCCCTTGAGTTTCAAGTACGGTTTAAATCAGTTTTATAGAGTTGGGCACATTAAAATTAAATCGTAAGTTGTACAGTACATACTTAATTGTAATAAACGTTCGTGTAATATACATTTGATAGTCATCCGAGAGAGTTTTTTAAAACGATTATACTTTTATTAAATTACTCTTAGCAATATGACGGCGTTATTTCTGTACAAATTATTATAGGTATACAATCGTTTAACACTCGGTTTGCAGAACAAAATTATCAACGCGTTTCAAATTATTCGCAAGTCAACTGATGCGATTGGCTGTTGAAAATTCATTCAACCAATCACTGTAATTAACGCACGTTTGACAATTTGCTACATTAATAATAATTGGGCTTCAGAGTCCTGTAAACTTTTCAAGGTACATTGTAAACATTTCTTAAGTTTAGTTATGTCAGTGTAATTTTACCCTGCGGCGTAACAACATGTTTAAAAAATGCAGACGTTAGTTGTTTGTCAAGTAGGTAGATAGTATAACAACATATTATGTTTTCGGTATTTTAAATTCAGAAATCAAGCCCGTATACAAAAGATTGTTGCATCGATCGTATTGGCCGTAATTATGCTGTAATTGCATAGCCTGGGCAGCCTCTCAAAATTATTGCGAAACGGACGTTACATTGGAAATCAAATTGAGAACACGCTGAGCGCTAGCCCTATCAGGTTTTGTTGCAAGCCGTTGGCTCTTGGTCGCTCAGGTCGTCCGGGCCGCTCCGGTCGCTCACATCGATGTCGCATCAAGCTCTGCTTCGCTTCGCTTCGCTTGCTGCGTGCATCGGCCAATGCACATAGCAAGCGGAGTGGTAGCGGTGGCGGGGAAACGCGTGACGCGCGGGGGACTGTGGAGCTTTACGCCTGCGCCATGCCGCCAGCGCCATTTATCCTCTTGTAACATACTCTTGGTTCGTTTGCTAGGTCAATTATCTTTAACGTATTGAACCTAGAATGAAACGCATAGTTACAGGTTGCTTTTATTATTTCTTGATTTAGGTTGAGTTCTTCCTTTTTACATTTACGTGGTTTCCATTTAAAATCAAGCTCTGCTCGAAACTTCCTTTCTTAAAAAAAGAAAGGAAGTTTCGAGCAGAGCTTGATGTCGTATGCACTTATGTCGTTAATCGTATTTGTTCATGAAAGCTTAGTCATTTGCTACATAAATTACGTCCGATAAATTTTGAAAAGGTAGGAGGTTCATTAAATCGATTGCGATGCTCAGCCAGAGAAGCGATCATAATTTATGATTAATTAACTTTGCTTGTTCACTGCGTGATTTTCCAACTTCCTCGAAAATACAGATAGACGATGGAAATGTTAGCTACCAATTATTCTAACTGATTAAGTTTAAATGTGTTTTGAAGATGTTGCGTAATGGGGAAAGAAATTAATTATTTTAATTTTAATAGGTTTTAACGTTCCAAGGGTATTTCATTATGGTAATGGATAAATGTAGTTTACTAACATGACCAAACACATTCGCCGTACAGAACGTATGAAATACATAAAAAATAATAGGGTGTGAGGTCCAGGCGTCCAGCAGGCTCCGGGGGGCGGTGCTTTTATGACATTTTGTTTGCTAATGATTGATCGCTGGACAATTGTGCTTATGATGGAGGATATTTATACAGTAAACAAATTCGTCGACAAATAATTCAAAAAAGAAATCTTCCACAACACAGAATGTTTATAAGATACTCTGCCAGTATAACGTTCACTTATAACTAGTGTTATTAGTTAACACCACGCGTTTTACAATTAAATAAGCGCGTCTATATTGCCCCGCATTTGCCAATGTCTCACAAATTAATTAACTACCTACCTACTTGTTCGAAATAGGCGCGATATTTTCTTGCTCTCCGATACCAATGTAATATATTACGGGGAGAATACCTAATCAGTAGGATTATAGTACCCTTTTCAACCCAATACAGGTACAATGACTCTGAATATATGTATCAAAAGGCCGACCGTTTCCATGCCTCCGCTAAATAAAACAAAAAATATATTCAATAGAATTTCATGTAGGCACGAATTCCATTTACTGCTTATGAAGGCCCACAGTTTGAATCTAAATGAAAGTGTTGAGCTGCTGAAAGATGAATTCATAATCTACGCAGAGTCCAGTATTCGCATGAAAATTATCGACAATATTTATGTAATGTATATACATTATTTGATGATTAAATCTTTGAATATTGTTATATTATAGAAATAAAAGACACATTGCTGTAAAAACCGGAGTAGAAATTAAACTGGTATTGATTACGCTCACTACCCAACCCTAAGTCTACCTTTAACCGCATACCTAGGGTTTAAGTAGCATCATTGTAAAGCCCAGTCATAATCTACGAAGGTAAGTTGGTTTGGTGATAGTACTAAACCTTACCTCCAAGATTATGACATTAACCATTCCGGCGTCCCCTGGGTCGTTTGTTTTGCAAGTCTACGAGCGCGCGCAAAGTTTGTAGAGTCAATGAGTGGCCGCTTACTGAGCAGGTATTATTGATGATAATTTAGTCAAAGTTTCATAATATTATATGTTGTCATACAGTCTTTTGTTCCTGAGATTGTAATTACAACTCGGAAGCAGATGGACACACGATATAACGAAAATGCCAAGAAAATTCATGGAAAATTTTCAGTATTGTCTTATCTTGTAAGATTTACTGTGGTAATGTAAACATAGAAACGTTACCTTTGAAACAGTTCATAAACCAATTAATTTTATTTATATCTATACCAATATATAAAGAGGAAAGGTTTGATTGTTTGTTTGCATTGAATAAGCTCCGAAACTACTGGACCGATTTGAAAAATTCTTTCACCGTTGTGAAGCTACACTATCCCCGGGTGACATAGGCTACTTTTTTTTCCTGTATTCCCACGGGATTGGGTGGGAACTACGCGGGTGAAACCGCGTGACGTCTGCTAGTCTATATCTATACTAATATTATAAAGAGGTAAAATTTGTAAGTTTGTATGTAGGGGGTAATCTTCGGAACTAATGATCCAATTTTAAAAATTATTGTACTGGTGGAAAGCTACACTATTCCCGGTGGACATAGGCTACTTTTTATCCCCGTATTCCCACGGGAACGGAAACTACGCGGGTGAAACTGCGTGACGTCTGCCAGTATTTAATAAACAGAAATTATTACAAAATGGCTCATAAAGAAATATCATAGTTGTATGCACAATTCGCTTTATCAATTAAGTGCACTACAAAAGTGACATGGCACGTATTATTAAAAGTAGATATTCATACTATCCCATAGTTATTACCGCAGCAAAACATGGAAATGTTAAATAAATGTTACAGTAAACTTCCTTATACGTAAGTCATATAAGATGTAAACAGTTTCAAAAGAACATGAATAAATACTTAAAGTTGTGAATTAGGAAGAAGGCGCCGACAGCCCCCGCGGTTCGGATCCCCAGACACATTATTATTTGCTTCAATACACAATCCGCTATCAAAACGTAAAAATTGCCTCGAGGTAACTTATTTTCGTAGTTTTACGCTCCGCTAACGAATATTAAAAATGACGGACGACTATCTATCACTAACGGACCGCACTTCGCTGTTGATATTAACGAAATATACGAGCGACATCGAAGCGGAAAAAATGATATCAATCAATAATATCCCAGGCGTGCCCTACTAATCTTACACAGAGTAAATAACCGCTGGAAGTGCATTCACCTCATGTTGTAGATATAGACGTAAAGCGCACGTTTTAAGTCTTTTTACTTCTTCAGCGTAACACGAAGATGGCAAGAATATTTTCCGCGTGGGAAAACTCGGAAGCGTGACAGGCGCGCGATAACGTTCTGCTCTCTAATTAGATTAAGCCAGCACTGAGCAAAACTTCGTCTGCATTATACTATTTACTTAGCCTATATCCTACTCTATTTTAATAAGGAAATCTGCATTTACAACGTTACTTAGTCATTCTTTTGTACATTTTGTAAGCCAGTTTATGTTTTTAATGTCAAGTTTTTGTGATTTTTAATCAAGTACGATTCAACATTGTCACAGCAGTGGTAAGTCCGACAACCGGTCTTATAAAGGGGTATCATATTACGCAGTGGTTGGGTTGAGAAGGTCAGATAGGCAAAGTCGCTCCAAGTAAAATTTGTGTATTTATCTGCATTTGGTTAGATTGGAAGCTGGACCCAACATAGTTGTATAGATCTGACAGTAGTAGTAAGTTTTAGGTCTTTTTGTCACATTGTAGAAGTTTATTTAGGTTAAGATTGGGTTTTAATCTTAGTTATCTATTGTCTTATCACGAATGTCATCTCAACTGAACACATTTCAATAAAATCACAAATAAAAATGTAGGTAGTGATAACCAGTCATGTTTGGTTTTTACAATAATTAAAATAATATAAATGACAATAATTATCGAGAAATCTGTTAATAATTCTAGTAGAAATAAATTTAAACAGTCGGTTGTTAAATATCGTGTGGTAGGCGGGCAGAGCGGGGCACACGGGCGCCGCCCGCCCGCAGGCGCGCTTGCTCCGAAAGCGCCCGAGGACTTACGATCGTCTCATTCCGAATCGTAACGAAGTTCGACGATCGCGACCACCCTCCGTTGACGCGTGCTGGATCCAGTCGCAGCGAGGGCCGCCAGGGCGTTGGAGCGGCTCTGTGTGTGCCTAGTGCTTGGTTATGTAACTCAAAAAACTTATTTATTTATTAACTTAAACAAATCGACTCGTGACTTCACTGTAGGAGTGCCGATAAACAATGGTTAAATAAATAAATATTAATGTTCGTGCGTTCCATTTACGTACTGTGTGGAAAAGTGATGTGTACGCCTATCCTCGAAACGATTGAAAGTCTGTACTGGTTTATCGTTTGCTTAAAAATATAAGTGCACACACATGTTTTAAACAGAACACATAAATAAAATGTTTAAACCATTGGTAATTTATTCGAAGTGTGATATTTAAGGCAGTTGTTTTAAATTTCGTTAAAGAATAATATTGTTGTTGAAGGATTATAAATATGAAACGTGACAAACGTCAGGTGAATATTGGTACAGCGTTACTTACTGATACTTAACTGAACAAGGCTGGAGAAATATAGATGGCAGGTCACGTTTGTCGTTGTTGTTCCAATTAAAAGAACAAATAGAATCAAACCAAACTGAATTTGGCGCAATGCAGGGCGCTTGGATGGAAACGTCCACGAGTTGCGGTGACTCATTCCGAATCCATAATTGCTTAGTGGATTCAACATTCAATGCAATCTAAATCACACGCGTGAATTGTACACACGCTGATAGAAATGACTATTTTGACAATACACCTAATTCCTTTCATATGATAAAGCTTTATATAGAAAAGCTTTTATCTAAGATTTGGTGTTTACCGATACTCCCGTCCCGTCGGAACAAGGAGAGCGGAGCTGCAATACTTTATATATTTGAATACGATACAAACAA
Organism: Euplexia lucipara; assembly: GCA_921972225.1. Classification (NCBI taxonomy): domain Eukaryota; kingdom Metazoa; phylum Arthropoda; class Insecta; order Lepidoptera; family Noctuidae; genus Euplexia; species Euplexia lucipara. The sequence goes on from OV179144.1 coordinate 12,991,963, forward strand.
AGCCGATTATGTTTTATATGAGCTCAATGTAAAAGCAAAAGAAGATTGGATAAAACATGACATTTTCCATTTCCAACATTTCATATCGCGCTCGGGTTGAAACTTACTGCAAACGCTAGATACGATTTGCGGTATTGTCAATGCCAAGTTGGAATTCCGGCTTCTACGATTGTCGAGGACATTTAATACATATATATGTCTTTATACTAGAGGATGTTTTGATATAACTAACATCTCTGAAAGATGTTGTCATTGTTTATCTTATTCTGAGACAAATACTAAATATTAATCTCGCTTTGAAACAAGATGGCTCTACAGAGCTTTGTTTATCAATTATTCAAAAACTTTTTCCTTTAATGTATTCGGTAATAACAAAAATAGCAAGCAGAAGGTAACGGCTTAACGAGGGCAATTTATCAGATCCAATTGGAGATTAAATTCCATTACTTTATCGCTTGGCGTTATTTTCAAGTGATTTGTTGCATGGCTTTTGCGTTGGATTTATTAAATAAATGAAAATCTTTAGATGAGTTGACTATGTGTCGCGTCAACGTCATATCAATCTTAAGACGAGTACTATATCCGTAAGATTTTTCATACTTGATATCTTCACTCAACCGTCTCTGGAGAAACTTTAGAATTTTCTTTTTATGTTCTGCTTTCAGCTAACATACCACGATGAAAGTAATAAATATACCTATAATATACCTACTGGTATTTTCAATCTACATGGATTATATAGTTTTAACACTTGCCACATCATCAGCAGTTTTTTTTTCTATTTGAAAATGAAGACCTACATAGTGAAGGGAACATTGTTACACAACGAGATACCATGGTTCTGTACATGATTCAAGACCACCCAACGTTGAATAGACTTTGCATCTAGGCTTCTCCCGATGAGTAGGTTATTTTCTGATGTTTTTACTTCAATCTGTACAAAATCATGATTTGTATTAGAACTTTTAGTGTCAAAATAGTTTTTTAACTTTTTAGTAAAAATCTTAGTGTGTTAGATATTTTTTCGCAGTTCAAAGTAAGTAAAGATTTATTAGAAAATCCGACGAAAAATTTCAACATTGAAGTCATGGAATAAAGTTATATTTCGAGGTCTCCACCATCATCATTATTTTGGGAAACGAGTCTTTTTCTGTGCCGCTATGCAGCGTAGAACAACATAATTCTTACTTCCTATCGGAAACGAAAGTATTCAATAATAAAACCTCACATCACGCCTGTACGGAAAACAGACAAGATGCAGGGTTAGAAGGAATCGTTTATTAGGAACACCCACACTTCACTAGTTCTTTTAAAATCCCATATAATATTGGGAGAACTTGTTACCAATAAAGGGCCACAAATCTTCCTTTAACTGGAAAAACATAATTCAACTTTGCTTAACCTGGTAAATGACCGAGAACCTCATGCTTAACTACTCCTTTGATCAATAAGGCAACTATTAAATAGATCAATTTATCAAATTTCAAATAATATACTTGTTGTTACTCTAATATATATTTAATTTGATGACACCTATATATATGAGTTTTATAGCTGTTAAATTGTCATTTATGAATTTAAAAATTATAATTTGTTATTATTCTTTTTATGAAATACCCCGTAGCCCATCGCCTAAACGGGATGTCGCTTTGCTGTGGTGTGTCACGCCCTACTTCACTTGGAAAAGTTCGCGCCAGCTATTAGCGTAATTAAAACGCTACCAAACTACAAAAAGATTCATCACTACCATGCCGTGAATACGTCCAACTTATATTTTGTTAGGAGAAAAACTTACAGGATCGCTGCCTCGAAAAATGTTGTCTTGGTTGTGTAGCAAGTACTCATTCATGTAACTTAATTAACAGGTAATTAAACATTGTGGTTTTGTTTCATGACGTGAATACGTATTACCTACTTCCTCTTCTGCCGTATCGCTTGACTAAATTTGAAATAAATCTAACTACGACAAGATTCCACAAAATGGTTTAAAAATATCTGGTTAACAATTATTCTGACAGCTTGTTAACGTCCCTGCCGGGAACAAGCCACTTCAAACGCAGAACGTTTTATCGGATTTCTATTATCAACGCCTACCTATTTACTTATTATTCCGTGCTTTCCATATTCTCTCATAAATCTCTTGTACCAACCGCGAGGACACTAAATCTCTTACGTACTATCACTTATTCTTAATGTAAAGTTAAAAGAAAGTTCTGACTTTAATACAATCAGTTCGTTACGTGTTAGTCTATTGCGGTTGCGTAGTCTTCGTGGAAATAAGCATAGGTGGTGGTCTGGACTTTCTGACATCCTGAAATATTAAGATTATTTTCGAAAGAAAATGCCTTTTGTTCACCTGTTTATATCAATATAACGCATATAGTTATGTAACATAAACATTATAGCTGTTTCATACGATTCTTCAACAAGCCCAAATCTGTAGAATTACTGCCCTTCATATCACACTTCTTCTCATTAACATTCTTTCTATTACAAATTAAACTGAAACTATAAAGACGCCTAAAGGTAACATGCCGTGTATCTATATAATAAAACATTGAACATTGTGCTTAGTGAAAATATTAGAAGTTTGAATCGTGAAAAGACTACGATCGATCTTCAAAATGACTTTAAAAAGGATTAAAGTACATTAAAATGTTCGTTATAATATAATAGGAAACGTATAAAATTGGGGAGTAGGCGGAAACAGAGAACAGCGGAGTGTGGTGGACTCGTGATGAGGTGACGCTCGCGCGCCGGCCGTTGACGCCGCTCCTTGCCAATGATGGTGGAGACGCACCGCGCGCCGCCGCCTCGATGTGCGCGCGCGCCCGAGCCCCGCACCAAACCCGCCTCAGTCTCAGCGCCGCCTTCGCTGGCCGGCAGTGGAACTGTCATGCACCTGCGTCGACGCCGTCACAAAACTGTTCACTTTGGCGAAAATTTGTTGATGCAAGTTTGCGCTGATCGGGCCCACCTAGCGGCGCTTGGAGCGAGGGTTCCCGATGTTTCGTTTTGCCATAAGGCACATACTGGACTAGGCAAAGGAGATGCTCGCTTTTGCTGTGTTGCACATCACTGCTGTCTAGCCGCAGGAGCTCTTGTAGCCTTAACGTCGAGCGGTCGACCCAAACCGCGCAGAGAGCGCAGTGTTGATTCGCATTCCAGCGGTGGTGAAACTGGGGAGAAGGGGGACTGTGGTGGCAGTAGTTCGGGGACGAAGGAGCCAAAACGCAAAACTAAACATCATCATCACCACCACCACCACCATCACCATAAAACTCACAGCTGTCCCTATCACGATGTTGCGCCACCGCCCGAAGATGAGCCCGATGAAAAGGCTATTGTTCCAAAAAAAACCGTTTCGCCTTATCTCTATATACCTAGTAAATTAGAGCCCAATGTGCAACAGTTATTTAGCTTCATAGAGAGCGTTCTGAGTGCCTGGGCAGCTGAAGAGGGTCTCACGAGCACAGGTGAATATTCAGAGCCAGATGAACGCATGGTACGTAGGCGCAAGCTGAACAAGTACAAGAAACGCACTGATGTGCTCAATATAAGACGCATAGTGTATGATGTATCAATTTTGCGCGGAACAAGACTGCTTGGCAATGTTAGATTTCGTCATTATCATTGGAAAGGAACGGCACAAACCTGCAACGAAGCATTTCTCGGGAAGGTGAGATTTTAGGTCCTTTAAAATTATCATATCAATATTTCTAAATGCATAATGTTTAATGGTTCTTAATGTAATAAATAACACCGTTGGAAGTAAGACGCAACAATAGGGCTGAGAAGAAAATACGGTGAAGATACCTAACATTTTGACCTTATTTTAGTTTCCTCTTAGTGGAAACTGCAATTTCCTTTTTGCTAATGAGGGCTTTTATTTTCTTTACCTACTCTATTTTAGCTATAAGGCTTTGTGGGCATTGTTTTCTTTTACTTTAATACTTAAGTGTTTTTTGTTCTTTGTTTACACATATCCGTATTTAGATTATGTAAACACATAACAATAACTATCGTATATCCAAGGAGAAGCAAAATCAAAATCAAAAGTCATTTATTCAAATAAGGCTGAGGATCAGCACTTTTTGAACGTCAAAAATTACATAAGACAGTCCCCCAAAACGCCCGCCCTTCGCCACTTCCTAGTGTTTTGCTGGGAAGAAGAAGTGGCGGAACAAACTCCCCAGTAACAAGCAAACAAGGATTCCTGAAAAAGATATTGTGTATCCATTTCCGCAATCACTTCGATTCGTTTAGTCCTCTTTATTTACATAGTACATTCTTTATATACATTCGCTATTTTTAACCGACTTCAAAAAAAGGAGGAGGTTCTCAATTCGACGGTATGTTTTTTTTTTTAGTTACGCGATTTCTCCCCATTTGTGGACCGATTCTCAAAATTATTTTTATTTGAAAGAATATACTCCCGAGGTGGTCCCATTTTAATTTGGTAAAGATCTGGTGCTTATCTTCGGAGATATACAATGGAACTCTTCATAAATAGACGGGAAATCTGTCGTGATTGCTGGAATCGCTTGGATATTTATTGTTTATACAACATCATGACGTATCATCACGCCTGTATGCTCTGAGCGGTACGCAGATGTGTACAATATACCTAGATTTCGACAGTTAGGTATGTTAAGTTGCATTTATTAGGGATAAGTGGATAACCCTATTACCATGATATGTATTGTTAACAAATAACAATATAAAAATAAATATAAATAATTCATGGCAAATATTTGTATGGGGACAACTAAAAATGGAAAAATAAAAATCTTTTTTGCAAAAAATAAAACCGACTTAAAAAAAACACTAACCGGTGTAAAATAACTCTAAATTCGGAAGTCGGTGGCCCATCATGGATAAGACAAAACCACCAAAGCCAAACAAACAAACACAAGCAAACTTCCTAATTTAGAGTTATTTTACACCGGTTAGTGTTTTTTTTAAGTCGGTTTTATTTTTTGCAAAAAAGATTTTTATTATTTTTATTGTTGAAATTAAGTTACTTAAAACTGTCTAATGGTATAATACACTCTTTGTTAACAAAAATATTGTCGAAGAAGAATGAGTTTTACAATTTAACATCGTATTTACATACATAATTATATCGTTGGTTTTAGGGCTCCTTACCAAATCGGTAAAAAAGGGTATGGTGCTACTTCGTCTGTCTGTCACAACAGTTTGTTTTAAAAGTCTTCATGCTATCGAGTTGAAAACTAAGGACAGTTATAATCAATGCTTGTCCAGTTGCATAGGAAGAGAAAGAATTCACAAAATATTGTTCAATAATTGATATATTACGAATCAAATTGTGGGTTTAAATTTTTTTATTTTTTTTATTAATTAATTTAAATTTTAAAGTAAAGGAAATATGTGAGGTTTCATATAAAAGGGGATTTTATTAATGCTGCATAGATTACTGATCGATTCAAACTTATGGTTAAAATTGACCGGAAAACATTTTTACCTCCAAAGTGAAAATTCAATAGACAATCTTGTTAACGCAGATTTGTGTAAATGTTACCGGTTAAAAATTTTTTAATTTTAACTAGGTACTTGCTATAGATTTTTGGTCATCAGTAAAATACAATTTATAATCAAATAAAGTTTGGTACTCGTAAGAAAGTTCTTATTTGAAAATGTAATAATAGTTTTTCTAACAAGCTACGTAACCCTCGGTAGAGCGCTCTTTACATACCTACTACACATTAAGAAGATATAAAACGTATATTTGTTTATGAGTGTAGTTTCCTACCTACATTAAATGCCTTAGTAAAGAAATCGCATAGTAAAATGGGTTAACAGATTATAATATTCTAACAGTGTTACTTCAAATATTCTCCTCTTGGAGAGATATCTTTTATTTATTAAAAGCTTTCTGTCTTCGGAAAGATCTAGGACAATAACTATTCAAACGAAACAAAAGCTTTTGTACTCACTTAACGCGGTGTTGAAGATATTTGTAAATGTAGTACGTAGGTGCTAACATTCTTATGTTTTAACACTTATTGGGCTAGTATTTCAAACACTGACGTAGTAGTAGCCCAAATAAGAAAAAGTTACTTGCCTTATGTAACGTCATTATCTACCTTTAACGAGAGACGACGGACGGACGTATTATCAAACTATGTAGGTATTACGTTTAACTATACCAAAGTTAAAGTTTGTTCCAGAGTTGCGATTCCCAGTTAACTAAGCGAGGTGCAATTAAGTATTATATCTAGGTAGAGCGGAGTTGCCCGGTAATAAGCTTTGAGGTGCCAAAAAGGATTTCATATTAAATGCAATTTCATTTGATGCGGGTGTCCAACTCAGAACAACAAACCTTGCAGTTTATTTAGAACTTGTAAGAGGATTTTAAATTAATTTTTATCTTGTTTTTCTAAAGCACCGAGGTACTTTATAGCTTAGGTGATATATCGTTCAGAAATAGTGAATGTTTGTGACAACATATCTATCAGCTCTGCTTCAAAGGAACAAGACTCAATTATTGTATATATTTTATAATATGTGGTGGCATATAGTCTTCTTTTTTTCGTGAAAGGCGGTGGCAAGGGCGCTGTGCGGCGTCAAGAGCCATCGAGCCGAGAGCGCGCTACCGCGGTTTGCATGCGCCTCAAAGCAACTCTTTTCTTGTATACTGTGTTGTGCTCAAAAGCGCAAGACACAACATCACAAAATGTATTTTATAAAACCAATAAAGTCACCTTAACCTTAACCTATTGTTTGCCGATCATTGAAATCGGCTTTTGGTTAATTTATTGCAAAGCATTGCTGAAAGGTTTGTTTAACAAACTTAAAAGTTCGATGCTAATAAATGAGAAATACCAAAAGCAATGTCTATATTTCTTCATGTACAGTCGAGTTCATTAATATATTGGCCCTTTCAGGCTTCAAAAATATATGACCGTCAAAAAAAAACATAACATTGTGACAACTAAAGCATCATTAAATTGTGGTCAAGATTTAGATTCATTAATATGTGACTGGTTTTTCTCAGTAACATGTATACAGCCAAAAGCACATTATTATATGAACAACATTAAGATCATATTATCTGAACATTGTAGGATTCACAACTATGTATGTACACATCAAAGACATTCAATAAACTATAAATCTCTTTGGCACACATAAATACAATAATATCTAAACAAGTAAATGTAATTCAAATTCAACCTTATTACTTACGTTATAAAGATAATTTTACTCTGAATGATGAATCTTAAAATTGCATGGTCAAGGAGTTTGCTACATCATTTATCACTGGCTAGATTAACTTCAAATGATGTTAAATGTTTTTCTAATACAATTATAACTGACGCACATGTCATTCTACGATTGAAAGACACTCATTTAAAAAACAAACGCAAACGCGCTTAAAACAATGGAAACTACTGTCATTTCTGTAACAATTAACAATGTAAACTAGATCTTATTTGTTCGAGCAAATAATTGACTTTCCCATGCATGTAGAGATAATTAAGAAGCTTTTCCTGCTCAGATATTATAAAAGCCAATACTATATTTTTGAAATATTTTTGCCTAATGCACAGCATATATTATTGAACCGTTCATGATCACATATTATTGAACTGTTCATGATCACATATTATTGCACAATGCACAGCATATATTATTGAACGGTTCACATGAGGACATATTTTTGATCTATAGGTTCTATAGAATTTATTGAGCTTTCCAACGCTCACAATATTTTGAATCCTTGACAGTGCCAATATATTAATGAACTCGACTGTACCTATTCACATAAAATAATGTTGTAAATTTAGTGGTTAGGTATCTGGTAATATAAAAAACTTACTTTGATAACAAAGAACACTACATTAAAATAATATAACAGCAACCCTCAAAGCGGTAGACAAAAGTAGGGAACTTGCGTGACGTCTTAATGTTTACACCCTTATACCGTTACGATGTCATACAAATATTATATGAATTTGAACGTTTCAAGAGTTCTTCATGTGTTGTACAGTATACCATACAATGAAACATCCGTAGTTTTGCTAAAACTCATACATCACTTCAGACCAGTAGGCACCGAATCTTTCTATATAAATGGTACGTGATAACGTGGTATATTGTGTACACAGTCGAAGTTATTTTCAGCTAGTCACGTCCTTTTCGATAAATATAAAGAACAAAAAATTAAGTGGTCCAAGGAGGCTTTTAAATGTAAGTGAATTAATAAAATTCACCGTAAAAGCAATCAATATCACAAAAGTTGATAACAACACTTTGAAGTTGTCTAATTACTTATTAAAAAGTAGAATTCATTCATCAAAAGAAATATATTTCAGGTAAAATAATAAAACAGTGTTGTTATCACTCGTTCTTGTGGTTTGTACCACTGTGCACCTCCTCGTACCTGAGAGGCGAGGTAACAATTTCAAAAGTGGAAACGAGGGTGGTCTCGGGGTGAAAACTGCGTTACACTCTAAAATGTTTAAAATGTCCAAGCTTGAACTTATGTTGTTTGCGAGAGACCTAAATGACGTCAGAGCAGACATTTTAACCCTCTCATTTTCAAATTTTATTTACTTTCATCAAATGACGCAACTTTTTAAATTCTCTCAGCAAATCTGTTTGAACATCATACTGGAGTGATGATAACGCCACACACTATAATTAATGTTACCCAAAATAAGATTGAGTCCATATTATCTTCATTAACCAATAAGATACCTACACCTAAATCTTAGTTAATTGTTTTATTTGTGTATAGATATCGGATGATGATCGCATGTCGTTAACGACGGCGGTGTCTGACGAAGAGGATCCCGGCGAGAGCGCAATGAATTCTCCTTACAAAGGAAAGCAGACAGGCGCTGCAGCCGCATCCTTCAACTGCACCGGAGCTGTCAGGAAAGCCGGGTAAGTACTTTTATAGCCTTACAAAGATCCAAATGACATTTTCTACTTAGCGTTATCTCAGTTGGAGCAAGAGTTCACTTTTGTACTTCATCCGTTCCTGCCTGTTTCACTCTACATTAAATAAGAAACTAAAATCTTAACTACCTACTTAATCAGTTTCAAATATTCGTATTAACGTGAACCAATGAATTTGTTCAATATCTCATTCTCATTCTCAGAATTTCCTTTTTGCTATGTTATTCACAAAACTGGTCACAAAGTATATGGGTGACCTACCTAATTTTGATATACCTAATGAGATTTTTAATTATATCTTACTTATGACTTCTCATAATTTCTGTGTCCCTTTTGGAATAAAGCAATTAATTAATTATGAGTTGTGATCCCATTTATATTTCACGTGCCTAAATTAATAAAGTAAATGATCACCGTGATACTCTGTGACTCAACTTAGTTAATAATGATAATCCAAAATTCTTTAAATATTAATAAGTTAGGATAATATGTTTTGGTAGGTATCAAAAGATTACAAAATATATTCTTCTTAAGTGTAATTTGCAACAAAAATTCCTGCAAAATTATAAGTTAGATTACTACATATTATATTGAGTCTGTTTTTACGTAAACATAACTAAGCGTCTGTATGCCTGTAATAATAATCGAGACCATACGATCTTTCTTCGAACCCGGGTTTGCTAAAAATAAAAATGATATATTACGGTAAACGGAAGAGCGAAAGCTAAAATATCGTACATGCTAAATCTATACATCTAAAATATAACCTTCATCTCCGCGTTCCTCCAGCCTATTGCCAAGGTCCTCTTTGCTCAACGGAAATTCCATATACATAATGTCCAATAAAATATATAAACTTATATGTACAGAATTTATGTAAATCTGCATAATATATTGTGGGAGCGAAGATATAGTTTCTGAGGGGTAATATTTCAAGACGGTTTCAGAGTTATTTGGTTAAGTCTAGGAATATTTATAATCCAATAAACGGGAAACATGCGAATAAACATGTTACATGAGTATATTAAGTATGACTTAATTTGTTACCGTGTTACATGGTAGCCGTAGTTACATTTAAGTAAACCGCAATTTCATAACTGACAGTTTTGGTTGGTAGTTAAAGTTGTGTGGGCGTTATCCCTATAACTAACATAGGACCCACATGTTCAGTACCAACATATAAAATATTATCGAAAAAAGGAACCAGAGGTAAAATCGACGAGAGATAAAAGGCAAAGATTTCCCAAAGCTCTACCGTAAGAATAATACCCACGAGACTGCTAGTCAAATGGACCATTATCATCATTATAGGCATTTGCTTCCCTCCGCAGAGAAGATATATCCAGCCATTTTGGTATTAACTAGAACTGGTGTTTTTATTAAAGAAATACATAAAACGATATGCTTATATCTTACTCGACAAAATTACTTCCACCGTCGTACATAATTCACACGTAACATGTATTCACTGTTCGCGTCGTGTGCTTACATCGACACTTCATTGTGCACTGTAGCGCCCGTACGAACAAAACAAAGACTTAATATTAATACCTGTCCTTTGTGTCGTTTTCGAGAAGCCTTAATAAATGTAAGCGAGATGTGAAGCGCAGGAAAGGAAGATGACGTCGTGTGTCGGGCGCCTTCTGTCGAGTGTCATAGTCTCTATTAGGAAAAGCCTACGGCGTCCTTTATGTTCCTTGAGGCTACAATTCCTCTTCCATGAATTCCAAATGACCGGAGGGAAATCTTAGCCGTGACCTATTCAACATCGTAAACGTGGATAGAGTGAGCAGACAAGATGATGGTGTACCGCACACTAAGCATCCTTACAAATCCGACCAGGACATTGAGACAGCTTTTTGTTCTCACTTCGTATTCTCTTTCATTCAACTTATGATTTATCTTCAAAATCCATTCGCAACTAATTAAACCCAGTAATTAATTTTCAAAAGCGTTAACTTATTTAGTATTGCACAGCAATTACAGTAACGCAAGCTCAGCATTTGGCTTTTCATAAACCAAGCTTATTTCGTAGCAATGTTATTCTATTTGCAATGAATACGAACTCTGTCTATATAAATATTTATAAGAGGCAATAATTCTTGGGTACCTTTCAAAATATGATGATTAATTTCCGAAGCTTTTCTTGATTGGTTTTTTTATTTGTTATTCGGAAATGAACCAGGATAACATTCCAAGATTCATTAGGTACCTATGAAATATATAGACTTTTATTGATTTTGAATTAGTGAGTGTATTATAATGGTTATCAGAGCTGTGATACTTTTATTGCCTAGTTTAGTTGAATATGTTGCGCAGATCATAAAAGAAAATGAAAAATCCAAAAGAATTGACATTATGTTAGTCTACTTTTGTAGTAAAAATGCTACGTTAAGTTGTACGTGAACTTAACCAAGTACCTATAACGTGTACAGCTGTTTTATATCAAGTCATACCATAAATACTTTATAAAAAATAGCTTAATTTGTAAAGTCATGTGTTTTATATGACTTTACAAATTGGAACACATTAAATGTTAAAAGGTAAATTAATATATCTAATTCTCCGACTACCTACATCTAGGGCAAATAAAGATTAGCCTACTAAGAAAGATATAATTTGCCCATTTCAACAGTTGTACATTTGCGATCGGACTTCATCATCATCATCATCCACAGCCTGACTTCACCCTCTACTGGGTATAGGCCTCTTTTTTTAAGTACCGATCGGACTTGGGATCTCTGAATTAAGATCGTGGAATTGGGTTTCTTATACGGTTGAAATACAAAAGTAGTACTTTGCGAATGTAATTAATACAAAAATCGTTAACATTTTTAATGTTACTGAAAACGTCAGTTACAAAATCAAAAATAATTGTACCCATTTGCCTTGCAAACAGAAAAATTTAAACTTAAAACAAAAGGTAGACGATAAAGATAATGTACGATATTATTATACATACAACAAGATTGTGAGCTTATGGGAAAAATAATTAGATGGGATTTCATATTCAAACTCGTGTTTTATAAATTTACCCTGAATAAGTAACAGTTTTGCTAATATATACCTATATATTTTTAATGAGCAAAGTTTATCTTTAAGATACTATCAGTCATTGTAGATTTCATAGTGAGAACTTTACGATTTATGTATACATAAACTGTAAACGCACATGATGCGCAACACAATGTTACTATATTTATAGCTACAGAGCTAAATCAACTTACCTACTATCAAAATAATGTACTTTCAACAATTTACTAAGATAATTATGTATTTAGACTCAAAAAGTGGCAGTGTTTACCCAACTTGTAAAACAATTTCCTGTACCACGTTACCTGTTATTACGTTGTCATCCGTAACTGGTAAACTTATTAACTTTCCAGCCTTAAACCATGATTTAGTTACAGTAACGAAGCCCGACTGCCTACCTGTGTACAGATATCGGATAAATTTTGGTTTCTGAACGCGTTTAATACATATTTGTTCAGTTTCATATATTTGCATAAGTTGTTGTTTATTTTTGCAAAACGATTAAACTAAATCATAATTAGACTTGATCAAAAACGCTTCGAAAACGCAGTTTAACTTTTGACTAATTTTCTATATTTTTTCTTTCCGTTTACAGGTTAGTGTAGTTTCATAATCATGTACAATCAATAACCACATAATTATTAAGAACCACAGTGAAGCGTAACTCCGAAATGCCTCGAATTTAAACAATTAAAATAAGGATAACGTTTTGTTTAGGTTTTTGAGCGTGAAGAAATGGCTACTCCGTAAGAAGCATCAGATTGAATTAGCTCGCAAACGCGGCTGGAAGGGCTACTGGGTGTGCTTGAAGGGCACTACATTGCTTTTCTACCCCTGCGACTCCCGTGAAGGACGTTCCGTGGAAGCGGCTCCCAAACATCTGATAATTGTCGATGGAGCCATCATGCAGCCAATTCCGGAGCACCCCAAGCGCGATCACATATTTTGTCTAAGCACCGCTTTTGGTGACGCTTATTTGTTCCAAGCACCTTGCCAGGTAAGTGTTCTACTTTTTTATTCAGTATCTTTAAATCAAGTTTACTCTAAGTTTCGGTATTATAATAAATTGAACTCCCTAGATTGAGCTTGAAAACTGGGTAAACAGCATACATAGCGCTTGTGCAGCTGCATTTGCTCGTCACCGTGGCAAGACCGGAACACTTCATTTACTGCAGGAGGAAATATACCGCCTTGAAAAGGCTATCGAATCTGTAAGTAAAAACAATAAATTTTATATAAACTTTTAAACTTAATTGCAAATAAGGATCAATTCAACTAACGAGTACGTACTTCTTTGTTAATGCAACTTATAAACGGTTTTTTTCTAAATAAGATTATAAAAATCAACTTATATCGTTAACATACAAAAAATATTATTATTTTTCATAGCTTGTTTTTCAGTCAAAATAAATAGGTACCTAAAGCTATAACAAACAAAAATAAGATCAAACTTGAACGCTAAGTTGATATTGTTCGTAGCTAAACAAATGAAAATGTGCTGAGGCACAAAGTGAACTCGCTGAGAAATTATGCACCGCTCGACCCGAACTGCGCATCGCATGGCCTAAACCAACAGCCCATTGTTTGACTACCATGAATCTACTTTCGTCGAGCGATTTTACGCTCTGCTCATAACACACAGTCATAAAGACCAATTTCATGTGCCTCACCGCGTTTCTGTTTTGAATCCTGTATTAATCACAAAATTCGGGAATGCAACAACACTGATCAAGTCACATAGAGCTGCTTTTAATGCTTACGTTGACAAACAAAGCTTTAATCGCTATGAAATTTGCCTGGTGATACAGTTAGGTCTTTTTTACTTATACATATGTGATTTAAATGCGATAGAAGTAAAATAACTGTGGTAATTGATATGCGTTGCTATAATTTATAGAATAAAACTTCAATTGGATAAAAATCAAATAGTCACTAAGTAAACATGCAGTTACCATTTGATTTCTGAATACAGCACGATACTTATATGATTCTGTTAAGAAAACTAATATGTATAAATGCAATGTTTAGTAGCATAACATAACAATAGCCCATAGGAAATCATTTGACAGTAGAATGTCACTTGCAAGCTTCTCTTCAGTTAGGTACTAGCTATATTAGGTATAAGCTGAATACATATGTGGGCTCCGAGAGTAGACGGCGTGCGGTTCGAAACGTTCCTCGTGTAAATCGCGCCAATTTCTGACCCGCACCGGGTGACCGCAGCACGCATCAAAGCCTTTGTAGCCATCTCACACTACCACATATTATTTACCACAGGCGAATGTGCTCTGTCAGACATGTTTACGATTAACTGTAACGGAAATGAAGCAAACAGTCTGGTTGCAGTATTAGAAATTGCATTGGCTTAAGCGCAATCACACAACATTGGAGTTAAAATTGAACTTGTTTCACATTGTAACTTAATATACTTACAAGCTTACCGCTAATTGGGTTAAAAAATAATAACACCTCACTGCAATTTGCCATTTTAATAAGAAGCCACAAAGTTTTATGACTATATGAATTTCAAATGACTTCTTGTGTTGCAAAATATTCAAAATAGATACAGTAATTAAGGTCGGGAACACATGCTTGTAGTTGGAAACAATCTATTTTATCACCGTGATAGTTATCACGGGCAGGTGGGAGCACGCGCTCATTAATATTCATAGCACACGTCATCCTCGGGCGCGAGTTCGAGGACCGCGTCCGGACTATTCAAAATCTGTTTCATGCATACTTAACTTTAACCCCAGTTGTCTTTAAGTAACACCTTTTTTAACAATAATAGGACCACAAGCTGAAGCATATGGCAGACCTGCAACAATCAGTAGTCTCTGATCCCGAGACTCGAGCACAGCTGGCTGTTCAAATGCTCCAGTGGGAAGAAAATCTGGAACGTCTACATTGTGAACAATTCCGATTGCGTTGTTATATGGCAAGCCTTCAGAGCGGCGAACTCCCTAACCCCAAGGTAAATGTTCTACGATTCAACGAAATTGAGTTTTCCGTTTCTCCCTCCAAAAGTGACCTTACCTAATGAAGTAGTAAAATCTCCATAACTTTTTATTTGGTGTTGGCCCACAACTTTGTTTGTAACCGTAGTTTGGATTTATTCTTGCGGTTCTCAAACTACTTATTCTATATACTTTATTCAATGTTGTGATAACTTCGACAAAATTAACTTTATTTATTACTTTTGACGTTACCCATGTAAACCTTACCTCGATAAATCATGTCTATTGAATTTTATTTATGCAGACTCACCAGTCGTTCATAATCCTGTTTTCCAAATATTATAACGAAAACAACGCGCTGTTCGTAATTTATCACCCGATAATAAGACAAGAGAGGGGTGTTGAAATTGTCAAGTGATTTCATCGAGGTGACAGAGAAAGGAAATTTGTTGGCTTCGCTATCAAATTGACAGTTCCGTTGACCGGGGAACGGGGTTGGAATCTGTTACGCCACGACCCATGTCACGGGACGTCATAATGGTCCCCAACATGCGAATAATAAAAGTTGCTTACAATTTTGCACAGAAATGGGTTTGATTAACGGATATATCAATATCCTTTTGAGGATAAAAATATAAACATAAATATGTTATGAGCATTAGATACGAACTAAATAAATAGCAGAACTTTCGCAATAGAAAATATTTTATTATTTAACTGTTATAATAGGCCAGTTTTTTGTCTTATTTATCAATTACCTAACAGCACCTATACTTTTGATGTTAGCATATCGTACATATCTGTGTGACGAAACGTTTTCGGTGGGATACTCAAAGGATATGTTTGTCGTAGTCTTTGCTGACCCACGTCTCACGTGGCACAAAGAGTACACTGAACAAGCTAGGCGTGTTCACCGTGTCGTCCTTCCATGCGTTCATATGCGCGCGGTCGCCGTCACTGCTCAACAACTTGCTGGCCGGGCGCGGCGCCACCAAGCGGAGGGCGCCACAGCTGTCGCGCTCTAACTCTGGATCCAGCAGACGCTCCATGCAGGTCAGTATTAAAAAAAAAAGAGTTGGCCTTACAGTATTCACATGTTATCGTGGTAAGTATTGCCGCCATAAAAAAAATACAGTACGACGTGGTATCTAGAATCAATCTCACGCAAAATGGGTTAGCACCATCTCATAGCTATCTCTCCTCCAACGCGCGCTCATTGGTCAAATCCCATAGTATGCGCTGATCCAGTTTCTTGTAACACCTTTCTGTCCCTTTTCGCGTAATCACTCCCTCAAAAATATCCAGCAACGGCTAGGAATGATGTTAACGCTTCAAAAATAGAGTTCGCATCGGGAGATACCTATTCGGAAAACTATTCGTCTAAAATTTACCCATTGGATGTAAAGTTTGCCCAAATATTTTTACACTATTTATGTACCACAGACAAAGTAAGAACATTCAATTTTATATCGGTACAATACTCTTCAAAATCAGTTTAAATTTACATAATATATTTTTGGTATTTTGCTGACATACTTCATTTACAGAAGCTCAAACTATGCAATGAACATCGCTATAATTGAATATTTCCTAGAAATAAAACATCACAATTCGTTAACTATTACGTAAAACGCTTTATTGCACAGAGAGTTTCTAACTCACACATGTACGACTGATTCTGAAAATATGTTATTTGTTCATTCGTTTGGATGTATTTGTTCAGTAGGTACTATTGCATGCAAGTCTAAAAAGCTCTTCACTTTTATTTACAAATTCAATATAGTTGCACGGTTTTACACAGTTTTTATAAAAAATATGCTCAATTTGGTATTAAACTACCGGCGAGAGAGATAAATAGCACTGCCTACATTAAATAGCTATAAAATAAGTTGTATTGCTGAAACAGTCGTATGTAAAAAACGTGAGCTTCAGGGGTATAATCTATTATGGAGTACTATAATGCCATCATGATTATAGTCTGAATAAGGGATGGTCCTTTAATAGGTTATGTATAGCTCCATCTCTATCTTGCACTTGAATCACGATGGCATTTAAACGGCACCAGGTAAAGCATTCATTTTGAAAGTGTACGTCGTACAAAGTCACATGTATAACGAAAGTGCTTTCGTAATCATTTACTCTGTTTAGTAGCTATAGGAGAGCACGGAGCGTATAAAAACGAATGTGAATGTCGTCTGAATGTTTTATTACAGTATAAGAAAGTGGTTGATGCACACAAGTAAAACGTTTAAAAAAGCTCGTATATATGCTCTGACACGATTATTAATAGTTTGGTACTACACAATGAGGGTAGAGGGATGAAGTAGGAAAAACATCAAACACAACACAACAAGCGACAAGAATCAGAAAATTGCTGAGGTATGCTCAACAATTTTTCGGAAGTATCAAAACATATAAAAATGTCAAAAGCACTCTTTCTGATTTCTTTAATACAGTGCCATATAGTTACCAAATGTTTCTTTATCTATGTTGTCTCTTAAAGAAAGAAAATAAAAACCACAACAAAGCTTCCGAATTGGAAATGCTGATGTAGCGTGTCCCCTAATCCTTGGCGAGGTCGTAATACAGAACGTCACGAAAAAAGACTATTACTCGAGACAAACTGCTCGCCGCTTACAGCCTGTCATTACTTAATGTTGTTGTTTCAGCAATCCTAACGTAATAATTTAATTATTTGCGAGCAGATTGGATAACGTTATTAATTCTCCGAAGCTAGACTTATCGAAATCATGAGAGATACTTGAATATCTGGTTCGTCAATAAGTTTTGGGAATGGTTTCATATTTATTTATTATCAGTTATCACTTTTCAGTTACAGTGAAATAAATTAATTTCAATAAAAGTTGTGTCAATTAAAATTAAGCCTATATCGATAACCTCGCAATACATTCTGGATTTATTCAGTCGTGAATGTTATTACATTCCGGAAAAAGGAAATGAAAAAATAATTAAACATTCCAAAAATTTAATAATCCTTACTATCGTGATTGGAATTCATGTTATGAAAGTTACTTTGTGTGGATACTTGTTTATTGCATCAGCTCAATTTATTCTGCTTTGTAGTGCTGTGAAGTTTATAGCAAAATAATATAATTTACTTATCCTAATTTAGTTATGTACCTACGTAACTATCAAAACAAAACTCTTGTAGGTCCAATCCAACCCCAGCTCGGGGGCTGTTTGAATAGAAGTGTCGGCACTAGTGAACAGAGCACGAGATTTGCTCTCCCTGACTCGCTATAATTTAATTTGAAATAGGGATTTGCTTCCAAGTGTTGATTCAGTTTAGTAATGTCGTTTGTTCTAAGTTGTCTTCAAATTTTCCCTTGAGAAACTATTTTCAATCATACACATTTGGAAGGAATAACATTTTGTATAAATAACTTGGAAATAGGTTTACTTTTTATACAAATGTTAGGTTTATCGACATTACTGCAGTTATCGCATCCGGTCAGCTATCAGCTAACTGTGCTTCCCGTTTAGAACTGTTCATAAACATGATACCAATCGTTTAAAAAAATATACTAGATGTCCCGTGAGGACGGCGAGGCCGCGGTGCGCGTGTCGCTTCCAGAGGGAACCACCGCTACGGTAGGCGTCCGTGAGGGCATGTCTGTCGAAGAGTTCCTCGCCTCCGCGTGCGCACGTCGCTCACTCAACGCTCTCGAACACTTCGTCAGAGTGAAGAAGAGGCGCGATATGGAAGACCACAACTATTTCGTACCCCATCGAAGCGATCTCATTGAAACTTATGTAAGTACTTACTAAATAATTTTAACGAATCCACATCGAGTTGCAAATTTTTTTTTCTGATTAAAAGTGTTTGTGAGGCTTTTTTTTAGTCTCGTTTCAGATTCAAAGTATGGTCTTGGTTTCATAATTACTTATACATTATGGAAATTATTATGTTATAAACACTTTGTAAACTAGGTTTACGAACATTCTGCAAAACAAATTCCACCCCTTTAAATGTTTGCAGCATTTCGTAGCAATTTCGCAGCCAACCTTATTTGTATTCATAAAATAATACAAGATACCCTTTAAGATAGCCAATGTTATTATTTGAAATCATGATAGTGTTAAACATAAGCGTGTGGTTACTTAAAAATTATACAAATCTGCCACATATTCATGAAAGTGAAAATAAAAATATAAATGTTTTGTGACCGAGGTTGACGTGAGTAGGGTCTGACAGGGCCCATTCCGTCACAGGCTTTGCGCGACACAGCGTGGAAAGGTTATCAGAAAGTTATATTACTGTTACTTTAGGATCAACTAATGCGGAATGCATATGACGAAGTTAAATCCCATTTTGCTTGTTGTTCGACGAATTCCATTTGTGAAAAGATCTCGTAATCCTTTGAGTGAAACGTGGAACAGAGCGCAACAAAGTACATAGAAAAAGGAATTATCTTTTCACATATAAAGTTTTCGGACTGACTTCGTTTGTGTTTATTTTTATTTTTATCGTGATGAAATTAAGATTACGTAGATACAGAATATGAAAATAGGATCTACTTATTTATATCAAAGCGTTTTAGTTGTGCGGGAAAGGCTTTGCCCTGATTGAGGTCCGACAGAATGAGGATTACGTTTATAATACACACCATGTATAATATGTAACTCTGATACATTGCTCCCTCATAATGCTTTAAAGCAAAAAGTCATTTAAAAAACTGTTACAAGAGCCAGACCTTCGCAAGGTCACTTCTTCATTGCCAGAAATACAGGTTGGAGATATTTTAAAGAGATAATGACTTAATTACCAGCTCCTAATGAAAACAGAACCCCACAATTAAATATTTTCAAGCGAATAAATTACTACAATAAGTAGGTACGTGCTCTAACAAACAAACAATGTAAATGTCACAAAATTTTCCAAAGTTATTAAAGAGAAGGAAAATGTAAATTTTCTCAAATGTATTAATATATTCTTCCCTTTGCTGTGCGAAAACAATGTAGGTATTCAAAGTTATATTTGTTGCATATAATCACATATTCTGCAAAGGAATATCTACGTCTAATTATCTTGGATGCCCCACATGGCCGTGTACCTAAGACCATCATCAATTTTCGGACCGTGCTCCTTGCGGACGGGTTGTCACATTGTCTTCAAAATAAACACAACTGTACCTAAATATCATATTCGTAACTGCTGCCCTCGCTATTTGTTTTGTCCGCTTTGAGCCACTATGAAGTAGAGAAGCAATTTACAATCTCCATACTACTACTCCATAAAACATAAAAGTTAGCCCTTTGAATTTCAGTCTGAATAAAATGACGTAACAACCGACATTTCAAAGTAAAATACTACACACTGCTCCCAATTTTTAATTTAAGTTCCTAAGCGAAAACATTAACCTCAAAGATTGGTAGAAATTTATACAATGAGCACAAATAATCTAATTAGTAAAATCTAATTGTTATATAGTTGCACACCCACGAAGTAGTGGAAGTGTGTGCCAAGATCCTGTATCAAGTAGAACTACAACGCACAACGCTAGAGCAAATGTGGGGCTTCAGCGTCGAAGCCGAGCTCATTGAGAACGCGGAACGGCAAGACGAGCTCTGCTGCTACGTGAGCCGAGTTGAAGACAAGAGCGTCGCCATGCAAAATGGTAATTTATCATTGTTCAACGTTATATTTCCATCTTTACCGCCTGCATTTCGCTGAAGTTTGTAAGTAAACTACGTCATAATATTTCTTGTGATAAAACTCCTACTAAAATTTGTAGCTTGCATAATATATTTTCAGACCGCGCTGCTGCTATAGCCGCGTTTCGCTACGTATACAATCTTAACTTCTTTGTTTTTACTAAATATAGGCATCTAACCGCACAAAATGCACATACAGGCATTTTAAAATGACGTCCGCTTTCAACTTGTAGCAATGCAAGATCAAGATCAAATGGAGCAGGTTTTTAAGTTTCAATCTTCGTTGAGTACTAGAAGCCCTGACGTGAAAAAAATAAGAACAATCATTCCAAGTACAGTCTTTTTCATTTTTCTGTCAGGTATAATCAAAGGCGACGAAATAATGGTAATCAACGGAGCAATCGTATCTGACCTAGATATGATGTACCTGGAGAGCGTTCTGCAAGAGGAGCTGTCCCTCGTCATGATGATGAGGTATTTATACAAGTCTGCACTGTTGTTTATTTTTACTTATGTGGCCTTTACAGTGTGTTCATCCCTAAACCTACCTAAAGTCACCAAATTGTAGCAACGGAAACACAGTCCCTATTTTAACGTTTTGAATAAACTTACAAATATCAATAAAAACAGTTTGCGTTCATTACTCGACGGGTCCGGCTGCGAGAGCTTGTTAAAATATAATAATTCATAGCAGATAGCAGCGAGAATATTTCTTAATATAAAAAGGTCGAACAGCGTTCCCATTTAGCGAGGTTCGAAGTACCACTGACAAACAGGAAAGCGAGCGCCCAGCACCTAATAAAACGGAAGTTAAAGAGCGCGCAGCCGGGGCAGGGTGGAAGGCCTGTTCATCGGCATTTCCCGCCCTCATACACCTGACCTTTCGCGACCGCGACAAGTTTACTGAAGCGCTCGGTGCGACCTACATAGTCGGCCGCCTGCAGCCCTGCGCCGGCCTCCACCTGGCTCGCAGCCTCTCCCGTCGCCTCGTCACCGCGTCACCGCGCCACCGTGCCGCAGCTATTGTGAACGACCGCAATTGAGCCTCTCGACGTTACCGCACCCGCACTGCGTGAAATAATGCTCCCCAACAAATGTCATCTCGAAACAAGCACTCGCGACACGATATTATTATTGTTGTGAGTTGTTTCATCTCCCCGTTCATATAAAGCCTTTCCGGCTTTAAGGCGCTCGCTTTTATTGTCTTGTTAAACCTGGTGAAGTTTATGCGAATAATTAAAGCATTACGTAACTTACATTACACACCTAGGTTAGCGCGTTCCTAACGACCCTGTTGTGAGATATTTCCATCTCGAATAGTGCAAAAGCCAAAAGGTGGATGAGACATCAAAATATAATTTTACCTAACGCATTACCTAGGAATGGAAATGGCGGTTCTCACTTACATTTTCATTTGATAGTTGCGATGCTGTTGCCTCGATAATTGTTGAGCTCTTCATGTTTCTGGCAGAAAAATAAATCGTTTTCGTTTCATTTTGATGATCACGACGCTGGAAACGAGTGATTCGTACTTTGATGTTATCTTTTGTGCCGGCGTCATATCTCTTCTCTCTCAAGTATCGAAGCGTGCACATAAAATCTAGAGTAAACACATCACGTGTTGTTTCTGTAAATCGAGTAATCCGTTTTATTGTTCGGAAGAAGATTGTTATTTAGATAGCGGTTTGAGCAGCAATTTATACCCAGGTCATCTCGCACGGAGCCTCCGGAGCTGATGGGCGTGATGCGCGCGGCCACGGACGACATAATCGATTCCCTCGTGTGCCCGCCGCCACCCAGCGAGCCGCCAGTCATCTCCGACGACATGATATCCGGCCTCATCGTTCCCGCACCCGCCTGGAGTGAGTACTCAACCGCATACCTCTCTATCTATTTTCAAACTGTCAGTAAAACTCAACCTATACTACATGCTACTAGTGCCTATATCGTGTTCGTACAGATTTGATCTTTAGGTTTCGCACTTTTTAAATGAATATCTTTAATATAAAAAAATCATAAACGAAACGGTAAAACATTAAAATAAATCGTAGGTATACAAGAAGTTACCCAATATCGTGTATTTATAAACATTCCCTATGTTTTCATGCGACCCGCTGCCTATTTTTCAGTTTCGATGACGACGCAGATTGCTTACCAAAAGGTTTTTTATCTTACGTCCTGTATGGCTACTGAAAAGTAACCGCAACGTCATGACGGTAATTTGAGTAATGCAGTATTTAACCTTTTAAAAGGTGTATACTTTAATACATGAGTTCATAAAACCTTTACATCTTCAATTATTTAATCAATTTTTATGTTTGGGTAAGCTCGTTTTTGTGTGCCCGATTAACATAACAAGTACCTATGCCGAAAAATATAATGAAATTATGGAATAAATTGACATGACTGCTTACTTATTATTTATTTGTTGTGCCATAGCGCCTAACAAGCAACTCTTCAATATTTCCTTTTACGTAATACTTGGCATCGTTTCGCAACCACCCTGAATCTTCATTTTCGAATTGTGGCTGTCAGCCAGTAATGCTTTGTGCATAACAACTACGTACTATCGCACGATGCGGATATTTATCGATCATCGTTATAACTACGGGTTCTGCTTATTGTCTTTATTTATACCTATACACTAGTTATGTGAAGGCATTGTTTACCGTGTACACAGTCATCAGATGCTTTGAAAGCCACAATCAGAATGCGATACGAGAGCGATGTAGATGAAGCAAATAAACCTTCACAAGGCTAAACGGAAGATATTCCAGTACGCCCATCGAACGATTCGCTCGCTCGTCATGATTGTGTGTTATTAACTTTGTAACAATAGAACGTTTATATAGATATAACGTCTTCCGCTCGTGTTTACAGTAACTAGGAAACAACCTCATACACAAATAATTATTATTGTGTCCGAAAACATGTATCGTACCGTACATATTAAGAATATTAAATAGCTCGAAAACTTACCCTATTTAATATAGTAGGACCATTTTTAGGGCTTGTACCAAAATGGTGAAAAGGGACCCGTATGGTATTACATCGTCTGGCTGTCCGTCACGGCTGATTTCTTTAGGAACTAGGGAACTAGTTACGTTATTGATTTGAATATTTGAAAAGTTATAAACAATGCTAGTTGACTATAAGACTAGTAAAAAAAAATTGTTTGGTAATTTCAGTGGGATTGAATTTACGCAACATAAAACATAACATCACGCCTGTAATCCCCAATGGGTTAGGCCGATGTGTACCTATATTAGGTACACCCACATTTTGCCAGTTATGTTACGTCCCATGTTAAATAAAATATGCAATTTTTGGCCCGATTGTTGGCCATAGGCTCGCCCAGCCTATTGCTATCAATCGACACGAATTCAGACTCCAGGCTGCTACTGAGAAATTCCGGATGGTAAAACTCAATAAGGCTTTGCCCGCTGGGGATCGTCTCGGGACTTCATGCTCAGTAGTAGTACTTGCGACCACTAGAGCAACGACGTAGTTGTGTCTGTTTAATAACGTAAATAAAATATAACTTGAAAACTTAATATTTTTCCTACAAAACCTTGATGGGCGAGTAAGACTCGCCCTTTGCCGGTGTATCCCCGAAAAGGCAGTTAAAATTTGTTTGGTCTATTCAAAATTTAATTCATTCCGAGAAAGTCAGCTTGGTTTTCCTTATGAAAGAAGTAAATTGAGAATAATTATTTCCTTACGAATTTTTTCCACCCCTTTTTTCATCCTTGTTTCTGGCTGGAGGCGTTTATGTCGTGGCTGGTCATTATTTAAAGTTACCGATCCGAAATTGCTGCCCTCTCTAAAGGTTTGCAGTAATTTATTTCAACGCTCGTGCTCCAACCGTACAAGAGGCAATTATGACGACATATTGACTCGACGTGTAGTTGTTGTTTGTTTTATGACGGCTATAGGAGTATCGGAGTGCGGCTTGACGCGGCTTGACTTCGAATCGCGGGTGGTCGTAACAATGGGGAGGGTTTCACTATCGCAAACACATTATTTACTTTTACATTCACAACTAATGAAACGACGCTTACCACTTAATGGAAATGTGAATATAAAAACTACTTTACTATCGATTATTACATTTACAAAAAGTCGTATTTTTCCGAAATTATTAAGGTAATATTAGCTTTAAGCAGATACAAATGTCAAATAGGGATCGGATGCCATATTATGCTGACTTTTACTACCTACTCTTAACTGGCGTGTGTACAATTATGAACTAATGTATGATCGCATCTCAGTATAATTATATTATCGTTCGGTCGTTTCAGCCTACCCCTATTGGATAAGAGGCATGAGCATAGGTATAAATGTACATATACAAAAGCGTTAACATTTTGAAAACTAACATTTATTTATATTCGTCACATCCATTTTAAGATACAAACGGGATAATTAATCAAAACTTAATTCCTAATTTTGAAACGTACAAAGTTCTTCATTAAGTCAACAGTGACAGATAAAAATAGCAGCGTACAGTGTTGTGCTAATTCTGCTACAAAAATACCGGTTCTCTAAATAAAGGCCACGACCTCGCCTAGGGCTATTTGCTTGTGCCCGATGTTGACTTACCGCGGCCAAAAACTCATTGTGTGACTTCTTGTCATAAATCGGCCTTTACATGAAAGTTTCATCACGAACAGTGTAATTTCCTCTCATGTTATTGAAATCTGAGCATCTCTTTTCAAACCAGTTTTATTGAACATTTTGATTTCACATTTCTTAATCTTTTCGTATTAAAAGAGGATTTGCGGAGAGATCGTTAGTATTATATTTACTGAAATGGAATGCTGTGTGAATATGTGTGGAAAAAGGACATATTTTTACTGCTTAGATCTATATCGGGTGACTGCAAATATCAAAGAGATAAGGGATATGATTTAATATAGCAACGTTTATTTATCTAAAAGGCAAAGTAAAGTAAGGGCAGGCCTATACACAAAATGTGCTATTCAATTTTGATTTCGCAGAAGCTCTTACAAACGTTAAAATTTCGGTTTAGAATATAATAAAACTCCGTCGGAGCGTCTCTATAATAAAGTCTTCCGTATTTATCATGCCGAAGTAATGCTACCAACATTGTATACCTGATGTTATCCATCTACTTGAATGATGGATATTCATAAAACTTTTGCAATTTCTTCGTTTGTTATAGATACGTCTGAAGACTGTGATTTACATACCTGGAATAATGAGTTTCACGGAAGACGAACGTATTTTCTTGTTAATCCACGTTTACCGAATTCTTCGAACTATTTAGGCCGGAAAATAAAAATTTAAATGAATTAACAATAGGGTTTGGTTATTACTTACGATCAGTAATGTTGGTCAATTCTATCAAGATTTCTTGTAATGAATTTTGTTTTAAAAATATGGCTGACTATATTAACCCTATTTTCAATCTTACATACCTAGGAAGTTTACGTGTGACTTGCCTAATTTATGAAACATTGAATGCGGCACAGGTAAGGAGTTGTACAGCCCGGAAACAGACGCCCACGGCGGCGACTCTGTCAACACCGGACCGCCCAAAGTCAGCTCCCGAACTAACTCGTTCGAGATCGAAAATCTACTAAAGGTATTTTACAAAATAACAAAAAATTACATTACTACGCTCGTCACATGCACGCCTTTGCGACTTAATCCCCGATTCAATTATCTAGCTCTTCGAGAATATTCCCGTTTTATTTCGTTAGCGTACCCGCATGGTAATGTCTCGCTCGAAAATAATAATCGTCTCTAGAGATTCAGCCAGCGTCCCCTATTATATCCCTTCTTCTACCTTTACGAATTATAGGTATCTATTGATTTTGTGTTAATATTTTTTACCGAAGTATCTCTTTGTTTAGTATCTTTCAAATCTACTTCATTTGATTAGTAGATACCCTGTGTTTGTAATCACTTAGTAGTACTAAATGATTAAGAGGCTTCGGACTAA
Source organism: Euplexia lucipara (assembly GCA_921972225.1). NCBI lineage: Eukaryota > Metazoa > Arthropoda > Insecta > Lepidoptera > Noctuidae > Euplexia > Euplexia lucipara. The sequence goes on from OV179144.1 coordinate 13,018,525, forward strand.
AAAATTACAGCCGAACAGCTCAATCTAAAGTCAAGCTACACTTGCCGAGGTCGCAACATGGACCATTCACTACATACCACATAACTCTCCGTGCGTTAGAAAGCACGCTAAGCAGTTGGTCTCGTCTGCCATTTCTATATCTTTGATATTCTTTACGGGTAGTCGGAAGCCCGGAAGTCGGACTACCACTCTTACCCCAGTACCTTATAGGCTGTAGAAGTTATAGAATTCGCAACGAATCGTTCTTTAATAAACACAGGTATTTTAGCTGCATTCTGATGGACTGAAGTCCGACCCCAACATAGTTGTGAAAAGGCTGGGCAGATCATGACTACTAAATGATTGCAAAAAGCGTTTGAACATATCTATGGTTTGAACATATTACTTCGTACATTAGACCATAAAGACGTTAAAGACCCAAGTTGGAAGGTTCTATAATGTGTGCACTTATAGAGTGCGGAACAAGTGACGGGCTGGTGCCGGTCGCCGGCGGAGACCCGGCGCGGCAGCCCCACCGGCAGCGTGGCCAGCGCCGCGGCCGGCACGCCCTCGCGCCATCTGTCCGACGCCGACAAGCTGCGCAAGGTGCTGCTCGAGCTCGTCGACACCGAACGAGCCTACGTCAAGGTAAACTACCACCCTGAAGTAAATATATACTCTGCACAACTACCAATCAGACCCTGAGCGTATTTACGGAGGATATTGAATAATAACAAAGTAATTTATCTTCAATTACATTCTAAATGTTAACCCATTAAATTAACGATAGATTCATAAAATAGTTACTCTAGTAACCACCTCAGTAGATACCTACTCACTCACTTTCTTGTTATGTGTTATTTTCAGCGTTTCAGCCTAATAATTATCAGAAACGTCAACATTTTAACGCTGCACCGTTTAGATGTGTATCCTTAGGTTACAACTCAAGTTAACTGCTCTAACTCCATAACTAGTTATCCTTATAATATCTACGAACTAACAACTTCGCGACGAGACACATTCGCGAGTTGTTACTCGTAGTTCATTCGTAACTCATGAACTGAAATAACTTCTGCTGCGAGTAGGCGCTTCTTAACTTAATAAACGGCTGTTATGATTGTGGAGGGCCTAGCGCGAACGTGCGGAATTGACGTAAATTCGCCGATTATTATTTATTTTAAAATACAATTACTCTATAAAACATACATAACGTCACGCCTGTAATCCCCGAAGGGCTAGGCAGAGGTGTACCTGGCAGTACACCCACATTTCGCCAGTTATGTTTGAGTCCCATGTAATAGGGGGCGAGCCTATTGCCATCAATCGGGCACAAATCCAGACTCCGGGCTGCTACGGAGAAGTCCCAGATGGAAAAACTCAATAACACTTTGCCCGACCCGGGGATCGAAACCTGGACCTCATGCTCAGCAGTAGCGCTTCCGACCACTAGATCAACGAGGCAGTCAACACTATAAAAGTTCGGTTTAAATGTCAAATAACAAAAACCATTAATAAAACCTCGGAACTTAATACCTAAATATCACTTTTTCGCGGTTAAAAAGTAAACCCGAATTATTTTTAAAAAATCCCGAAGGATGCGTTTCGTCACCAGGCGGTTAATTTATACAACTTTTGTGGTCTCGATATTTTACTTATCATACAATGAATTATTAATCCGAAAATAAAACTTGGACCCCAACAACAAAAATGTTAACCCAATTTTACTTATTTTTATGGTCATTTTCCTTGAATCTCCTATGGTTTTCGTATTTCAAATTAGACCTTTAACAATACAACTGTGTAAACCGCATTTAATTTCGCAAGGCTTCTATTGCTGTAATAAACACCCCTCATACTAAGTTTTCTTGCATATCTCCTAAATCGGTTCGTAACAATTTTGTTATTAAATATGTATAAAGATAATAATTATGCGAAAAATGTATTTCCAATTCAAAAATCGTTCCTGGATTACCGGTACGTTTATTCAGTGCGTCTGTACAAGCCTCACCAAACCAGATTACCGACCTCTGCCGTAAGATTCAATCTTTGGATTCAAATAAAATGAAAGATAAAGCAATAGTAAAAGTCATCTTCCTTCATATAAATATTCATAACGAGGCAAAAGTTTTGATGGATTTATAAAACGTATTTAAAACTTGGTGAACCTGGTCGCACCTGCTGAGCGATAGGTATAACTACCTGTTCGCGATTAAAAAGTAACTTGTAAAATAAATCCTAAATGGGGTTAATCTAAAATTTAGAGGTACATTGCGGTGTTCATAAAAAACTTTTGGCCGCAACCAAGGTGCTTATAAAAATAATGGATGAGGCAGATAAAGATTTAGGCAAAGAGTTTATTTTTGTTATAAATAAAAATCATCTTCATAATTTTATGAGTTGCACTAAACTCCACTTTAGGAAGTTGATTTACCTTATCTTCTCTCAGTATATAAATAAACATGTCGATTATAGATAGATACACATTGAGAAGAAAGTACGTGATTCACAACTACAACACAAAATTCTTCAATATTATATCACAAGACAACTACACAATACCTTTGCGTAGTTCTAGATAACAAGCCTCGTATTACTTCATAGAATACTTGGAAACTATACATAATATGTAATAATAACACCGCAACTAACGTAATCCACTGCGGGCATATCTAGGTTTCTTGTTAATTGCTCTCCGAAACAGGACTCTCCAATATCAAAGCTTTAATTACTATAAAAACCCTTTATGTAGTATTAAGTCTCAAACAAGCTCTCACTATACGAGAAAATACATGACAACACTGAATAGTAACTTATCGAACTTTTAACGAATCTACAGGGTAAACAACAAAATAACGCTGTAATACTCGGTTGAATCGAGTTTGAAACAAAAAGTTTAAATGTTAATTCAGACACGCGTAGAATATAACAGGGAACGTTATTACTTTCAGCACCTGAACAACTTACTGGAAAACTACCTGGAGCCCCTCAAGAGGGAAACTTTTTTATCAAACGCCGAGATCAACGCTTTGTTCGGCAATATACAGGAGATAGTGACTTTCCAAAGACAATTCCTGCAAAACTTAGAGGAAGCGCTTGAGGCTGAACCTAACTTCCATCACTTTGAATTTTCAAACCAGTTCAAGGTACAATGTAACCATTTCTTTATAGTATTAACGTGCCATTCTCTCAGTATTCTTCAGCGCCTATGTTTGTTGCAGAATGTCCTCTTCTCAGTTGGAAATGCGTTCCTGTACTATGTAAACCATTTCAAATTATACAGCTCTTTCTGTGCCAGTCATAGTAAAGCTCAGAAAGTGTTACATCCAAGTAAGTACTTATCATCGGTATACTAATATAATTAAAATGTATTTTTTTTAAGTGAAAAATAATTTGTTGACCGTTATTTTCTAGATGAAGGTAATCAAGCTTTACAAGAGTTTCTTGCGGCTCGAAATCCAAAACAGCAACATTCATCAACGTTGGAGTCCTACTTAATAAAACCCATTCAACGGATATTAAAATATCCGCTGTTACTTCAACAATTGAGAAATTTGACTGATGTAAATTCGGAGGAGCATCTCCATTTAGTGGGTAAGCCACTTGACATTTAGATTTATTATGTATTGTAATTGGTTTCTTAAGATACAAATTATATCTCGATTATTTTTTAATAATTTCAGAGGCTCTGAAAGGCATGGAAAAAGTTGCAGAGCACATCAATGAAATGCAACGAATTCATGAAGAATATGGTGCTATATTTGATCACTTGTTTAGACAACATCAAAAGTCTTGCAAGCAACCTATAGATCTAAGTCCTGGTTTGTATCTCATTATAAAAAAAATGAAAATTATGAATATGGTATTTTATCTCGGCTGCAAACTTAACTTATGTAATTTTTCAGGCGATTTGTTATACTACGGTGGAGTAGAATGGTTAAATATTTCAGACTTTTTAGGAAAAATTAAAAAGGGATTGGAATTGCACGCAATGTGCTTTGTATTTAAATCGGCTGTTGTCTTCCTCTGTAAAGAAAGACTGAGGCAGAAGAAAAAACTTATGGTACGCAGTCAGCTTATAATGTAGTAGCATGTAGTTCTTAATTTTTACGTTAAATACTAAATTTTAAAACCTTTTTAGGGTGTTTCATCCAAGAATAGTTCCAACGAGGTAGAAATTATTAGGTATCAGGTACTGATCCCAGTAACTGAAGTACAAGTTCGGGCCTCCTCTGCGAAAGACATGGACAGTCACTTCCTGTGGGAGCTCATACATTTGCGGAGCCAACTGCAGCGCCGCTCCGAGAAAGTTTACGTTCTGTCTAACAGGTGCGAGTTTGAAACTATGATTGATTCGATTACCATTCCAGGGGAACTTTAGTTTTGAAACTATTTAAATGTTAATGATGGATTGAGGCATCGTGTCGGATAATCCGTTTAAGTTAAAGTTGTTTTGGTACGTGTTTTTAAAGTTCGGGCCTTTCAATTATGTTATTGTTCTTGTAAGACAAAGCCCTCAGTGGTATATAAAGTTGATCACTAGTTGACACGGGTTATAATATTTGTTTGTTCTACCTTGGCATAACGTGACAGTCGCATTTTATAAAAAAAAAAAAATTAATATCAATTACAATTTCGATACAAATGTTTCGAGATCTCCTTTTAAAGCAAGACATTGCTTGTATTAGGATATTGTTTTAGGAAAATCTCGTAGTTAATTAATCAGGCCCCGAGCGGAAGCCGGCTTCCCAGAACAATAGGTAATTTAATTGTGTCTGGAATTCCAGTAGTTTAGGAGTTTATAGGACACCAATACATTTTCCCGTACTTACCGCTGGTTGTCTACTCATAGCACGGCGGACTTCCGCAACGCGTTCCTGAAGACGATCCGTCAGATCATCCGCGAGTCGGTGCGCAACATGTCGCTGCCTACCACACGTCCCGCGCCCGCACCCCCGCGCGCCCCGCACACTCTTGAACGAGAAAGACCTAAGCACCAGGTAACTAACAAAATTCTTTGTTGTATTTTATTCAATTATTAGGGAGCCAACCAACGTCCTTCCTTTTTTTGTAGCACCGATAATCGGATAGGTTGTGATGATTTCTAACGGACTTTTTGACAGACGTGTGCATTTACTATTGCCATCAGTACCTACGTTCTATTTTTCTCCTACTAGAAATCGGTCACCGATTATAATCGAACATGGGCGAGCAGCCTTACTCTGGATTTGTCCTGTATCGAGATTTGTGAAATAAAATCACAATTTTCATTGTCAAGCAAAATTGACTCAAATTCTACAAAATATTGAACAAAGAACGGCAGTTTTCTTGAACAATACTGTATAGGGTTGGACATCGTAACACATCCGAATACCATGAGCTCAGGGCAAGATCCTAATTTCTTCTAAGTTTTTTTTTATGGTCTTTTTGCAAACTGTATTAAATCGACCGACTTATGAAATTTCCAATTTAAGAAGTGACTTATTTACGTTTTAAGGAAAGCTCTTATGAGATGATGATGTTTACATGATTGTTCTAAACAGAGTTTTCAGCAAAAATAACATCTGCAAAATAAAAATTAAGAAAATAACGACAAAACAAACGGAAAAATTTCAATGCTGGAGGATGAGAATGACGTAAAGAAGTCATGGTTTCAGTATGTGCGACGATGCCTCTTCCACCTTGTACAGTTTGCGAAAAAGGGGTTTTTGAGATTATTATTTTCATAGCCATTATGTGCCATGTCACTATATTTTAATCGTTCAGCAGGAAACCTTCCTGACAGTTCACCTCTATTTCGTATGCTAATGTTCCGCTCCTAAAACAAACAATGTTTTGGATGCACAGGTGCAAGTGATGCAAGGATCGCAAACCCTCGGCAAAACTAAGAAGCCTAAAATTACTGGACAGCGACTGTCGGCTGGAAATATTGAGGTACGTTACATTTGATCCACTCATGAATCCCTATCTAATAGATTTACGCAAACAATTAACATTTTTGGGGCCCTATTGATCTTCAAACTTGTTACTTAGTAAAAAAACTCAAAAATCATAATAACAATAATATAGCAGCCATGCTGCTGGCAGCTGTTCCCCGAAGGGTTAGGCAGATATGTTGTACCTATAGGACACCCACATCTTGCCAGCAATGTTTAAGTCTCACGTAAAAGGGACAAGCCTATTGCCATCAATCGGATACAAATCCTAACTACGAGTTGCTACAGATGAAAGAAACCCTATTTGCCTGACCGGAAAATCGAGGATGGACGTAGTCTATTGTAATGACAAGATTTTTGCGTTATTTATTTAAGTTTAGCATTGTAATGTGCTAATATTCACGAATATAAAATACCAACGATCATTGGTGTATACTCAATTCAATAACTATGTCTAAGCTCATACAAAAAGTGTTCAGACCCTTTTGACACCTTTTGCAGGTGGGCGATCTCTCACGTGAGAACTCGCAGGATGCCGAGGTCCCGCCGCCGGAGCCTCCTCCCGAAGAAGTCGCCTTCAGGCACCGTAGCAAGACTCTTGGCGATGCCACAGGTTAGTACTGACTCACCAACCTCCAGCTTCTGCATGCCTAATGAAAGTGTTGAAACTTACTATAAAAACAGTTATTTTGAATACCGGGCTTTGTTAAACTAATATCATTTAACACACAGTACAGGGTGGACAATATCAATGGGCTTTGAAGGGAAACCATTTAAAGTTCCTAAGATAGATTATTTTACTCAATAAATAAAGCAAAGTTTCCTAACTTTTAAAAGAAAATGAACTGCATTTACATATTTTTGCACAACCTTACCTTAATCGGGAATAAAACCAGCTGAAAATTGAAATAATAAACACGTGCTTTTTTATTTCACAAGACGGCACAGTTGTGAAAAAGATAATTTCTACAAGAGACCTTCGGTGTTATATTCATTCTCGTACAAGATATCCATGAAATATAATATTTAGTACACAAGATAACCTAGACTAGAACTGTTCACTTTCAACAAGTTTAAGGCACGTTATAATATGTTTATAATAAAGCTTATATCCAAAGAGATACTATAAAGTACAAGCCTGGTAATTAATCTTAAGTAATTTGGTGAGTTAGGGCCCAATATCCAATCCATAAAATAACTTCTATTCGGTAGACCAATTGAGAAGTCCAATTACGTTCCATTTATTTTTGTATTTTGTAAAGGACTGTATCGTTCACGTAAAAAAAATCTATCATAAGAATAAAAAGTGGTTTATTTTCAGGGCCGATTGTGTTTTTACCCTTTAATATGCGTTTAAATGTAAACTGTTAAAACCCGAATAATGAAAATCTTAGGATTTGCCAAGTTTATAGTGAAAATGTTGCCTAAAAATAATTTTAAATAATTTAGGTTTTGGGAATGGAACAACAATTTATAAGGTTTTATTAAAATACGAATTACGTATACAATCACTAAAATTGTCATTTGTCAAGTAAAATGTTTATGACGTAAATCCTCTGAAACCTTAATAATACCAAAATTTGTATTAATAATACCAAATTACATTTTGTTGGAGTAGATGCCTAGTAAAAGAACGAAATTACACTATCACTGTACTGCGACAGTCAATAATTTCGTTTCTTTGAGACTTTTACGATTAAAACTTGGTAAATCGTATTTATTATACAACGCATTGAAAGATAAATTTACTCATGCATATTACTTTAGCGTACGTCACTAACCTGACTAATATAAGAACTTGTCTATTATCTATCCTGAATCCCGGAATTATAGTGCAAATTATAACGTTGTCTTATTTAACCAAAGCATGTGCAGCACACAAACCTGCTTGGTCACTAACAGAGAGCATAGTAAAGCGTCAGCCGCCTCCACCGCCCGAGCGTGACGTGGACAAGTGCGACCGCGACCGCGACCGTGACCGTGACCGTGACCGCGATCGCGACCCCGGCTGCAAGTCCGAGGGAGAGGACGAGCAGCCGCCGCCGCCCGCCAAGCGCGGCCTCGGCAGGACGCCCAACCATCTCACGCTCAGGTACTACATCATAGGCTCCTATATCTGTCCTGGCCCTATATCTAGATAGTCATCTAGATATAGGGCCAGGACACATTGATCGGCGTTCGACGATTGGTCCAAACAAACAGAGAGCAAAGTATAGAACGACGTATGCATCCTCTCGCATCGACGACGTGGTGAACGTGCTTCTTCGGCGGACTGACACAAAACGTGATCAGTCGTCGACGGCCTTCGTAAGCGGTTGATCGACATAATGCATACAGGTGTACTCATTGTCAATCGGCAAAAAGTAAAAGGTCGTCGATCAATGTTTCTTGACCCATATGTACCAAGCTACAGGAAATTTATGGCCGGTGAGAGCGCTTTAACTGCTTATTTTGTGCATGGACAAAATTACAACATGTGTTTTTGCCAGACCCTTAAATATAGAAAGCTCTTCTTTTATATAATTTGTACAAAGGTTTTATATTGATTTCACTTAAGTGTAATACGTTTTAAGAGATTTTGTTTTCAATCGACTCCAATTTTAAATCATGCTTCTGACTTTACAAATACAGACCTTATCTGCATATTAAATATTGATAAAATATTCTTTTATGTCCAAAACTTAGATTTAAATAGATACAGAAGTTTAAAAAATTAAAAACAGCTAAAATCTCGCCGACGAGCATAACTGTCAATTAAATGTTTTTTGAAAATGCCTTTCCCTGTGCAGCTTGTCATCATTAGTGAGACTACTACATAAAGAGTGTTCATGTTTTCCACAGCACGACGTCGACGCTGAGTGCTGGCAGCACAGGCAGCCAGGCTCGGCTCATCCAGTCATCACATCAGCCTACACAGTACCACCCTACTATGGTAAAGGAACTAGGTAAGCAAGAATCGCAGTCTCTGAAATCTTCTCCAGAAAGAAAAAGTTCTACCGCACCTGAGAAGAGGATTAAAGTTATACGATCATGCAGCGGCAGTAGCATCAATAGAGATAGATCTCCTAATCGCTCTGTGGACCATACGTCACCTGATCGAGATCGTGTTACGAAAGTGATCGTTTGCAAGTCTCCTAATAAGTCGAGCCTAAAGCAAACCAAAACGTTGCATCGATCACCTAGAGGAAGCTTCGACCAAACGAAATCTCCCCGAGGATCTATTGACAAGTCACGATCTCCACAGCAGAGCTTCGATGGATCTCGATCGCCACGCGGTAGCATCATGAAATCACGTGAAAATAGTGTCGATCGTTCCCGATCACCAAAACCTGCACCAAAAAAAGGAATAATGCGGACCCCGCAGGCCAGTTTTGATAAATCGCCTTGCAAGTCACCGAATTTAAGCAGAAGATCTTCTAAAACTGGTGGAGAGAAATTAGCGCGTCTCGGGACAAATTCTCTCGATAGAATGACTCACTATTCCCAACTAGCTAAGGCTGAAGATAAAGCAATTAAAATGGGCATCGTAGTCTCGAAATCAACTGAATCTATTGCAAAGGCTATTGAACACCCGACTTGTGTTCAATGTTACCTGTCTGGGAAAAAGCAAAGCAAAACCTCCTAGCATAAGGGAAAGGGCAAGTCGCCCAAGTCTCGACGGAAGTCAATGACTGCTCAATCGATTCTAACATCCTCGGACCGGAGCAGTGTCGAGACCCTGGACGACATGCCCCAAGAGCGGGCGCGATGCACGCCCACTCGCCAACACGACAGAAATAACTTTGATCAAATACATGTTTAAACTAATTCGACAAGCTACAAAATACGACAAACTCGGATAATACATTATTTCTGAAAGTTTTCAATAAAAACCCATTTGATGACGTACAATCCCATTATTCTATTTGGTAACTTGGTAATACTTACTGCTCAGGAATTTCATCATATTTTGGCATTTTTATTAAATGCTTTCAGAAATCAACCATATTATAACGACAAATATATACGGTATATACACCACTTTACAAGACTGTTCTACCGATTTGTGACTATCAAACTACCAAAACGTTCAATCAATTGAAAACGTATAAGGCAACAATAACATGATCTAGCCCCAAGACAACAATTAATCAATTTAACGTTCAAATAAATGTATACGTGAAAAAATATAATCATCGTAAATTCAATGTCACAGTTGTAGGAAACTGTTCTAGACACATAGAGTAATTCCACGAGTCTCAACGTAGAAATAAATGTACCTCCGTAAACTAAAAGTAGACACAATAATAATTACAACCGTATAATACCTATAGCATATTAAAGTTAATCAAAAATCCTAATTCTAGATAAATCCAAGTGCTAAGTGTTACATAATAATGGCTGTGGTATCGTACTGATGTTAATCCTTTTATCACCTTCGTCATAGTATTCTTCTTGTTAATTTAAACTGTTATTATACATCCCAATAGGTTTAATGTATTATTGTGTAGATGGCCATGGATTTGTATCGTTAATTAAGTCTTCCAATTCTAAGTATGTATAAGTAATGATATACTTAATTTATTTTGTCTCGCATCTCTTCAGTACCTGCTCAATTTAGTATTAATCTTATCAATTTATTAAGTAATATTCCGTAAATATTTTAAAATCCAAACAATATAACTTACGTGCCAATGTACGCTATAGGTACGTAATAATAGATTTATTGATATTTGTTGTTTATGGCATGATTATTACGTTGGTGAATATATTTATATATACATTTATAGATAGGTTATTTCCAAATATTTGCACAAATACATAAAAAAATGTGGCCAACTTTCAAAGCTTTGTAGCATAATAGGCTAGTTATGAATACCTACTATCAAAGCAAAATATACTTAGCAAAAATTATTATTGTTCATCTTACTCAAGTAGAAAAATACTGAACTACTTTTATGGACACATTCTACAACTGAGTAATCGAACCTAATATACTGGAACTATTCGCATAGCCAAAAAGTGATTCAGATTTTTATGCGTACCTATTAGTGAGTTATTGTAAACCGTTACATTTAAAATATTCAACGGACTTCATTACATTATATGCATGAATAAACGAAATTGACATAAATGGTAAAAAATAATGCTATACAATTTACTAATAAATATAGGCTAGCTGTGTATCCAAATTAGAATGTAACAAAATCAATGTAGGCAAATACACTCTCTTTGTTCACGTAGTGCTTTACCTAACCTCTGTAGCTGTGCACAGATTCTCTGTCAAATAGATGATGCACCCACGAGCAGAAATGAATGTCATCGTGTATAAGTACTAATCAATAGTGAGTAAAGTAAATATATTCAATGCATTAATAATGGATCGGTGCACCGTAGATTCTATCGTCACTGTGTGTATCTAGGCTACCGCTTAAGTAAAGTAAGTAGATGTTCTATCTAAAATAGTGGACGCCGCCAAAGTTCTGCAAGCCCCCTTGAACCGCTTGAATGTTCGATGACACGCGACCGCGGCGGCGCGCCCCCGCCCCCGCCCCCCACACACTCATCAAACATTCAACTCTTTGCTCGCGCGCGACTTCCCGGCGATCGGTCCCATCTGTCCAAATTCCGTCGGCGCCCCGCGCGCTCTCTGCCGTGAGATGATGTAAGCCTAGATCACACGACACTTATTTGCTTGATAGTGCATAAACGGATGCCACAGTATAAAAGCATAACATGAAAATTAATGGTACTTACACAGATGATATAACTTCTTCTAACATATTTATTAACGACTAGAAGTTTTGCTACTTTACAATACATAACACATTTAGAAATTAAAATCGTTTATCCTCTATCAATATTAAATTTACGGTACGACAGAGGTCGTTACTGTACTGTGACATCTCCTCATACAACTATCTCGGGAACAAGTGAGGTGTGGCGTGGGCTTTATAAAGAGTTCGGTGTTTGGTGTGTTGTAGGATCGCCCGTGTGGAAACCGCGCGACATGTCGAGCTCGGCGGGCGGGGGCTCGGGCGCGCCGGGCGCTGCGAGCGCGGCGCCCACCACGCTGCCGCGCTCCACGCGCGCGGCGCCGCGCCCGCAGCACCTGTCCGCGAGCCGCAAGTCGCTGGCGCCCGACCACCGCCACTAGTGCTCCGGCGAGCCGACTTCTGTTGTCCACCGCCTACCGACCCCGCAATAGTCTAATCATTTAACCGTGCGATGTTTGTGTACCTCGTATTTCCTTCAAGTTTCCCTCAGTTTTGTATTAGTTTGCCTGAAATATTCCCTGAACTTACGTTGTTAAAGCTCAAATATTACCAGACCTGTGTTTGAATCAGTCGACCGTTAATTATTTTGTTCATTGATTGAGCTCAAAGTATTTTGTGTTAGGTGCATAATCCTGTGCCCGTAACGAATAAGACTGCGTGCGGCTCTTTTGTGAGGTATAGTGTTACCTACCTATTTATATTAAAATAATTTGACAATACCCTCGTTAATACAAATCATAATTTCGTGAGACCCCTCATTGTAAAATAACAGTTATTTATTCTATTAAATGAAAACCAAGCACTTAGTCTAAAAATCTAAAGTTGCCTGAGGGCAGGTATGGCTATGATGTGCTCTGACGATTCATTTGTAATTGATAGGACGTAAATATATCGCAATGCATTTGTTATGGGGTTTGAAATTTTAAATCAACATGTTGATTCAATACGCGCTACAATACAGTATCGCATCCTGTTATTGACTTTCACGTCGAATATTATTTGTTATTTCAGTATAAAAATATCCTCTGGATACAATATATAAAGATAAACCTCATGTTAATAGAAAATAAGTTTCATTTAAAATCGACCTACATGACACATTTATTTAGGTAGGTCTATTTTATATCTACAAATAAATGACAATATCAATAGAAAGTCGAAAAAAATATTGAGTCACATTACATAATTAGTTTCAGAGATAAATTGTTATTGGACAAGGACATGTTACTTTATAATGGAAACTGTACTTCGCGTAGAACGTAAACTCACTGTAAGAAACCGGACATTCGTTTACATTGAAGGTAGTCACTCAGCGTGCCATCACTATACAGAGATATCTATCCTCGTGAAGACTTTCTACTTTAGCTTTATTTAAGGCATTCCTTTAATACTTGTTTAAGCATGCGAATATCCTATAGATTCGTTTTATACGGACTGCTCTGTGCCAAATTAGGTACTCTCTACACCTCCTTGTGCTTGAATACTTATCGTGAAGATATTCCTGAATAAAAATAAATATATCGTGAGAGTAGTTAGCTGTAATGTATTTGCGTTTCATTTTCGTCACATTTGCAACTCACTACCCTATAGTTCAAAATGCACTAACCCAAATGGAAATATACACTAGGTAGTTTTGATAATAATTTCTCTTCGTGATCAAATTCGAAAGTTCTATCATAGGCTAGGTGAATGATATAACATGTATCCACAAATTAAGTTTTACTATAATTGAATGTATTATAATAAATTATATGTATGATCGTTTATTTGCTGTAATATATTGTAAATGTGTTGACTGTAGTCGCGGAAAACTGTAAACTGGATCGACGAAATACTTTTACCACGTGATACAGCGTAGCATTCACAAATATATTATTACCTGAACTTGATTCTTATGGAGAGCAGTTTGGAACTACCTGTAAATGTATAAATACTGATCTATACTGGAAAGAAGAAGCCTTGTATGAAAAATCCGACTTGTAATAATATATTATGAAACGGTGACGATATCTCGATGTAGTAAGGTGAAGTCGAGTATCTCTAGCAGTTGGGTAGTTTTCATGTCGGAACATATCAACGGCGGTGGAGCTATCTCGTTCAGCTTATGAGTTTTCTCGTGATCTAGTTACTGTTTATTGCGTTAAGTATCTTGCAGTTACCAGGAGTATGTATACACAGTATGCACTATGATGTTTAGATAATACCAGTGTAATATGTATGTATATTATTGTGACCACATTATATTTTGAACTTTAAATATTGTTTAAGTGTTTGTTTTGTGACTTATTGAAATAAAACAGTTTATTAATATACATATGTTAAAATATTCGAATTTAATAATTACGAACTTATACAATCAATTTATAGATTATTATTATACTAAGAAAATTATAATTAATAAAATGAATAAACAAATATGAGTGAAAAATTAAATGAAGGATGAACTCATTAATTGCGATTGTATTTCATACTTCAATGACATTTGAAAGTAAAGTAGGAAAATGAATGAATATTTAGAAAGACTTATTGAAGTAAAATACGAAAGTAACTAATGTTATAATAAGTATTGAACTTTTATAATTTGTTGTTGATATAGTTTGCTGATTCCTTTGTTTTGTGATTATACGTTATGTCAATGTACTATCGAGAACAATCTCACCTGTATACAATGTTACTTATATTACCGTTGTCAAACTACTTTACAGATTTTAAGTACAACTCTTCGCATCTTAATTAATCATTTCCGTGCACAAATAAGTCTAATGTCTCCTCTGATGTATTACTCGAATCTAAGTTATCATATATTTTTTTCATTCTTGGTTCAGTCTCAAATAAACGAAACATTTATTTTATATTCACGTCATAACAGTTTATATCTCTTTGACTGAATATATTTACTTGATCGTGTCACATTTCTAGGTAACCATTTTGTTTGGTCGTCTAAATTTAAAGTGCCTTCACATGTTTAAAAAAAACGTGCACGTGTGTTTTATGTTTCAAAATTACTAAAATCTTTGGAGTAGTTAGTCAATGTCTGCTAAATGAGAAATGGTATTAATTCTAGTATCCTTTAGTGGCTTCCAAAACAACTAGTCTAATTTACAATTTTAAAGATGTATTTATTGTTTTCATAAGTATTTGATATGTTAAATTTTGTGACACGTATGGAAATTACTTTTTATTGCTTATGAATAAACATAAAATATGATATAATATTGTTATTCATTTGATAACCCCGCAGTAGTTTCTTAGTAGGTATGAAGCTGTAATTAGAAGCATCGATTTCTGTTGCAGCAATCGGCGCTCACGCGCAGAACTAGACGCAATGAATTGTGAAGTGAAACTCAATATTTATTTACTGACGAGCTTGACGAATGTTGCCGTAAAGCAATGTCCTGCTTACGATAATCAATAAAACGCATACATATAATCGGTACAATGTGTTTATTAAATCGTACATCGACGTTCATAAATCAAACATTTCAGTGTTTCCGGATTCAAAACCTTACAATTTGCTAATAAAACAGATTTTCTAAATTGATATGAGTGAAACATTCAAAATATAATTAATTATGTATTTACAAGGTTAATAATAATTATAACTAGATAGGTAGGTACACAATATTTTTTTATAATATATTTTTGTTCAGTAATTTTAACTGCTTCAACAAATTTACATAAAACTTACGCATCTAAATTTTGTTGGCCTAACATTTTTAACGAATCTTGAAGAAAACTTAAGGAACAATTCACTCATACCTGACCTCAACATTAGGTAAAAAACTATGGAGGTCTAATAACTACAATATTTTAAAACGATTTAAGTTCATTACACAGTCATGTTTATTATTTATGTTTAAGCTATTTGATCGTAAAAGTAACGGAAATGTTTTTGAAAAACTTCTACGTGAAAAATGCTCTAGAATCTATTTGTGGCAAGTAGATAAGATTAAAAAATATTAGATATTATAAGCCATGATTTATTTCTGAATCCTATTTATTCAATAAAAAAGTGCAAAAAAAAATTAGGTACACACTTACTGACAAACGGGCCAATGGCAGCTTAATGGAGATGTCCATAACGTAAACGCAATGAAACACAAAATGATTGTTACATCGGAAAGCGGTAAGTTCAAAGATTCAAGATTAGTTAACACACAAAAACTTTCTTGGTAGACAAAATTGTGAATTACTCACTCGGGAAGCTCTATTTGTGAATACCTATATAATGTATATCTTTTTTACTTTATATTAAGATCTTTACACCACTCTACATTAGAAATTAAATTCCTTTCTAATATTTAAACAATAACAATAGGACTATCTAAGGAGATGTATATATCATAAAATACATAATTTATGTGGCACAGGCTACATAATGTAGATTTTCTATAATCATAGTTGTGACGATCACCTTTATGGGTGTATCTCAATGCTGGCTGTCAAGACTGAACTATTCGACTTTTTCTCATATTTATTTCCTTTAAATGTAAGCCTTGCAGGAATATATTATATAATGAAAGTATAACGCACCTTCTAAATAACGCTCGAAAACGTAAGAAATGGTGTACACCCTAATTACACAAAGTCATACCTAAATTGATTGCACTTTAAATAAATACAATCGGAATAAGTTGATTTATTTAATCTTAGTTTACACTAGAAGCTAAAATCATACTTCGTTTCTTTCTACTAGTTATAAATAATAAAATATTTTTAGAAGTAAAGTATTTTGCAATAAAATAATTTAGTGCACACCACGATTATTTTAAATATTTAATAGATATTTGTATTATTACCTATAAAGATAATCATGAAATAACTCTTATTAAGTTCATTACAATATACTCGATTTAAAAGAAGTTTCATTACGCTATTATATTTAATTATGGTGTTTCATCAAATTATGCTAGAATAAAATTCATTCATCCTAATTTCATATCATATTAAATACGTAAGGCACTCCATTTAATTTTGCTGTTTTTTTTTTATCGAAAAAGACCGAAAATACTGTCACACAAGTTTCCTCTATAAAAATGAAGACCACTGGAAGTTACTGTTATCCATGCACCGCACATTATAAGATAAATTTATTTAAATATTAAGCTCGAAACAAAGTAACTAACATCAACTTTATCTTCTGCTATCAATCAAACAGATCTAACAACAAATTTGACTGGTGCTATACAAACATAGTCCCATGTCCTGAACGTGTAACAGCAGGATTCGTTGTGGATTCTAAACGGGTACCAAATAATTCGGAAGATTTAAGTTTTTTCTCCTCTTACATTAATTTAGTTTATTCGTAGAGGTTCACGAAAGCTCTTCACCGGTAAATAAAAAAAATCGTCTTCAGGTGGAAAATTTGATATCTAATAAATGACAAAATGTTAACAAAAATACCAAATTTTAATTGTTTAGGACAAAATTTACATAGCAACCTATATTAAAACATATACGTACACAAACAACTCTATCACAGACACTAATCATTTACAAAACTCAATATAATTATATACTCAGTTTCTAAACAAGAATCGACATTGGTTTCCGACACCAATCAACCATTTCATTCACTAATTAAAAGTAACATATATTTGGTAGACATTAATTCAGGTAGGTACTTAGTAATCGATGACCATTCATGTTTATCTACACGATGTTTTTATTTCTGTTGTGATTCTAAATGGGCATTTAAAATCACGACAAACACTTTACATCAACGTTGTTGGACCCCTAAATATTCAATTAAAAAGCCATTTTATTCATAAGTAATCTCTTTAAAAATTTTATCAAATTTAACTACCTATTTTATACCTACACACATGACTTGTTTCATTACTTCCTGAATTTTTTTGAATGTTTTTAATAAGTCCGCGCGGCGTCTTAAAGCCCCTTCAAATATTTATAATATTAATATTTTATCATTTAAATTATGTATCTATAACAAAAAAGAAATAGGCATTCCAATAGTTTTTACCTCAAAACATACTAAAGTAGAGCGTAGGAGAGTCAATTTTGATTTAAGGGAACTGTTTGTTAGTATCGAAAGATCAAGATTTAATTATTTTATTTAGATAATGCTAATTACAAGCTACGAATTTGTTTTATTGATTTTTTTTTATAATTTATTAGTTATTGTTGTTATAATTTTCATTAAAATCCCAGAACATTCATAAAGTATTTCGTTGAGCTTATTGCGCATCGAGCGTGCACGCGACCGGGTCGTGTATATTTGTCTAAACGTTGGTCCCTATAATTGCTATTGTAATTTTATGTTGTACATAGCAACGCAGAACGGGGCGGACGACACCGCGCGAGTAGCGGCCGGGCTCTCCGAATAAAGGCACATTGAGTCATGATTCATTTGTTATCCTATATGCAGTACCTAACCATCCCACTCCCGCATTATAATATTTCTCATTTTTGAAGGTTCGGCCTAGAACTAGTTAAAGGGAATAACTAATTAATAATCTACTTTATATTTGAATTAAAAGTCACACCACTATTTTATCCGGTCGATTAAATTTTCGTACACTTTAGTAATTTTGACATCACATCATAATAGTCCTATGACATTCAACTCCTCATCTCAATTCTACTCATTTTGGCAACATGGTGGTGGAACTACAATTTGTCTAATTTAACTAAAAGGCATAATTGCCTACAAATTAGAACTAGGGCAAAGATCACTTAAAAGTTTTCTTCGCATTTGATCTCCCGCGAGGTGAGCTGCGAGGCAGGCTGGGAGGACCACTGCGGCTCGGCCGGTCCGTCCCAGTCGGGAAATGACTCGTACATAAAATTATCGCCGGGAGTGTCGTCAACCGCGACCTCGGTCCGACTGAACGCTTCGGCGAATTTCCCGATTTCTGTGGAGCCGAACGCTTGTTGAAAAGCAGGCAACGGGACTACAGGAGGCCGCGGCGGGCGCTTCTCTTCAGGCGGGGAGCGACGCGGTTGGGTGACGGGGAAGCGATCGCGAGCAGCGCGAGTTAGATCGTTCTGCGTCGCGCTTGGAGTGAATTCAGGTGTGTTTCTCTGCCTCGAGCCAACCTCTCCGTTGAAAGGTGAGTCTTCATAAACAGGATAAGGCGTCGACCTCCCATCTTGTTGGCATGCTTGGTTCTGATTGTGCAAATGAGCACCCTGAAAATATGTAAGAAAAAAAAAATTTTAGATATGAACACAAAAGATTATTGCATACTGAATAATCGTAAGTGCAATCCAACTGGTCTGTCTTTTAATAAGGTTATATACTTAAGGTTATAAGGTTATAGATCATAGAATAAACAAGGGCATCAAGACAAGGAAAAATCGTGTCTTTCTTTCAATGAATACTATGTTTTATTGCGAAATCTGTGCATGATTAAGGAAAACTTCAGCTTTGCAGAATGTGTATTCGATACTAACAGTGCAAAGAGATTTAAAATACTATAGAGCCGTGTGAGGAAATGCCATAGAAAAACTTTGATCTTTGTCTCAGTAACGCCATCTATACTCCATCCGAGTAGGTATAGTTAACTAAAGGTAAACAATCTTGACCAGTCTTTTTACATAAACGCTTATTAATTAAATACAACTACTGTTTAAACAAATTGTTTAATTGATCATGTAATCGTTTTTGTTGTAGTTATCTAAATTTGTTTTCAGCTGCATTTTATTTTTAAACTGTGTTATTAACTAAAAAAACATGTCAAAATTGTTTACCTTTTGTTAACTACCTAATCGGATGGAGTATAGAATAATGTATCAATGGGGGCGGCAGTAAAGCGTATTAAAAAAAAATGATAGACTTGTGTCCACCAGGACACCGGACGAAAATTTTGTTCGTGATGTCCCGTTTATAGTAAATTAAGTATTGAATGTTTTTGTAACAGTGTAAAAATGTTTACATAACAATATTAAAGGGTATGTCCATTAATAACCTTCATTGGTCGGCATTCGGGAGGATACCGCATGTGGTCACGCGAGCACGCATTGCGCGGAGCCCACCCGCCACTGGCTGCGTTAGCGCCACTCCAACCACCGCCGCCCATGGCGCCCATCTGCTAAAAAAATCCAGGCGACAATATAAAAATGATAAAATAGATTACTCAAGGCTAGAACTCATTGTAATTAAGACAAACCTGAAAATCTATGATCTGATTCTGTTCTGAGAGTTCTTCAAAGCTGACTTGAAAGTTTAATGAGAAATACCAACTATTTACAAAGAAAACTAGCAGACGTCACGCGGTTTCCCCGCGTAGGTACCGTTCCCGTGGGAATACAGAGATAAAAAGTAGCCTATGTGTTAATCCAGGGTGCCAGCTAACTCCATACCAATTTTTTTTTTAATCCTTTCAGTAGTTTTTACGTGAAAGCGTAATAAACATCATAGTAGGATATTATTTATATTATTAATATATATTTATAAAAAATAGAACGCGGTGTACACATGGTTCTTTGGGATTTCACCAATTTTAACATCTTATTGAAGTGTCGTTATCATAAATTGTTAACACAAATTTAAAATCTACAGCTGCAAATGTTTATGAAACTAAGCTGTTAAAAAATATCTACCAACTTTATGTGACGACTAGCTCCGGCTTCGCATGGGTGTAATTATTTTTATTCAGACTTTTACGCAAATTTAACCCTGAGTTGGAAACTAGGTATAGAGACGACATGCAAATGTCATAAAAAAACCATGATCCCATGTTTCATTAGGTAATGCCTTTAAGAAAAATATAGCAATATTGGAGCGGCAAAGGAGCGTACTAAATTAAACTCATAGACGAAGTATCAGGTGAAAATTTTGTTCGTGATGTCTCTCTGTCTATAGTAATTATTGAATCTCTTTGGAATTTTCAAAAGTCCTCTTTTAACGAACGTTTACATTAAAATGAAAATGCTTGATATGTTACTAAAAATGTTAAAATCGGTGCGTGTGTACCTATATTTTTTGAGGAGTTCCTTCAATTCTTCGAGGATCCCTCATCAGATATGAGTTTTGATGCAAATGGAACCAATCTGTTAGTATACCCTATCTAATAAAATAAGATTTTTTAAAATCGGTCCATAAATGACAGAGTAATGAGGTAACAAACATGTTTTTTCACTCACTTAAATGTTGGTCAACCTATTAGTAGCGACTGTATAAGTTTGATGCTTATTACTATTATTCTAATGTAAAACTGTATACAGAAGCTGTTGGTTTACCTTTAATAAATAAATTTATAAAGAAAAAAGAAACACAACTGAATTGATAACCTCCTCCTTTTTTAATGTCGGCTAAAAAGATAAACCTTAATTTCAAAGTAGACTCCTTGTTTTAGCAATGTGTTGATAGTCAGAGGATAGGAGATAGAAACAAAGGTTTCTTTAAGGATAGCAAATAACGTCACTATTATCAGATAAATACGAGAAATAACTCGATTCTGAAAATTACTATACTGTTATGCACCTTACCTGATAATGTGGCCACATCTGCGGTTCGCAGTACGCCGGACCCCGACCGTTCATTCCACATTCTAGCGGTGGCTGGAAATGAAAACCATTATTTTATTAACCCGCTTTTGCTTAGTACATAAAATTTAATACGATAATAATCAGCAACTCCATAAATTGTGTATCACAAAATAATAAGGGTCAACGAAAAAAGTTTCGTTATAAAACAATACAATTGAGTAATTTATATAGCTTTATCAATATTGTTTGTACAGACGCCAGCACATCAACCTACCCCAAACTGTAAAATTTCCCCAATTGAACATGAGCCTTATTGTGTTTAGAATAAAGTTGAAAACCTATCAAAGAAATTTGACACATTGGGGTAGGTTGATATGCTGGGCGTCTGTACATTACTTTACATCTATATTCCCTGAAAGGTTGGCAGAAGTGTATCTATGGTATACCCTCATTTTGTGAGTTTTGTTATAGATTAAGTTTTGTTATGTATTAAGGGAAACAACTTTTGTCATCGAACAGGCGAAGATCCCAACAAGGGCTGCTACGAAGAAATTTTAAATGGAAATCAAAATCAAAAGTAATTTATTCAAATTAGGCTGAGGATCAGCACTTTTTGAACGTCGAAATTACATAAGACAGTCCCCCAAAAAGCCCACCCTTCGCCACTTACTAGTGTTTTTGCTGGGAAGAAGAAGTGGCGGAACAAACTCCCCAGCAACGCATCCGTCTGATAAGTTAGAAGAACTTGAATTTACACAGTACAATTAGTCATAATTACAAAATAATTAAAATAAGTTATTCACTACATGTTAGCTAGCAGAAAATAAAATAATACTTTGCCTGACCCGGGAACCGAACCTAGGATGTCATGCTCGGCACTAGCTACCACTAGACTAACAAGACAGTCATATTAGTTTTTAATGTACAGACGCCAGCACGTCAAGTTACCCCAATGTGTCAAATTTTCGAAATTGAATATGAACCTTATTCTATTTGACATAGAGTTGATAAACGATCAAAGAAATTTGACACATTGGGGTAACTTGATGTGCTGGCGTCTGTACATGTACAATTATTCATCCCTTCTAATCTTACTAAACTAAACAATCTACCTATCAAAACGTACCGCAAGTTTTCAAACTGTCATAAACGTTTCTCTTCCTTAAAACATTCGACAAAATTTTAACAACAAAAAACTAAAAGTTGTTGAGTGCCATTGATAACTGAGTAGGGGACCGTCTGTCCCACGCGTACTTATCGATTCAGACAGCTCGGTAACAGACAGCTTACAGCGAATTTGACGCTAAGATTGCTTCCGATACACCCTGACTTTACGGTCTGCCAAGTCTGTCTCCGACTTTTTTCACTTTTTACCTCCATTTTATATCGGAGCTCAACATTTCAAAAAGTGCTAAAAAAAATATGTTTTGATAGAAGTGTGGCCTTTCAATTAAGGTAATTAGAGACACAATAGAAAGACAATTTTGTTTCATTTTTAGTTTTGTTTTTTACTTTTGCTTTTGTTTTAATTTTTGGATTCTTTTATTCTGTTTTTTTTTTTTTAATTTTATGTATTTAGTTTTAACTTTAAATCTATTTTTTAAATTCAGTCATGTTATCTAATTTTATTTTAATTTGATTTTGTTTTTTTTTAGGTTTTTTGTACTTAATTTGACTGAGACGTTAATTTGGTTTTTAAACTTAAATTTGAATTTTACTCAATTTACTGATTAACATTTATGGGGGATACGGTGTTAACCTATAAGAAATTGTAGTACTAATCTTTAATCTAAAAAAATCTATTTATACATGTAATCAGTATGTACAGTTGTTGGTTGGCCACAAGAAATAAATAAATAAACAATGACAGGCGGACACCGGTGTCCTTTCGGGGTTTAACAAATTAAACGTACATATACGGAATAATTTAGATTTACTGTTCGACTTTTAGTTACAATAGATATATTATTTTGTAATATCTATTTTTAGGCAAAACATAATGTATGGTTTCTTCTTGTTAGTAACTGAATATACGTTGTTATTATAGTACCTAAAACTATACGTATTCATTATATTATTTCAAAAATCCAAAAAATTTCAAATAGCGCCCACCCTGTATATACTACACATAGGTACTCGTAGCACCCAGTGTAGCTTGCACGTGATATTGATACGGCAAAGGGTTATGCGCACCAACTTTTAATTATTTATGTCGTGATTTAAACCATATTTATATTGACTTTCAGCATTTTGATAAGTCTCTAAACGTTTCTAAGTAGATAATCGCCTAATAAATTCCTTGGTTGTTTCTCAAGTTTCTGCCAAACGGACCATAAAACGCTGCTATTACAGTAGAGCGTGTCTGCAGAATCTAAAACAGATTTGTTACTGTAACGTGTAATACAATTTATCGCAGTAACTGTATCACCAAAAGTTGTCTCGCTGAAGGTTTGCGACACACAAAACAGATTTGAAGCAAACATTCTGTACACAAAAAAAAATACATTCGCCGAAACCTTTCAAAACCAACTCAATAATTGGTTACTTTGTCTGTCATAAAATATTACTCAGCCATTACAAAGTTGTCGACAATTTAACGCTACGGCGTTTTTGTTTGTCAATATTTACATTGAGTGGTGAAATATGTGCACAACCTGTACACGAGATAATGTTTAGTGTGGCGCGAGGGTGTGAGAGGGGTCTAGGGTGGAGGGGGAGT
Source organism: Euplexia lucipara (assembly GCA_921972225.1). Classification (NCBI taxonomy): domain Eukaryota; kingdom Metazoa; phylum Arthropoda; class Insecta; order Lepidoptera; family Noctuidae; genus Euplexia; species Euplexia lucipara. Next base: position 13,042,362 of record OV179144.1, read on the forward strand.
CGCGCCGCCGATCGATGTCCGTTACTCCCTGTGCAACGTTGCGTTGCACCAACTGCATTCATCATCACACATCACCAATACCTTGGAAAATCATAACCACGGCCATCTAAACTTTATAGTTACAATCTGATAATAATGACATAATACAGCAAATCCACAACAAAAAGTATAAAATGTATTAATGCGTTTTTAAAACTTCAAGTACACCGTGCTACGGTGCTACGTCGGTGCTACGCGCTGCTACGCGGTTTTCAGTTTGAACACAATTTGGGTATTTTTATGCTTGAATTCAATATTAATAATATTCCTAGTAATCTGTCTTAATAAAATTTGAAGTTTTGGTATTTTTAAACTTTAAGTTAATCGTACCACGGTGCTACACGGCGCTACGTACGACTACGAGGTTTCACGATTAGAAAATATTATTTAAAATTGAATTATAAGATTAATAATATCTCTAGCAAACGGTGACAATTAAAATTTAATTGAGGATTTTTCAAAACTAAGAAAAAAAATTGCTACCGTGCTACGCTGGCGCTACGCGGTGCTACGAGATTAGTTCATTTTTCTTTTACACAAGTTTTGAAAGGGTATTTTTGCTAAAATGTTTTTGACAATACGGATTGCTTTATTAATTGTCGTTTAAGAAACGATTGTTATTGATTTATCGCTTTACTGAATAAAAATGAAATCTTCTTAAAATTTTAGTATGTTAAAATAATAACACAAATTCAAAAAAAAAGTTTTGCACGTGTAGTTCAATTATATAAAAAAACTAAATTAAATTGTGTTATCGTAGTTTAAATTACAAAAAAAAGTACTAGTGTACCTACCTACCTACCAATGAAAATAATCCTCACGTTAAGTATTTCAATCGTCCAGACGTTATATAAACTCGTAACGGCCTGAAAACTGTTCATGTGTGGGGGAAGTAGAATAGTGACGGGAGATTTGCAGAGGCTAACTAACTATCGAGCGGCAAGCGGCGAGCGCGCCAACCACGTGACTTATCGATCAGCGCGGCGCCCACGACACTCGGAAAAATCAACCGCTGACAGCTTTCATAGGCCACCTCCACCTCTCGACTCACAACCTCCCTCCCCCCTCGGGCCCTTCCAACACGCCGCGCGGCCCCTCCCCGCCCTCATTAGCGCCTTTGTGACGCTCACTTGTCTCGTAATATGACGCCGTAATGATACCACTTACAACTCGATTATTCGTTAACATTCCTACTAGTTGACTGCATAAATCGGTGATGACCTTTAATTGTAGTTTTCTAATTTTGGCTTATTTTTTTAATTTTAATCCTAAGGAGGAAACATTTTGGAACTAACTCTGAAAAGGTCGTCACATATGCCCAATGATCTAATGTCACGTAAAATATTATTTAACATATCTTCGTAATATGTTTACTAAGAATTAACCGTAATATATTTACCTAATTAGTAACATCTGAGTGGAAATGACAACAAACTTTTGTTTTCAATGAGCAGTCATTTCAGAATTTGCACAACAAACTTTCCCTGACTGAATTTTATAGTGTGTCGTAGGAATTTAAACTCTATCTGCATTGCTTACGATTGTTAATACGAGAATATGTATCACACCGCAGAGAAGTGAACGTTAGTAGCGAATGAGGATGTCAACTGTCCTTTGACACTGACCTACATAATTTGAACTAGTCTTTTTGTATGCCGATGACCTATTCCACCGTAATTCAATAAGCTGTGAACTACCCTTATCCAAGACACTCATTTGTTTGAAGTGTTTATGTTATTAAGTAATTAATAAAGTCTTGGTACGTTCAACGCATTTAAATTACCGTTCACTACTTCTATTTTTATACCATCAAAGATAAGGTTAGTTTTGCATCATAAAGCCTTCAAACGGTATCGCGTAAGGTACGAGATAAGTGCTCATTTATTTTATGTAATATTAACATTCATAATTTCCATGGTTCATTGTAACAAAATATTTACATACTGCTCTAGACGGAGTGGATAATAGATATGTATCAGTCTCTTGGCGTTCTTGAGCATATTGTAAAGATCAGCGGAGGGGAAAAGGGCATTTAATTGTGTTTGTTGTTTGTGAGTCAACTACCTCAGCCACTTCTGTTCTATTCTATTCAAATTCAATTCTCCATTTCTATGCATTACTTCAAACGACCTCGACACAATACAACAAAGCACTCGTTATTGGTGTTGCTTACTCACGAGGAAGTAAACGTAACTAATATTTTATGTTTAGTTGACAAGAGGAAAGTATTGTGTTTATTGCGATTTCATAAAATACTTATAAGCAGTTTCTTGACCTAGTACTTTTACTTGCGAACTTCTAGATTTCAGCAAGATTGTCGCGAAGTACATTATCCTTGCGAGTTAAGTGATATTAAAGTCACACTGCGTCCTTGAAGAGATCTTGAGTGCTTTACTAATAAACACAAATTGTGTACGGTGTTTTTACTTATATATTTTGTTACGTAATAATAGACAAACCTATGTCTTCATTGGGTCGGTTTGTAAGACTATCTTAGTTTTTAGGATTCTGTACCTAAAAACCTGTTTTTGTTTTATTTTATTCTACAAATATTCTACACAATGTACCTACATTGTTTCGAAATAAATGACTTATGACCTAAACGAAAAAATGGAACCCTTATAAGATCACTTTGTTGTCTGTCTGGAGGTATCTAGTTGAAATTTAAATTGTAAACTCAGGTCATATGAAGTCGTAAAAATTAAAACTTCTAAGTTTACGTTAAAAAGATACGGTTGTTTATTCAGAAAAAACTTCTTGATTGGACCGGTTGGCAAAAGAAAACGAGGAAGACCTCACACTCGCTGGGAGGACGAGATCGTGCGTATAGCTGGATCACGCTGGATGGACGTAGCGAAAGACAGAGAATGCTGGCAATCTCTGGAGGCCTTCACTTTAGGGGTTCTCAATAATCATAATTTATAATTAAACTTAAGTATTTGATAAACATTTTAAAAAGAGAAATATAAGGCTTTTTTTATTTTTATTTTATTATTCAGAAAAAATGCATATTTCGACACTCTCAAGGGAATCAAAATTCATAGGGTACTTCCCGTTGACTTAGAACTATGAAATTTGGCACGTAATATCGTTATAAATTACACGTCCAAGAAAAAGTATCAAAACTATACTAACAACTATATTTGTAACTAAATCCTTATAAAAGGGGGGCCTATGTGTTTATGGGGGTCGAATTTTACCTTATTTATAAAGAAAAATGTTTAAAAAACCGTCCTTTTCAGGAAAAGCTCGGAAAAAACTGCGCAATTCAATTCCTGAACAATTTTTATTTGTTTATTTATCTACGTACAGAACCCATGGTGGGCGAGTCCAACTCGCACTTGTCCGGTTTTTGTATTTATTGATACTCGGTTGATAAGTTCTATTGTATGTAACATGTGATAACTTGACCACAAATAGAAGACTTTAAGACCTTATTCTACCCCAGCACGCGTAGCATGATCACCGAAGAAACGGGTTTTGTCGTGTCTCGGAAGAAAAGAAATTAAGTGTTCATGCTACGCAGGCAGGTTTATTAAAAGAAATTTGACAGATTGAGGTTCCTGTCTATATAATCTGTTACTTTGCCGATTCGTCTGTAGACAAAGGCCGTTTCTTCGGTGTTCAATGTGTTCATGCTACGCATGCTGATGTCTAACAAGTTTAATTCAAAAGTGCTATGTGCAAATCCCTTGTTTCCAGACTGGTCACTCTTTCAGACAAACTATTTGCGCATGATATGGTTTCAGCTGAGTTATATAAAAGTCACACAAAGGGTTACTTACCGTGGGCGGCAGAGGCAGGTGTTGTGCGGGGGTGTGCGCGCGCTGCTCCCGCCGTGCCAGCGAGCGTCGCACGCGCGTCTCCTTCGACGCGTACCCGCCGTAATCTAAACACGTATTGTTTATCATTATCTGTCCAACTCATTATAATAGCATGCGTCAATATTGATCAACATCGTTACTCATATCGACTGACAAATTACTTTCATCTCTGTGCGATAGAAAAGTACAACCTGTTGATTTTTGTGGCACTTATTACAATTAGAGCAATTTACGCCTTTTGTCGATTATTACGGAAATTGTTGTAATTACTTTTTCTCCACCACATTATTTCGTACCATACAAAGATTAAATAGACAACGAATCATGGAAATTACAGAGAGGTCGAAAAACACAGCTGGACTCAACGTATAGACCTACTCTTAGCTTACGTTCGTACTGACTTTGCTGAAGTAACACTCACGGCACCTACGTCATAGTAGGTGCCATTCCATTTAAAAATCGATCATAGGTGTTTTATGTGTGTACGATGCAGCTATAGCAGTCGAAACCGTGACCCTGAACGTAGAAGACGATTATTTTGCTACTATGAAATTGTTCATTTTGCTGACTCGGAGTGACCTACATAAAATTTCTTATTACTTAGACTTAAATTAAGGTCGAACACTCTTAGAATAAATACTGTTGCCATTAGTTAATAAATTATAATCTAATAGGAATTAAGAAACAATGTTATCGTTAATTTAATTATCTTAATTATCAACAAAAATCCATTTATGAATTTCAACTTTCCAGTACCGATTCTAACAACATTGTTACTAACCATGTCTACCAAACATCGTGATTATTTCACTGTCGGCGCATATAATTTACTCTGTTAGATTTTCTGAATGTGCGACTCTCGTAACAACTTCCTTTAATGATATGAAAGAATCCCACGAATCCTACAGCAAGAATACTTAGGCCGACTGTCCAATCATGAGCGTGGAAAACATAGCTTCGGTGGATTTTGATACTATGACGTATAGGGGTTAATGTCTAAGTTATTTTTTGCAAATATCAGTCAGGAACCTAAATTTTATTTCCAATTTTCAACGTGTATCACATTAAATATGAATAAAAATGCATCAAGACACATAAATCTGCTGAAGTGACGCACTTAATAACATCGACAGCAAATTGCATGGTGGTAAACTGTCAGATTTGTAAACATCACATTACTACTCCATCCATACAAGTTTTACTATTGCGATATTAATAATTTCATGTCGATGACACTTCCTCTGCTTACTACGAAAGTACTAGTAATAACTGAAGTCATTTACTGAAGCAATTTTACGGTATCGTTAACATCACTTAAACTTGCTTTAAGTGCAGAAATAGAATAGTTATTCTACAAATAATTCGATACAGTCCAGAACGTATGACTCATCTTCCCGTAAATAGTAGACATCCTTATTTTTTATTGTAATTAATGTAGGTGAATGATGCCGTCAAATTGGAAAATTATTTCAAAAAAATTAAAATACAAATTGTTTGTTGTCGGTTAAATTGTGCAAAGAACTCCATCTGCATATTCATTAATCGCTGACCTGGCGATGACGACTTATTTAATGATGAATGTATAAACTAGAATTTGTAAACAAAACAATTTTTGCTTGCATAGTACATTTTGTAAGTAGACTATATGCAAGCCATAATAAAATTGATGATCGCCCATCGTCGCGTCAGTGCGAAAGTCGTTCCATGTTTTACGTAGCATTTATAAGGAGTTGAGCGTGGATAGCGGCACGGGTGTTAGTACCCCGGTCAATATGTAGAGTGGCTGTGCTGTGCAGGCGATCAATCGCGTTGCGGCGTGGGGGCGGGGGGCCGAGGGCGGGGCGGGGGGGGGGGGGGCGAGCGACCACCTGTAGCGCTCCCCGCGCACCCCGCTCACCCCCGCGGCCTCTGACATCGACACGTGACGTAGACACCGAGAAATCCGCCCAAACGTAAACATTAATTCTTACTTCATTCTTCATTGTTCAGAATGCCGCTTCGCGCCACGCGCGCGGATTCCGATCTCTCTCGTATTGGTAAACAAATTCAGGTCGACGCACACTTCGTGTAGTCGCCAGGCATGTTGTTGTGCTTACTAGCTCCACTGTTATGTGTAATACGTGAAATAGTTCAATACTTGTAATTCAATTATGTTCAAGGAATTAGTTACATGGTATATATTGCTGCAGCATATGTTTGCCCGGGTATTATGAGGATTATTATTATTTTCAAAGTATTAAGAACACGAAATACTGTCAAAACTTTTGTAATTTTTTTAACTAAAAGAGAAGTTTTCCACTTAACGCTTTCTAATTAAGCATAGAATAAGAACGAATGCTCCTTATCCTCGAAACCATAATCTAAGAGCATGTTTAAAGGATTAACTAAATGTTTAAAATATCAACAAGAAAATAACCCTAACTATTTGAGTAGACGAGATTATTTATTTAATTAGGTATCTAAAAATTCTAGACAGAAGTGTAATCGTAGTAATTAAAAGTCACCCAATGACTTACTTAGCCTAGTTTGTCGGAAACGCTACTTTGAGCTAGAGGTCCTAGGTTCAAATCCCAGGTATGACAGTAATATTTTGGTTTTCCATTAGAAATTACCCAGTAACATGACTCTAGAATTCAAGCCTGTTAATGGCAATAGGCTCGCCTACATAGAATTTTAACATAACCCGTAAAATACGGGTGTACTCTTGTTACACCTCTGTATAATCCTTTAGAACACAGGCGTAATGATAATGTTTGCCTTATTTCAGTTTCAGTAACGTTACTCTACATCTACAAAATAGTCAAAAATATCAATAGATAAAATTCTCGTGTCACAGTATTTGCAACAAAAATCCTCCGAAACGGCTTGACTGACTTTTTGAAAGTTTGTGTGTATATTTAATAGGGCCGGAGAGTAGGGCGTAAAGTAATAAAAACTAAATTAAACTAATAAATTAATTCTAAAGCGGAACGAAGTTTGCCAGCTGGTTACAATATAAAAAAAATCGTAAGTTTTTTCCACAACCACAGTCATAAAATAATGATCTAGGTGTCCCTTCTTATTCATCACCGCTCTCGGAAAACTAATAAGTGATCAATAATCAAACTAATTGATATTTAAAAATTACCTACAATTAAAATTGTAAATAAAAAAAACTTTTTTACAAAAAAAACAACCGACTTCTTAAAAAAAACTAACAGGTGAAAAATAACTCCAGTTTCGGAAGTCTGTGGCTTTGGTGGTTTTGTTTTGTTCATTATTGGCCACCGACTTCCGAAACTGGAGTTATTTTTCACCTGTTAGTTTTTTTTAAGAAGTCGGTTGTTTTTTTTGTAAAAAAGTTTTTATTTTGTAATTTTTAGTTTCTTTGTGTGTAAAGAAAGTCTTTCAAAACTTGAAAGAATCATTGAAATTGGATAACAATTGCTAAAGAATTTCTATCTAAACATTAATCTGTACATCTCTGCCGGCCCCTTTTAAAATAGAATGGCGTAATGTTATGTTGTGGAAATACAAAAGCCCAGCATAGACATTTGACTATAGCAATCGCGAATAATTTGCTGTTATGCGTTGAAGAGTTCCGTTGCTGGTCTTCTACATCAGTTTTTCTTCACCAAATGATACTTTCTAAATGAAAATGCTTGATTTGTTACTAAAAATGTTAAAATCGGTGCGTGTGTGCATATATTTTTTGAGGAGTTCCCTCAATTCCTCGAAGATCCCTCATCAGATATGAGTTTTGATACAAATGGGACCAATCTGCTACTATACCCTATCAAACAGAAAAAGAATTTTGGAAATCGGTCCATAAATGACGGAGTACTGAGGTAACAAACCCTAAAAAAAAAAAAAAAAAAAAAACAAAAAAATACAACCGAATTGAGAACCTCCTCCTTTTTTTGAAGTCGGTTAAAAAAGGATTCAACTTCGTAGCAAATATTGATACTCGTTAATTTTCAAAAGCCAAAATTCTGAATTTAAATAACTTTCATACCACACTACCGATTTCAAACGTAAATAATATTTTCCCAATAGCTCTTAATATAAAAGAAAGGAACAAACATGTACCCATTATAATTGATTGAACTTTTAAGATACATGTTTATATATTTTCGGACATAATAATTATCGACCTAGTAGCAGTCTGTCACCACTGGCGAAAAGATTGGCGATCTCATCCTACTATTCTACTTCCTACGAAACTTTGTGAGGATGGATGGATGGATGTTTGTTACTCTTTCACGTAAAAACTACTGAATGGATTTTAATTAAATTTGGTATAGAGTTAGCTGACACCCTAGATACTACACATACACTACACACACACACACACACTACACATAGGCTACTTTTTATCCCTGTATTCCCACGGGAACGGAACGCAGGCGGGTGAAACCGCGGGATGTCTGCTAGTCATAAATAAATACTAAGAATTTGTCGGTATTGATGCAAATGTTCCTCTGTAGGCTTTTCAAGTTTAGTCAATACATTGGGATTAACAATTTAGTCAAATTAACGTAGCAGACATTCAAGGACATTATTTTCAGCCGTAATTTAGCCTGTCATTTTAATTTTACTGATCTTTGATTTCACTTTTCCTATAAGGCACTTTCAAATGCATTGGCATTGAAACTTTGCTCAAGAATGAAAGGTAGAAGAAAATAGATTAGAAATCCGTTACTTTTTTTTTTGTTTTTCTAAAGGTATGTAACCATTAAGCAGTTTTATAATAAAAACCTTTTTATTATAAAACTGCTTACTGGTTACATTTTCTTAAATCATATTTAAGCCTTATAAAATGTGGCGTTTTAAAAAAAAATGTATTAATTAAGGTCAGATGTCGTCTATACGTAGAGTACACTGATTTGCAATAAACTAGTAATTTTTACTCGTAAATACCTGAAACATAGCATGTACTAACCCATAGGCATAACATGTTCATGGTGCATGTGGTGGCTGGGGTAGTCGTAGCGGTAGTAGCGCGCATAAGGGTCGTGCGTGTGCGGCGCGTAGTAGGCGTGCGCGTAGGGCGCGTAGGGCAACGGCGCGTACCCGTAGCCGTCCCATGCGCCCGCGCCGTACGCCGCACCCCCACGGTACTCGCCGTAGTTGCAGCAGTCCATAGCGCCGGCACTACGCGCCCGCCAGCGCACGCGCAGGCCACGTCCGACATCCTCTCCGTCCTGCGCACCGCCACATCACCGCACTCTTGCGCTTATCAACTCTACCACTATTCAACTAATCTCGACAAGTTCATGACTACCTATAAAGTCCCACGCGCTTAATAAACAAACAAAATATTACATTAAATCTGCGACCGTTAAAATAAAAAAAATCAATCAAAATTTGTCTATAATAGTTTTGTTGAACTCTGAAAAATATTTCAGAGTGCGATGACTACGCGTAGAGATCGAGCGCAGTTTCGCGGCGGGAATCGGACGCGGGTGCGACGTTAGTTAGCGAAAAGAGGTCGTTCGAGTTTGCCGGCGACGACGAGAGATTCGATGGACGAGGGCGGTTGCGGGGCGCGGGCCGCGAGGAGGGGCGACGCCCGCTCGCCGGCGGCTCGGCGCAGCGCGGCGCTCGACGGACGCCGACTGAAGGCGCCGCGGAATCGATACGCCGCCGCCGCCCGCGGCCGCCCGCCGCGCGCCCTCGCCGCCCGCACTACCTGCCTGCGCCCGTATTGCGCGCGAACTTTGTCTTCCCCGACGGAATTTTATATTTAGAACCATGGTGAAACGATTGATCGATACTTTGCACTATTAATTAGTACCTACACACTTTCACTAGATATTCTAGAGGGAAAATACTGGCTCACTTTGTTGCTACTTTCTAATCACTTTATTAAAGTTTGGGTGTTGAAGGTCTTCCTGCACGCTTTTCGCTATAGTTATTGATGTCTGAGAGTGTTTCCTCCGCAGATTCTTGCGATACATTTTGAATTAGCAAGCAAAAAAGTTTAGTTTAGTTTGAAATATTATTCCTAGAGTTGTGCTTTGTTTGTAGTCAGTTGGTGGTTACTTGCAAAGTTTTATCGAATTGCGCGTAGGCGGCAGTGACCCACATCGCGACAATCATGTGGCGCATCACCCGCGCCCTTCGTCCTCCACCTACCACTACCTCTGCCGGCACCAGACACAACTTTCAATAAATATCAGACCCTACTGAAGTACTTACTTCGGATAACAAGTTCCTAACTGCAAAGAATGCGAATGCTAAGTTCCTGAAACATTATTGATTACATTTCAAAGTAAAAACGATTGAGTTTAAACGGTTTGAAGTTAATTTGTATGAATAATATAAATTTATAAATATTAGACATATATATAGCACTAGCAATAAATAAACATTCTGCAAAAACCAAAATATACACGTAACTGGTTATTTTTAATCAATCTAATAGCTCTTCGTGAGCTAAGCAGGTCATGTTGTATAATAAAATTAATTAATCACTTTAGCTGTACCTAACGATAAAGTGACAACAATTAAACATTTAAACTTAGCGTCAAGAACTTTAAAGTTCGCTTGGTAATCTGTGTGCCTCCTGAAGATAGCTAAACTTGCGGATCCATAGTGAGAAGAAGTTACAAAAGTATGTAGACGCGTTTTGTCAACTTTGCGTTAGCAGAGGGGTTTCTGCGCTTACCCTGTCAATAAGCTGCCGTAGGTATACAAACAGAATCGATAATTCAATAAATCGTGAAAATTATAAATAAATAGTATAAAAAACCGTGGAATATGATAATTATCTATAATAATTAAAATATACCAACATTATTTTCTTAAATGATTCTACACTAAGTCAATCGTTTTATAGAAATATCATGAAAAATATTAAACTTATCGTGTGAGCGTCAAAAAATAATAAATGATACCTAATAAACTATTATCCAGAGTTCCAGACACAACTACCGAAAATCGTTTGAATCGACGTATTTGAGTTCTGCGCAACTCCACATTGAAAAAAGCGTGATAGTACATAGGCCGGTCGCCTGTGTGATAGATCCTTCTAAAGCTATGTATACATAGTACCTATGTATCATGTTACTTACAGGAGTGAGTTCACTCCATGTAGCAACTACGCCGGCGCGAACATTCAAAATTCTGTTCAAGATCTTCGCTTGTTTACAGTTTTAAACTGGAATTAGTGTTAATAAAAAGGTTAATTAGAACATTATTATATATTTACTAAGTTTACCATATGATTTCCTTCCGGTTATTAATGAATTAGAGCTATAAGACAAAGTACCGTATAATGTATACAGCGTAGCATTCTCGTAGCAAAAATTCGTAGACCCGCTACGCCTAATATTTATGAACAACCAAATTGACCCTAAAATCTTAATTCTACATAAAAACTAAATTTAAGTGAGTTGAGGTGAGTAATAATATACATGTTATCAGTTCTCTGGTATTTTCTTCTTGATTTGAACTATATCAATTAGTACGTGAAAACAACTGAAAAAAAAATTGATAAAAGTTAATTTTAAAGAACAATCAATTTAAAACTTCTTATTCATCAATTAAAACTAATTGATGGATAATTAGTGTTGGCATAATTCATATATCATGTGCAAATTTGACTCTATGGAGCCATAAGTTTAGCGAGCCATTCCACAGTTAGTAACAATATTAGGAACCAAAAGTTGTCATAACAGTACAAGTGCTTCGGTTCGATAACGTATCATCAATGTCGTCTGTAAATGTGTCTCGGTAATTGTGTTCTAATGTATGTTGTGTAGTAACTGTGGAGAAGCCAGGCGCGGGTTATCATGCAGATTGCGGCGAATCAATAGGGGCGCCTCGGCCACTGACGGCGGATGACGATCAATAGCGTCCCAGTGGAGCTGTCTCCGCATTAAGGGGCTTCCTCGAACGCCCTTACACCTACCCACAGTCTACCTACACTTCGTACGTAACTTAGTGTTACAATACGACCAATGTGCCGACTGTTTGTGTCGAACGCGTGTGAATATTATGGATTTCAACGATAATTTATATTTTATGATTTAGGATTGGCGCGCTGAAACCTGACGACTGGCTGTTACTATGTTTTCGTAGAGTTCATTTCCCACTTTTATGGACAAGTTACGCTTAGTTTTAGGAGTGTTTAATTTACAGTCATACATATTTTATAAAAGACCATTCATTAGCTTCATTAGCATTCATCAGATATATTATAGGGTATTTTACCCACCTTGTTAATAGACACGCGATAAATAAATACTTAGTGCTAGAGTTAATTTCAACTGACGATCGACTTATTTAAAAAAAGGTATTATTCTAACAATCAGTTGATAACACGTGATCTTGAAATCCTATTAGGATGTAATCATACCAACTCAGCTAGACATAGTTCCCAGGCTGATCAATAGCAATGGAATGAAAACATAGTATGTGAGCAAATCCCTTCTCGCGGAAGTTGTGTTATGGGAAATGGGTTATTGCGATGAACTGGCAATCCGTCAATATCTACTACACTGTTTTAAGGTATCAGCGGACAATAATTCAGAAGGCCAATACCCGTAATCGTTAACGTTCACATCTAGTAGCAATCACGACAATCTAGTTGTCCTGAACTGTCAAAAATGTAGTAAGATCTCGTGTATTTTAAACAGATTGGGACCAGAATTCTGAACGTTCTTAAAAATAAGGAAATTACCTCTCTGGTTTCGAAGTATAGTACCTGCCCGCCGTGTGTCATACCATTGTACCGTCCACAGACGGGGTGGACAGGATCCCACGTTGATATCTACTTGCCGCGCAATGTGTCCGACTAGGTAGGTACCTAATAGTTTGTATGCGCATTCGGTCATACAAAATCGTAAAACGTGAGAAAGTGATTCGTGCAGATTCTGTGCCGCAACCGCAATGCGACCCTCTATCGGCCGACATTATGTGCACTCATCTTTTGGCTCCACATAATTACAGTTCAGCACCACTTTTAGGTAAGTTGCGTACCCTACGCCTTACCTTAATTTATGTAATGAGACTAAAGAATAGGCATGTTGAATATCAAAATTATATTTAGTACGTCGTCATAGTTAAACCTAATAGTGTTAGAAATATTTTTTTAATATTTATGTACCTACATCTATTATTTTAATAAACGATTTAAATTTCAGTAATAAAAAATAATAGACCAGTATTTTTTTGGTTTATCAGATTAATAGAAAACTACTTACTTAGCTTAGATTAAGCACATTGAAATTAAGGAGAGGGGGCTTGTGTTGTCATAATTCAGTGTAAACTGCGACATTTTGACTCGATGTATCGCCGTTATTTTTAATTACGTGAAAAAAGGAAAAATAAGCGTGTAAATGTGTAATATTTTCTAGTAATCTAGGTGAGGGACTAAAAATTGACATTGTATTGTTACTAACACAATGGACTTCTTTGTTGTCTGATTAATAAATATAAAAACCAAAATTTAGTCTAGCCTATTACTGATTTGCTCATCCCGTATGAAATATACACCTACAGAAATCTCTTTAATGCTAAGAGCATTAAAGAGATTTCTGTAGGTGTATATTTATATATAAGTACAAATAATCAGTTTTTGATGTTCGAGCACCGGCTGTTCTGTATTTAAACGACCTCAAAAAAGGAGGTTCTCAATTCGTCTCGTTCTTTTTATTGTATTAGTTTTCTACTATTTCATATGTCAATATTTCGTCCAACAGTTTTATAGCCTTGCTTACGAGCCAACCCAGCCTCATTGGGGTGTAGACAGAGAATCGAGCGGGTGAGTTTCCCATGCCGGGTAGGTAGGTAGGTATGCATTCAGTTCAGTTGTCTATCTCTACATCCATAATTCATTTTGTGCAGACTCGTCGGTTAACCTCGGCTCGTTTGCGTGGTATTTCATTTGAAAAACTACATTACATAAGGATCTTTGCCTGACAGCGTTTTGTGTATTAAGCATGTTATGTAGAGTTACAAGGTAAAAGGGACATCGTTTATGTTCACTTATGGGAAAAGAACGTATCTACCTACAAATTAAGAAAAAACTGTCAAAAAATATCAACGCTTCGAGGCTAGGTTGGTTTTTTAATATTGCTCAGCACGCGATTGACCACTATCTCACCTGATGGTAAGCGATAATGTGGTCGACAATGAAGCACGCCTGCCTAGAAGCAACCTGTTTACCTGTTAACCTCTTGACTTGAAGACCACTGGGGATGTAAGTACCACAGAAGTCATAGAGCCGAATGTGCGTCGATGTTCTTTCCACCCTGTGTAAAAAATAATTGTTCCACAACTTTCACACAACGCCATCTAGTCCCAAACTACACAGAGCGTGTGCTATCAGATACCTACAAGACAACTGATAAACATACTTACATATTTATAAATACATAAGTACATAATATAGAAAATGACACCACAACCTTTTTTTTTTTTTTTTTTTTTTTTTTTTTTTTTTTTTTTTTTTTTTTTTTTTTTTTTGTACGCTAAATATGGCAAAACATGTTGAAACCTACCTGTTATCAAATTTCCATCCACATTTGCATCTATATGTATTGTGTTACACATGTTTAAGCAAATAAATATATCTTTATCTTTATCTTTATCTAAGACACGGAACAAATGATCGCGCTCATCACACGAACATTTAACTTGGGTGGGAATCGAACCCACGACCTCCGACCACCTCTCCAAACCAGCAATTGACTTGTCATTCAATTTAGAGCATTAAATCGTGGGTAGTATAATATACAAGGTGTTTTTTTTTATATATCCCATAACTCTAGGGTTATATTCTGTAGGTAAAAATAATACTAAAACTCCTAGAATAGATGGTCAAAAAATGCATAGTTTCGGAGATATCATCAATCATAATTAAATTATCAGTTGTTTAGTACCCGTAACACAAGCTCTGCTTAGGTTGGGACTAGATGGCGTTGTGTGAATAGTCGTGGAATATTATTATTAAGTATTATTAATATTATTTTTATTACCTAATTAGTTCAAAAATTGTCACCAGTACGACGAATCTTCTTTCTAACTTCACTTTTCTTTCACGTAAGGGTGTTTTACATTAATCATCGTGACTTTGTCGAATTATTTTGTATGATAGAAAAAAAAAAAAAGATTGAAACATAATTCATATGCCAGTTGATTCTTTGATATGGTCTCAATCATACCCTAGAGTTATGGGATATAAAAAAAACAGGTTGTATAGGTATCACAATGTCAATATGTAAAAGCCAACGGCGAGCAGTCAGCGCGCTTGCCACTACCATACAACTCGACAAGCAGCCCGCGTGCCGATAGCGAGCGGACCATGTGCTTACAGCGCGTCGACCGCACGCTTACAGCACGCCGATCGAATGCTTACTACTCGCCGACTCCCGGAGTCGCCAACATCGTCATTGCGCCGTCGTATACCGAGACCATAGATATAATAAAGAAGGAGATATGCCCGTTAGACGAAAATGTATCGGAACCATGTGTCTCCACTTTGCCCCTACCACACGGCAACTACTACACATGCAGTTCAGTAAAAGCTATAGATACGCAGTCGCTCACACACCCGCATTTCTTAAAACAGAACGTACTACACAATCAATTATAAACCTTACGCTGTCAAACACAGCGTGTATTTACCATGCACCATACAACTTACGCACACAAAAACAACGGTCGCTATCACTTCGTCGCATGAAGCAGCGGCCGTACTACGCGATGCATCCGCTCAATGAAGTATCGTTGTGTGATTTTTACATTGCTCGTCCAGCCACTTAGCGACAAACTTAGGTAGTGGTTACGGAGCAATGTATTTATTGCAACAATAGTACAGTCGCTGTGATATTTGAAAACAAAAATAACATAGTAAAAGCAAGAAATATATTACGTTTTGTTGTTTTGCATGATTAGATAGACAAATATAGTAAAATACGTTTACTTACATGTGATAAGAAATTCCGTGATTTACATAGTTTTGATTTGTGCTTCGGATTTTACAAAAAAACACTGAACAACACGGCATTGCTATAAAATGTCACAATCGCGGTCGAAAGCACACAAGTTCGCGCAGACGGCTTACGACGTGATCAATTTTAGCATGTCGCGGAGACACCGACACGCCCCCATGCCACTTCTCCTATTATTTAGATTTCTATGACCGAGACACTATGAAAACGTGCAAGTCCTAGGCGTGTTCAATTATTAATGCCATATAACAATTGAGTTCGCGGTGACAGCTAGCTTGCCGACGATGCGTAGTTAGCGCACTGGCAGCTAGCCGTAGCCTAAATTCGAGGCGACGCCGTGCGGCAACTGTGCAGTTGCGGTGCCGTTATAATGTGCCATAACCTTTACTGGCCTTCACGGACCAATCACAAAGATTCTGAGGATTAACACGGATTATATCACGTTATGCATAGTAATGCATAACGTGATTTTCGGACTTTATCTAAAACTTTCTCGGAACTTTCACTTCTAAGTGAAACCTAAAACAATTTTACTGATTCAGTATCCTCGTTATCCTTACGTGTTTTGTTAACCATACCTACTAATGCAAGTATTGCCATATAATTAGAAAAAGATCAAGACCAAGATCGTAGATCAAGTGTGTGAGTCTACTTACAGCTTGGCAAAAAAGTGTAGAAACGGAACTAAATTTTTGTCTGTTGGCAACATTTCCAAAATAATGACATCTCATAATAAACAAAGTTCACGATTTTGTAAAATTTTAATTTCGACCACCAAACGTTGATTAATAAAGGTAAAAAGTGAAGAATAATGAATAAAACCATTCGGAGTGCTGGCAGGGAGGTTCTTTATAAGGTGTACAGGCGATATCTGGCGGAACATGAGGCCACAACTATTCTTTCTGAATTTCACAATGTTTACCAAAGAACCGCTGATAAGACAGGTATGTAAGAGTTTGTTTTGTTGATTTTAGTTGAATCAAGTGTTAATTGATGATTACAAAGCTATATTAATTGGCTTGTATAAGGATTAACTAGAAATTTGAAACAATAAATGTCGAGCACATAGGTTATGTTTACATTTTTTCTGCATTACTCGGGTATAGCGCGCTGAGATAAATTGATACTTTGGTGACTTGACTTTTAACTGAATGAAAATTCAATTTCTACGTAAATTATACTTTAAGTGCGATATCAAGGGAGATAATTATTTGTTCTAGCGTTTTCATTAGAAATGTTAAAGAAATGGTCGTGCCATAGTCTTAATCTATTATTTAATTCAGAGAATTCTGTTATCGTTCTAAGCAAAATCGTGCTGAGAGGAGATAAACAAAAGGGTATTTTCTACATCCGGCTTATTAACAGTATGTGATAAAAATGTTTTACTTTTAATATTAGGGATAAATGAAATATTTCGTCTTTACAGGAAGCAGCTGAACGTGCATTCCAAGCTATTACTAATTAAGGAGGATTGGAAGAACTCGTGCTAACGTGTAATAAAAAAAGAAAAGGATTACTGGAAACAAAATAACTATGAACGAGGAAATAGACCGATTAGTAATAAATCTATAAGATGATAGCAGCATCACCTCTGAACCCGAACATGCCTCAGATAAGGTTACGGCCTACGTGTTCGGGGTAGAATATTGAGATGAAGATTTACTAGAATAAAATATAGAAATTATGTTATATTTCTTTTTTTATAATTCCTAAACAATGTTGTGAACTCAGGAGTATTTACCCAATTTGTTATTTTTAGGTAAGTAATCAGTTGCGTGTCGAAGACACTTCCTTGTTCAATTAATTACTGATTTAAAAATATAATACATAATTAGATTAATTTGTTAAAAAAAACAGCCAGTATCAAGACTAGGTTGGTACGCTATGCGGTTGCCACGGGTTGCCATACGAAGAGCACAGTGGCGCCTCCATTATTTTCTACTCTTTTTTGCCAAGCTGTACTTGAGGTGCTTTTTAGGTACACTTTTTAGTGTAATTACATTTTATGATTTTTTTTTTGTTTTTTTTAATAATAAAATATAGTACCTTAATTTCCAAATAATTTCGTTCTGAAGGAGGTACATTTTTTACTGGGCAAGGTACAAAATAGTACATTTTTGTGGTAATTGGTATAATGAGGGTTTGCTGAGGGGTACGAAAGTAGACAAGTAGGTACTTTTAATGTCTATGCTACCAATTTTTACACAATATTTTTTTCCTAATGCAAAAAGAAAAATCATCTGGTATTTTTTGGAAAACCGTGTAAAAGAGCCACCTTCAAGGATTAAATCTTTCCTATTAGAATGATATGATTATATCACATAAAAAAAACTTGTTTTCTTGTTTTGGGTGCGTTTACAAAACACTTTAGCTCACATACACAAACAAGACGACCCGCCCTAAATATATGTTCGGTGCGGGAATCAAACTCGCGACACGCAGCGCAATACTGAGTCGCTCAGCCACTTGGCGCAGTGGTTGAGCAATCCAGTACTGCGACGAAAAAAACTAAATTGTTTCAGTCTAGTCAGACGCAGCTGAATACCACTGTTTTACATGGAGTAACTGTCTCCTTTACCTCAACCACCCAGTTACTGAGTGCAATGCTAATCTTACTTCTTAAAATAAAAATTGCGCCAAATACTATTTTGTAACATTTCATAATTAACATAAAAACTGTTTAACTCATTGCTAAAATCACGTATGTGTTTGAGAACGAAATAATACATTTTGTGTATGAAGCATACTTTTTATTTATAACATAATTTAAAATCATGTAAATTGTGTAAAATCTGAATAAAATATCCAACAATATTATATTAACGCAAATATAATATTTAATTTAACTTAACTATAAATATATCTACTATACTTATCTATATTCGGTAAACCTAAAATCTATATGTAATATTCCATAAAATAATTAACAATTTTCACTAATGGCATTCGCTGGAGTAATTCAAATCAACAATTCATTCTATAAAAATATTTGAGATAACAGTAAGTAGAAATAAAGACTGTCATAGCTACTTACTAACTTCAGCTAACTCGCAACATTAAAACTAGGAAAATATAATATGAAAATGACAGAGAATTATAGGTAACTTATTTTAATTCCAAGTGAAATCCTACTAATTTAATAACTTATTAGAAACACATTTTGGCACAGTATACCAAAACAAACGAAATTTCGAAAATATAATACCTTATTTTTCACATGATATATGAATTAACCGCTCCCCTGACCTTTGTGTTCACGTAAACCCAAAATTAAAAATGCGTAGTTGTTCTACTAAAGTGGTATTTGGTAATTGGGTTATCCAGTGGAGCTAGCATGCTAAGTTCCATTCCGGGTTTCAAGTGAAGTCCAAGACCACTTTAGTAGAACAACTACGCATTTTTAATTTTGGGTTTACGTGAACACAAAGGTCAGGGGAGCGGTTAATAGAACATCCACAGAATATGTGGTGACATTATATTCGAAAGTAATAACTTATTTAAACATTTATCAACAATAAAAGGACAACTTATAAGTAAAATATAACCTTCTCCTTTTTAGAAGTCGGTCAAAAAGGAATATCAATCAAGATTTTGAGAAAACATGTTTACATTTCTCTACCACACTTTTGTTTGGCATTATGGATTTCCATTTAGTGTATTGATAACAATAAAATTCTCATTCAGATTCGATCGATTGTAAGCACCTATTTATTTGTAACTGCAACAATAACCCTTCTCTTGTTATCAATAAAGATCACTGATAATTTTTCCAGTTTTTAACAATTACAATCTAAGAAAATTCTTCTATGCTAACATATTTGTAAACCAGCATCAAAGTGTGTTTAACTCAAACTTCATTATAAAACTAAAATATTTGAATAATTATAAACTAGAGCATTCGTTAACTTGTCGCCTCTGTTGACCGATATGAGAATGCTGCCTTACAATATTTCCGGCTCTGGCTGTACTAGACAACCTCTTTTAATATCTTAAACTAAATACAGCCAATTATATCTATAATATCACTTACTTCAATGAATCCTATTAACAGTGCCAGACAGCTTTATACCACATTGGATTGACACTATGATATAATCATCTGCACCTCAAAATGCACTTAACAATGATAAACACCATAAAGAATTTTACAGTATAGTAGGTATAAAATAACTACTTATTTTCAAATGCAAGTTAGTTTTGATTTGTTTTTTGCCATGTTTATGTAAATAGAGCTGCGCTGGGCCTGATTAATTCTTAAAATACTGAACTGGGTGATACTAAAGGGACAAAAATAGTCCTCTAAAATGTTATAAAAATTTCAACTTTTGAATTATAAGCAAAAGCTATCAGTCTCTTCCACTGCATAATTTGACCTAAATTATTATAACAAGGCATTGATTTTCGTTCAACAAGGCACTTTAACTATCCACATCACCTATCCAATGTCATACCACAATTGATAACGAACTTAAGGCACATATTTGCAGGATTATAAATGAAAATTAATTCCTTTGACCATGACTTGTCCACATATGCTCTTTGAATGTCTCACGCATAGTAAATGACCTTGGACATAGGTAGCAACACAGTCTATTGGTCAAGTCAGAGTGCATTAATCTGACATGATATTTTAAGGCTGACTGGTTGGAATACTTCATGCCGCAGTGAGGACAGTCGCCGCATATGGCAGCATGATTCGACTGCTGATGTGCGAGTCCTTGAGACGTGGACGCGCCGCCCCCCATCACGCCCGCTGAAGTCATTCCTGCCAGCATCATTAGAGCTTGAGATTGATCTTGGTTGTAAGCACTATCTGAATCTGTACCATCTTGTTGTTCTGACAATAACACTTCTGGTTCATATTCCATATCAGATTCCGGTGACTGCTTTTCTGGTTTCAAATGTAGTTCTTCAGTTAATAACGTTTTTATAGGACTTTTAGATGGAGCATTGGTGAATGTTACAGTGTCTGTGTTTATATCCTTTGACCGTGTTGAACAATGAACATCCACCATAATATTTGACACTTTCTTGAGAGTTGAATTGTTGGCACATGCTTCACTTTTCGATGGGTTTATTCCTGCAATGAAAACATAAATAACAATTATAAAATATAATGTGCTAGTTTGATTTAAAAATTCCCTCCAAATTAATGAGGCTAGGTAAAATTTTAGTAAATAACTTAAACAAACCTGACAGCAGGGATCTGGCAAGCATGCTATTTTCGTAATCAGGAAGGCTATCGTCATTTTCAGAGTTGGCATTTGTTGATAAAGGGGGTGAGTTGTTGTCATCTGTCCATTCTGTTTTGATTGTAATAGGAATGTTGTCTCCTTGAGCATTCACCTGAAAATTATTGGTAAATAATATCAATAGGTAGGGGAGACCATAGAAGGACATACACAGACCTTATTGGTAAGGTTCTTCATAAAGGTCAGATGCATATTAGGACTGAACTGTATGTATGAATGTAAACAAAGCAAAAGAAGTATGTAGCTGATAGTGCTCTGTAGTTTCAGCCTAGGCGTGAGTTTATGTATGTATGTAAAATTAATAGTAGTTGATACCAGCCATAATTTGTAAAAGGCTAGGTAGATCATGATATCAGTGCAAATATTTTATTTACATTGTTCATTTTCAAGTATCATATTAAAACACTTTTTCACAATTTGAATACAAAAAAACAAATATTATTATTATTACCTGAGATGATACTGAACTTTTTCCATTCGCCGTTATTATTGCCGGTTCAGTTTTGGCCTCACATTTTTTGTCAATATTATTTTCTGGTAAGAACACTGGGTTATCATGTTTAGTTGCTGGCGAAAGATTACTTCTACTATAAATATCACATGTTTCTGAAAGTTTGCTCTTCTTAGGAGCCTCTGCAATAGTAACATCGCTAGGTTTGTCGGATGTACTACTCCGTCTCTTCTTTAAAGCAGGCAGTTTTGCTTCTTTGTGAGCAGCACCATAAAGTGGTTTTGACGAAATAGTTAGTTGCGTATAAAGTTTATTTGACGTATTTGGCGACGAGAAGTTCTCTTTCTGTGAAGAAAAATAAAGTAGGAAAATTAACTAAAAAAGAAATACTATACTCCATATGCATTAGACAGAAGTAAAAATAGTAGATTGTTTATCTAGGGAGCAAACAACTATTTTAAAGGCGAGTGTTTTTTTTAGTCCAGAGCGGAGCGAAGGATTCTAGAGTAGAATCCCGAGCGGAGCGAGGAATTCTTAACTAGAATCCTGAGCGCAGCAAGGGATTAAAAGTATGTCACTCGAGCTTAAAATGGTGTTGCTCTCGAGGTGGACACTCTACTTTTTATCACCCTCTATGAGAAAATAAGTAAGTGCAACTTATGAACAAGAATTTATTTACGTACAATTCAGAACCATAAGACATAATAATACTTTCACTTGAGGAAGACGCACTCATTTTTTATAATTCTAAAATCTGAATATGAATCAACTACGTTTTTTTTTTTTAATGTGCGCTAGCAGTTTTTCAGCCAGTCACATATTCAATTCATTGTTCCCGCATGGTTTGTGATTCACCTCTTTGCTGATTGAAACATTTACTAACAATATCCACATTCCAAATTCAAATCAATTTATTGGTCCGTAGGGATTAATGAGCAATTTTGGTCCCTGTTTACGAGGAATAAACTAGCTCTTTTTGAATAGATGTGATAAAAAGGTTATTTTTAATGACATTCTGAAACGAAAGTACAATAAGCATGTTACAATAACGATGGCTACCGAATTTATTATTATTTATTTATACTGCAGGTCTCACAATTAGTTGTAATCATTTTAACAACTTATTTTAGAACTGATGTGGATTTCATTTAGTAAAATTATTTCATTTTAATAAAAATTGGAGTGTCAATGATAAAAATCTAAAAGATGCAGGGATGAACAATGTTTGTTTCACTTTTATTCAGCACAATTTAAATTAAAACTATTTGAATTTAAATTGTTAAATTACGAGCAGAACTTTAGAGCATGTCTACCTCACAAAAACAAAAACTCTTATCTCTGAAAATACAGTATTATGTGGTGCATCCTGGGTGATAATATTAACTTATCTTTAAAATAAAATTTCTCTACAAGCCTATTTCTAGTTTATTATTTATTCCGACTCTTAAGATACAGGTCTGCATACCTAATTTAGGAGCTTGAACACTCAACAATGATTTTGACTAAGCTTTCATGTACAAATAAACTTATTATTATTTCGTAAATACATTTTGGTTTCTTATTAAATTCCATTTTCAATATTTAAATATAAAAATAAAACATTTAATAATATAAAAAATAGTTTCACACTGGTGTTGGAAACAGGGTCCAAACTACTGGCGGTCAGGGCTCTAGGTATAGAAATCGCCTGATAATGTGATTATTTATTATTATTTTTATTTGCTTTTATTTCTCGGAACCCTTGGGTTCCAGACCTTTGGAAGGCATACGAGGGGCCGAAGCCAACTCGCAGAGGCCCATTGTGGTCTTTAATGAAATGGGCCACCATTATTATTATTTAATATCAGGTGTAATCATTTTGTATATGGCTAATATTGCATACTTGAATAACAGTGCTATTATACAGAGAGTAATCAGGGAAAATATTTTTTTTTAAACTTAGGTCAAACAACACAGAAGGATTCTCTGATTCCAAATATTTATATAACTCAATATTGGCCAAATTGTTTTAGACTAATTTTATTAAGACTTACGATTGACAATATCATATTAGTTATTACCTGCTGTGTCACACCAGTAAGTCCTTTCACTTGTAGGAGTGCGGCTGTGTGTAAAAATGAAGACAGCTTGCTCTCTTCAATAAACACTTCTCCTTGGTACATATAAGACAGCAGACTGACAATATCATCGGCTGACACATCTTTTAATATTATTACTGGATGCTGACAAGGATTTTCCTGCAATTTTAAACTTTTAATAAAGTGAAATAGTAAATGAAAATCAAAATTCCTAGATAAAGATATCATTGTAAACATTCATAAAAAAGCAAAGCAATTTATTACAACAATAAATAATGACAAGTTATTAAATAAGAGATCCATTTGTGTTGATTGTAAAAAAAATACGTATAATAATGTTGACATAACATTTGCTGCATTTTAATCAAACAGCTTGACAATAATAGGGTCAAACAAAATAGAAAATTAAAAGTATGTGTACATGTTACATGTTCATTGGTATAAATATGAAGGTTATTAATGTCCTAAGTCATTCACCTTGAACACATTCCTGAAGTACGGACTGCACGCTGACAAAATGACTTTGTGGGCCTTGATATTTCTGCCTTCACAGGTGAGTGTAACGTCGACCAAATCTTCTGAACACTTCAATGAATCCAAGGCACTCACTATATTTGACTGGAAGTTGTTCCAACGTAAACAGAATTGATCAGCCATCCCTATGGTTTCTGTCTAATAATCTGCAAAACAAAATTATATGCTGACTTCTAGTTTTGACAAATGACAGTGTAACGAAACCGTTCAAACTACACGATTTATGCTAACTTTCACAAACCTGTGGTAGAATGCTCATTCCAGTATCAGAAAACATTAGTTTTAGTTCAATTTTGCTATTTCAAGATTCAATAACTTTATAAAATGCATAAAAATGCAAGGCATGACCTCCATACGCTTGACACTGTCTTTTTCTTTCACTTTCTTGCAATTTGCAATAAATAAGCTTGGTCTATCACTCTATCTCTATGAATGAAACCCATAGACAAAGTATTCTATTTCCATAAAATAGTCAATTTGCTATCGACTTTCAATAGTAAGATATTATATTTTAGAAGATATCAATGGAGAATTAAATTCTGGTAGGTACCTACTAAATGCACGATTGTACTTACTGTTAAAAATACTTTTAAGGTTCAACGGAGATGAAGACAAACCTACTTACTGAAGGTGTCGCCACTGTCACTAGTTAAATTCGCGGTTTTATATTTTTTTTTGTAAAGAAAGTATTTTACTTATAATTAACGAATTTGCCTTGATTCCGTATTTTGCAGGCAGCAGTTTGCACAATTAGAATCACTTCAATTTACCTAGACACAATCTGCAGAAATCTGCAAGCTTTCCGCCAAACCTACGAATTTTCAGAAAGTTGGTTTAGCAACACTACCCTTTTTTTGCTGGAAATTATATTTCAAATTATTTTTAATAATTTGGCTTTCCTCATGTTGCAACCAGGTGCTTAGAGCAACCATTCGTTCCTAATAACAAAGTATGAATATTTTTTGGTAGGTAATTTCGTAAATTCGTAGTTCATTCTAGGAGAATGTCTTCTGCTTAGCCGGGAAATTTTGTAGAGATGAAGCCAGGGTTGAAAACTTAAAACAAAGTGACTACACGATAAGATAAGAGCATCCTCTGCGGGATACGGGCCTTAGCTTAGGGCGTGCTGATCTTAAATTCTTTTATAAAACATAGTTTACACAAGTCTCAGCTGAATTTGAGAAAATAAGAAAGAACTGAGTTGTAGTATGTAATTTTAATAAGATTACTGACCGTATTGTTGAAAAATAGCAATATAATAATAATTCAACTATTATCGATATAAAGCACCCGAATCAGTCCCAATTTTTGCTTGTGAACCACAAGTTTAGTCCATCCATAATAATAATAATAATAGTTCTTAATTGACATAATGAATACAATTCTATTTATAGGATTCCCTAACACCCGCGCTAGTAAGAACTGTGTTTGCATCCATGTTAGTCGAAGTCGTCGTAAAGATCAATATCTTCAACTTCAACTTCAACTCTTCTCTAACAAGTTTAGTCACTACAACCGCTAAACCGTTTGGCGGATGAGGGCGGTCCGGATGGCAATGGCAAGACATGTCGGGAAAATTGGAATAGAATAAATGTCACTGTCATTGAGTGTCAATGTCATCTTTTTGTCAAACAATCAAACATTCGAGACTACTTCCGACTGAGACTGACACCAAAAATTTGTTTGTTCGCCAGTTCGCGACGCTGCAACTCGTGTGTTTAAGACAAAAAGACAAACGGTCTTTGTTTTCGTGGGGTTCTTTTGTCTGTTTTAAATTCTAATAGAATCTTGATACCTTTTATTGCTTAACAATGGCTAACGATCCTGAAAGATTCGATTCGATGCTCTTAGCGATGGCCCAGCAGCACGAAGGTGGTGTAAAGGATGTAAGTATTTTACTAAAAACGTTTCATTCCTTTTGCTTTGATATAAAAACTGGATGTTAATATTTTAGCTCAGATTACCCCTAGGTTAAAATTAGTTTCAAGTTCTCAATTGTTCTACGTAGTTCTCTTCAATTATTGATCACATGGTGACTCAACATTCTGGTTTGCTAGGTTACCGGAACAATATTGAATAACACAGCTTAACGTACTATTTTAATAGAAAAGGGTACTTAGATTAGTTAGGATTTTTTAATTGACTAGGTACCATTGCCATTGCCATTATAAATTACTTACTTGAGCATAGAGCATTAAGAAAATATACAATTCTTAACAACCAATTCTGTTTATTCTTCCTCAGGAGGTGTCTGACCCACCAACAAATTGATTGAATATAATGTTAAGCCTTGTTCCCAGTGCTTTAGTAATTGGTCTGTTTTAGGGTACCTAGATGGTAGTGGTCATTGTTTGAAGCAATCTTACCTACTAAGGCAGCTATATATTTGATGCTTTAGATAACTAAACCTGATATATAGGGATATTCTAGAGACTTAAGGTTTTTTTTTTGCTGAGGAAACTGCCAAGTTATGCACATGGGAAAAACAAATGATATGCATTATGGCTTGACATTCCAGAAACACCATCTGTTTTGAATAGAACTTGGTAGGCCTTTTAATAATTACAATCCCTACTTTTATAGTACCTAGTTACCAAAAAATTGAAATAGAATGCAATAAACAATGGCCTATTTGACAAAAATTTAGTTTTTAGTCCCTCATCTAGATTACAAGAAAATATTCGACACAATTTTTTTTTTCACGTAATCAAAAAATAGCTCCAATACTTCGAGTCAAAATGTTGCATGACATTACTAGCCAGTACAGTTTATATACTAGGTAATGACACAAGCCCCCTCTCCTTAACTTTAATTCGCTTAATCTAAGCAGTTTTGCATCAGCAGTTTTAATTATAAAAAGCAAAAAATATGTGTTGAATATTTTCTTGTAAGTAATCTAGATGACAACTAAAAATTAAAATTTTGTCAAATAGCCTATTGAGTGTGAATAAAAAAACTACTTTTGAAAGTTTTGTACTTGTTACAAATTGGTAAAAGCAATATTTAAGTTACTAAATTAGTATATTTTTATAGACCTAGATGGGACAAACATGGCTAGAAATGGGTATTTCTCCTTGGGGTAATTATATTATTATTTAGGCTTGGCAGTGCACAAAAACCACACAAATTTGGATTTAAACTTATTTTAAACTCTTGACATTGTCTTATTACTAAGAATTTGTTTAATGTGTATTTCAGTTGCTGGCTACAATTGTTAGCTTTCTTTCAAGGAAAACAGACTTCTTCACAGGGGGCAAAGGTGGTGAATGGGAGCAAGTAAGTGATAATTCATACTGAATTTCATCATCATGCCTAGACTACCATTATAAATTAATTAAATTAAAACATTTATTTTGGACAGTAGTGATCCATATTTTGATAATAATACACAGCTTTTAATCTAGTGTTAGTAACATTGCTAAAAATATAATTATAACTACGAAGGATGGCCAGGCTGGAAGTTAATGTTTCGTGCCTAATCACCCTCTCCACAAAGTGCCAAATAATTGGCATATGGCTCTCGGCTACCTACCACTCTTAGGTTGTTGTTGCGCCCACCCCGTATTCTGCATAGCAGCAAGGCCTTTTTTATTATTATGTCTTATTATTAGTTAGAATTTTATTATTATTTTACAGGTGGTTAAAGATACTTTTTATGCTCATGCCAAGAAGGCAAAGGAAGAGGCTGATAAAATTAAAAAAGAGAAAGAAGAGGCTGAAAAGAGATTGAAAGAAATCCAACAGAAGAAGGATCAGGAAAGAATGGCCCAGGACTTTGAACCTGCTTCTGTCACTGAAATAACTGATCAGGAGGCGGCTAAAATACAAGATGATATTGACAAAGATAAGAAAAATAGTGAGTAATTATGAATAAACTAATTGGAGTAGTCGCACTTAAGTGTGTTGTTGCTATCAAATATTTTACAGGCACTTTATTGATTGCAGGATTACCTTCACCTAAAGCTCTTTAAAATATTGATCTTTATTATTATTACATAACAATGTCAGGCATGTTATTGAGAAAATTCAACATTATGCCGCACCCAGGAATAGAACCCGGGCCATGATGCTCACCACTAGGCAATCTCTGATTAGTTATCAGTGACTAATTATTATTGCTATGCATTAATGATAAATTAAATCGGCATGGCTTTCATTACTTTGCCTAAATCAAGATTGATCCTAGTGCTGCTTTACAATCACCGGTCTTAATATTACAATTGACAGTTCAGCAATCATGTTTCATTTTATAATTAATTAATTAATGACAGCAAATGTTAGTATTTTTGTAAGGTATAGAAGTATGTAAAGCAGCTCAGTAGTTACATAGAAGGAAACCCAAAACTACTTGACAATATTAGAGAAACATAACCTAACACTACTATTGTAAAAAATATCATCTCACTGGTGGCATTATGATCTTAAATTAGTTTGCATCTGATAGTACAGTATTACAACCTGTTTTCTTTCCTATTATCATCATCTGCCTAGCTTTTTCTATTTAGGCATAGCTGTCCTATTAATATCAGTATTGTTAACAAATTATTTAAAATGAATGAATAGTTAAATGTATGTTTAATATTTAATTTTCATTTGTTGAGGAGAATTGGAGCCAGCTTCCAGTCTAAACCAATGAAAATTGAATACTGGATTATTTAGGATTTATCTAATAGTAAAATTTAAATCTGACACATTGAGTTTTCCAGCTGTTTCCACTCATTTCTGGCTCTAGCTTTCTAGACCATGCAACAACCCCTCCAATTTTTCATATGTCGAACTACTGATACTTATGCTTAAATAAAATGTTCAATCCAAATAAAGACATTACTTTCAAATATTTGTGCTGGCAGAATAATATCGGATATTTGTGATAGTGATGTCACATACTTCTTTTTATTTTTCGGAACTGAACTCGAACTAAATTGATCACGAAAATTTAATCTTAAGAGCAGTTTTTAATTACTGAATCATATTATAATTATCCTGTCCATAGCCTGTTCATTCTTGAGACTATACAAAACTGAACATTCTATTTTTATTACCTTGATCTGCTACTGCTTTTTTCTTCGAATGACTTTTGCAATTACATTTTTAAATTTCGCGCAAATCTAAACATGAAGATTGATGGAGGAAGCCCAATTACAGTAGGTATAAGGAAAAATATACAGATCAATAATAGAGCAACCATCCCAACCTGACATGCATGCTTTTGCTGTGAAACCCAATGAATAGACTAAAAAGAGTAAATGTGCTAGAGACTGGTTAAAGCTAAGAAATTGGTCTTTACTCATCAAAACGCCCTTACAACTGCATCCCATCTGATTATAGACTCGAGACTTATTACAGATAATAATTTTATAAAAAAAATT
The DNA here is from genome assembly GCA_921972225.1 of Euplexia lucipara. NCBI lineage: Eukaryota > Metazoa > Arthropoda > Insecta > Lepidoptera > Noctuidae > Euplexia > Euplexia lucipara. The sequence continues at coordinate 13,071,848 of OV179144.1, forward strand.
TGCCAATTTATTGATGTGTCTGTCTGTATCTATCGGTCAGGCTTCTTGCGCTTATTGTTGTTGTCTAGTTTAGTATGAGCATACTAAACTACAACAACAGCTCGGCAGAGCTTTTACCATTGACTAACTGTAAATTAGTCCAAGAAAAGAACAGAAGAAACATTTATGGAACCCATCAATTAGCTTTCTATCAGTAAAAGAATTTTAGTAATTCTAGATATAACCATTTCTAACAAAACATTTTACCTCGTCACTTTAATATTTATTTTGATAACTATGTACAGACGCCAGCACGTCAAGTTACTGCGATGTGTGAAATTTATTTGATCGTTTTTCAACTTTATGTCAAACAGAATAAGATTCATATTCAATTGGGAAAAGATGACACATTGGGGTAACTTGATGTGCTGGCGTCTGTACATATGTATAATATCTGACGAACAATTTATTATAAATCATAAGTACATAATTTTATTATTTTTAATTTCAACAGAAACTGAAGTGGGTAGTGGAGATGGTACCTCAAGTGACCCAGATCCAGTACCTGCTGACGAGGAAGATGATCCCAAAGAGAAAGGCAAACTAAAGCCCAATGCTGGGAATGGTTGTGACTTGGAAAACTACAGATGGACCCAGACCTTGGAAGAAGTCGAGGTAAGTGTTTTCACCGTTAACACGTTGACTGCCAACTACCAGACACAATAGAAATTCAATTGTTCGCGGTCAACGTGTGACCGACGCGGCGTACAAAGACTTAAGGCGAGAATTTAGTAAATGACGAATTTAGTTATTTAGAAAGTAGACAGCTATCATCACAATGTTCAGCCATCAGCCCCACTCGTGGTCAATCAGTTAGCTAAAACAATGCTTTACACCACTCAACATGCGTATGAACGCTCGAGCTCGCTATTTTAGCCTTAAGGTTGATTCACCCGAACTGAAGCCGACTGAGCATCCACCGCTGAGCGTCGCTACCGCATGCCAACCTGCTTTTACTGGGTCTAAAAGATTTTCGCGACCGTCACTGGGATGTCAATCGCGAGAATCTTTTAGATTCGTATTAATCGCATCATCATTCGATTCTTCGATTTTTCAACAGCGTCACGTGAACCAACTATAGGTAAAAGAAAGTTAGAAAAAGCATTTATTTGGTACAAACGGCACAAGATAATAAATAGCAGCACAAGAAAAATATTTAGAAGAAAGTTAAAAAAAACTTGAGGGGTGTCAAGGGACACCCGAATGCAACGAAGTTCCTTTCGATTAATCATTCAGAAGGAAATTCGTTCCATCTGGGTGTCTTCGTTATAACTTTTGGTCTTAAATTTTTCTCCAGACAGTTATTGGAACTTCGTTCTTGCTTTCTATGAGAGAGAGAGAGAGAGACAGACAGAGGAACACGCGCACGCCGCACGGCCTACAACTATAGCAAAAAGTGTCGTTACAACTTTCGGTCTTAATCCCCCCCTCCCCCAGCCTCCTTTCGCATCGCGCGATAAGGTACTTTGTTCCAAAAAAAAAAAAAAAACCAAACGATGTGCCTTGCGGGCCGGCTGCACCAAATAGGTCAAACATGCCAGACAATAGCTAGTGCCCAACGCTGGTTTTCACCTGTTGTGCTGGTAAAAGAGAGATCCCTCAAATATTATTCTTCTTTACGCCGTTAAGAATTGAAAACCATTTGTTTTGTATTTCTATTTTCCCCGAGCATTTAATGGTAATTTACTCAAATATGACTGGCCCCACTCTCCAAACCATTAGCTGCGACCGCGTTTGCCACGTAACATTTCGCTCGCTCTGTGTCTGCTATATATAATAGGTAAGTATACAATTATTGTTGAGTAACCAGACATTATTTGAGCAGATTCAGTAGTACGTAGGTATTTACCATCCCTCAAGGAGGCTCTCGTTCAATAATACAACTATAATATCTGTTAACACTATGATTAATATTATCATGGGACCAATTTTCACAGACATTTTAGTTTAGTAGGTATCAAACTTTTGTATGCAATAGCAGATTTTTCTTCGCGATCTGTAGCTGTTGCCATAGTGAAGGTGGTTCATATTAACCATCCTATCCTACTATAGATGGATGGATGGATGTTTGTTACTCTTTCGCGTAAAAACTACTGAATGGATTTTAATAAAATTTGGTATGGAGTTAGCTGACACCCTGGATTAACAAATAACGGCTTACGGGACCTCCGCGGCTGTAACCGCGGGACGTCTGCTAGTTATTAAATATATTTATGGGTAAGAACATCCTGTAAAATTTGTTTCATGATAAAAAAAAAAACACTGTATATAAAGTGATTTTTTTACTTCTATAGAAGTGCAGTACAATGCTGGGGGGAAATAAGTTCAACATATCGTGTTTTTCGTTTATTATCACAGTTTGTCGATAACGGTTGAATTAATTTACTTTAAACAAACCAAATTAATCGCAATAATAATATTATGCCACTGCCAGATTACAAAATATTCCTATAGCAAAAGTAATGATGTATTTTAGGCAAATACTAAAGATGCAGATTTTCATGTCGTTTACGAAAATTTGCAACTTTTACACATTGAATTCTAATATCTAAATAATGCATAATTCATAAATTAATCACATTATAATTTAAACTATTATTACACGGAATTCACTTAATACTATTAAATAATTTTAAAATGTATTCACGTTATTAATATTTCGTACGATTTAGAGGAAACCAATTTAGCCTTTAGATTATTTAAAAATAATATGAAAATCACAGCTTAATAGCTTATAAGACTTATCAAAAATAAATAGAATGTTAATTAATATATTATTCTTAGTTTAAAAGTACTGGGTAAGAAAGATATTGCACTATTTTATTGTCTAACTATTGTTATTGAATGTTGAACAAATTGTCTAACAATTTTAAATAACTATCACGCTAAATTTATGTTTTGTTACTAACAAAATTAATAAGTAACATTAAAAATAGCTAGTTAATTGTAAACAATTAATACTTATTATGCTTATCACATCTTCTTTTTTTCTTGTTTCTATGAATATTTGTACATCCCGGTCTCCTTACGCATTCGCACTGGAAAAGAAACAAAAATGGGTTAATATTTATTTTAATATAATCTCACACATTATTATACAACTTTGTCTCTGAATCGGAACAATTAATTGACTGCAGTATTACTTTCGCTAATGGCATGTGCCCTTGTTTTCTTCGAGTCGAAATCTCGGCCGAAAGCAGCCACTCTGCACCTACATTGTTATTTAATGACGCGTGACCTTAAATATGTACTAAAAACTCTAAAATCCTCGGTTTTGGCTTTCATGTTTTTACTTAAAAAAAAATATAACTCGTTGATATTATAGCTTAAATTAAGTTTCCTAACTTCTTAAATGAATGAATACTCACTTTCAACGAAGCATATGGCCGCGAGTATGCACGCAGAAAACAGTATAGTCATTGATATAACCAGAACTGTTATCTGGTGCGAATGATCGCAACAGCAGGATTTGGGCTCTTTCCCTGTGCGGTGTTTTGTGTACCCGTTGACAACAGTGAAATGGGTCGAGCTAGCGACTGACTGCGTGTCCTGCCCAGGCCCCGAATTCCGCTTAACGCCATTCCAAACGGAATCTAAACCGTCATGCGTCTCTTCAGGAATGGCGACTACTGCCTCAGAATGTCCAGATTTGCGTCCATAGCTTCCAAATTTGGTGTGGTAGCTGCCGAGATCGTCTTGCTCTGAATTTCTGCCGTGCATGCGTGCTAAATGCGCCGCACTTAGTAGCAGCGAGCCGGACGATACACTCTGGAATTAAAATAAAGTAATAAGCTACGTAACTTGAATAACGTGAAGAATATTCTTGCCTATTTATAAAATATTGTGCGGTAACAAGCGCGTGTGTAGTAAAAGTAACTCCATTCTCTAATCGATTTGAACTCGTCGACATTATTGCTATGAAGTGCTGCGTGGGACGTTATTACCATGTGTTAGTTATGTCACGATTCTTCAACGGGCACTTTGAACATCTCATAGCAACACAAAGTACAGTCACTTCGTTCGTTTGAAATAAATGGGGTGGAAACGAGTTTCGTAAGTTTGACGCTCTTAAAGTTCCATCGGAATTTAGGCTTTTGCACTAATTTCACACCCATCTTGCCTTGTTCCTCTGCGTTGTCGGTCATAATCTAAATTTTAAATTAATATCGAATTGAAACATAAACTTTAAATGGTTCTCATTAGTGTTATCTATTCGGAGCCATATAAATTCATGGTCTCTGCATTAAATCACTTAACATTAAATCGGCTAGCACACATCTTGCTTAATTGAATTTAGAAACTTCACAAAGTTGTCAGAAGCGGCAATAGCCCAATGCCTAAGGCGTCGGACTAACGATCAAGAGGTCGTGAGTTCGATCCCCACACATTGCACTATTGACGTGAACCTCCTCCAGACACAAGCATATTATTTAGCTTGGTTAGAGGGGTTAACAGGACTACTGGTAATGTGCAACCCACATTGCTAGTAAGCGTATTTAAAATAAAGTGAGATTTCTATGAGTTTGAAATTTCTAGATCATGTTGCAAAACTCGTGGTAAAGGTATGCGTGTAAAATACTATTTAAATTCAGTAGTGAAATTTGTAAATAAACGCAATTTCAAAAGTTTCAAAACTTTACTGACGACAGTATGACTAAGGCCGATATTCTAAGTCCTAGCCTCGAAACTTCCTCGACCTCGACTCAACTGAAGTTACCTTAAGGATTTCCTCGACGAATCCTCGAAATTGGTATTCTTAGTCAAAACTCGGTCTTGTCGTGAGGTAATCTTGAGGGTCCTCGAGTAAGGTTGAGTCAAGGTTGAGTCGAGGGAAAACGTCATTAAATACGTCATTGAATCATAGATTCATGTTTTTTTTTTGTCTATGGTCACTCAAAAGCTGTCAGATTGCTGTTTTTTTACATGCTCTGTGGTTTTTTTTATCTGTGTCGCGTCGCGCCGCCGGTCTTGTTGTAATACTTGTAATGTTTATAAATGCATTTTGAGCTTTAGCAAATAAAGAAATAATGGTTTTCTAAACGTTTATAGGCAAACAACAAGGTTTTACTTACTTGAAAATTTCCAGTAGCATAAAATCTTAACGCAATTAACAACTGAATTATAGGTGGAATGGGCAGTCCTCTGTTACTGGACATAGCTCTGTTATCGAACACAAGTGGTAACAACATATTCAACACAGTTTCTTTCCTAAATCGATAGCGTCTTTGGAATTCTACAATGTCATAAAATTCTATGGGGTTTTCTGCATCTCGTAAATAACGTCTTTCGGGATAATCGTACGGATTATCATACAGATAATTCAGAAACCTTTGGAGATCCATTGAACACACTATTCAAATAGAATAATCAGCTTTGGTACTTTGTTTATCGAGCGGGGGTGAAAGAGTAGAGTAAACAATGCGCTTAATGTAGTAAATCTTCCTTGAGTGTTCCTTAAGGTACATCCCGACGTACCTTGAGTTTGACAGTTGTTTCCTTACCTCGACTGAGGGAAAATGTCGAGTGACGCAAAGTGGAGGAGATTTTTTGTAACTATGAATACCGATTTCCTTGAATGAGGTTGAGTGGAGTCGAGGAAGTTTCGAGGACACGTCTTAGAATATCGGCCTCAGTCTTCACACGACGAAATGTTTCGCCAATCGCGAAATATTACTCCATAGAATGAAATTCAAATTCACCCGACCTACACATTTATCAAAATAGTAATAACTACCTACATACTTAGTGCTACCAAAATACGCATAATAATGTTTAATGGATATTTTATGTTAATGTCGCACTGTATGCAGGAATTTGTGGATAATTTAATAGGAAACGAGTTTGAGAACTTTTTGCAAAACTGAGCTCAACTAAGTACTCCTGAATGCCTGATTATTGTTATATCTAAGTATTCTTGCAGATTCTTATAAGGTAGTACAATAATCTATAAGTAGGTAGTCTACAGTTTGACCAAAACGATGCCTGAGGTATACGCGCGTTGAGGGAGCAGTGTGGTGACGTGGTAAGAACGCCCAAACAATCACTGTCTAAATTCTTCACGTACCACGCAGCTACCTCCGGCACCATCTTAGTTTAACAAGAGACCTATTATAATTACTGACCTCTTACTAAATTATTTTCTTAAAAAGTAAGAAACTAACTTCGCGTGTGGTCAAATTATTAAATTATAAGGCAAGTTTCACTATGAAGAAGAAGCTTTTGTCTTACGTGATCTAAAACAATTTCTGATCCTTGTGTAACAAAGCTGCTGATATTTAATAACGTGTTTTGTTTGTATATTTAAGTATCCAAATACCCAACATTCCTTGTTATCAGACTTGTTAACGATATTTTCGTGCGTCAGTCTTGCAACAGTTGTCAGCTCAAATTAAGCAATCTGTGGAATGCTGTATGAGAACATACAAGTATAGTGGATCCTGTACCGGACACGGCAATATCAACCAGTTTCTTGACCCCGTCAATTATCAAAATGAGTATCTAATTTGAATACAAAAACACCATCAAATTAATTCAAATAATAAAATGACTTTTATTGTTAGGTTAGTGGTTCACAAAGACGTTTGTCGTTTCTAAAGTTTATCAAATAACGAAGCTGCAAGGTGGAGCGTACATTTTTTGTGACGATATTATTATAATTGAATGTCTTGAAGAGATTGAAAAAAATCTAGGTGCATAAAATATTGACACTGCTTCATCGACACAGCGTGATTCTTGACTTAATAATTGAAGCGGAAACTTTGTGTGTAATCGTTGTGACGCACGGTTTAGAAGGTCGCCTTACGTGGGTACTGTGGTTGCTTGCTGAGCCTTGGCTGGAGGCGGAGCCACCACGAGATCTCGAATCGCTTAAGCTCCCAGCAGCGCTGCTACCCGACAGAGATGGCCGCGGTATGTGCCACTCTTGTGATGAGATCTGGAATGTTACACAGTAATAAACATGAGATCATCATTTTAAAAACATCAATCATATTCCGATAAAGCGAAAACTAAGTCTAGTCAATCTAAAAATATATGTGCAACAGGTCAACCCAGAGTCCAGAGAAATGGCTGGTTATGGGCGATCACACGTGACATTGTAAATATCGATGTGAAAGTACATACTTTTAGTATCTAAGTACATGATAAGCTTGAAATGTTTTTATAATAAGCTCTGTTCAGTTCAAACACAAGCAACAAAAAGTAGGTCGAGTGGTCACAAAGTCACAAGTGTGCCATACATAGTACATTGTAAATATTCAAATCAATAGATGGTCTGAGTTTCTATCTATTCGTCTAGCTGACGAGAAATGACGTAGTGTTCTTGCTTGGTATTAAAATGAATCTTAATGTATATTCTGTACCAGGTCCTTGCATACATATTCATATTACAGTAAAAGGACGACATGTTGGACATTCTCTTTCCTTCTATCTTGGCAAATACCTTCAATTGCAATTTAATTGGTTAAATCTACTTGATCAGCGCTAATGCTGTAATTAAACATTCACATTTTCTCACAATATTTAATGTTAATGTGGCATAATCTATAGGGACGTTTAGATTAAATAAACGTCATTATTGTAAGTATATTATTTTGGTATCGTCAGTTCGAACGAGGCAGACTGCTAGACAACTCATCATTCAGAGTCTGAATAATAAGTGGTCTAGCAATACTGGCAGCATCGAACTCGTCGCATGTTTCCATTATAATACTTAAGTAACGTAAAAGCATTTACGTTAAGTATTTTCCGTTTCTTAATATTGACATTGCAAAAAATACCTAGGCACTGTTAACTGTTTAAAATTCGTAATTCTTTTCAGAAACAAACTGCTACTGTCACGTTGAACAAATTTCGTTTTCTGGCGCTTGCAAAACTGCTTCATGCCTTGTTTCGTCGACTAAAGAGTCTGCTATTGATCATCAAACAGTCAAACAAAGACGTCGACATAAAAGTAACAGGCACATACATCTACACATTCTGCAGTGTTGTTGTGTTGTGCAACTTTGTCTGGGTGTTACTGAATGCGTACGGAAATCATTGCAGCATTCTTCCTTGTCGCGTCTTTGAAGATTAGTTTCATCTTAAGATCGCCTTTCAATCTCAATACATCTCTTTATGTAACTGCTATGAAGATGATTTACACAAATAGACCTATTTGAATTGCTGTTCGTTATTACTCAGAGAAGTTGGCTTTACGTAATCAATATAGTATCATCTCTTCCTGTGATTGTTCTACCGACAGGATCTTATTCAGTTTCATCAATTACATTTTAGGTCAAGTTTTGTTCGAAGTCCGATTGATTTTGTCAGATACGGTATTCAAGGTCCATGTTCTCTTTATTTGCGGTCTCGTTTCGTCGGCCTCTGATGCAATAAATCTTAGGTTTGCTTTCGGCTTCATGGTCCTCTTTGTTACTCTGATAACATGATGGATAAGCATTTTAGGTAGTCATATCATTAATTCGTTTTACTTTTTATTGTTATAAGGCAAGGTCGCGTCATTATTGTGATATTTTAACAATCTTTTGTTTATTTGAGGGTTACGAAGTGTCTGCTTTAATATTTTGTTGGTGCCGTTCATAGATTTGATTGTTAAAACTTCAAACAGTATTGTTTAGTCGGCTGTCGGTACGAGAGCTTCGTCTCAGATCGGCGATAGAGGAGGTGGGCGATGTTGCAAAACGTTTCGCCAAATGCAAAGAACCGGTTCCGGGGTCTACGTCGATGCTGTTACACTGTACTGTTCAGCAATGTCTTGACAACGTGCAGAATGCATACACTTTCGCTCTTTGTGTGAGAATTTATTCCGTTCTATAAAATAAAGTAGATTATGATAAGATGTAGCAAGTGGGAACTCGGTCGATTTGTTTAAGTTCTATTGTTTGTGACTATGAGGAAATGGTATCTAATTAGAATGTTGCCAAGTATGGAGTCAACATGATAATATTATTTAGGTATATTGTTTTTTAAATGAATTAAGGAATATAATTGAAATGGTTTCAAATTCCAATGGTGTGGTACTATCTTGTTAAGAAGCACTATTCCACGAGAAATGTAAATAAAGTATAATTGATTTAAAGGAACGTATCGATATCTTTGTAAAGTTTTTATCACTTCATTTAAATACTAGCTTTTACCCGCGGCTTCGCCCGCGTGGATGTCGAGCTTCCGTCCCCTATGTTTTCCCTTTAAGGGCTGAATTTCCAAAAATCGTTTTTTAGTGGATACTTACTCTTCACTAAGAACACCCCTTCAAGTTTCATGTCTCTAATACCAGCGGTTAGAGCTGTGCGTTGATACAGAAACGTAATAATTTTAGCGTAATACTTCCGGGTAGACTACTTTCAAAGTTGATCCTTCCGGTATGTATGCATAAAGATTTCTGGAACTACTGACCCGGGAAAGAGCGCCGTACAAATGACCATGTGTAAAACAACTGAGACTAAGATCAACCTGCCCAGGCGTATTGATTACAACCGTACCAAGTTTGGTTAAAATCTCTATAAGTAATAGTTTTTGAACTATGCGTGCACATACAGACAGACAGACAGACAGACAAAACTTTTACTGATTGCATTTTTGGCATCAGTATCGATCACCAATCATCCTCCAATATTAATTTTGAATATATATTCATGGACATAATTATCTTCGTAGTGTGTGATAGTCCATTGAATTGTATGGCGAGCGATATTGTATCTTAAGATAAAATATTATAATATCTTAGCCGTGTGCAGCGCCCCTTGGTGAACTCCACTGCGGGTGACGTAACCTACGACAAACTTATTATTTGCGGTTGGTACAGTAGTCGGGTCTAGGGATCGAACCGCAAAATTAAGTTTGTTTTTTATTGTATATACTTTTCCGGGATAAAAAGTACCTAGTGTGGTGCCCAGGATAATAAAGAATAAGTATACCAATTTTCATCGTAATCGGACCGGTAGTTTTTGCGTGATACCTGAACATACAGACAGACAGACAAAAATTTTTTTAATCATATTTTTGGGTTCGGTGTCTGTCTAGTAATACCCCCTGCTATTTATTTTTTTGATATTTTCAATGTACAGAATTTTTACTTCTACAGATTTGTTATAAGTATATATAGATATAGATATAGATAACTAGTTTTATACAAAGAAGCATTGTGTATTATTGCACTAAGGGCACGTGCAGACATACGGATATGCCCACATGTATCAACTTTTAATTACTAACAACACGTGGAGAACACACGTTAAGAACCCCGTGAGAACAAGTATTGAATAAACGTTTATATTAAAATGTTATTATGCGTACGTCTGTCCGTCCACGTGTATAGAAGCACGTGCTTACTGACATGTAGTGTGCTCAAGTCTCAAGTCATCATAACCATTATTTGTCATACCAATTACAAAATAACGTGTATTGATGCGTCAAAGAAGGATTTGTTCATAATTAGCAATGTTGGGATCTTACGAATCATTTATCTCTATTTTGACATTTAACTATCAATTAGGTTTTTTGTTGTTCTTGTTGTTGTAATCAAACCTATTTAATGACGGTGGCTATACATCTCAGCCTCTTCATTAGGTCTGAAGTTAATGAAGACCTCAAACTTAATAATGGATAAATTCGCTTCGGACACGACATTGTGTCGTTTAAGCGATTGTTATTATGTTCAGTTGAGACATTAATGTCATTAAACCTTGAAGGTAAATCTGAATGCAAGTACACTTCAGTCGTATTTGGGTTCATCTCGTTATTTTTATCTTGACAATCTGGCTGACTTATCGCACCATTCATCTTCTGGGAATCCAACTTAGTTTGCTTCATGCAAAGAGATTTAAAAGACTATAGAGCGGGCATGTCAAGGAAATGTCATAGAAAAACTTTGATCCCATGTCTCAGTAACGCCATCTAGAATAATATATGAATATTGGAGCGGCAGCGGAGCGTACTACAAAAAACTCATAGACTTGTATCCAGCAGGACACACTTTTTCGGACGAAAATTTTGTTCGTGATGTCCGGTCTATAGGTATTGAATGTCTTTGGCTACATGTATAGAACGATTATGAATGCTTCATTGCCTGCACGGATCGAGAGAATAAAGTACGCTTTCAAAGGTCGGTCTATGGATGGGTAACCATTAATTATGTCATCCGAGGCACGGATGGTATCCGTGCCTCGGATGACACGTTAAGCTGTTGGTCGCGTTTGACAGTCGTTACGAGTAGTCGAACTTCGAAATTCTGACAATCGGTCTAACACTAGGCATCGTGTCATACAAATAGGCAGTCGAACCATGTAAAACACTGGTATGGCCCTGCTTCCGATTAAACTGGAAGCCAACCTCAATGTGGTTCGGATAAGGCAAGCAAGACAGACAATTTGTTTTTAAAATAAACGTCCCTGAAAACGATTGCGTCAAAGTTCTGCTAACTAAAAAGTATTCGTAACATTTGTGTCATTACATTCAGTGTCTGTAATTGTTAATAATTAACGGTAACGAACCAGTTAGCGCCATAACAACAGGTGCATAGTCGTAGAACATGTTCGGTATGTCGCGGTCGTTGACGAGGCGCTCTAGTTATGCAACATGTAATCTTTACGATTCAACAGTCAATGCGTGCTCACGCTGCGTGCTCATAACGGCTCATTGTAATCGCGGAAATCATAAGACATAAGCTAACTTATATGCTTTTACACTAAGATCTCACGACACTTAAATTTACACCAAAATAAGTATCGTGATATTTACCTACGTCGTGTTAGGTGTAGGTTGCGAAAGAATTGTCCGTTCTCCCGACACCCGGCGTAGGTGTGTGACGGAATACCAGGGTAGTTTTTAATCAGTAAGACTCGGATTGACCGGTTCTCCTTCCTAAAGGTGGAGGACATCCATAAAGATTCTCCACCCGTGATAAAAAAAAGGTATAGGTACCGAACTGATCATCATTGAAACACATTTTTTACAGGTGATAATTAAAATTTAACTACTTACCTACATAATTGGTTTTACTAAAAAATGTTTTTCAATAACTGAACTTCTTGCTTTAAGTGTTTCGAAGTCACGAAGTCACGATATTGTTTTTATTTAAGATGGACTTCGTTTAAAAGGAGAAGTGACGCCTCCGAAAACTTTCATAATCTCGAACAATAGCCGCTACACTTACTATGATAATCAGTTAAAGACTAACTAGACTGTTCCCCTTACGAGAGAAAGCGTACTTACATTCCTGATGCAGGGGCTCTTCTTAGAATACTTTCGGTGTTGCAAATGTCACAATGGATAACGGGTTACGATACTTTTCATTTCGCGTTTCTCGGCGGTCAGGCTGACTTATCGAAACTGAATTATGGCGTTGCAATATTGATCTCTATCAACGCTACCGGCGTTACGGCGAAGTTGCAAAGTGGTTTGTTTCTCCTAACTATAATATACTCGGCTGCCTACCTGTTTGCAATAATAAAAGGTAGTCTATTTTTATGCTTCCCTAAGTATCAGCAGTTATGCTAAGCGGCGTGGCCCTAAAATATATGGGTCGTCTAATTTATTTTTATGCTTCCCTAAGTATCAGCAGTTATGCTAAGCGGCGTGGCCCTAAAATATATGGGTCGTCTAATTGTCTTATCGTTACTACGTTAACGAAGTTCAGTTATGAGTTTAGGTCGACAAAAGCAAGACGTGTTATTGAGCATCCAATTATCATATTTTATACGCGATTGCATGAGGACGCCGCAATATAACTCATTGTTCACGCTGGTCACAAACATTGACATGATGCTTATGCTCGTCCTTGAACTCAATTGCTTGTATTTATGAAGCCAACGGGATTTGTGTCAATGCAAATCATATAGATATTTTAAATTTCATACTTGACTTTTCCGTGCCTCGGAAGGCACGATAAGCCGTTGGCTATCAGTAGTAGATGCTTGACAGTCGTTACGGGTAGTTAGAAAATCGAAAGTCTGACAAACAATTTAACCAAGAGGTATTGTATTACCCAGTAACTGGGTTGTGGAGCTCAGATAGACAGTCGCATCATGTAAAACACTGGTATTTGGCTGCGTCCGGTTAAATTGGAAGCCGACCCCAACATAGTTGGGAAAAGGCTAAATGATTTGATAGAACGTGTCCAAAAAGAGAATCAACGGTTTCGTAAAATGAGTAGGTACCTACCAAAATATCCAATCAACGTTTATTATAATTATAGACTTTGTTTGGTATACAGACGTCGATATAACTAATCAGTCGTTAAAAAAACATAGTAGGTTGATTGAACTTTGGTTTGAAATAGATTTTCCGGAGTCTATTTAAAACGATTATATAATTAATTAATGACGACGTTATTCTTCCCTGTATGTGTTAAGTAATTACTGCATTCTTTATATTGTTATCTATTAGGTATTAGTACATAAGTGGTCTATATCGTGAGTAGGATGTTACTATAGAAAAAGTGGCCATGAAATAGGTTACTTAGCCGGATTCTCCTATCATTTAAGTACGTTAAGATGACATCATTTGCTGACGTCTATGATTTGCTGTTATATCATTCCATATAAAAATACATGTAGGTATCAACTCTGCCAGATTTTTTCAAGTAAGGCAAATAGGACGCAAGATCCAATGGATTAATCATTGCACAGTTTAATGCCAAAGTTTTTTACCTTGACAGATTGGACTCTATGAAAAAAATAGTAGCCACAAAATCGCTTCCTGTCTATGATGTTAACTGTATGACAAATATAACATCGTCCACTGTTACTTGTGTCAATTGAGTGTAAGGTCAGTATTGGTAAATATCAATCGTAATCTGGTAACTAGCAACATTTTTATAAACACCAACACACGTGTTTATAAGAGTTTGGTTCAAATCGTAGCTTCGTAAGTTAACATTCTACCCTTTGCATAAAGTCGGACAGATAATGGCGAGAATGAATAACCTTCTTACCTCTATGCGACTATCAGTGTCCAAAATCCCCAAATAAAAAAAATAAAAAAGTGGAAAATACCAAATCACAGCTATTAAGAATGAGGTCTCGTAACGTTACTTATAAATTACAAAAATATCCAACATTTCGTCCGTCTCTTAGATGCAACCGGTTGATGTTCCTATACCATATTTGATTGTATTTTACATATATTTCAGAAAACGTTTTAAGCGCCATCAATACTGCTTTCTTTCTTTTGATTAATTTATGCATTGGCTTTGATTGTTTTGCAGGTCCATTAAATTAAAATAGACTTGTAACTCGTTTCGGAAATCAAGCCAAGTAAATCGAACGACCTTAATTATTTGTTGTGTGAAGAACATTCAGCGGCGCGAAAAATTTTGTTTACCAACTATTTCGTAATCCGAAACTTGTTCGGTACGATGTCGTCATTAGACTTTACAAACCACTGTGCGGAGATAAAAATATAAACATAATTTTGCTAAATATCCACAATACTCGTATTCAGGCACATACTTCTTAGTAAAAAGAGCATGATTTTTACAAGTGTGCTTGGCACTTATGATATTAACTGTAGTTCTATAGAAGTGTTTGTTTAAACCGTGTATTTTGACTTCATGAATACCTGTTATCAATTACATCATACAAGACTTTGTTGTTAGATCCGCTTGTAAGTGGGAAATCCTAAGTATACCCATTCCATTTGTGACTAGGATCTTATTTGAATAAAATGTCGTTGACTTTCGCACGATTCACAACTGCTTTATGAATATTACACATCTCGATGCAAAAAACATCTAATCCTTTTATCACGCGAAGGATAAAGGCTAATGTGACTTGTTGCTAACCTGACCTACTCTTATAAAAAACTTATGACATGTGGCCCAATGACGTTTTGAGCAATACGTTGCTTGTGACGTAATAGAGATATCTTACCTCCCATTGGGGGCGTGGTGCTCAGTTAAACATTAACAACTTACAAGAGGTCATTAAGAGTTCTGACAGTAAGTTAGCCAACTAGATACACACTAACTCTGACTTGAGTCGTGTATAAAATTTGATTTTATTGAAAATGACCGGTAAGTATCTAAAATTTGTCATTTTAGATACCTTATTTTTTATTCTTAGGATCTGTGATTGATTTTTGTTCACAATCGTTATATAATAATAATAATAAGCTTTATTAGTTCTCACAGTTTCAAACCTTAAGATTAAATAGTTACAATATTAACAGTGATCGTAGCTTTAGAGTCACAATACGGATCGCAACTGGCATCTTAGCTAGATTACAAAGTAACCTGTGTTAAAGATACCAGTCCTATTCCGTTAAAAATCTTTAGTACAATAATAATTTCACGAATTTCAAATTGTTTTGTTATATTCATCTCCACTATCCACGGATTTACTTTCTACAAATCCTTTTTCAAAATTTCACTTTGTTTTTTTTAGTCCTTTACTTCTTAGATTCAGTGCCGGACATTCAGACTTCAGTAAGTTGTGTGAATTAAATGGATTCTTGCTATAAATGTGTTAGAATCCTAATTGCCATTCGCGATCTGAGCTTGTCAAATATACCGAACGTTCTTTTAAGACTAGACACTTTAGTTTACCCTATAGTCAATAAAATTGAATTTTGAGTACACCTACTGTGATCAATTGGTAATTCGATGCCAACGTGAAAACAATCGGAATATAATACAAAACAACAAGAGATGTTCGTAGAGGCAATGAATATTAGAAATATTATAATGTTATCGGGTCATTATTCATTAGCTGTTGTGCAAACAGCTGACCATGAACTACTATAAAACAGTGTGGCCAAGATTTCATTAACTCGCTGTGACACTGCTTATAAAATTAGCATAACGGAAATTTCCGCCACTAGGTATATATTCGTAAATATTTATTTTTATTTAAATAGTCGCCAATATTTTTAAAATCTCTCCTTGTAGTTCCGATTTCCGGTTAAATCTAAATTAAGACGTAGCAAAAATCGTCAAGAAAACAGTCTGGGCTATTGTAACTTGTACGTAAGATTTATGTAAACTTAGAATGTGTAAGCATCGCGAAAAAAAATACTTAGATAGCCGTCATATTAAAGTTAGCTCGTAACTTTAATAAGCAACGGTTCAAGCGCCACCTGTCACTTTCGCTATGCACTACCAGCCTAATGCAAAAGCACGCACAATCATTAAAGCATTCGCAGATCAACTTTATAAGGCTACAATCTGATTTGCTTAATAATGGTTCGAGTTATGCTAAACAATGAACTTCTCCAAATCCTTCAATCTGTTGAGAGATATTTAAAATGAATGCACCGCAACTGTTCGGACCGGCTGGATGTACGCTAAGTCCGGGTGTTGTGAAATGCGAAGGCCGCGCGTCGAGGGCAATTTTAGTTGTCAGTCCCTGTGCCATTTACCTCGGACTAATGGAACTAGGCCTGGCTCACGTAGCCATCGAGAATCGATTTGGTTTTTACAGACAATCATATTGAAAAGCCTAAGAGATTACAAGATTGCAATACTAATTGACTGGGGATTTTTATCTTTTTTAATATAGGTAATATAGGTACGAGTGCAAAATATTCTATGCAATCTGTAGCATAAATGCCCAGTCGCTTTTCACGACATTTCAGTTCTCAGTTAGTCTAACACGCGGAAGGGATGTATGAAGACTATTCTTCCGGGTTTTTAACCTTCAGTTTCATAATAGGATATACTATGTAAGAATATATTGTTGTCAATTCAATTGAAGTGATTCACAGAAGTTATTATATAATAGTCATTTACATATAAGTATGTATTTGTCAAACAACTTTTAGTAGCTTGCTAAGGAGGAAATGCTATTGCATTTATATAGTTCAGAAGATACAGACTCAACTGTATACTTTTTTATGGATACGTCATTAGAATACGTCAATTCTATATATTTTTAAGTATTATAAGATGTTTTAGGTACCAAATTAGTAGCTGCATTGATGTAATACGACTTGCAAGTCAATTGATGTTAATGAGAATCCTATAAGGCTTTACATTCTTTCCACACACGGATCAAGATTGACCGCTTGAAAGAAAATCGCATACGTTTTCTGTTTAAAAACATTTTGTTTAATTGCAAAGACGGCGACCATCAAATAGTTGCGTTGCCAACGTAATTACGTACATACAAATGGTCAATCACATTCTAAAAACTATCTTGATAGATATAATCATAGGATGTGGAGACTGAAACGTACCTGTGTCTATTTTATAAAATTGCTTAGTTAAACAAACTTAGATACCACTAAAACAATTTACTGCCTGAGAGGCTGAATTTGGATAATTATTTGTAATTATAATTACGTTCATAGATATATACAGTTTCAATTCAACTTGATTTAGAGGTTATACGTTCTTTAATGACTGTTGAAAGAGATCAATGTAATTTTGTAATAAATATTATATGTTATGGACATAGCATTAAGTACCTGTGGGATGAATGGTGTAGTCATTGTCACTAAAGGGGGTAAGTAAGCAACTGATCGCTTATTTCATTTAAAAGAATCATTAATCACAGAAGTCGAATTGGGTCTATGAATATACCTAGTGTTGAGGACAATTACAAATAAACCTTTAGAATACCTACAGTATTAAATTTACTACCTACCTAAAAAATAAATACTAAAATACATGTATTCTATATTCATTAAAAACCAGGAAATCCTAATCATAAAATGGCAATAGTTGTGTGTCACTGTTTAACAGGTTAGGCTAGGTTTAAGCTTAATGCGAATGCTGCATCTATCTAATAGTTTTTTCTCCAACCTTTTTACGATTAGTGGCGATTGGCTTCCTGGTTTCAATTGAATCTTCTCATAAGGTATAGACTGAATAAATCTGCGTGGTTACTTCATTTGCACCTATAGTATTGTTATTGAGCTTGTTGAAATTTTAACAGCTTACGATACCAACAACATACAATGACTAGTCAGTAAAGTTAAAAGCCTATCCCAAGAATAGAGCACGCGTAGGTATGTGTTGTAGTTTAGTGTAACCGCAGGTTCAAAATAGGTATATGTGCTTACATCTAAACGCTTTATAGGTATAGCTTTTAGTGTTGTCATAAAAATAGTAAGTCAAGGGAGCATACTGGTACCAACTCTTTTTTACTGAAGAAAATTTTACTTCTCTTGTTGTGAATAATTCTCATACATTCTTTTTTTCAAAGTTGTGTTGCCAAATGGCAAAAACGAAACTCTTTTAATTTCTTCCTGTTCCTCTGTTAGGTACTTTGTTAAACAGTCTTTTTTTTTTACTATTAGCAGTTCATAGACGATTCTCTTTTTCTGAAAACATTTAGTGAATATATGTGTCAATCAATTGATGTTTTCAATCCCCATAGATGCATTGATAACAGCAGTTTGTAGTCATACATTTACATAATTTAGAGGTTAAATCAAGGAAAATCTGATTCATAATAAATGTAATTGGAAAAATAACAGCGTTGATGTTATTCCACATAGTAGCAACCTTAAGGTCTTTCCATGAATTTTGAATCGTTACTAGAAACTAGATCTGATCATCATATTTATTACCTGGATGGTACTTCTTCTTTTTTTTGTGTAGTTAGTTACTAATTGAATATCCTGGTTCCAGTGTTCGTATGCCGCCAATGGCCCTCTGTCTTGGCTTCACATTTCATCGAGAATTTTTTCTCAAGCGTCCTGCACTGTTTTTGTCTTTAAGCAAGTGATTGTTATACAATACGAACATGAATCCGAAAAGTATGAGATGCGTGTCTTGGGTTCCAACTCAGGACTTGAGACTGCACTGATCACACCACTAGCACAGTCTAAAAACCTACAGTCGTCCGACGACGCCGTCTAGACAGGGCAGTCGTGCGGGGTGTGAGGGGCGAGACGCGGGAAAGCCGCTCCCGAACCGCGAACAAAACTATGTTCGTAGTTCGGATTATTCAGGGCTAACGCGTGTAGAAGTTGTCGGCATTTTTTCCAAAGATCAAAGGCGTCGCCCTACTGTTTTATAATTTTTATAGGTACTGTGCCACTAGGCTGTCTCTGCTGCTGGTTAGGTACTGTGAGGACGCTTAATATTACAGATTGCGAAGTTCATATCTTCTCATGATGTAGCCTGTGTGTGATGTTCCAGCCAGATTAACTACAATTTAAATTTAAGATTGGCACATATAACGAGTCAACCTATTAGAACCTAGAAATGTAAAAATGTTTTTGAAACGATTAACTGTTATTTGTCATAGGAGTGTTGCGCGCACCTAATGTGATTCCAAATATTTGTTCCAAAGTTTACGACAATCCACTTTTTTATCAAATCGATGAGCTGCTGAATCGGTTCCTGGTGACCTTGTGCATAACAGCATTGCTAAGTGTTGCTCCACCCATATTAGTAAGGAAAAACTCATATATTCACGCTATAAGTTTCACTGATAAGCAAAAAGCAGTATCAAACTTTGCATCATCAAGTTTTATGTTTACTAGGATATCAACATACATGTTTTTTTAATACCTGCGTGGGTGTTTAAAGTCAATTTTAATGTTGTACTTCCACGTACTGGCTAATGTGTGATCTCTACAACGCTTACATTCAATTTCTTAAATGAAAATTTTCGCAAAACGAATGGGTCAAGCTGTTGACAGGATGAATGAATTATGAACAACCAGTCGCTTGACTTCACCCGTGTTGCTTGTTTCAGAAACCGCGTGTTAGTCTGACCATTCAGCCTTGTAAGTGGTCCTTGTAATAAATTAATTATTTAAGAAAACAGAGCACTCATGAAAATTCATAGTAAGTATACCTTTATCTTAATAAAGGTAACAAACAATGCTTATTCTAGTGAGAATCTGTGCCTATTAATAATATTTATGCTGACCACAATACCTAATCTATTTTCCGATGACGCCCTGTAGGCATATTTAAAGCTCTTGCGCTCATAACCGCAATTGATAAAATTAGACATCGTACGATAGATAAAGCTATTCTCGGAAATAATCTTTACATATAATGATCATTTCCAAGAACACATGTTAAATGCCTTACATCCTACATGCAAATATGTAATTAAGCTTATTATAATCATTAATCAGAAAAATCACTGCGTAAAGTTCGCTTGTTTGCTAATAATTGATTACAAAACAGGTTTATACTAACTGAACTACTTTGATACCAACATTATTTTAATTAATTGTTTATGAATGCGGATCTCTAAGTTGCCAAAAACATATGTTTTTATATGGGATTCTTTAACGTTAGTGGGTTATTCATATTCTTTTAGGAATCTTACATCTTTTTTTAAAGTAATGAATGCCTTTTTACTGCATAACTTTTAACTTGTTACCTAATTTAATACTTATACAGAAATTGACAAGGTAACTAATTGCTTGGAACAGTCAATCAGCTGATAAAGTTTTAGACGTCACAAAATAGCTTGTCAAGAGCTGCTTAGTTTTAGCTGCTATTCTGACAGAAACCCACCGGCTTTATGGGATAATTGTCAAGACAAGTCATTGTTTGAATAAAAAAAAACTTGCATGCATCACTTACCGTGCTTTTGGTATCCATTGTTTACTAGTGCCACCTCCACTGTATTATTGTTGTTCTCTAAGAGTTGTTCACTAATGTTACGTCACTGAACACTGCATTCACTCGGTCCACATGTCTGTCAAAATTGCGTTAGTTTGTAGTTTCGAGTTAAACCTCTCTCGCCCTCTCCGTGTGGCCGGCGTCGTGCAACGCGCCTGCTCCAAGCGGCAAAGCGACTAGAGTCGTACTGAGAGTGTTGCAACAATCACCAAGGTTTATATATGAGGTTGCACGCTGCCAACTTGTATACAGATTTTTTTCTTATAGTATTTTGAAAAATACTACCTTTTTGTAATAATTTGGCAATAGAATTAGGTATCTGACTACTTTCTAGTACCTTTGTCTAAAAATCATCGATGGAATCATCAAAAATTTATTGCTAATTTTGTTATTAAATTCATAATTTAGCCAATATGTTTACGGTTGGCATTAATGCATATTGTAAGTATAAAAGTAATAATAGATATTTTAAGTTGATTGTAAATAATTATATTAAACGTTAATTTGTATACTTTGTAAAGATTGAATAGTAATAAAACAACCAATTTCGCTAATGAGTACAGATAATTAGGTAAGCTAATGGGCTTACTGGATCAAACTATTCACCTGGGCGCCTAATAAACATTTTTTTTAATACAAATTAATTTATTTTAAAGAATAAAACAAAAGCATTACCAAAAATATTAAGTAATTACATACTTAATTACTTTTCTAAAATTAATCTTCTTTATAAAAACTTAAAATATTTTTTTTATCAAATAGCAAACCACAAGTTTCAAATTAACTTTCAAAAGTAATTGAAAGAAAAACAAAATAGTATCTAACATTAACCCGAACTTCTGCCTACGAGGTACTTAAATGTACTAATGGTGTCAATGCCTTACCAGTAGAGGTTTTCCCATAGACATTTTTTAATTATTTTTTTCTTCCAATATTAATTTGAAAACTTCAAATTAACGAAATAAAAAAAAATAAACAACAAAACACAACACCAGTGGTCAGGACCAGGACAATTTTCGTGTGACCATGTACGACAACTGCCGACAGCCTCTAGCCCACAGGAAAATAGTAAAGAAGCAATACGGTGGCTATGTCACGTGTGCATCGGTTTGTGGCAAGTCAAGTCCGTATGACGTATCCTTAGCCGATGCCAGGAGTTGCGTAATCGTTCGTATCGCGAGGACGAACTCTCCGCTCATGGAATTCCATTACAGGACCCCGATGACTCGAACTACATCCATTTTGATCGCCAAAAAACCAATCACGATCACGACATCAACCGGACATTGCGCTTGGAAACGAAATTCTTACAAGATTTTTTATTGAAAAACTGATTACACCGCTAATGGTGATAGATCTCCCAATTTCATTTGTGTAAATTTTTAGACAGACTGACCTTCGATTAACTTTAAAGAAGTCAATTATGGTATCAATTCAAAGCCATTAAGTTTTGTGAGGTTTTTTCTTGTATTAGTTTTTTTCCAGATATTTGTTCCGTGTAGTTAAGATTTATGCTACTACTTTTAGTACATACGTAGAAATACATTTATACAAATAAAAATCAAACGAAGTTCGTTGGTAAGCGCATCACTTGAGAACGGCAGGATCCAGTTGCCTATTTTTTTAGTTCCGCCTTAGAATCAATTTATTAGTTGTACAAGTTTTTATTCGTTTTTACATCCTAGTATCAGTCCTACTGAATATACACACAAAATTTCATAAGAATCGGTCATTCGGTTTCGGATGAGTTTTGTAATAAACACTGTGACACGAGAATTTTATAAATATGATAAAAATACTTTTAATCAGATCACAAAAAATAGATCCATTACAATAATATTACTTTTTATTTATTTAGCGAGTCTCTAATGTTCCTATACATATAAAAAAATATATATGAGATAAAATTCGGATGACAACATTTATACATAACCTAACATACCATACCTATACTATAGCTAACCTAACTACCTAACCTAACTAGCTGGAAGCTGGAATGAAAAGATTTTGAAAGATACTAAATACATAATTTTAAACTGAACTACTGCACTGCGTGTCTCTTATTTTACATACAATTTACTAAGTGTTCTCGGTCTACTTTAAAGTCCAGATAGTATACATATATGTATAATACCTATTAGCAATGAATTATTGAAGTTCGTCTCTATCGTCAATAAATCAATTTACGTAATCGTAAATTGATTTCAGTAATATAAAACTTTTGTATGAAGCTTGAAATCTCTTTCTAAGTTTTCAAAGTAAATTTCAAAACATACGCATAAATTGGCAACCAAAAATATATTGATCCGTGGTCATGGTCTATTTAACTTTACGTGTTTTTCAATTCAAATACGTGATTATCCCAATATTGTCAATTTTTCTTTTCGATTCAAAATCCCTATTTATTTACGTTCTTTAATTTAAGAGGAGTATACCGTACCGACTACGATTCATCAAATGTTTGACAGATTGTGTCTTCTTGTTTCTCCGTTTAAACCTTTCTTAGACTTCCACAAATATTTCAAGACCTTAATGAGCCAAATCGGTCCAGCCATTTTCTAAGGTTAGTGAGACTGAAAAACGTCATTACATGTTGTACGAATCGTTATTTTAGACAAGTCAATGTCTCTTGGGTCAGAAAGGTTTTTTTTTATAATTAAAGTTTTCATCGATTTTAGTGACGTTTCTTGGATTCAGATGGGTAAGATAATTAGTGAATTTAAAACTAAACAAAAACCGACGAAATGAATGATTCACGCAGTAAGGGAAATACGTATAGGGAAAAAAACAATTTCAATGTGACATTTTCATTCTTCGCAACCGCTAAACTGTGTCACAGAGTATATTATGTATATATAAGTACATATTTATATTGCTGCTACAACTACTAAGTACATACCTACTTACCTAATCAGAATAATAAATAAATAAGTTTTTCGATTTTACACTTCTTATGTAATTGGACAAGCATTCTTCATAATGACTCAAACCTCTCATAACCCTCGAAATAGCCTCGATCGATTTTCTGAAGTAAGCAGTTGTGACTCTACGACAAACAGACAAATTTGCACCAAAAGCCACAGTCCTGAGCAGATTTAGACATCGTATTTGTTATGGTATAAGACGTTGCGTATAAGTTTCAAGATGACGATATTGATGACGTTGGAGGAAACTGATGCACTTACGCATATGCGTATCGACAAATAACTTGACTGGCCGGTCTAGATTCTCCATCACTAGGAAGAAAATAAAAATGCCTTAACGAGCCTACACGTTACGGCAGCTTATTCCGGTCTTTATGCATAATGCAAGATCTGCTGTTCAAGATGAAACAATACATCAAGACAAAAGATAAAGAAGGAAAAGATGGTTTCGTCAATGCATTCATAAACCTCCAGACTCTAAAGCAAACTCTAATGGATGGATTTCTTTGCGTGGTCTTGTGGGCTGCAGTCGTCTTTTATCATAGCTATTGTACAGCGCAACACTAGTCGTTTGGTGTATGTGTGTGTGTGTGTGTGGGTGACCTTTAATTACCGTGGTCCTTTTTAGTATATTTTAAATGCATAGTTATTTTATTTGAACAAATAAAAATTGGCGTAGCAGCTACGGACTACGCAGCGTAGCCAGGCAACAAAAGTACAATGCGGTCATTGTTGATCTTATAATTTACCATTCTTAGAATTATTATATTAATTCGTTAAGCAAAAACTTGTGGTCTTTTTTGGGAATATTGAACGCACGGAGGAGTGTGAAATTTGGCATAGTTAGTTTATATGGATAAACCTAAAACAGTCTTTGACCACTGCGGTTGTTGTATTTTATCTAATCTTATAAATAAAATTCTCTTGTCATGTTAGTTAACATACTCCTCTGAAACGACTTCACTGATTTTTATATTTTTTTTTTTGTTGAAATTCAGTAGGCCTAAGAATAGGACGTAAACTAATAAAAACTGAACAAAAATAATAAACTGTTTCTAAGGCGTAACTAGGCTAGTAATAATTTAATAATTATAGTCAACATTTTTATTTTCGGTATATTTATTCTTAGAATGAATTTAAAACTTCGTAGCAGCTTCGTGCTTCGCGGCGTAGTCAGGCAAGCAAAGTGCAACGCGGTCATTATTGATTTTATAGATATTTTACAATAATTGGAATATAATTATTTTCAATGACAATAATTATATTCCAATAATTGTAAACTGATGAGAATTTCTCGTAGAGTAGAGTATAGTTGTTATCGGTGCAGTTAGCAAGAAAAGTTATACTACTACAACATAACTTTATTTAATAAAAACATGTTTAAACACATTTATAATCTTGTTTATTAAAATTAAATAAAAAAATACGGAAATAATTGTTATCCTACGCGAAAAGTTGTGAGTATGGATAGATGAGATGGATGGATTGTTACTCTTTTACGTAAAACTACTGAATGGATTTTAATAACTCTATAAGTTAGCTGACACCCTGGATTAACACATAGGCTACTTTTTACCCATGTATTCCCACGGGAACTCGACCTACGCGGGTAAAACCACGTGACGTCTGCTAGTATTATAATGCAAATGCAGGTAATGGTGCTTGGTTCTATTTATTTAGTAGTACACCTAATCCTTTCTTCGAGGTGAAACTCTCAAGTAGTTGGCTCCGTGCCTTAGTTTAATTAGGTTTCCAAATCTAAAGAGAGCAAATATGCTTTACTAATATGCACATACAACAACCGAGAATAAAGTGGTTATTTATTCTATGTTGGTAGTACTCACACGTACAGAACTTGTGTGTAGTAGTGATTTTGTAATTACGTTAGGTGTGAAGTTTACGCTTCTATGTAATGACCTCCCATGACCATGACGTATTTGCAATAAATCTGCTCGGGGAATCAAGAGTTCAATGATATTATTTGCTATACGATATTACTACAGAAATCAGTGCCTCCGAGCGTTTCATTGTCATAGTTTGTGGAATGATCGTTATCACTCAACGAAACCACGTATTAATATTCCAAGTCATTAGTGTTACTCAAGTACTGAGTATCATAAATGTAATGCTATTAATGCTGGAGGGTTTGATTGACTGTTGAAGTATATCATAAGTTTTGACCATGTACCGTTGCTTGCTTTCCCCTAATGTGCTGCTTGGTCACAGTATTGGGTCAGTGCCTCGTTGACAATCAAATTAATCATTTCTTTTAGATTCTATAACAAACGGAACTATTGTTTCTTGTAGTGGTTGTCACTTCCATTATTAATCTTATAACCTTAAGTGCTTAACCAAGTTAATCACAAATGAAGTATTTGATGTCATCAATAAATTTTCTAAGATATAGGTAACTGTAGTCCATGCAGAATGCTTGTTTTTTATTTATTTAATTTGCATGAAATAGCTGGTTCTATCATTTTGACCAATTTTCTAAAACATCCTGTTCTGATTGTTAAAACTTCAGCCATAATATGATATTATACGCTAAAACACCTACATAATTACCGACAATTTAAGATTTGTTTTGGTTCAACTATTGCGTAAGCCTATAAATATTCCAAATATGTATTACCTATATCGATTGACTCAACGGACCGAAATGAAGACATATTTTATACTAGCTTCTGCCCGCGACTTCGTACGCGGATCCTGTTGCTTATGCCAGCGACAACGGGGTCGTCAAAATCGAAGATCTGAAACATCTGATGTCGAATTCTATAAGCCCGGGGACGGGAAATCAATGGGATGCGCGAGACGATTCAAGATGTTCCAGATTTTTTATTTTTGTTGGTCAACAGGAAATGCCATCAGACTTAACAACTTTTGCTAAGACGCCATTTCTATTATGTATATGTTATATTGTCTCTGGGCTTTGGAGTTCCCCTACAGGTGCTCCAGATCTTCAAATTTAGTCTCACAGCAGAAAACACTCTTCACGTGGAATAGTTTTAGCAATGGCACCATTTTTATATCTCTTTCACTTTAGGTGTTCCATTTTCCAAAATAAATTATAGCCTATAATATGTTGCGTGACGTTCACGATCAGCGGTCAGTCGCGCATCTCCTTCCCCCACTTATCTCTAGAGTCGATGCGTATATACACTGAAAACTCAAGCGTCATGCTTTTTCCGTGAACGTCTCCAACTCGCGAGACAGTGCATGATGTTCACGATCAGCAATCAGTCGCGCACGTATTCTTCACTGGTCTCTAGAGACCTGGATGTAGATGCGTAAATACGCTGAGAATGCAGGCGTGCTTCGTGATCCCAAGAAGTTTCCACGGAGCAAGTTGCAGCCTCATGTTCTCGAACAGCATCAAGTCTCTCCTAACGCTCTTCGGTAGATTGTTGGGATCTTATGGTCTTTAATCATTTAGCACCTTTGGAACATTGGGAAAAATTTGACCTCTTTCCAGGCATGGTTATAGTTTTATTGTGATGATACCTGATCAATTAAAATCTAAGTGGCTGCTCCCCTGCGTTACCGGGTAAGCTACCGTGTAACGAAGATAAATGGAAAAGGAAATTAAACACTCAAATAACATAAGCCCGAAGGCATACGATAAAAAAAATGGGAGTTTTAGCCAGTAGAGTCTAATTTTCAACGATATACCATCGTCATCGAAAATCAGTCCTGAACTGTTCCCGCCTTCACCGCGTAGTACCTCCTACTTATGTTATTTTATAATTATGCAATGAAATTAGTGATAGTTTTAATTTCTATATCAAATGTTTCTGATCTTCGATTTTTATACGTCAACAGCGAGTGCTCATAAGGCTGAACAACTCTTGCTAAGACGTCATTCCAATATATGTTATAGTGTAGCTGGGCTCTTGAAGTTCCACATCAGGTGTTCCGGATCTTCAAATTTATTCTCTCAGCAGAAAATGCTCATAACGTAGAACAATTTTTGCTATGGTACCATTTTTGTATCTCCTATAGTTTAGATGGTCTGTTGCGGTTCTGCATCAGGTGTTCCGGATCTTCAAATTTATTCTCTCAGCAGAAAATGCTCATCACGTGGAACAATTTTTGCTATGGGACCATTTTTGTATCTCCTATAGTTTAGCTGGTCTGTTGCGGTTCTGCATCAGGTGTTCCGGATCTTCAAATTTATTCTCTCAGCAGAAAATGCTCATAACGTAGAACAATTTTTGCTATGGTACCATTTTTGTATCTCCTATAGTTTAGCTGGTCTGTTGCGGTTCCTCATCAGGTGTTCCGGATCTTCAAATTTATTCTCTCAGCAGAAAATGCTCATCACGTGGAACAATTTTTGCTATGGGACCATTTTTGTATCGCCTATAGTTTAGCTGGTCTGTTGCGGTTCTGCATCAGGTGTTCCGGATCTTCAAATTTATTCTCTCAGCAGAAAATGCTCATGACGTGGAACAATTTTTGCTATGGGACCATTTTTGTATCGCCTATAGTTTAGCTGGTCTGTTGCGGTTCTGCATCAGGTGTTCCGGATCTTCAAATTTATTCTCTCAGCAGAAAATGCTCATCACGTGGAACAATTTTTGCTATGGGACCATTTTTGTATCGCCTATAGTTTAGCTGGTCAGTTGCGGTTCTGCATCAGGTGTTCCAGTTTCCAAGATAAATTATAGCCTATGTGTTGACCAGACTTAATATCTATACAACAAAAAAAAAATCATTCAAATCCGTCCAGTAGTTCCGAAGATTAGCGTGTGCAAACAAACAGACAAACAGACAAACAGACAAACAGACAAACAGACAGACTTTTTTTTTTGGATTCGTGCTCTATTACTGTTTCTAAACCCCCCTCAATTATTATTTTTTAAATATATTCAATGTACAGACACAGTTTTTTTACAGTCTTATTATATGTATAGATTATGTCTGGGATGACCGTCGTTTAAATATCAAGTAGTATATTAAGGCGCGTTGATATCTAATCTACTGAGAATTTCGTGCGGCGACAACGAGGCGCCTAATTACGGTTCTGGTTGAATACTATTATCATGTGTTTGGTGCAGAGTCTCCGACGACTTCGGCTTCCATTAGAACGGGGCCGTAATCGGCGCGTAATCGTGTGAAGGTATTATAACACTACGCTATTGAGCGCAGTTACCACAAGGTTCTTATAAGAAGTTATTCGTTAAAGCAACAAAGGATTGAAGGCTTGCTTAATTTCTCAGTCGCACGCACGACTCCAGCTTAATTGGAATGCAATTATATCATTAAGTTAGCTGTACCATTGCCCAATTATCAGACGCTATGAATTCTGATCACGCCCACTTCTTGACACATCAAAGGATATAGAAGTACTTACCTACAGTTTTGACCAACAAACAAACATTGACCAATTTGTTCTCAGTTATCTTATGTCAATATTTCGACGTTAAACATAATTTGAATTTACTTTAATAACAATAGCACTAAACATTCCAAACGGTTAATAAGACATGTTTTATTTGATTCTGTCACTTGTAAATATAAAGCTCGTAGTAAATCAAAATATTTAATATTATGCGATTGATATACTTAGTAAGATTACTAAATCAATTTGAGGATGCTGCAGATTCAGCAAAG
Source organism: Euplexia lucipara (assembly GCA_921972225.1). Classification (NCBI taxonomy): domain Eukaryota; kingdom Metazoa; phylum Arthropoda; class Insecta; order Lepidoptera; family Noctuidae; genus Euplexia; species Euplexia lucipara. The sequence goes on from OV179144.1 coordinate 13,100,960, forward strand.
GCAAACAAATTGTGTAAATGTTTTTTTTTACGGAATAACATACAAAATGTTGAATAATTTAGTAGCTCACAGAATTTCTAGATATGGTTAACATTGAACTGGGTCGTATCAACAACGCTTAATCATTTTATTATGCATCGTCTTAACATATCTGAATAATGATCATGGTCACGGGCCACCTAAAATTATGTTGTTTATTTTAGATATTAATAGACCGAATCACTAATTACTTACATATTTTGTGTCAACGCAGATTTCATTATACAAATCGTCAAGGTCAAGGTTAATAATCGTACTTTGTTTTGAAAAAAAAAATGCTTCCAAAAGTGGTTTCACTCAGGGCAATGTTACAATTTAATTGCTGGGTTAAAATGTATTTGCAGTCGCCAAATAATTAAACTGCCTTTATCGGACGTCTAGCAATTATAGGTACACACAGACAAACCTGTCCAGCGCCAGACCAGCGCTCAAGTAGGAAAATGTAAAATTGCCATCCTCATTAAAACTTGTTTCGCAGAATCTGGTCATCATTTCGGCATCTTATTAACAACTGAAGATCGTTATGGGGTCACGTTAATGATTCACAAAGTACGTAGGTATATTGTCCGGTCCGGTCCGGTTGTGCGCAGACGATGGTACCTATATTCATGCACATCGTCCTTGCCAGGAATGCGAGGTCATCACGCCTTCGTTCAAAGAACGCGTTCTGTCTTGGCGGTCCTCTTGTGAAACATAATTATTGTTGTTTTTAGACTTATTCATTCCGTATTCTATGCATGTCATTATGATGTCAGTTCGCGGCCAGCACCTTGTTACTTAGCCAGTTGTCCTGTTCAGACTAGCAGCCTAGCTTGATAATTGTACTTAAACGGTTTACTACGTGACTCGTACCGCTATTATTTAAAGTATCCGTAGGGTTTAGACTTTCATTGCATAAAGTTCTATAAATATTCAATGAAAAAATAAGAATGCTTTTAGTATTTTATAGTCAATTCTACAGTTTAACCAATTTGATTGTGAGAGGCTGTATGGCAAGTCTTGTAACCGTCTGCGCTTTTGAAACACTAAAAATGAATACAAGCATTGTCAGAAAAGAACTTGAATAACATAAGTTCGGAATTTTATGATAATGTTACAAACAAATTCATCAAATCTTGGATTCTCCCTTAATCAATTTTGTTTACTAGGCTACTATTTAACAGGATCTTTACTGAAAATTTTCCACGGATGCTCTTCGATATCACATTATGTATATTAATATTATCTGTAGAAAACCTGTCAAATCGCCATTTCTATTCCTTAGATTCAATTGAAAAATCAGTGGTCGAAATTCAATCGTATTGACTTTCTCCACTCTTTATTATAATAGTAATAATAAAGCTACGTAATAATCCCGTTCAAAGTATTGTTCCAATTAACCCCACAAGTGTTTCAATTGATTCCGTTTTACGGTATAAATTCACACACGGTTTCTGAAAGCAAATCAAGTCAAGTGATTTGATTGGTTGTAATTTCAGTCAACCAATTAAAACAGTTGACATAAAATTTTAACAGGTCTTCTGAAAATGTCCTTTCTATATATAATAGATAGTAATGACTCTAATCACGACGAATTTTTACTTTGTGTTTGGTACTGTTCTGTTGTCAGTTTGTGACCCCTCATTTTATAGTTTTATACAAACAGTGAAGGTTTTTACGCATTCAAAATAGCAGTTTCTTAATTTAGTATCAGACACAGGACATAACGTTAAGTTTTAAAACAAGGTGAAATAAACGCACAATCACGTGAAAGTATGTTAATTGGGTTAAACGGTCGTAATTTAATTATTTTCTTGATAAGCATTAATACGGTTATTTTTTGGGTTCTACGTCACACACATAATATTCGTAATTATGACGCAACGCAATGAAATTGTCGAGTTTCTTACATTTTCCAAGTGTTGAAATGTTAAGGTGCCATTTTGACCCTTTACCTTTACTTTATATAGCGAATTAAACCTCCACACTGCTTTAATAATATTGTTTATATCCGTTTACGTGAATAATCAATTAAATGACAATTATGACGATGTGAGTTATGTACGTTTTACATTAATTGTAGGTAGGTTAGTTACCTTCAATATCCTGCACCTTTCAGTCGAGTTTTGTTGCAACAAATAACTTGTTTGGTGCTTAGTCAGTGCCCTGCTCTCGCTAACCCTAAACTGCTTCAGATTTCCGCGTAGGACTAGAAGCCCGTTGTCGTGGAACTTAGTGACGGAATCATAAACAAATAACTTAATTGTACCCACCAAGTTTCTTCGTAACAGATAACTTATAATATAATAATATAATAAAATGAAATCATGACATTAAAACTAAAAAAAAAAAAAAAAAAACAATACGGAAAAGAAATAGTAGGTAGTTACTAAAAATAAACGAATATAATTTAATAACTTTAACCTAGATTCAATTATTTAAATGAATACTCTTTATTGTACAAATGTACACCATACAAACTTACAAATAATAAATTTTAAAAATTTAATTAAATTATATTATTGCAATAAATTATAATTATAACGTATTAAATTTCTATAATGTAATAAAATAGGAATATATAGAAAAAAAAAAAAAAAAAAAAAAAAAAAAAAAAAAAAAAAAAAACTAAAACATTCAAACAAAGTAATATGTAAATAAAATAGGTAGGTACTTACTAATAATAATCTTATAAAATAAATACTAAGTGTTAATATATTTTAATTTTTATTAATACATCTTCAAATATTGAATCGTAACTCATAATTATATTCTAATCTAAAAAGCGCCCTTCCTCCTCTCTCCTAACAAACTATGCTGTGCCCGACAGGGTCCATAATTGATACTTACGAAATTGAACAACACCCTGTAACACATTATGGTATGCAATAAAGTATTGAGTATTGAGTATTGAACTTATGCCAAATAAAGATTATCGTAGCAACGACTCTAATTTTAAATCTAAACTATAGACATTCTGAATTAAAATATTTTATTATTGGTATCTAGTGGTCGCTCTGTGGTAGAAATTCGACCGTCCTACTTATAGTTTTCTGCACTCCTCCATATAAACTTAAACTAAGCCAAATCTTACATTCTTTCATGTGCGCAATGTTCTTAGGAGCCATAGTTGACGCTTTACGTATTAATAGATTTTCTAGTAGTCGCCCAGTAGTGCGATTCTGGTCAAATCACCGCGTGAAAATGTAGGTGTAGTGAGGGCGAAATGAGCTGCCATTCCATACTATGCTAGGCATTGACAATTCACTTCACTCAAGTTTTCACGGCTTGATTTTTACTGAATCGATTGGCAATACTCGAAATTTCTTTTCCCATTCAAAACCGTTTTCTCTTAGTGTCATATTATGACGCTAAGAGAAAACTAGACCCTTTTTCAAGTCGAAGTCGATACTATAATTATAATATTATTGTAATGACTGTATCGACTTGCGATGAATTAAGACTGCCTTATTATTATTAATTAAGAATAATAATTTGATGTCGAGAATTTTGTCATTCTTTTACCCAATCCGAAGTCCAGATTTATGCATTGCATGGCGGATGGATAGCATAGAAAACCAAGTTTTATTTGTTCGCAGCTCAGAGTACCTCTGCGTCAAGTCCTGAGGCCACGTGACTTAACGGTGGTCGTCAACAAGAAGCATCTCAAAGTCGGCATCAAAGGCCAGCCGCTTATCATCGACGGTGAACTGGATGCCGAAGTCAAGATTGAGGAGTCTACGTGGGTGTTACAAGATGGACGCAACTTACTTATCAACATAGAAAAGGTGGGTAGTTCTACCCGAGTGTACTTTTAGACATGAGTAATATGAGTTTATCTTATACAATCGTCTGGCTCTTGGCAATGGTAATTTTAAGTAAATATTATGTTAGTTTTACCGTTCTTAAGAATTTGCTAATTTTAAATCTATATAGGTGTATATGGCAATGTCGGTTCTTGTTATGACGCTAGAAGATTTGCTAATGGTTGGTTACAAGTAAAGATTCTTATATTGGCTCATGATTAGAATCGTTGTATGTCGTTGAGAGTAATGACAGTGGGAAGCATATAAGTACCTGATGATGAGCTTGATTAATGTTAACAAGATTGTTGGGTATCAGAAGAGAAAAGGAAGGTGGCTGTGGCTTTATCAGTACCCATCCGTAGCTCATCTCAATTTCATACGTGTGTAAATAAGTGAGCCACACTTCGTAAATGCTAATGCGTGAGTTTTTTTTTCTAAAATGTCATAAACAAACCTTGTAACACTTCTAAAATTGCTTTGTACAATTATTTAAACATTTTAATGAAGTTGTCATTATGTAACGTAAAACGGTATGTTTTTTTTTTGTAGAAACCAATTTAAGGTAATGATGAGTTTCTTACTGAATAATGTTGTAAATTTTTATTATATCTTGTAGGTCAATAAAATGAATTGGTGGGGCAGACTAGTGACTACCGACCCGGAAATATCCACGAGGAAGATCAACCCAGGTAAGCATTTTGGTGAAGTTAAAGCATGTATTTATGGTAATTTATTGCTCACGCCGAACTTGCTCAGTACATCGTGGTGTTTTATACGCCAGTTAAACTGTTAAATAGACAGTACTTAACATATACGTATTGTTTTTTGAGTATTTCCGGAAACTGCATTCAATTTGGCAATTTAACAGTTATGTTGATATACGAAGGCATGGGTTTTATTTTGTGACCTCAAGATACGAGTTTCGGGAAATAGGACTTAATGCACGCGTAATTGTTTAATACAAAGTTAAAGCAATTTGATCTCAAGGGGAAGAAATTATTTTCCGTTACTACATGACTTCACGTCTGTTTTTCCAAAAGGGTCAGGCAGAGGTGTACCTGGGAATTCCCCAAATATGCCAGTTATGTTTACGGCGCGAGCCTATTGCCAACATTTCTAGGTAGCGGGGACAAATTCAGAGCACAGGATGATACTGACAAACTCCTAACACCTACCTCCTATAAACCTTTTGGCGCAGCTGTGAGACGTGCCATTTTTTGTCTCGTTTTTGTGTTATTGTGTGTTTACTGTGCGTGTATCCAGCTGTTGCCAATAAATCTATTTTCTAACTTTCTTTCTTTCTTTCTTTCTTTCTTTCTTTCTTTCTTTCTTTCTTTCTTTCTTTCTTTCTTTCTTTCTTTCTTTCTTTCTTTCTAACAGACAACCCAATAACAACATCATGATCAGCCGGTCGATTCAGTTAAAGCCGCGCCGTAAAAACTTGAGTGAAGTGACCTGTCAATGCCTAGAATTCGTATGGAATGACAGCTCAATTCGCCCTCACTACGCCTACATTTTCAGTTTTTCACTCGTTGATTTGACCAGAATCGCATTGCAGTATAGCATTTAGACCAACGACTAACGAGTCAGTCTTCGTACTAATAAGTGTTCAAATGTTTTAGAACCATCAAAACTATCCGATTTGGACGGCGAGACTCGAGGCCTAGTTGAAAAAATGATGTATGATCAACGACAAAAGGAAATGGGTCTACCCACTAGCGATGAACAAAAGAAACAAGATGTGCTCAAAAAGTAAGTATCAAAAGTACATACTCGTAAAATGCTAAATACGGCAGTTGTCAATTTGGGTATCCGCCGGAGAATTTGAGTACAATCAGCGTCAAACATATTGAGACTAAAAGACTACATATTAAAAATGACTGTAGGTACAAATTAATCTACTCAATTGGAAAAAGTTCTATTAAGATTGACTGTTGTCGTGTACTGTCTTTGCTCTGAAACTTTGAGTTAATATTATTTTGATGGTCATAGTTATTTAGATTAATTTGGACAATGTATTCATTCCGATATTATTGATACTGACTGTGCATAATTATGCAGTGTATCAAAAGTACTCTAGCTAAATAACCTACAGATATTAATTCTGACTTCAAGCTAGTTGAGCCGATGGATAAGTACGCTGGGGATTCAAAGTACCCATGATGTATTAGATGTCGAGATTTAGAAGGTGTGTCTTCGTCATTTTGTTGGTTATAGATATTCAATACCAACCAAAGAGATTTAGGTCAATTTTGGCCATGAACGGAATAAACAGAGATTTTGATATAACTTTCAGTCGCAGTAAAGATGACAACATTGACGACATTACAATAGTTGTTGCTGTTCTTACCAATTTTGCATTTAATGGGGTATGACGGCATTAGAGAGCGCCATGCCGTTTTCCATCACGGCATATGAGTTGATTTCACACCCAAGAGGCGGGTTAAGATGTTTTATATCAATAGCAAAATTACCTAGAAACACAAACGCAAACTGACTACTGAGCCAACTCTTTTAATATTTTATTTAGGTACCTACTTACTTACCTAATTCACAATTTAGGGAAATTGCATTGTTTGTATGGAGAACAAAACATCAGTCAAATAAAATCGTAAGATCTAACTATTTGCTTTTTCTATTTACAGGTTTATGGAACAGCATCCAGAAATGGACTTCTCAAAATGCAAATTCAACTAAACAAAAACAAGAGATCTACTTACTTACACATTCTTACGTAAATAATTTGCGGTGTTAATGTCAAGTTTAATTTACAGCAAACTAATTTTAATTTTACAAGTCTTTTTCATTTAGCGTTCGTGATGTAGATGATGTATTTAAACGTCAATTTATTATAGGACATGCGGTTGCTGCACGTATGATTTTATATTCCTAAGGGTGCTTAGTGTTGCACTGTAGGACATAAAATGGCGCTCTAAGCGACCAGGCCGATTGCCGATGCGGTCAACTTAACGTATAACTACTGCACCGGGCCGTAAGTTTTAGAAGTTCAGCTGTGTAGTGCCATCTCTGTCGCTCATATCTGGGTTTCAGACTTCATAAAGCTCTATGAATCAAATAGGTACTGTACAAAATGTGATGATCTTGGGCCTTTGAAGTTTTTTTTTGTTCGATTGGCGTAACGTACCTATTCGTGCACGGCCTGGTTGCTTAATTCATTATCTGTTGTTTAAGCGAACGTTCTGAAGTGTTGCTTAGTACAATAGCGTATTGTATTCTTACTGAATAAACACAAATTTTAAAATTCCTTTAGTTTTATTTTGTATTTATTATAAAAAAGTACTCTGGGAAAAATGTTGAGCTGGCGTTCTGCTTTGCATAGTTGAAAAGCCAGAAAAACTGATTTCGATTTGTTTGTATGTGTAATTTGAGAGTCAAATGTAGAAGGTAGCAATAACGGTGACATCCGACGTATTAATTCGCACCCGCGTTACTGGGTTTGCATCTTACAAACGAGGCTAAATAAACCATTTCTTTGTGTTAGGGTTTGACCATGGTTTATCTAAAGTTTTACGGTATTATTCTATTCTATTTTTTTCATTTTGTTTTTTTTGCATTTTTCCGTTCTTATCAGGCTGTATGTTGAACAAAATTTAACTAGCGACCGTAAGAAATATGGTTTAGGTAAATATATAATAATAATACCCGCCTTTTACTGTCCCACTGCCAGGGCAAAGGCCTCTTCTCATACAGAGAAGGCTTGATCATTGATCACCACGCTTGCTCAAGGCGGATCGGCGATTTCAAACTTATATTAACTATTTCCTCACGATGTTTTCCTTCACCGATGTCAATGAAGTCTATAGAAAGTAGGTAAGTACCTACTTATGAATTGAAAAAGTCACACTGGTAATTGCCCGCATTTGAACCGCAACCTCGTGCATGAGAGGTAGGCGCCTTAACCTCTAGGCCATCACAATAGGGTTTATTTGAGTTATAATATTTAATTTCGCGGCCTACCTTGGCGCATCCGCCTTTACTGAGGTGTCGATCTACGCACTATGGAGATTTGAGAAATATGGATAGATTGCAGGGGCTCGGAGTTAAACTTGAATTGTGACGGTTTGACCGTTCCGACTTCAAATAAATTTATTTGATGCAAGACTAGACGTAAAACATCCGCACTTCTGGCCCCCACGCTAGTCGCTACTGCTACAGACTGAAAGTTAGCAGTCTGTTAGCTAACTTATAGCTACTCGTCTTTTTATACATTTTTCACTTTATTGTCATTAGTTTATCGCGTTTGTCTAGGACTGCTGGATTAGTTAGTTCTAACACCATTTGACAAATAATACATGACAATGTACAAGAAGTACATTGTTCTGTGTTGTCTTTCAGTCTAACAGGTTGCAGCTAAATACATGTTTTTTTAATGACTCGACTACCTATTTGATCAAGTCACTGTTATGATACCAGAGGCAGAAACTACCTACGCAATCTGTGGACGTGAAATGACACTGATAGATCTGTGTTGTCAGACGGATGACATTGACAATCATGCAGTGTGACCGTCCATAATACGACAGGCCTAGCCAAGTTACAAATTCTATTTCTATCATCGTAATCGTAAATCGACAATAGAAAGAAAATGGCGGATATGGAATCATCTGTTTGTCAACTGTCAAGTGTGATGTTGTTGATTTTCTTGGATTTTGAAATAAAGTTTTAAAATGCATACTTTAAATATGTTGTGGTGCGCTCATAACGAAGAAGTGCTGTTAAGATGCTGGAGAAGAGTACTATATCGGCAGTGCGTGGAAACTATAGAAGAAATGTCAGACACTTTGTTTATCCAGCGATTTCGATTAAATAAAGCAAAGAGATTTAGGTATTGAATGTCTTTGAAATAAAGAGACTTTCGAAGCCTTAGTTCAAGACCTACGAGGGAAAACTTCGTTGAAAGGGTCCAATGAGATTCCATTGGAAGTCAAGGTAATTAAGTTCATAATGTGCATACATTTATTACATTATTTATCATTTGATTTATTTTTTGTTTGTCTTCGATCAGGTGTTGTGCGCTCTTAGTTTCTTGGCCACAGGATCTTATCAACGAATTGTTGGTATCACTCACCACCTTACTCAACGCACAACTAGTCGCTGCATCAGACAAGTTGTTCATGCATTGAATCACCAAAATATCATGGCGAAATAGATTGTCTTTCCGAGTACAAGACAAGACCGAGGACTAATAATTAATTTGAATAAAAGACTTGTGATTTTGATTCTGTTCAGGTAGGTATAATAGTATTAAAACATTCCTTAATTTCAGTTCTATTTTACAGATTTGTGACAGTTATCTTTATATTATTATCAATGTGAATGGAAAGTTTGGTGGAGCTACACATGATTCACGTGGTCATCGAGTAGAGTTGAATCATATATGCGTGAACTTCATCAAAATAAAGAACGAGTATGGTTATTAGGTACTTAAATGTTTACGAAATCATAAAAATCAAGTTAATTAGTAGGAATGTATGTTTGTTTCTTATACATAAATAAATATTTCAGGTGACTCTGGGCTGGGTATCCGCAACGCCCTTGGCTAATGACTCCCATCCTCAATGCAGTTCAAGGTTCCAGAGAAGAACAATATGACTCAAAAGCATGTGCAAGCGCGTAACAGCATTGAGCACTGTTTTGGATTACTGAAAGCTCGGTGGAGTTGTTTGCTTAGAGACAGGGTACTGCAATATCATCCCTTTGTAATTAGCAAAATAACAACAGCATGTTGTGTGCTACACAAGATTGCGATGAAAGCTTGTTTACCACCACCACAACCAGTTCCAACTTTGCATGAAGATGGGCATAACATAAGCATGCAAACATCCACCGCCATTTCTGGAGGTAGCCAAAATGAGCATTGCATCGGCTACGATAAAAAAACAGTAATTGAGTAATCTTATGTAGGTATTAATCCTCTAAGCGAAATCTTTGGATCCTTTTTCAAGAAAATTGCGCGCAAGGAAGAGTGTGTGATAGTTTATGGGGAGGAGAAGTGTAGAAACCTAATATTTTTATAGGTTTATCTTAGAAATACATTCAATTTATATTAAATTAAACTCATTGCTTACGTACATTTTAGACGTTTAGCAATTCTGCCAACATCAAGTTTATAACGTAACCATAGTGATCAACCCTTCGAAAATAAACAAAAAATTACGAATGAAATACAATTCTGTAAGTTGTCATTGTCATGCAAAAGCAAAGCAAAGTTGTAATTTTCTAATAAAAGAGATGGCTAAACGGCTGCCCCCAACATGACTAGCACGAATAGGAACCTCACACTAACTAGTAATATTTAAATATTAATTCATGAATTATTTAGTGTTTAATAATTTCCTAGAACTTTCGTGAACTAATAAACATAAAAAAGTTTCTTAAGACGCCGTACGCGAAATTTTACCGATTTTGCTGATTTACGTGATTTTACGGACGTGATTTTACAAATAAAATACTGTATTTCTATAATTTTTAATGCACAGTATGAAAGATCATTTCAATTATGACCTAATGTGTGAGCTACTTTTTTACTTTTATAATGTAATTTTGATTTATCGACCTCAAACCGGCTAATGTGATGTGAAATTTTGCTGTAAGTGGTTTAGAATATGACATATTAACGGATTGTTTTGACGATGAAACGGTATGGAAAAAATACAATGTATTGTTGTGAAAGTCATCTATAAAATGTATGGATCACTTTTAACCACTTTTGTATAAAACTGTTGAGTAAAAAAATATTGAACTAAGTGAAATTTTTGAGAAAATGGGTAACGAATTGCTTATGATTTCGGGTACTTATAACTCTCGTTCATAAAATAAAAAAATACATAAATAAACTTTAGAAAAAAAGCAATCTACTCCCGAAAAAAAAACGCAAAAAAATAAATAAATTTGGCAATAAAAAATCTTTTAAAACAACCCAAATCTCGCGATATAATACTCGACGCAAGTCTGGAGTCAGCAGTCTGCGCCGAGCGCTTCCAGGGAGTGGACGTATCGCTCTGCGCTCCAAAAATCGCACCGAGTCAACACGAAACACGACGCGCCGGCGCTGCTGTCTACAGACGAATATAGCGCGACGTGATTTTCGATACTTTGGTAATTCATTATTATTAAATATTTTGTCATGATTTATACATGCGTTTAAAATACAATACCTTTTTTTAGGTGCCACCCCGTTTCGAAGTTATGTAAACAATTACAAAGGGATCTACTCCCTAGAGTAAACATAACATCACGCTTGCTATTACTTATAGGAAGATTTTTTTTGGGTTTTTCGTCATGGGTGTCGTTTTCATGGTTTTCGGGGTCGCTGATTATGAAATTGAGGTCAAAATGAAAATCCAAGATGGCGCGCGAGGAAATTTTTTGGTTTTTTCATCATGGGTGTCGTTTTCATGGTTCTCGGGGTCGTTGATTACGAAAATTAGGTCAAAATAAAAATCCAAGATGGCGACGAAGGAAATTTTAGGTATTTACGTCATGGGTGTCATTTTCGTAGTTTTCAGTATCGCTCATTACGAAAATGAGCCCAAAATGAAAATCCAAGATGGCGCGAGGGAAATTTTTGGTTTTTCCGTCATGGGTGTCGTTTTCATGGTTTTCGGGGTCGCTGATTACGAAAATTAGGTGAAAATAAAAATCCAAGATGGCGACGAAGAAAGTTTTTGATTTTTCCGTCATGGGTGTCGTTTTCGAAGTTATCGGTATCGCTAATTACGAAATAGAGCTCAAAATAAAAATCCAAGATGGCGCCAAAGGAAATTTTTGTTCTTTCCGTCATGGGTGTCGTTTTTATGGTTTTCGGGGTCGCTGATTACGAAAATTAGGTGAAAATAAAAATCCAAGATGGCGACGAAGGAAATTTTAGGTATTTACGTCATGGGTGTCATTTTCGTAGTTTTCAGTATCGCTCATTACGAAAATGAGCCCAAAATGAAAATCCAAGATGGTGCGAGGGAAATTTTTGGTTTTTCCGTCATGGGTGTCGTTTTTATGGTTTTCGGGGTCGCTGATTACGAAAATTAGGTGAAAATAAAAATTTAAGATGGCGATGAAGAAAATTTTTCATTTTTCCGTCATGGGTGTCGTTTCCAAAGTTTTCGGTATCGCTAATTACGAAATAGAACTCAAAATGAAAATCCAAGATGGCGCCGAGGAAAATTTTTGGTTTTTCCGTCATGGGTGTCGTTTTCATGGTTTTCGGTATCGCTGATTACAAAAATTATGTCAACATAAAAGTTCAAGATGGCGACGAAGAAAGTTTGGTTTTTCCGTCATGGGTGTCGTTTTCACGGTTTTCGGGGTCGCTGATTACGAAAATTAGGTTAAAATGAAAATCCAAGATGGCGTCGACGAAAATTTTTGATAAGTATTTAGGTACGTCCGTGGTGTCATTTTCACGGTTTTCGGGGTCGCTGATTACGAAAATTAGGTTTAAATGAAAATCCAAGATGGCGCCGACGAAAATTTTTGGTAAGTATTTAGGTACGTCATGGGTGTCATTTTGGTGGTTTTCAGTGTCGCTGATTACGAAAATAAGGTCAAAATAAAAATTCCACATGGCGGTCAATTTAAAAGTTTTGGTTTTTACGTCATGGGTCTCGTTTTCACGGTTTTCTGGGTCTCAGTCTAATTTTCGTAATCAGCGACCCCAAAAACCATGAAAACGACACTCATGACGGAAAAACCATAAATTTTATTCGTCGCCATCTTGTATTTTTATTTTGACCTAATTTTCGTAATCAACGACCCCGAGAACCATGTAAACGACACCCATAAAGGAAAAACCAATAAAATCGTCGGCGCCATCTTGGATTTTCATTTTGACCTAATTTCCGTAATTAGCAACCCCGTAAACCATGAAAATGACACCCATGACGGAAAAACAAAAAAATTTATTCGTCGCCATCTTGTATTTTTATTTTGACCTAATTTTCGTAATCAACGATCCCAAGAACCATGAAAACGACACCCATGAAGGAAAAACACATAAAATCGTCGGCGCCATCTTGGATTTTCATTTTGACCTAATTTTCGTAATTAGCGACCCCGAGAACCATGAAAACGACACCCATAAAGGAAAAACCAATAAAATCGTCGGCGCCATCTTGGATTTTCATTTTGACCTAATTTCCGTAATTAGCAACCCCGAAAACCATGAAAATGACACCCATGACGGAAAAACAAAAAAAATTATTCGTCGCCATCTTGTATTTTTATTTTGACCTAATTTTCGTAATCAACGATCCCGAGAACCATGAAAACGACACCCATGAAAGAAAAACAAATAAAATCGTCGGCGCCATCTTGGATTTTCATTTTGACCTAATTTTCGTAATTAGCGACCCCGAAAACCATGAAAACGACACCCATGAAGGAAAACAAATAAAATCGTCGGCGCCATCTTGGATTTTCATTTTGACCTAATTTTCGTAATTAGCGACCCCGAAAACCATGAAAATGACACCCATGACGGAAAAGCCAAAAATTTTCTTCGTCGCCATCTTGAATTTTTATTTTGACTTAAGTTTTGTAATCAGCGACCCCGAAAACCAAGAAAACGACATCCATGACGGAAAAACCAAACTTTCTTCGTCGCCATCTTGAACTTTTATTTTGACCTAATCAGCGACCCCGAAAACCAAGAAAACGACACCCATGTTAGAAAAACCAAAAAATTACCTCGGTGCCATCTTGGATTTTCATTTTGACCTTATTTTCATAATCAGCGACCCCGAAAACCATGAAAACGACACCGATGACGATAAAACCAAAAATATTTCCACCTTCAAATAGCAAGCGTGATGTTAGGTTTACTCTGAGTAAACCTCAGTGGCCATTAAGTCGCGTAAAAGTCCATACGCCCAAGTTTCTTGGCGCGCAAGTGTCTATTCCCGCATCTGTCCATTCGCGCAAAAGTCCATGCGCGCATCTGTCTTTTCGCGCAAGTGGATTCGCGCAAGTGTCTTTAGTGCAAATGTCTTTCGCGCAAGTGTCCCGATACCGAGTAAAAGACATGAAAAAATATCAAAGGATCAAAAACGTTTAATTGCCGTACTGGCGATCAACGACTCCGGCTTCACGCATACATGCGACCGAGCGCTCCCGCGTGTGTGCGTGAGCGAGTCAAATACCTAATTCAGTCCGTTTGGATTTCGTAGACGGCGTCTTAATTGTATTTATGCTTTGTTTTGGTTTGACATGACAAGGTCAAGGAATACTGACAGCTAGGGAAGAGACATATTGCATTACCAAAATGCCAAATCGAATAAGTTGAACTACAATCGATATTTAATAACAGTTATCAAAACGATTTATTTTCTGAAACTACTTAATTGATTAATTGTATCTGGATAAGCATATTACTAACACTTCAGGCGCACAATCTTATATATATTTTCTGTCCGCCGAGGTCGTCAAAAACAATTTCTTTTTTCTTTCAGTCCAATCGATTATTTTATCGATTTCGTTACATTTTAAATCAGATTCCATCTCTACTCTATGAAAAAAAAAAACGTCAGACGTCGTTTGAACGCTCTGCCGTTTACTTGTTCGTTGTGCTTTTTAACCGACTTCATTATTTTGGATTTTCATTGACCCTCGCTTGTTTATTGGACTTATTGTTTGCTCGCCTACCTACTGACCTCTCGCTACTCGACACGGACTTGAATTGCAATCATGCGGTGCATAAATTGTGGTGTAGCCACGCAGACTGCGTCGGCATTTCACCTCTTCTTTGCCTGCTCTTCTACTCATGAATCTAGCACGATGGTTAACAATCGAGGTAAGTCATCTGTCGCTAGAATAATTCTATAACTAATAAACATAAGAAACAATGAATAAATGTGATTTTCAAGTTGTTTACCATGGTTCTCAAAATACATAACTTAATGGACAATGGACCAGAAAGACTTGTCTTTTAATTGTTACGACAACAGACCGGTAGTCATAATAATCAAAGATTTAGGTTTTTATACTTAATTATTGGTAGGTACTAAGGTAATTCAGTTTTCTTTTGTTTTTTTAGGTTCCAAGGGATACCAACATTTGTCATCCTTGTTATGAAAGGCTGAATTCAGAAGCAGCTAATGATGGTCGTTTATTTGGCCATACAATGGTGTGCATAACTTGTGGTCGTTCTGTGAGAAATATGCAACATCATGCAGTGGAAAGAAACGATCCGATGATGCAGAATTTACCAATATCACATCCAGCTTTCCATCAGGTAAATAAAGTGATGTTTAAACACACAAAGCATCATCATCTTCCTCTTTAGATGTTCAGTTCCTCAGCCTACAAACAGTTACTAGTCACTATAACAGTGACACCATACAAATAACCTAAATTAACTTTTTTTAGGCCACCAACTATGTGTGTCATCCCTGTTGGATGCGGCATCAAAGGCAGACAAATCGGGATCAAAATCGATTAACGCTGCCTAGACCTGAACCTGTACCGCAAGCTGGACCTGTACCGCAAGCTGGACCTGTACCGCAAACTGGACCTGCAGAAGAAGATAGTCCTTATCGACAGCTCTTTCAGCCTAATGATATTTTTATTTTAGATAGGGGGCTCAGAGATGCTATATCATTATTACAAAGGTTAGACTATCAAATCCACAAACCTGAGTCACTGGATCCTGGTCAAACTCAATTAACTACTGAACAAGCAAATAAAAGCAGAAAAGTAACTTTATGCAGGTGGGTGGTGGAAGTGGTCAACGGGCGCTTCAAACGCGATTTTAAATTATTTCGACAACGATTTTTTAATTTAGCTTTACCCCACCTAATGGAAGATTTTAAAATAGCTGCAGCCTTAATTAATAAATATCACGTATTAATTGAGGATGGTCCAAACTCAGGTGAAATAATACAAAGAGTGGAACGTTTTATGGATCAACCTAATCTTTTAGGAACCTTTGTAAGGGAAAATAATTTGAATAGGCAAAGATCAATGTTTTTAAGAGTGGATGGCAATCTGCCCCAATTGGAGAATTTTCCAATATTGGAGCATAATCAGCTAATATTGTTGGCATTAGGACCATATCAAGTTAAGCAAGCTCGGTCATACTACGGAGAGCATATTAGAGCTAATGGTGTTTATAATATTGAAGTGTGCCCAGATCTTGAAAGAGTGAGTCATTTAGGCGGATCAAGACCTCAACTTTTAAGAGGCCGAATAAAATCAAGGCATATCGGTCAAAAAATATGCTATGTGTATATTTTATATGAAAGCGAACCCACAAACAACACTTTAGATGACATACTGTCATATTACTGCAGCTGTATTGTGGGTAACAGAACTCTAGGCTGTTGTTGTCATGTCATGACAGTGATCTGGTATCTCGGTTGGGCAAGACATCAGAACACATTATCATCTCCAGCTTCTTTTTTAGATAATGTCCTAATAAGACTTACCGAATAAATAAATATATAAATCGCATTATTGTTGTTTTATTTCAATATCTTTTATGTACTCAGTGAGTTTATTATTTAATTTAGTCAGAATTGTTTACCTGCCTACCTCAATACCGAAATCTACAAATATTTGGGTCAGTAAAGCTAGAACTACACTGCGCACACGTCGTGTGCCACACGCCGATCTGGGCGCGTCGATCTCCTTCATTTAATATGGAAACTAGACTTGTAGAGCTACACTTGGTCCACGCCACGCAACGTCGTCTACGTACAAACTACTGTCTTTATTTCAACTCATTTGGATAAGTAGTTTAGGTTTTACAACAGAATACTTATATTATTTTGATTTTTGCTGGAGAGCTGGGGATTATATACCGAAAGTTCGTTGTATCAAGTTTTTTTTGCTGCAATAACCCCTATGTAGATATTTACTTCAAGTACCTTAGTGCAAAATCGCCAGTCAAAAACACAATTATCAATAAAAATCGTCGCAGACACATTAAAACGCCTAGATAAAAGTTTATAGCAATGTCATTGTTTGAAGTTTTTGTACCTTTGTCGTAGGAGTTGCGCGATTTTGTTTTTATGATTGTGCAAATATTAAAAGTTCCTGAACCTTTTTAAATGACATAAAACTAATTTCAGCTATTTAGCATTATATATTGCTAGGTACAATGTTTATACATGCGTTTTCATTGCGGGGGCAGTCGTCCATACTTCCATTTAGCCATGTCCTTTAAAAAAGTTTAGCTATATGAGGTTCTACCTATACTCATATATTTATACACTAATGTAATACGGTCTACTTTCGAACACATGTAAACTTGTCTGTTCGGATCTTTTTTTGTTTTCTATCATCTTTTTATACCATGGTTTAAACAAATAAACATTATTCTATTCTATGTACCCATAATGATCAAACATAAAAATTAAACACATATGTTTCTAATGTTGTTTGTTTATTTACTAGAAACCAAATTAATAATTTAAAACATAATTATTTTAATCAACATGTTGTATGTTAATTTAAATATGATTTACATCCCCAGGTAGTAATCTGTTAAAGGTAGGGAAGTTGTAGATCGCAACTGGGGTAAAATTTCTACCAAACTATCTGATACCCCAGCCAAACGATACATAATTTGGTTTAATATTTTTTTAATTTAATTTCATTTCATTCATAATTTTATAGTTATTATACGTAAAACGATAGTAAAGGGAACCTTAATTCCAAATTAATTTTGACGCTAAAATAACAAATTCAAATCGTATACTAGTTTCACCAGCGTACGAAGTATACAGCCGCATTTTTACATTGCGCTCGCCATAGACAAGGTTTTTTTCTATCCTCGCTATGAAATGAGCGATTGACGCAGTGTGTCAACTTGGCAACCAACGCCAATGTTTATCTTTCTATTATCGCCTTAGCGAGTAGAATTTGTAATATGACTTAAAATGTGACAGTTGATAAACAGCTGATCCCATATACGCCATTTTCTTTCTATCATAGAAATAGAATAGAAATAGAATTTGTAACTTGGCTAGGCCTGCAGCAGGCCTAGCCAAGTTTGGTTTTTTGGTTTTTTGGCAGATTTAGCCCTTTGGTAAACCTCGGGCAGTGTCGTGTGACGTTAAAGAAATTTTACAGTATAGCATATTGACGAAATAACAAAAGGAGTACAAAAAGGAATTAAAATATGGCAACTCAATTAACCATACTTAGGCAAAGAGTATATTAATTATTAACTAGCTTACTGTTTTCACAGCAGATTGCTAACAGGTGTATCAACGGGTCTCACACTAGGCACAGCTGTTTGATTGTATGCTTCTGTTGTAGCAAGATAAATAAGTCAAATAGATTGGACTAGTAATCGTCATAACTAATATTTTATGCCAAAAAGAATACCCACCAAAACATTTTATGTAAAATGTTGCCAAGACGACCACATAAGGCTTGCCCTGTGAAAAACATATCAGATTTCATATAGAGCCAAGCTTCTGAATCTATACGGCCTCCCCTACCGACCCTAACTTCACAAATTCTACAAATCAGTAAAAGTGTATGGCTTCGACGTTTCGCTACCGTCGTGGAGGTGATGCGAATATTTAGTTTCTGAAGTACTTAAGTAACGAAACAGCCAAGCTATACATATAAACTGATATGTAGAATTTGTAAAGTTAGGGTCGGTAGGTTAAGCCGTGTAGATTCAGAAGCTTGGCTCTACATGAGATCTGATATCTTTTTCACAGGGCAAACCTTATGTGGTCGTCTTAGCAACATTTTACATGAAATGTTTTGGTGGGATTTCAGTTTTTTTTGTAAGTTGCTAGGCAGTCTTTTAGTATTTTTGTTTTTTGGGTGAATTTCTTGCACATCAGTAGTGCCGGTTGTCATAGCCCATTCTCTCTCTTTGCCTTTTTTCTTTGATGGTTTACTGATTACCTACCATTAGCGATAAATCATGGCGATATTCCGCTCATAAGCGGTTATATTACTTATATATATATTTATAGTTTAGGAGATGGGGGTGAAAGTTATGAGTTTACGATTTTTTTTGTTGGTTGTAGTATACTAAACTTAGATTACATACCAAATTTCAGCTTTCTAGCGCTTCAAGAAGTACCCGAACATTTTGATGATCATCAGTGTGACAGTGACGAAATCGGTGTATTTTAGACATCAATAAAATCTAAAGCATTAGAGCTATTCAATTGAGACTTTGTATGTTTAATAAGTCTATAAATGACATCATATCCTGAGAATATGAACTCTCTGCTGCATCGGAAACCAACTCTATGAGGGTTCAAAAAAACGACGAAACACTCCGAGAAAAGGTAGATAGTGCCCTTGCGCTTCGCTTGGCTCGTCTTGGCACTCCCGTGCCCCAAGCACGGGAGTGCCCCCAGATAAATAATGCAAATACGAACGTGTAATTAATTTCTAAATGATCAAGTTTACAGCTTGGCAAAAAAGAGTGTGGAATAAATGAGGTCGCTAGTATCGCGCATGTGTCCACCCTGAATAGTACGACTTAACAGGTTTGATACTTGTTATTTTTCCCAAAGCTAAGTGGGTGGTTCTGTCTGTCGGATGCTACGCAAACACCATGGAAGGCTTCAATGTCCAGTACTAACACTATTAATAGTGGGCAAATATGTATAACAACATGTAAAAATGTATACGAAGCATAAGAAGTATGTAAGAATGCATATGCATATGCTACGATTCTTACATACTTCTTTTGCTTCGTATGCGATCTCTAGTTTCTGCCTACCAGCGTGGAAAAGAGGCGTGAGTTAATATACCTATGTATGTTATAGTGGGCACTGAAGCCTTGCACGAAAGTGATGCATTAGGTATACACAGACAGATAATAATCATGCCCTCGAGAGCAGTCTAACCGTAAGATTGTTAGGAATTAACGACAATAGTTAGTTTACAGGGATAAGATAATGAAAGAACACGTTTTTTTTTAGTTTTATTTTAATACCAAAAATTTAATCAGACGAATCAAACACACTACCATCAAATATTCGGATCCCGGAAAAGCTCAAATGTTGGCTAGAGCTTCCTGCAACTTCTGAAACACTAGTATTTTCTAATTCTGATAAATCACTGCTACTGTCATCTGTGAGATATATTACTGTCATGATATTATTTTTCTATTTTCATTACAATATCCTTGCATGATTTTTTCCAATCTTAGTAATGTTTGCAAATGCTTGTTCAGCAGCCACCTTTAAAAACAAAAAATAATCATAAACAATGGTTCTAACATAGCAAATTTAAATATGTATAAACTAGGCTACATACCTTTATATCAATGGATCCAACATTGATTAAAGCAATTTAATGTTTTGCAATGCCCCATATTAATTCAATTAGATTCACGACACAATGAAAAGGTTTCTTCAAGCGACCTTTGAAGTTTTCCCGGTGTTTAAAAATATCTTATTTTTTACCTTCCTTAAACATTTTTCTTACTGTGTTGACAGATTTAACTAAAACAAAAAGATACGGTACCTATTTTATTATTAATTCCCTATTCTTTATCTTCAAGTATCAAATATGGGTATACGAGGCTCTTTAAACTACAAAACATAACCTTAAATTTCAATTTCTGTAAACAAGACAAATAGCTACTTAAATCTGTATATCAACAAAACTACGCATTGAATACATATAGAAAAACTTATTTAATGTACAATGATTTAATTAGGGTAGATAAATACCTGTCCTAGCGGCAGTTCTTCGATAAACATTCCCGATATCGGACAAAACTTGTCCTGCTTCAGATTTGGCCAAACACCACAAAAAGACGAGGTAAATCACTGCTCTGATACAACTACGAATGGTTTTATTAACTTTTAATCGTTAATTTTGCAACGAAACTTAATAATTTTGTTAAATCTATGAAAAACGACGAGGATTTACGCACTTTTGACACATGATGTACTAGCACTAGACAAATAAATCAATGTTGCCACAATCATCCACTTTTAGTTTCAACTGTCACCGCGTCAGACTCTTTTTTGCCAAGCTGTACCTATAATTTAGTAAGTGGTATTAATAGAACTCCGTGAAAATCAGTGGCGTAAAATTACCATCTGGGGCCCGTGGAAAATTCTTTTGATGGGAGCCCTATACCTCAAACAGCTCTTCTCAGGACCCGAAAGTAAGCTGGCTTTCGCGATTAATAGATAATTTATTTTTGTTTAGAATTCCGTAGTTGACGAATTAAACAATGACACCTCTTCGGACTTCACCCCTGAGCACGACGCGGTGACGATCCCGGTTGCCATATCCCAAGAGCTGGCACTGGCTGTAAGCTACCCTAGTTTAGTTTTATATCACAACCGCGTGTGCTTAAAGCCTGTGTCGCTTATAGGAATACGTTAGAATAATAGAAAAATTGTACGGATAATTGAGCGAGCGAAGCAAACTCGAGAATTATTAGCACTTCACCTCAGATAAAATTGGAAAAATACGCCTCTACACTGAGTATCCAGGGTCCCCCTGGGTAAGCCCATGTAGGTAAATAACTCAGGTACTATGTAAAAAAAAAAACAGCTTGCGGCCTCTTAGCACGTGCACTATAGTGACGCCACTGATGAAAATTGTGTCTATTTGTTTTAAATCTTCAAAGTATTTTTACATTATTTAGGCATTTTGGGCACAATAATTGGAAGACAGGTTTTGCCAGTTTCCTTGCCGAAGTGGGGCATAATTTCTAATTTGAAGTTGGTCACACAGTTTATGTCAAATTGACAACTTGACAAGGTCTGTCTTGTCAAGTAGAACAGCAAGCAAGGAAATAAATTATCTCAATTGCTCAATTCTATGACACGACAAAACAAAACTGCAATAAAATTGAAACTTAATATTAAAGTTAAGCTAATAAAACAGAAGATTCCAAACGTCTTGTAGCATATGAAACCAGATCAATTTAAACTGTAAAAGATGGTCCGGACAGTTTATTCTCCGGAATATTGCTTACAATATTTAGAGCAATATGCTTCTAAGGAAATATTTGTAATAGGATTAATTCTCGGCCAGGTAAGCCATTCATTTGTATTAAAGAACATTAATTCGTCCAGTGCATTTCAAACATTCGATTAAAATCGATGTATTTCTGAATTTAAGAAAAAGTTAAGTAAGTACCTACCTATTAATTTAGTTTCAAACTTTCAGTTTCTTAGAATTTTATCAATTACAATCTCTAGCCCCCTATGTTAATAAAAACGGGGTGAAGTTTCAGCCGGTACCTACCTTATCAATTACAATCTCTAGCCCATATATTAATCAAAACACCTTTACCTTTCAGATTTATCATTTTTGTGAATTAAGTTAGGCATAAGATTACTCCACAGCATAATAACTTTAATTTACTAACCTTTATTAGCATGGTACAGTATACATGGTCTCAAGTTTAAGCATCACTTAGACAAATAATTAAAATACTGCATAACATCAGCTAAGAGTGAAAACCTGGTATTTCCAATTCACTGATTTGGAATATTGTTTTTAACCTGTTTGATTTTAGAATGCATTATCCCAAAACAACAAAATGGTTCAGCAGGTTTTCACTTTTAGCCCAGAATCAGAATCATTCTTCTTCTTCTTATCGTGTGTTTAGTAACTAACCTGGTGTCAGAGTTTTAATGCCGCCCATGGGCCTCTGACTTGGCATCACATGCTCTCGAGAAATATCTCTCAGGCATGCCGGTTTCCTCACAATGTTTTCCTTCACTGTTTTTGAAGCAAGTGGTAATTATACAATTCGCACATGAATCCGAAAAGTCAGAGGTGCGAGCCTTGGGTTCGAACTCGAGACCTATGATTTGGCAATCCGCCGGACACACCACTAGGCTATCACTGCTTCATTTATAGAATAGAATCTAGAATCATTTATTCGTACACATAGGTGAAAATTACAAACAAGATCTTAAAAATTAGGTAGTGAGCTATGTTTTGCCAATTGACATACAAAATCATTTAGAGATCATGCTAGCAATGCTCACCCAGCTACAAATTGTAAGATGTTATTTGTGTTTATTATCATTTTAAGACAACTGGCGCTAGGGAGAATGTTATTCACCTGGCTCGGACACCTGAAGAGAAAAGCTCAGATAATGGATCAGAAGCAAGTTATGAGTTGGACAAACTAGAATCAAAGACACTATTGAATGTGTCTGAGGCGTGGGTCGCTGATCATGCAAAGCATGTTACAAGAATGCTTCCTGGAGGCATGTTTGTTCAAGGTAAAACAAACATTTTAGATCTATATTAAATAATCATCATAAACAAAGTTCAAATAATATTATAATGCACATCATAAGTGATTTGCACCTACAGAATATTGTCATAATATACCTTTGACAAATTTGTTTTGTTAAACCCTAACGCCCGATATTAATACTCTATCTCAATCCAAATCCTGATCCTTTGTTTTTTATGGCTGCTTCTGATTGGACATCTTTAAGACTCGGATAGGCGAATTCGGTCGTTGATTGGTTACAGACAAAGATCGGGATCAAGATAGCAACCGAGATAGATTATTAATATCCAGCGTAAGAGGACACCGGTGTCTGAACTGTCATTGTCTTTCTATTGTGTCTCTAATTGACTTGATTGAAATGTTAAGCTAATGCCAACGTATTCGATAATTTCAGGTATCTTCATTACAAGTGATGAAGACATATTTGAGGACCCCAACAGTTTTAGTAAAGTAAAGTCAATTGTTAATCACATATACAAAGTTATGAGTGTCAATCAGTACATGTTCGGAAACTGTTCATATTTAAATGAAAGGCTTATATTACACATGTCTACGAGTACAAAAGTGCTTACTTGTAAGAGTCTTGAAGTGGGAACACCAGTGAAGAGCACAGTTATCAAACCTGTAGAATGGAAGTTCTTGCCTAAAGCACAACAGTGGCAGAGGTTGGACTGTTACTACGAGTTTGACGATGTCTACCCAGTGATAGTGAAAAAGAGTGGTATATCTGTGAAGCAACAGTTTCAGGTAGTATATTAACTTATCAGGCTGTAAGCAGAAGCCGACTTCTGCGAACAATAGGTCATATAATTGTGTTAGGAATTCCGATAGTTGACGAGTTAATACACATAACTATTTCCCCATTGTATCTGCCCCATTGGTCCAGCAGTACCATGCAATACTGTCATGCATGCTGTTCTGGATTTAATTCTTAGGTCAGGCTAGTAGCAATGGGATTATTACATCAGGAATAGTCTAATAGTAGTCTTGTAGTCTAAAATAGTGCCCTATTATTAGGATTAGCTATTGACCTTTGATACTTACGAATTAAACATCATTAATTCAATTTGTGTATAAATGTAATTACTATACTTACTGTAACACAGATGTTATGTCACATAATGTTTTTGTGTCATACTTAATGAATAAATTACCATTCCATTCCTAGATTAGTCAAAACAATTTGAAATCTATGTTGCCTAATTTGTATCATCTCATCTGATAAAACATTAATTTATTATAGGTACATTTATGTTGTTAACATTGTCCACTATTATATTTTCAGCAAATTTTGGAATCGGCCCACAAAACAATTGAATCCAGCATCATGTTCATAGATGGTGAACTAAAAGATAATGCAGAAGTCCTTGAACAACTGTCTAAAAAGAAGAAACCCAAAAATTCTAAAATGCAGCAACAGGAGCTACCTAAATCAATGAATGTCTCTTTATTTGTGCCATTTGTAAGTGAAAACAATGCAGTAGTATTATTTCATTGTTCTTATGTTATGCATATGCATATATTGCATCATTTATTGTGCATGCCCGTTAGAACTGTAATGATTTCTGTAGTCCTGAAAGATGAATGTGTTACAATATGTAATTCTCTTGTGTACTAAATAAGAAATGGTTCTTTGCAAAGCTGTAAGCCCATGCTTTAACTTGTTAACCGCCTGATTTTAAATTAATTGCTGTGCCCCCAGCACCCAATTTATAAATCATTCACACATTTATCATGTTGCCTGAATTATGCCTACTTTGGGTAGAAAGTAAAGTAGAACAATGAAATTAAATTGGACAAACAGGTCTTTAAGGTCGGATAAATCGACATAGGCGGTTAATGGGTTAACAATAATCTCGTCATCAATTTTTTAAGAGTTCATAACATTTATTCAGGAAAACTCTCTCCCTGAGACAGTGGAATACTTAGAATGTGATGGAAGCATACACTTCAGCGGAGTGGTTTCGTCGAGTGTGTTCTTGTACCCGAAGGCGACTGTGAGCGAAACAATTGCAGCTGTAAAACAAGACATCATAAGATCACTAGCATCGAGGTTCACTATGCACTGTGATGCTTTGATTGATGACAATTTACTACCTGAAGGTAACAAATAATACAGTTTGGAAGTAAAGAATACCAATTCAGTAATGAGTGAACACTCAAAGCCAGCTTAAGGCATTAGGTACTTTTCAAGGTTGATGTGGGACACTACCGGAAGTGGTGAAGTGGCGAAGGGTGGCTAGGGTGGCTTTTTGGAGGACTGTCTTATGTAATTTCGACGTTAAAAAAGTGCTGACCCTCAGCCTAATTTGAATAAATGACTTTTGTTTTTGATTTTCGTGAAGATTTGTTAGACTCCACTTAACTTAAAATGGGCAACACATTTTTTTTTTTACTTTATTTATTGTCTTCAATAAATAATTATTGAAAAACTCACACTGGTGCTTAGGCAGCACATCCAGCTACGCCGACGTGTCATTTTTCTTTGATAGTTTTTCAATTTTATTTCAAACAGAATGAGGTCCAAGTCCAATATTCGTAGAATTTTACATTTTGGGGTAGCTTGATACGCTGGCGTCTAAACTTGCTTAGATTTGAATCACAAAATCGTACATTAGAGGTAGGCGTCTTAATCATCCGGACATAACAACAATGTCAACAACATAACAATAAACTAGACAAAACTCTATTTATGACTGAAGTCTATTTTTTAATCTCTCTATTATTTATTTTGTTGTCTAGAAAAAGTATGCTTCAACGAGCCACCACGCCGGGTGCTAGTTCCCGTGGGAGCCCTGTACCTCTGTGATTACCTGTTTCCCGGCGAAGCGCCCGCCGAGGCCCTCCTGTCAGTGCGAGAGTTGTTAGACCTGCAAATTACCGAAGCCGATGTCGTCTGCGATGTGGAAACACCTGCTGGTAAAATACTGACGGTTCTAATTTAAGTCATCGGATAGTTTGCTTTCACATCTAATTTTATATCAATACTCGCGCAATTGTAAATTGGCACAAATATTACCATGAGACTGGTGAACAAATGATTTTATTCACACTAAAACACATGCAAATTCATATTCTTACAGAAAGATGAAAGGGTTGCGTCACTGGAATGCATTCAGTAGCACTACCCTTTCCATGGCATTATGAATGATTATGCATGCTTTTGCCCAGCAAGGCCTAATCCATCCTTTACTCGGTTTCTCACACACACACAGCAGTCGCATATGATGTGTAACGGTGTGTCATGGTAAACACGCCGCCTGAAAATAAAATAACTGCCCGAGGTGGTATAGTCAGCCTCAAAAGTCGATGACCATATCCATATTTCCTAAACTCATGAACACCTTAGCTTAACAAGGTTAGGGCCAGAATAGAAGTCTTAAGAGTTCAAATTAGCTGAACAACACTGCATGGATTCACTTAACGCTTAACTGACAAAAGTAGCTTTATATTTTGGCCTTGTCAAGCAATTTGTGTAAGCTATGGACGGTGTCCATGAGTTTAGGAAATATGGATATGGTCGTCGACTTTTGAGGCTGACTGCACCATCCTCACGCAAAATGGGTTGGCACTATCTCACAGCTATCTTTCCGCCACCACGCGCGCTCATTGGTCAAATCAAATAGCGCACGCATCCCCGGTTTCCTGTAACACATTTCCGTCCCCTTTCACTAAATCGCTCCCACATAAAATACCCAGCAATCGACAGAAATGATGTTGCACATCAAAAATACTAGGTACTTAACTAAGCGTTTTTTTCCAGATACATCTGAATTCGATGCGTTGGACAGGGATGCAAGTAGCGAAGAGTTACTGGCCACGCCTCAAGAAGCAAGCCAGTTCATGTATATCACAGGCATTTGTTTTGCGATGCTCGTACTTATTGTTTCCATCATCATACATTACTACGACGGCATCGCAGAGGTTTTCAGTAAATTCTTCTCCAAATCAAGTTTGAAGTAATTTTTTTTTATGTCATGATTATAGATTTTAAAGTCCTATTTTTGTTGTGACTGACTTGTTCGTTAGGTGTTGTCCGAATTTCATCTGCGTAACAGATTATAATTTTTATTTATTACGAGAAACAATTATTTAACATTTATTTTATGTACAGACTCATTGTGTTATTTGAACTGTCGCATTTTTAATAAATAACATTTTTTTTACACTATTTCCAGTTTTATTTTACTTGTTGTTTATTTTCCATATTTTAGAGTATAACTGAACACAACCAAACACATGGCTCACATTCAATTCCTGACTAGCGGAATGTGGGTTCTATTTAATACACCTCTGGCTAATCAACCTACAGTGAAATCAATCGTGATGTATCGTTATAATGTATGACAAATAATTACTGTCTAAATTATGAGACATAGTAAGTATATAATTATAATTCCTTGATTTGAGAACAATACAATTTCACTGGGTTTGCGTCATAAGATCTTAACAAGGGGCACAGGCACTGGGGAGTGCCTTCTCCACTCCCCATAGGAAATAAGGAGAGGAATCAGTACCTGGTCTAATCCCCATTTTCTACTACAGTTATCTACCTGTCCACTAAGAGGCAAAAATCGGCAAATAGCAATAATAAAATTAAGAATGTTCCTAGGTACAACCTTTCAGAACCCGCTCCTTGTTGATTGCAATATTCGTTTTGTTTTAGTATAAAACTCAAAAGTAACCGTTCAGTAGAGCTACCTATGCATACAGCAAAGCACTCGTGGCTAAAAAATTATACGGCCGTAGGCCGGCCTGGTCGATCAAGGTTAAACCTACGCTTCCCGAGGTTGGTCCGTGAAAAAGTGACCATCTATTACTTAGCATGATCGCTCTTTGCCATTTGTCACTCGTAGTCTAGTCTTTGGCAGTCAAAAGCCTGAAAAGCTGGACTACCAGTCTTACGAATGATATGTTACCCAGTTACTGGGTTTGTTGAGGTCAGATGGTCCTTGTAAAAGACTGATATTTAACTGCTTCTAAGGTAAGATTAGAAATCTAACCCAATTTAGTGGAAAAAAACGTTCGGAGATGGTCATGGCAACACCCAAGCAATTTTAATTATCTAAATATTAATTAAAATAAAGACACGACCGTATTGTTTATCGATTTAGTAGCGCCATCTGTTGTAAAAAAGCATTGTAAATACGACGTCAACTAACAGATGGCACACGGCAATGAAGGGTTAACGTATTAACTTATTGATGTCTCTTTCATGTGGCGCTAGTGTACCGGCAGAATGCCAGTGTGAGAAAGAGAGATCCGATTGTTTTCAATTTTAATGAATGCTTCATTCATTCAAGTACAATTTGATAGTGGGACCAGCGACACTATCTGCCTTGGGTATGCGCTCATCGTAATTCGTAAGTCAGTCATCCACTCATACTCGTACATAGCTACAGCGTTGTATGGGTTTTCATTGAGTGGGTTTTATTATTGTCGTGCAATGGTGTCCTAAGCTTACGGTGTTGTGTTGTGTTTTAAACATTCCGTTGAATTTATTAGTGACAGCGCGTAGTTGTGATCGCTAAACGATGAGGTTGTACGATATCGATCGTGTTGCGTGATTAATTATTCAGTAAAACCGGTTTAATGCGAGTGTGATACGCGATAGTTTGCCGAGAGAAGACTTTGTTTACAATGGCATTTTCACTTAATAAACTGAAGAACATTTTGAATACGAACCGGGACAGTCAGCTAGCCGGCAGTGGTAGTTTGGAACCGGAGATTGGATTCAAGTTGGCCTTGCATCCAATCAGTAAAAATTTATATGTGACCGTTATCGGCGCCCGGCACCTTCCGTCCTTGTTTGGGTTGAGTCGCGCCCATGGATACCTTGTTAAGGTAACTTTCGACCATTGTTTACATTTGAATAAAGTAGAATAACATCAAAATGCTGCGCTTGTAAAATTGCCTAAGGGCAAGGACAGACAATAACACAAAATAAAGCGAGTTTTACTTACGCCCGGTACCTATTACAACTAGCTGCCCCGGCAAAAATCGTCCAGCCCTATTTAAAAATAAAAGCTAAGGTAGGTACCTAGGTAGCTTGATGCCTTAATTCTCAGACCTACCGAATATAAACACCAAAATTCATAAGAATCGGTCAAACCGTTCCGGAGGAGATTGGTAACAAACACTGACACGAGAATTTTATTACACTTAACAGGTACCTAAGTGTCTAGGTAGGTACCTACCTAACTTTATTTTACAAACAAAGGTAATTTTCAGCAGTATCTACTTACGTCTACCCTACTTAGCTAATAGCTATCTGTTAGCTCTACCAATGATATCACTTTAATATCGTTTATGTCGTGATTAACATACATTTTTACCGTAGGTACAAACCGTGTTTTCCTCCATAATGAATTCCAGGTCCTAGCCGCAGGGAGCTAGCTACCATTAGCAAATGTGATAACTAAAGGTACCTACCTATTTTCGACCTATAAATTAGCATAGAAATAGATACCTACCTACCTACTTAGATGTAGGTTCTAAAAACGAAAGTAACTCTGATAACCTCTCAGGTCTGTCACTTATTAGGTAGGTACCTACCTACCTACCTACCAATCTTCATTTATGATAACCCGTGAATATACGTCCAATGAAAAAGGTTAGAAGCTCTAAGGTCTTCCTTATCCACTCCCATGTTCCACCTACGATGTTCAGTGAATTTTTATGATCAGGCGACGCTTTCATGGGCGTACCCAGGGGGGGCAGCTGCCCCCCCCCCCCCCCCCTGGAACCTCAGTTTAGAGGCACTCTTTTCCATTTATTTTCTGAGAAGTGCTATAAACTTTCGAGCTCGCTTCGCTCGCTCAGGTACCTACCTACCTTTCGGTTGCCGCTGCAATAATTACCACTTTAAATATATACCTATACCATTTTTATTTAATAACATTTTAAATATATATCTATACTAATATTATAAAGAGGTAAAATTTGTTTGTTTGTATGTTTGTAAGTTTGTATGTAGGGGGTAATCTTCGGAACTAATGATCCAATTTTAAAAAATATTGTACTGGGGGAATGCTACACTATTCCCGGGTGACATAGTCTACTTTTTATCCCCGTATTTCCACGGGAACGGGAACTACGCGGGTGAAACTGCGTGACGTCAATATATCGAGTAATACTCATGGACTACATTTTCGAAAGCTACGCGAACGAAGTCGCGGGCAAAGTGCTAGTTACTTATATGTTGAGTCACTTGTCAACCAATTTTTCTATGATAAGGACTACACATACGCCAATAAGCCGGATCTGACTGGTAAGCAAAGCACAAAGGGTTTTCCGAAACAAAGCTTATGCTTAGAGCCAGTGCCAGTAGTGCTTAGTGCCCTGGCACTGCCAGGGATATAGGGCAACTGGGACCGTCGTCGCCCAAAGCTGCTGGTAGACTGCTGAAAATTATCGATTCTTCAATCTGAGATTTTCAACAATTGATTAATCCATTTGCAATGTAGGTATGTCTGCAACAATATTAAATGTCACTAAATAATAGTGGAGGCCTGATTAGTGAAAAGTGCTAACAATAGGAATTCAGGGCAACCAGGACCGTCACTCAGAGCGTCAAATCCGTTGCCTTTACGGATTTGACGCTCTGAGTGACGTTCCTTCCTCAAACTTGTCTGTGGCAAAGTGCCCTAAAATTTGTAATCTCTTTGTAGGTAGTTCTCCTACATGAATAAATGTGTAGTCCTAATCAGTTCAAAATTGGTTGATAATATCATATGCTTACAGCCCATGTCGGCTTTAGAAGTACCGGGCAACGGACCGTTACCCAGGGTGCCAAGTCAGTAATGGCACCCTTCTCTATATCTATCTGAGCGCTAAATACCTAATTTCGAGCTCGCCACGTTCTCTTTCCGTGCGCTTTTCATCATTGTGACATTTCCACCTTTACTTGGGTTAACTTCAGCTTTGACATATCATATAATAATACAAGTTGAGGTACAGTGCTAAACATTTTCAAGCTCGCTTCGCTTGTTAACATTTTTTTGGATCGCCGTTACAAAATTTCCCTAAAATTTTTAAATAATTGTGGAGCCCTAATCAGACAAAAACTGATTAAATACTAAGAAACCCGCATGTGTTATTCGCCAGTCCTAGCTTTAAGAGTTTTGAGGGCCAACGGGACGGTCGCCCAGCGAGCAAGGTTTTTAGAGGCATTCTTCCCCAATCTTGTCTGGTGTGTTAAAAAATTTCGAGCTCGCTTCGCTCGCTCGGATTATTTTTCAATCTTGGGCTAACTTAAGTGTGATATAAAGGTGGCTTCCAATTAACATTGTTAAGTATGTACATAGGGGAACCTCGCACCTCCTATCAAAATAGAAAATATCTAAGCTGAACCGGGATCGAATGCTGGGTACGCCCATGGACGCTTTTATTATTTTTGTCGCTCTTTTTGTCTTTCTTTATCTAAGAAGGTAATAAAACTGACAAACTGTTTGAAAAAAAAACTGCCTATTAAGTGTACCTATATGTAACCTATCTCCTAAAGAGGCTAACACTTAGCGCCTTTTAGGCATCTCATTGTCTTGTACCTAACAAGACAATGAAGATATTTCCACGACAAAATTCGTTCCGGATTTTCATAACAAATTTTGTCGAGTGAGTTCATTTTTGAGTAGCAAAAATCAAAACCTGTAAAAAGGCTGAAAGAGAGTGATACCTTAGCACGAAAAGAGAAAAATGATAGCAATATTGCCAGGTAGGTTAGGTCCGGGGCGGGGGACATCTATGAGGATTTTGCACAATTTGCACCCCTAAAAAAAAGTTTATCGAGCAGGTGTCCGCAAATCCACGACCAAGCGCGTAGTTTCCGTACCTACAAGGGTAGGTTACAACTTGCCAAAATTTATTACTTAATCAAACGTTTAACTCTAACTATAGACGTTAGATTCTAAATAATCGCTAAATACCTACCTACATAGATCAATAGACAATAAATTCGACACATACCTAGGTAGGTACCTACCTATTTTTTTCTTTTTCAAATTGATGGAAAACTGCTTAGATTTATAGTTGAGGAGAGGGGGCTTGTAACGTCATTAGCTAGTATTAACTGTACTGGCTAGTGCCGTCATGCGACATTTTAACTCGATGTAGCATCGCCGTTATTTTTTTATTACATGAAAAAAGAAAAAAAAACGTGTCGGTATTAAAAACTAAAATTTTGACAAATAGCCCATTGTTTTCACTTACCTATAAAATAGAATGTTCTGCATTCCTGCTTCTACGAGCCTCTATTTTGTAATGTATGTAGGTCTATCCGAAATCTACCTTTCTTCACTAAACCCTATAAGCACCTCTTTGTGTTAAAATAAAAACTACCTACTGCATGTGTAAATAAGTACAGAATAATTGCAGAGTGTGAATTTATTAAAGACCGAGTAAATTGACCAAGAAGTATACATGTAATGTGTACGTAGGTACCTACCTACATTCTTTTGTTAATCTTGCAATTAACAGCATTATCTTCATCAGTGCGTCATACGCTGGTCGCTGACACTGCGTCTACCTACATAACATCTACTTACTATTTGACATCCGTTTAATTGTTTTCCTAATTGAGGCCAACCCGGCGTTACACGGCAAACTCGTTTGTTTATCTTTACTAAATTGATATTGAGTCGAGTACTGCAGCTACGTCGGTCGGTGTAAACCTAAATGTGTGCGTATCGTCCCTGCATCTAGTGCAACTCTCTATGTTTTCTCAACTCGTAGGTAGGGAAAGTAAAAGTAGGAAAAATACTGTAAACAATAATGATAAACAAAGTGGAAAAATCGTGATTTCTATCAAACCCAAAGAGATTTTTAATGAAATTAGTGATTATCTACTTTCAAATACATCTAATAGGTATTTCGCATTGATCATAATATATTAATAACCTTTCAATCGTGTCAATTAGAGACACAATAGAAAGACAATGACAGCTCGGACCGGTGTCGTCTCGGGGTGTAACGAATTAATGATGATATTCTTATTGACTTATTGTAGGTACCTACCTAGGTACCTACCTACCTAGTTTAGAGAAAATTAAACTTCAGAATGAAATATAATATTTGGGATAAAGTCGACGAAAAGGTTGTGGTTCGTCCCTCATACCCTACCTACAGATAGAACAGTTTTAGATTTAAAATAAAAATAAATAATAATAATATTCCACAACTTTTACACAACGCCATCTATTGCCAAACTAAGCAGACCTTGTGCTATGAGTAGGTACCTACTAGACAACTGATAAACATACTTAACATATTTCTAAATACATTGGTGTAAGTACATACATATTAATCAAAATGTGGTAACGTACCTAAAGTAGGTAGGTACCAGATAACGTCATAGGTAGGTGTTACACATACTTTACTTAATTGAAATCAAGAGTAGCGCGTATGTAAAAGTCCCAAGTGTCAACCCCAAATTTTAATCTCTGAACTCAAAGATCAGATGCACTTACCTGGGGGCAATGAGATTTAAGATACCTAAGTACTAAGATATACAGGGTGTCTCATTCAAATCGGTCAGTATGGGAAAGTCTGAAACTATAAGACATACATACGAAGATCTGTTCTGAGGAACCATGTCATCGATTTTAATAACAAGAAAAACTGCATTCATACATTTTAAAAAACATCTGTACTCCGTTCGGGAATCGAACCCGGTTATTTAAAAAAAAAAACAAACTGCATTCATACATTTTAAAAAACATCTGTACTCCGTTCGGGAATCGAACCCAGTTATTTAAAAAAAAAACCTACACTATTTCTATTTAGATATCGATTGTGTAGGTCTTAAGAAGTAAATGTCTGTATGAAACATGATGTCTAACATGAATAAAATACATTGTTTCCACATACTTTAATTCATTTTAGTAGGTGCTGGAGCTCGAAGTGACCACGTTTACAATATTACTACACTGTTTTTCTTGTTATTAAAATCGATGGCATGGTTCCTCAGAACAGATCTTCGTATATCTTATAGTTTCAGACTTTCCCATACTGACCGATTTGAATGAGACACCCTGTATAGGACATGCGAAGAAATATCATAGAAAAACTATCATCGCCAACTTGCATTAATACATTATAGCAATATTAGAGTGGCAGCGGAGCTAGATTCATAGACTTGTAGGCCACTAGGAGCTAGGACACAAGCGTCCCATGAAGATTTTGTTCGTGGTTTCCCGTTTATAGGAAGTATTGAATGGCATGTCTGGGGGTCTAGACCATAGATATGCGTGGTCTAAACAAAGTCATTTTACGATGACAAGGTTCCATAAATCCGAAATGTAAGTCATCTTTAATCATCGAACAACGAACATCATACATAATGGCAAACCTCCTATTTACAAATATTATACGTACCTTCCTACCTAACCTTTAACGCACCAAAGTCGGCAGTTTCCCGAAGGTATTGGTCTTTAACATTTGCCTATACCTATGTGTAAGCTAAGCCACTCAATCAATCTGATGTTAATTGAGGACGACATTGTTCTGCACTGGTATCAAAACTAAACTAGAAATCCCTTTTGGTAGTGCTACGAAAGCACGGGAACAGAATAATATGACAGTATTTCTTTATAGTATTCTTTTCTTCACTTGAAAATTCGTTCAATGTCGATGTGCGTTCTTCTAAAAACCGTTCTATAATTTTATTCAATATACGTTTATGTTAAACTAAAGAATAAAATCATAATTGAAGACATTCCTGTCCTCACCAAATAGAGACATAGGGAACGGTCCAATATTTTTTAAAAACATGTTTTGCATCAACTAGGTGTATATGATTACGTTTCTACCAGTCATACGTTTAATCATTGTTTCTCAATATTATATTAAAATTCTCCCGTCGCTGACTGAGCTAAAATAATAAATTTACCTTCCATTAGACATTGCGTAAATAAACATCAAATTGACGATGTAAGCCAACCGTACGTACGCCTGTCTTTTAAAATGGCTGCGTCAATATTTTTGGCACGCACCAAATAGTTGGTTTAATTTAAATTAAATTATTTATGGGTCCTGAATTCCTGATAAAACGGCTTCCTATTAACGAGCTTAAGAGTCGCAATAAACAACGAATAGTTCAACAATTGGGTTGGTTTGTTACTCACGGCGAGGGACTTTAAGTGAAACTGAGATGAATGGTCGATTCCGGTCATTAATTTTGTATAACTCTTAATTAATACACGTAAACCCACTGTATTAAAGAAGCAGCGGAAGTTAAAAACCCACAAAGTATAATTTTAGAATAAAACTGGTAAAGAGCGAGTCAAATTCACTCGTTAAGGGTTCTATTGCCGGGCTTAGCATAAGGTTCTAATATAGGGCGCACACGTCTATTCTGTAAAATCACCCCATGAAAAGTTTTATGAAGTGAATTGTTAATCACCCTTGTAAAAAACCTTTATTTCACCAACATGTTCACGGGGTGATTTTTGAAGAATATATAGCACTGCTGTACTTTAACAGTAAAAAAAATATGCTTCTATTTTCAAAGTAAAATTTTCATTGTTTGCATTTTTACATACATAAACTCACGCCTTTTTGCCATGGGGGTAGGCAGAAACTACAGAGCGCCATATGCCACGATTCTTACATACTTCTTTTGCTTCATTTACATTTGAATACATGTTGTCATACACACACGCCGGTTGCGAGTACTACGCACCTGACCTTTCTGAAGAACCTCACCAATAAGGTCTATGTATGTCCTTCTAGGGCGTCCCGGCGTTCGCACTTACATCTGCCTTGTAAATACCTTTCGTTAGTCGCCTTTCATCCATCCTTTCAACGTGACTAAACCATCTAAGCATACTCTTTTCAATTTTTGTAACCACATCACTTTTAAACCACAACGTTGCTTTATTACATCATTTTTACTCATTAGTAAAAAAATGTAATGTGCTAGTTCGAAACATCGGTTTATTTTGTGTACAGTAACATTTCCGAAAACAATTAGGTTTAAAATATCAGACTTTTTCTTGCCCTTTTTATATCACCATGTAGCTCTACAATTTCAATAAAAATATATTATTGAATTTTAGTTTTGTTGTGGAACTAGTCCAGAAACATTTATATGTATTAGTAGAATAATATTTTAGTTTATCTCAGGCCTTCTGAATATACACACAAAATTTTATTAGAATTGGTCATGGCACTTTGGAGGAGTTTTGTTACTTACAAACACTGCGACGCGAGAATTATTATAACATTAGATAACCCGGGTATTCCTTCATTTATTACCTCTTATTACTACTACTTCAAATACGTACTACCTTGTCTAGTATTATAAGTAACGTAGAGACATGCAGCACAGTAGGCCAGTTTAAAATGATGTATTTTGTATCTTTCGAAATCAATGCATTTCATTAAGGTAGTTAGGTTAGGTAGTTAGGTTAGCTATAGGATAGGTATGGTAAGTTAGGTTAGGTTCATCTGCATCATCTGCCTAGCCTTTTCCCAACTATGTTGGGGTCGGCTTCCAGTTTAACCGGATGCAGCTGAATACCAGTGTTTTACATGGAGCGACTGCCTGTCTGACCTCCACAACCCAGTAACTGGGTAACATGATACCCCTTGGTTAAACTGGTTGTCAGACTTTCGGGCTTCTGACTACAAGTAACGACTGTCAAAGATCTACAAATGACAGCCGGGACCAACGGCTTAACGTGCTTTCCGAGGCACGGAGGAGTCTTGGTATGTAATAAATGGTCACCCATCCACGGACCGACCTCGTCAAGCGTAGCTTAACCTTCGATCGACCCATGCGGCTGTTATAATTTAGCCACAAGCTCCTCTAAGTTAGGTTAGGTTATACGTATATATAAATGTTTGTGTGATCAGCACCATCATTTGTTCTGTGTCTGGGTGTAATTTATATATAATAATATGTATGTATTTAGAAATATACAAGTACGTTTAACAGCTGTTTAGTACCCGTAACACAAGCTCTCAAGCTTAACTTGGGACTAAATGGCGTTGTGTGAAAAGTTGTGGAATATTTATTTATTATTATTATTTTTCTAAAAAGTCATAGAAGTCATCAATTGTTACATAGCTAGGAACAGTTTGCATTGGAAAATTTAATTGCCATTTTTAGTAAATCAGTCCAGCCGTTCTCGAGTTTTAGCGGGACAAACGAACAGCAATTAATTTTTATAATTATTATGATATAGAAAATAGTTCTATTCTAGCATTAGCATAGCATTCTAGCAGTACCTGAAATAAGCACCTACGACAGACAGAAGGACTGACGAAGTCACAGCATGTTGGTTCTCCTTTCAATAAATAAATAAATAAGTAAATAAGAGTTTAATTTTACTATTTTCACACGAATCCTAGTTTGCTGTTAAAAAATCTTTTTTGCAAAAAATAAAATTTGGTGGTTTTGTCTTATTCATGTGCCACCGACTTCCGAATTTAGAGTTATTTTACACCGGCTAGTGTTTTTTTTAAGTCAGTTTTATTTTTTGCAAAAAAGGTTAATATTTTTAAATTTTTAGTTGTTCCCATACAAAATATTTGCCATGAATTTATGTTTATGGGTGATTCTACGGTATTTGAATTCCAACGGCCTTTAGATTTTTTTTATGTTAAGCTAATTACATTGCCGTTAATGTGTGCTTATGCAATAAAGTATAACTTCTTTCATTTGGACCACTTAGTCAATTCACGATAGTGGTTTAATTTTACACATTAACATTAAAAAATAGTAACAAATGTATACTCCCCTGGCCTACCCCATTACTGCATTTTTTTCATTTTTATGGCCTAATACTTTTAATATTTATGGCATTGTGTTTTATTTTAATATTGTGTTATAGCTAATATAACTTTGAAACATATGTTATAACAATACATTGCAAAAGTGTTTATTATATAATTTTAAAAAATC
Organism: Euplexia lucipara; assembly: GCA_921972225.1. Classification (NCBI taxonomy): domain Eukaryota; kingdom Metazoa; phylum Arthropoda; class Insecta; order Lepidoptera; family Noctuidae; genus Euplexia; species Euplexia lucipara. Next base: position 13,138,905 of record OV179144.1, read on the forward strand.
TTATTTTCACGTCACTTGCTAAAAGCGTCACTTCACCTGGCGAAATTGAAAGACTGTGATTTTCACCTAAAAGTGCTAAAGTATATTTTTGACCATAAACGACGCGCGTGGGACAGTGTGAAGTTAAATGCAAGCTAACAGTGTTGAGCACAACTAAAACAATGTGACGTCAGTTTTCAATTCATTGTCTGAGAACGTGCTTGTGCCAGTAGTTCCAGTATTTCCCTTGGTAAGTATATCTTTTTATATTTCATCGTTAAATAATTGTGAATTTGCACAGTGCAATGTTTAGTGTGTGTAGATGACATTTATTGTGTAAAATGTGGTCAGAAAAACATGCGGTATTACTTTTGGGAGATTATGTCCAATTTTGTCACTTCTCTGGCGTCACTTCTCTGCCAGTTTCTATGCCAGGGGAAAATCATACCATGCAGGGGCAGTGACAATTTTTTTTTTGTAAATATTTACTATTCAAAACGGTTTATTTCATTTGTTCTAGTTACGCAGATATCATGTCAAACATGATAAAGAAGCAAACAAGGGATGAGAGGCTAAAAAACCAGATCCAAGCAGAAAAAATACGCTACCAAAAAAATAAAAACAATCTGATTAAAAATACAGAATTACAAGCGAAAGAAAAGCAAAATTTTCAAAAAGGAGAAAAGGGATAAATTAAGTGTATTAAACACGACTGAAAGGGAATGTGCTGATTTTTTTCTGATTTTACTTGGAATTATCTTGAAACCGGACATGGTATCAGATGGGTATGTAGACAAACCTTGCTACAATGGACAACTTTACCAGAGATTTTTTTTTTTTAAGTTTCTATTATTCATATGTTAGTGATACCTGTGATTTTATACTTGTGGAATACCAGATAAGTGATAAAAAATATAGTTATGCAGCCGTATGCAAGTCTGAATTTGATGACGAAGAAGGAGAGATTATTATTTTACTTTATTTAAAGAAATCTATTAAAGGTGCTACTCTTTTTTGCCAGTTTACTTATGATGAGTAATAGAGTATTCTACAATTTTTTAGAGCTGGTTGATGTGCTCAAAAAGTTAATTATTTATTGTTTAGTATATAAGTAGAAAATACTTAGTTTAACCAAAATTATTGATTCAGTTCTTTCTTAAAATGGAAGTTTACATTTATAATAATGATTTTTAAGTTTACTTGCTAAGATAACCTCTCATAGGTGTATCATTTTACTATTTAGGTAAGCCTTAAATGTGAAATTACACTTTTTCGAGTATTTAAATATTAAAAACTGTTGAACAGTAAGTGTTGTTATTATTTAATAGGAAAAATTACTAATTTTGTTTAACTCACAGACGAGAGTGATATGCATTAATATATATATATTATATTATAATTAGATATCATTATTGTTTTATTATTATTTTCATATTTAAATTATTTGATGGTGATCGAAACTTAATTTTTTAAGAACTTAATATTGTGAATATGTTTCAACTGTTAAGGCTGATTGTATTCTATTCATTAAAAATATAACGATAAAGCTATTATTTATTCATTTTATACAGTATTATTGAAATTCCTTAGATAATACTTAGTAGCCTGTCACTTTCCTGCTATAATTTGTCACTACTCTGCCAATAGTGTCTCTCACCTGATAACACATTTTCCCCTGGAGCCTATAAAATGAAAAAAACTAGAAATATCTTCTGGCCCTAGTCATTACTTAGGCAAAATAATGCCAAGTAGTTGAATTATTAATATTAAATTAAACAGATGATTTTTTCTTTGGGGACACAAAATACTCAAATACCGTAGAATCACCCTTATATTGTTATTTGTTAACAATACATGTCATGGTAATAGGGTTATCCACTTATCCCTAATAAATGAAACTTAACATACCTAACTGTCGAAATCTAGGTATATTGTACACATCTGCGTACCCCTCAGAGCATACAAGCGTGATGATACGTCATGATGTTGTATAAACAATAAATATCGAAGCGATTCCAGCAATCACGACAGATTTGCCGTCTATTTTTGAAGAGTTCCATTGTATATCTCCGAAGATCAGCACCAGATCTTCACCAAATTAAAATGGGACCACCTCGGGAGTATACTCTTTCAAATAAAAAAAGAATTTTGAGAATCGGTCCACAAATGGGGGAGAAATCGCGTAACAAACACACAAAAAAAAACATACCGTCGAATTGAGAACCTCCTCCTTTTTTTGAAGTCGGTTAAAAATAACAAAGTTTTAGTCTAAAACAAGTATGTTTTATCAGTTACTTCCAGCAAAGTATGATTATTATTTTTAATTAGGTAGTATTTAGATATCAGTAACTAAATTGTACAATGCAATAAGCATGGGACGATAGGCAAGTATGTTTAAATAAAAACGGACCTGAGTAAAATACAGAATAAATTCTATATAAAGTTAAGTCCTTATTTAGACCGCCTCATAACCAATCCTCATTTAACATTAGTTAAAGTCACTCAATGAAAGTATCCATTAAATATGTACTTTGATATAAATCTTTAAAATTCCTATCAAGCTCTAAAAGGAGTATACGGCGACAACCGCACAAGAAGTATGTTTTAAAAAAAATCGATTTTGTGTGCATTTATCCTCTGTATATCTGTACTACCTACCCCGAAGCTCTTGGTCCTTCACTAAAATAAAATTTCAGTTCTTACTCAATAACTCGTTTCAATTTGTCCACTGTCCTGGGTTTTTTTATGTATCCTATACAACACTGACATAATTTCGGACTCATTCGATGTCATTTCGAATGTTTAAGGAAAAGTTAAATGGCATATTATGTTATCGTCGATAAGTGCGACCAACATGAGTGTTTTATCTGCGGTTTTTATCAATGAAAGTCACCAGTTCTGGTTATGGTTTGGTTATCGGCTCTGTTATCTCTTTGCTATGCATCTGAACTTGTTGTAATGCACCCTACATGCTAATATAACATCAGGCCAATTTCCAGAAGGCAGAGATGTATCAATAGTACCCATATTTGGCCAGTTATAGGTATATATAATAATACTTAATAAGGAGCGTGTAAGAAAGCGAGGCTATTGTCATCAAACGTATACAAATCTTGACTATAGGCTGCTGAGAAATTCCAGATAGTAAAATACAATAACATTGCTCAACCCTGGAATCGAACCTAGGACTCTTTGATCATGCTAATTCTTTTTAACCGTTTAGAGTTGAAATACTAAGCCCATGGGATCCGTCTGCCCAACTAGTTTTTTGAAACATTGCTAAGCGGTTGGTTAACTCTTCACTTGATCAGGCCTGAATCAGCATTGCCATCTTACATGGCAATGGCACTTGGGCACGTCTCCCGTTGACAGCGAGAAATGTTTAGATGCCTTAAGATTATTTCTCTTTTTTTTTTTACAATCATCTTATTTATGAAGGACAGAAAGTAATAAGTAGGTAAGTACCTAAGGTAAAAATAAAGTACATAAAAAGTAGGTACTTCGTTTGTCCTTAAATGCTTCAGATCGAAATGATTTCTTAAATGTCTCGTAGAATCGAAACTCACCCACGAAGAAATATGTTAAACAGCTAAAAGACCTTTGACAAATTGTTAAATATTATAAGGTTTATTGAATCAAAGCCAAATTTTCATATCATACTTATTACCCTAAAGGGCAATATGAAAATATTGTGAATTTTACGGGACAGAAACTACAAATTTTCCTCTGGGCATAGCGAATTACATAATATTGTAATGATTAAAATTGTTACTGACATATTCTAAGGAGTATGTTGTAACTGTTTAAGATTGGTTAGGCGCAAATAAAAATGACTGGATACTTTACATACAATACAAAACCTGACTGACCTAACTAATAATGTTTATAATTGAGTTTTGACATTTAAAGCATAACTAACAGGGTTTTAGAAAATCAGTTTTTAAATCTCAGTATTCAGTAATGGTAGATAGGCTAACTCTAGAATAAAAGTATTGAAAGAAAGAAGCGCAAAACCTACATTTATATGTACTGATACAATAAGTGTGAAATCAATGAAAAACCAATATCATTAAAATTAATTGAACCCGCAAGTCTGTCACGAAAATTAATTGAATTACTTATTAAGACATACATTTAATTATTTCGATGACAGGTTGACCGGTTGACATCACAAACACAGTGTAGTTGAGCTAATTAAAAGCGTAAATTAATAATTGAAGGTTTGTAATGAACCCCCGAATAATGTTATGCGTTTCAATAATTAATTCCACTTAATAGTATATTGCCCACCTTTGTGTTTACTGCAATATTTGCATGATTAACGGCTTCATAACACTTATTTTGAAAACGGTGAAGGAAAACATCGTGAGGAATCCGGTATACCTGAGAGATATATCTCTACGGCATTCTCTTCGGCAAACCCAGTCTGAATGGGCATAGACATCTACCCATAAAAACTCTGACACAAGTCGCTAAGATCACTAAAAAGAAAGAAAAAATATTTTTAAATTGATTAACAAAACGGCTAGTTTCGTCTTAGTCGACACTGTGGCTGCTGATCCCCCAGACAACTGGTTTTCTGCTGGAAAATTCCCAGTAGTAGGTACTTCTATTTAGGTCTAGACTTCTGACTGTGCTGGTCGAGTCTTTAGCGAAACAAGACGTTGCCTTCTTCTCTATTTACACTAATACTTAAGTATTATAAAGAGGAAAAAATAGACAGGTACAGCTCTGTCCAATCTTCTAGAAAAGTCAGGTGCCATGCCATTTTATGTACCTAATGTAACGAATAAAGGTTCAACACATTACATACGGACCTAGTTATTGAAGGATCTACTTATGTTTAGTATTTACACAAAAAGGTACCCAGTCAGATGTTACCTAATTATATGGGAGAAAACGACATGGTTTCCTTGAATAAAATCCTATTCAAATAGAGGCCCTTCCCCGGCTGAGTAGATATTGTTGGTACAACTATACAGAGATGGGACATTAATTTAAATTCAATTTGCTGGTAAAATGAGCGGGGTCAAATGGTCTGACTCCGAATTCCTGAATAGCATGTGTGCCAAAGGCCATCAATAGGTTTCTATTTGTATTGCTACAGTTCGTAGCGATGTTTCTAGGGTTGTATTATCGCTAAAATTCGAACCGCAATCAGGTTTTGGGACTTGATTGATGATTCTTCTTTACTTTTGGCAGATTCGGTTGCTAGGATCCTAGTAGACCCTCGTATGTAACACCTTTTCGTATACTGATTACCTTGCCAAGTTTGGATTCATGAATTTTGATTTTGAATGGACTTTCTAAATATTCTGATTATTGACCATACAGTTTACCCGGATAAACTACTCTCGGGTTTTATATTTTTGAAGAATAAAATTTAATTATAGGTAGGTATAGCTGAAAATGTCTTAGTTTCATGTTTTCCAGCGTGCGCATGTTTTTACTTGTTGCCAATCAATATTATTTCTTTCTTTCTTTCAAAAACAAAAACACTAATTATCTAACATTCAAAAAATTTTTGTCCTCTCCTGTCTAAACGGTTTCTTTTTTTTGCGCTGAGGATGAAATAACAAGGATGAGTTATGGACGCATCAGCCGTTTTTGAGGCTTAGCCGCCATTAAAACTGTTCACGAATGCTTTTTATACGTCTTGGATAAAAAGTATCCATATAAGTATACTTAATTATTATTTGTCTGGCCGGCTATGGCGATTTTCCATCGAAGTATTCACTTATTTGTGTGCCCAATCTAAAGTAATATAAAAAAGTCAAACATTTTGCATAAGGTGAAACACAGACACTATAATTTGAATAGGTAGGTATAGGAAATACTGAATATTGTAGATAAAATTCCCACTTCAAACTAATTGCAGACATCGCGCGATGAAACTTATATTCAGGTTGTAATAACGACATTTTAATCTTTCCAGGTCAAAGTATTTCCCGGCGATAGCAGATTTGAGACATCATTACAGGAGAGTTCTTGGCCCGTGTGGAACGAGGATTTTAAATTCCAACTGAAACAAAAAGATGCAAAGAAGGGAGCAGAAAAAACCGACCTTCAAAGTTTGCTCGCCGGCCACTTTTTGTCGCTTACCATTTATGCTATATTAGAACCTCCAAAACAAGATTCCGATAAACGAAAAAATAGCAAAACCGACTCTAAAAAAACATCCAAAGTGGCTGAACAAGAAGAGCCGAAACCGAAGACTGGATTTTTAGAAAATACATTTAGCAGTTTTAAGTCTACGAAAGCTGAGGCATTAGCACAAAAGTCAGTTTTGGAGAAACGAAGAACGGTTGGAGCTGCGACGTGGAACTTTGACTCGAAGTTGTTTCAAAACGACCTAAAGAACGGCTTGACTGGTACTCCTGATATTTGGAGGCCAATCAACGCCATCACGAGTGGTATAACTGCGTCTGATTCACGGGTACGTATGTATAGATTATTTTGCACCAAAGACATTCAATGCCTATAGACCGGACATCACGGACAAAATTGTCATCCGAAACTTATGTCCTGCTGGACACAAGTCTATGAGTTTTTTTTAGTACGCTCCGCTGCCGCTTCAAAATTCATACATGATTCTAGATGGCGCTACTGAGACATGGGATAAAAGTTTTTCTAGGACATTTCCTCGCATGACCGCTCTATAAGTAGTATTTTAAATCTCATTGTTTTGCACGCGTAGCATGACCATCGTAGAAACCGATTTTGTCTACAGAAGATTCGACAAATTGTAGTAATATTTCTTTTGTTTTGAGAACTACAATATCAAGAATGAAAAGAAATGTGTAGATTCTTCAGTCGACGATGACGACGTCAACAATATCGAGCATTTTTTTTTCTTCTATAATCGGCATGAATGTCTCTACTATCTGCTATACGCGGCAGGTGTAGTATAATTAACAGCAACATTATAAGTCACTGTCACGACTGATGCTAATCACTAGAAGATAAAACTAGTCGTAAAAATACTCGTGAGTAAAACAGAGTCGCTTTGTGTTAAACCTTCCATCCCAACCATTTCCGTTGACAATAAACTTGATCTTGATAAGTGCCGACTACCGCCCGACTCGATGATTATTTTAAATACATAGTTTCAACTTCATCGTTCGCAAAGAATTTTTTAAACCTATAAATGAGATCATTATTTCGTGTTAGAGCTTTATTTCTGTTACCAAGTAATAGGTAAGTAGAAAATAATGATGACTTCAAAGACTTCAGTAAATATACTAAGTTTATATTATATCGAGAGAGACCTTCATTTTCTTTTAATTAATTCGATACCTGATGTCGTTGTAGTCTGCGAGTAAAACCACGTCGTAAATTTTCCCCTGGTAGAGTAAAAAGGAATCATAGTACGAGTGTTTGTACTATTGTAAGTATAACAAAACTATCGTGGCGAAGGGTGGGCTTTTTGGGGGACTGTCTTCTGTAATTTCGACGTTCAAAAAGTGCTGATCCTCAGCCTAATTTGAATAAATGACTTTTGATTTTTATCAATAGGGTATATGCATGTATTTTTTTTATATTTTTAATTTACTGTTTACAACGTTTTAACATAGTAAAAAAATGTAAACATATTTAAAAATGCAGTAATGAAGCTTAAAAAACATATTTAAAATACAGAATAAATTTGAGCTGTTTAAAATACTATGATCCTATTAATATTACTATGGGTGTTTTCGTTCTTCTAACCATTTCACCATGAAAAAAGCTCAAAAACCAGTTTACCGGTATTGCTTGTACCCGAATGCAATAAACATTATCAGATTGTGCTTTTACAAAACCACTTTCAGACATTTTTCTTAAATGTTTTATACCCTCACTATGAAGCTAAAATTACACTTGAACATTAAATTGGTTTACAACACACACGGCAATAATTATGTTTTCCAATAAAAAGTCCATTCCAATACTTAATGTCATACTTACACATTGTTTGTTTTGTAGACGTTGAGTTGTTGTCGTAGTATTTGACGTCAAGTTTCGTTATAACCAATGGTGATGCGTTTCACAAATTTGAATTTCCCGCGCTTAATTCGCACTTTTATTTTTAATTTTAAATAATTATGACGCTATTAAAAAGTAAAATAATGATTTAGTTCATATTTTCTGCCATTAAAGATTCGGAAAAAAATATTCGAACCATATTTAAATTACATGCATATTCCCTATTGATTCACACTGAGGGATGACCGACCATCGTAGTCATAACTCGCCTGTAATTACCGAAGAGTTAGGCAGAGGTGTACCCATATTAGGTATACCCACAGTAAAAGTCCCACATAATAATAGGCGGCGAGCCTATTATTATGGTTCATGGTGGTAGTATGTTGGGCAAAGGTTCATTTGAAAATCAGCGTCACGCAGGAACTCAGCATCTTTCTGGCATTCCCGCTGAAATGAACCTTTTAGCGCAGCCGTGAGACATGCCATTTTTTAACCGACTTCAAAAAAGGAGGAGGTTCTATGTTCGTGTGTATGTATTTTTTTTTGTCTCTTTTTTTGTGTTATTGTAATTTTGCTGTGCGTGTATCCAGCTGTTACCAATAAATGTATTTACTTTCTTTCTTATTGCTATCAATCGGGCACAGAAGCAGATTCGGGGCTGCTACTGGGAAATTCCAGACGAAAAACTCGATAACGCTCTGCCCGACCCGGGGCTCGAACCCGGGACCTCATGCTCATTTGACAAACGAGGAACTCCACTATCATTGTTTATCATTTAAAGTGTCGTTTGGAAGCAATAGAACTTCTATGTTCAAGATAACGATATCAATTAATGAGTCATAGTTACGTATGATCAATAGGCAAAGAGCGTGTTCGTGTGAATAAAATCTTAATACTGTTAGTATGTACAATAGAATGGTTCTGACCTCGACCGGTCCCCATCTGATTATCTACCTACGTTTATTGCGATGATGTAAGGTTCTAACGATGCTTCGTCTATGTGCACAGAAATTCGGTATATTACAAATAATATTATGTTTAATCGATGGTAGAACACTAGCCATTTTCGGCCCCACAGCAGAGTAAATGCCTGTGTCTTCTCTTTTAAAGGGGGTCCAATGAGATATTCCATGATAGGGTCTATTTAAATGGTCGTCTGCTAGAGCTCAGCTCTCAGCGAAATCAGCTAGGTACTAATCACATTTTTTTTTTTCTTTATGATTAGCTGTATTAAACGGTCACTCATAAAAATTACAATCTAGACCTAAAGGCTAATAAGTAATTTAAGTCTAACTTAATTTGCTAAAAACTCACAAAGTTAAGAATGTGTCCATTGGCACTTTTCTTATTGTCTCTATTTTATAATAAAACGACACTTTGTTCTTGTGTTCATTAAGTATTCTTAATGAACACAAGAACAAAGTGTCGTTTAGTTTAGTGAAGATAGTGTTAAGTAGTGCAGTGAGTGCTATTGCACTCACTGCACTACTTAACACTATCTTCCCTAAACTAACTCAAATGGCTTAGTTCTAATCACATAATAACAAAACATTACGCCTGATCCGCAAGAGTTAAAAAGAGGTTTATCTATGGTAGTACACCCACATTTCGCCAATTATGTTTAATTTTATTATGTCCCGAGTAATAGGGGGCGAGCAATCAATTGGGCACAAATCCAGACTCCAGGCTGGTACTAAAATCCAGATAGAAAAACTTCATAAAACTGGTGGTAAAATCAGATAGATCTCATGCTCAGCAGTAGCGTTTGAGATCAAAATACCAAGGAGGCAGTCAAAATATCAGGCAGTAAACGCTATTACCTAACTGGGTATCTCTAAACAGTTTTACATGAAATGCAATAAAAAAATACGCTGTCATTATCGTCACATAGTGTTATCAGTTTCTTATCTTGTCTAAAGAAAAAAACTGAAGAAAATCGGTTTCTTAGATAAAGGTGCTCACCACGGCTTATTACCGCATTGGCTTTATTTAAATAACAACTGTAGAAAAACTATGTTTATAGGATAATAAAATTCGTTGTTTGAATCGCATGAGGTCATGTAGTATTTATTTTTTATACAAACGTTATTACCGAGCACATTTAATTTTGTAAGAACTTAGCAGTACAGTATCTTTAGAATACACAAAGAAACAAAAAGATTAGAAAACATAGCGGTTTTCTAATATTTTTGTTTATTTGTGTATTTTGTAGGTATAAGTTTTTGTAAACGGTATATTTTCAATCATGGGGCAAATCTTCACAGGCGGTTCTACCTGTAAATGTGAACAACATTCACTATAATTGGACCAACTCGTCTGTTTCATACATTTCGGTCGAGTAGGTCTCAAACTATGCAACACGTTGTGTTTCTTTTTCACGATGTCCAAGTAGGTCTTAGAGTAAAAGTCGCTGATATTCATGGGTGACACTCTGTGAAAATTCTTCCTATGGTTGAAGCATTAAATAATAATTACCGACTAGTAACACAAGGCATCCATTTTATTCATAATCTTATTGCTTGTTCTGTTTGGAGCACTGCCCAGTTTCCTTCCTGCTTGTTGTAGTAAAATACATCTTATAATATATCTCGGTACATTTCAAGGCGGTTCAGATATGGTTGATTGTGTACAAATTGCCTATGCGGGCCTCTAATCTGTGGCAATTAGCATGAACACCGTGTAATTTGTGTCTGCAGAGGGAAAACAAAAAGGGCCAGTTGGAGGTGACGCTACTGTATACGGCGAGCGAAGATGGGCTGAACGACATAGTGCAACTCACGGTCAGCAGGCTTCGCTGCAGCGTTCAGACGATGCAGCAGCAGGAACAGTATAAAGGTAACTATGAAATGGCAAAATTAGCGTTTTATTTGCACTTATCATTAACTATGCGAACTACTTTTGTTTTTTTTAGCACGTGAAGAAAACGAGGTTATATCAACTTAGTTGCCAGTATATATACAAGGTTAGGTAGGCTTATTTAGGTTTGATTGTTTTTTATTAAGGTTCTAATATACAAAATCAAGTAGATATAGTTATTCTGTTTTTACTCACCGTAGCTAATCAGCCTACGTCTCCAAAATCAAAGCGAAATAGACTACCAAACCAGTTGTTTCGGCTTCGCTCATTCCATAACAGAAAATAACCCGAGGCCAAGTGCGTATCACAACATGATCTCTTAAACACCAGTTAGTGACACATAACACCGACACATAAACGCATTGGTCGATAACACGTCGCTAATTAGCTACATTTCGGTCGGTTTCCGATACGCGCAGCGTTTTATGTGAGCCGACATTATGTGGTACTTAACTACTTATCGTGTTATATTGTAACTCCAGGAAAAAGGCCAAAATAACTGCCACTTCGACTCAATCAATTTCGCACGAGTGTGGTAGTGCCTTAATATGCTCTGTATCTTGTACCCTCGCCTAATGATATCGAGGGAAGGGATCTATTGTTAGGCCTTAAGATATATGGTTATGCTATACCACATCCCTCTCAAACTATTTGGAGATACAATGTACTTGAGTTGAGAGGTTTTACGTTCTGAATACATTTACGGGCAAAATGATGTTGATATCTTCTTGTGTAGGTACAGGTTGATTTTTAGATATGGACCAGTAAGGGCGACCTTGAAACGTTGTAGCTACAAGTTAACGTTCTTCAGAGATTATCCTCAATTACCTACTTGATGGTTTGCTGAATGCATTTACAAATATTTTTTAAATCCTGGGTGGATAGACAGTTAAGGACAAAAACCTGGACCCCAGAGTTTAAATTTTCGTCGGATTTCCTTAGTTTCCAAGATTTTACTGATGTTATTTTGCCAGAATCATATTTGTCCGTCCTAACGTATAATGATTCTGGACATTTAATTATTTCATGCCATGTAATTTTGTTTTACATGGTATCAGTACATGCGGCGATGTCCTATCGATCCTGAATACAGTCAGTGAAAAAAGGGCAATTCAAACAAAACATTTTTGGTGCCTAACTAGGATCCAGTTTCTAATAAAGAACGCATACACTTTTTGAGTAGGTACCTCAAAAAGTTTACGTATTCTAAGAACATTTTCCTGTAGCCACGAAGGTTAAATTCTTAGTGCTCCGTATCACAAATCCGCACTGTTTACCTATATGTCATACGGTAACAATTTAAATGTTTAATGGTTATGGTCTCTGAAAGCATTCTAAGTAGAAAGAAATACCCCAAAATAATGTTATGTAAGTGCTGCTATAAACTCAGATTGTTGTCACGATAAAAATGGTTAAGATGTGGTTATTTTTTGTAGCAGTTTAGTACCGGAATATAGGATACATTTCCTGTCCTAAAAACGTAAGATTAAGTGGAGATCTCCTTGATATACAACACAAAATACGAGGCACCCTATTTGCACAATCATAACAGGAGAAAGGTGTATGTAACTTTTACAAAATATTACTTATATCATGGTACTAGCACTTTGCACGCGTGAATTTTGTACTTTTTCTTCTCAACTTTAACACACTTAGCCTCATAGTTTTAAAAATAAAATTTAATACCTTATGTTACTCGGTGACAAAGAGATTTTGAATGTCTTTGCTCGGTGATAATATAGCTCTTATGGTGAAAACATTTTTCAAGCAAAAAATCTAATCTTTCTTCTTTTCAGTATGTATTAGTACAGAAATAAACGGTCCTTAATTGTTCCTACGAAAGTATAATGACCCAAACAACTAAAGCAACGGACAGTGTTATTTGGAACACTTGTATTAACTGGTCTTAAGTCCAGAATCTTCTGACAATTTATTGCTGGATAACCTAGGTGTAAGCACTACTGAAAATGGACGAAGGTACTTTCTGTCGTCCCAGCTTATAGGACTAGAATGAGTAATGTAGGTAACCATTTTTTGTACTCGAGACGCGACGAAAACAAACAACAAAAAGTGTTGTCCTCCAAACGGGTTATGGGGATCTAATTTTTTGTTAGGTTGTTCCACTTCGATAAGTATCCAAGCGTGTTCCATAAATATTCCAACATTTGAACCTCGACCTGTTTAGAGGATTCATCAGGCGAGCACTGGTTCGCGCCCGTAACCAAACTTCATTCATAATATTATTTATCTATAGATACAGCTACTCGTGACGACGCGGTTGCCCACGCAATGCTGTTTGCTTATTAAAGAGGAGAGAGTTACGTTCAAGATGAATGTGCGTTGAATCACAACTCAAATAGCTAAGGCCACGTTTACAGTTATGCAAGGTTCTTTTTTAACACTGTTTTATCAGCGTCGACTGACCAGATAGCTCTAACTGCCTTGTTGGTCTATTAGTCCTAGTCGCAAGTGCTACTGCTGAGCATCAGTTTTTCGACGAATTGTTATTGAGTTTTTCCATATGAAATTTCTCAGTAGCAGCCCGTAGCCCGACTTTTGCCCGATTGATGGCAATGGCCTGCCCCTTACTACGAGTGACTTTAACATAACTGGCAAAATATGAGTGTACTACAAATAAATAAATAAATAAATAAATATTCCACTACATTTCACACAACGCCATCTAGTCCCAAGCTAAGCTAAGAGCTTGTGTTATGGGTACTAAACAGCTGATAAACATACTCATATATTTCTAAATACATACATATTATAGTAGATAAATTACACCCAGATTCAGAACAAATGATCGTGCTCATCACACAAACATTTGTCCTGGGTGGGAATCGAACCCACGACCTCCGGCATAGCAGTCAGGGTTACTAACTACTAGACCAACAGGCCAGTCGACTATAACAGGTACATCTCTGCCTAACCCTTCGGCGATTATAGGCGTGATGTTATGTTATGTTTATCAGCATTTCTGTCTCCTAGTTCTACGTACTTAGGTCACAACTCACATCGCTACGCTTGATCAAGTATCGGTTCATACATATAAGATTCATTTTGCAGTTGAATGGAGCCAATCCTTATTAGCTTTTGTTCCCACTCCATGTGCCCTCCTATAGTGATGCGATGTAATACATATAACCCGTCTGTTTACATTGTATAGCTTCCGCATGCTTCCATAACGCGCGTGTCCGTTTGCACATATGTTTTTAAGCTATAAAAGTTGTATACATATAGAGATACGTACAAAGACTCTTATCTATGTTAATAAACAGATGGTAATCGACGCCGTAGAAATTAGTAAATAATCATAACACAACATAAAATCACGCCTGTATTTCCCAAAGGGTTAGGCAGACAGTTACCTATATAGTACATGCGCATGTCGCCAAGCCTTTTGCCATCAAAAGGGGACCAGGCTCCGGGCAGATACTGACTAATTCCAGGTGGAAAAACTAATAACACTACCCAACCAAGGATTGCATAGCAGCGCTTCAGACTTCTAGATCGACGAAGCAGTCAACAGTAAATAATCCTACAAACAGAGGATTTCTTACTCTGTAGCAGTAGCGAGGGGTCAATTTTCTCGATAGGGAAGACCAAAAAAAAACATAGTATTCGTATCACTATTTGTTGTCTCTCTTGAAGTCATCGGTCTACCCTACCATCCTGTATACCTTTTATGTACTTAAATGCCTAATATTTGGCAATACTAGAGTCTGGCTGCCATAAGTGAATAGCGCAAGAGTTGCTCTTCCGAATATCCAAAGGGAAGCCGGGGATTTGAGTTATATGGACACTTCGCCTCTGCTCTGTAGCCACACAGATTCTCAGATTCCATCATTCCTGATTATTCAGTATGGCTTTAAACATCACGTGTACGCTGTACAATGAGAGTATTAAATTAACTGACAATACTAATTGCTCTGGGAAGCGGATTACCTGCGTCACTTCAACTAAGTTACGTTCTATCTACTAGACAGGACTCGATCCTCGTCATGATCAGACCATACAACATCAATGGAATTATGGATAACGACAAGATAAGGCAAATGTGCCTGTTAATAGGTACAATCTATATAGCACTTGTAGATAACATAAAAAGTAAAAGTAGATTAAATAAACGAATTGGTATTCATGTTGAATTGAGTTAGATAAAAATAGTTTGCGCGTTGTTTTAGATTCACTTTCTTTGTTCGAAAAACTAAACGCCATTGCGATGGGCGATTTGACATTTTTTTTTGTTTTTAGTCCCTCATCCAGATTACAAGAAAATTTCGACACATATTTTTTCTTTTTCACGTAATCACAAAATAACGGCGATACATCGAGTCAAAATGTCGCATGACGTCACTAGCTAGTACAGTTTAAACCAGATAATGACGTTATGCACCCTCCCTCATCAACTTTAATGAGCCTAGCTAAGCAGTTTTCCATAAATTTGAAAAAGAAAAAAAAATGTGTCCATTATTTTCTTGTAATCTAGATGAGGGACTAAAATCTAAAATTTTGTCATTTAGCCCATTCAGTTGAAATCACCGCGTGATAACTTAAGTGAAGTAAACTGTTAATGTCCAACGAGCTGAATAAATCATCGCACGCTTAATTCAGGCAGAAAACAAGACTTCCCTTGTAAAATATCATGTACTTCTTGCTAATACACAGTTTACCTACTTATATTTTTACGGGATGATTTTTACAGAATGCTCCTGATGCTCCTTTTACGGTTCTAGGAGCTGATGTTCCTTTTACGGTTCTAGGAGCTGATGTTCCTTTTACGGTTCTAGGAGCTGATGTTCCTTTTACGGTTCTAGGAGCTGATGTTCCTTTTACGGTTCTAGGAGCTGATGTTCCTTTTACGGTTCTAGGAGCTGATGTTCCTTTTACGGTTCTAGGAGCTGATGTTCCTTTTACGGTTCTAGGAGCTGATGTTCCTTTTACGGTTCTAGGAGCTGATGTTCCTTTTACGGTTCTAGGAGCTGATGTTCCTTTTACTGTTCTAGGAGCTGATGTTCCTTTTACGGTTCTAGGAGCTGATGTTCCTTTTACGGTTCTAGGAGCTGATGTTCCTTTTACTGTTCTAGGAGCTGATGTTCCTTTTACTGTTCTAGGAGCTGATGTTCCTTTTACGGTTCTAGGAGCTGATGTTCCTTTTACGGTTCTAGGAGCTGATGTTCCTTTTACGGTTCTAGGAGCTGATGTTCCTTTTACGGTTCTAGGAGCTGATGTTCCTTTTACGGTTCTAGGAGCTGATGTTCCTTTTACGGTTCTAGGAGCTGATGTTCCTTTTACTGTTCTAGGAGCTGATGTTCCTTTTACGGTTCTAGGAGCTGATGTTCCTTTTACGGTTCTAGGAGCTGATGTTCCTTTTACGGTTCTAGGAGCTGATGTTCCTTTTACGGTTCTAGGAGCTGATGTTCCTTTTACGGTTCTAGGAGCTGATGTTCCTTTTACGGTTCTAGGAGCTGATGTTCCTTTTACGGTTCTAGGAGCTGATGTTCCTTTTACGGTTCTAGGAGCTGATGTTCCTTTTACGGTTCTAGGAGCTGATGTTCCTTTTACGGTTCTAGGAGCTGATGTTCCTTTTACGGTTCTAGGAGCTGATGTTCCTTTTACGGTTCTAGGAGCTGATGTTCCTTTTACGGTTCTAGGAGCTGATGTTCCTTTTACGGTTCTAGGAGCTGATGTTCCTTTTACTGTTCTAGGAGCTGATGTTCCTTTTACGGTTCTAGGAGCTGATGTTCCTTTTACGGTTCTAGGAGCTGATGTTCCTTTTACGGTTCTAGGAGCTGATGTTCCTTTTACGGTTCTAGGAGCTGATGTTCCTTTTACGGTTCTAGGAGCTGATGTTCCTTTTACGGTTCTAGGAGCTGATGTTCCTTTTACTGTTCTAGGAGACTGTATGCTAATTTAGTTTCGGTTTTTAAAAACACATCCATAAAAAACACCATGTGTTTTTGAAAACTGCTGATTTACCTTTTACGGCTTTTCGAGTTTGCATGGTGATTTAATTTTTATTGTTTAATAAAAATAACAAAGGCATTCTAATATTCATAGATACCAATAATAAATTGTATTTTAAATTTCACTTCCTTGTTTCAAAAATAAACAGAATTGCTTATTTTAGGAACACAGAAAGTCTGTGATGTGCTACAATAAGCCTGGAAAACCACAGATACACTCCAACCATAATAAATTGGAGTATGTCTTCAAGGATATTCTCAGAAATCTAGATCTTTATTTATGCGTCATTTATTTATTATTCACAAAAACATGTTTTCTTTGCCATTACAGATTAAATCTAATGCGACAAAGTAACTTAAAATAAACTTATTTACCTATAGGTACATAACCAGGTAGGGGGAGGGGGGGGGGGGGGGGTTATACGTAGGTGGTGGTAGGTTATTTATTTGTTTTAAGATGGGAATTCTAAGCTCCTTTAAATTTAAAGGTTTTTTGTTTTTCCTCATCTCTAAGTAATTGGTAAGTATTGAAAGAGGAAAGATTTGATAGTTTGCTTGTTTGCATTGAATAGGCTCCGAAACTACTGGACTAATTTGAAAAAAAAATTGAACCGTTAGGATGCTACACTATCTCCGGGTGACATAGGCACTTTTTATCTCTGTATTCCCACGGGAACGGGAACTACGCGGGTGAAACCGGGTTTTTTTTTTTTGTTGTATGATGGACCCAATATGGTAACATCATAAATAACTACGATCTAGCTTAATTACTAAAGCTAATGAGTAATACAGTTTTAACTTAATTTGCTAGGTAGAGTAAGCCTAAGAATGTGTCCATTAACACTTTTCTTATTGTCTCTATTAAGGGGAAGACACTTTGTTCTTGTGTTCTTTATGGGTAGCACTCACTTTACTACACTACACTGACACTTCACTAAATTAACTCAAAAGGTTTTAACCTTTTTAGTCTTCTCACTATGTCTGTGTTATCGAGGAGCTGGATAGCCTCGACGTTCACATGATGATGAAGCCTTCGTTCGTGAGCTTCGGCATGCTTTTTAATAACATTTATGACGAGGTCTACTCTGAGGTCCCGATGAAGGTCGTCATTTCGAATGTACCAGGGCGCATCGACGATTCCTCTGAGTACTTTGTTTTGAAAACGTTGTATGATTTTAATATTACTTTGTTTGGTACAGCCCCAAAGCTGGATACCATAAGTCCAAACAGGCATGAGGACTTGTTTGTACAAAAGTATTTTGTTGTGTACTGACAGTAAAGAGTGTTTTCCTATTAGCCAGTACATCATCTTGTAGCGAAGCTCTAGCTCGTCGCGTTTCTTTTTAACATGAGCTTTCCAGCGAAGCTTTGTGTCCAATGTCATGCCCAGGTATTTGGCTGTATTTTCGTACGGTATGACATGGCTGTTAATGTATACCGGATGATAATTTGGCTTTTTATTTGTAAAGTCTATGTGAACGGATTTCGTTTCATTGAGTTTCACACGCCATTTCTTTGTCCAGTCAAAGATGGTATTGACGGCTGTTTGAACTTTTTCCACTGCTTCTTCTTGAGTTACACCTGTGGCCATTATAGCGGTGTCATCCGCAAATGTCGCAATGGTATTGTTTTCTAGCTCTGGAATATCGCAAGTGTACAATAAGTACAAGATGGGACCTAGGACACTTCCTTGCGGTACTCCAGCTTTTATCGGTTTGATTCGGTGAAACCGGGTGACGTCTGTTAGTATCTACATATATAAGGTCGTCATGACCACAGTAGAAACTAATCAGTATGCAGGCATTGTATGGAATTACATTTATATTATAATCCCTAGCCCTATATAAAAGGCCCTCTACTCGTCAACCATTAATATGTACGTGTCGCGAACTACGTGATACACCATAAAAAGAACGTGTTGATATTAGATCATAACAAAGGTTTCCCCCCTTATAGGGCCTACAAGAAAACAGGCAAAATTTGGGGGAAAATCTTCTACCTTTTCGCGGAATACAGGGTACGACTGGGAAAGATGCCACACTTTTGGAAACATATTATTTTTAAAACTGGTTTTTTATCAACATATTTTATGAAAATCAAAAAGCATTAGTACCTTTGATATTTTACATTTGTAAATTTGCCTGCTGCGGATCTTCCCGTTCGATTAAAATTTGGGTATCTTCAAGGTTAGAGTAAATAGACTCTTAATAAACTAGTGCGCTTTACCATCAACGATTGCATAACTGCTTACGATCATGTGGGATCGCAGTCAAGTAAAATATCCCCTGTAATATATCCTACATAGGATATGGGATAGTTGCCTGATCAACTAAAATTAAGTTTGGGATAAATTACCCTGTGAGAACAAGTGTTATAATTATATAAATTAAACCCATATTTATTTATGCTTATTGACTAATTGTAATCATTTCTATTAACTTCTATGGTCATAAGCAAGTAAAATGGTGGAAAGACGGCGCGTAATTTTGAGTGGCAATGCAGCATACTCTAGTTTCGTTTTGCATAGAACTTCGGAACTAGTCCCGTGCATTGTATCGCTTTATTAAACTGAAATACTGCACTGCTGCAACTTTCTATGTAATAAAGCTAATCCTTAAAGTGTATAAAGAGTGTTTTTATATTCAAAGTCCTTGCTTCTGCGTTCTGAACTAGTAGGTTCACACAAGGGTGTCTATCCGGCGAAAAATTTGATTACAATGTGTCTTTACATCGCAAAAAGACATAAGACCCGGTAAAATTAGTAGTAGTTGGAGAGTTTCTCAAAAATCAAATAATGCATGAATAGGCATGTACTGATATGGTTGATCCACGAAACGAATGAAATGATTACAATTGGGACAACTATACTCGTCGGGCATTTATCCCGGTTTTACCCTAAGCTTGATGAGGAGGTAGGTTCGCTCGCTATTAAATCTGTAGAGAGGAGAGTTTGATTACAAAAGAATTGTAAAATAACGTTGGGAAGTTTTTGATAGGAATGTTCTCAACAAAATACAGTAAAAGTTATAGACAATGAGACGTTAATCAAAGCCAAGTGAAAGTATTGTTTTACGACCTTTTTTACATAAAATATTATGTACCAATTTGGTAATCGATAAAGTAAATTAATAACAAGGATTTACAACGTTATTTACGCCATGTATATAGACCGTTTTTTGTCTTTTAATTTACTTATTTTTCGCCAATATTTCTCGATTGGCGGAGACATTGCATGCTAGTTGAGTGTGTCTAATATACCTAGTTCGTCTGATTTATTGTTGTTGTTTGTTACGCAATGTATCTGTTAATTATGGTTAGATTTCGTAACTTATTATTGAAGAAAAATAACCTTATAACTAATATTATAAACGCGAAAGTTTGTATGGATGTTTATTTCTCTGTCACGCAAAAACTACTGAATGGATTTTAATGAAATTTTACAGTAATAAAGCTTATAGGTACATCAGAATAACACATATGCTATAATTTATAAATATAGTGTGTGAATTGACTAAAATGTAACGATAAGTGTCAAGTAAGTAGGAAAAGACTCGGAGTTCTAATTCTGCGCAGACAAAGTCGCAGGCACCAGCTAGTATAAACATAGAACTTTGGGTGAACTTATCTTGTGATCTGAAAAAAAAATACAAATACCTATCACAACAGCGTATTAGGTAGGTACTCATGATCAATATTAAAGTTCACAATAAAAAGGGAGAGAGGGAGCGGGTTGAAGGAAGTGAAGCGAAGGGAGGGCGTTGATAAAAACAGATACGCATACATATACCACAGAATAATTAACTGGCCGAACGACGAGAAGCCGACTCGGCCAGCTTATGACAATGGCGAAGATAATGATCATGCTGAGTTGATAATCTACAATAGGTACTCTGCACAATAGCCAGGCCTCGTCGTTTTTAACTGACTTTAAAAAAGAAGGTTCTGGTTATGACTGAGTAAAGTAGCTAAATTAAACATCTGTAATTTATCAAGTTATTTGTTTTTGTCAAAAAGAACTAATTAGATTATAATAAGTTAGTTTAGTCTTAAAGTAACTAGGTATAGTTGTCTGTACAGACGCGTAGACGCCAGCACATCAAGCTACCCCAAACTGTCAATGTTTCTCAATTGAACATGAACCTTATTCTGTTTGTAATAAAGTTGAAAAACTATCAAAGAAATTTGACACATTGAGGTAAATTGATGTGTTGGCACCTGTACATATGTCCATACTAATCTTATAAAGAGAAAAAAAATATTTTTTATTTGTTTGTAAGGATTTGTATCAAAAACTCCTTACCCGATTCTAATTTTCACCATCAGCACCTAAGCTATATTATAACCGAATAACATAGGCTTTATTATATTTTATGTTCAAAACAACAAGGGAGATACTTTAACACCCCTATGTTAAAGTTCCAAGGGAAGTAGGTACCTACTAGATTCTCTCCGACGAAGTCGCGAACGATAAATCAAAATATCTACTTTTTATATTTTTGTATTACGCTGTTTGTCCGCTTTTGAGTCAATATCTTACTTTAAAATCAGAAGGAATGACGCATGACGCAGGAAAGCTGATCTGCAACCCGTTTCTCACAAATATTTGTTATAGAATAACTTTTACATTTTTGAATTTTTAATTATTGTATCTGTGTTGCAAATCGTCAGTTAATGCACATTGCTGCATTGCACACTAGTCATATTATACCACTTGTGTCAATCTATTTTAGGTACCTATTGTCCTTGAGTTATTATTTATGAAACACTGTGTACAGATGCCAGCACATCAACTTACCCCAATGTGTCAAATTTCTTTGATGGTTTTTTAACTTAATGTCAAACAGAATATGGTTCATATTCAATTGGGAAAATTTGACACATTGGGGTAATTTGATGTGCTGGCGTCTGTACATCGCATAAAACAAAAAGATCTGAACGAGGGTTATTGTTTCAGAATTAAACGTATCGTCTTAATGTTTTTTTTTAAGGAAACATTTTAACTACATTTATTGTGTTCCATGAATAATTTCCACCGAATGGATCTATACATAAATATACTATAATCAAGTAAACGTTTATAATTATCTATTTTCAGCCCCGCTGTACCTGAAAGCAACGATATTAGAGGCGAGCAAAGCTGAGTGCTATTGGAAAAGCGATAGATTTGCCCCCGCAATATCTGCCAGATGGGACCCAAAATCTGCTACAGTGAAACTGACAGTTTACAAGGCTAGTTTGAATAAAGTCAGTATTTATATAAGCCTCGGGTGTAAGACAAAGATGGCGAAGAAGGAAATCTTGGGGAAAGCGACGATAGACGAAAAATCCGCCTACGCAGACAGTTGGAACGAGTGTCTCCGCCAACCGGGAATACCAAAAAGTTTTTGGGTCAATTTCGAATAATGGTCTCAACTTATTTTTTTGAAGAGCAACTATGACGAACTTAGATTAGGTCGAGAGAGAGAACAAAGTTGATTGTGAATATTTATTCGTTTTGTTCAAACTAACGACTACGCACGTTGTGAATTTTTGTTGTGCTAAAATTATATTATGACAAAAATTTAATTACAAATAATAATAATTTAATGTATTACTTTTTATATCACAAAGCTTAATGGATAATACACTGTACTGATATTGTTTTATGAGTGGTTTGATTCTTATTCTTGGAGTGGAAATTTTGTACCAGGTGCTAATTCACATGAGTAGGCAATTTAATCGATTAACCTTAACCTTGGTTTTATATCGACCGTCATGGGTTAGTTTGTACGAATAGTGAGTTTGATATCTTCGCAAATATCTATACCTATTTAATTTACATTCTTTTCAGTTATTCTATATAAAACACTGTTATTAAGCTGCATCAGGTTAAACTGGATGCCGACCAATTATTTTCTCTTATTTTAAGGGTAAGAAGAACAGGGTGTATAGTTTGGCATCCCCCATACAAAAGGAACAATGTTCTGACCAAATGAGTGTTGAATCTGCTGGGTTACTTCTGCCCGCGACGGTTGTCTTCGGGAACTTGTATACATTCAATCGCGAGGATAACTTTAACATCGCGATGTAGGATATCAGTTTTTAGTTCGTATGTGACGAAATAGATTAGACATTCTATCTTAGGATAGGAGAACATTTAAATTTAAAAAGAGACTAGCGACCCTTTCTTGTACAGAGGCTAGCACATCAAGTTACTCCAATATGACAAATTTCATCGATAGTTTTACAACTTTATTGCAAATAAAATAAGGTTCATATTCAATTGGAAAAAATTTACAGTTTGAGGTAGGTTGGTGTGCTGATGTCTGTACCTACTGGTGCGATATTATTTTGAATTCTTGTTTTTTATGGCCATGATCTTCACGCGAGAGCAATTAATAAGTTGGCTTAGTTTTATTGTAACCCAAACCGTTTACCGGAACGGTATGACAGCGCATTAAATACGAACGGACAAATGAAACTACTGATAAAAGAAGGAAAGTTTTAAGAAGGTTATTTAAGACCAAAGAAACGATGCATTGTGTGAAATATAACATGACTTCTAAGATATGATAACGGATATATATTTCTGTCAATTGATTTGTACAAACACTTTTACACGCCAGTCAAGCAAAATATTTCTATAAACTAGGTATATTCCATTTATAATAGCATCAGAAAAAATAGGATCAAAGAAACAGGAATGCAGAACATTTAATTTTAAAGATACTTAAGTGAAAACAATTTTTATTCAAATTGTTTTAGGTATTTTAAAATTATAAGAATTAAAGTGAAACAAGAAACGTGTCCATACAATTTTCAACTAAAATTAAATTTAAATAATATGACTAAATTATATTCTCATCAATTCTTAAAATAAATTGTTGAAATCGTTAGAATAGAATAGAATAGAATTTATTTGTAAGAATGTCGTTTACAATTTAGTGTGACTTTGACATCTGCAATAAAAATAGATTATAATAATTTCGGCGTCTATCGTAATTGTAACATGCTTAATTGTACTTTCGTTACTAAAGTGTGCATTAAAAATGAACTTTTTAACCTTCTGCCTAATGATATTGTAAATGGACTTAATTGTACTTTCGTTACTAAAGTGTGCATTAAAAATGAACTTTTTAACCTTCTGCCTAATGATATTGTAAATGGACTTAATTGTACTTTCGTTACTAAAGTGTGCATTAAAAATGAACTTTTTAACCTTCTGCCTAATGATATTGTAAATGGACTTAATTGTACTTTCGTTACTAAAGTGTGCATTAAAAATGAACTTTTTAACCTTCTGCCTAATGATATTGTAAATGGACTTAATTGTACTTTCGTTACTAAAGTGTGCATTAAAAATGAACTTTTTAACCTTCTGCCTAATGATATTGTAAATGGACTTAATTGTACTTTCGTTACTAAAGTGTGCATTAAAAATGAACTTTTTAACCTTCTGCCTAATGATATTGTAAATGGACTTAATTGTACTTTCGTTACTAAAGTGTGCATTAAAAATGAACTTTTTAACCTTCTGCCTAATGATATTGTAAATGGACTTAATTGTACTTTCGTTACTAAAGTGTGCATTAAAAATGAACTTTTTAACCTTCTGCCTAATGATATTGTAAATGGACTTAATTGTACTTTCGTTACTAAAGTGTGCATTAAAAATGAACTTTTTAACCTTCTGCCTAATGATATTGTAAATGGACTTAATTGTACTTTCGTTACTAAAGTGTGCATTAAAAATGAACTTTTTAACCTTCTGCCTAATGATATTGTAAATGGACTTAATTGTACTTTCGTTACTAAAGTGTGCATTAAAAATGAACTTTTTAACCTTCTGCCTAATGATATTGTAAATGGAGTATAGTAAGGTCGGTGTTTCACTAACTGACTACTCTGACAAGAAACACTGAAAGAAACTCAGCGGTGAGGGTATAGAAGAAGAAGACATGGTGTTGGTGTGCCAACTACAAGCTTGGTAAGGGAAAGAAAATGATGATGGTAAGAAAACCTTCTTGGGACTTGTCAACGAACTCGTTAATGACACAAAAGCTAGCTAAAATCAGTAGCGATAACGATCCGTTAAAGGCGTAAGTTGAATCATTCAAAACAAATGCCTTTTAAACAAAATAAGACTCGACCAGACAACATCTTCGCAATTTCGTTCCCCTCGAAACTTTCAAACACAGTTTTGGGACTTCGTTTAAAGGCCCAGACATTTATTATTTGTAACTGTCGTCTGTCAGGGACATTTGGCAAGTCCCTAACTTGGAGGTGTTAAACAAATTGTTTACCAAAGGTCGGACGTGACTGCATGATTAAATTAACAATTAGAACAAGCACGAGAGGCTGATATGAAATAATAAATGCGTATTTCAAGTGTTTTGGAGGCAGTCAAATAATGGATGCGGACATAATAATAAATAATCTTTATTCAGAAATTAAATTGGTTAATACAAATTAAATCTAAGAAATAATATAGGTATTACAAAGTATAATTTACACTAGGTTAAAACCTGTATCACAGGCGACAAAATATCTAACAGGTACTATTGGGACACCTGATTTCGTTACAATATTTAACAAATTTATTATTAGTTACATAGTTAATGAGTTATGCTATAATTTACTTATATAGATAATTTTTCACTTAGTTACACGAATTTGATTGAGTCAGCAATGCTACTTATTAGATTGACCTTCAAGGCTGCATTCGATTTGAAACACTTGGGCTATTTTGCTTAGACAGCACTAAAATAAGTACCTACTTAGAACAGCGCAGTGCCCATGTACGAATATATTCCTGAGCCAGCAACAAACAACTGATACATAAGACTGGCCACGCCGAGTATGTATGACTCACTAGATGCCCTAATAATTGAAGGAGTTAAAATTCCTAGATTCTGCTATTTTCCTAGCGGCGCATTCAGCGTCCCCCGTTTTGTGGTCATTGGGTGTAGAGTCACACACACATGCAGGGTCGAAGCTTCTGATATTGTCAGAAATTTGAGAAGAAGGTCCGCTAAGTTTTTATCACAATGGAATCTTTTAAAGGAATCAAGGAATTTAACTAAATCAACTCTTCTTCTTATTGTATCGTAAATAACTAACTAGCTTTTTTTTGACTGGCCTGGTCTAGTAGTTAGTGACCCTGACTGCTATGCCGGAGGTCATGGGTTGGATTCCCACCCAGGACTAATGTTTGTGTGATGAGTACGATCATTTGTTCTGTGTCTGGGTGTAATTTATCTATAATATGTATGTATTTGGAAGTATATAAGTATGTTTATATAGATATTATTTATTTATTTAATTTTAAAGAAAGCTTGTTACAGACTAATTACAATTTAAATATCATGCATGATAAAATTCAGATACGATTGCTAATAACAAGCTTCCACATGTATAAATCTATATAATTATATAAAGAAAGAAAAAGAAAAAGAAATTGCATAAGTAGGTTTATCAGCTGTTTAGTACCATAACGGTCTCAAGGTTAATTTGGGACTAAATGGCGTTGTGTGAAAAGTTGTGGAATATTTATTTATTATTTATTTTATGCCGCTCATGGGCCTCTGACATCACATACCGTCAGATTTCAGGTAGTAATCGTTTATGCAGCATTGCTTTGTATTAATTATTCCATTAACGGAAGAAGTTCTGACTTTGCATGGTATGGGCATGCATGGTGTCATAGTATAGGTAACTAAATGAAGATCCTGTCTGATCCATATAGGAGACGAGGCCACGTATATGAAGTATAATGCGATGCGAAATAAAATCGCGTCAGTAGGTATAATCTGTGTCAGTGCTGGGAAGTTATGATTGATCGATCTTGATTAATATGATGTTATTATGAATACTAATGCAAAAGATACTGCGGAAAAACTTGTTTGACGCATTTATCTTGCCACTTAGATATGCGACATATAGTTTTTCCGTATCCAATCTGAGCGTTTAGGTACCTACCTTTGGGGCAAGTGTGAATATTTTACAATACCTAGGTATGTCGTACAACGCTGTTATTTGTTACATCAAGGACGCATACCGTACCTACTACGACCTTAAGTATTGTGGCATTGTGACAAAACCATGTTCCGTACTTTTTGTAAACACGGATTATGGAACGAATTTAAAGTAGGTACCTAATATGAAAAACTTTGCGCTTGTTTTAATCACTGGGTCGCAGAAGATGTGTCTGATAATGTTGATTTGGAGAGGGAGCGCAGGGCGCTGTCTATGCGCTGTAACATGCTGGCCCGCAGGTTTGCACGATGTACCGAATAAATCAAAGTGACATTATTTAAGGCCTTTGGTCAATCTTTTTACACCTGCAGCCTGTCACTAAGTACACGCAGCGTACATACAGTGCTCTGCGTGTACAGTATAATAACGCATTCAGGGTGCTGTTCGGGCTGCCGCGCCACTGCAGCGTTTCTGCTATGTTTGTGGTGAAAGTCGTGGATGGTTTTCATACCATTATGCGGTACCGTTGTGCGTCCTTCATGAAGCGCATGCAGGCCAGCTCGTGCAACCGTCTTAGCGTGTTCGTGGGACGCTGGGACTTGCCGTTATGGCGGTACTGGATGCGACTACGCACTGCGGGTAGTCGCGTCCAGGGCTTGGCATAAGCGGGCATTTCTGCGCGATGCCACTTTGTGAATTTTTATTTATTTTTGTGGCATTTTTGTTGTATTTAGGTAAGTACCTACTAACAATAGTTTTATAAGGTTTTAGTGTTACTAACAGTATATGGGCTAAGTACCTACGTCTGAAATAAAAGTTTTATTATTATTATTAAACTGAAACTAATACCTAAGTAGGTACTGCGCGTTTACCAGTGAATCATGGTTGTACTTTTAAGTGGATTCAGGTAACAAGTGGTGGAAGTAGTAGGTGGTGTAAACATAGTTAGTACCTACCTACCTACCTACTAATAGGTGGTACATAGTACTTACGTGTCATGTGTTGATAAGACACGATATGCTCGTCAAGGAATGTCCAAGAAACATCACACCCTTTATTAAAAAAACCGGCCAAATGCGAGTCGGACTCGCCCACCGAAGGTTCCGTACGTAGAATTACTTTATAATGATCCTACGTACGAAATGTTTTCCTGAAAAAGTCTGTTTCGAGAAGCCTTTATACAGGGTGCTTGGTGCATCGAGTGCCAAATTGAAATGGTTGTCATCTGCTAGCCTTTCAGACCCCTTAACACCTCTCAAAAAAAAATCAGATAGACTCTGAATATTAATTTTATTTCGATGTGTATTGTATAAGAGTACTTTTAAATACAAAATTAGTGAAATTAGTCATCTAGTTTGTTTTTTTAATTCACTCGCAAAGGTAAAACTTAAATTAAAGCTGTACCAAAAAAAAACAAAAGCAAAGAAGCAAGAAGTAATGAGGGTGTTGGCAGATTTCAGTCAACCCAAAATCTGCCAACACCCTCATTACTTCTCTAGTCTATCCTCTTGCTAAAGATGTGCCACGTGCCATAAAAATCTTTTAACAACTTTGTGAATTCGCTAGAATAGTGAATCATGAATCCTAAATAAGATTACGCGTTACTTCAAAGCTAGCCAGCTTTTATTTCTTTGCAAAGCTCAAGTCCGGTCCTGCATGGGGTATTGCTGTCACCTTTGGGATGGCTCAGCCAAATACCAACTAGCCACACTCGACTCAGTAGAGCGCAGAGCCAGGAGGCTCATTGGCGACAAAAGCTGGTGGTTACCAAGCTTCATACCCTGGCCCACCACCGCAAACTTGCATGTCTGTCGGTCTTTTACAGTCTGTATTTCGATAAGTGTGCTTTAGAGCTCCACGAGCTCATTCCACCATCTCCTTTCTTCCAACGAGAATCCAGACGTACTGCAGGTTATCACCCATTCGATAATTTTACGTATCTACCTATAGTTATTTCGATGGTGCGATATAATTCCATCAAAACTCTCATTCTGTTTTCCTAAACACACATTTAGGAGGTGAACTTGTTTCTGGTTTGTTACCAATTCAACATCCGGGTAACACAAGTAACTGAAATAAACAAATATATAGGTAGTGATAAAATGTTAAATATTACCCATGAAAAGGTTCGCTATGGAATCAAAAGGGATGCGTCCAAAAACAAACGAGGAGGCATCAATCACAAACACAATGCTGTCGGAATCGCGAGGCATATTGCAAACTGGACAAACGGGGTAACCTTACTTTGTTTCAAAGTTGACTTTCATGGCAGACTGTAATAATGCGAATATGTTCCTAACAATAAAATTTGGGGTGTGAGAAAAAATTAGCAATATAAAACCATCGTGTTTACGTTACCGTCTAATAAATTAGGGTAACCTGCAAAAAAATCGCCCTTGGGGTCTTATTTAGTCTAATACACAATAAATAAGTAATTAGCAGTAGAAGTAGTACCAGGTGTCGCTCTGTAGTTTCTTACTTAACCAACTACTTATGTATAAGGTAATTTCATCTAGAAGATCCTCTTATTACATTGTTGATTATAACCATAGTTAACTGTGGTTATAACAATACCCACGGATGGCGTTGATATAAGTAGTTACATGGCGGCATAGATATAAATACCTACACATAAGTGTACAAATCTACATAAACCAAAGAGATTTGAAATACTATAGAGCGGGCATGTCATGGAAATGTCATTGAAAAACTTTGATCCCATGTCTCAGTAACGCCATCTAGAATAATCTTAGAATAATATATGAATATTGGAGCGGCAACGGAGCGTACTAAAAAAACTCATAGACTTGAGTCCACTAGGGCATTAGTTTTGGATGAAAAGTTTGTTCGTGATTTCCCGTCTATAGTAGGTAGGTAAGTATTGAATGTCTTTGACATAACAAACATAGTGGTAGAAACAGTAGTAAAAACTACAGAGTGCCTAGTGCGAGTTTGTTTTACATTAACGCGATCGACACGTTCATGACGTTCGGCGCTCCGATTGGCCCGCTCCAAGCTTTTGACCAATCAGAGAGCCAAACGCGGTGAACGTTTCGATCGCGTTAACGTAAAAACAACTCGCACTTAAGGTACAGAACGGCACCTGCTACGAATCTTAAATATTTGTTCGACCCGTTTTGAGTACTGCCCGTCTGTCTTTTCTGAAGAATATAACAACAGAACCGATTCAATTAGTGTAGGTACCTATGTTCTTTTCACCGTTTCCACTTATCTACCGACTCACTTGCTTTACTTAGACTTGGTTAAATATTAGATAAGCTAGATTATTGTAACTTATAAAATTAACCACTTATGTGATCATTTTTGTGTGTAAGTAATTTTATTTCTCGCTTCATATCTATTCGACTGATGTCACTTTATGCATACGATACATCAAACCGATGACAAAATAAATTGGGGTCCCTCAATCTTACAAGACCCAAATAAATCCTTTTATAAAACTGTTCGATTGAGCAGTAAACCTTTTGCGCTATTCCGTAGACTTTGAAGTAATCAAGTCTGGATGTTAGACAGACGTAAGGATAAGTAAGTATATTTAGGCACCCAGAATAGTAGGTAGTCTACCATATTATTCTGATGTTGTAGAACAATAATAGAATCTATTTTAGTTCATTTCCAAACATTTTGGAGATGAATTTAATAAGTTTGAGTCATATTTCCAATAGGTCTATTTGACGTCAGACATATCAATAATCCGAACAAAGTGACTGTTATTTACTAGTAACAGAATTAGAAGTCGTAAAGACGACAGAGAAAGATATTAAATTCTTTTCCGAAGCGGTTTAAGTTCTGTAAATAAACATATTTGTTCCTATAAATATATGCCTGTTTGTTACTGAACATATAAACCGTAGGTAGGTTAGCAAAATTGAACCAATATCAATAAAATTATAGTCTACAATGTTAGCCAAACTTGATATAAATATGTACTTCGTTTGTAATTTAACTCGAAACTGATACAAAATCACGGTTGCAGCTTACAAAAGAAAAAGTAGTCTGACAGACCCGAGAAAGGTGATTAGTTGTTGATGATGATGCAAATAAATGCTATAAATCTGTTATTAAAAACACCCTTAGAAGTATGAGGTACCTACAGGGTGTTAAGTTCCCGACCCTTCATAGAAAAGGGAGGATCCTCCGACCAGACGGGTGCCGTGTCTGGTGGTTCATCTGCCTAAATTGTTGTCGGGATCTTGTATACGTTCAATAGCGCGGACATCTTTAACATCGCGATGTAGGATACCAGTATTTAATTCGTATGTGGCGGGATAGATGTCACTGCATACTTTTACACGTTATAACATCAGATTTACAAAGCCATATAATATATATTTAAAAATATAGTAGGTAGGTATAGTCAAGGTCAAGAGAAAGTTTAAACATAACCTTGGTCAGATCATGCTACATGTTCAACCGTGAACATACTATAGATGCACGCGCCAACAATAGCATCACAGCGTCAGCGACACACATACGGTCCACGCGCCGGCAACACCAGCACACCGTCAGCACTAAGATGTGGCCTACTGAGATCTTCGCTTCATCGGCTCGATACACACACGACACACATGTAAATAGCCATCAATGTGTATTTACCACAAAAATTGTATATAATTAAGTTCATTATTGTAATAAAATCAGTCATCAAGCTGGAGTCGAGTGTGATTTATCTCCTTACTTCCTCTTACTGTGGCCAAGACACCTTTAGCCATCATCGGTCCTATGAGTCTGTGGGATCGGCAGTAAGAAAACCATTTCCTGTGTACATTGCACGACGTACACAAAACCCTCTTCCTACCCAAATTCCGTCTGTCACCGTAGGTCTCCTTGTGACAGACTTCCCTCTCGTGCAACCGACGTAACCTACGTTTGGTGTGGTTTGTATATGGTAGGCTGGGGCTAGGATAACTGGGGTGCTAGTTAGTTACTGTAGGGCTAGGGTTGGCGTCAGTTGGGCTTTAGGTATTGATCCAGGTTCAATTATCTCAAACGTAGTCACATCGTACACACTTGGAATACCGGCCGTACCAAGCTGTAAGTCCCGGTGTGTACATTTGGTCCTTCGAGCAATTTTAGGAAACCAGGGAGTTTGTGTTATCGGTATTTTAACATAGTAACGTTTATATACATAAAGTTAAATAAATATAAAACGTTCTTCTTTCTGTCCTTCACCAATATTGGCTGAATGACGTATAGACGTACTTAGAACTAGCGTACTCAACAGGCGCGAGTAAAGGGACGATTAATACTAATACGCCATTAGAACGATAACGGATCGGAATTCGGTTCCAACAAACGGGGTCACCGATATTTTGAGAAGTAACGCATAGTATCAAGGGCAGTAAAGATGGACATACAAGGGATAAACGAAATTATAAGAAGCCAAGAAGCAGGTTACAACGAACTAAGACAAATATTCACCAACATCAAGAAAGACTCAGCATCAAGGAAGACTCTAAAATATATAACGGAGAGGAAAACTCGACTCACAGAAGTATTTACTAGAACATCCGAGAACCATTCACTACTACAAGACCAAGATGTGTTGTGTGATCACAAATACATCACTACCAACTACTTTGGGTCTATCAACGCACTGTTTACGCAGGCAATTGAATACCTGTTAAAGTGTGAGAAAAGACTACAGGTAGTAAACCAACTATATGAGCCGGAAGATTTACAACCCGAGGAGGAAGAAGGGAGTAGCTCACCCAAACTATTTATTCAACTATTTCGGATTAATCAGATGCAGAAAAAGTTACAGTCGGCAACTCAATTAATTACTGAAGGGAAAGCAAGTTGGTACTTAGAATCTGTAATGACTACTTTGCAAAAACAATGGCAAGAAATTGAGGAAACACATGTACTCATTCTAATGGAAGATAGTACGTTAGAACACAGCTATTTTCACGAGAATATGTTTGAGAGAACGCGAACGGAATTCGACCTTGTGATGGGAAAATTATTTGAGATGATAGGTCAAAAATCAACATACAACCATAAAACCTCGGTTAAGTTACCACAAATAATAATTCCAACATTCAGTGGAAGTTATGAGTCATGGAATTCCTTTTATGATTTATTCTTGAAAATAGTCCACGAAGATAAATCGTTGAGTGACACAGAAAAGATGCAGTATTTAAAAACGCATGTACGAGGTGACGCCGCTAAGCTGATCAAGCATTTAACAGTATGTGACGCAAATTACATAACTGCATGGAATTTGTTGACAAGACGATACAAAAATGAAAGACTAATCATTACTAAGCATATTGATAATATTCTAAGTATGTCGAAAATAAAGAAAAGTAATGCCGCGAACTTAAAAAATCTCCATGACACATTAAACGAAAACCTAGAAGCACTAAAAAATCAAAACATCGACATTTCAACTTGGGACCCTATTTTGACAAGAATACTAAGTAGAATATGGGACTCAGAAACTGATGAAAAATACGAACATCAACTATTAGAGCCTAACAAAGTACAAGAGTTTTCGGCAATGATGCAATTCTTAGAAAAAAGGTTTAAGTGTCTGGAAACTTCAAGCACTCTGAGAGAAGAAGCGTTTGCTCACAAATCGCGCCATGAGTCTTCAAATTCAACTACCAAACAAGTAGATCAACGTGTATGCTGGTTTTGCCAAAGTCGCGAACACAGCATTTACCAATGTACTGGTTTTAAAACGCTATCAGTACAAGAACGCAATAACATCGTAAACGAAAAACAGAAGTGCAAAAACTGTTTGACTCATGAAACGTCGGTAAAGTGTCACAGTGATAAAAGTTGTGGATACTGTGGAAAAAGAGGTCATCATTCCTATTTACACCATCATAACAATAATGTTACTACCAGAAACGCAAAAACAGAGCCAGACAAGGAAAGTTTATCGACCCCGTCTACAAGTAAATTCATGAAAAAAACTGTGTCCAACATGTCTACTATTAACAAAACGAATATACCAAAAACCACACTACTAGCGACGGCCTTAATAAAAGCTCACTCGTTGGACGGGACATCGCATGTACTGAGGGCTCTATGTGATCAAGGTTCAGAGGCATCATTTTGTACAGAAGAGGTTGCCCAACTATTGGCATACCCACGTATTCAGATACATACTGAAGTGATCGGGATTGCTGACGAAAAACCTAAAACATCGAAAACCTCTATCAATGTCATGCTACAGCCAAGATTACCGAGCGAATATAGGTTACCAGTCACACTTATAATACTACCAAAACTAACTGGCTGTTTACCAGAGAAAAATGTACTAGAACTAAAATCGGATTGTTTACAAAACAAACTACACACATCAAAAGTGTCTAGGGATCAAGCATTTTTATGCGGATTTCTTGAGATTGAGATGTGGCTTTGTAATAAATTTATGATTTTATAAATTTATATGGATCCTTTTTGGTGCATTTCATAATTTGAATCAGGAACTGTGAATCAAATTCGAGTAAAAGATGAAAATCAGCTGTCAATATTTTCCCTATAAAAACATACAACGCATTGAAGACAATATTAGTGCTACTGTTTCCCTACTACTGATTAAAACCAACGTTATTATGGAGCGGCGACGTCATTTAAGCAGGGAAGAAATGCTCAGAGCCGTGGGAATGATAGAAGCTGGTTCCCGGCAACGTACTGTGGCTTTAGCTCTGAATACAAGTCAGAGTGTTATCAGTCGACTTTGGACACGTTACCGAAGCACTGGTACCGTGGCAGAGCGCCATGGAGGACGGTATCGCTGCACCACACGGAGACAAGACCGATACATTCAAATCTTAACTCGAAGAGCTCCAACAATAACCGCCATGATGTTAGCCGTGAGGCTTCATCACTCTTCAGGGAACTTAATTAGCGACCAAACAGTCAGAAACCGCTTGCATGAAGTGAACCTTCATTCCCGAAAACCGCTACGGGTACCACCTATAGCAATGCACAATCATAGGATTCGATATCAATGGGCTCTTGAACACAGAAATTGGGCAGAAGAACAATGGCGTTTCGTGTGCTTTTCTGATGAGTCTCGTTTTGGTATGAGACCGGATACAAGAGGTATACGACACTGGAGAACCCCTGGACGCCAACAGCGATTAAAATCCTGCCAGGAAGTCCATCCTTATAGTGGTGGAACCATCATGGTATGGGCGGGTATTTGGATCGGCGGAAGAACTGAGTTGATTTGGATCAGAGGCAACCTCAACGCTCAAATTTATGCTGAGACGATTGTATCAGACGTCATCGTTCCTCTACAAGTGCAAATCGGTCCCTTATTTCAGTTAATGCATGATAATGCACGACCGCACACCGCAAGAGTTGTAAGACAGACTCTCGCCGCAGCTAACATCAATGTCCTGCCCTGGCCTGCTCAGTCGCCAGACTTGAACCCGATTGAGCATGCATGGGATATGCTACAGAGAAGAGCTCTGCCGAATATGGAGGGTATCCAGTCGCAAGAAGACCTTTTTTTGTTGTTGCAACGAACATGGGCGGCCATTCCACAGCGTGATTTGGATGAACTCATTTTGAGTATGCCAAACCGATGTTCTTGTGTTGTTAGTGTTCGCGGTAGAAACACGGATTATTAATTGTTTAAGTTAACCAATAAAATTTTAAAGAAAACTGTTATTTCAGTCTTTTTTTCGAACTTTTATGTTAGTGGTTCAAATGTCAAAAATCCCTTTATTAGGAAAATGGCAAATTTCTTTATTAATGCAAAGGTGACTTGGTTTATCGTTACTGTGACAAACGAAAACACTTTATTTGATGAATCCTTAAAGAAAATTTTAATTAATATCAATCAGGAGAAAAGTTATTGCAAAAATATATGTTGATCCCTAGACACTTTTGATGTGTGTATTTGCCGATCCTACATATTACAGAAGAGGACCAATAGATATAATATTGGGGGCTCAAGAATATAGCCACTTACTACTAAACGGATTACACAAGATGCAAGACGGAATCATCGCTCAAAATACCGAATTTGGGTGGATTTTATCCGGCATTTGCGGCGATACCACTAATACTAATACAGTTAACAGTATGATGACACGGACTACAGAAGTTCAGCAACTAAACAAGTTTTGGGAATTAGAAGAAATTCCTGAAAAATACCAAGTAACTAACGAGGATCAGGCTTGTGAAAACTATTACCAAAAAACAACCATAAGAAATCCAGATGGGACATACACAGTGAAACTTCCATTCAAAAATCAAAGCGTAGATTATGGGAGTTCGTGCAAAAAAGCTATTGCAAGACTATTACAATTAGAACGGAAGTTCGACAAGGATGAAAACTTACGGAAAAAATACCAAGAGTTTCTCAATGAGTACTTAGAAATGGGCCACATGAGGAAAGTATCGAGTACTGACTATTACCAAGGTAAATACTATATACCACATCAACCAGTCATTAGAGAAGAGTCACTAACTACTAAGCTACGAGTAGTATTTGATGCGTCGAGCAAATCAAGTACTAACATAAGTCTAAACGATAATATGTTTACGGGACCAAGACTACAGCAAGAATTAGCAGTAATACTGTTACGTTGGCGTAAACACAAGATAGCATTTATGGCGGACATCGAAAAAATGTACCGATACATAAATATTAACAAAGAAGACTATACCTACCAACGAATAGTATGGAGGAATTCACCGAAACATATGATCGACGAATACGAATTAACTACTGTGACGTATGGAACTGCAGCTGCCCCATACTTAGCGATTAAGACGCTACAACAACTCGCTGCTGATGAAGAAGCGAACTACCCAATAGCCAGCCAAAGAACTCTCCAGGACTTCTACGTGGACGATATTTTGTCAGGAGATACGAATGTTGAGGCAGCAAAAAATTTACAAGGAAACTTAATAGATATGCTACGAAAAGGCGGATTCAGGCTACGCAAATGGTCGTCTAACAGTGCTCAATTGTTGGAAAATATACCTAACGAAAGCAAAGACGACAAAGTGATGAAAATACCGCTAGATGAAACTAGAAAATCCTTAGGGGTGTTATGGTCACCATTAGAGGATAGTTTCTGTTTTCAGATTACCATTAATCAAAATGAAAAACCGACAAAACGATTTATTTTATCAGAAATAGCTAAGATATTTGATCCTCTGGGATGGTTAGCACCTGTCGTCATAAATATGAAACTCATGATTCAGGAACTTTGGACAAATGGCACAGAGTGGGATCAGCCCGTAGAGGAAACTATTAAAACAAGGTGGATTGAATTACAAAAACAACTTAAGACTATTGAGAAGATATCCATACCAAGATGGTGTCATTTTTCAGATAAATCGAGGGTCGAGCTGCATGGATTCAGTGATGCTTCTGAAAAAGCGTACGGTGCAGCAATATACTGTCGGATACAAAATAACAACACATTTAACGTAACCCTTTTGCAAGCTAAGTCAAAGGTAGCGCCAAAACTACATTACCAAAGTTGGAGTTATGTGCAGCTTTATTGTTAACCCAACTGATGGAAAAAGTGATTACTGGAATGGAAATGCAAATCGCGAATATTTACTGTTGGACGGACTCCATGATTACTCTCGGTTGGATCAAGGGTGAAGCGGAGCGATGGAAGACGTTCGTAGCTAATAGGGTATCAGAAATACAAAGAATATTACCAGAAGCAAAATGGAATTATGTAAATACATTACAAAATCCAGCTGACCTAATTACAAGAGGCATTGCACCAAATAAATTACAAAAGTTATCACAATGGTGGAATGGACCAGAGTGGTTAAAAAGTGATAACATGCCTAGTACGAAAACTGTACCAGAGATATGTGAGGAGATTAAACGATGTTATCACATAACTATTATACCAAAAAACAAAATCTGGATAAGATTTTCAAGTTTCAAAAGGATGATACGAGTACTATCATATTGCTACAGACTCGTGAATAAACAAGAATACAAAAAACCATTAAGCTGTGAGGAAATTAATTCAACAACTAAAAAACTCCTCCACTTAGTGCAACAAGAAGTATTTGCTGAGGAGTACAAAACAATTAAAGCCGGACAATCATTGAAGAAAGGAAACAGGTTGTCATGCCTAGATCCATTTATTGATAATGAGGGCTTACTGCGAGTAGGAGGAAGACTTCAAAACTCCAGTCTACCATACGATCAAAAACACCCAACTCTGTTATCTCATGACCATCATGTAACATTAATCATAATTCATGATGCTCATTTAACTACATTACATGGAGGTAATAGTATGACCTTAGCGTATATAAGACAGAAGTATTGGATACTTGGAGGAAAGCGAGCAGTGAAAAGTAGCATTAGAAAATGTGTAAAGTGTACTAGATACAGATCATCTACCGCCTCACAAAAAATGGGTTCATTACCAAAACCAAGAGTGACGGAATCGTACCCATTCAGTCACACAGGTGTGGATTATGCTGGACCAATATCAGTGAGAACAATGAAAGGAAGGGGACATAAATCTTACAAAGGCTACATTGCGATATTTGTTTGCCTATCCACGAAAGCGGTACATTTGGAGCTGGTAGGCGACTTATCAGCAGAAACGTTTATAGCAGCACTACGGAGGTTTATGGCACGCAGAGGTCCAGTATCACACATGTATAGTGATAACGCGACGAATTTCGTAGGCACTGCCAATTACTTGTATAAAGAAATGTTAGACATAACCCAGTCTGACGACTTTCAAAACACGCTGACCAATATTGGAATACATTGGCACTTTATTCCTCCATCATCCCCCCACTTCGGAGGGATTTGGGAAGCAGGAGTAAAATCTATGAAACACCATTTGCGTAGAGTGATAGGAGAGCAGACACTAACTTATGAAGAAATGAGCACGTTCTTACACCAAACTGAAGCATGTTTAAACTCAAGACCATTATGTGCACTAAGTGAAAATATAAACGATAACATAGTGTTAACACCAAGTCACTTTCTAATAGGCAGAGAAGCGGTAGGGGTACCAGATCCGCTATCGGAAACTAATACAGATCATTTAAACAGATGGAAACAAATCCAAAAAATGAAAAAAGATTTCTGGAAAAGCTGGACTAAAGACTATTTACACCAACTTCAACAAAGGTACAAATGGAAAACTAATCAAGGAAACTTGTCGGTTGGAAGTTGGAACTCTAGTAATTATAAAAGATGAAAAAGTTTCGCCTAGCAAATGGCCACTTGCAAAAATAAAGGAAATACATACGGGCAACGACGACCTATCCCGAGTAGTGACACTTCAAAAGTCGTCAGGAACAACTCAAAAACGATCAATCCACACATTAATACCATTGCCAATTGATACAAATACGTGTAGTAGTAGCAATGAACCTAAACAGTCAATACAAACAAATACCATTACAATCCTAAGAAAAAACAAAACTAATCAACCCAAACAATGTAATAAAATATCTAAATGGTTCACGTTGCTGTTCATCATGTTACAAATATTGGGATCAGCAAAATCGACTACAACGACATACTCTGTAAAAACAGTACCACCAGGATTTTATGTTGAAAAAATAGGAACGGCAAGCATTGATAGAGGAATGTTTAGGATAGAAATAAACTATGAAAAACAACACCTAGAGTAAGACCTTGTCAAAATAAAAACAATGACGTCACAATTCAGTCAACTATGTACAAATGCTGAACAAATAACAGCTTCCGGATTTTGCAAACAATTGCACCATCATTTGTTAGAAGAAGCATCAAAATTAGAGCGAACTAAAGAGTATTTGACAGAAGTGAACCAGATTAGGAAGAAAAGGGGAATATGGGGAGAGTTACTAACTGCTATCTTCGGAGTGAATGATGAGGCATACCGAGATATAGACACATTAAATTTAAACCAAAAAAAGTTAATTGAAGCTGCCAACCATCAAACCACATTCATGATATCAACAATCTCACAAGTAAACAAAACTGAAGAAAGAATAAAACAGAAACTTATAGGATTTCAAACTAAATTAAACCAAGTCATAGGTTACATCGAGAGTAACAACCATTGGTTCAGTACAGTCGACCACAACAGTGTAAACATACGTATTATGCAGACTTACCAGTTAGCATATAATTACATGGAAGAAATCATGGATTATTACAACGGACTATTAGAGATATACTTAACCAAGGCGACAGTATATAGTGTTTTAACACCAAAGAACGTCACCGACCTAATATCATCAGCAAACAAAAAATTACCATCTAAACTAAGAATCGTTCAACAACAGTTACTAGACACCAAGATATATGAGAACAAGACTCATTTAAAAGTATACGCCTATTTTCCTATACAAGAGATAACTAAATATACTTTAATGTATGTTACACCAGTCCCAAAGATAAATTCTGACAAGTCAGCCCAAAGTATAGAAGTACATAAAGCTTACATAGGGTTAAATTACAACAACGAAATGTATTTTGACTTGGACTATGAGGAGTTCAAACGTTGTTTAGAATGGACTAACCATTTTATTTGCTTTCCTGGGGCCGTGAAAAACATGCAATTAAAAGAAAATTGCATTGTAAATCAACTATTCAAAAACCAAACACAGACGAAATGTCCTACTAAAACATAC
The DNA here is from genome assembly GCA_921972225.1 of Euplexia lucipara. Classification (NCBI taxonomy): domain Eukaryota; kingdom Metazoa; phylum Arthropoda; class Insecta; order Lepidoptera; family Noctuidae; genus Euplexia; species Euplexia lucipara. The sequence goes on from OV179144.1 coordinate 13,179,245, forward strand.
TATTTATCCAATAAAATAATATGGAAACAACTTTACATGCCAAACACTTGGTTATTCATTGTACGAGATCGAGTTACGACGTCAATACTTTGTGATGGACAAAGAGAAGAATTCGAGCTTCAAAATGTTGGTGTAATACGAATCGCAGATAACTGCATTATTAAAACAACTAATAATATATTAACTGCCAAAAGAATTGTTTCAGTACCGATAGTAACATCATACTAATTACGGAGGCTACAGGCGGAGTATTCAAAGAAAGCCAATTTGCTTAAAATTAATTTAATTAATAGAAAAGAAATTACATGAATTTATAACTATGACTAAAGATTGCGACTACGTTCGAGGTTGGAACCGAAGTGGCGGTGTAGCCGCCATAGAAATGGTGGCTTGATCGTTGGCACGTTGCGCAGAGGCAGCATCTCGTGGCCCGGCCCCGTGTTCAAGGTTAATGCATAGTCGCGAAACGCGAAGGCAGCATCTCGTGGACCGTCCCCGGTGGCTGATGCAATATGTTGTTGGGTGGAAATGGGGTTAATGCATCGTCGGCGATACCTCTGTGGTACCGTGGTATAACACCTCCCACCGTAGTTCAGCAGTTATTAGAGGACTTTCGTCGAAAATAATGTTGAACAGTGATCTTGCGGGTCAGGTTGATTCACGTTTTGAGTTTCGACGTTGGCATCCTGGCACGTGGGTCGCTTCATTTCTGTCTCTGGTGGTTCGTTTAATCGCCGTTTTGCTAAGAGTCTTCGGACGATGACGTAACTACTTAATGCAGTTGCACCTAGTAGGAAAGTGTACAACGGTATGGTGGTATGATATAAGGTTGTATCTTGGGGCTTCTTTATTGTAATCGGTGACTGTAGCGATATCTTTGCATTGCTTGCGTGTAGATTTTCCAGGTTTATTGAGTTTAGGGTTAGGACTGGTAGCGTTGATAATGTCAAATTGGGATCCCGTGCAGGTAAGTCTGTGATCTTGATGACTTGTCCTTTTGCATGATCATTGTTATTAATGATGGTGAATTCAGGAGTCCGCAGGAAACAGTTATGAGGTAGGACAACTAAGAGGCTCCCTTGTAGATTCTTGTATTCATTTCTTCCACAGGACGTCTGGACCTTGGTAGCTTTTGGAAACGTGACGATGTAATGCTTGTCATCTAGTTGCTCCAGTGCCCCTCTGGTGAGTTTGACAGGGGTATGGTTGCAGGAAGAGTCAATTTTCTGCGTTGTAATCAGTTGTTGAATGCAGTCCACTTGATCTCGAGGCTTGAAGCTGGGTTTCATCTCGCAGAGATACCAAGTGTTTGCCTTCGGACATTCTGTCTCCATGTACATGAATTCGTCCTCGTGTATTGCGATATAAGGAGAGGGTGGTATTAGGATTTCATGATCTTTATTAGGTATTATGGAAAGTTTATATAGGTCATAGGTGCTGGGCAATGCAATCGGTATCTTGAACACTATAACTAAGTTATTGCTACTGTAATATGAACCTAATTTAATTGTATCGTAATATTCCCTTATGCTTATATCTAGTATTTCTTCCTTATTATATATACTACGTATTTTAGCTATCATATTTCTTAAAACGTTTATACCGAGCATTGAATGATGCGTACTCTTTGCGTGAATAAAAGCTAGTAGATTCTCTATTCTGCCTAACTCTTCCGACAGGTTTTCTATATTATCTCCCAAAATTAGGAGTAACTGTGAGAGATGGGCATAATTAAGAAGATCTATATTAGTAACTTGGGTGGTATTTATCATTACTTTAACTATTTGGGATATATTTTCCTGATTTTCGACAATACTACTTAAGACTTTTGAATGCTGTAACATCCAATCCTTGCTTAAACTTATATGCTGATTTAACTGCGAAGTTATTTCCTGTTCGTTATCCTGAAGAACTTTAATGGCATTGTCATAACGCAGAGCGTCTGTATAATCTAAGTTGCCTGAGATACTTTTTATAACGGATCCTAGGCCGTCTATAAGGCTTTTTTTAACGCGATTGGAATCAAATGTCTGCAGTTGTTCTGAAATCATATTTAACTTACTTTTAAGATGTGCAATGTGTGGTTCATACAAGTTTTCGCTTACTAATTCATAGACTTTATTCATTTTCATCTTATGATTTTGAATATACTGTTGCATTAAGTGCTCTGTTACGTCCATGTCTAATGGGTCACGAGGGTCAAAGTGTCCGCTTATAATTTCTAATGGTCTACACTTGGTAAGGCTGTGTATGCTGCTGTTATATGCTAGTATGGCATATGGCATTAGATTGATAGCTGATTCACCATGATTTTGTAATTTTAGTATTCTTAAATGTTCTAGCAAGGTAGAATGGAGACGCTCAACCATCCCGTTCTCATTGGGCGTGTGTGCTAAAATTTTATGATGGGTAATTTTGTGAACCCTTGTGAATTCGGAGAATAACTGGTTAGTGAACTCTGTGCCTCGGTCAGTGACTAACAATAATGGTACTCCGTGGTGAGTACAAAATATTAACAAAGCCTGAATAACACTTATTGCAGTTCCATCCCTTAAATGGTATGCTTGAGCATACTTTGAAAAGGAATCGATGATTGTAAGGAATTTCTCAGTTTCAGCTGTGAACAGATCGAGGTGGATAACTTCAAATGGTTTCGCCGGAGGAGGAACTATGTGTAATTGTTGCTTTATTGGATGTCGGTCGTATTTACCCTGTCCACAGATGGTACACTCATTTATGAACTTAGCGATGTGCTCCTTCATCTTAGGCCAAAAGTATCGCCGGGATAATGCAAGGTAACATTCGTTGATACCGCGATGGTTGGTTTTACCTTCGTGATATTTCTGAATTATTTCTTGTTGGCGTAGATATTCTTTAACATTCTCTAATTCGACTTTAGTAAGTACTAAATTCATAGATGAGCTCTTAAAATGGTCTTGAATTATGGGTATAATTGAGTACATTTCCAGAGGTGGGTTAATTAGTATTCCTGTTTTTACTTTAGCGTTAACGAATTCTTTGATCGCGTTCACAACATCTGTTTCAAGGTTAGATTTAGATATTTGTATAGCCGTACGGGTATGGGTGTCAAATGGTTTTGTTACAACTGTTCTACCTTTAAAATCACCTACAATCGAAAAATGAGTTTGTCTATTGAATTTATTGAGCGGGTCGTCTGATATCGGTACTTCCAGTATAGGCTTTTCTGCGTCAGTGTGAGCTGTAATGGTCCTGGATTCGTCTAGCGTTGGCGGATGAACGGAAGGGTTAGCTATTACGGAACTTGTTTCCTCATTGCATATTTCTACCCTAGATAATGCATCGGCATTAGTGTTTGATTTTCCTTGCTTATAAATGACTGTAAAATTGTACTCGCTTAATTTCAATCGCCATCTCGTTAATCGAGAATTTGGCTCTTTGAGATTCATCACCCACTGGAGCGGCTTATGGTCCGTGATGATTTTAAATTTGCGACCAAATAAATAAGGACGGAAATACCTAGTGGCCCATACTATGGCCAGCAACTCTTTTTCGATTGTGCTGTAATTAATCTCACTGGAATTTAATGTTCGTGAGGCGTAAGCTATAGGCTTATCTTGGCCTATCGGGCCTTGAGAAAGTACAGCACCAATCGCTAAATTGGATGCATCTGTAGTCAGGACAAATTCCCTATTGAAATCGGGGTATTGAAGAATGGGGTCATTAGTTAAAAGAGTTTTACATTTTTCAAAACAATTTGTGTAATTTGTATCGAGAGTAATTTTTGATCCTTAAGAAAGGATCAAGACACTGAGTAAGAGGTTTTGCTAATCGAGCGAAATCAGGAATGAACTTACGATAGTACCCAAGTAAACCAAGGAAGCGTTTTATTTCGGTAGTGGTTTTCGGCAACGGATAATTTTGTATGGCTGATATCTTATCGGGGTTCGGTTTAATGCCATCTTTACCGATAATATGGCCTAAATAAGCTGTCTCTAATTTCAAAAATTCGCTTTTATCTAACTGGATTTTAAAATTTGATTCCCGTAGTCTCTGGAAGACTTTCTCGAGGTTATTCATGTGTTCTTGCAAGGAGGTGCTAAACACAACTACATCGTCGAGGTACACGAGACATATGACGTTTTGAAGGCCTCTGAGCACGTTGTCCATGACTCTTTGGAACGTGGACGGCGAGTTCTTAAGACCCATAGGCATTCTTAAAAATTCGAAATGACCGTGCTCAACATTGAACGCCGTTTTCGGTATATCCTCTGTGTTCATCTCAACCTGGTAGAATCCACTTGCGAGATCGAGGGTGGTGAAGTATTGACAGTTGCCTAACTTATCTAATATATCTGCGATGTTTGGTATCGGATACTTATCATCGATAGTCTTCTCGTTCAATTTTCTGAAGTCTACGACAATTCGCCATTTCGTTTTGCCGGAAGCATCTGTCTTTTTAGGTACTACCCAGATTGGAGAACTCCAGGCTGATTGGGAAGGCCTAATTATACCCTGGTCTAACATCTTCCCGATTTGATTTCTAACTTCCTCCCTATGCACGTACGGATATCGGTAGCTTTTTGTGTAAACGGGTACTTCATCGGTGGTTTTTATCGAATGTTTAATTTGGTTGGTAAATGACAACGGTTCACCCTCTATATAGAATACGTCCGCGTATTGTGCGCACAGTGATTCCAGATTTGCACGTTCTTCCGGGTTTAAATGACTGGTACGTAATTTTGAAACTACGTCTCGAGCGCGCGGTGACAGTTGTTTAGTACGCGTGCACTCAACATTACATACCTCGGCACTAACTTGACGGTCGACAGAAAATATTAAATCATTTTGAGTAGGGTTTGAAACTTCTAAAATGCCTCGATTACGGCTGACTGACGTAATACATTCACCTATAATGCAGTTACAAATGACTGGTTCCGGGATATACGCATTTCCATTTTGTATATTAATTGGTAGTCTGATCAGTTTAGAAGAACGAGCGGGTATAATATCTTCGTAAAGATTGACGTTACGGGAATCATATACCTGAATTGGATTAGTTGCGTGCCTGGTGTTTAAGCACATGTTTTTATGGTCTATATTCGATTCCCATTTACTTAATAAATCTGACCCTATTAAGCCATCGAAATAATTATGAAACTTGTATACGAATAATTTTATACTATCTGATTCATCGAATTCCGCAAAACACGGCAATATGACCGAGTTATTATTTCTACTCGTCGCGTGGACATTCACGACCTCAAAAGGTTCATAATTTAGCGGCGTAAACGGAAAATACTTCCGCATGGCCTCGGGGCTAATAAAGGACTGATTAGCACCTGTGTCTATAAGTAACTTTAAGGGGGGGTTTGAAATTTGTATGTAAGGAAGTTGTCTCTGTGTCTGAATATTAATTTCTATTTTTGTTTGTCGGACTTCGATCCCGGCCGAAAATCCTCGTTGCTAGTGGATGGCTTAGACTCTGTTAATGATTCGCCAGTCCCATATGGTACATCAACAGAAATCAATTTATTGTCATGGTAATCGTCAGTACACGTAAAATTATCATTACACATGACATAATAATACTCAGAGCCATCGTAGTAGGGACCGTATGCATAGTACGGACATTCATTGAAGTTTAATTCGCGAGCCTTAAAGTAGTTGCTCGGTGGTGGATTGCCTGATTTGGTCCAGTCGTGTCCATTAGCAGGCATGGGTCTGCTGACAAAATGACTTACGCCACTCATAGGTGTAGGCCGCTGAGGACCGGGTCCGCTTTGCGTATTTCCGAATACGTCACGTGGAATCATCCTAAATACATTACTTTGTTCATTATAATTTGGTGGTAAAGCCCTAAATATTTGCTGAGTTCGCGACGGCCCCCGGTAAGGTTGAGGTGAATTATTATTACTATTAGGTCTCCATGGCTGCATGGGTGGATGGCGTGAGGGGCCCGGCGTGTTAAAATGGTTTGGTGTCATGGGGAACGGTTGATTAATAATTGGGGGTCTAAATTGCGAGCCCGCTGAGTTATTCGGTTGTTTTTTACTATCTATGAAGTTATTGTTCCGTTGTTGCAGATATAATATGTTAGTTTCTTCTTGTACGTACTGCAATGCATTCTCTATAGATACGGGTCGCATGCAACGAATACGCGAACCTAGCGGTTCTTTCAATCCGCGTAAGTAGGACTGCAACGTAAGCTTTTTATAAAGTTCACGCTTTGCTTCTACGGTGGTGGACAGATTCTCGTGCAAGGTCACATATGTCATAATAGTGCTAAATAGGTTTTGACAGTTTTCATAAAACTCTTGTGGCGTGGTCTGACCTTGTGTTAACGATGAAAGGTCGTTATAAAGTGCAGTTTCGTCGCGTTGATCCGCGAAGTTGTTAACTAATGCTGTACGAATGCCATTCCAGTCAGTCGGGATACCGTTAGAATTAATAAATCGAGCGGCTGAACCCGTAACTCTATTTAAAATTCCGTTAAGCAAGGCCTGGTTTTCCAGCTCATTTCCTGGATTTGGATTGAGATACCTCTTTACTAATTGATCGCTTAAATTAATAAACCTAGTTAATGTATTTGGGTTCCCGTCGAACTCTGGGAGTAATCGAAGGGACTTAAATATGGCGTCAATTTGGTCTCCTTGAGCCATTGTGGATTTGTCTTCTACTATGTCACTTAAATCTCTAGCTTGATCTAACCTACTTTGTCTTACGACCCTAGGGGTACAAGAACCAGATTGCCTAGGATGAAAAATCTTGAAAGATTAACGTAGGACTGGGAAAAGGAAAAGTTACAACTATAAGGAGGCAACACAAGAGCGATTCAAGTGTACTCACAGTTTCATTTCTTGGTTTCTCTGAATCAGCATCGAAGTCTGGATGCACCGGCCGCAGCTTTCCGTGGTTCTGGATACTCGATGAAGGCTTGAGAGCTCAGACAGCGGCTACGCGGAGCCGACAGGATCGATTTTGGAGTCCCTTTTCGCGCCGCGTACTGCCTCGAGTATCCTACCGACTGCGCCAATTACGGAGGCTACAGGCGGAGTATTCAAAGAAAGCCAATTGGCTTAAAATTAATTTAATTAATAGAAAAGAAATTACATGAATTTATAACTATGACTAAAGATTGCGACTACGTTCGAGGTTGGAACCGAAGTGGCGGTGAAGCCGCCCTAGAAATGGTGGCTTGATCGTTGGCACGTTGCGCAGAGGCAGCATCTCGTGGCCCGGCCCCGTGTTCAAGGTTAATGCATAGTCGCGAAACGCGAAGGCAGCATCTCGTGGACCGTCCCCGGTGGCTGATGCAATATGTTGTTGGGTGGAAATGGGGTTAATGCATCGTCGGCGATACCTCTGTGGTACCGTGGTATAACATACTCAAAACAAATAGACTTTCCCATAACAACGCACATGGTGACTAAATCCATGCTAAACATTACCAAAGAGGAAGAAGTCGTAGATAACTCAAAGGAGATTTTTCAGAATCTAGTTACTCAAGAAAATGCTTTACAAACCGAATTAGATAGCACTATTTGGAGTCAAATCAGTTCTCACGCATACTTAACTAGTGCGATATCGTGTATAATCATGTTTTTAATCTTTTTGTTTTTAGTTTGCTACGGCCCAGCCATACTGAGATGGATTGGAGTCACATTGCAGCACAAGACCAGAAGAACAAGTCCCGAGCCAGAAAACCAACCAGCAAGAGAACCAAACTCGCTTGCTGCCAACAAGACAACTACCAAACCGACAACAGGCCAACCAACTATCACAACGGAACCTGTGTACAGTTTACCACGTCAACACGAAACTATCGAATTATACCAACTGGAGCCTAGGTCCTGAGAGGCGCCAGAATGTTCAACCGTGAACATACTATAGTTGCACGCGCCAACAATAGCATCACAGCGTCAGCGACACACATACGGTCCACGCGCCGGCAACACCAGCACACCGTCAGCACTAAGATGTGGCCTACTGAGATCTTCGCTTCATCGGCTCGATACACACACGACACACATGTAAATAGCCATCAATGTGTATTTACCACAAAAATTGTATATAATTAAGTTCATTATTGTAATAAAATCAGTCATCAAGCTGGAGTCGAGTGTGATTTATCTCCTTACTTCCTCTTACTGTGGCCAAGACACCTTTAGCCATCATCGGTCCTATGAGTCTGTGGGATCGGCAGTAAGAAAACCATTTCCTGTGTACATTGCACGACGTACACAAAACCCTCTTCCTACCCAAATTCCGTCTGTCACCGTAGGTCTCCTTGTGACAGACTTCCCTCTCGTGCAACCGACGTAACCTACGTTTGGTGTGGTTTGTATATGGTAGGCTGGGGCTAGGATAACTGGGGTGCTAGTTAGTTACTGTAGGGCTAGGTTTGGCGTCAGTTGGGCTTTAGGTATTGATCCAGGTTCAATTATCTCAAACGTAGTCACATCGTACACACTTGGAATACCGGCCGTACCAAGCTGTAAGTCCTGGTGTGTATATTTGCACGGCCCCAGATCAACATGCAGATTTGTGTCTGCGGTGGTCTTTTCAGTAAAGAACCTTACAGATATGAATGGACCTATCCAGTCAGTGCACGTAATTTGTCAGTAATCGTGAGCTTCACTCAACAACGATTCGACGTATAATAAATACCAAAGTCAAGGCCTGAAAATTGACAACATAGTAATGAAGCATCTACTTACAATATTATCTCCTGGGAACTTTTTGCCGTATCTTCTTTGACAAGGCTGGTACCTACTTCAATAATGCACCGGAATTGGGTATTATATTTGCAACCTTGTGCTTGCCTCTCAAGAAAAAGTTTTGGAAGTGGATGATAACTGATGATAACCAAAATGTTTGACTAAGTTATAGTTTCACTTAATTACCTATACTTAGTGTTCAGTATTTGCTGGTAACTATTTAACACTTTCACTGTCCGAAGACAATTATCAATGCAATTATTGCACGTTCAATAGTGCGTTATATACAATGCACGGACGTATGAACTTCAACCGCCGACCAATAGTGTTGTCCAAGTACGTCGAAACACGATCGATGTATAAGTAACAAACATGGTCAAATCGTTGATATCGTGTATCAATATTTTGGCGGACTGTACCATTGATAAACCTCTACGAGGAAAACGAAAGAGGTATTATGTACTTACCATAATAGATAAGTAAATTGCATAGCCATAAATTGTGCTACGATACAAAGTTAATTGTGTGGCACTTAATACAGTATATTGTATCGACTTTGGAGGTGACTTATTATGTCTCAAGAAAAGTTTATTAGTGTAGACCTCCCCAAAGAAATAAAAAAAAGCTATTTCATTGATTTTTCAAGTTTCTCGTGAACAACACTATTCTTGGTGGTTAATAGTGTATTGTATGTCATGAACGGACGTACGGAGCTAACTCATCAGTGCATTACATGTAATGTATGGACAGTGAAAGTGTTAATAATTATGGATTCCTTATTGGTAAATAAGTTAATCATTTTACAACTTTAAATCCCTTTTCCACTATCTTAACACCTGCATCCAAATTCATTCCTTTTTACGATAAAATTGCCTCTCTTGACAGTTGAGATGTTTTTTTGACAACACAATTATTGCATGAGGCGTAAAAATTGCGGGAGAAACGACACAAAGACTAAATAATTAATCATACCTACAAGTGATGATGATAAATAATTTTTGAAGTCATAGATTGCACTGACAAGGGACCTCTAAGATAATATCTACCTATATCTAATTTTTTTCATGCAAACATGCCCAAAGATTTTATTCATTACAGATGCATCCACCATAGTTATACTGTTCTTCTTCTTATTATCGAAGTGCTTGCGCTCAGCAGTTGTCTGACGATTATCTAGACGTCAGGAGAGTTATAGGTTTTAAGTCCAAACCCATCGTATTGTTTATATGTGACTTGCTTCAAAAACGGTGAAGGAAAACATCGTGAGGAAACCGGCATGACTGAACGATATTTCTCGACGGCATGTAAAACCGAGTTCATTGCCTAAGGGCGGCATAAAATGTCGGACACTAGATAAGTTACCAACCACACGATATATACATAGAAGAAGAAGATACATCTACCTTTTGATTCAGCTAAAGTATCAGATAGACGGAGGATTTGTACGAAGATTTACAAGAAAAAAAAACGCTTAATTTTTCTGCTCAATATTAATATCCTTCACATTGCGTCATTCATAAACCTTGTCCCTTGATAACCAGTTAGCTTTGGCTCATATTTCATCCGGAAAATGTAACAGAAAAGGGCAATATTAAGGAAATTACGAGTGGCTCGTCCCTGCCATCAAACTCCATGGTAGGTAGCCCTTTCTTCAGATAAACGACAAGTAATAAATACTGTCCTATGTACTCATCTTACAATAGAACTCCTTTCAAAAACCCTTAAGCTTAACTTCCCACTTTATAAATAATCAACATTCCCGAAAAATAATAAATTCAAATTACAAGAGCAATAAATCATAATTTATTTCTAAAGTATTTACAAAGGGTCGATGATATATTGGTTTTTCTTACATTTCGGGTAGAATTTACTGAGATATGAGTGAATTATGAATACCCAAGCGTTTATACACTGGCGAATATCCATGTTATATGTAGTAGACCTGTGTTGTAATAGAACATTGGTAATATTTTCATTAAATATTATGATCATGTTATCTGATTATCTGTTTAGCCTCTTTTTTTATTTATACTATAAACCAGTGCTTGACTGTAATCCCACCTGATGATAAGCAGAGATGCAATCAGTGATGGTGAAGCGCACTATTTTATTAAGGGCCTATTCACTCTACTAGCCTTGAAGACACCTAAATTATAGTTCGACGGGAAGACCGCAGCAGGCAAGTTGTGTTGTTGTGTTGTTGTTGTTGTCTTTTCAACTACATAATTATGTTGGGGTAGGCTTCCAGTCTAACTAGTTGCACCTGAATACCAGTGTTTTTAAAGAGCGATTGTCTATCCGTCCTCCTCAACCCACAGAGTAGCCGGATAACTAGGAACCTCTTGGTTAAACTGGTTTTTGACTATTCGTAATGATCTATTAATGACAACCGAGACCAACGATGGCTCACGGTGATTTCCGACACACGTTTGGCTCTTGATATGTAACGAATGGTCACCCATCCAGCTTCACTTGGCTTAACTATCGTTCGACCTTACCCCTTACCTTAATTAGGTAGGTATTATTAGCAAAATAAAATTGAACTATTGATGTTAGTTACTATCATATGGCCGTTCAAAAACTAACTTATCTACCAAGTAGTACCGACACTGAAATATATTTATCACGTTATTTATCTTCGCTATTTTCAGCGCTTCATTAATTTCATGCAGATATAGACTAGAGCTAAGGCGTGGGCGTCGGGCGATCGACAGGGCGTGAGCGAGTGAGAGACTGACTCGTTTAATTATTGTGGTGAATATTCTAGCTACAGCGGGAACACGTGGGTAATTTAATTGCTCTCGGGAAACGATAGACACTTTCGATAGTATGCCTTTTGTAGACGGAGAGACGAAAGTGGAATTCAGCATTCCGGAAGCCAATTCGCCAATTCCATACATTTCGCCAATCATTTTCATTTTAATTCAGTAATTATAAACCATACATTGTTAGTAAACATTGAAACTTATGAAACTATGTTAGTAAACATGTGAACACGACAACCCATTTAAATTGGACAATCAAATTTGCCGCAATGACATTCTGGAGACTGTTAGCGCTGCCCCGAACCCTCTGCAGCAACAAAGCGGCACATTTACGCCTGATCGCTGCGAAGCAATCAGCGCCCGAATCAGCAAACATGGCCGAAGCCCTGCAGAAGCGTGGCAGCCCCAACAGCATCCTGGACGCATTATTATATTGTACCCGAAGAGCACGGATGGCTTTCTGCGTGCTGCCTGGCCATAGACTGCACGTGTTAATAAAATGAGTTAATTTAAGCTACCAAAAATTGATGGGAGAAGTAAATTTGGGTACAACCGGCACAATGTTTACGACATTATGCCAATTGGACATAAGTTTACCATTTCAAACTTGAACTCCAATAAAAGACATTCAATATTTACTATACAGGGTTATTTGTAAAACACCAACAACCTCGCAGGAGTAGATTACTAACATCATAAACAACAACATTTGTTCTACGACTTTTTCGGAAACAGAAAAAAAAACAACTCTCCATACAAAACTCGATCAACTGTTCGAATATATGTATGTAGAGTTCATTTTTTTTGTCTGTTTTCGAAAAAGTACAAAAAAAAATATTCTAGATGGCGTTTCTGAGACATGGGATCAAAGTTTTTCTATGTCATTTCCTCAAATGTCCGCTCTATAGTATTTTAAATCTCTTTGCTATTTTTTATTTCATCGGGCTGGGATTGCTTCTAAAGTATTCATGTAAGTGTTACGTGACAGCCTAGAGCTATTGTGTAATGTAACACACCAAACACAATCACATATCCGGTCATTGTGTATAGGTTCTTTGTGTGGTGTATTTACTAATTAGCTAATTCAAGGCATAGAATTAAGTCTTAGGAGTTGGCCACACAGTAATAAGATCCGGGTTACCAAACTTTGTATAATTTAGTAAGAACTTTTGACATATTGTACTAAAACTTGCCATTTTGTACTCATTGTGAAACAAAACCAGAGAGTATAATTTTATGTCAATAGAATGAAAACCTTTTGTTCATAATGAAGCTTTGAGACTCATGCTTCTGTTAGTTCTCAACCAAATTCTCATATTGTTTGGTAACAATGTTATTTGATTAATTCAAAATTATAAGGTAAATATGTGTCTAGAATTAATTACGCACAGCCACACAAGTTTTGTGAGCCAATAATAGATTGTTTTTTGATTAAGGCTATTATTGCTTTACTGAACGTTGCCAGTTTAATAGAGAAAGCTCTAAAGAACAGCTGCGAGGAAGTATTGTTATAATCACAGCCTCAACATGTGGTTCCTACCTAATAACAGAGCTACTATAGGTTTTGATAGCGGGAACATGGAACTCGTAATTTTATTAATTTTGTACAACTTTACTGTTTAAGAGATAATGTTTGGCTTCTTGTCTAAATCCTACAGAATAGTTACTGAACTCCTTTCACATTTGACTCACATTCTGCATTGAAAATATTTTCCTTCAGCCGACGTGCTACGAATAAATCAAACATTACACACAGCTACAGCAAACTGGAATCGTCTAAAATCAAGTCGTAGCTATCTGCTACGCAATTGCTACGAGCTACGACCTACGAACTAATGTGACCTCAGCAATACCAATAAATCGAATTTAAGTCAGCAATCCTCAATTTTATTATGTCGAAAATTCCGTACTCGGGATTCTCGATAAAACCTACGAACTGCTCCCGGGAGATTCGAGTTTCCAATGTAGGTTTTGTAGAAATGCTATCTAGGTCTGAACGGGCCGTAATTGCGAAACTGTACCTAGGTATGTCTGCTAGAGTTACTGTGGCTTATGTGGCCTGCCAAACAAGTATTCGAATATATCTTCTGTGGAGAGCGCCGACATGCAGACTATTGACAATAACGGTGAAGTATTGTGTGAAACTGTGGTCATTACATAGACAAGAAAAACTTAAAAAAAAATTGTAGATGAATAATATTTATGGAAAGTAAATCCCAAAGTTTCCAATGTTTTTCTAATGGAAAATAAGTGTCTCTATGCGTATTGCTAGTTTAAGACTTATATTTAATAAACCATCGGGTTCCGGTTTCTATAGTTTGTCTTCACCGATGATTGAAGATGATATTGCGTTATTTTTTTCAGTAATGCTTACCTTACCTCTTATTTATTAACTTGCATTACACATCTACCTAATTATTCTCGGCACTAGTCGTACGATCGCGATAAAATTAACCTTTCTATTAAAATAACTCAAAATAACCGAAAATATTTGGATATAAGTATTAAGTACTTAGCTACTTAAATTTATCTACACATTAATTAATACAACTCGTTCGTAATCACCCAGAAATGGACGGTTTGTCGATATCAATAAAGTGGGAGTTATTTTTATCATCTCTCTAATAAATAGGCCCATGAGAGAATTATCACGACGGAGCGGAGCCCAGAATAATCTGACAGTGATAAATGTATGACTTTATTATTAACTGTGCAAAGTCACTCGTGAGGTGACCCTACCATCGGTCAGTAGGGTAATTAGTCAAATGTATATTTGTAACATATGGAAATGACATGAGCCCAGGGTTGTGCTTTAGGGTTCAACGACGATATTCCACATAAGTTTTGGGTCTCACTTTGGTTTATGTTATTTGGTTTTCAAATGGGCGATTTGAAAAGACTTAGGCCCGTATTCCAGCAACAAAATTAAGGTTATCTAAAACAAAAAAACGCACTTGAGTTATGAGATTGCTGAAATCATAAAAAAAATATAAAAACAATCACAAATGGTTTGCTGCCGGGCGTGTTGTATTAATAATATGTGATACAACTTTTAACCTGCAATGTTTGCCTAAAAATGCAGTTTGCTTGGCAGATAAATTTGAAACCCTAAGTATATTTCTATAGAGTCAGTCACCTCAACAATCAATCCGAGACTGAATTCTAGTATTTACTATTAAGACAAAATTCTGTCAAAAGTCTAATTGCTCAGTAAAGTGCTTTCCTATAGATTTTCTTTGACTGTAATGTTTTCAGTAGATTTTTCTCTATAAGCATTATTGTCTGATTTTGTTTTCATGACAATGTGAATATCGACGACATCGAAGATAGATGACTTTGCACTTTGAATTAGGTGGGATGATGCTTATACAAATGTATCTAAGTACAAGCTGTTTTCGAAATTGATTTTATGCAAAGCTTATTTAATCAGGCAGAGCAAATATTCAAGTAGTTACAAATCCAAACAGGAGGCAAATATGAAATCCATTAATTACCAAACATTTGTGCTCGAATTTTGTATTATGAAATGGTTCATTTACGGTCGGGTGTCGGATACTCGATTATTGTTGAATGTAATGGCTGCTATCTTGACATGATATGTAATTATGCGGCGTTGTGAACCTTTGACCAATTTATTTGGGAATGTTAATTGTTCTTGGTGACAATCCAGCTAACAGTTCTGATTACATTGCACTTTGATCTACGTCAAGCAATACTTAAAGCATCGTTATTGTTCATGATTGACGATATTGGTTCTACTGCCCATTTGGCGATAGTTAATGGTTGTCCTGAATGAACTAATCATCATTAGCGGTCCCTATAGTTTGCTAGCTGGCTTTGCATTATATATACCTAGCTAGCTCCAACTATTGATAGGTTAATGAGGTGTTTGAAAGTTTTGACCACAGATAGACCCTGATGCGTTCTATATATAATGTTTTCAAATCGGGAAAGTTCAAAAGCATCTAGTCTCGAAGGTTCTCTAAAAGTATTTTGCACAAAATGAATAAAGTTCGGAATACATCGTAGAGAGCTTTATATATAGGGTGTTGAAACATTAAGTTGTATTAGTTAACCGCGTTTAGATCCCCGCCTCAAATGTTTTCATTTGCAGGCTCATCAAACTAAGTTTTACAACTTTACGAGGTTAGGTGCTTAGGTATACTTCTGACATATGTTCGACTGAGTGACTTTGTATATTCAACGAATGAGTTGACGATGTTCCAGTTCCAGTATACCTATGTATTAGCTACTGGGACTATGTACAGTAGTTCTGTTACTTAGTAAGTTGCTAAGTTGGAGCTCCGTCAAAGTTGAGATTTGGAGTAATGGAATGGCGCAGCATAAGGCGTCAAAGGGAATGATTTTCATAGATCCTACTATAAAGCAATCAGCTACAGATGAACTAGAATTGCTGAGTTACGACGAATATTTAGACTAGATACATCTTTGATATAGATTTATCTTTATCAGTGGTTAATCCATAGTGATGATTAAACATAAATTAAACGATGTCAGAAGTGTCAAGGTCAGAAATTTAGTATCAGTAGAACATATTTAGCCCCAAATATCAGGACGGGTAAACTCGTGCTTATAATGTAAACGGCTTCTGTAATCTAGTTGACACTAACAGGCTATAACAACAATGTTGCTGATCCAATTTATCGATTGACATGTTAACGTATCATTAGTCTTACGGCGAACAATGATAACCCGTAACAAGGCCTATATTCCTAGAGGCCTAGCTGCTTGTTAAAAAGTTATTTAAGTCTTATATTTTGTACAAGAGGGCTTCGACTTCTGTTTCAAAGTTTCATTCATTCGTTAGAAGTTTAAAAGTTGAATCTGACAATCGGTCTTCTATTCTAAAATGTAATGTTCTAGCATTTATTTTTGAAATGGATTAAGAACAGAAAAAAATATAAGAGCAATGTCAGCCTGCAACTAAGTACTTAAATAACATAAGCATAAAGTCCGATTTGACAGCTGTCAAAATAATCTGTATAGTAAAAAGAAAAAAAATGGTTGCTATAAAAAAATCTGATTCTAGAGTAATATCGAATAAAAATTAAATAAATTGCATCGTATACATTTATCTTCTCTTTTATTAAATTGAATTTTTGTAAAAGTAACGTTTTTAAAGAAAATGGATTTCGTTCGGTTAAAAATGGCTTTTAACGGTAACAAAACTACGGTAATCAACCTAAAAACGAAACATTGTCCCGTCGGAATATTAATCAACGATGAATTCGTGTTCTCGAGTGCATTTTTTTTTCAATATAAAGTTATACTTAACGTTTGATATTCGTCGCTATGGTGTATGGGTATCATAGTAATTAATAAGGGTTATGAATTTGTTTTTTCAATTCTTATGTAGTAGGTACAGACGCCAGCACGTCAAGTTACCCCAATGTGTCAAATTTCTTTGATTGTTTTTCAACTTTATGTCAAACAGAATAAGGTTCATATTCAATTGGGAAAATTTGACACATTGGGGTAACTTGTTGTGCTGGTGTGTGTCATACAAGTTTATAGCAACTCAAAAAGAGAAATACGTCACATCGTACTTCTTGGATTGTCCCGAATATAGGGTGGTTTGGACGATGTTCCCTGCCTATTACTAGGTATACCAGCCGGTCGATTCAGTAAAAGTCACGCCGTGAAAACTTGAGTGAAGTGAACTGTCAATGCCTAGCATTAGTATGGAATGACAGCTCAATCCGCCCTCAATCCGCCTACATTTTCTCGCGGTGATTTGACCAGAATCCCACTGCTGTATCTTAGAAACCTAAGTTGTGATGATGATGTGACATAAAAATGTTGACCCTGTAATGTGGACATGACAGGGTTTCAAGTATATACAGTACAGGTATGTTATTGTAACTGACTTCTAAAACTAAAAATAAGAATAAAAATGAAAAAAAAAAGAATAAAATTAATTTGTTCATTGTTACAACACAAAGAAAATATGATAAATATTGTAAAGTAATTAATTTATTACGGTGGTCCCTGTGATACTCGTACTTGTATTTGAGGAGCTGAGTAGTGATGACATGAAATAATAATGTTTGCGTGGTAATCTGAAGCCAACGTGAGGAGTCCTAAAACTGGAGCAATATATTGTATTGATAAAGTTTTACAAACAAGTTAGTGGAAAGAGAGAAAAAATAAAGAAAAGATTATTTTTTTTTGTTAATATTTATAATAATTTAGGCCAAGTCTACAAAAAGTTTTCTTGAAACCTTTTAGTAAGTATTAAAGTTAGCACCTTCATAATTTTTCAGTAATAAATGAATCTATAAAACCACTAGACCGGAATAAAAATGTTCCCGATTAATAGTCGTTGATAAAAATTGTTTCTGCGGCTGACAGCAGTCGTTAATATTTGAAAGGGAAAAGAAAACGAATTTTGCTTAATATTCACGATTATTTTCATAAATTCTGTAGTGATTTTAGAAGTAAGTTGATGTAAAATGTTACAAGTTTTACTTACAAAAGGCTTCGTTTATACTTAGTTGGCTAAGTGGTTTCTGCTAAAATCGAAATTAGTTCAAATGAAAGGTGGTCAACTCGGAAGCTTACAATTTTCTTGCTAAGAATTCTGCTTTGTTGCCAATCTTTTAATTGCAAACATAGAATAAAAACAAAGAAAAATAAAAAAATAACATGAATAAGTAGGACAGAACTAGAAGTGGCCTTGGCCCCAGACTAGGCACAGCCTGTATCTTGTCAATCACTATGGTTTAATACTCTTTGATCTTGAGATCGGCGGTGGACCAGTGGTGGCGGCCCCGACTTACGAACTGTAAGTCGTGTGTTCGAACTCAGACAGGCGCATTACTTTGCGTAATTTATATCATCACCACTGGTCTCAAAAACGGTGAAGGAAAACATCGTGAGGAAACGGCATGTCCTAGAACCAAAAATTCGAAGTCATGTGACATCTACCAATTCGCACTGGGCCCGCGTGGTAGATTATGGCCCATACGCAAAATACGCGCTTTGACGTGGAGTTGCGGATACCAGCCCGGTATCCTAATCTTTATCTTTTTACTCTTTGATCTTAGTGGTCCAATTTCAGCAGTTAAGGTAACTAGAATTCGGAAAGTTCAGTGTGAGATAGTAGCAAGACACCAGTTAAAAGTAAATAATGAATTATACTACTAAATTAATTGAGATTTACTTATAATTTTGTTTATTGTGAATAACTTTATTACATAGTACCGAACTAATAATAACGGGTCTTTAGAATAATTTATTATTCTATTATAGTAGATTCCAATGAAATCCTGTTCAATAGGTAGACTAATAAAAGGTGTGGGGTGGTATTTGTCGAAGAGCTTATTGTCTTATGATAACATAATTGAAAACAACTTTAGTGAAAATTAGAATAGGCACTTCAAGTGTACCGGTGTTTCGTAAGATGAGGAATTAATGTCTGTAAGTCTATAAGTAGGATTTCCTCCAGAGCACTTCAAACATTTTATGAATCTTAACAGTATTGAATAATAAATAAATTATTCAATGCTGTTTAAAATTTACTGTTTCATTTTCTGTTTTACTCGTAATTGTTTCGCTTTTACTTTTAAACCTCAGACCAATACTGAGTTTTAAACTTATAAAATTACCCGTGTTTTTACATTTTCGTTAATCTGAGACTGGGCGTTAAATCAACTAAAGCTCTTGAAAAGGTCTTACTACTACTTTAATACCTTTTACTACCATATTTTAGATCAAAATAAGCGATATGTTTGGCACATAAAACAACGACAACGACATATTTATGTATGTACTCGTTGCCCTGGCAAGCTTCGTTTTCCCTTATCATTAATTTATTAGTCTTATAATTAGTTTTTATTAGTTTACATCCTATTCTCACCCCTACTGAATATACACACAAAATGTCATACGAATCATTGAAGCCGTTTCGGAGTAGTTTTGTTACAAACATTTTGACACGACAATTTTATATATTAGATATAAGCACATAATGTTTAATAAGATGACAACAAATATATCCCAACCAATAATAACTACTGGGTACTACTTTTTATTAAGCGAGTCTTGATGTGATCTTATTCAAACATTTTGTGTTCGATAGAATAAAAATGATTCGATAACATGTATATATGTATAGCCTAACCTAACTTACCATACCTATCCTATAGCTAACCTAACTACCTAACCTAACTACCTTACTGACAGGCATTGATTAAAAAACACTAAATTCATAATTTTAATCTGAACTCCAGCGCTGCGTGCCTCTCTGTGTTACATACAATTTATTTATTTGGCCCGGTCTACTTTAAAGTCCAAACAGTATAAGTAGATATTAATTATCTTTTTGCAAAGAATTATTGAAGTTAGTCTCTGTCGTCATTATTAATAACAGTAATTGATTTCTAAAATATAAGACTTTAATATACCACATAAAACCTCTTTCTAAAATAATTAAAAAAATTATGTACAGACGCCAGCACATCTAGTTACCCCAATGTGTCAAATTTCCTTGATCGTTTTTCAACTCTATGTCAAACGGAATAAGGTTCACATTCAATTGGGAAAATTTGACACATTGGGGTAACTTGATGTGCTGGCGTCTGTACCTACGCATAAATTGACAACCAAAAATAATTATATTGATCCATTGTCATCATGACACTATTTAACTTTTCGTATTTTTAATACTTATTTAAATCCGTTCTGTAATTTGAGAGGATAGCGTACCGACGACGGGACGAACATCAAATGTTTGACAGTTCTTATGTGAAAGTGAAATTGTTGTTTTAACCATATTCCAAGCATTTTTCGCATTTACTGACCTTTTAAACCTTCCCTGGACTTCCACAAACATTTCAAAACCAAAATCAGCTAAATAGGCCCAGCCGTGTTTGAGTTTTAGCCAGACTAACGATCAGCAATTGATTTTTATATATTTATAGATTTACTAGCTGACCCGGCAGACTTCGTACTGCCTAATTAAATTGCAATAAATTCCTGTCAAAATGATTTGTAATGTGATTTTTTTTTGTTCCTATATATTTTATAGTCGGGGCAAAAAAATCTCCTGAACAGAACCGTCACCCTGGTGATAGGGCGTTGTGAATAAGAAATATAATTAAATAAAACATATAATAAGCATTTAAAAATAAGTAATCCCTTCATTGTTAATCATGTGAATCATAATTATTAACAAAAATCAGTTTTATTTTCATTGTAGTGCTTTGGGATATACGATGTTTTTTGTTTGATTATCTGCCGCATATAGACAAACTAATCTGATGGTTTTCCAACACGGGAACAGGCAACATACAATTGACCATGTGAGAAACATGGGTTTTCCTGATTAATACCACAAACACTTAATGATTGCCCCTGGGACTTGTCATAGCAAAAGCAAGCCGAACTGGAAACTGTAGTCGTTTAGAGTCAAACGGCACATCATTCGGAATAATTGAGATGTGCGGTATGAGAACGTCTTCTCCTTTATACTTTCCTTTCAGTATAGTTGCTTCTATCACGTAGTTTAGTATTTTTTTATCGCTAACCGTGTGCTGTTGCAAAGACGCGGTTGGTTGATATTTCGCAACATTATAACAACCTTTAATTGAAGATTGAGGTGGCAAATCCTGGCAAATCCAGCGAGTTTAAAAATTCTGGTGGATAGTTCACTACATCATCATGGTTAGTAGCCGAATCAACTGATTTATATATCCTCGATTCGCCTGTAATTTGTTCTTGCATTTTTAAATTTAATTCATTCATGTTTTTTGCAACTAATATAGCTCGTTCGCTCAACCAATCATGGTTCCTGTAATTTTGAGAAACATCTGGAAACACCAGATATCTTTTTATTATTTTTTATTACCTTCTGGATAAGTTCATCTTTTGATCGAGTTAACTGACTAAAACTTTGAGAAATGTTAATGCAGCCAGTCAACATGTCTATTATATATTATAGGAAATTTGCCACTACCAATGTCAATGAGTTGTTTAGAACATATGTTTCCAGATTGGTTATTTTGCAATTTGACATGCATATTCTTGCTAAAATAAAGTACTTTGACATGTTTCCACAATTGGAGGACTTTAGGCATGCATTGAGTTCGTCAGCTTGCAATGTTTGACGAAAATCTCCTGCTAATAAAATCTTTGCACCACCAAATTGGTTATGATTGCTCCGTATATCTTTTAATGTGCAAATTGACTCTTTGACGTTAGGAACATACCTACATTGTTTAAACAACAGTGAGTGCTTGTAATTCAATATGAACTTTATGTAATAGCAATAAAGCTCATTTTAGTTAGAAAACGTTTGTATGGGAAAAAGAAAAGGGCTGTTTTAGGGGTTTTCCGGCAACTATTCGAATTTTTCTCGTCGTAAAAACCAACTTTGAACTTCAACGAACAATAAAAAAAAGAATTGGTCAAATTTGTCCAGGCGTTGTTGAGTTATGCGCTTACCAACACATTTTGCGATTCATTTTTATATTATAGATTAATAAATAAATAATAAAGTTACTCGAGAATATAATTTGATATGAGAGTTACACTGAGATAGTAAAAATGTTTAACTACTACGCTTGAAGCATAAACACTAATAATAGCCGAAAAAGAGGTAACATCCCTACTCCGTGCTGTTTACAGGGTGAGAAGTGACACCGGTAGACACATGGAGGGGATAACTTACCAAGTGATTTGATTGATGTTATCGAGCGGGATAGAAAATGATAAAATTATGAAAATGACTATTAAAAAGCAAGGTTTGGTGATAAAAAAGTGCAAATTTAGAGTTGTAAGTAAGTATGTATTTTTTGATGCCACATAATAAAAAAATAAAAATATCAAAAAAATAAAAAATAAAAATTTGGGGTGAACACCCCTTATCACTTAGAGGTT
This sequence comes from Euplexia lucipara, assembly GCA_921972225.1. NCBI lineage: Eukaryota > Metazoa > Arthropoda > Insecta > Lepidoptera > Noctuidae > Euplexia > Euplexia lucipara. Next base: position 13,201,608 of record OV179144.1, read on the forward strand.
AGAAAAATAGATAGTAACCGATTCTCAGGCTTACTGAATATGCATAAAAAAAATCATAAGAATCGGTCAAGCCGTTTTGGAGGAGTATGGGAACGAACATTGTGACACGAAAATTTTATATATTAGATTAGATTAGAAAGAAGATTACTTATTAATATTATTTCTATTACCTAACTATGCACGATCCACATAACTAACACAGTTCAACTTACCACCTTAGAGACAAATGCCTGCTGTTGAAATTCAATAAAAATTTGCACAATACACGTTATTGATTTGATGGTTTCCAATTTAAATGTTAGGAAACAAATAACTTATTTTTTTTACATTTTTTTTCACAATTTCACAGTGAACACAATACTTTTCAATATTTACTTTTTGCCTGACATTATGTCAGTTGTCAATCTGTCATTTACTTTTCTCTAATTTTGTGTCTTAGTTTTTCATAGTGACTATGAAGGTTGCATCTGATTTATGTAATTTAATTTATTTTTATTAGCTCTAATAATGTAATTTATTGTTATTTTCCTGAATTTTCTTTGCTATAAACCTCACGGAGCCCGAGACCTTTCCAACGAATGCAAAACCGTGGAAATCGGTTCGTGCGTTCTGGAGTTATATCGTCAGGAAGGAAAACCCGACTTATTTTTATATAGTAGATTTAGTTCAAACAAAGGGATATAAAATACTATGGAGCGGGCATGTCAAGGAAATGTCAAAGAAAAACTTTGATCCCATGTCTCAGTTACGCTATCTAGAATCATGTATGAATATTGGAGCGGTAACGGAGCGTACTAAAAAAACTCATAGACTTGTGTCCAGCAGGACACAAGTTTTGGATGAAAATTTTGTTCGTGATGTCCGATCTATTATAGGTATTGAATGTCTTTGAGTTCCGACAACATGATCCAATTTTTAGGTAAAGTACCTTAACACTAGTGTTAGTAATAAACAAAACAAAATTAAAAAAAAACGGCTGGTGGCTGCAGCAAGATGTGCAAGAATTTTGCTACCCAACCATTCTCACCTCATAGTGCCTCAGAAAAGGCAAAGATAACCTATAGCTAAGTTAAATAAATAGGCGCGTACAGTTAGAAGTTGTCTATGGAGATTATTCAGGAATTGACATTTGGTATTTATATATCCTCCCACAAACTTAGATACACAGGTATAATAAACTGATCTAATTCCAAAATTAAATCGGCATTCGTCTTATTAAAATGCCAAGATAATATTTGAGAATCCTAAAAGGATCTCCTAGAATCCTAAAAGGAATCCTTTCTTTGAATAAGATTAATTTGTAGGCCCACCCACGTTGTTTTCCAAAATAATAGTAGTGCTATTTTGTAAAATCACACAATAAAAATAAAACGCAGGGTAGGTATAGGTACTTATTTTGAAATACAATGTACAGATTTACCAAAAATAGTAGGTAAGTAGTAATGGAATACAGTTAGTATGTTTTGTGTGTGTGTGTAGTATGGTATTTGTGGGTGTAGTAGTAATCTAGTACCTATGTAGCACGGTATAGTATGGTGTAATGTAATGTATGTTTGCTGACACACACACAGGTGGCTTCGCAGCTATCTGGCGAAAAAAGACCTCATCTTTTTTTAAGACTTATTACTGGTAGAATTGTCCCCTAATGAAAAAACTAGTACAGAAGTAGTCAAAGACCCTGTTTACCAGTGGTTCCTAATAACCAAACCTAACCTGTGTTTATAAATTAAGTTTTGAATCTGATCAATAAATTATTAATTGTTAAAGTGAACCATAACTAACAATAAATAAAGCACACCCGTCTTTTTGTTCGAAGATTAAAAAGTGGAATACAAAATAAAATTCTTGTTTCTTGCGCTTATCTTTTTGTAAATAAATAAAAGTTCTTTGACTAATATTGCTTTTTATACCACGTCGCAATCGTTTTCAACCTTAATCACCTACTTTACCTACTACTTGATTCAATTACATTCGTTTTCAAATTCTCTTGCCAAGTGGCACATTGGGTGAAAAGCTTTCAAAGCTATCAGTGGGTCAAGCCTGCTTACACGGGGCGAAAATCGGATTGAACGACCTAAGCCGGTCACCTGGACAAACTATTCACTAAATCCTTTTGAACTTGATATGGACGTATAACTACAGTGTCGTTTTCAAAAAGGCGAGTGAACTGTGAAACGTTTATAAACATTCGCTTCACTGTACCTAACAGCCATCAACATAGTAAATAGAAAACCGTATTCATAGCTACAGTCAAAAACAAACACCGGTCGTTTTATTCTGAAAAGTTTTTAAAATGAGCGTGAATTGAACTGTCTAGCCCTGGTATTAATTTGGGATGACAGGTCATTTCCACACCATTTTCACCCACATTGTCACAGAGATATTTTACGAAATAGCGACTGCGGCAGTATTGTTTTATGAAAAATCTACTCGTGATAATATGGGTAAAATGAGCAGGGAAATATATAAATACCTACTTACTTATCCAGGAAGCTTGACAACCAGTATAACCAAGAGGTATCGTATTACCAAGTTACTGGGTTGTGGAGACCAGTTTGGCAGTCGCTTCAACTAAAACACTTGGAGTCATCTGAATTCTTTTTAACTGTTAGCCGACCTCAACATACCTAGTTGAGAAAAGGCTAGGCAGATGAAGATGACTTACTTACACTAAATTCACGAGTTTAATTCCACATAAGCAGTGTAAAATAATTACAACTTCGAGAAGTGACCTATTCCATAATAGTGTGGTGTATAGATAATACCAATCACCAATATTTTATGTCACTTTACTAACAAAAGTTTATAAGTCATTGTTTGTAGTTATATTGGATCTTGTTATCTGAATAAAATGAATATTATAACTACCACGTTCCACCATGAGATTTCAATGGATACTAAGAGAGAATAGCTTTAGAACCTTATGTAATTTTAGCGTGTTTATGCCAGTAACTGTACCTAATTAGTTACCTCATCTATTACTAAGGTACGGTAAGGTGAGTGGCTTCATAACTGCTAATAACCAGTGCGCCTGCTGCTTTTGAAATGGCAAAGCGTTCCATTTACCAACCGAGCTAATGTAATTTCATAATGTAATTGCAGAAAGGCACTGAAATGTGTTTCCGTCATTATTGATACTTAATGGTGTGATATTTCAAGTGTGTGGGTAATATACTATCAGTGGTACAAGGTATCTGTTAGGCACCATTGCATAAAATATTGAGTTGGGCTCTGTACCTAAAGAATCCATCATGATAAAAAAAAATAAAGACAAATATATTTGCGACCCCAAATATAGTTTTCCTTGTATTGGATTTATGTTTAATCTTTCTATCTAATACCATTAAACGAGCAATTGTTGTACATAATTTGAATCTCTGAAACGGTTCAACGATTTTCATGACATTTAGTATGCAGAGTTTTCAGGGGCGATACATCGTTCTAGCAAGGATTTTCTTTTAAATTTACTAAAAAAAATACCGAGTAATACCGGTTATCCAGGTATTATTAACAAACATTGCAATTAAGACATCGTTTTACTTCTCCTGTAAAATTTACATAAACATCCTATCAACTTTACAAATTTTCCTCTTTGCAAAGTTTTGAGGCCTATTCAAAAAGTTTCAAGGGAATTCAAATGATTCATCACATGCCTTTTCATGTGTTTGTGTTTTCAACACTTTATTTACCTAGTTACTTCACTGTAATATTTTACTCCGATTTCGCTGCCATTACAATGAGAAATTACAATATATTTTTCTATTTTTACTTTCTATGTATGTGGTCAGCCATTCAACATTCAACCATTGTGTATTCTACACCATTATTAGTTTAGTTTATATCAAGCTGTTACAGACAGACAGACATAGTAGCACCATAACCGTTCCTTATTGACCCATTTGGTGCAGAATCGTACAGACGCCACCAGATCAAGGTACCCCAAACTAACAAATTTTCTCAATTGAATATAAACCTTATTCTTTTTACCATAAAGTTGAAAAAACTATGAAAGAAAATTGACATATTGGGGTAGCTTGATGACTGCCTGTACTAACAAGGTTACAAAAAATGGACTCAAAAATAAGTTTCTTTTCATTTTGCATATTTAAACGCGTGGAACAAACACTTAGGAATAAGAAACAAAATATTTAAGTAAGTATCCACATACAAATGTTGTGTACTCGCACGATATCTGCCAAATAACATAGTATAACATCCTGCTTTCTTTAACCGACTTTCAAAAAAGGAGGAGGTTCTATGTTCGTGTGTATGTATTTTTTTTTTTTTTATGTATGTTACCTAATTTCTCCCCATTTGTGGACCGATTCTCAAAATTCTTTTTTTATTTGAAAGAGTATACTCCTGAGGTGGTCCCATTTTAATTTAGTGAAGATCTAGTGCTGATCTTCGGAGATATACAACGGAACTCTTCAAAAATAAACGGCAAATCTGTCGTGAATGCTGGAATCGCTTGGATGTTTATTGTTTATACAACATAATGACGTATCATCACGCCTGTATGCTCTGAGGGGTACGCAGGTGGGTACAATATACCTAGATTTGATCAGTTAGGCATGTTAATTTTAATTTATTAGGGATTAGTGGAAAACCCTATTATGATGACATGTATTGTTAACAATTCGCAATATAAAATAAATTCATGGCAAATGTTTTTATGGTAACAACTAAAAATGGAAAAATAAAAAACTTTGTTGCAAAAAATAAAACCGACTTCAAAAAAACACTAAACGGTGTAAAATAACTCTAAATTCGGAAGTCGGTGGCCCATCATGAGTAAGATAAACCCACCAAAGCCACAGACTTCCGAATTTAGAGTTATTTTACACCGTTTAGTGTTTTTTTTACTTGTTTCATTTTTATTGTACAATAGTGTTGGCCTCTAATAAATTGTGAATACTATGTCCCACTAAATGTAAGTTAGAAAAGCTACAGAACTATTAGTTTCGGTGGCTATTATCTAACGCTAGCCACCGGTGCGTGTAACGATCTTTAAATATTTATGTTCCAATCTACTCGTATCTGGGTCCACTTTGAACCAGTTCTATAGAAAGCGGCCATTTTGCGTAAATAGCTACGATTACATGAAAGACTTAACGGACGTGAATGTCGGAAAAAGGGTGCGAACCGAAAGTTAGGTATTAGGGCCAAGCCTTACTAGTGTTTATAGACTTCGGTTCAGACAACAATTGATCGCGCGAACCGGAGTTCCTTTGATCGAATTAGTACATGTAGTTGCAAAAGTATTAGGTACCTATTAGGTAAAGGAAATGTTATTAAATTAGCACACCGTCTCGCTTGCTCTGTGTTCTTACGTAGGGCAAGACTGGATTGCCCTAGGCAAGGACGGAGACTTATGGAAATAGAAAGAGGAAGGCTTTATCATGTTATCCGTATATACGTAAGGTAATCCTCATTTTTTTTTAAAAATCTGTACTTATTTATTTCCAGGGTTTTTTCTTAACGAAAACGTCATCCCGATGATTGGACACAATTAATTATAACTATAACAATGACATTGATAAAGAGTCTCAATAAAAATAATAAAAAATAGTAATCCAAATTCCGATTAATAATAATTAAAAAGTACACAAATAAGAAACATTTAGTAAGTAAAATTAAAACCATTCTGAAAGGATTGTTAAAGGGCCTTTTATTATTGTCACATCCAGGCAGATGTGCCAATAATAAAAGCAACAATCATTTCAAAATGGTATTATTTTTTTGAAAACTTCGTGTAGAGTTTAAAGTTTTTGCCTTTGAGATTTTGTACTCACAATAATTAATTAAATTAAATGGAAAATGCAAATTCAAAATGTTTATTTTCCTAAGTAAATCTTTCCAGACATGGCAATATTTTAAAAACTAGATGGTGCCGACTTTCCCATCTGTTTGTTGACGAAGCAGAATATCCAAAACAAACTCGGTAGCTCAAGTAAAGTCCAAACATTTATATACAGGGTTATTTTTCAATGACCGGCCAAATTTTCACTGGGTGTTCTACCCATGAATATGAACAACTTTCACTATGGGATCAACTCTGAAATCACAAAAAAAAAATCAGCTGTTTCATACATTTTAGTCGAGTAGGTAACTTTTGTATGAAACAGCTGATTTTGCCGGTCATTGAAAAATAACCCTGTATATTATTAAAATATTTTGTGACTCTAATAATATCTAAGAGTTTAGCATTAATGACTAACACATAGCTACTGGTAATCGACTCTTAATATAAACTTTACCATATCAGGCGCTTTGAGAACGGGTTAACTGTCCATAACTCTAATCTCTAAAAGTGTGTCGTTTATATTAAATTAACTTTAACGCCACTTTCTGTCTTTATAAGGCAGTGAATGGCGGCACCGAGTCACCCACGTTACGTGGTAATAGGTTTGCTAACGAGGTGTAATAGACGTTACAGACGTTAGCCGAGATAACTCTCACCAGGTTATTGGGTCAGGAGTATTGTTAGTGCCTCTAGTCATCGGATTTTAATCGCCGTCCACGCAGAGATAAACGTTTCTCTCCTCTTGGGTGGCCTCTTAGTTTTTATCATTTTTGTTAAATGCCTGAAAGGTATTTATTGACGGCATGTGATCCCGATTCAGAGGCCGGGGAACACCAGGTTCGTTACTAACCAAGTAACCACACGAAAAGAAGACGAAGAAGAAAAATCTTTCTCTGTCGCAGCTAATGCTGAGATAGGCGCCTTTTTGGTCTCGCACAAGTCTTTTTATTATTATTTTTTTTTATTTTTGTCTTTAGTTTTTTAATCTTTTGTCTTTGATTTTTTTTTATTACCTATATTGTTGTTCTTTTGTGTTATGTTTTGTTCGTCCCAATAAAGTATTCTCATTTTTTCCTTCTTTCTCTTTTCTTTTAAAAATAGAGTTATTGTAGCGGTTTATGAAGACACATAATTATTATAGAATAGAATAGAATAGAATACTCTTTATTGTACACCATAAAAACTTACAAATAATAACTTTAAGGGGTACATAAGGTGTTACAATGGGCGGCCTTATCGCTAAAAGCGATCTCTTACAGACAACCTTTGGATGGACTTGATGGATTATGTACACACGGCTACACATGAAGCTATATATTTCTAGTATATGCTGATCTTGCATTGTATAAGACTTCCGTACAATGTGAGGTCAGCGTAAACTGAAAATTTGCTGCGTAAGCTTAATGTGTAGCCGTGTGTATACATAACAATACTTCTGTATTTTTCGAAGGATTTTGATACACCTTAATTTCCTTATGTTGAATATGCCTTGCCCGCTGCGGTCTTCCCGTCCGAGGAAAAATTAGGGGTCTTCAAGGCTAGAGTGAATAGGCTCTTAATAAACTAATGTGCTTCACCATCATTGATTTCATCACTGCTTACCATCAGGTGGGATTGCAGTCAAGCACTAGTTTACAATATTAAAAAAAAATGATTTGAACAATACGTGCTTAAATGCTTATTCATCATCATCCCGCAGCAGTTTACTCATAGCCACTGCTATCTCAAATACATTTAAAAAAACTCATCATACTCACCATTAAACTGATCCCATGCTAAATATTACAACAGAATTAACACATCTCATCACCCACAAAACTACCACCGTTGGATTCTAAATGCTTGACTTAAGTTGCAAATCAAGCAGTACGCAAAGGCTTAGGTAGCCTTGTCGCATGTCTGCACCTTTATGTCCATAGGTCCTTTCTAGACTCACCCGTAACCGCTGAGCTGTTCGTTGATATTCACCAAGCGTATAATTTCCACAAACTGCTGATTCCATTGATAAGATTTCACTTGCTTTAGTTAAGGGCCTATTCAAATAAGTGTTTATAAATGCAGCCAGCCAGCGCTTTCTAAAAGGCTTTGGGCCATTTAAAATGTTTCAAACAGCACAATATTATTTCTGAATGTGTTTATAGTTATATTACGTAGGTTTTGCCCACGATTTCGCGTGTCATTCGGTCATTATCCCACGGGAACTTACTACCGGGATAAAAGGTGTCATCATCAACATCATCTGCGCAGTTTTGGCTTCCAGTGTAATTTGATGCAGCAGTATATCAGTGTTTTACATTACATGAAGTGACTTCTTATAGCTGTCTTCCACAACCTACTGAGTGGTTAGAACGGGTGATAAAGAGTATCCTAATTGAAGTTAATGTTTATCTTTATTCGAATTTCATCCAAATCCGTTCAGCCTTTATTGCGTACAAGATAACAAGGAGACAGTCAGAGTTACTTTTGCATTTTCAATATTAACATGGATCGCTTGTATGCTGATAAGATCAAATACGTGCAGTCGTTTTTTACGGTAAATTCGTACGACAGTGCTCCTGTCCGAATCGGCATTTTACCGTGTTTGAATGCATATGCACAACGTGAAAACTATACCTGACAAACGTGTATCGGATAACGTAACATTTTTCTGTTTCAATTTTTTTTTTGGAAAAATACTGTGTGCGCTGCCCTTATCTTAACATAGTTGTATTTTTATGTCCAGCTCGTTAGGTTTTTTAGTTTCATAACAAAACGGCCTGTGATTATAGTACAGAAGCCATACATTTTAGTTGTATGTTACTGATGTGTAAACTTTAGTTACACAAACAAGTTCATAATGGAAATTATAATGAAGAGTCATGTGGCTTAATTTTATATAACAATATGCTGGAGTTCCTAACGGGGTGTTTACTTAGTGTAGCTGGCACCATAATTTCATACGTTGTTAAAGATGTCACAACTGTAAAGTAAAAATTTTAAGCCAGTCTGTTACTTAATATGTTTGCAAGATTCATCTTTTCTTCTCAAAAAAAATACCGTTGGATGGCATAATCCGGATCAAATAACCGTGATTACAACGTGCCGATTACCTATTCACTATTATTACGAATGCAAACATCAATTTTCCGAATACGACGTCATTTGCACAGAATTTAATCCGGATCAATGAAACCGAAAATTGGACCAGGACGATCCGGGGCTGGTCAGTTTAAGGAAATAGTTTTCAATAAAGGAAAACAATGGATTTATATATGATTAATGTCCGAGAGGTTACAGCGCCTCTCTCATTCACGAGATTGTGGTTTAAAAACGGGCAACTACCTATGTGACTTTTGCAATTCAAATGTACATTCTAAGTTTATCTTAGACATCATTGACATCGGTGAAGGTAAACATCGTAAGGAAACCTAGACATAGGTACCTTGTTAATTTAAAGTGGAAATAGCCAAGCCGCCTCGTGCAAGCGTGATGATCATTGCTCGTGGCTCCTTTCTGGAGAGACTCTTGCCTTGTAGTGGAATAGTCACAGGCAGGTATTATGAAAAAAAAACTTAGGTATTCTTCAAAGTTGTACCAATCCATGCATTTGTTGTCAGAATGTGCGTGCAAAGAGTAAAGCAAGATAAATGATGATAATTATTATGAATTTAAATTTATGACAATGATTTGTGTTTATGGCATTGTACCTATTACTTGTTTATTTGAATTTACGACACAGGCATGATTGAGAATTTTGTATTTATGACATTTTGTAATGCATTATTAAACAGGAGAATTTATGACATTGTATGAGTTTACGTTGTAATTTTTTGACATTGTAATAATATGGTATTAAAATCACATTATTAAATTGTATGATGTTTGCATGCCTAACTTGGTGCAACACAGTTGATTTCACATTCAATTGACATCTAGAAATATATAACTATGTACTGTGTTGAGCAATAAACATTTGAATTTGAAATTTAAAAAACTTCATTAAAAAACACTACCATAGGTACCTCTAAAATAACTCTAGTTTCGGAAGTCTGTGGCTTTGGCGCTTATGTTTCTTCGCAAGTATGTAATAGAGAAGGTCTTTTATAACTTCAAAGAATCATTGAAATTGGTTAACAATTGCTAAAGAAGTTCTTACTAAACATTAATGTACATCTCTGTCGGGCCCTTTTTAAAATAGAAGGGCGTAATGTTATGTTATGGAAATACAAGAACTCTGCATAGACATCTGACTATAGCAATCGCGAATAATTTGCTGTTATGCGTTGAAGAGTTCCGTCGCATGTTTTCTTCATCAGTTTTTCTTCACAAAATGATTCTTTCTAAATGAAAATGCTTGATTTGTTACTAAAAATGTAAAAATCGGTACGTGTGTACCTATATTTTGCAGTTGGTTTTTTTTTCTGACTACGATTTAATTAATAAACCCTTTTAATATTCACTTACTTCAATAGTAGATAGGTACTGAATAGAATTACCAAAATACAGCTGAAAAAAAAGACACAGAACATAAAACACAAGAACAACAATACAGATAATAAAAAAGAAAATCAAGAAAAGATTAAAAATATAAAGACAAAAATAATAATAAAAGACCTGTGCGAGACCAAAAAGGCGCCTATTTCAGTTATCTTATATACTAATAACATTCCACAACTTTCACATAACGCTAGTTTAATTTAGTCCCAAGCTAAGCAGAGCTTGCGTTATGGGTACTGAACCACATTTAAACATACTTATATATTTCTTAATACATACATGTCATACATATTGTAGGTAAATGTATGCTGTAATTGTGTTCGCAATGAAATTCCGTGGACCGAGCGTATACCTACTACCTAAATAGCTACAGTTAATTAGGGACGGCACTTTGTTGCATAATGAAGTAGCAGCTATCAAAAACAGCTTCTGTAACAAACGGCCACTTATCTATGGACTCACTTAGCTCTGTTAATTTTTAACAGTCTCTTTAAAATTGATCTCCTGAAATTTGTTTGATTGAGGCACTGAGAAAACTGGTCTCCTATCAAGTTGAAATTTTGCTTGATTGAGTAAAAAACGATTAAATGAATCATTAATCATTTTAAAACAACAAACCACAATTGATTGTGATAATCATCTAAAAATGACTGTACGCTTATAAAGTGAAATATATTTAAAACAATAAAATTTCTTATTTAATTTTGGTGACGTCATAAACCATTATTAATTCTAATAAGATATAATGATTGGAGTATTTTAATCATTTGCACTTATTTCAGATAAAAAGCTACGTTATTGATGTAAATGTAGTTCATGATAAATCCTACTAAGTACTTGATTAGCAACATTAATAAAATATCTTTATTACTTTTATAAATGTCTTCATTTATGTAATGTTCGGAAAATAATATGAGAAATCAATTAACTTTTTTAAATTAATAATTATTCTAAAATGGTAACTTCGTCTATAATTTTTCAATCAGTCGTTGTTTAATCTGTGTGGCGCGACTCGTGCGCGCGCGTCTGTTCAACTGTATTTCGTTCGTGTCGAAACTTGTAGTTGTTATTTTCTTTCTTGAAATTTTGCAATTGTCCCGTGTTAATTTAAATAAAATTTCTGTTAATTTTCCATTAGTATAGTATTATCTAAAGTGGTCCGGGTATCAAGTGGCGGCAAGTGAATACCTAGTGTTATATGGAGGAAGCTGGCGACTTACTAGAGGCGTGGGGCCTCTCGGATTTAAAACCCATTTTCACCAGTAAGTATTTTGCATCTACTTTCCACATTACTTGCCATTAGGTACTGCTTAGTTTCTCTTCAGACCAATCACAATTTCGTAAGAATACCTACTGGCGGGAACTGGTAAGGGCGCAGTGCAAGATTTTTCTGGTAATTCTAGAATGGTAGGTACTGTCTGTGGATTGTAACCCCGTGGTTTACGCTCCACTGGCTGGAATTATTAGCTAGTCTATAGATCTTCATTTTAAATTTCAAAATTGATCGATCGTCGTAAAGTCAGTGTTTCAGTTCAGTCTAGCTTTCAAGTAATCAATACTTAACTATTAAAAGTACTTATTAGAAGTGTTTTTATTGCCAGTGTTCGCACAATCAATCCAATTGTACCTACTTAGCTACCTACTTATGCTCAAATTCTTGTGTAGGACCTACTTTGCTTGCCACAGGCACTGCATCACTCGTTCAGTAAGCGGTTTCTCTCTGTTTGGCAAGTGATGTCGAACAATATAAAAAAACTTCGCAATGGAATCCGTCTTCACTTCTGTGGTGTCCGAAGTAGGTAATTGGTACAACAGCCATATTGTTTTTTACAGAAAATGCAATTAATTTGCACGCCCTAACCGCCCTCTCGCTAGAAGATATTAAAGAATTAATCCCTCAATCGTGGCCCAGGGCTTTATTTCTAAGGTGCTGGAAAAATTGGCATTCGGAATACACTACAAGCACTACTCTAAATATATCAGCATCAGATCTAAACAGTATTTCCAGTATTTAAGTGTAAGTTCACCCTACTTACTATGTAGCAGTACTTAGCTTACTTTTATGATATAAAATAAAATAACATTTTGCCTATTTTTCTTCCTGTGCTGTCCTGAAGCCATGCTATTTAGTGGCAGGATGAAAGAACTGGAAGATTGTGCTGTATTATCAGCAGCACATCAACCTACCCCTAAAGTTGATCCCTTTTAGGGGTAGGTTGGTGTGCTGCTGATAGTACAATACACCTTTTTTATTACTTTTTAGGCACTAGTCTTAAAAATATCAACCAAGATGAGATGTAATAGCAGTGTCTAAGTGGTAACTTAACTTAACTCCGATGTACCATTGTCATCATAATGATTTTACATTATGTACTTATGTTTATTACAGGATCTTAATTTTGAGACAGAATCAGGAATTCAAAATATTTCAATTCCGGAGTGTACTGCTACGGTTTGCCCTTCAGTTGTATCCACAGTGCCAGCTACATACAAATCAAGAGATGCTTTTACATCGCACACTACATTTGCAGCATCAGCTACAGTGCCAAGTACATCTTCAGGGGTTATGCTAACAAGCACTTCACCAATAAAGAAAAACATAATTGTACAAAATGTGAGTAATCTTATATTTTTATCAATACATGGTATAAGCCTTATTATAAGGAATCCCAAACTACAACTTCAAACCTCAACTGTTTGTGGTGGACAAGGCTTTAGCTATCTGCCAGCCCGCACTGAACCTTATGTCATGATGGTCTGATCTGCAACGGATGCCATTGAGTCACAGAACATTGGGGGATGGACATACTTAATAAGTGCTATGTAATTAGTGTACTTCCCTTCACTATGTGTTGGGGCGTAAATCCCAACAGTGAAAATGTTATGTACTTGTTATTCTTGTTATGTAGACTTGTAAGGTATGTTATGTTATGTAAATGAGTAGACGAGTGATTCCCTTGATGGATTTATTGCTACTGAATTATAATGATACAATTATAATATACTAAGTTACAGAAATGCACACCTAAACAATATCGATATGCATAAAATGAGTATGATGTACAAACTACCCAAAGGTCAATGTACAGCGTAACTCGTACAGTATGAATTATAAGTTTGAAATTTTACTGTATAAAATGCATTGATTTTATGTAGGTAACTAAAATAATTTTGTAGGGTTCTGTAGTTGACTAGGAACCTTTATCATTTTATCATATCTGTCTGTCCTTTGTATGCCCTACCTCAATATAACTCTAATTTCTGTACTTGTTCACAACATGACAATTTGCAAGAAGATAGATATTTTTAATGCAATATGAAATAATTATGTGGTAAAAAAAAATCTTTTAAAATATTTTCACATAGGTAAGCTTTAATTCGAACTTTCAATGGAACTACGTTGTTTTAATGAAGTATTAAGTAAGCATTGACTATGGAACCCTATAATGAGTGTGTCCGACATGCTCATGGTGAGATTTTATATTTGCTCATGTTGTGAACCCCACACTGATATACAGGATGTAAAAAAATACCATGCTTACAGAAGCCCGAAGGGTGTCAATTGGTAAAAATAAATTAGTTCCTTCCATATTTTAAAATTAAGTACATTTATCTTTGTTTACATTCCCTATGCTAAATGGCGCCTCCGTCAGTTAAAAAAATCCGGTAGATTTCTCATATTAATTTTTCTATTTTTTTGTGTATATTTTTTATTTTAAAATTTATATTTCATGTCACATGGAAGGAGAGGGATAAGTTGCTGTGACACATTTGGATATTAAAATTTCCAATACTTTATTGTTTCAGCTCGTGGAGGATTTTGACCAGTCTTATCCTAATCACGCCAACAATTTGTACTTAAATTTTCCTTCTATAAAATTATTTTTATTTTCAATCTTATGATTGATTGAACTATTGAAGAAGAAGAACTCGAAAGACAGCTACTGTGATGATATCAAGAAGCTGGCAGATGGTAAGTGTCAACTCTTATATATAAGCTTAACACCCATAGGTAATAATTATAATTGCGAAAGGCTGTCTATATTTTTTTGGGGTTCCTCCCTTACGTGTAAGGTGGAGATGATAATTTGTTTAGCGTTCCCTATTGTGTGGGGTATTGTTGGATAGGTCTTTCTATAATACTAATGGGGGTCACAGAAGACCGTTTTTTGATTTAGTAAACCGTTTGTGAGTTATTATGCATAAAAGTGCTAATTTTCGTTACGAGTCAAGTGAACTGAGTTATTATAGCATCGGTCTGGGTCACTGTTTCTGACATTGGTCGTTACACAAACCTCTGACAGCAGGGCTTGCAAGCTCACATGAGTGTCTCTGTGTGTGTGTATGTGTAATATATCATCATCATTTCAGCCGAAAGACGTCCACTGCTGGACATGGGCCTCCCCCGAAGGAGGGTTTTTGCTATAATCGCCACGCTTGGCAGGCGGGTTTGCGATCGCAGTGCGGTTGTTACAAAAGCTCAGAGAACGCTGTTACGCATTCTCTGGGAAGTCTTAGTCGCCTCTTACGACACCCACGGGAAGATTTGGGATGGTGCTATTCTTTATGTCCGACACCATACAGACATGTGTGTGTAATATATATTAATATAAAATGTTTCTTTTTTCAGGTGACACTGAAGAAAATAGAAACCTTGCAGCTATATTATCCCTAACGGAACTTATAACGCCAAGTATTGTGGCGCTGCCTACTAGTTCTGAAACAGAATCTTCTCCACCAGCAGCTAAGAAAAAAAAGGGAGGAAAAGAAAGCAAATGGAGACCATCAAAGTCAGAGAGTCGCGAAGCGTTTGTGAAACATATCCCAGATGAGAGTTATTTGATGCTTGTCCTAACTCAAAGACACAAAAAACTTAGCGACAAAGGGTTTACCCAGCAACCATACGTCGTAGTCGTGGGTGATTTACACGATATTAAATCATACTTCGTTGTGGTAAACCCCAAAATTAGATTAGTAGATTTGTTTAAAAATAGCTCTTATTAATAAGCATATTGTTGTAAGATTTAACTCATTAATAGGTAAAAATCTATACAGCAGTCGCATTTAAATATGGTGCTCTGTTTCCTGTGTAGAAATAAATTTCAATCTTTTGGTGCTTTTAAAGCCCATCTTACTTTGGCACATAAAAGCTCGGAATATAAAACGTTGATTTGCGCTGAACAAAACTGTGACAGAAACTTTCAGTTATTGAGGTCTTTTAGGAGGCATTTGCAAACTCACGGCATTGAGTCTTTAGAAGATAGCTATTCTTCAGATTTACGAGTTGAAAATACAGACAATGATGATGTCACTTGCCAGACAGCTTCATCTTCTCAAAACAATATTGATGTAGATGTTGCTCCTTTACTAGAGCTAGATAGTGAACATACTTCTTTTGAATCATCCATATCTGAATTTATAGCGCAATTATATGGTAATCAAAATCTTCCTAGGAAAATAGTAGACACATTTATTGGTGGATTGAAAAATTGCTTATCACAGTCGTTAATTTCAGCAATTAGTAATCAATTGGAAGAATTATCACAGTCTCAAAAAATACCAGCTTCTTGTGTTGAAGTCATAATGAATAGCATAAAACCAGTTTTAACCTTGCCTTGGGAAAAATTCGATACTGAACATAAAAGGCTAAAATATTTTGAAAAAACCTTTATAAAACCTCAACAAGTTGTAATTGGGCAGAGATTAGATACTGTCAAACAAGACGGTGTGACTAAGCTAGTACCGGTAGTTTGTGTACAAAGTTTCATTAGTATCAGACATGTATTAAAAATGTTTTTCTCTCTCGAAGGACTCCTTGTTGAAACTTTAAACTACATGACAATTTTGAAAAACAACTCTGAGCTGCTTAATGGTGCTCTTGAAAATTTTATACAAGGCTCTTATTGGAAAGAAGTTATGCAACGTCACCGAGGAAAAATTGTGATGCCTCTTTTTCTATATTATGATGACTACGAAACAGGAAATGTACTGGGAAGTCGATCAGGGCATCACAAATTAGGCGCTGTTTACTTAATGATACCTTGTTTGCCACCTTGTCGCATTTCGTCCCTGAATAATATTTTTCTGTTTCTATTATTCCACTCGTCAGATAGAGTGCAATTTGGTAATCACATCATATTTCGGTGTGTTATAGACGAACTGAATTTTCTCAGTAGGCAAGGTATTGAGCTGGAAGTCCCTGGATTTACTGGAAAAATTTATTTTGAGCTCGGTTTGATATTAGGGGACAACTTGGGAATCCATTCGATTTGTGGATTTATGGAAAGCTTTTCCGCAAACTTTCCATGTCGAACGTGTAAAACTAGGAAGGACGTATTAAAATATCAGTGTGCAGAAAATATTTCACTTTTGCGGAATTCAGTAAATTACAGTTTTGATCTTTTAACGAACAATCCTTCAGAAACCGGAATAAAAGAAAAATGTATATGGTCAGATCTTGATAACTTTAATCTTTTTGATCAAGTAGGAGTCGACTGGATGCACGATATTTTAGAAGGCGTAGCGAAATACGTTATGAGTGCTGTAATTAAAAATCTCACGCAAGATGAAAAAGTTTTTACTTTAGAAATGTTGAACCAAAGATTAGAAGCATTTTCTTACGGTCCCGATAATAGAAACAGACCGTGTGCAATGTTGATTGAACATCTAAACCAGGGAAATATACGATTGTCTTCATCTGAAATGTTAACATTAATACGATATTTTTCTATACTTGTTGGAGAATTTGTACCTAAGGAAAATGAATATTGGTCACTTTACATTAAACTAAGAATTATTGTTGAAATTCTCTCATCTACGGCAATAGCAAAAGGCACCGAAGAGCTTTTACAATCAAATATTACCGAATTAAATTCCCTGTACCTTTTACTTACTAATGATACACTAAAGCCCAAATTTCATCATTTATTGCATTACCATACAGCTCTTCAGAAATTTGGTCCTTTAATTTTTGTGTGGTCCATGCGGTTTGAAGCCAAGCACAGACTTTCTAAAATAGCAGCTAGAGCCTCATTTAATAGGAGGAACCTTACGTTATCTATTGCTACTAAACATCAGTTAAAGTTAAACGAAATGTTCCTTAAAGGCAAAATGGATGATATTATTAACACGGGTCCTGAAACAGAATGTGACATTTTTGAATCGCAACATATTACTCAAACCTTCAATTTGCCAGCAGTACAAAAACTAACAAAAACTTCCTGGTCAAAAGTATCTACTACTCATTATTCTAGAGACACTATACTTGTTTATAGTATGAGCTCAGACGACGATTTGGTTTCTTTTTTCAAATTAACTGATATTTTTGTTCTGGATTCTAAACATGATTTAATATTTAAAGGAATTTTGTTAGAAACATTGAATTTTGACGAACACTTCTACGCTTATGAGGTCATAGATTCTCCAAATTTGAGGTACGTAGCCAAACGTCACAGTCAATTAGAATCTCCTATTCCCTGCAACATGAGCAAAGTAAATATAAATAAAAGATTTGTAACTTTGCGAAGCCCAATCTGATTTTAACATATTTTTTTTTATTTCTATCAAGCGACGTTTTTAAGTTTCTGCGATGGCAGCCTCTATAATAAAAATTAAAGATATAGAATATAATTAAGATACTTGAATAAGCAGTAACTGGCACAAGACTGTTAAATAAGCCAAAACTGGTACAAGATTGTTACCTTTATCTAGTTTTATAAATGTTATAGATATTATTAGACACGTTTTAATTAAGCACTTTATTTTAAAAAAGGATAAAAAAATTACTTTTGGGTTTTATCATGGAACTACCAAAACGTCGCCCGGTAGTAAAATATATATTTCTTACACCCTTTGTACCCGTCACAAAATGCCCCCTTCCTTTCATGTTCAATGAAAGTTGTTCCAATTATTTCTTTACTTACAAATATAAAAATAATTGTTTTTTTTATGTATCGTAGGTAGGTACGCATGATGTTATTAAAAGGGGTATTTAAAAAAAGGTGTATTTTACTATCAAGGTATGTTTTGGCGTTTATATGCAAAACCTTATAATTATGCAACCTGTTTTGGAGAGGCTCATTTAGCTAAGTAAGATATTTAGAATAAGATAAGACTGAAGATAATTTTAATAACTGATACAACGGCTATCTAAAACTTGTGTACTTTGGTACTGTTCGATTAGGTACCTATAAGGTCGTATCCTGTTGTCATTGCTCGTACGTTGGTGAGATGGTTGTGAAGAAAAGTTGTTTAGTTTAACGAGTAGAGTACGCCCTAAAGATATCGGGAACTAATAACGAAGCACCCTATTAAGTTAAGCCAGATTCTCCTACTGGGCGTTTAAACACCCTTATCATAATTATTTTTTCAAGAAATAAAAATAATCTGTCATTATTTAAATTACTTAACGTGTTAATTTAGAATAACAAATGTTATTTTTTTCATAATTTTATTAATTTCCGGGGAATCTGGAAAAGAGTACAAACAGGGTCTTTTTCAGTTTTTTTGTTTTTTTGTTAGCACTGTCTTTAAAAAACTCCGAATGCATGATCAACAGCATCAGTTCATGAAACTAAACATTTTTCACAAAAACTCAGTAAAAGACTAAAAATCTGTACCTTCCAGAGAATCAATCATTTCTTATACAGAAACTAAATTAGAATTCAAAATATTTTTGACGTTTCCTGATAAAAAAAATTGTGAAAATTTGTTTAGTTCCATGGACTGATCACTCTGCGAAGTTTTCGGAAGGCCGTCCCTAACACCCGTTTATTCTTAGGTTATAACAATTTCGTTCATTTTATGTTGATTATTTAACTTGCTGTTTTGAATAAAAATAAATGAGTCAAATTACTTGATTATTTTATTTCAGTAACACTTAAGAATATTTCAAATTATCTTTATTACGTTTAAGTTGTATGTTTGTTGCTATTGTTTGTTTTGTTGCGTTTAAGTTGTATGTCTTCTGTTACTATTAAGTTGTTTGTTTGTGAGTTGTTTGTTATGACTCAATTTACACCGAAATCGAATCGAATTTTTGCAACGAATTTGATAGTATAATGAACCTTGTGTAACGTACGTAATCTGTACGTTAACCAATTGACATAAAGTTCATTTTGCTATGTAAAATTTCGTTGCAAAAAGTCGCTTCGCTTCCATTCCGCGGCGGTGTAAATTGAGCCTAAACAAACAACTCAATAGCGAAAAACATACAACTTAATAGCAACAAACATACAACTTAATAGCAACAAACATACAACTTAATAGCAACAAACATACAACTTAATAGCAACAAACATACAACTTAATAGCAACAAACACACAACTTATTAGCAACAAACATACAACTTAATAGCAACAAACATACAACTTAATAGCAACAAACACACAACTTATTAGCAACAAACATACAACTTAATAGCAACAAACATACAACTTAATAGCAACAAACACAACTTATTAGCAACAAACATACAACTTAATAGCAACAAACATACAACTTAATAGCAACAAACATACAACTTAATTGCAACAAACATATAACTTAATAGCAACAAACATACAACTTAATAGCAACAAACAGACAACTTAATAGCAATAAACATACAACTTAAGCACAACAAAGAAGTACTTAATTCAGATCAACACTTTTATTACTTAACTTTATTAAGCTACATGATCTATACAAAGACGTACTTACATCAATCAATTAATAATCATTATAAAATTTATCATCTGGCATGATACTATCAAACAAATCGCCTATCGTCTTATGTATATTTCATTTTAAAACTTACAATTTTAATGATTTAATCTATCAACGAAGATGTTGAAATCAATCAAGTGACTTTTAAACATTGGTCAAGTGCTTTTTAAACGCAACAAATGCCATAGTTAGCATAAACAAGAGACCTAGACGCTTTGTTATAGGGCATGTTAATATCAGTCAAGTTATTTATTCAAATTAATCAAGAAAATTTATAAAGCGACTATTTTTCTACTTATTTACGCTTTGCGACTGGCCAAAAAAGTAAATAAGTTCTTAATAAAATCTACAAAAATCATAGCAACATCCATAAAGCAATCTTACTACGGACAACTCAATGTACTTTATTACTGTAATCGTACACCTTTGTGCGTTCCTATATAAATAAGTTACATGAATGACGGAGACACATTCTTGATTCATAATATCATTTATTTTTCTCAGTGGGTGCAAAGTAAAGTGTTCTTTAGTGTCTAAAGTGCTTTCTTCTTTATTAAAATAAACTGTATTTTTTTAAGTTTTTAACTAAAAAATAAGTACTTAATATTTCGCTAAATGGTGGGCCAATTATTTTATAATATGAGTTTTGGATATTTTATAAATAATATTATTTTCAAATTTTTAACAAAAAATCCGTGATACAGTTTTAAAAACAATGCACATGTAAAGATCTTGAATATTAAAAAATAAAATTGAAAATCAAATAAATAGTCGGGTTATGTATTTAGTCAGACTTAAAAATACTTTAAAATATTACACAAACATACATAGGCTGAAACACATAACCCTCCTTTGCGTGGAGCAGTAAGGAAAAAACGCCGAAAGTTCCTTAAATGTTTTAACTCTGTCCTACAAAGTGACTAAACTCTTCAATTTATAAAAGCCACTGTCCTTTCATTAGAGAAGAACCTTACCAAAGTTCAGCAGCAAGTCATGAATATTATACTTAGATAAATGAGAAAGTTTCAATTTGAAGTACCTACTTTGTTACTCAATCTCCCTGTGAGAGCGGTTGAACGGATTTAAATGGAATGTATACTAAGTTAGAACGTTGAACTGAATGGTGAGACATTCTAGACGAGCGAAGTTGTAAGAGTTGTGTGTGAGACTGTCGGACGAATAAAGAAGGCGAGCAGATGATAAAGCGCTGAGGTGCTGATAAGTCATCTTTGAAGGAGCTTGTGGCTTGGTTTTTTTATTGTTATAACAGTTAACTGCTTATTGGTTTCATTTCGATGGTCCTAGATGCCTAGCCTTATGAATATAAGCCAGCATTGCACATGTAAGCGGGTACGCCTTTTATACCTGGAGACTGTTATTTTTCAGTTTTGTAGTTGTTTTGCTTGAGTTTAGATTTCAATGTTATTATGAATATTTATATTTACTTTTTTTTTAATCTCGGTATATTGGAGTGTGCTAGCTAACAAGTGACAATCATTCTGAAATGTAATGTTTTACAAAGTGTATAAACCTTAGTGCTATTTATTGAGCAGTTCATTGTATAGATTCTTTGTGTACCTAGTTCTTCAAACGAATCAGACAGATGTACCTATTGCTGGGGAATTTGTTCCGCCACTTCTTCAAAAACACTAGGAAGTGGCGAAGGGTGGGCCGTTTTTGGGGGACTGTCTTTAAAGTGCTGATTCTCAGCCTAATTTGAATATAGACCTTTGACTTTGATTTTTGATTTAGTGGCTCTTCTTAACTTCACGACTGACAGGTTGCATAACTGTGAGCCACCAAAGGTCAGTACAAAATGGCAAGTTTTATATCTTTTGAATGGTATGTCAAACGATTTTATATTTAACTAGCAGACGTCACGCAGTTTCACCCGCGTAGTTTCCGTTCCCGTGGGAATATGGGGATAAAAAGTAGCCTATGTCCACCGGGAATAGTGTAGCTTCCCACCAGTACAATAATTTTTAAAATTGGATCATTCGTTCCGAAGATTACCCCCTACATACAAACTTACAAACTTACAAACTTACAAATTTTACCTCTTTATAATATTAGTATAGAAGTATAGATGTATGTTTTGCTTATAAAAAAATGATATTTTAAAACTATAGCTTCAGTTGTTATATGTTGAACTCCTCAATTAATATAGGTACACAGACACCGATTTTTACAATTTTAGTAAATAATCCAGCATTTTCACTTAAAAAGTACATGTATTACTTATTTGGTGAAGAAAACAGATGTCTATGCAGAGTTTTTAGAGATGTAGGTACAGATTAATAATTTGAAAAAACTTCTTTAGCAATTGTTAACCGATTTCAATGATTCTTTCAAGTTTTGAAAGACTTTCTTTACATACGAAGAAACTAAAAATTTGCAAAATAAAAACCAATAATGAAGGAAACAAAACCACCAAAACCACAGACTTCCGAAACTGGAGTTATTTTTTACCTGTTAGTGTTTTTTTAAGGAGTCGGTTGTTTTTTTCGTAAATAAGTTCTTTTGTGTTCCCTTTTTTATTTTAATTAAAATATCCATATGGGAAGTTATATGGTTATGGTTATATATGGTTGAAACATTCGGGCCTTGGGGTCCGAGTGCCCATCTAGTTTTCCGGTACATCGCCAAGCGGTTGGCCGACTCTTCACGTGACCAGAAGGCTGGCCTTTACTTCGATCAGAGAATTAGCATTGCCATGCAACGTGGCATTGCGGACAATGCGGCCGTTACAGCGATGTGGATGAACTTTTTGATGCCCTATAATTGTTTTACTGTTCTTTTGTTTGTTTACGAATATTATTTGTAATAATTAAATAGTTGATTAAAATATCAACAATAATTACACGTGTATTTTACAGGTAGGTTATTCGACTAGTGAAAAGATTCCGAAGCGCTTTAAATCTAACATCAATACATATTAATGTTAAACAATTAATGATAGCATAAATTATAACTTAACCAGTTTGAAATAATTCTTTGAAACTGTAATTTAGTAGCAATACTGTATAACACACAGCTATAATGAGGTAGGCCATTAGTTTATCGTATGTCACACACCGATTAACTTAACAAGCTCATTCAAAATTCAATTGAACAATCCGTTAATTTGCACAGATTGAATACGACACATGTCCAATACTCGTATGGTGTCTAGCTGACGTAATATCTAGGCATTAGGTAATCAGTAGCTTCGGCGATACGGTTCATTAAGAGTAAGTCGTTAAACAGTCAATATGATATAATCGTATCTTCTAGTGTGTGATTCAACAGGCAAGGAGCCGCGGCAGTGAAGAGACGTGGTTCACGGCTTTAAATATGTAGCCTGCCTGCTCCATTTTTACTCAGTCACGTTGCGGAGTATGGAACACATTTTAACACATCTCTATTTTCTAAAAGGTTAGGCAGAGGTATATGTATAGTAGGTACCTACACCCACATTTCACCAGTTATGTTAAAGTACCATGGACCTAATAGGGGGCGAGCCTAATT
Source organism: Euplexia lucipara (assembly GCA_921972225.1). NCBI lineage: Eukaryota > Metazoa > Arthropoda > Insecta > Lepidoptera > Noctuidae > Euplexia > Euplexia lucipara. Next base: position 13,225,103 of record OV179144.1, read on the forward strand.
GCTATCAACTGGGTACAAATCCAGCCTCTAGGCCGCGAATGAATTTCCTAATAGCAAGACTCAATAACGCATGGTGTAGTGATGGAAAGGGTCGGGCCTTTCCGCCTCTACACAAGTAAGGTATTAAAATTTATTAGGTTATTAATATATAATTAATTGGTGTCGAGCAAACAGACTTGTCAAACATAAAAATCAATGGATTAGAAAATACCTTCAAAACTTTTCGGATTGTGATAGAAAGTGCGTTTCTCAGCGCATGTTGAACGCAACCAAGGCTACTGCGTTACCAACTTGTTTACTAAGAAAGAAGTTTAGAATAGAAAATACTTTATTGTATCTTCATTATAAAAAAATAGAATTAATAACTTTCTGAGCAGCATTGGGTATAACGATGGACGGGTTTAAGTCGAATAAAAGTTATATCGAAAAACAGCATTAATGTAACCATGCGAATAACAGGTATGCATGACATTGACACAATTTTTTTTTCGCACTGCACTGCGGTGACAAAAGAAAATATATTACAGTGTTTCATGTTTACCCGACACTGCTCTGCACGGTTCGTCACACGAAAATTTTGTTAATATATTTTTTTATGTCTGGACTTGAAAAGAGACGATGATCCCTGAGTTTGTTTCGGCTTTTCTTCTCAGAGGTAGTCAGTTAGGAAATGCCGACTTCAACTAGTTTTAAAGGAAAAAATGACGTGTAAAAGTGATTTCCATATCCTACTTGCATAATAAATAATTTCATTTCATTTCATTTCATAGCCCCAACACAATTATATTAGAAGGCATTTTCGCTCAAAAAAAATAATTTACTCATTTGTAAATCATCGCGTTGTGTAGTGGTAGACCACTGCTGCACTGGGAAGTACAATTCCTAACCGCAGCACATTACGGTGGCCACAAAATGCAGACAGTTAAATTGGTATGTGCAACAACCCACTTCGTTAGTGGGAATTTGGGTACTATTTCGGGTTTAACAATTTAAGGATCGTTATTTGGTACATACAACACAACCAATAGGTGTATATCTGCTTAGAATTTTACCAACGAGGTTGTGGTCGGTTTCCAGTGTAGTAGCATGCCGCTGAGTATCAATAGATCGACTGCTTATGAAACATCCACAACCCAGTGACTGGATAAATTTTGTCAAAATCCGATCAGTCATTGTTTCATTAACGGTAACAAAGACTCTGTGCCTATAGCATTTAGCCCGCCACTGTACATTTGTGTGCTTGAAGTATTAAATAAATAAATAACTGTTACTTTAAATGTATTTCAACCAATTCTCAGTTCGCAACGTGCTGATTAATATCTCTAAAACAAATGAACACTTCATGAGCAACTTTGACTGTTATATGATGTGGAGTACATCATTAGTGACATGATAATCAACCTGCCCACATTCTTTACTTTTAATTTCATTGGTGGCATTTGGGACCCATATTTCGAGAAGTTCAAGTTGTACTTAGGTTGACAAGGTAATCAATAGTGTTATAATTAATCAATTAATTATTATAACATATTGAAAAACTAAAAAGAATTTCCAGATTTAGTTGTTTTTTAAAAGTTACCTTTATTGAAAAACTAAACAATTTGGTATCGATTTGTAAGCGATAAATGTTGAGTGATATATATGAAAAAAGTATACTTACACAAGTCTATAAATATTTCAAGTGTAGGTATCAGTAAAGGTTTCATGATTTATTATAAGTAAACCGTACTCTGGCTGCTTTAAATAAATAAGAAACTGAAGCGTCTAACATTTCCTAGAGTCATAATTATCTAGTGAAGGAGTGGTGTTACTGGTTGTAAATCTTGTATGAAATTCTAACCAGTGCTTACTTATTGGTTAGCACTAGTTAGGTCGCAAATGTAGTTCAGTGCATGTTAATCTAAACTCTGATTATCCATGCACTTTACGTTGTAATCTTGATTTATCAGGTTTAATTTAAATAGCCATTTGATAGGAGATTATTAATCGCATGCCGACTAAACCTTTCGAAAAATATCATTTATTTCTGCAATAGTTGACTTTTGAATAATAATAGTAAGTAAATTAAAGAAAAGTAAAGTATCATGGTGCGTTACAAAATTTCCTATACGAGAAAAGTGCCCAAAATATATTGCTACATTGAAGGGTAGGTACCTAATGCTGATTCTTTGTTAAAAAAATGTCGGCCATCTGGTCGAGCGTACAGTGGATAATCCGCTTGGCGCAGTCCCGCTAAACTAGATGGGCTCACGAAACTTAGTGTTTCAATCACAAACGGCTCAAATATTTAACTCTCTGTAAGATTTTATTTTCGCCGTTTTAGGTACGGAAAGGAACAGTTGAGTACAAAGTGACCAGCGAGATTGCGCACCAATAATTTTTGATCATTGAACATCACACATTGCATTTTAAACGTAGTCGACTAGAAGAATTGTAATAAAAAGCGTGTTACAACAATAATAAGTAAGGTTTCAATTCAAATTCAAATGATTGAAACCTGCGACGTCTGCTAAACTGTGTGCGATTATTAGAACCGCGACAAACAACACTAACTTAGGTATATTATTACTAGACTTTTGTTGTGTCGTTGTGCCTCACTGAAGAAAAGCAACGAGTAAAATTTAACCCAAAACACAATTTAGAAGCACTAAAAACTGGGTAGGTACTTATGCGTCGAGTTTTTGGCTTAGTACAGTTATCACAGACATTTTACATTTTATTGCAAAAGTAAATCTCAACTTTCACCAAAATATCGTAATAAAAGTCTGAAAACTCAATCCATTAAGCTTTAGCTTACCGCAAGCTTTTCGGAAACCCTAAAGCTGTGGTCACACTTACGAACATCAAAACTTGGATGATAAACAATTGGATGCTATCTATTGATACTCAAAATGTCTGGATGATGTTGAATTTTATAGTCGAAAAAATCGTAAACGCCACCACTGACTACGCCACCACGCTAACGCTTCATTTTTTTCCGGGGAGGGCTGAGGGGTCTGTCAGACTCTTACTGACTAAAAACCTCCCCGTGTTCCTTCTCATACCTGCGTCAGGGGTCACGGGAACAGAAGATACTTCCGCGACCCCTGCGGGCCTCGCCAAGTCACCGAGGGGAGTGAGGTGTTAGACTCCCCTCGCAACGTCTAAGAGGGGCGCGCGTGAACATGACGCGCCGCCACCTCGGGTCCATGTACGTGGGGGGCGGCAGACATCGCCCCTGAACCCATTCAGGGGGGCTGGAAGAGGGCGTTGTCTGCCCTCCGCCTGCGCCCGGTGCGTCTGCTGCGGGACGGGTGAGTGGAGTGATCTCCTTCTCCCTTTCCGCAGCCTCCTTCTGCGAGACGACCGTTTCGCAGAAGGACACCACCGCGTACGCTAACGCTTCCTATGTTAACTAAAATGTAAACACAAAGTTAAGTTACAGCTATCAAAACCCTCGCAGTATTGTTTAATTATAACTTCAAAAACTTTAAACGAAAACATCGTGAGGAAACTGGCACGCCTGAGGGGTACTTTTTTACGAAATGTGAAGACAATTCAAAGGCTTTTCGGCAGCAGAAAAACTCTTACGCCAGCATGAGTAGCATGACCCCCGTAGAAATGGATTTTGTCCACAGAAGAACCGACAAAATGACAGATCGTAGAAACATTTATTTTGTTTTGAGCACGACAATGACAAGAATGAAGAGAAGAAATGTGTGAATTCTTCAGTCGACAACAGTCTTCAATATCGAGCATTATTTCTTCTATAATTGAATAGTCAAACGAACTTACCCGTAAGTGAAGTTCGACGGTAATTATACGAAGTCTTTGTTTCATTCGAAAATGAGAAGTGTCCCACCCGACCCAAACAATACATGCTATCTAAAATTCTAAATACAATTTTAAGCTTGGACCCTACGTTGTAAAATCAATCATTTGAACTTAATGAGAAATTTGACAGGTGTCAGTTCCATGAAGGGTGACGCTCTGTTTTACGCTTGCTGTAAAAATATGTGATGCCGGGGCGACTAGAAGATCCTACTACAAGTAAACAAATCTCATTAAGAATGAAACAAAGAAGAGTATAATCGGCAGAGATGTATCTACGATAGTAGATCTCACTCATCTGTCACTTTGTCGACTCTTCCGTCGATATACCCAATCCTTCGTGGACGTAATGATCTTGCTACGGGTGCTGGTTAGTCACTATCTACACGAATATAAAGAACAAGCTAGTATACTATTTTTAACTAAAATGCTGGCATAAGATAATAAAGTGGAGTAACTTTCTTCCGAGGTACCTATAAATAAGTTAGGAGGCATGGTAAGTTTAATTGCGTTAGAAGGTGACTTTTGTTGTCGACTGTACGAGGATCTATATATCGTCGGTCGGGAACAGTAATGGAACATTTCAAAATGATACTGTTCTGAGAAATTGAGGTTTAAACTGATACTGAAAACGGAGAGATGACTAAAATCTATTTTTCTTTATTGGAATAAATGGTTTTACTCAACTTTTAGTTGTAATGGACAGTCCATTACAACTAAAAGTTGAGTTGAACCGTCAGTAATTTGGGAAAAATATGACGAACGAAGTAAGCCTGCAAACATATTGCCTTCTAGGAAACTCCGGTCTTGTCTTCGTCGCTAATACAATTACCAGTTAACTTCTACACGCGAAGACTTGTAATTGGCTTCCTGTCGACTATACTTGCGTTTTTTAGTTTTTAAGCTGTAAGTCTTCCATGTCTTAATAAATAAATAAATACCTAATGTACTGAGTTCAAAGCAAACAGTTGGAAAAGGTATTGGGGCCTAAAGGAAGTAATGAAAGACAAAAACCTGCATATAACCTCAAAAAGTAAATTATTCAATGTCTGCATCCTGCCTATTTTAATGTATGGAAGCCAAACATGGGAATTAACAGAAAACACAACCAATAAAATTGCGATTTGCCAGCGAGCAATGGAGAGAAGCATGCTAGGAGTAAAGAGGAGGGATAGATTAAGAAGCATTATGATTAGAAAAAAGACCAAGGTACAAGACGTAACTTTGAAAATAAAAAGGCTAAAATGGAAATGTTCAGGACACATGATCAGAGGAAAGAATAAATGGAGTAAAAAACTTACACAATGGTACCCAAGAGATTTAAGAAGGTAAAGGGAGAAGAGGAAGGCCACAAAAAAAATGGGACGATGATATCAGGCAGGTTGCAGGCATAACGTGGAGTAGAGTAGCCAGAGAGAGGTCAGAATGGAATAGGTTGGAGGAGGCCTTTGCCAACTGGCAAACGGACTTACAGAAAGTAAAGAAGCACCAAATACGTGAACTATATTATAATTGTGTAAAATATTAAAAAAGTGTAGTAGTGTAAACAAAAACTTAATTGTACAACCGTCCGAATATAAGGCTTATTATTATTATATATACTGAGTTCAAGCGTTCCTAGTAACCAGTTACCTGACAATGACAACAGCCATGTCTTACTAACTTAAAAGCTACAAAAAAACATAGGTAAACTGAAGGCAAATTAAGCTTTTATGCCATACTAATGCTAGGAATTGACTTGGATTGACATTTCACCTTTACTTTCAATTATATGTTTTAAGGGTTGATTTTTACAGACTGGACTGGCAGCTTGCTTTAATGAAATATTATCAGCTCATAAAATCGTTAGACATTGGTTTTGACATTGCGTGAAATCGATTGTTTCAACTTTTTATTGTTGGTTTCCAATGAGTCACAATAAATTCAATAAGTTGTCCTATCGAGTAACAGTATGACTGGTTGGGAGGTTCATTTTCACTGTAACGTGTAACAATGTGACGCGTTAGGAACAAACAATACAAAGTTGCCCTATCGAATAACAGTGTGACTCGTTGGGAACAATTGGGTGAAATAGGTTTACAGAAGCAGGAAAAGAAAGGATATACGTAGGTATGTCGTGGAAAGCGATATTCTTGAATGGTCTACGGTGACCTGCACGTGACGTTGCTTGTCATTTGAAATGACGCGAATGTGTTTTTGGTAATGTCACGAGTCCTACTGGTGTGTGGAAGCTGGGCAGAGGTTATAACTGCAATGAAGATTATTATTCTAATCCCATGTCTGGGCATTGCTCAGCCATCGCTGACGCCGACACGTAGACAATCTTTCTTTCTTGATTTTTATTTTAATGTTGTCTCACACTAGCGATTTCTTCTGTGACTTGGGTACGTTTATACATACATTTAAACTCCACTAACAGCCAAATCCGCAAGACCTACCTGTAGGCTATGCAACATATTTGTTTCGCTCAACCGTGTTCAAAATGTTGTAATCTATTTAATTTACGTGCAACTGTTGCTAAGTAAGTTACGTTAACTAAATTAATAGTTGGGAAGAGCTGGGTGAGATGTTGTGTAATGAAACTATGTCAGTTAATTATAATTCGAATGCAATTAGGATTGCATTGTAATGAATCTACTAGGTAACAACGGTTAACAATGTATCATGTATGGTTCCGGTGAAAATTGGTTACATAAAACTCAGCCAGGTACCCATTGACAGTGATTATGGCAACCCTGTGTAGGGCTGGGTCTTACTTATTCTAAATGATATTTCCAAACATTGATTGTGTTATGTCTCATACCGCTTTTACATAAAGCGTATATAGTGATTGTACTAGAAAAAGTGGCGCAACAAACTCTCATAGTAGTACATTATGCAGGGTAAGTGGGAAGAACTTAAGCTTATAGAATATAAATTATTAATATTTTAAGTCAATAAGTATATTATATAAGTATATTCAATTATTTGCCACGTCATGTTAGTTAGCACAATCCAACAAAAACAAAAACAAACAAATGTATACTTTTATTGACAACTAAACTCAAGAAATAGCCTACAAAACTTCTCTTTTCTAAGTAACTCAACGTTTCACGACCTTAGCAAATTAAGTTTACGTTGTGATGTTAGTTTTGTTTCTAAGCTTCGACAGTCATTTGTTATGCTTTACTCTCTGATTAATCTTGTCCATTTTACTTCCTAAAATGCTTAACGATAATAAGCGTATGAGTCAAAAGTGACTAACAAAAAGTAATTGGAACCGCCGGGACGGAGACGCCTATAAGGACATACATATATATAAACATATAAACACAAAACATAAAGGACATGTACCTACATGTAGGACATAAATATATGCATATGTACATAAGTATGTATTAGTAATATTTTGCTTTCTTTTATTTTGATTTAAAATTGCACCTAGGTACCACTGCTTTTCTCTGCATCACCTAAAGGTTGACTGGTAGAAAATGCCTATGGCATTAAGGCCACCTCTGTACATTATTGTGCTTGAAGTATTAAATAAATAAACATGCACTGACCTAATTGGCGATGTTTTTCAGAAAGATCAGGCGCCGAGTACTCGCAATTAGTTGGGTATTAATTTTTTTTTCATTTCGAATACATAAAGCTGGTTTAGTACTTAAATCTTCTAGAAAAACAACACAAACTATTAATTACTACCGACGCCACAATGGCAGTAGGCATATCCACTGTCTCAGTATCAATGGGGCTGTCCTATCTATCAATTTATGTTTTCAGGATACTGTTGGGGCTGGTGCGTACCCTGCGCATATTAGCAACATTCGTGCGTGTATGACCAGATCTTTAAAAGTAAAGGAAGCAAAAGAAATAAGTCTAGATCGTAGCAGGTGGCGTTTTGTAAGTCATTGCTGCCTAACTCCATGGGAAAAAGCGCGGCCTACGAATTGATAGAGTATTTGTTTACTTCTTGATGCCAATTTATGATGCAGTCAATGAAGACACGATTACTTAATTTGGTCCTGACAGACGCAAGAATGACAGAGTAATCACACAGAGGGCCTGACAATGGGACGTGTCGAAACGATCAAAATAAGGGCTTACAATAACAAACAAAAAAAAAGAGGAAAATATGATTACTTGTTTACATGATAAAATAATAGTGCTGATGTAAGTCACCAAAACCTGAGAAAAATCCAGCATTTGAGAAACAATAAACTATTAAGTTTTTGTTCAGTGCAAAGATACACTAGGCCATCGGGTAATGTTAAACTTTACTAATGGTTCATTATGACTCGGATTACAAGACGGACGAGTCTTCCTGTTTCCTAATTAATGGATTTATCTTTTTTATGCCTCTTGGCTATGTGATATTTTTATCTTTGGAGTTTTCTTTTGGGCCTTCAAGTAAACCTGCCAAATGTTATTTTTAGAATATAATATTGTATTACAAATTATTGCGACGATATGACATTTGATTTTCAAATAATTGTCGGAGTTTTTTTTGTTTGTTCGAATATTTTCATCATTAAAAGGAAAATGGCTTTATTTTTGGATCCGTTTTCTTAAACAGGTAGTGACAACCATGATCTTCTATGTTGTTGATCTACTTAATATCATGAAACTTCGACATCACAACTTTTTTGTTCTATTTCTTTGAAGTGGTATTTTGTTAAGGTATTAGTATACATAGTAATAAGCACCTCACCCAAAAAATTCTTCATAATTAACAGTCAAATAGTTAATTAGTTCTGAACTAAACGATAATTAATAATAATATTCTCCATTTATTACGTTGCTGTCACTAAGGAAAAACTTTAGAAGAAAAACTACGCTGTTGACATTGAAATGGAGGCTAAGAATTAATTAGATGAATTGCTTTTGAAGAAGGGATTAGGGATAAAACCGACAACATTCTTCGTTTAAAAATAAATGCTTACATAGGATCCTAGCTTATACCCACCCGCAACTGGATCCACTTCAATGAAAGTAACAGTGACTTTGTACGTAATCCTTCAGGAAACTTTCACGGAGAATAATACAATACCTATTTAAGGGCGAATTTTCAGACTTAGGTTTTCTACCTGAGTGTTCCGTCCAGCCAAAACTGTTAAGTCGTTTCGGTGAGATTAACGCCAGAGTAAAAATCACAATAGATTTGTTTTGCTGATAAACATAATTTCACTCCAGGGTTCCGAGAAATTTCGGAAAATATTAATAATTGAAAACTCATCTCAGACTACAAGATCCATTTAAGTTAGTATTTTGTGGTGGTGTGTTAGTAACAATGGTGCTTAAATAAGTTAGCGAAAAAAGAACTAACTATTTATTTTAGCATGCATTCATTAATAATTACATTGTAATAAAGCTCAATCTTTTTGAGGAAATATTATGTGCGCTTGGTTTGGGTTTAGTTAGTAGACCTACACGCAAGCCCCTCCTCCATTCTTAACTTTTCAGTGGTAAAGAATACTTTTAGTATGTTTTTATCCGTTCAGATTTTTTGTTTACTAACTTTTTGGCTATTTCTTTAGGCGAGTTGTTAAAAATACTTGGAAGACCATACTTTCAGACCCTTTTTCCGTATTCATTGTTTATTTTTTAGGTAGGTGCGACAGGTTACGAAAAAAATTAGGCCTACTTATTTTTTGTAACTTACTCATATTATTCTCACAGTAATCAGAGACAACAGCTAATGAGGTAAGGTAAGGTATTGTTAGTTTTTACTGCACGGGTTTTTATGAATCTCCGCGAAATTTACCCCGAGCGCCGCCACATTGAGGCCGCAAGTGGCGCGTTGCGGCTGCAGGCCTCAATTTAATAGATTCATAGAAACCCGTGCAGTTTGCGGTTGCAGTTTACGGTCTGCAGCTCATCTCGGACTTGTATCTTCTATGTTTTCTTATTATTAGTTCTATAAGAACTAATGAACCACATCAACGCGTGGCTGTCAGCTAGTTGTTTATAATCATTCTTATACGATATAGAATCTGCTTACTAAAAGGTAAAGGACGATTGCTTTTCTTATTTAGTTCGTTTTAAGTTGTTGAATAAGTTAACAGTGAACCCTACGGCAATTTACCGATCCCCCGGGCACGCTAAACACCGCCATTGCTTAGGATTTTCTCACAAGTTACGGTGATTGGGGTTTGTCGCAGGCCCGGCTTAATATCTATTATATATTATATAAAGGTGGCTAGGTACATACACGGTTTAATATAGAAACTAAAGTTACGATTATCGGATGATGTGGAATCTGGAAGATTTCTTCATCGGTCTTGTAATTTCCTCAATAAACTTGGCATTCAGCTTGTAAGTTCAGGCAAATGTTTTTGTGCAGAAGTTTGTATGCCTTGTCTTTTTTATTTTTGTCTTTAGTTTTTTATTTTTAACTTGTTTTTTTTTATCATTATTTGTATTGTTCTTCTTTTTTATGTTCTGTGCATCCATATAAAGTATTTTCTTTTCTTTCTTTCTTTCTTTCCTTAAGCTGGTTCAAATAAATTTATTTACTTTCTTTCTGTCGTTTATGATCTGCCATCTAACCTTTTCCCATCTTTTTTGGTTTTGGTATGTTACTTCCACAACTTTGCGAGGAAACGTCATACCCCTAGATAATAAGGATAGTCTAGTTTTTCGGCTTCAGAATACCTGTAAAGTCTGTCAAAGGCAGGCAGGGGTGTCTGAATGGAATGGATGATCATCCCCCCGCGAACTGACCAGGTAAGCATTAGCTTTACCTCCGATCGACCCAAGTGGCTCTTATTATGTAACCAGAAGTAACGTTTTTCTTTCTATGTATATCTACAGGGTGTAAAAAGACTCTTAACGTAAACGAAAACTACATATTCTACCCATCACTGGGATAGTTTTTTTCTTCTAGAACATACATGGGAATTCACTGGGTTTGGAGATATTGAAAGTCAAAGTGCAATATTTTTTTTCGTTTTTTTTTTACAATATTGTATTCCAAGTATCATTAGTAAACTTTCTTTACCGAACAAACATTATCAAAATTATCGATTTTTCAAAACAAATTACGCATTTGAAGTTACAAAAATGCAATGGATACTAAACAAGCGGGCCGGTCGGGTCAATGACCAAGCGCGAGTGGCCATACGCTCAGCTGATCGAAAGTTGCGTTGCGTTGTCGCGCTATGCAATGTGCGCAATAAAAAGCATCTCTTTTTTAAAGATGAAAAAAAAAAGTATTTCCCAGCATTATTTTTTGGTTAAAGTCACTTTATTATAATGTACAGAATGTGTGGCTATCGGCTATGTGATCGGTCTTTTTACACCCTGTAAACTAACTTCATAAGAAGGAAAGATTTGTTTTTTGTTTAACTCAAAAACTACTGCACCCACCTAAACTTCTTCCACCATTAGAAAGCAACAAAGGCCATTTATTATTTAAAAAACTACGATAAGGTCGAAGGAATATCAAAGTTCAAAGGGAAAAGTATGAAATTCACTCGGACATAGACACCTATAAGTTAAAACAACGCACGTCTATGTAAAATCGCAGTTTATAACTTTAGCGGTGTATGGAAAGTTTTGGTTTGATACACAATACTTATTCTGTCTGTATTGTTTAGACAGAGCTACTATTCATTCGAGTGTTGGCAACAAACTAACCGCGGATTAAGTACACCATTAACCCGAATCAAAGCGGTTTTGATTAGGGTAATAGATAGCTATTTGTGTGGTCGGTGCCTATTATTGCATAGACTATTAGTCTCCATTTAAAATGATCATACTAGAAATGGCAGAAAAAAATGATAAAAGTCGTGTTTGTTTAATTTTACTCATTTTTTATTAGGTATATGCTATACCTACCTATCTACATTAGAGAATCTATGTATTTCATTTCCAACCTTTTACAATAAACGCCCGCTATTTTGAATTAAAATTGCATTTTTTTGTTAGATTAATACAATGAGCCGTTGACGAGTGGCCATTTTGCGAAATGAACTTAATACCTAGGTATATGTACAGCCCCCAAAATTGATTATCAATAATCAAAATAAAATTTATACCTATTAAGCTTAAAATCAGCACTTTATAACGTCAAAATTCTATGAGACAGTCTAAAATGCTCGCCCTTCGCCCTTTCCTGGTATTTAGTGCTGCGAAGAAGCAGCGGAACGAACTCCCCAGCAACACATCTGATTGAGAACCCTTGAATTTGAGTTAGACTTTTTGGTTGTCGAATAGCACAAATCCTAGAGTTAAAACTATATGTTAGATTTTAAAGTAGATTATTTAAAACGAAATTATAAGAGACGCCCTTTTTAGTAGTTTCCATCCCACGGACATAATTGTTATTAGCCCTTACTATACGTGTGAAAAGATATAAGAATGTCATACCTATAGATATTGCGGGAGACCTATTTGAATATATCTTTGGATGTCGATACCTAATCATAATGCTGTCGTGTCAGAGTGCTTATGTTTACACAAGACATAAAACTGATAGTGGGATTACTTATAGTAGCATGAGTAAATTAAATATAAACAATAATAACACTCTTTCGTTTTCGTCGACGGCTAAAAATAGTATAAATTAAAGTCACTTTTCGTATCTATATGTAGGTATCGCGTGTGAGTAAAACCGCTTTGTTCTTCTCAATTGCGGCACGGGAATTGATATGGTTTTAACTATAATTTAGAGAATATATTCCGATAAGGAATACACAAGCAGACCATGTCTGTCTATGGTACATTAAAGAAAAAATTACACCAAAAAGCAGGGTCGGATCTAGTGGTCCGACCCTGCTTCTTGGTGTAATTTTTGAATTGAATGTGACTAGTGTCATAATCAATACTTTTACCATCGACGATAATTGGTTGGCATCAATGATTGGTTTCATTTAATCAACAAAAGATATTGTTACAATAGAAAAAGTAAAACAGTAATCGCGTCGCCTACATTTGCTAGAAGCTGTTTCAATATTTGATTACGCGGTCACCGCCCGCGCCGTTATCACTTCCCGTAGTGAAATAATCTGCTAAGGCATGGTTTTGTTATATCGCTCTTTTAATTAATTACAAACATTTCTCGGAGATTTATCAAAGACCGGGCTTGTATTCTGAGAACCTGTTTTTTTTGCTCATTAATTAACTGAAATATCTGACAGTTATTATTTTTTCATTCAGAAATACATTCAGTATTTTAAGCGATGCCACAGGCTAGCAAAAAATAGATCTTGTAATTATTTTCACTAGTGAAGTTTATAAATACGTAATACGAACTAACGAACATTAACTAAATTGGTACGTTTGTTAAAATTAATGGAAATCCGATTATCCAGACGCGTGAAAACTTCAGCTATTTTGAGCACATCAGGCAAACTACTGAAAAAGTAAATAGAGTCCATCCATTCATCATCCATTAATTTACTTCGTTCGTACCTACCTACTTTATCTATATCAACTAGGCGTCTATGTAGGTAACTAATAGTACGTTCAAACAAACCTACTTTTTATACTAGGCTTATCTTGGGTTTTACATCAAATATGTACCTAGAAGGGAACACCAAAAAATCTGACGCCAACGCCATTTCACGATGATTTTAATCGTCAAACATTTTATATTTTTATTTGCTTTTAGTTCTCGGAACCCTTGAGTTCCGGTCTTTTGAAAGGCGTACGAGGGGCCTAAGCCAACTCGTAGAGGCCCATTGTAGTCTTTAATGAAATGAGGCACCAACCGCAGATTTTCCCTGTATGCACTAGGCAAGTCCTATGCACCCAAGAAAAACCTGCGACTGGTGTAAGACTATTGCAGACTATGGTAACAAAAATACTGGACTATATGCTAGGGTGGCTAAAATGGACTGGATACCTTAAACTATGAAGGACTATGGCCCCTGCCCTACCAAAAACATTTTATATTATTATGATAGCAGACATTACGCGATCTCACCCGTGTAGTTTCCGTTCCCGTAGGAAAACAGGGATAAAAAGTAGCATTTGTCATCCGGGGATCGTGTAGCTTCCCAATTACGGTAGAAGAATTTTTCAAATCGGTCCAGTAGTTTTTGTTTATTGGTTACGTACGAAAATTCTAATCTATCCTTTTTATAACATCATTATACATATACAAGTATATCATTATTCACATGTTTTAATTTAGAATTAAGTTACTATTTAATTAAACCAATGACTAGGTATAACATCGTCTGCAGCTACAATAAGCATAACAATATAATATAACATGGTAAGTAATTAAAATCTTAGATCAAGACAATACAGTTATGAAATTATCGTCATGGGCCGCACGTAATTGAATGAAGCAAAAGCGTAAAATTGAACTCTTAGGAACAACAATGTTAATAGATCTGCTATGTTGAATGGGGTATAGTTTAGTTGAGCGGCGGTAGACAGTGGCCGGCGCGCGCGCAGCTCCAGTGCTCCTCTAGTCGTGAACGCGTTGCCTCGATCTCGCTATCTGTTGTAGTGTTGTACTAGTTATCAATGAACATCTATGTTGTGCGTATCTCATAAAAAGCCGAACGTTTGAGGTAAGACTTGTTTTAAATTACTACTAAATATTGTAATTCTAAGACAGCAATATACACTTTAAACCGGCTTCTTCAAGTTACAGCTGTATAGTTTTATTTGACGCCGTGAATATATTAAATCTAACTAGAATCAATTTGAAACTAAAGTCAATTTGTTTCTAGTTCATTTCTTGAATATTGTATTACTTCGTTTATACAAGAAACTCGATTATTTTGAAGACTCATAGGTAACTCTTTCAAATCTAGTTTCATAGTTTAAAAGGCATCATAATATTTTTAGTGGAAAACGAAAATCAGAACACGATATCTTTATTAATTTATTTCTAAATAAGTTTTTTTTTTACTGAAGGTAATTTTTTAAGGAATCAGTAAGTGCTTCGTCACAAATCGCTAATGCTAAATGACTTATTATATAGACCTGCATAATAATTTGACGAGGCATGAATTAACTTTTTGACAACATAATTAAATTTATAATTATTTAAGCGTTATTAGTTTTTAAGTTCGTAGCAGGTTCAATAGCTTCTGACATGTAAAAAGGCATGAGTTTGTGAAATTAATTATTATGAACGGTAGTTATAACTGAGGAGGTCGCACAACTGTGTACACAATGTTTCCGTAAAAAATACAGGTTGTGTTAGTTCTCAAAAAAACAAAAATCGGAAGAGATAAAAAATAATTAATTATATACCTACATGATAAACATTATATTTAACATAGACATGAATTGTTTTCTCACAAGGTTATAATAGAACATAGATTTGACAATTCCGAGGGTTCCATTATCTTTTTTTTTAATTAGAACGTAATCTTATTATAAACCGACATTGTACTACATAAGATGATCCATTTTATTTGTTTTTTGACTGACTTTTGATACATTAATCTACAGAAACAATGTTATAATAGTGTCTGGCTTTTTAACCGACTTTCAAAAAAGGAGGAGGTTCTATGTTCGTGTGTATGTATTTTTTTTTTTTTTTTTTTTTTTTTTTTTTTTTTTTTTTTTTTTATGTATGTTACCTGATTTCTCCCCCATTTGTGGACCGATTCTCGAAATTCTTTTTTTATTTGAAAGAGTAGACTCCCGAGGTGGTCCCATTTTAATTTGGTGAAGATCTGGTGCTGATCTTCGGAGATATGCAACGGAACTCTTCAAAAATAGACGGCAAATCTGTCGTGATTGCTGGAATCGCTTGGATGTTTATTGTTTATACAACATCATTTATTTATTTTATTTATTTATTTTATTTTTTATTTAACATAAAACGGCCATTAGCCAATTACATTAGTTAAACACACAGAATTACACATTACCTTACACACTCTTCTCACAATACTCCAAACATACTGACAAAATCATCGTCCATTCATCCGCGAACACATCACAGTCGGGTTTAGCGTCCAAGAGAGCGTTAAGCGCGGATAGTACACGCGGAATCGGAGACTGGGCACGGGCGACGGTGCGCCTGTAAGGCACAGCAAACAATCTATGGTTTCTATTCCCGTAATATTTAACCAGGGCAACCAATTGGAGAAGTTCACCAAGCAATTCAGGGGCATCAACTTTTCCTCGCAAAATTTTGCACATAGTAATAATCTGGTCATTATTTCGTCGTACCTCTAGCGAATTATAACCTATAGTGCCTAAAAGAAAGTTCGTAGGGTACATGAATGGATAATAACCATATATCCGTTTGTACATGTACCTTAGATACGCTTTTTGAACTTTCTCTAAGGTCAGAATATATTTTTTTTCATGCGGGTTCCAGACACATGCACTAGACTCAAGCTTGCAGCGAACAAGTGCATTAAATATAGACTTGATAGCACTGATGTTACTAAAATCCTTAGCGTTTCGCAGTATAAAACCCAATCGCTTAAAAGAATCTTTTGTAACCGATGCTATGTGATCATGGAAAGTTAGACTGTGGTCAAACGTGACTCCCAGATCTTTCATTGCGGTAGTTCTGGCAACGATGCTATCATCCAATTTATAGCTGAACGTGGCTGGAAGTCGTGATCTACTGAAAGTCATAACAAAACATTTGGATAGGTTGAATTCCATTTTATTAACTATACTCCACTCCAAAATTGAGTCAATGTCATGCTGCAGCATAAGGCAATCTGCTTCAGACTGGATTTCCGAAAACAGTTTGAGGTCATCCGCGTACAGCAGACTTTTAGCGTGACAGATAACTGTTGGAAGATCATTAACCATGATAAGGAATAAAAGAGGTCCTAGTATTGATCCCTGACTGACTCCTGAACGCGTGTGATAGGGCAGGGATTCAAAGTGGCCCAGTCTGACAAACTGCTGACGGTCACGGAGGTAGTCAGCAAGAAGCTGCATCATGACGTATCATCACGCCTGGTATGCTCTGAGGGGTACGCAGATGTGTACAATATACCTAGATTTCGACAGTTAGGTATGTTAATTTTCATTTATTAGGGATAAGTGGATAACCCTATTATCATGACAAGTACTGTTACAATTAACAATATATTTAGCAAATATTTGTATGGGAACCACTAAAAATGGAAAAATAAAAAACTTTTTTGCAAAAAAATTAAACCGACTTCAAAAAAAACACTAAACGGTGTAAAATAACTCTAAATTAGGAAGTCGGTGGCCCATCATGAATAAGACAAAACCACCAAAGCCACAGACTTCCTAATTTAGAGTTATTTTACACCGTTTAGTGTTTTTTTTGAAGTCGGTTTTTGTGTTGTTAATGGAATATTATGATCGAAAATACTGAGTACTGAACAATAGCTGCTAAGACGTAGGTACCTATTATTATAGAAACTTGTATGGAGTGCTACCTAGTAACTTGAATATTTTGGATTATCTTGTGGCGTAACATAACATAACGTCACGCCTGTAATCCCCGAAGGGCTAGGCAGAGGTGTACCTGGTAGTACACCCACAATTCACCAGTTATGTTAAAGTACCATGTAATAGGGGGCGAGCCTATTGCCATAAATCGGGCACGAATCCAGACTCCGAGTTCCGGGCGTAATCACACTATATTCACACTAACATTATAAAGGCGAAAGTTTGTGACTGCGTATGTTTGTTACTTCTTCACATCTAAATGGCTGGAGCGATTTTAATAAAATTTGGTATAGAATTTTTATCCCCGTAGTCCCACAGGAACGGGACCTACGCGAGTGATACCGCGAGACGTCTGCTAGTGTTATGATTGTACAAGTACTCCTCACTATCGGCTTTTAAACATCTACTTCTTCAATGGTCCGCAGAAATTAACAATTTACAAAAATAGTATCGTGTGAATGTGGTGTTTTTGATATACGATATTTTTACATAGAGCCCGTGTACTACGTTTGGAACCTTTGAAATAGTAGTAGAGCTCAAAATGATCACAAAAGCAAACTTAGAATTTCCATTTAACAGAGTGATTGTAAACTTCAAACTGTAGACTAGAGTGTTAACGAGATAACATTTTAGACGAATAAGAAAATGTAGAGTACTTACCTTATTCATTGTTACTAATGGCCTTTAAGATGAGATTGAGCCTTCTTTTCTAAGATTTTAAAAACCTGAACAAATAATAGTAGAATAGACACTTACCTTTTGTAACGGTACTTACCCACTTAGAACGGAGCGGATAAGGGTAAAAAAAACTATTAATTTAAACAATTTTTACATTTCAAAAGATTAATTGTATAAAGCTAACTGTTTTTAAACAGATGGACAGTTGTATAAAAATATATGAGTCATATATATTTTATGCATATTTTAAATGAGGCAAGATTTGTTTGTAACGAACAAACCTGAAAACTACTGGACCGATTTGAAAAACTCCCGGTGAAAGAATTCTCGGGCGAGATAGGCTACTTTTTATTGAGATTGTTCTCATTTATAGCTAGCGAACGTCACGCAGTTTCATTTTTTTAGTTACCGTTCCCTTAGGAATACAGGGACTACTACAACGTAATAAATTCAACCATAATATTGCTCTGTACATAATGAAAAACAAAAAGGTATAATTTAAAAAAATATGGGTCTCTTATTTAATTTAGGCTATTTATTGTTTCTAGACTCTGGATCTGGTTTAATTTAAGATTATTCCTTCCATCTTTTTATCAGTTTTTTCAATGGACATGACGTAAACAAAGCGAGCGTTGAGAATCTAATTGGTCAATGGATTGGGCTGTGAAAATGGCCGCTGATGTGCAATTAATAATTGTATGCTATCAGTATTTCTTTTAATTTGCCGCCAATTTCGCAGTTGCCAACAAGTTGTGCAATACTAAAATAAACTTGTATACACTTCCACTCATCTGTCAAAACACAAAGTCGATTGCACTTAAATCAAAAATTAATATTTTTCTAGTAGATGCTGTTTTCTCTGCGTAGCATTTTAATATGTTTAAAATAAATATTTAAGTTCGAGTGTAGTCACGATCGACAGTCGATAGCATCTCTTTGATATTTTATAAGACAGGATTTTATATACATGATGATAAAAATAGATTATAGTATTCTTTAGTAACCTTAAACTTGGTTCTGTTAGTCGGAAAATTTGCATGAAATATTGGAATTACGTAATTATTTGCGCATCTGCATTTTATTCTTCAAGACTCCTAAAACATTACGGCACATACTATATAAGTATTTACACGATTTTATATACTAGAAAGGTATTTACACGATTTGCTATTTCATAATTAAACTTTTGAGGAGATTTTATAACTATTTAATCTAATTTTAATTAGAATACATTTCTCGCTGACTGCTCGACACGTCGCGTGCCAAGAGAGCTGGCTCATACTTAGGTAGGAATAAGTAATAGTGGCAACACTCGTTGTCATACCTAAATACTGGCCACGAACAAAATGTAATAAAATTAAAAGAATTAGGGCCTATATTGGCCATTAACACGCTAAGAAAAAGAATGCTTCCAGTCTTCTGGACGTTTCCAGATGACATTGATGTCGAGGAGTATATAATTGTATACTTTGATACTGATTTTTTATATTATTTTGAGTATGTGTCTAGGTATGCACGAAGTTACTTAGTTTTAGTCAAAATAGTTTAATGGTGTAATTCTGTCTAAAACTAAAAGAAAAAGTTAGTTTTGTTGATTTTGACCGGTATGTATGTTGATTACCTTATATTTTCTTAACTCCCAGTCTTAATTTGACAAATGAGGAATCGTTGTGGTGGGCTTTCATTAGCTGGTTATAGGGTAAATGACATTCTAAAACATCGAATAGGTTATTCTACACTGAAAAATCATGCTAAAAGGAATTCAAAATCCATGAAATACATATCTTTTAGTTTCAGTATGAAGTAATATTATATCTTGTTTCATAATTTTTAGAGCGAGATTTTGCAGTAGGTAGTCGAGTTTTTTATTCAACTGCATGACCGAGGTTTAATTCATTAATAAAAAGTGGAAGCTACTACTTGCATGCGACAGCCAGCGACGTTTTAAGCACTTCGTGTCAAAAGTTTAATACCTTTAAACTTGCTTCTGCAGCAGGTTTTACAATAACTTAAATGCATAAGTCTGTAAGTTCTGGAAGTTTGAAACCAGTCTCTAAAGTTGAAAAACGTTTAAATGCATTTCAGGAAGACAACTTATTTTAAGTTGTTCATATTCCATTTCAGGTTATTGCATCGTCAATAAGCTCTTTTGAAATGTACTTTTGAGTTTACGTACCTTTGCATTGTGTTTTGCCGTTTTGTTTTAGAAAATGATAGGAAAGATATTGGAATTTTTATGCAACATAAAATCGGGCTTCCCCGAATAATAAAAGTAATCGTATGTAATTAACGCCAGGTTTTGGATTTTGAACGAGATATTCAAAACGATTTTAACCATTTGACTCTTTATGTTGTCACAAATAAGATAGCTAGCAGTACCATCCACAAACATATTTTTATTTTTTTGATTAAAATGGCGAAATGAAACTAAAATTTGTGAAATGCCACTAAGTCCAAACAAAAAATAAAATAGTTGTACTTTAGAGTTCTGTGTCCTTCTGAAGATTTGGAATTGATTATTATTTTAGCAATTAAATGATCACGTAAGAAAAAGAAAGTAAGATTCTTCGTGATTTTATTAACAGTTGAAAATAATTAACTTAATTTCACTCCTAAAATGGCATGCGGCTCTCTTTTTTCTCACTGGGTGGGCTCATTGCATGGCCGGTAATCATAATCTCGCATAACTTTAAACATTGGTCCTTATCGACTAATATAGAAAGTGTGGATATTGGGACTTTGCCAGCAGTAGTTACCTACTGCTTAGCTGGGTAACTAGCCCAAAACTTGGTCGTTATTGACGAACATCAAAGTACTCAGTCATTGAAGCGTTTTAAGGTCAACTTTGTGACGGTTGTATATGTTACACGGACTTGTATGGGAAATTCTGATACACGACTATGATTTATCAAATAGAATAGTGATGTAATGTTTGATGTTAGTAAATCGACGACCACACTTAGATTCCAGGAATAACAGTTTCCTAGTATCTATTCGACAGTTTGAAGACCACAATCGTTCCGGGAACGAAGTTTCGTTCAGCGTAGAATATCCAAACCAGTATTTATGTGAATAATCTTACAAATGGAAGATAAACGTGAATTCCTGAATCTTATTCAATATCCAACAAAAAGATTTCGAATACCACTGGATATAACAATTTACTTTTATCTAGAAGCTCTGAGATTTTATCAGTTCTTAGTCCAGTCGAAGGATTTCGCTCGTTTGCCAAGATTGCGGTTTACCGGTTTCCTTCAGAATAGTTTCCAATGAACTCCGGCTGCTCAAAATTGAAACTAACTCTAGTTATACAAAAGCAAACATTTCCATATTTGGATTACTTATGACATATTTATAATATAGGCTTATAGAACTTAAAAAAATTCGCAATATACAATCTGTAATTGACGGAGTTATACTAACATCAAAACATTTTCCATGTATCTCTTTTAAACATTTAAAAGTCAACTGAATTCAAGTAACTAAGTATAAACAGTTAAAATAAATAACTTATGAAAGTCTATGTAAAGATGACTTTCAACTTTCATCACATATTTACATTATGTAACTCTTTTAATCTTAAGACCCAAAACAGAAATCAATGTCCTTGAGTGATATTTTTATTTTTGACAAACGAGATTCTAGTTAGGTACTTGGTTTCAATATAAAAGCGGAAAACCGTTTTTCTGGTTCACAGTGAACACCGATTCTATATATTTCTTTATATTCACATTTTAGGAAGGCTTTAAAGACTACATTGCTAATTGCGTGCTAACGTAATTAGCAATGTGGTCTTTAAAAACTATATCTGAGGTCTCAAGACCTCAACGTAATTAGCAATGTAGTCTTTAAAGCCTTCCTAAAATGTGAATATAAAACTAATAACTCAGCTACATAAAGCAATATTTACCTACATAAAGCTAGTTACTTGATTTCGAGGAAAAAGCAGCCGAGTTTTTACGGAACCCCGTTCTTTGTCACGCCCCCGCTGAATTACTTAGGTACTTCGTTTTATTTAACTGGAGTTGCGTTTGGGCTTATTTTTGATCCGCTACCAATTATCTGAAGCGGCAGATTTATTTTTAGCTTTCTCCGTAAGATGTTTCTTGAAGAGTTGTAGAAGTTATTTTACTATGTTTTTTCTGTATCACTAAAAGGCCTATATAACAATTCTGTAGATAAGAAATCACTGATAAGTTTATTTATCGTCACGACAACTTTGTTTTTATTGTAATTATCTCTAACCTTGCTCTTGTGTTACTTTTGCCCTACGTCCAAAATGAAATCACGGCAATAATAAACTTTCTAAATAAATCTTAAAAATTTATGTATTATAAACAAACAATAAAACACCGCTCGCGTAATTACAAAACTAAACAAACACGAACGTTTGTACAATACCGTTGAGTTTTGGAAAACGGTCTAACAGTACTTACGTTCGTCTCATAAGCTAGTGTGGGCTTCTACTCGTAGCAAATTCGAGACGATGCACGGTGGCAGGCGGGCGGCGACAGCTGTCGAAACTATAGTATAACATCAAAGTTACTAACTACACGCCCACACACAAAGATATGAGCTAGAAATGCAGTGAACAGTGGAACACTAAACTATTGACATATATGAACACATGCCTTCTCGCGGTTGGAAGTTAATTTCGATTTTGAAATTGTGTTCTACCGAGACTTGTCGAGTACGACCTAAACAATTCACTGCATCCGGTTCTGTTTCCATTGACATGTGTGTTTACGTGAAAATTAATAATTGTATTGATGTTAATTATGTAGTTAAATGTTGTATATCTCGCGTTTGTAATGTCTTGTGAGCCTTATTAAAATTTAAATTAGGTATATTAATTAATTTTATACGATATGAAACTCACCCAATTTTCTTAATTATTTACAGTACCTACCAAATATGTTTCGTCTTAAATTCTGAATATTGTATCAAAGTTGGCCGCCCAGCCAAAAAGGCATGGCTCCAACCATCGTTCAAAGCCGAGTACTTAGCCTATATACCGACCTATCTAGAATATTATATTTAAACACCGTATCAGGGGCGCATGTCCCATTTACCAGCTTCTCTAGTTTCATTTTATATTGATTTCTAAGTAACATATACATGGCCAAAAGTTTCTATTTCATATTTTCTAACTAAACTACAAGTAGTCATAATACTTTAACATGTATCATGACTACTTGTAGTTTAATCTTTGATTATGAACAAATAGATGGTGTTTTATTTAGAAAGATAAATAAATTGTTCATTTTTTTGTTGTTAATGCATACCTACCTCTGTAATTTCCTTCGTCTATGCCATGGATATCACGTATGTTCCGACTGTAATTTTGGAGACCTGTGACAGTCGTTATGAGTAGTTCACCAGAAAATCTGATAACCCGTTTAATCAAGGGGTATTGTGTTATCCAGGCGCTTGATTGTGGAGGTAAGGTCGACTGCCCCGCTACATGTAAAACACTGGTATTTAGCTGCAGCCAGATAGTCTAGAAGCTGACCCCAACATAATTGGGTAAAGATTAGGCAGATGAAGATCTTTGCATCAGTTTTCCTTTTTATTTAATTTCACCCCTTACTCAGTGGTGATAGGTAGAAAATAATAAGTAAGTATTTATTATCTTTACTAGCAGACGTCCCGCGGCCGCGTAGGTTTCAGCCGCGTAGGTCCCGTTCCCGTGGGAATACAGGGATAAAAAGTAGCCTATGTGTGAATCCAGGGTGTCCGTTAACTCCTTACCAAGTTTTATTAAAATCCATTCAGTAGTTTTTACGTGAAAGTTTTACTATGTAGAGTAATTGAAAAAAACTATTAGCTTACGTGTATTAATATTGAGGGTTTTTTTTTCTAATGTTAAGTAAAACTAGTCTTCCAGAGACAATCGACAAATGTTAAGAGCTCTAATCTTGTAACCGTTACAAAGTTGTGGAAGTATTTTGAGTCTCTTTAGATGGCTTGTTTTGATTGAAGTCAAAAGAATCCTAGCATTATTTTTACTTCCCTCAAGGTTTTGTCGTTACTTCTTATAACAAAAATAAAGGAAAGTGTTAGACAATGACACAGTTCACATATACTTTGGTGTACGAACATATGTAAAAAATGCATAGATTACACTTGGAGTTACACGATACGCAGTACTGGTGAGTACAGACCAGAGTAACATGCCATCATCCAGATGCATGATAAACGAACAGCGTCGGATGCTTTGGTCGCAGTTGGGATCTGACTACAGGGTTTTTTTTAGAGATAACAGTAGAATCGACCTATTTTTTTTTTACTACTGACAGGCACGCGTTTGACCACTATCTCACTTGATGGTGATGGTAAGCGATGATGTGGTCGACGATGAAGCACGCTTGCCTAGAAGCAACCTGTTCACTCTTGACTTGAAGACTCCTAGGTTGTAGCTATCAGGAAACACCGACACCGGCAGGGAATTCCACTCTTTAGCTGTTCGCACAATGAATGTGTTTCCATAGCGTTTAGTACGTATAATATGGTTGGGATATCTACCATGTACCGGTGGCGCAGTGCCGTACGTCTGGTGGTCCGATGATGAAAAGGGCTTTGGAATTAAATCGTGCAATTCCGATACACACTCTCCGAAATATAACCGATAGAAAACCGACAGGCTAGCAACTCGGCGTCGATGCTCAAGACTTTGAAGTTTTGACTCAACGAGTGCATTATTGCCAATGATCTTCCTGGCTCGTTTCTCGACCTAGCATAAGACTAATGAATACGCAGATAAATGCTTTGTCTTATGGTTGACTATAAAGCATGGTGAAAGAAATATGCAAATGGCATAAATAAAATACAGTTTAGTATTAGTAGAGAACAAGTCGACCGTCATTTCCAGATATTGCCTGTGTATGACGTCGCCGGTTCAAAGCATGATCGATCAATGCATCCCGTGGATCATTTTGAATTAATGTGGCTATGTCAAGAAGGTGTCGCATACGAACATTGTTCTTAGAGCATTATCACTGAATGATTCCCTTGTGCAAGACATAAACGAATATGAATTGCACAAGAATAAGTTCGTCACTCGTATACGACTCAACTTTCTCGGCAAAGTAAAATCAAAGGCACGACATTCGGTCTGAGAATCGTGCTTATAGTAATTCTATGTCTCTATCTGCTAGGGTATCCAATCACATTTATATATTTTAAATTGAACGTATAAAATGGTAACAGTTTATAATTAGCCACCCACGAAGTTCAAGATAACGGACTATTTGATTGAAATCGCAATCAAAGCCAATGATACACAATTTGTAGTTTTAACATCAATTATAACATGGACACGTTCTCAAAAATAAAAATGTCTGACTAGAAATGTTTATTATCATTGATATCTTTGTTACACACCGAACATTTATGGAAGCTTTTAACACACCCAAATTAACTAGAAAATTATGACTTGTGTACGATACACAGTAATTTTATGGAGCATAAATTCATTTTAGCTTGTTATAGGTAGTTCAGTTGTGGGAATAATTAATTTATGACTAATGTATGCAAGAGGGTGACGGTATAGTATTGTTCTGTTTCAAGGTCTGTAGGCCTAATTTCGAAGATGTCATGCAATTAATGAAGCGGTGTCGCAATCATAATCAGGCATTTACGCAACAGTTTTGCTGTTGATTGTACGAACATTTGCCGACGTAGTTCCGCGTTAAGTCTTCACTAACACGAAATCACTCGATACGGTTTGACTGTGATGCAAATAGGAGTAAACACGAATTCTAGTTTGAATCCGATCAGTTTATGTATGAGAACTGGAACCATTGAGTTGTCATTAAACGTACAAGTCATCTCTTTGAGACGAGAGATTAGTCACAGTTTTACGTTATCTGTATGTTTGACACGACGTCCCTCATCTCACATACTCATCATCATAAATGAAAGAACAGTTGCATGTTTATCGCTTTACGACTTCTTTTAAATAATCCCTGCATACCTACTACCAGAGTCACTGAACTAAAGTTTACAGCCAACCTTAAAACTTCCACAAATAAGCGTAGGTACATACATTTCTTAAAGTTGTTTTATGAGTTAGTTTACAATACATAGTCGTAATTTGAACACATAACAGTTACGTAAGTACAGACTTTTTTGTAATAGTTGGATGAAATACCTACGTCAAAGGTCGTCGATGTCTGGGAAAAACATGCCTGTCCGTAGCTATTAGGAAAATATATTGACTTACAACGTTCCAGTCGTGTTAAGGTCAAGTGGGTCCCGAGTCGCTACTTAATTCTAGGTTTAAACTTTCAGAGACAAGGTACAACTATACTCGAATTTAAATTCCGCTAAATGCATATCATATTCAGTGAGAGCGGTCTCAGATAAGCTTTCAATCGTAAACCCTTCAAAAATCTGTTTACAAAACTAAATCAAGTTCTACATTATCGTGGAATATTTAATGATTCATTAACTCTCCAGAAAATTGTTTTAAGAGCTGCAGCCCAAGGCTGTTTGTCTTTCAACTTTGTCAAACAGCTAACAAGGTTTGATGTTTCAGTAGATTATCTTGTTGGTATTTAGTTCCGAGTCTCGGGGGGCAGTGGCGCGTATCGTGTGCTGTGATCCACGACCGGCAGTTTGTAGGTCTGTAGGGCATAGCATAACAACATATATTACTATTCGACAAGTGCCTGTGATTTATTGTTATAGCTAGTATTTGTAGATATAGTACGCCACGCCCGTTGTGTTGTATCAAAAAATCAATTTTATTTGAAACAGCTGTCGGAAAACTAAGAAGTACCTATTACGATGAAGACCAATGCTTAACTTATGATGAATGATAGATAAAAAGCGACATTTGTTATAGCGTGTGCTTAATGCTTTCAAGTTAGGTATCAACGGTTATTTTTGACTGTCACGTCAAAAAAGCAAAAACATGACCGTGTCGTGTTGGGTAAATTTTGGTTTGTCTTCTATACGTAACAGCGGCGGTCTAAACATATAATGCGTAAATAAACAGTATAGTAACACCCTTACTACTAATAAGTAGAACAATAAACACGCTAAGGTACTAAAATGGTGTGATATCAAAGGTATTCAATAAAGGGATACAGTTACTCGCCGATAGACAGTACGTCAATCAACATTGACATGTAAACAAGAGACAGTAAGCTCAACAACTGGAAAACTAAAACATTTACAAGAAAAATAAATCCCGTTTGTGAAATATCACATGCTCACCAAGAAATTCGATTTGGGGTTACCGGCTACACAAACGCGAATAAAATATGAATACAATATTCTCGACGGTGTATTAGCATTTGGAAGATATTTTCAGCACATGATTCAACAGGGAAAAATCTAAGATATCTGGGATAGTAGTACGGATATGCCCTTTGATAATGTACTATTTATTATTTATTTAATAATAGAGTACCAGTTCTACGAGTAACATCTGTCTGGCGCGATCTAATAAGAAGGTTGGTGAACCTAAAAACTATAAAGGGAAGACATTGACTCACCGAATTTGAACACAACGAACAAATGGACGTTCCCAATGCTGATTCGTTTGTTTTGCGGTACAGGGTCCTTATCCTCATAATCACCCTTACCGTAGTAAATTCTAATAACTTGAAAATTAAGCAAATATAGAATAAATTGTTATGTGTTGACCTTTGAAACAACGGCATTTTGTTCTTAATTGTCTTTTCTAGTGTTTTGTGTTAACCCGTCTTCCTCCATTTCAAGTTTATCGAAAGCGATGGGGTGGCTGAATCCGGAACACGAAACTGGCAGCTCTTGATTGACTTATTTGAATATCGAAACCAATCAATTAAAGTTATTAAAGCAGGCAACAAACAAGAAGCAAATCCAATAAATCAAGATGGACGCCCAATGAAGCAGATTGTATTTTGATTTATTTTCAATACATCTCCAATTTCGTAAGCTCATTTAAATAATATAACGGAGATTGGTGGTAAGATAAATTAGGCACATTATCGATTTCGCCACACTTGTCTCACGAATGCAATTAGTTCCATATAACACAGAAGTACGTACGCATATTGTTTACGCGCAGCTGGATGCCAAGTAAATGAATGGTACTTGGATGAGGACGTAGATATTTGGTGGGTTTACATCACGACCGCCACGCCTCGTCGTAAAACTGTGATATTATGACATTACCAAACACACACGTCTGCCCTGTTTATGCCACAGCCTTGTGTCAATGGAGATAAAAAATCTCATTTTACACTTTTTTGGGAACTTCATTTACGGGCGACCCGCACCTACGTGTGGGTCGTTATCATGTAACCGTTACGATGTATGTTTTAATATAGATCAAGTTTCTATTTATTGTCCAACAGATTAACTATACTAGTCAAGAAGTTAAGATATTGTTGTCCCTAATAGATCAGGACAAGTTATGTAAAACTTAATATTTATTACGGAAACTTGGATAATATATTCTGTCTCGATTCCGTGACTAATTCGAAAGTCTGTCTAATCAAGTTATCACCCAGGAATGGATCTGAGTTGAATGATCTTCTATTATTTTAATAATAATAATTTTCATCCGACGCTACGCTTGGCATTTAGTCAGACCATAATATTGATAAGTATAAGTCAGTCGTGGGAACAAAAGAGGAACCAAAAGTAGTTTTCCTGTTATTTGGAATGAAAGTGATATCTTTCATGATACAATATTATATTATTATTATCTATCAACAATGTTATTAGCGTAACATAGTGTTGTATAAATTATAACTTTTTGAGCACATGCATTTTAGTTCAGAAGTTACTTGATGATCTTTAGAAAATTTACTAAAAATGAACAAATTATTCGTTGCTTCCTTAAACAAAAAAGTAAAAAATGTGATTGAAAATAGCCATATGTTTTCTTAAATCTTAACAATGACTGACGATGATCATTTGTTTAAAATTAGTTAAGTATTTATTGAGTGTAGGATGTCAGATAGCCTACTGAAGCAATCGCTGTGGGAACATAGTTTTTACGAGCTCGCGTTGAATGACGTTGAATCAATGACCTAACCATGAACTCAAATGTGCGCCATAATGATCTGCAGCATGTTAAGTGGGAGGTTATTAAACCATCTATCATACAGTTGAATGACTTTAGCCAAAACTAAGCGAACAATTTTAAAGTGAAATGGATCTCCTTTTTGTTATGACTGTCTAAGTACCTACCTACATTTTTTTCTAGTTACCGTTAAAACTTGTATTGCACCGTGATGGTAATCTTTTATCTGATAAATATACATACAAATCGACATTTATGTTACGGGCCATTCTACTATTTCCAAACCGATAGTAATAGTAAAGAATAGCATCATTTATTCTCGAAAATAAGCCAGTACAGAGGTAGGCGGTAGATTATGATCAGCATCTATATAAACAAGTCCTTCGTTTTCGATTTACACAGAATGATAATAATAAGCTGTCACCTTCAATTCTTTGGTTCCTTTTACCCTCTCATATTGGAAATATCACGTTCTCGAAAACGAGGTATACTTAGATTTCACCGAATATTTCGGGAAAGTATATTCTGATACAAAGTACTTTTTGTATGGATACCTATGTCTTGAGCTCGTAAAAGCATCGCACCTTTACGACATGCCGAACTGGCAAGAAAAACTATAACAATGTTAATAGTCACTAAACGTACTGCTGTGAACCATGATCAGTGTCAGTCAGTATTACTAACGTGTAAAGAATTCTGACACATCACAACAATCATTGAACCTAATGAAACTGATTCATTTTTATAGCACACATTAAAATAAACATTAAAGGATTTACTGATATTATCACTCTGTACATCTATCTTGCAAGCCTTAATGGAACTGTTTGAAATCAGAACCAAAACAAATCAAAGTGTGAAAAAGTTAATTAACTTTTATACGAAACAATATTCTTACTAGGAGACATCATAGTTTTATAAAATGTTAAACTAAGTGTGAACGTTTATCTGTTGGAGAAGACTAGAGACAAAGAACTCATCAACTTCCATTTTTCATTTGAATAACCGTCTTCGTTACAAATGCTTTTGTGGAAAACTCACGAAAAATTTCAAATGCACTGAGCTTTCGCAGATGGTTGAACAAAAAATAAGTAAAAATATATGCGGAGAGTGGTACAGTATGTTCGTTGACCCAGTTTATTATCTTGCAAAAAATTATGGTGACTAGCTAAACACAACTTGAAAATTAAGCATTCATTTGTACACAATTTATGTCATATTTAATTCTGTTTAGTGCCGAATTTGTTAAAATGCTGTGGGTGATAAATGTGTGTGTGTGTGCAACAATTTACAAACGTGAAGCAAGTATGTGAAAAAAGAATCCATACAAAAGGTCGTTAACCTAGGTAGGTACCTACAGTTGGAAGCTTTTATGTCGGAATAAATAGCACCATAGCCATAGTTTATATTTTGATCATGTTCATAGTTTCATCATAATTATGTAGTTTCCCAAATATTTCATTTATTCACAACTTCTGATTAAAGCTTTTAAATCAAATTTATTACTGACTTAAGTTGGCGGCTATTAATTAAATTTGAAATAAAGAAATGAACATATTATTTCACAATGAGTAACAAATCGATAGCATGAATCCACTTTTTAAAATTTCTTGATGACATATACCGACTTTTTCTGTTACTTTTCTGCACAAAATAAACCATTGTCCTGTAGTAGGAAAGTTATAGTCTGGCACGTAGGTAATTGTTTTCCTCTTGACCTATTATCAAATAAATGAATTCCAAAATACAATGGCGTCAAATGCAGGGGTCCTAATACGGTATATGTAGATGTGAATTGTTAGACATATTGAGACATCTATTAGCACTTGGGCTCTTATTGCATTGTTCGTGAATTAGAATAGACACAGACGGACCATATTTGCCAGAACAGTTACAGCAATAGAATGCATTTTGACAAAAACGAGTTTTATTACAATACAAAATGGGTGCACTCTATTGTTCTTTTAATTTTCTAAAAAAAGTCGTTTGCGGTACTAAATCTTTCTTTTAAATATAATGCTTTGTCCGCAATAAGGATGTTGGGAACGGCTGGTAACCACACCTGTTAGCCTGAATTAGAAAATATGAATCAGACAAATTATATTAAACTACCTACAACAGCAAAAACACTAGGAGGCTAGGCGGTCACTTTCGGGGACTTCGTTTTTATTTTTTGGCGTTAATTAGGGGTGATTATTGTAAAAATGACTATGATTAATTTATTATGTATGTTTATTTTTATTATTTTTTATTTTTTTAGAACATTAATCTTATTTTTTACACTTATTACATTTTTACAATGTTAGGAAGTGGTAAAAGTCGGGCGTTTTGTCAGCAATTTAAAAAAAAAATCTTAGTATAATTTGTTAAAATGTTTTGCGGTTTTAATGTTCACTTTATAACTTTCCTTACCTCTTTTATATATTATATTATTCATATTTTTACTGAGTTTTTCGACACTTTATTACATTAAAATGATTAAGTGTTTAGTGGCATTTAGCTTTAAGTCAACGTAGCTGAAGCTGAAGCTCGATGAGAAATTACTGTTCAAAGAGTATTATATAAGTTTACTTTCTCATAATCGTTGACTTTTTAACCGACTTTCAAAAAAGGAGGAGGTTCTATGTTCGTGTGTATGTATTTTTTTTTTTTTTTTTTTTTTTTTTTTTTTTTTTTTTTTATGTATGTTACCTGATTTCTCCGCCATTTGTGGACCGATTCTCAAAATTCTTTTTTTATTTGAAAGAGTATACTCCTGAGGTGGTCCCATTTTAATTTGGTGAAGATCTGGTGCTGATCTTCGGAGATATACAACGGAACTCTTCAAAAATTAACAGCAAATCTGTCGTGATTGCTGGAATCGCTTGGATGTTTATTGTTTATACAACATAATGACGTATTATCACGCCTGTATGCTCTGAGGGGTACGCAGGAGGGTACCATATACCTAGATTTCGGCAGTTAGGTATGTTAATTTTAATTTATTAGGGATTAGTGGAAAACCCTATTATGATGAAATGTATTGTTAACAATTAACAATATAAAATAAATTCATGGCAAATATTTTTATGGTAACAACTAAAAATGGAAAAATAAAAAACTTTTTTGCAAAAAATAAAACCGACTTCAAAAAAAACACTAAACGGTGTAAAATAACTCTAAATTCGGAAGTCGGTGGCCCATTATGAGTAAGACAAACCCACCAAAGCCACTGACTTCCGAATTTAGAGTTATTTTACACCGTTTAGTGTTTTTTTTGAAGTCGGTTTTATTTTTTGCAAAAAAGTTTTTTATCTGTTGTAATATATTCAGGATCTTGCGTTGTTACCTTATAAAAATATAAATAAAATAAAATAAATGTTCCACAACTTTTCACACAACGCCATCTAGTACCAAGCTAAGCTAAGAGCTTGTGTTATGGGTACCTATTAAATAGCTGATAAACATACTTATATACTTCTAAATACATACATATTTTAGATCAACTACACCCAGACACAGAACAAATGATCGTACTCATCACACAAACATTTGTCCTGGGTGGGAATCGAACCCACGACCTCCGGCATTGCAGTCAGGGTCACTAACTACTAGACCAACAGGCCAGTAAGGCTTATAGGTATCACAACGATTTCTATAATTGAAACAAAGAATTATTTTTAGACATTATGGTTCAGGGGTCCATGTCAAGATTAGCTACATTCAATTTCCACACGATCCATGATGTTTTATGACTGTTTTGTATATGTTAATTTTTTTATTTAATAGTCTTTTGTTTAATATTATTTTTCTATTATTTACTAGCAGTTTGCTCACGACTTTAGCCGCGTGCATTTCGTTTTATAACAACCCATCCACCCCAACCCTTCTTTGCTTTTAAAATAAAATATTGACTATTATACTCACAAATAATGTGGCTTTCTATTAGTTAAATAACTTTCAAAATCGGTTCAGTAGATCCCGAGATTAACGTCACCAACTCATACACTTATATAAAAATGTTATGTTGGTTTGTGTACGCTTCAAAAACTCAAAAAGTTCTGCACCGATCGAGCTGAAATTTTAACATGATATATAATCCGCATCAAGGATTGTTTTTATCTTTTTTTTTTAACCATTCAATCACAATGTGTCACAGCGAAGCATGGCAGGGTACAGTAGATTATAAATACTTGCTTTTCTAAGAGATTGACAGGGTAGTCAACACAACTTTAGCTGCCAAATTAAGAAATGAAATCGGTGCCAATACTTATATTTAAACTAGCTTCTGCCCGCGACTTCGTACGCGGATCCTTTTGCTTATGCCAGCGACAACGGGGTCGTCAAAATCGAAGATCTGAAACATCTGATGTCGAATTCTATTAGCCCGGGGACGGGAAAACAATGGGATGCGCGAGACGATTCAAGATGTTCCAAATTTTTTATTTTTGTTGGTCAACAGGAAATGCCATCAGACTTAACAACTTTTGCTAAGACGCCATTTCTATTATGTATATGTTATATTGTCTCTGGGCTTTGGAGTTCCCCTACAGGTGCTCCAGATCTTCAAATTTAGTCTCACAGCAGAAAACACTCTTCACGTGGAATAGTTTTTGCAATGGCACCATTTTTATATCTCTTTTACTTTAGGTGTTCCATTTTCCAAAATAAATTATAGCCTATATATATAATATGTTGCGTGACGTTCACGATCAGCGGTCAGTCGCGCATCTCCTTCCCCCACTTATCTTTAGAGTCGATGCGTATATACGCTGAAAACTCAAGCGTCATGCTTTTTCCGTGAACGTCTCCAACTCGCGATACAGTGCATGATGTTCACGATCAGCGGTCAGTCGCGCACATATTCTTCACTGGTCTCTAGAGACCTGGATGTAGATGCGTAAATACGCTGAGAATGCAGGCGTGCTTCGCGATCCCAAGAAGTTTCCACGGAGCGAGTTGCAGCCTCATGTTCTCGAACAGCATCAAGTCTCTCCTAACGCTCTTCGGTAGATTGTTGGGATCTTATGGTCATTAATCATTTAGCACCTTTGGAACATTGGGAAAAATTTGACCTCTTTCTAGGCATGGTTATAGTTTTATTGTGATGATACCTGATCAATTAAAATCTAAGTGGCTGCTCCCCTGCGTTACCGGGTAAGCTACCGTGTAACGAAGATAAATGGAAAAGGAAATTAAACACTCAAATAACATAAGCCCGAAGGCATACGATACAAAAATGGGAGTTTTAGCCAGTAGAGTCTAATTTTCAACGATATACCATCGTCATCGAAAATCAGTCCTGAACTGTTCCCGCCTTCACCGCGTAGTACCTCCTACTTATGTTATTTTATAATTATGCAATGAAATTAGTGATAGTTTTAATTTCTATATCAAATGTTTCTGATCTTCGATTTTTCTAAGTCAACAGGAAATGCCTATCAGACCGAACAACTTTTGCTAAGACGTCATTCCTATTTGAGTTATGGTGTAGCTGGGCTCTTGGAGTTCCACAACAGGTGTTCCAGATCTTCGATTTTTATACGTCAACAGCGAGTGCTCATAAGGCTGAACAACTCTTGCTAAGACGTCATTCCAATATGTGTTCCGGATCTTCAAATTTATTCTCTCAGCAGAAAATGCTCATAACGTGGAACAATTTTTGCTATGGGGCCATTTTTGTATCGCTTATAGTTTAGCTGGTCTGTTGCGGTTCTCCATCAGGTGTTCCGGATCTTCAAATTTATTCTCTCAGCAGAAAATGCTCATCACGTAGAACAATTTTTGCTATGGGACCATTTTTGTATCGCCTATAGTTTAGCTGGTCTGTTGCGGTTCTGCATCAGGTGTTCCAGTTTTCAAGATAAATTATAGCCTATGTGTTGACCAGACTTAATATCTATACAACAAAAAAAAATCATTCAAATCCGTCCAGTAGTTCCGAAGATTAGCGTGTGCAAACAAACAGACAAACAGACAAACAGACAGACTTTTTTTTTGGATTCGTGCTCTATTACTGTTTCTAAACCCCCCTCAATTATTTTTTTTTAAATATATTCAATGTACAGACACAGTTTTTTTACAGTCTTATTATATGTATAGATGATGCGATTATTTATAGGGCGGTTTATAATTTACATGATAACAACACCAGTTAGCTAACTTGACTTTATTTAACATAAAATTGCTTTTAATTCTTTGTTGAAATTGTTAGGAACTTTTTTTTGTCAAAAGTTTTTAGCTTTGGGTGCTTTATTCAGTAACGACAATGAGAGAAGTTTTAATAAGTCTAAGTTAGATATCTAAGTTTGCTGCAGGGAGTTGTTATTTGTATTAAGTCTTCCTCTTTTCGTATGGTGACTGTAACTGGTTTCGAGAGTTTCCATCTCAGAATAGGCTTTACATGCCTGCGAAAATTTTGATATTATCCTTTACCGTTTTTGCAACAAATTAAAAGTATGCGAGTTAGCAACACCGACGTAAGTTAATGCCAGAATGTCAGTTGCCATGCAAAAAACAAGACGAAAACAAGTCTATTGCACCAAATAAAATAAAGTTAGCTAACTCAACACACTTGCAAAGAAACGGTCAGTTGACACTACATACACATTTTTAGCATACGATGCAATTGTCTTTGTTACAGCGACGGGTACATATGAGACCTGCAAAATATGAAATTTTACGGAACTTTTAATAAAAGTACCTGCTTCGACATACAATATTCAGACCGTTGCTTGCATGAACCGGTTTTGTTTGTCAATTTAGACTTTTTCCCTGAAAGAAATTAAGCTTTATGTGTACTACTACTGTACCTGAATCACGAATACTTGAAGCGAACGTTACGTACGACTTTGAAAATTGACAATACTAACATACGAGTACATACGAGTATTGTCAATTACTTGACATTAACTAATTTGATAATATCAAGTATCGATCGAAGGTTGAGCTACGCTTGACGAGGTCAGTCCGTGGTCACCATTTACATATATAAAGACTCCTACGTGCCTCGGAAATCACGTTAAGCCGTTGGTCCCGACTGTCATATTTTGTAGATCTTTGAAACTCTAGACTGACCTGTTAGACTGGCCTGTTGGTCTAGTAGTTAAGGATCCTGACTGCTATGCCGGAGGTCGTGGGTTCGATTCCCACCCAAGACAAATGTTTGTGTGATGAGCACGATCATTTGTTCTGTGTCTGGGTGTAATTTATCTATAATGTGTATGTATTTAGAAGTATTTAAGTATGTTTATCAGCTGTTTAGTACCCATAACACAAGCTCTTAGCTTAGCTTGGGACTAGATGGCGTTGTGTGAAAAGTTGTGGAATATTTATTTATTTACTTACAGTAGTCAGAATCCTGAAAGTCTAGCAATCAATTAAACCAATCAATTAAATCAATTAATCCAAACCGGTTATTTTGAGCACCTACTAAAATAAATTAAAGTATGTGGAAACAATGCCTTTTATTCATTTTAGACATCATGTTTCATACAGACATTTACTGCTTAAGACCTACACAATCGATATCTAAATAGAAATAGTGTAGGTTTTTTTTTTCAAAATAACCGGGATCGATTCCCGAACGGAGTACAGGTGTTTTTTAAAATGTATGAATGCAGTTTTTCTTGTTATTAAAATCGATGACATGGTTCCTCAGAACAGATCTTCGTATGTCCTATAGTTTCAGACTTTCCCATACTGACCGATTTGAATGAGACACCCTGTATACCAGCAGGCCTAGCCATATTACAAATTCTATTTCTATTATCATAATCGATAAGGCGACAATAGAAAGAAAATGGCGTATATGAAATCAGCTGTTTGTCAACTGTCAAGTGTTAACGAGTAGAATTTGTAATATGGCTGAAAATGAAATACACTTGACAGTTGACGAACAGCTGATTCCATAAACGCCATTTTCTTTCTATAATAGGAATAGACTTTGTAATGTGGCTAGGCCTACAGATTGTCTTATGTAAATTTTGACTATTAAATAAGTATACTGATTTGTATAGGTACACTTATTTTGATTTTGATCTTATTACTTTATGCATAGAATTCACCTGAGTTCATTTATGCCATTATTTCCCCAAGTGTTATTAGATAGATATGTATATGTGATCATACCGAATACCGAATTTGGTAATGTTATGCATGACCTATCACGGCCACGGCAAAGGTTAGGTATATGGGATGTCATTATAGACATATAAGTGATGTATTTTATTATCCACCATCACAATAGAACTACTGATTTGACAGAAATACAATTATTTATTGATCTAGTCTAGACTGTATGGCTAACTGTGAGGTATTGGGTTCAATTTCTAGGTCAAATTGAATGTGGCCATAATTGGAGTTTATTGTTAGGAAATGCTGAGTTGTATCCAGACATCGCTTGGTGCTCGGATAGGTATATTGTATCTGCTAAATAATGATGGGTGTAGAAATGGGTAGGTAATCTTTTTTTTAATCAAGAGGTAATGGGCACTTTGATGTGAGAGTATTGTAGCAAGTATCTCCATTAAAAATAAAGTGTTTGGTAAATACTGCGACATTAACTTTTCTGCCAAAGAGCACTAGGTACTTAGTTTATATTTACTGAAACAAAGAAAAGGTTTTTACTGTGTCGTTTTTAGATTCATGCTATTGTTTTTTAAAGCACTTGTTGCCCATTTAAGAGTCGTTATCTGTCGTCTTTCTTCTTGTTAGTAGCCATGCAAGAGTCATTTGTTGGCTGTTTTATTTGCACCACCACCAATTAAGTTTAAACGAGAAAATACGGTGGTTCGCGTACAGCTAACGTTGTATGTCTTCGTGGAAACTAGCAAGAATACAACGTTTGGGAGTAAAATGTTTTAAAAACAATGTTTTTTAAAAACAATGTTAGACTAGTTTTCAGACTTTCGGGCTTGTGACTATCTGCAGCGAATGACAAAGATCTATAAATGACAGATCAGATAATATATCAGCTGAAATTCGTGTAGCAAATTTAACACATCTTTAGGAAACCTGTCGGTTTATTCAGTAAAAGTCACCAAATAAAAACTTGAGTGAAGAGAACAGCTGCCGAGGCCTATACCATAAGTTGAGAATGACAGCTTAATTTGCCTTAAGTTCAGGTGAAGTCAATCATCGCGTAAAGTGAAGGCGGTTGTAGGTGTATTCGCTTTCACATTGCGCGATGATTTTGATAAAATCGCGACCAGCTATACTTTAAGTTACTACTTATACCTAAGTCTGAAATCCCTTACTTGCCTTGAGCAAGCATGGTGATTAAAGCTCATACTTTCTTTATATTAGAAGAGGCCTTTGCTCAGCTGTAAGACAGAAACAGGCTTATATAACAAGTCTGTCTTTCTCTTCGAGTCAATTAACTTGAAATTAAGTTGTCAACTTGAAAGTAGATCGCACGGAGTTAGTCAACCCTTTAAATAAGAAATAATTTATGACTTCGTCCCTCGTCTTTTTTAGATTGTAATAAATTGAGGAAATAAATTCCTGGAACCGTACACAATGGCGACAATTTCCAAAAAAGTTTTGCAAGATACCTACTTGAAGAAAGTATCCACGATATCACGGTTCTTGTACAACTTGTCGAGACACTTTTTTTGGAATAGTTGTAACTTGAACTGACGAAAGAATACTACTTAACATAATCCATAAATTAGTAACTATTTCACTTATGTGTATACAGGGTTATTTGTAAAACACCAACAACCTCGCAGGAGTAGATTACTAACATCATAAACAACAACATTTGTTGTACGACTTTTTCGAAAACAGACAAAACAAAATCTACTCTCCATACATATATCCGAACAGTTGATCGAGTTTTGTATGGAGAGTTAATAACCCTGTATATAATAGTAAACTAGGGCATAGGTACTTTAATCAAAAGATACACGACGACCTTCTGTCCGGGAAAGTAAATTAAAATTATACTTTAACGACCAACCTAATTTGTGTCAACCTAAGTACGGAGCAAGCACCGAATCATCTGAGGAGGAATTGAAAAAAAAAATGTTGCTTTTGTAATTAACAACAAAAGGTTAACGTGAAAAGGTTTACGGCCTCTGCTTGTAGGTTAAAAAACTTACTTGTAGCCCATAAGGGTTATTGGACTTCATCTTTGCGATACTGATTCTTGGTCTTGTTTCAACTTTCTGAAGTTATCACCGTCAGCACAGTAGTGTTTGTAAGCAAGGGTACGAATGCTTGCCGTACACGTAACGTAAATTACACGGTTAAAATTTAAAATGCAACTGTCCTGGAGCATTTAGGTTTAAATTACGTGCAATCAAATAAGCATTGCCCATAGATGTATGTTGATGTTTATTTAATATACATTTTTTGAGGCTGTTGCCCTTTCATCAGAACAACCTCAATAACTGGAAAACCAAGCCTTAACAAGTAATAACGAGGTCACGTGTTGAGGATTTGTTCCTCAAAAAGGTTATTTGTTTAATGAACTATTTCAACCGGAAAATCTCTGTCATTATTTTTCTATTAGGATACCATTTCCCAATTACAGGAAAGAAAATTGAGAATTCTTTTTCAAAATGATTTGCTTGTTTTGATTTTGTCCCTTATTTTTTTCTTTTAGATGCCGAATTTTGCCGGGGAATCAGTTGCCAGGACTGAAGAATATGAAGTGGCTTTGTCCTGTCATCATTTTTAGCATCCTAATCATTAAAACCATTCCGGGGCATCAGGTGAGTGAAATGTTATTTTGAAATTTGCTCGGTTGTTAAATATTACACTAGCAGACGTCACCCGGTTTCACCCGCGTGTTGCCCGTTCCCGTGGGAATACAGGGATAAAAAGTAGCCTATGTTACACGGAGACAATGTAGCTTCCCAACGGTGAAAGAATTCTTGAAATAGCACAGAAGTTTTGAGTTTATTAACTACAGACATACACACACAATTTTTTTTCTCTTTTGATATTAGTGTGGTAAAAGAAGAATATTTGTATTACCTACTTTATTGGGTTTTTTAATAAATATCGTGGTTTAATGCCTAATATTAGATCTACAATAACTTCTATAGTATTTTCATTTCCGTTGTAACTGATTGTAAATGCACATATTATTGCATTATTGAATCGGATGCCTAGATTTGAAAACTCTAGATCCATTACTAGCATTGCAACTGACAATGCACTTCCGATCACAAAAAATATCTGGCTCACAGCCAAATTGAAATATGTCTTGGTTGATTGCAGCGATTGTATAGAAACTGTGGCTTTTCAAAAGGATTGACCTAGTTATCCATATAGGAAACGGATTGTTATCTCAGCTATTATGTATTGTTAGGATATTGATATATTGTATGGGTTTATGAATTACAGATTGAAAACAAGGTGACAACACAGCATGAAAACGTGCAGATGATTTATACTGAAGCTGACAATTTAGAATACTTTGTTAAACATAAAAAAGGTTTGTAAATTTATTTTAGTTTCTGTCACATGTTTATCTAAAATCCCTTCCACCCCTTATAGCTTAAAAAATAAATTATAGCCTATGACACTATTGGTATAAGAAAATTCAAAATCGGTTCGGTAGATAGATCCAGAGAGAGATTACCCTCTACAACATCACAAACTAACGAACTTTACCACTTTACAATATTAATACAGAAGTATAGATTACATGACATCCTCAGAAGTTTACTGTAATAACTTTTTCAATATTGTAGGTTTACATTTGAAGCAGTCTTCATATTCTCCGTGGGGTCGCTGGAGTGCGTGTCAGGGAGGGCACAGGACCCGCCGGCGACACTGTTTGCGTCGTCAAATATGTGGCGACTCATGTCGCATAGAAATCGCAAGGTGATGTTTGAATATTTTATCGAAACGCAGTTGAATAGCAATTAAGATACACTAAATGTCACAATTTCGTATTGTGACATTCAGCGTATCTTTGTATTGTGAATTTTGGGAGTAATATTTTATTATTTAAACGATGTTATGATACAAAAATCTTTACTGAATATAGTATCGATTCTAAACGACGCT
The DNA here is from genome assembly GCA_921972225.1 of Euplexia lucipara. Taxonomy (NCBI): domain Eukaryota; kingdom Metazoa; phylum Arthropoda; class Insecta; order Lepidoptera; family Noctuidae; genus Euplexia; species Euplexia lucipara. The sequence goes on from OV179144.1 coordinate 13,265,961, forward strand.
AAAGTATGAGTCATCCCGAAATTCCTCGGAGTAGATTTGATTTGTTTACAAATAAACGTCCAAAGATACGCTTGGAATAGAAACAGATCATTTAGATATTATGATAATCATCCATTTCTAATAAAATATACACAATATTAAGTTTCTACAAACTAAAGATTCAAAGTAAAATATTGATGTTTTAGCTACATACCTACTATTAAAATTTTGGATACTTATCTATGTTTTATATTTTTCTTTTTTGAGCAGAAATAACATAAGTCTCTCAGTAAATGTTTTGTGAAACTGACTCATCATAATATTAGCATGAGTAATATTATTTTGTTTACAGTTGTAAAAAATCATCTCGCCCACACCGACTGAACTCGACGGTGGAAACACAAACAGAAGAAAATATTCCTGCAGTACGTACCCAAGTAATTAATGTAAAATAAATGGGACCGGGAGTGCTATACAGCCTTGTACCACACCAATCAAAAATATACGACGACTAATTTTGCCTTTACAACTCCCTATGTACAAAAGTCCTTGTACAAAATTGGTCTCTGAATAATTTCAAACGTTATGAATAATATTCAGATAGATGAAATTTTCGTTAGTTTAATGGGCATGTATCATGTTTGTTTATATAATGTTAGATACGTAAAACAAACATCGCAGCGTCTGAAGTGGTTTGCGGTGAAAACCTAACTAATAAAATATTGCTTACTGACTGAAGTAACACCGGTAGTCAGCGTTAAAAGATAAGAGATTGTTTAGAGTTGAACGTTTGATAATAAACTGACTGCCTCGTGGTCTAGTGGCCGCAAGCGCGGTTGCTGATGAGGTCTCAGGTTAGAAGAACAGAAAGCTAGTTAGTGGGCTCAGCCCTGCAGTGAATGAATATTAAGCCTGATCTCATAAATAAAGAATGAGGTCTTATTCTAATTGTTTAACTATGAAAATTCTTGGGTGCACTTACCTTTACGAACATGTGTAGGATTTTTAAATAAATAGAATTTACGTGCTAATTTTTAAGATTTATTTTTTAATAAATGGGAATTTAATTTGATCCTGTACTCGTTTAAAGTTGGTTTGAAACGCAGTGATATAATTATGCAATTTGTATTGAATGGGTTTCGATAACTCGTTGTAGTGTTGTTATTTTGTCTCACTTCGTCAGACTAGTGGGGCATATTACTATGTCAGACATGGTTAAAGAGTGTCGTACATGCGTAATTTAGTGGCAGAACTTACCTTGATTTTTCTCTTTAGTATACATTTTATCGCATTCAAGTGCATTAGTGTTTTCGCTCTCATTAATTTTGCTATCTAGCCCAACACCGAGATATTTGAACGAAAGGCTCCAGGTTTTTTATATTGAATGTGCCTGGCGCGACCTTTAGCGTGTGAAGAGAATAACTTCCGTTTTAATAGATTCTATCAAGTAAATAACGTGTAAAGAAGACTTAGTGCAAACTGAAAACGACCATATAACATTAGAATAGAATAGAATAGAATAGAATAGAATACTCTTTATTGTACACCATAAAAACTTACAAATAATAACTTTAAGGGGTACCTACATAAGGTGTTACAATGGGCGGCATTAAGTCAATGTTATCTGAAAAAGTACCTATATAAGGCAGTATCATCATTAAAATCTATATTTAACTTTTCTATGTTTAAATTTTTTATAAAGGCAATATTATTTTTAGTAATTTGTGAGAACTGGAAATAAATGGCTTTTATTGTTTATTTGTTAACGACCAGCGGTGGACGTCTTTTTGCTGAAAAGATGATAATCAAGATGTATTTACAGCTACAGATACGACAGCTAAAGGCTGAGGATGTGCAGAAGAGGTTCCGAGGATTCTCGCAGTGGAGCTCATGGAGCGCTTGTTCCAGAAAATGTACCACGGTGAGACGGAGGTAAGGAATACTTCTGTTTACTCGTCTAGAGTCGATCTCGGGTCACGCAAATATACCTAATTCTGTAAAGTGCATGGAAATATGCACTTTATACGTCGTAGATAAATATCAAATTTCCTTTATTGCGTACTTACGAGTGTGTCCGCACCGATGCAACCGCTTCATAACACGCTTCGACAACTTGATAACATTTTAAAGTGGATATCTCGTCTACTTTGAACTTTTTAGAAATATGTATTGCCTAACATAATCCATTTTAGGATGGTGTATAATAAATATGAGTTGTTTAACTATATATGTACCAACTAAGCGTTATTATTAATTTCACAATAAACTAAGTAATCGGTTTAACAATCAGAATGTAACATAGGTAATAATAGTTAATAAATAAGGATTTCGTGCTAGATGGTCAGATGCCTTCTAGGCGATCTATAGTAAATAATGATTGCCGTACGAAGTTTCAAACATAATTATACATATAGTAAAAAAATAATAATTAAGGTCTGTTAATACCCTCATAATGGGATACCATTATACAAGTTACCGCAAGAACGAACGCATCATATTTTTTTAAATACTTACTTCATTCAAAGTTTCAGAACACAATGGCTAAGAATAGTTATAATTACATTGTAATGTAATTGAGTAAACGAAGACTGACACCGCGATCACAAAAGCCTAGACACAGAGATCAAGACCTCAGACAGGCTGAAAATTAATGACTATATGAAAACCAATTTAAAATATTACTTTAGTCTTTCAGCACAATATTTAATTAAGAATTCGTTAATTTACGTCAAATGACACACTCGGTACATAAAGATCAACATTAATTGTTGGCGACTGGCTGGAGCTTTGTTTTAAACCTTTTTTAATTATTTGTTTTTCTATGGTTTGTTCTTATATAATTTTAAAATGTGACTTTTACTTTGTCTTGTGTCTGTCAACGTAGTAGATTTGGTTTACATAGTTTTACTTAAATTATTAAAGCTACTTAATAATCGCCATCGTCTTCGTTTAATACCTATCGTCAGTCATACAGTCCACACGCTCATCAACATTAATCATCTTGAAGCGTAGCTTCGTAATGTTTATGAAATTTAGCAAACTAACGAGAAATCTGATGACTAGTATAAATTGTATGAAACAAAACACATTATTTTATTAATTCCTAACGACTGGTTAATATGCACGTTTTTTGATATGTGGATAATTTTGCCATGATAATAAAAAACAACGCGGCAAAAATCGGTTAAAGTATAAAGTGTAAAATGTAATAAGTTACTTTTAAGCTTCAAATCTACTACTTAATTAAATAAAGATATGATTTTAGTTGCCCTTTTTAAAATGCAGTTTCATAATGGTAAAGAATGCACAAAACTTCAAAAGATTAAAAAAAAAGTTCTTACTCATTGAATTGACGATTTTTGACACTGGTTAGTTTGAACAACCATTACCTTTTATTATATTTAGCGTTCTAATTTTAAATTGATTAGTAAATCATTTGTTTTCCCGCCGAGCAATTTTTCTTTGACTGCGCTATGATATTTCTCTAAACATGGAAAAATTAAATTGAGCGAAGTTTTCGAGTAGATACGAGTTCCGTCGTGGTACTAACGCAGATAACGCGCAATTGTTAAGATGTCAATGGACATGGTACAACAAAATAACACACAGTGCGTGATTGGTTTGATCTTTTCTTCTAAAAAAACAAAATAATGGTGGGTGAGTTCCAATAATATACTTTGGTTCGTTGCTTAAAAAATAAATACATAATTACCAAAGACACTCAATAATTCCTATAGACGGGACATCAGAAACAAAATTTTCACCTGATACTAGTGTCCAAGTGGACACAGGTCTATGAGTTTAGTTTAGTACGCTCCGCTGCCGCTCCAATATTGATTTATTATTCTAGATGGCGTCACTGAGACATGGATCAAAGTTTTTCTGTGGCATTTCCTCGCATGTCGCTATTCTAATTAAGTAGGTTTACATTATGTAATTATCAAAGAGATTTTAAATACTATAGAGAGTATAGTATTTAAAATCTCTTTGATAATTACATACTATAGAGAGTGTAGTATAAATCTCTTTGATAATTACATAATATAAACCTACTTAATTAGATTAGCTGTTTATATCTAGACTTTATATTGTACTATGGAAAGAACAAGCACTTACAGCAACATAGTCCGACTGAATTGTAATTCTTATCTTAACGCATATTATTATGTATGTACCATGTTAAAAATAAAGCAGTTTGACTATCTAAAGCACCACACAGTTTCTTTCATTATACTTTTCTCTTTAAGCCAAATTATTTTGTTTTTTTTTATACTCACGCATGTATTGTATCGACCTTAACCTTATTGTTCAATTCTTTCTAGCAAACGTGCAATATCCCCCGACTTTTTTTTGTAAAACTTTGCTAATAATGACGGATTTTCACAGGCACTGTTTAAGACGATCGATATGTGGTCGTCAAGTGGTGAAGCAGTCGGCTTACTGCTACATGGAAGGCAGCTACTGCCACCTCTGGATCCGAAGCAGGATGCAGAGGAGAAAGGACCCAGGTGATCTAGCACATAGGTACTACGCTAACAGTATTTATTCACATTAACCAAGCTTCTATATTCACGGTTATTCCATTAATATTTAATCACTTTGTTGATTGGTGTATTAGTTATCACAAAATTAGTAACTGTTGTTTAGAAATTCTATCGGAATATATATTAATACTATATGTAGAACAGTCTTGTTGTTTATAAAAGTCGCTAAAGTCTTTTATTACAATACTAGCTGTACCCTGCCACACGTCGCCGTGGCACATTGTGATTGAGTGGTTAAAAAAAAAGAAATAAAAACGATAAAAACAATCCTTGATGCGGATAATATATCATGCTAAAATTTCAGCTCGATCGGTGCAGAACTTTTTGAGTTTTTGAAGCGTACACAAACCAACATAACATTTTTATACCTATACTAGCTGACCCGGCAGACTTCGTACTGCCTAATTAAATTGCAATAAATTCCTGTCAAAATGATTTGTAATGTGACATTTTTTTGTTCCTACATATTTTATAGTCGGGGCAAAAAAACCTCCTGAACAGAACCGTCACCCTGGTGATAGGGCGTTGTGAATAAGAAATATAATTAAATAAAACATATATAAGCATTTAAAAATAAGTAATCCCTTTATTGTTAATCATGTGAATCATAATTATTAAGTAACAAAAATCAGTTTTATTTTCATTGTAGTGCTTTGTGATATACGATGTTTTTTGTTTGATATCTGGCGCATATAGACAAACAAATCTGATGGTTTTCCAACACCGGCACAGGCAACATACAATTGAGCACAGTGAGAAACATGGGTTTTCCAGATTAATACCACAAACACTTAATGATTGCCCCTGGGACTTGTTTATGGTCATAGCAAAAGCAAGCCGAACTGCAAATTGTAGTCGTTTAGAGTCAAACGGCACATCATTCGGAAAAATTGAGATGTGCGGTATGAGAACGTCTTCTTCTTTATACTTTCCTTTCAGTATAGTTGCTTCTATCACGTTGTTTAGTAATTTTTATCGCTAACCGTGTGCCGTTGCAAAGACGCGGTTGGTTGATATTTCGCAACATTATAACTACCGATCCAACCTTTAATTGAAGATTGAGATGGCAATCCTGGCAAATCCAGCGAGTTTAAAAATTCTGGTATATATCATCAATCAACTGATTTATATATCCTCGATTCGCCTGTAATTTGTTTTACATTGCACTTGCATTTTTAAATTTAATTCATTTACATCTATGTTTTTTGCAGCCAATATAGCTCGTTCGCTCAACCAATCATGGTTCCTGTAATTTTGAGAAACATCTGGAAACACCTTCTGGATAAGTTCATCTTTTGATCGAGTTAACTGACAAAAACTTTGAGAAATGTTAATGCAGCCAGTCAACATGTCTATAGGAAATTTGCCACTACCAATGTCAATGAGTTGTTTAGAGAATATGTTTCCAGATTGGTCATTTTGCAATTTGACATGCATATTCTTGCTTAAATGAAGTACTTTGACATGTTTCCACAATTGGAGGACTTTAGACATGCATTGAGTTCATCAGCTGGCAATGTTTGACGAAAATCTCTTTAGGGGTTTTCCGGCAACTATTCGAATTTTTCTCGCCGTAAAAACCATCTTTGAACTTCAACGAACATTTAAAAAAAAGAATTGGCCAAATTTGTCCAGGCGTTGTTGAGTTTTGCGCTTACCAACACATTTTGCGATTCATTTTTATATTATAGATTAATAAATAAATAATAAAGTTACTCGAGAATATATTTGATATGAGAGTTACACTGAGATAGTAAAAATGATTAACTACTACGCTTGAAGCATAAACACTAATAATAGCCGAAAACTGTAGAGGTAACATCCCTACTGCTTGCTGTTTACAGGGTGAGAAGTGACACCGGTAGACACATGGAGGGGATAACTTACCAAGTGATAATAATTGATGTTATCGAGCGGGACTATTAAAAAGCAAGGGTTGGTGATAAAAAAGTGCAAATATAGAGTTGTATGTATTTTTTGATGCCACATAATAAAAAAATAAAAAACTTTTTTACAAAAAAAACAACCGACTTCTTAAAAAAAAAACTAACAGGTGAAAAATAACTCCAGTTTCGGAGCCAGTCTGTGGCTTTGGTGGTTTTGTTTTGTTCATTATTGGCCACCGACTTCCGAAACTGGAGTTATTTTTCACCTGTTAGTTTTTTTTTAAGAAGTCGCTTGTTTTTTTTGTAAAAAGTTTTTATTTTGTAATTTTTAGTTTCTTTGTATGTAAAGAAAGTCTTTCAAAACTTGAAAAAATCATTGAAATTAAATAACAGTTGCTAAAGAAGTTCTATCTCTAAACATTAATCATACATCTCTGCCGGCCCCTTTTAAAATAGAATGGCGTAATGTTATGTTGTGGAAATACAAAAGCTCAGCATAGACATCTGACTATAGCAATTGCGAATAATTTGCTGTTATGCGTTGAAGAGTTCCGTTGCCTGTCTTCTTCATCGGTTTTTCTTCACCAAATGATACTTTCTAAATGAAAATGGTTGATTTGTTACTAAAATGTTGAAATCGGTGCATGTGAGCCTATATTTTTTGAGGAGTTCCCTCAATTTCTCGAAGATCCCTCATCAGGTATGAGTTTTGATACAAATGGAACCAATCTGTTAGTATACCCTATCAAACAAAAAAAGAATTTTGAAAATCGGTCCATAAATGACGCAGAACTGAGGTAACAAACCCTAAAAAAAAAAAAAATACAACCGAATTGAGAACCTCCTCCTTTTTTTGAAGGCGGTTAAAAAAAATAAACATGTCAAAAAAATAAAAATTTGGGGTGAACACCCCCTTATCACTTAGAGGTTAGAAAAATAGATAGTAGCCGATTCTCAGGCTTACTGAATATGCATAAAAAATTTCATGAGAATCGGTCAAGCCGTTTCGGAGGAGCATGGGAACGAACATTGTGACACGAAAATTTTATAACCTAACTATGCACGATCCACATAATTTACACAGTTCAGCTTACCACCTTAAAGACAAATGCCTGCTGTTGAAATTCAATAAAAATTTGCACAATACACGTTATTGATTTGATGGTTTCCAATTTAAATGTTAGGAAACGAAAAACTTATTTTTTTTTACTTTTTTTTCACAATTTCACAGTGAACACAATACCTTTCAATATTTACTTTTTGCCTGACATTATGTCAGTTGTCAATCTGTCATTTACTTTTCTCTAATTTTGTGTCTTAGTTTTTCATAGTGACTATGAAGGTTGCATCTGATTTACGTAATTTAATTTATTTTTATTAGCTCTAATAATGTAATTTATTGTTATTTTTCCTGAATTTTCTTTGCTATAAACCTCACGGAGCCCGAGACCTTTCCAACGAATGCAAAACCGTGCAAATCGGTTCGTGCGTTCTGGAGTTATATCGTCAGGAAGGAAAACCCGACTTATTTTTATATAGTAGATATAGATTATGTTACTTCAAGAACTTAATTGTATTTAGTTTTCATCGTTTTATTTACTTATTCTATGTACCACATGCTTGTTTTAATTTGATTTTTGTTTGCCGTTCCGTCTCCTAAAATGTTGTATTGTACAGACGCCAGCACATCAAGTTACCCCAATGTGTCAAATTTCTTTTGATCGTTTTTCAGCTTTATGTCAAACACAATAAGGTTCATATTCAATTGTAAAAAATTGACACATTGGGGTAACTTGATGTGCTGGCGTCTGTACTTGTAGTTAATCAAACTTGTGTGGTGCAAAATGAACTGAATATCCAGTTATTATAACTTGGGTAACTGGTATAGGTACCGATAAGAAGGCATTGGATAAATAACCTAGACGAATAGATACGCGTTTTCTCTAGCGTAGGCCGGGTAAGAATGTTATTATAGAAATTCCTACCTTGAGGGCTTAGCCTCGCAGTGGGTAGAAACATAAATTCCTAGCAGAGGAGGTTGAAACGCCGAATATTAAAAGTTAAACGGCCGATAGTAATTTATGTAAACTCATTATGAAATATCTGCTTATTGGTGAGGTTAGTTTCGTAACTATTTTGGGTTCTGGTTTAAGTCCAGTCATGTGCAGCCAGTTATTTTACATGGAGATAGCCGACTACGAGGAAGTAATAGTGTTTTTAGGAACGTGTGTCTGTGGCATCGTAGCTCCCGAGCGAATGAACCGATTTTGATTTTGTTTTTTTCGCTTATAAGGTGAATTATTCGGGAGTAATCGGGAGTGTTCTTAGCTATGCTTGGTTGCCGTCACAAAATGGCGAATTACATATTTTTATAAGATTTATTTGCGTTGAGGGTTTTAAAAATTGATGTTTAAATAATGTTACTAAAATATTATAGAAATTCCCAGAATCTGCTACAGCAGTTGAGACGCTTGGAGAAATACCCACCAATTCAGTAATAACATTTAAACGGTGATGTCGTCTAGCCCTAAGCTGTCTCATATCATGATTCAAACAACACACTCATGAGACTGTAAACTCAACTAAGTATCAAGTCGCGAAATAGTTGGAATTAGGAACAAATTGTAGGCTATTTGTGTATTCCACGCGCTTTCAAACTTATTGTAACAAAACATTAAATACGAAATCATTGCGAGAAGCATGATTTATGTCTGACAGCTGACACATGCAGAGATTATAACTTAGATTTCCATGAAAATACATTATGTTCAGTTCGGGGCGTGTGTATTGCGTACCTACTAGGATGGAGCGCTCAGTGTATGTTTTAAGTGGGTTTTCTTTTTCCATGCTTATTAAAAGTTTCCAGTAAGACAATATTACCTACTTATGTCAAACATTTAAGTAACAAAACTTAGATGACTCCGCCGTTCAGTTTTTCATAAAAAAGTTCAAAAAACTGGAAGAAAAAGTTAATATTTTAAATTTTAATTGCGTCATTATCCTATCCCTTCTACTACAAAACTAACATTACCTACATCTCGATTTTTATTTTTAAATATTTTCTGCGATCTAGTCTCGATTTTTGCTGCGATAAGTCACTTTATAAAGTAATTTCCTACGTACCAGGAATCGATTGTATTATGTTTTCTGAGCGTATTCGAATTTCCTCAAATCTTGCCGTAAATTTTGTAGTATAATTGTTTGTTTTTAGCCTACCTTAGTTTTTATGAAGATTTCTTAGCTTTTGTAGCAATACTTCTGCTAATTAATTTTCTCTCTACAGTAAGTTTCGAACCCGGTCCAACTTTTCCGGTTTTTTTTTTATATTTTTTAGAATGGCTGGTTCTTTCCAATAATGTACAACAAACAATCTTCCTCATTATGTAGGTACAGATAAATACCAACCCTATTTAGTTAATTAGCACGTTTATCGTTTATGGGCTCCTAAGAAGTAAGAAGTCTAACATCATAGTAATGTTTGTTAGTAATAGAATATTGTTCACCTTTTAGAAAATAAAAATCGCTAAAACAGAAAAGATTTCACTTGTTGTATCATGTGAAGTGGTTCCTCTTATTTGGCTTAATTTAAACGACGATGTGTGTACACGAGTTTACTAAGTCGCAAACATACTAATATATTTCTCGACACTATTAACATTTTGAAATTCTGCGAGAATGTAGGTATGGACCTGTTTATGTGGTTTTCGTAGCCGTAAGCTCGAAACTAACTATGCATAAAATGTTCTTCTTACTCCAACAAATGTAAGCAAATCGACTAACGAGAGAATAGGCCAGGTGCACACGTGGCGATGATCAAAATGATTATTATTATTATTTATAACTCTATGAAAAATTGATTGATTACGCTTCGCTTTTAAACACTTTACTAATTCTTTATAAAATCATAATACCTACTAGCTTTTTGTGCGGATGGTCTGGATTTTATTAGTAGAAAAATGTAAGCAATTTTGATGAGTGTATGTTAGCAATGAATTCACGTGAAAACACGAGCCTCGTGAAGGCGATTATAGATTTGTTCCTGTATAAAAGTTGGTGGCAACAAACTAGTTCCAATAAAACAAAGTCATATAGGTAAACCCTTTCAAGGTTAAAGTGAAGTGTGTCGAGATAAAGTGATACTTTATCTCGACACAACAACACGCAAACATCTTCAAGTAAATAAGAACAGTTTTTTTTCTACTACTATCTACTAACATTCGCTGCTTTGCTTTGTTCAAAATTTCAATTCACCTAGTTTTTGGAACAAATTTATCGCGCCACACTGTTGTTAATTGATGTAATTCATCAATTAACAATTCATGTAATTAATCAAAGCTACGTGTTATATAATGTAGATATACTGTGAAGGCGCTTACTAATCGGTCGTTCCAAAAACTAGATTCAAATACGCAAAAAAAATCTAGAAAGTAGTTTTGCTCTTACAGGACACTCTGTAGTCGAGTCAATGGCGACTCCTGCGCCGGTGATCCACCCTGAAGACTCGCGGGCGACGCAGGCGCCGCCTCCATGTGGCAGGCTCGGTCGGTACCGTGGCACTCCATCGGCGCGGCTTAGACAGCGCATGCGTGACATGGTCCGCATCATTGGTGGACGTCCTGCTCCACCCGGGAAATGGCCATGGCAGGTCGCTGTGCTCAACCGATACAAGGTAAGTATATAGTTTCTTTCGTTGATGTATTGTATATAAGTATTTATAATAAATATTCATAGAACAAAATAAACATCCGCACTGCTGATCGAAGGTATAACTAATAACTACTCTTAACCAACTTGACCCGTAGATGGGTGACCAAGTGACCATGCATTACATATCAAAAACCTTTCGTGCCTCGGAAAGCACGTTAAACCATCAGTCGCGGGTATCATTTTTGGATCTTTCATCTTCTGTATCTTTCTGGGCCCCGAAAGTCTAACAACCACGGGGTATCGGATCGTGAATTTCTGACAGGCAGTAGCTCCATGTAAAACAATTGTATTCAGCTGCATCCAGTTAAACTGGAAGCCGATATAGTAGGGGAAAGGTGCTTTACAAAATATGAGTACCTTTACGACCGACTTCGATCGCAGGAAGTATATGGATGAGGGTAATAGCGCAGGACCGATTATTATAGAAATCTTTGGGAGAATCCGTTCTATTTCGGCAAAAATAATGATGAATGTAGAACTTCATTACAAATAGTTTTTATTCCATTATAAACACACGACTCTATTTCAACGGATCTCTTTTTTTTGTTTTTATCTTGACTTGAAATAAGGCTTTATTCACGAAGCGATTATGCCAGACTCGTAGCTTTACAAAATTAAAAAAAATGACACTTTAATTATTTTCACAAACAGGGTAATATAACTAAAAAGCTAATTTGGAAGTAGTTTTAGTCAATATAAAATTACACCCTGATGATATGTTATAGTTTCATTACTAACAATTAATCCATTATCATTGTATAATTTTACTGTCTACCTTAGTTATTATAGTGTAATGCTATGGTAATATTTCATCAAACATGTCCACCGCTTGTCATGGGCAACGCTATACCGCTATAATGAACAGCCATTTGTAATTTTGTTTCCAAATTGGATTAAGCGCTGATTATACTTTAATTTTTAGCAGTAAAAAAGTTTTCTACTTCACAGACCACAGTGGGTTGAGCCTGTAATTATTGAAGTAATTTTCTTTAACACTTTATAATAATTATATACGAAGTTACCTCAGTAGATAGTACACCAAGATACGAATGGGCAGTTAAATTGTATTTAGCTGCTAAATAATTACAAGAGTATTTTGGGCCAAATTAGGATAACATTCACGGCATGCAAAGACGGTTAGATAAATAATGAAAGTGTAATTAAACGCATGTGTATTTGAACATAAATCGTATGTGGGTTCAAGTCGCCTGCTTAGGCCAGCATTTGGGTTGTGTTAAAAAAATTGATTACAAATGTAATTTCGTTTGACCGGTATTTGTTTTGCTTTACCCAAATAACAATAATGGATACTGCGTGTAGGTACCCCATTAAAGGTCAAAAGGATTGTTTTTACAAGGTTTTATTTACCTGGCTTTGAATGTGGGTCAAATCTTACAGCTGTATTTTAAACCCCAACTGATTGAGCTGAAATTTTTCACGCGGGATTGATTTGAATAACAACGTATGTAAGTATGTATGAGGATCTTGCTCCAACATGGATCTATAAAGCCTTCGGCTTCGGACTAGCATAATGAATACTTACGACATACAACAGAAGTAGTCCTTAAATAAATGGAATTTAAATTAAAGCGATCAAGTTTATACTCGTATGGTTGTAACTACTACGTCACGAACTGTAATCAAGTAACCAACGTCGCAACCTCAAAATAAAAGTAATTGATCCGAAAAGAAAGGCACAGTCACGCACAAAAGTATTTTGTTTAATTGTTTAGCTAATTTGTTTGAAAATTACTGTGCACGATTTAGTTGTTAACTGTAATTTGCATAATCATGCGAGGTAGTTTCAAACATGGGTTATTAAGGGTGTTATTATACGTCCTGCTGTATGAAATCGTAGATGAAAATTATGTTCCGCAGCGATGGGATGTTTTAAACTGTTCAATGAAAGTAAACTACACTTAACTGAATCAGATGGATTCGATTTGATTTTTAATCTGTGACTAGTTGTTATATACCATTACATACTAATTACCTATTACCTTATATATCTCCCTCAACAAATTAATATCTCAATTTGTTTGGTCCCCTTATTAACTTTTCCATAAATTTGGTTTAGGTATAGGTATTCTGAAAAGCCAATTATGCCAATGTAGGCTCGCTCGGCTCTCTCTTCTAAATTAAATGTCTTAATTTCGCTCATCTATTAGACAGTAAATATATTTACTTAGTAAGGTCCTACATTGAAGTCTACTAAGTAAGTACCAACATTGGGTTTCGGAATAAATTACTATTTGTACGTATCTATTTAATTTCATGTGATAGGATAACTTTGTGAGACGGCTTAAGGGAAGGATAAATTGATATCCTTTAAATCCTGGTATTATGGGGGATTAGACTAACTTTCATAAGAAATAAAAATAAAGCCTGTTTGTGGAATTCGGAGGACTTGAGATAATTCAATATAATCTCTTATAGCCGCTGCTTGCTCAGAGTAAGAGCCGTATAGTATTCAAATGTATTTACTAATTAAGGTAAGTAGGACCTACAAAATTATTTGCAGTCGTTATGAGACATTTTCTTGATAAAGGTTTGGCTCGAGAGGAAAAGCTATCAGATAACAGTCTCTTGACCATAATTAGTTAATTGGCTTGGTACCTTATCTACTTCCAACATGGATATTACCGAATAATTTCATGTTACATTTAAATTATTGCTCCAGATGTACTCAAACTAGTAATTTCTACATTTTTGTTGAGAAAATGACTTCTACCAAAGTAAATAAAAGGCAATCAATGTAAACTGGAATCTCATTCAAATCGAAAATCTCAATGAGCGTTATTACACACTTTACGCTATTAAGGCTGTTATAGCTCACAAAGGCTACAGCTATTACCTAAAGCTCACAAAGGCCCTTGTGTGCAGAATGTTATTTATTGCACCTGGATGGAAGGTAGCCAAAGAAGTTATTGCCCACACATCAATATTTTGTGCTTTGAATTTCCGATTCAGAACAGCAAATCTACGTGCTATTCCCTGTATACCTAATTTTTTTATGAGTGCGTTATAAATTATTGACTTACCTGGATATGTGACCATAAACGCGACCATTAGAGAAGAAAGCTTAGCCAAAAGGCTTTCGTATTTAAGTCTTTGATTAAAAGATAAATAAGTATATAGCTACCTATAAATGTAAAAAAACAACACAACATTTTCCAAACATGTTAGGGTGGGCTTCCAGCCTAACCGGATGCACTAGATTATTATACTACTAGCTGCCCCGGCAAACTTCGTTGTGCCTTAGAGTCAATTCATTGCTCTTATTTTTTTTTTATATTAAATATACATACGTTGAATAAGACGACAACAAATAAATCCAAACCAATAATAACTACTACTACTTTTAAATTACAACATGTATATATACCCTAACCTAACTGACCATACCTATCCTGTAGCTAACCCAACTATCTAACCTAACTACCTTACTAAAAAATACTAAATTCATAATTTTAATCTGAACTATTGCCCCTATGTTACATACAATAATTTATGCCTATAGTTTTCCCGGTCTACTTTAATTAAAGTTCTAACAGTAAAATAAGGTCTATTTGCAAAGAATTATTAAAGTTCGTCTCTGTCATCATTGCTAGTTACGTAAATTGATTTCTGAAATATAAGACTTTTTTATGCTACATAAAACCTCTAAGTTTAGTAACAAAATAAATTTCAGAACGAAGGTGCGTATTATAAATTGACAACCTTACCTTCTTGGGTTTAGCTTAAGACTTGTCAATTTCAAATTGTCACCTGATAATGAACTGGGAAGTTTGACTCCTGTCATGTCATCCAAGATGGCGCTGCGTTTGAAAAATGTTTGAGACAACCGATATTCTTGATATTTATTTTTATGATGTCGAACGGGATAAAAAGTATCCTATGTCCTTCTAATGGCTCTAAACTACCTCCCTGCCAATTTTCAGCTAAATCGGTTCAGCCGTTCTTGAGTTATAAGTGAAGTAACTAACACGACTTTCTTTTATATATATAGATGTAGGTATTTTACATGGAGCAGCTGCGTATTTGACCTCCACATTCCACAACCCTTATACTGGGTAGTCGATACCCTATCGAAACCGAGGTTGTAGCTATTGGGTTTCTGACTATCAACAAATGACAATCGGGACCAATAATAACCTAAATGTTTTTTTTTTATAGGAAGCATTTTGCGGTGGCACCCTCATCTCCCTGCGATGGGTGGTGACGGCAGCGCATTGCGTGCGTAAGCGCCTCTACGTACGCTTGGGTGAGCACGACCTGCTGCTGAGGAACCGCGGCGAGCTGGAAATGAAGGTCACGGAGGCCGTCATTCATCCCCACTATGACCCAGACACCGTCGTCAACGATGTCGCCATGCTACGGTAACACTCATTATAAAAAATAGAATAGTAATACTCTTCATTGTTTATCCAATAAAAACTTACAAATTAAAATTATAAACATATAAAGTGACACTGAAATGACTAAAAACTTCGTTGTATATTATGAGAATAACCCAAAAGATCGTAAAAGAATTAAGCTGCTCCATAATACGAGTAGGTACGTTTTTCAAGATTCAAAACATTTTCGGGCCCCGAGCGAAAGCTGGTTTTCGGTTTCCGGGTTTCGTGGTAATTTAATCAATTGTTTCTGAAATTCCGGTAGTTGACGAATTAATCGTATCTAATTTTTCTGTTCCTTATAATTGATTACAAATTAGTAGGATGTGGACAATGCTCAACTTTAAAAAATAAAACTCTTCTGATTCCGTTACTGTTTGTATTATCTTTAGTTTTCTTTAATTCTTCGTATTTTTCCTTTTTACGTATTCTACCCTTTTAAACATTTATTAACTATCTCATGAAATCTTGAATGGTTCATAAATATATTATTAAATAACTCTTTCACTCGTTCATGTTTTACACCTGTCATTCATCTTTACTTAATTACTTTTGGCCCTTAACAGATCCTATTTAGTTATTATAAACACTTCATGTAATAAGTATGGAAAAGGAATTACTCCTTGTACATTTTAGGTACCGCTAACCGCACATTACTAATAACAAAACCTGTGAAACTAACCCCATTCTCTATTGAATATCGTACTACCCCAGGCCAGTTTAAGGTTAAAACATTATATGCTGACGTGAGGTCTTACCTAACAGTCAGGAAATTAAAAAATAAAGGATCATTTTTACTACCTTATTATTTTTGCGACCATGTATTGCCAGCATTTTGAATGAAAATTGCGGTACGAGACATGAACCATCGTTGTGGAAATGGAATGTGCTTAAAATGCTGAACATTTTCGCTCTTTATGTAGTTACATAGGTAGTGTACGTAATTACGATGCATAGCGTCACCCTTATTATATCGAGTCCGTAATTTGGCTCTAAATGGTTGTAAACTAAACTCACTTTGCATTGTTGGGACGTTAAATTCCAGTAATAACATTTTTCGCCGTAATGGATTATCCAGAGGATACATTAACATTTACTTACCACCTTCACATGCCTTTGCACGAATGCGCGACGTAAGCGTAAAGTAACGTAATCTAAAATATGTCTAAAATAGACCTTAACGTAACGTAAAAAGAGAGCTTAGAAATAAAAACATTTTAGTATTTATATGTATGATTGTAAAACTAAGGACTAGAAATATGCCTGAACTATTAATAGTGTCGTAAGAAAAACTAAAACATTAATATAGACTTCAAACTATAAGTAATCATTATGTGTAAGATGCGAAAATTATATTTTACGTCAGAATACGGAATCGAACGATTATAAAACTGAAATCATTTAACCTGCAGCATTAATGTATTTTAATTTATGAGGCAAGCACAATAAATTTGTATGGTATCCAAAATTGTTTGCCTAGGCGTAACGTTACAACCAAGCACATCCGTGCACCGCCCACAGAGTGGTTGATTTGATAATTTATTTCTCTACCATTCTATAAAAGAATGCCTATTAACAAATCGTAAAATAAGCCTTCAATCTTTTTAACGATTACGTAGACTTTTAAAAGCACTGACCACTTAACCAATGACCTTTCAGACAGAGTAATCGGGGGTGATTCATTCCCCTTAGGCTAACTCCTACGCTCTGGTTTAACAGGCTTATGTAACTGTTTGTCAATTTGGAGTACCTACCAACGTGTACTATTTGTAACAGAGACTGTTTTATAGTTTTAATAGTAAAGCATTTTCCTGATATAAGATATGAAGCATCACAATATCGCTTTTCCGCTTGAGAATTATCTTCAAGGCGATCGCAGTCTATTTTTCTCTGAGGAGCTTTTATAGGGAGTTATAAATTTTATGACGGACTGTACTTAAGCGTCACCCCTTAGTTTTAGAATTTGAGTAATTTTGAGTTGTTATAATCTTAAAGCACTTAAGATTGAAACTTTTAGACTGGCGTGGTGTAGGCGTAAACCGTTTTTCAACGTGGTACGCCAACGCAAGGAGTTAAATCTTACTGCTGAAGAGAATACGGTGTTAACATAAATGTTTCTAACTTATTAGGACTTCTTATTTAAAAAACAAGAAGTATATCATTGAACTATTTAAACGTCTTAGAATTTGTTTAGAAGGAATTTCATGTCGGTTAATATTTTTTTTTCTCTTAGAGAACATAACACACTTTAAAATCTTAAATTATAGAGTCATTACACTTTTTGTCTGGTTCATGTTACTCAGTGTCAGTGGTGTCACCGGCGAATTGCAAAGTTAGTGCGGCCTCGAGTTCGAACTCAAGGCACGCACTAGTGATTTTTCGGATTCATGTGCGTATTGTAGAATTATAATCACCTGTTTTAAAAACAGTGAAGGAATACATCAGGAAACCTGCCATGGCATGCCTGAGAGATATTTTTCGACGGCATGTGATGCCAGGACAGAGGTCCATGAGCGGGATTATAATCTGATAACAGGTTAGTGACTTCCACATGTAAAGAAGAAGTGATAAAAACGGTAAAAGTATTTCTTACGATATTTTTTTTTATTTCTAAATTATCGATGCATGTTAGGTATCTGAAATGAATAATTTGATTTAAATTAAGCCCTATAGGGTAAGCTTTAAATATAGTAAGGCTACAAGATCGAATACTTAAACACAACACAACATCACGCCCATATTCTCCGAAGCGAAGGGTCGAATGTTTAATTAGAAAGTAAATAAATAAGCGACACAGCCCTAAATCACATTTTCATCTATTGAATCGGTTAGGGTCTGGGATGTCGACCACCAGTCGAAGGTACTTTAACAGATGTGGGTCGTCTCTTCATGATTGTTTCGGTCTTAGATATTATTCAACCTAGCTTGCGTCCAAATACATGCCACGAATAAATATTCCATTTGATGGGAAATATCTAAGCCATAAGATCCTTTTTCAATATAGGTACCTTATGTTTCTATCTGACCCAGTAAAAGAAAGTGAAAATATTTTCCTTTATCAACTTTTGAGTGGTTATCTGCCGTCTTTTAGGGAGGTAAATATTTAAATACAATCAAAATTAAATAGGTAATTACGGCCGATTAATAGATACTAAAGAATTTTGTTTTGTAATAAATTTACGAACTACGCTAGTAGCCAAGTAGAAAAATTCAAAGAAAATGATAAAGGCTTAAAATTCTACAGTGTTATATTGAGTTAAGAAGTACCCAAGTTCTTTACTTTTGTTAATAACTTAATTACCTCTTTAGTTTCACGATGAAAAAGGCAACAGTTATAAGATAGTTACATAACTTTATTGATCGCCTTTCGGTCGATTGGTATATCTTGGTTAGCTTTCTCAAATTTGAAGCCATTTCTTCTCTTTTGATAAAACGCTATTCGTACAGTAATTTCTTAGATAGTCTCCACTCTAGCAAATAAATGATATGGCGTTATGCCGTCTCAGTGTAATATTTCTATTTCCTCCTTTGCATTGCCGAAGTTCGACAATAATAAAGGCATTATTGGCAATATTTCGAGTTAAGAAAGTTATTCATATGTGAAAAGAGAACTGAAAGTGAAATGTGGAGCCATAAACTGAATTAAATATCCATTATTTGAGAGAAAAAATTGTTATAGGAATAACGGGTGCTTTTCTCGTAAATTATGCCAACATAATATTAACTTTACATAAAGTATATTTCTGTACTGTTTATATAGCCAGACACCATTTTAGCGAAGTGTTTACAAAATATGTATTATGAGTTAAATATTCAAGTCAAGAATTTTCCTACGCTTATTGAGTAGGTTGTTTAAAATAACAAAAAAATATTTAACTGCCTTTAGGAAAGTAAAGCCTAAAGCAACAGTTTTCTAATAAAGCAAAAAAACTGAGCGAAAATAAACTTTCCCATACTTTCACCCATAAGATTAATATTTTCATTGAATTAATCATTCTTTACATTTACTGCCTAGGTACTTATAATTCTTTTGTTAATTGACAGATTGCCGGGGCCAGCTCGGCCAGATCTGGGGCACGGTATGGCGTGTTTGCCTCCACCCCACCAGCCATTGCCGCCTCATACCTCCTGCGTTATTCTGGGTTGGGGCAAGAAAAGGCCTACTGATGTGCACGGGACTAGGGTGCTGCATGAGGCACAGGTTTGTTTGTTTACGTACACTATTTACAGAGTCAAAGCGCTATAATTGCAGTTGTTATGGCCGTTTGGCTAAACGTGAAAAAGTCAATTAAAGAGCGAGTGATCGGAAACTAATATCGTACGCAGCTCTATTGACGTAAACCCACGCGTTTATATTACAGCTAGCTGTGTCCCACAGTTTCCTCACTCTTAGGGTAGCTGCACACGGGTCATACGTGACAGCCACAAAAGCCACCACATGAAGATATGAGTGACGAAAACCGGCGTCAACTCTGTGCGGCGAGTCAATACAAAATATGTGGAAACTACAAAATATGAGGAAATGTCGGTGGCACTGTTTTGCGGCTCGTGTGTGGCCACCCTTAAGGGTCGTAGCGTGATGTTTTATTATGAGTAGTTTGATATTACGCTGTTTCACACAAAATACAATATGTATCATATTGAAATGTATGAAACAGTTGATATAGTTTTATTATAATGGTCAGTACCTACTTCCGTGCAGCAACGGGGAAACAAGTAGTTACTAAAATTTCACGGTTTATAGTACACTCGCATTACGTAACGTTTTTTTCTCAAAATCCGTCATTTATCGAGTTCTGTCTTCGTCGTGCTATACATCGCACTCATCATTATCTTCATTTTATGTGTGTGTTTATACTTAAAAAAAAATATATAAATGCGAAAGATACTATACCTAACTCAGTCTGTGTAGTATACACTACAGGTTATAGAAATAACACACAGGTTACACTTTATAAACTGACACTTTATTCTCCAGAATTCACAATAAACTATTCTCGAAAATCACTTTAGGAAAATACAACCGTCTGGCTTGCTCGTCTCTTCCAGAATGCCACAACCGACTCAACTCGTCTACCACCTCCATTCGTTTTTCGTTCTACCAACCTCCCGCCATTTATCCACCGCTATCGGATGTGGCGTCATTTGTTATTCTAATATTTTATTTAGAATCCAACTTAAAACCTTTTATCTATTATTAGATGATCAAAACAAATAATCAAATTCTTTAATTTTACGTTAAAGACGTTTTCAAAAAGAAAACCTAACACTCGACCATCCTGACAGCGTGTATGACCTCATACACGTATCAGGTGATAACCTAACACGCGGCCAGTTGAGTCAGTTTTACAAACAAATATAATTTTATTAAACTTATTGCTCTTAAAATTAAAATGTATATAAAATAATTACCACATATTATGAGAAACAATACTTCGTATTATAATGATTAAGACTTTACCAAAATTGTACATGTTTTAATAAATAATTTAATAAACAAGATGACTATCCCGTAAACAAAACAGTTTACAAGGCGGAGCTCTAATTTATTCGCACATAGATTCCCTCTATAAATCAATCGTACAAGGTCAAGTCCTGCGATTTATTCGCACATAGACTCCCTCTATAAATCATCGTACAAGGTCAAGTCCTGCGATTTATTCGCACATAGACTCTATAAATCAATCGTACAAGGCCAAGTCCTGCGATTTATTCGCACATAGACTCCCTCTATAGATCAATTGTTAAAGGCTAAGTCCTGCGATTTATTCGCACAAAGACTTCCTATTCAGCTATCTGGTAAACCAATCAATTATCATAAGGCTAAGTCCTGCGTTTTATTCGCACATAGACTCCCTATTCTATTCGTGACTCGATCGATTGTCACAAGGCTAAGTCCTGCGATTTACTCGCACATAGACTCCCTATTCGTGAACCAATTGGCTTTAGATAAAAGTAAAATAAACATGCAAACAAAATTAATCAACTATTCATTATTATTATTATTTTAATTGTTCTTAGTATAATTATTGAATTATTGATTATTACCTAGCAAATTAATCAGACTCGGAATCAACGTAATGAGCCTGTTCCTCTGTATCATTTACCTCTAGAGCCGCGACATGGACCCAGGGTGACATTCTATCTGCTGCGACCGTAGTTTTGTGTTTATGTTTTCGACTACTAAGACCTGGTATGGCCGCAACTCTGTAACGATCGTTACCTAAAGCCTCTATTACTCGAAAAGGCCCATTGTACCTAGGAAGAAGCTTTTTGCTTTTCCCGTCATTTTTGTGAGAAGATATTTTAAGTTTTATTAAATCCCCTTTAGTGTACAAGTGCGCTGGTCGCTTATTTTTATCAAAGTACTCCTTTTGTTTGGCTTGTTCAGAGTCAATTCGAACCTTGACTTCATCCCTAATCGTAGAAGAGTCCACTACCTCACGAGTTTCCTGTACGACCTCATTCATTCTAGGGTTAATTTCGCTATTCATACTTGTACCAAACATGACCTCTACGGGGGATCTGCCAGTGGATTTTTGGCGAGTATTATTAAGACCCCACTGGACTTTACCTATTTGACAATCCCAGTCTCTTTCGTCATGTTTTAAATTTTGTGCTGTTAATGAGTCTAAGATTGTGCGATTGTATCGCTCAACTTGACCATTAGATCGTGGGGACGCCACGGCATTTAAAATATGTTTTATGCCCTTTTCACAGCAAAATGTTTTAAATAAATGCGACGTAAAACAACTCCCTCTATCACTAATGATACGCTCTGGTATCCTAAATGTATAAAAGATATCTTCTAAAATTCTAATTACGTTCTGTGCGTTTGTATTTCTGACCGGTTTAGTAAATACATACTTTGTAAAAGCGTCTACAACAACGAGTAAATAACAATTTCCTCTTTTTGATCTCACAAAGGGCCCAAGGTGGTCAATATGCAAAGTGTGGAAGGGAATCTCAACTTTACTTATTGGATGCAGTAACCCTTCTGATTGTCTACTGTTATTTTTTGCGTATGCACATTCTATGCAAGCTGTGACATACTTTTTTATAAATCGAGACATTTTGGGAAACCAATAACTGTTTTTTATTCTCTGTAAAGTTTTTTCTATCCCAAAATGCCCTATATCATCATGGTTCATCTTGCACAATTGCCACCTTGCACCCTTCGGAACTACCCAACCCAACGAAGTTCATCCTTGTTACCATTTATAAATCTGTATAAACGGTTATCCTTCATAGTAAAATTGTCTCTAATATATTGAAGTCCCTTAGCATCTAAATCATTACAAAGAATATCGCGTATTCTACATAATTCTGGGTCTCCTAACTGCAAAGTAAGTAACCAATCTTCATTAGTGACAGACAACACTAGCGGCAAAGGTGATGTGATTTCTATATTAGAGCTGTCTACCGGATTCCTAGACAAGGCATCCGCGTGAGCCATCTTATGACCAGGTTTATATTCAATAGTGCAATTATACTCTTGCAAAGAAAGCCACCATCGAGCAATACGTGGTACTAAGTCACGTTTTGTGAATGTGGATCGCAAAGCACTACAATCCGTCACAATTTTGAATTCTTTGCCAAGTAAATAAACCCTAAACCTTTTAAGGGAGCAAACGACAGCCAATGTTTCCAATTCATATGAATGAAAGTTTTTTTCCTCTGGAGAAGTTTGCCGACTATAGTATGCGACAGGGTGAAAAGAAATAGATTCTTGATTCTTTTGTAGCAATATACCACTTATACCCAGTCTGCTGGCATCTGTGTGAAGCTCTGTTTCTGCCGATGGGTCATATATTGCTAAAACAGGTCTTTGTACTAAGCAAGCTTTTAAGGCCTCAAAAGCTGTCGATTGACTTTTAGTCCATTCCCAAGGCGTATTCTTTTTTAAGAGTTTACTTAGAGGAGTAGCAATTTGAGCAAAATTGTTAATAAATTTCCGGAAATAACTGACTAAGCCAAGGAATTGCCTTATGTTATGGACGTTTTGCGGCTGGGGAAAATTTAAAACGCAATGAATTTTCTTTTCACCTGGTCTCACACCTGCAGCGCTTATTTCGTACCCCAGATAGTCTATTTTACTCCGCAGAAAACTACATTTGGATAGGTTGAGAGATAAATTAGCTTTTTGTATTAATTGCAATATCTCGTCTAACCTCTTCAAACATTCCTGAGCATTTTTCCCGTATATTAACAGATCATCAATATACGCTGTCGCTTTGCAAAATCTAGCCGACCCAAGAACCTTATTCATCATTCTTTGGAAGACGGCGGGTGCATTTGCCAGCCCGAAAGGCATCCGATTAAACTCAAAATGTCCATCAGGTGTGACAAATGCCGTAAGGTGTTTGCTTTCTTCTGCAATCGGGACTTGGTAGTAGCCAGAAGAAAGATCCAAAGTAATAAAACATATTTGTCCAGACAACCTAGCTATTTCGTCCTCAATTATGGGCATTGGATATCGTTCTTTGACTGTAATAGAATTTAACATACGATAGTCTATACACAGTCGCACACCACCATCTTTCTTTTTGACAAGTATAATTGGGCTAGAGTATTCAGATTTCGACTCCCTAATAATCCCTGCGTCGAGCATTTCTTCTACCATTGTACGCACTTTGTCACGTTCATTATGAGACAATCTATAAGGACGATAGACTACGGGCTGTTTACTATTTAACTCTATTTGCATTTGTGTGACGGTAGTGCAACCTAATTTAGCAAGTGTAGACTCAAAACACTGTTTATATTTTTGTAATATTTTAAACAGCTCATTTCTATCTTCCAAACTGGCTTCATCGCCTATCGAAATTGTATCTAAAGAAAAATCAATATCATTTGCAGAAGTTAAATTTCGCTTTTCTATGACCTTATTCACAACTACAACCGCTTCAGCCCTACACAAGATAACATCTTTTAGAAAATGACATAAAGCGTTAATGGGGACTACCGTAACAAACACGACACCATCTTTTGATGGGTATACTCCCCCGCAAACCACATAATGCCCTCTAGGATTTTCTATAAGTTTATTTGGTAACAAAACATTGCCATTATGCATTGAAAAGTCACGCGTTCTAACTGACGCCGACCCATGAAGTTTAACATCATCACCTATAATCAAATCCAATAGACGAGACTGTTTTACATCTAAACCATGAAATGGTAAAACAGTGCCTATGTCAGAAAATATTAATTTAGACGAATCTTTGTAAACCACAACATGAGACTGTTCGGTATAAGACTGTCCAATCAATAAAGACCTTTCAAGATAGGCATCACTTACAACCCTACAGGAAACTATGGCCTCAACTTTATCAATGCTTAGGGTAACTGTCACATTTCCCAACGAGCCGACTACCTTATTTCCGAAACCTTTCATAGAAGATGTTAACCCGTCATGTTTTAGTCCTAATCTACTAGCAACACACTCTTTGATCATTGTAACTTCGCTACCAAAATCCACGTACGCATCGACAAGTACTCCGTCCACTTCAACATCCTTATTGAATTTAGAATTGGGGTTGGCATTGCAAATCCTTAATGTTTTTTGAGCTTGTTCAGTCTTACTCTTATCCCTGCCTTTTGATGAGTAACAATTCTCAGTCTTGTGACCAATTTTATTACAAAGGTTACATTTGATCAGGGGCTTTGTGCAATTATTATATGGATGACCCCGTTCCTTACAATTAAAACAAAATACACTCTGAGGTGAGTTGTACTTTTGACCAGTCTTAGGGTTAGAAGTCGAATTGCTATTATTATCGTTTGACCCCCTGTTTTTAAAATGTGTGCGGTCCCCGTAACTATCCTTGTTGCTCATCAGAAACTGTAGTAAATGTTCAGGTTGTGAACAACAAAGTGCTAGAGCGCTAGATTTCATAGTTTTATCCACTATTCCATGAATTATACAATCTACTGCCCGTTTACCACTTATATCGCATTGATTTAAAAGAGCTAACTTTTCGTAGTAGTAAACCTCTATTGGTTCATTTAACCTTGTTCTCCGGTTTAACATATTTTCCAATGTTTGACCGTAGTTTTGGTCACTTGGAAAAGCATTTAATAATTTTACTTGCCACTCTGGCCAAGTGAATAGAATTGTATTTAGGCTCTCATACCAGGTTTTAGCTAGGCCCTGTAATTTTTGCATAGCGAAATGAGTGATGGTATTTTCGTCCCACCCATAAACGCTAGCACATTCGTTGACTTTTTTTAACCATACATCCATTCGTTGGTTTTTAGTTGTAGGATCAAAATTTGGTAGAATATTTTCTATGTTTTTATAATTTGCGCCGTGCGAAGGACGCTGGGAGGGCAAATCTTTAATAGAAGTGAGTAATTTCATAACATCAGTTACAGAAAAACCAGGTTCACTTAGCTTTGAACATCCAGGCTGCGGCTGCGGCTGCAGTGGCTCTTTGCTGCGATGGTGTCCACTGCTCTTCCCGTGCGCACCGTGCACTTCTCTGGAGTCGTGGCGCTCACTGTGTAGCCTCCGTGGTGCTCGATGTTCACTAGGTTGCTGTTGTGTTGATCGGTGCTCAGCAGGTGGTCTCTTGAGTTGGCGGCAACTGTGTTGCTGTCTGCCCAATATTATCGACGGTGATCGTCCTCGAGAGACAATACGCCCATCTGGTCCGCGCCTTCCACTGCGTGATCTCCTTGAATGTGATGGTTTGCGTACTCGTGAACGGGGCCGAGCTGAGGCCCGATGACGATGTTCAAGCCTGCGCAACCGGTCGCGAAGTCGTTCAACTTCTTCGTTAACCGTGCTGCGGCTACTAGATCGGCTTCGCTGGTGGCGTTCAAAGTCATCGCGTCTAGGCGTTTCCAACCGACGCCTACCATATTCATTGCGCTCACCATCTTGGTCCATTGCTCGTAACTCGAAACCAAAAAAAAAAAAAAAAAAATATCATGTAAATAAAGTTGGTTAATCTTTCTTACGACTATTTATTGAAATCTCAAATACTTTGAAACATAACCCCTACAGTTACAGAATAACTATTTAAAATTAAATTTATTTAAACCAGCAAAAATCTTATGTAAGAACTGAGCAAAAAAAACCCTTTATTGACTAAAATTATTTGTTGTTTCTTAATATAAGTTGACAAAATGTCTAAAAAGGGACACATATCTAAATGTTTATCAAACTTAAAATCTTATAAGTTTTAATTCCATTAAGGACAGCTAGGCAATTCAATTTATGTAATTCTTTAAGCAATACATTCATGCACAAAACATATATAGAATAGAAACAATAAATAGAAAAATTAAATCAAATCCATGTTTAAGATAATAAAAAAAAATAAGGCGTGTAGGTACTTACGCGTTTCAGCGCTGAATCTCACTTCTGAAATGTAGTATACACTACAGGTTATAGAAATAACACACAGGTTACACTTTATAAACTGACACTTTATTCTCCAGAATTCACAATAAACTATTCTCGAAAATCACTTTAGGAAAATACAACCGTCTGGCTTGCTCGTGTCTTCCAGAATGCCACAACCGACTCAACTCGTCTACCACCTCCATTCGTTTTTCGTTCTACCAACCTCCCGCCATTTATCCACCGCTATCGGATGTGGCGTCATTTGTTATTCTAATATTTTATTTAGAATCCAACTTAAAACCTTTTATCTATTATTAGATGATCAAAACAAATAATCAAATTCTTTAATTTTACGTTAAAGACGTTTTCAAAAAGAAAACCTAACATCTGTTAGCTGCTTTTGACACAACAGATGGATCAAGGTTAGAATATCTTTTTTCCCGGTAGAGCATTTCCACGGGATAATAATAAAAAACAACGCGAACGAAACCACAGGTAAAAACTAGTACTCTTATAACTCAGACGAGCAATGTCGTCAAACATTAAGATCTTAATAAGCCCTATATACTGGTTCGCCACAAACATAATAGCAGAGTTACTGCGGATCGCAAACTTCTGAATTGACTCTTGCAACTTGTACGGTACACGGTGATAAGGACTTGATACACTTTGTGTTTCATGTACGCAGTTTATCTACAAGACACACAGTTTAAGCCGCAAGAGACGAATAAAGACTGCAAACTCGTGTATGTCGTCTTGTGAATATTTTAGTAACTGCTTTAGCATTTAGTAACATGTTACCAGTTTGTACATTGCAAAGGTTTTTAGTTATTTGGTTCCTACATTTTTTATATGGTTGTTGGTTTATTCTTTAAACCATGATAAAAAATAGTCTTGTATAGGTAGGTATATTATGATAAGTGTGTTTAATTTACCATTATTAATAATTTATCTATAATTACCGAAAGTCGAGGTAAAGTTGATTTTTTGATCGTAATTACCGGTGATTATTAATAAATATAACCTTAGTAGCGACAAATATAATATTTTTGTAAAACTACCATATCTACACTAAGCGACTTACTGTTCGATCGAATAACCGAGGGCATAGACTCCGTAAAATCAACAGTAGGTATCAATTTAAATCACAAAGTTGCAAAAGTTTACCATATTGGAACCTGCAGGCCTAGCCTTATTACAAATTCTATTTCTATTATGGCAAGAAAATGGCGTATATGGGATCAGCTGTTTGTCAACTGTCAAGTGTATTTAATTTTCAGCCATATTACAAATTCTACTCGTTAGCACTTGACAGTTGACAAACAGCTGATTCCATATACGCCTTTTTTTCTATTGTCGCATTATCGATTACGATAATATAAATAGAATTTGTAATATGGCTAGCCCTGCTAGCCGTAAACACTTTAACATTTTTTACTTACCTACCTATCTTAAAAAGCAAAGTCGGGAAGACCGGACTTGCGTGTTTAATAGTTAAAAGACATTAATCAACGTAACCTTTCTTCTAACCTAACCTATCCCGAGTCGAGGTGCTCCGAAGACCAAGCGAGTTTGGTCTTCGGTCATTCGCTCGTGCATCCTTAGTTAACAGTAAGTGCAACAACGTACGTCGCAAACGTAATTTTTACGGCTGATATTAAAAAAAATATATCACATAGATAGTTTAATCAAGTTCTGAAACTGAGTGCCAGCTTTTAATATAAAGATCATAACTGAATCACAATAAATATTAGCGATAATAATGTTAAAGTAAACTTTCGAGACTATTTCAATGTCAGTTTGACAGTGAAAAACCCAACCCTCGAAGCCCAAAACTGGAATCCTGATAAATGGGTGTGAAAAAAATGAATTCTGACAAATAATGTATATGTAATAGCTCTAAATATAATTTAGTTGAAAACCTTTTCTTGCGCGAAGGCTAGTCTCTAGAGGCCCGTACACTTTTTGTAGGGATAATCCCGTATATCACGAAAGACTACCTATTTCCATGTGAAAATCCTTGTAATGTGGGTATGTTAGGTACAAGCAAAATTCACAAATGTGTGCTTCAAATCAACATCACGCCGGATTTACTGACCTTGTCTTATTGAACCCTTACTTAACTCGTCACATTACATAAGCCGCATATATGTAATATTAATTATGTTTCCTAATCTAAATCCAAGCCGCACCTTCAGCTTCAGTAATGTAGATAAGTCATTATATTAATTATATACGTGAGAGCTCATCTCAAATTAATTTACCTTTATAACTGTGTATTTTCTAAGGTAAACACTGAAATGTAAATTGAAAGAGCGAAATTAATAATTAATTTACCTATCTATGTGACCAAAAATAGTAATATTTTGTATATATATAGTGTATTAGTAAGGTAATATTCTAGTGAAATGTTTACGACATAAAAGAGTTTTAGTTTAAATCAAAACACACTTCGCAACGACTTTAATCTAAAAGAACTTTGAGTTTTTTTAAACGAATCCCTATTGGTTTTCTCAAGTAAATGCTTACAAACATAGCATAAGCTATCGTTATCTTTTTGTAAATTAGCCTTAACATACCTTACATATACATAACAAACCGATGAAAAACCGGCCAAGAGCGTGTCGGGCCACACTCAGTGTAGGGTTCCGTAGTTTCCCGTCCGTCACAATAAGTGTACAAATACGATTATACTACAAACTTAGTCCAGAAATTATTTTGAACAGCTTTTTGTCTTTTCGACTGCCTCGTTGGTCTAGTGGTCACAAGCGTTACTGCTGAGCATGAGGTCCATCCCCGGGAGGGTTCGATCCCCGGGTCGGGTAAAGTGTTATTGAGTTTTTCCATCTGGGATTTCTCAGTAGAAGCCCGGAGTCTGGGTTTGTGCCCGATTGATGGCAATAGGCTCGCCCCCTATTACATGGGACTTAAACATAACTGGCGAAATGTGGGTGTACTACCAGGTACGCCTCTGCCTAGCCCTTCGGGGATTACAGGCGTGACGTTATGTTGTGTTTTTTGTCTTTTTTGTCCAAAAACTGTTTCCATCCAAGTTCAAAATAATTTTCCTAGAAAGTCCTAATAAAGTTCTACTTTTCAGATTTTTTTCATATTTTCTAAACTTATGGTTCAAAAGTTAGAGAGGGGGGGGGACATTGTTTTTTACTTTTGGAGCGATTATTTCCGAAATTATAGACATTATGAAAAAAATATTTCAGTAAACCCCTATTCATTTTTAAATACCTTTCCAACAATATATCACACGTTAGGGTTGAAATTTAAAAAAAAATCACTTCCCACTTTACATATAGGAGGCCTAATAAAACATTTTTTTAATTTTTATTTTACTACTTTGTTGACGTGATTGATACACATATTGGTACCAAATTTCAGCTTTCTATTGCTAACGGTCACAGAGATTAAGCGAGTACGGACGGACGGACGGACCGACAGACATGGCGAAACTATAAAGGGTTCCTAGTTGACTACGGAACCCTAAAAAAGAGTTTTAGGAACTTACGAGTAATATTATATTTAGTAAAAGGGTTATTTATTTTGGACAAACATTTTCATCTGCTAGATTTATTTAAGATTTTTTACTGAGCATACTTCAGAAATAAATTAGTCAGCCGCTCATAAGTTAAAACATATGCGGGGAAAATGGAAATTAAAATACCGTCCGTCCGTCCGTCCGTTTTCCGTGCACATTTATCTTTTTTACCTCTCACTTAACCTAGTTATCTCACTTTAAAATTTTATTACGATTCTAAAAACATAAAAACTTAAAGACGCAAACTGTCAGCCCCATAACATGGCCATAGAAATACTTGATTCGTGTGGAAATCGACTAATGTACAACTATGAACGTAAACGAAGCAAAATAAGTGTACGTGTAATAATCGTAGCCGTTTCTACCTACCCCCACGGGAAAAAGACGTTAGTTTATGTATGTATACAAGCTAAAAGTATGGAAAAGAAATCCCGCAGCGCGATGATGGTAATGATCTAAGTGGGCGGCAACGCGGCGACCCTTATCCGTGTCAATATCTCAAGTAGGTCGAGCAATTTTTAAACAGATATTTTTTTTTCCTTCGTTTAGGGGCTTATGTCTGAATAATTACAGCCGAACGGACCGAATGAATACGCTCGCCTAGTAAGATACGCGGGAACCTGAGCAGCGGTGACCCAGTGGTGGCGGCCCTGACTTACGAACAGTAAGTCGTGGGTTCGAACCCAGGCAGCCGCATTACTTTGTGTAATTTATTTCATCACTACTGCTCTCAAAAACGGTGAGAAAAAAAAATCGTGAGGAAACCGGCATGTCCTAGAACCAAAAATTCGAAGACATGTGACATCTACCAATTCGCACTGGGCCCGCGTGGCCCATACGCAAAAAACGGACTTTGACGTGGAGTCGGGGATACCAGCCCTTACAAGATCTTCAATCTTTTTTTTTTAAGAGTCGCGGATGGATGATTATTCAATACATAGACGGCTTAACATGCTTTCCGAGACACGAAGGGGTCTTGCCCTTTGTGTCTCGGAAAGCATGTTAAGCCGTTGGTTCTGGCTGTCATTGGCAGATCTTTGATGATCGCGTAGTCAATCTATGCTGCATTGGTTTAGACTGTAAGCCAACCCCAGCATATTTGTGAAAACGCTCGGCAGATAATACGTTTCTTTCTCCGCGGCAGAATAATGAACGCCTTCTAAAATAGTGGTTTTTATTTCTTCACAGCTTTTCGTTTAATCTACTATATAAAAATAAGTCGGGTTTTCCTTCCTGACGATATAACTCCAGAACGCACTAACCGATTTCCACGGTTTTGCATTCGTTGGAAAGGTCTCGGGCTTCGTGAGGTTTATAGCAAAGAAAATTTAGGAAAAATAACAATAAATTACATTATTAGAGCTAACATACTAATAAAAATAAATTAAATTACATAAATCAGATGCAACCTTCATAGTCATTATGAAAAACTAAGACACAACATTAGAGAAAAGTAAATGACAGATTGACAACTGACATAATGTCAGGCAAAAAGTAAATATTGAAAAGTATTGTGTTCACTGTGAAATTGTGAAAAAAAAGTAAAAAAAATAAGTTATTCGTTTCCTAACATTTCAATTGGAAAACATGAAATCAATAACGTGTACCTATTGTGCAATTTTTTTTTTAATTTCAACAGCAGGCATTTGTCTTTAAGGTGGTAAGTTGAACTATGTAAATTATGTGGATCGTGCATTTCAGGTTAAATTCACCACTCTGTCCATAGTCCAAAATGCCTAGAGGACGACGTGCAAACATAGGCCGCTGCACAAGACAAAGACATGCAAGCCAGCAACAAGTGTATTCACAGAACTTAAGCGAAGAAAGACAAAATATAATAAGAGAAAATGCCTGTCTATAATATAAAAATGAATCGCAAAATGTGTTGGTAAGCGCATAACTCATCAACGCCTGGACAAATTTGGCTAATTCATTTTTTTAAATGTTCGTTGAAGTTCAAAGATGGTTTTTACGGCGAGAAAAAATCGAATAATTGCCGGAAAACCTCTTTTTCCTTTTCCCATCCAAACGTTTTCTAACTAAAATGAGCTTTATTGCTATTACATAAAGTTCATATTGAATTACAAGTACTCACTGTTGTTTAAACAATGTAGGTATGTTCCTAACGTCAAAAAGTCAATCTGCACATTAAAAGATATACGGAGCAATCATAACCAATTTGGTGGTGCAATGGTTTTATTAGCAGGAGATTTTCGTCAAACATTGCCAGTGATTCCACGATCAACACCAGCTGATGAACTCAATGCATGTCTAAAGTCCTCCAATTGTGGAAACATGTCAAAGTACTTAATTTAAGCAAGAATATGCATGTCAAATTGCAAAATGTCCAATCTGGAAACATATTCTCTAAACAACTCATTGACATTGGTAGTGGCAATTTTCCTATAGACATGTTGGCTGGCTGCATTAACATTTCTCAAAGTTTTTGTCAGTTAACTCTATCAAAAGATGAACTTATCCAGAAGGTGTTTCCAGATGTTTCTCAAAATTACAGGAACCACGATTGGTTGAGCGAACGAGCTATATTGGCTGCAAAAAACATAGATGTAAATGAATTAAATTTTAAAATGCAAGAACAAATTACAGGCGAATCGATTTCTGATTTTTGTTAATAATTATGATTCACATGATTAACAATAAAGGGATTACTTATTTTTAAATGCTTATATATGTTTTATTTAATTGTATTTCTTATTCACAACGCCCTATCACCAGGGTGACAGTTCTGTTCAGGATAATTTTTTGCCCCGACTGTAAAATATGTAGGAACAAAAAAATGTCACATTACAAATCATTTTGACAGGAATTTATTGCAATTTAATTAGGCAGTACGAAGTCTGCCGGGTCAGCTAGTTAGATATATTACTGAATTTATATATGCCTTGATACATTGTTTTTAAACTGAGTTATGTAACTAAGGAACTCCAGAAATAGGCATGAGTGGTCATAAGACTACTAGCATTCTTATTGAAGTGGGAAATGTCACGCTTGAACCGATCGGCGACGATCAATCTAAATCGTTCATCCATCACTATATTCCCGGTCTATACCCAAACCCCACAGTTTCACGTGATTTAATCTCTCTCATCTCGTATTCACTTTGTCACAACCCTCATTTTATGTACATTTATCACTGATACATAGGTGTGTAATATATTTTGTTATTTATGTACCTACCTGAAAGTATAATACAGAATCCAGTAGGTATTTCAATTTTCTTCACATACTGTATCAGAAAATAACATTGGAGTGACTATTTGTAATGTCTAAATATCAGCTGTTCACTCAATGCATAGGAACAACTACGGCTGGGCTTTTTGTCAATGGGTGTATTTGCCTGAAATAAATGAATTTATTATTATAGGAAATTATGTATGAAGTTTAACGGCAGTTCTACCAAAAATAATTTTTTAAATTACTGTCTGTCAGTTGTTTTGAGGTACCTAGCTCCCAAAATGGTTAAACCTATTTTAACGGGACTTAAACTGGCACAAAGCTGATGTTATAAGGTTATTTTTATTTTAGAAAAACAATTAAGGTTTTGTATTCCAAATAAAATAATGTCCACACGGATGAAATCTCGGGGACTGCGTCTATGAATTTCATACAAGCACTTGTTTAATATTAATTTCAAAGGCAAATGCTACCGAATGATAAAATCATTCAATAAAAAAATTTCAATAAGCGAATCGAGAACATAAATTCATAGCTAGAAGAATTATTTAATACATCTGAACGGCTAAGGTATTTGCATAGCTATTAAACCTGCGAAAAAATTCAATTAATTAAAAAGTTCTCATCGTGATAGCTTTAACTTTGTTTTTAATTTAAACTTGAATAGGAAAGTGTTTAAAGAACTAAAAGATTTGTTCCGTCCGATGAGGAACTTTTGGGTAGAGAAACATGTGTCTTGATAAATAGTTAAACTTATTATCTCATCAGCATAAAATACAATACAGAGTAAAGGTAGGTATATCTAAAACAAAAAACTGATGTCTGATATAGGTAAAACCTGTGTTACAGATTACCGAATTTATCTATAAAGAACATAGTCTCTCTTCTTTAAAATTGTATTACATCAAAATATATGAGCTGATATGTTAAAACATTGTAGGTTAGTAAATGCCTACCGTGGGAACTATTCTATTAAAAATATCCTCGTGAAAGTGAAGTGGTCATGTGGGTCGCCGAGTACGAAGCTCCCTTAGTGGTCGCTATCCCGTTATTTGTGTACTAAGTTCGACCTCACCTGAGATCCCGCGAAATATCAATAGGTTGATGGCAATGGGGACGTATTCGTCCTGCAATAACAATCCATGATGATTACAACCACCTTGGTATATTCAATAATGTGTGTTGGCAGTTTGATTGAGTAGCAGTGATATTCTGTAAATATCACTCATTGAAAATTTAAGTGAAGGCGAATGGAGTTGTCGTTTCATCCTATTTCTGGGCATTTACAGGTCACTTCACTTACTTTTTCAGAGAGTTACTTTTACTGAATCAACCGGCTGAAGTAGAGAATGACAAGCTCACTTCACTTATTTACATTACTTAACTGGTAACAAAATCTAAAATCTTACTAATATTATGGATGGATGTTTGTTACTCTTTCACGTAAAAACTACTGAATTGAGTTTAATTTGGTATGGAGTTAGCTGACACCCTGGATCAACACATAGGCTACTTTTTATCCCTGTATTCCCACGGGAACGGGACCTACGTGGGTGAAACCGCGGGACGTCTGCTAGTGAAAAATAAAATACGAAAATCGTTTATACTTGTTTTAAGGGTTCAACGGAACCCTTCTTCAAGTTTTCGATGTCCAGCGTATCCCACAAACTTCACAAGGTAGAAATTTGACAGATAGCATACTGTATTCCTGTTGCCGCGAATAAAATTATTATTTTTTTAATTTTAACTGAATCTTGTTTAGGTTCGGTTAACGATATCTCTGATCTTGTGCGCTGGTACTCTTTGCTTGCAAGTTTGACTCGTAATTGGTCAGTTATTTAAGTTTAAGTAAACGCAGTCTTTTCTACATGATCACATTATGGAAACCTATCACTTACAGACAGCTTATAATACCGTAGCCGTATTGTGGTAACAAAGCCTAATATAATACGTTGGTTGGTGGTAACTCTTAGACTAGTATCTGTTCTAGCGTAGTATGGGGTAACAGTACATTACGAGGTCAGTTTATACTGGTGCCACTGCAATAACATGTAGTAAGCTGTACCGTAAATTAGAACACGTGGTTGTTCCAAGTATTGAAATGCCGATATTCGCTTATGACGGGAGAGTTTAAGTATTTTGTAGAAACAAATTGAAATTACGAAAGGGTATGGATTCTGTGAAATTTTGTTGAAGGTAAATGTAGAGACTTGTCTTTAGAACCCTTCCTGGGTTAGAATTGCGAAAATCAAATACTATAAACTTTATCAAGGTTGTGTTTTAAGGGTTCATGCTTATTATTATTTTTATCTTAATCCTGAGAGGTTATTCTTACAGAAACTTAAATGAGGACACTAATAGCAATATTCATTCGCCCCGCCATATTAATGCTGGTTTTTGTTGTTAAACTTTCTGTGCGTGTCTCAACCCCAACCCACATAAAAGTTGATCTTTCTTTTCTTTTAATTGGCAATAGTATCACTGTGATCTGCGTCGTGGGTGTGAATAGTAAACCATGAAAGAAGATAATGATATAGATTTATATGTTCAGGTATCGACGATACAGCAAGGCGTTTGCCGGCGCTCGTATTGGCAGTACGCCATAACAGATGACATGGTATGCGCCGGGCGGGGACGAAGAGATTCCTGCGCCGGTGACTCTGGAGGCCCACTGCTGTGCAGAGATCGGTCCATGAGATATTTCTTGCAGGTAAACCTCTTTATCTAGTATTTCATTATGTATTCCTTGCTAATACTAACTGCCCTGCTGGTCACGTGCTCGGAAGCGTGAATACTGAACGTCGGTTTCTGCTGCGGTTGATTCCAAGGGCACATGAAAAAATTCTCAGTAGCTGTCAGCAGTTTGAAACTTGGTGGTGTGACACCGTATCCAGAGCACGTAAAGTAATTGGTTCTAAGAATAATCTCGGTCGTGTCGGATTTATATCTTATCGGAATAGGAGAGTGTTAAAGATAATGCATTAATGCACAATTGCACTATTGCCAATGCAAATGCTATCCTCTATTTGCAATGCACTTTTTCCATATTCATATTCATATTCATTTATTTACGTTCCACAAGGTAAACAAGATGTTGACAGAGGGTTTAGAGCTAAGAACCGTTGTAGACCGTTCCTCACCCAATTGGCAAATATATGATGAGATTGGCAACTGGTATCAAAATACGATTGAAATTCTAAATTCCTAATTTAAAATTCGATATGAAGTTGCGAATAATGTTTTAAGTGTCTTAAACAAATGGATTGTGTAGAAGATGATATGGCCAGGAGACAGTGACTATTAATGGAGGCATATACTTAAACACATGTATATGAAAGAAGAAAACAAGGGGCGCTCAAGTGACAAAATTAATATAGTGGATTGTTTATTGGTAAAAAGGTAATCCTTGAAAATGATGATTCGATTATGAGAATTCTTTCGCACAACGCTGATATTGGACGAACTATGAAGTGTGAAGTTCTATTATCGTGTTAATAATAACACAAGCGGGGGCTTACCGCATTTCAAAAATAATGAAAGTATCAGATAATTTAAATACGAGTAGGTAACGGTGCGAATAAACGTTTTGATCACCCTATTAGCAATTTCCGTAAAACAGTCTTTAAGGAAAACCCCTTTGATAAATAAACAAAAAGGACCTAAAGTTTCCTTATAATATTTAAGTTTTATTTTATCCTTGTGGATCTAGCCGAGCTAAGCTCTCAAAATGTTTGATAAAATTACCGTATCAAACCTTTAGCAAACGTGGAACGAATTTCGATAGAAAAAGGATTGAATTGGCTCATCGTCTACTAACTTTAATATTTTATGGAATGTGATCATTTGCTTACGTTGATGGAAAATAGCTTTTCTTATACCTCAACTCTGAGATGCAACTCTGATGACTTTGATAATGCTATTGATTTTAGCCTTGCCTTTTCCGAACTATGACACGGTTGGTTCCCAGTTCTACTAGGCTTCAGCTAAATAGATACTAGTATTTTAGATGAAGCGACTGCCTATATTAAAAATATATACCTATATTAGACACGAAAATTTTATATATTAGCGTTATACATACTTACAATAAGATGACAACAATTAGATCCAAAGCAATAATAACAACTAAGCACTACTTTTTAATTAGCGAATCTCTAATGTGCTCTTTAAAGCTTTTGTGTTAGATAGAATTAGAATGACAACAAATATATATAACCTAACCTAACTTACCATACCTATCCTATAGCTAACCTGACTACCTAACCTAACTACCTTACTGAAATGCATTGATTTTGAAAGATACAAAATACATAATTTTAACCCGAACTACTGCGCTGCGTGTCTCTATGTTACATTCTATACTAGAGTAGGTAATAGTATTTGAAGTAGTAGTAGTAGGAGGTAATAATTTAACTCGATTGGTATATCATCCATAGGTACATAAAGTACTACTATGCTTGTTGATATAGTGGTTAGTGGCCCTATTGTAGGTTCGGTTGCCACCAAAAACAAATGTTTGTGTGATGAGTACTATTGTTTATTCTGTCTGACCTGAATTAGAGCTGTGAACATGCACACAGTGCCCACAATGGTAGATCCGCGCTTAATCTGACCATCGTAATCCTGCAGGGTAGTGCTGGGTTGTTACCAAACCCACTATACATTCGATACCCGACTATTGGGTTTCTGACTACCCGTAACGACTGCCAAAGATCTACAAATACAGGTATATATTTTGCACAATAAACAATCATAAAATCTAGGTACAATATTAACAGAACTTTTGTTGGCAATTAAAAATATACGGATTAATTGAACAAAGGCGTCTCTCTTAAAGAAATAACTACGAACAAAGAAACTAGAAAATTAAGGAATTGGCGGTAGACTCACTGTAATCACGGCCGACCCTTTTATATTTTTTTTAAACTGGAATAATACAAGAGATGACTAGGGGAAGCCTAGAATTGACTTTTAATTATTCAAGAGACAAACACTCACGGAATATTAAGGGTAGTACTACTTACAAGATGTTGCCGTCACACTATAAGCTCACTGCTAACACTGCGGTAAGTGTTAAATTCTGTGCTATATGAGTTATTTAAATAATTGTGATGTACGTTTCTGCGAAAATTTACTGAATTATAACCTAGCCTCCAAACACTATATTTTACCGAGGAGAGTGGTAAATTATTAATAAACGAGTGCAAAAAGTGATAAATTATGCGAATTTTGTATCTACATTCACCCATGAATCAAATCACGAACCAATAATGATTGGTTCATCAGTTGATTTATCGTCTTTCGGTCATCTTGACCAAACCATCTAGACATTTTGTTTTAAATGTTTGTCAATGCACTGTTTTGTCTAAATAAAATCATCATGTATGTATTTGACAAAGGCGTGTGAAGGCGAAGGTACTCACATTTTATGCATTCTATGTTATGCTTGTTATGGGCAGGGCACATAGCGCGGAGGACTGATGACCGATGGGACCGATGGGGGAAAGGTTCTCGAGTGGAGGCCACGTATCGGCAAGCGCAGCGCAGCGTAGGAAGTCCACCCACAAGGTGGACAGACGACCTCATTAAGACCGCGGGAACGCGCTGGATGCAAGCCGCTTCCAACCGGTCTTATTGGAGATCTATAGGAGAGGTTTATGTCCAGCAGTGGACTTCCTATGGCTGAAATGATGATGATGATGATGTTATGCTTTTGTCGGCACATCTTGGGAGACTGCTTAAGGAAACCCGAATATTGGACCCCTTAGTCAGCACGTCACAATCGAAATCGAGATCGTTTTCAAACTTATTTCGTGGTAAATGTAAAGTACGCTTTGTTTATTATGGTGAACATACACCACAATTATTATTAACAAAGCGTAAGTACTTTAGATTTACGTAGACGTATGTACCTACTTCAATCAAAATGTTTAACTACTTAATCAAATATTTAGAATGTAGTAGGTAACTACGTCCGTGTCACGTAGTATTTTCGCTCTAAAAGTAAATATCAATATGAAATCAATTTAAGAGCAATCAATTGCAGATCATTCCCAGAGCGTTCTTATGAACTTGTTTCTTTTACACGTGTTTAATCTCACAACATATGATTTTCGTCATAATATATATCAGTCTAACGAGGTCTGCAATAAGAGAAAATAAATCGAGTTCTTAATCATTTTAATGACATTATCCTACATTGCTTTAGGTTACAGTCTGAAAGCATAGGTAAATAGAAATGTAAATAAATGTCCTTTATTATTTGAATGTGTCCGTGTTTCTTTAGTGCTTTTGGTTTCATAATAGGTAAATACAATTAAATACGTAGATAACCGTTTTCAAGAGTCATTAATTCATTAATGGCTCTTGAAACCAGCCTACAGGGTTGTCGTTTTTTAAGGAAATAAGGAAAAAGCCATGATTGCTTTGATTTAAACACTTGTTCCTTTGATGAGTACTTTGGTGAAATTTATTTCTTGTCAATCTGTTAATAAAGATATTTGTCCTTAAAACGTGATCTTCAACCTTCTTAAAGCTTAAAGGGAAACTGCCAGAAAATATAAAATAGATCAAAGAATAGCCTTGCGAAATTCATTCGCCTTGCGAAATTTACTCAAGTGGGTGTTTCAATACAAACATTGTTTTCGGCAGATTTTGCGAGGTTTCCATTTCATAGACCCGCATCGGGCACAACGATTGTCAACAAGCGGTTTAAAAAAACGTCCTAATTAAACGTTTTTTTGTTCAGTTTTTTGTTTTTTTTTTTTAATTTAAAAACATGTGTTCGAGATACGAAAAAGTGTAAAGATACGAATTAAGAAAACGTTATGAATAATATGGTAATTGATGAAAGTCTTTTTACCCACAATTGTTTGAACTTCCCCGTTGAGTTAAAAGTTGAATGAGATTATTCCGTTTTGTATTCCAGTTGATTGAAATGGTGTCTTAATTTTTCGTATCTTTTAACATAGAGCTAAAGTTTTTGATTAATTGCTGCAGCCAGATGACTGTTTAGCCAGCTTTACAATACAAAAATACAAATACAAATACAAAAATGTTTATTTCTTTAACAAAATTTTCCTTCTTATAATTTTATTAGTTGTTGGAGTCTCCTTTTAAGCATGTAAATATGCCTGTGTCAGGAGGCTCCGCTCTTCCTTAACGTATTAACAGCATAGCAAGAGACATGTAAACATAAGTTTTGTATTTTAATTATTTAGTGGGTAAGTAAATTTAGTGGGTAAGTATTTATTTATTATTAGCCTAAGGTGTGCTGTAAGATTCCCTAGCCCCAAGAAGTTGGGGTCGGTTACAGTTCCAGTAGGGTTGTGTGTGTGTGTGTGTGTGTGTGTGTGTGTGTATGTGTGTGTGTGTGTGTGTGTGTGTGTGTGTGTGGGCATGTGTGTGCACAATATACTCGAATGTACCTATATATACGGACAGTAAACGTAGGCGTATTTATATACAGCTTATTATCTTTAATAGTCCTGTCAGAGGTAATGGAAATGCCCCAGTCGAGCGAACAGACGGCTTATGTAATGATGTTTTCTACCTAACTGTATTGGGATTGAATTCTTTTAATATCCTGTAGAATGGATGTGGAACCTTAGAGACCTGCAGGTCTACAGAATATCGCTGTTGGTACTTTGTGGATACTTTAGTTATATCGTTGGCTCGTCTCAACTCCCAAAGTAATTTCATAAACGATAATTAAAGTACAACACCATAGTGCTTTGTTGAACGGTGATATTCTAGTGGTACGACCAGCAGACTGCTAAATCATAGGTCTGGAGTTAAAACCCAAGGTACCTCTGACATTTCGAAGTCCTGTACGTATTGCATAATTAGCACTTCTTTCAGGAACGGTAAAAAAAAACATCGTCTGGAAACTGGCATGCCTGAAATAGTTATTTATGATATAAGTGCGGTAAGTTGGTTTTTACAAACGAGTAGACGTATGTAAGTCCGAGACGAAGTCGAGGGCTTACCATAGTCACGAGTTTGTAAATACCAATTCCTGCACGTGTATCATACAACGTTTTTCAACACATTTGCGAGAAAACAGTACATTTATGTAATGAAGCAAACTTTTTCAAGACTATTTTTAATGGCAAATAAAATAATAAAATGCCGCGCATTTGCAAATGGCGCCACATGCACGTGGTGAAAATTAGAACTACAACTTTCATCTCATTTACTCTTTAGTATTAAAGTGAGACAAACGTATTGAACAAAAGCGCTTCCAAGGAGGTTCGTTCAGCCAGCTTATTTTTTCTAGTAATGTGAAACTCCTTGGTGGAATTCTTGTATTACATTTTATGGAAATAAAAAAAAAACCTTATAGAATACGGACGGTGCTATACAACGGGGTATGGACCGTGCGGTAAAATAGGTACTTAGGTGAGAGTACCTATTTTACCGCACGGTATTAGGTGAGAGTACATATTTTACCGCACGTTCCGTTGTATAGTGCGTAATTTTTAACTTTCGAATAATGTATACAGGCTCCGAAAATGCATTTTTCGAGCAAATGTGTTGAAAAATATATTTCGACGGCATGTGCAGTCAAAGCGCCGAATACTTGTGATACCAGCAGTGTGATTCTGGTCAAATCACTGCGGGCGAATTGAGCTGTCATTCCATACTAATGCTAGGTATTGACAATTCACTTCACTCAAGTTTTCACGGCGTGACTTTTACCGAATCGACCGGCAGGCTAGTCACTAACGACATTAAAAATTGCCTTTTATGAAATTTCTTTTAAAACAGATAAACTAAGTAGATATCATCTATAGGTATTGTCGAAATTAACATCAGAATAGAGCAGAACGTACAAAGTAGACATAGCAATGTTTATAGGTACACAAGTTCAGAATCAGTCAGAAACAAAATTCAATTACCAATAATGTGAAAAGCAGCTTAACTGCATGAGTTTATTTTCAAAGAAAACATTCAAACGTTATGGTTACGATTTTCCTTAGCCGATTTTCCGAATGAAAAGTAAGTAGTTACCTACTTAAGTAAAATGTATGAAAAAATATTTTATGATGAAATGACCAGCCCTGCGTACAATTCCGGTTTTGCTTCCCTGGAATAAATTTAAACGTAAGCTTTTCCACCCGTTCCACAATTCAAAACGAGTATATAGCTACCGGCGACCACTTCCTACACGCTGCTAAAGTAAACTCCATTTTCGGTGACTATCTGTGTCTCGCTCGATTTTCCGTTTCTGGTTGAATAATGATATCGTGTCCAAAAGTTTTTTTTTCAAAAAACCCTTTATTATTTCGATTTAAAACTTGATATTAACATACAAATTAACTGTCTTCGATTTATCGATCGATCTGCAATCTGATGGAGTGGTAAGCAATCAACCGGGTGACTGACATATAATAAATACTTCCACATCCACTCAGAAAAAAAAGCTATCTAATGGTGAAACAATAAAATAAATTGGTAGAGTAGTTTTTGAGTTAAATCCTTACAGATCAACAAAAAAAACCTAATCTTTCCTCTTAATATTTGTGTAGAAGTATAGATAAACAATGATGAACCTTATTGGTGTGATAATATGACCCCAATAATCGGGGGCCACAGTAATTGTGTATAAACAACGAATGTCCCTATCCTATAGCACACTGGGGGTTTACATAAAACCCCTGCCTGTAAAAGGTTTCCTTCAATCACAATAAAATGGACGTGACATTTCACAATTTGACGAGAAAGCAAGGGGCTTATTGAACGTTAAAGAGGGATAATTTTTTTTGAGGATTCCGAATTAAATGGCACAGAGCCGTAAAAGTAACGAAGGTAATGTCCATTGTAATTTGCATTTATTTGAGCACGTTTTAGATAAAGCAGCTGATATTATATTTTTATATGCGTCTGGACTGTTTTCTGCACGCTGAGAAGATGTACGAAGAGGTAACATTCATTTGTTACTCATGTGTACACCTGCCGAAAAAGACGTTACGAAAATTTTGCGTGCTTGTGATTTCCATAAACGTGACGGAAATTATGAGAGCTTCTGATTTCCTTAAAATTACACGACGTGATTCCGACTGATGTCGAATTGCGTTATTATTTAGGTTTAGGTCTTATCAAGGTCACACTTGACAGGGTTTTAGTTGAAGCTTCATAGGTAATATTACCTACGTTGACATAATATATTTTAACAAGCTTTAGGTACTTTTAATCCGTATGAGTCTGTTAACATTGTGGCTTAATTGCGACCCACGTGTCACGTTTTCTCTTTCATGTATAGAATTATTTTTTAAGGTTTCATGC
Source organism: Euplexia lucipara (assembly GCA_921972225.1). Taxonomy (NCBI): domain Eukaryota; kingdom Metazoa; phylum Arthropoda; class Insecta; order Lepidoptera; family Noctuidae; genus Euplexia; species Euplexia lucipara. The sequence goes on from OV179144.1 coordinate 13,309,859, forward strand.
ATACGAGCTTTATATTAAATCTTTAAAACTTGTAAAGAACTATTCTGAAAACGTGCACTTAGTAACTTTTATATTTCGATATTTATGTAGTTACATAGAGTGTAAGCGCTACAACATAGTGAGAGTTTTATCCGTAATTCTGAGTTTAATGACCGGTGTTGCCCTTAAAACCATTTACCTATGTACAACTAGTTTTTTATACTAAGGAAAGAGTAAAGTAGCACTAAGAAGAAGTACCTCATATGGTAACAAATAGCGAAGTGCGGGCGTTTTGGGGGACTGTCTAATGTAATTTTTGACGTTCAAAAAGTGCTGATCATAAGCCTAATTTGAATAAATGACTTGAAAAATGAAACAAAAAACAATGATTTCAAAGTGAACTTATCGACTTTAACACGGCAAATGTAAAAGCGCAACGCACACTTAGATACAAACTTAAATATACATAGTATCGCATGCCTCTCCACGAAAATGAAGGTCCACATATTGCGAAGCATGCGTGAACGCCGCGCGCTGCGCATGCGTCGCCGCATAAAGGCAGATAAAATATTTTTTTCTCAAGATTGCCAAGTCATAGGTCTCGTGTTCAAACCCAAAGCACGCCCTGACTTTTCGGATTTTTGGGCGTTTTGTAGATGTATCATTTGCTTCAAAAATCGTAAATGAAAGCATCGTGAGGAAACCCGCTTGCATGAGACATATTTCTCGACAGCATGTGATGCCAAGTCAGAGGCCCATGGTTGGTTCACACGAAAAGAAGAAAATAAAATAAATAATTGAACAGGGAAATAACCGCGTGATCCTAGCGTATTTGAAATAATTGGGTTAACGTAAAATCCGAAGGAAAAGGGAGTTAAATCATAAGTAGCCTGAGGAATTATTTAATGATCTTTAAATCTAAGTGACATTTCCAATACAGGGAAAGAAAGTCACAAAATTTTAAAGTCGAAGTCTTATTCACGTGCCAATTACATAATTACGTCAGTCCAGTTTGCAGCAGTCCTGTAACCTTTGAAAAAACTTTGTTGACATTTCATTTCCATGTTAATAAAGTGAAATTATGTCCCCATCTACACTATTACTTCTAAACGTTCTTGAAAATAAGGTTTATTACACCCGGAATGCTCTTTTTAAGTTTTTCTTGTAGGTTTGTTAACATAAACTTTTGCATGCTTTTTCTGAATAAATTTCACGTGATTCAACTAGTTGAAGCTAATTGTTGAAAAAATAAAATGCTAGTGGTAGCTAGTTCATTATATTTGAACTAAATGAACTAAGCTACCACTAGCATTTTATTTTTTATTTAATGAATTCAAATTCATATTACAATGATTTTTTTTTGTGCTAAGTACGTATACCGTTGCACGTGTAACTGGCAATGTACGAGCATCAAGCACATGTAAGTCTAGGCTATAGGAATATGAACCTTCTGATACTGAACTACCTGTTGAATACCGAAGAGACCACGAAATAGAGTTGATTTATATGTGCATATTAACAGCTAGCTTCTAGTTGGAAATTCTAAGTTACGCTTGTGGCATCATGACAAATCATTGTACAGTCAGCTTTAAATTGATGTTAGAGTCCACGGCAACATATGGGCAAGGTCCTTTATGTATGCAGTCACAATATACTGTATTGGTAAATCCCGAAATGTCGTGATGGCCCAGTAGTTAAGACTTGGCTTGGCTGTGGGTTCAAATGCAGGCATGTACCGCGGTGACTATTCAATTAATTTGTACTTTATAAGCTTACCTTTGATGAAAACTGAAAACCTACACTTATAAAGTTAGTATAAGTCTCAAATCACTAATTCGCCTTGGTCAATGTCGTGCCTTCTCTGTATAAGAAGGTCTTTGGTATAACTCTACGTTATTTGCTTTGCTACATAGTTCTAGCAACGTTTATGTTTGCGATAACAATGTCGGTGGTGTCGCCTGATAGATTTTCAACTATAAAACGGTCTATAGCAATTAGATGAAGTTTAAATTAGTTCTCAAGACAAGAGATAGAAAGCGAGCTCTTATTGTTATCATAATAAATTGATCTTCTACAACTTCTAATTTTACAACGCTAAACGTAACGATTATATTTAGTTACTTAATAGAAAGTTAGTAGATGGCAGTCTACGTTAAGAGGATGAATGAAAGGCGACTAACAAAAGATCAAAGTGATGTAAGTGGAAATGCCAAGAGGGACTCCCTTGAAGGACATAAACTTCTTTTAATGTTGTTTCTTGATGATGTTCTCTTAGCACAGCACACAGCTGTCGCATTTATGTATTGCCAGATATATGCACGTAAACAAAGCAAAAGAAGTTTGCAAACATCGTAGCAGGTGGCGTTCTGACATTTCGACATACCTAAACTTTCAGGCAGAGAGTTGAACATACAATCATTTTAACACTAAACTTGTCCCATCTAGTCGTATTAATTCTAGTTAGATATTGTATACCTCCTTAGTGAAGAAGATAGCATAATTAAACCGATTTTATACATAAGTGAGGACATAATGACAATACCTACGTATTTAGGAATTTAGAATGTGTAGGTAATGTATTCACAGTCTACTTTGATTAAGATTAAAACCGTTACCATATTAATTTAAATAATGATAATTAAATTGTATAATTTTGCATTGACAGGGGATCACGAGTTTCGGAGATGGTTGCGGCAAGCGTGGCAAGTACGGAATTTACACTCGCACCGCGGGCTATGTGACGTGGATGCGTGAAGTCATGAGCAACAAGTATTTTGATTGAAATCTCAAAAGGTTTGACGAGACCTTTCACCACGAGGGTGAAGATGCGGTTTGTTCGACCCATTTGTGATAGACGTTAACTCAATTGGGAATTAATGCTTTGCTACCAATTTAAGACCGACGTAACATAGAGCTTGTTCTTGTTGTACCACTTCCAGTGATTCTGAGATTAAAAATCCCATCATCCCATCATTCTGAGATTTTTTTTTGAAATAGGCACTATTTATCTCCCAAAGGATTTAAATCTCAGAATTTGTTTGAAATGATCTGCCCGAAAAAGTAATCGAAAGTAAACCGGACACAATTTAAGAGTCGTGTTACCCAGTAGTTACTGTATTTTACGAACGTATTAAATATATGTTAAATCCGCTGAAATTCATTCACATAATGTATAGGCGCCTGTCAAATATTTAATGTGTTTTATGACTGGGCGGGTTTTGTTCTGAAATACCACCCTGTAAATGCTTGAATAATATGGAGGGCAGATTGGAAAATTTACATAAAAGGATATTCATTATTTCGGATGTTATTAATTCCACGTAAACACACGTGTTGGAGCTCATACAAATATTACCTACACATCACTTTGGGAAAAAATGCAGATTATTTGAACGAGAGTAACGAAGCTTTTTGAACACATTTTTATTTTTCTCCTGGCTTGAGAATGAGTTTATTGAATAGCTGTGCTGACATGATAAACGTGTCAGCGATCGTCACTTGTAGAGGTTTCTAATGATTCGCAGAGATATACCCTTTTTTATTTATTTGAAAGATTTAAAACAATCAAATAATTTTGTGTGTGCATTAAAAATCGTTGTTTGTTTCCGAATACCAAATCATGCTGAAATTACTGTGTTTGGTAAGTATGATCTTTCGAAAGTGTGTCTAGCCCTAGAAAATAGATAAAAGGTTTTTTTCCAATTTTGGAACTATGTTAAGATTCTTATGTATCTATTATATATTCGCAACTTTCGCTTCAAGGTCGAATTCATTATTACTAAAATCGATTATAGTATCGATCATATTGTACTTATTTGCTATCAAGTTTATAATTATATCGAGTACATTGTTTATGAGTGATGATCGAATACCTACGGATTGAATCCTCTGATGTTATTGTAACTATCTATAACAATACAAATACAACATGTCGAGATACCTAATCTTTGTTAACTTTACCCAAAATTGCAAATGTTTATACTAACCTGAGTTTGTAAACAATTTACAGCACCGTTTACATTAAGGTTCTTATGAAGTTTACTAGAGAAAAAGAAGAATTTAATTATTCATTGTTCTCTTTTAGAAATATTATGTAAATACAAGATTAATTTGAATTTTGTTCACAATTTTATTTGAAATTAAAATCACATTGTGTGAGCACTTTGCGAAACTTTTTATTTTGTTTTAATCTAAGTAAATATTAAGTAAAATGATAAATAAAGTCTCTCTAAGTTTTCTATAGCGTTGTTTGATTTAGTACCACCTCTTACAGTCTGGTAAGTACAAAAATATTATGATTTTATCAGCTGTAGGGTACCTACTAAATTCGAGACAGAGTTCAACACTCTTTAGTAGAAAACACATTTGATATTTTACATACCTACTTCTAAAATATAAAATGTGCTGATAGACTGAACGGAGGGTCATCGAACTTTCTTTGGTTCGATGCCTTAGACAAGTAATACTTATAAAAAAAGATGGAAAAATTTCAAATTATTGGTTGATTCAAGTTGTCAACAAAGGAGGAATATAGATTTCACTGTTTTTTTTTAATCAAGGATGTAATTCTCGCCCTTGTGATAATTGTAGTGAAAAGTTAAGATCATAAAATAAGACAATAACTTAATCTAAAGTGTAAAAAGTAAAAATCACCATATCTTTGTAACCCAAGAAAAACCGGGCTTACAACTTCACATTTTATGATACCGGGATTTTACAAGAGGTGGTTTTATCTACTCTATATGGGTATCATACTTGCTTCCTCGAGTTTAAGTAAAACACTTACCAACTTTTTCTATTTTTACAGTTGAACTAAAAATACTTAATGAAAAAAAAACAAAAGATACATTAATACCTATATGACTCTGGAGACCAGAGTGTCATAGATAATTTTGTACAGATACTCCAATGTATCAAAATTTCATAGTTATTCAAATTTATAACAAACAGAATAAGGTCTCTTCAGTTGCGATAATTTGCCAGTTTGGGGTCGCATAATGTGCTGGCGTCTGTATATCTGTCTATTAACCACGAGGACACAAATTTTAGCACAAATCAATAATTTGATTCGATTATCCCAAATATCGCATAAAATTATACGAGGGCAAGAATGAGGTCCCTAGTTGCTTATAACAGTTATAGTATTTTCAGGTTTGAAGTTTGTACTAAATAAATTGTATTGTGAGAATTAAGATTGAAAATCTGATGTCACTGTCCAATTGACCGACTTAAAAAGACCGGAAGGTAAGTAAAGCAATTAGTTTTGTAAAACAATGTAATACTCTTTACAAAAACACACATAAAGAATATAATAAAAAACAATTACAAAACAAAAAATAAAAATTAAAAAATAAAATACAAAAAACTAAAGCTACTAAAAATAGAATATCAAATTATGAGAATATCAAAATTAGATGTCGAGCGTAAAAGTGTCAACCTCATCATTCTCTCGAGCGACGTCGAGTATCCAAGGGACAAGTCGCCAGGTACCTGTATACTGGGCACACTGATCACCCCAAGGACGCCGCTCTTCCTGCAAATGAAGCCAAAAAAATCATGTTTATAGCTATGGTGTATTAATATGCCAAGAGAAAACTTAAGACGCCTTTTAAGAATATTCTGCACACGCAGAAGTTTAAGTTTATATGAAAAATGTGAAAAGAAAGCTTAAACGGTCAAATCTTGACCATTAGCGCCACTGACGATGTTATACGATGACCATCACCAGACATCTGATGAACACCTGGTGGTCGCCTGATGGTCAAAATCTTACTAAGGGATCGATCCTTTACTTAGCAAAAGTAACCTTATAGGCAAGGGCATAAGGTGTTTTTTTTCTAGAACTATAAATGTAGAACCATGAATACCAAGAGGTAATCATGGGTCGGAATCTATACAAATAAAAAATAATATACTGTTGAGGTACCCCGACTCGGGTAGGCTAGCCAAGTTTAGAAGGTTAGGTAGGTTTTTATAAAAAAAAAAGTGTGTTTGTGTACGTAATTTGTACACGCGTTAGAAGTTATAGTGCTTTGGCGTAAAAACTTGAATGTTGACTATAGCTAACTTCAGGGTGTCGGTTTTTCGTGACGGTGTGAGCGCACATCGTAAAATTTGCTCTCATCATTTTCCCTAACGCGCCAAAAAAAGTAGGTACCTATAACTTCAAAAAGTGGAGAAGGACTGAAAAAAGATAAAACGGTCGAATTCCAACTACTAGGCGACTATGACTTCTTGATATAAATAACCATATTGATGGCTAAATAAATCAATAGAGAGAGAAAATATTTTTTCAATCGCAGGTTTATTACCATTTATTCGAGATAGGTTTTGATAGTTAATCTGCTCAGTAAAACACAACAAAACTTCCTCAGTTAACAGAAACAGCACATCGTTACACTAGTTTACACTCAACAAGACTGAGGGCGACATTTGGACAAAACTAAATGATAAGGTTTCAGTGTTATTACCGCGCTATGTCGTTTATTTCAATGAGATAAAGGCGTATGACATTGTCAGAACGAACACAAAAGGAAATCTGAATATAAACCCCAATACTGACGTTATCGTTATCGTTATCACTAGCCATGAGACATTTCAGAAGACAAAAGAGTACTTACCTAATTATTATGAAGCAGTATTTATTTATTCAAAACTTGTACATACCTTACCTGCGACTTCGTTCGCATGTATTTTACCCTACACCCACTCGTAATATTGTAAAAAAAATTTAGCCTATGTTACTAACTAGTAATGAAGCTTTCCACTGGAAAAAGAATTTTCAAAACTAGGTTGAGTAGTTTTTGAGTTCTATCCTTACAGAAAAAAAAACTATCCTCTTTATAATATGAAAAAAGATCCTGCCCGAATACTTGAATCAATAACTTGAGAAAAAACACTGCTTAGGAGATATTGCAACGTAGGTTTATTTGTAGTTTTGTATACACGACACAGCAAGCTATACTTTTCCAGTATAAGCTGGTCTCGCATTGTATTTAATTTCCGTACAATGCGCAGATAGCGTAAACTGGAAATCTATAGCTAAGATGTCTAGCCGTGTGCACAATGACGATTTATTATTTATGTGATAAAATATAATGGGTTTACAAAAGAAACAGTGGCAATGTTAAAATGAAAACGTCACCACCACCGTAAACGAAAAGTCCACTCTGCCCAGATAAGATTGCAGAGCAAAACATTTAAATTCTTTAAATGAATTAAAAAGTAGCAACTTTTCTCGCCACTAGATACCTCATTTGTTTTTACTCCGGCTTTTGTGGGATTAAATTATTTGGGTAGATACAGTCAACAAAATAAGTAAATATGCAGGTATTACTTTTATATTATGTTGTGTTTGTGTGATATCTTTTCATTGTTACATAACTTTTCAATCTGCAAAAGCATCAACTTATTATCTTATACTGCAGACACTGAATGCTAGGATTCTTTCGCACCGGTTGCGACTTCTGATTAGGTTATAACACATCAGGTTTTTGTGAAGTAAATCACATTGTACAGGATGGACAAGATTTCGACGACAGACGACATGATTTAGTACTGCACGATTTTTACAGAAGATTAATAAAACAGAAGGGAAGTCAAGAAACTCAAGTTATTAGGTTGTGTGTCGATGTGATCCCTTCTGCCTTGTATGGTCAGCGAAGGGAGATAGATATTATGTCCGGCCTGCACACCAAAATACTTTGTTGACTGTACCTAATGTGGAATTTGGCTGCTCCAAATAAACAGCAAGGTCATGGTAGTGATTAGCTTGGGAAACTTGGCTGCGGCTGGGTTGGCGATAGAATAGCTAACCAAGCATGCTTTAGTACCTGGCTGTCTTAGTGATATAACCGTACCTACTAATACAATTCTAAATAAAAGAGAAAAACCAGAGCACACGGAATCATTTTATCGTGTGTTTAGCTACTAACCTGGTAACAGAGTTTTAATGCCGCCCATGACCCTCAAAAAAAGAAATGAGTAAGTAAAAAAAGAGATTAAAAGAGCAATGAGCGCACCACTTCTGTCACTCATAGACGTTTTAAAACCGTATACGTCATTTGTGTGGTTATGCAAGAAAATGGCGACACGCTTGGTTTGCATACAAACCATGCGTGTGTGCGGAAACACGTTAGTAACGACATTTAGTCATTCGACGACCAAAACCCTGACTCCCGAAAACCCTACATTTAGGCTAAAATGTATGAATCAAGTGTATCCTTTGTCATAGTTTGTCGATACCGTTCACTGTCATTACTATTGAATAAGGTATTCAATACATAATATTAGAGTCTATGATTTTCACATGAATAGATACAAGGAAATCATTCGACATGGAAAGCTATTCATCTGTCTATCAGAAATTCTGATAGATGTCCAGAATATGTGTTCTTCAGAAAATGAACTGTACAAGGGTCTATGAAGGTCTATGATTTTGCTACGTTGTAGCTTCTGTGGCAGTGAAATGTCTTACGCCTAATTTGTGGAACGAAATTTATCGCAAAAATGTGACAAATTGTCAAACGACCGTCTACTGTTGAGATGGGTTGCCTCAACTATGTATTGAATCTGAGAAGCATCGTTAAAATCAGGTGTTATGCTCGTAGGTTATGTATTTTATAAATTTAAAAAAACTTAAAATCGATGTGTTTTATAAACATTCCTACCAAACCACCTCTCCTCAACCCTCTCACCTTATTTTTACAAATATGTTTTGACGCCCGTACTCTCGAATATTGTTATTGTATACAACCAACTTTGTAGAGACCGATTTCTGTGGTTCGCAAGCAATCAAGCATTCGCTTAAAATTTCTGATCGCTCTCGAGTAAAAGAGCTTCGTAATAAATTGAAGGCTCTCAAATGTCTGTTCATTAGCACGAAGGCGACAATTTTTGGAGTTCCGTTTCTGAAGTGTAAGCGTCTAGACGAGACACTGATACGAAAGTACAATTACGTGCCTATCATTTCTTTAAAACAGATAAATGTGTAAAAATATTAACACGGACTATATTAACGAATACCACGGTAGTATAGTAGTTCCTAATAGTGTTCAAGCTAAGACAGGGCTGTGAACGTCATAAAAGCTCTTAATCCACTAACAAAACCACAAGAAGAAGAAACAATTCATTTGGGCATTTCATTTTCTTGCGAAAGAGTCGGAACATTAGGATGTTCCAACTCTTTCGTAACTCCAGCTGCTGTATTTTGACGTATAAACGTTCTACGACATCCTACGGTGTTGCTGCGGAGTATTTGGCTTTGTGACTTCAACTGTCATGTTGGGCTTCATTGAAGACGCGCCACAGTTCTAATTGGTTCTTTGACGGCGTTACCTCCTTTGCAACGTCATTTAACCATCATCGTCAGACCACATTGGCAGCTTTACTGTCACGGGCTTCAGCAGAAGCAATTAGCTTCGCTATGCAGTAGCAATCTCTACAAACACTGCAGAAACTATTCTTTTTATTTGACATTGTCTTTAATATTCATGTATGTTTATTATTTAATTTATTTTAAAAAATGTTCAATTTTGTTTGTTTTTTTCTTGATTTTGCACGCCATCACTTGGCAAATATAGTAAGCATTTTTCAAATCATTCCACCTGTTAACAAACCTATGTTGGCCAAATAAATGATTTGATTTTAAACTATTGAATAACAAAGTTATTGAGTAACTAGTAAAACAGAGATTTAAAATACTATAGAGCGGGCATGTCAAGGAAATGTCATAGAAAAACTTTGATCCCATGTCTCAGTAACGCCATCTAGAATAATATATGAATATTGAAGCGGCAGCGGAGCGTACTACAAAAAACTCATAGACTTGTATCCAGCAGGACACACTTTTTCGGACGAAAATTTTGTTCGTGATGTCCGGTCTATAGGTATTGAATGTCTTTGTGGTAAAACAACAGTTTTAAAGTGACGATGCCATGCATCAATCATTGAAGTTTCAGAAGAATTCTAAAACCAAAAATAGTCAAAACTTTTGTTTCTGGTTTATCTTTTTATGACAAAACCTTCGTGCTCGAATTCGACTCGCACTTGGTTGGTTTTTTTTTATTGAAAGTTGAAGAGGATTAAGGATGGAATTAAGTTTTTTGTTCTTGAGAAAACCTACATCAGCAATTTAGTAGGTAAGGTAGATTTAATGATCTTTGTTACTTGCTGCCGAGTTTTACTTGGAACATTTTAAAAGTCTTGAAGCAAGATTATTGGCGGTTCTTTGTAATCTCGCTCTTAATGATGTCTAAAATTAAATATGCAAATATTTCTTTAGGATGCTACTTTAGAAGATACTAATTTATTTCGTCAATTTACATCCTAGAAATATACTGTAAGATGCTAAGCAGCACTGAAATTAGGTGTTTGTTAATTAATATTAATGAAAGGATTAGGTAGCTTCGTAAATGACTTGAAGGAAATGACAAAACACCAAGTAAGTAATGCTTTGTACTCCTACAAAGTAGCAATATATTTAACAATAGTTTGACGAGGTCTTGCTAAATTGCGGTTAGTACGAATTCGATGTCGGTTAGAATTTGGTACGATCTCGTAAGCCGACGCCTTAGTCTCGTCTATTCTCTGAAAGTTAAGTCTACATGAAAATGATAATTGAGAAACCTCATAAAACATAGTTCTGACTACCACTGAGTAAGACACACGTAAACTTATTGGTGTTTTATCTAATACGGTAGTTACGGTAAGTATGATAAATTGAAAAATATTATCCATCATTATTCATTATACCCGATGATTCGGTAAATATTAATTTAAAATTAAAATTCATTACTTTTGCAGTTGTTCTTAATAATTGACTACCAACTCTTGTCGGTAAAAGTATTAAAACACCATAAGACTCGTATTTAGTTAATCAGAAGTTATTTATAGTGTAGATTATACCTAGTTGCGTAGTTCAGCTAACACGAACAGTGTTAGCTGAACTGAAACTGCGAAAGTTTACCATTGCGAAATTCGTAGTTGAAAGTTAGGTTAGAAGAAAGGTTTTGATTATTTTATTTTAATCATTTAGCCCGCAAAGTGGGTCTCTCCGGCTTTACCTACAATTAACTTAAAAGTGTTTTGAGGCCAGCAGTGCTATTCTGAAAAGTTTATTTGCGAAATCACTTCTGAATCCGCAGTGAAATCATGTGAAATTAAAATATCGTATTCTTAAATGGAGTGATTTCGACACTGGCGCCAGTTATGATCAAAGTGAGACAAACTAAAACGGGTGAGTATTTTGACGTTAACATGTGAATACGTATATACGAAAGACACGTACGTTTATTAACTTTAAATAATGTTTTAGATAAATTCGATACAAAATGTCGCACCCTGTACTGACACTTTTTACTTCTAGTTCTAATCAACAGTATAAAAATATTCCCATCTCGGTACTAATGTTAGGGTCCCCTCTAAACAAACGCCGTTAGAAATTCTCTCAATTATAAATGCAGCTGGATACGCGAGCAATTTAGATGCAAATTCTATTGGTGAACCGGACGGACACAAACTCGATTTGTTAAAAACACAATAATGTTGTGAATAATCTATACGACTTTGTTTGTGTTTTGTTAAATAAATTACTACCACTGAAATGTGTTAGCGACCTTCAAAAATTTCTAGTGCAAGATTGACATACGCGCCGCCGAAAAAACGAAAACATTTTGGAAACGAACATACATAGCGTTCGCTAGTACTTCCTACAGATAAGTATTTCATTATTTATTGTTTGGAGTCATTAAGGCACCTGTACCTACGCAACAAACTATTCGTTTCACGTATAACTAAAATCGTACGAAAAATAAATTCCTGAACGAAATATTCGCGTTAAGTAGGTATACGACTCCTAAGAAATGGTAAAATAAAAGGTCATGTTATAATAGAAGGTATCTAAGGATATTTCAATTTCCTGCCTAATATCTAAATTGATATTTCTGTTATTTAATAAAATCCAATAACAGCTGAACAATTCAGCATACATTATTTACCTAAAACGAATATGCTATAAATTACCAGTTTTCAACTTGTATAAACATTTTCGTACCTCCGTTAACGTTTTTGAATATTTAAATGGTTGGTGTTAATAACCTGTAGGTATAAGGCGACTAATTTTCCACCCACGAGAAGCAGGCCTCCGTGTATTGGGTCGGTAGCCTCGCTTAAGTATGGTGGCAAAGCTAAGCAGTACACGTTTTTGATGCCACCTTCTTCGTCAAGGCGTTTCGCTTTGCTGAAAATATTAATTAATTTTTAAATAAAATTTTACTCGTAAGGTATTCCGTGTATCATTACAACATACTTAATCATTGTTCAACCCTTAAGGGCTTTATTAAGAGTCAAGTCATTTCAGAAAGAATCAGGAGGATTTTTTTACAGCATCACATGGGGCGCGAGCAAACTTCGGAACTTTTATCAAAACAGGCGGAAATTACGTGTTGACTAAGATAGGATCTTTGTTGAAAATTAGCAGTTTAAAATAGCAATATTGTTTTTATACTTATTGCTAACATATTTTTTCAAACCATAGTACCTATATTTTGAGTAATGTTTCCCTTTCGAATTGAATAACGTTTTTACTTTACCATATTTTTACCATGCCAATATTATTTAAGTATATCATACTCACCCATATCCGATGTTTCCTGGGCACGAATGAGAGAAGACTTGGTTTTCGTAAGACATTAGCACTGATTGTGGCAAATCATTTGATGAATATCGTGAGTCGAATCTGCGAGAGTATTAAAATCATGAATTCTTCATTTTGCACCATTTACAAAGAAGAATGTTTATCGTAGCTACTTTTGACACTCTGTAATATTGACTAATATAACAACTCTTACTCGACTATTATTGTTTTCAGCTACTCCGGTCTACTACTACAGTTTTGTGATGAAGTATTTAGAATAAATTTGGAGGGTAGGTTACAACTGAAAAGATGAAAGGATTGTGTAAAAAAATCTTTGGTTAAACTGTAGGTGACAAAAAATAGAGATAAAATTATGAAAATGAAATGAGACAAAGATGACAGCAAATAGATATAAAATTATGAAAAATAAGGGGAGATGCTGTGCCGACCCCAAATGAACTTAAATAAGGGTAGGTCTTACACTTATCCAACCTCCAACCCGATAGGATGACAATGATGTCTATTACAGGAGCTTCGGTGAATTTCTTTGACCCAATCTCCTTTTTCTTATTTTCCGTCTGAGCTACTATTTGATAACAGTATAATTACCAGCCGAAGATAACTAAATTTAATTCGCGTATTAAAGTCACTTCGTTTTGCTTAATGTCAACCATATAAATTAATGTAATGCAACAAATCGAGCTTTGGAAAAGCTTTTCTTAGGCTCGAAGTCAGTGATTTTATAAAGGAGTAGTTACCTGTCCAACCCCCATCCTACTGCCTTTGCTATAGCGCTTTCCCCTTCTGTGACAATTTGATGTGACATCAGTGAGATCGCAGACCAGCCACTACATGCAGATGCCATCGAATTCACTACTTGAATTAGTCCTAAAAATAAATCAAACTCAGTTAAGAGATATGACAGTATTGACTTTATGTAAAGATTATGTTACAATGAAAGAAAGTTTTGAGAAATAATTTCATGCATTGGACCGTTTTTGTTAAAAAAATAAACTTATAACGTTTAGCCCGCACCTTAATTTAACGTTAAGTACTGTCAACTGTGTTTGTTATTTATTTACAAATTGATGTATTGTGTGGATTATCTGTTTGTGTTAATGGTGTATGTAATATATTAAATTCACGTGTCAGTGTTTGTTACAAAACTCTTCCGAAAGGCTTGGACTGATTCTTGTGAAATTTTATGTGTGTATTCAGTAGGTCTGAGAATAAGACGTAAAGTATTAAAAAAAAAACGAAGTTGGCCAGGGCAGCCAGTTTCATTATATTTATTTTGAAGGTAGAGGAGCTGGGCTCTTTCAATAAACACTGGTTCCTCATACTCCTAGATAGAGAGAAGTGAACAGAAACTAGGGTTCCCTTTCCCTGTAGTGGATACAATCTAATCAAAAGTATTTTCAACTAAAACAAACATAGATCTGTTCATCCGACCGCATGAGGTAAAATTTTGCAAATAGCTTGTCAACATAACAAAACACCGCTGTGTCCACGTGCCATTGATCCACGTGCCATTGAACAACGTTCGTTCGTACTTTCGTACTTCAACGTAGGCTATGAGCAGAAGAGATGTTGACAGTGAAATACTTTGGGATGGATTTTGTTATTTAACGACAATATATTACAAGACGTGCATGAACAAAATGAAATGAGAAAGGGCTAAGATAAAGGAAAAACATACCAATGTTATAAAGATGTCTTCGTGTTTTATCCCTTGGGTGGAAATTAGGGTGTACAAGACTGTATTTGACGTAAGCTACTCGCTCTGGGTTCCACCAGGCGACTCCGCAGTACGTTACAAAGGCTGAACGACCGTCTCCACCAGGATTTTTGTGATGCCTTGACAAGCACGACCCAGAAGTTATAAGCCAGTGAGGACTTATTCCAGCCGCGTCACAGTGTACCTAAAATTTCAATTAGGAACTTTTTTTTTCAGTTCGCAAAGCGAAGCAATCGTGCTAGGCTGACAGCTGTAACTACACGTTTATAAATGATTATTATAATACAATACCTGGGAAGGTTTATAAATATAGACGGCAGTAAAAGGGTATTCAGACCAATTCACAATATTGCTGTTCCTATATTCAAGAAATTGAGGAATTTTTGAATCAGACTTAACCAATTTAATTAATGGTTGCTTTGAAACATCTTGTTTTGTAATGTTTGATACAAAATCCGGAGGATGAGCCACATTAGATTTGTTCAGTTTCGTAGGTTTGACAGTCACTTTTAATTCCAATACTAAATTGGCGTTGCTATGAATATTAGATTCACTCTTATATAAATCGATTATGTGTTTCTTAGCATGTTTTACCTTACGAGTTTTACTGTCCATATTACCAATGCTTTGATCTACATGTTCCAAAAGTACTTTACGATCATTTATGTTTAGTTCGTTTCCTTTTACTAATATGTCAACATTATCTATTTCATAAAATTTATCCTTTTTATCATAGTATGGGGCGAGAGTGTGCTTATCATACATTTCGAAAAATTTAATTTTATCATAAGCAGTAGTAGATTCCTGTTTATTCGTTATGTTAACTCTGTTATTTTCACTTTTAGTGTCATTATGAATTTCAATACTAATTGTAGTAGGACATGTGTCGTTATCATAACTGTGTTCACTCTTGGAAATCATGGCTGTTATATTTATAGTACCATTTCTTCTAGGATATCTTGAAACTGTTGGAAACGGTACAAATTTATTGTATTGCGTACGCATACGCTGAAATTTATGCGGTGGTGTTAGAGAATTAAGAAAATCAAAGCCTGCCAAAGACGAATCACGGGTTCTAGCTTTCCTTCGTTTATTCTTGTTTGTCGGTTGTGTGTATCTGGTGGTGAATGGTGATCGATTGTAAATTGGGTTGAAAATGCGAAAAGATAACATAGGAGAATCAGAGAGAACAAATTTATGGTTGTCATGATTTCTAATTTGATTTTCTCTCATAGTTGAAAGCTGTTTGTGCTTTTGCGTCAATTCTTTGACACGCTCATCAGCCTCATCCAAGTAATAAAATTCGATGTAGCTTGAGGTTGTTGAAGATACACTAGGCCGTGATGGAAGCCGAATAAAAGGATGACGGATACTTCTTATTGTGTCATTGTTTTGTTTTAAAAGATAGTTAGGGGTGGTGGGCTCCATATCGACGAATATCTTTGTTTTTCTCCAAAGCATGTTTACGATTTCGTATTGTTTTCGACTTACTCTCCCAACTTGCCACTTTTTAATTTGACTCTTCTTCGGGATCAGTACTCTATCATTATTATAAACTATCGTGTATTTGTCTTGACTGTAGTTTTTTCCAATTCCTAGAGGGGCGTGGTGAGACATTACGTAGGCATTGTTTTTAATGCCACTGTCTCTTGGCGTAGCCCTGGAAGTAGTTGCATTGTTATTATATCTAGTACCATAATTATTGTTTTTACTTTGATACACTGATGCCATTTGAAGCCTAGTTGGATCTTGTTTAATTTTAACGAAATTCTTATTTTCATATGAGAGACTGCTCGTAACTGGTTTCACAGTAGCTTGAACTATCACAAAACTGATGACCAAAAGTATTTGGTGAAGTGCTACTTTCATGATGTTTGATAAAAGCAGAATAATAATAAGTAATCGATTTACTACAATTTTTATCAATGATTTTATGATATTGTGACATTAAATAATTCGTCATGACACTTCTGACTATTATGACTTTAAATTTTAGTAAGGAGCTCGCGTATCATAAGTTTGAACTTATTTTTTGTTGTTATGACCTCATTACGAACTGGCATTTTTGTTGCACGAATTTATGATGAAGTTTAATTTGAAGTCCATACACTAAAGCATCTCTCGACATCAAAATCATGTTTCATTAATTTTTATCTTTATATATAAAATTAAATGTACTAAATTACTTTTTGAGGGAGAACAGTCTATCCGGTAAGCAAATTTATAAAAAAAAATGTGTAAAAATATTACAAGTGGGTACAAAATCATTTTTCATTAATTTTTATCTTTATATAGAAAATTAAATGTACTAAATTACTTTTGTGAGAGAAGACCTTCTATCCGGTAAGAAAACGTTTTTAAAACCTACCCCAATGTGTCAAATTTCTTTGATGATTTTTCAACTCTATAACAAACAGAATAAGGTTCATGTTCAATTGGGAAAATTTGACAGTTTGGGGTAGGTTGATGTGCTGGCGTCTGTATATTCGTTTATTTTAAATAATATAGTTGGAGGGTCATTTGCTGCTGTCTCATCGATCTGATGTCTGATTGATCCTATTGTCGTGCACATTGAGATCACTCAGTGCTTCGGAAAGCACGTTAAGCTGATTTTTTCTGGCAGTCATTTGTAGATAGATCGTTGACAGTAACTGCAGTTAGTCAGAAGCCTGAAAATTTATCCATGAGCTTAATAAAATACTTTATTAGTCACTGGATTGTAGTAGTTTGATCGGTAGTCGCTGTATGTAAATTACTGATAATTATAATAGGCTGATTTAGGGTGGACCGAGAACCTAAACAGTTGAAACTGTGGATATGAAGACCATTCATCGGGCCTCATTATTGAAACTAATCAAAATCATTACTCTTGACTACCTACATAAAATAATATTAAAGACAATAATTGCAGATTAACTTCCTTGTTAACCCAATATTGTTATGAATATTTAAATTTAGGACGAGGAGCATCGCAACTCACCGTTAAAATTTAATTTCATGTTATCACGTAGCGACGTATATCATATTTGCCGAAAGTAGAAGCACACAGGGCTGTCTGGATGAAAATAATGAAACGCCATGCTGTTACACCAACAAAAATAAACACGCATGCATCATAAACAAAAAAAATTGTACAACCATGATGAGTTCTTTGATTAAGCTATGATCACAACATTACACATTTAGGTACGGACGCCAGCACATCAAGCTAAACTGTCAAATTTTCCCAGTTGAATATGAAACTTATGATGTTTGTAATAAAGTTGAAAAACTATCAAAGTAATTAGGCACACTGGAGTAGCTTGATGCGCTAGCCTCTGTACATTCAATAAAGTAATTAACTGTCCCTATTTTAAGAAATAAAAAACTACTTTATCTTAATATTTTAGGTATCACGATGAATTCCACACCAGTACTCCTGAACAAGGCAGCAATGCGGAAGTATGAAGATCTTGAGATTCCCTGCCAATCAATACTGGCCAGCTACGTATGGATTGACGGATCTGGGATAAATGTCCGCGGCAAAGATAGGACTTTTGATTTTGTTCCAAAAACAGTCAAAGGTATCTTAATATAAAATAATAATAATAGCAGCCCATTAATTACTTACTGTTGTGCAACGGTTTCTCCTCATATAAAAATGTCATAAGCATTGATCACCATGCATGGTCAACATGGATTGGCAATTTTACTTAAATAAACCATAAGCTTAGTTCTCTCACAATGTGTCGTCAGAACTGTCTGTGTACTGTCGACGGCAGTGACGTTCAAGTAAACATAAAATGTACACTTGAATTTAAAATGACACATCATGTAGGTACCCAAAGTTTAAATCTACTGGGTCGTACCATCACTACGGTATACTAATAATTACATAATTTAAACACGATATATCTGAATCAAAAATGGTCCTTTAAAAATCGTGTGAGATTTTTCATTGAAAAACAATCTGCTAATCGAATGGAGTATTGAACACTAATTACTAAACTTCTTCAGCATTCCGAGTATTAGACAAAGAATCTCCGGTATTTTGAGAACTTGTTTTTCATCAGAACGCTCGTTTTATCGTCCTAGGTCGGTATTCGCAGAATGTCAATAGGTACCAATACTCTTATGTGGTAATCTATTTAGTTAGACACTTTATACCTACAAGTGATGCTCCAATCTTGGCAACTTTGGTTTTCATCAACCTTACTTTGACATTTGAACGTTCTGCGATTTTAGAACTGCAGTTCGATTCTGTTAAAATCAACGCGTGAAAATGTAGGCGTAGTGAGGGCGAATGGAGCTATCATTCCATACTAATGCTAGACATTGACAGTTCACTTCACTCAAGTTTTCACACGGTTACTTTAAATGAATCGACCGGCTGATGTTTATATTTTTTTTTTATACGTGAAGTGAACTGTTATTTCCAAATGTTATTATGATGATGATTCCAAACATTATCATTATTTGATGATGGCTCATTTTATCATTTCGCCTTCACTCCACCTACATTTTAACGCCGAGATATTACAGAATAGTATTGTTGATCACATGTGTGGTTGAGCCCTCGTTTGACCGTCCGCTTTTATGAATATAGCTGACATAAAATTTGCTTTTATAACATGCATGATAGATTGATGTTTGTGTTAAAGTTTTTTTTTCTATGTATATAGTATCTACCCCATTTTTGTTTCTTGGCCAGATTTTGTTTGTATCCTAATATAAAGTGACGATAAAATCAGTTCCTGATGGTCCATTGTCTTACCAAGGCACGTCAAATGAAGTTAGCACATTAAACTTGTAAACATAACACGTTTTGAGAAGCGTCAGTTTTTTCAACGAGTGCTTTGTGATGACATGACATGAAAAAGTTAAATATTTATACTACCAAAATGGATTTACCGGTCTTGTGAGTTGAATTGCTTTGATACCCTTTTAGGCAAAAGTGTTGGATGTTGATATTCTTCGGAAAGGTCAGGTGCGTAGCTTAAGGATATGAGAGACAGGGTATAAAGATTCTGATTCAGATGTGACCACGTTGGAGTCACAAAGCAACAGGGTGGAAAGTTCCTCATCCACCATTGAAAAAGGAGTAAGTATCCTTTGAAGCGGGCGGTTAACAGTTGTTGTAGGGTTCTTGTCTTTATTATCTTCCACCCCGCAGGTGACTTTGTTATCGCGATCTAGAATACGTCAGTTTAGTTCGTGTGTGGCGATGTAGATGTCACTTTCACAATAGACGTGCGTTTATGACCAGACCTTAAGCGAAGGCATGAGATTAGTGTGAATTTTATATCTAGACGTAGACATGGTTCTTAGGTATTTATGTCTAAATTCAACATGTCAGAAAATAATAATTTTATTGTATTTATGAAGGGACTTTTGATATCTTATGACAGCGGAGGAAATTGACACATCATAGGTACCGCCCGTTCAAAAATAATTCTTACCGAAGATCTTTGTCTAAAATGCTGTCAATAAAATTGATTTTTAAACTAAGAATGCAGGAAGTCCAATGAGACCGAGTTATAAATACTGGGTCTCACTTACTAATGAAACAAATAGGCAATAATCTATTCGTGTGGTATGAGTTCAAAGTCTCAAAACGTTTAAATCACGTTAATTACTCGGGTTTATTGTTTGTTACAGATCTGCCGATCTGGTACTTTGATGGCAGCAACACGTCGCAGGCTAAAGACGAGAATTCGGACACGTATATATTCCCACAAGTGATTTACCACGATCCATTTAGACGCGGAAACCATATAATGGTTCTGGCTGACACGTATTTATTCAACTACCAACCAACAGGTTAGTAATTTTTCTATTTTCTATTGAAATTAAATTTACAATAAAGTTGAATAATGATTTCATTACCTATTATATTTTTTTTTAATGTAGCCCTTGTTTTGATGAACGAAATAAGGAACATAATTTTATTATTACTACTACAAATTATATGTATTATTACTAGTAATTATGAGTTCATCAAAAATATCACAAATAAACAGCTAAAAGATGACGTAGTAAGCAACTTTGTTAGACTTTAGATAGGCTTGTCCATTCTGAAGCAGCAGTCGCAAACTTTGGGAACTGACATGAGGGCAGCCCGTCCGGTAGTGGCAGCTTCGGCAAACTCGTATTGACGCGAACTAGAAAAATGTTAAGACGTGGAAAACACCAGATTATTACTTAACTGCAGTTTACTTGACGTATATTCACACTTTTTTACTTGCCTTGCCTTAGTATTTAATAATACGACTGGAAATACGTAATAATAATACAGAATACTAAGAAAAACAGAGGTTGAATTAATAAAATTAATCGTTTGGACACGGGTCACAACAATTAAACACTGAACTTATGAAGGCACTACGTTTAGGTACGTCATACATATCGCCTAGAGTTACTAAAGTGAAATAATTGATGGAAATACATTCAAATAAATTACGTTATTAACCTGATTGTGGTAATTTAATTAGTATTCAATCAATGCATTCCTGGTGCAAATCGACAACAGTACCTAAAAGAACAATAATGATAAGTAATTGAAAATAAAAAACAACATTATTAAATTATAGGAGGTAGGTAATAATAGGGGAATACATCTCAACTATATAAAATATAGTTGTCAACGAAAGCCACTTTACTCAATGAACACGATGCGGAACATAACAAATGTAATATTTTATTTCGAGATCTTTGCTTTGTGCTCGAGAATTGCCGGCAGAATGTTAGCGAGATTTTCCGAGTTGTAAACAACCTCTGAAGGGCGCGTACCGGAGTTTGATATTGTCTAGGCGGTCGGGCTTATCAGTCAAAACAAAACTAAATTCAAAACACTTGGTTACAAATCTTACTTTTACTGAAGCGTTATTTGTCGTAAAAATATAAAAGTAGAAGCTTTGTGTGTAGTATTGTTATTTCCCGAGAAGTTTTTATTAGCTATAAGTGTGCACGAATCGTTTTATAGTAAGTGAGGCCACGCATTAAATAATAGTCGGGGAAAATAATTCCCGCTGGCGCTAATGGATGCTTCCTAAAGCATTAGTTTAGCGAACTATCAGTGCATCATGAAATCTACTAACACAACCTGTTTCATAACTCGATTGCGCAGCGTCACGGTACACGTGATTTTCCGTCGCTCCATAGATTTGCAGCCCCGTAACTAGTAACAGGATTTGTAGGAAATTGCGAGATAGGTTGCAATCGACCTGTTTTCTAAATTGACTATGAATTTCATAGCTTCTCGCCAGTATTCCTACACCCACATTTCGCCAGGTGTGTTTAACTCCCATGATGGGCGTTAAACACACCTGGGGCTGGAGTCTGCTATTGCAACCGTGTCTCAATGACCGGTCGTTGATCGAATATTTGACAACTTTGACAGTTTTGTATGGGAAATGTGTCATAAGTTTGACGTTACACGTCAAAAATTGATCATTGACCGGTCATTGAGACACGCTTGCAATACTAATAGCAGACTCGACCCCCTGGCATAATGTCGAGGGAGTCCCATGTATATGGGAAAGAGCCTTTTGCCATCAACAACGCCCAAATCCACACTCCGAACTGTTACTGAGAAGTTCCCGGAGAGAAAAAAAAGCCAATCAAATTTTCCCGACCCGAGTTTCGAATCCAGGAACTCATGCTCACTCTTGAGCAATGTTTACGGTATCACAAATGGTATTTAAAATTAAACATGGTCGTGATGAAAGAATTCAGTGCTGAACTAACGAAATCAGCCAGTAAATTGTAATTAGTTCGAATTCTCGTGAAAATGCGCTTTAACTGTGGTTTCAGCAAATTTATGTTTTGATTTCCCTTCGAAGTCAGGAAATTGTGAATTTTATGTTGCAACATATTTCAACATTTCTTGTTATGAAAGTTATAGCTAGTTCAACTACTAGGTACTTAAGTATGCCTACCTTATTCAAAGTTGTAACTTTTATGACTGTTCAATTTTTATGGAGATGTTTATCTAATTTTATTAGGGTAAGTAAGCTATAATGTGAACGACGAACGACGACTTCTGCTTAGATAAAGGTGATAATATTTATTTAAAAAATCTTATTTGTATCTAGACTGTTCGCTTATTTTTCTCACTATTTTCGAACAAAACTATTGTTACACTGTACTCCATTTACTCATTATACAGAAGTTAGAAAAGGTTATTTTTAATGTATTCTTTGTAACGAAAGTACATTAAATCATGTTACAATTACGATGGACGCTGAAAATATTATTATCAATTTTTACTGCAGCAGTTACTCTGAGTTGTAACATTTTAATAATTTATTTTAAGAAATGATGTGGATTTCATTTAGTTATTTTATTTAATTTTAGTTGAAAATTGTAGTGTCAATGATAAAAACCTCAAAGAAGCAGGGATGAACTATATCTACTATATTCTAATGCTATTGTAAATGAAGTATAGTTTATAACAACAAGACAAAAGTACAACTAACTAACTGTACCTACCCCGCAGTTTCGTTTGTGTTTCGTGTGTGTGTGTAGTATGATCTTGAATATTCTAAGACCTTTAAGATTTCGGCTATCAAATGCAAAAATATTGATTTTAATCGGGTGAACGGTACGGCAGTGCATAAAATACGAACAACCAAAACAAAAATAGATTTTTATTCATTGATTTAAAGAGCTGCTATAAGCCACAGCTGTGGGGATGGATCATCAACCAAACGAATTAGTCAACTGGGAATCAACGCAAAATACGAGTAACGTTTCCAACAACGATAATCCACAATGAAAGAGGAGCTTAATTGATTGTAATGATTCAGGAAAATTGGAGCCATTATTTGATAAATCTTATTAAATAAAAACAAAGAATAAATCAAAGAACAACGCGAAACTGGATACTAATTTTAAATTTTATAAAATATCTATGACTAAATTACTAGGTACTGACTTTTGTTATTACTGAGATAAGTCGCTTCGATTGAGGTTTTAAAACGAATGAGGTTTTTCATCAAACTATTTTTAGGGTTCTGTAGTCAACTAGGAACCCTTAAAGTTTCGCCATCTCTGTATGTCCGTCCGTCCGTCCTCGCTTAATCTTTGTGACCGTTAGCACTAGAAAGCTGAAGGTACCAATATGTGTACCTATCAATCACGCCAACAAACTGGTAAAATAAAAACTGGAAAAAAATGTTTTATTGGGGTAGCCCCCTACATGTATATTAGGAAGTGATTTTTTTTTTAATTTCAACCCTAGTGATATAAAACAATTTTTTGATAATGTCAATAATTTCGGAAATAATCGCTTCAAAAGTAAAAAACACTCTAACTTTTGAACCATAAGTTTAGAAAATATGAAATAATTTGAAATGTAGAACTTTATAAGGACTTTCTAGGAAAATTATTTTGAACTTGGATGTAAACAACAGTTTTTGTACAAAAAAGACAAAAAGTTGTACAAAATAATTTCTGGACTAAGTTTGTAGTATAATCGTATATGCCAGCATTTTGAACACTTATTGTGACGGACGGGAAACTACGGAACCCTACACTGAGCAGCTCTTGGCCGGTTTTTTATTTCATCATGCCATCATGTCATGATGGCCCAGAGGTTAGCGTGCCTACTTCTTATTCACGAGGCTGTGGTTTAAATACGGGCAAGTACCAATGTGACTTTTTCAATTTATATGTACTTTGTAAGTTTATCTTAGACATCACTGACATCGGTGAAGGAAAACATCGTGAGGAAACCTGGACTTATAGTTAACTAGCTGCCCCGGCAAACTTCGTTGTGCCTTAGAGTCAATTCATTGCTCTTATTTTTTTTTTATATTAGATATACATACGTTGAATAAGACGACAACAAATAAATCCAAACCAATAATAACTACTACTACTTTTAAATTACAACATGTATATATACCCTAACCTAACTAACCATACCTATCCTATAGCTAACCCAACTATCTAACCTAACTACCTTACTAAAAAATACTAAATTCATAATTTTAATCTGAACTTTTGCCTCTATGTTACATACAATAATTTATGCCTATAGTTTTCCCGGTCTACTTTAATTAAAGTCCTAACAGTAAAATAAGTTCTATTTGCAAAGAATTATTAAAGTTCGTCTCTGTCATCATTGCTAGTTACGTAAATTGATTTCTGAAATATAATACTTTTTTATGCTACATAAAACCTTTAAGTTTAGTAACAAAATAAATTTCAGAACGTAGGTGCGTATTATAAATTGACAACCTTACCTTCTTGGGTTTAGCTTAAGACTTGTCAATATTTATTTTTATGATGTCGAATGAGATAAAAAGTATCCTATGTCCTTCTCCTGGCTCTAAACTACCTCCCTGCCAATTTTCAGCTAAATCGGTTCAGCCGTTCTTGAGTTATAAGTGAAGTAACTAACACGACTTTCTTTTATATATATAGATAATATAAGCATGAAATCGTCAATCCGCCTTAAGCTAGCGCGGTGATCAACTGATCAATGCTCGTGCCTTGCTGTATGAGAAGTGGCCTTTGCTCTACAGTGGGACAGTAACAGGCTGGTATTTTTTTTTCGTAAAGCCTAATGAGTCCTGTGACAAGATTCTTGCGGATTTTTTTTTTACAGGTTTTTTTCGGTACGGCAACCTTTCGTTTAGACATTTATTTACTACTAGCTTTTGCCCGCGGCTTCCCCCGCGTGGATGTCGAACTTCCGTCCCCTATGTTTTCCCTTTAAGAGTTGAATTTTCAAAAATCGTTTCTATGGAAGACTTACTCTTCACTAAGAACACCTCTTCAAGTTTCATGTCTCTAATACCAGCGGTTGGGGCTGTGCGTTGATATATAAACGTAATAATTTTAGCATAATACTTCCGGATAGACTACTTTCAAAGTTGATCCTTCCGATATGTATGCATAAAGATTTCTGGAACTACTGACCCGGTAAAGAGCGCCGTACAACTGACCATGTGTAAAACAACTGATACTAACATCAACCTGCCCAGGCGTATTGATTACCTACAACCGTACCAAGTATAGTTAAAATCCCTATAATAGTTTTTGAACTATGCGTGCACATACAGACAGAAAGACAAAACATTCACTAATTGCATTTTTGGCATCAGTATCGATCACCAATTATCCTCCAATATTAATTTTGAATAGATATGCAATGTGCATAATTATCTTCGTAGTGTGTGATAGTCCATTGAATTGTATGGCGAGCGATATTGTATCTTAAGATTAAATATTATAGTATCTTAGCCGTGTGCAGCTCCCTTCGGTGAACTCCACTGCGGGTGACGTACCCTACGACAAACTTATTATTTGCGGTTGGTACAGTAGTCGGGTCTAGGGATGAACCGCAAAATTAAGTTTGTTTTTTATTGTATATACTTTTCCGGGATAAAAAGTACCCAGTGTGGTGCCCAGGATATCAAAGAATAAGTATACCAAGTTTCATCGTAATCGAACCGGTAGTTTTTGCGTGATACCTGAACATACAGACAGACAGACAGACAGACAGACAGACAGACAGACAGACAGACAAAAAAATTTTTAATCATATTTTTGGGTTTGGTGTCAGTCTAGTAACACCCCCTGCTATTTAATTTTTTTGATATTTTCAATGTACAGAAATTTTACTTCTACAGATTTATTATAAGTAGTATAGATATAGATATAGAATAGATATCGGTTCCTAAACAATATTGGCCAATTAGATGCTGGAAATGGAGTATATATTAGTAAACCAGAAGGTATTCCACGGAGCTAATGAAATTTTTCAGTGGCAGTACCTACTGGATCGTGCCCGGCAAGCAAATGCACTGGCGAACACGAACTTCCCACATTTATCGAAGCTAGTTAAGTGTTCTTAACTAAATCAAAGGTTTCCTAACAAACTTTAGAATGTGTCGCCTCCTTTATTTATTAGATTGTGTTCAAGGAAAATACTAGGAAGTAGTTGTTGTGTGGCAAGAGAGACTTGGTAGTAGAACATTTGCCGCAGAATTGCGTTCCTCACAAACTATGTGTGGTAACTCTATGAATTTAAATTGAGATGTTAGGAATGAAATAAAACAACATTGTCCTATAAAATGGAGATGTATTGACATTAATTTAAAAGAGTATACAGTACGTAGGCTAAGTTTGGTCATGTTGAATGGAAGGTGACTAATAAGAGGTAAATTTGAGTAGAAACGCAGAGACGAATACGTAGGGAAGAACATTGATTGTTCATCAGAAAAGTTAGGTACATAATTGCAACCGGTGCCAGCGTACGTGTTTAACCGATAAATGAAACGATTTATGAATGTAAACTAAGCAAATGGAGTACCTATGTATGTATGTAAGAATCGTAGCAGGTCGTTTTGTTGATTTTGCCTACCCCTAGGGAAAGTGTGATTTGTTTGTACAAAAATACGAACGCTACTATCAACTATTACGCGTAAAGTAGCTTATTTTCTGGTTCATTTCGGTAACGAAATAAGGAATTGAAAATGCGGTAAACTTTTACCTACGCAAGTCAAGTGATGAGATTGGCTGTTATTAGTTTATTCATCCAATCATTGCAGTCAACGCGCGCTTGGATTTTTACACCTGGTTCTGAAATGAAATAAGAAATTGAAGATGCGGTAAACTTATACGAAAATCAAGTGATCGGATTGGCTGTTGATACTTCAATCATTCTAGTCGCTAGGAAATACAAACTGTACGGTAAAATGGCTGGTACTCACCAATGAGCAAGACGACTTAAAAATATAATTGAGTGTTACCTACACCTTTTAAAACGGGAAAAACTGAACTCCTCACTAGTTTCAATAAGTTGTCTTTCTGTTTGTCGTGTATGTTTGTGTAGTGGCGACAAATTCCCATAATTACACGAGTTAATAGAAATTATAAACTTACATTACATTTGTATTCTGTTATTTTTTCTATGTGACCTAGTCTGTAAGCAATATTGAAGGTTATTGTAAGAAAAAAGAAACAACCGTGATGTGCTATGCACACTATATCATTTCCTTTTCAACGAATATGTGATGTTTGTACTGTAATCCGCAATAAGAAAGACATAAATCGCATTTTGAACCATTATTTCATTTGGATCGGTCCGATCCACACACAGTCATAGTTTTTTTTTCAACGGTAAAGTCGGTCCAGCAATCCGAAACTAGAAATTCGATCAGCTTTAGAGCTTTTAAAGGTTGACGGTTACGTTTAATACTTCGTTATTAGATTCTAGGAGTGATATGCAGTTCAGGGTATACCAATTAGTGAATGCACGTTGTATCTGTTGTTTTTAAAGTGTTGGTAAAAACAAATTTACTAGGGTCATTTCACGCAAGGTAAATTTTTTGCTAATTTCGATGGTATTTTTTATTTGTAGATTTTCCGATGGAAAATAGACTTGTCTTGTTCTAGGTCACGTTAGTACCTATTCTAGATATTTTAGTAAGAAACAAATAACTGTAATGGTTTTGAATTTCCAACCAAAATTTCCAACTCACCGAAAAAGAAAATTTTACACCGAAATTGCAACATCACACTAAAATGGTTTGTTTGTATTGCATCATGATAATTATTAAACAAACAAAAACTTTGCAGGCAGTAGGTAGCAGGTGTAAAATACGTTTATTGATTACAATCTGCACTGTATCTTTTGACATGGATCACATTTAGCAGATTTACTAAATTAACTTTAGTTCTGCACTTATGAAAATGGCACATTCGTTTAGAAGCCCATATAGAGGTTTACATGGGCTTCTAAACGAATGTGCCATTTTCATAAGTGAAAACGTATCGTACCTTATTTTCAGACACTAAATAGGTAGGATTAAAAAGGATTATGTAAAGTCCACGTGTGAGATTTTTGACCGACAGCGTCTACGATATTTAAGGTTAATTAAACAAAGGCACGAAAAGGCTTTAAAACACTGTCCATTTACTTACATACGGCCAAAACACTTAATCCCCCAGATAACAAAGTGAAACAAACTTTTGTACAGAAACAAACTACCGTAAAGGCTGCTTGCTATTGTGCGAGAAAAGCGAAGTTGAGGAGCCGTGGTTTGGCTTCAACCAGGAGTTCTTCCTCACGACGACAGATGGCCGGCCCCTAGGCTGGCCCCCCGGCGGCTTCCCGGCCCCACCGGGACCGTATTACTGCGCAACGGGAGCAAACAAAATCGTCGCCAGAGATCTCATGGAGGCTTTCTATAGGTATACAGTTTAATCTAAATCGGTTTAGTGGTTTGGTTGTATAATATCAAAACAAATGAAAAAAAAATACTACTAACTTCACAAAAAATTCTAAGAGGTGTAAAATAATAACTCAAGGTTAGAGGTCAGTGGCTGCCACCGAATTCCGAAACTAGAGTTATTTTACATGTGTGTTTTCTTTTTTTTTGAAGTCGGTTGTAGTTTTTTTGTGAAATAGTTGTAATTTTCTAACCAATTTCTTTTACATAGTAACTTTGTACTGTAAACTATACAACTTTTTTTAGATCTTCGAAATTTAAAAATTTCAAAGTTTTTACAATTCTTTATCAATGCATACAATCAGATATTCCTATGGGATATACATAGGTACCAATTTATTTGAAAAATAAGTAAAACTGATTGTGGTTCGGATTGTTCTTACACGAAAAGGCAGTCCGGCTATTTCAAAGGGCATTGTTGAAAACTTTACTTATACAATCAATGATATTTTAAGTAAAAAGGTGTGGATAAGTGCTCAGAAAGCGACACGTTAAAATGTAGCTAAATGGCTAACACTTGATCTCAGTGTCGCGTCGCGCCGTCATCGGACTCGTGCGTGCGTGTTGTGCCGTTTTTAAAGATCGAATGTTATTTAGGTAACCTATCTACACTTTTTACTTATAATATCATTGTATACAATAGAATATTACGGACTCTAAGATAGACGACATTAGGGATGAGACCCATAAACTGTATTTTTTATTTCTGAACTAAAAATAGCTGTTTTTAGTTCAGAAATAAAATCCGTAATATTCTATTGTGTCTCGATTTATTTATTACTTCAAGCACATAAATGTGCATAGGCGGACTTAATGGCCTTAGGCATTTTCTACCTGTCAGCCTTTAGGTCATGCAGAGACAAACAGTGACAGTTGCAATTCCGTAAGAAATATGTTTGTAAAGTAAACATCAACATTTTTATGTTTTCACCTCTTGTAATACATTTTAGATGCTGCCTTTATGCGGGGATACATTTAAACGGTATTAATCCCGGGACTACACCATCCCAGTGGAATTTCCAGGTAAATGCTCGAGAAGCGAAAATGTCTCATTGAAAAATAGACCGCGAAAGATCTTCCACTTACGGAGAAATTTATTGTGATTCAGTTATGATCTCGATATTAGTTGCTGTCACTCTATTTTAAAACTGGATTACAGTATATGACTGTGACCTTTAATATTCGCAATTTCGGTATATATATATGCTTTGAAAATATATTCTTTACGTTACTAAATGACTGGGATATGGAATGCCGGAAATCATGGGTTTAATTCCCACCTAAGACAGTATATATATATGCCTTGAAAATATATTCTTTACGTTACTTGGTGATATTGACTGGGATATGGAATGCCGGAAATCGTGGGTTCAATTCCCACCCAAGACAAAAGTTTGTGTGATGAGCGCGATATTTCTTTCGGTATCTGGATATAATTTATCAATATAAAATGTATGATTTTAGAAATATATCGGTATGATTTTTAGTTGTATAGTACTTATAGGCACAAGCTCTGCTTAGTTTGGGACTAAATTAGTACAGTCAAATTAGCAAAAAGATTGGACGTAATTCGTGTAGTTGTAATTTTTTGTGGAATCATTAGAAGACATGAAAATAAGTTTTCTCTGAGTTTGCACCATTCCTATTATTTACGGAACATCGTTTAATATTAGGTAAAAACTTGAAAGTCCCAAAATTTTGAAATTTAATTAGTAACTAATTGTGCTAAGTATGCAAATATGTAGATACCCCTTTGGTGTATAATTACTGGTCACGAAAAAAGTGTGAGGTGTATGAAACATTAATAAATTAATATTTTTGATTTGCGGCTTAAGGGAAATTTTGTCTGTTGGTGCAAACTCATAATAAGCTTTTTATAGCATCATAAACACCCAGTTAAATTTGCACCCTTTTGCACCCCTTGGAAACCAGCATTTTACAATATTTGTAAATTGTACTTCGGGGCAAATTATTGTAGTCGTGGTTTTTTTTATACATGATGTATTCTAAATATACTATATTCGCACCTAATAAAAATAAGAAATATATGACTGGAAGTTTATGTAAAATTAACGTGGATATATATCGCGCCTCGTGGCGTTCGAAGGGCGCGCGCGGGGTCGAAGCGGGACGCGGGGCGAGAACAAAAGCGTGCATGTCATGATAATAGAAGATGCGTTTAGATCTTTGTTGTGGCAAGAAGCGATACGCGCGTTACACAAATTTACTTTTAGCTAAATTAAAAAAATAAATCAATATAAATATCGGATTATATTTACTTACGCAAAGTGCCAGTGTATTGTTAAAAATACACATTACAGTAATAACAAATTTATCTGTACATAATTATAATAAAACAGTAACGCAAGAAAAACTGTACATGGAGAATTTTCTAAAAATATAAGTGGATTTTTGTTAGAAAAACGTAACTAATGACAAAAAATACTTTTTAGAATGTTTGTCTGTGTGTATATTACGCTTCACGCGAAAACTATTGGATAGAATGAATTGAAATTCTATGATCAAAAATGTTCTATGTAAACAAAGGTAGGCTTTAGGCTACATATTGATTTTAAAAGGTTTTTTTCGTAATTGAAAGCACAAATGACATGTTATTGAGTTAATAAAATAGTAACTCTGGGAACATAAAAATCACGCTATTTTTATTAAGGAGCGGGGCATTAATATTATAAATTGCAGGGGAACAGCTATTCAACTATATGTCAACGGGGAATTTAGCGGAGAGGTCAAGCGACCGTTTACAACACTAAATGGTGCGAGTTCAAACCCTATAAACCCTATAATACTGTTTTAGAAAAATCGAATTTTTTTTTTGTTAGTTTATGTGCAGTTAGTTACGATACTGTTACGATACGATATCGTATAAAACACCTAAATTTAAGGCTAAAAGTATCTTGGTGTTTTTTGTCTCCGACTAACCGTTTGTCGTAAAAACGATGTGGAAGGGATCCATTAGGTTAAGTTAGGTTAGAACTGTGACTACTCGCGTCACTGTACCGGTGGCGCGAGGAAATGCAGGCGCGCGGCGAGCGACCGATGCAGCAACACATAGAGTTGCGTCGGTCGCAGCTGCGCGAGGTCCTGGTGGCGGCATGGCGGGACAGGCTTTCGAGCCCTACCGCCGGCCTCGTCACTATCGAGGCGGTCCGGCTGGTGCCGGGAGGAGGCACGGCTCCCTGTCGTTTCGGGTGACGCAGATACTTTCCGGGCATGGTTGCTTCGGGAAGTACCTGTGTCGCATTAACAGGGAGCCGGACGCCCGGTGTCACCACTGCGTCGACTGTCGGGAGGACACGGTGCGGCATACGCTGGCAGAGTGTGCCGCATGAGAGGAGCCGCGCCGTGCCCTCGTCTCTGGAGTAGGCAGTGACCTTTCGCTGCCGGCCGTGGTCGAGAGGATGGTCGGCAGCGTCGAGTCCTGGGACGCGGTGGTGTCCTTCTGCGAAACGGTCATCTCGCAGAAGGAGGCTGCGGAAAGGGAGAGGGAGATCACTTTCACTCACCCGGCCCGCAGCAGACGCACCGGGCGCAGGCGGACGGCGGACAACGCCCTCTTCCAGCCCCCCTGAATGGGTCCTGGGCGACGGACGCGGGGATGTCAGCCACCCCCACGTACATGGACCCGAGGTGGCGGCGCGTCGTGTTCACGCGCGCCCCTCTTAGACGTCGCGAGGGGAGTCCAACACCTCACTCCCCTCGCTGACTTGGCGAGGCCCGCGGGGCCGGCAAGGTTAGAACTGTGACCAACTACCTCGAAATTGGTTGCGAAATTTTTCTAAGTTAGCTGCGCCACAGTTATTAACTTTTGGGGGATCAGAGGTTGAATATTCAGAATATTTGCTCTGAGACTGCTGTGGTCCCACGAGGACAATCAGGAGCGCGATACATTTTGAAAATCATCCCCTAAGGGGGTAAAACGTCGCGTGGGTGCAAAGTAAGTACTTGTATGAAACTTTGTCGTTTTTGAAATTGTTCTAATGAAATTCAGTATGAAGGTTTTTCATTGAAAGTCATGAAACACGTAACAAATATTTTTTCGTAAATCATTTTTTAAGGGGGTAAATGGGGAGCGCAAAGTTAGTGTGAAAGTTCTCTGATTTTCAAAATTATTTCGATAAAATGAAGTATTAGGGTTTTTAAACTTTTGTCAATTCAATCCCTTAGGGGGCAAAAAAAAAGAGGTATTTTAGTATATATACATAAAACCTAACCTTACCATCCTCATGGATGTCCCCCGCCCCAGGGAGGGCGGAGGGGTCTGTCAGACTCTTACTGACTAGAAAACATCCCGTGTTCCTTCTCACATCTGCGCCGGGGGTCACGGGAACAGAAGATACTTCCGCGACCCCCGACTGGGGCCGGCCCCGCGGGCCTCGCCAAGTCAGCGACTCGAGTGAGGTGTTAGACTCCCCTCGCGACGTCTAAGAGGGGCGCGCGTGAACACGACGCGCTGCCACCTCGGGTCCATGTACGTGGGGGGCTGGAAGAGGGCGTGGTCCGCCCTCCGCCTGCGCCCGGTGCGCCTGCTGCGGGCAGGGTAAGTGGAGGTAATCTCCCTCTCCCTTTCCCAGCCATCTTTTGCGAGATAACTGTTTCGCAGAAGGACACCACCGCGTCCCAGGACTCGACGCTGCCGATTATCCTCTCGACCACGGCCGGCAGCGACAAGTCACTGCCTACTCCAAAGACGAGGGCACGGCGCACCTATCCTATAGCTAACCTAACTACCTTACTGCAATGCATTGATTTTGAATGATACAAAATACATAATTTTAAACTGAACTACTGCGCTGAGTGTCTCTATGTTGCTCCTAACACAAGCATTATTTTCTTAAAAGGAGGCTCCAAACACTAAACCTGAACAATGTAAACTGAAGCATTAATAAACTTATTATTATTATTATTATACAATACTAGAGAAGGTAGTTAGTGTTATTTGAAGTAGTAGTAGTAGGAGGTAATAATTTAACTCGATTGGTATCATCCATACTATGTATATTACTTTCACTGGTTGATCGAGTGGATCCGCACTTGCGTCGCGGTCGTCTGTCTGTCTATTCGCGATGAACTCAAACATGACTACGCCAATGCTGTTTTTACCTGTAGATAGTGTTTTTCACAAAGAGGTTTAAAAGACTATAGAGCGGGCATGTCAAGGAAATGTCATAGAATAACTTTGATCCCATGTCTCAGTAACGCCATCTAGAATAATATATTAATAATGGAGCGGCAGCGGGGCGTACTAAAAAAACTCATCGTCGTCACTTGTGACACACTTTTTCGGACGAAAATGTTGTTTGTGATGTCCGGTCTATAGGTATTGAATGTCTTTGGTTTTCTCAAGGAAATTATTAGTACTTATATAATTTGTCAAGTTTTTGTATGCATTGGCAAAAATATAATTGTATGTGTTGGAGGTTAAAAATAAACCTTCCAAAACCTTTAAAAATAAATCCATGCGGCCGAAGCCGCAGGCATCAGCTAGTTAAATAATAAATGAGTATGTTTGGAATAAAAATGGGTTACGTCATACGTGACTAACAACATTCTATGGAAGTGACAAGCGCATGTCGCTTGACACTTCCATGGCGTAATAGCTCTTTGGCAATTACTGTAATACAAGAAAATTATATGTTCCCTTAAGAAATGCCAATTTTTTATAGGGTGCAAATGTTGAGGAAACCAAGTTAATATGACTGTATTAATATCAAAACAACCAAAATTTCCCCCGAAGTACAGCGGCAGAAAATCGTAAAAAGCTAATTTCCATATGCCACACTAGGGTGCAAAATCAATAATGTATTTAGGTCAAAATGTATAACCCTTTCCTCAATTTACATAACTACACAGTTTTCCCCAAAGCTGCAATGACCAAAAAAGAAAAAAAAAATGTTTTTATTTTTTTTCTCACGCTGCGTTAGTCAGAATAAAATAAATAAAATGTAATAATGTAGATTAAGGTGTAATACAGCATACAAAAAATTACGCAGAGTACACATGTATTATCTAGTTAGTTATGGCCAATAAACAATTTTCACCCCCTTCCGTAGGGGTAGTAAATGTTTTTTTGTTTTCATACTCGATTTTCCACTCATACAAAACCATCAGAACCGTTTTTGTCTCTCCAGAGAATTTATTCCAATCTTTATCAAAAAATGACCTAATTTGACTGTACTAAATGGCGTTGTGTGAAAGTTATGGAATATATTTGTGAAATATTTATTTATATTTAAAATTTGTTCTCACATCCTATTTCAATTTTTAACCGACTTCAAAAAAAGGAGGAGGTTCTCAATTCGGTTGTTTTTTTTTTTTTTTTTTTTTTTTTCTTTTTTTTTTTTTTTTTTTTTTTTTTAGGGTTTGTTACCTCAGTACTCCGTCATTTATGGACCGATTTTCAAAATTCTTTTTTTGTTTGATAGGGTATAGTTGCAGATT
This sequence comes from Euplexia lucipara, assembly GCA_921972225.1. Classification (NCBI taxonomy): domain Eukaryota; kingdom Metazoa; phylum Arthropoda; class Insecta; order Lepidoptera; family Noctuidae; genus Euplexia; species Euplexia lucipara. Next base: position 13,344,891 of record OV179144.1, read on the forward strand.
GGTCCCATTTGTATCAAAACTCATATCTGATGAGGGATCTTCGAGGAATTGAGGGAACTCCTCAAAAAATATAGGCACACACGCACCGATTTTAACATTTTTAGTAACAAATCAAGCATTTTCTTTTAGAAAGTATCATTTGGTGAAGATAAACTGATGCAGAAGACAGGCAACGGAACTCTTCGACGCATAACAGCAAATTATTCGCGATTGCTATAGTCAGATGTCTATGCTGAGCTTGTGTATTCCCACAACATAACATTACGCCATTCTATTTTAAAAGGGGGCGTTAGAGATGTACAGATTAATGTTTAGATATAGAACTTCTTTAGCAATTGTTATCCAATTTCAATGATTCTTTCAAGTTTTGAAAGACTGTTTTACATACAAAGAAACTAAAAATTACAAAATAAAAACTTTTTTACAAAAAAAACAACCGACTTCTAAAAAAAAACACTAACAGGTGAAAAATAACTCTAGTTTCGGAAGTCGGTGGCCAATAATGAACGAAACAAAACCACCAAAGCCACAGACTGGAGAAACTAGAGTTATTTTTCACCTGTTAGTGTTTTTTTTTAGAAGTCGGTTGTTTTTTTAATTAATATTTCTCATCATCAAGGACGATTCGTGCTCTTATTTCAATTTATTTGTGATCTTCGCAGCATGTTTTTTTCCATACATCTCTATTTACCGTTATATCAAAAATAGTGACCTCTATCCTAGCCAATCCATCCATCAATTCTTTAGTTTTGTTCAACTCCTACATCTTTTTCTTTTATATAGATAATACTCAAAACTTTCCTAAATACATTATCTTTTTTATTTTTTCTTACTGACTGATGTCTAAACATAAGTTTGAACTTTACATAATGTAATCAAACTTTATGCGTGTAATATTTTTAAATGGAAACAATATTAGGATTATTATTGTGTGACTAAGATAGAAAACAAAAAGTCTATAGTGAGAAGTGTGAGAGTTCCCTACTAGTCTTCTGGGTATTGTGTGCCTGTATTTGACGAACATTTCTTTTGTTTGGGGCATGCCTGACCTCGCTCGTCGCAAACTATACTGGTCTTCTTCGCTAAACAAAGTCCCAGAACAGCCATAACCGTACCCTATATATCATAACGGGGATTGTGGGCTTTTGGTTTTTAACCCTCTTTGATTCGTTTCTGTCACGTACGCCCAGATGGAGCAGTTATTTCATCAATAATAGATACCAATACTCCATTAACAATAGCCAAAGTTAAAAAAGGTTATTTTTAATGCACACTTTGTAACGAAAGTACAATTAACCATGTTACAATTACGATAGACGCCAAAATTATTATAATCTATTTTTTACTGCAGCTGTCACACTTGTAACAATTTATTTTAAGAAATGATGTGGATTCCATTAAGTCAAATTATTTCATTTTAGTTGTAAATTACAGTTTCAATGAGAGAAACCTAAAATAAGCAGGGATAAACAATACATGGACACGTTCCTGGTTTCACTGTTTTTCTTCTAATTGAAATAAAAATTGTTTTCACTTATCTTTAAAATAAAAATTTCTGCATTCCTGCTTCTACGAGTCTCTTTTTTTCTAATGCTATTATAAATGGAGTAAAGTAACATAATTGTTTTTTTTCCTCTTCGGAATACTTAAGTACCAACTCAACACTCGAGACGGTTGACAATTTGTATGTTAATGTAGGAAAACAGATTTCCTCATCTTTGTACCTACAATCACATTACAAGTCTAACATCGGGTTTACTAACAGCGCATTAGACTGAAATTTGGACGAATTTCAAGGCAAATTGAGGGAGCTGGGCATATTTAACATACATGAGAAACGTGACAAAAATCACAAATTGCTGCGGAACTGTGAAATGAATTTTATTTAGACATCTTCTGTAGGCTTAGATAATATGTTTGGAGTAGGTAGCATCTATGTATGAATGATTGAGTATAAGAAAGATGCATTGCTTTATGTGTGTGTTATATGAATATTTATCTAATGATGATATATAGGTGGGCCCGACACCCGGCATCAAGGCAGCGGATGATCTATGGATGTCCCGGTACATACTGGCGCGGTTGGCAGAGGAGTATGGCACTGTGGCCACTTTTGAGCCGCAGCCTATTCCTGACTGGCCAGGGAATGGCACCTTCACTTACTTCTCTACTAAAGATATGAGGGAAGATGACGGAATATTGTGAGTTGTCTTCGTAATCATTCCAGCCATGTTCCGTGACGAATTAATCATGAAGGTAGAGTTCGGATTTTAGTGTCAGCCCGTCTGTCACTGGCCCTTTCCTTTACAACTTTTGGGTTGTTTTATTATTTTGTTCAAAACACCCATAGTGACTTAATTCGTAGCCGTTAATTTTGACGAGTAGACTAGGTATTGATTTTGAGATATTAAAACGAGAAACAAAAAAATAGATCTTAGAGCGGTGTTTGTTCTTTTACTTTTATCTGTTTTTTAATTGGCTATAAACTCCCACGACATTAACTAAATTAGTTAGAAGAAAACTAGACGCCACGTGTAAACTGTGTAAAGAAAACTTCCCTGATTACATCTTCTTCGAATTTCAAACATTTTTGAATTGTTGCTAAATACTGATCAGGATTCCGGGACAATTTTTTTATAATCTTATTTAATTTAAAGTAAAACATATAGGATACCTATAGGGAAGTGCTTGGTACAGTCAGCAACAAAAGTTCATTCTTTAAAACACATTCAAATATACAAAACACTTGAACACTTAAAATCCTTCATAAGTAACTGTCACGACTACAGGACAAAAATACCTTGATATCAGAGATTTACAAAAATTGATGAACACTGCTCTTCCAATCATTCCATAACCTCAGTAATGGCAAGTCGCTGAGTTAAAAAAAATACTGAGAAGAGTGTCTACTTTTGTAGCTTATGATGTTCACCAACTTATTAGATAGTGTTCGTACAAAATAAAAAGACATTCTCTTTCGTTCATTCGTAAACACCACAAAATAAACGTATTTTATGTACTTGTGCAAGCCAGAAAACGTTGATTTTATACGTCATCGACTAAGCGACTACGTAGCGCAGTCTTATGAAGACTACGCTAGACGGTCGCTTATTCAATTCTTATCCCGTTTATAGCGTTTTCCTTACGAAGAGGTCACCAAGTTTTCTACGTAACCCTAAAATTTATTCAGTGGTTATTTGTCCACATGGGTGGTTATTCCAATTTTCCCGTTCCATCTAGATTTTTACACGCATGTTACATATCTAAACAACCATGTGAAACAGACGCTACTGTTAAGAAATTATTCGCCAATAAACTATTTGTAATATGACGAAAATAGGTTTCTTTCATGTTCGACACAATCATTTCGCGAGATCGTAGAGAGTGTATATGTTTCACGTAATTTATTCTATAGGTACTCCAACTGGTTTCTATAGCCCAATATCGCTCACCGTATTCTACTGTCAGCAGTTTGAATATTGGTCAATGTGAAGCCACTTTTCATAAACTGTGTCCTGGGTTTCCTAAGGCGTAAATTCGTTGTAAAAATTTATGAAGGCATTTGATTTTGATTAATTTTCAATGGACTCGAATGCAAGGATTATTAGTAGGTATTTAATTTCCATTTATGACAGCTAAAATAGTAATATCTGCCTTTTACTAAAATCAAGAATTTGTACCTGGCAAGTGGCAATAGGCTTGGCACTGTTCGGGCAATTCCTAAGTGGTAAGGTGGCAGAAAATAATACGATAAAATAAATTTATGTGGTTCGTTTATACCTTCATCACATACACAAACACCAAGATCTGCAATAAATACCTTTAGGCCATATAAATTTTGCATTGCATTTCCATTTTCCAGGGTGATCGAACGCGCTATTGACAAATTGGCTCGACGACACGGAGCCCACATCAATGAGTATGATGCCCACAATGGACTGGACAACGCGCGGCGGCTCACCGGCAAGAACGGCCACCCAAATATTAAAGATTTTACTGCAGGTACAGCTACCAAATCTATTCAAAATAATCTAAACAACTATTGAAATTAAATTTTAACTCGATTACATAAGGAATGTTTTTGAATGAAGACAGAGACAGAATGTCATTGATGAAATGTCAAGATCATATTGAACAGTCGATTTGTCCCTATATTTTTGACAATGACGGTCCCACGTATCATATCTAGGGTTGGGATAGGGTAGGACTTATTTCTGACGGCGAACAGTAATAGTCATCAAATTCATTCATCATATTAGACTGAGAATGTAACTTTTTGAGCGTCAATGATATCTACATACACAGTGTTCTAAAACAACCGCCCTTCACCAATTTTCTAGTGTTTTTGGTCTGGCAAAAAAGTTGCGCATTAAACTCCTCGACCAGACATCTGTCTGGTATGTTTAAAAGACTTGTTGCATCCTTGATCTTGCCTATTTAACTTATATTCCCCGTGGGGGGTTAAGCAGAGGTACCTTGTAGTACATCATTGCTCTGTATCGCTCACCGTCCCATCGTAACATAACTCCGTTTTGAAATAGCCTTGATCTGTGCCTGGAATCACTCAAGTCAGTGAAGTCAGTAGTTCTGATTGGGGACTTTAATATTAACATCTCTCCAAACAATACTGACCCTAATTCTAGCGTGTACTTAGATCTCTTAGCATATCATGGCTTTCTACCAGCACATACTCTTCCCACGCGTAATGAAAGTTGTATTGATCATGTCATATTGAGATCAGATAAACGCGCAGCCACTTATGTACTAAATTCATTTATAACTGACCATGCACCTCTGGTTTGCTGTTTGGACTGCAAAATAAAAAGAAATACCACTAATACCACATTCCTAAAGATTAATTATCCGGCTCTAATTCGACACATTTCTGACTTGGATTTTGGTTCTGTATTTAATGCTACAGATGCTAATGCTTCAGCTAATAATCTAACTCAAATACTATCTGAAGCTGTAGCTTTACACTCCAATCAAATAAAAATTCCTCATCGCAAACGCACTATTAAACCGTGGATGACTCCAGGCCTGGTACGGTGTATCAGGCATAGGGACAGACTCCACCTAAAGGCTAAACTTGATGCACAAAACGCTATACTCCAGATCACTTACACTAGGTATCGTAACTTTTGCAACAATCTTTTAAAAAAAATTAAGATTGCTTATGAAAAATCGGAATTTCAAAAGAACAAAAAGAATCCAAAGGCGATGTGGAACACTATTAATCAAATCAGTAACCTCAAACAAAGTACTCCCCCTCCCAGAGAATTACTTAATCTGACTCAAGATCCATATGAATCCCTAAATTTAGTTAACGGTTACTTTGCTCGTATCGGTGCTTCACTTGCTGAGAAGATTGTAAATGGACAGGGTGTAAACCAGGCATTCTTGTCAACTAACTATACTACATCTGCTCAGTCATCGAGAGATTCCATGGCGTTATTTTCTGCTGATTGCAGTGAGGTTGAAAGGATTGTAATTAATTTAAAAAATCATTCTGCTACTGGTATTGATGGTATACCAACGCTCTTAGTAAAGAGTGCTATGAAGATTTTGATTCCCCCACTTACATATATGTGTAACCTGTGTCTCACCACGGGCGTCTTTCCGGATGTCCTAAAGAGAGCACTGGTGCACCCTATTTACAAGAATGGAGACCGAGACAGTGTCGGAAACTATAGGCCGATATCCGTGTTGCCTGTTATTTCCAAAGTTTTAGAAAAGCTTCTAAATTCTAGACTCGTTAGTTTTCTTCAGCAAAACAACATCATTGCACATAATCAATTCGGGTTTGTTAAAGGGAAATCTACTGAAGATGCAACTTTGCTTCTTACAGAAACTATCGCTAAAAATCTTGACAGTAATAAAAAAGTTATTGGGATCTTTCTAGACCTTTCAAAGGCCTTCGACACTGTCTCTGTACCATTACTGCTTGCTAAAATGGATTCAATTGGTATACGTGGAATTGTTCTAGATATCTTTAGATCTTACCTCTCAAATCGGACTCAGTGTGTTAGACTGGGGATTCACACTAGTTCAGTGGCTACCCTTTCTTATGGTGTTCCTCAAGGCAGTGTCTTAGGGCCTACACTTTTTCTTCTGTATGTTAACAGCTTGTGCACAATACAACTGCCTAACTGCAACATTGTGACGTATGCTGATGACACCGCTTTAATCGTACATGGATCTGATTGGAAAGAGGCTCAGAGCTGTTCGGAACATGCACTAAGGGTGATAATGTCATGGCTCAATGATAACCTCTTAACCCTTAACGTAGACAAGACTAAATATATTACTTTTTCACATCGCACTCATACGCAGCCATCAACAGAATTCGAAGTTGGAGCACATTCATGTGATCTGCTCAATAACTGTACTTGTCCTAGGCTTACCCGTACTTCTAATATAAAATATCTGGGTCTCACTATTGACAGCTTACTGAATTGGTCATCTCATATTGCTCAGACTACTGCCAGAATTAGAAAATTAATTCCAGTTTTCAGAAGGCTGAGGAACTCTGCTGATCTTGAAACCCTGTTGTGTGTTTATTATGCCCTTGTCCAGACCTTATCTCACTACTGCATTGTTGTTTGGGGCGGTATTGGCAAAACTGCCCTACTTCCCCTCGAGCGAGCCCAAAGGGCTATCCTAAAGGTGATGCTAGGCAAACCTCGAAGATATAGCACAGATCTTTTGTATAATGACTGTTTGGTACTTTCCATCAGGAAGCTCTTTGTGTTGTCTACTAATCTTCGTAAGCATAAAAGTATTACATATACACCGATCACTAAGCGTAATAGAACAACAGTTTGTTCTATGGTTCCTTTTCGTACAACTATCGCAAGACACCAGTACTATACTATAAGTAATAAATTGTATAACATTGCAAACCGAGCCAATAACATTTATGAACTTCCTACCAACAAGTGCAAAGAAAAGATACGAAGTTGGCTACTGCAACTAAGTTATACACAAATGGAGGAAATTTTATACAGTTAATTCTTTTCACTTACACCACACATCAATTTACTCATCCTCGCAGAGACAACACATACATATACACCGAGTTATATTCACCCACCCACACACAACCACACACACACACACACACACACACACACATACACACACACACACACCATCCAAAATGATAACGTACCAATACAATAAAATTGTCTATTTTATATTTTACTAAGTTTAAGTACCCGCATTTTATATTACTAAGTTTTTACTTTTTGTTTTTTGTTAGTACCTACTTATAAACTAATGTACAGAGTGGAAGGCGCTGACGACTGTGACACAGTTCATACTACTACGGTCGTCGACGTATTCTCTTGTTTACATAATCACCCATTGTTGTTATTATATTTTCCATACACTAAGAGATATTTGTAATACTTAGTTATTCAAATAAACTATTATTATTATTATTATTATATTATCTACATATTTCAGTAACACTATGCCCGTCTCGGAATCTAACCTGTAGTTTCATTCTCATCTCAGCAGTATAGCGTTTGCGTCCTCTTGACTGACGTGGCAGATACAATGATGCCAAAATAACAACCGTAACAATGATTGATAGAAATCTCCTTCATACTCTGTTACACAACAACAGCGAGTATCTAAATACACGTGTAACGCTTTTGCCTAAAGCTCTTTGTATCTATTATATTTGCTGGTTCGAACCAAAAACAGAAAAGAAATATGAAACGTTGAAAAGTATGCTTATAATCATATGTATCGCAATTGTGGTTTAGTACTGTAGCCGACTGCACCTATTATACATATACTACGTATATGGCAGAATAACGTTTAGAAAAACCGGACAAGTGTGAGTTGAACTCGGCTATAGAGGGTTCTGTGACATCTGTACTAATATTATAAAGAGGAAAGATTATTTTTTTGTATGAAACGAATAAACTTAAAAACTACTGGACCAATTTAAAAAAATCCTTTAAAGAACGAAAGAAAGAAAGAAAGAAAGAAAGAAAAAGCATTTACTTGGCCCAAAAGGCACACGATAATATAAAACAACAATAGCAAAAAAAAATCAGTTAAAAGAAATCAAACTAGTGAAATATTAGGACAAAAAAAATTGTGTGCCTTGCGGCTGCGCCAAAAGGGTCCAGTTCAGCAAAAATGCCAGACATGCCACAATGCCTTTCATTGTTGGGAAGCTACATTCTCGGGTGACATAGGCTACTATTTATTCCTGTATTCCCACGGGAACAGGAATATGTGGATAAAACCTCGTGACGTTCGCTGCTCAATAATAAATCTATGTACAGTCTACCTCAAAAATATCGGGAAGAAGATTAACAGACTGTTCAATATAATCGAAACAAATATGAAAATTAAATATTAACCCTGACTCAAAGACTGTTTCAAAATTAAGAAAGTACACAACAGCAGTCACTCTGACAAGAGATTTATATAATATAGAGATAAAGTAGTTACAGTTGGTGCCGATCATAAAGGTGTGCTAAACTGGCAGCTTGTATGGTGGGGGTGGCCATACGAAAGGGAGCAAATCGGGGGAAAAAAAATACTCGGGCGCTTCAGATATTCCGAGAAAAAGTTAAATGAACCCCAAAAATGTTACTATGCCATCCTTGACTGACGATTTGAAACAGATGCAAGCTCGTAGCGAATTATTGAAAACTATCCCCGACAAACTTTTGTGTTTTCTTCTTATTAACCGACTTCAAAAAAAGGAGGAGGTTCTCAATTCGACTGTATGTTTCGAATCGACACCGAGGGTTCCGTACGTAAGATTATTTTATAATGCTCCTACGTACGGGATCATTATAGTTCAGGAATCGAATCATGCAGTGTTTTCCAAGCTTTTCAATATTACTAGACTGTTTTGAGTAGCCTTTATGTAAATTATGTAATATTTCTTCGATTGCTATGTATGATAAATCGTTCGATAGGTACCTATTTTATTTAATTACTTAATACGGACGGAAAGACAAACGGATGGACGGACGGACTGACAGAAAATTTCATAAGAATTGGTCAAGCCGTTTCGGTGGAGTTTTGTTACAAACACTCTGTCATAACAATTTTATATGTATAGGTACTAAAAAAGCTAAATGATGAAAAAACCGCATTACAGTTTTTTAATCATTTAGCTTTTCATAAAAATTAAACTTATTCAAGTGTCTAATTCTTTAAATAAACCAAATAAATAGGTTAAATTATTTATTTATGAAATTAAATAATTTATTGGTCCTTTTACTCTTCTTTGTTTCCAGCGATTATAACTTTAGTTGAGTTTCGTGTTTATAATAAGTTGGAAAAGCAAAAGCGGGAGTCTAAAATTATACGAAAGTAAACCTTACTTTATACCGAATCATAAAAGGATTTATGTTTCGGTGCTCTAAGACTTTAATGTGTTTACTGAATAGGCTTTTAATCCCAGAAAACGACTCCGCATATTTGAAGACTATATTAATCAGAACTATATTATGAAGAACGGTAAATCGTAGAAGTGAAAAGTAATAAAATGTGTAAGTAAGGGTCGTGGCAGTCCATCTTTGACTACCCAAGTGCTCACTTGGGAAAAGATTTTATTTTACGTACCTACCTATAATTTTGTGAGTGATGTTCATCTTCTCTCCGCATTTTTCTTAGAACTAATTTAGTAAATACAAGCTGTTGCTGTCCCGCTACATATAGGGTAAACTACTCTTCTCATACAAGAAAGGCACAAGCTTCAATCACCACTCTTTCTAAAGGCGGATTAGCGATTCCAGATTTGGTATTAGTTACACAAGTAGGTTCAGGCTTCTGCACGATGTTGACTTATGAAGGGACTTGCGAGGATTTCTTCGGGCGTTGATAGCTGCGCCACAGTTTTTAACTTTTGCAGCTATCAACGTTTAACATTGTTTGTCTTCTGTATGTATTTGTTTCTGTTCACAAATAAACGATTCAACGATTATTTATTTATACACACAACATCGGGTATGAGAGGAGAACCGTTAACTACGGCCATTAAAAGCATATTTTCGTCTTATTGAATGTTAATCTCAGTGTTTGGCCAAAACATGGATCGCAACCTCATTTAGGCTACTATAAAGCAGAGCCCCAAGTCCAATTACATAAAAAGTTAACTAGTGCATTGCATATCCCTAATAGTCAAGAAATTATTACTTTGATGTCTAACGTCGTATAAATAATTAAGCATACTTATATTTAGTAGAAACTTATACGTCACTATACAGAGTGAAAATAAAAGTTGTAACTTGTACGGCAATATTCCACAAATAGAATTTTCACTCGGGTCAAAAAGCTGAAGGACTTTATTTGTTTTCTGAAAACATCGAGATATAGTTCTATACAGCTTATGCATCTGGCTACATAAGCTTGCTTTCACAAAGGTTAAAGAAATAAGTAGAAAATTGTCCGGCTTTGACGATCTAACAGATATATTGCAACATGTACTTAAATCATTTTTCCCAATATCACCCCACTTCAAATGTTTAAAATCATGCAATTCACAAAAAGCGAATTCACGTTCGACTTTCAATTCGTTTCGTTTTTCTGAAAATTACGCCCGAGTTCATCAACGACTAAGCGCACTGTTGGATCTTCAACGCTTGCTCAGCGCGAAGATTTGAGAATCCAACATTGTGCTGTTATTTCAGGCACACATTTAATACAGTGTCGCCTAGTGTAAAAATGAGCATGAGTGTTCAAATAACAGGCATTTTAATCGCCCAGACACTGAAAATGTAATATCTCGCCAATATTTAGCGTCAATCGAAGTAAGGCTTATATAATAATATAATATATTGTACTCCTCCAAATCTATATCGGTACAATTTCTCGGAAATATTTTTGCGTGTCACCTTCCGTCAATTCTATTATTTAGTCTGTTAAATATAGACTGCTCGGAATAGGCATATGTATAGTTTTTTTTTTGCTTTTATTGATACGATTCACAGGTTATAAATCTTCTTTATATTATTTTCATAGGCCCACTCATTTTATTAGGAAAATAAACTCGGCAGTAACGCCTCGGTAATTCAACATATTCACGTCTCAAAATTGTTTATGTCATTTTGTCGCGTCGTTGACTCGCATAAAACTGTTTATTGCTTGCATAATGAAATCGTATACCCATACCCATGAAAACAAAAATGTCCGCATTAAAAGTATAATATAATTGCGTACTAGATTATAATTTATTTGTATTCATTATTCATATCATTTATTTGCATTTTATTAAGATACTAAAGCCCGTTTTTATAAACACAACGAGGCACGTAAATGAAAAATAAGTTCTAAGTGAAAATATTAACAAAATATTTTATCCTGACTTATTATCAACGCCTAACCAACCAACAAGTGTAGCAAACTGAAATTTAGGACTAAGTACTTTATTATGTTAGTATATACCTATTGATTGGTTCTTCAGAAAGGTCAGGTGCGTAGTACCCGTAACCGGCGTGTGTGTATGACAACATGTATGAATGTAAACGAAGCAAAAGAAGTATGTAAGAATCGTAGCATATGGCGCTCTGTAGTTTCTGCCTACCCCCATGGGAAAAAGGCGTGAGTTTATGTATGTATGTATGTATGTATGTATACCTATTGACTAAGAAAGGAATATCAGAAATTTCAACTTTAATAGGAAAATGAGTGGCGATCTTAATATAATAATCACAATTTAACAAATTTTCAATATGCACTCCGACGAAGCCGGGGTAGGTCGTTAGAGTCTTACAAAGGTGCAATGTTTTCGTATTTAGGTGTTATGTATAGGTAGGTACAAGAAAACAAAAACTTTGGTAAAAATAAACAACTACCATAATTATTATCCTCGATACTGCAGCAAAAACTTATTACTCCTGTAACATAACCTACAAAGTGAACAAGTAAAAACACCCAGTATAAAATTAAAGCTTTTTGATAGCCTGACGAAGACAATAACTGTCATAAATAATGATTGATGATACTCGCTTATACACAAAAGGTACACGACAATACTTTTTACTTTGATAATTAACAAGTTTTCTACCGTTAAAACGATTTTTGTAACTTTAAACGATCAGCGTTTACTTTCCATATTGTCTGTAATAGCATTGACCTTCCATTAATTAATATTCTTTTGTAACATTTCTTGTTCCTTTATTTTACGTATTTTATAGAAGCTTGCGAAAAAGGAAGTTACGTCAGAAAAACGTTACGCAGTAGACAAGGTACTTCCGAATCAGTTTACCGGTTTACTCATTCAAGTCTGTTAATCGCATTTTACACAGCGCCAAAATGGTTAATCTCAATTTTATAGATAGAAGTAAATTTGAATATGTTTCGGTAGAATCGTTGTTTGCGGACTTCATTAAATCATCATCTGCCTAGACTTTTCCCAACTATGTTGGTACCTATCTGCTTCCAGTTTAATCGGATGCAGCTGAATACCACTGTTTCACGTGGAACGACTGCCTGTCTGACCTTCACAACCCAGTTACTGGGCAACACAATACCACTTGGTTAAACTTGGTTGTCAGACTTTCGGGCTTCTGACTACCCGTAACGACTGCTAAAGATCTACAGATAGCTACCAGGGGTCGAGTCTGCTATTGCAATCGTGTCTCAATGACCGGTCAATGATCGATTTTTGACGTATAACGTCAAACTTATGACACATTTCCCATACAAAAGCTGTCAAAGTTATCCAATATTCGATCAATGACCGATCATTGAGACACGATTGCAATAGCAGACTCAAGCCCCAGGACCAACGGCTTTACGTGCTTTCCGAGGCACGGAAGAGTCTTTGTAATGAATGGTCATCTACCGCGGACCAACCTTGTCGTCAAACGTAGCTTGACCTTCGATCGACCCGTGAGGACGATATTATTTAGCCACAAGCTCCTAATTCTTGTTTTTTATTTTTATTTTTGCAACTATCTGTTTTTTCATTCAACTAAGATTCTCCGGAAAATTCATTCATAATAGTTGCTATAGCAACGTAACTTTCAGGGCAGTGACATTTATCATGAAGGTTTGTATAGGTATTGGTAGCCCATTTATTGGAAACTATCTGCCCCGCCAAAGTTCGAATCAAGTTGTTACCGAATTCGTTATAACCTAAGACTTGTCAAATTGTCATCTAATAATGAACCGGGATGACATCTGTCACCTGTCATGTTATCCAAGATGGCGTTGTATTGAAAAATGCTTAGATAATATACCTCTAGATCGAGCCATCCGCGTGGCCGCACATGAGACAGCAATATAAAAGTTCAGTGTTGCTATTCCTTAAAAAAGTCCCAAAATACGACCAAAATTCTACTTAACTGCGGGTTCCAATTTTAGCACTATTATAAATTATAATTGACGTATTCAACGTGGTAATATGAGTGTAGAAGTATCAATGTGTGGGAAAATATCATTTCACGTAAAATACCTACTTTCCATCTTAACTTGATTCTCACAAATAATATACACTAGGTACTACCAAGTAAAGCTTGATGTGTGTACATGGAAGGAACTCTTTAAAATAAAACAATTCATCATATGTATCATTAAAATATTTTTAGGTATGGCTGACATCCAGTGTGACATTGAAATTGCTGTATAAATAACTATTGTCCTTTAAACAAAACCATCTTATTATGAAAATTTCTGATTTCTAAATTCTAAATCTTTATTGTTACTTAACATTTATTTATAAAATGAATTCTTACTTCCAAATATCTATAAGTACCTACGTGATTGCCTTCAAGAGTAAAACTTAATGATTGTCGAAAGGGCTCTGTTCGTTCGTAAGGGTTCGCCCACAAATTTGTGTGTTTAGCCACCATAGATTTATTTGATTATTATGCCTACCTTTTGAACATTAGGCCTGACAGTTTAGGGGAAAAGATTTGAAACGTGTAGCAACACTGTAAGTAAGTGTTCCTAGGTTATGTGATATAAGAAATCAAGTTTACTTTATGAAATCTTCCATATTTTGGTCTGAAACCCACGACAATAAAAGCGCACAAATGTATAAATTCAATAATCATACAATAACACTAACAGTTTTGACAACTTTCGAATGAAAAGTGATTTCGTTAATATCCTTTTCTGTGCGGCTTTTACAGCCTATTAAACTGCATCCTCCCATCGTAGAGCATACACCATACATTAAACACTTAACTAATGGAGTCCATTTCTTATTAAATTACTCAAACTATTACAACAATTGCAAAAACCATCCGAAAACTTAAATTAAATCGAGCATAATAGGTAATATACGTGACAGTGACAGCACTTTGTTTGGCTAACATTCAAAAGTTAGCCATGCAAAAATACGGCACGCCGTAAGGGACAGAAGATACGATGCTTTGTCTCAATTTTCCTACGAACTTTGTATTATTGCGTCTCACTTCCACACTTGACACTGTAAATTGGGCTACGTCTAGAGGTATATAGTCTAAGGAAAAATGTTTAAGAAAACGAAAATAAATTTAAAAAACTTTTATACTAAAAAACAACCGACTTCTTAAAAAAAACACAAACAGGTGAATAATAACTCCAGTTTCTGAACTCTGTGGGTTTGGTGGTTTTGTTTCGTTATTATTGGCCACCGACTTCCGACTATAGCAATCGTGAATCATTTGCTGTTATGATCATATATGTCATAACTCCTCGACGATCCCTCATTAGAAATGACTCCTGCTCCCGCAATCCGTTAGTAAACCCTATTAAATACAAGAAGAATTTTGAAAATCGGTCCAATAATGACGGAGTTCAGGAAACAAACCCTAAAAAAAATACAACCGAGTTGAGAACCTCCTCCTTTTTTGAAGTCGGTTAAAAATTGGTCGTAATAACTCTGAAACATTCTTTGGTTCATGCACAACAATTTTGCAATTTTGAATGATCGAATGCACAGTTTACAATGCTATAGGTAAATAAATAATAAAATAATTTAATTGAAAGAAAAATGGTTATTGTTATTACTTATTTAATAACAACTTTGTCCGTTAACGGGACGAAAGCTCCGGGGCCGATGGGACTTAGTCGGCGATCTCATACTTATAAACTTCATACGAATAGCAGAAACAAAAATAAATAAATTGTTTAGTCTGTATAAAAAATTAAATCATAATAAAAAAAAGCAATATTTATCTTGCTCAACCACGTAATTGTACATTCTACGAGTTGAGATTGGGTGCAGATTTTAGGATTAATTATTCAAATTCACCTCCTCTCATTTCCGGCGTATTTTTGGCCCGCCGTGTAATCCTCTCTCCTTTGTAGGTACTAAATTTTTATTTTATGGCTAATCGTTGCGGTTACTTTCTGCCTTAAGCATACATTGTGTAGATACGTATTCCAGTGGCTAACCAGAAAGTGCAATATTCATGAAATCACTTTTAGATTCAGTAGAGAACTGCAGAACACTCAGTCTTACTGCTTCCTCGGTTAAAGTATAAAAGTAAGATATTTATTAGAGAGCAAAATTTATTAATTTTATATTTCAAATATTTTTAACCGACTTCAAAAAAAGGAGGAGGTTCTCAATTCGGTTGTATTTTTTTTTTTTTTTTTTAGGGTTTGTTACCTCAGTACTCCGTCATTTATGGACCGATTTTCAAAATTCTTTTTTTGTCTGATAGGGTATACTAACAGATTGGTCCTCTGATGAGGGATCTTTGAGGAATTGAGGGAACTCCTCAAAAAATATAGGCACACATGCACCGATTTCAACATTTTTAGTAACAAATCAAGCATTTTCATTTAGTAAGTAACATTTGGTGAAGAAAAACTGATGAAGAAGACAGACAACGGAACTCTTCAACGCATAACAGCAAATTATTCGCGATTGCTATAGTCAGATGTCTATGCTGAGCTTTTGTATTTCCACAACATAGCATTACGCCATTCTATTTTAAAAGGGGCCGGCAGAGATGTACAGATTAATGTTTAGAGATAGAACTTCTTTAGCAATTGTTATCCAATTTCAATGATTCTTTCAAGTTTTGAAAGATTTTCTTTACATACAAAGAAACTAAAAATTACAAAATAAAAACTTTTTTACAAAAAAAACAACCGACTTCTTAAAAAAAAACTAACAGGTGAAAAATAACTCCAGTTTCGGAAGTCGGTGGCCAATAATGAACAAAACAAAACCACCAAAGCCACAGACTTCCGAAACTGGAGTTATTTTTCACCTGTTAGTTTTTTTTTAAGAAATCGGTTGTTTTTTTTTGTAAAAAAGTTTTTATTGCTTTATGTAAAGACATAGAGGTCATATAGTTCCACAAGAGGTACTTATACCCACAAGCAAAACTGCCAAGAACATACATACATATTATAAATAGATACATACCATCACGCCTGTAATCCCTAAAAAGGTTAGGCAGAGGTGTACATATAGAACACCCACAGCCAAGAAGTTAGTAGGATTTTTTTCTGAATTTAAAATAATAGCCGACTGCTATAGCAGCTGTATCAAAACACATTGTGTTACAAAAGCAAAACACGCGAAAGTCCCTATCGACTTTACTTCAGCGTGTGTAGCGTTGCGAGACATGAAGGTTAAAGGTCCCGAATAGGTTTTTCTGGGTACCCTTATATCTACGCTTGCAATGAAATGAAGCGTTAATCTTAATGTTTCGTAATGCACGTTTGAACATAGTTTGAATACCGATTTTCTGTCATTGGTCTATTTTGAGGGTTATGAAACTTAATGGCAAGAAAACGCTCTTATTATTTCGTTCTATCCATCAGTCGTTTGTCCTGATTCCTGATCTTACACAGCCGTTGTATTTAGAGATATTATATAGACTTTCGAAATTTCTTTGAATGGAGACTTGTATTCTGAGCTCTACTAAAGAATAGTGTAGAGTAAAACAAAAAATAGGCTGGAGGTGGCACTCGCCATACATGTAACCGAATGAAAAGAAACGTGTTGGCCGTGGGTGCTATTTACATAAATAAAAAATACATATTTCTTAGTAACTATTTTGTTTGCGACAATAGTTATGGTTATTTATGGGATCTTTTAACTTAAATTATACCAGTACGTTCACAGTTTATTCTTGACATACTTTGCAATACAAAGTATTGTAGCTTTCAATGAAGATAATATTGTGTATGAGTAAATAAACAACATACATAAACCAACTAACCGAAACCCTTAAATTCATTGTGGTCTACATTTACCCTACATAAACCAAACTTTTCAATGTTTTTTCGGCATATATTGTGAATGGGAATCCTGATAAAGACTCAACGTGCAGTTTTGTTTGTTTGATGCTGTTTGTAAATTGTAAAGGTTTTTTTATCATCGTTTTGGCGAGCTATCTAAATAAACGAAGTCTTGTGTATGTAAACGAAACGCTCGTTAGTCTTATTAGAAGATAGCGTGCTACGTTTGTATGCAATTAGAAATATCCGGTGCCTTGCAGTTTTATAATACATCATTCTAGCCTTAAGAAAACTCGTAGCATGTGTGTCATTAGTAGACGTAGTAGGCGTAAGTTCTGTTAGTTGCATGGTTCCTAATTGTCATATTTATTTGTTACAGGTATAGCTAACAGGTGCTGTTCCGTGCGAATACCTCGACATGTCTCTGAAGATAAGAAGGGTTATTTTGAAGATCGTCGTCCTGCCGCAAATGCTGACCCCTACCGAATCATCACCATTATGCTCCGAACCTGTGTATTTGATGAGTAAAGTTTGTGTTAAATTTCAATTGGTTACTTTGTGTGGTATTCCTACTTATTATAGATATATCTACATCCAATAGAAAATAATCCATCCAATAGTAATTATTGTTATGCTGTGCCTGAACTTTGTATTATTTTTTTATCTTTTATCCTCTCGTTTCTTTGCCACAAGCCCACAACAAAGTGTAACGTGCGCGCAGACTTTATTACCACTACGTTTAGCGAAAGGAATTTTTATTACTTTTTCTTTAGAATTCTGAGAAATCTTGTATTAGAACGGACTTGTTTATATAAGCCCACACATAAAGAAACATCCCATGATTCGGATTTGATTAGTCAATGTATTTTTAATAACATGATTGTTTTGAATACCCTGAATCATAAAACAGTTCAGCCATGATTACTTATATAAGTAATTTTTCCTATGTTTTTTTCCCGTTATGTTTAAAAGACACAAATTCCAACAAATGAAACAACGAAATTGGGACTTATAATTATTGTTTTTACTTCATTAACGTACAGTCATAGTTTAACATTATATTATTTTATATTATTCTATCACATCACATGTTTGATTACTTATTATTCAATCCTAAATGTAATGGAAATCTCAACGTATTTACACTTTGTCATCATATGATATGTCTGTGAATTCTACAATGTTACTGTTTGGGAATATATACAGCTCACTGACTCTCTCGTCACCAATAGGCATGTCGTCTCTATTCAATATCTTCTTTCCTGATCTCCTTTTACCAATATCTGTGTTGCTCATTCTGATGTTCAAATATTTCCTACTGTTGCCGTGGCCTTCCATGTCTTCAGTTTTCATAAAGTTAAATCCATTTTCTCTGCTCTGATTCCCCATGCAATGGCATGAATTTCGCGACGGAACTTTTAATGTATCCTCGGGCGGCATATTAATAGATTTTCTTGTTGAATAGCCACTTCTATCGTTTGTTGATCGAAACGATAAAATCCGAGTCCGGTACGATTGGCCATCCTGCAATCAATGACTTTAAATTTAACCAAAATCAAACTTTATCACAGCAATAAATTTATAAATCACTTGAAGCCTTACCTCATAGCTATCGTTAACAAATCTGCTAGGCTTTTTCCCGAAAGTGAAGCGTTGTTTGAATTCCTTTTTGAATTTTTCCTGAAACGAAAGTAATTCGCTGTTAATTGGCTCGTATGTTTGGTGTGAAGAGAACAGTGCTTTTGTTGTACACCAATTATAGCGGATCACGAAAAAAAGAAGACGTCGATCATCGTACTTTATATCTACACAGGTATTTTTGTACTAGTTCTGATTTTTTTGGATATAGTGCGGCAATTGGGCATGCCTTTCCTAGTAAAGGTCTCTTTAGGGAAATCTGAGAGATCAAAGCTGAAAGGGCAGCGAGCATCACGAGTCACAAGAGCCTATAAAAGGCAGCGTTATACCTTCCTACTTGTATGATGAATCTGTTTGAGCTGGTAAGAAATGAGGTAGATCGAAAAATGTAGGGAAAATCTACCGTAATAAATGTATCAGTAGTTGCGTGTTACTGAAAAAAGGTTGGTATTAAATGTTGTGAAACTACTACGACCATCAAGATTTCATAAAATGATTAGAAAACAAGTTTGGTTTACCCAACAATCAAGTACAGGTGGAACTTTTACATCAGCGCTATCTTTAAACTTTATTTTAGTGAATGTTGGTTTGTTTTGCATTCTGAAGTGTGTATTTACTGTTATCAGAATCTTATAATTTCGTTGAATTAAGATGGATGTAGGTGTAACAGTAATGGGTTTTTTTCATTTAGTATTATAACAATAGGTAGGTATGGATACAATGGGAAAGTATTTCAGTAGTTTATAGGTACTGAAAGTGTATAGTGAGTGTGCAACAAATTCTCGCATAAATTTATAGCTAAGGAAATTCTGAAGAGCCCTTTAGACTCGAATTACTCCTAAAAAGTTGACGTAGGTACTCGTAGGAAAACGACACAATCATGATTATGAAGAGACATATTCCATCCGCGGATTTAATACTATTTGTAATCAAATGTTTGTAGATGAAAGGTAGTATTGGTGACTTACGTTGTAAATAGCATAGATGAAAGGGTTGTAGCAAGAGTTGCTCATTGCTAGCCAGTCAAAACAGAAAAATAGTACGTTGATGTACTTGTACCTGAAAAGAAAGAAAACAGAATGTAATTTATGCGCACCTACTGTGTCATCAGGCGTATTGCTCAATGTCGTTGCAATCAACCTTATTATTAGTGGAAGTAGCAATTTCGTTCAAGTCGGATAAGTTGATTGGACTATAGTATAATTTCGCAATATATTTCCAGTCATCTATCATCATATTATGTCGCAGAGAGTTCCATAATGCATTTCTGATTTCATGAAATTCCACATAAGGGTTCTCATTGGATACTTATGTGCAGGCGTGAGACCGCGCTGCAAAAAAATGGAGCCTTTTTCTATGCGAAAAACGATGAAGTGATTTATTTTCGCTTACCCCATCGACAGGGGATTATTGAATAGTAATAGGCCTCTCGGAATTCATTGAACTGATCATGCTTTATATTTTATGTTCATTTGCAATAAAATCTTTCACAACATTCGATTGTTCTCATAAAAACACTGATTCAAAGGAAATGACTATGAGTAAATACTGGGATTCTAAAACTCATGAAGACGTTTTGAAATATATGAGTGTGCAGATGCGTATTTATATTATTTTATTCAATTTCAATAGCGCTACAAAATAAGTACCCTTAATTGGTTTGTTCAACATTTATTTGCATAAAGTTTTACTTCCTTTTGGGGTTTTATAAATTATACAACCCATCTAAAGACTTCTGCTAAAGAGTTATTTAAATTAGCTGGTTTACTTGCTCCCATAATGCTAATATTCTGTCTGTAGTCTGTTTGTATTCGACTTGTATGCTGAAGTCTTCACCCATTTCGCAATGTTAAATAAACAATGTCAAACTAAGTTAGGATCGCGGAAAACTTCTCTCCCTCACAACGTTATTAATTGTTTAAATATTGTTTATGTTTGAAACAGGTATAAGGTTGTTCGGTACTCCATCTTAGCATTGATTTTACCGACCACAATGACGACGTTGGAACTTTGATCTTCTGAATGCTGTTTAGATTGAAGTTTCTCCTAATTGCAGTTTGACCCCAAACTTGTCTAGCAAGTTTCAATAGATGGAAAGGACAGGGTATAGTGGATTTGCTACCAGTGCCGTGTGGGTTACTGAACTTATATTTGCATTAATTACATTATTGTGTTATAAAAAAGATGTTGTTACTGTTTTATTAACTGATCCAGCCACGCGTTGATGTGACTCAGAAGCCATTAACTTTAGATTAACAGTGCAAAGAGAACACTGTTAAAGACAGAGCGCACTATGGTACGTTCGCGTTAAGAATGCAGTAAAGTCATCATTATCCGTCGGCCTAGCTCCGCCTCCTAACCAATCAAATCTTTTCAAATTCATTTTTATAAATTCATTAAACTTAATCTTCTATACATATAATAAGACAGTAAAAAAACTGTGTCTGTACATTGAATATATTTAAAAAATAATAATTGAGGGGGGTTTAGAAACAGTAATAGAGCACGAATCCAAAAAAAAAAGTCTGTCTGTTTGTCTGTTTGTCTGTTTGTCTGTTTGTCTGTTTGTTTGCACACGCTAATCTTCGGAACTACTAGACGGATTTGAATGTTTTTTTTTTGTTGTATAGATATTAATACTGGTCAACACATAGGCTATAATTTATCTTGAAAACTGGAACACCTGATGCAGAACCGCAACAGACCAGCTTAACTATAGGAGATACAAAAATGGTACCATAGCAAAAATTGTTCCACGTGATGAGCATTTTCTGCTGAGAGAATTTTGAAGATCCGGAACACCTGATGCAGAACCGCAACAGACCAGCTTAACTATAGGAGATACAAAAATGGTACCATAGCAAAAATTGTTCCACGTGATGAGC
Source organism: Euplexia lucipara (assembly GCA_921972225.1). Taxonomy (NCBI): domain Eukaryota; kingdom Metazoa; phylum Arthropoda; class Insecta; order Lepidoptera; family Noctuidae; genus Euplexia; species Euplexia lucipara. The sequence continues at coordinate 13,366,583 of OV179144.1, forward strand.
ATTTTCTGATGAGAGAATAAATTTGAAGATCCGGAACACCTGATGCAGAACCGCAACAGACCAGCTTAACTATAGGAGATACAAAAATGGTACCATAGCAAAAATTGTTCCACGTGATGAGCATTTTTTGCTGAGAGAATAAATTTGAAGATCCGGAACACCTGATGCAGAACCGCAACAGACCAGCTTAACTATAGGAGATACAAAAATGGTACCATAGCAAAAATTGTTCCACGTGATGAGCATTTTTTGCTGAGAGAATAATTTGAAGATCCGGAACATCTGATGCAGAACCGCAACAGACCAGCTTAACTATAGGAGATACAAAAATGGTACCATAGCAAAAATTGTTCCACGTGATGAGCATTTTCTGCTGAGAGAATAAATTTGAAGATCCGGAACACCTGATGAGGAACTTCAAAAGCCCAGCTACACTATAACATATATAGGAATGACGTCTTAGCTAGAGTTGTTCAGCCTTATGAGCACTCGCTGTTGACGTATAAAAATCGAAGATCTGGAACACCTGTTGTGGAACTCCAAGACCTCAGCTACACCATAACTCACCTATTAATGACGTCTTAGCAAAAGTTGTTCGGTCTGATTGGCATTTCCTGTTGACTTATAAAAATCGAAGATCAGAAACATTTGGTATAGAAATTAAAGCTATCACTAATTTCATTGCATAATTTTATAATAACATAAGTACCTCCACGTGGTGAAGGCGGGAACAGTTCAGGACTGATTTTTGATGACGATGGTATATCATTGAAAATTAGACTCTACTGGCCAAAACTCCTTTTTTTTTATCGTATAAATATGCCTTCGGGCTTATGTTATTTGAGTGTTTAATTTCCTTTTCCATTTATCTTTGTTACATGGTTGCCTACCCGGTAACGCAGGGGAGCAGCCACTTAGATTTTAATTGATCAGGTATCATCACAATAAAACTATAACCATGCCTAGAAAGAGGTCAAATCTTTCCCAATGTTCCAAAGGTGCTAAATGATTAAAGATCATAAGATCCCAACAATCTACCGAAGAGCGTTAGGAGAGACTTGATGCTGTTCGAGAACATGAGGCTGCAACTCGCTCCGCGGAAACTTCTTGGGATCGCGAAGCACGCCTGCATTCTCAGCGTATTTACGCATCTACCAGGTATCCAGGTCTCTAGACACCAGTGAAGAATTTGTGCGCGACTGACCGCTGATCGTGAACATCATGCACTATCTCGCGAGTTGGAGACGTTCACGGAAAAAGCATGACGCTTGAGTTTTCAGCGTATATACGCATCTACTCAAGAGATAAGTAGGGGAAGGAGATGCGCGACTGACCGCTGATCGTTAACGTCAAGCAACATATAGGCTATAATTTATTTTGGAAAATGGAACACCTAAAGTAAAAGAGATATAAAAATGGTGCCGTTTCAAAAACTATTCCACGTGAAGAGTGTTTTCTGCTGTGAGATTAAATTTGAAGATCTGGAGCACCTGTAGTGGAACTCCAAAGCCCAGCGACAATATAACATATACATAATAGAAATGGCGTCTTAGCAAAAGTTGTTAAGTCTGATGGCATTTCCTGTTGACCAACAAAAATAAAAAAATCTGGAACGTCTTGAATAGTCTCGCGCATCCCATTGTTTTCCAGTCCCCGGGCTTTTAGAATTCGACATCAGACGTTTCAGATTTTCGATTTTGACGACCCCGTTGTCGCTGACATAAGCAACAGGATCCGCGTATGAAGTCGCGGGCAGAAGCTAGTTTAAAATATAATTTGTTTGAATTTAACACCACTGTGGAATACACCTTTATCTTGCAGTTGCACTGCATTCTTACTGCATTCTTAACGCGAACGAACTATAGAGTTATTTAAAAAAAAAACGTTGCCCTCTGTGTCGTGGTTGTGTTTACAAACGTTTCATTAAACTCACATACACAAACAATCAGACCGTGAACAACTATCTGTAAGCCATATAAATATTTGTCGGAACACGCGGCGAAGCAGCCAATCGCTCGGCAGCTTATAACCGCTTATGCCTTACTGCATCCCAGAACGATCAAACTATCGCCCAATTAAAAATCACAAGCGCACGCTGGCTCTTAATCTATATAAATAAAAATCAACCGATTTCTACATTCTCTCTTCTCTTCTCTGTAGTTAAACGTGAAGACTAATATTTGGCTTACAGTCGATTATCGATTTTGTTTATTCAGTTTGTTTCAGCTGTAAGTATTCCTTGTATTCAAATAAATTAGATAGTTAGATTCACCTTTTGAATTTTCCTAAAAGAAATATTAATGTGGAAGCCAGTTCGTACCGTTACACTGTCTCCATATCTCATTTTATTGCGCTGATCTATTAAATAAATTGTTATGTGATACTCACTCGTTTATCGACGGGAAGAACGATTGGAGCAGTAAGTAGCTCTGCAGTGGTAACCAACACAATGCGAAGAGTGCCACCACCAGGACCAGCATTTTTATCACCTGCGAACAATTCGTTTTGTTAAAATAACCAATGTTTATGTTTAATTTATCTTTGGTAAACAGCTGTTGGAAGATTAATTTATTCACAGCGCGCTTTGCCGCTTATTCGCCTGATATTAATCTGGATTATTGTTTCTGTTACCAACCGCATAAAAAGTTATTTCTGAACGAAATAGCTTTTGACTTTTTTAAGTCCTGCTCGCGTATTTTCTATTATTATTTATTTAATGTAATGGAAATTAGTAAAATGGTCAGAAAATCGGTTGAAACTGGCTTTTCGATCGATGATCCATCTACTACATACCAAAACCAATCCTTGCCGTGAGAAGCTCGAGCCATTGGTGCCGATTGTTGTTAATATCGGTCGTTATGGGTATCCAAAGTACAAACAATTGAAAACCAAGGGAAATTACCTTCTTTCAGAAGATAGAAAGAAGAAGACGTAATAGGTACTTAACTAAGTTAATATGGTCAGCTAGATATATTGAAGGTAATGTTAATTCAGCTATAAGGTAAACTGGAAGCCGACTTTAATATCGCTGGAGAAGGCTATTAGATAGATGATGGTGATCTAAGTTATTTACCGAATCGTGGTGCAAACTACTCTTAATGAAAGTAGGTACACTCATTCAAAAGAATACCCATTAAATAACAGGCAAATGCTTATGTAACGGACATGTTCGGCTGGGTAGATGGTTGAGACGGTATGTAATGAAGTCTAATAATATTGAAGTGAGCAGTTAGGAAGTTGGCTCGATTTCCGAATCCTACATAACGAAATCACTCGGCCCTACCTATACCCGAATAAAGTTCCCCATAATAAGATTGTAAGGGTAAAAAAGTGGAGCTTTTCGAGCGATCCATAACTTGACTTATTCTGTCATTTTAGATACACAATGCCCTACCCAAAGATATTCAATTCTTATTGTAGATGGGCCATCACGAACAAAATTTTCATCCGAAACTTGTGTCATAGTGAACTCAAGTCGATTAGTATAATTTAATACGCTCCGCTGTCGCTCCAATCCTACTAATAAATCCAGGTACTTACTTACAAATTATTTAACATCTAGAATGTGCCTTTGTACTCTTATTAAACTTTATAAAATAAAGATAAAGTGATTAAAAATCTAAGTATCCTAAGTCTAAGTGTCGCGTCGCATATAACTAATTCTAATTAACACAAACATATTTTTCGTAGTTAGGCACTTATATTATAATTTATTTTCCTACTGGAACCCCTCTCAGGTGAAGGCCTCCTCCAAAGTTTTCCATTTATCTCGGTCTTGGGCTATTTGTTGCCATTGTAGACCAGCAATTTTTTTGATGTCATCATTCCATCTAGTGAGTGGTCTTTCTCTATAGCGTTTACCCTTACTAATATTATAAACGCGAAAGTTTGTGAGTATGGATAGATAGATGGATGGATGGATGTTTGTTACTCTTTCACGTAGAAACTACTGAATGGATTTTAATAAAATTTGGTATGGAGTTAGCCGACACCCTGGATTAACTCATAGGCCTTTTATTCCTGTATTCTCACAGGAACGGGACCTACGTGGGTGAAACCGCAGGACATAAAAAAGAAAAGAAAAGAAAGAAAAATATTTATTTGCCATCAGTCATTAAAACACACCATACACACAATAATATGTGAAACAATGGAAAATATACAATAATAGCACAGTATAAATATTAATACAGTACGACGACGCCTTTGATCTCTGGAAAAATGCCGACAACTTCTACACGCGTTAGACTTAAATAACACCTCCCGCACTACGAACATCGTTTTGTTCGCAGTGCGGGAGCGGCTTTCCCGCGTCTCGGCCCTCACTCCCCGCACGATTGCCCTGTCTAGACGGCTTCGTCGGACGACTGTATGTTTTTAGACTGTGATTATACTAAATGGCGTTACTGAGACATGGGATCACAGTTTTTCTATGACATTTCTTCGCATGTCCTCTCTGTAGTACCTATCTTGAATCTCTTTGGTACGACCGAAAGTTCTTTTGTCTGGCTGATTAAGCGATGTCGTCCGACAAATCGGCCAATAAGAAGAAATGACCACCAGGTCCATAAGACTTGAATCTAAAGATAGGGCCAGTCATAATTCCTACTCAGAACTTTTTGTTGACAAAGTCAACGACGAATAATTTCTACTTTTTTAGCCGGCTTCAAAAAAAGGAGGAGGTTCTCAATTCGGTTAGGTACAAGTTTTTTTTTAGGGTTTGTTACTTTAGTACTCCGTCATTAATGGGCTTAGTAGGCGACTCGGACGCTGAATCTCGTCCGATGCGGTCGAGACAGGAATTTCATTATTATTAATATTTTTGAGTGGTGTTTCGGACGCATCCTTTTTTAGAGGCAAAGTACCGTCAGACACATAATTAAATAATACATATTTTACCTTGTCGCTATGGATAAATTATAAATTACAAATAAAATAAACATTAAAACACATTGCACATTTTGCGAAAAAAAGTGGCATCAGTGATACGCAGAGTGAGGGGAAGCAGCAATCGCGTTCTGAAGGTATTTTCAGAAAGATTGGAAGGGTCAACGATGGATAGGTTTATCAAGCAAGCTGCATGTCAGACATGGGTCTTGATGAATCCTTCTCGAGTTGGGAGCTGTTTATTTTGCTGTGTATAATTTGTGTTCTTGTGTGTGTCTAGATGTTACTACTAACATAGTTTTTAAGTTATTTTTGTACTGAATACTAACACGCTATGGGCCGTCGACGCCTGAAAATAAAGATTTTTTTGTATTTTTTATTAATGAGTGATGAGATGACAAGTATCCCTACTTGTCAGCTCACTCTTGCTTTGATACGATACCGATACATCGGTATCAGTACCGTATCCCATTTTTATATAAGAGCATTGGCTCTTATAAAAAATATCTGCGATACTGATACCGTAACAGGACAGGTTATTATTTTAATAATATAAAAATAATAATAACAGGACAAACTAAACAAAATCATTTGAAACTATAGACAGGTTGAGATTAGTTAATAGTTTTAGTAATTAAAATTAACATTGATGAGATTTTTGTATCAAAAACAAAGTAGACGAGACAACACGCGCGTTTTTTTTACATTTTCAAAGCGCGAAATTTAAAAAGTTTCGTTAAATCGGCCATAAAAATATCGCGGATGCCGATTTAACAGCAAGCTTCGAGTATTGCCGATATATCGGCATCGGTTTCGCTATAGGATACATCCCTACGGACAAGTTGGTTATTGAATCATTGTTTTATGACATAATTATGTGAAAATAAATATATGGTGGTAATGGTGGAATATTGTTAAAATCCAAGACGACATGTACTTAATTTTGACATTGATTTAAAAGTAACGACTACCTAATTAAAATGATTCATATTGGACTTATTGTTAATGATTAAATCATATAATTAATTGTACTTAGCTATATAAGGTTGACGTTTCAATATGTGTACACCATATGTTATGGTAGAGTTTATAGAACTAAAAAAAATATTAATAGCTTATTATGTAAAACTACATTCTAAATATAATTAAATAAATTCTAATTCTAAATTCTGATCTCTCACGAGTCGGTTAGTTTTTGACTTTTGGAATTTTGCACGCACATTGAGACATAAAAACTTCTAGTTGGTAGACATAGGTACACAAATGACCTTTTATCTCCCCGCGCCGATTCAGACACATGCCATGCCACGATTATGTATTTCAAAATTAACTTTTATACCTTTTTGGAAAGCTTACAGATAGGCAAGTTGTTTTATTTATTTGTACGATTAATGTCAAAGAAATTTTTGTGACGAAGCAACATTTTTGAAGCGTAAAATGAATATATTGGTAAGATAATAATATCTCAAAACAAAATAATTAAAATAATGAGCGATATGAGATTATTCTTATTAAGTTGTTTGAAATATGTCCATAGTTTAATTAAAGTGCCAGCTACAACATCATTCTTAATGGTACCCATTCAAATATTTTTTTTTTTTGGAAAATTTTGGTTAAATATCGAAAAACCCTTAAAATTCAAATATCTCGAAAACTATTGAATTTCGGCCATAAATATGGGGGGTTCAATTTGTTGCATTTTGGCCCCCTTATCAGCCCCTCACGTCTAATTACCAGTAACCCTGTACAAGACTGATTATAGTAATTTACATTTAATATTCTTGTTGTACACGTTCCAAATGATATCAAAGACTGATTATTGTTGTTAACATTTATAATTATTATTGTACGCTTTTAAATTGATATATAAGACTGATTATTGTGATTTATCATGTTTACTGTTGATTGTTGTAATTGTATATTAAACTTTATCTCTTTCTAACAATTCCCTGACTTTTACTTAAGTAATAAAACTGTACCTAAGGTTTTTTATTCTGACTGTACAAAATTTGCTTAAAAAAAAGTATCGTCCGAAACACCACTCAAAAATATTTATAATAATAAAATTCCTGTCTCGGCCGGATCGGACGAGACTCAGCGTCCGAGTCGCCTACTAAGCCCATTAATGGACCGATTTTCAAAATTCTTTTTTTATTTGATAGGGTATACTAACAGATTATCATATGTGATGAAAGGTCCTCGAGAAATCGAGGGAACTCCTCAAAAAATATAAGTAAACACGCACCGATTTTAACACTTTTAGTAACAAATCAAGCATTTTCATCTAGAAAGTATCATTTTCTACACACTTGTTTAACAAAATGTATGTATTCCAAGATAACATTAAAAGTGCTTGCAGTCGATACAGAGAGAGTGCAAGTCGTTTATTATTCCACATTTTGTACCAACAACCGAGATAAAGCAACATTGCTGCTTGAAATTTAAATTTCAGTTGTAATAAGTAGATAATATACAACGTTTGTAACATCAACTTGAGAGTTTTGTCATCACTAACATCTGATTTTGTTTCTATAAATAAATACCGTGTCTCAAAGACTCTTCTCCTGCTGAAGTTCTTAATGTTAGAATACGTTTTTTGGCTCTGTAGTTTAAAGTTCCAGTTTTTTTCAAGACATCAAATCAAATGATTTTTTTGCTAATTTATATCATAAGAATATTAAAGGTGCATTACACCTTTAATATAAACCTTTAAGTGTGCAAATTAATATAATCGATACTGACACATTTACTACCACATTTATGGATACATTTTAAGTAAATTGAGATACGCTAAATAATCAATTAAATAATCACTTTTATTATTCCTAGATTAGAATGATTCTAAAGCAGAATCAGTGTACTTGTAACCCAGCAAATTTAACTTGCAAAACATACCTTGGTATCTGCTCGAGTTGCGAATTTACTAAATAAATGAAAGGGGTAAATGGAATTAGCCATCTGTATCCTCTTTATTTTTAACCGACCTTTAACTTCAAGTCTCGGGCTTTTTTAATAATTAATGAAATTACCATTTCATGTTGCCGCTCAGGTGTTCGGACCCTCATAAATCCGTGTCCTGGTTCAATCAGACCGTGTGGTACTCCGTAACACGCCCTTGGATATACAGGGTGTAAAAAGACCGATCACATAGCCGATAACCACACATTCTGTACATATAATTAGTAACTTTAACCAAAAAATAATGCTGGGAAAACACTTTTTTTTTCATCTTTAAAAAAGAAATGCTTTTTATTGCGCGCATTGCATAGCGCGACAACGCAACGCAACTTTCGATCAGCTGAGCGTATGGCCACTCGCGCTTGGTCGTTGACCCGACCGGCTCGCTTGTTTAGTATCCATTGCATTTTTGTAACTTCGAATGCGTAATTTGTTTTGAAAAATCGATAATTTGATAATGTTTGTTCGAAAGAAAGTTTACTGATAATGATACTTGAAATACAATTTTGAAAAAAAAAAACGAAAAAAAAATTTGCACTTTGACCTATAATAATAATAAATATTTGACCTAATATCTCCAAAACAAGTTAATTCCCGTGTATGTTCTAGAAGAAAAAACTATCCCAGTGATGGGTAGAATATGTAGTTTTCGTTTGCGTTAAGGGTCTTTTTACACCCTGTATAAAAACAACTTTGAGTTTAACTTTTGGGTTTCGTCCGCGTAAAAAGATTATTTTACAAAACTGGATAGTTTTGGACAAAATACTTTTTCAAGGGAAGACCGGAATAAAAAGTATCCTATTTTTCATCTTAATCTGCTCAATGGTTTACGCGTGATTGAGTTACAAACATCCAAACAACTTCTAAAATATTTTTGACCAAACTATTATAAATTTTAAAGTTTGTTCACATTTATAATAGTATGGTAAAAAATATTTTAGACTTTATACTAATTGTAAATTCAAACTGTTCGTCTCATTTCCTACTCATAATATCTGCATTGTCGTGCTAAAAAGAAATTATTTGTAGCAGAATCACCGTAGGTATTTCCGAGATCTTAAGTATAATTTAAGGACAAGAACATAAGGAAAAACGTCCATGACCGTGCCACGCACAACCAATACATCAAACCGAAGCTCGGAGGATTCAAATAAGATTCTGTCAGTGTAATTGCACTATTTGTCAGTCCCAACAATACACTGAAAAAGACACCGATAAATGAAGTGGGAAATGGTTAAATAATACTTATTTGCACCATTTTACTTCAACACAATTGGTTACTCAATTTAGTTGTGTAATGTAGTGAAATTTACTGGTGAACTTATCCGTTTAAATAAACACTAAAATATAAAGCTGCCAAAGCTCTGTAGTAAAAGTAATTTTATTAGCTGAAAGCTTTTCAGTGAACATTCTGCCAACATTTTAACGATAGTTTGAGTTCAATAGCGAAACACGTAAGGGGTTCAATATTGTTTTAGTATCGGAATCATTTTTTTTAGACCATACAAATCACGCAATAAAAATTAAAACTGATTTATGCATCCGGTTTTTGGAAGGTCACAGAGTAATATTTGATTGGTAACGTGAATCAGCAGAACACAACTATTACCTAAAGTCTACAATGATGAAGTATGACATCATACAAATGCACTTAAATTAGACCCGGCCAATGTCTGTGTTTGACTACGGTTTACGTCAGAACGACGTCATCAAGACTTTGATAAAGTATCAACACATAATACTGACACATTTGAACCTCTACCATTATCAGGTTCACTTAATTGCCTTAAACAAGGATAATTGATCGATTAATTACTAAAGGAAATTGCGTGTAAAATCTTCAGTATATACAGTCTAATGTAGGGCACCTTGTCGTTCGTTTTTGTGTTTCGTCATTAAGTAAGCAAGTAATCGTAAAACGTTTGACATCAAAGTCTTTTGCGTTATGTACAGACTAAAATAAAGGTCCTTGTCAATATTGTCCCTAATTATTTTATTACTAGCCCGTGACTTTTTATGTGAATACTTAAAGGGCTTTCCTTAGCGACCATTTCGCCCAGTGAATTTTTTATCGTACAATAGAAAAGTGAGGTTCGTGGAACAAGTGCCAATATAATATAATAATAACCTTTTACGCGTTATTTTTATTCTGGCCGCATTCCATCAATATGTGAAGATGACTTTGTCCACATAGAAGTCAACTATTGACATAAAATAGTAGGTAAGTACTAGGCATAAAAAACTTGAGAGGTGTCAAGGGACACCCGGATAAAACAAAGTTATATAGTTAGTTTTATTATTTATTATGTACAAAAAACCTGTATACCTACACTCAACAAAAATAATCGTCGCGACACAACACTGTTTAGAAAGACGAAACGAAAATAACTGGCTTGCTTTCTATGACAGAGAGAGAGAGAGAGAGACAGACAGAGAAACACGCTCACGCCGCACAGCCTATAACTATAACAAAAAGTGTCGTTACAACTTTTGGTCTTAATTTTTCCGTCTAGCCCCCTTTCGCAAAGCGCGATAAGGAACTTCGTTCCAAAAACTTACAGATACACTAGTAGTGTATTCTTCTTCTTATCATGTGATTAGTAACTAACCTAGTGTGACAGCTAGCATGCTGCCCATAGGCCTCTGACTGTGCACCACATGCAGTCGAGAAATATCTATCACGCATCCCGGTTTCCTAGCGACGTGTTTGAAGCAAGTGATAATTAGTACAACAAATAAATAAATATTCCACAACTTTTTCACTCAACGCCATTTAGTCCCAAGTTAAGTTTGAGAGCTTGTGTTATGGGTACTATTCTATTAGGATTTGGTTTCCGCACTTAATCCAAGTTTGGACCATTGTGCGAGAAGCCACGGCGGCCGTTTTGTTGGGGGGTTACTCCAACCAGCCCACGTCCTTCCAGAAGCAGATTAAGCCTCCCAAGCATCTTAGTGCGTCCACGAGGAGTTCAGATGAACCAAGCAGAGTCCTCTTCCGTATCCCGGCGACACCCGTGCACTCAAGGAGGACGTGTGCCACCGTTTCTTCCTTCTCCATACATGCTCTGCATAAATAACTGTCTGTTACGCCTATGTTATGGGTACTAAACAACTGATTAACATACTTAAATATTTCTAAATACATACTTATTATAGATAAATTACACCCAGACACATCACAATTGATCGTGCTCATCACACAAATATTTGTCCTGGGTGGGAATCGAACCCACGACCTCCGGCATAGCAGTCAGGGTCACTAACTACTAGACTAGGTACTAGGCGTGCCTTGGGTTCGAACTCGAGACTTATGATTTGGCAATCCGCTAGTCACAACAATAGGCTATCCCTGCTTAGTAATGTATTAATAGTTGCTTTAAGGCGTTCAATAAAGAGTATTAATTGCAAGCAATCTTGTTTGATGCTCAGTTGAACGTGAACGAATTGGAATTAAAGCTTTGACTCTCCCGGGTCTTATAAATAAATTCACTTAAATATAAAATTTTAATAACGGTTTTATTTTTAAACAAAAGGACCACATTATTTACGCGATGTAATAATTTTAATTTGGTACAATAAGGCGCCATTTACCAATCTTCACGACAATTTTCTTTTCTTTCTCATAAAAAGTAAGTAAGTGAATAACTTAATTCCATAACTTGAATATTTTAATACCTTTTTAATTGTATTTTTTTTTGTTTTCCCCTGCTTAGCCTATCTCAATTTATTTAGGGGTCAGCTTCCAGTAAAAATAAATGCTACTGTAATTGTCGTACATAGAGCAACTGCCGGTCGATTCAGTAAAAGTCACGCCGTGCAAACTTGAGTGAAGTGAACTGTCAATGCCTAGCATTAGCACAGTATAAATATTAATACAGTAGGACGCCTTTGATATCTGTAAAAATGCCAACAACGTCTACACGCGTTAGTCCTGAATAGCTCCCGAACTACGAATATCGTTTTGTTCGCAGTTCGGGAGCGGCTTTCCCGCGTCTCGCCCATCACCCCCGCACGATTTTTTTATTATATATATTATGGGTCTACTCTTGACCTCAATCTGCCAATTTCCTTGTGTAGACGGCTTCGTCGGACGACTGTTGGTTTTTAGACTGTGGCATTAGTATGGAATGACAGCTCAATTTGCCCTCACTGCGCCTACATTTTCACGAAGTGATTTGACCAGAATCGCACTGCTGTGCAATCCAGAGACTGTGCAACACGATACCCCTTGATTCGAAGTATTTATTTATTTATTTATTTATTAAAACTTTATGCACTAGTAAAATAAACTGTACAAAGGCGGACTTAATGCCTTAGGCATTTTCTACCAGTCTACCTTAGGGTGGTGCAGAGACAGAACATGGTAGGCGCAAGAAGGTAACAAAAACTTGAAAGAAAAATAAATTATTATTTATGATAAATACACACATCAAAAGTGTCTAGGGATCAACATATATTTTTGCAATAACTTTTCTCCTGATTGATATTAATTAAAATTTTCTTTAAGGATTCATCAAATAAAGTGTTTTCGTTTGTCACAGTAACGATAAACCAAGTCATCTTTGCATTAATAAAGAAATTTGCCATTTTCCTAATAAAGGGATTTTTGACATTTGAACCACTAACATTAAAGTTCGAAAAAAGGACTGAAATAACAGTTTTCTTTAAAATTTTATTGGGTAACTTAAACAATTAATAATCCGTGTTTCTACCGCGAACACTAACACAAGAACATCGGTTTGGCATACTCAAAATGAGTTCATCCAAATCACGCTGTGGAATGGCCGCCCATGTTCGTTGCAACAACAAAAAAAGGTCTTCTTGCGACTGGATACCCTCCATATTCGGCAGAGCTCTTCTCTGTAGCATATCCCATGCATGGTCAATCGGGTTCAAGTCTGGCGAGAGTCTGTCTTACAACTCTTGCGGTGTGCGGTCGTGCATTATCATGCATTAACTGAAATAAGGAACTGCACTTGTAGAGGAACGATGACGTCTGATACAATCGTCTCAGCATAAATTTGAGCGTTGAGGTTGCCTCTGATCCAAATCAACTCAGTTATTCCGCCGATCCAAATACCCGCCCATACCATGATGGTTCCACCTCTATAAGGATGGACTTCCTGGCAGGATTTTAATCGCTGTTGGCGTCCAGGGGTTCTCCAGTGTCGTATACGTCTTGTATCTGGTCTCATACCAAAACGAGACTCATCAGAAAAGCACACGAAACGCCATTGTTCTTCTGCCCAATTTCTGTGTTCAAGAGCCCATTGATATCGAATCCTACGATTGTGCATTGCTATAGGTGGTACCCGTAGCGGTCTTCGGGAATGAAGGTTCACTTCATGCAAGGGGTTTCTGACTGTTTGGTCGCTAATTAAGTTCCCTGAAGAGTGATGAAGCCTCACACGGCTAACATCATGGCGGTTATTGTTGGAGCTCTTCGAGTTAAGATTTGAATGTATCGGTCTTGTCTCCGTGTGGTGCAGCGATACCGTCCTCCATGGCGCTCAGCCACGGTACCAGTGCTTCGGTAACGTGTCCAAAGTCGACTGATAACACTCTGACTTGTATTCAGAGCTAAAGCCACTGTACGTTGCCGGGAACCAGCTTCTATCATTCCCACGGCTCTGAGCATTTCTTCCCTGCTTAAATGACGTCGCCGCTCCATAATAACGTTGGTTTTAATCAGTAGTAGGGAAACAGTAGCACTAATAATGTCTTCAATGCGTTGTATGTTTTTATAGGGAAAATATTGACAGCTGATTTTCATCTTTTACTCGAATTTGATTCACAGTTCCTGATTCAAATTATGAAATGCACCAAAAAGGATCCATATAAATTTATAAAATCATAAATTTATTACAAAGCCACATCTCAATCTCAAGAAATCCGCATAAAAATGCTTGATCCCTAGACACTTTTGATTGTACATATACATACATATTATATAAAATCCAGAGATACTGTCAAGAGAAAAGAAAAAAAATAAAAATAAAAGATATATTAATGGAGAAACTAATCTACTTACTCAACTTAGGGATAAGTTTGCCAACACCTTGTGAATGTGTTCGCGTGCCTTTACTAAGTTAAGTATGTTTCAAACTTTCGAAGTACTGACTACTCATAACAAACATCAAAGATTTAAAACTGGCAGCCTGGATCCAGCATTACATACTTACCACGGCAGAGAAGAGTATTTTTTTTTATTCTCTGTATATATATATATGCTGTCATTGGTATTCATATATATACCGGCACTATAACTTAAAAATAGACTGTTTGTCATTCAAAATTTAAGCACAAAAATTGTGATAATTTTGACGTCAATGATACCTGATTACCAATTCAATATCTTGTGTGCTTAAAGACTGTACTTTTCAATATAGAAAAAAGATAGTCAAAACTTTTTTGCAAAAAATAAAACCGACTTCAAAAAAAAACACTAAACGGTGTAAAATAACTCTACATTCGGAATTCTGTGGCTTTGGTGGGTTTGTCTTACTCATGATGGGCCACCGACTTCCGAATTTAGAGTTATTTTACACCGTTTAGTGTTTTTTTTGAAGTCGGTTTTATTTTTTGCAAAAAAGTTTTTATTTTTCCATTTTTAGTTGTTGCCATAAAAATATTTGCCATGAATTTATTTTATATTCTTAATTGTTAACAATACATGTCATTATAATAGGGTTATCCACCTAACCCTAATAAATGAACCTTAACATACCTAACTGACGAAATCTAGGTATATTGAACACATCTGCCTACCCCTCTGAGCATACAGGCTTGATGATACGTCATGATGTTGTATAAACAATAAACATCCAAGCGATTCCAGCAATCACGATAGATTTGCCGTCTATTTTTGAAGAGTTCCGTTGTATATCTCCGAAGATCAGCACCAGATCTTCACCAAATTAAAATGGGACCACCTCAGGACTAAACTCTTTCAAACAAAAAAAGAATTTTGAGAATCGGTCCATAAATGGGGGAGAAATCAGGTAACATACATAAAAAAAAAAAAAAAAAAAAAAAAATACATACACACGAACATAGAACCTCCTCCTTTTTTGAAAGTCGGTTAAAAACAGCTATTTTGTTTGTTGTATTGTCCGCAAAATGTCAGCAGTGTTGAAATCTCAAATTGGGTTGAACCTCACCTACGTCAGAGGCATAGTAGTTTTCCCTGTGTGCTTAGCACTATTCACTTAGTCCTTGTCCGGAACGAATTCGCTACGAATTGACGAATTCAATGCTATGCATACATTATTTAGAGAACTTTTAGTTGAAGAGCAATGTATTACAAAACGCATCCAACTCGCGCGTATCTCTGGGTAAGGCCTTAATGGCATATTATGTAGGCGTAGAAAGCAGAGGGTTAATGATTTTGTAATAGCTTTCGTAAATATTTCCGTATAAGTCTATATACAGAGTACCTAAGTCGTGAAAAAACCAGGTCAATTATGCAAAATACAATACTCACCTGAAGAAAATGGATAAAATAGCTGTATTCTTTGCTTTAGGGTTGGTTTATGACCAAAACTACTTTCACCCTTGAAAGCTTTTTTGTAAATTACCAATGGGCTATTTGACAATATTTTAGGTTTTAGACCATCATAAATAGATTACAAGAAAATATTCGACCCATATTTTTTTCTTTTTCAAATTGATGGAAACCTGCTTAAATTAAGGGCACTAAAGTTTAGGGGAGGGGGCTTGTAACGTCATTAACTATGTATAAAATAGCTAGTGACGTCATGCGATATTTTGACTCGACGTATCGCCGTTATTTTTTGATTACGTGAAAAAAGAAAAAAATAGGTATGTGTCGAATATTTTTTTGTAATCTAGTTAAGGGACAAAACATTAAAATTTTGTCAAATAGCCCATTATCCTATATAAATAATACTAGTTTAGAGTACAGACGCCAGCACATCAAGTTACCCCAATGTGTCAAATTTTCCCAATTGAATATGAACATTATTCTGTTTGACATAAAGTTGAAAAACGATCAAAGAAAATTTGACACATTGGGGTAACTTGACGTGCTGGCGTCTGTACATCAAATACCATTGCAAAATGAATTACGGTAATAAAGTTTGAATGTTTTTTTAATTATACAACCGATAAAGAGATTAAGGGTAAGACTACAAACTACAAACGAAACAATATCCAGTAACCGTTTAAGGTTTTACTTTAGAATTCCAATGTAACATGTGGTTTAACAAGCTAATGTTCGAACGTGTTTATTTACATTAAATTTACATTGCATTCAATCTGCACCAGATGGATTTAAATGGCTAACCATCTGTTAAACGGAAATAGCACGTTATTTCGAGATGCAACAACTGCTGTGGGCAGCTAACCTGATGCGGCTAAAGTGTTCAGCCTTGCCCTTAAGTAGGGCCATCGTTATATTGGCGATGATGGATCGTTCTTTTATGGCAGCATGGTGTTTTTATACGCTATAATTACGTGGACTTAGCGATAGATTTGGACCGCCTCATTACACATTATTAATATAGAATATTCTATAGTGCATACCAACATTATATTTTTTCTCTCATCTCTTATAGTGGGACAATTTTCATATTGGTTTAAAAACAAAATACACGTATATTCTAATATTTTCCAAATGAGGAAAATATATGCTTGAAATACCAGATTGAATCAAATTATGTTAGTTTCCACATGGTACTGCCGGACATGGCATTTGATATTGGTAGCACATAGCACAACATCACGCCTGTAATCCCCGAAGGACTAGGCAGAGGTGTAGGTATCTGGTAGTTTACCCACATTTCGCCAGTTATGTTAAAGTCCCATGTAATAGAGGGCGAGCCTATTGCCCACAATCGGGCACAAATCTTGGCTACGGGCTGCTACTGAGAAATTCCAGATGGAAAAACTCAATATCACTAAGACGGACCCTGGGATAGAACCCGGGACCTCATGCTCAGCAGTAGCGCTTGCGACCACAAGACCAATGAGGCAGTTGAGATTGGTGTAGATGATTTTTACACAGTGAACGAATTTTATAAATAGTTGAGAAGGTGGATGTAAAAGATGTATAATAATAGTTGAGCACCATTAACTTTGTATTATATTAAAATTTGTATACACAGTTGGAATTATTTTTGTGTTTAAACTCACAAACAAGCAACTCACTACCCACTATAATAATAGTCCTAATTAATTTGTAATACTTCTAATTCATTTTGTTTTACCAAAGATGTACACAACTACATGATTCGGAAATGGTAAGATAAGTAGATCGAAAGCACAAAATAATGTACCACTACGACAAAACGGCTCGTGTGCCCACACGACCCGTTTTGTCGTAGTGGGACATGTGACACGTTATCCATACTTTAAATACATAAAACAATAGTTCTTTTATGAAACTTATACATTATATAGATAAAACAATAGTTGTTTAATGAAAATTATACTGTTCAGGGGTATAACTATGGTGTGAGTTTTTAAACCTAGCCGCAGACGAGTTTTATAATTGTATCACATACCTAAGTGTATTATTTATGTGCAGTATTATACACTACTTTATCTTGATTCGTGTGTTTGGCTAGGTAATGACATTTCTATTCGACTACATAACAGGTTTTTGCAGAAATTGATGTAAATACATAACCAATAATGCCGTAATACATGCTAAACCTCTTCCTTTAGTTACGTAGGTGAAAATTACTTTAGTTCGGATTTTCTGAAGCACTAAAAGTAACTCAGTGTATCAACAGAAAGTTGTTTATCGTCGCCTGTGAAAGTTGTAGAATGTAAATAAGGAAAATGGGATAGGTACCTACGGCCACCAAAAGAGTTACGTATACAGACAAAAATAATATATTTTTTCCACTACACCATCAGTATTCATTATTATGGTGGTACAAACCTACACAGCATATTTCAGAAACGAAGTGAATAGAATAGAATAGAATTTATTTGTAAGAATGTGGTTTTACATAAATAGTAAGGTGTTAATATTTTTTTAAAGTTCTCTACACTCTACCATAACATAATGGTGTACAAATATTTCAGTGTCATTCTTAAATAACTAAGTACAATAATTAATTTTAAGATTTAACATATGTGCATTATTATTATTATAATTATTAATAAATGTCATTTGATCATGTCATCTTGAATTTTTGCAATAGTCCATATAAGTATTCGCCAATGTCATAAAAGCAATTTTGCAACAGCCAACTTGTCAGCTGTCTTGCAAGTGTGCTGTGTAGGTTTAAACAATGGTTTAAAACTAATTGAAAGTTGCCTGGATACTTATAAGCCTATCTGTTATAGTCTTATCTGTTTTGTTCACTGTACCTGCTGTTTGTTAGTCGTCATTTGTCACTCTCTAAATACAATAAATTGTTATTGGTGTCTATTCGGCTCATAAATATTTTCCTAGAAACAACAAATATTGTGTTTTCCTGAAAATATATTTTACCAAAACGTGTCATAAAATTGGCAACTTTCATTTAAGTTGGTTGGTACAATACCTACTTATATATATTTAATAAGGAATATGACCTTTGAGGCCATATTTCCTGTAGACATATTCTCGACTCCTAATTTGGTTTCACTTTGCTCGCACAAAAAAAGCGCGCGCGTCTTGTATGACATATACAAGTACTATTGTATGTTACGATAACAACAACACGAAGACAGTAACAAAATTAGTGATTATAAACTTGATTAAAGTACAGACGCCAGCAAGTTACCCCAATGTGTCAAATTATCCCAATTGAATATGAACCTTACTCTGTTTGACATAAAGTTGAAAAACGATCAAAGAAATCTGACACATTGGGGTAACTTGATTTGCTGGCGTCTGTACCTTGAGCGTTTTATACAAATTTAAACCAAATTCGAATTTAATGTTCATTTTTGTATTAACCCTTGAGTCCATTCGCTGTTAAAATAGAGCTGCCCCGGCAAACATCGTTCCGGCTTAGAATATATTTTTATTTTTTATTAGTTGACGTCCTTTCTTAGACCTACTGAATATACGCACAAAATTTCATAAGAATCAGCGAAGCAGTTTCGGAATAGATTTGTTACTTACCAACTCTGTGACACAAAATTTTATATACATAATTGATAGACATTAACCTCATACAAACAAGATTCACTTTCATATGTACAGTAAGTATTGCATAACTAACTCACCTTCTTCTTATTTCTCATATGGTTGGCGTCCCTCGTCTCCTGCGCGTTCCCGGGTGCGCGTGCTCCCCACAGCTTCATCGCCATATGCGCATACGCAAACGTAATCACGCACAATGGGATTACATACTAAAAGCAAAGTAAACACTGATGAAAAATGACCAGAATTTAATTTATTTGCTTTGGATATATGTTTGGATAACATGTTAATGTAGGTAATTGCTATAAGGTATAGATCAATTCATTTTTCTTAATTTAATCCTTGTCGTACCGTTCCGTTTGCAAAAATTTAACAGATTTACGTTTAAAAAAAGCGAAAAATTTGTGTAGTTTTAATTACGACCCTTTGAAACATTATCAGCTCGGTTATTTATTATATCATTATAATTTCAATATTGGACATCAAACAAGAAGTCTACTTAGAGAGTTAAGTCAAAACACCTAACTTTGGGGTTGTTAGCGGCTTAATAACACAAACAGATACCTATTATATATGCACAAAGTCGTGCAAATCTCCAACTTAGGCTTGCCCGCAGTCAAGCGCGACGTAGCAAAGCGACACGTGTTGTGTGTGTTTTCAAAGAAATGGTTCTACAGATATATATCGCGAAAGCGTGTCGCATTGTCGCGTCGCGCCTGCTTGTCTGAAGCCTTTATACTAGGGATGGGCAAACTTTTTTCATCAGGGGCCAGGAAAAAGCAGAAAATTACATTGTGAATTTACCATAAAAATTTAGAATGAAAAACGGTTGTGTGGGAATTTAATATGTCGATAAATAAATGAATAAATTAAAATTACCAAATTAAAGGTAGGTATTTAGGAAAGTACCTACAGTTTTTAATGGCCATGAACGTACGTACCTACTACTGATAGAGTTCGGGTCAGCGTAGACTGCTGCAAAATGGGTCAGCAATTTATTGATGAAGTAAACCTCGTCTAAAATAGAATTTTTTGTAGCGTTGAGGACATAACAAATCGCCATAAATCCATCCTGATAAACCCTTTTATCTCATATATATTTGTGTCGAGAAAACGCCAAAACATATTTCCAAGGGCGATACACTATTGATGTTAAAATTAATGAAGTTGAGCGGATAGAAACTATTCGCGGGCGGAAGTTGGCCTGCGGGCCTTTATTTGCCCATCCCTGTTATATACAGTCCACGTAGGTATTCATGTAACAAGAAAATACAAAATAATATAAAGACGTAAGAAACTGGGATAAGATAATAAAACGTTTTCTTCTATTTTCTTGATTATTATTTGAGTATGCATGCATATAACAAATAAAAGAAAATGAGTGTGTATAACTTGCTATTTTCTATGTTCACACCGCTGCTGCACAGAAGCAAAAGATAAGAATTGAGTATGGCCTAAGAATGCGTCATGACATTTTATTTTCGTTTGGTGCTACGCTAACTAGGTACCTACACAAGTCGATTTATTATACCTTTATAATAAAACTTATTTCATGATTAGTTATAGGTACCTAGGTTAGTAGCTTATTGCTTTATAATATTTGCATAGAAATAAGGTTAAACTGTAAAATTTGCTGAATCAACATATTTTAAATTTTGTTAACAAGTCTGAAGACCGATTCCCGTAACTAAAAATGTTCAAATTTAGTCGCCATTTCATCAAAAACTTGTCAAATATGTAGGAAAATTACTCGTAGGTACTTTTATCGATTGAGACCGAGATACAAATGTTTTAAAAAATACGGGAATCACTTTTCTGTTTATTAACAATGAAAACCCTTTTTAAAACATTAAAAACTTGTTCCTTGCAAATGAACAGCACAACACGTTATCTCAAATGTCATGCAATTAAATAAAAATAATAAAATTTGGTAATAAAACCAACACATACATTTATTGAACCATTTAAACTCACCTGAAATACATACAATAATAGTCTGTAAATGGCCAGTGAATGTGAGCCAAACTCGGTTGGAGCACAAAAAGGCTTTTTGTAATAGATCTTCGTAACTGCAAATAACAAAGAAAAGAAACAGTTAACGCTAAGTTTTACAAGAAACTCTTTGTCGACCTACTTGTTGAACAAGCATTGGTAAGCTTGTAAACCAGAGTTTAATTTGTATGAACAAAAGTTGTGTAGTTTATATTTTCAGGCAACAATATAGTACTTAATTTGTTATTCATAACTGTTTTTTGCTTTAGTACCTATCTATTTTTTAAATTTCTATATTTCAGTTGATACCTATTTTTATATATACATACCTACATGGTCTACTTTGATCGAAAAGTTTGTTCCTAACATACATAACATCATAACGTCGCTCCTGTATTTCCCGAAGGGATGGTCATTGGTGTAGGTACACTTCTGACTAATCCTTCGGGTTACTGGAAGTGAACTAACATTATACCTGTTATGTTTAACTCCCGTGTAATAGGAAGCGACTCGGGGCTGCCATTGAGAAATAATCCAAATACCAATATGCCTAACCTGGGAATGAAAGCCAGGAACAGAAGCTCAGTAGTAGAGTTTGCGACCACTTAACTAACAAGGTATTATGCGTGCTCATGTTGAGGAAATTTGTTTTAATCTGGTGTTTAACCACATGTAGTTGCGAATACATACAATACAATATGCAAACCCACATTCGACCAAAAACATATCTTCAGAAATATTAATTAAAGCTTATTATTCGATAAAATCACATACCTGGATCCGCTTCGTCTTCCATAATAACCTCCCATGACATAGCCATCGGAGCGGCTAAGGAGAGCGCCAGAAACCATATCACTACTATTATTACTTTGGCAACGCGCTTAGAAGTGTGAGCACTGAAACAAATAGTCCATATACAATATTGGAATAAAATACAGGTAGGGTCATAGTAAACCCTCTTATGTGCACTCAAATCTCAAACCCATAGTGCCACTGGTCAGATTGTTAGAGCAAGATAAGAGCCAAAACGTACTGCATCAAATATTCAAGATGCACGAGGCTGAACAATCTGGAGCAGGAGATATGTACATATTCTGAGAATGGGTTTGAATTTAACTCCGATATAGGGTTGTATGTTCAAACAGGGTAGAACGTACATCGAGTCACATTTAGATACCATGAGTTCAGCCGGTCAATTCAGTTGAATACACCTCGTGAAAACTTGAGTGAGGTGAACTGTTTATGTCTAGCATTAATAATAATAATCTTTATTGACATAAATTCTAGACTCGGAAGCGATAAGCACTTAAGTCAATTCTCTTTGCTAGCAATAATTTTACAGGAGACGGTTTAATTCGATTGGTCTAAAAAAAATGTACTACGGTTATTGTTTTTATTATTTATTATTACACAATTATGAACTAGTTACATATCAGAGTATGGATATTTACGCTTTATTTATTATTTACTGAAATATCTTACTTAAGTTTCTTTGAACATCAAGACATTGTGACTTAAGTGTTTATTAACATACTATAATTACTTGGCTTATAAACTTTATTTTATGATTATAAAACAAACTATGAATAATTATGATTATTAATTAAACTTATATAATATAATGCATGCAATAAAGTCAAAACTAACAGTCACTCTCTTCTGAATCTCGTATATCTGGATCAACATCCTTGGTATCGTCAGTGGTTACTAAATTCTGATAAAAATTATGGAAACATTCTGGTATTAAAGACAATAGTGATATTATATCACGTTTTTTTTCGACACTTATTGGTACTGGCTTGTCAGTAACCTGCATCAAATTAAATTCCTTATCTCGTCGCGTGTTCCGTTTGAAATTAATATTTTTAAATGATTCTTCTCTGGAAAGAGATGTTTTGTATTTTATGACTCCATACTCAGAGTCATAACTCAGCCACTTCACATCATGCCACTTGAAAACATTTCCGTCATCGTCTTTTTTTCGGGCGACTAAAGGACCTTTCAATAAACTAGCGAAATCAAAAAAATCATTTTGTCGCATTTCTCTAACGGTAAATTTTTTGCTACTCGATCTTACTAACTGCATCCAATCGTGGGGGTGATAAATTTGTATTTCGGTTTTTTTCTTTTTTTTTTCAATAATTGCATGGTCTAAGTCAACCTCCATATGTGTATGACCAGGTATCATAAACTTGTGATGTATTAACTTCATTGAAGGTTTTACAGTCAACAAGTACGTGAACATTGCAGCCACGTGAGTGTTCTTGTTTTGTCCTCCACAAGTGTCAGAGTACAAAATCACTTCTGAGATTTCTTCCGGTTGTTCTCGTAAATATGCAAACAAACAAGAGGCTATTTGATTAGCACCCCGACCCGAAATACCCTCATGCCACATGTGGTGCGTTGACATTCCAGTTGCGTTGTCATGAATTGTAAGGTTGAAGGTCCAAAGTTGTCTTTTATAAAAGGCTACAGATGATTGTAACGCTGGGGTTGGCAAGCATTGCTGTAGGTCAAAAGTCAGGCATTTGATTCTGTTATTTGTAATTGCGATATTTTTATCACACTGCTTCTCTTTGTACGCCATATCAGCGGCTAGCAGATGAGAGTCGCGTTCGTTTTCAAGGGCTAATTTTGTGATCTCGTCCGTAGCAATATTTAATTTCATTTTAAACAAGTCGCATGTGTGACAAGTGTCCACTTTTGGTTTTTTGAAACTTAAGTTTAATTTATGGAATTCTTTGCGGTAAATCTTATCACTCACAGGATTTTCATGTGATTCTGAATAAAGAGAATACATTTTTGATATAGTCAAATGCGATGGTAAATATTTGCGGGTGCTTCTACGTCTAGTATAATGACTTTCATAAAGCGGAAACGAATTGATATGATTAATCACCTCTTGAATTTTTTGTTCGGAATGTTTGTTTGAAGGTGTATTCTTTCCACGTTTGTCTGTTGGTATAATTCCACTCGCGGTGCCACGTTTTTTCAAACCAATTAGTTTAACAAAATTATCACTTATTGATAGGGTTTTTAGAAAGCAGCCTTGACAAACGGATATTTTTTCACTATTGACGTTAAAATGATACGTATAAGTCCACTGTCTATTTTTTTGTAAAGTAGGATCTTCGACCCGACGACGCTCGGTTTTTTTCTCTCGAATGGTAATCAAAGATGAAATGAACGCTGCCCTTAAATCATAAGATCCAAGATTCCAAACCTCTTTGTGAATTAGAGCTCGTTGCTCATCGCTTATTTTTTCACGACACTTATTTCGACAATTAGGTAGTTCCTTCATTTGACGTTTGCCGATAATTTTTCTGGAAGCTGTCAAATAGGATTGGCCTAAATTTCTTTTTATTTTGTTATCGTTCTTCCTTCTTCTACAGGTCACAGGTTTGTTTTGTTGTTGTAATGACGTATCTTCAATACTTTCAGGTATTTCATTTAGTGGTGCTATCTGTTCATCTACTGAAGCATCATAGACAGTGGTGTCCATGTCATCTTCATGTTGTGTAAGCAAACTAGGACTATCTGGAAAGTAGGTAGGATCAGCAACAGAATCGTCGCTAGAATAGTCAATAGCAAATTCATCGGGAGTAATTTGTTTTTGAGTTCCAGATGTACTTGGTTGCGGATTAGTAAATGGGTCTTCTTCGCCTGTAAAAAAGTGAAATGGGTTTTATTTTGTTGACATGGGTTGTAATTGTGTCAACATACATTCGTTGTGCATGTTGCATTAAAATGAAAGGAAAATATTCAAAACTTACCTTTATTCTCATTATTTAGGGCGAGATTTACTAACTTTCTGGCCCTTGAATCCATTATAAATACAGTTAATGCACAACACCACTCCGACCGTCACACCAAAACACTAATGAGGGAATATGTATTTAATTTTACTTCACCCACAACGTACGTCAACTTTTTATCATGCACTTCAAAAAGGAGAGTAAAGTGAGGGTAGATACTTGAAAATATTATCGACACCAAAAACGGATCACTGTTACCAAGTTAATTAAGTCAGTCGGTATAAGAGTTGTCATGCCGGAAAAAAAACTTAAGTCAACCTAAGTGGTTTATGTCGCCGCTTGATTTGTTGATACGACTTAAGTTTGATGGTACAGTCGACTATAACGACTGAATGGAGTGACGGTGACTTACGTGCTTATTCCAGTCGACGGATAATACAAAAACATGGGTGCTGTGACTTTTTACAATTTTGAGCTAAAATTGACTTAAGTGCTTTTGGCCGCCGCGTCTAGAATTAATACAATGCATCTTAATGAATTCCCTAGCTCCTGCGCTAGTGTACACTGTGTTACAGGAGCTAGTGTTTTCCCAAAAACAATGTTACAAATCATTTATGATAACGAAGATTTAAAAAAGATAAAAACAAACAAAAGTACGAACAGAAAGAAATAAAGTAAAACTATGATTAAAACTAAAATTAGTGTGGAATGGCAGCTCAATTTCGTTTCGCTTCAGCCGTATATTCTCGGGGTGTTTTTATAGACGACCATAGTTAGGGAAAATCCGAGGAATTTGGTAATACTGGAATTCGCTACATGATTCTGAAAATTTTAATGCTGAAGCGGATTATAATTTTCAGAATGATGTACTGCCTTCAAAGTGTAATGATGTACTGCCTTCAAAGTGTAGTTAAATTCTGTATAAGAAAAGTGTACACAAAACTTATGGTTCGGTAACTATTGTCCGAACTGATTATAAAACCGTGTTAAGAAA
Organism: Euplexia lucipara; assembly: GCA_921972225.1. Taxonomy (NCBI): domain Eukaryota; kingdom Metazoa; phylum Arthropoda; class Insecta; order Lepidoptera; family Noctuidae; genus Euplexia; species Euplexia lucipara. The sequence goes on from OV179144.1 coordinate 13,392,273, forward strand.
GTAAGTACAAAGAAAAACCTTAGAAGCGAAAAAAAGAACAAATAAATCAGTAAGTCAGCCGTCTTGAAGAAAGTTGAAGATTTATATTTCTCTTCGTGGTCGTATTGCTTTTTAAAAGTGCGATTTTATATAGTTTTGACACCGACTACAAGTAGGTACTTCTACGGTTTACAAAGTTAACGATTTTCTCAATAACTTCTAATTGAAAGATCTATGTTAGTGTGTACTTAAAATAGAAAAACAGGTAAATGAACACTTTTTTACTATTTTACAAAAAAAACAACCGACTTCCTAAAAAACACTAACAAGTGAAAAATCTCCTGTTTTGGAAGTCGGTGGCCAATGAACGAAACAAAACCACCAAAGAAACATGAGTTATTTTTCACCTCTTAGTGTTTTTTTAGGAAATTGGTTGTTTTTTTTGTAAAATAGTAAAAAAGTGTTTAAGTATTTTGCAACTTTTAGTTTATTCGTATGTAACGAAAGTCTTTCAAAACTTGAAATAATCATTAAAATCGGTTAACAACTGAACATCTCTGCTGGGCCCGTTTTCAAATAGACTGGCTACTGGCGGTTATGTTATAGAAATACAAAAACTCTGCATAGACATCTGACTGTAGCAATCGCGAATAATTTACAGTTATGGGTTGAAGAGTTCCGTTACCTGTGTTCTTCGTTAGTTTTTCTTCACCAAATTATACTTTCTAAATGAAAATGCTTGATTTGTTACTAAAAATGCAAAATCGGTGCGTGTGCACCTAATTTATTTGAGGAGTTCCCGCAATTCCTTGAGGATCCCTGATTAGATATGCGTGTTGATACAAATGGGACCAATCTGCTTGTATACCCTATCGAATAAAAAAAGAATTTTGAAAATCGGTCCATTAATGACGGAGTAATGAGGTAACAAACCCTAAAAAATACAACCGAATTGCGAACCTCCTCCTTTTAGTGAAGTTGGTTAAAATAGCTCGACGAACAGTGGCCAGTGAGTCAAATTTCTTTGACAGTATTTCAACTTTATTACAAATAGGTTCTCGGTCAATTGGGAAAATTTGTAAGTTTGAAGTGGCTTGATGTGCTTTCGTCTGAACCTACTGATAGGATAAAATAGATGTCCGTTCATCATTTATCTAGATAGGTACCCATTTATCCTTTGGACCTAGCCATTGAAGCTTAAGACAGACGGTCAAGGTTAACGGTTATTTGATATAGACTATAAGCACGTAATGTCATCTCTAAATTCTCTAACCTACCTAGATTTTCGGGAGAATTGGCGATCTCTGTACTTCGGTATAATATTAAGATACCACTGAACATTAAGATACCTTGGGCACACGAAGATCGCAGTTAATGGCCTTTTTAACCCCCGGTATAAATAGCGGAGTTTCACGGCTTTGACGTTCGATGTACCTCTCATTGGGATCGCAACTCTCAAACAGAATGGTACGATTACCATGCGGTTGTAAATATACTAAGCTATTTTGAAGACATCACCTCTTTCCTGCACGTTTAACATGATCACTTTAGAAACGGGCACGTTGATGACAGAATCGTCAAAGTAACAGATGGTAGAACCGTATAAAAAAAAAACCACATATGTATCCTATTCAACGGCATCTGGTCCCAAGCTAAGGTAAGAGCTTGTTTTATGGGTACTAAACAACTGATATACAAACTAAAAGAAAGAAAGAAAGAAAGAAAAATATTTAACTAATCTCACTCTCAACTAACACTCAGACCCAGACACAGAACAAATAATAATTATTGTGCCCATCACACAAACATTTGTCCTGAATGGGACTCGAACCTACGACCTCCGGTATAGCAATTGCAGCGACATCTATCTCGCCACATACTAACTAATGACCGATATCCTACATCGCGGTATCAGAGTTATCCTTGCAATTTTAACGTATACAAGTTCCCGACCACAACCGTCGGGCAGTAGTTAGCCCACCAGACACAACACCCGTCTGGTCAGAGGATCCTCCCTTTTCAATGGTGGATGAGGAACTTTACACCTTGTTCCTCATACCTCCAAACAGTCAAGGTCACTAATTACTAAACCAACAGCCCAGTCATATCTCTGCCAATTATAGAAGAAATAATGCTTGATATTGTAGGCTATCGTGGAATAAAGAATCTATACATTTCTTCTCTTCATTCTTGGCAATTTCGTGCTCTAAACAAAAGAAATGTTTCTACTATCTGTCGCTTTGTCGATTCTTATGTAGACAAAAGCCATTTCTACGCTGGTGCCATGCTACGCGTGCGAATTTCAGCCATGTAGTGGTAGATTAGTGTACGAATTTCAGCCATGTAGTGGTAGATTAGTGTACGAATTTCAGCCATGTAGTGGTAGTTTATTTCAGTTTCAATGGTCCTCTATCGTCTTGAAGTTTGGTATGTTACATTACATTCAGGGTGTAAAAAGACTCCTTCCAAAACGTAAAAGTTTATTTATTTAGAATTTGCTGGAACTTAATTTAAAGTCTAACGATTTAAGTCATTGAACATGTCGTACGTTTGCCACTATTAATACGTCATGTTTTAATACGTTCACTAACAACACTACCTATTAATAATACGCTTGAGCCTGTTTAAACACTCATGCTTTTAGGAAAATGGAAATCTGATTACATAATCCAACTGACCTTTCGCTCTTGAATATGCCACTGGTTCTGATTAACGCGCTTTTGTTACTGTTTGAATAATTAATTACAGTAAATACATAATTGTGAGCAATTTTAGAAAAGTAACGCACAAAAAATATTTGAATATGAAATCGGTTAATCATTAAGACTGGCCTGTTGGTCTAGTAGTTAGTGATCCTGACTGCTATGCCGGAGGTCGTGGGTTCGACTTCCACCTAGGACAAATGCTTTGTGGTGATTACGATAATTTGTTCTGTGTCTGGGTATAATTTATCTATAATATGTATGTATTTAGAAATACATAAGTGTGTTTATCAGGTGTTTAGTACCCATAACACAAGCTCTGCTTAGCTCTGGACTAGACGGCGTTGTGTCAAAGTTGTGGAATATTTATATTTATTTATCTTTAACGTTAAGTGCAATCGTGGACATATATTAATATTAAATATTGAATTCGAAGCGAATAGTTTAGCTATCAGTTAAAAATCTCGTGAAATTGCAAGTAGGATAAGGCGACACATTTGGTTCGTATGAAGTGTGGACAATATGCTACTTCTGAGCTCTTTAAAACAATCAAACACCTTAAAAAATCGAAGATTTTAACGGGTATTTAGAAAGACTACGTATGTAATGTTCGTGGAATGTTAAACACCATAAAAACGTCGGAACCCCAATTAAAGGCTACGAAACAGGAAAAATATTTACTCATGCAAATTTACCTAACGATTTAAGACACATGTACCTTCTATTAAAATTGTCAGTAGTTAAATAGTCTTATCAGCTCGTAGATAAGAGAAACGCAAATGGAACACTGGACAATAATAAAAATAGACTTTTGTTACGACCTTCTTAACATTAAAAGGATGCATTGGACATTATTAACACAAACATACATAAGTTACGCCTATAAGCCCCGAAGGGCTAGGCAGAGGTGTACCTGGCCATGTTATAGGGGCGAGCCTATTCCCATCAATCGGGCACAAATCCGGACTGCTACTGAGTAAACTTGTAAACATGATAACAGATATAAAGTTTACATTAAATAAATAATAAATAAATAAATATCCCACAACTTTCACACAACGCCATCTAGTCCCAAGCTAAGCAGAGCTTGTGTTATGGGTACTAAACAGCTGTTTAACATACTTATATATTTCTAAATACATACATATTCATCATCATATCAACACCCAGACACAGAACAAATGATCGTGCTCTTCACACAAACATTTGTCCTGGGTGGGAATTGAACCCACGACCTCCGTCATAGCAGTCAGGGTACTACAACTACTAGACGAACAGGCCGGTCATATTAGTGAGCCTTAATTAGCACTTCGGTTTTGTATTAACGCATGTTTAATAGAAGAAACCTTTTTGTTTTCCAGCATACGTCTTTAGTCCACTTCAGCTTGTGGAAACAATTGCGAGCAGGTAGTAATTTATTTACTGCCAAATAAGGAAAGGTTTGGCGTTACACTCTTGCTGTTAAACATCCACATAAACCCAAATTGTATTTTTATTTTGATTAACGTGGCGCGTTTTATTGATTAACGTGTCGAACTACTTTGGCGCGAAGAAGTATTTAGGTACTTTATGACCCCAATAATTCACAATTAATTACCAAGTATGTAGGCAGTTGCAGACTTGACAACAGTGCTATTTCAGAGTAGAAAGAACTAAGTAAGTAAGTTTTTTGTTAGATAAAACGTACCTACCTATACACCATTTATGTAAAGAAGCTCGTAGAAGCTGGAATACGGAACATTTTATTTTAAAGATACTTAAGAAAACAGTTTTTGGTCAAATTGTTTTGTTTTAAATTTAGAAGAATAAAAGTGAAACGAAGAATGTGTCCATGTATCGTTCATCCCTGCTTCTTTGAGGTTTTTATAATTGACACTATATAATTTTTTGTCACTGTATAAACTAGAAAATGAAATCCACATAATTTCTTAAAATAAATTGTTGCAATGGTTACAATCAGGTGTGACAGCTGCTGTGAAAATAGATTACAATAAATTCGGCGGAAATCATGAATTCAATCACGTGTTTAAGTATCGGTCACTAACTACCAGTCACCCTATATAGCCTTGTGGCTATACTTATGTTTTTGTTCTCAGCTCAGTCATATTTAAAAAAAATACAATGTGTCAATGTGATGCTGTATCAGACGCATAAAACAATATAGATTGAAAATATTTTTACGTCGCTCCGTCGTGAGCCTCAACGTATGTATGATGTATATCGTTGTATGAAATAAACACAGGGGTGCTTATCGTTGATGCATGGGCTCACGTAAATCATACGATCGAGCACGCAGCTAAAAGTCTTATATATTTGAGGAAATATAAGACGGATATTTTGAATCTATCGCTCGACCCATTTCTGTCAGTTTTAAATTGAAGAGTTTCCAAGATTTTTCATTCAACGGGAGAAAATTATTAGGTACATATTTTTACTCCATTTATAATAGCATTAGAAAAAGTGTCTCGTGGAAGCAGGAATGCAGAACATTTTATTTTAAATATACGTGAAAACAATTTTTATTCAAATTATTTATTTTGAATTTAGAAGAATAAAAGCGAAACGTAGAACGTGTCCATAAATTGTTCATCTCTGCTTCTTTAAGGTTTTAATCATTGACACTGTATTTTTCAACAAACTCTTCTCTAATTCTCTTCTGTCTAATGCTATTGTAAATAGAGTATAGGTAGTGCATTCAAACATTCAAGGTAACATCTTAGTATGAATGAATGTCTCCTTACTTGGGATTCGAGCTCGATACATTTTTGAAAACCTGCTGTACCAAAACCAAATATAATACTGCACGAGTTTGATAAAAGTTTCGTTTTCAAAAGGATATCGATTCGAATGCAAAATGTTGTCCACCTCTTAGTAACAACTTTTCTTTATGTACATTTTCCACACATGTTATGTTCTAGCTATCTGATAAATTTTTCGGTTTTGCTGAAGTAAACAACATGCGATCTTATAATATGATTCCACACGAATTTATTTTGCTATCAGTCAGTGTGCTAAATTGTTAATATAAAAGATAGCCTGTCATCGCACTCTCTAGGGTTTACGAGGCTTTTACGTTATAGCAGGCGATGTTGCGCCTACGTTTTCTGGGAAACTGATGTACCTACCTACGTAAGCTGGCAAATGTTTTCATTTCAAAATAACAGAGTGGAGTTGGTTTTGGATGGAATTTCACGTACGTGTTTTAGGTTTCAAACGACATTTGAAAAGCGAATAAGTTAAGCTGCAGGGCTAGCATGGCCGGAGATATTCTTTCCACGGGGAGAGGATAAAATACTATTCCCCTCTGTCATTTTTAACCACCCTCCGAGCATGGCGACATGGGTGGATAAACTATTCACGGGGATAAACCAGGGAAAACGCTTGTCCTCGAAATTATTGCCATTATAAGAAATCTTTTATGAAATTACACAATAGTCGAGAATGTCATGTAAACCAAAGTACTTTCATCGTTTTATTACATCTGTACTGGATATTTATTTTGTTTTGTTGTCAATTGGGATTGCTCGAATCGCGAAATCTTTCACTAGTCGCCATGCTATAAGCCGTGGATGAGTATCCACGTCTAATGTCAAAAAGTGATATAATTCTCTTTCCCCCTGTTGCCGTGCTTTGGCAGGTGGATAAGATAATTGTATCCCTTGTCAGTGGAAATAACCGGTGGATAAAAGTTATATCCCCGGCCCATGCTTGCCCTGCTGTAATATATTCGACTCTCTCGGATGCTGGATAGGGCTGTCAGTTGTCAATAATATGATAAAAGTAGTAAAAATGTAGGCAGGGACAGAGATGTTGAATGTAAGCAAGGCATCTGATTTCTAAGGCTGGTTTGAAAAGAAAAAATATAGCTTATGTTTTCAATGTTGTGTTGAAGAGTATGGGGCAAGTTCGTTGGAAAAGGTTATAAAACCAAACACTTACGCCGATCTTGCCAACCGTTACAAATCTTCAAATCGAGAGATAAAACGGCTGGAAGAAAATTATCTCACGTTCTTTTTTAGTATAGCGCTCTATTGCTTGCCGTTGTGTATTTTACATACGAACACATAAAACACCATTGGAAAAACACGTCATTTGCGAAATGAAGTGCATCTTTTCATCCTCGAATTATCTAGCTACCTACTCTAAAGACATTCAATAGGTACTTACTATAAATAGGACATCACACACAAAATTTACGTCTGATACTTGTGTCCTTATGGACACAAATCTATAAGTGTAGTTTGGTACGCTTCGCTGCCGCTCCAATATTGCAACATTATGCTAGATGGCGTTACTGAGACGTGGGATCCCAGTTTTTCCAAGACATTTCTTTGCATGTCCTCTCTACAGTTTATTAAATCTCATTGCAAACCCTTTTCGCTACCTATAATATCGAATTTTTTAAAAAGTTCTCAATAGTACAGACGCCAGCACATCAAGTTACCCCAATGTGTCAAATTTTCCCAATTGAATATGAACCTTATTCTGTTTGAAATTAAGTTGAAAAACGATCAAAGAAATTTGACACATTGGGGTAACTTGATGTGCTGGCGTCTGTACATGTAGTAATATAATGGTCAATATTGAACGCCCTATTCTTAGATGAAACAAGGTTGTCAGGATTGATTGTCAGTGTATCTATATGTTGAATTTTGTTAAATAAAACCTATATTACGGGTATATTCTTTTACTACAGTACAGACGCCAGCACATCAAGTTACCCCAATGTGTCAAATTTCTTTGATCGCTTTTCAACTTTATGTCAAATGTAATAAGGTTCATATTCAATTGGGAAAATTTGACACATTGGGGTAACTTGATGTGCTGGCACATCAAGTACACATGTTTTTGCAAATAAATGAAATTTGAATTTGGCGTGTGTACTTAAACCTTATTCTTTTGTAATAAAGTTGAATTACTATGAAATATATTGATAGATTGCTGTAGTTAAATGTACGTGTGAATGTGTGAAAGATTTATTCAAAAGACTTTTCATGCAGTAACAAAACCGTTACGAAATATACCTACAAATATTTATTTGTCACTTGCTGCTTATGATTGAGACAGGATCATAAGTGCCTTCTACATGTTTGTTTAGATCAACGTCAAATGACATAATATATCTAAAAAGAAGTGAGTAAATATATTCCATTTAGTGTTGTTTATTTTAGTTCTCTGTTCATCTCGCGTGATATTCTAAGAAAAGTAGATTTGCAATCAAATCAAATCATGTATTTCAGCGTATCTATATTTATTACTCCCGCCCGTGGTACAACTGCAATGTCCAACTGGTTGTACTACGGAAAAGTAAATTTACCCATGGTTCAACTGGTTGTTCTATGGGGAAATATCTTTACCAATGGTTCAACTCGAGTGAGTTGTTCTATCCTTGGTTCAACTAGTTGTACTTCTGGGAATTGAATGTATCTTTGGAAAAACTGAACAACTACTGGTAATAAACAAGAAAAGGTTATCTATCAATGCTGAAGTGCCATAACAAGGAAGAAATTTAAAAAGCGTAGACTACGGAGACCCGCTACGCGGGGCTCCTATTTCTGTCTGCAGGGTTTAAAGGAACCTAACTAACCTACCGTCGGGATGCCCCTAGTCCTATGTTTTAGACGTTCATTTGTTTTACACGATCATCCTATCCCCGTGGTCCAACCAGTTGGACATAATTCCACCGTTGTACCACGGGTCATAATCATAAATATCAGAAAAAAGAGTTGAACCATGGGTAAATTTACTTTTCCGTAGTACAACCAGTCATCGTAGTACATCGCAGTTGTACCACGGGTCAATATTTCATTTCAAGTATCACACATCGGACAGTTTATAGTTTACAAAATAATGAAAGACTTAGAATCTCATGTTGCTTGCATATGGTTAACTTGGGATATTATAACACATTATCTTTGAAAAGAAAAGTAGTTGTATTTCCTATATTTACTTATGTGTTTTACATCTTGATAGAAAAGCGTGACTGAAGAATGAAAATGTATTTATTATTTACGTTGGACGAATGGACTACCTACCCGTCGAAGAAGCTTGCGAAAAAATAATAAAAGTCGCACATGTAATCGAAGGTTAAGCTACGGTTACCGGTTATGGGCATTGTGTTACCAGTGGCTGGGTTGTGGAGATCATATAGACAATTGACTGGCCTGTTGGTCTAGTAGTTAGTGACCCTGACTGTTATGCAGGAGGCCGTGGGTTCGATTCCCACCCAGGACAAATGTTTGTGTGATGAGCACGATCATTTGTTCTGTGTCTGGGTTTAATTTATCTATAATATGTATGTATTTAGAAATACATAAGTATGTTTATCAGCTGTTTAGTACCTATAACACAAGCTGTCAAGCTTAACTTGGGACTAAATGGCCTTGTGTGAAAAGTTGTGGAATATTTATTATTTTTATTTATTTTTATTGCTTCATATAACACACTGGTATTCAGCTGTATTTGGTTAGACTGGAAGCCACCTCCAACATAGTTGGGAAAACGCTAGACAAATGAGGTAGGTACACTTTATGGGTGTTAATTTTAAAAGACTAGGCTCATGGTGAATGGACAAAGGTTTAGTAAAAAAGTTCTTTTGGCACACTTCGTATACGAAACTATTTAGCTCACCAAAAACATGATGAAGCTTATTTATTTAACATCAATATAACATTAGGTATGTCGCTGTATTCCCCGAAGGGTGAGGCATAGGTGTGCCTAGTACCTTCACTTTTTGCCAGTCATATTAAAGTTCCATGTCATAGGGCGAGCCTTTTGTCATCAACCGAGCACGGAAGTTACTAGGAAATTGCAGATAGATGAAACTAAAAACACTTTGTCTGACCCGAGAATCGAACTAAAAGCCTCATACTCAGTTGTAACACTTGCGACCACTAGGCCTACAAGACAAGATTTAAGGAGGTATTTATTATTTTGGTTGTATCACATCAACATATCATGAACGAGACACCCAGACAAAGTTGCGAGTTAATAGGCTTCTTTTGTTTAAGCTCGTTCCATCGCCGACCTCATCTCTGACCGCAGGACAAGATTGAAGTCAAGAGTAGACCCATTATCTTCTTCTTATATATAAAATTCTCGTGTCACAATGTTCGTTCCCATACTCCTCCGAAACGGCTTGACCGATTCTCATGAAATTTTTTATGCATATTCAGTAAGCCTGAGAATCGGCTACTATCTATTTTTCTAACCTCTAAGTGATAAGGGGTGTTCACCCTAATTTAATTTTTTTTATTTTTTTGATCATTTTTATTTTTTGTATTTTTTTATTATGTGGCATCAAAAAATACATACAACTCTAAATTTAAACTTTTTTATTACCAACCCTTGCTTTTTAATAGTCATAGCAGAACTTTTAATGACTTTTTGAAATATCACGAGGAGAGGGAAGAGGGAGGGGAGTGGGAGGGGGAGAGGGGGAGAGGAGTCGGAGTAGGGATCGTGAGAGGGGAGGGGGGAGATTGTGAGAGGGGAGGGAGGGGCAGGGGAGGGAGGGATGGGTGGAGGGGGGAGGGATGTGAAGTGGGAGAGGTGGGAGGGGTGGAGAAGGAGGGAATGAGAGGGGGAGGAGAGGGGAGGTGAGAGGGGAAGGGAAAGGGGGAGGGGAAGAGGCAGGAGCCGGTTGGGGGACAGAGGGGAAAGTGAGGGAGGGGTGAAGGGAGGGGGATGGAGGGGTGAGGGGAGGGGCGTGGGAGGTGTGGGGGAGAGGGAGGGAGAGGGGGGAGGGGAGGGCGAGAGGAGTTGATAAAAAATGCTATGCAATAGGTTTACCGCGGCAGTCTCCGAGTGCCACACGTCATTTTCTCTTTTTTTTTTAACCATTCAATCACAATGTGCCACAGCGAAGCGTGGCAGGGTACAGCTAGTATATAATAAAAAAAGACTACCGACTCAATGTAAAACTGTCATAGATATCCGTAAAACTTTAAATAACACAATTCAGTTTTTTAGTCAGTTTTAAATAAAACATTTCACATTTTCAACAAATGACTACATTATTTACTTATGTAATGTACTACATGATAATAAACATTAAATATCGTATAAATACGAGTACCTATATGTAAAGAGAATTTATTCTCTTTAATTTATTCTTTTTATTAATGACAGACTGACAGGTCTAGAAATAATGTCAGCCTTCAAACTGACGATTTGCGTTGAATATTATTTTGTGTAAAATTATAACATTAAATGTCGTTTCTTTTTTAGTAGAGAAACTCAATTATGTTTTGATTTACGCCTTAATCCCATCTCAATTAAACTAAAATAACAGACACCATTATAAAACGACATTTCGTGAAAATGGAAAAACTGAAATTTGTTTTTAAATCGAAACCAACGAAAGATGGAAAATCTAACTTTATCGCCGTAACTACAATTATTACACAAGACGAGAAAGTTTTCCTGATTCCAGAGGAGTATGAAGCAGCTACACTTCACAAGTATATTTACACGTCTAAAGTGTACAATATATTACGAAATACGATGAAAAAAAGACACCAAACTCGAAGTGTTTGGATAAAATTAACGCCAGAAATGGTAAAAACATACTTTGATGAAGATGACAACATGATATTTGAAGACCAATACCTAGAGGAAGTAATAATAATATGAAAAACTTGAATTGACATAGAAACTAAAAAGAGAACAAAAGAAGACCTAAGCTTACCTGGTTTTTTCCTTTGACCATTATACTTCTCTTTGAAAAGTCTTATGAAATGAAACTCCTCTGAATAATTGAAACACTTTTTACGCTAGTCGACTAGAAGACTGACTGACTGTCCCCGACAACTGACAACTCACGAGTTATTTACATCAACATCTAGTTACTTGTAGATAGCTATCGATCGAAAAAGGTCCATATAAGCATGTTCAACGTGACTTACAAAACTTACGATGTGCTTCGACTAAACAGCTTTCAGTTTGACTTTCGGGGTTTTGTTTACCCAAAGAATCATTTACCTAATGGACCGGCAAAACCCCTTCCCGTCATTTTCGCAAGAAATGATGACGTCATGAAGCCGCTTTTAGAATCTTCAATAAGCATACACAAGCATAGTGGATAGTCAGAGAGTATTTTTCTTACACGTTACGTGAAAATCTACCTCAATTTTTCGTCCAAATTTGTAGTGCCTATTCAATAAAGAAGATATGAAATGGAACATAGAATATCTCAGTTTTTGTGCTAAACATACAAACAAGACTTCTCGACGTACATAAATAGGATTGTATTCTACTCGCATGCCTCAATGTTCTGTGCCCATGGCGTAAGTATATCGTTTTTATTTCCAATGGAATAGAGTCGCAATTTATGAGAGAGGATCTTGTAAGAACGTTATTGTATCTAAAGAGTTGTTGTCATTGCTCTTGGTCGTCGGCAAATCAGAATCGACGACAATAACTATCTCTACAAAACGTGACAACAGTGTATTGTTTTTTTTATTAGGTTTACTGACAAATATTTTCACAGATCACTAACAGAACACATGCTTATAAATATATTTTTCGTATGAACTTAAAGGTAAACACCCACATCTGTAGCGCAATTAATTTTATATTGGTTTAGTACGGATTGCTCTTGTAACAAATTCATGGAAAAATAAATTGAAATAAAAATAATTTGTCGTCGAAAGTTATGAGTCAAAATAGTAAAGTTAAACAAAGTTAATATTAAATTACCTGAGTGGCGTGATAATGGCCCGATGCCTGTCAACCGCGATCGCGGTGAGCGTAAACACGCTGACGTTGACGCTCAACGCTTGCACGAACGGACAGAATGGACACATGAAGTGAGGCAGCAGCCACCGCTGTAGCAACGCGGCTTGGAACTGTCAACAAACATGATTTATATTAATATTAAAACACGGTACACAATAACGCGGTTCATAAAAAATATCAAATAGGTATCGGTATGTAATAGGTACCGGTAACGTGGTTCAGAAAATATATCAGTGGGTAAACAAGTAGCACAGTGAAATTTAAAAGCCGGGAAAACTAAATATCCTAATCAACTGCATTCTGGGTATATTAATAATGGATAACTATGGCTAGTTTCCGTAAAAAGTGATAACGAGCAATGAGCTACTGACAAACATTCTAGATTGAATCAGTGCTTCAATTGTTTTTGTCACATGCATGAAAACAAAAGAAGAAATGTTTTATCCAAATCAACAACCCAAAAGAATGTCTAATGTCACAGGCAGCTTGTTACAGAAACAAATCCTCGGCCCGAATGTTCGGTCTATTGATTTGGCACTAGACAGTTTGGTATAGCAACACTAAAATTCAGACACCTAGTATTGGCATCTACGAAATATTCAAATATTGGACACGTGATTGACAGAATTCAGTATCAGCTTATCTTCGAATCGATGCGATATAACGTGTATAAAAAAGTAGCTCGGATATTCGGCTTTATATTAAGCACTAGATCATGGAAATCACAGGTATATGAAGCATTATATTGTGTATATTCATGTTGACAAATGTTATCAGTAACTTAACGTTAAACCCGGAGCCATTCCACGTAGTATTAGCTGGATATATTGTTTGTACCGCAAATATTGAGCGGATTGGTAAGGATCATAATTGATTACCGAATTGGCATTGGCACGTTGTGAAATACTAAAGCATAGAGCCATTAGCCAACTGAAGAATTTTGGGCTGGAGGCCAGGCTGCGATATTGGATTGCATGCAGTTTTTTGCTGTTGAATAAATTTATTTATTTATTTTATTTATGTTAAAACGGTTTTGGGGAACCAATTACATTAACATTAACATATAAGAACATATAACAACATATATAAACGTATTTATATAAAATCAAAACAATAAGATTGGCTACGTCTTCAGGTCGTCTTGTTTTTGCAGAAGCTTAAGCATGAACACATTAAAATTTTAAAATCATCCTTCAAAAAGAAAAACAGTAAAAAAACAAAAAAGTTTCTTGCTGTGTAGAAACTGAAACATAACATTCTATGAAGTTAACTAATGGAACTAACATCGATAATAATCTGTCAACCTAACGTTGCATAGTGTGGCTTTATCAGGTGATTCTACCTTAACGAGGTTCTCAATAGTGCATTGGCTTGGTTATTTGAAACTTTTCCTTTCACTCACACAAAATATCTGGTCGCTGGGACCTATTATCTACACTGCTACATTAAGTGATACAAAATTAATACATAACACACACACGTCACACATATTAACATAGGTTAAAATACTTTAATGTTGACACCTTTTTGAAGGGAAACAGATAAGTAACTTCAGTGCTAACATAATTTGAAAACGTATTCTGAAACATTTCCATTATATAAATTAAATTGCAGTATCTCGATTAATTTGAATGCACCGCTAATCCCACAACATTCCATTATATCTTGACATATCAAATCCCTCATGTCATGGGCACCCCCCTTTTTCACGTGTTTTAGTGTAAGGGGGGATGACGGTGTCTGTTGGTATCTATTTAATTAAATAAGAAAAGTGATATCAAAAGTTTATATCTGTGGTTATGTAATAAAAACACTTCAACCCTTATAATATTCTGTGGGATAAGAGAATGCTCCTTTATCTTTGTGGTGGCACGTAAAATACATTCGTTTAATGTACCGTGAAATCGTTTGAAGTAACGCGGGAAGAAAGGTTTGGGGTTAAGGTGAGAAGCAGTTTCTAAGAAACGTAACAACAGCGGTATTACGCAAAATGATTTTTTTGTAGAAACCCATTCAGTTAATCAATCGTTTGGTAAAGGAATTGACGTACTACAGTAAAGAAACGAATGTAAAACACTCAACAAAGGTTTAGATATCTATAAATAAGAGATTTGTTATTCTATGCCGTAACTGTTTTCAGAGAAGGTACGTCTAAGGAATAATAAAATACCAAAGTCTTGTTTGCACTTGAAGCTTTTTCTGACAGCCTAGTAAAGTTTGTTTAGCCTTAGTCTAACTTAAATCTAAACTTTGTCAATCTGAAAAGTAAATCAAGATTCGCTCCTGTTTTTTTAGAAAAAGTCGATCGATGTGTCAGATATCATCATTATCTAAGTACCTAGCTTTTTCTAACTATATATGTTAGGGTCGGCGTAAAGTCTAACTGGGTGGAGCTGAATACCTAAATATAAATTTATGGAATGACTGCCTGTGACCTTCACATCCCCTTCGCATCACCTTGTGCTAAGATTGGTTATCATTGAATCACAGGCTTTTCAGTACCCGTAACAACTGTCAACAACTACAAATTACAATTGAAAAGTCTCGGAAGGATGGACAAGGACACAATAAATGCTAAACTTAAAGCTTTATTTATTCGCTTCAACAATATTATTTGATTACGTTAAATGTGTATACAAACCATAAATTCAAGGAACAAATAATCACAGCAATCGCAATTCAAAATGGTGAAATATTAATGAGCGATGCGGACTGGAGTTAACTGTATATTGGAGAACTTTCGACAATACAAAATAGTATCTATGTATATTATGCGGCAATAACGCCCATTTTCACAAACACTAGATGACATCTAAATGAAAGCCAACGTAAGAGCGAACTGTTGGATTTTTAAGCGATGTTATCGCAAAACTCATTCATCATTTACGAACCGATTGAATAAGGTTCAGAAGATCGATTGGTAAAACAACTTGCAATATTTTATTGTCTATATGAATGAATAGCTAATAATATTAAAAATAAAAACGTTATTACTACGAAAACTAGCAACTTAAAAAAAAACAAACAAAAAACTTCGGAAAATTTCGGAAGTCGGTGGCAAATAATGAAGTTCCAGAACTAGAGTAATTTTACACTTTTTGTGTTGTATTTTTGATGAAGTTGTATTTATTTCGTAAAAAAAGTTTTATTATCACAACTGTTGCAAATAGCATGATAACCATTTAGGTGTCATTTAGAGTTAGTAAAAATGGCCATAGCTGCTCTTGGTTATCTGTCCACCTATGTCAAAAATGATCATTATATAAAGCCTGGGCCGCCGCGATAAGAATTCATTGTTCATAAAAAATCACTGGACCCAGTAACAGGTACTAAGCTTTCTAAGTGTTTCTAAGCTTATGGAGCGTTATCATGTAGGGTTGTGTCTTCGGCACTTGCATAAAGGTCAAGCCATGCAACCTTTTTAACTTTGCTAATCCGAATTTCCTCCTCGTCAATAGAATAGTATCAGTTAAATTCAAGATAGACTGCATGTAGAGGTAAATTAAATGTTTATGTGTAGATAGAGATGCAGATAGTCAGAAGCTTGAAAATCTGACAACCAGTTTAACCAAGGGGTATTGTGGTACCCAGTAACTGGGTTGTGGAGGTCCGACAGGCAGTCGCATGTCACACTGGTATTCAGCTGCATCTGGTTAAACTGGAAGCCAAAACTAACATAGTTGGGAAAAGGCTAGGCATATGATCATATGTAAACCATGTAAATGCCATATCCAATCGGTTTTATAATGCATATAGTATTACAGGAATTTTCTTTAGTAACGAAAGGCAGATGTCATCATTTACATTTATATTTGAATGCTTCTGAAACTGCATTTTCCCTTTCAAAGAAGGTTTTCATAATCTACGTTCGTTAAAAGATATGGAAACGTTTTCTGTTGCTGCCTTGCTCCGTAATGGTTCTGCACATTTATGTTACGGAGATGTACTTAAAAAAAAAATCAAACATAATACTTTTTAGATGTAGTTAATAAACATAATTATGTTAAGGTTTTCTTCCCGAGGAAACAAATTTTTAGGCATTCGTGAAAGAAATCCAGAAATGTTTTGTGTTCATAAGTACCCCGCATTCATAAATGAATTGGCTCCTCATTTAAACGTTTGCCTCTTTTGTGGATGAAGCTTAAATTTAAGGCCTATTCACGCTTTATACATATTAACATAACCTGAGCAGCTTAAACAATTTACTTAAACGCCTTCTACAGCGACAAGAATGTTAAATAAATTTCGGGGTTCAACGGGGAGGAAAAAGTATTCTCGACTTCATTAATTTCTTTTCTCACTCATTGGCTTCGAAAAGTAAAAGGTATCTGCTCCTTAAAAAACTTTAGGATAATCACTTCCGCAGGGCTCTCTAGTAACTTCAAAATTGTTTTTTTATCAGTGTTGGAAGCGATCTTGTTTGAAAGTTTTTTTTATTCGTCAATATTATTAGATGTTCGGACCGATTTTTGAATAATCAGAGTCAGAGAGATAATGACGCAAATTTGCACACTACGAGTTCTCTGCATCATCCTGGATCCTCCGGCGTTAAAATGTTTCGTCACCTTTCCCAAATTTCTAAGTTTTACCCAATGTTGTTTCTACTAATAAATAAAATAAGTATATTTTTGGCTTCTTAAAAGTAAATCTCACAGAATTAGATGGGAATGGTGATTTTTAAATGTTTATTTTTAACTTGCCGGAAGGACACTGGTGTCCGCCTGTCATTGTCTTTCTATTGTCTCTATAATTGACACAATTGAAAGGTTGAGCAAATAAACTTCGAAAAAATCGGTAAAAACAAGGAAAAAAGGTATGGCGTTATGTCTGCTTTTATACAGTTTTTTTTACTAGCACATAAACTTGACAAATAAATAAATCATAAAAAGACAACGACAAATTGGAATACGAGACCAGAATCATTTTATAATATAGAAGTCATGGTATGGTATGTGCGTTTCCACCCTTTATTTCAGTCTTGTCTATGTGTAACCAGCTCACAGTTCTGTTAAGGCATTTCAAAAGTGGTTGTGCGTTGCGATGTGGAAAAGGAGGCCACCTTTTACGTGCCACTAAGCTAAACTACTCTAATGATATACCTACTTACCTGTGTACCTCCCGGTGCCTTTGTGAAGTGACTAGGTACAAGATAATATAGGGGAAACCGTGCGCTCATTGTATTACGGCTTAGTATTACGGTTTAGGATGTAGAGAATATTAAGTAAAAGGGGGAAGTCTTCTTTAAATGTCTACTTGAGCCGAAGTAATCTGTTGGCAACGTTACTTAGCAGGTGTTATTTTGACAAAAAGTTCTTGTAGATGAAATTGGAAATTAGATGAACAGACGCCACCAGATCAAGCTACCACAAGTTGTCGATTTTTTTTACAGTTTTTAACTTTATAACAAATCAGCAGACGACCAGTGGGATCACAGGGATAAAAAGTAACCATTGTAGGTTATGTTAGACTGTATGTGTGTCTTTAGTTTACTGTTCTTTTTCTCCATATAATAAACTTTAGCTGTACCAAATGTCAAACTTCTTCATGCGCTCAATATTCCTCAAAAGGGATCCACATTTTTTTACTAGGCATAATAATAATGATCATGTATGAATTCTTCTATTATAGTATAAGCTAAATTAGCTAGTTTTTTGGAAAATGACTCAGATATATTCTGTCTTGATCAACGGTTCCACAGTAATTTCATTGCAATGTAAACACGAAACAGTTAATCGAATAATCATTCACGATGATGATCGTTCGTGACAATTTATATATTAATGGCTTTCCATTCACAATTTTCCCTTTTGAATCCAACGAATAATTGTGGCCATAAAGGTTTGTGGAACATTTGGCCACAATTAATCAATCTGCGTTCCTACCCATCATACGATTTAATGGAGTTCCTTTATTGGACAATGGAAAGAAATAAAAAAGCCTATACAAACCAGTGTAAAAAAGGCAGTTAATGTTGTAAACAAATGACCTCCATGGCATTGGTTAGGGTTTATCTTTTTCATCGGCTAGTAAGTATCAACTGTTTTATCTTACACTTTTACGTAAATGCGCATACATTGTGAAAACGCCTACGTCAATGGAACAACGGTAGCTATGTAAAGTACAAGTACTTTCTGTTTCAATATTATTCCACATAAACATCACGTCTGTATTCCTCGAAGGTTAAGGCAGAGGTGTACGTAGTTTTGAATATTAAGGGTTTTTGTAGTAATTATTATTAAAGCATTATTATTATTATTATAGTATTTACTCATGTAATAGAGGGCTATCCTTTTACCATCAACCAGGCATAAGTCAAAACTGTTACTGAGGAATCCCAGATGACAAAACTCTATGCCCGACCCGTGAATCAACCCTTCATGCTCAGCTCGTGCTTGCGATCAGTAAGCAAACGAGCTTGCGACCAGGTAGGCAAGCGCCGTTATTCCACTATGAAAAGTAAATGTTTTTCTCGAGCGGGCGGAGTTATATATATAAAATCTGGTACAGGGCGCGTGCAAAACCGGTTCGATTTAGCCTCTGATTGGGTTTATGTCATTTTCATGAAAATGCGGTAGTGAAAACCTGCTGACTATAGGGCCCGGCACCCACTGGTGGCATGGCACGACAAGGGATTTTTTATTAAACAGATGATTTTAATCCTGTTTTACAACAGTTAGCACTCACATTTCATTGATACGCCACAGCCTGCTTCGGCATTATACGGCACTATGTGTCATGTCGAGCCATCTCGAAATGTAGACGCTTAGCTTGACTAAATAAGGTCCTAAATCATTTGCGCTTACTAAAATTCCTTGACGTGCCGTGCCGTCAGTTTGCGCCTAGAACAGTCAGCAGGATTGTGGACGTATATAACAAAGTTTAAAGTGTTACTAAAATTTTTACATAGAATATTGTTCCGAAATAAAAATAATATTTTTTTATTTCGGAACAATATTCTATACTTATACAGAATGAAAAAGACATCGAAGCACATTTAGACACCATGAGTTCTCTACATGAATCGTGCTAAATAAGAATGATGACTGATCCCTTACAGCTGATGTGAAATAACATAAGATCTGAAGAAAAGGAAATCACCAACGAAAAGTTTCAATGCGAACTGCTGAACTCGTAGTATTTGGAGATGCGATACAGATGCCAGAACATCAAACTCCCTAAAAAGTAAATATTTCGCAATTGATCATGAACCTTATTAGTAGCTTTATGTGCTGGCCTCTGTACTTTCCACCCTTTATAACATACATTTATTTGATATACAGTATAAAAGCAACACCATTAAAAGTGTGGGTTTAATATTGTTTGGTTTTGTGAATGTAAATGGCTCCCTGAAATTCGTTGAAACGCCAGATTGTAATCATTTATATTCAAAGCGAGTTTTCGTTCATTAAATTAGTATCTTTACAGGTATGTATCTTAGAGAGGCTGGTGGCTAAGTAATAACAAATGTACGTGTTGATTGCAAGTGTTAAGTTGCACTTGTCGCGGTAGGACCACAGATGGGTGACCATCCATTTCATACCATGTTCTGGATAGTTCCCGGAATCTTCTCGGTAAGTCAGAAGTACAAAAACTGACTCTGGTCTAGTCTTTAAGGCTATATTTTACTGAGTTACTAGGTTAAGGAGATCAGAAAGATTGTCACTGCGTTAAAAATTTTGCAGCACCCGTTAGGCTGGAAGCCAACCCGATCATAATTAGGAAACGGCTAGTTCGACGGGTGGGTATCTAGGTACCCGTTATACAAACTAACTTACATATATACTTGAAACAAAGGTTTATTTCCCTTTACAGCTACCTGCATAATCTGATAAGCACTAAAGTATTTACATATTTACTAAAACAATTTTCTAATCCCATATTTGCTGCAAGCATCGTACAAATTAGCGTCAAGTCACGAGTAACTTACTTGAAATGGTACAGCGAATAATCCTATGACTATGTCGGCTAAAGCTAAATTTGCGATGTAGCAGTTAGTGACGCTCTGCATTCTCCTCGAGGTGGCCACGACCCACATCACCAGGAAGTTCCCGACCACGGCCAAAACCGATATCGAACCGTACAAAAATGACAGCAACACTATCATACCGGTTGGCACGTCATACAACGTTTCTGAAACAAAAACACAATATTATAAGTTTGTCACTACTTCATGAAACAAATACGCTATCATTAAATCTCTTGTATGTGTCCTTTTGATAGGTAATGGAATCGCCTAGCATTGGATTGAAGGTAAATGAAGGTTAGCCGATATTGGATCGGTAACCACACAAAGTTATGAGACCTGTGTTTGTAATAACATTGTTTGTGATCAAATGAGCTGCCAAGTATAATTATAAGAAATACGTTTCATATTTGAGATTTTTCTGGGAATTCGGGCTCTGATTTCTTTAATATCAGAAAATGTATTTTCCTCTCGTTTATTTTGCAAACGCTCAAGCTTCAATGTCTTCAAAAGATAGCCATCGCTTTAATTGGAATTACTCAACATCAAAGAAGACATCCAATCATAGACAATTAGGCATAATTTTCATTTTTAATTAAATGATTTGAGGATGCCTAACTAGCAAAGACTTAAAATATTCGTCTGCAAAAACAACAAAATATAATGTTTGATACCAATACCAACAATGGGCTGTAAGCTGGATAAGTTTTGTAGACTTTGTAATAACAAATAAGAAATTCCCAAAATGGCCCTTTGTTGGCTGCTTCATAAATAATTTTATAAAAGGCAAATATTGTGAAAATTTGTTTTTAAAACTTGACCTATTAGTCTGGAAAGCGAACGAGCACATCAAGGACAAAGTGTCAGCTATCTGTTACAAAAAAGTAGATATTCAATCGGCAGTCAATATGGGAAGGTTGACGCCTGATCACGCCTGATTTATCTACAGTGCTACCGAAATTTATAGCCTCGATAGACGGGGAAAAAACTATTATCACTGGGCCTAGCACGAGAGCACGGCGTAAACGTTACGTAAACTCAAACTATTTTATAATTGAAAATACTAGTTTCTCATCATAATTCTTCTACTTCTTTTCAAGTTGATGGTTGGGATGGGATTGCTTTTTACCTATTTATTCTGTGCCCAGTAGGTGCCCACGCCAGTCGCGGCATCAGTGGCAAACCAAATAATTTAATCAAATCATAGTTATTAACCGACTTCAAAAAAAGGAGGAGGTTCTCAATTCGGTTGTATATTTTTTTTTTTTAGCGTTTGTTACCTCAGTACTACGTCATTTATGGACCGACTTTCAAAATTCTTTTTTTGTTTGATAGGGTATACTAACAGATTGGTCCCATTTGTATCAAAACTCATACCTGATGAGGGATCTTCGAGGAATTGAGGGAACTCCTCAAAAAATATAGGCACACATGCACCGATTTCAACATTTTTAGTAACAAATCAAGCATTTTCATTCCAATAATGAACAAAACAAAACCACCAAAGCCACAGACTTCCGAAACTGGAGTTATTTTTCACCTGTTAGTTTTTTTTTTAAGAAGTCGGTTGTTTTTTTTGGGAAAAAGTTTTTTCTGTAAATAGGTTCATATAAACACTTTTACATGTAATTTTTTAACAAAAAGGTGAGGTAGGTGTGTCACTATCTGACTACTCTGAGAAAAACTGAAAGAAACTCAGAGGTCACAGTCTCTTTTAAAGTCCAGACATTGTCTTGATCACATCATGTAAGAACCATGCAGATTAGTGTCTGAAACGGTATTTTGAGGAAAGAACCACACAGGCATTGTTATGGTCATTCTAGGTACAGGTTGAGCAGCACCTTGGAAACTCTCCATAGTCTTTATATTACCCTTGAGACTCTTTTCATATCTATCGGTGATACTTATTGTGTTTGCCATAAATACATACATTTAAGCCGAATGCGTAGAATAGTTGTTTTTGATGCAAAGAACGTTTGAATTTATGTTAATGTTTTCTCCGCGCGTTCATGCTAGGGCTTCTGTGAACTTAGTGTAAGTTTAGATAAGTATTCGATTGCGTTAACTTAAACTACTTACTCTAATTGTACTGAAACTGAATAGACTTTGAGTTGACGTAAGAGTGCACGTTAACGAGGTATGGTGAATGAGTATGGATATTTACACTCCAGGCTTTCTGAAGGTCGAAGGAATTCTCATAGTTATTTAAATTCAAGTTACAATATCATCTCTCCTACAATTAATCAGTCAGACAGATCAATTAGATTGGGATTGAAATTTGAAGTTCGTAAGTAGTTGGCAGTAGTATCTTCACAGCGTGCTTCAATGTTTTTTCATCTTTCTATCTCTTTCTGTATTATTTATTATGTATAATTATTATATTATCTATAGTGTACATGTTTATAATATAAACATGTAAACTATAGATAATATAATACTACACTATAGATAACAATACTGATACATATTTTGATGATAAATATATTTTATTTATCATCAAAATATGTATCAGTATTGTTCTGCTTTCTTTCATTTTCATTTAAAATTGCACCTACTACTGCTGTCCTCTGCATCACCTAAAGCTTGACTGGTGGAAAATTCTAATGGCATTAAGTCGATGGTAGGTTTAATATATCAGGAATAGGTAAGTACGTACCGAAGGTGTCATTTGTTCCATTGCGTACTATATACTCGTCCATGGATCTGTTCCTTGACCAGTCCGCGTCGTCATCTTGTGATGAATTTGTTGTACTGTAACAAATACACACGTTATAACAAAGAGTATACTGTTTACTCGTGTAGACACTAATTAAATGAAAATGGCACTGGTACAGTTCATAGAAACAGATTGTAATATTATAACAATAAGACCTTTACAGTGCTGTAAAAACCTCGAAACCTCGGAAAATTAACAGGAAATAATACATTCATTCAGCTGCTTTTCATTCAGTCGCTTTTATTTTAATATAGAATTTGCTACATTACTCTAAGTCTTAAGTAAGGTATACGTGTACAATAGCGGGATTGTTTATTCCTTTTTAAGGAAATAAGTTTTATCGCAAAGAGTACAAAATATTTTATTTAGAAGTCTTTATACCTATTGTGTGTATAAAATCAAACATAAAAAAGAAATAAAAAAAGAAAACTCGTGTTACTACCTACTGTAATTGTTGTATTTACGGATACTCAATTTCAGTTCGAATATAAACACCGGTAGAGTTGTTGATGTCAAAACTTTCCCAATACACAGGCCTGAAATGCTAGAACTATTCATGATTTTAAAGTTGTTTCGGAACAAAATGGGCTAGGCAATAATAAATAATAAGTCAATACGTTAGTGTACACTTTGTATAACACCCAGTTTGGTTCAAAGTTTTAGCCTGAAATAAATAATAATTAAAACAAAATTTGGTATCTAAGTAGAAGCCTCCTCGTATTTAACAATGGTTTAACAAGCCACTGAACCGAACAAAGTGCTCGGCTTATTCCAAACAGGTTAACCTTTGCTGACTGAACCAATTCTATCAATTAATCCTCTCTTCTATTCTTATAACTCTCGCTTTCACTAGTTTTTATAAAATTATTAAAAATTGTTACATCCCCATGACAACATAATATATGTATATGCCAGGTATGTGAATTAAGTTCAATAGGCATTTTTTATGAAGACGATAATAGTGGCATCATTGGATAGCCAAATCAACTACCGGAAGCATTAGGTAAGTAGTCACTTATACATCAGTATATAAAGTATGCTCGAAATCGTTTAAATGTTTATTAGCATGGGCCAATGTTGAAAAGAGGTACCTATTTTTGTAAAAAAAAACCGAATTTCTTATACGATTTGGTTCAAACTGCAAGTAATCACTGTGTTGAACTAATAACAAACAATGTAGCCTACACGAGAAGCTTACATTGAGCAATCAAAACACCGTCAATGAAATATTTAGATACGTGTTTGTTGTTGACAGAGAAAAGGTTCTCCAATCCTGAGAGACCTTAACAAAAGCCCATGACAAAAGATTAAGAAGCTCCAAAAAGGAATTCTATAACAGAACGTTTAAACGCATACCAAACAAGAGAATTCGCAATCCCTCAATGGAAAGCCATATTCGGAAAGGCGGGGTCAAGCCGACAACGTACTCAAATAAACAAGCCTTGCCTTTAAAATCTGTTTCGCTTTTACACCATGAAGACAATCGATCAACACAAGATTAATGCACGTTCGTTGTCCGAAGCTGAAGGTGAGTGATGATAATCATGCTTTGGTACGACCACGTTAACAAACGTGGATGGTCACACGATAAAGGAACGTAAATTCGAAATAAGCTCTTCGTTTGACGGATCAATCAATTTTATTAAGTTACGTAGATGATATACGGATAGGGCTTTATCACGTAGGTCCTTTATATTCCCTGCTGTAAATCAGAGCTGGGATTTTCCCTTTATTGTATTCTATCTGTTTCCCGCGACTGTTCGCATAAAGTTTTACCTCGCTATATTACCCTCTTGGGGGCGAAGTTTCGAAAAATCTTTTATTTGAAGATGTCTGTCTACATTGTATAAGAAGCCTACCTACTTTTTTTTGGGATGTTTATATCGTTCCCAAGATGATACCATGAACGACTAGGTACTTATTTAATCTTTATTTAATAATTGAGATTGAATCTAATTACAGTAATTATTAATAAATGCTTCAGTGTGAACGTGTTTTTCTACTTTGCCATCGTAAAGGCATTCAACTTTGAGTCAATCAAGCTAGTGACAGTACCAGGCTTATCTAATAATGATAAATTATGCTGTCTGTCACTCAACGAACTTTTAACTAAATTAAAAATGAATTGTGTTTTACTACAATTTACCAAGTAAACAAATCTAAGAGAAAAGTTTTAAAATGTTTACCAATGTCAGATGCATCAAAAAGATTTTCATGTCGCGCATAATATAATAAGGTAGCAGTATCTTACTATAAAATCCTACAATACATATTTGTTGTAAGCAAGCGTGTGATACGGCCAGGTGATAACAATGTTGTTTGTGCTACATCTTATGTTCAGACATGAACGACTATCTAATGAGTCGGATAAAGGTCAATGTTACGTATTTCAGTATACTTCACGATTAAAACAACTGAAGACTGTGTTCAATTTTCCTTAACTTTATAAAATTACTGTACGGTAGGTGATTTCCAACGGAACATTTTGGATAGGTGGTGCTAAAATATTGTAATCGACTCAAGTATTTAATATTTAACGTTAACAACTTTGCATTCCATTTAAACAAAATCTGTCAGTAACAGACGAAAAAAGTTTATTCTTAAAGGATCAATTAAGTGCTAACTATACTCCATCCGAGTAGGTAGTTAACTAAAGGTAAACAATCTTGACAAGTCTTTTTACACAAACGCTTATTAATTAAATACAGCTACTGTTTAAACAAATTGTTTAATTGATCATGTAATCGTTTTTGTTGTATCTAAATTTGTTTTCAGCTGCATTTAGTTTTTAAACTGTGTTATTAACTAAAAATACATGTCAAAATTGTTTACCTTTTGTTAACTACCTAATCGGATGGAGTATAGTTTTATATTTTTCGATCGCGTTATTATAATTTTAATGTGTAGGTTCCAAGGTAGGTTCTGAAACGGAATAAGCGACATCTGGTGATAATAATGGAACACACAATTATTCTATACAAATTGACGCAAGTGAAAATTTGCGCGATCAACTAATCGCGTTGTCTTTACTAATATTATAAGGAGGAAAGGTTTGATAATTTGTTTGTTTGCATTGAATGGGCTCCGAAACTCCTGGACCGATTTGAAAAATTCTTTGAACGTTGGGAAGTTACACTATCGCCGGTTGACATAGGCTACTTTTTATTCCTGTGTTCCCACGGGAACGGGAACTATGCGGGTGAAACCGCATGACGTCTGCTAGTGCCTTTATAAGACTTTATCGAGACAATTTAACTATTACTCGTATAATTCAATTTCCATTAATTCGAATAACTGGAATATCAAGCACTTATTAAGAAACGTAAGTTGAACGTTAGTAGGTAATATTAGACAGTCAAATAAACGCTTTATTAAATCTACAATTTCTGTGAAAGAAAGTTTCCTGTCTATCTTTCGTCTTGTAGACCAGACATATATAAATGTAAATGAGATCCGACATACAATCCCAGAAAATTAGGGCCACCGGTTCAGGAAATGTTGCCGTATGATCATCACATACCTACTAGGAAAAAGCGTGTGTGGACTGAAAGGAAATAATTTTATCATTTAGAGTTGGGAGATTACTAAACTACGATATGAACTTTTTCGATTAACTAAGAGGTACCTACAATAATGTGCTGAGTGTTATAGATTTTAATTGAGGTAAGGATAGGTTAAAACTGAGACTATAAGTAGGTGCCTAATAGAGTACCTACTAGAGTTTGTACAAAACATCAAAATAGAGTAAAGTATGTATTACCCAAATGAGAGATTTTGGGTATACATTTTACATACATAACGTCACGCCTGTAATCCCCGAAGGGCTCGGCAGAGGAGTACCTGGTAATACACCCACATTTGGCCAGTTATGTTTTTAGTCCCTTATAATAGGGGGCGATGCCATCAATCAGGCACAAATCCAGAATCTGGGCTGCTACTGAGAAATTTCAGATGGAAAAACTCAATTCTCTTTGCCCGACCTGGGGCTCGAACCCAGGACCTCATGCTCAGCAGTAGCGCTTGCGACCACTAGACCAACAAGGTAGTCAACATTGCATTTAAATTTATATGAAAAGAATGACTAAACGTTGTGTAATTTACTGTAACGGAATCGTTTTATCATCATGTAATTTGTCTGTTAAGTTGCTTTAACCTAATAATGTTTAATTAGTCTGTTAGCCTTCTTTAAAGTAATAAAATAAAAAATTAAATTAAATAAAGGTTAGAATACTATTCATATATTATCTAAATCTATGTCCGATAAAAATTAATATATAAATAAATAAATAAAAATATAAAAAAATAATAATTAATATATCGGACAAACAATATTTACTCAAGAGGCATTGAAATACCTTTTAAGGTAAATATCTTCATATTTTACCTCAACAGGTATTTCAATGCCTCTGATGAAAATCTCAACGGTTATAGGAAGCCCTTTTGTTAGCAGATATTTGTTTGTAATTAAAATTTCCTAATAAGGAAAATTAAGAAAAGGAAAATAAAGTCACTCAACATCAAAGTATAAATTTTATTGCGCCTTGTGAGCGAAAATTTAATAAAAAATGCGATTAACATAAAATAAAATAAAAATAATAATTATGTAAAGTTAATTTTTTTTTTACCATTGATGCTTTATCGTGCGTCATCTGTCGGTCTGGTCGGCTTCCAGTTTAACCGGAGGCAGCTAAATTCCAGTGTTTTACATGGAGATACTGCCGGTCGGACCTCCACAACCCAGTCACTGGGTAACACGATACCCCTTGGTTAAACTGGTTGTCAGACTTTCGAGGCTCTGACTATCTGTAACGACAGTCTTAGGTCTACAAATGGCAGCCGAGACTAACGTCATTACATGCTTTCCGAGGCATTATTAATGCTTTATAAAAATGAAAATGGAACAAGATTATCACCGAATTTTTTCCGTTCCACTTTAAGTCGAAAAACCTTTTTACACCTGTGTTATCTATTAAGCACTTTTATTCATTATTAATGTCTTTTTAATGTGCTGAATGTCATTATGAAGAAACAAATTTACGATATTACAAGGAAATAGGCGCCTTGATATCTGTTTGATGGGTGCCTAAATAAACGTATAATGGACTGTAGAATGTATTGTTGTAATATTTTTCACTAGAATAAGTCTTTTTAATAAACTGACAATGTTTATCGAATGTAGCTACCATGTTTTTTATGCTACGATTTTTATTACAATATTGTTGTTTTTATTGATGCCTCATCCTGGCGTTCCAGGAAGTTTAATAGGAAAATAGTTGAAGTTACTACTTGTTTTGTTGTTATTTTTTCATTCCGAAAAGTCGGAATACTGTAAACAGCATTTCTATACCTACTTGATAACAAATTAACCTTTTTGACATTTCAGACCGCTATATTCACTTCAATAACATTTGTACCTAATGATAAGACGTTATGAATAAGGGAGAAATCAATTGACCTACATTGTAATATTAAAGCTATCGATACAGCTTAAAACACAAACAATAAGAATCTATTTTCAGTTCTAGCTTCAAAAGCATTAAAGTTGGCTCAACATGCCCTATATAGATCGACAAAGGCGCACCCCCACCGAGAACACACAACGGAAGAAACAGTACAACTTCGCTTAATGAACACCGTTCTATGTTTATTTCGGCTTTGAACTAAAAACCATGAAATATAACACAGACTTTTCATAATAAATCAGTCCAGGAAAGAAAGACTTTTGGATGTTATATTTAATTTTATGCGGTGTTAATGATCGCGTTAAAAACCAGTAATATTTTTCAGGCGTAGAAGTCGTTAAGGGCACCAACTAAATGAGCGTTGATAAAACAAACACGCCTTTGTGTCCTTTGTTAATTAAAAATGATAATATATCTTTGCGCCTTATTCCCTCAAGGGTCAGGCAGAGATATATGTATATCAATATATGAAACAAAGTCGGGTTCAACACTTATAAAGCAAGAAAGGCTGGGCCGTTTTTGAATAGCAGAATAGCTATTAAAAACATTGGAATAAAAAATAAAATAAAATAAAAATCATTTCCCATACATTTGTATTATGGAATGCCGCCATCTCTGATGACATGACAAGGGGACAAGTGACATTTGTCAAGTCTTTTTTTAATTTGTTGACATTTGACAAGTCAGCAAACCATCGAATTTGTTTTTTATAACACCATACCTTACAAAATGTATGCCGTATATTTCAAGCTCAAAAGCAACCCGTCCAACAATTTCGATTAAAGCACAATTTTAACACAATAGATTCTAATGCAAAATTAAGTTTGCTAGTTTATTCAAAATCAAAAATCAAAATCAAAAGTCTTTATTCAAACTAGGCTGAGAATCAGCACTTTTTGAACGTCAAAAAAATACATAAAGACTGTCCCCCAAAAACGGCCCACCCTTCGCAACTTCCTAGTGTTTTTGCTGGGAAGAAGAAGTGGCGGAACAAACTCCCCAGCAACACATCTGTCTGATTCGTTTGAAGAAGTCGGAACTATATTGTATAAAACATGCACATTTCGAGAGTTATGATTTAGGTCCCATAAATAAAACAAATTACAATCTTACGTAATCTAAATATGTAGCTGGTGTGGAGGTTGATACTGCCACCAAATATTAGTTACGTTTAGGTAGCGAGTGGTCATGTTATTACCTAATATTGGGCAGCTCGGGGCCGGGTTCCGGCCACATTATCCTAAACAAGTGAGCGAGTCACGTGTGCGACACATATGGCGACCCCTATACTTAACGCACTACTGTCAACTGCTTTTTGACCGGGTGAACCGACAATTTACCCAAGTAGGATACATTAGGCGCATTTAGCTACCAGCTAACCGCCATCTCTCAAGCGTCTCGTTTAATCCATTGAATATAATAGAATACTTTTATGTCCGACTAGCGTAACGTCACGCGGTTTCACCCCCGTAGTTCCTGTTCGCGTGGGAATACAGGGATACAATGTAGCCTATAGCACTAGAGAATAATGTAGTTTTCTGCCAGTGCATTTTTTTTAGAATTGGATTATTACTTCCAAAGATTACCCCCTACATACAAACTTACAAACATTAAATCTTTATCAAGTTAGTATAGCTTTCCATCAAAAGGTATGTATACTGCTTGAAACTCAGCTAGAAACGCGCTCATTTCAAGGAGTATAAATTCTATGCAAATATGAAATTTAATTTCTTGTCTTCATTTCCTTTAGCACAGTGTGAAATGCATTCCGGTGCGGCCCATTTTGAGAACACATTTATTGTGTCTACAGCTAAAGTTTCCTGATAGCTACAACCTAGGGGTCTATAAGTCAAGAGTGAATAGATTACTTCTAGGCAAGCGAGCTTCATCGTTGACCATATCATCGCTTTCCGTCAGGTGAGATAGTGATCAAACGCGACCCTATCAATAATAATAAAAACGTATAATGTTGTACCTAATAATATACGATTAAAATTAAAATTATAAAAAATTACAAATAATAACTTAAAGTGCTATGTAGGGTGTTACAATGAGTGGCCTAATGGCTATAAGCGATCTCTTATAGACAAACCATAAGTGAAGGCTAAGACTTTTGCAAAGGTTGAACCGGCTTTTAATGTATTTACGAATAAAAAAAATCAAACAGGCTAAAATATACCGGAACATAATATTCATTTATATACTGGAATGAATTTTGAATTTGTATAACAACAATAAGCTGAAAAGTGAATGATTACGACGACTTATAAATAAACACAACCACTCCACCGATAAAAAACAATTTCCCCGTCATTTCTAAGGCTTCGTTTCAAGCAAAAATGAAATATGTTGTGTGGATAAGGAAAACAGAAAGAAACAATTCTTTTTTGGCTTAACTGGCAACACTGATGAAGCGATTTTCCGGCTACTCTCAGTAGGACTTGCGGTAAATAAGTTAAGGATGCTTAATGATGACTACTCACGCAACTCTACAATACTTAATTGAATTAAACTACGAGTAGTTACACTCTGATTCACGTTTCACTACTGGCTTTATGCCGCGTTGGTTTAGTAAACGCAAACACTACTGCTGAGCTTGAGATCCTGGGTCCGATTTCCGGGTCGGGATAATTTTATTGGGTTTTCCCACTTGAAATTTCTCATAGCTACTTACCGGAAGACTGGATCTGTGCCCGATTGATGTCAATAAGCTCGTCCCCTATTATATGAGACTTCAGCCTTACTTTAAAAATGTAAGTGTGATATATAGGTACATCTCTACCCAACTCTTGTAGGAATACATGAGTAATGTTCTTATGTGTATAAATAGAAAATTATTTTTACAGTTAACTCACTTTGCATCCTTTGCAAATAAAGCTTTCAGGCAATAACTCATCATATATTGAGTTCTATGTTTGCGTTTTCTTTCCCTTGATTATTTTTCTAAATAAAATATTTGGCGCTTTGGAAAACATCAATATTTTGAATCATAAAACTATTAACAGTTCATGAAACGTTGTTTGACCTAAATGACTGGCACGAACTCAATGATTTATTTATTTACTTACATCTAATTTATTTCTCATTGAATCCTGTTTACGCAAAACTCAACATTCGCTTTCTAAGCACAGAGAATCATACAGAACTTTTCTCCGGTTTATTGATGTTGTTCTGTGTTTGTCATGCATTTAAATTATCTGTTCTCTTCTGATTCTTATAACAATATTACTTACAACTGGTATTAGGTATACTTAGTATGCCTACCAATCTTGCTTCTATACGTATATTTACAAAAGTACATCAAGTGAAAACATCTATAGCGGACATTATTTCTATCACACTTACCAGATTTATTAAACTATTCATAAATATATACAGGGTGTCTCATTCAAATGGGTCAGTATGGGAAAGTCTGAAACTATAAGACATACGAAGATCTGTTCTGAGGAACCATGTCATCGATTTTAATAAAAAGAGAAACTGCATTCATACATTTTAAAAAACATCTGTACTCCGTTCGGGAATCGAACCCGGTTATTTTGAAAAAAAAAACCTACACTATTTCTATTTAGATATCGACTATGTAGGTCTGAGGCAGTAAATGTCTGTATGAAATATGATGTCTAAAATGAATAAAATGCATTGTTTCTACATACTTTAATTTACTTTAGTAGGTGCTTGAAGTGACCACCGCCTTTTTCAATACAATATTCAACACGTTTAGGTAACGATCTTGCAATTGCATGTTGTATCTTCATGTGGAGAATTTGCGTTAAAATTGTCTCTATGGCTATTTTTAGGTCTACAACGGTGTCATAGCTTGTTTTGTACACTTCATCCTTAACGTAACCCCACAAGAAATAGTCCAGAGGCGGTATTGAAAAAGGCGGTGGTCACTTCGAGCACCTTCTAAAGTAAATTAAAGTATGTGGAAACAATGCATTTTATTCATTTTAGACATCACGTTTCATACTGTAGACATTTACTGCTTAAGACCTACACAATCGATATCTAAATAGAAATAGTGTTGGTTTTTTTTTTTTCAAAATAACCGGGTTCGATTCCCGAACGGAGTACAGATGTTTTTTAAAATGTATGAATGCAGTTTCTCTTTTTATTAAAATCGATGACATGGTTCCTCAGAACAGATCTTCGTATGTCTTATAGTTTCAGACTTTCCCATACTGACCCATTTGAATGAGACACCCTGTATATGTATATGGATAAAATTTTGATAGAAAATATTCGTATATCTATATATATAAAAGAAAGTCGTGTTAGTTACTTCACTTATAACTCAAGAACGGCTGAACCGATTTAGCTGAAAATTGGCAGGGAGGTAGTTTAGAGCCAGGAGAAGGACATAGGATACTTTTTATCCCGTTCGACATCATAAAAATAAATATCAAGAATATCGGTTGTCTCAAACATTTTTCAAACGCAGCGCCATCTTGGATGACATGACAGGAGTCAAACTTCCCAGTTCATTATCAGGTGACAATTTGAAATTGACAAGTCTTAAGCTAAACCCAAGAAGGTAAGGTTGTCAATTTATAATACGCACTTACGTTCTGAAATTTATTTTGTTACTAAATACTAGTAAAAACAATACCAATATTCTAAAACAAGCGTCAATCATACGTAACATTAATGTGTGCACTAGAGATAATGTCTAATATTGTCTTTTAATATAATGCGTCATAAATAACATCTCATAGAAGGTTCCTGCTGTTAAATCCCTAGGGCGTATTTTTGCCATAAAATAATATATCAAATGTTTACGTAGGGGTAAAATACTGTAGTTATTGAACGAAATATATTCACAACGATCACATCCTTATTTTTATTTATACAATCTTAAGTATAGTCATTCATCACGATCTGCCTAAAGACTAGGCAGATGATGAGGATTTACTTTAGATTCCCAACTATGTTGGGGTCGGCTCTCATTGAACCGAATGCAGCTGAATACTAGTGTTTTACATGGAGAGACTTTCGGGCTTCTGACTTCTAGTAACGTTTGTCAAAGATCAACAAATGATAGCCACGGACCGACCTTGTCAAGCGTAGCTTAACCGTGCGGCTGTTAATTTTTAGCCACAAGCTCCTATTCTACTGTAAATCATCAATATAATTGCCATTCATACAAATTTTGTGCAATATAACATGCAACGTGTCACATAATATATTATGTACATTGGATGGCGTGCTTTACCTATCTAGTGCTAACAATGCTATAATTGAAACAATGACTGAGGTTTTTAAAACTGTCTGTTCATCCTTTATTAACATAGGTACTTCTAAAAGAAATGAACGATGAAACATTATACGGGTCATGGTTTAAATTGACTTTTTTACTATTTTTTCGTCTTAATTCATGTCGGTTTTCGATTAACTATAATTTACATACGTTGTGATTTGATTACTCAGCAAGTGTCGTTTGGTAGATAGCATGGCTGTCTACTCAGCAGGCCTAGCCATATAACAAATTCTATTTCTATTATCGTAATCGATAAGGCGTCAATAGAAAGAAAATGGCGTATATTTAAGGAACCAGCTGTTTGTCAACTGTCAAGTGTTAACGAGTATAATTTGTAAAATGGCTGTAAAATGAAATACACTTGACAGTTCTCAAACAGCTGATTCCATATACGCCATTTTCTTTCTATAATAGAAATAGAACAGAAATAGAATTTGTAATATGGCTAGGCCTGCAGAATCGTACACCTCTTTTTTTATTGTTGACATTTAAATTTTGACATAATTTATTATTACGTTGCCGTGACCTTACCGGTCTCATGTTGAAACTATAATTATTTTATAATTAATATAACAACTATGTATATCACATGAATGCAATAAACAGTTTGAGTTTGAGTTTGAGTTATCGTCAAATGTGAATCCTCCATTAGCTGCGGTTCTGGGTAATTTTAAAATTATAGAATTAGGACATTTTTTTCTCAACAGCATCGCATAAGCATCAGTTTATTGTTCTCACTATTTGTTTTGCGGAAAACGTGTTATCAGTACAAATATTACTATGAAAATCGACGAAAACTGTTAATATTTCACGAAACTATGTATCTACGTAGCATGTGTTTCACGATGAAAGAATGTTATTTGTTTCACTGGATACCGATTTCGCGAATTCCTGGTGTTATTTATTTTCATTATTGTTTATCAGATGATGTTGAATGTAGGTTAGAATAATGCTGTGTGGGTATTGTTCTAAAAATCACTTGTTTTTGCTAGATCTCACGCTACTACAAGAAAGATTTTCATATCATAATCCATAACAACACGACGATAATTTTTTCAAAGTCAAATTACTTAAGTCATTTATTACAATTAGGCAATTTAAAAGGCACTTATGAACATCAAACTTACAAGTTAAATAAAATATAATGATTCCAGTTGCCCCTTCCTATGATTGTTTTTATTTCAAAACAGTCATCACATAGTTCCTAATGGAATATAAACAGATGTTTAAAAGGTCTAAAAAGTTGTGATTTTTCATAGTAATGGAACACATTATTGTATAAATAAATATCTACACGTTTGTTTGTCTATTTATTTACTTTTCTTAAACCTAATTGTATTTTTATCGAATTTCTATAGGTTTCTGCCCGGAGTATAGACTTCTCTCCGGTTGAGGGCAATTAAATAGATGACAAAGGCGACCCCGAATAACATGGTACTTGAAAATAACAGGCAATAGAGATAGGCAGTACAGATTTTTGTAAAGTTGGTTATTTATAAATAAAAAAAAAGGAAGATGAGTGTACTCTGACTCGTGTTGTTTATAGATATATATTCTTATTGATTTGCATAACATTGAAATTTTTTGTTAATGCCAGACACCAGACTTTTTCTTGGTGTGATTCTTGACGGTGCCCGAACGAGATCTAGAAATTATATACGTATAATACCTGTATTATAGTAGGTGTGTTTACGTTATATGATTATGTGTACTCTTACTCTTATCAGAAAAGGATTGCGCCACCTGCAATGGCAAATAGTATTTAAGAGTTACTTTTGAGTAAAAATTATTAACAAAAAAGAAATCTGTTAAATTTTCAAAAAAAGACAACTGAATGCCGTCTCAAATCCATGTTTCTGTCACTGAGAACCAATACGGCATTCCCTGTTTAAAATTCAGATGTGTACCGCAATGTAATCTCGATTGGAAGCCAAGTTGGCAGAGAAATCATTAACATGCACGAATCGTTGGAAAAACGAATTTACCAATGGACATACTCGTAGGTAACTATGCTTCCAACAGTTACATTTCCGCCTGACTTGGTAAAGAAACCTTGACCTTGCAGTTTTCAGCGCAGTAGCTCTTAACTTCACAAAGACTGGCTGTATCTATACATATAATAAAACAGTAACGACAGAAAAACTGTACATTGAGAATTTTCAAGAAAAAATAAGTGGGTTTTGTTAGAAAAACGTAACTGGTGACAAAAAGTGACTTTTTAGAATTTTTGTCTGTTTGTCTGTTTGTCTGTTTGTCTGTTTGTCTGATTGTCTGTATGTATGTCCGGGGTGAACTCAAAAAGTACTGCATGGATTTACTTCAAATTTTGCATGAATATTACTAAGAGGTCGGGTCAACACATAGGCTATATATTATCACGCTATCACCTACGGGGGAGGAGCAGTGAATCTTTATTCTTCTTACTCATTCTGTGGAAGCGTGTAATCAAAGGACGCATATTTAAATGTTGGTTTTGTGTAAGCTATGCTATTATCTAGCTTTACACTATAAAAACTTCGCCATTTAAGTAACTTTGGCAGAGAAACATAGTTTAATGAATGTTAGTAGTATAAAGCCAATTTGGAATCAGCGCCATCTATGAGAATGTATAAAAATCAAATCAAGTAACACATGAACACTTTTTGAAAATTAATTTAAATTTTGATCGTGTTGGTGAGGTTACATACATACATACATATCGTCACGCCTGTAATCCCCGAAGGGCTAGGCAGAGGTGTACCTGGTAGTACACCCACAAAGGAGAGGAACATAGTTTAATGAATGTTAGTAGTATAAAGACAATTTGGAATCAGCGCCATCTATGAGAATGTATAAAAATCAAATCAAGTAACACATAAACACTTTTTGAAAATTAATTTAAATTTTGAACGTGTTGATGAGGTTAGTAGTTAGTTATTCTTAAAATTCATAGATGGCAATGTGCATTTTTTTCATAAAAGTTGAATCGTATAATTCGTTTTGACAAATTGAAGTTCCAACAAAACCCTTAAAATCTTGAGCAGAGTTCGGATCGTATCATATGGGATCGTATCAGTGTACGATTTTCAAAAGGAAGGCAGTTGAGGCCGTGGACAGAACCCTGCAGGGCATCTGCAGGAACGAACATTTGATGGGTAGTGTCACAGTTCTGCTCGGTGGCGATTTCAGGCAAACGCTTCCCGAGTTGACGCGGGGATCGAGGGCTGACGAGATGAATGCTTCGGTGAAACGATCTTCGTTGTGGTCACAAGTTCGTACGCTGCGCTTGACCATTAATATAAGAGCTCGGCTCGGCGGCATTGCAGGCGCTCAAGAATTCTCCGATGTCCTTCTAAGTCTTGGCAAAGGCACTTTACCAGAAGAGAGAAGTGGACAGGCGGTGCTTTCAGAGTCTCTCGGTAGAGTGGTATCCAGCTTCGAAGAACTCATTCGCTGTGTGTACGTGGACATCAGTCGTATAGCGCACCAGCAGAATTCGTGTGAGAGGGCCATTTTGGCGCCCAAAAATGATCATGCTGCAGCAATTAACGAATGCATTCTCTCGGACATTGAGGGGAATGAAGTGGTCTATACGTCGATAAGCACTGTCGTCGAGCAAGATGACGCCACACATTATCCCGTGGAATTTTTGAACTTCCTGTCAGCAAGTTGACTTCCAGCGCATACCATCAAGCTGAATGAAGGTCGGCGTCCCGATTATGCTTTTTAGGAACAAATCTCCTCCAAAGTTGTATAACGGGTGGTGCTTTAAAGTCATCTCTCTCCACAGACACCATTGAGGTGGAAATTATTACGGGTTGTGGCGTCGGCAAGGCAGTATTTATACAACGCATTCCCCTTATACTTCATAGCTTCCCGATCCAGTTCGAGCGCGTACAGTTCCCCGTGAGTGTTTGCTTAGTGATGACAATCAATCGTAGTTTATAGGGAAGTGTTATAAGGTAAGTATATACCTTTGAACGTATTTTTAACCGATTTAAAAAAAAAGAGGAGGTTCTCAATTGGACGGTGTTTTTTTTTTGTGTGTTTGTTACGCGATTACTCCGCCATTTATGGACCGATTTTCAAAAATCGTTTTTTATTTGATAGGGTATACTACCAGGTTGGTCTCATTAGTATTGAACCTCAGATCTGATGAGGGATCTTCGAGGAATTGAGGGAACTCCTCAAATAATATAGGAAAACATGTACCGATTTTTACATTGTTTTTTGGTGACAAATCAAGCATTTACATTTAGCAAGTATCATTTCGTGTAGAAAAACTGATGAAGAAGACAGGCGATGGAACTCTTCAACGCATAACAACAAATTACTCGCAATAGCTACAGACACACATGTCTGTGCATGGTTTATGTATTTCCCATAACATTACGCCTGTCTACTTTAAAAGGTTTAGAAAGAACTTATTTTGCAATTATTAACCGATTTCAATGATTCTTTCAAGTTTTGAAAGACTTTCTTACATAAAAAGAAACTAAAAATTGCAAAATAAAAAAAAATACAAAAAAACTCTCTTCATGTAACTTATATTTTAATGCTATTTTAAAAGTTGTTAACTTATAATGCTATAGCGACACTAGAATCTTAGGTAGGTATATTTGGTGCTGTAGAACCTTCACGCAGACGACGTCGCGGGCAGCAGCTAGTATTAAGATAAAAGAAGAAAAAAAGACGACAATAATAAAGCAATCTATTACAATTATTTGTAAGGGTTTATTTTCCGCACGCGGAGTTAAATAAATAAAAATTCAACAACTTTTTACACAACGCCATTTAGTCCCAAGTTAAGCTTAAGAGCTTGTGTTATGGGTACTAAATAGCTGATAAACATACTTATACATTTCTAAATACATACATATTATAGATAAATTACACCAGGACACAGAACAAATTATCGTGCTCATCACACAAACATTTGTCCTGGGTGGGAATCGAACCCGAACTACTAGACCAACAGGCCAGTCAATTGTCATATATAAAACAATGAATTTATAACACAGAAGAAGCTTGTGGCTGAATAATAATGGCCGCACAGGTCGATCGAAGGTTAAGGTTAAGTAACGCTAGACGAGGTCAGCCCGTGGATCATATCAAGATTCCTCCGTGCTTCGGAAAGCACGTTTAGCCGTTATGGGTACTTAGTAATTTTTTTTTTTTTAACTGGTCAGCACGCGTTTGACCACTATCTCACCTGATGGTAAGCGATGATGTGGTCGACAATGAAGCACACGCTTGCCTAGAAGCAACCTGTTCACTCTTCACTTGAAGACCTCTAGGTTGTAGCTATCAGGAAACACCGACTCCGGCAGGGAATTCCACTCTTTAGCTGTTTGCACAATGAATGTGTTTCCATAGCGTTTAGTACGTATGGTTGGGATATCTACCATGTACCGGTGGCGCAGTGTCGTAAGTCTGGTGGTCCGATGATGACAAGGGCTTGGTGGAATTAAATCGTGCAATTCCGATGCACACTCTCCGAAATATAACCGATAGAAAACCGACAGGCTAGCAACTCGGCATCGATGCTCAAGACTTTGTAGTTTTGACTCAACGAGTGCATCATTGCGGATGATCTTCTTGGCTCGTTTCTCAATAGTCAGGAGCCCGAAAGTCCGACAACTAGTTTAACCAAGGGGGGTCGTGTTACGTCGTCACTGGGTTGTGAAAATCATACAGACAGTCGCTTCTTGTAAAACACTGGTATCTAACTGCATTCGGTTGAATAAGAAGCCGACCCCAACATAGTTAGGAAACGGCTAGGTAGATGATGCCGATGACTATGACTTTATAACAAAGGCAATAATATGAAATCCTTTAGCTGTTGAATCAATTGAATAGTACGTGTGTTTTCATTTCAAAATAAGGCAATGTAATGCATTCCTCTACAAGATTAACGGCTCACCTATCTGTGCAGGCATGTGTGTGGGCAATGAAAAATCAGGTTTTCTTTTCTAAAAGTACAACTTACGATACGACAAAATGAGCCAAATACGTACTCAAGTTTCGATTGACAAAAATTTAGTTTAAAGTCTATATTACAAGAAAATATTCGACACATATTTGTTTCTTTTTCAAATTGATGGTAAACTATCTTAGATTAAGCGCATCAAAGTTGAGAAGGCTTGTAACGTAATTATATAGTATAAACTGTACTGGCTAGTGACAACATGCGACATTTTGACTCAATGTATCGCCGTAATTTTTAGATTACGTGAAAAAAGAAAAAGTACCTATGTGTCGAATATTTTCTTGTAATCGAGATGAGAGACTAAAAACTAAAATTTTGTTAAATGCCTATTGGAACGGCAAACTTCTTAACAGAGGATGAAACCCATTTGTCTATCGAGATTAATAGACTTGAACTACTGCAATCACTGGTTTTACCTACTCTGCTTTGCAATGACTCAGGGTCGAAGATAGGAAGTGAGGAATTTAAGTTCTAGCATAGTACTAGTCCTTTAGGCAATGCCGCGTTTGCAAAAGGATATGTCCCACTCAAAAGTGTACAATATCAATATTACTTATTATATCATACACGGCAGTCTATATAATCTGTGTTCCAAATTATAAAGTCATGTTTTGTACATCTCAAAGAGGTGGTAATTGTATAATAAACAGTAAAACAAATCTTCCGTACAATATTTTATGCTTTTGTAACAAAATTAACACGTAAACCCAAATGTAATTACAATCTAAGTATTCTGTGTACGTTACACATTTTAATAATTGGTTCTGTTATTTATCTCGAAAACAATAGACAAAGAAAATTATAAAAGTTTTAATATTAATGTAAAATTAAAGGTTTATTGTATTGTAAATCACTGTCATAAAGTCGATCCTTCCTTTTCATATTACTTAAAATTCCAAGTTATCGTAAAAAAGTACTAACTCGAGCTCGGCTTATTTTTTCTACTTGATTTACTGCGATGAACGGTCGGACGAGAGACCTAAGACACCCGGATTTACGGACCTTTATTAAGCTGCCTTATCTAAAGCCTTATCACCTAGTATTTTTTGCTTCATTGAAACAACTTGCCTAGTGTCCATTGCGAAGAACGACGAGGCCACAATTTGGAGCAGGATGTTGGCCGTTGATAACGCCAGTTTTCTTTGTTCTTTATTCACTAAGGCCTTCTTGGCTGACTGTGCTAACACACACGACACACAGCGAGTGCACAGCTCGATGCCGCTTTACGGCGTGTTTGCAGAACGATTAGCACGCTTGTCCCCGCTTCCAAAGTTGACATTGCGCACTTACTGATTTTTTAACCTTCACGTAGAAATTACTTCTGTAAACTTTAGTTGATATTTGGTATCTCTTCACTTTGATTTACACGTCTGTGCTCACTAAAACTAAAACTTATTTGTTTTCACTTATTATTTTTCTATTCAGATCACAACACTTTAAATCCGAATTAAATAAGTAGTTGTTAGTAAATCTTTATCACTATTATAATTTCGTGTTTAAATCACAATAGTTTTTAGTTGTTTTAAACTGATTACTGTAAACATTAATTATTTATTTTGTAATATTAGAAGATAAAAATTAACTACACTATTATCGGAATTAGAATATAAACTGTATTTAAAAAAATGGTGGCTTCCAGTGTTTTAACGTCACTAAAAATATGTATGTATTTACAAGTTTTCCATACGAACAGTCGCGCCGGAAAATCACGCGAGGGAAAGTTTCAGCAGTTCGCAGCGGAAGCGGCGCGCCGCGTCGCGTATTCGAAGGCGAATGGGCCACGCTCGCGGCTACGCTGTAGGCGGTCGGCGGCGCGTTCTACACCACGTACTAACGTGCTTACCCCTCACTGGCGGTGCTCATGAAAATGTTATTTGTCAACTTTACCGTGTGGACATATTCATTAACTGGAGTACACGCAGATAGCACCAACAATGAATATAGTTCTAAATCGTTTGCTCAGCTAATAATAGCGTGAACAAACTGAAATGAAAAATGCACTTGATAATATTCAGGAAGTTCTATTTTGAAATTTATTTTGTTCAGTTTCACTCTCTGTTTATTATATAAACCAGAATTTATAATTGAGTAAACGAAATAAGAAAATAATACGTAAAACTGAAAGGATGTATAAAAAAGTCGGTTAAAAAGAGAATACCTAGTGAACTTCAATTTAAGCGGCTACGTATATTTTAATATGTTTTTAATTAACGAACAGAGCCAAGTCGGTTCGCATTTAAAGTGGCAAGGTTTGTCTCGGAATTGATTTATTTGATTAGTTTTTCTCCACCATATTCTCTCTCTTGGCGTCACCTTAAGGAAACTAGATAAATAAGGCATTAAGTTTGCTTTCTGACTTTTTTAATCTGTTTAATTTTTAAATAAATAAATAAGGAAAACAAAACTGCTGTAAAATATAAATAATACTAACAATAATTCGTCGAGATACTGTTAAGAGTTTTAATTATTTATTTACTCTAAATGTTAGCCTAATGGATTTACCTAAAAACTACTAAACAATTTAATAGAAGTATATCAAAACCATGACACAACCATTTTTTTTTATGCGCGGTGTCAAATCTTTATGGATACCTGTCAGACTCTTACTGACTAAAACCCACCCCGGTGTTCTAATTTACATCTGCGCTGGGGATCACGGGAACAGTATATACTTCCACAACCAGTTCAGTAGGCACAACCTAACTAAACATAAATCGGTATAACCTGTATAGTGAGCCTTTTGGCGCAGCCGTGAGACATGCCATTTTTGTGTCTTTTTTTAACCGACTTCAGGAGGAGGTTCTCAATTCGATCGGTATTTTTTTTTTTTTTCTTATGTATATACACCGATTACTCCGAGGTTAATGATCCGATTTACGTGATTCTTTTTGAGTTCGATGCGGAATAGCTGCCATTTGGTCCCATAAAAATATAACATAGTTTGACCCGGTAGTTTTCATTTTATTAAAAATTTTATGAAAATTTAATTTATTTTTGAACACTCTTTTGTATGTATGTTCACCGATTACGCTGAGATTTATGTACCGATTTACGTGATTCTTCTTTAGTTTGATGCGGACTAGTTCTTTTATGGTCTCATAAAAAAATTACATAGTTTGGTCTGGTAGTTTTTATTTTATGAAAACTTTTGTTCATGAATTTTACTTTTTGTAAAGAGTCGCGAGCAGGTGCTGTTTATTTGTTTGATTGTAATATGTAAATATGTGTTGTAGAAATGGATAATAATTTTTCATCTAGCTAGGTATATAAAAATAAAAACTAAAAATTGTTAAATAAAAACTTTTTTACAAAAAATACAACCAACTTCAAAAAAACACTAACCGGTATAAAATAACTCTAAATTCGGAAGTCGGTGGCCAATCATGATTGAGACAAAACCACCAAAGCCACAGACTTCCTAATTTAGAGTTATTTTATACCGGTTAGTGTTTTTTGAAGTCGGTTGTATTTTTTGTAAAAAAGTTTTTTTTGTTATTATGTTGTTTTTTTTACTGTGCGTGTATCTAACTGTTGCCAATAAATGTATTTTCTTTCTATATTTTTTTATTTTTAAATAATAATTATTTATTTATTTCGCTTCAAAAACACAAGCATCAGTGTGGCTCTGGCTCTTGTACGAGGAGTTCCTGTATCACAAGAGCCAGATCTCTCAAGTTACACATAATAATTAAAGAAGCGATAGATTTAGATCAGAATATACATCAAAGATATTATGCTCACAAAAGGAACATGTTGGAAAAAAAGAATAATAATAAAATAAAATAAAGCAGAGCAAAAAAAAGTAATTAACAAAATTGTTTGAATTTGAACAATATAACAAAATATAAAAATTACTGTGCTCTGGGAAGACCGTGGATAAAATAAAATTGAGTTTAATATTGTTCAATAACATACATGATTTTTTGTTGTGTGTGTGTGTGTGTTATATTAAATGTGTCACTAACATAGTTGTAAGTTTATTTACTGTTGCTAACACTTAGTTATTATTTTCGTGATCGGTTTTTGTCAGTGTTAACCTTTTGCTGTCTGAAGAAAAAATAAATTATTATTATTATTACAAACTAGTACTGTAAAGGTAAAAATTTAATAAGTTTCGTAGGTTACCTTTGGACTTATAAAATAAAATGATTTTAGTTTGGCGGTTATGAGAACTTTGGAAGTAGTTTGACATTTGGCTTCTTTTACCGCAAGTAAACAGCTCTATTGACCTTTTTACCAACCGACCGTTTTATTTATAAATTAGCCTTTCAAGAGGCCATTACATCTAAAAACTGAATTCATTACTGTTTTGATCTTTTATGGTATCTGGTACGTAAATGTCAATGACACATGGGATATAGATGCCCTAACATGAACGTGCAGAACAAACGTGAATCCAAACTATTTTTAAATAAAAATATCACAAACAAAACCAAAGTACCTAACTTTGG
This sequence comes from Euplexia lucipara, assembly GCA_921972225.1. Classification (NCBI taxonomy): domain Eukaryota; kingdom Metazoa; phylum Arthropoda; class Insecta; order Lepidoptera; family Noctuidae; genus Euplexia; species Euplexia lucipara. The sequence goes on from OV179144.1 coordinate 13,436,512, forward strand.
TTTTCTTTTTCAGTTTCTGTTGAAATTCATAAACACAAATTTAGATTTGAAACTAAATGCATAGTCTAAACCAAAATGTAGGCTAAGATGACACATAAGTATGTGGGTATTTAATCTTATTTGATCGGAATTTGTTGTGTGACTAAATTTGTAAATTATTGATTCTTCTATACTTACCTAAATTGTAATTGTGTTTTTGCTATGTTTTGTGATGTAAGCTTTTAATTATTGCACTGATTGTCCTTAATATATATAATTTTATTCATTATTTTTATTGCTAACATAATTGTAAGCAAATATTGTTACTAACTAAATATTGTTACACTAAAACCCGCAACAACTGTCCAATGACAGTTATTGCGTGTTTTGAGTACTTTTTTTAAGCAACTGACAAGATTAAACACAATGGTTTAATCTTGTCAGTTGCTGTGTTTTGTATAAATTGAAGTCAACTCTCCCATTTATTTTTATACTGCCGACAGTACAAGATCATCCAGAATTCTGCCAGAGGTAATTTTAAAGTTTACGTCCGATTTCGTGCAGACGAATAATAAAGTCCAGTCGTGCTTTTCGGTTTTACACATTTGCTATAGCGGCATAAATCATAACAATGAAGGGTAGACGGATATTATTTGTGAAATTACTAGCCAGGTTTATATTGTACGTTTTCATTTGGGTTAGGGGTTATTTTAGTGCCGTAATTGGTATTCCGTATATTTTGCTATGAGTTTGGTAAGTTGGGTAAGAAGTTTGGTAAGAAATGAAATTAACCATCAAGGTAGACCTACACTCGTATCTAAACCTGGTTTTATTTATTGTCGTATTATTACGCCGTTCAGCAATTACACCAACAATGGAGCAAAATTATACAATCTCATCTGCTTCTTTCATTCTATCCTATGTGAAATCAAACGGTCGGTGGGCTGCTTCTAATCACCCACGCATCATAGGTCTTAGTATAATTTATAAATGTAGTAAAATCTTATCAAATATAACAATCTCAAGGTCCAAAACACCCAGGTGATGTTGGACCTTAGGATCTCCGTGGTAATGACGAGCCATTGGAGGAGAAGAGGAGGCTGTGGCATTGATTTTCAAGTATCCCTTCAGAAGGCCCACATCACAAACATCGTTTTGAAGTCATTGTACTTCTGGTTGGATGAACATTTCCGTAACAAACCTAATGACGAGGAAGGTTCTCCAATTCATGTACCAAGTCTTTATTAATATTGATAGACGGATTTACAAAACAAAAGTCAAAGTAATCTTCTAAATCCGTGTAATGCCTGGATTAACCTTGTAATTTAGAATTGTAACTTCGTCTACGACTGAGTTTCCTCGAGTTTTTGTCCCCACACATAAAGACGAATACAGTTACAAGTTTAAACCGCGTTTCTTTTGTAGTTCTTACTTCTTAAATTAGGTTGTTCAGGTTAATGGATCTTTTACTTTACTTCTTTAGTTGCCGAAAAGTATTTCGAACTAACGTAGCTTTTGTACCAAAGTAAGGGCAATTTAAGTAATCTCCCTTCTTTTTTCTTCTTAGTTACCGCGTGTCTGTGGTATACATCTTTGCCGTTCCCCATCCAATTTAAACGATTCCAATCTTTTTCGTAGATTTATAATCTCAGCGAGATATCGAGAGTTCATTATGGTGGATATTGGGATGCTCATGTTTAATTTAGTACGTTGCCGCGATGATGGAGATAAAACTCCCGTTCACGGAGGGCAACTGAGCCCAAAAAATATTTAAACACGTAATCACGAAAAATCTTCTTTGTCTCTATGGGTTTTCACTTCTTTTCCGTCCCGATAGGCACTGATCGAGGAGGAAAATTAATTTTTCTCCCAATTTCCGACTTCTCATTATTATTCTGATTAATTTTACAACGGAGTCCAAAACGGTTAAGTTAATTCCTTAGGGAAATTCCACCGTTCGATCAACAACACTAAAAGTGATTATGATGCAAATAAAATCAGATCCCTCATTTCGAAAATCTTTTCGAAACTTTTAAAGCAACATAACATTTTGTAGAATATCCAACGTGGTTTGTGACAAATTGATTGGTTAGGATATGTTGGAACTGCGACACTCCGAGCGCGAGCAACAGCTGGTGAATCGCTAGAGACAAACTATGTTTCATTTGTTCAGATTCACAGTTGTAAAAAGTTTAGCTTTGAAAAGACGTGTTGTTCGTTTAAATCGGAAATCTATGTTTTATTTAATTACAGGTACTCATAACAGGACTCGTGGCTAAATAATATCAGCCTCACGGGTCGACTAAAGGTTCAGCTACGTTACGTTCATGGATGGGTGACCATTCATTATAATAATAAAAAAAAAAACATTTATTTCAGACAACAATCCATATCACTCAGTAAAAGTATGCACAACAAAAATGTTAGTAGCCCTACTTAAAAACTATGTTAGTAAAGGGTTTTATTTGAGCCAACCACGTGTAGTTGACTCAAAAAGTGCACAAATACAAGCGTGCATTATACAAGGTGTTTTTTTTTTATATCCCATAACTCTAGGGTTATATTCTGTAGGTAAAAATAATACTAAAACTCCTAGAATAGATGGTCCAAAAATATATAGTTTCGGAGATATCATCAATCATAATTAAATTATCAGTTGTTTATTACCCGTAACACAAGCTCTGCTTAGCTTGAGACTAGATGGCGTTGTGTGAATAGTCGTGGAATATTATTATTAAGTATTATTAATATTATTTTTATTACATAATTAGTTCAAAAATTGTCACCAGTACGACGAATCTTCTTTCTAACGTCACTTTTCTTTCACGTAAGGGTGTTTTAAATTAATCATTGTGACTTTGTCGAATTATTTAGTATGATAGTACAAAAAAAAAAAATAAGGATGGCAAATGAAACATAATTCATATGCCAGTTGATTCTTTGATATGGTCTCAATCATACCCTGGAGTTATGGGATATAAAAAAAAAACACGTTGTATACCAAGACCCCTCCGTGCCAGGAATTACAAAAGTCCAACAAAAAGATTAACCAAGGGGTATGTGTGCTGGCATCAGTCGGGGGTTGTGGAAGAGTCGTACGTTACCGCGTCCCCCTAGCGCAGTAAGAGTCAGACAGATCCCCTCCGCCTTCCATAGGACAGACGACATTCATTAAGATTTTCGGCCCCGAGATAAAAAGGGGTATCGTGTTACACAGTGACTGGGTAATGGAGGTCAGATATTTATTCGCTCCATGTAAAATAGTGGCATTCAGCTGCATCCAGTTATATTAAAGGCCTACTCCGAAACAGTTGGGAAAAAGCTAGACAGACGGTGTAGGAAGGTGTATAAAGGTGTAAAGAAGATAATCCCAAAGTATTTCGTCGGTTCGGTCGTGGGTTCGATTCCCACCCCGGACAAATATTTGTGTGTTGTGCACGGTAATTTGTTCTGTATCTGGGTGTAATTTATCTATAATATGTACCTATGCATTTAGAAATGTATGAGTATGTTTATCAGCTGTTTAGTAACCTCAAGCTTAGCTTGGAACTAAATGGCGTTGTGTGAAAAGTTGTGGAATATTATTTATTAATTTATTTAAGTATCTATGTATCAATATCAGTCTTCTTATAAGAGCAAAACATGTTTCACTGCAATTAGTAACCATAAGATTACAAGTTTTGAGTAGATATCCCATAACTTTAATGGTAATAGGTGAGGTATATGCCTCGCAGAACGGATGGCCGATAAGTCCGAAGAGCCCTCGACCGCGTACCGGAAGGTGCTACGTGGGAAGGCCCCCCACAAAATTGACCGCCGACCTAGTAAAGATCGTGGGAATAGAGAGACGCGGTTAGCGTATAGGACTGGCTGGTCTGATGGAATTGGGAGGGATGGTTAGTCATCTCCCTTTTTTTTGTTCTACGCGCCTACTTGGAATTTCTTCTCTAGGTGTGGTCGCGTTTACTAACATTAAAACTTACTAACACAAACTTAATGAATTGATAATTTGTTGAGCCAAACAGTTCCTATTATTTGTATTTCATTCTATTGTACACCATAAAACTTACGAATAGTAACTTTTAAGAGTTCCATAGGGCAATATTGTTACAGTGAGTGGATTTTTCAGTAAAAGCGATCTTTTACAGGCCACACTCGCACCATGAGCCAGCTGTCTGGTTTGATTAATTAAGGTATTTGGAAACAGTATCATTATTTACCTAGGTAATCTTAAGAGTGTTAAACAGTACACACAGCACAGCGCAGTGCACACTGTATACAGCTCTTCGTTTTACATTACCGTAGCTAGAAATAATTTTCAATGAAGTTGCTCTCAGCACACTTTATAAAGAGCTATTTGAGAAGGATCTCGCGTTTCGCAATTTATTATGTCGCTTGCATGATCCTCGTTTCCCACAACAAGGGTCGCTGTACATGAGACTCGCATGGATACATTTTTTGTTCCAGTTTGTTAATCATCCACACCTTTTATAATTGTTCTGAGTATTAACTGCGATGGCTACTATTCAATAATTTTAACTCATTACCCACTTCAGAATAGGATAAAAGTAACTTTCTTTTTCTATATATTAGATGTTAATATTTTTGTTTTACCCATTCAAAGAGATTTAAAATACTATAGAGCGGACATGCGAGGAAATGTCTTAGATAAACTTTGATCCTGCGGCTCAGTAACGCCATCTAGAATAATATATGAATACTGGAGCGGCAGCGGAGCGTACTAAATAAACTCATAGACTTGTGACGTTTAGGATGAAAATTTTGTTCGCGATGTCCGGTCTATAGGTATTGAATATCTTTGTACCCATTAATGGGATAATTTAGGCAGACTGTAACAGTTTCTGTTTGGTGTTGGTTTGACGTTATATTTTTGTTTGCTCTAGAATTACCATAGAACCCATTATTGGAATACGACCTACACCAATCTCATTTATACATACTCTGCTAAAACTATCAGATAGTCACAGCAAAAGCATTATTACAAGTGTTTCGTTTACTACTGTTTAAATACTCTAGATCCCATGCATAATTGCTAGTTGGCTTTTCCGCTTTTTCTCACTACATGTTGCATTGTTTTTGATATTTATGCTCACAAATACAATGTAGAATTACTATTTTATTTGTGTTGTCTCCTATTGATAACAGTACTCAACAACACATGAATAAATTAGTCTAAGTTTACATCGTCGTCCACTTAGAAATCTGTACAAAGCCTTGGAATACAAGAGCTTTGTCTTGCGTTTCATTGAAATAATTTAATCTTGTCGAGCAGACAGACCCTATTTCCATACGTACATTTGTGAACCAAATAATAATCCCACTAGGGTCTTGATATTAACCCTTTGAATGGAACTTTAATTATTGGAATAGACCTGTTAATGATAGATTGGTGCATTGTCGGTTTTGAAAACGGTTACTGACTACGGATAGTGACAGAAGGTATAGACGCCAGCACATCAAATTACCCCAATGTGTCAAATTTCTTTGATCGTTTTTCAACTTTATGTCAAACTGTTTAAGGTTCATATTCAATTTTGAAAATTTGACACATTGGGGTAACTTGATGTGCTGGCGTCTGTACATTCTGTATCTCTAGCGCAAATGCTTGGCGCAAATGTAAAGTCGCAACGTACGATTTTAAAATTTTAGAATGTATTAAAAACCTTATTCATTTCTTGTGTGCTTGTCTCATTTATTTGTTCCTCTTAGCTCCAAACGTCGGGGTCACCAGTTTGGAGGTATGAGGAACAGGGTGTAAAGTTCCTCATCCACCATTGAAAAGGGAGGATCCTCCGACCAGACAGGTGTTGTGTCTGGTGGGCTAACTACTGCCAGACGATTGTTGTTGGGAACTTGTATACGTTCAAACTGCGCGGATAACTTTAATAGCGCGATGTAGGATAGTTCATATGTGGCGAGATAGATGTCGCTACATATTTAAATTTAAACGCTGCAGCATATGTTTAAAGGTATATATGCTGTAAGATATAGGTAGATGTATTAAACATTTTAAAATCGTTCACTGGCGTTGCGCTTATGTCAAAAATCCGTGCTACATTTCCAGTTTAAGCTGACCTCGCATTGTACGTAAATCCTATTCAATACGAGATTAGTAATACTGGAAATGTATAGCTTGATGTGTAGCCGTGTGTACCTACATAATTATGTTTTAAAGAAATATTTCTTGATTAATAGCTTATTTATAGAAAACTAGCGGACGTCACGCGGTTTCCTCGTGTAGTTCCCGTGGTAATACAGGAATAAAAAGCTATACCAGTCCTGCATTCTTTAAGTTAATTAATTAAATACAAAAATACAAATCTTATCTTTTTTTATAATTTTGATTTAGAAGTTTACTCGTAGATGACGTTCTTTTTAAGAACGGCCACTAAGTGTGTAAGTAGTGTATCTATTACGAAGGCAAAAGCCCCTTCAGAAAAAGAAAAGTGATTTGACTTACCTTCTCCGCAATTGAAGTTCCTATTCAAATAAATGTTTTTTGAAACTTTAGCCCAAACTTTTTCTTTTATTTGATCATACCGATCTTTTTTATTTCTTGATATTGCCCTATACTTATTGAGGAAAGGAGTGCATGTCACAAAGTTAAATTATCGGGCATAAAATTTGTAATTTGAAACTGTTTTTCCACTGAAACTTTGTATTTGCCTAATGATGATGATGAGTGATGTCCGTATATTTACATTTTGAATAGTGTTAGTTAAAAACGGAGTAGGTAGGTTACCCAGATTACCTTATTATTGTATGACCTAGGCGTGTAAAGTAAAACAATTTCAAATGCCAAACAGCCTTTGCCAGCTGTCCTTAGGGATTTTACGACTTACTTAAAACTGATATCAACACGGCGTCTGAATATCAAAATGACAAAATTGTATATTTCATTCAAATTTGTTTGAAATTCAAATGTGTTCATTTTTCAAATTGACATGAAAATTAAGTTATTCATCAACAGTCAAACCAGTATCTTAAACCTACCAAACAATATTAAACTTGTTATTTATGTAAGAGTAATCTATCCCAATATTTGTTTTATAAGCCGTCAGAGTTAGTTTATGTATGTTGTCGCTCGTCCATTTCTCCATGTCATAATGTTTATGGGTTCAAGAACTAGGACCTTCGAAGTCGTCAAGTTAGGGTCGACACTATAATGTGATTAGAGTTAATGTAGTTTAAGGGGGGTCGTAAAGAACGGCAGTTAACACTTAATAGTTAATACAATAAGTAACAGCATACGCCCACGTTGTGAATAACGGTCATTGGGAAGCCCATGTTTTGCAGTAGACGGTTACGGGGTGACAATAAAAGATTATGATGGGCAGGGCATATCTATACGATTAGATACTCACAATATATGGAACTCTTATTGTCAGTCTGCGTGAATGTCAGATCAGTTTTGACTGACGAATCACGAACTTTGAACTCATGCGAAACGTTAGTTTGAAAGATTTTGTTTTTCGCATAGGTCCGTGTAACTCTTACGGTTTACGTAGTGTAGATATGCTAAAAGATATGCTAAAATTTGCGCTCGCTCAATCTCAGGAGATCGATTCGCCAGGTCCATGTGATTGATTAATTTCTAGATGCAAATCTATCCGCAGATGTCTAAATTTTATACGACATATTTGACCCTTCTTTGTTATATTTTTGCCAATTTACATAATTCTTTCAAAAGTGGTTATTCTGATGCTGCAAACTACATAGTTGTTGAGGTTCCCTTGCAGTTGCAACTGGACTTTTGAGTGCGCGCTTGCTCTCAAAGTAAATATTTTTCAAAAGCCAACCCAAAAAGGAAGTGAAGTTTGTATGCAGATGTAGTTGCTGTCATCAGCTTGCCATAAAGCATAGGAATACTAATCGTTGCATGTAGCCGAGTTGCATAATAATTGTGCAATTAATTGCAACAATTGTTTTTAAATTAATGCGTTGATAACAACAATAATACGCAGTTGCTGAGTCATCATACCGCTAGTACTTTCTACATTAAAGTAGTTCCTGATAGGGAGGAGCTAATGTCTTATTAATAGGTACCTTGTGTAAATTATGTGGTAGACAATTTTAGAAATCTGAACATTTTCTAAACAAAACATCATGTGTACGGAAAAAAGGTAAATATAGTACTCTAAAAATAAACGAAGATTATGCGAGTTATTTATCTAAAAAATATCCAATGGAAGCCATACAGTAAATCAAATGCAATCAACATGCTTAAATGATAAATGATATGTAATATAAGTAAATTCATTTTGCAGTGTTTGTTTCGTAATAAGTTGATTTAAAATATTTTTGCTATTGCTAGACATGTCTCGTTCTTAAAGATTCTAACACAAAACAGCATCAAACTTCTTACAAAAGACACAAAATAAATGGTTTATGTGATTGGTTTTTCAATCCATTGAACAATTTTAATGTCCCCAATTTGCTTTGGTTCCGTCGACCCTACTGCACGTGGACAGCGGACGCAATCAATTCAGCTAACTGGTTAATTGTGTATCACTAATAAAACAAAAAAACAGCGCAATACAACAGTGAGCACAATTCGAAATATAAACTTATTTATTTTGTAAAATCAATGAATATAAAATTCAGAAAGGTATTAAGGACAGGAATAACAAATAAAGGAGAATGAGGGACAAAAAACTTGGACAGTGAGTCAGAAATGGGTATCATTTGATAAAATGCCCTTAAACAGCGCAAGCGCTACAGTAGCAGCAGACACCAGCACATCGAGCTACCCGAAACTGCCAATTTTTCCCAATTTAACATGAACCTTTTTCTATTTTTAATAAAATTGAAAAACTATCAACTCCATTTGACATATTGGGGCAGCTTGATGTGATGTATTGTAAACAACTGAATATAACCTGAAGCGCTATTTGTTAATCCTTTTGTTAAACCTGTCTAAATTTATATTAATTCTTCCCGCTTAGTGTTTACCATATACCTTTAATACTCTTTGTACTGCCAGTATTATAAGCAAGATATGTAGGTACATGTATGTAGGTTTATTACCTAACTTGCTTGTGTAATCCCATAAAGTAAAGACGTACTAATCTGATGACAAAGCCTGACGAGCAACAAAAGAATAGATGAATATCGAAATACGTTAAGCCACCAAAGACTCAGATACAATAGACTGTTACCAAATAACAACAAATTATATACAACGTAACATTTTCCTCAGTCTAGCCAAGTAGAAGTAAATATAGTACTGCCTGCGTGGTGTACTGCCAGAGAAAACTTACATACGAAAAAAGACAAAAAGTTAGAAAAAAAATGGTTTCTAAAAAAAGAAAGTTTCTTTTTTAATTTATCCGTAACATAGTATTGTTAAAATTTTTATTGTAACTAATTGAACAGTTTATTTAGCACTAAAACTGTATGAAGGCACATAAAGGCGACATTTGTCTAAGCACTGCAAGAGTTCAAAATTTTAATGATGTTAATAAGTAGTGTATTTACCCACCCCTTTTGCGGAATCATTTTAACAATAGCCTTGTAAAGCTGTACCGTGCACCTAGTGTTATACTTACAGTACGTTTCAAGCCGCAAATAGTGCAATGTTGCATAAAGAACAAAACTACACTTCGGGAATACGTGAAACAAAAGCAAGTCATTCTATTGTAGTAGTTCTCCCCTCTCGTTCGGTGTGAATAAAACAATGAACATCAAATTGCTGCAAATAATTATTGTTGGAACTCTAAACATAAAAGGTAAAGAGCTTTGATTTATTTCTATAGTGAACGTACAAATTCTGAAGTTTATTCTGGTATTGTAGAATGTTTGTTTGTGATATAAGATGAATTGACTAATTTAGAGATGCTATTTAAGAAAATATTTTATGATGAAAATGAAAACTTTTTACAGTTGTAATTAGGATCAATTTATTATGTAGGTAGTGAGAGAAAATAGCCATTCACGCTGTAATAATGAGAGCTCTTTGAAACATACTATTGATAAAAAAACGTGAATCCCTTTACAAAATAATTTAAAGTCCTTAATTAAAAGTACCCATTACAAATAATTACTGTTATTATTTTGTTTGTCTAAAGCTTTTGATCAAGCGCCTGTCTATTAACGTGAACGCAAAGTTATGTAAACGTTTCAAGTTACTAATAGCTTTCGTACTAAACAATATTATGATCGAAAACACATAATAGACTATGTAGGTATGATAGTTTTTAGTTATCAATCATTGCTTATCTTACATTGTTCAGAGAGGAATATTTTGTAAAATGTGCAAATATGTAGTTTGCAATTACAGACAGAAACATTTAGAACAGTCTTTCAAGAAACTAAATAAATAATTTCGTTTTAAAAAAAGCGTTCTAAATACGAATAGTTTTGAATTTCCTTGTTAAATGTATAAAATAAAATGTAAAAGCATTCACACATTCTTAAAATTCCGCCTAGATAAAAAATGTACTGTGTGTCACTTTCATGTTTTTATCTAAATTTTAGCGTAAAACTAAACTCTGCCGCTCTAAATACTTTTTGACACGCCTTCCGCTTCATCCAAGCGTGGTGACGTGCCCTCCAAACATTTTTGCACGAATTTATTTTTTATACACTTTTCCCATTTTTATAGGAGAGTAACACCGAAATTGTATTTGTCAAACTATAAAGGTTTTTGTATCGAAAACGATGCTAGTTAGAGAGTTACTAGTTTCGTTCACGTGTAAAAAAGAGATTTTTCAAAAATATCAAAGACAGGATGCTATCAACTGGATTGTAATTCAGAATTCCGATTCTGTTCCATCGATTTCGTCAACATTTTCAACCCCTTAAGCGTAGAATACACTTAGGTACAAGGCTCTCAGAATAATGACCCATTATAACTTTTTAAGATACTTTAGTTGGTATAGCTTTAGACTATGAATATCCCTATTTACCATTACAATGCAAATATACGAGGCTCCATCGCCACAGTTATCCTAAAAAAGTTTAACCACTTTTCGTAAGCTAAATTGTTTTTAATTCAATTTTGACTTACGATTTCTACCTAATCAGAATGCGCTACCTGTTGTTACGCTGCATAAATAGAACAGATTGTTATACAATTTTAATGTGCGGTTACCTATTTCAACTTAAAAGGAAGTAAGGCAGGCTAAACGACACTGTGGAAAGTATCAAGAGAGATCTAACAGTACTTACCTTTTAACAATAAGAATAAAGATCGAATCACCTACCTATCAGAAATATAAAATAAATACCTGTGAGTATACTAGTAGCAAATCTGTACAGACGCCAGCACATCAAGTTACACCAATGTGTCAAATTTCTTTGATCGTTTTTCAACTTTATGACAAACAGAATAATAATAATTTATTTTTCTTTCAAGTTTTTGTTACCTTTTTGCGCCTACCATGTTCTGTCTCTGCACCACCTTAAGGTAGACTGGTTATTTTACTAGTGCATAAAGTTTTAATAAATAAATAAATAAGGTTCATATTCAATTGGGAAAATTTGACACATTGGGGTAACTTGATGTGCTGGCGTCGGTACGTAATGAAACAGTATCTTCTTAACTAAGGAGGAAATATCTACAGAAACTTATATCAAAACGATGACTGCAAGTGTTTGCGTGCAGCTGTTAGCGTATTGGGATATAATTTAAACTGTTTGCAACAACTTGACTCACTGGAAACTTTAGTTAGTTAACTCCAGTTAACCATACTTAATAAGTTTAGTTTATAACCTCTCGAAATATAAAGCTTGTAATTTCCCTGTCGATACTTTGTTTTGGTGCTAACTTACTTATTCTGTTAAACATCACTCCGTGAAAATGAATGTGAAGTGAGCTATCAATCCATACATTAGTGTGTCACATAATATACCTACTGGTGTTTACTTATTTATTACAAGTTCAAATGCCAGAAAATAAGAAAACTTCAAATACTTACAATAAAAAACCGGCCAAGAGCTTGTCGGGCCACGCTCAGTAGTACGTTCCGTAGTTTCCCGTCCGTCACAATAAGTGTTCAAAATGCTTGCATATAAGATTCCTTATACTACAAACTTAGTCCAGAAATTATTTTGTACAACTTTTTGTCTTTTTTGTACAAAAACTGTTTCCATCCAAGTTCAAAATAATTTTCCTAGAAAGTCCTTATAAAGTTCTACTTTTCTGATTTTTTTCATATTTTCTAAACTTATGGTTCAAAAGTTAGAGGGGGGGGACACATTGTTTTTTTGCTTTTGGAGCTATTATTTCCGAAATTATTGACATTATCTAAAAATGATTTTAGTAAACCCCTATTCATTTTTAAATACCTTTCCATCAATATATCACACGTTAGGGTTGAAATTAAAAAAAAAACACTTCCCACTTTACATAATTATAGGGGGGCTACCCTAATAAAACATTTTTTTCCAATTTTTATTTTACCACTTTGCCGGCGTGATTGATACACATATTGATACCAAATTTCAGCTTTCTAGTGCTAACGGTCACAGAGATTAAGCGAGGACGGACGGACGAACGGACGGTCAGGCAGACATGGCGAAACTATAAGGGTTCCTAGTTGACTACGGAACCCTAAAAACTTGAGCTTGCGTTGTCTAATATGATGTTTAACAATTTCTCTTACATATATTAAATTCCAACCCTCGGACAGCGTTAGCAAAGCTAATAAACGTATTTAATAAAAGCGGCCAAACCGGGATACCTCTGCGGTGAAAAATATTTATTGCAGGAAATCTAGCGAAAAATTATTTGCTCGTCGGCAAAATAAATTCGTTTTAGAAGTGCCAACCATAGACAAGTCGATGTTTCCGAAGGATACCAACGTTAAAGCGTTAATTTATATTCATTGCGTGTCCCACGATCTTCGTTATCAATAATTACTTGGAGATCCTTTTTGACAGCGACGTTTGTTTGTAAGTTCCTTATCTTTGTGTTTTGTGATACTCTCATCATCTGCCTAGCTTTTCCCAACTATGTTAGGGTTGATTTCCAATCTAATCAAATGGTGATAATATACATGGCGACTACCTATCTGACCTCTAAAAGGTACTGGGTAACACGATACCCTTTAGTTAAACTGGTTGTCAGACTCGCGATTGTCCAAGATCTAAAAATTTCTTGATGTTATAAATGGTAACCCATCAACGGACCGAGCGCGGCAAGCGTTTAACCGTTGATTGACACGTGCGGCTGTTATTACTAGTTACAAGATCCTTCCTCTGATAAATTCAATTCATACTTATGTTTATACTCCTACTATTTTAACCGACTTCAGGAGAAGGTCCTAGATTCGATCGGTATTTTCCTAAATAGATTAAAATTGTCCAGTCTAACCAAATGAATCTGAACACCAGTATTTTACCTAAAGCTAACTACCTACTACCTACCTATTTAACCCAGTAACTGAGCACTGATGTATTTATGTCACTGTCAGTGTCCGATTAAAGGAAATGTTAAGATCAAGAAATTGTTTCTTTAATTAACTTGAATCACGAATTTTGAGCTATTTACTTGCTCATAACTCTTAAAGATTTTGTGATGCACAATATAGAGTATTCTATTATATTATAATAAAAAAACGGTCTTAAGAATTATTAATTCTACTGATTTTAATAAAATTGTAGTAACAATTTTGAACTAAGATGAAGATCAAGATCAAGATGTAGTAACAAAAATTGAAAAGAGTATGCTTAGATGGTTTGGTCACGTTGAAAGGATTAATGAAAGGCGACTAACGAAAGGTATTTATAAGGCAGATGTAAGTGGGAACGCTCGAAGGGGACGCCCTAGAAAGACATACCTTATTGGTGAGGTTCTTCAGAATGGTCAGGTGCATAGTGCTCGTAACCGGCATGTGTGTATGACAACATGTATGAATGTAAACGAAGCAAAAGAAGTATGTAAGAATCGTAGCATTTGGCGCTATGTATTTTCTGCCTACCCCATGAGAAAAAGGCGTGAGTTTATGTCTGTATGTATGTAACAATTTTTGACAGAAGTATTTACGTTTTCGTTGTATTGAATATTATCATCATCATTTTTCCCCTGGCGCATTCCCTGTTTGGACACCAAATTGAATAAAACCTGTATCTTCCTTAAATTCCTTGACTTTAGTTCCTTAAGTTAAAAAAAATGAGAGTGCACTTCCATGATCAGATACGCTATTCTATTTACAATGAAATGAGCAATAAAGATTAATTTATTAGGCACAATGTAATCATTATGCCTAATAAATTAATCTTTAGTCCCCCTTCGTTGCATAGGCTCATTAAACCGTACGTCCATAAAGCCATGCGGAGGTTATAGCTCATTTGTTTTATTATAAGGGTTTCAGGCAGCTGAGCCACCATGTAGTTTGAACGCGTGTGACGTGTTTGAAATGTTTACGAAGGGAAACCGTGCAGCAGAGTCTTCACCCCCTTCGGGAGCCTGCAGCCCGGACCTGCACTGGCGACAGTTAGACCGACGACTAAGGGCGATTGAACAACCTGGTAATTAATAATAATGTTTGGTAATAAAAAAATAAATTAATATAAATGGATAGGTAATTTAAATAAAACCACAGCCAAAAAGATCGAACGTGAACCGTCGGCTTCTTCATGTTAACCTTTCTTCTAAAAATAAAGTGATGAGCTGAAATATTTATTTTGTAAATAATGGGCATATCACTAGCATCAGCGTGGTAAATAAGTTCCTAATAAGTTCCCAATCGGAATTGTGTTGGTACCTAATTATGTAATAACATAATAAGGTACCAACACAATAGCGTAATGGAAGAAACTATTTGACACCATGAGGTCACTATACGATTCAAGAACTGGTAAAAAATAAGAAAACGCCTACACGTAATAGTGTCGCACCCAGCTCCCAGAGGGCTTAGCTTTTTCCGATGCTACCAAAAAATATAATTATACATATTTTAGCCAATGTATACAAAAACTTTAAATCCTTCCTCTAGAATCGCTCTCTCCATTGGTGAACAGAATGAACATCGGTGCAGCAGTTTTTGAGTTTATGGCGAACAGACAGACAGATGCGGTGGACACTTTTTTATAATTTATACTGATTCTATGATTTTCTTTCTACTGGAATGGCTGGCCGTTGATATGGTAGGTACCTACTTAAAGTTTTGAAAAGATGTTCAGCTTTACATAGCGTCTTGCACTACCACAATTATAACCAACCCTGTAGGTTGAGACGTTGCGGCATTTTATCCAATACATTCACTTTATATTATACCAGAACCTCTAGATATACAATCAAAGCAAAACTGGTGTGGGCGGCATAGGATTTTAATCAGAATCATTCATTATTATGCAGTTCGCAGAGACATTATACATTAAATTACTACACGTAAGAGAACAACGATCAATCCGTTTCAAATTCCTGCAATTATTTCCTCATACTTCAAACGCCTGCCTCCGACGTATCGATGCAGTTATTGATGCATCTTAATGGATTCTCGTTCCCGCTCGAAGGAACATAACAATATGAGTCAAAGCAAAATTTGAGTCAAAAAATCATTCATATTCATTTATTCCGTTAAACGAGTATTTAATGTGATCGCAAAAGAAAAAAAACAGGCCGTTTACAAAAAAAAAGTTAAGTGGGTAATTTTTTTTTTAAGAAAAAAGTATACATTTAAAATAAAATAGCCAGCTTTTGTTTCTAGGAATAGCGTAACAATCAACGATATCGTAAGTAAAAAGGTGTAGATGGGTTATAAGCGCTCAGAAAGCGACACGTTAAAATGTGTCTAACTAGCCTCATTTTACCTCAGTGTCGCGTCGCGCCGTCAACGGACGCGTGCGTGCGTTTGTGTGCCGTTTTTGAAGATCAAATGTTGTTTAGGTAACCTATCTACATCTTTTTACTTATAATATCATTGGTAACAATCATATTATAATTAATTAAACTCCTTTGTTTAAAATAAATGATTTATATATAAATACTTAATATTTCAAGTTTGTTTTTTTCGCTCATGTGGTGAGTTTATTTTAGAAGTAAAGAAACGGGTATTAGGTATGTAAGGCACAGTAATTTATTAAGTAGGCACCTAATCAAGTAAAAATCTAGTTCTAAATCTATATATATAAAAGAAAGTCGTGTTAGTTACTTCGCTTATAACTCAAGAACGGCTGAACCGATTTAGCTGAAAATTGGCAGGGAGGTAGTTTAGAGCCAGGAGAAGGACATAGGATACTTTTTATCCCGTTCGACATCATAAAAATAAATATCAAGAATATCGGTTGTCTCAAACATTTTTCAAACGCAGCGCCATCTTGGATGACATGACAGGAGTCAAACTTCCCAGTTCATTATCAGGTGACAATTTGAAATTGACAAGTCTTAAGCTAAACCCAAGAAGGTAAGGTTGTCAATTTATAATACGCACCTACGTTTTGAAATTTATTTTGTTACTAAACTTAGAGGTTTTATGTAGCACTAGCTTTTGCCCGCGGCTTCGCCCGCGTGGATGTCGAACTTCCGTCCCCTATGTTTTCCCTATAAGGGTTGAATTTTCAAAAATCGTTTTTTATGGAAGATTTACTCTTCACTAAGAACACCCCTTCAAGTTTCATGTCTCTAATACCAGCGGTTGGGGCTGTGCGTTGATATATAAACGTAATAATTTTAGCATAATACTTCCGGATAGACTACTTTCAAAGTTGATCCTTCCGATATGTATGCATAAAGATTTCTGGAACTACGGACCCGGGAAAGAGCGCCGTACAACTGACCATGTGTAAAACAACTGATACTAAGATCAACCTGCCCAGGCGTATTATAATTGATTACCTACAACCGTACCAAGTTTGGTTAAAATCCATATAATAGTTTTTGAACTATGCGTGCACATACAGACAGAAAGACAAAACATTCACTAATTGCATTTTTGGCATCAGTATCGATCACCAATCATCTTCCAATATTAATTTTGAATAGATAGGTATTCAATGTGCATAATTATCTTCGTAGTGTGTGATAGTCCATTGAATTGTATGGCGAGCGATATTGTATCTTAAGATTAAATATTGTAATAATTATCTTTAGCCGTGTGCCCTTTGGTGAACACCCGTAGTGGACGGGTGACGTAACCTACGACAAACTTATTATTTGCGGTTGGTACAGTAGTCGGGTCTAGGGATCGAACCGCAAAATTAAGTTTGTTTTTTATTGTATATACTTTTCCGGGATAAAAAGTACCCAGTGTGGTGCCCAGGATATCAAAGAATAAGTATACCAAGTTTCATCGTAATCGAACCGGTAGTTTTTGCGTGATACCTGAACATACAGACAGACAGACAGACAGACAGACAGACAGACAGACAGACAGACAAAAATTTTTTTAATCATATTTTTGAGTTCGGTGTCAGTCTAGTAACACCCCCTGCTATTTATTTTTTTGATATTTTCAATGTACAGAAATTTTACTTCTACAGATTTATTATAAGTATATAGATATATAGATAAAAAAGTCTTATATTTCAGAAATCAATTTACGTAACTAGCAATGATGACACAGACGAACTTTAATAATTCTTTGCAAATAGAACTTATTTTACTGTTAGGACTTTAATTAAAGTAGACCGGGAAAACTATAGGCATAAATTATTGTATGTAACATAGAGGCAATAGTTCAGATTAAAATTATGAATTTAGTATTTTTTAGTAAGGTAGTTAGGTTAGATAGTTGGGTTAGCTATAGGATAGGTATGGTCAGTTAGGTCAGGGTATACATACATGTTGTAATTCAAAAGTAGTAGTAGTTATTATTGGTTTGGATTTATTTGTTGTCGTCTTATTCAACGTATGTATATCTAATATAAAAAAAAAATAAGAGCAGTAAATTGACGCTAAGGCACAACGAAGTTTGCCGGGGCAGCTAGTATTTACATATAACACAGGAGCATCTTTTGTACCAACATTGTGGGGTGCTAAAATTTTGGATTAAGTAAATACATTATAATTCAACGAAACAAAAAGGTCAAAAAGTTATTAGGATTGGCCAGTAAGAAAAGTTACCGATGAAATATTCATTTAAATTTTGAATAAAGAACTCTTACTTTCTCTTTTTAATTCATAAAATAATATTGTCATGTTTTGTTTTTGGCGGCAATTTAAAAGTGCGTGTCACCTCTTACGTTAATTTATTTTTTAATTGACTATAGAAAAACTTAGTTCTGTTATTTATTACTTTTGCTTTAATCATCAACAATACACAACTTCGATTGGCATTTTATTAACAAAGTTCTATCTCGTGCTACTTAAACTGGTTTAATTTGTTTAAACGTGATTGAAGCAATATCACAGATTTATTTGTGCGGCGCAAGTATCTACGGCGACCACAAAAATATTAACAGGTTTCATTTTATCTACTAAAAACTTTCAGTGAGACCCTCGTGCACAAGCATTTTATAAAATTGGTTATTTTCCTAGGATGCTGATGTTAAAACATTCGATTGGTTTTTTCACAGCATGGACAATAAGCTTCGGCCAATCTCGTTGGAGGCAATGTGCGAAAAGTGCCTGCCGTTGCGATTCGACTCGACGTTCGCTTAATTGTTGGAGGGCCGGGTTCACTACTCTCTCGCCAGACCTGATCGCTCCTGCTGACTTGGTTAATATGTAAGTACTCCATTTATGCTAGCTTTTCCCACGACTATTTATCTGGTATCGTAACCGGAATAAAAAATATGAAACCACCGGCATCTATCCGTGTGTCAAATTTGGTAACTGATTGTCATAGAGACGATCAGGTTCTGCATTTAACAAAGCTGCATTTATACTTAATTAGTATGGATTTATCTGTTTCTAATATATTTACTCGTAAACTTTGTAGTAACCACTACCTATACCAAGTTAAATCATAATATTTTTTTTAATTACGATAATCAAAAGGTATTTAGAACTTTAATAGATATGATTGGTATTAAAAAATACCTGTACTTATGAAAAAATTTGTAGTGCCTGCTTCAATTAGCTGAATTTATGTTATACGTAGCAAAGACATTCAATACTAGACGGGAAATCACAAACAAACTTGTGTCCTAGTGGACACATATCGATTATTCTAATTTAGTACCTACGCTCCGCTGCCGCCCCAATAAGTATTGCAATACTATGCTAGATGGTGTTACTGAGATATGGGATCACAGTTTTTCTATGACATTTCTTCGTATTTCTCCATTAACGGATATTAATATTCTATCTCAATCCAAATCCCGATCCTTTGTTTTTGACAGCTGCTTCTGATTGGATATCTTTAAGACTCGGATAGGTGAATTCGGTCGTTGATTGGTTACAGACAATGATCGGGATCAAGATAGCAACCGAGAGAGATTATTAATATGCAGCTTTAGTTAATAAATAAATAAACCTCTGTGTAAATTTCACTTAAACATCATTCCTATCAAAATGTGTTTGTGTCTATAACATGATAACAATATTATCGAAACAAAAAAAAAATAGAAGCTGAATATATATCACTAAACGGGATATAATGTATCTGAAGTAAATCGGTTGTCCATTTGTCACTTTTTATGGGCTTTCAATTTAGCCGATCCAGCCCCTTCAAAGTTATTACAGACATTTATCAAATTGTTACAAATCGATAAAACCTTAGCTTAACATAGGGTACGAATACACACATTCATCTCTTTCAAAGTACCTACTAACTCGGAGTTCGTTAGCCAAAACTTTTCATACATATTATTGTGTAACATTTAATAAATCTTCGCAACATCCTTTAGCGACATCCTTTCGGGACTCCAAGGGCAATATTGAGTGACATCTGGCCTTTAGAACTTTTTTCTCTACACGTGTCTACATAAATAATTTAAGAAAATATAGGAATAAAATTACATTACAGTGATACGTAAAATCTAGTTGAGGCTTTGATATTAATACCATGTGGGATCATTAAATTCTGCTGGAAGTTCTCCAAAGCGGCCAATATTGTACAAACTTTATTACAAATTCTCCGACCCTCAATAGCCTATCGGAAAATCGCCTTCCGCGCTGTATGTACAAAACTCCAATGTCAATAATTATTAGACTGCAGTGTTCTAATGAGATTATATTGATGAATTTACTAAAAATATTGTAGATATTGTAGTCCAAATCAATATTTTACGATTATTATATACTTAGGTAGTTGCTAAAATCGTACATCCTAATTGGAAATAGCTGTGGTAATCTTTATTATTAACTTATCAACTAGAATTTTGTGTTTTCTTATCGAAAATTTATTAGATTTGCCCTATTTGTACACTTACGCATATACTAAGTAATGTTACAATACTTAGAATAAGGTGTCACAATGATTCCATAAATCTAAATGAGAATAAAACAACAAGACATCATTAAAATAAATTCAAAACCGCAAGCAAATAGTATCTTAGGAAATCAAGCGGTATCATATATTTTTTGGAGTCATGCATTATATAATTCATTTATGTAGTTTATAATTTCATTCACACTTCCTTAGTTCGTGAAAGTTATTTACATTTAAAAGTTTTTCTCCGTAGTCTAACTTTAAGAAGTTGTGGTTACCCACTACTAATTAAATCCAAAAGTTAACTTATTTATTTGGAAAAACAAACAGTTGCACATCGCAAATAAATACATAATCATTAACATTAATAAATGCTCAACCAACCACGTTCTCCACAGACACACACATAGACAAAGACAATATTGATACATTTAAAGTCGAATAGAATAGTAAAAATAACGAAATCTATCTTTATATAAAAATGAATCGCTGAATCTGTTGCTAAGCGCAAATTTAAGAACAGTTAAACCGATTTCGCTAATTCTTTTTTAGAATATTCCTTAAAGTACGAGGATGGTTTTCACGCAGTGATTTTTTGAAAAAGTCTAAGAACAACACTTTTCTATACTCCCATGCAAACGATTCGCAATATTACTTGAAAGTCAATTTGAACTTTAATACCATACCATAAAGTTCATGTGTTAATGGAGCGGTTCCGGGAAGGCAAAACGATTGAGTGACGCTAGTCTATATTTTATAAAAAATAAGAAGGTTTGAAAGGTGAGTAAAAAAGTCTTAATTTCCGAAATCAATTTACGTACTTAATTAATAATGACAACAAAGAATAACTGGAATAATTCTTTGCAAAAAAAAAATATTAGGTGTACTGTTTGGACTTTAAAGAAGACCGGGTAAAATAAATAAATTGTATGTAACATAGAAGCACGCAGCGCAGTAGTACAGATTAAAATTATGAATTTAGTATTTTTTTAAATCAATGCATATCAGTAAGGTAGTTAGGTTAGGTAGTTAGGTTAGCTATAGGATAGGTATGGCATGTTAGGTTAGGTTATACATATATCATGTTGTCATTTTCATTCTATCAAACACAAAATGTTTAAACAAGATCACATTAGAGACTCGTTGGAATAAAAAGTAGTAGTAATTTTATCATTGGTCTGATCTATTTGTTGTCATCTTATTAAACGTATGTACCATAATAATAATCGCGTGTAATTTAATATAATGTAACATTGTCGTTTGACGGTGTCTCTAACAACACTCCTCCGAAACCGTTAGACCGATTCTTATTAAATTTTGTATGTATATTCAGTAGGTCTGACAATAGGATGTAAACCAATAAAAACTAAATAAGGCTAAAAAAATATTCTAAGGCGGATGAAGTTTGCCGGTGCAGCTAAGCAGGGAAACATTAAAAGTAGTTTTAAGGAATTAATGTGTTACTACATTAATTCCTTAAAACTACTTTTATCCCTCATCCAAACTCTATCACTTGAGATACGCAATCACACAGTATTGAAGCGTATTCCCAATCGTAGGAGAATACTGAAGCCATGGATCACTCCAGGACTACTGCGATGCATCAGAAACAGAGACTCTCTTCACAGAAAACATAAATTATCTCCTGACAGTAAAGTTATTAAGGCAACTTATACGAGATACAGGAATTTCTGCCATAAGGTACTTAAAAAAGTAAAAAGACAGTACGACTCGAATGAAATCTCTAAAGCCGGTCGTAACTCAAAACTGTTATGGGATACAGTCAAACGAATTACACACACCAATAAAACTACACATCCTTCCACGGAGTTACTTTCCTCCTCTGAAACCCCTTCCCAATCCGTTAATGACGTTAACGCGTTCTTTGTAAATATAGGTAAAGATCTTGCTGAACGTACTAGGCATATACAAGGTGGTACTCCTTATACTCCATTTAACACAACCAAATGCTTGAGTTCTTTCGTACTTCTGGAAACAAATCCTGATGAGATAGAATCTACCATCCGATCTTTGAAGCCCAATGCTGCAGTAGGCCTTGATGGCATTTCTACTACCATAATAAAAAGGTACTCCTCAACTCTTTCCCCCGTACTTTCTCATATTTTCAACCTTTGCTTTCTAAATGGAACCTTTCCTTCTTCTCTTAAAAAGGCAATAATTCACCCTATTTATAAAGGGGGAGATCGCTCTTCCTTTACTAACTATCGCCCTATTGCAGTACTTCCAGCTATTTCCAAGATCTTGGAACGATTAATCAATTCCAGGCTAGTGAGTTACCTTGAATCCACTAACCTACTTTCGAGTAACCAATTCGGGTTCAGGAAGAACAAATCCACATCTGATGCAGCCTTGCAATTGTTAAATGGAATAGTTGATAAACTAAATCACCGCAAAAAATACCTCACAGTGTTCATTGACCTTGCTAAGGCATTTGACACCGTACCCGGGATGGGTACGGTGTCAAATGCCTTAGCAAGGTCTGCCTTCTTTCCAAACTGGAATATCTTGGTGTACGTGACACTCAGCTCCAGCTCTTTGAATCTTATCTCTCGGACCGTAGTCAGATAGTCAAAATCGACAGTTACTTGAGCGACGAACTCTCAATTTCGTACGGAGTGCCTCAAGGCAGTGTTTTGGGCCCAACGTTGTTTTTGGTGTTCATAAACGACCTCTGCAACTTGCACTTAAAATTTGGCAACATTATCTCTTTTGCCGACGACACTGCAATTACTTTCTGTGACGAATCCTGGAGTAAGCTTCAAGCTACGGCTCAATCTGGTTTTAATCAAGTATTTACATGGCTTACATCTCACTCACTCACCCTTAACACTAGTAAAACTAAGGTCATTTCATTTTCACTAAACTCTACCACTCAACCTCTCACACCTATTACTTTAAAAGCTCACACCTGCCAATTTAACTTATCTTCTTGTAACTGCCCTACTATAACATCCACTGACACAACTAAATACCTCGGAATCACTCTTGACAAACACCTGAACTTCAAAGCACATATCGCCCAACTTACTGGTCGGGTACGTAAACTGATTTATCTCTTTAAAACACTTAGACATATTGCCAATCCTACTGTAATACGCACCGTTTACCTCGCCATGTGTCAGTCAGTCATTTCTTACTGCATTACCAGTTGGGGTGGAGCCGCGAAAACTATAATTAAACCACTGGAAGTGGCGCAACGAGCTATCCTTAAGGTAGCTACCTTCCGGCCCATGCTCTACCCAACCTTTGACCCTTATCAGAAATGCAAAGTTCTTACCATCCGACAATTATTCATTCTTAACTCTGTATTATTGCAACACGCCAATACTCCTTTTTCACGAACACTTTCTTCCTCCAGGCGGAAATACGAGGTTTGCAAGGTACCGTTCACGCGCTTTGCCTTTACTAAACGTTTCTTTTACTTCCTTGGTCCTTTTTTATACAATAGATTAAACAAAACTACCTCTATACATCAATCCTCTTATATTATGACTAAAAAGCGGATAACACTCTTCCTAACTAATAAAAACTACGATGACACCGAACTTCTGATTACTTCAATATCATAGCGATATTCAGCTACACTCCGTATCTATACTCGATCTATTTCCCCACCTCATTCACACACACCACACATACAACATATACACACACTCACACACACTCTCAAACCAAACACATACACCATACACATACTTACACTTAATTTATGGTGGCATCCTTAATTTAATCATTATTGGTTAGCAACACTGTTGATGGCAGTCTCTCTGAAATCATGAAATCCTGTCATGGGAACTCGGGCTGGCTAACCTTAATACAGGTTACTATGTAACCTAGCTAGGACGCCAGAGTCATAATTGTATAACCTTCTAATTGTTAAAACCTATCTATTGTAACTAAAGACTGTACCAAACCTTTTTTGAAATAAATAAATTATTATTAATTATTATTAATGTTTCCCAATACTTCTATCTAAAAACAATAAGAGCAAATTGCTTGAATATATCCGATTCAATAGCTTAATAATTATATTTTTTGAACAATATAGGTACCTCTGCTAAAGCGCCGGGGATTATAGGTGTGATGTTATATTATTATTAAAGAACCAAGGACACTTATGCATCAAACTACTGCTGCTAACTACCGCTATAACTATTGTCTGCTGGATAAGCCAGCTCTCTGTTCACGAGAAAGTGCCGACTAGCACGCGTAGCATGACCACCTTAGAAATGGATATTTTCAACAGAAAAATCGACAAAATGAGAGATTGTAGAAACGTTTTTTTTTGTTTCGAGCCAAGAATTGAAACATGCGAAAAAAACTATTCATTTTTTTTTTTCACAAAAAACAACAAATTGTGTTTTTCCCGTTTTTTTCGCATGTTGTATAGAAAATTTACAGAAGAAATCATTTGAAAAGAATCAGGATTTTTTCGAATGTCTGTCCTGTTAATGTTTTGAAAAATTGAAAAAAAAAACAAGTTTTATTGTCATGGAAAATTATATTTTAAGCAAAATACACAAAAAAAAAACATAATTTTCATTCTAGCCTCAGTACGTATTATTATGGAAAAAGATAAAGCATTTGAAAAAAAAAACAACTAATACTCGCAACCGGCGTGTGTGTATGACAACATGGTATGAATGTAAACGAAGCAAAAGAAGTAGGTATGTAAGAATCGTAGCATATGGCGCTCTGTAGTTTCTGCCTACCCCCATGGGAAAAAGGCGTGAGTTTATGTTTGTATGACAAAAAACATGAAAGATTTACTACAATAAATTCTCGAAACTTGCGAATGAAACATTGAATAAAACAACGAAATTGGAAATAAAGGGGAATTTTTCTGCTTTTTTCAACGCTACTCGGGCCCCATGACGAGTGTTCCTAAAAATTACTTCTTATTTCCAAGACAATGGTTTAATTCTGTACCTTCTCCTACCAATATGCAGTAAGGAAAGTCTAAGTAGGAATATTTGCATTTATAACACGTACGAGAATGTTGTGTATACTGAATACGAGTAATATTAACTGGTAGGTACTGGTACGTAAACAGTTTGCTTTTATTGAACGGACAGGTATGCTTTGCCTGTTAAGTTTATATTGAGAGAGACCATCTGGAACACACTTAAAATCATTTTTTGGTAAAAAAAAAATACTTCATGTACACAATTTGTAGGAAAATTTTCGAAACCTGCAATGTACCTATGTACAGCGAACCGCACATTAGCAGTAACACTTAGGTACTCAACAAAAATCATCCTTACTGCTACGACTTAAAGGGATTGTCAATAGCAGCGTTGAATTTAATATGAAGTAAATAATACCAATTGATAAGATCGAGGGAAACCTACGAAATCCGCGTTCTAAAAAATGACTTCGTTATTTGGCACAGAACTTACTGTGCATAAACTAACTTTATCAAGGGTTCCTGAAACATTCCCTTTCAATACGACACCGGTTTTTTAGAACCTGTTGAAAACATCATAATATTACTGTTTGTTACAAACCCAACTGGTTAATTAAAAACAAAAGATTCCAGTAAGTCTGACTTAGGTAAATCCTTTTACAACTTTGCCACTTTTGTCTTCAAATTCCTTAGAATAATAGTTGACATGCTTCAGATACGTACCTATACGTCGGTATCTATGATATAGAATTGTAGATCATCACACTGCCACCTTAATCATTTCCAGTGACTTGGGCACTAACAAACTGCGGACATTACACAAGACGACGTTCAAAGGCATGCGCTCACTTGCTGAACTGGACATGTTCGACAACCATATGGAATATCTACCAGCTGGGATATTTGATTCGTTGGTCAATTTGAGAATTCTGTAAGTGTGTCCTGCCTTAGTCAAAAAGTTTAGTTTGACATATTTATGGCTGCTATCTTGATTAGTATTTCCTCTTAATGATAAAGCGATACTTCAGGTCTACGTATGGTGACATCATCTTTCATATTAAATTATCATAGGAATGATAATCATCAGGAGTTAATTAAAAGCATACCTACCATATTAATCATATTTGTAAAATCACTGATAATATAATTAATCTGTTTTCAGGAGACTTCAAAGAAATTACCTAGAAGAAATTGATAGTCACGCGTTCAGATCCACAAAGAAATTATTTCACGTGGATCTATCCAACAACTTCTTATACTCCCTTCCGGAGAAATTGTTCGCAAACAATTCATTTCTTGAAACCATCGATATCTCTAATAACCATATTATGTACATGCCTTCGGATAGCTTCGTGGGCCTTGAATCGTTGCAAATATTAGACTTGTCTAAAAATAAAATACAGCGCATAGAAAATGGAACTTTTTCACTAAAGACACTACAGATATTAAAACTGTCAGACAACAAAATATGTAATATCAGCGAAAACTCTTTTGAGAGCCTGCAAGCTTTGGAAACTTTATTGTTAGAGAGAAATAAATTACAAAGTATTCCGACTCGGCTGTTTCATAATGTGGATTGTTTAACGTTTCTTGATTTATCCAGTAACAATTTGAAGAGTGTAAGTTTGTTTCCTTATTCATTTACATAATATGTATAAATAAGTTTGAAATTAAATGAATATATGAATATGTTAAAGGATGTCTGAAAGTGGGGCTTCTGACCCAGAACATATGTAGTAATCGGTAGTCATGGTAAGGGCGTGCGATGCAAATGAGGATCATATTGTGAGGAAAATATTATTATAACTATTAAAACGGAGCGAAAGTATTGAGTTTTGGAGGTTTGCAAGACGAAATAAAGATCAAAGAAACGATCACGAACGAGCCGAATCAATTCATGTGAAAAGTGCAGTAGCGTGATGAGTTAAATTTTGAATGTTTTTATAATAACATTAAAACATTTTCAGTTAACAGGCGTCGAATTCGAAAGGTTGAAGCTTTTACGTACACTGGATTTAAAGGATAACGCTCTAATGGAGCTCCCTGATTACACGTTTTCGAATTGCACCAACTTGGAGAAGCTCGACTTATCGAAAAATAAATTGCGATTTTTAAACGTCACCACATTCCTTGGATTGGAAAATCTCACCTCACTTTTGTTGTCAGAAAACAAATTGTTTGAGGTTCACTTTAAAACCTTTTCCACTCTGAAAAATCTCACTACTCTGTAAGTATTTATTTTATTATAATCAAATTGTCATACTACTAAATTTCAATTTGTGATTATTTATTTAAACATAGGGTGTTTATGTTTG
This sequence comes from Euplexia lucipara, assembly GCA_921972225.1. Classification (NCBI taxonomy): domain Eukaryota; kingdom Metazoa; phylum Arthropoda; class Insecta; order Lepidoptera; family Noctuidae; genus Euplexia; species Euplexia lucipara. The sequence continues at coordinate 13,464,012 of OV179144.1, forward strand.
GATAAATAATTTTAAATTGAAATTGAACAGACATCAAACTTCTAACCCACCAATACAATGCATTCAAGAATAAAAAAAAACACAGTTGGACCTCAGAAGTAGTTGAATCTTTATGTAAACGTAGTAAGAAGATTCAACAGAACTTTAACTGGTTGTTTTACCACTGAGGTGTGGCCTACCGTGTAACCGATGAAGCCCTAACGTTTCGTTTTTGCTATTTTGCAGTCGGATAAAATCTGTTTAGATTTTGCAATCAAAAAGTTTTTTTCTAGTAACGTGCTATAGTCGTGTCCAATGATATTATTAGTAAAAAGGTACAACATTCGATCTTCAAAAACGGAACACTAATGAATGTACGTGTCCGTTGATAACGCGACGCGACACTGAGTTCAAGTGTGGCTAGTTAGCCACATTTTAACGTGTCGCTTGCTAAGCGCTTATAACCTATCTACACCTTTTTACTTATAATGTCATTGGTCGTGTCAGTGATTTTTACCAACATTTCATTTACATAAATGACCACGAGCAAACATGACATAATATACTTTAATATACTTGTTAGAGAACCGTATCCGTGAAGGGATTCGAGAAGAGCCAATAGGCATATAGCCGTAAAAGAACCAATCGCAACCACTTTGTTAGTCTGGTAGTCCTAGACGTGACTATCGAGGCTTTGCCTGAGTCTGGGATCGCTTCTTAGGTCAAGCAAAATGTTACTGCGATTTTGCACTAGATATTTCAGTCATCTAAAATCTGGAAGCGTGATATACTCACGGGCGTTGTATAGCACGTTAGGCCAATGATCCTGCGGCTGATTTCTCTCCGGTCATGACGCAGTACTATCCCACCTGATTAGGAGAAACACGCTTGTGCACGATAACATCCTACATATCTGCTTTGGCTGCTAATCTTCGTTGAGTCTACCACCGTGACCGAAATTCAGTTGAGAGGAAATTATGATATTATATCCGTAAAATAATATTGTTGTTGTAGACGGTCCTTGGTTAAGTGGTTTCTAGTGCTAAAGCTGAGCGTAAAGTCCTGGGTTCATTTTTCGGGTCGGACTAAGTCATAATAGGGTTTCCCGTAAGGAATTTTTCAGTAGTCCCCGGTGTTTGAATTTTTCCGGTTGGCAACAACAGGCTCGCTTCCTAATACATGAGACTAAAAGATTAATAGCGCTCTGTGGGTGTACATCAATTAATTGAACAATTCTATTACAGGCATTTGGACAACAACATGTTCCCTTCATTGCCTTCGCGCACACTGGATTACATGCCCAAACTAGCGATCGTAAAACTATCAGGCAACCCGTGGCATTGCGACTGCCATGCATTGTATATTTCAGCGTAAGTACCTCACATTTCAAATGCAAATGACATTATCTCCAGATGCAGGTCGCAAAGTCTTCCACTGCGCTACTGCGAACGTATATCGCTAACTTTGCACATGCATTTCGTCGCGCCTTACGCGAAACCGCCTGTAAAATTATTTCTAGTAATATGGAGCTTGGAATTGGAAGAAATAAGCAGCAATAAAACTAAAATGAGATTTTGTAAGAAACTGTTAGCGTTTCCTAGAATAAGCGCTTTCTTTTAAACATTTCTGACTTAGGCCACGGTAATATTATCTTTTCTCTCTCTCTCTCTTTGCTTTTATGTTGTTATTATTGTAATTTTATGTGCCAACTTGTTTACCATTTTATTTTACTTTCTTGAGGCTCAGTTTTCATGGAATCTAGTCCAGAGAATATAGAAGTGACTCAGGTGATTATTATATGTAATAATCACCTGAGTCACTTCTGTATTCTCTGGACTAGATTTCTTTACACGTATCAGATGGTAAATTGAAATAAAGAAGTAAGAATAAGAAAAAAAAATATTTGCCAGAATCATGGTATAAATACTTAGGTGGTCACAATGTGTACAATAGTGCTACCGACATGTCTCACCGTTTGAACGGTATGCAAAGTTAATGGAAGTACTAACATAATCATTTCAAAAACACATATTTATTATTTATTTATTTATAAATAAATTATAAATAAATATATTATTATAAATATATTATTAATATATATATATATATATATATATATATATATATATATATATATATATATATATATATATATATATATATATATTTTATATAACAGTGTTAGTCTAACTTTGCTGGTCACCTTAAACCTTTTAGTAATTCTATGCATATATGAATTCTAAGGAGTGTTCAATGTTCATGTTAACAATAAATGTTTTCCTTTTATCTGTAACTAATATTTCAACCTCTAATATCCCCTCCACCCTCTCGTAGTTTTGAAAATAAAATATAGCCTATTTTACTCAGTGATAATATAGTTTTCGAGTCCTAGGAAATGAATAAACAGATATAGTATGATTGTTATTAATATATAATAAAGAAGAATAATAGGAATTAGGTGACTAGGTAGCTCTTCAAATAATTATTTCCACTTAATTTTACTATTTGGACTTATACTTAGAAAAACACACCTTAGGATCCTTGGGCCCATTAGACAGGCACCATGGATTTATCTAAATAATATGCCATATCCAAATGCTGTTATCATTCGGTAGGTACTTTAAAAGCTAATGACTAAAGTTTTATCTCTAAGCATGACCAATTAAGTGTATATCAGTTCGATCGCAATCACAGAAAAGTAATAGAAGAAGTGATTAGATCGGTTTTTTTCTACTACATTTTTAAAAAAATTACGTTATTATATTTACAACAACTATGTTGTAAATAAAAATTGACAACACCTAAACATATTATTTCAGTCCCTTTTTATTTGTAAAGAGTGAAGAATATGGAAATAACTACAATTAAATTTTAATGTAAGGTCTAAAAATATTACTCACAATCTGTACACTTGTACAGTGTTAAATTTCTATTTTATTTGACTATATATACGTAAACGCCAGTTTTATTTAGACTTTAGGTAAAAAACAATGAAAAGGTCGAAATGTTCAAAAACTTGTAATTAATTATTAAGGTCCCTTCTATTTTTAGTTTAATTTATATACCATTATTTATATACGTACGTACCTTTAATGTTTAACTTTGTAATTAATTATCAAAAACTAATTATTAAAATACCCAGAACCACCTACGTTAAACAATGTCTTGAACAGACTTTAGGAAACAATATCGGTTTTATAACACTGATTCCTCTTTGATTTCCCTTTTAGCTGGGTTCGCCTGAATGAGATGAAGATTTGGGACTACTCTCCAACGTGCGTGTCGCCCTGGTACCTTGAAGGTCACTTTCTAAAAAAACTCAAGTTTCCAGAACTTTGTGCCGGTCAATGGGCAAGCATGGTCAATCTTTCTCCTCGGTTACCCATACAGCATTTGTTAGCGTTAAATGTATCTGTAAACAGAAAACCTCAAGACAGTATGGAGCAAAACCACGACGTCACCACAGTTGATACTTGGCATTAAACTGGCTTCATTTTTAAGTTCGTTCTTTTCTCATTGTATGCTGTATTTCTGTAACCTCATTCATATGAAACTGTTCTAAGGATTCTAGTCCTTTGTATCAACATGTTCTATTTATAATGTCAATATTAAAGAATTTGTTTGAAAAGATATTTTTATATCCAATCTATTTTCTGATTATATTTTCGATCATACCTGTATGTCATAAGTTGAAAATAAAGGTGATGCCGAATTGTTTGGAAAGATATTAATAAAGTTATCGTTCGATAACATACGATAAATATCGGAACTAATTAAAAATAAGCACAATGGGTACCAGGATACTACCTACTTTAGAACAAAGACAGACACATAAAGTGTGGCAATACTTTAAGAAGATATCTTAAGATGCTCTGAACTCTTATTGCACGCTCTAACCCTTTTAATAGCTGTATACTTAATTTAAGTAAGCAGTAAAACATGACACTTTATGATGAATACTAAAAAGAATTATGCAAGTAGGTAACATCTTGTTTTAAGATTATTGCGTAGTTAAAAAACACGAAACGTTTCAAAAGAATTTTGTAAACGCTAACGTTACAATAATAAATTGCTAGCTAAAGTACCTAATTCAAGTTTGTTTTTTGCATTAACATCGGCAGACGTTGTTAAAAACTTGTTGGAAACTTAGTGAAGAATAGCTAGTGATTACAGTACCAAAAGCTTTATGTCAATCTTCATATTCAGCGCAGAGGTAATATTTTTGTAAGAAGTGCCTACGTAGATAGAAACATGAAACAATACCATAGTATATTATATAAAGGTACATCGCCACAGATACGTCGCACTTGCTGATACCATGGGTTCTGTGCTACAATTTTAGCCGTAAAGAACAATGTAGTTTTTCTTTAACCCTATTCTTGGCACGGTGGATAATTTGATACATTGAACTTTGTGAAAATCTCAAGACGTTCCGAGACGTATTTAAAAAACATTTATTATTTAATTTGCTACAAAATATAATCCCAATTCTACAAAAAAATACTATTTTATTTTTTGTAACGCCAAAAATGTAGTAGAAATAAAGATGACGAACCGATCGAAGGCGTCTGCGCGTCGCAAGGTAAAAATACTCATTTTTTATTATATTTTAGTCAAATTGTTTTCAAAATCTGTTTATTTCGAATAGGTTACAATATTTGCTACCCGGAAACACTATTTTCAAGTACTAAACTGGATTAAAATCGACTGTAATTTACCGTTTTCTTCAAGTGTATCAGATATGATACATTGCCAGGTAGCCATCCTTCTAGACATTTTTTGTTATGTATCAAATACGTGACATTGCTCGATTTGTACGGTTAAAATTTAAAGGTGAATTTTATTTTTATTATTATTATTTCAGATTATTATTGATATTATTTTTGATATTTTTATTGTTTATTTGTATTTTTCTGTCACAGGTGACAGAAAAATACAAATAAACAATAAAACTTGTGGCTCTTGATCCAAAACCATACGCAAAATCGGAATTGGATGAAATGATTTCGTCTCTGTGGTTTCCCACCCTCCATGGAGCCCACAATTGGGAACGTCTCGCTGTTAAAAAGCTCGAACGTTAAGAGTACCAAAGAGATATAGGGGCGCGAGGCTGGATAACAGTGCGACATTGGGTGCTTAATCGGGCTGGCGTAGCCCAGGGGGCCGAAAGGCCCACCTCCCACGAACTAATCAGCCCTCACTTACACCGTCAGCATAACCTTTACCTACCGCTTCAGCCATCCGAAGACAACCTCAGCGGACCTCACGCAACTCGCCTGTGGCCCTACTCATTAGAGTAGGGCCACCGTTTCGCCTGAAATCCAGACCAAAGACGGCGTAATGCCTCACGGACGCATAACCGCCAGCACCGATCGGCTATACCCCCCAGGATTCCTTCATCCCTTCTCACGATGCTCGACTGCGCAGGTCCTAGCTCAGATGATTGCGCACTTACTCCCACTCATCGCCAGCTGATTTGGTGACTAACGATCCCGCGGCCCCCCAATGACGGAAGGGTCGCAGACTCGCAGCTAGGAGAGAGAGTGGAGCACCCGCCACTGTGCCAGGTCGCCCGATGGTTTTAGTTGCGAATTTCATAGGGAACTAGACCAATAACGGGGTGGCAACCACGAGAAGGTACACCTCCGAACTTGGCTTGAGGATCTACATTACTGTAGCACTCTCCTTCAACACCACGCCACCCTACCATCTCTGAAGGAGATGTTAGGGTAGGCCTGCATCTATCGCCGCCTGTAGGCGGCTCTACGCGGGGATCGTGCGATCGATGGCCCTTTACGGGGCCCTGATCTGGGCGGCTGACCTGACAGCCGGCAGCAACGCTGTCCTGCGGAGACCGCAGCGCGCGATGGCCGTCAGAGTCGTCAGGGGTTATCGCACGATCTCCTACGAGGCGGCCGGAGTACTGGCCGGATCCCCGCCTTGGGCGGGGATCCGGAGGAAATGCGGGCGCGCGGCGAGGAACCGATGCAGCGACACATGGAGTTGCGTAGGTCGCAGCTGCGCGAGGTCCTGGTGGCGGAATGGCGGGACAGGCTTTCGCGCCCTACCGCCCCGGCCTCGTCACCATCGGGGCGGTCCGGCCGGTGCTCTAGCGCTGACTCGGGAGGAGGCTCCCTGTCGTTTCGGGTGACACAGGTGCTTACCGCATGGTTGCTACGAGAAGTACCTGTGTCGCATTAACAGGAGCCGGTTTTTTTTGACGTTAAAATTTAATATTTTTGTTTTTTTGTTTTGCTATAATAATCTTTATAACTTGTTGAAAGCCTGGCAGTGTGGCAAATGTGATACATAGATTGTATAAGGTTAATTGCTAAGAGTCTGGCAATGTGCCTTATGTGATACATTCAATAAATCATAAACTAATGAAGTTATATTTTTGTTTTTAATTTTTCTCCCCTCAATGAATACCTAAGAATATATTTTATGTAAAAAATATAAAACTTTCAAACAAAAAAAATCTTGCCAAGTATAGGGTTAAAAAGTAAAGTAATTAAAAAATCTCACAAGTTTAGACAGGAAGGACAGGAATCACGATTTTATAAATATATTTCAAAGTAAAAAGAACACAGGGAAAACTTTGAAAGAACTGCCGACGAAAATTATAAGAACGGGTGCAAAATGACGTAGAGAACTCATGGTGTCCGGATGTAGGTACTTAGATCGGTCCCACCCTGTGTAGCTTTAACATCAACAAAAACCTGTAAGTAATAATCAGATGCCAAGACGATGACAGAAATAATTTACAGTTTTTCTCCATAGCAGCATAATTCAGTTTCAACTTGATGCTGATTGTGACATTGAGTATCGGAATGAGTGTAGCTTTATTTATTTTATTTTTTTGAGGGGTATGTCGCAGTTGTCCTAGAAAAGAATGTGAACTGCTTAGCCAGGCGAACCTGTGGAGATGACTTAATTAAAATAATAATTATAAAGACCTCCAGCCAGGGTATAAAACTTAATAAATTTAAAAATTTAAAACCCCCCACCGTAAAAAAGTAAAACATTTAAAAAGTTAAAAATAATATTTTTCCATCGTTGAGCCATAGTAAGGAATGTTCCTAGTACTCGTAGGTATGTAGGTACTTATTTTAGCGGTACCCCGACGTTACGTAAAATTTCATGGCAGCGACTGCGCTAAGGGCACCCCCTGCGGGGTATGGACCTCGGTTTAGGACGTCGCTGGGAGAGAATAGCAAGGGACGGGCTGGATCTGAGTGAGGTGTAGGTTTATTGCGACGGACTGTTTTAGACAAGGCCTAGGTATATTCCAGTACATTACTTGACAATCATCCAAACTACTTAAATGGCGTCACAAGTGGTAGGTACTTTCCCAATTTCACTAAAATTTATGCTTTATATGTCGGTATACGATAATTATGGTGTTATCTCGAAATGTTTTATTTATCTCACACTAAATAAAAGTTATTCGATGTTTTCAGACGTTCATGATAACAGCTATTGGTGGACACAAACAACAAAAGTGTAATTGCGTCGACTAATTTTGTTGTCACCATTGCTGTACCAGTTTACCAAAAGCAGTGCGATTCTGGTCAAATCACCGCGTGAAAATGTAGGCGTAGTGACGGTGAATTGAGCGGTCATTCCAAACTAATGCTGACATTGACAGTTCACTTCACTCAAGTTTTCACGGCGTGACTTTTACTGAATCGACAGGCAGATCTTGATGATAATGGCTGGCTAGTACTGGCTACTAGCTTTAACTATGAGGAATGTTGATGTTACAGCTTAGAGAAGTTGCCAGCCGTGACCTTATTCAAAACACTATAAGTACTCATTATTATAAATTTTCGTCTTGTCCAATTTCATGCTGCTACGTCGACATTCATCAAGTTTTATTTTGTTATCTATTCTAGACGTGGTCTCCTAAGACTTAGCATCATTTTTTTAATTTGAACTTGATTACTCTCCCAATTCCTGTAATAAAAGATCGTGACAGACGAATAAGCAAGAAAGATACCCTGTGAAGGTTTTTTTTAGTACGGAACCCTAAAAATACACATAGACAGCCTAAAGTAATCCTATTTAACACGTTTAAGTGGAGTGTCTCGTTACTAATCACATGAACCATTACTGCTTTGGTAATCCTAACCATTTATAATGCTTTCGCGTCGTTCCCCTAAAAACCTTATTTAAGGGTCTTAACTTGATATCTCATAAAAAATTACCTATCGTCCAACAAATGCACAACCGCAGACAGAGCTTTGCTAAAAATAAATCCTTATCAACAAAATCCACAACATAAAAACAACTGTTCTCTTTACAAGATAGGTAAATAATTTGGTCATTCGCGCTTTTAATTTAAAATGCTAAGTTTTTTGTAAAATAAGGAAGAGAAATGAAACCAAACTAAATACGAGTAGTTTAGTTATAAACTTCAGTACCATGTAAAAGTTCAAAGTTTTCATTTGAACCCCTGACCTTTCGATGAAGTCAATATCCTGACTATGAGACTTAATCAAGAAGAGACTATACCAAATTATCGCAACCAATTTTCTTCTTATAAAGCAACAGAATAAGGTACTGACATCAAAATTAAGTTTACTTTTGGCAGGACGTTGATCCGACGGGTGATCACGTGTTACACGCTACAATTTACTCCATCTGGAAATAATTACATTTAACAGGAATTTTGAAAAGAAATAAATAAAATTTCGTAGTAGTTACTTACTAGGTACGTATTTAAAATGAAAAGTAACTTTAAGCGTACCTATCCTTTACAGGATAAATAGTACGCGAGTGTAGGTACGAACGGCTTTGATTGCCACTTTTATTATAAACTCTTCTATTAATCATTTTTCAATAATAGATACTGAAATAGTAAATTATTTTATAAAAGGCAGATTGTGTGAAAAATAATAATGTTTTTTTTTTTAATATACATATAGGTAGTCCGACTACAAACTAGGTGTTACTGGTACGTTACAAGCGGCTATTAGAGAGGCCTTGAAAAAAAATTAACGTTTCATCGACCGATAGGGCCATCGTTCTCCGTTCTCCGTGCGACCCCAAATCAACTGGAATAAGGATATCCCAGGGGTAGGTGTATTAGTCGTCTTCTTTCATTACCTAATCTTAATTTGCAGGCATGTCAAATTGTCAAGTCACCTTATTTTTAGCTACAACCTCCTTCACGCAATCCATGTTTCTTTTTTTGTTTTCGTCTCCCAGTGCTGAGAACTTGTCTAGAAAACACTCTTCATTATCATTATTATGTCAACTTATTCCCACACAGCTTCGTGATCACCGGCGCTACTTTCACACTTTTTCTTACACACTCGTTTCTTATTCTATCCATTAGCGTAACACCACATATCCCTCTTGGCATTCTCATCCCACTTTAATGTGATTGCATTTTATTCATCCCTTTTGTGTCTCAACATTGTGTAAATCAAACTTACAAAAACCGGCCAAGAGCGTGTCGGGCCACGCTCAGTGTAGGGTTCCGTAGTTTCCCGTCCATCACAATAAGTGTTCAAAATGCTTGCATAAACAATTATACTACAAACTTAGTCCAGAAATTATTTTGTACAACTTTGTCTTTTTTGTACAAAAACTGTTGTTTCCATCCAAGTTCAAAATAATTTTCCTAGAAAGTCTTTATAAAGTTCTACATTTCAGATTTTTTTCACATTTTCTAAACATAAGGTTCAAAAGTTAGAGGGGGACACACACATTGTTTTTTACTTTTGTAGCGATTATTTCCGAAATTATTGACATTATCAAAAAATAATTTTAGTAAACCCCTATTCATTTTTAAATACCTTTCCAACAATATATCAGCGTTAGGGTTGAAATTAAAAAATAATCACTTCCCATTTTTACCCCCCTTTTTTTCCTTTTTTAGGCTACCCTAATAAAACATTTTTTTCCAATTTTTATTTAACCAGTTTGTCGGCGTAATTGATACACATATTGGTACCAAATTTCAGTTTTCTAGTGCTAACGGTCACAGAGATTAAGCGAGGACGGACGGACGGACAGACAGACATGGCGAAACTATAAGGGTTCCTAGTTGACTACGGAACCCTTAAAATTGCTATATAAAGCGACCAACATTTAAGAGCTTTTGTCCGATGAGTCGCAATCCATATACCAACGGAAAACGTGTATGTACCTACTCGTACCTATTCCCAGATTGTATGGTGGCAAATAATTCCCGACTATTTCTAACAAAACTGTGTTTACGCAGTAGGTCTGAAAACATTTTTTTTTTAAATTGCTGAACGTAGTTTGCCGGGGCAGCTAGTTTATAGCATTTCCCAACAATTATAATAAATATTTGTTTAATGTACGCCTTCATATGCATATCAATAATACATACATAAAACTGGATAAAACCGATAACATTTTCGATTATCCGCGTACGTCATGTTAGTTTTTTTAAAATAATGAAATTCTTATCGTATGATAACAACATTTTTTACTGATAAAAAAACGTCTAACATTTTTATCTATTCAAATTAGTTTTCAAATATGTGTTTATTAGTCATTGTAACTAAGTTTATGCTAACGTTTCCAGCAACATGTAATAGTAAATTCCTAGGTTAGTTACAGGCAAGCTACCAATAGAAAACAGATTTTTTGTTGAAGATTTTGTGTATGATTATTTGTTTTGTTAAAATACAAGATTATCGTAAATTCTTTGGCTCAATTTTTTTATTAATGGGGTATAAATGTTTGTGTAACGACCCACCTAAGTTAAAAGCACTGGGCTAGATGTTTTTGATAAGATTTAGACATTTCTAGATACTTAAAGACGGTATTCATTTTTCTCCCTTAAGACAATCATTACTTGTTCCAGTAATGATTGGTATGTGGTATTTTATTAATTTACGTAAAGTTATCCTACAGCAAATTTCTAGCATCAAAACTGAGTTACAACGCGCTGGCTGTAAAGTACTAAACTAATTCAGAATCTGATCTTCTGTACATGTTCGTCCATGATATCACGTTAGCGTCTTATTATGCTATAAGTTATGCTGATCTAAGATTATGCTTTTACAAATTCTAATATAGTGATGATCACTGGACAGTGTTCAACGATTAACGTCAAACAGCTTGTTTCGTATTGACGATCATCAGTGTGTATCTAGTAAGACGTCATGCGCACTGGCACAGATGTCAAAAGTGCACAGTACCCTGTCTGATAGTCACCGTAACTTGAAGTCCACTTAAAGTGTATAGGCCTCTTTAGTGTAGAAGGAGGCTGCGGAAAGGGAGAGAGAGATTACCTCTACTCACCCGGCCCGCAGCAGACGCACCGGGCGCAGGCGGAGGGACGGACGCGGGGATGTCCGCTGCCTCCCACGTACATGGACCCGAGGTGGCGGCGCGTCGTGTTCACGCGCGCCCTTCTTTGAAGTCGCGAGGGGAGTCTAACACCTCACTCCCCTCGCTGACTTGGCGAGGCCCGCGGGGCCGGCACCAGTCAGGGGTCGCGGAAGTATCTTCTGTTCCCGTGACACCCGGCGCAGGTGTGAGAAGGAACACGGGGTGGTTTTTAGTCAGTAAGAGTCTGACAGACCCCTCCGCTCTCCCCGGGGCGGGGGACATCCATGAGGATATTCCTCCCCTAAAAAAAAGGCCACTTTGGTATAATATGTAGCTACCGTTACACCAGTTCGATACATATCCCCTTATTTACATTTTGAAATAACATATTTTTTTCCAAAGACTATATGTGAAAGCGTTAATTACTATTATATTATGTACCAACTTATTAAAAATACAGAAGATAATAGCTGTACTTGTATGTATAATGGTATTGTTATCACGTTATTTCCGCGCAGATATCAATCGGCAGATATTGTAATCATCATCAATTCATTGATATTTATCAACACTAAATTCAGTTCTTTGTGTTTTTTTTGGGTACCTGACGTACCCAGCTTGATAATAAAGGTAGACAAGCCGGATCTTGCATTACCCAAAAGGTTATGTTTATTCGTTTTTACGTGTCATAGAATATTTTTTATTAGACTAAAATATATTATACGTTGTGTGTTTGTTCCTATACGTGAAAGTGCGTGTTAATGTTATAGAAAGTGATGATCTGAATAAATCTACAAGAGTGAATAATTTGCACCTTTACCTACAATTGCGTAACATTTTAGGTATGACTATATTCATGCGTATACAACCAAACTAAGACAATGGGTTATTGGAGACCTAACATTATAATATTATTTTCACTTATTTTTACGGCGTGCTTCTTCTACAGTGATGGTAAGAAAATGATTTATAGTTACTCACGGTAGCAATTAAATGATCAGGCTTCATTCTCTCCAATATTATTTTTCAGGATCAGTCATAGACTGTTCCTTCGCGACACTGGGGGAGCATGCATGGATCAGAGACACATTCCGAGGAACATTCTGGCAAAATCAGACAACTAATATTGAAGGTGAGCATTTGCTATCATTTACCCATACAAGTCTCCTGTGCGCTTCTGAAACTCCTGTAGAAGATTAAAGGTAGGTTGATATAGTTGAGTATCATCTGACTTTAAGAGTCACAAAAGTAATGTAACTACTACCTGCCCACTCTATTAGTAAACATATTTGTAGGTACAGGCCAGCACATCAAGCTGTCCTAAACTGTCAAATGTTCCAAATTGAACCTTATTCTGTTTGAAATAAGGCTGAAAAACTAACAAAGATATTGGGGAAGCTTGATGTGCTAGCTTCTAAAAATAAAACAACACACAGGCATCCTGTTTTCTAACCTTGTAAAATAAATCGTATCTTCTAAGAGATTTCATTATCTCTCAGGGAATACCCTACTTGGGATTGTATATGTTACAGTCAAATCTCTTAACAAGTCAAGTACTATTGACTAGCAAAATCAGTCAAAAGTACTTTTGACCGTATGTTTTAGTCAATAATACTTTTGACTAAAATAACAGTTAAAAGTACTTATGCCTAATGGAGCTGGTTAAAAGTACTTTTAACTAAGTGATTCCGTCAAAAGTGGTTTTAACTGGTTTTATCAGTCTGGTAAAACCGTCTATGGTAGGCGAATCATGTGGGCTAGGTTAGGTTAGAACCATGACCATTAGCCAGATCCCTTAGTGCTTTTGACTGATCCTTTAACGCAGTTAAAACTGCTTTTGACGACGAGCGTCAGTCAAAAGTACTTTTAACCGCAAATTTGCAGTCAAGAGAACTTATAACCAACAATTTTTAGTCAAAACCACTTTCGCCCAACATGTTCAGTTAACAGTAGTTTTAACTGATTTTGCTAGTCAATAGTACTTTTGACTGGTTAAGAGTTTTGACTGCAACATAAACATGTAAGAATTGTATTAAAGAAGAAAACTGTTTTTTCTCTGGATTAACAGTTAGTTCACTTTACGACCGCTTAACCTAACTTTTCTCGAGGAGACTTTTAGTGAAATGAAATTAGGTCATAAAGTTAAAAATATGATTAAGAATTAATCATTGATTGTTAAAGTTAGGTAAGTAATCAGCAGTAGTGAACATAATGTCAAAATCTTATTTTCCTCAAAAATAGGTTATTCATTCGATTTCAAGCTAGCACAAAAAGTGTAAGTCGCGCATAGAGTCTACCTAAGATATTAATGTAAAAACGTTAGCTTGCTATTGTTTCTCTAAGTCAGTATTCATTAGTATATACACGGTGCAAGCGACATAGTACCTAATTATAATGCTTCTTTGAGACCTACTTACTTCCTACTACGAACCTGACCTACTCATAGAAGACATTTAAATTGAGCCTAGGAGATAATAGGCCCGTTTGATCTGTCTGTCTTCTTGTAAGACGTGTCTTGTACCAATTCCCGTTATTAAAACGTTAAAAGCCTAGGCGTAATCATATCTCGACAACCAGTTTCAAAAACCTGTCAAAACGGGAGGGAAATTTGACGTGTTTCTGACAGATTGAGATTAGAATGTGAAAGTTCGCACAAATACGGGAATTGCCCCGTTTCCCGGCCCCATTGACAAGATAGCAGGCAGGCATGCGACCATAGTAGACACACATTACAATCGTCAGGTAATAAGTAAGGTTTTGCGGTCCTGGTGGGATGAATTATTCTTATTAGTCTACAAAAGAGTTAAAATAATACTGGATAGTAGATATCTGCACTTACTCTTCAGGATAAAATTTAAAAAGCACCGTGATTTATTTTTTTTTATATCCCTTTGAGGTAAAAAATCACATCATTCTTCTGCATCGTTTCAAGTCTTCCTGTCTATTTGCTGCCATCCCAATAAGAAGTCAAACAAAATTTGTAACTATTAAGGAGTAATCCACCAACCCTATCATTTTTTACACACTCGACATTATGCAGTTCTTTCCATACGAACCTCTAAGTGAAGAGTTATATAATGTGTAACAAAAAAAACATTTCTCAGTTGATATTTTTTTTATTACAGGAATTCATGACATCAGTTTAGGTGGGATTACGGGTAACAGGCCATACGTTAGCATAAATGCCATCGATTCTCGTTTCGAATTGGCTACGACTGACCTTTTTGACGAGTATGAAGAAGTCGAGGTTTCCGAACATATGATAATCTCCGCGAGATTCAGATGTCCGGGAGGCACCATAAGTCAAGTTCCATTAGTAAGATCATTTTGTCAACTTTATATTATCTTGTTAGAGTTTTAGTAATTATGGCAATACCTACCTAAAAGTATACAGCTTCATACATTTTTTTCAAATACATTTTTTTATATTTTTTTAACATTTTAAAAATTCTGTATGTAAAACTATCAAAATGACGGAAGCAGCGAAATATTGCACAGCTATTTGGAATATGTCTGAGCTTTCAGAATGCACGATGCATGAACAACGTAATAAATAGGATAAAAGCTGTTCAGATTAGCTAATAATATAGTTACTTCTTAAAGTTACATTACTTCAGCTTCATTTTAACACTAATTTTAAATGGCTTTGAATTGGCAGCCATACTGTATAGCCATAATATCAACAGAACTGCGATACCTACCTTTTCCTGTATCTGCTAGACTTTTCCCTACTAAATTAGGATAAGTTTCCAGTCTAACCGGATGCTGCTAAATACCAGCATTCTACATGGAGTAACCTTTCTGAGCACCACAACCCAGTTACTGGGTAACACGATACCCCTTGGTTTAACTGCTTTACAGACTTTCGCGATTATGTCCATTCGTAACACCCGTCAAGGAGGTACGAATTACAGGCGAAACTTACACCTTAAAATGTGTACCTTTCATCGATCCAAGCTGCTGTCATTATTTCGCCGCATTTATACCCCTTTCTTTTTTCCACTTTAAACCTGACCTTTATAATTATTACCTATTTCATTTTTCAGACAGTTCAAATTAATATACAAGATACAAACAATAACCCGCCAACGTTCATTTTCCCGCCGTCGTCGAATGAGTTTGTTTTCACAATTGCTACGCCAGTACCGCCAGGGTATGAAGTGACTGGGTGCCTACACGATTTAATTGTGAGGGATATTGACCTAACGACAGAAAAAATTATCTTCCGTATTGATGATAACCCACACTTCGAAATTGAGAGTGAAGTGAAAGTAAATACTGCTACGCCTAAAATGTTTAAAGCAATACTAAGAACAAAGACGTTTATAAGGAGCATACCAGAACCAATAAAATTAACCATCTACGCTACAGTAAGTTCATCATTTTATAATACTTCAACATTCTCAGCAGTGAAAAAAAAAGTTAATAAGTCATACACCATCCTAACAGGTTCACACCCGATGCGATTACGTCGTCATACAATGTACTATGTAACTACTTACATTTACATAGGTACGTTTAAAAAAAATATAACAAAACTAGCTGACCCGGCAGACTTCGTACTGCCTAATTAAATTGCAATAAATTCCTGTCAAAATGATTTGTAATGTGAAATTTTTTTGTTCCTACATATTTTATAGTCGGGACAAAAAAATCTCCTGAACAGAACCGTCACCCTGGAAATAGGGCGTTGTGAATAAGAAATATAATTAAATAAAACATATATAAGCATTTAAAAATAAGTAATCCCTTTATTGTTAATCATGTGAATCATAATTATTAACAAAAATCAGTTTTATTTTCATTGTAGTGCTTTGTGATATACGATGTTTTTTGTTTGATTATCTGGCGCATATAGACAAACTAATCTGATGGTTTTCCAACACGGGAACAGGCAACATACAATTGACCATGTGAGAAACATGGGTTTTTCTGATTAATACCACAAACACTTAATGATTGCCCCTGGGACTTGTTTATGGTCATAGCAAAAGCCGAACTGGAAACTGTAGTCGTTTAGAGTCAAACGGCACATCATTCGGAATAATTGAGATGTGCGGTATGAGAACGTCTTCTCCTTTATACTTTCCTTTCAGTATAGTTGTTTCTATCACGTTGTTCAATTTTTTTTTATCGCTAACCGTGTGCTGCTGCAAAGACGCGGTTGGTTGATATTTCGCAACATTATAACTACCGATCCAACCTTTAATTGAAGATTGAGGTGGCAATCCTGGCAAATCCAGCGAGTTTAAAAATTCTGGTGGATAGTTCACTACATCATCTTGGTTAGTAGCCGAATCAACTGATTTATATATCCTCGATTCGCCTGTAATTTGTTCTTGCATTTTTAAATTTAATTCATTTACATCTATGTTTTTTGCAGCCAATATAGCTCGTTCGCTCAACCAATCATGGTTCCTGTAATTTTGAGAAACATCTGGAAACACCAGATATCTTTTTATTATTTTTTATTACCTTCTGGTTGAGTTCATCTTTTGATCGAGTTAACTAACAAAAACTTTGAGAAATGTTAATGCAGCCAGTCTACATGTCCATTCAATAGGAAATTTGCCACTACCAATGTCAATGAGTTGTTTAGAGAATATGTTTCCAGATTGGTTATTTTGCAATTTGACATGCATATTCTTGCTAAAATGACTTTAGGCATGCATTGAGCTCATCAGCTGGCAATGTTTGACGAAAATTTCCTACTTATAAAATCTTTGCACCACCAAATTGGTTATGATTGCTCCTACATCTTTTAATGTGCAAATTGACTCTTTGACGTTAGGAACATACCTACATTGTTTAAACAACAGTGAGTGCTTGTATTTCAATATGAACTTTATACAATAGCAATAAAGCTCATTTTAGTTCGAAAACGTTTGTATGGGAAAAAGAAAAGGGCTGTTTTAGGGGTTTTCCGGCAACTATTCAATTTTTTCTCGCCGTAAAAACCATCTTTGAACTTCAACGAACAATAAAACAAAGTATTGGCATAATTTGTCCAGGCGTTGTTGAGTTATGCGCTTACCAACACATTTTGCGATTCATTTTTATATTATAGATTAATAAATAAATAATAAAGTTACTCGAGAATATATTTGATATGAGAGTTACACTGAGATAGTAAAAATGTTTAACTACTACGCTTGAAGCATAAACACTAATAATAGCCGAAAAAGAGGTAACATCCCTACTCCGTGCTGTTTACAGGGTGAGAAGTGACACCGGTAGACATGGAGGGGATAACTTACCAAGTGATTTGATTGATGTTATCGAGCGGGATAGAAAATGATAAAATTATGAAAATGACTATTAAAAAGCAAGGGTTGGTGATAAAAAAGTGCAAATTTAGAGTTGTAAGTATGCATTTTTTGATGCCACATATTAAAAAAAAAAAAAAAAATGGGGTGAACACCCCTTATCACTTAGAGGTTAGAAAAATAGATAGTAGCCGATTCTCAGGCTTACTGAATATGCATAAAAAATTTCATGAGAATCGGTCAAGCCGTTTCGGAGGAGTATGGGAACGAACATTGTGACACGAAAATTGTATATATTAGATTAGAAAGAAGATTACTTGTTAATATTATTTCTATTACCTAACTATGCACGATCCACATAATTTACACAGTTCAACTTACCACCTTAAAGACAAAATGCCTGCTGTTGAAATTCAATAAAAATTTGCACAATACACGTTATTGATTTGATTGATGGTTTCCAATTTAAATGTTAGGAAACAAATAACTTATTTTTTTATTTTTTTTTTACAATTTGACAGTGAACACTATACTTTTCAATATTTACTTTTTGCCTGACATTATGTCAGTTGTCAATCTGTCATTTACTTTTCTCTAATTTTGTGTCTTAGTTTTTCATAGTGGCTATGAAGGTTGCATCTGATTTATGTAATTTAATTTATTTTTATTAGCTCTAATAATGTAATTTATTGCTATTTTTCCTGAATTTTCTTTGCTATAAACCTCACGGAGCCCGAGACCTTTTCAACGAATGCAAAACCGTGGAAATCGGTTCGTGCGTTCTGGAGTTATAGCGTCAGGAAGGAAAACCCGACTTATTTTTATATAGTAGATTAAAATTTCCAAAGTCAAAAGGTCTAAGAAAATGGTCAAAAGGTTTTGTTCGGTAAAGACAAAACAACAGGCCTAGCCATATTACAAATTCTATTTCATGTTCTATTTCTATTATAGAAAGAAAATGGCGTATATGGCGTAATCGGCTGTTTATCACTGAACTTTAAATTTTCCTAATTAATATAAAAAAATATCCCATGCAAAGCAGAGCTTGAGGTATAAGTGTAACAAACATGCTTAATTATATTTCTCAAAATATCCATATTATAAATAAAAACAAAAAAAAAACATTACACACACAAACACGAATCTTATTCAATTAATAACCTCATTGTAATTAAATAACCCTATTGCTTGTACTTAATGTTCTACTAACATTAACAGTTGCGCTTGCGACCACTGGACCAACGATGGTCTAGCGGTCGCAAGCGCAACCGCCGAGCGAAGTTCTGGGTTTGATTCCCAATCCTGCCCATGTGGGGCTTAAACAACAGGCACACCTCTGCCTAACCCTTTGAAGATTACAGGCGTGATGTTATGGTACTTTGTGTTTTTTTAGTGATGTTAGAAAAAAACTTACATATCTTTTATTTTTTGACAGGACCATGATCGAACTGATGATGATTCAATAACGAGGTCAACTACTGTAACTATTATTGGAAGTGACGATTTTGAGCTCCCTGAAGAGCCAGTGTTCTCTGAAACGTTATATCGCGCAGACTATACAGATGAAAATCGAGTGGTCCTAACTAACCCCATATCTCTACGAAGTGGTTATGACGAACTTGTGAAATTTGATATCAAAGGAGGTAACTATAAGTGATGTTATTTAAAAAAGCTCCTATAATATCTCTACAGGACTCATAAATGGTTATAGTGAAATACCCTAATTATATAAATTGACACATTCGCGCATGAATCATGAATTCGCATTCTGCAATTATAATTAAATAGTTTCTTCGGAGACAGTGACTACTTCTTTCTAGACGAAAAGTATATCCTCTTTTATATTTTTTTTGAGGTGTGGAAAATCCTCATGGATGTCCCCCGCCCCGAGAAGGGCGGAGGGGTCTGTCAGACTCTTACTGACTAAAAACCACCCCGTGTTCCTTCTCACACCTGCGCCGGGGGTCACGGGAACAGAAGATACTTCCGCGACCCCCGAATCCTCTATTTTACCTGGGTTAACGTGTAATATTTCATGATAATTGGTTGTGCAGTTAAGACTTGAAAGCTTAACAAACAAACTAACAAACAAACTAACTCATAGTAAGGAAGTTTGGATTTTGAAATTAATGCATATAATATGAAAAATTTGGATTCTTTGTTGTATGTCTAATTCGGGTAGGTTTTGTGCAGAAATAATTATATTTCTTTAGTGAACTTGTAACATAGCCAACTCAGTTAAGCAGCATGGGTGTGGTTCGCTTGCTTTAAAATAAATATGGATTAAAAATTGGAGAAATTCTCTTCCTTTACCTTTTCTTACTGTCTTTAAACTACCCCAGAATACGCTGACTACTGATTTTTCAAATTCCAATTTACTTTACAGATCTCTCAGAAAACTTTGAGCTGATCACGAATCCGGATCAGGAAAATCAGAGATCAATCCGGGTCATTACTGCGCTGGAAGGCGACGTTCTCAAGAAAAGCAACATTCACCTTATAGTAACAGCAGAGCGGGAACACACGAGTGGAGCTTCGGCAACAGTCGTACTACGGATGCCTGAAGGTAAACCAATATTCCTTAGTCCATTTCGTCTTGTAACCGTGTCTTTGCACTGTTCATTATTACTGTTATAGTAAAAGTAGTATTACTGCAAATGAGAAAAATAACACGGAGAATATTATGCTTTCTTTATCGGTCATGTAATCAGCCAGAAACATAATTTTAGTAGAGTATTGGTAACATTACTGGTTACATTACATGATTTATGTTCATTTATTATCGACTAGCCGCCCCGGCAAACTTCGACGAAAAGATTACGACCTAATCTCAGACCCACTGTATACCTATAAAAAAGAACATTTAAACACAAAGTTGTATCTTATCTTTTGCCTAACTTTAGTGAAAACCTCAACAATTTCACAAATCTGTAATTTAAAATTTAAATCTAGTAGTTTAACATGTTTGTAGTATTCTGCAGTAATTTGGTTGTGGTCAGATTATTTTTGTAATTTTATTATGTAAATGGAAAAGTGAACGTATATATATGGCGTTAATATTGAGTGTATCGTGGGAGCTACGTCTGCCAACAAACTGTTTTGTAGTTTGGCAGAAGTAAAATGTAGGTAATTAATTTGCCTTAAGTTACAAATAAACACTTTTTCATTTTTTCATTTCTTTTTTTTTCTTACACACAAAATTTCAAAAGAATCGATCAAGCCGTTTCGAAGGAGTTTGGTAACAAACACTGTGATAATCGGACACGAGGATCTTTTAATATATTAAACGATTACCACGCACCAGGCTAATACTCGTATATTATTACAATTACCTGATCTACCAACACAATCACAAAAAAAAAAATCTGTTAAAATACATAACGCTTATCTAAAACCACATTTTTCAGTGGTGCCTCTGAAATTTGAAAGGACTCATTATGAAGGAACGATTGAGAATAACTACCTAGACGTCCCACGGCTGATTTTAAGTCAAGGGTATTTGGGAGCAACGGTAACAGCCAATGTTATACATGGTAAGTTGGAAAATTTATGTTCCGACCGAAACCGACTGCGGCACCATCGACCCGTGCAGCTGATATTTAAATTGAACTGCACTAATAGTCTTTATTCACTCCCTAAATAAAATTGGATGAATCTCATAGCAAGTAGTGTAGGTATACAGCCTTCTTATATTTCATTATATTTTTCCAGAACACTTCTTTGGCGCTGTTCAGGAGAATACAGTCACGTTATCAATGACATCATTACCCGAAAGTGTCATAGCGGAGAATAATTTCCTTAATCTCGAAGTAATTGCCACCAATGGCCGCAGTACTGCGACGACGATCGTCACTCTTGAGATTATAAAGGATGACAATGTTACTCCGGTCTTCAATAAACCAATATACACAGGATCATATGACTCTGCTGGTTTGACTCTTGATCACATTGTACTAGTTCAGGGTCATGATGGAATTGAAGCAGTGACTTTGCATGGAGGTAAATTAATTATTTTCGTCTAAGTTAAACCAATAAGTTGCTACATGAAAAAAGCGATTTTGAACGTTCAATTTACAAGTAAAACAAAATGAAAATGATTATAGTTACTCTTTCTTTCTAAAAAAAAAGGTAAAAAGGAAAGGTAGTTTTGTAGGGAGAAGAATGGGCGAGTTTCCTACTGAACTGTGCAAGTATTATTTTATTTTTTTCTTATGAAATTTATACGTTTAAGCAATTCAAATAATCTATACTTATAATAAATCTGTAGAGAAGTCAATTCTGTACATTGAAAATATATTCAAAACTAATATTGTAGGATGATTGGTGATCGATACTGATGCCAAAAATGCAATCAGTAAATTTTTTGTCTGTCTGTCTGTCTGTCTGTCTGTCTGTCTGTCTGTATGTGCACGCATAGGTCAAAAACTACTAAAGGGATTTTAACCAAACTTGGTACGATTGTAATCCATACTCCTGGGCAGGTTATAGGCTATATAACATAATCCTAAGACACATAAGAGCCGAGCAGTGACGATAAATTCGAAGCAAGTCGGATGAAAATGCGCTTTCGAGCTCCTATCCTCGCATACGTTGATCATAAACAAAAAGTATGTATTACAAAGATGTTGATCTTCAAAATATCAATAAAAAAGTTCTTAGTAACATTTATCTATATCTTATAATTTAGCCACAATAACACGTTTAATCGTTAAGCATTTCTTCTAAGTAAATTAAATAATAACGTACACTTTTATACTATTTAATAAAATAAAAAATATAGACATCGGTTTATAAACACACAAGATATAGATGAACTTAAACTTCCGAATCTCGCCGCGCCCGCGCCAGTATGGTAGACACGTATGCTATACGGTTGATTTTTGTTTAACGCGCGAAGCGGCTCACCGCGCCACCTGGCGGTCGTTCACGCGCCAAAACGTCACTTATTTGACTGTGGGTGCCTTAGATAATATACCTTATAGTCTAAGGTGGATGCGAAGGGACATGCCAAGCATTGTTCGTTCTTATTGAATAGGCACAACTTTTATTAATTTATTCGCCCTTTTCATTAGATTAGATTTAAATTATAGTAGTTTTTAGATATTATTTTGAAGTAGTTTTTAGTAAATACCTATAGGTAATTATTAATTCCGTAGGAAATTTCGATTATTATTCCTTATTTGTTTTTTTAGATTTTAAATTGAGTAGGTACGTAGTTTTGAGATAAGTATTCGTTTTAAATAGGTATGTATTAGATATCTAATAAAATTAGTTTGTTTTTTTTTATTCCATAGGTAATTCATACTTTTTTTTTGTTTATATTTAAGATAGAAGTACCTATATGGTAAGTGTTTTTAGTTATTTAAAAGTTAAGTTAGTAAAGATATTAGTCGATTCAAGTTTTTAGACGATTAGCGTATTTTTGAATTAGGAAATAAACTGTTGCTTCTGTTATTTTTTATTTGAATTCAAGTAGGTACGATGCCACCTAGAAAACAGTCTTCTTTATTTCGAAATTCGATAAAGCCAAAAGAATGAGAGATGCGCGTTCTCAGGAATCGTCAGAGTAAAGAGCACATAGTTTAAACTCTATGAGAGTTAATAACGCAACTGCACGAGCACATGAAAGAACTTCTGAGAGAGAGATGCGATTAACATCTGATAGGGAAAGAAGAGCATCACGAGCATCTGAAACCTTTTCTCAACAAGAGCTACGTCTTACAGTTGACCGTAAAATGCATGTTTTATTCCGAGAGTCGGAAACATTCACCGAGCGACATTTAAGGCTTACAGCTGATCGCGAACGGCATATTCTATCTCGAGAATCTGAAACCTCTACTTAACGAGAATTACGACTTACATGTGACCGCGAAAGGCATCTCGAGAGTCCGAAACGTACACAGAGCGTGAGTTAAGACTTACAGCTGACCGCGAAAGGCACGTTTTGTCTCGAGAGTCCGAAACGTACACAGAGCGTGGGTTAAGACTTTCAGCTGACCGCGAGAGGCACGTTTTGTCTTGAGAGTCCGAAACATATATTGAGCGTGAGTTAAGACTTACAGCTGACAGCGAGAGGCACGTTTTGTCTCGAGAGTCCGAAACATATACTGAGCGTGAGTTAAGACTTACAGCTGACCGTGAAAGGCACGTTTTGTCTCGAAAGTCCGAAACATATACTCAATAACATGACCGTCTGGCAGTTGAAAGGATACACCTTGCCATAAATCGATCACTTGAAGACTCATGATCATGACCGACGACTGGAGTCAGGCTGCGAATATAACAATTCTTTGAGACAAGATGAACAAACAAAAACAATAAGTTTATCAAATGAAAGACGACGAATTGATAATATTCGATCGCAGGAAACGGACGAGCAGCGTGAAGCCAGGCTTTCCGCGTATAGATTAAGACATATTTTTGATAACTAAGATGCACATGCAGAGGATTTAGATGAACCTACAAATCTACTACCGTGGGCCAACAAATATAAAAGTGGGTTCACTTATACTGTCACTATTGATTACAGATCATATTCGAAAATCGGTGATATGAACGTAGTATGTTCTTTTTGCAATGCCTCCGCTGGTCTTAGAGACATGAAACTGGAGCGTGTTCTTTGTGAAGAGTAAGTGTCCACTAAGAAACGATTTTTGGAAATTCAACCCCTAAAGAGAAAAAAATAGGAGACAGACGTTCGACATCCACGCAGGCGAAGCCGCGGGCAAAAGCTAGTCTTAAATAAATGTATAATGCATAATTTCGTAAAATTAAAGTGATTCTTTAGAATTATTTTTCTATATATCTAGTAGAAAGTTTTCATTGTCACTCGGTTGTGTAATTGTGCACAAAATTGCTAATAAATGTGTGGCAGGCTAATGTAAACCACAACATTTATTAATCTAGTGTTTAATGTACTAAAATTCCTAACCAATTACAATTTCGATATTTGAAAAAAAAAGTTAAAACTTTTAGTTTTGAAAGACCATCAAGGACCGCTAGTAAAAATACGAACATGCATACAAATCTTAACCAATATAAAAATATTGCGTCGTGTTTGTAAAGCAAGATTTTTGCAGTTACTTTTATGATTTTGCCATAATGTACATATAATTTAATCAAACTTAAAAGATACGATTGTTTTTATCTGTAATATTGAAGTGATTTTTAATTATCCTACAAGTTTTATTTAAAAACCTTATAATAAAAAATGTGTACACTAATGCGCAACCGTGGCGAGAAATCACGTCCATTACAACAAATTACAAGCTAACAACACATTAGTTTTTTTAGATAACGAGGACTACTTTAAGCCGAAGCTAATCGGAAATACTGTTACAATAGAGGTTCCTGAAACTATTCCGCCAGAAATATATGCCAAGGAACGCATAGTGTTGACTTTAGAAGTCAAGAAACCAAGAACTGTGGGCGCTAGTGCAACAATCATCATCAGCTTGCCTCCCGGTAAGTAATTATTTTTATATACATTAACATAGTCTTTTACTGTCCCACTGCAAAGCAAAGGATTCTTCTCATACAGTACTGGCACACTTGCTCAAGGTGGATTGGTTATTTTAGACTTATATAAAACGATGCACGATATTAATTTGTCGAAATTATTGATATCATAAGTGATTTGATTAATTAATATCACATTGCAACTTGCTTGGATTATTATTTTCATATTATTCTGAATTAAAATGATTGGATAATTTATTTAACGTAACGCCGCGGTGTTTAGAAAAATTGCTTATTCATGAAAATTATATGGAAACTGACAAAGTAATGCAGTTTAAAGACCGCCTTGTATGAAGTTGATAATTACCATAATTCTGTTGCACAAGGGAAATTACTAAGTGATATCTGGTATAAGTTGTTTTATCTTGATTATGGCCAATTTCTTTGTAATATATTTGATAACTGTAATCAAATATAGGACTGAGTAATACTCGTATTCTAATAGTCGTACTAACATTAATGAAGATAGCACTAAAAAACTCTTTGTTTACCTGTTTTGTTTTATTTTAAGTATACCTACAGTATATCATTTGAGATCATCTCGCCTAATTTTAATTTTTATAACCTTGGTTACGTTTTCTTTATTACAAATACTTATTGCACTTTCATATTCTTTTTCAATATGAGTAACTCTTGTTCCATGAGTAATGTTTGGAATTAGATAATTAAGCTGGATGATTCCAAATAATCACATGTTTGTACTGTACAGCCAACATATCAAGCTTCCTTAATGTGTCAATTTTCTTTGATAGTTTTTCAACTTTATTACAAACAGAATAAGATTCATTTCAATCGGGAAAATTTGACAGTTTGGGGTAGTTTGATGAGCTGGCGTCTGTACAAGTATGATTGTATTTGTTTGCAAAACGAAAATCACAGTATTAATAATAATATGTGCGTGTCCTTCGGTAAGTATAATTATTACAGCTTTATGTTTTTCTTCCAAACCTTTCTCTCTAGATACTAAAATGTTTACTTTTCTTTATTAATCTCTCTATTTGAGAGTGTAAGCTTTACTTTTTTGTTACCTTACCTATTACAGCTAGAGAATTGAAATTTGGAGCATCCAGACATAGAGGTACTTTTCAGAATAATCAAATAACTCTTGATCCGATTCCGTTGACGGTTGGTTATGACAACAGCGTGTTTTTTTCCTTAACTGGAGGTGAGTCGGTTACTGACTATACAACGTGTTTTTTTTGATATCCCATAACTCTAGGGTATGATTGAGGCCATATCAAAGAATCAACTGGCATATGAATTATGTTTCAATCATCCTTTTCTTTTTACTATCATACAAAATAATTCGACAAAGTCACGATGATTGATGTAAAACACCCTTCTTACGTGAAAGAAAAGTGACGTTAGAAAGAAGATTCGTCGTACTGGTGACAATTTTTGAGCTAATTAGGTAATAAAAATAATATTAATAATACTTAATAATAATATTCCACGACTATTCACACAACGCCATCTAGTCCCAAGCTAAGCAGAGCTTGTGTTACGGGTACTAAACAACTGATAATTTAATTATGATTGATGATATCTCCGAAACTATGCATTTTTGGACCATCTATTCTAGGAGTTTTAGTATTATTTTTACCTACAGAATATAACCCTAGAGTTATGGGATATCAAAAAAACACCTTGTATATTATCTAGCTTTATTTTGAGATCAGCTGCTTTTAATGTTTTCAAGAAAAATAAATTATTTGAAGTGTATAAAACCATGACTAAACAATTTAATTGCCCATTTTAGATCACGCAGGTAACTTCCGCGTCACGAATAATCAAAATCCGGCTATAATAACTTTGGAGACGTCGATTCCCGACGCTGCCATATTAGAAAACAATATCATATACTTGACTCTCACAGCATCTGGTCTTAACGCTGTAACGACCACCACAAGTGTACTTCTGGATATAATAAAGGATGACACGACGACACCTGTATTTGATAGAAATATTTATTATGGTACATACTTGCACACATCGCAAGTTAATATAGACGATATTTACTTGACACAAGGTTTTGGTAGCGACGTCTCTTTGAGACTCGATGGAGGTGAGCTAAGTTTAAACAATTATGTTTGTTATTTTTTTTTACATTACATATTTTATAACTGAAAGAAATTTGTTACAGACCATGCTGGTTACTTCGACTTTAGAAGAGAAGGCAACAAGGTAGAAGTTTTTAGAGTACATCCTATCCCTGAAAACGTTATTTTTAAAGAGAAGGTTTTTGTGTTTAACATTTTAGCTGAGAAAGCACTTACTGTTGGTGCGAGTGCAGCTATTTCAATTAAATTTCCGTCAGGTAAGTGAGCTAAATAGCCTTTTAATATGTGTGGATAAAGGTATATAAAAATGTATAGCTTTGAGAAATGTTTTGGAAAAATAACAAATTTTGGAAGTCGGTGGCAAATGGCAAATTTTGAATGTCATCTGCAAACTGGTTAACATTCATGATTAACTTTGTTTTTGGAAGACATTTGCTTCGGTTTTTTTAGTTTTTTTTTTTACTTTCACTGACTTCCTAACCTGAAGTTATTTAACTTATAAAAGTGTAGTCCTGTAAGTCTTATTCTAAGTAGGTATATATATACCGGTATATTTATACCAAAAAGATAATTAAGATGATATTGACGAGAAGCAAAACTGTTGCCCAACGTACGAATACAAAAACATATTTCGATGCATGATGAATCTTTTCCATTGTCTGAAGTAGATGTGAACGCACATACACTCAAAAAGAAAACTTGATTTTTGACACAAAAAGTAATAAGCACACAGATCTAATTAAATCATCATTATCTTTTGTTTTGTTTTAGCCTTAACAGATCCAGTTGTTATGAGATTTGAACAGAACACCTACTACGGAACCATAGAAAACAATGATCTTACAGCTGATAACATTGTCCTTAGCTCAGGATATGCGGCGGGCACTCAATTTATCCCTACTGGAGGTACAATATTCATTATAAGTAACTACATCTTATGTAATAATATTGTAACAGCTGTGATTTTATTACCCTTTGATTATTTCAGATTACTCCAACTTTATCTCGATAACGCCCAATAACAACGTATTATCATTATCGCTGCCCAATGGTCTGCCCATTGCGGCCGCTGAAAACGCGTTCATTGTGTTGGAGATAGAAGCAACAAGAGAAGGAGCCGTACCCGATAGGACAAGTGTAGTCATTGATATCGTCAGGAGCCAAATTGTTTCTCCAGTATTCGCGGAAACGTATTACAGGGGTGCTTATAATGCGGAATCGGGATTGCAATTCACCCCACTAATCTCCTTATCGTCCGGCTACGACGAAACGGTTACCTTTTCCTTGGACGGAGGTGATTTGATAAATAGATAATTTTACAACAGTCTTAATTCTCACTTTTCGTTCGCATATTATTTGATTTTGTGTTTTATTTTAGAGTTTGAACCGCCGCTGTTTAGATTGGACCCGAGAGGTACAAATTCATTCAGCATAGTGGCTGTAGCGTCCATATCAAATGAGATATTACAAGCAAATAGCCAGTTTCTAATCACTGTCGTTGCTAAGAAGCCTGGAGCGATAACTGCACGTGCGGTTATATCTATCCACATTGAAAAAGGTATACGGCACCCATGTGTCACGATTTAGAACTTGCTTAACATGATGTAAGGGTAACTGTGTATTAAAGTCAAAGATTATTTTTTGTTTCAACAATACCATTATAAAGTATTTCTAAAGGTCAAACTTACGAAGTAAATGAAATAAAAACTTTATTTAAGTTGCTCTCACCATTAAGTAGTTACTTGTGGAGGCAATGCACTTAAAACTAACCCTTTTCAATTCGTTTTTTAAAAACAATTTGAAATAGGTAATTTGCCACTAGTTTCTTTGAATCATATTTCAATGGAGCAGGCCTAGCGCGTTTTATTGCATTTTTGTAGTATTTCGGTTCACAAAGTGCATCTGTATACTGAGCTTTAAAGTTTGTTTCATTTTGTCTTCATTTATTGCTAGACATTTTGTTGTACTATTTAAATACACGCACAGCTTTGTTTAAACAACGTTGTATGTTTTTAGATGCTACAGATCGAGTCATTATGAGGTTTGAACAGAACACCTACTACGGAACCATAGAAAACAATGATCTTACAGCTGATAACATTGTCCTTAGCTCAGGATATGCGGCGGGCACTCAATTTATCCCTACTGGAGGTACAATATTCATTATAAGTAACTACATCTTATGTAATAATATTGTAACAGCTGTGATTTTATTACCCTTTGATTATTTCAGATTACTCCAACTTTATCTCGATAACGCCCAATAACAACGTATTATCATTATCGCTGCCCAATGGTCTGCCCATTGCGGCCACTGAAAACGCATTCATTGTGTTGGAGATAGAAGCAACAAGAGAAGGAGCCGTACCCGATAGGACAAGTGTAGTCATTGATATCTTCAGGAGCCAAATTGTTTCTCCAGTATTCGCGGAAACGTATTACAGGGGTGCTTATAATGCGGAATCGGGATTGCAATTCACCCCACTAATCTCCTTATCGTCCGGCTACGACGAAACGGTTACCTTTTCCTTGGACGGAGGTGATTTGATAAATAGATAATTTTACAACAGTCTTAATTCTCACTTTTCGTTCGCATATTATTTGATTTTGTGTTTTATTTTAGAGTTTGAACCGCCGCTGTTTAGATTGGACCCGAGAGGTACAAATTCATTCAGCATAGTGGCTGTAGCGTCCATATCAAATGAGATATTACAAGCAAATAGCCAGTTTCTAATCACTGTCGTTGCTAAGAAGCCTGGAGCGATAACTGCACGTGCGGTTATATCTATCCACATTGAAAAAGGTATACGGCACCCATGTGTCACGATTTAGAACTTGCTTAACATGATGTAAGGGTAACTGTGTATTAAAGTCAAAGATTATTTTTTGTTTCAACAATACCATTATAAAGTATTTCTGAAGGTCAAACTTACGGAGTAAATGAAATAAAAACTTTATTTAAGTTGCTCTCACCATTAAGTAGTTACTTGTGGAGGCAATGCACTTAAAACTAACCCTTTTCAATTCGTTTTTTAAAAACAATTTGAAATAGGTAATTTGCCACTAGTTTATTTTAATCATGTTCCTAGATATTTCAATGGAGCAGGCCTAGCACGTTTTATTGCATTTTTGTAGTATTTCGGTTCACAAAGTGCATCTGTATACTGAGCTTTAAAGTTTGTTTCATTTTGTCTTAATTTATTGCTAGACATTTTGTTGTACTATTTAAATACACGCACAGCTTTGTTTAAACAACGTTGTATGTTTTTAGATGCTACAGATCGAGTCATTATGAGGTTTGAACAGAACACCTACTACGGAACCATAGAAAACAATGATCTTACAGCTGATAACATTGTCCTTAGCTCAGGATATGCGGCGGGCACTCAATTTATCCCTACTGGAGGTACAATATTCATTATAAGTAACTACATCTTATGTAATAATATTGTCACAGCTGTGATTTTATTACCCTTTGATTATTTCAGATTACTCCAACTTTATCTCGATAACGCCCAATAACAACGTATTATCATTATCGCTGCCCAATGGTCTGCCCATTGCGGCCGCTGAAAACGCGTTCATTGTGTTGGAGATAGAAGCAACAAGAGAAGGAGCCGTACCCGATAGGACAAGTGTAGTCATTGATATCGTCAGGAGCCAAATTGTTTCTCCAGTATTCGCGGAAACGTATTACAGGGGTGCTTATAATGCGGAATCGGGATTGCAATTCACCCCACTAATCTCCTTATCGTCCGGCTACGACGAAACGGTTACCTTTTCCTTGGACGGAGGTGATTTGATAAATAGATAATTTTACAACAGTCTTAATTCTCACTTTTCGTTCGCATATTATTTGATTTTGTGTTTTATTTTAGAGTTTGAACCGCCGCTGTTTAGATTGGACCCGAGAGGTACAAATTCATTCAGCATAGTGGCTGTAGCGTCCATATCAAATGAGATATTACAAGCAAATAGCCAGTTTCTAATCACTGTCGTTGCTAAGAAGCCTGGAGCGATAACTGCACGTGCGGTTATATCTATCCACATTGAAAAAGGTATACGGCACCCATGTGTCACGATTTAGAACTTGCTTAACATGATGTAAGGGTAACTGTGTATTAAAGTCAAAGATTATTTTTTGTTTCAACAATACCATTATAAAGTATTTCTGAAGGTCAAACTTACGGAGTAAATGAAATAAAAACTTTATTTAAGTTGCTCTCACCATTAAGTAGTTACTTGTGGAGGCAATGCACTTAAAACTAACCCTTTTCAATTCGTTTTTTAAAAACAATTTGAAATAGGTAATTTGCCACTAGTTTCTTTGAATCATATTTCAATGGAGCAGGCCTAGCGCGTTTTATTGCATTTTTGTAGTATTTCGGTTCACAAAGTGCATCTGTATACTGAGCTTTAAAGTTTGTTTCATTTTGTCTTCATTTATTGCTAGACATTTTGTTGTACTATTTAAATACACGCACAGCTTTGTTTAAACAACGTTGTATGTTTTTAGATGCTACAGATCGAGTCATTATGAGGTTTGAACAGAACACCTACTACGGAACCATAGAAAACAATGATCTTACAGCTGATAACATTGTCCTTAGCTCAGGATATGCGGCGGGCACTCAATTTATCCCTACTGGAGGTACAATATTCATTATAAGTAACTACATCTTATGTAATAATATTGTAACAGCTGTGATTTTATTACCCTTTGATTATTTCAGATTACTCCAACTTTATCTCGATAACGCCCAATAACAACGTATTATCATTATCGCTGCCCAATGGTCTGCCCATTGCGGCCGCTGAAAACGCGTTCATTGTGTTGGAGATAGAAGCAACAAGAGAAGGAGCCGTACCCGATAGGACAAGTGTAGTCATTGATATCGTCAGGAGCCAAATTGTTTCTCCAGTATTCACAGAAACGTATTACAGGGGTGCCTATAATGCGGAATCGGGATTGCAATTCACCCCTCTAATCTCCTTATCGTCCGGCTACGACGAAACGGTAACCTTTTCCTTGGACGGAGGTAATTTGATAAATAGATAATTTTACAACAATCTTAATTCTCACTTTTCGTTTGCATATTATTTGATTTTGTGTTTTATTTTAGAGTTTGAACCGCCGCTGTTTAGATTGGACCCGAGAGGTACAAATTCATTCAGCATAGTGGCTGTAGCGTCCATATCAAATGAGATATTACAAGCAAATAGCCAGTTTCTAATCACTGTCGTTGCTAAGAAGCCTGGAGCGATAACTGCACGTGCGGTTATATCTATCCACATTGAAAAAGGTATACGGCACCCATGTGTCACGATTTAGAACTTGCTTAACATGATGTAAGGGTAACTGTGTATTAAAGTCAAAGATTATTTTTTGTTTCAACAATACCATTATAAAGTATTTCTAAAGGTCAAACTTACGAAGTAAATGAAATAAAAACTTTATTTAAGTTGCTCTCACCATTAAGTAGTTACTTGTGGAGGCAATGCACTTAAAACTAACCCTTTTCAATTCGTTTTTTAAAAACAATTTGAAATAGGTAATTTGCCACTAGTTTCTTTGAATCATATTTCAATGGAGCAGGCCTAGCGCGTTTTATTGCATTTTTGTAGTATTTCGGTTCACAAAGTGCATCTGTATACTGAGCTTTAAAGTTTGTTTCATTTTGTCTTCATTTATTGCTAGACATTTTGTTGTACTATTTAAATACACGCACAGCTTTGTTTAAACAACGTTGTATGTTTTTAGATGCTACAGATCGAGTCATTATGAGGTTTGAACAGAACACCTACTACGGAACCATAGAAAACAATGATCTTACAGCTGATAACATTGTCCTTAGCTCAGGATATGCGGCGGGCACTCAATTTATCCCTACTGGAGGTACAATATTCATTATAAGTAACTACATCTTATGTAATAATATTGTAACAGCTGTGATTTTATTACCCTTTGATTATTTCAGATTACTCCAACTTTATCTCGATAACGCCCAATAACAACGTATTATCATTATCGCTGCCCAATGGTCTGCCCATTGCGGCCGCTGAAAACGCGTTCATTGTGTTGGAGATAGAAGCAACAAGAGAAGGAGCCGTACCCGATAGGACAAGTGTAGTCATTGATATCGTCAGGAGCCAAATTGTTTCTCCAGTATTCACGGAAACGTTTTACAGGGGTGCCTATAATGCGGAATCGGGATTGCAATTCACCCCTCTAATCTCCTTATCGTCCGGCTACGACGAAACGGTAACCTTTTCCTTGGACGGAGGTAATTTGATAAATAGATAATTTTACAACAATCTTAATTCTCACTTTTCGTTTGCATATTATTTGATTTTGTGTTTTATTTTAGAGTTTGAACCGCCGCTGTTTAGATTGGACCCGAGAGGTACAAATTCATTCAGCATAGTGGCTGTAGCGTCCATATCAAATGAGATATTACAAGCAAATAGCCAGTTTCTAATCACTGTCGTTGCTAAGAAGCCTGGAGCGATAACTGCACGTGCGGTTATATCTATCCACATTGAAAAAGGTATACGGCACCCATGTGTCACGATATAGAACTTGCTTAACATGATGTAAGGGTAACTGTGTATTAAAGTCAAAGATTATTTTTTGTTTCAACAATACCATTATAAAGTATTTCTAAAGGTCAAACTTACGAAGTAAATGAAATAAAAACTTTATTTAAGTTGCTCTCACCATTCAGTAGTTACTTGTGGAGGCAATGCACTTAAAACTAACCCTTTTCAATTCGTTTTTAAAAACAATTTGAAATAGGTAATTTGCCACTAGTTTCTTTGAATCATATTTCAATGGAGCAGGCCTAGCGCGTTTTATTGCATTTTTGTAGTATTTCGGTTCACAAAGTGCATCTGTATACTGAGCTTTAAAGTTTGTTTCATTTTGTCTTCATTTATTGCTAGACATTTTGTTGTACTATTTAAATACACGCACAGCTTTGTTTAAACAACGTTGTATGTTTTTAGATGCTACAGATCGAGTCATTATGAGGTTTGAACAGAACACCTACTACGGAACCATAGAAAACAATGATCTTACAGCTGATAACATTGTCCTTAGCTCAGGATATGCGGCGGGCACTCAATTTATCCCTACTGGAGGTACAATATTCATTATAAGTAACTACATCTTATGTAATAATATTGTAACAGCTGTGATTTTATTACCCTTTGATTATTTCAGATTACTCCAACTTTATCTCGATAACGCCCAATAACAACGTATTATCATTATCGCTGCCCAATGGTCTGCCCATTGCGGCCGCTGAAAACGCGTTCATTGTGTTGGAGATAGAAGCAACAAGAGAAGGAGCCGTACCCGATAGGACAAGTGTAGTCATTGATATCGTCAGGAGCCAAATTGTTTCTCCAGTATTCGCGGAAACGTATTACAGGGGTGCTTATAATGCGGAATCGGGATTGCAATTCACCCCACTAATCTCCTTATCGTCCGGCTACGACGAAACGGTTACCTTTTCCTTGGACGGAGGTGATTTGATAAATAGATAATTTTACAACAGTCTTAATTCTCACTTTTCGTTCGCATATTATTTGATTTTGTGTTTTATTTTAGAGTTTGAACCGCCGCTGTTTAGATTGGACCCGAGAGGTACAAATTCATTCAGCATAGTGGCTGTAGCGTCCATATCAAATGAGATATTACAAGCAAATAGCCAGTTTCTAATCACTGTCGTTGCTAAGAAGCCTGGAGCGATAACTGCACGTGCGGTTATATCTATCCACATTGAAAAAGGTATACGGCACCCATGTGTCACGATTTAGAACTTGCTTAACATGATGTAAGGGTAACTGTGTATTAAAGTCAAAGATTATTTTTTGTTTACAATACCATTATAAAGTATTTCTAAAGGTCAAACTTACGAAGTAAATGAAATAAAAACTTTATTTAAGTTGCTCTCACCATTAAGTAGTTACTTGTGGAGGCAATGCACTTAAAACTAACCCTTTTCAATTCGTTTTTTAAAAACAATTTGAAATAGGTAATTTGCCACTAGTTTCTTTGAATCATATTTCAATGGAGCAGGCCTAGCGCGTTTTATTGCATTTTTGTAGTATTTCGGTTCACAAAGTGCATCTGTATACTGAGCTTTAAAGTTTGTTTCATTTTGTCTTCATTTATTGCTAGACATTTTGTTGTACTATTTAAATACACGCACAGCTTTGTTTAAACAACGTTGTATGTTTTTAGATGCTACAGATCGAGTCATTATGAGGTTTGAACAGAACACCTACTACGGAACCATAGAAAACAATGATCTTACAGCTGATAACATTGTCCTTAGCTCAGGATATGCGGCGGGCACTCAATTTATCCCTACTGGAGGTACAATATTCATTATAAGTAACTACATCTTATGTAATAATATTGTCACAGCTGTCATTTTATTACCCTTTGATTATTTCAGATTACTCCAACTTTATCTCGATAACGCCCAATAACAACGTATTATCATTATCGCTGCCCAATGGTCTGCCCATTGCGGCCACTGAAAACGCATTCATTGTGTTGGAGATAGAAGCAACAAGAGAAGGAGCCGTACCCGATAGGACAAGTGTAGTCATTGATATCGTCAGGAGCCAAATTGTTTCTCCAGTATTCACAGAAACGTATTACAGGGGTGCCTATAATGCGGAATCGGGATTGCAATTCACCCCACTAATCTCCTTATCGTCCGGCTACGACGAAACGGTTACCTTTTCCTTGGACGGAGGTGATTTGATAAATAGATAATTTTACAACAGTCTTAATTCTCACTTTTCGTTCGCATATTATTTGATTTTGTGTTTTATTTTAGAGTTTGAACCGCCGCTGTTTAGATTGGACCCGAGAGGTACAAATTCATTCAGCATAGTGGCTGTAGCGTCCATATCAAATGAGATATTACAAGCAAATAGCCAGTTTCTAATCACTGTCGTTGCTAAGAAGCCTGGAGCGATAACTGCACGTGCGGTTATATCTATCCACATTGAAAAAGGTATACGGCACCCATGTGTCACGATTTAGAACTTGCTTAACATGATGTAAGGGTAACTGTGTATTAAAGTCAAAGATTATTTTTTGTTTCAACAATACCATTATAAAGTATTTCTAAAGGTCAAACTTACGAAGTAAATGAAATAAAAACTTTATTTAAGTTGCTCTCACCATTAAATACTTACGTACACGTAATCGCTTACCCATTTCTATGCATGACTGATAACGTGCGAATGATTACTTAGATGTTAGGCCTCGCTCGTCTTGTGCATACGCTTAGATTCTCCCATATTACCCAATCGAAAGTATGACGCACGTGGCCCATACACACCCATGTAAAATCATATAATGATCCTCTCGATTATACTATACATATATTATATAGTTGATCAATAGTTGGTATCCTGTGTTGTCATGAGAACACATAATATTATTGACAACATATATTATTAATTTAAATCTATGGTTAGCCAATTGACAAGTTGGTGGTTTTGAGAATATAACTAAAATAAATACAAAATCCCTGTGCAAACTTCCCAGAATGTTACGTAGCTCAATATCAATTGATTGATCTGAGCTCATTCGGGATTAGCCAATATTATGGGTCTGAAAATACGTCCCAGACTAACAGTCTCGTTATCCTTGAACTATAATTAAACGTAACGCGTGTCTTATAGGCATTCTATGTCATTATCTTACTCACCACCATCTAAAGTAAAGGGAAAGGATGCTAAATCCCTATACAAAGAGCATTGTGTTCTCAAGTGGGTAATCCACCTTGCTTAGTAGCTATATACGCACAGCAAAATTCTCAGATTGCTCGTCGTACACCTTGTTTTAATTTGCTAAGAAAAGTGACATCTAATTCGAATATACACCTTATTCGGTTATCGTTAGCTTTCATCTTCCTTTGAAATCCTTGCTTATTTTTACAAATGGCGGTTGTGAATATGGTTCACATTCAATATTTAGGTACTTAACTTGAAAAAGTAACAAAAAGCACTCTTGAACTTTATTGAAAGTTACCTTTCAATCGTATCAATTAGAGGCACAATAGAAAGACAATGACAGTGCGAACACCATTGCCCTTTTGGGGTTAAATTAATTAAATCAATAATCAACTATTAAATGTTTATCCGGGATAACCTCCGGAACGAAATATTAATTTTCGTGTGTAATTTCTTCAAACTTAAAAGTCCTGAATATTTTTACTACTACGATTTGCCTAAGTAGGTATAACAAGTTTCTGATTTTTCTAACAGACAGCAGTGTGAGTTAACTTCTGAGTCACAGGCTATGTCAGCCAGTTTTGTAGATACATTTAAAGCACGCCTTTCAAGCGTAGTGAAGCGGTTCTCTTGCAAAATCATGTGCGTTTGAATAGCCCGCAAAGCTTCTCTAGTCCGACGTCAGGATCTTGTGGAAATTGCTGGAAGTCAAGGGACATATTTCGGAAAGCAAACAAAGCATTTCATGTTCTAACAGACTCTTCCAAAAATATTTTTTGTCTCAAAGGATTATAAGCTACTTGCATTCTTGTTTTCTATTGTTTACCGATTACTTTATTGGTAAATTAAGACTTTTGACTAGAAAACTATTTTTTGTTGAAATTCGAACCTGTCATCATTTTATTTTATTTCGGGATAAAAAACAGGAGTACAAAAACAAAGTACTTTGTTTCATTAGTTATATGCTGTGTATCACACATAGCATATTACTAATGAAACAAAGTACTTATCATGCTACTTTGCAACATTATCCACTTATTACTAAAATATAATAAAAATATTAATAATCTTAAAATATTTATAAACTAAAATCACAACCAGCTATTGCATCATTTGTTGCATTATTTTAGTGCTTGGATAAAATTTATCTGATGATTAAAAAATCGGCGCTTAATAAACCATCCGTGTTGGAATAATTAGTTTAATAATGTGGTAAAAAGTTTATTTTACTTCAATAAGTAGAGTGAATGTTTATTTTGCAATTTTTCTGCGCTGTAAACATACTTGGCACATTGTCTTATCTTGATAAATGGTCATAGTATCAATTATTTTTGTCTAAATAAAAATCCTTGTTTTGTGAAATGGATATTGTATCTATTAGGTTTATTAACGCCTGCGATAAGATAAATGGACATAAGCAATATTTGAGAATAACAATTCATTGTACCACCTACTTTTATTAAAGTGGACGTCATGAATGTAACCTTCTTAACGAAACTTTTGGATAATATTTTTTATCTTTTATTTTCAGCTGTGTTTTTAACGCAATATTATACTGTGGTTTTCGTTCTCTAGATTAATCTTAAATTTAAGATAGAAATAGAAATAAACGCCAAAATGTACATATTGTAATTGTATTTTTAAATGTACTTTATTGGTTTTTCGCCATGCAGGTTCACAGACTGGTGCGACTTTCGAGAGTGTTCTTTACCAAGGAGTTATTCAACTGAATAAAGTCCGACACGGGTTGATCACAATAACAGGATACGATGGAACAAGCGTGCAGTTGTTTGGAGGTAAATTCAATTCATTTAATATCTTATTTATTTATTTATATTTTTACAAAAACACACGTTACACGCGAAAATCCTAGTGTGGGGCACTAGGATTTTCTCGTCTATATACAGACGCCAGCACATAATGTTATATTAATTGTAAAATTTCTTTGATCGTTTTTCAACTTTATGGCGAACAGAATAAGGTTTATATTTAATTGGGAAAATTTGACACATTGGGGTAACTTGATGTGCTGGCGTCTGTACCTATCGTGGGTTTAAACTCACTTACACAAACAGCGAGACCTGAAACAATTACCTTCGTTCCGTCCAAAAATCGAACTGAAATCATGTCGTCAATATCAAAGGCAGTATTAATAAATCTGGACAGTTACACGGTAATATTGTTCTCTTAACAAACACTAAGCATTCCTAGATTAGTTATTGAATACCAGGACTGTGTCATAGTGGTGCTTCTTGGGATATACTCAGAAAACAATGATCCGGGATAATATTGTTTGCCAAAAGAATGTGATATTTTATAAAAATTAATACAGTCCGTGTTTTCTGTAGTACAAGTAATACTTAGTTTAGAAGTCAAGAAATCGCCAAATGTGTACTTCTGTATGAATATAAACTTTTTTATTTTAAATATTATTCAACAAATTATTGTGGACAAAAGAACAAAAAAATATTGATCCATCTCTTTTTCGTGTGTATACTTATTATAGTGGCATGGTCTCAATACACTTACCAAGCATTACATCGTCATTTTAAACAGTCTGCAAAGTTCTAGATTCCCAAATGTTCGAGTGTTTACAATTTTAATAACTTTAGGATCCAAAGGGTATCACAACACACAAATGTATTTATTACATTGATTTCTGAACAAAAACTCTTTGATCAATATAACCGACTTTAATCAGTACTTACCAGTAGTCGTGTCAGATAAGTAAACTCCAAACACACCATTACGCCCCTACTCCGTCGGGTTAGGCAGACGTGTACCTACTGATGGTATACTCACATTTCGCCAGTCATGTTTAAGTCCCATATAATGGGGGCGATTCTATTGACATCAACCGGGCACCAATTTAGACTTCGGGCTGATACTGAGATATCCTAGATGGAGAAAACTAATTACTTTTGCTCGACCTGAGAATTCAACCCCGGACCTCATGCTCAGTAGTAGCACTTGCGACGGCTACACCAACGAGGCAGTCGTTAGGCCAAATGTTTCTTTCGTATATTCAGTAATTCAAACCGTATTTATTACCTACAGAAGTTTCATGTTTTTAATTAAACTTTAGAAAAAATGGTGTCGAAGCAACTTTTAACTTTTGCAATATTGCTAGAACTGACGGAATATCACGTTGTACCTACTTTGACCTTTATTATGTAAAATTGGGATCAAGAAAATTGGTTCGGTCACGATAAAACGTTGTAGGTATTACCTATAGTTATTCAAGACGTGTAGGTAACGATCCAAAAAAGTTAGAGGAAAGTTGTAACATTATTATTAATGAAACTTTTAGTCACAACTTCTGTTACGGCCATAGACAACGAACCGAAACGATCACGAAGAAAAACAAAGAATACCTAATACATATATATTTTGTGTAGTGGTTAGTTATAAGTAGGTGAGCTATGATGTATAATTGTATACCTACCTACTTATATGTCTTTATTGGGCAAAGACTTCATTGGCGAATTTCAATCAGTCTCAGATATTTATTTCAAAAACTTCCATACAAGTTTTTGTGTGTCACACATCCCTGTTCTAAATTACCTATAGATAATTTAATGAGGAAACACTCAGGCATATCAAACTATGTAAGAGACCATGTTTTGAATGAAAGTTACCAAGCTTTTTTTACTATAAAGTAAGAAACACGAGGATGGCCGAGGATCGGTATCGGGAAAATCTTATCATCTTTTTCTTTTTACTTGCTTGTTGACTGTAATATTGGCAGCAATCAAAAACCTTGCTACTTTACCGATTTTGTATGCCTATCGGCGGTACATGGTTTGTACAATTAAAACTTAAAATATTGTAAAACACCTGTAATCACCTATGTTCACAAAATGAATAAATGAATTTGAATTTGAATTTATTTTTGTTTACATTAAGTCGATACTTGTTTTAAACACAATTTCACTTAACTACTATATCAAGTATTTTATCCTACCGTTACTATGTATTATAATGAAACTTTGTTTTGTACTCTGTGTTAAGTACTTACTCAAAATCAGAATTAATTTTTTTATTTATAAACATGCATAAGGTAAGCAAATAACAAATAGTTTGTGAGTTAGGGTGCTTCTACACGGTGCATGTAGCTGGAGCAAGTGAAGATGCGGGTTACACACGTGAGTAACGTGCGCAAGCTACTTGTTCAAGTTACTCGTTGTACTTGTACATAATGCAAATAACTGGAGCAAGTAAAGACCTGGGCTACTTGCGCAAGCAGTACGCACAAAGTTATTTGCTCGTGGCCCCATGCCACATCGTAGCTACATGCGCAAGTGACCCGCGCGTGCGTCAATAATTAATTCAATGAAAATGTTAATCCGACGTACTTATTACCTACAATAACGTGAACTATGCTTTGTAAACTGATTTACCACAAAACCAGAAGCCTTCCCGATGACTTAGCATTATAATGTAAAACTCATTTATTATTTATTTATTTTATTTATTTATTTATTTTCTCACCACAATACATTATTTATCAGTACATTTTAATAACGGTTTAGACAATTAAAACAAAAATTAGTAATATTATATTGTGGGGAGACTGGTGCCTAAGCTAGACGGAAGGTCTGTGTTTCAGGACACCAGGACTCCGCCCCTTAGGTAATGGTTACATTCAAATAATTTTGTAAGTGCTCTAGAAAATTCGGAATTAAGGTAAGTTTAACATTAATGGTTTGTATTGTAAGTTATTATAATTTTCACATTAAGTATATTTTTATATTGTAAATTATTTTATAATTGTATTCAATTGCAAATTATTCTTATTCTAGTGTTAGTATTGTTAGTATTTGTGTGTATATGTGCATGTATATGAGTAAGTGAGTGATTGTTTTTGTATGAATGTGTGTAGGTAATTCCCAGAGTAGCTGATGTGAGTGTAGCAGGCAGATAAACTAAACCGGGGCAGCAAGCAGTTTCTCAGTATCCTCATAATTCATACTCATACTTGTAAGTTCCTGAAGTGTCAAGTAAATAGGTGCTTCCATACTACATTATATCGACAGTTTGCTGAAAATGGTAATCGTCCCCAAAGGGATACTCGTAGTATTACATAACATAAACTCTGCCATTTCTCTTTTCGGTCGGTCATTTCGGCAATAACATCGCCACGATAGAAAATCTAATTTACTGGGCCATACCGTGCTGAGTCCAACCTTGTGAATATAAATATTGAAGGGGCAATCAAATAAGAAGATTTTTTGCACCCTTTTCAGTAGGTTTGCTCGTAGGAGGAAGAGTAATTATTTATTTTGACTAGTTGAAGATTAAACGGAAAAGGAAAGGGTTCAAACTCTGGGTGACCTCTAGTGTAACAGAACATCCTAAGCGTAACCACAGATCAACTGAGTTTCTAGAACCTTATGAAATAAGAAACTGAACAGATCGCTCTGTTTCATCATAGCATTCAGTACATTTTATCTGGATGACATCAACGATCATCCTAAGCTCTAATGTGTAAAGTTTAAATTAGACTCTGATATAGGGGTAAAGATAATGCCTAAGCATACAAACATTTTGT
The DNA here is from genome assembly GCA_921972225.1 of Euplexia lucipara. NCBI lineage: Eukaryota > Metazoa > Arthropoda > Insecta > Lepidoptera > Noctuidae > Euplexia > Euplexia lucipara. The sequence continues at coordinate 13,506,461 of OV179144.1, forward strand.
AACGTAACTCCGAAAGTAAACTATCGGCGAAATCCATGTGAAACCCAATCCGTGCGTCCATTGAATCGCTCGTTTTAGTTCCGTCTTCTTTTTCATGCTTTCTTTTCTAACAAATATTGTTGGTATTGGATTACACAGTTCATTCCAGCTAAAACTCGGCTAAAAATATCCGAAGGTACCTACTTTATTGGGAGTGACGCTATCTGATCTTCTGTAACTCAATCTCCTCATTTTTTTCCTTAGCTATTTTAAGTGCAGGAGAGACAGGATCTCTTAAATGATATCTGATTGTGATATTATTAGCTAACTGCAATACTGTTATGTGTGATATCATTTGTATGCTCTATAGATATCAATCTAAAGAAATTAAACAACCAATCTTATTGTTTATTATAATAATCCTCAGACAAAGCACTTAATATAAGGAATACAGACTTTTAATCTGAATCTTTTTGAGATAGTTATAGCGATAAGATTTCAAAGAATTCACTTCACAAAGCGGTGCACAAAACAAATAAGTAACATTACCTGGAAATGAGAATTAGCAAAAGAAAGTAGCTTATCAGTTTTCATGATAATTTTCCGGCGCATTATGTAGAAGATAAATAATTATTTTTTATAATGTTATGAAAATATTTTTTTCAGTATACTCAAGCCAATTTGAAGGCCACGTGTCGGAGGGAGAGGTAACGGTGCAGGCAAGGGAGTCATTGAACCTGCCCAGTGACGTCACACACCTGTCCCTTGAACTGCATGCAGCTGATGCCAGAGCTGTGCTGCTTCTAAACGTCTTAGAACCAGGTAAAGCTAATTTACCTATTTATTTCTTATTTTATTATAAAGTAGATACAATCAATAGGCATTAAAATAAGATGGAAGGCAAGCGAAGCGAGCATGTAGTTGTGCCAGAGCGTAATATTAAATCTTCGCCCTATCTGTGGATAGTAAAATCAACCCGGAGTTATTCAAATGTTCGAATAGGTGTACCAAGATTATACCAAATATGAATACCAAAACATCCATTATTCGTTAAATCGTGGCTTATTGTGAGCTAGATCACATGTAAAGATGAGGATAACTCGCAATATCGCAAACCTATACAAGCTATCATATTAATAAAATTGATATCTAGATAGGACATAAAAGTATTTGCGTACCTCAAAAAAATAGGTTTAGTATTCAATCTTTATTACGCCATTGATAGGCAAGGCCTACAGATACGCGGTACAGTATTTGAATGTTTCATTAACTTAGAATTTTATAAACATGTAGTCTAGTTTTCGGTGAGAAGAACTTTTGTTTGTTATTCAAGTGGAACTGCGGAACCGACGGTCTATTCTGTAAAAAAGACTCTCGAAATGATACGCGAAGTGAGTGCTGTTAATCCCTAGCGTTTGTATGATATGACAAATCAAGTTTTCTTTACTTTACCTACATTTTCTCGGGTAAATTGTTTTATAATCGCACTGCATTAAATCACAAAATAAGGGCAAAGGCTCTCTTCTCATACAAGGAAGGCACGAGCATTGACCACGCTTGCTCAAGGCAGATTGGCAATTTAAAACTTTTATTTTTTCACTGATGTCAATGATGTCTAGGGTAAACTTTGAAAAATACAAATCATTTTAAAAGAGTAGACTATAGTAGGTACTTGAGCGGATTTGAGCCCACAACCTCGTGCATGAAAAGCGGGCCTTACCACTGGTCCATCACGACATATAAGCAAAACGTTTTGGCTCGTCCTAAAATCTCGGAAAACATTTCAAGGGGATGGACAAACTGTGTCCTTGTCGTCATTGGGAACACATTATTTATTTACTGCTGTTTTAGAGCCAAGCGTGGTCGCCGCAACTAAGGCGACGTTCCATAAAACAGTCTAACAAGGATATATGACTGCCTCGCTCATCTATAACAGTTGCTAGCGTGTCTGCCGAGTCCGGGGACTCAATTTGTCCCGGCAAATAAAAATAGGCTGGACCAATATCCAATATTACATTAATAACTTGTCTGACGAAATTTGAGTGTAGTACGGTATCCCTGGCAACGGTAGCATAACGCAAGTACGTAAGAGAACACACTGGCATAAGTGATATAGCCCTACTTTTAAAGCTATATGTTGCATCTAAAATTAAAACAAACGTGTCGTAAGTTATGATATGTGATAATCTACACTTTTAAGAGAATCTACACTAATACAGTAATACACACAACACACAATCTACACTACAATATCACACTAATCTACACTTCATACTAAGTGTAGTATGAAGTGTAGATTAGTGTGATATTGTAGTGTAGATTGTGTAGTGCAGTGCAGTGCAGTGCAGTGCAGTGTTGCGGAGTGTAGTGCAGTGTGTATAGTGTAGTGTAGTGATACTACACTATACACACTGCACTACACTCCACACATACCTACTACACTTTTTTTTTTAAGTGGTAATCTCTTATTACGGATCTAACCCTAAAATCGCAAAAAAAATGTTCTACATTTTACGAGTTAGGCAAACATAGTAGGTACGGATCCTTGCGAATCATGAACAACTTTACCAATGGTAAAAGTGGTTCATGATTTGATGACAGTAATTTTATTGCACCTAAATTGAATTCCACCAGGTGTGCCAATAATCCCAACCGTGACATTCTCCTCGGAGTCGTACGTGCTGTCTGTCAGCACGGAGCAGACAGGCATCGTGGGCCGAGTCTCGGCAACTGCTGACAACACAGAGGCCGTCACCTACTCAATCGGAACAGATAATGGTAAGCTTTTTTTCGTTGACATAATCGTAGTAAGATCTTGCACGATTGGGTTGGTTGGGTTATTATTTGTCAGAGCTATGCTTCAGATTTTCCTTGAACTTTAAGTATTGTGCTAAGCAAAATTTTAAATGCATTTCCACTCTCCACAAACGTGTATAGTTAAGTCACCTTTTCTTCTCGTAAGTAAAAAAAAACTAAATATAGGGAACTAAACTTTCTTTTTTTTTGTTGTTAATTATGTAAATTCTATGACAGATTTTTAACTTGGCATTATGCTCCCAAAACCTTGAATAACTTTTATAAATACAAAAGTTGACATGAATAAGAAGAAAAAAAATAACGCTTTGTTGTTGTATTTACAAGTTATGAGAAGGATCAAACTTCACAAAATCTGCTTTGCATTAGAATAAACTTGCTGTCTGAATGGTAAAAGACAGAAGTTGTTTGTAATATTTCTACTTTATTATTCAGCACAAGCCCCCCTCTGAAGATTTATTGCTCAAAGAGAAAAATATTTTTCTTCTAGATTTACGCGGGTTGAACATCCTTACCGCATTAATTATCCAGGTTTAAAGAAAGCACTTACCTTCTTTTAAGTCGCGGTTGTACCTACAAGATTGTACCGACGAAGAGCCAGTCTCACCAATCTTGACTACAGTAATACAGCCTACCTTTTAGATAAAAAAATCTTAAGTTTAAACTGGATTTTACTTACAAAATAACATTGGTGTTGTGGTGTAACATAGGGTTAATCAGAGTGACCGGTCAATTCATACGGGTACACCCACATTTTACCAGTTAATAAGTTTCGTTATCTTGATTTGCTATCTTTAGACAGTGAGTGTATTTTTCCATATGAAAGAATGAAAATAAAGAAAAAGCATACGCACCTAAGGTTGTCTTTTAGATGCGATAACGCAAAAGCTAAAGTTAACTACTTGCTAGTTTTATAGTAGATAGATAAGATTGGCTGTTCTTATGATAAATTATATTTAATTCACAAACAAGAAAGTTAACATTTATAACTTAAAATGTAGGGTCCTGTTAACGTTTCATTCGAGTTACAATAAATAAATAAAAGAACATAATTATATAGTCGGGAAAAATTGGAAATGCAAGCACACCTTACAAGTATTATTATAATTAAATTACAAACAGCATTTTAACACAAAAACTCATTTAATTTCACATGAACTGAAGAGACCTTAAGTTGTGTGCTGAAGTACCAAGAGCATTAAATCCTAGATTGTTTTTGGACTTAACTTATATCTAAATTTAAAAAATAGTACCATCTAGTGTTGAAGTTTAAATGTGAGTTTTAAATTTAATTCTCTAAGTTTGTTTATTGTGCCATAACGGTAAATTTCAGCGCACGCCTTAAATTCTTCAAAAGCAATTTCACTTCGCAAAGTAATTGTTGTTCTTTAGTAGGCGCCAAGGTGAGTTAATTCCTCTTTTCACTACACATCACGAAGAGCATAGTTAAGAAAATAAATATTAGTAGGAGAAGAACCAAAAAGAAACTATATAGAATAGATAGGTACTAAGTAGATAGTAGAATAAACAACTACTTATTATGTGTTTTTCTAGAAAAAGACGAATGAAAAAGCGAGCGTTAATCTAAAAGGTTTTTTAAAATTTAATTATAATATTTTCTTATGGTTGCAGCACATCTTCAGACTCGTCTTTCTATAAACAATGAGGGTGAACTGCATTTGTCTGCTTCGGCTAACAGCGGTGTCTACACTTTCCAAGTTATTGCCACTACAGTTAATACTAGGGCTACGGGAACAGCTTCGGTATGAATCCTTCTATTATAAAAGTTACTTAAAACTAAAACAAAAACTTTCTAAATGTATTCTTACTAACAAACTTCCTTACTGTTAAAAACACGTTGAATTGGTTACTAGATACTGGTTATAGTGTTTCATTATAATCATTTGGACTGGCCTGTTGGTCTAGTAGTTAGTGACCCTGACTGCTATGCCGGAGGTCGTGGGTTCGATTCCCACCCAGGACAAATAATTGTGGGATGAGCACGATCATTTGTTCTGTGTCTGGGTGTAATTTATCTATAATATTTATGTATTTATAAATATATAAGTATATTTATCAGCTGTTTAGTACCCATAACACAAGCTCTTAGCTTAGCTTGGGACTAGATGGCGTTGTGTGAAATATTTGAAAATATATTATTTATTTGAAATAATTGAAAATATTGAGTGACCTTTCTCTCGACCCTTGATAATCAGTTATTTGAGTTAATTTCGCAGGTTCATTTAACAGTCCAAGCAGCTACATTATGTGAAAACAAAGGAAGAGAGATGGACCCGCTGATCATATTAGATAGAGATGAGGAAGAGCCACACAAAAATCTAATAGTTTTTGACCCAACGGTACATGCTGGCTGCCACTTTACTTTAACGAACATTTGGCCCACTAATCAGTTGTGGCTTTACGTCGATAAAGATGGTCTGCATACACACCTCATCGATAGGGAAGACAAATCTATAGCCTTTATGGCGGTATCGCAAGTTCAAGTAGAACTAATATTACATTGCCAGGATGATAGCCCCTCCCGCGTAAAACGTTCAGAAATAACAGAACGACTCGGTCCCTACGACTACGGTGACAATAAATGGATCCTCGCAGACACGATCCGATACAACTCGAGACGGAGTTTAGTGAATCTAATAGTGAATGACATCAACGACAATAGTCCCGTATTTGTTGGTAAAGAAAACGAACCGATTGCCGTGGGATACCCCACTGATGAGCTCGAGGAGAGGATATTACCCCGTTCTCTGGCGGAGTTAAAGGTGGGTTTACATTATGCAAATGTTTTGTATATCTCCAGCATGTGCGTCGTAAACTCTGTGTCTTGCATTTATATTTTATTTTAAATTCCCACGTTGTAACATGATTCACGTCTGAAAAGAGTTTTATCTTTGAATATAAAACCGACTGTCCTACCTGACTGACTCATTGCCGCCGAACCCAACGTTATTAATGATGAGGATGTTTTGTAATTCAAACGATGCGTGACGACAGGTCAATAATAAATAGCTATTAAAGAATCTCACCTACCTTAGTAACTAATGTCATAAGGTCACCGAAACCAAATATATGATTAATTAAATATCTAACTTTATGGACAAAACCATTTCAGTTGCAATACTTGTCTTAATGATATCATAAATCGACTTCAATAGTCTCGCAATTTGCTAGAAACTAACAACCTTAGATCAATGTCGCTTATTGGTTATAGGTAGCACATAATACCAAGTCTCCTGGAACATTTTATAAATAAATAAAAATATTTTTTTATGAATAACCTAAGGCAAAAGATTCGGCGTTTTTTTATTTACAGTCATGAGCTATGTGCTCTTACATTTTTAATTATACGGTTTTAATGTTACGATCATCATCATTATGTATTTCTAAAATTGAACTTTTGTGAAATAGATATTTTCTCGAAGCGATTTTTCTAATTATGCAGTCATTATTTCACTAGAAACTCGCTTTGATCGGTAGCCGGAAAACTACCATACCTATATTTAAAGGTAGCAGGACTTGCTAACTATAAATATAGGTATGGGTGTGGAACAAATAACGTCCCACTAAAAGTTTGGCGGCACATTTCACAATCATTTCAATATGTAAAAGCTTATCGCACAGTGCCCACGGCTGGTAACAAACAACCATAATGAAGTTCGATAACCTTTTCCAAAACATTAGTAAGCTAGCGCAACATAGCAGTATACCTATAATGTTCCCACTGCTGGCCTCTTCTTTGTGAGAAGGAGTGTGTCATAATTTATCACACGGGCTCAGTGCGAGTTGATACATGTTTTATATACTTATTATCTTTAAATTTTTGGTTCTACTCAATATCAAGCCTGACATATTTTACGTGATAAATCTGTTCTACTCGTGATCTTGAGTGGATACCACGAATCTACAAGTGATAACAATAGCAAAAGCTTAGTGGAGCGATGGTATATTCATGAGGTACCTTGGCTGACAGCAGCTGGATAAGAGGATCGTACCGTTAGTATAGCGTGCAATACAAGCGGCCTATGTACAGAAGTGAACCGACTACCTTTTATAATTTAGATACCAGCCTGTTGCTATCCCACTGCCAGGGCAAAGGCCACTTCTCATACAGAGAAGGCACGAGCATGGATCACCACGCTTTGAACCACAACCCCATAGAAGTTGGCGACCTCCTATTGGTTGATTATAACTATGCATTATTTAGGTACACAATTTATACAGGGTATGCATGAAACACCTGCACAGTTTATACCTACTATTTAAGTAATCAAGCCACTCCAAAGCTAGTCCTAGCAAAAAGGTTAGCTAAACTTCAGTATCATAATCAAATGTTTTTCTAAACAGGCAACAGACGCTGACATAGGCGAAAATGCAGCGTTGAGGTATTCGAGTACTGAAAGTGTTTTGGCTGTGGCGCCAACGACAGGCTTCGTGCACGTGCGCACCGGGGCTCAGCTGCAAAACAACCAGATCCTTACCGTCACCGCCACCGATCGAAACGGACAGGGGCGCGAAGGAACTATTCAACTTGTGGTAATTACTTATATTACAACTCACTGCAGGACTGTCGTTGCTCTAATAGCTGCGAGCAAGAGAATTCCCGAGTTGAGCAATGTGTTTTTACCCTCTCTATTACGGGATGAAAAACAAAACTGGTGATATGTGGGTGCACCCTAGGTACACCTCTGCCTTATTCTTAGGATATACAGGCGCGTTGGTATGTTATTTATTATATTACTAAATTCATCAAAATTGTTATCTAACTGCCACAAAAAAAAGGAAATTATAAGGGTTTTTTTAGGGTTGATAATAATTTCTTTGTATCCATCTTTACTACTAGCACGTCTATTTAAAGTATCAACGTTTTGAGGAAAAAGAAATTTAATGAGAGACTTATTATTTCGAAATATTCTTAAGAACTAAATAAACTTTTTACTTAATTATTCACATTTAAACAACTGAATATGTATTTAGTTATTCAAATATGATAATTTTCTAAACATAGAATAATATCTATAGCATCGAATAAGCCCAGAACCATCTACTTATAAGGATTCGTTAAGTGATCGGTAAACTTGATAAAATTATAAAAGCCTTATATAATATTTCCATTTTAATTAAAACTAAGAAATATTTAGAGTAGCCATACCAGGCTTCTAATAAATTTGGATACGCGTCATCATTAACTCATTCTTGAGTTCTTGATTTATTGATACAATGACACCATAATGTGAATGGTGGAAGTTTATACAATGACTATAAACGATCTATTGTCACAAATTAATGGCCTCTCGTATAGTATTTAAAGGTTTAGAAATACCATTTCATCAACATCATTGTCGCAATCCTTCAAAAGTATTTAGGTCTAAAGTTCTGCTTAAGTCAACTCTTGCCGAAATGTGTTTTAAAATTACTTTCCATCCTCATGTATAGGATAAATACCGCTGTACCTTAAGTTTATATAAAATACCGACTTAAATAAATAATATTAATATTCCACAACTTTTACACGCCGTCTAGTCATAGATATTGTAGATAAATTACACATACCCAAATGGTTCACTTAAGTTCGTAGTTTGTTTAACTTAAAAAGCTCAAGCACTTAATTAATTGAATAAAAAAAGCAATGGAATCATAACAACTTACAGTTTGTTCAATAATGATTAAATTATTATTTGTAATGAATCGTGTCCTAAAGTATCATATTATTAAAGATCTGTTGCTACCTACTCCTATTAAATCTTAACCAAAAGACAGTTTTATATCTGTACAAGTACAGAACCAGCTACAATTAGTTTAGAATTTATTGCGTCTGATAAATATACTCCAGTAACAAATCAATGTTTGATTAAACCATTAGAAAAAACTTGCTCGGGGGCAACAGAACATACCGGATGGGACCACATCCTGTTAATGTTCAAGTAATCCCACTGCATGCAATAAAGAAACAACTAATATTAACCATAAAACATTAAAATCATAATTAGTTTCTCAACGAAATACATAACAAAGCAATCATAACAAAATATTATTTGCTGCTGTGAATAGCGACCTTAAACTTTAAATTAATTAAAATAACACGCTTTTGTAACCAGTGCGTTAACCTGATAATTCCGTTTAATGTTTTATAACGTGGACTCATGATATTTTTTCTATTTCCAGGTAAAACTGTTAAACTTAAGCCATATAGCCGTAGTAACAATAAGAAATGCCTTCCTAGACGATGAAACGACTATTTTGGCTCAGTTGAGTGATGCCGTCGGATATGAAGTTAAGACATTGAGGTCAGTCGTCATATCTGATGACATAGATGATGATGTTACCAGGAATAAACGTGAAACTAGTACTACCAGCGCTTCTCTACAACTTTATGTTTATGGAATAATCGAGAAAGACCCTGTCGCCGTAAATCGCCTGGCTGTGTAAGAACATTATGAATATACAGACAATTATATATAATTATAGTTACCTAAAGGATTTTTATCACTGCTTATAAAATACTTTCTTTTCCAGAGATATAAGTACTAACACGGCATTAGCGAGTGTTGTACGTACTATCCCACTAGAAGATCATCTACAAGATATGAACATTTTAGATCGTCAAATTGGCTTGTTAGTAACCACTATAATCCTCAGCGTACTACTCTTTGCAGTTATCTTGCTAGTAGCCATTTGGTTCTTCCTTAGATGGTAAGTGACAGTTATTTTTGATGAGCTCTTACCTGTTATGTCCATATTATAAGATAGAAAACTAATTCTTACTTTTATCTCTAGGAGAAAGAATAGAAATTACAACGAGTTTAGTGACGAAAATAGCATCGCATCAAGAAATGCGTCATTAGGGGAACTACCAAAACCCGAAGCTTCAAAACCGCGGTTAAACATTGAAGATCTGAAAAAAAGTGAAAAGAGACTGCAGGAAATGTTGCATGCTCCTATTGAAGAGGTTACAGTAGAACCTATGACGAAGAGAACGGAACCTGCACCACCTGCAGAATCTATTCTTGATTTGCCCATACCAGAACCAGGCGTACCAATAGTCATACAATCAATAGACAAATTAAAAGACGCCGAAGAAACTTCTGATGATGAATTCGGAGAAGTTAGCGCAAAACCCAGAAAATCTGTAGTGACATTCAATGAGAATGTTGAAAAGATCATCCACGTAGAAGATAATGACGACGATGATGATGATGAAAATGATGATGACAACCACGACGGTCACATCGACATCGTTGCTAACATCAACCCTAACATTAACGTCAACGTCGACGCCTCAAATTCGGGATACGAAATATACAGATTGTAAATATTAGATATGGTATCTCACAATCAAAAAATTTGACAAAAGATTCAAAGGAATGAATGAACCTACATTAACTAATATTTGAACCTACCAGAACCTGATGAACCAAGAAAGGCTAGTATTTGTATTATTATTTGTTTTTTTTTACTTATCCTAAGTGATACTCAATTTTTTTACAAGTAAATTTTATTCATTTTTAAATAACTGAAGTGTTTTATTCCGCCTTAAAATACTTTAATTTAGCAGTCGTATCCAAATTGTTGCTTGATGCCAACTTTATTAATAATAACAATTATGTATAATACATACATATTTAATTTACTAAAACAAAAAGTGTGATTACATGTTCCTCTGTCAGCAACATAAGGACATTGACACAAAAATAAATTTGGTATAAAAGCCATTGTTCTTTGTATGATACTAGATACCATCGGACATACCATATTACGCTCTTTAGATGTACCTACCTCATAAGTATGTTGTAAGTCGCTAGACAGCAAATTGTTGTGTTAACTATCCTTACTAATCTTACTAAGATTATAAATGTGAAAGTTTGTTTGGATAAAAAACTTCAAAACTGCAAAAACTTCTGAACGGATTTTGATAAAATTCAGCGGGCAAAGCCGCTGGCAATAGCTAGTATTATAAACGCAAAAGTTTGTCTGGATGTTTGTGACTCTTTGACGCAAAAACTACTTAATGAATTTCAATTAAATTTTAGAATAATATAGCTTACCTATACATCAGAATAACACATAGGCTATATTTTATAAAGATATTGTGTGAATTGTCGAAAGTATAACGATAAATATAACAACTAAGTACAACAACAAGTAAGTACAAAACAACTCTGCCAACTGCGAACTATTTTGGCGCGGGCTGCATAAACCGTTAGAGTTACACGTACCTATAATATAATACGTAAACTATAATGGAAATGTAAACCTTGAAAAAGAAAAAAAAGCTACTTGAAGTACTATCTCTGGGCAGACAAAAAATTGCGAGCACCAGCGTGTTTAAAATAAATTTGTTAAAACAACGACCTACACACATTCGCTGTTAAACGCTAGGGCGTTTCTTTTAACGGTTTAAAATACGTTCACATTCTATAGATTGTTATTCTACCAAGTATTATTTATTGTCAGTGTGACCTTATAGGCCGCGGTCTAATTTATATAGAGCTCGCTAGTTCTAAAAGTATCAACGCTCGGTAAAATTAACTTAATAGGATTTAGACTGTCGTAGAAAGATTAGAAACTCCTCACTTGTTAAACGACTTTTGGTAGTTCAGCATAGCAGCGACAAACGTGTTGCAATATTATGACTGGACTTGTATTTACAGTTATCCTCTGGTGAACCGTTTTTAGGATCCCATAATTTAAAGGTAAAATGGAAACCATTTAAGATCAATTGGTAATCCGTTTGTCAACACTCTTTTTCTGAAAAAATGAGGTTGAGTAAATCAAATATTTGAAGTGCATGTATACCAACCCGTGAAAATTTAAGTGAAATGAGGGCGAATTGAGCAGTACTTCTGTTTTAATGCTAGGCACGGACAGTTCACTTCACAATTTTTTTTTCGGGGTGATTTACTGAACCGGTCGACTGCATTCTTATTAAGAGGTGAAAAATTCAAGCTTCAAAGTTAACGCAATCACGAAATCGTGATTATATCCCATAAATTCAGCAGAGTTTTACAGCGTAATTCTGGACGTTGCTAATGCTTTTTTAATTCAAACCTGATTTAGGAATTCAATCACAGACTGTGTCGTTAAGTAACATTTATTTTTAATTTCATTCAAATATTTTTTTTTTCAACTACAAAGTGAAACGATTGGCGTAGGCGGGCGGGGCAGCCGAAGCAACAGAACCCTCGGGGCGTTAGACTACTCGCACTTGTCCAGTTTTTTTAATGTTGCCTACCGATAGGATTTTAATATTCAAGTCGCAGTTTGAGATAGAATCTATGACATTTTCAAACACGGATGGTAAAACAAAAGCTGGCACGAATCATTAACTACGCCCTCGCAGACTCCTGTTATATCCAGCAGTGCTCTGTCATTGTAGGCGTATCCAAAACGAAAAGTAATTGATGTCATCACTCATTCACTGAACATATACTATACCGCATCGGCTATACGAGTACCTATTAAAGCTTAAACAAAAAAATCTCGAATTAAAAAAATCAAAAACATAAATTATAAATAGAATTAGTACTAGGAAAAATACTAGGTATCTATAACCTATTACATAATTTTATTGTAGATATGTTTATTGAATTTCAGGAAGAACTGATATATGACATCACTTATTAGACATTCTATCATGAATTGCGCTATTAGTATCAGCACGAATATAGTCAATCTATTTAGCAGGACACCTATAATATGTAGTTTCAAAACAATTTATGAAAGGAACATCTCTATCCTATTCAAAAAGCATATTAGAATTGAGTACATTTTAAAGCAGTTTGATTTTAAAAATTTGGAGGTACGTTTGTAGTGACATCGCGGCCAGGACTAGGTGAAGATGAACGCGGAATAAGCTGGAGTCCATCGATAAGTACTGGTCCCAAAAACCCCTAGTTTGGTGGAAAGATTTGGTCTGCAGTGGAAACAGTTATGCCCGGCTAGTTATAAATTTCTGCAGGTGACAAACAAAGTACGACTATTTAATTTTTCGGACTTCTGCTTGAATCCATGAAAGGAGAAAGTTGTCGTCCGAAAAAACAACGAAAAAAGGACGAAGTTTTTGTTGTTGGAAAATTGCCTTTTACTCTTTGAGTATTCACAAGTTACTTACAAGCTTCGAGCTAACGGACTTGCTTTTCCGATTCCGACAAAGCTAAAAAGTCGAAACACAAGTAGGTAGGTATACTTTCTTTTCTTTGTACAAACGTCAAAATCGGTCCAACAAACTGTATTTCATATTGTTAACAGGACACAAACGGAGCTGATACCTAAAGTAAATGTGGATTTCTCATTTACGATGTCAAACACGTTGTACCTACCTCGGTATTTGCAAGTAAATAATAAGTTCACGCAAACTTTTCTACCAACATTTCTTGTAAGGGCAATGACAAATTGGTGTATACTTTGAATTAAGGAGATATCGTATGTCTATCACCAATGCTACAACACAAGGATTCATCATAATATTGCAAAACATCGTAGAGAAATCATACATGAACTATAGAACAATAAATTATTTAAAACTTTGCATATTTGCATGTGAATTATATTTTATGGGCAGAATATTAATATGATGAATACTATTTTGTAAAGAGAGAGATAGGGGCCTTTTTGGTTTCGGTTCACAGGTTCTTTTTAATCAACTTCAAAAAAAGGAGGAGGTTCTCAATTTGTTTGTATATATATATATTTTTATAGTTTATTACCTCAGTACTTCATCATTTACGCACAGATTTTCAAAATTCTTTTTTTATTTGATAGGGTAAACTTACAGATTGGTTTCATTTGTATCAAAACTCATATCTGATGAGGAATCTTCGAGGAATTGAGGGAACTCCTCAAAAAATATAGGCACACATGCACCGATTTTAACATTTTTAGTAAAAAATTTCATCAAGCATTTTTATTTAGAAAGTATCATTTGGTGAAGAAAAACTGATTAAGAAGACAGGCAACGGAACTCTTCAACGCATTAAAGCAAATTATTCGCGATTGCTATAGTCAGATGTCTAAACTGAGCTTTTGTATTTCCACAACATAACATTACGCCATTCCATTTTAAAAGGGGCCCGGCAGAGATGTACAGATTAATGTTTAGATAGAACTTCTTTAGCAATTGTTATCCAATTTCAATGATTCTTTCAAGTTTTGAAAGACTCTTTACATACAAATAAACTAAAAATTACAAAATAAAAACTTTTTTACGTAAAAAAACAACCGACTTCTTAACAAAACAATGGTGACCAATAATGAACAAAACAAAACCACCAAAGCCACAGACTTCCGAAACTGGAGTTATTTTTCACCTGTTAGTGTTTTTTTAAGAAGTCGGTTGTTTTTTTTGTAAAAAAGTTTTTTGTTGACAAAAAGTGCACTTCTTGTAAATGTTTTTTTTTTCTTCTGTTTTTTAATCTTTCCTTGTTTTTTTATTATCTATATTGTTGATGCTTTTGTTTTATGTTCTGTGCGTCCAAATAAAGTTTTTTTTTTTCGTTCTTTCTTTGCTTTTAAAAAAGATATTGTATTTCACGGTCGCATTCGCTACTGCCGAGCATGAGGTCCCAGGTACTTATTTCGTATCAGGCGACGTGTTTTCATCTGGCATTTTCCAGTAGCCGTGGTAGGTTTTGGCTCGTCCTCGATTGATGACTTTAGTCTCATCCGCTATTAATTATGTTTACACCCCATACACTGACAAAATGTGGATATGGCTACTAGCTGAACCTCTTTCTAAACCTTCAAGAAATACAGTCGTGATGTTATGTCCAACACTCCCTTGCGATATTAAAGATTCAACTCTCATTCAACAGCTGATATAGCGCGTTCAAACGACGGCTTCTGTGATAACAAGCAAATCACAATCAGATGCCGAGTCGTTGAGGAACGTGCCTTGAGTACCCAATGTAATGCTAACACTGGATGCACTCTGAGATTGTATGAACTAACTTGAATTTTCAACACGAACATATGAATATTTGCAACTTTTATTTTGTCATATTTTTGCATTAATACAGAGAGCTCGACAGCACAATATGAACTACATAGGTATATCATTTTATTCTGGCTAGACTTTTTTTAATTCGGGGAATAATGTCTTTATGGCTCATAAAATTAAGGCACCTACCTCCCATGCACGAGGTTATGGTTTTAATCCGGTTAAGTTCTAATGTAACTTTCTCAATTCGTATGTAAGTTTGTCTTAGGTAGGTATCATTGACATCGGTGAAGAAAAACATCGTGAAGAAACCTGGAGTTATAGTCAATCAAGTTTGAAATTGCCAATTTGCCTTTGGCATGCGTGGTGATCAATACTCGTGCCTTCTTTGTACAAGAAGAGGCCTCATTTGCCTCTCAGAGGGACATGAAAGGCCTATGGTGGGCACGGGTAAGTACCTATATATGTCGTGTTTAGCTTCCAGATGAACTGAATGCAACTAATAAGCTCATACCAGAGTTTTGTCGAGCGATTAACTATGTATTAAGTTTGTAACTAATTTACTGCAATCGATTTCAATGCACAGAAAGATCAATCTAAAGGAATAGGATGAATAAATAAGTAACATTAATAGTACGCTTCGTGGATATTTTTTGCGTTGCCAGTTTAGTGTTTACCCAAGACCTCCAGATTAAATCCCATGTTTTCCTACAGAACTTCACTCAACACACAAGTTGAATAACTCTGGTTTTAAGCAATTAAATGTTATTGTTAAGTTTTGAGTTAGGATAAGAAGAACTAAGAACTATCCTTTGTAAATAATTTCCATTCTATATACGACGGATATAGGTATGCTGCTCCAATCATATAACAAACTGGTTCCCGATCTTATATCTAAGTACGAAAGCTTTATGTCTGACAAAAAGCTAATAACAACGGTACTTCCTTAGATAGCAAGTTTATGATTTATACATACCCAAACTATATTATAGATCTTCGAACTTTCGTGTCGCAATAAATTAACATTAATAAACCGTTTTGTAGTGAAATAAGTTTCAAAATCAAATGATTAAAATAAATAATAAAACATTTAATTTAATTAATTAATGATAATTTTAACAGATGTATTCAATTTTATATATGAATTTATTACTAACCGAATGAATATTTGTATTTAAATCTAGTAACCCCCTGTTTATGAGTGGTAAATCGGCAGGGCAATCACTTTATGAGTGGTAAATCGGCAGGGCAATTGCGTATCACCGATGACAGTTCATAGCGATGATAACTAATGATAGCCAATACGAAACTTGCCCTGCCGATTTACCATTTTATGAATGGTAAATCGGCAGGGCAATCGCGTATCTCCGATGACAGTTCATAGCGATGATTACTAATGATAGCCAATACTAAACTTGCCCTCCCAATTTACCACTTTATGAGTGGGAAATCGGCAGGGCAATTGCGTATCTCCGATGACAGTTCATAGCGATGATTACTAATGATAGCCAATACGAAACTTGCCCTCCCGATTTACCACTTTATGAGTGATAAATCGACAGGGCAATTGCGTATCTCCGATGACAGTTCAAAGCGATGATTACTGAGCAAAGTGTTCAACAATTAACTGTCAAACAGCTAGTTTCGTATTGGCTATCATAAGTGTGTATCTAGGATGTCGTCATGCGACGATGTGCCGAAGCGCACCGTACGTCCCCGTCTGATAGTAAGGCACTCCTGTGTGCGATACAGTCCAATGCCGTTCTAAGTTTGCCAGCCGTCAGTATGCGGTAACTAGCTCTCGACTGTATTATAAAATAAATAAACTCATCTCCATATATTCCCTAACTAAATACAAAGTTAAATCCAAAATTACAAACTGGTTGCAGAAGTTAACGTATGACGAAACAGAAAGTCTTATTACGATTGTCTCCTAAAATAAATAGAACTAATACCTACTGTATTTAATATTAATCCATTGATTGATTATTTTAGGTTTTTACTGTTAAAGTACTTGCACGACACTAATGTCTGTTGTATACTACTTCATCTTGAGGAACATTGGCTCCTAAAACACGGGCTTTCGGCCTAGTTTAGGAGGCATCAGTTCGCCCCTGTAATGTGACTCTATTGTACAACATTTATTTAATTCTTGTGTACTAATGTATGTTTCTCTGTGTACAAATAAACAATTATTATTATTATAGTCACCGTAACTTAAACTCCACTTATAGTGTAATACTATTTTTTTTGTAAATTCTCAGTTGTTCATTTCGCGTGTCATCAACGTTCGGTATGCAACTAGACGCCATTTAGTCACTGTTGATGAAAAGATAGCTAATTTAATAGCCCTGCTGGAGGTAATCCTGGCTGTCACTTTTTCCACACGTAAGTGTTAACAGTAGGCACGTCGCACGCGACTAGGTCCTTTACTTTACCAACTTTACCATTCCCTCCTCGTAGTTAAAAAACAGTAAAGGCTTTCTCACTCGCTAATAAATACAGCTTCCTGTAGAAGTTGTTTTTTAATTCTTTAAGTAGGTAATTTTAGAGTTATATCCTTTGAATAAAAAAATATATTTTTCCCCTTTTTATTACTAGTATAGATAAATATAAGCAACAGCACATTGTATACTAGTTGGAAAAGATATCGTCACACATGGATTGCATTATCATTAATTAATATTATTGTTATAATTATTATTTGTTATTTCACATACAATACAAATTATTTATGAATAAATTGAATTGAATCCCCCACCGTTAAAACTTTGCTTTCAGCTCTCTTGATTTCTTCATTTTATTCTGATTTTCGTTTTACTACGCACATAAATGTGATTACATACATAAGCCCACGTCTTTTCTCCCATGGGGGTAGGCAGAAACTACAGAGCGCCATCTGTTAGGATTCTTACATACTTATTTTGTTGCGTTTAGGTTCATACAAGTGGTCAGCATGCCTGCTAGTACTACGCACATGACCTTTCTGAAGAACAATACCAATAAAAATGCTCGTAGGTCTATTTGTGTCGTTCTTGGCGTTCCCGGAGTTTTCATTTATCTATTAGAATAAAATATAATAGAATATTCATTTGCCAGAAACATGGTATAAATACATAAGTGTTCACAATGATAAATAGTGCTACAGACATGTCTCACCGTTTAAACGGCATGCAAAATTAAATTAAGTACCTACTAGTATTATTCTTTATATTAATTTTAGACATTAGTTTAGTCACACTCACTCACTCATTAGTTTAGTGATTCACTTTAAACTATTGAAAAAAAAAGAAAACCTCTTCCTAAACGAGATTCTTAAAGCGTTAAGTTTTATTCAAATTTTCATCATTTGAACAGTTCGTACGTACCTAAGTGCTACCGTAATTATGTCACACTACAGAGTTTGTTAACTGTAAGCTTCTTAGCGAAATATCGCGTGATTCAAATGTGGGAACTTAAATTAAGTAGGTAAGTACCCGCTGTTTCACGCCTTGCAAGTAAAGTTCATTGCAATGCATTTCGGTATTATTATATGCTAGCGGAGCTCGCGACTCTGCCGCGTGAAATCAGCTTTATTTTGCTTGCAGGGAGCATTAACTAATTTGGTAAATTAAAATTAGCCTAAATTACTCCTTCTTGAAAGATAAACTTATGCTGACAATGAAAGTCTTGTCTAAATCGGTCCAGCCGTTTTATAGTTTAACCCAAACAAACAGACAGACACACAATAAAAAAGGCATTCCCGCAACAGCTGTTACTTACCCAATACAAACAGACACTTTAATTTTATCCATTTATAAACAACAACTAGTTTTTTCGATAAAAAATCACCGCTGTCGACTGTCGATCCCTAGCGTTAGTGTTTTTACAAGGTTATTTTATGGTTATTTTACAGAATATCACCCCAGTACATACAATATTAGCTTATTTAATTACGATTGTACACCTCTGCAGCTAGCATTTATTGTAGAAAAAAAAATGAGATTTATTGTATAAATATAAAACAAAGTAAGACACTAACGTCTGTAGGTACGCTTGGAAACGGATCTAGGGTCTAATTAGAAAAAAAAACTAAGTACCTACAACGTACCTGACTTTGCAAACAATTCTAAATTTTACCGAGGAATCACCGGGCATGTGATAATTCAATTAGACATTATTTACCTTCAAGGTTACAATAAGTAAATAAATGTCATAACTCAGTAGTTCCGTTCACTCAGTTATTGTTGAGAAAATCCCAATGTCTTCATGTAGGATCCCTAATTGGACTTTTTATTAGTGTACCTACGTCTTTACATGTACTCACAAATTATTGTAAGTGCTAGTCTAAATCCTTTTACGGACATTGTTATGTGACAAATTTGTAGAACATTTTAAAATAATTGTTTATTAACACACTGGTGTAAATATTTTTGTCTGAACTAAATAATTATTACGTAAGACTTCCATTTTTATTCGGTCATATAATAGGTAGGTACAAAAACACTTATTCAGAATAATAATTTAAGCAGTATCATATCCACATCTTGATTCTATTCCCACCCAGGACAAATATTTGTGTGATGAGCACGATCATTTGTTCTGTGTCTGGGTGTAATTTATCTATTTATGCATTTAGAAATATATAAGTACATATGTTTATCAGCTCTTTAGTACCCTTAACACAAGCTCTGCTCAGCTTGGGCTAGATGGTATTGTGAAATATTATTTAGTTATTTTATTTTTTTATCTTCTGACAAAGTCATAATATTTTATTGTTTGTCACTTGTTTGACATTTACTCAATTTCTTCATTTTACATCGCAATAGGTAACACTTTCATTGTTCGTTGCTAAAAGGCAAGCGATGTATCGATAAAAGAGAACCGTAAGGAATTTTTACGAGATATCTCTAGAAGGACCACAATATGCAAATCAAATGTCTCTTAGTATTTTGTTTACATCTGTTTCAAAAGAATGTGCATTTATTATTACAAAGTGACAGATTTGATACCTTGATGAAAGTTTAAAAACTTTTTAGGTAATTCATAGGTATGCAATACGAGTAAATGACCTACTAGGGCAGCTTTTTCTATTAACTATCTTCTATTTCCAATCAAGTTTTAATCTCATAAATCCCTTTATATATTTATTAAGATTTTATTTTATGTCAGGTAGTCTAAGATAACCTGGACTCTTACGATAAAGACTGGGGAAAAACCCAGGAAACAGTACTAGTTCCTAAGTAGTGGTCACATGGTATACAATCTTACTTAGGTAATCATGTAAATATAAAAATGCTTTAAACCTCAATCCTGGCTATGTTAAAGCAGGATGTCTTCATGATGAGAGTGATGATCCCAAGAGAGATAACGAGTAAGGCATGTAAGAAGAAGGAAGCATCTCTGTTTCAATTACACAAGATTGCTATCGAAGTAACGACCACCACAGGGGAACAACAAAAATAAATGGATGGTGCATTCGTTTTTCTTAGTTGACGTAATCATTAAACATAGGTAGGTACCTTATTTATTAGAATCAAACGAAAACTTATAAAGATTTTTGCTGTTTCGGCATTTAATAGAAATTTAATAGATGCCATTAGTCTTTCGACGGTATAAGGTGTGGTATGTTGATATACTGACATCAATGGACAAAATTAGCAACACTTAGACGTCGTTTCTTGTCGTGTTTTTGCTTTAAAATTTTGTATACTTAATTTTCCTGTCATTTATTATCTAGTGTGCATAAACAGTAAAGCATTTACAAGTTTTACCGACAAGATACACGGGTTTGATGCAGTTATTCTAGATTTTACCGTTAACTTACAAATATTTATAGCATAGGTATCTCCGTCAGACATAAACAAGTATTTCTAAGTCACCGAAATTATGTTACGCCTTTAATTAAAGTAAAAAAACTACTATTAATCTTGCTAACATTATAATTTTCATTCGTTACACAATAAGATTGACCTGAAAGTTGGTGAGTGTTGTATGTCGTATAACAACAAAGAACACAAGTACAGTCACGTTTAAGAAGTAATTACTTAAGCTTTAATTTAATACATAACTATTTTACAAAAATAAACGACGAACCACTACGAAAAAAGTAAAAGCCCGCTTTGGTAAATCTTAGCCAGAGCACTCCGGTGCGGGGGCACGTTTGATGTTAGATACATTTCTGATACGTTTCTGATACCTAATTAAGTGACCAAATATTAAAACTAATTAAGAGTTTCCAACGTGTAACGGTACCAAGGTCAAGATATTCAGCAAAATGATTAAAATAAAAGTTTAAATCAGTTGGCAAAAAATGACGAATTAAATACGTTTTACAAGGAACCGTTAAATGGACCGTAACAGGTTGATTGAGGCAACTCCGAAATGTAAAATAGTTATAACTATAAACGTTATAGACACGGAGAAATTCTACAGTAGCATAATCATTTGAAGTTTCTATTTATACTATATTAGATTATATTTCCTTAACTCTTTCAACATAATTAAAAATAATATTTTAAATTATTTAAATATTAGTCGCTCGCAAGTGCTTCTGCTAAGCTTCGGTCGTGAGGTTCTGGACTCGAGTCCCGAGTTGAACATGTGTTGCTGGGATTTCTCAGTGGCAGTCCGAAAGTTGGATTTTCTCCCAGTTGATGTAAAATAAGCCAGATAAATTAAATTCTCTATAAATAGCAAAGTAATCATAATAGCAATTTTCCATGTAACTGTTCAAAGGGTACCGAAGAAAACTGAAGAAACGGTAACAATTCTAAGCTCAATTTGTATTTGCACATTCAATTTGTTTATTTTTTGCTGCCACTGATCTCGCTATACCTACCTCCAGAGCCGTTTTGGTAATAAGTCATTAAACTGTCTGATTTTAAAACTAAGTCTATAAGTTCTAAACTCTCTTAAACAAAAAAAAAACCCAATGGAAAAACAAAACCGGAACACTCAGGCGTCAAAGTACTCCTCCTCATCGCTGTCATCTGGAAACGTGCCCAGAAGACTGGCAGCATTGCCACGTTGAATGGCACGTTTTATTTTATTATTATTATTTTATTTGTAGTTAGTTTTAGTGTACATGTTTAGTTTATTTTAATTAGTTTTATTGTTTTAATAAAGAATATCTCAAATAAAATAAATAAATCAATCTTATAGAACTGTATTTGTTGACTCACACAGCTAAAACTACTAAGTCTAGAAATAAAAAAATAAATAATAAAGGTTTATTTTAAAATGCAGTTAACAAATTCGTTGAATGCATTTTAGCTATATTCAAAACACATGTAGGTACCTAGTTTAGGCTTCAATCTTAAATCTACATACAAGATTCCTTGTAGTCTACATATAATGCGACAAGATGACCTAAACCACGTTTTTTTACCTGTTAGATAAAAATCTTCTTGATAACGGTCTACATCCTGGAGTTTGCGGTTTTGTGATGAAATATTAATGTCTAAAAGACCACTATTATGAGCATTGAAAGTAATAAATAAGGGAATCATAACAAAATTTTCCGCGATAAATTTACAATGCAAAACAGTCGAATGTAGGTGGATAGCCTCTTTGTCACATGTCAGGTCATTCACCCCCATAATCAACCGGTGAACAGTCGAAGAACATTTAATTCTATCATATTATAAATCGATCGCCAAACTATTATAGACCCGCTCACAACGGAACCGAAACGTGAATTAAGATCGGCTTAATGATCGAATAAAAATTCAGATAGAAATAAATAGACCGCTGTGTGTTCAGGTTAAGGCTGCGTTTTCACCAGAGATGTGCGAGGATGTGTAGTCAGGGATGTGTTGGTTGAGAACCAATAGGATCGCTTCATTTAGCTTCGCTGTGTGAAGCTCCTGTGGAAATGGCTTTGCGGAGCGAAGTTTTTGATAGGTATGTGCAAGGGATGGGCGCAAGTTAGAAACTTCTAGCAGTCATTCCCTCACCATAGTCACCACTCATCTGCGCACCGCTCAGTGGCCTAGAACGTTTTTGGTGGAAACGCTGCCTAAGCATTGACTGTTAATGATAAGGTATTATTTGTTTCAAAATTACTTCCCGTTGACATAATACTAAATTGAACTAATAAAGACGGTGTAGTTTGTCCAACCACATGATCATTTGTAATGGAGATAAATGCGAATTTTATTGTTAATATAACCACATCATTTATTTTAAAGTTTTATTGATAACTTATCTTAGGCGTTGGTACTGTGAAAAGAATAAAACGTCACCGTGAACAACAGTTAATGTCAGCATCCTTATTCATCTTATCGACTATAAGATTAAGTTTGCGCTTGGTGTTGATGACCCTTGAAAGTTTATTTAATTGTTTTGTGAGTTGATACATTGTTGAGTCATGCCTCGAAAAATAGGCATGTTAATTTAATTAAGGTTTTAAACACAGAAAGGTAACCAAACTTAATGAATTAATGAGTCCTATCAATCTGAAGGAATCTCCGAAAAGTTTTGAAGTACCTACCAACAATGTTTCTTGCATTGTCATTGCATAAAAGTGATTGATATATAAAAAAGATAGTAGTCCAGTGGTTGAGCACCTTTATTTTATACACAAAGTTATGGTTTAAATTCTAGAAAGTACTTACCTACCAATTTATTTTTTTCTATTGATATGTAGAGATAATCTTGGACATCGCTGACGCTGGTGAAAAAAACGTCGTGAGAAAACCTAGACTTAAATCAATGTAAGTCTGAAATCGCCTCACACTTGCTTTGAGCAAGCGTGGTGAGTGATCAATGCTCTGTGTGAGAAAAGGCCTTTTCCTTGAAGTGGGTTTATGTGAAGTTAAAACATCTCAAGACACACGTTTAAGAATCAATCAATCAGTAGATTTTTAATCTTTACTTACGACGACTTTATAATTTACGACAATTTATACTTTTAATTGGCCCTGGTTACGCATAAATTTATCGCTTAGTTTGACTCACACATTAAAAAGACGTTTCTGATTAAAAGATAGTTAGAGCGCGAACGGAACGGTATAAATTACCCGAAAAAAGAGACGCCGCGAATTGATTTTCTTTTAGCATGGAGCACGCAAACCAAATGCCAATCGACTGCTGCCAAAAGCTTTCGATGTATGTTTTTTTATACTTAAGTGTCGTGATGTCAATATTGATATTTACAATTGATAAATTATCTGTTAAATAGTAACAGTATGCACGTAGAATTCTGTCTATTATAAAAATAAAGTAATATAAAAAATGCTGCCGAAAATAACCTTTTGAAAAAAAAAATATATCTTTTCAAAAGTATAGTATCACCCCGGGTTCACCACATAGCACTGTATTTTGAGAGATAATTGTTTTTCTTTGTGTGTGGTAGACGTGCTCTAAATCCCTGTAGGCCTTACGCACTGTAGGTTCCTACCATATACCTTTCCCATTTATAAAAAACCATAACATTTTTTGCAAGTCCATGATCCTTTGAAAGTATTGTAGGTATTACAATCCATTTTTTATTAGTATTGCCCCTATAACACATATTGAAATTTTAAGCTGTATTTATTATAAATAATTGAAATGGAAGGTATTGTTTGCTTTTATTTATTTTTGAACATGAATAACAATATAGTAATAATTTAAACCCAAGGTTTGGAAAATGTTTGTTACGAAGTTACGAAAAATTTCGTTATTCGTGCAAGAATTATCTAAATCTTATTTTTACAATAACATCTTAATATTGTTTATTATTGTTACTAACCTAGATTTTAACTGCAGAACAAAATGCCTCCTAACTTTCCTACCGTTTGTCGATGTTAATTTGGTATCTGGAGATTAGAGAAGGAGTCTAGTTGACCTCGCCCATCACCACGTGAGCCGATGTAAAAAGATCTGTTGAGCTGTGCTTTTGGCCCTTGGATCGTCTGACATGCGGCTGATGTAGTTAGGCCAATAACACTTTAGCGTGGGGCCATTTGGATACGAGTGGTATCACTAATTTTTGGGATGAAGCTTTTCGTTTTGTTCTTTGAGGTCTTAAAGAATACTCCGTTCAAAATTTAGTAGCAGCAGTACCTAAGTAGAATAGTCAAGGACATTGTTGAAGAAACAATGTGAGAGTGCCTGAATACATGCCAGAAAACTCTCTCTCTTAAAAGACACAGAAATATTTTCCTTAACAAGATCTCTATAGCCTCATAATATTGTCTTGTCTGGAAAGCTGTATTTTAATATATCGCACAAAAAAAGATATTACAAATGTCATAATCGGCGATTCAATCAAATTAGTCACGACACATTTTGTTTCACTTCCTATATCAATCAAGCAATTATTACAAAAAAAAAAACGACTGCCAAACAAAGACGCATATAATAAAAAGCTTGGATCTTTATTGCGTTGACGCATGCTAAGGTTGGGGCCGGGCTAACGTCCGTCGGTGCAATTAACAAATGTGGTTGAGGGAGTTCTTTTAGCGCGGCAAATCATGTATATATAACACCGAATGCAGCGAAAACTCGGCGACTCATTTTAAGCAAAACAAATTACGCCAAATTATGCTCGCCTACTGTGAATTGTGACTTAAAGCTGAAAAGTGACTTAAAAAGATAACTTAATCCTGTCTCGTATCAAATAAATTCTTCGGATTTGCTTTCCGTAGAAGACATGGCGTATATTTCAAACTTGAAATGCACAAACTTTTTAATGGGTTTTGCGAGTCAGCAGATTGGTTACCTGCTTCGAGGAATTCCAGGAGTTTATCAGAACTTATTGCATAATTATATTATTTGCAATTCTATTTGTTTTGCCAATAACGATAACTTTTTTAATTCTGCTCATTTGATGAGGCTTAGGGACACCTATGCCATTGCATATGTATATCAAAGCCTTGATAATTGATCGGGCCTAACAAATTAAGTTTAGCATTGATTTTTAAATTCTAGCATCGAACTGAGGTGATAACAATTTACGAAGCTTTTTTAATTGAAACGACGTATCTATAAAAAAAATAAGTTAACTTTATCTTTAATTGAATTACTCTATAGCATAGAATGGTGCATTTTGTGATAAAATGGGCGGCGGCCTTATCGTTGGAATTGGAAGCGACCTCTTGCTTACAACATTTTGATTGCCCGTTCATATTATCAATTAACACTTATATTATAAGTATCTGAATAATAAACCAACAGTGCCTCTTATTTTGGCTGGAATTTAGTAACAAGGAGCATTAAAGTTATATCAATTTAAATTGTTTAATTAATTCTTGGAAGAGAGATAATGAAAGGGCTTCATAATTTATAATCCTACTGGTCTTATTTCCATAAGAGAAGAGGAATTTCTGCTAATGCAAAAAACATTCGTTAACAAGTGTCATTCTAGTCATTATTTTAATACTAACTATATTGGGGTCAACCCCAATATAGTCCACTAACAGTTAACTGTCAGTGTAGCTTGTAAGTCATCTTACAAGCTGGATGCCGCAGAATCTCAGCATTTTACATCGACCAACTGCCTATTATAGTCTAGCTATTTGACTCCATACTTGCGAGCTTTTGACTATCGACTGTCAAAGAACTGGAAATAACAGAATTCGAAAGCAAACTAACACGAGATTTTAAACCTTCCGTTTGATGAAACCGAAAGTATAATTAAAGTCGAAATTACGTTATAATCACACACTTTTCACGCCTCATACTAACTTTTACACACAATCAATTCAATACACTACTTATTCTCTACCCTCTTATTAACACGTACAGTTACATTTACACATCTTCCCAACGTGTATGCTCCATTTGGTGCTGGAAGAAAGTTTTTGGCAGCAGGATGTGGTGTTCCGTCGCTTCCGCGGACAAATTCCTCAAGAACGCACATATTGTCGTGTTAGTGAAGTGTTACTAACATAGTTTTATAAGATATTACTAACAAAAGTGTTATTAGTATGTATTTTTAGGTTAAGGTATTTATCTATGGGTCTTTGTTACCTGAAATAAATGGATTATTATTATTTTTTATTATTTTTACACATCTTAGCACAGCGTCTATACTTTAGTTATTTAGTTTTGTTTGAATATTGTTATTATTTTCATTTTTATTGCATAAAATTATTATTGTTATTTTTTATGACATTGGTTCCCAAGATACAGGCTTGCCTAGTTTGAGGCCAATGTTAAAGCTGTGCACAATTCTGTTTTGAAATAAATTATTATTACTATTATTATTTTGACAGCAGATTTACCGATCAGAGACTTGATAAAGCTTCCGAATCCTCAGGGAAATCTCAGAGAACCAGTAACTTAATAACACTTGGGTCGTGTACAACAATGTCAGAATAACGAAAAATAATAATAAAGATGTTACTTTGTGTATGTTTAACGACAGGACGGTGTCCCGAACAAACAGCTGATAATTTGTGCCTACAACGGTAAATCCAGTACATTCCTCATTCTTTACCTCAAAAGCAAGAATATATACAGTGTGTAGATACACAAATACCGACTACTGTATACCACCACCTACTTTGCTCACAACTGTTTGTCCGTGTGTCCTTAAAACGTTGTTTGTTTTTAAATGTTGCTTTAATCAAAGAACAGCTCATAATCTAGCACATTGATGTGGAATATCTTAGACCTAGAATGTAAAAGTATTGCCCTCGTAAATAATATTAGATTCGGTTTCGATTTCGATTTCAAATACGCTGTAAGCATATCAATGCTCAATCTTCCATCTAGAACTTTTACCGATTTTTTTCTATATATTTGAGTGTGTGAGAGAGACAGCTATACAGGACACTACTCTGGCTTTTTCTCTCTAAAATTGCCATAATTCTGGTTTTGAAATCAGCAGTGCTATTCTGTAAAATCACCCTGTGAAAATGTAGGTAAAGTGAAGGTGAATTAAGCTGTAATTCCATACTCATGCTAGGGATTAACAGTTCACTTCATTCAATTTATTACAGGGTGACTGCAACACAATGCTGTCTAGTCCGAAGCTAAGCAGAGCTCGTGTTATGGGTACTAAACAGGCTGATAAACGCACGTATATATTTCTAAATACATACCTAATATTATAAACGAGAAAGCTTGTGAGGATGTTTGTTACGCTTTCTCGTAAAAACTACTGAATGGATTTTAATAAAATTTGGTATGGAGTTAGCCGAGACCCTGGATTAACACATAGGCTTTTTATCCCGGTATTCCAACGGGAACGGGACCTACGCGGGACGTCTGCTACTTATAGATAATTTACACCCAGACATAGAACAACGATCGTGCTCATCACACAAACATTTGTCCTGGGTGGAAATCGAACCCACGACCATAGCAGTCGGGGCCACTAACTACCAGACCAATAGGCCAGTCAGAGTAATTATGGCTTTAACACATCACAGTGGGACCCCTAAAAGCTGCAGAATAGATAAACACTTAATTATAACGACTAAAACCAACTTGGTAAAACAAGGTTCAAAATAAAAATATGCCTAACAGCTTGATATGTAAATAAGACCCTAATTTTGATCACTCGACTTGATAATATTAATGAGAGCGACGGAACATTCAAAGTAGCAATTTCTTCGTCAAATAACAGAATGAGGGGAAGCAAACAAGCTGGATTTTGTTTTTGTTTTTATTATTGACGGCGAGATCTCGCTTCATGTCCGCATTTAAATTGGAAACTTCTTGCGAGGAGGGCGGAACTGAGGTGAGGCCGTTGACCCAGAGAATCAAGAGGAAAAAAATCTTCCATTTATCGAATCTTGTAATTCTCGTCCTCTGCCTTCGAAGAAACGGTGGACTCAAATTTACCGCGTATTTTTCACAAATATACCGCTACCTTGTTGTTGGGCCCAAAATAAATGTTACGCCACATTACGCACGCTTTATGAGAACATTTTTTTTAGGATGGTACGATTGTGGTGTATTGAAAAGGAATGCCCATATTCTTATTGAATCTGTGTCACTTAAAGTCCCTTTTCCTTATATGTTTTCTCGAATGCCAATATAGCTTCAATAGGTCCGTACCTTTATCTCTGTCTGACAGAACGGTTAGAGAGAGATAAAGGTACCTGTAGTATTACCCACACATTTCGCAAGTTATTTTGATATCCCATGTAATAGGGGGCGAGCCTATTACCATCAATCGAACACAAATCCAGACTCCTAACAGATACTGAGAAATCCAAATGGAAATTTCATTAACGCTTTGCCCGCCTCGGGGATCGAACCCGAGACCACATGCTCAGCAGTGGCGCTTGAGCAATGAGGCAAATCCGGATGCAGCTAAAATGGTATACTCTTTTTGAGTTCAATTAGTTTAATTAGGTAAGCAAGTTTTATAATAGGGTACAATCGTCATTTTATGTACAAAAATCCCTTGTTAATCAAGAAAAGATAAACAAAAGGAAGAGCAATAAAGTAGTCGCGTACAACAAAATATTTAATTCCTTAAATTTAATTAAAGTACTGCTACTGGCAATGTACTGCGAAAAGTTTAGGTACCTTTTATCAAAAGACCAGGCGAGTACACCCACCTGAGCCCCGAATGTAAGTAGCAGTAACCCTAACCAGAATGTTCCACAGGATTTATAGCCCCCGACCGCCCGTGGGTAAAATATCCATGATGCCGCCTACACGGGATCTACGGGAGCGTAGTCGTCGTAGGCCGTAGCATCGCGGCTACGACATCCAGAGTAATAGAATTAATAGCTACGCAATTTCGTAGCTCTAATTATTGCACTTACTCTAATGTTTGCTACGCATCTACGATATACGGCGTATTGTAGGCCTGCACACATAGCTACAGATGTGCACACCTTTAAATGTTCTTACGTTTTCTTAAAAAGGGGTTTTTGCTTTGCTTTTCTTCGTCCTAATTGTAAACCCGTTATTACAAAAAATAGGCGACACCTATGTATAATATCTAACAATATTCAAACAGTGCATTATTATTTAAGCATTGCATTTTGTATGTGTGATAGTGAAAAACGGTAGTAGTTTTTTTTCTGTAAAAATGTTCTAGCCTATACCTTAGCTGTCAAAATTATAAAAGACTAACTTTGTATAATAATTTACCAAACAAAAATTAGTAAATAAGTGACCATTCTATTTTTCCGCTCATGGTCAGATATTAAAAGCTGCATAGGTGGGACTAAGGTTAGGCTACGCTTACCGCGGTCAATTTGTAAAAGCGTGACCATTCATTAGGTACATATTATGAAGACTTCTCCGTGGCTAAAAAAAGAACATTAAGCTGCTAGTCCCGGCTGTCACTAGCAGATCTTTGAAGCCGTTACGAGTAGTTTGAAACTCGAAACTCCGAAAGTCTGGCAACCAGTTTAACTGAAGGGCCAGGGGGTTTAACTGACCCACCCAGTTCTGGGTTGTGCAAGTCAGATAGGCAGTTGTTTCAAATAGTACATTTGTGCTTAACTGCTTGGGGTTAGACGGGAATCCGACCCCAACATAGTTGAGAAAAGGCTAAGCAGATGATGATAACAGTCAGATATTATTTTAAAAGGCATATAAAATAAATAAGGAGCTTGTGCCTAAATACTTTTTATTCTTATTGTCTAGTAGTTAGTGACCCTGACTGCTATTCCGGAGATCGTGGGTTCGATTCCCACCCAGGACAAATGTTTGTGAGATAAGCACGATCATTTGCTCTGTGTCTGGGTGTAATTTATATATAATATGTTTGTATTTAGAAATATATGAGTATGTTTATCAGCTGTTTAGTACCCATAACACAAGCTGTCAAGCTTAACTTGGGACTAAATGGCGTGGTTTGAAAGTTATGGAATATTTATTTATTTATTTATTTATACTTAATAACAGCCTCATGGGTCGATCGAAGCTTGTTCCGTAGATGGGTGAACATTCATTACACGTCAAAACTCCTCCGTACGTCGGAAATCACGTTAAGCCGTTGGTCCCGGGTGTCATTAGCAGATCTTTGTAGCCGTTACAAGTAATTAAAAACTAAGAACCCTGAGAATCTGACAACTGACAAGTTGTGTTGGTCAAATAGTCAGTCACATCATGTGGAACATTGGTGCTCATCTGGAAAATGCTAAGGAGATGATGATACTGATACCGCTAGCCTGCATCATCCCACTGCTGGGCTAAAGCCTTCCCCGTGACTTCCAGTTTTTCGACCCAGGGCTAAAGTGAAGCCACTATTATTTAATTTGTCCAGGTCGTCTCGCCATCTTCTTCGGGGTTTGCCGCGACTCCTTCTAGCTGTGTCAGGGCTCCACAGCCCTTTAGGCGTACGACAGACGTGGCCAGCCCAGTCCTACTTGATGATAATGGTCAGACAATATTTCAATAGGCATATAAATTCTCTCTGCCCCCATATTTCTGCAATAGCCACATATTAGCTGAGTCACTGCAACCGCAAATACACGGATGCAATATCTTAAGTAAATATTATACAAGGACTGCTTAACCAGCATAGGTTAATGATCATATGAATAGTAATAAGTATTACGCATTCTTTAATAATTACAATCACTTTGAATACTCGTCGTAATTACTTTACTAAATGGTGACGGAATCAAGTGATATCCGACGGCATACAGTGAAATAAAATAGTGATAGTGAAGTAAAATGCACACTTTATAATCTAACCTCTATCTATACAATTAAATACATTTGAAAAAAAGTACAATCCCAGAAAAAATATTTTAAACAATGAAGTAGCTGAGAACAGCACCGACATCTGACAATTATACGCGAAGAACTTCTCATCGGTGTATAATCAGAACCACCCGAAACAGCAAACTAATACATCGAACATCGTGATCTAAAGATAAGGCTGTTTATTCACCTATAATAGCACATGTTTTGAAACCTATAGGGGGATCTGTTGACCCAGAACCATGAAATTTGCCAGGAAGCAGTGCCATGTACCACAAATAAATAAAAAAGCGTAAAGCATACATGTTTAATTACATCATGAATGTAATGTAGGTACAGGTAGGTATTAGATTTTCTACATAAATTAATGAGATCAGCTACAGTCTATCTCCCATAATCCATTGTCATCCCTCGTATCATATAAAAGGGCTTTAGTAGCACAAAATAAAATTGAATTATAATTATTTTAAACGATGATGTGTTTATTTACAAAACATGTAAAAAAGAAACCTGTATGGAACCCTCGGTGCGCCAGCCTGACTCACACTTCACTGTTTTTTTGGGCAAATCACCAAAAACAGGAGTTTCACTGTTAGATAGCTTATGTTATGCGGAAAAACTTTTACAAGTTAGATACCTATTTAGGGATTTGTGCAAAAAAAAACCATGAAATTCCACGCGGACATGTTTGAGGACACGGCTAGTTATAAATATAACCAACAACAAGAACATACATGCGAGCAATGCCCATAACTGTGGAAACAATGATCTGACTCAGCGTTTTGCTTTGAAAGGCTGTGCCACTCTGCAACCTGTCTCGGGGCTGTCAAATTAACACAATTCAAGCACGCAGGACCATCGCCCTACATGTCAGTTCCAAGGGACTGACATCCAATAAAAAAGCTAAATAAAACATGTGTATAACGAACATGAACGTTGCAAAAGGTTTTAATCAATACACTCATCCAAACTGTAGAAAATAATAATTATGTGCATATTATATTACGTGATCGGTAAGGAATTTCTTTGAATCAGCAATGGATTTGAATTGGAATTTAAGTGTGTCTGAAAATAATAAGAAGAGAATTAATAGTAACAGTTTAGTAGGTAATCTTTCGACAATCTATGTACCTACTACGAGTATGAAAGGACAGTCAAGTGGCAAAGTACTGCTACTAAGTACTTTTATGAGCGCTATTAGAAGTCCTGATTAAGTCTAGATAATAATTAGGTCTTTGACTGAACTTATACGGAAAACAAAAACTTGATGATTATTTAGTAGGTATATGAAAGTATATACAAACCATTGAATACACATAACACCTAAGTATTGTAGAAAAGACACCCAAAAATATAAAAACCCTAAAACAAGGAAAGCTTCTAAGTTGCGTAGAAATTGTGTCATTTATTTCCAAAGTTTCTAAGAAAATGTTGGCAGTGTCAAATGTTAACCGCAAGCTAACGTCAGTTGGGTATAACATAAAAACCACACGTAATACTTTAACTCCGGTGAATTCATGATACCCGAGTTTAACCGGAAATTTAGAACATGTAGAGATAAAATAACATTTTATGAGGTACTAAATAATAAAATGTTGTGTATCTTAAAAAGCTTTGATTCGCAAACATTAGGTACAACCGGATGATAACTACATAATTTAGATGTCTTGATAGATGAAGATGCAATTAAATTTTGATACACATCAGATAATCATCACCAAAGGATATTATTAAGAGCACATTTTTTTTTAATTGTAGAACTAGAAATGGTTAGAAATGAACGGTTGTTAAAAATATGTATTAATTTATGCGTCGGCGCCGGCGGGCGGCACGGTCGCGTTATGTTCGCAGTGGTCCAAGTTCAATAGACCGATTCATTATAACGATACCAAATAAACAAATTTCACTAAGAATTAATTAACGACATTCCCCGAAAAATATCCGTGTCGTACCTAAGTCACGAATGAAGAAGAGAAAGAAATGATCCCAAGAATGAAATATGTATATAAACGCTACATTATGCCCTTTACATTGTTAGGAAAACCCAAACTTTGAGAAATAAATGTGACGAAATGTAAATTTTACATACATTACAATAAATTATTTATCTTAATACCATAACTCCACTGAAAGCCTAAAGAGCTTTCTTGGAAATGTATGGCGACAAGTAAAGTCTAAGTTATTTATATTACTCGTGGGAATTTATATCCTCTCTTATCATGTGAAGCTCAAATTAAAGCGAATCCACTAAAGAGGCCTGTCATTCCTTGATAGGCTGATGACACTGCTTTAATTAACTTCTTACTATGCCATAACACGTCGAACAAACGTTAAGTTTTTATACCATAACGTCTCATATGATATGTACCAACGCTACTAGAATTTTAAATATCTTATCTAACAGTCAGTGAAGCGAACCTATTATTATTCAAATAAAAGTACTTGAGAAACCCCATCGAAAATGTTACAGGAGATTTTATGTTTTACCTTCGTCCAAAATTTATTTAATCTATGCAATAAATCAGTGTAATGCAAAGTTACAAAGGGATTAATAATAAATTAATTAGGACGATACGAGATTTACGTTTCTACTTAGTTTAAAATATGTTAAAAGGACACACATTCCCTAGCGCACACAGGCGCGTCGTTATCACGCGTATCGCCAAAAATCACGCACACGAATGAACGTTCGGAGGCTTCATCGCCGAAATACACCCACACATGTTTACGAGACTACACCTATATGCCAAATACGTTGCGGTATCCGACGTTAACGTAAGAGGTAATATAAGAGGCGCATCTTCGAGTTTGCACATTTTAGTTTTAAAAGCCGGCCGTTGGTGAGCGGGTCATGTTAGCGAATTTAAGCAAAATACATGCTTAATTTGCGCCTTATAGGCTTTTCTTTGTGTTGTCGGGACTGAGGTTGTGAGGAGCAGCCTGCGCCTCAAGGTCGTTGCCAGGCCTACAGGGCCGAATCCCGTGCCATGGGGCCGGGAACACTCTTCTATTTCTTGGTGAGTGTTTTTGTTAATAATATGAAACGAAATAATTTTAGATACTCGATAATTCATAGTTTTATGAATATTTATTTGATAACAGTAGACATTTTTATTTATTGAGTGAACGTTATTTTTTTCGATTAGTTTTTAGATGTCATTTTTAAACGGAATATTAATTTTTTTAGCTATTAATAGCGTAAAAATCCTTTTTTTTTCTCAATAATTTGTTTAGTTTTGCTTTTTTTTTAATAACTACCACGTTCTTTAGTGTTTCATAATTTTTAGGTAATTGTTATACCACAGTGTTTATAAGGCGTGTTTCTGGTTATCTAACATTATTTTCTAGTTTCTGATTGTGTGACAACTAACATTTTTTTCTTATTTTACCTACCTCAATACATAATTTAAGTTGACCCCATGCCCCATGCCGTTAGAGTCACAAATCAAAAAAGTTACGTAGGAATTAAAGTTTTCATCGCTAGACACTGTATTATTCCCGAATATTCCAATGCCATGAATGAAACGAACCTTGAAAATACTAATTTTGTCAGTTAATTAGTCTACATTAAGTATTAGACACCCTTTGATACTACCACCACCATTTCACCCACAAACAAACGCAACCAGCTTTAATTTAATTACTGAAAATGGCAACGTTTACATTTCAGTACTCAATTAAAGTCGTTTATGAACATGTATTGTATAGCTTAATGTAGAATGTAATGTAAATGTACAAACAATTACTATTTATATATTAAAGCTAATATTAAGTGAGACAGTAAACCGTTTGGGGAAGGGTACCGTACCTAGAGTCAATATTACACATAATTTACACACTGTACCTATTTAATTTAATAATTAGGAATAACAAATGTGTGAGGTAAAAATAATATAACCATAGGATTCACTTGTTCGTCTAGCAGTAGTACTGCTGAATATAAAGTCCTAGGTTAAATTTCCCGGGTCATGCAAAGTGTTATTGGGTTTTTTCATCTGAATTTAGTAAGTAGTAAGCCTTTTAGCTTATACTGGGTACAAATCTTAACCCTGGGTGTTAAGATTTGTACCCAGTATAAGCTAAAAGGCTTGCCTGCTATTACACTCCGGCGAAATGTAGAAGGTGCTATGGGTTCACCACTGCCTAACCGCTTTGGGGTAGAATTATATACTGTCGAGCATACCCTATAAGATTTGTTTAGGGTTACTCTAATTTATACATTAAGAGAAGAAATTAGATAGCCAATGGCAAATTGGTGTTTTGTTCTAAAAATAACTAAAGTACAACTCTAGGAATGCTTAAAAGGAACCTACTGCTCCTAAACTTTATAAATAAAAGCAAATTACACATACTACACTTCTTTATTACTGCAAATCACTTATTAGTCAAAGCCTGTCAGTGTAATATCTTCTCTAAATATGAACAAGTATTTATAATTAATTTAACATGTATCTCAACTTATTTATCACTCCTGTAGGTTTGAAAGCTATACTTTCCATAATCTTAAAAAAAAACATAATATAAGTAAACAGATATTGTCCCATTTTTTATTTTCAGTCAGAGCCAATTTAACATTTTCTGTTTGTAAAGTAATTCACAACCAAACAGAAGTTAAAATATGTTCACACTTTATCTCAACGCAGGATGACAATTTGGACGTTTACGAGCTTGTAACACGTGACCGACGTACTAATACATTCCGATTCAGTAACTTATCGCGCCTCGATAAACCAAGGCCTACTTTGAAATTCAACTGGTTTATGGTAGAAAAAGAAAACGACACCGTAGCTTAATTCAAACACGTTTCTTTAATAGGTCAAACAATCCTAAACTTCCACAAGATTCAACTTCAAAAGTACATTGATGAATTGTTTTTAAATAAACACAAATTTTGAATTGATCGTTAATCCCGTCCTTGAACTTTTCGTTTCGTGCGCAAATTTTATTACTGTGTGCATATTATATGACACTTATTGCTAATAAATTAAACATTATGTGTGCAAGCCTCGCGTCTACGACAAATATATTCAAATCACTAGGAAAAGAAACAAAATTAACTTAGTATAATATGTCGAAAACCAATACCACAGTGACCCTTTTAACACTAACTATATACATAAATATAAAACTGATGTAACGTATCAAAATTATTATGTAACTTTTCTTTACAAAATCAAAAATTACTGTACGGCAAAGTGACAAACGTTAAATTATTGTGTTTAGAAAGTTGTCAATTGAACGGGTCATACAAAGTTCGATCACGATGGCGTATCTTGTCACCAATCATTACATCTTTTATCTCGTGTGTCACGACGTATAACAAACCGTGTTTAAAGATGAGAAGTCGTCCTATCTTTCTCCACGATCTTAAAGTTTCTTATACTTAATAAAAATAAATGTATCAACAGTCTTTATTGTCCTGCTGCAAAGCAAAGGTTTTCTCACACGCATTAATCACCACGCTTGTTCAAGTTAAATTGATCCAGGTTTCCTCACGATGATGATATTAAAAGTAAAAAGATGTAGATAGGTAACCCAAACAACATTCGATCTTCAAAAACGGCACACCAACGCACGCACGCGTCCGTTGACGACGCGACGCGACACTAAGGTAAGTGTAGCTAGTTAGCCACATTTTAACGTGTCGCTTGCTGAGCGCTTATAACCTATCTACACCTTTTTACTTATAATATCATTGTTGTACACCATAAAAAATAACTTTAAGAGCTACATGGTATGCTAACCTTCACTGATGTCAGCTATGTCAAAGATAAACTTAGAAAGGACATGATTTTAACTACTTGTCATGGTTTTTTACATGGATGAGATGCGAGACCATATCTATTGAGCAAAGTATCTAATGCAAAACTAATTAAAACCTTTCACTATAACTACCTGCAGTAAGATTAGTTTTTCTTGAAGTTCTTAGAAATAAACGTATTCACATGTTAACGAACCAGTTGCAGCAATTTAGTTGAAAGTTAAAACTAAACTAATCTGCTTTTATTAATATTAACAAAAGATCTGAACATATTTCTGCAAAAATGTAAAATAAAAATCAAAAGTAGTACGTAAATTCGCATCTTCAGAATCAGATTATGTACCGGTAGATAGATCATAACATCGTGGGTGGCTTCCCCTTAATTGAAGAAGAAAATATTTGTAAAGCAATTTGCTTTCATCTTGTACAGTTAGTTGCACGTCAAAGGTTGCAAAACGCGCATGAACTGTCCTTTTTAACCTACGAGAAAAAAAAGGATGAGGTGCTAAAGTCGATGCATTTATATATTTTTTCGCATGACCACGTATAACTTTTTAAGCGTAGTCCGTCCTCGTAGGTAGGTAGGTAGGTACAGTTTAAAATATATCTCTGATGTAGAAAAACAGGGGTTTGATTTTTCGCCTATATATTGAATTTTTGCCTTTGAACCGACTCGGTTTATACTCGAAATTCATGTAGGTATGTTGTTTCATTCGAGGTGACACAACAACTTAATGAAGACCTGAAGTAGATCTGATAATGCAAACGGAAGACATTCGAGGAAATTGCTCAACGGTTTACAGCAGCAATTTGGCAAAAGGTTTATATTTTAATCTTTTGAAACTACATACTACACTAGGCTAGTTTGAGTTGAAACTGTTAACCGTACCATCACAGGACTTTGTAATAAACCAAAATCAAATCTATTACGATTCTTACAGATGTTACATTAGATTATCGTGACCACCCATTTGAATAAAACGACAGTTACATTGCTTCTGTATTGTAATCATTCATCTGTTTGGATTGAATTGTATCTGCCATCTTCA
The DNA here is from genome assembly GCA_921972225.1 of Euplexia lucipara. Classification (NCBI taxonomy): domain Eukaryota; kingdom Metazoa; phylum Arthropoda; class Insecta; order Lepidoptera; family Noctuidae; genus Euplexia; species Euplexia lucipara. The sequence continues at coordinate 13,544,607 of OV179144.1, forward strand.
TTAATGTCGTATTTTTATTTAAGTCCGCCATTACAGTTCATCATCGATCAAAGTGACATTATAATATGATAATAACGAGTAAAGTTGAATGCTCTCTGTTGGTTGATATAGAGCAATGTGGGAGCAATTACATCATCAGCTTCTCGCTTTAAATTACTTGGGGATGTTTTGACCCAAACCAGTCTTCATCTAACTCATCATCTGTCTAGCTTTATTTTTCAATTATGTTGGGGTCGGCTTCCAGTTGATAACCCAGATGCAGCTGACTACCAGTGTTTTACATGGAGCGACTGTCTGTCTGACATCGTCCACCCAGTAACTGGGTAACACAATACCACTTAGTTAAACTAGTAGTTAGTTCGAGCTTCTGACTTCCCGTAAAGACTTTCCAAGATCCGCAAATAACAGTCGAGACTTTTTTTAGTCAGTCAGTTTTTTTGGTCAGAGATGAGGTCAACGATGGAACGAGCTTACCCAAAAGAAGCTTATTAACTAGCAACTTAAACAGATTGGGGCATATGAACTCGGGAACACCGATGCAGGCTGGGAATTCCACTCCTTGGCTGTGCGCATATTGAAGGAACAGGCAAAGCGCTTCGTGCGAAACACACAATAACAGTTCATAGTGCTTTTCGAGGCACGGAGTAGTTCTGATATGTAAAAATGATCACCCATCCACAAACCGGTCGCGGCAACTGTAGCTTAACCTTCGATCACCTGTGCTGCTGTTATTATTTAACCAAAAGCTCCACATTGATGTAAACAATATTTGTAGTGCGGATATTGCGCGTTAGAAATCAATTAAAGCGCGTTGGACCTGCAATAAATATTGGCACTTTTTATCCAGTATGACTGCCTAAAACCAAGTTGATTGGATTTAGATTTTAGTTGCGGCATTTGCAAATTAAATCTGTTTTTCGTGCCAGTTCAACATACATAAATTAATAATCCCTGGCAAATTGAATGGTTAAAGTTGCATGAAATAAATTTGATATATTGATAGGTAAATTGGAAACAAATAAAGTTCGCACGACTATTCACTATAATACTATTTCATGAATGGCACCGGACACAGGAAAAACTTAATACGAACATTATTTATAACGGTAAAAGTAAAGTTATTACGAACAAAGTAAACAAATTTGCATTAGCTTTGAAAAGACGCAAAATATTGAATGAGCGTCACTCGTTAAAATGATCTTTTGTAAAACTTAAGTTCTGACTTGGTTTACTCTCCTTAATTAGCCTGTCATCTCACAATAAAATGGAGATCAATATTTGAACTCGTAAACCCCAAGCAATATTAATTTAGCATTGTCTCTCGGCTGAAGTCGACTATTCAGTGGCATTCAACCGAGATTCTTGAAACAGATTAAGAGACAAAAGTGGAAAGAACTGGGTTGGTTTCTTTAACATGGTGTATACCGACATCATTAAGTTAAATGTTACAACGCATTGTTTGGTTTACATAACAAATGATTGGATAGTGGAGCGTGGCGTCGGGACCACGCCACAATAGCGTTCCGTTAAGAGATCTAAGAGTGTCGACGTCGCCGGTGACGTGCATCGTACACTGACTCACAGCCTACACTCGACTTGTCTCTTAAGTAAGTCGTTAAGCATTTCTCATGCTCTCGCTAGATGTTCTTAATTTCCGCTTCCTTGACGACCGCGACCCCTCGCTTCGTGCGGAAACGCCTGACCCCGCAAAATAGATTGTAATAATTCAGTTTGACATTTGATTCTTCTTCTAACTTCCGATACTTGAGAGAAGTCTTTTCAGTCAAATCTATTAATAATAACAATTATAATGCAAATTACGTCTGCTCAGTCTAGCGACGGCCACTCGCCCACATATTGTCGCGACGATCTTTTTTGTAAAATCGTGTTGTTTTTTAAGGACATGGTTATAAGAGAAACCCCATAAATACAGTTTTGGGAGGGACAACCGGGTTAAGTTTCCTACTTGGTTTACGCGAGAAGGTTAACGACTCACGCGAGTCTTGTAACAGGACATTGACATTGTTTTATCGCGAGGAACTACAGATGGGCGGTCTGATACCGGCCGATGGAGATCTGTCTCCTCCATTGTCCCGTCAATCATTTCGTCAAAAAACTTTGGCAGGATTTAAAAAGCCCCGCTTACTGTCGGACACATTTATCGTAATCTCATTAACACATAAACTCTTTGTTTTTTTACCGCCACACGAAAATGTTATGCAGGACTAAAAAAAAGTAAGCTCACGTACGGTCTTAATTATAATCGGACTTCAAGATTGTAGATAGATAGATAAAACATTTATTTAGTACACACAAAATCCACACACAAACACACAATACAAAATCAAAAGTGATAAAACAATGAGCGATGAATGATACAGTGTGTGGTGTGCGTCTCAAGGCTGCACCAAATGGGAGTCCAGCTCAGCATGTGCCAGGCAAATTTACCTGGCGCTGATATTCTGCTGGATCCATCAACTACATTACATAGAAAAAAATAATCTATACAGTAGCATTGCTACAAATGTTGTGGTAGTTTTAAAAGTTGGATAACGTACTGTGTATTATAATAAAAAACACATATTGTTGAGGTAGTATTAAGTATGCCTTATAATTTTTTTGACGTGAAATGTCATGTTGATTCGAACAATTATTTAAGTAGTTATTATAGACGCTCTTTTTGTTAAAAAAATCGGTTGTTTGTCTGTGTACAGTGCAGTACTGTAGACATAATGATGTCATATATTACAAATATATTCAAATACATATTTATTTATAATATTAAAATCAAAGGTCATAAAATGAAGATTTTTTTTTTAATTTATGGGAGGTCACTACACATGCGGCCTTCAGAGCCTTGCTTTTATATATTAAAGTGAGTATTTTAAAATCTGTAAACAAAATTAGTAAACAAGGCGTATCCGTATCTAATCAAATACTCTCACCGATGAATAAGCTAAATATTTGCGAAGTAAAATGAGATCACGCTTTGGGTAAGGTAATTTTAAATCGAAACCCTAATAAAACAAGTATCCGTCACTGGCATTAAATTACCATATTAAGAATTGTAATTCTGAGTCATCTCTACTTTTAAACTCTTCAGATATGGAGATACCGGTTGTTTCGATAGGTATTAAATAGTGAAGTAATGTGGTATGTACAGGAGGATACAAATAGTTTAAAGGTTGAGGATGTTTGCTAGTCAACTCTCAGGCCGACTGCCGGGTCATGACGTGACGTAAGACTCCTTGCTGATGCGACTACAGTGGCCTTTCGAAAATATCAATCTCTGAAGGTTTAGGCTGTCTAACTCAACACAAGCACCTGTTTACAGTCTGACAGGTGCATATTAACACGATGAGTGATGTTAACGTATTTGAAGATTATTGTGCTTAGCCAAACAAGCATTATTTTGTATACAAAATGTTTGAAGATGGTTTCACTGTCATCAATCACGTAGGGTTTTCTAAGGGAATCGATGTCAACACAAACCTTTTATATATACTGCATAAGTACCTCATTTACTGAGAACCCTTTTGAACGGTGTAACCAAAACGCAATAAAAATTAGTTTTAAATGTAATACGTAAACATACAATGGCACATTAAACATAATTTTTATGCCACAAATAACTACATAAAAGCTTTGGTTTAAGTGCTGCATTAAATTCAGAAATAAAATATTCCTAACCCTTTAGAACCGCGTTTTAAATAGGTATTCAAAAGTCATGTTTAATTTTATTAGACTATTAGCAGTCAAATAATAAATAGTTTATTGATAGGTCATATTATTTTCAAGTAAGAAGACTTTGGACAAATATTATTTTATTACCAGATTCCGTAAGCATCAATCTCTGTCAAAACTCTTCATGAGGGATCCTGCAATAAAACTTTGAAGACAATTAAGTAAATACAGCCGTTTTCTAAATGTTTTAATCACTTCCAGAGCGCTCACTAATTTTGTACCGAAAGTTTGAACACTGGCCTTCTAAGACGAGATAAAATACTAATGGTGGGGTTTTAAACAAAACTGAATCTAAAAATCAAACAAATGATAAAGAAGTAACATTTATAAACGTATTTCGAGGTTACAAAATAAAATATTGAATTTAAAATGTACATCTGTTTTGCAATTTCAACAAACGCAATAGGTCATCCTTTATTTACATCAATACGAATTGTACCGGATTAAAACACGTCTTGGAAAACATAGAACTTAATAAAACAATGATGAAGCTACGAAAATTTTCATTATCCAGAGCATAAATGTTTTGATAGTATTAACTACAGCTAAAGATAAACGTATTATCTGGAATAACAGTTGGGCAATTCTTTCTAGTTCTCACGCCACGCACAGCGATGTCAGACGATCGCTAGGTCGTTTTCTTTGCCCCATTCACCCAACGTTACTAGGTCGGATTGTGCTAGACTAGACAACAATGTTAAGAAAATTGGAGTAATCTAACCGAAGTGCGTTAGCTATCGATCTGTGTAACGTCGCAAGCTTTATCGTGATCCCGCAGATGAGGCAATCAGAACCAATTCTCACGAAACTACACCGGCAGAACACGGCGTTTGACCGTTATTATGAAATTCTAATTGTCCTCTTAATGAACAAATCAAGTCTAATGAGTAGATGAGCAGGCATACAAGGTTAAGATCGCTTTACATGCCTACAAATTAATTAACAAACAAGATTATAAACACGCTAACGATAACGTTCAGAATATTTTCATTAGAAAAATATTACCGAAAAGATTGCCCCAATAACATCGTTTAAATTATTCGTAAAACTCTGATGCCCTTTAACTATTTTAAGGATGATCAATATTGTTGAAAATATAAATAATGACTATCACGTCGTGAAATGTCAGATTAAAAATCTCTTTTGTTGATGACTTCATAATTAAAGTTCAAAGAACAAAAACAACATAAGAAGACCACGAATGACCTCTTAGATCAATGACGAAATCGACACCGATTTGATGGACGATAAAATTTTTGATTCAACCTGTGATGCAAGTTTATGTCATGGGAAAATTTAGGTTACACATTTTATAATATAAAATTATGACCTATTGATAGCAAAAGTGGTCAATAGCAAAGGTTAAAAGAGTCCAACCACTTTCACTGGTAGTCACGAAGTAAGTAAATAAGCACGAAGCGCTATGGGTGCCGGATGCAAGCGACCTTCGCCAGTTTGCAGTCTTACTTAGCGCTTAGATTAGAAGCGAGCGTCGGAGAGTGTGTGTGTGACATAACCCGGTGGCGTCACCCAACCGCACCTTGACATAATACACATACTGGTTAACGTCTCGCGGCAGAAAATCTATTTATGATTTAAGTGGATTTTCATCTAATTATACAGTACCACCTTCAGGGGTATTAAAACTCTAATGCAATTTGCGGTCATATCCGGTGCATCTCATTTGCCTTCACTAAATATATGGTTTTAATCTAAGTTGCCTTGGTTTAAATTACATTTTTTTTACATGTCATTCTTTTCATCTGAACTCTAGGGCTTGGCAAACAATCACATGATAATTAATTTAAAAAGCGCATAACTCAGCAGCGCAATTACTGTTCAGAGTCACTATCAGGGTTTGAAACTGAATAACTTGTAAAAACCGACGTAATTTTAATGTGTTTTTAATAGCTAGGCTAATTTTCTGACCCTTATATGGCATATTTATGGAATGTCCTTGAATAACAAGTACTGCTAGCCTAGACAAAAATAATACGCTAACTCAAGTGTTGACATTTGAACTCTAACCTTAAATACTCCCACTAAACACCTAAAAATGATTATAAACTACGAAAACGATACATTGATTAATGGCACTGATTTGAATTCAATGTTTTACAAGACTTTTAAACAACACAGTTTTTCGAAACGAGATATTTTACCATACAAAATATTCAGAGAGTCCTTACAATATATTGTGCCCTCGCCCCTTATATTTCACAACGCAACATTTTTGCAGCTTCGAATTATGTCGAGGATCGAGTGCCGTATTTGGCAATAAAGTATGGAAATCCTTAACAGCCAGACGGAGTACACTAAAGGGCTATTGACGAAATAAAACAATAAAACTCGTTACGCAAAAGATTAAATCGCGATTCATGCAGAGATACTTTATATCATTCAGAAAGGTTTGTACAAATTTTGACAATATAGTGTCGTATAGTAACAAAGTTAAGCATTACGAGGTAGGTATAGGAATTTGTTATTCCACTTGTACAATGTTTGACGCGTAGGTACTACTTAGCAACATTACAGTTATACTAGTAATGATGCATAAAATAATGACGTTACTTAATGTCACTAGACGTAGAGAATCATAATAGATGTTTACATTACGGACTGCTTGAACTTGTAATTAAATAAATATTTAGCGGCAATGAGCAAGGGCACGCGTGCCGAAGAGATCCGCTTGGAAATAAAACCTGAGTAAGCACTGAGCCGTAAAGATGTGGGATAATGCGACGTGTTTACGGTGAAATATTTCATACCTGCATACATTACTAAGTTACCTACGACAGTAGCGTAAACTACATACGCTAAAGTACATAGAAATTGTAGAAACTATTTCCTTAATCGGCAAAGGAGGTACATCTATAGACGATCACACAGACCATAAATATCCACAACAGACTGACTGATATCGCTGCTGTAGAAATAATTTTTGGCTCCAAAGCTGAAACTTTTTAACTCTACGCCAAATGTAATACAAATTCAACTCAAACCATCAAATTGATTTTGGGGTAACCAATAGTAAATTAATCTAAAAGTTGTCGAAGTAAAGGAAAACAATAATACGGGCAGCGTAGCTTAAACCAGGAAGTAATAAACCGTTTCATCGACGAATCCAGAGAGCTCGGATCCACTTAAAGTTTGCTAAACATTCTGTGACCCCAAATTGTAATAATGATAGACTGTAGTTTGAGTTCAGACACTTGACAAACGACTAAGAACTCGTCCACTCTGCCACGTGCCGCCATTCAGAGGATCAGAAGTAACTTTAGGTTTCTATGTCAACTCCATTGTTTAGCGATTTTTCTCTTTACCATTCAACGTGACTTGCGAATCCTTTTTTTAAATGCTTACACGTTTATGTCCCAGATCAAAAAACAATTTGTTTCTGATGCTTGTCTCGCCTGTACGTGAGATTGAAACATAAGGCGACAAGTTTTGGGGGTTACGGTCACGGACATTGACGGACACTGCAAAAGTTTGAACCAGACGTGTTCAGCGTTACAATGGGATGAGTTTATACAAAGCCCAAACGTTAACTGAATACTTCTTTTACTTTGACCGACTTGATTGATAACTGTGATCAGATTTATTTACGAAAATAGAATTGACACAAGAACAAAACCATTTCATTCTTCTGATCCTGCCGGAGTCCAGGTTTAGTAATTGATGAATGTTAATAAAATATCAACTGCATTTGTCTTATCAAAAGCGTGCTATTCTTCAATATTCCTTTCATACAAACTCTGTAAATATTAAATGTCCACTGACTGCTAATTTTCAAATGCTTAAATGAAATAGGTAGGAACATCACGCATCCTATACTGTGAGTTTCGTAATCCGATCAATAAAATATGTTCATAAAATTACCTTAACAACTCTAATGTATGTCTGATAGTAAGTAACCTTTACTTAAATACTAGGATTTATACAATAGGTACTCACGTAATGAGTTTTACGCGTCAAGTGAGGCTCAATTTTCCATCATGTGTTTTGCTTTTATCAATAAAACTTGTTAAGCATTTGGTATTTACGATGAACTCAACTGAGTGGCTCCTTGACAGTTTTGCAACACATTGCTTTGCCTCGCGTCTCATGTTAAATCAAGGAGTAAACAATAATGTTTTCAGATACTTACCCTGTTTTTTCACACCTTACTCATGTGCCTTTGGAATGTTTAAGGTGTTAAAAACCTTAAATTACGTGAGGTCATGCATCCTTGATTATTATATCCTTGGATATCTGACCCCAATATTTAAGGACAATGGTTTCAAAGTAAAAGAAGGTTATGTATGTATAAGATATATTTAATATGAAGAAATCGATGCTTTTCCAATTACCTAGGCACACATTAATGCTAAACATGCTGTCGAATAAATTGTCTGTGTAAATAAAAGATGTAGATGAGTAGTGTCTCTAGACAATAATATTTGTGAACGATTGCGCATAGTGCCTCACCCAATAGTTTTATTGTGCAACCTAGCGACGCAGGCGCCTGGCGCAGTTCGTCAACAACTAACAGACATATATACCACTTAGCTGATCAAATGCAGTCGAATTAAAGGAGTGTCCTTTAATTCTGTGGAATTAAAACAAATATTACAAATGCTTTGTTCAACAATACTTTATTTCTATGTAATAAACAAACTATTTTTTACCACCTACGTTCATTAGAAATTGCATTTAGTTATAACGTAAAGGTTTACGATGGATGTAATTGTTATAATAAAAATAAAAACAAATTCAAGAAATTTTTATTTGTTTTTATTTTTATTTTCTCCTCAATCTACTTCTCTCTTACTCAACGTATGTACCTTTCAGTTAATTGAATTATGTCGGAACTAAGTATAATTATATCGTTGCTATGACAACGTTCAATTTAATTAACACAAGATCTGTTTTGTTAATTCATATAGTTAGCAGTGTGTTATTACTATTACAATAATTGATATTAATATAAGTAGTACGATGATCTAGTATCGAGCCGGGCAATTATTGGCGAAAATCGGAAACTTACGTTTCTTGCTAATTGCAGCGTTTGTTCAGTACTGATTTAAAATAACTTCACGTGATTGCGATAAATTAACAAAATGCCTCTCATTATTGATTTTGCGAAATGCAAATCGTTAAAATATGTAGTAACCGTATTTCCATGTTGAAATTTAAATAAACCATAATAATTTTGGATTTACCGAGCTACATTGACGAATTGTCCTGCTTATAATAAAAAATTACATACTTTTCTTACTTCCTTAGGAGCGTCTAATAAAAACTGAATCTTATGCAAATTCCGTAAAAAATCTACCTAGTACCTATATAGCACTTAAGCAATTAACTAATTTGCAGATGATATTATATTTTGATAATACCGACATTAACAGTAAACCGGCTAATGACCTAAACATAATTACCCTCATTTTACTAATTAGGTAGGTTCACGACACGGGTCGCTTTACTGTAAATTTGTTCGACAGGGATATAATAATAACGTAATCAATATCTATTATGTACTGTAACCGTTGGAACACAGAGATATTTTACTAAACCGCGCGGTTGCGTGCCAATATACAAAATACTCACGAGGCCAGTAGCACCGGTAGGAATCCTGTGTTTCAGTTGAGAAGACCCAAAATAAAATTAAAGTGATAACTTTGACTTTATTTTGGGTTTGCTGATTGATGACTCAGCCTAATCAAAGCGTTTATTGGAAACCAAGTGTACAAAGTTGACGTATTATATTATTTTAGTGCTTATGACTTAGCGGCCTTTTTCAAGAAAATAAATTATTGTAACCGTATGTTTTCTCACAGACACCCTGTGTTTTACTCACAGCAGATATCCATGAGATTTTTTCAAAAAAGGGTACTTCAAAAAACCGTCATTAAAAATAAGGCTGTATCCTTTATTAGACTTACGGGCTTATTACGCCATGGTATGCTTATAAATCAGTTTAATGCAAGACAATTAAATACAAACGAGTTAATCCTCTTTCGTCCAAACTCGCACTGGGAACAGACGTGTTACTTTTTGCTCCGCATTAATTAGTTAATTACTTCACCTGATATTAGTGCATATTTCGTACTCATTAATTGCCAATCTCGCGTACACCGAATTTAAACACAGCGGAGGTGCGACCGCGCACCCGCGACCCGCGAGCGAAAAGGAATTACCGAATAATTGCTATCCTGCTCCCGCGCCGCCGCCGCGCTGTTACCTGCCTTACGTCGGCTGCGTGACGTACCTGCGCGAAAAAGGGAGATAGCGGATACACTTACCGTCGCGCACACACTTCGACGGCTGCCACCGCACGCCTGACGTAGCTCCTCGCTATAGAACTGGTTTACGCTACGAAGCTACTACGACGACGCTTAGAAGTTTGGTACTTGCGATTCTATCGGTGACGCGAGACCGCCTGCGCCCTAATGGAACGGCACAACTTAGACAAATCTTTGTCGGAAACGGATCTGGACCGGGTGCCACTGCAGAAACCAGAGCATTCAACACCCCCTAACTTTGTATCATCCCGACAAAAAAGAAGACGAGAGGAAGATTTTGTTGATGAATTTGCTAAATTTAAGGAAGAGATACAGTCTATGTTCGCTACGATGATGAAAACCCAAGAGCAAGAATTTAAAAAAAATACTACAATTCTTCAGGGAATACAACAATCTAGTGGTAACATTGAAAGTTCCATTGCCTTTCTTATGGCACAAAACGACGAATTTAAGAAAAAAATCGAATCTCTAGAGGACAAAATTAAAGAGGATAAAAAATATATTATTATTTTGGAGGATAAAATGGAAAGTATGCAACTAGACAGTAGAAAGGCTAACTTTGAAATAAAAAATGTACCGAAGAAGTCAAATGAAACAAAAGATGACTTAATTCACATGGTTACAAGCTTATCGAACTCAGTGGGTTGTCCGATCGACAAGACGGTTATCCGTGATATATACCGAGTACGTACAAAGAAAGATACGAGTAACACACCAATCGTAGTGGAAACAAACTCAACATTGATAAAAAACAACATTTTAAAATCTTGTAAGGCATTCAACATTAAACAAAAGTGAAATTATGTGCCAAACACCTAGACATGCGCACAAACGAGGATACACCTATTTTTATCAGTGAGCAATTGACTGCAAAGGCTGCACGCCTACACTTCCTTGCACGTGACCTCGTGAAGTCAAAAGCTTATAAATACTGCTGGACTGCATACGGACGGGTTTATCTCAAAAGAGAAGATGACTCTCCATCCATTATAATAAAAAGCGAGGCACAAATCCAACAGATGATAATCCATCAATGACTATATCATCATCATAACAAATTTCAGTATTATTGTAGTGCTAATTACTTTTTTGTTTATTCATCAAACTGGGTATGTAAAGTCTGCTACATCTATATCTACTCAACACTCACACCAATTACACTATTTTATATTCTTCTAAATACACCAACAAACACACTCATACATCATTATTATACATACTATGGACCTAATAGTTTATCTGCAATTGAGACAATCTTAACTCATTATAGGAAACGAAACAGTACAACAAATAGATTAAAAGAATTTATAACAACTAAAAATACAATGATTAATAATTATAAAAAGATAAAATTACCGCCAAATGATTATTATACAATTTTAAAACCTATATTATTATTCGCATGGCATGTGTTCTTACGGCTTAAACCATTAAAAGATATAAACTATACCCTGACTTTAGAATGCACCGTGTATTTAATCAAACCTAATAATGGGTGATCTACTACAAACTTTACATGAAATCGACGAATTGAGTATTGCAAGATCGATAGAATGCGACTGTAGTGAACTCGCTCACAACTATAAGATAAATAAAAGTGATCTTACCATAATTTCCCAAAACATTAGGAGCATCTATTGCAATTTCGATGACTTTATAGTAAATATGTCGTGCCTCAATTTTGAAGCAGACGTTATAATTCTAACCGAATGTCGACTTGATCCAAAAAAACCAATACCGACATTATCCAAGTATCGCTCCTTCGCAACAACTCGTCAACTGAATCAAAACGATGGAGTTGTAGTGTTTATAAAGGAAACCTTAAAAGCCAGTGTCACAGAACTAAACATAAGTCACGCATCATGTCTACAACTTAACATATTAAATAACATAATTCTTGGTATCTATCGTTCGCCATCAAACACTGACGCGGAACCTTTTATAAATTCTTTGGCACTCCATCTAGATAACCTAAATTTTCAAAAACGAAATGTTATAGTTGCTGGTGACATCAATATCAACATAAGACCTAAACACACTGAACAAACATATGAACTTAAAAACAGAACGACATACCTGGATATGCTGTCGGGTCATGGTATTCTCTCTGGTCACACCTTAATTACAAGGGAAACAAATTGTCTCGATCACTTCATGTTAAAAATTAACAGGAAACGGCATTCTGCTTTTATTGCCATCCTACGTACTACTATTACAGACCACCGTACAACCTTCCTATCGTTATCTAAAACAAAGTATTACCAAAATTCTCCAAAAGTTATTACCAAAATTGATTTTGAAAGTGCCTTACAATATTTAAAAGAAAAAAATCTATCAACATTACTTTTTTCTGAAAACCCTAATTACATAACAGAATGTTTAACACGAAGTCTTATCGAGTCACTAAAAGCAAATACTGCTATTCACAAGATCTCTAAAATTAATCGAATAATAAAGCCCTGGATCACTGAAGGCATACTAAGATGCATAAGGAATCGTAACAGGCTCCAAAAACAAACTCGAGATGATCCATATAACGAAATAAAAAAAATTACATATGCTCGTTACAGAAATCATTGCAACAACCTTATAAAAAAACTAAAAAGAAAATATGAAAGAAACCTTATTAACAAATCCCTAAACAACAACAAACTTCTCTGGAAAAACCTGAAAACACTCACATACACAACGAAATCTACTAGAACCAATACTGAATTAACCAACCTAAAACCATCACCTACAGAATCAGCTAACTTAGTTAATAAATACTTCGCAAATATTGGTAACCAACTGGCAAATGACATCCAACAAACCGTAACCCAAAATGACCTAAATCTATACCTACGTTCCTTACCTAGTTTCTCTAAATCTTTTGTACTGCTGGAGACAGATAACAATGAAATAAATAGTATAATCAACTCTCTAAAATCAGATAGTGCCCCAGGATGGGATCATATCTCCACTAGGTATCTTAAGCATATAAAATATGAAATAATTCCGATTATAACGCACTTAGCCAATCTTTGTTTTCAACAAGGTATCTTCCCCAATTGTCTAAAGAAATCAATAATTACTCCCATATATAAGAGTGGCCAGGAGGGTGATATTAATAACTATAGACCAATTTCCGTTATTCCTGTTTTAGCAAAAATATTAGAAAAACTTTTAAATTCCAGATTATCAAGCTATCTTCAAACCAACAACATTTTATCTGCATCTCAATTTGGTTTTAGACGCGGTATTTCTACGGAAGACGCTATCACATCTCTAACTACAGTACTAACAAAAGAACTAGACAAAGGAGCTAGGTGTTTATCGGTCTTTATAGACCTAAAAAAGGCCTTTGACACGGTCTCAATTTCCATCCTAATAAAAAAATTGGAAAATCTGGGTATCAGAGGCCGTCAACTATCTATATTTACCGATTACTTGACAAATAGAAAACAGGTGGTTAAGCTGGACAATTTTGTCAGTGAGGAAGTTGTCGTGACATGCGGCGTACCTCAGGGTAGTGTTCTGGGACCTACACTATTCTTAATATATATAAACGACTTATGTAATATGACAATCAATAAGGCAAAAGTATTTTCATATGCTGACGACACCGCAATTGTCTTTACCGGTTCAACTTGGGCTGATACCAAAACCAACACAGAAAAAGGTATGTTACAAGTAGCTTCATGGCTGAAAACAAACCTCCTTACGTTAAACACAAGCAAAACTAATTATATCTGCTTTTCAATTTATAAAAATGTCCAACCCGAGCCAAATTTCAATATTAAAATACATGAGTGTAGGAGGATAGCTGATCACAACTGCAATTGCCCAACTATCAAAAAAGTTGACCAGGTTAAGTACCTGGGTATAATGTTGGATCAAAGCCTGTCTTGGTACCCTCAAATTGAAAAGATTGCTGCGTCAATTCGAAAGTTTATTTGGATTTTTAAAACTTTACGACACATAGTTCCTAAGGCTGGCACAGCAAAGAATCTTTTAAATGAAGTATATATCTCTTTAGTCCAATCTATCATAACATATTGTATCCCCATTTGGGGTGGCGCGCGTAAAACACGTTTCCTTGATGTTGAAAGAGCGCAGCGGACATTAATAAAAGTAATGTACTTCAAAAAAAGGACCATTCCAACCTATGAGCTATACCAAACAAGTAACTTATTATCAGTACGAAAACTATATATTATACACATAGTATTAAAAACATATAAAACCCTTCCCCTAGAGCCTAATGTATTAACTAGAAGAAGGAAAGACAACATTGCTCCTACTTCTTTTGTAAAAACAAAATTTGCCAGTATTCAGTACAATAAACGCTCGTCTTTCTTGTATAATAAAATAAATAAACAAATAGATATACACACTAAACCGTTTAAAGAATGCAAATCGTTGTTGATTACGTGGATAAATAAGTTATGCTACGATGAAGTAGAAAATCTTCTACTAAACTTAAGGTAATACCATCTCCGCATAAAACAACCTCACATGCACACACACACATTTATACTTATACACACACACACATACACACACACACACACACACACACACACACACTCACACCCACGCCATGCACACATACACACTCACTAGCAGACTAATAGAATTAAATAATTATTTTCAGTAACATGTTACACTAATTGTAAGATATAAAAGAGCGGCGCCTCCTGGCACAGGCATCTATATGCTTAAAAGGAGACGCCATCAACTGTATAATGTACAACGTGTAATCTAGTGAAATAAACATTTTGATTTGATTTGATTGATTTGATTTAATACCGAAGACAAATCCTATTTGACAGCCTTTTGAGGCAAACAATTAGAAAAGTAATTACAACAGAGATTTTTATGTGCAGTGGATTAGATTCGGTGTAAAGATGAGAATAATTATCCTTTTTAAAAAGAATGACTTTAGATCTGTAAGCGGTGAAAATATAATAAACTTATTGGAAGTTATAACATATATTTGTACCGTTTGGGGTTGAAACACTCGGGCTATTGGGTACGAGTGCCCATACATATCGTTTAGCGGGATATGCCAAGCGGTTACTCAACACTTGACGTGACCAAAAGGCTGTCCTTTATTTAGGTCAGACAATCAGCATTGCCATTCTACGTGGCAATGCGGCCAGTCTTTTGGGCACGTTTCCCGTTAACAGCGATGCGGATGAATTTTTTGATGCCCTATAATTATTATACTTTTCTTTTTTTTTATTATATACCTAAGTATGTACTCGTAATTCATAAATTCTTTAGAACTAGAACAAAAAAGCTTCTTACTCAATATGTTTTTCTTTTGTTTACAGGCCGCACTGGCAATAACACTGGCCAGTGAGGTTACTCCTAAGAAACCACCAAATGATGATGCCAAAGCATTAGCAGAGGCGAGAGAGGCTCGACAGTATGCCCCGTACCAGGGTCAACTAGATAACGAAGTCGTCGTGGACATCGAAGACGATGAGAAGAAACAGTATTACGAAACTAACTACGACACAAGTAAGTAATAATAATAATAATATTTTTTTATTGCAGGCGACGCAGGCCCAGAGATAAATACCTTAACCTAAAATACATATATTAATACATTATTTCTTAACTAACACTTCACTATCACGCACTAGCGCTGCTCTGTGGACTTGTCCGCGGAAGCAACGGAACACCACGTCCTTAGGCCAGAAGTTTTCATCCATGACGACGGGCAGGTAACAATTCGGAACGCGTACCACAAACGCCTTAAAGTTGACGTTGCGGCGTGACTCCAGCAACTGCACCCTCGGCATGTATCCAATCTTCTGGCGCACGAACTCCACGATAAGTACCTAGAGTTTTCAAAAACTTTGCACCGTGCCCGAATTTGCCTAAGACCCTTTCCTTTTGGTAAGCCATAATAAGCATGTAGACGGTGTATGAATCAACATTATAATTAGCTCATCAGTAAGATAATAAAAAATAATACACAAGTATTTTGCTTTTTCAAATTGATGGAAAACTACTTAGATTAGGCGCATTAAAATTAAGGATAGGGGCTTGTGACGTCATAATTTAGATAAACTGCACGAAATCGTGTGACGTCATGCGACCTTTTGACTTGATGCATAGCTGTTATTTTTCACCTGTTAGTGTTTTTTTGAGAAGTCGGTTGTTTTTTTTTTTGTAAAAGAGTTTTTTTTGCAATTTTTAGTTTCTTCGTATGTAAAGAAAGTCTTTCAAAACTTGAAACAATCATTGAAATCGGTTAACAATTGCTGAAGAATTTCTTTATAAACATTGATCTGTACATCTCTGCGGGGCTCCTTTTAAAATAGACAGGCGTAATATTACGTTATGGAAATACATAAACCATGCACAGACATGTGAATGTAGCAATCGCAAGTAATTTGCTGTAATGCGCTGAAGAGGTCCGTGGCCTGTCTTCTTCATGAGTTTTCTTCACCAAATGATACTTGCTAAATGAAAATGCTTGATTTGTTACTAAAAATGTAAAAAACGGTACATGTGTACCTATATTATTTGAGGAGTTCCCTCGATTCTTCGAGGATCCCATTATCAGATCTAAGGTTTGCTACTAATGGGACCAAACTGGTAGTATACCCTATCAAATAAAAAAAGAATTTCGAAAATCGGTCCATAAATGATGGAGAAATGAGGAAACAAACACACAAAAATAAACATATACAGTCAAATTGAGAACCTCCTCCTTTTTTTGAAGTCGGTTAAAAAAGGATACAGACACTATGTCTTTAGTATTTTTTTAGTAATCTAAATGAGGGGCTAAAAATTTTAATTTGCTCAGCTAGCCTATTATAACACCAACATTTTGGGAGATCCGTTTAATTTGTGTGTATTTATGAAAGTATGGATCTTTGTCCGGTTCAAATCATTTAGTTCCGAATAGCTATTAACCGGGACAGGGTGCTAGTGAAAATGATCTATCGGAAAAGCCACATTGTTGAAGGTACAGTAGACCAGTAACATCACAAAAATAACAAACACACAAAGCCACAATACATATTGGTCTAATCTCCATTTTAAACCGGTATTCTTGTTTATGTGTGATATACATATAAAACGTCTGGACAACTGGTTTGGTTTGTCTTATTTCGATATTATGTCATTGTAGAGAGACCCGGTACTAAAGTCCCTGCGGCGCGCTCATTTCATTGATGTCAACTCTAAAGTTGCTATCGATCATCCACCGATTCGAACATCCTATTCAGACGAGAATTAACACATATCTCAGTCTTAAAGAAGGATGATTAATCATTTCGCTATTCTTGTTGCTTAGAAAGAATTTTAATTAAGTCGGGCTACCAAAATAAGGAATTATCAAATCGCCAAGAGAGGCATATTTATTTAAAAAACACGCTTGTTTTAGCAAGAAGCTACGTTTATTTCTATTTTTGACTACCTTGCCACACCCTAGCTGTGGTTATTCGTACGAAAAACATAAAGCTAGTTAGGTGTCTAGTTACAAAGTTCTAAGTAGTTGCCAAAGTGCGTGAGTCATAGTCTTAGTTCAAACTGTAAAAGTAAAGTAGTAGGTAAGAGCTTGATAACTCAATCCGCCTGTGTTTGTCACATGCTACTTTTGAGAAAACAAAGCTCATAAAATATTGATCTCACAAGAAATAATAGGTATATAAACGCCAGCACATCTAGCTACCCCAAACAGTCAAATTATCTCAATGAAACATGAACCTTATTCTGTATTTTTGTGTCGCAGCTAATGCTGTGGTAGGGGCCTTTTGGGTCTCGCACATGTCTTTTTATTTTTAACCGACTTCAAAAAAAGGAGGAGGTTCTATGTTCGTGTGTATGTATTTTTTTTTTTTATTTTTTTTTTTTTTATGTACGTTACCGATTTCTCCGCCATTTGTGGACCGATTCTCGAAATTCTTTTTTTGTTTGAAAGAGTAGACTCCTGAGGTGGTTCCATTTTAATTTGGTGAAGATCTGGTGCTGATTTTCGGAGATATACAACGGAACTCTTCAAAAATAGACGGCAAATCTATCGCGATTGCTGGAATCGCTTGGATATTTATTGTTTATACAACATCATGACGTATCATCAAGCCTGTATGCTCAGAGGGGTAGGCAGATGTGTTCAATATACCTAGATTTCGACAGTTAGGTATGTTAAGTTTTATTTATTAGGGTTAGGTGGACAACCCTATTATAACGACATGTATTGTTAACAATTAACAATATAAAATGAGTTCATGGCAAATGTTTGAATGGGAACAACTAAAAATGGAAAAATAAAAAACTTTTTTACAAAAAATAAAACCGACTTCAAAAATAACACTAAACGGTGTAAAATAACTCTAAATTAGGAAGTCTGTGGCTGTGGTACTTTTGTCTTATTCTTGATGGGCCACCGACTTCCGAATTTAGAGTTATTTTACACCGTTTAGTGTTATTTTTGAAGTCGGTTTTATTTTTTTTTTTAAAGTTTTTTTTTTTAATTTTTGTCTTTAGTTTTTTAATCTTTTCTTGTTTTGGTTTTATCTATATTGTTGGTTCTATTGCTTTAGGTTCTGTGCATCCAAATAAAATATTTTCTTTCTTTTTTTTTAAATAAAATTTTAAAAACTATCAAATAAATTTGAGACATTCGGGTAGCTTGGTGTGCTGGCCTCTGTTGTACATACCACCATTAATTAATAAAATAGTCAACAATGTCAAGCTGTGATTTGAAAGCTTAACATAAATGTTGTTGCATACAAAAACATAGTAGATACCGCCTACCCATTTGAATTTAATGTATAGTCCCAGTCCCAGGTGGTCAAAACACTCAGGACTTAATTGTGGTCGGGATTCGTATTGTGAATTTTAATGAGACAGCTTCAAATGGATATGAATTCCCACACAGGTACCAAACTTAGAAACATAATGTTTGTATCTCATGGCGCACATGGGAGCTCGGCAGTGCCCCCGCCAAGACGACCCAAGCGAAGCGCAAGAACACTACTTACCTACCTTTTCTCGAAGTGTTTCGTCGTTTTTTGAACCATTATAGAGTTGGTTTCCGATGTACCAGATAGTTCATATTCTCAGGATATGATGTCAATAATAGACTTATTAAACGTATCACGTCTCAATCGTATAGCTCTAATACTTTAGATTTTATTGATATCTAAAATACACCGATTTCGTCACCGACACTCTGACCCACTGACAAACTATAATAATAATAATAATAACCTACTAACAGACCATATATACCCAAGCAGAAGACGTCTAAAAAGTTCTCTACCATAGTCACATATATAAACAATGTCATTCTCTCTGGTTACATAAATAAAGACACCGAATTCATACAATTACAGACGCTAATTTACTGTGCAGCATGGACAGCAGCTACATGCAACGGAGCCAAAATAGTATACCCTACACTAAATGACGGTCGGGCATTTAAACAAAAAAAGCCAAAATGGCAGATTCGTTTAGAAAAGAAAATCAAAAATCTAAGAGCAAACATAGGTAGACTGACACATTTCATTAATGGCAGCAGAAGCCGAAAGTTAATAGCAGCAGTAGAAGAAATAAAACTAAAATACCAACTACACGCACAACACGAAGACTCAAATACACAGTTATCACACTTTTTGGACACGTTAAAACAAAAATTAAACGCAGCATCTAGCAGACTTAAAAGATATATCACTTGCACAAACCGTAAAGTGCAAAACACAAAATTTATCAATAATGAGAAAACATTTTATAGAAATCTTACAGCTAACCACATGGACACCGGTAACCAAACTCTAGAGACACCACCTCCCGAAAGATTACGTGAGTACTGGGCAAACATATGGGAAAACCCAGTGTACCACAATAACCACGCAGATTGGATTAATGAAGCAACACCCAAAATCCCCGATATGGAGTTTGAATGCATACCGATAAACACATTTATAGACGTCATCAAACGCACACACAACTGGAAATCTCCAGGTACAGACAATATTCACAACTACTGGTATAAGAAATTCACTAAAACTCATCCGTTCTTGTATAATCACTTAAACACATTCATTCAATCTCCACATTTACTTCCAACATATATAACACATGGAGTAACATACATTGTTCATATTTTTTCCGTGTGGTGTCCGGACACAAAGAATAGCACCATCCCATCTCTTCCCATTGGGTGTCGTAAAAGGCGACTAAGGGGATCATCTGGGTGGTTGATAATTGTCATCCTACAACCCCCAGGCCCGCGTCAGGGGTTTTGCTGACGATTAGGGACGTTCCTGCCTCTTGCCGATTGTGGCGGTCTCCCGTTCCATTGGATACAAGGAGGTAGGGATAAGAGTGCACCTGTGTACGCGCGCACACTGTTGTTGTTACGTTTCGTGCACTTTAATATCTCCTGCGCAAATGACTTGGCTCTGACAACGGACTCCGATTTGAACGAAGGTCCTGCAGCGATAGACAGAGGTAGAGAGGTCTGGTTGTGATGCCAACTAGGCTTTGTCTGATGTCTGCATGCAGGCGGCTCAGGAAAGATGGTCGTTTTGCGCTGCATCGGGTTAACAGTGCAATTCGGCAGCTCCCTGGGTGACGAAGCAGCTCTATTTAGAGAGGCCCTGCTTCCCCCGGTCCGGGGAGGGGACTAGAAAAGGTGTCCTAAAAAAGGCTTAACCCATCAAGTTCGGAGGTAGTAACCACGGCTGTCTCTGCATCAACCACACGTGGTCGAAAGATACACAAAAGAAGAAATAGGCATAAGATAATTAAAACCCATAACATGACATTTGCGGCGTGGAATGTACGCACCCTCCTTGATCGCGAGAGTAACTTGGGTCCTCCTCGTAAAACCGCTCTCGTGTCCCGTGAACTCCGACGTTATGGTGTGGCTATTGCTGCGCTCAGTGAGACGCACCTGGCCAACGAGGGGGAGAGAGTGGAGCGCCTGGGGGGCTATACTTTCTTTTGGAAAGGTACTCCGTCTTCAGAGCCTAGGAGATCCGGTGTTGGTTTTGCAATCAGAAATGATATAGCCACTGTATTGGAGGAGTGTCCTATTCACATCTCGGACCGCGTTACCTCCCTGCGCCTTCACTTGGCTAATGACAACCATCTTAATGTCATCAGTGTTTATGCGCCAACAATGGACAAGGATGATGACATCAAGAGCAAATTTTATGAAGAAGTTACGCAAACCCTATCAAAAATCCCTCTTAGGGAGCA
This sequence comes from Euplexia lucipara, assembly GCA_921972225.1. Classification (NCBI taxonomy): domain Eukaryota; kingdom Metazoa; phylum Arthropoda; class Insecta; order Lepidoptera; family Noctuidae; genus Euplexia; species Euplexia lucipara. Next base: position 13,565,846 of record OV179144.1, read on the forward strand.
GATACTATTGATGGGTGACTTTAACGCGAGAGTCGGGCGTGACTTTGAAGCATGGCCTAAGGTCTTGGGAAGACATGGTGTTGGCAACATGAATAGTAATGGACAACTCCTGCTGTCCCTTTGTTCTGAATTTGACCTGGCCATCACCAACACCGTGTTTAGACTCCCTGCAAAATATAAGACCACATGGATGCATCCGAGGTCGAAACATTGGCACCTGATTGACTACGTTATTGTCCGACAAAGAGACGTTTCTCAAGTGCATGTCACTCGCGTTATGCGTGATGCTAATGCGATCTGCTCCACGGATCACCGTCTTGTCGTATCCAAAATGAAGCTCCGGCTATATCCTCCTTGCAGATCAAAAGGTGTGAAACCTAAGCGTTTAGACATAGAAAAATTGCAAAGTCAAGAGGTGCGTAAGAACTATGCACAGGCGGTTAGAGATGTGGTCCAAGCGGTGGATATTGAGAATGGTGATTCTGTGGCCAATTGGCATACGCTCTCATCCAATGTAGTCGCGGCCGCCTCGCAGTCACTGGGTTTAAAACCTAGCAGACACGAGGACTGGTTTGATGACAACGATGAAAATTTGTCAAAAGCTATCCAGAGTCACCGATCTCTCTTACGTCGGTATAGGGACAACCACCAAGCGGAGCAAGTCAAGCAAAGTGGTGCCGCGCTGCAGAGATATGTGCGAGAAGTAAAGGATCAGTGGTGGCGAAAAAAGGCCGAGCGCATGCAGTGGCTCGCTGACACTAAACAGCTGGGTGCTTTTTATGAAGAGGTCCGCAAAATTGTTGGTGTAGCGATTCGTATTAAAGTGCCCCTGAGATCCTTCGATGGTACACAATTGCTTACCAACAAACAAGATGTACGCAATAGATGGGCAGAGCATTTTAACACCTTGCTTAATGTTGACCGAGCTGCGGACATTTCCTACATCAACTCGATGGCATCGCTTCCCACAATGTACAAGCTGGACGACCCACTGACTCTGCGCGAGGTTGTTGTTGCCGTTCAACAACAGCAGAACAAAAAAGCGGTGGGCATTGACAATATACCTGGAGAACTGTTGAAGTATGGGGGTGAGGAATTGCATGAAACCATTTGGAAGCTCTTTGTACAGATGTGGGATGAAGAGAAAGTACCTGGAGACTTTCAAGTCTCTCGTGTTTGCTCCCTTTACAAGAACAAAGGTGACAAATCCGACTGCAATTCTTATAGGGGAATCTCCCTCTTGACTTCTCCAGGAAAAGTGTTTGCGCGAATTTTACTTAACCGCTTGATGCCCTTGTCGGAAGACATTCTGCCTGAGACCCAATTTGGCTTCCGGCCGAATCGAGGCACATGTGAGGCCATCTTCTCTGTCCGCCACCTCCTAGAGAAGAGTCGAGAGCAGGGTCAACCGTTGTACCTTTGTTTTGTTGACTTGGAAAAAGCTTTTGACTGTGTGCCTCGAGAAGCCTTATGGGTGGTATTGACGAAGCTTGGATGCACGGACAAGTTTGTAAGGATAATCCGACTCCTGCATGATGATATGCGTTGTTGTGTCAATGTGCAGGGCGAAGATTCAGAGTTCTTTTCTGTGAGCTGCGGCGTAAAGCAAGGCTGTGTTCTCGCTCCAACTTTATTCGCTCTGTACTTTTCAGTTGTAGTTAGGGATGCCTTACAGACTTTAACCGAGGGTATTCGTATCCGTTTTCGTATCAATGGCGGTGGTGTCTTCAACTTGGCTAGACTCAAAGCTCACACCAAAGTGTCCCACGTGACTATCACTGAGATGATGTATGCAGATGACTTATGCTTTGCGGCGGAATCCCCAGAAGGTCTACAGAGGCTTATGTCGAGTCTTGATGAGTCATGTCGCAGATTTGGCCTTAAGATCAGTGTGAAGAAGACTGAAGTCATGACTTTTGATACCCTGAACAATAGCCCAGTCGACATTAAACTCGGTGACGTCTCGCTTAAGCAAGTAGACCAATTCAAATATCTGGGCAGCAATATAACATCCAGGTGTCTCCTTGATAACGAAGTCAACAGCAGAATTGGATCAGCTGCTGCGGCTTTTGGCAGACTTCGTGTTAAGGTGTTCCGCTCGCATGACATAAAGCTCTCTACGAAAATTGCTGTGTACATGGCAATAGTTCTGCCAAATCTCCTGTATGCCTCCGAGACATGGTGTTTATACCGCAAGCACATTCGCACCTTAGATAGATTTCATCTGAAATGCCTACGGGACATTATGAGCATCCACTGGTCAGACCGTGTTCGTAACACGGAAGTACTACGGCGAGCTAATGTCGGCGGCATAGAGGCCTATATAATGCGGCGCCAGTTGCGATGGGCTGGCCATGTCTCCCGAATGTCTGACGACAGAGTGGCGAAGCAAGGCCGAAATCGGTCGGGATCATATATTTAACATACATGATACCTAAGGACATTAATGACACCACGAACCCATCCAAATATCGACCAATTACTTGCTTACAAACATTCTATAAAATCCTCACAGCCTGTTTAAGTGAAGTACTACATGAACACCTAACTAAAAATAACATTATTGCAGAACAACAAAAGGGTTGCCGTAAAAATAGCCAAGGATGTAAGGAACAACTTACTATTGACGCGATCGCTATGAACAACGCAGCTAAAAGCAAAAAAGAGATTCATACCATGTTTATTGATTACCAAAAAGCCTATGATTCTGTCCCACACAGCTGGTTGTTACATGTCCTAAATATCTATAATATACACCCTACACTCAAATTGTTTTTAGAAGCTACCATGCAAAATTGGCAAACCGTACTTAAAATAAATCAAACCTCCACGACTCTGGCCACTGAACCAATTCACATAAAACGTGGAATTTTCCAAGGCGATGCCCTAAGCCCTTTATGGTTTTGTATGGCACTTAATCCACTCTCATGCATACTAGATAAAACTAACTCAGGATTCACATTTACAAACGATAACACACAATTCACCTTAACACATCTTATGTATATGGATGATATAAAACTGTATGCACCAGATAAGAAATCACTTTTTCGTTTAGCAGACGCCACGCAAATTTTTTCTAATGATATTAGCATGCAATTTGGAGTTGACAAGTGCAAAATTTTGTCAATTGTAAAAGGCAAGCTTCAAAATAATAGTTATACACTTGAGTCAGGGAAAACTGTTGAGCCAATGGATGAACACTCAACATATAAATACCTAGGTTTCAAACAATCCAGACAAATAGAGCAAAAAATGACAAAACAAGAGCTGATCAAAAAGTTTACATATCGCATTAACCTAATTTTAAAAACCAATCTTAACTCTAGAAATACAATAAAAGCTATCAACACATTCGCAATACCTATCCTCACATACTCTTTCGGCATCATACGATGGTCAAAAACCGATATCAAAAAACTACAGCGCACAATCAATACACTCCTTACCAAACACAGAAAACGCCACCCCAAATCATGCATACAGCGACTTACGCTACCACGCCAAGAAGGAGGAAGAGGGTTAATCGACATACACAATTTACACAACAAACAAATACTTTCACTCAGATCTTACTTCCACAACAAATCAGAATATTCATCACTACACAAACATGTAACCGAAGCAGACAGAAAACTTACACCTCTCAATCTACAAAACAGAGACACTCAAATTAATGAAAACCATGTAAGCACACAGCAAAAAATTGCAGCATGGGCAGCCAAAGCTCTACACGGAAGACACCGGGCCTATTTGAGCCAGCCACACGTCGATAAAATAAAGTCGAACGAATGGCTCAAACGAGGTGAACTCTTTCCCGAAACTGAAGGTTTCATGCTTGCAATCCAGGATCAAATCATAGCAACACGCAATTATAGAAAGTATATTATGAAAGACCACAATCAACCGACTGACACATGCAGACATTGTAACAGTGCTTCTGAGACTATACAACACATAACAGGGGCCTGTAAATCACTTGCACAGACAGACTATAAACACAGACATGACCAAGTTGCCGCCATCATACACCAACACTTAGCACACAAATACAAACTTAAAGAAGACATGATCCCATATTATAAATACAAACCAGAAACCATATTAGAAAGCAAAAACCATAAAATCTATTGGGATCGAACAATAATTACAGACAAAACAATACATTATAATAGACCAGACATAACCGTTCACGACAAACTGAATAAAATAGTTTACATAATAGATATAGCCATACCTAACTCTCACAATATTCAAACTACAATATCCGAGAAGCTTAGTAAGTACCAAGATCTCGCCATAGAAATTAAAACCCAATGGCGAGCACAAACCGTGCACATCGTCCCAATAGTACTGTCCTCCACCGGTGTTGTGCCAAATGCTCTTACACAAAGCCTTAACACACTCCACATGCCTCCTCATACACTTCACATGCTTCAAAAAGCCACCATTCTCAATACTTGCCGCATTACCCGAAAATTCTTAACTTCTTGTACACTATCATCCACATTTACAATTTAAATAATTTTCCCTTACACACTTGGTTCCGACCCGTGTGTAAGGTCGTAAACTCTCCATAAGGAGAAGAAAAATAAAAAACTCGAAATAATAATAATAATAAAATAAATTTATTCACAAATAAAAGATACACAAGACCTATGAAGTCCCTGACTTCTGATCTAGGTTCAGAGACCTGTGTTACAGAAGTCAGTGTCTTCTCCCATCAGATGTCACAACAGTAATCATTTTTTGCACAGAAACTTAAAAAATAGAAAGAAATGTGAGTAGAGTGTAAATGTGAAAGGTGAATGTAAAATTGTGAAGTGTGGATGTGTAGTGTGGATGTATGGATGAAAATTGTCTTTTATGATGTTATATGTATGAAAGTGAATGTGGAATAGTATTACATTCCTAACATGGGGTGCGTTTAGGGGAGCAATTTTTCGGTTTGGCCATAGTCTAAACCAAGCAGCCATTCCTTAAGTAGAATTTTAGCTTCACGACAGGAAAGAGGGTGGAAGTTTTTTAGTTTATTTATTTTATTATATAAGTATATAGACATGTAGCATTGTTGTCTTCTAGCAGATGCTGTAAGATATTTGACTGATGGATGTACATCTCTGATAGTACGCTTACTATGGTAATCCGCGGCATTATATGGGGAGATCTTATGTTGTTTAATAAGGAGGAGAAATAAATACAACTGTCTTACTGTAAGCACTTGACATGACTCGTACAAGGTTTTTGTAGGAAATCTATATGTCCTGAATGTCATAACTTTCAGTAAAGATCGCTGTGCTCTTTCCAAGCGTAACATAAAGGTTTTGCACGCCCCTCCCCATACAACAGTACAATACCCAAGTACTGACTGAGCTAAGGCATAGTAAACAGTCCGTAAAAGTTGAAAATCGGCTACATGTCTTAGACGTTTAAACACCCATATAAGCTTCCTAGTACGAGCTGTAATCAATCCTAAATATGGACGCCAAGTCAATCTTTCATCTAGTATAACCCCAAGATATTTCACATCGGTGGACCCAGTTAATGAACGGCATGAACAATCTGTATGAGAAGAATAATTACAAGAATGAACCTTTAGATCAACATTTGTTGGCGAAGTTTTGGCAAAAGAAAACTGTATGTACGTAGATTTTGCAAGATTTAAAGATAATAAGTTTTTATTGAGCCATAAACGTATTCGATGAAGTCCCGCCTCAGCAAATACTTTGACCCCGTCCCAAGAATCACCATGAAAAACTATAGCGGTGTCATCAGCATAAGTAAAACTGATGATTATCAAAATGTTTGGCTACTTCCTGAAGTGCTAGAAAGCTGAAATTTGGTATTTAATCTAAGTTTAGTATACAACCAACAAAAAAATACATAAATTTATGTCTTTCGCCCCCCATCGCCTAAAATGGGGGGGGGGGGGGGGTGGAAGTTTGTATGAGATAATATAATCGAAACGGCCAAGCCATAAATTTTTACTGATATGTAGAATTTGTGAAGTTAGGTTTGGTAGAGTTAGGCCGTGTAGATTCAGAAGCTTGGCTCTACATGAGTTCGATATCTTTTTCACTGGGCAAACCTTATGTGGCCGTCTTGGCAACATTTTACATGAAATGTTTTTGGTGGAACCTACCAATCTAAATGAGGCGCACACTAAGAAAAATAAATTCCGCAAGGAACCATATACTTACAGCGTCTTATTTTATACTTCGGGACTGAATCAAACCTGTTTCGCAACTCTTACGCATTTTTTGGCTTTACTGTTTTATAACATTACCTTATTGATATTATGCAAATTTACCGTTTCTTTTCGAACGTTATTTTATCTGTAATATCCATGTACAAAACTACTAAATTATTTTAAAAAGGAACCAGAATATATGCCTAAATATAGACCCAGACGCAGTTGAAATTAGGTAAAAACAGGGAGCCATAATATCCAATGCAGAATATTAATTCCTAATATTTTGAAAATCTATCTAGGTATAAACATTCTATAGGTCCGCTTTTACCATTAATCGGACACACAACCAGACATCGGGCTGGTACTGAGAAATACCAGATGGAAAAACTCTAAAATGCTTTGCAACCAGTAGACCAACAAGGCAATCAATAAACTTATTTCAATTGAATGAAGTTGATTCATTTAGTGGTCATTTTATATTAATACTAAAAGTAATAAAAACTAAATTTAATACAGCGTATTAGAATATAAAAATAAAATAAATAATATAATATTGTTTTGAATCTAAGGCGGTACCTACTAAGTTTGCGGGCATAGCTAAAGAAAACCTAGATTCTTGTTACATAACGTCATCTTTACGGAATTCGGTATATACAAATATAGAGTCTAGAAATATGAAGCATAAAATGATACGAACGTGAATAAAGATATAATTCTGAATTACCCTCATCTGTCGCATTAGCTTGTTGTCAAGTAACAGCTGCTTTTGTAATCATTCCTCGTGAGACACGCTTGTAACTTTCGTATTAATCTAGACACGTTTTATTACTAAAAACATGATTCAACATTTCCGTCTCAGTCCTTTTCCATTTAAAAGACCTTATCATCTTAGTAGATACCTATTTTTACTGCAGAATTAACATAGCAATGTTTTACTTTATTTAAACGACTTTAAAAAAAAAGTAGATATTACAAACCTCAAAAGTATCGCTGAATTTGTCTCTATAGAGAATATTAAGTAGAAATTTATTACAAAACGTACTCATAGATTCATAATGTCGCAGGATAATTGAATTATTCGCCCAATTTGTAAAATGTCTATATTTTTGCTTAAGACCGGATCATTGGAATGTAAGAAAGCCTTTCGTAATCTTTAGAGCTAATTTCAGAATTTCCAGAGTATTTTAGATTGATTTTGAATTGGCTGATTTGAATGTTATACACTGATTAGTTACAGCTACATTCATGTTGTTGTACTAACCAGAACTTGCAAGAGTCACATTATTAGTCATAATTTTTATTCTAGTTTCTAGTTTTAGCCTGTACATCGAGCTACCCAAATGAGTCTTATTTATTTCGACTTTATAACAAATAGAATAAGCTTCATGTTTAATTGAAAATTATAGTTTGGGGTACCTTGATGTACTGGCGCCAGTACACGATGATCGGAAAACATGAATGCTGATTGACTGTCAAATCAGCATGTTTTACTGGCTTAACTGTCATGCTTCGTTCTAATTCTAAAATAAAGCTTATTTGCAAAAATCATAGTATTAGCTCGATTATTATTAAGATAAACTTTTTAAGTTTCCAAAAATCAAGCAGTTCGACTTAATCCTAGGATTTTAGCAAATAAAAGATTTTGCCATTCATCCTGCAACATAGGATATTATGGTCAAACATGATTTTAAAACTTGTAAAACCAGTAACGAAATATTATATTGATATTATGATAAATGCTAAGCTACTGCTATGTGATTACTTTACTAACGTTTATTCTTTGGTCTTTAAATGCCTCCTCAACAAAATTAATAAAGTTATTATTCAATTAGGCAAAGATTTATGTTATTAGTTTTCCGTTCTTGATTGATTACCAACTAATCTTTATTTGAATAAATAAATATAATTATACAAAGTTCCTCTTTTTCCTCGATTCAACAGAGGCTAGTTTTCCGTTTTCAGTAATAAACTTTGCCATCTGTCATAGTGGCACCGCTTGGCGGGATAAATGATCTAAATTCGTCACCTCCCTACATTCACTGAAAAAACCTTGTAAAATAAAAAAAAAGAAATAGTCTCAATATTTTAGCACAATCCGCGAAATAATCGCGTTGGAATGTTTGTTGCTCAGTTTAGAGACAGACAGGTTTTTAAAGTATCTTAGACGAAGCATCATGGCTGTAGCTAATTTTATACCTTATATCATTTTTGTCTAAAACTAGTTTTTCTTTGATCCAGGTGCATACGGATTTGGTTATGACGTTGGTCCGAACGGGCAGTTCCATCACGAGAACCGTGGTCCGGACGGCGTCACGTATGGTTGCTATGGTTACTTGGACCCTGACAACTTCCTTCGTGCTACTCACTACGTCGCTGACAGCCACGGGTACAGAGTAGTGGAGCCAGAGAAAGCAGTTGAAGTCTTCCCCGACCAGAAATACGAATATGATGAAGCGTAAGTAATATGTTACTGGTCATATGCACACATGGGCGATTTTTTTTGTGTTGATCTAAAACTGATGTCACAAGAATTGCTACCACTTTGTTTTTATTTTAAAAACTGCTACGGAATATATTTTTTTGGTCATAGTCATAGTAGTTTATTGAAAAGGGATTCTTACAAGTTAAATATTATCCTGTTATTATTAAATTATTAAACAAATGTCAAATAGTACTTGATGTCAAACCAATAAAAGAAACAAATAAATATCAGTCAAATCACTAATACAGCCGAATCAATTTCAAAATACATTACATTATATACAAAATCAGCTAATTTAGTATCAGCAAATTCATTATTTCTTATATATTAATCAATCAGAACTCTAAACTTGGACCTTGTCTTTCAGAACTGGACAAGCGGCTAACACTCAGCCAGGTCAGACTATCCCGTGGAAGAAACTATACTTCCCCAAAGGATGTGGTCGTACTCCCGGTGGAGTACCAGCCAAGCCTTTACCGAAACCGACACCGAAACCACCTCGTCCCATTGACAGCAGCAGCGAGACAAGCAACGTTAAACCTGTACAGAGTGGACAAGGTAAGGAGATTTTTTTAAATTAAATAAATAAATAAATAAAAAGAACAGCAGCGCTATTTATTATATCTTCATTGCCAGTATTTAAGGTAAACCAACAGCTTCTGTATACAGCATTACATTAAAATAATAAAAAAAGTATCAGATCATACTGTCGCCAATAATAGGTCGACCAACATTCAAGTGAGTGAAAAAATATTTAATTATTATTAGCTCACTAATTATTAAAATTACAAATAATCAAATTAAAGTTGAAAAGAAAACATAATGAAATTACAAGTACATACACAATGAGAGAATGATGCACTTAATGCACTTTGTTTACAAATGAGAATTAAAAAAAATGGTATTGTTCTTTAAGTGGACTTCAAGTTACGGTGACTATCATACGGGGTACTGTACCGCTTTTGACATATCTGCGAGTGCTTAAGTCTCCATTCTGGATGTACACTGATGATAGCCAACACGAAACTAGCTGCTTGACAGTTGATCGTTGAACACTATACCCAGTGATCATCAGTATAGAATGCCAATTGCGATACGCAATAGCCCTGCTGGTCTTAAAAACAATTAGAGACTCCTTTACCTTCCCTCAAAGAACAGTAGGTAAAAACAAAAGAAAGAAAGAAAATACTTTATTTGGAAGCACAGAACATATAACAAAAGAACAACAATACAGATAATAAAAAAAAACAAGAAAAGATCAAAAAACTAAAGACATAAATAAAAATAAAAATAATAAGACCTGTGTGAGACCAAAAAGGCTCTCAGCATTAGCTGCGATATGCGGTAATAACAGTGGTTCAGCTCCCTATTTAGTATCACCCAAAGAGATTTAAAATGCTATAGAGCGGGCATGTCAAGGAAATGTCATAGAAAAACTTTGATCCCATGTCTCAGTAACGCCATCTAGAATAATATATGAATATTGGAGCGGCAGCGGAGCGTACTACAAAAAACTCATAGACTTGTATCCAGCAGGACACACTTTTTCGGACGAAAATTTTGTTCGAGATGTCCGGTCTATAGGTATTGAATGTCTTTGGTAACACCATAACATTATTTTCTGCCTTCTCTTTTCTCAATTCCAGTCTTACTGGATGCAGCTAAAAACCAGTATTCACAACTCCGTGACACCTAGTCACGGAGTTGTGAATACTGGTTTTTAGCTGCATATACGATAACACTATGTTAAACTCGTTGTCAAACCCAAGTTTCGCATACGTTACTGATTGTAGATTTAGACATTTATTTTTTACTAGGGTCGTAACATTTTAATTCTATTGACCAACTTAAGCTATTGATATAAAAAATAATGCCAAAAATACAGATGGTCGATTATTATTTCTGTTAGTAGATTTGCAAGACACTTTTACACGTCTTTATTTTAAAACGCGCCCGTATTTCTGAATTGACTGATCTCTGAGAAGAAATACCGAAGAAAACTTAGAGGTCAGATATTGTGTAAGTCTAACGTAGTCTGGAAAAACCGTTTTTTTTTAAAGTTGAATATAAAATAAACTTACATTTTCTACTAAAGTTAACGCGACTTTTTCCCAATAAAATGCGAAAAAATGTCCTTTTTGTACAAAATCGCCTGCTACATAACAAGACTGATGAAAATTTATAATCTTATCTTTACAGGACCCAACGGACCTTACGGCCCAGGATCATGTAAGTATTCTAGAATTTATTCTAAACGACAAACGTTTTTTGAATTTATGTCACGTAATCTGTTTCTTGGAGAGTTTCTTTGTCTTTCTTTAACTTCCAGAATTTACCAACAGGTGATTGACTAAGTTTAAGGTTACTCGTTTCTTGAAGCATTCAAATTACAAAACTTTTAGTTTCGCTTTACATATCATAATCACGCCTGTTATCCTGGAAGAGTTAGGCAGAGGTATATCAGTAGAACACTCACATTTATGTTTGTTCTAGATTTGTGACAGTTATGTTTAAATTCCTTGTAATAGTAGTTGTATAGACCGTTCTTGGTACCTCATGGTTAACAGTAGAGGTTGCGCCACCAGACACAGGTTTCAATTGGCTTACATGCTTTTTTATAAATTGTTTCCAGGGCAAGGACAACCAGGCAAGCCCGGTACTCCTGGTAAGCCAGGTACTCCTGGTACCCCGGGAACTCCAGGTACCGCCGGCACTTCAGGCTCACCAGGCTCTCCAGGCACGCCAGGAGGACCAGGTAAATACATAAAACAGAATAAAATAGAATATTATTTTTTATACTCTATAAAACTTACAAATAATAAAGGTTTTAACATTAGGCGGCCCTCTCGCTAAAAGCTTTCTTATAGGCAACGGTTGGGCGGACTAGAGAAGGAGAAAAGATATTATGTAAAATAGTTTGTTGTTTTAATTACATATACAGACGCCAGCACGTCAAGTTACCCCAATGTGCCAAATTTCTTTGTTCTCTTTTCAACTTTACGTCAAACAGAATAAGGTTCATATTCAATTGGGAAAATTTGACACATTGGGGTAACTTGATGTGCTGGCGTCTGTACATTACAAAACTCTTTTAACAGTTACACAAAATAAGTAGGAAAATGTTTAACAGCAGTCGCCAGTCGTCAACCTAATAAGTGGTTATGATGCCTTTGTGGATTATTACTTTCTGTTGGACAGAGGCCAGCACGTCAACTTACCCCAAACTGGCCAATTTTCCCAATTGAACATGAACCTTATTTTGCTTAGAATAAAGTTGAAAACCTATCAAAGTGGATACATTGGGGTAGGTTGATGTGCTGGCGTCTGTACATGAATGACTTGCATGTCGAGTGACTATCCATCTACTCGCAGCAAACACACTATTAAGCTACAATTATTTGTTTATTCAACTGTTATTCTTATTTTTCTTTACTTCATTTTCCTTCAATTTCTAATAATGACTCTTGGTTGAAGGTGGTCCAGGCGGCCCCGGTGGACCGTCAGGCGGCTACTACCCTGGCAGCGGCGGAACCCCAGGCACAGCAGGATCTCCAGGCACCCCAGGTACTCCCGGTAGCCCAGGTAGCCCAGGTACTCCCGGCACACCAGGTACACCAGGATTCCCAGGCTACTACCCAGGTAAGACGTGACTAACGCTTATTAATACGCGGGTAACCGAAAAGATTCCACTATCTGATTTAGGGGACAAACTAATACGTTCAATGTTGAGTTAATTCTAGTTGCTGGATCGTTCGAACCACGTAAAACAATATTTAGTCTCTTTATGACATTCTTAACAACGCTCCGAAAAAATTCTGAAATGTATCATTTCGTTCGAACTTTTAATTTTACACTGTAACCTTTTGATCTATTCGGTGCCCAGTTGCCTAATTTCATACATTTAAAATTAGATATCTACATTCACTAATATTTTAAAAAGCGCCTGAATAATTTTTAATGCTATTTAACGAATCGCAGCTTTGTCGCTAACCCTTCCATTTGTGCTAACTTTTTCAGGCTCAGGAGAATATTACCCTGGACAACCAACAGGACCAGGTACGTCACACATCATCTACACCAACATCTTTCAAATAACGTTTTCGAAAATTTAATTGTTCAATATATTTATAATTGGGCTAACACTTTTTTCTTTCCCAAATAAAAAGTTAGAGTCTTATTTTGCACCCGTGTTTCGACCTTAAGACGGCTTTTGGCACAGTCATTTTTTCCTGATAACTAGTCGACTTATAGATTCTTAGCAAATTATAATGTTTACCTGTTTGCACTGTCTTTTTAATCGACTTTTTGTTTTTTGTTTACTATATGTGGAGGCTTGTTATTAGCTATTTTTTATAATATTATATTCTTAATACACTGGATTGTTAGTCTGTAAGCCTTCCTAAAAATAAAATAAATAAAATAATAAATAAATAAATAATAATTTTTAATGGCACTTCGCCATACATTGACATGACGTGAAGCGGCCAAACCTTTAGGAATAGTATCATAAATCAAGCTTCCACGTCCATCAATCAGTGAGCTTATCAAGTGAAATACTGAGGTTAGATCGAACAACGAACAAACGCCTGTTTATATTGAATATATTATATTATAATCGACAACTTCTGTAGATTATTCACAAAACGATGTGCTTACAAATATAAAATCAGAAATAATAATAGCAAGATATTGAGAAGAACTATACATGAGTAATATAAATATATGTTTACAGGTATCTTTAGAAATCACCCATCGTTAAACGTTCTAACTAATTTGATCGATATATAATAATAATAATCGATATATGCTAACAACTGTGACTTAACATGAAGCAGCTTATTAACCGTTTGTGTCTAACCAATCACTGTGTGTGGCTTTAGGAGGACCATTAGGTCCTGATGGTACAGTTGGCCCTGGTGGTTACTATCCAGGCACACCAGGAACACCCGGTACTCCAGGTTCTCCAGGCTCACCAGGTGGCCCCGGTGGTCCAGGTAAATAAATATGGTATATATAATAATATCATATAGTATATACAGGGTGTAACGGAAAGGGTATATACATCCGAAGGGCATGGGTTCTCTTGGTGATAAGAAACGACATGGCAACGTTTTTATACATATACATACATAATTGTAAAGTTGAGCCCGCCCGCGCCGTCGCGCCTTCGTCGGTTAGGCAGAGCCCGATAGGTCTGTACTAGGCACGCAGAACCCGAGATAGATGTACTTGAATCTTGCCGGACAGGATTATGACCCTCATAGTGCGGTGACACGTTTGTTATGATTTTGCATATAATAAACTGTAGATATTAAATAATATCGTGAAGTTTCAAAGTTATTAGTTGGGAGCTGAAATTTTGTGGAAAGACTCGTTATTAAATACTCTATTCACCCTGTTTGTATGTATATACCCTTTCCGTTACACCCTGTATAATGCATAATAATATCATAAATATTATTAGATCCATCTTGAGCTGCAGCGAACAGCGCTGGTAAGATAGAATTAAACGAGACAAAATAGTCAGAACAAAATAATAACAGCGTTTGTTTTATTTTCAGGAGGCCCAGGAGGACCCGGCGGCCCCGGTGGTCCTAATGGCCCCGGTGGTTACTACCCAGGACAACCCGGCAAACCAGGCACACCCGGTAGCCCAGGATCACCTGGTACTCCAGGAGGACCCGGGGGTCCAGGAGGACCCGGAGGTCCTGGAGGCCCCGGTGGTCCTAATGGCCCCGATGGTTACTACCCAGGACAACCCGGAAAACCAGGCGCACCCGGCAGCCCAGGAACACCTGGCAGTCCAGGAGGACCCGGGGGTCCAGGAGGCCCCGGTGGGCCAAATGGCCAAGGTGGTTACTACCCAGGACAACCCGGCAAACCAGGCGCACCCGGTAGCCCAGGATCACCTGGTACTCCAGGAGGACCTGGAGGTCCAGGAGGACCCGGAGGTCCAGGAGGCCCTGGCGGTCCTAATGGCCCCGATGGTTACTACCCAGGACAACCCGGCAAACCAGGCAGCCCAGGATCACCCGGTACTCCAGGATCACCCGGCACCCCAGGAGGACCAGGCGGCCCAGGTTTGTCCCTTCTTTCATTTACTAGCAGCCACCTGCAACTTCTCTAATAAATATGTTTCTTTATAAATTACTAGCTTCTGCCCGCGACTTCGCCCGCGTGGAATAGTTACTTTGGGCTAACGCTAACTTTAACCCGCGACTTCGTTTACCTAGAAGGTGAAATTACTCTTAAATAATACGTAAGTTAAGGAGCTATTTAGGTGCTTACATCACGCTTTTATCAGTAAGAGTGGAACGTTAGGTAAACATACTGGGTCTTTATTATCTTTAATCACATACACTGTAGGTTAATTTGAACTGCCTGCCGCGGCCGCCTTTGTAGTGGCTTGTACTTTTATAGGGGAATAATTTCGTAACACTTGATTTATTGCGTAATTTAAACCGTTTACACAGCTCTCGCAACGGACCTTTTTTCCCGCTTGCAACATTTCTTAATGCTGCTCCGCTCCTATTGGTCATAGCGTGATGTTATATAGCCTTCCTCGATAAATGGACTATCCAACGCAAAAATATTTTTTCAATTCGAGCCAGTAGTTCCTGAGATTAGCGCATTCATCCAAACAAACAAACAAACTTTTCTGCTTTATAATATAGAAAGAAGAAAGAAAGAAGAAAGAAAGAAAGAAAAAGCATTTATTTGGCCCAAAAGGCACACGATAATAAAAAAAAAACAATAGCAAAAAAAAAAAAACAGTTAAAAGAAATCAAACAAATGAATTATTAGAACTAAAAATAAAATAATTAATTGTGTGCCCTGCGGCTGCGCCAAAAGGGTCCAGTTCAGCAAAAATGCCAGACAACTAGTGCCTGACGCTGGTTTTCAACTGGACCTGAGATTGTGAGGTGTCACGGACGTAAAACAAATTGGTAAGTATGCATGTGAAGTGTGTGTGTGTGAGTGTATGTGCGTATGTTGTGGGTGTGTGTTTCATCAAAACTTACCGAAAAAAAAAAAAAAAAACATAGGATGAAAAACGACACAAATAATTTAAAATAATAATAATAAAATAAAATAAATTAAAAAAATAAAAATTAAATTTAAATTAAAAGGTAGGCACATCAAATAATAGATAGATTAGCTGCCACTAAGTCCAATTTCCGTTGGGTATCAATGAGATACTGCCGTAAGCGTCTTCTAAATGTCTCTTTCGTGTTGATTACCCTTATCGGAGGTGGCAGGTTATTCCAAACTTTAGAGGCCGCATAACGAAAGGTGCCTCTAAAAGCTGCTGTACCGTGAGACTTAGTCGACAGTTGTTGCGAGCATAGCCTTCTCCCACATTCCCGTCTACTCGTTACCCAACTGAGCTTATCATAAAGGTAGTCCGGTTTCTGGTATTTAACAACTCCGTACAGAAGACAGGCCAGGTGTAATTTGCGTCTAGACTTCATTTTAAGAATGAAGTGCTTGTTCAAGAACGGCGTTACATGGCTTCTTTGAGGAATATTGTAACAAAACCTAGCACAGGCGTTTTGAACCCTCTGGATGAGCCTATCCGTTCGAGCTAATAGGCGCGGGCCATATACCGTGTCCGCGTAGTTAAGTCGAGATAGAACTAGCGTTTCTACAAGTTGTTCCCGTAGAGTTATGGACAAATAAGGCCTCATTTTGTAATGATAGCCTCATTTTGTAAATATGAGTATAGATAGCCTATGTATTTTTCTAAAAGATACTATAAAGTTTTATCAAAACCCGTTCCCGAGTTTTCGCGTGTAAGAGTAATAAACTATGCATCTAAACTAGGATTTGGGTAAAATTCCTATCTTTTGGCAGGAGAAGGGTTGTGGGAGGTCGTGGAAAGGGTGGGTGGGGGTTATTCTTTTCACACGGATGACTTCCGTGAAAAGTGACGCACCGTTCTTGAGGAAAATCCGTTATTATCGGTTAAAAAGGGGCTAAAAGGTTTAAAAGGAAATAACTACAAATGGTATTGCGGGGTCTGAGTTCGCTTGCTCTCACATCCTAAGTTGGAGAACTTGTAAACAATGATAGTACCATTACTTTTTGACTTTCTTCGAAGTACTGTTGCTAATAAAAACACATGTAACAATAAAACGAACCGCAGTCACACATGACGTAAATGGTGTTTCATTTGTCTAAAGTTTTGTTCGATCGTTTTTCAAGGATATTTTAAACTGCAGTCAATATGATGCAATTTTTTTAAATAAGTTGCAATCGCCCATCTTGACGTTCCGTTTCATTTATTTAACAACTCCTGCCAAACAGTACTAAATCTAAATCAGAATTTGAGGTCACACTTTTCTTTGCAAAAATCAAAGTTGGGCTCAAAATAAGAAAGATTCACATTTTTCACCTTAACAACTTTAAAAGAATATAGACCTTTATGTGCATTGACTATGCTTTTTCACGTCATCTACGTCAGGTTTCAGTGTATGAATAAAACATTTCTGAATTTTAATCGGTTTTTGCTATTGTAGGTGGTCCCGGAGGTCCCCCAAGCCCATCTGGTCCACCCACAGGTGGCTACTATCCAGGACAATCCGGTACACCAGGTACCCCGGGATCACCCGGAACCCCAGGAGGACCTGGGGGCCCCGGTGGACCGGGTGGTCCAGGCGGCCCCGGCGGTCCTAACGGTCCTGATGGTTATTACCCGGGTCAACCTGGCAAACCAGGTAGCCCTGGATCACCCGGCACTCCAGGAGGACCTGGCGGGCCAGGGGGCCCCGGCGGACCTAATGGTCCCGGTGGTTACTACCCCGGACAACCCGGCAAACCAGGCGCACCCGGCAGCCCAGGATCACCTGGTACTCCAGGAGGACCTGGAGGTCCAGGAGGACCCGGAGGTCCAGGCGGTCCCGGGGGTCCTAATGGCCCCGGTGGTTACTACCCAGGACAACCTGGCAAACCCGGCACACCAGGTAGCCCAGGGTCACCTGGAACCCCAGGATCACCCGGCACCCCAGGAGGACCAGGCGGCCCAGGTACGATTCTTTTTTTGTCTTTTTTAATTTACGAAGAGCCACATGTGTTTTTATCTTAATAAATGAAAATGTCGTGTCACAGTGTTTGTAACAAGAGAAAGCCGTTTCTGAGTAGAAAAATCGGTAGGTCTGAGAATAAAAGAAACTTTATAACTAAATAAAAATTTTTACTAAAAATTAAGGAAGAGTAATTTGATTTGCACCCTAAATTAATCAAATAAAATAGACCGTTATAAGTCATACTTCTTTGCGTTTCGCAGATCAAGACAGGATTCCATATAAATAAAACATACCGGGAATTTTAATATATTTTGCTATTGCAGGAGGGCCCGGAGGTCCCCCAAGCCCATCCGGTCCACCTTCAGGAGGCTACTACCCAGGACAACCTGGACAACCCGGCTCTCCGGGAACACCAGGTTCACCAGGAACACCAGGAGGCCCAGGTAAATCATTATAAAACCTTCATGGTTAAAAGGACTAGAAAGTTTCTTGAGACATACAGTTTTTCAAAGATAGTGCTTCAGCGAGAGAGGCGAAATATGGATCAACAGATATCCTACCCCTCTACTACCACTTGCTCATTTAGTTGATTGAAACCACAGCTGGGCAGTTGTAAAAATATTATGACCAAATCGGCTATCAACAACTGGACCCAAACACAGTGTGGAGCACAGTATGAAAAGAAAGAAAGAAAGGAATAATATTTATTGGCAACAGGTAAAAAACATGCACACACTGAAAAAACATGAATATAACAAAAAAATGTAAAAAATAAATGGCAACCATCTTCACCTTCCACGATGAAAACGAAGCCAACGATAGAGATAGATACATACTAACTGGATAAACTTTAAGTCTAATCGACACATATGTAGAAGAAGAAGTCTGTTTGACAGATTGAATTGTTTTCAAATATTATCTTGGTTAGAAACCTTTGAATAACCAGCAAGTATACTAAGATTAATCTTGTTTAGGTGGCCCCGGCGGTCCAGGCGGACCCGGTGGGCCTAGTGGCCCCATTGGCGGCGTAACTTATCCTGGACAACCCGGAAAACCCGGATCTCCAGGATCACCAGGATCACCCGGCACACCCGGAGGACCAGGCGGACCCGGAGGACCAGGTGGCCCCGGTGGTCCCCCTACTGACGGTTACTATCCAGGACATCCTAGCACACCCGGCACACCAGGCAGCCCGGGCTCACCCGGCTCGCCAGGAGGGCCGGGTGGTCCTGGAGGACCAGGAGGCCCCGGTGGACCAGGAGGACCAGGTACTTTATAAAAGCTTACCATCTACCACGCCACAATTATACACACATTATTATACATTGTGATCTAGTATACTAGGTATCATTCTAAGGGGCCATTTTAATCTGGTACGGTCGTACAGATGATCTTTTCTTTCTTTTACACCTAACAAAATGCGTAAATAACTATAAACATACATTATAACGAAGTATTATTAGTCCACTACACATCAGAAGAAACAATTTCTCATTGGCTGCACCTTCAATCTTTATGTTGCATTACGAATAATTTTATTTTTAAACAAAGGGAGTATAGACTATAATAGGTATTAAAACAACGTTTATTTGGGCTCGGCCCAGTTTACTGCTGACTTAGAAATGACTTAGAGACTAGACGATGACTTAGAAATTCGTTATTAGCGACTGTTAAAATATTATAATCCATGTTTCTAAATAGATTCCCAGACCGGACATCCAATTCAGCCTGGCCAACCTGGTTATCCAGGCCAACCAGGCCAACCCGGACTACCAGGTAAACCAGGACAGCCTGGCTACCCAGGTCAACCAGGACACCCAGGACAGCCCGGTGCACCAGGACAACCTGGCAAGCCCGGACAGCCAGGATTCCCAGGACAGCCAGGACAACCTGGTCAAGAAGGTGGACCAGGACAACCCGGATACCCAGGACAACCAGGTCAACCAGGTGAAAATTTAGTAATGATTAAAAACTTAACATGGGTATTATACATAACTCGGAAAATATTTTTCGGCGTGCTAGCCTGAAGATGTGACGATAATATCGCTGCTAGTAGGATATAATTGTCACTCTCAAAACCTCGGCTGAGATAGCAGATTTGCTTTTCATAACAACTAGTAACTTTGGATTTTAATTAATTGTTCGAACAAAATATGGTTTTGAGAGGTTTTAGAATCAAATTAACTATGTGGCATATTGTTAAGGTGAACCAGGACAGCCCGGAAAACCTGGCTACCCAGGAGAGCCTGGAAAACCAGGACAACCAGGATACCCTAGTCAACCTGGGCAACCAGGATACCCAGGACAGCCAGGCCAACCAGGATACCCTGGACAGCCAGGTAAACCGGGGCAACCCGGATACCCGGGACAACCAGGAAAGCCAGGTCAAGAAGGTGGACCAGGACAACCTGGAAAACCAGGACAACCCGGATACCCAGGACAACCAGGTCAACCAGGTGAAACTTTAATAATTATTAATAAACGTAACTAAGGTAAAAGTCGGAAAATAAAACTTTCTTCGTGCTAGCCTAAAGATGTGACGTTAATATCGCTGCTAGTAGGATATAATTGTCACATACAAAACTCGGCTGAGATAGCAGATTTGCTTCTAAATACAGCTAGTTAAACTTTGGATTTTAATTCACTGTTAGAACAAAATGTGGTTAAGATAAGTTTTGAAACCAAATTAACTATGTGGCTTATTGTTAAGGTGAACCAGGATACCCAGGACAGCCAGGCCAACCAGGATACCCAGGACAGCCAGGACAGCCAGGTCAAGAAGGTGGACCAGGACAACCTGGCAAACCAGGACAACCCGGATACCCAGGACAGCCAGGTCAACCAGGTGAAACTTTTATATTTTGTTTTAAACGTAACATACAAAACTCGGAAAATAAAACTTTCTTCTTACCAGCCTGTGGATGTGACGTAAATATAGCTGCTAGTAAAAAATAATTATTACTCTTGAGAAACCTTGGTTGAGCTACTAAATTTGCTTCTATGAAGTACAGCTACAAGAAAAGATTTTAAAGAACGAAAAAGGAAAAAAGATAAGAAAATACTTCATTTGGACACACAGAACATAAAACAAAACACAACAATACATCGAGAAAAGATTAAAAAACTAAAGACAAAAATAAAATAAAAATTATAATAAAAATACCTGTGCGAGACCAAAAAGGCGCCTATCTCAGCATTAGCAGCGACATTTCAAAACATAAATATCGCAGCGCTGTTATTCTGATAGAGCCCGTTGTGATGCCACGGACACACCCAAGAAAAGCAATAAACAATATTTAGTTTTTTTTTATATTTTTGTTTTGGATTGTTTTTTCTTGTTTTTTTTTTATTGTAATTTATTTGTCAGAACATAATGTGGTTTCGAGAGGTTGTTTAACCAAAATAACTCTGTGCCTTATTGTTGAGGTGAACCAGGACACCCAGGTCAACCTGGGAAACCAGGATACCCAGGACAGCCAGGTCAACCAGGATACCCAGGACAGCCCGGCCAACCCGGATACCCAGGACAGCCAGGTCAAGAAGGTGGACCAGGATACCCAGGACAACCAGGCAAACCAGGACAACCCGGATACCCAGGACAGCCAGGTCAACCAGGTAAAACTAATAACAACACGCGATATACCATTAGAAAGGTTTTTTTACGTACTTCAACTATTGTTATGACGAGAAGTCCAAAATCACTGTGTGGAAAAAGTTATGGTGCAATAGTTGTGCATTGCCAATTTTCAAAGACTTTGCTATTCGCATTTTTGCGCAACGATTGCTTTGTACTGGAACTTACGGTTATAAAATGAACACATTTATAAATTGTTAGCAATTTATAAAATGTGTACATTTATGAGGCAAGTGTAAGGGCACACTGGAGTATTCAAAAATCAAAATCAAAAGTCTTTATTCAAACTAGGCTGAGAATCAGCACTTTTTGAACGTCAAAAAAATACATAAAGACAGTCCCCCAAAAACGGCCCACCCTTCGCCACTTCCTAGTGTTTTTGCTGGGAAGAAGAAGTGGCGGAACAAACTCCCCAGCAACACATCTGTCTGATTCGTTTGAAGAACTAGGTATACAAATAATCTATACAATGAAATGCTCAATAAATAGCACTTATGTTTTTTGATTGTCACGTGTTAGCTAGCACACTCCAATATACCGAGATTAAAAAAAAAAAGTAAATTCATACTAACATTGAAATCTAAACTCAAGCAAAACAAATATAAAACTGAAAAAAACAGCCTCCAGGTATAAAAGGCGTACCCGCTTACATGTGCAATGCTGGCTTATTTTCATAAGGCTGTGACTCTAAATTTAAAATGATAATCTAGGACCATCGAAGTGAAACCAATAAGCAGTTAACTGTTATAACAAAAAAAAAAAAAAACATTGGTAAGCAAGTCGACCAGTCACCACAAGCAGCACCCGTTCACGAGCATAACGCAAAGATCAACCATTACCCTCCTCTCCATATTTGAGGGTATATTATTACAGTTCGCCATATTATTACAGTTCTTGTCTTCGTTTTAAATCCTTTAACGTGTATCTATTGTCAATAATGACCATCTCAAATGATCCGTTACCTATAATAATGTAGGTACCTACTTAAACCGTTTCAGGTAACTGTAAGTTCTAATTTTTGTTTTTTCCACGTGGTTGACTTATTTTGTACTTACATGTCACTCTTCAGAAACTTTGACTGGGCTAATTATTTTGCTTCTTAGTGCAGATAGGCCTTTAATTAATTTGTCATCTAACAGAATGTAACTCAGTTTCCTATTGTTAAGGTGAACCAGGACAGCCCGGACAACCTGGTTACCCAGGAGAGCCAGGAAAACCGGGACAACCAGGATACCCAGGACAACCTGGTAAGCCCGGACAGCCAGGATACCCGGGACAGCCAGGACAGCCAGGATACCCAGGACAGCCAGGCCAACCAGGATACCCAGGACAGCCCGGCCAACCCGGATACCCAGGACAGCCAGGTCAAGAAGGTGGACCAGGATACCCAGGACAACCAGGCAAACCAGGACAACCCGGATACCCAGGACAGCCAGGTCAACCAGGTAAAACTTTTATATAAAAAAATAAAATAATCTACAAATCTTTGTAAATGAACCTTTCTTCTTACCAGTCTGTGGATGTGACGTAAATATGGTTGCTAGTAAGAAATAGTTATTACTTTAGAGAAACCTTTGTTGAGCTAGTTAAGGAGAAGGGGCGATCTACCCTAAGAACTAATAACAACACGCGATATACCATTAGAAAGGTTTTTTTACGTACTTCAACTATTGTTACGACGAGAAGTCCAAAATCACTGTGTGGAAAAAGTTATGGTGCAATAGTTGTGCATTGCCAATTTTTAAAGACTTTGCTATTCGCATTTTTGCGCAACGATTGCTTTGTACTGGAACTTACGGTTATAAAATGTACACATTTATAAATTGTTAGCAATTTATAAAATGTGTACATTTAAAAGGCAAGTGTATGGGCACGCTGGAGTATTATTACAGTTCTTGTCTTCGTTTTAAATCCTTTAACGTGTATCTATTGTCAATAATGACTCTCTCATCTCAAATGATCCGTTACCTATAATAATGTAGGTACCTACTTAAACCGTTTCAAGTAACTGTAAGTTCTAATTTTTGTTTTTTCCACGTGGTTGACTTATTTTGTACTTACATATCACTCTTCAGAAACTTTGACTGGGCTAATTATTTTGCTTCTTAGTGCAGATAGGCCTTTATTTAGGCGTTCCGAATTGTTATCTGCCCGTCGTCATGGATGAAAACTTCTGGCCTCAGAACGTGGTGTTCCGTCGCTTCCGCGGACAAGTTCCACAGAGCAGCGCTAGTGCGTGTTAGTGAAGTGTTAGTTTTTTAAGTAATAATGTATAATTATATGTATTTTAGGTTAAGGTATTTATCTCTGGGCCTGCGTCGCCTGAAATAAAATTGATTATTATTATTATTATTATTATTATTTAATTAATTTGTCATTTGACAGAATGTAACTCAGTTTCCTATTGTTAAGGTGAACCAGGACAGCCCGGACAGCCTGGTTACCCAGGAGAGCCAGGAAAACCGGGACAACCAGGATACCCAG
This sequence comes from Euplexia lucipara, assembly GCA_921972225.1. Taxonomy (NCBI): domain Eukaryota; kingdom Metazoa; phylum Arthropoda; class Insecta; order Lepidoptera; family Noctuidae; genus Euplexia; species Euplexia lucipara. The sequence goes on from OV179144.1 coordinate 13,589,665, forward strand.
GACAACCTGGTAAGCCCGGACAGCCAGGATACCCGGGACAGCCAGGACAGCCAGGATACCCAGGACAACCAGGCCAGCCAGGACAGCCAGGACAACCTGGATACCCAGGGCAGCCAGGTCAACCTGGACACCCAGGGCAGCCAGAAAATCAACACGGTGGACCCGGACAACCAGGATCCCCAGGACAACCAGGTAAAACTCACCGCATTATTAAAAACATTACTCTAAAACACACATAACGTCATGCCTGTAATCCCCGAAACTGGCGAAATGTGGGTGTACTACCAGGTACCCACCTGGTTGTACAGCCACATCTCGCCAGTTTTAATATAAATATTTACGAAATCTATATCTATACCGTACTTATAAAGTTATAATAAATCTGTAGAAGTAACAATTCTGTACATTGAAAATATCAAAATAATAAAAGGCAGGGGGTGTTACTAGACCGACACCGAAACCAAAAATGTGATAAAAAAAATGTCTATCTGTCTGTCTGTCTGTATGTATGTTCAGGTATCACGCAAAAACTCCTGGGCACAACACTGGGTACTTTTTATCCCGAAAAAGTCTATACAATAAAAACAAACTTAATTTTGCGGTTTGATCCATAAAAAATGTAAATGCATGTAGTGTGTGGGATCTGATCGTGCTTTTTTCCTATAAATTTATAAAAACTAGTCTGCGAGTTTACGTTCGTATATTCGTAAAGTAAATACACAATCATTGACACATGCGTGCATTAGCTAGACAGATCTTATCAAATCTGTATACTTATTTTCTCAAAAGACCATCTCAGACACTATTGTGCAGGGTCCTTACATGATCTGACAAAACAATGTCTAGACTTTAAAAGAGCCTTTGGCCTATGAGTTTGGTTAAGATTTCTTGTCAGAGTAATCAGGAAGAGAAATACCGCTATCTCAAGATTAAAAAAAATATTTGCTTGGTTGGCGCATAACATTATGTTAAACGAAAGAAAAAAAGAAGAAAATAAAAAATCAAAATTGCGCCAAATTAACCATATATCAATCAATTATAATAATTGCAATTCATTTAATTTGTACTAAGTATAACACACAGCATACTATCGCCTTCTCAACGCCAAAGTAAAATCTACACCCAAAATTTACACTGTGAAATGAGGTTCTGCAGAAACATAATGAATATTATATCTCTGTAAATTTTTGTTTAGGTGAATCAGGTCAGCCAGGTCAACCTGGTAAGCCCGGACAACCAGGATACCCAGGACAGCCAGGTCTACCTGGCAAGCCCGGTCAACCCGGATATCCAGGCCAGCCAGGTCAGCCTGGTTATCCAGGACAGCCAGGTAAAACTTTAACATTAAAAACATAACCAATGATACAAAACTTTGTAAATAAAATTTTATTTTAACCAGTCTTAATATAATATAGTATATCACTTTTGAGAAACATCGGCTGAGTTAAGTGATTTGCTTCTTATTGCGGCTACGTAAAGTTCAGTTTAAAGACTTTTCTTAAAAAAAAAAAAAAATAATCTTGAGAATCGTCGTCTTTGTTAGTCGATTTGCTTTTTATTGCAGCTACGTAAACTGAGCATTTTAATTTATTTGTCAGAACATTATGTGACCTAAATAGAGGTTTCGTAATTAAATGAACTCTCTGCCCTGTTGTTCAGGTCAACCAGGACAGCCTGGAGAACCTGGCTACCCAGGACAGCCAGGCCAGCCAGGATACCCAGGACAGCCAGGCCAGCCAGGATACCCAGGACAGCCAGGCAAACCAGGACAGCCAGGACAGCCTGGTCAAGAAAGTGGACCAGGTCAGCCTGGACAGCCAGGATACCCAGGACAGCCAGGCCAGCCAGGATACCCAGGGCAACCAGGCAAACCAGGACAGCCAGGACAGCCTGGTCAAGAAGGTGGATCAGGACAGCCCGGACAACCAGGATACCCAGGACAGCCAGGCCAGCCAGGATACCCAGGGCAGCCGGGCAAACCAGGACAGCCAGGACAGCCTGGTCAAGAAGGTGGACCAGGACAGCCAGGCCAGCCAGGATACCCAGGGCAGCCAGGCAAACCAGGACAGTCAGGACAGCCTGGTCAAGAAGGTGGACCAGGACAGCCCGGACAACCAGGATATCCAGGACAGCCTGGCCAGCCAGGATACCCAGGGCAGCCAGGTAAACCAGGGCAACCCGGATACCCAGGCCAGCCAGGTAAAACTTATATATTAAAAACATAACCAATGTTAAATTAAACTTTATTTTTACCAGTCTTTATATAATATATATCACTTTTGAGAAACGTTGGCTGAGTGAGTTGATTTGCTTCTTATTGCAGCTACGTAAAGTTCGGTTTAAAGACATTTATTTTTCGAAGAACAAATTACAGTTTAAAGAGAAACTTAACTAAACTACAGCTTGGCAAAAAAGTGTAGAAACGGAACTAAATTTTTGACTGTTGGCAACATTTTCAAAATAATGACATCTCTTAATAAACAAAGTTCACGATTTCGTAAAATTTTAATTTCGACCACCAAACGTTGATTAATAAACGTAAAAAGTGAATAAAAACGAATAAAACTATTCGTAGTGCTGGCAGGGTGGTTATTTATAAGGTGTACAGGCGATATCTGGCGGAACATGAGGCCCAAACCATTCTTCATGAACATAACAATGTTTTCTAAAGTTCCGCTTATAATACAGGTATGTAAGAGTTTGTTTTGTTGATTTTAGGTAAATCAAGTGTTAGTTGATGAATACAAAGCTATATTAATTTGCTTGCATAAGGAATAACTAGAAATTTGAAACAATAAATGTCGAGCACATAGGTTATGTTTACATTTTTTCAGCATTACTCTGGTATAGTGCGCTGAGATAAATTGATACTTTGGTGACTTGACTTTTAACGGAATGAAAATTCACTTTCTACGTAAATTATACTTTAAGTGCGATATCAAGGGAGAGAATTATTTGTTCTAGCGTTTGAATTAGAAATGTAAAAGAAATTGTCGTGCCATAGTCTAAATCTATTAATTCAGGGAAGCCTGTTATCGTTCTAAGCAAAATAGTGCTGGAAGGAGATAAACAAAAGGGTATTTTCTACATCCGGCTTTTTAACAGTATGTGATAAAAATGTTTTACTTTTAATATTGGTAGGGATAAATGAAATATTTCGTCTTTACAGGAAGCAGCTGAACGTGCATTACAAGCTATTATCGAGGAGGATTGGAAGAACTCGTGCTAACATGTAATAAAAATAGAAAATGATTACTGGAAAAAAAAATAACTATGAACGAGGAAATATAGCGATTAGTAAAAAATCTAGAAGATGATAGTAGCATCACCTCTGAACCCGAACATGACTCAGATGAGTTTGCGGCCTACGTGTTCGGGGTAGAATATTTAGAGGAAGATTTACTAGAATAAAATATAGAAATTATGTTAAACAATGTTATATTTTCTTTTTTATCATTCCTAAACAATGTTGTTAACTCAGGAGTATTTACTCAATTTGTTATTTTTAGGTAAGTAATCAGTTGCGTGTCGAGAACACGTCCTTGTTCAATTAATTCATTACACCCCAAGAGGACACCGGTGTCCACGCTGTCATTGTCTTTCTATTGTGTCTCTAATTGCCACGATTAAAAGTGATTACTTACTGATTAAAAAAATAATACATAATTAGATTAATTTGTCTAAAAAACAGCTAAGTATCAAGACTAGGTTGGTACGCTATGCGGTTGCCACGCGGGTTGCCATACGAAGAGCACAGTGGCGCCTCCATTATTTTCTACTCTTTTTTGCCAAGCTGTAACTCAAGTATAATAGTTTGTATGACGTTTAATGTTAGTAATTTTATTTATTTGTCAGAACATAATGACATTATGTTCTGACAATAATGCCACATCATGGCATTAAGAGGTTTCGCAATTTTATGAACTCTAAGCCCTGTTGTTCAGGTCAACCAGGACAGCCCGGACAACCCGGCTACCCAGGAGAGCCAGGAAAACCAGGACAACCAGGATATCCAGGACAGCCAGGCCAGCCAGGATACCCAGGTCAAGAAGGTGGACCAGGACAGCCCGGACAACCAGGTTACCCAGGGCAGCCAGGCAAACCAGGACAACCCGGATACCCAGGCCAGCCAGGTCAACCTGGCTACCCAGGACAGCCAGGTAAAAATTTATTAATTTATTTCATACTTCAAGCACACTAGTACAGAAGCGGACATAATGCCATAGGACTTTTTAATATCTACCAGTCAACCTTTAGGTATATTAAAACAAAACAAATGAACAAAACTACAACTAAACTTACCTTTCTCCTTAATAGCCTGAGAATGTGACTTTAAAATCGCTGCTGGCTAGAAATGAATAACACTTTCGAGAAACCTCTGTTGAACTAGCTAATTTGCTTAACTGCAGCTAGATATACTTAAGTTTAAAATCATTTATCAGTGATTAATGTAGCAGTGAGGAGTTTTAACAAATTTTATCTGTACCATATTGTTAAGGTGAACCAGGAAAGCCCGGACAACCAGGCAAACCGGGACAACCCGGATACCCTGGACAACCAGGTCAACCCGGCCAAGAAGGTGGACCAGGACAGCCTGGACAACCAGGATACCCAGGACAACCAGGCAAACCGGGACAACCTGGATACCCAGGATACCCAGGTAAAACTTATAAGTCAAAATCAACTTCTGTTTGGTAAAAACTAAATGTATTGCAGCTAAATAAACTTATAATTTTAGTTAATTTATCAGAACACAATGAAGCAGTAAAGAGATTTTTAAACTAAATTAACTTATTGCCTTATTGTTAAGGTGGACCAGGACAGCCCGGACAACCAGGATACCCAGGACAACCAGGCAAACCAGGACAGCCAGGACAACCCGGATACCCAGGTCAACCTGGACAACCAGGCAAACCCGGACAACCTGGATATCCTGGACAGCCAGGAGAACCAGGATACCCAGGTCAACCTGGACAACCAGGCAAACCCGGACAACCTGGATACCCAGGACAGCCAGGACAACCCGGATACCCAGGACAGCCAGGACATCCTGGTCAAGAAGGTGGACCAGGGCAAGTAGGACTACCAGGTGAACCCGGATACCCAGACCAACCAGGTATACTACTTGAAATATTCAATTGTATTTTCAATTGGGTTGGTTCCGCTTAGAAAAGGTTTTAACTTTGACAAAATGCAAAACTGTGAAAGGCGATAATGTAACAATTAAATAAAGGAGTCCGATCACTATTCTATGGAAACAGGCAAATCTACCCGCCACCGAAATCTTTTTATAAAATTGCCTGTTCTTATATTTAAAAGAAAAGAAAGAAAAATATTTATTTGCCATCAGACATTAAAACACACATACACACAATAATTATGAAACAATAGAAAATATTATGCAATAGTAGGTACACATAATGTGCTGAGTGCCTCACGGCTGCGCCAAAAAGGTCCATTTCAGCATTTATGCCAGACAGGTGATGCTGTCTGACGCTGGTATTTACATTATATGTATAGTGTGCTCCACTACGACCTTTTCCCGTGTAGGCGTTGCGTGTTCAAACATTTAAAATCTCACCCACAAACAGCGGAACTGGAACCACTATCTGCGAACTAGTATTAACTATTTCTTCATTTTAAGGTCAACCTGGGCAACCAGGATACCCAGGACAACCCGGACAACCAGGACAACCAGGACACCCAGGACAACCCGGTCAACCAGGCAAACCAGGTCAGCCAGAATTTCAGTCGTCTATATTTTTTTATTAAAGTAAACGTAATAAAATAGAAAACAACCGATGAAAATTTTAGTATTGGTAGGTTCAGAACTATAATATCAGGTATCATTATGTGCGACGATGTCTCTTCCACCCTGAAAATACAAAAGATAAAAGAAAAATGCGTTTATTGGCATTAATGCAAAATACACAATTACGTTATAAAAGTACGTACCTACGTATGTTATGTTATGTTAGAATATTACGTTACGACATCATTTTTTAATGTAACGCCCTAATCTTAAATAATTTAAAGTACACACTTCCTAGCCTGGTAAAAATCTAAAGACGGAAGTTGTTTTCTTTTCTTTTCTTTGGTTGGGTTCAAAATAATAGCGAACTTAAATATTTCAGGTCAACCAGGACAGCCTGGATACCCAGGCCAACCAGGACATCCCGGAGAACCAGGATACCCAGGCCAACCCGGCCAACCAGGATACCCAGGACAACCTGGTAAACCAGGACAGCCCGGAGAGCCAGGATACCCAGGACAACCCGGTCAACCAGGATACCCAGGACAACCTGGTAAACCAGGACAGCCAGGACAACCCGGAGAGCCAGGACAGCCCGGAGAGCCAGGATACCCAGGCCAACCCGGCCAACCAGGATACCCAGGACAACCTGGCAAACCAGGACAGCCCGGAGAGCCAGGATACCCAGGTCAACCCGGCCAACCAGGATACCCAGGACAACCCGGTCAACCAGGATACCCAGGACAACCTGGTAAACCAGGATACCCAGGACAACCTGGTAAACCAGGACAGCCAGGACAACCCGGAGAGCCAGGACAGCCCGGAGAGCCAGGATACCCAGGCCAACCCGGCCAACCAGGATACCCAGGACAACCTGGCAAACCAGGACAGCCCGGAGAGCCAGGATACCCAGGTCAACCCGGCCAACCAGGATACCCAGGACAACCCGGTCAACCAGGATACCCAGGACAACCTGGTAAACCAGGACAGCCAGGACAACCCGGAGGACCAGGACAGCCAGGAGAGCCAGGATACCCAGGCCAACCCGGCCAACCAGGATACCCAGGACAACCTGGACATCCCGGCCAACCAGGATACCCAGGACAACCTGGTAAACCAGGACAGCCAGGAAAACCCGGAGGACCAGGACAGCCAGGAGAGCCAGGATACCCAGGCCAACCCGGCCAACCAGGATACCCAGGACAACCTGGTAAACCAGGACAGCCAGGACTACCCGGTGGACCAGGACACCCCGGAGAGCCAGGATACCCAGGACAACCTGGCAAACCAGGACAGCCCGGAGAGCCAGGCTACCCAGGCCAACCCGACCAACCAGGACAGCCAGGACAACCCGGTCAACCAGGATACCCAGGACAACCCGGTCAACCAGGATACCCAGGACAACCTGGTAAACCAGGACAGCCAGGAGAGCCAGGATACCCAGGTCAACCCGGCCAACCAGGATACCCAGGACAACCTGGAAAACCAGGACAACCAGGACAACCCGGAGGACCAGGACAGCCCGGAGAGCCAGGATACCCAGGACAACCCGGCCAACCAGGACAGCCCGGAGAGCCAGGATACCCAGGACAACCCGGCCAACCAGGATACCCAGGACAACCTGGTAAACCAGGACAGCCAGGACAACCCGGAGGACCAGGATACCCAGGACAACCTGGCAAACCAGGACAGCCAGGACAACCTGATGGACCAGGACAGCCAGGAGAGCCTGGATACCCAGGCCAACCAGGATACCCAGGACAACCTGGTAAACCAGGACAGCCAGGACAACCCGGAGGACCAGGACAGCCAGAATACCCAGGCCAACCAGGATACCCAGGACAACCTGGTAAACCAGAACAGCCAGGACAACCCGGTGGACCAGGACAACCCGGTGGACCAGGACAGCCCGGAGAGCCAGGATACCCAGGACAACCTGGCAAACCAGGACAGCCAGGACAACCCGGAGGACCAGGACAGCCAGGAGAGCCAGGATACCCAGGCCAACCAGGATACCCAGGACAACCTGGTAAACCAGGACAGCCAGGACAACCCGGAGGACCAGGACAGCCAGGATACCCAGGCCAACCAGGATACCCAGGACAACCTGGTAAACCAGGACAGCCAGGACAACCCGGTGGACCAGGACAACCCGGTGGACCAGGACAGCCCGGAGAGCCAGGATACCCAGGCCAACCCGGCCAACCAGGGTACCCAGGACAACCTGGAAAACCAGGACAGCCAGGACAACCTGGTGGACCAGGACAGCCCGGAGAGCCAGGATACCCAGGACAACCCGGCCAACCAGGATACCCAGGACAACCTGGTAAACCAGGTCAGCCTGGATACCCAGGACAGCCCGGCCAACCAGGATACCCAGGACAACCTGGCAAACCAGGACAGCCAGGGCAACCTGGTGGACCAGGACAGCCCGGAGAACCAGGATACCCAGGACAACCCGGCCAACCAGGATACCCAGGACAACCTGGCAAACCAGGACAGCCAGGACAACCTGGTGGACCAGGACATCCCGGAGAGCCAGGATACCCAGGACAACCCGGCCAACCAGGATACCCAGGACAACCTGGCAAACCAGGACAGCCAGGACAACCTGGTGGACCAGGACTGCCCGGAGAGCCAGGATACCCAGGCCAACCCGGCCAACCAGGATACCCAGGACAACCTGGCAAACCAGGACAGCCAGGACAACCTGGTGGACCAGGACAGCCCGGAGAGCCAGGATACCCAGGACAACCCGGCCAACCAGGATACCCAGGACAACCTGGCAAACCAGGACAGCCTGGATACCCAGGATACCCAGGACAATACCCAGGTATGTTCACTTGTAATTGTTTTATACCTAAATATTTTTCTTGTAAGGAATAAGATAAAGTGCAGAATGATAAAATGGTTTTATTGAGCTTATTGGTGACAATATATTTAATAAATATTTCGTTATCATTTATTATATTATATTAATAAAAACATTTAAAATAATGATAAAACAGCAAAGACTTCCAGCTTAAATTTTCAAAGTAATATAATACCGTTTTGTTTTTATAGATTCCGAAGGATCCCCATCGGGTACTGGAGTCCAGCCTCCTGCAACTGTGCCATCAGGTCAAATGCCACCATTCCCCATCTACGTAATTCCGTATCCACTGCCTATCGTTCCCAGTCCAGCGTCATGCCCGTGTTATCTGCTGAATCCTGGACAGAACGATACAACACAAGGTCAGCATGGACAAGCGCCCCAGGCAACAACCCCACCACATTACCAACATCAAAACCAACCGCAGTACGCACCATATGGTATCATTGGTTTCGTTCCCGTGGTATTTGTACCCTACTGCCCAGGAAACGGTTCCGGCATGAACAGCGCTCAACAAAACTTCCCGAATGCAGTACCTGTACAATATAATTGCGCACAATGCCAGGCCAACAGAGATATATACCAGTACCTCGGGAGACTTAATAGGGGCCGTAGCACAGGCAACAGTTACTTAAAAGATCTCAAAGAAATAACGTCTCTTTCTGAACTAGACAACCTTCTAAGAAATCAAATCAAACCTTTAAAGAAGAGTATGCACACTATTGCTGCACATCCACAAATACTGGACGATACGAAAGACGAAAAAAATGAAACAAAAAAGGATATCAATAAAAACGAAAATACGAATGAAACTAAAAATAGGAATAAGAATGAAAAAACCAGTTCCAAGGTCAAGAAGAACTAAATAACTAGGTTGGTATTGGTAGTACTCCAAGAATTTTTCACAACTTTTTGGGTACCAAGATAATTTTGAGACTGTCCGATGGTAAAAATTCTTGGACGATCTCAAAATTTGAAATATGACGTTTATCACAATATTTATTACCCACAAATTACGTCATTATTGTATAGGATTATAGTAAATTTTCAAATATAGTGTACTTACTAGTATTTTATTATTTCAAGATACGCTTCTGTATGTAATATTTACAAATTAATAATTTCAATTCTATGTTGCCATTTATATTGTTAATTGAATTTTATAATTAGCGCCATCATTTTTATGAACTGTGAAGAAATAATAAATTATATTAATTGAAATAATTATATCGTTGTCTTTATTCATCTTGTCAAACTCTTAAAAACCACATTCGTTTTGCAGTAGACGAGTCGAGGTTCCTACGTAGGACAATACCTATATGCAACACAAACACAAACCACCACCACTAATACACACAAACACACACACAAACCACACAAACAACCACACCACGTTACCACGTTTATATGAAACATAAACCACCAACAATAACTACACGAACATTTTGATAATTTTGTAATACTTTTTGATTACCATATTTAATACTACTTAGTTTAGTCTGATCAGGACTAATTTAATGAACCTTTCCGAGTATCACTGTAACACCAAACTTGAGCAAAAAGACTATATCGATACCCGTGCAAATGTAGTACAAACACTGCTCGATCGCTAATTAGAATAAACAAATTAAAAATAAGCAAAATATGAAGAGGAGACGAGATTTGATTATTTTAGGATTATGTGCTTAAAAATAGGGAATGTAAAGTCAAACACTTTCATAATTAGAGTCAACGCTCGCTTCTACACACGTACCCGATAAAATCCGGTTCGATAAACAGATTTGGGAATATAATCGCTTTAGAATACATTGCCAAATAAAAACCATTTGTACACTATATCCTCTTATCGCACGTTTTGCATATATGCATGTAAGTAGTGAATTACGAATCATGCATTGTGTACTACAACAGCCGTGACTCCAATGCGTCGTCACGGGTCACTGCGAGGCTCTAGACATTATCCTACAGCTCACAGGGTTTCCATACAAGTCAGTATGCATAATCCAGAAAGTAAATGCAAGAATATCTTATCAATTCATTTTCATACGCCTACCTTTAAGTACTTTAAAATACTTTTAATAAGTTATCTATATCTAATAAATTTCGGCCAAAAAAATGTTGTCAGTGGTCTGTAAGTATTCATAAGTGCATTCTCTCTCTTTTCAATATCAAGATTTTCAAGTAAATTATCAAGATATGCCAATGGATATGCCTCACCTTTTTTCATACCCCGCATGTCCAACCTCCTACGCCTTCCATGATTTATACGACTCCAACTATAGAGCGGTCCAGGTGGCTAGAGATTTGGACCGGTTGGACTAAATTTAAGTGTAATCGTCACGAAAAGTAGAAGTAGGTACTTAACACCAATAATAATTGTCCAATACTAATTACGCTAAGCAATGCAGCTCCTTTGATATAAACTTTTCATACACAAGGTCTCAAGGATGCCACATAGTCGTTGGACTTTTGTCGCCTAGTGAATACCAAGCTTCACATTAGGTACTAGACCGACTCGAGTGCCGACCTTGTTGTCATACGAGTAATCAACTTTAATCACCTAAAGAAAGAAAACAAAATGCGTTTATTAGCATTACAGTAAAATATACCTTATAACAAAACACAAACCCTCAGCACACACACACACACACACACACACACACACACACACACACACACACACACACACACACACACACACACACACACACACACACACACACACACACACACCACCACCACCACCTACACGTTTACATCTAAATGCAGAACAAACAGCATCTTTTTTTTATTTCATGGTTGCAAGACGCCTTACCCATATTAAAATAAATGGGTGTGAACTTCAGGCACACAAATAATGGCAAACCGTCATCATTGATCAATGTTCCTGCAGTTAGTGCCATTCACGCCACGGAGCAGGTAACCCAAGGTTGGTAGGTATATGGTACACTATGTGTGAAGCTTCCTTAGTCGCCACTGACGACACAACCTACGAGATGAGATAAGGTGGTACGTTCTAAATCCGAACCCAACACGAACAAAATAGGAATAGGTATACCTTGTTTTTTTCAAATGGCATAACTATTTCATATTACTATGGACTTGGAACCAGTCAGGATATTCACCAAAAGGCATCCATTCAATACTGTGTGGCAGAGTAGGTACGATAATGTACAAAGTTAATTTGTAAACAATTTCCAAAAAAAATAAATAAACTAGGAACATCGCCAAAAATGTAATTCTACCATCTGATGAGTTGGGACCATAGATATCCGTTGGGACATTTGTAGTGGACAATAAACAATAAGATTTACATTCTTACTAGCACGGCAAAATCACTAAATGTTCATACATTAAAAAAAATGTCGTAAATACGACAATCTTGTAGTTTTTAAGGCATGACCATTACAATATTATGTGAGTCATGTCCTTGTCCGAGACCACCATACTAAATCACCAACCATACAGTTTTCAACTTAATACTCATATAGCTACCGTAATTGTCTCACAAATTGTACAAAAACGACAATTTTGAGGAATTCTTGACAACAATATAATGGCTTTTGCTGGTAGCTGAATAAGAATAATTTAAAGTTCCTCAAATAACTACATAAAATATACGGAAGGCTTATCAAAATAATAATAGTCAGTAGTAGACTTTAAACCGACATCAAAACTAGGAACAGCGCTCACAAATCATCATCGACAGCTATTCCAGCAATCAGTAAATTGCTGCTTACGTGGATAAGTTGCTCATCTCTTTACTTATAAAAGGAGAAGGAGCGATGTAAAATAAACTAAATGCTCTCAAGTTCTTAAATGTGCACAAAGATACTACCCGCGTTGGAAAATAGTGTTTCGCCATTATTTACTTAAGTAAACAAGTTCAATGCACTTCCAGACAGTATTTGTTAAACTAAGTAAATTATGATCTTCTGAAAAAACGTTTCTACGTCAAAGGACTAACTTCAGGTACGGTGGCACCTTCGTCATTACCCTTATATTATCTACCGCATGGGGGCAAAGTAATACTTATTTGACTCTGATTTGGTTTGGCCTACAAAATAGTTTTTGTTAAGTTTATATTCACCAGATAAAACACACAAAGGATGGTAAGTGTGTCAGACGATTCACAGGGTATAATGCCAAATATATGTAGCTGTGTGTAAGAATTAAGTTTGTATGTTTGTTGTACAGACGCCAGCACACAAGTTACCCCAATGTGTCAAATTTTTCCAATTGAATATGAACCTTATTCTGTTTGACATAAAGTTGAAAAACGATCAAAGAAATTTGACACATTAGGGTAACTTGATGTGCTGGCATCTGTACCTACAACCAGGAAATAAACCTTAGGTATAACATCGATTGCCATTGCCAGTCAGCAGGATGACAAATAACATAATAAGTACAACTAACTTGATAGAGCTTGGTAAATGTCTAATTATACCTAATTGTTCACAAAGCATTGCTTACCATTAAGATCTATGACTGTAATGATAGGTACCTGTTTACCTAAAGTGACTAATAACTCAGAACGAATGACTAATTCACTATTTGTTAGTTTGTGTCGAGAACTTTATGCTACCCAAGAATACGGTTTTCCCTACTAACAACACCATTTTAAGTACATCATTGGGCAATCTTAATAGGGAAGTGATGTTACTTGTTCGGACAGAGACACGGAGGCATTTAGAAGCATTACTGACGATCGTAAAGCAAATGATGACGAATAGTTAGAAAAAGGTGTGTGACCAACGAAGGGATGAGTGCAACCTTGGCTAGACGACCTCAAACCCAGCCAGTCAAGCGTGAGACTACATCAGCTCCTATACACATTTCACCAATTATAGTATTTTATGTTTGGATCAATAATGAGTATAAGTTACTAATGACCATTTTTGTATGACGCACCTTTAACTTCAATAATCTTTCAAGGAATATCTGTTATGTAAAAAAAGACTTTTCCCTTAACATAAAAATTGGATTCTTTTTCGGACTTTATAAAATAATCACCTTAAATGTAAATACCAAGATTCAATATATTTTTTAAAACAGTATAGAACTTTAGAACATTTTTGAGGGGCTCGTGGCTCAGAAACACTAACCATATTGTCCTGAGATATTGCAATATCTGACTGTAGGAAGACTATTACATAACCCGAAAAAATATGCGTAACTCGGAAGCAATATGTGAGTTATGTACTTAAGTAAAGCATTTTGAATGCACTAAATAAGCTTAAACACAAACAACACATAACATTTAACATTTCACAGCTTGTTTACTGGAAATAAGCTGTCACTGCATTAGAAATATGTGTAACGGAGCCTGCGCTAAACAGTATCTGAATTTACGAACCTCAGACCACTGGGATATATTGAAGGAATGAGGATTCTCAATTCTGTATAATTGAGTAAGTAGGTAGGTATTTAGTATTATAATCTCTTGCAATGAAGAAGGAAACATTAGTTACTTTTAAAACCAGCCGATGTCAGCTTCCACATGTACAATTTCATCACAATAATGTACCTACATTTTCTTCATAATTACAAACATTATTTTAAGCATAGGTACCTAATAAAATTCCGTAACCGTACTATAATTTTATGAGACACACGAACTTGACAACGTAAATATTAATAAATACCGCCATTGTCCATTTCGTAGTACCGATGCGAATAGTCAGCTTCAGGGTTAGCCGCTGAGCTTCCGTATATTGTGTCGTGCATGCAGTTTGGGACCACACCACCACTCCTGGGAGAATAGAGGCATCATTATAATGTATAGCGATAATGATTGTATTACGTTTACGTGCGTATGCGTCATAGTCTTCTTGACAGAAGGACGAGCTGCCTACAAACGGACTCATTACCTCCCCAGTGACCATTGTCAATTACAAGACAAAAACTCCCACGGTTTATAAAGGTTGGAACGTACGCACACGTACACAGAGCGCATCTCCACCTGTAACGTACAACCTGTGCCTGTGATTTACTCTAAACTATTTGTGAAATATAAAATACGTTAAGTTGGTTCCTGAAACTAAAATTACCACCGTAAGTAGTTACTTTAATATTTTTTTGAGATTATTTAGGGCTACTCTCGATTTGTATTCCTACATAAGTATTTATTAAAGTAATATCCACAAAAAAAAAGCTAAATTCAAAATTTATTTTAACGCATATTACAAAAAATCTTGTAAAACTGTTAGGTAATAGATTCAAAATATTCTTAACTATTTTATATTTCCAATTAACTCCTTCGACATTTTTAAATAATAATATCGAATAGACTAGCCAGATAATGCATCTGTAATCTCTATGCTACAATAATTAAAAACTTAACTATCACGCGTATTTTTCGCAGAAGTAGGTACATGGCAGATGTAATGTGCAAGTTTACCAAAACCGATAACTAAATAAAAGAGTGTGTCTGGATTTAAACTTAAAATTTCTTACAGTTACAGTAAACAGTAACAGTAAAGTAATAAAAGGACCTGTCGTTTCTTCTCAGGCCCCGAACGAAAGTCGGCTTTCGCGAACAGTAAGTAGGTAATTTAATTGTACCTGGAATTTCGAATGAAAACGAATTAAATGCCTTAAAAACATGACACCTATTTATTACCGAAGGTACAGTAGAGGTATAAGGAACACCCACATTTTGTCAGTTAATTTAGGTGCTAAGTAACATACTGACTAATCCCCGAATTGCAATTTCATATTCAATTCAGTGAAAGTTTGCAGTTCAAACGTTAGTTTTTTTATAAGTGGCCAGTTCACTTTTACTTTGAATCCATTATGCAATGTATACTACACTACTTACACGACTATAAAATATTACTTAGTGCTAGAAGAAATTCATTGTACCTACCTAAGCAAAACATAATTTTGCAAGCTCATTCGGGTAATTATGACGATGCTAAGTAGAAGCTACTTATATACCTCGTACCAGACACCTACAAGAATAAATATTAATGCTTTTGTTGGACTTATATGGGTTAGTGTTACTCTTTGTTCTGACTAACAAACTTCTAAATTGGTACCCAACCTATATAAATTATTCATTGAATGAATGTTAGTATGGAAACCATTTTTTTTGTGTGTTTACTTTTTACATTCTTCGACTTCTTCTTCTTCTTATTGTGTGGTTAGTGACTAGCCTGGTGGACTTGGCATTACATGCCCTCGAGAATTATCTCTTAGGCATGCTAGTTCCCCCTCACAATTTCCTTCACCGCTTTAACGGAGGTATGAATAACAGGGTGTAAAGTTTCTCATCCACCATTGAAAGGGGAGGATCCTCCGACCAGCCGGGTGTTGTGTCTGGTGGGCTTACCTACTACTGCCCGACGGTTGTAGTTGGGAACTTGTATACGTTCAAATTGCGCGGATAACTCTGATACCGCGATGTAGGATATCGGTCATTAGTTCGTATGTGGCGAGATAGTTGTCGCTACAGAAGAAGTGACAATAATTATTATGCAATAGAGATGCGGTTGCGTTCGAACTCAAGACCTATTATTTGGCAATCCGCCGGTCACACCTCTAGGTGACTGCTCCCTCGTCTTGGAAGCAATACCACACAAACAACATAGGTATTTTATGACCGTCAGAAATAGTTAAAGATTTATTGGACTAGTTCATTTCCCGACTATGTTAGGGTTGGGTTCCAGTCTGTACGGAAGGTACTTAGTTGCTAGTTGTGCAAAGTTTTTTCTTTTAATGACTACTGCATCTAAAGCATTTCATTTATTGGCATCTATACTAATACTAATAATATAAAGAGGAAAGATTTAATTGTTTGTTTGTTTGCATTGAATAGGCTCCGAAACTACTGAGCCGATTTGAAAATTTTTTTCGCCGTTTGGAAGCTACACTATCCCCGGGTGACATAGTATAATTTTTATTCCTGTTCCCACGGGAACGAAAACTACGCGGGGAAACCGCGTGACGTCTGCGAATGTAGGTATAATATTGTGTAGATACTATGGCGAACAGGATGAATAATGCTACGCAGAACATTCGCGCCCTAATTTGTGCCCAGATTGGTGCCCAGAGGCCCAGACACAGAGCAGTACCTTCTTACCAAAACTTCATAGCAATCGGATGTTTGATATAAACCATATAAACCCTACACATAAAAGCATGGACGCAGTTCGATTTTTTTTAAGTTCTTCAAAGTGTCCCTTGTAAAAAGTTTTCATGCGAATTTTTAGTTTACATTCCAAATTTATATTAACAGTATTAATTGTCCATTATAATGATCTACAAAAAATATTGAATGAATCTAAGTGGGTTACATGGTTGAGATTGTGAACATAGTAAACATAGCTACATTATCTACTCACATAACACAGTGAGTCCGTATTCGAACTTGAACCTCGACAATGAATAATTGAGTAGGTTATCTAACTACTGTTGAACCTACCCATAAACGTTGCGTGTGAATAACGTGGGTTTAACAACGTGATCATTATTGTTTCGAGGGTCAAAGGTGTTGGCATACTAATAACTTCGCGGAGAGCTAATTAAAATACAGCGGAACTTAGGAAGAACGGAAAGCAACTATGAGTTATATGGTTTCCTCGATAATAAAGCTGTCTTAGTCTTGGGTGAACTTAAATCCCTCGCTACACTCAGGACTCGTCTTAAATCCCTCGCTACGCTCGGGAGTAAACCTCGAGTCACGTACCCGCGACAGAAGACACTGTTTTATCCCCTTGGTTAATAATCTACTATTTCACAGCAGCAGCTGTCAACACTTAGTTGTAACCATTGCAACAATTTATTTTAAGAAATTATGTGGATTACGTTACATAATTCATTTTAAATAGTTAAAAATCACAGTGTCAACGAAAAAAACCTCAAAGAAGCAGGGGTGAACCATGGATGAACAATACATGGACACGTTCTTCGTTTCACTTTTTTTTTCTAAATTTAAAATAAAACAATTTGAATAAAAAATTGTTTTCACTTATCTTTTACATAAAATGTTCTAAGTACCTACCTAAGTATATTCCTGTTTCTACGAGCCTCTTTTTTCTAATGCAGCAAATATTGCGAGGTTTCTGTTTAATTATAGGTATATTTAATACTTCAAGCACACAGATGTACATACATAGGCGGACTTAATGCCTTAGGCATTTTCTACCAGTCAATATTTAGGTCATGCAAGGACAAGCAATGGCAGGTGCGATTTCGTAAGAAATTTTAAAGAGAAGGAACTAAACATCATTACTAATAATAGGAGTCGAATATTCGTTAAGATGCCGCAGGATATATTTTTATGTTTAGTAGGCGCTTAGCTACACTGCAGTGGGCTACACATACCTACACCAAGCAAATTAAATGTCGCGGTGGCCCGGAAGTGGTCGCTATGATTCGAGACCTGACAAGTAACAATGAGACATTGTAAATTGAGCAAGCGTGTTACTCAATGCTTTTTCCGTCTTTACACAAGAGCCTGTGGTCATGCTGTGGGACGGTTAATATCGCAATCATTATTATTTTTAATTTATTCTTTGTTTTTCTCATGTTTAATTAATAACATAAAAACTTTTATCCAAAAAAAATACAACCGACTTCATTTAAAAACACTTTTTTAATGAAGTCGGTTGTTTTTTTTTTTGTAAAAATACATAGTTTTTCAAAACTAGAAAGAATCATTGAAATCGGTTAACAATTGCTAAAGAAGTTCTTTTTAAACATAAAACTATGCATTTCTTCTAAAATAGATAAGCGTAAGTAATGTAAAGTTGTTTTGTGGTTTATGTATTTCCATAACATAACATTACGCCTGTCTATTTTAAAAGGGGCCCGGCAGAGAAGTACAGATTAATGTTTAGAAAGAACTTCTTTTGCAATTGTTAACCGATTTCAATGATTCTTTCAACTTTTGAAAGACTTTCTTTACATACAAACTAAAAATTGCAAATCACCGCCCAAGCCGACTTTTCCTGTGGATTTTTAACGCGTTGTTATTGGGTAGTCTTTAATAGAGCTCTTGGTATGTCATACTAGGTACTTACGTAGGTTTTTAGTTCCGAAATATCTTAAAAATAAAACCTTTGTTCGCCAGATGACTTCGCGGATCATAATTCTTTTGGCTGCTGTAGTGTTATTAGAACACACGTGGGCAGCACCTGCTAACGAAGCCTCAGGATCAATTAAGACGGTGGCAGAATCTCAGGGACTGACCGATGACAAAGATGACCTGAAAACTGCAGCGAGCAGTGGATGTAAGAGGAACAAAATAATATTAAGACGATCTATTTAATTTTCAGTACCTAATAGATAAATACTTTCTTCTAAATTATCTTTCCCTCGCAATGATACGCAATCTCCTCATCCTAAGCTTAGCCTTTGACGAAACCAATGGAATTAAGTTTAATTTTGTTTTTCAGACGCAGCTGACCGATATTCAGACTGGGGTCGATACCCAAGTGCCCAAGGAGTAACAGGATACGGCTCTATAGACAGCAGATACAACTATGGAGGTTACGGGGGTTACGATAGCCCTTACGGCTACAATGGCTATGACAGTGATTCCAGATACGGTGGCTACTCTGGCAACTCAGGTTACGGAACTTACGCCGGCAACTCTGGTTACGGCAGTTACGCCGGCAACTCAGGTTACGGCAGTTACGCCGCAAACCCAGGATACAGCGGATACAAAGGAGGTTACGGCGGCGGCTATGGAGGTTATGGTGGTTACTCCGGTAACGGTGGCCTCAACTCCTACTACGGCTACAACAATCCATCGTACCAGGGAGCAAACCATTTAGGATATGGTTATTATAGGAGACCCGGCTATGGCAATATTTACAACAGCGGTATAACTCCAAGTTTAGTAACTGGCTACAGAGGTTACTCGAAGAAATGAGTTTTATTTAAAAAAATATACTATCTATTTATTTTCAGTGTAAATTACCAAAGTACATCCAAAGTTTATGTTTTAAGTAAATCATCGCAGTCTCGTTACCAACTGTACCTATAGCCCACATCCATAATAAATTATGTACTTTAAATTATATAATTGTTTCCTTGATGTGACCTTCAATAACAAAAATGATTTCCATAACAAGTCCGATTACTTCGAGCACCTATTAACTACATACATTTCTTTTGTATGTGTCCATTTCAATTGTTTGCGCCTTTACTTATGTTTAAGCATTAAAGTATACACAAATGCACAATTTAAAACTTTATTACTAACAATGTGACATACACGTTATCTTAAAATCATACATGCTAATTCATGTTAAAATCGTAACATACCGTAAAATAAAGACAAATATTCTAAGCCACTGAACCTCCATTCAAAGTCAGTTTTGTAAGCGCGGTGGACAAAAAAAAGTATGGGTTAGTCAGACCCAGAAACACTTGTTTGCTTTTTCATTGATTTCAATGCTCTTTCACGGAGTTTTTTTTCCAAATCTTCGTTATTCACCTTTCCCTCCTCTTCCTCCTCTTCGGCTTCTTCACTGTCTGAAGAGTCGTCCTTCTTCTTAGAAGCTTTCTTATGCTTTTTGTGTTTTTTGTGCTTCTTAGAATGCTTCTTATGCTTTTTAGCCTTTTTTGACGACTTTTTGGGTTCATCACTGTCAGATTCTGAATCAGATTCGGAGACCTTCTTCCTGGCCTTCTTCTTGGACACCTGATCACTGTCTGAAGAAGATTCTTCTTTTTCGCGTTTTTTAGCTTTCTTTTCAGTATCATCGCGGGATTTGGATTTAACTTCCTCTGAATGCTTAGCTTTAACAACTTTTTCTTCTGCCTTTCTATTCTTACCACCACCATCTGGTGAGGTTGCACGTTCTTTTGAAACTTCTACCTTCTTCGACCGCCTCGATTCTTTTTCAGAACTTGTGTCTCGTTTAACAACTTTCTTCTTGCTAGACTTTTCGTCGCTTTCAGAACTGTCATCGCGTGAATCATCCGTATTCTCTATTTTCTTTGACTTAGTTTGCTTTCCTTCACTCTTTTCTGACCTAGAGTGTTCAGCAGTAGTATCTTTGTTACGCTTTTTCGACTTTTTGTCTACATCAGATTCTTCTGGAATGTTTTTTTGCTTAGATTTCGAGCTCTTGTGTTTAACTTCTTCTTCCGAGCTAGACTCCGAACTAGATGAACGTGCACGTTTCTTACGCGATTTCTTTGCCAGTTTCTTTTTAGCACTCTTTTTGCTCTTCTTCTTTCTATCATCTTCTGAATCGCTTGATGAACTGTCTTCTGAATCACTTTCGCTTGACGAACTTTCTTTCTTGGGTTTCTTGGTTTTTTTAGAAGTAGCTTTGTCTTTGCGTTTAACTTTAGGCTTGGCCTTCGATTTGACTTCTTCACTGCTCTCACTTTCCGATTCCGATTGTTGCGTTTTGCGTTTTCCCTTCTTTGTTTCTCTGGGCTTAGCTGCTTCCTCTTCGTGCTGTTCCTTTACTGATACTTCATCTCCAGATCTCTCGGATTTCTTGTGTTCAATTTCGTGTTTTCTTAAGAAAGGAGAAGGAGTACGAGATAAACTCTTTGAAAATTCACGCAACGTCGGAATCGTAATGATATCTTCTTTTTCTTCATCATCAGATGATTGCGTTGGCTTAGCTTGGTCATCGTTTTGCGGAGCCGGCTTTTCGTTTGCCACAGACGATTCCCTACTTGAACTAGAGACAGCTCGTTCTTTAGACTGCTCGCGCGGCAATGACTTGCGCTCTGATGACTTTTTACGTAGTTTCTCCAAATTTTCTATAAAATACAAAAAGCGTTACTATCATAAATTTACTGGTTATAATTGGGATACAAATAACTTCAAAATTGAAACTAACCTTTACGGGGAATAGAAACAGATTTTTCTAATCGCTCTTTGATTAGGTCGCTGGATCTTCTGTCACGTGACTTTCTGTCTCTGGATCTTCGTACGTCCTTGGTGCGGTCCTTGGATCTCCTCTCCCTATGGTAAGTAATAGTTGGATGTCAGACAGTTTAAGTCCATTCAAAGGCTTGCTTCTAACTTTCGTAATTTTACTTAATGAAATATCGATCAAAAGTCGAAAATCTAAATTAACTTATTTTAGAATAATATGCCATTAAGATATTAAATTTGTACTGAAAACTAAACTTTGTAACTGGAGCGAAATTTTACGAAATCACAAAATTTTAACAAATCAAAATAAAAAAAAAATGGTAACTGTATTGTGAATGCCATTGACACGATACTGACAGAAACTATAAAAAATAAAAACCGATTTGTGATTACCTAGACCTATCTCGCGAGCGCCTATCCCTGGACCGTCGGTCCCTCGAGCGCCGCTCGCGCGAGCCTCGCCCGGAGCGGCGCCGAGCGCGAGAGCCGCTCCGCCTGCGAGACCGGGAACGTCGACGATCACGAGACCTCATCACACAAACGATCGAACAATACATACATTCAACCCCTTTAAGTGAATACTAAACTAATCAGCATATGAGCTGCCTCAACTCAGTTCATTACAAAATAAAGAAATATGTTACCTTTCCCTAGTAACGCGTCTTCGTGAACGTGAACGCGACCGCCTGCGTCGCTCCAGTGAGCGGCGACGTTCTCGGGACCTAAACAGGAAACACGAAATATTAAAACCTATTCTTATCATTTAATTAAATGTAATGTGTTGATTCTACTTCGATATCATAACTGTGAGCAACAGGATCGATCGATATGTATGTAATCGGGTTAATGCAATGGTGTGAGTTAATTTAATAACCAAAATTAAAAAAATGTTTCGTACATTAAAATGACAGATATAATTTATTAAGATTTTATTAGTGTTTTTTTATACTGACTATATATTTGTGTAATTCCACAGGTAAAATAAACATTAAAATAACAATTAGTTTTTTAAGGTAATCATATTGTTTTACATAAGTAGATATTGAGAACATGAGTGACAATGAGTATCTCCATATTCTTACAAATACATAGAAATGTTAGGCAAGTTCACCTTTCTCTCCTCTCCCTCTCCCGTCGCCTACGTTCCCTTTCCCGCTCCCTCTCGCGTTCCCGTTCCCGCTCCCTGTCGCGACGCTCCAACGACCGGCGACGGCTGCTGCGACGCCGAGACTTACTCCTGTTTCATTTATAAAAACTTATTAGTGTGTTGCAAAAGTAATTTTCAAGATATTCCTTGTACAGCTATACTCACAGTTTCGGACTCGCCGGACGAGCCGAACTCTCGCGTGGTCGCGACCTAGCCGCGTAAGAGCATGAGTAAAGGCTCCAATTTTATAAACTAATCGGGCATCCCGATAAATATAATGCAAGTAAAACTATTTCGTTTATTTACCTTTCTCTGCGGGAACTGCGTCGGGGGCTCACGCTAGTCGACGAATCGCGGTTTGAACGATACTGGCGTTTCTTATGAGATGACCTTTTCTTTGCACTCCCACCTATAACAACACATTATTCATTATACTTAAACCCACAAGAATAAAGATACACTACTTGTATTAGTATAATCAAATAACTGGGTAAAAAATAAACCATTACCTATGGAGTTATCCATACACCAAGGGTAGGTAAAGAAAACTATGAAAAACTAACAAACAACAACTATGGAAGATTTCAATATTATACTTACGTGATGATGCAGACGTGGATCGTCTTTCGCTAGATGAACGCCTAGCTTTTTCGACTGGTTTTTCTTCGGTACCTTTATCTGCAGTAGACCTGTATTTATAGTGGAATGATTAACATAACTATTCCTGAATGGTTTATACTCCATTTATAGCATTAGAAAAAAAGTCTTGTAGAAGCAGAAATGCAGAACATTTTATTTTAAAGAAAATTTAAATTCACAAGAATAAAAGTGAAACGAAGAATGTTCTGTATGTATTGTACATCCCTGCTTTTTTTAGGTTTTTATCATTGACACTGTCATTTTCCACTAAAATGAAATAATATAAAACTAAATGAAATCCACATCATTTCTAAAAATAATGTTGAAATGGTTACTACAACTAAGTGTGACAGCTGCAGTGAAAATAGATTATAATAAATTTGGGTAACATGCATTCTTTACAAAGCAATTGCTTTTGTTACACAGTGTGCAATAAAAATAACTTTTTTTAATTCTGTCTAATGCTATTTTAAACGGAGTATAGATAACACGAAACATTCTAATTTGCTATGAACTCACTTGGCAGGTGAAGCAGATCGGGACTTGCGGCCTTCATCTTCAGTTTTATCTTCTTTGAGGACAGTTTCTTTACTCTCATCCTTGGTCGTGTCATTTGAAGTGTTATGATTGACCTCCTCCTTTACCTCTGGTTCTTCTTTCTTCTCCTTTTCGGGGGATGATTTTCCATTTTCTACAATATATTAAATTCGTGAAAATAAATAATCAGGTAGTCTATTTTATATACTTTAGCCCCCTTATTAATTCATTAAACCCCAATATGACACCGGTGTCCGCGCAGTCATTGTCTTTCTATTGTGTCTCTAATTGACAAGATTGAAAGGTTAATAAACGTGAAGTAAATTTAAACAAATCATACACACAGTCTGCATTTATTAATAGGTAGAGAGTAGAAATATCAGTACTTGTGTCGTTCCTGAGATGCTGAATGTATTATGGGTGTATGTAAACACGTCACAACACCGATAACGTGTGCGGCCATGTTTTTAAATAGTAAATGACTAACTACATACCTTTAGGTTCAGTTGCTTTATTCTCTTCTACATGTGAAGACTTCGACTGGCTCTTTTCGCGACTGCGCCTCCTCGAACGTCGCGGGCTGCCTCCGTTGCGGTGCCTAAATAATACATTAACATCGAGGTATAATAAACCACAGGCTTATTTTGAAAATTATGACTAGAAAAGTGAGATCTGCATGAACAACATGAAATAAAAAATTGCCTCGCGTTAGTATTTAACATGAAATTACGATGTTAACCATGTCATTATGATTACAAATGTGACTCACTTCCTATCAGCAGATCGTTCTCGTGTCCTTGATCGCGAGCGTCGCCGCTCCCGGGAACGACGCCGGGATCGCGACCGGGTTCGCGATCGGCGACGATCCTTTTCTTTATCCTTGTCTTTCTGCTGTTCCTCCTGGAGTTATAATGATGAAAATGTTGGATAATGGGTAGTATTTAAAACAGTATGTAATATTGGCTGATAACAAATAACTATATTGCTTGATTATTTGAACATCTATTTACCATTCTTTTCTTAATCTCTTCTTTCTTCTGCTGTGTGAATGACTCTGGAATACCATTCTCACTGGCCTGTGCACTCAGCAGCAGCTCCCAAAGTTCGCCCATGAAGAGACGCGCATTCTTCCCGTTCAAGAACCCAGTTAAGTTGATCTGCATTTTCTTGGGACAAGGGAACTAGGAGTCGAGGAAACAGGATCGGGAAAGAAAAGAGCTTGCATTATTAATCTTCATCAAATTTGTTATTTTACACCCTACCTTTTTGCCCATATATTTAACTCTATTTGTTCCACTTAATATTTTTTAGTTGACAAATACAACTTTTAAGGAAAATAAAAATAATTGAAAAGCCGTTAAGAGCGCCGCGATTAGGTAATTGGAAACAGTAATCAGCAATGAAATGACTCGGGTAAGGAAGCTAGTCGTATGTACATGACTGTGTAATATTAATTTTCATTAGTGCTGGAGCTGCAACTGCGACGCGGACGCGCCGGCAGCGAGAAGACGCGGCGTCGCGCGCTGGCCGCCGCAGCTCTGCGGGCGCCCCACGCCGCGCGACGATGCGGCGCGGTCGTCGTTGTTCTCTCTTCAACCACTTGCACCTGTAAGGGTTTTGCGAACACAACCACATTATGCTGAACGCATGGCCTAAACATGGGACTTCCATACCTCGAGTCAAATCAAACAATCTCCTAACGACTTTTACAAATCTGTTATCAGTACATTGACCTTTAAACAAGTCGCAAACAAGGGAACTCCACTGCGTTTGATGCTTTACAGATAGCATGGTTATAGTATTTAATTTCCCCGTAAATACCGATTGAGAATGCTAAGGGCCTCCGAAAGAGCGGAGCCGGCGGGCGGCGGCGGGTAGCTGGCGGCAGCGGGCTGAGGCGGCTTCGACGGCGCACTAACCGGTGTGGACCATAAAAATATCCATACGCAATCAATATACATTTGACATCATACTTCAATTGCAGTTTCTTTTGAACAGTGATAGATTATATAAACTTTCTGTATGAGTACCTATTGTTTATAATCAAGTAATATAATCATTAAGTCTAACTGTAAAGAAACTACAATGATTACATTTTGTTAGGAATAGATATACACAACAAAGACAATAAAGGATGGTCACTCACCTTCTCCTCAAGCTGGTTGTTAACATAGTCAATGACTACATCATCTTCCATCTTCAGTATTTCTGTGATCTTCTGGGTGATCCAAGGCTTCAGCACATCCAGCTTTACCTTGGACATATCCACCTACAGAAAATACCTTAATTATATAGGATCCTATGAAAAATATGCACTAAAATAATTGCAGTTCCTTTTCATAGCTGCTTGTTGCATAGTCATACAAGCTACTAGAATTATGATTGAAACAAGCTACTAGAATTATGATTGAAAGGTTTTGTTTTCATTAAACACCAACATCATTAGGTTTGTTTTGTTAAGGTATTCATTTTGGTACTATTTACATGTACAAATAAGTTTATATCTCACCTGCTGAGTTAGACAGTCCCCAAACTTCATCTGCTTCATCAGCTTCTTCTCTTTGTCGCTGAAGCGGGTGTCCTGCTCCGTACTAGTGCCCTAAAGCAACATTGAGGTTATAAATTTAACATTTTAATTAAGAATTAAAATAACAAATGCACAAATTACATAGTGTTGTATACAATACCCAAGTCTACTTCCGTTTCATTATAATCCACCCCTAAGACAACACTGACTAAGAAAAGGTGTAATCACTAGATTGTTCACAATTGTTCAGATAAGCCATAAATATATTTTTTAAAGATTAGCCTACATGGACTACTTTCCCGCTAGGGACTTTCTGAATATAGTTGTCGGTGTGTCCACCATTATCATAGTAACTTAAGTTCGTGATGAACGGTTTTATTACAATGAAAACGCGCCGCGTTCGCTTAGGTTGAATTAACATCTGATTCGATGATAAAATGAATATCGTAAATGAAGATAGTTTGTACTCAATCTAAACATAAACATGCATTTTGTAAACATATCGGACCTCTAAAAGTAATTAATATTGTTCGTCTCACCGTATACATCATCATTTTTAGGATGAAAGAATAAAATCAATATTTCACACGATGGAGCCTAGGGTGAAGATCCCCAAGGCGTGAGGACGCCGCAGTCGTCCTCACTCCGATTCTTTTAAAACACGAAATTACAAGTGCTCGTAATATCCAACTGTTGTATTCTGAAAATAACAGGTCATATAACAAAAAATATAGCACAATCCACACAGTATTACAAAAATCTGTAAAACGCGAAAATGTGACTAACCGCCATATTGATTTCAATTAATAGAATGGAGATACTAGTGAAGTGACGCATGCGCATTTATTCAACAAACTATTGTGGTTTTAGTAAGAACTATTCGACTTCGAAGTTCATTCCACTCGATCAACTCAATTTGTTTTTATTTTACTATGAAATTATATTAAACATGTTTGGTTATAAGCGCTTAATCGTGAAGTCTCGAAAACATTATTTGTCTTTTATTAGTCTGCGTGACGCTTGGCGACGAGTATTATTGAATAGATTCATTATTTGGCTGCTTGAAAAAATAATGTGCCGCGGCAGCGGCCGCCGAGCGCCAGATCCCTTAGTGCTTTTGACTAACGCTCGTCGTCAAAAGTACTTTTAACCGCAAATTTGCAGTCAAAAGTACTTATAACCAATAATTTTCAGTCAAAACCACTTTTGACCAACCTGTTCAGTCAAAAGTAGTTTTGAGTGATTTTGCCAGTCAATAGTTGACTTTTGACTGCAACATATTTTATATAGGTACCTACATTGAAAAAAAAAAGATATTTGTTGGAGGTAAAAATAAGCCGTCTGGGAGTTCGGCGCGATAACCGACTGACATGCTGGCAAAGCCACGGGCATCAGCTAGTTATGTAGGTATAAAGACAAAAAACAAACAAAGACATAATTACAATGTACAGATAATCGATGAGTTTATGGGATATCTTATTGGACTATGTTCAATCGAGCGAGACGCATCGTATGAATTCGTAGTCTGACGACCAACGAAAGCTGTCAAGAAAAAAGGCGGGAAATTTAAAAAAATCAAGAGCTGTTAACCCTGGCTATTATAAATACACCGCTTAAACGGAGCTGATACTATTTATTATTCAAGACATACTAAGCAATATTTCGATCAGTACTTCATGTAACCTTATTACCGTTCATATTTACTTGGAATCTGTTAAACCACAATTACGTATTTGCGCAATGGTATGTAGCTTACCTAGTCAAGTTAGCGTTACAATGTTTCACATTGAGCATGATCATCATCAGTACCAAAGTTAAGCTCCAAGCTTCGCATTTTTAATTTCTGCACACTGATGTTTACAGCTCAACTTTCTTGGCCCAGCCATAAGCAGAAAAGGTTCAGTTAAACAAAAAGTTAGTACTATACGTTTATTTAATAAAATAGAGACCATTGATGTGACCACTCAATCACAAGTGGACATTTCATTTATTTCGAGAGTTTTCAATTTCTTTACTGTTTCCAAGATTTCAAGTTTTGTCACCTCGTCGGTAAAATATTGCGATTTTTATAAATAGTCTACAAGTATGAAGTTGTTTTCAAAAAACAAACCTAAAAGTGTAATGATTGAATCGAGTCGCCGTATTTTCTCTGCAGATTGCTGATTTAATCACTTTTTACGTTTTTATATTAGTCCATCATAGTAAACAGAAGCTTCCTCGTCGAACTTTTTATGCATTATTTCAAACAAACCAACGAAAATAAGATGCACGGATGCACGCTTGATATAGTCCATAGAGTATAGTAATAGATTGGATATAGTCTTAGACTATATACCTCTAGACGTAGCCCAATTTACAATGTGAAGTGTGGAAGTGAGACGCATTAATACAAAGTTCGTAGGAAAATTGAGACAAAGCATCGTATCTTCTGTCCCTTACGGCGTGCCGGATTTTTGCATGGCTAACTTTTGAATGTTAGCCAAACAAAGTGCTGTCACTGTCACGTATATTATTATGGTCGATTTAATTTAAGTTTTCGGATGGTTTTTGCAATTGTTGTAATAGTTTGAGTAATTTAATGAGAAATGGACTCCATTAGTTAAGTGTTTAATGTATGGTGTATGCTCTACGATGGGAGGATGCAGTATAATAGGCTGTAAAAGCCGCACAGAAAAGGATATTAACGAATTCACTTTTCATTCGAAAGTTTTCAATACTGTTAGTGTTATAGTATGATTATTGAATTTATACATTTGTGCGCTTTTATTGTCATGGGTTTCAGACCAAAATATGGAAGATTTCTTAAAGTAAACTTGATTTCTTATATCACATAACCTAGGATTACTTACTTACAGTGTTGCTACACGTTTCAAATCTTTTCCCTTAACTGTCAGGCCTAATGTTCAAAAGGTAGGAATAATAATCAAATAAATCTATGGTGTCTAACCACACACAAATTTGTGGGCGAACCCTTATTTTCCAGTTTAAGTGAACATGTGTACGAACGAACAGAGCCCTTTCGACAATCATTAAGTTTTACTCTTAAAGGCAATCGCGTAGGTACTTTTAGATATTTGGAAGTATGAATTCATTTTATAAATAAATGCTATGTAACAATAAAGATTTAGAATTTAGAAATCAGAAATTTTCATAATAAGTTGGTTTTGTTTAAAGGACAATAGTTATTATACAGCAATTTCAATGTCACACTGGATGTCAGCCATACCTAAGTATATTTTAATGATACATAAAACGCGAAAAAAAGATGTTGTTTTCTTTTAAAGAGTTCCTTCTATGTACACACATCAAGCTTCACTTGGTAGTACCTACCTAGTGTAAATTATTTGTGAGAATCAAGGTAAGATTGAAAGGTATTTTACGTGAAATGATATTTTCCCACACATTGATACTTCTACACTCATATACGTTGAATACGTAAATAATAATTTATAATAGTTTAAAAATTGGAACCCACAGTTAAGTAGAATATTTTGGTCGTATTTTGGGACTTTTTTAAGGAATAGCAACACTGAACTTTTATATTGCTGTCGCATGTGCGGCCACGCGGTAGCTCGATCTAGAGGTATATTATCTAAGGATATAGTCTATGGATGCACGTAAACACACCATGGCACAAGTATAAAACGTCAATGTGACAACTTTGATTTGACAGTCCTAAAATATTGCCACATTATGAATGCCGGAAGCGATATTTTGGCCATAGAGTTTGGCCAACGAAAGCTGACCACAGGTTATTTCCAAAAGTTTTATGGGCAAGTAAGTGGGCATTGTGGGCAACCCTATTGCCACCTATTGCCTTTGCCGCCGTCTTGCCGCTTCATTTTTGATTTTAATTTTTATAACTTTTTAAAGTTTTTAAAACTTAGATTATATTGGGAAAGTTATTTTTTCAGATTCAAAACTTCCCTTTAAGATAAAAGAAATAAATAAACGGAAAAATGTGTTTTACTGTTCACGACATTTATTGTAAGTCTGAAGTCAACAACGGTTGCTATTTAGGTAACAATATAAAAACCAAAGAGAATGATACACTAAGTGTGTAGCCTTCTTAACATCCCGTCTCCTTTTGAAGCAACTGTTGTTTACTTGGAGGCTCCAGCTAGCTTACAAAGTTCTTGAAGCCTAGGCTTAAACAGAGGTCCACCGAACCATCCGGGTTAGTTTTAATCTTAAAAAGCCACTTGCTAGATATAGCTTTTCTTCCCTCGGGTAAATTCACCATTTCCCAGGTTTCATTTTCTTTCAGAGAGTTGATTTCGTTGTCCATTGCTTTTCGCCATTGATCAGCGTCCTCAGATGTTGTCGCTTCTTGAAACGTTCCTGGTTCTGTATAAGTTTTATCGGTCGAATTCATGTTGAAACAAACATTGCAGATGTAGTCTTTATATCTAGCTGGTGGCTTGAGATTTGACCGCTCTCGTAGCGTCATCCTGCCTTCAGCATTAACCTCGGATGCAGACAACGGCGGATCATTTTGACCTTCTGCCTCTGTTTCACTTGCATCAATAATTTGACGGTCTGCTTCGATCGGATTATCAACTTCTTCGTCAGATACTGGTTCATCAAAGGATTGTTCCACCTCTGGAAGTGATTCAGCATCTAGCATTTCAGCTTCAGACGCAGGATCTATTTCTGTACTTAACGGCTTAGCAACATTTTGACCTTGCTGGTAAGGCAATGCAATATCCATACTATCATCGTGACTAGTCAATGGCTGCTGCTTTTCACTTATGTTGGCCGGGTTTTGACATTGGTAACGAGGTATGACGAAGTCAAATAGGGTCTCGGGGCTTTTATTAACTGTCTTGTTCTGTGTGGTAACTGGTTCTTCAATCTCTTCAAAATGTTCTAGTAAAGGGTTTTCATCGAAGGTGACGTCTCTTGAACGAATCAGTTTGAATGAGTTACTATCCCATATACGGTAGCCATCATCAGAGTCATAACCAATCAGTATTCCCTTTTGAGCCTTTTTATCTAACTTCTTTCGCCGTTGCTTCGGAACATGAGGATAACAATGTGATCCGATAATTCTCAAATGACTAATTCTTGGCTTCTTGTGGTGCCATAGCACATACGGTGATTTCTCATTTTCACAGGTAGGGCCTGTTCTATTAAGGATATACACCGATGCTGATACCATTTCAGCCCACAGTGCAGGAGGAATATTGGCATGTGCATACATCAGACTTCGCGCCATTTCCACAACTGTCCTGTTGTCTCTCTCTGTAGGGTTCTGCTGTGGAGTGTAGGGCATTGTCAATCTTTGCTTAATGCCTTCCTTCTCGAGAGTAGCTTTTACTTTGGCGTTTACAAACTCTCCGCCATTGTCACTAAGCAGTTCCTTAATGACAATTCCAGAAGCCTTTACTTCAGCGAGCATAAGTAACAGCTTCGCATGTACTTCACTTTTCTCTCTCATAAAATATACATATCTGTACCTCGTATAATCGTCTTTGAAGAGGACAAAATATCGTAGCTTTGTGATAGAGTATGGAAAGGGTCCACAAACATCAGCATAAACCAATTCTCCTGGGCTTGTAGCTTTCTCTCTTGTCCCGAACTTAACTCTGTGGGATTTGCCGTAAATGCATCCTTCACAGAGTTCTTTGGTTGTCTGTACATTTATGTTAAACTCCTTTTTGATTAACTTCTTCACATGGCTCTTATTTTGATGTCCAAATCGTTCGTGATATAACTGCAACAGATTTGACGTTGTGGATATCTGGTTCACTCGCACATTTGGTGGGAGACATCTAATATTCAGTTTGAACAGTCCTCCAAACTTGCTGCGTGTGCCAGTCAGTTTCAACTGTCCATCCATTTTGAGAGTACAATTTGTTGTAGTAGACTTAAAGACACTCTTGTCCGATATGTCATGGGTAGCAAGCACTGAAAATAGATTCCTGCTGATGCTGGGCACGTACCAGACATCCTTAAGCAGTATCGGCACTAGGTTGCCATCTATGTCAGCCTCTGCGAGAATATTTCCAATACCTAATGCTTCTATACATTGGCCATTTGCACCTGTTACTGTATGCTGGCTTTTAAAGTATTTAAAGGTCTGGAACAGGTCGTTTCTATTGGTCACATGACTGGTTGCACCATTATCGACGAACCAATTTTCTGAATCCTTCATTACTTTAAAATCTGTCAAATGTGTGGTCATCACTGTCAGATTCATGTTTACAGCCTTGGATTCCTTAGGCGGTCTTCCGTCTTTGATCCACTGATTACAACTTCTGACTCTGTGCCCCTTTTTTTTACAGTAGTTGCATGTAAGCTCCTTGGAATTCTTCTTTTTACCCGTGCTCGTACTTGTATAACAAGCTTCTGCGTT
Organism: Euplexia lucipara; assembly: GCA_921972225.1. Lineage (NCBI taxonomy): Eukaryota > Metazoa > Arthropoda > Insecta > Lepidoptera > Noctuidae > Euplexia > Euplexia lucipara. The sequence goes on from OV179144.1 coordinate 13,622,353, forward strand.
AGTTTCGTCTTCTGTGACGCGTGTCTCATTCTGACGTATAACTCTCTCGTGTGCACACAACTGACTTGTTAGGTTCTCGACAGAGCGCTCCTTCTTTGAAATTAACATCCAGCTAGACTTAAATCCTAAATATTCCGGAGGTAGAGTGTCGAGTATTTTGCACATTAACAGAATTTCTGGCAATTTCACCTTGCTCTGTAGTTCAGTGCACATTTCGCAGATATTCTTTAAAATCGACACATGAGTTATGATGTCGTGATTCGAGTCCTTTTTATAACTGAAGAATTTCAGGCAAAGGTCGTATGTTTTGTCTACACACGTACCTCCGTATATGCGCTCTAGCTCGTCCCACATGTCTTTAGCGTTATCGAATCGCACAACTTTTTGCAGAATCTCATCGGACATGTTAGTCGTAAACAAAATTAAAATCGCGCTGTTCAAATTTTCAAAACTTTGAAGGTCTTTTTCATAACATAGCTTTTCATCACTATTTGCCGTAAGCGCCAAGGATGGTCTTTTGTTTTTCCCGTCAAGAATTTCTGAACCTCCCGGCATTGCCTTTAGCACAATTTGAATTTTGAACCTCCATGTTTTATAATTTTTGGAATCCAAATTTCCAATTCGAACCTTGCTTGCGTTTAATACTGCATTTTCCATTTTACTTTATTTATCAGAAACCACGCTCTGCTACCACTTTAAGATAAAAGAAATAAATAAACGGAAAAATGTGTTTTACTGTTCACGACATTTATTGTAAGTCTGAAGTCAACAACGGTTGCTAGGTAACGATATAAAAACCAAAGAGAATGATACACTTAATAAGTGTGTAGCCTTCTTAACACTTCCTAGTTCTGTTTCCATTGAGATCATTAAATTAAAGAGACACAAAGATGAGAAACAATGTTTAACATTTTATATCCTTGTTGGAACTAATTATTATCTACTACGGTACTGTAGGTAGTCCTAAATAATTACCTATTAAATTTAATTTTCTCTAGACCACTATTTCGTTCAATCAACAAACAAATATACTTTAAAAACTTAGACTATACTTATCGCAAATTAAGTATATGGTTGATTATTTGATAAAGAATGGGTTTGATTTGATCAGGTTCAGCACCGAGACACCGGAGACACCCAATGCGTGATTTTTTGGAGTAGGTCCGTCCGACCACGTCGCAATCGCAATCAAACCCGATATTAAATTACTTTCCTTTGTGGATCAATCAAACGTACTATTTTGTTCGAATGTAAATCTCAAGGTAAGTAAGATGTTTTACTGGCTAACGTTTGTGCAGAACCTCTAAATAAACAATACCAAAACACTAAAACACCAGATTTAGTAATTTGTTAAGTTACATAGAAAAGTACTACCTATAAGCAACGTAAAAAAATTAGATAAGAACTTCAAAATAATCCTTTTAGTACAACTATTGAAAGAAAATATTAAATTTATGCCAGAACCAATAAATGCCCTGTCTAATGTGTGAGTGAGGCTCAGTGAGGTTATACCTAGGTTCTAAATGTTAATTTTGGAGATCTACACCTTTTACTGTGAAATTATTGCATTGTAAGAACTTATTGATGGAAAACAAAATATTGATCCTGCAGGATATTTTGTTATTCCACTTTGGACCTTTGGTTTCTTCATTTCTATTCACTTTGCAAAATAATTAAGAAGAAATAATAAAATCTAATTTATTTTTTTCTATAAAAGTTTATTTTTTGTTGGACATATCACTGATAATACCCCCCCAAGCTACTGTGTTAATTTTAGTTGAACACTCATTATTGGAATTGCATAAGCTAAAGTTGTTTGTCTTCTATTTTGTTACAGATAACATTGAATAATTGATAACAATTGAACTCTGACATTGATGTAAGATATTTACCAGCAAGGTCTTTTAACTTTATTCTCCAATCATTCTGAATTTGGACATTGTTCTGTTTGTACATTGAGTTCAACATGTGCATATTAAGGTTCTACTGTTCCGAAGCATTTAGTGCACATAAGACGAAGGAGATCCTTGAGAAGTTGCAATTAGTTGATTCTGACATTGCAAGGTTGTCAACTGAGCTCTGTTACCATGTGGAGCTACGTGAAGGCTGTGAATATCTAAACATTAATCAGATTAAAGTTCTGAAGTGGCTGCTCAGTTCTCCTCTACAGCCCCATGGATTGAGAAATGAAACTGCATACAAGAATGTGCAAGGACATCACATTGTTATTGAGGTTGGACCAAGGTATGTATTCTGTAATATTTAATCCTAAATGTTTTAAAATAATTATATCATTATAACTCCGTTTAATTAGGTGTAAAGCAGGTTCTTTGTGTAAGGGAGTTTCAAGGTGTATGTAAAAGTAGTTTTAGGGTAAAACTGAGATAGGCCAAACTTTCTTAAGTTTTTTTTTATGTTATAAATATAATATACCATATTTAGGTTTAGTTTAAGTAGGTATTTCATGTCTACTTTTTACCATAAAAATAACCTAAACTTTTTTATGAGTTACCACTTTAGTCCATTTGATTATGATTAAATTATTAAACAAATTGTTTCAGGTTTAATTTCTCAACAGCCGACTCAAGTAATTCTGTTCAGATATGTGAGAGTGTTGGTTTGCGAGATGTCATTCGGCTAGAAGTTTCAACGAGGTACCTTATCACATTTTCAAAAGCAAAAGATGTTCCCGAAAAGTTACATGAAGCCTTGGCTGCACCATTGCATGACAGGATGACTCAATGCATTTACACTAAGTATAATCTACCTAGGAGTAGCTTCAATGAAGGGTTACCAACAGATCTGGAGCCATGGTTTGTAGTTCCTCTTCAGAAAGAAGGTAGACCGGCTATGGAGAAAGTCAATCAAAAATTGGGTCAGTACTATAAGATTTACAAACTTTAGTTTCTGTTACTTAGTATTGAGGTGAGTAATGAAATGTGAATCTTTATTTTTTTGTTTGCAGGTCTTGCCTTTGACTCCTGGGACATGGACTTCTATATGGATATGTTTGTTAACAAATTGAAGCGTGATCCAACAAGTGTTGAGTTATTTGACCTTGCTCAAAGTAATAGTGAACATTCACGTCATTGGTTCTTCAAGGTACATTGTATTGAAATCTCTTATCATTAGACGTAAAAAAAAACCTATAAGAATTTATTGTTATGATTAAGTTTTTTTCCACAGGGGAAATTATTATTAGATGGCCAAGAAATAGATGAGTCTCTAATTGACATGGTGGCTTCAACTCAGAAAACGTCCAATGATAACAATGTCATTAAATTCGGTGACAACAGCAGGTATGGTATTTCTTTAATACAATTTGGATTGTATGTGAAAATGAATGGAACACCATAGATAACCATATTAATTACAGTGCCATCAAAGGTTTTAAACATACTAAACTTCGACCAACAAATGTTCGGGATGCATCTCAAATTGTAAAGGAGGAGACAGAGTCTGACATCATATTCACTGCTGAGACCCACAACATGCCGACTGCAGTAGCACCATTTAGTGGAGCCACTACTGGTACAGGTGGGCGGATAAGAGATGTACAGGGTGTGGGACGTGGTGGCCATACAGTTGCTGGCACAGCAGGATACAGTGTGGGCAATCTGCATGTTCCTGGTTAGTACATATTCAATTGTTATTGAGAAAATAATCAAACACAGCTAGTGAAGAAATTGCACACTTTTGTTGATTACATAATTAAACCTTTGTTTTGTAGGCTATGAAATGCCATGGGAAGAGAAAGGTTGGGAATACCCCAATAACTTTGCAAGTCCTCTGCAAATTATTATTGATGCTAGTAATGGTGCATCCGACTATGGTAACAAGTTTGGAGAGCCATTGATTTCAGGTAACATAAATACTTAACTTATTTTTGATGAGGAAAAGAAAGCAACAAGTACAAAATAAACATTTGTTTTTTGTTTGCAGGATTTGTTCAATCATATGGCTTGAAAAATGGCGATAATGTTAGAGAGGAGTTTGTCAAACCGATTATGTTTAGCGGTGGTATTGGATACATGCCACACAACATGATTAAAAAGAATAAACCAGAAAAAGGTTTGATTCATCTTTCCATTTCTTTTTTTAGACCTATTTTAAACAATCAAAATAATTGGCTTTTTTACCATTCAGTATCTCTTAGCAAAGCTTGTCTTTATTTGACATCAAATACATATTGTATGTTCCTCTTGTACACAAAAAAATAACGTCACGCCTTTAATTCCCGAAGGGTAAGGCCAGTTAAAAGTCCCATGTAATAGGGGGTGAGCCCATTGCTATCAATCGGGCACAAATCCAGACTCCGTGCTGCTACCGAGTAATTCCAGATGGAAAAGCTCAATAACATTTCCGACCCAGGGATCGAACCCGGCACCTCATCCTCAGCAGTAGCGCTTGCGACCACTAGACCAACGAGCCGGCTCCTCTTGTGTGGCAGTTAGGTATATTATATATTCATTCCGGCAGGTATGTTGCTGGTAAAGATTGGTGGTCCAGTGTACCGTATCGGCGTGGGTGGTGGCGCTGCCTCGTCCGTAGCTGTGCAGGGAGGCGACTCAAGAGACCACGCGTTAGACTTTGGGGCTGTGCAGAGAGGTGAGATGTCAAAACAAATCTTCTGTCTATACTTCTAACATTGTTTATTTCTAGGATTTTAACTCGAAAACTTCTCAACCGATTGTAAAAGTTCTTTCACTATTAGAAAGCTATATTATCACCGAGTAACATGGGTATATTTTAATTACAATATTGTGTTATAATAAAAATAAGGAGAAGTACGATAATTACGCGGATGAAGTCTGTAGCGATGCCAGTATAAATATATTGGTGTGTAGTCTGAAACCATTAAACGTTATTCAAGTTAGTCACATACGAAAATAGCCGACTGCACTACAGACTAACTATAATTTTTGTGAATGAGACAATGTTACTAAACCAAAGCACATTTACAGGTGACGCTGAAATGGGAAATCGCCTCAACAGAGTTGTGCGAGGGTGTCTAGAGGCAGAGATTAACCCTGTTGAATGTGAGTATAATGAAAATTGAACCTTTACTTCTATCAAATAAGACACCATTCTAAAATCTTGTATTCTTTACAGCCATTCACGATCAAGGCGCAGGCGGTAACGGCAATGTGCTCAAAGAGTTAGTGGAACCAGAAGGTGCAGTTGTGTACACTAAAGAGTTCCAGTTGGGAGACCCAACCATCACTACCTTGGAGCTTTGGGGTGCTGAGTATCAAGAAAATGATGCATTACTTTGTTCGAAAGAAAACAGGCAGGTTCTTGAAGGTATGTTCTATGTTCTACTTTACCACTTAAATCTAAATTAAGAAACGGAAAGATAGGTGCTTAATTTTGTTTTCTTTTTGATAACTAACAATAGGAACGGAAATGATGACTAACTCCAATAAATAATCGGGATTAAAACGTTACGATTATTAATTCGGAATGAAGAAAAGAATGTGACTGGCTTCTTGGATGTTTAGGTTGAATAAATTCTACCTATTCCAATATCTTATTAAAACTTAGAAATATATATAAAAAAAATATATATATATAAAAATATGGTTAACCTGACCTAGTGTGACCTGATGCAACCATATACTACTTATTTGTTATTGCTATAGCTATCCTTCGTAAGCGAAGAAATACAAATTAAAATTGTTTTTGAAAAAGTCTGATTTTCTCAATTTTTTCTCTTACCACTGATAACTGACTCTTTTTCAAAGCTAAAAATATGATCTAGATATAGAAATGCTTAAGAACTTTAAATAATGACCAAAAATTAATCTAAAAAAAAAAAAAAATTGTCTGTTCTGATTCATTTACTGTATTGTTTTATGCAGATCTTTGTCGTCGTGAAAGATGCCCTGTATCATTTGTTGGTGAAGTCACCGGAGATGGCTACATGAGTCTTGTAGAAGACTCATACAATGAACAATATTTGAACAGAACCGAAAGGCTCAAACCTGAAACCAAGTCAAAGTTGCCATTTGATCTTCATTTAGAAGCTGTACTAGGTATGTACACTGTTTGATTATTATACATATTTTAAGTATACATCAAACCCAAAAGGGGTTGATGTACTATGAACAACTATCAAAAAAATCAGCTGTTCAGTAGTTTTATGTTCACATATCTGGATAAAATGGATTAAACAGCTGTTTTTTTTTCGGTTTTGTCCCATAGTAAAAGTCGTACATGATGACAAGTACCTACAACCCCATTTTGAATTAAGTGCACCATTGAAAATACTGTTGTATTAGCATAAACAATTGTGTTATGACATTATAACACAATTGTTTATGCTAATACAACAGTATTTATACCCATTCTCCTATGACAACCACCTAAATTACCACCCGCCGTTTGCGTTTACTACACATCTGAGTTTTCTGAAGAACATTTGCAGAAAAACCATGCCAACCAATTCCATCGTATACAATATTATTTGGTCAGTTCTTATTAGGTAAGGTATGTCATCAGTAGTAGGTATTTTTTAAGACAATATATTATTCCACATATTTATCATGAGGTCACTTACACTTTTGCGTCATAAATGTACATATTAATATCTCGCAATATTAGCAACATACAACATATACAGCGCGATTACTTGTATCAATACTGATTTATAGATAAGAGACTCTAAATTAAGCGTCAACGTCAAATGTGAGACAATAATCATCTCTTTGTACGCAATAGTTAAGTGCCTACATAGCAATGACCTTGTATGGAATAACATTGTTTGTAGTGTAAGATTCTGGGATCGATCGGATTGTTGGTTAAAGTTGTAGTGGGAAATTCTCAGTAGTAGTAGCATCTGCCCGCGTAGCATGAACACCGAAGAAACGGCTTTTGTCTACGGAAAAATCGATAATTTACATTTCTCCCGTCTCGAGCATGACAATGTCAAGACAGAAGAGAAGAAATGTGTCGATTCTTCATTGTAAAATGTCGAGCATGCGCTCCATTTCTTTCTTCTTTCTTTGACATCTTAACTTATCTACACCTCTAGCAACTTGACGGTTGCTATGGAAAGCATGGAAATGGCTTTCTCTACGTACAAACACTTGTCTACGAGTCGCCTTATGGTCGGGTAGAAGAAATGTCAAGTTGGACAGAAAGAAATATGTCGATTCTCGGAGAAAAGAAATAAAGTGTTCATGCTACGCGGGTTGGTAGTCGGCTCTCCTACCTTTCTAAATTCCTGGTACAGTGAACGTAATTCATAATATAAGGTGAAGTGAACAACGCACACTGACTTGACTGCCTCGTTGGTCTAGTGGTCGCAAGCGCTACTGCTGAGCATGAGGTCCCGGGTTCGATCCCCGGGTCGGGCAAAGTGTTATTGAGTGCTTCTGTCTGGAATTTCTCAGTATCAGCCCGGATTTGTCGATTGATGGCAATTGGCTCGCCCCCTATTACATGGGACCCAAAACATAACTGGCGAAATGTAGGTGTATGTACCTACTACATGTACTCTGCCTAATCCTTCGGGGATAACAGGCGTGATGTTGTTTATGTATGTGACAACGCACATTATGGTACTGTTATGACATATTATGATACTTGTATACTTACTCCCAAAAGATAAGCTGATAACTATTTCCCTGCTGACCTGTTGAAGAATACCTACAGATGATATGATATTTTTAACTCAATGACTTTTAACTAGGTAACATGCCACGGAAGACATTTGATTTGGTCACTGAGAAGAGAACAAAACTGCCGCTGTCTTTGCCACAAAATATAACAGTGCATGATGCTCTTGACAGAGTGTTGAGGCTTGTCAATGTTGCTAGCAAGAGGTACTTGACGAACAAGGTAGGTTGATTACATCCAAGATCCTTTATGATACAGAACACCCATCTAATTACGAATTGGATCCAGCATTTCTTTCATTCCTGTGGGGTTTTTTGTAGATTGGAAGATTTGAAGAAAGTGGTAAAGGGCGCGTTCTTTTTTGTGGAGGACTGTCTTATGTAATAATGACGTTAAATGACTTGATTTTGTTTGACTTAATCTTGCTGGATAAGCCACTTAGGTAAAGTTACTTATTATTATACTCTATTTAGAAATATGACTTTACGCCACGCCGGACAGGGGAGCCGCGAACAATTGAATTTCTATTGTGTCTGGTAGTCGTTAGTGTTACTTCGCGTTGCGCAACGCGTTGCTAAGTGAAAATTTGGAAGAATTACTATTATTCTGTACCTGACATTATGCTGAACTGCGGGATCCCACTTTGATGGTTTGCAATCCCTGCTTCTCCTTTGTTGTTAACAGCTCAGTGGATAAGCGATCGGCTGTTGCGATACATAATGGATGTTTTGATTCCCAAACAGAATAAATGTTTTAGACTGATGATGACTTACATTCTGGGCAGTTGTAAATTCCACAATATCCTAAAACCCTAGTCTAACGTCTCTGTATAAAACCTAGATACTCTATTACAGCTTTGTCCATGTTACACAGGTGGATCGTTGCGTCACGGGCTTGATAGCTCAACAACAGTGCGTGGGTCCATTACACACACCCCTCGCAGACTTTGCGATTATCGCCCTGTCGTATTACGACCTCGTAGGGTCTGCCACGTCCATCGGTACTCAAAACATCAAGGGTTTGTTGGACCCCGCCGCAGGTGCTCGCATGTCGCTTGGTGAAGCCCTTACTAATTTGGTAAGCATTATTTTGCTAGTTTGACCTTGAGTTTTAAAGGTAATTGTGCTCTGTTCTCGTTGATTATATGAATACTTGCGAAAGAATTGTTTTCCTAATTGTGCATCCTACTAATATTTATTAATTAGGTAATGCGAAAGTTTTTAGGATGATTGTTACTCATTCATGTAATGGATTTGAATGAAACTTAACAAAAATATGGCTTATACATCATAATAACACATACTTATTGTCCAAAATATAACGATAAGTGTTAAGCAAGTAGGAAAAATTGTGCCGTCTGCTATTCTGGCGTGCTAATCCTGCGCAGACGAAGTCGCGGGCACCAGCTAGTATAATAATATAAAATTAAAGAATTTCGGCCAGGTTACTGTTCTTTCGGGTTTATAAAATAGCAGCAAAAATGTTTCAGATTTTGACCTACTCAAATGGGTTATTTGACATAATTTTAGTTTTTAGTCATCTCATCTCATCTAGAATACAAGAAAATATTCGAAAATACACATATTTATTCCTTTTTCACGTAATCATATAATAACTGCGATACATCGAGTCAAAATGTCGCATGGCGTCACTAGCCGGTACAGTTTATACTACAAAATGACCTACAAATCTCAATCTTAAAAAAGATTTGCGTTTACTGATCACCTAAAACATGAACCTTTTGTAGGTATTCGCGGGCATCAGTGAGTTGGAAGACGTAAAGTGTTCGGGCAACTGGATGTGGGCGGGCAAGACGGGCGCGGAGGGAGGCTCGCTGCTGCGCGCGTGTGGAGCCGTGTGCGCCGCCATGTGCGCGCTGGGCGTGGCCGTGGACGGCGGGAAGGACTCGCTGTCCATGTGCGCGCAGGTCGCCGGGGAGAAAGGTGAGTCCGCTCATAGTGTAATGAGATGGATTTGCCTGGATAAAAAATTAAAAAAAAATGTTTATTTGGCTCAAGTAGGTACTAAATAAATAAAAAACATACTACCGTATTGAGAAACTCCTTCTTTTTTGTAAGTCTGCTAATAGTAGTATTGTATATCTGCTAATAAAAATACATTTAAAAAAAAATAACCGTAGCGTTGCGATTAAGTATTTAGAAAGTTGATCTTTTTTACTTTTTTTTTTATCAATTTACGTGCCACATTGTTTTGATTTAGGAAACGGTGTAAACGGTGTAATCAATTAATAATGTAAAATAATTGTTTACTACAGTGAAATCACCTGGAACTTTAGTGGTCTCAACATACGCGCCTTGCCCAGATATTACTGTCAAAATTGAGCCTGCTCTGTTAGAAGAAGGATCAGCTCTCGTTTATGTGCCAGTCAGCCCTGGAAAGTATAGGTTTGTATACAGTAAATATTGTACAGACGCCACATCAAGCTAGTCTGTCAAATATCTTTGATAGTTTTTTAACTTTATTACTAGTAGGTACATAAGGGTCATATTCAATTGGGAAAATTTTACAGTTTGATGTAGCTTGATGTGCAGAACATTGAACAAAATGTGAAACCTTACCCTTCATATGTGTGATTTTATCTACAATTCACTTGAAACTATAATATACTTAAAAAAAAATTAAAAGTTCTGTCATACTTTTCTAACAAAGTGATGTTGTTTCAGACTGGGTGGTTCGGCGCTGGCGCAGTGTTACAAACAACTAGGCGAAAACCCACCAGATCTTGATGACCCTGCTGTACTAAAATCGCTGTTCAAAGTTACTCAAAAATTATTAAAGGGTAAGTTGCTTACATTTGTAGAAATGCCATGCCAGAAATGACTGATTGTCACTTTCAGGGGGCATGGCATGGCATCACCCACCCCAGGGTGGGAAAGCCCAACCATACTTACCGTGGCCGAACGAATAGTCCTTCCCTAGGAGAGAAAAAAAAGTCACACAGGAATGAGTCATAGACTACATTCTACAAATCCGAACTTTTTTTATTAATCGATTTGCCGTTTTTACTCTAAAGTAAATTACTTTTAGGGGTATGAGAAATAGGGTATTAAGCTCTTCATCCCCAATTGAAAAGGGAGGATTCTTCAACCGGCGGGTGTTGTGTCTGGGCGGCTAGTACACGGTTGTTGTCGGGTTTTTGTTCGATCGCGATAAGTCAGTTTAGTTCGTATGTAGTGAGATAGAAGTCGCTACAAATTATTAAAGCTAATCTTTAAGAACTTTTTTCTTTTGTTTATTTTAGAGGGTAAGCTTCTGTCCGGTCACGATGTCAGCGAAGGAGGTTTTATAACCACAGCAATAGAGATGGGCATTGCTGGAATACGCGGTATGAACATAGACATCAACGTTGAACCTAATGTATCGGAGATTCAAGCACTTTTCAATGAAGAACTTGGAATCATTCTCGAAGTATCACGCAGTAATGTGTCACATGTACTCAATGAGTTCAAGAAGAACGGAGTAAATGCCAAACAGATTGGCACCACTGGAAAATATGGAATGAATTCTGAGGTTTGTATTGTTTTTTTAAATATATAACACAAGCTTCTGCCCGCGACTTTGTTCACATAGACGTCTACCCGCGACTTTGTTCACATAGACGTCTACCATAGGTACTATTACATAAATCCTATAGCACGCGTCGATAATGTAGCTTTCCATTAGATAAAGAATTTCCCCTACATACAAACTTTCAAACATATTTTACTTATTTGTAATATTAATATATATTATTAACAATTTGAATGATATTTTCAGGTCATAATAAAAGTGAACGGTAAAAAAGTGCTAGATACAAAGTTAATAAATGTGTTCAGAATGTGGGAAGAAACAAGTTATCAACTAGAATGTTTACAAACAAACACAGACTGCGCTCGTCAGGAATGGCAAGGTAGTATTGATTAAAAAAGATTTAATAGCATAATTATTTTGTATGTTAAATAGCTAAAGACGTTGTTGCTCTTTGCAGGGCTAGAAAGGCGCAAGGGAGTGACGTATAATGTTACATTCGACCCATCATCTGCGGTTCTAAAGACAAAACCGATAAGAGTGGCTGTACTTCGTGAGGAAGGTAAGCTGATTATTACAAAATTAATTAGAAGCCTCATATAATTTGGTCATGCTAAAAGGATGAATGAAAGTCGACTAACGAAAGGTGGGAAGTAAGTGGAAACAAGAGGGGATGTCCTAGAAAGACAAACACAATACTTATAGTACTGGAAACAAATGTTTTATTTAATATGTTTTATTTACCAATACTTCTATAAAAAGGTAAGTTTTGATTTTTTTGCTTGTAGGGACTGACTATCTTAAAAACTACTCAACGATTTTAAAAATTCACAATTGCAAAGTTATATTTATCAACCGAGTAACATAAAGTAAAATAAATATTTAATTGTAAAAACCAATGATTGGAGTTAAGGTTCAATGTGTAAACAAAGAATTCATTCGGACGAAGTGTTAGTTATGTAATTGTCTATATTTATGGATTTGGAGGAACTATAATTTAATTTTAATTTTATATCAGGCACAAACGGCGACAGGGAGATGATCGCGTCGCTAATGATGGCGAACTTCGATGTATTCGATGTGACAATGAGCGATCTACAAAACAAGAAGATCAGTTTGGACGCATTCCAAGGCTTGGTGTTCCCTGGTGGTTTTAGTTATGCTGGTAAGTAACACAGATTCGAATACCACGCTTAAAAACAAGCGAGCCTTACAGTAGTCACGTGATGTGTAACATATGACAAATAAACGTGGTAAATACGCCGCCTTAAAATAAAATGACAGTACATAATGACAAAACATTCAGCAACCAAAGAAAGAAAACACGATAATTTACTGCACTTGAATATTTTACTTCAAACTTGCTTTTATTCTGTTATAGATACGCTAGGATCAGCAAAGGGATGGGCAGCTGGCATTTTATTCTCTGATTCCCTCAGCTCTCAGTTTTCCCACTTCAAGAATAGAAAGGATACATTTTCTTTGGGAGTGTGTAATGGATGTCAGCTAATGGCACTTCTCGGCTGGATAGACCCAGAAACCACAGCAAAGAGTGCAAACAAGACTCAAATATTCTTGGACCACAATGCTTCAGAAAGGTATCACGTTTTTTCTCGCAAGTATTAGAATTTTTTATAGCTGAACCCGCCATTATGGCTATCATAATCACTTATGACTCAGAGTGAGTGATTTTACCTATTTGCAATTTGTACTCATGGATGCTAATCTAAGATGAACAATTTACGAAAAAGTTTAAATTTAAATTGTCTTAATAAGGGGTACTTTTTATGACTGTTCAAAAATTGATAATGGTCTATAAAACTGGGACAAGCACTAACTTGGTTACTCTCTAGATTTGAATGTCGCTGGAGTGCAGTGAAGATAACTGAAGATAAATCAGACGTGTGGTTCCGCGGTATGGGCGGCAGTGTGCTGGGCGTGTGGGTCGCGCACGGCGAGGGCCGCTTCACGCTTGCCGAGCCGCGCCTGCTGCAGCAGCTGCAGGACAACGGGCAGGTGGCCATGCAATACGTAGACGATGACGGCGAGCCCACTGAGGCCTACCCTATGAATCCAAATGGAAGCCCAGGTAATAATTTATGTATTCTATAGTCTTCCGAAGATTTTAAAAGTATTTTGCGCTTCCAAAGTGCAACCGTACAGAATCTTACTAATCAGCACATAAGTAATTACATTCAAGAACTTCCCTAGTGTAACGAATGAATGTGAGAGCGATTCTAGTCCAATCTGCTCACATAAATTATCTCTGTACTATGCGTTTCAAATAAAAATAGGAACATCAAATACCTCTATTTGTCAGATCTAACTTAAAAATGCGGTCTTGAAAAAACCTTATTCGCGTATCAATAATGTTTTTTTTTTGTTTTACTGAAACGCAGTTTATTATTTGGTTTTGTTTTTGTCTTGCTGACTGCTCGAAAATGAGTAAACGAGGCGCCTGTTTTGCATGGGAGGGTTCGAGAGATTATCTCCAATGTAGACAAATACTTTGGAGCGAGAAACAGCTCAATTTAAAAATTATTCGTTCATGATTCGTACATAAATTATTTTAGAAAATAGAGTGTTCTGCTGGTCTTACCCAATTTATTCGAATTGACAGCTATGACGTCACAACATGGCGTAAAGTCAATCCTATTCTCATTTGAAACGCATAGTACATGTCTTGTTTGTTGGAAATGATGTCGTAAAATAGAGAGATGTTGTCAACAGTGGGCATCGCGGGCGTGCGGTCCCGCGACTCGCGCCACGTGGCCATGATGCCGCACCCCGAGCGCTGCGTGCTGCGCTGGCAGGCGCCCCGCGGCGCGGCGTCCCGCGGCGCGGCGCCCGGCGGCCAGGCGGCGCCGTGGATCCGGCTCTTCCAGAACGCGTACGAGTGGGCTTCGCACCAATAGATTGGGAACCATGAATTATAGAACTTGACTTCATTCATTAAGTCATCTACTCAAGACCTCATCAACATTTTTTTTAAAAATCATCAGCTCTTCAGCAATTTGCCTTTGCACTGAGTGTAGGGAGAAGCGGATTTTTTAAGTATTGAATATTGGAGAGCTGCGCCTACAGTTACTATTTCTATTCATGAGTAGGAGGTACTGAAAGATTACTAATGAATTAAGTCGCCTATATTTAGACTGCCATTCCATTGTAACTACATTTTAATTTACAAACGAGCCATTAATTTATTAGTTCCTGACACAAGTATGGTTTAAAGAAGAATATTATAATTATAGATATTGCATTCCTATTTTTCTCGAATATTGTTAAGTTTGGATGAGCAGAGCTCATGATGATTGTGTGTTTAAGATTGTAATCAAAAGGCTATAAGCTTATGATAAAGATTTTACATGTATGTATTAAGTAAGCAGTTAATTACTGTATTTTTAGTGTGAGCACCAATAAGGCCACACATGTGTCTTCCAAGCCTTTATAAAAGTCATTTTAAAATAAAAAGAAACAATATTTTGTACTAGCAGTAAGTTTATTTTATTAAGTACGAGAAGAATAAAATATTTTTATACCCAGACTGTGTTTACAATCACAACAAAAACTAAATATAAGTATATTTTTGGAATACAAGAAAAATTGCAGATCTATAGTAGAAAGATTTCAACTGCATGTATACAGATAGCGAATAGAAAAGATGTTCAGTTAGATGGAAATAACTTTGTGGAATAGAATAATAATTATATTTGATTATATTATACTACGGTAGCTAGTAGGTACATATAAATTATTATTTATATGTACTAGCTATTATTTACATGTACTATTATTATACATAATTCAAATGATTCTATGTTTTTTTGCTATTTACAGTTTCGTATCAAGTATGTATACATGTACATTTAACCCAAGAACACTACTAGGGGTGCTGGAGCACCCCAGCAGTGTCTGTTTTCTAAATAATTTTATTTATTTTGTATTTGCAGATTTAAGCTTCCGTGTATTTTACTTTAGAGTCACTTGCTCCTAAATGGTAATTAACGCGACAATGGCCGTACAGTGTGGACATGTGCATTCGTGTCGTGGGGTGCCCCATTACCCCAGTGTAGGAAAATCGTAAGTATTTTTAATTGTTTTACACTTATTTTTTTTAGATATTTAGGCATTGTTTTGTTTTTCATTTGATGTTAAATCATGAAACACCGACAGTGTTCCACAATTCAATATAAAATGCAACTAACACAATGTCGAGGGCGAAATCGTTTGTAGTTTTACTAATATTTTGATTTATTAATTCGTTTGTAGATGGCTGCTGGCAGAGCATTAGGAGATGAGGAGATCAACAACATATTGGGTCGGGAATCTAAGAATGAAGAGGAGGGACTCTCCGGACAAAAATAACGAAGTCGACCTGCCTGAAATAATACATAACTATAATAAAACAAAAGGAGGTGTCGATGTTTTTGATGAATGTCAAAAAAATACTCTGTCCAAAGAAAAACCAGACGTTGGCCTATGAGCTTTTTTTTTGGGCTTTTAAATGGTGTGGGAATAAACTCCTAGGTCCTTTTCAAATGTACAGACGCCAGCACATCAAGTTACCCCAATGTGTCAAGTTTCTTTGTTCGTTTTTCAATTTTATCTCAAACAAGATAAGGTTCATACTCAATTGGGAAAATTTGACACATTGGGGTAACTTGATGTGCTGGCGTCTGTACAAAGGCAAATAATAAGCCGGAAATAAAATTTCGCCGCACTTATATAAAGAAATTGGGATATTAGCTTATCAACGGACATTTTGAAGAACGCCTACAAACGCCATGTTTGGGGAGGGATATCAGAGAACTGATTTCCGGAATCCTAAAAAAACCTATGCAGGATCAAATAAACACTATAGGACACCACACCCAGGGACGTTGTGGTTTCTGTCCCAGAAATAAGGACCGCAAGTCCAAGACCAAGTGCAACAAGTGAAAAATTCCAATTTGCTTGGAACACCAAGTCAAAGTTTCACAAAAGTGTTTAAATGAATTAAGAGTACCTAGATTGTTTAGTTGATTTGTGATCTCAGTTCCTAATAAGCATAATACACGAATATTTTTAAAATCTGGTTTTATTACAAAAAAATATACAACTTTTAACTTTGGGGTACTCCAACACCCCATGTAGCGAAATCTGGTTGGTCAAATAGGTGTAGGGTGTACCAAAGTTAATAAAATAATAGTCAATTTCAAGAAATGGCGGTCGCGAATCATATTTTACTCAGGTGTCACTTGAAAAATACGGTCTGCAACGACACCTTACTCCTCGCGTATCATTAAATGTTTCGTTTTTGTTTTACCGAGTCGCAGTTATTCAAAATGAAAAAAACATCTTAAATTAATTACTCTTGTGGAGTGATTACGTTCTATTTATTAATTCTGTTCGTTACGCGGTTGTTTGTAGTTATTTTGTTTTTGTCTAGTTGACTGCTCGAAAATGAGTAAACGAGGCGCTGTTTTGCATAGGAGTGCTCGAGAGATTATCTCCAATGTAGACAAATACTTTGAGAGCGAGAAACAGCACAATTTAGAAAACCTTGTTTTGCTGGTCTTACCCAATATGACGTCACAACATGGCTCAAAGTGGATCCTATTCTCATTTGAAACGCATAGTACAACCTGACACTGAATGGAAAACTCGGACCCGGGCTACCCTGGAGCATCCCCCAAGTAAAGGGGGGACGGGAGGCACGGTTCTCCCTTGCTCCTACTTTTCGAGGGGTAGCATACGCTATCGGTTTCCTATCTGTTTGCATAAAAATATGTAATTATGTTACATACATAACGCATTGTTATAAGCATAGTTTCTCTAATTATAATGTTAAAGCATTTTTTTTTTGTAAACATTTTAAAGCATATATTTGCAAGCAAAACATTGGCAGGTTAGGAGGCCCGCTATACAAAGTTGAAAGTTTACATTGTTTATGTAAGAATGTAAATTTTGTATAGCAACCTTGCACTTAATTTCAATTAACGATAAGTTGATTTTCGAGTGCCATAACCGCCTCCTCTTTGTCTGCGCTGGACCCTAAAATGCTTATTACACTATCCGATTTGTAAGAAACTTATCTAGGAAACCGGAAGATGTAATCGTAGTTAGGACAGTGTGGAGGATTTCCACACGAAAAAAAATTTAAAAAAAGTGTGGATCCGATTTATGGTACCGACCGCTTGGTTGCTTCCTAACTAGGATCCTAGTTAGGTTCCTACAAATCGGACAGTGTAATAAGCCCTAAGGGTTAGAGGAGTTCAGAGGACACATTGATCGACTGCCTTCTATAGACGGTTAAGGGCGTTCCTACGCAAACATTCGCATCGACGCGGTTCGTCGACGACCGACCGGCATTTAGGTGGACTGGTGTATTGAATAAAGCGATTAAGTACCTATGCTCCTTGCTATCGGCAAAATGCGAAAGGCCGTCGATCATTGTGTCTTGACCCTAAGGGTGGCTCTGGGCCTCGCTGCACGTCATTTAGTGTATGAATAGGTTAAGCCTATTGGAATATTGAATATTTGTAATTTTTAATTCTTAGATTTCAGATTCAAATTATGCAAATTTAAATTATGTTAAAACAAATTAGACTACAAGATGATTACGTCAACATAAACTCTATACCAAAAACAGGTGTGGCAAACCCTTATTGTATGTACCAGAATATATTAATAACTTGGGAGGTATTTTTTTTTAAATCAGGTTGGAAGTATTATGCTAAAAGAACTTTCGTAGGGATCCCCCTATGCAATTACCTTAAGTTGTGCAGGACAGTGGAGTCTTAAATTAACAAATAAATCACAATTGAATATAATCTAATTAACAAAAAATACAGTTATTAAATTAACTGTCAGATATTCATTGACATAATATCCTGTATGGATCTAACTAGGTCTTTCCTTCTTGATCTTTCTAATGCATCACAGAGTACGAAAAACCATCTTTGTGGGTCTGCTATAAGATCATATTTGTCCATTAATTTTGTGGCTTTTTCAGTTAATGTTTTATATTGAAAATCAATATCATCAATGTCACGTTCACGAATTTTCAAATTACGTGCAAAGTCACGCCAAAAGCTACCAATCTCTTGAGTTATAGTTTCAAAAATCCTCTGTTTCTTTCTTTTGCTCAGTGAACCCAATGGACTGCTAGTAATAAAACTGCTTTCTGGCTCTTGATTACGACTCTGAGGCGTTGAAGCTGTAACATACAAAGAAAGCACTACATATTTCAAAGATAAAGCTAGTTTATTTGTCAAAACCTGAGAAAGCAGTACAAAAACTGGGTTGCAAAGCATGGTGTTTTAGTTGAAAGACGTCCTAACATGTTTTGCCTAAAAGAGACGTACAATTTTTTTAAATTGGGTCATTTTATTTGTGATATAGTTAAGTTGAATGTTGCAAGTATGCAATGAAACACAACGTAGAAAGAGAATAACTCATTAGGATACAGTACCTAATGAGTTATTCTCTTTCTACATTGTGTGTTAGGAAAGTGCTACCATAGCAGTGGTTAATGGTCAAGAGTGTTTAATACAAGCCTCTTAACATGTTGACGAACTCAATGCCTCTCAAGATTTTCTCTATATAAAATAATACAACAGTACCTACGTATGTTGCTGTTGAATTACTTTTGACTTGTATACAAGCATTTCATTTTCTATACTAAAACAAGGGTAAAGATGTAATATGATCGAACATTGTTTGTCAGATATGTTTAAAACTGCAATATCAAATCACAGATTCATTTCCTGTAATGATGTGATGCACAGCCACATTCCATTGGTGTGGGAATACTAAGCATCAACATTAAATAAAATAATTTGTAACTTTAATAATTTGTTTAATATAAAATAATTTTGTATTTAATTAGTTAAACCTGAGAGGACACCGGTGTCCGTGCTGCCATTGTCTTTCTATTGTGTCTCTAATTGCCACGATTGAAAGGTAAATTGAAATATGTAAAAAATATGTAAGTACAATATAGAACACATAGCAAAAACTAATAAGATTTAGGTTGAATTATTGGAACTAATCAATTTTTATTATTATGATTCAGCACTTGTGGGGGAATAACTGTTTGTGTGTAGTTGATGTAATACAAATATATTATAAACCATTACTCACTATAATAGTTGCCATACTCTCTCGGTGTGTGATTGCTTTCATAGTCCATTATTCTTTGCAACACATTCTTAGAGTCGGGTAGTTTCAAAGCAATATTCTTCAGGCATTCTACGTTGTCCTCAGATAACAAGTCGCGTACTTCCAAAACCTTCAACAGCTGTCCAATACTGTTTATTTGTTCAAACCTTCTCGCTGAATTGATTGTGTCTCTGAAAAACTCTTTCATGGAACTCAATATTTCGCTATGCCTTTCGTTTGTTCCCACTGAGAAAACTATATATTGTTTTAATTGACAATAATCCGACAAAGTCATTTTAGAGTCTAGTGATATCGCTGAACTTACAACGAAGAGGAAATAACGCACTTCACTCAAGTTACGACAACGTTATAAATACTACGCCTATAAAATAAAGTTGAATAGATAATGCAACAACTTCATTTACTAAGTATCTAATTTAACTTTGGCTTTAATTAGTTTTGTGGAAGAGAGATAAATAAAACTTAATGTTTCGAGTAGAGAACACTGATAAATGTAGAGTATACACTACTGCTGAAGTGCTGACTACACACAGTATTTCTCTATCAGTGAAGTGACAACATGACATTTCTGTGACATTAGGATTTTTTTAGTAAACATTTTGATTCCAATTCACGTGTAGTGTATAATATTCTAAAAAATACAAAAGCAATAATAACTTACATTAAATGAAAATCAACCGCAAGGAATCCATGTCCTTCGGTAAACTTTTTTTTTGCTTTATATTTTTTTTTTATCAAGGTTTATATTAAATCAACTGTCAGTAGTTTTACTGTGTCTACGTAGAAAGAACTGTTACATGGGTTTTCGTCATTTTATTTACGAAAGGGGATGTCCCGAATAGGTACATACAATGGAACATACAATGTAGAAACGTGTCATTTTACCAATGCAATAATAAAAGGTTGCGTTACTTTAACTAATTATATGCTCATTGATATCTATACATTTGTAACGTAAATGCGTAAATGGTTGGCAGATATGCGAAGAAAAAGAATTTATTCAACAAGAATTGAATAGAACAGAATTCCCAGTTTTCAATTGTTTTAAATAATTATGTTTTTTTATAGGTTTTTAATTATATAAAATAAGAAATTAATAAAAATATACTTAGTTTTCATTTCCACGAATTACAAATAAGTACCTACCTAGGTAACTAATAATGTTCATCTAATAATATTATTTTAGACTACACACCTATTTTATTTTGTTTACCCAACATACTGCTTCGTTGGTATAGTGGACGCAAGCACGACTGCTGAAGTAAAAGCCTAGTTTTCGATTTCTAGGAAGGACAGTGTTATTGGGTTTTCCTAACTAGAATTCCCAGTTGCAGTCTGGAGTCACTCATGCACGTTTGATGACAAATAAATAAATAAATATCTATTCCACAACTGTCACACAACGCCATCTAGTCCCAAGCTAAGCAAAGCTTAAATTAGATAAGAACAAAGAGATTTATAGTTAGTATTGAAAGCCTTTGGATAAGAACTTTAATAAACCAAAAAGTGCTTTAAACTTTATTCTTTCAGTAGATACATTTAAAACGTTTTTAAATGGAACTTGACGCCCTGGATAGGTTCGTATACCGACACCTCATTCGAATGCATTGCTTTAAAGCATGCGTAGTGGGTGATGACCCACAGTCCTCTACTACGAAACTGCATATAGGAAGTGGTTAGCGGTTATCAGGGGCTATTTGTACGCTACTAGACTTCAATAATCGCGGGATATGCATGTAGTCTCAGGGAATATTTTCCTTCTAAAAGTCGACGGGGTGACGCGACTTGGAGATGCAACGAGATCTGCGGTAGACAAGGGGCTCATCCAGTCTTACTAAGCTAAAGAGAAGTTGCCCAATTTCGTAGAGCTTGTCACCGACAATCGCAGGTGGGTAGGTATAGCAGAATGAATAGCTTCACGGACACTTTCCAGGCCCTGCATGAACGCGATGTCAACTTGTTAGCGTTCGTGAGCTCTTTCGAATTCTCCGTTCAATATTAAGAACGAAGTTAGGTATCGTGATGATAGTACTTAATACTCATATTAAAGCTTTACCAGTAAATCTTAATATAAAGAATGAAACGTGAAGACCCTACTCAAATATAACTTAGGGTAGTTAATTAAGTAAGCATTTTGTACGAAATGCAAAAGGAAGGTAAATTAAAAAAGCCCCGATAATAAACAAATTTGGTATTGCTAATGAGGTAAAAAAATCTGTTATAGCAGCTTCTATGTCTATGCATTTGAAATTACTCGAGCTTGTCAATGATTGCTGCTTTATGGCGGTACATAAACGAAAACATACATTATTTTTACGATTTAGCGGACGTGTGGTGCACAAGCACAATAGACAAGCAGTTAACTGTCAAGCATACCGATTCGGAGAGTGCGTGAGTGAGTTCGTTTTGTTGGTAAGTCTTGTATACTCACTTTAAGGGCTTATTACACTATCCGATTTGTAGCATCCTAACTAGGATCCTAGTTAGGAAGCATCCTTGCGGTCGGTACTATAAATCGGATCGAATATGTCCTAACTGCGATTACACCTTCCGATTTCCTAGTTAGGTTTCCTACAAATCAGATGTGTAATAAGCCCTTAAGTCAGAGAGACTTCTGTTATTTTTGTAACCAATGTTTTCTACCCCACTTGCAACCATCACCTTAAACGACCAAAGTTTACATCATCTGCCTAGCCTTTTCTCAAAGAGATTTAGCTTTTCTAAACTTGTTATGTTGGATGCGGCTTTCAGTCTATCCGAATGCAGCTGAATACCAGTGTTTTACATGAAGCGACTTCGTATCTGACTGAATAGAATAGAATACTCTTTATTGTACACCATAAAAACTTACAAGTTATAAGGGCCTTAAATAATCCAGTGACTAGGTTACACACAATCAAATCAAATCTATAAATATCTAACACCCAGGATCAACAGATGATGTATGCTAAACAAACATGTTTATTTTTAATTGAGGGTAGTATTTTTTTCCCATTTTTAGGGTTCCGTAGTCAACTAGGAACCCTTGTTGTTTCGCCATGTCCGTCCGTCTTCGCTTAATCTCTGTGACCGTTAGCACTAGAAAGCTGAGATTTGGTACCAATATGATGTGTATCAATCACGCCGACAAACTGGTAAAATAAAAATTGGAATAAAATGTTTTATTAGGGGGCCCCCCTATGTGTAAAGTGGGAAGTGTTTTTTTTTTATTTCAACCCCAACGTGTGATATATTGCTGGAAAGGTATTTAAAAATGAATCGGGGTTTACTCAAATCATTTTTTGTTAATATCAATAATTTCGGAAATAATTGCTCCAAAAGTAAAAAACAATGTGCCTCCTCCCTCTAACTTTTGAACCATAAGTTTAGAAAACATGAAAAAAAATTGAATAGTAGAACTTTTTAAGGACTTTCTAGGACAATTATTTTGAACTTTGGATGGAAACAGTTTTTGTACAAAAAAGACAAAAAGTTGTACAAAAAAAATTCTGGACTAAGTTTGTAGTATAATCGTATATGCAAGCATTTTTTTAACTTAGTTTACATATTTTATTATCCTAAACGTATCTTTTTTCAAACAAAAAAATAATTATTAAAATCGGTTCTCGCAATCCAAAATTACCACCGAAAACTTCTATGTTGGTAAATTTAGAAGTATTGTGTATAAAATTTTAACTGATTTTAGTATGCAGTTATCCTGAAAACTTACTTTCTATTCTAAAATGACTCTGATACCTATCTTATTTCCCGTTTGATCATTTATACTTGTATAAGTTTCAGTTTGGTTTTATCTTTTTAACCATACTCTGTCTTTTACCTACTTTTATCGCATGCCGTTATATTCCTGTATAACTGTTTTATATTATGTGGAAAATGTTGTTGGTTATACATTTGTATTTCTTTTTTTAGTTTTAGTTCCATAGTGTTATATATTGTAATGTTTAACCGTTTATTTTCCCAAATAAATAAAAATAAAATAAAATGTATTAATTAGTAACCCAATTCCCCGAGAGATGGCGCTGTAGGTACGTATTACATTGGGTCGGGTATTATCGAATTGTTCGGTTGGTCTCTCCTTGGCATTGGCGGTATCTAATAACTACATAAAACTTCTATCAGGAACATGCTAAGGTAATTT
The DNA here is from genome assembly GCA_921972225.1 of Euplexia lucipara. Taxonomy (NCBI): domain Eukaryota; kingdom Metazoa; phylum Arthropoda; class Insecta; order Lepidoptera; family Noctuidae; genus Euplexia; species Euplexia lucipara. The sequence continues at coordinate 13,645,802 of OV179144.1, forward strand.
AGAACAAAACTAACGCCATCAAAGTGTTAGGGTAAAAACCAGTTCATAAATGGTTCGATAGATGGCGTTGCGTAATGACGTAATTTTTTTAAAAGTCGCTGTTAAGATTTTCCGTGCTTTCATGACCTACCGTAATTCAAGTTGCAGGAGCGCGAACATAATGGATACCAGCCTCCATACTCATAAGTGGAAACACTTATTGTGACGGACGGGAAATTACGGAACCCTACTCTGAGCGTGGCCCGACACGCTATTGGCCGGTTTTTTTATTAATTTTATAAGGACGCCTAATTACCTACTTTCATCTTTATGGAGTTTGTTTCATCGCGATAATTATGTTTAAAAGTAACAGACAGTCGTCATGAGTAGGTAGTCAGAACCCCGAAAGTCTGAACCAGATTAGCCAAGCGGTAACGACATAACGGTTTACCTAATTACTAGGTTGTAGAGGTTATAGTTATTAGTCATTCTATGTAGAATACTAAGTATGTGGTATTCAGTTGAATGTAATGTAAGACTGGAAACCGAACATAGCATACTTTATTTAATTAGATTGGCCTGTTGGTCTAGTAGTTAGTGGCTCTGACTGATAAGCCGGTGGTCGTGGGTTCGATTCCCACCCAGGACAAATGTTTGTGTGATGAGCAGGATTATTTTTTCTGTGTCTGGGTGTAATTTATCTATAATATGTATATATTTAGAAAAAAAGTATGTTTATCAGCTGTTTAGCTGAGCTTGTGTTATGGGTACCCATAACACAAGCTCAGCTTAGCTTGGGACTAGATGGCGTTGTGTGAAAAGTTGTGGAATATTATTTGTGGAATATTAGAAACTTGGCAATAAGGTCAGCAGATGATGCTGAGAAGGTGTTATGGGTTTCATGCATGTGTGAATGAAGGGATCAAACGAGTTTATTGTTTATAGGGGTTTATTTGGATCTCCAACAAAGGATACCTACACAGATATAACATAAGACACTGATAAAATTGTTCATTTAAGTGTGCTCCTTCAGTTATAGGGTTGCAGCACACATAACTTTTATTTGACATTCAAGAGTTCTAGCACAAAAATAACGAAACATATTACTTTTTCGTTATTTCTAGAAATATTTCTACATATCTGCATGTTACTATGTAAGTACGTACCTGTCTACTTAACTCATTTACCTCTATGAAAATGGGCTCAGGGGTTACCGATAACCTGCAACCTTGAGGAATAGGTCAATAATGCTAGTGATTATAATTTTTATGACTTCATTGTTAGGTAGAACTGTATAACAAATGTTACGTGTTAGGATAACTACCTAGTAAGAGGGTTGTAGAGGTCAGATTATTCGCGCCAATGTCTGATATTCGGATACCTTTATATCCGGTAAAGAAGCCCACCCCAACATAGTTTGGAAAAGGCTAGGCAGATAATGATGATGATGATGCATGATATGATCTAGTTAGAATATCTAAACAATATTAGCTACTTAAATGTATTTGAATGTCGTCATTTACAGAAAACTGTCAATAATACCAATTACGATAATGACCCGTTTTATGACTACAATTGTGTACTACAAATAATCATTATAATATTTACTTATTTCTCGTTATCATCTGTACTTGAGAGACGTTTTGACCCCTCTATCAGTACAATACTGTCGCTTTCGTAAGTCGGACAATAAAATGGTTAAAACGTTTTAGTTGTTGCACATTTGCTAACAATAAAAATGTATAGATTTATTAAACGCGGTTTAGTTCCAAAGAATGTAATTGTTAGTCTCCAAAAAGACTTTTTTAATGAAAAGTTATGGAGAAATAGTGTTCGCTCTATAACCCAAAGCACGAAGTCAGAGAGTCTGTTCCCAGAACGTGTGGACTTTCCAAGCAGGCATATTGGGCCCAGAGATCAAGATGTAGTTACTATGTTAGATTTGCTCGGCTATAAGGTAAGTAAACCACATTAAAGGGCTTATAACTCTATCCGATTTGTAGGAAACCTAACTAGGAAATTGGAAGATGTAAGTAATCGCAGTTAGGACAGATTCTATCCTAGTTAGGATTAAAAAAATCGGATAGTGTAATGAACCCTAACGGGACATCGTGCTAATTCACGAATTGTGATATTTTATATCTCGTATTTTATTTATTCGTTTCTAGAGCTTAGATCAATTAACGGATGATGCAGTCCCGAAGCAAATACAACTCCAAGGTCTCATGGACATCAGTGACCCGATGAGTAAGTGAAATCCGTTTTAAATTGATGTTACGGGCTTGTCGGAGTTTGGATTGTGCCCGATTGATGGCAATAGGCTCGCCCTATTACATGGGAATAAAACATAACTGGTGAAATGTGGGTCTAAAGGTACTGGTACACCTCTGCCTAATCCTTCGGGATAACAGGGGGTCGAGTCTGCTATTGCAGTCGTGTATCAACGACCGATCATTGATCGAATATTTGATAACTTTGACAGTTTTTGTATGGGAAATGTGTCATAAGTTTGACGTTATACGTCAAAAATCGATCATTAACCGGTCATTGAGACGCGATTGCAATAGCGGACTCGATTCCCAGGTTAGATGTTATGTTATGTGTTATGGGCTTCCTATAGCAGTTCCATTAATAAAATTTATGTATTTACAGGTGAACATGATCTCATTAAAACCGTTCAAAAAATATCTGAGAAGAATCAAATATGGCGGTCTTATATAGGAATGGGGTATCACAACTGCTGTGTCCCACATTCCATAATGCGCAATTTGTTCGAGAATCCAGGATGGTAAGTTTTTCTTCTAATTTACTAAATTTAGTACCTACCTACTTCCTCTGTGTCGATCCAGTAGTTAAGGTAGGTACCTGCCTCTCATGCACGGAGTTAAGTTTAGATCCGGGCAAAAGCCAATCTGACTCGTACAATTCCGAGGCACATTAAAGTTTATCGTAGACCTCTTGGACTTGGATTAGTGAAGAAAATCGACTTAATGTACAGACGCCAGCACATCAATCTACTCCAAGCTGTCTAATTTTCCCAATTAAACATGAACCTTATTTGTTTTACAATAAAGTTGAAAACCATCAAAGAAATTTGGCATATTGGAGTTGATGTGCTAGCGTCTGTACCTTAGTCTGAAATCGCCAATCCACATTGAGCAAGCATGGTGATCAATTCTTGTGCGTTTCTGTATGAGAAGAGGCGTGGCCCTGGAGTGTTCCAGCAGTAATTCCTCTTCCAAATGGGCATCGTCTCTTTTATTTACAACTAGCAGACGTTACGCGGTTTCACCCGCGTAGTTCCCGTTTTCGTGGGAATACAGGGATAAAAAGTAGCCTATGCCACCCGAAGCGGGTAACTTCCCAACGGTGAAAGAATTTTCCAAATCGATCCAGTAGTTTCGGAGCCTATTCAATTCAAACAAGCAAACAAACAGTAAAATCTTTCCTCTTTATAATATAAGTAAAGAAATTGAACCTAACCATATTTTTACGATTATTTTTATAAATTTACAGGACAACACAATACACGCCGTACCAACCTGAAATAGCGCAAGGACGATTGGAGAGTCTTCTTAATTACCAGACGATGGTCAGTGACCTCACTGGATTGGATGTCGCCAATGCTTCGTTGCTGGATGAAGGCACAGCTGCTGCCGAAGCGTTATCGCTTTGTCATAGGTATTACTTCTCCAGTAATGTTAATATGAATTTGTTTGCCAGGAAGATAAAATTTGGACTTTATCTCAACCACTATTTTACTGTAACATGAAGTTGAAATTCACGTGCTTAGGGCATGTAAAAAAAGAATTTCACACCACCATAGATATGCTGAAAAAAGTGTTTTACAATATCTTCCTTGCTTCACTTGTAAGTTAACGATAAATTTCTTTGTACGTTTGGGGTTCTTCTAAGGAACCGGAGACATTTAAGACATTGGTATTTTCACGTCTTCACGTCGCGTTGCATCGCTGGCCTTGCATGGCTCTGCATTTTAATCGCGTCTTATATATTATTAGCTTAACCATCCGACCAAATTAACTCCTGTAAAGTGTAAAGTTTACGGAAACTCATTTAATGATCGTAGATTAAAGTTCGATTTAAAATACTAAATTATTTTCATAAATGCGCCTATTTGCAATGCGCCTATCATAGTTCTTAATTTTTTTTTTTAACTTTTCAAAAGTGTTAACTGTTAAAGCATCTTAGAATAATAATATTTAATTATTAATAAAGTTATGATTAGATTAGATAAGATAAAAGGTCAATGTATTCCAAATTGGTAAAATACGAAACTGAAGCAACACATTACATTTGCATAGTCCTAGTTTCGCCTAGAATAGCATAGCATTTATTTGCAAATATGGGTTATACATAACATACAGAATACTAGGATCTTCTCTTCCCTATGATCCTAGTATTCTTGATGGAAAACGACGTAAACACGCAGTTTGTCCTACCACTCAATTCCGCACTGCTTTTTCCCGTCGGCATTTTGGTTTTCTTGCAAACTATTTGTACAACAAAATTAATAAAACGTTGTCAATTTATTCACTACCTAATAAGCATTGCAAGATTAAAGTCTCAACATGGTTGCAAAAATTGGACTACGACACTACAGAGCAGTTATTTCTTGTACCCTCGTGATATTTAATAATCATTTTCTAGTTCATGACTGTATCACCCGGCACATTTACGCCCACACTATCATCCTACCTCTCATTACACACTTCACTCTCACACATTAACTACTCACTTCACTCCCACACTTCACTGGACACTTCACACCCATTACACGACACCATAATTATCTAATTTCATTTTATTTTTTGCGTTACATAATTAAGTTTGTCAGCCTTTTTCTCTTCTGCAATACATCATTTGTCTAAGTATTAAAATTAGGCATTAGGTATTGTATCATATTATTATGTAAATTACATTTAATTCGAGGTGAGAGCCTGGGAATCCATCACACAGGGTATCCTAGTATGGACGCCAGTCTCTCACAAAGGAACATATATTATGATTTTTATCAAATGTTATTGTTACAATTATATTTATAATAACTATGTGAACCTTTGTGAAGAGAGAAAATAAAGATATTGTATTGTATTGTACATAAGTAGGTAGTAGTAGGTTTTCATCAAAGTTCTGCCATATTTCACCATAGCGTCGCGTGAACATAGTGAAATGAACTAACCATCTCGTGGGGAATAGGCCTTATTTATAAGATTAGAATAGCGCTTAAACCTATTTAACGCTTTATCCCACAGGCTCAATAAGAGAATGAAGTTCGTAGTATCGGAGAGGCTGCACCCACAAACTTTAGCAGTAGTCCAAACACGCCTGGACGCTTTAGGTTTGGAGGTGGATGTGGTGCCAGATGTTCGCCAGGTGGACTTCGCACAGAGAGATATATCAGCAGTGTTACTGCAGTGTCCAGATACAAGGGGCTTGGTATATGACTATTCTGGACTTGCAGCTGCTGCGCAAGAACATGGCGTAAGTTATTGTATACATATACTATAACCAATCCCTTCATCTCTGTCGTTATACTCTTGGGCAGGCCTAACAATCCGTCTTTACTCGCCAAGTACTGCCGCTCTTCGTCTAAAGTGTTTCTTTCAGCATGTCCATAAGCTAGATCTGCTGAGAAATTTTTGGCATACATTTTTCCATGTTGTTGACGTCTAAAAATGTATCCATAAAAAAAGAGTTCTGTATTGTACAATGGAAGAAAGACGCTGCTTGGTACCTAGTTCTTGTCGGATCAACAGCTTGGCTTTTTATTGTCCAAGATATTCCGAAAATTCTTCTTTGACATCAAATTGCTAGAGCATCTACCTACATATCTTTTTTTTGTCTCAACAATAAAAGCAAATAAGAAATAATCAAATTTTAAATGTTTTTCACAGACCTTAGTGGTAGTCGCTACGGACCTGTTAGCCCTCGCGCTTTTACGTCCACCAGCAGAATGTGGGGCTGCCCTCGCGGTGGGAACTTCGCAACGCTTAGGTGTACCTCTTGGCTATGGAGGACCTCATGCTGGTTTCTTTGCAGCAGAACATCAGTTGGTACGCCTGATGCCCGGCCGTATGGTTGGTGTTACTAGAGATGCTACAGGGAGAGATGCCTACAGGTACAGTCACAACTACAATTAAGTTATTTGATAAGTATCTGACCTAAAAATCGAATTGTACTTGATCGTATAAGATTTGAGAAAATTAGTAACCATGAATTTTGTCTCGTTCAGATTAGCGCTTCAGACACGAGAGCAGCATATACGAAGAGACAAAGCGACGTCCAACATTTGTACAGCACAAGCTCTGTTGGCCAATATGTCCGCTATGTACGCAGTCTACCACGGCCCTCAGGGTCTGAGGGATATAGCGAGTAGAGTTCATAATGCTACACTTGTACTAGATCACGGTATGGTCACATAATATTGTTATATGGGTAAAGCATGACACGTACTTGTTTAAAATTTTTACGTATTTTGGGATTCGGATCTTAGACATCAGTTACTACATAGAGATTGTCTCAAATTCAAATTCAAATTCAAATTCATTTATTAGTGTGATTAATGGTACATGAGATCTTATTTACTAAAAAAATGTTCCTTAAGTAATCTACCTTAAAGGTGTACACTCTCACAGATTATAATATAAATAATAATAATAATAAAAAAAAAAAAAAAGACATTAACAATTGCAGACACAGTAATTAACGAAAATAACGATAATACAATGTCAAGATTAAATAAATATCAATGTCAAGATTAAATAAGTATCAATGTAAATGTCAATAACTTACAATTTATCAATAAGGAATTCGTCAATAGTGTAATAGCATTTTTCCAATAGTAATTGTCTTAGTTTAATCTTAAATTGAGTAATATTTATTATGTCCTTAATGTTATTAGGTAATTTATTAAATATTTTTGGGGCCATGCAAAGTATGCTTTTGTGCATCAAGGCGGTTTTTGATGGTGGAACGCATAATTCATGTCTATTTTGTGGTCTAATAATTTTATAGCGATGCTCTGACGCTTTTCTGAATAGATGCATGTTCTTTTTAACAAATAAAGCAGTCTCAAATATGTACAGGCAAGGTAAAGTCAGTATTTTTAACAACATAAAATAAGGTTTGCAGCTATCAGTTACGTTTATGCCTGTAATAGCTCTAATGCATCTCTTTTGAGATTTGAACACCATGTCTCTATTGCTTGAGTAACCCCAAAACATGACTCCGTAGCGTAGCATAGAATCAACATATCCATAGTAAGCAGTGACTGCTGCTGCTTGATTAACTACTTTCTTTAATTTATATAAAGCAAAAGCAAATTTACTATTTTTTTTAATTAATATTGAAGTGTGTTGTTTCCAATTAAGTTGATTGTCAATTGTTAAGCCTAAAAATTTCGTATTTGTAACTTCTTCAATTGCTTCATTATTAAAGCTTATATTGAGTTCCGAATTAGCTACTCTTTGACGAAAATTCATGATTTTTGTTTTCTTTAAATTTATTATTAAATTGTTTTGTTCCAACCATATAACGGCTTTCCGTAATGCGTCAATAACGTCAGCTTCAAAATGTTTATTATTCTCGCTAAGTCTAACAATGATAGTACTGTCGTCAGCAAACAATGTCATAGGATAGGGTATATTCTGAGGGAAGTCATTAATATATATAAGAAATAATAAAGGCCCTAGGACGCTGCCTTGGGGCACGCCATAAGATATTATTCGATCTTTAGATAAGTATTTTAGTAATTTAACGGTTTTATTAGTTTCATAAAAACGACTTATTTCTGTACGTTGTGTTCTATTTGTTAGATACGATTTAATGAGGGCTAAAACATTTCCCCTTATCCCATACGCGTTTAACTTGCTCAGCAGTATATCATGGTTGACCAAATCAAAAGCCTTAGTCATATCCATGTATACTGCTGAAATTGGAACTCGATCATTCATGTCAGTTATGATAACATTAAGAAAGTCATATAATGCCATATTTATTGAATGATCTTTCTTAAATCCTTTTTGTTCCTTTACAAGTATGCTATGTTTGTTGAGGTATCTGTCTATGGACTTATAGATCCATTTTTCAAATATCTTGGATATTACCGGAATAAGAGCTATTGGTCTGTAATTTTTTACATCTTTCTCATCGTCTTTTTTAAATATAGGTTTTATGACAGTGGGCTTAAGCTTATCCGGGTAGGTTCCAGACTCAATACTTAAATTAATTATGTAGCTAAGAGGATGTGATATTATTTCTGAGACGCACTTTACGACCTTTGTTGAGATGTTGTCATATCCTACACTATTTTTATTTTTTAAATTATTTATAATTGTTTTTACTTCACCTGGTACTATAGGGGCTAAGAACATTGACTGTACGGAGAAATTAATTGCATTGTCAGTCGTCAGTTGTGTCAAAGCAGTTGCAAGTTTTTCTGCTTGACTTATGAAGTAGTCGTTAAAAGTATTTGCTATGTCTTTGGGTGAAGTTAATGTAGCTCCGTCATAATTTATTTCTTTTATATACTCTGGTGGAAAGTTGCTCCTATTTTCATTTATAATTTTCCATGTCATTTTAGATTTATTAAATGCTGTCTCTATTTTATAATTATTTTTTGCTAATTGTGTCAGTTTTATAATTTTCTTAAGTCTATTTGAATAATTTTTAAGTTTCATCACGTTTATTTTAGATGGAGTCTTTCTATGGTGCCAGAGCAACTGCCTTTTTATTTGGCTACACCGTCTTATACCAGGTGTTAGCCAATTAGGTTTCTTTGTTAATTTTCTTTTTTTGTACATAATCGGAAAACATAAGTTATAAAACAATTGGAGTAGTTCTAAAAAGTTGTTGTATGCTACGTTAGGGTCGTTAGTTAGATAGACATCAGAAAAAGAGATTGATTTGAGACAGTCTTTGAATTTCGCCAAGTTTTCATTACTATAGTCACGCTCTTTTATAACCCAACTATTCATTAAACATGTCTTTTTTACAGGAATCTTTAAAGTTTGTGCGGTGTGGTCCGACATATGTAGATCAAGGACACTATGAGTACATTTTCGTGAAATATTATGAGCAAAATTATCAATGCACGTATTGCTTTGTAATCTAGTTGGTTGATTTATTTGCAAATATAAATTGAACTTCAATAGAAAACTAGTAAATTCAAGAGATAATTTATCTTGTTTTAAAACATCAATGTTAAAATCACCACATAGAATAACATTTTTATTCGAGTCATAGCAGTATTTTGATAATATAATGTTTAATTTTGAGTAGAAAACCTCCAAGTTGTTTAACCTTGGTACTCTATAGATACAAATAATGATTGTATTATGTGGTATCAGTTCAATTGCACATACTTCGACTACACCTTCAGTTGACATTTTACTGACATTCGTAAGTTCTTTGTATTGGAGACCAAATTTTACCAAAATACAGGCTCCCCCTCTTTTCGTACTTCTTGTATAGTAACTGGCTAGTTTATAATTAGATAATGAAAGAAGGTCCTCTTGTCCTTGCTCCATAAAGTGTTCCGTGACGCAAATTATGTCTATACTGTTTTTTTGTTCGGCTAGATCTTGCAGATGTATTGTTAGTTGATCTGCCTTGTTGATGAGTCCCGCGATGTTTTGATGCATAATAATCAGATAATTATAGAAAAAACGTATCTAAATGCTTAAGTTCTGAGGTAGAAGAATCAGATGTTGTCATGTTATTTTCAGTATCGATTTCTATGATTGTCCTCTGGAGATTAGTGAAAATATTCTTCATTCCTGTTTCATTTATATGTCCATGTTGCACAGAAAACATTTGATAGTCACAAGTTAACTCGGCATTAGAGTCTAGTAGATAAGCATATTCGTGAGTTAAGTTGTCTAGATACAGGAGATTATTAAATGTTTCTATTGTTGAATTGTATATAGTTGTATAATTGCTATATCTGTAGGTCGGAAGGCAAATAACCACATTGGTGTTCTTAATTTTTTTAATAGTTTCTCTAATAAGACATATAATATCGTGATAGTTTCCAGTCCGTATGAAGTCCATTTCTCCCATCATAATCACACAATAGTCATTTTTATTTAAGTTTTTTATTTTATTATCAATCCCCTGTAGCATTTGTTGAATATCACCGCCTGGATATAGATAATGGCAGTAATTATACATATAAAAAGTGTTCTCGATTAAGTCACTTATTTTATTCCTTTTATTATTGCTAATTATGCATACATTATTCCTTGTTTTGGTCTTTTTTAAGAAACGTTGTTTATCGCCTTGCAGGTTCGTTAATGAATGTGTATCATATTGTGTTGATTTGTCAGCCATCTGCGCGGGCAAATCATTCGTTTTAGTATCGACAGTCTTGGGCGTTGTCGGGGGGTTGTTAATTGTAGTGTTTGTTTTGTTTCTCCTTTTCCTGTTAGTTATTGGAGATGTACTGTTTTCGCTAACTATATCGGTAGTTATCTTTTTATAAATATTTTTTTTCTTAGTTAATTCGTCGATGGTGTTTTTAAGTTGAGTATTCTCTGAGTTTAAACTTTCCACTTCTGCGTGAGCTGCCTCTAATCCTAGTGTTAATTCCTTTATTTTATTTTGTAGTTGGGTAATTACATCGCAATGTTCTTCATCTGACATATCCGGCAAGCTATTGCTAGTTGTACAATTTAAGTCGGTAGTTATATTTAAATCTTCGTTTGTATCCGAATGTCTGCGCGGGCGCTGATGTCGCTGAGTGATGTTCCCAAAGAAGTTCATTGTGAGATGATTTGAATTGACAAGTTAACAACTAACAATTTTTTTCTAGTTCAAAAAGTGTATCAGCCGGCGTGGTTTGAACGCACGACTACGTGCGCGGCAGTCGGTGTAGTGGAACGTCTCACCAACTATTCGTCTGTTATACTCGTTGAAATTGGTGGTTGCTTTAAGCGAGAAATATTTTAAATAATAAAAAGTCGTTAGATATGAGTCATGTCAATGGAATTTTTTTTCCTCACAAGTCAAGTGATTCAAGTTTGAACTGTGGATTATTTTATAAATTTTGTCCACTTATTATGCACTGTCAGACACTTATTTTTGCACTGTTGTTTCACTTGAGTTCATATTTCATTACGATTGTTTGTAAGAGGGCTTTTTAACACTAATCACAAATGTTTGTTTATCTTCCATAACACTTTGGTTTTTTCGAGAATAACGTTGTCACTTAATATTTATAACTTTCTTAATGTTTTGGTGCACTCTTATTGGTGTTACACTTAGTTAATTATGTTTAACGAATTTTAGAAACGGAGAACCACGATTCAGATGTTTGTCTATAAAGCGCCATCTAGCGGCCCATCTCTTTACGTACTTTTTCCTCCAAAGCACAAACACTTCTAAATGAGGGAATTCGTCTTCTTTGGTCTATTCACTTTAACTGTCCATAAAGTAGACACAATAGTTAAACAATCAACATGAACTATATGTGGCTCATGGGACTGGCAATGGGTTAAAAGAAGTAACTAATGGTTGACAGTAGGCATAACAAAATTAGAAACACCAATTATGGAGCAAAAAAATGAATGACATCGGCAGAAAAGGCACACTGTTCGAAGAAAAATATACAATATACATTATAAACTTTTGAAGCTCCTTCCTTCCTTTTTCTTCTTTTTTTGAAGCGGCTTCCTTTTTTTAGGAATACAGCAACGTGGTCACAAGCAGTCCAACGACGTATATTTCGACACTCTCCATGTAGTTCCTCTTTCCGAACACGACGCAACTGAGATCAAAGTTCGCGCAGAACAAAAGAAAATTAATTTGAGGTACTTCGATGATGGAGCAGTGGGAGTTGCCTTAGACGAGACCACGACCATGGAGGATGTCAATGATCTTCTATGGATATTTGATTGCAAGCCTGTTGAAGAGGTAATGTTGAAAGAATAAAATTCAATCATTTATAAAGTTCAGTGTATCGTGCTTTAGGAACTAAGGCAGGTTGTGGCTGACAAAGACAGCGACTTTAAAGCTGCAGGTCAGCCATGTTGGGTGGTAGTTCTGTAGTATTAAATGCAAAACTCTCAAAGAACTTTATTATTTGACCAGGTAACAAAAATTGGGGACGTGAGAGCCCGCAGCGTGCAGCAAGGTCCATTCAGAAGAACATCACCATACCTTACGCATCCCGTGTTTAATATGCACCACTCCGAAACGAGAATAGTGCGCTACATGAAGCGGCTTGAGAACAAAGATGTGTCACTAGTCCATTCTATGATACCTTTGGTAAGTCCTTTACAATTAAACATACTATGGCGATTTATCTTGCTAAAATTACTAACAAAAATCTTTATCGGCTGACCTTTACTTATTTAAAAACATGGATCACTTATTATAAAGATAAGAAGAAAATGTGGACAGTTCGGGGGGTCTTTATCTGGGTTGTATCACGTGATTATCCCGCTATATACACATGTCTGTATACTTTGTTGTTCACTGCAGGGCTCTTGTACAATGAAACTGAACTCTACGACGGAGATGATGCCGTGTTCGTTCAAGCACTTTACGGACATCCACCCATTCGCGCCACTAGACCAGTGCAAGGGATACCATCAGCTGTTTGAAGAACTAGCCAACGATCTATGCGCAGTTACAGGATACGATCGTGTTTCTTTCCAACCTAACAGGCAAGTCATTGTTATCTGTCGATAGTAAAGTTTACCTTTTAGGTCCAGTACACTATAAACGCTAGCTAATATATTATAACTGTACGAAAATGATGTAAAAAAGCGGATCCATCTAATACAATGCAAACAATGCCTTTGTTTGCCTAAAAGAAGGATCCAAATAGGTTCAAATGTTTTGTAATAATTTTTGTATCGAAATAAATTACTTAAGTATTTTTCTATTTGTAAAGAATAGTCATGAAAGAAGATTTTTCTAACATCAGGATATACCCAAAATGTCTTGAATTCCCAGACCTTAAACTGCCACGAAGTTCTGGAGAAAGAGAGAAGATCTATGCTCATTATCAATTCACATCTTAATTTGTTTTTGGACCAGAATTAATAAACCTGAATTTGTTTTACAGTGGTGCCCAAGGTGAGTACGCTGGTTTGCGTACAATAAAGCGCTACCACGAGTTCCGCGGTGACACTAAGCGCAACATCTGCCTGATCCCGGTGAGCGCGCATGGCACCAATCCTGCGTCGGCCCATATGGCTGGTATGCTCGTCTGCGCTATTCGAGTTACGCCCTCTGGTGATATAGATATGGCGCATCTTAAAGAAAAAGTAAGTATTTAGTGCATATAGGTCGAGATATATTACTAGTAATAGTATTTACTTACCACTAAAAATATGAAATTATAAATATTGTAAATCAACCTCAGGGCCTCGATAAAAAACACAAAGCTAATGACGTCATGTTGTTACGCCTAGTAGACGCTCCGTAGCAGCCGTATAATATTGTCATCTTTTTGCTACGCCGCGTAGATGCTTCGTGGTAGCCGTATTGACGTCTTGTTGCTACACCGCGTAGAAGCTTCGTGTCAGCCGTATAAAATGACGTATTTTTGCTACGCGCCGCCTAGACGCTTATTGACCGCATTGACGTCGTATTGCTACGCCGCGTAGACGTTTCGTAGGTGCAGCTTTAGAGCATAGTGCTAACTGGATGTAAATAATGTAAATGTTCAACAATATTATTTTTCCTGTCAAATAGCATTTGAATAATTCATATATATTTCATAAATATTCTGGTACACTTCAGGTGGAGGAGCACAACGATAAAATATCCTGTCTGATGTTGACGTACCCGAGTACGTTCGGTGTATTTGAGGAGCGTGCCGCGGACGTGTGTGCGTTGGTGCACAAATATGGTGGACAGGTGTACTTGGACGGTGCCAACATGAACGCACAGGTTTGTCGTATTTCACCTAACTATTTAAAGCAATACTTGATTTTAGCATTTAAGATAGATTTAAAGTTTTAAACAATATTAGCCGAGGGTAGGTCCAGGCTCTGAAAGCATGCATTAGCTAACAACTGATTTGGGAGTTTTATCCTTAAACAAATATAATAAATAATAATAACAGCCTGTTACAGTCGCACTACAGGGCAAAGGCCTCTTCTCATACAGAGAATGCACAAGCATTGATCACCACGCTTGCTCAAGCCGGATTGGTGATTTCAAACTTATATTAACAATAAGTCTAGATTTCCACACTATATTGTCCTTCACCGATGTCAATAATGTCTAGAATAAACTTAGAAACGTACATATGATTTGAAATAGTCCCTTGGGTCCCGGATTTGAACCACAACCTGAGCATGAGAGGTAGCCGCCTTAACCTCTGGGCCCTTACGACCTCATCAGTTTTATCCTCACATTAAATTTGATTAAATTAATAACCCCGTTTGTTTTAGGTGGGTCTTTGTCGTCCCGGAGACTACGGCAGCGATGTGTCACATTTGAACTTACACAAAACGTTCTGCATCCCGCACGGAGGAGGAGGGCCGGGCATGGGACCCATTGGAGTGTAAGAATACGCGAACTCTTATTTTTTTTCCTTTTGTTTTTTAAGAAAAACGTTGTTTTAATAGTAGCAATAAATCTTGTGTCGTTGGAGCGTTTACAGACATTTTAATTCTCATAGATTAAAAGCCAAATCCGGAATAACTACCTGTAGACCTTACAATAATTTGTTAAGTGCGAGAATGGAATTCGCGATACGCAGCGCAGAAGTCAATCGCTCAGCCACTGTGCCATCCGTACCGGTACCAATATCATCAAATCTTTCAATAATTACATGACACAATTTACCACTACTTCGGGTAGGATAGAATGAGTGAAATATATTTTTTTTTACAACAATATTATGATAATTTTGAATAATTATTGTGATATTCTTCTCCTATTTAGGAAAGCTCACCTGGCTCCGTTTTTGCCATCACATCCAGTAATCGATCCACTAGCAGATTTGGGAGACGCAGCGCATAGTTTTGGCTCGGTGAGCGCCGCGCCGTTTGGGTCATCAGCCATCCTACCCATTTCTTGGGCATACATCAAGGTAAGTAAAATGATCATCCAAATCACTCTAGCTATCTTAGACTAATCGAGTAACATAGCAATAAAATTAAATTTAAAATTTAAAAAAACCCCACCGCAAAATACATTTAAAAACTTAAAAATAATACTTTCCTTTCCTTTCGTTGAGCCATGAAATTTTACTTCACGTCGGGGTACCGCTTAAGCAAGGAATGTTTCTAGTATACTCGTAGGTATGTAGGTACTTATTTAAGCGGTACCCCGACGTTACGTAAAATTTCATGGCTCAACGATAGGAAAGGAAAGTATTATTTTTAACTTTTTAAATGTATTTTGCGGTGGGGGTTTTTTAAATTTTTAGTTTAGTTTTTATTTTAAAATTTTTAAACGCATTAATTTTGTTTTATAGGAATAACAGTTATGAGAATTTTTCAGTGCATGTATGTAGAGTCAAATGCTGGATAGCATGGCTACATCATCAGCTCACCTTGTTGCCTATAGTGCATTGTGTGTGGAATCAAATGCAGGTTAAAATGAATCCAAACACGACATATCTGCTATTATTTTGTCAAGAGTCTACCTACTGGTGTGCTGGATAGCATGGCTGCATCATCAGCTCACTCTGTTACCTATAGTGCATTGTGTGTGGAATCAAATGCCGGTTAAAATGAATCCAAACACGACATATCTGCTATTATTTTATCAAGAGTCTACCTACTGGTGTGCTGCATAGCTTGGATGCAGCATCAGCTCATCCTGTTGCCATCAGTGCATTGCGTGCAGAATCAAATGCTGGTTAAAATCAATCCAAACGCGACATATCTGCTATTATTTTGTCAAGAGTCTACCTACTGGTGTGCTGGATAGCATGGCTGCATCATCAGCGCACCCTGTTGCCATCAATGCATTGTGTGTAGAATCCAATGCTGGTTAAAATGAATCCAAACACGACATATCTTCTATTATTTTCCTAAGAGTGTATAAGTCTGCTAGATGTCCTGGCTGCATTAGACCAAAAATACCATAATCTTGCTTATAAATATAACACACATGGGTGTTTGAAATTTTAAGCCACACATAATGTTTTTAAGTAAAGTTAATACCTATACACGTCTAAAATAGCAAAGGTAGCTAACACAAAAGAGCTGATAACCTTGAAACGTCTGAACCGATTTTGATGAATCATGTCTAAGAACCATCGCAAGAAACCCTGCTTTCAAATAAATAAAAACCGCATCTAAATCGGTTCACCCGTTTAGGCGCTACGGTGCCATAGACAGACAGATAGACAGACAGACACACACACATAGCGGTCAAACTTATAACACCCCTCTTTTTGCGTCGGGGGTTAAAAATACGACGTAACGAATGCGAGAGATAAGAACTTCCTACTTTTCAGAAGTCTGTCAAAAATCACTCCCCTGCGTCGTAGACTCTTGTCTTTATTGTTTTGAAACGAAAACTTTACGATGTTTAAGCGAACATACAAGACGAAATGTGCAAACTTTCTTATTATGTTCTAGATGATGGGTCCCAAAGGGTTGAGGCGTGCGACTCAGGTGGCTATTCTCAATGCAAACTACATGTCTAAAAGGCTGGAAGGTCATTACAAGACCTTGTACAAGGGCGAAAGAGGACTAGTAGCACACGAATTTATTATCGACGTGAGAGACTTGAAGAAGACTGCTAATATAGAACCTGGTGATATTGCTAAAAGGCTTATGGACTTTGGTAAGTTCCAAATTATAAATAACCATATTGATGGCACGTCTATCTAACAAACTATGATTTATACATACTCGTACATACATTCATGCAGAGAGCAGCGGTGGCCCAGTGGTGGCGGCCCCGACTTACGAACAGTAAGTCGTGGGTTCAAACCCAGGCAGGTGCATTACTTTGTGTAATTTATTTCATCACCACTGCTCTCCAAAAACGGTGAAGAAAAACATCGTGAGGAAACCGGCATGTCCTAGAACCAAAAAGTTCGAAGACATGTGACATCTACCAATTCGCACTGGGCCCGCGTGGTAGATTATAGCCCATACGCAAAATACGCGCTTAGACGTGGAGGTGCGGATACCAGCCCGGTATCTTTAATCTTTTTTTTTTTTTACATACATGCAGACATAAACTCACGCCTTTTTCCCATGGGGGTAGGCAAAACTACAGAGCGCCATCTGCTACGAATCTTATTAACTTCTTTTACTTCGTTTACATTCATACTCACACGTCGGTGTCGGTTGCGAGTACTACGCACCTGACCTTTCTGAAGAACCTTATCAATAAGGTCTATGCATGTGTCCTTTTAGGGCGTTCCCTCCCGGCGTTTCCACTTACATTTGCCTTATAAATATCTTTTGTTAGTCGCCTTTCATTTATAATTTATTAATTACTAGCAGACATCACGCAGTTTCACCCGCGTAGTTCCCGGTCCCGTGGGGATACGGGGATAAAAAGTAGCCTATGTCATCCGGAAATAGTGTAGCTTTTCACCTGTACAAGATTTTTTAAAATTGGGTCATTAGTTTCGAAGATTACCCCCTACATACAAACTTACAAATAGAAGTATAGATAGTATAGATTATAAATAAGACGGAAGAGCCTCGTAAGCCTCGGAAGTGCTAAGTATTTATTTATTTATTTATTAAAGGTAAACCAACAGCTTCTGTATACAGCATTACATTAGAATAATAGTAAAGGGACCCTGGAATCCAAATTAGCGAAGTCTGGTTGACAACATAGGCTCGCCCCTATCTCACGGGACTTCAAAATAAAAGGTGAAACATGTTTATGTGAAATAGATATTGATAAGGGGACTAAATAATTGTTTCTGCAGGTTTCCATGCTCCCACAATGTCCTGGCCAGTAGCTGGTACACTGATGATAGAGCCCACCGAGTCCGAAGATCTACAGGAGATGGACCGCTTCTGCGAAGCCCTCATTGCGATCAGGAAAGAAATAAAAGACATTGAAGACGGAACTATGGATAAACGTCTAAATCCTTTGAAGGTAAGTACCTGCTTAAGTTTAATGAAAAATGACTTAATGGTTCAAGTCAGAGAAGGCTTTTGAATTTATGTTGAAGGTTTTAAAAGAAATGGTTTTGTCACAAAATTAAAGTTTCTTTCAAAATTATTGTAGCTAGTGGGTCTAGTACCTATTTATAAACGCACTTTTAACTTCACTACATAGTATAAAACAAAGTCGCCTTTTCTGTCCCTATATCCCTATGTGCGCTTAAATCTTTTAAACTACGCAACGGATTTTGATGCGGTTTTTTCCAATAGATAGAGTGATTCAAGAGGAAGGTTTATATGTATAATACATGCATCATATACTAAGGCAACATTGCTAATTTTAGAGGTTTCTAACGTGATGTCGTAAATTAACCTATTTTTTTGGGCTTATTTAGCAATTTAGCAAAAACGCTGCCTAAACCCTACGAGTTAGATCAAATTAATGTACTACAGTATTGTACACCATAAAAAGGTCTACAAAAAAGTCCGCGACGGTATATGTTTATATTTTAGGGATAAGCCACATTAACCATTTTTATTGTTTACTTTTTACGTGAAAAAATGGCTTATATTTACGAAGCTATTTTAAGCAATACGGCATTAATCCTTATCGAATTAAGTACCTTAAATACAGTGTGCAATTAATATAGATCAATATGGTTCCTTACAGCATGTAAATTAAACAAATATTTTCGGAGATATTACAAATTTAAAATTTGCGTTTGCGGCGGGCGGTACCGGTCAGATACAACGTTCATAGTTTTTCAGTAGTGTATTTAATTTAGTATCAGCATTGCACCCGTGCGAAGCCGGGGCGGGTCGCTAGTGTAGTATAAAAAAAAACAGGTTACCCATATAAAACTGCAGACGGGACTGCAGTTCAGGTAAAACGTAGGTGAAGTGAAGGCAAATTGAGCTCACTCCATGGTAATGCTAGGCATCGACAGTTCACTTCACTCAAGTTTTCACGAGGTGACTTTTACTGAATCGACCGGCTAGGCTGTATGAGGACACTCCGCGCTTGCCAAATCAGATTTACATGTTGAGTTTTTTTTTCAGATGGCACCACATACACAACAGGAAGTAATATCGGAAGATTGGAACAGACCATACAGTCGAGAACAAGCCGCTTTCCCAGCGGTGAGTAAAGTGCAATTCATTGTTTTTTTTGCCAGCCGTACTTCAAAACAAGTGTCATGTACAATATTTTGTTTCAGCCATTCGTGAAAGGAGAAACAAAAATCTGGCCAACAGTTGGTCGCATCGATGACATGTACGGAGATAAGCATCTTGTTTGCACTTGTCCGCCCGTGCTCGACGACTTCTAAATAAAATTATTTCAACATCTATTTAATAAAGCCATGGCATTAAATCAATACTGTAAGGTTCTCGCCTCTCTTTGTTTTGTATTATTATTGTGTAATATAGGATTGTGAAAAGGAATTATAAACAATTTGATTATCTGTCGCATTATGTATATTTTCTCAATACTGTTGTAGAATAAAATATTGTCTTCTAACAACATAATCTTCTTCATCTTGCACATTAATCTATAGCAGTACAAATAAGTAATTGCCGTAAATCATATTGACTTCAAACAGTAATCTATCTACCTTATTATTGTACAAATACTTTAATATTGCGAAGGATTATTATTTATTTATTACGCATAACTTTTAAATTGGATTCAAGGCAACGTGTTTGTTTTGTTACTAGCTCAAATAACTATCTGAAATACCAAAGGCTTCACATTACATAACAATATTATTCATTTGTAAACTTCTCGCGTGCATTTTATTAGTGAAACATTGTGTATTTCAAATGTACGTATTAAATTTCTAAGCTGTAATATTATTAGAACAAACATTTTCAGCTAAATAAAGACTTAAAATATGTAAACTAGTAGCATACAAGTTTCAAATTCAAAAAGTAGGCTATATATTATATTAAGTAAAACATAAAACTAGACTCAAACAATAAACATAATTCTAAAAAAACTGGGTCAAAGATATCTAGATTTTTACTAGAGCAGAAAATATCAATAAAAATCGTCTTCACGTAACAAATTGATCTTGAATATTCAAGACACAAAACAACCTTAGAAATATAGTGTCTTTAACTATCGGTAACTTTATAATACATTCTTACTTTGGTGGGGAATTGATCACATCTTTAGGGTACATACCCAATCTCACTCCTAACTCTTTAGGCATTCGAAGCACTGGGCGCGTGGGAAAGGGATGGTACGAACCTGTCGACGGACTTCGGGGGTAAGATAATGACGACAACGTGTCTGTTTCAATGAGAGAAGTGATAGCACTGCAAGTATCGTCTGACTCTACTTTTGTTCTATCACTCTTTTCTGTGTAGTCTTTAGGAATAGTGGGAGTTTCTCTGTTGGGAAATATCTTAGGCGAAATTGGCGTAGACACTTGATCCAACGACATAATTTGACACAGAGTATCACTAGAGTTGCTCTTTGCTCCGGTCGGTGAGTCGTCTTCCGCTGATGGTTCGTACGTGAAACTAATAGAGGAAGTCACAACATGAGAAAAGTCACTTACTTGGCTGTTTTCAGTCTTAGATACATTTTCGCAAACTTTAGGTCCTTGGTTAACCGTTTTGCTACAAATATCGCTTGCTTTGGACAACACAAAGTCGTTATATTTGCTTGAAAAGGGATAATTATAGTCATCGGATGTGAAACGTTTTTCATAGGTCGAGGTGTCTTTTTGTTCCGAAGACGGTAAAGTAACTGATGGTTTGGACTCGCCCGAAAATGAATGTCGAGTCCAGTCTGATGTGGTTGCTGGTTTGAGTTCTTTATTTGTCAAGTCACCGTAACTTGATAGATCACTGGTTTTTCTTTGGTAATCGAAATCAAAATTGTCAGTTTTCTCTAAAAAACTTTTGTGATCACATTTAGCTAAAAATCCTTTGTTTTCCCATCCATATAAATCGGTCTTATTGCCTAAACATTCACTACTTGGACTTTTGGTGTTCTTAATTGAAAATTCTTCTTCCCTAGTGCTTGAATTCCGAACTTCTAAGGAAAAAGGATCATCAATAGAAATAGGTCGTACTCGCACAAAATCATTGTTTTCATTTGCGCCTGCATTGACGTTTCTTTTTCTATAGCCTATTAAGGAATCCGAGGTAGATTCTTTCAGTAAAGGCGATTCAATTAGTTTACTCTCAACAGTTTTTTCAGGAACCGTTTTGGAGTAAATATTTCGTTGTTTTTCGAGCACATTCTCGTCACTTTTTGTGACTTGATATTTACTAGGGCTCTTTACAGCAGTAATATTTTGTTTAGTCAAAATCCTACTTAAAATTTTTGAATTTTCTTGTATTATCTGTAAAGCTCTTTCACTATTTTTTCGCCCCGTTTGTAAAATGTAATCTTTAGGAGAAAATATATCTTTTTGTTCTTTGCTTTTTTCAGGCGTCTCTTGTTTTGAAAAGGAAAATAAATCTTTAGTGTCTTTGTAATCATCGATTATTTTTTTAGAAAAACCATGGCTTTGCGGCAATGATGATGCTCTTTCTGCTTCTTCTTTGATGAGTTTATCATTGTGGTTACTTTGCAATGTCAATGAGTCCGGTTTTTTCGGCAGCCGTGAGAGTCTTTTGGTAGAACGCCGATTTGGGATATCTATGCTATTGGGATCTGTGACTCGTGCACCAAAAAACTCTGGACTATGTTCAAAGTACTTATCAATTTTCAAAGGTATCGGGGGTTCGTCTTCACTCACTATTATACTTTCAGCACTAGGACTTCCCGGTGGACTTTCAAAGTCAGATACATTTTTATCAGATAAATCTATGTCAGGCACAAAATTTGGATACATCGTGAAGCTATCGATGATATCTGGGGGTCTAGATATAGACTCGTTTACAGAGGGTCGTTTAAAGTTAGTTTCAAAATCATACTCATATGGGGATTTGTGACCTATACCACAATTACAAGGAGATAAGTCTATAGGACTGAGTTCAGTAAAAATATTGGGTGATTTAGTAAAACTTGTGGGCCTTACTATTTCTCTGCTTGTAGAGTTTTCCTCATATTTTGTTCTATTAAGTCTTAGCAGTACTTCATTTTTGTCAGAAGTCATACGAGGAGAGCAGGGTGATAGACTAGTAGGATTAAAAACAGCGAGCTCATTAGTGACATTCAGGCTGTCTTTCAATTTACTTTCAAATCCATCGATGTAAGTGCGTAATGGTTCCCCTGCTGCAGAATCTAAATAGTCTGAAATACTTTTGATAGGTTTATCAATCGAGTTTACTTCTGCCTCTTTCTCAGGGGTTCGCATTATAACAGGTTCTTTTTTTGTATGTGAATGACTATTTTTCGTGTGTTTAAGAGTTGGGGAGGAGGAAGTTTTTTTATTCTTAGAATTTATATTATGCTTTTCTTTTTCGTCATCAGGAATTTCTGGCTCAGATTCACTACCGCGTTCATTTTCATCACAAAGGCTTGTATCCGTACTTGAAGCACTGTGTGATGAATAAGAAGATGTTTCACTGGAGCTGCGAGATCTCACTGTAGCAATCATTCGATTGGCTTCAATTTCTGAAACTATAATGCCGTCCCCAGCCTCATCTAAGTCAATGGACGCCTTTCTTTCCTTTTGTTTGGTTTTATCCTTTTTGATATCTTTCCATTTAACAGAGTTCCGTCTACTAAGTGACTTACGACTTTTTTCTTCATTCCAACTAATGGTATCACCGGATGGTCCACGTGAACGGTGTTCTGTTTTTTCTAGTGTAGACGTTTGCCTTGAGGGTGGCACCGCTCCAGGAGGAGGACCAAGTCGCCGTCCTCTAGAACTTACCAGTGCGCTTTTGCCCAAGAGCAGATTGTTTACAGTAAGTGATGTTGGAGAGGTAGGGACGCCCACTGTAAAAAAAGTATGTCATACAGAAAAGTATAAAATGTTAATCTAAAGTGACAAAAAAATGTATTTGTGATCCAGACCTGCAGCATGGCGAGCACAAGCCGCAGCTAAGATTACATGAGCTTGTCTCTGTCTTTCTCGAAGACGAGCATATTGACGTTTCAAGGCCCCAATGTCTAAAGAAAGTCTGTCGCCTGCTGCCAAACGGTCTTCACGCCGAGGTACGAACTAAAACAGATCATCATGTTTAAAATTTATATGGAGCACATCATAATTATAATGATTAGTTCTTATGACAAACTTACCGTAGCCAGAGCCATTTTATTGCCATCATCACTGGAATCTCCTTCGTCTTCTGAATAAAAGAGTCGAAGTCCGCGTTTTGTCATTGACTGCATCTGAAATTTAAAGCAAACTCTTGATCCATATGAGACATGGACAATACTATAAAATTGACTTTAACACCAATTAAAGTACTTTAAAGATGTTCATCGATCGTCGTTTTAAAATATGTCGGTACTTCATATATCTAAAATATCCTATTTCACAACATAGTACATCGACTGTACTCTATTTGCACCCTAACAACTATCATAGATTTAATAGCAGATAGATCGTACGGCAGTATGCAATGGCGGGTGATATATGGGAGCTGAAGTGGGTGGCGCTGGCGGTGCCACGCGGTATCTGTGCAGGCTGCGCAGTCGTGGCAACTCGGGCGCAGAGCCGAATGCCACAACCCTCGCCACAAGCGAGTCACCGGCTTCCCACACGGCACCAGCACCTCCACCCATGCAGCTGTAGAACTCGTCTGCTGAACGAGCCGATAGAATACGACTGAAAAGAAAAACAAAATGTTGTTATTATCCATTATATTTCTTTCTATGATAGTCATCATATTATGGAATCCATTTCCTTTCCATATAGGATTTTTTCTCTCTCCAACGAAATCTTTTTATTGAAATTGTCAATATTTAATTGTTACTTTTGTAAATATTTAAGAGTAATGTTTTCCGACAATAAGTTAAGGATAGCCAAATAATATGTTTTCAGAAATAAACTATAATCGTACCGTAACCTTTACTAAACATTTGGACTATCTATTTCCTTGAACAAGAACAATAAGGTCGACCAAAATAAACTTTGATTCCTTCCAGTCTAACCGGATGCAGCTGAATCTCAATATTGATTTTGATTTTTGCGATGAAAAAATAGTAATTGCGTTATTGTTTACTCAGTTTTGTAGGTGCGAAAAAACGTTTCTTCCCACTATCCTTGATAGCTCACTAATCTAGAGCGCCATAACCTTCATGTGAGTTGAAATAAAATATTAATGTTGGAGAAGAACGCTTATCAGTTTGGGATTCCCGGGCTACTGATGTCATCCACTCAAAATGAAGAATTTTCCTCAAAGTTTACAGTTACGATTCAACAAATTAATTTTCAATCCTCCAAGTTTTGAACAGTGGATATGCTAGAGTAAATTCTTCATTGTATAATGTATAAGTCCATAAGTTTGTAAATAAGGATGGATCATACTGGATCTTGACGAAATTTGGCACATAAGTAGACTTTGATCACGACCTTGGTGTTAGGACATATAATACTATTATCGCGGTTGTAGGTTTCCGCAAGATAATTTCAATATTCTCGGCGAACAAAATCATGTTAGTTATGTAGCAGTGTACTTTTTTCTGAGATAGACTTCTAAGTTAAGCAGTTGGGATAAAATTATTGTAATATTCCTAATAAACTTACTCTTGGAGCATATCCCAAATAGCCAGCGCAGTCAGAAGCAACACTTCATTTCCATCCAGAAGGACAAGATCCCATATCCTCAAAAGAAACTCTCGAGGTAACCATGTGGCATACAATGTGAGGAACCATTGCATAGTAAACACATCGGGTAAAGGAGGTTCTACACCTCCTCCTGAAATAGAAAGCTCAGGTTCAAAACAGTTGAATTCCTAAGTTATATTTTATTATAGTAGGTTTAAATGTCCGATGTTTAAAATCTTGGTTTCGAGATTTATTTCTTTTGTATTTACTTGAGCCCGCCATATTATATCGGGTAATCGGGCACCGATAATACCTAAAGTTCACATTTAATCCCACGAAAGAATAATACGGACATGCCTTTCAAAATCCCGGATCCCAGAATCGTTTGGAATTTAAAATATTACCTGCATATAAAAAATTGTTAGAACTCGTGGTAAAAATGATCATTGAATAATGCTTCCATATTTTCTCTTATTTTCAAAACGGCTGTTCCTTATTGGCCCGGGTCCGGCAAAGTGTTATTGAGTTTTTTCATCTGGAATTTCTCAGTAGCAGCCTGGAGTTTGGATTTGTACTCGATTGATGGCAATAGGCTCGCCCCCTATTACATGGGACTTTAACATAACTGACGCCCTCTGCTTAACCCTTCGTGCATTACAGGCGTGATGTTTTTATGCTGTTCCTTATTAAACTCTTATTCTATTTTTGTTAGATTTAAAAAAGCTGATTCTAAATGGAACTTTTAATTTATTATAAGTAGTTATTTTACAAAATAGTTCAATCTCGGGAACCCGAGCTTACTTATTTATTCAGAACGGAATTTTCATATTATTCCTTCGTGGTTTAAAGGTGTCTGATTATCCGATCTCCGTCTTAAAATCCATTATACACAAAAATGTTGTTACCATCAGATACCCTTTGTAAATGGTCCATGTGTTGGGCTAGACGAGGAAGGCGTAACCGAAGGAGGTCCCGAAACGCTGCCATGTCTGCAGACAAGCCGCGAAGGTCGTCTGCGAAGTAGCCTTCAGGAAGAACGGCCTCCACTAGGTATATCATAACCTACAAAATAAGATGTTTTACTGTAGATAAATGCCAAATTCTAAAACAATTAAATTATGAAAATTTACACAAAACGAAAACCTTAGGCCCGGTTTCCACCAAATCAGAGAGGAAAAGAGATATGTCGTACAACCGGTACAACCAATCAGCTTGCGTCATTTTGACAGCTGAGTGCTGACACTATTCATTTTGTAGGAAATTGGTAATGCAATCGCAGTTAGATTGGATCCGATTTAGGGTAAATCGGAGATTCCGATCGCTTGCTTGCTGCCTAGCTGTTCCTAGTTAGGATCCTACAAATTTAATAGTGAATTTAGTAATGTAGTGTATGTAGATTCAGCACAATACAGTACTCAAGGTTAGTATTTTTTTAAAAATTTTATAATACTGTAGTACAGAGGTGTTCCTTATTTCTAAACTCGCCAAACTTTAACGTTTGATGGCGAGTTGCGAGACATCTCCTCTCATCTCCGTTGGTGGAGTCTCGCTCTAAAACAGTATGTTTTTTTTCTATGTAGAACTCAAAATTTATGACAAAACGATTTATACTATTGCTATTCATAGAAAAACCATGGTATATTTACTTATCCGATCGAATCGAGTCTGGTTCACTGTAAATATTTACCTTTAACGAATCCGATTCTGATTTGTCCATAACTTCTAGTATGATGGCAGCTAACATATTGAAACCTTGGCAGTAACCCACGTCTTTGTTCCATCTATAATTATACAAAGCCCGTTCATTAATCTTATACATATTTAGCTATTACGTACCTACTATTACGGACGTATATTTGTTCCTACTTTACGTTGAAATTTAAAGATCAAAACCATATATTACAAGACTGATTTATTGGTTTCCTATATCGTATTCTTCCCAATTTGATCCTGAAGTTCTGTATATCAAAAGTTGAAAAACTGAACTTTATAGAATCACTTCACTGTTAGTCTGTCTGTCAAAATAATTTTTCTTTCCAAAAGTTTACATTATATAAATTATTTTTACAACTATTTTTTACTATTTAACATTTTAAATCTGTCAATTTTGAAATTACATTTGTAGTTGAAGCATCGTGAGGTAAAACTTGTGAGTATGTATTTTTACAACGATTTTGACTGCGAAGTTAAGTAACCCCAAAACACGGAATTAAAAGTCATAATTATACCGTATCTTGCAGTATCATATTATCGTCTATTTAATTTATATTGGTTGGGTCTATACGCAATCAAAGTAGTTTTTTAATTGTAAAATTAAGTTTGTCCAGCAATCCGGAATCCGAAATTCGTCGAGCATGTGTCTTGATTGATGTCACAGGTAGCTGGGCACAGAGGAAACCCTAGTCCTAATGACCTTGTTCGACCTTTCATATACGTTAAGAATAAAACAAAATAAAGATAAAACATTCTACCTTGCGTAAGCCAACAACACCCTTCGAAGCATTGCCTGATTCTCCCGTCCTTCTGCCCCGCAGAACAACGAACACCCGGTGCGGTGTAAATCCTTGGAAAATATTAAGTTTCAGTGATAAAAATAAATCTGCAATCTTTTCTAATCCCGCAAAGAATATCTTGTTTCTAACTACAGTATTATTTTCTAACAAGACTCTTGTCCTCCGGCAACCTTCACAAAAGCTATACTTTCACATTTATTTCATACTCTAGACTAGACAGACATCCAATTTATTTGATCATATTATGAGAAATTTGCGTAGATATACAATATAAAATATTCCAGCCTAATGATAGTTGACTGCCACGCATATATTTTCTTTTTATTCATACTTCGAATAACTGAGAAAAATAAGGCTTTGTTTCATAAGAGTCAACACTATGGGTTAAAGTTAAAAGTAGCACAAATACAACATGGAAAAAATTAAGGTAAACTGTTTAATCACTTAGTTTAACAAAGAACTAGGGCAGTTGTCCGCCGGTTCGCCTGCGTGGAGGTGGGCAACTATCCGATGGGAAAGATCTACCGGCATAAAAGTAATCAATGTCCTTGCCAAATGTAATTACAATCAGTTCAACATTTTAATCATTTAATGGTAATAAACAATCAGAGTAACTTTCGTATTTATATTATTAGTAAGGATTTGCTCACTTTCAATATTTGCGCGCCAAGTTCGGTGTCATCGGGTTGTGCGGTGCCGCGGAAACAGCCGCGCTCCGCTGACGGCCAGTCGATGCTCCTCGCCGTCAGGTGACGCTCCGACAATGTCAGCCATAGCTGGGATTACAAATACCATTTTTTAAATAATAATTAAATTTATTTATTCATGAACAAGAATACATACAGAATAACTTAGTAATAAACACAGGATTGACAGAAATCCTTTTAAAAACTTTTTATGACCGTAAAATTTAGGGCTGGTCAAGAGTTGGAGAATGTGAAACGGCACTCGTAGACTGTGAACAAATAGTTTGGTTATGTTTGGACTGATTCCTCCAAGATACCAGAGGGTAAAGGGGGAATCAGTCCAAAGACAACCGTACTAGTTTTTAAAATTGTACCACGAGTGGATAGTCTTCCTCAACCATAGAACTACAGATTACCACAAGGTTCCAGTTAAAAGCCACATAGCTAAGCAAATTGATTACATACTGTTTAAGCAATAAATTCACAGTACAGTAACAGTAATACAAGTCACATAATAAAATGAATGGAGTATTAATTAAATCGTCATCACCACTCAGCCGATGGACGTCCAAACCTGATATAGGCGTCCCTAAAACATCATTACGATGACAGATCCTGTCACTTGCCTCCTATTTAAGGACATTAAACTGGCTTAGTCAAATCGAAATCTAGGACACGAACTACCAAACCAAGATCAAACGAGATAAATCTTTTAGTGACAACTAGTATTATACCATACATCAAAGAGAAAATGACCGTAGTAATCTGACTTTGTTCGACCAAAATTGTGTGGAGTTACGAATAAAAGCCACAATGGACAATCGCTAGTTGCTATGACAATGAGCTCATAGATTACTATCTCTTAACTAAGCCTGAACCACAACATAGGGGCAGTCATTCGATTTGTTGATTTGTCGGGTTATAAATTAACCCGAATCACGAAATTCGGGTTATTTATAAATGAGGTTTACTTCTCTTTCATAATTCTTACAGAATTGCACCTACCACTGTTTGTCTCTGCATGACTTAAAGGTTGACTGGTAGAAAATGCCTAGGGCATTAAGTCCGCCTCTATACATTTGTGTGCTTTAAGTATTAAATGAATAAATAAGTAATAAATAAATTTATCTAACAAAGGTACAAGACAAGGTAAAAATAAAGAACTAATTTACGTAAGGTTGTTCCACGCGAGTGAGCTCTTTCGAACTGTCTTCAATGCGATGTCGTGGAAGTAAATAGACAAGGATATTTAGATATATATGTATTACGCTCCCGGTATACTATGATAACTTCGTTTAGTTCGAGTACGCCAAAAACAAGTTTATAAATTAACTTATCTACTATGTATTGACTATTTGGATACTTCCAGATTTATACGTATTTTGGGTCATCTATGTTACAAAATCCGTAATGTTATTAGATTAAGATAAAATGAGTTGAAAAAGAGTAGGTATAATTTTTTTCAGTAGGTTAGGTTGATCGAAAAACGGTTACCCAAGTTATTTTTACTAAAAATCTATTTTTACTGCGGGCAAAACCGTTAACAATGAGGATTTTTTTATTGAACTGGTGGTTAATCGACGGGAAAGATACTGAGATGTGCGGGGTTATAGAAGGTTGAAGGTTGGTCGAAAAATATATAATAAAAGTCGAACTTTGAATTGTCACAGTTCATTTCAATTCATCGATCCATTCATCCAAAACATACACCTTAATGTGTTACACTATCTTTAACCTGAAGCAGTTTTGCCGAATAATTAGTGCTTACGGTAAAGTACTGTTAAAATAGATAATCCTAACAACAAATTCAATGCCGAGTGCCTAATCGTGTTTTGGATATTATCTTTGCGAGTAATAGTGTAATGTAACCATTGTTTTAAGGGTGTTTGTTGATAAATAGTGGTGGATACCTTTCTGCGGAAGTGTTGAGGAACGCCGGCGGGGAGGCGTGCGACCAGGCGCATCGCATGCAGCCACTCCGCGTACCCGCCCTCTCCCGGGCCTTCGCTCCCGCCCGGCGTCACGCCAAAACGAGCACCACTTTCGCCCGCTATACATAAAAAACGGCCTCAATAAAACCGATTATCAAGCAGACCTATCGCAGGAAATAAGGCTCTGTCAAGGATTCTGATTATTCTTTAGACATCATAAAACCATTTTGTTTTCTTGAAGTTTTAAAACAATTAATGTTTACGTATATTTATACCTTAAGGCCATTAATTAACCGAAATAAATTATACAATAAGGTATAGGATATAACCTGAAATGCCTACATAACCTAAAAAAACAGATTCCATCACTAAATAATACTTCAAAAAAGAAAAAAACCTAGATAGAACTTTAACATTTTTGTTTTCAAGTCAACACAACTTTACACTACAACTTTTTGTAAATACCTGTCTTAAGGAATACCTATATTTGGTTAACAATGATGCCATAACTTCTTTAGTACCTATTATAGGTTAGCTAAGTATGTCTACTATGCATAACATTACTTAACTATCTACGGAAAACCGTTCTGATAACCACGCTATTGTTTTCATGGAAACCCACACATGAACAATCAAGATTATTTTACTAGAGTCGCCGATGACGGAACTACAGTAGGTACACATTTACATAATAAAGTCATTCGATTCAGACAAGAAAGAAGGAACGTCTAGCCTTAGAGTTATTTATATAATACATGAAATTAATAAAATAAGTCAATAATACTGGTCTGAAATTTAACATTTAAACCTAGAAACTAATCAATCATTATACGTATAACAAAGATCACAAATGGTACTTCAAAGGTTTCCTAAGGATAATTCCTTGGTATCTTAAACATTTGAAATAAATGAATCGACGTACCTGAGCCGGCCTTCGATGCACCTGCCAAGCTCCTCAGGGAGTTTAAGAGTGCACTCATCTGTCTTGTAAGTGGCACGCATTTGACAATGAACGCATATCTTTACAACTGCACTAAGCACTAAGTTAACGACCTGACGACGGTTTAAGTCTATGCAGTGGCACTGCAGGCGGATACGGACACGACATCCTGGCGCTAAGAACCAACTTTACCAGCTACTTTAGGGTTAGATACCGATGGCTTATAACAGAACTGTGAAAAATTATTAGCCATATCTCGAGAGCATTTGAGACTGCGTAGTCGACCAGCTGATGTGATGTTTACTGGGAAAGTCGTGAAACGAAGCGGCGGGGCTTCCAACCGCCTACCACAATACTGAATCAGTCTTCAGTTTACGGCACTCTACAAACTGATTGTATGCTCGGAGAGAAAATATACTCTTGTCATGTTGTTTTGTGACAGTGTTTCGTGGTACATGCCAGGGAGCATGCGCAATCGGACCACGAACCGTTGCCTGTGTGCGTTATGTATCGATTGAGCGCCGTTGTGTACGTCAGTTTCGGAAACAGATAGACGGGAAAAGCACCCCATACCCAGTACAGTTAGCTCTGATATGCGTAAATCTATTTTAAGCTCCCATGAATGAAACTGTCGTGATATTGGCAATCCATGAATAAGGTTTATAAATGTTTCATTGCTATTTGTAATTCAGGAACTATTCATAGTTCAGCTATTGAAGTTGTATGGAAAGCTTTAGGTACCTATCGCATCGCTGTGGTTATGATTCATTTTGCTAATGAAAATGCACGACCCATTAGCCGTAATATAGAAATTAGATTCTGCGAGTTACGGAGCCGGAGGCCTTTTGAGGACATTAAGTGGTAATGAATTTCTAGAAATTGACCATTATGTATCCGTTTATCGAATTGGTCGTTATGCTACTGGTATGATGCCATATTTTTTATCAAATCGATCAGTGAACGTTGTGCGAGAATGTGGTATTTTCTAAAGTAGCTAAGGTATTAATTAAGAACAAACAAGATTAGTAGATTTCATTTTTTGGTATTGTTCTATGGTAGCTCGAATTTTCTTTAGACACAAATACTTTTTAACAATTTGACATGTCTGCTTCCGCGGCTTTTTGCAAAACCTGGCTTTTTAGGAGATACTAGTATTTTTTTTAAATATAGCTACTTGGTGAGGCTACTTGGCTCGAGGTATCACTTGTTGATGTCGAATAGAAACTTACTGATATGTTTAAGCAGCACGGTCATAGCTGCACAAAGCCTGTTCTGTTGTCGCTTCAGTCGGTCCCGGATACGAACTTTTTTTGCAAGCCGTTCTCCCGCTATTTGAAGTCTCTCTTCCCATTCGAGCTTTTGTTCCCAAAGATCGGTAATATCTACGAAATAATCAAAATTCAATACAATCTATGTATAACACTGTACAAATCATAAATATGAGTGTGTATGTAAGGTAAGTAGTATTATAAAATTGCCTGATCACTAATGACTATATTATCGAATGTTATATTGTTTCTGTCAGAATTAACGTTCATAGTATGATTGTTCTAATTGATTTTGTATTTTATTTTTCTAGTTGCTTTAATTTCACAATATTACCTTTTTATTCTTGGATAATTCTTTGGATTGCAACATGACTTTTGTCCGTTAGAGAATAAGCCAAATTATAATAGGTATGTTAATTATATGTATTTCTGTCACTTCACTATTTCATAGGGTCTCTGTAATGATAGTTAGATATGTTTTATAAAATAAATAATAAGTGAATGTTTCATTTTGGTTGAGTACATTTTAGTTCTTCGATCGGTTCACCAGAATCTATGTGTTTATAACTTTTATAAGGATAAGGAAAAAGTTTATATAATGTTCAGGAAAGCCAAGCAAGTATTAATCTGACCTTTTGGTATACGAGAATAGAATAATGTAAACAAAAGTTAGACTGCTCAAAATGAGTCCCGTAAACAATTTCTCTTCAAAGGGTTCATTATAATGATAATATAAATTGAAAGTTCACAGATATTGTGGAAAGATTTGTACCTAAAGATTCCAAAAAGCTCCGTTCAATGGCTTCGGTTTTCTCGCCACAGTTAGATTGGCACGAAGTAAAGGATGCTGACGTGGACCTGGACAGTAGACATCACAAATTCATAAACAGTACACACGGCTACACATCAAGCTATACATTTCCAGTATAAGCTGATCTCGCACTGTACAGGATTCCCTTACGATGCTAGGTCAGCGTAAACTGGATATGTATAGCTTGACGTGTAGCCGTGTGTACACATACAAATCATAAATTCATAAATTATTACCGAGTATTTATTGACGCGTCTACAACAAGAACATTTAGCTTTTTCTTTCAAACTATCTAAACCACTTTGGCTTAATCTATTTAGTGTTAATACTGTCCTGGACTAAATGTATTTACATATTATCAAGGATACAATTTATAATGATGAATGATGTTTGGCGTCATAATGGAAATAAAAAGAAGATACTAGGTACACTTTTTGTTTTAGTGCACCGTTGCAATATAGGAAAATAATACGATATTCTTTCTGAGAGTTAGAAATAGGGAAGTAAATGTGTTGTTTTACTCACAGATGACTACAGTCGATCCCACTGTGGCCGCTCCAGTCACGCTGGTCCGAATATAATTCGTCGAGTAAATCCTCTATCAGATCTTTAACACCTCGTTTCTATTTTGGAAACATAACATCAT
The DNA here is from genome assembly GCA_921972225.1 of Euplexia lucipara. Taxonomy (NCBI): domain Eukaryota; kingdom Metazoa; phylum Arthropoda; class Insecta; order Lepidoptera; family Noctuidae; genus Euplexia; species Euplexia lucipara. The sequence goes on from OV179144.1 coordinate 13,679,324, forward strand.
ATCTTAATCAATGTTACCATCAATGACTTAAAAGAGGAGAAGGTTAAGGAGATCTGGCTCTTCAAGATACAACAACATCATTTGTCCAGTATCTGTAAGTAATCGAGCTTCCACAAAAATCATGGGCCTGAAGATATAAACAATCTAATTTTTCTGTTCCCACCCTCATCATCGCTGTATTATTTTTCCATTGAGTAGCTTTAAATAGCAATTGCTTACCTGCGAAGTGTTCTTAATGAAGGGCGCGGGCGGTATCGAAGATTGCTTTTTGTTGTTTATCTTCGGTATCCTAATTTTCTTGGTTTTTTTCTCTGGCTTCGGTTTTTCGTTTACCGGGTCTGAAAAATCTAACTCGAACCTCACGACTTTAAGATTTATAGGTTGCTGAACACTTATCGTATGCATTGTATGTTTGATTTGATTTGTTATACTCTACTGATAATTGTTTGTATGTTCTTGGTTTATTTACGGTTTATTGATAGGTGTTTGACGGTAGGTACTTTTTTAATCTGAGAGGTATTAGGTAAAAAATATTAAAATTCTAAAATAAAAAATTGTCTGTGAATTTGTTAACGACACTTTTTGGTCACACTTCAGTTTAGCGCCAATTACAAACTGTTTGGTAGATAATTCAAGTTTAAACTGTAAACAGTTATTAGCAGTCGAGCAGTGAATGACACAGCAGGGTGGGAGCAGGCGCGATAGTCACCCACTCGTTTGTGTCGGTTAGCTCCTGATAGTGATGGTGATAACGACTAATATATTCATTCGAATGCATGCCCAATGAGCTTAAGGTCAGCGGGTACTAGATGTTATAATTAAAATGGGGGTTTTCCATGATCTTCATACTCGTTGAACCTAAAGTAAGCTTTTTCAATCTCTTTGTTTTCTATTATACCTAAAATACATTTATTAGATCTGCAGTGCGATTCTGGAAAAATCACCGCGTGAAAATGTAGGCGTAGTGAGGGCGAATTGGACTGTCATTCCATACTAAAGCTAGGCATTGACAGTTCACTTCACTCAAGTTTTCACGGCGTGACTTTTACTGAATCGACCAGCTGGTCAGTTTTAGTTGAACTTAAGCTTCGATATAAAAAGCAACAACATTTAATATGGGAGAAAATCTTAAATCTCGAAAAAGTCAGTCAGTAAAAAACACATAACGCCATCTAGTCCCAAGCTAAGCAGAGCTTGTGTTATGGTTACTAAACAGCTGATAGACGTATACTTAACAATAACAATAACAATAGCCTTTATTACTGATAATATTATTACATTGAATTTCATTACATTTATTTCTGTGATTCTATTTTGTCTTGTATTATATAATCTTTCTATATATTACAATAAATTCCATGTAAGTTTTTTAATATAACAGACGTATACTTATATATTTCTAAATTCATACATATTATAGATAAATAATACCCAGACACAGAACAAATGATCGTGCTCATCACACAAACATTTGTCCTGAGTGAAAATCGAACCCACGACCTCCGGAATAGCAGTCAGGGTCACTTACTACTGGACCAACGAGTCAAAAATTGAACCGTGTATATTCTTATTCAGAATTGAAAAGATGCACTTCCAAATCGTCTTTTGTCTACCGACTGTATATCGGTTTTAAGATCTTGCCGTAGAGTGATCGTTAGCTCTCGTTTTCGGATTCGATGTTGATGTTGTAAAATAATACGACAATCGGTATTATTGGTTAGTAGTAGGTGCTCTGCTATCCATCAATCTGATACACCCATATTTGATTGGTGGTTAACAAGCGTAGTCTATTGCTAAAGTAGATTAGACAATTAACCTAGAGAAAGTCACAATTTCATGTACCGATATCGACGTTCGGTAAATCTAAAATTGCTTAGCAAACTAGTTTTCAAAACTTCGCTATCGTTTGTGGCGACATCTATCTCGCCACATACGAACAGAGTGCCTAGTGCGAGTTTGTTTTACGTTAACGCGATCGACACGTTCATGGCGTTCGGCGCTCCGATTGGCCCGCTCCAAGCTTTTAACCAATCAGAGAGCCAAACGCGGTGAACGTTTCGATCGCGTTAGCGTAAAAACAACTCGCACTTAGGGCACTGATATCCTACATCGCGGTATTAGAGTTATCCGCGTAGTTTGACTTATACAAGTTTTCAACAACAACCGTCGGCCAGTAGTGTAGCCCACAGACACAACACCCGTCTGGTTGGAGGATCCTCCCTTTTCAATGGTGGATGAGAAACTTTAGACGTTGTTCCTCATGCCTCTAAACGTTAATAAAATGTCATTTTGTCTAAGCCCCCTGTACTTATTTCTAGATCTTTGCCCGTAAATATATGAAATAGCTGAGTTTAGTCGACCTGTGTACGTCGAGCTTAATATTTTAAGTATGGAGTTCTGATAAAGCTACTTGTTTGGTGAAGCCCAACTTAATTATTGCACACCAATCCTTGAATTTCAATAACTAATGACAATTCATCGTTGAACTTTAACCTACTAGCTAACGACCCTAGAGTCACCAGTAATACTAATAATGACCATTTAATAAAACAATTAACTTTATTAAAAAGTGCTTTCATTTGTTTTCCTTTATTTATTTCAAATACACTAACAGCTTAACTACTAATTTTAAAGAATTACTTAATAATTAATAAATTTACAAATTTTAGGTATTGGTAATCACGACTTAGGTATTAACTTTATTATTATCTTATAGATTTTTTTAGGTCTTCCTTTTTCTTAACTTCTATTCCTTTGAAATAATAAACTCATCCCATATAACGTGGAAGCGATGCAGTCGAGAACTTTGTCAACAAAAGGAGTTCGAACGTCTGTGGCATATCGACATTAAGTTTTACTTTTCAGATTTTATGCGCACGATTAAATTAAAATTATTTTTACAACGACCGTAAACGCCTTTGTTTGCGGATCAAATTGTGCGGAGAAAGTCAGGCGTCTAGTGAGTAGATTGAATTAATCTGCAATGTGATATAGGTATGTGCTCTCAATTCACTAAACTTCTATTTCTAAAATGGGCCCCGACTGCTACAACTTCGGGTACAACTTTCTTGTTTTAGGACTTTTTCATGAATACTCAGAAGTGCAGTCGGGATTTTTAGTTTTTTAAATTACCGTTTTTTTTTGTTTTTTGCTTTAATACGAAATCGCTTTTACAGTAATGACACCTCGCAAATTAAAACCCATCGAGCCATTAAGGCCGCAGAGCGTTATTTATATTTTGTTTACCCAGTGTCATTCTCACAGTACTTAAATACAAATCTATAGACACCTCTCAAGCTAAAATCCATCGAGCCGTTCAGGCTGCAGAGCGTGCTAAACCATTATACATACATACATAAATACATACTCTCAAACCAAACAATTATACATACATACATACACATACTCTCGAAAAACATAACCCTCCTTCTGGCGCAGTCGGGTAAAAAGTAATCAAAATTTCGTAACCAAGGATAACAAATCTGTCAAGTTGTCACGACAACGAACGTAAACGCCTTTGTTTGCGGATCAATTGTCCGGCGAAATTTTACTAAAGATTCTTAACCATTTTGAGGAGTGTATTATTTTAAGTTTTTGAAGAAGAAATGAGTGAAGGTCAACCGCATAATCAGCCACATGCCCAGGATCATGGTCCGCCGCCAGCACCGGCTGCACCAGGTTTTTGCTCGGCAACGTGTACCGACAAGAATGCTGGTCGAGCAGTAATAGCAAAGCCTGACTTGAAGACTTCAGATCTGTTTGTTACCTGCAACCTCCCGCAGAGATTCGAGCATCCCCGTGAGTTGACGACGATAAATTGTCAATACTCAATACCTTTATTGCTTTTCATATATATTATGTATTCTTAGGTGGTAACTTTATAAATGAGATCATTATGGACCCTGTAGGGCACAGCAAAAGGGTAGGAGAGAGGAAGCTCTGCTTTATGAGATCATTTAAATATTTTTTAATATAAATAATGAGAGTAATCAAAATTTGGAGATAATGAATAACTATTATAACTTGCCTACGGACACTGGCGCCACCAAGTGATGATCAAAGTGAGACGAACCAAAACGGGTGAGTATTTTGACGTTAACATGTGAATACCGAAACTTGTACAGGCGACATGAGAAGCGTATTGAGTATGACTTTCGAGATGATTTGCAAAATGACTTTCGAAGTGATTAACATTTACAGAATAGCACTGCTGATTTTGTGTTGAAGTAAATTTATCTAGGTCTAATAAAGAGATATAAATAGCTTACAAAGATTATTATAACACTAAAAGCGTCTTGGAACTTTACCCAAATATGACCTAACGAAAAATAATTTAGATGGCGTCCCTTTCCTTTGAGTAAGTTTTAATTAATTCATCAAAAAGTTTTAGAAAACAGGGTTTATCAAATCAAATTTCATTCGCCACTCGATCCGAGTTTGCCAAGTTAATTTCAGTATCGAGGTTACTGATAGGTAAATCAAAAGTAATAGGCAAGAATTTACAAAAAGTTTTAAAGAATTGGGCAGAACAAAAAAAAAGTATATTTTTTAGACTCTGCACTGAAGTTATTAAGTAAAAAAAATAACATAATAAAATGAACTACTGATGACCAGGTCAAAATTCAGACGTTTTTTCTTCACTACACTGTTTTAAAATAATATTAAGTGATAATACATTTCCCTAGTTTTCTTTATTGCTTACTTCAATTCAGCTGACTTATTTAATCAGTTTTTTGTTAGTGTTTCAAAGAAAGGTTTATCACCGTTCCCAAACACCGTTTGCCTCCTAACTCCGTCCATGTATATTGTCGTGGTTCAACTTGTGTAGACTGATTTCAGCCTGTTTTTTAACTCAATTAAAATGCTCAATGTCTACCTCAGATAACTCCCCTCTCTGTCTCCCCTAGACAGAGAGGGGAGATATAAAAATCTCGACCGAGTCGGCCTTATACTAACCTTGAGTTCGCATTTCTGGGACCCGGTCAGGGTCGAAATGGGCACCGACAGTTTCAAGTAATGACAAAAATACTTATATTATCGAATAAGCAAACCCTAGTACCTAACATGCAAAAGGAAAAGAATAGAATACTCTTTATGGTACACCATAAAAAAAAAACAAATTATAATTAAGGCTACATACATAGGGTGATACAATGGGCGGCCTTATCGCTAAAAGCAATCTCTTACAGTCCACCTTTGGATGGACTTGATAGTGAAGGAGAAAAGATGAGCAGGAAATTAATGGTGTGATTATGAAATGTATCTACTTATAATTCATGTGAAACTCTGCAGGTCGTTGTTATTAGGGCTATAGATACTTTATACTTAGTAGTCAGAGATTCTGCATAGTCACGGTGATATTTACTATTAAGTACTACAGTTCAACAAATCTTTTCACGAAGTCCATCCCGACAGTGTGGCGCCAGGATTCTATTGATGTTGCGTTTTGGGATACGACAAATTTTGTTGTAGCGAATCGTACCTAAACGTGAAGATACGTTACGCACTATTTCAGTTTTGTAACGTTCCAAACGGTTGCCTGTTTTGTTTTGGCTTCAATAGCATAAGCTCTAGCAAAATTGTGAGGGAACTTAGATTTTGTAATCTAATATTTAGGGCACATTAACCTTTAATGTAAAGGGTTTTCGATAACATTGCTGTATATGGTTCTTTCTTCCAAACCCGTATGAAATGTATTAAACTAGCTGTAAACAGCTTATCTGAATGTATTATTATGGTAGGAAAGGTGTAACCGGTTCGTATAATATCTTATTATACGCACTGGTTACAATTAGGGAATGCAATCTCGTCTCGCCGAGATCCCGATCTCGCGAGATCCCGGTCATATTTTACGAGATTGTATCTCGTCAAATTTCGTACGAGATCTCGCGAGATAACGAGATCGACAAATGCAGCGTGACGACGTGTATTTCTAAGGCCCTATCCAGATACGCGCACGAGTCTGACGCGTTCTGTAATACATTGCTCTCTAGTACGAACCTCAGTAAGTAAGGTATGCAACATCCATATCAATGAACTTAAAATCGCGTGTCATTTCGCAGCTACTTCGTTCTTTCTGGACAAGGTCATAGCGCGGCTGCGCGCGAACTGAATCCTGGCCGTTGCCTAAACATAGATTCTATAATTATTGTTTTGTTACCAATATTGTAAGAATTTGAACTGATTAGCTACAGTAGGTATAATAATTATAGTCATAAACAAATGTTATTAGAGTTAGAGACAAAATAATAAGTAGGTACTCTGTTGATTTTTAAAATAAAACTTACATTATTTTTACGCATGCAACGCAGTTACTATTTAATTACATATCATGTCAATTACTAGTTCTTAAAACAAGCATTTGCATGTTTTAATTGCGATTCTTTCAATCTCGCGAGATCCCGTAATTTGCGAGATCTCGCGAGACTGGGTTTTGAGTCTCGCGAGATCTCGCTAGGTGGAAATCTCGTACGAGATTGCATTCCCTAGTTACAATCCTACCCTACCCTTCTATCTAATAATACATCGTGAACGGGGTAGTATGCGCCTTAAAACCAAAATAAATATATCATAACCATTTATCGATTAACGGGTTACAAAACCCAACCAAAAATCCTCTTCAAGCTCAACCTCAAGTTTTAGGAACGTTTACTGTACAAAGGTTTTTGAATAGGTCTTGCAGGACTTTGAAAACCCTCCCCACATTGGATAAGGGTTCTCCAGAAATGGTTTCTAAACATTACTGAGATGTTCTGCGGTTGTCACGTTAATAGGTGAAAAAATGGATACCCCATTTAAAGTAGGTATTATAATTACAAATAGATTTCGACTTTTTTAAGAAGAGAAGAGGTTACTTTAATAACGACGTAAGCCTAAAATGGAGCTGTACGCTCCCTAAAAATATCTACAACAGAAAAAACTTACCTAATAGTGTCATTGATCCCGTACTCGTTAAAAGGCATGCGGGCTTTTACTTGTAATCAATAATGAACAAACGAAAAAGTAGCTTCGGTAACACTTCTTATCTTTTAGGATTACGGACGAGTGACGACGGACGTACTTACAATGTTTTATTCAAGAATCCAGTATTTCTTTCTCTCTATTTAACGTAAGGAATATATCTGTAGCTAGGGAAAAATTTCTAAACCGTAACACGTGCTAAGTTACATACCCTTTATAAAAAACGGGAAATGCTCTTTAAATTCTATTTTTTATACACGACAGAACAGTTTTAATAGTTCGTTTTTACTTTCCAATACTTGGTTCGGCCATTTCAATGGTAACAAAACAGTAACTGTACAACCTGGTCTCGCATTTTTTTTAAATTCCGTGCTCAAGGCAGCAAAAGGCAGCGCAGGCAGCGCATCAGCTCAAGGTTAAAGCGTAACCAACGACGTGGGGCTACTACCTACAAACAGGATCTTAATTAAAATTTGAATTTTATTCCTATACATATACATATATTTGTACATTTCTTGGTTCTTATAGAAACATTAAGAGCAGTGATTGCCGAGTGGTGTGACGATTACCAAGTCATAGGTCTCGAGTTCGAACTCAAGGCCAGCACCAGCCCCAAGTCATACTTGTCCGATTCATGGGCGTATTTTAAATTATTCCAAAACGGTGAAGGAAAACATCGTACCTAAGGAAACCAACTTTTGATTTCTTGACGGCTCGTGAACCCACGTCAGAGGTCCAAGGGCAGCATGAAAGCTCTGTCACCAAGTTAATTGCTAATCACACGAAAAGAAAGAGATAGAAACATTGAAATTTATGTACGTTTCAGATTTTTTCAACGGCTACGGGTGTCAGGTGAGCAAACAACACCCGCTGTACAGAACATCTGCCAGTGAATACGGGTGGTACCCTCCAGGTAAACACACAGTCTATAATTTAACTTCATTTATGTACCACTAATTTTTAATTAGTACTAATACTTAAAGGGCTTATTCTAGTCGGTCTTCTCATTATATTTCTAAAGTGTCAATTAATAGGTAATATTCATAAACAGCAAAGTTATTGGCGTTTGTTTATATCCCATAAAGTCACCCAATTTATGGAAATATTGTACAGGCTATTCATGACATAGTAGTACTCATTAATCGTCATCTCTTGCTCACGATCACGTGATGTCGCTCAAGCATGCCCCGCCTCCAACAGCTGTTTTCGTTATTTAACTAAATAGTGGCATATTTAAAAATTGAACTTCGTTTTTTTTTACTTTTTCTTACGCAAAATATGATCAGGTAGGTACGGATACAGCCCAATTTTTTTATTGTACAAATTAAAAAATAGGGTATTTAATACACATTAAGTTTAAATTGTCCTTACCTACTTTTTTATCAGTTTTCTTCACCAAATGATACTTTCTAGATGAAAATGCTTCATTTGTCACTAAAAATGTAAAAATCGGTGCAAGTGTACCTATATTTTTTGAGGATTTCCCTCAATTCCTTGAGGATCCCTCATCAGATATGAGTTTTGATAATGGGACCAATTTGTTAGTATTCCCTATCAAATAAAATAATAATGTTGAAAATCGGTGCATAAAAATGACGAGTACTGAGGTAACAAACCCTGAAAAAAAAAGAATTGAGAACCTCCTCCTTTTTTCAAGTTGGTTAAAAAGTAAAAGGTTACAGTAGCTATTATTGGTTTGAATCTATTTGTTGTCATCCTATAAACGTATCTTTATCTAATATATAAAATTGTCGTGTCACAGTGTTGTTTTTTGTAACAAAACTCCTGTGAAACGACTTGACCGATTCTTATGAAAGTTTGTGCTTATATTCTGGTAGATCTAAGAATAGGATGTAAACTAATGAAAACTAAATAACTACTGCCGAGCGTGAGGTCTCGGGTTCGAAGCCCGGTTCGGACAAAATGTTATTGAGTTATTCCATCAGGATTTTTTCAGTAGCAGCCCGGAGTCTGGATTAGTGCCCAAATGATGAAAATAAGCTCGCCCCCTATTACATAGGACTTTGATATAACTGGCGAAATATGAGTCGTTGTTAAGGATGTTGAGGACTGTATTTCTACGGTTTTGGCTGGTAGAATTGAGAGAAGTTTGTGGAGTAAAAATAAACGCGACTTGTTCAGGGAAACAATCGAGATGCTATATTTTTTATTTTGACATAAAATAATGGCATAAAAGTATAAATATAATTAGTAAAATGTTGGGGATGCCAACAGTCTTACTACAGGTAGGTACACCTCGACCTAAGTCGTATATTATAAAGAGCTATCTTAATCTAGATAAAGACAAAAAGGAGATTTTGGAAAACCGGTTGTACGCATAAAAGCTAATTGATATTAATGTTTTGTTCGTAAAGTTGTAAACGGAATATTATTTATAGTACCTATAACTGTCTGCCCCACTAATTTGTTGCTGTCAGTCTAGTTAGGTTCTTGTATTTTGCAGGCTATTTTATTTACTTTGCCTTTAAGATTTTAAAGTCAATATTGAACAAGATTAAATTCCACTATGTAACTGTTAATATTTTAAATGAAAAAAAAAACTATTTTCGGTCGTCTTTTTTAATCGTGATTGTGTTTAGTTGTGGAAAAATAATAGTTTTATTAATATTTCAAACATAACAAAAAAAGCTTACCTACAAACATTTGAGTATTTTTGTGTAATACATTGATGAAACTTAATGCTAATTTAATTAGTACACTGCTCTAAATTACAAAATTTATTGAATGTATAAATAGTATCTTTGTATCGGTGTATTTCAATTGTTGGTGATCAAATAAATAAATAAATAACATGGATAAAATACTATTCATGATTTATCTGACAGTTTCTTATTTCTGGTCAAAGAGATTGTATTTAATGTCTTTGTTTCTGGTTTATTTTTTAAGGTTGGTACACGGTTCCCAGTGTGTTTTACAATAAATGCCAAACATTTTCATCTGAATTGGCTCGAGCTGGCATGTACCGGAATTATTCTCTTAACACTGGCTCTGATCATAAAATTTGATTCACTCGGGTAGTATGTATTAAACCATTTACTATATAAGCTTGTTTTTGTGTTACTTGCACTGTTGCACGGTACGAGCACGCAAACTTTCTTCACTCCACTAGTGCAATCTTCCTCCGCCAATCGGAACATTATGTGCAAAACGAGTAATTATATAATTAAAAAGTGTGTGTGTATTACACGCGTTAGAAGTTATACTTCTTTTGCGTAACAAGTTAAAATATTTCTAATAATTTTCTTTCGCGTTATCTTACGTTTGTATGAAAAAACGACATTAATAATAGTAAACAAACTAAAATGTTGACTATAGCTAACTTCAGGGTGTCGGTGTTTCGTGACGGTGCGCGCACGCATTGTAAATAAAAATATTTTTTTCCATAACGCGCCTAAAGAAGAAGTATTCCTTCAAAAATGCATTCAATAGTTCCACGGAACACACATCTACTTATAAAGACATTTGATTATTTAAATTAAATTGTTTTTGCATTCTCGATTCCATTCAACTTTCGCATAAGCCTCACGCTTTCACTCCCGTACCTTACTCTATTGCTCCTTGTTATGGGGGTGGTCAGATTTCAAAGCTTCTGTATTGTCAGCTTTCTGTTTTATAATACCGCTTGCTATATATATAACGCCATAGTAGCCCATCTACAAGGTCTAGTTCAAGGTGACGCAGGAAAAGATGTACCTGGAATGGTTTTAGTGAAGTCTTTTTATAGCAGTGGAACAGGGTCGGCTAAGTAGTAAACAGCTTTGTAATCAACTTGTGATGTTTGACGTATTTTCTTTCTTTCTTTCTTTCTTTCTTTCTTTCTTTCTTTCTTTCTTTCTTTTCTTTCTTTCTTTCTTTCTTTCTTTCTTTCTTTCTTTCTTTCTTTCTTTTTTTCTACTGCTAGAAACATGGGTCCTCTCTGGGAGAGGCCGTAACCACCACGCGAGTCTAGTTGATTGGAGTTGGTAAATGCAACAGACTTTTGAAATTTTCTTTCTTTGTTATATGAATAGGTATAGGTGCCAACACCCTCGAGTTTGGTAGAGTATTGCATATTAAAGTACCACAATCGAAGTTCGTCATACAGTGTTTTTTTGACCTTGCTGTTTTGTTTACGACATGGTTTTGGTTACAATACTAAATGTCGCCTCAAATAAGTTGGAACTTTTTTGTGGTTGCGATGTTTGAAATACATTAGTGGAAGACCACAGATCTACCGGTTTATTCTGTTAAATGTACCCGTGAAGACAAGTGTACCACCAATTTACCAATATTTCACCAACAGTTCTCACTATTTCACTACGTGGAGTTTTTCCAAATAACACACAGAACATAAACCTATTTGATAAGCATCAGCATGGTTTAGTTGTCAAAATGCATGCAATTGGTTACCGTTTATCAACTAGGACAAGGTTTCTTTCGTCTGTTACACAGGCAGACAGGTTAGGCTTGCAGAAGCAGTTCTGGGGACCTAGTCAAAGTCACATTTAAAGATGTTGAAGTTCGTTAAATCCGAAATGTATGATTCAGCATTTCTAGCTTATTTCAAGTCCATACTATTGGATTGATTGAACTTCGTTATCCATAGTTTATTATATTTGTACGAGGAACCAATTCTTTAGTCTGACTTTTCACCAGACTAACGAAAACATATACCTATAAATAAAAATATCTTTCATGTTAAGACGAAACAATTGTATTGGTCCGATTTTTCCCACTTGCCATTCGCGCAGGCGGGAAGGTAGTCAAAGTAACTCAAAACATATTTGATAACATGTTTTTAAAATATTTGCAGGATATTATTCAGTCCCTACTGTGTTCTTCCCCGCCGGACAAAGGTTCACGAATGCCCTGTCAGCTGCGGGAATGTACAGGAACTACAGCCTAAACACCGGCATGGATCAGATGGGGTACCAGTAGCTACAACCACAGCTGTTAATATCACATATTAGTAGTTATAGTATAGAAAAAAACGTTTTTGTAGAGCCTAGAAAGAAAGAAAGCAACACATCTACATAAATTTGGGACACGTACAGTGCATCAATAATGAAATAAAAATAATGGTTTGATTTAAAAATTACAACTTTGACGAGCTTTTCCATAACCTTGATGCTCCATCCATTACATGTTTACAATATTAACCAATTGTGTAAAATAAGACGAGAATGAACGAAATGATAATAATGTGTTTGTTGTGTAGGAGTTTGTATCGATTTTCGTTTGTTGAATATTAATACTTAGATAGTCTATACATATATTTTCTAATGCTTTTTACGAATATTCACTATCGGGGTCTACGCTGGCCTGCATGGGGCCTACGCGGGCCTGCATAGGGCCTACGCGAGGCCTACGCGGGAAGTTAGTTTATTTTAGTTTCAAGTATTAGGTTATTGTACTTTAAATAAACTTTAATCGACATTTAAAAAAGCTACATTATACTTGTATTTTTTAATACATAGGTCATAAAAGGTAAATTAGGTGTGTGCTATATTTAAATAGAATTGTGTAATGCACCATTATTAAATGTTTTTATGTAACTGAATAAAATATGTACACAATCCTTTATGCCTGTTTTATTGATTTATGGTTTAATGTTGGAATAATTAAAATGAAATCACCAGCGTCGGTATTGACTTACCAAAAGAGGTATTTATTATTATTCATATTATATAGATTAACATGCATTCAAATTCCATTAACATATTCCATCCGAACTAGGACATGGATGCCACATTCGATAAAAATATCATTTTATTGCAAACTTCTACAAAAAAACCTCTCAGGGCTTGATTATAATATAAGAATCATTTAACATGGAAGTTTCATAAACCATTTGGTTTAATTAAAAATCCGTCAAAGCAGATTATTAACTACTAATGATGTGACACGCCATGCCCTTCTATATTACCTAAAGAAGATTTAGTCACGATAAAAGTGTAAACAGGTGAGAGGACTTGCGATCCCTTGCCAAGGCCGCGTCCCTTACCGTGACCATCTAAAAATTGATTATCCATCACTTCCATATTGAGTACACATTGTATAACTTGTTAGCAACAACAACAACAGCATTTATATTAATTTGAGTGTTAATATTATATTCTTAACAATTAACAAATATCGAAGTCTTCAAAGGATATAATTATAATAAATTATACCTAAAGTATAAGCAAACTTTCGTTCTAAATGAAATAAATAACACCAACTAAACTTAATTAAATTATTTTTTTAAATTAACTTGTATGAAAAAGTCATAGTCGTAATAATTATCTAATTGCGCATTTTATAGATACGTAATTAGTTACTACATCGTGGCTATTCATACTAAGGATTTGTGTCAAAATCTAACTACCGGTGCATACTTAGAGATTAAATTATAGTATATTTATCTAAACGTAACCTAGGCACTATACAAGTATGCCCGTACCGTGGCGCCAACAACAAAGGGTAGTTATAAAATATTAAAAAGTAATATATTTCAACCTACTAGACGCAGGTAACTATTGTTTTGCTCAAACTTAACGCTTGCTCCTGATCCCACTGCCTTAACGTAATGAGTTATTTAACTTACATTTGTATACGTATATAACTATTTTCGTTGTAAAATCTACGATAACAAGTGGGCTTGGTTATAATATTATCTGTTTGTTATATAAAAACGCTTAAAATTTACTAATATTTAATTTATGATTGTTCTACGAAATGTGATTAAGTAAATGAAAATTTAACTACACATTGAAATTTCTACGTTTGATTCGCAATAGCTAAAGAATAGTATAACATTGCTATATAATAGTATAAAGTTTTAAACTTCAATAGTTGATAGCACAATGCACTAGCCAAGATGCGCATCGAGTCATTCTGATATGACGTATCATCAGCACACTTCGTTGACATCACTTCTATCATCTCTCCATAAAACTATGAAAATGACTTAACATGTAGTTATAAATAGATATAAGTTCCCATAGCATGCTTAATACAATAATTCATGAAACAGTAGCAATAAATAAATAATATTGATTTGTAGATATCTACGTGACAAACGAAGCGTGATTCACACATACGAAGACGTACATAATTATAACAATATTATATTCTTAATACTATGAAATACTACTAAATACTAGTAATAAGGTATAATATATATAAAATGTGGATCAATTCTTGCGTTTAACAATATTGTCTTCAATAGCATTGCTCATATCCCAATTGCCAACAATTTTAGATCTAACAGGACGACAGCGTAAAATGATTGTTCCTTGTCAACGTTTACAAAATGCGTAATTTTCAGAATACAATATTATATAGCAAAACATGTCATCGAATGTTTTCAATTATTAATTATTTTTCTGTTTCCGGCATCGCTGTCGATACCCTTAATCATTTCGAAGAAGCGTTATACGTCGTCGTTACATCCCAATCCTAGTATTGCTTTGAATTATTTGTCTTTCATTTTAACTATTAATAGAGAATAGTGTTTAATTTAAAATGCCCATTTTATACTGGCCTCGTACGAAGGTGCAGCGAGTGTAGAAGGGAGTCGGAGACAGAGAGAAACACTACTACTCGCGAGGCAACGCGCCTCGCGGACACCGAACGGGTTCGATCACAATACAGCTCAGTTGATTCGTATTTTCATATTTATAAACTTATTGTAAAAATCTATAGTTATTATATATTAAACTATGCATAATATTCTGCTTCTTACAAGAATGTTTTCAACACTCATTTCGAGGGATATTTCCTTCAAATAGGTGCAGCTGGCTAGGATTTCCGGTGTTTTAAATCGGCATAAACAGGGTTACAATTTCAGATGCAAATTCTGGACCGGTTGTTTATTTCGTACGTCTTTTGTTTATGTGTGTTTACTTCAGTAGATTTTGTACTGAACGTTTAGTTCAAATTCATGGCTATTTATCTACGGAGTGCTGGCAACAGACGTGTGCATGCATTATGTTGCCGTTGCCAAATAAGTGCATATGCCTTTGTCCGTTTGTAAATACGATCGAGTTTTATTTGGGATAACGTGGTCATTTGTTCGTATATTTTTCAGTACATCGTCTATTGTTTACATATTGGTTATTGGTTTTACATGTCGCCGAATATTCCGGCGAATGTCTTGCGTAGATTCTTCATGGTGTCTTCGGCGTCTTCTGTCAGGGCCGCGCTGAGGGAGCCTTGTCGCGCGAAGCCCCCGCGGCCGGGGGTCGAGCCCGCGGGAGGAGCGCCGGCCGTCGGCGCGGTGCTGCTTGTGGTGCTCGGTGCAGCTGACGCCGATGATACAGTAGACGATTGAGATGCTGTTGATTAAAAAATGGCAAAGGTCGGGAAAATATTTCAAACTCTCAATACGTGGAAGTTTAAAGTTTCATTTTGTGATGTAACCATGCACGTGTATTTCTTCAAAAAATAAAGGAATACGATGAGGGAGCTAAGAGTAACGATTAAACTATAGTTTACCTTGTGAGTCACGCCTGGTAAGAGGCGGTGGCGGTGGCTGGGTCGGCTCTGCAGGTATCGGTGGCAGCGGGCGGTCGATGCTGGCGGCAGACGCCAGGGGTGCTGGCGGTGGCACACTCGGAGGCCCAGGGGCTCCTAACGGGGGTGCACGCTCTTCGGTTGGCGACCCGGCCGCAGAACTGCCTGATACAGAGCTCCGGGATGTTGTCTTTGTTATACCGGGACGACAGACTGCCTGGAAATTTGAAAACAAAAGATCAGCGGTTGTTGTAAACAAATAAGTACTTAGGCTATGAATATATCGCTCCCAACAGGATTATTGGTGGGCTTGTTACTTTTGAGATCATCGAGTGATCTATATGGAAAGAATGTCCTTTCTATTTCTACCACCAATCAGCGTTGCTGTGTTATATGTGCCGGCGTAGTTAAAAATAAAATAAGGTACATTCAACTGAAATGCAGATTTAGTTTGCGGTATATTCTCATCAGGCGCTTCTAAGGTCGTTTGTTTGTTTCATCTAAGAACATTAAGAAGTGATTTAAATTTTAAAATCGTATTTGCAATGACACTGCATTCTCAAAAAACGAATCTTACCTGCATACGCTGCAACACCAATTCAGCAAGATGGCGCCGGTCCTCCTCCTGCGAGTCGCCCATGAACGAGGTAGCGGAGTCATTGAGCTCGATGATGTGCTCGCGACCATCCTTGCCCACCACCAACTCAAGCGCACATACTTCCAGACCACCAAATATCTCGCTCACCTATAATAGACAATCGGGCAGCTAAATCCAAATCCAAGGAAGAATTTAGAAGGGCAAAGTAAGGAATGCATAAAACTAAGTTTAGTTTCGAATTTTCGAACGAACTAACAATTGTAGCTCATTCCTAATCATCTCTTTTTCCATTTCCCCAGTCAGTTTCCCAGGCTACGGGACAGGTGCAAGAAACCTGACATGTTTTTATTGACCCCTTGATAAGCGTTACAGCTAAATTTATTAAAATCATATGCTAATATTATGCAGTTTTTCTTGCCAGGGGATTTATGTTAGATAAATACCAATTAATCAATAATTAGTTTAACAAGAATTAATAAAAATAACTTTTAGTTTCCGCGTGTGAATTTATGCGAATTGAAAGAGTCTGGTCCTGTCCCAGCTGTCATACCTACAAAGCATTTAAATTAAAAAGAGTAGATGTAGATTACTAGATACTTACTATTACTAGATACTTAAAAAATGGTTTGCTGAAGTGTAAGATAAAATGGAAGTACCTACGTAATAAAAAACTGTCTATCAATAAATTCAATTAAAAAACGGATAAGCTAGATACGAACCTCGTCTATCCACATCTTGTATCTGTCGTTCATGCCGATAGCTTCGAGAATCGCTGATCCTTGATTGGTTTTCCAATTTCCCGATATAGATTTGCGCCTGCGAAATATTTCAGAGTTATTTATAGACGGCTGTTTCGGACACCAAGTGTGATATCACACTTCACACAAAGTGCCATTCTTAAATCTATTTTACGTAATTGTGTGTTTGCCAGCATTGAGAACGCCTGTTACAGTTTGTTTGTAATCAGAAATGCAGACTACTTTGATCTTTCTCGTAGGCGCCAGACTATTGCCGATTAAAAATGGTATAATGATACTTACATGAAAGCTTTGTAGTTAGTGCCGATTTTTTGTATGTGGATGTCGTATTTTGCATCGATGTATGGCTCCACCGTGCAGTAGGTGCCCAGCATGGCCACGACCCCGGCGATGTCCTAGAACAGTAAACAGCAGCGTCTAGCTACAATGATTCACTTTAACGTTAGTCTTAAATTCTGTTACTCATTCCCTAAACATTTTACCTTATAGTATTTTTCTGAGTAAAAGGACGAGGTTCGTGAGATGCATGACAATTCATTACACCATTATATTACTGAAAGAGTGATGAGCATCGTTATACCTGGAAGTCAGCCACTGCGTCCACTTTCACCTTGGCGACGCCGCTGTGCGCGTGCCCTATCTTGATCACCACCGGGAACTTGGGCGCCGTGACCTGCGACAATCAAATGCGGCCGTTACGTCATTATCGTGATCATTGAACACAGCCGAGAGTTCGCGGGTTCGCCTGATCTCACAAGACCTTTTTGTGATTCCATTGTTTCAAAAATTATTCAAGCATAAAAGGCTTTGCTTATATTTTGTATTTCAGCAATACCTTTACCTTTATACAAATCTTGGAAATATTCAAACAATCAATAAGTTACGAAGTAATATTTATATCAATTCCGCGGTTGCTAGATTACTCAACTAACGCGCAAATCTCTCAGGGATCGTTAATATGATTTATGTCATGATTATTTTAAGTTGACTTGAATTATCGATTCGATCTCGGACTAGATTTGGTTTGCATTGAAGCAAATTTCATGGCTAACGTTGAATTTGGCGAAATTCCCAAATTACTAAATTTAGGAATTTTCCGCGCAGCGCTTTTGTGAAAACATAGCTCTATTTATAAGGGCGTATTGTGTAAGTCATGAATGTAATTATAGGTTTGTTGTGTTTTGTGTTAATCATATACCTACAACGTGTGCTTTTATAACCTTCAGTTAATTTTATGGTAACCGATCATAATCTTAATAGCTTCGTAGCACGGAACGATCATCTATGTATTGTCACCGGTTAGATTATATCGTGTCTGTGAATCCGTAGCCGCAGTGAAAGCCAGCTCTAGGAGCCAATACAAACAGAATACAAACAAAAAATATTGTGTCCCCAGACGGTCTCGCAGGAAAAATTATTTCCTTTCAACGATACACTAGGTTATTATGTTACGTCACGCGTAGGCCAATATTTATTTTATCGAAACAATCTTTTTCTAACAAATACAATGGTGCTTGTATAAATTTAATGTTACGTTACTGCGAAAACTAACCGGCAATATGTAATTTCTGGTAATTCTGTTGGCAAATAAACAAGAAACGAGGTGTCTACTTTCATTACCACTTCACATTTTCTGTTGAAGGCTTTACACATAGAGTTTATGGAAATTAATATTGGATATTATTGCTGCATTTCAGACGTATTTAACAATAATGGATTGGATTGCAATTGTGCGTTAAGTAGGTTGGTGGCACGGGCGTGTACGCAAACTATTAATTTGTTTGATCTTATTGATCGCGCGGAAAAGGTAATGGTGCCTCCAAGCATCCAAGACATGGCCGATCAAAATTTGAGATACCTTCGATTCTGTTGATTTATAATAATTATGACCTGTCTGCGTTGTTGACAATCAATCATGTAAAGGTTCTCAAGTACCATTCAAGGAGTGATTGGCTCAATCATTTAAAAACTAAGGAAGTAACACCAAGAGCAGTTATTATTCAAATTGAATATATTTAATGTAATAACTGTGCCCACCCCAGCAGTATAATTCACGCTGGTAGATTGAAATCAATTGGCACTTGGCACAGCTTCAATTCATAGTCATTTTCTATTTCCTTGCAATTTTGATAATAGGTAGTTCATATTGCGTATATATTCATTCATCAGGGTAAACTTAGTATTTAAAAAAAAAGAAAAAAGTAATTCGATCTGGTAATATATTGATCGACAATAGTCACCAACTAGAGACTAACTTGAGGTCAGTTACTTAACTTGAAATAGTGTTTGTTATTTAGTAGCAAACCACATAATATATATTATACAGGTACACTTCTGGAAAATTATACGTTAGCATACGAATTACTGCAGTTTTTCTTCAAGATATTTTTGTTCATGCCAATACCTATGGCCCACTGCGATTTTCCACTAATTAAAAGAAAACAATGACGCGAGCCACTCATTAAAAGTGGATGGCAAATATTTGGAATCGATATTGGTCCAGTACAAAGTAGATAAAGTCGACTATTTTCGAAGTTCTTGAAGTGTTATGTAAATAGGCTCTTTTATTACGTCAAACGGTTTTGTTAGCTGTCGATGCGTGTTAAATATTACGTAGTCTATAATTGTTTCGTGTTCTATGTTTATCCTAATATAAAGAAAGGTCTGCATTTCATCTCGGGATAGTATTAATGTGGTGTCAATCACTGTTAGTGCAGGCGGATGGCGCGCGGTTGATGTGGCTGAGGCGTCGCCGTGGGCGGCTCAGCATCAAGTGTTTGACTGTTCGATGTTCGCTCCAACATCACGCACTTCCTTCTCTGTATCGATGACGCACGCCTTCTTCGTAAAGAATTCTCTTGTATAAGACTATTTATGGACCGCCACCAACATAGCCTCGTGACATTTACGCATAGTTTAGGGATTTCTCAGTGTTATTGAATATCCGTTTGCTTTATTTGAGTAGGTCCCTTAGTCAGAGCATTGTGGCTATATGCAAATATGGTAATGAAAACATGCGTCCTTACAGATTAGTACTGAAATACATATTTGCTTAATGATAGCGTATATGACTATAGTTCTATGACGATCTATGAGTAATCTTTATAGTTTAGGGGTAAAAATAATGTTCTGACTGTTTGCATGTCCGGTCTATTTGCATCGTTTCCTTAGTCAGGCTGTTGTGGTTAAGGTACCTATGCAAATATAGTAATCAAAACAAGCTTGATGCTTCACATATTTGTCCTAAAAGGCATGTTTGTATGATAATAGCCCATATGAGTAATCTTTCTAGTTTAGGGGTACATATTGATTGCATTAAATAAGACCTACTGTTTGATACATTTGCAGCGTTCCATTATGGAAAAGGGGAATTGTGGCTTTATGCAAATATGGTAAATGAAGAAAACAAGCATTGTTTGTTACAGTTGAGTAATTAATTGTTCCGTAAATATTTTCTTGATGATAGCGTAAATTAATATTTATTATTGTTCTTTGACGTCCTTTCAGCAATCTTCCATTGCAAAAGACCTTCGTACGTATCCTAGGAAATTAAATTCCTTGGCGCTACTGTTGAATGACATTCATTTAAGCGGCATCACTTTATCTGAGCTATCTGCAGATCAATCTGGCCGATAGTGGTGTGGCGACTGTAGAAGCATTCAATTCAAATATCGGTATACGCTAGCTGACAATAGTTCTTAATGATCATAAACAGGCGAGAAATAATATCGCACGCGCGGTCCTCGATGGTGTATTTATTGTCTACAAAGGACAAGACAATAATAATTGTCATTTATCACTGTAATTGCCGCCTTTGAAGTTTGATGTTATCTCGCCGGCTTGTATGAATGCGATCATAAATCAGTTCTATGTGATCGGTGCTACATCAACGAAATTGAATGGCTGGCTCTGTCATCTGTACCTGTATCCCTGTAATAAATCCGGTAATGGTATCATCGAGATCAATCAGGCAGGACTTGCTTTTGAGTTTGTACAGACTAAAAGACAATTGAAATTGTTCGCGACCACGCCTTCGGATTCTGTATGAAATTGATTGATGATTTTATCCTGTAAATCAAAACTCAACCTAAAAGTCCAGGTTTACTCAACTTGGAGGTAAATCGAGTATAATTTAGCATAAATGTTTGTTCACACACTTGGCAATTTACGCAATAATTATTTGATTTTGATCTTTAATGCCGTAGTTGACCTCACTCAAGGTGAGGAATGTGTTCATCGACTGTATTACGTCGGCGATCATTATCACTTCAGTGCAGCTTACATTTTCTATGTTCCGACATGTGTAATAGGTGCTAATTACACAAAAAATACACGGCGCCAGTCTCTGCTTTAAATTCGTGTACGTTTTTTATGATCATCGTGCTGTTATCCAGGATCTGAGTTCATTAGTTTAAAGTGAGATCATGGAACTGTTTTCATCTTAGTCATTGTTAATTTTAAGAAAGATATCAAATGCAATTCTAATGAAAGTAACAAGAACATCAAGGGATTATAGTACTTTATTTTAATTATGGTGTTGCAAAGGGGAAAAGTTCACCAGGAAGGTAGAAGAAAGGCTAGGCTAGGATAATTGTTCCTGTAGAAGTAAATGAAACTTAGAGAAGTTGCACTTGCCAGTATGTTATCCAACTTGTATTTCTTGAACTTACTCGAAAGTGTGAAACCATTCAATCATCATCTGTCTAAAGAGATGATGATTGAATGGTTTCACACTTTCGAGTAACGCTGGATATTAATCATCTATCTCGGTTGCTATCTTGATCCCGATTTTTGTCTGTAACCAATCAACGACCGAATTCGCCTACCGAGTCTTAAAGATGTCCAATCAGAAGCAGCCGTCAAAAACAAAGGATCGGGATTTGGATTGAGATAGAATATTAATATCGGGCGTAAGTGACTAATCATTGACCGTGAGCTATACGGTCGATGTGCCTCGTATTTCCCAAATGTGTTAGGTTCGGCTGCCAGTATAACCAAGAAACCAAGCTCAAGATAAGTTTTTACTTGAAATGATTACTGATCAATCTCCACAACTCAGTTTCTGGGCAACACGGCACCCTAGGTAAGACTGCTTATCAGTGCCCTAAGTGCGAGTTGTTTTTACGTTAACGCGATCGAAACGTTCACCGCGTTTGGCTCTCTGATTGGTTAAAAGCTTGGAGCGGGCCAATCGGAGCGCCGAACGTCATGAACGTGTCGATCGCGTTAACGTAAAACAAACTCGCACTAGGCACTCAGATTTTTCGGCTTTTGACTACTCAGTGAAACCATCTTAAATCAATCGTAAGTTATTAATTCTACGGTGGGACTTTAGGTTACGATAGTAACTTAATAAACTCGATAAAATTATAAGGAAGTCTTTATACTGTTATTACAGTAAATTTCAATGCATGTAATTATGTAATAAAACATGATTAAAGCTTTTTAAATAAAACCTACGCAAATTGCGTTATTCAAGCTATAACAAGTTGTATAATTATTGTTTCAGACATTAATATTTTTAAAACTATTAAAGTGCTTGTTTAAATAATTACCTACTACAAAGGATAGGTAGTGTCATATTTAATTAATAACAAAGTGTTATGAATGGAATGTCGTTTTATTTGAGTAGGTACCTATCGAGACACTCATCGAAACTAATAAGTTTGTAAGTGACTTGGTATTCCTAATAAGAATTGAATGGAAATTGCGACTAATATTAAGTCAACAGGAAATTCTAATAGCAATAATTAATAGGACATAGTTCAATTAAAATAAGTATTATTTTCCTGACCTGCCTAGTGTCTTTATTATTTATGCATTACGCATTTTATTAACTGGAAAAACTAAGATAAGATTCTAGGCTTGGCGTGCTATGTGTTTAGGGATTGGCTCTAGGTACACACGGCTACACATCGAGCTAAGCATTTCCAGTATAAGCTGATCTCGCATTGTATAGGATTCCCGAACAATGTGAGGTAAACGTAAACTGGAAATGTATAGCTTGATCTGTCGTCGTGTGTACATAGATCTTAGAGGGATTTATTGTTGTCTCAATGAACCTGCCTTTGAGAGGAATTGTAAGGATCATGGATTACCATAATCATTTGAATTTCTTAGGTCGACATTAATTGTTTTGTGATAATAACAAGTTAAGGCCCTATTACTCTTGACTTGAGCTTGATCTTCATTCATCTTCAGATTTGGATATTTTCAAACTTTAGTTTTACGTACAAAATTAAGATAAATGACAGCATGCAACCATGACGTCTTGTGTTAGATTCACGGGTCAAGCATATTGCTATAGGGTTTTTTCTATCTGAAATTTCTCTGAAGCAGCCCGGAGCCTAGACTTGTGCGTCGATGGCTAAAGAACTTACACCTCTCGCTACCCCTTTTAGATATACAGGTGTGATGTTACATTATGTATTTATTTTATTACAATAAATAAGATTGGCAATGCGGCCTCGTTCTGGAATTTCGACAAAATGCCGACGTAGGTAACAAAAATCTAAAATTGTCATAATAGTCAATCGTAAAATCTTGACGAGTCATAACTCATAACGTTTTCTGATATTGATGTGAATCGCGAAAGCTATTGGAACGGAAACGAGTCGATCGGGAACGATTGAAGTACCAATAGTGTAATCGACTTATATCGCAGATTAATAGGCGCCCGTCACCTGCCTGATGCGTCACTGACGCTATAAAAGTGCTCTAAAGATCTGAAATAAAACGCAAACAATAAATGCGAACCTAGGTACCTAGTTAAATCAAATGGAATCAAATTTATTTCTGAACTAAAAAGTTTGAGAGCTTGTGACTAAATAATATTAGCCACACTGGTCGCCGAGGTCGGTCCATGGAAGGCGACCACTTATTACATAGCAAGACCTCTTCGTGCATCGAAAAGCACCTTAAGCCGTTGGTCCCGACTATCATTGGCAGATCCTTGGTTGCCGCGTAGTCAGAAGCCCGAAAATCGGGCAACCAGTTTTACTAAGGGGTACTGGGACCCTGTCATTGCTCCTTGCTCCTTGCTCCTTGTAAAGTACAGGTATTCAGCTGTATCCAGTAAGACTAGGAGCAGACCCTAATATAGAGTGGCAAAGTTTAGGCAGACGATGTTTGTATTGTTGTCATTATGTATGGTTTAAAACTCACGCTTTAAAAGTCCCGTATATTATAACGTGATTGGTCCAAAATAAAAGGTTCGTATAAGTTCACCATAACGACTCTTTATTCCGTTGGATAATATCTGGTAATGTCGTCAAACAATCACTTGAGGTAAATGGAGGGTTTTTATGTAGGGCAACCTGATTTGGATCGACGGCACAGTTATGTAAGAAGCTTTTACTCTCACTACTTATGTATAACAATCACCTTCTTACCGATACCTTGACTTCCTTACTACCAAAATTTTGTTATTTTTTATTACTTGTGTTTCTCACTTGAGTCCTTTTGTTTCCACGACCGATCCATGAAGGTACACATGAAGAAGGAAACATTGCGGCAACTTGTCTCGACCCACATTGATAAGAGATAGCTCGTGTCTACAAACAAGCGTACTACACGCATTGAGAATTATTGAGCCCTTTGATAAATTGCACGTAATTAACTAGTTAAGTGGTGCAAGGCGTTAAGTAGAACTCCGAGATTGTGCAGGTGAAGAGTTGGCCTATTTGAGCGAGCGTAAGAACAGGAAAGATTTCGTCATGGGAATGAGCAATGACGTTTTGATGAACGACGAAGTTGATAACAGTGGACTCGTAATCCGACATACGTTTTGTGAAGCGTTGTCGGATTTTGTTTGTGGGACTATGGAGCACACCACCACAACCAACTATAGTCCGGAAATTTTAGAAAAAGAAAACTTTGTAATTTGCCGAATCTCCGAAACGAGCATTACAAATGCTATCGAACTTAGAAAAAATTAACAAACATGATTTAAGTATGTTTATGAATTATTATGTCCTAAGAGTGTTTTAAGAGTAAGGGATTAGTGTGGCGTTGGATTAGACAGGAGCCGGATTACTGAGGGTCCACTGTATAAATGTATATTCCAATGCCAGAAACACAGAATCCCTAATAAAGACCGCTATCCCAAATAACTCCAGCCAAAAATAACGCTAACCCGAATCACTTAAGCGCTAATGAACATCATACGCGAATGTGTTGAGAATATGTACCAGATTTTTTGTACAGGTTTAGACATTCAAGTCGGATTACTGTAGCCCTTTATATGTAACTATGACACGAACCGTGATGCCGATGATTTGATTGCACCTGACCTTATCTAACAGAATCTTTCCGCCTGATTAGAATTTAAATTCTTGTGAAAGGTCTCTCTGCGGTACTTAAAGTATTATTACTTATATGGTTCTCTATATTCAATAGAATTAATTATTTATACCAGTACATTTGGAGCCATTACGTGATGAAGCTTTTGATTACCTGTTGATACATCCGACTATGACCATACAAAATTTGGCAATTATAAAGTTATTACGGTAAAACTGTAATACGTTTATGTTGGCACCTATTTATATAGATATAAAATGTTGTAGGTACTACTAAATCATTACATCGAAGGACTGGAACAACGTGCCTGCTGCGGTCTTCCCGTCCAACTATAATTTAGGTGTCTTCAAAGCTAGAGTGAATAGGCTCTTAATAAACTAGTGCGCTTCACCATCACTGATTGCATCACTGCTTACCATCAGGTGGGATTGCAGTCAAGAACTGGTCTATAATATAAAAAAATAAAAAATACAGAAATAAATTTCATATATGTATAAAATTCTCGCATGTCTTATGAAATTTTCAGTGTATATTCAGTAGGTGTGAGAATAGGACGATCACTTATAAAAACTAAACACGAGTAATAAATTGATTTTAAGACGGAACTAAGATTTCTGAGGAGCTAGTAAGTGCTTTATCAAAATTTTATGAAGAATTTAAAAAAAAAAACCGTCGAAAGGCAGACTTAATGCTTTAGGCATTTTCTACCAGTCAACCAGTCGGGGATAAAACAAAGAGGAAGGGGTGCAAATTGTGCATAACTTCAATAAATATTTTGATCCATGTCCCAAGATTAGATATTGCCCGTATGCACGTATTATATTGCAAAACCCTTTAACAATGATCCTGTTTGTTCCATTGTCTTGCACGTTTATCTAATAATCCCCCGACCTATGACAATTATGGGTCGTTTTGTCTACATTCTGAACACTGACCTTACTTAATCTATCCGTTTAAGTGTAAGCTGCATCAACATTAGCACGATGTTGGGTTTATAAACATAAGTTGTATTGGAGCATTGTGTCCGGAGATCATGCCAGATCGGTATTCGATCACAGTCACGTAGGTATTTTCTCTGATTATCCTTTACGAGAAAGCAAACAATCTCTTCGTTCTTCTGTTGTTTTTAACCGATTTCAAAAAAAGGAGGAGGTTCTCAATTCGGTTGTATATATTTTTTTTTTTTTAGGGTTTGTTACCGCAGTACTCCGTCATTTATGGACCCATTTTCAAAATTATTTTTTTGTTTGATAGGGTATACTAACAGATTGGTCCCATTTGCATCAAAACTCATACCTGATGAAGGATCTTCGAGGAATTGAGGGAATATAGGCACACATGCACCGATTTCAACATTTTTAGTATCAAATCAAGCACTCACAAAACTGATAAAAAAAACTAACAGGTGAAAAATAACTCCAGTTTCGGAAGTCGGTGGCCAATAATGAACAAAACAAAACCACCAAAGCCACAGACTTCCGAAACTGGAGTTATTTTTCACCTGTTAGTTTTTTTTTAAGAAGTCGGTTGTTTATTTTGTGAAAAAGTTTTTATTTTATGTTTAGATGTTAATGTGATGCACGGTGAAGTCGTTCTATACAAAATTAATTCGTACAAGAATATTCTAAACAAATGTAGCTTATGAGTTGATACGCAATTTCAAAGTAAAAAAGTATGGAGAACTAACACAAAAAATACTTTTTTTAGAACAAAATTATTTATGACTCCATTTAGAATAAATTCGTTATATCAATTTTTCTTCTTAGACCTGTTGTTTTAGATTTGTTTTTCTGTTTATAAAGTGTAAACTGTTTTTTTTTAAGGTGAAAACTTTTTCTAACGACTATATTAGAGGCATTAAAATGCAAATAGAAATAATTTATCGATATAATTCAGCGGTGTCTCCTTGATTTAATTAACAAATAATAATCAATTTACCTATGAAAATTAATTAGTGTTACTTCCTGTAAATTTTGTCGTAACATTTAAAAAAACTTTTGAACATAATTATCATTAGCATTTTGAAAAATGTGTGACGTAGGTATATAGCTATAACATCGAACCAACACAAAAAAATGTCAAATGCAAGAAATATATACTTAAGAAGCTTCCTTTCGAAAGATTGTGAAACACCATCAGATAAGAGATTGATGTAAATCATTGCTTTCCCAAAGACATGCGTATAATCGAAATCGTGTGTGCCGTAAACATTAACACTTCATTCATCTCATTTTAAACTTAATTGACTATTATTTCATTCCTTATTTATTTCAGTGAAAGATAGTAGCAGGTGAAGCATAGTATGGAGACCACAGCATATAATACAAATCCCATTTTTCAAAAAGAATTCAACCTACTTTATACAAAACACTAAAAGAGGTAAAATAACTCGAGTTTCAGAGTTACAGACTTCCAAAACCACTGACTTATTTTACACGTTTGAGCGTTTTGGTTGTTTTTTTTTTTGTTTAAAAGTTTTTTCTGTTAATATAAAACTTTATATACATACTTTAAGGACCACATAGGAAGTATACCTTCACTGGTCACTTTTTTTTACTAAGCATGCACATCCAGTTATGTGCATTGCATTCAAAAACTCGGCGGAATGTTCTGTAAATCTTCTTACTTTAAAGAAGCTTCGAGATCAAAGCAAGCTTGCAGAGTTTGCATAGCTGACAACAATGCCTAACTGAATTTGTTCGCTCGCCTTCCAACGAGTTCCACGCGCTGTTACTGAATTTTAATGTAATTCAAGATCAAGTTTACTTTTCTCCTTTTCCATGGATTTCGCGAGAGACGTCTATGGAAATAATATTTTACATGTATATTGCAGTGTTTTCATATGAATTCCGTACCTCTTCCCTTTAAACTTTACCTTTCCGTCATCCCCTTGTAAATAAAACTATACAAAAACATAGGTATTTTTAAATATAAGTAGTTTTTCAAATTAAACTATAGCCACTCTGTGATAACATGGTTTTCGAATAGTGTAAGAACTTTTAAAGTTAGTTAATCAGTTTCTGAATTAAATCCCTACAAACAAACTAACAAAAAACCTTTAATAATCTTTCCTTTTTACACTAGTAAGTAGTATGGATATAAAATTTAAATATAGAATTAAAGTTTTTTAATTCCTAAATTCCTTGTTTTTTTTTCTTTTCAACAACCAGCAAAATATACTGACCCGCAAAACTAAGTATCGTAATTATATTACTTTTGAAATTGGATTATTTTATTATATTGTTTTACCTTCTTTCTAAGTTAATTAATTTTACCAATGAGTGTACTGGTTGAAAAGAATGCTGATAGAATTATTTGCCATAAAAAGTTTTTTTTATTACATTTTGAAATTTTATAAGTGTAAGTACTTAGTTTTGCAGGCCAGTGTAGTTTATGTGGAACTAATAAGTTTCTTTACTTATGTTGTTACTGGTGATAGAAACTAAATTAAGAGGAAAGCTTTTACACGTAAGTTCGTTACATCTAGGTGTGTATAGCCTGCTCACACTTTCAAAAACGCCCACGCCTCACCCGTTCGAGTGATAAGAGCTTTAATCGTCTGTTACATTATTTTATTAAGTGTTGTCAAAGAAGGGACGGAGGAATAAATCTTTATTAGACCTGACTCAACCCGTACTAAAGCTACCTGTGCCTCCTTTTACGGGCATACGCGTTAACACAGCTGTTAAAATAATGGCTATCTTAATCATTTATTTATTGATTCTGTATACTATAATTATATAATTTGAATATAATGACATAATCATGACGCCAATATAAAATTTATGACACCGAGCCTTCCAGGGTTTACTGAACAACTTAATTCTTGCGTTAATATCTTGAATTATGCTTCTCGTTAGAATATTAAGCTTATCGATATCTACTCAAATAGAGGCCTAACTTATAAGGGAGGTTCACTACTATATAAGGGAAATGTGGACAGAGTAATAGAACAACTTTCTATAAGCAACTTTTTAATTAAGCTTGTTTCCTTCCTACTCCGCCCAAACTTACCAGTACAATCATTTACTCTGTTTATGCAGAGTCGAGAAAATGTACTCACCATTAACAGTAAATAGTCTTTATTATATCAAGAGAAACTTATGCAATGCCCTATCTTTTCCAGTAACTGCGGCTCGGGCTTAAATACTAACGATATTATTACTACGAAGCATGTCAGGAATTCTGCGTTTCCAAGTAATCATTTTCACACATGGCTCGGCAGAGACAAATATTTACAAGTTACAACGGTGACTATAACGCATACAGTTCTATAAGACACGTTAGCTCCGTGTGCATAGTGTGGCACATAACATGAACCTGCTGAAGCAGATCGCCACTCGAGCCCATATTGTTTACATTACTCGCATAGCATGGTGATGTCACGAGCGAAACCCAATTCAGATGAATCATGAGCTTTTTACAGGCGATGCACCGATAAGCGCGTTACCGTGCATGTGTGATACCACGTCGCGTCGGCCGACATAGCCGGACCCACGTGTTGGTGAAGTTATTGATGGCATCAGTGGGCGCATAATAACTGGTCCGACTCAACGGAACGTTCAGTTACTGATTGTCCGTTACGGGGAGCGCGTGTCGCCTGCGATTCCGAGCCGGTGCGCGAGAGCATACACGACATATCCATATTTATTGACACTTACCAATTTGTTTGAACATCGATTTTAGAGGAACCAGTGTGTCTTTGGCAGTGCATGTGCTTCCTCATTGGATGAGTTGACCCGATCAGCTGAATCGAAAACCCTACGAGTGCAGGTGCATTTGTTTACATATTTTAAATTGCTGATTTGTTTTTGCTTTCTTCATGGAAATATGTGCGGTATTGTTTTACAACAAACGATTGTCTTAAGGTACAAGGTACAAGAATACTAGGTCAGTCGTGTCTTGTTGCATTTCATATTTTATAATAGCAATAACATATAACTAATTTTAAAGGCTAGGCAGATGATGATGAACATATAACTAATTTTATTAAAATCAAACGCGATATGAGCACCTAATTATTACCTTCAGATAATTGCTATGATGTGATGCAATGATGAACTTTATATTAATTGTTAATAACTACGAATAACTACGTATGCATAAGTAATACACGACGCCATATGATTGTAGCCCTTTATAATATTATGTATATCGTTCGGGAAACTTCGTGACAACAATCCTTAATATCGTAGTACATGCATAATTACCGTAGTATTATAATATGCAAAAGGTGTATCTATCACTTGACAGTCGATGCACATCGGACGGGAGTTCTAAGTTTTAAAACATGCGGTATTCACTCAAACAGTCTGTTCTTAATTACACAATTGAATGTATGTGCATTTGAGAGTTGGCACCGTTTCGCGTCTGCAACCTATCATAAAATCATAACATAGTTTATATATAAATTAGATATTTACGAAACAAAATGTTAGAACATGGATTTATGTCGCGAGCTATATTAAATTAATCAGCCGCTTGTTCGCGATATACAAATGTTTCAAGGTTTGTTTACATCCGCAAGGCTACAAAAAAATGCGACGTAGAGATTTAATTCTCCTTTAAATTATAATTAGATGTTAATAATCTAATTAAGAATGTAACTTTATCAACGTTCTAGAGTGTTTGCGCAGTTGTAGTTGCTATACGTTACTTCTGAAGTACGTGATCCATTTTGTAAACATCGTTAGCGTTTGGTTAGCGTCCTCCACGACCTACCTAAGTACTGTAGAGTACAGGTTAACTGCTCGACACATGTTTGGAAACACTATTCAATACAAACAGGTGATATTCTTGGAATCTATGTTACATGCTTTATTATGCGTAGGTATTCTATCTTATATTGCTAACTGCGCCTTATCACTACCACACCACACTGCCTCAAAGATTATTTTACTTCTATGTTCTTGATAGTTTATTATTGTAAATAATATATTCCCTGAAGCTGTTTATATGGTAATACATAAAAATGCTTATATACGATCTGCGCAGCTAAAACAATATGCGTCAAAATAATTTATAGGTACGTTTCAAAAATATTGTGTTACGCATATGGAGCTTAGCAAACCATTCAAAGAATATAGTTTTGCTTTATTTACGTTGTCACAAGTAATCAAAGGGCACACTGTCTTAAAGTTTCAACTTCTAAATAATACCATTACTAATATTGTTAGGATATCTTTAACTACCATATAGAGAATACTGTCAATAGTAAAACGTAATATTGACATTGATTTCTATGTTAGCATAATTTATAAGCACCGTGAGAAGCCGGCGTTCTATATATAGCACTATTAAGTATAGTGCTCAATTGCAACAATGAGCGGGTGCAGAACCAGGCAGATGGGTGATGGAGTGCCAGTGGCAGAACAAGAGGAAGTGTGTCGTTAGTCGATTGTAGTGCCAGGACCCACTCTGCTCTATTGATTAATTCAAATGATTTTATTACATAATGGCCATTCGGAGAGAATGGGTCGACTAGGCGTTTAGATCATCGTACTCTGTTACGGTATATTTTGTTCACAACGTTTTGTTTGTTTCCGATTTGTGACCCTTATTTGAAAAGTTACCACATAAACCAGTTCACAGTATTATGCCTCTACGAACAAATAATGTTTCTGTTACATAAGTTTCGATAAATTCATATCGCATTTTATGAGTACCGTAACGTAGCGGCGGGTATAATCCATTGCCACAAATCTTGTTTTATTAGAAATTTCCAGAAGGTCTAGTCACAGGGCCTGTCAGGCCGTAACCCCTGCACGTTGACCCTGCTCACGGAAGATGTTAATCATGAGCCCCGCTTCAGGATGTATCGTAATATAACTCTCTACGACTATTACTATGATGACACCTATAATATTTTATTCCCATAACAATATTAAGGATGGCTCTATGCATAATTAGTCATTTGTAACCAGTAATTCATTGAGAATTTGTTCCACATTATTAATTCACGGTCACACGGCACACGACTAATTGGAATTGAATTATAGCGACGACGTGTGGATAAATAATGAAACACATATTTGTATTATTATTAGTATTTAATTAATACTAATTCTTTGATAATTTGCGGTTAAGTGACTAATTGACTAATTCATGTATAACTTTCTAGCGATATGTCACGTTAACAAACCACGTCAAAAATTTCTTTAACATGACAGTCTCTAAGGTCATGGTTAAGTGGCTCCAGTCGTTAGTGAGATCAAGTTCATAGCGGCATATGAGTAAACAGAAGTAGGTAGGTCTAAACTAGCTATATTGTTTTCTTCAATTGCACTTAATAATTTCAATCAAAAGCGGCTGCTACAGTTCAAGCTGAATTCTTGACTATAAATAATCTTGTAGTTGCCATTAAAGCAAGGTCAATCGCGTATTTATTGTACCGAGTACCCACACGCCGCCTGCGCTTATTGCACAGTGCACTATATTAATTGTCACTCCGGATCGAACATAATTGCAATGCGCCGTGGAATATGCAGCCCTGTCTCGTTGACCCAGTGTCGCAGCTCACGGGCCAAGTTCAAACACGACTCGACTAAGAACCAGAGACGATGCTTGCCTATGCAATGTTGCAACTAACGTGAAAGCTCGTAAGAACCTTAAGTGGAAACGATAAGAAAAATGCGCCACGAATTGAATTAGAAGCTAATAAAACTGTTATCTTAATTTAAAATGCCGCGAGCCGTTCTTCTTTATTGATCGAGTTCACTAACATAAACCCACTAGAAGAATTGATGTGAAATAAACAGAAAGCGCCAAATGAACGTATGCTTGTAATGTAAATACTTCACGGGACCTGTTTTAGGAATCTTTGAGGTGTAGGAAATGTGAATAATGTGGAGTGTGTGCGCGTAGGTTGCCGCGACCGCAAGTAAGCTGTAAGCTCACGTTACATTGCGCTGGAATGAAAACAATGAGCCCATCTATTGAATGCAGGTGACAAAAGCGGTTGTGTAGCTAGCTTTTCAACGGTGAACCAGCTATACAAACACCTAATAATAAGTATGCGCAGCACAACCCACAGCAAAATGCGACACATAAGTACCATAGCAAGGACAGCAGAAGATTAATGACCGAAGAAACCCAGGAAGAGTTACGTAATGTGAAAGATTGCGAGTGAGCGAAAGCCAAGGCGAATGTGAAAATGATTGAAGGTTCTTTTACCTACAAATCTAACGTCGATCTATTTGATGGACTTTTGTAAATATTTGATCTGACACTTCATATTCTCGAACATTGGTTATCCATAACAATCACGCAAAATGATTAAAAAATTAAGTGATGCGTCAAGAATGAAGAATTCACAATATACAGACACCGACTAAAGAGTGTCCATTAGTCTATTACGTGTTGCTAACTAGGACATGCGCCATTTCAGCAAATTAGAATTGCGAATGCTAGTAAATGTCGTTCACATTTCACCAACATCGGTATAACTGCACGTTACATCACGCGTCATATTCGTAGAAATATGAAGAATGTATTCATTGCTTTCGGATTTCTTTTATGTGAGCCACTTTCTCACGATAACGTTTCCCTCGGGGGCGCGGGTCATCTCTAGCGTTTATCAGTAGAGACCGACAATTGTCGCCGCCCACGTAAGCCGGCAATTTATATGTAATCCTGGACGTGAGGCGCCAGCAAATGCACGATAGACATTTAATTTTTCCGATTTCTCATTCCTTTATTAACCCAAAAAGAAGCCTTCACATATTTTACTCATATGCATATTAAGTTTGATTTCAT
Organism: Euplexia lucipara; assembly: GCA_921972225.1. NCBI lineage: Eukaryota > Metazoa > Arthropoda > Insecta > Lepidoptera > Noctuidae > Euplexia > Euplexia lucipara. Next base: position 13,713,191 of record OV179144.1, read on the forward strand.
TTATCCATATATATCCATGTTTCAATTCCTTCAAGTTTTGTATTAAACTGTGCAAGTCACTTATCCTGCCTGAGTTGCATCAAATGACTTTCTATAAACATATAAAGCCCGGTAGGAAGAAACAATCTAGCTAACAAGCTAGAGTGTATTGCTCATAAATAAAGGTAAGCAGCATGTATGCTGTTCAGATTGTGATAAGTATTCAATTTATAATATTGTGATATGGTGTACGAAGTGCACGCCCGCCGCGGCTAGTGGTTGGCGCCTCGTCGCGGTAACGGTAATACAAGATGCCTAGCTTAAGCTCACTCCAGACCGTCTCTGACACTTCCCTTATATTCGGATCATCTGATAGTAACACTACCACTTATTATTTACCGGGTGGTCCATATTATACCTGATAGATTATAAAACTTTAAATGCAGGATGTGAGGAATTGCAGATGAATAAGTCGACGAGATAGATCATAATCAAATGACACTTAGATGCGTCAGTTACGATTAATTAATATCAGTTACCTTATAAGGCGTAAAAGATATGTTTACTGCTACAGGAAATAGTTATTTATTACCGGCTTCGACTTTCTTTGTATTATGTTTAGGTATGCCTGAGAATCAACTTTTCAAAAACTTATGCGAGGTATATTTTGGAGCATTTGTAGCAATTTGACCGTTAGTCACATTAAAAGAAAATTAAAGATTTGCAAATCTATTTAGACCAGCACCTACTTCTTGATGAAATTATCGTTTACATATGTATAGTTATGTTGACTAGTGGTGTGGAACTGAATTAGTCTCACGTCGCAGTCGGAAACGCGTGGTATTTAGGCGACTATGTAGATACGTACTTACATAGTATATTATAGAAGGTATGCTAAACGAGATGCTTTTCGAGGTTATGCATCTTCTATGCTCTGACCTGATTATTTATTTTAACTACAAATTCTCAATTAACAATAGTCTTATGACAATTACGAGGCTAATTCTTTTCAATAAAAACAATAGTAAATGAATGGGTAAAATAATTTCGTTCATCAATGTAACAATGTAGATTGAATATTTCGATACGAAATAAGTTATTTTATATAGGTACCTTACCTACCTACATTTATAAAATTATCTACAATATTCACAAAAAGTTTAAACTAATGATACTAAATTATAACTAAGCTAAGTTATAACTTACCACTATATCTAAGTCTCTCTAGGTTATATGTTTACATAAAATACGGACAGAGTCCAAGTATAAACTAGGAATAGTCTCTATACAGTGTAAGCTGATTACATCTAGTTCCATACAATACGAAACGTACCTAATATAATCATAAAGAATAACATAGTAGTAGTATTTGACTTAATATAAACAACACCTGCTTTTGTAAAAGATAACGAAATACAATGAGGATTTAAGAAAGCTTACAAAAAATTTCAATGAAACCGTCAAGGGAATCAGCTTGCTAATAAAACGTCAGCCCGCTTTGGTGTCGTAATAATAACAAACTCAGGGCAATGAAACCCAAGCTACCGAAACAAAAATTATTACCTGTAACGAATATTACTTTTATCAACGCATAGCAGGGCACCAAATATAAAAATATAACTATTAAATTTACGAACGCCAGACAGACAGAGGCATTAGTGATTCGAAGTTTCACAAATGAAAAAACAAAGAAAAAAAATGTAAAAAGCAATTGTACATATTGCGCGGGGTACACTGAAAACGTAATGAGTAATTACGACAGCTGGAAAGTTTTAGCAGCAAATAATAAATTTGCAAATACTTGACGTGCAATGCAAATGAGTGTGAATACTGCGCATTAGAAACTAAACTCAAATACATAATATTACATGAAAAGCTGTCTTAACTCCACTTAGAAAATATAAACATTGTGTCGCAATGCCTACATCCTTCGTTAGAATATGAGTATTCTCGTCAAGATTATTTGATATAACATGAGTGCTAATATCTGCATACATATGTTTAGTAACGTCGCAATTTGTCGCCGACTAGAGGTTTAAGTGTTTACATTTAACATTTGCATATTCCTGACGTGTGATGACGTATTCTAACTATCTAATTATCTTTATCATCTGTTATTATAACGTGGTAATCGACTGTAGTGACATTATTATGTGACCTGGTTCAGCTTAGTACCTCTCATGTAAGGCTGTCTGGTACTCCGCTAAAGTAGACCCTAGCGTGCACTTGCGACATCGCTGATAAAGTCACGAACACGATTCTGAATTTTAATTTATTTTAATGCCTTAAAATATGTTTAATCACTTTCTGTAATCATTAAACCGGTTGAAATAATATAAAAATATTTTCGCTCTTATTTCATCATGTTGACCAGAATAGGCTTGTTACTAAATGTATAATGGGTACACAAATTTACAAATTTTGGGGACAATAAGATTTTTTTTAAAACTAAATACATAGGTCCGGATACGTAGTATACTTAGTTTTTGTAAGTGAAACTTTTTGTACCAGTACTTACATTTAAGTTTTTTGGAGAGTCATTAATAATCACACTTACAAATAAATAGAGTCAGTTAGATCATCGTTTTGTATCTTATTCCTTATGATGATGAGATTAATAAATACACAAGATCAATCATACTGATAATGCTATGACTTAATCGGCTCATAAGTCAATCTCCAGAGATGATTTCATAATCATCTCTGGAGAAAATGCAATCATATTCTCAAAAGTCATAAACTCGTAACGTTCCTTGTCAAATCCGGATATTAAATTAATTGTACATGATTACGTAACATGGAACATTTCCACGTACTGTGTGTCTGAGATGTTCAGAGATGTTCAATCAAGTGTTTGATTGTAATAGTGCGAGTTGTTAGAACTGCTCGGCAATTATAGTTTTGATTACGGCGAGGTGCATTGGTCGCGCTCGGCCGCTGATGCGTGTAGTACGTACCTCACTACCGACGACTCGGGCAATGTTTGTGGCTCCCGAAATAAACGTGAGCGATGACGATTTTGGGAAAGGCGTCATACCAGCCGATAATGTGAGTGCAGCCACATAAATAAACGGTAGCCGTATTAATGACAGACATTTTTCACAGTTGAGCACGATTACTACGGTTCATTAGGTGAATGAATTGAACTTAAGCCGATGCTTGTGCGTAACGCGTGACTCATATGGTAATTTTTCGTGAATGCCTAAGTTACATTTTGTCCGTACTCATTATTCAAGGATTTGCTAAACATTAAATAATATTTATTATGAATATTTACGTCTCGAGAGTCTCTTAAAAACCACTAATGCTTATTTACATATATGCAAGCATAACATAAGCGGTGAGCTCTTGTATCATAAGGCGTAGTTTAGGTACAAAAAAAAAACAAATAAAATGTGCGTATAAATTGATTAAACCTACATCGTTTATGTAAAAGTTGTTTCCCTTTGATGTCGACGTTGCATCACGACATTTTTGGAATTCCGGTTGGAAAATGTCGAAGTCTAGACGTATAACAGACGAACCCGATGGCGGCGATAGTGACCGGAGGCAGCGCGAGTTCTTTCAATGATGCACCGTGACGTCATCACTATAAGCAGATTGCCGATAAACTCAAGAGTGGCGATACCTTATGTTATTTTATATGTTTGTACACCAAGAGACATTCGTTACATGTAATCTCCAAGGCCAACTGGTCATTAACCATTATTTACATTACGATTGAGTGTACAGTTCCTCGCACATCGCAGTCAGGACTTTGAAGACGGTATTTAAGCTACAAGTAGTCATACTGTGATGGATGGCTTACATTACCATAATTTATTCAAACACCTCGCCCACACGTAGGGGTATTTTGTTTCGTGCAATCATTTTGTTTGGCATGAGAAATAAAATCATTTCCACATTCCGTTGTAATATTTTCAGCACAAAAATAAATGATCATCATTACGGAACCATTATTTTGAATTCTTGCAAAATTATATTATGTAAACATCCTGTGAATTCACGGACCGCGAATAACATGATCCAGGTAGTGTAGTCGGTCAAGGTTGGGTGCTGTTTTAGAAACACTCATTGTTTATCTACATAGCCACACTTTGTAGTTTCCTTTCTCCAAACTCCTACCTACTAAAGCATTAATCAGATAAGGGGAGTAAACATCCAGCTCACTCGTATAACATCTTTGGTATGCAAAAATCTTGGTTCATACGCGAACAAAATATTTACTCTAGGACTACACAAACGCATACCGTTCGGTACAGAGTAAGCATTCGCATCGTTGCCTTGTAAAATTTTATAGATGTCGTCATCAGATGGTCATTGCTCTAAGTTGAGATTGAATCACAATTGGAAACGTAACGTATTACGAGAAATGTTCAGGGGAACATCGGAGGATTGGCAGGAGCATACGTGGCTTGATGTATCGTTCCTACACATAGCGCTATTAATCATCCATTAATATGCGCCAGTTGGATTATAGCCAGAGTTAGCTTTACTATCTCACGTTAGACCGGGAAACGCGTACAACTACGTATTCCGCATTTTACGAGTATATTAAATGCAGTAATAAAATCTTTTTACACTACGCGTCATTGTGAAAGTACATCCTGAAGTATGTAGAATGCAGACTTGTGTAGAGTGTACTTGAGCTTTATGCTCGTTTTATTAAACCGCGTACTTGAATTTTATAGATAAATTAAAAATAAATAAGTATACATATATGTATTATACAGAACGATAGACGTACTACTTATTTGAGGATTAAAGAGATTATGAGATTGACATTTAAGGGTCTTTTAACGCACCACTACAGTTACTTAAATATTCAGAAGATCCCACGATAAAAGTAGTAGGTAAAATGAAGTAGTTGTAAGTACATCCCATAGTAAAAGTAGTTCATTTTTTTCACACTGAAAAATCGAAAAAGAAACAGCAGTTCTAACTCAACACCATGTATATACTGTAGTACATGTGTGTACTACAGTATTCATACTGTGTAGTGCTATAATTATAATTAGATTTAAATGGTACATAATACAGGGAAGTGTTATCAAAGGTAATTATTATCTAGCCTTTGAGTGTTTTTCTTGTAAGCGCTTGTCTAGTGTACATTGTTATTCAATGAACTGTAATCATTATCTTGATACCTAGGCGATTAAAGATAACATAAATGTATTTTATTATATATTATTTACCGTCACGGTAATGCATTAATGTAATGGGTATAAATTATAATAAGCGTTCGAGTTTCTGCATAGAGAACGATAATATAAGATATAATAAACCATATACAAAATATTAATAATTACAGAGTAAGATTTACCAGATGTTCATACAAATGTAATGATTGCTTTGAACTACGTAAACTTACCTAGTCAACTATCACCTATATTTGTAACCTTGACCTTTAAGGTGAACTTAAAATCCGGGTAGGTACAAAAAGGTTGATACACAACAGCTGTTGGCATGCAGCCAAAACTTTCTAAAACGGGTTAGCTGCAATGTTTCAATTAAGACCAACTGCCGCGATGAATACTTGCAATAAACGATTTTTAAAAGCTTGTTACTCAAGTGTTATCGTTAAGCATCATGTACAATTAGCGAGTATTATTTTTGGTGTTATGTTACGTGTTATTTATTTTTGGCTCACTTTCAATTGCACGAACCTTATTGCTCTTTTTAAGCCGGCCGATATTGAATACGTTCGTATCTTTCGTTTTTAATATAATATTGTGCATGGCTGTGCAATAAGTAATATGGTGAAATTATTAAAACATCGTCCTCATTAATAAGATTATTGTGTGTCTTAAGTCAATATGGCGTAGATGACTAATTAATGTGAAATGATTATGAAATCTTTCCTAAGGTGCCTTACAATACAACGCGTAGCATTGCGTCGCGTAGCATTGCTTCGCGTAGCATTGCGTAGCGTAGCATTGCGTAGCGTCGACCTACGAAAAGCGTAGCGATGTATATAGGGATATTTTGTTAACACTTTTTTGTCCTTTATCATTTTTTTGTTAAATCCCCGTATTATACCCAACGTAGTATTTATGCGAACATTGCGCCAAATATTTTTAAGCGCGCATCTCATTTTAATGACCTCTTCATCACGTGCTGGCTCAGCTTGTCAGCGAAAATGTTGTCTGTCCAAAAATGTGAACACATAATTTTTCCTCAAAATAACCTTTTTGTGCGAAATAACGTTGGAATTGGATACGTCTGCTACATGATATTGAATTTGTTTTTGAAGCAGAAATGATTACAAGAGCTTTGTTTACATACGCCACGGGGCTTCGATACATTTTTCGCACGACGCGATGTGAAATAATTCCCATTCATCGTAAATTCGTAATACATTTAAAACATGAGTTTTAAGTACCAGTCCAACACGCAACGTTTTAAAAGTATCATCATGACATTTAAGAAAAACAAGACATATTGTTGGGATTTTGTAGGTATACAATAAACACAATACATAGTCATTAAGCCTTAATGACTTGCAGCAAAGGGCAGACACTAAATATACCTCTAAAACACTCCTTTCAAAATGTGACATGGTCATGAATAGATAATACAATTTAATGCACTCACACTGTCAAACACGGTTTGTTAGGAAATGGAAGCAAACTTTTTTACTGAGCATGAAGACCTGGGTTCGATTTCCGGGTTGGGAAAATTGCGCTAGGGTTTTCCCTGATTTGTCAGTAGCAGTCCGGAAACTGGTTTGATCCCGGTTAGTGACAATAAGCTCGCTCGTTATACCAAAAGTTTTAACGTAACTGACCGATTGTTGGTAAATCTGAACCTAACCATTCGGAGAATATAGGTGTGATATTATGGAAATAAAGGAGTATGTAATAGTATTTCCCACACAATAAATTAATAGATAATTAATTAAAACACATGTAAATGCATGCTTAATTTATTCATGTTGTAAATGTCGATATTTTTCATCGGGCGTCAGGTATCGCGACAAGCTGTAGAGCGCTATAATTAGACCGCGACTCAGATAGCTTATATGCGCATCGACGATGCAAAATTCTTGGCCCATTTATTCTGACCAATACACGTGGTTATTATGCCCCGTTTGTAGAACAAGTAGAACACAGATCATAATTATATCATACACGTCACCAACATACCAACAGCATTAAACAAAGACCTCTTTTTTATTAAAATAAATATTGTCCTGACATTCTTTCCGGCATTAACGTCATTATGTTTATTTATGAATGGCAAAATTAAAATAATCTAACGAAATTTAAATATTAATAGTCACAATAACATTGGTGACGTTGAACGAGGCAGTTACTCATGTTGTTATTTTGTTCCTGCGAACTCCAATATCAGTTTGTTTATGTGTTGTTGTCAGTTGATGGCTCGAAAAATGACAGCGCATCAATATTTTCTGGTGGGCGAAAACGTTTGTGACGCAGAATGCCAGTAGTTGTGTTAAGACACCTGCCCAATATATTTTTGATACGCTTCAGTCATGCAGTAAAATTCTTATGTTATTATCCAATAGAAGATAAATGGCATTTTTCGAACAACCACATGAACCATACTTCTAGGTGGGTATGGAGATAAAGAACACGTTGCGAGCTCGTCGCTCGATCCCACCCAGGCGCCGACACAAAACGATTGAAAATGTGCATTTGACGGCACAGTTTTATGACTTATTCAATTGGTAGTTCCGAGTAAGAATTGAAAAACTATATTCAATCATTTGTTAGGTGAATGCAATGGACCATAACTGCTATGCAAGTAGGAAAGAGCTTGCCTGTTCAAACTTATCTGACAGCAATTTTCAATGCGTTGCAAAATATTTTTGGGAAGTTTTAAAGGATAATTTAACGTTCTTTGTAAAGGAGAACCGAAACGATAAAGTATTCGTGCGAAGCCGCGGGGCAGGTCCCAACTCGGTTACATTAGAATTTTTAACCAACGTAATCGATTGAACAAAAACGAAATGAAGGGAGGGTGCCAAGCAATAACGTGTCCTAAAGTTAGGCGGTTTCTGGTTCAAACTGAAAGGTGGGCAGTAATGGTGGCGTTCGGAGCTAATCACCGTGATTACAATGTGGGCCACCGGCGGCGATACCAGCCATACAGCCGCTAGCCTGCCTGCCGACAGTAATTGCTCTCTCCTTCTAACTTACAATTAAAATCCCCCATTCAATACTTTAACAGGAAAAAGCTTAAAGAAAAGATGTTTACGTCTAGATTATATACTTTTTTATATTGAATATTAATTGTACATTATTTTCTGATGTTAGTTAAGTATTCAACTGTATTTTTATTTAGATACTAGCTTCTGCCCGCGACTTCGTACGCGGATCCTTTTGCTTATGCCAGCGACAACGGGGTCGTCAAAATCGAAGATCTGAAACATCTGATGTCGAATTCTATAAGCCCGGGGACGGGAAAACAATGGGATGCGCGAGACGATTCAAGATGTTCCAAATTTTTTGTTTTTGTTGGTCAACAGGAAATGCCATCAGACTTAACAACTTTTGCTAAGACGCCATTTCTATTATGTATATGTTATATTGTCGCTGGGCTTTGGAGTGCCACTACAGGTGCTCCAGATCTTCAAATTTAGTCTCACAGCAGAAAACACTCTTCACGTGCAATAGTTTTTGCAATGGCACCATTTTTATATCTCTTTTACTTTAGGTGTTCCATTTTCCAAAATAAGTTATAGCCTATAATATGTTGCGTGACGTTCACGATCAGCGGTCAGTCGCGCATCTCCTTCCCCCACTTATCTCTAGAGTCGATGCGTATATACGCTGCAAACTCAAGCGTCATGCTTTTTCCGTGAACGTCTCCAACTCGCGAGACAGTGCATGATGTTCACGATCAGAGGTCAGTCGCGCACATATTCTTCACTGGTCTCTAGAGACCTGGATGTAGATGCGCTGAGAATGCAGGCGTGCTTCGCGATCTCAAGAAGTTTCCACGGAGCGAGTTGCAGCCTCATGTTCTCGAACAGCATCAAGTCTCTCCTAACGCTCTTCGGTAGATTGTTGGGATCTTATGGTCTTTAATCATTTAGAACATTGGGAAAAATTTGACCTCTTTCTAGGCATGGTTATAGTTTTATTGTGATGATACCTGATCAATTAAAATCTAAGTGGGTGCTCCCCTGCGTTACCGGGTAAGCTACCGTGTAACGAAGATAAATGGAAAAGGAAATTAAACACTCAAATAACATAAGCCCGAAGGCATACGATAAAAAAATGGGAGTTTTAGCCAGTAGAGTCTAATTTTCAACGATATACCATCGTCATCGAAAATCAGTCCTGAACTGTTCCCGCCTTCACCGCGTAGTACCTCCTACTTATGTTATTTTATAATTATGCAATGAAATTAGTGATAGTTTTAATTTCTATATCAAATGTTTCTGATCTTGGATTTTTATAAGTCAACAGGAAATGCCTATCAGACCGAACAACTTTTGCTAAGACGTCATTCCTATTTGAGTTGTGGTGTAGCTGGGCTCTTGGAGTTCCACAACAGGTGTTCCAGATCTTCGATTTGTATACGTCAACAGCGAGTGCTCATAAGGCTGAACAACTCTTGCTAAGACGTCATTCCAATATATGTTATAGTGTAGCTGGGCTCTTGAAGTTCCACATCAGGTGTTCCGGATCTTCAAATTTATTCTCTCAGCAGAAAATGCTCATAACGTGGAACAATTTTTGCTATGGTACCATTTTTGTATCTCCTATAGTTTAGATGGCCTGTTGCGGTTCTGCATCAGGTGTTCCGGATCTTCAAATTTATTCTCTCAGCAGAAAATGCTCATCACGTGGAACAATTTTTGCTATGGGACCATTTTTGTATCTCCTATAGTTTAGATGGTCTGTTGCGGTTCTGCATCAGGTGTTCCGGATCTTCAAATTTATTCTCTCAGCAGAAAATGCTCATCACGTGGAACAATTTTTGCTATGGGGCCATTTTTGTATCGCCTATAGTTTAGCTGGTCTGTTGCGGTTCTGCATCAGGTGTTCCGGATCTTCAAATTTATTCTCTCAGCAGAAAATGCTCATCACGTGGAACAATTTTTGCTATGGGACCATTTTTGTATCGCCTATAGTTTAGCTGGTCTGTTGCGGTTCTGCATCAGGTGTTCCAGTTTCCAAGATAAATTATAGCCTATGTGTTGACCAGACTTAATATCTATACAACAAAAAAAAAATCATTCAAATCCGTCCAGTAGTTCCGAAGATTAGCGTGTGCAAACAAACAGACAAACAGACAAACAGACAAACAGACAAACAGACAAACAGACAAACAGACAAACAGACAGACTTTTTTTTTTGGATTCGTGCTCTATTACTGTTTCTAAACCCCCCTCAATTATTATTTTTTAAATATCTTCAATGTACAGACACAGTTTTTTTACAGTCTTATTATATGTATAGATTTTGAGATTCGAGGTAATGACAATATTATGATAAAATTATCATGTAGGATAATTCAAGCTGACAAAGATATACAAAAAATACATTATGAACCTACATAATATGTCGCATGTTATCGAAAAATTGTTTTTATTTTTAAGTACCGGATTTTCGGGACATTGCAAAGATTTTCGTAAAAATACAAGTTTTTATCAGAATTTTATAAGAAATACCTTGTCTTAGCTTAATCACTAATTACGTCAACAAGTATAAATCCCTTTTCTAGCTAACTTGCATCACATTACACTATGGAAATTACATGTGATGATTAATTCGACACTCATCTAAAACAAACAGTAATTTTATGATTGACTAGAGTAAATTACTCGTTTTGTTCTAAGACTCGACCTTGGTCCGACACTTGCGGGACCGATAAGAGAGGCATGCAGTCTGTGATTGTGTCACCGAGTCACCGGTGCATAAGATTAACATGATAACAAGCCTGTCATGACACTCTAATCAGTGTTAATTATATTCATAATGACACAGTGATGCTATCGCTTGGTAATCTGGTTTCGTAAATACCTAACTAAAGCGTTAAAGTTAGATAGTTGCACCCACTAAACTATATTTTCAAACCTTTTGTAGTCGACTTTTTATCATTACCAATAAAAACATGCTGTAATAAGTTGGCAAAAATTAATGATCAAGGTAATTCAATTACGTTATCGAGGCCAGCATATGATTCTGTTGCATCAAAAAGTAAACAGATTTTATAATAAATATCCTACCAAATACAAATAAGTTGATATCGACGCGATTTCCATTAAATCTACAAAACGATACTATATAAGGATCAACAGAAACTGGGGTAATTGGCCAGCGTTCGAGGACGCTGGACTCAATGATGCTATAAATTGAAATGCTTTATCAAATCGCTAATCGACAAACAACAAACGGCTTTATTGTGTTCGGTAATCATGCACACGATGCCTATGAGCTCTATGACTGCGCCGGTCAGCCGATCAGTCTACTCATTGCCAGAACTATTTATGTGATAAATGAACCTTTTGTTAATAAAGGATATTTAATCTTTTTGCCTTTCAAGCACTTAACGCTTGATAAGTAGACCGTATATAGGACATAACAGTAATGAATAGATATAAAACTAAATAGTGGTCTATGCAAATATCGTACAACAAAGTTATTTCCAGATGCGTTGGCACAATGCCTCAGAGACATGACATGGTATCTGATACGACCAGTCAAAGTGCTGTCACAATAATGTTTCTACGTCTCTCATTTCGTCTTCATGTCCATACATAAATAACAAATAGTCTTCCAGATGTAATGCCGTCGTCCTTCGACGTACAACTTTTAAAACCAGCACCAATTTATTCGCAAAAACAGAAGATTAATAAAACAAAAATTGGAACGGACAAGGCGATCTTTGTTTTTATTATGAACAAGATAATGAATAAAGTGGACAGGAATTTATACGCAAGGGGAATAAAAACAGCCATCAATCAATGAACGAAAACCCTAATGAATTAATGCCGAGACCATCTTAAGTTATTTTATGTAGAACAGTTATATTATATGGATAAAAAACATTCACGGTATCTGTTTTGGTATCACTTTCCATCTATTTACCTTTACTATTGTCGACATTTCCCTACGTGTGTTGGTATGCTAGTTTATTAAGTGTTAAGCGAGTGTACTCAAGCCATTGTTGGAATTTTGCGTGATTCACATTGCAATCAGTTGCTTCAGTTTTCTAGGAACTGTAAATATCGTATGAACGAAACTTGTCCCTCAGATTGTTGAGGTAGATTTCGAGCAACTCCTAGTAAAATTAGTAACGCTGTTATGAATCATAGTTAAACCAATTTTATTAGGCCTAGACATAAAACTTTTTTCCTTTTTCAAACTTCTAACTTTCCGACTTTACCATTTCCTTTACCTTTGTAGACATCAAAACAATTACCTACTCTTAGTTTTATCAACTTAGAAAATGAAAGCAGATAATTAGTTCAATAACTAATTAGTAGGTACTATACCTAAAGCGCCGTCTATGAAGATTAATGTCTTTATTTATTTTATTTTAATTTCCTTACGGAACTGCGCCGAAAAGCGTCGCTATTGAAGGCGTCACAGAAATAAAACTTATTTGCGACCGGCTCTCGAGACGTGCTTGTCAGTCAAGAAGTCTTCAGGTCTCTCAAAACTTTGTTACTTATTTTTACGTTGTCAAGTCTAACGACTGTTGGGTTCTAGTGAATATAGAGTGCTCAATTTTCTTGTCATAGCCCGTGAAGTATTATTACTTATATATTCAGTGAAAGACATTGACTTCTTTGCTTAAAGTCTTTTTGATTTACTACTTTGATATAAAGGTTCGCTCCAACTGTCAGCAAACTTTCGTTGCACATCATCAATACAAATAACAAAAAAAATAACCATACTATTAAATCCATAAACAGTAATACTGATTGAAGCACTTGATATGCAAATTAACTTATTTCACACGACGTGTTTATAATATCTTGTTCATCGTTAAAAGCATCGTAATTAATCCAATTCACAATCAGATCATAAGATATGCGTTGATTGTGAATTGCATTAATTAATTTTACATAAATCGGTTGAGTCTGATTCAATAATAGGTAAATTAATATGATTTTGACGACGACGTTATAAATTATTTGTTTCAATTAGTCCAATAAAAGGCACTTTTGAACATGACGTTCGAAAAATCGTTTTAATGATTTTAAACTTACAAATTTAATTACAAATTAAAACTGATTTTAGTTATTCTACCAAAAGATATTATAGTATGGAGGATAATGGACAAGAAATTCCAATACTTACTCACTCTAAAAATAATGCATAGGACATGTCTGATTCATTGAATGAAATTTGAATAAAGTTAGATGGTCCTATTAGAATTTATGTTTCAATCCCAGCTTCCTCAATGATTGTTAGCATAACTGTTCTCAATAACTAAATTAGGTGTCATGCGACTATTAAATAGGTCGAGGCCGAGTCTATTGAGTGACCTAGACGGGGCACAGTCTGCAAACTACAGTACTCGATATAGAAACGCATATTGTTGAATGTTAGGAGTTGCGTGAAGTTATTCCTGGATTATAATTACGAGCACTGTTATGACCTAGCGTTGGGAAATTAGACATTGTGTTGCTTTTGCATGGATTGCGTTACTCATGGTATTTCAGGAATTTAATTAATTAATAATTCTGCATCACCGTGCCATGGCTACGCAAATTTTCGACACTAATAAATAATTTCTATTAAATATTTTCTAAATGAATATTAGGTAGATTATAGTCTTCTTGTGATAGATTTTGTTTGTTTTCAGAAGTATTCTTGCTTTAGAAGCTTTCTTAATGTCAAGCCAATACAAATGAGCAATAAGGAAAATTGCAAGAGCAAAATGAATGAAATCGGTCAGCGCATTCCCAAATAAATAACTCACTTTCCAATTCCTTATACTGCATGTTATCAACAAACTTTTCCAGCTGATCACATTAGCAATTAGTATTACACTACGCACCGTAACAGACTGGTCTAACATTCTCACTCCATACCATACCCTGTTTTAGTCTAGGAGAAAGTACAGAATCGATTTTACTAGTGATACCGTTAGGCTAGACTAGACTGACTCATTGTTTACGTCTTGGATACACTTTATTTATAGTTCTGGTAATTGTAAGCAATTTTACGATCCATGTTATCTGTTTTTAGATTCTACCACAAAGCCCTAAAGCATCTGATTTACCGCCAGAGTTAAAGGTTTCTGCGGTAAACACATAGGTAATGAGTTTACGTTTGAGTGTTGTTCCGCGTATGTACTTTCGATGATTCCGGGTAAGTGAAGACTCTTGCCGTCTTGTTCAGCCAAGAATGTCGTGGAAATCGTGCGAAGTATGTCGTTAGAGTTAGGCGGCGCGGTGATGGCGGCGCGGGCGCCTGACATCTCCATATGAAGGGCCGCTAACTGCACCCGTGTCGAAAGTCGCGCTTCGTTTGTTTAACACGCAACTAAACGAACATGTTGTAACATTCCAATGTGTACCTAAACCGTCGCAAATTGGTGAAACCGAGACGAGTAGGTTTACAACAACAAAAGAAATGCAGAAGGGAAACTACCATTATTTACTTACCGTTGCACCTGAGCCCCATTTAATAGTTAAGTGCTACTTTCGACAATAATAAAAACAGAATTAAATTTTATCTGCTGGTGGGAATTTAAAACACAAACAAAACGATTTCGAATTGCCACCACATTTGCAGCCATCACATTAAGGCAGAATAGCAATAAAAGGCGACGTAAGTACTCACAGGCGGGTCTCGGGAACAAAGGGTAATAAGTCTTGAAATTGACTTTTTGAGAACAGGTGAGGTCGCGTCAATCCCAGACCGAAAGCATTCACTTTTCTTCGCAACTGCCACAAGCATAAATAAATTACGAAGGCCGAACACTGTTTTATATTTAAAGCCCACCTGGTTTTATGTGAGAATGTGTTTTTCCGATTGTTTTTGAGCATTCTTTCATAACCTAAACTTCATTTTAGAGACGTGAGCGATCGTAAATCCCAGTTTATGTCAGCACATTTGGAAACTGTTTGGTTCTAAAATTAGGAATTATGCAACCAATTTCTGAAAATCAATATAAAGTCTATTCATACAAGCTGAATGAGAGCGGTAAAATTTTATTTAGGTGAGGTAGGTAGACGTGTATATTTTGAGAAAGATTTATAGTACGTATCTTAAATAATGTAATTCTTTTTGTAAATTAATATACTTACATTGTATTTAATGTGCATGCGCACTTAAAATACAAGTTGCATTAAATTTAATGCGATACGGATAAGTGTAACGCTCACCAGAGTACATTATCACAAGGAATAAATAAAACAAAACAGTGGCTGGCTAGTGACAAGGCTGACATTTACGAGGGTTCACGATTTATAAAGTGTAATGACAATTAGCGTAGATGATCATAAAATTTTATCATTTTGTGACAAGTAGGTACGGCCTTTAAAGTATCAATATCCATTATGCCTGAATAAATGTCTGTGCTCATGTTCTGAATTATCATGCTTTATATGCCATAATTTACTTCGTGAAGAGATATGTACTTGAAGTATCAACACCGTACGTTCACTTTTCTAATAAAATGGGTGATTTATGACAAAAATGCGCCTTACAAACTGTTAACCTTTAAATTTAAGTGCTGAATGGCCTTCCTGGCCCCATATCGAAAGGTTGTACAAAATATTGTTCATAAACTGAAGTGTAATTATTGTTCTGTAGCCGTATTACGAAACTCCACGGAGATCAGTCTAGCCGTGTCTACATTGTAGTGGCACACTTTGTCACCTCTAACTCAATTTGTCGCTCCGCGATAATTTGTCGACGTCTCTTGTTCGACAACAGGAGTGCGATTCACTAAGGCAAAACATCTTTACAACCAAGAAATCATCGTTGAAATATCCGATGTAAACAAATCGGTATTCTTTAGCTAAAACTAAGCGATCATAGCGCCTCAACGATGTCGATGGCGCGACATGGAACTAAAATATGGTTTCGAATGTATGAAAAACGGTATTCAAGAACACAAAACATCCTCGCCTTCGACGACAACGGTGCCTTCGCCTTCGATTTTAACTGTCAAACCGTAAAGCTTGTAAATTGTAGATGTTTCCTTGGTTGTAGACGATTAAAATGTAAGTAAAACAAGTTATTTTTTAAATTATAATACATAATATTGTTTTGTTTAGCGTACTATAATTCCTGAAACGTTTATGCCTATTTGTAATGTTTTAGATGGCAGTTCGTCTTTCCTGTATGTTTTTTTTTGTTGGAAGAAGCTAATCGTCAAGATAATGTTGAAAAAAGACGTCAGGCCAACGTGATACGTAATATGGATCTTCTAACAACTGATATTAACTACCTATATTATGGTATTCAGGTTGACTGAAGAACTAATTATTTAATTGGAAGAAGATATTTCCCCATTATTAGCAAAGGCGAAACATCGAGGAGGAATTAGCAACCGAACCAAGGTATGACTACTAAATTAATATAATATAAATCACAGTATGTAGGTACCTACAGTGGAAAAATGTCTAAAACTTCCCTCTTATTCCAGGTTTTATGCACTCTTGCATTTTTAGCTAGCGGGAGTTACCAAAAAATATTATGTGAGAATGCAAGAACCTATATTCGCAAGCATCTGCCTCGAGGGCTATAAGGACCGTAGTAGATGTCATCAACCACCCAGTTATTATTAATAAGTACTACCTACATAAAATTTCCTCAAAATACATATGAAAGGCAAATTCTCAAAGAAAAGTAAGTACCTAGGTATTTCTTAAGTTTCATACTTTAGTTTTTATTTAGGTACTAAAAGATACTTTCATGAATCAAACCATGTGGCTACTTATTTATTTTTATGTTACATATTTAAATAATATTTTTAAATTGTCTTGAATAGGACCTATGTGTTTCAAACCATATTTAAATCTTTTATTCTTGCCTTTTCAGATAAATGATCCGGACTTAAATATAATGCATGTGGATGTAACTTTTGGAGGTGCAACACACAACAGCTTTATATTTAATCATTCTGTCATAAAACCGCATTTGGAACAGCTAAATAATAGAGGAGAAACAGTGTATCTGCTTGGTATGTATTTTAAAATGTTTTTTTTTTTACTTTATCCAACATTTAATAATTGTACTCACCAGGTTTCGGTACTTATTTTAATATTAATAATAAATTCAGTTATTTTTATTATTGTAAAATTAAACTAAATTCCTATTTAATTTATTTCAGGGGACTCTGGTTTCGCTCTTAGGCCATTCATGATGGTTCCATGTAACAACCCTGAACCTGGGTCAAGAGAAGAATACTATAATAATCTGCATGCCAGTGCAAGGAATACTGCAGAACGAACCATTAGCATACTTAAAGGCCGTTTTAGGTGCCTTTTGGTTCATCGTGTTCTTCACTATGACCCAGAGATGGTGGGAAAAATTATTAAGGCTTGTTGTGTGTTGCATAACATTTGCAATCATGCCGGGTTCCTCCAGTAGAATTACCAGCTCATTTACTGAAACAAGAAGTAAGGGTGATCCAGCTACTACAACAAGGAAGCCAGAACACCCTCAGTGATTTGGACAGTGGACGTCTTGCTAGGGGTCACCTAATTAATAGACTGTGGCGTGGACAAAATAGTTAATAACAAAAGTAAATATTAAAAAATAGATAAATAAATACTAACAATAGACTTAAGATATTCATAATTCAGGAACAGTTTGTTAATTAAAAAATATAGTGTATGTTAAATAGTAATGTATAGGTAATAAAATAAAGAAAGTGAATGTTTTTAAACTTATGTAATGTTTTACCTTTAGATAAAATTAATATAGTGTGTATATAATTATAATAAGGTATGTATTTGAACAAAATAGTATCTACAGACGCCAGCACATCAACCTACCCCAATGTGTTAAATTTCTTTGATAGGTTTTCAACTTTACTCTAAACACTATAAGGTTCTTGTTCAATTGGGAAAATTTGTCAATTTGGGGTAGATTGATGTGCTGGTGTCTGTACCTTGGAAAAGTAATTTTAATATAATTAATTCATAAATAAAACAATCTTTTAACATAGGTACATTTTATTTTTATTTATTTATCAACTCTATAATAGAACTGCTAATTCTATCCAGAGCCTGAACCATTGCCTGATGGCCCTCTACTTGTATAGTAATGGCTTGGACAATCAAGAGTTCTGCTTGTGCTCTGCGTTCGGTTGAGTATTGTATTACTTATTAATTTCAATCAAATCAATAAATTTGTATCAGTATAGAAAACAAAACATTGAATTTATAAAGAGCTATATAGCCTTGAGAATTACAAACCTCAAAAGGATTAATAATTTATACCTAAGTTCTGTTTTTTTTTTATTGATCGTTGCAACCAAAACTTTCTCCTCCCATAATGGTTTGGATTTCAATTTCAGTTAGTTCTGGCAAATCCTCTATGTCACCACCAGTATGCCGCCTCGCAGATGCAACATGCTGGACTTCTTCTTAACTGCTCCTTTTTTGTCCTTCCAGTACTGCAACACAAGTATGATTATATAATTTGATGATATGATTATGTATTAAGTAAATAAATTTGCATGGTTTGGTTTAACTTTCCGTTGCAATTTTAAATGCTTTTCTAATTGCAATTTGAAGCCTATCCTAAAGGTACAATACATGCCTCTAGATGCACAGGGGGCTCTCAATGTAAAAGGATACTATAACACCTACTCAATGCAACTATATACACACATAATACATGTAATTACTAACCTTACACCACTGTTCAGATGTTTTCATACACCCACTACCATCACTGTTTAGGGCTGTTGTTATTTCAGACTATGCCTGACGACTGTGACTGCCTGCGAGCATTTGCAGTATGAGCATGGCTCCTAGCCAACCATGGTTTGCTTTCCAAAAAGCTTACTTGCTTTTCCAGCTGATTTAACGATGGAGCTGCGTTGCGAGACACTAAAAGATAAATATTTTGGTTAAGTATAGGTACAGATAGTAGTTCCAGAAACTGTGCTCAGTGCTGTATAATTAAATAGAAATGTTATTGTGGAGGTACTTACTTTCGATAGGTTTGGAACCAAACTAACACAAAAAAACTGAACAAGTAGAACGCCATTAGGAAGGGTGCAGGATTTTTTAAAAGTCCACTCAACCACGTAAATCCATTTGGAACTTTGGAATTTCGTATTTTGATAAAAACTCTAATCAAGAGATCAAGTTGTTTGTTTTAAAACACATGTCACATAACCAATAATTACCAATGTCAAAAATTTTAACAAGTAATTATTTTCCAAGCCGAAGACGATATAATAAATTAAATATTTGTTGCATAATAAATATAATGTGTTTTAAACATACGTATTGTGAATTTATATTAATTTAAAATGACGAAATAACTTAAAAATTGGTTAGTCGAGATTATCTCGACTATACTCTAGAATAAACATAGCAACACTGCTAACATCGTACCCATCATCGTTGTTCGGCAGATCGTCGACGAGCATTACTAGCTTAGCGAATACGGTTTTTGTCAACGTTGTTCTTAAAGGCTATGTTTACGATGAAACATCTGTGAACTCGCCGTTGTTAACATCTGTGATGAGTCTGTTAGTGAATCGCATTGCAGCTTTTTGTGCCGGCGCTCGTTAACGATCCCCGCGTTGTCAATCAAGACACGCCATTCTCATTTTGATCAAAAAATTGAATACTCTCAAATTATTTTTTACAGTGCACGACCTGTACCTGTTAGTACGTGGCAATATTGTTACTTCGGGTAGGTTATGGAAATGTAAATGTATGAAAAAGGAAGATAATTACGACATGCCGCACGAGTCATCTTGCCATTGTTTCTTGACGTTCATCAGGCATTGTTTCAGCACCAAGCAATTTTTAAGGAGACCTTTTTAGGGCTGTTTTTATATTGTATATCTCTGTGATTTTAATGTCTTGTCACTCAATACGCTTACATTTTTTTGATGAAGAAATAGCTCTCGAAACTGAAATACATCACGTACCGAACGGTTGTATAAATATTTGTCCACTCGTTCTATACAAAACTGCAAATATGAAATATTAATACCTAAAGAACGTTATTTATTGAACTATAAATATAAAATGATAATGCTCTCCTTGGCACTAACTACACACGCATACTTCCCGGGTAACCTACAAAGGCGTAATAATTTGTAACACTTGTCCCCGCACACTGAGCTTAACATGTTATTGGTTTGACAGCGACCGGTTTTGTTAAATGTTTGATTTATGGCCGAAGACAAACGACACAACACATGTACGTGTAGGTATCTTTACGACTGTTTCAGTGACACTCAAGCATTTGTGTACCCATTGAGTTTAACAAAGCATTTGTTTAATGAAGAGGTTATCGCAATTCAATGTTGGCGATACTTGAGTGGAAATGGCATCTATTTCAATCATAGTTGCTAGTCTGAAAACTTGAAAAATAGCTACATAATATGTCGATTGTCAAGCTGTGTTCTGCGTTGTACAGACGCCAGCACATCAAGTTACCCCAAAATGTCAAATTTCTTTGATCGTTTTTCAACTTTATGCCAAACAGCTTAAGGTCCATATTCAATAGGGAAAATTTAACACATTGGGGTAACTTGATGTTCTGGCGTATGTACTTAGGTACATTATTTTACAGAGCTAAGTTACAAGGGATACCGAAACGCAAAATATAATAAAATTAGTGAGCACTGAAGTTGAAATTAGATGCAAAAGGCTAAGTAGGTACCCACTATTGCATTTGTTTAATGAAGAGGTTATCGCAATTCAATGTTGGCGATACTTGAGTGGAAATGGCATCTATTTCAATCATAGTTGCTAGTCTGAAAACTTGAAAAATAGCTACATAATATGTCGATAGTCAAGCTGTGTTCTGCGTTGTACAGACGCCAGCACATCAAGTTACCCCAAAATGTCAAATTTCTTTGATCGTTTTTCAACTTTATGCCAAACAGCTTAAGGTCCATATTCAATAGGGAAAATTTAACACATTGGGGTAACTTGATGTGCTGGCGTATGTACTTAGGTACATTATTTTACAGAGCTAAGTTACAAGGGATACCGAAACGCAAAATATAATAAAATTAGTGAGCACTGAAGTTGAAATTAGATGCAAAAGGCTAAGTAGGTACCCACTATTGATCAAGAATATACCTACCGTAGGTAGCTCTAAAACACAAAGTCATGCAGAGAAACAGTTTTCGATCTATTTTTGGAATAAGGGCGAAGGTAACATACCAGAAAGTCGTTTAATCTCAGTGTGATTGATCACCGATCTGGCCGATATTCAACATTCCTTGTCCTTGCAACATATTATTGATGACACTTCATAGTTCATGTACCTACTCACTTAATACCTATATCATTATTTCTATCGACAGATGGAATCTAATAAACATGATGCATGACTACACTATACTGCAGGCCTAGCCATATTACAAATTCTATTCCTATTATCGTAATCGATAAGGCGACAATAGAAAGAAAATGGCGTATATGGAATCAGCTGTTTGCCAACTGTCAAGTGTTAAAAAGTAGAATTTGTAATATGGCTGAAAATGAAATACACTTGACAGTTGACAAAAAGCTGATTCCCTATACACCATTTTCTTTCTATAATAGAAATAGAATTTGTAATATGGGTAGGCCTGCTGAGATTAACAACATGATGGCGCTAAGGGTTTTTGATAAACTTTGTGGTAAACACGTAGGTATTTTTTTCAGCAAAAAAGTTTTAATTGGTCAAAAATAAACTAAGCCATTTTCCAATACCGAGGCTCTCCTCGTTGCCGCCTAATCTGCATTAATATGTCCGACTTATGAACTGGAAATATAAATTGGATTTCTAAGAATAAAAATGTTTGGTTTAGTTATGTAATTTAGAATATGATATCGATATTTCTGCTGAGAAAGTTCTAGAACTTGGAAACTTATATCGGCGCCTGTCGTGTCTTACGCCTGAGGTCGATAAGGTTAGCCCAAAGTTTGTGCTTGTACAAATAAATTAACACAGTAAATTCTAAGTTCGGAATGCTATAAACAAAGACCATTGTTTGCTTGTATAAAGCTTTAAACAGATTTATTTCTGAAAACTTAGTTGTCTATTCTTACCGACATATCAAATACCTACCACGAAGGTGCGTGTTGACTGTTGACCATTCATAGTTCTTACTAAATAATTATAAAGAATAGAATAGAATGAGATACTCTTCATTGTTTACCAAAAATATATAAAATATAGCTTTAAAGGCGCTTTATTGGGCGGGCCTTATCGTTGAGAGTGATCTCGTATTTGGATGAACAGAGAAGGGGAAAAGAAAAAATACATTTAGACAATACATATCTAACTATTTGAATATTTGTAATACATCAAATAAGTTGAAAAATAAAAATGACTATCAATAGCTTTTATTCTATAGCAACGTACAATGTCATAGTCATTTAGCAAACTTACAAACGATCAAAAATAAAATTAAAAAAGGAAGTAAATAAGAAGTACAGCGACCTTAACGTTTTGTTTTATTTCTGAAACGAAGTCAAAACCCAAATCTTTCACGATAATACTGACGTCTGTGTTTAATACATATAAAATGGCAAGTGGGACCTTCCTTCGTATCTCAAGAGTGAAACAATTTCAACTTTTCAACGAGGAAAAAAGTTTCGGGTCTATAACTCTGTATATTTCATTACATACGTTTCCCGATGTGAAGGATCCACTTGTTCCTTGTATAAGAATCTTTGATACATTATTCATATAAAATGTAATTCAGCTCTTTTTCTTATACTTTCGGTAAGTAAGTCAAGTGTAAGCTCAAATCTTGAACATTTTTCACATGAAATTCAGTAAACCCCCAGTTTTAGAATTTTATTATTGATAAAGACTAGGTAGGTAGGTACTTTCCCAAGTTTAATTATCCTTACGAGCAATGCTTATTCATGCATACAGTAAGTACTTACCTATACCTTATACTAAATATACTTATGTACATGTTAAGTTATTCCTATTCACGACCAGGAAAATGGTAACTTGCATACGTGAAGAATGATAGACCATGCTTACATAAAAGCAAAACCGAAGTAAGTTGGCATCTAATTCTATTAAAACTCCGTAGATAGGAACTAAGATAAACCAGCTTAAAATAAAACAATGGTTATCTACTGTACAAACAAATAGATACAGTACAAGTATGTAAAGTAAACGATAAATAGTACAATAAATACATTTATAATGAATTTACATGCATTTATATGACACTATCACTTATTGCATGACACAGATCAGAATAAATAATTCATATATTTTTTCGTTACATGGGAATTTCGCGACTCATAATAATTCTTTGAGCCAAAAGAGTCTGCATAAATAGATGACATTACCATAAACAGGTGACTGCGAACAAAGAAAATATATTTTTACTTATTTCATATCGTCTGGGAACCGAAGCTCACCCTGAAATACTTCGATTAAATAAAAATAAAATGGTGGTGTATCGCCGCTATGCCCTTCGTCCGTTAGCAGTATCGCTCGCTTTTTGTACCAACTCTATGTATTATTCATGGGGTCCTGCCTCACTTGTTCCTGCATTGTCTACGCGTCTGCAATTACGAAATTTATGCGTAAAGCCTTTAGGCAGATCAGTGTATTAATGTAGTGCGTGAGTCACCGGTGGCGAGGAATTAACCGAGGTTGTCCACTTGTTGAGCTGGCAGATGCTGATTTATCGGTCTCACATCGATATTGATTGATGTGTCTGCGAATATGATTGTAGAGCTAGCAAAAATATGAGCTAAATGGTATGGTTTTAATTTACAATATAATTACCTATACCTACTGAGCAGCATCGTAAAACCAGTGATGCGCTTTTTTTTTTGTCCATTCCTCATTCATTTTTATGGACCATCATTAAAGTTCACTATGTATACCTAGTGTGAACAACACAAAAAGAGTCGTTACGCATTTTCGCCACACTCAAATGTATCAATGGAATTGTCACCGAGTGTCCAATTAAAAATATCAGTGGGCGTGAGAATCATCGTAGTTCGTAGTAAATAACATAGCATTGTGCTAAAAATAATTTAGCGTGAATCATTGTCCATTCAATGGTTATGCGGAGTGACGCTTCATAACTATTATCGTCGCGATAAATACAATTTCTACGAAATAATTTTAACTGACGGACGAAATTTTGTAAAATAATTTATTGTAAACAGTTTACATTTGGTAGCAATCATATCATTGATGACTATGAATGAAGTAGGCATATATGTATAACTATTACCACATATTCAAAATTAAAACAATATAATACCGTGGTTTGCCATTCTGTACCTTGAATGCGAAAATTGATCACTATACAGGTGAGACAAAATTTGAGTCTATTTATTATCTGCACTACTTGCTTTATTGTAATTTATATTTTCCTGTTTTGGACCATTTTATACTCATACTTCGAACACTATCTTAGTTATATTATAAATGCGAATGTTTGTGAGTATGGATAGATGGATGGATGGATGGATAGATGTTTGTTACTCTTTCAAACTTCAGAATGGATTTTAATAAAATTTGGTATGGAGTTAGCTGACACCCTGGATTAACACATAGGCTACTTTTTGTCCCTTTATTCCCACGGGAACGGAACCTACGCGGGTGAAACTGCGGGACGTCTGTAAGTATATTATGTTTTAAATAGATACAAAAAGTAAAATTATAAAATGTTCACAGTAATAGACTGACAAAAGACGATAAAAAAAATCGGTTCGAGTGGTACAGAAACACGTCTCTAGCTCAGTACGGGGTTTCAATAATAGACAAGGCCAGCAAATATTGGTTGTTTACCACTGACATACTGCCTATTGTACTAAAGAAGTAGATAGGTACTAAAAATATTACTAGTCTCGGTCGATACGTTAGCAATGAAGTAAGTATTACCATTTGGGTGGTAGGTAATATTCGGCGAATTCCCGCATAATGTAAAATTAGCATGACGGCATCGATATGCCGCCCCGGGGCGGTTTAGTGGTAATGTGGCCGAGGACATACTTTTAGTTTGTCTGTGAAGAATAACATTTTATTATTTTTGTAATAAACTTTAATTATCCCGCCAGCAAGGCGCAACCGTGGTGCGGGTAAATTAAAAAAAAGTTACTTGATACCGAGGGAAATCTTATTGTTATACATGCTTAGGTAGATATTCCATAGCGCTTGTCTAAGGGCTTACTGGGTGCAGCTGATGAGTCAGCCAGACATAAATATAGAGAGATAGGTATAACTCATTGCTGAAAGAATGGACACTGACAGGCTGGCAAGAAGCGAAGAAGAGTTGTGACTTGTGAAGAAGCTGTCAGTGACAATTTCTTCATGGCGTAATACTGGACAAAACAACATGTTTCGCGATTCTGAGTTAGTGTGTCCATTATTGTATTTTAAGTATTGTATTTGGAGTATAGGGATAATTTATATTATTTTATTTTGTAATTATTTATCTGAATTAAATAAATTGAATTGAATAAGTCTATAGTAAAGTCTACAGTCCTATACTGTAGTTTAGTCTTAGTGGCCAAAATTCGCAGCTTCTTCAATATAAACTTTAACTACCTATACTAAATTTCACACTCCATTGTGGGATCCAAAGTTTTTGCTAGGCGTACTAATATATGATATTTTTTTTTTTTTTTTTTTATATTCCACAACTTTCACACAACGCCATCTAGTCCCAAGCTAAGCAGAGCTTGTGTTATGGGTACTAAACAGCTGATAAACATACTTATATATTTCTAAATACATACATATTATAGATAAATAACACCCAGACACAGAACAAATGATCGTGCTCATCACACAAACATTTGTCCTGGGTGGGAATCGAACCCACGACCTCCGGCATAGCAGTCAGGGTCACTAACTACTAGACCAACAGGCCAGTCATATTAATCTCTGTATACGGTTTTACTGATATAAAACCGCCATAAAGGCTTTTATTAGTTGCAATTTTAGGTACTTGATTCATTATTTTATACATTCTTTATGCACAATAACCATCTATCAAAATATATGAGACCAATTTCAAACAAAGTGTTCCTGAAGTACCTACATACAAACTTTGTTTGTAGCAACAAATCATCAAGTTGTAGAAAGTTTGAGGAAAAATATTGTTATTTCTACTTTATTAGTCACCGGAAAAATAAATTCAAAACTGTATTTCGAAAATGGGTTTATTGGGAACGATTCTAAAATATGAGGAAGACTTGGACATTTCTCAATATGAAAATGATGTAGTCAGCATTCTTCTATGCAAATCTGATCTCGTTTTTCCGAGTAGGTGGTAGTGATGCACGTGTTGCATCGATTCCGCGATAATATGGCCGCACCGAGGCTGGCCGCGAAAGTTAACCTTGAAGCTTTAGTGCAGCATGAGATTAACGGTGCGCCTGCGCGGCTGCTTTCGCCGGCAAATAGCGTTTATTATAAGAGTACCTACATGCTCATAGCGCGAGTCCCCGCCTCGACCCACCAGCCTCCAACATAATGCAAACGTGAACATCGCATTACATTAATGACTCACAACATTGTCATAAATATTTTTAGAATGTTTGTAAGCTCTTGACTATGTAGGTAACCGACAACCGACAACCAATTAGTTATATTTAATTTGATCCTTTTTATTCATACCAACGACATTAACCTATAAACAAAACCGCAAACAAGTTCTGTTGAAGTCCAATTAAAAATAAAATAAAATTGAATAAGTACGCCCCTTAAACAGCAGTGTGGCCAGATTGATAGATTGCGATCAAAGTAGCATCGATATCCGATACATCTCACCTGTATCGATTACAAGATAACAGTATCGGAACAAAAGGAAAAATATTCACACCGTTTTAACGTGGCGGTATTGTGATCCGACAAAATTGGCGGAAAGATTTATTACGTGTCGCCAACTGGAGATCTCGTCTCATAAATCGATTTCATGGTCCGATCAGAGCCGATAGGGTGTTATCGAGAACCACTATCGATGTACTTTGTCGGATAATGGTTGTGAAAGCTCGGAACGTGCGTCCGCGGGCAGCGACAAGCCCGAAATCAACTGTAGTGATGTGAAAAGAGGGACAATTGAATGATTTTGATCGATAGAAACGTTAATCGTAATCGTGGTGGAGCATATGGTGTAGTAGATTGTATTGATGCGTGTAGCAGATGCGTGCGATGTGCGGCGGAACGTGCGGCGGTGCGGCTGTGCTCTGTATCTAGGGCCAAGTGTTTTTGTATGAGATGTGCGCATGTGGGCGGTCAAGTTCGCTTGTTCTGTTGTAATACGTTGTTAGAGTCGCGGGGTCAGCGCTCACCGCCTCATAGAGAACAGACGAGCCGCCCAACTGACTCACACGGAAACTAATTTTGTTATTATAACAACAGGTTGTTTGCTCACATTTCGCAGTAATTGGCCGTATTGGTTAATGTATGCGGTTAAGTGCCGATACACAAATAGTGAATGTTGTATAAATTATGTGGTCAAATGAATCGTCTTCAAACAAGAGTAAACTGTAACAGAGTAAGGACGGCGTGTAAATGAAAAGTGTTGTAAAATCACGTAGGACGATTTTATTTTAAAACCGTTTAGTGACGTAATAGTGGGTGAACATCAATGAAACATAAATAATTGTGATAAATACAGAGTTTAATGTTAATAATTCATAAAAGGTTGGCCGTCACAGTTTTATTAACGTGCAAAATTTACAAATATTAGTTTTTCCGGCAATAGCGCATAGAACATTAGTAAGTATAATGTGTGAAGTGGGTGCATGCGCGTGCCCAGCCGGCGCCGGCAACATCGACGCCCGCAGAAAGTCCACATCACCGCTATACGTGAGTTGGCCACACACCAAAAACACTCATATCCCTTATACGTGACATTGTGAAACTTTGTGAAATTACAATGTTTTAACATTCAAAACCTATTTTAAATTCCAACATCGTAACCACTGTTTAGTTGATACACCACTAAAGTACATAAAATATTTTATTAGAAGCCGTTTACAGGTGTAATTTGTATTTACGATTGAATCCGATGTACAGAGAAATTCAATTAATAAACATACACGACACGGTCGGCGACGCCGCGTGTATCATGCATCGTGTTAATATAAAATTAGGTCAGAAACTACCGAGCCAATTGCACTTTATTGCCGCCGTACTAAACCCATATAACCCAATAACTATAATTTCACTGCTATAAATAACCGTCCATGATTTAAAGGAAAAATTAAAAGCTCTGTTTCTGCTAGGTTATGACTCCGACCCAACGGTTGTTTAAAAATATTGTTTTAATTTTATTTTCGTGCTTAAATGCTAAAGTCATTAAGCTTGTTATTTCTGAAGAATGTTATTATTTCAACTGGTGCGTTGAATAAGAGCAAGTGTTTGTTATGTAAACTGTCCCGAGAAGCGCCGAAGTACACGACTCACTTAGCCGTCTTGATTCACACTTAACACTTTTATACTGATCCTTGTGTGCCCTTTCAAACTCTCAATACTTTATAAGACAGCTCTACAATTCTAATTATAAGTTTATAAATATCTAATTTTAACAGTGAACACAATTAACCAGTTCCTTTTAATAGATTGAAAAATTATTTCGGGCGTGTTGCGTCGCTATGTATTTTAAATAAACAACAACGCGCATTACGTGCGTGTTTAATTTTCATTTTATTTGTTGATTACGAGCTTTAATAAGCGCCATTATCTCTAGAGGCGCTTATTATTATTATGGTCACCCATAATGATGCATATTCGACTTAACCACTTACAATAAATAGGTACCTAACTGATTATAAAAAGAACAAAAGGTAACAATTTAGCATCCAAATACTCCTACGCAACAATTACGTACCACTTACGGACATTCGAACAGTTCATTTCAAAGAAAACGAGCTTTAGGCCATGTTAGCGGTACGCATGCGGCTTCAACCAAATGAGTTTACCTTCCAACGTCAGAACGTAGAATCGGTGATAATAGCTATCAAAGTGATTACATCCAACCTTTTGTGGTAAGAATGTGGTCTTAACAAGCTGGCGCTTTCTAAATGAAAACACATTTCGCATTTTATTACATATTTTCAATCGAGTGCTCTTTTGAGGTGGGAGTAATTATATGCGTGAATACTCGTATTAAGATTTTCTTATGAGAATGTGAAGTAAATAGTCATGACTATTTACTTCACTTTTCACTACTGCAGTAGTTATAATCATTATATTCAGTCTGTTGACAAGAATACTTAGTCACAATCTCAACATTCCAAAAATTGCATGTAGGTACACTTACCTACATGTTACATTGTTGCCAGTATGCAGTCTAATGTGTCACTGACACTTGGTAATCTGCCCGATCTACAATAGAAATGGCCGTGAAAATAAGAACACTGAAGAAATGTATCGCGATTTGACCTGACTAATGATAAATGAACAAATTAAGACTTGATCTGACATAGCTACTATGTACATCGTAGATGGGTGGGCTAAAATGTCCATGTAGCATCCGAATACCTCACGCAGATCATCTCAATACTTACTTTCATTTGTTTAAGAATATAAGGGAAGTTGTTCGTCAAGTAATTCCAGTTTATGTGGGCTCGTGTGGGCTGACACAGGATCGCTTTCAACATTTTGATGAGAATACATCTTTTATGACATGAACTAAAACTGTTTTCACATTTAAAGCGCACGACAGAGCGGCATATAAAATTGAGGCGAGGAGCAAGTTGTATCAAAGGACGTACATACTTGCATGTGATCACTCACATTTTCCTTTATGAGATGCCCTTTTGAAAGGCGGCGTCGTCAAAAGGCCAACAAATAAAACACAAAAGTGCAGCCCAACGCGGTCATGGTGATTTGTGTCAAATGATGTCAAACATGTTTGTGTGGCTGTGTCAGTAACATGACCGGGTCTCGCATAATATGGACAATAGTTACTGCATGAACATGTAACCTAGATCCTGTCTGTAAAATCATGATCGGCGGGTCAAATCTGAACTCAGCGTCGAATTTATTTTAGCAATGCAGGTGGTTTTTTTAATTAAGTCGGTTCCAAACAAATGTGAAAGCTTTGAATTCGCATAAAATGTACGAATTCAGCGTCTCATGACTTTATTATCTCCTTTCCTGACGGTCGTCCGGTTTTATAGCTTACATGTTACCGCACGTTTTCGGCTCCTTTTACTGTGTGAATGTCTCATTCTTCCATTTTATTCGCTCGTGTTAAATCGAGTTTAATATTCGCTACGAAATTGAAGAATGGAAACGAAACCTCGAACTAACTCCTTTGTAAATAAGTCTAATCTATCAGTTTTAAAACCAAACTATCGACTGCGTTAGACTATCGATTGTAATATGATTAGACAGTTTCAATTGTTCTTGAAGCGATTACAAAGTGTAACCGTAAAACAAATGGACACTTGCAATTAATGACGCTTTCATCTAATACATTATTTATACCAATGCAAGCGGACACCTGGACACCTGGGGTCGCAGTTAATTAGTGGTTCTGAAGTACCTTTATTAACTGTTCATTGTGAACGTCATTTTGTGAACAAATTACTTCGTCGTGTATGTTTTATTCTAAACTTGAAGTGAGTGTTATTATATTCTCGAAGATCTTTACATCAACAGGGTTAAGATCACCACCAAATCTTAGATAAGTAGGTATCTTTGAGTTCAAATTGATAGTAAAATTCAGGCTTGTTATAAAATGCTAAGTAAAGCTTAGGTTTCAAATTATCAGACAACAAATACTCGCAGCGCGTTTTTTAAGTAAATTATGTAAATATTTACTCACAAAATGTATGCATATCTTCCTTTAACGCGTCGAGAGCCGTGTTAACGTCAATCGAGCGTAAAAATATTTACTTTTATATTCAACACATAACATTCACATTTAACACTCATTTTATAAACTTTTAAAAGAATCTTTTTATCGTGCTTCTTTTGTGGAAATGAATATGCATAATCCACTTAAGTAGGTAGGTGTCAGCGTTAAGACATCTGAAATAAAAGTATCGCTCATATGTCAGTGAATTAAACATGATGTTTCATGAGTCAACTTTCAAGGATTTTAATATAAAACCAGCTGTTCTTACTAAATAATTAGTAGACTCACATAAAACTGTCCCTCTGTTATTTAGAAAACTTGTCCTCTGTTTATTTTTTAGTTAGTCAAATTCATCATATTGTTTTATTCATTCGTTCGTTCTTTTAATTATACTCGGCCTTTGGTTTTCATTGTACGTTATTTAATTATCCTCATACTGAAACAAATTCGGGTTCTTTGAGCGGCTCAAATCCAAAGTAAAATATAATTTGGGTCAACAAATGCATTGTAGAATGTGTGTGTATACGTCTTCACATAACATTCATAAGTACAATGTATCATTTAATAACATAGTCACACGATAAGCGATGACTTGAGAATTCTTGTAACAAGATCATGAATGATACAATGCAGCCCTGTAAGTTTATAAGACGTTTACATTGAAACAGAAGTAAAACTAAACTCGATTCCAGATCAACCTTTGATATGCCTTTGATGTTGACCATTCCTAGCTAAAGATCGCTCGACCCGACATTTTGTAAATATAACTAACTCTATGCATACTTAATACCTAAACGAAACCCATCAAGATGGTATCAAAAGCTGTTCTATTCAAACGAACCCTTAATCTTTGCTTCTAGTTAACCTTTAGATATATCTCGGACACGATCTATCATTAATAATAAGAATCACGTTTCTCATCCGTGATTTATCTGTTATAATGATTATGAATAGAATTTCACATTTTATTGTAATCATGAGAATTAGATTTGTACAGATACTGTCATTCTTTGATCAAATTACGTACTTTGGTAAGACAGTGTTGACAATAAAGTTATTTGTATGGTAATTTTCCTATTGAAATTGTTTATCGAATATTCGCATCTGCCTCTAGAAAACATTATGAATGAACGCGAGCGACATTTTACGTGCAAAAAGAAAACTCATGAAGCTGTCAATAGTCTCGTCGACATTGACATACAGGTTGTAGAGAAAAAGCCTAACATTCCTAGATTCCTCCACTGTAAGTAATGGGCGGTCATAGAAACGTCGAACGAGCTTTTTCCATCAATTTTGCTGTCAAGTTCGCCGACTGTATAAGTAAAATATGTTCAGACTAATTATTACGTTGAGATTTCTTATCCTAATTATATTCATCCGATAAACCTACTTACGGTAAGCGGTGACCATGATGACTAATAGCCCATGGGTATTTGATTTGATAGTATTTGCTTATATCGGCAGCAACGGGAGAAAAGAGATTCACATTATGGATTAGAATATTTTATAAATTATGTCTCTTGAGTTCCTGCTTTATTCGGTAAAAGTATATTAATTTAATTCATAAACTTCCTTTTTTGGCTGTAGTCATGTGATAAAAAATTCTACACGGTCTAACACGATAAAGTCCTTACATTTAGAAGGAAGAATCATCTTTTCCATAAAGATTAGGTGTAAATTCGATATACTCGTAAGCTTAGTTATTTTTGTATTTGTAGCTATTTATCATAACAAAAAACACAATGGCCTGTTATCAAAAAACCCAATTTGGGAATGACTAATGTTTAGTTTTAATTGCTATCCGAAATCTTTGTGACCGGACATTAGAGATAACAAAGTCGGAAATCCCGTAAAACGTAAGTAACTACTTAAAAAGTTAATTGAAAACCTTTTCGATATTTCTTTTCGGTATGATTTAAATACTTCGTGCTAACCAGATGTTCAGTTTCTATTCAGATGTAAATGAAATAAAACTCACACATAATCACGACCTCATTATTACATATAAATAAGTTATTAAAGAAAATCCCCGTCATTTCAACATCAGGTCAATCGCCGAGATGAATAGATCACAGTGCGAAGATTGATTGACATGTTTACCGGTATAATTGAAGTGTCACGAGTCAGCAAAAGGATTGGCCGATGGATTTATGTGGTTTGTGTGTTCTTGTGACTGCTGACGTCGTCAAGGATGGTTGTTATTCGGTTGATAATGAACCACGGTCTGCGGGACGATTGACGACCGGCGCCGACTTGCGTAACTCGCGCGCGAACTGCGTGTTCGTCGCATATGCATAATTATGTAATACTGTAATAGCATTTGCAGAAACATTGTTTAATTTAATAAGAAGTAAATAGTTTTATGTGGGATTCGAGTGTATGCTTTGGGTTTTAGAATTAGTAATGATAATGGTTTCTGTAAACACTTATCTTTGTTCATAACAATGGTCAATACTCTTCTTTAGAGATAATTCATAGAATAAGTCCATATAAAGTCCTACCTTTTATTCTGCGTTCTTTACTCCCACATAAAGTTTATAAAGACTCATCCAAGAAATATTACAATATATTCTAAGCACTTTATAATTCTGAAGAAGTTCACTGACAGTTTTGTAACACCAAATAAACCACATTATTCATGTTGCACGTGGACGAAAATTCAAGGTAATAAATATTCCACGTAGTAAATAAATCCAAAGAAAAAGCATACTTATTTAATACTCTATTTAACTTGGGCGAACCGCAATTCAGATCACGCCTTGACCGAAAACCGCAGAATGTTGGTAACTTACAAGTCATACCTACATAGGTACACACATATAACGGCCAGGTAAACACACGAATGAATTATGTACTGTTAAAAGACTGGAATATGATTTACCTTTTAATTTCATATTACAGGGTAAATTGTTTTTAAATATTTACTATTCTAAGTACCAAATGTAGTAGCTAATGGTTTCTATCAAGTTGCTATGCATTTCTTAAAGAAAGATCTACCAATAAAAATTCAGTACCAAAAAAATCTTTAACAATTACTTGAAAAGAAATATTGTTCAATTTGTGTTCTGAAAGAAACAAAATGTACAGAAACTATGTAGGTACAATTTGAACAGTGTACTAGCCACTTAGTTAGCCTCAGTTCCGTGAAGGGACGTGTTCCAATTTATTTCAACAGATAGCTGTTGTTACCGTAACATTAGCTACCTATCTATAAAAACACCTGTCTGTCATGTTCTCGTTTTTGCACCCGTTGCTAGTTGGTGGTCGAGCAAAAAACCGTACAAAAACGTGTTGATGGTTCTACTAGAGACACTGGTAATAGCGATTTATGATAACATAATCAAAAAACTGCGTACAGACAGATGCAGGCTTGATATTCACGAAGGTCGTATTAATATTAGAAACTTCTTAGAAAAGCAACTTCTTTGGCATGTAGACGAGTATTGCACTGTGTGCCTATTGTGCGAGTATTTATAACCCCGCAAAGAATGGATAGGGTCAATTGTTTGTTGCCCAAGTCCTAACAAAGCAACGGACGTAAACATTATTGGCGTACCAGCATTAGAAAACAGACATTTTACTATGCAATAAACAGCTATGATATGTGATAAATACCGGTACTTAAAGGTTTTCTGCAAAATATGCGGAATCGTTTTCATATATTATGATACAATATTTGAATGGCCTAACTTAAATCATGATTTTAATCCTGATCGCAAAGATGTGACATAGACAGATTAAGAACACTTTAAAGAAACAATATTATCTACTACTACATGACGCAAAAACAGGGTGGCAATTAAAAAAAACATCATGGGATAAAAAGGTAATCTATTCTAATCCCCAAAATAGGGTGTCCTATTGTCGGTCCACACAATTGAAGCTTCTGGTAGGTACATCGGAACCAATAAGTACAATTTGATTTGAATGCGTTTACAAACGTGCCCGCAGCGCGCTTTATGTTAGATGCTGGTAAACAAGTATAAACACATAATGTCAACATTCACCTCAGGTTTCTCGACGAACCCTGACAAACGAGGTATTGTTGCAGCGGGCCGCGGTCGGAACCACGGGTGCGACTATGGGAATGCACCCATAAAATTTCCGCATTGTGATTTTTATCCGAATCTGTATACAACGCGGGATTATACCGCACTCATCGTAGGGGTACAAAAGGTACGACCGCCACATAAAAACGCAATCGCAAGGATACTGCCGACCGGAGTGCAGTGGGTTATGTGAGTTTAATCTCGCTTCTATGTAAGTAGACTAATTAATTTTTATTTAATTTACGAACAGTTCTATTCCAATTCGTTCTCTATCGCAATGCCTGCATAGCTAAATTCGACTAAGCTTAACATAATTTGCATACAATTTTAATTAACGAATTGATTGACAGGTGCAACCGATACAGGAAAATATATTGAGAAAATCCAGACGTTAATATTCTTAACATGTCTCGTAGACTTGCCTGTCACATAGAATCACTAATGATTAATTGAATGTTAACTATGATAATTAGAATAACATTAATCATGTCTAAGAAGGCATTCATTAATTTAATACGATTACGTCAAACGAGCAGCGTTAACCGCAATGTTTTAGTAAAAATCTCGCGGCAATTATTTCAGGGTTTAAAAAAAATTACAAACCGTTTGTTTCAAAGCAATAAATCCACTCCATAATTGTATAGTCAAACTTGTATTTTTTTTATTCAACTTGTACTACTTTTATTACCATGTAATTTCTAGAACAAATCGCCTTTAGCATTATAAATAAAACTTGTCATTTTTATTGACCATTTAACGTTAATACATGGGTACGAATAGTTTAATTTGTGTTTTAATTTTGGAGTTTTATAGCTAAGAAAAAGTTATTATTTTTTGTCAAGGTAGATTTAAAGGTTAGATCGCGTGATGTAAAGGCAATCAACTCTAGCGCATTTCCGTACTTTACCGACGAGTCAGCCTCCCACACAGCGCTCGTAATAGCTGGTTCATTGTTCCCGACTAAGCCTAATAATGCATACGCAACATAT
Source organism: Euplexia lucipara (assembly GCA_921972225.1). Lineage (NCBI taxonomy): Eukaryota > Metazoa > Arthropoda > Insecta > Lepidoptera > Noctuidae > Euplexia > Euplexia lucipara. Next base: position 13,749,147 of record OV179144.1, read on the forward strand.
TTAAGAATTATTATCTTAATCTTGAATAAACATTGTGTTTCTCATCCCGTAAGTATGTATTTCAATTTTCAAATGGTTGAAGAACGTTTACACGTGTCTGGCGTGAGACAATATTTCGTTTAAACTTGTGTAGTAATCCCCTTACAAAAGAATCACAGGGCGTGAGTTAATGTGACCGAAACGGATTAACGTCAACAATTATAAAAGAACTTCTCGTGTAACAATATCTCTGGCGGCAGACACATCGATCTAGCCAGTCAGTCAGCGTAGTCGTACGAGTGTAAGCTTCAAAATCCTCGCACAAAGTAACAACGAACACGAGGTTATGACAGGCCGTTTTATTCTTGTAGATGAAAAAAATAGAGGTACGGTAATAAAAGTTTATCACCACGTTATAGAACAACAAAGTATCGATGGAATAAAAACAAGGCTCGCTCGCGATGTAGGTCACGAGACTCACAAGCATCATCGCAGTAGCCCAGAGGTGGTTAAGCTAATAAATTATCCGTAACATGCTCTCGCCTCGCCGCACCCGCGATACAAATTGATGGGCTCCTTCGCAAACGTAATTAATTTAAAGTGTGAAGTTCTATATCACTTATAAGATCAGATTAGATGCTTTCATAAACAGCTTTCTATTTAATTTATTGGAATATCGATCAATAGAATGTAATGAGATGTCATAAGTTTGCTTTATTGAGAATGTATTGCTTGGACTTTGGACCTTGGCTTTAATGAACTGATAGTTTCAGGTTTCATTGGAGGTAATGTAACGTTTATCGAAACATTCGTGAAGGTGATACCTATATTGTGAACTATTTCTATTGGCATTATTGCTTATTGAAACATTTTAATAAGAGTGAAATCTGATACCATCTGTTCCCCTGAATTACGGACCTAACCATAATTTTATTGATCTAAAATTTCACCACATAAATTAATCCCGATTTCTATCCTGGAGACACTTTTAATAAGAACAGTGAACTATGTTCTTCTTAGTAAAGGAAAAATTAGGAAAAATCTGACGCAACTTGTTAACGCTGAGGATTCAAGATTATACACAGAACTCATGGTATGAGGTAGTGCATTTATGTCCCTACCACATTGTATGTATGACATCAAACTACAACAAATAGTTCACAGCATCACGTTTTACGTACCTAAAGGTATCGTCAGCTCGAAAATAAAATAAATAAAAGGCAAATAAACAAACATTAACGTCGGCAATATCGAACGCTTGCCAAAAGACGGCGAGGGTCGCACAGAAACGTCTGCAAAATATTTGAGATAAAAGAAAAATCGTAAATTTAAAACAAAATTAGGGGTCACTTATCAAATTAAAATTCTATTATACTTATTAAAGGTTGTGAGAGTTCTTTTACATCTGTTTTTACGATTGCAGTTCGTTGATTATTGTGCAGATATGCGCTGCGCCAAACTTTGTGGAATTCCAGACGGATCGTTAGCCATGACGACATAACTAATGTACTCAGCTGTAGGAATAATAAACTGTCGTATTGTGTTGTTACTGTCGATCTGATGGCATTTATCATTTAATTTGCATGATCAATGGGTGGTACGAAACAATGGGATTCTCTCATCTCTGGTGTATTATGAAGGTCATACACGCCTACAACAGTTGTCGCTTGTTACAGATCATCAGATATAGCATGCTGACGAGGTGGTTGGCGCTGGCGCTGGTGGCCGCGAGCTATCGCGTCGCCGACGCCTGCACGTGCGCGCCCGCGCATCCACAGACACACTTTTGTAACAGCGATTTTGGTAAGTTACTCTTAATTGACGTTACCTTTAGGAAATTGTAATGAAATTGTATTACAACAATACAATTACTATATTTACTCATTGACTAGGTATATGATATTATTCTTTAATCTTGTTGTGTTTAAAATTAAATGTTTGTACGCCATAGTGTGGCCGGACATGCTGAATTACCTCTGTAACCATCTCTTCATTGTACCATGTTCTAACAAATAAATATTTTTGATTTTTGTTTTTTTTATTACTCAATACTCAACATCTTTATTGCTTTCCATATGTATTCTTAGGTGATAGGTATATAAATGAGATCATTATGGACCCTGTAGGGCACGGCAAAAATGGTAGGAAAGAGAAAGCCTTGCTTAACGTGATCATTTCATTGTAATAGAAGAATTATTTAAATTTTGAGATCATGAAGAAATTAACTATCCTCAAATATTCTGTGTTTATTAAAATTCCATTTATTTATTTGACATTACCCTCGATATTATTAATTTATTGTTACCCACATTACTTGCTGATTATTAGTATTATTGTTATATTTAATAGGTATTAATTGTATTGTATAGGGTCAGTTAAAATTTCAGATCCGCCTTGTACAGTGATGACCACTATCCGATCTATGTATATGTGGTTGTTAATCTGAGTTGATTGTTCTCGTAACAGAAAGATAGAAATCTTTCTGTTACGGCCTCAAGATGGACCGCCTTTAAAAGCACGAACGGTTATTTTAAAAGCTTAACACTCTGATTGTTTCATGTGTACTTTAGTGCATGTGCACGCATTCGGTTAGTTCGATTTGAAGCACATTCGTATAGATAGCTAGTCTTAACATAATCTCGTGGAAATTAATTATTTAACAACGTCACAAGTAGGACAAAAGGACGTCCTTCATAATGTAAGGGAATATTGAGAAGCTTCATTTAGAAAGGATTCAATTAACTGTTTCGGGTAGATGGTGGTTAATTAATAAACGCAGTAGCGTTACTTGAGAAATAATTCGTTTTTCTTCTCTTTTCAGTGATCGTTGGAAGAGTACAAAAAACATTTCGAGGCAAAGATTTTTACGACGCATACAAACTGAAGATTCGAAACACTTACAAAGTAAGTAAAGGAAACAATAGTTTAACACTAGATGGAATGACGACATACTTTTATACATAACTGAATTACAATACTTATTTGAATACAATAGCTTGATTGTGGACAAACGGGTTTGGAACTAAATGAAAGTTTAGAAAACTTGCTTTCTTTGCTTAATAAGCTAAAGAAAATGTTATTGTGTTGCAGGCGACGCAAAAGGCGAAGGTGGCCCTACAATCCGGCCGCTTATTTTCACCGTCCCAGGAATCTCTGTGTGGGGTGAGCCTACAGCCGAGGGAGACCTATGTTATTACAGGTGAATATCCTCTCTACGACAGGTATCTAATAAGATTTTGATGTGCTACGGGATTAAGGATGTTCGAGTCGATTCAAAGGATAAATTCCGTTCACCCACTGCCGGTTTACCTCAACTAAGCTGCGAAGGATCGATATTGCTCTAACGTAAAATGCTGACAGTGCGAGAGTACGAAGCCCCAGCTCGCCAGGAAACATTCAGATTATTTATTGCTGTTCTGCGTACGGTATTCGCGTTCAATTCAAACAAATAGAATTCCAACAAACGGATGTTGCGTAAAAATGCTTTTGGGAATTCTAAGCTGACAGTACCTAATCGTATGAAAAACCCAAACAGGCCAGTGCAGATATTTGGTGTAATGACTAATTGCTTCATTTGTATTAGGCTTTATAATTACATAAATACGGTCTATAATTTAGAATTTCAAAACTTTAAAGCTCTTTTCAGACTTCGCTATAATAAAAAACCATATAATTCATAGCATAACAATATAACGCACCATACTTTGTTATGGACATGTTCACACTTGACTGTACTATTATAGTATATTATCGGCTTAGGTACTACTATTTGCTATAGGTATTATATAATCTGATTATGTTTACAAAATATTGTAACATGTATTTTAAAAGAGTAAGTAAGGGGTATCTTGTAAATTCGTCTCCGTATGAAACTACCTTTTGGATTGTGCAATTAGAATCATTAGTAAGTTTGACGTTCAAAAGTGCCTTTTATGGGTCTAAATGAAATAAATGATTTTATTTTACTTTGACTTTGTTCTTTTGGTAATGGCGTACACAAACAAGTTGGCGTCTGTTAGGTATTCCGACTAAACAATATTAAATTGGAATCGGTGTATTCTTTGAATAGCTTTCAAAGTTTTAATTCCTTTTTTGTCAATGTCTGTCTGGCAATAAATGTCGCCCTATTTGTTTGGATAATTTATTCATTGAAAAATGATTCTGATTTCAAATGAGCCTGTTCGATAAAACTGGTAAGGGTGAAATGGATTCCGAATAAGATAAATGTATGAGGATTTTCGTGTAAACTTTGAGGTAGTTGTTCCGAAATAAAGAAAGAAAGTTTATTTATTATTTCGTTGCGAGTCGTCTACTGTCGACGTGGAAGATTTATGAGGACGCGACGTTGACGGGTTATTACCACACCTACACAAAGAGGTTCCTACAAACTACTAATGTATCAATCCCCATTCCACGTTCCAGGTCGAGTAGTCCATTTAGAAGCTCACGTGCATTTGTGCGGTTTCGTCAGCAAATGGCGTGACGTCACTCCACGTCAAAGGAAAGGATTCCGTCTCCTCTACAGACAGGGTTGCTCTTGCAAAGTAAGTGAAATGAAATTATTTATTATGCAAGTAGGATATAGAAATTACTTTTTACACGTATTTTTTTTTTCTATACTAGCTGTAGCCGGCATATCGTAACTGACTACCTGTTGTCTTACTTCCGTACGTACTTTGAGAAGGAGAGGGTACATAGTTTCAGAAGCAATTATTGTGGAATGGTATTTTGTAATTGGATAGGTATCTAAAAAGCTGCAGAATGTTGGAAATTCCAAAACCTATAACACAAACTATAAATCGCTTTGCAACGATAAGATTTCCAGCAAACTTAAAAACGTTTTCCGTGTTCAACTATTTATTAGAAATCCTTACAAAGTTTCAGTTTGCATAACTACATGCTAACCGAACTATTAAAAGTTATTTTAAGTTTAAAACTGGAAGCAACGCCAAGAAATTGTAGTTTGTAGCCAAATGCTCCAAAATAGCAGCACCGAAAATCATGCAGAAATATTCATTTCTCCGAATTCGAACCAATTCCATTCACCCATTTTCTTCTCAAGTTGTTTCCCGAAACGAATAAACGAAGGAACGAATGAATATTTTTCTGAGCAAGGCGTGTATGACTGCTTGCATATTGATATTTCACGGTCACTAAGGTCAGTAGCATAACTTGTTAACGTCGGTTTCATAAACCGGTGCAATTATTATAAAATAGATTTGTGATATTAGTTATTCCCTTCTATGGATTACGGAGGTCAGGTCAGAGTAGGTCAGATAACAACAGATTTGTGCAAAACATTGTTAGTTTGTGGATTTCGAAGGATTTTTGGTTAGCAGAGAGACAGGTTACGTGATACTCCTTGGTTAAACTGGTTGTCAGACTTTTTGGGCTTCTGACTACATATAACAGCAGCCGGGACTAAAGGCTTAACTTGCTTTCCGAGGGACGGAGAAGTCTACATATAGTATGTAATGAATGGTTACCCATCCAGGATCAACCTCGTCGAGCGTAGAGGGAACGTTAGAGGCCTTCTCTCACCCAGGGGGTCGAGTCTACTATTGCAATCGTATTTCAATGACCGGTCAATGATCAATTTTTGACGTCAAACTTATGACATATTTCCCCTACAAAAACTGTCAAAGTTGTCAAATATTCGATCAATACTGGTCATTGAGACACGATTGCAATAGCAGACTCGAGCCCCAGTGCAGCTTTTATTATTTAGCCAAAAGTTCCTCAAGACTCAAGATTTTATAGATAAAGGGGTGATTAATAATGTCATTGTTTTATCAGGTCCACATGAAGCGAGGGCGGGCCAAGTCGCCGAACACTTGCGTGACAAGCTTCAACGAGTGCTACGAGCGACACGGCATCTGTCTACACGACCGCGAACGTCGGTGCCGCTGGACCAGGTAAATATTGTGACTTCCAATAACTTAGACTTTACATAGCATGGTGCAAAATGCGGCAATCTTATATCATGATGAACAGCCAACAAAAGAAAACGATGGAAAAGTCCGTTAAACCTTTTATGTAAGGAATCTGTACGTGACAGACTCTACACGCGCACTCAATACATAAATAACCCAAACACTCACATGTTTCTCCCTTAAAAGTACCTAAGTGGAACAAGGAAACAATAACAAACCCAACATATAACAATACATAAGACTCTCTAATTACTCCAGTAAACGAATCATAAACAATAAATTTCATAGGCAACCTTGAAGCACATTACTAATTCGCGCTCCGTGTGCCAAGCCAGATTACTCACACAATGAACAATTTCATACTCCCATTCATAGCTATTTTATAAATACTGAAATCCTGTAATGTAAAGCAGTTAGATTTCTCAATTTAAACAATATTAAAATCGAATAAACACCTGCGTTGTCACTGTTCGTTTATAACATGGGGAACGAGGTACAGTCGTAAACAGGCGAGCGTTTGATGTTCTACTGCTGCTGCCGCCATGCCGTGCGCTGCTAATTGTCACTCAACACTCATGTTTATGTTACAGGAGTCCCGCTCTCACGAGGTGCCTGCAAGCGACGCGCTTCAACAGCACCATGACTTGATTCCCCACTACGATGCACAAGTTCACTCTAAATGTACCTTTTGAACATCTCATTGCGACGACGTCCTCGCGAAAAATTACATATTCATTCACACTCATTACTAATCCTACGCAATCACAACAGCTGATACTAAACCAAACATTAATAATGATAACACTTAAATCATATTCGACCTTAAGTTATTTAGTTGAATGTTGTGTGTATGAAAAGTTAAATTAGCTCTATTGGCAATGTAACGAATTTATTGGTTGCATGTTTTCGGAAATTGTTACTTTTGTGATTTTTCTTTTGGGCGATTCTAAATTGTTGTTCTGTCTTCCTAGACAGAAATAGTTGTAACGTTATTTTTGTATTATTTATTTTTAAGTTAATGATTGTAAATTAACTAATTATAGTGATATATAGGTTAAAATAAAGAAATTGAAATGGATCACGTGGACTTTTAATATTTAATGTAATTCGTTTCATCTGATCGCTCCGTCCGAAGTACGTCTACAGCCTAGCATAAATTTAATGGCAAACTTTCGTCGCTGTGAGATGCATGTCTCCTACATTATTTATGAACATAAACTACAGTACCTATGGCAAAACTTAGAAATAAAATCAAATCCAATACTGCGCGCACGTTTGTTTTATAACTAACTAATAAACCCATGGACTATAATAAGAATCCCATGGTCTTCATAACACACGTAGATACATTTTAATAGGTAAGTACCTTTTACCAATATGTTAGGCAAATAATTATAAATCTAAGCACTTACCATATCGGTGTGGTTATGATAGTAGGTCTGCTCGATGAGAGGGAAATTCTCCCTCCCGAGACGTCGTTGTAATTGGAGAAGATGTCCGAACACCCAGGGCCGGTCCTAAGCAAACACAGTTTGGATAAAAATGAATCCATTTTATTTCAAACAAAAGCAATTAGGTAAAAAGCAATATTAGGTATGTCCAAATATAACGTGGGACGTTATTAAATTACCTGGAAGTGGTAGATTGAGTTGAGGCTGTTGATGGAAGGTACTCCTCCGAACTTGAGGCCGAGGAGCAAGGCCCGGTGGTCCGACCCCGCGTCGCGCACGTTCTGTCTCACCAACACGAAGTCCGGCCTAGCAGAAGTACAGAAGCGTTAATCATTCATGCAGCAAAACAGAAAGTAACAATTTGGAAATAGAATTCAAAATTGCCATCGATTCTGAGAATTTGTGTTAACCTTACACGTTTGAAGCATCGACCAACAGACAAAGGAATATTGTGAGTTCAAATATTTTTCTGACTTCTAACCATTGGAGGAAGTAGTTTACACAAGTTTGAACAAACTTAGTTATAGCTTTCGTCTATTATTATGTAAAACATAAAGCGCCCACACTTTAATCATAGACAACACAAACAAAAGTTGTTACAAACTTCCATTTACATTTTATGATTTTATACACAGTTTGAGTCACCGCAGTTTTATCTATAAATAGGATTTCGTTAATGTGTTTGTTTAGCGTGGATTATCTCATCGGCCAACACATAATACCTTGACAACTCTATCGGAACTAATTAGATTGTTTCACGAGATAATAAATTTCATTATTAACTCAGCATTAGGACTTTAATAACAGCCATTATGTTTATCCTACAAATTCCCTGTAGAATAATTATTATCTTAGAATTTGAAATTAGTTTAGAGTTTCTCTTAATTAGTAACTTTCTGGAGGCTTGTTTCCAAATAGAATGTGGCAAAAATTACTTAAAGGGCCTAAGAAAAAAGCCACGGTTTTTTTGTTTATATTATAATGAGAGTTGGCAGTTTCTTTTTTATAAAATTAAAATATAAGTCTCTCATTTTTTTTTATGTTCTCATTGTTATGGTATGTTTCACAAATTTATGTTCTAATTTAATTATTTTATCTGGAACATTGGTGGTATTATTATATCATCAATACAAAGTTGATATAATACGAAGGTATTATTGATACTGCGCCACTCAGAGCATGACCAAAGAAATGGTCTAAACAATAAATACTTAAGACACACTTACTGACTAACATGGACCACGAACTAACAATGACATTGGAATTTCCTATCCGAGTTTTTGAGGGTTTTTTTTCTATTTGTTTTCTCATAGAATCCACCGTCCTTTGTGGCCAACAATCATTTTTTAACAATAAAATAATCGTAAAATAAAGAATGATGGCTGATTTTTCATACAAAGATTTCCCAGAATTGAGAACGGTCTCCTTATTATAAAGTCGGTTTTAATGAGAGTATTACTTACTTGAAGCATCGAGTGACTTTGGTGCCACTGCGATAGACTGCCATAGATACGTTGGCTCCATCTGAATTGGCCGTCACAGTCAATTCCTGTATGGAGCAAACGGTACAAGTTATAAAACGAATTACTTATAGCGACTTGTGTAATAAAAGAACGGGTTGATTTGATTATCCCGTTTAACTTTCATCCCTAAACCTGTTCACCCTGTAGTGTCCTCCAAGAATTACTTTATGAAGTACCCAGCTCTCTGTTATATAAAGAACTTTTCTGAACACTTTATGTAAGTAGTCTCGTGAATCCAATTTAGAAGCTGCTTTGAACTTGGAATAATCCAAGTTGTTAACCGCCTTTAAGGTATCATTTTCAGTACAAAATTTTACATAATGGCCACTTGCCATATGGCTCTTAACCGATCGGCAGGAACATAATTATGTTTTAGAAGCCTTAACGACATTATCAAAGAAGTAAAATGTTCAGAAAATTTTGGCAAAGATGCAATTCATTCAGAGCTGTAATGTACTTAAAACAAGGACCGATATCAGAAGCATCATAAAGATGGCATTTAAAAAGATTTCATGACTTTACGAGGGTAAGTTTAAACGATCGTAATAATTAATAAATAGAGGGTAGCTCCGCACACGGTGACGTTGACATGGGCCGGGCAGTGTGCTCTGAATATTACAATAGTTTGTTCTACAACACCTATTCTGTGGCTTGGGTACATAATTGATCGGAGTGTTATGTGCGCGCGTTGCCATCACGATTTTATTACTAGTTGGATTTACAAAAAAAGCTTCATTAGGTCTAGGGTACTAATTTTCATATTTAAGCAGAAGTTTACGATCTGGCATTATAAAATACAATGTACCGTAGCTGCGTAAATAATTAATTGGCTATCTAAAGCATTTCGTATTTATAATCCAATTAATTTTGGCAGTCGTAACCCTCCGAAAACGTACGAAGCAACCATCTGGCGCCGTCAGCCAATCAATAGTTCTGAATGGAGGCTGCGGGTGACAAAAGTGGAAGCGGAGAAATAAAATGAGGTTAACAGACATATACTCGCCGAGATGTGTGGAGTTGGAGACTAGCAAGGTTTAATTAAAAAACTCAAAGCCTTTGACGCCGTTTGAATCCGTTGTAATTATTTCATGGGTTCGGCAATTATATTTACTTTCGTAAAAATCTGTATAATGGACTGTGTAAACTGTACAGTACATGTGTCATGTTTGGTATAAATTAGGGAATCACGCGACTATTCGCATTTTTTGAACGCCTTTAATTCAAATTAGTTTATCATAATCGGTGATATTGAAATTTGACTCTGCTACGCCTTAGCCTGGCTAGTGCTTAAAATATAATGAAACCTAGTAATCCATTCTACTCTCGATTCCCAAAAATATTTATGCTTTTGAGTCAGTTCGATTGCGCTTTGTAGACTTTACATTATATACGAATATTGTATTTACTTACCCTAAATTCAGCTTGTTCGACGCGTATGTCCCACTCTCCGGGTAGACGGCGGCCTCGGAAGTACTTGGACCAGTCGGTGTTCTGATCGTCTACCACCAGCAGGGTCACACATCGGTCCCGGTTGTACCCACGACCCACAGATGCCACTGACGTCACGCTCCCTAAGAAACCACTTATTGTTCGGGCCATTGACCAACGAGACTTTTGACCCAACATTCTATTAGCATGACTTAAAAACCCGAAGTCCATATAGTCCTAGATACTTATTTATTTAATTAGTTATTAAATCATGGAAGACTTACAGCTTAAAAACTATAGAGTATAGTCGACAGGAAGCCAATTACAAGTCTTCGCGTGTAGAAGTTGACTGGTAATGGTGATAAGAGCAAGCAGCAATATCACGCATTGCATTTTAAGAATACAATTTGTTAAAACAATTATGGTGAATGAAGCAAAAACTATAAAAAATAAAAACAAATGCCATAACCTAAACATTTTGGTTGAACGGCTATTTGAAAAAGTTAAACACCTTCTAGCAGTTGTCACACTAGTTGTAAAAGGATCTAATTAATACTGTTTACATATTTCATTAAACTGTTCGTTTGCACGCACAATATAAATATTCTGCCTATAATTCATAGACGTATGGGGTAACGTAAAGGCGGACTAAAATGAAATGATTTATTTGGCACATTAAAATAGAATTTTGATAACAACTACAATTGTCAACATTATTGTTAAATATTTTCAACAGAAACAGACAATCGTCAATCTTACGCCTATCCTCAAGTGGCAGCAAATGAGTGTTACCATTAAAAAGTGCAGCGAGCGTCGTATTGGTGATGTTCATGGCTTTTATTATATGGGCAAGAGCCTTTTTTTAGAAAACTTTACTTCGTACAAATATACAACAGGCTAAATCAACCAGATGTGATTGACCAAAATAACCACAATAAACTCTTGAAACGTGTAAAAATTGCGAAAATTCTATTTCTATTCCCAAAGTCATGTGGTACAGAGATAAACCCCTGGTTTCAAGTCAGCTAACTGTAAAAGCGGCCCTCAAGGGATACCTGTAAACATACGTTACCTAATAAATTGGCGCCTTGATCTCGTGCTGCGCCAGTGAGAGACTGGACTCGTTGGAGGAGCGACTCGCGGGACTTGGCCGGGGAGGAAGGCGCGGATGTACCGCGCGATCCTCCCCTCAGGTTCAGCGACAGGTCGCCGCCGCTGTTTGCTGCGGCCGCTACAGAAGCAGACGGCGCAGGAGGAGGGCCTGAAGCGCTGCTGATACTGCCCCCGGTGGCTACATCATATTAAACACTACATCAAACACTAATGCGAATTTGTATAGTTCGACCTAATGTGTATGTGTAATCTGTTGTGTAATCCGGATCAAAAGTTACATGCTTGTATTATGTAAACAAAAAGTCTCTTTAACTTTTTGTGCACATAAAACTTAGTGTAAGTTATTAGTTTGTGGAATGTCTGCTTAACTCTTACCCTGGGAGGTCGGCCTTTGATTTTGCGGTTTCGGCTGGCTGGTGGTGGCCGGGCGGCCGGTGTAGGGGTCCACCTCACCCTCATCACACTCGGACTGCAGATCTCCCGAGCTGAATCTGCGCAACGCCTCCACTGAACTACTCGTCCCACGCCACCGCCACGCCGCGCCAAGACACAGGGACACGCAGAGGAGGGACAAAACCGACACACACAATGTAGCCACTCATGGTCACCTAACCTTAACAACTTGCCAATCAACGTGAACACTGCCATTAAAGCTATCAATATTATTAGAATTAGCTCCTACAGTGCCGATAACTGAGAAGCTTTCTATCTTATTCGATATTTGAATTAATCGGAGTCAACATATAACTGTTAAAAGAAAAAAAAACGATATCCCAGCTGTAACAATGGCTCTTGTTAAGCAGCAACATCGAATCACGACAATAACATCGAGTGGAAAGCGCCATGCACTGAATGCAGGTAGTTCAGAACTGTTATTTGTTGTAGGACAGGAGTCCCAACAAGTAGCAGCAGTGATATGGTCACATACAATCACAGTCGAGGCTGATGAGTGGTGCTACACGGCATGTAGAGTGGAGCGGAGACCAGGGAGGGGGAGGTAGGGGAGCGAGCGGCGAGGGGGGAGGGGACCGGGTCGAGTGCCGACGGGGGTGGAAGCAGCGCGGTGAAGCGGTTCGGGCTTTTTACGGTGTCATAAATTTTGTTTTATCCTTAAATTATAAAACTGAGGTTCATATAAAGTTGTGATTTTTACCCAATTTGTGTCAACAAATTTAACTATCTATCTACACCTACACTAAAGAAGAGAGGAGAAATAGATAGAAAATAAAATACATATTTTAAATATAAATTCAAGTTACTAAAGCCATTCTAGTTTGTGGCAGGGTTGATTTTGCTCTTATGTATTATTGCTGGATAAATTATTAAAAAATGACACCCGTTTCACAAAGAGGTACATTTAGATCATTCATCACGTGGTGGTAACTGAAAAAAAAAGCTTTAAAGGGCAAAGATTATTCATGCACGTACATCGAGAAAGAAGTTTAGGTAGGAGACAAATACCATGCGAACTAAGAACATACCTTCGTTTCAGGTAATTGACATTTGTGGTGAAGGAGTTTCGGAAGCTTGAGAAAGACAGGGTTGATGTGGTCGCGGCCTGCGGGCCACAGATCCCAGGGCACCCCGAACGGTCTATTTTGCCGCCTCCTTTGGGAAAACAGAACAAATATTAAAAACATCATTTTCATACCAGCAGTAGGATGTCCACTCCTGAACATAGGCCTCGCCGGGTCGCCACCACCGCGATCCCGTGGCCTTCAACAAATCGTCTATCCACCTTGCGTGGACGTCCTACGCTGTGCTTGCCGGTGCGTGGTCTCCATTCGAGAACAATGTTTTCTCATTACACTTTCTCAGTCACACCAAATAAATATAATAGCTAGACGTGAGCTACGTTTACTGTACTGTAAAGTATCTACATGCCGTAATTCCGGACCGTGGCAGTAGCTATTCCGAGTTCCGACGAAAAATTCAATCTCCTTTTTACCCTTGCTACTAGAGCAAATTGTTTTTGATTTTTAATATTAAAATATTCCGTTAAAAAGGAATTGAAAATATAGCCTGCAGAAAAATTCTTGTAACGTTTTAATATTTTCAGAATACTCTACGAACTACTAGTTAGACTACATATTCCTGTTGGTTTCAACAAAGGAATTGTAATATCCCTGCATACCTATGCAGTCGTGGACATTTGTCACTGTAATAAAACCCATTATACTAGTTCATTAAAATACTACTGCTACAAACTGTAAAGGTTGCAAATATGCTGCACCATACATAATAGCTACAATAAGCTGAAGTTTAGTTGGTCTCGCAATACTGATTATAAACGAGCAATTCGTAACTATCGGAATATGTCGCTTGGTCGGGGTGTATATGTTTGGGCTCTCATATAACTGACACATTTCATCATCTGCTTAGCCTTTTCCCAAGTACGCTGGGGTTAACTTTCAGTTCAACCAGATGCGGCTGAATTCCAGTGTTTTACATGGAACGACTGCCTGTCTGACCTCCACAACCCAGATACTGGGTAACACGATACCCCTTGGTTAAAACCGGTTGTCAGGCTTTCGAGCTTCTGACTACCCGTAACAACTGCACTGAGAAACTTTTATTGGCATATTTTAAACACTCTAGTTACTCCTACTAGTACCTACTACTGCTCTAGCACACAAATTCAGTCTGCACTGATTCAAAAGTAAGACAGCGACGAAATCCGGAAAATTGTCTTATGCCTCCTTCAAACGTTTCTCCACTCTGCTCGTTCTGAGCCGGAGTCTGTTTGTTCCAAAAGAGCTAAGTATCATGTAAATGCTCTAAGAGTCTTTACTCTTTAGCATGACAAAAACACACAAGTGCTACAAAGGAGGCGAGTGGGACTTAAGTAGGTGCTACTCTACCCCTTTTTACTTTACTCACACACCCCTTGCATGCAGCCGACGCGAAGTTCACAGGTTGGCATGCTGAATGAAATGACCGCTCGTTTTATTTTTATGTTTCAGATGAATGAGCTCAGTTTTAGGTATTTTTATTTTAACAAAGGGGTGTTCGTGAATGTGATAAAGTTTTTATTACAAACTCCAGGCTTTACAATTTTTTAATAAGATTTTTAGGCAACGTGACTTGGTCGTTGTTTGGTTCAAACATTAATCGGCCTTAAAACAAGATAGAGGTACTGTCTCACGACTAAATTATTTATAACGAACACATTTTTAAAGAGCAGAAAAACACAAGCTTCTAAGTAAATACCGTTACCAGATTTACTATAAACCCAGAATACTTGATCTACGAAAACACAGTTTCATGGATCCGGAATAGCGGCAGGAACAAGCTTTGGGTAAATGTAAACCGAAGCGTAAAGCCGATTTCCTCTGCCGGTAGAAAAGCAAATACGACCTAACCCTCCTTTGCAAAAAGATCACTTTAGATCTTACCCACATTAGATGTTTATGCGACGTATTCTTTTATACAACAAAGATTTCGTTCTGCGTAGGTACGGTACAAGGTAAATATGTACATAAACTTACCTCGGGATACCTACAAACAAGTGTCGCAGATGTCAACAGTGTTAATGGAATATACGAAGGCTAGGCGAACAGCTTGCAAGGTGGGGAAGGATCTACCTGCCAACAAAACATTTGGAATCAAGTATTTCAATTTTAGGAATGTAACTCTCTAATTCTATGTACAGACGCCAGCACATCAAGTTACCCCAATGTGTCAAATTTTCCCAATTGAATATGAACCTTATTCGGTTTGACATAAACTTGAAAAACGATTAAAGAAATTTGACACATTGGGGTAACTTGATGTGCTGGCGTCTGTACAGTCAACAAAAATAGCTGGATTATCAGGGTCGTCAGATATAGTTAGATTTTCTCACAGACTGATGGACGACTTCAATCAAAATTGAATTTTGTAATCATTTATTTTCTATTAACTAAATTTTGTCTCTTTCTAAAACAGTTACAATTTCTAAGTAAAGTTCAACTATATATATATGAATACTCTGACGACTCTAGTAAGTTTTCTCTTTGGTTGACTGTACATAGTTTTCCTAGACAACACTAGAACACATTATAAACAAGTCTCTAATCCTGTACTTCACCCCATTAGCTCTCTCAAAGCCTCAGGGGGTAAGGGCTTTTAAATTATTCTCCTGAGTGTGCTAAAAGGCGACAAAATAAGCAACGGCATCCATCTTTTAGAATTTATATCTCGAGCATCTTAACCACACTATGGGGATTACGATCAACTATTGTACAGGAAAATGTTCCCATAATCACCATCAGTTGTCAAGAAAACCAACAGAAAAACTATGGAGGTTCTCAATTCAAATATTTCGTTCGTATTTTCCGTAAAACTTACCCTATGCCAGTTTTTATAATTAATGGTAATCAAAGCCATGTGATGTTACGTGGCACACAATACCACTTTTGAGAAGAGAAGCATACATATTTTTTATAATATGAAGATTTTAGGCAAATTTTTCAGAAGTCAGATAACTTTTATCTGAATAATAAATATGGCGGTTTGACATATTATTGTCAACTTCAACTTCTACTCTTCTCCACTCGGATATAGTGTTGCTTCCCAAAATTTAAAGAATTTTTCAAATCGGTCCATATTCCATTTACAATAGCATTAGTCGGAAGTTAAAAAGGGTTATTTTTAATGCACACTTTGTAACGAAAGGACAATTTAGCATGTTATAATTAGCAGCTGTCAAACTTAGTTGTAACCATTGCAACAATTTATTTTAAGAAATGATGTGGGTTTCATTTAGTTATATTATTTCATTTTAGTTGAAAATCACAGTGTCAATGATAAAAAACATAAAGAGTACAGTAGTTTTTAAGTTTATTCGTTACAAACAAAAATGCAAAAATACTAATAATTTCTCTTTGTAATACTAGAAAAGATTTATGTATTAAAAAAAATCCTACCATCACTTTTTTCCCCAAAATGTAAGGCAGAAGTGTATATAGTACCTACACCCACAATTCGCCAGTTATGTATAAGTCCCATATTATAATAGGGAGCGAACCTATCGCCATCCATCAGGCACATATTCAATTTCTGATGGACAAACCAGCAACACTATGCCTGGCCTAGGACTATTATGACCGGTATATGTATAATGATGTACGAAGGTATTATTTTCTTATCAAACCGTAACCTGAAAGTCACAGTAGCGGAAAAAATAATACTTTAGCTTTTACTTTATCTACAAAGGGAGATTATTTTTTTATGTTTCAATCGTTGTTATTCTTACATTGTCGCTTCACGACAGGAAAAATAAAGACGTTAAGAAACGACATTTGGCAAATATCTCACGGATTTCGTAATAATAAAAGTCAAGCTAATACAGATAAAGTACCAAAGTCTAGCGCTGACTTATACAATTTCGCATTACTTTCTCAAGTCCATACGATTATCAAGTCGTCGACGTACCCAAAAATACAGTCGTCGCTGGTAGAAGTAAACTCGAAATTCACGATATCCTCGACAACCTTCGTGGTGCTAGATATATTAGCTCATTGGATTTTAGAAGTGCTTTCTGGCAAATTCCACTTGCTGATACTGAAAGTTGTGAGAAAACAGCATTTATTGTCCCACAACGTGGTCTCTTTGAGTTTGTTAGGATGCCTTTTGGTCTAACGAACGCTGCTTCGGAGATGCAACGTCTTACTGATATGATCGTTAATTTCGAGTTTACTTCTACCAGCGACGACTGTATTTTTGGGTACGTCGACGACTTGATAATCGTATCTAAAGATTTCTCTAGTCATATGGCGCTGCTCAGGAAGGTGCTTGCTCGACTTAAAGAAGCAGGCTTATCATAAATGAAATTGGAGAGAGAAAAATCAACAATCTTACGTGATGTTTTGCGTAGGTAGGCAAATAAAAAATAGGGATTTTTTTGTGTAATTACTTACTCCAAAGTAATATAACTGCAACATCCATATTCTAAAACTTACGGAACGTTAGAAAGAACAACAGTCATACAAAAAAATGTCCTATCATTATTGTACAAGATATTAGCATGTCCTCCAATTTGTATTTCTCTCGTGAACTTGGGTAATATTACTCGTGGAATAATTTATTCGTTGGGCTCCGCTGAGGGCCGAAATGTCAACCGTTATCTCCAAGTTAACGTGTCTAATGTTTTGCGTATTCTGTGGTGGATTAAAACATCCCTTTGCGGCGTGCGGCGGCGCGGCGTGTGGAGTACGGGCGGCGTGCGTGTTAGTTACACGAAAAAGGTAATTAAAGTTTATGTTGTTATCAACACACCCCACTAATAACCTGTACACTGTGTAGATTTGATAGTAACGGTGATTGGCGAAGCGATCCTAAAGGCTGTACCGGCTCAGGCTCGGCAAAATCCTTTACGTATTTTATTGAAAAAGGAATTATTTGTTTCTCAAAATACAAAACTTCTGGAACTGTGCACCAATGGGTAATACAAAAAGTGTTCTTTAAACATAAAAACAAATTCTATAACCTTATTTCTATTTATGTAGCTTTTTTTGTATAATTAATAATGGAGGTGATGACCTGTAAGATATTGCATCAGTATCAGTGTGCTACAGTATATTAGTATAAAATAGCTAAGTGTACAATGGTTCTTGTCCTACAATGCTTATAACATCGCGAGTCTATACTCCTCTAACCACTATAATAGTTTTATCACTCATCATGGGGAATACAAATCGCTATTTTTCTTTTTTTATTACACTTACGGTCGTCGCATTTGACACGAAATACGATCCACAACGCGAACAATAGCCATGGCTAAGTAGGGTGGCAGCTAGATGGTATCATAGCCAATACCTAATGGTGTACCCATTATTGGATATTCCTAGTAACCGACAATGTTTTTAATGACTCGATAAAATTGAGTTTTATTTTTTAGTTTCACTAAGAGTATATTTCGTTACTCAAAAAAGGTGTTGATTGATATCCAATTATCAAATTTAATTTACCTTACCTTAACTCTGCCAACAATTTCATTGTTTTCAATTATATTTCGCCGACTACTGATTGCTAACTACTAATTGGGTGGTTGGAGTAAATGTTTGACAAGTTTTTGGCACAATTTTCGTGCGATCATTCGACAGTTTTGTGCTAGCGCGCAGTCACGTCGGGGGCACTGGCGGGCGGCCAACGTTCATCCCTTTGGCAACCATCGCGACGCCCGTTACGCAACCAACCCACCCCGTAACCTATTATTGGGCCATTCACTTACCTATATTCGGATGTTTCTACTTTCCCCTGGATTGAATTTGGAAATTTACTGTTTTAATGTAGATTCTCACGGGTTTGCTACGCCGTAGCCGCGTAGCCCAATAATTAAAACCATCAGATTTTCTACAAATTAAAGAAACATATGACTTTTTGGCACTCCAACGGTAAATTTAAGGGTGAGAAGTCTCTGAGGGACAAAAAGCGAAGGGTTCGCAGCTGCTAATGTCACGGGCAATGTTTAGGAGGCGCTACATCAACCGTGACCTCAGGGGGCGCGTTATTACCCTTCGTAGCTCTACGAATCGTGTTAAATAGTGCGAGTGATAAGTTCAACAACGTTTTTATAAATAGAGTAAAGGTACAGTAGTCAGCACATCAAGATACCCCAATGAGTCAAATTTCTTTGATAGTTTTAAGTTCAAATAAATAAGTTCATGTTCAATTGGGAATTTTTGACAGTTTGGGTTAGCTTTATGTGCTGGCGTCTGTAGATCTGGAGTAAACGTTTAATATTGGTATTTTAAGTCTACATACACACCAGTTCTTAGAAACAGTTTGTAGGTACCTTCTAGCATACTCTAAATGTCTTAGGTCTCGACTAAATACTCAAAGTATGCAAAACCCGGCGAAACTTCCCAGTTATGTAGCAAATTCATGAAATTGAGAATAGTTTAACTACAAACTATAAATAAACCCTTGCAAAGCATATTAAACGTAACACCGAATGAAAGGAATAGTTAGGAAAATCCTCCGGTAATAAAAGTAATATTTAAAGAAATAAATCCAGATGTTTTTTTTTCATGAACGACGGTTGACGGCCTCAAACATTTTTATGAGGAAAAACAAAACAAAATTCTGCCAACTTCACCATTCACAAAGTTCACGGAACCATTAGTAATTATTTTTAAATAAAAGCACTCCAGCATAAAAGGGTCAGAAATGTTGAAAAGGTTCACCTGGAAAAGGTATCTAAAAATACTTGGAGACCTCGGCTTGTTAAATGACACCCTCATTTATTATGACTACTATTAGGCTCATTTGCGTATCTAGTGAGTCTCGTAGGTTTTTACAGCTTGTTCGTGGTGAGATTATACACTAATATTATTTTTATTTAATAAAATAAAAAGGTAAGACAAAAATGTGTCTGCTTACCTCCTATCAAATAATCGCGAGTATAATCAGAGGCTGCTAGGTAGGTACTGGCGGGTAGCCAACCCGTGACGTGCTAGCGTTACGCAAGGATCGATCCTAGGACCCGAGTGCTTAATGCTGGCACATTCACAAACAACCGACTACGTGATTCAGCATTAAGTTGGCTCGCAAACAATAGGTACCTACTACAGTAATACGTACCTCTATTCTACTACATTTCCCGTCCAAAAAAACACGAGGGTTCCGTGAAAACATGAAGTTACTCTATTCAGTAGCGATATTTCATGCCGACATCGGTGTACAACAGTGCTGTAAGTAATGTTACGTTCGCGTGTGCCACTCTTTGCTATTCATTATTTAACAGGAGTTGCGAGAATCAGTGTCGGTACAAATCTGAACATAATAGGAAATAATTGAAAGCACGTACGAAATCTTTTGATAATGCAATAAAGCTATAAAATCCGATAGTTAACGGTGTTCGTTATGCTGTCATTGGCCATGTATCTAGCGATGTCTCATGTGGTCGCTGTGGGATTTGTTCAAACTAATAAAATGTAACTGCTAGTTCGGTACACTGGGTAATTGCCCACTAAACGCTGTCGATCGCCGTCCGATATATTTCTGAACTAAATGGATGACCGCCTTACGTTAGACGGCGATTTCACTGTAGATAAAGATACTCGTATCTATCGTCTTTCTTTGCAAACACTTTTCACACAACGTTCGTGACATGAAATTAAAATAAAACTACGAGGACTTTCCAAATTCTATTCGAACGGAATAAAATAATGTATAAAAATTACTTTTTCTTCCCTCCCTGGAGGTAACGTAAAATAACTTTCCCTCGCTCTATCGTTAATCCTCTAGGGTATTCGCCAGTCCATCGGTTATAACTGTATTATATGCATACTAATATATGTATGTAGCTGAATCCTCTTTTTGCTCGTTAGGTGGAGCAAATAAAACTGTTATCTTCCCCAAACACGTTTTTGTTGACCATTGCTTCTTATGTTCCCATTTTATTTCTCTAAATAAAAGTTGGTGCAGCGATACATTTTTGATGTTTTATTTAAACCATTATTGATAGGAAATGTTACTAATATGAATTATGCAAAGACTACCGAAAAATAAAATGTTCAATTTTTATCGTATTTTTTGAGTAATCTACATTTAAGCACTAAAACAATCTCCTCGACTTTAAGAAGAGTATTATCAATTTTAAAGTACCTATCATAAGAGTGCAGTTGCTATCTACATAATGACTATCAAAATCTAACTTACTAAATGAATACGCCTATTATGTCTTGAAATTGGGTTATGGAATTTAGCGAATACACAGTTTTAAACGTTGTTCATACATACAGTCGAACTTTGACTATGTATATACAATGTATTTTATTCACCCTTTAATTTTACTACTCGATTTTCAGTTTATAAAGTGGCGCTGTGTTACCGAAACTCGTTCTGGACATGAAAGTTATTTTCGGCTCGTATAAAATAAACGTTAATTACAATTTTAATTCGTTTAGCAATAGTTCCGCCCTTCGAGGTCAAAACCCGTCCTATATAACGACTCTAAGTTGACTGTGTCGTAATACTTTCAGTCTAGTCGCCACATATCTGGGGATTAATGAATGAATTTATGTGTCCAGATGCGTTTTCCATTAAATTATGTTTATTATTTAACAGCTATAAATGGTTTTGAATGATTACTTACAGATTATAGGGATAAGTCCGATGATGCGTGGAATCCGCTTATAGAGCACTGGTTGCGCGTATAACTGTATGAAATGTGGGCAGTAGGGGTGCCTCCTGAAACACTGATGAAAATCGGCGGGACAGCGCAAGCCACACGAGATATTGATTTTGGGCGGCAACGTGCCCCCGCTTCACTAGCGACATCTCCACCTTACACAAACTTGGGGCACGAGCCTTTGGAAGCTAACTCAAGCTGCCGATAGATGGCGCGACAGCCTTGACCGTAATGTTAACCAGAATTATTGTTTACATCCTCTCCACTGTAAAGATTAATTTAATCAACAATAGTGTATTACCAGTTCACTGTTAAAGTTTAAAGATTATTATTTATTTATTTAATACTTCAAGCACACTAATGTACAGAGGCGGACTTAATGCCATAGGCATTTTCTACCAGTCAACCTTTAGGTGATGTAGAGAAAAGCAGTGGTAGGTGCAATAAAATTAAAAATGAAAATAAAAGAAATCAAAATAATACTAACCCAAGTATCACCTAATTGGTATTACCTTAACTATCATACGGTATGTCTCCTAGTAACTGTTGGTATCATATGAAGTCGATTATAAGAAGTAGTAATTTCCGCATAATTCTGTTTTAATAAGTAGGAGGTACATTTTTGTGATAACGAAATGACATGTTATTTGTTTTATGGCGTCATATGAATTCCAACTGAACCGAAGACCATTTAATAAGCCACAAGCCCCTTTTGAACTCTATACTGTACCTACATATACAGTAAAGAGTTCAAAAGGGGCTTGTGGCTAAATAATAACAGCGTGTGGCTGTTATTATTTAACCACAAGCCCCCAAGGGTCGATTGAAGGTAAGGCTATGCTTGCGCTGTCAGTGTCTTTCTATTGTGTCTCTAATTAACACGATTGAAAGGTTAAACCCCGAGAGGACACCGGTGTCCGCGCTGTCATTGTCTTTCTATTGCGTCTCTAATTGACACGATTGAAAGGTTAATTAAATATGAAGTCACCTTTGCAGCTCAGAAAGCATGGTAAACCGTTGATCCCGACTCTCATTTGTAGATTTTTGACAGTCGTTATGTGTAGTCACGACCCCGAAAGCCTGACAAGAAGTGTAACCCAGTCACTGAGTTGTAAGGGTCAGATGGTCACTCCGTGTAAAACACTGGTTTAATACCAGTGTTTGACATGCGGACATTTGACATTGAGTGACTATCTGACCCTTGCATGTCCGCTGCATCCGTTTAGACAGGTAGCAGACCCCAACATAGGTGGAAAAATTCGGCCTAGCCGTACATCACACATACACATCATCACACATAAACACATCACAGACACACACACACACGCACACATGATCATGTGTTCTTTACGGAGTATTCCCGTTTGAGCACCTATTTATTGAGCACCTATGCATTAACCTATGGGAAATGGGAATACCTTTGGTGCGAAATGCATAGGTGCTCAAAAAATAGGTGCTCAAACGGGAATACTCCTTCTTTACATCTTCATTTGCCTAGAAGACAGAGTTTAAAAATTTCAGTCAGTCAAATCTGTGTGTTTGAATGTATTGTGTCACTACTGAGTCATATTTAACATAACAGTTTTATCCTTTTCACTCCCTCGTCGCCCATAGTGCCCTCGAAATCGGTTCTTAAATTTCTTCTTCTCAGTAAAGGATTACTTAGCTTGCTTAACTTAACGACCGTAAGGGAATATTACCAAAACCATATCGTTACACTTTCAACGCACAGTTTTTGAATTTGCACAAGTTTTATAATTCAAAAAAAAGAAATAGAGTCACTTAAACATCATAACGATAACGATCACTATTTTCATCCTATAAGAAAACCTAAACTAGTCAGACAAAAATAGTAAAAACAAAAATACAAATAAAGAATAAATAAATCTATGAAAGTGTCGGCGAGCGCGTTGAATTCTAATATGTGTGCTACGCTGCTGTCTAGCTTCGTAGGTTCGTAGCAATAATATCGGAATAACAATAATTCTCGAAAATAATGCCATATTTCTTTCTTTTAGCACTCAGTAACGTGTCTGTTTAAGTTTTTACGAGATACATAAAACGTGGTTCAGTTCAGTTAAGGTTTTTCTGCTTGGCCCGAGATCGTATGCGAAAAGGAGAAATAAAAAGGTATACTGGAGTATTATCGGCGGGATCTGTGTGGTTTACCTGTGTGTTGTGTGTGTGTGTTACGAGTGGTGCAGGTGTAGGCGTGTGTCGTAACGCCTGCCGCCGCCGACGCGCGACGCAACGTTGCGTAGCAGCTGTGCGTTCACACTGGAGCTACTTTACCACTATTTGTACTTGAGTAGTTTTTTATATTTTTATACCACCTGAATTTGCTTATAACTGCTATGCAATCCCTTTGCTTACTGTGCAAAAAATAAAAACCACTGTGTAGTTCTAGTAATTAACTATTTTCAAGTTTACAGAGTACATAAATTACATGTCGTATCTCCTACCTTGTAGATCATCATATCCAGAATTCAGGTCACGTTTGATGTATAAGTATATATTGTATCTACAAGAAAGTAATCAAAAACAAATTATTTGTTAATTTTCGATACTCTCTCTCACCAATTGACATGTTTGAGGATACCCATGTATTTACAAAATGATTAAGACACAATGGTGGTAGCGTCCGGTGTGAACGCGGCCGCTCACGGAAAGTAAAGTTGGTGAGGTAGTGGCGGCGCAGTGTTGCTCCGTACGGCGCACAGACCGGTCCGCCATGTCGCGCTGACAGCCCGCGCACCACCTGTCAAACTGACAACTACTGACAACCTCCGACTGACAAGTGAACAATGTGGCCAGTGCTCAGCCTCCTTGCCGGCGCCCTCCTGGCGGCCGCGAACGCACAGGTAACAAAGTGCACATTAACACAACGCATTATCATGCATCATGCACATTATTATCAACACTGTCTGCACCTCCACCAACCTATAACTATTCCCTATACGGCTATACTTTAACATAACACATCCAAGGGTTTTTGTAGCGTTATTAACTGGATGTCGTCATCGTAACACAATAGTAGATATATAAGCGAGAAAAAAAGATTAACAGACCTTCGGATTGGTATCAAAGTCACTGAGATTTATGTCTTAAAATTTGTGGCAGCTGGTTTATACTAACAAAGTTTTCTGTACGCCTACAATACAACAAAATCCTTGCCAAAGTTGGTGTTATCTCAAGTTTTATCATTGGCACAGAACTGGAACTGTATTTAAATGTTACCTAATTGGTGTTGACCGACTAACGAAAGTACTTTAAATGCCGAACCATTAGCATAGCCTTGACAAAAAAATATAACCAGAGTTTGACTACTAATAAACTGTATTGTTTATGTTAAGTTTCTTACACTATGAAAACTCGTTGTACTAATAGTCAATACACATAAAATGTAAATAAGATTACATAAAGAAATTGTTACTTACCTAGTTTTCTGTAACTAGTTTCTCAGAACTAGTTATTAGATGAATCACAGGCAGATAGAAGAAATAGAAATGAAAGAGTTTCATTTGTGCGATATAAATTAGATCGCTCTTAGGGTTCCGTACCTTAAAAGGAAAACAACTGGCAAACAGCCAGTCGGTGTCGCCCACATAGGTAGGAAATGAAATGAGTTAAGACTGTTTTTCAAGCTAACAAGTTCGTTCATATTGAAAATTAAGTTAAGTTCTCATTTAGTCGATCTCCAAACCGACGATGAGTTTGGATAACGCTGTAGTTGGAGTATTTGAAGAGTTTTGATAATCATTTTATTATGTTCCCAAATTGGTGTACCTAAAACATTACCAGGGTTAACGCAAAATTACAGAAACTCTTTATATCTAGATCGAAGCATCATGTTTGGGACTCTTGATTCCAGGGAAGAATTGCCTATCTAGAAAAAAAAGTGCGCTATCTTATCTCCCTCTGAAGCTCCGTTCGCCAAACCCGATCACACTTTTCGTAACGCTCTCTTCACTTCAAGAAGTTTTACTACAAAAATTCTTAATACGTTTGGACAGAACCTTCCGGACGCGAGTCCTACTCGCACTAGTCCAGCTTTTTGTTGCATTACGTTGATAACTGTTGTAATACAATGTTATGTACGTGAACGTAACTCATCGTAACCCACATCTCGCACCAAAGAGTTCACACTATGGCAGTACGTGTTTAATCAAATGCTATAAGCAAATATGGGCCGCAATGTATGTATAGTTCGCTTATGTATGTAGGTATGTGATGAGGCATTATGTAAATGAGTTAGAGGAAGGTTGATCAGCTGCCGCTGTATAAATAGCTGCTCGATTTAATACGCCTTTGCTTTAACATTGTTTTTATATCATACTTGTTGTTAAATATATTATGGTGTCCTTCGATTACGTTTCTTAGAATAGAAATAAGTGTATGATATTGATACTCAATTTATTGTCCATTACTGTTGTTAATTTTTGTTGGTAGTATACTTAGAGCTGATATTTTCACGGTATGTATGGTTTATCTTCTTACCGCAATAATAAAGCGAAAAGCGCAAAAACACAAGGTCTTCTCACCTTTCACGATTATTTCCTTCACATTATTATAGAGGTTACATAGAAATCACTAGTTTTTCCACTACTTAAGAAAAAATCTTATTAAGTCACAAGTCTGCTACCATACGTAAATTAGAGAACGAGGAAAACTGTTCCACCGTAATACAGTTTATACTAGTACGGGGACCAGAGTGAATCTGTTCCGTGTTTAACAACCATAAGAAGTACCGATACATGAGAAACGAAAACTTTAACATCTGTAAGACTTATTTGTAAACTAGGTACCTACTTGAATTGTGCAAGGTTGTTATTTTGATTTGGTGAATAAAAGTTGTTTTTTTTTTTTTTTTTTTTTTTTTTTTTTTTTTTTTTTTTTTTTTTTTTTTTTTTTTTACATTTATTTGGGGGGTTCAGTAGGACGTAGGCCCCCACTGAACACATAGTAAGCGGGAATGTCCCTTTCATTCTGTATACTTAAATATAGTTAAGTACTACTTTGTTCACAATGTTATATTACTTACTAGAGTCCTACCCATCACCTAAATTCATATATCAACATTATGGTACGCTTAGCATATCACCTGCTAGATAATTAGCATCAACATCCAAAATGTCAACTGGTTAGTGAAATTAACGGAAATGAAGTCCTAGATTACCACAAATATTGTGATATAATCTACACTAACAATAATAAAGCGGAAAAGTTCGTTTCTTTGAACTCGCTAATCTTTGTAACTCCCAGTCAGATTGATAGCCCAATTCAAGAGGAAAGTTATGAGGTATTTGAAATTCCACTTAGGGGAATTGAAATCACACCAAGGCCCCTAGATATAGCCGGTAAAACAACGGGGTTAAGCTTCTTTATATGAATAACTATGTATTTAGGAGTAAGTACTACAGTACCCATATATACGTGGCTTAGATGGAATGGGTGTACAAAGAAAACTTGTTGAAACTCAACCTCTAAGTGTGTTCAACTGGGGATTTAAATATTTAAATAAATTTCGCCAATAAAATCGCTGTGCGCCGCTAGTCATTTATTTCAGTACAAGTCGCGTTTATCCCCTATTTAACTTATTTGGGAGACGTATTTGAAATAAATCTCTTCTTAGCTACACAAGGAGCGCTTGTGCAAAAATATTATTCTTCTAGACCCAGCGGCTTAAGGTGTGTGATGTGAATAGATACTAATCTGCTGTATCAAATTACCCATTCCCCAAAGTTCTTATAGCCACTACTAAATTTTCAACCTCAAACAATCGGTTTTCTTAATAATAGATCATAGTAAGCATAGAAAACCAGACACCAAGTTACACAACAGTAAGCACACAAGTTTTGCATTTGTAACCCAGTTAAACTAATAGTTAGTTGAGCACAATACCTTTGGTAACTTTAACTGAATGTGCTACATACAACATTGCTCCAAGTTCTGACGTCTACGTTTATGTATTGTAGGTACTTCCATGGTTGTGCATATGTTCTTTTACGTAATATGTTTCACGACATGTCAGTAACGTAAACGAAGTGCCGATAGTTTAAAACCTACACCCATCAAACTTGCTCTAGTTTTACAAGCAAGTTCCCTTGAATCGCTAGAATATGAGTAAAAATACGAACCAGAATTTAAATATAAGGTTAGTACTACATGTACTAAATACTACAAACATAGCAAAAAACAGACATTAATGTCTTTAATCTTCAATACTTTTTTTCTAACTTTAGGCGATATCTGAATGTTATGCTTAACAAAGGCACGATGTATTTCAATGCTCGCCGAGCCAAGAGTTGTATATCCAATATCTAAGCTTTTTTTTCATCTAAGTTTCGTCAAATAATTAAACCTGAGAAAGTCAACAACTCCAGTAAACAAGTGTAATCATGGTTCGCCGTGTAGGTATCTTAAATATTGGATTAATGCTATTCTGTAAAAAAACGCCCTGTAAAAATGTAGGGTAAATGAAGGCGATTCATTCCATACTAGGCATTGGCGGTTCACACTCCACTCAAATTTTCACGGAGTGACTAAATTACCTAAAAAAAAATAAAGTCGACTGCTTTTATTCATATTCTAGGACACACATGAACGCATAAAGCAAACATATTTTGTGTGCACAACATGTAAAATGAACCCTGCCTTCAATTTAGGCCATATTAGGTTCTGCATGGCACGCCAATGCCAGGCGTCTGACGGCGCGGGCGCAAGGTCACACCGGCCTACACATCCCACGCCTCGACCAATACTCAACTTAATAACGATTAAAGGTTTTGACTTTTAAATGCTACGAATGCCCTTTTATGTGGCAATTAACTGAATCGAGGTGATATTTTATGCATGTCCTGCTGCTTTACTCATATTCGTACCTGCAAGTCATTCATCGAAGTTCATTCATATAGAAAAAGCATTTATTTGGCCTAAAAGGCACACGATAACATAAAATAACCACAGCAAAAAAAATCAGTTAAGTAATTAAAAGAAATCAAACACGTGAAATAATTGGACTAAAAAAAAGAAAAAAATTGTGTGCCCTGCGGCTGCGCCAAAAGGATCCAGTTCAACAAAAATGCCAGACAACTAGTGCCTGACGCTGGTTTTCAACTGGACCTGAGATTGTGAGGTGTCAAGGCCGTAAAACAGATTGGTAAGCATGCATGTGAAGTGTGTGTGTGTGTGAGTGTATGTGCATATGTTTTTGTCTCTGATTCAAAGGTTATTTATCAAGATTATTCCACACATTAATCCATAAAGATTATTTAAAAGCCAGAAGTGGCCATCAGAGTGTGGTGGTGTCGTAGGCGCTAGGCGCTGCATACCAAAACTACGATTGTTCATTCATTCAAGGAACCCAACGGTGACTCAAATCGCAATATTGACTCATACGGCGTACGTACATAACACATACTTACATAAATTATTTTTGAACTGAATCACTATTTCCACTATTTACTTCGAAATTACAAGATTCAACCGAAGAGACAGATTTTCTAGTAGGTAGACGAAATTAAATAATGAGAGCCGCATGGGTCGATTTAAGGTTCATACTGAGCTTGCCGAGGTCAACCCTCGGATGGATCCATTAGGTACATGGCAAAACCCTTCCGTACCTCCGATAGCATGATAGGCCGTTGGTTTAGGCTATAATTATTTGCAGATATTTGATAGAGAAGCCTGAGCCTGACAACTAGTTTTATTACCAAGGGTTATCATGTTACCCAGTAACTGGGCAGTGGAGGTCAGATTACTCTATTTAGAATGATGCTGTTTGTCTATCCCTACGTAGGTATTTAAGAAAGAGCCCGTGCTGTAGTAAGTAAATGAGAATTTGAGACCAATATGCAAGAAATAGGATTTTAAGATACTGATTTTAAACCATGGCGCTCCACAAAATGACTTTCGATGAAAACAATTGTTAAAAAACTTTTTTACAAAAAAAACAACAGACTTCTTAAAAAAAACAAAGCCTTAAAATCATTTGATTGATTATAATATAATATAATATGTTCGCCAAATCATGGTCATCTTTAGAAATTGGTACACATACTTTCTTCTGTTTAGTTTTCTATGTCAATCATTCTCTATGAACCATTACAATAGCTCAAATCAATGTAATGGGTATATTTACTATAGCTTACATTCGATTCTGCGGTTTCTCATACACACAAAAGTTGAACATCTTTTGAAAGTAGTTCATGGGATTTCTAATAGACCACAGACAAAGAACGAATGATTATTTTGATATTAGATGGCTCCCAACCCAAGCCCAATAATGATGTGATCAGCGCTAGGTCGGATATTTAATATAAAAACTTTAACACAAAAAGACATATGAAAACATAATTAACACTGACAATGAGTATTGTATCGAATACTATGATCTATGAACAATTAAGTCTTTGAAGCAATAATATTTTCATAAGAATGACTAAGTACCTACCTAGTACTACCTAGATTCGAGTACCTACTATTATAGAAATCGCTACTATTTCAATGCAGCCTGCACAGCATAGATGGGTCTTATATGCAATTTATACCTTAGTTATAGTTTAGCACTTAATTACTTTTAATTTTTTGCATTCATTATTATCTACAAAGTCATCTTGTTAAATCAGTTTATTTTTAACAAGGTTTCTATTATACTCCGAGCTTCTAACAACGAAATATTGTAAGCAACCAACCTAAATTTGATTCAACTAAGTGATAGTGTGTTTCGCTATTGAATCGATTTTCTTTGCCGTTTTATTACGGAATCGCCTATCATTACGAGTATATATATACCGAAATAAGGGATAGAATTCTGTCACCTCTTTTTGAAAGGAGTACGATGACTTATTTCTTGGAAACCATGGAAGGGTTTTATAACAAGCAACCGTATCTGCAATAAAAGAATATGGTTTTTTTCATACAAGATTTTCACATCCATAAGACCTGTCTACGATTTATTCCATTCTGAATTTACCATTTATTAATCCAATCCAGTCTCATTTGTATGCCTATTTCCAGTTACGCTAAATCATGGTTTAATAATTTCAACAAGAATTTAGTGCAATAAATGTCCTGCCATTTGGAATCCACTGAGTGGCGTGTTTTTAGTCATCACTCCTCCGACATAAATCGATTGCACTTACAAACCGTGGTATGTTTACATCGGATATATTCAGTAATAAATGCCATCACGTTAGTGTGAACAAATGGTACATGACTGCGCTCGCGCCGAGCTAGTACAACGCGCATCGCATATCTATGTGGCACTCAAGGCGATTTGACAATTAACTGCACGTTTTTACACATACGTTACTGACTTTATGTATAACAGGTTTTTATTGTACTCGATATTTTAATATCAGCTGTCGCTTTTAATGTACCTATGTTTATATATTGTATAGAAGCAGAGAAGTATTCTTCAGACAAAAGACAATTAACAATCAGAAACAACAATAACAAAAAAAATGACTTATAAGATCTTAGTGACTGCGTGTTTAAAGAGCTCTGTGCGAAAATTAGCATGACTTGCCTTTTAAAAGAATTTTGAGCAATATAATTAAATTTTGAGTGGGGCACGATCAACCTGTAAGGACATAGTATAGACAAAAAGTATATTATGTAAACTCATTCACGGGGGTAGGCAGAATCTATGACCCATACATACTTCTATAGCTTCGTTAACGTGCACACGTCTGTAGCTGATCACACTGGTCCGGTGGTTATAGGTAATTTGAAACAGTAAGCACAAAGCAAGTTGCCAGAACCAACCCAGAATTTTCTTATTAGAATTACACACATCCTACCGAATAAGTAAGTAGAGCATACACGATCACTATTACGAATACTATTACAAATTTTACACAATGCATTGCTAATGTTTTGCAACTGTAACGCGTTGCATGACTGCATTCATTGAGTAGTCATATGAAGTGTCCCGAAGACTTGGCACTGGTTTATGAAAGGGAGAGTGCCTGAGGAGTTTGTCATCTATCCTTTTCAGTTTGCATGATTTAGCCAAGTGCTGCCGAGAGGCGGTAACACGCGGCCTCCACAACGCGCCGAGGTCGCATCTTCCTTTACTCATTACCTTGTTTAAATTTATGCTTCGCTTCATTATTAATGCTCAGTTTAACTAGGTAATGAAACGATATGATATAATGTTCGAAATTAACAGAGCATTTAACTGTTACATAAACATATTTATTTTCATATCTATCATTTTAGTGCTGACATAATAACAAGGCTGGTTCCCACGCGCTTACTTATTCTCGGTTAATTGTCTGATAGATCTCGTAGACTATTTTTGGTGAATATGCTATAGTGGGTGCTAAGTCATTCGCCACGCATGCGCGATGCAGGCAACGCTCTGATTGCCCCGTGGGCTGATCGAGGCTCGATAACAACGCTCGCGGAAGTATCCATTGCCCCAGCCGCACCACGTTCAGTATATTAAAGCGTAACATCATCCTTTCTATCTATCAAATTCATAATGTTTCGCAATTTCCAGGAAAGCTATTATGAGTATTTTATTATTCACTCCGCACAAGGATATACTCTTCCATAAAGGAATATATTTTTAAACAAAACCTTGGGTCTCTTAAAGATGTTTTGATAACAATATTTGTCAGGAAACATGACAGCTGTATGCTAACGTGGAAATAACATAACATATCCACGAGATTGGTCACGATTGGTATCTTACGTCACGGCTTGTCCAACTTGTTTAGTCGGACAACCGAACATATCTGATTTGCAGGCGTGTCTGTGACACATTGTCTTCGTCCGAAATCTTTGAAAAGCGAGGTGTTACAAAAGACCTGGCTAATTTTTGGACAACGCACAGAAGTAAGCATATGTATTGTGAGGAGAGTACGAGAGTATTCTTTGTTAATTTAATATTAGCATGAAGCGGTCTTTGGCACGGAGGTTAAGGCAACAAACAAATATCTTTGAAGTTGACGTTTTGTGCTGTCGATAATCGGGAATTCAGCTCCTTTGTATGACTGTGAAAATAACCTTGGAATATGTTGATATTTTACTTCAACCGTCTCTTTGTTCGGTTGTAGAACCTAAGTAATCATTATTATTGCCAATGTCCAGTCCTGTTCAACAAAATCATATTGTTAACCAAAGCTTCATTACTCAGCACAAAGCACATATTTTATACGTTGACCTATAAAATGATAGCATCGTTAATCGCAACCAGTCGTTACCATCAATCATACCAGTGTGTTGTGTCGAAAGATCCTGAAACAATCACTTCTCTTACGACAGTTTGGCAATGCAGTGGTATTTACATATTCGTTTTTATGCTATTTGTCTAAGATATGTTCGGACATACATCGGTGGATGTTGCCGACACTGTCGGTTGTCAAATTACTTGTCATTATTTACGCCGATTGGTAGCTACCTGTCACACCGACAATCATCATTGACCACTTCCTACTCACCAAGTATCGTACACAAACAATACCCTTTTCGTGGGAAGTCGCAAATTGCGAAAGTCGTTCTGCCTGCTTTTAGTTCTTTTAAGACCCCATTCCGTTAATGATTATTTTATGGGATGGTCGTAGATTTACTTGCCTGCTTTTAGAAATGTGTGAAAGAAACTTTATCATCATGAAGCGTTTTCCTCACAAATTGGCAATTGTAGTTAAATAAGAGCGGGTTGAGTTAATAAAAATGATAAACTAGTTAATAATAAATTATGTATTCATTTATTTATGTAAAAATACTTTAACTGGTCACTAAATAGAAAAAAAACAATTTATTAAAACGAGTTAGTTGTTTATGTTTTGGATTTTTCATAATAATACGTTAAGATGAAGTAGGTAAGAACATAATACGTCCCATTAATACGATTGCTAAATAAATTACGAATTCATGTTTAGTAATCGTTTTGCAACAGTGACTAATAGGTCGAAATAAAGCCGCATCAGATTAAAGTTGGCCAGAGTAAGGTTTAACAATAATCAATTTGTGCTGTTTTGTCCTTACCCGGGCTTTAAGCTCTCCTAAATCCGTCCACATTTACCTGGGTCACGTACGATTGGACTAATATATGGCGCGCCGGGCATATAAAAACAAAACACTGAAGTATTCCCGGGGATAATGAACTGATCCTAATGTCTTCTTCTGCTCGAGTGTCTTAGTCTCCTTTTATTTCCTCCATTTCCATTAAAAAGCGAAGACCGGCTTACAGATAAGTACTTGGGGACAGCATTAAGTTAAAGCAAATTAAGCCTCATTACAAGAGGGTCAAGGTGTAAATTTACAAAATCCTAATCCACATAGATTGCCAGTTCGTGTAAAACCTTTTTTACCATCATTAATTCTTAAACACTAATGCTTTTGCTTTTTATATTTACACAAGTACCTTGGACTAATGTTAAGGTAAATAGAAAACCAGAATAACTCATTAGCACGTTCGTACTCCATACTGCACTACAAACAAACATTACTTAGGTAGAACTTGAAAAAAACAAACGCAATATGTAAAAATAGTGTGTGAGTTACCTAAGCAGTAAAGCACGCCCACTGGGCGCTGAGGCTGTGCGGTGACGTAGTCTCGGCAGATATATTGGGGCCGTCGGAACCGGTCGGCCCACTATGCACTGTTGCATCAAATACTATACATATGGGAATGAGAACTTCGCAGCCGATAGGTATTATATAACTTTGCGTGCCAATTATGTGCGCTACTTTTTAATCGTAAAGGTTTAAGTTTTGACCTTTAGGCACAGTGACTTCTGTAAGCACTGCTTAATCATGTCGAGAGTTACTAGACATCAATAATGTCAATTATTTGTTTCAAACAAAAACCAAGATCTCCTAGGTGAGTCTCAAAAACATTGACATGACATAAATTTTGTTATTTTTATGCTCGATCACGAATAAGTACACCTAGGCCCCTAAGTTAGATTTTTTAGTTGAAACAATAAATTAAAACAATTGACAACATTTCAAAATTTTAACCTCCATGTTTTATTATGTTATCTAAAAGTAAATCCAAAACTAGAGGACCCATATTTTTTGGTTTTTCGAAATTATGTACTTTTCATTCATAATTTTAACTTTGAAATTCGGTGCATTCTAAAAAGACGTAAGCGCCAAATGACGTC
Organism: Euplexia lucipara; assembly: GCA_921972225.1. NCBI lineage: Eukaryota > Metazoa > Arthropoda > Insecta > Lepidoptera > Noctuidae > Euplexia > Euplexia lucipara. The sequence goes on from OV179144.1 coordinate 13,783,812, forward strand.
ATTCATACGGTGGAATGGCGATAATTCCTTTGCTTTACTGTGATACGTCAAAAAAAAACCAGTTTCTAAGATGTCACTGTCATTTAGCAGTTGTCAATGTCACACATTGACATTAGATATGTGTTGTTTGACATTAGATACGTAATTTTTGACAGAAATGTCTTGTTTGACATTATAGTTTTCATCTTAAAAATTAGCTTGCTTTCGCAAAGGTAAACACCTCATTCCACCGTATAAGTGACGTCATCGCATGGTTTTTGGTTTTTATTTTTTTTCTCAGAAATTAAACTATAAAAAAATTTTAAAAATATATATTTGAACTCAGCATACAAAAATGAAGAAACGGTATTTTTGTTTTAGGGTCATGTCAATTTTGAAATGTTGTCAATTGTCGATTTATATAAAATTATGAGCACCGACTTTATTTATGATCATAAGAAAAAAAAACATAAATTTTATATATTACATCATGTATAGCAGTGTCGATTTAATAGAAGTTAAGTTGTAGTGTACTAGTAAGACTTCCTTATTTTACCCACAAGGCAAGCTGTTCCTCGAACCCGAAGTAGACTCAACGCGTACCTAATGACGCTCCAAGAACAGTTCCACCTTTCCAATTACGATAATTGTGAAAATGTATATAATTTAGTTTATGATTATATTATTAATGTAATAGAGAGAACACTTCTTTATTTATAACTTAATAACTACTTCATTTCCATTACCGACGTGTTCAATTATCGTAACGGTGGATACGACAAGTCGGCAACGCAAATAAAGTGGTGCTTTTGATGGACTTCACGAAGAAATGGTCCAGTCATGCGATAACACAACGCCCATCAGCGAAACCCATCAATTTGAAACAAACGGTTCTGTATCACAGATTATTTACAACTAATCTATAAGTACTCCGGATGTGCGTGACTTTTTGTACTTACTTCCACGCTATTAAAAATAGAAGGTAACAATGAATATTCTTATAATTTTGAATACCAAGACTGCTGACCGTTAAGTAAATAGCGGTGAATCTCCATAAACAGATTCTTTTGCAACACACGCTATTATTATTAACATCCATTATCATTAGTGATTAGATGCAAGATACAATACTCAATTGCCACTAATTACCTCACATTATATCCGGCCCATATATTTAGAGCTCGTTCATTTGCGTATAAAAAATTACTTCCACGTCGATGAACCAATTAATGATAATGCAAGAGTTATTTGAATAAATCATGGTTAGCAAATAAGAAAATGGTAAATTTACCAGAAGCAACTTGCACTAAGGCATATTTGATTTCTGATGCGCTTTATTTGCTTTGCATATGAGAGGCATTCTCCCGGTATTCAGTAGTGGACCCCCCCCCTACCTCCCCTTCTCCCAAAATTCATCAAAATGCAATTTGGATAAAGCCGGGTAGCCCCTGAAATCTAATTCTCGCTACGCGTGCCGCCTACGTTCATCAAGCTGTTTGTTACTGCGCTCGGTCACATTTAGGTACTACTAATGCATTTACTATCTAAGATGATACCTTACTTATTTAATATAGTTATATTAGCAGTCACTATTTGCTGCGTAATGAGCAAGCTAGGTTAGTTAGTAAAACCATATATAGGTACCCAATCAACCAATTACTTGAAATAAAAACAGTTTCGTAAAAAATACAAAAAATGCACATAGATATTACGTACAATGTCCTATTGAAAACAACAGATTAATGGAACTAAAAATTAAAATAGCAATCTGCAGAATTGTTGCTTCACTGTAAATAACTGCTACGAATGAATGACAACAAAGAGTAATTAAATTTTATTAGTAACAACTTACGCTCAGACCAAAGATTATAACTATCTTAAGTCCCAGGCTGAGGGCAAATGTGCATATGAATGTCTCAATTTAAAACATTAAACACTGACCCGATGACCAAATGCCGACAGACTTGTAATGAATGGTACTCGTAGTAAGGTACGATTAGATAGTGATTGCCTTTATAATCTCAGTGAGTAATGCGGGTGGCGATTGTTGAATGTTGATTGCAAATGTAAGTTTCGCCTTCGAGCTTTCGGCTATTATGTAGCGTAATGAATACTTAATACATAGATAGCTTCGGGATAGATATTCACTTCGACTTGCGGTGCTTGGTGAAGGCGACGATGAACTGGTCAACTCATGGAAAAAAAATATCCGAGGCAAGGTGATAAAATTTATGAGCTAGCTCTTACAGCTTAGGTTCTCTTAGTTCTTAAGTTTGTATGTATTAGTAACTATAACTCCTACTGAAATGTGAATAGTCAAAAGAAAACTTTAACTTACATACAATGCATTTTTTTTGTGATTGCTGCTTTTTGTTGCTTACGTCCTCTTGATTCCAATTAATTTCTGCAGTTTTCTATGAACAATTCATACTGATCTAAAAATAACTAAGTAGGCTTACGCTATAAGCCTCAGAACCTGAATATTTATAAAATCAAATCTCTACCAGGATGATAGGGGAAATACAGTAGTTATTTATGGTTTAATTTTTCAAAAGTATCATAAATATTGTTGGGTTTTTAGGAGTAGTTTAGATTGCAGGAAAAATGAAGTACTTAATAGGTACTGTTTGTACAAATAAAACGTAAAAGTTTTTTTTTTTTTTTTTTTTTATATATATAATGGGTCTACTCATGACCTCAATCTTGTCCTGCGGTCAGAGATGAGGTCGACGATGGAACGAGCTTACCCATAAGAAGCCTATTAACTCGCGACTTAAACAGATTGGGGTCATATGAACTCGGGAACACTGATGCAGGCAGGGAATTCCACTCCTTGGCTGTGCGCATAATGAAGGAACAGGCAAAGCGCTTCGTGCGAATGTGTGGAACATCTACAAGGAATGGGTGATAACCTGCAGTACGTCTGGATTCCCGATGGAGGAAAGGAGATGGTGGAATGAGCTCGTGGAGCTCAAGAGCACACTCACCGAAATACAGTCTGTAAAAGACCGACAGACATGCAACTTTGCGGCGGTGGGCCAGGGTATGAAGCTTGGTACCCACCAGCTTTTCGTCACCAATGAGCCTCTTGGCTCTGCGCTCTCCTGAGTCGAGTGTGGCTAGTTGGTATTTGGCTGAGCCATCCCAAAGGTGACAGCAATACTCCATGCTGGACCGGACTTGAGCTTTATAAAGAACTAAAAGCTGGTCAGCTTTGAAGTACCGCTTAACTTTATTTAGGATGCCCAGCTTTTTTGCCGCAGTTTGAGCTTTCGACTCAATGTAGGCACCAAAGTTAAGATTTGCACTTAACTTCGTGCCAAGAAGCTCGAGGCCGTCGGTAACTGGTACAGATGCACCTCGGAAAGTAGGAGCCAGATTGAAGGGGCTCCTTTTGGCGGTGAACAGGCACACTTGTGTTTTAGTGGCGTTGAAAACAACCAGATTTTCGTCACCCCACTTGGAGACAAGACTTAAGGTTGAATTCGTTCGCTCTACCATGGCCTCTCTCAAAGACCGAAATTCAGTTTATGTAAATGGCTCCCTTGGCTTTGAGTTGGATAAATACGCCACACGATACGGTCAATTGATATCAATGGACAAAGGAAATCCAACATAACAGAGAATGGCAAAACAAAAATGTAAAACTGGGCTGCAGTATGTATCTTGGCCCACCTTTAAGAAACCTTACCCCACCACTGGTATTGAATGTGTCTGATAACTACTTATATTATTGTTTATAAAGTCAATAAACATTTAAGCCCTAAAATCCCACCCGTACTGACACAAAGAAAACCAGTTGCACTAGCTGCTTATTTAATAATGCCATCTTCGGTATTAGAGCCATAAGTTTCTTGGCTGTCCATTAAATACTCATCGTGCCAAAGTTTAAATCCTATAAATTCTTAAGTGTATTCTTATAAGGAAATTCGCCATATATTCAATGGGAAGATAACTTGCAATTCTTGAAATACCAATAACAATGGTTTATTTTGCAAAACGGATGGGTAGACCTTATCTAAAATATTAAATCCTAACGGAACACCTTCATATGGTTATAAAGGGTCTTTTGTTGGAATGCGGAGTTTGCCTACTGTTCTACTCGAGGGTAATTGAATCTGCTTGTGGCTTAGTCATTTATCACGTACAAATTGCATAATAAACGCGTAATATTAATTACATGTAGTTTTTCTCAAACAAAATCAATTTATTTGATCTTATTTGTTGTCTTTTTCGTTGAGTTAGATTTTTATAGGTAAATAAATCCAAGAACTGTGTAAGAGTAGAGAACTGAGTAGGTATCTACCTCAAGGTCCACCCTGTCTTTTTTGCGGATAAACTTGGGCATAAGCTACCGTCTTAAACTAAAGGCTTTTCTTGATATGTCGTCTAAAAATAAATATTTTAAAATATTAATTAACATCATAAAATAGGGTTATACAACGTTGTTTGTGTCCTCGCCTATGTAGCTGAGTTTGTTCCAAAAACATAACTCGTTTGTAAAAATTTGGCCATAGTGAAACTTCGAGCTTAACTATAAATAATACATACTTATTTTACATATAAGTTAGTTAAAAATAGGTATTGACGAAATAATGTAACTACAAAAAGATATTTTACCATTACATAGCAATACCTACAAACTAAATTATGTAAAAATGACAGGTCTGAATTTGCTAGAAAACATCAAAAAAATAAATTCACAAAACACTAAAATATTAATTTAAGTAGGTACCTAAAACTAGAAAATAAAAATGTTCAAAAGCCACCATTTAGTGATAAAAGTAAGAAACAAATTCAATGGTTTGTAATCTTAACACACTGATGGCTTCAAAAGTTAATCTGTACAAACTTTGATACAAATTAAAAAAATAATAAACATAGAGGCATTGAACTCGAAATTTTATAAATAGGTAAGCATGGCCTGGTAAAATGCTCCATCTTAAAAAGTAATATACATAAATGACGTAAACATTATAAATGTCGTAAATTCCGTATATGGGGCACCCAGTTTGACCGGCTCCCCAAGTTGATAAGCAGACGGAATTTTTCATGCTAACACAAAAGATTGCATCAAGGAGAATTTCTAGGTAATATTAGGCGGTGCGTATTGTTCCACGGTGTTTTTAAGAAACCGAAGTTGCGAAGTGACCCGAGTCCCGGCGGTCACTCGTCCGTTGACCTCGCCAGCCCGACAACATCTACATTGACAATTGCTGACATTATTTTACAGTACCATCAGCGTTTCGAAGTGTGGACGCCTGCTTTATTTCCAATAAAATCTGCATACATTCTTTTATCATGGATCATAAAGACATCAATGCCTTTTTTTGTTCCACTGTAGTGCAGTCTCATGCATAGAAGGCACGGTTGACAAAAAATGATATTTATTTAGGTAGTGTAAATAGGTTAATAAAAGTATTTTCACCTGTCACATTAAATCTAGGTGAGGTCGGCGTTTTACTATCTGACTATACTCTGAGACGAAACACGGAAAGAAACTCAGAGGGCATAGTCTCTTTTAAAGTCCAGACATTATCTTGGTCAGATCATATAAGAACCATGCAGATTAGTGTCTGAAATGGCCTTTGCTTAACACGGGTTGGACTTGTATTCATTACTTGTCCAGGTTGCGATGTTGTTGATGTTTTTCGTTCATTGATATTAGCAAAGTCTAGAACTATAAATTACACTGAGCCACCACAACACGAAGACAAAACATGCTAAATAAACGCAGGCACGTTCTCAAGACTAGACCAGGAAATCAAGAGTTGCAGCTGTAGTTATGTAGCCAATTAATGTAATGTACCTACATCTAATAAACATAAAATGTTCGCTTCAATTTAAGTTCCTATCTTACACAATCAAAACCCTGTTAAGGCAATTAATTATTAAAAATGACGTTTCCTCCATATATTTTAAAAGTGTGGTGAGTAGGTTCTTGTAGGAATCTTTTGCGAAATTCATTTCAGGAGTATCTGTTTTGAACCAAACACTCAAAATTAATACACAATTACACAAATTAATCAAACACTCTAAGCGTACGCATGACATGTTACAATCTAAATTGAATTAAAAATTAAAGCTAGTTCACATATTTTTTTTTTTGTTGTTACACCTAAAAATCGAATTGAATCGTTTTCGAGTAGGTATGCATTTAAATCAACTGGTTTATACTAGAAAAAAATATTAGGGTTTGATTTTATCTATTGAATAGCATACGTGTCACTGAATATTAATTGTTGTTTTTAGGAAAATATCATCCTATAATATCAGATGCCTATTGTCTTAATTATCTTTTATCTTTAAGGAAATTAAAAAAAAAAACAAAAGAATGTCGAACAAGCGACGCAATTTTCATGGCAATTCCATAATACGTCTGATTTATTGAAACGTCAAACTTGTCAAGCAACATTATCAACCAGTTTTTGACCTTGATCGCGATGACTGGTACACTTCATGTTGGTTTTTTGCTAATCTAACTAACTCTCCGACTTTAAACTTATAAATACATCTGAGATCTTGAGGCGGATCGTGAGCTCTGCAAACAACAGCAATCAATGCAATCATCCTCTTAAATCTCCAGAGAAAGCCCTTGGGTCCTCTGAGTTCCCTACGAATGATAAATGGCTAAGCATCTCTCGAAATGCATAGGAAAATAAGCATGTATTCGTAGTAATTTTAAAGACGATTATTTTGCGAAAGAAACAATAGCTGTCAGGGACATTAAAAACAATTTAGAAATCATGCTAGTAGACAGAAAGAAAAATGAATAGTAGAGTGACGGAAAACAGTAGTGCAATGTAGACAAGGACAATCAATCATTCGGTCACGCTACGACACACGCTATAATAAATGCTTCATATGACACAATAATATAATACTAAGACAAGTGCAAACACTGTGACTATCTTCAAGGTCTGCACGAAAAAGATTTTTTGAATAAATGTCAAGTCGTAGGTTACGTACGATTGATTGTTAAAAAATTATCCAACTATCCAACATATTACCATTTGCCACCTAAATAATTTTGCTATAATTTTAGTTTAAAAAACCAGGCCAACCAGGCCCATGTCTAGTATTTTACATTAGCACAGATAATTCTAGGAAGCTATCAAGTCGGGTCGTGTGGATGCGATCGTGCGCGTCCGTCGCCCTGAGGGCGCGACCCTTTATGGCCTGTCGGTTTATATGGTCGAGCCGTCATACGACTATGCTCGCGACTTTCCTCATTCTCTTAGATATTAGATAATTACCTCCCATATGCAATACGCTTTGTACTGGTTGTACCTATACATCAGCCCTAAGGCAAATCTCCGTAATTACTCGCTTTGTGGGCTAATGTTCCAACATAAACAAACATACATACACTAACGCCTTTTTCCCATGGGGTAGACAAAAACTACATAACGCCACCTACTACGATTTTTACAAACTTATTTAGCTTTAAAAAAGGAACATATTCCGTATACAGAATTTGTTTAGTTACAATTTAACTCATAAGAGCCTCACTACAATGTAACTTATCGCTAAACTTTTATATGGTATTCAAACAAGACCGAACGTCAAAGGAACAACTTTAATATATTTTTCACGCTCGTGATATTCTCATATCTCTCCACATGTGTGCAGAAATATGAGAATGATAATAAAACTGCACGTATGATCTGTGTCATAACTCTTGTCTGATAGTATAAAAGTTAAGTTTATGGAATAAAATATAAACAATACTTCAATGTAATAAACTACAGCATAAAAAACTTTTTGATTTCATAGTGATAGTTCTCATGGTTCCTGTAGGGCTTTTCAAATTTTGCCCTGCTTAAATAGACTCGCATAATATGCATATTAAAACAGTTTAATGTCTAGATTAAAAAAAACCATGACCTCTGAGTTTCATTCGGCATTTCTTCTCAGGAATAAGTCAATGCGGAAATGACTGTGCCACGTAGTTTAAAAAATATTGACGTGTAAAATCGACTAGGACAGATGTACTTATCAATATTGATTTGGGATTTATAAGTATAGCACAAGCCTAATTTACCTACTCTGTTTTTGCGTTCAAAACTTTATGGTGACATCATTTCACAAACGAAGAATCAGATGCAAAATTATTATGAAACCGACGTTGAGACGTTTAGAATAGTTATCATCTTGAACAAAAGACTACAGCAGAAAGGCATTCTCGTATCGTGGGTACCATCAGGTCGGTACGCGGTGCTTGGCAGCCCTACAGCTGGTAAGGCCGCGAACCGTCCACGATACAAAGAGCAGTGATTTGTTGTCGGAGATTTTACATTGTGGTGCCCGTGTCGTAACGGTTTGTTGGTTTATTTGTCGACTATAACGTACCCACGTAGCTATATTTGAGGTCACATTTCGAGATTGACTTCTGCTCTAATTTCAACTCCTACTGCATCTTTGTATAACTCAATAAAATAAGTTACATTTTAGATTACGTGAAGGAAAAACGGGTTTCCAAATGGTCCTATACAAGATGGGAATCGTTTCCTAGAGTAATTTCAACTGGCTGAGATATGAACTTAACTGTGAAGCTCTTTGAAGTATGTAATGTTCTCTTTTTTCTGGCAATACTTCAAGCTAATGATGCTACCTATACTAAGGAGCATGTATCCATTGTGAACATATAAATCACAGAAACAATACGAGTCTTACATGCCGATCGATCGCGTGCAACGCCATACAAGGAGACTCTGACGGTAACGATGACTACAGGAAGTCCTTGTATATCGTTCCTTATGAGTTAACCGAACAAGTTATCAGTGATAAATTAACTGCACTCAAAGCCTTAATCGTTCTTTAAGTTACGTTTAAGAAGTTGTGTAATATTTTCATTAATGTTTCTATAATTCACTTTATGGAACGAGCGTGAATTGCATTCTAATTTTTATAAATTGTCGTTAATGTGAGGTTTCCCTATCTGTTTTTGCTTCTACTTAGAAACATTTTTTTTATTCTATTTTAGCTTAGTTATAATTTTTGTATTTCTTTGCTCGCAGAATGCAGAAAGCACGGGAGAGTTCTCGCCCGTCGTCACGGCGACATGCAAGACTGGCGTCATGGCGATCAACGTTCAATTCAACCAGCCATTCAATGGTGTTACACATGCCAGAGAATTTCGGTAAGTCGATGTTAATTTTTATATCATATGGTTTTTACAGATTTGCATTAGATAGGTACAGACGCCAGCACATTAAGCTACCCCACACTTTCAAGGTTTCCCAATTGAACTAAAACCATATTCTGTTTGAAATAAAGTTTTATTATAAAGTTGAAAGACTATCAAACGACACATTGCTTGATGAGCTTGAGCTTTTAAAAATCATCTTCACAAACACCTACACCGAACAACAACTACTTTTTTTTAAATTTCACTTTATTTTAGGAAAATAATACTTACCTACATTTTTCGTGGAATCCATACGCATTCGCTGTTTGACGTAAGTAGATACTTGTTTCGGAGAACCCAAACCCTAAAGCAAACCAATATCGAACGATGAGAGATTAGCGTCTAGAACTCGATTTCACTCAAACTTCGCTCCCGTCTCCTAATATCTAGGTTCAGTAATATATAATACTTTGGTCCAAACTACTTCCTTTATTGAAAATAGAATTGCATTCCGCTTTTGAAAACGATACTTTGTTGCAGACACTAATCTATATTAGGTACTTGGATATTATTTATTGCTATAACTTTAACGATTTATTGCTCTCCATAAGTGGAAACGGTATGGCTGTTGTTGTGTAACTGTAAATTATGAACAGCCTGATTTTTGTTTACTAACACTAGCGTCCCGGCAAATGATATCCTACCCGATAGCAGTGACATCTACCGCGTAAAATTGTATTTCCAAACTATCAAGAGATCCACTACAACATACACACAAAATTTCATCCAAATCAGTCTAGCGGTTTAGGAAGAGTTAGGTGACAAACACACCTGTAGAAAAATAATATGTATGAAGGTAAAAACTGTCTGTCCGCGCTTGATCTTAAAACAAAATACCTGTCTGTACAGTTAAGCTATAAGACATGATAGTAATTTGTCAAGCTATGTAATTAAACTCGAACATTGCTACAAGACTTGGGTCCCCCGAATACTCATTCGCCATTGTTAAAAACCTTGAGCCGACACGGTGACGATGAGGATAAATAAATGATTTCTTTCGATTTTAAAGTAGACTTACTAGTGAACTTTAAATTCGAAAGAGCGTAGACTTTTCTGAAATTGTTTTAATCTTTTTGTTTTTGTGCACGTCACTCCTGTCTGTGTGATCTTCTAAAATATAATATCCTCGTTTCACAGTGTTTGTGAAAAAAACTCCTCCGAAATGGCTTCACCGATTTTAATTAATTGTAGTATGTAGGTACTCGTATAGTCAGTAGGGCTGGGAATAGGACGTAAACTAATAAAAACGAAATAAAACTAATACTTAAATTGATTCTAAGTCGAACAAAGTTAGCCGAGGCACCTAGTTTCAGTATAACAGTTATATTTTAGTAAGTACAGACGCCAGCTCGTCCAGTTACCCCAATGTGTCAAATTTCTTTGATCGTTTTTCAATGTTATGTCAAACAGAATAAGGTTCGTAATTATTCAATGTGAAAATTTGACACATTGGGGTAACTTGATGTGCTGGCGTCTGTACATTGTTTAACGTCCAAATTTGTCTTTTAAAAGTCGAATTGAAATAAATGATTTGGCTCTGACTTTAACTTATGAACCTTAACTATGCCAAACCTCACATTCCACGCCATATTCTTAAAAGGGCTCTATAGTTTTCGCCTGGCGTATTAATATAATAATGTATGATGGTTAGATGATTGTTACTTAACACTAAGCTACAAATAATGTTATGCACATTTCAGAACACCAGCGTGTATGGCCCTGGGTAACGGCAGTGAAACGCTGAACTTCGACATAAACCTGATGGCAGCACAAGGGGCACCGGACTATTGTGGTGTGTTCTGGAACAACGTAAGTTCCTATCTTATATAGATAGATGTACACCTACCATTATCTATAAAAAGGAGGAAAGTGGAAACGCCGGGAGGGGACGGACATACACAGACCTTATTGATGTCCTTTAAAAAGGTCAGGTGCGTAGTACTCTCAACCAGAGTGCGTGTATGAACGTTATTATTATTATTACTAGCCTGTGTTTTCCCACTGCAGGGCAAAGGCCTCCCTACTTTCCTTCCACCTCTCTCTGTCAAGGGTTTTTTGAGACCAGTCCTTATCGAAAGAGTCCAGCTCGTCTCGCCATCTTCGCTTGGGCCTACCGCGACGTCGTTTGCCATGTAAAGGAACCCATTAGGTCGTGAGTTTGGCCCACTGATCGTCTGACATGCGGCAGTTGTGTCCAGCCCAGTTCCATGAATGTATGAACGTTAACGAAGCAAAAAAAGTGTGAAAGATCGCAGCAGGCGGCGCCAACGTGCTGTAGTTTCAGCTTACTCCATGGGAAAAAGGCGTGAGTTTATGGATGTATGGATGTACCATTACCAAAGGACACTTATGAACTATAGGAACCCCTCTGCCTAACTGTGTGGGGCAAACAGGCGGGATATTATGTATGAACTTACTTCCTTACAAACTTATTTAATTAGTGAGTATTGTTCGTTCGTCCAAGCTCTTAGAAACAACTTTAGGTTTATTTTACGTTGTGAATCCCGCTGTTGCATTTAAATTAAAAAAAAACCTTCGACTACCGGAAACATAAACTCGTTTAATAAGAAAAGAAATCAAACAACTTACTACATGATAATTAACCATTGCTTCAACAAGTAACTTAACAATACGAAACACTAACCTGCTAAATTATCAGTTAACCGTTTACACTCCTTGCAACACATTGAATAAAGCTAATTGCCCCGACATTCTTATCTCAACATGACTAATCCATACAGTTCGAAAGCTCTACGCAGCACCCAATACCTAGTACACACTCACCTAACCTTACACATGCACATTTCAGCGCACAGACGAGCGGTCGTTGCCGCTGGCGGTCCGTGTGCACCGGACCTTGGAGCTGGCCGATGACAAGTTCTACGTCATCACTTGCGGCAAGGCAGGCTTCAGAAATGCTCGGTAAGTAGTTTTGTACAGGCCTCCGTGTGGCCTCTGTGTACAAAAAGCTTCCTACGCTATGTTCCTTGCATCTTACGTCTTAACTGTGAATGATTATTAGGGGAGGTAGGGGCTGCAAGTGCCGATTTTCCAATAACATCGAATTTCATTATGAAAATGATAGGATGAATTTTTGGTATGTGGCAATATCAAAGAGTTGTCTATCGGTTTTTGTATTATTATAGTAATTTGGGCCAATATCTCAGTAGTTATTTTTTTACAGATTTTTTTTTGACAAATTTCGGAGAGGAACTTTCAGCCCCGCTTTGGGGTGAGTTGTTCCACCCGTGAGGCAAATTGTTCCCCTTAGATTATGTATATATAATGTGAGAATAAAATGGGTTTTTGTAAATTAAACAATCATTATATAGGTTTAAAATATGTTTCATATCATAATTTCTCTCAGATGCATATCTGAACTTTAAAAATAACAAAAAAAACGCGGAAACCTCCAAATAACCGTTTCTTTTAAATTTTAAGTCATATTTGCCACTCATCAAGTCAGAAATCTTATAAGATACAAAACTAATTAAAAAAAAAATACTTAATTGGTAATATGCAGATATTTTTTTTATCATATTAACTAACAATTGAGATCTATCAACTTACAAATAGGTATAATCGACTTATGAAGATCAATCATCAGTCTTCTATTCTTATTGGTTTTTAATCAGTCATTGGTAATAATTATAATTAAAATGTAGTCCACAAGCGGTTTCTCCTGTTCCACAGTAAATACTGTCCTGCATTTATATCCTGGAAAGGATCTTTACCGGCTTTCAATTTATTAATAAATGGACGTAGCGTCATGTGTCAAATTTCCAGTTCTCTGGCAACTATTTTACTTTTTTCCCCACATGTCAGCATTTGCAGCTTGACGCAGATATGTTTCGGAGGTTTTCCCTCTATCTGACTTCCGTTTGTAGGTACGCATCCTAAAAAAAAATAAGTCTTAAAAATTATAGGTAACACTGAAGGTTCGTTAGGGTAAGTTGTTCCGCGGAACAAGCAGCCCCTCCGGGAGGGAACATCCAACCCCAAATTTCATTTTTTACAAATACTGCCAAACCACCAATTCAATAGAATAAATTCATAAAAACATTTGAATTACAAGACATCTTACTAATGTCACTACAAAATAGGAAAATTACATGTAAATCGAGCCATAATTGACAAAAATAGACCAAAAAGTTTAAACACCAAAATATTTACTCACATGGTATTTTACGAGCACCGTGCACACCGCCACTCAGCCGCCGGCGCTGGAGTAACTAAGATAGCCGCCGGCGCAGCGCGTCACCTGATGCTCAAATGGCACACTTCACACATATTGCTATCTCTTTTCTTTAGAAAGTTATTGCCATCGGAACAACTTACCCCGGGAACTTGCAGCCCCGTCCTCCCCTACGCAAAATACCTACAGCCACTTGACGCTATCAATTTGATGATATTATCGAGAAAGCACCAACATTTTAACTGTAGGATATTTATTTCACATGAAATAGACAATACCAATAAATGAAAATTAATTACCTACGAAGTTACCTAGATACCATTTAAACGACTATTTTATCATTATAAAAATGACGAATGCTTTGATTGACCATATTATTATTGGAAATTAAGTTTTTAGGATATTTCGATGAACACTGTCAGAACTTAATAAGTTATTATTCTGAGAAAAAAGTCATCTTTCGTCGCGTATTGCGGTATCTAAAGCATATTTCTATTTTACAAATGGAGGGTGTGCAATAAATAAAATAAATAAAATCTACATAAGATATTGGCAATAATATTCAATGAATCTTGTGATGGAGGAAACTGGACCTCACGACATCCTAGTGTGAGATTCAGTGTTTGTAAATGTAAATGAAGTCTGCCTTTATGTAAATAAAATAAATTATTATTATTAAATCAATTAATAAATATATTCCACAACTTTCACACAACGCCATCTAGTCCCGCCACTAGACAACTGATAAACATACTTTTATATTTCTAAAAACATACTTGTGGTTGAGGTTTTTTGTGTTCTTGTCCTACCCTTAAGTAACCAAAGTGTAATTTTGTTACATATTACAGAAACGAAACTTCGCTCGTATCGCTGCGACTGTTAGACTCACAAGGCCGAAAAGTATTGAATGCAGCGTTCGGTCTACCTTACACGCTCAGAGCCGAAATCAGCAAGCCTGATGGTTAGATCTTTATCATTGTTTCGTGAATTGTTAATGCATTACAACAGTAACGTAACAAATAATATTTACGGTTACAGGTACACACGGAATACGCTTGAAGAATTGTTTTGCTTTTAACATGCGAAATAATACAGCTGATCTTCTGGACAATAGAGGGTAAATATACAACAATAAGCATGACTTTCAAAGGACAGGTTCTTTAATAAGACCACAATATCACGTCACGCCTGTAATTTATGCAATGGGCAATGAGTTCAGCAATGGTTCAGGTTTTCGGCATTTGGCCTGTAGGTAATATTAAAGTCCCATGTCTCAATATGGAATGGCCCCAGACAAAGAGATTTATGATACTACAGCTAGATACAAAAATAAGATAGGTAGAGGAATAAACAATGTAAGACCAATTAAGAGTTTTCACAGATAGAAAAATACATATAAATAGGTTCAAGAGGGTAGGAGACAGCTAGTAAACAGCACAGATATTATGATAAAAATAATAAACAATAATAAATAGTTACAAATAATACAATGTTCATTAAAAAGAAGTTACACAGCAATCTATTTAATTGAGTCCTACTAGTGTTGAAAATATCGAAGTCGACGTCTCGGCACGCTGCATTGTACGTATGACATGCTGTTATTAAGTATGAGTTTAGTCTATAGTTAGTTTTAGTAGCAGGGGTATATAACAGTCGATGGTCCCGCGGAAAGGTGGAAGGAACTCGTAGTCGAATTTTGTTCACTAGCTCGGGAAGGCTGGTCGAACCATTCGCGATTTTGGATAAGAACGCCAAGTCTGCTATTATCCTTCGTTCAGAGAGAGGAAGCAAATAGAATCTTTTGCAGCGACGATTATAAGTAGTGGAATATGTTTTAGCACGGAATTGAATGCGCTTCAGAAACTTGCTCTGTATGCCCTCTAGCCTGATGTACACATTGCAATTAGGATTCCAAACTTGAGAGGCATAGAGATGAATGCGAACGAAAGTGCAGTATAGGGTTTTAATGGTACCTAGGTACTATAGAGGGTACAAGCGAACAAATGTCATAGAAAAACTATGATTATCACCATATCTGTGAAACGCCATCTAGCATAATTTAGCAATCTTAGAGCGGCAGCGGAGCGTACCAATCTAGACTCATCGCGGGATGAGTCCAGTCCGGAACCGCGTTTGGTACGCTCCGCTGAGTATCGCGCGGTAAGTTTCGGATGAAAATTTTGTTCGTGACTTCCAGTCTATAGTAGGTAAGTATTGAATGTCTTTGGCGCCAGGCGAGTCTATTGTCATAATGGGGCACAACTTACAAATACCCTAATGGAAAAAGTCAGTAACGTTTACGTTTCTGTTATAGACACAATACATTAAACACAGTTGTTGTTTACAGATGTCCTGTGAAAGAAAAGTCGATTGTGGTGAGGTCGGACACGGGCGCTGCAGAACTCGCTATAGCGTCCATGTTCCGGTTTCCGGACTCGTCCCAAGTCAACTTGCAGTGCGATATCGCTATTTGTAAAGGTAAATAGTTATTTCTAAAGAGAAACTGACACATCATTGTTGTCATCTGTGTATCGTTTGGTCGGCTTCTAGTCTTACTAGATGCAGCTGAATTCCAGTTTTGGGCGGCATAAACTCTGACGTCATTAACCACACTAAATCAAGTCCTGAGTTTTCTTGGAGCACTTCACGACACCTCTCAGTTTTATCTACCTACATATAATTATCGTGTAGTGCCAAAAAAAAAACTGACTACCTACTAGTCTACTAGCTGCCAGATCTTCATTGTCTTGACTACTGTATTAGGTACCTATCTAAAACTGCCTGCATATAGTTTCTCTTTCTCTATCAAGCCTATCCAAAGGTAGGCAGGCAAGGTATGGCAGCCAATTGCAAAACCCTAGGTAGCCCTTTAAGTTGTTATTTGTAAGCTTAGGTATGTGGTGTAGGTACAATATAATAAAGAGTAATATTAATAAAGAGTAGGTATTCTATTCTAACGAAAAACACAGAAAACCACACCATGTAGAATCTATATTCTGTGCATACCTAAGTAAGATATAACAATAGCAATAAATACAAAGTCCAGTCTTACAGTCATAAATTAATATGCATCTTGAGATAAACTTGGAATGTATAATTTCAGGCACGTGTTCAGTATTAGACTGCAGTACGGAGGCCCGATTCGAGAAAGGCGACGAGGAGAGCACCGTCACCGCGTCCACAGGGATCTTCGTGCTCGACCCCAACGACAATGGAGGTAAACTAATGCTGATGTAGGATCTCTTTATCGCAGGTCTCTTCTTGTGTGCTTGAATGACTGAATTAATAAAATGCAGTACAAACTGATTTAGACATCTTCAAAAATACATAGTAGGTACCTTTGTACCTAATGGTTGTAGGGTTCCATACTTGAAGATAACATACACCTGAAAACTAACTATGTACAGACGACAGCACATCAAGCTACGATACCAGAACTTACTGTCTTTACCCAACTGAAAACTTGAAAAACTATCAAAGAAGTTTGAAGCATTGGGGTGGATTGATGTGCTGGCCTCTGTACCGACTAAGATTAGACCGAGAACAGCGAAAGGACACTCTCTCACAGAAATGCTACTTTAATATTTGAAAACCGGGTAGATGTTCAACCACCTTTTTCATGCATAGGTAGGTAGTTTGATTTCGAACTCATGCACAAACAAAACAAAATATATGTTGGTACCGCTTGAAGCTACACACTAGTAACTCATTGCCACGTATTCTTACACAACTCAGTAGGAAAAAGGTCAGATAGGAATCAGGCTAATCAAATTTTGAAGACCTTGTACAGTTTAACAACCTACCCACGTTACGTTTATTAAATCATGATTGTATCAAATAAATAATACATAGGTAGTATATTCGTAGATACGTAGGTACCTTTCCATCTTGAATAATAATTATATGCTAACATTTTTAGTAGTGCATCGTAACGTTGATCGGAAGCGTGACGAATGAGATCTGGGTTTGATTCCCAGGGTAAAATGTTATTGGGTTTTTTCCATCTGCAATTTCTCAGTAGCAGCCCAGTGCCCGGAGTCGTGCCCAGTTGATGGCAATAGGTTCACCCCCTATAACATGGGACTGAGAGGCGAAATGTGGGTGCTCTAAACCTCAGCCTGACCCTTCTAGGAATATCGATGTAATGTTATATTATGTTGTGCTTCATTCAGCAGTAAAAATGGCTTTAATATAACTTTTCCCTGGCTCCTAATTTAAATCTTGTTTTATTTTTCAGTGGCAGCACTAACGTGTTCGGACGGCAGCGTACGTCCGCTGTGGCTGCTGTATCTCGCCATCGCACTGGGCGTCATGTTCATAGTGATGCTGCTCGTCAACTGTTTCCTCTGCACTGCCATGACCTGCTCATGTGCGAGGACAGATGTGAGTACAATAAATATATGCAGAGTCAGTAGATACCTATCTACCCTTACTGCTTTATTTTAAAGGCCCAACGTAAAAAATATTAAAACATTAGGCGTAACTTGGCGTAGATGTTAGTCGGACTCAAAATTGCGTCGAAAGTTCGTAGCAAGTTGAAGTACGGGCCTTCAACTTGCTACGAACTTTCCATTTCAAATTCGAGAGAGGGCAATTCTGCCCTCAGAGAGTGGGTAGCAAGCGTAGCATAGCATTTAAAATAGTGTAGGTTATACCTACACTATTTTAAAACAAAAGGCGAAACTCCTGACCTCCTTCAGTATAACCCATAGGTTAGTATGTTAATTATGTATTCCATGTCGACAGGTGATTGAAAAGGACCCGTCCGTGGTGGAGGACTACGACCCGTACCGCAGCTGGCACGGCAGCCAATACGGAAGCAGGTACCCGTCTTCGACTATTCACTCGGCGAGGTATGTACACTCGACCTGCTAAACTATGCTGAAACACAATACTACGTTCTTGGTATCCATCTTTGTATTAAAATGGGAATAGGAGGCTTAGCAATTCTTGCACTATTCGGTTACAGGTTTAATGCACACGCTTAATATTAAATACAATATATATTAGTATATATAGCTACTTATTTGACAAAATTTTAGTTTTTAGTTCCTCATCTAGATTACAAGAAAATGTTCGACATATATTTTTACTTTTATCACGAAATCAAAAAATAACAGCGATACATCGAGTCGAAATGTCGCATGACGTTACTAGCCAGTACAGTTTATGCTAGCTAATGACGTTACAACTCCTCAACTTTAACGCTCTTAATCAAAGTAGTTTCCCATCAATTTGAAAAAGAAAAAAAATGTGTCGAATATTTTCATGTTATAAGGGACTAAAAACTATTTTTTTTTCAAATAGCCCATTAATAAACAATGGTGCCAATTCCGTTCTTGTCAAACTAAACTCAATTTAGGCAATTTTCATATTTTTCTCATTATTTAAAAAAAAACATGGCGATGTTTAATAAAAAAGCATATTTTGACATTTCTAACTTAGTTCTTATCTGTCACAATCAGTCTCTGTCCTTTTCTAATGCTGTAGGTAAGTTAGTTAGAGATGTCAATTATCTCATTTTAGTTTAGTTTTAGAACAAGGGAATTGATACCAATAACTGTGTAACAATATGTGCACCTAACATGCACCTGCTATTTATTAAAGCACAAGCAGGTAATACATTAATACTACTAATATTGTCGACGACCAGATTAACTATGTATTGTGTTCGTTTTATAGGTCAGTTTCGGACAACAGTGATCACTACGCGATAGTGCAATCAAGGCCAGGCAGTCGACATTCCGGCATGCACCGAAACAGACATTGATCAGGTACAAAGACATTCAATAAGTTTTTAAATCTCTTTGATCAGGTATAATAATATCTACTACGTTCACCTCAAATTCTTACGCAGGCTGGCGTTATGTTTTATATAATCTCATACTACCTACGTATTAACAAAATGCCAACAGCCCATGCAGGTACCGACAAACATACAATACGAGCCTCGCCTCTCTCTGGTCATCAATTAATTAGGTCCTAGCTGTAGGTGCTTACTACGACTATTACCGACTGGAATCTCATGGGTTTTATTTTTTTGCGTGGATCCCTGTTTTTATTTCTAAAATAAAAAGCTACTGATAGCTTCAGTACCTTTTACCTTTTTCTTTTAACTTCAGCTAACTGACGTAAAGAAACCGTTAAAATAGGTAATTTTAAAGAATAGCCCTAACAGATATTATCGTTGTTTTAGAAAACTTTTTTGTTTTGTAGAACTCTGTATCTTCATATATAAAAAGCTGTTATTTTAGACTTTTTTAATAAGTGTAAGGTAAATGGAAATGTCCTCAACTTTTTTCCTTTGCGATCAGCCTAGTTGGTAATGGTTTATTAAGTGTCCATTAACAAGGCACAGCTGAATACGATAATCCTCCTTCATCCTTAACCTTATTCACTTTCAGTTATATTTCACGAAGATGTTTACCTTTATTTTCTTTCTAATTGCAGATAATGGAGTAAAAACAAGATCCTGGAGCGAAGGCAATAACGATTCCTACAAACGTTGGTATGAATCGTCATAGTCGATTTACCGAAAGAGACGTTCTGTAGGATACGATTAATAGGTATCTAAAGAAAAACAACACTACACCTATCTATAAATAAAATAATGATTACAATATTCCTAACAATATTAATTGAATAAAATAATGGTGCTTTGAATCTCAAATAGTACTTAAACAATACACTAGGCAAGCGATGTTACCTCTATGGAAGAATTGCGTTTCAAATCTTCATGATGAATTTAACTTGTGCCATTTAATATGCATGTACCTTAAGTGGTTCTAGGCAATATTTTATGATAATTTTTAATTATACCAATTTATATACCTGAATCGATACAACGAATCCGTCCAAATTCATGTGTCAATTATTTAAATTCATTAATTAGAAACATATGCCTGCATTTGACCAACACTAAGCGTCCTCGTAAATATAACCACATGTAAACAGCGCTTTTATTAAATTTAGGTGACGCCTAGTGTTACTAAAAACGGGCAGTAGAGTAATAGATGAAATATTTAAGCATCTAACTATAAGTAAACGTAGATCTACATTAAGATGTGTTTGTATATTGATTTGTAAAAGTATTGTTAGTCATTTATTGTTTCGACGTACAATTTCTAACTTTGAAATATTGTGAGATCAATTCTATTAAGACAAAATTACATAAAATATGATGAATATTTGGAATAATTAAATTAGCCTATTTCGAATATTTGGCGAAGTTTAGTTTAATGGAAAATATAATTAATGCTGCGCATAAAAATACCTGATTTATAATTTATGCTACGAACATTAATAACTACAAAAATGTAAGATTATTCTGGTAGCAGAAATGTACTTACATCTTCAAATACATATACCTACTTAATACCGACTACTACCTACTGATAAAACAATAGAGGTAAAAATATTATTATAATTGACTCGATTCAATCAAATCGGTTACAATCCCTATTGAAGCCTTAGTTGTAGATAATAATTTAAAGTTTAAAACAAATACCACATCATCACTGTGAAATAATATTTAAAATAATAGTTGTATATTACCTACACGTAATTAGGATTTTAAAGAAGCGAATTTTTAGATTTAAGTGAACGAATGCGTCCTAACTACACAAAAATGGAAGGATATATTTTTTGAGCGTCAGTTTTTAGTTTTATGAAATAAAATATATTAAAAAGAAGAAATGGTAAAGTGTCTGTGTGAATATATTATAAGTTCCAAACTTACGTTATAAGTGTGTATTTGGGGAGTGAAACCAATAAATTCTTTTAACACTATTTTGTTTGTTTTCGTTCACGATCTGCCCCAATGTATGCCAGACCAGGGAAAGTCACTTTAATTTCCGTAAAAACTAAACCTTTAAAAAAAAATATATAGCTTGCGAGGCGTGTTCGAAACCATAGATACCAATAATAAATTATTGTGACAACTGTTTAATGAGTGGAGAAAAAAAAACAGATGAATTTTGCACACACATCATATTTTATTGATGTGTCTAACATACTTCCGTGAATCCATTTATATAGAGATTATATCAATTACATATTATATATTTACTATAGAACATTTTAATTAGGTACATAATTTAAAGTGATTGCCGAACTTGCTTCTCAATAATTATAAATACAAAGGTGGTCTTTAATTTACTTCGGTATAACTTACTTAGGTGCCAACGTCACAATAAATGTCCACTTACACATTATTATAATATATTAATCAGAAAATGTTCCTAAGTTACGCACACTTGAAAAGGACTACAAAATTGGACTAGAAAGATCCTGCTCATGTGCAACAATAACTATAAAACATTAATATTAGAAAGATCTAAAAATATTTCATTTATCGGTAGGTAACTAACACATGAGCGTCAAGAATTTTTTGACGATCAATATATTTATATAACGAAAAACAAAACATATTGGTACGCAAATTATTATTCTTATAAATAATTATAATACAGAATGATGATCAAACGGATTTTTATTCCATAACAGGGGGAATAGATTCTACTTTCTATGTCACGTCATTACATTTTCATTCAACGGTGATCTAAAAACAAATATCATATTGCCACCGGCGCGGCGCATAAAAGTTGTGTAGTGTTGTCAACTCAGTAGCTCGGTGTCACAAATATTTATTATACTCTAAATTACCCCTTCCAATCTAATTAAAAGCTATATACATACATAGATAAAGTAATTATAATAATCAACTGCCTGTCGCCAATCATGAATATTTTTTTAAAGTCCAATGGTATTCAATTTTATTGCTTCTCTGGTTCTCTTTTCTCTAGCATGGTTTTCGCCACTTGTTCGTATAGAGATCGTTTGTATATCCGTGGCTGGCCGTCGCGCAGTCCGTGTGGGTACATGCCGAAAGAGGAGTCATCGTCGAACCAGGTTGTTGTTGGCTGGAAAACAAAGGCAATATTTGGGTAAATAACTTCTAGATTTCTAGATTGTGTCGTTGGGCAAGTTAGTGGTCGTAAGCGTGATTGCTAAGTGTACTGGGTTTTATCACCATGTTGGGCTATATTATTGAGCGTTTTTATTACTCGTAGATCAAATTAGAAGCAGTCAAATCTTGTGTTCGTTCCCGATTACCCTAGGGACTTACACTTTGACTAGAAAGACGTTTCCGCCACGATTCCGTCGTTTATTGATATCTTAATGTTCAATCATTGATTTGGGATCACGTAACATTCAAATACAAACTTATTCAAGTATTCGTCACAAATATAAGAGACCTATGACCTATGGCATTAAGTCCGCCTCTGTACATTAGTGTGCTTGAAGTATTAAATAAATATAAATAAATAAATAAGATGCCCGACAGGGCGTACAAATGCAACCAAAACAGTACCTACCTATGTAAAAAGATCCTATTACTATTTAATCAAGAAAATTGGTAATAACAGTTTACTCAAAAAATATCCAAAAAAAATATGACATTTTTCAATTTAGTAATAATACCTACCTAACTTATAAGTAACGATCCTTTTCAAATAGTAAAAGTTGCAGAAAATTAATAAACCAGGGGTATTGCGAACTGTTTTATTTTCCGTTAAATATTATTTTACACACCAATGTAGGTATGCTTTTTGTTTTAGATTATTAACAAACTGTTTTATGTTAAGCATTAAGGTGTTTTGAGATTGTTATTAATTTAGGTAGGTTCTGAACTATTATTGAAAACGCTCTTTTCTCAAAAAGTTTCCTAAACTTTTTAAGAAAAGAGCAATTTGATGGGTTTTTCGATTTCAATGCACCTTGATGGCGTTTCAAAGAAAAGATTTCACATTAACTAATAGTTTTTTTTTTTTAATACAGCATCTTTATTAAAACTAAGCAGAGGAAAGAAGAGAATAATATCACCCGCGAAGGTCTGTGATGTAAACGTAAAACTACCTATTAGTAATATGTAATCTTGTCTGTGTTTAATTAACATTAGCAACACAGCACTATAAAAGTATCCTACAAATGAAATGTAAGAAGATTATCCAATTACGAGTATTTAAAGGTTCTAATAGGATTTACAGCACTATCCGTAGCGTTAGAACACCCCCCCCTTCTACCAGATAAGCTGACCTTCCTACAAGAAGATCCGGATTATATTATAGCTATACCTACTTAGTGGAAACCTAATATGGCAGGATAATAACAATGAAACCATACATAAACCTCTGAACATCTGTTGCAAGCAATATTTGATCGAACTTATCGATTATGGGCGCAAGTTTTTTAACGGCAACGGATGGTATGTACATGAAATGATAGTGTTATCAGCGCTCAATGACCGTTAAATAAATATACTCATATCTAATATAGGTATATCAATGCTGCGAATTCGATTCATTGGCAGCAACGAGCAGCTAACTCAAACCATACTACTACTGCTACTTTGTTTGATAACAAACTCAAACCATACCATTTCAAAACTAAGTATATTAAATAACCTTCCTTCAATCTTGATTTGGGATAATGGTATTATAGTCCTCGATATTTTCTTAGGTGTCGTTATTCTGACCTTCAGATTACGTGGCTACTGTTATCACGTGCAACCTTTATGTTGTCACCATATGTCGTAGGTAACATTAATTTGACATTCATTTATTTTAACACGCGTGGGTAGTGATGGGCAAAGGATAAATACTCGAAGGATAAATACTCGAGTATTTATCCGAAGAGGATAAATACTCGTTTTTACTCATTTTTATCCGATATTTACCCAAAATGATGGATATTTATTATTTTGCATGGTTTTTTTATATTGATAGACTAGTTTTACTATTAAGGCTTTCGAAAATACTTAATAAATTATTACTTTTTCAAGTTCTGATTGTAAAGACAAAGCAACGTGTTTCTAACCGCACCGCACTATATCCCAGCCTCCTTTTGTCCTATTCCTTTTGTTTTATTACCTTTCCCCTCACACCACCGCGCCTGCGCTGTGCCCAGGTATGTGTCTTAGAGAACGCACGCGCGTGTGCGTTTTTAACAACAAAAAAAATATTATGAGGTGATAGTGTTCTAGTTTTATGAGACATTTAAGTGATTTTGAAGTTGGATTATAGCGTTTCAAGGTATGTTTTAATAGCTGAACCTTTCTTTGTTAAAGGTTTAAACACTGAATAAAATTGGTGGATAAGTAAACTACTAAAAATGAATAGAAAAGTGTAGTTTTATTATTGTTGTTAACGCTAGAAACCTACAAAAGACTGAAGAGTCCCTTGTTATGAGTGTTTTGAAATCTCAGTGCGTCATGAGCCAGCAAATTAATAGTGTGCTGCGCAGTACTAAACTAACTTAGTAAAAAAAGTTTAACAACATGTTGTGCCTCTAAACTGCTAGCAGTGCGTAATGAGCTAGCACACCCTTGCTAGCTCATTACGCACTGAAATGTGAAGTTTTCACCAATTTTATTAAACTCTGCATAGACGTCATCATCTGCCTAGCCTTTTCCCAACTATGTTGGGGTCGGCTTCCAGTTTCACCGGATGCAGCTGAATACCAGTGTTTTACATGGAGCTGTCTGTCAGACCTACACAACCCAGTGGCAAGGCAAGGCAGTGAACTGGGTAACATGATACCCCTTGGTTAAACTGGTTGTCAGACTTTGGACTTCTGACCACAATTAACGGCTGTCAAAGATCTACAAATGACAGCTGGGACCAACGGCCTAACGTGCTTTCCGAGGCACGGAGGAGTCTTGGTATATAATAAATGGTCATCCATCCACGGACCGACCACGTCAAATAATAATAAATAATAATAATAATAAATCGTTTATTTGCTAAAAACATGGTATAAAAGATGGTAATTTTAATGAAGTGAACAAACATGTTTTGCTTAATAGGTATAAGCGTGCAAATAGGTACATGCATAACGAAACAGTGTCATCAAGCGTAGTTTAACCTTCGATCAACCCATGCGGCTGTTATAATTTAGCCACAAGTTCCTCCGACGACTCATCTGCATAGACGTAATAAAATCAGTGCAAAATTACACGTGCTCGGGCTATACTTTATTTTATGGGCCATATAGTTGGAAGTCCATTTTTTTTTGTAGATAGTACTCATAAACAGAAGGTTATTTACATTTTTTTAAGTTGCGGGGACTCCCAGTTATAATAAAATAATAAAGAGAAACATATTTTTTAAAAGTTTCCATATGAATTAAAAATAACACGCCCGGTATCACCACTTTGTCGAATGTCGGGAGGATACGGCGTGGCATACGCTGGCAAAGTGTGCCGCTTGAGAGGAGCCGTGCCGTGCCCTCGTCTCTGGAGTAGGCAGTGACTTGTCGCTGCCGGCCGTGGTCGAGAGGATGGCCAGCAGCGTCGAGTCCTGGGACGCGGTGGTGTCCTTCTGCGAAACGGTCGTCTCGCAGATGGAGGCTGCGGAAAGTGAGAGGGAGAGCAATTCCGCTCACCCGGCCCGCAGCAGACGTACCGGGCGCAGGCGGAGGGTGGACAACGCCCTCTTCCAGCCCCCCTGAATGGGTTCAGGGGCGACGGACACGGGACTTCCGCCGCCCTCATGTACATGGACCCGAGGTGGTGGCGCGTCGTGTTTACGCGCGCCCCTCTTAGACGTTGCGAGGGTTGTCTAACACCTCACTCCCCTCGCTGACTTGGCGAGGCCCTCGGGTCGCAGTCAGTCGGAAGTCGCGGAAGTATCTTCTGTTCCCGTGACCCCCGGCGCAGGTGTGAGAAGGAACACGGGGTGGTTTTTAGTCAGTAAGTCTGACAGACCCCTCCACCCTCCCCGGGGCGGGGGACATCCATGAGGATTTTCCACCACTAAAAAAAAAAAAAAAGTAGCGGGGTCGTAGTGAGTGAGCGAACACAGACCCCTCTCCACCTCCTTCGTGGTTATTTTTTTAAACCACCCAGAAGTAGGAGCCCCACCAAGCGGCTCCGGCGACATCTTGGCAGGTAAGGATAATAATATTCCTTGTGCTTTATTTAACCTATCCGAAAAATACCCGAAACTAATTTCAAAATGTTAACTTCTAAATTTTAAAATACGTATATCTCCGTAACCTTGGGGTTCCGCGGGTTGGAGATGGTACAGGAGGTAGGCCCCTGCCACCCTCGCCCTCCCCGGCCTATAAATATATGGAAATTAGAGTGAAAATAATGGAAATTAGTGTTTTAACCTAACCTCAAACTTTAACAATGAATATCTCCATAACCATGGGGCCCCGCGGTGTGGGAATCCGACAGGGGGGTAGCTCATCTTCCCGTCCCTCTCCCCAGCCCCTCTCCGATCCATAAATCGATGAACCATAAAGGAAAGTATAACCCATTTTTTTATTATCGTGTGTAATCATAGGTTAGACAGGCTGGTTTTTTTTAAACTTCTTAATAAGTTTTAGAATTTCACTTAATTTCATCCTTTTCTTCGTAGAAATATAAAATTTCCCTTACTAAAATCGTGTATAATATTTATCCGCCGTTTTGGATAAATACTCGAGTAAAAACGGATATTTATGAGTATTTATCCATTTTTAGTATTTATCCGGATAAATTCCCAACACTACGCGTGGGACGTTGCGTTTGCGTCAAAGCTTCAGTGGGAAGCTTCCGAGTGACGCAGGTCTAGCGTCATAGCGCACACACGTACAAAGCCATTGGGTTCATTACCGGTATAAGGGTGTTCTTACTTGATACTAAAATAGATGTCAATAATAATGATCACGGAAGAGTGTTTTGCGAAGTGGTTAGTTGTTAATTCTTGACAACTTGGTAAAATGGAGATCATAGACGCGACCGGTAGGTACCTAGGTACCTAGTAAGTTAGCATTGATTTGCAGAACACGCACGACTCGTTTGTTTGAAAGTTACAAGTTTCTTTACATCTGAACTTTTTGAGTACCTATCTTTAACGTGAACATCTACTGGGCCTAACTAATCTAAAACATACCAGCAACTCGAACAGTAGAATGAGAAGAAATCTTTAATTTAAATTCCTTGAATTTTCTTTTTTTTTTAAGAGCTTACTAGCAATGTGGGTTGCACATTCCTAGTAATCTTATTATCTTCAAATAAGCTAAAAATGTTTATGCCTGGAGTGGTTTCACGTCAATAGTGGGTGGGAATCGCCCTCGCGACCTCTCGACTGCCAGTCCAACGCCATGGCCATTAGGCTATTGCCGCTTTAATCACTCTATCCCCGAGAGGACCCCGGGGTCCTCGCGCTACGTGTATTATGTTAGCACTAGAGAAAGTAGTGCTAATAGAAGTATATGGTATAGAAACCTCAATTCTACCAATCAACTCTATTCGTTTAAACATGAGACAAATGTACAGCTTCGCCAGTGAAAACTTTCACCCTCCGTCACTGTAACCTGAAAACAAATTAGTATTGTCACTCACCTCAAGTTTAAAGTTAAGGATATGTGCAGCGGTCTGGTGTCTGGGCACGGTGGCCACGCGAGACACTGGGAAGTAGCCGGGGTGGCTGGCTGTCACCTCGTAGTGGCCCGGGGTTAGCAGGCGGTAGTAGTCTCCGTAGGCACCTAAAATATAATTATTCATAGTGTAATAGGATCGTCCCCTGTTACATATTAAAACTGAAAACTACCATTGATGAACCAATATCAATCCTTTTAAAGAATATAGGTGTGACGTTAATATACTTATTTTAGCTGGTCCTATTGTAAACTGACTATTTTTTAACATTTCTGACGAGAGCGAGAAATTTCAGTACGTAAAGAAAGAGCGATACAACAATTCTTAAAACGTTTTCTTTTGAAGGATAACATACCAAAATGTTATTATTACATTAGTAGGTACCTACTCCCTGTTTATCAAAACAGGTCTAAGATCAGTGCCTAGTCCAAAGATACAAAATATTTGATGGAATTTCGTTTTTTTTTTTAAAAACCAGATTCAGAACCGGAACAAATATTTTTATCACGACAGCAAATTAGCAATCAATAGGTAACTGGTTATCATAGGCTATCAGCTCGATACTTGTCAACGTTTACAGTATAGTAATCTATGTTTACATCTCGTAATTAACGGCCAACACTATACTCGTAACAGTACAATCTAAATGCATGTTTATAAAACAAGTCTTAGCCATTATCACTTCGAATCAATGAGACAAAACATTAATTAGCATGTTTTGATGTATACCTACATAAAGTATGAATTCAAAAGGTCATAAAGCAACTTATACCATTCTATATGTATATTGTGATACCCGTTTGTCAACTAAACTACAGAGAGTTTATATGTTTTCATAAGATCATTTCCCACGTTGATCTTATTTAATTAATTAAACCCCAAAAGGACACCGGTGTACGCGCTATTGTGTCTCTAATTGACACGATTCAAAGGTACTGCGATAATACCAATTTACGCAAAATTCACACGGGAAAAATTCATTAGAAAAGTCTATATAAGTCTATTAAAAACACGCTGGAAGAATATCAGTCCCGGCCGAATTGGACACCCAAGCAGTTTTGGGATTGTTTGTAAGGAAGAATATCAGTTCTGGCCGAATACTCAAGCTATGTAGCTGATCGATTTGGGCCACGCTAATGGAAATACGTACCTACTCTAAATACATAGGTTTACGAGTAGGCATACAATTCAGCGGAGTCCTATAATAAGTGTCGACCTGCACGCGTAGCACTAGCATGACCACAGTAGAAACGGATTTTATCTAAGTGACTGATTGCAGCAACATGTCTTTTGTTTTGAACATGACAATGTTAAGAACGGCGAGGAGGAATGTGTAGATTCTTCAGGCGACAATTAACTAGTCTACAACATCGAGCATCTTGGGGCACGGTAGTGCCCCCGCCGAGACGAGCTAAGCGAAGCACAAGGGCACTACCTACCTTTTCTCGAAGTGTTTCGTCGTTTTTTTGAACCCTCATAGAGTTGGCTGGTGTACCAGATAGTTCATATTATTCTCAGGACATGTTGTCAATAATAGACTAAAGCCTCGTCCCCACTAGGAACATTTGTGAAGAGATATGTGTTACATCGGGCGACGTCGGCCGATTTCGTCACTGATACACTGACACACTGACACACTGATGATCATCAAAATGTTTGGCTACTGTGATTAGGCTACGCGTGCTGGTGCTGTAGAACGTAGATACTCCACAAAGATGCTATGTTAGCGTCGTCGTGTCAGTATCGCCGCGGTGACGCATCGTCTGCATACATTTAACGAAGGCGAGGTGAGACAAAGGGTGCCGTAGCAATATACCTACCCGCTTGCAGAAATGATTGAGTAACTAGGTATCTACTAATAACAAGCAGTGACCATGCAGGCATGCTCAGCCAAGAAAATGCGAGCGTAAACAAAACCAATGCACGAAATGATTTTAAACCTTCAAATGACCGTTCAAGTACAAAATTTACGTATTTAATAAATTGTTTGCCAACTTCACAAGCATTTCTATTCAAGAAGAGTAACGAATGTGATAATGCTCTTTTGTATTCAATGGGACCGTCAACCTATTTTCACACAGTTACGAAATAAAGTTAACGCGTTGTTGTAATGTAATCCGCATACCTACTTGGTTGATCAAAATGTACTTCTGAGTTGTGGCTACTCGCGTAAGTAAACATTGCACTAACATTAGGAACTAAAATTGTATACGTACAAACGTAGTAGATATGATGCATAATGGCGGCGATATGCGTATTTTCTGATAACCTAAATGAATGTCATATATGCATTATGATTATACTCATAGGAAGTAGGTACCTACAAATGAGTTAACTCTCCTAGAAACATTTATTTTCACCCAGCGGATAATATGAACGACAAGCGTTTTATACATTACCAGCAGACGTCACGCGGTATCACCCGCGTAGTTCCCGTTCCCGTGGGTATACGGGGATAAAAAGTAGCCTATGTTAGTCAGGGTGAATGTAGCTTTACAACTATGAAAGATTTTTTTTAAATCGGCACAGTAGTTTTTGAGTTTATTTCACATTTCAGAATGGAATCATCTTAGAAAATTGCAACATTTGCAAATCTCCATATCTCCAATCTATTACATGCCAGTATGTACTACCATATTATGTATGTGTATACCTATTTAAGATAGGTACCTTTTGTTTAGTAATATTCTCATAAATGTATAAACATGCAGGCTGTTGGAAGTAGCGAGGTATCTCCAACACAAGTAGGTACCTATATTTTATCATTTACTGCGGCTACCTAAATCTTTGTAAAAATTACATGCCCACTAGAATTTGTGATACATACATACATACATAAACTCACGCCTTTTTCCCTTGGGGGTAGGCAGAAACTCTAGAGCGCCATATACTACGATTCTTACATAGGTACTTCTTTTGCTTGGTTTACATTCATACATGTTGTCATACACACACGCCGGTTGCGAGTACTACGCACCTGACCTTTCTGAAGAACCTCACCAATAAGGTCGATGTATGTCCTTCTAGGGCGTCCCCTCCCGGCGTTCCCACTTACATCTGCCTTGTAAATACCTTTCGTTAGTCGCCTTTCATCCATCCTTTCAACGTGACCAAACCATCTAAGCATACTCTTTTCCATTTTTGTTACTACATCTTCTTTTAAACCACAACGTTGCTTTATCACATCATTCCTCCATCTGTCATTCATTGTTACACCACACATACCTACTTCGCAAGGGACGCATTTCTACAGCATTTATTCTACTTTCATGTCTCTTTTGCCACGTAATTATCTACAAACAATGATTTTCCATTCCCCTACCGTACATAAGGGGAGAGAAAACAATATCAATAAGTTAACTTAGTCACACAAACGGACAAACTAATAAAGTGCAGCGGGACGTACAGTAGAACAAATGAGTCAAGACGTCGAGATGTCCGCGCGCAAGGAAGCACTTAGTTACACCAATCAGTATCAATTACCAAACTGAATGCACACAACTATTAATTTCTTGCACCAGACCAAGAATTCTTTTATAATCTAGCCGTGTTATAAAACACTGTGTAATTTAAAAATTTCTACCATTCACACAGAAATAAAAGTAATGTTTTTCAATACGTTGTATGGTAGTCGATAGAGATGGTTTGATCGAAGCTAGTAGACACTGATCAACGATATCTAGGTATGAACAGTCTTTTGTTTAAAGTTTAACACCATTTCTTTAGGTTTGTACCTTAGTATCAATCTCTTTTCTAACCGGATGCACGTGAAGAAACGACGCTGATTTTAATAATGAAACTTTTCTTACTATATTTTTCCAGATGCATTTTTATTTTTTTTTGCATGGGTTTTTTTTTTTTATTCTACTTTAGATGTAATAATACCTAGGAGGTACGCATAGAACGTCATTAATTATTATTTACGATTTAATAACATTACATGTTGCAATCACCTAAATTAGACACAGTGCAACTATTAAGTAAAACAAATCGTGCAGCTGAAAAATCATTAGTAAAGTAACTAATGCCCTAACGGATTACCAGAAAAAAAGAAATCAAATCTTACCTGTAGTGACATCATGACGAATTGGTCGTGGAACAGGTCCAGTGATATTGACGACGGATATTACAGCGTTTTGTATGAAGCCAGAGTCGTCAGAAACTATTCCTTTAACACCGTTATGTGCCTTCCATATGTAAGCTAGTAGTGCTTCACGATTCCTCTCCCATTCATTAGCCAAAGCACTCGCGGGAGGATATTTGTCACAACCTAATTCGAGAGTGATTTCGAACGCGTTTGTCGCCAAATAGTTGAAATCTTGCATTCCTGGAAAATTGAAAAGTGCTCATAATCTTCTGTCTTCCTTTACGGACGGACTTTTCTATGGGTGCCTTAAAAGATTAAGACCTCCAGCCAGGATAAAAAAGTTAAAAATAACGTATACTCGCTAAGGGCACGCCCTGCGGATACCTCGGCTTAGGGCGCCGATTGGGGAGGGCACCAAAGAGACAGGGTGGATCAGATCGAACTAAAATTGGAATATCGCAGCAGATATTTATATCTATCAGAAGGGTAGGCGTAAATCCTAACGCCAGCAAGTAACAATGACTCTGACGCAGGTTCAGAAAGGTACCAACAACGGCAAACGCTGTCGAGCAGCATTCGAACATAATTTAGCCAGTTGGTAGTTGGCAAAAGTTAGTGCTTACGTCAGCACTCATTTTTGCTCTGTTTTCAGTCTATAAGATAAAGTGACATGCAAAGCTAATCGTTCTTAACACATCGCCATACAAAATGAATCTGTTAACGACGCAAACGCTCGCGTGCGCGTTACAATTGTTATGATTAAAAATCATTTAACAATGCAGCTAAAATTAGCATTGCTAAGCCATCCATGTTTCATGGTCAACTCCAGTTGAATGTAAATGCCAGAACGTAAAGTAGGTAGGTAGGTATAATGTCAAGTGATCCATTGCTTACACTTCCTGCTTCTCGGACTTCCTACGTTATTAAAGTTGTAATTTTTAAAGGATAAAAAGTTGACAATCTCTTTACTCTGTTGCTTAATCGGTTTTCTTACAATGACATGCGCGTAGCAATAACAAAGACCGTTTATCTAAAAGCAACAAATATCTTATATATAAAATTCTCGTGTCACAATGTTCGTTCCCATACTCCTCCGAAACGGCTTGACCGATTCTTATGAAATTTTTTATGCATATTCAGTAAGCCTGAGAATCGGCTACTATCTATTTTTCTAACCTGTAAGTGATAAGGGGTGTCCACCCCAAATTTTTATTTTTTATTTTTTTGATAATTTTTATTTTTTTTATTTTTTTATTATGTGGCATCAAAAAATACATACAACTCTAAATTTGCACTTTTTTATCACCAACCCTTGCTTTTTAATAGTCATTTTCAAAATTTTATCATTTTCTATCCCGCTCGATGAAAGGATCGAGATCGAGAGAGGATCGAGGAGGTTTGGGGGAGGGGTGGGGGAGGGGGAGATTGTGAGAGGGTAGGGAGAGGCAGAGAGGGGGAGGGGAGTGGGAGGTGTGGGGAGGGTGATGACAGAGGTAGGGGGTGGCGAAGGAGGGGAGGGGAGGGGTGAGGGAAGGGGAGGGGGAGTGGGGGAGAGGAAGGGGAGGTGAGAGGGGTGGGGAAAGAGACAGGGGACGGGAGGGGGAGGGAGAGGAAAGTGAGGGAGGTGTGGGGGAGAGGGAGAGGGGAGAGGGGAGGGAGAAGGAGGGGGAGAGGAGAGGAGTTGATAAAAATGCTATGCAATAGTTTTACCGCTTATATAGCTTTATAGCTTTACCGGTCTCCGAGTGCCACACGTCATATCTTTTTTTTTTTAACTATTCATTCACAATGTGCCACAGCAAAGCGTGGCAGGGTACAGCTAGTTATTTTATAAAATTGGACTTAACGCCTTTTTGTAGCAACTTTTTAATAGAACATGAAAATTCTAATTGGCCTTTGAAGTGCATGTATACCTATGTCAAATGTCATAGATGAATCAAATGTTAATATTTCTTTTTTTTTAAGAGATAGGTTACAATATATTTCTCGTCAAAGCTGCCAGGAATTCAAAAATATTACCCGATTTTTTTCGAACCTTTGTATCTTTAAAATTAGAACCGCAAGATTAACAAGCAGGTACCTAATTAGCCCTTGATAAAAACTAAAATATACCTACCTACAAGTTGTGTTATATTTTAGTATGGGTAGGTAGTGGTACCTACCTACTTAATTGATATCTACCAACATAAAAATAATATTGAAAGACTTATTACATAATTATTAAACATTTGAACTGTATTAGTACCCACCTCCTTTCAGACTATACCAGGCAGCTCCATTAGTGACTCCACCTTGCTTACCAAAATTGTATGTGGCAGAGTCATCAGAGCTGGTCGTATGGCAACCGCGACGGGTCGTCGAAGCCATGTCTGCGTGGGCCGCCGCGTACGTCATAGCTAACTCCCTACAAATTGGAAACACTACTTTAAATAGACTTTCCTGCTTGAGTCTGAGAGAATCATGTGTGAGAAAAAATCTGTTCACTTACCTATTCTATTAGTGCAGGATAAGTACCTACATGCGTCATACAATTACTTAAGTCCAAAGACCTCAACCATAAAAATGAATTAGATAATATATATAGGTACTTAGTGATTTCACATTAAAAATAAATAGTAACTACCTACCTACCTACACTTTTTTCATGTTTTAAATAACATAACAAAATTGCCATATTTATTTCATTTTAAAAGACTCCAGTATTACACAACAAAATTACCAAGTAATGTAGATATATTCATTCTATTTATAATATATACATATTTTACATTAAAAAAAAATCATTAATACTAGAATGCAGTTAACTCAACAGCAAACCCAATAATTATCCAGGCTGCTATTTTATATAAGGAGTTATCGCAAAGTTTAGTTAATTGTTAAAATATTGTTTACCTGAATGTATCATCATCTGGGCTTGCAGAATACTCTGACACTGGTGCACCACTCCTACTCTCATCATACGGATAATTAGCCACAAGGTCACCTCCGTGCATGGCAGCACTTAAAACAAATGGTACTGACATGATCCAGCGCATAACAGCCCTGGTTTCAGGCTCCAACTAAAATAAATTACTTACTTAAATCTACAATAATAAATTAAAACTGTAGTAGGTATAACTTGCTAATAACTTTTATAACAAAACAATTTCCGTCCCAAAATAAAGCCACAGTTACCACTGAGTATGTAAAAAATTAAATATTATGAATATAAGAATCTCACCGGTGCAGCAAGACGAGTCAAATCTTTCAACAAATGGTTGTTGTGGTTGATGCCTTGGCGTTCAAACTCAAATGTTATAGCATCCAAGTCAGGGAAGTTCCTATTTAAATCCACTGAATGATTATTTGTGCGACCAAGTAGATAATCTAGGGAACCCTGTAAATACCAATATGTTACAATACAATCTAATTTTGAGTTGACAAGGTATTAAGCTATTGGCTAATTTAATTTTCTAGTTATGTTTTAATAGGATAATTGGGCCACTTACAGTATCTGTAGATAGTTTCCATCCATCTGGGTTCATAGCTGGCAGTAAATGGATCCGTGTGGAATGAATAAGAGCACGGATTCGGCGGTCATTACTGTTATACTGGTCACAAAGGTAATGGGCTAAGCCCAGAAGTAATTCGCGACCCAGAACCTCATTTCCATGGATGTTTCCAACATATTTTACTTCGGGTTTATCTGTTTAAAAATAAATAATGTAGGTATTTATCAAATTATTTGTACGTAAGAAGTATCACCATATTATTATGATTTACTTACAAGGCTGATGAAATCCAGGAGTGTCTGAAAACTCTATAACATACAATGGAACACCACAAACTGATGGTTCAGACAAAGCGTAAACCCTCGTAATATTGGGACATCTTGCGTGAACTTCTTCTAGCACAACGGGTAGTTGCTCATTATTATGGTGTCTCCAAACAAACTCAGCTGACGTCGTAAATAAGAATGCGAGGCACAAAAACAGATAAGAAGCCATATTTCCTTTTTAAATTTAAATTATTCACAATAACTCATCTGAACATTATTTTCGAAAACGTAAATT
The DNA here is from genome assembly GCA_921972225.1 of Euplexia lucipara. Taxonomy (NCBI): domain Eukaryota; kingdom Metazoa; phylum Arthropoda; class Insecta; order Lepidoptera; family Noctuidae; genus Euplexia; species Euplexia lucipara. The sequence continues at coordinate 13,819,743 of OV179144.1, forward strand.
ATTGATACACACGACTACACGTCCAGCCACCGAAACAACTAAACAAGAGTATCGATCGATTTTCCCGCCAGCACGCACACAAACATCAAATTGATGACGCAAATCCACCACACTCTTTAGAGAGGTCCGACAAAAATCGACTAAATTATAACATTTATCGCTTCTACGAAAAAAACCTATGCATTTAATTTTGACATTGTGATTATGTGACACAAAATTACCTATTATCAAATAATCAATTGACTTGTATGAAATAAAATAAAACTGCTTTATATTTCGCCGCGCGACGCGCTGCTACAGACAGGGGCGTGGCTGGCCGCCGAACCGCACTGTGCCGGTCGCATAATACAGACTTTACTTGCTTTTTAGCGGAGGGTGTTTCTAGTCTATGGTATGCGGTAGGACTTTGAGTTCAGCTGGTTTCAATAAAAGTTAAATGTTTGAAAATAGAATCGTCTATTTTCAAACATTTAACTTATTGTGTGAAATAGAAGATTCGAATAGAATTATCATAATTTTATGGTGTTGAAAGTTGAAAGTACTTGCATAAAGAAATAAAACGATACATTAAAGGTTTAATTACATTTTCAAATAACAATTCAATTTTCGGCTTTTGGGGCACTCTGGGGCATTGGGGCACCTTGGATTTTTTTTCATTTTTCCCGTAGGTAATTACTAAGATCTATTGATAGTCGTTTATTTTTGATATATCGCACTAATATACACATGCAGTACCTACACAAAAGTATACACATGAATAAATTCACAGATGTGGCTATAACTTTAACGGCCCGTTCACGGCCTTGCCGCTGTGAGCGGCGCTAAGCGCGGGAGCGGCGAGCTTTTTTCATCCCTTATGTGGCCCAATCTATATAAATAAAATCTATAACGTGTTTTTTTTTATATCATAACTCTAGGGTATGATTGAGACCATATCAAAGAATCAACTGGCATATGAATTATGTTTCAATCATCCTCTTTTTTTCTTACTATCATACAAAATAATTCGACAAAGTCACGATGATTAATGTAAAACACCCTTACGTGAAAGAAAAGTGACTTTAGAAAGAAGATTCATCGTACTGGTGACAATTTTTGAACTAATTAGGTAATAAAAATAACATTAATAATACTTAATAATAATATTCCACGACTATTCACACAACGCCATCTAGTCCCAAGCTAAGCAGAGCTTGTGTTACGGGTACTAAACAACTGATAATTTAATTATGATTGATGATATCTCCGAAACTATGCATTTTTGGACCATCTATTCTTGGTGTTTTAGTATTATTTTTACCTACAGAATATAACCCTAGAGTTATGGGATATCAAAAAAAACACCTTGTTAAAAATGTTATGTTGGTAATGTTATGTCATGTGGTGTTGGTTGCTGGTTGTTCTGTACGCTTCAAAAACTCAAAAAGTTCTGCACCGATCGAGTTGAAATTTTAGCATGATATATAATCCGCATCAAGGATGGTTTTTTTTTTTTTTTCACAATATGCCACAGCGAAGCGTGGCAGGGTACAGCTAGTATATATGCTAAAATATGGCGGCAGGTAACGGGACCAACTTAACTGCCCTTACACAAATCGCCTAAAATTTAAGGGGAAGTTTGATAAACAATGATGAAAACATCTGTACTGTTATGTCTGTGGATAACATATTGGGCCACAAAAGGGATTTAAGGTTGCTTGCAATTGAGTTCAGGATGCGGAGAGGGGTAGGTGGTGTTACGTGAATATTGGTAAATAAGAAATGACAATGAAAGTCTGTAAGTGACGCCCGTAACTGAAAAGTTGTAACTAAATCAGCTTCATGGAATGGGTTTAAGATGCGTACAGCGTAAGAATGAGAATCAAGTTGTGAGAAAAGTTTTCATTATGAATGTAGAGGGTTACAAGAGTAGGTATAGGGAGACCAAAGAAGCGACGAACAGATTCTGTAAAAGATGATATGGCTAGAAAGTAGGTGACCATTTTGATGGCGAGAAATAGAGATGTGTACCTACCTATAACAAAACGACATGCTGCGCAAAACTCAAATAATTTGGGATGATTGAAATCTGCTTACAACAAAATAATGAATATAAGCTAAAAATTACTACTAAGCTAAAAATTACTACTAGTTCCAAGTACCTACTTGGAAGTTGGAACTAGTAGTAATTTTTAGCTACACTACATTAAACTACTGCCTCGTTGGTCTAGTGGTCGCAAGCGCTACTGCTGATCATGAGGTCCCGGGTTCGATCCCCGGGTCGGGCAAAGTGTTATTGAGTTTTTCAATCTGGGATTTCTCAGTAGCAGCCCGGAGTCTGGATTTGTGCCCGATGGATGGCAATAGGCTCGCCCCCTATTACATGGGACTTAAACATAATGGCGAAATGTGGGTGTACTACCAGGTACACCTCTGCCTAGCCCTTCGGGGATTACAGGCGTGACGATATGTATGTACTACATTAAACTTATACAGTTGCAATAATTTTATTCAAAATGCACAAGCTCGTTCTTCGTTTTACGGTGATGCACATACAATTCTCCCAAAAACATCGCTGTTGAGATCACCAATCCGATTGCGTATATGATGAAGACGCCCTAAAACACAATAAATATTTTAGGTAGTCCTTTGAACTTTAACCATGTCGCAACCACTACCTACAGCAAATAAAAAACATGTGAAGACTAAGCGTTGCAAGCAACCCGTTAAAGTAGGCTTCTGACATAGTTTTTATTCGTAAAAGTTTAAGGTAATTACTAAAGTTAGAATTGAGCTGACAGTGATTAGAAATAACTTAAGTAAGTAAGTAGGTGTAATGTAAAAACCTAGGTAATTTTACAAAGGTTTTACGTACCACAACATTGCCAATATTCAAGGGCCCAGTGTTACCAACATCATTGTTGCTTCTAGATAATCTCACTTCTACCTGCACTTTGTAATTCAAGTGCCTCAGCGCTACCTGCATTTAAAACGTTGGAAAAAGTAATTTATTATTAACACATAAAAATTGAGAACGATAACTTGACTAACACGACAGTTTTTTGTCTTTTTTATTCAGTCAACACTCCTAACACCTTATTAATCCATTGAAAAGTTACATCTGGGGGTGCATTCGTCAGAGAACTCAATTTTATTTTATAGATATGATAATCCCCTGATAGCGTAAAGTCCAAGTTTGTGGGGTCGCAAGTGTTCCAACCCTTGTCCCACGGCCGCCATCTTACAAAAAGAGGTGCAAATGGTTTTTTAGTTTCTGAACCTGAGTTTCCCAAGCAAGCAATAGTCCAGACTGGTGAAGCCGTCCCAGTAGTTGGCTGACTTTCTCTGTATATGGAGAGCTCTTTCTCATCATGACGACACACTGCTCGTAGTAGAAGTCTTCAAGCATCAGCATCATGTCCAAGATGGCGTTTTGTGTTACGTACTCGCCAATAGCAAAGTTACCTATTAAAATAATCAACGTCTTTAACTTGACCATCAATTCAAATTAGATATTTACAAAATGCTTTGGAAGTAAGTGTTAACTGTAACAATAAAACTGTTGCGCGCCAAACCAATTTACCCGCGCGCCATGACAGCGCGCGGGTAAATTGGTTTGGCGCGCAACAGTTTTATTGTGGGATTTTATTATAATTTAACTAATAGAAAGAAATGCTCTGTATACAATATAATTAATTACATTAATTATCAACACAATTAAATAGATGACATATTTAGTTTATTGAAACTTACTAATAACAATTAATTGTGTTTTGACTTAAAATTATAAAAGGTTTTTAAAAATGTAGAACGTGGGGTCCGAATGCCCATATAGTTGTCCGTGACATCGCCAAGCGGTTGATCGACTCTTCACGTGACCAGAAGGCTGGCCTTTATTTAGGTCAGAGAATCAGCATTGCCATTCAACGTGGCGATGCGGCCAGTATTTTGGGCACGTTTCCCGTTGACAGCGATGCGAATATTTGTTTTTGAATCCTAATGATTATTTTAGGTACTTTTCTTTTGTTTTTATTAAGTAGGTATGTACTTAATAGGATAATTTATTACCTACTTGTAAATTTAGTTAAGTTTTACAACATAAACTTAAGTAACACTTTGCAGTAGGTACCTACCTAAGTTACTTGACGTCAAAATAATCCAAGTAGAAATGAAATACATGTCTACCCTAAAGCATTGAACGTTTCCATTGTCATTGAAATAACTTTATTCGTAACTTGAATATTTTTACCTGCAGGTAACTTCTCTACGCTATACGCCATACTTCGTGTGAAACTTTTTTCTTTCAACTGATCGAATGAATAAATTCGAAATTGGCTCACTAGTTGTTTAACCAGAGGCTGAAATCATAGATTTAATTGCTTAAACACCACTTTTATTAATTAGGTATTTAGATACATAGGCCAGCACATCAAGCTACCAAAATGTATAAATATCTTTGATAGCTTTTTAAACTTTATAATAAACAGAATATGCTGCATGTTCAATTGGAAAAGTTTTACAGTTTTGTGAAGCTTGATGTGTCTGTAGGTACTGTAACTAATTTCAGAAAGAAAAAACCGGCCAGAAGCGTGTCGGGCCACGCTCAGTGTAGGGTTCCGTAGTTTCTCGTCCGTCACAATAAGTGTTCAAAATGCTTGCATATACGACTATACTACAAACTTAGTCCAGATATTATTTTGTATAACTTTTTGTCTTTTTTGTACAAAAACTGTGTTTCCATCCAAGTTCAAAATATTTTTTCTAGAAAGTCCTTATATATTTTCTAAACTTATGGTTCAAAAATTAGAGGGGAGGGGACACATTGTTTTTTACTTTTGTAGCGATTATTTCCGAAATTATTGACATTATCAAAAAAATATTTTTGTAAACCCCTATTCATTTTTAAATACCTTTCCAACAATATATCACACGTTAGGGTTGAAATAAAAAAAAAACACTTCCTACTTTACATAAAGGGGGGCGGCGACCCTAGTAAAACATTTTTTTCCAATTTTTATTTTACCACTTTGTTGGCGTGATTGATACACATATTGGTACCAAATTTCAGCTTTCTAGTTCTAACGGTCACAGAGATTAAGCGAGGACGGACGGACGGACAGACAGACATGGCGAAACTATAAGGGTTCCTAGTTGACTACGGAACCCTAAAAAAATCACTTGATAAGCAAATAGAAGAGTAGATAATCCTTACTTCAGTTGACAGAGTTAGCGAAAATATCCATGCATCGTGCGTAGCACCCCATTCCATTTTTCTATCTACAATGTCCTGTATCGTATCTATAGATGGCTCATATCTTGGTACAGTGAACGTGGAAGCAAGGCCAGCTCCATAAGCGCTGCTAAGAATTAATCCAGCTAACAGCAACCAGCCAGTAACACTTCTCATTTTCCATGAACTACTTGCAGTGTTTTCGTATTGGGACTGAAACATTTCCAATTAGTATCTAACTAATTACGGATAGAATCTGTCTCTGTTGATCCGTCACATTATATTTTTTTAAAACTGTATCTAATAGAGCCATTCAAGTTTGAGAATGGCGGCCAATCTCAGCGGATAAGCAATAGACATTGACACGGGATATACATAGTCCCCAAGGGTGCGTGTGAAACAAACGTTCAGTCCCTCTTCCCTCACTCTTACATCTCGAGGACAAGGACAAAGCAAAAAATCAAATACGTTTTACTTTATAATTAATTTCCTTTGCAACCATGAAACCAACGGGCCAACGTTATATCGATATCGTTATACCTATCGCTTGATCGAACTATTTATTCGATTGTGATCAACGATATTCATAAAGCTGTGTAAGTACTTTTGTTTCAAATGTTGACATATGTACGCTCTAACAAACATTAATGAATTGCAAACAAATGCGCGGTCATCACTTGCAATTGTACTGGTTAATGTTTGAATATAGCTACACATATTAACATATGGGTAATATGCAGCCGTAAGGAAGCGTTCATTTTGAGGCTGTGCACGAATTCGACTTATTTTGATTATAAACGAGAAAGGGAAAATTAAACAAAATGAATGATACTGTGATTTAAAAAGTCTAGTTTTGAATCTATAGATTTGTCAAGCATTGCACTGGTATAGTGCCACAGCCATAGACATATTTCAATTATTAAATACTAGTTCAGAATAATATTATAATTTTATGAAATTAAGCTCCTTTCGTAAATAGAGACTGAACTTTTTTAATAAATTCCAATACAAAAAGCAACGCGTACAATGTGCAGCTGGTACAATAACAAATTAAAAAAAAACTTTTAACTTAAATCACATAAGGCCCCATCCAATAAAGCTGACAATCCGACAAGTCCGACATATGTCGAAAAGTGACAACTCGACAATTTTTCTGTTTTTATTAAACAGAAAAACTTACAGGCGACTTATCGTGACCAGGGCCCTATCCAGGGCCCTGGTCACGATAAAAAATATGAGGAACTAAACATGTCACCTACCTGTCCGATCATCATTCCTAAGGAGTTGAGAAAAGGGTACGAAGTGGTGGCACTGGATCTTTGTGCCGTTAAAATTGCAGCTGTCGCATAGAAATATGTGAAGACTACAGCAAGCCACATATACCAAGTGAAGGGCATTAAAGGCATCTCCCAACTTGACAGTAATCTGCAAACCGATCCGGAAATTCATCAGATCACTCGGATTGGGTTGTATTGAAAAAACTTGTAATTAACGTCTCACCTAGGTGCTGGAGCTAAACAAGTAATAGCAGTCCGTACTCCAGCTACCGAAAAATCTAGCACACGCCACTCTTCATACCAGGAATAGAGGGCAGCTGAAAATAAAATAATTTGTTATGTCCGATGTAAAGGATATTACATATGAGAGATATTCTTGAAAATTACTATTTTACTTACTGACTCCAAGATCAGCGCGATCTTCTACAACACTTCCAATAACTCCAATGCCACCAGTTTCGTTTGGATAGACCTCTCCCCACTGGTCAACATCTTCTCTTACGATTTTAATAGTGCAGTTAATCCATCTGTATTTAAAATGATATATTTTTAGTAATGTAGGTTTGCCGATCTTATATTTTTGGTTTGATATCTCACCTGCAAAGTTCATCGACTATCCTAACCTCCACACCATCTCTTCCTAGAGGTTCAATAGCAGTATCTATATCCAACAATATGTAAGGTTTGTAAGTGAAGCAAGCCACCTTTACCGTTTTCCCATATAAATTAGTCATATCGTGAGGAAATAGATTTGCTTGGTTTTCAAACTCTCGTGAACAAGAATTCCAACGATCCAAGTATTTAGGTAGATGGGTTTCCGTATCAGGACCAACGAATTGATGAGTTATTAAATCGAACGTTTTACAATCTGAGTTATTGCCTGCCACATGTTCAATCATCAACATATTGGGAACAAAAGCGCTTCCTTTCATGGAAAATACTAGTGAAGGCAGGTCTATATCATAGTCTTCGTTGTACTCCTCATCGAATGGGAAGAAAATAATCTTCCTATCACTTCTTCTTACGATTGATATATGGATAACTTTTTCAAAAGCTGTCATAAATTTCTGCGGTTCTTGCATACGAACTATGTAATCGGAACACCCCATTTCAGACACATTATATACCTGCTCCTGTAGATTTTCTTCATTTGGGATTAAAGAAATAAAATTAGTTGGTATGGAGAATGAAATTGGTGCATCCGAAACAATCGTAACGCAGTATGCTGACGATAAGTACTGTTCGATAATTGTATTTAGAAGTAGCTCTATGGGCAATAAAGTAAGTGGCGGGTATAACATCTTTGAGTCAGTCCACGGTAGAAATCAACGGTTAATCGGACTCGAGCCTATTAAGTACTAGGTACAAGTCTAGCTCACTTAAATATTTTAGGATTCTATGAATAATCAAGCGAAACACGAAATCGATTTCGTGAAATTATACATAATACGTAAGCACTGCAGTAGCGCTGAATGGATAATTAAGAGCCCACATTAAAATATTAATTAAACTATTGCTTACTAAACTACGCTCGCTACGTTCATCGTTATTAATTATTCTTCATTGTTACACAAACTTTTGTTTCTATCTTGAGGTGGAGGTTTTTTTTATTTAAGAGGTACAATTTTTATTGCGATTCCCATGAGGCCTTTTTATCAGACCGAGTAAAATATTAATTAAATTAATAAAACAGTACGGAACCCACAATAACTGCTATAAACAAGTCACAAACACTTGAAAACTGGTTATATTTCAAAACCGTTCACTTAAATATTCTGAAAGAGCATTTCGTTATACGACAGCTATTTACCATCATCAGTTTTATTTACTACCATATACCATCATAAACGGTTTCAAGGGAAATTTATGGTAATTGGAGCCGTAACAAAGAGGTTTCATGTTTTATGATCCCTATACTTAAAGCTCCTATAGTGTCAACATACAGCAAAACGTAGGCTGATGAATGGCCAGAACATAAAACAAAATAATATATGTAAGTAAGTAGATGAATTTGTGTTATGTCGGCTGCACAGAACAGAAACCACTAAAGCTAATGGATATTTTGTTATTGTTGTGCGACAAGACACACGCGGTTAGCGCCACCTTTGATTTAGGAACATGCATAGCAGTCTTGATACTTGCACTTATTAAAGAGATGCAGTTATAAGTCTGACTTGAAATAATCTGCCCTACAGCAGAAACTTTATAAGATCAATAGTCAAATTATATACTCACACCTTTTTGCCACGCGGGTAGGCAGAAACTACAGAGCGCCATCTGCTACAATTCTAACATACTTATTTTGCTTCTTTTACGTTCATACATGCAGTCATACACGCCGGTTGTCAGTACTACGCACCTGATCTTTCTGAAAGACATCACCAATAATGTCTGTGTATGTTTTAAGGACGTCCCTTCCCGACGTTTCCACTTACATCAGCCTAATAAATCTTTCGTAAAAAGGGGTTGCATAGTCAAATTAGTAGATTATAAATTCATTAGAATTGTAGAATGACCAAACACGCGCAGGCCATACCAGGTCCATAGCTAGCTTTATCAAAGAACATTAGAAATTATATTAAACACTCAGCTAATATTGAAACTGCAGTTGTGTTTACTGTTAGACATCGCTGTGTGTTTTTTAATATTCAAACAGATACGGCGAACGTATCATCATAAACGAATCATAATATTGACAGGTATTTCAAGGTAATTTACTTTCCCCTATTCTTCGTAGGTATTATGCTATAAGAGACTAGATGTCACGGCACACTTTTTTTTAAATAGTAAAACATCGCAGTTGTTTTTTACCTTCTAGTAGATTGTACAAGCTTTTATTTAATCTGGCTTAAAAAGACATGACAATATTTAAAATTACATATTATTTACATACATAAACATAACTTACACTTTTCTCCCAAGGGGAAATGGAAGCTGCAGAACGCCAATTGCTGATCCTGACGTACTGCTAAAATTTAAGTGTAATTAACTATTTTAATCCACATTGTTTTGACAGTATTAATGTAATTAATCTATTCTTATCTTAGTAAAAGCATGGTTTTGTTTCACTACTTTCACTGTATAAAAAAATATGATTGTTAATTATGTTTGTATGCCTATAATAGGCTGATCATAGCGCACTTTTATCTAATTCATGCTGACCAACCTCTGTAGCTACGTTTCACAAATAAAAATTCAGATTCAATTCTAATTCGTTTTGTTCAACCTTTTGAATCTTGTTCAAAATTAATGCACAAATGAAGACTGTTCGATCGCTGTACAAAGTGTGTGTGGTCGGGTCGGGAGCTTCCTTGCCGCCGTCGGCTAATTAAGGAACTCCCGAAAAAACTGACTACTTCACACGCACCGACTGCGGTTACAAATAATATGAATCACACATTAACACCGCAACATATCACATTATTTTGTAACTAGAATATGGTTGAAAGTGAACAACATTGTAAATCTAACCAACTAGAAACTATGTAAGTAAGCGATACTACTTGTTAGTATATTTTAATGTCATTATTAAATAAAATTCGTGTATAAACGACGTGTATACCTAAGTACGTGTGTTATTGATAAACTGGCTTTATTTTATCGTCATGTTGCTTAATCTCATTAATAATATGTAAAACAGTGCTAGCTACGCTACGGTACTACGGCGTAGCACATATTCTATTCCGAATTATTGCAAGTTTAAAACTTAGATTTGTCTAATTATAAAAGAGTTTTTTTTATATGTGTATAGGAAACCGGCGCGGCGTGTCCTAGAACCAAAAATTCGAAGACGTAAATGTGACATCTACCAATTCGCACTGGGCCCGCGTTTTGACGTGGAGTTGCGGATACCAACCCGGTATCTTTATCTTTTTTTTATAGGTCATCATATTTCATTTACATATCTCTTTAACCATAAAAAAATTATTTCACGAGTCCGTACAGTCAATATTTTAGATAATTTTTAACCAAGAAACCCTCTTACACTCGGCTGTAGATGAAATGTAATATGAAATGGATGTCCATGAAATGTAATATTTATTACACATGATTACATAAACCAGAACTGTTCCCTTTAAGGCACGTTATATTTTTCTTATAACTGTAATCGTCAAATAATTTTATTAATATATATCAGATAACAGTTTAGCCGGTAAGATTCCAGCACAGTTCAGGCTGACTCATCGGTGGTTTAATGTGAGCAAACAAAAACCTTAGAGAACCTTTACTTGAGCGAACCTAACCTAAGCGATATTAAACCGCCCGAGCCATATTTATTATTTTATAAAAGTTATCTGACTTGATTAGTAATAGTATTCCTATGCAATTAATATTTCTCTCTCAGTCGTGGCGTACTGATGAGAAGTTCAAAATATACTGACTTACTTTGTTTGTGGTGCGGAACAGTGGAACTGCAATAATTGATGGTAAAATTTGTTTTTAACCGACTTCTAAAAAAGGAGGAGGTTATCAATTCGGATACTTGTTTTTTTTATGTTTGTTCACGGATAACTTCTTCGGTTGCCAACCGATTTATTTATTTTTTTTGTTGGAAAGGGTGACTTAAATGGTCCCATAGTCACCGATGATGGAATCTTGCTGTTAAATAAGTCTAGTTTCAGAAGTCAGTGGCCAATAAAATTAATGCCACAAAACCACCAAAGCCACAGACTTCCGACTGAAAACACCTGTTAGTGTTTTTCAATGAAGAAGGTTGTTTTTTTTTTTGTAAAAAAAGGATTTTTTATGTCGTAAACTTTTTTTACTTCTTATATGATACCTTTTTTAAAGAAATTGTATCCTAAATAATTGGGTGATTCTTTGAACATGTGCATATTACGCGGCCCTCCCCAAATAACTACTTAGTGAGATATAAAGTGATGTTTTTTTTTATTTCACGTAATACACTAGTATGTAACAAATTACAAAAATAAAAAATCAAAGAGAGTATTTAGTGATGCTGTCGTTGGTGATAAGCTGATTTTGAGAATTTTGTCTGAAACTAATAATTTTCTAGTCAGAGACAAAAAGAGCACTAACCGAAGAAATGTTAACTATGAGAATCTAATACAAGTTTTTTTTTGAGCAGGTTGAGTATTGAGTTTTTTTTATTTATTTAATGACGTCGTAAAACAGTTAAGTTTTATGATTCAAATGTGTGATTCAAGTACATTATACATTTTATTTCTAATTACCAATAACGAAGCCTAAGTACCATTCTTATGTGCTAATTACCGTATGTTTCATATCTTATCACCGTTCAAGAAAATTTTCAGCTTCAGATTCAACCCTATAAAGCGATTAAAATACTGTGTATTTGATTTATTTCGTTAATCTGCACTATAAACTTTACGTTAAATCCATAAATGTTGTAATTGGAAGCGTTATTTGAACTTAATTTACGTATCCTGAATATGTCTATCTTCAAATATTCACCCAAAGAATAAAATTATAAGAGCTTATTTAATTGTTTTAGCTGTTTGATTTCCGATTAAGGTGTGCTTGTCGAGAAATCTTTGAATCCAGATTTATTTATATTTTAATACAAATAAATGATTCCTATACGTGAAAGAATGTAACTTTATTCTGTAGGTACAATATTATTTACCTATTACCTTGGATAGGTTTGCATTGTAAATTATTTAAAAGTTTTCGATCAGTTGGTGTGATAACAATATTTTTTCATTCTCTTGGTAATTTAATAAAAAAAAGAATAATTATGAGCCAGATACGTATCTACATTTTAAGTCTGGTATAGGTACTCAAGATGACTTTAATATGTCTAAAATTTACAATGTAGGAAAGCTTAGGAATTACAATACTATGATATCCTTGAGAGTTTCGTTTACAGCTATGTTATTGTTTTGGCTTTAATTTATTTTTTTATTCTAATGACGTTTGGCAGGAGTATCTGTGCTATTTCTCCTTAATATACTATACCGAAACTAAGCTATCTAGTTAAATTAAAAGCCATTTAATAATCAAAGTAGCAAAAGTTATACGATATCTAGAAAAAGTTGTATGGGTAGGTACAAACTTCTCAATTGAAAATAAAATCTGAGCAAATTTAAAGCAAAAAAACATTCTCGTTTTTATTATGACAAGGCAATGCTTAAATTGGCTTGAACATACTGTAATGTTTGTACCTTTTTCCACAAAATAACAAATTCAATATGAGCTCTTGACTGGGGTGAATGTTTCAAAGCGGGCTAAAACATTTTGAAGCTTAATTTTTGTGGTGTAAGATCTCAAATGCAGTGAGGTAAAATTAGATGTATATCACAAATCCCTATATTCGTGTCCATAGTGTGCAGGTTGTATAAACAGTAACATTAGCCGGTGCGGTGACAAGCGTCAGAGTGCTGCACTGATGCGTAATACGATACATCTGTGTGTTATTTTGCGTCAGTTTTTTGTTTAACATCTGTTTTATTGAAAAGTTTTTAGTGACAATAAAAAAAATATTTAGTAACCGCAACCTTTATTTTCGCATCAACTTTCTTAACAATTATGAGTAAGGGCCTAAGGGCTGATTTTTCAATAGTCACATAACTTCTATTGAAAGAATAAATATGGCGGAATGACATATACGATCCATAGAAAAGCTGTCAAACCACCATTTTTATTATTCCACATTTATCAGTTTTTGACCATTGAAAAATCGACCCTAAGTAAACTTATGGGATTATGAATAAATAATGAATCAATCCTTCTTCCTCAGTTTAGCGCTAGAGATTTCGATAGCTTGTAGCCAATGTTTGATTTCCTCGGGGCACTCGGGCTTCTTATCAGCTCCGGGTATACCCTGGAACAGCCTCTCAGCATCCACATTGATAAGGTTCTGTCGGGACATGACTACGGCACGCACGAAGCCATCATTTAGTGTGATAAACTTTTGCTCAATAAACATAGTTTTGTCTTCCCAGTAAGCCAGCTGAAACAGAAGAAAAGATCTTAATATTATATAGAGCAATACCAACCTGCTCGAATATTTATAAGCTCGCAGAATAAATTAAGGTTTAACAATAATAAGTCACGGGACGATCGAAGGTTAAACTACACTTGAAGAGGTTGGTCCGTTGATGCGTGACTATTCATTCCATAACAAGACTCCTTCGTGTCTCGGAAAGCTCTTTGACAGTCGTTACGTTACAAGAAATCAGAAGCCCGTCTGTCAACCAGTTTAATCAAGGGGTATGGTGTTACCCAGTAACTGGGTTGAGGATGTCAGACAGGCTATCTCTCTATATAAAATACTGGTATTCAGCTGTATCCCGTTAAACTAAAAGCCGACCGCAGCATAGATGGGAAAACGCTAGGCTGATGATGCAAAATTAGGGAACGTACCTATAGACATTTCGTATCAACTGAGTGAAACCATTTAAACTAGTAGCATTTCTAGTGACCTTAAATTGAAGATGTACCAACCCACGTACAACAAAGTACGTGGCAAATAAAGTTGTCTCAATACAACACAATGCTCCTCCCAGAGTATATGAGTAGGTACCTATTTACAATACGCTTACAGAATGCCTCATGCATGCCTAATATAATTCCTAATTAGAATCTCTGATCGCAATCAAACTCACCTTAGTTTCGACCTTATAAGCAGTAAATATGGGGATGGTTCTTCTATAGCGAATGCTGGAAGCGCCCTGTAGAGCGTGACCATCGACCGCCTTGATATTATCGTAGATACCGGTGCGGTCGTAGAAATGGAATCTAGCGAAATCCAACTCTCGAACATAACGAGCATTGTTCATGTGTCTCAGGAAAATGTCCACATCTTGCGTCGTACAAAAACCTGAAATGAAAAATAGGCTAATTACTAATAATTATGTCAAACTAATATAACCATTGTGGTTTTCTACTACATCGTATACCTACCCACCCAGGACAAATGTTTGTGTGATGACTGATGAGCACGATCATAGTAGTAACTTGATAAAAATAATAATCTAGGTGACTCAAAACAAGAAATTTCTACTACGGTGTGGCCGTAGCTGTAATTTGACGAACAAATATGAAAATCGTGTTCTTTCAGTATCATTTACCTACTCATTTGGAAAACCCAGTGGCATTGATTTTACCCATACTTAACTAAAGCTATGTACGATTTATAGGTATATAACTTTTTTTTTGTTTTGATAAAAACAGTAAGTAAGTAGTGTTACGCGTGGAAACTTTTTTGTAAGTATATTTAATTGACCTAGAATTTATCTTAAGCTACCACATACAATGACATGGTTTTTCAAATAAATTTATAACTTATTTTTTTGAAATTATAACTTATTTTTTTTCATTTGTAAATCGGTAGGTACATACCTACCTACTTAACTTAATTATATTCGTTAAATGATTTATCTCATCTATATAATACTAGGTTTTTGTGTGCAATACCCAAGTAGATACTTATTCGTTTTTTGGTTTTTACATAGGTAAGTAATTACATACCTAGGTACTCATTAAATTAAACTTAACGATTCAAAATTTAGTGACGTAGGACGTGATTGCATTCAATAATATACGCGTAAGTATAAAATCACTAACTTACCGTAAATAGTGGTCGTATCATTAACACCACATTTCTTTTGGAACAATCTGCCAATTCCTATAGTGAAAGCTATCCTTAAGAAGTAGTTAACATCCCACAATACGTAAGCAAGAGCTATTAACGACACTATAATACAATACATCGTTTAAAATTACAAATTAATTACTTAAAAACAAAGCAAAATGACCGTAGGGTCACTCTTAATGCTCAAACTAAACTAACTTTAATATAAAAGTTTCAAAGTAAGTAATATGGAAACACTCTTGGCCGAACATAACGTCTGTGTGATAAAGACAGCAATATTTACCTGTTTAATAAAAATATCGCTATCCTTGTTGTTCTTATTGCGAGCTGTTATGAGAAAGAGAAAGAACGTAGTACTTAAATTATGCTGAATGGTTATCGAGCAACTTGAACATCGTGTGCAATGTGGTGACTGTACAAGTTCAAGACCGAATGTGGAGAGTCACTGACCAGTGACCATTGCGACACCGATGCGAAGCTGGCTGCATTCGGTGAACCAACTCCTATACTGCAAATCCCAGTACACAATTTATATAAATATGCACCGGTGTTTAAAAAATATGAAAATAAGTAAGTAGATACAATTACTTACCTAGAAGACAATGAAATGAAAGATGGATGAAAATAAGTGGAATATTATTTTTTTCTTGTTTATTAACTAGCTAAGAAAACAATATTAGTATGTGTAAGTGATTAATTGGCCTAAAGTATATTAACGTCATCAATGACTTTATGCAGAAATCACTGCCTGACATGAAAAAAATTACTGTAAACTACTATATATGTAATATATTATACCTACTATATTTAAGTACAAATGTACCTACTACAGTTACGAACGATAGCAGTGTAACCACCTTAATTAATAAATGCTGCAGTCGTCATTTACTATGCATTACTATGAAACAATATGCGTCACGTTATAGGTGTACAACAAGGGGCTATACTTGGTCTATTCTAAATCAAAGCCAAATGTATCAAACAAAAAACTTCTTTATTTGCTTGATTTAACATCCTTCTTTAACTTCATGCTGCTTATTTCCATACTTCGTTGCCAGTGTATGATGTATTCGGGGCATACAGGTTGAACTTGCGATCCAGGTAGGCCCGATAGTAGTGCTTCCGTCGAGTGTCCATTTCTACCAATGGCGTGCTGGCGAGATAGTAATATGGACCTAATTTTACCGTCCCGTAGAGTAATTACTTCATGTTCCAAAAACAAGGAACGATCATCCCAGTAAATGAGCTGAAAATGAAGTTAATTGGCATTTGATAAAAAGTATACCTACTGTTAGACAAGTTTTAATACTAAAACCTAATAAACGACGTTATCTGCAGGGTGTTATTGCGTTATTTTCATATGTTATTTATGTTTATTCGGCTTTTGGTTCAAAAACTCGAAAATAGTAACATACGTACATAATATTATATTTTTTTTATTTTATTGATTGGGGAAAACTGACAATTACACACTAAACGATTTACAAATAATTTTACGAGACTACATCAGCGTGTATCTTACGACGTTATCCACAAGATATATAATTATAATTGGAAGATACATACACGAGCGCAATACTAATAAATAAGCCTTAGCTTGGTTAAATACTAAGTTTATACAAAACAAAAAAAAAAACAAATAAGAAAATCAAGATGCAGAAGTAATTAAATCATTTAGATAATTTAGTTAATCCTTACATTTAGTTTACAATCTTAATAATTTGGAAAGGAACATGAAACGTAAATACCTTGGTATTAATCTTATAAAGGGGGTTCTTAATGTGGGTGTACTACCAGGTACACCTCTGCCTTGCCCTTCGGGGATTACAGGCGTGACGATATGTATGTGTGTGTATGTGTAATCTTATAAAGTCCAAATAAAGGCACCGGATCGTCGGTTATTGTGAGAGTGCAACCTTGTAAAGATTTTATGCCAAGCTCTCCACTTCTGCGGTAGATACCGGTTCTCTCATAAAAATGATACCTTGCGAAATCGAGATCCCGAAGTAGCCTGGCCGTCCTAATATGTCTGAAGGTTATGTCGCAGTCTTGAAACGTACAAATACCTGAGAAATTATAATCATCGAGTTTAACTTTGCCTTGTATTTGTATCAAATAAAATTGCACCTCATGAACTCTAAGGCCTTCGTCAAGCACTGAACCTGCTGCTACCACCTGTCGTACCTACTGATGACGAATTTTTGGATGTACCTATGTAGCATATTTCGTATTGTAGCAGCACCTAGAACTTCGCTACGAGCACCTCATTACTGGTGTCGTTCACATACCTACATATAAGTATTCAATACTTACAGACTTCATAAATACATAATAATAATATGTAACGCGCCGCAACTTACCATATATCGTAGTAGTTTCGTCCAAGGAATATTTCCGCTGATACAGCCGACCAGTGAGAACCGAGATGAGCGTCCTCGTCAGGTAATTGATATCACAGACTACGTTCAAGAATATAAAAAGTAATACAAGAAACATGAACATTTTGTTTGAGTACAAAAGATTTTATTTAACTTTCATTTGTAAGAACAAGAACATGGACGCATTTTTGTTTGCTGTGGAGCGAATGTGTGGAGGATTCATTGTATGCTAATAAATGTTAACGCTACTAGTCTTGACCTTTGAAACACAGTTGGGTAAGAAATTAATTGTTTTTTTTTTATAGAAGAAGGTGTAGGAAACACCTTCTTCTATAAAAAAAAACTATTAAAATCTCTTTAAAATTACGAGGAACTCAACTGAAGAGGAAATAATAGTGAACTAAAATCTAGTTTTTATTGGACTTCAATCAACCGTATAATGAATTAGAATCTATTTTGTATCGGATTTAAATCCATCGATTAATTCATTATCTCAGCCTATCGTTGGATAAGGGCTCTCAAGCTTCACCACTACACCTAGAAAACGCCAGCTCACAGCCACTTCAAGTTTGTTAAGTCTACGAGCTAGCTAGCCACCTACAGTTAGACATGACGTAAATGTGTACCTAAATAAGTTAAATGCTTCTATTTAAAATCACTTTAATGATCTTTAACAATTAGAAGAACACATATGACATTCACGACTCACGGCTTTATGTAAGTATTGTTTGTTCATTATATTGGTGAATATACTCGTAATACTCGCTGTTACATCTCATTTTCCTGTAAAGGGTTTGTTTATTCCACACCTAATACTTACTTTCTGGAGAAATAAATAGGTTGATATAGAACTTAAGGTTAGCAGCCAAAATAACTTTGTCGTTGCGATCATGGTTTTTAACAGAAATGATACACTACTTATATCTGTTACCATACCTACACAGATCCACTAATTGATAAATAATGTTGCACTACGACGTAGACCAATTGTATTGCGGTATCCTCAATCTTTATTTCTAAGGCGGTCACGCATTTGTAACTGACAAGAAAATCGGCCGCAGCCTAGAGGGAGGCCGAATCCTTATGTTGGTTGTTTCAATTACTTACGAACTTACTAGGATTTGTCTTCAAGTCGGCATACTGATTGTTTACTTTATTATTACAACTTAGAGCTAGCACAGACTACAGAAGCCAGCTGATCAAAATACCCCAATCTGACAAGTTTCTCGTACGGGTTTTCAACTTTATTTAAAAAAAAATAAGGATCATGTTCAATTGGAAAGAAAAAACACAGTTTAAGGTAGCTTGATGTTCTGGCGTCTGTACATCCTGCAATCTTTCTGCCAAATTATCCACCATAACTAAAACAAGTGACGGAAGTAAAACAAAATTGTTTAAACATACAATTTAATAATAACAACAGCCGCTTAAACAAAAATAGATACTAATAAGAATAAAGCTTATCTACAAATTCTTTGGCGTTAATATTGTTTTGGTAGCATATTCGACATAAAATAATAAATATAAGGCTACGCTAAAGATACAAACATTGATTATGTGATATTCTAATGGTGATTGCACTGTCTACAGTCAGCGGAACACGACGGTGGCGGCGCGTGAGGATGCTGCAGTGGAAGAAGTAGTGGGCCTGACAGCGTGGGCAGAGCTGGCATCGGTATGAGCCAATCAGAGCCGCACACCCTGCCCATAACCAATGCTGGCAGAATTGGAGCTCTTGGTCCTACAGGACGGAACGCCGACCACCGCGCCTCTACTTCTTCAGAACTGGAAACAGAGGCCTCGTAACCGCTGCTCGAGCTGAGTCCCGGTATTTTGTCTCTTTGATCCTGTAAACGTTCCTCCATTGTAAAAAGTTATCTAAACTACAATCGTCAGTATGATCGTAAAATTGAATATGATTAAAATTATTAACATTATAATTCTCCCATAAAATCTTGAAAGCAAGATATTTTTCACAAAAACACACTAGAAGACGACGTTTCCAACTTAAAGGATATGAACGAGTCGAAATTCGACTATAGTTTAGCTTTCTGTAACTACGCCGAATCTCTTCCGTTCGCGCAATATTCATAAATTGGAATCTTAAGTTACCTACAGCTTTAAATATTAATACAATAAAATAATTGGCTTATTCGTAAGTATATATACACCAAAAATTTTTAATTAGTACAAATACTTAAAGGGCTTATTCTAGACGGTCTTCTCATTATATTTCTAAAGTATCAATCAATAATATTCATAAACAGCAAAGTTATTAGCGCTTGTTTATATCCCAAAAAGTCACCCAGTTTCTGGAAATATTGTACAGGCTATTCATGATATATTAGTATTCATTAAACGTCATCTCTCGCTCGCGTTCGCGGGATCTCGCTCAAGCATGCCCCCCGCCTCCAACAGTTGTTTTCGTTATTTAAGTTTAACTAAATAGGCATATTTAAAAATTGAACTTCGTTTTTTTTAATTTTGATTACGCATGTGGGACATTAAATGTGTGTCACCACAGGACCCCCTTACGAATAAAAGGGCCATATTAAGGCACATATCGATCTGGAAACTTGACTTTACGGCCTGATCGGCTAGTAAGCATCGGTTTACTCTCCTTCGTATCAAAGCTTTGTGCCTCAACGCTCTCACGCCAAGTATATGCAGGCTTAACTCTGTCGATTGACACTTTGACGGTTTTATTGTTGAGCATAATGTCAATTGTCTTCGGACTTCTTGTAATGACTTTATGAGGGCCACTGTAAGGTGGTTCTAGCGAACCCCGCAGCTGATCTTGGCGCAAGAATATGTGTGTAGCAGTGTGTAAATCCTTGTGCTCAAAAACCTTATGCTGTGAATGGTCGGATGCCGGACGCGGCCGTAATTCGGACATTCTTTCTCGTAATGAACTGACAAAATCTGGGTAATGTACCTTGTCGCACGTTGTGGTGAAAAACTCACCAGGAACACGTAACTGTTCTCCAAATACTAGTTCAGCTGGTGACCCCGATTGAGTGAAACGTCGCGCGTCGCGTAGATACCGTAGCGCGTCCGCGTGACCGCGTAACGTCACAAAAGTTTCCGGAACGTTCGCGAAGGACACGTTGACGAGAGGCGATATTTTTCTGCTAATAATTAGCGAAGATGGCGGATGAAAACTTAACTGAAGCATTGGTGGCTGCGTTGGGATCTGCAGAGATAGCAAAGGTTAGAGTACGCGTTCCTCCCTTTTGGCATGAAAAACCAACTATATGGTTTGCACAAATTGAAGCCCAGTTTGCCTTGTCTAATATAACCTCAGATGCGACAAAATACTATACTGTAATAGGAAATTTGGAGCCGTCTATTATGGCCCAGATAGAGGATGTTTTAGAAAAACCACCAGCATCCAATAAGTACGAGAAACTTAAAGCCGAGCTAATTAAGCGTTTATCAGTTTCCCAGGAAAATAAGGTGCGTCAACTACTTATCCATGGGGAGCTTGGGGACCGCAAGCCGTCTGCATTTCTTCGCCACCTGCAAAGTTTGGCAGGCCAAGGTGTGCCTGATGACTTCCTACGCACCATCTGGACCAGCCGCCTGCCCCCTAACCTGCAGGCCATCGTAGCAGCCCAAGCTGCCACGCCACTGGAAGCTGTTGCGGAACTGGCTGATCGGGTATTAGAGATAGCACCCGTGAACCCGGTGGCCCAGGTTGCGAGTACTTCGTCTTCAGAAGGAACCTTACTTGAGGTCATGCGTGCAGAGATAGCCAGTCTCACGAGAAAATTCGATGAGCTGACGACTACTGTGGAAAGACGATCCCGTACAGGTAGGCCAGATAGGAATCGTAACCAGCGATATTCCCGTTCAAGTAGTCAGTCAAGAAACCGCGCTTACAAAATGGCGGACAACTGTAGCTTGAAAACTTAATAAATTTATTATTTTCCAGCGCAAGTCCTATTTACCCCTTTTTCTCATGTCGGCGTGAAGGCGCGCACACTGCACGTCATCATAATGCGCGAGCGCTGGCCGGCCGCGGAAACCGGTTGCCTTACCTCACCCCGGACGCCGCGTGCCGCACCGCCTTCCACGGCCCGCTCCAGCGGCAGACGACGCCGACCGCCGAACAGTCCGCTAGACGCCTTCATCGCGAATCCATGTCGCTTGAGCTCGCTACCGCGTACATACTATTGCCCATCGTAAATTCTATTTTCACTCTCGCTATCAACTACATCTTTGATTTATATTCTTTCTCACTCTCAATCTTCTCTACTCTTAATATAACTTCCTTCCATCGCTGTAAACTTTCGCTTGCGCCTTAACATTAAAACACATCAAAGTATCTGTCGAGTATTATTCCGCACTCCAGCATACCTCTAAACGCAAATATGATCAGTAACAGGTACGGATACAGCCCAATTGTTTTTGTACTAATTAAAAAATAGGGGTGTATATAGATTGTGATATAAACAGTATCAACGTACGCGTGTAGCATTAAAGTGTTCAACAGCACGCAGCAGGTCGTGGTTGCAGCGTCGCAGCACCAGTTCGAGCACAGAGCGTTTCTTGCCGGGAAACAACTTGCGCAGCATCTCCAGGCCAGCGGTGCTCACCGCATTCTCACTTTCAGAACCTTCTTCGCCCACCCTGAAATATCAGCTCGCGCTTATTTTTTGTCGACTGACATGAAATCAAACCGTTCGAATGCTTAGGCTGTCCTTCAATGTACAACATAGGGCGAGCCTACTGCTACCCAGATGAAAGCCCCCAATAACGCTTGGCCCCACCCGGAGAATCTAAACCAGGACCCATAAACCTAGTAGTAGCACTAACACCACCAGACCAACGAAGCAATCAGTTGTCTTGGTTTAGAGAATTCTACATTATCATGCAGAGAAATCTATAAATTTGTAAACAATACTGACCGTAATGAAGCAGCAGAAGAATTTCCAGCAGAAGAATTTCCAGCAGAATCGGGCGAAACAGTGCAACAGTCGGGAAAGGAATCGCTTGTCTCGCTGTCAATGTGGATTGGCTGTTGGCATATAAAGTAGGTATAATTCTAAAATCCAGCATATTATGATTATGACCCAGCGTAAGTCTATTTAGGATGTCCCCTTCCGAAGAGTCCACTAATTAATTTATTTATTAAAGCTTATGCACAAGTAAAAAAAACTGTACAACGGCGGACTTAATGCCTTAGGCATTTTCTACCAGTCTACCTTAACTAGTCAATTACCGCAATCCAGACACAATTAAATTACTATTGTTTGCGGACACCGGTGTCCACGCGGAGCCTAATGAGTTAAGGGGGTGCAGAGATGGAACAAGGTAGGTGCAACAGAGTAAAAAAAAGGAGAAATAAGTGACACAAAAAAATAAATACACAGATACATAAAAATAAATACATAGTCAAGAGAGATAAAAATACGTTTATAAAGAAAAGCAATTCTGAATAACAATCAACTCTGCGATGAATCTGCCAACATCTTATGCATATGTTCACGAACTTTCATTTTAAATGTGAACCGATTGGTTGCCAGGTTCAGAGGGAGCGCATTCCAAAGGAAAACCGCCAAAGGAAATTTATTGATTGGCCCTAACCTTTTGTTGGTCGCCTCGCCTTTCATTCATCCTTTCAACGTTTCTATACCATCTAAGCATACTCTTCAACATAGCTATCATATCTAAAAAATAAAATCTTGTATTCTTACGGTATGGTCATCAGCCACAGAGTCTGGCTCAGGCCCAGGACTGGGGCAAGGACCTGTCACTCGCATCCCATATATCCTGCCTGGTGGCAGAGTTTCTAGTGCCGTTCCGCTTTCTACTGAAGCCAAGTGTAGGGCTATTTTATCTTCTGCGGCTTGCTGGCGTTTTAACGCGACCTAATAACAAAATAAAGAAGTGATGTCAAAATTTTGCTGCAGGTACATTTTATGGTTTTTCTATCTTCTTAATTAGTATTTTACCTTGAAACCTAAATAATGAGTTTTATCCAAAGTGAAACAGTCTCATAATAAATTTTGGGGATACAAATACTGGGGATACTTATGCACTTCGTAGTTTGTATACCTTTCCCTACCTGCCCGCTACTATATGTAACGGGTAGAACGAACGTGGACGAAAAAGCTAATGTAGAAGTTGAAGGGATGAAGGAATGATAAATATGTATGTACCTACATTATTATTTTATGCTAGCGCCAGGAAATGTAATACCACAATACTGTCAAATTAATTTAGCGGAAAATCAATGACAAACACTCGGTGTTTATATTTGTTGTATGCGACCACCCTAGGGACAACGACGGACGGTCGTCGAGTATAGGGCGCCACCAGCCTGGGGCCGATCTCGGCTTCATTGCTAACGTAAACAGAACTCGATCTCTGACAAATCAAATAAAACGCTGACTGGAATTTATACGAGCAGCTATTTCGCTTTTGGTTAAACCTCGGGCAGTAGCTGAGAAAAACAAAAGAAACCGGACGATTTTCATTCATTTTTAACATGCCTTATAAATATAAAATTTGTAATAATCGCATGCATGGATGGACACATCGATCACTAATAAAAAACGTTCTAATGCATGGAAAATTTAGCAAAATACTTTAAAGGGTTTTGTCACGACTGACTTTAGATGTTGAGAGTACTCTTTTTTTAATTTTTGGTTAGTAAGCAAAGCTTTAGGGGGCCGACATTACTGGCTAGGATCACTAGCTAGACATGAAAGTACTTATAATAACTTTGTTTATTCATAATAACAGCATTGTATGTAGTACATGGTAATTCACAGCGTTGACAAATATGCTGATGAAGTGCTGAAATCCCAGCTACTTTAAAGAATGACTTAATTTTACTAAATTTAATTTCGATAGACTGTGGAAAATGCGGGTCGAGTTTGTAGAATGTAATAGTGTGTAAGAATCTTTGCAGGTTTGTCGTTTATGCGTAGGAAATGTGCACAGAAAAGTGATTTTGTGTTGTTGTCGCTGGCTTATGGTCACAAAGATTGTCTGAAGAGCAACGTCCTTTTAAACATTGAAGTGCCGACAAAGTAAACAGTAGTCACAGTAAAATTTGCTTCAGAAGGCTATTTAGTAGAACCTGTTCCACCACCCCTAAATTAGGTAGCGTCATTACATCACATTTCAACTCGATTTCAAGGTTTTTTTTTTTACCTATCTGCAGGACCATTGCGCATCTCCGTTGACAGTTCATTGTGACCATCACTAGGCAGAGTGTTCAAAGATTAACCGATCGTACAGTCGAGTTTATTAATATATTGGCACTTTCAAGGATTCAAAATATTGTGCGCGTTGGAAAGCTCAATAAATTCTATAGAACCTATAGATCAAAAATATGTCCTCATGTGAACCGTTCAATAATATATGCTGTGCATTGTGCAATAATATGTGATCATGAACAGTTCAATAATATGTGATCATGAACGGTTCAATAATATATGCTGTGCATTAGGCAAAAATATGTGATCACCCTTTTCAAAAATATAGTATTGGCTTTTATAATATCTGAGCAGGAAAAGCTTCTTAATTATCTCTACATGCATGGGAAAGTCAATTATTTGCTCGATCAAATAAGATCTAGTTTACATTGTTACAGAAATGACAGTAGTTTCCATTGTTTTAAGCGCGTTTGCGTTTGTTTTTTAAATGAGTGTCTTTCAATCGTTGAATGACATGTGCGTCAGTTATAATTTTATTAGAAAAACATTTAACATCATTTGAAGTTAATCTAGCCAGTGATAAATGATGTAGCAAACTCCTTGACCATGCAATTTTAAGATTCATAATTCAGAGTAAAATTATCTTTATAACGTAAGTAATAAGGTTGAATTTGAATTACATTTACTTGTTTAGATATTATTGTATTTATGTGTGCCAAAGAGATTTATAGTTTATTGAATGTCTTTGATGCGTGCATACATAATTGTGAATCCTACAATGTTCAGATAATATGATCTTAATGTTGTTCATATAATAATGTGCTTTTGGCTGTATACATGTTACTGAGAAAAACCAGTCACATATTAATGAATCTAAATCTTGACCACAATTTAATGATGCTTTAGTTGTCACAATGTTATGTTTTTTTTTGACGGTCATATATTTTTGAAGCCTGAAAGGGCCAATATATTAATGAACTCGACTGTACTTATAGGCTATCATCAGTGCGTATCTAGGACGTCGTCATGCGCACTCGCACAGGTGTGACGAAGCGCACATTACCCGCACAGTTGTCACCGCAACTTGAAGTCCATCTAAAGTTACCATTTTTCTGTAAATTCTCGGTTGTCATCAAAGTTCGGTGTACAGACGCCAGCACGTCAAGTTACCCCAATGTGTCAAATTTCTTTGATCGTTTTTCAACTTTATGACAAACAGAATAAGGTTCATATTCAATTGGGAAAATTTGACACATTGGGGTATCATGACGTGCTGGCGTCTGTACAACTGGACGCTAGTTAGTCACTGGAAATGGAAAGATAGTAAATACACGGTTAAATTTAAGTCGTTTTAATCCTCTAATGTTCCCTACATTAGAGGATTAAAACGACAGCTGATTTTTTTTTCGCGATTTCGGGTTTGATCCCATAGTAAAAGTTGTTTACAATGATGAGTACAATGACCCCTGAAGAGGATTAAAACGACTTAAATTTAACCGAGTATAGCCCTACAGGTGGATTTGGCACAGAGGCCATCCCGGACACTAAAGCAAGACCTAAATATGGTTTTGTTATGCGAATCTAACATTATACCGCAGCTGCAGCATTCAAACTCCGAGTATGATTAATCGAAACGCGTTTATCCCAGATTTGAGATGCAAGTGGTGGGACATCGACAGCGATGCATTACTGTGTAAACCGATCGATGGTTCATCCGGCGTCTACAGTAAACACGTGCCACTTGTTTAAATAAACCGAGACGCTGCATTAGCTGGTCTCGATTTCACTACATTAAAACACATTAACTCCTCTAAATTGCGTGTTATTTCTGTACTAAATAAGGTATGAATGAGGAATTTCCTTGTTGCTTTCGATCGATTCAGATTTTGTTTGTTACTAACACCGGAATCGTTAGTAGTCTTATGGTATTATTTTTATATTGTCTGTGGGCTCTGTGGGTTTTGTTCTTTACGCATTTTGTTTAGGCATTATAAAATCAAGAGGACGTGAAAATGTCAAGAGCACATAATGTACCCCCTTTACCTAAATATTCAGCACACATTAAATCTTGTAGGTAGGTATTACCAACATTTATAAAAAGTAAACCTATAGGTACTGTCGAGTGTTTAGATCCTTCATATTTTTTTTCGTAATGGTCCATAATATTAAAAAACTAACCCAAAAACCAAGAACTCCACATAAAGATATGGGGTGAATAAGGTTGGAAACCATAGAAATTCTGGGCCTCACTGATAAGAGCTCAGACTGCAGGCCATTTGAACCTTTTTACGTCTTGGGTAGGTCGGTAGGAGGGAGGAGGCTATTACGCGAGGACCGAATATATTGAGCTTTCAAAGCTTGAAAGCAAAACATTTTGATGGATAATAGGCACGTTAAAGATATTTAAATTCGCTGAATGTCTCACTATTTCAACATACTTACCAAATATTCCCCACTGGTTTCCGTCGGGTTCCGAACATAATAATTATGATCAATGATAAGAATTCGAAATAGCGGACCAATTAAAAACAGTTGACAGTAAAGAGGCCTATATGGAAGCCTAGGTGCCTACTTAGAAGCGTTATCTTGCAACACCTACGAGTATTTACAATTACAATCTGGAACATTATCTCCATCATAAGACAAGATTCCCGCCCAGGACAAATGTTTGTGTGATGAGCACGATGATGTATTTAGTGTCTGGTAGTAATTTTTCTTTAATAGGTATAATATAAGTATAGTTTTCAGTTGTTTAGTAGTGTTATGGGTAACACAAGCCTTGCTTAGCTTGTGACTAGATGGCGTTGTGTAAAAGTTTAGGAATATTTTAATTGTATTATTATAAGGAATTGCGCAAACTACATAACACCTCTCCAAACTTAAAAGGAAAATGAGAGATCATATTACTAAAACAATGGCAAGCTCGTGCCTTCTCTGTATGAGAAGAGGCCTTTGCGTTACAGTGGGACAGTAACAGGCTGGTAGTAACAATAGGAAGTAATAGTTCTTTATCCGCTTAGCCTAAAAAGTCGCGTTATGACTATCCTACGCAACTGGTTCCTCTCTGGTCTAGCCGCATATAAATACCTTTACATAGAGCGATCACCTATCTGACCTTCAGAACCCAGTAACGGGGTAACACGATAGCGATACCGCTTGATATAAAAGCTGGTTGTCAGAGTTTCAGGCTTCTGGCTACTTTTTTACTTGTGATAACTGACAGGGATTTACAAATAACTGTCGCCCAAAACCAATGGCTTAAAGGTCTTTCCGAGGCTATGAGGGGTCTCGATATGAATGGATGTTCATCAGTCAACTGTCGATCAACCGTTCAACTTCGTTAAACCAATGAGGTTGTTATTATTTAGCCTAGGCCTTAATATTTTTTCCCCTAAATAGCCCAACTTCAATTTATAAATCCATCATAAACCTAAACTGGGAGAAGCGATTGCATGCAAATAACTAAAATTGAACTTTGTAAATTGACTTATTTATGTTTTTCCCAATGATTTTTCCGGACAAATTAATATACGGTCCGAACCCTGAGAGTGTGACTTCGATTCGTTGTCTCCTAGTTTTATGGATTCGAAATCACATAAATGAAATTATATTTAATCGTGGTAAATCTTTTTCAAGACACACACGTCAATATTTATAAAACTAAATGATGGATCACTGAGAAGAAATGCCGAAAAAACTCATCAGGGTCTTTTTAAAATTCCATGTCTCAAGATAAATATTATAATATATTATCTTCTATAGCTGCCCCGGCAAACGTTCCGCCTTAGAATCAATTCATTAGTTTTATTTAGTTTTTATTAGTTAACGGCCTATTCTCAGGACCACTGAATTTACACACAAAATTTCATAAGAATAGTTCAAGACGTTTTGGAGGACTTTTGCAATGAACACTGTGATACGATAACATTATACATTAGAGAGAGATAATTAAGTATAAGGTATGCGAGTGTAAGGTTGCAGATCAAAGTCTGAAAAGGCCTTGAGAAGAAAGAACTTGCCCCAACCGACGGCGACGGCATGCATGCGTAATCGTGTAGCTCAACCCTATTTTAGGGATCTCAACAAACAAATCTGCAGGACATTTGCTTAGGCTACATGAAAAGTAAGTTAGGAGGTCCCTACTATTAACTGGGTCACATATTGGTGCTTTAATACAGTTAGAAATTAGACATTGATGGCTTCATGGCTTAAATGGCTAAACATTCATGGAGCACTGGTTAGTGGGTGCCCATTATATCGGATATGAGATGAAATTAATATAGTGATAGAATCTGATGAATTCATTGATGCTGCAAACACAGAGTAGGTACTTAGTTTTTGATAAACATAATGTAAGTACCTAGGTCCCTTTTTATTAGTTACATTACATATGTACATTTATTTTATTCCGCAGTAGAGATTTTATAAATTACTATACTTAAGTTCATTTCTTTTTACAGCTTTTTGATAAATCCCTTCACTGACATCGTGAAGAAAGTTAGACTTTACTTAACTTCCTAATATCGCCATTAGCAAGTGTAGTAATTAGTGCTCGTGCCTTATCTGTATGAGAAGATGCTTTGACCTGTAGTAGAACATGGAATATATATTGGAATGGAAAATGTAACTTTTTAGACTTATAAATCAACAAATATTTACTACTAAGTAAGTAAGTAAGTTTTCTAAGTATTTATAATTTTAAGTTTAGTTCTTGTAAACTTAAAATAAGGCGTGATATCTATAGATTATACAAGAGTTTAATTTGTTTATACCTTTATACATACCTGAGCGGCCATAATCCGTTGCCTCTCCTTAATCAGACCACATTTAGGGCACTGGCAGAGTCGATAGGCACATGCTTTCTTGTGACCTCTCAGACTTGAAATCAGGCCATGGTTCCGACACCTTGCACACTTTGGGACCCGGGCACGCCCACTATTCATCATTAGAATCACTCAATATTTGTGCCTATCAAAACAAGCTTTTGTGTGACGTTGAAATGTAACTGCAATGAAGAAGTAACACTTTTTATAAATAAATACATACAGCAGTTTTCAAAGTAGAACACATTTCATTCTGTTAAAATTATCTAGTACCTATACTTACTTCACGATTGTAAAAAAATGTATCAAATTGAAACAATAGCGTGTCAAGACAATGTTGACGTAGCCAAGGTATTAAAATCACGGGTCCTCAAAAACAATATAACAATATCTAAGCACTGTTTCACAAAATTAACTGAACGCAATCCGCGGAGTAAAACCGCCCGCCCATATTACACTCCGCCCTGAAACTAATATCGATATGAAAACTAGACGTTCGAGATGATAGATTTCATGAGAAATTGGGAGGAGTAGCAACTGACTGTATCTGAGCTGTGGCACACGGGAACATAAACTCCATCATCTTAGGAACAAATGTCAAGTTAGTGATTCCCTGTGTATCGACGTCGCAACATCCCGCTCTTCCCGAACCGCCCTACTCCACAGATCGGCCAATGGGAACGTGCTCCCCTTAGGATTGGTTACAAACTTAGAAAAACATCGGAAGCTGATCCTTTATGATTGTGTTTCATTTAAACAAGCAACAGTATTAATGTTATAGTGTGCGAACTTTCAGTTTTTGTTCAGTGATATAAGCGTAACAAGAAAAATAGAAGTGCTATCTAAACTAATGGAATTGGATAGGTATTGATATAGCTATGTTAGTCGTTGTAGGTGATAGATAGATACTTATTAATAGATACGTATTATACCATGTGAAGCCCATTTATGTTTTTGTAGGTACTTAACAAGTATAAAATTCTAGGTAAGTAGATACATAGGCACTTATAAGGATCCTAGTCTAGTCTTAGCCGGGCTTGCTCACAAGCAAGCCCGGCTAAGACTTAAAGTAACTAACAATGGGTTTATTCCAAAAATCCCCGCAGACAAATCCCCGCCAGAGGTATTTTATTTTTTTCCTGAAATCCCCACTGCTTAAATAAACTCAGCTTTGTTGGGATTTTTGGAAAAATAAGCAACAATCCCTACCAGATGTCGTTGTTTCTAAATTATTAAATAACAAAAAATGTGTTATTCAATTGATGTTTTTTTAGTATTTGTTATAAAATTGTGTAGTGTAGTAGATTATCGCAACTGCACTGTATGTATCCATTAATAAATAACAGAAAGAGAATAGTTATTATTAACCGACTTAAAAAAAAGTAGGAGGTTTTCAATTCGATTGTATATTTTTTTTTAGGGTTTGTTACCTCCTACGCCCTTCTATTTTAAAAGGAACCCGGCTGAGGTGTATACCTACAGATGAATGTTTAGATAGAACTTCTTTAGCAATTGTTAACCAATTTCAATGATTCCTTCAAGATTTGAAAGACTTTCTTTACATACGAAGAAACTAAAAATTGTAAAATAAAAACTTCCGATATTCGAGTTATTTTTCACCTGTTAGTGTTTTTTTAAGAAGTCGGTTGTTATTTTGTAAATAAAAAGTTTTTATTTTACAATTTTTATTTTCTTTTAATTTTTTTTATGCTTTGGAAACAACAGTAGGTACCTGTAAGGAGTGTTACTTATTTTTACAAAAATCCCCACTTTTTCTTATCGTGTGGTTAGTGACTATCCTGGTGTCAGAGTTTTAATGCCGCCCATGGGCCTCTGACTTGGCATCAGATGTCCTAGAAAACTATCTTTCTGGCATGCTGGTTTCCTCACGATGTTTTCCTTCACCGTTTTTGAAGCAAGTGATAATTATACAGTACGCAATGAATCTGATCAAAAGTTAGAGGTGCGTGCCTTGGGTTCGAACTCGAGACCTGTTATTTGGCAATCCGCCAGTCACACCATTATGGGCTATCGCTGCTTCCCTAGTCTGCTAAGCTGAGTTTATCTTACTAATATTATAAACGCGAAAGTTTGTAAGGATGGATGGATGGATGAATGTTTGTTACTCTTTCACGAAAAAACTACTGAATGGATTTTAATAATATTTGGTATGGAGTTAGCTGACACCCTTTTCTTTCTTTTTTTTGAGGCGTGGAAAATCCTCATTGATGTCCCCCGCCCAGGGAGGCGGAGGGGTCTGTAAGACTCTTACTGACTAAAAACCACCCCGTGTTCCTTCTCACACCTGCGCCGGGGGTCACGGGAACGGAAGATACTTCCGCGACCCCCGACTGGTGCCGGCCCCGCGGGCCTCGATAAATCAGCGAGGGGAGTGAGGTGTTAGACTTCCCTCGCGACGTCTAAGAGGGGCGCGCGTGAACACGACGCACCGCCACCTCGAGTCCATGTACGTGGGGGCGGCGGACATCCCCGCATCCGTCGTCCTGGACCCATTCAGGGGGTTGGAAGAGGGCGTTGTCCGCCCTCCGCCTGCGCCCGGTGCGTCTGCTGCGGGCCGGGTGAGTGGAAGTAATCTCCCTCTCCCTTTCCGCAGCCTCCTTCTGCGAGATGACCGTTTCACAGAAGGACACCACCGCGTCCCAGGACTCGACGCTGCCGACCATCTTCTCGACCACGGCGGCAGCGACAATAGTCACTGCCTAATCCAGAGACGAGGGCACGGCGCGGCTCCTCCCAAGCTGCACACTCTGCCAGCGTATGCCGCGCCTTGTCCT
The DNA here is from genome assembly GCA_921972225.1 of Euplexia lucipara. NCBI lineage: Eukaryota > Metazoa > Arthropoda > Insecta > Lepidoptera > Noctuidae > Euplexia > Euplexia lucipara. The sequence continues at coordinate 13,851,972 of OV179144.1, forward strand.
CCCGACAGTCGACGCAGTGGTGACACCAATGGAAAATGGTAGAACAAACGCATATCAAAAATGCTTTTTACGAATATCATAATTTGGCTAATATGGCTATTTTATTAGGTTCTCTAATAGTCAAATTATAATATTCATTAGGATTTTTTCACTTAATACGCGAAATTATTATTTTTTTCATAGATAGAAATACATAGAAGACAGAAGTGCCAAACTCAAGTCTTTGCGTATGTATACCTACATGTTTCAATACCATATTGTGAAAAAATACTTGGTACAGATATGCAGTATAATACATTTTTAGAAAGGTTATTTTAAGCTTTTTGCGATACAGCTTAATGATTTTAAAAGTAAAGAAAAATGTTTCAGTAATTACTCAAAAAGTGCCATACCTTATTTTTCACTTTTATTTTTTTTCGTCGAAGGTTTTCAGTGTTACCCACGTTTGCCCAAGCGCTACTTTTTGTGTTGACTAGTAGTCTAACTATTCATAAATACAATGCAAAAAAAATCAGCTGCGGATATTTGCGGTTTTAGAAGATATGAGAAAAAAACTGATACAAGTCAGAACCCGAAAATTGTTATCTTTTGCGGTTTACCACTGACACCATTCACATGAATAATATGGAACTTTTTGGATACTTTCTTAATTATTTCGTGTTAACAAAGGGACGACAGGGAGCCGTGCGTCCTCCCGAGTAGCTGACACAGGCTATCTTCTATCTGCTTCTTCCTGGATTAACTCATAGGATTTTTATCCCTGTATTCCTACGGGAACGGGACCTACGCGGGTAAAACCGTGAGATGTCTTCTAGTTTACCTAACTATAAAAATAATAAGATCCCCACTGCAGGGGATTTGTCGGTGAGGATTTCTGGAATAGATCTAATATAGGTAGTGCTAGCTTGTACATACCTCCCTTCTTTAATATTAATATCGAAGTAGGGGCCTATTACATTAAATCATTTACATAGATAGATCATCATCTGCATCATCTGCCTAGCCTTTTCCCAACTATGTTGGGGTCGGCTTCCAGTTTTAACCGGATGCAGCTGAATACCAGTGTTTTACATGGAGCGACTGCCTGTCTGACCTCCACAACCCAGGTAACATGATACCCCTTGGTTAAACTGGTTGTCAGACTTTTCGGGCTTCTGACTACAAGTAACGACTGTCAAAGATCTACAAATGACAGCCGGGACCAACGGCTTAACGTGCTTTCCGAGGCACGGAGGAGTCTTGGTATGTAATAAATGGTCACCCATCCACGGACCGACCTCGTCAAGCGTAGCTTAACCTTCGATCGACCCATGCGGCTGTTATAATTTAGCCACAAGCTCCTCTTTAGCCACAAGCTCCTCGATAGATAGACCTATAATAATAAAATCAATATTCTACAACTTTTACACAACGCCATCTAGTCCCAAGCTAAGCGGAGCTTGTGTTATGTGTAGGAACTAAACAACTGATTGACAAACTTATATATCTCTAAATATTTACATATTGTAGATAAATTACACGCAGACAAAAATATAAATTTAAACCCACGGCCCTGACTGCTATGCCGGAGCATAGCAGTCAGGGCCTCTAACTACTAGACCAACAGGCCAGTCAAAATAGTTCGCATATCTTTAATAGTTTGTTTCCAAACTTCTCCGAAACGGCTTGCTTGATTCGTATGAAATTTTGTGTGTTCAGAAGTATATTCAGTAGGTCTGAAAATAGGTCGTAAACTATGTTTTTAAAAGGCGTAACGAAGCTAAGCGTTCATCCACCGTGCCCACAACCCTATTTGGGTTCGAAAGGCCATTGAATAAATCCAATAGTTGGAAAAAAACGTTGTATGAGTCCCCGCCATAGATTTTCTATTTAGACGTTTAAATAATAATATTAAAGCACTTCTGTATCATTGTATTTATGGTTGTTGCCCCATAAATAAATAAATAAATAAATAATGCTCGATTTTTTTTTCTGGCTGCTTTGGTTTAGAGGCGCCATCAGTGCATAGAGTTCTAATCAGAGTTAAATTGGTCACTAATTTCAAAGTCGCATGTGCTTTCAGGCTAACCCCTGTTGGCTGTCGCCTAGAACGCCAAGTCCGTAGAGGCGCTCTTTTCCAAACCCATCCTAGATGAAGAGCTAAAAATTTTCGAGCCCGCTTCGCTCTCTTACCTTCATTCTTTTTAGTTAGGTAGGTACTGTTGACTCGTGGAGGCACCAGTAACTTTCATTTATGTTAAATTGAGACGTTGACATAAATTGTGTTTCTTCAGGCTTTCAGTTTATTCGTAACTAGCTTTTGCCCGCGGCTTCACCCGCGCGGATGTCGAACTTCCGTCTCCTATGCTTTTCCATTAAGGGTTGAATTTCCAAAAATCGTTTTTAGTGGTTACTTACATCACTAAGAACACCCCTTAAAGTTACATGTCTCTAATACCAGCGGTTTGGGCTGAGCGTTGATATATAAACGTAATAATTTTAGCATAATACTTCCGGATAGACAACTTTCAAAGTTTATCCTTCCGGTATGTATGCATAAAGATTTCTGGAACTACTAACCCAGGAAAGAGCGCCGTACAACTAATCATGTGTAAAACAACTGAGACTAAGATCAACCTGCCCAGGCGTATTGATTACAACAGTACCAAGTTTGGTTAACATCCCTATAATAGTTTTTGAATTATGCATGCACATACAGACAGAAACACAGACAGACAAAACATTTACTAATTGCATTTTTGGCATCAGTATCGATCACCAATCATCCTCCAATATTAATTTTGAATATATATTCAATGTACATAATTATCTTCGTAGTGTGTGATAGTCCATTAAATTGTATGGCGAGCGATATTGTATCTTAAGATAAAATATTATACTATCTTAGCCGTGTGCAACGCCCCTTGGTGAACCCCACTGCGGGTGACGTAACCTACGACAAACTTTTTATTTGCGGTTGTTACAGTAGTCGGGTCTAGAGATCGAACCACAAAATTAAGTTTGTTTTTTATTGTATATACTTTTCCGGGATAAAAAGTACCCAGTGTGGTGCCCAAGATATTAAAGAATATATATACCAAGTCTCATCGTAATCGAACCGGTAGTTTTTGCGTGATACCTGAACATACAGACAGACAAAAAATTTTTTAATCATATTTTTGGGTTCGGTGTCGGTCTAGTAACACCCCCTGCTATTTATTTTTTTGATTTTTTCAATGTACAGAAATTTTACTTCTACAGATTTATTATAAGTAATATAGATGTATATAGATGAAGGGTAAAACGTCTGCACAATGAAAGTTATGCTAGGGGCATTTTGCGTTTTAGTAATTTTATATTATCTCCGAAACTGTATGACCAATTGATATACTGTAAATGGCAAATATTATCTATATGATGTTCTTGCGATACTGAAATAATGTATTGTCATAAGAATTAATATTTTGTTGCTCAAATAATCAACCAAACGTGAGTAAGCCGAAAAAAAATTTTTTTATGCATTAAAAGAAGTATAAAAGATAAAATATAAAAGATAGAGATATGGTATCGCGGACTTTTTTGTAGAAATAATTAAGACAAACCAGGTAGCCATACATTGTTTTTAATTTTGAGCAACTGTTTAGGCAGCGCCCGCAAATAATTCTGTTTTATGAGGTATTTTTTTCCGACTTGCTAGACAAAAGTTGTGATAGCTCGGTTAATATACATGTTATAGAAACAATTTATAGCCTATAGCACTCAGGAATAATGTAGCTTTCTGCCAGTTAAAAAAATTTTAGAATTGGATTATGAGTTCCAGAGATTACCCCCTACATACAAATTTACAAACTTACAAACTTACAAATTTTACCTCTTTATAATATTAGTATAGAAGTATAGATATTGTGAAGTACAGTGATGAGCCTCGCACCCCCATGTAAAACTTTTGCTACATTTTGAATTTATAAATAATTTGTAGATGCGTTCATGTACAGAACAATTAAGTGCGTCAATCTTGTGTCGATAAAAACATTTCCTTTGAATGAATGCAACGTATCGATTGTAGGGAATACTTAGTCAGACTCGCGCTTGTGCAATTTTTAAGTAATATTAATAATATTCCACAACTTTTTCACACAATGCCATTTAGTCCCAAGCTAAGCTTGAGAGCTTGTGTTATGGGTACTAAACAGCTGATAAACATACTTATATATTTCTAAATGCATACCTACATATTATAGATAAATTACACCCAGACACAGAACAAATTATCGTGTACAACACACAAACATTTGTCCTGTGTGGGAATCGAACCCACGACCTCCGGCATAGCAGTCAGGGTCACTAACTACTAGACCAACAGGCCAACAGACAAGTGGCCGTGGGCCGTGACCACTGCCTTTTTTAAGGCCTGGATCGGCACTTGGATGATGTGTGATCATCAGATGTTGTGTTATGGTTAAGGTTAACGCATTTCCTGCTGAATTATTAGCAAATTTTGCCAAAATGCTAATTAGTAGCTCACTAACACTGTGCGGCAAACGCTCTTACCCGTTCAATAAATATTTCGTGTAAAGGAAGGAAGTCTACCCAGTGCTTCAATACTTTGTCTAAGTGCGGCACGAACGACGCTTATGTGAGTTTGAAAATTTTCGAGTTTTATGACAGTCACTTAATAATTAGAGTAGGTACCTAAGTATGTAAACGATAGTATCTATAGTATCACACCATAGTATTTTTTTGTAACAATTTTTTCTCGAGTTCGGATAAAGTTAGGTACCTACCTACCCGTTATTTTCATCGTTTGTTGTTCGAATTTTCGTAATCACAAGTTCGTAAACAGTGTATGAATGAATGAAAGAAATTAAAAACTTAGTGTTGCCATTTCATGGTCAATCAAGTATGATTTTATGAATCGCCTAGTTATCAGAACAGAACTGAATTCTTACCCGTCTGCCGAAAGAAGGGTTATGTTTTTCGAGCGTCTATAGCCTAAACCGTATGTTTTTATGACTCGTCTGGTTTTCAGAACAGAATTATTACCCGACTGCCGAAAGAAGGGTTATGTATGTTTTTCGAGCGTCTACAGCCTAAACCGTTTACGGGTTTCGACATATAATATGCAGTGTCATAGAAGTCGTCTCAGTTGTGGGAGTACTGGGAGTGACATAGGGTAAGTAGGTAACAATTGAAACATACGCCTTTTCTACACCTTAGGTAGTTAGTAGACACCTTTAATGATCCTTATTTTATGATGTTTCCGAAATAATAGAAATGAACAATGAACGCACAGATGCGGAGCGCCGCAAGTTAAAAGTTATTTAAATTGGGTGGACGCGCATACGCGCCGCAAGCACATGGCAAAAGTCCGAAGAACGCGCATGCGCATCGTCGGCACTGAATGCAGATGCCTAATATTTTCCCAACTAGGTATGTTGAAGGTTGGAGTCGACTACTAGCCGGATGCAGCTAAGTAGGTACCACTGTTTTACATGGAACGACTGGCAATCTGACTTCCACAATGCAGTGACCGAGTTACAAGATAAGCCTTGGTTAAACTGGTTGTCAGACTTTCGGGGCTCTGGCTACTCGTAACAACTGTCAAAGATCTACAAATGATAGCCTGTAGGTAAATTCCTCTTGGTCAAATCAGTTTGACAAAAATAGTTCCTACACGAGGAAGTACTGCCTGTAAATGCTTGTGGCTTTACTTATCAAAGTTTTGTATCTATGTTTTGCTTGTGTTATTTATGGATTTATTCAAAGAAACAATTTGAAACAATCTACATTTTATTATCATAAACATTTACTTATCAAGTGAGAAACTCATTCCATTTTCTGTGAAAAACACCTACTAACATACAATAGAAGAAAATTCCTATGAATACCAAAAACTCTTTTGCAGTTAGGACTTTTAATATAATTATGTTGAAGAACTAGGAATATTATTAAAACTAATTAGGTATGTCTGCCGTGATTCTTTAAAAAGCAGTCATCTGACAATTTACCGATTTTGAGTTTAAACATTGAGCGACATCAGGATTTGGCACTGATATCAAAACAACTTCCCTGCTTTTTTAAAAAAAATATCTCAAAAGCTAAATAAGTTTCAGAAAAAAGGGGTTAGATAGGTCGACGCGCCTTTTTTCCTGATGTCGCTCAATGTTTAAACTCAAAATCGGTAAATTGTCAGATGACTGCTTTTTAAAGAATCGCGGCAGATGTTACAAATGCCATCATTCCGGTTAATGAACTTTGTTTCACAACTATATTATGAAACAAAGAGTCACTATCATTTAGAACTTTTCTTCTTTTCATGCTGTTTAGCTGCTCGTTTCTTCATTATTTGCAGCCTCTTATCTGCAGAAATAATATTGATGCTTGGTGTCACCACTTTTGAGGGAGAGGACGATGATGAACTGCTTGAAGATATCTTTACTGGTGTCGAGGAACCAGATATGTTGGATGGTGACTTGGGAGCGGCTGAAGTCTTGATGTAACTTCCAGTAATCCCTTGGGATGCTAAACATGAGGCACACTGCCATCCAGGTGTAATGTCATTGTCACTGATAACAGGTTTGTGGCAATCCTGAAAAAGATTTCAGACTAGTTATTACAAAAGAAGAAAAGAGAAGAAACATTATGTGGTGCCGGAGTATGTTATGTGTACTTATTATAAATACCTGATAACTTTGACAAATACTTTGTGTTAGTACTATCTACATATTTAGCTAAAAACCTCAAAAGGTCACATCGGGGTACTTTATTATGTTCTAAGACTTAATTTTGGAATTTTATCATAATGCTGTTTATAAAATACAATAAGATTGCCGTTTACTCTTACTGAAAAACGTATGTAGTACCCCCTGTCCGAAAACCTACCCATATATTGAAAAATATTTTAAACAAACAAAAATTAACAGAACGTAAAATCTTAAATTTTACCTGATGATATAGTGCACGGCAGGCATCACATTCCACTAAGCGGTTGCCAGCTTGAACAGAAATCTGCCTACACACGGCACAAGTTAAATCTTCTTCCAACAAATCGAGAGACAAGTCTCCATCCATAACTGAGCCATCATCATTTTCACGCTCTGGTATCTGTAGTTGCTGCGGACTTTGTTGAGGCACTGGTACAGTGGTAGTTTTGCTCGATGACTTATCCGTCTTGTGCTTAGATCTAGGACTTTCTAACTTTTCCTCAGCCAAATACTTCTTCGGCAAAACGTTGCCGAGGGTTTTAGCACTTCCATATCCACTTTGACGGATGTGATCATCTAAAGTAAGTCGTAGTTGTTCGGTAGAATCAGAAGCGCTTGAATGTAAAAATTTCAAGCATAGCTTTATTGAAGGGTCAAAATCTATAGACGACATTGTTTGATTAGTTTGCTTCAGTTTGTCCGGAAAGCTGAATACTAGAACACTTTATTATGTATACCTCATGTCAATACAAAACACTCATTTATACTACATCCATTTGCTTGTAGTTTTTAAATCTCTTTGGCTTGTTTTAAGAATTGTACTTGCAGTTTTGCCGATTTTGGCGACTCAAAGCATTCTTCACTTCAATCAGCAAAACTTAATTATTATAAATTTTAGAAATATTATTACTCTAACTTTGACAGACACTAGACAGACAGGTCTTGCTTGACACTTGACATGCAGACCGTACTTTTCAAATGACATCTGACAGATAGAGGTTTTTTTTTTTTTTTTTTTCTCTGGTATGTCAAGTAGAGCAGATAGAGGTTATTGACGTTCCTATTCTCATTTGAAACGCATAGTCTAATAATTACTCATAATTATATTTATATTTTAGGTGTTTTATTCTTACAAAATAAAGTACAGCATTAGTTTATAATGCAGATTTTTTTACCCAAGGGCTGGCCTCTACTTTGGCCAGAGGCTAAGCGTTGCCATTCAACGTGGCAATGCTGCCAGTCTTTTGGGCACTTTACCAGCAATACCAGCTGGCAGCGATGCAGAAGAATTTTTTCTCCATTCTCGATATTACTTTCCTCTATTTAAGCTAATTAAATGCAATGATCTGTGTAGCAGTGTATGAGTGTAGTGTAGCTGCTGTAATGTCACTTGTCAGCTGAGTCAGTCATGTCATCGTCCATCACAGCAAAGCATTGTCATTCTGACAACTGACCAGTGTGACCATTTGTGGCAGATTTCTGCCATTTTGGCAGATTTAGCTCCTAAATTTTGTCCGTGGCATATTATGTTGACGATTTACAAAAGTGGCAGATTTAGGCAGATTTTAACGATTTCGACTAAAATCACATTATTTAATATAATTTTCAATTAATATACTTATAATTAAATTATAAACTGTATTTTTATGTCCTGGTATATGACAATTTCAAAAGTCAACAATTTTAACACTATATTCCAATGACATTATGTATTTAAACAGCAATCAAAGACATTTCAGAAGTGTATTGTGTCTATTATTATTTGAAAACAAAGATCCACTTTCAATTCATCCGAACTCCACTGTGATCTCTTTGCCCCTTGTACACATGTAGGTATTTAGGAGTTAATGTCAGCACTGAAATCGATCACTTATCCGTAGTAAGTATGAAACCTGGAATCCAATTATTACTTCAAAGAATGCAAACCTTTCTGACTTAACTGTGTACTTACTCATTAAAGTTAACTACGATAAATTAAATTTGATTGAAGAATACAAGACATGTTACAATCAGGTGGAAGTAGCACCGCTACCGGGACCATTTGGAAAAATCTTGAACTCGAATGGTGCTACAAATTATCCAAACAGCAAATTTCGCGAAAGCGTTATTATGTCTGCCGAGTTTATTAAGGACACGGAGACTGGCTTCTTACCTCCTTTAAACCAACTAAAAACATGGTCAAAAAGATGTAGTGCATAAGAAAATTCTTTAATATTATTGTTATTACAGAAATTTCATTTAATTCGTCAGGATTTTTTCCTTTTTGCGTGATGGCATTTTTTTTGGCATTTTTGGCGCCTAGTGTGGCAGATTTTGGCAGATTTTAGCCCAGTTTGTGGCAGATTCGCCATTTTTGAGATGGTCACCCTGCAACTGACACTTCTTTTGCTGTGTTTTGAACTGTTTTGGTTTTCAAAAATCGTATTGTAATCGTTTTTAGCAGACGAAAAGATCGTTTATTTGTTTGTACTATTATCCTAAGAGATCTGTTGCGTTGAAATGATTTGCCGGTTCGTAGTCTTCCTTTTGATAGGATTCTGCACCATGTGTAAAAGCGATATACAAGCCGGACCAGACCCGTGGAACTATGAAAGTGTGCAAGTTCCAGATAAATCAAATGAAATGGATATACCACAAGATCTTAGAACACCAATAAAGAAAGAGAGACCAACAGAAAGTAAATTCGGATTTGGAGAATGGTGGTTCAAAAGATTACTTGCCATAATTCTAAAAAGCGGGCAATTTAAGGTTATTCAAATAACAACGCTACTATGTGCTTAACATTATAAATTAATAACCCAGAAGATTTACTTTTAATTCCTATAATATTGAATAGCCAACTTTCCAATTTCCGAATTGGTAACATTGAAAATGTGGTTGGTTTGTATCCATTTTTCATACTTCTATTATTAAAATGATGTTAAATTGCAGAAAACTGAAGATGGCAGTGTTGATATATCCCTACAAATGAAGTTTGATGCCGAGAGATGGGATGTAATAGACAAGTGTTTAAAGTCTGAGTCCACACTGTCTGATGATAAGTTCAGACGTACTTTGGAATATGTTGAAGATGCCATTTACAAACCTTCTATAACTGAGCAAATTGTACTAGCATGGAGTGATTACATTCAAGTATGTCTCATGGAATATAAGGTAACAGTAACAAATTCATACTTGTTGTTTTTAAGAAAAAAATTGCTTGGTTAAGCAACTTTTCATACCTTGTACCTTGTAAGAACAGCAAAAGATATTTACAATATTGTGCCTCTGCAAAGTTATGTAGGTTCTATTATTGACATACCTACTTACTCAATATTTTATGCCTGTGTTCAGAACATTTCACTAGGTACAGACGCCCATCAACCTACCCCAATTTGTCAAATTTCTTTGATAAGTTTTCAACTTTATTCTAAACACAATAAGGTTCATGTTCAATTGGGAAAAATTGACAGTTTAGGGTAGATTGATGTACATAATGTACATAGCTTCTACCCAAATTTCATTTGTAGAAAAGTCATATCTTACAGCAATTGTTGATAGTGTAACTTTTCATTAGTGAAAGATTGTTTTGTTATTGAATAAATTGTTTTAGAGTTTGCCCAATACATAAAAAAAGTTTCAAACAAATGTTACTTATTTAAATGTCCTAGAATATGGTTAAAAAAAATTTTAGTGGTATACACTAACCCAATGCTTTTTACACTTTTCCAGACTTACATCACACTAGTACTTGGTTTATTTGGAGCACTTGGAGTCATCATTTGGCTGTGGAGGCACATGTCTCACAAGCATGTCATCATAATAATATTTATCTTATTATATATTTATGAAGGTTTTATATCTTACAAAGTAAGTATCTTTAAAATATCAAAGAGCACTATTTTTACTGGATCCAATTGTGTATCAACTATCCTATACATATGTTGATTTTGCCAGTTCATTTCTATTTATATACTAAAGCAGTTATTGTGAAAAATTAACAAAGATGCCAGCTGTGCACACAGTATGAAATCAGTGTTAAGCCATTTTAATTTTCTCCTATATCAAGGTCACAGCTATCAACTTCTATTACACACTAGCTTTTGCCACCAATATGAAAGAAAAAAATAGTGATAAAAGCTTTCTATGAGCTGACCCAAATCTCGGTAAAATTTTGTCCATTCCAAACTCCATTGATCCATTACCAAACAACCCAACTTATACATTCATAATAGTAACTATTCAACTTAAGTTATAATAGTAAAAATAAGGGAGGAAGTATGATTAGAAATATTAGATAATATAATATTGCTAACTGAAATAACAACATTGAACCTTTTTTACAACTTATTGTGTTTTTTTTTTAATAAATATAATGTAGAGCTGAATGAACAAAAATTACTTTCTTAGGCATAGTATGCAAAGGCATAACTTAATTATTAAAAATAATTGTATTTCAGGAAGCGGAACAACAAGAATTTGAAAAATTCGTTTCAGCCATTAATACTTGTAAATGGTATTTCTGGACAAAAGATTGCACAGTACCACCGCCCAATCCACTTTTATTCATGAAGCACATGAATCCATTAAAAATTGCCATTAGGATGTTTACATCTTTAATATCTGAACCAGTCATTGCAATTAACGACACTATAAAGATAATTATTCATGGTGTCACTGGTAAGAGAAATTTCATTTTTATGAACAAATACCAACTTTAAATGCCTATAAAACTTAAGCATTTAATAAAGAGATTTGATGACTTATGTTGCTAATTCATTTATTTGTTTTTTCCAGATGGACTGTGGTTCCCATTTGATAAGATTGTATATGGGTTTTCAATCCTAGTTGTAAATATTTCATTGATATATCTCCTGGTTATGGTTGTATTCAATTTCATATTTAATATTCCATTCAACTTAAATTTCCTTGGCGTAGTGAGTATTGGAGTTCAACGAAATAGAAGATCAATGTTTTCTACGACCACAAATGAGCAACCAACACAACCAGGAATTGATACAGATAGAATAAGTGGTGATAGATTGGATAGACTTCTAAATGTTTGTTCATTAGCTTTATCAAATGTTACCAATGTTCAAAATAGAAATAATATGCAACTGACAAATAATGACAATCGTCCAAGGTTACAAAGATCAGCCAGCACTGGCCGCTTGCCTAATAATTTGTCCGGCAATAACAACGATCAACTGGCTATTAACAGCAACGTTAGAAGAAGGCAACATCTTGGAAGTGGTGATCATTGAAAATCAATCCTTATTAGTGAACTGTAAATTATAGCTAACACTAAGGTGAGTGAGAGCCGGTGTTTATCTGGCGAAGCGCAGTGCCATTGTTAAATAAATATCAGCTTAATGTTATTTTAAATAGGAAAACGTCTTCGTCCAAGAGTAGTCATAAATTACGACATGAATTTCAATTTAAATCTTACTGCGTTAAGTCTTTCTACGCCACGCCGGCTACCGGCGAGCCCCGAACAATTGAATTTCTTTTGTGTCCGGTAGTCCGGCAGTCAGTGTTCAATACCATGTTGCTAGTCAAAGTACGTAAACTGAAATTGTTAACTTTATATCTTGTCACTGACAGTTCTTTTTGCATGGAAACATTGTTGCACACAGCACAACCGGATACCTAGAGTTCAGTACCTACATGATCCGGTGGATCCCAACGTTAACATTTTTCGTCGGCTTTGCCTAATTTCAAAGTATTTTCAGAAGTTCTTATTATTTGAAACTGTTTAAAATCATGATTTCTATCTATCCCAATGAGATTTTGGCCGGCGCAGATCGGGCAAAGGGCAGTAATACGCTTTTATTCTGTGCTAAATCAATATCACCGAAAGTTTATTTATTTTAAACTCTATTTCAACCGAGCAAGGTTGATATTTGTTTAGTAGAAAAACAGCTCTGTGCCTCGCCAGATGCGCGCTTATCCTTAGGAATAGATCACTTTGAATGAGAGAAACGGTGAGTTCGTTTTGCAGTTTGAAATAAAAAAAACATCACCAGATACCTAGAACTTAGGAAACGCCGACGAAAAATTTCTTCGAGGTCCTGAGTCATTACTGTACTCATGGAATCAGGCTGTGCTTCAATATTCCTTCCAACCCGCATACATTGCACGTAAGGTGCAAGGAATTGTTAACGCTGGGTCAAGCAGCATGTGAGCTATTTTTGAAGTCATCTAAAGTGGTATTGGTGGTTTGAGATTATAGGTGACTTGTAGTTAAATGCTGAGTTTACCAAGCAACATCTCTCAATTCTTGAGCTAGCAGGTATTATGCCATTACTACGTAACATTACCGGAGATCGGAATAGGACTTAGCGTATTTTTACATCAACACCGACGAATTAAGTAACATAGAGTGGATATAACCTCTTCTGCAACCTCGAACTTAAAATCATGATTTTTTATTGAACTTTGAATACTTTAGTAACAATGTAACAAATGATTGTTTTGGTAAATCAAATAAGTTTTACAAGTGTGTCAAACTCATGTTTTCTTTTATGTTTATAAAAATAAAACTAAGAAGGAAAATTGTTACGTTTATGTACAGACGCCAGCACATCAAGTTACTCCAATGTGTCAAATTTCTTTGATCGTTTTTCAACTTTATGTCAAACAGCATAAGGTTCCTATTCAATTGGGAAAATTTGACACATTGGGTACACTTGTGACACTGTACGTAAATTAAATCATACCTTAGTGATTCTTAAATTGAATGTAACACACGATTATTATTTCGGCATTCCGGAGAAGGGGTGTTGTCCGCTCTATGTGATTTACTTCCTCAAAGTTAAGATGTGCACTTCCTATTCCAAACTCTGAACATAAGTTGAATGGAGTTGTACATGGAATCGCCGGGAGGAGCACCCGGAGAACGTCATTTATGACCTTATTGATCTAAACTCAGATGCATAAACAAAGCAAAAGAAGTTTGTGCTGTAGTTTCTGCCTACCCCCGTTAAAAAATGCGCGAGTTTATATAAGTGTGTATAAGTTTAATGTAAGTAATACTCTACTGTGATAATAATTATGTGTAATTTTAAGCTTTATATTAACTTATTAATGAATCTTCTTTGAAGTCTAGCCAGAATGTTTGGTTTTAATTATTGAAATAACTGTTTAGGCACAATATATTTAATGATGCTGGAGTATAATAAACAATGTAAAATCAAAGTTAGTACAACATGAATAATTCTAAAATAAGTCCAAGCTCAGTGTTATTATCAGTTAGTGTATTCTGCACTTTATTCCACAAGAAATAAGGTTCTTAATGCGAAAGCAACAATTAACTGGGTCATTATTCTGTGTCTGGATGTATTTTACATAATTAAACACCTCACATAACAATCTCTCTCGTTCTTTCGTTCTATAACACGATGACAAGTTTAATAATGTCTTACTCATAAAAAGAATACAGAGTCGTCCATTTACCAGACGAAGAATAATAATAATAATTATTCTTCGTCTGGGAATGGGCCATAAAATTTAAAGGAATTTAAAAACAATAATTATTGTTAAAAAAAAACAGATTATATTGTAATAATAATAATAATAAGTACAATATTTCTTTTTCCAGATGGTAATGGGCCACTTTGTATTGTATTTAAGATAGAGAAATGGTTGTACTTAACGTTGTGTGAAAAGTTGTGGAATATTTATTTATTTATTTTATTTACTTATTAGTAATAGTTAGTACTTTTTAATCTGAAAAAGGTTACTGATTTTAAAATGGAATATTGCATTTATATTTCTTCAGGATCTAGTTCTAAATATAGTAACTCACTTTAAGAACTCGTTTTATAATAGGATGAACCAGTTTTATATTTTTGTACTTACCTAATTAATTCACTTTTATAGTTAATATTATGTATGTGTTCATTTAAAAAATAAAACCATGTAATATTTTTATAAGTATTTTATTTTCGTGATGCCTTAGTGAGAAGTGTCACAAACAAGATTTAAAATATTTTATTACATAATTGGAAACATATAAGCATAAATAATTATTTACGGTAGTAATAAGATATTAAGCAAATTCTAGTCTTGATTTTAAATAGACGCTTACACCTATACTGCTATTGGTCAACAAACATTCGCAACCTCAGTATAAATAACATTAAAAAAAGAAACAATATAATTATGTACAATATAACTAGAACAAACGACTCCCAACAAGATGATCAGAGAAAGCACTGACTCAATACACTCTGACCTACCCTGAGCAAACTTTAATCGTGATCCAACGAGGCGCTTCTATCAGACTACCCTAATTATACTAAATGTAACCCAAAGCAATTAGGTAACTTCGATAGATTCACGAATAGAAAAAAAGCACATTTTGCTTGGAAATCGTCATTAAATGGGTTTGGGATTGAAAGTAATTATAGTAAATACTAGAAAACATAAGCAACACTTTAACTAGGTAGATAGTCATTAATATTTCTACTCAAATTTTGGATTTCTATGCTTGATATTCTAGATATAATCGGTTAGATTGCAAAAGGGAGGCTGATAATATTATCCTATTTTCTACTTCCTATATTATTATTGCCGTGTCATACATTGGGCACCATTTTCGAGTAAGGAGAAGAGCAGAAAAGATAGCAATGACAGAAGAAACGTAATGGATATGTTTAAATGCAGTAAGTTATAATCAATGTAGAAATTTGTATAAAACAATCTACAATAGAGTTTACGTCATCCTTATTCAAAGCATGTGCTATATTTTAATAATGTAATTCTGAGCTATCATTAAATATCCTGTCGAGTCTTCCAAACAATTACCTATCATGTTTGACAATTTACTCAATGTACCTACCTTTACAATATAAAACACTATTCTTGATTATGCTATTTTGATCCTTCGTTGATTACAGAATTTCACTAATATCTAGCTACCAGAACTACGATTCCTAAATCTGTACTATTTAAAAATATTGATAAGACAGTTCGATTTATTAGAAACGAGAGGACGAGATAATTAAAAAAATGATCGATTGGACAGTCAGCAAATAAGTAACTCCAGAATGTTAGTCGCTGGCGTCATGACGTCACGAAACAGAGATGCAGTCAAAAAACATTGTTAGTACAGCTCTTGCACGAGCAACCTGTAATTTGCCAAGCTCTAGCGCGCGAGTAGTAGGTACAGCTAGGAACGTTAGAGTAAACCCACTAACTACTCATTGTAATCTAATCCAATCTGAGATTGAAGTCATCAATAGCCTAAACCAAACCTGCCAAAATAAAACACGCACACACGCACATTGTAGGTACGTGAAGAAGAATAAAACAGAAAGTTATCTAGTTAGGTATATTTTATATATTATTTTAGTTGTATTGACCATTTCCGTCCGAAACTGAAAGTTAGGTAGGTACAAAACCTGTTCAAACCTGGTTCAAAACCTACTAGGACAAACATATTTTGTAAGAAGAGCAAAATCAGATGTTCAGTCCGGACTAAACCAACACTTCATGGGTAAGGAAGTCATGTACTGTTTTTACTAGTTTCTCATTGAAACTAAATTGGAGACTCGCGACAATAGTCATCAGACGTCTCATGATAGTCATGACTAATGTCTTGTTCAAAGTGTAAACTAATCAAAATAAATAGGTATGTGTCGATATATAATATTCATATCACCCTGTTCAGTGTTCAGGTCTTTGGTGAAAGCTTAACGTTTCCCCGGTTAGAGAGAAGTAACAATGCAAAATCAAAATCAGTGGAAATCACGAAGAGTAAAAAAGAAGTACTATTTTAAATGCAACTGCGGTAACTTATGACAAACTTAGTTTTGACAATAACAACGCACAGTTTTAGGTTTTCAAGTGTAAAGGAAATTAGGATAGATGAAAATAGCAAGAGTACAAAAAATAGATACACCTACTACACTGTTAACATACGTCAATCAACACGAAACAACTTTGGTCCAGCTATAACAATTCAGTGTTTAACAATTTTTTATCTCTATAAATACAATATTTTATAGATTCTGCCAATAAGCAAATATTCGTAATTAAAACGTGCAAATACATTATCAACTTATGTGCATAATATTGAAATGTCTTTAGAAATACATTCAAACAGAATAAATTATTAATCATAATCCTAAACAGTACTGATATTGAAATAATCACATCCGCCACATTTTTTTCTTTCATTTAGTTATTTTATGAACTTACAGACAACAGTACAATTAATTATATTGGTAAATTAAATTGCTGTATGCTTCTGCTCACCAATTTGATGTCTGATTTTTAAGGACTTAAATAATGAAGTAAAAAATGACAAAACAGCAGTTAATCACAGGATTAATGAACTTAAATCCTAAAATCAGATGCAAGTCTTACGGCTAAAATCCGAAACGCGGCTACATTTTCTTTGAATCAGCTGGAATTACCAAGCAATATTACTTGACAAGAATGTCTATGGTGTAGTTCACCTGATTGATAGCATGATATGAGTACTAAACGATTATTGGACCCAGATGTAGCTTCGTTAAGACTTTAGCCGTATTGCAGTAGCACTGCGGCCACTTGACATTTACATTGCATACAGATATTTCAAACTATATTATTTTACAGTAATAATCGACTAGATACTTATATATCATGGACAAATCTATATAACTGGATATGTGAATGATATTAAATAAAGTGCATTATTATATCTAGCGACAGCTACATTCAAATTATTACGACTAGATAAATATTTTACCATGGACATTGTCCATACATAATAAATAATGTTTAACTTAAAATATAAAAAAATATGGGGTTCAAATCGATAATGTCATCGCGAGATCATTACTTTGTGGATACTACAGTACCTATCTAAGTATATTGTCAAATATTGTGAATACAGTGCTTATTCTATTTATTAAATATTAATTCTGTTATATATGTGGAACTTCATATTTTAGCCTTGTCTCACACATAAATACTTCTGCAATCTAGTAAACCTTTCCAAAGAATTAAAATCATGTTATTTCATTTGATTAAAATAAATACTTTTTGACATAATTATGGTGTAAAAATATATTACTGGCTAACAAGATAAGTTTTACTATTAAAGTTCCCATAACTAACAGAAACTGGTTTAGCCATAACTTACGGACTTTATTAACAATGGATTGTTTATCAATATTTCAATAATTACAATCAAACTCTGCTAAAACCACAAAAATAGTTTAGCAAACTATTATTCTTAATTTTGCTGCTACTTTTTGGCACTGAAACAACTTCCCATAATGACATTATCCATCTTTTATAATGCCAAAAATGTATACAAATAAACAATTTTAGGTTTATACAATCATATTATTATTATACCAAGGCATAAACAACTATTCCCAAAAACTGTTTGGAACAGATTCAATTTAAAACTTATTAGTAAAATTAACTTTACACTGAAACAAATTTAAAGAATCGTAACTTCCCACGTCACTTAAATTCATTTGTCATTATTAGTAAAAAGAATAAGACATCAATACACTTAAATGTTATGCAATGTAATGCTTGTCACATTACGTGTTTCATAGGCAATATTGTTTCATATAACAGCTCAGTATGTATAATTCATTAACAGTAAGTCCTAAAAGACTTAATTTCGTTGTATTTTCACACTAACAATACATGGAATATTAATCAACTCTTTGTCATGTCAGTCATTATTAAATTATGCATAACTAACAATTAGCAAAATATGTAGGTTTTCAATGACTCCTAAGCTCCAACACAATGGGAACTAATATTATTTAAAAGGCATTGTAATTACTATACTACTGCTTGCCATTAAATGCGATTTGGGCAATCCTTATATTCTAAATCTGGTAAATAACTCGGCTGGGACATGGATTTAATGACTAGGATCAAAATGACTAGGAATTATTGTTATACAATTGGTGGGATTAGATATTATTGGAGTTTTCGATATATTTACATAATCCGACACTTTTCTCTTCCACTAGCAGATGCTTCTCCACCATCTTTTGCTGCTTTATCTTTCTTTTTTTTCCCTTTGCCGTCCACTTGAAGTGACACGTTTCTGTTCTTCTCCATATTTAATAGTTCCTGTAATAAGATTAAAATTGATTTAATCTCTCGCGTGTTGGCGGGCATCCCATAACTTGCGTGTGTGCAACAAACTCCTATAGCCATGTGTTAACTATTAACAGGTTTTTTAGTATTTTGTAATATAATTATACAAAATATGCCAAAATATGCAATAAGTAACAAGTGGCTTTCATTTTAAGGGACAAATTAAAGAGAAGCATTTACCTGGAACAGTTGGGTAACATTATGGTTTGTTTTAGCTGATGTCTCCATGAATGAGATGCCCCATTCTTGAGCTTGAGCTTGTCCTTCTGAGGCTGAAACTTCCCGTATCTCTGGACTTTCATCACATTTGTTACCTGCCAGCATTACTGGTATATTTGGAAGCTCTGTGCCTTTTATTTCTTTTATTGTTTGCCATATTGGTTTCAGTTCTTCTAATGACTGCCGACTGCTCACAGAATACACCAATATAAATGCATGTCCCTGTAAACAACCTCCTCTTTAGATCTAATCTAATTTGTAATATGAAGCATGTATTGCATTGAAATAAACCATGCAATGGTAACAGGAATATCAAGTGTTAGCTTGTTTCTATCCTTGTACTGAAACTTGTGGGAAGATTCTAGTAAATGATTAATATTAACTTAAGTCAATAGTTTTACCTTGCTAATTGATAATCTTTGCATAGCAGGGAATTGATGTGATCCAGTTGTGTCAGTAATTTGTAATGTACATATTGTCTTGTTACTGCTTATTACCTGAAAAAACATTTAATTATTATTAGTAAGGAAAACAGTTGACAAATATTTAAATAATATCAAACAGTTTAACCAAGGGTATCCAGTCACTCGGTTGTGATATTTTGCTCCATGGTTAGACTGGGAGACTCTGACCTAGTTGGGGAAAAAGGTTAGGCAGATGGTGAAAGGGTATTATATGAAGATAACTTATTTATATTTTTGTAAATGAGGTTAATAGGTCAAACCTAAGTCAAGACATATTTTCTGTCCCTGAACCATTTACCCCAAGCTATTTACAGAATGATAAAAATAAGATAGTTCAAAATACATGATAACAAAATACTTAATTATGCGCTACAATAATGGTGTAAAGTCCCAACTAATTTTGTCAAGACACTGGCAAATTTAAATTGCTAAGACATTTAGTACAGTTGCATGTTAATAAATTGCTGTATTGGTGTAATATGATGAGAAATTAAAAATATACAAAATAATAATATAAGGAGGCTTGTATTGTTTCTACTTCGAGCATAATTTTTGAGACTAAGGTCTGAACAGGGCTGTTGCACTTATGTTTCCCTTTTCGTGATAGAAAGACAAGCTGTTGAATTACCTGAAATTTCGTTCATCTGCAGACACAAGGGGATAAAGCAATATGATTGTTTCGTATTCAATATTGTGGAAACCGTGTTTTTTTATTTTATTTTATTTATTTTGGGACATTAAACAGCTACAATATATATTTACAAACATTTAAAATAGGTTCTTAGGTGGTATTCACAATATTGCAGCCCACTACATTATCCACATGTTAACAAAATTGTTAATTAGCTAAAAAGTGCCACTAGATTAGTGTTTAAAATAGTATACGTAAAAGTTTTAGACAGAATATGAATGAAAGAGAATGTTACCTGTCTGTAGGTATCCTCGATTGTAGGTATGTATGATTCCCTGAATGTTCCTTTGACAAATCGAAGCACTAGAGAGCTTTTGCCAACACCACCCGCACCAAAAACTACAACACGATAATCATTACTTTGCTCCGGCATTACTTAGTTTTAATTAACAATAGAATACCCTTTGAAATTAATTCAAAATGCCAAATATTGAATATAGTAGAGTGCTGCAACCACAACTCTAAAACATCTTGGATACGAGAATTGTTTTCGTGTTATATTGTATTAGCTTCAGCGGGTAGCAACAATATCCCATGCTAATTTCCCATCTTTTCATAAAATTATTATGTCTATTTTCCTGGTTTTGATTTACAACGCCCCAGTGTAAAACGCAAACCAACCAATACAAATTATTTCCATAGCACAGAACATAGAGAACATAGACTGCCTGCACGCACATAGACACCATTGATTGCCACAGCCTACCACACACAGAAAGGGCATGGGCGTGAGAGCAAGACTTGTATTAATGTACTCTGTGGCAAGCCAGACTATTCAAGGAAGGATGCAAAATTACCCTCCTAAAAATCGAGATTATTGTGACTAATAGTCGATTATTTCATTTAAAAATATAGGAGATATTTCTTGCTAAAGTGGGTACTGTGGGTAGGACTATTAATTAATGGGTTTACCATGCTCCCGTCGTGAATCGTGACTGGAATAGAGTACATACCTGATTGCAAGAGATAGAACAAACTCAACGGCAAACAACAAATAAATAAAGCTCAACTTTAGGAGATGTGAAAAATGGATAATCAATATGAGTGGATTGTTAAATCGCTTTCTTCTGTGGGCTAACATTTTTATAACAATCGACTTAATATTGAATCGATTTGAAAACTCTTTTCTTTTTCTGTTTGCAGGCATACCGACCGAACTCGAAGTGACATTCGTCTCATAAAAAAAAATTACAAATGGCTTCCGTTTTTAACTTACGCCTATCGTAATCCTCTGTTGGTATGGTTTTTTAATAAGGTTGGGCAGTTTTTTCATATTTCCATTGTTTCTCTAGTTTCTATTAGTGATAAACATTTTTCATGTAAAATTACAATTGATCTTAAACGAATTTGACCTTCGCAATCTACGTGCCGGTAACTTTCGTATCTTTGTATTTATACTTCATTTTAGACCTAGATAGAAGTCAATTTTATGATATTGTGCATGTAACATTAACGTTTACTCGTATTGTATCATAATTCTAAAGTATGAAATGAGATAAGTTACCTGATTTGGGACTGAAACTATCGACCTACTGCTTACCGTCAAAAATATTTTTTCTCTTCCAGGCTACTAATTCATCGTGACGAACGAGTTCGATCGTAATAATTACCTACATCGTTTATTTCAAGCAATGGGTATTCAAGATCTTCAAACGTTTTTAGAAAATGAGGGTGTTGGTGTTGATTTATTTCGAATAGCCAGAAACCATGCCGGCGGGTTCCGGTTGGTTCTCGACGCGGAAGGATGTTTAGATCGCTTATACGGAGGATATTTCTCAGGTAAATGTGTAATTGTAAACACTAGCAATATATTGTCATAATATCAAAAAAATTGAAACATGATTTTACTGAAAGGTTTTCTTAATCAAAATAAATATCTTATTCTTGCCTTCTCAGTTGTTTTTAAATTGGCCAACCTACTACTTTCGTTTCATAGCAAAACAAAACAATAATAGACTCTCTTTACAGATTGGGCATGTGGAGGTCAATGGGCACGCTGTGTCCAGTTTTTGACCACCCTTGCACAGGCTCTTGCTGAACATCAAGTTGCTTTATGTGTGTGTTTTAATGGTGCACATCCTACTCCACCTGCGTTGCCACAGCATTGGATACAAACTCAAGCTACTTATCGCCAGAGAGTCAATTCTGTAAGTGGTATTTGGTCAATAGTCTATGTATATAAATGCATAGCACCTATTAATAAAATCATCATCAAACTAGCCTTTTCCACCAACTGTGTTAAGATCGCCTTCCAGTTTAACCAGATCCAGCTGAATACCAGTATTTTATATGAAGCGACTGCATGTCTGGCCTCCACAACCCAGTTACTGGGTAGCACCAACCCCTTAAATTTCAATCCACTTGTGATGCTGTCATTATTTTAACCATAAGGTCCTCATATGTTATTATATTGGATCAACCAGGCCCATGGGTGGGTTATGATTAATATTAAAACTGTAATATCGACAAAAATAGAAAACAATAATGCATCTTTCTAATTGAAAAATTAATCCATATCATCCTGAATTCTCTTTTCCAAGACTTGTGATTCCAACTATTTAAAATCTGAAGAGCAACTCAGGTGGTTTTAATTATTTAAATTTAATTAATTATATCATAATAATATGTTACTATCAAGAAAATCTGCTTTGTGTGATTTACTTCTTTTACTATTTACTATGTAATTTATACAATTCCGTAAAAAGTTTTTTTCATGAGAAGAACCCTGTAATGACGAAAAAAATATCAGGTGTTCCATACACATGTTGTTGAGGTAGATCTACATGTACCTAACTAAAAAATGTATGGAACAGTTTTCTTTAAGTTTTCCTATTGATGAGAACAATATACCTCTTCTCAGCTATTGTATACCTGTTTGTTTCTATCCCACTGCAAGGCAAACGCCTCTTCTCATACAGAGAAGGCACGAGCATTGATAACCACCCTTGCTCAAGGCGGATTGGCGATTTCAGACTTCTATTAACTATATGTCCAGGTTTCCTCACGACGATTTCCTTCATTGATGTCTAAGACAAACTTAGAAAGTACATATGAATTGAATAAGTCGTATTGTACTTGCCCGGATTTAAACCACAACCTCGGCATTAGAGGCAGGCGTCTTAACCTTTGGGCCATCGCGATGCCGATATCAGCTATTATAATATATACTAAAAATAATGTTGTAAATAAAACCATGAGCATTAAAAATTATAGCACTAATTTGGTGATTTTCCTCTATAAGACGTTCTTCAACTACGTTCTAGTCTACTTTATTAACCCGTACTCTCAGCATGCTTAGTGATTATAGCTTAATGACAAAAGTAAGAAAGAAATGTATTGAAAAATAAATATACGACGATTGAGAGGCGAATCCCGAATTCGGAAGTTTTTGTTAGGTGGGTTGTGGTCCAATCAACTTTGAGAATCTTTGCTCTAGAGTAGTCTAGAGTAGAGTGGGCCTATTTTGATGGATGACGTCGTATGATTCGTCTTCCTATGTTTGTCGCGCAACAGTCCAAACAATAGACAAAAATATTTTAAGAAGAAAGCGAATTCCGTTGGTAAGGATGATGACGTCATCCTCACCGCTTTCGCATTCGCTTTATTCTTGCATTTCATTATTGATTATTCATTAAATTAATTATTAAATTATTATCAAACAATTTATTTTTCTTCAAAAAAAATGACTAGATGATTATTTGGAATGATAAATAGCTAAATGAAACCGAAACTGTTTAATAATCTGCCTTGCTGGTCTAGTGGGGGAACTACTGTTAAATATGAGGTTCGATTTCCGGGTAGGAAGAAGTGTTGTTGGCTATGTCCATCTGAAATATTGCTCAATAGCAGTCTGGAGTCTAGATTTGTTCCCGGTAAAAAGTCATCGTAATAATGTAGAAAATGAATCTATTTTCCTTCTATCATGGCCCGGTATTCGCCTCGTTTTTAACCGACTTAAAAAAAGAGGTTCTCAATTCGACTGTAAATGGTGTGTTTGTTACCTGATTTCTCCGTCATTTGTGAACCGATTCCCAAGTTTCCTTTTATTATTTGATTGGGTATACTACCCAGGTTGGTCCCATTTGTACCCTTTTAACCTCAGATCTGATGATGGGATCCTCGAGGAATGTAGGGAACTCCTCAAATAATATAAGTACATAGGTATGTACCGATTTTTAGTAACAAATCAAGCATTTTCATTGAACAAGTATCATTTGGTAAAGAAAAATTGATGAAGAAGATTATAGGCGACGGAACTCTTCAGCGCATATCAGCAAATTACTCGCGATTGCTACAGTCACATGTCCGTGCATGGATAATGTATTTCCATAACATAACATTACGCCTGTCTATTTTAAAAGAGGCCCGGCAGAGATGTACAAATTAATGTTTAGAAAAAACTTCTTTAACAATTGTTAACCAATTTCAATCATTATTTCAAGTTTTGAAAGACTTTCTTTACAAACGAAAAAACCAAAAATTTACATAAAAAACACCCAACTTCTTAAAAAAAACACTAACAGGTGAAAAATAACTCTAGTTTCGGAAGTCGGCGGCCAATATGAATGAAACAAAACCACCAAAGCCACAGACTTCCGAAACTAGAGTTATTTTACACTAGTGTTTTTTTTTTAAGAAGTCGGTTGTTTTATTTTTGTAACACATTTCATGTTATGCTTTACCATTCACCGCGGTGCACCGTTAGTTAATTATTATTGTCTATAGTTTGTAAACTGTTCCACAGGTGCTGCGCCACATTGTTACAAAAGGTACTCCTCCTCCAAAAGTATGGTGGGTACCACCAATGGGACTACATTCCTGTCTCAGAACAGCACTAAGATACCTAAACATACCTGTAGTAAGTATAAAACATTTAATTAGTTAATTGATTTTGTACATTCAATTGTTTTTTTACAATCTCTAAATTTAATTTTAATAGATGGTATCTTCCGATGATCATTGTCAAGAAGTAGTTGGTCTATGCCGTGAGAAAACGTATGCTGGACTTGTTGGCTGCTCCGGAGAATACCTAGTATTTCAACCTCCAAGATACTTCAGCTCATCACAACTGAAGCTCACATACAGGGTAAGATCCAGAAATTCTTTTCATCACAGAGCTTTTAATTGAGGGGGAGAGTGATTTTAAATGCTTATGCGGATTTTTACTTGTCTATTATATATATGTACCTAAATTGCAATGTGATAAATGTCTTACTGTAGTTTTTTTTTTTTTTTTCTTAATATTTTAAACCAGTGCTTGACTGCAATCCCACCTGATGGTAAGCAGAGATGCAATCAGTGATGGTGAAGCGCACTAGTTTATTAAGAGCCTATTCACTCTAGCCTTGAAGACACCTAAATTATAATCGGACGCGAAGACCGCAGCAGGCAAGTTGTTCCAGTATTTCGATGTACGCGGTATAAACGACGAAGCGAAACACTGTCCGAATCGTGGGAGTGCCAACGATGTAAGGGTGGACACTCGCCGTACGCTGGGTTGTCCGATGGTAGAATGGTGATGGCGGAATCAAGTCATGTAATTCCCGTGCACACTGTCCAAAATGTATCCTATAGAAAACCGAAAGGCTAGCTATATCCTACGCCTATGCTCAAGGCTTTGCAGATTGGTTCTAACCAAAACTGGGTCACCAATAAGCCTCTTCGCACGCCTCTCCACTGAGTCCAAAGCTGCTAGATGACATCTGGCAGCACCAGCCCATATGTGGCTGCAGTACTCCACACACGATCGGACCTACTTATTAAATACTAGCTGCTGCCCGCGACGTCGTCTGCGTGAAGGTTCTACAGCACCAAATATACCTACCTAAGATTCCAGTGTCGCTATAGCATTATAAGTTAACAACTTTTAAAATAGCATTAAAATATAAGTTACATTAAGAGAGTTTTTTTGTAATTTTTTTTTTTATTTTGCAATTTTTAGTTTCTTTGTATGTAAAGAAAGTCTTTCAAAACTTGAAAGAATCATTGAAATCGGTTAACAATTGCAAAAGAAGTTCTTTCTAAACCTTTTAAAATAGACAGGCGTAATGTTATGGGAAATACATAAACCATGCACAGACATGTGACTGTAGCTATTGCGAGTAATTTGTTGTTATGCGTTGAAGAGTTCCATCGCCTGTCTTCTTCATCAGTTTTTCTTCACAAAATGATACTTGCTAAATGTAAATGCTTGATTCGTCACCAAAAAAAAAATGCCGGTACATGTTTTCCTATATTATTTGAGGAGTTCCCTCATTTCCTCGAGGATCCCTCATCAGATCTGAGGTTTAATACTAATGGGACCAACCTGGTAGTATAGCCTATCAAATAAAAAAAAGGTTTTTGAAAATCGGTCCATAAATGGCGGAGTAATCGCGTAACAAACACACATAAAAAAACACCGTCGAATTGAGAACCTCCTCTTTTTTTTTAAGTCGGTTAAAAATACGTTCAAAGGTATATACCTTATAACACTTCCCTATAAACTACGTTGATAATTATACTGCCAGGAGCCAAAATGTAAAGATAGTCAGGACTGGTGGCGCGGGAGCAAGCGACGTACAGGTGCCCGTGTGAGAAGCAACTCGTCCTGAGATCTACACCCGCTGCTCTGAGTATCGGCTCCTGCGATTTATTGATTGTCATCACTAAGCAAACACTCACGGGGAACTGTACACGCTCGAACTGCATCGGGAAGCTGAAGTATAAGGGGAATGCGTTGTATAAATACTGCCTTGCCGACGCCACAACCCGTAATAATTTCCACCTCAATGGTGTCTGTGGAGAGAGATGACTTTAAGACACCACCCGTTACACAACTTTGGAGGAGATTTGTTCCTAAAAAGCATAATGAGGACGCCGACCTTCATTCAGCTTGATGGTATGCGCTGGAAGTCAACTTGCTGACAGGAAGTTCAAAAATTCCACGGGATAATGTGTGGCGTCATCTTGCTCGACGACAGTGCTTATCGACGTATAGACCACTTCATTCCCCTCAATGTCCGAGAGAATGCATTCGTTAATTGCTGCAGTATGATCATTTTTGGGCGCCAAAATGGCCCTCTCACACGAATTCTGCTGGTGCGTTATACGACTGATGTCCACGTACACACAGCGAATGAGTTCTTCGAAGCTGGATACCACTCTACCGAGAGACTCTGAAAGCACCGCCTGTCCACTTCTCTCTTCTGGTAGAGTGCCTTTGCGAAGACTTAGAAGGACATCGGAGAATTCTTGAGCGCGTGCAATGCCGCCGAGCCGAGCTCTTATATTAATGGTCAAGCGCAGCGTACGAACTTGTGACCACAACGAAGATCGTTTCACCGAAGCATTCATCTCGTCAGCCCTCGATCCCCGCGTCAACTCGCGAAACGTTTGCCTGAAATCGCCACTGAGCAGAACTGTGACACTACCCATCAAATGTTCATTCCTGCGGATGCCCTGCAGGGTTCTGTCCACGGCCTCAACTGCCTTCCTTTTGAAAATCGTACACTGATACGATCCCATGTGATACGATCCGAACTCTGCTCAAGATTTTGAGGGTTTTGTTGGAACTTCAATTTGTCAAAACGAATTATACGATACAACTTTTATGAAAAAAATGCACAATGCCATCTATGAATTTAAAGAATAACTAACTACTAACCTCACCAACACGATCAAAATTTAAATTAATTTTCAAAAAGTGTTCATGTGTTACTTGATTTGATTTTTATACATTCTCATAGATGGCGCTGATTCCAAATTGTCTTTATACTACTAACATTCATCAAACTATGTTTCTCTGCCAAAGTTACTTAAATGGCGAAGTTTTTATAGTGTAAAGCTAGATAATAGCATAGCTTACACAAAACCAACATTTAAATATGCGTCCTTTGATTACACGCTTCCACAGAATGAGTAAGAAGAATAAAGATTCACTGCTCCTCCCCCGTAGGTGATAGCGTGATAATATATAGCCTATGTGTTGACCCGACCTCTTAGTAATATTCATGCAAAATTTGAAGTAAATCCATGCAGTACTTTTTGAGTTCACCCCGCCCATACATACAGACAAACAGACAAACAGACAAAAATTCTAAAAAGTCACTTTTTGTCACCAGTTACGTTTTTCTAACAAAACCCACTTATTTTTTCTTGAAAATTCTCAATGTACAGTTTTTCTGTCGTTACTGTTTTATTATATGTATAGATTTATAGTAGCTGACGGAAACCTACAACTATGCTGCTGCTGCTCAGCAAGCTCTATACTCCATTTACAATTGCATTAGATAAAAGTTTAAAAAGGTTATTTCTAATGCACACTTTGTACCAGCATCAAGCTTGTTACAATAACGGTCGACGCCGGATTTATTATAATCTATTTTCACAGCAGCTGTCACACTTAGTTGTAACCATTGCAACATTTTATTTTGAATAATGTTGTGGATTTCATTTAATAGAATTTCATTTCATTTCAGTTGAATTATTTCATTTAAGTTGTAAATTACAGTGTCAATGATAAAAACCTCAAACAAGCAGGGATGAACAATACACAGATGCGTTCTTCGTTTCACTTTTATTCTTCTAAATAAAATAAAACAATTTGAATAAAAATTGTTTTTTTTTTTAATAAAAGTTCTGCATTCCTGCTTCTACGAGTCTCTTTTTCTAATGTTATTATAAATGGAGTATAGTATCATACGACTTACGGTTTCGTACGTACTTCGACTGTCTCGTACTTGGCGGGTTGTTTACTTTCTTGTGTTTTTATTGCAGTCGTCATTGGAAACAAAGGAATACATGGTGCATGAACTACCACAAGTGTTAGACGTGCCGCAGGATCGGCTATGCCTGATGGCGGCACTTCTTGGTGGGACCATCCTCTCCGAACAAAGCCTAGTCGATTTCTACAAACGTTTGGGAATCACACCAAAAAAGGTGCGTGATCATTCGTATAAGTCTGTAATACATTATAGTTTTAGTTATTTCTTGATAATATATTAATAACCAGTTATCGACATGATTTTGCTTACTTGGAAAGGTTAATACTTTCGTATTTTGATCAAATATTTAGTTTTATATAGCCCAGAGGTTAAGACGCCTACCTCTCATGCACGAGGTTGTGTTTCAAATCTGGGCAAGTACCAATGTGACTTTTTCAATTCATTGTACTTGCTAAGTTTATCTTAGACATCATTGACATCGGTGAAGGAAAACATCGTGAGGAAATCTGGACTTATATTTAATATAAGTTTGAAATCGCCATAACGCCTTGAGCAAGCGTGGTGGTCAATGCTCGAGCCTTCTCTGTATGAGAAGAGGCCTTAGCCTTGCAGTGGGATAGTAACAGGCTGGTATTATTATTAAGATGAGTTGAGTGAGACAACACCATATGAGGCGACAGTTAGCTTTATTTAGGGGGAAAGGAAACCAGGCGCCCATTAAATTCAACATTCATTACCTAAATACAAGACCTTGCTCTGTGCGTAGGGTAGGTATGCGTTCTTGAAATAGAAATCCCTAACTTTGTTAAAAAGAACTAGACTTTGTTGAAATCTAGATTATGGGGTGTCAGGAGCATGATGTGAACTTTTTCTACTGACCAATCGAATTATGAATAGGTGAAGCTAAGCATAAACTGGATTAAGTTTTATTTTGAGGAAGTTATTATTATCAAAAGTGTTTGTAGTGTGTACAATATTTTCAGCAGCAGGTTCCTCCAGAAGGTTTAGTAAAAGCCATTTGTCAGTATGTCCGAGAATTGCCCTCATCTGATGTAGATGCTGCATGCATTGATGTATTTGGTGACCTTAATGATCTCCGAGCTGCCAAACTGAAACAAGCTGTACAATATTATTTGAATGGTACTAAAGATGGATTTTTGAAGTATAGAACTGCATCTGGTAAGAATATTTTAATGAAAACATTAATGTCGTGTTACGTTATTTGAAAAACTAAATTAAATTAAAATAAACCAATTAAATGTCTTCTCTTGCATTTTAGGCCGTCGTCCAAAGAATAACAAAAAAAGTCAAAAAGCCGAAATTAGCCCACAGGCAAGTTCTTCGGACTTGGACACATCTAAACTGGCTGCCGAATCGTCTGAGCATGAGGTTTATATTTTATTCTAACGAATATAGATTGCTATAGTCATCCACGCCTTTTACATCGTCATTCAATACCATTGGCATCCATTGGCAAAGCGTCAGATATTTTTGCATGATCACTAGTTCTAAATTTAAATAACTATTGTCTAAGTGCAAGTGACGAATATGTTATTATTTTATTTTATTTTCTAATACCTTTCCTTTGTATTTGATTACATGCCCTTTGTTATTTACACTAAGCACTTCAGATAGTTAGAAAAACTGCAAACTGAATAAATTGCAGCAAAAAGGCTTGGACGACTACAAATTGGCAACAGCAAATGCATCAATTAACGCCGACTTTAGCATGGAAGAGAAGCCTACTGAGATACAGCAGGGACTTGCGGCGATATCGTTGGACTCGGGCGACGCGGGCGCAGCAAAACAGAAAACTGTCAATCCAGCTGATAAAAATGAAAAACCACAAACTGCTCCTAAAGAGGTCTGAAATATGTTTATGTGTGTTCTTGGCGAAATCTTTATAATAATTTAAAGAAAATTAAAATGGCAATGTTAAAACATAAGCTTTATTTGGTTCAATGAGTCACTTTTTCATGTGACCTCCAAAGTTCTCCGAGCTTTTCTAAGCTTGTCTTGTGCCCATTTTTTAAAGCTATCAATGACATACCTTAACAATAACATACCTTTTCCTCTGTATAGAAATCTTTTAGGTGTGTGGATCCATACAAAAGATGGACATTGCTCGACACTTATTTATTTAAATAAAATGGTTGGCTCATCATTTATAGATATTTGTTATAATTATGTTTATAGGGACGCCCAAATTTGAAGCTGTCTCCAAACGAAGATAACTGCCCCCCGGCTCCAGCTGAAGTATTACGTACGTGTGCCGAGCGACACGCGCGCGGCCTTATGCATCCTCAAATGTTATCGATCTTGACGCATCGTCAAGTTACTCTGCCTGTACTAATGGAGGATGACAATCACCGCGAATTACCTTCTATACATCATTTCTTTAGACCTGTCAGACAAAATGTGTATGCAATTTTGTATAACATGCATCATCATCGCTTTATGGCACAAAAAGTGAAAGGTAACCTATTGACTTTGATCTTGTGTAAAGAATAATATTGTTAAACATGTTGATATTTGACCGTATGTGTTTTTTTTTAGAGGAAGGCTCAACAAGTTCTGTGAATATCGATCGCCCTTGTACTGTTCAAGTATCAGAATGGATATATACCCGCGTGAATCCTGGGAAGAATCCTGAAACTGTGCCGGGAATCGTTTTAGATTGGCCTGTACCGACAGTGCAAAGGCTTTGGTTCGGGTGAGCTTATATCTTTAGGTATTTTGCTCATCATTTGGATACCTGCGTGGACGAACCTGCAGAGATAATGTAATAATTTCATGTCAATTCGATCAAAAATATGTACAAAATCTAGTTCCAGAATTTTTAGCCATAGTAAAATTGAATAGTAGTTAATCTTGTTTTCATTTGACTTGTTCCAGAACTGCCCAAGATGATAAATGTCGCCGTATGAGAGCATTCCTCTCTTGCATGCGCTCGGATACTCCATTGATGTTAAATACGTCTTATGTGCCGCAACATTTGCTTATTTTAGCCACAGTGTTAAGGTAAGAAATCTCGCTTTTCGAATTTCAAGAGTAATCTTCTAGGTTCTGAATATGCTTGAACAAATAAATGGTAGCGTCGGTATTGGTATTCTCATTCCATTTGAATGCCCATACCTACAAAACCCTTTATTACTTTTACTACAATACCCAGATAGCTTCTTATCGTATGTGGTATTGCGGACGAGCATAAATATGAAAAAAAAACTACGTTTGCAATATTTATCTACAAACAAACGAAAATTTATTTATAATATTAGTAGTTTTGCAAGCAACTTAAAACCCTTTTGCGGAGAAGGCCGTGGCCCGCCTGTGTTAGTTTAGTTTAACCGGGCCGTGACCCATTAGTGATCTCTTCATACAGTCATTAAGGCAGTGACTACCCTAACCTATAATCTTGTTTTATTTTGTTCCGATATCTAATATTTTATCTACAAGTCCAAAAACAATATCAATCAAAATCTGTTTACTCTGTGTAAAAAGTCTGTGCCGCCGTGTGATGATTTTGTCTCATCTTATTTCAACTATCCTAGGCACTACCAGCTGCCTTATTCTAAACCGTTCGATTGGTTTCCGTGTCGGTAAGGAACCGTTTTCGACAATCTCATTTCCGAGCCGAAGAACTGCCAAAACGCTATTCACAGATCCGAACGGTTACGTTTTTTTTTCTAAACGATTGATCATTGTATTTATGGGGAACGCTACAAAATGGTAGTAAATGATCAGCGTGGTAGAAAATTTAAAGTAGTAAATAAAATTGGTTTATTTGAATGTTTCGATCCGTTTAATTATAGACTATACAGCTAGTAATTTAATAGACAGCAAACGGTACAAAATGATTTTATTATTAATCAAACAAACTTTATTTCGAATAAACTTGCTTTGTAAACAGCCGTTTGTCAAACTGGCATTGCCAGTTTGACAGACTTTTTTACTTTTTAAACTTTTTCCGCATTGCCAGTCTGGCAATTCGTAAAAAGTGGATAAAAATTAACTATGGATTAAAATTTCTTTTATTATAACTTTGCTTTAAAAAAGCTAAATGACTGTAAGTATTTGATATCAATACACAAATCTTGCTATTTGCTTATTGTCAAACAATAACACGTACATACGAATAAAGTAATTCAAAGTGTAATTATGTAGTTCTACATAATTACACTTTGAATCTAAGTAAATGCGAAAGTATCAATGAAATACGGTCAATACAATAATAAAACTTCATTTACTTAAAAGTGCAGTGTTTTGAAGGTTTACAGTGTTTATATTTCTCTGAAATAACCTGGATTTATGATAAAATAAATCGTTTAAATTTTGTTCGGTACGGCTCCCGATAGCAAACAGCTGTCGGAAAGATTTGAGTCTTCTTATCGAATTTGAACTGTCAAAAAAAATCGGTTTCGGATTTGTGAATTGCGTTTGGATGACATCTTCGACATCTTAGACGTTCGATTCGGTACGGAATCTAGTCGACTGGTTGTGAATAAGCCAGCAGAACTACCTTCTCAGGTTGCTGCATGGTTCCCGTAGGTATACTATGCGTTTCAAATGAGAATAGGATCGACTTTGCGCCAGCTGTCAATTCTAATAAATTGAGTAAGATCAGCAAAACAAGGTATTTTCTAAATATTGTGCTATTTCTCGCTCTCAAAGTATTTGTCTACAGTGAAAAAAATCTCTCGGGCCCTTCCATGCAAAACAGCGCCTCGTTTACTCATTTTCGAGCACTCAGTGAGACAATCAAAAACAAATAACAACAAACAACCGCGTAACAAACAGAATTATAAATAAAACGTAAACCCTCCATAAGACTAATTAGTTTAAGACGTTTTTTTTATTTCGAATAACTACGACTTGGTAAAACAAAAAAAACGTTACTGATAAGCGAATAAGGTTTCGTTGTAGACCATACTTTTCAAGTGACATGACACATGGTCATTGACGTTCCTGTTCTTATTTGATACGCAAAGAGAATTGAAGAAGCACGTGCCGTGGCGTTTCTTCTGCATCTAAGCATTCTTTGTACAGAGGACTGTCTGTCACTTCCGTGGCCTGTTAAAATGTCTACGATTTCACGGAGTTGCTTTTAAGTTTGACGAGGTTGCGGGTGAGCTGCATTGATGTCACCGATACTGCATCCTACGTTTGTTGTAGACTCAGAAGCTTTATTTTTTATTGTAGTCAGTTGCATTCTGGTTCTGGGCTACCATACGACCGATCCGTAGGTCAAAGTAGGCCTAATGACTGATATGGTAGCCTAAAATCTTTTAAAATTAATGATGGACTAGCAGAGGTCACGCCGCACGCGGTTTCACCCGCGTAGTACCCGTTCCCGGGGAATATAGGGATAAATAATATTGCATACATATGTTATACAGGATAATAGCCTATGTTACTCATGGTGCATGAAAAGAAAATTACAAGAAACTTCGGAATTCAGGTACCCCCCGAGAGATCACCGGTAGCATTAAACTTTGCTAGCCTTCCGAGGAGTTAGGATGGATGGAATAGGGTTTATTCTCACCCGTACGCAAAATACGCCTTTGGTCGTGGAGTTGCGGTCATCTGCCCGTTAAACCTAACCTTAACTAACCTCAGGGTGCATGTAGCTTTCCAATGGTGAAAGTATTTTTGAAATCGGCACTCGGCATCTGCTATCCAATATAGGTAAATGGGTTTCTCTTGTTTATTTTCATAGTTTATAAATCAAATGTTTACAGATATATAATGACTTCTCAAATTCAAATTTTGAGGCGACAGGAGTTGGATGCATTTTTGGCTACAGCTTTCTCAAATGATCTCATGAATGCACTTCATTTGCAAGAAATGACCGTAAGTGTGAAAAGTGTCAGTAACGTTCTATAATTTTATATCTTTAGTGCCGACAAACATAAAAGCGTTCCGCCGTCGCTTCGCTAATATCGGCGACGTTACTCTACCCAAAGAGTTAATTGGTTAATTTCAAAGTTTTTGCGTTGCGACATCGCACCGGTTTTATGGGTGTCTACACTTATTGATCACCACTGTAACGTGAAGCAAATAATGTAATTGATTTTTTAGGTGAACGGTATAAACTCTCGTGGCGTGCAACTGGGCGCGCTCGTGATGGCGGGCGCCGAGTCGGCCCTGCTCGCCAACGACGCGTGCGGCGCGCCCGTGCCGTGGCTCGTGGCGGCGCCGTGGCTGTACTTCGACGGCAAGCTGCTGCAGCGCAATCTGCATCGCGCCAACCACTGCAAGCACCTCGCTCAGCTCTGCGATAACCACCTGGATACGGTAGTGAAGGTTAGTCACCTTATACGATTAAAATTGCTTGCTATAATGCCATACAATATTCCTTTTTAACACTTACAAGTATTTTTTCATGAAGATATCTACTTCTGCTACTTTATTTATCCTTATAATTATAACAAGTTTAGCAGCCGGTGGGATGGTGCGATAAGTGAAACTCCAATAAGTGTAGAAATAATGGAATGGAATCTTTATTTACAATGATGATGATTTATGATACAATATCATTGAATTGTTGCGCAGGTGGAACGCATGCGAAAAGCGATCCTGGAGGGCCTGGAGGTGGAATTCGCGATGCCGCCGCTACCGCTAGTGGCGGGCGTGGTGGGCGGCGCGCTGGGCGGCTGGGCGCGCGGACGCGGGCGCGGCGCGCGGCTGGAGATCGCCGGCGTCGTGGTGGGCCAGTGGGGCGGCGGCAGCTATCCCACGCGCACGCCGCGCTATCCGCAGGTGAGCCACTAGGACAACTATTATATAGTTCGCGATACCGCCGGGACCGTAGATGGCGGGCGGGTGCGTCGTGTAGGGCCAGTGGGGCGGCGGCAGCTATCCCACGCGCACGCCGCGCTATCCGCAGGTGAGCCACTAGGACAACTATTATATAGTTCGCGATACCGCCGGGACCGTAGATGGCGGGCGGGTGCGTCGTGTAGGGCCAGTGGGGCGGCGGCAGCTATCCCACGCGCACGCCGCGCTATCCGCAGGTGAGCCACTAGGACAACTATTATATAGTTCGCGATACCGCCGGGACCGTAGATGGCGGGCGGGTGCGTCGTGTAGGGCCAGTGGGGCGGCGGCAGCTATCCCACGCGCACGCCGCGCTATCCGCAGGTGAGCCACTAGGACAACTATTATATAGTTCGCGATGATGCGTGGTGAGCGCACGAGGGCACACGTTCATGCACGCTGGTGTCGTTGTGAGCCAGTGTGCGGTGCGGTGCAGTTTTGTAGCCATAATTGGAGGACATAGCTCCGGTAGCAAATGTCATCTGCGTTTTACTAAAATCGGTCTGTCTAAATACTATGTGTGTGGACGATAGCAATGCTGACGATGTAATAAATGCACACTTCTCCCACACCATGTAGCTACCTCAGGCACCTCAAGATTTAAATGATATTTATTCTTCGATCAGTAATCGTACTATATCCCAGATAAGGCATTATAACGGCCCGAAAAATTAGAGCACAAATACTGTTGTGCTCTTATTTGAAATTAGTATGTAACAATCAAAGCCAACGTTCAGACGTCAAAATGCCGCAATTTACGTTCAAAACTTGTGATAAAAACCACCGACACCAAAATTTTGGAAGGAACATTTTTTTTTCGGTAACAATATGACAATTAAGACGCCGTATACGAAATCCAAACGGACTGAATTAGGTATTTGACTCGCTCACGCACACATGCGGGAGCGCTCGGTCGCATGTGTGCGTGAAGCCAGAGTCGTTGCTGGCCAGTACGGCGATTAAACGTTTTTGATCCTTTGATATTTTTTACATGTCTTTTAGTCTCGTAGTTTTGTTAATTAAAATAAAAAGTCTGGTAGTATAAAATTAAGCATTTATTTATTAAAATGTACAAGTTTTGAGATCCATAGAACGGCATTTTCAACGGTCGATAATTTCTGGAAGCATGCACTTGTAGTAAAAATCAACAAGCCGATTTTTTATTTTGGTTTCCCAGAAATTGTCGTCCCTCTTGATAATTGCAGTTTTCAATGGAAAGTCTGGGCCCGTCCACACAGCAAACAAACAAATATCTAAAATTCTTGCTTTTTCCGCCCATACTTGAATCTGTAAATATGAAATTCTTAATTTTAGACAATCATAAAAATGTTACAAAAACATGTTTGCAACGGCGAGTTTAATTCTACAGGGTGTTTTTGAAATCGTGGGCAACATTTTCACAGGTTGTTTTACCCATGAATATGATCAACTTTCATTATGGGACCAACGCGGAAATTGCGAAAAAAAATTAGCTTTTGCATACAACAGCTTAATACCTAATCGACTAAAATGTATGAAACAGCTGATATTTTTTTTTCTCAATTTCCGAGTTGGTCCCATAATGAAAGTTGATCATATTCATGGGTAAAACAACCTGTGAAAATGATGCCCACGATTTCAAAAACACCCTGTAGAATTAAACTCGCCGTTGCAAACATGTTTTTGTAACATTTTTATGATTGTCTAAAATTAAGAATTTCATATTTACAGATTCAAGTATGGGCGGAAAAAGCAAGAATTTTAGATATTTGTTTGTTTGCTGAGAGATCTCTTTCAGTCCGACAAACCGCACATGCCAATTGCACAATACATTTTCAGATAGGATTAGTAAGCATAATAGTTTAAAAAATATCCTAATAATAAATGATAACACTTGTTGGGGGGCGTCCATTAATTACGTGAGGTGTTTATTTAAATTTTCTGTCCCTCCCTCCCCCCTGGTGAGATGTCATATGATTTTATTCAACCCCCACCCCCATCCCCCAATCGCACGTGAGATTTTTCAAAATGTGTGTTTCTTACGTAAAAGCATTGGATTGTTATTGTAAAAAGAAAAACAAATTGCTTCGTGCTTTTATTTACGACTAGTTAAGACTAGTAATCAATATTGCTGAGAGGTTAATTATAAGTGTAATAAAAATTTAACAATAGAATACTTAAATCGTAACTGCTGTGATTAAAAAAAGAATATCTACTCTAATTCAGTTCACGGAGAACCATGCGCGGTCTCAAGAGAGATTATTGGAACGAACATGTCCATATGATTTGGTATAAAACAAATATGGTGGTTTGACAGTCAGTAGATTTATAACGTCAAAGTATGAATGTAATTATTTATCTTTCGAACGAAATAGTGAATGATTCATAATTGTATTACGATTTTTAGGCTTAAGATTAAATCTTGAATTTTCATTTTGACCTCATTTTTGTAATCAGCGACCCCGAAAACCATGGAAACGATACCCGTGACGGAAAAACTAAAAATTTGCCTCGGCGCCATCTTGAATTCTCATTATAAGCTCATTTTCGTAATC
The DNA here is from genome assembly GCA_921972225.1 of Euplexia lucipara. Lineage (NCBI taxonomy): Eukaryota > Metazoa > Arthropoda > Insecta > Lepidoptera > Noctuidae > Euplexia > Euplexia lucipara. The sequence goes on from OV179144.1 coordinate 13,890,183, forward strand.
AGCGATACCGAAAACTACGAAAACGACACCCATGACGGAAAAACCAAAAATTGCCCTCGGCGCCATCTTGGATTTTCATTTTGAGCTCATTTTCGTAATCAGCGACCCCAAGAACCACGATAACTACACCCATGATAAATAAACCACAAATGTTACTCGGCGCCATCTTCGATTTTCATTTAGACCTCATTTTCATAATCAGCGACCCCGAAATCCATGAAAACGACACCAATGACGAAAAACCCAAAAATGTCCACCTTCAATTAATAGCAAGCGTGAAATGTGGTCATCAACTTTTGATGCTGACTGTACATTCTGGATTAAATGGACCAAAAACGTATTTTTTTTTTGTTATATCAGAAAAAAAATTGCGTGATATTTTAATCTTACGTTGGAGAGAGGGGGAGTATCGGCGATACTCCCCCTCTCTCCAACGTAAGATTAGATGAGATTTGACTCGACCCCCCCTTTAACATCTCACGTATTGTATGAACGCCCCCTTGCGTGGAAACGTAACACACAAACAGAAATACGGTGGCATTTATAGTATTATTATTGACAAATAGTACGTACCTACGTTTTGTAGGTACCTACTTATATTAAAATACATGAAACGAAATAAGGTACTCAAAATTATAATAACAAAACACTTATCTACACTATCACTTATTGTATTTCAAACGCATGTTTAAATCAACACAAAATATTAAAAAATAATAACTTACCAAAGTATCGAAAACTCACTCAGAGCGATACGTCCACTCACTGGAAGCGCTCGGCGCGGACTGCTGAGTCCAGACTTGCGTCGAGTATTATAACGCGAGATTTAGGTTGTTTTAAAAGATTTTTAATTGCCAAATTTATTTATTTTATTGCATTTTTTTTTCGGGAAATGGATTGCTTTTTTTCTGAAGTTTATTTATGTTTTTTTTTAATTTTATGAACGAGAGTTCTAAGTAACCGAAATCATAAGCAATTCGTTACCCATTTTCTCTAAAATTGCACTAAGTTCAACATTTTTTTACTCAACATTTTTATATGAAAGTGGTAAAAAGTGATCCATACATCTTATAGATGACTTTCACAACAATACATTGTATTTTTTCCATACCGTTTCACCGTCAAAACAATTCGTTAATATGTCATATTCTAAACCACTTACAGCTAAATTTCACTTCACGTTAGCCGGTTTGAGGTCGATTAATCAAAATTAAATAATAAAAATAAAAAAGTAGCTCACGTAAAAGATCATAATTGAAATGATCTTTCATACTGTGCATTAAAAATTATAGAAATACAGTATTTTAACTGTAAAATCACGACTGTAAGATCACGTAAATCAGCAAAATCGGTAAAATTTCGTGTACGGATTCTTAAGTGTTTTTCTGAAAATAAAAACCGAATTAAATAGTAAATATGACTATAAATAATATGTATTTAGCAAATATTATGATTTTTGGCGACAACGCGCCCACTATTGTAACAACATCGACTACTCAGGAACAGAGAAGTCATGGAGTAGTATTGTTCTTTAATTATTATTTTATGTAGATTTCATAGTAACCCCTTTCGCTGTGCAGAATGGATATCCATTGTCGCGAAAGAAAGAGTAGAAGAAATTTGATCGTATAGTTCCAAAATATAGTAAGCACGAACTTGTTAACATAATGTTTTTAACCTTATTACTTGGATTTTAAGGTTAGTTTAAGAATAAATATGTTTGTTATTATTTAAAAATCATTCTTTATTTTCAAGCGGCCTTTTAAATTCAATCTGTTTCGATGATACGAATAAAAAAAAAATTTCGGTTTGACTCCACTCATTTCTTGTTCTACCAGCAAATCTTGGAAGCAAAATTTCAATTGTTTTTTTTTTGTCACTTTGTAATTCTGACTTTAAAGCATGCGTGCAAGATTATTTCAACTAGTATTTTGAAATCAGAATTGATGCCACTTTTAAAGTCAATTTTTGTACGGGACATTGTATGTAAGTAGTATGTAGTAAACTTTATGCACTAGCAAAATCAACTTTACATAGGCGGACTTAATACCTTTGGCATTTTCTACCAGTCTACCTTAAGGTGATGCAGAGACAGAACATGGTAGGCGCAAGAAGGTAACAAAAACTTGAAAGTCAAATAAATTCACTTCACGTTGGGGTACCACTTAAGTAAGGGATGTTCCTGGTACTCGTAGGTATGTAGGTACTTATTTTAGCGGTACCCCGACGTTACGTAAAATTTCATGGCTCAAAACGATAGGAAAGTATTATTTTTAACTTTTTAAATGTTTTACTTTTTGTGCGGTGAGGGTTTTTTAAATTTTTATTTAAAAAATTTTAAACGCATTAACTTTGTTTTATAGAGTTTTAGTTATGAGAATTTTTCAGTGCAATGTATGTAGAGTCAATGCTGGTTAAAACGAATCCAAAGACGACATATGTACCTACTGGTGTGCTGGATAGCCTGGCTGCAGCATCAGCTCATCCTGTTGCCATCAGTACATTGTGTGTAGAATCAAATGCTGGTTAAAATGAATCCAAACACGACATATCTGCTATTATTTTGTCAAGAGTCTACCTACTGGTGTGCTGGATAGCCTGGCTGCAGCATATGCTCATCCTGTTGCCATCAGGGCATTTTGTGCTGAATCAAATGCTGGTTAAAATGAATCCAAACACGACATATCTGCTATTATTTTGTCAAGAGTCTACCTATCGGTGTGCTGGATAGACTGGCTGCAGCATCAGCTCATCCTGTTGCCATCAGTGCATTAAATGATAAATAAATGATTAATGATATTTATTTTTGTAAATAGGTTTTTACAAACACTTTTACACGTCGCCTTTTTTAGTAAATGAGATCGGTATTTCACTATTTGACTACTCTGAGAAGAAACACCGAAAGAAACTCAGAGGTCATAGTCTCTTTTAAAGTCCAGACATTATCTTGGTCAAATCATGTAAGATCCATGCAGATTAGTGTCTGAGATGGTCTTTTGAGGAAAGAACCACACAGAATGAGATCAATCAGTGTCAGTAATCGTGAGCTCAACTCGGAACTTGAGGAGCTCCACGTGCCGACGAACAATACCAAAGAAAGAACATTTGGGGTGGTCCCATAAAGAACTCAAACTGCCAGACAAAATGTAAAATAAATAAATAAAAGATCTTAAAAAGATTTAGAAAAGAAAATTTAAAAAAAAGAATCGACATAGTCCTTACATTCTCAATAAAAAAAAAATATAATATACTTTCAAAGTAAAAATACATGTCAATTAAATGTCAATAGTGTAAAAAAATAAATAAAATAAAAACATTTTATTAACCCCCGACGCAAAAAGAGGGGTGTTATAAGTTTCACCGCTATGTGTGTGTGTCTGTCTGTCTGTCTGTCTGTCTGTCTGTCTGTCTGTCTGTCTGTCTGTCTGTGGCACCGTAGCGCCCAAACGGGTGAACCGATTTAGATGCGGTTTTTTTTATTTGAAAGCAGGGTTTCTTGCGATGGTTCTTAGACATAATTCATCAAAATGGGTTCAGCCGTTTCAAGGTTATCAGCTCTTTTGTGTTAGCTACCGTTGCTATTTTAGACGTCTTTTAGACTTACAAACATATGTGTGTCTTAAAATTTCAAACACCCATGTGTGTAATATTAATAAGCAACATTATGGTGAATTTGGTCTGATGCAGCCAGGCTATCTAGCAGACTAATACACTCTTGGGAAAATAACAGCAGATATGTCGTGTTTGGATTCATTTTGACCAGCATTTGATTCTGCACACAATGCACTGATGGCAACTGGATGAGCTGATGCTGCAGCCAGGCTATCCAGCACACCAGTAGGTTGACTCTTGGCAAAATAATAGCAGATATGTCGTGTTTAGATTCATTTCAACAAGCATTTTATTCTGCACACAATGCTTGATGGCAACAGAATGAGCTGATGCTGCAGCCAGGCTATCCAACACACCAGTAGGTAGACTCTTGACAAAATAATAGCAGATATGTCGTGTTTGGATTCATTTCAACAAGCATTTGAATCTAAACACAATGCACTGATGGCAACAGGATGAGCTGATGCTGCAGCCAGGCTATCCAGCACACCAGTAGGTAGACCCTTGACAAAATAATAGCAGATATGTCGTGTTTGGATTCGATTTAACCAGCATTTGACTCTGCATACACTACACTGAAAAATTCTCATAACTGTAAACTCTATAAAACAAAATTAATGCGTTTAAAAAATATAAAATAAAAATTAAATTAAAAATTTAAAAAACCCCCACCGCAAAAAACTAAAACATTTAAAAAGTTAAAAATAACACTTTAGCCATGAAATTTTACGTAACGTCGGGGTACCGTTAAATAAGTACCTACATACCTACAAGTAGGTACTAGGAACATTTCTTACTCAAGCGGTACCCCGACGTGAAGTAAAATTTCATGGCTAAAGTGTTATTTTTAACTTTTTAAATGTTTTAGTTTTTTGCGGTGGGGGTTTTTTAAATTTTTAATTTTACAAAATTGAGTATAAAACAGGAGAAAAAATGTGCGACGTGAAAAAGTGAAAAAGGCGACGTGTAAAAGTGTTTGTAAAAACCTATTTACTCAAAATAAATATCATTTATTTATCATATAATGCACTGATGGCAACAGGATGAGCTGATGCTGCAGCCAGGCTATCCAGTACACCAATAGGTAGACTCTTGACAAAATAATAGCAGATGTCGTGTTTGGATTCATTTTAACCAGCATTTGATTCAGCACACAATGCCCTTTTTGTAATTTAAAATAAAGATGATGTAACTGAACGTTATATTTCTGTCGCCTATAACAGGTGAGCTATGTGGGCTACACGCCGCCTCCCCGCAACGCGTACGGCGGCCGTAGCTGGCGCGGCGCACGCGGCGCTCGAGGCGGGCGCGGGCGCGGGCGCGGGTTGGGCGCCGCGCCGGGCGCCGGGCGCGCGGCGAGGCGCTCCCGTCGCGACCAGGATGAGCCCGCTAAGCCGGCGACACTCACCGTAAACGGGTAAGATATTAAAGGCCGAAACTGTGGGATCGTGCCTCTGGGCAGTTCTTGGACAAAGTTTGCGTCCAATTATAGTCTAGGTACCAACGCAAGTACATCAAGCTACCCCAAACTGTAAAATTTTCCGAATTTAATATGAACCTTATTCCAGTTGCAACAAAGTTGCCAAACTATCAAAGAAATTTGACACATTGGGTAGCTTGACGTGCTGGCCTCTGTACATGTTATTACATCAAGCTACCCCAAACTGTAAAATTTTCCGAATTTAATATGAACCTTATTCCAGTTGCAACAAAGTTGCCAAACTATCAAAGAAATTTGACACATTGGGTAGCTTGACGTGCTGGCCTCTGTACATGTTATTACATCAAGCTACCCCAAACTGTAAAATTTTCCGAATTTAATATGAACCTTATTCCAGTTGCAACAAAGTTGCCAAATTATCAAAAAAATTTGACACATTGGGTAGCTTGACGTGCTGGCCTCTGTTCATGTTATTCGTTAAATAACATAAGGTATTTATGAGAAGAATGTTTCCAGAGACGTAATGCATTTATGTGTTTACAAAAATTTGCGCGTCGGTACGTCGTAAGTTTCGATGATGGTAGTTAAAAAGCGTCAGTCGTCAGTTTATTCTTTTACTAGATGAAACTTACGTTTGATAAAATAATAATGATGAACTTCTATGGCTTTTACAGAAAGACTGTGAGGCCTGATGATATAAGCCAACAGGAAGAGGGCAGCCCTCACGAGAACCCCTCAGCACCGGACACCGACGCCGATGGTAAGTTTCACAAAAAAAAGTATACTGCATGCCTCGTTGCACATTTCATGGCCAGATGCAGAATTTTAAAGTACAAAGCCTAAAGTACATAAAAAATAATTCTGCTATCTCTGTCTCTCGCACTGGGACTATTATGGCACTAAACATGATTTGGCGTCTTATAAATTTCTTTCTAATTAGTCGTCGTCATTCAGTACGTAAATTATTAGCATTTTACGCAAAATTTTAAATTATTTAGACAAATGAAATCTTTTTTACTGCTATATAATAGAGGGGGCCTGAATTCCAGCAGCAAGTCCGAGTGTGCTTCGATGTCGCACACTAGGACTTGAGTTCTCTTCATGATTATTGACCCCCGTTAAAACTTGTCATCAGATTTCTCATATTTCTAAGTTTTTCCCTCCTGTCTGTAAACCATAATAATCCATAAAATACTAAATACTAACTAATAATTGTTATTCGTAAAAAAATAAGAAATCAATTTTTTGAGTTTACTTTTTGTTGTTTTTTTTTTTTTGCATTTCTTTCACTTTAATTCACTCTTTTATTTAATTTCCAACAAATCAGGGTCTAACGATATTTGACTTATTAATGGTCAAACTCAATTTTAAGGGTGTCAAAGAAGTTTTTAAGTTAAGTGAACATTCTTTACAGAAAAGCTATTAAATAATCCAATTAAGACATTTTAGAGGTAGTTTAGTTCGCTGCACAAGAGACTACACCAGTGTCTATATGTCTGTATGAAGGGATTGCGACTGATTGTACACCAATATAAAAAAAATATTCACAGGTGCACAGCCTCAGAAAATGAAGACAGTCAAAAATGTCAAGAAGAATATGGGGAAAGGAAAGAAAAAGAGCTCCAGCCAGAAGTCTGATCTCGCTCAACCGTTGGAAGCTAATGGCCCACTCGATAAGACTAAGGTGACTTCCGAGTAAATAACAGCAACCGCACAATGACGACAGCTAAATTACGGAATTTACAACAGAGCTTTCCTATTCTTTTTAATTTTTTACCTTCATGACAATTTATGATTACGCGAAAACGTATTTAAATACGATGATATATTTTAGGTGGCGGAGCAATGCCACAATTCTGAAAAGGAACACATTGGTCAAGGTGACGCACCAGTTTCAAACTAAAGTATTCATTTCTAAAGGTAATTTCGTTATTGTTTTATTTTTATTTAATATTGATTGGTTTGAAATCAATTTAGTTTAGTTTTTTCATGGCTTGTGTTTTTAATAGTTCAATAAATTTTAATTAGATATTTTGAGGAAAGCTTACTATAACTCGTACAGGATAAAATGCTAATAACAGTTTTGCACACAACGGTTTAAAATCGTATCGGTAAATAACATAATACACAATCAAAATACATAATGTGTTTTAACACTTCTTGGGAAACTACGTCGGAATGCGATTATTTTAGCACGTATTTGTGAGGTTGCATAATAATAATAATAATATTCCTAAGCAGAATAATAACTAAATCTATTTTCGAGATTTTGTTACTAGCTTGGATGGTGAGTATCCACCTGTTAAAAAGTATACGTGCCTGAAGATCTAAAAGACTTCCCTATTTTGAGACTGATTTTGTATTACTTTAATTGACACAGTAAGTGTTCAATTAATAATATTGTTAAAGACAAGTGACATAATATTGAGGCTTATTATATGCCCCAATAAACCCTAATAAGACGAATATGGCTCACTTATTTTGTATTGTACTATAATGAGACCAATAAATACTGATGTAAACTGAAAGTAAGATCTATATTTCTAGAGAAATAATGTGACCAAAGGGAATTAGGTTCTATTAATTGAGGTAGCAAATGTCTCTTAGAGTAAATAATAAGGACCGGCAAGCACCCATTATGTGACAAGTGATATTTAAAATATAAATTATATATTACTAAATTGACCTGTTGATTGTTAAGTCATGTTTTATTGAAAAGTGAGATGACTTGGTACTCAATGTTTTATTTTTAGGCATATGAAGTACTAAGTCAATATTATTTATTTACATATAGTATATTTACAATTTACCAAATCATAATTTTTTACTTTTAAGATGGTTTGGTCTATGAAATCTTTTTCAAGATAATTTCCTTATTTGTCTAAAAGTTATCAAAGAAAATAAAATATCAATAAACTAGCCGCCGTAGCTGATCAAACATTAGCATTACTTTATTAGAAACAAACTTCAAATAAGTTGTAGTCGATTGCATAGACTAAACCAAAATGTTTTCAGACTTGTTTTTGGGATTTCTTGAATCATTGTTTAGGCGTTATTGATGTGTGTGCGAGTGTTGTTGTGTTAAAAATAAAACATGTCTGAATAGCCTTTATAAAAGACGATCTCTGCAATAAATATAAAGGCACAACAGGCTATATCAATGTTGGAACTGTGATTACAAGATGTTAATTGTTAAATGTTCCAGTCAAGGGCGAAACTCTGGTTAATGGAACTCTAATATTAGTATAAAAAGTGCATTTATTGAATGATTCTTGGTGCTTTGAAATCTGTGGGACTGCCTGAAACGAGTCTGAAACTCATAGATTTAAGTCTAACGATAAACGTTTATTAAAATTGAATGAACATTCGCATTTTGATACTCCCACGTATTATAGGGTATTGTTTCGATAGTAAATCGTAGATTTGTTATTAGTGATATATTTATATGCATTTTTGGGAAATTCAACATAGCAAATGTTCTTCAATTTATATGTATTTTTGTAAATTTGTTATATTGTTATACTTAAATTTAGCTGGAATGAGAAACATGGATATAAGGACAGTCTTACTAAATAACTCGAATGGTGGAAAAACTGTCGCAATTGGTTACGTAAATTTACATTCCATTCAGATCCTTCCAACGATAATTGCACAGTTCACACCAGTCGGGAATGGAACTAAATGAAGACTTTACAATTTTGAACGCTTTAAACCCTGGCCAGAACATATCACGAAATATGTTGCCACAATAACAAAATAATTATAATTGATTGAATTGAACAATCACTCATGATCAGAACTTGAGTGCTATGCACACACGCAGCAGCCACTACGCTGTTCCAAGACACTAATTGCAAATCAAAGTATATGCCTCTGACTTCGTAACGACGCCACAAAGTGGCAAGGGCGGCGGACTGTCGTCCTCCGCTCTGCAGCTCGAGCGTTCAACTTGCATGTGAACGCTCACATTGCAAAGTATTCGCAAGCAGTCGCCCAGAGCGATATGCACTTTATATTATACATTTAAACATTTATATAATTATTGCTTGCTTATTAAATAGACACCATGTTAGCGTTTAGAATTTTAACTTCAATGTATTTTGATTTGTTTAAGAATTATGTATAACAATGATAAAAGCATGTGAAAAAAAAATTAATATGGGAGATAATGTTTTCAGATTATAATGGTAAAATTTCACATCTAAAACATTTTTTAAATGTTACCGCAAACTAATAAATTTGATTGTTAAGATACTTTCGTTATTCTCCATTTTCATGCTATAAATTATCACATATTTTTAAAAACTAGTTGATTGGAAGGAGGAAGTAGATTTTATTTATCTCTTTTAAATCCATTATTCACTATAGTTTTAGATTATTCACAACAATATGATAACTTGATAACATTTACTAGGTATCTACACTTATAAATTTTGTTTGCTGACAATGGTCATGATTATCAACATATAATAATCAAAATATATTAGAATACCTGTCATGTTAAACATACATTTTTCGTAATTGAAGTAGCAAACGTGGAACTGTGGCTTTTTGAAAACACTTATAACTTAATAACCTACGTACGTAAACCCGCGATGTGAAATTATAAAATTGTTCATTACTTTAGTTTATGAACACAAAAAATTTGGATGAAATTTAAATTGTGAAGAGTTGTATTTGTCTTCAAATAAAACGTTCCATTACTATACCAAGATATTTTATTTCATTCCTTTAGTTGTAACCTTCTATGTACCTCAGTGACGGTGGTTTCTTCTAAATTGGCTATATGATTAATGACTACCTGAGCAGCATCTTTAATATCGTTGTATTGATGAAGCAGCCTCACTTGTACATATTTTTTCTCACTGAGCATTTGGTCGAGTGCTGCTTCCGCCTCTATCAGTTTGTTGTATGTTTCTTGCATACTTCTAGACATGACTCAAGTAGATAATTGTTCCTGTTGAATAGTAATAATAGATCTTGTCAAATAAAATCATAGTTACGTTTCTTAATATTATCTGTAACTGCATAATTATTACAAGTCACAAGTGTATAATACGAACATAGAGAAAAAAAAAGTAATCTTCACGGTGTGATTACCGCTGTCTCACATGGTTTTTTCCAAAATTACCTATTAATGATAATGAATAGTTATAAACTGTGCTCGTGTACTTAATAACTATTTGTCATTACAGTAGGTGCCGACAAGTGGGATTGAAAAAAAGAGGAATTAATTTGTTTAGCGCTAGGCTCTTACACACGTGTTTGAAAAAATCAGTTGCAAATACTAATAACATGAATGCCTTGCGGCTATGCCATTATGCTCAGTGATGTCGCACAGTTTTATGGAATTACGATTTAAAATTATTCTTCGAAGTGGAAGTCAGTCGGCGTCCAAAATATAATATGGACGAACAAATTGTTCAAAATTATCTAAATAAATAAACTTTTAAAATGTGAGCTTTACTTTAGGCGTAGCGGGTTTTTTAAAATTTTTAAACATGCATTAATTTTTTGTTTTATAGAGTTAGTTATGAGATTTTTTCAGAGTATTGTATGTAAAATCAAATGCTGATCAAAACGAATCCAAACACGACACTGTCTGTTAATATTTTGTTGACACTTAAGACCTGATAACATTGAAACGGCTGAACCGATTTTGATGAATCATGTCTAAGAACCATCGCAAGAAACCCTGGTTTCCAATAACAAAACGCATCTATATCGGTTCACCCGTTTAAGCGCTACGGTGCCACAGACAGGCACTTAGCGGTCAAACTTATAACACCCTCTTTTCGAGTCTGAGGTTAATAAGAAAATTAGCTTTTTAAGTTTAACGTGTACCTACGTTACCTCAGCAAGAAAGTATCTCCTAGAGTTATATGAGTAGAACGTATAGTATGTGCCCTATCTGCTGTAAATGTGCCCCCAAATAAAAAATGTGTGCCCCCTGTCGTTTTGGAAAAAAACGGAAAAAACCAATCCTGCTGGGGTAACGTTTTTCTAGCAGGAAAATTCTAAACGAATGATCGGAGAGAGAAGAATTATGCATGGCCAGAGAGCTTATATGTGTGCCAAAAATGCCCCCAAAAATAAAATCTGTGCCCCTTCAGATTTCCGAGATATTGGAGTAACGTTTTGATGAATCGTATATCACTAAAACCATTGCATGTGCCCCTGTAGAATAAACATATACAAGTAGCTCTTAATGTGTGCCCCTTAGTGGGCACTAATATAAAACTAAAGTGGGCAATTAGATTTCAGAAAATATTTCTGTGGCCCTAGTGAAAAGGGGTATAAGTCTAATTTTGTCGAAAATGAGTTAAGTGTACCAAAGTGATCAGAAAACCGACTTTTACAGTTTTTTTTGGTGTCAGTTGGACCCTTTTACACAAAGTAACTTTCTTATTTTTAGAGATAGCTTAGATCTGTCTTCACCAAACGATAGAGCATTTTTTTCTGATCACTTTGGTACACTTAACTCACTTTCGACAAAATTGGACTTATACCCCTTTTCACTAGGGCCACAGATTTATAGTTTTCAAGTTATCGCAGTTTTATGAAAACCCGAAAAAACATCGCAGCGCTTAAATGAGACAAGGTATAAGTTCGCTAAAAACTGTATTCGGTCCTTCTTGACGCTAATAATAACCATAGAAAGTTTCAAAACTGTGCATGCATGCGTTTTTGAATAATCTTGCTAAAAGTCAAAACGATGGTGTCATAATTTTGACGGCAAAATACAAGGAACCGGCTAAATCTCAGATGTGTAGGTGTAAACCAAAATGTTGTGCCTTTAGTCAAAAATATATGGTGAAAATATTCAGCTTGTAATGCAAAAAACCAAAATATGTAAACAACGGCTGGTTATCCGACCGAATTCCAATGACTACTAAAAAGCGACGGATTCATACATATCGATGACCTTCTTTAATGGGGCGTATTATACCTAAGCTGTTGTCCGTACAGTCGCGTTCATGTTTTGGTAGCTAATTAAAAAATATATTAAATGCACCTTGTGACTATATTAATGGAACAGCTTGTTGATGTGGAAATTATTATTTCTATTCCCTTAATTTTAATTCTTAAAGTAATAACAATAAGTAGGTAAGTAATACAATCAACATACAACCTAACACTGGCCTGCAAATTGCAAAAAACGCAAGACATTTTGAATTTCGCGGGCTGGTTGGAGCCGGAGCATTCCCCATAATGATGAAAAACTTACTGTTTATTTATCTAAAATAATCTAATCGTTATAAACAGTCTACCGTCTATGATTGACTCTGACTGTAATAGTATTATTTACAGTACCTAACAATGATTTTTTAAAGTAAATATCATTGGTACCTAATGATCTTATACTAAAATGATGAATGGTCCCCATTTGCAATCGCTAATCGTCACGGTCAGTGGGTACGAAATGGGGCACTGACGAAAAATTACTTTTAAAATTTCATTAAAATAACAACGCCTAAACAAGGCTTCGGGATCCAGTGGGATGTAGGAGTAGAAGGGTGGGGGAACACCAGGAGACACTTCATGTGACCTTGACCTCAAGGTCTAATTTATGAAATGATGGGAAACGCTTGAGACATCAAAGGGCATGACCATGACCCCACAATGCCTTAATCTTCATAGTCAGTTAAAATATAGAGTAGTCGAGAAGAATCCACTGGAAAGCACGTTAGCCGTGGTTTAGTTTTTCCTGGTGTTAAACGTCTACATGTTGACTTTACAAAACTCCTCATTACACTACTTACACTGTATATACTACACTACACCTACTTTTTATACTTTCACGTCTTATATCACATGAGTGTCCGTACAGTAGCTCCGACAGGCATTCACTCGGGCGCAGGGTAGGTACATTAGTTTGTCAGGGGCAGTGTTGTGCAAAATTTAGTTTGATTGATGATTGATAACTAAGATTAAATTATTTAATCATGACTAATGAGTAATGACTAAACAAATTCAATCATGTACGGTGATTGAAGATTGATTAGTGTTAGTGTTAGTTATTTAATCATGACTAAATTTCTCTGGACTAATCTTCTTCTTCTTAAATATAAAATTCTCGTGTCACAATGTTCGTTCCCATACTCCTCCGAAACGGCTTGACCGATTCTCATGAAATTTTTTATGCATATTCTACTGAAGCCTGAGAATCGGCTACTATCTATTTTTCAAACCTCTAAGTGATAAGGGGTGTTCACCCCAAATTTTTATTTTTTATTTTTTTTTATATTTTTTTTTAATAAGTGGCATCAAAAAATGCCCAGTGCTTGTGATCCTCATAAAACTCATTGGTTAGTTGAATTTACCCAAATAATATAGATTCCTATTTCTTTTTTAAGCCCTCGGGTTTAATGAAAGAAAAATACAGGTTTGGGAAAAAGCAGTAGGTACAAAAATACGTTTTTAATGATATACATTTTATTCAAGATCATCAATGTCAACTGGTTCACTGGCACCCATAGCACAGGCTAGCATGCTATTGATATGTCTACCTTCCTCAGCTTTAAACACATATCCACTAGATTTATCCACTAATTTTCTCACATTTAGTAAACTCTCTGTTTTACATAAATTAACCAATTGAAAAGTAACTAAACTATAATCTTCGATTATAGAGACAAATGCTCTGTTGAGTTTTTTATATTTACTAGTAAATGCATCAGTGTCTAAACTGTCCAGCAAATAATTTAAATCAAGCACTTCAGTATAGAAATCTGTTCCAAACTGCAATTTATCCATATGTTTTTTCAATAAATCAGCTTTTGTTAATAAGTTGATATGGGGCAATCCAATTTTCAACATGGCATTTAGTGATAACATTAGCGCTGCAATAAACTTTCCAGCATTTGAACAATGGTGTGAATCCACTAAATGCACAACACATAATTGTATATTCCCATTATTGGCAAGTACAGAAAATATGTTGCTCAAACTTTTATGGTGACAATACAGTTCTACCTGACCTGGCAGATCAAATATAAAATTTGTGTAATTTTCACCTTGGATTTGATCCAGCAGCCAATCAATGTTCTTTTCTAAATACTCCATACAATACAGCAGGGCTCCATTAGGACCAAGATTGTGTTGATCCATCACTTCCTCAAGGGCAATTAATTGTCTGATGTCAATATCTGGTTTGTAAGATGTAAGATCATTGGCTGGATCTAAATTTATTACAACAACATTTCTTCCCAATTTCCGCAATATTTCTGACATTTTGCAACAGTAAGTTGTTTTTCCTGCACCTGGAGGTCCCAAAACCAGTTGACCATAATATTTTTGAACAGACTTAAATCTTTTTGCACTTAATGCAGCCATTTTAGGATTCTGCTGCTTTGGTTCTTAAATCTATTATTATGTCTTTACAGGCTTTGACTGTTTCAATGTCATATGATTTAAGATTTATAAATATACAAAGTGGCTTTGTAATATTAATTGCTTCTGCCAAGTATCTCGCTGCAACTTGCTGCTCTTCTCCTGTGGCACCAAAAATAACTTTTGTTGTATATATGTCATTAGTACCTAAAGGACTATGTACTTGGTCTTTATGTATCATTAACATGCTTCCAATGTTCTGATACTGAGACACAATAAGCATTAATTTATTAGAATACTCTGCATAGACAATTTCTGTAGGAACATCATCAATATTTGCAGCTATGGATGTGAACAACTGCTGTTCACTTTCATTTGGTATGTGTTTAATGGATAAGTTTTTCATAAAATCTAGAAGTTCCATAATGACAGATATCTAAAATAGAAAAGTAAATTGAATCTTGGTGTGTATGTAACTATTAACATAAAATATGAAATATTGTTTAAACTGGGATATAACCATTAGGACATACTTTATTAATAGTTCAAACCTTAGTTCAAAAACAAAATAAAAAAAACAAATAAAAATTAAATACCTATATCAGCCAAAACACCCACTTGCAGTCTGTTGGAATGAAAGGTAATACACAGGTAACTGGAATGATTGAAATCATTCAAAGACCAGGTTTTCACTTCAGAGAAACATACCTGTGTAAATGCATGAAATGAAAGCTATCTTGACTTTAATTTAGTCTGTTTTAAAGTTAGTTGGATGTGATTTTGTGCACTACGTACCTGTTGTACTTTGGTTTTACTTGATGTATTTTCCAGATTCTCGTCAAGATTATGCCAATTTGTTTAATTACTTGTCACGCCTGTATATTTTAAAAACAATATTTTTGTGCTTCAGGTTCCCGTAAATGGCTAGCTCTAAATGTTAGTATGTATCCACAATAGAGATAGAGTACAGTACAATATTAACCAATCAAAACGTTATCGACAGAAACTATAAATACCCACAGACAGACTACAGTATTCCTAATTTCCTATTCAGTATTAGGAGAATCATAGAATGTAATCTCAGTACTCTGTGCTCTATAATAATCTTAAATAATACTAATATCAGACCAACAACAGTGACATGACAAAATGACAACTCTAATGAATGACCATATTTGGTATAAAAGAACAATGGCAGAATCTTTTTCAAATGAAATAGTGTCTAGAAGTGACTTAAATACAAATGAAATTTAATTAATTCTCTACGTTTTTCAAACTATCACATTAACTAATTAAAGCCGTACAAAAAAATAAGTTTAAATAAAAAGTTCTTGACTATTTTCGTGAACTTATTAGTTTAGTGTTGCCATTTAATTTTTTTAAAGTGGTAAATAGTACAACTTGTGAGTTGTAATCATTATTACTACTAAGTCATTTCTTTTAGATAAATAGGGTTACCTACAAAAAACAGTAGCATAGTGGTTATAAATAAAGGCATGAGGGGGAGGGGAGGGGGAGGGGGGAGATTGTGACACAGGGGTCGGAGGGGCAGGGGAGTGGGAGGGGAGTGGAGAGGGAGGACAGAGAGAGGGGGTGAAGAAGGAGGGGGAGGGGAAGGGGAATGGGAAGGATGAGGTGAGAGGGGAAGGGAAGAGGCAGGGAACAGGAGGGGAAAGTGAGATAGGGGTGAGGGAAGGGGACGGAGCGGTGAGGGGAGGGGTGTGAGAGGGGAGGAATGGGGAGGGGGAGAGGAGAGGATTTGATAAAAAATGATATGCAATAGCTTTACCGTGGCAGTCTCCGAGTGCCACACCTCATTTTTTTTTTAATTTAGAAACCATTAAAATATTTTAAAGAATCGTTATTTAGTGATGTTTTTTTGTTTCGCGTGGTCAGCCTTGAGAATCTGTACGTCAAGTCAACAGAAGATCATGCCTTTATTGAACTGGTGAAATACTAAACACACTACAAAACCTACTTTATGCGTTTCAAATAGGAATAGGAACGTCAATGACCTCTACCTGTCTGATGTCACTTGAAAAGTACGGTCTGCAACGAAACCTTATTCGCGTTATCAATAATGTTTTTTTTTGTTTTACCGAGTCGCAGTTACTAAAAATATTAATCAGTCCTGTGGAGTGCCTACATTTTATGTATTTATTCTGTTTATTACACGGTTGGTTGTTGTTAATGTTGTTATTTCTTTTTGTTTTTGTATCGCTGACTGCTCGAAAATGAGTAAACGAGGCGCTGTTTGCATGGGATGGCTCGAGAGATTATCTCCAATGTAAACAAATACTTTGAGAGCGAGAAACAGCACAATTTAGAAAATTACTCGTCTATGATTTGTAAATAAATTATATATAGAAAATACTTTGTTTTGCTAATCCTACCCAAAGGGAAAGGAAGGGGAGCGGGTGGAGAGGGGGAGGGGGGTAGAGGCAGGGGTCGGGAGGGGTTAGGGAGGGGAAACAGAGGGAGGGGTGAGGGAAGGGGGGGAGGGGTGATGGGAGGGGGGTGGGAGGTGTGGGGGAATGGGAGGGAGGGGGAGAGGGGAGGAGAGGACTGGGGAAGGGGAGAGGGGGAGGAGGGGTAGGAGAGGAATCGGGAAGGGGAGAGGGGGAGGAGAGGAATGGGGAAGGGGAGAGGGGGAGGAGAGGAATGGGGAGAAGGGGAGGAGAGGAATGGGGAGGGGGAGAGGAGAGGAGTTGATAAAAAATGCTATGCAATAGCTTTACCGCGGCAGTCTCCGAGTGCCACACGTCATTTTTTATTTGAAAGAGTATACTCTCGAGGTGGTCCCATTTTATTTTGTTGAAGATCTGGTGCCGATCTTTGAAGATATACAACGGAACTCTTCAAAAATAGACGGCAACGGTCGTGATTGCTGGAATCGCTTGGATATTTATGGTTTATGTAATATATCATGACGTATCATCACACCTGTATGCTCTGAGGGGTTCGCAGATGTGTACAATATACCTATTATAGATTTCGACAGTTAGGTATGTTAAGTTTCATTTATTAGGGATGAGTGGATAACCCTATTACCATGACATGTATTTTGTTAACAAATAACAATGTAAAAATAAATTCATGGCAAATATTTGTATGGGAACAACTAAAAATGGAAAAATAACTCTAAATTCGGAAGTCGGTGGCCCATCTATATTCTATATACATATAATAAGACAGTAAAAAAACTGTGTCTGTACATTGAATATATTTAAAAAATAATAATTGAGGGGGGTTTAGAAACAGTAATAGAGCACGAATCCCAAAAAAAAGTCTGTCTGTTTGTCTGTTTGTTTGTACACGCTAATCTTCGGAACTACTGGACGGATTTGATTTGTTGTATAGATATTAAGTCTGGGCAACACATAGACTATAATTTATCTTGGAAACTGGAACACCTGATGCAGAACCGCAACAGACCAGCTAAACTATAGGAGATACAAAAATGGTACCATAGCAAAAATTGTTCCACGTGATGAGCATTTTCTGCTGAGAGAATAAATTTGAAGATCCGGAACACCTGATGAGGAACTTCAAGAGCCCAGCTACACTATAACATATATAGGAATGACGTCTTAGCAAAAGTTGTTCAGCCTTATGAGCACTCGCTGTTGACGTATAAAAATCGAAGATCAGAAACATTTGGTATAGAAATTAAAGCTATCACTAATTTCATTGCATAATTATAAAATAACATAAGTACCTCCACGCGGTGAAGGCGGGAACAGTTCAGGACTGATTTTCGATGACGATGGTATATCATTGAAAATTAGACTCTACTGGACAAAACTACTATTTTTTTTATCGTATAAATTAGCCTTCGGGCTTATGTTATTTGAGTGTTTAATTTCCTTTTCCATTTATCTTCGTTACATGGTTGCCTTTCCGGTAACGCAGGGGAGCAGCCACTTAGATTTAAATTGATCAGGTACCTATCATCACAATAAAACTATAACCATGCCTAGAAAGAGGTCAAATCTTTCCCAATGTTCCAAAGGTGAGGTGCTAAATGATTAAAGATCATAAGATCCCAACAATCTACCGAAGAGCGTTAGGAGAGACTTGATGCTGTTCGAGAACATGAGGCTGCAACTCGCACCGCGGAAACTTCTTGGGATCGCGAAGCACGCCTGCATTCTCAGCGTATTTACGCATCTACCAGGTATCCAGGTCTCTAGACACCAGTGAAGAATATGTGCGCGACTGACCGCTGATCGTGAACATCATGCACTGTCTCGCGAGTTGGAGACGTTTACGGAAAAAGCATGACGCCTGAGTTTTCAGCGTATATACGCATCAACTCTAGAGATAAGTGGGGGAAGGAGATGCGCGACTGGCCGCTGATCGTGAACGTCACGCAACATATAGGCTATAATTTATTTTGGAAAATGGAACACATAAAGTAAAAGAGATATAAAAATGGTGCCATTGCAAAAACTATTTCACGTGAAGAGTGTTTTCTGCTGTGAGACTGAATTTGAAGATCTGGAGCACCTGTAGTGGAACTCCAAAGCCCAGCGACAATATAACATATACATAATAGAAATGACGTCTTAGCAAACGTTGTTAAGTCTGATGGCATTTCCTGTTGGCCAACAAAAATAAAAAATCTGGAACGTCTTGAATCGTCTCGCGCATCCCATTGTTTTCCCGTCCCCGGGATTTTAGAATTCGACATCAGACGTTTCAGATCTTCTATTTTGACGACCCCGTTGTCGCTGGCATAAGCAACTATTATACTAAAAACTTATTGTTACATTAACTGGCCTGTACAGTTGGTCTAGTAGTTAGTGTTATGTTTTGTAGGCTTCTTTAATAAGACACCATTTAGGTTGATTTGGTTTATTGAGACACACAGTATATTCACAGTCGTACAGTAAGTAGTAGCAGCTTCACAGACGGGGACAGACAATGAAGTGACGCTCGTTAGGAAGCGGATACATAGATAATATCTAGTGAGGTGCATACTACTAATTAACTAATTAGAGATGTCTCAACAGTTAGTGGCTCTGACTGCTAAGCCAGAGGTCGTGGGTTCGATTCCCACCCAGAACAAATGTTTGTGTGATGAGCGCGATCATTTGTTCTGTGTCTGGGTGTTTATCTATAATATGTATGTATTTAGAAGTATATAAGTATGTTTATCAGCTGTTTAGTACCCATAACACAAGCTCTGCTTAGCTTGGGGTTAGATGGCGTTGTGTGAAAAAGTTGTGGAATATTATTTATTAACTGGCAATTTTTAGTTTTCTACTATTCTGGTAACATTAACAAAGCTGTCTGACAGTTTTGTTTTCTCTTGGCTTGTCAAATTGTGACAAGATGGTACTGTATTGCTGTTATATTTTCTATCTAAATTAATCCCGTGAATTGAAAAGCATTTTTGTGTATATTTATAATATTTATCCGTGTAATATCCATGTAGAAGTAAAATTACGTATATTAGTGATTTTCTGATGGGTTTTCAATCATAACCTGTACATGTTAATTTCAGACGAAGGGTACTTCGAGCTTTGGTAAGCGTCGTAACAAGACACACACCTTGTGCAGAAGGTGTGGCAGGTCTTCGTACCACATCCAAAAATCCAAATGTGCACAGTGTGGATACCCCGCAGCTAAACTGCGTTCCTGTAAGTATTCAACCGGCCTTAATTATTTCTAGTGTTAGTGTTTGAGATTGTTGGGTATTACGTGTGCGAGTAGATTTTGCAACATTATGCTCGTGCTTATAACCTCAGATTGTATTGATATTATTGTTATTGAAATCACACTTTGTGTACCTGCTGCCTCTGAGGCTGCCTGATAGTAATTCTAACTGCAAACCAAACTCCTAACACGACCCACCGATGCACTGACACACTTATTGATTTCTCTACAGTATGATTTGTAATTACTCTCATCGTGAAACCTCTGTGACTGTTACCTGAGTATAGAACTCATTATTACTCTTATGGAGTTACAGCACTTTCCAAGTCCTAATTAAATGCAACAAGATAACTTAATTCATCACCATGTCATTCTGTTAAATTCTGAGATTCAATAAAAATAAAGATATTTATTTTTAAAACAGTACTTTTAGGACACCTGTCACATAGGTGGAACTTAAAAAGCTACAGAATTTTTGGTTTTTAAGACTTTTTTTTGTTTATAACATGTAATACAATAAGCTCTCAACAACTTAGTTTAGCGACTAATAGATGAAGTGGTTGATGTGATGTATAATAATAATCTTATTTTTAATGCAGAACTGCAACATCATTTTGTGTATTAACCTTTCAATCCTGTCAATTAGAGACACAATAGAAACATAATGACGGTGCGGACACTGGTGTCCTCTCGGGTTTCATTAATTAACTTCTATTATTATTTGGGTAGAGAATCCTACACTGATTGAAGAGATATTTCCTAAGTAAAATGTTTCTTTGTATAATGTAGGTACACTATGTTGAAATCTCAAATGATGTCTCGTTAATCATTTATTGGTACATCATGTGAAATTCATACATTCTTTTTCAAATTCTATTCTAAGTCCTTTTACCTGTTCATAAGTAAAATTAAAGAAATTAATGGAAAAATACAAGAAAGATTACCAACTCTATGCTAGTGTAGTAATACCTTCAAATGGTATTTGTTATTACTGTGGGATTCATAATTATTACTGGGCTTTCATGCCTGGCTCAATTACTTTGTAGTGCTCCATTTTACTACACTTCATAGAAATATATATTATAAGAATATGCTAATTGACAGGCTGCTTCTCTACATCAAGTATTTTGCACTCCCAACTCTTGTTTGTTGAGTAGTTTTGGCTTGCAGCAGCATTATTGACATCAATGCCAGAGTGTGATTTGCTTGTTGTTACTTGGGTAGACCTTATGAAGATTATGAGATAATGAACATTAATTTAAAAATGGTTATTTGCAACATAGGACATCGTAATTAACATTTTAACCCCTTGTTTGCATATAGGTATGCAACACATATTTCCGAGTCCATACCGCTCGTGTCGTATTTCTGCGACAGAGAACATGCATGATTTTATCGTTTTATTTTCAAAATACTAACTGTGTGGTACAACTAAAACCATTATCGAAGTGAGATATAATTGATGTAACAAAAACTAAAAATCGATACAACAATAATTGTTTCTCCTTATTTACTGTAGGTATTATTTTATTGATTTGTAGCAATTTTGGCCCGGCGCTAGCGGCATGGCAACTAATATTTAGCCAAGCGCTTAAAAGGTTAATAATTAATGGACATAAACTAACTTAAAAACAAGAAAATGGTACTGTTTTAATGATCACTTTTACCTATTGAATGTTATCATTAGAATTATACCGGGTTTAAGTCTCCAAAGGGTGGGAATGGAACTCTAGTACATAGCCTCAGCTGTCTGTACATCTAATCTGTTAGCAGGAAACCTGCCGTTTAATAATTATCATATTATTAGACAGCAGGTTCTTAATAATTATCACTTAATGCTAGATTTTCAATGGGCTATTTGACAAAATTTTAGTTTTTAGTCCCTCATCTAGATTACAAGAAAATATTCGACACTTATTTTTTTTTTTCACGTACTTAATTAAAAAATAACGGCGATACATCGAGTTAAAAAGTCGAATGACGTCACTAGCCAGTACAGTTTATGCTAGCTAATTACGTTACAAGCCCCCAGTCCTCAACTTTAATGCGCTTAATCTAAGCAGTTTTTCATCAATTCGAAAATGGAAAAAATATGTGTCGAATATTTTCTTGTTATCTAGATGAGGGACTAAAAACTAAAAGTTTGTCAAATAGCCCATTAACTGATAAAATAAAATGTAGTAATAAATTCATACTTATCACAGAAAATATTACTTTTACAGACCACTGGTCAGTGAAGGCTAAGCGCAGGAAGACCACAGGAACTGGCCGCATGCGTCACCTGAAGATCGTGAGGAGGCGTTTCCGCAATGGTTTCAAGGAGGGCAAACCCACACCCAAGAAAGCAGTAGCCTCGTCGTAAATTTAGTGCTAAACTAATAAAAAACAACATCCATTTCTGTCTTTTATTTATTATCAAATCAACATGCATGCATAGCACGTTATTCTCCTTTCTGTAGGCAACTGACTACACTAGTGTTCTATAGAATGATTGAAAGAAAACATTAGCATTGCATAGTTGTTGTTGTTGTTGTTTCTTGTTTTTAGTAACTCCACCATGGGGGTGCTTCGTAGTCCCTTTTACCAATTAATAATATGGCTGGTGACCCATAAGCACTGCTTATTAATAAAAATGACAATAATAATAAAAATTCGAAATAGGTAGTACCTATTTCGAATTTTTTTGTTATTAAAATCCCCGATGGCGGCCAAGCCAGTGTGTCACTCTGTGATCCTGCAGGCCTTAATACGTAATATAATTGTCATTTTTATTAATAAGCAGTGCTTATGGGTCACCAGCCATATAGGTACATCACCCGAACATCAAAATTTTCTGGCCACTTGTTTAACCCTTATTCAAACGCGAGCCTGTGGAGGAGTTAACAAAAAAGTAAGATACGTTCCTGGATAATTTTGGGTCATATATTTCAAAAATACACAAAAAAGAGGGGTTAGTGGGGGGAAGTACCCTTTTTTTGGTGGGAAGTATATATCTCATCGTCTGTTCTCTGTTGTAACTAGAGATGGGTAGTGGGTTAAAACTCATTAATTTCACCGGGGTTAAAAAGTAACCCATAATCACCCATTTTACTGGGTGGAAATGGATATTGATATGTTTTTAATTGTGATAAGTACTACTTTTAGCTACACGCACTATTAGCTTGTCTAAACTAAAAGCCTGCACACAAAATCAGGTACATTTATTATTTTCTTGAAAAAAAAACAACGAAGTGGTTTAATTTACATCATCACTTGCTTCGTAAACACAGAATAGTTTCCACAATAAGTTGTTTCGTAATTAAGTGTATTGCATTATAGGGAGAAGTAGTAACTTTGACTATTTATTGGTTATTTTTTACGTAATTAAGTGACGCCACCCATCAAAACCAGCCCATTTTTCTTAAGTGGCATTTTACAGCTCAACTTATGTGGTCGTATCAATATTTAACCTAATTTTCCTGTGTCATAAAATTAAAACCTCCAGCCAGGGTAAAAAGCTTAAAAATTAAGCGAATACACGCCCTACATGCGTAAATATTTAAGAATCAGAAACATTTAGTTTTCACCCGGCCAAACCACCCAGTGGGTGGAATGAAACGGGTGATAACTGGGTTATAACCCACTACTGGGTTTTAACCTGGGTGATTACCCATCTCTAGTTGTAACAAAGTTGGAAAGGTTGGAACTATAGCTCTCAGTGTCGAGTATGACATCAATATTTTAAAACACTAGCTAGTCGCCCTGGCTCCACTTGTCAATTAAATTTTAACGTAAAAAATAACATTGATCGTGTTTTTTAAATAAAGGAGGTAAAAGTCAATCAGTGCAAGTTTCTTTTACTGAGGGAAGAACTCGGAAATTGAAAAATGAATGACTTTACCTCAGACCAATAAAAAAGTACTTTTTTATTGGTATTCAAGTATCAAAGACGTTAGTAGCGTATGATACAGTGTTGACACCTTTATGATTTTTAAATTTGCCGCCTAAATCCTGGGACACGACTTGCTTGACAGATTCTACGTACAGATGTCGCTACTTGTAATTTGACTCATAACATCGCGTCGTTGTCAGTCCCCCCCCCCGACTGTTATTCAGGTTATTTGTAATTTGTTATTTTGAATGCACACTTTTGTTACAAAGTGTGCATTCAAAATAACAAGCAGTAAATGGAGGTAAGGAACTAGAAAATTGAATAGTCTGTATCTCAATGAAGTTAATCTTAAACATCACTGCCGTCGGTGAAAATAAATGTCGTAAAATAATTCTTTATTTAAGTATTATTTTTTTAAATCAGTAATTAATTGAACATGGACGTGTTCTCGAAACGCATGATGATTACTTAGGTACCTAAAAATAATAAATTGGGTTAATACTCCTGAGTTCACAACATTGTTTAGGAATTATAAAAAAAGAAAACATTACATTGTATAGCATAATTCCTATATTTTATTCTAGTAAATCTTCCTCTAAATATTCTACCCCGAACACGTAGGCTGCAAACTCATCTGAGTCATGTTCGGGTTCAGAGATGCTGCTATCATCTTCTAGATTTATTACTAATCGCTCAATTTCCTCGTTCATAGGTAGTTATTTTTTTTTCCAGTAATCCTTTTCTATTTTTATTACATGTTAGCACGTGTTCTTCCAATCCTCCTCGGTAATAGCTTGGAATGCACGTTCAACTGCTTCCTGTAAAGACGAAATATTTCATTTATCCCTTACAATATTAAAAGTAAAACATTTTTATCACATACGGTTAATAAGCCAGATGTAGAAAATACCCTTTGTTTATCTTCTTCTAGCACGATTTTGCTTAGAACGATAACAGATTTCCCTGAATTAAATAATA
This sequence comes from Euplexia lucipara, assembly GCA_921972225.1. Lineage (NCBI taxonomy): Eukaryota > Metazoa > Arthropoda > Insecta > Lepidoptera > Noctuidae > Euplexia > Euplexia lucipara. Next base: position 13,915,079 of record OV179144.1, read on the forward strand.
GATTTAGACTATGGCACGATAATGTCTTGTATGGTTTTATGGTTAGGTGTGGCCGACTCTGAAATCACGAAAAAAAAATTCTGCTGTTTCATACAAAAGCTCAATACCTACCTACTCGACTAAAATGTATGAAACAGCAGATTTTTTTTTCGTGATTTCAGAGTCGGTCCCATAGTGAAAGTTGTTCATATTCATGGGTAGTAGTACACCCAGTGAAAATTTGGCCGGTCATTGAAAAATAACCCTGTAGGTAGGTACCTATAATCAACCAAACATTAAATGATTAATACTAAAAGTTTGACCTTGAGTCGGCCTAGTGGCGGCCGCGGCGGGCGTAGCATGGAGTTTCAATAGAATACTATACTGGACAAGTTTCCACAAACGTGAATCCTGCTGTGCCTACGTCCCTAACTAGGCCTTTAATAAAGTTAACACTTTGACTTTGAACTGTAGGTACTTACTAGAGTACATTTGAGAAATGAAACCAACTTGTGAGTACCACTTGAAGTCCCAGTCAGGCCTAAGTTAACAAAGACAAGTTCAGCTTTTCTAATAGAATCATGTGATGACGTAGAGGCGCCAACGGTACAGGGGAGGCGCGGGCGCGAGTCGTGTTTTCGTAGCCGTCATAGCATTGAGCAGGCAAGGCAACCGACCGCCACTCCGCCAGGGCAGTCAGTCCACAGAGTACATTATACTATACTGAAATAGAGACCAATCTTCGGCCGTAAAATGGGTAACTACTTTAACTGGCCTCTAACGCCATCTGGTATCACTAGTGGGAAACTTTATCCTACCTATATAACTATAGCTATACTTACCTGCGTATAGGTACAGGACGGTACCTACTTTCATTTCAATGTTAAAAGGTTATTTTTGATTTTCAGTGGATTTATAAATGAAACAATTTCTTTATCAAAACTTGTTTATTTATGTCTTTTATGGCACTTGTTAAATTTCTTAGCCTTTATTTGCAGACTGTCCTCATCATCATCAACCTCTCTTCTCCCAGCTAATATTTTATTAATATTTTTACAATAATTAAATATCATAAATCGAATGACAATTTTAATTAAATAATCAATTAACTTTTCTCTATGTAATTTACATGTAATAAACTTAAAATCTATAAATATAGTAATTACTGTTTTAATAATTTCTTTTATATTACATTTTTCTGTGTTCTCTTTCATAATTTCATTTATAATATCTTGCATATTTGAGATTAAATTTATTAAATCTTTGCTGGGAGTGCAAAGCCAACGTCGACCTGCATATTCCCTATATTTAATGTATTCTATTTCATTTTTTGATTGTAAATCATGTATGCAATCAGTGCAACATTTAAAAACTTGGGATTTGGTTTTTTTTAGGAAATATCCACTAATGTACTGGATCGGAGCAATTATTCTGGGATCCCTTTCTTTTACCTCTATTGGAGTAAAATTAAAATCAAGTATTTTTGAAAAATCGAACGAGGAGCAGGTCGACGAAGCTTTGGTATTTTCGTTAATGATGAGAGAGTGCAGTGCATTACAAAAGTCTCCTTCGCAATTACCGCGGGTGTGGACACTGCTTAAATTATTTATTAAAAGTGTGGCAAATGCAGACTCAAACTGATCACACGTGGGGTTGATGTTGCGACACCCTTGGCTTCTTACTGCGCCAAAGAAATTTTCCAAGGGGTCCTGATTAAGGTGTCGCAACCATACTGATTTCACATTAAAATCATTATTTAATTTTTTTAATAAAGTTTGTATGCCATTCAGTGTCCACACCCAATTGGTTACAGAGGGTACAGTTTCTTTTTTACCAGTTGAATTAATAAATTTCATTGATTTAAATATTTTTATGCCCTCCACCCACATTTTATGGTGGACGGAGTTCGGCGTTGCTGGGCCAAGTAGGGGTTTGGCGTTTTTATTTTTAACATGGCTTCCATTTACGGAGTCAAATATTTTGTCCATGAAGAGCAATAGGTCCGCAGTTTCCTTACACTCTGCAGGAAGTATGTTCTTATCTAAAACAAAAAAAAAAAAGATTAAATAACAGTACTCAACAAAATAATCCAATCCAATAATCCAAAAGGTCCTATATATTAAACATAAAGACATAACATAACATTTTGGAGTGATAATAACTCCCAACAGTGCAATGTAAGCCACAGTCACAATATTATCTAGTACGGAATTGATAAGTAGGCAAGGCTTGTGTGGCTAAGTAAGTAATGACAGCTGCAACGGTTGATTATTCAGATTAAGTTTTGTTTGGCGGGCTTGGTTGCCCATCTTATCATCTTGTCATATCTAGACCCCATGCCTAAGTATTTTAAGTTGAAATAAAAGATCCAGATCCATCTTTGACAGTCACTATGGCTCATCAGAACTTTTTTGGAAATTACCCCTACCCTTTAGGGGTAAAAAAGGGTAAGGAAGATTCGACATCCACGCGTGCAAAGCCGCGGGCGACAGCTAGTCATATATAAAATAGTAAATTGAAATCCAAGAGACATGAAATTTGGAGGGTATGTTCTTTGTGAAGAGTAAGTATCCACTAAGGATTTTTAAAAATTCGACCCCTAAATAGGTAAGATAGTGGATGGAAGTTCGACATTCACGCGAATGCCTCGCGTGAATGTCGAACTTCCATCCACTATCATTATATCATCATCATCATTATGCTAGTATAAAATAAGGACATTACCTGCTAGGTATCCCATGTTAGATGCTACAGTGCAGCTGAAAATTTGTGAGGCAAATTTGACTTTCATTTTGTTTAGCTTTTCTGGGTTGACGTGACTTTCTGTTAATTTCGGGATTAATCTAATGCCCTTGTAACCTGGGTTTTCATCGTACAAGGATTTTAAATGTGACCATTTTGCGGTTTTTGTAACACCTTCTATGGTATACTCTAAATTTTTGGTTAGTAAATTATTTCTTATTCCTTTGAGAAGGTGTGGGGGGTCATACAGAGGTATTATTTCTTGGCTATTCAACTCCATTATATTTTTTTTTGGTTCCTCCCCTTTTCTCAAATAGGCTCCTCTGGTTTCATCAACTAATAGTTTGAGAGCCTGTCTATTGTTGGTTCCCTGGTCACAGACTGTGGCAACCACTATCAACCCTGCTTCTTGCAAGCCTGTAACAACTGCTTTAATTTGTTTCGCTAGCTCGGGTCCCTTGGTTGCACTTGAAGCAAAAGTGTAAGAAACTGCCTGTTTGTAGTTATAAATTAGACCACGCACCATAAAAACTTGGGCGTGATCTGCAAAGTCACCCTTTCTCTCTTGCCCATTGTCCACAAAGCCTGTTATTATATCCTTTCTCTCCTGGTATGTAATATTGGCTTTCAGTGAGACTTCATCAAACATTAACACACATAACTTTTCTTCTGTTTTCATTAGATCAGCTTTAGATTTCAGTTGAGAGAAAATGTTTTGGTTTATACCAGGCCTGAGATTACTCATTTGAATCAGCTTAACAAGGGTTTGCTGAGCAGGCAAAATAAAAATCTTTCTAAAAAATCTATAGCCTTTGGGACTTTGCTTATAAATTGACAGAGCAGCAATTTTTTCTTTCAATGTAAATCGCCGTCCTTTTCCCTTTTTTTGGTCTTCCCGGCATTGCATTTGCATCAATAATTTTGCAGTACTTGTGCAATTTTCAAGTGTGTCTAGGAATGTAGGACTAGACGCTAATTTTTTAGCTGTTTTTAAATTGGCTGCCTGTTTCCTGACTTTATTTTTTATTTTACTTATTTTTATTCTCGCAGCAATAAGTTTTTTATGCAATTCTCTTTCTGCATTTGTAAGGAAAACTTTTTTAATCGTTTTTCTGATTACTCTCTTTTTCCCTGTAAAATAGAAACATACATGTTAATTTTTTCACATATTTTTATCTGACTGCGCCAGAAGGAGGGTTATGTTTTTAGAGTATGTGTATGTATATTATTCTTTGACACATTCTAGGGTCTAAAGCTGCCTGTCCACAAGAGCGGAGCAGGCCGGAACTGTATAAGTACATAACTGGATAGGTTACAAAATTAGGCAATTGCTAACTTTCACAGATAAACTTACCAAGATTTCGTTCAACATTTATCTCAGGAATTGAAGGATGTCCAAGTGGCACAATAGTATGCTGATGCACTGGAGTGTCTGGAGCTGAAATATGAGTTAATTTAATTTTAACTTTTATGCTAACCATACTTTAATAATGTAATACATACTATGTAAGGCTAATAAGTGGCCAGTATTTTAAAGGGTTTTACATAAATTTTGCAAACAATGTCAATTAAAAATCTCGCCACCCCTATTCTCCTTAGCCACATAGGGTCCTGACTGCTATAAGCAATTTGAAGACTTGTTTTCATCTTTACAATCAGGTTTTTTGTTTAATAGAAAATAATCAACTATCAAGAATCAAATTTAAGATGTTTACCCAAAACAGAATTAACCTATTTATTAATGGAGTAGAAGGATCTGATAGTGCAGTGTTAGAAACAATCAGCAAAGATCTAAATAATTTTAAGTTACAAATTAATAAACTTACAAATATTTTCTTTTTGAATTTCCTTTCCAACATTAATTGATGTATACGGCAAGTATTCAATGTTTGAAGTGGGACCTGTAAGAAAAATAAATCATGAAATGACTTTTTGTTTGAACATTTTAAATTAATGCATTTTACAAATTTAAAATTATAAATAAGTACTTACCTGATGATGTTGATGGCAGCTCCAAAATTTGTTGCAATGGGTTTCTATTATCAGATGTAAATCTCTTCAGTGACAATAGTGCTGAAAGAAAGACAACACATCTATACAAACAATATTATAAAGGCAAAAAAATTGTATGTTTATAACAAATATGCTCATAAACCACTGGATTGATTCCAAAAATTCTTTCACCATAGAATGGTACATTATCACTTGAGTATAATAGGTTATATTAGGTGGTAGTCCTAGAGTCCTAATATCTAATAAATAGAGCTGCAAATGATTAGGTACCTACTAAAGTATTAACCTAAATCCGAACAGGAACATCTACAGCATAGTGGAGTATATTCTTTTAAGTACATGATACTTTAAACATACCTGGCATATTAAGTGTTGGCACAGCAATGTTGCTGATTTTGTTGTTACGGCATAGATATTTAGCTTCAAAATGTGAGTGACATACACGGCGGTACTTAAATATACGCTCATTTTCCAAAGCCAAGATATCACCACCAATTGCATAAAGCCACGTGTTGAAGCGTTCTCTGGCTTTCTCAGGGTTTGGGAACCCGTGGAGCACTTTATGTGTACCTAAAACAAATAATGAAATCTTCAAAATTTGAAAATAACCAAGTGAAGTTTACACACATAAATTTTGATTTTACAGACTAGATCTGAATGATATGTCATGAAGGCTTAGTGGTTAGAGTTGTGGGTTCGGATCTGGACAAGTACCAATGTGACTTTTTCAATTCATATGTACATCATTGACATCCTGTGCCTCGCACAAAATGTGAAGCCGTTGGTCCCAGTTGTCATTCGTTGAATTTTGACAGTCATTATGGATGCTCAGAAGCCAGGTAGTTTAACTAATCTGACCAAAGGGTAAGGGCCCAGTAACTGGCTTGTGGATCAGATAGGCAGTCGCTTCACATAAAACACTAATATCAAGCAGCATACCATTAGGGTGGAAGCCGACCTCAACATAATAATATGTAGTTGGGGAAAAGGTTATGGAGACCATGAAACATGATATATACATTCAATAGCATCATATTGTTATCCTCTTTATATGACAGTTAGGCTATTCCCTTTGCTACATTGTCGTGAATTTTGGGCCGATGATTGCTAATGGTAAAGTATCAGTATGATTTGACCAAAGATGACAATCTGACTGTTTATAATATAAGAATGGAGCACAAATTAACCAACAGATTGCTGTAGTACTGGTAGTTAGTGCAAAGCTGCCTTTATGCAATGATATGAAGTTTGTACCACAGAGTACATTGAATATACTGAATTTGTACTTTCAAGAATTTAAGCAAGATACTATCGACATACCTCCACTTTCCTTGCACCCCGGAACACAGCATTGCTTGTCCGAAGACATGGTGCAATGTGCAATAAAACAAATGCAATAAAGGAGTCCTATCTCAAACACAACACTACACCAAAGTCCTATCTCAGTTTTGGTAGAAAAACACACAAAACAGATTCTGATCACAATTATGGATTAGTCGGAGGAACTTTAGCTCAACTCAACGACGAATACACAACGAAAAACAGAAAGATCACAAAAATATCGCATGAAACCGGCGCAAGCGTCAGGCATCAGCAGACATTTTGAATTAGGGGCTACCAGTTTTTTGATAAATAACCCACCAATCTAAATTTTACTATCGCAACATTAAACTGCGCTTTTTTGTGATAATTCCTAAAAATAATTATATGACATATCAGTAACAGATTTTTACTTAAAAAATGTTTGGGATTAATCAATAAATAATAATCTCAAATTATAAAAAAACGTAATTATATGTCAATGTTCGGTTGTGTGTAGTGCCATCTGTTGGAATTACATTGTAATATGGTCCAGAGCTGCCATCTCTTTTCTTTAGTTAGAAAATATCACTGCAATAATCCGACAAAATAAAAAAGCCGTTGCCAACTTCTTTACTTAAGGCCCGTGTTATACTCCGTGATTTAACATCATTGTAACCACTGACTTCACCGGTTTTTTGTACTAAGATTGAAGCGCCTGAGTCAGTCGTTCGTTTGTCGGCAGCGCGCACTCTGTGTCGCAGCCTGTTCCAAGTGTACTCACGATTAAACATCGCATAATCTAACCCAATATCGCTATACGGTGATAACATTATCATGTGCTATGACGCGACAATATATTTTAAAGTTCTCTCAAGATAAGCGACTGTGTAGTGATTAAAATTATATTGTGCACGGTTCTTAGAGAATGTGTGCGCACTGACGTTCTCGCTAAAGGAAAACTTATTACCGTTACGTAGTGCTCTTTTACTATGTCGTTATTTAAGAAGAAGGCGCCTAAATACACACCGCCACCATTACCTCAGTCGCCGACGGAGGATCCTCACCAGCAAGCCAACGGAGTGGACAACAACAATGGAGCGCAGAAGTCGCAGCTGGTGTTCCACTGTCAACAGGCACACGGCAGCCCGCTCGGACTCATCTCTGGATTCTCTAACGTCAAGGAGCTTTATCTGAAGATAGCGGAATGTTACGACTTCCCACCAGACGAGGTAAGGCTAATTGTTTTTCTAATGAAAAAGTAAGTAGTTTTAAAAACTTGAATTCGTTAAGTAAGCAACATTCCTTTGGACAAGTTTCTGAGTCATTGTGGTGTAATGAATGGAACACCTACCTGGAACGATTAATTGTGACTCGCACAGGCTTTGTGTAGTGTACAGAACTAAGTACAGAGTCATGCTCATGATCTGGGTGACCTGGGTTTTTTTCAGATAGCTTTTGCTAGGAGTCAAATAGTTTGCTGAAACATATTTTAATCATAAAATAAGATGTATAATTTGTATGTGTTGAGTTTGATTGGCTTTTTGGTCTTGGGTTGGCGCTAATGCCCAGCATGACCGCCTGGGTTCGATTTCCGACCCAGGTAAAGTTATATTTGAGTTTTCTCGTCTGGATTCTCTTACCCGTTTGATGGCAATATGCCCCTCTATTACATGAGATACTTTCTCACACGTAACTGGAGAAATGTGGGTGTACAATAGGTACCTAAATCTCTGCTTAACCGTTAGAGGAAAACAAGCGTGATATACACCACACAACAGAACATTAAAGTACGTACCTACCTACATGATTTTTCCTTCGCAAGCATTTCATGGACAACTTCGCTAAGTACACTGATAAGAGCACATAATAATACCATAAGGAGTGCGTCATTGATATTCAAATTCAAATACTACAATACAAACTCTTTAAAAGGTTTTACAATCAGTAGCACAACATTACGAAAGTATTTAAAAATTATCTTTTGGTCTGTCTTATCGTTTATGGACCTAATAGCGCAGTGGTGGAGAGATCGAGGAAGGCCCAGGGGTAGCGACTCTCGGGTTCATTTTGCGCTTCTGTTCGACCTACACTCGTACTAGTTTTTATGAATGTTTGTACTACAGTGTAAACACAATGGTATGGTGGCATTGACTGTATATGTATGATTGTGGATTCATGCCTACTGAGAGTACATAATTATGACTATGACGCTCCGCGCTCGCAATAGGCTCGCCCCCTATTTCATGAGACTTGCACAGAATTGGTAAAATATGGGTATATTATACCCACAACTGATGTAGGTACACCTCTGCCAAATTTTTCCTAAGGGGATTACAGACGTTTAACTTATACGTTATGTTTGAATATTACGTTTCATAAAGGTACTGCTGGTCCCCTAAAGTTTTAAGCCCCCTTAATGGAAACTATTAAAATGGCCATTTCCTACCAGACCGATAATGCTTTATCTCAAGATAATTAGCTGTATACAATACACTAAACAGAAATCGCGTTGCTATTGCACGGGTGATAGCGTAGGTAGGTACGATAAAAATGTTGCACCTAGATACCTACTTCAATTATAAGATCCTGGAGTAAATAATTATACCCTTTTGCTTTGCCCTTCAAGGTCCATATATTGATCTCTTTTTTTAAAGTAACCTCCTAAAAATACATCTAACGGAAAGCCACCCCTTCGTAATGTGTCTAGCTAGCTTTTAGATATAGGTAACCATGTTCCCTAGCCGTGTGTGTTCCGCCATTTCCTCTGCTATTTTCCAAGTCTCGACAGCTCAATTTGATTATCTAGTTATGGTGCCGATTCCCTTGTTCTAAAACTTAACTAAAATTACAGAATTGACATCTCTTATTGATACACAGCTTTAGAAAAGGACAGAGACAGATGGTGACAGATAAGAACAAAAAGTTAGAAATGTCAAATTAGTTTGTTTCTTGAACTACGCCATGCTTTTCAACAAAATATCAACTGAAGTCTGAGAGACATTGAAAGCTCTAGTTGTATAAGTCCCTCTGGCTGGATGGGGAACTATTCATTACCAACGCCTCTCCTTGTCTCGTATAGCAAAGCTGTTGATCACGGCTGTCATTTGTAGATCTCTGTCAATCGTTACGGAAAGTCAGAAGCCTGAAAGTCTGACTTACTTGTTACAGTTAGCGGCACGGATCTTGAGCGCTTAACATTGAGTTGTGCAATGATCCATTTTAGTGGTAAATGCATATGCGCGAACTTACCTACACCACTACATCCAGCGCACAGGAACCGTGCCTCTAACTAGGTATAACCAATATCAAGTGGTATCGTGCTACTCAGTAACTGAGGTGTGGAGGTGGAAAGTTAAAGTTCTACCTGACCCTATTTCTTTATTTCTTTAAAAAAATCTAAATATACATTTTCAGATTTCCCTATTTGGGAAATGTTGGATTGCCAATAAAAACTTTTAACTCCTATTTCTTCAAGTTTTTTTTGGAGACAAAGGATAGCATTTAAATGTCGTCTCCAGGTTGTTACAGTCTGTCCTTCCCAAAGACATTCAATAAGTAGGTACTATTACTAAGACGGGACATCACGAACAATATTTTCAACCGATACTTGTGTCCTATTCCTATTGCACAAGTCTAAGTTTAGTTTTGTACCTACACTCCGCTGCCGCTCCAAATTATTATAAATCAAAGAGATTTAAAATACTATAGAGCGGGCATATCAAGGAAATGTCATAGAAAAACTTTGATCCCATGTCTCAGTAACGCCATCTAGAATTATATATGAATATTGGAGCGGCAGCAGAGCGTAGGTACTACAAAAAATAGACTTGTATCCAGCAGGACACACTTTTTCGGACGAAACTTTTGTTCGTGATGACCGGTCTATAGGTATTGAATGTCTTTGTTATAAATGGCTTTACTGAGAGTACTGAGACATCGGATCAATGTTTTTCTACGACACTTCGTCGCATGTCCTCTCTAAATATACCTAGGTACCTAGTATTTTAAATCTCTTTGGTCCTTGCAAAATTTTATCACGACCCGTTCAGCTGTTTAGTTGTCAAAAGGTAACAAACAAATGAACAGATCATCTTTAATATTAAAGAATAAATTAGCCAGTAGATCAGATGCGATTGCTACTATACCAGAAACAATGGACCGCACGTCAGTGGTAAACATAATTAGTAGGATATAAACTCATTTTCACAACGCTAGTCAGACACAAAGGATATTAGGTATAAGGAAAACGAGCTGGAATTCATCACCAATCCTGCTTGAGTCATATTATTTATTATTTGATACTAGGTATCATTACTTATTTGCTTCTAGAATTGACGTATACATGTAGGTTGTGTAGGTACCTACTAAACTAGACTTGTGGACTTGTGTCCATTAGGACAGAATATAAAATATCGGATAAAAATGTGGTTCGTGATATCCCGTCTATAACAATAGTAAGTTTTAGGTAAATGTCTTGAAAGTTACAATATTGATAAAAAGAAGGGTTAGCTTTAGGTAGGTACACATATTGATTTTGTACCACTAGCGCCTTGATTGTGCCTGGCTTTAGGACAAAATTGATTATGGAATCAAATTTGAGATAACCTAGTTAAGTAGGTTACTCATAAATAATTTCTATGTAAATAGTTTAGATACAGTCGTAGTCGGCCCCACTTGCGGTGAATCAGTCGGCTAACGCTACGCAACGTGCATAGGAGCGGTCGCGGTCAAGCTCTAAGTTATGTCCGATTATTCACCAGAACTAAGGCTGTTATGATGTTGATCATCATTTAAATAAAAGATATAAGATGGTCTTCAAGTGTTCTTTAATATTATTCAACAGCCTACATAACTGGACCGTGGTACATCATGTTCTAATACCAACCATAGTCTAATCCCTATAGAGATGTAATCCTAACTACCATAGACAATAACCAATCTACTCGACTATCTATACTTATAACATCCTTCCCTTTTACATTATTTACTTGACTTATGTTTAACTGAACTACAGACTTTTAAACTTACAATATGGGCAAAGTTTTACAAATACAATTTCCTTAGAAACTAGTTACATAATTATTATTCAACAAATATTCAAAGTAGTTATAATATAAACAAAGTTTGAAATCCACTATTACTTATATAAACAAGTGATGAAGACTCATATTTTAAAGTTACAATCATACCATGTGAAGATACAACTTCTTATTATTAATTAAACAAAATCTTTAAAATAACTTGGTCTTTTAATCAATCTACCTGATCTTGATACCCTACTCTCAGTTGCATCATTATCAGAAGTCATTTGTCCTGAAGAACCATAATAGTTCTCTTTAGATGTAATATTAGTTTGTATGTTCTGTCCCTGAATTATCTGCTTCTGTACTTCTTGTCCCTCACTAACTTCATAATTTCCTTGATCCCTGCTCCTATCATAATACCTTCCTCCTTTTATTAACATTTTCCTGTTCCTTGTTATAACATTTCCTGACTCATTTTTTACTTGGTATGATCTTGGACCATTTCCTTTTCCTACCACTACTCCGCTTTCATGAGGTTTCTTTAAAGTCTCATCCTGTATTTTAACTATTTCTCCTTCTCTCAATTCCGGTAAATTTCTGCTTCCTTTATTATAATACTTTTTCTGAATTTCCTGTCTATTCAAAAGTTCTTGTTTGTAAGCATCTTTCTTTGTATGTTTTAAATTTAATTTTGGCAAAATAGTTTTAATATTTCTATTAAATAGCAATTCTGAAGGTGATTTTCCATCCATGGTTGTAGGAGTGTTTCTATACATTAACAAACCTAAGTATATATCTTTTTTATCATAAACTAACTTTTTTAACAATTTCTTAACAGTTTGTATGTATCTTTCTGCTAAGCCATTACCTTGGTGATGTTTTGGACTTATTATCTTATGTTCAAAATTCCATTCTCTAGAAAAACTTTTAAATTCAAAGCTAGTGAATTGAGTTCCTGCATCTGTATAAATTATATTTGGAATACCATGCCTTGCTAGAATTTCTTTAATACTGTCAATTGTACTCTTTGCATATAAATTATCTAGTGGTTGTATTTCCACATACTTACTGTATGCGTCAACAATCAATATGTATGGTTTTGAATATAGAAAAAATATATCTATCGACAAAATTTCCCATGGTATTTGTGGAATTTCCTTTTCAATCATTGTCTCTTTCCTATTTATATTCTGAAAACTTTTACAAGTGTCACAATTTTGTACCAAATCTTCAATCTCTTTACTCATATTTGGCCAAAACACTGAATTTCTTGCTAAGACTTTACTTTTTTCTATTCCTAAGTGAGCATAATGTATGTTTTCTAATACTTCCTTTCTTTTTGATTGTGGTATTACTATATTCCTACCTTTTACAATTAATCCTCTAATATTACTCAACTCATCTCTGTAACTATGAAAAATTTTAGCTTTACTATCTATCTGTGACTTATTTTCCGGCCATCCTTCTATTATATATTTATTTACTGTCACTAATACCTCATCTTTTGCTGTTTCTGATACTAATTCTTTAAGTTTTTCATCTGATATTCTAAAACTTTCCATTATCATGGCTACATGTGTTTCTACTTTTAGATCTGTATTCTCTTCCGTTTCTAATAAATGAGATCTACTCAAATGATCTGCTACTAATAGTTCTCTTCCTGGTTTATAATTTAACTCAAATGAATAGGGTTGTAAAGCCATTCTAATCTTTTGCAATCTTGCTGGACATCTATTTAATGGTTTGGAAAAAATTGACACCAGTGGCTTATGATCTGTCTCTACTTTAAATTGACTTCCATACAAATATTGATGAAACTTAGTTATTCCATATAAAATTGCTAAACATTCTTTTTCAATCTGGCTGTATTGTATTTCTGTTTCGGTCATAGCCCTAGAACCATAAGCTATTGGTTTTCCATCTTGTAAAATTACTGCTCCTAGTCCAGCCTTTGAAGCATCTACACTAAGTACTATCTGTTTATTTAAATCAAAATAACTCAATACCGGTGGTTCAATTAACAATTTTTTCAAAGTATTATAAGCTTTATCTTGTTCTTTCGACCATACAAAAGGTACATCTTTTTTAATTAATTGTCTCAATGGTGCTGTTACCTCTGACACATTAGGAATAAATCTGGCAACGTAATTAATCATACCCAAAAATCTCAATAATTCTTTTTGAGTTTTTGGTTCCTTCATCTCTACAATAGCTTTTGTTCTGTTATGGTCTATCTTAATTCCTTCTGTTGTTAGTACATGCCCTAAGTATTTAACTTCTTTCTTTTTAAAATTACACTTTTTCCTATTAAATTTAATATTATATTCCTGAGCTTTCTTAAGCACCTGTTCTAGTATTCTATCATGTTCAGCTTCTGTTTTTGCATGTATTAATATGTCATCAATATACAGTTCTACTCCATCAATATCTTTAAATATTTCACTAAAAACTCTGTGAAAAACTTCTGGACTTGAAGCTAAACCAAAAGGTAATCTATTAAAATGAAATCTTCCAAATGGAGTATTAAATGTAGTTAAGCTTTTACTATTATTTGTTAATCTTATCATCCAAAAGCCTTTATTTGCATCTAAGGTACTAAAATAATTGCTTCCTTTTAACTTAGCTATTATTTCGTCAACATTAGGAATCATCATTTGTTCTCTTTTTATCTGAGTGTTTAAATATTGTGGATCTAAGCAAATCCTCATAGCCCCATCTGGCTTAGTTGTCATAACCAATGAGCTTACAAAATCAGTTGGACCTTCTGTTCTACTTATTATTCCTAATTTTTCTAATTTACTTAGTTCTGCTTTTAATTTATCTTTCAATTTAAATGGTATGTGTCTACTTCTTTCAATTTTTCCTTGCCAACCTTCTTTTAACTTAATATCATACTCATAATTTTTTATCTCACCTATCCCGTTAAAAACATCCTTATACTTCTTTAAAAAATCTAAATTTTTAGTCTGAACACAGTCAATTTTCTCGTTATTTGTCCTCTGAATTAAATTAAATGTAATCAAAGAAGGCAAACCTAAAATAGGTACATAATTACCTTTACAAACTTGAAATTCTATCTTCTCAACCTGGCAACCTACTTTTACTGACAATTTAATTTTACCTAATGTTTCTATTTTCTCATTACTGTAACTGGTCAATTTACAATTAGATTTTTGAAAATTACTTATTCCCAACTTATAACAATCGTTTACGGATATGACATTGCACTGTGCACCTGAGTCTAATTTAAATTTTAGGTTTCTATCAAACTCTGTAAAATATACATATTCATACCAGTTCTTTTCTGACTTTATGCTACTTATATTTATGACATACATACGACATGACTCTTCACTATCGCTTGATTCACTCTCTTGAACTGTTTTTACATCTCTTGCTCTACATTTTCTCGCAAAGTGGTTCATCTTACCGCATTTTTTGCATTTCTTTCCATATGCTGGGCATCTTCTCTCGCTGTGATGAAATCCACATCTCGTACAGTCAAACATCTTCTCAGCTCTCGGACCTTCTTGTCTCTTATATTTCTCTGAACTTCTATGTTCTGTATTCTTCTTGTATGATCTGTTTCCTGATTCCCTGTCTTTCTCTGTATGTCTATTCTTATCTGTTGAATTTCTTGTTTCTTTCTCCGTTTCTGTTCCTCTTCCATACTTCTTTTTCACATGATGCACTGTGCTTGTTCCTGTTTCATTCTCTATTTTCTTCATCTGCTCCTCAGCTAGCTCTGCTGCTTTACATATCTTAATGGCTTTATTTAGTGTCAAATCACTTTCTCTTAGAAGTCTGTCTTTCAACCTCTTGTCTAATATTCCAGTTACTATTTTATCTCTTAGCATTCTTTCTGCTAGGTTCCCAAAATCACATTCTGTACAAAGTTTTTTAATATCAGTGTAAAAACTATCAAAATTTTCACCTTCTCTTTGATTTCTCGTAAAAAATAGGTGTGAATTAACACTTTCATTCTTTCTTGGGATGAAGTATTCATTAAATTTTTCTGTGACCTTATCGTAATTATACGTTTCCTCTTTTTTTAAATCAAAAGTCGCGTGGATATCCTGGGCTTCCTCTCCCATACAGTGCAGTAACAGTGCTGTTTGTACTTCAGTTGGTTCGTTTTTAGCACCCGACGCCAATCTATATATCTCAAATCTTTGCATGAATTTCTTGTATTCTTCCATTGTCAGGTTTTTTAGACCAGTTGGGGGTTTCAATCCCATAATTCCATTTTTTGTAGATTCCGCCATCTTTTTTTTTTTCTTTGTCGTGCGTCGTAGGAGTCAAGCCACCCAATACTTAATTGATGTTTTTAACTGACCTTATCGCAGCGCCATGTTATGATGTTGATCATCATTTAAATAAAAGATATAAGATGGTCTTCAAGTGTTCTTTAATATTATTCAACAGCCTACATAACTGGACCGTGGTACATCATGTTCTAATACCAACCATAGTCTAATCCCTATAGAGATGTAATCCTAACTACCATAGACAATAACCAATCTACTCGACTATCTATACTTATAACAAAGGCTGACTGTACCTACGTAATTTTACGGGCTCGTCATCGGATTCGCATAAAAAAGATTCCAAGTCCGCGGACCACCGGCAGGTTGTGCAATTTCATTAAACAAATTGACAGTGAGAGTTGTACGCAAAAACCCCCAAGTGCGACTCGGATTTGCTCAGCGTACTCCGTAGTCCGTGCCATGCAATGACTATTTACTCTTTGGTGTCATGCCATGTCCACCAAAAAGTACCCGCATGAAGCACGTTTCTTGTAAGGGATATCCTATTTATTACCATATTAATACCTCAGACCAATAAAATTTATTGGTCTGAGATTAACACTTACCAAATTCAATTTAATGTTTATCATTCAACTTTGTTGTTATGATGATTACTCCGAAACTTTCAAGTGATTTTTTACTTGAAAGTTTTACTTAGGTCGAGCGATAACAACTGTTTGTGTATTGTATGGGAGCCCCCTTAAGTTTTTAAATTTATTTTGTTTTTATTTTCATTTTAGTATTGTGGCGTCAATAGAAATAGGTCCACACTCATTGTTTTTATGTCATGAGATAAGTAAGGCCCGCTGATAGACGAACGGACGAACCACGGACCGCACGAGGGTACCGTTGGTTGGTACCTTTTGGGTACCTTTTGGTAACCCTAATTAAACATCAATTTTACGAATATTGACTGAAACTAGAGACCATTCGCAATTCTCATGGAAGTGTGGTTTGGTGTAAAAAGGTGCCATATTAAAGAGTTATTAACTCTTTTAAGTAAAAATCAATACAATCAATCTTGATCATGATAGTATGCATAAGTAGGTACTACATCATGATTATTTCTATAATCCTCACTCAATTAAGCAAATGAATCTTCATTGTGTGTGCAAGTGTTGGTAACATGTTATTTTTGTTTTGTGAGTCAGTGTTATGAAAATGATCAGTCAGTTTATTCGATGGCAAGATGGGTTTCCCATTCAACAATTTGGACGACTCCTCGTTCGATGTCATCATTTCAATCTGTTTTAAATTTATTTTTAAGTAAGTAAGTAGGTACCTAAGTAAGTTTTTAAGTAGATATTTACGGGTTGATACTTTTTAGCATTTTGGTATGGAATCGTGAGCGTAAGAAGCTTGAGGTTAAATAAGAGACGATCGAATCGTTTGAAGGTTAAGCTACTTTCGTGAGCCACATACTCAGGTACATACATACATACTTTCGTTTTTTTCGAAGTGTTGGAGCGGTATTGAATAGTTTTTAACCGACTTCAAAAAAGGAGGAGGTTCTATGTTCGTGTGTATGTTTTTTTTTATGTAGGTATGTTACCTGATTTCTCGCCCATTTATGGGCCGATCCTCAAAATTGTTTTTTTATTCGAAAGAGTATAGGTACTCCTGAGGTGGTCCCATTTTAATTTGGTGAAGATCTAGTGCTGATCTTCGGAGATATACAATGGAACTCTTCAAAAATAAACGGCAATACTGCCGTGATCGCTGAAATCGCTTGGATGTTTATTGTTTACACAACATCATGACAATATCACGCCTGTATGCTCTGAGGGGTACGCAGATGTGTACAATATACCTAGATTTCGACAGTTAGGTATGCTAAGTTTCATTTATTAGGGAATTGGTTAACCCTATTGCCATGACTTGTATTGTTAATAATTAACTATATAAAATAAATTCATGGCAAATATTTGAATAGGGACAACTAAAAATGGAAAAATAAAAAACCATCAGCCCATCATGAATAAGACAAAACCACCAAGGCCACAGACTTCCTAATTTAGAGTTATTTTACACAGGTTAGTGTTTTTTTAAGTCGGTTTTATTTTTTGCAGAAAAGTTTTTTGTTATTAGATAATAGATTAATAATTGGGATAATCTTGTAAAATCTGTACCTAATTGCCGTAATTGGATTACCTACATAAAATCTCGATGATATTCAATCATTAACTGTAATCATTGATAAGAATTAGGTACTACATGATTACTTTAGTGAGATGAGACTTGTCCTAAAATCTGATTAAAAGTAAAAAAATATTGAATTAACTGACCATTCATTTCCACATTACAAATTAGGTAATATGCATTACAATTTACGCCCAACTCTAAACAACAAATAATACTTACTGTAGTTATGGTAAAAAAGTACTTAAGTAGTCGGATTTAAAGAGTAATGAATTACTATTATGGGGATTCCAAAAAAAAGCAATTATTCATTCATTTTGGTATAAATTCCATAATGTACAATAATTAACAAAATTAAATTAAGTCTTGTACCTAAGTACCTATAAAATTTACTTAATTTAATTTTGTTAATTATTGTAGTAATTATATTAACTTATACGATTAGGTAGTAGGTACCTACATTGTAATCCTCATTACATATTATAATAGTTATTATTAATTCGTAGGTACCTAATATTATTACTTCTGGCTCACCAATAAATCCATAACTTTTCACACAACACAACGCCATTTAGTCCCAAGTTAAGCTTGAGAGCTTGTGTTATGGCCGGATTCTAAACAGCTGATAAACATACTTGTATATATTTCTAAATACATACATATAATAGATAAATTACACCCATACACAGAACAAATGATCATGCTCATCACACAAACATTTGTCCTGAATGGGAATCGAACCCTCGACCTACGGCATAGCAGTCACACTAATTATAAGACCTCAACTAATTTATTTTCACCTTGTGCTGTGTCTTTAAAATTAAATTTTAAAGAAGAGAGACTCGACTTAAAACCGTCATGTAGGTAGGGGTGGATAGAAACTCAAGGGTGAATAGAAACAAAACTTTGAGGAGGATTTTTACGTTAGTTTAATATTGTTTAATACTAACAAGGTGTTGAAACTACTTATTTTATTATTATTAAGGCATTACAGTCTTCGTATGTAACAAACAACTTTAAACTTACGTGAATATCCTCCTCAAAGTTTTATTTCTTTTCACCCTTGAGTTTCTATCCACCCCGTTTTACCCGGTACCTAATCTTTATATGATACTATAGCTGCACCGCAAACTACGTTCTGTCTATAAAAAAATATAATAGTTAACGACCTATTTTCAGACCTACTCAATATGGGTCTAGTTCATAATATCGACAGTCACTACATCGATGGTCGCTGTATCTAAAACGTTCCATCGACGGGCTAATGTATCGACAGTACCCCAAATCGATGGTACGCTACATCGACAGTACCCTAAATCGTTGGTACGCTACATCGTTAGTACACTAAAACGACGGTATGCTACATCGACAGTAAACCAAATCGATAGTACGTTGCATCGAGTACCCAACCTGAGCCAGATTTAAATAAAAATCACAGTATTTTTAAAAATGTTTAATCACAATTTTTTAAATCTGTAAATTTCTTAATTTTGATGGAACTCACATTAGATGCTTGAAAAAACATAAAATCGTATTCAGTAACATTGATTGATAGTACTAATTTAAAAAAGAAAACTTAATAAAAACTATCCAAATAAATTATTTAAAACTATTAATTTGTTATACATATGTAATATTGTTATTGTTTATAATAAAAACACTTATATAAAACTCTATATCCATACAGATACAGGCACCCTGATAAACTCTTTGTGTAAAATTAAAGATAAGTGTTACTAGCAATCCCTATAAGAAACTTCAAGACAGTTATACTGCACTCTTTGTTCAACAAAATGCGAGATAGCATTCTGACTGTCTCGACGAATTTATGTTTTTTCAAGCATTTAATGTGAGTTCCATCAAAATTAAAAAAAATACAGATTTAACAAATTGTGATTAAAAAAATACTGTGATTTTTATTTAAATCTGGCTCGGGTAGGGTAGTCGATGCAGCGTACTATCGATTTGGTTTACAGTCGATGTAGCATACCGTCGTTTTATACACACAAAATTTCATAAGAATCGGTCTATCTTATCCGGAGGAGTTTGGAAACAAACACTCTGACACGAGAATTTTATATAAGTACCTATTAGATTGCTCATTTAAGTATATTCATTATATTTGTATATTCGGAATACTTTTTAACTTAAAAAAGCACGGAGATTAAAAATGATAAACTTATACGTGGCGCGCTTTTTAGCACAAGTGTTTGGTATGCAAAGTTAAACGAAGGTATAAGTTCAAAATGATTTTTCAACCAAAGTACAGAACCTTCAGTGTACGAGTATTATTTTTTTAAATGGCAGGGACAAAACAGGGACAAAATTATGACACATTAGTATCGCAACATTCGCAACCTAATGATTTGCTAATGTAGGTCTGTCATTTCAATTTTTACATACATACCTATTTAAGGTCGTATAACGACCATATTTCCGAAGAATTCCTGTAGATAACTAATGTTATGATGTTGCTGATTATGTTATCTATTAAACTATCTTGCCGACTTGGTCCAACGACCGTTTAGTTCACGCCTTAAAGGTCAGCGGCTAAAATGGCACGGACGCTAATTTTCTGATATTTCACGGCTTGTGAAAACGCTCAAGGCTTCTTCGTTGTCAAGGCCCTAGTCGTGAGAATGAAGATAATAGAGTTTACACCATTTCAGTGTCTGTAAGCGTTACTTTAGTAGGTGTGTTAGTATATTGTTGGTAAGTGGATCTTGTAAAAAAATTAAACCATTCCGTGGTAAACTGGTAAGTGGTTACGTAACGCAAAGCATACCGGAAAGGCACTTAAATTTTACTAGTTATTATTTTTATTATACGTAGGTACACCTACTTGTAGAAAGTGAGTTAAATTTCAAAAGAAGTTGCTGTTAATTTGTTAATTGCTAGACACCAAAAAATTTACGGTAGGTAGTACCTACCTACTTAAATAAGAGAAAAATATTAAGTACCTTAACTAAACAAAGCAAAAACAACGGGCACTAAATTGCGTCTACTAGGTCCTTACTAGGCCTTGTAGAAATAACGTGACAGGAAAACAATGTTAAATATTCCTAAGTATATCTTATATTCTTAGGTATATCTAATCTTAGACACTGCATCACCAATTCATCATAATATCAGTCGCCTGCGAGGCACCTATCTTTGTTGAACATAAGGCTAATTTGAGATAGATGGAAGTAACTAGATGTTGTATCGTACGAGTAGGTTCATGGCCTAACTAAAACAAAAGTTGAATAGGTACTAGCGCGTGATTCTGTTTCTGAATCTGCATAAATTATAATATTACGCACGTTCTAACCGTTGGAGCCGACTCGAGTTTTTAGAGTAGTCAGATAGAAAACAACGATCTCATCTAATTTTAGACGCTAAGTAAGTATTTGTAGTACTTAGTAGTTTTTTAAGTGTTGTATTTATAATTAGGGTGAGTGGGGGTAAGTCGGAATGGATTTTAGATGAGATAAATAGTGTTGATTTGAAACGGTTGTGAAACAAAGGGATTCAAATCAAATGCATAAATTGATGTTTTGGGTAAAAAAGTATAGTCAACTTGTTACTATAATGCTGACAGAAATGTTTTTGAACCAATATTTTATGCAAAAAACGTTAATAAAATTGGTCTTAAGAAAAACAATATGTTGGGGAAAGATGAAACGCCGAAGGGGTAAGATTGATATAGTTACTAAAATCGTATTTCTGGTCATTATGAATGTGTGGTGATCAAGAAACCTTCTGCTACAATAACCTTAATAGCTTTAAAATCAGTTACATTCAAAAATCGCATTACAAATGCAAGAAAAAATAATTCATCAAATAAAATATATCGATCTTACCCCGTTGATACGGCTAGCAGTCAGGGGTTCTCAACATGTTATAAGATATTTAAAAAAACATGCTCATGATTGTGAAGTCTTAGTCGGGTCAATAAATAAAACACACGTTTTCATTTAGTACCTTACATTGTAATATTTTTTATAAAATAAACTACGAGAGCAGAATACAATAAAACAGGCATTTGAAAAATTATTTTTCAAAGGAGGTAGCAGTTGTTCCAGATGAGTTCTGGCCTTTGTTCAAGACCCGATTAATGTCTTTAGAGTAGCCTGCAAATAGCTAAAATATTCTCCCACGATGAACGAATCTATATTCACTCTCTATATTGCAATTTCTTAGTCCTCAGGAGTATAACAAATCGCCCGTAACGATTTCCTTATGGAGTTACGAGGCATGTTGATCCTAAAACAAAAATAAAAAGTTATGAATGTATGCAAGATGAAATTTCATATGCTTAAAAAGCAGTTGTATAATACATTTTGATCGTGTAGGTATTGCACTTACGTATAGAACATCTGACTTTTTTTTAAACCGCCAAGCGTTTTAACACTAGGGAGTCTAGAAGGATGTACTGATTCCATGGTAAAAGTTTATGATACGATGTTGTGTAAGGGGGGATACTACCGTATATTTCAGATTGAGAACCCCTGACCTTTTGTATGAGTTTCGTAAACGGGGTAAGACGGAAAGTTTTATATTATCATCTTACCCCGTTAAATTTTGCCGGGGAAAGTTTGAAAGGCACCATAAATCCTAAAATACGTGAAATATACTAATCACCACATTATAGAGCATATAACATTTCAAATCTAATTACGAATATCAAAACAAAATGTTTGTGACTTACCTGTGTAAGGAGATACAGCATGCGGGGTAAGATTGAAAAACTCAATTTTACGCGGAAAATGTGTCCGTTCGGAAAAATGACAAAAAACACGAGTAAGTTCTTACTTAGCGACTGACGCAGACTGCAGAGCGGGGAAAGACAAAATGGTCCCTACAACTGTATTGCCAGAATTAAAAGAATTCCTTGGTATTCGGCGTTATTGTATTTTTTTTATCTTTCCCCGTTTTTGATCTTACCCCCAGTCACCTTATGTATCTACTAATATTAGATATTAAGTGAATTGTTACTAACACTATGGACTTTGTCTGAAATTAAAAAAATTCTATTCTATTCTATTCTATAGATATGTTGATAGTTGATTCATATAGAAAAGTGTTTGAAAGAATCAATTTACAGAAATAAATATATATCAATAAGTCAAGTACCTACAAGGTGGCAATTGAACAGTAAGAAGTAAATTAACAATTCTTAAAGAAATTGAAATGGATGAACACGTGTCATCCATCGTAGTTATCTAAATTAACTAGCATAGTGATCTAGCTGCTCTGACCAAAAATTGGTCTGAGTCTAGCTGTTGCAGTAACTCGGGTAGTGCCAATCTATTAAAATGATAGTGATGATTAAATAGCCGAAAAAACTAAACCGGAAAAAAAGATTCTATTCAAACTAAGTAGGTACTGCTATAACACGTGAAATGTTTGGTAAAGATAAATCTGTGTAACTATGTAGGTAAGTATGAAAATGTCACTGTGCGGATGTACGCACGGCTGAGCAGCCAGGAAGTGGATCAGCCCAGGGGCGCAGTCTCTCGTTGATGTAAACGCGGCAAGTGACTGCAGATACGCTTCGCCGCCGTATGTGTGCCTGTGCGATGGCCTACTACACGTGGGTCAAGGACCGGAGCGCGGTCATACCTGCAACGCATGCCTTGTCATGCAAGCATTTCGCACTTACACTGTTGTAATTCAATCAACACTGCGTTTTGCGAATATGCAAAATTTATATTATCGACAGGTTACACAGTTTACCACTCAACGCGCTGTATTATCTACAGTCTGATAAGTGATTCCTGACTATCAGCAACCACTTTCGATAGTTAATGAAATAAACTTGAATCGAGGTACCTATATAATCGGATAATTTAATTGGAAGAAGTTTTTCGTTTGTAACACTGAATCAACATTGCAGTTTCGAAGAAATACAATCAATGACTTACAAGGTCCAATAAAGAATGCCACAAATCCAAGGTATTAGTTAAAGATTAATTCTCCCGAAAGAAAAAATGGCGTTTAGTCACGCACCTCAGTTAGGCGTGGTTAATTAAGTTAGTGGTATTATAATATTTCCTATTGGAGGATACTGTAGTGTGGGCACCATTAAAGCTAACAGTGTATTTCTTTGGTTTCAGATTCTCTTTTGCACGCTGAATACTCACAAAGTGGATATGAAAAAACTTCTAGGCGGACAAATAGGATTAGAAGATTTCATATTTGCACATAGAAAAGGACGACCCAAAGAAATAGAAATAGTGAAAACTGAAGACGCTTTGGGATTAACAATTACTGATAATGGTGCTGGATACGCTTTTATAAAGAGGATAAAGGAAGGTTCTATTGTAGCGAGAATACCACACATTGAGGTAAGAATATGATTTGACATGCAATGTTTTAACATTGCTCTGTCCCTATGAACTGTATACTAAATTACTAACGATTAATAATTGAATGTAGTAGCTCGACTTATCAAGTTCGTTCAGTGTCAAATGTATTTAGGGTCTAGCGATGAAAGCGAGGCTAATGAAATTCCACTTTTGGCGATGTTAGTTTTCATTTAAATAAATACATTTTAAGTTCAATGCTTCCCTTAATCAAGATAAATGTGAACTAAAACCAGGGACCTTACAAATAGACTTACTTATTGGGTTTTACAAATAAAGGTCACGTTCAGTAATCATATTGTGCCTAATCAGAGAACATTGGAATGCGATTAGTACACTAAATCTATAAATTTTTATCTTTTTTTACATAGATATATGTATAATCGTATTTTTAGGGTTACTAACAGTGTATTTAGCTATGCTACACCACCAATCATTTAATTAATCCAAAATACTACTTCTGCTCTTCATTATTTAAATATAAAAGATGTTTCTGAGTTCAAAAGATGCGTCGCGTAGGCGGTTCCGTGATAAATAGTAATTTGGAACAAAGGGTTTTAAGTGTCAAGGTGAAGTTCTCTCCCCCCTTTTTCGCCCATGACCACAACCCAAATCATGGAGAATAACAATTTACAATTTCACAGGTACAGACGCCAGCACATCAAGTTACTCCAATGTGTCAAATTTTCCGTTCCGTTAAACGTAGAGTATACAATTTCGTACTTTTGCATTTTTGGTGAACAAATTATACTGAGAAACCACCCTTGAGAATCGTTAAGAGGAAGACAGTTTTTGAATGTGTTCACTACAATAACCCGTTTATGATTATTAAAAGAGTTTTTGATTGGGTTTAAACTTTCATAGAATAAAGGATACAGACTTAATACTACTATTACTTGTCATGTTGAGACAACTGATAATAAAATTAGGTACGAGTACAATTTGATTGTCTTTCATGATGGTTTTCGTTGCGGAACAGTACAAAACAAGAAATCTCTTCAACCATGCATAAAGAACTGTTTCTCACACAAAACTGTTCTTGTAACACTCCAACTAATGTCATTCGTAACGGAGTACCACAAGGATCCGCCTTTGGGCCATAACATTCCACGCTCTCCAGACGCGTTTACGAAAAAGGTACCAAAACCGATTTACCTAACACGATTTTACACTATTCTGATACTGTAGCGGTACTGGTACACTGGGTACCACGCTGGGTACACATCAAAACATAATATAGTGCCTAAAAGAAGATGAAAACAATCACCCTAATCGTGTTCTCTTGAATTAAACATAGGATAAATTGAACATTATGCGTTGATTAAAAATACATTTATAATTTTTAGAATCGTTGCAGGAAATAGACACCCACCCAGTAATTTAGATAACATGAGGATGTCAGTTAGACTTTTAGGCCCCAATATTGTAATGTGTTAATAGAATGAAAAAAAAGAAAACTAAAATATGATTGGACTGGTTCATAAAGTGTCAGTATCCCGTCTCCAATTCCTAGTGCATTATGCATATTGTTATGCAGCTGGTAGACTTTGTCGTTTACAAATATAGCTGCCTTCCGCTCTGTGACTATAAACATTCGAATTGAGTTAAAAATAGTTTTGTATCTGCTAGTTATGGTTTAAATAACTTGTCGTTCTATTATACGGCGAAGGGTGGGCGTTTTGGGGGACTGTCTTATGTAATTTTTGACGTTCAAAAAGTGCTGATCCCCAGCCTAATTTGAATAAATAACTTGGTTTTGATACCAAATTAATACTATGAACCTTCTTATACATTATTTGTAAATAAACTAAAATATATTCGTCCGATAAGATTTAAACGTACAAAATGACAATGATTGTGTATCTAAGAAGAAAGTTTAATTGTATCTTAAAATTGCTTAACTCCAGAATCCAATTACTTACATAATGTTTATCTGTTGAAATTTATCATTCAACGGTTTTTACTTTGTGGGCGTAAACTGCGATATGGAAGCGGTTTATAGGTCGCAATAGTAACTGAACGTGTGTTAGGTGTCTTGCGTAATATGCGAGATTTCATAAAGATGCTAGCAGAATGTGTTTCTGAATGAATTTCTTAACAAGGCCAACGATGTGGTCGTTGGCCTTGTTAAGAAATTTGCCGGAAATGACCGATTGTGGTATTAAACTTGTTCACTTTTAATTCAGGTTGGAGACCACATCGAGAAGCTGAATGGAGAAAATATGGTCGGCAAAAGACATTATGAAGTTGCTAAGATATTAAAAGATATTCCAAAGGGAACTACTTTTATGATTCGATTAGTAGAACCTCTAAAAAGTGGATTTGCAAGTATTGGGCCCAAAACAAGTGGTGCAAAATCTGGAAGAAAACAAAACAATTATGGTTCCGGTAAAGAAACATTGCGGTTTAAGGCCAATGGGCAAGCCACAATAGAAAATGATGTAAGTAATCATTTTGATCTACTATAAAACACTTTAACACTTGAACTGGTGTTTGCTTAACAAATAGGTTTTTTTGTAAGTATTTGCAATCAGTCAAAGCAAGCAAGGTGTGCGTTTGATGACATATGCTAGGCTTCCATTGAAAAGGTACCCTGCTGGCTTTCTTTTTATATTGACTACTAGCAGACGTCACGCGGTTTCACCCGCGTAGTTCCCGGTCCCGTGGGAATACAGGGATAAAAAGTAGCCTATGTCACCCGGGGATAATGTATCTTCACAACGGTGAAAGAATTTTTCAAATCGGTCCAGTAACTAGTTTCAGAGCCTATTCAATGCAAACAACCAAACAATCAAACCTTTTCTCTTTATAATATTAGTATAGATTATTTAGTCAAACTGCAGTCTTATAGTGCGTTATTTTAACCGCGGCGCATGCTTTTCCGTGAATAATTGGGCTGTGTCATGGTGCTTTGGACTTCCTGTTTAATGGTTTTCATGACGTTCTCATGTATTTCATCATTTTTAGTCAACCATGGAGCGTTTGATATGGTGCCGAGAATTTTGTCGCGGAGTTTGCAGTTTGTTGATGTTAGAATCACTTGCAATTTCTCACAGTTCAGCAGCAGACACGGGTGGACTTCAAGAAGCTTTTATATATTAACAACTTGTCGTCTATAAAGAGTTTTGAGTTTCGTCCCATTAGTCAGTATGGGTTTTCTAGCTTATATTTAGCTCGTCTCTTTTACTTTTTTTGTGCTTTTTCCAGGTACACCGTCGATCTAGATGTACTCTGAGGTATCTGACATTGTCATTGTGGGGCAGGATGTTGCTGCCGAGGCTGGCCGATGGGCAGTTACCTCGTCTAAGACTGAATGTCACCTGCACTGATTTGTTGGCACTAGCTTTTGTTCGCCACTTGTTTAGCCAAGTACCTATCTCTTTCCTCTATTTCCTTGTGCGTGTTTACGATTTTAATGTCCAATTAGTAGTTAAATATCAGTTTTTTATTTATTATTCAGTAATCTCTTAAATAGTCGCTAAGTTGGTCAATTCGTTTCGACAGATCTTATCTATAAATACTGTAATGGTAATGACGATAAATTTCGGTAAAATGTAAATGTATAAATGTATACAACACAACAGAAGAATCACCTTGACATCTACAGAAAGGAAAATTTTATTATGTGCTTTATTATTAAAACGCTCGAGGCTAAGTGACTAACGACCATGTCCAAATATCGAAAATGACTAATGTAGGCGAAGTCGTTTATTAAAGCAAAAATCGATCAAATTCTGTGTGTCTGATTAACGCAGATTTTATATATAGGAAGAAAGGATTTCGTCTTACGTCATCTTGATATCATCAAGATGACGTAACTAGTTAACAATAGAATTGGAATTTAATTGAAAGATACGTGAACAATCTACGTTCATATCTCTGAAGTAGCGCTCTATTTCTAAGATTGCTTCATCTCGAAGAATATTGATGAGTTATTGACATATTATATCAGACTACCTACTACTAGATACGTTTATAACGAATTGACAACAATTCTTGTCCTCGTAAAGTAAAATTGACAGACATTTTTAACCAAATCTTATATTTATTTCAGCACGATGAAGGATCGAAAGCGGGTATCGAGAAAATCAACAGCTTGTTGGAATCGTTCATGGGCATCAACGACTCCGAACTAGCATCGCAGATGTGGGATCTTGCCGAAGGGAAAGCCAACTCTATGCAACTAGCAGACGCCATCGATAATAGTGACTTACAAGAATTTGGATTCACTGACGAGTTTATAATTGAATTATGGGGTGTTATTACTGACGCTAGATCTGGTAGACTCAGCTAGAAACTGTTATATTTATTTAGATTAGGTAACACGAATGTATATGTAGGTAAAACTGTCTTTATGATTATGAATTTTTTATTTTAGACTCCTCTTGGAATGACGGTTAGCGACCTACTTTCGGACGGTTGCATTCAACATTTTTTTTACTTCAGTATGGCCTCTTTTATTTCCATCTATGTAAGAATATTTTACATTTTCATATACTGTTTTGATATTGTTTGTAGATTTATACCTCGAGTCTCAGAACTTACAACTTTGATTTTTCTTCTATTTTGTTCCGTGTTCAGTTGTTCACCCAATGTTGAGTGTAGTCTACTCGTTGGTGTATATGTATATTACTTTACGTAAACTTGGGCCTTCTGCATCCAATTCTTGCTAGCTACTTCGACCAGATCCTCCACCTGGATCTGCTAATTGACACTCTTATGGCTTGTCTTTAATCTTTGGTTATTCTTAGAACTAAGTCAATGAACAAAACCGGTCTCATAATGAAATACCTAGTTGGAAGTTACGGCCAAGTGACATCAAACAAAATGTACATACACGGCTTTTATTAGTCTAGTCTACTGCGCTTCCCGCATCATGGCGACTCATATCAGCGCCATTGATTATCTTTTAAAGTGAAAATTACTACCTGAAGCATGCTTTAGTCAGTCATATATTTTTTTTATTTACCTTGGTAAACATTCCTAACTTCACGCATGTTTTCCCTTATAAATTGTTATTAATGTTTTTAAAAAGGTAAGATTATGTCATATTGAAGAAATTTAATCATGGTAAATAAATTGCAATTGATATGAACGAACTTTGAGCGCTAGGTTATCGATACCTAGTGTTTGATTTTTGATTTAAATAATCCTAAAAATATTGTCTTTATCTACATTTATAATGTGGAAATCGTTCGTGTTCAAATTGTGGCCTTTATACAATCTATGTATTATCAGTCTGACTGAATATATTATTTAAGTGAATTTACTGTTAATCTATTATTGTTGGACGCGTCTATTCTAATGTATAAAAGTAGGTAGTGACTACATAAAAATTTGTTTATGATCATACAAATAAGTTTAATTAGTCTCTGCTGTATATTCCTAGTATGTTGATTCTGAAGATCATTAATCAAGTAGAAACAAGGCAATTGTTGGTACAAAACATAGTTTATCAGACAAATCGTAAGTAGTGTTTTAGTGATTGCTTTAAGTAAATTATTAGCTATTAATAAAACATTAATAGCTTATTAGTATTTCACTCATGTTGGCAATAACTTTTATGATAAAAATTCAATGGTTTTCCGCGTTGAAACATATCTTGGAAAACCGTTGAATTTTGAGATTACGGAAAAGTAAGGGACAAGCATTTTTGAATGATACCTACGGTGTAGGTACGGCCTAGTTACGTGTGATGGTGCAGTGCAATGGGTTATGATTGTATCGTCAAAGATATTTCGAAGCAATAGGTGCTGCAGATTTATAATTTATCTGCCAAAGAAATCGGCTCTTAATGGAGTCCAGTTAATAATTTCTTGTAGGTATTATAAGTAGGCACTTTAGTTAGACAACGTAAAACACACAGTCGTATCTATTGTAATATCTAGGTGCTGTCATTATGACTTATTTTGTAGATATCGTTATCTCCAAGCAGCGAAGATATAATGAACGAGTCATTCATTAAGTAGGCAGTTATAAAGTTAATTACCTAATACTTAGCGTAGAATTTGCATTAATTTTCATGGACTGTTCTATTAAAAAATGAAGTAAATGGAAGAACGTTTGTTTATAAAAGTTAATTATTAAAGAGGAATCCTCATCCCTAGGGTTTTGACATGTTTTTAGAAAAACTGCCTAAATGTCACCTTAATATCGGTGGTCTAATTTATTATTTCATTATTTAAAAAATACCAGTTCTTGGTACTCTTTGATAAAATATATCTAACCTTGTTTTATTTCTTGGTAAAGTAGATGTACCTACCAAAGTAATTATTTCGGTAAAATCATCACTGTTAACTTCGTATGTATTTGTAGGCATTTGAATGCTATGTGGTTCTATGTTTTGCATTTAACAATCGTAACTTATGTTTATATTAATATTACAAATGCGAATGTGAGTTTGATTGTTATTGCATGTACTCAACCGATAATTAAATGAATACATGTTGACAGGTGTAGGTACCTACAGAAGATGACATAGGGCACTTTTAAAAGGAAATAAAGGAAAGGAAATAAGTAGGGTAGTATGCCCGAAGGATCAACATAATCTACATTAACAAACAAAGACATTGAACACAAGCAAAGCCGCGGACAAAAGCGAGTAATAAAAGATTTCTATTGACTTTCCACATAAGTAAAGAGTTACTTGTTGCTTGTCGTAAATGTGACAAAATATTATGAGTAGGTACCAATACCTACGTAGTTATATATATATTTTTTCGATATTATACCTAATACCTACATTATGTGCCTACAGTCATTAGATAGAATAATCATAAATGGAGACCCATAAAGATTAAATGGCTATTATTAAGTTTTATTTATATTCATAAAAATGTTAAGGTCCTACACAATATAATTTATAGAAAATAAAATTATTTTTCTGTATTTTGATATTTTGTTTTTATTTGTTTGTTTATTACCTTTTTTAAATGGAGAAAACAAATGATGGTCTATAGCTAATGTGACCAACGGTTCATGATTATTCATGAATCTACCCAAGTAGCACAAAACTGCATTATAAGATGTCACAAGAGGTAAAATCGGTAATTTTAGCACTTATGAAGAGTTATTACAGTACACTCGACCTGCAATAGGTCAAGAGTGAGCTTTCACCTGAATAAGAACGTTATTATGCGTCACGGAGACCACACTGTAACGCTTACAGCGGTAATATAGGTAACACATTTATTATTATGCAGCTTTAAGCAATTTAAAGGATTTTTGTGGACTTTAACTAAGCTATACTCTGAATTGAAGACCACAAGTGTACCCTTAAACCACTTGCATTTTAAGAAAGAACACGTGAGCTACTATAATGTAATCAGTTATTCTGTGGCTTCAAATAACAAAGATATAATGCCTTTTGCTGCACACAGTGGAATTTGTGTAATGTTAATCAGCATGTTTCACGCAATCGTATAATAGCTCTTATAAAGCCCACATGATCACTATGGGTGAAAATTATAATATAATATAGAGCAGTTTGCTTTAACTTAGCATTATACATGTATTATAATGCTAAGTTAAAGCAAACTGCTCTATATTAGCTCACATGTTACCCATAATCTCCGTGAGAGCTGAATACTTGTACTTTCGTTGACTATTAATCTACTAGCGCCGTTAAATAAGACCTTAAAGATTTCTTTATTTAGCGCTTGGTAGGTAAGTATACTAATCGCGTCGCTTAAGATATTGTGATATGTGGAAATATAAAAAAAGGACAGGCGGAATACCTACATCGAAAAATTAATACAGAATATTTGAGGATTCTGAACAGAAATACAGATGATACAGTGAACCTACATTTATTTGCATACATGTTACCCACTAACAAGCTTTACATGAATCTGTAGCTGACTTGTGTAACACAAGAACCACTCGTAACAGCTCGTTACTGATTCATGTGCCATGAGTGGACACTTAAACAGCTCATGCCGTTTGATTGTGGTTAATACGGTACACATTGCATGTCTGCCATTTTTAGATTCTAACCTATGTATACAATTATAATAACAATTTGTTTTTGCTTAGTTAACTAACATAACAACAGAATTTGAATAGAAAATGTAATAATTTTACACGTAAACAGCATATTGTCAAATTATAAAGGAAAAATAAAAACACATATTTTTTTATAATAATATAATCAAACTATTTTATACCATAATTTTCAAGTAAACTGTGATATTTTGAGAGCGCGTGAAAATTTTCGTCTATAACTATATAGTATTTGACAATAAACTCTCTTTCCCATTCGAATTTCATAGACATGGAGGAAAAACAAAGTTTTACTTTCCGATAATATTATATTTGCCTATATTTCCCACGAACACAATACAAAACGGTTCACACAAAACATATCAAATTAATAAGTAGTAGGGTGAAAATTATTCACAATTTTGCCACTTGTGAATTGTCAGGTCCATAAAAGAGTTACTAATATCCTGGAGTGTATTTTGTGCTGAAAAATAGGTAATAAGTTCTCTATTATTCAGCCCTTGTGGTGTATAAAAGGTAACGCATACCCTGATAATCAGTCATTATTCAACTCTTGGGGCGACTGTTACCTTTAATAATGCTCTTATAACGCTGATTTAGTGCAACCAGCTACATTATTCAGCTAACAGCTGATTAATTTGTGCCCAAATCAGAGTTATATCAACTGAGTATGCGCCTCTAATGCTCTTATTCAGCAGGTTTATTCAGCTGAAGATTCCATTGTGAACAGTGATTCAGCTACTATTCAGCTCTTCTGTGCTACTTGGGTATCGAATGTTGGTAAACCGACGATAAACAGACAGAAAACGAACCAGACAGCAAGAAGATGACAGGTTTGAAGGGTACATTCGACACATGGGTAGGTAACCTAATGAAGGTTTGTAATTTTTTTTACTTCTCTTAACACCTTGACTGCGGGACTCACATACGCTGTGTTCTCGCCGCCGGAACGCCAGTGCGGCTCGCGCACACCGGTTGTGATTTCATATTTTCCAATACGGCTGTGCGGCAAATCACGCCCAGCGTGTAAAATTTAATTATGCCGCGAGTGCGGTTCTCGCAACTGCTGTGAGTTTTCACGTCTGTTTAGACGTTTGATAATTTCAAGTTTCAAGTCTATGAGAAATTATTATTTAACACCTTGACTGCGGGACTCACATACGCTGTGTTCTCGCCGCCGGAACGCCAGTGCGGCTCGCGCACACCGGTTGTGATTTCATATTTTCCAATACGGCTGTGCGGCAAATCACGCCCAGCGTGTAAAATTTAATTATGCCGCGAGTGCGGTTCTCGCAACTGCTGTGAGTTTTCACGTCTGTTTAGACGTTTGATAATTTCAAGTTTCAAGTCTATGAGAAATTATTATTTAAAATACAGAACCAGTAAGGGTTTCACTAGAATTACTTATAAAATTACAAAAATCATAAAGTTGAAAATTGTATAATTAAGCTTTTTATGACCGGTATGCCAGGTGTCTACAAAGGATCCTAAACCCTATTGTGTTAGAGCTTAAGTTGATATTAGCAATGTTGTTTTATTTCACTTTAGCAATTAAGATGCCAGGTGTTCACAAAGGATTTTAAACCCTATTGTGTTAGTTTGAGGGTCCTATTGTGTAGGATGGTCATTTTCGAAATAACTTGTTACATTCGTAAAAAAACACAATAGCCTGTGTTTTGCCGCACTGGAGGATTAAAACACACCCAGCGCTATATCCGCACTGGCGTATTGTTTTCGACCATCCGTTACGACTGTGCGGCTCTCGCAGCAGGTGTGCGGCCGTCCGCACGGGCGGCTTGGCGTAGGCGATAGCGCCCGCAGTCAAGGTGTTAAAATACAGAACCAGTAAGGGTTTCACTAGAATTTCTTATAAAATTACAAAAATCATAAAGTTGAAAATTGTATAATTAAGCTTTTTATGACCGGTATGCCAGGTGTCTACAAAGGATCCTAAACCCTATTGTGTTAGAGCTTAAGTTGATATTCGCAATGTTGTTTTATTTCACTTTAGCAATTAAGATGCCAGGTGTTCACAAAGGATTTTAAACCCTATTGTGTTAGTATGAGGGTCCTATTGTGTAGGATGGTCATTTTCGAAAAAACTTGTTACATTCGTAAAAAAAACACAATAGCCTGTGTTTTGCCGCACTGGAGGATTAAAACACACCCAGCGCTATATCCGCACTGGCGTATTGTTTTCGACCATCCGTTACGACTGTGCGGCTCTCGCAGCAGGTGTGCGGCCGTCCGCACGGGCGGCTTGGCGTAGGCGATAGCGCCCGCAGTCAAGGTGTTAAGCCCCCTTCTAATTTCGACGAGCGGAACCATTCAATTCCGATGCAAACCAGTTTAGGTTCCTAAACTGAATCGCTAATATTCATACCATGAAGTGCCTATATCTGAGTGGCGTTTGATTCGCTCCGAGGAATGAAAGAACGAAATTTGTCGGTGGTCTGCGGTGTGAGAAAAAGATTACGCTAGACAATTGTTGCATAAGTTTGTCTCTTTTACTCCAACCTATGCATTGCGTTCCGAAACCTAGTAGTTATGATTTTAGCGGTTTTATTTGTGTATAAAACTTCAACAAATATATTATAGAATTGCGCCTTTGAGTCAAATTATATTCCATTAAGCCTAATTTTACTACTCATTAATGTAATAGTAATTTATGTAATTCTTTAAAATAAAAATTAAAGGTTTGCTTAGTGTCGTCGGAAAAGTAAAATGATTATGACGAGTTCAGAACGCAACGCACGAAACTTTATTGATAGAACCGTAGGTAGGTTTAGGTTGGTTCGATTAGGTAGGTAGTACCTATTTAAAAGTGTTTTTAGTTTTTAACGTTTAACTTGGATAAAGTAATTAGTAATACTAATAATGGCGTACCTAAGTACCTACTTATAGTAGTAATGTGGAGTTTGTGTGATCATTTTATTTGATATTTTCGTAAAGTAAACTCAAACGCAACTATCTATATTCATTTACATTTTCCAATATTTTGATTTTAATGGGTGCACATTCCAAATGAGTGAGTGGTGTGATGCCCCACCATAGCCATCATCTACTCGTACCTACTTACATTAGTGATGATGGTCAATTTGATCATACAGTTCTAATTATTTAGGTACTACAAATACTGGCTTGTTATTCTGAACAATTTTACTAAGTAGTTTTAAAGTGTTCAATATACTAAAGCATTGTAAGTATATTAACAATACAGTAACAGAACCAAACTTATTACCAACTGAACATTAAATGAATGATAGTGCTTTCTACAAAAATGGCTTTCTTTATTTTCAACTGGTCGAACTATCGCTATTTGTGTGCATGCTATAATGCACCCTAGTAGGTATAGGTACCTACCGGGGCTGCAGATTTTTTTTGTCAAAACAAGAAATTAAGTTTCTGTACATAAACTACCATTAAGCAAGTGGTTACACAACAGACTTAAGTAAGGAGGTACCTGGTTTAGGAAGAAATAAAGAAAACAAAATAAATTAACCTTGCTGCTATAAAAATTCTTAATCTTCCAAATAAAAGGCGTCCGATTGTTCCCCGTGCTAAACCGATTAGTCTTTAATTTTCCATGAATTTAAAAAGGACTAATTGGTCAGACACTACAATAAAAAATTGTTCTTGAAATCACTTTTTTACCTACATTGTTACATAAGAAACACATATTCAACTGAAATACCTTGAATTTGGTACGTACCTACCTAAGTATATTTCCACATTTTTTCAAAGTTAACAAGACGATTCACTTTACGCCACGAAACTAGAAACTTTTTTTGGATCGCTATTTTTTACACTTATGCGAACCAATTTAGGTTCAAATGTCACCTCATGGTCGAAAAATGAACGAACTAAAACAGCTTGCGATTCAAGTGCCGACTTGATTCGGCGTCAACCTAAACTGGATCGTTTTAATGACGTCGTGGTATGAAATTGCAAAGCAGTTCATTTTAGGTCGTCAATTGAATCGTAATAATAGTTCATAGTAAGCCTACTCTGGTTTCTGTAGATAGTAGGTACTTATCTACTCTAGCGTTACTACCATGTGCGGTGGGTGAGCCGGGCTCTCCGGGCCTAAAAAAGGTTGTGGTCCACGTCAACCGAGAGTCACGAGTCGGATTAAGTAAGTATTCCCTACGATCGTTACCTACATTGCATCCGTAGACAGAAAATTATGTATTCAGCGCCACAAGATTGACGCACTTAATAGACTACCTACTAGACAGAATTTTAGTTTTTAGTCCCTCATCTTGATGACGAGAAAATATTCAACACATAAGTATTTTATCTTTTTTCACGTAATCAAAAAATAACGGCGATAGATCGAGTCAAAATGCCGCATGACGTTACTAGCCAGTACAGTTTATACTAGATAATGACGTTACAAGCCCCCTCTCCTCAACTTTAATGCGCTTAATCTAAGCAGTTTTCCATCAATTTGAAAAAGATAAAAAAGGTATTTGTGTATTATTTTTAAGACTTAATCCAACTGATGGACTAATTATATTTTGATGTTCATATTCTATCAAACACCCTATTGTTCTAATCTTGAATTTTTCATTGCATTGCATTTACAGATCATTTATAAATTCTAAATGTAGCAAAGTTTTTACATGGAACCCCCATGTGAAAATTTGTTCGAGGATAATAATCACTGTACCTACTTACTATACAATATTATGAACTGACAACCTAAATATAAAAATACAGGTAGGTACCTACGGTGTGGACTCGTACCTACGTCTCTTTTTTAACCCCCGACGCAAAAAGAGAGGTGTTACTAGAACTATTGGATAAAAACATTGGCCTATCGACTCAATTAAGTTGTGGGTAGAGATGGGTCGAGGGCAAAAACATTTCTGGACAGATTGGGCATAAACTTGGCATGTTGGGCGAAAACTATGCCCGATAAATAAATGCCCGATCACTGGGCGCAAAAACGAATATTTTATTTTGTAAAAATTAAGCAGGAAACTAACTTAAAATGAAATTTAATGTCAGTAAGTATTTTTTAAATTCAAAATTAAATTAAATTATTTTTATCCTTATTATTATTATAAACGCGAAAGTTTGTATTAAGTAAGGATCAGTCAATTTATTTTTGCCTGGTAAATTAATTGGACAGAAGTTATAAAACTGTCTATCGATTTATTTGACTAATCCATCATACCTCTCGCTCGCTAATTTTGATCATGGTTGCGCTTCGTGGAATAAAAATGTAATATTTTTATTTTGTTTTTGTAAGCGCAACTAACGGTTGCGCTTTGTGGAATAAGATAGTTGCGCTTAGAAAAGGTTGCGCTTTGAGGAATACCCCGAAAAACTAACAAAGAATTAATACACATTGGGGTTGCTTGATGATGTGATTTGCGGTCTCTTTATCGATTGAAAAATCTTCTCCCGCCACACATAAAGGCAACGCTTGTACAGGCCCTTATCTTTCCCATAATTGACTATGCTGATGTGTGTTACTATGACCTGAATGCAGATCTCCTCAATAAACTTGATAGACTTCTTAATAACTGCATTCGATTCGTCTTCAATCTACGCAAGTAGGTCATGTTTCCATGCATCGATCACTTTTAAAATGGCTACCTATTCGTCAGCGCAGAGCCTTGAGGGCCTTGACAACCCTATTTTCTATACTTCACAAACCCACGTCTCCATCATATCTGACTTCTCATTTTCAATATTTGTGTTCTGCACACGATAAGAATCTTCGTTCCACAAATAATCGTCTTCTACGATGTCCTTCTCACCGTTCTGGTTTCATTCACTCTTCTTTTTTCGTCCAGGCGGTTTTCCTTTGGAATGAGCTTCCTCTGAACATCAGGATGGCAACCAGTTTGTTCACGTTTAAAGTAAAGGCACGCGAACACATTCACAAGGTGTTGGCAAACTTATCCCTAAGTTGAGTAAGCAGATTAGTTTCTCCAATAATATGTCTTTTATTATTTTATTTTTTTCTTTTCTCTTGACCTATGTATCTCTGGATTTTATATAATATGTATCTATATATGTATTTATCATAAATAATAATTTATTTTTTCTTTCAAGTTTTAGTTACCTTCTTGCGCCTACCATGTTCTGTCTCTGCACCACCTTAAGGTAGACTGGTAGAAAATGCCTAAGGCATTAAGTCCGCCTTTGTACAGTTTATTTTACTAGTGCATAAAGTTTTAATAAATAAATAAATAAATGTGCTGACAT
This sequence comes from Euplexia lucipara, assembly GCA_921972225.1. NCBI lineage: Eukaryota > Metazoa > Arthropoda > Insecta > Lepidoptera > Noctuidae > Euplexia > Euplexia lucipara. Next base: position 13,953,155 of record OV179144.1, read on the forward strand.
CAATACCTTAACATTTAGGGCCAGGATATACCTACAAGCGTAAGTTATGTAATGTACTTTTTATTTAACACTGAAAATTTAAGGGCTGCCTTATTTATTGTTGAGTGAAGTTATTTTATTACGCACATTATCTATAGGTACCTAGGCTATAATTTAATAATATGCTCAATATTCTGGCAAAACACAATTTAATTTTTTTCTGATTCAAGAGAAGTACCTACCTACTTACCTCTCCGAAAAAGTAAAAATCCTAGAAATAAAAAGCTTATTGAAGGATTTTCACACAACACTACGAGAGTCAAACTTGTTTTGATTCTACTGCAATTTGCAAAAACCTACTCTAAGTGTTGTTTAATTTATAAAAACAAAAACTTTTAAGCCCTATTAGCTTTATTAAAAAGTTTTTGTTTAAAGTGCATATTTTGCCGACTGTACATATATTTATATTTTAAAAAATGTGTGAATTCAGTTCAAAATAAGAATAACTAGTAGGTAATCGTGCGTCTCATAACCGTACCGTATAGGTACAGGTTAAGAGACGCACGATTTGTTCTTAGCAACAACGGATAAGGTGGGTGCCCTAACCCCCCGAGCTACCCAGGCTGCCTCGCCTCAAAAATCAAGTCAGTATGATCTGGCACTCGTTGTAAAATAATTGTTACCTACTCACTTTTAACGCAAACGGCAAACATGTATTATGGACTGGTGCTATCGTCTAACGCCTGCATAAATTAAATATTTCTCGTTAAACAAGATTATCAAGATAGTGTTTGTGGATTAAAAATAAGTTGATATCCCTACGCTGTTACAACTAAAAGGTGGGTACCTATAGTATACATATATCTACTTTATAAGTTGCAAATATTTCTTGTCTTGAATGCTTACGAGCCCCTTGTTGACCTCGAGATAGTGCGACAAACAACTGCTAAATCTCATCAGTCAGTCTCTTTATCTCCTTTATCGTGGTTGGTAACACAACGCGTGCACAACTTAAAAAAACAACTTGTCACTTTTAGACATGGGTAGTTCGCGAACGATTGAAGGAAATGAACTACTTCATTTCGTGAAATAAACTTATCATTCAATCAGTAGTCATTCAAATGTGTCTCTACTTCATTTAGTTCAGCCTTTCTTTTCGCTCGAACACACTGATAGATGAACTTTCTGTTTATAGTTATAAGGTCTAATTTAGCGTACAACAATGTACGTAAACTATAACAGAAGCAGAACTTAAGCCTGTATAAAGTATGAAGGAAAATCGAAATATGTATAAAACTGAACTAGTGAAGTGCATCATTCTTCGTAACTTGTCAAATGTCAATCGCACTCTCGTCTCGTCATCATTGGAATTGGTTAAGGACTTGTTCTGATTTACTGAACTAAATGAAGTACTGAACTAAATGAGTGGACTACTTCGTTAAGCGAAAAGATATACTTCATTCATTTCTTTTTACTGACACATTTTGCGCATCTCTAGTCACTTTTGGTTGGAAAACATAATTTAAAATTTTGTTGTAAAGGAAACACCTTTACGTAGGTATTCTGTTCTGAAACTGAATATTCTTGAAATATTCAATTAAACGAAACGTGTTTTTGAACGTGACATCAGCTGTTTTTATAATTAGATTTTTAACTGTGATAAATTAATTAATTATTGTAGTTGATATCTTAAGTTTTATCAAATATAATTATTGTTCTAGTGCTAATACCATGGCGGCGAGTGTGTTAGGAAGATTTTTTGTGGTTAAATCAAATGGATATTCGAATAAAAAACTGTACACAATCGCAAAGGTATGTAAAACAAACTTAGATGATCGTTGTAAAATTGTCTTACAAAGTACCTATCAATATTTACATAGTGTTTTGTAAGTGCCGATAAAATTACTAAAGGATTATGTAGGCTACTTACTAGTTTTATTTTCAACTTTTTATTTTCAGATATTTACGTGTTCAAACTATAGCACCGTAGTTCGCACAAACAAAATATACGATAACGCCAAAGAGGCTGTCAGCGACATACAGGATGGTTCCAAACTGTTAGTCGGTGGCTTCGGACTGTGTGGGATACCAGAAAATCTCATACTAGCCGTAAACAACAAAGGTGTTTCTGGACTTACTGTGGTTTCCAACAATGCAGGTAGAATCAATATACCTACTTAACTAGTGGTCTAAATTCGACCATTTAGCTTTCTGTAGTCCTTCGCCATATAAACTGTAACTAGGTACAGAGGCCAGCATGTCAAGTTACCCCAATGTGTCAAATTTCTTTGATCATTTTGCAACTTTATGTCAGACAAAATGAGGTTCATTATCAATTGGGAAAATTTGACACATTGGGGTAACTTGATGTGCTGGCGTCTGTACCTATGCCAAATCTCATACTCTTCTGTGCTCACAATACTTTTAGAAAAGGATGTAATGTTTTCGTTTCACATATTAATAAATATAGGTACAGTCATTATTATGAGATTACAAGCAATTGCAATACAAATTTGATGGAAGTACTGGCTTGTCAGCAATTAGTGGTTGCAAGCGCTACTGTCTGCATGACTGGATTTAATTTCCAAGTTAAGGAGTTCTAAGGGAGTAACATGTTATTGGGTTTTGTACAGACGCCAGCACATCAAGTTACCCCAATGTGTTAAATTTTACAAATTGAATATGAACCTTATTCTGTTTGACATAAAGTTGAAAAACAATCAAAGAAATTTGACACATTGGGGTAACTTGATGTGCTGGCGTCTATACCTGGAATTTCTTAGTAGCAGGCAGAGTTTGGATTGGTACCTAGTTGGTTGCAATAAGCGCGCATACATATACTCACGCCTTTCTCTCATGGGGGTAGGCGGAAAATACAGCACACCATATGCTATGATTCTTACATACTTCTTTGCTTTCTTTACATACATATGTGTTATCATACACACATTCCTGTAGATACTCCTTTGCTTATCCGTTCAGTGAATGGGCATGATATTATTATTATATGGTTTATGTTATGCAAATTTTGTTCTGTATCTATGACAAGCAGTTATTATTCTATGTTTTAGGAGTGGAAGACTTTGGTCTTGGAGTTTTATTGAAGAGTAAACAAGTGAAAAGAATGATCTCATCATATGTTGGTGAAAATGCAGAATTTGAAAGACAATTTCTAAACGGAGAACTAGAGGTTTGTATTGTACCTTCTAGAATAATAAAATCAACCAACCATTGACTGGCTGACTGACACATAGGACAGATGTTTGTGTAATGATGAGCATTTTTTCTTTGTCTGGGTGTAATTTATCCATAAAATGTATGTATGTTTATCAGTTGTTAATACCCATAACACAAGCCCTGTTTAGCTTGGGACTAGATGGCGTTGTGTGAATGTTATGGAATATTATTATTAGTTATTGCATAATGAGACCTACCTAGATCTGAGCCATGCAATTTTTTATAATTTCAGGTTGAACTCACCCCGCAAGGAACGTTGGCAGAACGCATCCGTGCCGGTGGTGCTGGTATACCAGCATTCTTTACACCAACTGGATTTGGTACTCTAATACATGAAGGTGGATCACCAATAAAATACACTAAAGATGGAAAGGTAAGGTATAATTAAACAAAAATTAAATTAAAAAAAAATCTTGGTGTACCTACTTACTTCAGTCTTATAAAAAAAAAAACCAAACAAATAAATTAAACATCTTTTTTTGAATTTTTCACTGCCGTACACAGCAATTGCATAAAACTTTAGTATATTATGTACAGACGCCAGCACATCAACCTACCCCAATGTGTCAAATTTCTTTGATAGGTTTTGATCTTTATTCTAAACATTTTATGGTTCAAGTTCAATTGGGAAAATTTGACAGCTTAGGGTAGATTGATGTGCTGGCGTCTGTACCTAACATAACTGTCAAGTACCATCAACTTGCATTCAACATTTACTATTATTATTAACTAAAAGGCTGCTGACTAAAAATGTTGAACTTTCAGATTGACATTCCAAGTGCAGCGAGACATGAACAACAGTTCAATGGAAAAAACTACATAATGGAAGAAGCAATAACCGGTGACTTTGCACTCGTTAAAGCATGGAAGGCTGACAGACATGGCAACTTGATATTCAGGAAGAGTGCTCGGAACTTTAACCCGGCAATGTGCAGAGCTGCTAGAATAACCATTGCCGAGGTGGAAGAAATTGTAGATGAAATTGATCCAGACTTTGTACATGTCCCATCAATATATATACACCGAGTTATCAGGGGAGAAAAATATGAAAAGCGAATTGAAAGAAGAACCATAAGCAAGCCAGTACAACAAGGAAAAACATCAGACTCAATGAGGGAGAGGATCATTAGGAGAGCTGCATTGGAATTTAAAGATGGAATGCATGCAAACCTTGGAATTGGTAAGGTTTCCAAAGTATCCCTACTAATATTATAGAATATTTAAAAGGACGAGTGAGTATTACAGTATTCACATATGATGTGTAGCATATTAAATGCTATAGTGCTAAATTAATATACCGCCATAAAATTAAATGACAGTACGTCATGTTATCAACCTCACGCAAAATGGGTTGGCAATCTAACCTACACGCATGCGATCATTGGTCAAATCAAATAGAGCGCGCTTCCCCTGTAACACAGTCCTTTTCCACAGAATCATTCCGACAAAAAGCATTCAGCAACAATACAAGTACTTAAAATCTTTATTCTAAATTCGTGTTATTTATCTGTTATTTATTTTAAGGTATGCCCATGTTGGCAAGTAATTACATCCCAGAGAATGTAAAAGTGCTCCTGCAGTCAGAAAATGGTATTCTCGGTCTGGGTCCTTTCCCAACAGAAGAAAGTGTTGATGCTGACCTCATCAATGCGGGCAAAGAAACTGTCACTGTGCTACCAGGTGTGTAATTTTGCTTGAATAATTTTTATGTTATCATGAAAATCTTAAGAAAAGTACTCAAACTACTAGACGATAAAGCTTTTAAAGGAACTAAATTTAACTTATAGAGTAAAATAATGTACTTTGATTTGTCATAAATGTTCATTGTTTTTCCAGGTTCATCATTCTTTTCGTCAGACGACAGTTTCGGCATGATCCGTGGAGGTCACATTGACTTGACTATCCTTGGGGCAATGCAAGTTTCTCGCTATGGTGACTTAGCTAATTGGATGATTCCCGTAAGTGGCACTGGCAATGCCATATCACCAACCTTTTTATTTGTTTTAAATCAAACAATTCGATAATAATGAAAGATTTTTTAATTTTAGGGTAAAATGGTGAAAGGTATGGGTGGAGCGATGGACTTAGTATCAGCCCCAAGAACCAAGGTTGTTGTTACTATGGAGCACACTGCTAAAAGTGGAAGTCATAAAATATTGCCAGAATGTACACTCCCATTGACTGGAAAGAATTGCGTTGACATGATCATTACAGAAAAGGTAACTTGGAACATACATATATACATAAATTCACGCCCATGGCAGAAACTACAGAACGCCAAATGCTACGATGATGATTCTGACATACTTCTTTTGCTTCGTTTACATTCATACATTTTGTCACACACACACGCCGGTTGTGAGTACTACACACATGACCATTCAGAAGAACCTCACCAATAAGTCAATGTATGTTACATGTGTGTGTGTGTGGTGATTGTATGTAACTTAGAACTCTTTGACATAATAATTATAATAGTAAGTACCTACAACACTATTTTCTTTGTGGTTCAATATCCTTATTATTATGTTACAGTGTGTGTTTGAAGTCGACAAAGAAAAAGGCTTAACATTGACTGAACTGGCGGACGGAGTTACAGTAGAAGATGTCTTGGTGAGCACCGGCTGCGAAATCAATGTTGCAGAGAAAATAAAGAAAATGGGCGACGTCACTCAGCCAGAGAAAGATTCTGAATAAGTAGTATTCATGTACCTAACAGATAATCAAAAACATTGCATGGATATTGAGCGCCCATACAGTTTTCTGGAACATATTTTTATCAATGTTTCAAAAATTCAACGAATAACAAGAAATAAAGCGCACATTAGCCTTCTTCCTCTCTCCAAATACTGCTGCACCCAACAAGGTACATATTGATCTTTTACTTTGTTAAGCAATCCATGTAAGTAATACATAAGGAAATAAAGAATAAAGTTCTTATAGAGTATTTAGTCACATTAGTTTTGCGTTCCAGAAACTGGGTGTAAGTGCCTTATTACTGTGAAAGTTATTACATTTACTGATATTAATAAGTCTTACCAGATTATGTAACTTACATACAATATTTTATACTCGTTTATCTATTCAAGTACTGATAAAATAAGTTTTAACATTCTGTATAGATTTTAAGTAACTATTATGCTGCACAATAATGGCGTACTATGAAGTAACCGTCATATTGTTATTGTTCAGACAGCAGCACAACAATCTACTACAATCTGTCAAATATCTTTGATTAATTTTCAACTTTGTAGTTACAAACATAAGGTTCAAAATTGATTGGGGAAATTTGACAGTTTCGGGTAGGTAGTTGCTGGCATTATAAAAAATACCAGATTTAAATGTGTAACAAATATTTACATTCATATGTACGAAGTAAATATTAGTACCTAAATCAGAGGTAATCATCGTTTAAAATAATGTAAGATATGGTTGGTGGTTGGAAGATTTGTTTTTATTTTTTGCATTTACCAGATTTGTTGTTTATGTTTTTTTAATGTTTGCATTCCGATTGCATATTTTGATAACCTACGCATTCTAGTCTCAAATTAAGTCTTATTTTCGTTTGTTGAATCGATTTTTTTTGGTGATTTAAAAGAAACAGATGTATTGTAATTTTGTTTTTGATATGGTTTATTTTGGATTATGTATTCGTTGTCTACATTATGTTATGGACTTTTTCTGTTGTTGTAATATTAACAAGTTTAAATATAACGTAAGTACGTGTAACGTAAAATGGTGCGTATTATTTTCTAAGACGTATCTTCGGCGTTATTTTTACCTCATACTTGCCGAGTGATTATTTATTTTTGCACAAGATAAAGTAATTAACAATTTGGACAGGTGACCATTTATTAATATCTAGAATCCTCCATGCCTCGGAAAGCATGTTAAGTCGTTGGTCCCGGCTATGATTTGCATAGCAGTCGGAAGTCCGAAAGTCTGTCAAATAGTTTAAACAAAGGGTATTGTTACCCGGTACCTGGGTTGTGGCGGTCTGACAGGCAGTCACTCCATGTAAACCATTGGTATTCAGCTGCATCCGGTTAAACTGGAAGCCGACCCCAACAAAGTTGGGAAAAGGCTAGGCAGAGATGATGGATGAGATTTTGGAAAATTCGCTTGCCACTCTCTGGAATCGTACCAGCTAAAATCGGAATAATAGCAGCTTGCACTGTAGCGACATCTATCTCGCCACATACGAACCATCCTACATCGCGCTATTAAAGTTATCCGCGCAGTTTGAACGTATACAAGTTCCCGACAACAATCGTCGGGCAGTAGTTAGCCCACCAGACACAACACCCGTCTGGACGGAGGATCCTCCCTTTTCAATGGTGGATGAGGAACTTTACACCCTGTTCCTCATACCTCCAAAGCACCTTTATGACATGGATCGATCCTGCATGGGTCAATCATTAATCAAGGATCAAATCTTAGTAACAAACGTGATTAATTACATCATACTTTAAGACCATTCAAAGGTATTAAAGTTTGTAGGTATTAAATCATAAATGCTTTCATCCTTAGAGGACCTGATTTTTCGTTTTTATCTATGATGTCACCATAAATATGACATCATTAATGACAATAGTGTCAAGTTTAACTTTTCCAAGATTATGTTTCTTTGATAATAATTGTAGGTTTACTTGGTTTATATACGTGTATGTTGCTTTTAAGATAGAGTTTATCCTTATTGTTCTTTAACGGAGATGACACTTTCAAAACTCCATAATCACCCTTTTGTGGTGTGGGGATCGTGCTACTTGTGGCTCGTTTCTATGTTTGCGATACTATGGTCTCTAGTTCTGTTCTTTTGTGAGTTGGTATTTAATTCCATAATTATTAAAATATAAGCTGATGTCGACGTCCTTATCAGTGAAATGAAGAACAGTATAATAAGTAATTATTTTTTCGGACTTGTAAGTAGCTAAACATTGGTGTTGTACTTTTCACTTCTTAATAATTATTTGGGGATTACCTACAGGTGAGATGGTTTGCAATGTTCATCTTATCAAAAATAGCTTCATGTATCTTTTATCTAAGAACTCTGTTCGACCCTCAGACCAATAAAAAAGTATTGGTCTGAGGTTCGACCATGTCTATTGTAACCTAAATGAGCTGCTTTTTTTTAGGTATCGGTGATATTTTAGTGATTACGGGGACGGATATAATTAATGCGGTCGTTTTACTCTCTGGAATTATCATGCTGCCAACGAATGTGCACATATTGTGCTCAATAGCCAATGGCAGAAAGATTAAGTATGTTCAAGTATAATCGTTATTTTTGTGTTGGCAATCTGTGTTACAAGGTACCTATATCGGCTGAGAGTGCTCCACGATTAGATTTACCGTGGCAACATTTATTTAGTTTTATCTTGAAGAAACACGATAATAAATGCGCACCACGAGTAAAAATATTTCGTGTGACCCAAAGACATTTAATATTAATTAAAGACGGGACATCACGAACAACATTTCATCCGACACTGATTGTGTCCTAGTGGAGAAAAGTCGATTTGTCTAGTTTCGTACGCTCCGCTGCCGTTCCAATATTGATACCTATACCTATTATGCTATTTAATATACTTACATGGATGGCTTTACTGGGACATGGGGTCAAAATTTTTCTATGGCTTTTCTTCGCATGACCTCTCTACATATAATAGATATCCTAAATTTCTTTGTTAGGTTTTCAACTTTATTTTAAACACAATAAGGTTCATGTTCAATTGGGAAAACTTGACAGTTCAAGGTAGGTTAATGCGCGAGCGTCTGTACCTAAATGATGTTTTGTTTTATTTACAGTTATAAGTCTAAGGTGGTCGGCTGCCCGTTGTGGCTTTGCATTATGTGGATAATAATAATAAATAGTTTGGGAGTAGGGTGCTGTATCCACAAGATGTACACAGCAAAACGTGCAACAGTGGAAAAAATTGACAAGACTATGAAGCATTACCGGAGCGTTCCAAAATATAAACATTTTATGGATAATGTGCAATGGTCTTTGAAGTGTTGCGGGGTAGGTATGCTCATCAGCCATGAGTTCTCTACATCATCCCATCCTCATCCCTCCAGCGATGAAGACTTTCGTCGGCTTTCCTATTTTTCCAAGTTTTACAAGATGTCCTATTTACTTTAAACTGTAAGTATTGTACCTATTCAATCCTGATTTCTGTCGAAATCGAAGAAACTAATGGGATTTGAAATGAAAAAGCCGACTTAAAAAAAACACAAACAAAAGAAACTAAAAGAAAAACACAAAATAGCTTCAGAAGCCTGTGACAAAAACACCAAATAGATCAATTAAAGGTCAAGCTTCGAAGTTCGTGACAAAAAAACTATATCAATCAAACAAAGGTCAAAGTTCTTTTTTTTTCTAAATAAAAAAAAGAACTGAGAATCGCTCTACAAATGGGGGAGAAATCGGTGAACATCGTGATGTTACAACAAACATATAATAGCATTGAACTTAAAATCGCGCGTGTCAATTCGTAGCGAATTAGTTCCTTCTGGACAAGGACTAATGGCCTTTGCATACGACCTTTAATTAACGCGCGAGTGACGCGCGTAGAACGCAATCAGTAGGTAGGTACGCAAAGCAAACGCAAGCCGGTTGGTCTGTTGAAACGATAAATAGGTACGAAAACGTGATGTGTAAAGGCCTTGAGACATATGTGACAATTATTGTGTAATAGATAAATTAATTAGGTAAATGACTTTTCAGCTACATTCGTTCGAAGACTGGTTTGATCGCGACTGGTACGATAAAATACGTGATTACGAGTGGGATCCAAATGTAATGAGACGGACTGGGCGTAAAAGGTCTGACAAAGAAGTAACAGATAGCGTACCATTATGGTTTGATTTATTAATAAAAACAATATTTATTTTGCAAGTTAGTTACTAAAGCTGGGTCGAAATTATCAGAAACTGGTTCCACTATTTGTCTCTGCTTCACTTCACCCAAAGTTTGAGCTATGGAGAGGGCTATGCTCGGAGTCTCTCTACGAGATCGAATCAGAATTGAGGAGATCCTTAGAAAAACCAAGGTTACCGACATAGCCCAGCGGATTAGCAGGTTGAAGTGAAGGTTCTCGAGTGGAGGCCACGTCTCGGCAAGCGCAGCGTAGGACGTCCACCCACTAGGTGGACAGACGACCACATTAAGGCCGCGGGACCGCGCTGGATGCGAGCCACTTCCAACCGGTCTTATTGGAGATCTATAGGGGAGGCCTATGTCCAGCAGTGGACTTTCTATGGCTGAAATGATGATGATGATGAAGCGAAGTTGTACGCTAAGGGTAGGTACACCCTATGTAGGGTACGGACCTCAGTTTAGGGCGTCGGTCGCAGGGAGAGGACAGCAAAGAGACAGGCTGGATCGGATCGGATCGGATGTTTAAAGCTACGGGTCCATCGGCGCGGGCTGGCACCAGCAATGGTCCGGGGACGTTGCGACTTGTGGCGAGAACAGAATCTTTACCAGTATTAACTCGAGCCTATAACTTCTCCTTGGCAATAGTACCTTTTTTGGGGGTTCACAAGAATCAAAGAAAACCAGCTTCCACCTACCTCGTAACTGAAACCTGGTGAGGTGTTTACCCGACTTGCATTAGGTACTATATCTCGGATTTTTTTAAATGCAGGTAATATTTTATTGAGTCAAGAATTAAGTGTCGGTGATCAAAAATAGGAGAAGAGAATGGAATTGTTTTATTAGTATAATGTGCCTAGTAAACCCCGGCTTAATACCAATTAACAGTATTTTCTGTTAATTTATTTTGTTCTAGTTGCTGTAAAAGCGGTTCGTGCATATCTAATTATCTCCTGGAGCTGGGAACTCACTCTATCAACACTCAAGGCTGTGGGACTCTTCTGTATCGCATTATAGTAGGATCCATGATATCACACCTCGTCATGTTCACAACTGTAATTTTAGTGGAGGTTAATCTGCTTTTTTACTTGTACCTACCTACCTAGATAAACTGGCATTGTTCCCCATCACATTGTTGGTTTAGTTCTCTCGAATTATAGTTAAATGGACCTATAAATAATGTACCTATTGATGTAGGTGCTTTAAGTAACTAGGTACCAGCAAAGCGCCAAGTTCATTAGAACAAGAGTATGAACAAGAAGTAGGTAGGTACTTACCATTTTTTGAACTCATAAGTCGTAATACTTTTTCTTTATTCAACAGATATTAATTCTTAAAATACTAATTCAAGCGGAAAGAAATGTCCCTGATAGAAAACTACAGAATGTTAATGTCAGACACATAATGTCCGTGAACAATCATTTTGGCACCTCCAGCAACTCTTTGGAAAACCCTGAAGATTCTGATTACGAAAATGAAGTTCATCTTGGGGACGTGCAATTAACGGATGGTGATGGTATTCAATCCAGGTAGTAGGTAGTTGGTCGCTTCACAGTTCACACACGCACATTCATCACACTCAGAAAAAAGATAGGAACCTACTTACCTAGTGTAACTAGTAGGTATTTTAACAAATAAAAGCTCTCTACCTGTGGAATCTACCTGTGGAAATGAAGTTTAAAGTTCGTTTGTGACAACATTCTAAACTACCTGCAAAACCTTGAATTTGTAGCCAGCTGTAAGTCAACGTAGGTACAGCAACATAGACGTCATCCATTGCTCAACGCTCAAGCGAGGTTTTAAGAGCACATCGATTAACGATTATCTCAAATTCTTGTTTTCTTTAGAATGGCAGTAGTTGATCGAGTTACCATCGATGACGAAGATTCTGAAAGCCCTAAGGGTATAAAGAAATGGGAAGATGATGACTAGTTTAAAATAGGTAAGTATTGTAGGTACCTGGCTTTCATGTTACTGTATAGGTAGGTAAGTACTCTTACTCAACCCTCTATTCCTCGGTTTTCTAAAACTTTTGTCAAAGTTACCCTTGGAAGAAACTAAATGGTTACAACACACAACAATATTGTATAACAATATTATAAAAACCAAACTATTTTTTAAATTAGTAAATAAAGTATTAATAAAAATAGTAGTGCTGGTTACACCATGGACGTGTGTTTGTCTTTTCAATGGTGTTTTGAGCACAACGCGGGGTACCAGCAACGCATCCGTGGGTCATACGTAGTAGTTAGTAAAAGTTTGATCTAAAAATGAAACCGAATACAATTAAAAGACTAGTTTTTAATTTAAGATATAAGAAAAAAATTCTATTCTATTCTATTTTTGTTATGGCCGATGTCGACTATTCTGCCAATGTCTAGAGTGAATTGAAAAGCAAGTGTGCAAGAATAAAATAAAAAACTGCGGGCAGTAATTAAAATTGCAATTGATACAGTTGAACTCGGTGTAGATATTCATGAGTTAGTATAGGACTAAAACAAACATAAAATGAAAGTTTAAGAAAAAAAAATATTGTCTATAATATTTTTTGACACAATCACCGTAATGACATTTGATTTGACACCTGTCAGAAGTGATAGAGGCCAGAGGACTGTTTGTTAGTCTATGTCTCCTTGAGTATTCCGATTTCTGTATTGATTTTTCATTTTCATTGATGTTAATTGTATATAAAAGATAAGGTATATTGTAGACGTAACGGTTTGTGTTTCATTACTGATCACAAACTGACTAGCTGCATTTTGATTATATGTGTGATAGAACAGTAAATTCACAACATAACCTCTATTATTTCAGCACAGAATGGTATTCCTGACAGTTGCTAATTGGGTCCGTTCCCGTGGTCCCGATGAATTTTGGAGAAAAAGAAGGGTTTTTAGGCTTGCTGCTCATTATATTGGTCGTCGGAGAAACTGCTACTCAGTAGCAGTCCGTAATGTCCACAGAGCGTTAGTTTACGCAACTAAAGCTAGGAAGCTGAAGAAACAAGATATGATTGATCTCTGGTCGACAAGAATCACTGCTGCTTGTGAACAACACAATATTACACCCTACATATTAAAGGAGGGCTTGGATAGGGCTCAAATAATGTTGGACCGTAAATCACTATCGGACTTGGCCTGCTGGGAACCACGGACATTTGAATGTTTAGCTGCCGTTGCCAAAGAGAAGTTAAATCTAGATGGTTTGATTGACACTGCCGATAAACAGTATCCTACAGGGGTGAATCTTAAACTAAAGGATGTTATGCTAGAGGCTTGGTTGAAAGAAAGAAAACCATAACTTTTTCAACATTTTAATTACCTATTAACTACTTATTTTAGTTCCACATTAGTTCTGTAAATAATAAATATTGTTTTAATTAGAATAATGTATTTGATTGACTAGTTTCCTAATTCTTTTTTCAGTTTCTTGGTTAGTTCATTTTGTTTTTCTAATATGTACAGGTTTTCAATTTTGCGTCTTTGTTGTCGTTCAACATCTTTGACTACACCTTCATGCATTTTTTCCCTGCAAAAAGTGTGATTAGTTTATCCAGTGAAATATTATAAGTGAAAAGATATATTCTGACTGATGGCTATTTCCCAATTTATTTATCATTATACCATAACTTTACTAGAGCAAGTACTTTCTATTGGCTTTTATAGTCATACCTCCACATTGACTTTCTTTGTAATATTATTCAATTAAACCCGTGAGGTGATCCAACTTGTGATATGATAATCAGTTTATTTTTTAGCAGATAAGGTAATTGAAATGATTATGAAAAATTATGCCGTTGTCTTTTATACCACATTATTAAACACAAATAATTGTGTTTTTCAGTCATAGGTCATTTGTAATTTAGTAAGTAAATAAAGAAATATGAGTGGATATAATGTTTTTGGGGATTACCTATCTGCTTGTTGCTTTATGTGAACATAGGCTACAATACCGATCGTAACAGAACATGACAGCGTTAAAGCTAACTTTGAGGTTGGTGACGACATTTTCACTTAATATGTTGGGCAGACAAGATCCCAATCCACATAGTTTTGATGGAGTTATTTCAACAAAAGTTTCAGATAGACTCAAGATTTCAGAAGGAAATTATTAACCCAAATGTGTCAGGTTGATTTGGTATCTGACAGCTGTCAAAGCTTGACATTTCCCATTGACACAACAAACTTGCGTCGAGAAATTAATGTTTGGCATTGGTTTAACATTACTGTGCATTCAGCTTGAAACAGACAAGCTGTTAAAATCACGCGGTACTGCAATTTCATGTGAACACGGATGAACGGGATTTACGGGGAATCTTACTTTAGTGCAAATCCCGCTTAACCACTTTTAAGTAAAGTAAAGTAAATACTTAGTAAGTAAATATCTGAAAAAATAAAAACTCTTATATCTCTAAAACAGTGCTATTCGTGGTGAATCCTAAGTGATACTGTATAACCTAACCTACCTTACTGAAATGCATTGAAAGATACAAAATTTATCATTTTAAACTTTATATACTACTGCGCTGTAGGTACTACTACTTGCCTGGCTTGTTGGTTTAGTGGTTAGGAGCCTAAACGCTAAGCCGGAGGTCGTGGGTTCGATTCCTGCTCAAGACAAAATGTTTGCGGGATGAGCACGAACATATTTCGTTCTGTGTTGGGGTGTAATTTGTCTTATGTGTATGAAATTTTTGAAATATAATAGGTGTGTGTATGACAACATGTATGAATGTAAACGAAGCAAAAGAAGTATGTAAGAATCGTAGCATATGGCTCTGTAGTTTCTGGCTGCCCCATGGGAAAAAGACGTGAGTTTATGTATATATGTATGTATGTATGTATTAGACTGGAACAACTTGCCTGCTTCAGTCTTCCCGTCCAATTATAATGTGGGTGTCTAAACTAGTTCGCTTTACCTTCACCATCGACGATTGCCGTCAAGCACAAGTTTATACGATTTAAAAATATTATTATTACTTTCTGCTAGCACTTAGCTCGCGACTTCATTCGCGTGCATTTCGTACTTTAAAACAAAGTTTAGTTTTATAATTATAACCTTTAGTAGGTACCTACCGAACACCACTTCCCCCCCACCCCTTTATGTACGCCTATGGACAGAATAGCATCTGCTGAAATATCGATTCCTACTGATCGAAGCTGTCCCATTTTTTTAGCCGACTTCTAAAAAGGAGGAGGTTCTCAGGAATTCCTTTGTATTTTTTTTATTTTATTTTTTTAGGGTTTGTTACCTCAGTAGGTACTCCGTCATTTACGGACCGATTATCATTTTTTTTTATTTGATAGGGTATACTAACAGATAGGTCCCATTTGTATCAAAACTCATATCTGATCCTCGAGGAATTGAAGGAACTCCTCAAAAGATTTTTACATTTTTAGTAACAAATCAAGCATTTTCATTTAGTAAGTATCATTTTGTGAAGAATAACTGATGAAGAAGATAGACGACGGAAATTATTCGCGATTGCTATAGTTAGATGGCTTTGCAGGCTTCTAGTTTAAAAGGGGCCCGGCAGAGATGTACAGATGAATGTTTAGAAAGAACTTCTTTAGCAATTGTTAACCTATTTCAATGATATTTTGGTTTTGAAAGACTTTCTTTTTTAAAAAAAGCTTGATGGCAATGTGAGTTGCACATTGCTAGTAGTCTTGTTAACCCCTCCAACTAAGCTAAATATGCTAGTGTCTGGAGTGCGTTCACGTTAATAGTGCAATGGGTGGGGATCGAAATCACGTCTTTTCGATCGCCAGCCCAACGCCTTAGCCATTGGGCTATCGCCGCTTTATGCGCTATTTATTGCGGTATTATGTAACTTATGCTATGTTTATAATGAATAGGTACATACCTCCTGGTCCATATAATCTTTTATAGTCCTTATCGGTATTGTTTATCTTTATTGGGTGCTGAAATTATACCTAGTTTTTAGAATAGGAAATTCTAGTAACTTCAGTGCTGACTACCCAGCAGCGTAACACATTCTACGCCTGATGGCAAGAGCATCGTGAAACCAGTTTTGGAATAAACAAAATAAAAATCTCGTAAAAACAAAGTTTTTTTTATTATTTCGGAATGAGTGCTGTTTTTTTGTAGAAATAAGTAGATACCTAAGTAGCAAATAACAACGAGTCTTTTAATTTTTACAGCTGCAATAAAATTTCTACCTATCTTACATTAATACAACTGTTTAAACATGGTACAGAAGGTTGTATAATACCTACCTATGTTCATACATATAGTTAACTAAGTATAAGAACATTTGTACAGTTAGGTACCTACAAGCAAGTACCTACCTACTTAGTTACAGATCCTAAACCCGGAACCAATTTCAATAAGGTACCTAATGATGTTAAAATAGGTTGTACTAATACTTTTGTTATCAGTTAATACTAAGTTATCGATTACATTACAGATTTTATATGAGAGTCAATATTCAATTTTTTACTGTAATATACGTACCTACCTACCTATTATGGTTGATTAGGTTTTCTTGTTTATGAAGTTGGTCCCTGTCAATACGAAATGTTTTCTAAATAAACAAAAAAGGTCTATATTCTATACGTACAGATCTTAGTCCAATTCTTAAAAGGTGTTCATTGAGTCGCCAGAGTGCCTAGACAAATATTATTAGCATCGCGCTGAATAATCTTTTCTTTACTTACTATTTTAATGTAAATAAGCCTTCGAACTTACAAAAATATAAATACAAACTTAAATATTTACAATAGCTTTTACTGCTATCTAACTAAGTATATTACAAAAAGTTGAGTATTCCACTAATCGTAAGGTTATATTACAAAATATTTTGTTCAGTCAGTTACTGAGATTGTTGTAACTATATAACAATATTACCTATAAATATCTGATAAAAACATAACAGTTTAAAAATCAAGATCTTCATTTGTCTCGATATATTATTCTTTGTTCAAATGCGTACACTATTTAACAACATTTTACATTAATTGAGTATTTCATAAACATTTAAACTGCAGTAGTTTTTACAGTCCAAGATTTAAAATTTAGCTCGTATAAATCTATGTCTAATAAAAACACAAGTGTTCATAAGTTAAATAAACGCAGCTAAATGTTCACCCTGTAACAACTTTACGCTTGAAAAGTTTCACTGATCGTACGACTATTCCATGTCGACGAATGTTTCCGTTTCGTTACTTCCCGTCCACTTTTCATTTAAAGCTTTCTCTCAGAGTCTATGTAAATAGACTATAAAAAAGTCTATAGTGGAATGCCTACGATTTATTTATGGCACAGCTACCTGCCGCAGTTATCGTAGAAACTGGCAGACCCCCGGTTGGGGATTTCAGCAAACTCACGCTTCGGCGTGCATAGCTTCGTGCTGAAGTCAACGTTACGCTTCCTGCAATACAATGAAGTATAGTATTAAATAAAAGTTATAATTGCTCAACCTAATCACTGCTCTGGCGCGGTCAGAAGTATGACCTCCCTCGATCATAGTTCAGTACCTAAATTAAAATGTATTGTATGAAATATCATTAAAAAATCAAGTTATTTTTTAAAAGGCTTTTTAATTTGAAGAGTAGGTTGAGGGAAAGGGGGTTGGGGGTAGGGTTTGCACTATTCGTTTAATTTTACTATTCGAATAAAATGAATACTTCTAGAGCGAAATATTCGAATATTCGGATATTCGAATATTTTTTAACATTTATTGAAAATAATACAATATCAATTCAACATAAACATGAGCAGCAATAGCAGGGGTTTAATTTGATTGCCACATAATTGTATTTAAATAAAATCAAGTATAATAATTAGTTTCATTTTTTTTTAATAAAAAAATCCACATTAATTATCGTTTCACAGAGTAAACATAGGTAAGTCTTAGCTTAGGGTTATGATGACATGACACTGATGAGTGATGACGCTTAGGAGAAAACGACCCTCTAAAGCTGCCAACATGGAGATCATATTATGTCTTCGGAGCTATGTTCAGATTTGAAATAATCTGTAAGTCGCGCGATATAATGCGCCTAAACCACCATTTTTTCTCCTGTATTTCAATGGATTTTTCTTTGCTTCCACTTGCAGTTACTGTAACCTCATCAGAATTATTGATCTGTCCTTTTACAAAATATGGAATGCTTCTTTTGCAGATCATGTATGTCCAAAGGAGTCGTTGACATAGAGTTTGACAATTCTACTTTGCAAATTTTCATTTTGCTTGCGAGCCACCTCCAGCACGTAAAAAGCGTTGCCACACAGATTTTATGTCTTTAGATCGTTTAGTGAACTCTTTGAATTCAACTTTGTCAACACTTCCACTCGCCATCACTAAGTTTATTTTGTCTTAGACAGACAGGACAGCTTTCAATGCAGGAACTGAAATCAGAACAATTTTAAATTAGATAAGATCATTATAAATATAATACCTACTGTATGTAAATTTAAGTATTTTAAAAAGTCACACACAACTATCAAATATTTTAAAAATCGTAACTGATCACATCATGCACAGGCTCGCGTAACCAACCAAATCAGTAGGTTCGTAGCATAAGTAGGTATTTAATACGTAGGTACGCTACGTCAGAGGAATGCAGAACACTGTTGCAAAGTAAAACACTTAGGCCGAGATAAATAAACGCCACTAAGCACTTGCTTTGGCTTAGCATCGGTTGTCACTGTCACTCAACGGGCAAACTACAGGTGCTAGATAGAGACGAATGGTTAAGCCAAAGAAAATAAATTAAATAATTAATTTAAAAAATAATGTAATAGTGTAGAAACAGGAATTTCGCCTCAGTAGTTAGGTTAGATTAGTCTATGTATACTGTAATCTACTAACCTAACTTATATAAAAAAAGACAGTAAGTACTCGGTTTATCCTATTTATTCTTAATAAATTCTAAAATATTTAAATTTTAATAGTGCTTTTTCGTAGAAATGGCCTCGACTTTCAAGTTTTAAGTCGGTACTCTCATCTACTACCTATTAAGCCGAAATTTCTGTTTCTACACTACATAATAACAGTTTGTGGAATTAATTAAGTTTGTCTGAAATACTTACGTGAATGTCGCCACGCGCAGGTAATAGTAACACAACACAACTCTCAAATAATTATGCGTTTGCGCATGCATTCTGTACTTATCCTTATCTATGCACACTGTCCTTGACGATGGACAAAGGACGACTGATGACGGAGTGAACGATTGAGTACAAGGACACAACAGGCCCACCCTGTTGTACTCAATAATTCACTCTTTTTCGACTCAAGGGCTTTAGAATCAAAGAAATATTAGGGCCTTTATTACTTTATTAACTATTCGAATATTCAGATAATTTTGATGAATTTTTCGAATTTGAAATTGTACCGGATATTCGAATAAAATGAATATTCGAATATTCGAATTGCAAACCCTAGTTGGGGGACTTCAGCCCTCCTTGAATCGACACAGTCTCACAGGGTCTAGCTGTCTGTCTAGCTTCAGGTTATCACCTTTGTCACTTAAAGTAAAAAGAAATTTAAATTTTGTAAAAAACAATAGCAATAAATTAAAAAGTTAGACACCATCTTACCCTCTGCTTGGCAGTTCCATTTGGTCAACGAGAACTGACTTGACGTAGAGGCGGTCATTACACCACAGTATACAAAGAGATCGCGGCTCCAGTACATTCATGTCGTACTCCCACGATAACTCCACCTGAAAATTAAAATGATTAAATTCATTTTTGCTGTATATCGTTGTAAGATTGGCACATTGTTTCAACATTTTCAGAACTGGCCCAGCCACTAGTTGGGAAACAATGTATCGCAACAGTTGGTGCAGGTGGTGTACCTACCTGCATTTGATGGCATTTCATTTGAATTTCCGCTATATTATTTGACGCTTAATGTCGCACTATTTTTTCAATTAGAAATCTAAAAGTAACACGATAGGTTTACTTATAGATTTCTAATTGATTGGTTGGACCAGACAAATGCGGTGTATTAATAATGACTCAGAAAAAAATGAGTTTCAATATAAAGGCTCTGAAGAAAAACTTCTAACAGTACCTACTACATTTTTCGATCGATTTTATTATATTTTCACATCTCCTGTATTTTTAGATCTTTGTAATGAAATAATGCAACACAATTATATGATTTTATGAGTCCCCACACAGCCCCATCAGTACTTCAAAAGTTTATCAAGAAATTATCATAGATATTTATTAATTTCTACCAGTCTATTTGAAACGTAACTTACCTTTCTAACTTTTCCACCCAAGTCCATGGGATGGGTGACTACTATGGTGTAGGTAGTACCATGCTCTAATCTAAAAATAGATAATTATTGTAGGGCATTAACAACATTATTCGGTATTGTTTTGTTTTAAACGTTATTTTAAGATGTAGAGTTTGCTTACTTTACGTAGTTATTTGGTGTTAGATCCATTCCTCGAATTACGCCTCTGTCTGATAGTAAAGTCACTTTCAGGAAACCCTGTTGATTGTAAACACGATGATATTAATAAATGCTCTATTGTGCGTTCAATAAATTTAATATATTATAATATTTGTACCTGCACCCACGATTCTGCGCCTTTGGGATTTGCCAGTTGGATAGCCACTCTGTAGTGTCGTTCTGGAATAAAAATATAGATTCTGTAGTATACTAGTATTTCCGAACGAATAATGGAGGATGATTGTTGAACGTATCGGAACGGGTCTATGAAAAAAGAACTGTTGTAATGGACGTTTTTTTCTGTAAGCTGTTGCATTTCAAATATATTCTTATTCAGTATTAAATTGTCTTTACATTGTTCCTGGAAGGCCTAGGACACAACATTTTTGGCGACGAGGTGAAAAGGATTCACACACACGCATTAAAATGGCAAGTCTTTTACCATTTAAACCATTTCAAGAAGATGACGACATTTCTTGTTATTTAGAAAGGCTTGAGCAGTATTTTACGGCAAACGAAGTCAAAGCGGAGAGACAAGTTTCTATTTTGTTAATATCTTTACATGAAAATGTGTACAAAACATTAAAAAACATTCTTCATCCAACTTTGCCGAAAGACCAAACGTATGCGCAATTAACTGCAGCTTTACTTTTACGATTTAAACCAAGAGTAGCACATTTCCGCACTCGAATTACGTTCGATAAACTGCAACAAGCAGAAAACGAGTCTGTATCAAGGTGGTACGCTCGTGTGAGAGAAAAGGCGGCAGAATGTCAGTTTGGCACACAAATTATTAGTGAACGAGTGAGAGATAAATTTGTAACAGGTATGCGGACAGGACCGATTCAAGACAGATTGTGCGAGGAAGCATTGGAGAAAACGGCTGTACAATTACTAGACATTGCTTTAAACAAAGAATGTGCAATACAGGAGCGTCCCATTGCTGTTGACAAGGTGTCAAGTTTCAAGAACACTAAGGGACAGAGAAAGGCTGATTACAAAAAGACTTATACAGCAAACAAGACTGAAGAGAAATCCCAGGTTTTAAAGTGTGTTCATTGTGGCAAACCAAACCATTCATTTTCTAAGTGTAAATACAAGGCGTATACATGTAAAATTTGTAAAAAAGTCGGACATTTAGCTTCTGTTTGTAAAAGTAATGCACATAATCATTTTTTAAATGTTTCCAATGAAAGTGAGAAGGGTAAGGATGACATTGAAATATTTTCCGCCCATATTGATAAAACAAATGATGTTAATTATGTGTCACCATTTTTAATTGAATGTTATGTTAATTGTATACCAATTTCTATGGAATTAGACACAGGTGCAGCAGTTTCATGTATTCCAGAGACAATATTTAAGTCTAATTTCTCTGATGTTCCTTTATTAGATACAGATTTACAATTGAAAACTTACAATGGTCAAATTATTAAGCCGTTAGGAAAGATAGTGGTTCCTATATCTTATCAGGACAGACAGGTTCAGGGTGAACTCATTATTGTCAAAGAAGGGTCCAAAAGTTTATTAGGAAGGGATCTCATACAAAAGTTTAATATTAAAATAAACAAATCTATTTCTGTCAATTCAATAGAAAGTTCACATTTGCAAAAATTACTAAATGATTATTCTGAAGTTTTCAAAAATGAGTTGGGAATTATTAAAAATGAAGAGGTTAAATTAGAGCTTATTGAAAATGTCAAGCCAATTTTTTGTAAACCTGTTCCTATTCCTCATGCTTACAAAGAAAAAGTGAATGAGGAATTAACGCGCTTAGAAAAAGAAGATGTCATTACAAAAGTTGAGAATGCTAAGTGGGGAACACCATTAGTACCAGTAATGAAAGAAAATGGCAAGTTACGGTTGTGTGCAAATTATAAAATTACTATTAATAAATATTTAAGAGATTTTAATTACCCATTGCCCAAAATTGAGGATATTTTTACTGCCTTACAAGGTGGAAACAAATTTACAAAATTAGATTTGCGCAATGCATTTAATCAATTAATACTAGATTCTGACACAGGTGAACTTCTAGCATGGTCTACACCTAAGGGTATTTTTAAATTAAATAGGTTACCATACGGTACTAAGCCGGCCAGTCAAATATTTCAGGCAAAACTTGAAAAAATATTATTAGGGGTCAAGGGAGCTGTTAATTTTATTGATGATGTTTTGGTGACAGGATCTAACGATGCTGAACACTTGCAGAATCTTAAAGAAGTTTTAAAGAAATTTAAAGAGGCAGGTATAAGATTAAATAAAAGTAAATGCAATTTTTTTCAAAGTGAAATTAAATATTTGGGGCATATAATTTCTAAAGAAGGGTTAAAAAAGGACAACTCGAAATTAGAGGCTATTACAAAAGCACCTGCTCCCACTACAGTAACTGAAGTGAAATCATGGATAGGTATGGTCAATTATTATGCAAAGTTTATTCCACATTTGTCAGCAAAATTGAAACCAATGTATGATCTTTTACAAAAAAACAATAAGTTTTATTGGTCAAAGGAATGTCAGTGTAGTTTTGACAATGTAAAGAAAGATTTAATTTCAGATAAGGTTTTGGTACATTTTGATAGAAAATTGCCATTGAGATTAGCTTGTGATGCATCTCAAAATGGTATTGGTGGAGTTTTAAGTCATGTTATGCCTGATGGCTCTGAGAAACCAATAACTTTTATTTCAAGAGTTTACTTAAAGTCTGAAAAAAATTATTCTATGATTCACAAAGAAGCATTGGCTATATACTGGTCAGTTAAAAAATTATATCAATACTTAGTAGGGACAAAATTCGAATTACAGTCTGACCATAAACCATTGCAAGCTCTGTTTGGGGAAAACAAAAGCCTTCCTCAGATGGCTGCTGGCAGACTACAAAGATGGTCTTTATTTTTATCAGAATTTGATTATAGTTTTAAGTATATAAAAGGTTCAGAAAACCTAAAGGCAGACTGTATGTCTAGATTACCTTTAAAACAAGTAAATAAGGAGGACTTTGATTGTGAAAACAGTAATGATTACATTAATTTTATTGAGGACCAAAATGTAATAGATTTAAATTTAATTAGGTCTGAAACTAGAAAAGATCCTATTTTGAGCACTATATTTAATATGATTAGGTACGGTTTTCCTGAGAATTCTAAAGAAGTGAATTCAAATGAGTCTTTAAAACCATTTTTTAACAGAAAAAGCGAGCTATATATTGACAAAGGTGTAATTATGTGGGGATATAGAGTTGTAATTCCAACTAAATTAAAAAGCACTTTGTTACAAGAATTACATTCTACCCATCAAGGTATTGTTAAAATGAAAAGTAATGCCAGGTCATATTTTTGGTGGCCTAATCTTGATAAGAATATTGAGGAATTTGTAAAAAACTGTGACATCTGTATGTCAAGTCGTCCAGAGCCAAAAAAGGCAAAAATCATTTCGTGGCCAACAACAGATTTTGCCTATGAAAGAGTGCATGCCGATTTTTTAGGTCCAATTGATGGCAAAATAATTTTATTAATTGTAGACTCATATTCTAAATGGCCAGAAGCTTTTATAATGAAAGGATTTGACTCTAGGGGCACAATAGAAAAATTCAGAGAGTGTTTCAGTAGATTTGGATTGCCAAAAATAGTAGTTACCGACAATGCTAAAACATTTGTATGTCAAGAATTTTCTATTTTTTTATCTAAGAATGGTATTAAACATATGACATCACCTCCATTTCATCCTGCATCCAATGGATTTGCAGAGAATGTTGTAAAAAGTTTTAAAGCTGGATTATCTAAAGCTTTAAAGGATAGAGCTAATGATGGAGTCTCTTTTGAAACTTTAATGAATAGGTATTTATTTTCCTACAGAAATTCTGTACATGTTATAACTGGTGTTTCACCTGCTGAGTTAATGTTTCAAAGGAAGCTGAGAACTAGATTAGATTTGCTAACTTCTAAAAATGTTATTCATTGCAAAGAAATTGAGGGAAATGTAAAAGGAAAAAGAGAAGAGAAATTTATGGAAGGTGATATTGTTTATTGTAGAGATTACAGAAATCCAAATAAAAAGAAATTTGTAAAGTGTATAATTGACGAGGTATTAGGTCAAAGATTGTATTTGTGTAAAGTTGTTGATGAGAATTTGATCTGGAAGAGACATTTGGATCAAATAATTAATGCATCTTCTTCGAAGTCTATAGTTAATGAAGAATTTAATCAAAACAATGCTGTTTTAAGTAGATTAACACAGCCTTCTGCAACATTAGAACATCAACAGCCTTATGTTATTGAACCAAACATTGTATTACCGCAGGCACAGGATATTCCAATTATCAATGACAATTTAAATGACTTAATTTCTAATGAAAATATTCCTGTGGCTGAGGAAACACCTCCATTACCTATAAGACGTTCTGAGAGAACTGTCAAACCCCCACAACGTCTAAATCTATATGGAGGAGTATATGTAGTATACTAGTATTTCCGAACGAATAATGGAGGATGATTGTTGAACGTATCGGAACGGGTCTATGAAAAAAGAACTGTTGTAATGGACGTTTTTTTCTGTAAGCTGTTGCATTTCAAATATATTCTTATTCAGTATTAAATTGTCTTTACATTGTTCCTGGAAGGCCTAGGACACAACAGATTCAATTAAACGCCGACATCTATGAGCGTAGCCTTAAGAGCGCCCTTCCCGTTCCGACGAACGTCAACGCGAGCATGGCCAAAAAGTTTGTTGTTTCGTCCAGCGCATTGTTAGAACAAGCGCCTGAGCGCTCGCGGGCGCTCGGTCGGTAGCGAGCCATTCCGCAAGCAAGTGAGAGAGAACGCGATAACATTGAAAGAAAAATAGTGTGCAGAAATTTCATTAAACGTGTTCCAAGAAATACACGTTTTTTCGTAAGCCTTACAAGATTATGAAAAAAAGTTTTACATTTAGAAACTCCATTACATTTGCAAGGTTTCTATGCAAATATTTCTTTCCGGTTACAATTAATGAGTACATTATAAACGCCCAAATTTTATATAAAATTTGTGCAAAAAAGCAGATTTTTGAAAGCTTGTACTGAATTTGTTTCTTCAAATTTTGATTTCGCGTTTTAATAGAAACCTAGATATAGTACACAAGATACCTATAAGTTCAAAAGTTTCAAAAGAAAAATCTGTTACAACGCCATATTCACGTACGAGCGTTTGTACGAAAAGATTTTTCGGGTTGGCCGCTCTTAAGACCAAGGGCTGGGCTGGCTATAATGCACCATATGTGCCTACAAAAATATAAAAATTGATTTACACTTAGTCCCAATCTGAGCAAAAATGGATGATAAAATCATATAGCCACGCATAAAGCATTTCTCTAATGAATAAGTCAATATGTCAGAGAGGAAGCGACTATCAATAAATATACAGTCTTTAAAATTACAATCAGACTATAAAAAAACTGATTGCCCCAAAACCGGGCCAAAAAGTCGGGTTCGTTAAGAAAGGAACTGTTTACAAAAACTTCGCTATCCAATCGACTTGAAAAAGACGTGACCTCTTTTGTTTGCCTTGCAATTTGCAACCCCTTGCCCTGACTATAAGCACCAGGCCTGTGCTGAATCAATTTGCCTTCAAAGGAGCTGTTTTGCATAATATTCAAACTGTACCAGTTCTAGACTGTTGGGAAATTCTTAAGCAAATGTCATATGACTAAACCGCATTCTAAATTGGTAAGTATTATGTTGTAACATCAGGCTGAAAGCAATCAGCCACATGCTGTGATTAGGGAGAAAGGAACCTCATTTGAGATGGTATGTTGAAATGAGTAGTTTGCACAGGCGGTCAACCCCACCTTGGCGTGAGGAACCCTTGCTTATGAATAGCAAAACATATATATATAGCTTCGTAAATGTAGGTATAACGATGATTGTGTTGTTACGGTGGACCTTCTAAAGGTCTGCCTACAACGACAACAACAATAGTCAATAGAGTTGACATCTGCTGGCTGATATTCTGTAGGTTTCAATGGCCATATATATAATGGCATATTCTTTATTCCGTTTAGGACACAATTAATACTTACAATTTTAACCAAAGAAATGACTATTGGATTGTGAGAAAAATTATATGGCTAGTAACGATTTATAAGAAAAACAGACATGCTGCGCTAACCCCAAATTAATGGGGATCAGGGCACAAAGATGATGATGAAATACTTACGACAATACGGGAGGTCCTTGCCGGTACTGAGGTAATACTTGGCTCCTATAGTATCGTGCTCCTCAGATGGGAAAACCTCATTCTCTGACTGATTATTCTTGTTTGTAATCAGACCGGGAGAGCTGTCTGCGTGGAATCTATGAAATTATTAAACAAAATATAAAAGAATCTACATTGAAATGGTACAGATTTCGAATTATGTTGGTACAACATACCCCATAATTGCGCAGCCGTGACCGCAATGAAAACATTTTCCTGTCTGAAAATGCTGGTAGGATGGGCACTGGTGTCCTAAAAATTATAAACACTTTTAACTCATGTAATTAATTGTCAGGATTCATTGAATCATGAATCTTGAAATTCTTGATTAAGATTTATGTAAATAGAAAAACTGTTTACTTACCCTACGTATTAATGTATCGTGAAAAGTAATAAGATCAGGCCCGCTGACTATTTACTTATCTACAGGACTACTTATTTTAAAATGGTTATCTAGTTTAGCTAAAGAAGTTTGCTTACCAATATAAGAACATTTCCCATTGATAGATTCTGTGAAAAGTTTAATGGCTCTAACATGGTTGCAGGCCACAAGGACCCTCGAAGCCTCTTCAAGTCCTTGCTTGACGAGGGTCAGCGGTACGAGTGGTCCTTCAGTGAGGTCACATCCGGGTTGCTCCTTCCCGTTGTTCGGATAGAAATCCAAATGACCCACAGGTTGAGACATTCCATATCCTGCCATAAACACAAAATCTGTCGCACGCGTGAAATAAACCGTCGATTAATTAGTTACCATATCACGCAATATATAAATACTCAGATATACCATACATATGGATCATAATGCATAATGGAAAGCAAACAAGCATAATTACGGTATATACTTACATAATAAATAAATATATAAATACGGGTTAGTAGTATGATTAGATGTTAAAGCCACGAAGCTTAATCTTGTAAACAACAAACGTCATATTATTACGTGTTGAACAAATGTACATGAATACGATAGTGCGGTGTGGATTATAAGAAGCATACGTGCAGTATCACGAATATACACAGAGTTACGTCCAAGGTATTACCTAAAAGGAAAATGCTCTTTCCGTCGGTGTGGATGACGTCGACGAGTTGCGCGTCTGTTGGGTCAAGTCGCACATGCGTCGGCATTCCTTGAAAATACGGTTCAGCTGGATCAAGTCCTGTTATTCTCCCTAAGCCCTATGGAACGAGAGGCTGAATCATAAAACATGTGAAAACGGTATACGTAACATCACGTAACGTACGATTTATTAAAGAATGTTACAGTGGTTTGCACTTACCTGTATTCTTTCACCTGCGTAACCTGCTGTATGGGCTCCTAAAGAGTGGCCTATAATATGGACATCCAATGGATCTACTCCGTGCTCTTTCTGAAATGTTTTTCAAACTTTATTCAACCTCTCATTATCTTTAAATATTTTCATTTTTTTTTTGTATGTTATGCTGGAAATTTACCTGTAATGTAGTAATAAAGTGTGCTACTTCAAGTCCTACGAGCCTGGTATTGGCTGTAGCTTGCGTGTATAATGGTAGACTCCCACCAGCCCAGTCCACTATGACTACATTGAAATCACCTGCTTTCACGAGCTCATCTTTCATTTCACTGACCTGGATGATGAAAGATTGAATCGAATTTACTGCATGTTATAAATACCTAGCGATAATTATTTTAAAGGCAAAATCTTATTATTTAACTCAATTCGGGCATTAAAATAGCACTTTTATACATTTGTTTTGGAAAAAAAAACAGTTGCACAGTCATAGTATTGCGCAGGTAGTAAGTAAAAAAATACATTACAAATGTGTAACTAACGACGTTATCCAAATCAAGGAACTGTGACATCGAACTCAGAAAATAAAAAAATGGATGCCTTTTCACCGCTTTCAACAAACAAGTTTAAATATTAGTAACAATATTAAATACAAAAAGTTATTCTAGTTGACTGGCCATGAACGCCATACTTATTCCTTTTATATAATATTAAGCATTAAGTAATTTTATGTTTGACGAAGAGAGGCAAGCGCATGCTTACCCAGTTAGAGAGTGGCGTATCGATGAATCCGTGAATAATCATCTTTGTAAGTCGCTTTGGATTGAAATTGGATTTCACTATAGTTTTATTCACGTTTACGTTCAACAATTGGCCATCAGTCGGGTTCTTCTTTGTGTATAAAATGAACCTGAAATTGAAAATTCTCTGTTATAGTTGGTTAACAAAAGATTATTTGAGGTGAAATGTATGCAATAACGTGACGAACAGTCTACCATTTTTTACCTACCTCTACCGACGATTAAATAGAAGTATCAGTTCGTGACAGCCATACATTATATTTATAACGTTGACAGGTTATTAGATCCGTGTTTGGATCAATGGGACATTATACATAATATTACCTAGTATTGATGACAACTCTTGGTAACGGGAAAACATTGAAGGGTCTGTGAATGAGGTGGTACCAGCTTCTCGTGATGTTCAGGCATCCTAGCTCGTCATAGCATCTTGTTTCGTTTTCAACTGAAATAATAGAAGTTAACATGAGAAAGCTTAATGGGCATAGACTCCCTCCTGGCCGTAATTTCAGCTGCGTGGATGTCGACAAAAAATACGTTTTACGCCACCTACTGAAGCACCATGAAATTAAAAGAACATTTTAATTTTTTAAAACCCCTAACGCCAAAAAGTAAAGATCACATTTAAAAAGTTTAAAATAAAATTTTAAATTAAAGTTAAAGTAATTTTATGTCGCGTCGGGGTACCCTCTTCTTTTTGCGTCGGGGGTTGAAAAGTCGACTTATGAATGAAAGAAAAAGAGTCCATTCCGCAACGGAACTTACCACAACTTACAACCACATCTGCCCCACTTCGCGTCACTACAGCAGGCCATAAATAAATATTTTTTCTTGCGTATTCGACAATTTTATAATTATTTTGGTTTCAATTGCTCTTATTAAAACCCCCCATTTTAATTACGGGCATAGTAATATTCATAGAGAACACGAGCACTTAATTGATTTTTGTAGTTAAGTTTTAATTATCTATATCAATAATTAATTTGAGATTTAAATGAACATACATGGTAACCAGGGAATGTTGACCTCTATTCTGTCTGATCGTGCCCAGTTGAAGGGGTCCAGAATACCAGCGAAGGCTGGCTGTAAGCCGAGAAGAATGCACCACAGCATCACGCGAAGATGTCTGTCTGTCAAATGAAGCCGTCGCATGCTCTGCGGATCTGAAAACAAAAACATATCAATAAGTTACACTTACAAGAACTAAAGTGGAAGTATACCGGTGAAATGAATGGCCTTATGGTTACTCCTATTATGAATATCTAAGCAAAATAGTATTCACCGTTGAAGGTGACGCGTTATTTCACAAAATGTTTGAAGTAATGGGTGCAAGGGCCCATTTTTGACGGTAAGTCTTGAATTTTAAGCCTTATATGATCCTAACCTAGTATATTGGCATAGATAGAAACGTACTCATAATAGTCACCTTGCCATGGGTGTTATTACTTGTGTTAAACCTACGGTAGTGTTTAATCGTGCGGATTCCACGGATGACTAATAAACCTACACGATCACGGATGTTATTTATTATTGAAATATTCTATTTCTTACTGTACTAGTTTCTATTATTTAAGATGCGCGAATTCAAACTACGAGCAAATAATCGACAGTTCGAAGTAACGGTTGTAGTTATTAATATATGTAGGTATATAGTACTTTACACAAATGTATTCAGGCGGACTTAATGTTATAGACATTTTCTTGCCAACCTTTGGGTAATGCAGAGACTAACAGTGGTACAATTACGTAAGAAAAAGGAAAAGACAAACAAACAATATTAATATTATAAAAAATTATGCACTAAGCACAATAAACGAAGTAAGCAAAATAGAGATAGTGAGTCAAGTTATGTTGGCATCGGGAGCAGGAATGTCTATGAATAGGATTAAATTATTCAGTTGTGTTACCGGCTAATTGGCATGCGGCCAAGACTCTATATCATGCGTATAGGTATTTCTCCGCAAAACCACGATAACAAACAAATGGAAAGTAAAATATATTCAAAGCAGTTCGAGTCGTGATCCCTGTGCTAGTAATTTACAGCCATGTTCAGATTGCGGGTTCTGATTGGTTTCCTTTGCTTCACCCCGCGGCTGCTTTCCTAGCTTCGGCCGGGCACGCGGAAGGCATCCCCCCTTTTCTTATGCAATTACTATGTAACGTGTTAATACGTACGTGAGAGGTTAGGATTTATGTTATTTACGTTTGATAATACGTATTTTCTGAAAGGTTTAATAAGTTATAACAGACGCAATGGTGGCAGGAAAGCCGAGTTTGGCCGCGTACTCACTTTGTCGTGACGACAGATAGCCGTGCAGTTTATAGCGTCGTAATTTGTTTCTGTTAATGAACGTGTTCACATAAAGGACAGCACGATTATCTATCGCCCACGACTTCTTTTTGCTGTCTCATGCAATTGTCAAGACAATAGAATATGGGAACGGCTAGAGACGATAGTCGTCCTACGATAAATTAACTGTTAAGACATAATAGGAAGTGGCCTATGGGTGATCATTGATGACTCCCTCCGTGCTTCGGTAAGCAAGTTAAACCTGCCTGCTAAGCCTCAGATCTAGAGTCTCATTTGTAGATCTTCGCCCCAGTCGCTGGATTTTGGAGGTTAGACAGCTAATCATGCTATTTGAATGAAACACAGCTGTATTCGGTCAAACTCGAGGCCGACCCTAATATATTTGGGAATCACCGACCAACAAAAGTAACCAGGTACATTTGGGAAGATGGTGAATACATTTTGTTAGTATTAAGGACCTACTTAATTTAATAAATCGACCTTCCATGTTAGTTACCAGTTGTCAATTAATCAAAGGAGTTAATTAATTAATTAACTTATTTCCATTAATACTATTCCATTTGTATGGTTAGTTTCAGTGTCACATATGTATAAAAATAAGGTAATAATTATGTTATTGTAAAAACTGAATAAAGATCAAGGTATCAATGGAAGAGTTTCAATGTTCCATGCTAGGAATTTATGTGAGTGAGGGGTTGCTTCAAAAGTAAAGTTATCTCTACAGCTTCAGTTTCAGTCTCTCAGGCAATTCTAAGCTTGAAGTGAAGGGGCGAACAGTCATTGAAAGTTCTTAAGTAAACAGAGCTTTGATGTATAATTATCCTAATGCATTTCGAATGAATGCTTGTTATCTGATTTGTAATAGATAAACGTAACACAATACCTACATAACGCCCAACAAAAAATCATTCACTATAACCTTGGTGTATAATTTAACTTGGTACGGTTAGTTTCGAAGGTTTTGTTTTCATTTATTGAATTTACTACAATAAATAATAATCAGTCTTAAAAAATATGATATAGTCATTAGGAAAAAACAATTCATTTCAGATTGTGTATGTTAGAACAGTAAGAAAAACTTAAACAATTAGCGTTAGTAAATTATAAGACGATTTTGTTAAAGAAAATTTGCTGATCTCCTTACTTTTACTTGAGGAAAGCTTTTCATAATATTTTGATGAATCATACTTATCTATTAATATTATAAACGTGAAAGTTTGTGAGGGTGTTTGTTACTCTTTCACGTAAAAACTTCTGAATGGATTTTAATAAAATTTGGTATGGAGTTAGCCGAGACCCTGGATTATCACATAGGCTACTTTTATCCCTGTATTCGCACGGGAACGGGATCTACGCGGGTGAAACCGTGGGACGTCTGCTAGTAGCTAATAATTTTCAAACACCTGAAGTATGCATACTTGGACAGCCTTGCAATTAAGTTAAAAAGTCAGGATATTCAACGTTCAATTTATAACGTTGTTTCAGTTTAAATTGAATTACAAAATACGAATGAAGATGTTATGAATGCAACAGTTGCATTTTGAAGCAACCCATATTTTCATCGCCCAAGGCGACACACGATATTAATGTAAAGGTCTATTACGAAAGTGTTCATATTTACGAATTCACTACACGCGCCGCAGACCGTAATCGTATCGCTAATAATTATATGCGAGTAGAATCTGAGTGCCTAATGATTGCCAATAACAATAGTATCATTCAATGAGTTTTTATTCATCGGGTACATACCTACCCATCTCAGATGATTTGTGAAGCTATAGCTTAAAGCAGTCTGCCTACCGCTTGCTGCGGAAGAATCGTATGTTACCGCGACCCCCAGCGCAGGTGTGAGATGGAACACCGGTGTGGTTCTTACTTAGTTAAGTACAGAGGCCAGCACATCAAGTTACCTCAATATATGTCAAATTACATCGAAAGTTTTTTTACATTATTGTAAATAGAATGAAGTCCATATTGAATTGGGAAAATTTGGTAGTTTGGTGTAGATTGATGTGCTGGCGTCAGTACAATCAACAATATTTTAAGTTTAAAATAATTATCACGTATGAAAAAAATTGGTTAGACTTAAATTGCTTATAAGTATTGTAGGCTAGATTGTATTTAATCATTAAGATCCCGTTATTTCTAATAAAGGTTAAAAAAGTTAAAGTTTTGACCCTTAATCCATGAAAATTTTCCATGACATGATAAAAATAAACTGTCCTGAACTGACGCCGTAGTTAGCATAAGAGTCTTACTTCTACGTTACAGTTCTGCCTATGGATGGCAAGAGTGATCTTGTAGAACACGAGAGTACTTTATGAGGGCTAATGTTATTTGTTAATCATAAGACTCCTCTGCTGAAAATTTGGTTTAGGACAGCTTGAATTTTGATGGTGGAGCCATCAGTAGCGAGTGGTCAATTTTAATAAAAAGGAAGCCAGAAGACACAAAGAAATATAATAATCGTATCACTAGTTTCTGTTTCTCTTGAAGTCAGAATCAGTGGGTCGCGGGTATCGATCTTCCCACTACCCTTTATACCTTTGGTGTAAATCAGAAACCTTTAATATATTGATAATTATTATTATTATATTGATATTTGATAATACTAGAGTCTGGCTGACATTATTCGAATGAAGAAGGGAAGCTGAGAATGAGAATCGAGTTGTACATATAAATACTTCGCCACTGGGAGCCATGTAGAACGTCCATCATTGTTTTTTATTAGTGATCGATGATGTAGATGTAAAAATGAAAGAGATCATCAGTGTTTCATATTGTGTTTGCATATTCAAATTAAATAATTGTTTAAAATTAACGTATTATTATGATTTCTGTTAAATAAATGCGAACGTGTGCACTTCCAGAACATTTCAACGGTTACTTCACGTTTCGGTAAGTAAGCTCTATTATGTGGAGTTATTTCAATGTTAAACATATTACATCAGTGTGAAGTAACCTAAACTTGTCTTATTTAATAAGTTTTAAATAAATCAAGATTGAACAGCTAACAGCTTATTACATCTATTGAATAAGGCAAGTAGAATGTATTGTGAGTAATTGTATAATCCAAATAAATTTATGATATAAATTAGCTGGGACATTTTACTTTCACTCATCATTAGAACTAGAATTGGAGCTGATTGCGTTGCAAGATAAACAACCGGAAGACTACAAGCAACTCATCAAATGATTCTATGAAAAAACCGAACCGCCATCGAGTTACAAATAAAATAAGGCACTTCCCGAGCGGCGCGGGCCCTGACTCGCGCGGAAGTGGCGCCGCGCGCCGGTGATGCAATGCAGCGCGAACGCATTGTACCTTAACCTGCTAACTCTGATATAACTATTAATGTCAGTGTGATCGACTTATGGCAACTTTATGTAAGCTGATGGGATTATACATATAAAAGACCTCCGAATAAGTGACAACGTGCAATTTGTTATTGAACTTCACAATAATGTTTGCAGCAATCCAAGAACGGCAAGCATCACTTTTCACAGGTTAAGGACAGTAAAATACAAAGACAATTAACAGCTGTGCTAAACCATACTTAAAAAAAAAATGTACTCGTCATGTAATGTTGTGATTGTATAATATTTTTGCAATTGTCAATGCTTGTATTACATGGCACACAAATATCGGCGGCGACCTTCTTCTGCGTACGGTCTCTTGTTGACCTACATCAAGTGTTGTTGTGGTCAATGTAAATTAAACGAAGCGAATGCGACACCTATAACCGGCAGTTTAAAGCTTTAACATTGTGACATTTTATTACCTTTCCGGAGATAATTGGTCATATTTTGAGGAAATAGAAACTCGTGCGGAAAACTTGCGTTAACTTACGTAGGTTAAAAATGTATGTCGAAACTTTACTCGTGACTGTTGCTTTATTACTGTTACTTAAGTAAACTTACAGTACCTATTAGTTTTATATTGAAAAGATAATCTTTGTTTACAAACATGGCATAATCTAGGAAATATATACGTAACACTTGATTGATCTCAAATCTATACGGGCAATTGCAACAGATGTTACACTTCGCTCTAAGATCTTGCAACTCTTTTGCTCGTCGTTGCGAATTGCGCTTTCGAGAAGACTATTGGGACAGAATCTAGACGTGAGTGAACTATCGTTGTTCTCATATCGTTGACGTATGTTGCGCCAGTGGTTGCTTATTTGGGACGCGAAACAGCGGTGCATGCCACATTCAGTTTGCATATCGAATTCCGTAGTTACATTGTTACTAATTTCTGTTATATGAAAACAGCCGTTTCACTGGACTTGCAGTACTTAAAGACTTGTTTAGCTACGTTGCAAAATCATTAAATAGTTGGTCGACAATAACAGAAGATATTTATTATGTCCATGTGATTGTGCGTACATTTTTGCATACAAGTTTTAATTACTTACCTACATGGTGACTGTTCATTTTGTGCAACAATTAGTAGACATCCAAGGGAAATAGACAATCATGTCGCTTTAATCAGTGGCCAAGCAAGCCATAATTGTTAATTACCGGTCGAGAAGATATGACATCGTTTTGTGTACGTGACTTAGGTACATTTGCATGGACGACTAAGTAGTAAGGTAAGTAGAGGCTAATGTGGTTACTGGCACACCTTAGTTTAAAGGTGTACAAACCAAAGCAATAAATAGAACCGTAGATGGTACATACAGTTCAAGTTTGACTTTAACAAAATATCAACAAAGATACATAAACTTAACGTCTTTTTCAAATGGCAGAAATTACAGAACGCTACCTGCCACGGTTCATTATGTCGGCAGGAATACTTCTTTTGATTCGTTTACGTTCAATTCAATACATCTAAAAATATCTTGCAAAAAAACAGTATGTGAGTACCTACAGAGACTCACATATCAGGAGACAGAAAACTTGCTTCAAGTACCTGGATAAATAATAATAATAAAAAAAACAATAGTAATAAGTAGTATCCAAATAGAAAACAAAACTTAATGCTCCACAATTTTACACACCCTCTCACACAAATGTGTGTGAGAGGGTGTGTAAAATTAGGTACATTTCCTCCACACACAAAGAGAGGACTGGTTACAGACCTTTAATATTAAATATTACCTTTTCAAAATTAATAATGAATCTCTTTTCTTTTTTTTTTTAAGTCACTAGTTTTGTTTTTTCTCTACAAACATAAATAAAACGTATATTCATATAAGGATAAAACCCAATACCATGTATTTCATATTTAATTTGTAACCCAGGGGGATTCGGCGCTGAGGGCTGAAATACAGGTTACGCGTAGTTCGGCCCCAAATGCCAATACTTTTGTGTACTTTCTAAGCTTAGATTATGAACTATACTTGTAAGAAAATGTACATATTTTTGTGAATAAACTTTATTATTAATATTATTATCTGGACATACACGCACGCCGGTTGCGAGGACTGTCAAGTGTGCACCTGACCTTTCTGAAGAATAACGCCATTAAGGCCAGTGTATGTGCTACTAGTATATACGATCGAGAACAAAGATTGTTTTTTTTTAACAAGTTTAACCTTCAGTGCTATTGGCTATCTTTACATTACCAGTAACTCACTTGCCTCCAGTTTCACACCAACCGTTGATGACAACAGAGAATTTACGAAAAATTGGTAATATTGCACTTTAAGTTTCGGTGACTATCAAACGGGGTACCTACTCTGCGCTTCGTCACATTTCTGCGAGAGCGCATGACGTCATCCTAGATACACACTGATAGTCCCAGTGATCAACACTATGAACTGTCAACGGAGATACGCAATAGGTCTGCAGAACATCTTAAGGTACAGACGCCAGCACATCAAGTTACCCCAATGTGTCAAATTTCTTTTATCGTTTTTCAACTTTATGTCAAACCGAATAAGGTTCAATTCAATTGGGAAAACTTGACACATTGGGGAGTTACCCCAATGTGTCAAGTTTTGATGTGGTGGCTTCTGTACACAAACTATTCGATGGAGCCCTTAAACTTTTCCTTTTGCAATCGAATTGAGAAATGTGTTCAACAAAGTAAACATAACCTTGACATAAGGCTGTTTCAACAGTTACGTAAAAGTTCGGAATGGATTAATAGAATCTGTTTAAAGTTAATAGATTGACGCAACAGCTTCACACAAAATACAAAATAGTTGTGTTATAATATCTGCACAATACAAAACATAATAATTATATTGAAAGGTCAAATGCAACTTTTATAACATCCAAAAGGTTAGTCTTCCGAATTATTTATATGTAACTACCAGGAAATTAATAATAAAAGCAGGCTTGTAGGTGAACCATTCAATATGTAAATTGGAGATAGTATTTATGCACTAATAAAACTTTTTCATACGTAACAAATTAAAGAGATTTGATTTAGATGTTTCTAATACAAAGTGGTTAATAATAGAATGGTTATTATTTAATAAAGCTCATGATCGTAGCAGATGAATCGATCTCATCATCACCTGGCTAGCGCTTTAGTAGTGGTGAAACTGGAATTTAGCTGAATACCAGTGTTTCAATTGCGGAGTGACTGTCTGTTAGACCTCCACGATTCAGTCACTGGGTAATCATCATCATCATCATCATTTCAGCCATAGGAAGTCCACTGCTGGACATAGACCTCCTCTATAGATCTCCAATAAGACCGGTTGGAAGCGGCTCGCATCCAGCGCGTCCCCGCGGCCTTAATGAGGTCGTCTGTCCACCTTGTGGGTGGACGTCCTACGCTGCGCTTGCCGATACGTGGCCTCCACTCGAGAACCTTTCGACCCCATCGGTCATCAGTCCTCCGTGCTATGTGCCCTGCCCACTGCCACTTCAACCTGCTAATCCGCTGGGCTATGTCGGTAACCTTGGATCTTCTACGGATCTCCTCATTTCTAATTCGATCTCGCAGAGAGAGACTCCGAGCATAGCCCTCTCCATAGCTCGTTGGGCTACTGGGTAATACGATAGATTAAACTAGGGGTTGTTTTAACTGGTTTTCTGTCTTTCGGGTTTGTTACTACCCGCAACGACTATCAAAGATCTACAAATGGCAGCTGAGACCAATTGCTTAATGTGTTTTCTGAGGCACGGAGGAGTCTTGCTGTTATTTTTCGACACAAGAACTTTTAGATAAAATCGATCTATAGTTAATATATAAACGATCTTATGAAGAGCTTGTGACTAAAAATGTCAGCTGCACGGTATGTATTATGTACTTATATGGAAACTAGTACCACCTGTTACAATGACGAGTATATTCTATTATGACGTTTTTTATCTCTCTTGACTATGTATTTACTTTGATTAAGTATGTATGTATCTGTGTATTTCTTTTTTTTGTCCTTAATTTTTACCCATTTACACCTACCTTGTTCCATCTCTGCACCACCTTAAGGTAGACTGGTTGAAAATGCCTAAGGCATTAAGTCCGCCTTTGTTCAGTTTTTTTTACTAAGTAGTGCATAAAGTTTCAATAAATAAATAAATATATTCTATAGCTTTATTTGATTTATATTAGCTTTAAATCAGTTTATTAAATCTTTTTCTTGGGAGTATTGCCTTAGAGTTTAGATCTGAAGTTACCTCACAAACATTAGCTCATAAGGTACAAATATTAATCGTGACTACATAAGTAATTACGATTTTGTGTAATAAACTGTTTATTGAACAATACCTGGGTAAAGATTACAATATCTGTTGGATCTTCTACAGTCCGGTAAACATTATGGTAGGTGTTTTATACTCAGCCAGTTGGTATGAGCAAGCAAAGTTAAGCAATATCGAGTTGTAAAAAAAACAAGAAATCTATTTTGGACACCGCGGCCGTTAACACTTTAAAAAATTGTTGCGTATTCAAATGAATATAATATGTGTAATATTGTATTTTTAACATTGAATTCTGAAAATTCGCCAATTATAAGAAGCACTAAGCTTTTAAATTGAAGATGGCTTACATTCAATATATCTTAAGTGTATTTCTTAATTATTTTTAGATGCTTTTCGTACATTGCGGCGTTTAGTTATTACACCATGGAGAGCGTAAGATATATTTGATTTATTTTGTCAATAACATAAGACCGCGTTTGTATCACCGAAGGGGTATACTTTTGTTCACCCACTGTTTGCTAGCTAAGTTTAAATCAAAAATTGCCAATGCAAATTGCCAGCAACCGGGCAAATCTAAGCATTTACAAAAATGGAAAGCTCAACCACACTTTGTCCAACCAGGGAATCGAACAATCAAACAAGTCGGCGCATGAGTAGGTATATAATTTTCGGTACGAGAGTAACAGAAAGAGCTCTTATGGAGTGATTTCATAGAAATGCATGCGCATCCTTCATTACACAAAGGCTGCACAAAGGGAAACGCCAGTTTCTGGCCACGTTGTACCCATCTACGTAATAAATTCTAGAAACACACTAATTTAGCAACTTAAATATTGCAATTCAAACGTTTCAAAAGCCGATTTTTTATGTCATTCAATCGTTTATTGCATTCTAATGTTACCGCTCAGTGTCAATACTATCAAAGTAGGGATTGCAATTCTTAATGAAAAAGTTCCACTAAGTTCCATGTGAAAAACAGCTTTTGTTTTTGATCTGTGATGTCAATCTTAATGCCTTTCATTTGTTTCTTTCATTTGCATCACCTGGCCAAATTTTCCTGAACAGATGGGCATTTCCCTAGTATGCTTAGCTTGAATATGACGATATTTCCACGAAAGTGAACACTGCACCGCGAATGATAGTATTGTGCCTTCTTTCATTACATACATATGTGCAAATGCTGCAATAATGTATACATTCATAATAATGTGTAACTGCTGATAGATTGGTAATGTCTAGCGTACGATTGCCACAATGACCCGATTCCCTCCATAACTCTCGGGTTTTAATAACCATCTTATTACAAATCTGTATTCATCTCTTGTATGTACATTTGTGTGTAGTTGTGTAATTGAAAGGCTTGACCGTCGTGACTTTTGTCAATACATGATCATCGGGGCCTTCAATTCAACTACC
Source organism: Euplexia lucipara (assembly GCA_921972225.1). NCBI lineage: Eukaryota > Metazoa > Arthropoda > Insecta > Lepidoptera > Noctuidae > Euplexia > Euplexia lucipara. Next base: position 13,993,311 of record OV179144.1, read on the forward strand.
TAACCTTTTCAACTTTAATGGGGACGTGCGTGCTAATTCGTAGTACCTATAAGTACCTACACACAAAATAGTTTTTAGTCTCTCCTCTAGATAACAAGAAAATATTCGACACATATTTTTTTCTTTTTCAAATTGACGGTAAACTGCTTAGATTAAGCGCATTAAAGTTCAGGAGTGGGGGCTTGTAACGTCATTAGCTAGCATAAACTGGCTAGTGACGTCATGCGACATTTTAACTCGATGTATCACCGTTATTTTTTGATTACCTACGTGAAAAAAGAAAAAATACGTGCCGAATATTTTTTTGTAATCTAGATGAGGGACTCAAACTAATATTTTGTCAAATACCTACCCCATTTCGATTATTATGGACTATAGAGCGGGCATGTCAAGGAAATGTCATAGAAAAACTTTGATCCTATGTCTCAGTAACGCCATCTAGAATAATATATGAATATTGGAGCGGCAGCGGAGCGTACTACAAAAAACTCATAGACTTGTATCCACACACTTTTTCGGACGAAAATTTTTATTTGTGATGTCCGGTCTATAGGTATTGAATGTCTTTGACGTGGGTCAAATTGCTTATCGTTTTTTTCTAGGTCGACCTGCACGCGTATCATGATGACCATAAAAACGACTATGTCGACCGAAGAATTGACAAAATGACAGATGCTAGAAACATTTCCGACTGGCTTGTTGGTCTAGCTGCAACTGCAACTGCTATGCCGGAGGTCGTGGGTTCGATACCCACCCAGGACAAATGTTTGTGTGATGAGTTAGCACATTTGTGCTGTGTCTGGGTGTTTTTTATCTATATCTTCTATACTAATATTATAAAGAGGTAAAATTTGTAAGTTTGTATGTTTGTAAGTTTGTATGTAGGGGGTAATCTTCGGAACTAATGATCCAATTTTAAAAACTATTGTAGGTACTGGTGGAAAGCTACACTATCCCCGGGTGACATAGGCTACTTTTTATCCCCGTATTCCCACGGGAACGGAAACTACGCGGGTGAAACTGCGTGACGTCTGCTAGTCTATAATATATATATGCTAGTCTATAATATATATATGTATTTAGAAATATATAAGTATGGTTATCAGCTGTTTAGTACCCATAACACAAGCTCTTAGCTTAGCTTGGGACTAGATGGCGTTGTGTGAAAAAGTTGTGGAATATTTATTTAATTATTTATTGTTTGTTATTTCGTCAAAGTTAAAAGTTAGTATTTATTTCAACTATTGATATCAATGTTTTTTTATAGCAAATTAAATGCTTTCCTAAACTTTCTAACAAAATGGCAGTGTAAGTTAATTTTTGAGCTACAGCAAAGTCAATGTATCGATTAGATAAAATAAGGTATTCTTGATACACGCAAATACGAGTTGTTGACGTGATGTCAACGACTCGTCACATCGACACACATTGTTTACACGCATCGAGGAAATGCCGTGTTCTGAATCGTAAAAGTATCGATTTAAATGTCGCTTTACTTCGCAATCGATTTAAAATCCATTTGTTTTATTCGATTTTTAAAAGCTCACGTATTTGACGGTAAGAATCTTAAGTGCGACCGTTTACTTAAAATTCCGGATGTAAATAAATTTAGTAACTAATAAAAACAGAAGGTCCTTACGCTTGTATTTACTGACCAAGGAATGTCGCAAAAACTTCAGTTACAGTGTACAAATTATAAATAGGGTATTTGACTAAATTGTTAAATAGTAATAATACCAGCCTGTTACTGTCCCACTGCAGGGCAAAGGCCTCTTTCACATACAGAGAAGGCTTGAGCATTAATCACCACGCTTGCTCAAGGCGGATTGGCGATTTCAAACTTATATTAACTATAAGTCCAGGTTTCATCACGATGTTTTCCTTCACCGATGTCAATGATGTCTAAGATAAACTCAGAAAGTATATATGAATTGAAAAAGTCACATTGGTACTTGCCCGGATTTGAACCACAACCTCGTGCATGAGAGGTAGGCGCCTTAACCTCTGGGCCATCACGACTAAATTGTTGCTTGATAATATTAGACATTTTTTTCTACCTTTTCTTACGTAATCAGAAATTAACGGTGATACATCGAGTTCAAATGTCGCATGACGTCATGATTTCGTACAGTTTATTAATACTGAAATATGAAGTTATAAACACCCCTCCTTCATTTTAATGCACCTAATCTTAAGTAGTGTTCAATCAATTTAAAAAGCAAATAAATACAATAGTATTATTTTTAATTATCTTACTGATGGATTAAATATAATTTTAATATTCATACACCGTCAACATGCCTATTATTACATTCTCGCGTTTTACATTTTTTTTATATATATAATGGGTCTACTCTTGACCTCAATCTTGTCTTGCTGTTGTCTTGTCTTGTCTCGTCTTGTCTTGTCTTGTCAATTATTCTTTGTTACAGTAAGAAAAGAGAAATAAACGACCTTGCCAAACTAAAAACATTCATATCACAATATTTTTATCGAAAAGAAATCTAAATGAATATTCCCATTGCAAAAAATGTTTACAATTTTTCGTAGCGGTTCGGTCTTGGCGTAGCGCCGGTTACGCTTGCTTTAATAGAAGACATAAACGCACGCTTAAATCGTTTGCCGTATCATGTTTACATGCTAACTCAATACATGTAACCGCTAATGTTCTAGAATGAGAAATATTTACGTAGGTAGTTACTTTCATTAGCTGTGTTGTGTGTATTCTTAAACAAATTAAAATTGTTGGGTTTCATTTTTCCAAACAAAACACTCCCTACATATTTGTACGGATTTCTCAGTCTAATATTTAGTTAGTCGTCTTAGTACTTCTTTGGTCACTAATAATTTTCTAAAAGAAATGTAAATATCAATGTTTAAAAGGTGACTACTACTCCTAAGGTACCTACTTAACGGTATTAAATTAAAAAAAGAGATTGGCATAGCGTATTCTACACTACTAAAATCAACAATATTTATCGCTTGCTTTGCTAACATAACAAATAAGTGCATTGCGATGACATTAAATAAAAACACGATTAGTACAGCACATGATTGGCTCACGAGTGCGACGGAGATGGTGCAACGACGCAGGCGCAAGCCCGAATCCAACGATACTTTCTCCTCTTGCACTTGTCAATGCGGTCACTGTCACTTCTGTAATGTATCACGAAAGCTCCGTCAGTATGTACTGCCTTTGGGCCTCCTTGGATATTTATTGAGTTAATTGTTAAGTGGCTAAATTATAACAGCAGCATGGGTCGATGTAAGGTTAAGCTACGGTTGACGAGGTCGGACCGTGGATGGGTGACCATTTACTACATAGAAGACTCGTCCGTGCCTCGGAAAGCACGTTATGCCATTGGTCCCGGCTGTCATTTGTAGATCTTTGACAGTCGGCACTTGTAGTCAGAAGCCCGAAAGTCCGTCAACCAGTTTAACCAAGTGGTATAATGTTACCCAGTTACTGGGTTGTGTAGGTCTGACAGGCAGTCGCTCTATGTAAAACACTGGTATTCAGCTGCATCCGGTTAAACTGGAAGCCGACCCCAACATAGTTGGGAAAAGGCTAGGCTAGATGATAATGGCATGTGGCAAATACACAATCGCCAGCTGCGTTAGATCTCTTTTTTTTCAGCTAAGTTAGAAGCTAAGCCCAAGGCATCAATGATGATGATGGCTTCAGCTGTCAACAATGATGCTCCTTTGTTTCAGTGACGTTCATATCTGTTCCCGTCCGATCCACATAAGACCAGTGCACACGCAGCTCCAATAGTAATACCACTTAAACACACTTTGAATGTTAAGTGGGCAGGAAAAACCAGTATAACACATCAATTTTTTAGTGCACTAACATTCTATTGAAATATTTTGTAATAAGCTTAAAGGACGTATTGATTAAAGTATGTAATATATTATGTAAATATTATTACACTGCCATGGCTGCACTTATAAATGTGGTTTTAGGGTGGGGCTAGCCTAACTTGTATCGCTCAAAATGAGCTGAGGAAATTACGTTTTTCCAATTTCCTTTTGGTCGGACTCATTTTCTTTAAGTAAAACCTTATTTTATGCAGCTCATCATAAACTGAATTAATGATCTAAGCTTGTACTTGAATTTGTGCAATGCATAGTCATAGTGACGTGACTATTTCGTGAAGGTTCAAACTACTTACTGACAGCCTTATTTATGATCATATTAGAGAGTATGTGGAGCAACGGTCAAAGTCACGCGAAGCTTTACGTAATGAATTTTGATGATGTATAGTTACCTGTGTTATGTATTATGTGTTTTGGTCTCGTGATATCGTACTAAGGTAAGTACTCATTTCTTTTTTAAGAAATATGATTTATCAGTTATAATTATGCTCATATATGTCAGTACCTATTTTATTTGTGTATGTCATGTATAAATAACAATATGAATATTGGTAGGTATAATATTATATCCTATGTACATATTATGTCGTTTTCCGTATCATCTTATGTATTTAGTAAATTTTTAATTTATTTATATTCAAGATCTTACAGTTATAATACACACAAATAACATAGTACCACAGGTTCAAGGTACAGAGGCCAGCACATCAAGCTACCCCAATATGTCAAAATTCAGTAATAGTTTTTAAATTTTATGAGTAACAGAATAAGGTTCATGTTCAATTAGGAATATTTGACACCTTGATGTGCTGGCGTCTGTACATTATTATGTCATAACAATTTAAAACCTACTTAATGGAAATGTAAATTTTCTACTTTTTAGACCATTGCTGTAAATTATTGTGTATGTTTACTTTTTATGTAAATACTTGTTTGTTTTATGTAAGATATAATTAAGCTCTGCATAAAAAGAGCCATTAGATTAACTGTCTGCATAAGTAATTGTATTACTTGGTCGTTGTGTGAAGTTATGTGCAGATTTCGCTTTACTTTTTAAGTTATTTGTTAAGTAGCTCATGTTTTCCCCCATGACGGTATATAACGCTGCATATTAATGCGTTAATAACTCGCGAAATAATTATTGAGGATGCACATTAACACTCGTAGGATTGTTTCGCAACACCAGATATATTAGTGTGACGTAATTTAAAACTTGATATCGGAAATAAGCTATATTTCATCACAATAATGTGGTTTTAAAGCGAGAAAATTGCAAAATGGTTGATGAGTTGATGGCGACTTTCGAAAAGGTCATAGGACCTCGTATGTTATTTAAATTGATTATGATAAAATATTATATGTTATTTGAATGCTAAATGTTTGATATTATAATTATATAATGGTGCAGCTACAATAAACTTGCCATAACGCAGTCAGTGCTTAGCGACAACTTACTTTCTCCGCACGATTCGGCTGTTTGGCACTATAATTATACCATCTCGTTATTTAAAATATGGGTAAGATGATAACAGAAAAAAAAATTCGTTATACGTGGTACCTACTTAATACAAAATAAAATCACATACAATTTATTTATTTTTTTGAATACATAATATTGTAAGAACTATTTTAAAAGAGTAAGTTTGGGGTTTATTGCCCATTCTTCTCCATACGAAACTTCCTTTTGGAAGAGGCAACTAGAATCAATATATTTTATTTAACTTGTAAGTTTAACGTTAAAAAGTGCCTTTTAAATAGCCTCATTGAAATAAATGACTTGACTTTTACATTGAAATGTTAATTTATGAAGATTGAAATCGAAATAATGGATATCCGTTTTGATAAAAGTTCTCGCTGTAATTACAATATGTACTACTTTATTTTAAAACTAACATACAAAATAAAATAAAAGCAAACTAGGTACATACTAGTAAAAAACCCGGCCAAAACCAGAAAAGAATTAATTTTTATCGCTGACACCTGAAACTTGCCTAGAAGTCTGACCCTTTTAGATAATTTCCACAAGATTTGGAATAAACTTAGCAAAATGTCATGTTAGATTGGATGTCAACAACGCCCACTTCGGTAATGGCAACAATTGTTTGCTCATAAAATTTTGAGAATAAAATAAATGTTGTCGTTACTTTAACACGTAAACCTACAAGCTGTTTACAAAGCTGCACCTAGGTATGTTCTGTGTTAAAATAATGTGCATAGGTATTTGCTGCCAATTAGTTGGCGTATAATAATATTCGCCTTCAAATGCTTCTGTACATAGGGCACTAGAGGGCAGTACCTTATAGTAACGAAGCTTCTAAGATTTTGAAATTAAAATTTCTGATTCCTATCTATGGATGACAATGATAATGCCTATCGGACTTGCTCGTAAAAAAAAATACTTTGCCAGCGACTTCGTTGTTAGCTAAACTTTTCAATGTTAGATAGAAAAATAGAGAAAATGTGCTCAATACATCCACGATCCATCCACCCGCCATTTTGTAAAAAAAAGTGCTGTTTAGGCGAAGTGCAGACGTAGTGAGCTTTAACCGACACTAATGTGATTGACAGTTCACTTCTCAAGGGGAGATTTTTTAGAATAGAACTATATAATAATAAATAAATATTCCACGACTCTTTCACACAACGCCATCTAGTCCCAAGCTAAGCTAAGAGCTTGTGTTATGGGTACTAAACAGCTGATAAACATACTTATATATTTATAAATACATACATATTATAGATAAATTACACCCAGACACAGAACAAATGATCGTGCTCATCACACAAACATTTGTCCTGGGTGGGAATCGAACCCACGACCTCCGGCAAGCAGTCAGGGTCATTAACTAGTAACTACTAGACCAACAGGCCAGCCAACAACTGCTGACACATTAGGATATATGCTGATAAATGATAGGATAGTATTCAAGTATTCAAGTACCTATTTATTGCAATCCATAATGAACATACAGGTGGAAGGTTAAACAGATTCGAGTAACAATTATGGACCCTGTCGGGCACAGCGACATCAAAATTAAGATGAGTAGGAGAGAGGAAGAGCGCATTTTTAAACATTTTTTAAAAATCTTAAATATATGTAAAATATTACTCAATTAAATTATTACCTAGTTATTATACTGATATCTTGTAACATATATTATATTTATATTTATTATACTATTTATTTATATTCAATTATAATTATACAAAATTATCATACATTTATTTATTTATTAGTCAAATCAATTTGTCAATAGTCAATGATTAGTTCTTCAGTCACACGTTAAAATATGATAAATGATTACGGCGTAATTCTACTTAATTATTTAGGTGATGAAACACTTGGACAGACCGAACCTCGGCATCGCTCATATGTTTGTTTAATCTGGGTAAGCATCTAGCGTCTCGGAGATAAACTAAAGTGTGTTTACTTCGGGATATCAATTAGATGTTGAGACTCGAGTGATGTTGGAATTGGGGTCAAGATTTAATAGGGACAGGCTCGTTCTCGCTGAGAAGACATGTTTGGTAATGGGGTCACAGATGCAGAGAAAGTACCGCCTGCAGTATACGGGGTGAGCAACCTCTCAAGAAATAAATAAAAGACTTTGGACCAGAAACTATTAGATCTGTGGTTCAATGGTATAAAATTATGTTTTCTGTAATGGCATTGACCTGACCGAAATGTTCAGTTGACCGTCGCCTCGGATGTGGTTTATTTATAGTAATAAACAAACTGTAAACAAAAGTCTCAATATTGACAATTTAATTAATTTATTATCCCAACACAATTTGATCGTTCACCTTTTAAACATTCAAATTGCTGCAGCATTCACTCATAATTAGTATGATTACCAAATTATTGATGAATTATTTAAATTAGTTCTGTTTAAATACTCGTTTATTGTTCGATTAGGCGATGACAAATTTATGAATTTTAAATGATTTCTATTCTATTTTTATAAATGCTGCTTCAGATAAAATAAATAATGCTTGTGTGTGTGCTAGGATACGTACAGACGCTAGCACGGCTTATTTCCAGGCGCTCCATAATTTTATTCCCGTCGGCTCGAAATTAAAAAAGCAATTTAATAGTAATAATTTAATAAAAAAAAAAACATTCTTATTTATTTAATTAAAATCTTTCCCATGAGCTCCAAAAATTTTCAAGTACAGATTGCACATACTTAGCTAAGATAAGATTGATTTGTGACTGCCTTGTACTGAAACTACTTACCTCTAAATTATATTATTGATGGAAGCAATTTGTGTTTTGTTGACCTTACGCAATTTGGTTTGGAGCCGCTGGGAAAAAAAATAGTATTTTATTTTTTATCTAATAAAATTATGGAGCTGTTGGGAATCAATGTATGGAGAGAAATTGTTTGGAGAACAATAGATTTGGAGCTCTTGGGAATAAGCCGCCAGCACATCAAGTTACCCCAATGTGTCAAATTTCTTTGATCGTTTTTCAACTTTATGTTAAACAGAATAAGGTTCATATTCAATTGGGAAAATTTGACACATTGGGGTAACTTGATGTGCTGGCGTCTGTACATTTCTTTTTGCAAGTAGTACAAATGAGATTTGGTACTATGTCAACGACTAGGTACTACTTTTATTTAGCGAAAAACTCTAAATACAGATACAGAGAACTAGTTACTCGTCTAGCAGGAATCCATAAAAGATCTATCACGTAGGACCAGCTAGGTATTTATTCGCTTTTTCCAGCTATGGATATCATTGTATCTGACTTAGGTAAATGAGGTTTTATTGTAGATTTATTAACTGATTATATCCCTTACCGTGTTACGTAATCTAATAATGTTATAAGTACCTACTTTCCAAACACGTAATAGTTTATTGGACTTTTGCACACTGAAACGATTTAATCGAGTAAAAGAAATAATAAGATTAAGGAACACAACGATCGGTCTAAATTGTTATAAATAAAAGTCTTATTATACTCTAGTTACACTATAATATGTATTTAAACTATACTTCAAAATCGGGTAATTTTAAACTACAACATTAATGACTTTTTTTTTCTCAAAAGTAATAATCAGATTGAGGTAAAACAATATTAAATAACATTTATTAAAATAATATTTATTCCTGTAAAATGGTTTTTACAAACACTTATTTTTTTTTCTTGTGAGGTGAGAGCCGTTTTTTTACTATTGCTACCAAAAAACACTGAAAGAAACTAAGAGACCAGAGAGAGAGATACGGTACGTAAGTAAAACGTTTACTACATTAAGGCTCCGTGGCGCTAAAGAACAGGTAATGGACTGGCCTGGCCTGTTGGTCTAGTAGTTATTAGCCCTGACTGTTATGCCGGAGGTAGTGGGTTCGATTCCCACCCAGGACAAAATGTTTGTGGGATGAGCACGATTCACCCAGACATAGAACAAATGTTCTATGTCTGGGTGAAATTCATCTATAACATGTATATATTTAGAAATATATAAGTATGTTTATCACTTGTTTAGTACCCATAACAAAAGCTCAGCTTAGCTTCGGACTAGTTGGCGTTGTGTGAAAGTTATAGGAATATTTATTTATTTAATGCATAAGTGCTACAACCGCTTATTTGTTTTCAAATACAAAATGTGTTTTTACTCGACCCTAATAAAAACGAATAGTAAGCCTTATTTTATTTAGATGTAAATTTTACATGGTTTATTGATGGCATCTCCAATAAGTGTATATGTTGAAGACGTTTTATAACAGAACCAAATAAAAAACAAACATGTTTTTATCTTTACAAAACCCTTGCCCACACGTTCAATTTTGACAACATAATATTTTGTGCGCATTATTTGAAATTGACGAAAAACAACAGCTATCTCTCGTTATGTACGTAGCATGTTTTTATGCGAGCGTTTTGGGCATTTTTCTCGGTCGAACGTTTTAATTTTGATGAGTACCTACCCTTCGTCATTCTTCCTTTTTTTTCCTTATTCTTTCCTTACTTTTTTTAATATGTATGTATATATTTTTAATTCAATCTTTTAGCTTATTCATAGTAGGAAAACTTAAATAAAACACATAATAAATCGTAGTGCGTATGTATCAGACACGTTTAATTGAGATAAAACGAATCATAGTGATCTATGAATCTATTCATTGCTTCACATTGTCATCAGAACTAACTAGTCTAAGTTAGTTAGAAAACTACTACATGAGCCATTAATCATACTTCTTACTGATAGGATTAATTTGATGGCATTAAAAACCTGCTCCAGTAATCTTGAATGGAGAAAGTCTGAGATTGTTCTCACAGCGCCTACTTTATTGCCTCTTATTTATTACATAAACACCCATAGATGAGAAGATTATTTTCATTACAGATTGTTTTTTTTTTAATTAAGAAATTAACTAAATGCTCACAAGTTTTGACTTTGAGCGACTTAGGTAATCGCATACCTAGGTGTTTTCTGTTTTCTCTATAAATGCAAAAGCTGTTATAATCAATGTAAGTAATTATGTTAGTTCCATTTAGTTTTTATACTGCTTAAAAAAAAAGGAAAAGATTCTCAATTAGGTTGTATTTTTTTACATTCATCAAAACAGCCCCAACATCTTATATTATCTACCCTCGGTATTTGAGATATCGAACGACACCCTACAACGTGGGGTAAATGAAAACATCATCCCCACTTTACCCCTTTATGCCCTATACCTACCCTATATTTTATTTTACCACTTTTTCAGCTTGAGTAACATGTAATATCCATGTCGAATTACATCCATTTAATATTAAGGTTTTCTGAGCTAAGCTGTGGACAGACAGACCGCTGCGGCCGAACCTGCAGGAAGTCGAGTCTGCTATTGCGTCAATGATCGATTTTTGACGTATAACGTCAAACTTATGACACATTTCCCATACAAAAACTGTCAAAGTTGTCAAATATTCGATCAATGACCGGTCATTGAGACGAGATTGTAATAGCAGACTCGAGCCCCAGGGCTATGGCTATCTCCGTTGACAGTTTATAGTGATGATCACTGGGCAAAGTGTTCAACAATTAACTGTCAAACAGCTAGTTTCAAAAGAAAGAAAGAAAAAAAGAAAAATATTTAACATCAGTCTTTAAAACACACACAATAATTCGAAAAATAATCAAAAATTTCAATAAGTTAGTTAAATAATTAATTATTAATTAATTATTATTTAATTAATTCAATAATTTTAATTTTCTTGTTACGTATATAATGGCTACCATCAGTGTGTATCTAGGATGACGTTAAACGTTAGACGTCATAAAGATGTGACGGAGCGCACCATACCCCGTCTGATAGCCACCGAAACTTAAAGTCCACTTAAAGTGTAATACCAAGTATTTGTAAATTCGCAGTTGTCATCTAAAAAGGATGTGATGACTGAACGCCAGTTTGTCACTGGTAATAAGAAGAAAGTCAGAAACGTATGACAGAGTTCTTAGTTGGCCTTTGGACCCTGATAAGGCACTTTTATCTTACATTTTCAAACGATTTCGCCTTTGTAACACTACTAAAATATCCGTATCGGTTGCGAACTAACCATCTTTTACACCTTCGACCATAATAATTATTACAACTCTAATACATAATAAGTGTCTGTCTGGCATTTTGCTGAACAGGACCTATGACGGTATAGCCGCAAAACACATAATGTTTATTATGTAAGTAAAGTATTTTTACTATTTTTTAGGTACGTTATTCTTTATTTTTGTATTTTTTTTCTATTATTTTTAATTCTGTACCAAGCCTTTGTACCAAGTAAATGCTTATTCTTTCTCTTTCTTTAAAATATTGCAGTTTTGGTATCGAGTGTGAATAATTTCGTGTCTATACTCAATGAAAACCTTTGTTCTATTTGCTAACAAAATTAAACAAGTAAAGAAATAAACACTTAGCTGAGTACCTTACCTTAAACGCACACACTATTACGTCAGTACGTGAGTAACATTGGAGATAGGCATTCTTGGGCAACGGTTTCTTTTCCTCCCAACACTGATTGAATATCGTTCAAAATAAAAAGACGTGGAAGTGCGTCGACATACAATATTACTTCCTCTTCGTGGGTGGTGCGTAATAATATCTATTGTTGATTTCTATAAAAGCAATCTCAAGTGCAATCGTTCAAAGAATCGTTGTTTGGAGACAAGCTGTGACTCCTACTGATTGAGCTCGTACAAGCAATTAATGTACTTTATATAGAGAGACAGTGTTCTTCCTGTGAAAGTTGGTTCACAAGATTATAATTAATATGAAAGCCTATAAAACGAATAAACTCTCTGCCTAAAGCTTGTACTAATGATAGTGCTGGCCAAGTATATAACATAACAGTCATTGTACGGAAAAAGCTCCGGTTGGGCGAGTCTAGTTTTGCGCGTTCACCTAGATAGGAGTTTAGTTTTTTATTCAATTAAAGAATTTAGTACGATTTATAAGGTGGACGGACGGTGATTGATGGATTCCCGCTTTTTTTCTGGAATTACTTGTCATTGTCAGATGCATACGTTTATTATAAGGTTTGTAAATTAGGCCGTACGTTTGAAAGTAAGATTTTTTTTATCTATTTGCCAAAGAGGACGTGCAAAAAATTAAGAATACTAGGAATAGGTTGGTAAACATTGTACTTAAAGTTTTTTCAGTGAAGATAAAACACAAAGTGTACAGAATTTTGTCGGTTACATGTCATACCTACGGAAAGACGGATACCTCGCAGATAAAATAACTACAAATTATTGTTATTGCGTCAATTAATTATTTAATAATAGTTGTGTTCGAAATCTTCCTTTAGACAAATTGTGCCTGTACTAGAAGACTCCGCTCCTCTCTATTTTGTATTTCGTGATCTTTAAACGCAGATGATGCTGTGCCACGGGAGACTTACAGCACATAGCTAGTGGTCATTTGTTAGTAGTATGAAAACCAGTATTAGCAGGCCTTGTAGTCTATTAAAATTCCATAATATACTAGACCAGCCCGAGGTCAATGTGATACCAGCCACGTGCACTCGACTGTCCAATTTGCAGCAGTTCGTTATATTTGTATTGTCATTAACAGTTACAATAATGAATAAAATGTTAATAAACTTCTATTGTAATGTATTACTTAACTTTTAGTATTATGTAAGTACAACATTTACTGTCAATTTAGTAAATTGATTTTTTTAAACTGTTTTTTGGATCTTGAAGTCTATCTTTCATATTATTTTATTTTTTATGAAAATAAGTCAAATTGACTGTGGCTAAATTACACTACACTTTTTGGCAATAATATAAGAGAATAGAATAGAATATGTTTATTGTATAATATGAGAAAACATCAAATAATATGTCTTCAAATAACAGGTACATTTGTATGTTTTGCCATTAATGGCGTACAAAACACCATTATTTTTGTTTTGGTATATTATTGTCCACTATATGTATATTCTTCTGATCGATGAGGACGATTTCAACGATGATATGTGTGGCCAAAAGATGCCTTTTCGCTCTTGTTTTTTTTATATAAAATTACTAGGTAGTGGCCAATTTAGACCTATTCAATGTTTGTATTTTAAATGACAGTGACCAATTTACACGTTGACCAAACGATCATACCCCGTTTTACTGTAGAGTTGTTTATACTTATTAAATTAATTCCTGTCCTTCGATACATTTATTTTAATGTGTTCGTCATTACGCACCTATTTGCATTAGCAACGGGATATCCTCACGATGATAAATAAACTTCCGCATAAAAATGAAAGTGGAAATCCGGAAGATACCATTGAATTAAACTATAATTGAATATCAAGTCCAAGAAGCTATTTCATTTCAATTATTTATGATCACCGTAGTGTAAGTAAAGAACTAGTACAAAGTTTTAAACATAGCCAACGAAGAAATATAGGTATATTTGCAAACCTGGTTGGGAACACGTACAAAGAAAATTGCAATAAAAAGCTTATTTACTGGTTATGGTTATTTTAGCAGAGCAAGCGACATGGCGACAGTCTTTTTTTTTTTTTTTTGGCTGATAGGCACGCGTTTGACCACTATCTCACCTGATGGTAAGCGATGATGTGGTCGACGATGAAGCACGCTTGCCTAGAAGCAACCTGTTCACTCTTGACTTGAAGACCCCTAGGTTGTAGCTATCAGGAAACACCGAAGTCGCTAAGTGCCTACAACGTTAATTGATACAACGACGCGTCAAGTTGCACGAGAGTTGTTGTTGTTGACTAGAAGTGCAACAGAAAGCACCAACCTGCAGCGACCTTCTCGGCTCCGGCCCCGCTACTAGCGCATCTGTCACTAGAATAGTAAGCCACCAGGTCACACGTACCAAACTTTATGGAAAACAGGTAAACAAGCGAGACAAAAAGTATGCCTAGTAGCTTTCTTTAATCACGTCCAGATAACGGCATTGAGTTAATGAAAACGTGCCAATGGATCTTGTTTAAATCCAGATCAATATCGAGTTGGAGCGTAAATATTATATGGTGAAGGTAGAGCATGACACTACTTATAATTTAGGCCTTTTTTCTCCGAAGAAACGGTGTCATATCATATGTTTTGAGTTCAACAGTTAGTTTACCGAGAATTTATTTAGCAAGATGCGGTAAGCATGAATATTAATACCACCTGCTAATATACTAATAATATAATAATATTATCTATACTAATATTAAAAAGAAGTAAAGTTTGTGACGTGTTAATCCCTGTATCCAATAAACCGATTTTGAAAATTCCATTGCCATTACAAAACCACATTATTAAGTGTATATCAGTGGCGAGGGGTCAATTATCTTAAGAGGGAAGCCGACCAAGAATAACTTAGTATTCGTATCACTATTTGTTGTTTTTCTGGAAATCATCGGTCTACCTAACACTCTGTATACTTTTGCTGTAAAATACCAGTAGTATATTTGGCAATACAAGAGCCTGTCATTATTCAATAGCGGTAGAGTTGCACTTTCGAAACTCCAAAAGGAAGCCGATGGGAAAATATAACTTTATTTTCTACACGAAAAGATCTCACAATGAAATGTGTATCTTCAATCTTTCTTAAAGTCACACGCAGAGTACTAGTTTATAAAAAAAAAAATAGGTAGTCAAAATTATGAATTATATTTTTTAAAAATTGCAGACAGACAGTATTAATTGAACAATATACACCTTGATCAAAATGCAAGATGATTAATAGCTCTGCTCTTGTTAGTTTGCAAAGGATATTAATTGGTAATAAAGGAAGTTAGATAAACGATTACACAGACACCAATTGTATGTTATTAAATCATACGAAAAATGAGTAGGTACCTTTACAACTATCATTAATTCATTACCATACAAGTAAAAAGCAGTGCTTAAGTTGTGATAAATGTCAGATTAACTAGCAACTTCGCTGTAGTAGTTGCAGTTAAGATTTCGGTGCGTATAAAATACAATAGTGTTATGTGGTAGCACAATGTATAGTCTATTATTTGTACGCCATTTGCGACCAAACATATCCACATGCATACATGAATGTATTATGTTACATATATACAAACAAATAAATAAAATTAATTAATGTTTTATCTTTACAGAAAGTCCTAACATAAATTACACAATGTCTTTACTCTTTTAGTGAGCAAAACCGTTCCAAAGCAACATACAAATTAGCTCATTCGTTGTTAAGAAGTTTGTTAAAAACAGACGTGTATTCACAACAATACACGCCATTTGCATGTTTACGCCACTTTGCTGGGAAATTTCTTTTTCTAGATGTTTTATTAAACAGAAGGTTCCATGGAAAGAAATTAGCTGTGGTGAAAGATACATTGTCAAGAGAAGTGTTGTTATGTAATTAACACATGTCTAAGAATGACTGTAAGTTAAAACATTGTGATAGTTATATCTGTGTGGGAGGTAATTAATCCAGCTCAGATGCTGTTGTACAGGACTGGGTCAGTTGGCAGTCAGCGAAAGTATTTGTTTTCTCTTGAGAGTCGGTCTGGTTTAGCTTCTCCAGCGGCGACTGTATAGAATTTCTTTTTCCACTACCATTATGAAAGTTATTAGAAAATTGATTTGCTTTCAGGTTGGAGGTAAAGATTTGATACGTTTATAAGAAATTATAGTAAACTTGTCATTGCAAACACGTTGCGGATAAGGAAAATAAGTAAATTATGAGGATTTACCTTCTGTATGCAGTTAAACGTACTACAACAGTAAGGAATATGTTGTGCGCATTTTTTTTAAATAGGTGCACGTGATATGAATACAATATGCCCCTATACATACTTATGTCATGGAGTTAAGATAAATGCATTTTTATTCAACAAGGATCTTGCTTTGCTAAGGGAACTATACGCCAAAATTGCCTACAAGTTTTTACTTAAAAAATCATCATGAAGCTTCCTATAATTTCAATGTATTGTCGATTTAGCTAGCAAACGACTAGCAACTTGCCCGTGACGACGTTCGCGTAAATTTCGTATTTTTTTCTTAGAATCTTAACATCCTCTTGTATTTTGGAAATAAAATAAGTATATAAATTTATAACAAATTTATTGTAAGATGGGATTCATTCACGAATTTTATGAAATTCCTTTTATTTTTGTAGGGATTGCGATGGAACACTTTCAGCACTTACTACTTACATTCTTATTTCGTGCAAGATGTTGTCTTACTTCGAATTTTGCGGGAATCACAAGAACTTATGAGATTGTTTTCGTGTTAATGTGCACTCTACATTAAAAGACATTACGAAATTCCAGTGCAACTTTCATAAATGTAAAACTGCGGCAGAAAGTAAAATTATCTTGTCAGTGCATGGTTACAAGCATTGCAAGTACAAAAGCAGAAGGCATTGTTTTTACCACACTGATTACAATTTATCGTGATTCATATCACAATTAAACTGGTTACAGATAACATCTTAAATAGAGCATTAGAAAAGAATCAAGAACAAGGTGCGTAAATGATTGTGTAAACGTCAGTGCGGTAGTATGAAACAATTGGCATGCAATAAGCGTTCGAGCTGAAACTTTGATCATTGCTATGCGCGACGCGGTCTGATAAGTCAAATAATTTATCCACGCATCTAGAAACTTGTCTATGTCCAGACACTGTCACGTGTCTATGGGAATTGATTTATGGCTTTGGTTAAAATGTTGGCTTCTAAGGCGTCATACGATCGAGATTAAACTAGCCAACTTTAAACTGCTATTAATAACATGGTCACTTCTAGTAATACGGCTTTCCCTGCATTGATGGGGTTAACCAGAACATCAGTAATGATTACCATTCCTTGCTCGTATTCTTTGATTTGTATGTTTGTTTATTTACATCAACATTAATGTTAAGGAAGTCAAGAGGAAGTCCGCTTATTAGTGGCAGTTAAGACAAGCTCTATGATACTTGTATTACTATTTACCTTAATATTTACAATTCTAAAGCAAGAAATTTACATCTTAAGGAAGCATTTTAAATAACAGTATGAAGCGTGTAAATACGTGCATGAAGATTTAGCATGTAACTTTAATAATACATTTTAGCTCAATTTTTACGTTTGGTGAACTTTAAGGTTGAAAAGATTTGCTCCTTACACCTTTAGTCGAGTTTTGTGAACATAAATGTATGGAGGACGTAGTTTATAATAATATGTACCTACAATGACCTATTTCATGTCCAACACCGTTTTGGTAACCTCCTCCTTATGTGGTCACTTGTTGTTGGCACATCGCACCCAATGTTTTTTTTATTAGAACTAGAAAACTTTGCTCCAACATTGCACAAGCAGCATGCTATATTTGGCGTTCTTTGGGGATATTATGAGATCGACAAATCGCAAGAGGACCTAAGTGGAAAAACCGACTGTGCAAACGTTATATATCGGGTACCTACACTGTTTATCTTAAAAATAACATAAGTATGTTCGCAAGGCCGTTTAGACAACGCAAATGTCAAATGTCAAGTTAAAAATGCAGAATAGAAAATGCCTAAATTTATTTGAGCAAGAAGGTAAGGCGAAACTAGCAGTTCAAGGTATGTACATAAGGCTATTTTTAAACTCAATGATGCCAAAATCTTTGGTAAAGTTGTTAATAAACACCTATGCTCCAATTCGGACACAGCGACTTGTCTCCATGTAAGTGAAGTTGTTATAAGTAAATTGTCTTTTGATGCAACATCAAGGAAACAGCTGCATTATGTTACTGTATAGGGTATTATGAGACACAATAGTTTGGGAGCATCGGACTAGAACTCGAACGTAACACTTATGACTGTTATGTCACAGTCATATTATTAAGGTCGGTGGTAATGCGCCGGCCATTAGGCCACGGTTTTTGAGGTCTCAGGAGAAAAAATACGACGAGATGGATTACTGCTCTACATTGATAATGTCTTTTTAAATTATTCGTATTGAAAGACCAATTTCGCACACTATTGTTTGGTTTGTTTGTTATGTAATGTGTCAGCACGTGGTTAGTTTGTTTAACGTAGACTTTGTACCTTCTACTTTGAATAATTTAATGTTGGTATAATAAGTCAGTTTTTAATAAGAGTTGACAAATGAAACGCTGGGAAGATGATCTCAAAAGAGTCGCCGGTCCAGAATAGACCAGAATTGCAAAAGACAGAGAGAGGTGGAAGTCTTTGAAGGAGGCCTTTGTCGCAGGACAAGCTGAGGTTTGGAAACCGATTGTCAGTAACAAATCTTAATCGAATTATTGTAAAAAAGCAAAAAGTCTTATTTTATTTTATTTTTATTTTAAGTCGATTAGTTGGTATTTCCTTAGATTTCAGAAAATGGGGTTCATGCAAGGAAAACATACCTACTAGGTCAGATACGATGCGTTTATTAAAAAATCTAAACAAATCACCCACAACTACTTACTTGTTTACTAATAATGCGAATCGAGCAAAGTTTCTGACATCCGTTAATACTCCAAGGTGGTTCGGTGGTGGTGGTGAGTGGTTGGTTGTGTTGTGGTGGCTTTGTGGACAATCCATGTTCTAATTGCCGCGACTTCAACATCATGACCAAACTGTGCCAGAACGCTTCCCATCCGTTTGGCATACGCACTAATAATGACTGAATACGACATTTGCATTGACTTTGAATGAAAAATATAATAAACTACTTAACGGATTTCACGCGGTTTGCACCCATGTAGTTCTCGTTCCCGTAGGAACACAGGGACGAAAATAGCCTATGTCATCCGGGGATAGCGTAGCTTCCCAATGCAACGGTGAAAGAATTTTTCAAATCGGTCCAGTAGTTTTTATGTTCATTCGTTGCATACAAAAATACATAACTTTACTCTTTATAATATTAGGGTAAATAAGTGACAACCAGTCTCAAAGGGAAGGTCTTTAGATAAGGTTATCCACAGATCGAGTTTAGAGGTCTTTACAGATACTTTAGTTAAGTACATAATATAATAAGTTTTAATTAACTAGATTGCGATTAGTTTAATCAAGTTCTACTGCGATACAAGTAAGCAAACGTTTTAAACGTTTTTGTACTTAGCACAAATTGTATCCGATCGTGCAAAACCACAAGAA
This sequence comes from Euplexia lucipara, assembly GCA_921972225.1. Lineage (NCBI taxonomy): Eukaryota > Metazoa > Arthropoda > Insecta > Lepidoptera > Noctuidae > Euplexia > Euplexia lucipara. Next base: position 14,012,723 of record OV179144.1, read on the forward strand.
ACATCGTGTTTTTTGTAACGGTGTCAGTTAATGCATAGAACGTGACATAGGGAAGGTTAAAGATGAAGAAAAATGTAAATAAACACGAGTAACCTCGTTCTAATATTAATATATCTGCCTTTAAACTTTTTGTAATAATATGAAAGAACGAAATGACTTAGATCGATAGATTTAATATTAATTAGCCCGTGACTTCGTCTGCGTGGAATATTACTATTTGTGAATTGCGGGGAACCCTAATTGCTTATCTAGTACTTACCTATAAAAGAAGTCTATATTACTTAAACCAGTCCGGCCAACACAGAGGCACTAAATTAAACAAAAATATTTTTTGGACTCCAAAACAGGTATCTATTTTGACATTACAAACAGACATTTCTATTTCATTTAATTGTGTAACTTTATCAAACTTATTAAAAATTACATAATTTTAGAAATGACTCTATAATCGGTGTTAATATTCGAATTATCCGGATCATTTGTTGCAAATGGCGTTGTTGATAATCGTAAAATTAACAGTAAAGTAATAATTAGCGTTGTTATATAAATGGCTGACAGTGGTCGATTGTTGGGCGGCTAGTAAAACTATAATGTGATATTGTTTTCACCACGCCAATCGATCGGTGTGTCGCGATTACTGCAATACCGATGGTACCTACCTAGTGCGTATTTTAATACGTAGCAGATTAATGGCCATTGGTCAGGTCAATCTGACCCAAGGCAATGCACCTACATGTAGGTAGGTGAACGACATTCTTGTAAAAGTCAATCCTTGAAGACATCTATTAACTAAACTAATCTATTCTTAAAATTTTAACGAAAATGGCTTGATTGCCTTGGCATGATTCAGTCCACCATATGTGACTAAATTAATTCAGAACCAAAAAAGACGTGTTTCATTTCATTCATATCGTAATTTATTTTCCTCAACATTTACGAATGGGATTTGGAACTCTAATGGTCTTTGAATTTAATTTTATACCAATACACTACCTTGCCTCGGAAAGCAAGTTAAGCAGTTCTTGGTCCCATCTGTCATTCGTGGATCTTCGAAAGTCGTTGCAGTTAATGTTCTATTAATCTTTACACTAAGGGTCCACGCTGCTACTAAGAAATTCGAGACGAACCAACTCAGTAGCACTTGCCCGACGTGGGAAATGAACCAAGTAGCTCATGCTCAGCAGAACACAAATGACTATTTGATAAATAATATATATTTATATTTATTATATATATTTAATAACAAAACAATTACTTTTGTAACCCTAGAGACAAAAATGTGCTACAGGAAATACGCAAAAATATCGTGAATATCCAAAATACACTTTATATGAATGTAGCGAACAATAGATTCATCCGATTAATTTAAATAGGTGGTTGGACATACATTTCCGAACACCTAGTCGACTAAACTGCATGAAATATCTGTAACAGCCAATCGGCCAACATAAAAAAAAAAATCCGTACCACTCTATTTAGTTTATGGTACTAGGTATTCTGGAGTTTTTAAGTGATTTATTTTTAAAATGTTTTGTTTAAACTGGTTGGTTTCATTCTTCGATTCCTCAAGTTTTTTTTAGAACCTTGATTACATCATGACGTTTCAAGACAAACATTGTGTTTAAATCGAGGGCTAGCAGTACACTAAACGCTGCAAGTATTATCTAAACAATAGGCTAGATAAAAACTTTATTAGCTACTTTGTATCGTTAAATCTCCGAGTATATATTATGTGGAAATCGTTGGACACGTCATAAAGGAAGGGTAAACACTTTTAAGTCACGTCACGTATTGTTTTGCATTACAAACGATACGATGATTGTTGATTGATTCAGTTTTAAACTAGAAGTCGTATATCATTTTATAATGACACAAACGGAAGTTTCTCTTTGTGTTATCTACTTACTTACATACTGTAACAGGTGTTTAAAAACATTTACAACTAGCTTCTGTCTGGGACTTGGTTCGCGTTAAGCTTTCTAAATCGGGAGTAGGGTTTTTTTCAATTTTTTTTATTTCGTATGAGCATTTTCGGAGAGATCATGTGGTCTCTCCGACTAGAAACTAGAAATTAAAAACTTTTCGTAACCAAAGGGTAAAAACGGAACTCCATTTCTAACCCTATACTGTCCGTCGGTCTATCATCAGGTTGTATCTCATGAACCGAGAGAGACAGTAGCTAGACAGTCGACATTTTCACAGAAGATGCATTGCCACAAAAATAACAAAAAAAAAAAATGATCTGGAACCCTTCTTGCACGAGACCGACTCGCTCGCTTTTTAATCATATTAGCTACAGCCAGGGAAGAATTCAATTATTACATACGCCACAAGTTAGAGTGTATAGAACTTGTCGGAAAGTAGCTAGCTCTATGCATTGCAGAAAGATATTTTGAAATCGGATGAGAAGTTTTGGAGATTACCTGTACATAGAATTACAAACAAACAAGTTTTACCTCTTTAGTTTTTAAGTACAGATAATTCTTAAAAGCAACAAGTATAAATATCATGACAACTGTATCGGAACAGTTACCTATGAGTTGGTTATCATCCGGTAGTTATTATGTTGTTGGCAGCTAGGTAATATTTTAGTTTGACCGTAATGGCTATGTAACGTGGCGTAATGAGTCGGTAAGATCATAGATTATAAGACACGAACATAGGTAACTAGCTGTAATCGATACTTAGCACGTGTACAAAATTTATTTTGGTAGATAAATAACTATCTAATGGGCAATTTGACGAAATTTTAGTTTTGAGTTCCTCATCTAGATTGCAAGAAAATATTCGACACATATTTCTTCGTTTTTCACGTAATTTAAAAATAACTGCGATACACCGAGTCAAAATGTCGCATGACGTCACTAGCCAGTACAGTTTATAATAGATAATGACGTCACAAGCCCGCTTTCCTCAACTTTAATGCGCTTAATCTAAGCAGTTTTCCATCAATTTGATTAGATGAGGGACAAAAAACTATTTTTTTTCAAATAAGTAACCCATTGTAAAATACAACTACTCTACTACAATTTACTAAGGTAACTTCTTATTGTACTTAGTAACCTTACCTTAGTACATTGTCTTGTTTTTTATGTGTGTTCTACCTCTCGTTTGCTGGTATTTTTTTTGTGGGAATAATTTCGTGATAAGGGGTGGAAATGTGTTACAGGAAACCGGATACGTGCGCGCTATTTGATTTGACCAATGAGCGCGCACGGTGGCGATGGCCGAGAGATGGCTGTGAGATGGTGCCATCCATTTTGCATCAGGTTGGTACCACGACGTACAGTCATTTTATTGTTTACTAGTTGACGTCCTGCGGTTTCACCCGCGTAGGTCCCGTTCCCGTGGGAATACAGGAATAAAAAGTAGCCTATGTGTTATTCCAGGGTGTCAGCTCACTCCATACAAAAATTAATTAAAATCCATTCAGTAGTTTTTACGTGAAAGAGTAACGAACATCCATCTATCGATCCATCCTCACAAACTTTCGCGTTTATAATATTAGTATAGGAAATAGGATTTCAAGGCAATTCAGTTAAACTAACACTACGTGTAGTAATTAAACACATGTGTGATAAATGATAAATGATAAATGATAAATGATATTTATTTTGTAAATAGGTTTTTACAAACACTTTTACACGTCGCCTTTTTTAATAAATGGGATCGGTATTTCACTATTTGACTACTCTGAGAAGAAACACCGAAAGAAACTCAGAGGTCATAGTCTCTTTTAAAGTCCAGACATTATCTTGGTCAAATCATGTAAGATCCATGCAGATTAGTGTCTGAGATGGTCTTTTGAGGAAAGAACCACACAGAATGAGGGGACCAGATCAGTCAGTGCAAGCATTTGTCAGTAATCGTGAGCTCAACTCGGAACTTGAGGAGCTCCACGTGCCGACGAACAATACCAAAGAAAGAACATTTGGGTTGGTCCCATAAAGAACTCAAACTGCCAGACAAAATGTAAAATAAATAAATTAAAGAACTTAAAAAGATTTAGAAACGACAATCTAAAAAAAAAATAAAAACAGAATCCACATAGTCCTTACATTCACAATAAAAAAAATATATAAAAATATAACATACTTTCAAAGTAAAAATACATGTCAATATACATTCAAATATGTCAACAGTGTAAATAATAACATAAAAACATTTGATAGATATTTTGATTTAATGTGCTTAACCAACTTAAGCTACTGTGTCGGTTTGTCGCATAGTATCCTTTATCTGTGCCAATTGTTGTGAAAGACAGTTGTAATCGAACCGAGTAACCCGGTTTTATCTTACACGGTTGTGTTCGTCTAATGCCGTAATGCAGAGGTGGAGCATTCAAACGCAGGGACGTAATGTGCACCGTTGTGCAACTCTTTTACATATTCACCTATCTACTGCATTGCACAGCCGCCGTATCAAACGATGTCGTTGTGTAATTTACTATGAACTTTCACACTTCACCGACTCTCCCTGGAGACCTATTGCCAGAATCAAACATTAAAATGTTATTAAAACTACATTAGGTTTAGATCGCAAGAAACAGACAAAACATAATTTCATTCAGGTAACTAGTAGTTCAATCTATGTTGTGTTACAACACCCATCCATCATTTTAACACTATGATATTATCATCATGCAAAGTTCATCCAGAAACTATACAAGTGCACTTCCACTTCCTTCTAATTTATTACGAGTTAGAATTTAATTTGGATCAGCAGACACATCAATTTCATAATATGCGGAAAAGAAAAATGATTAAAGTTTTAGAGTTCAAGTCAAAAATTATCATAGAGCTTAGCATTCATTATCTAGTCTGGCTCACTTCGGAGAACTAAAAGTCAACAAGTCACTGGGCTCCTAGTATGCTTTAAAAATGGATGAAACTCAGGAAATTAAGTGTTTATAAGTAGTAAGCATTGAGTGTAGGTAATCAATTATGTTCACAGCTTTCTAATAACAGTTCGTCGGTTGTACCTTCCAATTATTGACTGAGAACATTAATAACAGACTGTTGTAGTTTCCTGTCATTGAGCTGTAAATGAATGGACGATGAGAAAATTTGTGGAAAATGCAATGAAGACGAACGGCGGTACACGTAACGAATGCTGCTATCGTTCGCGTGTGAAATGACGCATTGATTAAATCACATGCTTAGTACCTCCCAAGTGTAGTGCGATGTATTTTAATTGCAGCGCTTTTCTGTATTTTCGAAGGTTCCATTGATTAGAAAGCGATGCGTTTTGCAAGCGGGTGGCCGCTGCGGGCCCGCGTGTATGAGCGGTTACTTGCCTAATGCAACGCACGTGCTTCTCGTGCGGAGTACACAACACCAAGGCTTCACGACAACAAATATTGAGTAACTACCGATCGTGATAACGATCTATTGATATATTCAATTAAGTGCAATCGGGCATGCACATCTGGAAGCTAGCCCTTTACTACCTGTTGCGAGATTGTCACCGTATTGATCATTGTAGATAAACGCCTTCCAGACATTAATGTTAATTAGGAAGTCGTCGGTAGAGTAGGTATATCATTACAACGATCTGTAAAATATCACCGACGTATCTGTAATTAAAAAACTATATGATAATTGCCTGTTTAATTTCAGATCTTGATTGGATACCAAGAATAGAAAGTGGTTTTTATGTCCATACTCATTTAAGTTAGAAGAAAATACGGCATGATTGTAGTAACTAGGTATTATATGTATTCAAGTAACGATATATCTACGTACTTTAATTTTTAATTTTTCTGTTACTGCTGTGACCTTCTTCAAGTTATGTGGGTATTCGCAATGCCATTTACCTACTGAGTGTTAATTTTGTTTGTCCATGATTAGTGCTAAATAAATGATAACAACTTAAAAAGTAATAATTTATAGTCCTAAATGATTAAACTATTTTAGACCAAATTTTTCGGTACCGTTAAATGGAATAGAGACTCAAGGGTGAATAAAGGTTCGACATCTTGTTCTACTAAATAATGTGAAACTATAGTAAAAATCCTCCTCAAAGTTTTGATTCTGTTCATCCATGAGTCTTTATATACCCAATTTTACCGGTAGATGTCAAAAAAGTCAGAGACAAGGGAGAACCGCCACTTGTGCAATGATTTGTGTTGTGATTGTATGGTTCCCTGCCAAGCGTGGCGAATGTTGCAATTTCTCAAGATTTCTCAGCTCGCTGACCCGGTCCTTATAAAAGTCACTTTTATAGGATGTACAGACGGCCAGCACATCAAGTTACCCCAATGTGTCAAATTTTCTCTATTGAATATGAACCTTATTCTGTTTGACATAAAGTTGAAAAACGATCAAAGAAATTTGACACATTGGAGTAACATGATGTGCTGGCGTCTGTACGTTCATCGGTTGTCATAGTAGTATTGTACATCTAAAGCGTGGAAGGGACTCTGATTCTGGATCGTTAAAATTTTCTTCGGCGTGAACCAACAAAAAAAAACAATATAGACAAAACGTAGAAATTAGGAAAAGCCGATGGGCAATTAAAATGCCATGAGGGTCCAGAATCAACTGTTTACCAACACTTGAAGAAAAAACTTTGAACTCTTTTCAAGCCTATTGAGCGCATAGAGGAGGTATAACTAATATTTGGTATAATGGTCAATGATTATATAGGGGAATGCTAAAAGTTAAAACGAATTCCAACCATTTGATGAGCAATGATACACTAAATCTTTTCAATCTATTTTAAAGGTAATACTTCATTTAGGAAACCTCGCTACATAAGGGCAAGCTTGGTTTTTAATGTTCTCATTAGTTGATTAATATAATGGAGGAACATGTTTAAATCATGTTCCTCCACTGATTCGATTACCCTTTACTCAATCCAGCTACATTTATAGGTATTACGGTAAGTTGAACACCAGTAGACGAGGTCATTAACCTTGTGTTATTTATTTATCGCTACATTTAATTTTTTTATAACAGGTGTATTACTGTTTGCAATATTTGTACATATTTTAGTAAAAGGTCATTTTGTGTGGCTGTCCGTGTGAGCCCGTTGTACTTCTAAATTGTGATGCGCTAATTAGCCATAATTTATAGAGAATTTATTTTGTAGGTTTGTATCGATTATTATCTAAACTTTTGAGTTTGTATGTAGGGGAATTACTGGAACCACTCGGTTTAAAAAAAAACTTTCACAGATTGAAAGCTACCACTATATTGCCGAGTACCACAGAATATGTTGAGTTCGATATGTTCTTGCACGGGAACGAAGTCGCAGTTAAAAGCTAGTATACATTTAATTCCATAATATTAAACTCACTTACCATTATAAGGAACTGCCGACATTTCGTCAAGTAGTACCTTATAATAGAACAGTTGCCGGTTTTTAATCTTTAAATTCATAATTTATCCACAGCTTCCAATTAAGGTGGGACAGCTTTATTTTATCAGAAGTACGAAATATTTTCGCTCTTTGATCCTAAAACCACAACAAAACTTCCTAAGTTCTGCGTATCATAGATTGTTAACGTTCCTTATTTACAACTAAACATGATAAGACAACAGGCCACTTTTTGTTTTGATAAAAAAAAAAAAGTTTGTAACGATAAGTATGTAAGTAGTTCGCATGATAAACAGTAAACAGCCTATTCGCAATGAGGCTGATAAAGAAGAATATCGAGTTAGCGTAATGGTTGTTTTGAGTGATTACGTAGAGACTTGGAAATTGATTGCGTTTCGCATTCAGGCGTAGATGGTTTTTTCATGATTCGCCGTATTGGTTACGAACTCGGAAACAGTTCCTCAGAATAATAGGCCGGCAAGTATCTCTTGACATAACGTCACTGTCGTCACTGTCTTTGGTACTGTTGATTTTTTATTATTTTGACATTGGACCCGAAATCTCATTTCGTTTTTGTCACATCGATCGTGCGTGCCCTTTACTTTTTACTTCCATAATGTTTAAAGAATGTTTTTTCTGGTTTATTTTTGAAAAGAGTGGCGAAAAATCAAGCGGATTAGTCTTTGTCTAAAGTTTTAAAACGATAAATAGTTTATTTTGGCCTAGTTAATCTAGATAAGATATGAAATGTCATTTCATACAGTAGATAATTAATTACTGACATGTAAATTACTTACTGACTTTAACTGCAGTGCGGAAAAGTGTTATTTCCATGAAAGTTTTAATAGGGGCTATGCTGTTCTAATTAACTAATATTTGTCAGGTACCTCACTGTTATTTATTTGTGCTGTCAGTGTAGTTCCTTAGTTAATTATTTTTAATTTATTTGTTTTTGTACACACACAAAAAGTGCTTTGGTTTTTAAAGTTTATTTTGCAACGAATAATTTATGGCTGTAACATCTAGAACTCGTTACATATTTCACGTTTAGGTGCGTGGTACTCATACGCGGAATAATGAATATGTGTAATTACTGAACAGTGAAGTGTTTACTTTATAAAACTATACGCATTTTGAAGGCACGATAAATAACTATTCAGAACATTGTCTCACTCACCCAAGATCCTGCAATTGGTTTGTTTGCCGCTCGCTCCCAGATTTCCCGCTTTTCTTCGCTGTTTGTTACACCGCTGAAAACTGTTGTGTGCGACACACGAGGCTCACAAAAACTACCACAGGATGAGACTGACTAAAGCCCGTTACTTAATAGTTTTTATATAACAATCAGTGGAATTTACTTGTAGTTACACTTTGAATGGGAATGGCTTTAAATGGAATCACGTAATTGCGGAGCGTTTCCGAGTGTTGTAATACAGGCGAACGTACGCGCGTGCGCGGTTCGGGAAAGTGCTTCGTGGACTGCCTTGCGAGCTCGCCGGTGCGCGAGCGCTGCCAGACCGGCTGCAGACGCCGCACCACTTTCATTGTACCTAGTGTGTGCAACCTGACGAACTGCGAGAAGTCATTACTGGTACAGGGAATTGTACGTCCATGGCAAGATTTTGACTATAACAGTACCTTTATTTCGTTGAACAAATGGTTGTTTTCGTAGTTCCAGTGTTACGATTGACGTGCGGTTGACCGTTCGTGTCGTAATTTATTTTGTTGATTGATGTCTAGATAATATTTCAAGATCGTGAAATTGTTTGATAGCAATCTCTAGTATTGCTTTGTATGTAGGTAATTGTTTACGCTTAAGTGCATCGATAGTCTAGGAGACAGGTGAAATGGCTATGAATAAGAAAGTCTGCGCCAATGTTTATATTTCCTGCAGCTAAGTTTACGATGTAGGTGTGCATATCTATGCGGGTAGAGCTTTTCTAAATGACCGTTATAAGTTATTGATGCTTTTTCTTACTTGTTATTTTGTTGCTAGCGTCTACAGAAATGAGATAAAGCATGCCAAAGGAATTAGAGATTGACTATTATTTATTTACATAGATAGACACATAAAACTGTTTTAAAAAACTGCTATATAGGTACACTGGAAATAAAACTAAAAACTGCTTAATATAGCTTAAATATGGCGTTAAAACTCATCCGCATCGCTGACCACTGGAAGTGGACCCAAAAGACTGGCGGCATTGCCACGTTGTATGGCAAAGCTTATCCTTTGGCCAAAATAAAAGCCGCGAAGTGTCAACTAAGCGTCTTAAAGTTCTTTATAAACGCAGCACTTGGACCCCACGACCCGAGAGTATCAACCCCAAACAGCTCGATTGATAGGTAATAAGATATATTAGCGATTGTAATATATTTAAGGTAATTACGTAGATTAGGCTAAATAACTGTTGGCTGAATACTGCAGTGCTATTATATAAAATATCTGGGGGGAAGATCTGTCATTTCTAATGCTTTTTGTTTTGTTTTGGGGTGGAAAATCCTCTTGGATGTCGTCCGCCTTGAGAAGGACGCAGGAGTCTGTCAGACTTTTACTAACAAAAAAACCACCCCAGTGTTCTCACATACTCCTGCATCGAGGGTCGCGGCTAAAAAGTCAACCACAACGTCATTTCTAATGCTAATCTAACTTTTCACGGATAGATTTTTACGGGATAGACCGTAGGTGACTTATGCTTTTCTTAACTGTCTATTTGAATCGACATGAGTGCAAGATTATATTTTTTACATCCTTCAATATGGCAAATCAACCGAAAGGAGTTTTACACGTTCTTAACTTTTCCAAAAATTGAAATTAAAAAAAGTGTCATGAAAATAATTGAATTAAAACTGAATAAATTGAATACATATCAGGTTGACCACAAATATTTCTATACAAAAGTTTTTAAGCTTTCGGGTTATATTTTTGCTAGTGCCAATTGGAGTAGAGGTTTTACTAATCGGAGCGGAAATACAAATGAAAGATTAAGACTTTTGCAGCCTTGACACAGTAAATCAAGAGAAATAACATCGTTGTAACGTTTTGGGTAGTTAATTGCGATAATTACATCATTATCGTTGAGTTACAAGCTGATAAGATGATGTTTTAATTAAACTTTCATGTTAAGTTTTTATTTTTACCTATAATTTGTTAACTACAACAACCCGAAATTATATGTCTTTAATTTCCGTCCATTTATTACATTTTTTTTTATCTAAATGTGTTTGCCTATTCATAAAATAATTATTTTCCATTTGACTAATTCGATAAAGATGGGTCCAAATACTTAGCCTTGGACAGAGAGAAGTGAAAAGAGAGGAGGTAAGTATGGAGGCTTTTTCCCTGCAGTGGGAACATTCAGACTAGTAACAACAACAATAACAACATATACACGCCGTATATGCACCTGAAAGCGGCCAAGTCTGGACTTTTCCCAACTAGGCTTCCAGTCTTACCGAATCCAATCTAACTCCCACATAACCCATTCACTGAGTATCACGAAACCTCTTGGTTAAACTGGTTGTCCGACTTTCGGGTATCTTATTACCCTAAACGTCTGCCAAAGAGCTACAATGACTCCAGGGACCAACTGCTTTCCTAGGCACGAGGACGGGTCTTAAGATGAAATTAATATAGTCACTTACCCATTCAAGGACTGACCTCGACAAGCGTAGCTTAACCTTCCATCGATCCGTGCAGCTGTTAATATTTAGCCACATGCCCTCTATATCTTAGACATATCTGCCGTCAGTTATTTATTTATTAGTTTACTAGTAGACGTAGCCTATGTGTTAATCCAGGGTCTCGGCTAACTCCATACCAAATTTTATTGAAATCCATTCAGTAGTTTGAACGTGAAAGAGTAACACACATCCTCACAAACTTTCGCGTTTATAATATTAGTAGGATTGAAACTCATCTGTAGTGCGCAATCTGTGCGTAGTGTTCCAAACTATTCCTGTATTCTTGGCGTTCATTACGCCGCGCCAAGAATACAGGAATAGTTTACACTACCACCCTTATGTCGCTTTAAAGCATAAAAGAGAAATCACATGAATCATCAGCGTATAGTTTCTACCTTACGACAGTTTACCGACTTTTAATTAAATTAACTCAATTTGACGTCAATTTCCTATGACGTCAAATTGTGTTAAGTTCTGTTATTCCCGACTTACGCCAGTAAATCTTAACAACGAAATGTTTCCGGGAAAATCCCGAGGAAAAACTAACATAAACTGTAATTTCAATAAGCAGACGTCAGATGGAGTTACGTACTAATATTATACAGAGGAAGTTTGATTGTTTGTTTGTTTGTTTGCGTCGAATAGGCTCCGAACCTGTAGGACCAATTTGAAAAATTATTTTACCGTTGGCAAGCTACACTATCCCCGGGTGACATAGGCTACTTTTTATCCTTCTATTTCCACGGGAACGGAAACTACGCGGGTGAAACCACGTGATGTCTGCTAGCTTACTATAAAAGCTAAGTTAATAGTCAGTTGCTTTGTAAAATACTTAGTGTGTAAATCAGTTAATGTATTGTAATTTTCATATTTAGTTATGCTTATTGCTTCAGTGGCAGCCTAGCTGACCACGTGATGAGGGGGAGGAAGTGTAATCCTCCCCCCAAGCGGGGAAAAGCAGCCGCTGCCGCTGGGGCGCCACCGCTCCTGCGGCGGCTGCAGAGAGCGGTGCAATGTCCGACTGATTTCGGTCGGACGTCGCATCGCGCCGGCGTCGCGGTCTTCCGCGGACTCCCCTACCCTCACGCTCTTAGAGAGGGGAACGGGATACGTGGCCGCCGCGCCGCCGGTGGATCTTGAGGATCTTCTTCAGGGTGGCGAAGGGCGGGCGATAGGCGCGGGGGCGCCTCTGGCCGCATTGCTCCCGTCACCGCCTCCGCCGGGCAATCGTCGGCGGGGACTGGACGAAAAGGCTCTGCCGGATTCCCAGTCCCCGCCATCCAAGACGAAGCGGTAACAACGCTGGGGTTTTTAGTGGGTATGCCGGGTCAAACCGGGGAGTCCCATATAGCCTCCCATTTTTCCCCAGCGTCAAAAAAAAAGGTATGCTTATTTTACATATTTGTTCAAATAGTAAATATGGGAATAGTATAAGTACCTCAAACTATTTACATATCTTTTCTCTTCCCTTATCAAGTCGTGGTATCCTGGTCAGGCAAAAATATTTGATATTAGGTAAGTTTATAATATTTAGATATAAAATTCCTCAGAAACCGCCTCAAATCTGAATTTGTGCCCAGTTCAATTCAGTGAATTAGTGTTCAGTCCAGTAGTAAGAGGTTCACCCAATTCCATGGTAGTTACCAACTTAAAACATAATTGGACAAATGTGAGTAGGTACCTATTCTAGACTACTGGTAGGTTCCTGCCTAACACTACGGGTCTTTCTCTTAGATGAATTAACGTTACTAACCCTAAAAGCTCTTTACCACTACGAGTATATACAATTTACTCCACTCAAGTTCTTATGGGCTGACTTTTACTGAATCCTCCGGCAGTACTTTACATGTATCGACTTCTCTATATCAAGCTGTCCAAATCATTGCAACAAGATTCTATTTTATTTGAGTGGTTCTTTTTCAAAAAAATATTATTATGCTAGACCTAATTTTCTTCATCTATTTTGCAATACTCGGACAGACGTAATTATTATTATGCAAAGAAAACGAGAGATTTATTCGTCAAACAACAACGCGGACGCACGCGATGCAGTTGGTTTAACACTTCCAGTATTTTTGCTGTGATTTCCAGTGTTTGTTATATAATATGAGACGTACCTTCTACATATTGCTAAAGCTATTATCTGTCTAGCTCAACCTGTTTGCACGCAATGGCCAATAATTTGTTGCAACAATCTGATAAATGGCGCCAGTCTGCAGTTAAAAATTGCAAAATTTTGGTTAGGTCACTCTTTACAGATCACGCTCTTTCGTATCGCCAGTTACTGTCTCAATAAAATAATATTATCCGAATTGAATTTATAATTTTAATTTACATGCAAGTATGATGAAGTAATCCAGGTACCTAATAATGCTGTATTACAGTGTATACCTATTTACTTATGATGCACCTACCTATATTACTACGTACCTAATGTAACCGGTCATTAATTTATTGATTTATGCAGCTAGCTAAGGACACATTGTATTTAAAAGTGTATTATCGGATAGATTACATAGACAGTGCTCTGTGACATCTGCGGTATATAGCAAGGCGTACCTACATCCTACGTACCTACCAATCAATTGAACTTTCTCCTATTTTTATTTGCTAGCTGCATATTAAAACAACCTAACAATTACTTTCAAATTCGTGGGCGTAATTATAGAGCTTGCTTATGTTTAGTGGTAATTATACATATTGCATACGATTACATTCAATTAGGTACAGTATTAAGTACTATCATAGAAAATTTACTTTGACCCCTTGTTGTACTGCTTTGATATGACGACGTGCGTTGTACTTGAAATGTTAAATGAAATAAACTGTCAATCACATTATTATTCAATGGCATTAGCAATGGATCTGTCAATGGCATCAAGTTCATTAAGGATGACGGCTGACTTCGTCTTCACATCACGTATCTATATTTTAACAGAAAATTGATAAAGTAGCACTACAAGCAAAGACATTCAATACTCACTATAAACAAATTCGAAACTTGTGTCCTATAGTGGACACAAACCTATGAGTTTAATTTAGTAAGCTCCGCTGCCTGAGACATGGGATGAAAGTTTTTCTATATAGTTGATATTGTTTATCCATAAACGTCTTTTGGCTAAAATGGTGTCGTAATCTAAGTTTCTTCATAGGCATTAAAATGACTAGTGCAGGTTAGTTAGAATAGTTTTTTTTAATAACTTTAGTCCAATAACTATAAAGTTATATTAACACTAAGCACGTAGTTTATGGGTATCGTCAAACATGTAGGTCTTTAACTAGTCCATAGAGTCCATGTAGAGTCAGATGCGCAGAAACAGTTATATAAGTTAATATTACTTTATTATAGTGTCAGATTACGGCACCTGCCTACAATTTGCGTTCTATTTGGCGCTTTGATTTATCTAGACGTTAATATGCATATGTAATTGTTACCTGTTGTCAATTAAGGATGAAAGAGCAGCTGTCAGTAGTTTTAGCACTGTGAGATGGAATTTAGTGAAATTGGCAGCTTGCTTTAGTCAGTTTGCCTTTAAGTAATCGTAACTAATTCAACAGCTGAGACACAGAACTCTTTTAAAAGAAGCTAGATATTACCTATCCGTATTTTAGGTATCCAGTGTGCCTAGCAAGAATGCTTTGCGTAATCGTTATGTCAAAATTGAAAATAGAACTAACCTGTAGGATTTAGGTATCTAATGCTTTTAAATAATGGTGATAAATAGTTTCGACGCCTTGTTAGCATTTAATAATATTAAATTAGCGTGAAAATCCTCCTCAAAGTTTTGTTTCTATTCACCCTTGAGTTTCTATTCACCCCGTTTTACAGTATGGATATAAGAGGTAGGTACGCACAATAAGTATAACATAGCTGCAAATCTCGTTACAGTTTCAATTAGTAGGTAAAGATTTATGAATAAATCTAAAAAATATATCGATACTAATATACTAATACCAATAATAATATTATAAAGAGGGTAAATTTGTATGTTTGTAAGTTTGTATGTAGGGGGTAATCGTCGGATCCAATTTTAAAAAATATTGTACTGGTGGAAAGCTACACTATTCCCGGTGGACATAGGCTACTTTTTATCCCCGTATTCCCACGGGAACGGAACCACGCGGGTGAAACTGCGTGCCGTCTGCTAGTAAATAATAAATTAAAAGCAATTAAAATTCAAAATCGCTCCACGCAGCGTTTTAGTATTTTTTTCAAACCGTACTTCTAACCATTCAATTTTGCCACCTATTTTTCATACCGTCGCCGCTTCGCCAGAGCAGGCACCTGAGTCACGGTAATATTACCGTGCCTCAGTAGACATCTAGGCACCTCCTCTTAAAATGAGCGCCTTAAATAAGTGTATCAAGCAATGTGGGTAATTCGGCCACAAAATACTAAGTAGTGGCTTATCCGTTATCACCAGCTGATGTAAGCTTTGTAACAAATGTTATTTAATGTTATACATACATACATAAACTCACGCCTTTTTCCCATGGGGGTAGGCAGAAACTACAGAGCGCCATATGCTACGATTCTTACATACTTCTTTTGCTTCGTTTACATAATAAATATGTGTGTGTGTGTTTATTTAATGTTGTTTGTTTTATAAAACAATTAAGGTGGTCTTAATTAGGTACATAGGTACCTACTTACCTACTGCTACGTCGATGACAAAATAATGAAATCAAAAAAGTTTCATAATAAGACGCTATTTTTCTAAAAATATTACTTAATAGTTAAAAGTAATAATATTAATAGCTAGGTAGGTACCTACTTTTGCAAGAACATATATTTGAATGGTTTGTAACATTTCAAAACTGGTCTAGGAAGAAAGTGTCGATGATTGCTTGTTATTACGAGAGGTCAGGTCAACGTAAACCATATTTATTTTAATAGCCGTGCGGCTATTTTGTTTAGTAATAGAATCGTTACTACCTAATATGTTCCCTCTTGGTTGCTGTATATTTTTTGTGGGGGTGATTTCAGAAAAGTGTCTCGGAAAACCGGGGAAGCGCGCGCTATTTGATTTGACCAATGAGAGATGTGTGCGAGATAGTGCTATTATAAGTAAAAAGGTGTAGATAGGTTATCAGTGCTCAGCAAGCGACACGTTAAAATGTGGCTAATTAGTCACACTTGACCTCAGTGTCGCGTCGCGCCGTCATCGGACGCGTGCGTGCGTTAGTGTGCCGTTTTTGAACATCGAATGTTTTTTAGGTACCTAACCTATCTACACCTTTTTACTTAGATATAATATCATTGGTGTCACCTTATTTTGCGAAAGGATGGTACCACGTCGTACTGTTATTTTGACTGAGTGCTATCTTATGCGACTACTGAAAGGCTCGCTCGTAGTACCTATATGATAGCTTCTTCTTATTCGAAACTTCGGTACTTCGTGCCTTCTATTGTTGGTGAATCATTTGGGTTAGATGAGGTTATAACAGTATGATGTTTTATGATATTTACTTATTCACTACAGAATTTGGGCAGAAAATGAGTACCTAATTATATGAAAATTAGGTCAACTGAACGTTATATAAAAAGAGCAATATACGAATCGAAAATTATATGAGATGAACGTTATACTAAATGTTATTAGAGCAAAATTTAAAGAAGTTTATATGAAATGTAATATTAGATCACATGAAATTAGGTTATTTGTTTTTATAGCATATGAAAATTATATCATGTCAACGTTATTTCAAGTGATAATATCAATATATTATCACTTGAAATAGGTTATTATGGCATATTTATTACACACCCGTTATTCTGATGTATTTAAGCTATTTTAATGTAAAGTTTCATTAAAATCAATTCAGTACTTTTTGCGTAAGAGTAAACAAAGATAAATAAATATTCCACATCTTTCACACAACGCCATCTAGTCCCAAGCTAAGCAGAGCTTATGTAACGGGTAACAGCTGATAAACATACTATATATTTCTAAATAGGTACATAAATATTATAGATAAATAACACCTAGACACGGAACAAATGATCGTGCTCATCACACAAACATTTTTACTGGGTGGGAATCGAACCCACGACCTCCGGCATAGCAGTCAGGGTCACTAACTGGGTACTAGACCAACATGCCAGTCAAAAAGGATAAACTTTATTCAAAAGTATTATTAGATTACATTAATTCCGATCAAAATCGATAAATAAATATTCTAACCGTAATGTTGACCTGCCTGATCTAGATTTGTGAAGAACCCGTGTTTCCGGTAGGCACATGAATATGCGGCATTTTTTATGACAAGGTGGTCTTAGTGGTCTACCTACTTCTTGTTGACTCAGACAAAATATCACTACCTACCTAATAAAAAAATAGTCTGTTGCTTTTCTACCTGGATTAAGCAAGACAGGTTTAACGTTATCGCTAGGCTATCTATCGTCGGCGACGTTCTTTTTTAACCGACTTCAAAAAAAGGAGGAGGTTCTATGTTCGTGTGTATGTAATATTTTTTTTTTTTTTTTTTTTTTATTAATGTTACCTAATTTCTCCGCCATTTGTGGACCGATCCTCGAAATTCTTTTTTTGTTTGAAAGAGTAGACTCCTGAGGTGGTCCCATTTTAATTTGGTGAAGATCTGGTGTGATCTTCAAAAATAAACGGCAAATCTATCGTGATTGCTGGAATCGCTTGGATGTTTATTGTTTATACAACATCATGACGTATCATCAAGCCTGTATGCTCAGAGGGGTAGGCAGATGTGTTCAATATACCTAGATTTCGACAGTTAGGTATGTTAAGTTTCATTTATTAGGGTTAGGTGGATAACCCTATTTTAATGACATGTATTGTTAACAATTAACAATATAAAATAAATTCATGGCAAATGTTTGTATGGGAACAACTAAAAATGGAAAAATAAGAAACTTTTTTACAAAAAATAAAACCGACTTCAAAAATAACACTAAACGGTGTAAAATAACTCTAAATTAGGAAGTCGGTGGCCCATCAAGAATAAGACAAAAGTACCAAAGCTACAGACTTCCTAATTTAGAGTTATTTTACACCGTTTAGTGTTATTTTTGAAGTCGGTTTTATTTTTTGTAAAAAAGTTTTTTTTTATAATTAATTAGGTAACACGGCTATGTAGATTAATGCATTTCTTGTCACAATCAGGCATTTTCCAGCCACTGGCCATTGCAACAATTGACTTGTTAATTACGTGTTATATAATCAATTAACTTACTAAGAACTCAACCAATAAAGGTAGGTACATGGATGAGTAGGTACCTATCTATTTGAAATAGACCAAGGTTTAAACGCTGCCAAGTCTTCTGGGCTCATTTTCGGATGACAGTGATGCGGAGCAGTATTTTGACAGCTGCCCCGTGTCTTGTTTTAGAGTATCAAGTCTGTTTTAACGGTCCACAGCTTGAAGGTAATATCAAATGGGTATGCCTTTTAGTGCAAGGAACAGTTGGATTGCTAATAGTACGCCACTAGACTGGTAAGTTTTGTCTGTCGATGCATTCACTCTTGTGACGACACACTTTGTGTGTTTCAATCTAGAGTTGGTAATCTTTACTCTTAGACCTTATGATGACATCGCTAGAGAATCTTTTCCTCGTTAATATGTAATTAAGCTCGCCTGACTAATTCATACGGTTGTTACACGATGACTTAAGGACGCGTTAACAAATCTGACCAAAATTAACAGTTTTTCGGTACATTTTGCGGCAGAACTAAACTAAACTGAATCTAAATAATAATCGCCACAGACAGATTACTCCTTCATCTTCAAAAGGTCGCAATTTTTTATTGTAAAGTCTAGGTAAATAATATTGTAAAAAATCATTTCCGGTAGGTACCTCTTCACATAAAATTCGTTTTGAGTTTAGGAACATTTTTCTTCTTTTTAATAACAGTAATGTGTTTATTTAAAAATATTTTATGTAAGGAGACATGATCAACTCAAAAAGGTGGCAGAAAGAACTACCAAAATATTCCAATTAATCCCAGAAAAAAAAAATCAAAACGATTTTAGTTTTTCAACAAATTTTGCTAAATTGCGTGAACCTTAATGGCTTGAAGCTAAGGGTTATTTTACTGATCACTGTCGTGAGTTATTGCACTAAAGTTTAAAACCAAAAATATTAGTTTGCACTCGGCCACCGCCGCCGCCGTGTGTCGCTTGCAAGCAGCAACTACTGTTGAATAAGATCGCTATACGAATACAACATATTTGACACACCAAATTTGATACTTTACGTGTTTTGTGCGCTATAAGACCCAATACCTAGAATTGAAGCGCGACATTTCGTAGATACGTCCCTAAGGATGTGTGTACGATGTGCTAGGTAAGAGGTCCTATCTGCCAACATTATAAAAGCAAATTAAAATTACAATTGTAAAACTATCACTGCAGAGAAAATTTGTTAAGTCACTTCATAACGGACAGTCCATTCAAGTGAAAATAAAAAAAATGCTTTTTTTTACATAAAGTCTTTTATTTTTACATTTGTTAACTTAGCCAAGTGTGATCATATTGTCGGTGGTCTCGGCGTGTAGTTGATGGTTGCTCGAGGTGGACGGCGCGACCACGTGGTGCGGCCCCACAAGGCAGTACTGCAGGTTGCAGCCAGTGTCTACCGTTGCTCCAGTATACACCACGCAGTCTTGAAGAACACAACTGGAAACAAAAAACTTCTTATAGCTTTTTTGGTACAGAATTAGGAGGTAATAGGTTACTACATGTTGCGCAGACAAGTTTCTTATGTTAACCATCTGTAAACCTTCAAAAGCTTTGCTATAGATACAAACTAAAAATATCGAGTTTTCAAGGACTGCAATTTTACCTTCATAAGCAGAAATATAATGGTGGTTGTGTTCTGGGTCAGGGGTTTTACACACCTCTACTACACTTAGTTGTAGTAAAAGTTTAGCAATTCACATTATTAAATATTTGCCTTGAAAATGTTTTGTTTATAATATTATTAATAAAATGAACATGTGTGTGTTCAAGAATCATGCATTCCTGATACCAAGCATCCAACTAGCGCCATCTATTTTAATACTTACAAACTAAATTAAAAAACAATGGCGCATGCATGATTAGTTCCATGCAAGTGACTGCGAACCTTTTTGTTTTAATTCTAACAAATATTTATCACCTCACCACTACTGTCTCAATTACTATTAAATCATTCATAGAAAGTATAACTTACCCTTCTTTGATAGTCACATTGTTCATCAATATACAGTTACTCAATCTAACTTTGTTCTCAACTGTACAATTGGCACCAATGAATGTATTTTTAATGGAAGTTTTCTCGCTGACAAGAGTTTTCTCTCCAACTGTACTGGACTCATCTATTTGCTTTGTTTTTACTTCACTGTCTGGGTGGAATCTATCACTTATAGGTGTTCCAGTTAGTTCTTCCCACTTTGCCAAAATCTGAAATATAATAAATAATAAATGATATTTATTTCTGTAAATGGGTTCATACAAACACTTTTACATGTCATTTTTTGAATAAGAAGATGAGGTCGGTATGCCACTATCTGACTACTCTGAGAAGTAAGTAGTTAATAAGAAAACCTCTTATATTACCTACATCACATTAGTATATTAAACCCCAAGCGGACGCCGGCGTCCGCAGTGTCATTGACTTTCTAATTGACATGATTGAAAGGTTAAAGCAGATTATTTTAAATTTTGGTTACAAAAGTTTTTATGATTTAGTTTTGAATAGGACAGTTACAACATATCATCTGCATAACCTTTTCCAGACAAAGTAGGTGTTATTTATACAATACTCCTTGATAAGACTGGTTGTTAAGACTCCTAAATACTGGCAAAAGTTGTCAGCGAATGGCTTGACATGCTTTTAGGGGCACAATGGCATCACAGCTTGTAATAAAAAGCCAATCTAACATCCTACTTCAACACTATAGTTTTGATCAATTCATGTGGCTGTTTGCTAGCCACAAGCTTAGTCATACTTACTTACAATAACATGACAATCCCTCACCTTATTATTTGATAGGTAAAAAGATGAAAGTGTATTCACTCGAATGCCAAATGTATTCTTGCTTGGTATATGAGCATAGCACCTTAGCAAGTCATTGTAGAAAATTCCCTTGCTTCCCAGCTTATGATCATTGTATGCCGTCAACTCTCTTATTTTACTTTCATATCCATTCTCTACTGCAAAATCGAATATATCTTTCGTGATTTCTACATTTTTTTCAGAAGTTCCTTTTTTCTCTGCAGAGTTTTTAGGCTTAGACAATTGCTTTTTCACTATGTGAGGTATAAGTTCTCCTTTGATAGAAGTGAATTTGTCTGATTCCACAAGATAGTTTATGACCCAGTGTTTCATCACATACACGTGGGCATCTAACAGTCGGCTGTACATACTTATTGCATCAAATTTCTTCACTAGCATTCTGGGTATTGTGACATTCTCCTCAAAATCACTGGCACTGGCCAAAAAGACAAGTCTTTGTGTTTCTTTATCAATGCATACAAGATCTCTGTCTGGTTTAGACTTTGTTTTAGGTCCGGGGAGCTCAATCCATTCTTCTGGGCCAGAGTTGAAGAATAATGTAGTAAGAGCAGCATCATATTTTCTATGAACATTTAAGACTTCATTAAGATTGATGTTAGTGATCAGATCTCCAGAAATGACTAGTAGGTCAGTGGTCACTCTGCTACTGATATGTTTCAGTGAATTTGCCGTGCCCCAGTCTTCATCTGAGGGGATTACTATTAATTCATATTTAATTTTCAAAGGACATTTTTCTAGAGCATTCAAAATGTTAGACTTATCTTCATCCAGTACAACCACAAGAGTTTCTGAAAACAAAAAATGTATATAATGACAGAGGATGAAATACCTTTAAACTTTAAGACTTTTAGTCCTAGTAATTAAATATGGTATATATATGGTAACTTAAGCTTATTAATCAGATCATCCAAGTCACCCTAACCAATAAAATAAACTTACCTTGAAATCCGAGTTTTTCCAGTAAGTTTAATGAGTACCACAAAACAGGGTAAGGTCCCACTGGTAGGAGACACTTGGAGACAGAACCACCAACATCAGGCAATCGGGAGCCTCTCCCTGCAGCCAGCACAACAGCTTGAAACTCAAGTATTTTATGCATTCTTATTACTGTTTATCTTGCTGAAAAATAAGAAACATTACACTTAATACCTATCCGTTTTAACAAAATTATCTAATAATTAAGTTAGTATTCAATAAGTTTAGGATTACCTTTTAAATGAGGCAGTAGTCAAAATCAAAACAGTTTTTATTTCCTATAGTTTCATCATAACCCCTCTAAATTCCACTATCAAATTGCAATTTACGTCATATGTTATAATTATGACAAAATGACAAAGGGATGACGTTGACGTTGTCACAAGCAAGCACAGACTATTAAAAAATTTAATATTATGTACAGCTTGGCAAAAAAGAGTCTGACGCGGTGACAGTTGAAACTAAAAATGGATGATTGTAGCAACATTGTTTTATTTGTCAACTGCTATTACATCATGTGTCAAAAGTGTGTAAATCCTCGTCGTTTTTCATATATTTAACAAAATTATTAAGTTTCGTTGCAAAATTAACGATTAAAACTTAATAAAACCATTCGTAGTTGTATCAGAGCAGTGATTCGTCACGTCTTTTTGTGGTGTTTGGCCAAATCTGAAGCGGGACAAGTTTTGTCCGATATCGGGAATGTTTATCGAAGAACTGCCGCAAGGACAGGTATTTATCTACCCTAATTAAATAATTGTACACTATATAAGTTTTTCTAAATGTATTCAATGCGCAGTTTTGTTGATATACAGATTTAAGTAACTAGGTATTTGTCTTGTTTACAGAAATTGAAATTTAAGGTTATGTTTTGTACTTTGAAGAGCCTCTTATACCCTTATTTGATACTTGAAGATAAAGAATAGGGAATTAATAATAAAGTACCGTATCTTTTTTTGTTTTAAGTAAATCTGTCAACACAGTAAGAAAAATGTTTAAGGAAGGTAAAAAATAAGATATTTTTTCAACACTGGGAAAACATTTCAAAGGTCGCCCGAAGAAAGTTACGACCTTTTCATTGTAACGTGAATAGTGAATCCAATTGAATCAATATGGGGAATTGCAAAACATTAAATTGCTTCAGTCAATGTTGGATCTATTGATTTAAAGGTATGTAGCCTAGTTTATAAGTGCATATATAAAGTTGCTATGTTAGAACCATTGTTTATGTTTATTTTTTGTTTTTAAAGGTGGCTGCTGAACAAGCATTTGCAAACATTATTAGGATTGAAGAAATTCATGCAAGGATATTGTAATAAAAATATAAAAATATTATCATGACAGTAATAAATCTAACAGAAGACAGTAGCAGTGATTTATCAGAATTAGAAAATGCTAGTGTTTCAGAAGTTGCAGGAAGCTCTAGCCAACATGTGAGCTTTTCCGGGATCGAATATTTGATGGAACTGTATTCGATTCGTCTGATTAAGTTTTTGGTAATAAAAAAAAACTTAAAAAAAAAACCTGTTCTTTCATTCTCCCTGTAAACAAACTATTGTCGTTAATTCCTAATAATCTTACGGTTACACTGCGCTCAAGGGCATGATTATAACTGTCTGTAGATACCTAATTCACCACTTTCGTACAAGGCTTCAGTGCCAACTATAACATACATAGGTACATGAACTCACGCCTCTTTCCCACGCTGGTAGGCAGAAACTACAGAGCGCTATATGCTACGATTCTTATATACTTCCTTTGCTTCGTATACATTTTTATATGTTGTTATACACATTTGCCCACTATTAATAGTGTTAATACTGGACATTGAAGCCTTCTATGGTGTTTGCGTAGCATCCGACAGACAGAACCACCCACTTAGCTTTGGAATTATAGTACTAAAAAATAACAAGTATCAAACCTGTTAAGTCGTAGTATTCAGGGTGGCCACATGCGCGATACTAGCGACCTCATTTATTCCACACTCTTTTTTGCCAAGCTGTCTCTTTATTGCATGATTGAAAGTGTCACAGATAATTAAAATTGTCGGAAAAAAAACCAATGTCATTTGACCCATTGCCACGTTGTATGGCAATGCGGCAATAAATAAAACGGCAATTATTGACAATTGTCTGTTTTTACAAATAACCCCTTATTATTTTGTGGTCAGCTATAGAATAGAATAGAATAATTTGCAAATATGGGTTATACATAAGTAGGTAGTAGTAGGTTTTCATCAGAGTTCTGCCATATTTCACTATTCGGCATGCAAACATTTTCATTAATAAAATTGTTAAAATTTACGATGCGGATGAAATTTTCAATGATCCATTTTTTTAATTTTCTTGTTTACACAAAACTTTTAGTAGTCATATTATGCAAAGTAATTATTTTTCCTATCTTCTGAGAAAAAGACATTTATAAACATTTTTTTGATGGAGTTTACTAGACGGGACATCACGAACAAAACTTTCATCCGATACTCATGTCCTATGTAGTCGAATTTAGTGTACACAAGTCAATCTTTAATTTAGTACGCTCCGCTGCCGCTTCAATTTTGCTATATTATTCTAGATGGCGTTACTGAGACATGGGATCATAGTTTTTTCTATGACATTTCTTGGTATGTCCTCCCTCTCTGGAGTATCTTTAATCTCTGGTACAAGTAAACCGAAATCATTATTAACAATTTATAATTGAGTGGGCCTCCTGAGAAATAGAAGGTGATTAAAATATTAAAGAAATGATAGTACCTACCTATTAGGTACCTACTACTCTGCCCTCCTAAGAAGAAAAAGCATATGTAACATTTTTTGAGAAATTGAGTTATAAACACTCCCGGGTTCAGTAAAAAAAATGTGATTTTTTTGTCTAGGAATCTTGGCGAGATTTTACATAGAAGCCAAGTTAGACAAGCACAAGTACCTCACATTTTCTCAAAAGTTCTTCCTGTTTGAAGAAGAAAAATCATAACCCTGTCGTCAGAAGCAGTAAACTACTTAAGTACCCACATATGTCTTTCTATGTCAGTACGTGATTTGAACGAAGTGACTTGATCATAACAAAGAAAAGCATAACATTATTTCTTTGTAACTTATGCTTTTTTAGCTTCGTAGGTCCCCACCCGTCTCATTGTTCTTTGCCCTCCTCTACCCGTTCATTCTTGGCACAAGTCACCGAATTCACCGATTACCTTTACATTTACCTAGAGCTGCCGACGGTTGGTATGAACTGTGTATCGACACCTTACTCTTTATTTTTTGCTCGATAATGAACGTGTGATACAGTTAAGTATTTATGAAATATTCTAACTAACTATTAACTAACAATACCCACTGTGTGGGAAAAAATAACAAATAAGTTGCTACCTATTTGTTTTGTTTCGGTGCATGTGGTTTATGGGGGATATTCCTTCTTTTTTGTTCAATCACGTCGTAACGGTAAAACTGGTTTGAATGAAACTTAGAATAGATGTAATTCATGACCTGGACTAGCATACTGTGGTATTCACTTTTTATACGGGTACCTAACACCTGCTAGATACCGCGGGCAGTTGCTAAATTACCTAAAGTACACCTACCTACCTGTACCTGTAATAGTACCTACTTGTGAAAGCTTGTGAGTTTGTTTTCTGCTTAAAAATAACGTTTATATTTGTAATACTTTTTAATAAACAGCGTGTAAGTACTAAATGTGTTCGCTTTTAGGCGGTGGGTAAATATTTCGCTTGCATTTTATTATTAGGTTACAACAATAATGCAGCGGCAACAGTCTGCTAGATGCCAGAGGCTACTTTGGTTAGCTAGAGGTGGAAGTGAGGACGGTAGAGAAAATGTTGAGCCAAATGTACCAGCAACGCCACCATTAGCAAGAGACGAAAGTGAAGACGGTAAAGAAAATGTTGAGCCAAATGTACCAGCAACACCACCATTAGCAAGAGACGAAAGTGAAGACGGTAAAGAAAATGTTGAGCCAAATGTACCAGCAACACCACCATTAGCAAGAGACGAAAGTGAAGACGGTAAAGAAAATGTTGAGCCAAATGTACCAGCAACACCACCATTAGCAAGAGACGAAAGTGAAGACGGTAAAGAAAATGTTGAGCCAAATGTACCAGCAACACCACCATTAGCAAGAGACGAAAGTGAAGACGGTAAAGAAAATGTCGAGCCAAATGTACCAGCAACACCACCAGAGGTATTACTTCGAAAAGGAATCAGGACATCATTCAACGTCTTGCGAAATTGATGCCCCCGAACAGGGTAAACTTTTGGGAAGGTCTTCCTGATAACGACAGCGTCGTTGATCTTTTAGATGAATATGACACTTGAGTGTACCTACGTAGGTAATAAAAAATAATATTAAGTAATATATAGTTTGCGTAGTTGGTTGCGTTTTTCTTTTTAATTGATGTACCCAAAACTTAAAATATAATTATGCAAGTAAATATATACCTTTGTTGTAATTTTCTTCTAATAAATTCTTATGAAAATAATGAATGTGGTTTTATTTTTATTATTCCATTATGCTAAACCAAACTTATACTAAAGAATAAATCACAACTGTGTAACTGTGTTTTTTTTGCTTCCGAATATAAGCACATACTACATTAAAAAAACACATGTGTGTAATTGTGTTTTTTTTCTTCCTTCCCGTACTAAAAAAGTGTGACTATTAGGAGACAGAAATAGTTTTTTCAAAATATCTAATTAAAATGACATAATAACTCAAATAAAAAAATGTTACAATAAAACTATGTCAATAATGCATTTAATACCAAAAAAAATAACCACGTAACTCATCTATAAAGCAATTGAATTAATATGCAAAGTTTTTTTAATTTATCTCAAAACTTAGGTGTCTGCACTTGTGCTTTTTCTCCTAAGGAGGGCAGTACTGGTATCCGGTTGACTAGGTACACGAACTTTTCAATTGAATCGTAGAACAATACCTACTGTCCCAAGACGCAATTATACGTCATCTTGTGTACATGTGCATGTACCGGGTAAAACGGGGTGGATAGAAACTCAAGGGTGAATAGAAACAAAACTTTGAGTAGGATATTCACGTAAATTAAAAGTTGTTTGTTGCATACGAGGACTGTAATACTTTTAAATAATTGAGATAAATAGTTTTGAAACCTTGTTAGTATCAAACGATATTAAATTAGCGTAAAAATCCTCCTCAAAGTTTTGTTTCTATTCACCCTTGAGTTTCTATCCACCCCGTTTTACGGTACCTATAATAAAATTATCTATACTTCTATATTAATATATAAAGAGGAAATGTTTGATTGTTTGTTTGCATTTAATAGGCTCCGAAACTACTGGACCGATTTGGAAAATTCTTTCACTGTTGGGAAGCTACACTATCCCCGGGTGACATAGGCTACTTTTTATCCCTGTATTCCCACAGGAACTGGAACAACGCGGGTGAAACCGCGGGACGTCTGCTAGTATCTAATATATATAATTCCCGTGTCAGAGTGTTTGTAATTAAACTCCTCCGAAACGGCTTGACTGATTCTTATGAAATTTTGTATCCACATTTATAAGGTCTGAGAATAGAATCTTCATTAATAAAAACTAAAGAAAACTAATAAACTGGTCCTAAGGCGGAACGAAGTTTGCTGAGCAGCCAGTCTTCAAAAAATAAACATAATTGTATAGATTAGGTATTTACTGAAATATTGTACGTACCCATTCTACAACCCAACTTACACCACAAAATTCCATGATAATAAGTAGGTATGTTTAAAAGGAGGTTCCCGTATAAATTTCAATACAGGCTTATCATTTACACATAGGTACTTATATCTTAATTTTTTTCAGTTTGTTTTGGCGACTGAAACTTCTGGCGGTATGGCACTCTCAAACTTCCAACAATAAGGTAAATAAATTAAAGTAAAATTTATATTTATTTTTTTATTAGGTATAGACAACATTAGATAAATTTATAAAGGCTAAACAAATCAGTTGTAGAACAATTCATGTACGGGTGGAGTCAAAGAAATATTTTCGAATTCATCAATACTTTCAATTGGCGCTGTGGAGAAGAAACAAATTTCAATAAATTAACAGTTTGCAATGGCAGTTACGTACCTTAGCCTAATTTTTTTAAAATTAGTACCTACAGCCGAGTAATATAAACGTATTTGGTTTATCAGTTTGACACTCTATCTACGTAAAGCAGCATTAGAGCCATGTCCTGCAACTGTTCAATAATGATTTGGGATTTTAATATCCGGACGATCTTTTAAGTTATTTTTTACGTAGGTATTGCTTTGAACGTACCCATCTGATAATTAATTGTAATCTTTTAGGTTACTGGATCAGTTAGCTGCTTACCGCGTTTTTATATTTATTAGTAAACCTAAATAAAACATGATGAAAACATAAAGTTTGAAAAAAACATTGAACCGAATTGAGAACCTCTTCCTTTTTGAAGTGGGGTAAAACGAAATAGAAAAATGAAAATACGTGCACGCGTTGCATGATCATCTTAGAAACATGTATGTCAACGGAAGAATAGACAAAGCGACAGATGGTAGACACATTTCTGCCGATTATAGAAAAAACAATGCTCGATATAAATTGTAGACTATTGTCGACTGAAGAATGTAGGTACATATTACTTCTTTTCTTCTTCTTTCTTGCCATTGTGGTGCTCAAAACAAAAGAACTGTTTCTACAACCTATCTCATTGTCGATTCTTCTGTAGACAAAATCCTGACAAAAAACAGATTTCTGCGGTAATCATGCTACGCGTGCAAGAGCTGATTCCATCCACCACACATACACTGACACATCACCTTTACATAAATATTATAAACTAGCTGTACCCTGCCACGCTTCGATGTGGCACATTGAATGGGGAATTGCAATTTTTTAAATTGAAATGGTGTATCGGTCAGGATAAGGGTATTCGAGAAATTAATGAGGACATTGAAAGGCCCCGTTAAAAAAATTGGATAAAAACAATCCTTGATGCGGATTATATATCATGCTAAAATTTCAGCTCGATCGGTGCAGAACTTTTTGAGTTTTTGAAGCGTACACAAACCAACATAACATTTTTTTATAGATGCTTGTGTTCTTCAGACTGAGTTGTTTATGTATGTGTTACATACATACAACAACTCAGTCTCTAGTTTTTACTAAGAATGGGTACCTCGTGTTTGATGCTCCGCCGTTGTCGGAGAAGCTGGTGTAGATTTTGCCACATTGCATGCCAAGCAAGGTACCATTTCGGTTTCCTCATCCACCAAATACAACTAGAATGGATATTGTACTAATAAAATAACATTGAACGATTTTTTTAGTTTAAATAAAAATACAAGCAAAAATCTTCAAACCTTTCCATCAGTCCCAGGCGCAGTAGTTAACGGTTTAAGAGCTTGTTGTACAGTAATGCCTGGTGGCGCCCGGTTTAAATTATCAGTTACCATAGTATGAGAACCACCACAGTATCGCTTGCATAAATGAGACCTGTTGAATACGGCAATGTCGATAAAAAATTACCTCCTAATATTATATTGTATGTATATATTCAAATAAAATGAAAAAACAAATCAATTCTGTATAAAGAAGAAAAAATTAAGTAAAGGCGAAGTGACCTATGATTCCACACTAATGCTAGAAATTGACAGTTCCCTTCAAGTTACTTGTCACAGAGAGATTTTAATAGAATAAAATTCTGTAGGTACCTACACTACCTACCATCAATGACCTAGCTACTCGCTTCCTGACTGCTTCATTTAATGAATACAGTGTGAAATAATTTACAATAAACTCCTTTCATAACGAAGTAAGAAGATTTATTGTGTTTTCAATCATACCTGGGGTCCTTTGGATGTGGTATAGGTAAATCAGGATAGCAAAGCCCATAATCTCCGCCTCCGTGAGTTTGTGAATCCCCTTCAGCTCTTTCAGCTGATGTTCTATTTGAAGAAAACTTTGGCAGGGCTGGTACTTTGTTCGGTTCTTCCATATCCATGTGAGCTGGACTACCACAAGAAAGACAAGCAGTGTCTCTAAATACTTTCTTGGAGAGCATTGCACTTTTCGGTTCCCCAACAATGTCTGATATAACTTGCATGCGGTCTTTTATTTTGTTTATATGCTTGTGGAAATCCTCATCCAAAGATTGTACTTGAACCAGATCGGCTTTTTCGTTGAGCAGTCTGATCATTTCATCTATGGCTTTCTACAATAACAAATAAATTAATAAAACGAAGGGTTTTAGAAGATTATTCTTCTTTTAGTGTGGTTGTAATAATGTTTGAGCTTTTATGCCGCACATAGGCCTCTGACTTCGCTTTACATTCCGTCGAGAATCTTCTCTTAGGGAAGGTTCATATCTGACGGAATATGCGTCGCGTATTATCGGTCGCGTAACGCCAGAACAGACAAATGTATAGAAAAACACTTGACCGATTACACTCAACCGATGATACGTTAGTGCGTCGAGCGTACATTGTCGCAAACGCTCGGCGGTTGTTCCGTCAGATATGAACCTTCCCTAAGGCATGCCGGTGGTTTCATCACGATGATTTTTTTCACTAATTTTGAAGCAAGTGATAATTAAACAATTCGCACATGCATCCGAAAAGTCTGAGATAGTCTTGGGTTCAAATTTGAGACCTAAGACTTAGCAGTCCGTCGGTCTTACATACTATTAGGCGGCCACTGCTAATAAATTTCAGTTGCTTATTAGGAATGACGTTCTGCTAGCAAATAGTTAAAACTACAATAACTTACCTGCCAGACATTCTCCTGATTGTTAAATTTACCATATGCTGCACCGATACGTCTTTCAAAATCACCTTGCACGGCGTCAAATTGCAGTAACGAGACAAGTCCGTTGAGTTCTCCAATACCAGCCTTATCGCGAAGTGCATCTGCTACTTCTTCCCGATCCGATTTTGTGTCTCTTAAAATTTCTATCTCCTTCCATAATTTCTAATAACCAAGACAATTGACTTAAAAACACGTGTTTCTTGAATAAAGACTAAATGTTAAATAATTAGGTAAATTTACTAACTTCGAGGTCATAAGCTGTTACATTTTGAGCATCTTTCAATTCTTTTTGTCTGAATGTTGTAATTTCAAAGTCTTCCTTAAGATTTGTGAATTGAGTATGCAGCTCAGTCACCGCTGTAAAAAATAGATTTTACATAGGTTAACATAAGCAAGGTTTATCGTTTAATTATGGCTGCGATGAACACATACCTTCAAGGTCTCCGCCAGTGTTACCTAGCACTTCAGCCATGGTATCCAATCCGGCTTCTAAATCATGTTCCATTTGAGTTAATTGATCTTGGTAGTTTGTCATCTATAAACATTAAGTACAAAACGCAGAATTGTAATGAAGTAGTAAATGGTATTATAATAAAAGTAAGAGCATTTTACCTGAGAGGTAAGGCCAGTATCGAGGGCAGTTATTTGATCTGCATATTGCTTAACTGCATCTTCCAAAGCAGCCATACGCGCAGAAACATTTATCGAACTGTCGAGTTTTGATTCTGTTGATTAAATTATTATTCTTAAGTTAGGTACTGGAATACATGTACATCTTGGAATATGAAAACATTTTAAATTTAAGGAAATAAAATAGAAAGAGAGTGAAACAAAGTGTGAAAGTCGCATTGATGTTAAGGAACTTCGTTCCGTCATTCAACCATTGCCAAACTTGGGAAAGTGATAGGCCTAGATAAATAAATAAATAAATATTCCACAACTTTTCACACAACGCCATTTAGCCCCAAATTAAGCTTGAGAGCTTGTGTTATGGGTACTAAATAGCTGATAAACATGCTTACATACATATTATAGATAAATTACACCCAGACATAGAACAAATGATCGTGCTCATCACACAAACATTTGTCCTGGGTGGGAATCGAACCCACGACCTCCGGCATAGCAGTCAGGGTCACTAACTACTAGACCAAAGGCCAGTCACCAGACAAGTCAGATCAGTTAACTAGAAAGAAACTGGCTCTAAGAAGAATAATCTTTCTGAGCCTTCTGGCTCTCAGACTTCCTAAGCTCCAAAGGCGAAGGCTCTCAGGCTCGCAGGCTCTACGGTTCAGTTGTCAATCATTGGAATGGAACGTAATGATTACCTTAGTAAGTACAAAAATAAATGCTAATTTACCTAACTTCATAGACAGCTTTAACGCGTTTTCGGCGGTGTCTTTAGTATGTGTCGTTATGGATTTCAGTTTATTCAACAAATCGTCATACAATTCATTAGATGCTATCCTGGAATATATGTATAAACCATTATCAACTAAGTCATGTTTTCATTTTATCCAGCACTAAACCGATTTTCGTGAAAACCGCTCTTACTGCTACGATATAAATGCGTTGTGAATGTCCAATTGTGGTTGACTGGACTAGCACAGTTTGCCTCAGTCAGGGCTTGAATCAAACTTTTTAGTCGTATTGTTCTTGCGTAGCTGTATAACTGAGAAACCTTCAAGACACATACATAAAGTTTATATCTCGTTAAGAAGTAGCAAGATAATGTCTTACTCTAAATCTTCGTAAGTGACATAACGACCAGTAGATGATTCGGCTGTTCCTGTATCTGCTCCTTCTGGTGCTTCAGACATTTCAGTTGTTTCTTCGGTTCCTGACATCGTGAATGCTCTCTGGACCATGCTTGTTTGTCCATCTACCCTAGCACCTTTTTGTCTTTTACTGCGACCACCACCAGAGGCACCCCCAGAAAACCCAGTAGCACCTTCAACAAATCCAGTAGCTTTGGAGGCTCCATCACCTCTTACTCCTTTGCCTAGAGTACCGCCAGTTATTCCTAAAAAAGCTTGCGTCTGACTCTGTAAAAGGGAATAATAACCACACTTGAAGTAAAATCCCGAATTTCAATTTAGTAAAATAACGTTTTTTTTTAATATTATAAACCAGTGCTTGACTGCAATCCCACCTGATGGTAAGCAGTGATGCAATCAGGGATGGTGAAGCGCACTAGTTTATTAAGAGCCTATTCACAGTTAACCAAAAGAAGGATGACCTAATAATGGAATAAACGATCCACCAAAAAAAGGGTTGTCTTGGCTTGTGTAGTCGGCTGCTTTTTGATTTCCAGATAAACGGTTAAAGATATATTTATTTCTCATAAGAATTACAAATTCACTTATTAATAGAGAAAACATAAATAGGTGTAATAACAATGTTGTCTGCCGGCAAGCGTATTTAAAAATAAAACAAAAACAAACACGCACAAAATTATCCAAAACACTGTTTGCTGCCTTGGATGGCTGAACATTACATATTAAAACTTTTCCGTGCCTCGAAAAGCACGTGAAGCCAGAACTCCGAAAATCTGACAACCATTTTAATCAAGCCCTCCTTTATCTAAACTTATTATTTTACTTACGTCCAATTCCACACCAGGTGTTTGTATAGCTAACTCAGTGACCATTGATATCATCTGAGTAAGAGCTTTTTCCGTAGCTTCTAACCGAGCGGACAGTTGTAATGCTGCCATCGCGTCAGTAAGAGAAGCGCCTTTTCGAAGTTCGTGCATAAGTTCAATGTTATCTGCAAATCTAGGAGTGCCAATGGGCAGAAGTCTCTTTTCAAGCTGACGGACAGCATCTGCCACTTTTATAAATTGTTCTTGTGTCACCAAGGATAACTGAGGAGTACGAGTTCTTCCATGCACATCAGCAGCAGCATCTGATTTAGAAAATGCAAATCACATAATAATTATATTATAATCCATAATCTATGGCGAAATCAAATAAACCAATAGAAAAAGTTAAAGGGGGAGGGGGGGGGGAGGGGTTATATTTTTATCCCAATAGTGACTTGCGCTCATAAAAAAACGGAATATGTACGGATCATGGTGAAACATGTTAGTTTATAATAAAGACCATCTGTATTACCGTGTTTTATGTGAATAAATAATTATTATTATTAACGTTCCATAACGACGTCTGCCAGGTCCACTACTTTAATAAAATTACATATAAGGTGGCTGGTAAAATAACATTGTAATAATAATAATAAATGTCATGTGGAAGCAATAATTTTACCTTCTGATCTTGCCTCTGCACTGGGCACTTTTCGAACTGTAATCATTAAAGTAGTTTCATCTTTGGTTATTTCAGTAGAAAGACATTAGTTATAAAATATATTACGAATTTCATACCGATTAGCAACTTTTCATACTGTGGTTCTGCAACAAAAACATAAACGATACAATTGGAATTAATTATTGTACATATTCTGTTAGCAAGTCTTAAATGATATATGGTAGTTTATTTCTGTGAATATGTTTTTATGAACACTAATTCAACAAGTCATACAACTAAAATATATTTTCAACTAATGAGGTGAGGTCGGTGTTTCACAATCTGACTGAAAAGAAACCTTACAAATTATTTTATACTCACGCAACGTACTTATTGAGGCCATTGGCGTAGGTGATTTAGTAGGTTCTTCAAATGAATCAGTTCTCTAAAATTTCATACAATATTAATAAAATTGATATTAAAATGAAATTCTATTTGCGGTGAAATGCGGCTGTGCACCTCTCCTCAACCCTTTGTCAACGGAGTTAGTATTATGTTTAGTTACTGTTGTCTGGCAAAAACTAACCCAAGAGGTATTTTCAAAATAGCCAAAAATTTCTTGGCGCGTCATTAATTTATAATGCGGACCTGTTATTTTACTGCAATCTAAAGTAACCCAGTCAGGATCTAAGCAATGGGTTTAATGAAACCGCATGTTTTGATGGTGAGCTAATATAATAATACATTCTATAAAGGTACACTTCTGTTTCATAGAAGCTAGTTACTATGAACGGTGACATTTGGCACTTAACACATCCGATTGATAGGTATATTATTTCGTTACTTACCAGAATCCTACACAATAAAAAATCACCTCCATTACTAGAAACAAATGTAAAAGAACGAAAAACAAAAAAATCTTAAACGGTCAATCTTATTGCACCTGATGAATAATGCGAAGCTCTCTCTCCCTCTGCTCCTCAAACGTGTTCAGGATATCAGAGTAACTGGCCAGCTGCAGAATACACACACTTATAATATGTAGGTACTGTAGTTTACTAATGAACTAACGAACAACAAGTCTAATGTTTACTTTAGTTATAAATGCGAAGTGAAGGTAGCTTTACAACGGCCTTCAGATTCACACTACATTGTTCGTAGTTTATTTCTCATTCAATAAGTTAAGTTTTGAAAGAAACCTAGCTACCTTTCGTTTCTGGGCTGAATCATCACTGTGTGATGTCGTTCTTGAAGATGTGGTTTTGTCTGTAGATGTTTTATCCGAGGATGTGGTTTTATCACTAGAACGCTTATCAGTGGAAGTTGAAGTTGTTTTATCAGTGGAAGTAGTAGTTGTTTTATCAGTAGAAGTTGTTTGATCAGCGGAAGTTGTTTTATCAGAAGAATTTTTATCTGAAGAACTGGATTGTTCTTGACCTGTTTTTTGTTTTTTAAAAGCAGCGCCAGCGCCGACACCAACACCAGTACCAGTTATACCAGATTTTGCTCCAGTCCCACCAGGTTTTGCTCCAGTTACACCAGGTCTTGCACCGGCGGTACCAAGTTTTGCTCCGGTCATACCCGTTTTCTTTTTGGTCTTTTGGATTGCGTGTATTTTGACTTCGGTGACAGACAGGGATGATTCCGAGGGTACTATAGTACAAGTACCCAGTTCAACTAGCACACGTCGTTCTAGTATTCTCAATTGTCTAGCGATAAGGTAAAGTACTGTTTGCACCAGTTTAAAATTCACGGTGTTTCTCTAAAACCAGACAAAAAGTCACCAGTTTTACTTTGCAAAGCAGTTGATTTGATTAATATATTATGTAAAATTAATAATTTACCTCGAAGTCACCGAAAGCAGATTCAATAATTTCTCTAACATTCATTATATCGGGAGTATCTTCTGACGCCATGTTTAAATAAACTATAAAGTAAATATATAAATATCTTTAACAATAAAAATGTTTTTCAATTGATTGAAATATTTCAATCTAGATTTGAGATTCAATCCAGATGGTCTTTGCCATAGATTGGTCTATGCTTAAAAAAACTTTTACAGAAAATAAAAATAATGTTTTTATTAAAACCTCATTTTGACAAACTTTAACCACCAGAATGTGTCAGATTGAGGATCCAGATCGATCTATGAATTAGCCGGGTTCGCACACTTGCTACTCGCTTAGTAATGATACTACGCCGATGCAGCACTGACTTTGGTCACCACACGTGCATACGCATTTGCGAATTACACGAGCGGTACACCAGTGATACCAGTAATTAATACTAGTGTATCACTCATGTCATTTAATAAAACAAAAGTTTTCAAATAAGAACAAATACTTCATTATTATTGTGGAATCCACTCATTACCTACATTTTGTGCTATTTTAAATAACATTTGTAAACGTCATAATGTCACAGTAGATTTTTTAACAGCCAAATATAACCCTGTATGTACGGGTATCCTGGAGACTTCCCCTTAGCCCCTAGATCAGCAGTGCTCAGTCTGGAAATCCTTGGTTTAAACTATGCGTAGCAGAAAATATGGACCACCCTGCTCGAAAAGCGTGTTGTCGTTGCGGTTTGGTAGGTACTGACTGCAGCAGTGTTATTCTGTAAAAAATATACTATGTAAAAGTACCTAAGTGAAGTGAAGGCGAAATGACCTGTCATGCCATACAGATGCTAGGCATTGACAGCTCCTCTTTTGACACGCGGTGAGTTTTACTGAATCGAACGGCTGGCAGTCAATCATGCGTAAAATAACAGTCCTGCGTAAAAGAGTGAGCGTTTAAAGATATTCCAGGGGGAAGGGAAAGCCACACAACACTGCTAGATGATGATAATTAAGAGTGTTAGTGGAAATGCGATATAGCTTTACCACCTTGCAAAAAAAAATCGTCTCTTTTGGTAGGCACCAAACACTAACAAAAACACGGTATGATGATCCCAGTCCCAGCTATCGTTAGGTAGGTCTGAGTCGTTACACGTAGATAGAAACCAAAAGTCTGATAACCAGTTTTACCAAAGGGGACCGTATTACCCAATATATTTGTTGTAGACGTTTGAATAAACGGCAGACCCTCCATGTAACATACTGGTATTCAGCTACATGTGGTTGCAAAGGTAGGTTATCCCTATCTATGCTGACATTCTTATATTTCAGCATACTCTTGCTTCTGCGAGTAGAATGGACAAATATATCTAAGTCGTACCTTCTCACCATTACTGTTTGTGGGAAATGAAATAAAAGCTATAGAAACATCAAGTATATTTTACGATATTTACAAGGTTTCCTCCATAAATATCCATAGGTACTTACAAAAAGACATGAAAAATTTAAAAATATAATGATATCAGTAAATCAAAACTCGTACATATTTACAATGTTTATAATAATTAGAAAACATAATATAAATACTAAAGCTCCCCCCGAACTGGTCTCACAAACGAAATATTTGTGGTACCTAGTTTAAATTACTATATAAGATTATATAGCCTGCAGTCAATTTAAATTAAAATTACGCGATAATGGGCCTTGCGATTCAAGCTCAGGTTTTTGATAATTTCTAGCACCTATTCGGAGGGAGCTAAAAAAACGATTTTCTTATAAGGACACAAAACTTTCAAGATTAAAAATAATTTTGATTTATTTGCAAATAAATCGTTTCACTTTCAATTCTAAGCCATTCACTAAGTGCCTTTAACAGTGCGCCTGAAAAATTGTTAAAAATTTTCTACCTATCTAAATATATAACTACGCATTTATCTATTTATCGTATAAAGTGAGCTAATTTAATTAGGCACGAGTCCGACAGTGAGTAGAGCGTGAGGGGGCGCAGGCGAGCGCGGACGCCTCGAGCAGCGGCGGGGGCGGCGGCGAGGCGGCGGGGGGCACCCGCTCGACATGACTAGAGGTTGTCTGCAGCGCAGACGCCGACGTCGGCTTGGATTGTTCGATATTACCAACATTCGTTTTGTGATCTCTGTGAGTCTTCTCAACTAAATCGTTCTTAGACAGTCTATCGGGTTTCTTATACTTGTTCAGCTCGTGAGGCACTAGCACAGCGAGTGGTGGTATTGGTGGAATATAGGCGTGGGGCTCGTAGTTGTCGTCGACATAGTCGTTGGGGTTCCAGACGGCGGTCGTGGTCGCCAGAGATGCCTCACTTGCCGCGATCCTTGTGGTCGTCGCTCGAAACGTAACTGGCGATGTTGTGATTGTCGTTTTTTCTGGCAATAATTCGGATGCCACAGTGGCTGTGAACGGAACTGTAAATACATTTTTATTTTTATTAGATCTAGTTTTTCGTCTTTTTTGTAGTTTTGGCACATCGAGAAAGAATGGATCAAAAATAAGATCGGATTCTTTATAGTCGTCATAGTTTATCGGCACTATTGGTTTTACCGCACTGACAACGTTACCAACCGTGTAGTTAAGTCTTTTACCATTACTATCACTGACTGACGCACTAGCTGTAACTATGACTCGCGGGGGGCTTTTTTGTTTGATCTGCGGTTTTTCGGTTACATTTGGTGGAGCAACAGATCTTGCTGATAGCGAAGATTCTGTTTCTGGTACTGCATCATCACTTCGTTTGCGATCATAGTAGAAAGGATTAAAAGACAAAGGTCGTTGAGGCAATGATTGGGGATAGTTCTGCGGTCTATTTTGCTTGACAGATGTTTCATGCCGCTCGGAGGGTTGAGAAGTGGGTCCGGGACGTAGTAATTGATCTCGTGGGTCAAGTGTGGTCGGACGGAATGGTGCTGGTTGAGGTCGTTGAACAAAAGGAGCAGGTCGCTGTGGAGTTGGCCTTGGAGCGGTTCTAGACGACTCGTACTGGAAGTGGTCGAATTGTTGCGGTGGCGCATGCGTTATATAAACTCCGTCAGCGGGCCTAAAGCTTTGGCGCTGAAAGGAAATAGCTTCGGATCCTGGTCCCCGGTGACGGTATATAAATTCTTGTGGGGAAAGTAGGGACGGGTCTAATGTTGGTAAAGATGGTGCAGAAGGCGCGGATGGGCCAGAAGGTGCGGATGGGGCAGACAAGCCGGATGGAGCTGAAGGAGCAGATGGGACAGAAGGAGGATAAGAAGGCAACGGGGGAGACAACGAGGATAAAATGGGTGAGGGCGAAGAAATGAGATGTGGTATTTGAGACGACAGACGTGAAGATGTTGACGGCCGGACGAATATCGTGGTCGTGGGCGGTCTGGGTGTGGTTGTTGTAGTTGTATTAGTGGTTGTTGTTGTTGTCGATGTTGTGGTTGGTTTTGTCGTCGTAGTTGTTTGGTGATGAACGTAATCTTCGTAGTCTGTGTCATCGTCTTCTTCTTGGTACTCTGAAATAAATATTTTCAAACTTAAATCAATAAATCATTGGTGCAGTAATCCAAGTTCGCAGGGCTAAAAAAAAATGCGCATGTTGAAATAGGGTTAGTATGCCATGCGACCATTGTACCTACATAGACATACTAACACAACTTTATCATACACACGTTCGTCAGAAAACAGTGAGGTCTGGTGGTCCTGGGATCTTGCTCTATAGTTTTTCTTTATAGTTATGTATGAGCTCAACAACATTTTTTTAAAACACTAAACTTAATTTCCTTTGTTGTTTTACATACAAAAAAATATGAAAGCTGCACCGATCCCAAATAAATTGAAACATAATTAATAGGTATGTCCATATTATATTTAATTTAACTTGTTTTTACTACAATGCTGTAGTACTGCCACATCAGAATCACTTCAATTATTCGTTACAGTCTATACTATCTGAATAGTGCGTACCTTCGGTTAGTTCCTCATTATATGATAATGGTAAAGGTGGGTGTGTAGGTTTAGTTTGTGGGGTTTTTGGCTCATCTCTTTTTATATCCTGGATTGGGTCTTCCGTCGAGTCCGTGGCGTCTGTCGAATGTCCCTGTATTTTATCTTGTGACGTCGTTGGATTATCATCTATTGACGGGTCGGCTTCTTGGTTTGGTTTAGTATGTTGTTGTGACTGTTCAGTTGGTTGTGCTTGAGGTTTCTGTTGGTCAGGCTCTATAATGGGTGGCAAAGTGCTGCCGTATAACTCTAAATTTAAGCCGTAGAACTTTTCAGACTTTGTACAATCTACTTCGTCGACTCTCTCACATACTCTTGTCTCCTGGAATCAGAAAATTAAATCATGTATTTAATCGGAGCGTGCCAAACTTTACAATTTCGTCGAGTTCAGCTTCCTACCTAACACAATGCAGCTGATTTTACATAAAGCGTCTGCTCCTTTGTCATCCACAACCCTTAAAGGTTGTCAGACTTTCGGGCTTTTAATAATAATAATAATAATAATAATAATATTTATTTCCAAGTATATGGTACATTTAGGTCTTAAATTATATATTGCATCACACATACTACCATTACTGGTGTAGAAATATTATAGAGACATTACAAGAATTATAGCAAATTGAGATTTCAGAATATTAAATTATTTGTAATGTCAGAATATTAACTGATTAATATTATGTCAAAAGAATACAATCATAGTCAAAATATAAAAAGTAATGTTAAAAATATGCTCCAATGTCAAAAAATTAATTATAATGTCAAAAATTATGATTTAAATATTCATTCACGGAATAAAAACACATATCTAAGAGCCAAGCAAACAATACAGATTTAAATTTATTTATTGGTAACATTCTTATGGCAGCTGGTAGTTTATTATAAATTTTTATAGTCATACAACTAGCATTCCTACTGTACAGTTGCAATCTCTGAGAAGGAACTAGCAATTTTCCTGCATTTTTTTTGTTCAGTCTTTCGGAGACTTGTTCATTCAGTGTGAATAAATGAGGATATTTTTTAACAAAAGAACATGCTTCAAAAATGTACAGACATGGGAGTGGGAGAATTTTTAATTCTTTAAATAGTGGCCTGCAATGGTCTAGGTATTCTGCTCCGCTCATGGCTCTAATACATTTTTTTTGCACCTTAAACGCCCTGTCCACATCTACTGAATTACCCCATATCACTAAGCCGTAACGCAATACTGATGAAACATACCCATGATAAGCGTTCAGAACTGTATTTTTACTAGAAACTAGTCGTAACTTGCGAAGAGCATACACAAACTTATCAAGCTTGCCGCATACTCTATCCACGTGATCCTTCCAGTTTAGTTTACTGTCAATTATAATGCCTAAAAACAAAGCCGACGGTCCCGGTTGCAAACATGTATTATCATGTCGAACTGTTGTTGGTGTTACTGTCATGTTGCATGTTAGAAATTGGACTATTTTAGTTTTGTTAATATTAACCTGAAGATTATTGTCTGCCAGCCATTTTAATACATTAATTAATTCCATATTAGTATTAGTTTCTATGTCAGTTTTATTGGAACATTTTATCGTCAAAGTGGTATCGTCAGCAAATTGGATACAGTCATATTTTAAACATTTCCTGAGGTCATTGATGTATATTATAAATAGTAGTGGTCCCAGTACGCTTCCCTGAGGAACGCCAGAATTATTCAATTTTAATTCTGAGCGATATGTTCTCCTAGTATTTTTTTCTATTCTAGAGATAACTGTTCTCTGTTGGCGATCAGACAAATAGCTTTTTAGCCAATCATGCGCCTTGCCTCTTATTCCATATCTCTCTAGTTTGAAGAGTAGTCGATCATGTGAGACAAAATCAAACGCTTTGCTCATATCTAAGAATACCGACAAAACAGACATCTTTTTATTAAGAGCTTCGGTTATTAGTTTTACTAAGGAAAAACAGGCTAGGGTTGTTGAACAGTTTTTCCTGAAACCAAACTGACTCTGCACAATTAGATTATATTTAGTTACAAAGGTAGTTATTCTGTCATGCATTGCTTTTTCAAAAATTTTTGCAAAGATTGGGATCAGTGTAATTGGCCTATAGTTACCTATATCAGAACAGTTACCTTTT
Source organism: Euplexia lucipara (assembly GCA_921972225.1). NCBI lineage: Eukaryota > Metazoa > Arthropoda > Insecta > Lepidoptera > Noctuidae > Euplexia > Euplexia lucipara. Next base: position 14,054,729 of record OV179144.1, read on the forward strand.
TTGAATAGTGGTTTGATTATAGACTCCTTTAGTTTAGATGGGAAAATACCTTCTTCAAATGAGAGGTTTATTAGGTGGCTAAGTGGGGATGCTATAAGTTTTGCGCTTAATTTAATAATTTTAGTGCTTACTTCATCATATCCGGTAGAGTTTGTGTTATTTAATGAACTAATAATCTTAATAATGTCAATTTCATTTACAGGAGTCAAAAATAGAGTATTTATGTTATTGTCAATGTCAACGTTGTTTATGTCATGAGCATAACTGTTATTTTTCTGTGTCAGCTCGATGAAATAATTATTAAATTGGTTACAAATGTCAGTGGGATCATTAATTATTTTATTACAGATCATTAATTCATTTATGTATTTGTTGTTATTGGGTTTGTTTAGGTTATTTTTTATGATTGACCATGTGGCATTACATTTATTCTTAGAATTGTTAAAAAATATATTGTTATTGATCTGCTGTGATTTCGAAATGCACTTCTTTAAGATCTTAGTGTAATTACGATATTTTCTTTTATGGTAACTTTTGCTCAGAGCATCGTGTTGATATGCGTAATATAAAGCTCTCTTTTTAATGCACGATATTTTTAAACCCTTACTAAGCCATTTATTTTTTATAGGTTTATTGGTCATCTTGACGAGTATTTCGGGAAAACATAATTTATAAAATAGCGTGAATATGTCGTGGAAAATATTAAATGCTTTATTGCAGTCGGTCTCTTCGTATATTTCACCAAAGCTTAAGGCTGCTAAGCTATTTAAAAATTTTTTAATGTTGCTCTTATCATAATCAATCTTTGTATCATACCAGAACTTTACTGGTTTTGAAATGTTATTATGTATCTCTTGAAGGTAAAAAGTTAAAGATTGGCCGGTATCATGATCAGAAAGAGCTAGATTATGTGTACTGCATTTTATATCAAGTGTGGGAACATTACTGGCTATTTGATCTATGCTAGTATTTTTCCTAGTAGGCATCCTAACATGCAGTGAAATATTAAAATTATTCAATATTGAAACTAATTCTTTTGAACATTTATTATCTTTCAATATATCTATGTTCCAATCTCCGCACAATATAATGTTTCTTTTAGCTTTGCTGGTTATTTTGCGTAACAATGATTCTAGACTTTTAAAAAATATAAATACATCGGAATCTGGAATCCTATAGATGCACACTATAATTAAATTATGGCTCAGTATTTCTATGCCACAGCATTCGAAGCAAAATTCAATTGCCAGTTCATCGCTAATCGGTAACGGGTTGAAGAATATCCCTTTTTTCACTAAAACGCATGTTCCACCACGTTTCTTTTCGTGTCTTGTGTAACTTGCAGCTAAATTGTAGTGTGTAAGTGCCAAATTACTTTCGTGCCCTGATTTTATAAAAGTTTCACTTAGACAAATAAAATCTATGTCACCAATCTGATTTGCCAAGTCGGTAATTGTTAGTTCGAACAAATCAATTTTATTTAAGATTCCAGCTATGTTTTGGTGCAATAGTATAAACTTTTGTTTTCCTTTAGAACTGTCATTGTTACCAATACCTTTTTTATGTAATGGGACGAAAAAGAGTTTTTTGTGATATTTTAGACGATTTTAGGGAATCACAGTAGTAGTCATACGCAGTTGGATAGGCCTGTATGTCAACAAGTATGCGACTGAATATGTTTTCATAAATACGTTTTTGACCGAGTATATTAAGTCTGCCCGTTCTATATGAGAATGTTTCATCAGATAGGTCAAGGTTACTGTCACAAAAATAAGCATAATTATGATTTTCTATATCCAAGTAGAGTAAGTTATTAAACATTTCTACTTTATAGTTGTGTATCAGAGCCCCTTGCACATAGGTAGGGCAGCATAAGATAACATTAGTATTACTTACAGCTTTGAGAGATTCTCTAATTAACCTGACCATTTCAATTGAATCCCCAGTGCCTTTAAAATCTTGCTCGCCAATCATAATAATACAGTAATCGTCCAAAGTAAAATGCTCTAACTTAATAGCTATATTAGAAATAATGTGTTTTACATAACTATTAGGTGACAAGTAATGACAGAACTCGAAGTGTCGACCAAAAGTATTTCCTAAAATTTCTAAAGTATCACTGTGGTTGCAGTTACTGAGAACGCATAGTTTTCTTTTTTTCATACTGTTTTTTGTTGTTACTCGTTGTTCTTCTGGTGTCTTCCTATGTTTATTAATTTCTTTAATGACATAATTACTGTCATCCCTAGATACAGATGCTTCGGTCTGTGTTTGTTTATCTTCGCATATTGGCACGTACAAAGTTATAAGTGACTCATCTAAATTAGGAGACTCAATGCGCTCTTTTTCATTGTTGTTTGACTGTTTTCCGGCTAGGGATGCAACACGTTGGCAATCCGTAATAGAACGTCTATTCCTTTTCCTTGCAGACAGTAATTTTTGTCTTTTCGCCTTTGCAGGACTAGTACAAAGTTCTTTTAGTGAATTTATATAGATTTGCTGCCGTAATACCGTTTCCTTGAGTTCATTGTTATCGCATATTACCTTGTCCAGTTCATTTTGTGTTAGTTCAAACTGTTCTTTTAAATGTCGTATTTCAACCTTCATTTCTTCTAGTTCGTTTTTACTTATTACTGTTGATAGATCAAGACTTCTTGTTGTGCTTATGTCCGAATTCGTTTGGTCCAATGATGAGGAATTACTCAGTGAATCTATTGACTTGGATCTAAATAGCTGCTTACGTCGTCGCATCGTAATGTTGTGGTTTATTTCCATAGACATAGTTGAAATAATACCAGATTACTCACAAAAAGAATCGCAGTCGGTGAGTATCGAACTCGAGCAACACCGTTCACACCGGACCCTTTTCTGCCGGAGCTATTTGTACTGTTACTAAAAACGTCGAAATAGTGCACCTCAGTATAGATATCAGATTTTTAAATTAACGAGCGACGGTTATTATGATTCACGTATGGAAAGTTTTGCACTGTTTCTTTGTTCACTTGTTCATAGAAAATAACACTTTAATTTGGTTATCTAAGTTTGTTTTTCCACGTAATTAATGTTGGTTAAGAGTTTATTGGTTTCGTAGTGTTTTTTTTTTACTTTAATTGCTTTTGTTCAATTTGTATATTAGTTTATTTTTGTTGTCACTGTTTATAATGTTGTTTTCACTTTATGGTTCTGGTAGTATGCTCACTTGTAGTTAACACTTATTTTTGCACTTTGGTACTAATAATGAGTCAAAAATATTAATAAATATATTTTTAAAGATTTTTTATACGGAGCTTCGTCAGAATCGAACTCACGGCAAGGCGCGCGCCTATAACTTTTGACTGGCTGACTGACCATAATTAGCGTCAAAGATCTATAACCCAACCTGGAAAAGATCTTTATTAGTAATTATACATTACTTATTGCGACCCATCCTCGGACCGACTTTGGTAAGCGTAAATTAACCTGTGATCGCTTGTGCTACTGGTACTACTCATTCACTAACCCCTCTAATAACAAAGTTAAATACAATTTGGAGCTAAATATCTGCTGAAATATCTATACATGCAAAAAAATCGGTTTAAAGAAATTTATTTCTCAAAAGAACATACATAGTTCACTTAAATATGAGAAATAAAAATAATTAGTAAAAAATAAATAAAAAAAAACATAGGTATGTAATATAAAATTTAAAGTAGCCAAATGCATTTCTATAACCAATCTTATCAAATGCAGCTGCAACTTCTATGTATGCATGCAGTATGTCTAAATTGCAAAAGGGAATGTAGTACCGGAATTTGTAAACAAGATGTCAATTACTTCTCTAGGTAGGCAAACATTTATTACGATCTCATCTACATCATAAAAATTGTGGTTTTCGGTGGGATTAAGTTTAAACCATACTTTGGCAGCATGTGGATTAATTTAATACTTTCTTTAGTTGATTTCTCCCATCATGTTTAAAATTATATGAAACTGAACAATACACGTACTTATCAACTCACCTGATCAAAGACAGTGCCATTAAGGCAAAGGAACTTGATGTCCATGGGCTCGTCATTCTGGCCCACTGTGCAAACATGGAACATTTGACACGAGGTCTCCAGGTCCGCGTAGTACCCGCCGATAACCTTGCCCGTGCACGTGAAGTTCGTATCGGGCAAGTTGTCAAAGTCCAAGTACTGAAAATAAAAAAATAAAAATGTAAATCAGCAAATAAATATTCCACAACTTTCACACAACGCCATCTAGTCCCAAGCTAAGCAGAGCTTGTGTTATGGGTACTAAACAGCGGATAAACATACTTATATATTTCTAAATACATACATATTATAGATAAATAACACCCAGACACAGAACAAACGATCGTGCTCATTACACAAACAGTTGTCCTGGGTGGGAATCGAACCCACGACAACCGGCATAGCAGTCACGGTCACTAACTACTAGACCAAATAGTTTGTACGTGTTTCAGATTAAGTGATAACAATAGAAAGGATTGAAGTAAAGAATTTAGAAGTTATAAGTTATTAGTGCATTGCAGATATTGAGTTGCCTTTATTGTGTACGAAGTATCTCTAATACTTTAATTAAAGCTATAAACAACGCTATATAGCTTTTTAATAACTTAGTTCTTACTTGAGTCTTATTAGCCACATGCTTGATCATCTACCTAGCCTTTACCCTTTATTTCTACCTAAATATCTTCATCCAGTTAGACGGGAATCTGAGTGACCAACCCAGTGTTTTACACTGTCTGACCTACTATCTACTAACCATCTGACCCACACAACCCAGTAACTAGGTAACATGTTCCAACAGTAGACTAGTAATTAAACCCCAGTCCCATCCCTCTAGTAATTGGACCCCAGTCCAATTACTAGTCCCCCAGGACATGGTTGCTTGACAACACTTATTTAAAAATCTTTTATTGATATAAGTAGGTATTGTATAAGATACTTACACCTGGTTGAATTGACCTGGATATTCGAAACTCGTTCTGGAATATGAATATCAGCAACCACAGCCAAACTGGAATCGAAACATAAATTAAATATTAATCATCTGTTTCCAATTATAATTTACTTCCCAAGATAGTTCCCAAAAAAAATATACAGAAGAGATTTTAAACTACGTACTATATTAATCTATACAGGGTGTAACGGAAAGGGTATATACATCCGAAGGGCACGGATTCTCTTGGTGATAAGAAACGACATGGCAACGTTTTATACATATACATACATAATTGTAAAGTTGAGCCCGCCCGCGCCGTCGCGCCTTCGGTGGTTAGGCAGAGCCCGATAGGTCTGTACTAGGCGCGCAGAACCCGAGATAGATATACTTGAACCTTGCCGGACAGGATTATGACCCTCATAGTGCGGTGACACGTTTGTTATGATTTTGCATTTAATAAACTGTCGATATTAAATAATATCGTGAAGTTTCAAAGTTATTAGTTGGGAGCTGAAATTTTGAGGAAAGACTCGTTATTAAATACTCTATTCACCCTGTTTGTATGTATATACCCTTTCCGTTACACCCTGTATATAATAGTAATCTACAAATATCGCGTAGTATTGTTGACCCAGTACAACATTATAAGCAAGCACAGAAGGACACCCCACAAATGTCCAACCTCTCGATACAATCTATTGTTAACGTCAAATAAATCAAATAAAATGAAATAAGTTAAAATGTCAAAGAATCGTAACATTTTAGAATACAATTAACCTTTAACAGATTATAGTAAGAATCTTAGTCGTGATAAATGAACGAGAATTATGATAAGTAAAAGCTGAATTAGCATATGTTGAAGGTATCTTCACTAGAAACTAAGTACAGTCTTAGAATATTGAGTAGTAGTAGTGAGCTTGATTTCTACAACTCTGTGGAGTGCACGAAACGAGTTGGTCATAAAAGTCACTACTCAATGCTTTGCGTTCATGACTGTGCTTTAAGACTTTCAAGTTACTAATGAAAATAACGATTAAATTGTGCGGGGGAAAAGTTATTACGTTTCTCGAATTATTTTCTACATGACTCGGAGGGTAAGCCTGTAGAATATGTTGAAAGTAACAGTACGAGTAGGTTTGTGCTTTTCTATCTTTCATTTTTACTCGTTCTTCCAATTGTTTCGTTTGTATGTTTAATACCTTCTACAAGAATATCACCAAAATATACCAAGTCGACTAGTTACTACTATAACAATATTTCAAACAATAATGCTTAAGTTGAATCAATGGAATTTTGATAAGCTAATTCATGACCGTACCGTCAACTACCCGGTATATAACTTCAGGTTTGACTAATTACTTGTACAAGAAAGACGACATTCAACTTAGCACCTTATGGCCAATAAATATTCAATTAACTATCAGTTTTCTCACAGTGCATAGAATTTGACACAGTTAAATTTTAAAAAGAAGTTATATTTACTTTAGTTAATAAAAGTACTGAACCTTGTAAGGCAGAGGCGGTGCGCACAACAAGCGCGCCGCCGCCTGAGATCCGAGCCTGCCGCCGCATCTGAAATCAACAGAAAAATACCATTTCAGTATCGTCACAGGAAAATAACAAAATATGCGTTTGTTGACGGAAGGAAAAGATCGTGAGGAAACGTGGACTTATAGTAAAGTTAATATGAGTTGAAAATCGCCAATCCGTCTAACTAGAGTAAGCGTGGTGACCAATGCTTGTGCCTTCTCTGTATGAGAGGCCTTTGCCCTGTAGTGGGTCAGTAACTGGCTAGTATTATTATTATTGTGACATTTAAAGAAATTAGTTATTGGGTAACCAGCCGGCAAACTGCCGACAGTATGGTAAGCGGTCACCAACGACTATCTATGGGCGTTTGCAATTCGAGAGTACCTAATGAATATCCTAGAGATGCGTTCCACCAATTTTTGGTAATATTTGTCATTCCACAAACCTGGAAATAGAAATCCACCTTTTCGCTTTGTACATAATTAATCAGAGGTGTAAACAAAACAAAATAAAGGCAGACAATAGGTAGGTCGCGGTTTTCGCACGCGCATCTACGGAACAATCAAGTTGCGACATGTACAATTAGCCATCCACAGTGAATTGTTCCGATATGCCTCATCTAAAATTACATAATTTTATAATTACATACTTCGATGCATAACAATGATCCAGTTTTCTAATTTGTTCTTGTATCAGGGTATTGAGCATCTTACATTACGAATCGACTAATTACTCGTAAAATTATCATAACATCTTCAATTAAGAAGCCTTCTTTCAAACGTCCTATTTTATTTAGTTACCATATCCTGTTGAAATATACCTTGGGTTTGGGTAACTATAATACTTACTCATCGGGAGAAGTCAAGAAGTATTCATACAGATTAAGCAATAATTTAGATAAATTGAAATTTTTAATCGAATTGACCATAGTATTCATAACATATTAATGTCCGGGTCTAAGTTTGAACAGCACTGTAAAGTACCTACTTTGCTCAAACCATTAATTTGTATCGATGAGAAAAAGTGTCACGGAAAAAAATGTGATCAAATGTCAAGGTCTTTGTATTGTCAAAGTTATAGGAAACATGTTTTGGTATGCGACACATGTTATGGAGATTGTTTTATGTAAGGTAAAAATGGAAAATTCATTAGTGATGTTGGGGTTTTTTGCTATGACCTTAATAAGAACTAGGTTTTCGGAGATTTAATGCAGGCATATTATGTATTGTAAAACTTTTATAGCCACAAACGTGAGATCTGGCGGCTCATTTGTTTCGTATTACATGAGCGCCTTTCTACTACAAATAATTATATACGTACCTGCCTCTGCTCTTAATACACGAAACGTGCACATTGATCACATAATAGAAAGTATGTTCGACATTTATTAATCCCTTTTTACTAATAAAACCATTAACAAGGCGAATATTATGATGTAACGCCCATTTAATTCGTAACAAACCGATACGTTTATTTATAACAAGGTATGGGTATCGAGACTGCGTGCTTTTGAACTAGTGATAAGGTATAATCGTTACGAAATTCGATTATGAAATAAAAATCGAACGAGACGAAGTTTTTATACGAGACTTATAGGTATTTGTTTATCCTATAAATTTTGGTTTTTTTGTTCCAGTTTCTAAGAATTCTGTTGGGAATTTTGAATTCGTATTAGATTCTGTCACGAGTTTTTATGAATCATCATATAAACCACTTATTTACCTGTGTCGAATTCTCTATTGTAAGTTTCATTCGTTTAGGTACTCAAATTTAATAGTCCTTGTCTTTTTTTTGTATTACGTTAATCATGTTAAATAGAGCAAAGTTAATTACAATAACGACTTTTAGTTGTGTCATTATTGTATATTTAAATAATTCTGCCCTAAAGAGCAATTGTAGGAATATGAAATGGACTGGAATATTACTATGAAACGTTGTTCCGTCAGTACCATAATGCCAGTATTTACGTGAGAAATCGCTGCGTGATTCTCGGGGCAGTCTCTGTTCCTATAATAAAAATATTTAACGAAACCACTGATTTGTTCACTGGTGTCTGCGACATATAATAGCTTTGAACGTTATTCGATACCGTGAAAGCTGTCGCAATGGGCAGTTGTGTCAGAATGTCCTAGGGCGTGGTTTCCTTGATGTAAGCAGTTAGACCCACGGCCGGTGGACCGGCACGAAACTGGAGCACTGCGAACGACACAAACACTAAGGCTATGTGCAGATGACGTTGCGCGTTTTGGACATAGCTGTGAATGGAGCGTTTGTAAACTAAACACGTAATGTCTGTTTAAGGAAAAAATTGCAGAAAAAAAATTGTGAGGGTTTTCATTATTTGACTATTGTTATATTATGTTTTTACTTCATTTTTTTGTAAAATAAAAGTCTTACAAATATTTAAGAGCTTTTTAATGCTAGTCGTCGGTGCCTTGCCTAAACAAGTTGCGACAATATTTTCACTAATTCATATCTCACAGACAGTCTAGAAATCTGTCTACAAAACCTGTTTTATAAACTCGTAAAGAATGCTTGACAGATGTTATGTTACTAATGGCGATGTAATGGCCAAACCGGAAGTAGAATTAGGCTTATAACCATTATGATCAAAGCACGAAGTACTTGGTAATGATAGCAATTTGACGTGTCGTAATCTGATACCATTAATTAAATTGCAAAGGGAATGTATGTAGGGGCGCTTGTACACTTGGTGCCACAGAAATGTACTTAGTCAAGTGGTACCCATAGGTACCATTTTGCGTAAGGCCATGAAATGTGAGTATTGAATGCGCCTGTAGCAGTTGCTGTTATTTCCTTTTACGACAATATACGGCCTAAATGCGAGCACCCCCGAGCCATTGGCAAACTACGCAAACTAGGTACTGCGTAGAGTTATGTTGTCAATAAAGCTCAATATTGCACTTAAATGTGTAAATGAATTGCGGCAATGTTAGCGATAACTTGTGCGAAGGTACTGTTTTACAAAATAATTAAGTGATAAATACGAATTGAGGAACGTGTGACATTAAGTCGAATGATCAGCCCTAAACAGCTTTTTAATATTTTTGTACACCATAAAAGCTTACAAAATGTAACATAAGGGCCACATAGGGTGATACAATGGGCGGCCTTATCGCTTAAAGCTATTTTTACAGACAACCTTTGGATGGACGTGATAGAAGAAAGAGAGATTAGAGAGTTGACAGTTATAACCTGTAGTATGCAGTTAAGCTCAAAGATATGGTAATTTGCTAAGCGGTGCCACCATGATTCTACCTAGACTATGCAATGTCTAGGTAACGGAAATCAGGAAGCTTCTACTTCTTCAGGAACACAGTATTACGCAACCCAACAATGATATATGACGAGAACTTTTATTAAAACAATTGAAGCAAATTGCTGATTGTTTATCTATACGTATATCGTGAGTACAATTAAAGAAACAATCTGTTGAAAAGATATAATGGCTTTTATTATTGTTAAACGCAGCTGTTGAGATCATATAGTAATTAATATGAACTTGTAATTGTTGTGTCCGTGACTGTACTGATTACTACATGCGCAGTCCTTTTAACTCGTAAGATCACCAAGTGAAACGACTCCCCTTTGGCAAAGGTCACAATTTTTTTTTAGTTTTACTTTCCACAAAGTCTTGATGATGCGATAGTGGAAAACAACCAGGGGTTAACTTCTGGGCTTGATTATACTAGCAGACTTCCCGCGGTTTCACCCGCGTAGGTCCCGTTCCCGAGGGAATACATGAATAAAAAGTAGCCTATGTTTCAATCCAGGGTGTTAGCTAACTTCATACCCAATTTTATTAAAATCCATTTAGTAGTTTTAACGTGAAAGAGTAACAAACATCCATCCATCCATCTATCCATACTCACAAACTTTCGCGTTTATAATATTAGTAGGATAGGATATAGCACGTCGCTCATCGTGACTTTATCCTTCGCATTTCGAACTTTAACATTTCGTCTACCCCCTCTGAGTTTTAAAAATAAAATACATCCTATGACACTCACAAATATTGTAGCTTTCTTTTGGTAAAAGAGTTTTCGAAATTGGTTTAGCAGATCCAGAGATTATTTATTCCCTACAATGTCACAATTTCACAAACTTTACCTCTTTATAATATAGGTATAGATCAAGAATTTGACAAAGAAGCGGAAAATTTATTTATTATTAACGGCAGAAAAATGAGAGAATTTCCAACTCTTACGTCATCTAAACTTTATGAATATAATACGGTTTAGGAGATAAAATTCAAAGTCTCGACTTCTGATAAGCAGCGATCGGAATAATATGTAGTTATAAGACTAAACTTTGAGGAAATAAGCAATAATGATAATAATACCAGCCTGTTAGTGTCCCACTGCAGGGCAAAGACCTCTTCTCATACAGAGAAGGCTTGAGCATTGGAGAGGGAATTAGTAACATAGTTATTTCCTTGAAGTTTAGTCTTTTAGTCAACCACTTCCATAATATCTCTCATGTGCATGATGTCATGTGTATTCTTCAGGGTCAATGTTTTATAATTTGTCTAATAGCTACAGTCCTTGGTAAAGTAGATAATTGAAAACATGTTGTGGTCCGCTTATAGCTCCAAATAGAGCTGTGGTCAAATTATAATGATTTCAACCACGAGGGGTATTGCACTTTGTGGTCGGTTTCTCACTTGGCGTCGAAAGCTTGCAATGGTATCATAATACTATGTCACTACTAAGTTGCTATTGGTGGGGTTGTATGAAAATGAGTCTTGTAGATACAGATATATAACAATAAACAAAGCTCTGCAAAGATCTGCGTTTGAAATTTGGCTTCCAAATATGTTTTCTGGAGAATTTACTTTAACACCTATACTTAAAGTTTATTTTGCTCAACAGAGTCAGATTGGCCATGCATGCTTTATTAAAAGTCATTGTATAATCGACGTAGTTTACAATAGCAAAACGTTTATCATTCTCCCGCCCTTAACCTAATTGATTTGGAATTTTCACAGCTGTCTTCCGCTTCCATACTTGTATATTTATCATCATCTCTATAGTCCTTCTTTTTAGCCTTATCTTTTAGTTCTATTCTATTCATGTAACCTTAAAAAATACTTAAAACCTTTCTCACAACATAATCCTCATTCTTTCAAATCACATGTCCTTAACATGACAACCGATTTCCTCACAACTTCTCGGTTACCTACTCATTTCTTAAGCTATCCATTCGCGTGATACTACACTTCCCTTCAGTATTCTCAGTAATATAAAGTTTATAACATCAATTCGTAATATGGATTCCTATAGGAAATATATTACTGTGTCTCATAATATCGTAAACAGTGGGTTACATAGCTATTATTTTAGTTACTGTAATCTACATTGAAATTGAATACTCTACTAAAGTAAACACGCATTTAGTTTAAGCATTGCGTGCACACTGAAATCTAATAAATAATTTCAACTAATATAGATCAAAAGATAAACAAAGTATTAATTAAGAACACTTTCTTAAACAATCAGTATTAATAATTCACATGGTAGAAGTATCAAACACTTCGAATGAGGAAGAAGTGGTTCATTATTACGACCAATAAGGAATAATTAAGCAATTACGGCTATTGTTCTGTTAATTAATTTGATTCAAGCCGACACCTAAGTATAGCTTGTCAACATTTTGATATCGTTACTCTACTTGTGTATATCGGGATCAAACTATCGCAACGCTATACCGTTTATGTAACGTTATTGCCGTCGGAAACAAATCGATAATCGTTTCTTAATACACGTACAATTAAATTTAAATCGAGACGTGACCACGTACTTAACCAATCCGTTTCCATTAGCATTCATGCCAAAGTATGGACTATCACCGCTATGGCCACTGCTGTGGATAATCTGACTGGCAAGAGGTCAAAATACCGTGAGCTTCACCAAAGCGGGAACAAATTAGAATTTTAACGGTAACTGGCGCTAAACGTACAGTTTTTTAATACTATAGTTAATGATAATGAAGACAAAAAATCTTTTAAAACAGTAGTAGATTTCACTAAGTCGCGCGTCGGTGACATTTATAGATATGAATCACAACAACCTTATGAAATTCTTGACAGAGAATTCCGCCTTGAAGGTTGTATCCTATTCGAGTTTATCGCCGATCATTTGATTAGCAATTTAACTTCATTTAAATGGATGTGACCGAGATTGATTAACAGGCGGGAATTGATCGTGACTTAATCTTGTAAGTTTGCACAATGCCCTGCGTCTATTAGGAATGGTATTATGTGTTACGTCGACAACAAAAAGCTACGCATGAACGGAGCACCGATGTAACGGGCCCGAGTCGGCCGGCACTCCGTTATGTCATCAAGTATGTTGAGAGCAGCGTCCGAAACACCTGGTAGCCGACAGAATGGCGGTCACTACACTACTTCAGACTACACGCATCACGCTTCATCAACTACTCGGTTACGCTACTCTATAGACCCAATTAATATTCAATTCAGAGATTCATGAGAAATATCTGATCTATAATAACAACTTGTTCGTCTTCAATTGCCTGGCCAACATAAACAGCTTAACCGCCATACGGTTACATAATGTTTTAGCCGAATAAACTTACAAATTACGGTCGTTGTATCCTCGTAGATTGAGATGTCACGTCTCGCCTTTCTCGTAACAAACAACACCACCAAGTACCGACATCGTTGACGGCTCACGAAACCACTCTGATTTGGACCCACAAGATCCTTATAGTATGATAATGTTACATCATTATATCGTATCATATTTGGTCCCAATAAACACAATGATATTCAGGAAGACAATGGTGACGGGGAAAATACGTTAAAAGAATCATTGCATAAGAATAAGAGTGGCCTTTGATCGACGATATGTTTTGACCACATTGGCATGTCAAAACGCTCTCAGTGGGCCAGTTTTTAGGGTAACACAATTGAGGTCTCGTAATATTTCGACATGCATAAGTTGTTTAAATAAGGAATAAGCATGAATAAGTCAGGTCTTAGATTAGAGCATGTGATACAAAAGCATAAACAATGGGTCGCCTACTCGCTAAAGACAATTAAGTTAATAATTGTGACCTATGTCGACACGCGTGGCGAATATTACCTGTGCCTTATTAGGACCGTTTAACTACCGGCTGTGTACTTAATCCCAGGCCTGATTCACGACACGATAATCCTTATCAATTACAGAGACGAGTTCTCGCCTACACCACTCGTATGCTCAATTGTTGTACGTTTATGGAAGTAAGATATTTTCATTGTTAACTCATCTTAAATCACATCTGTTGAAGTTTTGCAATGTGTCTTTACGGTTCGAGTGTATGCAACTGTATCAAGGCACTTGTAAAAGCTCTCTACGTACCTGACTGGTCTAGTGTAGCGGTAATGTGTTGTGACGGAGCTCCGAGAGGCACTGTTTGTACAATAATATAGAACGTGAACGTCTGTCCTATTATAGTTGGTGACAATACTAAACACGTGTCTGGATTGTTTATATACTTATACCAGTACTAGACTGTTGGGTCTCCAAAGCTGATTGACAGTGACTCACTTGTTACGCACGAAACTCATATTCACAGGATATGGAACAATTTATGTATAACCACGACTAAACAGGTACCTACTGAGTAGAGTTTTTGTAATAAGTACCCATGTATATTGTTCCGCAAGGATTCTATAAGAACATTTCATGAAAATTAACTATTCATAGGTATAACAAGTAGACGTGGAAATGAAAGTAGAACAGCATGCCTTACATATTCCTGCATTTATAATTTTCCTAAGATTGCAAACTCCGATGTACTAGCAATAAGTTGGTAAGATACTACCTGTAATTAATATTGTTGACTAAACACAGATTGAATGACTCGTGTCGAAACTGATACATGAAAAAGTCTGTTCACAGGACTGAATCGTATTGTGGAAAAAAGGCGATTGTCTAAGAGTCAACTAGCAGAGGTCGTTGTCCGCCAACGACTTAGCAAATAGTGCGTATCCTGGATGACTGGCTGGCTACAAGAATGCGGGATGAAGGTCGGAGAAATACACGCACGCTCGGATAAGTAGACGACGCACGGTGGGCTGAAATCGCGAAGTTGGGACTTAAGGATTTTTAAATATATATTTGCATTGTATATACTTATACCATACTTTTATGTTTTGGAACCTTTTTTTTAAAGTAGGTTATTACCCTAAAATTTCAGAGATTTAATTTGTATGAATAAAACAAAGAATTCGATGCATGGTGCATATTATTAGGATTATTATTATTAGTTTGTTGTAAATATTTTGTGCAACTGCATTCCACACCACTCTTTCCACAACACCAAAACCGGTTTTCTTATCAGTAGACGAGTCGTCATTAGTGACGTGCGCCAATCAGAGGGCAGTAAATTTGCAGGTAAAAAATATTTGGGGTAGCAAGTTGAAAACAATGATATCAGTTCGTTGTAACCACCCTTTACATACGGACTACCCGCTCGTTACTTGATTTTTGTTAAAAGTTGATTTTCGAGAATTTTGTGAAAATGTTTAGTGATTTAGTTACTAATGTTGATATGTTTGTGAAATTGAAATCAAGTGGTAGTATTAAGGATCATAACTTTTTATACAGTGCTATCAAGTCAAAATTGTGTGATTTAAATCAAGATAATGATAATTTGCTAAAGGAATTCTGCGCAAAGTATTGTTATAATACTTATAAAAAATGGGAAAATGCTAAACGAAAAGAACATACATTTTGAAGTAAATAGAGTGATTGGTTGGCATCGGAGATAGTTTGGCCTGAGTTTATGAAAGATTTTGCAAAAAACGACGACGATCCAGTTCCTAGCACATCAACTACATCTCATGAAAAGGTGTCTGTTGGTACATCAACTCAAGTAAGTCCGAGAAAACCATTTACAGAATTAGGTCCTAAACAAAAAAAGAGACGTACGGAACTTACTACGCAAACTATTGCTTCAGAGGAGTTGTCACATGCCCATGTTTTTAACTTAAAAGCAGAAGGAAAGGAAGATGTTGCTGACATATTACAGCATCTGCTCAAGCATCCACAGGACGTGCAAAAAGTAAAAGATTGTCTTTTTGGAAATAAAAAGAAATCAGTATTCTCTCCAGATGAAGCTTTAGGCTTGTTTTTGTCTTTGAAATTGTCAAAATGGCAATATAATACGCTACGAAAAAGTATCGCAGAAGTAACTGGTACCAACGTATATCCCTCTTACTACGCACTGCAAAATGAAAAAATTAAATGTTATCCACCTAAAACTGCTATTGTAGTAACAGATAAAACGGCTACGATAGAATTGCAGGCACTATTGGATATTACTGTGAAGAGAATTATAATGTCAAACGAAATTAGTGAAACTTGTAATGATTTGACACTGATTAGTAAATGGGGATTTGACGGAGCTTCGAATCAAGCCAATTATAAGCAGAAAGTTGGAAGAGAAAATGAAGAAGATGAGGACTTTGACGATTCTAGCGTATTTATGGGTAGTTTGATTCCTATCAAATTAGTGTCTGGTGACAGAGTTATATGGGAAAATGATTCCCCAAATTCCTCATTATGGTGTCGTCCGCTGTTTTTTAAATTCATGAAGGAAAACAAATTCAGCATTTTGCAAGAAAAAAATGCGATTGAGGCAGAGATTAACAATTTAGTTAAGACAGTGGTTGATGATTTGACCATCTCGCACAACCTAATACTAACTATGATAGATGGTAAAGCGACTGCAGTTCTTTGCGATACATCAACACAAAGATGTGACATATGTAAAGCTACTCCAAAGGAAATGAATGATTTGTCCTTGGTTTTGGCAAAAGAAATTGATGTCGATTTATATAAATATGGTTTATCGTCGTTACACATCTGGATACGATTCATGGAATGCATTCTTCATATAGCGTACAGATTAGATTTGAAGACATGGATGGTGAAAGGTGACAGTAAAGCTATTATGGAGAGCAAAAAGAGAAATATTCAGGAAGCATTTAAATCCGAAACAGGACTTTTAATTGATGTTGTGAAACAGGGTCATGGTACAACAAATGATGGGAATACTGCGAGGAGATTTTTCGAAAACCCCGATATTGCAGCTTCGATCACAGGAGTAAATGAAGAATTAATAAAAAGATTTAAAACTATATTAGAAGCAATTTCGTCGGGTCACCGTATTGATATATTGAAGTTTAAAGATTATACCGAAACCACCATGGAACTATACATTGAATTATATAATTGGTTTTACATGCCTGCAAGTGTTCACAAAGTTTTAGCTCACGGAGCAGCTATTATTGAAAGCTTGGGTATAGTGCCCATTGGAAAATTATCCGAAGAAGCAGCTGAAGCACGCAACAAAGATTTTCGGAGATATCGTGCTCATAATTCGAGGAAATTCTGTAGAAAAGCTACTAATGAAGATATTTTGAACAATTTGTTAATCAGCTCTGATCCACATATTTCAAAGATACGACACAAACTGGTGCGAAAACACAAAGCCTTTTCAGAAGAAGCAACAGCTTTGTTGATCGTTAAGGATACATTTGTTGACGATGATGATCAAGAAAATTTAGGGGTTTTAACTGAAGACCCGTTATTGTCAGAGCATGGTGTTGAGCATGGTGCAGGCCCCTCCTAAAAATATTGGTAAATGATTTGAATTTTGAATTTGTCTTTGTAAGTCTCACACATACAGAACACAGATTTGTAGTCGTGGATTAGGCCTATTGGGGAGACCACTGATAAAAAAAACGCGCCTAGTTCTCTACCTCTGGGGTGGTGTGGAATAGAGAATACAATAATTATCACTGCTAAGTATTCTGAGATTTAGGTGACTTTTAAGATATTTTCGTTCAAAAAAATCTAAAAAAGTCTAACTACCTACTAAGTCACAGTAAACTACAGTAGACGATTAGATGCAAATAAATTGTACTATTAAAATACTTATCCAACAATTGGAAGAAATTTGAGATTTTGTAGACTTAAATGCGATTTTAATAAGAAAAAAAATAAAAAAAAAATTTCTCCTAAATCGCAGCAAAGCGCAGTAGCTGACTAGTTGTAAAAATAAGCTAATAAATAGTACTATTTTAATATATACATCGCAGTTGGAGATGTTTTCAGATTTTTGAGATTCTTTAGATTTTATGATTTTTTCTATACAAAAAAATATTTAAAAAATTGTAGTACTAAAAATAATGCGTAAAATAAAAAGTCATAGAACAATAATTTACTGTATTAGATAGTAGAACAAATTTGCATCATTAATCAGTAAAAATAAGATGACTTTTTTTTTAATGTCCTAAGTCCACTACGTATATAAATCAACCCACCGTGCGACGTGTGGGTACCGAGAGTTTATACCACGAGCACACTGATGAACGATAGCGGAATACAATAAAATTGTAGAAATAGCGTTGTTTGTAAAAACAAATTAAAGAGAAGAAAATAAGAAAGAAAAATGTGAACAAAAAACACCGGAAACTCTTTATAAGAATTTAAAGTAAACCCTTTTTTCAAATACATAATCAAAATTTTTAATTTTCCTTCGTAATAATTAATCGTAATTAGGGAAAATTGTATAATGATACAATTTTCCTTAATAACATTTTTTCTCAAATTTTAGTCGTAGTCGTTAGATTACAAAATTTATAAAGAATATAGTTTTAGTCTTTTCATTTGATTGTCAATTTAAGAAAATAAAAGAACGCCAAACGTGTGCACTAAGATCGTCTCCATTGTGCCGCCTCCGTCGCATTCCTCGACATTTCCTCTCTCATTCACAAGATTTTTTGTTTGTTGATTCCTCAATTTACAATGATGATCAATCGTCATTGAATAATTGCAGCCACGTCGTTATTACGTTGTTTTAATTTTCTTATAAGCACAAATTGTGCTTGAAAGTGCAAGCTAACGTTGATACTCTCATAATTAAGTGTCACCTGTTGCAGTCAGTTTTACCTCATTACAACTGCATGGATCATCTTCACGCATAATTTACAATTATTACCCTTAATATAATTAGTTGTTTCGTACATGTTCCACTGCTGGCATTTACTGGTAGCGGTTTCGACAGAACAGTTCCCATGCGTCCGCTTACGGTTATATAATATTTTAGAAGAAGACCGCGTCAGACATTTGACCTCACTGAGCAATACCGAGACGTGTTGCACTTACACACGTATACACCCGCGTTACTATTTAACTTTACGGCATAGAACACCGTCAGCGACATATTTGTTTATCTCTTCCAAATCTAAGCAAACCTTTTTGAATATAAGTGAGGTTATACACGTCGTAAAAGATTAGAATTGGGTGACAGGTCTTCATTATGTCACACCTTTTATGGATAACCATATTTTTATCTGTCCCAGATTTAAGACACGTAGATGGCGTAGCGACTTTTAATAATCTCATTTATTTTGACAATAAACCAAATGCTTCAATCATTATGTTTAAATGTTAATTGAGTGTTATACACAAATGTTTATTTGATGTAATCTACTAAATGAATTATACAAATATAAGCACGGCTAATCCAGCGAAGGATTATTATAAAGAATGTTGCTTAATTTAAGATGAATAGTAACTAGTAACCTACTGACTACTGTATATAGCTGTCATCGTATATTTGATTAATTCTCGAAATCACTATAATGAAGTGGAATCATCGAAATTGTTGTGAATTTCGTTAAAACATGTGGAGAGACGTCCGCGGGCCTTATATAACTTGTGTTTTCCTTCGTCGATCTTGTTCAAGTTTCGCCCCAAGGATTGTTGTTTTTTTTTGCTCTATTTCTTCGAAACATTTTTGCGTCATTGTAAGTTCTGTACCCAAAGTGGTAAGAGAAGCGCTAAAGTATTTGTTGGAGGAAGTTTTTTGTAGCTGTTTTCATATTAAGTACGTACGCTTACTGCGTTTTCTCTTTATTTTTATTTGAATCAAACTCTTGTGTTGAGCTTTGTAGGTATATCTGTTGAGTATAACACCTAGTCGTAAATCAAAACAGCCATTGACAGTTTTCTAAAAACTCTGTATACGGTGCTATGACATATGTGTGAAGTGAACATATGAATGTAACATAGAAAGTCGCATGTTTTTATAGTGAATGGTAGGTATTTCAGAAATATAAGTTCTGTTTAAAAGTAAATGGTTTATTAATACAGTTAAGCAAATTTTGCGAAATATAGCCGTGGTCGGTTTGCAGAAGTACATAATTTATAAATTGGCTATTTATAACAACACTAGGTAGTAATTAAAAGTTTTGTCATTCACTCTTCCGTCTGATGCGTTCACTCCTCAACGGAAATCGTTCCCATGACCTTTTGTTTCGTGGCCATACGCTAATCTTTTTTATTTACGATTCAACCACTTGCCTTCGGTTTACGTACATGTGTACTTATTAAATATCAGTTATTGCGCTTTTGTAAATATGTCAAACAGTTGTTAATTCGTGTTTCAAATTTGATAAATACATGATTTAATATCCTGTTTCCTAATATTTTTTTATGCAAAAATTTACATACTTAAACTATTTGATTAAATTTATATAATAAATGTGATACAATTCTATCGAAACGTAATAATTTTAATGCCCTTCAAGTAACCTAAGAACATTGGCCTGGCGAGGTCTTAAGTTATAATTTAGACAGTTTATTAGATCGCAACCGCAGACAACAAATATCTGTTCAACAACATTTTATCATTAATGTATCTAGCCCCATAATTCACTTGTTTGATACTCAGCTGACAGGTTAAGTCGTCAGTATCTAATAAGTAATAACTTTGTGCATTAAATTAATTTATTAGTTGAGGAAGGGGAGGTCACCTATGTCACGGAGAATTTCTCAATAAATCTATCATTTCATTCCAATCTATGAATGTAAGAAATTCGTGTAGGTACTTAGTTGATTGTCGCTTTGCGTAACGTCTAACTAATTCACGCAAGTTTCGAGCGTAATTGAGGAGATTAAATTAATTAATAGTGTTAAGAGATTATTTTATGTCATTTGATTATTATAACCTTTGCTCAAGTGTGTTTTAAGGCTGGAGCTCAGTGTCTTTCATGAAGACAGCTTGCACAATTTCATGCTTCATTGAAATAAAAAAGGTCACGTATCACTAACAGAACGCGACTGTCGCCCACGCACAAAAAAAGTAAGAATGCAATTAAAAGACGTAATATGATATAATTAATGTTGTACAATTTGTTTTGTAGGAAACTTCACGGGCGAACACACAGCGCGCGCATGCTACGTGATGGTAGACCACCACGACTTCCGCGCTCGACGCTCGGTGAGAGCGCCGGCGCACACGATCCCATCGACAAGGGATGACGCGCAAATTACAGCAACATGCCTCACACATATCATTGCATGCAACCAAAACGTGAATGAGTGCACACATGAAAGGGAAATTAAACGATACTGTATGTGACTCATGATAGATCTTCTTCATTTCGTTGCCACATCACAGGCAGTTCAAGATGGCTTTCAAGAACATTTTCCTCACTTAAAGCATATCTATAAGGAAAGGTTTTACTAGTTATGTAGTTAGTAAACACATTTGGCACACAGAAAACATGTAATAGAAAGTAATCATGACACAAATGTCCGTAAGAAAAGCGGCAAATGTCCTAGTTATAGGGAAATTACGATCCTATTATTTCGGGAAAGCATGAAACTGTTCACATAATGTAGAAGCCCAGACGTTGTTCCTTTGTTTATAGTATTGTTATTTAGCTAGTTTACAATATGGGTGGTACTGTGGCTTTGTCAAATCTCAAGAGACAATGTGTGACGATGTGTGGGGCGTGGCTTGTCTGTCGGTGGCAGCGTACACAAACAATGGAGAAAGCAGAGCATCAATTGAAATCATCATCTAGTTGAGAACATAGACACAACAAACATAATGTGGAAGACAGGCAATGTAATCACTCTCGCTGTCATTTCAAATTCGTTTCTAATTGTAATCACGAACAAATATAGGCTTCTAATTGTTACGCCAAGTTCCTGGTCGTAACTATTAATTTACTGTTATTAACCAGTAATTAGATGAAAGTATAGGTAGTTTAGTAGTACCGTACGTCTTGGAAAATTCGCTTTTACTCCGTATGGTGAAATAAATATGAAATTGTTTGCTAAGTGAAAATGAAGTTTGGCAAGGGCAAAGCACATTTTATTTACCTAAATAGCTAAATACAATTTGCTTTGCATGTTTAGCCACTCAACCAAATTAAAAAGCCCTGTCAGCAAAATATTTGTTAATAAAGAAATATTTGAAGAAAACGGAACAAAATATTTCAGGATGTTTGGAAGTTCTTGACCGAAATTGCTTTACACATAGTATTTTCCTTTTGTTGAAAAATATACCTTAACACAAATTATACCATAAAAACATGGGTTTATTCGTTATCATCAATATACAACCAATTCCACTAAGTAATTATTCAAGTGGCCACCACCTCAAGTGTACTGAAGCGGCGAAAGGCTCACATCGTATAAACCTTCAGCTGTACTGCCCATAAAATGACAATAAAACTTGAATCGTGAAATAAGGCGCTTTCATGTGTACATCAATGGAATTCCTATGATTCATTCATAGGATGCGGGGTTCAAAGTAGTGGGTGGTGCTGTGCGTACGCGCGCATCGACTGCAAATCATTGTGGCTTTCCAAGGGCACAGTATTCTATGTCTTATTGTAACCTTCAAGGCCGTTTTACATCATGTATATACGTAGATTGACAGATAAATTGTCTATGTGTAGATGGATGGGCCCATCATGTGTGAAGATGAAGATTACTCATGTACACGCTAATCTATGTACAATGGTAAGTGTTAATTTAAAAAAATGATGTTAGCTAATTTACTTCGTAATTTTATTGTTAAAATACGGCTTACCATACGAACTTTTAAGGTTAAATTCCTACTAATATTAGGATGGATGTTTGTTTTAATAAAATTTGGTATGGAGTTAGTTGACACCCTGGATTCTACTTTTTATCCCTGTATTCCCACGAGAACGGGACCTACGCGGGTGAAACCGCGGGACGTCTGCTAGTAAGTAACATATGTAAGTAATAAGTGTTTATGTAAAAACAACTTTATGTTGGCTAAAACATGTTTGTGTTGGTTCAGTTGGTTGTTATGAGGGTATAAAAGTTACAAACGTATCAACCAAAATTTTGGCTTGTCTGAATTTTGTACTTACTTGAATTTTGGGCGTTACCAGAAGCTCATGCTGATCTTAGATAGTGTAGGGTGTGCAAGACGTCTGGCTTTTGTCACTAAGCTATTTACGCTACTTGTTTTTCGACTAATATATTGGTGAACACAGGCGTTATTTCCAACCCACGTGTACATTAATTGCTATGACTACGGGCAAATACCTACATTCTGGCCAAGGCACTAGCACAGCACCAGCACTGGGCTTCTGGGATGCTGATCTGATAGTACGTCCAGCGTCACAGGGCGTCGCGTACAGTGCGCGTGACGTCGCGTCGGCGCGGGCGCAACGTTGCGCAACAAACAACACACTCAACCCGCTTTTACTCGCCGCTCGTTTACATGGAACGCGTCAATTACGTAAAATTGTATCAAAAATTGTATTCACGTACCAACTACCGCTGGTATGTGCTCGCAATGGATCGTTGCCACATGTGTCTATAGAAATTCTGATAAAATGATTGTTATTTAATTAGCGATACACAATATCTGATACAAGTGCAGATATTGGTTGTGAAATTGTACATCGCATTGTAAATGTGCGTAGACGTCTAATAATTATAGAGCAACACAGTCAGTCATTAAAACAATAATAACATGTTATGTCGGTAACGATAGGTACAGCTTAGAATTGAGTAACATTCCTTTTAGGGTTACGTAACGATAAGGAACTATCACACGAGTATCATGGTAACGATATTGCGAAAACCGTTATTCCAGAAAATAAAATAAAATAAAATAAATAAATAAATATATAATATTATTCCTGAAAATAAAATAAAATAAAATAAATAAATAAATAAATTATTTGTGAGATTCCTGTGTTCCTCTGAAACATATTTTTTTCTAATTTAATTAAAATAGATACTACATAGTTAACATTCCTCAATACTACCAATACTCGGTTTCTGGACAAAATTCATCGACACGACACATCACACATTTAACGTAAGTGCTTGGCTCTTGAAAAAACATTCCACCAATCATAGCATTGAACACGTTTGAAAACATATAATCTAACTTTGTGATAATATTAGTTTCAGAAACTGGGGCTAAACAATTGAAAAGATAATTTTATAATATTAGCGCTACTAGATCTGTGCAGATAGCGCCAGTCTACTTATGCAAGACAACGCTACTTTTACTTTCATCGTGACGCGGAATAAGAAATAAAAACAAACGCTTTTCTTACAACAACACAGTGCTTAACTAAACCCAAACGACAACATAAAAAAGACGACCAATCTTAGTGGATTTAGAAAATAGACATTTTTTTACAATCTATAAAAATCCCAAAATATGCTAGGTACATACTACTTTCACTTTTATTTTTTAGATTTCAAAATGATAGAAAGAAAGAAAATACATTTATTTGGAACACGCACATAAATTTTAACTACAAAAACTATATCTGACATGCCCAGAAAACAAAGGACTTATGCGAGGCCAAAAATGCCCCTGTCTCAGCAAATGATAAACTTTATCCACAGGTAGTAACGTAAAATATTATCATTTTATGAGTACCTAACCTACTTATGTATATGTAATAAAAGCGAAGAAAATCATAGGGCATCAACAAATTTTACATGTATTTTATAACACCGTATCTATAAAACTGTTAAGTTTAGCCTCAGGCCGTCGAATGCACGACACTCGACAGATTGACATTGGCCCTGATATTTGAACTGTAGTTTAGTGTAATCGATTATGTCTCGTGTCGCGACTTCTATGCAGCCATAATGGTAATTAGGTAGTCATTAGGGCTCACATGGTGATAATTTTATCACAAGTGTGTATGACGTCAGTTGTTGGTAGCTGGTTATCACAACACAACCCACTTCACTGCCTCAAAAGGGTTTGTGGTACAAGGCTGTTTAAAATTCATGCCGGGATCATTTTAATGGATATAGAATACACGACTACGGAGCGGAAAGTTTAATCATAATTTTACTGGAAATTAAATTAAGAATAAACCACTCTCTTTTAAATTAAACATGTACTTTAGAAGGATAACAGAATACTGCGAACATGAATAAAAGGTTATGCTAAAATAAGTTTATTAACTTATTTGAGCAAAACCTTTGCTAATGAGGTGCAATTCCCGTATTTTAAGTCCGTTCACATGTTCACATGCTAACCTGAGTCTTAGTCTGTCACAAATATGTCAAATTTTTGCTAACCTGAGTCTTAGCCTGTCACAAATATGTCAAATTTTTCTTCATTTTTGATAAGTTTTTGACATTGATTGTTGCTGAATTGAAATTGCGAGTAGGTTTTAATTACGAGAACTGACCTTTATTTTAGCCAAGGAACCATAACTAAATACGATCTGATTATATTTGAATAATCATCTTTTAAAATAAGTAACTATAGTTAATCAATGTTTCCAACCGCAGGCATAAATTACACGTATTAGGTAAACGAACATTTCTTCAGCAGAACAAACAGTGCTCGGTCGTCGCCGCTTCGCCCTTGACATTTCGTTACACTTCTCCGGTCGCGGCATAGACAACAGACCTTTAACTAAATGCCTTCATCTTCTGGTGAATATATTATTCGCTCTTTAAATTATATTTCTTTTTTTAATTATATATTCCGATGACAGGTAGATAAAAGCTGTTAGGTCTCTCTATTGTGTGTCTACCTTTTTTTTATTCGTTTGAGTGTTCAACCGTCAGCCTGAGTGAACGGGTATTGGTGCAGTTTTATAATACAGCAAGGTTTTCAAGATAAAATCTAGATAAGTAGTAATGTTGTAAAGTTTTATTATTTTAAATCTAAATCAGGTCTTTAACAAATCAGATTATAATAGCAACATTCTATAGGCAGAGCATGAAATTAAATTTTTTGGCGTCAAGGTTATTGGAAAGTGCGAGAATGCAACAATTCTTCCAAAAAGTGGTGGATCGCGAAACAAAATGGATTATTTGGTAATACTTCAATTTACTTTTTCGAAACGGTTATTAAAAATGTCTTTAATAAGGACCTTTACTGCTAAGTGTTAAGTAGGTTTATGTAGGTTTATTATCTTGCTAAATCGAAGTAAACGTCCTTTACTTAACAGGGACTTTCCAGTATGTGTAAACAGCTAGGCATACTATTATTGAACAGTAGAGTATTGATGCTCTGATGTCTACATGGTGCAAATACTGAGCCTTTGTCTACTAAGCGTCTACCTGGTGCATATACCTACAGAGCTGGCGTCTAAGCAGCGTCTAGGCGATGCCGTAGTCGGAGTAACTTTGACGCCAATGAGTATAAATTACTTTAAATTTCTTTATACATAGGTTTTAGATTTACGCTACCAGACATCCATGCCTGCATCCCTTGTATAATAGGTAAATTTCTGAGGAAATTACTATAAAATAATCAATTGCTTAGTGTATAATCCACGTGCTTTGTTAAGATAGATATGATCTGCGGTGCTGTACCGGTATGTGAGTTCCGGTAGCCACTCGCTACAATCGAGGACACAAGGTCGGCGCCACTCGCGGTGTTTTGTAGCTTGTCAATCACTATACTCACAACACCTTTTGCGTTTGTACGGCGTAGCGTTTCGCATTTTAACAGCTGTTTATTCTAGTTATACAAAACGCGTTGGGCTGTAGCTTTCAGTGTCTTGGGACTAATTAGTCATGAAGCTTTTTAGGCTCTGAGTGTAGGTTTTTCACGAGGTAAAAATTCCGCAGAAAGAGACAAGTCCAGTTGTAATTCTTACTTCGTTGCTTGATGTATAACTCAATTTTATCCGTTAATACATCTAATTTCTAATGAATCATCATCATCATCATCATAATCCTACTAATATTATAAACGCGAAAGTTTGTGAGTATGGATAGTTGGATGGATGGATGGATGTTTGTTACTCTTTCACGTAAAAACTACTGAATGGATTTGAATAAAATTAGGTATGCAGTTAGCTGACACCCTGGATTAACACATATGCTACTTTTATCCCTGTATTCCCACGGGAACGAGACCTACGCGGGTGAAAGCGCGGGACGTCTGCTAGTGAAACATAAAGATTACATTCAAAAGTAGATCAGTTTTAAAAAAAAAATTGGATTTTACACAGTTATGATTTAGTGTCAATACAATTTCTGGCTTCAAAATATGTAACAAATAGGTTCTGTTATTATCAAGACGTGTCATTAATAGTGTTACTTAATACGTACTTTACTTCGATAGGAATTAAACCCTAAACTTTCAGTCTCCGAGCTTTAGTCTCTCCGTCTGACCCTTCTTTAGAATGTCAGAAGTTCACGTGTAGCGTGTTTTTGATTGACTTTTACTATGACGAATAACCAGAAATACAGCAGCAAACAAAACATACAATAAAGTGACTAGGTACATGTTCAGGTTTTCAGGAACCATGAGTATGAAACGACATTATTTATTGTAAGTATTATAAAATATTTATTAAAATTTTGGGCCAGACATTAAAAATGTTATCAAAATATTGTGTAGAAAAGAGAGAGAGAAATTAATCCATGTAGAGCAGTGTCAGGTTTACCCCTTTTGAGGAATTGAACCCTAAACAATTTAGAAGAGCAGTATGTATGTGTCAGCCATCATAGGCTGAACTTACTGTTTAAAGAGCTCCACGAACCGACATTATCTCTAGTGAGTTACTTAAAAATAGGTATACCAATTACCCAAACCACCGAATAATAGAATTGTAATCTGAAAGTATTCTAAAAGTATCTAGTACGATAATATAACTGCCATGTTAAGTATTTTTATGAATCATTAACTGCTACATAGAATTGCAGGTGTAAGTATTTTTCTTTAGTAAATTAGATACAGCTTACTTAGTGGGTATCCAATTATTTTCCTTACTGTTTAAGTATGCAATGAGACTAAGCAATTATTTGAATGGCCCACTGATAGTTGTTCCGGGTGAAATTCCTAGCCTGGGATAACGTTTAACAAAATACAAAAGAAATGCACCATAAATACGAGTATGCGCTATTAAATAATCGTCTTAATGGAAAACGGTATACAATCGAAGTAGTAAACATACAAGTATCATGGTGTTTTTTAATGCGGTGCCATTGATGATCACTGAGACGAATTTAAAACGACTTACGCTCAAAGTAACATATCAAACAGTAATGCTATTGCAATACGGTTGGTAACACTTTTCTAGGGATGAAAAATTTATAGCAATTGCCTCTTACTGCAGTTACCTTACCTTAGTTTAGTTACCTTCCACATTGTGTAAGTAATAATATGTCAATGTCTGTATATGTAATTAAGACATTGAATGCCTCAAAATTTTATTATGCATTTTGTTTACTGGCTTTTGTATATTATTTAATTTAACATGGAATATTTTTAATTGAATATCTATTTCAAGATAACTATTTTTTATTCGGTGTAAAACAACATAGGGACTAACCAAATAAAATTCTAAGAGCGCTACGGTGCAGGAATTAGGTACCGTAAATGTAAAATAAGATTAAACTACGATGAAAAAGTTGCGTAAACAAAAACAAAACGTAATTGAAATAGATTAAAAGAAAATCGCGATTTCTTGCCTCACATGCGTACGCAGTTTGTCCTTACAAAAATGGTTGTTTACAATTTGTTTCGCTGTTGCCACACATAATATACGCAAAGTTATATTTATGTTCCAATTACGGTTTATTTGCTGTTGAACTTGTACAAAAAAATACTAACGACGTTGATTTTTTCATAAGCATACTTATTAGTACTTCCACTTTTGCAAGAGATTCGAAACTATGAGAAGTGTCCATAGCCAAGGAGAAATAATTGAAAGGCGGCCATTTCAAAAGACGTGGTTCATAAAAGTAGTGAGAGTCATTTATAAAATTGTAGATGTACAATAAATAGATATAAATGGGCTTTTGATTGGTCGATCGAGACAGTCGTGACAGAGTGGACGATCCAGATTCCAGCAGTTAAACAGTTTTATGACGCAAAAACTCGGTTATCCGAACTTTCAGCGTACAGTGAAAGCACTAAGTTAAGTGTGTAAGTAAGCCGAAAGCCTTGTGCCAATTAAATACTGTTAAATCTGGTTATACGACAGGTGCTAAGTTGAACAACTTAGCCGGACATAAAGTAAGATAATTTTTAAGATAAACAATTCCATTATTTATGATCTCAATATGCATGCGCTGACAGAACCATTTTAGGCGGTAAACCAAAATTGTTGTCTTTACTTTCATGCAAAGCATTGTTCGTCAACAGTAATAAAATTATGCAAGTTGCTCTTTTGATGTTAATTATTTATTAAAATAGGAACTAACAATTTCGGTTAGTTTCGTGAAAGTATTTTACTTAATGCGGTGTCCACGTTAGGTACGAAACTTTGAAGACTTTGATTTTAAATATCAGCCTGTAAAAAAAACGATGTTCCGATATGCTTTAGTATCAATTTTTATACAATTTCCTTCTATCGATAACCTTATTTTTACACATAGGTATTGAAAAATACAACATGTTTGATCAAGTTTCAGGAAAATAGTACAGCACCCGCAAGGCGGCAAAAAATATCGATGCACGGATATATCATTTTTTTTCGGATTATACCGCAAGCGATGACAGCACGTGTTATTTAAAAAACACTTTTAACAGTTCCGACATCCCTACCTATAGTTCAACGATATCGGTGGAAAAAAAGTAGTTTCTTTTTGAAGCAGAGTTTGTCATAACGACTTTTGAAACGATCACAGTGTGGTTTTAGACGAGCGCGTTGGTTTTGGAAGCGGAACAAATTGACAATCGAATTACGAATTCCTGCGACGGCGCCAATATTTTACAAACATTACATTCTGACTGTAAAGTAGGTCGTGACAATATGGATTTGAATGTCTGATGCTACCATTCGCAGGGAGTCATTAGCGATCATTCGTATAGCGCCGACCATGATTGATGACTTTGATAAGTATCGATCGTAATAGTATCGCAATCACTTGCAATATAATAGAATTATTGTTTTGTAAAGTTGTATGAACATTTAATAAGTTCAAACGAAGCGTAACTGTTAGGCAGTTACAAAATGTTAAATCTAAAGTTAGCAACACTGTTGCAGTAATGAAAAGCATTTAACATCGATATAGCTAACGGTTCGTTCTGCAGTAAGTGCACTATCGTTCGATGCAGCTAACTCAGATACTGAAGCATCGACAGAACAGTTACTGTAATTACCAACAGTCGTGTCTTACATCAAATATTTACATTTTGTTATGTAGTAAAAAGCTAAGCAATTACGCTCATAACATGCTGTAGTTTGTTAGCAGTAAGAAGCTTATTAAGAGTTTCTAGCTACAATCTGTGCTTAATACGTGACACGTAAAGAGGTCAATGAGCATCTTCATACAATAATAATGTAATATGGTATTGAATACGGTTTTATATTCTCATAAAATGTACTAGCTGTGTTGAGACATTTGTTTGTAACGATTTAATTCACTAGTGGAAGTAAGGCCGCCTGTTCGTGGTGCAGCTTTGCGGGGTATCATGGCGTCTGTGAACGCGTGCAATTACTCCGCTTTAATTAATTGCACATATGACGGACGCTCGCGTTGCAGACCATTTACAGTAGAATGGGTCTTATCACAAGACATTAGTAAATGGAGCTAATTTTAGACCGGCGTCGGCGCGACAGGCACGTTGACCTATCAACTTGCAACCGAGCCATTTATTCGTAAATATTGGATTTCAATGTAATTAGATCTGGAGCACTATTGCAATCCCAGCATCATTATTTCCTGTTTCACGTGAAACATATTTTGAAACTCTGATATAATGAATCAGTTAGAAGCGTCCACTTGTAAGAAATACTCGATATCGGTGAGCGCTGCAGTCGCATAAAAAACGTGACAAACTGCGAATTTGTAAGCGCAGTTCGGTGCGGCAAACTCTCTCTAGATGTAATATCAATTTGTTGGGTGGCCTTGGCACACTAACGTATTAGAGTTTCTCTTGACAAAATGGGGGCAAAACGTATTGTTTGTAGGTAACTTAAGATGACAGCATGAATCGTCCGGGAAATCCTAGTTACAGGTGTCGCGTCACCGTAATGTTTCATCGAGCCACTCATTAAACCGTCTGCGCGAAGTTTGTCGCAACCTCTGTTCACCTAGAACAGTTTGTTTACAATACTCCTTTGAACGACTGTGCTTTGTCAATATAACTTGCTAAAACAAATGGGCGGGTGTGTGCTTATTTGGTGAGTGACGCTACAAGTGTGGCGTAATTAGTTAGCAAGCTGTTGGTAGAATCGAAGCAATATATCTAAAATACTTGCTTGTAAACTTAGACGGATACTGACATATTAATTGCATGTTGCTATTATAACAATGCCTTAGCTCTCAGCGAACAAAACCAATAACATGTGACTTTCATAATCCTAGCCTCATTTCTATTTGGTAGGTAGATGGATGTGGTTGACTCACTTCAGTGGGACAAAAAGCGTAATGAGGCCGTGTGGCTAGTCGGCATGAACTAAAGTCGCTATTATGTGGATAGACTTATTATATTTGTAGGTACCTACTATGAGAAACCCACTATCAGGTAGACCTAGAACGAAACCGGCTCATCAGGTAGAGACGAGACTTTTTTTTAAATAAATGTTAGCTTCGCAGCCAACTTCTTACTTGAATTTTGAGCAGATTTGAGGTACCTATATGATAATTTTTGCCACCGTCAAAACACATCTTAACCTTTTATTCATGTCAATTAGAGACACAAAAGAAAGACAATGGCAGCGCGGACACCGGTGTCCGCATGTGGTTTAATGAATTAAATTCTGATTCAACATATTACCTACCTATTCTGTTACTGTCCCACTTCCTAGTTCGGTTCCTAGATAGAGTAACCTCCATGCTCTGTCAACGTTGCCAGCTTTGGCCTCTTGACTCGGTTCAAAAGCGAGCTGAGAGACTCGTCGACGATCCCGTACTCACAAGCGGTATTGAGCCTCTAAGTCTTAGGAGAGAATTTGCCTCCCTATGTGTGTTCTACCGCTTGTATAATGGGATGTGTTCCGAGGAATTGTTTGATATGATGCATCCGGCCACATTCTATCATCGCACCGCTCGCCGTCGACAGGGAGTTCATGCTCACTCACTGGAGCCGAAATGGTCCCGTACAGTGCGGTTTCAGAGGAATTTCCTTCCGTGTACACTTGAATTGTGGAATGAGCTCCCTGGCCGAGGTTTTCTCCGAGGGCTACAGTATGGGATTCTTCAAAAGGGGAGTAAATAGGTTTTTATAGGGTCGGCAACGCGCGTGTGGCGCCCCTGGGGTCGCAAGTGTCCGTAGGCTACGGTAACCGCTTACCATCAGGCGGGCCGTGAGCTTGTTTGCCACTGTCGTGGTATAAAAAAAAAGTTGGTCTAGCTTATTCATAGTCTAAGTTGTCTACGACTACAGAGCATGTAGGAGAGACTATGGAGGAAGTTGCCGAATTATTTTAATGGTTTTGTTCAGGTAGGCCGATGAAAAGCGGTCAAAACATTGAACTTTATGAATAAAAAAGACCCAAATTCCAAATATGTTTTTTTATGAGGATATTAACAATGTAAAACTCTTAAATGCTGATTATTAATATTTTTAGAAAAAACATAAACTTACCTCAGTATAACACAAAGCGCAATGATGCCGTGTGGCTAGTCGAAGGTCACTAGAGAACACGCCCGCATGGTGGTGGGCTTCACGTCATAGCACGACCGCGCGACACCGATACTCCCGGCGAATCATGTCCTGGAACAACAAAACACAATCAGCCTATAATGTTCCCACTGCTGGAACTTTCTTTTGAGAAGACCCAGTAACGCTGGCCTAGTGCGGGCTGGTACAACCATATAATTCATTAATAATAAATCTTTCATCTTATATACTTTGCGTTAGTATAATAAGTCTCTATCAACCAGACCATCTAGTGCGTAAGACATGCTGTATGCTGTGTTTGAGTTCTTTAGGACAATTTCAAGACGTTGTTCAAAGCATTATTTACCTGGCTTAAAAAGCTAAGAGATATTTCTCAACGGCATGTGAAGCTAAGTCAGATGCCAATAGACAATATAAAGCTCGAATGCCCATATCGTTTTCCGTGACATCGCTAAGCGGTTGATTGTCTCTTCACGTGACCAGAAGGCTGGCCTTTATTTAGGTCAGAGAATCAGCATTGTCATTCGACGTGGCAATGCGGCCAGTCTTTTGGGCACCTTTCCCGTTGACAGTCATGCGAATTAATTTTATTGATGGCTTATAATTATTTTACTTTTCTTTTTATTTTAATTATGTATGTAATATAAAATTAAAATAATATAATAAAGTAATTTTTTTTAAATAAACATGATGAAGTTACTCGGAGGGCTCGGGTAACCTAGTGACTAGGTTGTGGAGGTCACATGGACAGCCGCTTAGTAAAACACTTGTCTTCAGCAGCATACTTTTAGACAGGATCCTAAAATAGTTGGGAAATAGCTAGGCAGATGATGAAATGGAGCATAAACGGCCGTATCTTTATATTGAAGTTTTTTCTACTGCTCCAAGAAGTAATTTCAGCTTTATACATCCCCGTGTTCCTGAGGAAAAGGATATTGACGGATAGTCATACGAACCGTATTACCGTGCACCGTGATGTTATTATAAAGTTTCCGTTTTTGTCGACTGTGGTACGGAACCCTAAAAATGTTGAAATGAAAGGAAAGTAGTTTTACGGGGCAGTCACCCTACGACCGTGAGTCACAATGAAGAAAACATCGGGAAATGGATAAAACTTGTACCAAAAATTAACAAGTAAAACAGGTTATAATGAAAAAAATAATATTGACGTCAACGGCAACATTTTTATTATTTTGTTACCGAAGGAACTGTAAAAATACATAAGGAAATGTTAGGTTAATAATAATAAGCAATGCAATTAAGGACAGGAATTTCGCGAAGAGGATGTTATTTTGTTATGATACGGCCAGGCAAAATAATTGTTAATTCTCTTAATTTTGTGATTATGTCAAAAATATAGAAAGGGACATGGAAACACATAATGATATCATGAGTTCTATACATTATTCTGTTTCTGATATTTTCCAATAAACATTAAAAAAAATCATGAGAATTGTCGTTAAAAAATTAACAGGGAAGTAGTAGCATCAAATATCTTATAGGGTTAGTTAAAAAACATGATTTTATAATAATAATAACAATAAATAAATAATAATACCAGCCCATTACTGTCCTACTGCAGGGCAAAGGCCGTGGTGATCAATGCTCGATCCTTCTCATACAGAGAAGGCTCGAGCATTGATCACCACGCTTGCTCAAGGCGGATTGACTATAAGTCCTGGTTTCCTCACGATGTTTTCCTTCACCGATGTCAATGATGTCTAAGATAAATTTAGAAAGTACATATGAATTGTAAAAATCACAACCTCGTGCATGAGAGGTAGATTTTATTCAGTTTAAAGTAAAAATAACTATCAAGCCTTTGGAAAAATAGAGCTGAGCTGGGCTGAGAAAAAAACCTCTTGTCTCTTCACCCTTTAAGTATTCAGAGTGATCCTTTTAAAAACTTCTTTTTTTTATAAAATCCAGCTGATAGATTCCCAGTAGGTAACTGGTTGATAATATGACCGGTATTGCACACAGAGTTGACTGCTCAGCCCATAGAGAAACTCTGCGAGAGCCGAGACTTTATTACATCCGGCGCACTCTGTACAGTCAGTCCCTCCAATTAAATAACCTCATTGGCTGGCTAATCTCTTTGCCACATGGGGTATGAAACACAAGAGAGGGTATTGCCTGTATGGCAAGAATACTGGACAGTCGGAAACAAAACTGTCAGCTCTCTAAAAAAATATTTTTCGCCACCGTCCACAGTTTGTCGAGTACAAAGCGTATCCAGATACATAAAGGGGTTATTTTATTCGAAAAAAATGTACTCCAAAGAAACGAATTCTATAATGCCTGTCTTTGCTTACTTTGATTGACATGTTTTATAATTGAACTATAATCTAAAATCTATATCTTCGTAAAATAATATTTATTACTAATCGAACGAGTCATCAACTGGAATGTCAAATTTATGTAGGTAAAAGGTCCAAAATAAAAAAATACCTATGCATAAAGTGATGTTTATTTTTTAATGAACCATGACTTTTAACATAAGTTTATATCACACCTGTCTGTATTCTTTAAGCTTAGGCATCATATTATACCATTTGTGAAGGCTTGTAGGCTATTTTTTGATGAAACATTCTTTATTTCATTGGATTGTTAGTCTGTAAGCCTTTTTTAAAATAAAATAAACAAATAACTCCATAATTTATCCCTATTTCGCCAGATATCTCTTAATGTGATAGGAGGTGAGCTTAGTAACATAAACTGGGCAAAAATCCAGACTAAACCACTGCTGAGAAATTACAAATAAAAAACCTTATCTGACCCTGTAATCGAACCCATTACCTCATACTCAGCTGTAGGGCCTACGATCACAATTCCAACAAAGAAGTCAGGCGTAGGCACAAAATAATTAAAAGAATTGTCATTAAAAGTAAATTTTAATCGGAATCTGCCAGTGATCTGTCAATTAATTGTAACATCGGAATGCAAGGAATGCATCGATAGGTTAGCGATTGAATCGATGTCATGGGTCGAGTCGTGACAGTGACGCTACGGTGCTACGAGCTGCTACGCCATAGTTCCGTTCCGTAATTATCACAAACTTTAATAAATTAGGTAATTATTCTTTGCTTGGTTCTGTTTGCACTATTTTATTATAGCATAAATTAATGAAGTTTCCTTAGTTCCCGAATAGAGACAGATGGACATCCTTACCTTTCGGTCAGGAGGTCAGGAGTCTACGACTCAGAAAACGAATGCCACCATAATTTTACAGTTTTCCTAGTTACCATTTCCAATACTATTTGAATTTGAATAGGTAATTAACCAAATATTTTAAAGATTACATACCGTGTATTCAATGCAAACGTGCTTTTATTACTAGACAGAGGCTCAATAATTGACTACTGATAGCTATTTATATCACAATCATGACTACTATGTAGGTCACAGAGTCGTTACCTATAGCCTCAATGGGGGTCACTTGACGAGACTACAGATCAACCCACGAAGGCTCGACCTGTCAAATCTATTCACTGATTGTTGCCTATTATCTGATGACTTTTACATAACTCGGTATCATTATAAATTATACCTCTAATGTTGACGGTGACAGCGGACAATGGCAATCAGACATGCCTGCCGTTCATAAGTAAATGGTAATATTATAAACGACTAGACATCGTTGTATTCTATCTTAAATAAACGACGTTTGAAACGATGAAATCCTTTCAAAGGTCGCAAGACTTACGTAATAGGTCTGCTTAGCCGACTTTTTGACAGCCGCACGGGAAATGCCAAATAGTCAGAATATAATTATATGGGGCCTATGGCGACAAATAATTTGCAAAAATCAGGTTTTTCTTAATGGGCGATGGCGAAAGAGGTTGGGTCATCTCATTAAGGTGATTGAGAATGTTAAAGTTGATATCTCGCCGAATGCCATCCGACCGGTTGGGTTTAATGTCGGCTGCGCCTCGCGTACACGCACGAAACTTGATAAAACTTGTTAAAATCATTCTTTAAATCCTTTAAATTAGTTTCTAAGCGAATGAGTATCTGTCTGTAAGCGTGTGGGCGCGTAAATATCGTGAAAGTCGTCAATGTGTCAATAGGTAACAGGTACAGGCAAGGCTACGAGGTCAAAAGTATAAGTATCTATGTATATGTAACATATACAGGATCATTGGTCTTAAGTATTATGTAGAAATGAAAGCTAGACTATTTTCTGGGTGACCAGACTATTGTCCGGTGGTACAAAAAGTCGGAGTTTCAAGGCACACCGCGGGGTCGTGCGCCTCACGCCCCGACCTCGCCTGCCGAATAATAACCAATCATAGGTTGCAATAATTGTTCACCCACCGTGATAAGCTAACACACAATAGGCAAACATCACTAGGAAAGTTATCTCTGCTTGTTTGCCACGCGGGTAGCCATAGTCAAGGCATGCCATAAACTATAGATAATATTATGTCTCAATCTTAATAGCAAAAAGTACTAACGACAGCTAATGAAGTATTGTTTCGATTTCAATAAATAAGCAATGAACATAACTGGGGCACATTGTTTTATAATTACTCATATTGTTTTTGTCAATGACATTTAATCATCTTAATAAGAATACCTCGTTCTTCGTATAATGACCAGCTTATACTCGTAAGCACACTTCACAGTTTATAGAGTTTGGAAATGTTTTGTCAACTAATACTATTTAGCATAAGTAAATCGGATTGTTTGTGGTTACCTTGCATCGGGTTCATAGATTTGGTCGGCGGTTCAAGTGGGATTATGTGCAAGCTTACCGATTGCTAACACTGGGCATGTGTGCACTCCATTAGCGAAACGAATCGTAATTCATGTTATTTGCACGTTTCATCCTCATTGTTGGGCCTTCAAACCTTGACGAAACAAGATTAAGGCTATACTTTGCACAATTCGGTAGGTGCGTTACAATAATGGAGTTTCCGCATTTCAAAATCAAACAATAGCATTTTCGATTGGAAGCAAAGCACGGTTAAATAAAAATGGTTTGTTCATTTTGTTTTTTAAACAGGTTAAGAGGATAACACGTTTGTCGTTAGCTTATTCGATTGGTACGCTTAGTTATTATTTTAGCAGTTTTCCTGGTGCAGTGATTTGCTTTAGAACAATTAATTTACCTGGGCGGACGATGTTTTCACTTAAATGCGACTTCGTGCGATGCCCGCATTGCTTAAACGTCATCGTTTTATTGAATAATATTATGTATTACACACACACATGATGTCACGAATCGTAATATGCACCAATGTAATAATATACTCGCTAAAACTAAAAAATGTGAATGCCAAATAAAAATGTGGCAATGAAAACGTTTTTCACGTATAAATGAATCAAAATCGTCGGTAGAAATTCTTGTCTTTATTAACAACAGCAAATGAATAAATAAGGATATTTCTGAAGTGATGAGTTAATAAATAAATAAATTCATTGGTACAGTCAAATACAAAAGTTTTGTACAAAACTTTGAAAAGGATTTTTACGTTAATTAAAAGTTGTTTGTTGACTTAAAATTATTAGTTTCAATACATTAAAAATATAATTACAAAGGTACGGTAAGGTATTTTGAATGTAATGAAACTAATAATTTCGACACTTTGTAACAAAGATTAACAAAACATTTGAACTAACATGAACATCCTTATGTGGGCACACATTAGGATGTAAAAATAAGAAGGAGTGAGTGAGAGTTACACTCAAAAGCAAAAATTTGACATAAGACGTAATGCAATGAAAAAACGAGATGAAATCCCACTTTTAACCAGGTATGCGCGCACAGCTGCCGTAAATATCGGACTTAATTATTGAACTAGACACACAATAGGCGCAGAATGCTGGCCGTGGGAAAGAAGCTGGCATTTAGCTGCGAGCGAGACCGAACATCTTCGGTTACCTAACGACACGCCAGAGACAACTCGTAAGGGCACACCAATCATTAATATATTTAATGGTTTCACGTTTACTAAGTTCTGTGACATAAATTCGCTTAGTCATTGCACAAGTACCTTTTATCAAATCAAAATGAAACAAATGATACTGCAATCCCGGTCATTTGTTATGTTCATATTTTACAAATTGAACAGCTAGTTTCTGAAGTAAAGTATTTCTTTACAAGCGCCCAACTATGTATTTTGTTCTCTGCCTGAATATTGCTTGGAAACTTCGTCGATTTATTTTACTTTTGTAACTAATGAACAATGCTGAGTAAACAATTTGAGATTGTAAAGAACATATATTTACTAGCGAACGATTCTAAATATGACTGGTAAAATAACAAGCGCTGTATTCACTCGTATTCACTAATAGTTCAGTAGCTTGTTCGACGACGTCGTACACGATTGGTTGAATAGTGAGTTTACGAAGTAGGTCTCAGTAAAACAGTAGCTCGTCTCCTCGTCTCTATTGTCACGGTCACGTCAAGATAATGTCAAACATAATTTGTAATAGTTGAAAATATTTTTACTAGTGAAGTTACAAAATGCGTAAAGTTAACAACTTATGCGGCAGTTTGTAACGTTTCGTTTTGGCTTGCGAAACGTTAGCCGTTGATGGAATGTGCTTGATATGTGCTAAGTAATATCGTTTTTTATGTAAATAGAAAGGTACGCCATTAAGAAGATTTTCATGTTCATTCACTAAAATATTATTCACCACGTCATGTTTGACGTCACTTAGGAGTTATTTAAATAAGGTTAAATCTCATGTATGAGTTCTTGCTTAAAATGGAGTTTACATAGGTACATTTAAATCGATGAGATTATTTGAATGGACGATTTCATTCTCAACTTCAGTGGTTCTCCGTTATTTCTTTCAGCGTGCAGCGTTACGAAGATCGATTCTGAAGTATTGTTGTTATTAAATAAAGTTCATCAATCATGCTTATGAAGCAATGTAGTGTGTGTAGTAGCACAAGGGTGGCAAATCAATCGGTGAAAATTTGCGAATTCGTACTCAGTGATAGAGATTATGTAAAATATAAGTTCATGTTCAAGTTTATTTATAAGAAACGTTAGTTCCTAGAAAAGTTTGTAATGGAATACTTTACATTGGCCATCTGTAGCTTCCTCTAAAGGAAAAATATGTGATTAACACGCATTATGCACGCCAAGATTGTATTAATTAAGTTTCTAGTACCTTGGGCGTGTGCTTGAACATGAATGATACATGTATAAGGAATTAGATTTATTTTTAATGGCAAATATATCAGTTGAGACCACTAGGAAATTGAGATAATCCACATTCCAATAGTTAGTTCACCTGGCGAGAGATTTGTAGATCCATTAGCAACTTTCGTAACATTAGAAGATTATTAAAACAAGTAATTGACACCGGCAACAGGTTCATTAAAATAACCAATGATGTCGAAGTAAAGGAAATTGTAAAAAGTTACTAAAAACCGATTTCTTAACGTAAATTGCAATTAAAATTCTTCAAACATCTTGCGTACAAAACTGCGGTCGTGATTCATTTGTCTCTGTCTCACATGTTTGATGATGGTAAGTAGGTACGTTTGGTAACCATCAATACTATGCATCGAGAATCCAACTAAGAGGTTTAATCGACTAATTGAATTCAAGTTAACCGGAACAGCATTACGTTTCAGATAGGTATGGTGTTGTGTAAAATCCGTTGGAAAATGTAAACATGATCAGTAATTTACTGGTTTTGGTGCAATTACGGCCGGCACGCAACACTTTTCTGCACATACATTTGCTAAACCCCGCCTGTATCGTTGTTATTTCATTATGTTTTTTTATGAAACTTCTTGTAGTTCACTTAAATGGTTATATACTAATTGCAGTTTTGTACGAGTTATAGTTTTTCCAATAAACAGTTACATTATTGTTCAATTAGTTCGCAGCAAAAGCGTGAAGCCATTAAAATGAGAACCTCGCGATAGGATGGTACATTTTTAATGTTTGCCATATTTATAAATATCATTTCGTCATTTGTTTTCGAATTAAGTCAGATAGTGGGTTAAGCGGGTTTGGATCCATTCACTGGGTTTGCGAAACACCTGTGCGACAATCAAATTTTGCCTATAGCTATTTATTTTGTCTTCATCATTTTTAAAGGTCGACGTGAATCGTCTCTACAAAGGTCAAGTTTTTAAAAGTTATTAATTCAGTCACATAAAATTACTTATTCATCGCATTAAATGTGCTAGCAATAAATTGAGTGTATCCGTGGGGCTACAGCGGGTCTTGTTTAATGCTCTCAGGCAATAACATTGTAGACTAAATAACACAGACAATGCAGTAAGTAAGTTTTAAAAATAGTCATCAGGTTTGTGTTGCCGCTTGCTACAAATTTCACTAGAAACTAGTCACGACTTCTTTTAACTTCTGTTTGCCACTGAATTTTTACTTTTTGTGACACCTGGCGGAAGCCTACCGTCACGATACAGCTATTAAATCCGGCAGTCTATTATTGCGTCAAGTTGAATAACATTTTAGCTACGCCTACCTGTACTGAGCTGGTACGGACACGGACGTTTATTGTCGGTACATTATCATTGGTTTGTCCAAGTTTCGAGTGCCACTTGGCTTGATTTTGGAGAGAATCAAGACACGTCACTCAACTGCCAATTATAATTTGCTAAGGTCTATCAAAACTTTCAACTGCGTAATCCGAAATGTTTTGGTTTTAACAATGAAATGCCACAATAAGATTCCTTTTAATGGTGCATTGTGCAGTTTGGTTCTATAGGTGCAGAAAATATCAGGAGATCGACTGCGAGGTGCAGCGGAAGGCGAATGAGTAAATATGTCAAGAATTCCGATGTGTAAAGTTTAAATGGAGGAACAATAGAGCTGTGTCGGGGCGCGTGAATACCGTGGCGTTACAGTATGGAATGCGGTGCTATTTTGAAAGGGGCACGTGCAAGGTCAAAGGTGCAACCAGCTCCGACGGATATTTTTGTCAAGCAA
The DNA here is from genome assembly GCA_921972225.1 of Euplexia lucipara. Lineage (NCBI taxonomy): Eukaryota > Metazoa > Arthropoda > Insecta > Lepidoptera > Noctuidae > Euplexia > Euplexia lucipara. Next base: position 14,096,026 of record OV179144.1, read on the forward strand.
GATATCTGTTCTAATACGTCTACGTTAATCATTCTCTTGCAACAACAATTGCTAACACTTGCCCACAATATTGCTGATAATTTATTTGTTTTATTGCAGTAAATCACCCCGGCTACGATCGACTTTATCGACACTCGTAATTATGTTGTTATTTATAACTAAGCCCGTAACAGTGGTGCGCTCTGGGCTATTATTACATTTTTGTCAAGAAGGCCATCTGCAGACGAATTGTAATAGATTAAGTGGCTTGCAAATGTAGTTTAACTTATTGTATCTGTTGATTATAGAAAGTTAAGGATGGTAATAATGAGCTCAGTCGTGACTGACGACGATGGCGATTACTTATCACGTGGACACTTGAACAATTTGCCGCCTGCGCAACACTTGCTACAGTGTGTGCGGATCATGGCGCATGACGTATGTGAAGAGTGCAACACTTGGAGCACATCCTATTCACCATACAATTAAGCTTTATAGATACTTACTCGTTACATTTAAAGTTTTTTCAAAGTCGTGTAAGGTAATTAATTTAAAGTTTCGATATGGCTACATATCGTTAAATTTGGGGATTCTAGGAAAAATTAAAGATAAACCTTTTACTAGTTTCTTATAAAGTAAGCAAGCGACCTTAGAGGTCAGGCCCCTGCGATATCTTTCTTTACTCGTGGGTGGGCACGGCTAACGTAAACTTGCGAAAAATTGTGTCGCAAAAACAAGCGCAAAAATAGCAAAACGTTCACTTTCACTATTTGTTTATGGGGTTATCGCACACCTAAAAATAAGAAACTTCACTATAGTGAGAATTGACGAGACGGTATACCCATTATTGCCTATGTTACTTTTATGGTGCTACAATTATTAACCTGTAAAGAAGAGTAAAAGTTATGTAGGCATGCGACGCAGGAGACGGCGAGTTTGCAAATATAGCGAAACTCTGCGAATGGTGATTAACTAAAATGGACTTATTTGTAACGACATTGGTTTTCAATTACAATGGCGTGTATGGAGGTGGCATGCGGTGCGGCGTCACCGCTGGAGTATTTACACACGGTGTGGGTCGACGACCCGCGCATCTCCGCCGTCGCGTCACCAACCGCCCCGTGATTACTTATCGCATGTTATTAATAGCAAATAATAATAATTCCATTATTCCTACACACTACTGCTTCTATATCACAATAACTTTCAGACAAATACCTTTTCATATCATATAGACAAATACTTGTCAAGCAAAACTTTATTACACCTTAGGTACCTAATCAATGTTTTTTTGAAAGCCGGTCTACTAGGTAACTTTATAGTACAGATACACTGGAAGAATTTTAAGGCGTTGGTGCATGAGGGAATGTTAAAACAATAACAATTAGCTTTTACTGTTAGAAATGACTGTGAAGCCAAGCTAGGTAGCAATTCCTCGTGGTTTCATTTCTTACAGTATAATTACAGCCAGCCACTCGGGCTGACTGTTGTGCCATCAAAAATAGGATAGCAATTCTCGAGCACAAGCAACTCTTTAATAGAGAATCTTTGTAATCTCTGGTTTTAGTACGCAATCTCGATCTGTGATCTGTTTTGATAATACGTTACAGTAATCAACCGCATTGTTAGAAAATGAGTTTTTACATAAGATTACGTGTTATTTTTCAGACGAATTATGTAAAATAATTTTATGATCCCAGAACACGTTAAGTCTGACTAATAATGCGGATAAATGTTATTTAGTGTTGGTTGTTTAGCACTGGCAGAGTTTAAACGACCTCCTCGATATTGATGAAACTGGGAAGTTTTTGGACGATGTGAATAAATGGCAAGTGTGGGTATCTTTTTTCCATCTATTATTTTTATGTTTTTTTTTCACTAATACTAGTATTCTATTTGACATGTTTATTTTCGCATTAACGCTTTAATATTTTTGAAGCAACTCTTGCCCCTTTAATTAAGTAGACCATAATAAAAAGGCCAAGGCTCACATAACCATCACGACACTGTTCAAAAACGGGTTGTGGTGTTAAATAGGTCGTCTCCGAGTGCGGTGGCACGTACAAGCACGTAACGTTGCAGTTGCCTCACTGTGCGCTTGCGTCAGCGGGCACGCGGCGTCGGCGCGAGCACAGCGCGGGGTGTCTTCCGCGACCCGCCGACCTTCACGACCGACGAAACTAAGCACGAACAATCAAATCTTTATCTTTTGGCAAAGAGAAAGATGTCTGTGACGTAAGATGATGATCGTGACAAAGAAATTAGAAGTATAAATGCAAATGCAAGTAGAATTTAAAGAAACAACTGTCATAGTGATAAACGCAGAAGTCACAATATGAAGTCAAAACATTTTACTTCTTTTTCATACTAACCCATGAAGATCTACATTGAGTTCAACTATATCAATTAAAGAGTTTTTTTTTCTCAATTGTTTCTTTTTACGCATTTGCTGTCCAATTCAATTTTGACATTGACGGAATAGTCAACATCGGCTTTGTTTGCCATGGTTAGAAAGAATGAAATAGATATATTTTTCTTGTGATGACACAGATATTCTCACACAATAATAAACTTGTTAACATTTTGATTGGCTATTACTTTTTGCTTCAATTAATTGAATCGTCAATAGCAATTATTTATACCTATAGCATTTATCAATTTAATTGAGAGTCTTTAATCAAAACACTTTTAATCGAAAATTAGGCACGCTATTTCAAATAGAATTAGACAAAAAAGTTCGGAAAGCAATTTATGACATATACAAAAAAAGTGAAGGCCGGGATGAGTCAAAGTCATCAGTGATCAGACATAAAAGAGAGCCGGGCCGAGGTCACTGGTCGGCAGTGGTCGGCAATGGTCGGTATGTTGGCCGCATGCTAAACACCTGTCGAAACACCTCGTTATCCAATGTTGCTGACAGAAAACACATATTGCACTAATATACTGGACGAGAGGCGTATTGTCGTGTTACGTACAAGAATGTATTATGTTGTAGCATATTGTGTTTAATGCAAAAACATTGCTCATTTATAACCTTGCTTAGTAACTTATAAGAGTAATAATAACTGTTACTGTCCCACTTCAGGAAAAAGGCCTCTTCTTATACAGAGAAGACACAAACACTGATGATCACGCTTGCTCAAGGTGGATTGGTGATTTCAGACTTATATTAACCATAAGCTTCGGTTTCCTTACGATGATTTCCTTCATTTATAATTTTTATTTATTACCGATGTCAATGACGTCTAAGATAAACATAGAATGCACATAATTATGAATTGGAAAAGTCACATTGGTACCTGCCCAGATTTGAACCCACAAATTGTTGATACTTTACATTTTGAGGTATTCCTCGAAGTGCTACCATTTTGAGGCGCACCTTATGAGGCGCTCCTTTTTATTCCTCGGAGCGCACCTTTTAGTAGCGCTCCCGATAGCAATTAAAAATATTAACTTTTGTTTTCCTCGAAGTGTACCTATGATTAACTTTCGAATAGTAAAATTCGATAAGTAAAACATGTTATTTTAAACAATTTGCAAAAATCTGTACTTCTTGACCATAGATTGGTTTTAAAAGGTGCGCTCCGAGGAATAAAAAAAGAGCTCCTCATTAGGTGCGCCTCAAAATGGTAGCGCTTCGAGGAATACCTCTTCATTTTATTTTATTATTCATCGGTAAGGCTTCAGCTATTAGTTATTACAGACTATGTTATCAAGGCTGTTTTTTTATAAATTTTAAAGTAAAATGTCTTTAAGCTTTCTGCACCCGTTGGGGTCGTGGAAAGTGTTCAGTGAAGCAGGACGCGGGTTTGCGCTTTTATTAGTTACGCCACGAATTAGAGGTCGCTGCTATTGATTAATTGCTTAATATTCAATTAGTTTATTATTGCTCTTTTAACATATTTATGACGATTAACAGAATCAATGATATCAATTTAAGTTACACACCCACCGGTCCAATTTGCGATTGGTATGGCAGCTACCAATTTTCTCAAGTACACGTTAATGTAATTTCATAAGATATTTAGAGCTACAATATTTTGAAACGCTGGCTTGAGATCATTCGGAGTCTATTTGCTTTTTATCGAGAACTTTAATGTTTCATATGGAACGACTTATACCAACATAGTTAACATTTCAGAACGTGAATGCAAGACTTTAAATGCGAGCAATATTGTTTTATGACTTCGACGGATCTTGTGAATGCAAATGGTGAGGAATGTGGGTATTGCGTATAAAATCTAAATGTTTTGTTCTGCTACGTGACCGGCCTGCCAAACGGATGAGTGGCAGACATTCCCATCTTCGAACACCAATTATAAGTAGCATTGATCGGTGGTAATCACTGTATTTACCTACGCGGATGCACTAAACAAGGAAATGTTAGAGGTAAAAACAATCTGGAAAATTCTTATTAATTCAGCAATCAAGACAAATGCATTATAGCTAAAACAATCTGTAACCCGACTTCGTCAACGCTCAACTTTACGTTTAACAATATATTTTGTTGCAAAGACCCCTAATTAGGTATTTCTTTAAAATAAAAGAAGCCTAAGTTACTCCATATGACATCGGTCCAGCAGTTTCGGAGATTAGCTCTAACAAACATACAGATAAAAAATAAACGTTGTTTTGGATATAACTACAGTACGAGTACCTATATCCCTTCTTAAGTATCAAGTAGAAATCTGTTGTTTTGATCTTACAAGTAGAGACTTCAATTTTTATTTATAACCACCACCACCACCACTATTTTTTAATAAGTACAACAAAAAAATGGGCTGTATCCGTACCTGTTATTGATCTTATTTGCGTAATAAAAAGTAAACAAAACGAAATTCAAATTTTAAATATGCCACTATTTAAGTAGTTAAACTTAAATAACGAAAACAGCTGTTGGAGGCGGGGCATGCTTGAGCGAGATCACGCGAACGCGAGCGAGAGATGACGATTAATGAATATTACTATGTCATGAATACCACACAACAACAACAACATTTATGGAAATATTGTATAGGCTACTATACAATATTTCCATAAATGTGTGGATGACTTTTCGGGATAAAAACAAACGATAATAACTTTGCTGTTTATGAATATTATTTATTGATACTTCACAATAATGACAAGATCGTCTAGAATAAGCCCTTTAAATATTTGTACTAATTAAAAAATAGTGGTGTATAGAATAGGGCAGGTTTGTAGTCTTACCATCTTAAGCTGTTCATACCTTTACATGAAGCGACTGCTCGTCTAACTTCACACTAAGGAACTGGGTAACAGTATTCGAACCAACCAACCAACGGCTTCCCGAGGCACTGAAGGTGTTCGATATGAAATGGATGGTCACCCATCTACGAATGGAACGACCTCGGAAAGCTTAGCTTAACCTTAGATCAACCCATGTGGCTCTTTTTCTTTGGCCACGAGCCCCTTACAATAGAATAAATTGTATATTTATGAAGGAAAAACGATTCAAAAGCGTAGTCGCAGTTAAATGTAGCGTTATTGTATCCTATTGCATTGCAAATTAGTGTGCTGGGGAAAGCAAAATAAATCGAGTGGGTACCTGCTGCCTATAGATATTCGTGACCGAAATATGTATTAGGTGATTACGGCCTGCCTTGTCATGTTTTGTGGCCCTGAAAGATTATTTAAAATACTAATGGAAACTTGTTATAGTAAATAAATCTATCAAAAGGTTCTTATGTGTTCAGTTCAAGAGGGGCGATTCCCTTATTCAAATGAATGTTTGCATTCTAATCTGCTAATCAAAACTTTAATTCATACATATTTTTAACATGTTTTTGCCATTATTTCGTATCTGCCATGCCTACCTCGTCGATTTAGTAACCGCATATTTTGCTGCTAAGCATAAGGTCTTGAGTTTGATTCCCGGAGACCGCAGTGTTACCGGAGAAAATTTGGTGTCCGATAACTGGCAGATAATATGCTCACCCCTTATTACAAGGGACTTACTGTGGAGGGTAATAATAATAATAGTGGCGCAATTCTGCCTTACCTACCCTTTGGAGTTTAGAGGCGATATATTATGACACCAAAACAACATTAATAAAAAAACATAAATAATATGTTTTTGTTTTTATTTTATTTGTAAAAAATCATGTCATTTTTTACACTTAACTTTTATTTTTGTCTTCTCGAACGATGAGCAACTTTTTTTTTTGTAATTTCTTTATGTTGGGACATAATGTTGTCAACGTTAAAATTCATATTTTACACACATCATTATGTTGATAAGTGGAAACTTGTAACTGGCCATCTTTTAATTGATTGTTATTGTTTAAACACAACAATGTAATAGCTGTAAGTTTTCTTAAATTAGTGTAATAAATAAAATACTTCAACTACTTTTGCCAACTTTTTGACATTGAGTGACTATGAGATTGCGACTTGAATTTGATTGAGCGTTTACTTAAGCACGAGATTATCGTCCTTCAGTACATCTGCTGTTACTTTCATATCTAATGTTGGTATAGTAGGGTTGGGATATTTTGATTACCAAAACAACAACAAAATCCAATTTAATCCGGTCTCTTGACATGGTATGATGTTTGGCATGGCATAGGTATCTCATGCTAATAATACTAGTCTGATACTGTCCCAATGCAGGGCACAGGTCTCTTCTCATACAGAGAAGGCACGAGCTTTGATTACCACGCTTGCTCAAGGCGGATTGGCGACTTTTTTAAAGTAACTATAAGTCCAGGTTCCAAGTGTCCAGGTTCCAAGTGTCCAGATTGGTTTGGTTATCTTACGTTACATTTTTAAATTTTATTTTTAGCATACTTAAGAGAGAGCAGCGGTTGCCTAGTGGTGGCGGCCCCGACTTACTAACAGGAAGTCGTGGCTTCGAACACAGGCAGGCGCATTACTTTGTGTAATTTATTTCATCACCACTGCTCTCAAAAAACGGTGAAGGAAAACATCTTGATTAAACCGGGATGTCCTAGAATCAAAAATTCGAAGACATGTGACATCTACCAATTGGCACTGGGCCCGCGTGGTAGATTATGCCCATACGCAAAATACGCGCTTTGACGTGGAGTTGCGGATCCCAACCCGGTACTTAAGTTAAGAATTTTTCTAATGTTGTAGCCAAGTTAAGACTAGAGAAGAGATTTATGCAGAGGATATCGTGTGAACCATACGTATTTGGTAGTTATTTACTTTACCAATGTAACACCTATAGGTACATTAGTTAACAAAACATAAATACAATCTTGAAAAATTGCATAAGCATTATATGCGTAATTTCACTACAAAAATGTGAATAATATATTCGTTGACACAAATGCATCTTGATTAATGCGTAACCCTTGCATGCTTTACAGTGATAAATTCGCAAGTTATGTTAACCCGATGAATGCGAAAATCGTTTTTATGAATAGTTAAGTTGGTTGCCGTTGTCACTGGTAGAGCAAACACTATTAGGTAACAAATATCAATAGAGAACGTAATGCTTATTTATATAGAACCTGTTACCACAATCAGTTTCCAAGAAGCATCGCTAAAACTTTACTTAAGGCTCTCGTAGACAGGCGCGACGCGAACATGCGATGAGATTTTGCGATATATCAGTGAAACAATTTTTATGAAAACGCACGTGAAACTACGTGTCGTAGGTAATACATATCGCGTCGCGAGTCGCGCCTGTCTACTGACTTAGGCTTTGATATTTTTATGTAAACAAAGTAAGATATGGGGAGGTCCCGTAGTGCGAAGAGATTTTTACCACGTAGAGTGACAGTCTAAGCAGAAGAAATAGAAATAGAAAATGCAAATTCGCTTTTGTTCTCTGTCTGCGTGATCGCTTAGATCTTCTAAACTACCCAATGGGTTTTGATGATATGAGATAACTTAATTGTAACTCATAAACTCGGTCAATGAACACGTCTCTATTGCACCTGTGCTCAGCAAGGGCAGGTCAATAATTAACTGATAAACTGATTGTAGCACAAGTCATTTCTGTCTATTTATAAACTGTATGATATACAGTATCTCAAAAGCAAGTACGCGACACGTGTCTACAAGAAGTTTGAAACCAGTTCTATGATCTGATTGCAAGTTGATTTAATCACTCGCTCACCGACTGGCCGGGTGACCACATAGCAGTCACTGGCGGGAAACGCACGACCACTTTCATCACCTCATTAATAATATATAAGAATATCGTACCAACCACTCACTACATAAATATATGTATAAAACGTAAGTACAAATACATGTGAAGGAAAACATTCATAAGAAATAAACGGAACTGTTTACAGATAAAACTTAGAAGGTTACAGTAAAATACCAAACAAGTAAAAAAAATACTTACGTTCAAGTGAGCGTAACATCCAATATTGCCGGCAAGTACAACAACTACAAAATATTCAAATTCTCATTAACGTTATTGAACTTTTGCAACGTCGTAAAATAATTCACGTAAATTTTAGCAAATCACATCAAGTTATCCAATAGAAAGCACCGAAAATGTTTGTACGCGACACGACGCGGAAAACTTTTTTGGTAGTCTATAAACTGCCACAGGCGTTGGTTTCGATTTCCGAAAAAGAGCGATATGTGGTGGCGCGCGGTTTGAGTTGGCAAAACTGACGTACGCAGCGCGCAAGCGCTGCCAAGGTATTGTTAAAAGTTACTTTTACTTGCGAGACTTGCGGCGTGCTTGCGCCTGCGCCTCTAGCCGCGCCGCTCGGGGACCTTGCGACCGTCGCGCCACCCGTTTCACTCTTTACATGACCACGAAAGAGAAAAACAGAAGTCTCTCTCCTCCTCTGTGATACACCATTTGGAAAATTTATATTTGCCGTGCGCCTAGGAATTCATAAGAATATTTGTGCAAGATTAAATTATTGCTATGCAAAGTAATGGTCTCGGTTCATTGAAATTTTAGGTGAGTATTGCTTTATTTCCTTGCGTGGCGAGGCAATGGAATGAACGGAAAAGTGATGATTACCAGGGCGTCAAACACAGCACCGTAATTGTTGCATGGAATTTATTCATTAGTGTGAAGCAGACCTAACATCCAACATAATTTTTATTTAACATTTTATTTTCATGCTTAATATTTGCATTCTTAATAATAGTGATGCAGACATTTTCTTTAGCTTTACACTAGACTAATCTCATTTGCATGCGTGAGCAATGTCACGTGAATTAAAATATAAATATCGAGTGTTTAATAAACCTTGATCTGAAAGGTGTCTGTTACTAACCTAATTTGAATGTATATTTTTTATGTTATGTAATATTATGACAAGTTGGTAAAGAAAATAGACATTATTCAAATCATAACCATACTACAGGCTTGTAAAACGTGTGTCCTAAATAACCCCTACATTAGTGTAGCATGGAATATTTATCTATTTAGTATACAACCTATTCTAAACATGAAACAGTTGTGCCTGAATCCGCATCAGAAATGTATTGCCTAAACGTGAAAAATGGTTGAAAAAGCTATATAATCTGGTCTAAATAGGAGCAAAATACATCATTGCCTTTTACATTCTATGGCACGATACCGAACAGGCGTGAGTGTGTAATGAATAAGTCAAAGTGCATTATCGTTGACACAATTACCTCCTGGCTATGTTAATGAAATTGCTGAGTTAGCTAAAGTTGTGTTTAGCGCCAAAATGCTAAAGAATTGGTGTTGCAACCTGCTCAAGGGTTTGCATCAATCGTATTGTCTATGTGGTGACTGAGTGGAGAGCCTGGCTCAGTCGTGCCTGCCGCGGCCTCGTACGCAACCAAATAATCTGATACAGTTGATACGCCCGCATTGATTAACAAACCCACTAGATTTATGAGCCTGATTTGAAATTTCACTAAATACCTATCAGACTATACGTGACCAGAACTTTTGATCTACTTGCGCAACTGTTCGTCCTAATTAAAAGTATTTTAAAACAAGTGCGATCTGATAAAAGGAATGTCATAAGTTAAGATTGGCGCCGACATCGACAGTTTGAACAGGATATCAAGGTAGGTAACTATTAATAAATCTATTTGGTGCCATGTTGTTTAGTTGCTAACAAATAATGGTACCAGTACCTACCTATGATTAGTACCTACCTATGAAAAGTGTAAAAAAATGTGAAACAGTAAAAAATACATGGGTTTCATCAAGTCATGTAAAAAATAGCCGTCTTATCTGATCGCGATGTGAGAACATATATAATGATTTTGTTGGGTACATAATAACATACACTTCCATTATATTAATAGGTGTGAAAGCAAAATATTTGAACACCAAATGAATTTTCCAAAACAAGCAGTCTTAGGAGCGGCATATTATATGTATACGTTTAAAAAAAAGCGTTATGTAAGGCAATCGTAGTTCAAGCAGTAATTTATCACTGCTACCCTTACCCACTCGAAGATTATAAGCCTGAAATTATGTATGAATATAGACGAGATCACGAGACTGATATTACGGCATGATAATGTATATAGAACCACTCGAGCTAAGAGCTTGTCAAGAAAACTGGTCCAATGTATACTAAGAGCATTTCTATAGTGACATCGCTGACAGCTCACAAGGGTCGCGTCTTGAAAATATGATCTCGCCTTACGAACGTTCGGATATTGAATCCAGCGATGTGATTGGTCAGTGATTTATATTTCTTTAGTCGCTGTCGACGAACAGCGGGGGTCTGGCAAATTGGTTAAAAGCTACTAGACTGAAATAATGATTGCATTGCGTTTTTATGGTTACACTAAATACGGCTTTGAGTTTTCTTTTCGAGATTTTTGTTGAAAGGTTTGTTTTGCTTTATGTATTTTTTTTAGTTACACTTAAATCTCTAAATATCTGTACAAGCCACAAGTAAGTCGGTAAGCAACAGTGACATACAAAATTAAATCTTCAGCCCGCTCTGTTACGGACAGCGGGCGCTCAATAGGCTTCCTGTCTACGCTACTGCCAGTTTTTATGTGACTTACGCCTTCCTGATTGTTATATAGGTATCACTTATTATGCGCCTAATTATGGTTTCGTAAGTGGATATGGCTATCGATTTAACTAATAAGTAGAAACTATTGAGAATACAGGAACTCTGTTGTTGCGAATAATTGTGTTGTTTCCAAAATATGGGCGTATTTAAATTTGAGTATAGGTGAGTTCTCGGTTCGTGAGGAAGCCCACACGTTAATAATAAATTCCATTGGTGTGTGGCGCCATGATACGGTACGTTGCGCCACCTGTCAGGCACGGCACGAACTACCGCCGAGACCGTGACGCGGTGCAACCAAGTGCCAAGTATTTACCGCGGGAACTGACATTCTATTGAATACGTGCATGAGAATTAAGTGTCATGATACTTTGCTTTTTCCCAATATTATGGGCCAATAAATATTTGTAGGTAGATGTGGCAGAGATAGCGATGGTAGGCTGATGCCCTGGTCTATGGATAGGTATTTTTTGAAGTTGTACCTAGGTACTTCGTTTGGCGCGTTAGGAAAAAGTGATGAGTGTAAATTTTAACAACGAGCGCGCACACCGTTACGAAAAACCAAAACCCAGAAGTTAGCTATAGTTAACATTGTGGTTTATTTCTATTATTACGGTCGTTTTTTCTACAAACGTAAGAAAATGCGAAAGATACAATTTTACAGAGGTACAGATGTACAGAGGCCAGCACATCAATCTACCCCAATGTGTCAAATTTCTTTGATAGTTTTTGAACTTTATATCAAACAGAATAAGGTTCATGTTCAATTGGGAAAATTTGACAGTTTGGGGTAGGTCGATATGCTGGCCTCTGTACATAAGTACAGTACACATGCACTTAAAAAAAAAACCTTTAATTGAACACTTCAGTAATAGGCTAAGGTTCTGGATAGTTAAAGATTTATTATGGTTAAAAATTAAAAAAAGAAGAATAAAAAAATGCGGAAGTCAATTATTTCGATTAAAAGTCCTTCACCCACCTACATGTCTGGAATGTACTTAGAATGGCTTTCGTAATAACAATGAATTACCAACTCACGTTTTTAAATAGCAACCATATAATTAATAAGACCGCAACAATATTATTATCTCTAACGACTGCATTATAAGACAAATCAGTTTCGTTCATTGCCGTGTCGCGATCACGGTCATTAAGAAAGTCGAAACATAGTTATGATACTATGTTATTTTATTAACGTCATCTAACGTGTCACTGCGCAATATACCACATTAGTCAGAGTTCCTGACATTTGGTAAGATCAACCGAAGTTTGGCCATAAAAGCTTAACAAACCCAAGACAGGATAAAGGTCAATGCTATATCGTTTCACCTGTAGGTATCTTCTATTACAGCTAAATTATTAATAGAAGGAAACGTAACAATGTAGAGAAGCATGGTAATTAGTATTTTTGGCGTAAGGGACAATGGTATTTCATCATTCGTTCTGCTTATTGAAAATATTTTGTAATAGAATTTGTAACCACGCTCATTTATTATTGAAATAAACTGATTTAACAGACAAGGTTCTTTCGCTTGACCGATAGAGGATAATCAATATTCTGCTAAGGCGGAAAATTTAATATCTTCTAAGATACTAAAACGTGTTCTTGTCATGTCACTATAATAAATGTCTTAAACAAATTGATTGTCATAAATCAAATAATTTGACTATTACTTAATGATGTATCTTAATTAATTTAGGTACAGACGCCAGCACATCAAGTTACCCCAATGTGTCAAATTTTCCCAATTGAATATGAACCTTATTCTGTTTGACAAAAAAGTGAAAAACGATCAAAGAAATTTGACACATTGGGGTAACCTTACGTGAGTCTGTACATATTTTCAAGTTTTATTGGAAGGATTTTAAATATTACTTTATATTTATTTTTTTAAGTTACATCAATAAATTGGTTTAATCAAATCTAGCTTGGTGAAATAATTGCAATCTTGCGAAATGTTTATATAACGATTATAGAAATCATATTGCAAGTGTCATAATATCCTGTTATTTCTCCGCAGGAAAGTGGGTACGAGATAAATATGTTAATGTGTGAATATATTTGGGTAATTGAATTAAATTGATACTTATGTACAATAGATAGCTGTAATAAATATCTGTCAACTAATAAATCAATAGACCTTGCACCTATTAAGGCATACTTAAGTAGATTTGCTTTATGTGGGTGGCTTGTAAGTAAGAATTAAATCGGTCAAGTGCGAGTTAACCTCACGATGTAGTTCGTATAGATAGTTTTAGTAGCTTCATAATTTATCAAACACGTTCACATGAATATGCATGTTTTAATTTAGAAATGGGGATACGCCAATCAACACTTTTCAGTAATTTGACATCACTTTATTAATTATGACAGTGGACGAACGGATTTTATTTATTTACCTATAAGTAATAGTAGCAAATTGTATGTGGACTAAGCGAAGTGAAGCGAGTGTGAATATGCTCTTAATAAACTAGTTCGCTTCACCATCACTGATTGCATCACTGCTTACCATCAGGTGGGATTGCAGTCAAGCACTAGTTTATAATATGAAGAAACACCGAAAATAAACTCAGAGGTCAGAGTCTCTTTTAGAGTCCAGACATTGTCTTGCTCAGATCATATAAGAACTATACAAATTAGTGTCTGAAATGGTCTTTGGCGAAAAAGGACTTTTTTTAATTTTCGTAGGCATTTCGTAGATCTCGTAGATGGGGTCTACGAAAGACCCCCTCTACGAGATCTACGAATAAGACAAGGATGACAGATTTTCGTGGCATTACATTTTTTTTATTAAGATTAAAAGCTTTCAGTATTGTCTAATGTTTCGGTATTGTGTTATGTAGTAGGTGATAAAAAAATTTTAGATTATTTTTCTCACAAAATTATTAGTAAATACCACAACGATGCTGAGCGTAGGAGAAAGAGACCAGTGCGAGAACCTTAGAGACTACCGAGTGGGCGCCACTGTGGCGTAGTGGGTTTGTTGGTAGTTAAATGAGACACGGAAGACTTAGTTCTACATTTATTGTATCACTACACATACATAAGTTTCTAGGGTCTAGGGTTCTAGTGTCTCTAAAGGTCACGCACTGTCACTGAAGGTAGGTAATACGGTACTGCCCTGAGCGACCAGAAGACGACGATCGCCACGCACGGTAGGTAGGCCGGGTAGGCGGCCTCACGCGTCGGTAGGGACGCGCGGCAGGGCGGTCGACCAGGTGGGCAGCGGGCTCAGGGCAACCAGCCCTAGGCAGCGTTGGTGGTGGCTGGCAGCGGCAGCGCAGACGGCCAGCAGGTAGCGGCGGCAGGCCACTGACTACACGGCCGCGGCTTAAGGTAGCTCGCGGTAGGGCGGCCGTGCAGGTGAGTGTTTCTCACCGCGTGGGTAGGCACGCGGGAGCACAGTTAAGCAGCAGAGCAGTGCAGCGTGCGCGAAGCAGCGATAGTCGTTTAGCCAGCGCCAGGAACCCTGAAACAGCGCCAAGGGGGGGCGCTTGAGCTTCAAGATGTTCCTGTAAGCCCCTACGATGTGCGTGTCCCAGCCATGCGTCAGATGCGGCAAGCTCAAGGCAGTGAAGAAGATGGAAGATGGGTACTCACACATCGCAGTGGTTTACAGTGATTAGATGATAGGTGAATAGGCTGACAGACTAGAGGCAAGGCGTGGCGTCACATCGCCACGTGGTTCTCATTGACCGTCGACTAGCGTCGCCGGTTTATGATACAGCATGGATGAGCATGATTTAGTTTATAGAGAATAGAATAGGATGCACGCCATGCGGAGAACCATATAACCATTTAGAGTACATGTGCATAGTGAATAGCTAGGTGCTAATTAATATTAGATACAGAATACATTGCCGGCAGCCATGTTAAATAGACACAGAGATTACAAATAGTTATGGCTTGCCGGGACATAAATTTAGCAGCAAAAGAACACAATGGCGGAGTTCACTTACCCAATAACTGGGGACTTATCTATTAGTAGGCTGCTCGCTTGATGTAAAAAGGACAGAGCCTATGCGTGCAGCCGTTTTTATAGGAGGTCCTGAGTGACGTTCTCCCTCCATTGTGACATATCAGAACATTTAGGGTTGTACCGATAATTTAGTTTGGTGAATACTATTTAGAATTAGTCGGTTTTTAGTGAATCGACTAATTTATGCTACAGTAGTCTTTGAGTTTTAATTAATGTAACAAAAAAATAAATTTCGTTCTTTTTCTTTTATTTATCAAATTATCTTTTCACTGAGACAAGATTATTTATAACTCCTTCAAGTATAGAAAATGGGCAACAATTGCCTTGAAGTTGCCGGAGTCTTTGCTTTACTTGAAACTAATTTGATTCAGAAAACTAAATCAAGTATGTTAGTAAAATAAATACAAGTGTTTGGTCCAAAATAATTATTTATTTAGCTTGCATTAATTTATTATTAATGTGATAGATAAATTTTACACTAAACGGGAAAAATCTTCACCGAGACTGGAAAATCATGTTGGATTTTATTATAATTTTGATGATAAAGATGGGATGGGAAGCAAGGATTTAAATATTTACATGTCATTTTTAGTTTTTATACCAACTACACCTAAGCTGTCTCAGATGAGAAGAGTTTTACTCATAAGTATCAATTCCATTCAGTTTAGTAGGTATATACGCTTTTTGTGTTTATAAATCCACATGATTATACGATAGAAAAGAATCGAACTCAATTCGTTTCAAGACAAGTCATTGTCAGACGGCAGATTTTGGCGTCAGTCTAAAATGAAAGACGAGAATGTGTAAAAATATGAAAGGGAGATAAAGGAAAGAAAAAATATAACAGATGAAATATTACACATGCCTTATAAGAAAAGATTTCTCAACAAAAAAGCCCCGATGCAGTGAGCTTAAACGTATTTATCGAATGGCAATGTAGGACTATATAAGTAAATTATATATGAAATAAAGTCGTGTTATAACACCATTTATAACTCAAAACCTCCTGACCCATTCTTTATGCTTTTTTTTTGGATTTGTCTTCGTCCGGAATAAGACCATTTAGTAGAAAATGGAACAAACGTAGAAGTTAAATAGTGCAAAGTTACCATTTTATTTGTAACCTTCATAGTCACTATCAAAAACTTTATTATATCTTAATAAAACTAATTTAAATATGTACACTTAAACTAACTACAAATAAAATAGTAAAAAATCGGAACACTTAGGCGTCAAAGTACTCCTCCCCATCGCTGTCATCTGGAAACGTGCCCAGAAGACTGGCAGCATTGCCACGTTGGATGGCAATGCTAATTCTTTGGCCAAAGAATAAGCCAGCCCTCTGGTCACGCGAAGTGTCGACCAGTCGGCGAGAAATCTCCTTAAAAAGGCTGCGTGCACTCGGACCCCATGACCCGAGCGTTTCGACCCCAAACGGCTCAAAACCGTAACTTCCAATGAGGATACAGTATTTGCGCCGCTTGAGGGCCTCAGCAGCTGCAGCAGCAGCGCCAACACAACTCCCCGTACTTGGAATATGAGATGGCGCAAGGGTATCGACACAGGTTGCGTCCCACACCAAAGGCCTACCCATCTTCCAAGGCAACAACGTCATTCCATCTGGTCTCTTTCCATCGTCTCGTATCAAGCCGTTAGGTTCCAAAATTGCTGGTACGCCGGCGGTGACAAGAGCACGACGAATAATATCGTTAATGCTGGCGTGTCGTGCTATGCGACCTGCACTCCTGCAACAAGACAGGCCATGGTGCCCGGAGCTGTCGACAGCTTCACCACAGTGACACCGATGAAGAGCAACACAAGGAGCACCCAAGCGTAGACACGTAGCGAGCCGAAATGAAGTGTCATCCATCAAAGTGCCTATGGTGGCTGACGGAAGTGCCTGAAGCCACAAACCCGACTCCCATTCTCCCACGGCCAGCAGACGGGCACGCTCAGCAGCACTATATGACGTATTTAAAAGGGAATTCCGAATAGCACTGCAAAGCGGCCCGTCCCACCGACCCTGGGAAGACAAGTTGTCGGGTAAATCCGTATTGGGACAAGTCATTTTCCAAGCGTTCAACGCATCGGTCAAACATGGTACCTCAAAATCAACCAGTGACGCAGGTAAAATATTCCTGGTTAATTTAGCGGTACTATGGACCGAGGAGAGGAAGGCCGGTAAACTTAAACTTGAAATTTTGCGGACGCCGAGACCACCCAAGCGAATGGGAAGTGTGGCTTGCTGCCACGCTCGGTCGTCCAAGGCCACATTTAATATCGATGTAAGAGTAGTTCTAATAATTTGGTCGACTTTTTCTAAAAGTTTTGGGTACTTCCAGAGATGAGAGGAGCGAAGGCTTTAAATTTTGGTCCAAAACAACAGTATCGAATAAGTGTGAATGCCGAATGAATGTTTATTTTGAAAAGTCTTTCCGAAACATCATTAAAATTTTGTATTTTTTCTTCAATAAACGTTGGAAAGGATTCGTCGAAAATTGGGGACCCCAGGAGGTGAAGGGAATTCCTTTCTGTAATTGATATTTTGGGTGCTATTGAATTAAATTTTGCAATGGTGGTCTGTCTGTCAGTGGTTTGGGGGATATATAGTTCGCATTTTGAAATGTTAAGCTCAAGTCCAATAGAATGAAATTTTTCTTTTAAAAAGGTTAGGTCTTTCAAAACAGTGTCTACTTCACCTCCTAAGGTACCGTCATCCAAATACCAAACGTTGAATTTTGAATTTAGTTGTCGAATAATTGGATTTATTGCCAAACTAAAAATGACAGGCCCAAGAGGGTCACCTTGTTGACATCCCACGGCTGAATCCAAAAGGTTGGCCTGATAAAGTAATTTAGAGGGGTGTCTGTAACATTGATAAAGAAAACTATAAATTTTGGGTATTTCTTTTTGAGCCTCTGTCAACAAGGTGTCCCTGTTTACGGAATTAAAGGCATTCTTAATGTCAACCTTAAGGATGACCTCACCTTCATTGCTATTTAGATACGTTGTTAAACCATGTACCGCAGCCTCACAGCCCCCTTTAGACCCGAAACCTAGCTGAAGGGGTTGAAATTTGCTTGCCAGCGACTCGCTGTAATAGGCACAGCAAATTTTAGCTGCGGTACGACGGTAAACGGAACCTACGGCAATGGGACGAATGCCACCATCCTTCTTGCGCAGGGCACATAAATTTGCCCCGTACAAAATATCAATGATGGCTTCGTTCACATTGCCGGAGAGCATTAGATTAATGAGGGCCGTAAGCTCCTTCAAAAGGGACTCACCAGCTTCCCCGGCACCTGAACACATTAGGTCCTTCAGATGTTGAGGCGACAAGCCGTCGTGTCCACCGGCGGAGCCACATCGAAATGAGCTCACGGCCGCACTCACTTGGTGCGCTGTAACTACAAGTGAGTTGGTTAACGGATCGGGGGGGTCAGGGAAGACGAGGTCATCCGCAGGGGCGGGGTGTTTGCTCTCCAGAGCTGTAAGTGTCTCTGGAGAGTACGGCGCAACCACATCGCTGCTGAAAATGATCCTAGCTGCACCTCTGATGTCACCTTCACTCAGTTTAGACTCTACATAGTGCAATAAACTTCTTTGTGTAGGGTGCGTTGTTAATTTTGGTTCAAAATTTTGGGCCGAAAAGTTACAGGAGGCCTACCATCAACTTTTAGTTAGCCATTCAATTCCGATGCAAACCAGTTTAGGTTCCTAAACTGATTCGCCAATATTCATACCATGAAGTGCCTATAACTGAGTGGCGTTTGATTCGCTCATGGAGGAATGAAAGAACGAAATTTGTCGGTGGTCCGCGGTATGAGAAAGAGATGACGCTAGACAATTGTTGCATAAGTTTGTCTCTTTTACTCCAACCTATGCGTTGCGTTCTGAAACCTAGAAGTTATGATTTTAGCGGTTTCATTTGTGTATAAAATTTCAACAAATATATTTTAAAATTGCGATTATGAGTCAAATTATATACCATTAAGCCCAATTTTACTACTCATTAATGTAATAGTAATTTATATAATTCTTTAAAATAAAAATCAAAGGTATGCTTAAAAATAAAATGATTATGACGAGTTTAGAACGCAACACACGCGTTTTGAAATATATACAAACTTTTTTGATAGAACCCAAGGAGTTCTAATTAGGTAGTAGTACTCAAAAGAGTTTTTAGTTTTTAACGTTTATCTTGCCTATAGTAAATAGTAATACGAATAATGGCGTACATTTTACATTGTTACGTAAGAAAACATATTTAACTGAAATACCTTGAATTTGGTACGTATATTTCCACATTTTTTCAAAGTTTATAACAAAACGATTCAGTTTACGCCACGAAACTAGAAACTTTTTTTGGATCGCTATTTTTGACACTATGCGAACCAATTTAGGTTCAAATGTCACCTCATGGTACGAAAAATGAACGAACTAAAACAGCTTGCGATTCAAGTGCCGACTTGATTTGGCGTCAACCTAAACCGGATCGTTTTAATGACGTCTTAGTATGAAATTGCAAAGCAGTTCATTTTAGGTCGTCAATTGAATCGTAATAATAGTTCATAGTAAGCCTGCAGTTCTCTTTAATTTGGGCTGTCAAAGTTTTTTTACTAGCCAAATTTTTTTGCACATGCAGAACTCTAAACGGAAAGGTGAGTAGTTGCTCCCATGCACTTATAGAGTTCTCTCGGACGGCGAGGCGAATACAGCGCGCTAAACTTGATGCCACGGATGGCCTCGCGCCGCGAGGGACTCTCTTTAAAACTGGGGTAGATGTTTTTAATTTTGATAGCGTTTTCCAAAGGGGTTGAGTGGGTGAATCAGGTGTAAGAGCTGTTGGTAACGTGGGGCAAGTTGAAGGTACATTGTGTTGCTTGTGTTTTTTACCCAAATGTACCTTCAAACCTCGTTCACCCTTAAAAAAGCGTGCTTGGGTACATAGAGGACAACTCACAAAACCATCCAGCGATGTGGAAGGTTGACTGGCACTTGGTCCGGCATCGCTACTGTCGTCATTACTTTTCATAAAAAAGAGAAAATATACAACTTACAAGTAAACTCACTTATAAATAAATTAAACTAAAACACAGATGAAAAACATAAAAAGCAAAGAAAATTGACATAGTTTTTGACACTTGTTTTGAATGAAGTTGCGCTGACAGGGCACCTCGTTGGCATTTCGGCGCAGCCCCGGCAACCGTTGCCGAGAGACAGGCCCAAAGCGTCGCGTAGAAAATGCACGTTTTGCTGCTCAGTAGTGAATAAGATTTGCGCTCGATGACTCCACTCTGCTAATGCTTTTGGTTTGCAAAGTCGATTAGGCTCAGACTAGCCGTCTGTCGTGGCTGTTTATTTCAATAAATTTTAGAGGCATGGAATGTCCCATGTTATGAAAACGGAAGTATTCCGACGTTGCTCACGGCTGAACACCATAAAACTGTTGAAAAATTATACAAATAACGATTTATTGTATTTTTTCCTTAGAGCAAAATTTAATACGTCTCTATTTTGTGACAGCTGTCCAATTTTTCATAGTGCATGTATGGTTTCCTATTAGAGTGGCATGTTCAGTAGATGATCAAACCCTCATCTATACATATAATAAGACAGTAAAAAAACTGTGTCTGTACATTGAATATTTTAAAAAAAAAATAATTGAGGGGGGTTTAGAAACAGTAACAGAGCACGAATCCAAAAAAAAAAGTCTGTCTGTTTGTCTGTTTGTCTGTTTGTCTGTTTGTTTGCACACGCTAATCTTCGGAACTACTGGACGGATTTGAATGTTTTTTTTTGTTCTATAGATATTAAGTCTAGGCAACACATAGGCTATAATTTATCTTGGAAACTGGAACACCTGATGCAGAACCGCAACAGACCAGCTAAACTATAGGAGATACAAAAACGGTACCATAGCAAAAATTGTTCCACGTGATGAGCATTTTTTGCTGAGAGAATAAATTTAGAGATCCGGAACACCTGATGAGGAACCGCAACAGACCAGCTAAACTATAGGAGATACAACAATGGTACCATAGCAAAAATTGTTCCACGTGATGAACATTTTCTGCTGAGAGAATATTTTTGAAGATCCGGAACACATGATGAGGAACCGCATCAGACCAGCTAAACTATAGGAGATACAACAATGGTACCATGGCAAAAATTGTTCCACGTGATGAGCATTTTTTGCTGAGAGAATAAATTTGAAGATCCGGAACACCTGATTAGGAACCGCAACAGACCAGCTAAACTATAGGAGATACAAAAATGGTACCAAAAGAAAAAAATGATCCACGTGATGAGCATTTTTTGCTGAGAGAATATATTTGAAGATCCGGAACACCTGATGAGGAACCGCAACAGACCAGCTAAACTATAGGAGATACAACAATGGTACCACGGCGAAAATTGTTCCACGTGATGAGCATTTTCTGCTGAGAGAATAAATTTGAAGATCCGGAACACCTGATGAGGAACCGCAACAGACAAGCTAAACTATAGGAGATACAACAATGGTACCATAGCGATTGTTCCACGTGATGAGCAGTTTCTGCTGAGAGAATAAATTTGAAGATCCGGAACACCTGATGTGGAACTTCAAGAGCCCAGCTACACTATAACATATATAGGAATGACGTCTTAGCAAAAGTTGTTCGGTCTGATAGGCATTTCCTGTTGACTTATAAAAATCAAAGATCAGAAACATTTGATATAGAAATGAAAGCTACCTATCACATTTCATTGCATAATTATAAAATAACATAAGTACCTCCACGCGGTGAAGGCGGGAACAGTTCAGGACTGATTTTCGATGACGATGGTATATCATTGAAAATTAGACTCTACTGGCTAAAACTCCCATTTTTTTTATCGTACTAATATGCCTTCGGGCTTATGTTATTTGAGTGTTTAATTTCCTTTTCCATTTATCTTCGTTACGTGGTAGCCTACCCGGTAACGCAGGGGAGCAGCCACTTAGATTTTGATTGATCAGGTATCATCACAATAAAACTATAACCATGCCTAAAAAGAGGTCAAATCTTTCCCAATGTTCCAAAGGTGCTAAATGATTAAAGATCATAAGATCCCAACATTCTACCGAAGAGCGTTAGGAGAGACTTGATGCTGTTCGAGAACATGAGCTAAACTTCTTGGAATCGCGAAGCACGCCTGTATTCTCAGCGTTTTTACGCATCTACATCCAGGTCTCTAGACACCAGTGAAGAATATGTGCGCGACTGACCGCAGATCGTGAACATCATGCACTGTCTCGCGAGTTTGAGACGTTCACGGAAAAAGCATGACGCTTGAATTTTTAGCGTATATACGCATCGACTCTAAGAGATAAGTGGGGGAAGGAGATGCGCGACTGACCGCTGATCGTGAACGTCACGCAGCACATAGGCTATAATTCATTTTGAAAAATGGAACACCTAAAGTAAAAGAGATATAAAAATGGTGCCATTGCAAAAAGTATTTCCCGTGAAGAGTGTTTTCTGCTGTGAGACTAAATTTGAAGATCTGGAGCACCTGTAGTGGAACTCCAAAGCCCAGCGACAATATAACATATACATAATAGAAATGGCGTTTTAGCAAAAGTTGTTAAGTCTGATGGCATTTCCTGTTGACCAACAAAAATAAAAAATCTGGAACGTCTTAAATCGTTTCGCGCATCCCATTGTTTTCCCGTCCCCGGGCTTTTAGAATTCGACATCAGACGTTTCAGATCTTCGATTTTGACGACCCCGTTGTCGCTGGCATAAACAACAGGATCCGCGTACGAAGTCGCGGGCAGAAGCTATTAATAAATAAAGATAAAAAAAAATCAGAACCATTTAGAATGACATGACAGTTAACAAATTTCTTCCCAGGCGATAGAGCGGACATGCGAGGAAATGTCATAGAAAAACTTTGATCCCATGTCTCACTAACGCCATCTAGAATAATATATGAATATTGGAGCGGCTGCGTAGCGTACAAACAAAAAAAACCTCATAGACTTGTGACCAAGCAGGACACAAGTTTCGGACGAAAATTTTGATCGTGATGTCCGGTCTATAGGTATTGAATGTCTTTGTTCCCAGGTAATGATTAGGTGACAATTTGACAAGTCAAAGCTAAAAAATCTAAGAAGCTACACAACAAACAATTCATTTTAAGGCGGAACGATGTTCTTTAGCCGGGGCAGTTAGTTTTATAATAAAATAATAAGCATAATTATACACTATCAAGGACAAGGATCATCACTGCCGTTGCAGAATATTGCCCCGGGGAAGGTATTCAGAGTAATAAATCGAGCTATTTTAAAATTTAAAATTGCATCGGTCGAGTGGTTATTGTAATTGGCTGTGCATATCATTACCGGTTAGTGTTAATTGAATGACTATGTTGTCTACGCCTGGTATCAATTATTTTTACCCAAAAATAACCGACTAATTTCCTTTTTTTTTGTTTTGAACAGGTTCGCTTAAAATTATCGTTTGAAGTGGTATTGATTATTAAGATTTGATGGTAGTTTTTATGTGACAGATTATATTTTAGCATCCTGGTGGATACAATATAGTGAACCAAAAAAATGTTTATGCAATTCTGCTTCAAAGGGATATATGGTACCCACTATAATATGATAAATCCACAAATAAGCATTCTAAATGATTTTTTTTGTCTGAACCTCTTAAGTACAGACGCCAGCACATCAAGTTACCCCAATGTGTCAAATTTTCCCAATTGAATATAAACCTTATTCTGTTGGACATAAAACGATTAAAGAAATTTGACACATTGGGGTAACTTGATGAGCTGGCGTCTGTACATACATACATAAACACGCTCCTTTTCCCCATAGCGGTTAGGCAGAAAGTGCAGAATCCCACCTGCTATAAACGTTACTTGTACTCTCTTTAATATTATGTAGAATAATTTTTATTTCCATAACCTAACATCACGCCTGTAAGCCCCGAAGGGCTAGTCAGAGGTGTACTTGGTAGTAACTCCGCATTTCGCTAGTTATGTTTAAGTCCCATGTAATAGGGGGCGAGCCTATTGCCATCAATCGGGCACAAATCCAAACTTCGGGCTGCTACTGAGAAATTCCACATGGATAAACTCAATAACACTTTGTCCGACCCGGAGATCGTACCCGGGACCTTGTGCTCAGCAGTAGAGCTTGCAACCACTAGACCAACCAGACAGTGTAGTTTTTATTGAAGATTCTGTTTTTTATTATGAGCCCGAGGAACTTAAAAAGTATGTTAAACAGTTAAATAAATACAAAGCTATTTTAACTTGCAAACTCAAGTTGTAGCAGTGCAAAGGGCATGAGTTAAAAATATAATAAAGGTGCTAACCCATGGTATCGATTTTTCACCACAAAATTGTCATACGAGTATCACGAGCAAATCTGTATTTTATAAATCCGTTAGCATAAATTTTCGGCATTTTCTAGATGCCAGAGTGAAAACACTGCCCATAGAGACTGGATTGATGTGTTGAACAAAATGAAATACAGTCTAAAAGCCTGCTTTTTGTTTAACAGTTTTTGTGTAGCAGCGGAGGACTTTCGTATTCATTTCGTTGAAAAGAATGTTGACCTATGAAATATTTCCAAAAATACTTAGAAGCTTTTTTAATATCAAGGCGTGCATATAAAGTATCACTTTGCATGTGAGCATTTACATTATTCTCGTTTCGATGCAAAATCATGTAAAACTGTTTCTTTTGAAACCATTTATTAGTTGTATTATTTTTGGATTTCTAAGCACTCTCTATCTTACAAAAAATTCACGACGCAATTTACAAAGAATTATTGTAACCTTTTAATACGCTCGCGCTGGGTTATTAGAAATCGTTATTCAAATACATTGAAAAAATCTATTAAAATCCATGTGTATAAATTATGTCTTTTTTTCATACATATCAGAGCCATGACATTGTTTTTTTTTTGTTTTCTAGAACTGAGCGTAGGTAATTTTTATAATGTTACAGGCATGTTTGAAAGTTACATATAACTAAAAAACAGCTAGATTCAATATTTCAGTAACTATGGTTATAAGGTATGGTGGTTATGGTATATGGTATGGGTTTCAGTAAGTATGGTACTCCATCTGATTGGGTGAATGGGAACACAGGGATGAAAAGAAACAAAAGAACAAACGTTTTAAGAGGATTTTCACGTGAGTACATTAATATTTGTTAGTAAATTGGTGTCAAAATTATTATTTTAATGTAATCAGTAACATAAAAGACTCCTTTGTATGTAACCAACAACGGTTAAACCCACGTGAAAATTTTGAACACAGTGGTTTCTATGCACCCCTGCGTTCCTTTTAACCCTTAATACATGAATCATGAAGTCACATCATGCTTATTGTTACCGAGGATACAGTATATGTTTTAAGGGTTGAGCCTATAGCCATCTACCGGAAACAAATCCGCGCACTGAGGATTCGAAGATAGCAAAAAATTATAACACTTTGCCCGACGATGGTATAGAACCAAAGACCTCATGATCAGCAAAGGAATTTTCGACCAGTAATCCTACGAGATTTAAATGGCGTTATGGATTTAAATTGATTTAAAGTCGAATATGACAAAAAAAACTAGAAATAAGACTAAACGAAATAAAACTGTGAGAACTGGAGTATGTGGAGAGTTGTCGCCATATAAGATATGTTTCCGCTCCAATATTGCTATATTATTCTAGATGGCGTTACTGAGACATGGGATCAAAGTTGTTCTATGACATTTCCTCGCATCCTCTCTACGGGACATCACGAACAGTATTTTTGTTCGATACTTGTGTCCTAGTGGACACAAGTCTATGGGTTTAGTTTAGTACGCTCCGCTGCCGCTCCAATATTGCTATATTATTCTAGATGGCGTTACTGAGAAATAGGATCAAAGTTTTTCTATGACATTTCCTCGCATGTTCACTTTAATACCAGCTTTTTTCTGTCCCACTGCAGGGCAAAGGCCTCTTCTCATACAGGTAAGGCACGAGCATTGATCACCACGCTTGCTCAAGGCGGATTGGCAATTACAGACTTATATTAACTATAAGTCCAGGTTTCCTCACGATGTTTTCCTTCACCGATGCCAAATGATGTCTAAGATAAACTTAGAAAGTACATATGAATTGAAAAAGTCACATTGGTACTTGCCCGGATTTGAACCACAACCTCGTGCATGAGAGGTAGGCTCCTTAACCTCTGGGCTATCACGACATACCATGTTCACTCTATAGTATTTTATATCTTTTAATATTAAAAAAAAGTTAAGATTTTTTTCTCAGATTTCAATTAATTTTACGACAACATTAAGTGGCCGGTACATCCCACGCTTTTCTTGTGTCAACAAATTAGTGTCGAATCGTAAAAATAGTTTCAATTAACTTTAATAGTCCACTGTTGAATATTCATTATAACGAACTGCTAAATAATGAAGTGATTTTGATTGCTCTATGATTATTAGTCACGTAAGTGTTACCATCTTCATTTATTGTGGATGGAATCGGTGACGATGAAATAATGACGACACGGTATTGGCTGAGTGATCGGTCACGGGTCCGATTCCCGCACAGAAAAATAAAATTAATATCTTTATGGCCTACTGAAAGATTATTCTGGCCTGTCTGTTTATGTTTATTAGTTAAAATGCTTTCAGACGCATCCTCGGTACAGGAGAAATATTATCCAGCGTGCGGTAACCTTTTTTAATAAAGAGTAAAAAAATGTTGAGTAAAAGAAATCATTGTTTTTACCAATACTTCAAGTATTCATAGTCATAATAATACAAAGTCATACAATAATTTTATATTGCTGATAACAAATTATTAAAAATACATTAAATTAAAAATCAAAATGTCAAATACTTAGTACAAGATGTCAAACCAATATCCATATTATATCCATTTCTCTTAAAACACAACTGCTGACTAATGTACCGTCTTACTATTTCTATGATGTTTATTCTTAGTATTATTTCACAAATCCGTAATTGAAATGATTCCTGGAACTGTATTGTGTGAGTGATATTGGCATTTGGCCGTAACCGGAGCCGAATCCAACCACACGAGATCCGTCGAATACCTATTTTATGAGCATGTAGTGAACGGCAAGGTCGCAGGGGTATAAGTTTCTTTCCAATTTTATACACACGTATACTCTCAGTTATGTATGTGTTAATAGTGACGTTAGTAAATATTTTAGAAACAGGTATTCTCTTAGAGTCAGCTCTATGGGGCGTGATCGAAATCGATTGTTTATGGCGTGTAGTATTTTTTTTTCGTAAATGTCGTTGTTGTGACATTGAAATTAAATGTTTCATAACGTTCAACGGTATGCAATTGGCGGCTATTAATTACCGATGCTGTAATTACACAAGGGGCTTAGACAAACTACACATGATCGTAAAGTTCTCGTATATTCACTACATTAATCACGGTTGGGTTCCCATCGGGTTAAGCAGAACTAAATGAGAGCTGAAACACTCCAAAACCACGCTCGGCATAAATCAGGCGAGTTAAAAGTCGATAAAGCACAGACTACTTTGGCATGTAAATTCGCGCTGCAAGAAATTACGGTCTTAATTTAATGTCCAGTCAGCATAATGATTTGTTGAACTAAAAGGCACTCAGACCGTAAATATCCCATTTTTTTAGAAAATGAACGTTACGTTCGCATTAAAATCCTTCTCTTCTCAAAACTTTGTGGCCGTGACATTGAATTAATGGGGCACATTATAAATTCAGGATTGTTATTATTCGTAGGTACTTTTCTTTTCCAACTTTTAGACTGCTGAAATGGGGCATCATGAGGGTCGATTTTTCTACCTAAAATATCAATATATTAAAATGCAGCCAGCCGAAGCCGCAGTTTGATAAAACATTCAATTTATGCTCAAATACGAATGCATCGTAACATCTACAAAAATATTATTAGCATAAAGTTACAGCGATATCTTGTAGACTCTAGCGCCATCTGTAGATATAACTCGCAATTGATTACTTTCCTTGGTTCGTGGTTGTGAACAAGATACTAACTCACAAGATCTTTGTACACGCTAAATGTAGAGGACGTGTAGTTCGACTCGGTAGTGACTGAACGTGATTGGAATTGATTAAAAAAGGAGAATTTTATTTGAAACACGCTGTTGTTTGTTATATTTGGAGCGAGTTTGATTAAAACAAAAATATTTTTTTGTTGTTTTTTCCACGAATATTGCTGGTTGAATTTTGAATCTTCATGTTCTGCGTCTAGCTATAGTTGTTGTGAAAGGAGGTTCGTAGAAGAAGATGAGAAGAAAAGTGCTCCGCTGACCCTAAATAATTGGATTTTTTGGATTTTTGAATATCAAATACATTGATAGACAGTGATCCCCAATCTAGACTTTTGTCGGTTTATATTTATAAATAGGAGTTGTATATGTTATAAAATTAAACATATGGTACTCAGTGATAATTTAACATAAATGTTAATAATAAATAAGTTTAGGTTAAGGGTAGGAGGATGATAATGATGGTAGTTATAGTAACGTTTATGTCTAATTATGTTTTATTGTATAACTAAGTTGTACTTAGTTTTACAATCATGTAAAGTTATGAATGTAGTTATTACTTGTACACCTCAGTATTCACACTCACACACCTCCATTTTCACATTCACACACCTTCATAGTCATAGTCACATTCACACACCCTCATATTCACATTCACACACCCCTACTCTCACTCACACATTTGCATGCTTCTTGTCTAGTTTGAATTTTCTCTTTTTATTTTAAATCGCCTGTTTTTATAACACTTAAAACAAGTAATTTTATGTTAATATTTTAAGTTTTGGAAGAGCGGAGTCTCCTAACACAGGCTTTTTTGCTTAAAAGGAGGCTCCAATCACTAATTGTTAAGTTTACTTGTAAAACAAATAAAACATTTTTCATTTTTAACCGACTTCAAAAAAAGGAGGAGGTTCTCAATTCGGTTGTATATTTTTTTTTTTTTTTAGGGTTTGTTACCTCAGTACTCTGTCATTTATGGACCGATTTTCAAAATTCTTTTTTTGTTTGATAGGGTATACTAACAGATTGGTCCTATTTGTATCAAAACTCATACTTGATGAGGGATCTTTGAGGAATTGAGGGAACTCCTCAAAAAATATAGGCACCCATGCACCGATTTCAACATTTTTAGTAACAAATCAAGCATTTTCATTTAGAAAGTATCATTTGGTGAAGAAAAACTGATGAAAAAGACAGGCAACGGAACTCTTCAACGCATAACAGCAAATTATTCGCGATTGCTATAGTCAGATGTCTATGCTGAGCTTTTGTATTTCCACAACATAACATTACGCCATTCTATTTTAAAAGGGGCCGGCAGAGATGTACAAATTAATGTTTAGAGATAGAACTTCTTTAGCCATTGTTATCCAATTTCAATGATTCTTTCAAATTTTGAAAGACTTTCTTTACATACAAAGAAACTAAAAATTACAAAATAAAAACTTTTTTACAAAAAAAACAACCGACTTCTTAAAAAAAACTAACAGGTGAAAAATAACTCCAGTTTCGGAAGTCGGTGGCCAATAATGAACAAAACAAAACCACCAAAGCCACAGACTTCCGAAACTGGAGTTATTTTTCACCTGTTAGTTTTTTTTAAGAAGTCGGTTGTTTTTTTTGTAAAAAAGTTTTCGTTTTTCATTTTTATTGTTACTATTCTTAATTTTTATATATTTTAACAAGTAGATCACAAAAGTAGTTTTTTGCAAAAATATGTACGGCAATAGTTCTTTGCCCGCAACAAGCTGGTAAGCCCCGAGATGTCGGTGATTAGCGATCTAGAGTGAGGAAACTTTTCACAATGCGTGCCGTGTCCAACTGTCCAAGATAACTGCCTTTTACTTCTGACTTTTAAACTAATTTGTATTGTTTAGCACTAATTTCTCAAGATGTTTGTCCATTTTTTTTAGTATCGAACCATTAAATTGTTATGACTTTTGTAGTATCGTCATAGTTAATATATTATTATCAACATCAATGCACGTGAGTTTGATTTGTCTTAAGCTTAGATAAGAAAATTAACAGAATCGTACGTTCCTTACGTGAGCTCTTGTAACACGGATGGAATATATAAAGTAGCGATTTCACTGCGTCTGCTAATGCGTTGTTAATAATTCACTTGATTACTTGATTGGATTCGAGTAACCAGACTACAATTTGATGATATTGCTACTGGGTTTCCCGAAAATAGATTTGTTCTAATACTTGTATAATACGAATAAGTAGTTACAGCCGCAGGGGTCGATCGAAGATTAAGCTACGCTTGACGGGGTCGGTTTGTGGATGGGTGACCATTCATTAGGCCGCTAAGCCGTTGGTCCCGGTTGTCATCTGTAGATCAATGACAGTCGTTACAGGTAGTAGAGCCCCGAAAGTCTATCAACCAGTTTAGCCTTGGAGTATCGTGATACCCAGTAACGTGAGTTGTGTAAGTCAGACATGCTGTCGCTCCATGTAACATTATGGTATTCAGCTGCACTGTTAAACTGGAAGGCTAGGCAGATGATGCGTCGGTCGCAGCTGCGCGAGGTCCTGGTGACGGAATGGTGGGACAGGCTTTCGCGCCCTTCCGCCAGCCTCGTCACCATCGAGGCGGTCCAGCCGGAGCTCGAGCGCTGGCTCGGGAGGAGGCACGGCTCCCTGTTGTTTTGGGTGACACAGGTGCTTACTGGGCACGGTTGCTTCGGGAAGTACCTGGCCGGACGCCCGGTGTCACCACTGCGTCGACTGTCGGGAGGACACGGCGCGGCATACGCTGGTAGAGTGTGTAGCTTGGGAGGAGCCGCACCGTACCCTCGTCTCTGGAGTAGGCAGTGACTTGTCGCTGCCGGCCGTGGTCGAGAGGATGCTCGGCAGCGTCGAGTCCTGGGACGCGGTGGTGTCTTTTTGCGAAACGGTTGTCTCGCAGAAGGAGGCTGCGAAAAGGGACGGGGAGATTACCTCAAATCACCCGGCCCGCAGCAGACGCGAGGGCGGACAACGCCCGATGTCCGCCGCCCCCACGTACATGGACCCAAGGTGGCGGCGCGTCGTGTTCACGCTCGCCTTTCTTAGATGTCGCGAGGGGAGTCTAACACCTCACTCCCCTCGCTGACTTGGCGAGGCCCGCGGCCGGCACCAGTCGGGGGTCGCGGAAGTATCTTCCGTTCCCGTGACCCCCGGCGCAGGTGTGAGAAGGAACACGGGGTGGTTTTTAGTTAGTAAGAGTCTGACAGACCACTCCGCCCTCCCCGGGGCGGGGGACATCCATGAGGAATTACCACTCCAAACAAAAAAGGCTAGCCAGATGACATGAACATTATTATCGGTTCACGGATCCTAGAGTTAGACAGAAATCGACGATCGGCAAAACTCGTTTTTATAACTTTATGGCCATTTTACGATGTATCGCTGTAATTTATTAAAAATAATTAAAAATATTGAGATGTCTTATTTTTATCAAAGTATACAACTAAGACTTACTTAGCATTTGTTGTATGTAAACAGCTTTAAACGGTCATATTTCAGTTTCAAACGCGACGAAAGTCGATGGACTTTTTCTGCGTAACTACGCTTGTATAACTTATTGAAACTGGTGTAAAGATAGTTACATTAGAAGATAATCAAAAAAAATTTTTTCTCTTGAATAAATTCGAAGCTTCGCTTCTTCCCTGTATGAATTCCTGGCGATCGGTCCTAATGGTAAGTTACAAGGTAAAATTGTTATAACTGCCGTTATTTAAACAACAGCAAAAGCGACCTTGCAATGTCGTCGAAACGTAGTTGTGGTAAAAAAGTGGAGTTGCGTGTGGCCAATTATGTTGTTTAGTATAGTGCTACCTAATCTATCATTGTTGTTAGGTACACTGACAATTAAACTATCTATCGTTTTTATTTCTTTGTTTTTCATTTGCACAAGCAAGCATTTGAGCAAGCGTGGTTTAGTGATCAATATATCTCCTTTTTATGAGATGTTGTTTATTATGTACCTACTAATTATAATTTAATAATACCAGCTTGTTATTGTCCCTCTGCAGGGCAAAGGCCTCTTCTCATACAGATAAGGCTCTAGCATTGCTCACCACGCTTTCTCAAGGCGATTTCAAACTTAAATTACCTATAAGTTCAGGATTTCTCACCATGATTCCCTTCACCAATGTCAATGATGTCTAAGCTAAACTTAGAAAGTCCATAAATGAATGGAAAAAGTCACATTGATACTTGCCCGGATTTGAATCACACCCTCGTGCATGAGAGGCGTCTTAACCTCTTGGCCATCACGATTATTATTTGATGTTTATTAAAGTGAATTGTTTTTATCATAGGTACAGACAGCGCATTAAGCTACCCCAAACTGTAAATTTTTCCCAAAACAGTATCAACCGTTTAAAATAAAGATAAAAACTATCAAAGAAATTTGACACAGCTTCATCTGGCTGGCCTCTGTACAGACGCCAGCACATCAAGTTACCCCAATGTGTCAAATTTCTTTGATCGTTTTTCAACTTTATGACTAACAGTATAAGGTTCATATTCAATTGGGAAAATTTGACACATTGGGGTAACTTGATGTGCTGGCGTCTGTACATAGCGGTAAACCTTCACAATCTGTGTGCACAAATAAACACATTTCATTGAGTGGTCTTTTTAAACATTGGAACGATATATCAACACTTAGTACAATGCCAAATGTTTCTAAGTTTTATGATTTTATGAACTTACTTTAAGTTTAAACAGCATTGTCGAGTCTTGCTCAATACACAAAAGATACTTTTCAAAACTACTAATTGGTGTAAACAGCGAGTATTTGCCATAAATCTGCATTCGCAATTCTTTCGTAAAAGTGGTTTCCTCTTCTCAATTATATCAGTTTTACATATAAACGCGGGGATAGGATGTAGTTTGTTGCTGCTATTCAACGATTTCGATAACAGCGTGTGTATTTTGTATGTTTGAGGAGTTCCTATGGCAAATTTGTGGCTCAATCATCAAAACCTGGACTCTAGGTACGGCTGTAGTACTCAAAGTGACAAGAAAAACACGATTAGGCTATTTTGATGCGGGGTTTCTAGTGAGGTTAAATCTACCACATAAAAAAATAATCATTAATTCTTTATTAATGTATTGTTACCATATTGTTGTATGTGTTATAAACCTAGGCACGAAATTGAAAGTTATGTTGTTTTATTAAGAAGTTATAGTTTACTTGCTGGCCGAGGTTATTAACTACATAACATC
Organism: Euplexia lucipara; assembly: GCA_921972225.1. Classification (NCBI taxonomy): domain Eukaryota; kingdom Metazoa; phylum Arthropoda; class Insecta; order Lepidoptera; family Noctuidae; genus Euplexia; species Euplexia lucipara. Next base: position 14,129,246 of record OV179144.1, read on the forward strand.
ACACCCGTAATTCCTGAAGGGTAAGGTAGAGGTGTACCAAGAGTCACCCCCATTTCGTCAGTTATGTTTAAGTCCCAAGTAATAGGGGACGAGCCTACAGCCATCGATCGGGCACAAATCCAGACTCCGGGCTGCTACTGAGAAATTCTAGATGGAAAGCGAAATAACGACGCTTTGTCCGACCCGGGGATCGAACCTGGGACCTCATGCTCAACTGTGGCGCTTTCGACAGCGCGAAAACGAGGCAGTCACTAATTTATTATCAAAACGAATTATGAGAATAATTTGAATTTGGCAGTGCGAATATGGAGAAAACCTATAGGTAGTATCACGTCCTAAAACGTATAACCTAAATGCAATTATCACCCTTAGTGTAAACGTAATTCGATTAGGTATTGAAAATGCAATTATTGCATGGCAGAATGTACGTCCAATATGGTACGCTATTCTTGAACAGCAATTATTGCACGTACTTTTTGGCACACAATTATTGTATAATAATAAACGTTTCCGAAACTTCTATCGTGTAAATCAGGCTTTAGTTTGGTTTTGCTTTGCCAAAAGCGTTAGGTTTTGCTATTTGGCAGCTGGCGCGTGATACATATTTAAAGATTTAGGTAGATTTGAAACACATAGTAATTACTAAACCATTTTTTATTTAAATAGTAGTGAAATACTACAGTAGGTCTCTTCAAAATCAAATTAGACGAAGGTAAAGCATTTTACATAACGAACTGCTTTCTATCCTTTGTTAGCATAGCTCCCACAATATATGACAAGCTCCCGACTTCCAGAAACTCGCTAGCAATATTTGTTATAATTTATGTACAGAAAACCTTGCCTAAGGCAAGTTACATTAAATAATACATTACTTATAAGGTAAACCACAACGCGTGAAGTTTAGTAAACAATGCTACAATGTACCGACATACATTATGTACGAACGGGCGGAAAGTCAGGAATTCTTATAGTAAAGCGAGTGGAAGTTCCTGATCGATCATCTAGAGGTATCAAGTTCGAAGTAAGAATTCCATATTAAACTTTTACGAGGCGCATTCACACTCACTATTATAGTCTACGTTTTCCTCCCAAATCGCGGGTCAGTCACTTTATTGTATTTCAGTAAGGTTCAAAATACACCCGACTTGCCTGGCTTACCTTCCCAGTGTTGTGTTAAACGTTCTTCAGGTTTATTTCATCCTTTTCACGGAAGGTATGGGATGGCTGTAGGCTGTCTTCATCTCGGTAAACGTTTCTTGCGCCAAAGTTATCAGAGACTTAATAGACCGTAAAGGGCGTCGGGTACTGCGGCTTAATATACCTTTAGAGACATACTTACGTAGGGACTGGAATTACAACCAAGTATGTTGGTAGGTAAGAAGTGAATAGACCCATGCACACAGCTGCACATTGCCGCCTATGACTCCATATCAGCAGTTAAAAGCTGTTGATTCTTCTCAAAAGAAAGCCTTAGATTTTGCACAATCAATGGTAGGATCAGGATTAAATGACATCAAACGAGAGCCACTGTTGTAAATCTATGTCATGTATAAGGTATAAACATCTGAAATGACCCAGAACACTTGATTTTTCCCGCACATTTGTTGTCTTCTGAAATTGGAAAGTCGACTGGTCGGATTTAGTAAGCAATAATTCTAGGTTTCCAATTCCAAATTCTCCAAGTCTAAGACACATTTTTTACCCAAACGTTTCGTTAAACGGTTTCTTATTATAAAAGCAAGCAAAGCGTGTTATGATATGAAAAGATAAACAGCAAATGGCCTCAAATGTCGACGTTAGACATTTTTTCGCACACCACAAGCAGGTAGCGCAAACCGAATTGTCGAGGATTTCATTTCATTTCCCGGATACCTTCCATTTCATGAAATTTTAATCAGCACACTCTGTGTATCTGCTGGATTAATAAAGGTGAGTATACATCGTAACAGTTGCATATCACCTAGGATGAGAATTGAGGAATTTCGATAAGTATTAGTGCAAAAGGTTAAAATAAAGCTAGTGAAAAGAGGTATTTTTCTTCGCCGCGCTGACTAAAATAAATTATTTTTATATCAACTGGAGCGTGACAAAACCCATTGGCGGTGAAGTTTGGTAATTATCGAGTTTAATCACTTTCGGTCGAAGTTGTGGGTTGATGTTAAAGCGAACTAGTGCCTATAATGAGCGCTTAACAATGACACGCTTATAAGTGCGCCGAGTCAATCCGGTAGGTAAATTAATTCATGTCGGACGCCGCTCGCTAATAATCACACACGCCGCAAACACATCGTTTATACTAGCACAACTGTATACCTACTGAGCGAATTTATTTCAGTTAATCTTGTTTTCATAGTTGCGTATACCTAAACAGTTTTGGGCAGCGGTAATAAAGGCCTTTATTTTTTCCGGAATACTTTCGGAATAAAATTATTTCGGCTTAGCTTTTCACATGTTGTTTTCGTCGTCGGAAAAACTAAATAAACCTATTTATTTATAGTCATAAAAGAGTCAGGCAGTGCCTTTTTATCTTCTCATGTTTTTTTATTGAAAGACTAATGGCTGATGTTGCAATATCTTTAAAGACTTAAGCGTAGACGGTGCGGCAGCGTTGCACCCGGACCAGACTTATTAGTTTTGACTGCAACTAATGTAACGTGCAAGGAAGTTTTACTTATCTATCTCACATTAGTAAGAAGCTTTTAGTTGCGCCATAGGGAATCAAAATAGTTCGATCAGTTTTGCGGGTGATTTTGGAAGATACTTAATGTAGTCGTGCGTGATATTATAACTAATAAAAAGTGTGCTTTTAAAGACGTTTTCTGTATTTTTCACTTTCATTGTGCGTACAGCTAAGGAGTGGAAATCCCTACCGGGGTCGGTGGTTCCTGAAAACTAAAACCTAGGGGTCGTGAATAGGTTACTTCTAGACAAGCTTGCATCGTCGTCGACCCATCTTTACACTGAGAAAAATTGATTTCTGGCATAAGGTGAATTCCGCCTTCGACGGCTAAATTGTAATGACGCGAGGCGATTTTGTAACGCTTGCGGTTATTTTGGCTTAGCTAGGCGTTTCCGTTAAAATGGTACGTCTTTTATGATAAATACTAACCGTCAAAAATATCTTACCGTAAGGTAGTCTTGGAATTAAACTTTATACTGTTAATACAGCAGTAATGGACTACAAAAAACGCTTTAAATTTACGACGTCGCGCGAATATGTGGTGAATATCACCGTAATTATGGCAATACTTAACTTAAATTAAGGGGATATACACTTTAGTAAAAACTAAACAAACGTAAAAATAAGTCATAAAGAAACTTTCGTAAGCGAGATAAATAATCTTTAGCATGGCAATATTCACCTTACAATAAGGCGGAATATACTTCAATCACAACAATTTGAACGTAAACATAAAGTTTTTCAGCGACGTATGTATTCGGCAATATAAACGTATAATGTGGCCACATTTGCCCTACCATAAGGCGAAATATGCTCAGATTACGACGAATCAAATGGTAACCTTAGGTTATATAACGACGTACATATACGGCACATATAAACGTAAATAGGGCAATATTCACCTTATCATAAGGCAAAACATGGTCGAGTTACGACTGATTGAACAGTAACATTACGTCATATAACGACGTACATATTTGGTCAATACAATCGTAAATTTGGCGATATTTGCCCTATCTTAAGGTGAAATATGCTCAGATTACGACGAATCAATTGGTAACCGTAGGTTATATAACGACGTACATATACGGCACATATAAACGTAAATAGGGCAATATTCGCCTTATCATAAGGCAAAACATGGTCGAGTTACGACTGAAACGGTAACATTACGTCATATAACGACGTACATATTTGGTCAATACAACCTTAAATTTGGCGATATTTGTCTTATCATAAGGCGAAATACGCTCAAGTTACGACTAATCAAACGGTGAAAACGTCTTATAACGACTTAGGTACATATCCGGTGAATTAAACCGTAGATTTATGGCAATATTCACCATTAGGATAAGGCGAATGATAGTTGCAATTTAATCAAACGTTTGAAAAGTCTGATAACGGGTTATTTGGCTAATATAAGCGTAAATAAGGCAATATTTGCCGTATCATAAGGTCGATACCGACGTACCTACATGTAAACGAAATAGTATATAATTAATTTAGTAAAATTAATTTAGTTTCCTAGTAGAGTGAACTCATCTAATTCACAGCTCGCCTTATTCGGTGATATTTGGTCTGAGCGCGATCATAGGGCTGTACGAGTGAAATCAATGACTTGTAATGCAACCATATGCCTTTTAATAAAGTTCAAATTCGTGTGTAAAGTTTGGGGACGCTCGAGTGAGCGCAATGGCAACAACTAACGACTTTGTCAGTTTGCGCGCAGATCTCGCCGGTTTCAGAGTGTTTGTGTATTGGCGGCGAACTTTGCTGTATTCATGTAAGTATTTAACCAATTGTTTAGCTTATTTCTAATAGAGTGAGTTGTTATTGATATTCCCTTGATGTAGCAGTAAAAAAAATGTCATAGTTCTAAGTTGTTTTAGAGTTAGAGCTTATTTTGTTCGTCAAAAATATTAGCGTTTTAAATGTTAGCGGTAGAGTGGTTTCTGAGCTATCACAGAATTATAGTAGTTATGTACAATTATTTGTGGTTTTAACTGAAACTTATTTTGAGTTTGGTTGACAAGATTGATGTTTTTTTTAGATTAGTTTTAAATCTTGTTTTAATTAAAACGATGACTTTGACTTTCTTTGTATTTTAGTCAGTTTCTTTGTATTGTATGATTGTTGTATGATTGTTTTATTAATATGAGCTGCAGAACAGGCGCTAAAATCTAAGCAGGTAGGTACGTATTTATTAATTTAATTTGCTTGTTTACTTTCAGATATTATGGATGACCCCAACAAGAAGAACAGAAAGTACTCGGAGTTCGATCTCAAAACCGCTCAATCTCTCCGATCTCAAAAATGTTTATCTTGTTTTAAGAAGTTATGTATCTAAATTGATTTTCTAATACAGATTTTTTGATTTTTATTTAATGGTTTTATTGCAATACCACTGTCATTCCTATAAGATACAGACGCTATCGGCTTATTATTAGGTTGAGATTGAAATGTTGGGTTGAGGAGGTACTAATCTATCGCTTATGTTATGTATAGTTTCTTTAGTATCGTGTAAACAGTTATTATTGAAGTGTTTTATACATTATTGTTCTATTGATTTCAGAAGCTTACAAAGACTGGGAGAACAGCTTTCTGAGAACAGCAGGTTACCTACGCTGTTCACTGAAGGCACGCTTGACTGATCTACTATCATGAAGTACATGTAAAGGATATTGGCTCGCGCTACCTTAGAGTGAATGCGCACTTTGAGCGGCCCAATGCCCTTAATATGAACTAACAAATGATAGTAAAGCAAGTCAATCATGCCCTTAGAGAAAAGCGTTACCAGCAGTTAGAAGGCTTTTTTTCCGGTCTTCATAAAACGTTTCTGCTCGAAAAGAAAGCACAAATTACCTTACGATACGGCTTACTTAATCGTATGGAAAATTCTAAGACAACTTACTAGAAGGTAAATACGACTTAGTAAACGTTAAAAACACTTAGTGGATAGGTTAAACCACGGTAAGGAAAGACATAAGACGCCTTATAAGAAGTCGATTACGAGTAGTAAACGTTGAAAACGCTTAGTGGACAGGTTAAACCCACAGTAAGAAAAGACGTAAAACACCTTACTAAAAGTGAATTACGACTTATCAAAACATCAATAGCGCTTAGTGCACAGGTTAAACCTCAGTAAGAAAAGACGTAAAACGCCTTACTGGAAGTCAAATGGTCATGTGTGTGACCCGAGCACCTCCCTTTACCGTTTGTATCGCCTTACCGGAAGTTAAATCTCATCGTCAATCAGTCGATCCTATCTGACTTACCACGTTTATAGCTTTTGAATTAAGGCTTATTTGTTAATAATTACGCCTAAAATACACATTAGAGAGTATATTGCTGCTTATTTTTTGCGCCTTACGCTTAAGGCGTAAAACGCCTCCAACCTAGGAAGGCGTTTTTCGTCGGTTGACTTTTGGTCGTTTTTTCGCCTTCATTACGAATAAATCCGCCCTCGTTACGAAACATTCGGCTTTACATTTTTCTCAGTGTACCTACCATCAGGTGAGATAGTGATCAAACGGGTACCTAACAACAATAATGAAAAAAATACGTGAATTAAGTACTTGAATGGATTCAGTTTTAGATTTTCACTGATTTTAAAGAATATTTTCATCATTGGAATTCATTAGAAGTGCAATTCGATAATATCTATTTAAATAATCTCAATTCACTTCCGTAGACCGTATTTCACTTTCACGCGATAACACGTCAACAAACCCCGAAGAGAGAAATATTAATTTTGCAACGCAATTATAAGTTAAAGTAAGTTTAACTGTCACGATGTACGCGCAATTATGGAAATAAGCAATTTGTACGTCGCTTCGTTTGTAACTAAGTGTCTCAAATTACTGACAGACCATTTAATTACCTAAATTGAACAGATAGCTAGGATTTTATGAGTTCAAACTTCATCGTTACAATCTCTTTTATATCAACGTTCTTCATGTGACACCCCGTAATGGGGAAGTTCGATATTTTTAGATCTCCACCGGAAATTGTGCGATAAAAGTGTTTTGAAAGATTCCTTTGTGTAAAGCCGAACTTAGTGGAAACTGTTGGACAAAATAATAAACACTTTTTGTCGTTTGCTCTATTTCTGCAAATTGTAAAGAGGTTTCACTTCAATGTTTGCAGTGACTATACTCTTTTGGTTCTTTGACAAGAAAATAAGTAGATACACCATTTTGAAGCAAAACTTGGTCCGTTACTTTTGATTTTGTAGATTTTCATTTATGTACCTACCTCTAAATAGAATAAGAATAAATGAGCGACGTTCATACACGACGCAATTATGTTACCTTTGTCCAACAAAAAGTTAATGAACATTTTGAAAACGTTAAAAGGATACTGTACCCCAGAAACGAAATATAATATCAAACAAAATTTCAGGAAGCACGTTTTTACAACGAACTAATTTATCCTTCTTTTTTCTGACCAAAGACCGGAGGATTATTTATATTTAATTTCAGTATCTAACCGCCGCAGACTGCTTTACGACTTTGTTCCTTCGCCATTCTTGGCCGGAAAATTAAAGCAATAAAAAAAGTTTGGCTAGCCATGGAGATTTCAACTAATCAAATACTGGCCAGCTGTAGAGAAAAACGAGAACATGATTCTAAACAAAAATTTTAAGTTAAAAATATTCTAGATTCCAAATTTAAATACCAATTAATAGCTGTCAGGATATTATAATTATTTTTGCCTTTTCATATTTCTCAGAGCCTCAGATATTTAAAACAGTTTTTTTTTTACATTTCCCGAGAAATGTGTAGTGCCGAAGAACGAACCCCGGCTGGTGTCATGTAGGTAAGTAACTTTATTTCCATGAAAAGGGGTAAAATTTTAAATATTTTAGTTAGAGACACAATATTTCAGCCCTAAAACACCATTCACACTATTTAAAATAGGTTGGAACTTATCTACATATAAAAATCAATCAGTGTTCATTAGTCTGGCTAAAAATCTAAAACGGCTGGGCTGATTTAGCTGATTTTGGTTTTGAAATGTTTGTGGATTTCCAGGAAAGGTTTAAAAGGTGACTAAATATGAAAAAAAACCGCTTGGAATATAGTAAAAACAACTATTTCGCTTTCTCTTAGAAACTATTCCTACCTGTCAAACATTTGATGTTCGTCCCGTCGTCGATACGGTATACTCCACTCAAATTAAAGAACTAATTTAAATAAGTATTTTGAATCGACAACATATTATGATATTGGAATTATTGCGTATTAACATTAAAAAAATACGAAAAGTTAAATAGTGTCACCATGACAACGGATCAATATAATTTTTTTTCATTGTCACTTTATACCCCGTTTGTCCCCCGTTCTGAAAATTATTTTGTTACTAAACTTAGTTAGAGGTAGCTTATAAGTCTTATATTTCAGAAATCAATTTACGTAATTAATAATGACGACAGAGACGAACTTCAATAATTCTTTGCAAAAAGATAATTATTAAACTGTTTGGACTTTAAAGTAGACCGGTAGAACTAAATATATTGTATGTAATATAGAGGCACGCAGCGCAGTAGTTCAGTTTAAAAATATGAATTTAGTATTTTTTAAATCAATGCTATTCAGTTAGGTTAGATAGTGAGGCTAGCTATAGGATAAGTATGGTAAGTTAGGTTAGGTTATATATATTTTGTAATTTTAATTCTATCGCACACAAAATGTTTAAATAAGATCACAGTAGAGACTCGCTTAATAAAAAGTAGTAGTAGTTATTATTGGTTTGGATCAATTTGTTGTCATCTTATTAACCGTATGTATAGGTATCTACTATATAAAATTGTGTGTATATTCAGTGGGACTGATAATAGGATATAAAGTAATAAAAACTAAATAAGACTAATGAATTGATCCTAAGGCGAAACGAAGTTTGCGGGGACATGTATTAAGAAATAAAAAAATAATAATTTTACGTGTAAGAATATCCTACTTAATATTTTCCCAACCATGCAAGGGCTGTTTCCAGTCGAGAAGGATCTACAGTCTGACATATAAAACCCAGTACCTAAGTGGGTAACACGAAACGATTAGATCGTACTGCTCCCGGTTCATGTCCTGCAGTGCTATTCTGTAAATTACTTCGAAAGTCATTTCGCAAATCATCTCGACAGTCATACTTACTATAACACTTCTCATGTCGCCTGTACATGTTTCGGTATTCACATGTCAACGTAAAAATACGTTTTAGTTCGTCTCACTATGATCATCACTTGGTGGCGCCAATCACTCCATTTAAGAATACGATATTTTAATTTCACATGATTTCACTGCGGATTCAGAAGTGATTTCGCAAATAAACTTTTCAGAATAGTACTGCAGAACTCATGAAGTCCGGATATTACAGCCTGTATATTTACAAACTTAAAAACTGACATTTCCACTTGTTCATGAGCAAATTTATAATATTGCTTGGGACTTGGTTATCACATGTCTTAAAGGAAATAAAGTCATTTTCTGTTGCTGAGCCAAAGAGATTTAAACAAAGAGATTTTTAACTTGTGTCCAGTAGGACACAAGTTTCAGATAAAAAATTTGTTCGTGATGTCCGGTCTATAGGTATCGAATGTCTTTGTGCTGAGCAAATGAAAGGGACATAAAACTAATGGAACATGTTTTATATCTTTTTTATTCGTGCTTGTTCTAAGCTGTATATTTTTCTAAAGGCGCTATGAAAAGTATATTTAGAAGCTAGTCATAGGCTTTAATAATTGAATACTTTCCCCGGTAATTAAGTATTCAAGTTTCATTTAAGCTTTAAACAGTGATAGCCTTGTGGTGTGACCGGGGGATTGCCAAATCTTAGGTCTCGAGTTCAAACCGCTGACTTTTCGATTATGTGCGTTTTGTATAGTTATAACTTCCTTCAAAAAACGACGAAGGAAAACATCGTGAGGAAACCGGCATGCCTGAGAGATATTTCTCGAGGGCATGTGATGTCAAGTCAGAGCCACATGGGCGGCATTAAAACTCTGACACCTGGTTCGTCACTAACCAAACGATAAGAAGAAGCTTTCACAGTTATTTTGTAGGAGTGAGGAAACATTATGAGTATTTTAGTCAGAGCATAAATCTATAATCTCAACTAAAAATTTACATGACAGCTATATTTTTTTCATCTTGTTATTAGCTGTGAATGTAGTATTAGGTAAATGAGTTGTTGTTGTTGTTGTTATATTGTAATTTTGAGTCACGGGAGTGGGTTGTGAGTGCGGGCTCCTGAGCGGAGCTGAGCGTGCGAGTCGTACGTAACGGGGGTGTCGGGGCTGAGCTCTGTCGGGCGGCAGTGTGGCGGATCGCGCGTGACGTCAGCGTCCGGGCGCGGACGCCTGACGGCGCAGGCGTCCCGGATGCCCCCCCTCCCCGGCGACCCGCGCCCCGCCCACACCCTCGCCCGCCACTTCTCGGGCGGCGTGCGACACCTGCACGCGCTCGTCCGCCCACCACAACTTTCGCCTACCCGCGCCGATGCAATAAAATAAACTTTCCGTTAAAAGTGCGTGTGGCAATTTATCGGACTTGGACTGAAATTACTTTTCAGTGACATTTTCTCTACTTCTGTGTTTTGTTAAAAGTTCGGATATTAAAAATTTCAGGTAAGTAAGTAATTTTGCGTAGTTAGAAGAAGTATGTTTGCTAATTTATTTTTGTCATAGATCATTGAAATAAAATCATGAAATATTTTTTTTTAAATCGTAAAATTATTTTTTTATCGCACTGAAGAGGATTTTTCGTAATTAATTCTAAAAACGACCTATGCCTAGGTCGTATGTAGATCTTGACTACAGCCTGCCAATTTCTGCACTTTTTTTTGTTCGGGAAATGTGTTCATGTGCACCACAGCAGGCGGCAAAATTGGCTCGAATAGATAAACAAACCGTTATTGGACCTCGATGTCAAGTGCATGGAGTGCGGTGGTTGCGTAACCGGCTGCGCTGAGATCAAATCTGCGACCCTAGCGCTGATCTTGTCAACACACGCGATATTAGGCACTAAAGGAAAATTATGTTCTATAAAACTTTTACTGGAAATTTTCTGAAACCATGCGGGTACTTAAGTACTAAAGTTCCTACGCTTGACGATATCGGTTTTAGTTTTTGGCGTCGTAGGTATGTAAAATGGAATTTTGGCATCGGATTCCCGCCGTGAGAATCGTTTCTGTGCCAATTTCTGGGATCCCTATTAGTGGAAGAGCTATAACAGCACTATTGTGTATGAGAACAAGTTAAGCCATTAGAGATAATGGTGCGTAACAAGTACAAAGACATTGGAATGTCGAGTGCCATTTTGATTTCATTTCGACTTAACACGTACACGTTTCGTGAGATAATCCCTACTGGTTTTTGTCAATAGACTTACAAACGGTGGGTCACGATTTTATCTCGGGGATTACTATTGCTAGACATTTCGAGGATAAGCAGTATGTATTGTAGGATTATTGATTTGAAGCTTTTTGAGCTTTTGCGCCTATTTGAAACCCGTGTGTGTGGGCACGTGTTTATAGACTAAAATATCTTCGTCACTGTTAAGATTTTGCGATTTACTAAGATCTCAAAGATTAGTTTTACGCTTATTTAATCAAAAACTCAGTTCATTGATACATAAAAGATTGGGGTAAGATGGCGCTTATGAAGGTCTTATTGTATTCCGATTTATACAATTTTAGTCAAATAATCTGACATGATATCATTTGTATCTTGAAAAACACCCCGTGAAAAGGTAGGTGAAGTGTAGGTGAATTGTGTTGTCCGTCCATACTAATGCTAGGCATTGATAGTTCACTTCACTCAAGTTTACTAGGGGTGACTTTTACTGAATCGACCGGCAGCATCAAAGAGTTTGTTTAAACTTAGTTTTAAAATCTCTCTCTTTCCTAATGACATGTTATATTTAGTTTTTTCTGAATAATTTCTGCGCGCGTCCCGAATAAATGTATTTTCTTTCTTCTCATTAAAATCTAACTGTACCTTTGTAAAGAGCCAAATGTTGTAATAGTAAAAAAGTTTATTCCGTTTTGTCAGTACCCACATAAAACGATCTCATCACCTGTAAACACCGTAAACCCCTACCATTATAATTATTTTAAGCAGAGATTTTACACGCATGGCACATGAGTAAGCGAAATTGTCCTCACTTTGTGCGCCCCAATTTTTTAATTCCTGCGATTCATTTCAATGTTCGTCGCGTTTACTGAGTTCAATTGTTTTTTGTGAAAACTGTTCTGCCAATCACATATTTAAAAACCCCTATCTCTATAAGATAGAAACGGTAAATAACGCGTAGAAATTCGTTCGTACAAGTTCTTACATCTCGATGAAAATTGACATAAATACAGTTCAGTATCTAAGGAAAGGAATGAAGGAATGTTTTTACTTTATTCTGTAATAAAAAAAGAACTCAATTTTATGATATTTGATTCTCGCATGCTTACATTTTATTACGGGAAGCGTCTATACAGGGTGTAACGGAAAGGGTATATACATCCGAAGGGCACGGATTCTCTTGGTGATAAGAAACGACATGGCAATGTTTTTATACATATACATACATAATTGTAAAGTTGAGCCCGCCCGCGCCATCGCGCCTTCGTCGGTTAGGCAGAGCCCGATAGGTCTGTACTAGGCGCGCAGAACCCGAGATAGATATACTTGAACCTTGCCGGACAGGATTATGACCCTCATAGTGCGGTGACACGTTTGTTATGATTTTGCATTTAATAAACTGTCGATATTAAATAATATCGTGAAGTTTCAAAGTTATTAGTAGGGAGCTGAAATTTTGAGGAAAGACTCGTTATTAAATACTTTATTCACCCTGTTCGTATGTATATACCCTTTCCGTTACACCCTGTAGATACCAACTTGCCATTGTATTACATTGCTGGTAGCTTTAACAAAATAATTTCATCCGACATCGTTGACAGTAATTTCGGTGCCGCAGAATCTGTCGTGTAGAATGACAAATTTGTATACAAATTATCAAGTTAATTAATTCCACCAGAGCATTTCAATGGACCGTGTCTATCAAATCGCTATATCAGTTTCAGATCTCGGGCCCACAGAGGAAATTTTGAGACATGTGTGTTAATTAACACAGTAATCAAGATATTCGCACATTAATTACTGGAATTCATATAAGCCTCTTGATTTGTAAATACGAGTACATTTCATTTTTTAAATAAAATATTCATTTTGTACAAAATGGAAACTATTTGAGTGCTGTCACGGCTGTATTTATTCTTTTTACGACAATGGATGGCAAATAATATTCTGATATTTTCTTTTCCCTCACGTAGCGGAGGATTGTGCTCGTAATCCTTTCTTTGTTAAGAGATTATATTATAAACAAAAGAATTTTCCGTCTCCATTATTAAAATTGGTTTACCACGAGATGTGGGATGTATAGCTGAAACAATGGTCTACTAGTTAGTTTGAGTTTTGAGTTAGTTCTACTTCGAAGTTAGATCTAAGTTTTAGTGTTCTAGTTGTGCAATGAAGTAGTTAAATCAATAATTACATACATATAGGTAAGAACTTTATTGATCTTATTCGGTGCTGGATAGTGGGCATTATTCACCATCAGACTTCAATCGGAAACACGTCTGGCCGGTATTTAAACAAACCCCACTCACGCGGTACATTTCGGACAAACACACTGACCAAATGTGTACTTGACTGAATCCTATTTGTGTACCAAGGCCGCTTACAGATCCATTCTTGTTTGAATTTACTGCCCCTATTTCGCGTGTGACCATCCACCCAACACATTTTAACCACACACGGTATCTTTCTTCCACTTCTGGAATTTCCAACGGAAACATTCATGTCATACTTTTCTTCATTTTTATTGTTCTTGTTTATGCCCGTACTAATAGGGGCCGTTAACGCTTTCATAGTTACTCTAAAAAGGCTTTCATGATGATATATGTATAATAGTAATACTCGTAGTAGTGCTTGAATCGTGCAATAAGTTTGCTGGAAAGTTGGTACTTATAATCTTAAAGTCTTTTGTAAGGAGTTTTATTTTGAACTAGTTGTTCTTATTGTCCAGTTCAAATCAAAATCAAATAGTTGATTCGCATATTGAGAATGGTTACATAAGTGGTGGATGAATGTTTGAAATTAGGATCCTGTTATCCACCATTGCTGGTATGCAAAACTTTACCAACTCTACCGTTACGGAACAAAATAGTTAAATCGTAAAGCTATTTCGTTGTAATTTGTTCTTTGTGCGGCTTAACTACATAGTTTTGTTTGTTATTTTTTAATTTGGTAAAGCTAACACTGCTCGATTTTTAGAAGTATTCCTATTCTCAAATTATCTAATTTTATTTACCGTGCCATCACAAATTCACATTCCGAGCGTAGTAATTAAAGAAAATGTAATGGCGACTTTTATCGCGATGAGTTTTTCTAAAAGTTTTGACATTAACGTTTGTTGGTTTCGTTCTGCAGTGTTCAAGTTTTTTGGCACTGTTCCGTTGGACGTTTTGATTCATGCCAGCCCGTGGTCTTAAAATTCTATATGTCTGCTCGCATTAGCTTTCAGGTTATTTTCATTCTTGTAATGTGATATGACTAATCTATTATGTACTTAGTTTCTTGATTCGAATTCTAAGATCTCGGTAAATAATGATTTATTTTTGGTATAGTTTTGAGTCAAACTTAATTGTGTACACTTATTATTTATTTTGTGATTTCTTGATAAAACATTGCATAAATTAATTTTGTTAATTAGGCCACGTCTGGTAAATAATACTCTCCTGGGGAAGAGACATTGTCGCACATCCGGACACCATGAACTATACATCTTCTAATATATAAAATTCTCGTGTTTGTTACCAAACTGACCATCTCAATCACTAATCTGCATGTATCTTACATGATTTGACCAAGATTTTGTAACAAATGCTTATAATTTATTTTATTTACACTGTTGACATTGAATGTATATTCACATGTATTTTTACTTTGAAAGTATATTATGTTTTTTTTTTATTGAGAATGTAAGGACTCTGTGGATTCTTTTTTAAATGTTCTTTTCTAAACCTTTTTAAGTTTTTTTATTCATTAATTTAAATTTTGTCTGGCAGTTTGAGTTCTTTATGGGACCAACCCAAATGTTCTTTCTTTAGTATTGTTCGTCAGCACGTGGAGCTCCTCAAGTTCCGAGTTGAGCTCACGATTACTGACAAATGCTTGCACTGACTGATCTGGTCCCCCCATTCTGTGTGGTTCTTTCCTCATAAGCCATCTCAGACACTTATCTGCGTGGATCTTACATGATTTGACCAATATAATGTCTGGACTTTAAAAGAGGCTATGACCTCTGAATTTCTTTTGGTGTTTCTTCTCAGAGTAGTAAGATAGTGGAACTCCGATCTTATCTAATAGTTAAAAAAATGACGTGTAAAAGTGTTTGTGAAAACCTATTTACAGAAATAAATATCATTTATCATTATCATTTAACTCCTCTAAAACGACTTGATCGATTCTTATGAAATTTTTGTGAGCACATTCAGTAGGTCTGAAAATGGATCGAAAACATTTTTTTTTAATAAAATGGCGGACCGAAATTTGCCGGGGTAGAAAATTATTGTAAAACATTTCTGGAAGTACGTTGATGTTTTATATTGTTGTTGGCCCTACCACCAAGTTATACACTGTTTCCAGTGATGACTTGATATAATTGTTCCAAATCATGTTGTGGAGTGGTCAGGTAAACAATAGTAAATAATTCTTTACTAAAACTTATTTTTAAATGGTAGGTATAATATAATAGACACACCATAAAATATAAATGTTCAGTTTATTATTAAAATAAATGTGATGTTAGTGAATAAAGCTTTAAAAGGCAAAGAACAAAAAGGTGCTGGAAACGGTAAACTCTCACGGAATCTAGGTGTGAATTAGATAGATCCACTTTTAATATTTCCTCGACGGAAGTAATCTTGAATAAAACTTAGTTACCGTTCTTGCCCTGAATAAAATATTTCTATATCTATTATTAGTATGTGACTTTTTAAGTAAATGTGACAATGTGACTTTCTTAGTTTGTCTTAGGCATCATTTATGTTAGTAAAGGAAAACATCGTGAGAAAACCTAGACTTACAGTTAATTTAAGTTTGAAATCGCTAATCCGCCTTGAGGAAGCGCGCTCACTGCTCGTTCGTACCTTCTCCGAATGAGAAGAGGCCTTTGCCCTCTAGTGGGTTAGTAACAGGCTGGTATTTTTATTTATCTACATATACTATTACTATATAGGGGGAAATTTGATTAGGTTTTTCATTTGTTTTTTTTTAAGAAATTAACTGGTAAAATACACAACCGATTTGAAAAAAATATTTCACCATCAGAAAGCTACCTGGTAACATAGGCTGTATTTAAATTTCAATATTATGAGGGTGAGGGATTTAAAAGTTTACTTGTCACACTGATAAAGTCGGGAGCAAACTGCTAAGTATTTGAATTAAAAGTATTTCGGCATTCAAACCCTCTTTTAGGTAAAACACTTTTAATGCTGAAGAACTACTTATAAGACCTTTAGATAGACAGGTTGAAAATACCCAGTATTGTTAAAAATAACGTAAAATACGTGTGTGTTTTCTTTTTTTCTTTCGTTCTATATACATTTCAAAATAAATTTCCTTATTGGTGGTGGAAACTGTATACAAATTAATTTTAAGACTAAAGGAAACCAAGCGGTTGCACTGACAGAATAAATAAATAAAGAGTAAATATAAATTACAACAGTCAGTGATTCATTCTGTTTTACACGTATGCCCGTTTTCACTTTAACTATACTCCATTTATAATATTGCATTAGAAAAAAGAGGCTCGAAGAAGCAGGAATGTTACAAAAAAGAGGCTCGTAGAAGCAGGAATGTTAGAAAAAAGAGACTCGTAGAAGCAGGAATGTTAGAAAAAAGAGGCTCGTAGAAGCAGGAATGTTAGAAAAAAGAGGCTTATAGGAGCAAGAATGTTAGAAAAAAGAAGCTTTTAGAAGCAGGAATGTTAGAAAAAAGAGGCTTGTAGGAGCAAGAATGTTAGAAAAAAGAGGCTTTTAGAAGCAGGAATGTTAGAAAAAAGAGGCTTGTAGAAGCAGGAATGTTAGAAAAAAGAGGCTCGTAGAAGCAGGAATGTTAGAAAAAAGAGGCTCGTAGAATTAGGAATGTTAGAAAAAAGAGGCTTGTAGGAGCAGGAATGTTAGAAAAAAGAGGCTTGTAGAAAAGCAGGAATGCTAGAAAAAAGAGGCTTGTAGAAGCAGGAATGTTAGAAAAAAGAGGCTCGTAGAAGCAGGAATGTTAGAAAAAAGAGGCTCGTAGAAGCAGGAATGTTAGAAAATAGAGGCTTGTAGAAGCAGGAAAGCTGAACATTTTATTTTTAAGACAAGTGAAAACAATTTTATTCAAATTGTTATAATTCAGATTTAGAAGAAAAAAAGTGAAACGGAGAACGTGTTCATCACTGCTTCTTTTAGGTTTTTATCATTGTCACTGCAATTTTCAACTAAAATGAATTAATATAACTAAATGAAATTCACATCATTTCATGAAATAAATTGTTGCAATGGTTAAAAAAATGGTCAACTAAGTGTGATAGAGGCTGTGAAAGTAGATTATAATAAATTCGGCGTAGAGTCTATCGTTATTGTGACATGCTTAATTGTACTGTCGTTACAAAGTGCGCATTAAAAAATAACCTTTTTTAACTTTTGTCTAATTCTATTGTAAATGGAGTATAGAAAACATCAAAACGAATGCATTTGTATATTTTCAACTCTCAGTACTGAGTATTAGGCATTCGTTGTCAGAGAAAACTGATTTTCTCTTTAAAACGTTTGTTCCCAGCATTTATCAATCTGTACGTATTAATAAAACCTTTGTTATATTTACAAGGACCAAGTGGTGCAGAAAGAATATTCTTTGAAAAATGTAAACTGTTTTATTTATTCGAGTATTTTGCATCTGTATATTTGTGGTAGCGTGTGCTACGTGAATGTGTAAGCCGGTCAACCACCTGCTCGTTCCTGGATTCATAGCTAATGGACGTTTCCGAGTATATTTGTATTACCAAAACCTTTGTTCCTGGACGAACTTGTACATAGTTGTTTGTGAATATTATGTACCTATGTTCATAGGTATTGTATAGATTTTCATAGAACCAATGAAACATCTAGCAACAAATACCAATATCTGAATCCATTTTCACTTTGCAGATTCCAGTACGGTTATGAATGGAAATTAAGATTTCTTTTTATTTTGACTTCTGTGGCAAGGAATATCTAACGAGTTAAAAAAAGGCAGTTCATGCATATTGATGAGTCAAGTTTTAATTTGAATTTATTGTTGACACAGCCTGTTATTTTAGTTAAAAGCTTTGAAAAATCTTACGTCCTCGACAAGGGTTCCTTGTGTTTCTGAGAAGTTATTTTCAACTGTCAGCTAACATTTCAGTGGTCTAAAAGTGGTCGTAGTTTACCTCGTCCCGGGCGAATAGAGTTGAAACAAATCAATTCCGACGTGACGTTATTTCCACAGTTCTGTCTTCTTTAATCTGATGTAAACTTTCAAAATGTCATCCCATCCTTTTATCTGGAGTCACTGTGCTTTATTTTGTTGGATGCGGGGCTCAGAATACAATTAAGTCCACCTGTACTTAGTGAAGGTATTTGTCATTTGAGGAGCTTATTGTGCGATAGTAGGTCTATTTGTTTAATATTGTTTGGTTTATTTGTAAATATTAACGACATTAATTAATAGCATATAAAATGATTGGTCAAGGTGAATGCAAATTGAATTGATGAAATTCATATACTTAGTAGAGTTCTATTGATGGTTTTAACGATTATTTATATTTAGGGGGAAACATATTACGGTTACGGTCACGAATAACAGTTTTAAGAACACAACCTATAAATTATTGAGCTGCAATGTGCATAATACGTAAATAAATATTAATTTCGCGGACTAGCTAAAGCAATCACTTTGAAAACGTAACACAAAACTTATTAAAATTTTATTAAACAATATCCGATACCTCTATTACTCAGATGAAACACAAACCACCTCGGAAAATGTCGCTTGAATTAGCTAATGTCGTTTGATATTTTCAGAGCTCTTAATACCGTATTATTTATCCGGGCAGTGCGCCCCGCAGGGTCATATTTTAGTCAAAGTCCGTGACACCCGGCGTAGAAGGGATCGTTTGTAACGGCACCCGCGGTCATTATCTCATTTCATTTATACTCCACGAACAATGCTAGCTAGACGTCTGAAACAGGCCGTTCTACCAATGAATATTAATGATCATAGTTCCAACGTAGTGTAACTACATGACTCTCATTTGCTAACACTCAGCCGCATCAGAAATGGCGTAGCGACAGAAAATAAAACAAATCTAATTAATATTAAAACTCTTTTGTATAAGGAAAAGACTTCCAAGAATTAACGCAGACAGTCGACCAGCCTGAAGATATTTTTTCATTAATTTGGAGAAGGAAAACTTTTGGGGAAATTAAAATACTCTCAGATCCTGTGGATGAGTAAGTGCTTAGAGTTGTACGGGAATACACGATATTATAATAATTTATTTAAGTTGGAAAGTATCAAAGTCTACGAATAAATATGTCTGGCTGTCAGTTTTTTTTACACGGGTCAAAAATATACTTTTCTTTGTAATGCTATAGTGGAGGTAAGATAATACACGTTTACCTTACCCTTTGAGAAGTAGAGAGAATGACGGTCAAGAAATAAATTGTTAAGTGAGAGGGAGCCATAACGAGTATGTGTGTAGTTGGCAACAAGAAGTCTCGTTGACCAAGTCCGAAGTAGGTGGATTTATGTGTATCTACCAAGTTATGTGTGGTCGGTGTTTGTGTGCAAATAGCCCGTTTTGTACGAGCCGTGAAAGCGCGACGTCTCGCCAAGTGGTTCTGTTAAGATTTCCACACAGTTGAAGGGTAGTTAGCTGTAACTACTCACCGCTAGGGACCACCTGCGTTGCAATGAATGCACTCTGCATGCGAGCGTCACAAAATTCCCCCGTAGCCTCGCTGCTTAATTAATGTCTTCATCCGAGCTACCAACACTTTACATAAATTGTTTCTACTTACGTATCCTTGTTCTTTAGTGGCTACGTTTATAAGTATTATAGAATTAACTGCTAAATACTCACACAGCTCAGGAATTTGTTAATTGAATTTAACACAAAAAATCCTAAGCAAACTGTCTTTTGGCTTTATCTACGTAGATTCCACAAAAGCTAAGTAGATAATTAAAATGAAAAATACACCGCAGAAGTAATTTAAGGCGCTTAATTTTAAAACGAAAACGTACTTTGTTAATAAACACTTGAGCTGCGGAGTGACGTAGGTCGATATAAGTTAAAAGCTTCAGGCGCTTAGGAACGCGCCCTACGAAAGTTTTCGTATTTTGGCTCGACTTGCTCATTTATGTACGTGTGTTAAATATGCAGAGGACAATTATATTAATTCCATTGATTATGAAGGCGCCTAGGAGCGCCACTAACTACATAGTTTAATTAAGCACTTAAATAGGTTAACCTCTACTTCTAATTTTTGTTTTTGATGGCCAATCAGCTAATCAGTGATTTAGACGGATTTTCCGTGTCTGAAGCTAAAATCTGTAATGTTGAGGAGTGCAAAAACATAATTCATACCGGGGATAAAACATTGACTTTACTCACACAAAATATACGCAGTATAACCCGAAATTTCAACGGTTTCCAAGTCTTGTTACAAAACCTTGATGTTAACTGCGATATTATCGTTTTAACTGAATGTTGGTTATCTAAACAAACGGCTAATTTACCAACTCTGGACGGTTATAACCTTCACAAAAGCGATAATTTATTCAACCAAAATGATGGCATCGTAGTCTATATTAAAAATAATTTAAGAACCTCAGTAGTTGAACCACATTTTCTAAACTGCAACTGCTTAATAATTACAATTATTCCCGATACTGTAATTTTGGCTATTTATAGACCTCCATCCCAAAGTACGGATGGGTTTTTGGATTCGCTTAACAGTAATTTAGAAAAAATATCTTCGTTTAAAAATATCATACTGGTGGGTGATATCAACATAAATATAGCTGCCGAAAAAATCGATACTCATTTACATAATTACCTTAATATTTGCTCATTTCATGGACTATTACCAGCTCATTATTTCCCAACCCACCAGAGCGGTTCTTGTCTCGACCATATCCTTTTAAAATCAAAAAGTCAATCCAAAACATTGGTTACTAATTCTTCACTTACCGATCACCAAGCTGTTTTACTAACATTACACATAAGTTCACCTAGAAATAATTGCATGCGTAGCTATAATAAACTCAATATGACGAGTCTTGAAAATGACTTACGCGGTATTAATTTTGACCCCGTCTACAATTCACGTGATCCAAATGTTTCTCTACAATATTTTGTAGACTTATTGCAATCTATGATAAGGAAAAATACAGTTACTAAAGTAGTACCTAGAAAGTATAGTAATATTAAACCATGGATTACGCCCGGACTTGTTCGCTGTATCAGACATAGAAATAAACTCCACCAAAAATCTAAAAGCGCACCGGATAATGATCTACTAACATCTACTTACAAACGCTATAGGAATTTCTGTAATAATCTGTTGAGAAAGTTAAAAAACCAATACGATAAATGTCAATTACAAAAAGCGGGTAAAAACAGCAAACTTATATGGAAATTCATAAAAACTAACACTTTTAGGTCAAAAAATCCCGAACCAGCACTTGATCTTTTATTGTCTGAACAAAGCGCTACTGAAGCAGCAAATAAAGCTAATAACTTTTTCATTAACGTAGGAAAAATCTTAGCAGAAAAAACCATTTCTACACAAAGTTGTTCTTCCTTTCTAAGTCGAACTAGTTTAACATACGCAACACAAAACTCTTTTGTCTTATTAGATACAGATGTTAATGAGATAGTAAGTAAAATAGATGAATTAAAGGACACTTGTGCCCTAGGACGTGATGACATTCCAAATTACATACTCAAAAGATTTAAATACCTCATTGCCCCTCCCTTGACTCACATTTTTCAGCTGTGTTTAGCAAAAGGAATATTTCCTAAATTTCTTAAAAGAGCTATAGTTACCCCTGTGTTTAAAGCTGGAGACAAAAATTGTGTAAATAACTACAGACCAATTTCAGTTTTAACTGGCCTCTCAAAGATATTGGAAAAAATAATAAACTGTAGACTAGTTAAATATCTTGAAAGTAATAAATTACTCTCTGATCATCAATTTGGTTTTAGGCCTAAAAAATCAACAAACCAAGCTGTTCACCATCTGACCAACTTTATAAGCACAAATCTGGATAACGGCATGCACACCATAGGGATATTTTTAGACCTAGCCAAGGCTTTTGATACTATTTCTTGTTCCTTGCTTTTAAACAAGCTGGAAATGCTGGGAATACGGGGAGTTCAATTGCAACTTTTATCTGATTACCTTAGCGACCGCCACCAGTGTGTAAAAATAGGTCAGTACATTAGTTCGGAACTTAAAAATACCTTTTATGGGATCCCTCAAGGCAGTATTTTGGGACCTACATTGTTTTTAATCTATATTAATGATCTCTGTAACCTGACGCTTCAGAATGGCGTTATTATGTCTTATGCGGATGACACAGCTCTCCTGTTTGCAGCTAAATCAAAGGCCGAGGTCTATGAGGTAGCACAGAGTGGTTTTAATCATGTATCTAGTTGGCTTCATAAAAATCTCTTAACATTAAATACAGATAAAACTAAATACCTATTATTTACAATGAGAAACACTTATCCAACGCTTACTAATCTAAATATTCAAGCGCACAACATTAATTGTAATTTGCATTATGCTGACATTGCATGTGTAACTTGTCCCGCTTTAGCGAAAACAGACGATATCAAATATCTAGGTGTCACGATTGACTCAAATCTGAACTTCCGCAAACACATCGATTTATTATGCAACAGAGTGCGTAAACTCATATACGTTTTTAAAAACATACGTGAATTTGCCCATTTTAAATTAATTAGGCAGATTTATTTAGCTTTGTGTCAATCTATTGTCAGCTACTGCATAACATCCTGGGGTGGTGCCGCTAAATCAATTTTACTACCTCTAGAACGCGCTCTAAGAGCTGTTTTAAAGGTGGCTACTTTTCGTCCATATAGATATCCTACGTACCAGCTACATACGGAATGTAAAGTGCTATCAGTGCGTCAACTGTTTGTTTTGAATGTTATCTTATTTCAACACACTGAACTTTATTTTATCCCAGTACCGTCAGATAGGAGAAGGAAAGATTTGGTTTGTGCTAACTCTAGGACTAATCATGCTTTTGCTCGTCGTTTTTATTTCTTTTTAGGACCTTACTTGTATAATCAGATTAACAGATCACTAAAGGTTTATAGTTTAAGTAATAATAGGTGTAATCTAATGGTTCAGGAATATTTGGCAACACTTAATTATTCAGACACGGAAAAACTGCTTGAAATTGTAAAATAAAGTTTCCATCTACCTGTTCTAATTTTAAGTCTCTTTGTTTATCTAATATAATAATAGTCTGTCTACTTTAATTTTTAATTTATTTTAACATAATCTTACATAATCTAATTTTAAAATTGTATAGTCAAATTACTCTCTAAGTCATTGGAAACATTGTCTTGTTTATAATTTAGCTTATAATTAAGCATTGCATTCTTTAATATAAAATATTTGATGTTATTGCTGGCCTGAAACACAGGTTTTTCATAAACCTAGTTCAGGCAGATCCATATTACGGTTAGATTTAGTTTTTCATCCAATGGAATTAATGTAAATTTCTTTACTTTACCTTACACTTGAATAAATTTTATTTTATTTTATTATTTATTTTTATGTGTACCTAGAATATTATATTGTACACATGCAGATACACACAGTGACTTGAATAACTGAGACGAATGACGTTGTATTAAACAGCAACTTTTGTCAACAAATACTTATTTATTTTTCTTTACAGCCAAGCAGGGAATGTAATTGCTACCTATACTTACTGAAACCGAGATTTCTTTTTTCCCAAAGGTAAAACGGGACGCGACGGATACGAAGTGTTAATTCCCGTTTAAAAATTCAGGGTAGGTAACACTGTATGAAAAGGTTCCATCGCTAATTATATTATGGACGTAGGGGCGGTTAATCAGTTTGTTAATGGCACAGATTTGTGTTTTATACCTAGCAGCGATTTTTGTTACCTAGGTGTTAAAGGTTGATTGTGTCAAAAAATCTCTTAGTTACTTATGCCAAACTTACTGTTTTGAAGTAGTCTAATAGCATATTTAGCAACCATTAAATGACTTTGTTCGTCTCGTACTCGAAACGAAATATCTTAAATCAATTTTTCACCTTCAATCTGATAAAAACTATAGTACCTAAATGATAAATAAAACGAATATTAGTGGTTTAATGAGATGGAAAGAGAGATATTACATTTCTTCTCTCTCTTATAGGTTTTATATTATACCTATTGTAGCTAGTAAGCACCACTTTATGATTAACCCGCTGCTTAAGCGCGTTGTATTGTTTTTAAATAGCCAGTGTTGTTTATCTCCTATGAAGACTTACTATATAACATTGTGTTTCATAGAAGCCTTATCCTTATATTGACAACTCAAGTAAACGTTTACGTCAACCTCGATGACGGTCGATTTGCAAGGTACGGTTACGTTTACGTCTAATTGTCGGCGGCCAACAGATACCCACGTTCCATGGTTATTGTGGGATCATTTGGCATGCTTGCACAGGATAACAGTTATACCTTGCAGCGTTTAGCTTCCTATTCAGTTAGAGGGGTCGCATAATTGGATGTGCGTGACGTTGCACTGCATAGTCGTAATGGGCTAGGTTTGAGCTATGAGAAAATGGACTTAAGACACTAGAAAATTTCCGGCCCTGGGATGAACTAGAAAAAATGTCAGCCTACTTCCAGTGTCAGCAATAGGGTTTTTTGATAATGAAAAACGTAGATAATTCATTATTGTTCCATTTCTATTGATAATACAACCAAAGTACTAAACTGATTTTAACGAAATGCAAATGGGTACTTATACAACAATTTTGTTTTGTAAGAGAATACTTTCAATCAAAAAGGATTTTTCAAATCGGTCCATAAATGATGAAGTTCATCTGCCTAGCCCTTTCCTAACTATCTTGGGGTCGGCTTCCAGTTTAACCAGATGCAGTTGAGTACCAGTATTTTTACATGGAGCGACTGCCTTTCGGACCTCCACGACCCAGTTTCTGGGCAACACGATACTCCCTAGATTAAACTGGTTGTCAGATTTTAGGCCTTCTGATTATCTGTAACAACTTTCATAGATCTTCAAATAATAGCCGGGACCGACAGCTTTACGTGCTTTCCGAGGCACGGAGGAGTCTGGATATGTAATAAATGGTCACCCATCCACGGATCAACCCAGTCAAGCGTAGCTCTACCTTCGATGGACCCGTTAGCCTGTTATTATTTAGCCACAAGTTCCTCATAATTTTATTAAATGATGAAGTTAAGAGGAGAAATAACAAAATACAGCCGAATTAAAAACCTTCTCCTTTTTAAAGAATTAACATTTCAGCGTAGATAGATAACTTCTGAGTGTATCAAAACTTCTTGTTTCAGTACATAAACCACTCATTCAGTGCATTCCAGAACCTGGTATTACTTGTAAATTAAAATGAACATGAAAATAAATTGGTCTACAATCAAATGGAGATTATATTTGTCTCGAGTGAAATGTTAAGTGCCATAACAAAATAAAAGGTTCTTAAATAAAATTATGCTTTAAGAGTGTCCGAAATAAGCCAACAAAATGTAGCAAGAAAGTGGATTTGGAAGAAACAAAAGGACTTTCAAAAGGGAATAAGACTCTTAGATTAATGATGGGGATCTGCTGCTTTGCGATTATCGAAAGTGATATTTTATCATTAATTAATATTCTTCTGTTAATTGGTTTTGTTGTTTGATGGTGCAAGTAGACTACTGCTGAACAAGAAATCCTGGGTTCGATTCCAGAGCTAGGCAGTGTGTGTTCTTCTACGTGTCTTCTTTTGAAAAAAAAAAGTTACATTTCTCATGTTAATTCGTTAACAAACAGCCTGACCCGGAACAACTACCTGTTATGTTGGTCATAAAATATCTGACCTGTGTGGGAACAGAACCCTCGATACGTAGCGCAACAGCCAATCGCTCAGCCACTGCGTCAACAGTGCCGTATCGAGTTTGTCTAGCTTAAATTTCTCAGTAGCAGTCTGGAGTGTGGATTAATTCCCGTTTGATGGCAAAAGTTCGCCTAAATTACGCATCAGGGAATACGTTTATGTTATTTTGTGTAATAATTGACGAACAACCTTCTGTACGGTCACAATGATTGTTTTGTAAATCAACACACAACATACAAGGTCAATAACACCTTAATTAGGTGCCAGTCTCACAAAAAACATGTGTAAAAAGAAAATCATTGACTGGCTTTTGCAACAAAACTACGAATAATCAGAAATACAATGTGCAAATACGCGCGTATATCCTTCTCACACACAACTCACACCTGCATACATACAACCACACTTTTCAGACAACCACACATACAACCTACACATTCACACTTTAGTGACCGACCCGTGGTACAACTGCGATGCCCAACTGGTTGTACTACGGAGAAGTAAATTTACCCATAGTTCAACTCTTTTTTCTGATATTTATGATTACGACCCGTGGTACAACGGTGGAATTATGTCCAACTGGTTACGAACCACGGGGATAGGATGATCGTGTAAAACAAATGAACGTCTCAAACACAGGACTTGGGGCACCCCGACGTTAGGTTAGTTAGGTTCCTTTAAACCCTGCAGACAGAAATAGGAACCCGGCGTAGCGGGGCTCCGTCGTCTACGCTTTTTAAATTTCTTCGTTGTTATGGCACTTCAGCATTGATAGATATCCTTTTCCTGTTTATTACCAGTAGTTGTTCCGTAGACACATTCAATTTCCAGAAGTACAACTAGTTGGACCAAGGAAAGAACAACTCACTCGAGTTGAACCATTGGTAAAGATATTTCCCCATAGAACAACCAGTTGAACCATGGGTAAATTTACTTCTCCATAGTACAACCAGTTGGACATCGCAGTTGTACCACGGGTCGGGAGTGCACACTTTCATCTACTAACTCTTAATTTAACTTATTAAAATTAAATTGTTTAATTTATCTTACCGCAATATAATGTATTCAGTTATCTAATATGTACATTGAACAATTATACAATTTCCGACGGGGACCCACCCCGTCGGAAATGACCTGGGTGTCCTGAAATACAGGCTCACCGCCCAGTTTAGGCACCAGTTTCCCACAATATGTAAATGTAAATTTAGCTATGTAAAACTAAATTGTGGTATGTTGTGGTATGAAATATTTTTTTTTTAATTATTTTTATTATGAAAAAAAAGGTGAAAAAGTTGTGGAATATTATTAACTTCCAATAAAATACCAATAATGTAAATATATATCATCATTAGGATAATTTATTTTGGTATATCTGGACATAGGTCTCCCCCACAACGGTTAGGTTATTATTCATAAATAAGCTTTCTGCGATCTTCACCAGAACCATATTATGGGAGCCTACACACACTTCGTCCTCTGGCACGCGGTCGTCACACGAAAACCTTTACGCCCCAAATAAGGCCCTTAAAAAACTCAACCATCTTACTGCACTGTTAGACCTGCTTAGGAGTTGACTTCTGTTTTCGCCGAATGTCGGGCTTTTTGGGATACTCTCTTATGTAACTTTGACGTTCCAAAAGTCCTGACCTCCAGGTTAATTTGAATAACGACTTTTGGTTTTGATTTTTATTGTCAAATTCTGATTATAAACATGTCTTTTAAATTATTTATTTCAGCCAATTTTGAACCGTAAAATTAAACTAAATTAAACAGAAAAAAGTACTAATCCAAATAATTATGTTGTTACATGCAATTAAATCCTATACATTAAATAAAATTAAAAATAATATCTTAATATTTGTCACGTACGGGAACCATGCAGGTTCACGTACAGACTAAATATTGCTATCTTTCAAGTTTGATATTTATGTAGGAGGAAGTTTGAAAGTAGCAACTGCCAAAAACTTGTGTGTGGATCGGTAGTCAAGGTACCGAGCGCATTTGATGCGGAAGATGAGAGATATGTCGCGAGGAACGTTTTGAGAATGGATGTGGGTAGATAGTGAATGACCGAAGTAGATGGATGAATTGTAAAAAATAAGGTGTCAGTATGGACAATTGTTATGCTGAAACTAGGTACATGGGGATAAGGACGGAAAGCGAAGAACTTCCAAATTTTCATCATCGGAAGTAATATTTATTTCTGTTAATTAAATCTCTTTACAATCCATTCATAATCTGTACCTATATAATTATACTAGCGGTCCCGGCAAACTTCGTTCCTCCTTAGAATTAATTTATTACTGTTTATCAGTTTACATCCTGTTATCAGACCTACTAAATATACACCCAACATTTCCTGAGAATCGGTCAAGCCGTTTCGGAGGAGTTTTGTTACAGACACTGCGATACGATAATTTAAAGTAAAAGAAAATTATACTCATATAAACGTTAACTTGACCTATAGGTACCTATAAAGCGTCGAAAATTCATCCACACAGTAGATGGCTAAAAGTGTTTATAAGACTGACGGTAGTGCCACACTGAATGGTCTAACTCACCGAAAGCCACAAGTAAACGGTTTTCGAGAGGTCTATGATTAGGATCATCGGAATAGCTAATTATGAGAACGTAGGTATAGACTAAGAAGCCCACTTATACATTTCTCCTATTGTTTGTTTGTTCGCATTTTATGTATACATATCACAATCGCCAGAGAAAGTTACTCTATGACTTATTACTTTTTACGTTCAAGTGCAATTTCTAACTCTGTACAGACGCCAGCACATCAAGTTACCCCAATGTGTCAAATTTCTTTGATCGTTTTTCAACTTTATGTCAAACAGAATAAGGTTCATATTAAATTGGAAAAAATTGACACATTGGTGTAACTTGATGTGCTGGCGTCTGTACATCTGAGCCCGACAATTCCGAGAAAACAGGCGTAGTGTTATGTTATAATTTTACAATTACCTACATCAGAATCCTAAATATTCCCTTTAAGCAAACATTGTTGTATAAACAGATCCCAAACGCTCGGTTCTTCTGAGTTAATTTTGATCCATGTTGATATTATGGTAAAAATGGAAACAAATGTACTGTTTTGAGAAATAAGAAAGTACTTGCGTATAAACGATGAGCGTTCACATAGGAGGCACAAATGGAAAAGGCCTTTTCCTAAACGTAAAGCAGATAAAAAAGGCCTTCGCTTTCATGGGCCCTCATCTTTACCAAAAAAGTTAATAGACTTAAACATTTTTAAATTAACTACATTTAGATGTAAAAATATTGCAACTTACTGGCTAGTTTAGATTACTTGAACACTGAAGATGTTATCACAATTGGATAGATAAAACAAACACATAGGTACTCTCGCTCAGTCATAATAATAGATTTAGCATAATATCGATGCTAAATCTATGCTCATTACACTTACTACAATAATACTGTACACGCATACGACACAAATTACTTTATAACGCACATATCTCACTCTTTTCTACAGGCACTCAAATACATTAGAAGTTTTCAATTAGACTCTATGAATCCTGTGATGAAAAAGACTGGATCTCACGACACAGGGTATCTTAGTGCGAGATTCAGTGTTTCTAATTGTAGATCTTCATCTGCCTATAAGTGTATTATTAAATGATATACCTAATTAGAAATAAAATTATAATTATTCACTAGGGTGAGTTTGAATAAATGCGACAAAATGAAATAGGAGCTTCAGTGACAGTAACATAGTAATTATGAACTGTTTTTTCTACAATCTAAATCATTAAAAAAATACCTGATTATCGTTTTAAAATGGTCCATTGACGTTTTTATCTTCATTTATGTACGAATTATCGGTACCTATTCCAGAAAAAATAATAATAAGCAAAACAAGAAACACTAAAGTATAAAAAATCTCATCCGACTCGTCGCAGTGCTCAATAATCATTGTCGAGTACTTTCTAAATTTTCTTGACAACACATAGTATTGTATATTTAAATTTGTCGCATCTATTCAATTTTACTCCGTATAAATTATACAGGGTGTAAGGGACAGCCCTCCTCAAACTGATAGGGTGCATTTAGCTCCTGATTTTGAATCCTAGTCCACCGAAATTTTTCTCAGGAATTTTTTTTTTAACCGACTTCAAAAAAAGGAGGAGGTTCTCAATTCGACGGCATGTTTTTTTTTTTTTTTTTTTGTGTGTTTGTTACGCGATTTCTCCCCCATTTGTGGACCGATTCTCAAAATTATTTTTTTGTTTGAAAGAGTATACTCCCGAGGTGGTCCCATTTTAATTTGGTGAAGATCTGGTGCTGATCTTCGGAGATATACAATGGAACTCTTCAAAAATAGACGGCAAATCTGTCGTGATTGCTGGAATCGCTTGGATATTTATTGTTTATACAACATCATGACGTATCATCACGCCTGTATGCTCTGAGGGGTATGCAGATGTGTACAATATACCTAGATTTCGACAGTTAGGTTTGTTAAGTTTCATTTATTAGGGATAAGTGGACAACCCTATTACCATGACATGTATTGTTACAAATAACAATATAAACATAAATTCATGGCAAATATTTGTATGGGAACAACTAAAAATGAAAAAATAAAAATCTTTTTTGCAAAAAATAAAACCGACTTAAAAAAAACACTAGCCGGTGTAAAATAACTCTAAATTCGGAAGTCGGTGGCCCATCATGAATAAGACAAAACCACCAAAGCCACAGACTTCCTAATTTAGAGTTATTTTACACCGGCTAGTGTTTTTTTTAAGTCGGTTTTATTTTTTTTTATCGTTTCTTCAGGTTTTTCAGATTCGTTTCAATGTATTTACATTTATCTGAAAGTAGCACTCCATTTATATAAAAAAATATATGTAAAAAACACGGCTAAAATAAAAAAGAACCAACAATGGATGTTGAAATACTCTAACGAACGACTTGACGAGGCGCGCGCCCGAAGGCTCGCTGCGTGCGTTTTGCCACGGTTAAAATACATTGCGTATGAGTAAATAAAACAAATCAAGTTTATTGGATTCCCATAACGTTCTTGAAATAATTTCTTGTACTTACCGATCATCTTAGTATAATATACTGAATTCACCTCATCAGTCTGAGGAGGGCTGTCCCTTACACCGACAGGCCTGTTGGTCTAGTAGTTAGTGACCCTGACTGCTATGCCGGAGGTCGTGGGTTCGATTCCCACCCAGGACAAATATTTGTGTGATGAGCACGATCATTTGTTCTGTGTTTGGGTGTAATTTATCTATAATATTATGTATGTATTTAGAAATATATAAGTATGTTTATCAGCTTTTTAGTGCCTATAACACAAGCTCTTAGCTTAGCTTGGGACTAGATGGTGTTGTGTGAAAAAGTTGTGTGGAATATATTTATTTATTTTACACCCTGTATAATGATCAATAAGTAACCTAGGATCTTGATAGTTATTTTTTTTTATACGTAAGTTCCCTAAACGTTTCTAATAATTCATGAAGATGTTTTAAAATTCGACAAGCTGTAAGTTACGCGGATACGGAGTTTTTATCTGAAGGGAAATTTCGCTTGAGTCAACTTTTCCCGTGTTGATTTGAAAGATTAATGCGCCTTGTCTTCAAAAGTCATGAATCCTTGTGAAAGTTACATAATTTCCTTAGTCAGTTGTAGAAACTTATGGCTGGGGAAATAGATGCCCGGAATTAGATAAAATTATATAAGTATTATATAGGTAACTGTAATGAAGGCCCATGCTACTTAGATGAAAGAAGTTATATAGATGGGGTATTAAATCTATAGGATCATGGCGCGATGTTATGTTTATATATTTTTTATAAAAACTGATTTATTTAAATTCCTTATTAAAAAAAAAAAAATCTGGGCCTAGAGGTTAAGGCGCCTTCTTCCAATGCATGAAGTTGTGTTTAAAATTTGGGCAATTAGGTACTAATGTGACTTTTCTCAATTCATATCTTCTTAGTATATTATGGACACCATTGACATCGGTGATAGAAATTATCGTGAGAAAAGTAGCCAATTCACCTTGAGCAAACCTGCTTGCTTATTTGTATGAGAAGGTAGGAAGTTAGGTAGGTAGGTAGGTTTGGAAGGAAGGAAGGCACAGAAACACATTGGTTATTATTATTTTAGCAAAGGATTCAAATATTGCGATAATTTTGTAATTGGTATATAGTTCAAATTACACCAGCCCCATTTTGCCCCGTACCAATTAAAAAGTAATTAAATCGAATATCCGTAGGTACTGCTAAAGTAAATTACAACAGGCTTTTGTATTAATAAATTTGGCTATTAATATCGCTATGAAAAATTCCAGTTAATAGTCCTGGGTGGACTAAATGAGAAAATGTTTATTTTCGTGATAAATTTAGCAAAAATATTGATTGTACGTACATGTACGTGATACGTAAACGTAAACTGTCAAAATATTGTACCTATTCCAGATAAAAAAGCTGTTACCTATAGTAGGAAAACAACAACGGAACAATTTTATTCATACATAGCTAATACAAATAATCTAGTGAGTATCGGCGTACACGTGGCGTGCATAACAGAAGGCTTTCATAAATTCAATTTTAGATAACCGCCATTATCACGCACCGCGTTAATATACAACGTTTGGTGTTGATAATTACAAATTATACTTTTATTTATATCTAGCTTTTGGTGCGGCTTTAAATCCCTTGATTAGAGGTTGTTTATTGCTCAGTGCTTTTGTGGTACGTTTGGGACCGATATTTTGTAAATAATACAGGTGTTTTTGGTATTTGGAAAAAATATTTTTTCGATCTCGAAAGTATGGTCAAAAGATAGGTAATGCTTTTATCTTGAGTATGTTTCTTTTGTTCTTATGTTAAAAGGCAAGATACAGCAGTGATAGCCTAGTGGTGTGACCGGTGGATTGCCAATTCATAGGTCTCGAGTTCGAACCCAAGGCACGCACCTCTGACTTTTCGGATTCATGTGCGGATAGTATAATTATCACTTGCTTCAAAAACGGTGAAGGAAAACATCGTGAAGAAACCGGCATGCCTGAGAGATATTTCTCGCGGACATGTGATGCCAAGTCAGAGGCCCATGGGCGGCATTAAAACTCTGACACCAGGTTAGTTACTAACCACACGATAAGAAGAAGAAAGGCAAGATAAGTTACACATATTTCTACTACTTACCCAGCAAACTTCCTTCCTCCTTAGAATCAATTTATCTTCTTAGTTAGTGTAGACAATTTGACATTTGACAAGTTGGACATTTGACAAGTTGTACAGTACATATGTATCCATTTTCAGGTGTCAAATTGTGACCTGAAAATGGACTGAGATGAATTTTTTTATTTGTCCGAGCTGGCTCTCCATTTGAAAGTTTAAGAAAGCGCATTTTCTTTGAATATTATTTTTGTGAATTTTCCATTCATTTTAATAAGCAAAAGATAGCCTATGTTCTTCTCCAGATCCTCGCCAAATTTCATTACTACCATCCATTCAGTCGTTTAAATGATAAGGAATGATGATAAACAATGCTAACAATTTATATTGAAACTTGGAATCAATATTGCAAATCCTACGGTTGATGTTTACCTATTACGGGCGGGCGAGGTAAGAAGCGAAAGTCTAGAATTTCCAATATTTTGAAGGTTATATACATTTATACATCTGTTCGTTCAGTTTCTAACGAGTTGAAGGCTATAAATCAAAGAAAGCTTCAACAAAAGAAGTTTCTTAGTAAAGAAATCGCAAGACATCGTATTATATTCGTTTTGTTATGGCTGTGCAAGTAAGGTTCCCTGGTGATACGTGCCATGGAATTAAATAACTGTGCTTCCAATCAGTGTTTACCAGACCTTGAATGAGAGCTTTCAAAACTTGCTTGATTGGATGTGAATTGAAAGGCCGATGAGTAACATAAACGTATAATATCTAAAGGAAAAACAATTCAATTTAACATATCACGCTATGCGGCTTTCTTTCATTCTGTTTTAAATCAATAATTTAGTTTATAAAACCTAACTGAAAAGCTATAGTCAGGCTGGTACTATTTTGTTTGTTAGAATTTCGTTTCGTCAGCTCATCTGAAGGTAATTTTTCTTCCCGTGGTCTACATCAGTGTTAATGGGTGTTCCAAGGGTACCCACACCCGTGGTAGACCTATGTGAACTCACGTAGGTGGACCACGCGCAATGCCCGGATTTTCGACTACCTACTTGTGCTTATACACTCCACAGGCTCAAGCTGGTTTTATTTTTATCTTTATAATTGGCAAACCTACTTATCAATATATATGATAAAATTAATTTGATAAGAACCGCGTTTGATTTAATAACATACATTTTGGAACGAATCCGTAATGTAGCAAAAATGTTTCAAATACATGTGCCCGGGACTAGAAATACGAATGGCAATCGCCACGGTGCAGAATAAGCCTTCAGTAAATTATTATGACGTAAAATATTGTAGCTCGACATTTTTTATTAAAGGTACTTCACCCTCTGACCCAAGATCTTTGACAAAGACCTCTCATACTGTCCTACCGGCCCACTGGCTTAATTTAATGTTAATGTATGATACGAAGAGCGGACGTCGGTGTATAAAGCTATAAAACAAATGGGTCAGACTGACTTTTGGAGGGGACGAACGAAAACAGTTTCGTAACAAAAAGCAAAATGTAATTCTTCGCTTCGATTCTTATCTGGCGATGTTACATCTTTTTCTCCTTAAAAATGAATGCTTTTTTCAGGGTGTATTTTTGAAAACATGTCGATGGAGATAAACCTTTGGACATTCGATTACATTTGTAAATTATACGACTGAGATATTTTTACGGGATAGTCCTCTAGTGTGGAAGCATAAGCGTAGGTAAATGTTGTCTCCGCCTGAACTTATCCCTTTATTAATATTACTCTGTAGCGGAAGTTTTTTTTCCAAAAATATTTTACTCACAAGCATCTATAATAAATTATCGGACAGATAATAAGTACTGACTGATATTTATGTGAATGCCGAGGATAAATCGCGTCCTGCAACAAAACGCCAAACTGATGTCATATACCCATCGTAGGTCATTCAGGCATGTTAGAGTTCTTATTCGTCTGGATTTGTCCAGTATTTTGGTTCTCTGTCCGGACTGAGGACAATCCTTATAATGTGTAGGAATACTTTTTCGTAATGAAAAACGGTTTAGATAGTTAAAATGCCTGGTCACCAAATACTTGGAATGGTACCAACTGAATGCCGAAGTATTCTGATTTGATTAAATATCAATAGTCTATCTGTAATAATCTAATGTAACATAAGGTTTGCTCCACACCCCGGGGCGCAGCCATAATTAATTGAGTTGAATCAGTGCAACAATGCCCCAAGTTAGTAGTTGATTGCTCACAAGTTCCAGTGACAAGCAATTTAAGTACTAGTGGACTACAATTTGATAGAAACTAGTTTCGTACTAGAAACTACCAACACAATAGAGGAATATCCATAACAGATAAGAAATTACACTTATTTCCCATCACATCGTTCATAGGCTTGAGATACTTACAATTGAAAAAGTATTTAGATTAATAAGATTATCTTTCCCGTACAAAAAAGTGGACAAAGAGAAATGGAAATAAGTAAAATACTTAAATATTTTTCTTGACTCATCTTTTTCTTGTGAGGCAAATTTTGCCATTGAACCAAAAATGTTTTCGTCCTTTGATCTTAAATCGGGAAGGATTTCGAGTTACGGATTGTTAACGTAACGTGAAATAAATTGTTGTATCTTTTTTGTAGCAAGTAAACCTAATTGACATTTACTTTCGACAGTTATTATATTATTTGAGTTAATTTATCACCCCTATTTATAAATCTGTACTAAACGTTGTGACATGACGTAAAACCGTGGCCCGCTCGCTTAATGTCACATAGGAAAGTTTTTCCGCCAGAAATAATTATAATCATCCATTATACTTTGTCAGTTTCCGTCGTCTCTGATCCTTTAATATAATAAAAGCCATCAATCCTAGATTTTTTCCGCAAGACAAATATTAATTACGGGCTCCTGTTTTATTAAGTAGAGAAATACAATACCGGTTGTAGGTATGTGCTGAAGGATTTAGGCCTGTTAATGAATTGAATTCAATTAAAAGATGGGCCCGGTAAGTGAGCAACATACCCAAACAATAAAACTCGAAGCAGAAACGTGATCAAACACAATTTAAATAAAATCATGTCCTTGTTTGTTCAAATTAGATTCACTGTAATATTCTCTTCATATTATGCTCAAACGATGACATAGGTAAAGTGGAAGAGATGGCAGGTGTAATAAAAGCCTAGAAGATCCTTGCGCCCCTTTCACATCCCTAATCACACGTAATGTGGCATCAATCTATTCAAAAGTAGGATAATAAAATCTCGGTGTAATAAAAGTTTTTCTAGAGCCTGCATAAGTCTACGTTCAGGCTCGAGCGCCGTATTCAACTTGCACCATAAGCCGAACTTGATTGGTCGATTTCGAATGCATCGAACTGAGTTTTCACTTCGTCTCGTAGTACTTTGAGTCCAGAAATTTCCAGAATTCTATTTCCAATCCGTTCAGCAGCGCATTTCGTAGCTTACCGGAGTTTTACTACATAATATTTGCTATTATCAGTTTAGGGTAAAAGCACTTGTCGTGTTATTGTGGCAGACTATTTCGTTTCCGTATAATATGGATGACGTTGTAGTAATATACACTAAGTGAGTGAGAGTCAACTACAATGAATTATTATGTCTTGCATTCGAATTGCATTTGTTTTGTCTAGAATCCATTTCAGATTTTTTACTAGCGATTTTTACGGTGTTTAAAATAAAAAGCTACCTTATTAAATAATTAACAAAATCTCAAAGTAAGTTTTAATTAAGCTGCCAGCGTAACTTTAACGCTTCGTTTAAAACGTTGTGAAAATTGGAAATAAAACCAGAAATGCGTAGCTCTGTTCCGACTTCATATATCGGTTGGCTTTGTGGAATCTAATCATCAGCCATCGAACCCTTTCCGTGCTACGTGGGGTCAGTTTTCACTTGGTTCGAGTCGGAATTTAATCTCTTTAAAATATTATGTGGATTCAGCGGCTACGTCAAATAATACTACCGCCATCAGGCCATAATGTTCGAAGCTAAGGCCCGCTTATATCACTCTACTTATCAGAGCAATTTTGTTTTAGAGCGGCCGTTACGAGCAGTATCAAAATAATTGTTTTTATGATTATGGCTCTAAAAGGACATAGAGAATAGGCGGGGGCGTGGATATAATTGTTTTAATTATGTTTTATGTATGCTCATAATCACTTATTTTGGTTTGGATTACATTTATAGTGTGTTTCTAAAAGTAGTTTTTGTTGTTTAATATCTTTATTAATTGCTAAGTTAATTAGGGATAAAATCTTGTCGATCCCTCATTCATAGATCTACGTATATCTTGTTCGTGTGAATGGAGGTTTCCATCATTAGACTCGGCTCTGATCAAGCTGAGGTGCGATAAGTGTATGTCAACAGGGATTAAGAGGGACGATTAATTGCTTCCTTTGCTATTCGCGGGAAATACTTGTGCTTATATATTTGTTGCTATGATACATTGTGTGTTTAATTACAATGTTAGTAAATCTCAAAAAAGCTAGCTGTACACTTCTTGAAATATAAAAAAAAACACTAACCGGTGTAAAATAACTCTAAATTAGGAAGTCTGTGGCTTTGGTGG
Source organism: Euplexia lucipara (assembly GCA_921972225.1). Taxonomy (NCBI): domain Eukaryota; kingdom Metazoa; phylum Arthropoda; class Insecta; order Lepidoptera; family Noctuidae; genus Euplexia; species Euplexia lucipara. Next base: position 14,166,909 of record OV179144.1, read on the forward strand.
TTTTGTCTTATTCATGATGGGCCACCGACTTCCTAATTTAGAGTTATTTTACACCGGTTAGTGTTTTTTTAAGTCGGTTTTATTTTTTGCAAAAAAGTTTTTATTTTTCCATTTTTAGTTGTTCCCATACAAATATTTGCCATGAGTTTATATTATATTGTTAATTGTTAACAATACATGTCATGGTAATAGGGTTGTCTACTTATCCCTATCAAATGAAACTTAACATACCTAACGGTCGAAATTTAGGTATATTGTACACATCTGCGTACCCCCAGAGCATACAGGCGTGATGATACGTCCTAATGTTGTATAAACAATAAACATCCAAGCGATTCCAGCAATCACGACATATTTGCCGTCTATTTTTGAAGAGTTCCGTTCTATATCTCCGAAGAGCAGCACCAGATCTTCACCAAATTAAAATGGGACCACCTCAGGAGTATACTCTTTCAAATAAAAAAATAATTTTGAGAATCGGTCCACAAATGGCGGAGAAATCAGGTAACATACATAAAAAAAAAAAAAATACATACACACGAACATAGAACCTCCTCCTTTTTTGAAGTCGGTTAAAAATTACTCGAAATCGTATCAACAAAAAGTGGTTATTAAAATATAAAACACGTTTTTTTTTAATTGATATTTTTCACGCGAAAATAACAAGGAAAATAACGTGGGAGCACACTTTGCATTTCAGACAGTGTACTTACAAACCGCAAATACCGCTCCTTCATTATTCGAGCGACCCGAGCCGTCTGAAGTTACACGTCATATGTTGTAGTTTTCATGTAAAATATTAAATCATCCGGCATATTGTGCGCTGAAATACATTTCTCACTAATAATTTTACTTTTGCTACACGTATTCTGAAGCATCACTTACTTATATTTAATATTCAACTGAAAGAACATTAGAAATTAAACGCTTTGTTTATCAAAGACCTGATACTGTACCTTCTTAAAAAGCCTTTATGGATTTTACTATTTTACAATGAATTAGGCGATCCCTGTATATAAACTCGTGCCATAGACAGAACGGATTGTTTAAGATTTTTTTTCTTTATATTCGTCTAATTCAGGGAAAGTATGTTTTAGTAAAAAAACTTTTTCAAACAACGCCATCTAGTTTCAAACTAAGCAGAGCTTGTGATATAAGTGAAATATATATTTAACATTTGTCTTGGGTGGGAATCGAACCCCCGATCTCTGGCATAGCAGTCAGGGAGTGGCCCTGACTGCTATGCCAGAGATCGGGGGTTCCACTTGGTCAACTGGCCTAGCTGTTATCAAACACGTGACCTTGCAGTATTTAATTTTTTTCCTCTCTGAGATTCCATAGAATATTTTTAAAATGTTAACCAATTGGTTAGTTCGTAGTGTGACCTCTAGAACGATCGCAATTTCCCTTACCAAAGGATCGAGAAGTTTCTATTATGTGGGTCCATAAAATGGCCGGAAATGTAAAGATAATAATATTACTAGCCCTCACTTTATGCTAAGGTCGCAATTTGCGTCACATATTCATGAGATGTGGACTATTTTTATTAATGCTATGGATGGATAGATTCGCATATGCGTACAGTAGTAGGTCAGTTAAATCTATCAATTTAGGTCATTAGGTAGTATTGTGGGTACTGAGGATTCGTGTATGTGTTGTCATAATCCATAAACCTATTGATTCATTCATATGACAGGAACACAAATTATGCAGACACAAAATATATATCATAATATGTTTACAAAAACACAAATAGATATGACAAACAAATTTCTTCTCTCGCATTCAATCGGATCCATTGAACGATGCGTGTAAAAACTACTACTATTTTAGTTTCCGCTAACTAGGTACCTACACATTGAATAATTCGATGACCAAAAACAACTGCGGAAATCTCTAAAATCAGTTGTAAATTACAATCAAACGTCGATCAGGCAATAACGTTAAAAAGCTAAACATTCGTAACTGTTGCAGTTTTTCACGTTTCGTGTTAAAATTCGTATTCTGACTTTATCAAAAAGGTGATTGTTCGTTTTAATAGCAGCGCTTTTTAGGAATTATTGAATCAATTTAACTGAGTTATATCCAATGGGCCGTTTAATTTGCGTAGATGTTTATCGTGAATAGGAATAAGAAGGTTAATTATCGTACTTTTAAGAACGAAGATATTGCGACGTCAGTCTCATTCTATCTTATCTTTTGCGTATGTGAAACCATATGCGTATGTTCAAATGTATTTTCTTTCTTTTCTTTTGATTTCTCCTACATATTTCACAAATTTAAATATTGATCGTCGCTTCTCTTGAGATTGATGATAAGAAAACGATAAAAAATTATAAAATGATATTTATTTTTGTATATAAGTTTTCACAAACACTTTTACACGTCATTTTTTAACTAGTAGATGAGATCAGAGTATCACTATCTGACTACTCTGAGAAGAAACACCGAAAGAAACTCTTAGGTCACGAAAGGAAAGAAACTCATAGTCTCTTTTTAAGTCCAGACATTTTCTTGGTCAAATCCTGTAAGAACCATGCAGATTAGTGTCTGAGATGGTCTTTTGAGGAAATAACCACACAGATATGAGGGGACGAGATCAGCCAGTGCAAGCATTTGTCACTAATCATGAGCAACTAATAATTACGACTAGATTTAGAAAGTTATCAATTACAAAATTTGGCCTTGAGGCTGTATTTCAGCAAAACAAATATTTACTCTCAATCGTGAAATGCTTCAGAAGTAAAAAACCGCAGAGTGTACATAAAAGTAACTTGTATCGGGCTTGAAACGACTGGTTATGAACATTAAAATGTCATTCACACACACACTCACATGCATATTTTCCAAGGGGTTTCCGAGAGTAAATTACCTAGTTGAATAAGTTCTGTGTTAAGAAAATATGCTACGAAGTTAAAAAAAAAATTGTTATTGAAAAATAAAAATAAAAGATTACTTTTATTACGACGCCCACTTAAATGGTGTTTATTACCATTGACGGCCTACCAGACCCACTTGTACCTATATAAATAATCCACTGACGTATTTTTTTGTCAATAAATTGCAATATTTTTAAGTCCCGCAATATTTTATAAATTTGTTCCTCGTTTTTTTCAGTTGATTTTTACTGTAATAAATTCCCCTTAATGTATACGGGATAAATGGAAACCTTAAGGATCCGCCTAGTGAACCATGACACAGATATATTAGACCGATAGGTTTGGCCGATTCTTTTATGTGACACGCAGGTCTACGCTATTAGTCTTCAGTTGGTGGGCTGAACGAACGACTGAGCCGACCCATTTCATTTTTTATTTTATGGTAAATTGAGAAAAGAAATGGGTGTCAGCCTATTTAGGTAAGTAGGTACTATTCCAATAGATATGGAAATATTGTCACTGTTCCACTGCAAGGCCGAAGCTTCTTTTCATACAGAGAAGGCATGTTTCCTAGGCGGATAAGCGATTTTGAACTTGTTTTCATTTGCCGATGTCGAAAATAAATTAAAAAACTTCTTGACATAGGAAGTTAAAAAAGAATAATGTTACCAATATTTTTGTCTTTGAAGTAAGTAAACAAAATCCCAAAGAAAGGTAACAAAAGAAAGAAAAACACGGCAATGAATTTTGAAAAGTCGTGTAATGCATTGAAAATGGCGATGTGATGTCGCCTGTCTTCCCGTTCAGAGTGAATTATCGGCGCAGCGTGTATCGAGCGTCATTCATCCACCACGATGACTGGCACTTGAATAATCTATGTTCTTTTGTTTGTACCGCAAGAGAAACCGTTTACTTTGAACGTTTGTCGCCACGTCGCGTCGCCAGCTAAATGGACGAAATTTGATATTTTGTGTGACATGTGTTCAATTCTCTTCCTACAATGCGTTTGTTTGCTGACACAACAGTTAGAGTAAGTATATTGTGCGTATTAATTTGGATATTCTAAGATATTATAATTGCACAAATTTTAATTTTTGATTGTAAAAGATCTGTAGTTAATAATCTGTAGTTAATGAATTTTGATTATACTGATTTGAAATTGGAAGTAGCCGTGAATTTCAAAACAAAATCTCAGGTCTATTTATCTTTGGATGGAAATTGAATTGCTAGGTTATTAATAGACGGGACGGTTTATGCTAAGCTACAGCAATACGTCGTAATACGTCTTATGGTGCCTAACTCAAATTCTTAAGTAAGTACACGTCTTGTTGATCTGGCTTAACCTAGCGTTATGCAAGTTTACTCATTAATCAAACAACTTCAGTATTGGGTTACTAGTAAGTGTCTATCTATACTACTGAACATTTGGATACAGAGAGCAACTTCAAATTTAGTGAGCGAATGTACTCGTACTGCCTGCAAATTGGGACTTACTTAGGTCAATATTATTATGTAGGTCCTTAATCGGTGCTACATACGAGTATTACAACACTAGCAAGCATAAAACATTTTTTTCTTTCATTTTAAATAGTATCAACGTAACAAAATGCCAGGGCAGGTTACAAATAAGATAAAAATTGGAAGTGGAACTTTTTTGTGCAATATTTTCAGACCGAAAATTTCGCTCAGTAGAGTGCCATAAATCAGAACAGTGTAAGCTCCTGATAAAATCGATACCCCAACTCGAAAAGGATTCGCGAGTAAAATACCGAATAACGAGAAAGTATTTCCGAACATAAATATCTCCGTCGCGATTTGTGTCGTTTAGCATTCGATCATTAGGTACTACAAAACAAGATATATCGTGGGTTCAGTATTTGTCTGTAAAAATAGACTGTCATTCTTCTTTAATATTAAAACTGAATAGATATTTTCCATGGTTTCAATAGTAAAATGAAATAGTTAGTTTCGCGAAGCTGGAAGTTAAACAGTTTTTGTACAATTCGCTACTATTCGCGAGCAGCCAGATTCCGGCCAAATTGTCGAGAGACCCCAACTTCAACTTTAATTTGGAATGCATTTTTGATTTTTGAATTACGAGTGATTCGTATATTGTGTTAATTATATACAAAAGGTTTTGTAGTGATACACATCCTTATTAATGTAAGATTTCTCGGGGTTCCAGGGATTTAGCTCGTAAGCTCTAAAATTGTCACAGTCACACCACGGAAAGCTTACATTAGCCACACGATGTCGAGAGCTGGAATAAAAGTATTTTCAGTCACTGGGAAGCGGTATCCTACCTTATCTTTATCCATAATAAGAATGTCTGGGGACATATTCGTTTGTCTGCAACTCTTGAACTAATTTCACGTTTGAACTAAAACAATCGCGAAAATATAGATTTTCTCGAAAATTCGTAGAACAATTTTGAATTTGGGTCGCATAATATAACATTTCTCGACCTTACTCATCACGAAAATGCGAGGGATACATTAAATATAAGCAAAGGCAAATAATATTTTTCCTTATCAAGTAGTACTGTTCTCATAGCAACAGTGTTCCGGTAGTGGGAGGGTCGTTGTAATACAAAGATAAAGATATTACTCGGAGCAATCCCAATAAAGCAAAAGATCAGGGTTATGTTTCAGGTCAGGGAATGTAAACAATTAAATCCTTGGGGCGAGTGCTTACTCCGGCTGCTACCCGTGTAATCTCTCAAACGAACAGAGTCACTGGCCTACGGAGGTTTTCGTTACGTTGAAAGTTTTGTGAAGGTTATTTAACTTGGTTCTGCGACAACTAGGACTAATGCATTAGATACTAGGCATCATTAACATAACCGAACAAGTAGTAACCAATATTAGAGAGCGCAATTTGTGCTAGGGGAATTGTAAGGGTTTTTAGGTGAAAATAATAGATTAATGAAGTCTTAAAACTTGTTTTGCATGTGGGTCAGATTTCCCACAATGCGATAGTGAAGCGTTTTCTATCCAGGCTACACATTATGATGCTCACGCTGTTATTTTTCTCACCCGGCTTTTGTGTTTTGCGCAAAAAATAAGCTCAGCTTATCCTGTGTTTTCCTTCGTTTTCTGATCTGAACTCAGATATAAGTCCTCTTTAATGTTATTCCGCTTTTATTACTAGAGTCCGATTTCAGCTGAAGTAATTTTTACGAGCCCCATTTTCCTCGTTAAAAACTATCGCAAAACTATGTTCAAAGCTGTACGGCATTAGTCTGTCAGACGGATCTACATCTCCTCGACGGTTGAAGAGGGTCAATTGTTAAAGGATCACCTGTTTGGCTTAAACCCTGATAGTTCTTGATTTATAGCCGGAAATTTTCAGATATACAAACGATTTGGGCGAAATTGCTTTTTAAGGTTTTACATTTTTAACTGTTACGAAGTCGTATTGTATCTTTTCATGATCATTTACACGTTTTCCTCATTACATATACGTTATCTTCAACAATGTGTACTCTAGTGGCTGTTTGCCGGTGGATATAATTTATTTATAAAGGGTTAAAACAAGCTATCGCTCCCATGCGTCATATTAAAAAGCGATTTGCAAGATATTCCAAAAGTGCAAAAAAACGGCGCAAAACCGAGGAGTGAAACTTTTTATCGTCACGTTATGCGAATGCAAAGTTGGGAACCATGTACTGACACGCTACTTAGATATCAAACTTTGTAATGCTGAGAATGTGTTGATCTTAGGCATCCCATTTTCTCTTGGAGCAAACAAGGTAGTCTGATTCAACAAAAATCCGGTCTTGTGCCTATATAGTCCCTAAATTATGTAGGTACTTTATTTTAAAACCTTATTTCTAAGTTGCAATATAGGTAAAATATTGTTTCGTACTACCTACTAATTGTTATATCATAATTAACTAGCGGGTACACGTAATGATAACGACTGGTATTACAGAAACCGACTTTACCCACACTTGTACCCCAGGGCGTATGCGGATCTATCGGGTTACTACTCGTTGTTCCTACTAATATTAGTAGTCAGAATAGTTTTACATAGTGTATATCAGAAATCGGTGGTCATATTAATAGGATCAACGTTATGATCTTGTTACTAGAAATGTAACAAAATATTAAAGTATAAAATTGTTCAGTACCTAACGTTTTTGTAATATTTATATAAACAATCCATATAAAATTTACTTGAGCAAATAAAAACATAAGAAAAGGTCTGTCGTTTCTTAACATAATCTGAAAACTATCTTATTACCTTTCCTTGCGGAAAACATGTATCCTTGTTGATATCATGCACTCTATTTCCTAACTATTAACACACAAATTAGTGCATGTAACATGAGCGATGATGAGTTGTAGGTACCTACAGAGGCTAGCACATCGTGCAACGCCAATGGTTTCTAATTTATTTCATGGTTTTTCAACTTCATTACAAATAGGATAAAGTTCACGTTAAAATGGGAAAATTTATCAGTCAAAAATTCACAATACTGGCGTCTGAACAATAACTAAGTCTTGGTAAATATCTAAGAAAAATTATCGAATTCGTGCACAGCGGGACTTTCAATTAAGTGTGATGAACTATCATAAAAAGGAGGTTGTAAAAGTGTGCTAGTTTTACAGTCTCCTAGCTCACGGTCAGGGTAAGCATTGCATATAGCACATATATATCCATAAAGTAGGAACAAGTCTAGTTCATCCAGTTCATTGAGTCAGCTACTCCATTCAACTATGGCTTGAGGGCATTCTAGAATGAATGTATGACATTTAGTTTAACAAACCATTGGTAAAGTTGTTTTTGGTCAGTTTCATTTTATTCTTGTACTTCCTTGTATCCCGGTAAACGATTTTGGGCTCGTCTCTGTAGTGTGCGAGATCTCACTGAATTCAGAAATCACGATATTTAAGGATATTTTCCTTTCAAAGTAACTAATACCTACTCTATGCTATTCTACTCTTAAAAGGTAAGTAGGTATAAGAAGTATCAAATGTTTTTTTTTCATATTTTGACAATCAAATATTTTTATTCTCTTTTTATTTGCTCTTCTTTTACCAGGTTAAATTAGCATTAGGATTAAATTATATATTGATTTCATAAGTTTGTTGCATAAACGTAAATCCTTTATGGTTTAATATAAACCAAACATTATTTTGTAGGCCATAAATGGCAGAACATGCAGATGTACATGCATATGTAGATCTGCATATTCTGCCATTTATGACGACGTACTGTTAATTTTAGACCTTATACTTATGTGCTGTATACTCAGGTTTTACAATAAAATGTAAAATATTCTAGTTATTCTATTCTTTGTTCTGATTTTGTAGCCATCACTGAGCAAAACATAGTGAGCATACTCTTATAACATTTCACATGTAAACCAACCTATATTAATAATATAAATGATTTGATTTCAGACGATAGAATATTTTTTAATACCAATCAGGTTCATGATCACTCATTTTAACATTATGGCAGCACTTTAACATGAAGCATTAATGTTTGCCGTTGTCGATGTCGAACGATAATCCGAATTATATTGCAGTAAAATAATTTGAGCCGCGATGAGTGACTAATTTGCATTTAAAGCCAATGTCGATAAATTTGGAAAGGGCCAGAGTGCTGTGTTATTAAATAACATCGGGGTGAAGATGGCTGCCATAAAAAAGGGAAGTAAAATTATAAAGCAGTGGATAAAAGCGAGTAAAATTATATAAATGAATGACCAAAATTACAGTCGTTAAATATTTTGCCGCTCATTATTGTTTCTTTGAAAACATGTTTATTTTTCTGATTTTCAAAGCGAAAGTTTTGTACCTCTAGCACGAGTACCTCTAGTTACGAAAAAACGTACGATTTTATAAAATTAGTAATACTTTTTGTGCTTAATTCATTAATTTAGATCTTAATGCGGCAGTCTGTAGTAGTTGTATTTTAAATTCGTTCGATTTGGTGTTACGCTTACGTCAAAAAATCATGCTACCAATAGTTTAACGTAGAAGAAATATATAGCTATAGGTAACAGTTATAAAAAATATTATCGCCTGACGAGTGCCGCAGGCTTTGCTATAATCTGTACAAACATTCGCCTTTACTCTCAACAAAAACCGTTACTTTCCCGTGGCCTTCACAAAGCCGTTTTATTTGTCCAATGGCCACAATCAGCGAATGTTTACTTGTACCTGCTAGAAAAATGTTTGCCCGTAACGTACAGAGCGGTGAGAAAACAAACATGGAATTAATTCCAATATGTCGACTACGCTACGTTGTTAGTACTCGTATCACAGTTTATATGTGAGGTATACATAATAGAGCTCATCTTAATGAAGATTCTTTTTCTTTCCTGTTTTTCATATGCATTTTGCGGTCTTAGGGCTCGGTAACTAAGTCACCGGCAGCGGGTGCGATGACTGCCTTTCTGGCCCCCATAACCCAGTTTCTGGGTAGCATGATATCAACGGCTTAACGTGCTTTCCGAGGCACGGTGGAGTCTTGAAATGTATAAACGGTCACCCACCCACGGATCCACCTCGTTAGGCGTAGCTTAACCGATCAACCTAAAGGCATTAATTATTTAGCCACAAACTCAAAAACACGTAAGACAATATTATTGTAAATTAAATATGTAAATTTATTAGGATCCCACAAGATAAAACTCCTAGCAAGAATTAAATCGTCTGCCAAATCTTAATTCACTTTTGGAACCTAAAAGGCTGGAAATAAAAAAGAATGAATAAAAAAAACAATAAATAAAAAACAACTTTTCTTTGGCTAATCCGCTCTTTTCTGTAATAAGTAACATTTGTTATTATAATATGTGTGTAAATATTAATGATCATTTGTGTCCTCTAAAAATACCTTGATAAGGCCAATATCGTCATATCGTTGTGGGTACAAATAGAGGCGTCAATATCCGAATCCCATTTATCCCGGAAGGTAAAAAAGTTCGTGATGATACATATGGGTCTGCAATATTTTTATCATTCGATAACATCCGGCAGTTAGAACCCAAAGGTATTCCATTTATTGGAGTCCGTTCGCCGATCAAAAAGGGATTCGTTTGTACCGGTTAGGAGCCAGAGGTATTTTAACTATTCATTGATTCAATGATTTAAATGTACAAGAGTTGATATCAAAGGATTTCATTTTTTCTGTGTGTCACAGATATTGTAAAACACAATAGTATCCACGGATACATCTTGAATCTATTCTTTGTACTTATAAAAGATTAAAGAGGAGAGCTTGTAAAGTTGCACTTCAGTATCATAATGCACATTCTATTACTGTGCCATAAATCGTATTAAAAGGCGCGTCTCTAACACCAAGCTCCGTACGGTAAAGGTACCTACAACAAAATACTCCATGCAACCTAATCACATTTAAAGCTTTAATCTACTACTCCTCGAGTGACGTGAGGAAAACGCTATCATTTAGCATAAGTACTGGTAAAAGCGGCACGTGTCGTACGAAATATAATTAATATTATAATTCTGCGTAGGTTGCAGATATACGATAGGTACTGCTACGATCATTAATATGAGCTGATGACATTATATTTTATTTGTCGATTAATTAAGGGTGTTTTATTAGGTATGACGATTTATGTGTGGCATAAAATAAAATTCCATCGCCGTCACAGGCGCCACACTTGACATAAATCATGTTTCAATAGGACGCACTCGGCTCGGATTTGTTTACTTTAGTGCTGTTAATTTAGCAGTATTGTCTGGAACAATCATTAGCAATGACAACGATATTAATTACTTGCTTTGTTTTCGATTGAAGCGGGGCTTGCGACGGTGACAGAATCGATTTTGGTTCAAGACGCACAAACATTGGTCAGACTCATCGGTGAATTAAATAATTTAATTATTTCGTTAGAAATGCCGCTTGGGTTGTATCTGCATAAAGTTTTTTGAGATTGCAGAGCGAGCATGTTAAGCTCATGCATAAATCATGTTGCCAACACGAAGGTGCAGAACTATTTCCACTAGGCTTACCTACTATAATTACACCACTTAACGTAGACATGCAAATTCATATTCCGAATTCGTAAGTTTGTATGATTGTTTAATAATGTAAGTTAGTATCGCTTGCCTAAATTATTGATATATGAGGTCGGCAGTTGGTACTGACAGCTTCGATCTTTAAGTTATATAGGTTCGTCAACGCCCTTAGTAATAGGTTGGAGACCATTTACGTCATCTAGATAGTAAAGGGCACAATTTTAAGATCCTGCGATTCCCAATATTATTGAGTCGGCCCCATTTACTATAATGATGTCACTTAAAAATTTATGGACCATGTATTTAACTTTGAGATCTATCTCTTTTGAGATGATAATTATAGGTATTGCATAAAAGAAAAACGCAGCTTACTCACTTAATAATTTCGGGTTTTCTAAGTTACGAATAACTTTAGTACCTAATTTTTTCTTCTTAGAAGTTACACTAAGTTGACAAATTTTACCCCAATATTGAAATATTTAAGTATGAATTTTTCAATTTTAATACGTAAAGCTAGAAAATCCCATAGAAAGTCGAAGTGTTATTCTGAGTAACCATGTCAACTCGCTTGACTGACGACGGGTAAACTTTGAGGAGTGCCCCAAAGGAAATGCCTATTCGTCAAAATATTTACGAAGCCAACAGACGTGAACATCGGAAACCTTGTTTATCTATCTAACCGATATATCCATGACTTTTTTATTGATATCAGAGAACTTATTTTGTTTCATCCAATAATTACTTTACGAGGTACGATTACGGTGCAATTTAGATCAATTAAGTTTTTATGACAGATTTTCCTCCATTCTTCCTTAACTTTAGTCTTGATAAATTTGTCCGTACTAAACCAACATGTTCTTAAATTGCCGACCGTAATATCTGGACCATAAATTACAAGTCTGGGCTACAATAAAATAGGTACAATGTAGGCATACGAAGCGAAGGGTCACTCGTATTGTATCTAGGCGATGAAAAAGGAATATCGAGAAAAGGTTGAAAATGAGTGCGTTGTCGCTCTCAGTCGGGAAGTCACAATTTTTGACCCACATATTTCACTCGTCGCCTTTCTATACAAGTAACGAAGTCATTCTATGCCATGCCCACCAGGGATTACAAACATTTTTAAAATAAAATTTATTAAACTTCGCTAGATCGTGAAACTTAGTTTAGCTATCCTGTTAGATAAAATATATATACGAAAGTACATGGATGTTGTACACACGCACACGTAGTAATAAAATGACGTTATTGCATGTTTTAGAAGACCGCACCGTCCGTTTTGCTTTTTAGTTTTAAAATCCGTCGTTCGTTTTATCGTTTAGTCTTCCTAGCCTTACATATGACGTGCAACAACAACATATTGTACTCGAAGTTTGATCATCAATCACGCAGAAGATATTCCGTTTTATATTAAATACGAGAGTAGGTCGTTGGAAGGAGAGAATTTCCATAAGGTGAAAGTGGTGCGCATAAAATCATGTAGGTTGAAGGTTCGTTGGCGTTAGTGGTAGTGTCCCTCGAGGCAGCGAATGGGAGTCTTCATATATATGTGAAATAGAGAACCCTCCTTCCACAATAGTGATTTATTTTGATATGCTACGTTTCTGCTGAATATATATCTTGTAGATTTTCGACGACTCATCTTGTTTTAATTTGAATATGAGATACATCAATTGGGTAAGACGGACAACATCTTTGGTTTCACTTCTATGTTAGAAGTTTAGTATATATATAGATATTTTCAGTCTTATATAGCGGCCAGTAGTCTGGTCATAGACTATAACAAGGAATATAATAAAAACCAAAATATAGGTGACGTATGGGACTTCATGGTCGTTACATGGGACTTAAATACAACTGGTGAAATATATATATATATTTATATTTTTGTTAATCAGACAACAAAAGAGTCCATTATGTTAGTAACAATATAACTGAAGGATGAAATGAGGCGGTACTACCAGGTACACCTCTGCCTTGCCCTTCGGGGATTACAGGCGTGATGAAAATAAAGGTACCTACGGCACTGTAGCCCTATGTAGCTCTGAAAGTTATTATTGGTAATCCTGTTATGGATCGCAACCAATATTCTTTTAACAACCGGCATAATATGTTTCACAGCAAGTAAATTTGCGTGCTCTTAATATGTATAAATAATAAAGCATGTTACATCATTTTTTATACAGTAAAGTTGGTCACACAACGTGCTCAGTAAAAGAATAAAGAGAAATGTTTTGGACGTTTTGAGTGGGATGTAGACCCTATGATGTTTCCCGTGGGACTATAAACTGACGGGTTCAAAACCATGATAAAATCGAGATTGCTTTGAGAACGTGACACGATTTATTTGACGGCTGAGCGAAGGCTAAATGACTGGAGACAAATGCATTCGTTTCAAGTTCAAATAAGTGGTAGTGAGATGTACTATTAAACAAATGAATATATCCGAGCTCTTTTAATGCTATCGGTTAGGAAAGTTAAAAAAAACCGCTTAGTGTTGTGGATGCCATTTTATCTCTTGTGAATTTTATCCGTAAAATAATTAATATGCAATTATTTCATGTAAAATTTACATTTTCATATCTGACAAAGTTAAATGAGCAAGAAATTTGTGTACGTACTTTTGTTGTGTAGCTTCATTTAATTAAATTAAATGTGTACTTGTGCACTCGACAGTATGTACACTGTACTACAGCTCCCCCTGCCAACAAATTGCAGATCATTTCCTTCAGGACGGAGGGAACACGTAAACTTCCCTTCCGTTACCCAAAAAATTGTTCCTTTGTTACTTAGCATATTTTACATTTGATAAGCGTTGTACCGAAAAATAACACGACCCTAAAGAACGGTACAGTTTATTGTAACAACCCAATGTGTGTTTGTTTTGCGTTAAAAATATTTTTATACCGTAAAATAAGGGTTTCGGTGCCAAAGGTTTTAAATATTTATTAACGATACCAGTATAAATATCTACCAAATAAGGTTACGTTTCATTGATGCAGTTAAACATTCATTTGTTTAAAGTAACAATGAGTTTTGATAAACTCGTATGTAATTGAACTTGACGATAATTTGTTCTGACTTACCTACTCGGAAAACTTGACGGCGGGCTTGGAGTTTTCACTTATTCATATATATGAAGCCGTTCGCGAAAGAGCTTTAATAATATATCTTTAGTTTGAACTTTAAGGATGTGTTTGTATTTCTTGAGGTAATTTACGAAAACCTCAAGAGGCCTAATAGCAAAAAATAGCACGAATAAAAGAGAAAACAACGGTAACAAATGAGCAATCTGAAAAGTAGGTACAAAGAAAATACATGTGAGTTCCCAAAAGTATTTGACCAAGTAGGTTAGAGTACTTTCAGAGTTATAAATCATCGTGGCCACAAAGCATCAATGAGGCGTACAATGAAAAAACCGCAAAAATGGCCACCGGGTAATATCGTAGTTTTGTACGAACAGCGGTCAGTTTTGTAAATGTTTTCAAGCACTCAAGCTTGACTATGTCTGCCTACTTGTCCGTTTAATGACGCTACGAGAAAAAATATTTTCAAAAAAAATGTTTACGTATAACTGAAAACATGTAAGAGCTCAGCTTTTAAAACAGCAAAATAAACATTCAACATTTGAAAGGAGCTGTCAAGTACGACCTGAGGCGTGAATAAATTATAATAGATGTTATTATAAAACAAAAAAAAATGTTTGTATTAAGTTTGTAGTACACAAGTGCTCACAAAATGGACTTTTGTTTTGAATGAACTGTATTCACCATTGCTGTATTGTGGATGTTTATTTTGCTAGAATTAAAAGAAATTCTAATGCTGTTCAGTAGTCTTAGCTTGCGTTAGACTCGGTTAGACTCCTGAGGGAGCAGATTTTAATTAATTTGGAGCTTGGATAAATACGAGGTACTGTGAGAAATACTGATACCGCTGATAACGTTGTTCTAGTTCCTACCTATATCAATATACAACCTAATGTTATAAAATCAATAATTGACGTCTTACAACATGGTGACGCAGGATACTTAAATATACTTGACGAAGATTTATTCCGGTTATTGGGAAACTGAGCCTAAAAATGAACAAATATTTTTCTACTATTTCTTTTACCTAGGCATTTCATGTCTCGTAAGAACCAAGTTTTATTAATCAAATCCTCGGAGATTTATATATTACAGATAGACAAACATAAACCTTGTCTCATGAAAAACCATTTCTTCTTTCCTTATTGACAGGACCCTAAAAGTGTGCAAACTTTTACGTTGTATATAAATATCAAAGCATTTCTGAGGAATACTTTATCTTTTTATTTCGTCGGTTTGTTTTGTTAAATAAAATTGTTAAAAAGGCGGAAACTTTGACTGAAGAACACAGTGTTAAATATTTTAACGAATTGTTTGTGAATATGCCAAGCTTTTTGTTATATACTTGTTCCTAATATTATGTAAAAACATGAAAAAAATCATTGTGTCTCAACAAGCATGTATTTCTAAACCGAAGACAGTGATGGCCTCATATAAGATATAAAATAAATGTTCTTTGCCATAAAATAAATTCTTTCAAATAATGCTAAAACAGTTTGAAGTGGGTGTTTGTATATCTTATCACAGAATCGTGAATCTAGCGAGCAAGAACGTGACTAGACGTTTTTACTACACTGCTTGGCTTTAAAAAGCCATAGAGAGGCGATTGCACTATCTATTAGATACATGGAAAAAAACCGAGGGCGGTGTGAGTATTACAATAACAGATATATTTAGGACTATTGCTTAGTATTCACGACGAATAACAACACAGTGAAACTTTTGTAAACATAGTTACGTCCAACAATCTGGGCCAAGTAAACTAAATAAATCGCAGAATTTAGAACAATGTGGACTGTCTGTAGTTAAAGTTAGACCAGACTAGAACTTCTAGACCAATTAACTAAGTACTCAAAGAACAGAAGGTGGCAAAAAAAAGACTATCGACAGTTCCTACTGAAGTAATCATGCTTTGCTGGTGTTACCATACATTTTGTAAGTTTTCATTGCTAAATTACCTGAGACTTTTTTGCGCACTTGCTGTCCAATTCACTTTAGACATCGGCAGAATAGTCGACATCGGCTTGGTTTGCCATAATAAAAAATAGAATAAAATAGAATACCTACCTAAGGCATAGTTATTTTTCAATAAATAACTTGGTTTGTAAAATATTAACGCAGATTTTTGAGAATTTCATGCAAGTTTGAAGTGAAAATCATCCAAAACAGTGTTGCCAACAGCGTGTTTAGGAGGCTCAAAGTAATGTGGTTTCAGAAATATGAGAGTAAATCGTCGTAGTAACTTTGCTGATAATACATTAACGTAGACTACCAGTAGCTTAGTTGAATAGACAACAATTCATCACAACTTGCGCGATCATAGCATTACTCAAAAGAATGAATAGAGAAACAAAAGACGATGAAAAGTGTATCCTAGTTGCGACCGCCCATTGTGTTCAGCAGCGAATGTAAGTGTCGCCCAAAACAAATAGTCCCGGAACTATTTGGTGGAATGAAAAAGAAAACAGGGTCGGTCACCCTTTATTGCCAGTGGATAAATTCTTTTGACAAGACTTTGTACAAGCGATTTCGGTCGTTCCTCATGTCCGGAGGAGCGTTCCTATTATCTTTGAGGCATCGGGTACACACAAAACGAGTGCTTGGCGCCGCCTCGTCAAGGCTGCGGCGAAACCCTCCGTATATAATAATTTCTTATTTGTAATTACAATAAATATACAATATGTTTATCTGACATTTATTTATTTAAGAAAGCCGACTTTATGTCTTAGAAACGTAACGCGTTTAACATTAATTTCTGATTAATACTGGGCATTACAGAATATGGCTACCACAAAGACGATTATGTCTGTGACCTAATCCTATCTTCTGGCCCAAATATGTCCATGAAAAAGGTAACTTTTTCATGCTTGCTGAATACTTTTATGTCACGCACACACACTTATCTCGTCGAATACACAAGAATGAAGTGGCGACATAAATCCTGAACCATTCAACTAGCTCTTACACTACACTAACAACTCTCAAACAATCTTTGTGAAATGTAAAAATGTAATTCCGCAAAGTTTTTGAAATGAACGTAGGCATCGGTCGTAAAATGTAATGGCTAGTCCCTGGTCTGGGAAAAACACATTACTAATATTAGTGGAAGACTTAGTTTGTAGGAACTGCTCTTTATTCTGGTGGCGTGATGGTGTTTGTATAGGTTTACAACTTGCCAAGTTCAATAACCTCTTTATTTTCAGCTCTTTCACGTCACAAGAGACAGTGACGACATTGTACCAAATAGATTTGTTTAGTTTCCCTTCGGTCACTTCGATTTTCTTTTGTTACAACCTTATTCGTCCGAGTTTATTTAGTTTTTGTTGTAGTGCAGTTCTACTAAGAAAGTAAATTCCAACAGTATGAACATTGTGTGTGAACCGTTTTAGTAGCGGTCATTAATTTACTTTTGTTCTTTGATTGCTGTAAAAACCACATGTTCTTAGTACATTTTATTTTTATTTTCATTTAGAAAATCCTATCGAATAAGAACCCGTAATACTTACACACAACTACAATGTACTATTTACCTATATATCATGCAACTCGAATATTAAAAAATATTTTTAATAAATTATTGAAATCCGTGATTTTTCAAACATGATTCTAAGGCTTTTGAGAGATTGCAAAAATTTCCAGAAAATTGTAATACCTACTACGTATCCGATATAAATACGAGTGTTTCTGTGAATAAGTATTTTCCTGCAGGTACATTAATGACGTGGAAAAACATGTTTGAAACGGGATTATTTGTATTCTACGGCGGCTAATTGAACTAAAACATTTTTTTCCTGTAAATTTATATATATTCAACGAAAAACACTACAGAGTTACAAGTTAAGCCAAGTTAAGGCAGAATCGGCTGAAAATAAAAGGTCCATAAATATGCGTTAATATGGCAGCCATACTTAACACCTCGCTTCGAATAGCTTGATATCATAAACCCACAAAATGCTGTTGTGATGAGGTCGAAGCCGCGAAATAAATTGGCATTTATGTGAGAAGTGCACCCTTATACTCGTATATCGCGCACAGTGTAATTGGATTGCGTTTACAGGAACGGTAACATTTGTCCGAGAAATTAAAGTTAAAAGAAATGTTATAAGAAGTCCTAAGCTCTAAAAGTGTGCTTATTTTTTGCCTGTTATAGATAGTACATTCCTTACTTAATGTACAAGACATCAGAACCGCACTGAATATACTTTTATTTAATGTATCACATTTATAAAAGGCTTACAGACTAATAATTTTATAGTACAATGACACACAAATACATCGCAAATTAAAAGCTTCAAAATATGGATAATAAAATTATAACACATTTGCTCGTAAAGGGTCCCTTATTTTACCAATCGCAATATCGTAATGTATCTCATTACGTACTTGTGCGTTATTGTAATGTAAAACAAACGAGTGCCTTTTTAATAAGGTAAAACGCACGGTTTATCAAGATGCTCCGTCTAAAACGTCTTTTTTAATCTTAGCAAAGAGTATAAAAAGTCTAAAGAGTATAAAACGTCAGAAAAGTGATCAAAATTTTATGAATAAAATTAACTTTGAGAGATAAAATATAAAAAAGGATGCTTTATTTTAATTAATTTTGACAATAAATTACAACCATTAGTAACAAAACAAAACAAAAGAATCACAAGAGTTTTATTTAAACTTGCAATCAGTTCTATGAAATTAATCATAACGTCTAGACAATCCAACGCCTTTTTCGATTACTTTCACTTTCATACGTTTGAAATATTTTCCTCCTGACGTCAGAATGGATGGACAAAACAGTAGCTAATTTGATTAGCAGTCAGCCCCGCTGGCTACGTTGCTGATTAGCTACAATCTACACGAGCTATGCGACAATAGCTCATACCGACTTGACAGAAATAACGGCTGTGTATTATTTACCAACAGATACTAAGGATGGAAAATATAATGAAATTGATTAGGAGGTGGTGAGATGTATGGAAGAAGAAGACATCCTGACGATCCCAAATAACATCGGATAAGAGCAGGAAGACAATTGTGAATGACTATCTTCTGCCTAAGAATCGATGTAATGTTCCTTCTTAGTTTTAGTCTTCAAATGTCAAATTGTCACCTGATAATGGACTGGGAAGTCATTTGTCGTCTATCATGTCATCAAAGATGACGTTGTATTTGAAAAATGTTTTAGAAAACCAATTTTCTTTAGATTATTTTTTGAGGCAAAAGATGGCTCATGTCTGTCTCCAGGATATGATTTCTCTCCATGCCAGATATCATTACGATCCGTTTAGCCGTTTTGTCGTGAAAAGCTGACAAACAAACACACAAACGAACCAAGAGACAAGCAGAGTTACTTTCTAATTAAAATATTAATATGGAAATATGGATAGATAGATCGAGGGAATTAAGTACAAATATTTTTTAATGAACTGTGAACATTGTGGTGCAACTTAGGGGAGGCCTGTTTCCAGTAGTGGACGTCGTTCAGCCAAAATGATGATGATACAATGAACTTAACTATTTGGTTAAGACATCAAGCACCTGCCAGCCAGTTTAGACCCTGTGTAACCTGCTACTGCTACAATGTTTGCTACGAGAAGACTCTTTTCATACCGCTTTCAAGATATAATTTTATTAGTTAAACTATCAATAATGCATGTCCAAGATTTCATAAAATTGATATCGATTGTATCCACCGACGACTAGACGCTATAAAGTGCCTGAACGATTCACCGCACATTATAAAAATATAAGTAAGCAAGTATATAATAATGTACTCTATCTATATAAAAACTATGTTCGTTGTTTAAAAGGCTGTTTCCTCGACTTGACGCCTCGGGTAATTCATACAATACGGTTCTTTAATCAAGTTAATTTCAGGTACAAGAACAGTACCGAATTTCGTTAAATAGATCGTACAAAGGGGCTTAGGCTAATTTACGGTTATTACGAAATTTGTTCAATGTTTTCTACTCTTGTGATCGGAAAGAGACCTCGTTGGATAAAAAATAACAAAGGTTAAAGGCAAGTGTCTAAAGTAGTTCACAGTGACAAGGGTGTAAAGAAGTAATGCGTTTAGAAAAGAAAAATATCGTATCTATAGATATAAACAAAGAAAAACTTCTTTGGGATCTGGGACCCTGATACAGCCACTGCTCCACAGTCAAATTATTGTTTAGCTACTTACATCAAAACAGATGGGTCCCACAGCTACTTCACCTAAGGTTATACTGGCTATGTTACCCTGTTAACAGATTTTCTAGTTACAATCACAATATTAAGTGGCCTGAAGCCCTTGCCTGCCATACACACCAACCGTATGACGCTGGTACAATAATTAAAAATGGAATAGGCATCGGCATGTCGTGCAATATAGCAGAATTTTGTTTAATGAACCTCTGGCAGGTTAGGAAGTTCTTGGCTCTGACAAGGGCCACAAGGCCCGCTAAAGCAGTCAGGCAGTGTGGTTTTTAGTCAGTAAGAGTCTGATTGACCTTTCCGCTCCCCAGGGTGCACCGTCAGGATTTTCCATACCAAGTAAAAAAGGAGGTAGTGGGCTGCCTAGCTGGGCATTCCCGTGACTGCTTAACAAATTAAGGCCAGGAAGCAATGTAAGTACACAGGACAAGATTTTTACCTACCGATCCCACGGACTCACAGCACCGATCGTATTGAGTATTACTGGGAGTGTCTTGGTAACAGAGAAATGAAACAGATATTCAGGCTGAAAAAAAAAATAAAATTCACATATGTTAATATCATCATCGTCTTCATCTGCCTAGATTTTAACCAACTATTCTAGGTACGCCCTACGTTGAACAATTACCTATCGTTACAGCTATGCAATGCTTTTGTAAGACTGGTTGTTACACTTAAGAGCTCCGTTTAGTTAACAATCCAATTTACAAATCTTACTTATTGGTGGCTATTTAAATGTCTCTTGTGTGCACCGAACCGATGCAGCATAATCCTCAGTAGGTCAGTATGCTGCCGCAGTGATGACGGGAATACATATTGGCCGAGTTTTCCACAATTCCGACAATTGACAGAAATCTCCTGGAGATTTATTTGCAAATGGGATGATATAGATGAAATGCCAAAACATAATCTATCCTGATTCAGTTAAAAACTGAAAATCATGATACTAAAATACTCCTTCCTGAAATAAATAAATATTCCACAACTTTCACACAATGCCATCTAGTCCCAAGCTAAGCAGAGCTTGTGTTATGGGTACTAAACATCTGATATACATACTTATATATTTCTAAAACATACATATTATAGATAAATTACACCCAGACACAGAACAAATAGAAATAAAAGGTGAAACAATACAAACGAACTATGTTAATGTGAAAACATGAACCGTATAATGAGCTGTAGGTATGCAAGGAACCTCCAAATTGTACAATTTGTACCTCGTCTAACGGTTATGAATACAAAGCAACAGCTGTATTTTTAAAATTCATTTATCTTGTCAGCCGGAAGTCTGTTGGACGTCCCTATAGTCGGTAAGGTAACGGGACAATTTGGGACGGCCACGCTTGGAGGAACTCTCCACCACAAAATAGATAAATACAGAAGGTTCATATAACAGTCGAAAAACGACTCACAGCAGCTTTGAGCAAATTCTTTCAGTAACACTGAACGCGCTCAGGATATGATAACTGTGTTTAGTATAACACTTTTTTCCTCGTATCCTTACGACTGTGGGGCCGAATCCACAAGAGGCCATTGCATTGGTTTTTTTCAACCACGACCTCCTGCACCACATCTGTCCATCGAGTGAACTGCCACGGCTCTTTTTCCCGTCCAAAGCCAATCACAATGAGATTCTCCAAGCCATTAAGTTCCTGTTGACCAATGTCCGAAGTACCTGCTGTAGAAATCGGCAGACTTTCGATGGCCAAAATTTATCTTTTAATTCGTTCAAAATCGAGGAGTGTAGTATTTCCTATTAACTCTCCATCAATAATGGCACTTACATATATCGGTTTCACTGCTGAGACATAGGCCTTTTTTTTAGAAGGAGTGGGCCGTAATCTACCATGCTGGCCCTGATGGCTCTTGAACGTTGATCTCAACGTTGACTCTCATAGTAATCAGATAACTGTCGAGGTCGCGATTGCGCTTGCACTTGCTGCAGGTACTCGAAGTGTAGCTATGTGCGTGCGTTTCCATTCGTTGTAGTAAGTCAACCTTATGAACCTATCTATTTTGTGACTCGAGAAGTTCACAGGTGAATGCTGCTTGTTCGCCCTTGGTGTAACTTGTTAGCGGGATATTGCAAGCGAAAATTGAGTCCTTGTTGATGAATTGTTACCGGGAGTGGTTTATTTGTTCAGGCAAAATAAAATTGTTTTCAGGGTATTCATCGTTTTAAAATATATGATTAATTAAGCGAATATCGTTTAAATAAAATCAAAATTTATTATAATGGAATAACGGATTTCTTTAAACGATCGTTAATGATTCCATGTATATTTTACAAAGAAATTAAATACTTATATTACTATAAACGGGACATCACAAACAAAATATTCATCCAATTCTTGTATCGGAGTAAACACAAGTCTATGAATTTATGTTAGTACGCTCCGCTGCCGCTCCAATATTGCTATATTATTCTAGATGGCGTTACTGAGACAATGGTAACACAGTTTTTCTATGACATTTTTTCATATGCATGGCCTCTTTATAGAATCTTAAATCACTTTGATATTTTAACATGATAGAATTAAAAAGTAAATTTTCAGTTAATTTTATCACATTACTATAAAATAAGAATTTTAAATGTATCATTACAATTCATTAAAAAGAGAAATAAGAAAAATCGTTACAGTTGTTTTTCAAAACAACTATAAGAGTCTATTGAAGAAGCGTGAAGCTACAACAGCTTGTTTAAAGCGAAAGCGACTTTAAACAGAGCCATCGCACTTCGTACAGCGCTCCTGAAAATCCATTAGCGCAGAGAGTTTTCAAAACGTACTTGTATATAAATAACTGTCGCATTTTATCTATAAAATACTCACTTTTAAGTTACATTACATGGAAAAGTACTGTCAGTCTTTTTTGTATAAATCTAATCGTGAAAACCTAGGTGAAGTGAGCTGATACTTAGCTTGCTTTGCCTTCACTTCACCAACATTTCCACGGGGGTTTTTTTCCAGAATAGTATTATGTTACGAATTTTAGAAACTGTTATTTAAAAATAAAAACACACCATTTACGACTAGGTAATGCAATCATGACACATTGAACATTCCAATTTTATATTGTACAAGAGGATTTCAATATTGGTTCATTTTAAAATTAAACTGATAGATTTAAAAGATAAATCACCGAGTACTGTTCAATAAAATTAAAGCTATATTTGTTAAACGAATTTTTCATGTAGCTTTATGAGACATTTTACTGTCGTGATGGCACAAAGGTTTAGGCGCCTACCTCTTATGCACGTGGTTGGGGTTCAAATCCGGGCAAGTACTTATATGACTTTTTTAATTCATATGTACTTTATAAGTTTATCTTAGACATCATTGACATCGGTGAAGAAAAACGTCGTGAGAAAACCTGGACGTATTGTTAATACCTATAAGTTTGAAATCGCCAGTCCGCCTCTAGCAAGCGTGGTGATCAATGCTCGTACCTTCTGTGTATGAGAAAAGGTCTTTGCCCTGCAGTGGGACAGTAACAGGCTGGTATTATTATTATTATTATATGAAATACTGTAACCCAACTTAAATACACGGAAAAAAGCTTGCTTGCTGATCTGAAGTAAAAAAAAAGTGTGAAAGTTAAAACAAAATAAAACATGCAAAGTTAAAGACCACTGGGTGAATATTGGCTTATTACAATAGTGAGGTGAACCTGTATATTACAACTAGGTAAATATTGAAAATACGGCCAAGTGCGGACAATGCATAGAGTAAAGTCGGTATGAGTGCAAAAAAAAAACAAAAGAAAAATGTTTTTTTTATCCCTAAGACGAACATTTTGTTGCGGCAAACTTATTTGTGGTTCACTTTATTTAAGTTTTATTAAGCTATTGCATAGCTTCTATCGCGGGCCTTGAGCGCGGGGACCGAATCCAGAAATTCCGTAACGAAAAAACCTCACGCTCCCCACTCCTTGTGTGAAAAAGTTGTGGAGTATTTATTTATTTACTCCGACGGGCAAGGAGGTGTGGCTTGAAGGCCGAAGCTATTGCATATATATTTATATATATATTATTTATTTATATTGCAGGCATAGTGGCGATAGTGGGGAGGAGAGGGGGAAGGGAGGGGGAGGGGAGGGGGAAGGAGGAGGTGAGAAGGGAGGGGATAGGGGGACGGGTAGAGGAATGGGGAGAGGGGGAGGAGAGGAAAGGGGAGGGGGAGAGGAGAGGAGTTGATAAAAAATGCTATGCAATAGCTTTACCGCGGCAGTCTCCGAGTGCCACACGTCATTTTTTTTAATATAAATGCCAGTAGTCTTGAAGTAAAAACAGCTGTCAAACATTTAGACAAAAGGACTGAAAGACAGATAGGAGAAGGATAGGACAAAATTATAAGAGACCTTAAAAGCTCCTCAATTATTAAGATTATGCCGTATGCTGATAAAATATACATACTTGGGGAAGAATATTCTTACGATACTAGCTGCAGAACTTATACTTACTTAGGTACAAGTAAACTATTGGATCACGAATTTATTGTACCGTAACGTGAAAAAAAGCTAAAACCACGAACTGTCAGTAAAGTTTGATTTATTCCTACTTATGGGATAACTTCGAGTACGCGCGTGTGTGTACGACGCCGCCCATGAATAATAGCTTTTATGTCTGAAAGGAAAATACTAGACTGGATTGAAGCCAATCCGTGCTGATATGAGTAAATCCAATCAATTGTTTTAAGTGGTTTATTTACAGAATTGTACTTTTTCCATTTTTTTTAGGCAGACAATTCTTTTAATTTATTTTACGCCAAATGTTAGAAAGTTCGCGGTTACCTGTGGGTTTTTATTTATTAACCAAATTAAAAGAGTTTCATTGCTAAGACACAGCAATGCTATTAACTTATCAGTCAGACGTGTAGCTGGGGAGTTTGTTCCGCCACTTCTTCTTCCTAGCAAAAACACTAGGAAGTAGCGAAGGGCGGGCTTTTTGGGGGACTGTCTTATGTAATTGTGATGTTCAAAAAGTGCTGACCCTCAGTATAGTTTAAATAAACGACTTTTAATTTTGATTCTGTAAAAATCATGGGAATTCAGCTGTCATTACATATTAATTAATGCTAGACATTGACAGTTTACGTCTCTCCAGTTTTTATGCCGTGATTTTTACTGACCTGGCTGGCAGCAACGGAATTAAAGTGTGTACATTTTTTCACATGATTTTTTATGCTTTGGCTTTCATTTTCCCACTAAGGTTTTATTTTACCAGCCTTTGACAAGACCAGCGGAATGAAACAATTATGTATTCGTCCCATGCGGAACTTATTATTTTTAAATAATGGCCGCTCTGTAATGAATGAATCATTTCAACTTTGTTTAATTAAAAAGTCTTGAATTCTGACGCTTTTTTAATAAAATTCAAAGTCGTTTTGGAATTAATTACTGGCTCTACTCTATCGTTTTTCAGAGTAGACTAACAGAAAAAAAATGGTAGATTTGACTTCTAAACGTTTCAAATGTTGCCCAGCGAAGTGTTTTATTGATCTCCTACATGTTAGTTTTATTCTTATTAGCCAGTTGGCTGGATTCCAACTAATTAGTTCCAAGCCATTACACGAACAGCGCTCCTTCGCCGGAAGTATCGTTAAAAATGTTAAGCTGAATTATACACAACATAATAATGTTGAGTGTTCAGCCGAAAGCTGCTTGAGGCAGTAATATAACTGAGTCATGAACTTCACCAAGTATACAAACATTATTCCTCTTAACCAGCACGTTCCCTTTTCCTTTAGAATTACTTCTTTGAACTCATTGCCGAATATGAAATTGTAAAACGTACGCGAATCCGAATTGGTTTCATATTAATGGATTATTAAAATATCGAATCAGAAACGTGCGAATAATTTTAATTCGTTTTTGTGTGATCAATCACTAAAAAACGTTTGCACATTACTCAATTTATCTCGAAAAGACGTATGTTGAACAATATTATGGGTGCGATAAAATAAAATAAAATAGATTATTTTGCCCTTAACTTTTGGTCGCATTTCGTTTGTTGCAGTCGTAGGAATTTAAGTCCTAATAATAAATGTAAAGTTGTCATAACGGGCAGCTTTTCAGCGACAGTAAAAAAGATTGCTCTTGTTACAAGCATTTGCGGCACTCAAGGCAAGTATAATCTGTTTAACTTTAAGATATTGTTTCGCCTTTAGTACAAGAAGTAGAACTTGTGCGTTGTTCAAAGCAATTGCTTCTGGTTTTGGTCTGAAGTCCTATAGTTACTAACTTATTGAACACGAGAAAAATGTATTACTTTTAACAGAAGTATAGCGTTAGATACAAGTCACACATTGTTAGGCTGTACTTTATGTTTGACACATTTGTATGTGCTTACCTAGAGTTTGATATGAAGCTTGCCGAGGGTACGAATAAGCGAGAGTAAAGAACTTTGTGAACGCCTAAGAACTTTTAACTATTGTATTTTGTTAGAATTATTGTACCTTATCTTTGGGTGTATTATCTATTTTAGGTGTGAACACACTTTCCACAGTCTCAAATGAAAGTGCAAACGTAACCCATTTATCTGTAGTTATACTTACACTCGGCGACGAACGAAAGACTCTCCGTCAAAATGTTCTAGCAAAGTACAAAGACGGAGCTGACGGTATATCAGGTATATAACTGCATCTCCGTCTTTGTACTGGAATAATTCGACGCCGAAAAGCTATTTCATCGTACCTTAAAAAGCGGAACGGCGTATTAGTCATCAGAATTAAAAATCTTTTAATAACAAATAGTAATTTGTGCACACTAGCTCTGCTAAGTTTCAGATATAGGTACGAGTTTATTTTTATTTCACAGTAATAGGTTTATTAATTTCGAATGAATATCTTTGTCCTTTTTTAAAAAGTCGGTAAATAAAATAAAAATAGATCATTGAAAACGATGACGACGGTTAAAAGACTTTAACTTAATTATTCACAAGAATTTTTGAACGTATAAAATTTACTAAAATGTTAGGTATGTGTATCGCAGCATTTTGATGTATGTTGTTACTGAAAATGTGATACGATATAGAATTAATGAATAATCTTCTTCTAATATATGTATATAGATTATGATGTATGTGGATTCCTGTGTAGCTTCTTTTTCATGAACATAGTGTTGTTTACTAGCTGTCTTCTACCCTCTTGAACATATTTATATGTATTTTCTATCTGTGAAAACTTTTAATTGGCCTTACATTGTTTATTCACTCTATCTTATTTTTTACCGAGCTGTAAGTTTTCCGAAAAAACAAAAATAAAATAAATAAAATAAAACATAAATATAATTTTCGTGCCACAATGTTTGTAACCAAACTCGTCCAAAACGGCTTGACCGAGTTTTATGAAATTTCGTGTCATATTTAAAAGGTCTGAGAATAAGACGTAAACTATTTTAAATAAAGGCGGAACGCAGTTTGCCGAGCAGCTAGTTTGCTCGTATATATTTTTGTAAT
Source organism: Euplexia lucipara (assembly GCA_921972225.1). Classification (NCBI taxonomy): domain Eukaryota; kingdom Metazoa; phylum Arthropoda; class Insecta; order Lepidoptera; family Noctuidae; genus Euplexia; species Euplexia lucipara. Next base: position 14,194,519 of record OV179144.1, read on the forward strand.
TTTTCAAGATACGACGAAATCGTTTTCCAGCGCCAATATGCTTTTATCATCCCCTTTGCCTTGAGTCCAGTGTATCGTGTAATAGGAACCTGGAGCTTTAAAGCAACTCGTCGAGCCATCTGTTTTCGATCCGGTATTTTCTATAATATGTTGAAAGTGTCTGGCTTGTCTACCACATCACGTTCGCCGAGATTGCCACGATGTTCTCGTTATGAATCTAGGTTCACCCATACATAGTTGTTATTTATTCACCAACTTTGGGATAATGATTATTTTCACCTCATTTTTATCATTCCTTTCTCCTTTATCACATATACCCGTATAATAAATCGTAACGGAGTGGGACAGTAATTTATGGATGTGTTTAATTTTTCTCCTGCGTTGGGCGTTTTCTTTTTGGTTTGTGATCTGTTTGTGAACAGTACAAAGTGTTCACGTGATTTAATTAATATTTCGTGTTTTTGAGCTGAAGGTTCGTATACCTATAGTGTTTCTGTATAGAGATAAGTAGGTTAATCTACTAGTGTTACGCGTGAAAGTGACCATTTAGATGGTTTCAGCGAGTTACATTTTTTTTACCGACGATAAAAAATGAGAGGGTCCTCAATGTTTCTCTCGGTGTTTCTTTTCAGAGTAATCAGATAGTGAAACGCTGACCTCGTCTAGTTAAAAAGTCACGTGTAAAAGTGTTTGTATGAAGCTATTTACAGAAATAAATAGATATCATTTTACCATTTTTTTTATCAATTCGACACGATTTTTTTTATTTTACCACGTCTTATATCTTCTTAAAGAGTAGTTCGATTTAATAATTATTTTTTCAGTGGAAAGCCTACACTTCAAAAGGGGTCTCAAATAAATTTGGAAAATAAAACTAACCCAATAGCACTATTTCCGTTGGTATCTTCGCCATAAAACGTTTCTGTCTATTTTTAGCAATATTCTATAAGTTGTTAAGGTCATTGCACTTATTGACATAGACTCAACACACACACACACACACACTAGTAAAGTTTTGTCTCTAATATCGGTTTTCACACTTCGGTTCTTGAACCCCCGAAGCATAAATTCCTAGTAAACCCTTGCGGCGACACGAAAACACCCTTTTTAAATTACGAACACTTTTTCAGACCTTTTTGATGATCGTAAAATATAGAGTTGATAAACAAAAAGAGTGTGATGAACGGCGGTGTAGTAAAACGTCAATGGTGTTAAGCGCCGAGTGGCACGGCCGGTGGGTTATGTGCCTTTTAACCTATATAGAGAAAAAATAAAATATCTCAGTGGCTTCGTATTCACTAAATACTTATATCATTAAGCACCGTTATTATTATGTTTCAAAGATGTAAATAGGGGCTACAAAACGGTACCTATTTACCCTTTTATGCACACCTATTATTTTTGCTCCGTTCAACGTTTTTAATAACCGTTTCTAAAACTGTTAAAGGGACCGAAGTAATTGTCACGCTTCTTCTCTGAATCTGCAAAAAAATATGATTTTTATTAAAAATCTGCTTGAAGAAGGGAGAAAAGTAACCTGAATGTAATTTTTTAACGACGTCAAAATGAAATCAACCTTTCTTAGCTCCCACTCAAGTGTTTCCAATTCTCAACGCGAAGCTTTCAGTCGACTCACATTCAGCCTCTGTTTTATATTCATGTAACAACAGCAAAACAATAAATTCGCATTTGTATGTTTGAAATTTGTCACGTGCGTATTGTTGTACTAAGTCGTTATAAATCTATTGTTGAGTTTACCGCGAGTTTGCGACACAGAAAAAAAAAAAAAAATTTAAAAATCACCCAAGCAAATAAGTAAAATTCACATTTAAAAAGTTTAAAATAATACTTTCCTATTGTTAAGCCATGAAGTTTTATGTCACGTCGGGGTACCGCTTAAGTAATGAATCTTCTTAGTAGGTATGTACTTATTAATGACTTACTTACTTTACTTTGATGTAATGTATTTTAATGTTTTATTTTATTTATTATTTTATTTTTTATTTTTTTATTTCACTGTTTATTTATTTGTTTCCTTTAACTGGTTTGACATCTTGGATTTGACATTTTATGTAATGTATTTTTTAATAATTGTTTAATCTGTATATGACTTGTAAGAATCCCTTATCAATAAAATACTATGACTATGACTATTAGCGGTACCCTGACGTGACATAAAACTTCATAGATTAACAATAGGAAAGTATTATTTTGAACTTTTTAAATGTAAGCTTTACTTTTTAGCGTGGGTTTTTTTTTATTTTTAATTTAGTTTTTATTTTAATTTTTTCAAACTTGATTTTTGCCGTCAGCGCATTATATGAAGAATCAAATAAAACGAATCCAAACTCGCCTTCCCTAGTAGGTACAACATAAAAGAGCTGATAACCTTTAAACGGCAGAACCGATTTTAATGAATAAAGAACCATTGCAAGAAAGCCTGCTATTAAATAAAAAAAACCGCATCAAAATCGGTTCACCCGTTTAAGCGCTACGGTGCTATAAACAGACAGACAAACACACTAACTCATACACACACACACACACACACATACACACATACGCGCATTCACACACACCCCTCTATTTGCGTCGGTGGTTACAAAATATAAGCTTTTATAAATCTGTCTACAATTTTGGTTGGATAAAATCGATAAGAGCGTATAATTATAATTGTGTGGAGGCACAAAAACTGTCTTCTCGGAAGGAACAGAAAGGCTTTATTCTGCCGACCGTTATCTGAAAGTTGTTAGAGGCAGATTTCGTTAATGAGTTTTGTTAGCCTTTTCCAGATGTTGGTTATCAAAATCACTAGGCGTTATCTGTTGGGATTTAACGGAATAGACCTTATCTCCTTCTTTTGTCATGCATACTTTACTAAAAGAGTTTTAAATGAGTTTGATTTGTAGTCGGTATCAACATGCTATTTATTATTTATCAATAAAAGACAGTGGTGTATTAGTTCGCGGAAATTCGATGTTAATAACTTGGTTACTTAGAAATCCTTCATTCGGATTTCCGAGAAGCCAGCATTAGTATTGATATTTGGTAGCTCTAGCTTATTTTTTAGGAGATAATAATAATAATAATAATAATAATAAATCATTTATTGCAGATTAGGTACATCCATATTTGTTAGTAGAAGTGCAAGCTTACAGACTAGTGTTAGTAATCATTAATTAACTCACAATAAATAGTTACACACTAAATGACAGGTCCGGGTGGACTTCCCAATGATAGTGGCGAATCACTATACGACTGCGTGCAGCCGTATCCAACGAGCCAGCATCGGAGAGTCCCACCGGTCCGCCAGCGCGCACAGAATGTTGTTGGGACTGTCACGCGTGCGGCGCATGATAGATGCGCACCGTTTGCGCATGATGGCCGCAAAGCCGTCTGTGTCAGCCGCCGCGAACATCGCGGAGGCGCTGCAGTAGCGCGGCAGATAGGTTAAAATATCTTTCTAACTCTGTAGATAGAGAAAAAAACGTCAATGGTTATTAAAGCACTTCGCACCAAAAAATCAAGGAGTAATTTTACACTAACTACATTATTAATAGTTCTAGAACTTTTTCGTTGTCTTCATAGGAATATACGTCGTCTTAGTATATTGAAGACCGAGTCACAAAAAAGACTTCAATCAGATAAGTTAAGTTTGTATTAAAAACCTTCGGGCGGTTGTTTGATTAATGAACATAAGTTCGAGAGCCGATACTTGAAAATAGCTGAAAGAGTTTTTAGGTCGCGAACATTCTTAAAGCTGAGGCCGACAGAAGCCTTTGCTTGTTCTCATTTAACTTACTACGTCACGTCTACGAGTAAGTATTATCTTACAATCACAACGAATCGTTTTTCTTTTAGAATTTTAAAGTCGTTTAAATAAAATAGCCGATTCTGGTAAAAGACTAGATGACAGAAAATATTAGGCACATGTTTTTCCTTTTAAAATAAAAACGGCGATAAATTGAGTAAAAATGTCGCATGACGTCACGATTTCGTATAGTTTATACAGAACTATGACATCACAAAATAGTTAGATTAACCGCTTTAAAATTAAGGAAAAGAAGTCCTTCATTTTAATGCGGTTAATCTAACTAGTTTTTCATAAATTTTAACAGGAAAAAAAATACTTGTCTATTTGTTTTTATTGTCCAACTGATTGTCTAATTCGAATTTTGATATTCGTACACTGCCATCACCTCTATTAAAGACGTTCAAAATCTAGCCGTAATCGTATTCAGCGGCAATCAATGTCAAAAACTACGTACGTATTTTTGCCAGTTTCTAACTCAAATCTGAATGTGAACGTTATCAAAAATAGGGGAATCGCCTTTCTCGCGTCAGACCCTGAATTTTAAAAAGCACTCGATAAAATAACGAATATTTTATTATCTGTATAAAATGTAATCGCCATATATTCGCAATAAAATTCTTATCAACAAAATCAAACGATTCAGCGGTGTAATTTTTAAGAGGCTGTAAAGACAGCGGACCTTTTTCGCGAATGAACACCTAAACTCTGCGAATCCAGTTTCGTTAGGGCGGAGTGCTTATATATAAGTACCAACTTATACAATACATTCCTCCACAATGTTATCTGTCTACTGAATCTCGTTTTACGTGATAACTTGAACTTTATTCGGTTGGATTAATGATAATACTCATTTATCCTTGGTACTGGAATCTTTTTATCGGGTGTAATACATTGATTTTGGACTAGACTGCGAGAGTCTGGATTAAGGTCTCCAATTTTCTCAAGGTTAAACTTGTCCCTCACGTATTCGGCCGCGTAGGTGGAATTGTCTTGGAGGACAAAATAGCAAATAATCTCAACGGTCCTAATAGATTGCTTGTACCCAAATCACAAGGGTAGATAAGTTAGATTAATTACAATCTTTAGTGAGACGCTAAGAGTGACCATCTAATTCTAAAGAGAATCAGATTGTATAATGTCTTAGTACTAACTTTAAATTAGGCCTTGTCTAGTCGTTGTTTTTCTAGAGATTTAGAATGTTTTTCGAAGAAAATTCATAAATACTTTGCTATTTTACAACTTTATTGCTACCACACCACGTCTGATGAGACTGAATATTTCAGCAACTCAATATCATGTCACAGCTGTTTTTTGTTAGAATAGTTTTCTGCTTTTGATGTCCCGTAGTTTTCAAGTATATACTTGTAGCGTTAGTATAATATAATTTCTCTATCATTTTAGAGATGTCGATGGATAGAACGGATTTATTTATTTATTTATTGAAAGGAGAACCAACAGCTATAACAGATGGTTAACAATAAAATAAGCAACACAAAGCCAATTACAGGTGTAAAAACAGAACAGGTTAAAGAAATCTTAGGATCACTTACAAGCACGATAGATAACAGAAACAATAGAAATCAGAAAGATACAATAAGCACTAGATACTTTTCTGCTTTTGATGTCCCGTAGTTTTCAAGTATATACTTGTAGCGTTAGTATAATATAATTTCTCTATCATTTTAGAGATGTCGATGGATAGAACGGATTTATTTATTTATTTATTGAAAGGAGAACCAACAGCTATAACAGATGGTTAACAATAAAATAAGCAACACAAAGCCAATTACAGGTGTAAAAACAGAACAGGTTAAAGAAATCTTAGGATCACTTACAAGCACGATAGATAACAGAAACAATAGAAATCAGAAAGATACAATAAGCACTAGATACACTTCTGAGTGCATCGACGTCATAAGTGTCTGCACCAGGTTAGGCACATACGACATCGAGTATATCATTTACAAAAAATATTAAACAAACAAAAGCACTACGCACATTTAAAGAAAGCCGAGTGCGTGCTGAGTTGGTTTTGGCGGCAAATGGGTCCAAAAAGAGAACATAGACCTGCAAAATGTACAAATAGTTACAAAAGTATAGGATCGGGAATCGTCTCACAGTGCGATCGAAGGTTAAGTTACTCTTGCCTGTGGAACGCCATTCATTACATAGGTACCGAGACCCTTCCGTACTATGGAAAGCACGTTAAACCGTTGGTCCCGGCTGTTATTTGTTTGACTGTCTTAAATGCTAGTCAGTAGCCCGAAAGCTTGAAGACATTATCATACCAAGGCGTGTGTGGGCTCATGACCTCCAAAATCCAAGTCGTCCTTATTTGCTTCGTTAAAACCTTGGTACTCAGTTGCATACTGACTGGAGGACTACCCAGGACAAATGTTTGTGTGATGAGCACGATCATCAATTTGTTCTGTGTGTTTTGAATTAGTGTAGTGTACAAGTGAATGAATAATAGTAACAATTTTTTGCTATACATATGTATAATATAACACATGAACATAGCGTTTTTCATAAATTAATCAGACTCTAAGAAAGTGCTACGGACTTGAGTTAAAGTGCAAATAATTTTCAATTCTTAGTTTTTAAAATAACACGTATCATATTAAGTTAGAATTAAATTGCTTATTAATATTTCAAGGCTAGATCGTAATTAATTATTAAGAGGGTTGTTCTTTCTAATATAGTTTGAAAAAAATTGTCTGTGTCTGGGTGCAATTAATCTATAATATGTATGTATATAGAAATATAATTAAACAAGTATGGTTATTAGCTGTTTAGTATACCCACAACCCAAGTTTTTGCTTAGTTTGGGACCAGATGGGGTTGTGTGAAAGTTGTGGAATATAATCGTACCAAATTAGTTAGGAAAATACTGAACAGATATAACTGTAGGTAAAAATATAGAAACTAGGTACCTAATGACAAAATAATGAAGATGATATCTTTTTCTGTAAATTGGTTTAAAAAGAAGCTTTACTTTAGTGGAACGTGAACAATCACTGAATTTAGATTTCCTTATTTGAATCGATCATTTCGGCAGACCAATGGAATTTGTTCATTGCGTTCCTTTTATATTAGCATTCGGAACGAGACCGCGGTTGAATCAGATTCGGTAATGACTAGGTAAACGATACCGGTTTCGGTTTCTTATTATAAAGATCATAAGATTGAAACTTCGTGTTCTATGACTTTAATTAAAATAAAATAATTGATCGTAATTTAAATTTAAAAATGTATTTTTATTTAAGAATAACAATAAAGTTTGTTGCATGAAGTTCTGTCATCCGTTATAGGTTTTAACAATAACCTGTTTTTAGGAATGTCAGGCCTTAAATTAATCAGTGGACAATGGACATGTTTCGAAAAGTCCTGAATTTCTTAGTATTAGTATTTAATACTAATAATACTTAATACTGTAAAACAATTATGTTGTTGACTTTTGCGATTTCTGTAACTATAAATGAAGTCATCAGGATAAAGCTATAGCATAGCATATTACCCGAAGGTCACGTTTTGCTCTCACTTCTTTGTTTTTACTGGAACTGGTACTGGAACGTGACTTAAAACCACTGTCGAATTAACATGGGCAAGTTGAAAAATTCTCGATAAATCCGTTAAAAAAAAAGGTTTACGTATTTACAGTTGTCAAAATCGAAAGAGTCTGTTTTGATATTTACCAATAAAAATATTATATATCATGTTGATGCTTTTATACTGGTAACTACTTGCCTTGTTAAACAAATACTTAGTAAGAATTTGTATAAATCACAACAAAAAAAAAAGACTTGAACTAAAACCCCACCAAAACCAGCGACTACCGTGACGTCAGTTATTTTACTCTGTATAAGTAGTTCATTTTTGGGAGTCTGTAATTATAGTACGGAAAAATATACTTCAGTTTTTAGAGAATTCTGTACAGTCGAAAAATTAGCATGAATATCTTCAGTAGCTTATTTTTAATTACTGTGAAATATTCATGTGGCTGGAGAGCGTTAAACACTAAATTAACATAAAACTTAATTGCGTGCACCTCGTTACTTTTTTACACTTGTTTCGTCAACTTGTTTAATGTTCAAATGAACCTTACTTGATTTAAGTTCAAGCATTACCTTAGAATTTATTCTGAAAACATTTTTAGGTCAACCTAAGTGCTTGGTTCAGAATATCCTTTTTTTGGGGCTCAGAGATGAATCTCGCTCCACTTTTGATCAAGACACAGACAAATGTTTCAGTAAATTGTATTTTATACAGTGAAGAGTTTTAACATTAATCTTTATTATTGCTTGTTGCATTATTTTTAATATTGGTAACGCGATGACGAAGGAACAAAGAATCTGAGTAGAAAAGAGTTGTTTTTGTGTCGAGTTTCCTTAAGCAGGGCAAATAAGCCTATTTCTTTTATTATCTAAGAAAGTCGGTAAGTAGATTAACTCGATTTATTAGGAATGTGATGTTTGGGGAGCGAATTATAAATCCAGGCTATTAAAAACGTGAAGACAGCATCAGAATTAACGGCTTTTCTCCTCGTAAAGTTGAGGAAATAAATTCCCTCATACGACATAGTTAAGTCCTGCTTTGATCGTGTGTAAGTTTGAATTTATCTACGTGAAACTCTATGGTTACTTTAGAGAATAGCACTTAAAAAACTTAGTATATTGAGGGAAGTGAATGTGCGGTGAAGTAAAAGTGTATCGATTTATTTTTCCTTACCGCATTTTGTATTTGAACTAAATTTACGATGTGGATATAGCAAAAATATGCACTTGACTGTGGAAACAAACAATACTCGATGTAGTAAGCCATAGTAGGGCTTATGGGTGATAGTCGTTTCTTTCCGCGTTATCCTTTAGTATTGAGCTGAAAAATAACAAAAACGAAAGGGATTTTGTTAGCATGGAGTCAAAGGTGCAAAGTGTTATTGGTTTTTTTTATCCGGAATGTTTTTATCAGTATATGCGAAAATATCTCTTCCACCCTGTACGAATTGCCATAAATAATATAATATAATACCTATTCCACAACTTTTTCACACAACGCCATCTAGTCTCAAGCTAAGCTAAGAGCTTGTGATAAAGGTACTAAACAGCTGATAAACATACATAAATACATACATATTATAGATAAATTACACCCAGACACAAAAAAAAATATCGTGCACATCACACAAACATTTGTCCTGGGTAGGAATCGAACCCACGACCTCCGGCATGGCAGTCAGGGTCACTAACTAGACCAACACGCCACTCAAAAAATAGCCAAGACATTCTTCAGCAAAAATAAAGTACCAACTAGAAAATAGAAAAAAAAGCCGAGAAGTAAACTTCTCAAAAGCAGAAACAAATATTACATACTTTTCTCATAATCCTGGTTTCAGTTTGAGCTTAATATTGGCAATGGGCCTTTTCAATTTCAAGGCCGCGCTTTCTGGGGAATTTCTTTTATCATGTGCCCTCGTACGGATATTGTCTCGTGTACGTCAGGCCACAGAATTGACCATTTTTTTATTATGTATCTCCTGTTTTTATTTCATGTAAGTATTGTGATAAAGTACCCATTTCACATTATGTGTACACTTGTTACCTCATTTCTACGTCATTTATGGATCGATTTTATTTATTTATTTATTTGATAGGGTATAACTACCAGGTTGGTCCCATTTGTATCAAACCTCAGATCATATGATAGGATCCTCGAGGAATTGAGGGAACACCTCAAATAATATAGGTACACATGTACCGATTTTTACATTTTTAGTAATAAATCAAGTTTTTTCATTTATCGTCTGGTAAAGAAAATCTGATGAAGAAGACAGGCGACAGAACTCTTCAGCGCATAACAGCAAATTACTCGCTATTGCTACAGTCACATGTCTGTGCATGGTTTATGTATTTCCATAACATAACATTAAACCTGTCTAATTTAAAAGGGGCCAGGCAGAGATGTACAGATTAATGTTTAGAAACAACTTCTTAAGCAATATTGTTAACCGATTTCAATCATTCTTTTAAGTTTTAAAGCCTTTTTTTACATACGAAGAAACTAAAAATTTCAAAATAAAAACTTTTTTACAAAATTAAACAACCGACTTCTTAAAAAACACTAACGGGTGAAACATAACTCCAGTTTCGGAAGTCGGTGGCCTTCGCCTTTTTTTGTAGTCGGTTAAAAAAGAGAAAAGATTTATTTGTTTGTAGGGATTGAGCTTAAAAACTACAGAACCGAATTAAAAAAAAAAGTTAACCATTTGAAAGCTATATTATACCTAAGTAAGAGGGGGAACAGGGAAAGGGTGGTAAAATTTGTAGGGAAAAGTACGTAATTAGCGCGAACGAACGTATTGAACGAAGAGCTAGAGTTATGCAAAAACATGCAATTCCTGTACAAAAATAATCATTACCTAGGTTCACATTTAATATTTACTGTGACGGAATAGGTTAGGTACCCAATATTTTTTTTTAAATACACATTATACCGTTCCAGATCAACAAAACTAAAACTAACAAACCAAAAAGCCACGTTTACACAAAAAACAACCGTCTTGTATACCTAACTAAACCAATAACAAGCTCTCTAAGTTGCTTGCAACTAAAACATTGGATAATGTAAATTAGTTTAGCGCCTTGAGCAGTATCGGGTTGCTATTCCGACAGACGGCCGACCTCTACTACCTCCACTTTTTACTTGATCCCGGTTCAAACTTTCTTAGCCGTGTAAATAGTTTAAACAGTATAAGTCCTTTTATATTACAAGTACCTAGGTATCGTGTTTGTAAACTATAATAATGATCGTTGGCTTATAAACTAGTTTAATCATCTTTTATGGTTTAAACTCATATTCTGTTATAAGTCGGTATTACGATCGTCGTAATACCTACTTGTAATAAAATGAGTAAAACCCGAAATTTGGCATATCCTTCCATAACTGCCAGTTGATTATATTGTGCAAAACTTGGTTATAATACAATACAACATCACGACTTTAGTCTCCATAGAATTAGAGATACACCTAGCATGAACTATACGCCTGGCATGAATGCTGAAATGGACCTTTTTGATGCAGCCGTGAGGCACACAGCACTTGTGTATTCTTGTACATTTTGTATTTTGTTTATAAATTATTGTGTGTGTGTTTTAATGACTGATCCTACTAATATTATAAACGCGAAAGTTTGTGAGGATGGATAGATGGATGCATGTTTGTTACTCTTTCACGTAAAAACTTTTAAATGGATTTTAATAAAATTTGGTATGGAGTTAGCTGACAACCTGGATTAACACATAGGCTACTTTTTATCCCTACGCGGGTGAAACCGCGGGACCTCTGTTACTGTAAAAGCTTGAACTACGGTAAATCTTAAGATTTAAGTGTATTTACCGACATGAGTTGGTAAATGTAAGTATTTCTGAAGATACGACGATTTTTTCGAGCTTTTACCATTCGAACTCAGTATATGCTAGGTTTTACCACTGTCAGCTGGTAGATGTTGGTTTTAGGAATAAAACAATGAGTAATTCTTAATTATTTACTTTGAACTATTAGACAAAACAGGTACATAGTATTATAAAGATATCATAATGATAGTAACAAGTACAAACTAATATCAACTTATTTAAATTATTTTGAAAAAACACATAACGTATATATCTGAATATCTCAATCTCTGTCATATCTATCTAACTTAATTATTATTTTTCTTATTATTTGGTTTGGAAGTAAAAAAAGACAATCAAATGTAATTGATTAATAGGTAAGGTTCCTAAAAAAACATTTCACTTGTTACAACACGGATTGCTGCTGTGCATTTATCATGTTTTGTTTTTCAACATTTACCATGCCATTGATGTAAATCCTAAGATTTACCAACGGAATGGTGGTAAAAGTTCGAATCGCAAATTTTTTTGGACATTTACCATTAGGAATTGGTAGATCTTAGGTTTTACTGGAATATCTTAGGATTTACTGCAGTTCGTGCTTTTACAGTAACAAATACACCGATCTACGGAGCAACCTCGTCGAGCGTATCCTTCGATCGGCCCATGAGGCTATTTTTATTTAAGCTATTAGGCTATTAAGCCACAAGCTGCGACTTGGCTTGGTGTTTGGTAAAAATAGTGGTACCTAAGTCAAAGAATACTCATTGATAGAATTTGTTGATAACTGTTGACAGAAGTTGCAAAGTAAATTTTCTAACATTATTCTCGTAAGTTCGGGTTTTAATTACTTGACTATATGTATGTTGTGGCTGTAATAACTTCGTGACTAAAATGCCCTGGAGGTGTACAACCTTATTTCCCTTTCCTGTTTCCTCTATTACACAGGAATTAAAACAATTAAACCCAATGCATGAAAAAAACATGAACACAACTTACACCTTTTATATAAACAGAATTACAAAAAAAACCAGTCAGTGACTTTTGTGGGTTTTTTTCATTCTTTATTTGCCATCAACTTCCATACTAGAATTACCTTACACTTTCTAGGGTTTTTTTATAGAGTCGGTCATATACTGCATAATTTTATTTTTAAATTTGTTGATGGTATGTTCTAGACTACCCAACCGATTTCGATGAAATTCATATGGGACTATATAAAAAGTCTCAAATATTTTCCAAATCGGTATTATCAATGACGAAATTCTGAGGAAACAGAACAAAAAAATACAACCGAATTGAGAACCTCCTACTTTTTTAAGTCGGAAAAGAACTACAATCGGTCATTATTATAGTATGGTTTATGTTCGAGTGCAGGCCAGCAAATCGATGTTCCCGTTACACATCGCCAGAGAGCTGAGAACTAATTCTGTTATTGGCACATCGACGAGGTAACCCAGTGCTTTTTTAACTCTACTGGGAATTTTTGCGTGCTAGTCAAGATTATTTTCTGATTAGTAATGTTATGGCTTAGGTCAAAATAAAACTGAAGACAGTGTTTAATAGATTTAGAAGTCTACTGAATCCTAGGTTGGATCTGAACAATGAATCCCTATGCTATAGGTACGTAATGCACCTTTTTACAACAGCAAGAAAGCAAACATCATTTCTTTTGAAACATCGTGAGGCATGCCTGAGAGGCCCATGGGCGGCATTAAAACTCTAACACCAGATAATTTACTAACCACACGATTAGAAAATTACTTTAACACGAAGACTACCTAAAATCAAGTCTTAAAACAAGAAGATACTGTCTTGTTTAACATACTAATCATAACAAGCTTGATTTGATAATCTCCCTTAAAGCTAAAGTAGAACCACTTCAAAGACACCCGCTTAACTTAAGAATGTTCGTTATCATGTCTTGTGTACATCAACGATTTCACAAATCGTTAAAATTTCACGTCACACGTGTAACGTGGCACGTGGCTCCTAAATTACAAAGATTAAGGGTGTGTTCCAACATCCTGTGCGAGATAACGATGTTATATTTTTATAACATACTTACCTATATGTTCTAACGTGTAGGTAAGCAATTTGTGAATGAAGGTTAAGTTTGATGTCTCTCAGTTAACACACAGGTGGTTTAATATGACGTTAAGATTATTTTAATCCACAGTAATATTTTAAACGGGAAAGTAACTTTGTTTGTTTGGATATAATATATTTGTTGGTCGGCTTTTCACAACTTAACGTCATATCCTGAAGACGGCTATCTTTTGTATTTAAAAATGGTGTGAAGAAAATTCGTTCTCATAAACATTTTTCAAATGCTTCGATGGATTTACTTCAAGGCAAGATTGCTTTATTTTTAAAAAGAAACTAAACTGCATTCACAGATTATTTGACAGCTGACTAAACAAAAAACAAACATGCGCTATTTTATTCTACTAACGAAAGCACATTTTTTTTTCTTTGATTCGAAACAATTTTACAATCTTATGTGCTATGTTTTTCGAAATAATATATTATATCTAACAATATTAAAGTCCTTACTATTTATTTTTAGTAATTTTTCTTTTCCGTTACTTTTCCTTCCTTTAAAATGTGTTTTTGAGGCACTCAGTAAAAAAAAACGGCTGATCAGTATCGAATAAATACGGACAGTTAGGTTATTATGAAGGCGATTGCCATTTCGCTATGGAATCCTAAGATCAATATCGCTTATATAAGCACTCATACAATATTCTCCTAAAGTGTCACGACAGCTCATACATACTCAGTTGAGTGATAATGGATTTTTCAACTCTAAAGAAAAATCTGGTCGTCTTGGAAAAACAATCTTGCAATTCAATCCCGGGACACAATGCGAAATGCATTCGAGACTCCATTTTGTCTGGCTGCACACATCAATTGATTTTTAAAGTGAGAATAAACCGGCCAATTTGCGATAGCGCTTTTTCGATCGCGAAAGTATCTTTAATGCAATTTTGAATGGAAGAATGTTGTTCCGTGTTTTGACTTTACCTAAATATATTTTACGTGAATCTGAAAGCACGTTAACCCATTCGTCACGGCTGTCATTTATAGATCTTTGACAGGCGTTATTAGTAGTCAAAGCCCTGAACGTCTGACAATTTGTGTTATATGTAATAATTATCTGTCTTGTATGGTGTTAATCAGTAAATGGGTCACAGAGGTCAGATAGATAGACACTCCATGTAAAAATCTTAAAAAAAAAAATTTCAACATCAGATAATACTGAAATCTCAACACCAATATAATCGGGAATAGCTGATGATGATAATGAAAGGGAATTGCTCATTCTTGGCTTAAACGTGGACAAGCTGATCTGTAAAAAGTATTCTTTTGAGAAAATATAATTAAATCTAAAATTAATATTTTTTTAGTTGTCGTCGCCGGAAAGTAAATGTAAAAATATCTCGTTTAATAAGTATTGAAGCTGATTGACTTCAAAACCGTCGCCATTTTATAGTTGGAAACTGATTCTGTGTTGCCACATTAATAACAGTTGTGATTATTCTTACGGTAAAGATAATAATCGATTTCTAAATATAAGTAATAATATGACTACATTTTCTTGAAAATCAGTAATCAAGTGATTTTCAAACGGCGATATATTTATTTTCGTATAATCATGTTGAAAACAAACAAAAAACTCATCGTTTTTGGCCTTCAAATCATTTTTATATCCGATTTTGATATTGATTCGTTTGTTGTCGAATCGATTTTTAAATCGATTTTTTTAATTTTCTGACAACACCAGCTGTCAATATTGACAAATGCATACAATGAAATCAAAGAGTTTAATAATGAAATTATGAACGAATGTTTTGCCTCTGTGTATTGTGAATGTTGTTTCGATTACTTTCGCGAAGTTTTTTGTTTTTTTTTATGATGAACTCCGATACCGCTTTATTGAAGACCCGCCTTTACCCATGGACACCGAATCTACTCATGACAATGATCCCGGTGCTATTTTGTTAACATAAATGTTGAACTGGCATGTCAACCTAGGCAATTACTCAATATTGTTGCAATTGCCTTGTAGGGCGAAGAACGGTGAGTTTCTGTGCTCACGTTATGACCATAATATAGTAAGCTGGGCAAGGCACGAAAGTAATATTATGCCGCCTGCCCAGTTTTTAGAAAACATTTTATTATTTTATGATTCGTTTGATGAGTTTAATTTTTCATTTACTTAGATGACCTCAGGATATGTTACTACTGCATTAAAAGTTAGAGAATATCAGTATATTAGGTATAATTATGATTTATGTTGGTTGTTTTCTAACATTAGTAGATATGCTAAATATAAACTATTTTTACACTCTCTTGCAACTTTATTACTATAGTTAATTTCTTTGAGGTATAAACTATTAAAAACCACAGTCATTAAATATTATATTAAATGTTCACCTTAAGCCAAATGGCCCTAACAAACTGAGCAATTCCCTTTTAGTTGATATTTGATGCTAGATTAAATTTTAACGCCTCGTAAATTTAATTGTAAATCCCCAAATCTTTAGGCATCACTTATTTGTTTTCGTAGTGATAAATAAACTACGTTGATTCAATATTTGTGTTCCGGACTTTCCACTTATTATTTTTCCAACAAGGCTTCAAAGTAAACGCCTCGCTTAATGCTCTACTTCTCTCGAAGGCTTTAACAACGCGTGTGCAACGAGTTTATCTTTCTTAATCACCTTCGAACCGTTTTAACACCATACATGTAGAATATAAACAATCGATACAGAAGGTGGGGTTTGAAAATCGAGTACACACTCGGTCTTATTTTGTTCAGGAGAAACACGAATCGGTACATAATTATGTAGATACCTAGACATCGTTGATTATTTGAAAGGGTTCGTATAATTCTGAACGTTTCGTATTTAAATCTAATAGGTATGTAAGTATTGCTTGTTTATTCGATAGCTCGGGAACTTTACAATTGAAACACCAGAAAGTTTAGTTTTACTCAAAACTGTATTATTAGGAAAGGAACTCGACACACCCACCATGACAGTACCCATGTTGCCTGTCCAGAAACACTCCAAACCCACACTCATTCGGATACATTCTAGTGTTCTTTATTTAACCAATTCGGAAACATTCTTGTGTTCTGTATTGAACAGTAATGAATAATTATGCAACCCGATTTCTTTGGCATTGAAATGTTTAGACAGCAAATTAGTTATAAGTCTCTCATTATGAAAATGCTCTTAAATACCTAACATGATAAATTTGTAGATGTTTTAACGAGTAAGTAAAAATTGGAAACCTAAAAGTACTTAACAAATTTGCAAATGAGTATTCCGACCCAGTCACAGATAAGTCAAGATTAGGGGATTTGTGTGTTTGTAACATGGGTGTTTGCCAACTTTCCATGTAAATAACAGTGTGTTTTGTAAAACATAGTGAAACTACCCTACTCAGCAGTCGTGACAAAGAGAACAAATAATGGCTGGTTGTAATTTTACTTTGGTAAAAAGTTAACATGAGCTCAATGTGAGCTGGGCATAGGTAATGACTCTGTGGGATTGCGTACATATTCCACATAACTAGCACATATCATACCAGTGGCGAATCCTGGATTGTCGTTTGGAATGGGCTTGACCCCGCTAAGGATAGTTTATAGCAAAGCAAACAAGTAGAGGTGCAGGGAGTCTTTTTTCTAAAAGAAGGAAGTCAACACCAAAATAGTATACAGACACGCAGACAAACTGACGTGTGCAGCCGGTCGATTCTGTAAAAGTCACGCCGTCAAAACTTGAGTGTAGTGCCACAGTCTAAAAATGTATGTTTTTAGACTGTGGCACTACACTCAAGTTGTCGTCCGACAAAGCCGTCTAGACAGGGCAATCGTGCGGGGTGTGAGGGGCGAGACGCGGGAAAGCCGCTCCCACACTGCGAACAAAACGATGTTCGTAGTGCGGGAGGTATTATTCAAGTCTAACGCGTGTAGAAGTTGTCGCCATTTTTCCAGAGATCAAAGGCTATGCTGTAGGTCGTGGGTTCGATTCCCACCCAGGACAAATGTTTGTGTGATGAGCACGATCATTTGTTCTGTGTCTGGGTGTTATTTATCTATAATATGTATGTATTTAAAAATATATAAGTATGTTTATCAGCTGTTTAGTACCCATAACACAAGCTCTCAAGCTTAACTTGGGACTAAATGGTGTTGTGTGAAAAAGTTGTGGAATATAAAAAAAAAAAAAAAGGCGTCGTCCTACTGTATTAAATAGATGCGTTTTGTTTATTTTTTTGTACTGCAGGTATGAAGCTTTAGCCAAACTAAAATTACCAGCTCTTATAATATGTTTATGGCCGACATATCCTTAATTTAGTTTAGCTTGCCAACAGGAGAATTGGCACCATTATACTTTCGGTTGTTTAATTAATAAACAGTTGAGAGGATTATAGCTACCTTAATTAATTTGCGTGGGTTTACAGGTTATTGTCTGGCGTTGCCTTAATTTGTTTTCTATCAAAACAACTTATTTATGAAATCGCAAAGAGATCGATAGGTTATATGAGTATGTGAGCTAGACCTGTAATAATAATATTTTTTTTTCTTGTAATATAATATTAGTATTAAAATATAATTAATAACAATAATTTTTTTTTTCCACAACTTATCGTAGGGTTAACAAAGTTCACACAAAACCTACTTGTCACGAAAAGTAAATTTTTGTGGGAGAAGTAGTGGTTGCTGAAATAATTTGTATTACTACTATATCACAACAATAATTATTGACATAACTACTGTCATATGGGTACTTACTTACGCTTTGTATTGTTTAGTTCTGTAAACAAGTCATTTAGGTTTTTTATTATGTATTGATTATAATTATTGATCTTTATTTCATTTTAAAGTTCCAAGAATTTTTTATTAAAAATACGCATAGATATAATTTGACGTCATAAAGATGCGCTAAATCTTTTCTAGAAACAGGCGTGCTTCTAAGTTTTTCTGTTTTTTTCTCATGAGTCAGTCTGGTTAACAACCCATAATTCCCACAGGCTATTTTTCCATATTTTTACCCAAAACATTGAACTAAAATGTAATGTTGAATAATTCAAAAGTGTGTGCCCGTAAGTAAATAAAAAAATAATTCCCGTTAGTACGAAGCCGCTGCGAGCGTACCCCAGGGCAATTGAAGTACAAAACCATGTTTCTCTTATCTATGCTCTTTATCCACGGAGATATTTGTATAATAATATAATATTTCAACATTCCTATTCCAGGTACTGATAATTATATTCGTAACCTGAATTATTTAGTTTCAATGTATCAAATGGTGTACACGCGTTTAGCTAATTAGAAAGAAAGAAAATATATTTATTTGGGACACGTACAGGAATTAAACAGTACAAAACTAAAACTAACATATTAAATAAAAATAAAACAAAAGACCTGTGCGAGGCTAAAAATGCCCCTAAAAATTAAACAATAAAAAATAAACAAATAATATAAAATAATATAATAATTAAATTGATAATATTAATAAATAATAATAAAATTGTTAAAAATAATAAAATAAAATAATTAAATTGTTAGGTCTGGATTTCCGTATTCATTTATTAATGCAGGTCACTTTTACGGTCATAATGTAGGATACTACCTATTTAAATGGCCACCTAACTACTGTTTTGATACAAAATATTTGTTAGTAAAGAGAATATTCTTTTCTGCCGTGCGATTCTGTTAAAATCGCCGTGTGTAGGTGTTGGCGACTTCAGCTGTCATTCCATACTAATACTGGGCATTGACAGCAATACCACAGTATAAATATTAAAAACGACGAAGTTGAATGGATATTTTTTTTACCATGTTCTTTTTTTTCTTTTTTAATTTAATTTTAGTTTAGTTTGCGAAGTCTTTCAATCCTGTTCTTACATTTTACCAACGTGTCTCTGTTTCGATATTTTCGAATTTCCTCTAAGGCTGTTTTGGACATCTAAATAACCACTTTAATATATCGTTTTATTGTTCCAGGTAAAATAACTACTGTTGAAAAAAAAAGTAATAGGCTCGTGAGTTTAAAGTAGTAATCGTAACTTACATAATAGGGTATTTGATAAAACTTTAGTTTTTAGTCCCTCATCTATATTACAAGAAAATATTTGACACACATTTTTTTTCTTTTTCAAATTGATGGAAAACTGCTTAGATTAAACGCATTATAGTTGAGAAGAGGGGGCTTGTAACGTCATTATCTAGTATAAACTGTACTGGCTAGTGTCGTCATGCGACATTTTGACTCGATATATCTCCGTTATTTTTTCATTAACTGTACGCACAATGCATGTGTTTCCAAAACGCAACCATATTGTGTGGTCGATTCAGTAAAAGTTAAAGCCAACTTGAGTGAAGTGAACTCTCAATGGCCAGCATTAGTAAGGAATGACAGCTCAATTAACCTTTACGTCACCTACTCAAGGGGTGATTTTAGCAGAATAACACTGCTGGTCAAGGAGCTGTAGTCGTTTTGTCAAGTAAAGAAAATAGGGTTCTCAAAGCTCTCAAGACTGCGCTGACTATTAAATATTTATCTAAAACTGAATCAATTTGTTCTAATACAATTAGTATAGTTAAGTTTCATGACGTTTTAACACCGCGTTTTTACCCAAAAATGAAAAATCATATGGGTAAGCAAGGAAGGTAATCTCCAAAATGTATTTCTTGCTAGTAATTATTTACCGAGTAGTTTATGTGCCACGCACGTATGGCAAAAATGCCTTTTATTACGACGAGCTCTTGAATTATGGGCTCTATCTATATGAAGCAGCTTATGTTTACACATGATTGTGACCGTATGTTTGTGTTGCTATAACATCATTTACTGTGCTTATTTATCACTGTTGAAATGGAACACTTACGGAACCAGTTTTTCTTTTAACGCTTTTCTACTAATATATTTGGTAGATGTTTGCAAGTTTTTTACTGTTACGAGTAAATTATTTGACCAGAGGAATGAAATAGGTATCAAGTTGACTGATCTATATATTCCACAGCTTTAAACTTCAGTAGGTATGTGTCATATCAGTCACATTAAAATGAATAGAGTTTAATAATATGGGAAATGACATCTTCATAATTAGAAATGTTTGTATTAATTAACATTGGAATAATGTGGACAAAACGTAAACATTATGAATTGCGAACAACGCGTTGTTTGTATTGGGAATTTAGTATTCTAAATATTAACATTGATCTACTTTTACTATTGACGGAAACATACACATTAAGCACGTTCTGCTCATTTTGTGAACTATAAAATATGTTCATTTTATTTCCAGATACAGGTATAATTATTAAGTTTCTAATTTTTCCAGGAAAAGATAATCCTAAATTTTCTTTTGTTTAATGCCCACATCTGTCCGATGTAAGATATAATATCTCGCAAGACTGTATGCTATACAAATCATTATAAGGACAATGAACCAAAAATGGGTGTTCACGATTCGCAGGAAACTTTATAAAGGAGAAAATCCCACACATCCGAAAAGGTACCGTTTAAAATTATCCGGGAAGCTGCTCCATTTTGACACGCTTTAACGCTTGAACTGCCAGCCTTTCTCTCCATTCGCAGACGTCTTGAATGAAACACGGATATATTGCAAATATTTCACATATTTTGTAGGAATTATCGCTATTGTGCGTAGAAATATGCTTTTAACGAGACTGACTCAATACTCAAATTAAATGTTAGATAATACTCATAATACACATGAAAAACTTAAATGCTCGGGGTTCAGAATCATGTATTGAATTTAGGGTTATCAAATTATTGTGAGCCGCTGTTTTGTCCACACTGTTGTTAACATGCTAATAAATTAGTTTTGTTGTATGAATATAGAATATTGCACAGAGACAGTGTAGGTACCTGCAAACAGTATGTACTGGCAAGAGCATTTCATCTTTGTTGCCATAGCTACCACGTACTGTAGAGGTTTACTGCCTGCCTTCATGAAGATAAACCCTAGTATGTATAGAGATAAAAGCTAGTGATGTAGTCTGTAGGTAGGTATGTAAAGATCACTGAGGTTCGCAATGGCATTCGGCTCAATGAGTAGCTTCCTAGTACACTTCAGTGATATAATATCAGGGATTGTTTTAATTATACGTAAGCTACTCAGATATGCAGGGTATTACCGCGTGGCCTCGAAAGCGGTAGTTCGGCTCGACAAAGTAACGTTTAGCCACTTGTCTCAAGCTCCGCCACTTTTGAATATGCATGATGAGTCTCGAGCTTAACGGGCGTCCCATATAGACCTAGTCGAGTGGAACCCGTTACGAACTCACGAATAACCGAAAATGAAAATCAACAAGAACAAAGAGTGGTATATTGCTCAAAGTGAAATAAATCCTTTAGTCCGATCTGTATGTGGCACCCACATTTATCTATGATGAATATGTAACGGCCTCTGTGAAACGTTTTACATTCATCAATATGGGGTTAGTGTGTGTGTGTGTGTGTGTTTAACGATTAGTTGGCAACTGAAGTTGTTTATTTGTTGGCACTAACATAAGCCCGCACTGAATACATATTAATTGGAAATTGGTTTGTATTTTCTTTTGTAACTTACTGTCTGGCATGAAGCTCAGACACAGATTAGCTTGTTTTAAAGTGTTCATTTTACTCTGAAGCGACTATTAACCGTTTTGGTAGTTAAGAATTCAGCTCGCTTCACTGTCGACCTTCAATTTGCAGGCACGTAGCGGGAAAGAGAAACTGGAACAACTCTGCTAGTAAGAATTATACAGATAAACGTCTTCATTCTTGTTGATGTCCTAAACTCAATTCAGTTGGAAATCTTCTTCCATATAAAAGCATCTCGGATTTATTCCCTTGCACTAGAATGTCTGGTGGTTTGTGCTCCTGGGACAAAAGCAATTTTCGTTAAGAGGCTATTTGGGGGTTCGCAACTGGAGTTTGGCGGGCTTCTCTCTATTTATCCGTTCATACAATTTAGTAGTTTATACTTTGGGTATTTTAGCTAAATGAAAAAGTCTATCAACAAAATTGTAGCAAATTGTTACACAGTTTCTTTTGAGGCTAGTTAAGAAAAATAAAAGTAGACGTTGAACACCGCAAACCCAGTGGAAAAACAACGCAAAACAACAAAAGTGTTCCCTAATGAAATACAACTTCGCAACTGGCCCATTTATTCTAATTAACAACTTTTAATTTTATAATCTGCAAAACAAACTTTCATTTTCGTTCTTGGGAAATCAAATAAAGTTCCGTAAAGTACAATCAGACCGGGATTCCCGCGGTATAATCAAAACTCGTTTTTTTCTTTCAATACGGATGCACGTGACAAAAGGCCGAATAGGTATCTCTATTCGTGACGTGTAAAACTTACAAATTGTTTCAATATTTCGTGTATTTTGCACAAAATACTGCAGCTTCGCTTCATCTTTTCGGATAAAATCCTCTATCTCTCAAATGTGATTGGAAAAATATTTCTTTTTGTATCCCAACCATGTTGCCATTATCCCTCCAGAATAACGAAACTGTAAGAAAAGGGACGTACAAGTGGTACAAGTCCTTTTCTGTGATGTAAGCTTTCTCCGTCGATTGTTTGACCGTCGTATACCGCTACAAACGCGATTGAGTAACAAAGAAAACACGAAACATTTTCGCATTTAAAATATTCAATTGTTTGTGAAAAAGAGCAGTGTTTAATCGTGCGTTTTATGCATCCATTGGAACTTTAATATTATAAACTAATTCGTACTATAATACACGTTGTGCATCGATTACAAGATATTGCCTGCATTCTTTTCGCTTCAAGAAATTTCAATCTCAATATGTAGCCCTATTATAAGATGTAGTTATAATACGAAGCGCGGATTAGCTCCTTTGAAACACTATGAATACTGTTTATTGTAGCGTATAGAAATTCACAAATAAGATTCTGTTGAGTGGACTTCTAAATTCTTCGTTAATTGTTTAATGTGTATTTTAACTTTTGTATTGTAGCCGTGCAGAGGCAAAGATTATAATTATCAATACATGTTATTGCAATTTCAATCGACTTCACTGCACAGCCAAATTCTTTTACCAGTAATTATTTAAATAAACAAATGGTGCCTACCTATAGCCGAGTATGAAACATTTATACGGAATTATCATCAGTATTCAACGAGCCGGATAATCTTCTTCTCCTTATTTCCATAATCACGCCGGGTGCGATATTCAACTCACTCGACTAAATAATCTTGACTCTTAATTCTGACTTAACAGATAGTGTGTATTAAGTCTGTTTTCTTATATCTCTTACTAACTCAAGCGCTCATTTAAGTGAGTGCTCTATCTAGTTGTAGTTGATGACTTCAAGCAGTTCTTAAGGAAACTAGATTTTAAGATTTTAGGTCAGTTAGAAGTTTTTTTTTTCTTAATTATTTCTCAAGTGCATCCTCCTTGGAACCCTCCTTTTTGAACTCCAATAAGATTTTTAATCTCTACAGACAACTTTTGTAATTGGTTGGTAGACGCCAGTGAAGGGTTAGGTACTGACATATTAAAAATAAGTATGCATTGAGAAACTGTGTGTAAGTTCACACTATTATTGACAAGTTGTGCTAGCGACTTCTTCCGTATTGAGTTTCAAATGTTTTATGTATGGACCTCTTATATTTTTTGAACTACCAACCAATCTGACAAGTATCTGACAGTGAAAGTCTCATCAAAATCGAAGAAGTCGTTTTGGAGACTAGGTTAAAGCAACAAAAAGTTATACTATAATATATTTTGATACCACTAACTAAACATACTTCGCATTTATTTCGTAAAGAGCTGCTATTTCGATATGACGAACAGACACTTTAATTTTATTTATTTATGTTTCAAGTCAGTCTTATGCCTAACCCAGGGCCTAAAGGTCTGGGTTTGAGAACGGTTAATGGCCATAGACTCGTGCTCTATTACGTGGGACTTAAACATAATGGGCTAATGTGACATCTGTCTATCCCTTTAGTAGGACACAGGATTATTGTTCTGTTGTAAGTTACGTTACTGGCATTTTATAGTTGTACTGTTAATAGTTAAAATGAAGATTCTTTTTTCAGCTTAGAACCACATTACTGCGCAATGTAATGTTGTGTGCAAGCAAGGGCATAATGTTACAAGAAAACTTGTGTTTGAAAAGAATAGTTCCAAATCGATAAATCGTACTACTCAGCCGATTTCATAATTTTGTTCACTCATGGAAACCTACACGAAGAATATGTTTTATGGTTGACTCTAAACGGGAGAAGTCGCAGGCAGTAGGTAGTTGTGTATAATTATATTTATTCATTAAACACACTGGAGTAACATGACCTACAACACGTTAATCCCCCAACATGGAAAACAAAATTATTTATCGTTTCATACATCAAGCTCAACATTGCTACAATGCATTTGTTAAACTGTGCGTGTCCTAATATTTGGATTGTAGTTACTACTGTAGTTAAAAAAAAAAAAAACAATTAGCTAACTTCTAATGTGTTGAGCTTCTGCTGATCACTTACTGCTACGACATTGACATTGATGCAAATAACAAACACTGGTGGAGTTTCTAATGTTAGTAAGTTATGTGGTGTACAATGAAAATTGCTTTTTCTGAACAAGTATGTTTTTTTTTAAACTGTTTTGACTATACAGTAATTTCTATAAGAATAGAATAGATTATTGTACACCATAAAAACTTACAAACTATAACTTTAAGGGCCACATTGGTTTTAAGTGTAAATAAATATGAGTGTTTATTCACATGGGGATTATACTTTTAACTTGTTTTTTTCATTCAATCCTTTGGAATGTCGTAAATATCCGGTTCTGATTGAAATATTTTTGTCGAGATATACTTTTTTTGCTGGAATCTCTTTCGTGTAGCCAAAAAGGCGCCAAAGCCATAAGTTCGAAAAATATGCTGCGGTTTCCTGGTAAAAATTTGAATCTCTGTCATGTTTTTAGGATTCCGTATGAAAAAGAAAAAGTAAACCTTCGTCGGAATACTTTGATGTCTATCTGTCAAAACCCTTTATTTTACGAAGTGGTTTTTTATGAAATTAAATGAAAAATTTCATTTTCTATTTATAAGTCAACGTAATCAAGAAATACGGTCATTAGCATCACATATTTTGATGTTTTTCTTACTTTTCAAAACGTTTAATGGACTTTTGTTTGATCAAACAACATACAGCTCGGTAAGAAACATCTTTTAACTGTTAGTACAATATAAACGTAAAACAAAAAATCTTCTCATAATTTCAAAGTGATTTTTGTCTTACAATCCGGATTTGGAAATTCATAGGCCATGAGTGAAGCTGATTACAGCCTGGCACAGCTTTCGTACGGAACCCGTACAGCACAAGTCACATTCGCACATATCTTATTTTTACTATTTTGACTGAGGGACGCTATTCAAAAGCGCGTTTCAAAGTTGATTAGACTCTTTTGCAAGCTTTGACTCAATCACAAACCTGTGTCTGGGATTGAGTAAAAACTATCTGAATGGTCTTACAGCCATATAAACTATTTGGCTAATTACTCTGATTTACAAATAAGGATAAAAGTGATTTGTGTCCAATGAGACATAAAATTGCGGTGGTTATAAATACCTGTGTACGATGCGGTTGTATGCTTGTGATTGACACTGCCTCCGTACTATTAAAAACTGCATCACTGCAGGTCAACTCACAGACTCGATTCTGTGCGTGGGTTCGATTCCCACCCAGGACAAATGTTTGTGTGATGTGCACGATAATTTTGTTCTGTGTCTGGGTGTAATTTGTCTATATGTTTATATTTAGAAATATACATATAAGTATGTCGATCAGTTGTCTAGTACCCATACACAAGCTCTTAGCTTGGGTCTAGATGGTGATGTGTGAAAGTTGTGGAATATTTATTATTAAAATTTATTATTATTTTTACACTTCTACAACTGCATAACACATACTTTGTACTTCACTATTATACATAATAAAATACTGATTTGGCTGATGAGTATTATTACAATGGAAATACTAAGAGGGTATAATGTGTTCATCTGCTGATTTGATGACAAAAAATAATGAGGGTAAGTACAAAATATTAAAAAGTATTTAGCAACAATTTCAGTTAAAGTTTGGATCTTACGAGATAAGGTTATAAACTTATGTAACAACAAAAATCAAAATAATAATCATAAAGAAAAACTGGTTTATGTGTGTGAAATGTTATTATTGAATGTATGAAGGTGCTTGTAAAGAATTAAAATGTGTTATATGAAAAAAAAAAATCTGTTAATGATTTATGAAATGGAGTTTTGGTCCCAGCTGTCATCATATTGTTGTTTTGACAACCGGAAGGTAAGTAATTAATTTTTCTGTATCACTGTAGTTTATTTCGTTGAATCATACCTATAGATTGATGGTCTTCGACAATTTATTACTTTGGCCCGAAATGCACAAAAAGTTATTTGAATTGACGGTAAAAACATAATCTTTTAAAACACTTGCTAAGTTTTTTCATACTATTTTAGTAAGAACAAGATCCTTAATAATTAATTACGATCTAGCCTACAAGGTTAATAAGTAGTTTAATTGTAACTCAATAACATACGTGACAGATTATTTTAAAAACCAAGAACAGTGTCCATTTATTTGCACTTTTATTCAAGTCTGTGGCACTTTCTTAGAGCCTTATCTAATTAATGAAAAAACACTATGTTCATGTGATATTATAGTACGTTCACTTTGCTATCTGGGGGTAGAGTCTGCTATTGCAATCGTGTCTCAATGACCGGTCAATGATCAATTTTTGACGTATAACGTTAAACTTATGACACATTTCCCATACAAAAACTGTCAAAGTTGTCAAATATTCGATCAATGACCGGTCATTGAGACACGATTGCAATAACAGACTCGAGCCCCAGTTGTATTGCCTCAACATTCCCGTGTCCATGTAGTCTGTCTTCGTAAGCTTCAGCAAATTTTTGCATAGTAATGGTGACGAATTCCATTTTAAGATCACGGTAAAAGTCACCGTGTGGTGTTGTCATTTCCTATCTACCATTTGCCAAGTGCAGCAATTCAACTAGGCAGGTTAACCTGGCAGGTTTTGTGTTTGTACCATTTGTCCTGCTACGTAGTCTCTGAGCAGAAAGCTAGCCGCACAGAGTAAGATAGATGATGATAATATTGGTCGTGCTAAAACACGTTAGTTTTTTTACGGTTTTTATAGAAATAATGAAACTATTTTGTTTGACCACGCAGTTTAAAGCAAATTGAATCAGAAAACATGAAACTATTACTGCAACCGATACCCTGAATGAAATAAAATTATAACAGTAGCTATTTGTTGAACACAACAAACAACAGTTCAGATATTATGCAGATAGGTCGAACCAGCTGAAACCAGATCAAATAAATTCGTTGGTGTTGTTTCAGATGCAACAAAAAAAAACCATTTATTTCACTCACGGTTTATTTTCGGGGTTCTTTACCGAAATGTTAAAAACGGACTCTTATGTTATTTGTTACTGACATGTAGATTTCAAGGACGGCTAATTCTATCGACACACCACAAACTGCTTAAAATATTTTACCTTCATTACCAAGTCCATTCAAAGGTTGTCTGAAATAGATCGCTAACGATAAAGCCGCCAAATGGTCGTTACAATTAACACCCTATTTGTAATCCTTAAAGTAATTAGTTGTAAGTTTTTATGATGATATAGAGTATGCAATTCTATTCTATCGACTTCAAATGAGTGTGACAACAAAATGTTAGAGGAAATATTCACATCAATTGAACGTTGTTAGTCATTTTAGTTCACTAAAAATATTAGACTTCTTGTATCTAACGCTTGCTTGAATTTAAATGATTCATTTCGACACCTTGTGTTGTTAGGTAGTACCTAACTAATAACATTGTAGCAATTTAAAAATCCCCTTAAAAGTTTGTTTCTTTTCACTCCAGCGTTCAATCTTCCCTGTTTCGCGGCAGTTTAGTTATTTTCGTTTAACCGAAAAGTTTTTGATAAATTATCATAAAAATAAAGTGTAGTAAAAAAGCTCTTTTCTTTCTACGAAGTTTAGCGTTGTTGATTGAATCTAGTTGATGAAGGGTTACTCAAAAGAGGTGAGAAAAAGAATCTTCTTTTCCTCTCTTCTTTTGCCATCGTTATATATTTTGTGCGTGCAACGATGTCAGGATCTATCAAATTATATTAAGTAATCGTATAAAATATTTTTTTTTCGAATGAAAAAATTAATTTACTGTTTATGGAATTATATTTTTTTTTTCGCCAAATATACGCGGAACCATCGGTGAGCCAGTCGGGACTCGCTTCTTGCTGGCTATTTTTAATTTGTGAGTGGAACACAATTTTTGCTAGGCCTTTTTGTAGATATAGCCGTGTTGTCGAGTTACACAGGCCATTAAAGGAGGGTGGGTCTTAATGGAACGACACCCGAAACGAGAAGGTCTGTTGTCGTAAATTGACGTTCTGCCACAGACTTCCTATGTTCTCAATCTTGGGATAAACAGTCGTACATATCGGAGTTCCGGGTATATTTTATACCTATTAGTGTGGATTATATCACTAATGCCTAACCTGCAGGTCTATTGTGTACAGACGCCATCACATCAAGTTACCCCAATGTGTCAAATTTTCTGATTTATTTATTGAATATGAACCTTATTCTGATTAACACAAAGTTGAAAAACGATCAAAGAGATTTGACACATTGGGGTAACTTGATGTGCTGGCGTCTGTACCTCCGTTGACAGTTTACAGTGATGATTACTGGGCAAAGTGTTCAATGATTAACTGTCAAACAGATAGTTTCATATTGGCTATCATCAGTGTGTATCTAGGATGACGTCATGCGCACTCGCAGAGATGTGACGAAGCGCACGGTACCCCGTCTGATCGTTACTGTAACTTAAGGTCCACTTAAAGTGCTATAGCAATGTTTTGTAAATTGTTAGTTGTCATAAAGTTCGGTGTGCTACTTGTTGAATGTAATGTTCTATTTTTGAATTTCGCGCCTATTTGTGTAGTTGCGCGCTCTAATGTATAGGTGTCTCTCTCTATTCCGTGACATCAAGCGACCGGCATTACTCTGTAATTTCTCACTATTAATTAAATAAATAGTAATTAAAACCTGAAATACGTTATTTAATTCCACACTACTGGACGCCAGTTAGGCACTGACAATGAAAAGATAGCCGATAGCCTCCTGGTTCCATGGACAAAGGAATGACTCATGAGTTGAAAGCGTTGAAATTTGTCTGCACGCCCATTATTTATTTATTTATTACTTCAAGCAGACAAATGTACAGAGGCGGACTAAATGCTATACGCATTTTCTACCAGTCAACCTTCCCTCGTCGCCCTTTTTACCCGGAGGCTTCTTTTAAGTCAGTTTACTTTTGCTTGAGTTTACTTGTCAATGTCGGTAGCTTTATATTACTATGGTCCATATTTTAGAAGAAAAAAAAATAGATAAGCTTTTTTACAGTCCCTTCAACCGATATTGACTTCTATTACGTTGGTAGCATGACAAATGGCAGCTGAAGGAAACAATTGGTATTGTATCCGCGTTTTTGCTTATAATGCCATCCTTTTAACTACGAAATAGAAGTTAAAATCGGTTGATCGGACTGTAAAGCGGTTTGTTTAAATTTATTTTCTAATTTTAAATGGACTTTAGTTATGTTTATTGTAGTGTGCCAGTGTAGCAAATAATTTAATTATAATTGATCGATATAGAATGCTAACTAATTAACATTCAAGTACTTCTAACTTATCAGACAGACGTGTAGCTGAAGAGTTTGTTCTTGATCCTCTTACCAACAAAATCACTAGGAAGAGACGAAGGGCGGGCTTTATAATTTGGGCGTTCAAAATGAGCTGTTCCTCAGCCTAATTTAAATAAATGACTTTTGATTTTGTCTTGTGTAAAGTTCAACACTGGGGTTCCGAATTATGTGTTGAATTCAGATATCTGATAATCTCTCTTCCATCCTGTATACACAGCGACTGATTTTTCCATCACGACTGATTTTTTACTCACGCCGTTTCCCCATGGGAATAAACAGAAACTACAAAGCGTCACCTGGTTCCTATACTATTGAAATGAAATGAAAATGAAATTATTTATTATAATATGGAAATCCCTTTTACACGTAATTTTTTCCTTTAAAGCTAGTTGAAGTCGGCATTAGTTCCTAACTGACTACCTTTGAGAAGAAAAGCCGAAACAAACTCAGGGATCATCGTCTCTTTTCAAGTCCAGACACTTAAAATATTATCAATTTTTTCGTGTAATATACCATGCAGAACAGTGTCCGGTTTAGTTTAATTCTAATATAATTATTTTGCTCCGTTTAAATTTATACATGCACGCCAGTTGCGAGTACTGCGCACCGAACGCACCTGACAATTCTGAAGAACCTCACCAATAAGGTCTATGTATGTCCATCTAGGGCGTCCCCTCCCGGTGTTTCCACTTACATTTGCCTTACATTGGCTTACATTTACCTTTCGTAAGCCGCCTTTCATTCATCCAACCCAACATTATAAGCAGTTAAATCAGTATTGATTAATTTCGCCTATCTTTCATAAAGCTTTTATTCACGAAGAGTTTGCCAGCAAAGTTATGTTTTCAATGGAAAGTATTATGCGGAATATCAGGTTACAAAGTTAATTAATTGGAAAGCCGTGGACAGCGAATTAAACATTAAATTTTCCATGATTTTGTAGAAACGTCGTGTCGAAACGGAAACTAATAAAGTTTTATACATTACTAAAGGAATTCATTACATAAAGTGTACTGCTTCGCTTTCATAAATAGTAAGTAGTAAGAAGTTTTCCCAGTAAATTTAACGTTAAGGTTCGCGATCTTATTTCAGACTTAAGAATCAATTCATTAAATCAAGGTATTTTTATAATATAAGTGGAAGCCAGTAAGGGGTGTCTTAGTAAAACATGTCAAGTGTGTGCTTTTTAGTGAACATCTTAATAAATGTCATTTTGACGTTTAAAAAGTGTTGGTCTTCAGCCTAATTTTAATAAATGACTTGATTTTGGTACATTTGAGGTTATTGATGAAGTTCTTCGGAAAGGTGAAAAGCGCAGTACTCGCAACCGATGTGGGTCTGTGACCTGAAGGCCAATTCCCGTAAAAAATTAAATTAAAAATTTAAAAAACCCCCATCGCAAAAAAGTAAAACATTTAAAAAGTTAAAAATAACACTTTAGCCATGAAATTTTACTTCACGTCGGGGTACCGCTTAAGTAAGGAATGTTCCTAGTACCTACTTGTAGGTATGTAGGTACTTATTTTAATGGTACCCCGACGTTACGTAAAATTTCATGGCTAAGGTGTTATTTTTAACTTTTTAAATGTTTTACTTTTTTGCGATGGGGGTTTTTTAAATTTTTAATTTAATTTTTATTTTAAATTTTTTAAACGCATTAATTTTGTTTTATAGAGTTTACAGTTATGAGAATTATTCAGTGCATTGTATGTAGAGTCAAATGCTGGTAAAAACGAAGTCAAACACGACATATCTGCTATTATTTTGTCAAGAGTCTACCCACTGGTGAGCTGGATAGCCTGGCTGCAGCATCAGTTCATCCTGTTGCCATCAGTGCATTGTGTTTAGAATCAAATGCTGGTTGAAATTAATCCAAACACGACATATCTGCTATTATTTTGTCAAGAGTCTACCTACTGGTGTGCTGGATAGCCTGGCTGCAGCATCAGCTCATCCTGTTGCCATCAAGGCATTGTGTTTAGAATCAAATGCTGGTTGAAATGAATCCAAACACGACATATCTGCTATTATTTTGTCAAGAGTCCACCTACTGGTGTGCTGAATAGCCTGGCTGCAGCATCAGCTTCTGCTGTTGCCATCAGGGCATTGTGTGCAGAATCAAATCCTGGTTGAAATGAATCCAAACACGACATATCTGCTATTATTTTTCCAAGAGTGTATTAGTCTGCTAGATATACTGGCTGCATCAGACCAAATACACCATAATGTTGCTTATTAATATTACACACATGGGTTTTGGAATTAAAAAAAAAAAAATTAAGACACACATACGTTTGTAAGTAAAGTTAATACCCATAGACGTCTAAAATAGCAACAGTAGCTAACACAAAAGAGCCGATAACCTTGAAACGGCTGAACTGATTTTGATGAATTATGTCTAAGAACCATCGCAAGAAACCCTGCTTTTAAATAAAAAAAACCGCATCTAAATAGGTTCACCCGTTTGGGCCCTACGGTGCCACAGACAGACAGACAGATAGACAGACAGACAGACAGACAGACAGGCAGACAGACAGACAGACACACACACATAGCGGTGAAACTTATAACACCCCTCTTTTTGCGTCGGGGGTTAATAAAAACGTGCAATTAGGGTGCTTCTACACGGTGCAAGTAGCTTGCGCATATTGAGGCATTTGCGCAGGTTGTATGCAGCGTAAACTTTACCGTTTACTACGGGCTACTTGCACATAACGCACAAGTTATTTGCTCGTGGTCAAGAGCTACACGCGTAAGATACCCGCGCGCCCCATAGGGCGAGAGTACGCGGATTAGTTGCACGGGTGGCTCGCTTTGGTACATGCTCAAGTCGCTGGAACCGCACATAACTTGTGTGTAGTTATTTGCATTATGTACAAGTACAAGCGACTAACTTGCACAAGTAGCTTGCGCATATTACTCACGCGTGTAACCCGCATCTTTACTTGCTTCAGCTACATGCACTTAGTCGCATTCTCATCGGCGATAATTACTGTCAGAAAACTTTCAACAATGTAGGGAAATCAGATGTATTTTTGACGGATTAGAATGCAAACGTTCGCGCGTTCTTAGAAATATGGGAATGGCCCGTCAGATGTATGGAGATATGCGGAAGAAAATAAAAATGTAAGGATTGCACGAGGTGTTCTCGCGGTCAATTCGGTTCCATACTAATACCACAGTCTAAAAACATACAGTCGTCCGACGAAGCTGTCTAGACAGGGCAATCGTGCGGGGTGTGAGGGGCGAGACGCGGGAAAGCCGCTCCCGCACTGCGAACAAACCGATGTTCGTAGTGCGGGAGGTATTATTCAATTCTAACTCGTGTAGAAGTTGTCGGCATTTTTCCAGAGATCAAAGGCGTCGTCCTACTGTATTAATATTTATACTGTGCTAATACCTGGCATTAGTATGGAATGGCTACTAAATTCACCTTCCTTTCACCTACATTTTCACGGGTTGAATTTCACACAACAGCACTACTAAAATTTCTGCCTACCCTCATGGGTAAAAGGCGGGAGTTTATGTAAGTAAGTAGCTATACAAGAACTAACAAGTCATAGTAAATATCCGCTTTTCTTTAGCTGTCTTTATTTTTAGTAACAAAGTTGGACCTTTCTGGAACGGTATCAAGTAAAACTTCATTTGAGCTGTAATATTTGTCGTGCCACGGAATAACTTTGACAGTTTAGCATAGTTTCAAAGAAGATCCACGAGATTTAAAATTCAAATGAGTTCGTAATACCTAGGTATATTGATATAGGATGTTCCTTCCGCAACCTACGGACGTTTACTTTGTATTGAAAATGTTCTGCGTGAACATATCCGCCTCGAGCATCACTCGCCCTGATTCGTCTCCTGTCTTTAATTCATTCACAAGAATGAACCTTGCCATTATGAAGATAATTAAAAAATGTAGAAACACGATTCTTTTCCTCACAGTGATTAACGAAATAATGGGGCAATACAATTATTGGGAAAAGGGCGAAAGTGCCGTACATTTCAAATTAACAGAAGATAATTCTCCTTTGTTCCAGCTATCTGTTTTGAACTCTTGAAGCAAACAAAAGTTTTTTATTCAGATTGTCAGATACCGTGATACTTCATTAAGATAAAAATGCAACCGTCTTTTTTCTTTTGAAGACCTTTATTGAATTTTTCCCTAATTCATTAAAGTTTCATCGCAAACTTTACCTTAAATATTTAGTTACTAATAGGGACAATATCCACCAAAACAGAACCCCGAGTCAAGTAGTATTAAAAGGTTATTTTCATGGGAAAATCGGGTGTATTATAATATTAATCTGAGGGCCTGTCACGAACGCGCTTAAAACAGTATATAATATTGGAAAAATTGTTTCCAACTTAATATTTCTTTAGTTTTTAGTCTGTTTTTACATCATAGAACTAAACCTACTGATGGTAGCTGTGTTTATTGGATAAATGAAAACCAAAATGCTACATATATGTGTTAGTTATATTTTCGACTCTAAAATCTGCTGAAATTACGTTAAGTTCATGCCGTACGTTCGTGCTAGCCTTCGAGGGCTTTTTACTAGCGAACCTATTTCAATAAAATTATACGTTACTATCGGGAAGGCTTACACATTCAACAACATTTGCATTGATATTGGGTCGAATGAACTTACCCTTTGTAGTGGGCAAGCGTGCTCATTGTAATCACATGGGCTTGCCGCAAGCCTCCCGTTACCTTACAGGTATTCATCAATAGGCTACACACTCACTTCACTCCATATGAAAGCTTTGTATGGTAACATGTGGGTAATCTACTAATCTGTGATCTTTCTTTTTGCTGCATGTGTGTTCTTGTTCTATTGTACGTCACATGTTTCCTTTGCACGATGCGCTTTTGTTAGTGACGTGCAAGTTACAATGGAAGTTAGGAAACAGATTCTGCAGTGTGATACCAGTCATACAATATAAGAGGCTGTCTCATTGTTCTGAAACGTTAGACGCTTTAGAGACATAATTATACAGGAATAATTATTTTTAAGATATTTTAGATTTTTAATATTTGTTACTCATTTTATTTTAATTTTTCATCAATACGCTTATTTTATTTTCCTTATGTGGCCGTAAACACTTTAAGTGACTATTGTTTTAAGCTTAAAACATATATCTAAGCTATTTTTGTAACTGGGTGTTGGTAGACCAAATGAAAAAATGTCTGCATTCAAATACGTTTTGTTGCCATAAGGTCGACTGAAGTTTTACACGTTATCTAAGAAATTTACTCGGCACAATCCGTTGATAATATAATTATGCTGCTTTGAAGATATGGTACTACGTCTATAACCCAATGTGTAGGCACTTGTCAAACTTTTAATGGCATTTCAAGTCAAGTGCATTATGTAATGGTTCGTCTTTTAAAACACTTGACTCAATTTTTAAATGTAACAATATGACGTACATCAAATATTTTTGAAATCAGTTGAAATTATAGTAGATATCCATCGCATTCAATAAAGTTTTTAAACATTACTACAAATGAAAATTTCTTTCTCGTAAAATATTTGAGCAGGGATTTTTGTAAACGTGTAAAAAAATACTTTTGCATGTAGCAAATTTGCTGCAAAAAGTACGTGAACGCTTTTCAGTGCAAAAAGAAATAAAATGAAACTAAAATAAATTGAAGCGCCAAACTACGAGTACAGAGTGGCTCGCTATAGTCACGACGAATAAACATGTTTCTACCATTACAAATTGTCTACCGTACAGCACCCGCTCGCGCTGGTGAAAATATGGGAACACAATCATCTGATAGGTTAAAAATCGATCTTGAGGCGAAGTTGCAGTAATTATTAAATATCTTTACAGTCTGTATTTTTTTTTAATGTAAATATTACACCAAAGAAAATATTTTGTCAAAATACAACATACAGCCAAGGGATTTGTGAAGTTATATTAATAATAATAATTTATTTGACACAAGTAAAAGGACTCACAGTGTTAGTACAATACACTTACAAACAACGTTAGTAACAAACACAGTTAAAAAAAAACAGGTAGGTACTGAAAGTGACATCATTGAAGCCATGCAGGCTGCCCCGTACCTACCCTACGGACCAAGGATCCGCACTGCTTCCGCATCACCGTGTAAAAGCGATCCACGTTTGATTCAGCAAACATCACTGAAAGATCAAAGTGATCATGATTACTATGCCACAATTTTTATTATCTTCTACGTTTACACTTTACAGAAACCATATAAAAGCTTTATAAAAAAAATGGCTTATTATTTATTAGAGCCTAGTAAAACATACATAACATAAGCAGTTCAAGCACTCGCACCGGGTATACATTTCCTGTACATTGGTGCCTTAAAGTGGCTACTTTGCACACAAAACACATTTTTACAGCTGTCGTTATCATAGACCCGTGCGGTTATACCGACTGTTCCCTTGACGAGAGTTGTAGTCACGAACGATGGACTAGTGAAGTTGTCTGTAACGACTACGATTTATTTGATGTACAATGTTTTTGTAGTGGCGGACCCCTCAGGAGTGAAGGGACTACGTTTGCGTCTACCCACGTCCCGCTATAATAGGGCCAATATTGATTGTCACTTGTCCCATACAAAACTTAGAGATTTGTCTCTAGAGACACGTCTATTTCTTTCCAAATTGTTAGTTGCCCGAGATAATATCATAACCGTTTAGAAATAAGGGTTGTGTTATTAGATGGGTAAGTCAAGCCCTTAGGCAATGAAATAACCGATAAGACAAGTCTAAAGACTAAGATAACATTTATGAGACTGTGGCACCACCCTCCGAGATCATGGTAGGTACTTTGACTGCTATGTACAGACAGTCTCCGAGGAAATCGAAGCTTCTTTTCTTAAATTGCTCTCGAGACCATTCCCAAAAGATTCGAATGTTGTCATCAGCTCGGGCTTACGTTTCGTTTACACGGAGATATTGGATAAGGCCCCAGACATAATTTAAACTCGGTTAATTTTACGATAAATTGTGACACATATAAAAATAACCTTTCACGTTGGCTTTACGTAGCGAATAACGTTAAACCAAATCATGCATATGGTCGTAATTTGGTTTAGGTTATACTTATTATAGAGTCCGACTATAAAGCTACAATTACCTATAATTTATAGTTTTGAGCAAAATCCTCATTATTAATCTGAAATAAAATCTGGAAATTCTGACAGGTGCAGATGCTGTAGTCCCGTCAAAATCCGTTTACGGAGATTATTCCAAACTAACAGACAGACAAAATTAATTTTATTAAGTAGGTATCTTTAGTATTCTAGATGCATTTAATAAAAACTATAATATTTACATAACAAAACATACACTCTTTTTTAATCGTCTTCTTAGCGTGTCAACTCACCTAGTGTCGGAGTTCATGCCGCCCATAATAAATGATAAATGATATGATTGGTGCGTGCCTTGAGTTCGAACACGAGGCTTTTGACTTGGCAGTCCGCCGGTCACACTACTAAGCTATCAACCCTTTTTTATTTTTAATATGCCCCCTTTCAATATGCTATTAGCATACCTTTGAGTCGTGCACACATATCGCTGAGATACTTAATATTTTATTTTCCTTGCAATAAGACTCAAACTCTCATTAAGTATATCAACAAGTAAGTACCTAAGCATACAAACATTTGTATCGCTAACTCTGTTTATCAGCAACAGGTAATACATTAAAAGCACTAATGAAATCACTACCGTGGCTTCATCTATTTGTGTCGCCAATACGTCAACTCGTAACGCTATTGCTTTATCGTCTAGCAAGTAATCCAATCATCAGTCCCTGTGGTTTCGTTCCACTGGTTGAAACGTATTCTTGGTCCACATTCCAGTTCATTGTTCCTACCACGCATGATAAGTTACAAATTGAATATCAACATTATTTTTTGGGTTAAGTTACTTTCGCCGTATGTCGTGGTATATTTTGTTTATGAGATTTATTATCCGACCTACTAGTGATGGATGACTTTTGCCTGACGTCATACAACAACTTTTAACTTTCCCTTCGCGTAGTTCTTTTTAGGGAAACTATGTATTGTACCTAGTGACTTTGTGATGTATATAGTCTGTCGGATGAGTTATACAGGGTAACTAAGATACTACATATGTGCTGGCTTTCCGTTTAATCACGGGTCAGACAAATAGCTTGGCCGCTCAGTTTGAAGATGCTGCTCTCAACTCAAGTAGGTTTTAATTAATGAAACTAACTTTGGTTTCCCAAGCCTTGCATTAAATAAGATCGTTAGTGACACTTAAAAAGGATCATATTCGAAGTAGTTTTAGTATGTAAAATGCAAATGATAAGCTCAAACATTATGTCTCTGCAAGTGAGTAAATTAATGCAATTGAAAGTAGAATTTGGTTCGTTTAATGGCAACGAGCACGTCTATAATTTACTTTAAGTTTACAAACTGGAAGCGCGGTTCATATTACACTTTGCTCGCTCCACGTACATACACTGTCATAGAAGTTTTATCAGAACCTGCCGTACATAACCCAGACAAACTCATCGTTGCGTTAAAACTAGATTTAAATTCTTCTGTAAGTGCAAGGTAAGGCGAACTGGGAAATTTCTTGGTGTAAAAGTGAACTTATAAACCGTTCGGTGAGTCAAAATATATCGAGCGTAAAAATGTATTTTCTCAGTAGAGTGATCTCTTAGGTTTGCGTAAGCAGTGTCGTACTGATAGTCGTTGTCGTCTGCGAAGGTGCAATTTGACATTATGGGCCATTTGCTTGTGTAAAAAAATGTTAAATTATCTCGTTAGATATAAGTAATGCTGGCGCAGCTGTCTTTGTTTAATTCCATTCGAAATAAGCGGCCTGCTGCTACGCGTCCAATTACAACGAGTCAAGCTGGGCGCCCGACGATACCTCGAGGCTTATTTTAACATGAAAGTGCCGTCACTTTCAGCTTCGCCTCCTCAAATAGTCACCACTGAGAAATCAAAAGCTGCGTTATAACGAATTTATAAAACCATTCTTTATTCAATTCCAACAAGTACCTGTTTTCATTTCAATGTTTTTTGAAACCTTATACAGTATGCATAAAAGTTATTATTCTGTATAAAAAGAGAATTTCGATTCATCTTCAAGAAACGTTATTATACGTGATAGCTGTGTAAGTCTGGAACTGAATACTCGTAGACGGATATTTAATTAGATGAATGCCGAAGAGCTTCGGAATGCCGCGGGTTACGAATTAAAAAAAGGCAGCTCGGCTCCTACAGACGTACACAGTGTTTTAAAATATTAAAGCTTTTGTTTCAAAATGCTTGCCGCTATACATTAAGCATATCTTAGAATTGGTAATTTCATGAAGCAGTCGGTAAATTTCCTAAACCCTAACACACTTTTCTTTGTCGTATAGGTAATTTAATGTTCAATGTTTGTCGATGTGTATATGGACGAAATTGTATAAAATTCATAACTACATTTCACTTCATTTTTATCCTCAATCACGCACGACTATTAACTTTTCAAAGCAAGAGAGTTATTTATCACTCATATGATGTATCGCACAAATAACATGTGAATGAGTGATCGTGTGTGTGTGTGCGTGTGTAGTGAGTGACAACATAACTTTATTGATTTGGAAAAATCAAGTGAAATACATTTCATGATATTTTCATTTTATTTTTTCAAATATCTTGCTCTGCACTAGTAATTTCTTCTGTCTCGTGTCCAGAAGAGTAAAAACTATCTGTCGGCCATACAAATAATGTATTGTTCTGATTGGAAATTGAACCCGCGACACGCGGCGCTTTAGCCATTCGCTCAGCCACTGCGTCAACCATGTCTTCAATTATGTTCATCTTTGTGACAATCCATCTTCTTGACAACCCTTGTCTAGTAAAAAGACTCAAGTAGTGTAGTGATAAGCGTGAGTGGAAATATTCCTCAAACGCTTTTAGTCACCACAGTGACAAATATTACGTGCAACATCGTTACGTACTATTAACAAAAAACAGTGGACAATTAGCTGTACCTACTTTTGTATAGTAATTTAGGTTACCTAAACTAAAATTACTTATAAGTCTGAATTAACTGAGTACCTCTTTATGAAATAACTTAAGCTACGTTTGGGCTACAACAAATACAAGGACAAAGATAAAATTTATGCCGTTTTCTCTTTTTTTTTCATCGCAATATTATTCGAAAAGTGTCAACCCACTTTTTTCGTTGAATATTCAAAGAGCAACCTATAGGGGTTGTGATGGACAGACGTACCGGGATTGTGCCTACGTGATCGATAAATAACAAACACGGACTAGCATTGCGTCAGTTTGAAAAATAACTCTTGAATCTGTATTCACAGTAGATAAGAAATCAAGTATTATTTTTTAATCAAGGAGGTACTTCTATCTGGTTGACGCAGCCATACAATTGGAGTTATGAAACATGTTAAGCTTGAATCATATTTCATTCGCGAGTGTCTACGTAGAAAATTTTGTAAAGTATGTTGTCCGTGCAACAGTAAACAATGCAAATTAAAGTGGGTTCCTGGCAGCCCTGAGATATGTACATGCAACCGAGGTTTCGAGGATTGTGCGGCTGCTACTAAAGTCTTGTTTAACCCTATTTAGTTCCTACCTCATTAGAACACTAAATATTTAACAGCTCGTTAAAGTGATAAAGTTCTCTACCGTAGATTGCTTCAACGATTGATCTCAGTCAGCACTTCAGAAAACAAGCCTTTGATTAATCAATGCGCCGAGGAAATGAATTGGTGCCTGTAATGCTCCTATTCTACACCTTTTTTTTAGAACTCTTGTGATCTAGCCTGTCAATTACTGGGCTTCATATCCGGATCGCTGATCGAAAACACTACACTGACCGAACTTGTTTCAAAGACACCCTTGCTGGGTGCTGTCGTAGTCTATAGAATAGAATAGAATACTCTTTATTGTACACCATTAAAACTTACAAATTATAATTTTAAGGGCTACAAACGGTGATATAAAGGGCGGCGTTATCACTAAAAGCGATCTCTTACAGACAACCTTTGGATGAACTTGATAGTGGAAGAGAAAAGATGAGTAGGCAGTGTGTGGTGTACTATTTACATAACTATATACCATACAAGACTATTTACATAGACATATATAATAAGTATAATTAAGAAGAAGAAAAAAAAACGTCAACGAGTAACGAACAGTTATATGAAGACAAAAATTATTACCTCTCCTTTAACACAGGAGAAAGGTAATAATTTTTAAGCTATTTTTGAATGTTTTTTTTCTATTTGTCACGATCGACCGACCACGCAATATTAAGGCACTTAGGAGACTGCAAACTCTTTCCTATCCCACCTAGATAAAGACTTGTTAACCAACTTCGTGTACTGAATTGCATTAGTTGTATGAACTACGCGTAACTTGTTAGCAATCACTTACTTAGTTGGGATTAAGTATAGCTGACCGACGCCAACGTGACCTCATAATGTGACCGCAAGTAATTAGCAATTAACTAAGCCTACGTCCTAGCCAATCCTTAGCTAAAACCGCGTTCAAATTATAGGTTTCTTATAGGTACTTGTACTTCAAAGGCAGATTCGATTAATGAATAAAAAGCTTTTACGAATGGAGAAAATATAGGAGGGAAATTAGAATTTGTTCATTCAATTCAAATATTGAAGTAAGAGATGCTCTCGATCTTACAGAGTGGGAAGATTCCTCTAAACAAATCTTTGCCATCTCGAGACTTGCCGTTATTTTTGTGGGAAGTTTTAATTAGATGTTGCATTTAAAACTTTATTTATTTTCAGTATTAAAGCCTATTTTAGCTTGAGACACTCCACGGTGTAGGTCACATTTTGGGTAGAAATTTGTAGATTGTGCCTAGTAAAAACGAACCTCATTGTTACTAGGCACAAGCCACAAATTTCTTTCTTAATTTAGAATTATTAAAAAAGTTAAGCAATAAACGCTAAAATTATAACGTTTTTTCTGTACTTTTTTTTTTGTTTTTATAGCGCAAATAGGAATTTGCACTCAGTGAAAGTTTCAACTGTCTGCTATTCGGTAAATAAGTCGTTGAAATGTATAGATACCAATGAATAAATAAATTTTTAATATATTAAAAACTCACGTCTTTTTCCCATGTGGGTAAGCAGAAACTTCAGAACTACTTCTTCTTTTGCTTCGTTTACATTCATATTATGTTGTCATACACACACGCCGCTTGCGGGTACTACGCATCCGTACTTTCTAAAAACCTCACCAATAAGGTATATGTATATACTTCTAGGGCGTCCCCTCCCAGCATTCCCACTTACATCTGCCTTGTTGACTTTTCGTTTGGGAAAAAGGCGTGAGTTTATGTAGGTACGTATTATTAAATAATGTGAAATTAATTTATAAAAAAGCTGTGTATTAGGTTAATAAATAAAACAATGTACGTAATACTCAATATAATTCGTCATCACTTATAACCATAAAATATTACAAACACAGTTTGTACCTACAATCTTAATTGTAGTGATGGTTCAGTATCTGCATATTCAACATACTCCGACATAGTTTCAATTAGTAACATCGCGAAGACGTCGTATGACGAGGGTGTGTTTTGAATCCAAATCAACACTTCACACGGTCTTGACATTTAATCCTAGGGATTAAACTTTGCGCTAGATTAATCAAATTATCGTCGATTCTATACGAAGTAATTATTTTATATCTAATATATATAAATATAGAATATTCTATCATGTCTAATTGAAAAAAAAAACACTATTAGGTGACTTTATTATCAGTCCACTAAATGGCTTAAAATAATTAAAATAAACTTCAAGTTTTATGTAATGCACGAATAAATTATATTGACGCACTTTTTTTCGCCTTAACTCTCTTCATTCATGTTTTTGAATTATTTTTATTTTTTATGCTGTGTTTTATGTTGCACCTACCATGTTCTTTATTTGCGTTATCCTAAAGTAGGTAGGCAGGTAGAAAATGACTTAGAAATTAAGTACGCCTTTCTACGGTTTTTTATTATTAAATAAATAATTAAATTTATAATTTCGAACTTCATTTTTATTTCTCTTTATTAATTCACTATGATAATATAAAAAGATGCACTTTTACTGAATATTAAGTTAGTTCCGGCCAGCCATAGAATACGGCTTTTATTAATAGTTTATGGTCTTTAATATCAATAACTATGAAAACGTGACATCTTCGACTATTTATGGGAACATAAAACTAATTATGTTTATAGGCCCTTAGTGCAAGTAACATAATAACCTTATTTGATATTAACGAGTCCACACTTATGTGCTGTGCAATCCCGTAGACTACGCTATCAAATTACGAGGTTACTGCTTCACTAAGTATATCCCAAAATAATTAATGAGCGCCGTTAACTGAACACGGTTTTTCGTGGAAATAAATAGGTTATGTCACGTCAGGAGCTTGCTAAATTCGAACGGGAACTAAATTGAGCCTGGCGGCGCTCGGTCCGATGAAAAAATGTGATAACGCCGAACATAAATTAATTAGCGTGTATACTAGCTGTAAACAAGGTTAAAGCTGCAGTTACTTAAAGCGAACACCACTGTAAATGGATAAGGGCTTTGTTACTTATTGCCTGTGAACGAGAGGGAAGTTGTTCTTTAAAGGTCTTTTTAGGTATTTACGAAGTCGAAATAGTTTTATGAAAATTATCTTTGTT
This sequence comes from Euplexia lucipara, assembly GCA_921972225.1. Taxonomy (NCBI): domain Eukaryota; kingdom Metazoa; phylum Arthropoda; class Insecta; order Lepidoptera; family Noctuidae; genus Euplexia; species Euplexia lucipara. Next base: position 14,238,242 of record OV179144.1, read on the forward strand.
TTCATTTATGCGTAGACTGGTAGTATAATTTAGATTGATGATATACTTCAACTTGACTGTTTCTATTTTGTATCATATTGCAGTTGTTTTTATTTAAATATGAGAAATACTAATATGGGTAGGACAAGCTAGGGTGAAGATGTGACAGCCCATTCTAAACAGATACGTACCTACCCCGAATATCATTATAAACCAGAACCTACTTAGTTAAATCGGTTGCTGGTCAGGGTCCGCTCTTATCCCAGGAAACTCGTACCACTTTATGAAAAGATATTCGTATGTTAACTAGGGTCACCCATTTGACCGCAAAGATCCCTAAACTCGTAGCGTCGTAGCTAGTTGCTACGAAATTTGCCGTAGCGCTACTACGCAATGTTAATATTGATTAAGCCTAATTTGTAATTACAATGTCCTCGTTAAAGTCATTACCATATAAATAGATATTCTGCTTTTGTTACAGATACGCAAATGAGCCAAGTACCAGGGATCGCGGAACAGAGAAATATAAAATTTAATTATGATTTACCGTCCATAATTCTGTGTCATAAACAGTAACATTTTATCGGGCAGTGTTTTAAAAAAAAAACGGTAAATAAACTGTTGTAAATAAAAAGTGCAGTAAATGTTGGGGTGGGTGACAGTGTGTGGTGGGACGGTAGTTTGAGGGTGGATGGTGTTGGTCGGGTGTGTGGTATGGCGTGGCGGTGCGGGGGGCGGGGGGTTCGCGGGCGGCGGTGAGGTCGGGCGCTATGCGCGGGCGCCGGTGGGCGGCGTGCGCGGCGTGGTATGCGTGGTGCGCGTGCGCGGTGTTGGCAGCGTCGGGGGAGCTGCGCGTGCTGCAGGCAGACGCGCGCACCGCCTTCTACGTGGGCATCGCCGCGCCGCGCTCGGCCGCCGACGCGGTGCGGGCGTTCAACCGCTCCCTCGCCGACCTCTCTCACACGTACCTGGCCGGCGACTACCCGCTGCATCTGCGCAACATCACGCTGCTGCCGCTGTACATCGAGCTGCCAGAAGATGAAAAGTAAGTGTGCTTACGTCATTTGCTTACTTAGGTACCTATTGATTATAATGAATGAGCTTTTCCTTAACCGCTTGTCTGAATTATGTCTCTCTGCACACATGCATTAAATTTATTTTAAATCCGTATATCTCTTCAAAACGCAAGCACTTTGGAAATCGTCTACATCGATATTCTACAACCCGAGTTGTCGGATTGTTCCAATCCCCCAGAACATGTCCGATAAATGGAAATAGGCGCGCTAGCCACCCATCACATTGTAACGATTAACTAGGCTGTGGGTGTTCGAAACTGTGATCAAACCACTGGGAGAATAAACCATGAATTAATCTCACTATATTTACTAATTGCGCCAATAATATGTCCAAAAGTTGTGATAAATTCCATCGGGTTAAGTTGAGATGCCAAGGTTGACACAGGTACAATTACATTATGAGTGTCAATTCGAATAGGGTAAGGGACACTGTGAACATAAAGGCGTGGTTTCGATCCCCAATTAATAATCGAAATGGATGAAAAATGTATAATTCAATTTTCTATTCAGGAGTAGGTATTAATTGCCAGTTATAACAAGGGTTCCCGAGACTGGACAAAAGCCCATTCAATTGCAAGAGGGTCTCGCCCTATCACATGGGGTCTCATAAATTATTAAAAAAATTGTACCTGCATGATTGAAGCTGTTTGTGTAGCCAGACCATTGGATGGCACCTTATACTTTAAGAGGAGCCCGTGCCTCTTCTGAATGCTTCATAATGTTATCTACATACTTCAAACGTTGTGATAGCTGCTGTAATTACTGACAGACTAACCAACGTCAGCTGGTTTTTTGTTGTTGAACCAAATAAACTAAAAAAATAATTGCAGGTAAATTTTTGACTGTGTACACGGCTACATATCAAGTTATACATTTCCTGTAAGTGATTGGATTTACACACAATGAGAGCTCAGCGTACACTGAAAATGTGAAGCTTGATGTGTCATTTTTGTGTACCAGTTCCATGAACAAATTGAAACAAACTACAAAGGTACAATCCACAGACGCCGTGCAAACAGAAACCGTTACATTGAAGTCATTTGATCAAAAGGATTTTCGACAATTGTGGCTCAACAAAATTCACCGATAACATGAAGCAGCCGTCAATTTATCTCCGCAACATAAACCGACATGAGCCGTCAAACAAAACTATTCACAAGTTTCGATTTCAAACAAACCCGATACACGTCTTGTTCGGGCGAGCACTTTATGGATATTGTTCGAGTTGTTTCGATTTGATCGGAACGCGTTGAAGCGTCGTACTGGACCGCAATAGTTTCGCACTCTGAATGGGACTGGATGCGGCTTGTACTCAGTACCAATATTAGCTTTGATGTTACATTTTCCAATTGTTAGCGGGCAAGGGATAAAATAGACTTCTTTAAATAGCAATTAGATTCTTACTGGAATTAGACACGGATGGATCAGTCATTGAGCAATTGACTTCTGCGCTGCGTGTCGAGAATTCGATTTCCGCACGGATCAAATATTTGTATAGTCCACAGATAATTGTTTCGGGTGTGGCTGTTTGTGTTGCTGGGGAGTTTGTTCCATCACTTCTTCATTCCAGTAAAACACTGGGAATTTTTACGTTCAGAAAGTGCTGATCCTCAGCCTAAATTTTATTAGTTGACTTTTGTTTTTTATTTTGTGTAGGTATGTAAGCTTAAAATTTTTGTAAATTTACCCATGACAGAAGAAAAAGCCCCTACGAGTAGTGTGGGACAGCGTTTTAATAGATAATATTAAAACGCTGTCCCACAAATCCCCACGCTGTTTTCTCAAATTATCACTTGCTCAACTTTTGACCTTCTGCTGTAACTATTGATGTAATAAACTAGCGTGAGAATCCTGGTACCCATAACACAAGTTAAATGTTTTCTTGATTGTACAATTTTTTTTAGTCCAAAAAACATTTTAATTATTTATTTAGTAATAATCAAGGAACACTATCCTAGCTAGTTGTAACATTATCAAATTGATACATAATGTCAAACAAAGCACATCGTTTACTGATATTCTGATGAGATTTCACATAAAACTTTCATGCAACATGGCAGTACGTAATATTCAAAGAGAAATACGCTTTGAGATAACTCGAATGAAAACGGAGTATTCGAAGAAAATGCAGTTTATCACTTTGCAGTTAATCAACTAGAGTGTTCGAATTTGTTTAACTCACCTTTATAGTTTATACATTAATTATGTTTGATTTAACCTTTAAAACACCTGCAGGCCAGCCATTTTACAAATTCTATTTCTATTCTATTGCGACGATAGAAAGAAAATGGCGTATAAGGAATCAGCTGTTTATCAACTGTCATGTTTTAACCAGTAGAATTTGTAATATACCTGAAAATTAAATACACTTGACAGTTGACAAGCAGCTGACTCCATATACGCCATTTTCTTTCTTTTGTCGCCTTATCGATTACGATGATAGAAATAGCATTACAAATTATAGGCCTTATATGGCTAGGCCTGCAGGATCGTAAAAGCTATGATAACATAAAAACAGAAGCGAGACTAAAATACCACGTTTTCTTTGTTAAGGTTTCAGTGAAGCTCTATTCACTTATCTATAGTAATATTTTGATGAGGAAAAATTTGTGTGTGTGTTATTGTAATGAACAAACTCAAAACACTACTGTGCCGATTTCAAAAATTCTTTCACCATCTGAAATCTACATTCACTTTGAGTAATATATTCTACTTTGTTCCCTGAATTCCCACGGGAAAGGGAACTAACGGCGTGATGTCTGCTAATATAATAATAATCTTTATTCATTCAAAGAAAGAACATATTAATGAAGAAATGCACCCTAGTACCTACTTGCCTGGACTTGAAACCGCAATCTCATACATCTATGAAGCCAACCCTTCAATTAATACTGAGCCATAACTACAAAACACTAAAAACTAATTTGGTATTAACAGTACCTAAATCTCGATTTTATGTACTGCAGTATAATAATGTACTTTAATGAAAGCGAGATAAAGAAAAGAAAGGAAACAATTACGTACTTTAATTACAGTTTCCTGAGCATTGTTTTTCAGTTCACACTGCCTTAGAAATTATTGTTTTTTAAACAAAGCAGCAAGAGTATAAACATAAACAACACATATTTAACCGGTTTCTATATTAAAAAGTCTATTGCTTGAAACGTAAATTTATTTATGTTCGGAGGTGTCGGTTATGGTAACGGCACAGTATAAATATTAATACAGTAGGACGACGCCTTTGATCTCTCGAAAAATGCTGACAACATCTACACGCGTTAGCCCTGAATAATACCTCCCGAACTACGTTCATCGTTTTGTTCGCAGTTCGGGAGAGACTTTCCCGCATCTCGCCCTTCACACCCCGCACGATTGCCCTGTCTAGACGGCTTCGTTGGACTGTAAGTTTTTAGACTGTGGTAACGATGAGTTCAATTATTTTTTCTTTTTCGAAAATGTCCATCGCGCATAAAATAGTTTTCACTTCAAAAAACCTTCAAAACTAGATCAGTTTCTAAATAAAAAAAAAAACCTTTAGAATAACTTTAGATGGCATTTAGCAGGTAGGTGTAGGTAACCTAACAATGTCAAAAAATTAGTAGATTTTAGGAGGTAAATACAATTGATGAAATATTCTATTGAAGCCACTACTATGTACTACTTACTCTATTCAGGATCTATGAACAAATATACTTATCGGTAAAATGAATCTATCAATTCGATATTACTGAAGTACACTTTAGTTTCGGCGCAAATGGTCCGATTCCGTTTTAAGCACATCTCAACCAATCAGAACTCAAGTAACATTTAATGTGAAGCTCATGGATATTCTACACAAAAATACGTCACGATACACCACATTTCTTCCATTTTCTTTATATTTGTAGGTTCTAAAGTCCAGATAGCTTGTAATATTTATTTATCAATAAAGCTCAAAAAACGTCATTACAAAATATACAAAATAAACTCATCTACAAACTTTTGTAAGTTTAAACCAAATGTATTCTGAACCCATGCCTTACTTAACCGTGTAATTCCGGCGTAAGAGAGCATTTAATGACAATTAGGTCACGAAAGCCACATCACATGAAAGTTTAGTTAAGTGTACAGTAGGATGGGGTACTTCATCTTCCACTTAATAATGTGTTGTGAGCACAAAGGAATTTCAACGTAGTCGTTGCAGGTCTACGAATTTCGTAGCATGCTACGCTGCGTAGCATGAACGGCCTACGCCATCTGCTAAGTAATAAAAATCAATGTTCTGAAATTCTTATAGGCTGCTTCAATCTGAATCGATGTTATTGGTAACTTATCTTTACTACATACATTTATAACTTATCTTGGCAAGTTGGTTACTACGTGAAAACTATATACGAGTACCGCTGCATATTACCATAAAGTAATATTTTATGATACGATGTTCCGATATTAAACCTTCGGTTCTACCCACGCTTTATCGTAATGACTTTATTGAGGATAACGTTTATACATAAATATAAACTACGTTACATGTATATATTATGGACACGTGCCCACATCAGAAAGTCTGACAGCGTATAACGTTTAATTCTTTTGCGTAAAAAATAAATTGAGTTAGCGGAAATATAAACCGATTTCTTCATTTGAATTTCATTTTACTTATGATACAGGCCTAAAAACAACTGCAAAAATTTATAAAAACATTGTATTTCAGTTATCAAAAGGTCTTCAGGTGCTGGCTTATCGAAGATTAAGTTGCGCTTGAAGCGGTCGATCTCTGGATGGGTGACCATTTATTGCATTTGAAGACCATTCCATGCCTCAGAAAGCAAGTAAAGCTGTAGGTCGCAGCTGTCATTTGTAGGTCAAGAATATAGTATCCAAATATAGTTTAACTAAGGGCTATTGATTGTGTTATACAGTGACTACGGCACCGGTAGGCAATCGCTCTAAAACACGTATTCAGATTCATTTATCATTAGAACATTTGACTGCCTCGTTGGTCTAGTGGTCGCAAGCGCTACTGCTGAGTATGAGGTCCCGGGTTCGATCCCCGGGCGGGCAAAGTGTTATTGAGTTTTTCCATCTGGGATTTTTCAGTAGCAGCCCGGAGTCTGGATTTGTGCCCGATTGATGGCAATAGGTTCGCCCCCGATTACATGGGACTTGAACATAACTGGCGAAATGTGGGTGTACTACCAGGTACACCTCTACCTAGCCCTTCGGGGATTACAGGCGTGACGTTATGACGTCATGTATCATTAGAAAACGAAAGTTCAAAAACTAAAACCCAACTACTATAACACGCTCTAAAAAGTACAAAACAAGAAAATATTCTCCGCTGAAATTATAATGTAAAAACTATTAAAAATTTACCGGCTTATAAATAAACAACTTACTTACACGTATTATATGTTAACGTATTTTTATACGTCATACTAATAGAGGTTTGTTTAAAGGAAAGTCGTGATTGTATGCCACTTTGATTTTATTTTATAATGAATCTGCTTTTGCAGCAGTAAGTGGCATACGGCCACGGCTTTGCTTTAAACAAATCTCTTTGTCATTTAACAAAAGAATCTTATAATCTATCTTAATTAAATAGCGACCAAAAACCACTAAGGTTTAAACTGGTGCTATCACAAATCTATCTCAATATTGCAACCAACTGAGGTTTTATTTTATTTGCGTACATTACTGTCGATTAACAATTAATAAAAAAAAAACTTTAGGTTTTAAATAAGAAATAAACATTCTTAAATATTATTCTTAAGTAATATTGCTTAAGTTTACATTTGATATTTTACATCATCATCATCATCATCATTTCAGCCATAAGAAGTCCACTACTGGACATAGGCTTCCCCTATAGATCTCCAATAAGACCGGTTGGAAGCGGCTCGCTTCCAGCGCGTTCCCGCGGCCTTAATGAGGTCGTCTATCCACCTTGTTGGGTGGACGTCCTACGCTGCGCTTGCCGATACGTGGCCTCCACTCGAGAACCTTTCGACCCCATCGGTCATCAGTCCTCGGTGATATGTGCCCTGCCCACTGCTACTTCAACCTTCTAATCTGCTGGGCTATGTCGGTAACCTTTGTTTTTCTACGGATCTCCTCATTTCTGAATCGATCTCGTAGAGACTCCGAGCATAGCCCTCTCCATAGCTCGTTGGGCTACTTTGAGCTTACTCATAAGGCCCAAGTGACGGACAACGTTTCAGTGCCATAAGTCATCACTGGCAGCACACACTGGTCGAGAACCTTCGACTTGTGACACTGAGGTATGTCGGACGAAAAGACATTACGCAATTTTCTGAACGCTGCCCAGCCGAGTTGGATTCGGCGACTGACCTCTTTCTTTCTTGATATTTTATGTATAAATTATAAAATCATTACCGTGCTTTATTTTTGCTAAAGTCACAATAAAACACGTATTCAGCTAGCTGCGTCCGATTAGGCTGAATGCCGATCTCCAATATAGTCACAAACATTCTAAGTACATTATGATAGCAAAGTCCCAGATAACTGGGGGTTAAGCCACATAGCAGACAAAAATAATAATAATAAGCGGAATAACGGAACGTTTTCTTAATAAGAAGTGCAATTGGTTTTAATGTCTAATAAAACCAAGTGCACTTCTTATTAACCTGCCTGTTTGTTTAAAATAAGTCGACATTAAGGTCTCTAGGAAGTCTTTCCTAGAGACCTTAATGTCGACTTATTTTGCACCTTAAGACGGCTTTTGGTACAGTCTTTTTTCTTGATACCTAGTCAACTTATCGACTGTTAAAAAAATATAATCATTAACTATTTGTTCTTTCTTTTTATCGACTTTTTTTTTCATAAATATGTGTGGAGGCTTGTTATTGGCTATTTTTTAATATTATATTCTTTATTTTATTGCATTGTTTGTCTGTAAGACTTCTTTAAAATTAAATAAATAGAAAAAGAAAATGGTTTTATGGGCCATCTCTGATCAACAGCAGAAAGTGTAAAAGGAATGTTAATTTCTACGCATATTAATTAGGTAGCCAGTAAGTATAAACTGAAATTCCTCTCCCTCGGAAAGTTCTTGAAATACATACGGAAAAAGAATATTAATTAGATTATTGTTTGTGTTCCAATTTGTACTTCACGTAGTTCTGTGCTTAATGAGAAGCATTATTCATGAAGTGGGATTAACTATTAGTTTTTAGGATTTTATTGGCGAATCAAAGACTTTCCATTGCTAATACTCCTTTTACTAGTAACTGGAAAGTAATTACTCTGTTTAAACCATTAACAATTTGTGGACAACGCAAATATTAAATGCATTACTTGACATATTTAACATTGGTGCCGCTCGACATCTCTTACTGACGTACAGCTTTATAAAAGGACAGAGACTGACCATTTCAACAATTTATTTTAAGAAATTATGTGGATTTCATTTAGCTATGTTATTTCATTTGGCTACATTATAATATAATTTTAGTTGAAAATTGTAGTGTCAATGACAAAAACCTCAAAGAAGTAGGGATAAACAATACACGGAAACGTTCTTCGTTTCTTTTTTATTCGTCTAAATTTGAAATAAAACAATTGAAAGAAAATTGTTTTGCACTTATCTTTAAAATAAAATGTTCTGTAGTCCTGCTTCTACGAGCCTCTTTGGGTCATGATATTTACTATAAACTTTGTACGAAAGTTATCTTCGTTCCTCATCATCTGCCTAGCCTTTTCCCAACTTTGTTGGGGTCGACTCCAGTTAAGCCGGATGCAGCTGATACCAGTGTTTTACATGGAGCGACTGCCTGTCAGACCTCCACAATCCAATCTTGGATAAAACTGATTGTCAGACATTCGGGCTTCTGGATAACGGCTTAACATGCTGTCCGAGGCACGGAGGAGTAATGACATGTGATGAATGGTCAGCTAATTTCGACAAGCGTAGCTTAACCTACGATTGACCCATGATACTGTTATTATTAAGCTAAATACCAGCTTGATGCGCTTGAGTCTATTGAGAAACGAGCCAAGAAGATCGATCGGCAATGATGCACTCGTTGAGTCAAAACTTCGAAGTCTTATGCATCGACGCCGAGTTGCTAGCCGCTCGGTTTTCTATCGATCATATTTCGGAGAGTGTGCATTGGAATTGCACGATTTTAAGCCACCAAGCGTTTTTCCTCATCGGACCACTAGACGTACTGCACTGTGGCACCGGTACATGGTAGACATTCCAACAATATGTACTACACGTTTTGGGAACACATTCATTATGAGTGAAATTCCCTGCCGGAGTCGGTGTTTCCTGATAGCTACAACCTAGGGGTCTTAAAGTCAAGAGTGAACAGGTTGCATCTAGGCGAGCGTGCTTCTTCGCCAACCATATCATCGCTTACCATCAGGTGAGAAAGTGGTCTAACGCGTGCCTAACAATAATACAAAAAAATAGTTAATTATCAACTTTACAACAATTTCTTTTTTAAGACTTACAAATAAACTTGAAATATCTTTTTAATATGTTATGCTGAGCGGTTGTTACTGGCTTTGTTTTTTTTTGTTATTTGGCTGACTGTTTCTGTTTGTTTAGGTACAAAGTTACTACTTACATACATAGGTTAGGCGTTACATTTGCCGATATTATTTCACGTAACAGTTGGCATCCAATTGTTTGAAAACTAAAATGAAATGTTGTTCAGCTGTTGGCTTTGTCCAGTGTTATGTTTCGAAACCGATGCAGATACAAAATTATGTTACAAAATAATAGTACTAGTGTTGTTTGTTTTCATGGATAGAATCGACAATTTCTTTGGTTTTATTAACTAATAGTATTAGGAAGTGGCGGTTTATCTAGTGATTGCTTCGTTGGTCTAGTAGTCATAACATCACGCCTGTAATCCCCACATGGTTAGGCAGAGGTGTAACTACAGTACGAAGTACCAGCTATGTATGAGTTCCACGTAATAGAGGGCGAGCCTATTCCCATCAATCGGGCACAATTCCAGATTCTGGGCTGCTACTAAGCAATTTCAGATGGAAAAACTTAATACCCCGGCCACAACAGAATAAATAATAGAATAACAGCGCTGCGATATTTATATTTTTAAATGTCGCAGATAATGCTGAGATAGGTGCCTTTTTGGTCTTGCACAAGTCTTTTTAATTTTTTTTTTTATTTTTGTCTTTAATTTTTAATATTTTCTTGTTTTTTTTATTATTTGTATTGTGATTCTTTTGTTTTTTGTTCTGTGCGTCCAAATAAAGTATTTTCTTTATTTCTTTCCCGACCAGGTAATTAAACCCGGGATTTCTTGCTCAGCAGTAGCCCTAGCGACCACTAGACAAACGAGGCAGTCGTTAGTTGTAAATGTTTCGTTAAGTTTGATAGGTAATAACAGTCACATATTAAAAGTCCAGATCACTATGTACCTACTTAATCATGCCGAAAAAGGATGCGCCGAATCTCTTGGACAGCATTTCGTACCAACGTATCCATATTGCGAGAACTCAAAAAATGTAGTTTTGAAACACGTCATTGGACTAATCAACATATTCTTGATACATTCAATTATTTTATTAGTTGAAAGCAAATTGTAAGATGAGACAATATTATCATTAAAATGAAACCAAAGGAATACCTACGTATGTATATATTCATATCAGTCTTTTACATAGATATTGTTATTTTATTGTGTCTGCTGATTCACATTAGTATTTGAAATGTCCATTTGCAGTGATTCTCATTCTCCAGTCTGAATCAAAATAGGTAGTTTAAACTAGACATTTGATTAGTGAAGCTTTGTTAATTATAAGCAGCATATTCCATTGAATAGATAATATATATTTTAATCTTATTTATATACTAATGTTTATTGGCATTGTGGCTAAATATTTTTATAACAAATAAGCATAGGTAAATTAGGTTATTGTTCTATAAACATTTTCAAATAGGTAATTAAGCATTTATTACTAGTATGGAACTGACGAAGTCATGAATCCAAAACAAACATTGACTATATATTATTTTATTCTGTAATAGCGTTTTATGATTTTGCTTAATATTGTTTTTTGTTTTAGTAATTACATTCATCACAAAAATAACAAAAACTGGGACGCTCATTAAATAAACAAAGTACACTGTTTGTCATCATCAATGCATCATGGTACCTATACCTTGAAAGAAAGGAAAAAAATAATGCAATGGGAATACTTTTTAGTAGAAAACAAAAAAAAAAACATTTAAATAGTTTAAACAGATTTATTAAAAAAAGAAGAAAGTTCTCAACTCAGTTGTAGCTGGAAATAAATCATAAATATTAACGAAAATTTATAAAGAGACACTGATTTCTAAGAGTTGTAAAATAACTCTAGTTACGGAGAAGTCAGTGGAAAATAACGAACAAACACCTAAGCCACAGCCTTCCGAAACTAAAGTTTTTTTACTACCTTTTAGTGCTTTTTATCAAGTTGGTTGTATTTTATTGTTAAAATTGTTATTGTCTTCTGCGGCAATACTACCTATTACTTGTTATTATGGTATGTCCTAAAATACGACGTCTAGGGCATTAAAAAAAGAAAAAAATGTGTTCTCACAAGGTGAAGTGGGGTCTAGATTACTTGTTTCTGTTTACTCAGTTCGGATAGCGAATATTTTTAGGTCCTCTGCGTCCGAATCAAACACGATTTTGCAATTTTTTCCAAACTTCTTGTACGAGATGTGGTACAAGCATTCCATGCCTGCCTTTTCTGCTGCCCTTTGTGATTTTGCGCTTGTGAATATTCCGCCGGTTGCACGCAAGCCCAGGTTCTTTGAAACATTTATTCTGGAAATTGAAATATTACGGTTTAGCTAAGTTCATGCTACATTTTCCATAATGCTACATGGCCCACGTTGTAGATAATGACCTACTCTTGTTCACACAGGCCAAGGACAGTGTCCCAGCAGTGAGAAGATTACAGGCTGGTATTTTTATGAGCTAAACAATGGATGGATACACGGATAATTAAGAAGATAAAAGAACCCTATTATAAAGGGCAAAATATGTATAAATCCTACATAAAAAACTTTTTTGCAAAAAATGAAACCGACTTCAAAAAAAACACTAAACGGTGTGAAATAACTCTAAATTCGGAAGTCTGTGGCTTTGGTGGGTTTTTCTTACTCATGATGGGCCACCGACTTCCGAATTTAGAGTTATTTCACACCGTTTAGTGTTTTTTTTTGAAGTCGGTTTCATTTTTTGCAAAAAAGTTTTTTATTTTTCCATTTTTAGTTGTTACCATAAAAATATTTGCCATGAATTTATTTTGTATTGTTAATTGTTAACAATACATGTCATCATAATAGGGTTTTCCACTAATCCCTAATAAATTAAAATTAACATACCTAACTGACGAAATCTAGGTATATTGTACCCACCTGCGTACCCCTCAGAGCATACAGGCGTGATGATACGTCATTATGTTGTATAAACAATAAACATCCAAGCGATTCCAGCAAAAACGACAGATTTGCCGTTTATTTTTGAAGAGTTCCGTTGTATATCTCCGAAGATCAGCACCAGATCATCACCAAATTAAAATGGGACCACCTCAGGAGTATACTCTTTCAAATAAAAAAAGAATTTTGAGAATCGGTCCACAAATGGGGGAGAAATCAGGTAACATACATAAAAAAAAAAAAAAAAAAAAAAAAAAAAAAAAAAAAAAAAAAAAATACATACACACGAACATAGAACCTCCTCCTTTTTTGAAAGTCGGTTAAATACAATGTTTTAATACTAAAACGGTACCTGTAGAAGGCCTGAAGAAGAGACCTTTAACAATGCCAACTACTTAATAGTGTCAATAGTAGTTGGGAACACACATAGTTACACTATATTCAGGACAGTTGCCCTCAAACGGATTGCATTTCGCAGAAATTGACATCGGGATGCAGTTGCGGTTGCTGTCCCACAGCCGGCACGAGTGTACAGTTCGCAAATTGTTCGTGATGTATTTTTGTTAACTTGCAACTTTGTCGCTTTTGACCCCAGTAGTTCGATGAAACTTGATAAATGTATTCCATGTTATATTTCTACACAACCCTACTTTTTTCTTATTAAGCTTAGATGCTCCACTAGGCGAGATATGAGGGCGTAGATTACCTCGTAGACCTTAATAGAGTTACTAAGGTCCTTTAGAAATGTCGTGCTCGCAGCGGCAGCGGCTACCTGACATGAGTCGGGCCGTAATTACGGGTACAGTATATAGGCTGGCCGATGGGCAGTTTTGTGAGGATTAAGGTATATCATTTACCTGGCCTTGAGCAATTCCACTGCGATGCCCAGCCCTCGGTATTCGGGTGCGACAGAGAGACCCGCTCCCATGAGGTATGTGTTCACGTTGTATTTATCATAAATCGCTGTCACTTTCATGGCCTCCGCGAACATTCGCAGGGATAATAAACCCGCTTTAGACTTGGGCTGTAAAGTAATAGCATTTTACATTATGTATAATGTTGTTTGTGAGATGATAATAGCAACGAGTATTTACTGCAAGTTTAAAAATAGAAAGCAGCGATAAAAAAGATTTCAATTCCATGATAGAGCTCTACCTGAATTTATATAAAGTACCACCCATTAGTTACAAGATATGCCATCTGGATAATGCGATGAACTGATGGGTGAGAACTAGGTCGCCTTTTAATAGGAACCTACGAGCAAGAGAATGAATGGAAATGGATCAAGAGACACTGCGTAATACTGAAGACAAAAAATAAACAGAGCATTAAAAGCTTCACAATGTCAGAAATATCGTGCATTTTGAAAGCACTTGCACGGTGGTTTGAAAATAGAATTAAAAGTGATTTCAAACTGCGAAATAATTTGGAGCCCTCCAAATTATTTCGCAGTTTGAAATCACTTTAAAAAGAGGTTAGACAAACGTTATTACCGGCCTGTGTTCAACGAAGCGTCCCTTTTCCTGCTGCAAGCACATGTTGACAGCGACGAGTGTGCGTCCCGAGCCATCTCCTTCGGCGAGGAAGCACGCTACACTCATTTTCTGCCTAATGATCGATGTCAGCAACACACGGTATTCTTGTACAGCGTCTAAATCCTGCGCTGTGCCTGTCAGTGAGATTAGTACAAGATTAATTATCCACAACCTATTAATATCTTCGCTTGGAAATTTACAAGTCGGTTCTCTTAACTTTACATGACCCAATTCGTCTTTGCGCTTACACAAAAATAAATATGATTACAAGGTTCATTTCAATGCCACTGATATTCGTAATCGTGTTTATTAATCTAATTCTGTGAATGAGGATTTACTCTGTCGACATTATTTAGATTAAGTAACTTTTTCTTTGAAGACAAAGTTGAACTTGATAATTTACAAAATTAATCTGTTGTGAATTTAATAGGTAAGTTCTATGGATTCATGACCCTATGCTTTTAAATTGTTTAAATCTGAAGATTCTGACGAAGTTTTGCTTGTTGGTGCTAGAATTAATTTGGTTGTTCTCATGGCGTTAAACAAAGTTTAAAATTCAGAAGGCGGCCGATGAGAAAACTGCGAGAAGGGTGTCTAATGACACCACATTTAAGGTTTTTCTCGGCCTCGAGGTAATTGGGCGTCGGCTCGGGCCATACTACTGCTAATGACTTAGGTATTTTTTGTCTAAGAAAGTGTGTGCTAACACGAGACGGGATTTTCGTAATTGCAAAAAGTACCCAATTATTTACGCGGTCAACAGATTAGTTAGATTGAAAGCAGTTGCTTCAATTTATTTCTTGTATCAAATTAAATTGTGCGAACTCACCAGCTGCTTTCCACAACACTTCTTCTCGGATGTAGTTGCCAAGCATGAACTCGACTGCAGTACTCCACATACTTTCTGGTATGTCTTCTATTTCGAATTTCAGCATTCTGCCGTCTTCAACGATTCGTTCAAAATTACTCCACACATTAGGATACCCATGGGCAGACATTGTTTATTCCACAAGAGCAAAGACTGGAGCTAGAGACGCTTTTAAAGCTTTAAATTTAAAACGACTTGTGAGGCACTGAACGACTGGATAGAGACTAAAGTGTACTTACGATGCGGCCCTTTTGGTTACTGTATTACAATGTGATACAAGGTCTGACGCGTTATTGGATAACAATATAAACAGGGTGATTAAAATGCTTCAATTTTATTGCAGTCACTTATCGTAGGATAAACATTCTTTAAACATCAAACTGTGTGTTTAATTTAAAATTAAAAAAATATACGAATATTAAAGTAATGTCAATCTGGTCGTAGATTAACCTTTTACATTAATGATTGAGATAGTCCAATCTGTATGCTTAACATTAAATACCGTTTGAAACAGGCTGTATGTTGTTACTAATGCAAATAGGTCAATGCGGCGTTGTGATCCGTGTAAATGATACTCGGAGAACTAATTGTGGTCATAATTGAGTTGTAGACACACTTAACTATTCATACTTGCATCAAAAATTCACAGTACATAGGTATTGTACGCGGAGAATAACGTCAAGTACAAAGCCACGCCAAGTGCTGGCTTACACAATGTTGTTGGTATTATTATAAAGTTGTTACTCGTATGTTACAGTCGCGCTACAACCCTTCTTTGTTTGTTAAACTCCATAGTTTAAGTTGAAATAGTCAAGTGACAAAACCCTCTGAATTTAATGAATGTTACAAGAACAGAGATTTAGTTAAACAGCGTCACGTGTATTACAAAGGTTCTTGTAATGAATAATGTGCTTCAATTCAATCTATTTTACAATAGCGTGTGCTTCTTAATAATGATACAAAATGTAATTTAACGTGCGAATTATCTTCAGCCTGTCTAGACATATTAAATTTTATGAAAAGAACCTTTTACAAAGGGTTTTATATTAATGCTACATTATTTCATTCATTTTTATTGGGACAAAAAACTATTTTACACGCTCTAGGGTACTTGAAAGTAACGGCTTACTGTAGGCAACATTTCGATAGTACCTTTGATCCTATTTGTAAAGTAAAGCAGTGACATATAAATAAAGAAAGGCAGACTTATCTGTTTTTAGAACTATATTAAACCTATTTCACCTGACACCTTAGAAATGAATGGCTTATACATAATTTCAGACATGCAGAACAGTGATTGACACAGGATTATATACTCCTGCTTAGAGCGCTCGAGTATTAGCGTGAAATATTATCCAAACTACTCGTACCTACTAGAACGAAGTATTTTTAACTTAAAAGCATAACAGATGATTCATGTTTAAATAAAATTGCATAGTTAACTCTATATAGCTTTAAGTATTTTTTTCATAAATCATCCCCTCTGACAAATGAGGTTTTATTCGATTTTTTCAGCCAGTAAAATTTCGGTATTTTTTCGTGAGCGGGGTCAAAAAAGTACTCAATGAAAGGTGACCCCAGACACAGCTCAGTTATTAAACCGTTGAAAAATACGTAATTCATTTTCAGATAAAAATATGAGTATAGAATGAGGTTTCTAAAATAACCCCTGAGAGCATATTAGTATTTTTTGTTACGTTTTTCTGTGGTTTATAGGGTTTGATACAACATGCACGATTTAGATTAATATTAAGATAAAACGCAAAACATGATACAATGTCTAAACAAATGTTACATTCTGCGTAGATAAATATTGTTATACTGGAAACACAATTTCTTTGTCTACATAGAAGCACGAACTCAAATATTTTTATTTTTATTAAAAGGCTTTGTAACGTCAAAAGCTTAAAATTCTGTGATTTTTTGTGCCGAGCTATTCGTACAATTCGTATCGGTAAAATGAATATTAAAATTATAAATTATACTGGTAGGAAGCATTTCAGTATTGGAATTAAAATTTGAGCTAAGATTGAATAAAAAAGACAAATGCGTTCATACCCATTCCTTTCTGGAGTGAAAATATTTTCAAATCCTAGTTTTGAAATGTACGTCTAGACACTGATTTCATTTAGACAAGACTTTATGCAGAATTACAAGCATATGATTTAAAACTGTATACGTATTGAAATTAACATCGCGGCGGTCACACTTTTAGGAACTATGATGTCACAAATATATATATTTTTTTAAGGTTACTAGTAATGTGGGTTGCACATTACTTAGAGAGTGGGTTCACATCAATAGTGCAATAGTTCTCACAACAACTCGATCAATGCCTTAGCCATTATACAAATTTTGTCAATTTTCGTCACGACTCTCAAAATGTTCTGGGCTAACTTAGACTTTATCCGCCAGGTTCGGTGTTCGAGTGCTGGAGCGAACATGCTCTGCACTCGACGGGCGGCGGGTGGCGGCGCTGCTGGTCTGCGGTGGGGGCAGCGCGGCTGCTGCAGTGGTGACAGCGGCCGCCCGCGCTGGCGTCCCAGTACTCCGTGCCTCGCCCTCTCATGTACACCTTTCCTATGCCATCGCCAACGTAAGTACATAAATAAAAGAGAATAAAAGGAAGCCATCTTGCCTTTTGCCTTCTTTGACCAAGATGTTCTAGTCCTCATAAAACAAAACGAACAACATCACGCCTGTTATCCCAGAAAGGTAAGGCAGCGAAGTAATAGTACACCCACTTTTCGCCAGTTTGGTTAAATCCTATAAAATAGGAAGCGAGCCAAGAAATTCCAGATAGAAAAACTTAATAACAATTTGCCAGACCCGGGGATCGAACCGGGGACCTTATGCTCAGTAGTAGCGCTTGCGACCACTAGACCAACAACGCAGTCCTCATATCACAAGTCCACAGCAATTTACAACTGGACATGACCTTGGAGAACTAAGCTAGCTGGGCTCGGTCAAATTATCTCCTTTATCTCACTTGAACCATCTAAGCCGTAACAAAATTAACTTATGATACATCCTTATTAATAAACACGGAATATACACCACTAATTTTTAATTACTACAAATACTTAAAGGGCTTATTCTAGGTGGTCTTCTTATTATATTTGTAAAGTACCTATCAATTAATAATATTCATAAACAGCAAAGTTATTAGCGTTTGTTTATATCCCAAAAAGTCACCCAATTTCTGGAAATATTGTACAGACTGTTCATGACATACCTAGTAGTATTAATAAATCGTCATCTCTCGCTCACGTTGGCGTGATCTCGCTCAAGCATGCCCCGCCTCCAACAGCTGTTTTCGTTATTTAAGTTTAACTAAAAAGTGGCATATTTAAAAATTGGATTTCGTTTTTTATACTTTTGATTACGCAAATATGATCAGTTACAGGTACGGATACAGCCCGTTTTTTTGTACTTATTAAAAAATAGTGGTGTATACAGAACTAATACAAACTTCAGATTTACTGGGCACGGCGTTTAAGTTTGGCATAAGTTAACTGTGATAACATGGTTGATCGGATAGTATTTTTTTTGAACCAACTAATTTTGGCTTGGGGTCTAGATTCGAGCCCGACTGATGGCAATAGGCTCGCCTATTACGTAGGACTTAAACATAACTGGCGAAATTTGGGTGTTACTACCAGTTCACATCTGCTTAGCCCTTCAGGGATTTCTCGTACAGGCGTGATGTCATGTTTATGTTGTGTAATTTTAATTAACAATTTTTAAGCAACAGAATTTTAGTATTCTCCAATTCTTTCTCTCTTGTCCTTTCTTCCACAAACAGGTAGGTACTTTGATGTTTGTTACACGATCCATCACCCTTGTGACGACAGCTAGAAAACCTTATAATTGTATTTATAATAAAGGGATTGTAAAGATAAAGGGGCTGCTGGCTTCAGTCATTTGTTAACATTTTGCGCCCCCACAACAACAAATTACCCGGAGGGGTATTTCTGTAATTGCCTCTCTCCACGGGGGAATTAGTTATTAGTATCGTAAATACTACTGACCGAACAATATTCCATTGCTGGTATTACCATTTAAAACCGCTGGGACGTATTTGGTGGTTTTATCTGTTTCCACTAAACGAACTAAGTTTGTTTGAACGAATTGTACTCGTTATTACTAGAGTCTGTAACCCAAACCAAAAGGCTGACCAGACTGCGTAATAGCACACTAATACCGCTTAACTTCAATTTTTAACATAAACATAAGTGTAGCAGTAGTATACCCACATTTCACCAGTTATGTGTAAGTCTGATGTAATAGGGGGTGAGCCCATTGCCAATAATCGGCCACAAATCCAGACTCCAGCCAGATACTGAGATTTTTTGACGAACTTCTAAAAAGGAGCGGTTTATATCTGTTTGTTCGTTTTTTAATGTATTTTCACCGATATAAAAATTTATTTATTTATTTTATTTATTTATTTATTTTTAACCAACTTATATTAACAGTCAACAACTAAACATATAAGCTATTGGTTGAGGAAATATAAAATCGAAATAGTAACAAAATTAAGTAATAATAATAAAATAGAAATAAACAGACAAGAACACAGATAAACTAAAATACAATAATGTAATGTTTCTTATTTTAAATAATCTTGGGAGATAGTGCTTGGAGTGGCAATGGACTCCAGATACCGAGAAGCAGTGTTCAGGTGTCTCAGTTCGGTACTTGCAAAGATATCTGCGCCTACGTCATACGTCAACATGTTATTGATATGGGTAAGGGCTAGAAACAGTGGGCTGGTCTTAAGGGTTATGGAGCAGGTTGGAGGAATGGAAAAAAGAGGACGTTGGCGTGGGCGAAGAACGCGTCTGATAGGAAGAGGGACGTTAAAGGAGATGTGTTCCAATAGCGAGGAATTGAAAAGGGAACCACGAATTAGACGTATGACGTATTTGACAAGAGCAAGATTTCTCCTGACTTCCAAACTCTGGTAGGTCACCATACCAAGCACGAATGGTGTAGGGTACATGTATGGGTACAACCCATATAATTTGAGGTAGAGGTAACGGACAAAAGACTTCTGAACCTTTTCTATTACCAGTTTAAAGGCTTTTTCATGGGGGCTCCAGATTGCACTGTTAGTTTCAAGTAAACTGCGGACGAATGAGTTGTAAACTATGGTTATGGCCTGTCGATAATTAAAGATTTTAAAAAAATGGATACGTTCGCTTTAGAAAACCTGTACCTATAAGTTTGAAATTCAATAAAAAAGATATTCGAAACTAAACGCGTATGTTTTGGCGAGAGACTTAAAGTTACAAGGTATAATAAACCAGTACCTACCTACTACGTACATAAAGTATGTTGAAAATTGCATTATATTTTTCCTATCTTCAGAGTTCGTAAAACAAAAGTTGTGTTAAAGTAGACTGTTCCAGCCAAAGTATACCCCTATCTTTTAAACCGCGATGGCAGTGACGTGTGGTAGTTGATGGCAAACGTGCCTTCATGCACTGCGCCTTCTTATTTACACTGAGAAATGAATTCTATTACATCAGCCTTCAAGACTTTTAATTAAGGCGTCGTTGTTTGAGGACAATGTTTTGTGAGTAAATAATGGAGCGGCGATAACCTGTTTTAGTACAAAAATTTTCCAAAATTTAGGTGACCTTTTTTCTGAAAATACCACTTGGTGTCTTTACCGTTTGTTTAGCAGGTATATGAGTAGTTACTAAATGGAAATATTAAACTAAATATACAAGGTGGATTGGTCCTAGACACAACTGAAGTATTGGAATTAGGTCCATTCTTCTTCTTATCGTAGTGTATTTTAGGTAATGCCGCCCATTCATTGGGCTTCTGACTTGCTATCGCATGCCTTCGAGAAATATCTTTTAGGGATGCCGGTTTCCTCATGAAGTTTTTTCTTCACCATTTTTAAAGCAAGTGATAATTATAGTTACAATACGCATATGAATTCGAAAATGTACGTGCGTTGGGTGCAAACGCAAGACCTATATTTTGGCAATTACGTCGGTCACACTACTAGCCCATCACTGCATAGGTCCATTGTATCAGTTTAGTGCAAGAATTTAAATAATTTGGATTTTCACCGAAACTGTAAAAAGTCATTAAAAGTCTTCATTCCTAAGTAACTCCTGTGAATTAAAAAAAAATGATTTATACCTTTAATTGCTAACAGTCTCTTGAGGACTGTGGCGGATAGGGTGGATGGCCTTATATTAAATCACTGGACGAGGACGCAAGTGTGGCCTACTAACCGTACCCAGAAGTAGTGTGTGTTGTTATTGTTATTATCGTTTCTGACATGTTTATTGGTAGATATATCTAAATGATTGAATTAATGATTTTGACATGATTAATGGTGACATTGACTTTATTTTTAACAATTTTGACATGATCATTATTAATTATTTTGACATCATTAGTAATTACTTTCTACATTTTCCAATTATATGTACCTACTAACACTAGCGTTTAAGTTGTGTATTACTAACAAATTGGATTGTATGATCTGTAAAATAAATGATTATTATTATTATTATTAATTGAAAATCTCAATAAGTTCGAAAGAAAACAATTTTTCAAATTAACGGAGAAATTAGCCAAAGCTGACAAAAATTTGTAACGCTGGAATAGAAATACGGGGCCTAGAAAAGGTCACGTTTTCATTAACCACAACAAAATCCGAAAAGTATGGTATCTTTCTAAATACTGAACTCATCATATCAGGTTGTGCGTCGATGTTCCTTCTACCCTTTATTACTTTACGATAAAAATACTTCATATTCCTCATAATATTATAGTCGGCGTGGAGTTATATTCTGCGTAAAGTTTATGCAAACAGACTATCGATGATAGTCGACCCCTATTATAAAAAGTTTACGACGCCATTATATGACTGGGTTTATATGGAATCACATAATAAATCCTTTGCTTGCGTGTGAAACTGACGCAGGACTAAACTCAAGATAAATAACACGCGATAAAACAAAAATTATACGGTTGTATCATAAAAAACACGGGCTGTCGTCGGTGTCGTCGGTTAGTAGACTGCCAACGGTTCCATTTATGCATAGCTATTAATCGTCCTTGCTATGATAAAGTCAGGAATAGCCAACCAGCCAGTGAAATAATGCGTCTACGTGACGACCGCACCGACTGACGGTGCGCGCGACACGTCCCGACATTATTTATAGGATATGCTGATGACATTATTAGATATCTCTCTCCTTACCTTTTCTTTGAACTCCTAGGGAACGGCCAAGCTTCGTAAATGAACCTTAGTTTTCAACATAAATCTCTCTACCTCAATATTACCGGGACCACCTTTTACTTGTAAGCGAACCGTTCTGTTACGCGCAAAGAAAATAGCTTCTGGTAGAAAGTTTCGATTTAAACCCGCGTTTTTCAACAATGCGTTTACAAGTCAATGTGTATAAACAAAAGACTCTACGAGTTCGCAGTTAATGAATACATACTAAACCGCATATTACAGTTGTTGGTTTAAGGAAGTATTGTTCATTCTCAAATTGTGAGAGAATGCGACTTGCCAATTCAAAGTTAGTGTTTAAAATGCTCTGACAGCGTACGCAAATTAGTTCGCCAACGTCGTTTCAGCTGTGTGAGAACGTGGGTTTATGCAGAGTTCCCTGAAGTTGACGTTTCGAGCTTGCGGAATCCAGTTATTCAGAGTTCTTTACTCAGAGAGTGGGGTCAGGAATGCCCATATCGTCTTTGCAGCTAACTACTAATGTGACTTGCACGATACGTGCTAGTTTAGCTGGTTAGCTATAATAAGATATCATTCTAGTATTATGCAGATTAATCATAGTCATCATTAATTAGATTCCAAATAATACAGTGATGTGGATATTATCTTATATAGGTGCGAGTTTATAGTGTATAAACAAAATATACTAGGATTTATTCAGCAAGCACATAAAACGAGCATGTCCACTGCTAATGTGAAGTGTAAATGTACATAAGAAAACCATTCACGAGTCACTAATCTAGTAGCAAGAAACTTTCTTTAGAGAAAAATCCCGTGTAGGTATTACTTAAATACATAGGTCTACATCCATTTAAAATAAGAACAAAGAATGTATGAAGTAGTAAAACCCAACAGTGTCTTAAAACACAAATAAAGATACGCGCGAAATTGTCACATGCGGAGCAAATCAGATTTTTATGAGGTGCATAATATTCCTGATGTGCGGACATATATATTCCGCCGTTCTGTAGGAAAACTTTTTTGCCAGAGGTGAGATATTCCCGCAATATCTCGCATTCGAGCCGTGAACGCAGGACGGGTGTCGCGGTAAATTATGGCCATTTATTACCCACTTTCGTGCCGATTACGACTCGACGTAGACTAATAACGACCTCAAAAAGCGCGACATGATTAGGATATTACCACTCAAATACAAATTATACAGATTATGGTCAAATCCTGATGACATGAAGCGTACACAATTGAGTATGATGAGGGTTGGGGTACGGAAATATGAATTAACTGAATTATTATTGTAATGCAGTATCTTACATAAAGATGTTTTCTTCGCAGGAACTGCTTCCACTAGAAATTCGTCTGGAAATCACTGCCCGAGAAACTTTATACGCACTCAGGTGAAGTTATTTCTTAGTTTAAAATAACTTAGAATTTTATGGAATAGTAGAAAGTTTATAGTTTTTTCTTTTATTTCCAGAGCAACATTGCTGCACACCCACTGGCACTCCTTTACTTTGTTAGCAGAAGAAGATATTTACACCACACTATCCTTACGGAAAGACTTATCTTCAATTGTAACTGCACCGCCTTTGGATCCAAAATGGCTATCGCTTCCAAAAAAGTTTTCGCGTCATGTTCTTTTCAGGTAATTTAATTCAATTTGAACGAGATTTTTAGAATTTGAACTACCACTTAAACTGTAATGGATTTGTAGCTTTAAACTATTGGCTGGCGAACAACAATAAAACTTTATTGGTTGTATTACGACAGCGTGAACAACAATAATACTCCAATTTATTTTGTGTGTGCAGGCGGCTAGCTGAGATATCAAGGCTGACCCGGGGCGTCGTTGTCTTGATATGCGATGTCAATTACGCTAAGCTCGTTATGGATGAGGCCAAGCGTCTTAACATGCTTGAAGGAAACTTTTTCTGGCTTTGGCTAGATGCTTCAAAAGATGTTGATATCTTCCATAATATAAGTAACAGAACCCTTTACACAGAAGATAACGATCAAGATTTAGAAAACTTAAGGAATGATGATGAACCTCTAGTATACGACCACTTTGACCGCAGCAAACGACGCGATGCTGACAATAATACTATAGAAGATCTAAAAGACCCCAACACTTTGATGAAAACTGATAAAATAGTAGAAGAAAATTTAGTCGACGATGAATTTTATGTAAAAAATAGTTCTATAAATTCCAAATTTCGTCGTATAAATCGAAATATAAATATTTCAGATGCACACAGTGTAAACAACAAATTATTATATTTAAATTATAGTAAATCGTATGTTAGTAATCGCAATATTAGTTCGAGAGGTATGAGAAATTATAATGTAAATAACAAAGGCGTTGAAACTTCTAAAATCGAAAACAATTCAATTGCGAAGGGAATGCCCTTTCATAATAGAAATAATAGTAGACGTAATAGTTATAGGGAAATGAAAAATGAATCTTTTAATAAATATGTAAATAGCATAGATGTAGATGATGTGAATGTAGCTAAAAAAGTAATGTTAGGGCAAAACGATATAACTAGCAATGATGATATTAGAAGAATAAATGATAGAATAGATTTAT
Source organism: Euplexia lucipara (assembly GCA_921972225.1). NCBI lineage: Eukaryota > Metazoa > Arthropoda > Insecta > Lepidoptera > Noctuidae > Euplexia > Euplexia lucipara. The sequence continues at coordinate 14,262,919 of OV179144.1, forward strand.
CAAGTGATATTAGTGATTTCATAATGAATCCCAAGGTGCATGCGTCTTCGGTGCATAATTTAAAAGACAAAACTGAAAAAAGAAGTAACAAACATTTAAATGATGACGATTTATTAGACAAAGAAAGAGGAAATATTAGAGATAATATAACTGTGATCTTCAAAAGCCTTCCTGTAGGGCTGTTGGCTCTGCATCCACAGCCAGTGAAAATAGGTGAGTGCCAACCAGTGAGAAATTTTAACTAATAGGTATCAATATAAATAACTTAATAAATAATTCAGTTTCAATATGTTCTTTGAAAAAAAAACTAAATTAACCTGGAATTTAAAAATTTGTTTTAAATGACAGTTGAATCCAATAATCGTGTGAACCAGCATGATATTATTATTCGATTTCCAGCCAGATTCAACTTTAGACTGATACGATCGAAGTTTTGTGTTTCAAAAGCTATATCGGACTCGATTGAATGGTCCTCTAGATTAACGTAGGTTTATACAGAGGCACTACATAAAAGGCTTAGCTTGACAATACGTGACGTTATTGGGATGCGAATACGTCGTGCTCTTGTTGTGGCCTACTGTGATTCTTGGACCGAGTTGGGCGTGGAAGTTCTCTTTTACTTAAACAATTTCATCAAAGGTTGACCTCCGCTTTTAAAAGTCGGTCCTTAAATCAACCTTTAGTAACGGAGCTCAATGTTTTCTGATATGTTGGTACTGTTCAATTTTGTGGTTGGTAAAAACATACGTCACGTGATTTGTCATAAAAAAAACCTCTGGCAAAAAGTATGATTTGAAAATCGAAAAGCCTTATTTCGAGTTTATTATTTAGTTGGTTAATTCACATTTGTGGATGATAAAATATTGCTTGAAATCGCTTATGTCAAGAATTTATAGGCTTTCGAAACCGAATATTTTTAAAGGCAGGGTGTATTATGTACAGATCGGGCGTTTATACGTGCAGCAGTGCGAATGACAGTCGGTGCGCTCAGACGAGTATTAAGAGCTTGTGACGCATGGTCTGCTCAGGCGCAGTTTTTGAGCGATGCAACCGCGTCCTGCTGGGAAGAACCGAGCGATGCTGCCGCTGATTTCTCTACGGAATTCGTAAGGTAATCCATCTATCGTCGTGTTATTTTTGAAATCACACTGGCATTCAATTATGATATACTATAATTGTAACATAGGTTCAATGCTCCGTGTTGCCCTGAATATCCTATAAGCCGATTTCTGCTGAAGCAAGTAATTGTTTCCAGAATTATTTGTTTACCAAATTCTTCAATATTTAAGATACTTTTAAGCAGTATGTTTTACGGATATCAGCTACGCTGCGTCCATTGAAAGTTAAATTAATACTGTAGTGTTGCTATTAACTGATCTGGGGATTTAAAATTCAATGTTAGTATGTTAAAACTTAATGTAGCATCGATATTCAATGTAAAATCATTTTCACCATCTGCCTAGCCTTTTTCTATGTTGGGGTCAGCTTCCAGTTTAACCGGATGCAGCTGAATACGAGTATGTAAGAGCGGCTGGTTATCTACCCCTTAGTCAAACTGCATGATTGTCAGATTATCGGGTTAAGACTATCCGTAACGACCGCGACTGTCAGATGATGACGTGTTTTCTGAGGCACAAAAAAGTTTAGATAAGTCATAAATGCCCATCCATCCACGGAGCGACCTCGGCAAAGGGTAGCTTTACTTCAAATCTGCCCAAGCAGCTGATATTATTTAGCCCTTATTGTAGTATTAAGTAGGTATACTGGGTCGTATTAATTTAAATAATGAGCCGAATTTTATTCGTAACCACGGATAATAAAAAACAACCGACTTCTTAAAAAAAACTAACAGGTGAAAAATAACTCCAGTTTCGGAAGTCTGTGGCATTGGTGGTTTTGTTTTGTTTAATATTGGCCACCGACTTCCGAAACTGGAGTTATTTTTCACCTGTTAGTTTTTTTTAAGAAGTCGGTTGTTTTTTTTGTAAAAAAGTTTTTATTTTGTAATTTTTAGTTTCTTTGTGTGTAAAGAAAGTCTTTCAAAACTTGAAAGAATCATTGAAATTGGATAACAATTGCTAAAGAAGTTCTATCTAAACATTAATCTATACATCTCTGCCAGCCCCTTTTAAATTAGAATGGCGTAATGTTATGTTGTGGGAATACAAAAGCTCAGCATAGACATCTGACTATAGCAATCGCGAATAATTTGCTGTTATGCGTTGAAGAGTTCCGTTGCCTGTCTTCTACATCAGTTTTTCTTCACCAAATGATACTTTCTAAATGAAAATGCTTGATTTGTTACTAAAAATGTTAAAATCGGTGCGTGTGTGCCTATATTTTTTGAGGAGTTCCCTCAATTTATTCCTCGAAGATCCCTCATCAGATATGAGTTTTGATACAAATGGGACCAATCTGCTACTATACCCTATCAAACAAAAAAAGAATTTTGAAAATCGGTCCATAAATGACGGAGTACTGAGGTAACAAACCCTAAAAAAAAAAAAAAAAAAAAAAAAAAAAAAATACAACCGAATTGAGAACCTCCTCCTTTTTTTGAAGTCGGTTAAAAATTATAAACTGTCAGGGGAAACAATTTAAAATAATGACTATTAAACTGAATTCATCGGCGCCCAATAAAATAGATAATGGTGGCGAAATTATTCAGCAGAAATATCTTTTGTCAAATGCTGAACTTTGCGCTAAGTTATAAAGCTCCTAATGACCTCGATTTAAGTTGGAAAAGAACCTTGAGGATATCGGGAGCAGTGACGGCGGTGAGTGATTGCTGCTCATACCATGACAGATCCTTCTATTGCCGGCGCCTTATTAAAATATTAATTTTGATAACCCCTGAACCGCAAAATTAATGAACGTCGATTCTATTAGAATCGTTACGAGGGTGATAATAGAAGATTACAACAGTGACCTCGATGTTAAGACTCATGGTGCTAACGAGTAACTGTGTGAAGTTATGGACAGTATACATTTATTAATACACTACACTACTAGCATAAGTAGGTACACTGTAAATAATGTTTTTTGCTTTATGATATTTATAACATCACCCAATAAAGCCAACCTACTATCCCACACTACAGGGTGAAGGACACTTCTCACAAATTAGGTACAAAGTAAAATCAAATCAAACATGTTTATTTGTTAGAACATGGTACATTAAGTGTTACAAAACTAGTTCAGCACAATATCATGCCATAATATGGCGTACAAATATTTATTTACAAGCATTATAATCACCACACTCACAAGCGTGGGTTAGCGATTCAAAATTATATTGATTAGAAGTCCGAAATTCCTTACGAAATTTTTATTCGGCGTTGTCAGTATGTTAAAATAAATTTGGAAAGAAAAGAATCGTGTGAATCGAAAAACTCACAAAAGTACCTGCCCGAATTTGTACTCACAACCTCGACCGGTAAAGGTGAAGCCTTAACCACCGATCCATCACTAGTTGCCTATACTTAAAGTAATTGAATCGATACTATCACTAACTAGCTAACGACGCTCAGTGTTGTACGCAAACTAAATGCTCTATCAATAAACATTAAATGAACCAACGACTTAATTAACCGTTAAACCTAAACAGGGGAGCAAATTAGTACTGAATGTGAATGTAAATGTAAATAAAATTAGAATTCATTGCCGAGGAGTAAGACGCGGTTAAGGAAAACAATTAAGACGTTTTACAGTTATTAAGAATAGAGACATTCGAACAACGAATGATAATAGAAGGGTAACAAGCGCAGAACATCACCATAAAAGCAAATTGACTAGCGGGTCCAAGAACGAGGCGAGATTACTTTTATAGTGTCTCTATCTTAAAGAGCAGCTCGTGGCTTTATATCGGTGGCCGCATTACGCTACATAAAGTCTTATCTGGTAGACATCGTTGGTCACCCGCAGTAACCTACACCATTCGTTTCGTGTAACGTAATCCGATTCTTGGCAATGCTGCATTGTTACATGAATGTTTTACACTTCCGTTGTGTGAGTTTAGATCTTAAACATTTTACCTGTTATGTAAGTGGCTTATTGTTTACTAAAGCTCAAGGCTGTAAGTACAGCTAGGACAACTAAATCTGGAAGTTTATCAAATCCTACTGATTATTTTTTCATACTACAGAACGTGACCAAGTACGCTGCGGTCCGTAAATAGTCCTTTTATTTTGTTTATTTACCCGATAACGCACGCACACCGGTTTCAAGTACAACAAACCTGACCTTTCTGAAGAACATTATCAATAAATCAGCGTACATCAGTGAATTTTCTTCTAGAACGTCCTCCACTAAATAAATCGTCCCCAAAAGTTAAGGATATCCCTATAAGTAACAAAACTTTTATAATAATAATTCGAAGGAGTCAACGTATCAAAGTTTTTATACGAATCCGATCATTTTATTTCAACAATTAAAAAAATACGAAGTAAAGGCAATAAATATCTTTTATTTTATTTTGTAAATGAGTTTTATCTCAGCCTAAGAAATAAAACAATATAAAGTAATATCTACTCAAAACATAAATTTTTAATTAAAAAAATAGAAAATTAAGCCTGGCATTGGGTGAAGCTCAGTTGTTTTTTTTTCAATATACCGAAGTTGACCGCATTCCACTTGATGCCAAACGGGAGCACTAGCTCCGCAATAGGTTAGGATACGCTTGAAATACTCTCGGAAAAAATCTTGGCATATTCCAATCGTTTTACTTTTATTTTGTTTTACTCGAGTTAACAGCCAGCTCCATTCTCTTCTTTAATAAAAGTTCTGATTAAAGAACTCCGCAATCTGTTCATCTTTTCGTAAAATCTATTTAGAGGGAAAGAAAAAGTCTCAATTACCCTTTGATTAAAGTTTATGAGAGTTAAACAGAAAGTATCAAGACAATTAAAGGCGGGTTGATAGTATACTGTTTAAGTTTATTTATTGCTTCGGTGTGCGGTCCGTCGCGTTGCGCCGCATTACCACCTGACAGTGACGAGGGTGTTACGACCACCAAATTGCGCAGACACCTCACGGACTTTATGGTGCCTTTTAAATAGAAGAGTCGTGTAGCCGTACAACTACCCGGGTCCAGCACATTTTTGTATCCATTTCAATTAACATATCACCCCAACACATGTTTGACCTCTAGACCCAAATATTCATGAAGAGGTAGGGCAATTGGGATTTCATGTCGTTTAGCCATAGTTTCTAACATATTTCATTTTAATTTAGTTGTACTTTGTGACCCTTAAATAACCTCAGGGGAACCTGGTAGCAAGATGTCAAACGATTTAATTAGCTTAATAGTACCTACCTGTATTTACCTTTGTATCTACTATTATATCCCGTTTCCTAATTGGTTCGAGCACGATCTTTAAACCCAAACACTCAAGGAGATGTCGGTCAACTGAGTGCACCATGGTATTTTGTAATGGTTTGTAATATATTACATTTCAATTTTGTAACGCTGAAATAACTTCAGGAGACGCTGGTTACAAAATGTCTAACAAAGCTTCATTTCACATGCGTTTTCGATTGAAAATTTAATTGGCTTGCTATATTATACCTATCCGTATTTCTTAAGCCTCTCATAACTCCGTATTTTTTTTGAGCAAACAACAGCTTTCTGAAAAGCAAACTCAACCATTCGTTTAATGTAAAATTCATGCAGGTACGCACAAACAATGTAATCCAGATTCACGCTACACGGCACACGTAGTCTGTGAAAAACGCGTAAAAGCCACACAGTAGCACGTGACGTGTCACGTTTACGTCATATCTGGAAGCATTCAATTCACAAGAAAAATATAGAGAACTGCAAACACGTTCGAAGTGTCGTATCTCGTAGTTCCCACGAACCCCCGCTGTTTCCAATATGTGCTGAGGTCAGAGAGTTACAGCGATCTTACAAACATGTATCTTCGGGTTAGGGAAGGCCACTCGGAGAATCAATGGGCTACAATATTTTACTCGCGCCTTTCCACTTCATTTATCAACGGACTTGTAACTTTATGAGCTCGAAACTTTAGATCCCGCCAGCTAGTTAGCTCTGGACTGTCAGTTTATCGTTCAGTTTTAGTCTGTTCATTAATTTGAAATTAACAAGGGCAAAGTTTACTTCGTGGTTGTGGTTTTAATCCGGGCAAGTCACAATGTGACTTTTTCAGTTCATATTTGGGTACTTTCTGAGTTTATCTTATACATTATTGACATCGGTTAAATAAAGCATTGTGCGGAGACCTTGACTTATAGAGAAATACTTGTAAGTCTGAAATCACCAATACACCTTGGGAACGAGTGGTGATCTCGGTTTGTCCCTTCTCTGTTTGAGAGAAGGCTTTTGACTTACAGTGAGTCAATAACAGGCTGGTAATAATATGAGCTGAATGGATGCTAATGACACACAATTACTTTTTCTATTGTTACCGATCTTTATTTGACTGGCCTGTAAGCCTAGTAGTTAGTGACCCTGACTGCTGGACATATCACTGTGTGTTGAGCACAATCATTTGTTATGTGACTGAGTGTAGTTTATCTATTAAATTTATGTATTTAGAAATATTATAAGTATGTTTATCAGTTGTTTAGTACCCATAACACAAGCTCTGCTTAGTTTGGGACTAGATGGCGTTGTGTAAAAGTTGTGGAATTTATTTTATTATTTATTTATTTTTATTATTTACGTGAACTTCCTGGCAAGCTTGCACTATTTAGGACTGCATCAAAGATATAGAGAGTCTAAACAAAGTATAGGTACATGTTTAAAAATTAGAATGCCTACCTACCTACGTTCTTGTTCTTAACTCATTTATACCAACTATACTTCATTTTCTCGTATAATAGCCTTAGACAAAAAAAAGTTTGTAGAAGCAAGAATACAGATAAGTGAAAACAATTTTATTTCAAATTGTTTTATTTTATATTTAGAAGAATAAAAGTGAAACGAAGAATGTGTCCGTGTATAGTCCATCCCTGTTTCTTTGAGGTTTTTATAAATTATTGCAATGGTTACAATGAAGTTTGACAGCTGCTTTGAAAGTAGATATAATAAATTCGGCATCTATCGTAATTGTAGTATGCTCGATTGTACTTTTGTTACTAAGTGGAAATAACCTTATAAAGAACACCTGTATTCTAACCTCACCTAATCACCCTAATAACCTGTGTCAATAACATTATAAATAACCTTTTTTTAATTTCTGCCTAATGCTATTGTAAATGGAGTAAGTATAGGAAGGTATATAAAAGTATTTGTTTCGTAATACAAGTACCTCCACTGTAACCTTTTCGAAATAGAATAAAAGAAATGGTTCTAATTTATCTCTTACGTGATTCGAGTGCTAACCGAATGATGTATCCCACTAGAAAGGATTTCTATAGGTACTCTGGAATGAGGATATTCGTCGATTTGTGAAGCTGTTTACCTAGAAACCAAGGATGTAAAATTAATATCGAGCCCGTTTTTCTAATGGGTTCGGCAGAGGTGTACACCCGCCTGTGCCAGTTACGTTTAAGTCCCATGTACTTAAAAAGGTTAAGCGAATTCCCATGAACCGAGCACATTTCAGGCTCTGAGAAATTCCCGATGGAATAACCCAATTTCGCTTTCCTGGTAATTCAACCCAAGACCGTACTGCACTCAGCAGTAGCGCTAACGATCACTGAAGTAACGAGGAAGTCAATACAATGAAATTATTGCAAATTGCAACACTGCGAATCTGAGCGAGCCGCCAGTTAAACGTTCAAAGGCAAAATTTTAAAACACTGTTATCAATTTATTGTTGCCAAGGCTAAACTTGTGAACATAAATAATATCAAGCCGTTGTTTAGAGCACAGTTTATTAGTTTACCCATTTTCACACTTATTGACCATAAATATAAAATATGGCCACTATCATGAAACAACTTAGGAGTATATTGCTTAATTTGAATTTTTAGTGCTGACATTATTTAAAATTGATTTGCGCCCTTATTTTTAACGCATAATATAAGAAATATTTGGGAAGTGTGTACTTATAGTCTACTCACAATTCGTAGTTAAAAGTTAAAGTTTCTTGCAATTGGGGGTGAGCCTTTTGCCATCAAACGGACACAAATCCAGGCTCGAAATATTCCAGATAGAAAAATCCAATAACACTTTGCCCGACTCGGGAATTGGATCCAGGACCTCAAGCTCTTGTTAACCGACTTACAAATCATTTACGGATCAATTTGAAAAAAAAATTAAGAGGGTATACTTTCCGTGTCAATATTTCATTTTATATTTTTTTCATTTTAGTTTCATCGACAAAAGCAGGTATACTAAGTTAAAACTCATCACAAAACTTTTTTTACTATATTTACAATCGACTTTATAAAAAAAAACTAACAGGTTTAAAATAACTCTAGTTATTTAATAGCCACTAACTTTCGAAAATAGATTTTTTTCTACTACTGTTAAAAGTTTTAACTTATTGAATCCACTCGCCCTCGCAAAATAAACTATCGGCCTGTCCCGTTTGTTATTGGTAAGGGGCACGTTAGGATTACTTATCTTTAAGGGTCTTTAACCCTTACACCACACCACCTTACACCCTACTTACACCCATTTTAGGTACTTAGAAATTATATGAGGGTGCAATTAAATACCTTTTGTTTTTTACGTGGTACTAATAATAATAAATAATAATAATACCAGCCTTTTACTGTCCCACTGCAGAGCAAAGGCCTCTTCTCATATAGAGAAAGCTCGAGCATAGATCATCAAGCTTGCTCAAGGCGGATTGGCGATTTCAAACTTATATTTAACTATAAAATTGAATCTCGGTCGAATCGGATCTCTTCTATTGAATCGTAGCATATGGCGCTCTGTAAATTCTGCCTACCCACATTGGAAAAAGGCGTGAGTGTATGTATGTATTAACTTTAAGTCCAGGTTTCCTCAAGATTAATATGACTAAATATTTTTTATGTTGCTCGTAGGTGATGAAATGATTCAACATCATATCATTTCATTTTGAAACGATTTAAATGTATTATTTCACCTTTTATTTTCGACTTAAATTTCTAGAAGAACAATGTATTGTGTCTTTAAGTATCTAATATTTTAAAGAAGGTATAATTTGTTTGGAAGTTTGAATGTCGAGGACAATAGCTAGAACTGCTCACCAAATTTCAAAATCACACTATTATTACACTTTAAACACTATTCATTGTCTAGTGTCATAGAATGGTGTTAGGTTTTTTAGAAGTTAATAACACATAGTTAATAAGCATTGATTCTTTATTTTTTTAAACATACGATAACCTTAGTTTCATAACCTGATTTAAAGTTCCAATATTTCTTCAAACATCAAAGTCTTAAATTAGGTCATGTTTCTAGGTGAGACATTCAAGGATCCCTGCTCTTGACCCCCTAATAGTGTGGCGTTGGAAGGCACACGCTCCGAGGGACGTTATTCAATAAAATACGTGATCGGCATCCGTTCTTAACCCTGTTCAGAGATTGCCGTAATGTATCCAGAAGAAGCGCGTAAATGCTTGGGATCCACCAAATGATTAATGAAGCTTGTACCGAATCAATTCTCTTCTTTTTTTTGTAAACCATGAGCTTGCTGTGATACTGATGAGACTTTTTGTTCGGTATATCACCGCCATTTTGGACGTTTATTATCATATTTATCATGTACATTTTGATACTTGTTTGTGAACATTTTATTTGGACAAGGATGCAAATAATGGACATTTTGTAGTCATCGAAAAAAAGTTCTAGGCATTTGTTCGCTTAGAGCATTCCTCAATTGAAGATAATATTATAATTTTCTACCTTGTTGGTTTAGTGATCACAAGTGCTGCTGCCCACCATGGGGTTCTAGGTTCGTGGCCTGGGTCGGGTAAAGTGTGTTAAAGTTTAATCATTTCAAGTATCTTAGTCGCAGCTTTTAGTCTCGATCAGTGGATCGGTTACTGGTGTAATAGACTTCCTGAATACGAATACACTATAAACACCAATCTTCGGGAAATACCTACAAGTGACTTTTCAAGCATACAGGGTGTAACGGAAAGGGTATATACCTACATACAAACAGTGTGAATAGAGTATTAAATAACAAGTCTTTTCTCAAAATTTCAGCTCCCAACTAATAACTTTAAAACTTCACGATATTATTTAATATCGACAGTTTATTTAATGCAAAATCATAACAAACGTGTCACCGCACTATGAGGGTCATAATCCTGTCCGGCAAGGTTCAAGTATATACATATACATATCTCGGGTTCTGCGCGCCTAGTAAAGACCTATCGGGCTCTGCCTAACCGACGAAAGCGCGACGGCGCGGGCGGGCTCAACTTTACAATTATGTATGTATATGTATAAAAACGTTGCCATGTCGTTTCTTATCACCAAGAGAACCCGTGCCCTTCGGATGTATATACCCTTTCCGTTACACCCTGTATATTGAGTTTAACATAAAAATATATTGGTAAAATAAAAGATGCCCTAGCTAAAAGGATATACAATACATAGACCTTATTAGTGAGGTTCTTCAGAAAAGTCAGACACGTAGTACTCGGAACCGGCGTGTGTGTATGACAAGATGTATGAATGTAAACGAAGCAAAACAAGTATTTAAGAATAGTATAGCATATGACGCTCTGTAGGTTCTGCCTACCCCCAATGGAAAAAAATGGCGTGAGTTTATATTTGTTTGCATTGGTATATTAAAAACTTACAACGCTTTTATGAAATTACGTAAGAACTAACAAACAATAGTTTAGAAAGCAGGTAGGTACCTACTTTATTCAAAACTCAACAGCGCTCATTTCAAAGCACTTTTAAATTTTTTCCATCGTTAGTTTTGTTTTCTTGCCAGGCAGGATTTAGTAAAAATTGAACGCCAGCGGCAAGTTTTTACCCGGTTTTAACTTTCTTACTCTATGTGAAATCACCGAGTTACTTTTGAACTTTTCAAAATAAAGGACAGCTCCTTAGATAGTTTGCTCGTACACTACGACAAGTGACTAATAGCTTTGCCTTTATCCACTGGCGCTTAAATTAGTTCAAACTTTCCTCTAATTTGAAACTACATAGCTCGCATTCGATCTATACAGGGTAGAAGCACGGTAATATTATCATACAGAATTACCACACAGTACAGTAGTTTCTACAATTTGCTACTTTGTCTATTCTTCTGTAGACAAAATCTGTCTCATAAGGAGATCATACTGCGCGTGCTAAAAAGTATGACTACTTTAAATGATTCTGGACTCCCTAGAGTAGACATTTATCATAGGTTTATTTTATAATGGGTCTAATTTTGACTCTTGTCCTGAGGATAGAGATGTGGTCGACGATGGAACGAGCTTACCCATAAGAAGCGTATTTACTCGCGACTTTAATAGCTAGGGGTCATATGAACTAGAGAACGCCGATGCAGGTAGGAAGTTTCACTTCTTGGCTGTGCGCAAAACTGAAGGATAGGGCAAAGCGCTTCATGCGAATGTGTGGAACATCTGCAAATAATGGGTGACAAACTGCAGTACGTCTACATACCCGATGAAAGAAACGAAATGGTGAAATCGGCTCGTCGAGCTCTAGGGCACGCTCACCAAAATACTGATTGTAAAGGTTTTAATTTAAGTATATTGTTTTTTTTACCGTTGTTCTGGATTCAACTGCAAAGAAACCATGAACCTCTTTAATTTAAACCTTATTGAGTTGGACAAAATCATGATTTTATCTTTAAGTAATAAGAACATTACAAAAATCTTGGTAATCAGAAAAGTCCGACAATGTTCTTTCCATCCAGTATACTGGAGTACCTAAGCACTAACAACAGTAGTCCTTAAACTCATGAAGCATTCCTTCTCAGTTAGGATTTCAAGATTGCCTTGACGTTGTATTACAATTTTATCAAAATCGGTACATTCTACGAGTATAATGCAAATAGACACGGTTCGGACCACCAATTCGTTTAATTAAATCCTTCAAATACCGAATTAACCAAATAATTAGACTGCGCACAACCGTTTTATTGATTAATGTTGCCGGACATCGCCGTCATTAAGTTCAATCCGCCCACTTTGCGGCAACACATTACTGTCATTAATAAATAACCTCCATCGTTGCTTACTCCATTCATTGTTAATAGTAAAAACCTAACAAAAAGCAGCTACCCTACCTATATAGATGTCGTGATGACGTTAAGATTAAGGTGTCGTAGTGACCCAAAGGTTAAGGCGCGGGCTGTCTCTCGACGTTGTGGTTCAAATCCGGACCAATGTAATTTTTTTAATTCATTTTTATTTCCCAAGTTTATCTTAGTACGGTGATGGAAAATATCGTGAGAAAACAGTAAAAGTATTTTTTCTTTAATTTAGTATTTTGTAGCAACGAAAATCAACTCTTAGAGGTGCTATAACAAAATATCGTTGAATCAATATGAACCCTGTCGGGCACAGCATAGTTTCGTGATGAGAGAAAAAAGAGCGCAGAGATTTAAGAAAATGGTTTTTTCTCTATTTTCTTTCTTTCTTTCTATTTATTTAAATTGAAGTAATGTATTGCTTTATTTCAAGTCACTTATATTAACTATTTCGTACTATACTGTATTTTTAGTTTTTAGGTCAAATTATTGTCATTGTCATATATTTATTAATGTGATAGGTACATTTTAATTTTACACTTTTATTTCTATACCTGTAATTAGCGACTGTGTAAGATTGAGGCTTGTATTAATTATCCTAAAAATACTTTATATACAGAAACTGTTGATAAACCTTTTTAACCGACTTCAAAAAAAAGAGGAGGTTCTCAATTCGACGATTTTTTTTGTTTGTTACGCGATTACTCCGCCATTTATGGACCGATTTTCAAAATTCTTTTATTTGATAGGGTATATAAACAGATTGGTCCCATTTGTATCAAAACTCATATCTGATGGGGGATCTTTGAGAAATTGAGGAAACTCCTCCAAAAATATACACGTACCGATTTTAACATTTTTAGTAACAAATCAAGCATTTTCATTTAGAAAATATCATTTGGTGAAGAAAGACTGATGAAGAAGACAGGCAACGGAACTCTTCAACGCACTACAGCAAATTATTCGCGATTGCTATAGTCAGATGTCTATGCTGAGCTTTTGTATTTCCACAACATAACATTACGCCATCCTAATTTAAAAGCGGCCCGGCATAGATGTACCTACAGATTAATGTTTAGATAGAACTTCTTTAGCAATTGTTATCCAATTTCAATGATTCTTTCAGGTTCTGAAAGACTTTCTTTTTGCATACAAAGAAACAAAAAGTACAAAATAAAAACTTTTTTACAAAAAAAACAACCGTTTTCTTAAAAAAAACTAACAGGTGAAAAATAACTCCAGTTTCGGAAGTCGGTGGCCAATAATGAACAAAACAAAACCACCAAAGCCACAGACTTCCGAAACTGGAGTTATTTTTCACCTGTTAGTATTTTTTAAGAAGTCGGTTGTTTTTTTTTGTAAAAAAGTTTTTAGAATAAATAAATCTTTTTTAATACGTAGATAATTATCTACTTATTTATCATTCTTTATTATATTCATATTAGTATATTAATTCATCAATCATTTAAAGCCTTACTCAGTGTACCTGTCTGATAGTTAAACTAAAGATCAATAAAATAAAGATTAGCCAGGTAAATTACATTACATATCATTCCCAGTGGGTTCCAGTGGGTCACGTTACGTCAATTGGTCACAAAGTTACATGTAAGGTACCCAATAAATAAACTGTCAGACACACTGAAACGTTGTTTGTTGTCCTTGTGACGTCAGTGGAGATTCAAAAGACGCCCTATTATTGGTCACAGTACTCAACCAATAAAAGATTTGCAATAATAATAAAAAAAAACAAAAATTCAGTTAAAATCACCCCGTGAAATATTCTGTGAAGTGACCTGCTAATGTCTAACACTAGTATGAGTAACAGCTAAATTAGCTGTAACTTTCTGCAGAATCTATTATGTTTGTATAACGTGCTTTCTAGTTATAAAATGCTTAAAAATAATTTCAGGACTATAATTAGTTATTAATGGAATCAAAATATCTGATTAAATACACACATTAAGTAAAGTATACAGAAATATTTTTTGGGTAAAATCCAACTCTATCATATTATCATAAATCGGTCGGAACTGCACGGCAGTAAGTTTTGGCAGACGGCCAGACTGTGCAGGCTGACTCGACGAAATGATCGCCATCTATTGAGATGACTTGACGCAGATAGTTCCCTTTTTAGTTCATTCAGAAATTAGGGCAGCTAAATAGGTCAGGTCACTGGTGAATACAGTTTTACGCACTCTCGGCTTAGCGGCCATTACAGTGCTTCCTTGTCCGCAATCATTTTCCTTTTTATTGCACATGCTTTAACAACTTACCCGTCTTTGGTTAGATATCAAGCCAGGATTTATTTATTTTGTTCTATTTTATTGCTTGCCAGGACTTTCTACAGAGAGCCTATGAGAACTCATTTGTTTTACTTGGTAAAATTTAACAATGCAAACAATGTGCTTAAAAAGTCGAAAAAAGGCTTCGTTGATCAGCCTCCAATGCTTTCACAATGTTGAGTAAGAAAAGTATTAGTATATAAATAATGCCTTTAATTTTAACTTTTTCCAAAACAAAGTTGTTTGGAGAGTTCCGGAAAATCCCTTTGGTTTTACGCACAAGGAATAATAATGGCCGGTAGACATCTGCTGCTTTGGCTTTGGGAATCTCGTGTTTTGAGCCGGCTGGCTGGGCGACATCGTCGGGACGTTTGCCCTGAGTCTAAATCCCGGATTAGAGATGAGTTAAACTTTCAACAGCCTTCGGCGGCCGGCGACTATTTAACGTTAATAATATCTTAAACAGAACCTGCCGTGTTCATGTCAATGTTACATATATAAATAACGACATAAAACGAATGTAATTGCTTGTAAAATGGTGTCGCATTATTGGACCGCGTCAGGAAAGCGTAAGAATGAGTGACGCTGATTACAAGCCATGCTAAAGGTATTTGTGGCAAGTCATTTATTTTTATTTCGACTTACATAGTTCCAAATTTTAAACAATCGTTACTTAACGTTCAGTTACGTAATGCTTGTTTAAAGATTTTCTGTTCATAGGTAATTAATATTGTCAAATGGCGTTCCTGCGTGAACTGTTTTAAGAAGAATTATTTTTAAAATAGAACATTAAAATATTGAAACAGCCAGGGTCGTGTGGGTAGTGTTATTTTATCATTTCGTGCGGGTCGGGCTCGGGTCGAACGCGGGTATCGGCGGGCCGACACGGATATTGCATGTTCACACCCATTTCCTCGACTGTAGGCAGAAAACCACACAATTCTGTAACTTAACTAGTTCTATATCTATACATATAACATTTTTGAAAGATCGCTTAGAAGCTCCGGGAAAAATATTGCGAAAAACATTTGTGACCTATGATTCAATAATTTCCGTTGTAAACTATCTTGCTAATTCTAAATTCAGCCAACCATTGGGTGAAGGTGAAACAAACAGTGGTAGGTGTAATACCATCAGAAAAAGAAAATAAAACACATTAAAAATAATTTATTAAAATATGTATTATTAACTATAAATATAATTCTATTATAAATTGTATACTAATACTGTAAATTTAAGTACACAATGAATATTATTTTATCATTACTTTTATTTCAATCTGTGCAACACTAGAAAGATCAATCGATTTTAATTACCCTAATAGAACGCAGAACTGTAAATTCACCCAATTTATAAAGTACCCTATATAATTATTATTTCCGTGACCACTTCTGATAATATGATATTAATAATCCCTTTAACATGAACAACATCTGGAAATTGGATACCGCTAGTTTTTATCAAAGATGCCATAGGTATTGTATTGGTTTATGAAATGTGCCATATCCAGCGTTACATGCTATCTGCCGTTGCCGCAAAACTAATTTTATTATTTTATCTTTAGAAAAATGTTGTTTCAACTGAATCTGGTCGACTGTTATGAAATCTATTATTATCTTAATCTGAAGGTGTATTTAATTTACTACGTCTCATAGCGGTTTGGAAGTATTTTGTAACTTAATGCCACCGTTTTATAAATAAGCCCGGATCACGAAAATAAATCCTCATGCTTCGGGCAATTTACGGGGAGTATAATTTCGATATTTTGAGAATTAAGCTGCATTGGGTAATCCACAATACAAATAAAATTATGTGTCGTAAAACTCACTTCTGTGAAAATACCTATAGACTGTCATTTTTTTTTTATATAGGTTTCAAATAAATCTTTAAGACATAATTAATTCATTCCAAGACGAAGAAATTAAAAGTTCTACTGTGTCGTCACTTAATCTATCTCCACGGACATCGTAAAATAAGTTTTAGTGCGCAGTTCAATTGGTATTTCACTAAGATTTCTGTCTGAGTTTTATGTCTTACCGTGCCATCAAATTATCGTCGTGTGAAGATTGGTTCATAGAGATTCTATTGAATTTGATGGAACGGCGAGACTATGCTATCATTGCAATTCTTTCACCCGTGGTGATAGCGCCTTATAAGTAATTAATTTATATTGTTCACAGAGAGACACGAATCTCTGCAGCGGCGGCGCTTGCCGGAAGTACGGAGCAATCTGAACGATCACTAACGGCTTCATTTGCTCTCTTAAACTTAGTACCGTCAGGTATCGAAGGTGATAATATGTGGAGACAAGTCGGACGTGTGCTTGGCCGTAGTGTGAGACTACATACGATTGTATGGCCAGGAGGTAGGCTAGTAGCTCATGGACAATCCGATGGTGCGCGCACAATATTCCGCATCGTCACAGCACTAGCTCCCCCTTTTGTTATGGAAGGCGAGCTCGACGAGGATGGCCAATGTCTCCGGGGCCTTCTATGTCACCGACCACAAACGTCCGACCGAGATAATCTAACCCTCGCGTTCAATGAATTGGAAAGGGAAAGCGATCAAGATGATTTTTTCTTCCCCACGTCTAAACCCGTATTCATTAAAATGGAAACGCATTGTTGTTACGGTCTTGCAATGGATCTTTTGGAAAACATAGCTCAAGAACTAGAATTTGATTTTCATTTATATATTGTAGAGGACGGATTATACGGATCTAGAAAACTTATCAAACCGTTTCACCGAATATTTGAATATAAAACGGTAGCGAGCGAATATGCCCCTATAAATTATCAAAGTTATCGTTCACAATACCGTAACGGTTACAAATCACTGGAGGAGGATGCCGAAGAAACGCCATACCTATTCGATATCAAGGCAGATGAAAGCGTTGAAAAATGGAATGGTATTATTGGGGATTTAGTGTCCGGAGCCGCTCACATGTCCTTTGCAGCTCTAAGTGTTTCCGCAGCTAGGGCAGAAGTCATAGACTACAGTCAACCTTACTTTTTTAGTGGAGTGTCAATACTGGCCGCCCCAAATCAAAGACCAGACATACCGTTGCTTGCATTTCTACTTCCATTTTCACCAGAGTTATGGATCGCTATATTTACATCTCTAAATGTAACTGCTATAGCTGTGGCCATATACGAATGGCTCTCACCTTTTGGCTTGAACCCTTGGGGTCGACAAAGATCAAAGAACTTTAGCATTTCCAGTGCGCTATGGGTTATGTGGGGACTTTTATGTGGACATTTGGTTGCATTCAAAGCCCCTAAGAGTTGGCCTAATAAGTTTCTGATAAACGTTTGGGGTGGATTCTCTGTGATATTTGTTGCGAGTTATACTGCCAATATAGCCGCTCTGATTGCTGGATTGTTTTTTCACAATGCGGTTGACGACTACCAGGGTCGAAGTAATGTAAGTAAATTAACGTCAGTGTGGTGTCTGAAATTTACGTTAGTTATCTGAAGAGTATCCTATAGTTATAATTATGTTGTAGTGGCTGTCTCTACGAGTGGGGACGGCCAGATCGTCGGTGTCTGAGTACTACGTTCAACGAAATAATCCACAGCTGGCGCAACAAATGCGTCGGTACGCCCTTCAAGACGTTGAAGAAGGCATTCAGCGACTCAGGTTAGATATTTTACGAGCCTTTTCTATAGACGCAGGCGGGTATAATAAAGTTCGTGCGTCTGGCTTCTAAATTATAATTTAACTCAACTCAAGTTATAAGTTCAGACATAAGATACGCATATAAAATTGCTGAGTTGCTACTTTAAACTTATTACGGTGAAGTTTAAAATTTAGTATTTCTAGTTGCTGGATATGAGAATTATCTTCAGGTAAGTTTCAGTTGAAAACAATTCTAGTGGTCTTAAATATTGAGCAGAATGCTTTCATACTTTTATACTTTCTTTTGCCTTCAGACAAACATTTTGCAAAAAGGTTTCTATCGATACTCATAGCGTTTGTGAATTAGGAGAATTGAGCACGTGTAAACGCCCCCTGCAGGACACGAGCGGACGGTATAATGAACGGACAATGGGGAAAATCCGCAATTACCACGTTTGAAATACGAATTGGTGATTGCAGCTTGTTGGGTTCAGACCTTCGGTCGTTAAATCTCTTTCTCAATTTAGGAAAATAATTAATGTTACAGTTTCAATAAAAAATCTTCTGAAACTAAGCGTCATTTTTGCAAAATATAGACTTTCAATTTCACTGGTACTCCAAAAGACTTTAAATCCATTAACTTTTCATATTGGAGTCAAGAGTAGGCCGCAAACATCAATTATTATGAAATGCATGTGATACAAGCCTGACCAATTAAGTATTCACAATTAATTCTATTTTAACCCCATCAGAAATAATTAGTTCAATGAATCGTTTTTAACTCAAATCGAAACATTAATTTTAATGGAAGGAATATCGATAGGAATGAACATCGCTAGCGGACTCGGTAATTTGATTCAAAAAACGCTTTGAATTTGATTATCCCGTAAAAAATTCAAGCCCGCAAGACTCCGATCGCCACTTAATACCTTTTAGTACATTTGTTTTATAGTCAAATTTAGTACCCGCTTTCGTATTTCACCAATTAAGCTATAAACTGTCACCAGTCAAAACAAAGGGACGCGTTTTAAGACCGGAAAAGCCCCGAACTTTGTCAACTAAAAGCAGAGAGTGGTTGCAATGTGTCACGTGAGGTACTTTGTTGTTAGATATTTTGTACGTTATTCAGACGTCGGATTAAGTTAACATTACTCTGGAAAGTATCTGTTTTTATTATACTTTTTTATTGCTGTGACAGGCATTATTATTTATTATTCCACTCCGAGTTTTAGGAATCCACTCGCTTACAGGTTAACGCTTTGTGTCCATGAGACGGGCGCTTGTTTACTTTGTAAATATTTCCATCGCCCTTGAAAATGTTATGAGCAGAGTCGGTTTCCAAATCGTTTTCCTGTAAAAATCTAAAAACGTTTCTCTTATTTTGTTCCAGGAATGGTACTTTAGATCTTTTAATAGCAGACTCTCCTGTTTTGGACTATTACCGAGCTACTGACCACGGATGTAAACTCCAGCGTATCGGTGATCATCCCCTCGCTGAAGATGCATACGCTGTTGGGATGGCCAAAGGATTTCCTCTTAAGGTACGTTCACTAACATTTCAAAGATAAATCTAAAATATGTTGTGTCTACGTGGGCAAAACATCACACAAAGTTAATGTGCCCTAAATTACGCGGAGTGTGACTAAGCAACGTCTGAAGAAATGTAGCGTAGATTTACATGAATTGGAGGACTTATAGGAGTCCTGAGTGGTGGGGGCAACTCCGGATCTTTGCACGAAAGATTGATGGATGACGCACACGAACTCCTAATGGTGTGATCGATAGTCGGGTGTCATGTAGCTCCAGCTCAACCGATTATACGTCATTTTATCTTGACGTTACTCAATATACCCCAGAGGTTTATAGGAATCAGTGACATAAATCAACGGAACCGAAAGAGCGTTTTTGTTTCGAGCCATGACACGCTCTGAGGTTTTCCCTTTATTTTTGACGCTTTTTATACAGAAAAATCGACGCAGATGTGACGCTATTGTTTTTTTTTTGTAATCGTTCGGGCGCGGTACGATTGTTCGAGCATTTACAAATATGTCCACTTGTAATACATTTGCATTTTGCGACACCCGTGTACGATTTTAAAAATCACTTTTCAACCTTCTTTTGTTTCAGGATAGCATATCGGCTGTGATAGCAAAGTATTCATCGAATGGTTACATGGATATTCTTACTGAGAAGTGGTACGGCGCTTTGCCTTGTTTCAAACTCAGCCCAGACTATGGAATTCAACCAAAGCCACTCGGTAAGCTTTAGGTAGTTTCACTTGTTTGCAAAAACTTTTCTGCTATGCAGACAGAAGCCATTATATTTTGAAAGTGTCTAATTGGAGAAACAAGCTTTGTTTCGGGTTTATGAATATTTACGTGTCACTTTGTAATGTCAAGCTTCTGTAAAAGATGTTACGAGAATCTTGTTAGTGCCGCGATTTGGGAAAAGCAGTGTGTATTACTATTTTAATGTGTATAAGTAACATTTACGTAGTAGGATGGCTCGTCTCTGGCGGAAATTTCATTAGAATTTATCGCCACCCCCACGTTAATCCGACCCCTCAACGTCGCGCCCTGAAGGGAGAGGTATTACCACCAGGCGACCTGAAAGATTAAACATGGGATTTATCGTTTGAAAAAATTGAGCTGACACCGACAGTGTGTTTATCTCTTATTTGGGATAAACTCTCGAAGGCGCGATTAAAAATAAAGTGACGCGAGGGAATTGGGTTATGTTATGAAACCTTGTTATGTTTTCCGTGCCTTTTTTATGGTATGGTGGCTGTTCAATTCCAGTTTCTGTGATCTTAGAAAATATTATGTTTTTCTTACCTTGTTGTTTACCTACCTAGCTAAGCAACAATGTAAACTTTTAAACTATCTTCATAGAACACTAGACTACTATCGGCATCAAGTAAGCTCCTTTGTTCGAGCCAAGTGATATGCTATCTTAGATTATATCTCAGAAAGCAGTAAAACTTCGCGGTTCGCTATGGTTGTTTGCAACGAAGCCTTGGGTACTCAAGTTTGCGTATCTATATTTGATATTGTTAAAGTTTCTACACAAAATTTAACGTTATATCTACGAATTTCCTAACAGTTTCCTCAAATATCTAAGAGTGGTAAAATGTCTAAAAACTCACAGGCATATGTGAGCTTATTTAAATTTATAAAATTATAAGAATTGAATATATTAAAGATGATAATATGTTGCATGTGTTTAATCTATATCCACTTGAGTTGCTTGACGTTTTTGAAATGGCTGGAGATTGCTCCAAGTTTTAATCAAATTGAATGTCTTAATTTGTAAGTAGTACAATTTATCAACAATGATAAAATCATTTGTGTAGCCATTTCTGTTTTTTTTTAACGCAATAGTCTATCTTTTCCATTAGTATACCTACCCTATTTTGGCATTAAAAAGGATCGATCAATTTAACAAGCCCCCTTAGACATGGTACAAATTGCCAATCTGATAGATTGGGTAATGGAACCCATACATTGTGGCAAAGAAATAAATCAACTAAAATCGAAAGAACTCATCCATGATCAATTCTGTGATAGATACAGATCTGAAAGGTAAAATGGAGAAAATAAATCTCGCAATGAATTTTGATAAAATCTTTGAAATGTTCAAGTAGGATCTTGATAATTTCTTTGCTTAATTGAACGTGTAATTTTTTGTTTGGTTTTTCGAAATCGTATTATAGACTCTTGAACCACTATTTAATTTTCCACGGTTTTACTTACTATCGTGATGGCACAGAGATTAAAGCGCTTACCCCCTGTTTTGGTTCAAATCCGGGCAGGTGTGACATTAAATTTTTAATTCATATGTACTTTCAATTTTTATCTAAGACATCACTGATAGTGACATTGGTTAAGGAAAAACATCGTAAAGAAACCTGGACTTGAATGGAATAAGCTTAATAATGAAATAGCCAATGCGCCCTGAGTAGTGAGCAAGCTTAGTGATCAATCCTCGTGTAGCAAAAACACAGAAAAACTTAAAGGCTTCATGAGTTATAGAGCGATTTCAAGTACATTAAAATGTGTCAAAAGAAAAATGGTTAAAATTAAAGGAAATAACCATAGGTACCCGGAGATTAGGAAGTAATATTTAATTTATGGAGTAGGTAAATTAAATACTTCTAAATAAGAAAATTTTACTGAAGATCACTTTGAAAACGTTCGACCTTGACGAAATTAATATGAAAGCAACAAAGAGTAATTAAGTAGCCCTGAGCATTCCACTAATAAAATGTCTGCTTTAAATTATAATTTCGAGCAAAACTTTTGCTGTTTTCGTGCTTAATTAAATAAGACTGTTTCTTATTTAACGAAAACACCGAAACTTTACATTTTTAGGGTTTAGTAGGTTGTAGAACAAACAATCATAATAAAATGAATGTTTGATGTTGACAAATTTGAATTAATTTTGGTTTATTTCAGTTGGGTCATAAATCAGAAATGACAATCAATTCTGTTTTTTTATTCTCATGAAACTCACGCTAGGATTTTCTCTAGTGTCTTAGGCCGGCAATACACGGACTGCTCGAGCAGTTACCTAGTGATCAACATACATGGACCGCTCTTGCAGTCAAGAGACAACAGCTTGAGGCTGCCATTAATAACTGCTCGAGCAGTTGGCAATTTCAAAACAGTATCATCATAGATTTTGAGGAGGCACTTCTGTAGCTTTTGCTCAGAAAATTGGGGGTCATCCCATATTAGAAACACGAAATTAAAATGAAGAATTTAATCGCTTGTTTTTGGAACTATGGAATGAAGAATGCGGGCGGGGGTAACTGCGCGAGAGTAGTCGACAGCTCGAGTAGAATTAGTGTATGCCTGGCGACTGCTTGACCGCACGATGAAAATTCACCGTGCCGTCGACCGCCCGAATCAGTTGCAACTGCTCGAGCGGTTCGTGTATGTGCGTCCATAGAACTCTGCAGTTCAATGTGCAGTTGTAGCTTGAAGCTGTCGCCCCTGACTGCTTCAAGCGGTCCGTGTATTGCCGGCCTTAGGTGCGTTTACAAACATTATAAACTCATATACACAAAAATAACTGAAAAGACCCGTAAAAAACTGTAGGCTATACAAGTATTTGTTTTTTGCAGGAATCTAACCATCGACATGCAACCAATTGCTCAGAAACTACGTTAACAGTACCGTCATGACAAGCTAGCTAAGACAAACTTCTTTTTAATTGACACTACTCGTGCCAATTGACTACATAAACTATTTTACGAATGTTTACTAACCCTCAAACTTGCAATGCACGGAAAAGGCTTCTAAGTTTTTTTTATTGTTATTATTGATAGGCACGCGTTTGACCACTATCTCACCTGATGGTAAGTGATGATGTGGTCGACGATGAAACACGCCTTCCTAGAAGCAACCTGTTCACTCTTGACTTAAAGACCTACTTGACTTAGAGACTCCGGCAGGGAATTCCACTCCTTAGCTGTACGCAGAATGAATGTGTTCCCAAAACTTTTAGTACGTATGGGGGGGACGTCCACTATGTGCAGTAGGCGCAGCGCCGTACGTCTAGTGATCCGACGATGAAAAGGGCTTGGGGGAATTAAATCGTGCAATTCCGGCACACACTCTCCGAAATATAACTGATGAAAACCGACAATTTAAAGTTCCTACATTATAAAATAACACATAGTAGTAGTACATCTTGTACACTTAGGCTTCTAATAAGTATTTGACTATGTGATTTCGTAACTATCTATCTAATATTATAAACTGCAGGAAGAGATTTGTTTAATTGTAGGGGATTTAACTCAAAAACCACAGAACTGATTACATTTTTTTTTGACCATTAAAATATTATTATCACTGACTAACAAAGGCTATATTTTATTTTTTAAACTACAAGGGGGTCTAGAGAATGCCAAAGTTTAAAGGGAAAAGTACGAAATTCGCATGGAATTAGTCGCGAGCGAAGTGCTAGTTATTTAACAAAATCGTTTACTCCAATTGGGGTACATAGCCAGTACCTAATAGGAAAAACCACCAACAACCAACTTAAGAAAAAGTTTTTCGTTTAAAAGGATTAATTAAATAATGTTTCTGTATAACTTAAATGAATTAAGTTCCAATTCGATAGGTAGAGGTGAACCTAGAAATACCGCCAGGGTGACGTTTGCTTTGCGATTAACTATGAACTTATGTAGCTGAAAATATCCTAGTTTATGGACTATAAAAATTGGACACGCACAGGAATTTAAAACTTAAACTAAATCTAACAAAGACACATAAATAAATACCTTAACCTCAAAATACGAACTAATAATACTTTCAATTGGCCTGTTGGTATAGTAATTAGTGGCCCTAACTGCTATGCCGGAGGTCGTTGGTTCGATTTCCACCCTCAGGACAGGTTTGTGTGATGAGCACGATCATTTATTCTGTGTCTGAGTATAATACCTATATTATGTATGTATTAAAAAATAATATAAGTATGTTTATCAGTTGTTTAGTACACATAACACAAGCTCTGCTTAGCTTGAGACTAGATGGCGTTGTGTGAGAGTTTTAAAATATTTATTTATTTACTTTTGTTAGTATAAGCATCTTAAAGAATTATGTTATGTACCACTTTACTTCACTTGCACGACTGCATTCTTGTGGAATTTGTCCGCGGAAGCGACGGAACACCACATCCTACGGTCAAAATCTATCTTCCAGCGCCAAATGGAGCATACACGTTGGGATGCGCCCCACAAACGCCTTGAAATTGATGAACAACAAATATTTTTATACCTTCATGTCTGTTTAAAATAATAAATATTCTTTGTCCAAAGGTGTGGCAGCTGTGGCTGGAGTATTCATTCTGCTCGGAGTTGGAATGGTCGTGGGTTGTCTTATATTGATCCTTGAGCATTTGTTTTATAAATACACCCTGCCCGTTCTCCGGCACCAGCCCAAAGGAACGATATGGAGAAGTAGGAACATTATGTTTTTTAGTCAGGTAAGTCTTGTTTTAACTTTTTATTTTCTACACGGATATATTATTATAAAAAGAGGAACGACTTGTAGGTATTATTGTATGTTTTGATACGAATAAACTCAAAGAGTACTGGTTGGATTTCAAAGATTTTTTCACCGTTAGAATGCTACATTATGCCTGAGCAACATAGGTTCTATTTCTGTCAAAACTACGAGGGGATGTTTGAAGTTTGTAGTGAAAATGTCAACATACGATATTTGACAGAATATGAATATCATATATAATTAGCCCATCAGTTACATCATAAAAAATACGTCATTTGTGACATTCTGAATCGATGTATCGCCGTTTTTTTTTATTACGTGCAGAAAAAATATGTGTCGAATATTTTCTCGTAATCTAGATGAGGTACTAAAAACTAAAATTTTTGTCAAATTGCCCATTCACGCGGATCAAGCCGCGAGCGAAGTCATGCTAGTGTTACTTAAACTTGTGGTTTAGGTAGATTCAGTAAGGTATATTTATTATCAGACATACAAAATCTGACACTAAAATGTTTTTTTTTAATAGGAACTTTATTATTTATTTTAATAATTCTTTGGGATAACAAAAGAATTCTAAAAATATAGAAAAAAAATACCTAGATTTTTTTTTTTTTTTTGTAATAAACTACTTAATCTAAATAATCTTAAAATACAGTGGAATCGACTATACCATCCATAACGAACGAATTAGTTTTAGATTGTACAGACGCCAGCACATCATGTTACACCAATGTGTCAAATTTCTTTGATCGTTTTTCAACTTTATGTCAAACAGAATAAGGTTCATATTCAATTGGGAAAATTTGACACATTGGGGTAACTTGATGTGCTGGCGTCTGTAAGCTAAATCAATTACAACTTTTGTGCACTAATACTCGATAATACGATAATTTATAGGAAAGCTTGTCTGAAATTATGTGGGCATTCCATAAAAAAAAAAATTACATGTCACAAGACCAAGGATAGGTAAAAAATACTAGAGAGAAGTTTTGCATGTGAAAGTGGAGGTTTATAAGAGTTGTGAAAGATTAAATAAATGATGGATGGATTAATTAAAATTATGGTTAAAAACTGGACAAGTGTTAGTTAAACTTACGTGGTTCCGAACGTCGAAAAACCTTTTCAAACCAACAAAAATGAATTGAAAGGTGGAAAATATGTTCTCACTTGTATTACATAATATTCCAACCATATGAACAAGGAAGGTTCCAACAAGGTGAAATACTAAAACCAGGGGGTCGAGTCTACTATTTGCAATCATGTCTCAATGACCGGTCATTGATCGAATATTTGACAACTTTGACAGTTTTTGTATGGAAATGTGTCATAAGTTTGACGTTATACGTCAAAAATCGATCATTGACCGGTCATTGAGACGCGATTGCAATAGCAGACTCGACCCCCTGGACAAGTGTTAGATAAACTTTCGTGGGGAGGGTTCCGAACGACAGACAACATTACCAAACCAACAACAATAAATTGAAAGGTGAAAAATCTGTTCTCACTTATACCTACTCTAATATTTCAAAAAAGTGTACTTACAAAATTGAAAGAGTTACGTACCATGTTATTTCTAAACCAATCCATGGTAATTTTAGGTATGTGTTGTCCAATATACCTTTAAGTAAATATCTTCTTGCCGTTTTTATTTTCAAATTGTTGGTTATGTATTAGTTTTGAAGTCAAACCAAAATTCTTAGGAATTAAACACACGTCAAGTTTCATAATATTTACATAAAAAAAACACATTTGTGGTTTTTTTTTCATATTATTATTTCGTATGGAATTGCCAAAATTAGGCGACTATTTGAGTTTACTGGACCTTACAAGAAGGCAATACATGTAATTTTATGTCGACCTTTAATAAATTTAAGTAACCTACAGGTTGTAGTACTTACTGGCAGACAAAGTCATTCAATACCTATAGACCGGACATCACGAAGAAAATTTTCGTCCGAAAAAGTGTGTCCTGGATAATTCATATACACACATCAAAAGTGTCTAGGGATCAAGCATTTTTATGCGGATTTCTTGAGATTGAGATGTGGCTTTGTAATAAATTTATGATTTTATAAATTTATATGGATCCTTTTTGGTGCATTTCATAATTTGAATCAGGAACTGTGAATCAAATTCGAGTAAAAGATGAAAATCAGCTGTCAATATTTTCCCTATAAAAACATACAACGCATTGAAGACATTATTAGTGCTACTGTTTCCCTACTACTGATTAAAACCAACGTTATTATGGAGCGGCGACGTCATTTAAGCAGGGAAGAAATGCTCAGAGCCGTGGGAATGATAGAAGCTGGTTCCCGGCAACGTACTGTGGCTTTAGCTCTGAATACAAGTCAGAGTGTTATCAGTCGACTTTGGACACGTTACCGAAGCACTGGTACCGTGGCTGAGCGCCATGGAGGACGGTATCGCTGCACCACACGGAGACAAGACCGATACATTCAAATCTTAACTCGAAGAGCTCCAACAATAACCGCCATGATGTTAGCCGTGAGGCTTCATCACTCTTCAGGGAACTTAATTAGCGACCAAACAGTCAGAAACCGCTTGCATGAAGTGAACCTTCATTCCCGAAGACCGCTACGGGTACCACCAATAGCAATGCACAATCGTAGGATTCGATATCAATGGGCTCTTGAACACAGAAATTGGGCAGAAGAACAATGGCGTTTCGTGTGCTTTTCTGATGAGTCTCGTTTTGGTATGAGACCGGATACAAGACGTATACGACACTGGAGAACCCCTGGACGCCAACAGCGATTAAAATCCTGCCAGGAAGTCCATCCTTATAGTGGTGGAACCATCATGGTATGGGCGGGTATTTGGATCGGCGGAAGAACTGAGTTGATTTGGATCAGAGGCAACCTCAACGCTCAAATTTATGCTGAGACGATTGTATCAGACGTCATCGTTCCTCTACAAGTGCAAATCGGTCCCTTATTTCAGTTAATGCATGATAATGCACGACCGCAAACCGCAAGAGTTGTAAGACAGACTCTCGCCGCAGCTAACATCAATGTCCTGCCCTGGCCTGCTCAGTCGCCAGACTTGAACCCGATTGAGCATGCATGGGATATGCTACAGAGAAGAGCTCTGCCGAATATGGAGGGTATCCAGTCGCAAGAAGACCTTTTTTTGTTGTTGCAACGAACATGGGCGGCCATTCCACAGCGTGATTTGGATGATCTCATTTTGAGTATGCCAAACCGATGTTCTTGTGTTGTTAGTGTTCGCGGTAGAAACACGGATTATTAATTGTTTAAGTTACCCAATAAAATTTTAAAGAAAACTGTTATGTCAGTCTTTTTTTCGAACTTTAATGTTAGTGGTTCAAATGTCAAAAATCCCTTTATTAGGAAAATGGCAAATTTCTTTATTAATGCAAAGGTGACTTGGTTTATCGTTACTGTGACAAACGAAAACACTTTATTTGATGAATCCTTAAAGAAAATTTTAATTAATATCAATCAGGAGAAAAGTTATTGCAAAAATATATGTTGATCCCTAGACACTTTTGATGTGTGTATTATTCTAGATGGCGTTACTGAGACGGGCATGTCAAGGAAATGTCATAGAAAGTTTTTCTATGACATTTCCTTGACATGCCCGCTCTATAGTATTTTAAATCTCTTTGCTGGCAGATAATTACTAGTATTGGAATTAAATATAGCTGTTATAAGTTTTACCGTATAAAATATTCAACATAAACAATTGTCTAAAAGAAACATTATCACGAGACTATAAACAAAAGATGTTTTTGATGTATGTCAGGGTACGAAACATAAGAGTCAAAAAACGACTTTTATTTTCTAAAAAAGTCCGTGTTTTTAATGTATAGTTTGATTTCAACGGACCTTAGGTTTTTTTCTCTCACTCAAAACAAACATAACAAAAAAATACAAATCAAGATTCGACAACGAATTGGTTCTTAAATTAAATTAGAATTCCAGTAGATCTTATTAAGTAATTATTACATTTGACAAATTTCACTTCAAGAATATACCTATATACCTTTTATAATATTGTTACTAGCCGCTTATAATATATAAGTAGCCTTGAAACTTAAGCAAATAAGCCATTACGTTTTAGGTACATCGTTCTTAAGTACGTGAAATGTTCATTATAATGTTACGACCTAAAATAATCCTCTTAACCAAACTGTAGGTAATGTGTAGAGCTAAAGGCTATCGTATCATCGTAAGTTCACCGTCGCTGTCTACACTTTGAGGGCACTTTGTTTGCCCTACTCAACCGTGAAGTCAACATGGCTTCTTCTAGGATTACGTAGAGCGCGCCACTGATCAGAACGGCTTTTAACACTGAACGAGCGCTTCTTTTTGCCGCATTGTCTTAGTGAGTCGCGTCTTCTTATACCTATTGTTGTCTACGTTTCATTGTCTTTTTTTCAAACTCATGCGATGTATGTCGGTCTTTTGTTGCAGAAACTGTACAGGTTTATAAACTGCGTGGAACTGGTCTCACCACATCATGCGGCTAGAGAACTTGTCAATACCATCCGCCAAGGACATTTCACTTCACTTTTCCAGAAGAGTGTTAAAAGGGTAATTGCTTTTTAACTAACAAAATTTAAAATTGTAATCCAAGTTGGTCAGATTACGATAGGGATGAACGTTTGTTTCAGAAGGAACACGAACAGCGTAGACGTCGAAAAAGTAAAGCACAACTCTATGAAATGATTCAAGCGATAAGAAGGTAAGATTACGTTAGAAAAGAACATGCGAATCATTATTTTTTTACAACTTGATTAAGCTTGATATCAAACAATACTGTTATTTTCATCAGGGTCCAACAACGCGATCACTCATTAGGTTCCATAAAAGAACAAGAACCAGTAGAAACAGAAACTGAAGCATCAGAAGACGTGACAGAGTGTAAGTTTTTATCTCCGTCCCCCGACGTGTCCAATCGTTCACCGCGACCTGGACCAGGTCGATCCCCTCGACAGTTACGGTCACCGAGAGGTCGAAGAAAAAGATGTAGTCTTGCAGGACTTAATGTTAGACGATTTAGCACTGACTCAGTCCTTAACGCAGACTCAGTCTCCAATATCTATGAACGCACAAGTCACAATATAGGTAGAAGACTCAGTCGAGATGTCCTGAACAGTTCCCCGCCTGATATAAACACTCGTCTTCGAACACCCTCACCGATGGTCCGTCGCGCGGAAGGATCGTCCACTCGATCTTATCAAGATGTTTCAGATAGATCTGATAACTATCTAAGTACAGACTGCCCTACCTCACGAGCCAGTGTCGAGATTTTAGTTTCTCAAGACGACTCCGACTTGCCACCAGCACCACCATTTCCGAGGGTAGCTCCGGTAGGAGGAAGGTCAGAGTTGTCATTATTATCAGAAGGGGAATTAATAAGATTATGGCGCAGCTCAGAACGAGAGGTGAGGGAAGCATTGTTGGGAGCACTTCAAGAAAAGAGAGCTAATTTAGATCCTAAACAAGATCCGGGATGAACGGAAGGCTATAATCCGCATTTGGAAAGGAATAGGTCTGTTCAGAATCACTTTTCATCTCTCATTGCCGCTCGGCGAGGGAGCGATAAGGAGTATCGACCAGAATACGCCCGTAGTGGTTGAGTTAGTGCCTTTTTACATTGTTTGATGCGGACACGTCTCTCAGGCGTTAGTTAGTGAATCGGTGTTCATTTCAGTGTCTTGATATTATTATTACATTTGGAAGGCTGCCTTACTTTACATTTAATTGCTTCTTCAATATTGGATCTGCGTCAAACAATTTAAATAATGGTACTCGGTAAGTAAATTAAGTACGGAGATGTTGACGTCCAGTAAATTGATATAAGCATTTATTAGGCGTATTATTATGTATGAGTAGAATTGATATTGATGATCGTAAATGTTATATATGAGGAAAAATATTAAATAGTTATGACCAGATAATTTAAAGTGCTTTAACCTATAGTCTAGATTGTGATAGATATTACATTCCATGACATAATTGTACAAGAAAGTTAGAGTTATAAATTACAGTATTTGGAATATTAATTTATTACGTTAAGACAAAATATTGTTTACTCATTCAAAATTTTATCTCTGGGTATTTAAAGAAATGCGAAATGAGAAATGCTAATATTGTGAATAAAACCAGTTAGGACAAAACTAAACGTTCCTGATTTTACTGTAGCTAACTTTATATCATTAAAACACAGGCAATGATGGAATTCAAAGCAAAAGAGACTAAATAACTCTTTTAAATAAAAAGTACTTTTATGAAGCAAATAGGGCTGCGTCTGAGAACTAGAAGAAAATTAATTTGGTAAGGGGTCCCAGCGTTCTCCCCCATGCAACCAACATTAGATGATAAAAGGTAGTGTGGTCTGAAAGTAAGTACCTACAATAAGATACAAATAGAATTGCGATTACTGATATGAACTCTTCTGTCCATTTATGGTTTTATGAGTTTATGAAAGATACGAATAATTTTATCTACCTTCTTTTATGCCACATATTCGCTCTAATTTAATATATTTTCCCGATCTTGATATCAATTTATGAAATGTCTTTCATTTATCGGCGTAATTCGATTGGATCGGAATTTCGTTCGATCCGTCTTTTAGCAGGAACGTAATGCATTAGCACAGTTTGATAAATGTTTATGGAATATCAACATCGTCTCTTTATAGCGATACTTTACGAACAATTTCTATAAAGCGATTGGGGAAAATAACCGGAGCGAACAATGTGGGTACCCATGATCGTAGCCAAGTGGGGCTTTGCGGTTTCCTTGTACCCTATTTAAATACTAACTAATTTGTTTAAAGCATCCCCTTTGCGTAATAAATGTTAAATAAACCTTACTCTCTAAATTAATTCATAATTAAACAATATATTTTATAGTTAGGATTTTAATCAAATGAATGAAATACTGCCAAACATCGGTTTAGGTCTTAATATTAGAAGTCACTTCTTCCTAGAGTTGCACCCTAGTAGCCTTTAGTTTAGAATTTTCTCTCTCTACTATTACCCACACATATGTCATAATATGTGTATTATATATTTATCCTGTCCTTTGTCTTATATCCTTCATTAATATTTCCCTACTTGGTAAGTGTAACAAATTATACTGAAAAGAATAAGCAATATTTTCCGAATAGACTTTTATACTTACTCTAGGGTACCTTATGTTTATTTAATGTTTTGTTTATCGTGTATAGTTTATTCTTTAATTGCATATATTATACCTGAATCTAGGTCAAGCCATTTAGAAGATCATACAAACTATGTGAACCAACTGTCATCAAACATTTATTTCATGCTATAGCTAGCATCATTCATTCATGTAAACTTGCGGTATTTTGTGAAATACTTATTTAAAATTATGTTTAAATTCACATTATGTTACTAGAATTATAACTGCTTAAATCCTTTGTATCTATTCAGCTCACAAAATTAGCTTTATTAGTTTCCAAATGAATCCGGCGTTTATTGAATTAACGGTATTATCATACTTAATAACACACTGATTATCGCCGTCCATGTCCATTAGCACCATAATGCAGTACCATAGATACTCCGAAAATCCCTCACAAGCCACACCTTTTTAATTTTATGCCATTTTTATTGTAGGTTTACTTAAATTTAATTCTATTCTACCAATTCTATGTTCAGCAAAACAACGAAACTTTCATTTGCAGTTACTTTACCATCATTCTTATCCAATTTCGGACCAACATAATTTTTTGAAATAAATAAATTAATGGATTTAATCTATTGGATGTGAGTCATCTAGTGATATATAAAGTCTTATGCATTTCTCTGTCTAAATAGTAGGTAATGTGTAATGTAAAAGTAACAATATAACATTGGTTTTAAGTAGTAAGTGATCATATTTTGTAAAAAAAAAAGTCGGAGGGGCATGCTCTTTCAAATGATTTAATTAGTTACAAGAGAAATGAAAATGAATATATTCATCTTTCCGGAAAGAAGTTAGTTAAATATGGTGTTTTTTTTTCGTAGTCAACGATGTCGTTTATTTAAATGGTCTGCAGACCCTTTTTATTGATTGAATATTATACTTGCTTGCCAAAAAAAGATAACAGAGAACGACATCAGAGTTTTATTAACACTTTTATGGCAATCATTAGGAACGTATTAGCTGTCAAAGCTAATATTTATTTGTCATGTTTATTCAATATTAGACACAAACTCGTTAGTTGAGATCGTTAAACATAATTAGATAGATACAAATTAATTACGTTGTTTTTTATAAAGCTGATTATAAAAAAGGTTTTATCCTTTTAGGTTTAGAATTAAGGTGGTGATAGACTTGTGTAGGTATAAATTCATTTTAATGTCTAAAAGTGTTAGAATACGCTTTGGTGCGATGCGTAGTTAAATGTATAAAGGAGCCCATCTATTTATAAAAAAATAAAAAAACACATCTAGTGCTTATTTTATTTTGAACGTGGTTTTCCCGGTAGCCTCAAAACGTTAGGATCGACTTAGATGTCCTTTGTTTGATGTACCAAATTGCCTAAAAATGGAAATTCATTATTATAGTATAGTCGCAAAAGTCAGACTACTATTATGAAACGTGAAAACATGCATAGTGTGTCTAAAGCTTGAAACGCCACAATTATGACATGACGTTTGTCGTAACAGACATCACAGCTCAAAGTCGCTAGATTCTATCAGCTGTCGGGTACCAAACATGATGACGGCAGAATGCTTTGACGTATGTCGGAGACTTGATGCGCAAGTGTCGGGACTTCACTTGTCCCGCACTAGTTACAAAATAGCGTCAGACCTCAAAAG
The DNA here is from genome assembly GCA_921972225.1 of Euplexia lucipara. NCBI lineage: Eukaryota > Metazoa > Arthropoda > Insecta > Lepidoptera > Noctuidae > Euplexia > Euplexia lucipara. The sequence goes on from OV179144.1 coordinate 14,296,781, forward strand.
GATAATATATTTTTATGATAACTGTTTTCCAATTTTCCCATACTTTTTACTTAGACCGCAGCGAAATTTCGGAGTTATTTTGACAATAGTCTTTATTGTTCGTAATGGCAATAATACTCGGCGTATCTTGCGATCAGTTAAATCGCTCTGGAAGCCGCTACCAGAATTTAATCAAAACAAATCCAAATGCATTGAAAAAAGTAACGACACCACTTTCCTCCTTCGCGAAGCGAGAGACAAAATAAATGATAATATTGATCATAAATATCACCACTATTATCATCTATAGTATAGTATAGTATAGTATAACGGGCCGGTGTCCGCAACTCCACGTCAAAGCGCGATATATTATCTTATCTTATTATATTATCATCTAACATTACTACTAAGTATACCAAGTTAAAATGAAATCCAATACAAATGTTTTACTAGCAGCTGCCGGGAATTCAGTTATTCCATATAGAATCAAGCCCCAAGACGAAATAATATCGCAATCCGAGTATAATGAACTGGGAAGGCATCCGAGTAATTCTCAAGCTAAACGACCAAGAAGCTTCTAGAAACGAACAAAATTAAATAACTGAGTCACCACCTTTAGATTTTATTCGTTGTAAATTAAAGATGAGACGCCAATTTATTATAAAAGACATTAAATTTAATATTTATCAAATATTTTATCTGTATATTATTGTAAATATATGAATGACTTAATAGGTTTAAAATTAATGTGTACGAGTAATTTGGGCAGGTACTCGTTAATAGGACAGTGATGACACAATATATAAAAAAACTAATAAATTAATGAAACACTTTTGCTCATGTGTAATCTATTCATTGTGTTAGGAATTGATAGTTAAAACTGTAGTTAAAACATATATTGTGTAGATGTGAATAACAAATGTTCTTAAAAGAGCAAGTTTACAGAAATTCTCAAAGTATGTTAGTTGAGAATAAGAAAAAGTAAAGATTGCTGTCCTATTAACACATTTAATAATGATTATATACTTAGTTGAAAAAATAAAATATTTGTGCCAACATTGTTTGTTTTATTTGAAAATCAGCTACGACTTTTTTGTCCTTAAGTCAGATCATCTACAGGAGGTGGTTGCAGTGAACATACTTGACACATTCTAGCCACATTGAAGACACTCAAGAGGACGACGAAACTAAAATTTAACCAATAACCTAAACAAGATATGAATACGGATTCTATGTGTTTTCCGGAGATTGGCTGATGGAAGAACGTTAGGACGACGGACACTTACCATTCTACCGGTGTGGGGACTAGACTACCTCGACCCTAGGTTCTCGTTTCACTGTAAATTCACCCTTACTGGTTTAATGGTATGTTATTATTTTAAAGTAAAAGAAACAGTTAAGTCATCCTTGAATGCAATTCTTGCTTGAGGGTATCAAGTAAGAATGCACTCTCATAGGCCATGTAAAATTATCAATTAAAATGTTTATTTACATTACTGCCGGAAAAGGTAAGGTATAAAATAATTAATGTTAATTTAAAAAAGTTACTTATGTTTTGTGTATACAATTTATTTGACGACTAGAGTGGTTACCGGTGCGGTTTGAGTAGGTATAGTTTCTAAATAAAAAATGTAGCTTTGAGAAATAAATTACAAATTAATTTAATATGTAAAATATAAATTATAACAAATTATGACAAAGATAATAATAGAATATTTCCACACCAACACACCACACTATTTTTTGGCTATCCACACTAATTTTTGGCTCATCATAATTAAGGCACTTAAAATAACAATTTTTGTTTTCTTTGCATAGAATATAACCATTCAAAATAAGACAATCCACAATCCATAGAAAAATAAGCCAAGTCCAGCCGACAAGTGTTTTGAATCTTGGATTAAAGAGCAATAAATAGCATATTTATTTACATGAAATTCCTGATTTCAACCTCTAAACAATACAATGCAATTACTTAAGTAATATTACTTCTTTTCTGTTTTCTTTTTAGTTGATATAAGTCATAAGCTACTTACGTTTATTTGTTTATTTTAAACCGTCTTCTTTAAGCCAGTTGCATCTGTGACAGTTGAAAAAAAACCCAGGTGGTTTACCTGTTTTTTTATTGTTTTGATACGGGACCCTAAAAGTAATCATGCATCTAGGTTACCAAAACCGATGCCACCTGTATCATCGACGCAATAAAAAAATAGATGAATTCATTACAAATAAAATGTCACAACCGGTATTATTAAGCAACGCTGCATCTAAGATTTTAGATTAGTCGTCTATTAGCCTCAGTCTACATCTAAGCACAAGTGCGGACAAATGCAAGATTAGAAAATATAAACAAAATTATGAAAAGCCCCTTGTTGATAGTAACGTTATGTTCTATACAAATTGTGACATCGACTTTTTGTTATTGGAACACTGGCTGCCCATACAAATATTTTTCGGATAAAACTCCTTATAATTCAGTTAGGGGTGATATCAGGGATTCTCTAGTCAAGCTGACTGGTAAGTAAAACAATTATAATATCTACTTACTAACTATTTTGGCACTACCATCTGTACTCGAGTTAGGTAGTGGTGTGCTTTAAGAAACACCAACCGCTGAAACCAGTTAAAATGACCCAAACCGAGATGTGAATGAGGCGAATGAAATAGAAATGGATGTACAGTGTGGATTGAGTATGATAAGTTGCACTTCTACGGAGACAATCAAGGCATGTTTGCATCGTCAGCAAAACAGTTGCAAAACATGGTGGCTGCTATGCATAGAGCCTGCAAGATGAAAATGGTGAAAATGAATATGAACAAGGCACAAACTACGGTGTTGAATATAAACATAATGTATCGGTGCTGTGTGTTGTGAGAATAAATATTAATTATAAAAGTGTGGATAGGTGAAGTTATATTTTTATTTGTCAATTCTGTTTTGCAAGAAACTGAACTGAAGTCTTTTTGATGTTTCCATTTAAAGAGTAAATGCGAGAAACAAAAAGTTAGATTGCTTGCTATATGTGGTGTGACAATGAATGAAAGATTGAAAAATATGTGACAGAACAACGTTGTGGTTCAAAATAAAATGTACTGACACAAATTTAGGGATGTTTGTTTGGATGAATAAAATAGAAGTAACAAATCGTCGTGGATAGTGCAATTCCGCGTAACTAAAATTGTTAAATACTGCGAATATACACCTTCGCTGACTGTGATAAGGTGTATATTCGCAGTATTTAACAATTTTAGTTACGCGGAATTGCACTATCCACGACGAAATGTTATTTAATACAAGGCTGATAGAATCAAGAGGAAATTAAGGAAGGATATTCACAAACATTATTGATGTTGTTCTTTAGAAATGTTTAGTGCGAAGCGTAAATTTTGCAATCGACGTATGATCTGTTAATTAACATAACCGAAGCACAAGGAAACTATGAGTAGCAGGTAGCGTTCTGTAGTTTTTGCATAGCCCCATTGAAACAACCCGGGAAATTATGTAAGTATATTTGTGTAAGTCCCATGCACTGATTTACCTAGTAGGGCGAAAGTGTATTGCAAAACACACAAAATTACTATAAAATATTAGCAAATTATACCTATCACTTTTAAAACAAGGCCAGTTTCACTGAGTAATAGTTCTTAATTGACCTTGATCTTTATAAAGTTACAAATGTTTTTCAATTTCGAGTAAACAGATCGAACCATACCTAACTACTTCAAAACTTGCTTGGAATAAAAACAAAAAAAATCGAATACCATCTATCCAACCATATTAGCATATGAATTTTGTTTGAAATATATTCTGAGATCATTATGATGACATGCTTGAGGTAAACAAAAGTAAGCCTTCTCATGATTAGTAGGTATAGTCAGATACAAAAGTTGATGCATGTACAATGTTCCGCTGGTCGTTAAATGCAACCAAAGTCGCTTAATCATGAGTTTATATATAGGTTTATTGTTATAGAGAACGTAATTGCATTTAAACATCATTTCTTTCATCATCACCAAGTTGGGTGCCATTGTTGGGTTCAGTTTTGTTTCGCGGACTATAGGTAGGTACCTAATACTTGAGCAGTACCATTAGTTTAGCACATAATGCAGGAACTTCTGGCGCTGAATCATTTACTATTTTGTAGGCATTTTTTGTAATGTTAATTTTTTGTCTTTTATTTTTGAAAAATGTTATGATTTTTAACGTTGAATTTATGGTGGATTAAGATATTTATTTATTGTTACCTACTGTTCGCAAAGAAAAGTAGAGCAACATTATGTCAATAAAGTAATCTATGGGTTGAAAGAATATTCATCATTAATTTGTTATATTTCATTGATAGTAAACGAATTAATACCTAAGCTAAATTTTAAATGACTAAGATTCCAAGATTCCAATGTTACTTCTTTTAATTCAGTTTTAATTTTTTATGTTGACTCTTAATTTTATTGTGCGATTTAAATTTTTCTCAGGTTGTGAACCAGTCAGTATTTGGGGTCTAATTAGGCATGGCCAAAGTAATCCTGATACAGACTTAGGAAAGCACATGAAAGCGGCTTTAGCCATTAAAGATTACGTTGTATCTAGCTACGAGAGAGGTAACTGCTCGCTTTGCGCTCAAGATGTCGAAAATTTGCGTAAATGGCAAGTTAGTAGAGAGATGTTCGATAAACCGTTACAACTTACCAGAGAAGGTTATCAAGAATCACAAGGTATTGGACAAAGGCTGAAACAAGCTTTCCCGAAGTTATTGGCAAAACTTGACAAAAATGACTATCAGTTCCGCCCGGCGCCTGGTGCCTCAGTGGCTGATAGTGCCAAAGCCTTCGTTGACGGTCTGAATGACAGACAACTATCTGTACAACCACCCAGGACTGATTATGACATATTATCCGTAAGTGTTACATGTTACTTAAAAGTTTCCTTATCTACAATCAGATTTTTTTCTTTAAAACATGTAGATAAAGTTTTGGTTTTTGATGAGTGTGCCTATTGCGCATACAACCGATGTTTATTTATAAAATTTTATTTAACAATATAAAAATTTCATTCAATTTCATATTTCAGCTGTACGAGACGTGTAACAAATATATAGACATGAAGAACGACCCAAAAACGTATGCGGAATCAAATAAATTTCAAAGCATTTCCGAATATCTAGTGGTAAGAGTTTATTTGAGAATTGCTATTTATGTATTTTGTATTGTATGTTGTACTAAGAATTCAATCAAAACATTTTTTTTTAGTCCAAGGACAGAATACAAAGACGTCTGGGTATCGAGTACTCTATAACAGACATTGACGTCATAGCTTTGTACGACTTATGCCGCTACACCTCATCAGGGCTGACTAGTAAATTTAGTCCATGGTGCGCGCTGTTTACGACTGAAGATTTGAAAACTTTAGAGTACATATCTGACTTAAGAAATTACTACAAAAGTGGTTACGGAACGCCTATGAACGAGCTATTTGGCCAAATTACTTTGACCGACTTACTCAAAAATTTTCAAGATGTAAAGAGTGGAAAGGGAAAAAAGATTACAACTTATGTTGCTCATGCCAGTATGATAGACATGGTGTATACAGCCCTTAAATTATTCAAGGATGATGCTCCCTTAACTGGTTCAGCGAGAAAGCCCGATAGAAAATGGAGGAGTAGCAAACTGGGAGTATTTTCTTCCAATCTAATGGCAGTCCTAAACAAGTTAGTATGAGTTGCAGTTTTATAATTTTACTACCGCGGCAGCGTTTTCAAAGGAAATAGAGAAAGTGGCATTATTCAGATAGGTCTCAAAGACATGCGTATTTGTATTCGATTTTAAATGATAAATGATGTTTATTTTGCAAATAGGTTTTCACAAACACTTTTACACGTCATTTTTTAACTGTTAGATGAAGTCGGAGTTTCACTAACTGACTACTCTGAGAAGAAACACCGAAAGAAACTCAGAGGTCATAGTCTCTTTTAAAGTCCAGACATTATCTTGGTCAAATCATGTATGAACCATGCAGATTAGTGTCTGAGATGGTCTTTTGAGGAAAGAACCACACAGATATGAGGGGACCAGATCAGTCAGTGCAAGCATTTGTCAATAATCGTGAGCTCAACTCGGAACTTGAGGAGCTCCACGCTCTAAACAAACTTGTGAAGTGATGTAGGGAAGAACATTTTTCAAATTTTTAATAAATTACGTACAAAAGTTATGTAATGTGATCCTTTTAAAGTTATTCTACGCTTGAAGAGGTCGGTCCTTGGATGACGTGTGGTCCATGCCTCAGAAAGCATGTCAAGCCACTGGTCCCGGCAATCATTAGTGGTCTTTGACTATCGTTACAAGTAGACGGAACCCCCAAATAGTCTGACAACCAGTCTACCCAAGGGGTATCGTTTAAATCAGTCACTGGGTTTTCAAGGTCAGATAAAATATTCCACAACTTTTTCACACAACGCCATTTATTTAGTCCCAAGTTAAGCTTGAGGGCTTGTGTTATGGTTACTAAATAGCTGATAAACATACTTATATATTTCTAAATACATACATATAATAGATAAATTACACCCAGACACTGAACAAATGAACGTGCTCATCACACAAACATTTGTCCTGGGTGGGAATCGAACCCACGACCACCGGCATAGCAGTCAGGGTCACTAACTACTAGACCAACAGGCCAGTCAAAAGATACCTAAGCAGTCGCCCCATTTAGAATACTGGTGTTTAGCCGCTATCGGTTACACTAGAAGCTGACGTTAACTTAGTTGGGAAAAAAGCTAGTAAGATAAATGATGTGTTAAGTTATTTTCATAATAATTTTATTTAATGCTGTTCCAGGTGCAAGAAGGGACCCGACGACTATAATGTTGTTTTTTACTTGAACGAAGAACCATTACTGTCAATTTGCAAAGAAGGAGTATGTACTTGGAAAGAATTTGAAAATAAGTTGTCGCCATTTTTAAATACAAATACTGACTTTTGTGGATAAAATCTTATTTTTCCAGTTATCGTTTGTTTTATTTTAATACAGGTGACGACTTTTTTGTCCTTCCCAGCAGGCTAGCAAGGCGACACAAGAACATCATAATGGCGCTTTTTTGGCATCCCTTAAAACCACATACTTCTTTAACTATTAGTATTTACGTGATTAGACGAGACCGAGAGATAGTTAAATGTTTCAAAGCGATAGTAATCAGATTGTCTACACTTTGCTTGACGCTTGACACACACACTATGTTACTTGCATTGACGGCTCTCCAGGGATGACGATAACATAATAGACATGATAATTGCCTGTATGCAAAGGCGTACGAATATTACCTTTCTAGCTACCTACGAGCAAAACCTAAATTCAATTACTGAAATAACCCAGAGAGACAGCAATTTTTGCGGCTTGGCTAGGATGGTTACAATAATCAACACTATCTTGCCTTTAGCAAAAAAACCGGTTTAGTCCAAGTTGAATTTGCACACGAAGAGTTCTGCACTATCGTAGAAGATTTATGCTACGTACTTTTTTGTTAACCTTATTTGGTAGGATTACTTACTTTTTGAAAATTTCATGAGTCCGCCTCCAACAAAAATATACCACCGACTGAGAAACCAGTTGAAGGTGATACCTATTACTATAAATTCGCAAGTCGGTGGCATAAAGTAAATAGCCAACTGAAGAACTAAAGCTAATCTATAGTTATTTCACACCATTTAGTGTTTTTTTTTTTGTAAAAGATTTTTTACATGTTCAAGATCCAGAAAAGAAAAAGAGCGATCTGACGGCGTTTTCAGTTCTAGTTTGTGTTATTATAGGATGCTTAAGTTTTAATAATTATAAATAATCTGGCATACAAAATAATAAAAGCGACCTTTCAATAAAAAAACAACTTTCCAGCGACGAAAAAAAGTTGTGATGCCATTATGATTTCAAAAGGCGTTTGGTATAATAAATCGATTGCTTGGAAATTCTACAATAAAAAAAACATGATATATTTCTAGGTCATCTGAAAGTGAGTTAGGCTTAAGGAAAAAAAATATTATTCAGTATCTGATTCCCCTATTAAGCAATATTCATAAAAAGGAGGTTTTACTTGATTGAAAGGGTTAAATAAAAAAACCGAATTCCATGCGTCTTGATGTATTTAATTGATTTTGCGTTATAAAGGAATCAAAATTTCCAGTCAAGATAATTTGTCGCCAGTTCCTATTTTGCCCTGAATTTATGTTGGTGAGTGTCCAGATACAATTTAAATTTCTGCTTAAGGGTAAAGAACCTATCAGAATATCAATTATTTCACGAGTCATCCTATACAAAAAAACATTAAACATCGAAAAAATAATACGCAAAAACTAAACCCACACTTATCATCGATAAAGTAAACAAAACAAATTAATGCATTTAAAATGAAATGCCGTAACCGGTACCTGATTCAAAGCAACGCTTATTTTAAACAATCAGTTTAGTAGTCTCTAAACCTTAGTCGACGTCTGTACACAAATACGGACAAATGCAAAATTAGTTCTATAAGAAAAAACATTATAATGAAAACCTTCTTAGTGATACAAGCGTTATGTGCTATACAAACTGTGACATCAACTTTATGTTTTTGGAACACTGGATGCCCATACAAATATTTCTCCAATAAAACCCCTTATGAGTTAGTACGGGGTGATATCAGGGATTCTCTACTTAAGGTTGCTGGTAAGTAAAATATTTAAAGTGTTTACCTTTTTATTTCACTAGAAGAGCTTGTGGCTAAATAATTGCAGCCACAAGGGTCTATCAAAGGTTAAGCTATGCTCGACTAGGTTGGTCCGTTGGCAAGTGCCAGTTTGTCACATACCAAAACTCCTCCTTGTCTCAGAAAACACGTTAAGCCGTTGGTTCCGGCTGTCATTTAAGTAGATCTTTGACAGACGTTAAAGTCTGACAACCAGTATAACCAAGAGGTAACTTGTCACCCAGTTACTGGGTTGTAGAGGTCAGCCGTCGTGATGGCCCGGGGGTTAAGGCGCCTACCTCTCATGCACGAGGTTGTGGTTCAAATCCGGGCAAGTACCAATGTGACTTTTTCAATTCATATATACTTTCTAAGTTTATCGTAGACATCGGTGAAGGAAAACATCGTGAGGAAACCTGGACTTATTGTTAATATAAGTTTGAAATCGCCAATCCACCTCGAGCAAGCGTGGTGATCAAAGCTCAAGCCTTCTCTGTATGAGAAGAGGCCTTTGCCCTGCAGTGGGACAGTAACAGGCTGGTATTATTATAGAGGTCAGCCAGGCAGTGCCCAACATAGTTGGGGAAGACTTGGAAGATGATAGAATCGACTCTTTATCAATTAATTTCGTTCATTTAATTTCTGAGTTGTCCTGGTCTAGAAACCCCGGACTCGATTTGTGATATTTACATAATGAATCCTGCGTTTAATTCTGAAACGTTCATTCAATACATACCTACTACGTGGTAAACAAAGCTAGTATTAGTTTAGCAGCAATCACAATAGTTCGTATTAATTCAATAATGAGCTAGGGGAAGGTTGCTATGATTGGACCACTTAACTTCCGTACGACATATCTTTTTTAGTTTTTGCGATAAAATAAAACTGCTTTTTGGTTTTGTTTCCAATCAAATTTATTAATATAATATGTTACTTACAGCTAATTTAAACTGACAGTTTGTGAGAAAATTGACGTTAAACATTTCTTTGGTCGTTGCCTTCTTTGGACCATGGTCGCTTTGATTGGACCACAGAGTTGCTATCAATGGACTTAGAAATTTTTTGGCAGTGGTCCATTCAAGGCGATTAACAAAACTCAATAAAAAAAATAAAAAATATTAAATCCAACATCAAAAAGAATAGTTAAAAATACCTATCCTTAACGTAAAAAAGCTTATACTGGGTTGAGCAGCAAATGAATTTTTTTTTTAATTGGTCATTGTACTCATAATTATTACAACTTTTACTATGGGACCAACCAACCCTAAAATCGGGAAAAAAATTAACTGCTTCATACATTTTGTCGAGTTTTGTGAAGGTAATGTATGAAGCAGTTGATTATTTTTCCCGATTTTAGGGTTGGTCCCATAGTAAAAGTGGTTCATAATTATGAGTACAATGACCCCTTTAAAAAGCCTATCTGTTGTTTCAACGATAGATAATTTTACGAATGAGTATGAGATCAAATTTGACACATAATGAGATCAACTTTTACACGTATGCAAACGATTAATTATTATAAAATCACATTTTAAATTAAAAACAATATTACAACAAAAATAACAACACTTATTTGCATTGAGGACATAAATACTTCTTAATAGTTTTCTTAACACAGGCACAATCTACATGAACCCAGGCTTTTCACATCATACATTGAATCATGTCTTCAACTGCACACAGTAGGCAGATTTTGCAAAACCATTTTTCGATATTTACTGATTTGGCATCTTTGCTTGTTGATGGCTCTGGCTCACCAGCTATTTTATTTTTAGAAAATGCAGTTTCTTTTGCAGTAAATTTCGGCTTTTTCGGTTTTGAAGGCCTTACAATAGCTTGTTCTAAAGTGGTTTTATAAGGCGTCGACGTCAGTTCCAAGCTACTTTGTGCTTTTTTACTCTTTTGTCTTAACTCTTGTGCTACTTTTTTAGCTCCAGGAGATATTTGGTTTATTGTAAATTCGAAATTGCGTGCCTTTGATTCAGCTGTACTACAATCAATATTCTGTGATACCGCTAAGGTTTCAATCTGAGATTCAGCAGTCATAGCTTCATTTTGACATGTAATTGGCTCCGTCACTTCTAGATTCTCTTCTAGTAAAGAAATATTCAAAGATAGTGGATCTATATCATCCTGTAAGTCTAATACAGGTCTGGTCAGGTCTGGTGGTGAAATCTCATCGTTTTCTTTTTCAGGTACAATGAATTCGTAGTCAGCAAATGCATCTTTATTAAGAGGACAAATTCCAGTCTTTGCAAAGCCACTCGTAGCAGTTCCAACAGATGCAGCTCGGGAATATGCTTTTCCGAATAGCATTGAAACTTGAAACATTGTCACAGTTCTTCCAGGATTTTGGCGCAACCATTTTTCTGTTTCATCTATATAGTAAAGGCTCAACGGCTTGAAGAAGGAGACATCCAGCGGTTGCATTTTATGTGTTGTATGTGCTGGAAATGAAAGCAACACGACGCCGTGTTGCTTGGCATATGTTATAGCTTTTAAATTTTTTGTATGGCTAGCATGACCATCTAACAGAAGTAATACTTTTTTTTCAGGTGTCGGCTTCACAGACTCAATAAAGTGTTGTAACCACAAATAAAATATGTCTTTGTTAATATATCCACTCTCTGGATTAAAAGCAAATATTGTACCAGGTGGAGCTCCATCCCTGAGTTCGTCTTTTGCTCTCTTGCGCTTGAATATTATAAGCGGTGGTACAAAATTACCAGCAGCATTAGCACAACATACGGCTGTAGTATTTGTACCGCGTTCTCCACTAGTAATAGCTCCAACTTGCCGCTTACCTTTTAATGCCAGTATTTTTCTTGTTTTCCTCTGGACAGTTGACAAGCCCGTCTCATCAACGTTGAAGATACGCTGCGCTTCTGTTATGTTGTATTTTTCGCATACTGCCTCTAATTTATTGAAGAAATCGGTTACAGCAGGTTTGTTAAATCCAGTAGCGCGGCTCATTGAAGTTGCTCTTGGTTGTCTCAAACTTAATTGTGGATGCCGTTTCATGAACGCATAGTACCATTTTTTCCCTGCAATTCTTTTCTCTTTGTTAAATCGATTTTTGATATTGTTCTTTTCTGCCAGTTCAAATGCCAGCTGCCGAATATCGAAAGGCGTTACACCATACAAACTACTTTCCATCTCGAGGATGTGTTGACATAATTCGGTTTCCAATTCTGACGGAAGATCACCTTCAGATCCCACTATTTGAACATGTTCCTTAGCCTTTTGATTCACACCATCCAATCTTCGTTTTAGTGTGGCTTTTAGCACTCCATACATCCTACTTGCCTCATTCAAACCTGCTTTATTTTTACGCACTGATTCAATGGCTAGGTTCATGCTTACTTCATTCCACGCATAATATTTTCGTTTTGTAGCCATTCTGAAACAATTTATCACGTTAACATACACGTGTAATTATTAACACATAAATAAACGTTATTATTATTATTGACACGGGACTATCAAAATCAACTAGTTTTTGTAAAAATGTAACATTTAAATCATAAACAGACCGTTCTTATCATTGGACCAGTCCAATGAAAGGGCCACGTTAGTGGTCCGATGATAGCAACAGGGTCCTAACGTAAAAATAGGGTTATAAAAAAACAACCACTATCTTCAGTCAAGAATAATTATTTCCAACGTAAAAACAAGTAAACATTCTACAAATTAAAATATGTACTATTAATCAAATCATAGTATTATGATACTTACATCAACTTTTCGTAGTCGTATTTTTTATATCCGGAGCGCCGCGATCACATTTACACACGTCACTCACTGGCGGCTGCAGCGCGGGTACTGAGGTTGCGGGGGGCCACTCTTACCACCCAAGACATGCTTTGTAACGTACCTACGCGTCACTGGAGTTGCGATTTTACGAAATATTTAAGTGGTCCAATGAAAGAAGCGGTCCAATGATCGCAACCTTCCCCTAAATGGTTTTGAACTTTAAAAAGTCACAGATAGTACCTAAGATTATCGATGAAACCACAAACTATGCCAAATTAATTAAAACTGGACATTTTGCTATCAGAACACTGATAACAACGAAAATTAAAAAAATATTCACTCATTAGGTATTTACTAATATTTACTGAAATATATTATCTTCCATATTATTATTACACAACGAGAACCATCCACGGAAAGAGTAGTAATGTATGAAGGATTATGTATCTATTATTAAAACAAAATATTGTGTTATATAGCTACACGCGGTTTCACCCGCGTAGTTCCCGTTCCCATGGGAATACCGGGATAAAAAGTAGCTTATGCCCGGGGATAGTGTAGCTTTCCAACGGTGAAAGAATTATTCCAATCGGTCGAGTAGTTTTGAAGTTTATTTGTTACATACAAAAATACCAATCTTATCTCTTTATATTATTAGAATAGATAATATAAAGCTGGTCAATTAGCGTTTGTCGAACGCGCATAAGTACAGAGGTCAGCACATCAAGATACCCCGATGTGTCATTTTTTTTATAGTTTTTCAACTTTGTAACAAATAGAATAAGATTCATGCAATAGAGAAACTTTGACATTTAGGGATAGCTTGATTGCGGTGTCTGTACTAACAGCCTGGCTACATCCTTACCCGTAGTAGCGGTAGATGGGCGCTGGGTGACACGGACGAGTAAAAACAACGAAAGTATCAAAATCAAGCATTCCGAATCGTCGTAACGCAAGCGGTGTATGACCGAACAAATTACTACAGTGATGTTTGCCTACAGTATGATAAATGATATTTATTTTTGTAAATAGGTTTTTACAAACACTTTTACACGTCGCCTTTTTTAGTAAATGAGATCGGTATTTCACTATTTGACTACTCTGAGAAGAAACACCGAAAGAAACTCAGAGGTCATAGTCTCTTTTAAAGTCCAGACATTATCTTGGTCAAATCATGTAAGATCCATGCAGATTAGTGCCTGAGATGGTCTTTTGAGGAAAGAACCACACAGAATGAGGGGACCAGATCAGTCAGTGCAAGCATTTGTCAGTAATCGTGAGCTCAACTCGGAACTTGAGGAGCTCCACGTGCCGACGAACAATACCAAAGAAAGAACATTTGGGTCGGTCCCATAAAGAACTCAAACTGCCAGACAAAATGTAAAATAAATAAATTAAAGAACCTAAAAAGATTTAGAAACGAAAATCTAAAAAAAATAATAACAGAATCCACATAGTCCTTACATTCACAATAAAAAAAAATATAATATACTTTCAAAGTATGTAGACGGTATGTGAAGCATCAACCTAAAGGCAAATTCCGTAATTATAAGCATTCAAAATAGTAGCCGTCTCATCTTAACGACAATCTATCGCTATTGCAAAACGCGTGTTGCTGGAGTGTGTAGGTTGTGACTAAGGTAAAGGTTCCTTATCATTTAAATTTAAACCTTCAAAAAGAATATCGGACAAATCCCCTCATCATCAAATGTTATCAATTCTCCGAACATTGTATACTACAAGAAGATTAATGATAACCTCTAACTTTCAACCAACCAGTATCTTTTTGGTATTTATAAAGTAACATCATATACTGTTGGCTATTCCGGACAAAAACAACATTAACAGTAAACTTATAAACAAACATATTTCTTTCCCTCTTAGTAATGTATTATTTCCCATGTCATATTCATTCACAATCTTGTTCATACAAGTCTTTTAAATTAGAACTATTTAGCAACTTAATAGCAGCACTCTCATTTGTAAACAATTTAAGGTCATTAAAAAGTGATTATTAGCTGTAAAAATTAAACACTATCCATGGAATGTTGAAGCCTGCATTTAAAATTATGATTGACATAAAAACGGATGATTTTAAATTTCCTCAGGTTGTGAACCAGTCAGTATTTGGGGGCTAGTTAGACATGGCCAAAGGAATCCTGGAACAGAGTTTGGGAAACACATGAAAGCTGCTTTAGCTATAAAAGATTACATTGTGTCTAGTTACGAGAAAGGTAACTGCTCGCTTTGCGCTCAAGATGTCGAAAATTTAAGTAAATGGCAAGTTAATAAAGAAATGTTCGATAAACCTTTCCAACTTACCAGAGAGGGTTATCAGGAATCTGAAAGTATTGGGCGAAGATTAAAACAGGTATTCCCACAGTTATTGGCTAACCTTGACAATAATGATTACCAGTTCCGCCCTGCGCCTGGTGCCTGGATGGCTGATAGTGCCAAAGCCTTTGTGAATGGTCTAAATAATAGAAAACTAACTGTACAACCACCCAGAACCGACTTTGACATATTATCTGTAAGTATTAATTTGATTTTTAAAAATGATTACCATGCTGATTTAATGGAGAAAATAAAAAAAAACTTTTTTACATACAAATAGGTACAACCTACCTCTTAAAAACACTCATTGGTTTAAAACAACTCTAGTTTCGGAACGCTTTGATGGTATTGTTTGATTGATTATCTGCCACCGACTTTCAAAAATAAAGTAATTTTACCTTTAAGCATTTTTTATATAAAGTCGGTTAAACTTTTTAGTATTTCTATTATTTAAGAATTTTAGTTTTTGTTTATACAATAAACTTACCCGTTTTTCCCATGGGTACGCTACACGCCTTCTGCTTATATTCTTACATACTGCTTTAGCTTCGTTTACATTCAAACATGAATTCATACACAAGCCAGTTTCTTCGTTTGTGTTAATGATTTTTAGTTTTTTCGATGTTAATACATAAAATACAATATATATACAAAAACCGAGGTCGATGAAATTCAAATGAGGAACACGAGACACGACACGAAAAGTATACAAGCTTTGACTGGCCTGTTGGTCTAGGAGTTAGTGCCCCTGACTGCTACGCCGGAGGCCGTAGGTTCGATTCCCACCCAGGACATATGTTTGTATCGACCCATAAATTACGGAGTTATGAGGTGGAGACTGGAGAAAAAAACGTACAACTGAAGTGAGAACCCTCCCCCATTTTGTAAGTCAGTAAAACCATTGGATAATGATCAATTTTGTTTTCCAGCCCTATGATACGTGCAAAAAATATATTGATATCAAGAAAGATCCAAAAACGCTTCTGGAATCGAATAAATTTCTGAACTCTTCCGAATATCTAGCTGTAAGTTAAGAGTTTTCTTTTTGTATAAAACATTTTTTTTGTTTATGTAAATAAAAATGCAATTTTTTTTGTTTTTTTTTTAGTCAAAAGACAGGATCCAAAGACGTCTTGGTATCGATTACACTTTAACAGACACCAACATTACAGCTTTGTACGACTTGTGTCGTTACGCTTCATCGGGGCTTACTAGTAAATTTAGTCCATGGTGTGCGCTGTTTACGACCGAAGATTTGAAAGCTATGGAATATATAGCTGACTTGAGGCATTACTACAAAAGTGGCTACGGGACGTCCATAAACGAGCTATTTGGCCAAATTACTTTGACCGACTTGCTCAAAAGTTTTCAGGATGCAAAAAGTGGCAAAGGAAAAAAGATTACAACTTATTTTACACATGCCACTATGATGGACATGATATACACAGCCCTCAAGTTGTTTAAGGACGATACTGCCTTAACTGGTGCATTTAGAAAGCCCGATCGAAAATGGAGGAGTAGCAAACAAGCAGTATTTTCCACCAATCTAATAGTCATCCTGAACAGGTTAGTATCAGTTGTAGTAGTTATTTTTTTATCACGGTTGTAAATTTTAAACTGAAAATGGAAAAGTTACATAAGTTTGAAACGCCTCAAAGCCATTGTGATTGATTCGTTTAGAGTCTTCCTTTAAGGGTTTCTTAAAAAAGGGGACTTTTATAGAATTCTGGCTTTGTTGTTCGTCCACGAAGATCTTTTGTCTCGACAAGGGCATTAAGTTAAAATAATTATTAAATCCCTTAGATGAAACAGAAGTAAAAACATGGCTTCAGTCAACGAAGTTCTGTCAATTTTATAATAAACAGTGTTTTATGTTGGTACAGGTGCAACACGGGAAGCGACGACTACAACGTTATATTTTACATGAACGAAGAACCATTACTATCTATGTGCAAAGAAGGAGTATGTACTTGGAAAGAATTTGAAGATATGCTGTTACCATTCCTGAATACAAATACCGACTTTTGTGGATAGATACGTATTTAAACGGATATGATGTAATACCTAACTAAACTTCAATCAATAAATCAATTTTGATTCCGCAAATATCATTGCAATAAAAAAAAATAATATAAAATATTCCACGAACATTTTAATGATATACCTAACTACATTCATCATTTTTCTCTACTCTTCAATTATCGGTTGATTGAACTTACAATTATAGATATGGAAATCGTCAGTATTCGGTGATAGTAAAACGACATCCGAATAGAGCCTAATCTGCCAGTGTCAAGGTCCCTAAGATTGCGACTAATTAGGTGGTACAAAATAAAATCCAACGACTTAAGCAAAGGCGAAGATGTGTCCGGAGAATTTGAACCTTGTAGGTTTGGAAGAATCTATATATCACGAAGGGGCAGTGACTTTGTTCATTTGCTTTGTTTGATAATTTTAGTTTTAGTTATCTCTTTTGAACCAAACGAATCTGTGTCCGGTTGCCCCAAGGTCCCAAACTAAGTTACTTAGAAAAATCACTTCTGCTTCTATTTTTAAAACTTTAACTGACTTAATCTTCTATAAAACATTGAGCCATACACACAAAAAGCTCAGAAAAAATAAGAACATGAAATTGATAAACTCGACGTATTAAATTTTTAAACTAAACTTCTATTTAATGTGTCATAGTTCCAACATTTATGGCAACTAAAATGTTGTGATAAAGAAATTAGAATTAACCGATAAAAATTAAAACCTTAAAATTATGATCAAAATCAGATTTAAAAAAGGAAAGTCAACATCCAATACAAGAAATGATCACCAACTCAGTGAGAGATTCTCTAATAATTAGGGTAGATTCTAATGTGTCGTAACTTAATAAGCCAAATGTAGATAAGAAAATGCCTAATCGTGTTTAAATATTGCATAAGAGTCAATGTTAACTGTTGTGTCCTAATTATAAAGGACCTTTAAAATCATTATGAAGTGTTTAACATCAACAGTGTAGGTATGATTTTACGTAAAACATGGGTTGACCTTAGATTGCTATTGGAACACTGGACAAATACAAATATTTTGGAAATAAGACTCCTTAGGCATTTGTAAGAGTCGATAAAAGGGATTCGATTGTCAAAAAAATGGTAAGTCTGTTTCTATTACTTAAATGTTACACCTAATGGCCACCTTTAATACTCCAAAATACAAGGTAGGTAGGACATCATTGCTCATTGCATACTGGTACCATGAGTACCTACAATACCTACATGATTCTGGACCCCAATGCAATTCCGGGTTACTAGTACTGTTTTTCCATTTTTTCTGATGTTATTTTTGCTTAAAACAGTAAAAAACACATTCCTTACAAAGTAAATAAACATTTCTTTAATTTAAAGTTTTATTAGTTTTGACAGATTTAATTTCGATTTGACAGGATTGAATTAAAGAACATAAAAATGAAGATTAAAACATTAAAATTTGGGAAAGCCGACAAAAGTGTTCAAAATGAGGGGTCTAGAATGATGTAATTACTTCAGTGAACAGTATTTCATATTTTACGTAAGCCAATCCGTGAAATTCAAACATTTTATTTTGTAATTTGCTGCTCAGTATTAGGTAGTCTTATTAAATGATTATCCGCAATCGTAACTAATATTATTTCACCGTAGTTTAATCGTCAATAGAACTCTCCATAATCGTCAATAGTGCGATTATTAAACGTAATGATATCGTCTGTTACTAACTAATAAAGATTTATTGACCTATTTTGCGATTGTGCTTAGGTAAACAAATATTATACATATTTGTTCCCGTCGCAAATAACTAATTTGTTACTTTACAATCTAATACTAAACTGTAATTGAAAAAATAATGTATGGCCATACAATTTGAATTTCCCTTGCCTATAAAGAAATAATTTAACGTTAAGAAAACGCCCATATTTTTTAAAATCATGGGTTACATACATACATTTTTTTTAATGTTTAAAGGATGCATGAAATACGACTAACGAAATGTCTCCCTTTTAGAAGTGTGTTCTTAAACGAATTCAAAATAACCTTATTTTAGGTTAAGGAAACGTCATCTCTACAACCTGTCATGGCTGTCATAACCCTAAGACCATTAAAATTTGTCAAACCATTTTTAAATTCATTTTGTACATAAAAACTATTTGTTATTAAGAAAAAAATGTGACTTTGTTCTGTTCAAGGGTAAGTTTCGCAGCTTCACTAAAAGGTATGGGTTATGGCCGGAGCTACATATAAAAATGAAACATCTCCTTTACAGCCTTATGAAAAACGCGGTAATTACTTGAGCGAGGAGAAAAAGAATCCAGAAACGTACAAGGAATCAGAAAGATACCGGAGCACTTCTGAATATCTAGCTGTAAGTAACTCTATTGTAGAATTATTTCTACAAATGTAATGTAGAGTAAATACCTTATCTTATTTAATTTTGGTGTTACCTTGTTCTTACGTTGATTATTATTACGATTTTACTAGTTTGTGTGTAACTAAACTAGATATTATATAAAATAAGTTTTGGGGTGAAAACATTGAAAAATACCGTTAGTACAGACGCCAGCACATCAAGTTACCCCAATGTGTCAAATTTTCCCAATTGAATATGAACCATAATCTGTTTAACATAAAGTTGAAAAACGATCAAAGATATTTAACACATTGGGGTAACTGGATGTGCTAGCATCTGTACCTTTCTTCTTCTATCTAGTCGTTGGAGTGTAATCAGGACTTGTAGTAACTTATAACGAGTTATTGGGAAGTTATAATGTTTAAATGTTTTATCATAAGAACATGACATGTCATTGTTAGTTTTCAAAAATGAAACTGCAGGTCTACATTGAGTTCACCTGTATCAATTGAACATAATTATTTATTAGTGTTAAAATTGTTTTTTTACACACACGTGCATTTTAATTTACTTTAGACTTTGGCAAAATAGTTGACATTGGCTGTGTTTGTCGGTCACGATCATGGATTTCGGCGACAAACATCAGATTAGGTGGCCAGACAAAGTTAAATTTCTATTAATGACGAACTTTAAAAAAATTAGAATGTATGGAATTGGCATAGTAAAATTCAAAATTCAAAATTCAAATTTCCATACATTTCAGATTGATTAATGGCTGCTATTTTATCTACGAGTGCTGTAGGTTATCTGTTGTGGTGTAATCGCAGAGGTGCTTTTAAATATCACTAATCAAATTCACAGAAATCTGTAGTTTTATCCAAAAACGGTGTAAATATGTCTTCGAACTCTTGCCACGAACAGACTCCACGGTTGCATAGTTCTACAAATGGTCTCTCATTCCTATAAAATAAGATTTTGTGGTCGTACTTATCATCAGCTTTCTGGCATCTGAAATATCAAAAAATAAAGCTACTTTATTATAATAAGAGGAATTAGCACTATTTTAATGTCAGAAATACACAACATAGTCCTGCAGAACGGCCGACCTTTAACACTGTCTAATGTCTTTTGCTGAGACAAAGTGGCGCAATAAACTTTCTTGGTCGGAAATAACCTATAGCAAGTGCCAGCTTTAGGAGTGGGCAACCGAGGCCGTCATTTAGGGCGCAAAATTCATAGAGGTGTATTTCTTCAAACCTATTAGAAGTGGAATATCCTGTATATTCCACTTCTAATAGGTTTGAAGAAATAAGTGTTAGTGTGAACACCGTTATCCTTGAAACCGGTGGTTTGGTTTCACTTACAGAACGTAAATCCAATGAACAATTTTTTTTTTAATTTTTTAAGTAAAGTCTCAATTTTTCCTTTAAATTGTTTCACCCTATACAACGGCACGCAAGTACGTCATAGTAGACAGAGCGGCGCCACGGGTAACTGCGCTTGATCAGACACCGTAAGCTGTGCGCCCGCGCCCGCACACACACCGCAGACACGTTTTTCGCACAAGTGCGGGTAGTTAGATAATTATGTCGTACACAAACGTACAGTGGACGAAAATGGTACGGCTTTACGCCGCGGCTGGTGATAACCTAGCCGAGGCTCGCAGAATGTACGCAGATTTATTCCCTGGACAACCTGTGCCAAACCGGGAAACGATGTTGACGGCGACTCAAAGGTTATCTTTGGGGGGAAATGAAGCGCCGGGTGTATCCCACTGAGTTTCATAATACGTCGGAACTCAAATTGCGGATTCGTAGTGCGTTCAGAGACACACAAAGTGACACTGTTGTGCTTCCCAGAGTGCGAAACAGTGTGCGAAAACGTGTGGAGTGGATTCCATTTTGAACATCTTTTAAGACTAATGTAAGTACTTAATTCAATCAGTGTAGATATTCAATCAGTGTAAATTTAACCAGTATTTTTTAATGAAACTGTAGATAAAAACCCTACCCAGTTGTTGTCTTTCTTTTATTTTCGTTGTTGTTAAATCTAACTTACATTTGGACCCGTCACGCAACAGAAGGTAGTAGGTATGTTTGCCTGTCCTAAGCCAGGAAAAGTATGAAGAAAAGTTACATCACAGGTTATGTGTATTGTGTTTTTATTGGAATATTGTGTAGGTAGCTAAAACGGACGGCCAGTGCAGCAAGTCAGCGGCCTTTACGCGTAGTATCCATGAATTTATGGACGGTGTCGGACAGAAACTTTCTTATATTTTTGAATGAAAATAACGTTTATTTATTTTTAAATTCAGATAAACATTGTTATAATTAAGTCAACTACCTGTGGTTTTAGTGATAACGGTGTCTACACTAACACCCTGTATATGGAATGTTTATCAGCTGTTTAGTACCCATAATCATGCTGGGCTTAGCTTGGGACTAGATGGCGTTGTGTGAAAGTTATGGTTTTTTTTTTTTTTATGCTTAACATTTTTGAGCTCGTTTCGTTTACTCATATTCTTTTTCAATCTCCCCTAGACCAAAAACTGGGAAGGTACGCTCCATGCGGAATCCTTAAAGAATCACTTAATTCCATTTATCTATGTGTTTATTCATCTGTCAGTCTATCTATCAAAGCCCTATTTTAAAAGGACGCGTGGTGGTTTAAAGTTAATGTCAAATGCGTAGATACAAAAATGTTGTGAAGCAAAAAGTCGTAAAACTGAAAGTCTGAAAACAGTACATTTATAGTTCGATACGTGATTAATGTCTTTAAATTGAACTAACACAAACCTGTTCAGAACTGCCATTAAATTCACGCCAAAACTAGACACAAATGTAGATCTCCATTTTCTAGTCAGATCTCTATGAGCTGCTGTAAGCGGGGTCCCGTCCTTAAAAAGATTCAAAGCAACCAAGATCATGTCCATCATTGAAGAATGGGTAAAGTATACAATACTTTTTTTGCTTTGCCCTTTTCTAGCTTGTTCCAAATTCTTGAATAAATCTGCCAACGCTATTTGGCCAAATACTTTGGAGAACTTTGATACTCCATAACTACTTCTGTAGTAATGTTCTAAATCTCCAACGTACTCAATAATTTTCAGGTCTTCTTCAGAGAAAATGGCACACCAGGGACTGTATTTATTTGTGATTCCATTCGAAGTATAACGACACAAGTCGTACATTGCTATTATATGTTTGTTCGTCAATGAAAACTTGAGGCCTAACTTTTTTTCAATTCTTACTTTCATCTAAAAACAATGTACATAATTATTATTATAAGAGATTTAATTGGTTTGGTATACGCCATAGTTGATGAGTGGAAATTAAAATATATTCTCACATTTAGGAACTCAGGTGTCTCCATATATTGAAGTGACATTTTGTATGTGTTTGGATTATGAAGAACTTCTTTTAGAAATGGTATACATGCTGAATAGGGCTGCAAAAAAACGAAATCAATTAATAAGGCGTGTGACTGTATGCAGAACAGATACAAGATTTTAAACTAAATAATTAAATAAAAAATTAAACATTTAAAAAGTTAACGTAAAAGTACCCCGACGTGACGTAAAATTTCATGGCACAACGATAGGAAACTGTTATTTTTGACTTTTTATACGTTTTTCTTTTTTGCGGTGGGGATTTTTACATAGTAGTAGTAGTTTTATTTCCACAATACGGCACGGGTGTGCATACTTTGAAGACACAAACATTGAAGGCGTCCGTTGCACCATCTTCGGCGGAGACACCATGGCTTGTTAGAGAAATATGTGTAAGAGGAATGTAGCAAGGAAACAGCTGGTTCTGAATAATGTGGTTTAATTCTCACCAACAACCAATTCACACCATCAATCCGTCAGGCAGGAGCACGTTGCTAGTTCGACCTGTCGCGGCCCGATCGTAGAAGGAAGTGTGAGAAAAAAGGGCATTCTAGCAAAGATGGCTGCGCGAGCTTACGCTAGTGATGCCTTTTTAGTAAGTAGTATTTTAGTGTTGGGATTCCAACATGCTCCGGCCCTACGAGAGGAACAAGAGAAACAATAATCAGCTAGTTTTTAGCTACATTAAGCTAGTAAACATAAAAATATCAATAAACATTATCTTCTATAGGTAAGATACAAAGTTTTGTAACAGATCGCACATGGGTATTTCCCTTCGAATTTGTGACCTCTACTGCTCTTACATGACCATCATGGCCAGGAAATATTTTAGTAACTCGGGCCATAGGCCATGACATTATGGGTAGATTATCTTCCTTTAAAATAACAATTGTGCCTATCTTAATATTAGGCAAGACATCTAACCACTTAGGTCTATTTTGTAATGTATTAAGATATTGTTTATACCACATCTTCCAGAAGGATTGTTTAATTTGATTACATAATTGCCAAAACTTGAGTCTATTTTGAGGAACAGTAGTTACGTCATTTTCAGGATACATTGTTAGTGAATTTCCTATTAAAAAGTGACCTGGTGTTAGGTAGCTAAAATCATTTACATCAGATGACATAGGAATCAGAGGTCTGGAGTTCAATATGCATTCTATCTCTATTAATACAGTGTTTATTTGTTCATAGGTTAACAATTGCTTTTGTAATACTCTTCTTAGAAAATATTTAGTACTTTTCACAGCAGACTCCCACAGACCGCCAAAGGTTGGGGAATATGCTGGTATAAAGTGAAAATTAATGCCTCTTTGGGCTGCAAATTGACATACTTGTCTTTGGTGATTTTGTGAAGAGTGTAATTGATAAAGCTCAGTTAATTGGTTCCTTGCGCCTTTGAAGGTACTAGCATTGTCAGAGTAGATTTCTTTAGGCAATCCTCGTCTAGAAATAAATCTTCTAAGGCAAGCGAGGTAAGCATCTGAAGTAAGATCTGATGTGAGTTCGAGGTGAACTGCCTTTGTAGCGAAACACACAAATATACAAATGTACCCTTTTCCTACCACGGAACGTCTCACGCGCGATAGTTTAATATCAATAGGCCCAGCGAAATCTACACCGACTTTTTCAAAAGGGCGACTCATAGCAGTCACTCTGTCAACTGGCAAGGAACCCATCAGCTGTTTGGAGGCCTTTGCCTTCTGTCTGAAACATATTATACATTTATGAATTAACTTTTTGACATACATTAGTCCATTAGTTATCCAATATTTTTGATTTAAATTACACAGTAATAATTTCGGACCTGCATGTAAAAGCTTTTCATGTTCAGATCTTATAATACAATTAGTAACATGTGATTCTTTGGGTAAAATAATCTGATGTTTATGAGCATATGGAATATTAGAGTGGTGTAGCCTGCCACCTACACGCAGGATACCTAAACTATCTATAAAAGGACATAAGCTTTGTAAAGGACCCTTTATACTTTTATTATTTTGTAAACATTTAATTTCGTCTTTAAAATATATTTCTTGTCCATTCTTAATAAGCAACATTAAAGCATTTTTCAATTCAGAACTTAAGAGATATTTGTAACTTGTTTTGCCACCCTTTATGTTATTAATAAAACGCATTACATAAGCCAATGTACGTACCATTTTGTGAATGCTAGAAAATTTACGTATTTGATCGAATACATCGCTCGTAACTGAAGACACTTGGCTGGCGGAGAATGCTGACCCGGTTTTTACTTCAGGCAAATTCGCAGGTAAATCTATTTTAAAATTAAATTTATATTCACTGTCATGCAAAAATTCAGGGCCATTCCACCACAGGCTGCAGGCATGAAGCTCACTTGGCGTAACACCCCTACTGATATAGTCAGCAGGGTTATTTTCAGTGTTTACATAAAGCCACTGACAGTTAGGCATATTTTTAGCTATTGCCCTTACCCTATTTGCAACATAAGCGTTAAGTTTCATGGGTTCTGTGTGCAACCATGCAAGAACAATTTGTGAATCAGTAAATAAGTAGACATTGCCTATATTATACTTTAGTTTTAGCGTGCAATAAACCTTTGCTATAAGTATGGAGAGAAGCAGAGCAGCGTTAAGTTCTAAGCGCGGTACTGTTTTGTTTTTATTTTGAAGCGGATTTATGCGCGATTTTGAACACAACAGGTACATTTTAACTTTACCATTTTGATTTGTAATTCGCAGGTATACGCAGCATCCATATGCCGTAGTGCTGGATGCATCTGAGAATCCTATTAATTCAAGTTTACTTAATTCAGTTATATGTATATTTCTATTAATGAATATTGGCTTCATTTCAGCTAGACTGGAAGAAAAGTCATTCCACGCTTTCCTGATATCATCATCAGGGATGGAATCCCATTCAGTCTTGGAAGACCATAGCCGTTGCATTATAGCTTTTGCTTGTACGATAATGGGACTAACAAAGCCCATGGGATCAAACATTTTCCCGATATAGGAGAGGATATCTCTCTTTGTAAAATTATGATTATTGAAAGTTTCTGGACAGGACATTTTAAATTTATCGTCTTTAACTATCAATTGTAAGCCCAAAGTCTTTAAATAATAATCATCACTTTGTAGCTCTAAGTCATCAAAATGCTGTTCCGCTGAAGGAACATCAGACAATATTCTATTATCATTGGATGACCACTTATGTGTATGAAAGTTACCTAACTTCAAAAGCTGGCGAATCTGTGATTTAGCCTCTATGATAGTATCCAAGTTATTATCTGCATAAAGAATGTCATCTACATATGTACAATTTTCTATAATGAATGAAGCTAGCGGGAAATTGTCTTTATTTTTTGCCGCTAGTTCTTTAAGACAACGGGTGGCCAAATAGTTTGAACTCTTCAACCGGTATGTGACAGTGTCAAGCCTAATGCATCGGATTGGCTCATCGGGGCTATCTCTCCACAGTATATTTTGTAAAGAGGTATGCTCCGGTTTTACACGTATATTTCTAAACATTTGTTTTATGTCAGAGGTAAATGTAAAATCACCACAACGAAATAATAACAATATCTCAAACAAATCTCTTTGTACAATTGGTCCATTTAAAAGCAAATCATTAAGTGACACTTTTTTATTAGTTTTCATAGAGCCATCAAAAACTGTACGCAGCTTAGTGGTTTTACTGTCAGGCTTCAGGACTGCATGATGAGGCAAAAAATATATAGCATTTTTGTTTAATTCATACAGCTCAATATCTACATACTGACCGTGATGTAAATTTAAATATTCATGAATGAACTTTTGGTACTCAGAGAAAAGTTTGGGATCTTTATGTAATTTCTGCTCTAAGTTTAAGAATCTTTTTAATGCAAGATTAAAGGAGTCACCTAATGAATCATTGACTTCACTAATAGGTAGTTTCAATGGTAACGCGACTTCAAAACAATTATCCTTTAACTGAACTGTGTTATTAAAAATGTATTCGCAGAGCTCTTGCTCTGATGATCTTTCATCATAGATTTTTGGAACATCCTCTGTTTTCCAAAACTGTGTTAAGGTTTCATTAATATCCGACTCACATGTATTACATTTTAAACTAACCTTATTGCAGACCTTTGATAAATTAGTGTGTGGTAGGGTACCTCCTACAATATATCCAAACTGAGTGTTGACAAGATGTGGTTGCGGACTGCTGGCCCCTGTAGCAGACTGCTGGCATTCACGCAGCACCGGCAGCTCTGAAGGCAGCAGCACCTGAAAAAATATGCCCGCTCCCATTAGTAAATCAATCTCAGCTGGCACATTAAACTGATCATCGGCCAGTTTAATGCCTTTAGGCAACAAAATGTCTGAGGTATTAAATTTATGTTGAGGCAAGTTACATGTTATTTGGTCAACAACATGACATGTGGCCGCAACCTTATAGGGGTTGGTTAGAGAATGGATTTCTAGAGGTAAGCAATGCTTCAACCTCGTTTTTGAATTAGTGATACCAATTACATTGACATTACTACGAGTAGGTTCCAAATCAAGCAGCTGTAATGCCTTTTGTGTAATAAAAGTCAGCTGGGACCCACTGTCAAGCAGGGCTTTAAGATGGACTTCAGCGCCATCCCGAGCAACAAGTTTCACCTTAGCTGTGGGTAAAAGGACATCATTATTATTGTTATTGCTTGCCGCTAATGATGCAGTTGACGTTGAGCCAGTAGTTTGTGTATCGCACATATTTTTATCTGTGCTACAATGTAGCAGGGTATTGTGTGCCTCCTTGCACTTTGCACACCGGAAATGATATCTGCACTTTCCAGTGTGGGCACATAAACAAAGATTGCACAGGCCTTTTTCAATGGCAAACTTTACTCGTTGATCTACATTCAGTAATTTAAAACTGTTACAAGAATGAAGTTTATGTTTCAACTTACAGTATAAGCATGAAGGCTCCTGAGCAGCTGCGTTGGCCACTAGCCTACCAGCGGCTTGGCCTGACTCTTTAGGCAACTGGCGTAGGTGCCCGTGGGAGATCCCCGGATCAGCATTTTCAAGCGCCAGCGCCCGTTTGTCCATGTAGTCTAAGAAGGCTTCTATAGTCGGCTCTTCATCAGCGTTCCTCTCGAGTTGAAATGCACGGGAGGTGTACACATCTAATTTTCGGTACAGAATACACAAAATTATAGCATCCCAAAGTTTTACGTTAGGCTCCAAGTTACTGAGGGCGGCAAGTATTTGTTTTACATTTGACACAAATTCTCTTAAGTTAGATGCCGTTGACTTTGATAGCGGCTTAATATCTAATAACAAATTTATGTGCTCATTTATTAATCTATGCCTATTATTATATCTCTTATCTATTATTTGCAAGGCCTTTACATAACTTTCACCTGTCAAAGGTAAATTTTTATTAAGTCATAGGGCTCGTTTTTTATGTACGAGCGTAAATAATAAAGTTTCTGAACATTATCAAGGCACTTATTGTTATCAATTAACGAGTTAAACAGGTTGATAAATGGTACAAATTCGGTAAACTTACCACTAAATATTTGGATGTCAATCGGAGGTAAGTTAACTTTAGGCACTGACTTAGGAGCTGAATGACTGTCGCTAGCAATAACACTTTTACGGCGATTGAGTTCCTCATCAATTGCCGTGATGATGAAATAATAATTGTTTTCTACTTGCTCAATGTCCTCCTTGTCCTCTGGATGGAGTGATAAGATTTTTATATTGTGAGATTCATAATTTGGTAAACGTATCTATTAACCTTTGACGTTTAGTTACTAAACTTTCTTGGGAAATGCTAACTAGTGATTCGGAACAAGCAGATTGTAGCCTTGTAATCGTACCTTTTAGGTAGCCACGTGCAGCGACTAGATCTTTCAGCTCCATATTTACAATATTATGACACTACGTATAGCTTAAACTAAAATTATTATTAAAAACACTGCTTTGCCGATCACTATTAATGTTTTTCACAAAAACAGCACGTATTTTACGTATTTACGCACAACTCAGACGCACTCGACGACACAACTATGAACTGCGAGCTGCGAGGGCAAGCTGCGCGGAGAGCCGCTTGCGCTGCAACCAAAATGGCGACCGCAGACCGCTGGCTGGCCCCGCCCACTTCGACCGGTACACGCGTCGCTCGCACCGTGTCCCGTGCGGCCTGAAGCCCGATGCGTTGATGCAATGTTTAGGTATTGAGGGATGCTAGATGTAGGTCTGTATTCCGTATTACGTCTGCACTGCCGACGTGATTTTTATGCAATATGCACTAGATTATTTTGTCTTCCTTTATGTCTGCGCTGCACTGCCGCGCCGACGGGAAGACTGGATAGGCACCAAATGCCCTAAGTTTTTCTGTATGTACCTACACTACACTCCCTTCTCTTATAGTCTGCACTGCCGACTGAGAGTAGGTAGCTAGGTATGCTGAACTTATTCACTTGTTTGCTGCGTCTGCCTGCACTGCCGGCCGACGGATTGCACTTCCTCGTGACTCGTATCTCGACTGCACTGCTGACCAGTGTGACCATCTCATAAATGGCGAATCTGCCACAAACTGGGCTAAAATCTGCCAAAATCTGCCACACTAGGCGCCAAAAATGCCAAAAAAATGCCATCACGCAATAAGGAAAAAATCCTAACGAATTAAATGAAATTTCTGTAATAACATTAATATTAAAGAATTTTCTTATGCACTACATCTTTTTGACCATGTTTTTAGTTGGTTTAAAGGAGGTAAGAAGCCAGTCTCCGTGTCCTTAATAAACTCGGCAGACATAATAACGCTTTCGCAAAAGTTGCTGTTTGGACAATTTGTAGCACCATTTGAGTTCAAGATTTTTCCAAATGGTCCCGGTAGCGGTGCTACTTCCACCTGATTGTAACATGTCTTGTATTCTTCTATCAAATTTAATTTATCGTAGTTAACTTTAATGAGTAAGTACACAGTTAAGTCAGAAAGGTTTGCATTCTTTGAAGTAATAATTCTGCCGTCGTAATTAGAAAAGGCACAACTGACATTTTACAAATGTTGAGAAAATCGAGATTAAAATATTTTTGGAATTTTGTTAATAAACAGATTTAAAATAGGGCGAGTTTAAGCTTTTTTATTTTAAGCTAATGCTATCTCTGTTTATTTTGTAGCTTAAAATCCACAAAAATCAGGCAGATAGGACTTTTTTTCCTTATTCCGATTACTTATATATAACTCATTTTTGACAAAAAGTGTTAGTTGTGCCCTTTTTCGGTAACACGGCAGAATTGGATTCCAGGTTTCATACTTACTACGGATAAGTGATCGATTTCAGTGCTGACATTAACTCCTAAATACCTACATGTGTATCAGGGGCAAAGAGATCACATTGAAGTTCGGATGAATTGAAAGTGGATCTTTGTTTTCAAATAACAACTTAAAAGACACAATACACTTCTGAAATGTCTTTTATTGCTGTTTAAATACATAATGTCATTGGAATATAGTGTTAAAATTGTTGACTTTTGAAATTGTCATATACCAGGACATAAAAATACAGTTTATAATTTAGTTATAAGTATATTAATTGAAAATTATATTAAATAATGTGATTTTAGTCGAAATCTTTAAAATCTGCCTAAATCTGCCACTTTTGTAAATCGTCAACATAATATGCCACGGACAAAATTTAGGAGCTAAATCTGCCAAAATGGCAGAAATCTGCCACAAATGGTCACACTGCTGCTGACGAGGGGTAGCTACGGGTTATATAGCGCGCGATGGAGTATTGTAACTTACGGAAAAACGTGCCCGCCTGACGATCGACGGATGATGCTGTAGAAGTGTAGTTCTTGAAGCACGAAGGACCATAGAGATATATGTGTAAGAGGAATGTAGCAAGGAAACAGCTGGTTCTGAATAATGTGGTTTAATTCTCACCAACAACCAATTCACACCATCAATCCGTCAGGCAGGAGCACGTTGCTAGTTCGACCTGTCGCGGCCCGATCGTAGAAGGAAGTGTGAGAAAAAAGGGCATTCTAGCAAAGATGGCTGCGCGAGCTTACGCTAGTGATGCCTTTTTAGTAAGTAGTATTTTAGTGTTGGGATTCCAACACTTGTCTACGCGAAATGGCGCAACTCGATGCCACTCGCAAATCTTCGTTCTTTGTGTAGATAGTGATGCATGGGCCTCCGCAAGGTCCGCAAGGTCCGCACATTTTTCAATATTGCAATATTATTCTAGATGGCGTTACTGAGACATGGGGTCGCTGTTTTTTTATAACATTTTATCGCCTATAGTATCTTAAATCTCTTTGGATATGATAGATATGACTGGCCTGTTGGTCCAGTAGTTAGTGACCCTGACTGCTATGCCGGAGGTCGTGGGTTCGATTCCCACCCAGGACAAATGTTTGTGTGATGAGCACGATCATTTGTTCTGTGTCTGGGTGTAATTTATCTATAATATGTATGTATATAGAAATATATAAGTATGTTTATCAGCTGTTTAGTACCCATAACACAAGCTCTCAAGCTTAACTTGGAACTAAATGGCATTGTGTGAAAAGTTGTGAAATATTTATTTTTATTTATTTATATTTCTCTACGGCGGCAAGTGAAGCTAAGTCAGAGTACCATGGTAAGGGCGAGACTTAACCAAAGCGGAGACGAGAACAGATGTGTTTTACAACCAATCAGCTTGCGTCATTTTGACCGCTCAGTGCTTAGCTTCAGCACAATACCTTACCATATCCTTTTGGTTAATTACAAGACATCTCCTCTCGTCTCCGCTTTGGTGGAGTCTGAACCTAACCGGTCGTCTTGCTGGCTTTGGTTTTGCTATTGTTTTAACTAGTACCTGTTTTTTTTTTTTGTTTTATTTAACTTCGATAGTCCTAGTTTATCATTTTGTTACATTGTCTTGCAGATCTATGGATTTAATACAACTCTGCACATATAAGCCGGCACACCCTTTATACCAGGAGGCTTCTTATTAGTCAGTTGCTTGAGTTAAGTTAGTATTAATGTCGGTGGCTATTTATTACTGGTATTTTGTATATTGAGTATGCTCAATAACTTATTTTATAATTATAACGAATTGTACTGTGTAAATTCAAGTTCTTCTAACTTATCAGACAGCTGTGTTGCTGGGGAGTTTGTTCCGCCGCTTCTTCTTCCCAGCAAAAACACTAGGAAGTGGCGAAGGTTGGGCTTTTTAGGGCACTGTCATATGTAATTTCGACGTTCAAAAAGTGCTGATTCTCAGCCTAAATTGAATAAATGACTTTTGATTTTGATTTTGATTTCATGGCTTACAAACTTTGACAACAGGTTAGGCACTAATCCCAAGAAAAAGAGAAATAATAACTAAAATGTAGATATTTAAAATAAATCTAGTACTTACATTTGCGATGCTGAAGTTATATTTAGCTTTTTCTATAAACAAGTCCTTATAACCAAGTCCTTCAATAAAAGCTTCTGCAGAAACTTCACCTCGAGGACCAAAGGTTGGGCGAAACGAATACTCTTCCTCGTGAAGATCATCATATATATCTGGAAAGGCCTGTTTTAATCTGCTGCCAATACCAAACATTTCCTGATATCCTTCATTCATAATTTTATTCGGCTCCTCAATAAAACTTGTTTCAATTTTCCATTTTCTGAAATTATCAATGTCTTTAGCGCACAGCGAGCTGTTCCCATAATCGTAGCTTGATACAATATGGTCTTGAAAATTGAGAACCACCTTTATATCTTCTAAGAATTTTGTTCCTGGATTTTTTTTCCCATGCCTCATTAATATCCAAACACTGATGGGCTTACATCCTGATGACAAATAATGATCGTTGGTATGTTAAATTAATCTACAACTTAACGCTGTACCTACTTTGTGATTTTGTAAAGCAGCATATCATACTATAGATTTTTAAATAGACTTGCAACAATACATAACGATCCCGCATCTAATTTCCTGTTTCGTTCTTGCGTGATGTGCGTATAAACAAAGACCAGGAAGACAGACTGACCGACAAAATTTCTGAACAGTTGTGTTGGCTTCTATTGCTCATTAAAGGCGCTCTATAATAAATTTTCTCAAGTATCTTCTATGAGCAAGTATCGGCTCGTTAAAATATTATTACAATATATATCGCCGATAGCATCGCATTCGATCTGGCGTCTTGTGATGAGTCGTTGAGC
The DNA here is from genome assembly GCA_921972225.1 of Euplexia lucipara. Lineage (NCBI taxonomy): Eukaryota > Metazoa > Arthropoda > Insecta > Lepidoptera > Noctuidae > Euplexia > Euplexia lucipara. The sequence continues at coordinate 14,329,490 of OV179144.1, forward strand.
TTTCTAAAATACTTAGGGTTTACTGGTCCATGCATAGCGTCTATAGCAACAACTAACCTCAAAGCTGCAAAGGCTCTTTCTTCACGTATAATGTGTATTATGTGACAAATTAAAAAATAGATCGTAACCACTGAATTTGTTTTAGCGTCCCTTTTCAGCTTCATTTCAGTGATAAATCAGGCCGGAAATACCGACGCAATCTAGTTATAAAATATTAACCCTACAAATGTACAGACGCCAGCACATCAAGTTACCCCAATGTGTCAAATTTTCCCAATTTAATATGAACCTTATTCTGTTTGCCATACAGTTGAAAAAAGATCAAAGAAATTTGACACATTGGGGTAACTTGATGTGCTGGCGTCTGTACAAGTGATTTGTCGCTGGAAAATTTACTTACAATAATATCGTTTTATTCTATGTTTTTTGTTTAATATTATAGACTAGTGCTTGCCTCCAATCCCACCTGATGATAAGCAGTGACGCAATCAATGATGGTGAAGCACAATACATTTCAGAGCCTATGTACAATTCCAGTTAATTTAATGTAGCGCAAGAATCTCTCACAAAAATCACTCTTATTCCAAATAGATGCTGACATATTTTTAACCCCCGACGCAAAAAGAAGGGTGTTATAAGTTTCACCGCTATGTGTGTGTGTCTGTCTGTCTGTCTGTCTGTCTGTGGCACCATAGCGCCCAAACGGGTGAACCGATTTAGATGCGGTTTTTTTTATTTGAAAGCAGGGTTTCTTGCAATGGTTCTTAGACATAATTCATCAAAATTGGTTCAGCCGTTTCAAGGTTATCAGCTCTTTTGTAATTGCTACCGTTGCTATTTTAGACGGCCATGGGTATTAACTTTACTTAAAAACATGAGTGTGTCTTAAAATTTCAAACACCCATGTGTGTAGTATTAATAAGCAACATTATGGTGTATTTGGTCTGATGCAGCCAGGATATCTAGCAGACTAATACACTCTTGACAAAATAATAGCAGATATGTCGTGTTTGGATTCATTTTAACCAGCATTTGATTCTGCACACAATGCACTGATGGCAACAGGATGAGCTGATGCTGCAGCCAGGCTATCCAGCACACCAGTAGGTAGACTCTTGACAAAATAATAGCAGATATGTCGTGTTTGGATTCATTTCAACCAGCATTTGATTCTAAACACAATGCACTGATGGCAACAGGATGAGCTGATGCTGCAGCTAGGCTATCCAGCACGCCAGTAGGAAGACTCTTGACAAAATAATAGCAGATATGTCGTGTTTGGATTCATTTTAACCAGCATTTGACTCTACAAACAATGCACTGAAAAATTCTCATAACTGTATACTCTACAAAACAAAATTAATGCGTTTAAAAATTTTAAAATAAAAATTAAATTAAAAATTTAAAAAACCCCCACCGCAAAAAAGTAAAACATTTAATAAGTTAAAAAAATTAAATAAAAAATTTAAAAAAACCCCATCGCAAAAAAGTATAACATTTAAAAAGTTAAAAATAACACTTTAGCCATGAAATTTTACGTAACGTCAGGGTACCGCTTAAGTAAGGAATGTTCCTAGTACTTGTAGGTATGTAGGTACTTATTTTAACGGTACCCCGACGTTACGTAAAATTTCATGGCTAAAGTGTTATTTTTAACTTTTTAAATGTTATACTTTTTTGCGATGGGGGTTTTTTAAATTTTTAATTTAATTTTTATTTTAAAATTTTTAAACGCATTAATTTTGTTTTATAAAGTTTACAGTTATGAGATTTTTTCAGTGCATTGTATGTAGAGTCAAATGCTGGTTAAAACGAATCCAAACGAAACGAACGAAACGAATGCTATTATTTTGTCAAGAGTCTACCTACTGGTGTGCTGGATAGCCTGGCTGCAGCATCAGCTCATCCTGTTGCCATCAGTGCATTGTATTTAGAATCAAATGCTGGTTGAAATGAATCCAAACACGACATATCTGCTATTATTTTGTCAAAAGTCTACCTACTGGTGCGCTGGATAGCCTGGCTGCAGCATCAGCTCATCCTGTTGACATCAAGGCATTGTGTGCAGAATCAAATGCTGGTTAAAATGAATCCAAACACGACATATCTGCTGTTATTTTCCCAAGAGTGTATTTGTCTGCTAGATATCCCGGCTGCATCAGACCAAATACGCCATAATGTTGCTTATTAATATTACACACATGGGTGTTTGAAATTTTAAGACACACATATGTTTGTAAGTAAAGTTAATACCCATAGACGTCTAAAATCGCAACGGTAGCTAACTCAAAACAGCTGATAACCTTGAAACGGCTAAACCGATTTTGATGAATTATGTCTAAAAACCATCACAAGAAACCCTGCTTTCAAATAAAAAAAACCGCATCTAAATCGGTTCACCCGTTTGGGCGCTACGGTGCCACAGACAGACAGACAGACAGACACACACACATAGCGGTGAAACTTATAACACCCCTCTTTTTGCGTCGGGGGTTAAAAATAACACACACACACACAAATAGCCATGAAATTTTACGTAACGTTGGGGTACCGTTAAAATAAGTACCTTCATACCTACAAGTACTAGGAACATTCCTTACTTAAGCGGTACCCCGACGTGAAGTAAAGTTTCATGGCTAAAGTGTTATTTTTAACTTTTTAAATGTTTTACTTTTTTTGCGGTGGGGGTTTTTTAATTTTTTTTTCTTTATCCGTTTGGATTAAATATCAAACCACCTTCGGTCACCATAAATTCTCTTCATAATCTTGAACTCCCCAGCGTTGAAATTTTTCGTTGAATTTACTTTGTTTTCAAGGTTTACCTGATTTGTTTTTTACTTTACACTGTAAAAAATGAGATGTTTGTAGAAACTAATGAGATTTTAAATGAAAAAAAATATTGATAAATTTATCATTTTTTTACATAAAATGTCATAGGAAGATTATACTGAACTTTCATAAGAAGTAAGGAATGTAGGTAATGTTGCCTTCAAGGTTTTTTTTAAAGTTTTGTACAAAGTAACATCAGAAAATATCGTCGACACTAATATCGCCGAAAAGTTTAATGCTGGGGAGTCTAGAATTATGCACAGAGCTCAAGTTATTAGTATGTGCAACGATATTCTTTTAACCCTGTAATTATATATGTATGCTAAACGTCATTACTATTTTTTAAGAGTATTTTTGGGACCTAACTTACCTTCAGGATGCACGATTGAATCTCTAATATCACCTCTTACATTTTCATACGAAGTTTTACTTGAAAAATATTTGTATTTGCAATCAGAACTCCAATAGCAGTCTATGGCCGCAACATTTTTGAATACAAAACCAACGAGCACTAATATATAAAATACAATCTTCATCGTGATTTGCTGTTTTTTAAGATTTAGGATTAAAAACACCACTAAGACACAAAAGCACTGTGAAACACAGACTATCGACACTTATTGTCTAGAATAACTAAATTAAAAAGTAATTGTCCCATTTATGCTGAAGCTATTTTGACGGAGCGTTCGCCAATGTTGACCACAACATCGCTTAAGCATCCAGGGTGAGACAGTGGTTCAACGCGAGCCAGCCAAAAATAAAAGCCGGTTGCATATCAAGGCTAAGGCTCTATATTCTGAACATGCACCTCAACATTATGCTGAGCGATGACCGTATTCGGTAATTGTGACGCATATTTAACGGTTGTATTTTATTGTTAATTTTTTTCTTTAATATTTATGAGACTCTCTCGTTGGTCTAAGGGTCGTTAAGCATTAGGTCAAAAGGTAGAATTCATCTTTAGCAGTAGCGCTTGCGACGACTAGACTAAAAAGGCAGCTTATTTCCTACATTGTCAAAAGGGTCTTACCAACTTGTTACGGTTTGGTTGATTAGTAGACTACTGTTTCTTTTGTGCTATTTCCAAGACTTGAAAAACTTAAGTAAAAGCTGCAGCATAAGTTAAGTGGTCTACGGGATACGCAACTTTCAACTAGAAAAATACCCGATACCATAAACACATAAAAAAGTTAATAATAATATGTAGATATCGGTCATTAAATCTTAATTCAAATTGAAATCTCATCCAAACGTTGCGACGTCTAGAGACGAATATTATTTAATTTACTTTCAATAATTTATTGTTAATTTTAAAATCTAAGTCCCTCGCGATCTTACTAATATTATAAACGCGAAAAGTTGTGAAGATGGATGGATGGATGGATGTTTGTTACTCTTTCACGTAAAAACTACTGAATTGTTTTTAATATTGCCTAATTAAATAAGCTTCGAATAACGGTAAAGTCAAAGAAAAGGTAAAACATAAAACGAAAAAGTAATAGAAGCGTTTGACCTACCAATAAAACGCATATTAATTCACTTACATTATTCGAAGCTTATGGTCAAGATCTGCCTGGTAATTAGACTCAATGAATTCAAAATGGCGAGTCTCGCTTAACAAGCCTCCCTAGCACTACCAAGCGGTAGTGACGTGCTAGAAAGATATGGATGCACAGAAAAGTGTAAAGTGGGAAACGGGGCCTATCTCAATATAAGCTTCGAATAACGGTCAAGTCAAATGAATACGGAATTATACAGCCACGACTACTGCCTGACGATTAATTGCTAATTTATGACTATAAAATATTAAGGTTAATAGCTCAATCGAATAAGATAAAAAACGAATGACGCGGGAAAAAAAATATTGCAAGTTTATGAAAGGGAAAAATTGAAGAGGCATTAAAAAGATTCCAAACAACTATTCACATTTCGGTTGAATAAATAACTGTTTTAACTCTCAAACTCAAGACAGAGGATAACGCAACGGGGTGAGAATCTCGAAATCCAAAAAGTAGACTACTTACAAGTGCCCTATGATCTCCAAAGGAAAATTGATCCGATTTTTTTTCCGTGTTAAGTCTTAATTTGCCAGGGTTATAGATAATGTAAATTGAAAAAAAAATGTTAATTCTATGTAGTTTTATTATCTGACAACATTTTCTAAAAAAAGGTATTTTTTTGAAGCTGAAGTTGATGTTTCCATCCCAAATTAACAAAATTCTGTGTTTGTCTCCAAAAATGGCGTCAGCCTATCTTCAAATTCTTTCCAAGTACACACTCCGCCATTGCAAATTGACTGTATTGGTTTTTCGTTCATGTAGAACACAACATTATAGTCATCAGTTCCATTATTGCACCTTAAATAAAAAAAAGGTAAAAATTATAAATAAGTTGTAAACACTTATTTTTGTCTCCAGTTAAAACTAAGCCTGTTGTTCGGAAGATTTTATGTAGTACTAGCAGGCGTCACGCGGTTTCACCGACGTAGGTCCCATTCCCGTGGGAATGCAGGGTTAAAAAGTAGCTTATGTGTTAATCCAGAGTGTCAGTTAACTCCATACCAAATTTTATTAAAATGGCTCTAGCCGTATGGACGTGAAGTAGTAACAAACATACACACTCACACACTGACAAACTTTCGCCTTTGTAATATTAGTGGGATGTGCGCAACTATGCATGTCAAGTTAATCAATTTAATAGATGACTTTCGCGCTACAAAATAGTTACCTTTAAAAGTTATAAGCTTTAACTATAATAATACCAAAAAAATCACGTTTTTCATGCATTCAAAAATCATCAAAGACACATGCATGAGCAAAAAAAAATGGAATGATTAAGGCAAAAATAAGTTAAAAAGAAAGAAATAAACATGAAAAACATTCTTCACGTGAAGTGGCTGAGTGCTTGGTGTATGTAAGTGTGTAAGGAAGGAATGTGTGATTTTACAAATTGAGAATGCTTGGTGTCTAGATTGTTTTTTGTCCCAATTTTAAGAGGAATCCGGTTTGTTCATCGTCATGCGTTAAAAGTGTAGATTGTTGGCCCTATTATACAAATAATTTGACAACTACTTTCCAGAAATAATTATTTTGTTTATTTATTTAAGGTTCACCAACAGTTGTTACAGATACATTACAGATAGGAACATACAAGTAATTGTGACTTAAATCTCACTGCACAACCAATTACAGGCAAACACTACGTGCAAAATGCTCTGTGTATATTTAATTTTAATTTTAGAGACTAATCATAGTTAAATTCTTATTTTTGGCTGTTGCAGTTCAACATTATGTGAATGAACAAATGTTTCGTCGATGAGTATAAAAAAAAAGTTTTGTATAAACTCCTCCTTTCTTCATTGTCTTAAAAGAGTTTGATTGAATATTAACAAACTGTTTAGAGGTAGAAACCATAGATATAGAAAATAATTTAGTTGTGACAGCTGAACAAAATAATTTTGAGTTGCATGAAAATTGTATAAGAAATGTACTTCTTCTTATAAAACGACACTTTAAATGTCGTTTTATAAGACAATTTTATTGGTTGGGTGAAATATAATAAAGTGTTGCTCTTTTTACAGAGCAACACTTTATTAGATAAAACGACATTTAAAGTACATTTCTTATACAATTTTCATGCAACTCAAAATTATTTTGTTCAGCTGTCACAACTAAATTATTTTCTATATCTATGGTTTCTACCTCTAAACAGTTTGTTAATATTCAATCAAACTCTTTTAAGACAATGAAGAAAGGAGTTTCTTTACATCTCCCCCCCCCATACACTTATAAAATAAAATAATAAAATAACTTTCCTAAATCTTAATAAGCTAAAACGTTAAATGTATTAAGTACTTCCCCTTTTAAATTGGTATTGGTACAATTTTTGTAATATGAAAAAGATTTGACTCGGACTTTTTATGCCCTGTATCGATTTTATATATTGAGTTTGAAATTTTTTCTAGTATTTTAAATGGACCGATTTTTAACTCCTCTAATTTTCTCCTGTTTAATTTATTTCCATTCTCTACATATACCATATCGCCTGTATTAAAATTATATTGAGTTCTATTTTTGTCAAATATTTGTTTATTGTAGTTATGTGATTTTAATGAGTTTTTATATGCAATTGTTCTATCTTGTATCCATTCAATTTCTGTTTTACCTTTTTTTAATTCTTCTGGCAAACAAGAAACATTTGTACCATCCAATAGGTATTTTGGTGCAAAACCAGTAATTGTATGTTCTGTGTTATTATATTTTTCTACTGAATTATGAGCAATGGTTGTCCATGCTTTTTTATTACTTTTTTCGTTTGATTTACATCTGATTTTGTTTACAAGCGTTTGATTCAGTCTTTCATTTAAACCGTTAGAAAATGGGGCATTAACCGCAGTGAAGATAATTTGTATAGATTTTCCTTTTAAAAATGTTTTGAATTCTTTAGAATTGATCCCTGGGTATTGGTCAGTTAAAAGCATTTCGATCTTATAAGAGTCTGTGACGTTATTAATTAGTTTTATAAAATCATTGGCACTTTGTGTTTTTGAGGTGACAATATAGGCATATCGTGTAAAATGATCTACTAAAAGGTGTAGGTATCTCTTTGTTGAACGGGAACCTCCAAAACCTCCGATTGTGTCAATAGAGACTATTTCAAAAGGTTTTGTTGCTGGTCCTAAATGTGACATTAGACCATACCTATCTTGTCCTCTTGTTTTATTTTTTATACAAATCTCACATAATTTACAATGTTTATTAATATTTTTTATTAATTTTTTTGCTGTGTATATTGTACTAATTTTGTTTTGCATCTGTTTTACACCTAAATGGCACATATTTTCATGTATATCTTTAATAAGTTTCTTGCTGAATTGTTCTGTTAATATTATTTTTTCTTTTTCTTTAAACTTTCTATAATATACATTATGTTTCAGAATTAATTTTAATTTATTATCTTGTATATCTGCGTTGTTTTCTTGATCTGTAACAATATCATCTAACTTGATCATGTTCACAATCTTTAATTTTTCATCTGTATCCTCATTTGCATCTAATACCGGGTTCCTACTTAAACAATCCGCTTCTATATTTTCTTTTCCCGGAGTGTATTTAATTTTAAAGTCATACTGTGATAAATAATATGTTAAATCACCTAATTCATCATCTGTCCTAGTTCTAATATTTAAATTTTCCAATGGTTTGTGATCGGAATACACTGTAAATGACCTACCAATCAACCAGTATTGCCAATATCTTATTGCTTCTTTAATAGCTAAACATTCTAAATAAATGGCTTTTTTTTTCTTTTGTAGTTGATTGAGTTTTTTAGAGAAGTATGCCACTGGCTTGTTTTTACCATCTGGCTGTGTTTGTTTTAACACTGCCCCAATTCCTTCTATTGATGCATCTGTGTGGATATTTATTGGCAAATTTTGATCAAATATTTCCAAGATTGGTTGTGAGCATAGTAAGTTTTTAATATTTTCAAAGGCTCTTTGGCAATCAGCAGACCAAATAAATTTTTGATTTTTTCTTAGTAAACAGTGTAGAGGTTCTAAAATTACTGCGCTTTTTGGGATATACTCATGGTAGAAATTGATTTTACCTAAAAATTGTCTAATATTTTTCTGTGTTTTCGGTATTGGGAATTCTTTTATAGAAACTAAATTATCTCTTACTGGTCGTACTGTGTTATTATGTATTATATGTCCTAAATATTTTACTGAATTTGAAGCAAAAGAACATTTTGTAAATTTAAGTCTAAAACCTGCCATTTTAATCGCTCCTAACAATTGTGTTAAATGTTTAATGTGCTCTTCAAAAGTTTTTGAAAAGATTAAGATATCATCAATATAGTTAACTGCGAAATCAGTAAGTTTATACTTTCTTAATATGTTACTTAATACCCTTTGGAAGATAGCTGGAGATGTCTTCAGACCAAACGGTAAACATGTCCATTGGTAGTGCCCATCCTGCGTCACAAAGGCTGTCTTCTTTCTATCTTCAATTCTGAGCGGGATCGACCAGAATGCAGAATTTATATCCAACGTTGTGTAGTATTTTGAGTTTCTTGTTTTCGTCACTAAATCGTCGATCAGTGGAAATGGTTGTGCTTGAGGTATAACTATTTTATTAAGATCTCTAAAATCTATGCATAATCTTGATTTCTTGTTATCTTCCTTTTTAAATGCTAAAGTTACTGGTGCTGCAAATGGACTATAAGACTCTTCTATAAGATTTCTGTCCAGCAACTTTGCTACTTGTTCTTCTATTTCTTTTTTGTCTTCAATGGAACATCTGTAAGGTCTTTTACTGCAATATTTGTCAATAAGTAGATCAATACGTGCTTCATACTCTCTGACTGTTCCAATGTCATATTTGTTCTTGGCAAATATTGATTTGTTTGCCTCTATAAGGTTGTAAATTATTGTCTTTTGTTGATCATTTAGATTGCTCATATTTGTTTTAAATTCTCCCTCTTTTATGTGTTCATTGAAATTTATTAAACTTTTATTTTCAGTTTTCATTTCTATAAAAGTGTTGTTTTCCTCCTTCACGGGAGCTTCTTTAATGGCTTTTCTTTGTGTGATTCTTAATTTCTCATCTTGAACCAATTTAAACTTTTTTATAATATCCAGTCCCATTAAGAAATCATACTGAAAATCTTCTCCATCTATTATGTAAACATCTGCTTTTTCTTCGATATCTATAATCTTTATTGTAATAGTTGTCAAACCAATTGTCTTTTTTACACCATTAATTGTGATTAAATTATCACTTCTTGAGTCACTTCCTTTTAATCGTATTAATTTGGAATTAATTACCGAGACGTTCGAGCCTGAATCATAAATTCCATATACTTCTAATTGTGAGTTCAATAATAGTTTGACTTTAATTAATGGTGTTATTACTCGTTTTTTTTATCGTCATAATTTAGTTCAACATCAATCACCGAATTGTTCACGGTCTTACTACTGTTTTTCTTATATGAATGATCTTCTATCTGATTGAACCAGCACTTTTCTTCTGGATGAAACCGATTTAATTTGTTTAATTTTTCACATATCTTGTATGGTTTTTTTTCCGGTATTTTGTCTGGCTTTCCTTTGTAATCATTATTTCTCTTAAACTTGCTAAAATTCTTTTTATTATATGTATATTCATGCTTTCCAATTTCGTTGTAGAGACCTGCAGTTGTTTTTACTGTTTCTTTATCAATTTTATCTATTATGTATTCTGGTAATCCCATTACAATTAGATTTATCATTGTTAGTGTGTCAATAGCTTTATTAACTTCCAATAACAGTCTTTCCTTTTTTGTGGCATATTCTAATAATGATCCTGCTTGAAATCTAAATGTAAATGCATATTTAACTTGGGACCAACCTTTATTTCCGTATGTTTCACAAAAGTTATCTTTCCATATTGTCCATTCTGATTTCACGGTTAATTTGATCAACATACTGCTGTACCAGTCTAGACACTGTTTCTCTAGCAAATACTTTAACGTCTCAATTTTTTCTTGATCTTGTTGAATTTCGAATCTGCCACATTCGTTTTCAAATTCATTAATCCATTGGTCAGCATTTGATGCTTTGTTAGAAAACTTTTCTAACAGAAATCTTTCTGCAGTTTTACATATATTTTTATTCTCTTGTCTTGTCTCACTTTTAGAGTTATCATGTGTAGTTATTGTCTTTCCTGTAATCTCATCTAAATATTGGTCACCAAATTGTAAGTTTTCACCTTCATCTAGATATATTTTTCTTAAATCTGTATTTAGAGGTATCCATACATCACGTGTTTGGTGTCGTCTTTTAAGCGAATTTTTTATTTTGGTATATACATCTGACGAAAATATGGCAGTGTGTTTATTTACGGGCTTTAACTCGTCTGGAATCTCAAAAACACGTGCATCTGGTGTCGCAATAGTAGTTATACATATGATATTTGTTTTTCCGTCTGCTGACCCCAATACTGTAAATCTGAATTGTAGTTTTTCCATTTTTTCTTGAGTTAACCAGAAATGTCGTTTTATAAGACAATTTTATTGGTTGGGTGAAATATAATAAAGTGTTGCTCTGTAAAAAGAGCAACACTTTATTATATTTCACCCAACCAATAAAATTGTCTTATAAAACGACATTTAAAGTACATTTCTTATACAATTTTCATGCAACTCAAAATTATTTTGTTCAGCTGTCACAACTAAATTATTTTCTATATCTATGGTTTCTACCTCTAAACAGTTTGTTAATATTCAATCAAACTCTTTTAAGACAATGAAGAAAGGAGTTTCTTTACACATATATATCTCATTCTCAGCTGATACATTTTATTGAATTGGTATTTTATTGGTAAATTATGGTGGGTAACCTAAATCGCTAACATTACATCATTTTAAAGACAATCTATGAGCCCTTTCAAGGAGAAAGCATAAAAAATATTAGCCAAAGAAACGCCAATCTGAATACAGTATGTAGAAAATTATTGTTGGTAGTGCATAGGTACATTTGTGCGTGATAAAGCGTGCGTCTTTTAAAAGTCTATAATAATTTTCTGATTTATTTATTTATTTATTTATTTATTTATCTGATAATGTAATGTATGTGCTACTCAACGCCTTTAATTTTGCCGTAACGACGTTTTCTCATTTGTTTTATCATCAGGTGAGTTAAAAAGCAATTTTAATAAAAATAACGTCATAGTCATGACGTTAATTAATATTTAATATTTAATATAATATATTTTTTTTATTTAATATTATTAATATTTTTATTAATATTTTATTATTATCTAATCGTTTTCGATTAGATAATTGAATTGACCTAGTGTAGATTTAAAAAAAAATAAGTTAAGAGATTAACTCTTGACCATTGTAGTCCCACCTCAGCTTTTCGTCTGACTTCTTTCAAGGTACCGTGAAACACAAGAGCTGTAGGCATCTGTTTGTGGTTATCGTTTAATGTAATTTTGATTTAGTACAATATATTTAGGCTGCCGAGTACAGACAACTGTCATCACAGCTGTATCTGACCTAATAGACAGCTAAAATGCAGGTAGGTACCGAAAAATATTCAAAACAAAATAGTGCCTCTATGCTCCGCATCATTAACATCATTAAAAGTTTTAAACAATGATGTCATTTCGATTAAGCGAGATTTTTTATTAATGAGTTGTGTAGCCATGAATTTGAAACCCTTGTTGTTCTTATAAATACTGTGGATAAACTACATAACAATCAAAGATGTAGTCGAGGTTTTTTTTTTAAATGTATCAAGACAATAGCCCAAGAATTGCTGTCAACGCCACTTTATTATTTTTTATTATTTGTATTCGCCATTTATTAAAATAGTTATTTTTGGCACAAATTAATTTGCAATATAAGTCTGTTATAAAATGCTGACACTAACAAAACAAAGTTGCATAAGTGTATACCTAAATAGATAAGCGGGGTGACGAGCGCATTTTATGGAAATTAGTATGATATTGGCTACCTGCTACAATTTTCTATCATATTGACTAATTACAATATTATTATTATAGAAAATGTACAGTTAAAATGTTCAGTTTAAATGTACAGTTAAATATAAAGATAAAATGTACAGTTAAAATGAGTTTAAGCATGCCCAAAAATTTGGTACTTATTTAGTACCTTGTCGTACCTACTCGTAGATTGCTGATATCGGATTCGCGATTTCGATTCGGATTATTATTTATTTTTCGCTTTCTTACTGTTACTTACTTGTTGAGAGTGACTATTAGATTTGAAGAAAATACGGATAGTATGCTACTCCTCCATTTATGATTAGGATTGTTCCATGTAGCAGTTAGAGGGGCATCGTCCTTAAATAAATTCAGCGCTGTGTATACCATAGCCATTATAGTACTATGAGTGACATAAGTTGTTATCTTCCTTCCATTTCCTCTTTTCACTTCCTGAAAACTCTTGAGTAAGTCGGTCAAAGTAATCTGCCCAAGTAGATCGTTCGCTCGTTCGTAAAATTTCCTTCTGACCATAGACCACTACGAGCAACACTACTTCTAAATTGCCCAATAAAGAGCAGAAAGAATTACGCAATGTCACTTAATATTCCGAAACCAGAGACAGAAATCAAAACCTCCATCGGAAATCTACAAGTACAAATGAGAGACCAAGAAGTCGTCACAAGGGACGTCAAGGGACGGAAAGTTTGAAATTAATAAATAGAACAAAAGTAGAACAGCAGAAAATATTTAATAAAGACGTAGACCAATTAATAAAAAGGTGCTCTGAACTAATAAGCACAAAGAATAAAACGGAAGATATGAAAAATTAACTCAACAGAATATTTAAACAAGCCCACAAATTAATTAAGAGGGATTACAGAAACCACAGATAATAAATCATCACAAGAAATATCAAAAAGTTCAGAAGCACCAAAATAGCACACAAAGATATAATACACCATGCAACAGAATTTTCCAAAAACCTTTACATGAAAAGAAATAATTGTGAAACTGAAACACCTACAGAAAGCGAAAAAGAAACCAATCCGGATCAAGTCCAGCTAATTGAAGGCTTAGAAGTCTATAAACACATAAGTACAGCGGTTAGGCTGAAAAGAGCCCAGGCTTAGACGGGATATGTAATGAAGTTCTCAAAATAGGAGCACCTGCTTTCATTCACCATCTGGTAGATTTATTTAATATGGTGCTGGACACAGAAATAGGTACCTGAACAATGGTGTACACGTCAGACATAATTCTACTCTACAAGAAAGGAAACCTCTTACACATAGGGAACTAAAGACCCATAAGTCTGTAAGCCAGCATTTACAAGTTATATTCAACCATAATTCTGGAAAGATTAACACATGATATTGATCGTCTGCAACCAAGAAAACAAGCGGATTTCAGGTCAGGATTCAGCACAGTGGACCATATACAGACACTAGAACAAATTATAGAAAAATACCGAGAGTTTAACAGACCTCTGTATCTGGGCTTTCTTGATTACAGCAAGGCCTTCGACAGCATCAACCATTTCTCAAATTGGAATGCATTACAATGCACAAATATCAGCCAAAAATATATAAATATCCTTAAATATATATGCAAACAGCATGAGTAAAGTGAAACTCGAAAAAAGAGGAGAAAAGCAAAGAAAGAAGAGTTAGACAGGGATACCTTCTATCCCCTAAGCTTTTCATCGCTGTACTCGAAAATATATTCCAGAAGCTAGATTGGTCCAACAAAGAAGTACTAATAAACGGATGCTATTTATGTCATCTAAGGTTCACGGACGATATAGCCATAATTGCGGAAACCTCTGAAGACCTAGAGGAAATGATGAGATCACTTGATGACGAAAGTTCTAAAAAACTTATACTTTAAAAACTTTAAGTCCTAAAACATAAAAGTCAAAATGGCTTATCATATTAATATTCTAATTCGTTTCAAAGGTCAAATTTGCGTATCTGTAATACTAATATTGTGTTCGTTCATCGACTAGCGCTCTGATTTGCTCATATCCATTGAATACCTCTTAATGTTTATACCCATAGGGTTCAAATTCGTTCGTTTTTACGGTGGGTCAGGAAACAGCTACAACAGTCTGTACTTTATTCTTATAATAAATGTTCTAATTTTAAATGTTTATTTATTACACAACAATCTATTACAACGATACGAATATTAATTTGGTGTGGGAATTTAATCCAACCAGAGACACACAGGGCAGCAACTTCGTGAAAGTTTAAATTCGTACGTTAAACCACAGTCTTGCTTCCTAAGGTTTGCGGGATTTAATCCAAGTGACAGGTCAAACATTTGACTTTCAGTTTAATTTAAGAAGAACACGAAATACCTAAACTTGGATTTTCTTCCATAACAGAGCATAACAGTATGTTCAAACAATAAGATATCTCATGAAAACTACATAAAAAGAAAAAAGAAAATAACTTTTACATTAGGTCTTTACCTATGAAATTGCCGTTCTGCAGTACTGGCCATTTCAAATCAAAATAATTTTTGTTTGGCTAAGAATTGTAATGGTTTTTTTTTCCAAATGTAGTCATTTGTTTATTGATTAGTGTTACATTTTCATCGCATTTCAATCTTTTTCGTCATCATGGAAAACGTTAAAAATTCGAGTAATTATGGAACATGAGTACCATCATGGCAGCAACGCGGCACAAGCGGCACGCAACATCAACGACGTTTACGGAGCTAACACTACAAAGCAACGCACCAACTGATATTGGTTTGCTCGCTTCCGTTCTGGAAACTTCGACCTGAAAAATGAACCTCGCGGTCGTCCGAAGACTTTGGTCGACAATGACGAATTTAAGGTTTGAAAAATTGTGGAAGCTGATGATACACAATCTACGGCTGAATTAGCAGCAGCTTTCGACGTTAGCGTCAAAACAATATTGGTTCTTTTTCGTCAAATTGGCAAGGTAAAAAAGCTTGACAAATGGGTGCCCCACGAACTCAATGATCGCCAGCGCGAAGTACGCGTCGAGATGTGCCTTGCACTGTTCAACAGACACACAAATGAAGGAATTTTGAACCGCATTGTTACCTGCGATGAAAAATGGATTCTGTTTGAAAACCGCAAGCGCTCAGCAAGTTGGTTGGATCTTGGTTCAGCACCTGAACAATGCCCTAAACGAAAACTTACCCCTAGAAAAGTGATGGTCACTGTTTGGTGGTCTAGCGCCGGTGTGATTCATCACAGCTTCTTACCAAACGGGGTGAGCATTACTGCAGATTTGTACTGTGAAGAACTGAACACAATGATGGAGAAGCTGGCACATCTCCAATCAGCATTGGTCAATCGCTCGTCTCCGCTGCTCCTGCACGACAACGCGCGACCTCATACTGCACAGCAGACGGTGTCCAAGTTGCAAGAACTGGGGTTGGAAGCTCTCCGTCATCCGCCCTACTCACCAGACCTTGCGCCTACAGACTACTACTTCTTCCAGAATTTGGATAACTTCTTGGTGGGAAAAAAATTCAATACCCGAGAGGCAGTACAAAATTTGTTGCCTCCCGTCCAGCTGATTTCTTTAAGAAGGGCATCAATAAACTGCCACTGCGTTGGCAAAGATGCATTGATTGCATGGGTGATTACTTCGATTAATACAAATAAAAAATACATGAAAAAAAACCGTTTAAATTTTATCATACAAAACGGCAATTTCATAGGTAAAGACCTATTATCATTCATTGTAAATTCGTCACAAGGTATTAGATATATAAAAAAACATTATAGCCCTCTCTCTTCTTATGTTGGCCTTATATAAATTTGCATAAAATCCTCGTCATTATTTAAAAAACTAATGTTGCTATCTAGTAAATCAAAGATATATTGGTACTTAGAGCAACAGTAAATTTTTAATCGCGTTTATTTGTCGAGCAAAAGTCAATGTTGAGTGTAGTGTTCACGCAGTGTAGAGTACTGTTTTCTTAAATCTAGTCTTGTGATATTACCAAAATGAAGTTTTTAATTTTAGCAGCGTTCATTTTGATTCACATTAAAAGTGTAATAACCTTACAATGCTATTGGAATACTGAGTGCAAATATAAATATTTTTCAAGTAAAACTCCATATGACATTGTACGAGGCGATATCAGGGATTCGATCATAAAACCGGAAGGTAAGTTAATGTAATGTAATGTATGTATTATGCCATATTATACCTCTGGAATATTTTCAAAACTTAAACGATCTTAATCGAATTGATTTAAGAGTAGCTTTCATTAAAGTTTCGATGCATGCCGCGTGAGATCTTGTAATATACAGTTTTATTTGAATGGTCGCAAATTTTACCATAATTTACCATCATGTACTATTTGTTTTTGTCCATAAATAAAAAATCATTATTTCTTACTTGTTCATATTTTTAACCGCGTAATAATTCTTGAATAGGATGCACAGCAGTTAGTGTCTGGGCCATTATGAGACATGGAAAGAGAAATCCTAGTACAAAATACGCACAAGACATGAAAAACATTCTAGAATCTAAAGATTATATAGTATCAAGTTATGAAATTGGAAATAGTTCACTGTGTGCGCAAGATATTGAGAATATAAAAAATTGGAAAGTCGATACAAGTATGCTAAATGAACCTTATGAAATCTCAAATGAAGGGAATCAAGAGGCGTTGCGTATTGCCAGTAGAATAAAGGAGACATTTTCGGAGTTACTGAAAAAACTCCAAGGAAAGGATTATTTATTCCGTCCTGGTTTTGGCCATCACCTGGAAGAGAGTGCTAGAAGCTTCGTTGAAGGCCTTAACAGCAGTAACTTGTGTATAAACAATCATACGAGTGATTACCAGATTGTAGCAGTAAGTTGTAATTTTTATTTATTTGATAAAGTTATTTTGACACAAGTGGATAAAAAAGTCACTTCATGCGAGGTGGAGGATGAGGGCGTTATGAAACCGATAAAGTGATATCAGAAATGCTAGCACGTGTAAACTACACAGTGTTTTTAAACACTAACGAATAAAAAAAAAGGATAGCATATTATGTAGGTTAAGTTTTTTTTTAATAATATTTGACCAACGTAGTGGTCTGTTTTTTCTACAAAGCTGCTGAACCGGTTAGCCGTAACTAAATAAAACAATTCTTGCAACATCTTCGTACAGATGTCGGCTACGTGCAAATAATAATGGTGTTACAAGTACAAGTAGATTAGTAGATCAATTTCTGGCCTTTGTATTCAGAGGATTGATTATTGTATTTTTAAAAACGTTCAAATTGTAATCTCAGTACGAATTTTTCAAAAATACACACATCAAAAAAGTCTAAGCAAATTGTACTAATTTAAATTTTAGGATGGTTCTAATCATTATACCGTTGTATTTATTTTTAAAATTATTACAAAATGAAATTTCTAAAGGAACTGAATAATTTATTGTGAAAGAATAGGAAAAATTTAATACTATGTATGGCCTCCTCTCCTGTTCAGAACTTATCGGCAACGATTATTATTAACTGAATCAATGAGACTGTTTATGTCATCTTGCGGTATTCGCTCCCAATGGAATTGTAGCAAATCCTTCAGCCGTTTGGTTGTTGTCACTCCGTCCAAGTCCTTTAAAACACGTCTCTGGAGCAAGTCCCATGCGTGCTCGATGGGGCTGAGGTCTGGCGATTGTGCAGGCCAGGGCAATACCCAGATATTCTCCGTTGCCAAGTATTCACTGGTTCGCTGAGTTGTATGTGAACGCGCATTGCATTAACGTAAAATCGGAGCCAAAGGTTTGTGCAAATGGATGGACATAAGGTCTGAGAATATCCTCAACGTAATTTTCAGTGTTCATGTTTCCATTTACAAAAACGAGCTCATTGCAGTTCGCCTGTTCTTCATAATACCCGCCCATACCATAACTGTTGAACACTGTATGGATGAACTGACTGAACGCACCTGAGCCTTTCAGTTTTTCCGGGCCGACAGTACATTCGAGTTTAGGCCTGATACAAGAAGGGTGCGCCCTTCTTGTATCAGGCCTAAACCCGAATCGCGACTCATCTGAAAACATAACTTTATCCCATTGTTCCTGGGTCCATGTTATGCTTTCTCTACACCATTCATTTCGAAGAGCGCGATTCCCGTGACGTATCGGTGGGCACCTGATTGGGTGTCGAGCTCGTGGGCCGTACTCATGCAGTCAATTTCGCACAGTTTGGGGACTTACATCAACAGCACTTGAATTTTGTAGCCTCAAACTTATCTCTTGAGCGGTTAACATCGGCTGGCGTCTTGCAGTCAGTTGTATGTATCGGTCTTGCCGAGTAGTTGTACTCCTTTTACGGCCTGGATGCTGTTCAGCGGGTTCACCTGTATTATTGTAGCGCTGCCAAAGACGACAAAACACTTCTATGAATGCCAAAATGTCGAGATAGTTGAGATTGGTTTCTTCCCGCTTGCAACATCCCTACAGCTCTTTACATTTCATCTGCCGTCAAATGACGTCGCTCCATGACGTAAAAAATATCTAACAATTCAATCTTGTCGCTAACTTTAGTTAAATGGTTGGTAAAATTATAAAATTAAGACTAAACGTAGCAATCAAAACGCACTTAAATTAAAAAAAAAACGCAGTCATTTGAATTTTATGAAAAAACAAAACATAATCGTTTCTTTGACAACTAGCCAGTATGTCATCAAAAACAAAAAACTTTACTTATCTACGCATTTTGAGTGAATAAATACTTAAAAAAATTATTAATATAAATGATAAATTTGTAATATCATGCATGTTGCTTAGACTTTTTTGATGTGTGTATATTCTTACTTCCTCATATTTTTGAGAAGTTTTTTACATTAATTGTCGACTCGATTTTAAACGTTTTAATTACTGGAATTGGTCGTTGTGAGTTGAATAGACAACTCGTGTGAAGGGGGTCGCATTTCCGTGTAGAGAATTGCACCCGGAGCTTCCTTCAAAACGATTTCTCGTCATTCGGTGATAGTATAATTCTCCGAGCATTTTTTTTAAAACGTAGTCATAATGTATTACTTTTTGATGTTCACACGATTTATCAAATGGAACAAAGTGAGGCAATTAGAAAAAAACTTGTTGCCTTTACACGGGATAAATATTTCTAGAGCTAAGTAACATGTATGTTTTCTTAGATTTTAATAGCAACAGCATTTTGTGTCTTACTAAGTATACGCAGCAGTGCTTAGTGCGCTGTATTGGTCCAGAAAGTGGTTCTACTTCATTATGTATTTCAAGACAATATATTCACAACGCTTCGTCACATCTCCGCAAGTGCGCATGACGCTAATACGGAACTAGCTGTTTTGCAGTTGAACGTTGAACACATTGCCCAGTATTAATATGAACTGTCAACGGATAATCTGTCCATAACTTATATACCATGTAGGAAATTATGTAGGAATCTTTTAAGAGAAATAAATTATTGTAACTATTATTTCGTGATTGTAAATCTTCTTATTTCCGCATCGCACCTTCTTGATTGGTCGAAGGTGAGAAAAAGGTTACACTAATAAAAACAAGTTTGGAACAAAATTTTAAATAGTTTGCTTAGTAATATATGTATAATAAAGACATTCTTTAAACAAAAACAATTTAAATATTTCGTAAACTAACTCAATCCAAGGTCTAAAGAGGCACGAGGCCTACTACTACACAAAAAAAAATGTTAGTCTTAAATTAGTTGGTAAGTAGGTACTATTACCAATTAATTTGAGACTAACATTTTTTAGTAACAAATAAAGAACAATAAACAAATCAAATCGTATCACAAGCTAAGTTGAACCGCATGAACGGCATGTCTCAGTTTCAAAAGATGGCATCTTATTCTAATTTCCCACAATGCCCATCGATAATTTCTGCAGCCACAATTAAAAAGTCCGAATACAGAAAAGTGAACACAAAAGCAGAGCGATTGGGGCCTTTTTTTACAGCTTATCGAAAATCAAATAAATTTAGGTTACAAAAAAAAATTACATTTTCATACTTCCACAAACTCTGCTTAGTTTCGGACTAGATGGCGTTGTGGAATTTTATTTATTTTTTCAGCCCTATTCAACATGTGGAAAATATCAAGTGGAAGTGAGACGCAATCCAGATCTATATCACGAAGAAGTTGAGTACAAAAAAACAGCAGAATATTTAAATGTGAGTTAATCCTTTTGTTGAGTAAATTTATATGAATCCATGACCTCAGATAAATTCAAAAAGCTTCAAAAATACTAGAATATCCGAAATGTTTCATTAATATTGCAGGATAAAAGAGTTTCCGCATACAAAAAATAATACAACGTAACACCTCTATGATTGCTGAAATGATTTCCGTTACTGATAGTTATAAACTTTTTTTCTTACCACTAGTCATGTAGTATTATAAATTTAATGCAAAAGTGAATTTATTTGTTTCAGATGAAGGAACGGGTCGAGAAAAAATTAGGACTCAATTTTACTTTTTCAAGTAGAAACATCACAGCTATGTACGACTTATGTCGCTATACTTGGGATGGAATCAACAATCAACCTAGTCCATGGTGTGCTGTATTCTCAGTGGAAGACCTGCAAGTTCTTGAATATATTGACGACCTGAGACATTACTATAGAAATAGTTATGGAGTATTAGAGTACAGTAAAATTTTCGGGCAGATGCCTTTGGCCGATCTGCTGAGAAACTTCAAACAAGCTAAACACGGAAAAGGCAAGAAAATCGTATCATACTTCACTCATGCAACTATGATGGATATGATATTAGTTGCACTCAATCTTTATAAAGATACAAACCCACTTATGGGATCATATAGAGATATTAATAGAAAATGGAGAACTTCATTTTTATCGACGTTCACCAGTAATTTGATTGCAGTTTTAAATAGGTACGTACCTAATAAGGATAATACCTAAGTAACACAAGCTTATTATTATAATCGTTGGATAATAGGTGCTCTGACAGGTCTTCAAACTTGACCCTCACGTTATCCTGTTAGGTTCTTACGCATCGTGGTTTTATTCGCTGTTCTACAATGTAGGTACTTGTTGAGTGGGCAATTATCCGTTTGTTTTGTTGTTGCAATGAACAAGTACAAGGTTATTCAATCACTAGACTGACCGAATTTAGACGTCATCGCAAATTTTCTCACAATGAACCAGGTACGTAAATTGAGGAGTTGTTGGTTAATAGCTACGACAATGATGAGGACGACGGTTGACGGTAAACCGTTGGTCCTGGCTGTCATTTGTAATTTTTTGACAGTCGAGGGCATGGGTTGTCGGAAGCACCAAAGTCTGACAACCAGTATAATTATTTGTTTATTTCAAAAAAACATACAACTATTATTACGGTAACCTAATGCAATAGTGTAGTGACATACTTACATCCTACAACTTATAATCTAACCTATTATCTAACAGACAAAAGTCTCCAACGAAATGACCAAGGCGTATCGTATTGCAGTCGTAAAATACTGCTATTCTGCTGCATCCAATTCTGCCGTGTTACCGAAAAAGGGCACAACTAAAATTTTTTGTCAAAATGTGTTTTAGATATATTCGGAATCAGGAAAAACAGGTTTATCTGCCTGATTTTATGGAGTATTCCCGTTTGAGCACCTATTTATTGAGCACCTATGCACTAACCTATGGGAAATGGGAATACCTTTGGTGCTAAATGCATAGGTGCTCAAAAAATAGGTGCTCAAACGGGAATACTCCAATTTTTTGTAGATTTTTAGGTACAAAATAAATAGAGATAGCATAAGCTCAAAAGGGCACAACTGCAACGTTTTTTAAGTTTTATTACAATAAAAAGGCATATTGTGAGATATTACTTTTATTTTACCTTTTTGTTATTGATTATATTTAATGGAAAGATCCTAACAGACATACGTCAAATATAAAAAAGCTTATCTGGCAATTGTGTTTATTTTTTAAAAGAACACTTAGCAATTAATGTAGAAAGAAAAGTCACAACTGGCAGTTATGCTCTTTTTATTTACCCAAACATTTATAAGCGTAGGCTTATAAATGTTATATAAAAAAGGCACATTGGCGTTTGTGCATTTACCTTTCCTTTCGATAATGTACAGTGTAAAGGCACAATTTGAGTAAATATGCCTTATTATCGTAAAAATTTAAAATGTTTTTTTTTAATTTTTCTTTGAAAAGGCTTATTTGGTTATATGTGCCTTTTAAACATAATATTGCTCTTTTCGTGTTATTTTTTATGTTAAGTTAAAAAGAAATACTAATTATTAAATATATTCATAAAAATTAAAAACATAACATTGCTATTATTGTTGTATATATACTAAAAAAAACTCATTTTTTTACATTTACACAATTTCGATAAACACATTTTAAGCGTGATTTTTTTAACAAAATTTAAAAAACATTTTAATGTCGATTTTCTCAACATTTGTAAAATGTTAGTTGTGCCTTTACTAATTAGGATGGCAGAATTAAACTGGAAGCCTACCTCAACATAGTTAGGAAAAGGTTGATGATGATAAACTACAGTCGATCCCTGATCAATTACCTCAGCAGCACCCAAAGCACTTTTGTATAAAATAAAAAACAAATAATGGAGTAAAATTTACAGTTTACTAGTAATAAGTGTAATATGACAATTAAGGTGATTTTATAAATCTCCTTTAGAAGTGTTTTTTAATGTTTTCAGATGCAATAAATATGGACAGGACAATTACGACTATAAAGTCGCATTTTACTGGAATGAAAACCCGTTATTAGACCTGTGCGATAAAGGAGTATGCTCGTGGCAGGAGTTTGAAGATACATTCAAACCGTTCTTAAATGCAACCACAGAGTTCTGTGAATTTAATTGGACGAATGTTAATAAATAATTCAATAAATAAAACCATTGTTTTAAAAAGTATAATCTTCTAGTGATTTCTACGTGTAAATAGATTTAATTATGGGGTAACTTTTATGAATAAAATAAGGTTAAACGTATTAGAAAGAAACAAATAGTCTTTTAGTACGTAAAGAAGTAAATTTTTTTCATCATTAAGATAATCGCAACTGCGGAGATGAGAAATGAGTATCTGTGACACGTAGACACTACAACATAGTAGATTGGAAGCCTTATAGGTACCCCAATGTGTCAAATTTCTTTGATCGTTTTTCAACTTTATGTCAAACGGAATAAGGTTCATATTCAATTGGGAAATTTTGAAACATTGGGGTAACTTGATGTGCTGGCGTCTGTACCTGGAAAGCGGTTTGCAAATTATCTCAAACATTACTTAAATATACCAGTCATTATGTCTGTCGACTGTCCTGTTGGTCTAGTAGTTAGTGGCCCTGACTGCTATACCGGAGGTAGTGGGTTCGATTCCCACCCAGGACAAATGTTTGTGTAATGAGCACAATCATTTGTTCTATGTCTGGGTGTAATTTATATATTATATGTATGTATTTAGAAATATATAAGTATGTTTATCAGTTGTCTAGTACTCATCGTACAAGCTCTGCTTAATTTGAGACTAGATGTGGAATATTTATTTTTTAATTTTATTTACTTATAAATCGATAAAGCCATTTTTATAGCCATGCAAATTCAAGGTCACTCGCTAGTTATAAAGTAGACAAACAAATCGTTATTTTCGATAGCAGTAATTGCAATGCTAATAAAAGAAAATTGTTTTGTGTACTGACGATATTAGGAAGTAGGTCACTATGGTTCAGGACACCGACTGCGTTCTCTTTGACGCACAAGCCCAGCTTAGCATGAGACTAGATAGCGTTGTGTAAAAGTTGTGGAATGTACATAATATAACTATGTACTAACTGTATGTATAAACAGATAAAACAAAGCCTAAAATACAGTACATCGGAAACCCTAGGCAACGTTAAGATTCCAATCAATTATTCCTAACAACAACGACGGATCTATATATCATTATGTCTAAAACATGCACATAATTAGTCTGTCTGAATATAGGATCTATATTAGGTTCGCACCTATAAAATAGCCATTCTACGTGGTTTGAAATGAATCTACTTACACTATAGCTTTCAATTCAGCGTTGTCTACTTTCGTCTCCTGTCGCCCGTCCTGTCTTTGTTAAGATCAAAATTTCCATAGCGGAAAAAATCAGACTAAAAATGCACAGTACGTTTTGTTTGTGGTACCTCGTTAAATTCATACAAGTCGTTATTATTTCGTGCCGTCTGTACTGCGTTGGTGTCACAATAGAACTCGTATTCAAAAATTGCACCAATTTTATATTTTGCCATGGTTACACATAAACAACACTATCAAAGATAAAACGAACGGTGGGAAAACGAATGACCACTAATTTGTAAAAAGAGTATTTACTCTGTATTATAAAATTTATTTCAATTTGGAATACTAAAAAGATTAACAAACATTGATTTTTATACTAGCCAGTATCACAACTCGTCAAGCACCCTCTACAGATTTAGTAGACATTTAAATCTCAGTTATTATACAGCTGAAATTTCTGCCAATTAGTTCGTTTAAATTGTTAGATTAACGGATTTACGTTAGTTTAGTAGT
Organism: Euplexia lucipara; assembly: GCA_921972225.1. NCBI lineage: Eukaryota > Metazoa > Arthropoda > Insecta > Lepidoptera > Noctuidae > Euplexia > Euplexia lucipara. The sequence goes on from OV179144.1 coordinate 14,354,351, forward strand.
TCCAATTTAACTATCATCGTGAACGACAATATTTCTAGTTAGACGACCAATATTATCATAATAAACTTAGGTGATGAATTCTAAGAAATGCACTTCCTTTCACCTTGTATTTACAACGTATATTCTACTAAATCATAATAACAGTTTGTTTAAGCACTTAGCGCGGGCTCGTCCAACGAATCCCGAGAGCGTGGAGTTGAATATCGTCTCAGAGGATTGGGCCGTCTCGCCGCGTCGTCATGAACCTCATACGTACGCACAACATTAATACAGAGAAAACAGAACACTTTCTGTGATGAAATAAAGTACAATTTTGTCCAACACGTAGGTGCATAATCAGTACACCGCTCTTCAAATTTTGGCAAATTAATTCGCTTAACATATTTAAAAAGTTTAGGAAGAGCCTGGATTTATTAACAAACACGGCACGTCTTTTTTAGCATCACGATATGATATGTTTTATGGGCTTAATTTCATTTAGTTCGTTTTAGGGTCCGTTATTAGATCATGCGGCCAGATTTCATGATGGGAAAGACTTCCTTTCATTAAGATTTAACTTTGCAATTTCATTTTAGATATCTTGAAAACTTCCTTCGTAAAAGTCGGTCTCTACCCATATAATTGTGATTCATGGCTATTTGGGGTAGATTTTGTTTTTGATGGTCTTGAAGTTAGCATTGGATATTATAGGGCTGAATTAACGCTATCTTCAGGGACACCTGACGTTCAACGGTCACCTGATAGCCCATTGAGCGTCAAGTAACCGGTTTCGCTTAGGGCCCGCACACCACGGTTTTTAAACGTGCGTCAGCGGAGCGTTTAAAAACGTAGTGTGCTCAGGCCCTTAGAGTTACGCATCTATGAGCTGCACGCAATACGTAAGAGATTTACTGGTACTATCGCTGCACTGCATAATAATTAATCGTGGTACCTACTATCTTAGCTTGAAACTCAAAAGGGCCGTGATAATTTCTTGACTTGACCTACTAACCCCCGGAATTTCGATAAAACGTGGTAATTCAATATTTATATTGGTGTAAAGGTTAATTAATATTAATTAGATGACAAATAGTACCTATTATTAAATGTTACGCCTCTATTAATTAGTAAGTATTACAGATAGCATTGTCATGTTGGTGTAATAGTTTAGAAGAAATGATTAAATACGCACAAAAAAAATAAATTCGTAAATTCTCGTGGATGAAGTCACGAGGAGGTAACAGCCAATTAAAATTGAAAACATTAATTTTAAAGCATAGTTTAATATTCGTTGCTATTAAAATAAATAAAATAAATAAATAAAATTTACGTCACGTCGGGATACCGCTGTAATAAGTACCTACATACATACGAGTAGGTACTAGGAACATGCCTTACTTAAGCGGTACCCCGACGTGACGTAAAATTTCATGGCTCAACGATAGGAAAGTGTTATTTTAAACTTTTTAAATGTTTTTGTTTTTACGGTGGGGGTTTTTTGAATTAGTAAGTATTACTTATTAGTATAGCCATGTTGGTGTGACAGTAAGTATACCCAGGCCGACAACGTTATTGGGTTTGTAGTGACATCTATCCCACCTCATTCGAACTAAGTCTGCCATATCCTGCATCGCGATGTTAAAGTTACCTTCGCGATTGAACCGATATAAGACCCAGACAGAGTATGCGGAACGTTATACCACAGTATAAATATTTATACAGTAGGACGACGCCTTTGATCTCTGAAATAATGCCGACAACTTCTACACGCGTTAGACTTGAATAATACCTCCCGCACTACGAACATCGGTTTGTTCGCAGTGCGGGAGCGGCTTTCCCGCGTCTCGCTCCTCACACCCCGCACGATTGCCCTGTCTAGACAGCTTCGTCGGACGACTGTATGTTTTTAGACTGTGGTTATACGCTGATCCATATAAGTACCCCCAAAAGGTTTTTTCATCGGAAATTGCTCACTAACAGTCTATTAGTTGTGTGGGTGGATTTAAACTATGTTGGTACTTTTACGTCGGGCTTAAAAAAAGGTACACGAAATTACATTTCATTGTTCGATATCAATAGAGTACGAGTATTTGATGTGTTATTACGATATAAAGTTACCTAAATGTGTGTATTTCAACCATCCAGGGATTCGTTTTATTTGATAATATGCTCGTAATACTCTCATATGGTCCAAGACGGGACAATTAAAGAGGTCATTCCCGTTCGAAATTATTTCACAAAATATTGCTACACTTACGAAAGAAGAAACGATTGACGTAAAATTTAAAGGTCACGCGTTCCGTTGACCTATGTTGCTCTTTTATCTTTATTCGGTACATATTCAATATTACAAGGTCACATTAGTTTAATAAACTCCACTAGTTTCAATTAGCATATTATTGTTTGTATACTCGGAAAAAAACAATAGCACAAGAGTCGATCTATTTTCAAGCTCCCATTCACGAAGTCGTTCCGTAGATGGATGACCATTCCGTACATACCAAGACTTCTCCGTGTTTCGGAAAGCATGTTAACCGTATTATCCCAAAAGTCTGACAGCCTGTTTAACCATGAAGTATCGTGATACTCAGTTACAGTTACTGGGCTGTGGAGGTCAGACAGGCAGTCGTGTGAAACTGGTGTTCAACTGGTGTGAAACCAGGAGTTGTATCCAACTTAGTTGGAAAAAGGCTAGGCAGATTATTTTTATTTATTTCATTATAAGGTAGGCTTACAGACTAACAATCCAGAGAATGAAGTATATAATATTTAAAAAAATAGATAATAACAAGCCTCCACTTATAGTCGATGATGAGATGTTGTTGATGTTGTTGTTGTTGTTTTTGTTTGTCTGTTGTTGTTGTTGTTAATGTTGTGTAGATGATTTCGATTGTTTGTTTACTCTACTATGGTGAAGCCATAAGGAAGAGTTATGTTAAGTACGCATGTTCCACTGTTAGTAGCTTTTATGCTGCTTTTATTTTTTTGTTTTATTAGTATTGTCCTGTCCTCAACGTGAACTTGATTGGAAGTTTTGTAAGTTTTATTGTTTACCAATGCACCCTTGTGTGTTTACCGGTCAATGTTAATGACTCGATAAAACGTGGTAAAAACAGAATCTAAATTGTATTTTGAATATCTAATAGGGAATAAGCAGATATAAGTATCAATAATACACCCACATTCGCCAGTTATTCTTCGGTCCCATGTAATGAGGAGAGAGCCTTTTGCCATGAACTGGGCTAATCCGGACTCCGAGCTGCTCTATGGATAATTCGTATGAGAAAATTCAATACAACTTCGCCAGACAGAGAGACCAGTCAGAGAACAATAGACCAACGAGGCAGAATAAGAAGATTTAAGTAAGTACTTAACAATATAATAAATATTTTTAAAACTCTGTAAAATAAATCCTATGCCTCAATAGTTATAGCTGTAATATAAAAGATATACTCCAGTTGAGTCCATAAAGGAGGAATATCTTAAGGGTTCAATTCAGTAAAGGTGTAAATGAAAAGTTTATAGTACTATTCACCTTTCTTTTGAAGTTGCAAAGGAGACTGAGGCCGAAAATAAAAAAAGGATCTGTAAGTATCGCTTAAACAGAAATAAAACAGCTATTCAAAGAAAGAGAACCATTTTTTATAGAATACTAGTCGACTCCGGCCACGCATTGTTGTAGCTCAAGCTCTTATAAGGGAAATGACACTACCGTATTTTTAAAAGTTATACCTAGGACATAATTATGATAAAAAAATAATTTAATTTTCAATAAAATAAAAATAATTACAATATTATAGATGAACACCATTTTATATTTTGAGTTTGATGAAGTTGTTCTGGAGTTTCATCCGGACAAAAATTGTGTGAGTTACTCTTTATAACATCAGCTTTTGCGACAGTAAAAAAAAACTCATGAAAATCGGTCCCGCTGTTCTGAAGATTACCCCATTACAGACAGACGAAAAACTTGTAGATACAACGATATAACATTTTTATATCGTTGTATCTACAAGTATGTGTTACGTACTTGCATTTAGTGCAAAGTCGCCATTTTGATATTTATTTATTTGTATGTAGAGTATTATGAAGATAACTATAGACAAGTGGACTTCCAAATCTAACATGATGTTATTCAATGACTTGAACACGTGACACATAAAGATTTAAAATATTCAATAAATATGAAGCAAAATAAAATGATTGATAGACATATACACAGTAGAAAATAAAGTACCTACTACCTTTTGTTTGTCTATCCATAGACGGCCCTTTCACACGCTCTTAGTAGACTCTTAAGTGAATGCTGTGTCTTACTAACTTTGGTTAAGTTATCAAGTTTATTAACTTCAGAAACAATCTTGAAGAAAATTTAAACAATCAATTTTACGAAAAAGACATTGGGTTTGGAAAAAAAATTACGGATGATTGTAAGTAAGTAAAGCTTAACAATAATATTATTATTAGCCTGTTGATGTTACAACTACAAAGTTTTCTTCTCATACAGAGAAAGCACGAGCTATCACCACGTATATCACCACGCATTTGCCGGGGGGATTGTAGATTTCAAACTTATATTAATCAAAATAAAAAACACTGACTTAGTTATATTTTGCATAAATTATACGAAGGAGATGGCGGGACGAACTGGATAAATTTCTGCATAACTGGAAAGACAGGGAAAGGGGGTTCCTCTATACCATACCATGATTGAATGATCCAGTAAGTAGATGATGACGAACAACCGTTTAATAAAATTGTAACTACACAAACAGCATCAAACAGAGAAACTGATATAAAACTTTTTTTGCTGTTTTGGTTTGTTCCAGCTTTACTTCTTTTAATTTGTGCTGTGATATGACACAATATCATGTAACATGTTGAGGAAAAGTAAATACCTTTACAATATAATTATTTCCCCAAAAATACTAAATACGAATTAAAAGAGTTGTGGACCATTAATCAACAAAAAAAAACTTAATAGGAGGTAAATTGGTAAAAAAAATCTAATTCTAGCTAATTCTTAATCTTAGTTTTAGAAATTGTTTTTCAGCAAGTGAATTATGTATGCAATTCTTGAGATAAAGATAAAGGTAAAGTGGTTTTTAAACTTTAAACAGATCTGTAGCGGATAAGTCATACATTTTATGCCCGTTTAAATACTGTAGAAAAATAAACAAGAGAAGTCTAAGCGATCTATCTCACAGCAATATTAAACAACAAGTAATTGTCAGGATGGTGCAAACTCCTAACGTTTTTGTAAATTACGGCGCAAATTATCTTAATGTTGAATTGGTGAATGTCGCCCTTATCGGATTATTGACTTATGGATTGGTTTGGGAGAGACATGGGAAAAATGCAAGTTCATTTCAATCACAGGATATCGTAAAGCTTATTCACTGGAGCGACCAACTGTACATCCTCTTTTATTCTGTTCAGAAGCCATGATTGCGTCATAAGCTTAGCGATATCCCGCAACTCGCTCGTGTATAATAATATACTGTTGTATGTACTAAATCTATCTCTTAGTTTCTCAGAAGATTGGCTTTCACTGCTCCTGCTGCTTACTACTAAGCTGTACAAAATAACTGTGTCTTTAAAATAGAAGGACTTGTACTTATAACATAAGTTCCTCCAACCCAACTTCTGATGCTCTCAATCTTTGAAAAAGTGCCTTGAAGGATCAGTCTAAACTGAGATGATGATGAATTGAAATGACTTTGTTTAAAGTTCAACGATTGGAAACTAACTTGAATGAGGTCCATAAGAATATTCAGAAAAAATAATTATTCTTATCGTCTTACGTTTATCATTATTTAGTAGATATGTATTGTATACCTACTGTCTTTTAAAATAAGGAAGAAGAAGTAAAAAAGTAGGTACCTACCCTATTAATTAAATACGCACAACACAACGCAAATAAAATTGCAGTGCTAATGCTTCTTCTCTTGCAGAGAAGCTGAGCAGAGGATGAGTCTTAGTCACCACGATCTATCAAGGTGGGTTGGTCAATTTAAATTCGTATTTATTCCAAGTCCGGGTTTCCTCGCGATGATTTTCCTTCTCCGAAGTCAGTGACGTGCAAGATATAGAATAGTCAATATAATAATCATTAGAAAGGAGATATGAACTGATAGACGAATTCGGAGCTTACACATTAAGAACAACAACTTAAACTTTGTCGTTGTTGACCTAATGACAGCATAAAGTTTCAATATACATAGCTGGCACCGCAGCTATTGCTGTTGGGCACTGTTCCAAGTCCACCACGGCCACAACGAGAAATTTTCTAACAGATATCTCACATTAAACGTGACCTGGAGACCAAACTCTCCGAGGATATACCTATTGAGATTTTGATTTGGTACTTAAAGCATACAGACACGCTCATAAATCTAAATAATTTGGTGTTTGCATAAATAGTGGCCTAGTTTTAGTAAAATAGCGTGTTCTATACAGATACATTATTGCAGTGATTAGTTGAAAATGTGACCTTAATGGATAACAATTATAATTTAAAATATGGAAGACGGGATCGGAGCGAGATGGTGCAACAAAAAAATTGGACGTGGAATTTTGCGTGTAAGTTGAAAGCAATAATAATAACCACAACTTTTCACACAACACCATTTAGTCCCAAGCTAAGCTTGAGAGCTTGTGTTATGGTACTAAACAGCTGATAAACAATCTTATGTATATTTCTAAATACATACATATTATAGATAAATTACAACCAGACACAGAACAAATGATCGTGCTCATCACACAAACATTTGTCCTGGGTGGAAATCGAATCCACGACCTCCAGCATAGCAGAGGGTCACTAGCTACTAGATTAACAGGCCAATCAATAAAAATTTAAGGTCATTCAAATAATATACATGGTTAGTAACACTATGATTTTAAATGTAATCTTTAATGAAGATAGCTGACTGATGATTGTTTAAAACTACTTTACAAAACAGGATGATAGTAAAATTATACAGTATCAAGAAAATACTATCTTGACTTTGCTCTTCATCGTCATAGTACTTTAATATAGTTTATTGTTTAGGCTCCAAAAGAGACCATGACCTTTTGAGTTTGGTTCAACATAAATATCTTTCAAAAGATAAGTCCGCTAAGAAAAACAGCGTGTGGCGCTATCTAGTATTTTTTGTACTTACGAGTATCACACTTTTACGAATTAAAGGGTCTACTAAAATATCATTTCATTACTTTTAATCTTTTGCTGCTAGGTACCTAGGTATTGTGAAAAACTGATTTTGTTCGTCCTTATACGAGTACCTATAGGTACCTAAGCTATGTGTGGCGATTTTACTCTTGCCATAACTTGAATAATTATGCAACAGTGATTTCCTTTAATTGACTTGAGAAATACAAATACATTATGTTTATTTTCTTTTACGAGTTTGTAATACTTCATAGAAATTCCGTATTAAGCAAATATGCCTGTATTAGGACACTTCACTCTTACGTAACTTAAATTTACGTATAAAACACAAGAATTATAGCAGTTTTTATCAAGTAAAGTGTATTGTAAATGGAGCTCAACACAATGAGGCATCATGTTTAGTTGAGAACTTGATATTGCTTACTTACCGGCTCCAATAGCAAAATATGAATCTTATGGTTGTCTTTCGTATTAATTCATTAAACACCAAGTGGACGCCGGCGACCACGCTGTCGTTGTCATTCTAGTGTGTCTCTAATTGACACGATTGAAAGGTTAAATGACAATAAATAAATATCAACACAACACATTAATAAGTACTTGTTTTATTTACCAGTCAACTCATAATAATACACCCAAGATATAAGATACTTAAAAAAAAATAGACGATCAAGAGGTAAGTGTATACTCTTTGGTACTTGGTAGTCGGTTCGATTTTAAATTAAAAACCATAAGTCACAGAGGTCAATGAACTGTGTATAACCTTCTTCAAAGACGAAAGATTCCGTGCTATTTATTTTATTGTTTTTAAATGAAAATAGATTTTTATTACATGTCGTAAAACTCTTATTTTGACCATTTTTTTTAAATTTTGGGTCGACATAATAAGTTTAGTTTTTTCCTTGTTGCATCAAATTGAAGGTCAATCTAGTTATAGCAACAGATCGTTTTATCCTTAAGATGAATCATGGTATTGTAACTAAATATGCAGCCACCGATTTTTCTTACGCAAACTGAAGGTGAACTTAACATTAATTAAATTTTACTATAGTTACCAATTCCAGAATGACATACAGATTAATTACTTAAATTGTTTTAGTATTTTTTGTACAGACGCCAGCACACCAAGTTACCCCAATGTATCAAATTTAACTTTATGACAAAACAAAATAAGGTTCATATTCAATTAGGAAAATTTTAAACATTGGGGTAGCTTGATGTGCTGGCGTCTGTACATATAAGTACTTTTTCTAACTTTATGTCAAACAAATAAGGTTCATATTCAATTGGGAAAATTTTACACATTGGGGTAACTTAATCGATGTGCTGGCGTCTGTAAATTTAAGAACTTTTTTTCTTGGCGTGTACAATTTATGTATGTAAGTATCACCATCATTCTCCAGTCTGTATTCTAGGTGTAATCTTGGAGTTGGAGTCAGCCATAAACATAATGGACTAAGTGTTCCTTATCCAGCTGTGAATTAAAGACTGGTAAGAAACTGTGAGAGAGATAAAGGGCACGGGCGGCCAATAGTTGTCTCTTTCTTTCTTTAGCCACAGGCCTACAGAAAAAAAACAGGTATTGGCCGCACAGTCTCTCTGTCTTTTTCTAGGGTGTGATCAACTTTGTGCGGGTATTGCTCAGTCCATTCTCTATGTCTATAGAGTCAGCACAGCATGTGCTCTTCTTTTAACAATTTAACATTTCCTCTTTCTTAGCCACTATTTTTCTTTTACACAATGCATCCACCGTTTCTTTATTCTTCCTTTCTTGTAACCCAATAACATGAGAGTAAAAATAAAATGACGATGAGAAAAAAAATTAAACATGATCTATATAACTCCTTCACATCAAATGCCTTTGACATGAAAATCGATTTCTGAACAACTTCTCGTTCACTTTCGGGTTTCCTCCTATCACACTCAATTCTGAAGCAAAAACTAAAGGATACGGTTTCAATGATTCATAATAATATTACTTATATAATGATATCTGTTATGTAAAATAGCTTCTGTATCGCATTAGGTTAGCCTGTTAAGATAGATGTAAGTAAAGTTCCAAATAAATAAAAATAAAATAAATAAATTAGAAATTTATATCACATTGGATATAAAACTGAATCCTTTAAGTATCGTACAGCCAAGCCTGTCGCGAAAAAGCGTCGGGACTTTACGATTCCTACGAGTAAAAGGTATATCTATGTAGACGCAATCCTCAAGTTGTTAAAATAGATTTCACAAAGTCGCGTTACAAAGTGGCATCGCGCCTTTTCGGGTGACGGAATCAACGTCGGCTGTAAACAGTTTGTTTACTTAGGACAACCCATTTACACAAAAATAGCTTAAATCAGTTCTATCAATAGATATAACCGGGGTTCCTGGCAAGGAATACGCCATCGTGATTTTGCACAAATAAATCTATGGTTGTAAACGACCAAGCGAGTACTCTCTTCCAACTTCCTTAATAGTTTGTTACAGTTAGACAGTAGTCGATAGCATAGAGAAAGACCAATTAGTTATAAAGAGGTGGCTTGGGGTAGAGACAGCGTAGCAAAATAAAAGAAATATCTTGTGTTCAATACTTAATCATCATTTGGGAATTTGTAAAGAGTCCATGCATAGGGCCGAATATATATTTTTTACCAGTAATTACTTCTACAATATTGTAAATGTTAAAGCAATTATTCGATTGTCTCATAGGCTTCGGGGACCTGGCTTTAGTCATTTATCAGAGAAATCCCAGTGTTTTCATTGTTATTGTCGAATTTCCGAGCTCCTAAACTAGGTACGCAGACCTATATCTTAGGAGTCGGCAAAGCCAGTAAAACTTGATGTAGGTTGCAAATGACTCATTGTCGTATGAAATTTCAATACGGATTTATATTTTTTGCTTCGAATTGTAGGAACATTTATTATTTAACTTTTTTAACAATAATGCATGTTGATCTCACGGGCGGTTTGTTTAAAAGTGGCCTTTAGTATTAGGACGCAGATATTCTAGCAGTTACATAAATCTATATCTATGTATTATTATAATATATAACGTAGGTTTACGTGCAGGCAGTCTAGGCAACAATGATATATGGAGTGCTACAGCTCTTCCTCGAACGGCGGTGTGATGGTCCTCCCTCGTCTAGCCTGTTTAATCCCATGATTGAGTATCCCTAGAAAGAATTTACTTGCTTCCACTCGTCCTTAGAAACCAATACTGTAGTTAAGAGACATTTCAGTATTCAACGTCAACTACTTCTTGTATTTACTTTAAGCAACGGAGAGTACATTTCACTGAGCGAACAATGTAGACTTTTCAACCATTCTAACTGTTATTTCGAAGCTTATCTTAGTGAGTTTAGGTCAACAATTAGTATAAAAATATTAGTCTTTCTCGGTTTGAACAATATGACTATGTAAATTAGATTTTACTAGGCAAAGTAGAATGATCGATAAGTTAATACATGTGTGTTTGTGCTTATTTAGCTACCGCAAATCGACCGATATCGTTCAGGAACGGGGACTCCCTACGCCGCGAAACGGCCTTTAATCATTGTTACAGGGGGCAACTTGACCTCCTTTTCGCTGCGAAGCGGTTATGATTTTTTTTCGTACTTGAGCTTATAAGCTCTTCCCCAGAACCATGGTTTTTGTTGTATGTATTTAGTATTCAAGTGATAGGTAGTTTTGGTTTGGCCAAACCAAAGGTCGGAGGTCAATTGCAAGACATGGCGTGTATGGGGTTCCTAGTTATCGCCGCCGATGCGTCGCGCCAGTCATGTACTCTATAATTTCAATTTGTCAGAGTTGGGATATTAATGTGTAATATGTCTCAACCAATATGTCTCTCCTCCGGAAACGACATCCCCGCCAGAATACTTAGGCAACTACTTATTTGACCTGCGAATGCTTTCATAGCTTTCGACTACTTTATTCCCCTCATCTGCAGCTCCGCAGATTTAATTTAGATAAATATATGATTTGGCTAACTGTAGTCTAGTGTCTTGATTCAAGGTTTGGGTATATAAGGGAATTCAGTATTGGAGGTTCGGTCTAGTTTTATCACACGAATTTAAAATAACAGTGTTATTATTAAAACTTGTTCGTAATTAGTGAAAGTCTGAATTTAAACAAATCTCCATTATTAAATACCCAATACATAGGCAGTTTTGTGGACATAAAGAAAAGGAAATGGTTATGGTTCAAACTTGTTTATTTTCTTTCAATAAATGAATAGAATGAAGAAACTGTTTGTTTATTTAGACCTAGATTCGATAGTATGGCACCGAATCTAAAGCCGAGCGTTCCATTCCTAACTAATCTGACCAAGGAAAAATGGCCCGCTCAAACCAAAAAACCTTGCGATGTCTTACACATATCTTAATATTATTATATACATGTACACAAAAAATACAGTTGAAATATATTTACAAAAGGTACAATGACTGAGAAAAGGGGTAAGATACACACCTAACTATTTACACAATTTAATCTAAGAGCATACATTTACGACGCATCAAGTTAGGTTCACAGCTATCTTTAATCAACTCATCTCGTGTAACTCGATGTCTACTTGAGACGCGCCACTGATACAGGCCCTCACAAGTCCTCTACGACTCTCAAGTTTTCCTCCTCTCTAAACTTCTCTACACAATACCATAGAAATAGGATCCCCTTGTCTATAGTAGACCAAGGCTGGTTCCCCGTTATTTGTCTCAGACGATATAAAACGTCGAATCCAAAATCTACCTCCATTTTATATAATTTGACTATTAATCGCGCGACTCTATTTAAATAATTAACTTAGAGCTGTGAAGCTATCTTGTGATCCGCCTTACAAATGAGTTAGTGTACTTTACCAGGTGTCGCTCTCTCCTTGTCGTCTGCTGAATATCACCCTTGAATTTACTTAAACTTGGCTCCCTTGGAACCTGAATGACAAACACTACACTCTACTGAATTTTATAAAAATTACACTCCAAACTGGATCTACTACAACCGTCAAGGCCAAAAGCTCGACCGCCTTGTCCCGTGCTCCAAGAGAGAGTCCTTTGCTTGTCTCGCTACAAGCTCCTCTTCGCTGCAGACGAGCCTTTCCCCCTCTACATCCAGTCACCTCCCTGTAAACTGAACATACCACACCCAAAGTAAATCTGTCTTTGTGTAATTTGTCACGTCACACGGCTTGTTGCTCGGTATTGGCTCATGGCCACAGGAGTCGGTTATTTTTGGTCCCGCCCCAGGGTTTTTTGTTTGTGAATCTAAAATTTCTAATATTTTTTTGCCTCTTTGCATGGACGGTCAAGTGGGTTTCGTTCCCATGGTCTCAGCTTCGATCACATCTGGCACCGATCTGCGCTGCAATTATGTCCTTAGAAAGTTGCACAAAAAGAACGATTTATCGCTGCAGTGTCACTTAGCTCAATTGTTTCATTTTAACTAATAGTTATTTATCTTAGCTTTTAAAAGAATTCTTAAAATGAGTATTGAATAACCTTTAGACAGGGGTCTCGATTTGTTGAAATTTATGGCGACTTGTAACATTTGTCAATGTTTATTTCTTTCTCTCGAGTAAAATAAACAATAAATGATTGTCGACCATCTCAGCGGGTGAACCTGCAACTATATGGGATATTCGCCAAACTTGCAGTAATTTAAACTAACGTACCTATATTCAGCACATGTAGGTATCAACCTGCAGGCTTCTAGTCTATCTACATATTACTCGTATTATAGTCTATACAAAGGACTAAGTTGTAAACATGGACACATAGAATATGTAAGTAAATAGCTGGACACAGTGCACAAGATCTTTGAAGAATTGACAACCTGATGGGACAAAAAATTGTTGAAACTCAAAAAAAAAAAAAAAATTATTAAAATGTTAATAAATAAGTATTTATTATTATTATTATTAAAACCGTAGGTAGAGTAGTGGTGCCCAATTCAGATCTTTTTTTCATTGTGTGTTACCGATATCTTCGTCAATTCAACGACGTAGTTGATCCAGTCGCAGAGCGCTTAGCTTACTGCGTTTTGTGTTGCGGGATCGATTCCCACACAAAACAAATATTTTGCATGGCGTACGAGTCCGGTTACGGGTCTGGTTCGGATTCGGTTCTGGAACAAACAAACAAATTATAGTTAGTCGGTGGAATTTCTTAAGAAAAAAAAAATATTTATCTGCAGTCGCTCGCCAGGAATAATCTTTAGGAAATTTTATTTTTGTAAGTAACTGAATCAGTGTCGTGCCATTACAAGCAGGAGCGAAAATTTTCATTTATTCACTAAATCGCAAAAATACTGTGTTCTTTTCATTAAGACAATAGTAATTAATGTGTTTCTTTACAGTTTAAAGTGTTAACCTGAGATACACTGCATATAAATACACTTTCATGTGTTACGTCCTCACAACTTTCCGCCGTTAGGGTAAAACTAATGTACAGACGCCAGCACATCAAGTTACCCCAATGTGTCAAATTTCTTGGACCGTTTTTCAATTTTATGTCAAACAGAATAAGGGTGTACTACCAGGTACACCTCTGCCTAGCCCTTCGGGGATAAGAGGCGGGACGATATGTATGTGTACAGAATAAGGATCATATTCAATTGGGAAAATTGGACACATTGGGGTAACTTGATGTGCTGGCGTCTGTACCTAGTTAATTGTCACAACATAATTCTGTTCCAAATATTCTTAAGCATTTTGAATTTATTGTTAAGTGAACCTGCATTTATTTATATTATTCCTGACCTGGACCTTCCCACTACAGGGTAAAAGCCTCCCTACTTTCTTTCCAATTCTCTCTATCCAGGGTTTTCCGGAACCAGCCAGTTTGGCAGTTTTATTTTTAACAGTATTGAATTAAGCTGAAAAGTATCGAAAATCCCGTAACATTTTGTCGCGCGCTTTAATACTTTGATTCACTAACATTCTGTTTAGATGGCGCCATCTGCTGGCAGCATTGCGTTGTACTCCCTACTGCCGCCAACATTACGTAAGAAAAAACTTTAATAAATATGTAGCAGAAACCATACATTCCCCTAATACATTTGGTCATTAGGTAACAAACAAGCCGAAAGATGCGTGAGGTTCGGATAAAATTTACATTTACATGAAGAATTACTTAGCATAACACGGATTCGATATTTTTTGTTTGTCATCGATAATAATGCTTTATCATATCGAACAACAAGGAATACGCAAAAAAATGATACGAAAAAATAACGCGCCACTTTATTGTTGTCACCTTTACAAGTTCTAAACGAATGATATAAAGTCTGCCCAACTTTATGGAAGGAATCCGGTGTCTCGCACGAAACAAGATAAAAAACAATAATGTTGAGAAAAGCCGGTTTCCACATAGAATGCACGGTGCAAACTTAGTTCGAAACTTACTGATAAAACGTAATAATACCCGGGCGTGACATATTTCAACTTAGAAGTCCAATTGTCAGAAGATAAAAGTTTTCTTAACATGGTCTCAGCGTTTTTTCACAAAATAAAAACGAAAAATAAGCTTGATGCGAACATTGAGGATAATAATGTGTTTATATCTAAATCTGTCCTGTTTACAGTGTTACGGATATGTATAAATAGAATCGTAAAACGTACGCACGTTGTATATCTGAGCTTTGAGTGACATTTCACTGATTAGCCGGCTTCCCTTGTCACGCAATCACTAAGTGAAGGCTGGTTGACAAAAACCGAGCGAAAGGTAATTTATGAAATTGGGTTTTTCACGCATGGCTTTGTGGTCGCGTCGGTTGTCATAAGATTATTTTTACAACATTCGTGGTTTAGATAAAAGTAAATTGTGTTTAAAATGATACCAATATGACATGACATATTTTCATGGTCGTGCCCCCAAGTGTCCTAACTCCCGCATTTTTTTATTGAAGCGTGTCAAAAGATACAAATTTATTGTAGTTATTTTTTTGGCAGATTTTGTGATCGACAAGATATACGCGATTTAATATAGAGATTTTAAAATAGATTAAGAATCCGTTGTAATTATTTATTGATCAAGGTTTCAGGTTACTGGAATTTGAGTTGTTTAATTATAATGACGAGCAATTAGTTACGTACAATGCGATTCAACTAAGAATAATAACGTCAATGGCCTCAATCCGTCAACGGAAACTTGAAATACCTATACAAGAGAATTTGCTATTATTATATTATGTTTAATTTGTTGTTATCTGTTTTTGTTATAATTAAGTAACTCAGTGATTTTGCTCCAAAATGAGTAGACGATATCATTCACTCATTTGTCATTCTTATTCTCAGTTGAATGGTAATTTGCTGTTGTTGATGTAATTACACACATTTGTGATTTTTAATAATGATCAATTCTATGTTGCGATTTCTAATATAAACTTTAAAAAAGCATAAGCAGTTAGAAATTCGTCGTTTCACTCAATGGTTATTATAATAACGTTACGTGTATCACTGGCGTTAAGTCTGTACAATAATAGAGTGCTTGAAGTATTAAATAAATAACATAATAATAGCCAGTTTTGTTAATTAAATTCAGTGATAAAGACTAGCCCACGTTCAGATTGTGGGCCACCTGCCCCCCGAGAATGCCTCAAATCCCTTTGTTTTGACCACGTGACTTAGCGAAAGGTGATAAGTCACGTGGTCAAAACAAAGGGATTTGAGGCGTTCTCGATTGTAGAAAGAGAATAGATACGAATCGTTTGTACTTTGGCTAGGGGGGCTGAACACTGAATTCCAAGTGACAGTCTCTCATTCCGCCACCAGTACTGGGTGACATCGATTCGAAATATTAACACTAACGAGACATGGGAATAGCGTCTGTATTAAATACAGCTGTCTCCATGAACGAATGTCACTTCCAGCCAATGACCTTTATATTTGATTGATAGCTCATAAGAATAATAGATAGTAAGTAAATTGTCCTATTCGACCTTAAATACCAAAACTGTTAGTGTCATAGTAATTCTTTAAAATCCTTTCTTGCGTCTAATAAAAAAACTACTCTCCCAAATAGCAGGGAGTGTATTGAGTGCATTTTTAAGAAAACAAACAATAATTATTTTTTTTTTTTTTTTTTTTAATTCAACACACAAACTAGCTGGCTTTTTAAATAAAACAGAAAACCAATATTTTGCTTCGGAGAACCATGTAGGTAAATAACATTTTTAATACAAACAAATTCGTTCTTTGACCTTTGGAATATAGTACATATCAATGAAATACCTATAGGCATAAAATATTCTTGTTCTATTTAAACAGGGTGGCGGATGTGTCTTCGTTTACGACTGTGAATGTCATGTCGTATCCATAAAATATGTCTTATATCGGACTAGCCTTTACTTATTTGATGTCTTATTAATAAAAAAGGTAAACAAGGGCAAACCATATTGTCACCTATCTAAGATTGTTCTTGAGAATCTCTTTTCATTTTCAAAAAGCTCAATAATTTAGGTAACCAAATTACTTACTTAAAAAACATATTTTATGTAAGTAATTCTACCTAATGTTTCTTAAACTAGCAGATGTCACGCAGTTTCACCCGCGTAGTTCCCGTTCCCGTGGGAATACGGTGATAAAAAGTAGCCTATGTTTCTTAAGAAACATATTAGAAGTTTTTCTACCTAATGTTTCTTATACTACCCGTCATCCGCGTTTTCACCCGCGTAGTTCCCATTCCCATGAGAATACGGGGATAAAAAGTAGCCGATGTTACTAGAGAAACATATTTTATGTAAGTAATTCTACCTAATGTTTCTTATACTAGCAGATGTCACGCGGTTACACCCGCGTATTTCCCTTTCCCGTGGGAATACGGGGATTAAAATAGCCTATGTTACTTAAGAAACATATTAGATGTAAGTAATTCTACCTAATGTTTCTTATACTAGCAGACGTCCGCTGTTTCACCCACGTAGTTCCCGTTCCCGTGGGAATACGGGGATATAAATTAGCCAGTGTTACTCAAGGTGAATGTAGCTTTCCAACGGTGAAAGAATTTTTGAAATCGGCACAGTATTTTTTGAGTTTATTCATTACAAACATTCACACACAATTTATTTCTCTTTATAATATACTACATAGTTACTGGTTACACACATAATCTGATAACCATTTTGGTGCCTAACAACGTACGCAGAGCAAACATTAGTGGCAAAGCATTACTTCAAATTACAATAATTGTACATAATTTTGCGGGTGTTATGTAAATAAGATCACAGCGCGTAGGTAGCGTGGTTGTCAGCCCTCTTTTGTCTAGCTCTATTGATCCCGGTTTTTGTCAGGGTACAAAGATCCTGATATTACGACTAATTTATATAGTTGACCTTTTTCTTAAATTACTTTTCAAACGTTATCTTTTTATTTGTCTTTGTTGGACAGAAGGGATTTATTGTTTTACTTTGGTATTCATTTGAACTAAATAATTACAACCACACGACTCGATCAAAGGTCCAAGTCAGGGCCAGGTCGGTCCGTGGATGTATTCATTTTATTATGTAAACTGTCAATTGTACATGAGCCTTATTGTATTTAGATTAAAGTTGAAAACCTATTAAATAAATTTGTCACATTGGGGTAGGTTGATGTGTTGGCGTCTGTACCAAGGTTGTCACCCAGTTCGTGGGTTGTGGAGGTTAAATTTCAATAGACAAGTGACAGGTGCTCTATGGGAAATACTGGTATTTAAACTGCGCCCGAAGTCAACCGACCCCAACATATGTGGGAAAGTGCTAGGCAAATGATAATTTATTTGTAAATTAATGGAAGCTAAAATTAATTTGTTAATAAATAAGGGATATTATAAATAGCATATAAAATAAATAATGGCCTATCAATACATACTCATCATATATTCTGTTTTACATCAAATAACTTACTTCACTACAAGTAAACTAAATGTTTAACAAAACTGAAACTGCAGATAATTCGAAATCATACATCAATATGACATTACTTTTTTCCTCATAATGCAATACAGTTAAATTTATTTTTGTACAAAAATACTACATACATAGCATAAATACTGGCTGCACAGCAAATTTTACATATTTCAAGTCAAAACGATGTGGAAGGGATCCATAGGTTAGGTTAGGTTAGAACTGTGACCTACGACTAATAAAATGTTGTTTTATTTAGAAAAACTGCTGTAAGTAATTTAAAAATAAAAGTTATATTTAAAAGAAAAAAAGTTGTATAATGTGCATTATTAGCTGTGCATTGATGAAAAAGCTTTTGCTTTAGGAAAAATCGCTGTACGCTGCGAAAATAAATTGTAGTGTGTTTGGTGATATTTTGAAATGAATATTTTGCTGTGCAATCAGTAATTTTGATGGGAATTCGGAATCTGATTGCATAGAAAAAGGATAATTTTTGATTTGCGTTTAAATACTACCCATTATATAATATCCCATTCAAATAGCCCATTCAGACAAAACCTAGGTACTTATACTGTAAATACATACTTTAAATCGATTGTTAGTCTTAAAGGTTCTCATTGCCGTATATAAAATTTATGGTTTCATAAAGTTGTACCGTAAACTTTTATCGTTTTCTTGTGCTTGTAAAGTAACTTATAAAGCAGACGCGAAACATGTGGGAACAATATGGTTTGGCGATGGTATCTCTGAGACCCGTAACGTGAACAATACCGCAGGGGTTGGAAGAATTTGAACTCCAGTGTACCATGTAGCCACGTCTTTAGAAAACCGATTATATCGTCCAATTAGGTTCTTATTCAAAGGCTTGTCATTTTTTTTGTGGTTGATTCAACAACAATGTGTTGTAATATAAAAGGTTTTAAAGGATGGGGTTGAACGAGAATGTCTGTTGATTCGTATATAAGCGAAGGGTTGAGGGAAACCTTATGAAAGGAAAATTCAGCTTATTTAAAGGGGTCAAACTCAATTGTTATGTTTTACGTTCCAATATTTATTGTAAGGTTTGAAAGTTATTGTGGCTTTTAGATTAAACCTTAACACGGTATCGTGTCTATTGTAAGTAAATGGAGATTCTATGTTATTAAAAAGTCAATAGAAAATATTTTCCCACCAACGCTGAAATAGATTGCTAAGAAAACTCTATTTATTGCAAAAAAAAAGAATGTTTCCGATTACCGCAAAACAATAGCGCTGTCACTTGCCTTTCTTGATGAAAATGTCAGAGTGATTTATATAGGAGCCCTACGTCTAGCCTACAATATCTTTGATTTATTCAACCACACATGGGCGCCGAAAGCCTACTTAACTACTGGTGCCACTCGCTGAGTTAGATTAATTGACGTAGGTACATTATGTTCTTCATTCTCCTACACTAATTTGGAAAGGGAAAAGGAAAATCTCGCGCGTCGGCAAAAAGTTGACGACGGAAAAGGGTTCCGATAAGACGTAATTAGACGTCGGAAACTATGTTTTTCACTCGACGATTGATTCATCAACCTTGTGTGGTTTTGTTTTTCTTTGAAAGGACATCTCGAAGTATAGGTATCATATGAGGATAGCAGACAAAATTTTAGTTTTTAGTCCCTCATCTATATTACAAGAAAATATTCGACACATATTTTTTCTTTTTCACGTAATCAAAAAATAACGGCGATACATCGAGTCAAAATGTCGCATAACGTCACTAGCCAGTACAGTTTATACTAGTTAATGACGTTACAAACCCCCTCTCCTCAACTTTAATGCACTTAATCTTAGCAGTTTTCCATCAATTTGAAAAAACGAAAAATTCGTGTCGAATATTTTCTTGTAATCTAGATGAGGGACTTAAAACTAAAATTTAATCAAATAGCCTATTGCTTAATCCGGCAAATTTGTGCATGGCATGAAGGCAGGGCTATACGCTTTGACTTTAAGTGATCACTCGCCAATGGCAACTTCTGTGGCCAGTTAGTAGGTAGTATTTGACGTCATTTTTCGTTATAACCAATGGTGATGCGTTTCACAAATTTGAATTTCCCGCGCTTAATTCGCACTTTTATTTTTAATTTTAAATAATTATGACGCTATTAAAAAGTAAAATAATGATTTAGTTCATATTTTCTGCTATTAAAGATTCGGGAAAAAATATTCGAAACATATTTAAATTACATGCATATTCCCTATTGGGCACAAAGTCAGGCTCCGGGCTACTACTGAGAAATTTCAGATCGATAAATTTACTACCCTTTAAACATTTGAACCAGACATTTTTAAACAAAGGAACGCAAACAAAAAGTCACTCTTTTATTGACTACAGTTTAATTAATGTGCGAAATTGTGGCAGCTCATGTCTAATATGTAGTTCTGTTATCGCAAAAAATGTTAAAATAAAATCTTTTTATTCGAAAAACTAGTTAACGTTTCCAAACTTATTTTTGCTTTTGATAACTAAGTTTTAAATGTTCCTCAGTATTAATATTGGTAATGCCTTGCTAAGTAGCGTAAAAGGGTGTGCAGAAAGTTACACTTATTGATATCAGGATACCTGTAACTCTGGACTATTTGTTTCTCAAAGTTAATAATGTCCCTATTTTTTTTTTCTAGTATTCAATTTTTTTGGCATACTTTGGAGCAGTAAAGATAGAAAATATAATACACGTACTCAATTAACTCTTTGCCCAACCCGAGGATTGAACCCGGGACCTCATGCTTAGCAGTTGCGTTTGCAACCTCCCCCCCCCCCTCCCCCTCTCTCTCTTGATGCTTAGCCATACTATTTAATGTTTACATCATTATTTGATTTAATAAATTATAAATTAAATAATAAGCCTCAAAATCCATTTTAGTTCTACACATAGATCGAGTCCAAATTAGGTAACTAATATACATATATTAGTCACCTAATTTCGACTCGATCTCCACCGATGTGATAACTATCAGGCATGAAGTACGTAACACATTTCTATACCAATACACTTGTGTGCTGAGGAAGTTTCGAGAGCTTAACAATAGACTCTCCCAAATTCGCTCCCCGGTACAGATTCACGGAAGTCGAGGGCTTCTGCTGCTCCGAATAAGGAGATTGCTCGGCCACCGTAGGTATAATATCATCCTAAGACACTCAAGTAAAACTTTGAAAACTATAACTACATATCTTAAATAAATGAATTTACATCCAACTGAGAATGAGATTTTTAAATTTAAAAAACCTTTTTTAATCTTATCATACTATTTTAACTTTGCGTCACACTAAGAATTTCTATTTGGTCAATAACTTCTTCCTAGCACTATACACCCAGCATTCATGAAAATTCTAACTGACGTCCACAGAAAGACCTGGGCAATGCAGGCCTTACAAATACTTTGGTCATAACGTCACGCCTGTAATCTCCGAAGGGCTAGGCAGAGGTGTACCTGGTAGTACACACACATTTTGCCAGTTATGTTTGAGTCCCATGTTATAGGGGGCGAGCCTATTGCCATCAATCGGGCACAAATCCAGACTCCGGGCTGCTACCGAGAAATTCCAGATAGAAAAACTCAATGACACTTTGCCCGACCTGGGGATCGAACCCGGGACCTCATGCTCAGCAGTAGCGCTTGCGACCACTAATATAATAATATTCCACAACTTTTTCACACAACGCCATTTAGTCCCAAGCTAAGCTTGAAAACTTGTGTTATGGGTACTAAACAGCTGATAAACATACTTATATATTTCTAAATACATACATAATATTATAGAAAAATTACACCCAGACACAGAACAAATAATCGTGCACAACACACAAACATTTGTCCTGGGTGGGAATCGAACCCACGATCTCCGGCATAGCAGTCAGGGTTACTAACTACTAGAGGGCTATTGCAAATTTCCGTTGACAGTTCATAGAAAAAGAAAGAAAAAGCATTTATTCGGCACGACACAGGCACACGTTAAAAATAAAAATAGGTACAAACAAAAGAATGAAATTAGAAAACAAAAAAAAAAAACAAAATAAAGAATTATGTATGGTACAGACGCCAGCACGTCAAGTTACCCCAATGTGTCAAATATCTTTGATCGTTTTTCAACTTTATTTCAAACAGAATAAGGTTCATGTTCAATTGAGAATATTTGACACATTGGGGTAACTTGATGTGCTGGCGTCTGTACCTTGCGGCTGCGCCAAATACCATAGTGATGATCGCTAGGCAAAGTGTTCAATAATTAACAATCAAACAGCTACTTTCGTATTACCTACCATCAGTGTGTATCTAGGATAACGTCATCAAAGTTCGCAGTTGTAGTTTAGAATCCCACTATAGAACGACCTTCACCGAGCTAGTTAATGCATGAAACCTATTTTTTAACGGACTTCAAAGAAGAAGGAGGTTCTATGATCGTGTGTGTGTATTTTTTTTTATGTATGTTACCTGATTTCTGCCCCATTTGGGAGCCGATTCTTAAAATTCTTTTTTTATTTGTAAGAGTATACTCCTGAGGTGGTCTCATTTTAATTTGGTGAAGATCTGGTGCTGATCTTTGGAGATATACAATGGAACTTTTCGAAAATAGACGGCAAATCTGTCGTGATTGCTGGAATCGCTGGGATATTTATTGTTTATAAAACATCATGACGTATCATCACGCCTATATGCTCTGAGGGGTAAGCAGATGTATACACTATACTTAGATTTCGACAGTGTTAACTTTCATTTATTTGGGATAAGTGGATAACTATATTACCATGACATGTATTGTTAACAATTAACAATGTAAAATAAATTCACGGCAAATGTTTGTATGGAACCACTAAAAATGGAAAAATAAAAAATAAAACCGACTTAAAAAAACACTAACCGGTGTAAAATAACTCTAAATTCGGAAGTCGGTTGACCATCATGAATAAGACAAAACTACCAACTTCCTAATTTAGAGTTATTTTACACCGGTAAGTGTTTTTTAAGTCGGTTTTATTTTTATAATAAATTTAATATATAAATAAATACACTACATATGGGTTGTCTAAAAAAATTCAGTCCAGGTTATTTTTTTTTTAATATTTCACCGGTTTGGTTAATAAATAAAATTTCTTACCGAAACGAATATGCAAACGTTAGGTTGACTATTTTTTTCCCGTCACAACTCTCGGGTAGGCCGGTATAAACTGGTAAATGGATACTAGTAACTTGCACCGTTCTGGTTAATAAATGAAACTTAAATGAAAATAAAGTTTTCTGGCAAATTCCGTACAAATCGAAAATTGGTAGGTTAACTGGTTAATTTTGGTTCGGTTTGGTTAATTTGTCCATTAACCAAACCGATGAAGTTATTAATTAATCATATCCAGGACTGCATTTTTTTAGACTACCCCTAAGCAATAAATATTTATTGACATATTAAATTTAATATAAAATAGTTTTCATTCATTTACCAGCTCGGTGATGGACTTTCTATAGCGGGATTTTTGACTTTTAGTCCCTGGCATTGAAAAGATAGCCAAATAGACCTGCAGTTAGTCTAAATAAACAATTAAACTTAATCATCGTCTTATTTCCAATCTGACAAAAAAAAACAAGAGCAATGGGCAACTAGCGAAACAAAATGTCTTCCGTCACCATCATTAAAATAAATAAATAAATAATAAATTTCACAAGTTTCACACAACGCCATCTAGTCCTAAACTAAGCAGAGCTTGTGTTATGGGTACTAAACAATTGATAAACATACTCGTACTAATATAATTCTAAATACATGCATATCATAGATAAATTATACCCAGACACAGAACAAATGATCGTGCTCATCACACAAACATTTGTCCTGGATGGGAATCGAATCGGCATCGCAGTCAGGGCTACTAATTAGTAGAACAACAGGCCAGTCTATAAGACAAATTCTATTTCTATTAACGTACAGCTTGGCAAAAAAGTGTAGAAACGGAACTAAATTTTTGACTGTTGGCAACATTTCCAAAATAATGACATTTCATAATAAACAAAGTTCACGATTTCGTAAAATTTTAATTTCGACCACCAAACTTTGATTAATAAACGTAAAAAGTGAAGAATAATGAATAAAACCATTCGGAGTGCTGGCAGGGAGGTTATTTATAAGGTGTACAGGCGATGTCTGGCGGAACATGAGGCCCAAACTATTCTTTCTGAATTTCACAATGTTTACCAAAGAACCGCTGATAAGACAGGTATGTAAGAGTTTGTTTTGTTGATTTTAGTTGAATCAAGTGATAATTGATGAATACAAAGCTATATTAATTTGCTTGCATAAGTAATAAGAAACAATAAATGTCGAGCACATAGGTTATGTTTACATTTTTTCTGCATTACTCTGGTATAGCGCGCTGAGATAAATTGATACTTTGGTGACTTGACTTTTAACTGAATGAAAATTCAATTTCTACGTAAGTTATACTGCGATATCAAGGGAGAGAATTATTGGTTCTAGCGTTTGCATTAGAAATGTAAAAGAAATTGTCGTGCCATAGTCTAAATCTATTATATAATTCAGGGAAATCTGTTATCGTTTTAAGCAAAATCGTGCTGGAAGGAGATAAACAAAAGGGTATTTTCTACATCCGGCTTATTAACAGTATGTGTTAAAAATGTTATACTTTTAATACTGTTCGGGATAAATGAAATATTTCGTCTTTACAGGAAGCAGCTGAACGTGCATCCCAAGCTATTACCGAGGAGGATTGGAAGAATTCGTGCTAACATGGAATAAAAATAGAAAAGGATTACTGGAAAAAAAAACCCTATGAACGAGGAAATGGAGCGATTAGTACTAAATCTAGAAGATGATAGCAGCATCACCTCTGAACCCGAACATGACTCAGATGCGTTTGCGACCTACGTGTTCGGGGTAGAATATGTAGAGGAAGATTTACTAGAATAAAATATAGAAATTATGATAATGTAATGTTTTCTTTTTTTATAATTCCTAAACAATGTTGTGAACTCAGGAGTATTTATCCAATTTGTTATTTCTAGGTAAGTAACCAGTTGCGTGTCGAGAACACGTCTTTTTTCAAATTACTTACTGATTTAAAAAAATAATACATAATTAGATTAATTTGTCTAAAAAGCAGCTAAGTATCAAGACTAGGTTGGTACGCTATACGGTTGCCACGGGTTGCCATACGAAGAGCACAGTGGCGCCTCCATTATTTTCTACTCTTTTTTGCCAAGCTGTAATCGATATGGTGACAATAGAAAGAAAATGGCGTTATTTGGAATCAGCTGTTTGACAACTGTCAAGTGTTAACGAGTAGAATTTGAAAATGAAATACACTTGACAGTTGACAAACAGCTGATTCCAAATACGCCATTTTCTTTCTATTGTCGCCTTATCGATTACAATAATAGATATAGAATTTGTTATATGGCTGGGCCTGCAGGTTAGTCATTGTTCGTCATTATATAATATTTACCGGCCATTAACCGTCAAGCTAGATATAACAAGCATAGAGTATTTCTTTCTAATGTATAAAATTCTCGTGTCACAGTGTTTGTAATAAAATTCCTCCAAAACGGCAGTTTTGTGTGTATATGTAGTAGGTCTGACAATAGGACGAAAACTAATATAAACAAAAAAAAATATTCTAAGGCGGAACAAAATTGGCCTGGGCGCCTATTAGTTACATGTTGTTTACAACTGGCCAGTGATAGCGTCACCCAGCGTTTTCGAGCGCTTTAACGTAATATGCATATGTTTGCAGCAAAAAACCAAATCCATAATTGAACCGCTTAAAGTGCTAAGATTATCTTTTTGTATTCGATAAATATATGGTGCCGCAAAATAAAATCGTGACACCACTATTTAAAATGTTTACGAGAATTTGAAGTGTCCAGTCGATTATAAAATGAACAACTTGATGGGTATAAAATAAATTGGTAATTACTTATCGAACAGGTTATATTTAAAGGACGATTTCGGTAACGTACTTTTTGATTAACGATTAACTTTAAGAACGTACTTTATTGCGCTTTGTCTTTGTTTATTATTACTAACAGACGTCATGCGGTTTCAACCGTTCGTTCCTCGTTCCCGTTCCCATGAGAACACAGGTATAAAAACTTTTTTACAAAAAAAAAATACAACCGACTTCTTAAAAAAACACTAACTAACAGGTAAATTAATTCTGTCCGTCTGTCTGTCTATCTCGCTTTCACACCAAAACTACTTAACCGATTTAAATGAAAAACACAGATAGTCTAGAGCTTGAGAAAGGACATAGGCTACTTTTTAATTAGAAAGAAGGGTATTGTCATTTGTAAAGCTAAAAGCATGAAACTTACATTTTGGGCTGTTGATTTGATATAAATAAGTAGGTATGGTATTTAAAGTTTGTAAAAATATTACCCTTATAGATGTAAAATAAACAAGTTTGGCTTGCAGACAAGTAGCTATGAGATGGCTTATAACAGTAGATATAATTAAAGAATTGTTGCAGGAGTTCAATTAAAAAAAAAAAAAATCTCATGATGCTCACTTGCTCACGTGTACCTATTAAATCCACAAAATCTTTATGTTTTGGCAAAAGGTAGTAAAACAAAAAACGTAGTATTATGTACAGACGCCAGCACATCAAGTTACCCCCATGTGTCAAATTTTCACAATTGAATATGAACCATACTCTGTTTAACATAAAGTTGAAAAACGATCAAAGAAATTTGACACATTGGGGTAACTTAACGTGCTGGCGTCTGTACCTCGATTATATGCTTATATTTTATTAAGCTTACTACTACTGTTTGTTTACTTTAATAAGCTCTTTGCAGTATAAAACTGCTAAAAGCTAAATGTGTTCTATTGTTAAAATAATTAGCCGAAATAATTTAAAATGCTACCCAAACACTTTTCCACGCGGGTAAAGTATCTTTCTTAACTTTTTATAAGATTTTCGCCAAGAAACATAAAATAATTGTGACCCAAAGCAGGTTAGAACAAAAGTAAAACGAGAATAAAAACAAAGAAGTTGAGTTCTATATAAAAGTAATACTTTGTCTCTGCTTGCAGATACGAAACTAAGCTGCAGTAAGCTTTATTAAAAGAAAGCTTTGCTTTGACACAAGTGTAATCTTTGTTAGATTTCAGATAGAATGTCTATAGAGTAACGCCATCTGTTACTGCACTACTGAAACTAAAACGACATCAGGGTGACTAAAAGAGTAATTCTTAAAATCTTAGTCGTCAATGGAATGTGGCTCAGTTGTCGTGTATGTTTCGTTTTTACAATACAGCTGGCGGGCGTTATTACAAAACATATTTGATGTTAAAACTTAATTTTTTTAAATATCATCTGCATCATAGTAGGTACCTACATTCAAAGCTACTTTAGAATCTCAACTCATATGACTTACGATGAAAGTAGCAAAAAATAGTTTAAGATTATACGTATATATTGTATAAATTGTAAACATTTTTTTGTTTCTATCACAAAATGCCCATCATTAAAATCTGAACATTTTGCAAAGTGCTTTAACAACAAAAATAAAGCATTAGTAGTTATTAGTTTGTTCTTTTTAGTAATTATAGATATTTGCTCGAATTCGGCGTTTTTTTGTTTGCATTCAAGACTATTATCTAAATTTAAAAATGCATGTGAGGTGCAATTATTTATTATTATTTTTATACGCTTATATTTCTCGGAACCCTTGGGTTCCGGACCTCTGGAAGGCGTACGAGGGGCCTAAGTCAAGTCACAGAGGCCCTCTGTTGTTTTTAATGAAGTGAGGCACCAATCGCAGATTTTCCCTGTATGCATTATGCAAATGCACACAAGGAAAACCTACGACTAGTACAGGACTATTGCGGACTAAATATTAATAATAATTATTATTATTGTTATTTTACTAATTACTATTATTATTAAAATTGTATCAAATTAAAAAAAGTAGCAGTCACAATTCAAAATTAAGTTATTAATCATGGAATCGATAAATAAGCTTAAGGCTGCGGCTATTGCCGACGTTAAGACTCAAAGTAAATAGACAATCCTGATCTTCATGACCTGTTAGTGTTTTTTTAAGAAGACGGTTGTTTTTTTTTGTAAAAAAGTTTTTTTGTATAAAAACAGTGTGTATCTAGTGTAGGTACGCTTGACATGATGACCCACTTTAAATAGTGGTGCACAACTTTTTTATTGTCGCACTAAACATTATTATATCGGTTTACGACTTTCTCCTTTAGGATGTAAATATATTTATGATATATATGTACAGGCAGTGAGCTACGTTGCCTGACCCATCTTCTTTTTATATTTTTTTCTAAGATGTATCAGTCTACGTTAAATATGTATATCAAGTTCAGTGTAGATTGTGTAGAAGATGAAAATTATGAATACAGGGAAGCAAAGAAATCAAACACAGTCTTCAAATTAATTATAAATCACCACAGAAGAAATAAAAACAAATTTGTAATATTTTATAATATATATTATATTCGTGAATCTTTACATGGGTGTATCTTTAAATAATTCCTTTATTTAACACACAACAATAATTATAACATACATTTACGTACAGCTAATCGATTATAATTTCAGTTTTGTGAGCCAACATTTTGTAATGAGATGAAAACATCAAATGCATTTTTGCAGTTCCAGTCTAGTCAAACGTCTGTGTATTATAAAATAAGTATAAAAACAGTGTTAGGTAACTACGCAAAATGCTAAACATATGCTACTAAAGCCTGTCACTACGATATGCCTTTCCGCGCCCTACAGGGCTCACACACACTGCTAGTTATACAAATATTTCTACGTTCACCTTTCAGTATATTTTATTCATTAAGACACGGGGCACGCTTTTAGATACAAATTTACTTTGTTAGGAATTGTTTGTTTGTTTTATTCCTGTAGTAGGGAATTTCCTTAATATGTATAATTTCTTAAAGAGTTATAGAGGGCTGAATATTATTTTTAATAGGGTAAATTATAGCACAAATTTATATTTTTTTTTAAATAGTATTATGTGGCTTATTAAAACACTCGATGCCGTAATTGGTACTGCGTATACATTTAACATCTTGTTATTAGGTTCAGACATGAACTTGGTTTGCAGGATTCAACTTTGTAAAAATTGTTATTGTGACATATAAATGCTACTCTATGGTTTTTCAAATTCTTATCAGTTTTAATATCTTACTGCGTTCCCCGTGTCCTCGATAGCTATTATACGTTCCTTTTTTAAAACACAATTCTATATCAAGTGACTTTGGGTCCACAGAATGCTCTAATTGATTACGTCAAATTGACTTTTATATTCATTTTATAAAGACCGCTAACTTGGTACTTTGTATTTTTATCATAAAGTCAAGGTTATTGAAAAGAAAACCTTTTAATAAGAAAATCTAGGTTTACATTGCAATGAATTTAAACGCAGCATGAGCGAAGATAAGCTTCCTATTACGTCTAGGGACAAACTCCATCAAAATATTATGTTCATCAAAGTAGACACTAATAGTACAATACAATTGTAGTTTCCGATATATAATATTCATTATTTAATAAATTTGGCTTCATAAGTATTTAATCATAAATTTGTAATAGGTAGAATTACGTTCCGAAGAAGCGATGAACATACGAATTACTGGTTTAGTTTTAAGGTAATATTGTAATAAAATTGGGTACGTATATAGTTTTATACTCCATCGAGCAGACGTCGATACGTTACTTAACTAATTTACCTAATAATTAGATTCTAAAAAAATAATGTGCTCATGTTTCAACAGAATTTGATATAAATTGTATTGTCTATGTCATCTACATACATATTATATGGATAGTGTCGTCGATACATGGCAGGCAACACGAATGCTTTAAAACCTTCCTCGTTTTACGTAGGTACGTATATGCCACACATGTGATGTGATCAAACTAAAACTGTAAAATGTACCTTACTTACTCCTAAACATAGTGATTGAAATAAACACCTATAGTTACATATTAACATAGCATAGGAGGTAACAAGAATACAAACAGATTTATATGTAGGTAGATATAATACTATACAATTATTTATTTATACATTTTGGTAAACGTATTTACAAACACTTTAGGTAATAGATTATACCTGATTTAGTCGAACTTTTATATTCAGGCCAAGGGGTATTGAAGCATACATGAAGTTATACACCGAAGATAACGTTAACTTCAATATTACGCCAAAGTATAACAACGAACATTGATCAATTAATCTACTAATAATGAAGTAACAATTCTATTTATTTTAGTGTATTTGCGATACATCCACATATAGAATACGAAGCAATTTAAAGGCGGAAAACATGCACCTACGTACGAAATGCAACCATCAAACATATTACACGTTATATTTTAATTTTAACTAAACATATTTGCGCCTTCTGAACGTTTTTTGTAAATAAATACATAGTAAAATTTGTCTTTGGTCCAAGTAGTAACAGTACACTTTGGGATAGGTATTTTTTTTTAACTCAAAATCGCGCGTAAAAATACTCGGATATCACTATTATCAAGTTTAATCCTTATTAAAATATCTCGTTGTAAATCTTGAATACTTAAATAATATCTAAATGAAACGTAAACAAATAAATGTAACACATTAACGACTTAAATTCATTTATGTAATGAATCCACGACACAAATTCATTAAAGATAAAATTTAACAGCTATAAGAAGTATCAGATCCCTACTCCAGCTCGCAATACGTAGATAGCTAACTAACACCTATAGATTTAATAATACTAATACATATTTTTATTGTTACACATGTTTTAACAATTATTCAATTTTGTTACTTAAATTAAAATTTATGCTTGAAACCGTAACAAGTAACTAGAGAGTACAATTTGTAAAAACACATAAATACTCTGGTTGAGATACTTTTGTTAAGTATACTCGGGGTTCGCCAATTTTAATAGTAAATACTTATTAAAAATATAACAAATATGAAAAAGTTTAAACGAAACATGATAACAAAGCTGCGAACAGACATTTGCTTGAACAACACAAATTGCTTTAGAAAGAAACGACCCCGTTACAAAGAAGAACAAAATTTTCTAGAAAGTAAAAAGAAGAAGTGCTAGGCTGTCCTGGTAGGGACATTAACAGTTACAATTGGTGGTGGAGCTGCCTTGCGCGGGTTCTGTCAGACGCTGCCCACGAGCGCCACCCGCCAGCATGGCTGGTTCAGAATCCAGGCTCTCTGACATTTTATCGCAGATAATGTCCACCAGTCGCTCGAATACAGCCTGAAAAGACAAAAAGGAATAAATGGCATTTTGCTCTAAAAACTTTCAAACATGACGTTTTTCTTAGCTTTTTGCTAGTTTTGAGCTACATTAACAGGCCAAGGCAAATCAATGTAGCGTGTTATGGGTAAAATAAAGATGAGGAATGGAAATTATGAAGAGAAATTTCTTTTTCCTCGATTTGCATGAACTTTCTAACTATTCTGCAGGTGTTAAAAATTGCGGCTTTTTGAAGTGTAATGTAAATACTCAATTTACATTACACTTTAATAAAAAGCCGCAAGTCTATCAGTTTGAGGCTATGGTGGAGATTGTTGGGTATTACACCCGTAGTGGACAACAATAAGGACTACGTACATTTTTAATATTATTATTAATTGTTACTTACTGAGTGAGAATACATTATGAGAAGGCAATTATAGTATATTGTAATCACGTTACAATACCAACTCTGACCAGCGAGTAGAAGATATTACGATATAAACGAAGAAGATAAGAAACTAAACCACTTTGAATTAAAAAAAAAATTCTTAAATTTTCTCCTAAGCCTAAATTATGATGATACAGAGGAACTTATCTATTCTACATATTTGTCTTAAATAATTTTACTTCATACTCTGTCTACAGATTTTTCCCAAATTTACAACACTCACACAAACTCCAATGCAATTAAACACACTCACTCAAACACTCCACACAGTTTCGTCATTATCTTGCTCATTTTAAGGCATGTCAACATCAGACTGATGTCACGCAGTTGTGAATTATTTGTAAAATGTACCAATCTAACTAAATAACACTGTCCTTTGAGATACAGGATTGTCCTTGTTTGAAGGACCGGGGTCTCACTAATTTGCCTACTAAATATTTAGACTAATACCAACACTGATGTTATCTAGGCTAAGCTCTTTTCCTAAATAAAAATATTACACATTATTATATATAATAAGGCTATGTTTGTGGTTCTTTTTCGGATCAAAATCTAGGGTAACAGGGTTATTTATCTTACCTAGCTTAATTTTCTATTGAAAAAGTACCAAAGACTAATGTAAATTTTGCAAACATGCGATCTTACAGAAATGTAAACCTAATTCTAAAAGACATTGGTCCTATTATAACAAAACCGTTATTACCTTGACGTATATATTCTCCTTGGCACTGGTCTCATAGAACTCGACACCCAGCTGTTCGGCCAGCTGCATGCCACGCTCAGTGCTGACCACACGTTCCTCCTCCATGTCGCACTTGTTGCCAACCAAGATCACTTGCGCGTTGTCCCACGAATACGTCTTGATTTGTGTCACCCTGGAAAATGTGAAATCCAATTTCAATTTTGATACAAATTTATATCCGACACCTAAATGTATCCTTAATATTTTCAGAGTTATGAAATTAAAGAATAATAAATAATGTATGGTTTACATTAAAAAAAAACTGATGAATGAAAGGCGACTACCGAAAGTTAAGAATAAAGCTGAAAAGTGGAAACGCCAGGAGGGCACGCCCCAGAAGCACATACACAGACTTATTGGTGAGGATCTTCAGAAAGGTCAGGTGTGTTGTTATTGCAACCGGCGTATGTGTGACTACATGTATGAACATGAACATAAACGAAGGAAAAGAAGTACCGCAGCGGGTGGTGTTCTGTAGTTTCTGCCTATCGCTATCATATGGTAAAAAGGTGTGAGTTTGTGTATCTACGTTGAAAATACTCAATTATTTGAATAACCTAAATCAACCTATTGACAGACAAAATGAAAACACTAGTTCGTACAAATCATTTATGAACCGATTCAAACACACAAAAAAAGCCATGTCAGCCCTGGTGTGATAACTTGATCCTGCGGAAATTGAGGAAAATCCGGAACCGTCATATTTTCTTTTATGGCCAACTTATTATTATAGAATCCATAA
The DNA here is from genome assembly GCA_921972225.1 of Euplexia lucipara. NCBI lineage: Eukaryota > Metazoa > Arthropoda > Insecta > Lepidoptera > Noctuidae > Euplexia > Euplexia lucipara. Next base: position 14,387,566 of record OV179144.1, read on the forward strand.
AAATGTAATTATATGTAAAGAAAAGATCATTAGTTAACAAACTCAAGTTAGACGTTTAACCTTTTTTAGTTCCGGGAACGATAATTATGCCACAAATTACGAGAGATCTTCTTGAAAAGTTTTGATCGATATCCTAATATATAGAGCCTAGTCCATCAAGCTACCGCTAAGTGTCAAATACTTTTTCAACTTTTCATAATACAAACAATAGGGTTCACGATCAAATGGTAAATTTTGTCAGCTTGGGGTAGCTTGATGTGCTGGCGTCTGTAGATTATCTACTCGATGACACGAATATCGTAAGGTCCCGTTGAATAGTTAGAATAAGCGCATGATTAAATCACAATATAATCGCGATAGTCATGTAATAACGTTCTATAAGGACACAGCTACTATACCTACTTATAGTGAAAGTTTATTACGCTAATTCGAATTAAAACACAAAAACACTTCAAAATTATGATCATAAGATAATTTTCTTTGTATCAATCAGTCACTGCGGTGAATGACATGCTATAAGCAAAAGCTATCCGCTCGTTATTATGTTTTAAATTGAGGGTATTCTCCAGTAGTACCTTTTTGATAGTTATAACGATCGGTCGTTAAAAATGGGTCGCGTTCTCTAAGAAAGAAAGAAAGAAAGCAAGACAGAAAAAGGGAAAGAAAATACTTTATTTGGACAAACATAACTTATAAGAAAAGAACCAAGAATTTGTGCAGATAATAACAAACAAAAAAAGAACAAGGACACAGCAACTCACCAATCTTGGACGCTATTGAAGCTCTCCTCATTGGTTATGTCGTACATAAGGATGAACCCCATGGCTCCTCTGTAGTACGCTGTGGTGATAGTGCGGTAACGTTCCTGGCCTGCAGTGTCCTGTAATAGAAATGAACATGCATTGAACTATTTGTAACCTCCACAAATTTCATAAGTCCTTGAATAAAAATATCATAGGACTGTAGAAATTCTAGAGGGCCAGTGGCTTAATAATAATAAGGTTGTCGACATGTGGGATGTTGACTTGGCTGTCATTGTGCCGATAGTCGTTACAGCCAATGGCCTTATGGCTAAAAGCCTCGATGAGCATCTTTCGAAACTTTCGTTGCACGGTTGGGTCAAGAACCTGATCCAGAAGGCAGTACTCCTCGATACGGCTCGAATCGTGAGAAGGTTCCTGTCTTTGGAGCCCTAACTACTGGTAGCTTGGACCCTGCTCCCGCTATCGGTGGTCCACTAATTTTTATATTTTAAATGTTTTTTATACTTTTTTTATTTCAATATTTAAAAATGTATTTTATATGTATGTAAAAATAATATATGGAAATAATAATAATAATATTTCACAACTTATCACACATCGCCATTTAGTCCCAAGCTAAGTCGTTGTAAGCTTGAGAGCTTGTGTTATGGGTAAGCTCTCAAGCTTAGCTTGGAACTAAATGGCGTTGTGTAATAATAACAGCCGCACGAGTCGATATTAGACCCATTATTTACAAATCAAGACTCCTCCGTGACTCAAAAAGCACTTTAAGTCGATCTCGGCTATCATTTGTAGATCCTTAATAGTATATACGGGTAGTCAGAAGCCCGATAGATGCGTGTTTTCTGGATTGTAAAGGTTAAATAGACAGTTGCTCCATGTTAAACACTGGTTGTCAAAAATAGCTGCATTCGGTTAGACTGGAAGTTGACCCAAGATAATGGGCGATTTGACAAAAACTTAGTTTTCATTCCTTCATCTAGATTACAAGAAAATATTGTACACATATTTTTCTTTTAGCACGTAATCAAAAATAACGGCGATACATCGAGTCAAAATGTCGCATGACGTCACTAGCCAGTACAGTTCATACTAGATAATGACGCTTATCTAAGCAGTTGTCCATCAAATTGAGAAAGAAAAAAATACGTGTCGAATATTTTCTCGTATTCTAGATGAGGGACTTAAAACTAAAATTTTGTCAAATGGCCCATTAGGAAAAGGCTTGGCAGACGATGATGAGTAGTTGAAATCATCTTACACTAAAGAGAATTCTTGAATAAACATTTCAGTTACAATTAATTGCGCAATATACCGTACCGTTTATTCTAAAGGGAAACCACCCTAAACTATTAGTGATAATGGCTTCACCGCCTAATCTCTACCAAACAATTACCGACTAATTACATTGTGATCTACGTTCAACATCAAGTTTCGCCAATTTTCTTATTTTATTAAACTAAGAATAGCTATTAGTTTCAATAGCATCGCGTTATATCGGTAAATTTTGTACACAGGCCAGCATATCAAGCTACCCTAATTAGTCGAATTTCTTAGATAGTTTTTCAACTTTATAACTATCAAAATAAGGTTCATGTCGAATTGGAAAGTTGGACAGTTTGGGGTAACTAGATGTGCTGGCGTCTTTACGTAAATCAAGTCATTTGATACATAACGGAACCTTCTTATATAGGCTGTCTCAAGAATAACGATATTGTCTCGAGTTCCGCCGCCTCACGCAATATCGAAAAATAACCGAGCATTTTCATTTCATCGAGACCTTCCAAAAATAGGCGCTGTGTAAGATGTTATTAACGCCTATGTCAGAGATATCTTACAAGAAGAATTACAAACGGGGGTGTAGCGGAGGTCAGGCGTGATTTTATTTGTTATAGTATAGTTAAGCTAATATGTTTCTAGAACCTAAGATTAGTAAAATAATATAATATAACATCGTGCCTGAAATCCCCGTTGAGTTAGGCAGAGATGTAACCCACATTTCACCGCGATGTTAAAGTTTCATGTATTCGAGCCTATTGCCATCGAACGGGCACTAATCCGGACTCCAGGCTGCTACTGAGAGATATTTAACACATTCGACATTCGTCTCAAGAGACAGTTCACTTATTAGCTAAGTTGGGCGTGTCCATTGTGAAACTGACAAAATAACTGACTAGATTATAATGAATTCAATGCTCGAATGCAAACTTTTTTTTACACACTGCTGTTATAAATGGAAAGGATGGACCTTACGGCACCGAAACCTGGTAGGGACAAAATTTGTTAAATCTACGAATTCCTATTTATGGGTAAACCCTAGCGCTAGTGCAGGGTTTACCCAAAAACAATTTTGTTGTGTGTTGTAAATCTAGCACATGACATGGCGTTTTCTTTTAAATGTACGGATCATTTTTTCTAAACTGAATATTTTATAATATTATTTAGTCATAGTCATAGTAGTCATAGTATTTTATTGATAAGGGATTCGTACAAGTCATGTACAGATTAAACAATTATTAAAAATACATTACATAAAATTTCAAATCTAAGACGTCAAACCAGTTCAACTAATAAATAGCAGTCAAATAAAAAAGTAAAAAATAGAATAATAAAAAAAACAAGAAAAAAACATTAAAATACATTACATCATTCTCCATTCTTTCATTCGTTTATAGAAAGTACAACAATTTTAACCGTAATTTCAAGTAAGCTCACACACATTTAAGTTCTTGTGTTTCAGTAACCTCTTCAAGCCGGGGAACGTAAAGGAAGGGAGGGACTAATTAGTAATGATCCTCTTTAAGAGGTAGGAGAGCCAATTGAGGAAAACGGCTCAATGTGGCTCGTCGGCGAAGGTACATTTATTTTTTATTGTTTTATGCTGTTGAACTGGTTTTATCCTTTTATGTGATTACAATAATTTTAAATGCCTCGTTGCAATCGAAATTGCTTTTGCTGGTCTTGTGTTTATTGACTTTTTCAACTGAAATTAGTTGCCCACATAATATTATCAAATTTATACGTAACTGGCAAAATGTGGGTGAACTACATGTACACCTCTGCTTAACCCTTCTAGAATTGCGAGCGTGATGTCCTAATGTAATGGATTTTATGACATGTATATTAGGGTGTCCCAAAAAAATAATTTGTTTATTTTTAACGCGTACCCTCTAATTATATTTGAATAGAGTTAAAACACGTATAAATAAAATTTCATGTACCTAGGACCACAGCAACCCGTGCTGACTTGCATTGATACATTTCAGTACTTGTTAACTTCAACGCGTCGGAAATATCGTATCGCTGTTTAGTAATTACTTGTTTTTTTCTTAGTGAACGCATTATTTTCGTTTAGTCAAGGTGTCAGGGGAATTACGGAGTTCTAGAAAAGACACATTTTTAATAGGCGATGTAAAACATCAAATTACCGGTTCAAAATATCCCTTTAATGGCCAAGTACCTACTGGCGGTTCTGTTTTATAATATTCGTGAAATGAATTTAAGTGCGTATGAAAACGTACATCTAACTAAAAGAGAGTGTATTATTTATTGGGAAAAGGCCCGTATACCGAGTAAAGCTTTACCTAACTGTGTTAAGAAATTTATAGTTACCTTATACCAAGTCTGGAGAGATTTACAAAAAATGCGAACAAAATACAACCCATATTCGAACAGCGTCGTCCAGATTTTATTACAAGTATGGTCAACTTGTCTGACATCCACATGGTGATGTCTGTTAATTAATAAAAATAAATAAATATAGAATATTCTTGGAGCGGCAGAAAGAGCCAGGCAGCATGGTCACTTAGCTGGAGTGGATAAAAAGTTGTCCGACAAAGAGAAAAAAACGCGCCTTAGAAATATCAAGGAACAAAAACCTCGAGCTAATTATTCCATTCCTTAGTGCTTCGATTTCATCTTATCAAGAAAAACATCTTCTGATTCTGAATGGAAGTAATGGATTTGCTAGACGATTTGTCCACCCCAACTGAGATAGCACTGTCCGATATTAATAAAACGTGAACGAGCAAACATTTTATAACTCTAAAATTAGTGGCAGCTTTGGACAGGTGTCGGTTATGTATGAAAAATCACCGTTGAAGAGGAACAAAAGCAATTTTTACCGCGTTGCGTAAATAAACTCAGGCTCATATACCTTGATTGTAAAACGACAACTTGGAAAAAAAAATATATAATAAACTAGCAGATGTTACGCGGTTCTACAAGCGTAGTTCCCGTTCCCGTGGGAATACTGGGATAAAAGTAGCCTATGTTACTCAAGGTGAATGTAGCTTTCCAATGGTGAAAGAATTTGTAAATCGGCACAGGAGTTTTTGAGTTTATTCATTACAAACATTCACACACAAAATACAATTTTTCCTCTTTGTAATATAAGTGTAGATGATGTTCTTTTAATAATAAATAATGTTCTTTAATAGTAAATAATGCTCTTTTAATAATAAATATTTAATACAAGTAAAATAGTGTTTAAACTAATAATAAAAAAATAGTTTTAAAATTTTCCCCTACAATCCCCATACAACATTTTTCTTAAAAGTTTGACATCAAATCGGCACGGGTTATCGTTATCCGATTTCTATAATATTTTATATTTTAGTTAATATGGTCAATTAGAAAAAATATAGAGGGTATGCGTATTCAAAATCGAAAAAAAAAATTTCGCCCTTATAGGCTGGGACACCCTAATGTATATTTGTCCCTAAAGGGCAAACACTTCAGAGGTGCTCAGTAATTGTCCGTGGTTTACTGTTAAAAGCCATTTACCACGATGTTAATGTTGGATCATAAATTGATATTTTAAAGTGGTTATTTAAATTGTTGTACATCTATATAAACTATGTATTTGTTGAATTGTTTTGCCCTACAACACTACTTCCCTGTACAGCAGTACCTACTTATTCTATCTGCAGTGCGCAGATATTTTCGTTAGTGTTTTTTGTCAATTAGTTCCTTCCTTTTTAACTTGTTATTACTTCATTATTCGAAGACGCCTTAAACGATTTGGATAATTATTTTTTATCAAAAAATGTTTATTCATGTCAACATCTTTTCTCTATCTATGCGGGCTCTAAATGACTAAATACTAAGCATTACTCACCCATATCTGTAGCTTCACGCGTTTGTCGTGGCGGAAAACTGTCTTCACTTTGAAGTCAATGCCTACGGTGGACACGAAGGCTGAAGTGAACGAGTCGTCCGCATAACGGAACAAGAAACTGAAATGATAAACAAAGGCATGAGTTTACTGTTATGTGGGTACGGTAGATCGTCATCAACAAGTTTTTTCCCAACTATTTTGGTGTCGGCAGTTTAACGGGATGCAGCTAATTTATTTATTTACTACGGTAAAAAGAAACCAATTAAAGTAAATACCAGTGTTTTACATGGAGCAACTGACTGTCTAACTTCCACAGTTACTGGGTAACACGATACCCCTTGGTAAACTGGTAATTAGACTTTCGAGCTTCTGACTACCTATAACGACTATCAAAGACCTATAAATGACAGCCAAGCCCAGCGGCTTTACGTACTTTTAGAGGCAAGGAGGAGTCCTGATCCTACTAATATTATAAACGTGAAAGTTTGTGAGGATGGATGGATGGATGTTTGTTACTCTTTCACGTAACAACTACTGAATGGATTTTAATAAAATTTGATATGGAGTTAGATGACACCCTGGATTAACACAAAGGCTACTTTTTATCCCTGTAATCCCACGTGAACAGAAACTACGCGGGTGAAACCGCGTGACGTCAGCTAGTATGTAATAAAACCCCACCCCCCCCCCCCCCAACCCAAACAAAATCCCATCTATGGACCAACCTCGTCAAACGTAGCTTAAGCTTCAATAGACTCGTGAGGTCATAAATTGTATTATTTACCCGCAAGCTCCCACAAGTCAAGTTGGAGTTATGCATAACTGTAGCTGTTTTACATGTAAAAAACAGTGATATCCAAGAGAGTGGTGCGACATGGAGACTCGGAAGTCATATACCTCGAGTTCGTACCTCAGGCAGGCACGTAATTATCGCTTGCTATAGAAACGGTAAAGAAAAAATCTTATAAAAACCTAGAATACAAATTAATTTAAGTTTGAAATCACTAACTGTGGTTATTAAAGCGAGTGCCTTCTCTGTATGAAAAGAGTCTTTTGCTCTGCAATGGAAAACAAATTATGAATAGGAAAAGTGACATTGGTAATTGACCGGATTTTAACCTACGACCTCTTACCTGAACCACTGGGTCATAAGTAGCTGTTTAGTTTACATACTGATATTACGTTCACATAATTTACAATCTTATTACCTACATTCTTCAAAGCTTTTACTACAATTCTGTAAAAAAATCCTTAATCAGTTGTGCGCCTGTATCACACCCTTTTAAAGTAAACAAGCCAATAAGCATAAAAATGCAACTGTCTATGCAAGACCACTTAGATTGCCATCAACTCTTAAGTAAGTCAGGGCTAAATGCCTACTTCGTTAGATAACTCTTTGTTTCCACAAAAAGAAAAAAAATATCGATGCACATAAGCTAAATTTATGTTCCAAATTAAAATACGAAAGTAATTACTAACAAACTCATTAAAGTAACCTCAAAGTCTTAGCAGTTCCGCCATATTTTAAAACTTTCGCGTCCGATAAGCACGCTCGTACTTGTCGGGGATGACCCAACGAGTATAAAAAACGTGATAGCTATAAATACGCATGTATAGGCAATGCTTAAACAATAGGTTCGGGAAGAGGGATATCAAAAGAATCCCTACAACCCTCCAAGTGATACTGGCTGGCTGGTACAAAGTAATGAGCCCTTTATAACCGTTACATTGTTCGAAACCCGTTATTTTAAAAAGGTTTTATCCTAAAACTAAATGCTGGCGATTGATGATTTCGAATTTAGATTTGATTAAGTGAATAATACAGTAATATATGTATATTGTACACATAATATATACAGGGCACATGACACATGATTTGGAGCCCCGTTATAGGTATATAATATACAATAGTTGGTTTTCCCATTTTTTTCCAATATCATTTTGCTGTAGACTGTACGAATCAATAAAAAAATCTTCATCCCTATCTAATTCAATGAGATGTTTGATCAAAATTAAAAAAAGTCACATTACTATCTATAAAAAAATTATTGGGCTTAACACAAAATAAAGTTAACAGTTACAGTTACAATCAGCATAAAGAAAGAACACATTCAACGACAAATTTCAACGCTCAAGGGTCCAGAATTGTGTACTGTACCTGTAATGGTGTAATGTGCGACGATGACCCTTCCACTGTATATTTTTCTAATGTATACTATTCCAAAAGCGAATGTCATGGAAATATGTAGGTAGTTTTCGTTTATATGACTAGAGGTTTAAATGACTTTACACTCACCTACATTACTACGTAAGTGCTAAGTCAGATACGTATGCTTATCTTCGTTTATAATTATCATTGAACACTGATTTTGTATTATGCTTCTGAAGGGCCTGCTGAACGGGTATTCTTAGTCATAAAATAAAATATTCCTTTTTTTTTAAATAAACCACCTGTGTTGCTCTTGGTTTACTTAAAGATAAAACGTTGAAATATATTTACCTTGTTTTTCCTACAGAACTATTTCCTATGATAAGCAGCTTGAACATGTAATCGAAGTTCTGATCCGCCGCATCCTTCTGCCATTTTGCGTCCCCAGTCATCTGTCGTACAAAACATTTGTTTTAATTTCAATTGTAACATCCATCATTTAAACTATACATTTATTCTGCAACAACCTCATCTTCTACATCAACACTATTGTTATTCGAATGTTCATGAATGGTCTCCATTATAACCATTTAATTTATTTAAAACGTCTATTGTCACCACTAACACAGCCACATCGCTTTAATGCACTAACAAATATATCGCAAATGCAAAACATGATACGTTTCCCATACGTAGTATTGATTAGCAAAACTCGACTTTGCTACAATAGGTACTAACACGCAAGTAAGCCCACATTAGTTTAACATCGTTCCGAGTCATCGAAAAGTCTTATCAGTAATTTCCATGAAATGCAAAATCAAACTTAATTTCGTTTGCAGTACCGTTTGTTTTAGGTTGGTCGTTCCCATTAAATTATTCAATGCCGGGAAACAAAAATGACTTTTAGATAGTGCCACCGTATCGTCACATCCTACCGATAGGGCAATTTTAGTGTGTCCTAGACGCTAAAGATAAGCATATTACTGAATTGGTGATGTATTGTATAAGCACGCAGTCAACTAGTACTAAAAATATTTGAAACGAGTAAATAACTTTTATTTAACTGTTCTAAATTCAACTCATGGATTTCAAGTACCTATACCTTCCTACACTAATTGGCTGACTGTGCCAATTAACGCTGTAGGAAACCAGCACGCTATGGGAAGAGCCACAAATAAAAAGAACCCGACCACAAAAGGAATACAGGCAATTCAACAAAAGATACATGGTAGCTGATTAAATAAAGTAACATTCTCAAGCAAGAACCCGAACACGGGTTTTCTGAAAATTCAACTTCCGAAGAGAGCGAAAATATGTTTAATTCAAGGATGTTCAGCATGGTTACGCCGTTCAATGTGGTGCGAAGCTGTTATATTCAAATAAGTGTACGTACTATTCAAGACGGGGTTGGCGTCAACTGGCCTATACTGAGATGATTTCATCCCCGTCTATTAACTCCCCGTTATGACATCAATAAGATGAAGCGTGGGTGGTACTTTGTACGCTCTTCAATTAAAGCCCTCTTGTTCCAGAAAAATCAACAAAACATATTTGTCTGCGGGACAAAACTAAATACAGGGTGTAACAATAGCAACGTCCTATCTTCATAAAAAAACAGTTACATAACAGCTGTCTTATAAAACCCATAGACTATGTAATCGCTAGGTCACCTAGTTTCCAGACATACGAAGAAAATTTCCCAACTGACGGGAAACGCGAGGAAAATGTATTCAATAACAATATCTCGAATAATCTAGAACAAATTTCCCCGAGCATACTTCAACGAGATAAATCAGATTCTACATTGAAAGTTTGCAGCAGCAACGTGGAGGTATATACATTCGTAGTATGTATGAAGGTAACCACAGATGTTTTATTCACAGCTTTTACTTCGTGGTGGGAAGGCATAAATTTATGATGTGTTAATACCGTTTGTAGCCACTTACGGTAGTAAACTGGCGAGTATACTCGTATACATAATATAATCAACGTGTGGTTTCTGGCAAAAAACCCGCCCTATTTCCACTCGTGACTGTCCCTCTCAAAAGTGACTATCGTCAACATAACTAATAAAGGGGGTTTTCCGAGAGGAAGAGCATTCATTTCCTTTGCAATGTAATTGTTATAAAGTCTTGAATATTGTCAGTCGTATGCCATAGCAATATTATTTTTGACCTTTCATTAAAATTTACAAACCAGTCACAGTTTTTGGACACACGATAGATTGGTACTTAAAATGAATACGATTATTTGATATACGTACGGATCTTCGGACATAAATTTATTGCAAATTCTTTTTAAGATATTGTGATACCTTTATCATCACAGAAAATGTAAAACTTCTTGCTAATAAACCTGGATTTCAAAAGAGTGAAGTGGAAGTGGAGGGCGATGTTCTAAAAAGAGAGACGGGCAACAAGAAAAGTTACGACACTGTACGGCGGCGCTAAACTAGCGACATATTTTAATACTTACGCAGAAATTGTAGTATACCAAAAATAGGTAATAACAAAATAATAATATACATGATGAAAGGGCCAAAGAGGAGGGAAAATAGCCTTGTCCTCGTTTTTTACCTTTATCCCTTAGGTGTTTATTAACTTTAAACTATAAAACTCATAAGTAAACTAAACGTATGAGAATTTTAATGAAAAAGATCATGGTTCAGGTTTTTTTATTAGAAAATCCATTGGAGTGGTTAGCGATCATATTCTTTACAGTTAAAAGTAAAAAAAAATAATATGAGAAAAAACGTGGCAAGTGATGAGAAGTTTCGACTAAACATTACAAAACCATGGGTTTAAAACAATGTATTGAATTAATGACATCAGTTTCTTTGTCAAAGCTCCTTCCACTGTATGTATAGCCTTGCTCTTGGTTACGATTGAAATGCGTTTGATATTTGATCTTCAACAAGATTCTACAAATGAGAGTAAACAATAATCCTTGGTTTCCTTTCAAAACCTCCACTAGTTATTCTATTATATTACTTGGTTCAAGGAGCAACGCCTGTAAATATCTTAACGACCCTTTTTCATAGTAACCGTACAACTTGCTTGAAAAACTTAGTGGGAAAAGTTTTAACAATACGTTTTTATTCCGTTGTAAAAAAACATCATTCAAAGATACGGTAGTCTGGTTTTCCCAGATGCATTGTTCTGTGGAACAGTCACAGATGTTGAAATATCTTTGAGAGCCGAAACTGGTAATAAAAGGCACCTTGAGTCTTAGATTTGGTACAAGGGTGATACAATTCAATCAATCAACTTCGTTAGGGTATCCGAATATGAGTCTTATTCATTTTCATGATGAGAATAACAGAGAATAAATTATGCCACGGATCCAAAATAAATCGCGTTAACTTTGTAGGTACTAAGACAGGGAGGTAAACTGGTAGGTCTACAGACGTAAACGTTTACGTGTTTTTTGCCCATAAGAACTCCCTAGGGATGATTTTTTTCAACAGAACATTAATCTTGTAGCCTTTAGTTACCTTGTTTTAGTGTAATATGTTTTCTTGCTTGAAGTATATGCTATGTACTTCTGCGGGACCGTAGATACAAGGCTAAAAAATATTTCAAACGAAGGTCTTACCTGTCCTCGGAACGCACAACTATGAACACAACAGCAGCAATCAATAAAATAGGTACATAAAACCAATGACAATGGTACAGATTGCTGAGTGATAACAATAAAAAAGTATAACAAATATCAATACACACCTTTTATCAGTCTTCGTGTATCAACTCGAGTAAGGGACGTCGGGGGCGCCTATCACTATTATTTTTATCGGTCGAACGACTCCAAGCTACTTTACAGGGACACGTCGGTGTAGCTATCTCTCTTTACATTCACACCACGCAACAACAGCGGGTGCAACTTATACTTTTATCGATTTTTTTCCGTTATTTTCCAGGCAATGCAACACTCGAATATCTTTCTAAAACAATATGAACAAACACCCTCAACCACGGTGCCACCAGGTTTGTCGATTTGAAACATACAAAATCGATAATTCGGTAATGTTATTTCGTAACTCACTGTTTAATCGTCGACACTATAGTGAACTGAACTTGTGTTCCTCCTTTCGTTTCATTAACTTTGTAACTGTGCGTTTAGAAGTCCTTTTTTTACTTAATTGTTTAAAAAAGTAACCCCTAATATAGGGATTTGCTGTGTTTCGCGCTCACAGCTGTTACGAGCTCCCTCTTCTATTGAAATGGGAATGGGATGGAAAGCCAAGATGGCGGACAGTTGCGCGCGCAGTCTGCCCGCGCAGCCTGTCAAAACTCTACACACAAACAAATCTGTCTTTATTGCCCACGAATCTGAAATATGAATCACAGTTTAATATACTTATACAATATAGGGCGTTTATGATTATGATGATGAGATAAAAAACTTTTCAACCCTTTGTTTTCAAGTTTAATTGAATTTAGGAGTTCTTAGGACTTTCCTCGGAAATAAATGAAAACTCCAGGGAGGTAGCGCTCTAGAACGGTGCGTGTATTTCGTGTTACAAATACAAGCAAAAACGTTGTAGGTACTTATTTTACATGAGCCCAAAGCTGTCCACGCGATGTTCGCAACCTATTTTTGGATCACAAGCCTCCCAGTCTTGACAGTTATTCGATTTATCTCCACTTCTCTCATAAGTTTGTGTACGAGACCCGTACAAGGATATTTTTTAACCGTATTTGCATATTTTGTTTAGCGAGAAAATATTTCGTTATTCTTTGACATTGTATCCCAATGTAATTTTGTGGATGACGTTATAAAATAATTGATCATATTATACGAGGCTTGGTAGAGAGTATTCGGTCTTAGAACCCTTGTGAAGAGCCTTGACCCCTGTGTGACCCAATTACCTACATCGTGCCTCATACATTTATCATGCACTCTGGGTCGCTCAATAAATCTTTAAAGATAATTTCATACTGTTCAAGTGTTCATATGCGGTCCCGTAAAGTATGGTTTATAACAAGTTTATTTAGATAACACGGTCATATCACCTTTACGTCTAAATTAATTTCTTTATTTCAGACCATAAAGATCCAAATAGTATTAATATGTTAGTCAAATTTAGAGCGCAGTATTGAAAACTTGGCTCCGGTTTGCGATCTGTTTTTGTATAAGAACATTAAACTTGTCAAAATACGTTTCTGGTTATAAAAACAGCTGGATGGCTTAATTATGGTTGATGGTGTATAAAGCTATACCTTGATTTAAACAAAAGATCATCAAACAAGTTAAGACAAAACATAATGAGAACGAACGTGTCCTTGCTCACACTGATGGTACCACAACAAAGAATAGGAAGAAAAAAAAGTCGTTAAAATACCATTGCTTGTCTGCATTCAAAAGTAATTAAAACTACAATTTGTAATCCGAACGACTGCAGTCAACTTTAAGTTCATTTGTTTTATAGTAACAAGAAACCTATGCTGCAATGTGACTGTAGTGTGTCAATATTTTTGTGCCGTCCCATCTTTCTAGATCAGCGTGCTGTGTAGACACTGCCATTACGGCTACTGAGAACCTTTAGTGGCGCAATATTACCCCAGCTCCAGTTCTAATCTTGTTCCAACATCTTTGCGCCAACTTACTCACTAGCTCGCTTGCACGTATCTACGTGTAGTGCTTGTAACGAGCGCAAGCAAAACATACTTTACGTTTGACAGCCTAAATGGGACTGACGCAGGTGCACTTTTTACATGACATTATGGGGTGATTTTGAAAATCTAAAAAAAAGCTTTCTCCTCCATAAATATTACATCAGTTTTGATGCAAAATTTCATGATGTATTTATGAAGTAGTTTCTGAAAATTAATTAGCGGTTATGGAGGAAACTTGGCGTTTTTTTTAATTTTTCTGTAAGTATTTGTCTGGATTCCCAGTTTCCATTTCCATAATATAAGCTTCCAATCCTTAACTTGTATTTATTACAAAAGGAACGCTGTAGTTACCTTTAGTTAGTGTTACAAATTATTATGCTAAGTACCTAAGGTAGTATGGGCCTTTAATAACAGTTAGTTATATTATCAAGCTAAAAAACCGGTTGATATATTTTTAAACTACAGAGCTTTAAAGTAGGTACTAAGTTCCATGCCCACTCCTCTCATGCTTCACATATCTTTTGGAACAAGCTTACAAAAAATATTTTTGCAATTGAAATTCTCTTGTAACCTTGTCTTATTAAGGTCTAACCATTAAAATAAATGAACTTTAAACCGTTTGCGATTGATCTCTCAGGCTGGGGGGGTTTCAAGGGTCGGCTTTTAAGGTCTAACTTGATGCAGCTGAATATTAGTGTTGATCATGTAGCAACTGCCCATTTAACCCCTCAACAACCCAGTCACTGGGTGACACGACTTTAATATTTTTGATGTCGGTTTCGTTTGGACTATGTTCTTATTTTTCCTACAGTACTAGGTACGCACGCAATAAATGGAACTCAAATAGAAAAGAACCAAACGCTCAAACTTTACAGCAGAATTTAAATTGTACAACAATACCACTCAGTAAATCGCTAAGAATAAACAAACCGAACAAACCCAACAAACCCTTTTTCCATTACGCTATGTGACAGTCACAGACAGCAAAGGAAATAAACCGGCAGCATCCATTTGTGTGGTTATATTGTTATGATGACGCAACAAACAACAATTCGACTCCTTGTCTTGTGCCTCAGAGCACTATTTATTCTAATATTTAAAAAAAGGAAGAATTGATGACGTACTCCCGATTGAACACCTATTTTTAAGGCATTTTCAGCTTTAATAATATCACCTTAGGTGTTAAATGCGTAGGTTCAGTAATAATGATAATAATAAGTACAAAGGTGTAGATATATAATGTCCACACTTCACCTCAGTATGGCGTCGCACCCCAACGGACGCGTGAGTGCTTTAGTGTACCGTTTTTGAAGATCGAATGTTGTTTAAGTAACCTATATACACCTTTTTAGGGTTCCGTAGTCAACTAGGAACCCTTATAGTTTCGCCATGTCTGTCTGTCTGTCCGTCCGTCCGTCCGTCCGTCCGTCCTCGCTTAATCTCTGTGACCGTTAGCACTAGAAAGTTGAAATTTGGTACCAATATGTGTATCAATCACGCCAACAAAGTGGTAAAATAAAAATTAATAAAAAATGTTCTTTTAGGGTAGCCCCCCTATATGTAAAGTGGGAAGTGATTTTTTTTTAAATTTCAACCCTAACGTGTGATATATTTTTGGAAAGGTATTTAAAAATGAATAGGGGTTTACTGCAATCATTTTTTGATAATGTCAATAATTTTGGAAGTAATCGCTCCAAAAGTGAAAAACAATGTGTGTGTCCCCTCTAACTTCTGAACCATAAGTTTAGAAAATATGAAAAAGATCTGAAGAGTAGAACTTTATAAGGAATTTGTAGGAAAATTATTTTCAACTTGGATGGAAACAGTTTTTGTACAAAAAAGACAAAAAGTTGTACAAAATAATTTCTGGACTAAGTTTATAGCATAATCGTATATGCAAGCATTTTGAACACTTATTGTGATGGACGGGAAACTTCGGAACCCTACACTGAGCATGGCCCGATACGCTCTTGGCCGGTTTTTATTTTATATGTTTTTGCGCATAATCGGTTTTATTTTTTATTAATTACTTTTACTGTCGTATTCTTAATGATTAGATTTATGTTTCACAAGATTCAAATAGGAGGTCAGTTAAAAAAAGTATATTTTCTTCGTTTATATTTTCACCAGGAAACGAAGCATAGATTTTCATCTCTCAAGTATGTAGGTACTTATAAAAGATAGGAAGACTTTTGAAATTAAACACGTAAACGCTTCCGTCTATAGGAAACAATTTACCGAGAAGTCTTTGACTGCGGTCCAGTAAAGGATTGGCAAATGTTTCGAGTGGAACATTATTTAAAAATCGTGTCTTTTTTATGGAAACACTATGGAAGTTGCACCGACATACTTCGTTCCGTCTTACAATCAATTTATCTTGTGTAACCTGTTTAGTTTTAGCTTATGTATTGTCAAATGCTAAATGGTCACCTGATAATGAACTAGGGAAGCATTTGTGACCGCCTGTCATGTCAACGAACAAACTTTTCGAAATGATATAAACAACTAATAAAATGAAATGTTATTCAATGATCATACAAGAAATGTTTCAGAGGAGGAGCTTGTGGCTAAATTTTAACAGCAGAGTCGATCGAAGCTTAAGCTATGCTTGACGAGGTCGGTCCGTGGATGGGTGACCATTTAAGTATTACATACCAAGACAGCTCCGTGCCTCGGAAAGTACGTTAAGCCGTTGGTCCAGGCTATCATTTGTAGATCTTTGACAGCCGTTACTTATAGTCAGAAGCCCGAAAGTCTGACAACCAGTTTAACCAAGTGGTATCATGTTACCCAGTTACTGGGTTGTGGAGATCTGACAGGCAGTCGCTCCATGTAAAACACTGGTATTCAGCTGCATCTGGTTAGACTGGAAGCTTACCCCAACATAGTTGGGAAAAGGCTAGGATGATGACAAGGAATGTTTCAGAATGATAAACAAAAACTGTAATTCTAACAAGAACTTTATCCAATTGAAATAAAATTGAATATTCAGATCAAAGTTGTTGAGATCATTTTGCACAGTCTTTCGACCCGATATTTTGAACTCTGACTGTGCCTATTAATCTACTTTATCCTTCAGGATGTTACGTTATACATGTATATGGAATTTTGTCACCATTACCAATAACAGTAATCTGCATCATTAAATTAAGGTATGAAAAAGCGTCCAATACTAGAGATATTGGGCATGATTGTAATATAGAATCCGTGAATCATTACAAATTAAATGCCCCTAAACCCATCAAATATTCCCATCACCAACCCATAACAAACAAATGTCATAATAAAACATAGTAAATTAACTACCTGAAAACAACTAAAAAACTCGTTCAACAGGCAATAAACTTTTACGATGTTCATTAATCAGGTGCAAAACATGTAAAAAATATTGCTTATAGCCAGTATGTGATATAAAATTCACATTGGCACATGCGAATTTTATGCTGATAATATTTGTGTGAACAGATTTTATTGAGAATACCTGCTATTTTCGTAGCATAAAATAAGATTTACTGCAGTTATTTCGTACTTACTATGCCATCTGTGATTCTCTTTAGGTATTACACGAGCTACGAAGAGAACGGCTGCGTAGCGCAACTTCGTAGCGGTCGTCTACGAAACTACGCCATTGGGTAGTTCCCCTTACCTGGTAGCTTCACTTTGTGTTTATAGATGGCGGTCAACACAGTTTTATAAACGAGATATTGTTTTCTATCGTATAACTGAGATAAGTAGGCCATGCCACTTTCTGTTCGATTATCGGGTAGACAAAATGTTTAAACACTTTTGAAATAAAAAGCCCGAAAACAATGTAGGAAGGAGTGGGTAATTACTTTCTAATAAGATAATGGTACACTTTAAAAAGTGTACCTAAATTCAAACAAGCAGAAGGAAACATCGTTTAAAGCAAATCTGGACATGGTGAGGAAGTACTGTGTGGTAATGCTTGTGTTCCTTTCTGTTGCTTGTACCGACACCGTAGGTATCCCAACGTCCGCTACGTCCGGAAAAAATCTAGAAAGAAGTAAGTTTTTAACCGGTTTCAGATGAGCCCTAATGAAATAAAACATGAGTGTTAATCTTTTTTATAAAAATATTGCTACTAAATCTTCTCTAGAATAGTTAATCTATTAGCACGAGACAAGTAAACACCTAGTAAGCAGGAGTTGTTTGTGAAATTGACCTTTGAATGTCGTCAAATATTTCTGGCTTTTGTCGCGTCGTGCGTGTGCGTCGAGCGACGCGGCCGCGGAAATGTCGCGGACGAGAATAGACGGCACGTCGACAGCAGTGACGTCACGACACGACACGTCAACTCTTGCGCATAAATACACAATTTTTCCAACATCTTCCTTCCGAAAATTATTTTGGAAAACCACATCACTCCACTGCAATTTATGCTGAATTGCTTCGCTCATTTGTAGGCGATCATGAACTAAATTAGTTTTACGACAGGTGTCATAAAATTCTAGCATGTTATGAAACAAAGTCACGAGTGGAGTGCGAGAAATTTTCAGGTTGATCCTTAAGACCATTGCTCTTTAACCGACTTCAGGAGGAGGGTACACCGATTACTCCGAGATTAATGATCCGATTTACGTGATTCTTTTTGAGTTCGATGCGGAATAGCTGCCATTTGGTTCCATAAAAATATAACATTGTTAGACCCCGTAGTTTTCATTTTATGAACAATTTTATGAAAATTTAATTTATTTTTGAACGCTTTTTTGTATGTATGTTTACCGATTACGCTGAGATTTATGTACCAATTTACGTGATTCTTTTTTAGTTTGATGCGGACTAGTTTCTTTTTGGTCTCATTAAAAAAATACATAGTTTGGTCTGGTAGTTTTGATTTTATGAACATTTTTGTTCATGAATTTCACTTTTTGATTTCATCGCGAACAGTTGTTGTTTATTTGTTTGATTGTAATATTTTGTAAATATGTGTTGTAGAAATGGATAATATTTTATCATCTAGGTATGTAAAAATAATAACTAAAAATTGCTAAATAAAAACTTTTTTACAAAAAATAAAACACTAACCGGTGTAAAATAACTCTAAATTCGAAAGTCGGTGGCCAATCATGATTGAGACAAAACCACCAAAGCCACAGACTTCCTAATTTAGAGTTATTTTACACCGGTTAGTGTTTTTTGAAGTCGGTTGTATTTTTTGTAAAAAAGTTTTTTTTGAAGTAAACACTCTTTTATTACAAACATATACGTTATATTGTTAGCTTCGGAGCCGTAGTTAGAAATTTACAGAAGTTAATAGTTAGTAGAAACTCAAACTGATTGTAAGTTGTCATGAAACTTTTTTATAAACACACATACATAAACTTACGCCTTTTTCTCATGGGGGTAGGTAAGAACTATAAAACGACATTCCTTACTTACATACTTTTTCTGCTTCGTTTACATTCATACGTTGATCACATCTATGATCAGTATTTGTTCTGCTAGATGATAAATGATATTTATTATTGTAAATAGGTTTTCACAAACACTTTTACTCGTCATTTTTTTAGTAAATGAGATGGGAGATGGACGGAGCATGGAGTAGGACTTCCGTTTGGCTTTGTATTACCTAACCCATTTTTTTTATTTGCTTTTTATTCATCTTTTCATCAGAACCCAACAATACAGTTTCAATATTAATTTGTCACTACTTATATTATTTTTAATAAAAACAAATTATCATATAATTCATCAATCATTAAAGGAGATGTATTACCACAAATGATTTTATGCTGTTAAATTGTAACTTTTTTTTATTATTGTTAAGTAACCATTTGTTTACACATTTTACACATTTGGTGGTTAAATGCATCCTGTTCTGGTCTTCATTGCAAACAATGCATATAATAAAATATTGTACTGCAATGCGTTATTGTAACAGTAATTATTGGCTTTTGAAAAGTGTCCATTGGACACATGAAGTTAGTTTTAAATAATTTAGCGATAAGTACTTTAATATTTTGATTAGATAAATATGTTGAGTACGATTTCAACGTAATGTGCGAAAACATTTAGTGTCCATGATAGTTGGAGACTGGCGCAAACTGATTCATGTGTGGAATCTTCATGAGGTGAGTGATTTAGCTATAGAATCAAACATATTCTAATTTAATGTCTATGTCCTGAAACTGTGTTGTAATTATAACTTATATGGGACTAAAAAAAAAATGCTTATATGAGTTTTTCTTCCTGTATTAAACGGCTTGCAAGACTTACCTGGCTAGGTAGTATTTATATGAAATCCTTATTTTATGAGACAACTTTTAGGTTATTAACCGACTTCAAAAAAAGGAGGAGGTTCTCAATTCGACGGTATTTTTTTTTTTTTTTGTGTGTTTGTTACGCGATTTCTCCCCCATTTGTGGACCGATTCTCAAAATTCTTTTTTTATTTGAAAGAGTATACTCCCGCGGTGGTCCCATTTTAATTTGGTGAAGATCTGGTGCTGATCTTCGGAGATATACAATGGAACTCTTCAAAAATAGACGGCAAATCTGTCGTGATTGCTGGAATCGCTTGGATATTTATTGTTTATACAACATCATGACGTATCATCACGCCTGTATGCTATGAGGGGTACGCAGATGTGTACAATATACCTAGATTTCGACAGTTAGGTATGTTAAGTTTCATTTATTAGGGATAAGTGGATAACCCTATTACTATGACATGTATTGTTAACAAATAACATTATAAAAACAAATTCATGGCAAATATTTGTATGGGAACAACTAAAAATGGAAAAATAAAATCTTTTTTGCAAAAATAAAACCGACTTAAAAAAAACACTAACCGGTGTATAATAACTCTAAATTCGGAAGTCGGTGGCCCATCATGAATAAGACAAAACCACCAAAGCTACAGACTTCCGAATTTAGAGTTATTATACACCGGTTAGTGTTTTTTTTAAGTCGGTTTTATTTTTGCAAAAAAGATTTTTTTTGACGTTCACTTTTTGTCATATTTCTCACTATTTCAGTCAGACATAATTATATAAGATTTATTGCAATCTTAAGATTATAAGGAATTAATCAATATTATTATTATTAATTAAAACAGATACGTTACGTTTCACGTAGAACTTGAAAGATGTGAAGTAAGATCACAGAGATTCAATAGGGATTTGGGTCTAACGTTCTTCATTTGTCACACGTTCATTTCAAACATGGACGAAATTGAAAAAGGGATAGGTATACCTAACATAATTTTGTAGGATCTTAATGCTCAGAAAATGGAGTGGATTTAGTTCAAGACTCATCATCATACACTGTAAGGAGCCAGATTAATCGGAATAGCAGAATACCAGTGTTTTAGATGGAGCGACTGCCTGCCGGACCTCCACACCTCAGTTACTGGGTAACACGATACCCCTTGGTTTAGCTGGTTGTCATATTTTCGGGCTTCTGAATACTGTAACAACCGTCATAGATCTACAAATGTCAGCTGAGCTGGCTTTACGTGCTTTCCGAGGCTCGGAGGAGTTATAAAGAGGTAAATTTGTTTGTTTGTTTGTAAGTTTGAATGTAGGGGGTAATCTTCGGAACTACAGATCCAATTTAAAAAAATATTGCACTGGTGTAAAGTAACACTATTCCCGGAGGACATAGGCTACTTTTTATCTCTGTAATCCCACGGGAACAGGAACTACGCGGGTTTAACCGCGTGACGACTGCTAGTAGTCTATAAAGCGTTCTATTTCATCAATCTAAGTCTGTTCATTCCAAGTAGTGGACAGAGGCCATCCTCTGCCATTGAGGGCCAGTTTTTAATGGGCGTCAAGTTCCTTCATCTTGGTTTGCCGCGATGTCACTTAGTATTTAATCGGACCCAATCAGTGTTGTTCTACCCACAGGTAGGTAATCCGACGTGCGCCAGACATGTTTGGTCTTACGGAACAAAATCATGGGCTGATTAATTCCGTCATGTCTGTTTTTTTATTTATTGATTTCCCTTTGTATGTGGAATAGTATACACTCCTATGCACAAGATATTTAATGTTACATTCGTAACGGTATTATTATTAGTCTGGTATAGTGATCAGCGTAATGTACAGGGACTAACAGGAACCATTCTCTGCTAATGCGATTTTTAAAAATATTCGTGCCTAACTGCCTAGAGTAGAAGTATTATAAAGTATTGTCTGATTTAACTAGGCTAATGAGATATAACACGTATTGGCGACAGAACAAAAATACGGCAACCTTTTGAAATTGCACGGAGTTTGCATGTCGGGAGTCGGTTGAGCGGAGTGCATGTCAGCCAGGGTTGTCAGGCCAGGGCGCACGGGAGCACGGGGCACAGACACACGCGCGCTTGCCGTCCGTAGCTACCGCCAGTCCGTTGTCGACCAGCGCGCCCGCCGCCCGCCGCGCCCGTCGCGCTCGCTCGCGCGCCACCAACCCATGGACTACGATCGACCAAGCGAACTCACACTTTATTTATCATCACCTCCTTAGCACCCCCCGAAACCCACGCCACAGCCATCGAACGAATCCTACGAGCTTAAAATGACAATGAAAAGTCACTTACGAGAACTTTTGTCGACTTTCCAAAACTCTTAGTGATCGTCATTATCCGCTAAAAACCCGCTTCAAAGTTGTTTTATTATTCAAAAATGCTTCTCAGAGTAAAATTATATCGGAACCTATTTATACACAAGAAACGACTGAAATTTTCTGATTGCAACCTTTAAAAAGTTTACACACGGTTTATGAACTATTTACACTGTTTTACAAATAGTTTTGGACATTATTTTTATCCTTCGTAAAACTACCCCTAGAACATTAAGCAACTATGACCAAAGACATCTAAATAAACATAATATTAGTGTGTGTTTTAAATTTCGTAATTAGAAGTGTTGAAAGACAAACAATTAAGTGTGTTATCAATAGATTAGTTTTACTGTAAGACTAATTAGTGGGTGTGTTAGTGTATTAATAAAATATAATCATCGTATCCTACGGTTATTCATAATTAAATTGGTAAGTATTTTATGGAATCTTAAATAGATTTAAGTGACACCATAACGACTGAAATCATGAAGAACATTTCACAGTTTGAAAACGTTCAAAATACCAACCACATTAAAATCAGGTATTCAATTATAGCAATTAATTTACTGGACGAAGTGCAGTCAAAGAAGTTGCTACCATTGAAATTAAACATTTTACTACCAAGCATTGGTTACACCGTTCAAAATGAACGTACTTAATACTACTCTGACACAAACATATTCTACGGAAGTTTAAATTTTACAATTGTATCTTAAAATAAATTGTTTTCGAGCGAGTGCCAGTACTCGCATGCTACTTTTTTTATAATGAGGACACATACAAACTCTTTGAACTGAAAGCGAAACCAGGTCATACAGACATATTTTAAAGTAATTTTGGCAATGTTTTTGAGTACGCAAAGAGGATTATGTGTTGTTACCAAGCGTGGCACATAACACGCAAGTAGGTGTTTTGCGTAGTGCTCGTAATACCTATCTATTCGGCTTGTGCCAAGTCCAATGACATCGTGGGATATTTATAAAATAATTTTGTAATGCCAAACGCCTTCTGTGGCTTTAAAAAAAGTACATAAATTAACACGATTTATTTCCAAACATTTTTTCCATGAAAGCTTAACATTATTAATTAAACCGAAAAAAAGATTTAATGAAAACCTCCGTTGCCAGGTATTTCAAATAATTACATTGACAAAGAATGTACAGTATAGATGTTCGGATTTTATTCATGTTACTTCGTTCTGTACCCATTACGAAAATTACAAATATTTCAATCGGCAGTAAAAGCAATATCCTCTATTAAATTCGCGAACCATTGAATTTTGCCGATTTATAAATAAATCGGTGACAACGGCTGAATTGATAACAATAGCCAATAGTCGAGTGGTGTAGACATCAGACGAAGAACATTAGGCTAAATACTTTATAGGTATGTAGTGTAGCATTAAAATGGCAATCATCTTATACCTTTCTAGGTTTCTTTCTTATAACTTTCTAGATTGATTTCATCCTCGCGGTATTTAACTATTTATTTAACTATTTCCAACACGAGAAGCTCCATATAACATAATGTATCTGTCCGTAATAGTCTTGTTAAAATCGTTTAAGCCGTTTCGAACATTATCTCAAAGACACAGAGAGATAAAATAGTACTTATTACCACCGTTTATATTTTCTTAAGTAAAGGGTATAAGCTAAGTATGGGCTAAGTCAGAACTAAAACTTTAAATTAGTACTAAAATTATAATTTCTAAACTCACATGAACTTTATTGTGTTTAGAATAAAGTTCAAAACCTATTAAAGAAATTTGACACATTGGGGTAGGTTGATTTGCTGGCGTCTGTACTTTGATTCTGAGACGAGACAAAGTTTGCCGAAACAGCTAAACTAAAAGTCTAATTTGACGTATCTCCACATAATATGTAATTTCATGACCAAAACTTAATTCAACAAAGATACACAATTAAATTTCAAACTAATTTTTGTCTAACTTTTGTAAATACATATGTGCCACCCGGTTTCATCGAAAATGTTTGAATTGAAATATTGTAAACACGGAATGTAATTGCTTTATTTATTTTTATGTGTAAATATACCTCAACTTAATCCATCGCAGAATACAGGCGTGCTATTATGTATTGAAAATTATGGTTTTCGATTAATATTTTCAAAGTTTCGTAAATATAATGTTAAATAAAGTGACCAAAGAAAATGGTACCCAGATGGATTGTCAAATGTTCGTCCAACTTAATTACTTTAAGAAAAAAATAACTGTCTGATATATTCTAAATCTCAAATTTATAAACGGGAAACACATGGATACCTAATATTATTGTTAAATTTTAATAAAATTTTAAGGTTTGTTTATTTTTCTATTATACAAACAAACACGTTAAAAATTGTATAAAAACATAATGTCCCAATTAGACGATCTCGGATAGCGAGCGAGTAATGAGCCTCATTTCTTTTGCTAACCTTCACATTGTTTGAAAAAGGACAATTTCCATGGGCCTACAAAAATGAGATTTTTTTGTTGTTGAAAATGCTTCAAAGAATAGCTGAAAGTTGTTAATTAATGTTGTTTTAGGAACACAATTCATGAAAGACAAGCAATAATCATTTTATGGTAACCAGTTTTGAAGGACTTGGGAGCACAAATTGCTCCTTCCTCCGTTTGAAGTTATCAGCTATGATACAGTAGCTCTATTTGATAAATCTGAGTAGGTATAGTCAAAATATCATATTCAGTCACAACACCATATCTGACTTACTCAGTTTTGTTAAGTCAAATACTGCACTTAAAGCTTTACTTTTTTTGTAGTTCAGACGCCAGCACGTCAAATTACCATGTGTCAAATTTCTTTGATCGTTTTTCAACTTTATGTCAAACAGAATAAGGTTCATATTCAATTGGGAAAAATTGACACATAGGGGTAACTTGATGTGCTGGCGTCTGTACTACAATAAAAGTAAAGCTTTAAGTGCAGTATTTGCCCGCAACTTAGTCCATGTGAATCTCGAGCCCTTTGAAAAATACTGAAGTAAACTATTTAGTAAGCAACCGGCACCAGCCGGTTTTTTTTTAATTATAATAACGTTCTTCCACTGAGGAGCTTGTGGCTAAATAGTAACAGCCTCATGGGTCGATCGAAGGTTAAGCTGCGCTTGACGAGGTTGGTCCATGGATGGGTGACCATTTAATACATATCAGAACTCCTCCGTGCCTCGGAAAGTAATAGTACATCAACATATTATAATATGAAAGAATCGTGATACACATTTAAAGTAATAGGATCGTAGCGGACCTGAAATTAAAAAATACCGATGCATTTCAGGAATTTCTTCGATAAATCCTTTAACTATCCGGGTCGTCTACGGAATGCATTTAGTACATATAACTGTCTTTTACAGAACTATAATAGTAGAAACTTAGTTTATTTGTTAAAGTAAATTTAAATTAAGCAGTCTTATAATAATAACGCATAGAAACGTTGTACGAATGCAAAAAGTGAGGCAACTAAAATTGAGCCAAAACCGGCTTGTTTTCTCGGCGTGCCGTGTCAGTAGGTATTAAAAGTCACGTTCCGTCGAACACAGCTCACGAATAAACATATTCGGCTCACACACACACAAAGATAGTAAAGTGGACAAATGTTTTTGCCCATTAGTACTAAACGCGGCTTCTAAGTATTATTATTCTAAGTACCTATCCAGTATGTGATACGCATAAAACACACATTACGGTAACACTTAATTATTTTCTTCTTGTGTAAGTTTGATCAGTGGTCACACAGAGTAGTAAATAAAAAAATACATTAATTCTAAAATACAGGGTGAAACGGACAACGTTACTTATATGTAAGTTCAGCAGTAACGCTATCACGATCCGATATTTTGATTCCTTAAAGCGCTTTTCTGAATGAGCTATTTGACAATATTTTAGTTTTTGGTCCCTCATCTAGATTACAAGAAAATATTCTACACATATTTTTTTCTTTTTCAAATTGATGGAAAACTGCTTAGATTAAGCGCATTAAAGTTGAGGAGAGGGGGCTTTAACGTCAATATCTAGTATAAACTGTACTGGCTAATGACTTCATGCGATATTTTGACTTGACGCCTTTATTTTTTGATTACATGAAAAAAGAAAAAAATATGTATTGAATATGTTCTTGTAATCTAGATGAGGGACTACAAACTAAAATTTTGTCAAATGGCCCATTTTTGTTATGTTATCAAAATACTATAATCCGAGAGAGGATTATCTTAGTTACGAAAGTATAGGCACACAACAAATTCCATGTCTTATATTTTGCATAAGAGAAAAATATTGCATCGTAAACATTTCTGTCCTCCCCATGGGGATCGTAAAGAGGTCTTAGGGATTATATTGCACACTTCACTACACCCATAATTTTTACAAAAGCTTCTATCAGATACCTATATCGCGACATGTAGACACAGAGAATTAACGAAGCGGGCACTTGTCATAGAACGCAAAAACAATACCTTTTAGTTATGCGGAACTTGGCAATAGGCCGGCCAGCGTTATTTAAAGTGCTGTCACACATAGCAGTATCCTAAATAAACACACAATCAAACTACCATTGTACATTCGTGTCGGTATCTAATCTTGCAACATAAGTGGTGGGGTCGATACATTTGAACTAATTCCAGAAATAACCAGGATAGGGACTTATACGGAGTTTCCGTTTGACACCTACTGCCCTATATTTCGGGATCTATCTGTGAATGGACTTCTAAATGGGTTCGGATTCGTATGGTATTATTTTGTTTTTAAACTTAGCCACTTCGGAAGATGTCTTGAGTCTGGACTGCTATTTTTGTCATGATGGTGTGTGCAGTTTTCACACTGGACTGGAAATGTAAGAGAAACAATGTACCTTAGTTATTTGCAGCCGCGCTACTGGAAAAGTTTTGTAGGAAAAATGGACTATTTTTATAAGAGGGCTTAAGTGCTTGACTTGCCGTGAATTAAAAAATATCTTTAGTTTAATACAAATATGTATTGATGAAAGGTGGATTCCCTAGAGGCTCGGAAGATCAGACAGCAATATCCACTCGCAGCTGACTTTTATCAGAAAGTCGTAGTTATGGAAACTACTCGGAGAAATTCTAAAGGGACTTTGAAAATGGTTTAATAAAGAAGATAGTGCACACTGCACGTGTGTGGTCCGTAACTTAGAGTAAGTAGATGGCGGAGGTTCCTTAGATGAACTCTGATTGCTTCTTGTAGTGGAAAGGAATGAAAACGTTGCCCATATTAAAGGTAAATGCAATAAATAATCGATCACTTAGAAAAGACGAGTGTGGTATTGTTTTTAGACACTTCTAAACAATTGATAAACAATACTTTATTATTACTTATAAAAAATGTACACAGTTACTACGGGATCTAAGTCACAAAGAGATGCATTAAATTAACAAATTAAAATGGCAGAATATAGTTCTCAACAAAAAAACCGACTTAGTTTTACTGGAATAACTCATAATCATCGCCTAGCCATTTCGCCAACCACAATATCAATACCACTGTTTTACATAAGCGACTGCCCATCTCACCTTTAAAATTCAGTGACTTTGTAACACCACACCCCTTAGTTAAACTGGTTGTCAGACTTACTTAATTACTATACACATATATAGCACAACACACACCTCTAATTCCCAAAGGGTTAGGCAGAGGTGTAACTATAGCACACCCACATCTTGCCGGTTATGTTTAAGTCCCATATTGTAATTTGGGGTAAACCTATTGCTAAGGGCACAATTGAAAAAGTCTAAATGAAAAAGACCATCAATCCAAAACGCTTTGGGTGACCTGGGAATTGAGTCCCGGATCTTATGCT
Source organism: Euplexia lucipara (assembly GCA_921972225.1). Lineage (NCBI taxonomy): Eukaryota > Metazoa > Arthropoda > Insecta > Lepidoptera > Noctuidae > Euplexia > Euplexia lucipara. The sequence goes on from OV179144.1 coordinate 14,415,614, forward strand.
CGTGATTGACACAACGATACCAATGATGTAAAACTTTATAATTCTAGCTTTTTAAACACAGTGTAATACAGGGCGCGGTTTGTGGTCTTAAATGCGGGTAGCGGTTTATTCTCACTTATTAAAATTAAACGTATAAAATCCGCGGTCACTGTTGTGGCCGGATTTAATGCCCTTAGTGATAGAGTACCTATTTTTAGTATTTAAACGATTTACCTTGTTGGTAAAGTGGTCATGAATGCTACTACTAAGCATGAGGGTCTGGATTTGAAGGCCGGGTCGGGCATTGTCTGAAATGATTTTATCTATTTTAAATTTTTCACTACCTACCTATTCGTGTCCGTTTAGTGCCAATAGCTTCGTCCCCTATTACATAGGACTTTAATATTATATAACTGATAAATTGTGACGCCTTAGCCTAGCCCATGCATTGGTGTGATGTTGTGTATTACATGTATTATAACGGTTTGTTAGACAATGTAAGCATCATCATCATCTGTCTAGCCTTTTCCCAACTATGTTGGGATCGTCTTCCAATCTTACCGGAACTAGCTCAAATACCAGTTTTACACTTTCACAATCCAGTACAACTGTGAAAGATTTGCAAACGACAGCCAGGACCAAAGGCTTAAAAAAGGTGATTGGATTTAAATATTCAGCTAAATATAATACCTATGTAGTTTTTGATCATCCCCTAAATGTTTGATGTCAGCAAATAATCTATAGGTAAGCCACCTAATCTTACATCTGAAATTGGTTTCATAGCTTCTACAGTAATATTACTTATATGGGCAAAACGTGAGTCAGATTTAATAAAATTTTGGCAAGTCGTAAAATTGCTTGCGCTTGGTCACAGTTTTGGCATAACCGAACCATTACCGATTGAAAATTCGTACTGGCCAATATGTTAATTTGCTGACATTAATAGCCAATATATTACACGTGTTTTAGGATTTCGTGATTCAAAAGCAAATTTCAACGAAAACCTTATAGGATCATGTTTTTATCTGTCCTTTCAAGATCTCTTTCTTCCCAGAAACGGGTACAGGTATTAAGTGCATGAAGCAAATACCATCAACTTTGTTACATCGTTTAGTATTTTGATGAAAATCTTACTTCTCAAAATAGCTGTGCTATTCTGTAAAAATCACCGTTCCCCGTAAACCCCCGTAAAATGTAGGTGAAGTGAAGGCGAATTGAGCTCTCATTTCACACTAATGCTAGGCATTGGCCGTTTTCTTCACTCAAGTTTTCACGGCGTGATTTATGCTGAATCGACCGGCTGTAAGTATAACCTCTCCAGATACTTTCACTGGCCCTGTTTAATAATGCAAAAAATGTTGACAAATTATCCGATTGTCGGATTGCCGGATTGACGCCTGTCACCTGTCAGTTCTATTAAACATCCGGGCTATCTTTTTAAAACAGCTGGAAGCTGCGTAAAACAATCCTGTAGAAAAACAAATGACTGTACGAAAGAGAAATCTATTCAAAAACAAAAGAATGGCAGCTTCGAATATGAAAAATTATTTCAAACTGGCTGCCCCGGCAACCTTCTTAGTTTTAGATTAAAACTTCTCAAATATCAAATTGTCACCTGATAATGGACAGGGAAGACATTTGTCACCATCTCAAAGATGGCGCTGCATTTGAAAAATGTTTTAGTAAACAACTTTTTTCCATATTTATTTTTGAGATTACAGATAGTCTATGTCCGTAACCAGCCGACCTAGCCATATTACAAATTCAATTTCTATTCTTTTTCTATTTTGGAAAGAAAATGGCGTATATGGAATCAGCTGTTTGTTAACTGTCAAATGTATTTAATTTTCAAATTCTACTCGTTAACACTTGACAAACAGCTGATTCCATATTACGCCATTTTCTTTCTATTGTCGCCTTATCGATTATGATAATAGAAATAGAATTTGTCATATGGCTAGGCCTGCAGATTATGATCGATCTCTATGCCACATTTATTTACGATCTGTTAAGCCGTTTAGTCGTGAAAAGCCTACATACAAACAGGAAAACAGAGTCACTTTCTCATTAAAAATATTAGTAGTGATGTACGGATTACCTGTTTAAAAATATCACGATATCCTGTTTGTGTGTACGTTTTTACCTCAATGGTGTTAATTGCGGTATGCTCAGAGCTCAATCAATCGCCTGTAAACGTAGACAAAGACAGGTGGTGCTACTTAGAGCAGTTCTCAGAGCTCTCGACGTTGAAATACATTATTAACGTGTTGGATTTGTCTCTGTTTTCCTTCCCGGCTTTAAAGTTTGCTCGTAAGATAACTTTGTGGAGCTGTCCTTTTGACTAGTATGTAGGTCAGCAAGTAAAATTTTAAGTTAGCAGTTTTGTATTCTTTTATCGTGTGATGCGTAGAAACTTATTTTGTAATTCACAACACATACGGAATTCGTAATTCGGTAGGTATTCGGTTTTTGGTATTTGCTGTTTTAGGTAGTGTATTCATGAAGGCCCTTTTTTGGGATACCGTAGGTACCTACTCCAGTATCAAAAGTGAAACCTTTTAAATTTTTCCAGTGAACATGAAGGTTAGTTAGGCATTTTATTTGGAGAATTTTTCAATCCATATTCTAGTTTATTGATATGGTTATTCAGTCAAAATATGTTTTAGCTCTGATGTAAATCAATAATTAGACTAAAATTTCCAATTTTGCCATTTTCTTTTTCCCTTTTCATCTTCGTCGAGTTGATCTGAAATCGGATGCTTAAAGTTGCAGTTCAATGAAACTTGTTAACAGAGTCTAACTTTAATGTAAACCGGTAGCAGAATTCACAACACAATTATATTGTAGTTTGTAGTTTTGAATAAACATTCCTTGTTATGAAACTTAATAAAGAGGGTGGATTGAACATCTGAGCACATCCTGATAACATGAGTTCAGTTAAGTAAGATAGTGATACACTTGACTTCGCTAGTTTAAGAAACCATATTGCTTGTCTGACGTATAAAGGTGTTTACAGAAAGTAATAATACAGCAATCAATGTCATTTCATAATCGGTACTGGATTTTGAAGCAACGTTGAAATTTTCCGTCACCTTTATTAATTCGATTTCTTTCTGTAGGGTTTTTTTTACTTTAATCTGTCAAAAATCATGCTTTCTTTCTAACCCTATGAGATATTAAGAAATTAATTGGGTTTGTAATTGAAAACTCCAATGGCGTTACATAAATATCACGACTCATATTAAATTGTAAAGTAAAAACATCATCAGAAATACCATTTTTTTATCGCGCATTATTATGTACTGAAGCAACATTATCAGGCAGGTTGTTCGTACCTTGACTCTTGCACCTAGTAAGATTTTTATTGTTTTATTTTTATATACCTAGATACCTTATTTTTACAGTCACATAATTACAACATTATTATAAACGCCAAGACCATTTTCACACTTTAATCTACCGTTTGTGAGGAAAGCTTTGACTCGCATACCTAATTGCTTTCATTGGATGCCGAATGTTCGGTATCCAGAGTGAGTGAAAAAAGGCTTACTTGAATATAATTATAATAAAGTGTACTTTACCTAATTAAAACAGGGACTGATCCAACCACAGCCCCTGTGTTTCGTAATTATAAAAAAAATATCCTCCATAAAATTATTTATAAACGTTGAGCTTTCTGAACGGAAATAAATAATTAAACGTGATGAGCTACCCGTTGTTTGGATATAATTTCCCGTTATTTATTTATCTTCTCCATAAGAACAAATATCGATAATGCGAAATGCCAAAATAAGGATTGTTTTCTTGGGAAATAACGAATTGAACTCATTTCCCAATCCCAGAAAAATTGCTATTGACAAAAGTCGTACTTCAGGAAGAAGGTAGACTGTACCTTCTTCCTGAAGTACGACTTTTGTCAATTGTGGGAAATGCAATAGCCAGTTACTAGTTTTATATTTTTCCTACTTACGCCAACATAATAAATGAATACAATAAAGTTCCAAAAGGTGAAATGTCGTAAAGAAAGCTTTTTATAAAAATGATATTCCTTTTCGTACTGCAATTGTATACTTACCTACGTATACATATATTTGCAGATGGGTAATTACACTTTTCGTATCAGGTGGTGGTAATATGTTTATCGCGTCAACACTCTAGGCATGTTGTGTCGTAGATGTTACATATATTTCCGCGTACATCTTAAAATGTTACAGACACGCGAAGTGCATCATGTGTACTCGTTATATTTCGTGTTATGTGTACTGTAACACCCGAGGCTCGCGCTAGGCTGAAATAGCAACGTGTAATAACGAACGTACTCGAGGAAATACGTGTTCCTTTATTTTCTTCAAAGCAAAATATATACGTTTTGCTTATAATGTTAATACTATTATTTTATCCAAGTACGTAAAAAAAATTGTAACAGTAACTACCTCCACCTTTTATTATGTTCTAAAAACTCACAATTATGCCTTTTCTATTTCGATGCCAATACAAAATGGGTAATAAATAGGTACTTAATCGAAAAAAACTTGTGATTAACATTTTAGAACTTTGAACTCCTTGTATTTACTTATTACCTTTAATTTAAAAATATGTTTTAGGTAAAGTGGTAATTTGTCAACACTTATAGCTATACATAAAAGTAGCAATATTTGTATTGTCCTTTATTGAATCCAGTAGGTATTTTCCTTTTTTGGCGGTTCCAAAAACTAACTTACTGAAACTGTTAACAACGAATTCAATTAAAGGTTCACAATATTTGTAGAAACAGAACCTTACCATACCAATTATAGTTTTAAAATAATAGTCCTAACATTATTGTGTACCGCTATTAAAACACGAAATAAGTTCAACGTCTAATTGAATTCGTTCTAATCGATACCTGTACAAACATTTCGTCTATTCGATTAACTATAGTCACGAAATACATAGGTATTTCATTTTTTTACTTACTAGTTGAAGGATAGCCTTCAACTAGTAAGTAGAATAGAATTTGGCTGTTTGATAACTTAGGTAATTGATTGACCTGCGTATTTCTTGGTACAATAGGCCGCAAGTCAGTAGCTGTTGTCAGATTATTTTAAAACCTCGTAGGTAAGGTCAGCTTAAAGTCTGACACGAATATTCGACTATATCTAGTGTTAGTTATTATGTTTGTGGCGTTGTCATTACAGGGTGTTACGAACCGAACTTATTGGCATCACCTTTTTGGAACATTTAATTTGTATTCTAAATTCTAATAATAATATGACTGATAGTAGCTAGATTTTGTGTCTCTTTTGGTTTACACGATTGTGAATGTTTTGTAAAATAAACTGTGGTTACCTAAACCAGCGCGTGTTAGTTATAGTAGCTACGATCAGTAACACAGGGGTCGCACAAAAAAAATGTTTGATCAACTAAAACTAACTGCGAATTACCTAACCATCATCTGCCTAGCTTTTTCCAACTATGTTGGGGTCGGCTTCCAGTTTAACTGGATGCCGCTAAACGAAACTGTTTTACAAATAATTATTGCCTGTCTGAGCTCCACAATCCAACTACTAGGTAACACGATACCCCTTGGTTAAACTGGTTGTCAGATTTCGGGCTTCTGACTATCTGTAACAACTGTCATAGATCTACAAATGACAGCCGGGACCAACCGCTTTACGTGCTGTCCGAAGCATGGAGGTGTCTTGATATGTAATGAATGGTCACCCATCCCAACCCTCTATCGACCCGTGAGGCTGTTACTATTTAGTCACAAGCTCCTAAAGTACCGAGGTGCGTTACAGAAATAAGTATTATGATAACCTAAGGGTACTTCTTAAAGTTATCATTTACCTGATTTCGTATTGGTAGTCCGTTTAGTGGGCTATTTGGCAGAATTTTAGTTTTAAGTCCCTCATCTAGATTACAAGAAAAAAATTGATACGTATTTTTTCTTTTTTCACGTAGGTAATCAAAAAATAATGGCGATACATCGAGCTTTAATATTTTATATGCCGCATGACGTGACTAGCCAGTACAGTTTATGCTAGCTAATGACGTTACAATCCCCCACTGCTCAACTTTAATGCGATTAATCTAAGCAGTTTTCCATCAATTTGAAAAAGAAAAAAAAATGTGTCGAATATTTTCTTGTTTTCTAGATGAGGGACTAAAAAATAAAATTTTGTCAAATAGCTCATTGTGTTGATAAAAGGACTCACTATGTAACTACCAGTGGCGAAGTGTCCACTGTCCATGTTACTTGATTCCTATCGGCTTCCCTTTGGAGTTTCGCATTGCAAAATATAAGGCATTTACACCAAAATACATGGTGGTTGGTAGACTGATGACTTCAAGTTACTTCAAGTGAGACAACAAATAATAATAATAATAATAATAATAGTTTATTTGAATAACTAAGTATTACAAATATCTCTTAGTGTATGGAAAATATAATAACAACAATGGGTGATTATGTAGACAAGAGAATACGTCGACGACCGTAGTAGTATGAACTGTGTCACAGTCGTCAGCGCCTTCCACTCTGTACATTAGTTTATAAGTAGGTACTAACAAAAAACAAAAAGTAAAAACTTAGTAATATAAAATGTGGGTACTTAAACTTAGTAAAATATAAAATAGACAATTTTATTGTATTGGTACGTTATCATTTTTGGATGGTGTGTGTGTGTGTGTGTGTGTGTGTGTGTGTGTGTGTGTGTGTGTGTGTGTGTGTGTGTGTGTGTGTGTGTGTGTGTGTGTGTGTGTGTGTGTGTGTGTGTGTGTGTGTGTGTGTGTGTGTGTGTGTGGTTGTGTGTGGGTGGGTGAATATAACTCGGTGTATATGTATGTGTTGTCTCTGCGAGGATGAGTAAATTGATGTGTGGTGTAAGTGAAAAGAATTAACTGTATAAAATTTCCTCCATTTGTGTATAATTTAGTTGCAGTAGCCAACTTCGTATCTTTTCTTTGCACTTGTTGGTAGGAAGTTCATAAATGTTATTGGCTCGGTTTGCAATGTTATACAATTTATTACTTATAGTATAGTACTGGTGTCTTGCGATAGTTGTACGAAAAGGAACCATAGAACAAACTGTTGTTCTATTGCGCTTAGTGATCGGTGTATATGTAATACTTTTATGCTTACGAAGAATAGTAGACAACACAAAGAGCTTCCTGATGGAAAGTACCAAACAGTCATTATACAAAAGATCTGTGCTATATCTTCGAGGTTTGCCTAGCATCACCTTTAGGATAGCCCTTTGGGCTCGCTCGAGGGGAAGTAGGGCAGTTTTGCCAATACCGCCCCAAACAACAATGCAGTAGTGAGATAAGGTCTGGACAAGGGCATAATAAACACACAACAGGGTTTCAAGATCAGCAGAGTTCCTCAGCCTTCTGAAAACTGGAATTAATTTTCTAATTCTGGCAGTAGTTTGAGCAATATGAGGTGACCAATTCAGTAAGCTGTCAATAGTGAGACCCAGATATTTTATATTAGAAGTACGGGTAAGCCTAGGACAAGTACAGTTATTGAGCAGATCACATGAATGTGCTCCAACTTCGAATTCTGTTGATGGCTGCGTATGAGTGCGATGTGAAAAAGTAATATATTTAGTCTTGTCTACGTTTAGGGTTAAGAGGTTATCATTGAGCCATGACATTATCACCCTTAGTGCATGTTCCGAACAGCTCTGAGCCTCTTTCCAATCAGATCCATGTACGATTAAAGCGGTGTCATCAGCATACGTCACAATGTTGCAGTTAGGCAGTTGTATTGTGCACAAGCTGTTAACATACAGAAGAAAAAGTGTAGGCCCTAAGACACTGCCTTGAGGAACACCATAAGAAAGGGTAGCCACTGAACTAGTGTGAATCCCCAGTCTAACACACTGAGTCCGATTTGAGAGGTAAGATCTAAAGATATCTAGAACAATTCCACGTATACCAATTGAATCCATTTTAGCAAGCAGTAATGGTACAGAGACAGTGTCGAAGGCCTTTGAAAGGTCTAGAAAGATCCCAATAACTTTTTTATTACTGTCAAGATTTTTAGCGAAAGTTTCTGTAAGAAGCAGAGTTGCATCTTCAGTAGATTTCCCTTTAACAAACCCGAATTGATTATGTGCAATGATGTTGTTTTGCTGAAGAAAACTAACGAGTCTAGAATTTAGAAGCTTTTCTAAAACTTTGGAAATAACAGGCAACACGGATATCGGCCTATAGTTTCCGACACTGTCTCGGTCTCCATTCTTGTAAATAGGGTGCACCAGTGCTCTCTTTAGGACATCCGGAAAGACGCCCGTGGTGAGACACAGGTTACACATATGTGTAAGTGGGGGAATCAAAATCTTCATAGCACTCTTTACTAAGAGCGTTGGTATACCATCAATACCAGTTGCAGAATGATTTTTTAAATTAATTACAATCCTTTCAACCTCACTGCAGTCAAATAGTGATGCGAACATTTGTTTGTCATCCTCCATTTTAAGAAAATTGATCGCTACCTGGTAACTATCATCACTTGTCAGTAGACAATCTCTGTTGAGTTTTTGCTAAGTTAGTAGCTTTATTTCCTTGCTTAAAGATAAAACTCAAAATATCACAGAAAAACAAGAGAAGTTTCTTATTTGAGTGTAAAAATGATATTGAACTCAAAACGCACGGTTCTGTTGGGTTTATTTGAGTTTTAAAACTCACGGCTTTACAGTTTAATGGGTATTGAATTGAAAACCCCATTTGTTGCGGATAAATGCTAAGGAAGAATGAAGGTAGGTACGGGAAAAATATAAATATTAACAAACCTACCATCGGACAACCAAGTACGGCAAGTGTCCACCTCTACATTGATGACACTTTTGCGATCCGTACTTAGCGTTTCACTTACTATCAGGAGGAATCGCAGTCTAGCACTAGAACACATTATTAAAAAAAACTTTTTTACAAAAAATAAAACCGACTTAAAAAATAACACTAAACGGTGTAAAATAACTCTAAATTAGGAAATTTGTGGCTTTGGTACTTTTGTATTATTCTTGATGGGCCACCAACTTCCGAATTTCGTCGGAAAGTCGGTTTTATTTTTTGTAAAAAAGTTTTTTATTTTCCATTTTTAGTTGTTCCCATACAAACAATTGCCATGAATTACCTAACTGTCGAAATCGAGGTATATTGAACACATCTGCCTACCCCTCTGAGCATACAGGCGTGATGGTACGTCATGATGTTGTATAAACAATAAACATCCAAGCGATTCCAGCAATCACGATAGATTTGCCGTCTATTTTTGAAGAGTTCCGATGTATATCTCCGAAGATCAGCACCAGATCTTCACCAAATTAAAATGGGACCACCTCAGGAGTCTACTCTTTCAAACAAAAAAAGAATTTTGAGAATCGGTCCACAAATGGCGGAGAAATCAGGTAACATAAATAAAAAAATAAAAAAAAATACATACACACGAAGATAGAACCTCCTCCTTTTTTTGAAGTCGGTTAAAAAATAAAAATATAATAAAAAAAACAAATTGAAGTCATGGGTATCGATAGCGATGTGAAAAATGTTGCAGTGGCACCCCCTGACTTTTAAACAAAAAAGACTTTTCTTGTCACAAATAATAGAGAAAGCAATTAAAGGTCTATATACAAATTTTTATAAATAATCATTTGTGGACGAGTCAGGTCACCAGGCCCCATAAACACACTTTGAATTTATCAGCAATTCCCAGAATACTTGAAGACAGATTCACATAAAATATTTTAACAACTAGGTATACCTTAATCTATACATCAATCGCACCAACTTTTCTGGTGCACCGGAAAAAAGAAGCCTTTACCCAGCAGTGGAAAAAGTCGTCATCATAATCCACAACTCAATAGGTACTAACATTGTATATATGGTATGTATGTAGAAAGGGAGTAATCCCCGTTATATCCCCGGGCTGCAGACAGTCCAAGGAGGCTATGCCTACCATGGACAGGAAACTCACCAGGCGCCTTCTGCGATTGGACAGAGTCAGCTTGCGCCTGGTAACCTGGACCATCACAGGACACTGCCTGTTAAATAAACACCTCCACACTATAGGCGTAACGGACAGTCTTCCAGGAGGGAACGGTGGCGCACGTGCTCCTCGAGTGCACAGGCGTTGCCAAAATACGGAAAAGGACTTTCGGATCATCGCAACTCCTCGCGGACACACTAAGAAGCTTGATAGGCTTGATCTGCTTCTGGTTGGAGTAACCCCCCCCCCCCCCCCACCCCTCCCCCCAACAACACGGACGCCATGGCTCACGCACAATGGATAAGTTTAACGTTCAAAAGTGCGTTTTAAATGGCCTAATTGAAATAAATGATTTGACTTTGACTTTGACTTTGATCCAATCCAGGATTGGTTTATTTATTTGTTTATATATTGGTAATCTCCAAGACCTATTCTTTAAGAAGTGAGGTGCAAAAAAATTAAGTTTATTTACAAAAAAAAGTTGATGGTTGAATCCGAATTGGTAAGTTAATGGTTTGGATGTCCATAAACCTACTAGACTCTCAACTAAAGACATACGTAAATAAGATATGGAGTGCTAACGTGCAAGCAATCGTTTGACCAACAATATCTATCGACAGCGGAAATAAGACGCGTGACGCAATTCCAGCGATCTCTTATTGACAGACGTTTCTTTGATGGAGGTACATACCTTTGTCATAATTTCGGAGTAAATCTCGTCATTTTTTTTTTTCATGTTAAGATCGCTGAGTTTACATTACATTACTTCAAATGCTAAAAGCCACAGACATCTTTAATGGATTTTATATGACCAGTGAGTTCGGAGTACATTTACTTTAAATACTAATACTTTTGTTTTTAAAGATTTTACTTTTAATATTAAATTGGATAAGTATGTATAACAGACAAAACTAACTTATTGTAGTTTGCAAAAAATGCTTTTTAATTGACTGATATCTGATCACCCTTTGCACTATTAACGTGGACGCACTCAAGACACAAGCACATATTTAACTTAGTTGGAGGGGTTAACAAGACTACTAGTAATGTGTAACCCATATAGGAAATATAAACGGTCTACTTATTATATAATTAAACAATAATAATAATAATATTCCACAACTTGTTCACACAATGCCATTTAGTCCCAAGCTAAGCTTGAGAGCTTGTGTTATGGGTACTAAACAGCTGATAAACATTCTTATATATTTCTAAATACATACATATTATAGATAAATTACACCCAGACACAGAACAAATTATCGTGCACAACACACAAACATTTGTCCTGGGTGGGAATCGAACCCACGACCTCCGACATAGCAGTCAGTCAATTGTTCACGATATAGCTCACTGATAGACTGAGGGATAGCGGAGGCTTAGCAATAGAGTTCGGTTGGCAACCTTTGTGTAAAGAACCCTAACAAACCATTTTATTTTCTCAATAAGTACCCATACTAAGATTGTATTTAACTACGTCATAGTTACCTCGTAAACGAGATCGTAAGCCGAAGGATGAACCGCATCTCCTCGCCTCCTAATATCTACGATCACTAATCCTCAACGTTATTATGGCAACACCTATATGACCGTTCGTTGTGGTAGGCTACGTGTGATACTATTAATATAATGTAGGTAGCTATGAATGTAAGTGTCGAAGCTGAATATAGGTATACAGTACACAGCACAATAGCGCAATAGCTGGGCAATTGGGTGATGCTCTGCATGTTGTGATCCGATTCCCGCATACAAGAAATATTTGTATAGCCTACAGATAATTGCTTTTGATACATAGATAGATAGATAAAACATTTTATTTAGTACACACAAAAGACACAGACAAACACACAAGATAAAATCAAAAGTGATAAAACAATGAGCGATGAATGATACAGTGTGCGGTGTCCGTCTCCTGGTCTGGCTGTTGTTGTATGTGAATTTAAATGTTTGACTGCGTCACCCACGTCACAGAAGAAATTCTATATGGGGGGGATACGTTTAAAAAAAACAATCAACCTTCGAGTAACATCGTTTTTCATTCGTAGGTAACCAGTTACAAAAGCGCAGGCCACAGGTTTATAACTAAGGGTTAACCGTATTGTAGGTACCTATTCATCATCTGCCTAGCTTTTTTCTCAACCTTCGTAAGGGTTGACGTAACAGTGTTTTATATGGAGTGTCTACCTATCTGACTTCCACAAACCAGTTACCAAACACGATACCCCTTGGTTGAGCTGGTTGTCAGAGTTTCGGGTTTGTACCACTACCTAACGACAGTCAAACAACAAATAACAGCCGGGACCAACGGCTTCTCATACGTTCCAAGGCACGAAGAGATCTTAATATATAGTGAATGCTCACCTAACCATGGGCCAAGCAATTATAACAACCTACGATCAACTGTTAATATTTAATCACAAACCTCATCAAGACTGCAAGCATTTAAGCATTCCACATCATCATCTGCCTAGCTTTATCATAGTCTAACCATTTCCAGTTCCAGTCTGACAAGCACAAAATCGCCATAAGCATCCCATAGTCTTCATTTATAGAAAAACAAACAGAATCATACTGTCTACCTTGTTTAATTTCCTTACTTACCTTGCTAGAGTAATCTTTCTCATAGCTTTGAGTGTCATTGATATTAAAGGTCCGTTCTTAGTAAAATGTCTGTGGTATTAAAAGTTTTATAACGGCGGGTTGGCTTGATAAATTAATAAGATGAGCCCTATTAGCGACTTGATGCGTAAAAACGTCATCAAGCTTAGGAACGGCACTAATTCAATCTCAACCTCATAAAACGGGACGAAAGAATTTTATCCTATCGTTGCTTGCTCTTCGTAAACTTCTATTTAAACCCTTTTTTTACAAAAAAATCGTGTTGGAGCTGCATTATTTTAAACTTAGAATCCTTCGCTGATCGGTACGATAGTAGTTGATTAAATTGATTCCATTAATATTTCTACTTGACTAGCTAGCTCGATCTCAGATTTTCCATAGATTAACTCTCAAGATAAAAAACCGAAGGCAAGGTATTATTTTGAGTTGAGGGTTAGATTGATTCTGGATATTGAATACGAGTCACTATGAATAAATTAAAATAAAATTTTTGAAGTAGCTGTTAGTTTGAGTAGATCCATTTATCAGCTAAATGAAACGTCTGACGCTGCCTGACGTGAAATGTTCTAATAAAAATTTGAAGAAAGCTTGTGGGTACAGCGAAACGGACGGAAGATCGCAAATAGAACGGTTTACGCTAATTCTCGAGATAATTTCGCTTGTTATTTTAGTGTTCATTCTCGTGTCAATCCGGAAGACAGACAATCATCTGGCGCTTAGAGATTTAAAAGGTCGTCGCTTGAGGAAACCGCTGAGAGGCCAAGAGTACGTCATGAACAGCTGAGCGTCAAGCCCCGGCCGCAGGTGGGCCGCCACACTTATATTTAGCCAATGAGTCGTTGTGCGTTCATTGTCACCAACACGAGCCAAGGCCCAACTTCAAATTGTTGGCCCATCTGACACACCACACACTAAATTACCGTTACATCATTTTGGCAATAAACGTAATTATAAAAGATATTCCTTTTATTTTGAACGTAGGAAGTGTACGGACTTTTTCCAGTTGCAGTTATTTTATTAGTTATGGTTTTATTAACACTTTGTTGCCCTGCAGCTAATTGTGCTTTAGTTACTGTCATATCTGGGTGATAAAATAATCCATAATAATCACAATCTATATTTTATACTAATTTGTTTATTGAAATCACCCATGTGCTAGCAGTTAAATGACGAGCCATATAATTTTAGTTGAAAGTAAATGTTTATTACAAAATTTAATTAGTTATAATACAATACAAATCTTATAAATAATGTAGATGTTACAGTTTTTGATACCTCTATTATAATAGACTTGTTTTACAGCCGTCAATATAACATTTAAGTGATAGTAGAGAAAATAACTCCCAAACTACATATTTACTGCAAAGAACAATTTCAACTAATATTTTAATTTTAGTAATACGATCTCAATAATAAAATTGAAACAGTTCTAAAAAAAATTACCCTATATCCTTTGATAGAGACTTTATATAAAATTTTAAATCAAAATTTTAAGTATTTACTTGAATACATGTCTGTGTAGTGTGTAAGCAGTATACAAAACAGAATTTAATTTAACGAAACTGGCTTCTTGATACCTACCGAATAATCCGAGTGAAGATGTTATTATGTCACGTGAAATGTAAAAATATCAAATGCGCTCATCTTTTTGTACTTCTGTGTAGCTATTATTAGCCCTCTGAGTGAACTTGTCTATATTTACCAACATTTCGTTAGTCATAATATCATATAAATTTTCATTCCACTTTCACGACAACCTTGGTAGGTAGCTAATGTCTTTTTTTCCACCCAAATGTTTTAGCAAAAAATGGCGCGACATACTGGTGACCCCCATTCCTAAAAATTGCCCTAATAATAGTCCTAAGCTACGACCAATTTCATTAATATCTTGTGTGTGCAAAATTTTCCACTCAATGCTGACGAAACGACTTGAATGGTACATAGAAAAAAATAAGTTGCTGTCTCCGTACACTTCGGGATTTAGAAGAGGGCAGTCTTGTCAGGATTGTTTGGCTAAATTAGTAAGCCAGATTTATGTTGGATTTTCACATAAGGCTCCAACTATAGCTTGTTTTTTAGATATTTCGAACGCTTATAATAATGTATTAGTAGACGTACTGATTAATACTTTAGATGAAATAGGAGTTGGTCAAAAAATATGTCAGTATCTATGTAGCTTTTTAAGCGAAAGGCACCTTATGATGAAGGATGAGACTGATCAGCAGAATTATTTTATTAGACATACTGATAGAGGTTTAGCCCAAGGAGATCCAATTTCCCCCCTTCTTTTTAATGTGGTCACAATTACTTGTTTCCATAAGATTAAAAATGTGAGTATGTGTCAATACGCGGATGACTTTGTTTTATATTGCTCTTTTAGAAATCTTAATGAAAGTAAACATGAATTACAGGTAGCACTAAATACATTTTGTAATATTTTGGATGATATGGGATTAGAACTATCGGCAGCTAAGTCTAAAGTATGTATTTTTACTAGGGGGTTCAGAAAATTAGAAATAGATTTAAACATAAATGGAGATAACTTGCAGTTAGTACATAATTATAAGTATTTGGGAGTGTGGTTAGACAGTTCTTTGCGTTGGAGTAAACATATCAATATGATAGCCGACAAAGTACAGAGGAATCTAAATTTACTCAAAGTCTTGGCTGGTACTGCATGGGGCTTGCACCCTAAACATTTGAGACATATTTACATAGCTTTAATTAGAAGTCGCATAGACTACTGCAGCTTTTTATATGATGTGAGTGCAAAGTGCCACCTAGACAAGTTAAACAAGATTCAAAATCAGGCTATGAGAATAATAGGAGGTTTTATCAAGACTACACCTATCCACGTTATGGAAAGTGAGCTCTGTGTAGTCCCACTGTATTTACGGAGAAAATATTTAGGCTATAAGTTCTGTTTAAAATCTAAATCCGTAGAAAATAATAGTATAGATGATTTGTTAGGGCAGTTTCACACTCTTCGACGGAACAGTTATTGGAAAAATAAAAAGATTCCTTTACTGATTTCTTTATATAATGAAGTGAAAAGCAATGAAATAGCATCATCACACCCCTTGCTGATGTTTACTCTGAGGACATGGATGACCAACATCAATGTTCATGAAATAATTATATGGGATTTAAATGTAGTGAAATATTCTAAACATAGCTATAATAGTGCTTTATTAAAATTCGAAGTTATTAGAGAGTTACATTCGAAGTACAATGAATGGCTTAGCATATTTACAGATGGGTCGAAGAGTGTAGAAGGTCATGGAGCAGCATTTTATGTGCCTAGTGAACCATTGAATTGCCAAAGTAATTGCTTTAAAATAGACAAGGATGTGTCCATTATGACGTTGGAGCTTATTGCTATCTCTGAAGCACTTACGTTTAGTAACAATAGCCAACATAAAGAAATTGTTATTTGCACAGACAGCAAAAGTTCCTTACAACATTTAGCTCGATGCGCCTCTGGCCACAGAGGTGTATCGATAGCTTATGTTATACTATCTAAGATAGATGAATTAGTGCTTAAAGGTGTTACATTGAGATTGCAATGGATTCCATCGCATATTGGAATACAGGGCAATGAAAAGGCTGACATGCTGGCAAAATATGCAGCTAAACATGGGAAAGGAACTAATATTATTTTGGATTACTCAGAATTCTTACCTAAATTTAAAAATAAGTGTTATGATGATTGGAAGGAATATTTTGACAAGCGCTCATTGGATAAAGGAATATGGTATAAAACCATGCAAGGTCAGCCTTTTCGTGTGCCCTGGTTTATAGACAATAATCTTAGTCGAAAACTAGTTGTTACGGCTCACAGACTCAGATCTGGACACATTCCATGTAATAAGTTTGCGCACTTGATGAAAAAAACGAACTCGCCTAATTGTGTGGAGTGTGGAGTTGTTGAAGACTTACACCACTTATTGATGGATTGTGTCCGATATGAGTCTGGGAGAAATGAACTGTTAAGGGTAATGAGGTTGAACAGACTTGAAGTAGGCACATTCCACAAAGTCCTCACTCAACCAAATGGTGATGATGCGAAGAGGCTGTTTAGGCTCATGGCCCACATATGATAAATGTATATTTAGGATACGATGGGACTGACATACGCATTGCGGTTATAAATGTCCCTAAATAAAAAAAGAAAAAAAAAAAAAAAAAAAAAGAAATGTGAGTAGGAAAAAAATATTGGAAGGTAACTGCTGGTCTCGTTTGCATACATCTTAATTAGGCAACTCTTAGTGACAATCACTCATCATTATCATCATCATCAGCCTAGCTTTTACCCAACTATGTTGGGGTCGTCTGTTAGTCTAACCTGATGCATCTGTTAACTAATATTTTATATGGGGCGATTCAACCCAGTGATTGGGTAAAACTAAACGTCTTGATTAATAGTGACACTCACTCAAAAATATATTAAAGAATTGTTGACAGAATTAATAAGTGAATTCACCGAATTCCCCCGAGAACATTTATGAATAGATATGGATGATAAACCCCCGGATATGTATGTATTTAGAAATATATAAGTATGTTTATCAGCTGTTTATATCCATAACACAAGCTGTGCTTAGCTTGGGACTAGATGGCGTTGTGTGAAAGTTGTGGAATATTTTTTATTTTTATTTTTTTATTTATTTATTTAACACCAATTTTCTGGTTCCTGAAACTAATTTAGTCCACGATTTTGCGAAAACTACCTTTATGAATGATCTAGTTATAGTAATATTTTGGCAACTATGTTGGTTTTACAACTTGGCGGTATTAGCACGAAACGTTAATACACATCGTGCGAAGCATCCTGGGAGTCTGTTTACAGTCTTCCCAACCATAAATTGGTCATCAATGTGGTTCTTGGCACTGCACAAGATATGATTATTAGGTTAGGTAGCAAATTCTCAATTGCATTTGATTTCCCGGGGAAAGATGATTTGTAAATAATTAGTCATAACCCTGACTACACGTCTTACCATTTATGTAGGTAAACAGAGGTATGCAGACTCAATCACTTTTCACCACTAAAGTTATTAGACGACAACTTATATAACGGGATCGGTTGCCTATATAACCCAGAGAATGTTATTTACATTGAGCAACTGCCTATCTGACTCACAACCCAGTAACTGGGTAACACAATGCTTCTTGGTTAAACTGGTTATGACTGGTTATGGCTGGTTGTACTGGTTAGTAAATAAATATTCCACAACTTTTCACACAACGCCATTTAGTCCCAAGTTAAGCTTGAGAGCTTGTGTTATGGGTACTAAACAGCTGATAAACATACTTATATATTTCTAAATACATACATATTATAGATAAATTACACCCAGACACAGAACAAATGATCGTGCTCATCATACAAACATTTGCCCTGGGTGGGAATCGAAACCACAACCTCCGGCATAGCAGTCAGGGTCACTGACTACTAAACCAACAGGCCAGTCAGGCCAGTCAGGTTAGTTTTTTGGTTATTTTTAGCTAAACTTGGGACTAAATGGCGTTGTGTGAAAAGTTGTGGAATGTTTTTTTTTTATACCGGTTCTCAGACTCGCGGGCTCTGAGTGTCTCACAACTCGTAACGACTTATGAATGATCTTCAAAAGACAGACGGGATCAACGGCTTAACGTGATTTCAGAGGCATGGAGGGGTCTTGGTTTCTGATGAATGGTCACCCGTCCGTACGTCTTCGATCGACCCGTAGTACTGTTTTTATTTAGTAACAAGCCCCTCTATGATGTGATGACTTATGGCACTGAAACGTGGTCCCTCACTATGAGCCTTATGAGTAAGCTCAAAGTAGCCCAACGAGCTATGGAGAGGGCTATGCTCGGAGTCTCTCTACGAGATCGAATCAGAAATGAGGAGATCCGTAGAAGAACCAAGGTTACCGACATAGCCCAGCGGATTAGCAGGTTGAAGTGGCAGTGGGCAGGGCACATAGCACGGAGGACTGATGACCGATGGGGTCGAAAGGTTCTCGAGTGGAGGCCACGTCTCGGCAAGCGCAACGTAGGACGTCCACCCACAAGGTGGACAGACGACCTGATTAAGGCCGCGGGAACGCGCTGGATGCGAGCCGCTTCTAACCGGTCTTATTGGAGATCTATAGGGGAGGCCTATGTCCAGCGGTGGACTTCCTATGGCTGAAATGATGATGATGATGATGATGATGAACAAGCCCCTCCATGACAATACTGTCATGTCTTTTTAAATAAAAATACGTAATGGGCTATTACTTAGACGAAATTTAGTTTTTAGTCCCTCATCTAGATTACAAGAAAATATTCGACACCTATTTTTTCTTTTTCCCGTAATCAAAAAATAACGGCGATACATCGAGTCAAAATGTTCCATGACGTCACTAGCCAGTACAGTTTATACTAGTTAATGACGTTACAAGCCCCCACTCTTCAAATTTAATGCGCTTTATCTAAGCAGTTTTCCATCAATTTGAAAAATAAAAAAATAGGTGTCGAATATTTTCACACAAAAATAGGTGTCGAACATTTCCACCTTAACAAAACATAACATAGTGCACTGTATTTACTTTTAAGACCTGTTTTTTTCTGTTCACTATGTTTTACAAATATTAAATGATTGATTGATTGATTAAGTGAAAACCTATAGGTATAAAACTTAAACTTAAACATTTTAATTTTACTTTTATTAATCTAAAAACTCTAGTTACCTAAAATATTATTTTAGCCAATAAAGTGTAGGAACTCCTTTTCTTAGTAGTATTTAGTAAATTTATTAGTACTTTATTTCCAAAAAGAATCTGTATTTAGAAGAATTTAGACTAGAAGTTTTTTTTTTTACATTTGTAGACACAAGTGTACAAAAGACGGCAGTTCTGAACAGACCAGGCTAAAACTAACACTACAAAGTTTTAAATGTTCAAATCTGCTAAGGTACAATGAGTTAATAAAACAGTCACACCCGACTGCTTACACTAACTTTACTCGTAATTAAGTTCCTAACAAAACAGTAACGAGGTGTCGAGGTCGTTCGAGATAATTCATAACTTCAGGTGAATGGAGCCCGCCACAACAATCGGTCATTACTGAACGTTATTGCTGCACATAATGTTGCCAGCCGTAAATAAAGTCGTTTATACAAAACATGCGACCAATATGCTGAATTGGATCGATAGCCTTTGTTATTAACATGTAAATTAAAAACGCTTCCGCAAATTGAAATGAAACAGTGTTTGTCAGTTGGGTAGGGCTGAATGCAGTATAAAATTGAGGTGAATCAACCTCAACTTATAGAGCAACGGTAAAAATCTTGATACCTGTAGAGCTATACTGTAAAAGAGGAGCTTGTGGCTTAATTATTACAGCCACATGGGTCGATCGAAGGTTAAGCTACGCCTGACGAGGTCAGTCCGTGGATGGGTGCTCATTTATAACTTAACAAGACTTCTCCCTGACTCGAAAAGCCGTTGGTCCCGGCTGTCTATTGTAGATCTTTGACGGTCGTTACTTGTAGTCAGAAGCCCGAAAGTCTGACAACCAGTTTAACCAAGGGGTATCATGTTACCCAGTTACTGTATTTGACTGGCCTGTTGGTCTAGTAGTTAGTGGCCCTGACTGCTATGCCGGGTGTCGTTGGTTCGATTCCCACCCAGGACAAATGTTTGTGTGATGAGCTCGATCATTTGTTTTGTCTCTGGGTGTTATTTATCTATAATATGTATTTAGAAATTTATAAGTATGTTTATCAGCTGTTTAGTACCCATAATACAAGCTCTCAAGCTTAACTTGGGACTAAATAGCATTGTGTGAAAAGGTTGTGGAATATTTTTTTATTATTTTCTTTAAGGACCAAACTCAGAACATATGAATAGATATGGATGATAAACCCCCGGATATGTATCTATATAAAAATATATAAGTATATTTATCAGCTGTTTAATACCCATAACACAAGCTCTGCTTAGCTTGGGACTCTATGGCGTTGTGTGAAAGTTGTGGAATATTTATTTATTTATTCACTGGGTTGTGGAGGTCTGACAGGCAGCCGCTCAATTTAAAACGCTGGTATTCAGCTGCATCCGGTTGAACTGGAAGCTGACCCCAACATAATTGGGAAAAGGCTAAGCAGATGATGATGAGGGCTATACTGTAAAAATGACTCCGTAAAATGTAGGTGAAGTGAAAGCCAATTGAGCTGCAACTCCATATTAACGCTGGGCATTTACTCAAGTTTTCACGGAGTAATTTACATTAAATCGACCGGCGGTATCAATCTAATTTAACAACAGGATAATGTCGTTGGAGTGTTTCTCTGGCTTTTTGTCGTGATAGCCCAGAGGTTAAGACGCCTACCTCTCAACACGAGGTTGTGGTTCAAATCAGGGCAAGTACCAATGTGACTTTTTCAATTCATATGTACTTTCTAAGTTTATCTTAGACATCATTGACATCGGTGAAGGAAAAACATCGTGATGAAACCTGGAACGCAAATCCGCCTTGAGCAACCGTGGTGATCAATGCTCGAGTCTTCTCTGTATGAGAAGAGGCCTTTGCCCTGCAGTGGGACAGTAACAGGCTGGTATTATTATATAGGTACGTAGCCACTTCATTCACCACCATAGCCATTCGCAATCTTAACGACGTCGTCATCATTTGCTAAAACTTCCTAACTATGGATGTCGGCTTCCAGTCTAAGCACATGTGGTGAACACCAATGTTTACATGAAGAGACTGCCTATCTGATCTTCATAACCCCAGTGATTGAGAAGTACGATATTTCTTAGTCAGTCTAGTTGTCAGTGTAAGATCTCGTAGTAGTAGGCACCTTACAATTGCAGTATTAGTAAGGAGTAACGATCGAGATGAGTTGACGTCACCACGCATAGATTTTGTAGCACCAAAGCTTATTAGATGTACCGATCACAACTAAGTTTGAGTTGGATGCTAATTCGCGGTGTTCGTAGTAGGTTAATAATTGTCAATTGACTAAAAATGTATTGACCATTATTATAAATACGATACAAAAAGTAGGTTGCTGCGTGTGCAGTCTGGCAGTCTGTAAGTAAACCGTACAGTCAGACTATTAAAGTTTTTAGTACCATTAACGAGAGACTAATGGAGTGGGTAATAGCTTACTTAGATAAAAATTTTTTCGCGATGTAAGTAAAATGGTTCAAATCTGGGCAAGTACCAGTGTTACTTTTTCAATTCATATGTACCAACTTTCTAAGTTGATATTAGACGTCATTATCATCGGTGAAGGAAAAACATCGTGAGGAAAGCTAGACTTATGGTTAATTTAAGTTTGAAATCGCCAAACAGCCTTGAGCAAGCATGGTGATCAATGCTGGTGCCTTTTCTGTATAAGAAGAGGCCTTTGATCTGCAGTGGGACAGTACAGCAAGTAGTATATATAAGTAAAATAAGCAGTTTGAAGAGTCTAACAAGATTATTAGAAGGCAGATAGCAAAACCGAACATAAATCAGATTTTGTGACGTCGTTTGCCTGCAGCATGTTCAAGTTTACCATATCTTATGCTAATGCCGCTAGCCTTGTCTTAAAGGCAAAGGTATTTGAGCTTAAAACACTCTCGATTTAAAACCAAACAACCTTTATTCTTTCTCTGAAGGATTTTGATGGGATTGTGCCTGAATATCTCTGTGGCTGTACCTAACTATAAAACTCCCACATTTCGGCAGTTATGCTTGAGTCCAATGTAATAGAATTTACTGCTATCAATCGTGTATACATTCAGACTTTAGGCTGTTACTAAGATCACCATACGCTCAGCAGTAACCCTAACGACCAACAAGATCTCTCTTTCTTTCTTAATAGGTAGGTATTAACGATTGCTCAAAGAAGACAAATTAATACTGTAATCCACTCCTATAGTTCAGACCTGTATATAAACAAAGTTTAAAAAGAAACATTGTCTATTAAAGTAATTACAAGAACCTTCTTCTAAAAGACTGACAGAATCAATTAAAAAACACTGAGTCTCGGGTTACGGAAGAAATTAAAAAAGCTATTCTTCCTAACTTTATTTGAAGTTGGCAATTAACGCCTTTTAAAAACCAATGTTTTATTCAACTTTGAAGTTAGATTATTTTTTACACTAGACGAGAATAAAGACCGATTTCGACCGTTCTATTTAAATTTCTGAGGGTCTACCCTCAGATAGCTGATGGAGGAGGAGTAACTTGGGATCAGCTGTTTATTTATTTATTTAGACTCGTAGATCTGAGACTCTTTGTAGACTCTGAAATGATTATTTCGAAGTATCGGCAGTATGTTCGGAAGTTTAATACTCCAACTTCTTCTTAGTTCGTTCGGTTGGGTAGGATCCGAGCGAACTTAATTTTGTCGTTTGTTGTATCGTAAACCCACAGTCCCGTTAAAATCGACTTGGACGTTTTGGAGATTAGCCAAAATGAGAGACCAACAAAACAAAAATTGCTTTATTTTGGTATAACTATCATTTACGTGCATTTAGTAAAAGGCTGATTTTTACATAACAATCATAAACTTCTTTTTATTTATTTCTATAGGTAGTTATTGTAGTCAGTAATTAAGAACACATCTCTGTTGATGTTGCTTTAAAGGTTTAAGTTGGTCCAATTTAGATTTAACTCCAAAATTCTATGTGCGATAAAATCAGACATACATTTTCCTTTTCATGAAAGCTTCGCTTCTCAAACGTCATACATTTGTACAGCTTCCCTTCAGTTGCAGCAGCTCCTAATAACATGTCAACATTTTCACAAATATTTCTTTCAAAGTGAAAAATGCAATATTTTGCAGTAAGCGAGAATGGGACGTAATCTTGAGAAGATCTCGTGATATGGACGCATCTCTTCATGTCCTCGTTTCGCTAGTAATATTATTAAATTTAGGGGTCCGTTTAAGTGTTCTACAGCACGCGATGCCCCCGTTTTAAACCCAGTCCTCAGTTTAAGTGCCACTGTTTACATTTTCGGACACTTGTTTAGACTTCTCTGTTTAGAATGTAAGGGTTATTTAGGCTTACTGTTACTATTTCAAATACTCGCGAAGAGAATTTACTGCTGGACGTAAATAAAAAGTTTTGGAATGTGTTTTAATTAATGGTTTGTAATTATCAATATGTATCAACGACTCTTATGAATATAATTGCTACATGTTGGTTAATACTTTAGAACCGACCCGTCCAGAACTCAGCACCTCGATAAAGAACTAGTTCTAAGTCAAAAACTATATTACACAAATGGAGTAGACAATATGATTTTTCGTATGCAAAGCCACCCAAACCACCCACTGAAACTATTAAATACCTCATTATGAAATTTATGAACAAAATGTTAAGTGCAAAAGAAGCCAAAATTAAAGTTTTAATATTTTTACTTTGGCTTCTTTTGTGTAACACATTTTTTTTAAATTGTTCTTTTCTTGTCTTATGGTTTATCTTACGGTAAATATACTGATAATTTTAAGAGGAATAGACAGACTTTACCACCATGAAATACCTTTTCGTAAAAAACAAATCAATGAAAGCCCAAAAACCCCTATAAATAGTTTAGTTAGCATCGAATGCCTCAGATAAATTCGAGGTAGGTACATTATCACGTGAAATTCTTTTTAGTAAATAACTGATAATTGAAACTATTTGCAAGGACTTTAAAACGACTTCTCTAATGTATTTAGTGGCTTCAAGTTGGAAAGTTAAAAAGTCGCTAAATGCTTCACATCTGTCTGCCGGGACTGAGCAAGTTTATAGTCGCTATAAAATATTTTATTGTTCAACGTGTGCTGTTCGTATATTGCCTTCTAATGGGAAATGTGTTATTTACTGTACAAGTCATATAAGCCAAGCTTTTATCAATTAAGGTTAGTATGCACTTAGCAGTATTAAAATTATGAGTTGATGTTTTTTTTTGCTTCTACTAAACAATCACAAATATATTAATAGTAGTTTATAAAAAAAGAGATGAGTAAATTAAAGAGAAAAAAGACGCTCAAATAAAATAATAAATTAAAAAATCAGGCTTCTATTGGAAGGTTTAAGTACTTGCCAATCTCAAAGGTTTTCTAAAATAGGAACAAACTTATATCAATTTAAAAAATAATTTTGATATGCCGTAAGCTTCCAGCGTAGTTAAAAAAAACCACACAATTTCTAAATCGCTCTCTCATTTCTAACGCTGTACCTATTATTTTACAACAAACAAGCATTTTACACAAACATGCCTTATTGTTTTCACATTGCAAAAAACAATTTTAATATTCTCTGATTTTCATATAACAAATGTTTTAAAGTTTTCATTTTCAGAATATGAAACAAGAGCTATTTTGTTTTCCATTACATTCAAATAACAAATTGAGTAAAATAGAAACTTGTAATAAATATAGCATAAAAGCATGGTGTAGGTGTACCGCGTAGAACTACAAATAGAACATTAATTTGACCTTAAATTATGAGGCTAATAAATCTGGCTAAAGTAACAGAATCTTTGTCAACAATGGCTTGGATGGTATCGTTCGCACTCACTTCCCACCATTATCGTTTAAATATTGTTGTATTTTCGTATATTTTAGCTTTAATTAATGTTTTGGGTTTGCCTGTCCCGGTTTCCTTACATAATATTTTACGGCTTCAAAATACAACGAACGATTAGCAAACATTATATCTTTTAAAGGAGTCCATTAACCACTTGAACTCATCACACACACTTCAACACACCCATACACACCACCCACTATGCTTAAAAGGTGCAAGAATGTCATTCTGTTTGTTTCTGATGCATATTCTCAAGTTGTAATTGATGCGTAATTGGCTGTAACATTAGTTTATCAGTAAAATTTGTAAAGAGCTGTTGATTTTGTGAATAAGTAAAACAGAAACGATCAGTTCTATTGTACATAATCAAACGATTCGCTACAAATATTAACACTAATCAATCAAAAAGTCAAATATTATTTTTTTTCATGTTAATTTCTTACGAGCACCTACGCGTTTTCTTATTCTTCTATTCAGAAAAAAGGGGTAAAGTAAACCTTCCGTGTCGAACACGCTAACCACCTCTTCATAATTTCTTATTAATGAGTACGCGTGCCGTGGAATTATTAATCCGGGACGCATGCGGGCCCAGCAGACGACGCGCGACCGTGCCGCCTACCCGCCACCGGTTCACGCCTGCCGGGAACACGGCACGGCGCTGCCCGACCGTGTAGAATGCCACTTGAGTATTCACACATTTCACTCAACTTTTAATCTATTCCGAATATGCGAGTACCTGCAGATAGATTTGTTTTAAAAGTTTCAACAAGGTCCCTGTGTTCAAAGTTCGACGGTCAATTGTTTTCGCAGCCCCTTGTTCGGCTATCGGCAAGTGAATACAATCAAAACTTGTACGAAATAAGTTGCTATAAATGTGAAGTGCCCAAAACATTTTCTTAAAACAGGGCCGCGCGACATTTTTCAAAAGGACTTTGACCCAATAAACGAGGGACATAATTAACTATTCAAAGCTCCTAAAGCAATTTAAAAATTGTGTTTCAGTTGTGTTTAACTTTGAATTTTTTTGTGATTCGGTGTTTCTATCAAAGCTTTATAGACAGCTAATATCAAAAGCGACGATATATTTTTCGTGTTCCGGTTTGCGAGATCGACTTGCTCTTGGCACGATTTTTCCTGCTCATAAAACATGAAAGTTCTCGATAATGTGTTATAGGTTGTTTTTAAAAGATGGACGGGTGTTAATTAAATTGCTTATATTAACGTATCTTGGATGTAAAAAGTTCTTGCTATTAAATAGCTACTACAAACGAGGTACATTGCAGTAGTCGATAACCGTAAAACCTCAATAATACTTTATTGCGTACCATAATGTATTACAGGATGTTGTTCAATTACATAAGTATCAATTATAGACCCTGTCGGGCACAGCATAGTTTTTTAGGAGAGAGGAGGAACCTTTTGCTTTATTGAAGTTATAAATACTTCTTTTGGCGCGTTAGGGAAAAATGGCGAGTTTATTTTTAATAGTATAGTTTTTTTTCTATTACTCCAAAGATATATAACTTCTAACGCGTTTACATAAGTACATGGACTTTGTTTTCTCTTAAACGAATATGATTATGATCTTTGTGTGTATGTTTATTTATAGTGCAGTAAAGAAGACTAAATTATTTCCAGAAAGAATAGTCGATATTTCTTATTGCGAGCATACTATACTAACCCATGTTCATTGAAAAAAAAAAGATGTAACCAATTCGCTTTGATGTTATTTAAATACATGGAGACATATCCCATTAACTAGGTACCTAATAAAAAAATGTAGTTTGAAATATTTCTGGAACAAAGATAACGAGCCGAGATAAAAGAATTTTCAGTCGTCAGTTGATAAAAAAGACTATCTCAACTACTCTAAAAACCAATCGAGAATAACAATTTGACAAGACTTTGATCCCTTGTTCACCTAAGTTAAAAAGGCCTTTCTCAAGAACATTACCTATCTCATCATATCCCTGTATGAAATACCGCACCGGACGAAATAAATTCACTGACAAAATGTTATCCTCCCATCCGTAATTGTTTCTGCAAAGAAAAGCTATTGATGTTTCCTCAACTCTTATTAGATTATTAAAATGATTTCCTTTTGAACATTTATAAGCAGCTTCATGTTAAAGTATCATTGCTTACTGTTAATAATTAAATGTCCGTTGGTTTAACGTAACATACGTTTTACAGAACATTAATTCTTGATTGAACCTTTACCGAATTATGTACAGAGCCATTGCTCTAAGCATTATTACGTAAATTTTAGCTCATATATGATAGATGAGCAACAGAAAATTAAAGCTTCTTGTATCGTATATAAATTATTTGAACACCTAATGACTCCTTTTGGTCACATCAATGAATAATGCTGATTAGTCAACCGGTCCGTAACGCTACACACGGGTAATATATTCATAGATTCTGTTAAAAGTACCTTTACAGGAATAAGTAATCACGGCGATGAATATAACGTAGGTGTCAATGAATATGCTCTAAAGGTAGGCACGTGTCCCTAACCACGAAACCGCAACTTACAACGATTCAATGCGACCTTTGACTTTACCACAGTTCGAATACCTGTTAATTGTGGTACCTATAAAATATTTACACAACACTTACTTAACATACAAATCTACCTACATGTCTCGTTACCTCAGTCATAATCAAAATAACAATAATAGACAGCCCAGACAGATGGATTTATCTATTATGATTGGAATGTGACAGGGCACTATTCATAGAATCGATTAGGGAAACAACAGCTTAATCAAATGCTTCGGGTTGTCGGAATTTCTAGCGTCTATAATTTAAACTGGCGATTGCAATTTGTTCTATAGTAGAATGAGTTTATCTGTCATAAAACAGTGACGAATGAATGTGATGTTTTCTGTTTAAAGAAACGATGAGGAGATTGGTATCGCTAATAATTGCTCGTGCTTTTTCGATTTTTTTACAAACGCTTCTGTCTAGATTCTTAGAATCTGTAGACGAGGTTCCTCTGGCACGGATAGATAATGAGTTGCCAAAATAGCGGGAAGATCGCGATGCGTGTGACACACATTTTGTTAGGCGGCCAAGAACGGCCCAAATGTCGGTCAAGTTTGGTACAAGTTTAATCGGTGTACCCACTGTAAACAATATAATATTAACCACATTATGAATACGTGTCGTCGACTTACGTAAATGCGGTCGGTGTCGCATAACGCTCTTTCTTGTACCAACTAATCAAACGTGTGAGAGTTCACACGGTTGGTTTCACAATTTTATTTCACTATAATAACCATGAAAAAATATTGATAACTAGCTGCCCGGCAAACTTTGATACACCTTAGAATCAATTTAGTGGTTTTTATTAGTTTGAGTCCTATTTTCAAACCTCCTGAATGTACTCGTAGACACAAAGTTCCATAAGAATTGGTAAAACTATTTCGGAGAAGTTTTATTGACAGAGTATATACAAGGTGCTTTTTTTTATATCCCATAACTTTAGGGTTATATTCTGTAGGTAAAAATAATACTAAAACTCCTTGAATATATGGTTAAAAAATGCATAGTTTCGGAGATATCATCAATCATAATTAAATTATCAGTTGTGGGTACTAATACCCGTAACACAAGCTCTGCTTAGCTTGGGACTAGATGGCGTTGTATGAATAGTCGTGGAATATTATTATTAAGTATTATTCGTATTATTTTTATTACCTAATTAGTTCAAAAATTGTCACCAGTACGACGAATCTTCTTTTTAACGTCACTTTTCTTTGACGTAAGGGTGTTTTACATTAATCATCGTGACTTTGTCGAATTATTTTGTATGATAGTAAAAAAAAAAATATTCTTTGATATGGTCTCAATCATACCCTAGAGTTATGGGATATAAAAAAAAACACGTTGTATACACCACTATTTTTTAATAAGTACAAAAATAAAATTGGGCTGTATCGGTACCTGTTCCTGAACATATTTGCGTAATCAAAAGTAAAAAAAAAGAAATTTAATTTTTAAAATATGGCCACTATTTAGTTAAACTTAAATAACGAAAACAGCTGTTGGAGGCGGGGCATGGTTCAGCAAGATCGCGCGAACGTGAGCAAGAGATGACGATTAATGAATAGGTACTACTATGACATGAATAGCCTGTATAATATTTCCATCAATTGGGTGACTTTTTTGCGATATACACAAACGCTCATAACTTTGCTGTTTATGAGTATTATTTATTGATACTTTACAAATAAAATGAGCAGACCGTCTAGAATAAAACCTTTAAGTATTTGTACCAATTGAAAATGAGTGGTGTATATTAAAAGATTATTATAAGATAACCTGGGTATTTCTAAATTATCTCATTTACTATCTCCTACTACTACTATTTCAAATACAACTACCTACTCAAGTATTGTAAGTAATATAGAGACACGCAGCATAGTAAGTCAGTTTAAAATAATGTATTTTGTATCTTTCAAAATCAGTGCGCTTCAGTAAGGTACTTAGGTTAGGTAGTTAGGTTCGCTATAGGATAGGTATGATAAGTTAGGTTAGATTATACATATATATATTTAGCTTTGAGATTTTCTTTACACTACGTTGTTGGTAGGTTTCGTATTTGATTGCGAATGGTAAAGTCGATAGATAATATTTATTCAAATACAAATTGTAACATAGTTGGCCATCTGTTTATGGTAATACATATTAAATAAATCAAACTATGATAGAATTTGTATGATTAAAAAAATATGTTAAAGGCATACATATGTCATAATTATGTCTATTTACTTATTTCTAACACTTCGTTAAAAATATTGTAAAGTTTTGGAGGATTGGAACCACCTAACAAGCAAATTATTTGCATGAAAGGTGGCTTCCAACCTAGGAAAGTTGTTCCCATATAGTGATGAAATAAATGTTTTATTTTATGTCACATCGCGGTAAGTGTAATTATTAACACTTACCCATCATTATTAACAGATACTTCATGACATCATTATATTTTAGCCAATGAACACAAAAACTGTTTTGTGAGAAACACTCTATATTTTGGTCAAAATAGCATGAAAATTGGTGCAGACGGTTTTGAGTTTGACGCAAACAGACAGATAGACGCGACGGAGAATTTGAGTGAACTTGAGTGATGAAAAATTTTAATAAGGTTTTTGTGTATTTAAGCCGTCTATTAAACGCGCTTTAATAATATGTAAATGTACACAAACATTATTTCAGTACAAGTAATCAATAGTTATCTATAAATATTGGTAATGAAAATTGAGCTCATATTTTTATTGAAACTAACTAACAAAACACGATACTTTTCAATTAATTAAATATACATATAAATTTAAATTATCAGTTTAAAGGCAAGGCTTTTTTTCTGGAAAATGAACAAAATATTACACTAATTATTTCCACCAACAGTAAACCAAAACCACCAACATTATGTTAACAGCATTATTATTTAGTATTCTGCGGTAACAAGTAACTTTTCCTGCATTGTTGCAGTACGTGCATCGCGCAAGTTCACATTATGAATAACTAACAAACTATGAAAAATAATACTACAGAGTTCCTTGTTAAATTGCTTGAAGCGCTTTAAAGCCTTATAGGGGTTAGTCACCTTGTATGGCTGCAAGCGATGCTTACATTAATAACATTACGACGCCTTGACGAAATATAAAGAGGAACATCTACTTATCTACACGCGGAAATACGAATCGAGTCGAGGAAATGGGCTCCTATAGTGTTCGCAGACGATAGATTGCCAATTTCACTGCACCATTTCTATTCTTGAATACCGTATTACCGCAAAATTTAGCTTTAACAATTGGATGTACTTACTTGTACTACTTTGAATGAATTCAACGGTTTGTATCGTCGAGGAGTATTTTTACAACGAGTTATGGTACAAAGCCGCATTAACTGAAAGAGTTAATATTATTCTGTTACAAACTGCCCCGGAAAACTTCGTCCCGTCTTAGAATGAATAATTATTATGCTGTGTTACCTTCTTGGTTAAGATTTAATTGATCAAGTCTAGTAAAATGTCAAATCACCTGATAACAAACTATAAAATAGAATTGTAAAATTCTACGTGCTATCAAGATGGCGCAGCGTAAATGTTTAAGAAGACCAAAATATTCTTGAGATTTATTTTTTCGGGGACTTTTCATGTTTTTTATTAGTTATTATCCTATTCCGGACGAAGACGAATCCAAAAATACAAAAATCATAAAAATTGCTCCAGCCGTTCTTGAGTTATAAATAGTGTAACTAACGGGTGGGTAATGTTTGGTATAACTTACAAATAAAATAAAATACAAATGCTCTAATTTCACTCTAAATAACGTTCACATGATATAATTTTCATATGCCAATAATAACAAAAAACCTAATTTGATATGACCTACTGTTTTATATCATATAATCGTCCTGTAATATAATAACATATAGTATAACATTTATTTTATATAGTTTTCTATATATACATATAATATTGAAAACTACATAGTTCATGTTTAATGGTCACAGTTCTGACCTAACTCAAATGGCACTTGACCAAACCTTAAAACACTCTTTGCAAGGTCGCCGGAGCTCCGCTTCGCGAGCCTCCTACTACTGGGCGGTTTATAAACAAAAACCACGAACGCGCCGCTTACACGACCTCGCCATCCCCTTCTAACCTAACATGTCCGAGACAAGGAGCCCTAAAGTCCAGATTGCATCCAGTTTCTCCTGGCATACTAGCAGGCGTTTAAAATAAAATCTAATGTTCTAAATTGTGTTAAAAGCTCCATACAGATTATAAGTATTATAATATACTAAATTAATATTATGTCAAATGTGTATTATAGGAAATGTTCATTATATCATAAGAAATTAAGTAAATAAATTATGTCAACAATTCACTATCTTAACTGATCGCTATAAACAAGAGTGACAAAAAATAAGTAGTAAGTAGTTACTAAACAAAAGTACTGAAATTAAGTCTAGTGAACGTAACATATTTTGTAATTATATCAACCGTTACACACTCGTAACTAACACGACATATATATAGATTATTCTTTTCTCACGCATGCCTTTAATAAATAAGGGCAATTTTTCAAATGGAGTTAACAAACATTCATTACGGACGAAGGGTGCCGGCAGACGGCGAGTCTCATCGGTATTACTGACCGACATATAAATTCTCATTAGCGAAGCGCGCTGGGAATTCCTTCATTCGTAATAAACACTCGGTACGTGGGCATATTTTTCCACTCTTAGGAATGTACCCCCTTGGGAGAGTAAATTGAGGTAACTTAACCAGAAATTTCAACCAACATTCTTTTTGAAATGTTTGCAAAGTATCTGTGCAGCTAATGTGCTCAAAAATGTCATTATTTTGTTTGAAAGTTAGTACAAACCTAAGCTTAATAGAAGTCACTTAAAAACACAAGGTTTCAGCATTAAAAATTATCCCTAACAGTCCGATACAAGTCTTCAGATGACAAAAATCAATGCAAACATTATGGTGGCAATATTCATATAAACTCGTAACGGTTAGCCGTAGCTCGTAGTAGCCGCTACGGCGTAGAGGCAGCTGATTTTGACGTCGAATAGGAAACAATGCAATATTGTGCATTGGATATATTACGTAATATCTGTATTGTATTGGAAACAAAGGGAAATCAGAATTATTATACAAAGAATGTCAGAATGTGTTTCGAGATTGATATTGATAATGTGTAACTTTTGTTAGTATGTTGCTGATTATCACCACTGATACATACAATGAGTTAAATATTATATCTACATAATTCTGGACTACCCTAACACATACATAGTTGGGAAAAAGGTACACAAATCATAATGGTTATTGTGGGCTTACTGTAAGCACACTTCTGTCTAACCCTTTAGGAAATAATTGCAAAAAATTTTTTCAAAAATCTTGAGCCGCGAAAAATTTTCAGTCTTTCAAGATTCAACGCCAGACACCATTTCCAATATTTCTAACCTTTGAAACATATTCCTAAAGGAAATAACGAATTCCTGCGTCAAAAATGCTAGAGCGAAACGAAATTTGAATATCTCCTTACATTTTTGCAACCCATAAGTCGTTAGTGAACCAGCTACATGTATATGCACCACACTAATGATATTGTAAACTGACTGGTAGGTGAATGGGCTGCTTGACAAAAATTCTGTTTTTAGTCCCTCATCTAGATTACAATGACATTATGTAAATAGCATTTAAAATAGTTTTTTTTTTCTGTGAATGTGAGTACCATGCAGGCTAGATAAAATGCATGAGTCCGTAACTGTCTGGCGGTTTTGAATACTTTTACGTGGCCTACGCAAATGACCGGCAGATAGCGTCGTGTGGTGGGTCGTCGAGCTCCCTGAAATAGGTTTGAGCTACACGATGTCTGAAGCAAGCATGCCGTCTGTCGGGACAGGTCGGCTCAAAGCTGAATTGATTCTTTCTTCAATTGGCTATTCCAGACTTTGCCCTGCATCGTCAGACTCGCATAGTAAATGAATATAATCTTATGTCTGGACTTTAAAAGAGACCATGACCCCTGAGTTTCTTTCGGCATTTCTTCTCAGGGATCAGTCACTTTGGAAATGCCATTTAGTTTAGTTTAAAAAAAAAAGACATGTAAAAGTATTTGAGAAGATCTACTTACAGAAATAAATATCATTTCATTTCATTTCAAGAAAATATTCGACACATATTATTTCTTTTTTCAAACAATCGAGTCAAAATGTCGCGTCACTAGCCAGTACAGTTTATACTAGACGATGACATTACAAGCCCTCTCCTCAACTTTAATACGCTTAATCTAAGCAGTTTTCCATCAATTTAAAAAAGGAAAAAAATACTTGTGTGAACTTATTTTTATAATCTATCTGATTGACTAATATATGCCTACCAGTCATTGCAATTATCGAAATCCTGCAACACATGTTCTTTAGGTTCATCAAAGTTAACGCATAAATGCAGTAAAGATATGCCGAAGTACTTAAGTCTTGATAAACTTACGACAAAGAAGGTCCAGATCTGGTTTTTCACACATATAACTTTTACCTGAAAATTAAATATTATGCGATTTGACATTAGCAAACTGTCATGCCGCCATTTTGATTCCTCAGATATAAATTAAGTGACGAATCGATAGTTAAAAGTAATGACGAATCAATATGAACATTACCTAAAACAAAAATTATAATGTTAACGCGTTTATTTTTCCTCTGCTGGGAACAAATCTGTTCTCACACTAAGCAAGTATGGGCGTTAATCACCACGCTTGCTCAAGGTAAGTAAGACTTATAAAACACTAGCTGCCCCGGCAAACTTCGTTGTGCCTTAGAGTCAATTTATTGCTCTTATCAATTTTTTTTTTATATTAGATATACATACGTTTAATAAGACGACAACAAATAGATCCAACTACTACTACTTTTTATGTAGCGAGTCTCTACTGTGATCTTATTTAAACATTTTGTGTTCAATAGAATTAAAATTACAACATGTATATATAACCTAACCTAAGTGACCATACCTATCCTATAGCTAACCTAACTACCTTACAAAAATGCATTGATTTAAAAAATACTAAATTCATAATTTTAAACTGAACTATTGCCTTTAATTTTACATACAATTTATACCTATAGTTTTCCCGGTCTACTTTAATTAAAGTCCTAACAGTGAAATAATTTCTATTTGCATAGAATTATTAAAGTTCGTCTCTGTCGTCATTGTTAATTACGTAAATTGATTTGTGAAATATAAGACTTTTTTATGCTACATAAAACCTCTAAGTTTAGTAACAAAATAAATTTCAGAACGTAGTTACGTATAAATTGACAACCTTACTTTCTTAGGTTTAGCTTAAGACTTGTCAGTGTCAAAATGTCACCTGATGATGAACTGGGAAGTTTGACTCCTGTCATGTCATCCAAGATGGCGCTACGTTTGAAAAATGTTTGAGACAACGAATATTCTTGATATTTATTTTTTCGAGGACTTTTCATGTTTTTTATTAATTATTATGCTATATGCTATTCCGGACAAAGACAAATCCAAAAAGACCAAAATCATTCAAATTGATCCAGCCGTTCTTGAGTTATAAATAGTGTAACTAACACGACTTTCTTTTATATATAGATAACATTCTATTCTAAACATATACAATCGACTTCTTTAAAAAAACACTAACAGATGTAAAATAACTCTAGTTTCGAAAATCTGTGTCTTGGATGGCTTTGTTTCATTATTTATTAGCCAGCGACTTCCGAAACTGGTTATTTTATACGTGTTAGTGTGTTTTTAAGAAATCGGTTGTATTTTTATAAAAATGATTTTATGTAGCATTTGTTTTGTTAATGTAAATTATTTATTGCTTTACATTTACAACCAAACTACTATATAGGTACCACACGGGAAGTATGTCTTCTTAATTATTATTTTTTCTGAATCAGTTCATAAATGGCGGAGTTCTAAGGTAACTCACATTACAAACAGTCAACTTGCGAACCTCCTCCGTTTTTATAAGTTGGGTAAAAAAAAATCATCTGCGTAGCATTTAGTGCCAGTTTACAGTACAAACGGATGCAACTGAATACCAGTATTTTACATGAAACGACTACTTAACTATTCTAAAATAGTTATTAATGACACAGCTAGCTTCATAACTTCCAAAAGAGGATATAAAATCTACATGCAAATATTAAATGCATATTCCACTGTAACATTTAACTGTCAAGCACAAAGCAAACTTAGTTATAATCTTCAGTTAAATGGATACTGACCTACATGTAAGGTCAGTTTTGCTCCCAGTGTCCCAAGTGTACATTTACTATGCTTGTTCACTTGCACTAAGCTACGTTAATCGGACATAATATAAACTGGTTACGTCGTAAATGTTCAACGAAAGTGGGACTAATTAGGTTTTCCACAGTTTTTGGGTAATAGTATGAGGGTTAGGTTTGGTTAATAAGTATTAGACAAAAGTTAAAAAAGGGTGTTTACTTTGTAACGAAATAAATATTTAAATATTTCACAACTTTTTCAAATAACAATCAAACATATTACAATTACGATAGACGCTGAATTTAATCTCGCAATCTATTTTCACAGCAGCTGTCACACTTAATAGTAACCATTGCAGCAATTTATGTCAATAAATGATGTGGATTTAATTTAGTTACATTATTTTATTTTAGTTGAAAATTACAGTGTCCATGATA
The DNA here is from genome assembly GCA_921972225.1 of Euplexia lucipara. Lineage (NCBI taxonomy): Eukaryota > Metazoa > Arthropoda > Insecta > Lepidoptera > Noctuidae > Euplexia > Euplexia lucipara. The sequence goes on from OV179144.1 coordinate 14,451,962, forward strand.
AAAACCTCAAAGAAGCAGGGGTGAACAATACACGGACACATTCTACGTTTCAATATTATTCTTCTAAATTTGAAATAAAACATTTTGAATAAAAACTCTATTCACTTGATCTTTAAAATAAAATGTTTTGCATTCCTTGAGACTTGTCTTAAGCATAACTTAGAAGGTAACAAAGCATACTAGATTGATTCTAAGGCGGAATAAAGTTTGTAGAGGCAGCTAGTAACTCTATTAAAAGACTGTCTCTGTAAACATAAAGTTTATCTACTGAGATCGATTATATTACCGATTTTGAAAATCCGAGTCTGAGTGTTATATAGGCTATATTTTATTTTCAAAACTAAGAGGAGGTGTGGGGGGATGTTCAAATACGACATGCACATAGGCGAGGTCGCAAGCGAAATGCTAGTTTAAAATAAACTTAGAATTTCATCACGGATTTTTACTTAATTTTTTCAGTAAAAATCCGTTAGTAGGTGCATAAATTTTTATTAAAATTCTTAAAGCATGCAATTTTATTTCATTAAAAAATATTGTCACCTCATTGATATAATGAATGTGTGTGTGTGTGTGTGTGTGTGTGTGTGTGTGTAATGTGTATGTGTAGTTTTATTTATATTGATTATTTTTATATCTTGTGTCTGAATTAAATAAATTAATATTATTATTGTTATTGAAAATAAAACAAGCAGGACTAACAGTGTTTTATTCGCTTATACAATAATGTTTTCCTCACATCTGACACAAGAGACGGCTCTCAACTTTTATTAGTCTTGCGAACAATGGCTGGTGTTCAAACACAATAATCCTCTTTTCTCACTGAGCACAACATCGTGTTTACAATTTCCTCCTCATTTGTTTCAACATAATCGTAACATAACTTAACATCGCGCTGTTTGTAACAACAGTATATGCAGAAGAGTTTAGTAGAACGGTTTAGCCTATTACCTTTTACTTAGCGCAAATCTAGACTTCGAGCTGCATCTCTTTCGTACATAACCTTTTGGAAGGGGCAACTAGACTATATTTGTTACTTTTAAAATTGACGTTCTAAAGTTCAATAAATAAATCCAAAAAATAAATAAACCACTAGAAAACTAGAATTTTTAGAAAACTTTAAGTAGGTTAGGTTAGGTTTAACGGGCAGGTGACGGTACGGTACGTTTTTTTATTAAGTAAGAAGTTAATAAGTTTAAGTACAACTTAGAAGGCCAGGTAGGGAAGGAGGTTCAGTCAAGACCAAGAGTGAATTGGTTACTTTTTGTCAAACGTCCTTTTATCGACCTGGTCATCGCTTACCAACAGGTGAGATAGTGATCAAACGCAAGCTTATCAATAATAATAAAAAAGCAACATGTTATTATGCAAATAATTATGTGTAACACGTTAGATTCATACGAAATAAAAAAAAATAAAAGTTTTATTTTCAAAGCATTGTTCTTGGGTAATGAAACTTTAAGCGAAGTCAATTTATTGATTAAGACTAAATAAAGAAACAGACAAGTGCGCGTTGGTCTCGCCCACCGAGGATTCTGAACGTAGATAAATAAATATATAAACAATCGCGTTTGTTGTATTGTAACCCTTAAATATTTATTTTATTTTGTTTTTAGTATTTGTTGCTATATAGGAAACAAAAATACATACCTGATTTGTTAAAATTTTAACTATCTAGCTATCATGGTTCTTGAGATACAGCCTTGTGACAGCCAGATGGATAGACAGACGGACAGACAGCGAAGTTTTAGTAAAAGGGTCTCGTTTTTACCCTTTGGGTACGGAACCCTAAAACTGACCAAGACCGAAATGATTTTGAACACAAAGCGTTCTATACCACTAAACAAGATTAAAAAGACCTTTCTTACATGTTTCAACACATGTAAAAAAATAAACTAAGTGTGTTTTTTTAATAATAATAGGTATAACTTTATTTAATGACTACAACTGCAACGGTCTAATGGTTAGTAACATGTCAACTATAACTTATCAACTAAGGGTTAGTAAAATTAAAAACTAACCAGGTTTGCCGCACAAGCAACGCTAACCAATGCCTAAGCACCGGCTAGTAGGATGCTGTTAGAGCTGGTCCTAGACCATTCTTCATCATAATAGCGTGGAAATCATATACCCGCGCCACAGCGAACATGCCAGTGCCCACATTTAAATTACGTATTAAATTATTTTATTATTATTACTCAGGCAATTAAATACTATAACTGCTACCTACTGCGGTTCATGGTTCAAGGTACAACCTCCTGACAGCCGGTCAAACTTCGACGGCTAAGTAATAGGCCCATGACATCCTTTTGGCACGGAACCCTAAAAAGGTGAATTTCAGAAGAACTTTATGGCCGTAATAAAGATGTTTAATGTCTTTATAACGGAATGCTGAGATATTAATAGTTAAACTTACGTTATTTAATGTTGACACATCACTATTTATTAGTTGCGATTTCTTCTCGATATTAAAAATTACAATAAGATTTACCTTCTAGTAGCATTTTTAAAAGCCTGATTGATAACATCCTAAATCAATATAGAAATAAAAACAAACGCATTAATGTCTACGTTACTTATAACTTTTGGGAAGACAAAAGTAGGTAATTTGGCTTTTACTCAGACTCACTTTGCACATCTTTTTAGTTGACGTAATTTCGGCGACTTATTTTAAGCGACGTAAATTGAGCAGCGTTCTTTTTTAACCGACTTCAAAAAAAGGAGGAGGTTCTCAATTCGGTTGTATTTTTTTTTTTTTTTTTTTTTTTTTTTTTAGGGTTTGTTACCTCAGTACTCCGTCATTTATGGACCGATTTTCAAAATTCTTTTTTTGTTTGATAGTGTATAGTAGCAGATTGGTCCCATTTGTATCAAAACTCATATCTGATGAGGGATCTTCGAGGAATTGAGGGAACTCCTCAAAAAATATAGGCACACATGCACCGATTTCAACATTTTTAGTAACAAATCAAGCATTTTCATTTAGAAAGTAACATTTCGTGAAGAAAAACTGATGAAGAAGACAGGCAACGGAACTCTTCAACGCATAACAGCAAATTATTCGCGATTGCTATAGTCAGATATCTATGCTGAGCTTTTGTGTTTCCACAACATAACATTACGCCATTCTATTTTAAAAGGGGCCGGCAGAGATGTACAGATTAATGTTTAGAGATAGAACTTCTTTAGCAATTGTTATGCAATTTCAATGATTCTTTCAAGTTTTGAAAGACTTTCTTTACATACAAAGAAACTAAAAATTCCAAAATAAAAACTTTTTTACAAAAAAAACAACCGACTTCTTAAAAAAAACTAACAGGTGAAAAATAACTCTAGTTTCGGAAGTCGGTGGCCAATAATGAACAAAACAAAACCACCAAAGCCACAGACTTCCGAAACTAGAGTTATTTTTCACCTGTTAGTTTTTTTTAAGAAGTCGGTTGTTTTTTTTGTAAAAAAGTTTTTTAATAAAGTTATTTTTCAATTAGTCAGTTACAAGACACAGAAATAAAAGCTTGTTTTACTAGTTTGGCATTTATCTCCTAAACGGTAGAGGAAAGTGTTTGTATTTTACGTGTAATACAAAATGAGTTTGGGTAACATTCGAGCCTACATTTCAAGTTAGAAGAGATGCATTTTTCATGTGAGGACACACTCAAACGTGTAGTGTTTGCCGAAATTCGACCCCCGGAGACGTAAGAGGGTTAAATTTGTTTCTATAAAACTCGTTGAGCCTTCGGTCACTTTTAAAGAGAAATAAAATATTAACAAGTTAGGAACTGAATTCGTAAAGATACCAAGGGACAAATACATTCCCCCTTTTGGGTAAAATGACCACATACTTTATGTTTTTTACTGTATGTTTTATTGAAATATTTTTTGTAGGGACGGTTAAAATACATAGCACTTTTTTATTTGCTTACCAAACAGTTTTACGTACCGTACCAGTATAAAATATTTTTAATGAAGTAATCTAACGAGTTTGTTTTTGTTTTGGATTTTGTGCTGAAACGTTTACGTCCGTTTTTCTATATTAATTTCGAAATTTTATTAGGAGTCCATATCATATATTTCAAATCTCATAATTTAATATTCAGTAAACGTGTTATATATGATGTAGATGTAGTAACAAAAATTGAAAAGAGTATGCTTAGATGGTTTGGTCACGTTGAAAGGATGGATGAAAGGCGACTAACGAAAGGTATTTACATGGCAGATGTAAGTGGGAACGCCGGGAGAGGACGCCCGAGAAGAACATACATAGACCTTATTGGTGAGGTTCTTCAGAAAGGTCAGGTGCGTAGTACTCGCAACCGGCGTGCGTGTATGACAACATGTATGAATGTAAACGAAGCAAAAGAAGTATGTAAGAATCGTAGCACATGGCGCTCTGTAGTCTCTGCCTACCCCCGTGGGAAAAAGGCGTGAGTTTATGTATGTATGTGTTATGTGTTATAATTGAATACGAAGAAAATCTGAGCGAGCAAAACGAGATTGAATTTTTTTAGCGTTCCACTTCAGACAGGTTTAGAGAAAGTGCACTGCCTACCCAAAAAGTAGGCAGTAAATTGAGCATGTTTTGGGGCAACACCGTCAATCACTAATAAAGAAATGAATATTCAAGTAAATAAATTAGTATATTTTTATTACTAATTACATAAATGGGAATAACATGGCCAGAAATTGGCATTTTCCTTTAACGTTATTTAAAAATAACTCCAATTTTTTTTAGTAATGGGTGCGTTACGCATTGGAGTAAAGGTTGAATTTGTTATGTTTCAGTTTTGGATAGACGCTTCGATGCGCTTCGACTCTGCGCTATTATAAATTGACTCTAAGTATGTCAAATTTCGACAATAAACCAACCACTAAATATAATAATAATAATGATATATATAGTATTTTTTTATTAATATTAATACGCCTTCTTTTGCAAACTCGGTACCTAAAGAACCAGTATGGCTGGTAAAGTACTTAAACAGTAAGTGGGAGTAAATTATGCAGGTAAGTATATTAGTATTCATGACGTTTAGCTATGAATATTTGTAAAACCCGAGTAATATACTCTTGTGTCAAAGAAAACCTTCAAGGTAAACTTACTTAAAGGTATCTCAAGAGAATCAGCGTGTGGTGTACCCAAACGTAGGTATACTCTAGAAGTGCATATTTGGGGATCCCTGCTTTTCGCATAATGTTCTTTGTCCTAATATACTTCGGCATAACGGTTTTAGCACAATTTGTTTTGGCATAATAATACTTCGGCATAATTTTTTTAGGCATACATTTTATGTTGGCATAATCATCTTATAGACTAATTTGTTTTGACATAAATTTGATTCGCATAACGTTAGTAGGCCTATTGCTCTCATAATCAGGACTTAGGGCACCCCGACGTTAGGTTAGTTAGGTTCCTTACAACCCTGAAAACAGAAATAGGAGCCCCGCGTATCGGGGCTCCGTCGACTACGCTTTTTAAATTTCTTCTTTGTTATTATGCTTTAGAATATTATACTTAATCATTATTACGGTTAGAGAAATTTTTCTTAAAAAAATTATGCGTAAGCTGTTATGCGTAATTATATTATGCGAAAATATAATTATGCCAAACAAAATTATGCTAAGTTATATTAGGTCTTAAAATTTTATTCAAATGGATAGGGAACCGCATATTTGGTGTAGATAGATATTATGTATAGCGCTTCTTGAGACAACGATAGTCAGGGTAAAAAATTATAAATAATGAAAGGTTGTGCTAAGATACGTAAACCTTTAATGACACAAACTAGAGTCATAAATGGTATTGTAACGTCAAATAGATTTTTAAGAATATCTTAAACATTTTACTCGAAAGCTAAAATCCTGTCCCGAAATTCCACACAGACTCGTAATTTACCTCCTAATTTAAATATAGTGATTAAATACGTACCGGTAAACCGAGGTAACTTTGAATCTTTGGGTAACTTTGATAGTTACACAAAGTACAATGTTTTTTTTTCCGTTTTTAACTTTAACAGCTAGCACTGAGTGGACTAAAAGTCATTGCTATGTTAACCCTGAATTTCCGTCTAAAATGCATTTTAGATAGAGGTGTCTTTAGAGAACAATGTTTAATTAGGAGTTATCAAAGTAGTCCCATTTTCAATAGCCATTTATTTAACGGCATTAACTTTTCTTTACCCGGAACTTGTAATATTTTTTTTATTAAAGAATCGTTACTTAGTTATCATTTAATGTATCGTCACTTTGTTAATTTTATCATTTTTTTTTATTTTACGTTAACTAAAAAAATAAAAGAAAGAAAGAAAGAAAGAAAAATATTTATTTGGGACAAGCACAGGAACTACAAAAATAATAATAACAAAAAGAATATAAAACTAAAAAAAAAAACACTAAACACACACACACACACACACACAACACACTAAATAGAAATACATCAGTTTTAAATTAAATATTAATCAATCTTACCTATACTCGGAATTTTAATTCGATTCCAGATTTGACAATTTCGGTGTTGCAACGTTAGGACAAGTACTAAATAGTGACGTTGCGAAATTATTCGATATGGAAATGGAATATTTCCGGATCGATTCTTCTCGTTTACAATTTTACTTTAGTAAACTAAGTATATCAAAAAATTAAATATTTCTGAACCGATAATTTAGTTTTGACGATTAATTAACGATCTGAGACTTTTCTTTTATAATTGTTATTTTGTTAATTTTTATTATTTTGAGCTACATGCCCCTTTAACTGCGCCCAAATCAATTCGATAGGGTTTAGCTCGTAATGGTAAGGGGGCAGTCTTAAAACCGTGATCCCATGTTGTGCTGCCGTTTCGTCTACAGCGTACTTATTAAAAGACTCGTTATGTGGAATCACTTCTAAAAGCGTAGCTTTAACCATATCTGGTTCGTAATGAATATTTTTATTTAAAAGCCAAACTTGAATGGCAGCTTTTTTCCAGCTCATTTTTGGTTGGCACACACACTGATTGTTTATCGATTTTTGTGTTCATCACTACACTATTATATATTATGTGGTATCATTATTTCTCAAAATGACAGTAGCTAATGTCAAATCTAGAATCGAATTAAAATTCTGACTGTAGTTTTAAGGTACGTCATTTTGACACAAACATCCATAAACGGCATTTTTAGCAGGTATTTAAAACCTGCCACTTATTTACAAATTCCCCGATTTCACAAAATGTTACACAAATACGTAATCTACCGCTTACTGTCATAATCTCCTCGACGCAAACGTAAAAAGATCCACTCCAGGAAATACACAATTCAGCCATCAGCAGATTAGAAAACACAATGACCATTTTCCCGCTTCTCTGAAAAATGTAGCTGCATACTTCCATTCCCCTTTGAACGCTCAAACAGTCACGAAAATCTGGCTTAACTTGGTTTTGTCGAACGAACAATTCTTAAAAGGATTTCTAAAATCAAATTCTTTAGCAGCAACATTATGGAGATGCAAGTACTGAACTACTTTTATTTGAATTAATATTTGATGATAAAAATGAGGATTTCATCTCTGCCTTGCGTATCCCAATTATGTTGGGGCTGGATTCCAGCCTAGCTAGATGTAGCTGCATAATTATCAGTGATTGACATAGAGGGGCTGTCTGTCCAACCTTCAGAATCCATTGGTAGGGAAACGCGATACCCCTTAGTTAATCTAGTTGTCAGACTTTCGGGGCTCTGACTGCTCGTAAAGAATGGCAAAGATTTAGTAATGACAGCAGGGACCAACAACATAACGTGCTTTGTGAAGCATGAAGGGGCATCCACGGACTGACTTTGGCTAGCGTCTCTTATACTTCGATCAAACGCCTGTAATTTTTTGCTTAAAATATTTTTGTTTATTCGAATTGAATTACATCACGTCATGTAGAAACTTTGTCAGCAATGATATTATAAGTAAAAAGGTGTAGATAGGTTATAAGCGCTCAGCACGCGACACGTTAAAATGTAGCTAACTAGCCACACTTGACTTCAGTTAACGGACGCGTGCGAGCGTTGTGTGCCGTTTTTGAATATCGCATGTTGTTTAGTTAACCTATCTACACCTTTTTACTTATAATATCATTGTTTGTCAGTACTTACGTCAAGCGCTTTAAAGCGCTAGTTCTCAAGTGCTTCATTAGACGGCAGTCAATCATTGTAATCTGTTCTAGAGTAACATACTTGCGTAAACCTGATGCCTACGAGGTAGAAGTAACGAGCCAGAAAAATAAACATGAGGAACATAAAATAAGACGTTAAATGGCTCGACTTTGATGTGATTTATTTACTGCTACAGCTATTGCTACATTGATTTAAGATTGACTTTTATGCACGGCATGGTGTACAATGAAAAAACGAAAACGTTCGCATCCCTTCAGGGGGTAAATTAAGCTTCTCGCTACCTAGTTCTTTATTATAATATAACACTAAACATCTTTTAGATAGACTCAGTAGAAAAGAAAAAAAAACAGGTATCAAACTTATTTTTTTATTGTTTGGCAAAAATGTTTTTAGAAACAGCTGTGATCTCATAACCAAAGTTAACAAACGTTTACGTCACACTTAAATGCAATTTGCTGTGCAAAATTTAGCACATTCATCACATTCTAAAAGCTGTCTTAATTGGCATTATTGTATACCTACAAAATTGGCTTCTACAATCCAAACGTGATATTAAAATATGAATTTCAGTGTGTCAAGTACTGTAAAGTACAATGTACAGTTCTGTCATTTACAGCCATAATAAATTCGCAAAAGTGATGCCCCGTTTACGTTTTATTACTCGCATAAACTTAACAGCTGTATGACAGTAAGTGAAGGTAAGTACGACTCTGCTCTGAATATTGGCAGTTTTGGGTACCTCATCGACCATTCACGGTGTAAAGTACCCGATATCCGTTTTCGTTGGGAGTATTTAGGAAAGATAACATGACGGTATGACATTCCTAGTTCCCTAAACCAGTAACAAAGTACAAAGGGGTGTACTTCTCCATTAAATAAATGTTACTACTACGTATCGGATTTTCTAACCGATACAAAACAAATCAAAAGTCATTTATAATTCAAATTTGGCTGAAGATCAGCACTTTTTGAATACATAATTATATAAGGTAGTCCCCCGAAAAGCCCGCTCTGTTACATAAATATGTATATTATTTTTAGTTTTGCATCAATTTTTGTTTGTTTGATGACGACTGCATCAATGATGATGGTGTTCGCATGTTAAATAAATGGTACAATGTACAAATAAAATTATTTCAAACAACTACATTGTGAGCAAATAAATTAATGTTCTATTCTATTTTAAATTCATGAATATAACTAGAAATTAAAAAGTTTTAAATAAATTACTTTTAGCCCCTTGATTATTTCAAATGAAAAGAAAGTCAGCTTGTTTTGTGGTTTTTATAAAAGTGTTAAACAACTTCTATATTTTAGTTTTCTTTCGAGCAAATACGTACAATAAAGAAAAATCAACAGTTGAAGAGTATAATGTTGGTGAGAATAGTCTGTTGTACTAAAATGCTCGGTATTAATTAAGCAATAAGTATTTCAGAAATTATTAGATAAATTATGCGATTAGGTGTTCAAATCATGTCCTCGTTCAATGAAGCCGTATAGAAACAATCCGAGTAGGGTACTTAGAAGTCTAAGTAGGTACCAATACAATCAGACTAAATCCAGTTATCCTATTTTCGTAGAATAATTTTAATGCGCTTAGAACATTGTTCTCACGCAGAATATTACGTACCTATGGTACTATAGAAGATCATGACATTATGGTAAATACGCCATACTAATTATGGTCCTAAAATAATTAGTGGGTAGGATTAGCACACATTATGTTGGCTGATAGTACGGCGAGGTACCACGTCACGGCAATCTCAACGCCACCGCATGCACTTATTGGTTAAATCAAAATGCGCGCGCTTTCCAATTTCCTGTAAAACATTTTCGTCTCTTTTCACGATATCACTCTCAAAATAAAAATCAAACAACCGATAGGAATGATGCAACACATCCAAAAAGAAAAGGGGAAGTTGGGGTTGTAAGGATTCGTATAGGTATCTTTCCTACTAAGGATTCAGAATAATGGTCTCACGAAGGTAATTTACTTACGTAACATCATTATGTTCCTTATTTTCAAAGGATCTTTCAATAAACTTTTTATTAATATCTAAGGCTTAGTAACTTCCTAGTGCATGCCAATGTTGATTTTATAGAACCTTTCCAATATGGTTCCTGTGTTATTCCCAAGTCTTTAATACCCATCATCATACGCGCGTACCCCTTCTCGCACTTTTAAAACATACTTATAAAAAACAATCCACGGGTTAACTGCCAACAGTCAAAAATCGGATTAAACTGACGTAACGGTCAAGTCAGCTTTTCATAAACTTTCTAAACAAATGAATACAAGAATTGCCCTAATCAACGCAGTAAAAAAACTTCCATATGTTTACTTACCTAACTGCCTAATCAAAAGGAAATTTCATAACCAGATATCCAGTGACGGATTAAGACTACTTGATGCCCTAAGCAATCCACGCCTGTGGGCCCCCCTATCCGTATGTCAACTAGAATCGGTCTATTAACCTTTACTGCCTAAAATCATTAGTTTTTTGTAAAATGAGATGATGAAATGTAACGTACCTTAACATACCGTCACTGCAGATATCACGAATCGGCACTCAAAGAAACATTCAATTGAATTATTTCGCCATTCAAAAAGAAGACCGGTGATGTGTATCGAAAATTATTTTTCTTTTTAACCGACTTCAAAAAAAGGAGGAGGTTCTCAATTCGACGGTATGTTTTTTTTCTTTTTTTTTTTTTTTGTGTGTTTGTTACGCGATTTCTCCCCCATTTGTGAACCGATTCTCAAAATTCTTTTTTTATTTGAAAGAGTATACTTCTGAGGTGGTCCCATTTTAATTTGGTGAAGATCTGGTGCTGATCTTCGGAGATATACAATGGAACTCTTCAAAAATAGACGGCAAATCTGTCGTGATTGCTGGAATCGCTTGGATATTTATTGTTTATACAACATCATAACGTATCATCACGCCTGTATGCTCTGACGGGTATGCAGATGTGTAAAATATACCTAGATTTCGACAGTTAGGTATGTTAAGTTTCATTTATTAGGGATAATTGGATAATAACCCTATTACCATGACATGTATTGTTAACAAATAACAATATAAACATAAATTCATGGCAAATATTTGTATGGGAACAACTAAAAATGAAAAAATAAAAATCTTTTTTGCAAAAAATAAAACCGACTTAAAAAAAACACTAGCCGGTCTAAAATAACTCTAAATTCGGAAGTCGGTGGCCCATCATGAATTAGACAAAACCACCAAAGCCACAGACTTCCTAATTTAGAGTTATTTTAGACCGGCTAGTGTTTTTTTTAAGTCGGTTTTGTCTCGTTAACATTAATTACATATAACAGAACCTCACACCTACATTTTTTGAAGGGCCAGACAGATATGTAGCTATCAATACATCCATATTTCGCAAGTTAGGGCGATCTGTTGCCAATAAGGCATGCTGCCACTGATAATTTTAAAAACTAAACCCAGGAACCTAACCCAAGATCTTATACTTGCGACCACTAGGTCATCGAGGCAGCCATCAACGAGGAAGTCATAAATTATTATAAATGTTTAAAATACATTTAGTAGTAAAATAATAACATGGCGAAATGATAACACTAATTAAAATCCAAAACTACTAAGATCCCGCCTTGAGTGTATTCCCTTTGCAGTTATACAAACTTCAACAGTTGAAGATGAACTCCAAAGTTGGACACGTCTCCTCGACAACTAAGAGTAGGTACTGATGACTGCAAGGCGGAGACTTAGATTATACTAAGTAGTTGAACTTGTAACTTGCTCTAGATTTTAAAAGACAAATTAAAAAAAAAAACACAACTTTCACACAAGGCCTTCTAGTCCCAAACTATGCCAAGCTTGTGATATTAATGCTAGAAAACTGATCAACATACTGGGTGTAATTTAATATGTATGTATTAAGAAATATATAAATATGTTTATCAGTTTTTTAGCCAAAGTTCTGGAATATTATTACTATACTAATAAATTTGTAAATACATACATACTATAGATAAATAACACCCAGACACAGAACAAATGATCGTGCATATTACACAAACATTAAAGACGAAGAGAAAGAAGAAGTTGTGGGTGCGATTCCCACCCAAAACAAATTTTGTCTTGGGTGGGAATCGCACCCACAACTTCTACTAGCATAGCAGTCCGTTAGACGAACCAATAATTCGTAAAATTACAATTTTGCATTGCACTGAAATCTCATTAAACAACACCGTTATTTCTTACCAATCTCACAAGGTTGCGAATCTACTTGATATTGATCAACTTTTTTTAAGATTTCGGCTTTTTTTATCTTGAAAACTTACTATCACACCAAAAGGGCAAAAGCCTTTTATTAAACTGCGAAGGCCCGAGCCACACTTTACTAAAAACGCCAAAATCGTAAAAAAACAGCCAAAACTTTTATCACCCGCTGCTAAAGAAGAATTTATAGCTACGTCAACCGTAGTGATAACAAAGTAGGAACATAATTGTGTGTTCTGCCGGGAGCTATGCAAATCGGAAAACACATTACAAATGCAATCGAGCTATCGACAATCGTATCCGAAACCCATGTCCTGTGGGAAATGAGGTGCACCTCCAATAACCTCTTTCCTCTACTAATGACACCACCCACTATGTTTGCCATGCGCTGTTTACGTGTTTTCTGAGTTAATTTTATGCCCAGAGCCCTGCAGTTTCCATCCCGTCAGAAATAATTTTTAGAGTGGCGCTAAATTGCTTCCCTCGACAGCTTATAAAAAGTGAAAAACAATGTCCGCTATGATAACATTCCATCATTTCGTGCAAACACCTCACTGAGGAGGTTCCCATTTCTGTAGGTAAATAAATATCTTATTACCATTATTGATGAAGTGATGTTTTTTGTAGAAACTTTCTACGAAAGAAAATAGAAATCTACGGTAAAATCTAATTGATGTACTCGTAAAAGACTTAAGTTTGCAAGTCGGCCGACTTTAATATTAGCAAATTAAAGTTTGGATGTCAGACGACAAGATTACTTGCAAACCTCAGGGATCGGGGACAGTAATCGAAGACCAATCTAATACAGAAACGTATTAAGAGAAGATCCCATCGTGAATCGCGATGTAAGTTGAATATACCCTGATACCCTTTTTCTTTCTAATGTAGGTCGAGAATAAAAACATTTGCGGTTTCAATGAATTCAATGCCTTAGGTTAAAAGGTCATAAGATAGTGGGTTAAGTTGGATAAGGTCAGATTTATCCTGAATGTCTAAATTATGCTTTGTCTGTTATGAGTATGTTTAGGACTAACAGGTACAGCACTAGCCGATATCGTCAGAAATGGACAATAAAAAACCAATTAAAGCAAAATGCACTTTTAAATTTGACCACACCTCTGTATGCCGACGGGGCCAATTGACTTTCTTCGTATTCTAAATACTAATTAGGCAGTATTCGTTCCACGATGTGCCATCGAAGTTTAATTTCTCTCGAAGTTTAGCACATGCAAACGTATAGTACTTTTACAAATAGAACACATTTTAAAAGTCAAAAAATATATTCAAGCACATATTGAAATACAGGTTGTACAAGCCAACAGAAAGAAAGGTAATATAAGCCAGTCAGCTCGGTTGCTGGTAAAAATGGCTTAGGTACTGGCGCACCACGCAGGTGTTAAAATCTTCGTCACTGGATAAGGCTCTTCTAATGCACCAACCAATCAGTGTTTAACAAGCTTGTAGCCTAAGATGCTGCTTACATTAAAGAGCACTTTACCAACGATCACATAAATATCTACACGATCAATCTCGCATTACATGACACTAATCAGCATCTAGAACACACGGCACAAATGTACACGACATTTTAATGGCTTCCTTATTTACAAATTAAATTATATCTAAGTACGTTTAGTTACGATACTGGCATTAATATTAACTACTTCCTCTACGCACCTTTCAAAAACGCTCGTCTGACATATGACCTTGTCGTTCTGAAAAATAACATCCGCTGCAACCCAATTCAAGGGCTTAGTATAAGAATAACGAAGTATTTTTGCTCTAACATCGCCCATTTAGATCATTAACGAAAGATAATTATTTTCGTGTCGCAGAGAAATACCTTTAATTAGCTGCCAGTTTAAATATATCAACTTGTTATGTAAGGATAGTCATTTCAAACAGATTCAAATTTGTTCGTTTATAAAATAAATTCGTTTCAATTATAAATCGATTATTCAAGTCTTATGCATTGCATTAATCATCTCCATCATACTAATCATAACTTTGAAAGCAATAGCCAGTACTTTACGGATTTACGTTTATTAGAATTTCCACGACCTATTTTATCAAATGTCACATTCACGGAGATCAAACTCACGATAAATATGGACGATTATATACACATAAAATATGACCTGGGCTTCCCCCGCATATTACATCATTTTCATTTTTGTTATCATAGTATGAATGAGTGTTTTTTTTACACAAAATTGTTTTTTGTACCGTAGTAGTTCTACTTTTCAAAAATGAAACTAATAAGCAATACCAACCTAAGATAATATTGAAATTCTGTTTGAAGTCACGTTTGGCATACAAATGCTAAGCTTGTTGTGTTTTCGTTTATACCACTAAACTTGGCTACCGCAGAAAATGTTAATTAGCGTTATCTAGATCATGTATTCCCATTACGAATGGTAAACACAGTTTCTACATAAGAACTAACATACACGCCTTAGCCAATTAACCGCAAAATAAAAGCTAAATAATCTATCTAATAACATCATCGACATATTATGTAAACTAAATATCTAGACTAACTACACACATCAAAAGTGTCTAGGGATCAACATATATTTTTGCAATAACTTTTCTCCTGATTGATATTAATTAAAATTTTCTTTAAGGATTCATCAAATAAAGTGTTTTCGTTTGTCACAGTAACGACAAACCAAGTCACCTTTGCATTAATAAAGAAATTTGCCATTTTCCTAATAAAGGGATTTTTGACATTTGAACCACTAACATTAAAGTTCGAAAAAAAGACTGAAATAACAGTTTTCTTTAAAATTTTATTGGGTAACTTAAACAATTAATAATCCGTGTTTCTACCGCGAACACTAACAACACAAGAACATCGGTTTGGCATACTCAAAATGAGTTCATCCAAATCACGCTGTGGAATGGCCGCCCATGTTCGTTGCAACAACAAAAAAAGGTCTTCTTGCGACTGGATACCCTCCATATTCGGCAGAGCTCTTCTCTGTAGCATATCCCATGCATGCTCAATCGGGTTCAAGTCTGGCAGCAGGCCAGGGCAGGACATTGATGTTAGCTGCGGCGAGAGTCTGTCTTACAACTCTTGCGGTGTGCGGTCGTGCATTATCATGCATTAACTGAAATAAGGGACCGATTTGCACTTGTAGAGGAACGATGACGTCTGATACAATCGTCTCAGCATAAATTTGAGCGTTGAGGTTGCCTCTGATCCAAATCAACTCAGTTCTTCCGCCGATCCAAATACCCGCCCATACCATGATGGTTCCACCACTATAAGGATGGATTTCCTGGCAGGATTTTAATCGCTGTTGGCGTCCAGGGGTTCTCCAGTGTCGTATACGTCTTGTATCCGGTCTCATACCAAAACGAGACTCATCAGAAAAGCACACGAAACGCCATTGTTCTTCTGCCCAATTTCTGTGTTCAAGAGCCCATTGATATCGAATCCTACGATTGTGCATTGCTATAGGTGGTACCCGTAGCGGTCTTCGGGAATGAAGGTTCACTTCATGCAAGCGGTTTCTGACTGTTTGGTCGCTAATTAAGTTCCCTGAAGAGTGATGAAGCCTCACGGCTAACATCATGGCGGTTATTGTTGGAGCTCTTCGAGTTAAGATTTGAATGTATCGGTCTTGTCTCCGTGTGGTGCAGCGATACCGTCCTCCATGGCGCTCAGCCACGGTACCAGTGCTTCGGTAACGTGTCCAAAGTCGACTGATAACACTCTGACTTGTATTCAGAGCTAAAGCCACAGTACGTTGCCGGGAACCAGCTTCTATCATTCCCACGGCTCTGAGCATTTCTTCCCTGCTTAAATGACGTCGCCGCTCCATAATAACGTTGGTTTTAATCAGTAGTAGGGAAACAGTAGCACTAATAATGTCTTCAATGCGTTGTATGTTTTTATAGGGAAAATATTGACAACTGATTTTCATCTTTTACTCGAATTTGATTCACAGTTCCTGATTCAAATTATGAAATGCACCAAAAAGGATCCATTTATATTTATAAAATCATAAATTTATTACAAAGCCACATCTCAATCTCAAGAAATCCGCATAAAAATGCTTGATCCCTAGACACTTTTGATGTGTGTATATTTTCATAACAATTTATGTAAATAATCCGGAATGAATATCTTACATATTATTTTATCATCAGAAATGGAATAAAACCTGTAAAAAAAATCAAATTAAATGTATGGTTTGGTCACGTTGAAAGAATGACTGAAAGGCGACTTACGAAAGGTAGTTCAAGGCAGGTGTAAGTGGGAATGCCGGGAGGAGACGCCCTTGAAGGAGGCCCATACATAGACCTTATTGGTGAGGTTTTTCAGATGCGTAATACTCACAACATGTACGAGTATAAATATAAACGAAGCAAAAGAAGTAAGTATGTAAGAATCGTGGCATACGGCGGTCTGTAGTTTCTGCCTATCCCCTTGGAAAAAAGGCATATGTACGTACTAGCAGACATCCCGCGGTTTCACCCGTGTAGGTCTCGTTCCCGTGGGAATACAGGGACAAAAATAGTAGCCTATGTGTTAATCCAGGGTGTCAGCTAACTCCATATCAAATTTTATTAAAATCCATTCAGAAGTTTTTACGTGAAAGAGAAACAAATCCATAGAACCATCTATCCATACTCACAAACTTTTATAAAAACGTTTATAATAATAAGTAGGAGGAAGAATCAAAATGCTAATAAATGTTACTCGCTCACAGAGTTCCAGTTGTAAGTTGGTCGTCCATAGACTCCAAACCGGGCTAATAAAATACGATTTACAAATAAAAGCTCAGCTCGGGACTAGGTATCGGAGATGGTGTCACGTTGAACCGTCCCAAAGCTCAATAATAGGATGCCGGAGGGAGGCGACTCCGCGAAGGTATGCACCTTTACTTCAGACGAACAATAAGGGTACCTACTACTCTGTTTTCTGTTTAAAAATCAAAAATAATTTATGCAAATTCGGAAATTTAACCCTTTGTGAGTTTAAACGTGGACCCTCGCGAGACACAATGCTGTTTAAATTGTGTCTGTATAATTAGCGCATTCAACCGATTAAATAAATTAAAGGCATTCATTCATGCTGTATACAGAAGCTGTTGGTTTACCTTTAATAAATAAATAAATAAATTTAATTAATAAAAAATAAAAAAATTCTGATCACACTTCGATGTGGCAAAGTAATAATACTACATTGGAAACTAAACTCTATTTTTCCTATTGTAAGTGAAAAAAATGTCCAAAATACAATTGATTTTTTAACATTCAAGTACTCCGAAAAAAGTTGTTGGCACACATTTTTTTTATGTACTGGTACATTTTAAATTTGTATACAGTACAGAGGTCACATCAAGCTATTTCAAACTGCAGCTCAGAGTTCCTCTCACGCATAGAAGGCACGAGTATTGATCACCACGCTTACTTAAAACGGATGGACGATTTCACACTCGTATGAACTTTAAGTCCAAGTTCCTTTACTATTAAATATATCCATCACAAATGTCAGTATGTCTAAGATAAACAAAGACATTTAATACCTATAGACCGGACATAACGAACAAAATTTTCGTCTGAAAAAGTGTGTCCTGCTGGATACAAGTCTATGAGTTTTTTGTAGTACGCTCCGCTGCCGCTCCAATATTCATATATTATTCTAGATGGCGTTACTGAGACATCAGATCAAAGTTTTTCTATGACATTTCCTTGACATGCCCGCTCTATAGTATTTTAAATCTCTTTGAAGATAAAGTTAGTACGTACGAATTTACTACAACCTTGTGCACACACGGCCTCTGTACTAATTAGTAGCAAATCCCATAAAACGTTGACGTTTGGTTTTCGGCAGACTGTTTTGCAAATGCATTTTTGACTGCCAATATCTCAAATGCGGTGCTTTTGCATACGTGCTTAGAACAAGCTTTGCATTCAATTGCCTTTTGAAAAATAACCAACTTCATAATGTAAATATTCTAAGAGAAAAAAGATATGAATTCAAAAATTTAGTATTTTTGGAACATAATTTATTAAAACTTCTTAGTTTAAATCTTGAAAATAAATGAGTAACAGTCTCATAACCGTTAGTGAGACAAACAACTTTGATTAATATCAAGTCTTTTATGAAACAAAAACAACACTTAATTAAGCTTAGACAACACAAGAATAGGTGTAAGATTTATCTAAAAGTTGCCCGTATCATTTTAGTTAAAATTCCAGTCGGTTCAATGAGCGCTCCAAACTTTTGCAATAGAAAAGTTTTTACAGGGACTTGGTTTCGTGCTCGAATTTTTTCGCAATACTAATGAGGAAGGGGTGGTCTTGTGACCGCGAGGTTCCATTGTGGAGAAGCGCTCGACCTTTTCATCCGCAACCGGATCCCGCGCCACTAGTGCACTTTTTGCTTCGTCAACAATATTCAACGTAAAAATTGTAACTCTCACTCTGTAATACAGAAGGTCTTTTGAAAAATTGACATTACTCTTGTCCCGAAGTGCGCCACAACGACTCTTCAGCGGATGTTAAGGGTCCCTGCGTTTTGTCAAGTGTTTTCCTTTTTACAAATAAAGCTTTTCTTCACACCAATCTTCGTTTAAAAGAAACCTTTAAACTTACTAAAAGTGCAAAGAGATGACATATTTTATTTTCTTTTTCGTGCACACTTTGAATTTTGTTCCATGATGATCATCGAACACTGTCGATAGCTTTGTGTTTTCCACTCCTTTCTTTGTTTTTTGCCGAAACACTAAAACTGTTTTCCGAAGTGAAATTTTGCAAATTCATTCATCTCTTTGTAGAGCTCCAAATCCGTTTGCTTACATTCACACAATGACCTACTTCGATCCACTTCTGAAATTTTAATTTCGCTCGGTCAACGATTTTATTTCGGAACTGAGTTTATTTCGATTCCTGACTCAAAATAAAAGTTTATTTCAGATGAATATGACGTTTATTTTGGGATGTTCTACAGGAAATGCCACTCGTTTACATCTATCTAATAGGACGTTATGAGATATTTTTGCTATGTTTTCGTCCTTTTTTTTTCTTGTTGCTTCGTAAAACGCTTACAAAGAAATAGTAAATTGGAATGGTATTGTATGTATTTTAACAACGCTTTTCCATACAATAAAACTACCATGACAGACGATATTGTTACTTTATCCCTATTTCTTTTTTATATAAATTTATAAACATAGGTGAACCATTGCGTTCACAAATCGTAGGTACCTATTGTACAACCAAATTATATGTTTATTTCCATATTGTTATTTATTATTAATATTCTCTATAATCCCATAGTTAAAAAGCTAAAGTTTCCTTAGAAAGTTAGTTTGACATTAAACTTGTACTGAAATAACGATTCAATGATTAGGTATTCGGTCGGTACACAATTTCCATAACGATTCTTTGAATGGAAATATGAAGTTTTGTAATTATTACTGAAACTTGAGAAAATGCCGATTAATGAATTCATAATTAATATTTCGACAATGAACTTGAAACTGGTTGTGAATGTTAAATGTTAAATTGGAATACGATGAATACAAAACGTAGCATAAAGCCAAATACTTATTATAGGTAACATGTTACTCTTTGAAATATATTTTACCTAAAACATTAATACAACGTACTTACGTCGATAATTTAAATTGTACTTATGCATGAATAGACGTTATGTTAATATAGGGCCAAAGTATTATTTATTAACGAACATATTTTAATACATACTGCACAAATTTCTAGATTTCTTGAAATAACCTGGTACCCATTAATTTGGATACAGTCATTATTATACCCACCTACTCTTTCATACATCGTAAAAGAAGTCTTACATACACTTTAATTTCTACTCTCCCCAAATCCAGCTGTTAGAACTCAGAAGATGAATAAAGTTGTAAGCAATCCATTAATGGACCTTGAAATGTTCCCGAACTTTAGCCGTTCAGTGGGTACCTACGCGAGTTATAACAACAACATACTTCTACTAAAATGATTTATTTGGAAACAAGACAGAAATGTTTCCGCACGTGTGTTTCATAGTTTTAGAACTCACAAAATATTACGTTACTTATAATAAATTATGTTTTAGCTGTACCCACGTGTATTCATACAGAAATTGAAGTCATGAAATACGTAGATGGACGTCACAATGACGCCATTTTCGTAGTATCTTTTATTATCTATTTGACTTTTGCGTCCTTATCAGAATGTGATGCAATACATTGTACGTACCTTGATCATAATACCACTCTGTTACTATCCTCCTTAACATATACACCACTATTTTTTAATTAGTACAAATACTTAAAGGGCTTATTTTAGACGGTCTTATCATTATATTTGTAAAGTATCAATAAATAATATTCATAAAAGCAAAGTCATTAGTGATTGTTTATATCCCAAAAAGTCACCCAATTTATGGAAATATTGTAGAGGCTATTCATGACATAGTAGTATTCATTAATCGTCATCTCTCGCTTACGTTCGCTTGATCTCGCTCAAGCATGACCCGCCTCAAACAGCTGTTTTCGTTATTTAAGTTTGAATTTCGTTTTTTTTTACTTTTGATTACGGAAATATGATCAGTAACAGCTACGGATACAGCCCATTTCTTTTGTACTAATTAAAAAATAGTGGTGTATATAGGGCATAGGCCTTATCTCAGACAGCGAAGGTACGAGCATTCATCACCACGTAATATCAGACAGACGTGTTGCTGGGGAGTTCCGCCACTTCTTCTTCACAGCAAAAACACTAGGAAGTGGTTAAGGGCGGGCGTTTTGAGGGACTGTCTTATGCAATTTTCACGTTCAAAAAGTGCTGATCCCCAGCCCAATTTGAATAAATGACTTTTTATTTTGATTTTGACCACGCTAGCTCAAGGCGAATAGGCGATTTCAAACTTAACATTAACTATAATTCCAGGTTTTTTTACGATGTTTGTCCCCTACCGATGTGAATGATATCAACTCAGAAAGTCACTTTGTTACTTGCCTAGATTCAAACCATAATTTCATGCACTAGAGGTTGGCGCTAGAGTTTGGCGTCATAACCTCTGCATAACTTTACATTCTCTATAATATCTTACAATTATTTTACTTAAGATCAAATACATTTTCTTGTGACTAAAACCATTTTATTTCCCGGACTGACTCAAACATGTTCTCGAAACCTAGAATACTGTCACGAGAAAATAAAATTCAACATTTTAAACCGATGCATCTTTTCACGACATTTAGTCCCAAGGTTATGTAGTAACCCGATCTAGCGAGTTATTTAAACAAAACAACAATTATAAATAGCAGTTTAATTGTATCCGTTATTTAGTTTTTGCAAAAATGTCTTGTAGGCAGTTCGCCAATCCATTCGTTGAACCCTGTACATACGAATATTTTTTAAAGTGGCGTAACAACCACTCAGGTTGGCTAACAAAACTGAAGCGGCCATTAAAATGCCGCTAACAGTGTGAGTCTTATATAGATCTCGTACGTCTAATTGCTTTACGTGATTTGAGACTAAATAGGTCAATTAAAGACTGGGTCGTAATAGAAAAGTGTTTAGATATAGCTGTAATTATTGAGGGTAGTTTATCTTGATTTCTAATTGAGTGAAGGCAAATTTGTGGAAAAGTTTTAATAGAATCAGAGGCCAGCACATCAAGATACCCTTATCTGTCAAATTTATTTGATTATTTTTAAACTTTATTATTAATTATGTTCAATGGGAAACGACAGTTTGGGACAGCTGGACTAACAGTAACTGGCGTCTGTACTTAGGTAACAAAGACTGGACTGGCTCTTCAAAAGAGTTTGGAAAATAATTAATTAAAAGAAAGAAAACAAAATCTTACTTATTACTAATAAACACAGTGAATAGTTATTACTTTCATTATTATTTTAAAGATATAACCAGGGGGTCAGGTCAAACTCACATTTTTGTAATTAATGATAACCAAGTTCGATATATCCGAATTGTATGAAATTAGCAGCCTTCGATATGCTGAATTTCATAGAGTTATTTATTTATTGTGACTTTGTCTAGGCCTCCTGTACTTATAACTTTCAGATTAACAAAATATTTTTAGTACTTGGTGTTTATTTTTACTGTGGTTAAAAATTAAAATCCCGGTGTTGTACTTGTACTTTAACCAACTACAAAAAAGCTCATGTTTTAAATTTAAATATAAGTTCTAGATCTAATGTATATTCAGACCTCATTAAAACGTGTGGATACAAAGCATTCCCTTATTAGCGTTAGCAAAGGAAAATTTAAATGAATCTGTGAAGAATCGCTACGTTCGTGAAAAATTTGGAGCGCTCCTTCAGTTCTCTCCCGTCGCCTATTGTGGTGCTACTTGACCCCTTTGTCTAAGTTTCCGCCTAGTTTACACTTTAGCTAAACTATACTTATGGCTACATTTTATATGCTCCGTTGTTTGTTAGTTGAAAAGTTAGCGGCTGTACAGGATTGCGGGAACTCTGTTGCAAATATGATGATGCTATTGTATCATCTGTTTTGGACCCTCTAGCATTTGTATGTTTGTTTTTCTTAATAAACTAGCTGCCCCGGCAAACTTCGTTGTGCCTTAGAGTCAATTCATTGCTCTTATTTTTTTTTTATATTAGATATACATACGTTGAATAAGACGACAACAAATAAATCCAAACCAATAATAACTACTACTACTTTTAAATTACAACATGAATATATACCCTAACCTAACTGGCCATACCTATCCTATAGCTAACCCAACTATCTAACCTAACTACCTTACTAAAAAATACTAAATTCATAATTTTAATCTGAACTATTGCCTCTATGTTACATACAATAATTTATGCCTATAGTTTTCCCGGTCTACTTTAATTAAAGTCCTAACAGTAAAATAAGTTCTATTTGCAAAGAATTATTAAATTTCGTCTCTGTCATCATTGCTAGTTACGTAAATTGATTTCTGAAATATAAGACTTTTTTATGCTACATAAAACCTCTAAGTTTAGTAACAAAATAAATTTCAGAACGTAGGTGCGTATTATAAATTGACAACCTTACCTTCTTGGGTTTAGCTTAAGACTTGTCAATTTCAAATTGTCACCTGATAATGAACTGGGAAGTTTGACTCCTGTCATGTCATCCAAGATGGCGCTGCGTTTGAAAAATGTTTGAGACAACCGATATTCTTGATATTTATTTTTATGATGTCGAACGGGATAAAAAGTATCCTATGTCCTTCTCCTGGCTCTAAAATACCTCCCTGCCAATTTTCAGCTAAATCGGTTCAGCCGTTCTTGAGTTATAAGCGAAGTAACTAACACGACTTTCTTTTATATATATAGATTATTACGTCAAAGCTATACGCAAACTTAATTTACACAATACCTATATTTCACAAGCTGAAACCATTAACCTTGACTGCCTCGTTGGTCTAGTGGTCGCTAACATTACTGCTGAGCATGAGGTCCGGTTTCGGTCCCCAGGTCGGGCAAAGTGTTATTGAGTTTTTCCATCTAGAATTTCTCAGTAGCAGCCCGGAGTCTGGATTTGAGCCCGATTGATGGCAATACGCTCGCGCTCGCTGTGGATGTGCTACTAGATACACCTCTGCCTAGCTCTTCGGGGATTACAGGCGTGACGTTATGTTATGTTTATGTGTACATTTTTATTTTATTTTTTCCATTTCGTTCGTTTTTGTTAAACGATTGTTTGATTTCAAAATCAAAACTATTTGAATGTTTCATATTTTACAAATCGTTGCTAAATACATATTATGCACAAAATTTATACATACAGTACAACTAAACGTATCACAATTTAAACTTTACCGTTTCCTGCATACCTACTTTACGTACTTATGTACGTGTGCGTGTCAACATATGTCACCCCTTCGTGTACAGACACTGTTTGTGTTTTTGTTATATTTGCTACACACAGTACGAAACAAAATTATCCTGCGGCTACTTTATTTCCCTCACATTTTCCTTTTTTCTTTCACAACGCACATGACTTTAGTTCTCCAGGTAATAAGCATTACTTTTTTTTTCTCTAGGTTGAAGATTCGTTGTACGGAATTGGCAGACATTACACGAAGAAACCCTCCTACCCTACCGACTATGGCTCAAGATCCCTTCCATAAAACATTCCTTAATCGTTCTTCAACTTACATTGTAGTACGCAAAAGGCAACTTAACATTTAAAAACATTCCAATCGACGTAAACTTTGTAACTTATTCCTGTGTAGTTCCTTAATTCGCTTGTAACGGAGAATAGAGTACCAAACAGAGTTAATTGCCACTAGATCTTACTAGTAGCTCAATCGACGCGCGTAAACCTCTTCGGAGGGCGCGAGGGGCCTGCGCGATGCGGTCTCGCCAGGGATGTACGTAATATATCCTGCGGACGAAGTAGTTTCCCTGACATACCGCTCGCAATCGCTGCCTCGGCCACGGCAGCGGCCTACGCTTGACTTGATCTTTGGGCCGCCGCCGCGAGCGCCGTTCAGCTCGATACCCCCACCCCGCACTCCCACCCTCAATAAACCCAGCGATAAAACCCACCTCAAAACGGCGCCTCCGGAGCCTCCAGAGCGCGCGCCGGCATCGCCGACGCCGTCGCTCGAGCGCCCTAAGCTGCGCGAGCGCACTAAAGCGAAATTGCTCAAGAAACTCGGCCGCCATGAGGATAATGAATTTGGCAAAATTGTTAGAACCCCCGCTCCTGATGAATTCGAACTGCCTGCTCCCCTTCCCACTCCAGCGTTCTCAAGAAAAAATATATTCGATCGCGACTTCGATGCACTGTTCGAAGTTGCTAACTCACCGCAGTTTGGTGCACACATCCGAGTCACGACTCCGGAACCGGACCGCCGGTCGGATTTGTCGGCTGCGCACTTTCCAACACCAACAGCGTCCACGCTGAGCCTACTTCCACCGCGGCCACAGTCCGAGCCGAGCTCGCCCGCGACCTCCGGTCGCACCTCCACGCCTTCGACGCCGACACCACAACGTCCGCCAACTGAAGGTTCTGAATGAGAGTGCGGTTTGAGTTTGAAAACGCGTGATCATCCGACTAACCCAATTCGTCATATTAATTTAGCATGGTTACTTGGCGAAATAACAGCATTAATGCTTCACTAAGCACGTATCACTCCCATGAGGTTTTAAATAACTGTGTGAGGGTTGTTGAATTGATTAATGAATGACTTTCAGAAACTTTCATGTGATTTAACTCTGAGTTTACTTTGTTTTTCGCAGGTCCGAATTCTAAGTCGAAGAAAGTTAGTTTCTTCCGTAAGCTGAGTCGAGCGCGTGAGCAGACGCTTCCGCGTCCTTCCAACATGCAGCAGCAGCCGTCCGTCGAGATGGCGTTGCGAGAACTGACGCACCCTACACATAACGAACAGCTCAAGAACCAACAGCAAGTGACATTCAAACTTGTCAAAACAGGTGAGTGAATAAAACAATTAATTTCTACTATGGCATTAGAAGTACATTCTTCTAGGTTAAGCGTAAACTACAAAATACGTAAAACCATTCATCATTCTACTATGAAATGTATACGATCTGTTAATTGAATTTGACTGCAGCAGACGTCAGTATTACCTGAGATTGGGATATGTTGAATACACATTGGATAATTCTCGTGCATCGTGGACTAGATAATGCAGCAGTGCTGAGTTGAATAATACATGTCCTGACCCAGACGTACTATGAATATTTGATTATCTATTAAATGTGTTTTGATAAAGCCTTACGTGGTAGCAGTAAGCTACAAAGTTGCTATATCGTGGCTTGGCCTGTCGTCATGGGAATTACTAGTTTACGGAAGCACCTACTTTGGTGACAGGAACCGGACAGGAGGTTGCCATTCGTTGGCTAATAAAATATTCAAATTCATGTTGAACCCAGAACCCGGATAGAAATTCCGGATGCTACATATGAACATATGACGTATTCAGGGTGGAAGGCACCTCTTACCACATCCGGACACCATTGATTTTTCTACATCATCCTAGACCCCCCCAGCGTTGAATTTTTTTTCGACTTTTTAATTTAAGGAAAATTTCATAGTGTTACACAGGATACAATTATTTTTTTCATGGTTCTTTGCAATTTTAAACAAAAATAACATCTAAAAAAATCATAAAAAATATAAAACATCGACCACTAGTTTCAATGCTTGGGAGTCCAAGATCATGTACAGAACTCAATGTCATGGTATCAGTACGTATTTGGGATGATGCCCTTTAGTAGGTTATTTAATTATTTAAGAATAAACTGAAGTTTTTTTTATATTATATGAAATCGCGTACGCCATACACGAGGCAACAATCACCATCTGAACGTAGCTTAGGAGAAGTAGTCCGCAATAAAAGTAGTTATGTCCTTGGCAGTTTCAACTCGTTTCTTTTTTACTTCGCACTTCAAAGTGGAATAATGTCAGTATTTCACGAGCCACGTCTGTTACACAAAGGAAGGCCTATTATTTGAGCTCTCCCGTATAGTGTAAAATCGTCACATCGGAACACGTTCCACCCTCAAACTAGAATTATTCGCAGGCTTACTCCCTTTGTGTACGTTTTTTTTGTGTATTCCATGTTACTGACTCACGCAACTGCCCCGGGGCTGGCAGGTGACATCAAACCAAGGTCACAATGAATTTTCGACGCATTGTTTGGATTTTCGTGCAGAGTCGAACACGAAAGTTTTGTAAAGCAACGTAGGTAGCAATTAATTTCTAAATTATAGTTTAAGTTAACGTTGAAAGGCGGTAACGATAATTACTAAGTTCTAAGTTATTATGATAAGGCGTGATAATTTAATTGAACACAAAATGCTTGAGATAATTAAGCATAAATGAAAGTTTTTGATTTTATCCTGTTTCCGAGAACTTGCCAGTTTCCAAGCTGAAATACGTTTACGCTTCCGGAGAGAGGGATCGTGCCTTGACTCACAAAGACACTAACGATAAATAAACGTTGGTAAAGGTTCGGCACGTTAATAGCGACATTTCGTATTAACAAGGTTGATGGGAAAGTATTTCCATAAATCAGGAACGAAATCAGACAAAATTAAATAGGTGTATCATCTGGGCATTACCATAGACTTGAACTTCTACGTAGGCGTGACTGGCAGGAAAATTTTCTGTACAAACTGGATTTTTTCCAAAAACTCTGTGCCACACGTTATATTTACTGAGTTAGCATATTCATTTTATGAGCTGAATACGGCTGTCTCAATTTGCTGTTCGAATCTCGTTGCTCGGTCTAGCAATGCAATTTGTAGGTCGGCCGCAGCGGCGGTCTCGACGCGGGATTACCTCCGTTACTGCAAAGAGCAGAACACTTTGTTACTCTAGCGCTTTTCGGGACGTATTTCCCGGTTGATGATACCATCCATTCATTTCCGGCGATGGAAATAAAAGCCTCTGCGGCAAAGTTACACAGAGTGCTCTATCACGCGAGGTGAAAGATTTTACGAGGTTTCCGAAATGCTGCCGTTTATCACCACTTGTCTGTGGATTATTTGTACATGTCACCTCACAAAGTGTTTGAGATTGGATTACCGAAATGTACCACACACATGCATGGCTTGGTACGAAAATTATATCAACCTAAAAGTAAAAGAAATAATTTTCCTTCTCACACAAAATTTCCGAGAGCGCCGTTTGCAAATCATATTAACAATCAAGCAGGCCCACTTTGTTACTTTTACTAGCATGTCTTCCAGACTAGCACACACTCAACTTATATTGCTATCTAGAAGTTTAAGTGTCACATAAATAACAGAGACAGCGATCCAGTCTTCGTAAATTAGGGTGTACGCACAAACTCTTGCAATTAACTATTAAAACCTACCTAACACGAATTTATTATTTTTCTGATCCATTTTTAATGCGTTTGATGAGTTTCCCTAGAGACCTAATAAATGTTTGGTGAATGTTTACTTCGTTGAAAACTGTTGTCGAATGAATCCCTGGACACAAAACTTGGGACTCGTATTTTGACCTTCGTAACCTCTGAGCGTAACACAACTTTCCATTTGTACAGTATTAAGCGTAAGTGAATAATGAAATTAGGAGACAACTTTCCTAAAGTAAAACTAAAGATAGATAACACGGGGATGATCTGCTGAGACATGTAATTACATGTAATACATATGTCATTCAAAATGCATACCTAGCCAATTGGCTAGGTATGCACCTACTTTAAAACTTCAAAAACAATGGGCTATTTGACAACAAAATTATTTTTAGTCCGTCATCTAGATTACAAGAAAATATTCGTCACGCATTTTTTCTTTTTTCACTTAATCTAAAAATAATGGCGATACATCGAGTCAAAATGTCACATGAAGTCACTAGCCAGTACAGTTTATATTAGGTAATGACGTTACAAGCCCCCTCTCCTCAACTGTAATGCGCTTAATCTAAGCAGTTTTCCATCAATTTGAAAAAGAAAAAAATACGCGTCGAATATTCTTGTAATCTAGATGAGGGACTAAAAACTAAATTTTGTCAAATACCCCATTCTTGAATATTGTACAATTTGCCAGACCAAATACAAATATTGCAAAATAAAAGACTGGAAAACCAGAAATGACTGGTGTGTCGTTTTTATACACAAAGCACCAGATGTACTTACTCAACTGAATAGTGATATGTCCAACCGACTGATTACATACAATGAGGAAGCGAAAAAAGCGCTGAATAAATTAACAAGCTGTCCAAAGAGCAGACATACGTAGATTGCAGCGGGAGACATAACTTGTTTAAAACCCGCTGTATGCGCTTTATTCCAACCAGATTATGTAGGAATGTGTGCGCTGAAAACAAGAGATTCCATTGTTTTCATGAAAATTTTCGGAATTCTGACGATTGGTGTTTTGTTTAATTTATAACACGGTTTACCATAACACGGGAACAATAGAATAACTATGCTATTTTAACGTACACAAACATTACATAGGTAAATGGAGTCGGCCATGCCTTAATAATGCAGTGCTCAGCCGCCGCGAACTAGTAATAAAGTTGCCAGTTTAGCATCGCGTTTGAATAATGAATTGCTAACTGTGAATGAACCAATTTTTAATGACGGCTTTACTTGCGAATTTGTGTTAACATTTTCATGGTTCAGAAGAGGACTGGAAAGCCATTGTCAACTCAATAAAGTAAAACTGTAACCCTACAATTACGTGTTAGTTCTAGTGTCGTGTTATATACATGAGCCAAATTCTGCAAAGCTGGAAACAACACAGTCTACAAGCAATTTACAAGTCACTCTGACAATAGATCCGTCAAAGACCGAATCAGAGACCTTGGTAGGAAAAATAATATTTGAATAAAAAAAATATCACTATAGAATTTCTTGAGAAAGGTCAAGTAACACTTAATTAATTACGTACGGAAAACTAAGTGCATTTATGTAGGTATTTTTCTGATCAATAAATTACTGTGCCAAGAAATAACCTACATTTTAAGGTTATTATAAAAATATATTGTGCAAACATAATACCTTCCTATGTTGTTTCAATCGTGGCGTTATGCATCGTAATTGATGGGGAAGTAAACGTTATCTATCTGATATGATAATGATGATGAATGAACCGTAATGAACTTTTAATCGAGCAAACTTTCATCAAAATATTGTTTCGAGTTGTGGGCGGGTTCACGTATATTATATTTTAATAAGCCTCAATTTAGTCTAGCATGACGTAGAGCTGGTATGGTGAACTTATTAATTGCCTTTAGCCCCTAATTGAATTATGCTATTAAATTGATTTATTTGTTTATTTACTATAATATGTGTAAATATTTGTTTTGACTGACTATTAACACACGGTTCTAATTTATCCACCCGTCCGACCGGTGAGTTTTTTTTAATAGCCTGGCCTTAAGCCTTAAATAAATTACTTTTGATAATTTCAACTTAAAAGGCGAAAATGGGAATGAGAATGGCCAGTTGGTCTGCTATGCCGGAGGTCGTGAGTTCGATTCTCGTGAGTGCGTGATGAGCACGATCATTTGTCCTGTGTCTGGGTGTAATCATTTATCTATCATATGTATGTATTTAGTAATACAAATAGTAGATTATTAACCAAGGGGATAAAGCAGTGTCTTCTGTCGCGGGTGACGATTTAAATCGCGAGCGTAACGAAGGAGTCGAGTTTTACTCCCGAGCGTAGCGAGGGTGTTAAAAACTTAAATCACGAGCGAAGCGAGGGATTTAAGACGAGTCCTGAGTGTAGCGAGGGATTTAATTTCACCCAAGACTAAGCCAGCTTTATCACCGAGGAAAATACTCTACTTTTCGTACCATTTGCGAAAAAACTAACACAATAATAATATGAGATAAGCATTTATTAAAAATAATGACAATTAAAAGTAGACGTATTTTTAGAACATTAACTTATTTATAAAAATAAATTAAAATAAACTTAACGTTTAAATATTTGAAGCATAAAGCAAACAACCCGGTTGTTTGCTCCATGATTTGAAGAAAACAAAAACGCGGCAAATTCCTAGATTTATATTTTTTTGTCGGAAAAGCAAAGGTATTAAGCTCATACGGCCTCGTCGGTTTTCGTAATTTTATTTAATTAATAATCATAAAGGCATAATAAACGAGTATTCCTTTTTCAAAAAGATGTATAATGCTATAAATACAAACTCAATGGTGTACGTGACACAGATGTAGTTCAGTATAAATTTCGGTAAGTTAGGTATTCCAAATTTAAATCACATTATCTCCCTAGGGGATGAATGAAATCCAGTACAACTTTCTTTCCCTGTTTTTAACAGACTAAAAATGACTATTGTTATGTTCGCTTTTTGTGGCATAGAATGACACTTTTTTGAGCAAGTGGTACGAAAATTATGTTTATCGGTTGCCTATTACTCATCCTGCAAGCTCTGCTTAGTTTGGGACTAGATGGCGTTGTGTGAAAGTCGTTAAATCTTTATTTTTTCATATAATTAAAAAAAAAAACTCATAAAAGACATTTTTACAGCCATGCGAAGACAAGGTAGTTATGAAATAGACAAACTAATCATTATTTACGTTAGCAGTAAATGCAATGCAAATTAAAAACCCTTTTTATTTTGTGTACCTATTGTCTATGATATCAGGAAGTAGGTCACTATGGTTCAGGACACCGACTGCGTTCTCTTTTATGCATAGTTCGCTCTCTTTATGTTTTTTTAATTGTGCACACATGGCTTTAGTATACGACTATTTGACTATTCTTGAAAGCAATTACGTTTTTTTTATGGTAACTGAGAGCTGTAGATGATGGTAACTGAGAGCTGTAGATGAGAATTTCTTTCAAAATAATCTTTTATGGAAAAAATAATCTGCTAAATTTTTCGTGTAGAAAAATCACCTCTATTTTAAACCACTGCTATGTTTACACTTTCAAATTCGTGTAACGCGTTGTAACTGACAGCTAGTTGTTGTGGTTACCTTTCATACGCATACGTCACAACATGTCTTTGTATGGTAATCCTTATACAGAGTGATGTATGGTAACGTTTCGGTTTACAGTCACTGCGGATATGCGGTTGCCACCTTAACACCGACGTTGAGGTTTCTAAGGAGTTTCACGTGAGAGTGAAAGAGACAACAGTAGGATTAGCATCAAATCCAACACCATTGTGATAATTACTCGCTTGTTATTAAACGGAAATATAATTCTATTTCAGACCCAAATCGTTCAAAGTTTCATTGGAATTTCTAAGTGTGATTGCTGTGAGTACTCCCCACTTCCTCTCTTTAAGGAAACGTTGGCAGATTAATAGTAGGTAGATAGGTACCACATTTAATTACGAAATGAAAGTTTCAACAGTTGAATTAAGCTTACAAAGAGATGCATTAACAAATGAAAACGGCAGAATACAATTTTACTGAAACCAGTGTTTTGCTCATTGATTTTCAACAATATAACCGACTCAGTTTTAATGGAATTAATTTATCGGTTAAGACGTTAACCATTTCCACTATTTCGTTGTATTTTATATTCAGCGAGCAACACACGAATCAGAATGCATAAGGCTATGTACTGACCAACAATGTTATGTCAAACAGGGTGGGGATCAACATCAATCACGCTTATTCCTACCACGAACGGGTTTAAATGTAAAAGCTCCTGTTGACACAACCGCTCACGATATGTTTCATGCTAAGCAAGTCCAGATAAAATGGATGGGCGTTTAAATATGCACATAAAATGTCTTGTCTGCCGGTCGATTCTGTGTTCCCGTGAAATGTAGAAGTGAACTGTCCATTCCAGCATCAGTAAGGAATGACAGCTTTGTTTGCCTTCACTTCACCTACATTCGGTTTTCGGCAGGGCTATTTATTATAGTTATCTATTCACTATCAGTAACTAACTGGCGTCCATTTGCAAAACCGAGAATTCACAAAAAATGGTATTACAATTTAAGCGAACTTCAAGTTACGGCGACTATCAGACGGGGTACTGTGCGCTTCGTCATAATCATCTCTGCGAGTGCGCATGACGTGTTTTTGTGTCAAAGGTACAGATGCCAGCACATCAACCTAACTGTCAAATTTTCCAAATTGAACATGAACCTTATTGTGTTTTTGGACTAAAGTTGAAAACCTATCAAATAAATTTGACACATTGGGGTAGGTTGATGTGCTAGCGTCTGTACATAGACGTAAACTCTAGGATTAGTCACGTGTCGCTCTCAAAACAAAACAAAAGTGCAACCACCGTACCGCATTCAACGACGAGTTCCATATAGCAAGCAGCAGGCCTAGCCATATTACAAATTCTATTTAATAGAAATAGAATTTGTAATATGGCTAGTCCTGCTGCTATTCTATTTCTATTATCGTAATCGATAAGGCGACAATAGAATGAAAATGGAGTAAATTATGGAATCAGCTGTTTGTCAACTGTCAAGTGTATTTCGTTTTCAGCCATGTTACAAATTCTACTCGTTAACATTTGACAGTTAACAAACATCTGATTCTATATACGCCATTTTCTTTCTATTGTCGCCTTATCGGTTACGATAATAGAAATAGAATTTGTAATATGGCTAGGCCTGCAGGTTATAACAATGGAACTCCTTGTCGGGAATAAGGACTTTTTTGCTCCAGCCTGATTTCGGAGACGGCAGTTGATAATCAAATGGCCAAATCAAAAAATCAAATCTTAAAACATACCATATACCCAGTTACATAGACCACAAAATAAATCTAAAATAGATAAATATTCTAGTACCCAAAAAATTTTTTTTTTTTTTTTTTTTTTTTTTTAAATATTATAAACTAGTACTTGACTGCAATCCCACCTGATGGTAAGCTAGTTTATTAGGAGCCTATTCACTCTTGCCTTGAAGACACCCAAATTATAATCGGACGGGAAGACCGCAGCAGGCAAATTGTTCCAGTCCCTTGATGTACGTGGTATAAACGACGAGGCGAACCGCTTGGTCCGGGTCGTAGAGGTTTCAACAACATAAGGGTGGATACTCGCCGTACGTCGGCTTGTCCGATGGTAGAAGTGAGATGGTGGAATCGAATCATGTAATTCCTGCGCACACTCTCCAAAATGCATCCTGTAAAACACCGAAAGGCTGGCTATCCTTCGCCTGTGCTCAAGACTCTGTAGATTGGACTCAACCAGATCTGGATCACCAATTAGTCTCTTCGCACGCCTTTCCACCGAGTCCAAAGCTGCCAGGTGGCATTTTGCAGCACCGGCCCATATGTGGCTGCAGTACTCCACACACGAACGGACCTGTGCTTTGTATAGCATTAAAAGCTGTCCCGGTGTGAAGTACCGCCGGACCTTTGCAAGAACGCCAAGTTTTCTAGCTGCTACCTTGGCTTTGGACTCAATGAACCGCCCAAAATTCAGGTCTGAGGAGATTTCGACTCCTAAAAGCTGAAGACGATCGGTGCATTCCAGGGAGACATCACGAAAAGCAGGAGCTAAGGTAAACGGGCTCCTTTTGGCGGTGAACAGACACGCTTGTGTTTTGGCGGCGTTGAATCCCACCAGATTGGCTTCACCCCACTTGGAGACTGCCTGCAGTGAGCTATTCGTACGCTCCACCATAGCCTCTCTTTCGGACCGGATTAGCTCCTTACTAGCCCGAGCACCGGGCAGGTATCTCTCTACAACTGTGCTATCATCTGCATACCCATAGATACCGGGCACCAGCAGATCGTTGATATGCAGTAGGAATAGGGTTGCAGAGAGAACAGACCCCTGAGGAACTCCGGCATTAGTCGTCATGGGCTCTGATGAGCACCCGTCGACAACTACTCGGAGAGACCGTTCACTCAGGAAGTCTTTTACCCAGTTAATCAGACCAGGGGAAATGCCGTACGCTGGAAGCTTACTCAAAAGGCTAGCGTGCCATACCCTGTCGAAGGCCTTCGAGACGTCTAAGGAAACAGCAATCGCTTCCCCATTCTTCTCGAGGGCCTCGCCCCACAAGTGGGTGGCATACACTAGTAGGTCCCCAGTAGACCGATTGCGGCGAAATCCGTACTGTCGGTCACTGAGGAGATCGTTACCTTCTAGGTATGCCATGAGGCGCGAGTTCAATACACGCTCCATAATCTTGCAGAGTATGGAGGTTACTGAAATCGGCCGATAGTTGGCAGGATCGGCACGACTGCCCTTTTTGGGCACGGGTTGCACGTTGGCAAGCTTCCAGGTAACCAATAACTACAATAACTACATAATTATGTATATAATAACAAAATTGTCAATCAGGACTTATGGAAAATTTATTAAAACCTGTGTTTCAGGCCATCACTTAACAAGACTACTTAGTCAGCTTTGTTTCAATCCTAAAAAGACGCAAGATAATTGGATCAACAGAATGATATTCTTTTTTAAGTGTGTTTAGTAACTAACCTAGTGGCTTTAGATTTACTGTCACCCCTCTGATTTGGCTTCAGATGCCGCCAAGAAATATATCTCTCAAACAAACTGGTTTCCTCACGAGGTTCTCCTTTATTGTTTTTGAAGCTTTGAATTCGGATTCGACAACCACTAGGTTATCACTGCTTCCAATTAATTTAAGTAATTAATGAATACTAGCAGACGTCCCGCTGTTTCACCCGCGTAGGTCCCGTTCTCGTGGGAATACGGGAATAAAAAGTAGCATATGTGTTAATCCAGGGTATCGGCTAACTCCACACCAAATTTTATTAAAATCTATTCAGTAGTTTTTACGTGAAAGAGTAACAAACATCCATCCATCCATACTCACAAACTTTAGCGTTTATAATATTAGTAACGCGGTGTCCTGCGTGAGCGACGATTGCGACGCGATGCGACGCTGGGAACGCGACGAACGCGATCAACTCAACGGCATACCCTACTTGCGGCCTATATGACAGTCTGTGACGAGACGCGTCGTAACGCAGACTTGTTTTGAGGGCGACCAGATGCGACACCACATTAAATATGAACTTTCAAGCAAAATTGTACCATACTTCTGAATGATTCGAGAAGTAATGACCAAAATCACGTAGGACATTTGTCGCGTGTAGTATCACGTCGCATTACGTCGCGTCGTGTTGCGTCGCATCGCGTCGTGTTCGTCGCTCACGCAGGACACCACGTAAGATGACGAAAACTCACATCGGCCTCAGGGAAGCGTTACTGTCACCTACAATTACATACCACAAAATGCACCATAACCATGGAACCAATTAGACAAATGGCTCATCATTACCGTCATGTGGGTTATCAAAGTAGAGACGTTCATACAGCAAATGGATATCAAAATCGATTATTACAACGTAACAGGGAAGTTTGGAGCTTGTGGCTGAATAATAACAGCCGCATCGCTCGATAGATGCTTAAGCAATGCTTGCCGAGGTCAGTCTGTGGTTGGGTGACAATTAATTACAAATCGAGTAACCTCCGTGCCTCGCAGGGAGGTTAAGCTTTTAGTCCCGGCTGTCATTTGTAAATTTTCGATAGTAATAACGGGTAGTCAGAAGCCCGAAAGTCTGGCAACCAGTATGACTAAGGGGTGTACCCAATCACCTGGTTTCATTTCAGTTTTTATTTTTAAAATTAAAACAAAACCACTAAACTGTTTTTTATTGAAATTCAAATGGCACCACACATGAAGTATAAAAATTGAATTTCCGGAGCGGTAAATAAACAACAGAATTATGAGGTAACAAACATAAAAATAATACAGTTAAATTGAGAACCTTCTCCTCTTTTGTCAGTCGCTTTAAAATTACAAGCCCAACGTTAACATGATATTTGAAAGCAAATCAGTTGTAAGATAATTCGAGGGTCACTTGTTAATAACATGGCATGAGCTTTTAATTAGCCACCAGCCAGTCGTCACGTCTTTCAAACCCCACTGCTTTAGCGGATATTGCCTCTTGTAAGCGAGAAGTCTGCCTCTGACAGTGGTTTAATTAGTTTTATGGCCTGAAGCAGGTAGATAAACCTAACGTAGGTATAAAGAATGTGCTTATTTAATTAAGAAAAAACTAACTTCCTGGCTTTTGAACCTTTCGTTTGATGAAACCAAAAGTATAATTAAAGTCTAAATTACATTTTTTCACACACTTTTCACGCCTCATACTCACTTTTACACACAATCAATTCAATACACTACACAATCTCTACCCTCTTATTGACACATACATACAGTTACATTTACACATCTTAGCACAGCGTTTATACTTTAGTTATTTAGTTTTGTTTGAATATTGTTTTTATTTTCATTTTTATTACCTACATAAATTATTATTGTAATTTTCTTTTAAGAAATTGGTTCCCAAGATACAGGCTTGCCTAGTTTGGGGCCAATGTTAAAACTGTGCACAATTAAGTTTTAAAATAAATTATTATTATTATTATTTATAAGTGCAGGTTAATTACTGTGTGTACTGCCTAGTTGGTCGCAAGCGATACTACTTTTTTTTTTATTTATTTATTTATTTATTCTTCAACAAATTACATTTGTGTCGAACATTGGTCTTAACATTATAGCATAAACATTTATTAATCAACATGAGGCTGAGAAAGACACAAATACTACATTCACATTGGTCATACTAATTACTTAATATGAATTATAATAATTTAACAAAACATTCATTAAAAATAACAATACAAATTCAAATAAAAAAAAAAAAAAAACAAAAAAATGTCAATGAATGTCAATAATAACAGATAATATGTCGAATGATATAATGGTGAAATTAATTATTATTAAAATTACACAACGGTTTCAACATTACAATCATATTGATCCTAACATTATTAGTCTTAAATTAACTCTAATAAATCACGTCAACATTAATTAAAAATTAATACAAATTCAACAAAAAATTTAAAATAAAAATAAAAAATAAAACTCTACAAGAGATCCTGGATTCGATTGTCTGGTTGGGCAAATTTTATTGGGTTTTCCATCTGGAATTTCTTAGTACCAGCCTGAATTCTGGACTAGTTACAATATACCTACTCCTGATGGTTTACAATATACCTATACTCACTTACTATCTACTATTGGGGGCTAAAATACGTCACCTCTGCCTAATCCTTCGTGAAACACAGGAGTGATGTTTTGTGTTAGTGTTTAGTAATATCTGCCTTTGGTTACTACGTGTACATATGTAGGTATATTGTCGTAAATAATGATACGCTAATGGTTCATGAAGTGAGTTTTTTTTACGTAGAATACCCCAACACTTTATCACAAGCAGTTCCGCATTCAAGTTAAACTCTAATTCTTTATAAATACTTTGATAAAACCACGTTTATTTGTCTGTATGTTCGAAAAAATTCCTTCGCTTTGACCTACTTTGTAAACCGTAGGAATTTGTAATTCATAAAACCTGCCTTTCAACATTTGAATTATACCTTCTGTAAGTGACATCAGACTGACAAGACCAAATAAGTTGTAAACAAAATTGTTAGAAGTGGGTGTGCCTTTGGGAGTAATCAGGTAAGTAGGTTTAGCTATCGTGTAAAGTTCCAAGTTTTCTGAAAAATTTCTGTCTGATCTGGTCCCCCCATATCTGTGTGTTCTTTCCTCAAAAGACCATTTTTAGACACTAATGAGCATGGTTCTTATATGATCTGGCCAAGATAATGTTTTGACTTTAAATGGGAGAAACCTCGGAGTTTCTTCCGGTGTTTCTTTCTCTCGACTTTATTAACACAGTCATCATATATTTTTCGTACAAAAATTGTTAAATTTTAAACACTTCAGCAAACCAGTATAGCCTGAGATTACTTTTACGAACATAAGCAAACGAACAATAACATTAATTATGTCTTAATAATAATAGTAGAGAATTAAAATTGTAATGAGAACTTAACTAAGTAAAAAAACGAGGAAGTAATATTATAAATGAAACATACAACATTACATTTTATTACTTACCATGTAGGTTCTTTAACTATGTATTCAAAATTTGGACGACCCAAGTATCTCTTCACATGGGATGGCAAGACACTAAGCCAGTAAATCCTACAATAATTGGATTTCATGACAGAATTTTGTGAACACGCCTGACGATGTTTAATATTTCGTATAAATATTTTGTGAACACACATTGGATACTCACAGACTCACGTCCCGTAATATATATAGCGTTTATGCCCATAACTTACGTAACTTCTGTTCCATTTTGACTTTTTGAGTCAATTTTGCGACCTTCCGATAGCATTCAAAGCTATTTCTAGCGTCAAAGCGGGTGTAGTTTTTGCTATCCCGATAGTAGGTGTAGCCATAATAGAAGCTGATACCTTATTTCGGAATTTCCAAGTAGGCGTCTCCGACGTCTTTCATTTCATTCGTTTAGAATGTCAAAGTTAGACTGCAAAACTCATCCATAAATCATGAAGGTTCGTCTAACAGTCTAACTAAAACCGACTGATTCAAGCGAGGAAATCTAATTACTACGGTGACACTGGAGATGGAACTATACGAGTTCCAATCCTATCATAATCTGGTACAGAACTAGTTCAGGATTAAGCGCGCTCCGCTATCCATAATTCTCTTAAATGAATTCTCTCAACAATGCATTCAGGATTCCTTTTAAAATTAACTTTTCACTCTACAACCTTATTACATTAGTGTTTTAAATCTACACTGTTGTAGCTCGCAAATATGTGGTTTATGTAACTACGTAATTAGTTTTTTTAAATGAAAAAAGAGAATGTGAGAATGTCTGCATTTCCTGTCAACGTAGATCACTTTGAATGGCGGGTAGCCAACATCTTTAATCATCATTAGATATTTAATACTCATATTTTTTTTTCTGTATATAATATTGCGGTGGGGTGAGTTCTACCGATTAAAACCACGGGGTAGCCGTCTCCGGTTTGTTTTTAAGAAGAATCCATAATCACTGACAAAAGATAACAAAAGATCGAGATATTCAATACTTAGTATTTATGTGAAGCCCAATCGTACCTACTGGTACTGCATTCAATTCTACGTTGTAGTTTTTTTTTGTATTAGAAGACAATACATAATCAAGTTCCATTAGGCTTGGTTGAAACTTTTAACCTAAACGTCCACTTTGTGTCTAATAGAACCTTTTATCTTGCTTAGGTCGAATGCACACTAATGTTTATTTTTACATCACTAACTACACGATCATTGTAAGATAGAAAGAGTTGAAAACTAATGTTTTGAATAAATTTAATTATTACATAAAATTTAAAAGAAAATTGGTTTTAATATAGATTAAGATTTAAAGGTTCGCTTGTTTGTATATTACGGTTGTGGGACTTGGGACTGCAAGCTGCCGACTTAAAGCTCCCTCGGGTTTACGTCAGCATTATAGTGGGTCCGATTGGAGTTATGTGACTATCAGAGGTTTCTAAAGCCAAGTCAATAAGGAGCAAATCACACATTACAATTGGAGTTTTTTTACTACTATCCTCGAGCATTGATGGGATCAGCGCCGAGCAGTAGATGAAAATTTAAACAATGTATGACTTTCTAAGTGTGTCTAAGACATCATTAACATATAATAGATAAGTGAGGATAAGCTGGGGCTAGGATGTAATCACCCACCTGCTTTAGATAAACAAGGTGATCATTGAATAAGTCTTCTTTTTATGAACCTTTGACCTACAGTGGAACAATAATAGGCTAGTATAATATTTTACACTATAATAACAAGTTACAAACAGAACAATATGACGGTTTTAATATTCCTTCACTGTTGATATTTTATGTTTTTGTGTTCGAACCCTTACTCCTATTACGTGCCATTATACAACATTAATTAATGTTGTACGTATTATACCTCATCTAAAGCATTAGGCAAATGGATTCCTTTCATGTGATCGTCAAATCCATGCATTATATTTGTGTATAAATAACGGCCCCCTGTTTTCAATCTACCATTCTGACTTTGATTACACTTCTGTTTAAACGAAATAAAACCTTCACAAAATGAAAATATTCAGTAAAATCAAGGAACAAATATTATTATTTTACCATAGAATGAAATATACTTGTGCAAACCTCACTGTTCACGGGCCCAGCTATCTCGTTCGGAAAGATGTTCACTTCGTGTACAGATTCATTTATTTCGTCATTTACGTGCACGTATGGATCATAGCCGTGGCTACTATACGCAAGTACTACGACCATTATCAAGAGAACACTATACGATTTACAACTCGCACTGATTACCTCGACTGGAACACAACATTTGCGTCAGTCACCGTCTGCGAAATTGCCAACATTGAAAAACTTTGGACACTCAGCAAATTATTCGACATTCATGACGGAGAAAAGTATGATCGTTTCCTCGCCGAAATAATATTCTTCAGCGGAACATGCTTCAGTTGCACATCAACGTCAGTTGCACATCAACGTGCCGAAACACAACCTTGTGTTCCCGTGATTATTCTGATATTGTATCGAAATTCCGTACCCCCTGCAAATACCTATTCAGATCATGTAAGTGGAATGGCCGTGAGATTAACTGTTGTAAATACTTCAAACCTCTTGAAACAGAGTACGGGAAATGTTATACAATTAACAACAAGCACGTTGGTGGAAATCACAAAATCTTTTCAACGTCTGCACTCACAAAAAGCCCAGAAGCCGGTGTGCTTGAAATATCACTGTCACAAGATTATGAGTCATTCATCCATTCACCCGAAGACATTCCTTTTTGGAATATGGAATATGATCGTAGAATAACGACACTATATGGAGCAGAGGCTACATTGAGGTTTTCAATTATGGATGTGGTAAATGAGCCAGAAGTACCTTTAATCGCTCCTGAGGTACGTCAATGTAGATTCCCTGACGAGGTTCCAGAGAGTTACATTGCTTTCCGACAATACAGCTACTCTGTGTGTATTATTCAATGTCGCATCGAGGCTCAACTGGAACTCTGTAACTGTACCCACCACTTATCTCCGGTCCAATACAAAGATAGATATTGCGGCCTGGAAGGATTAAAGTGTTTAACGAAATACTACAAAACACTCAGAAAGCTGCAAGTTCCGGGAGCTAACGAAACGGGTTTAAATTGCGAGTGTTTGCCCTCGTGTACGGAACCGGATTACAACGTGGTGTCGAAGAAAGTGCTGGAGCCTGAAAAGGAGTTAAAAGTTAAGCCTGCCAGATTTATCCTGAACAACAGACCGTACCAACGAGTAACACGACAGGTCGCGCGCACTACACTGGATTTAGTCGTCGCTATAGGGAACTGTTTTGGCCTTTGTTTCGGAGGATCCCTGCTATCGATCGTTGAAATTATTTACTACCTATGTTTTAAAAGGTGGAAGTTTGCATAAAAACGTTCAGTTTTTTGTTTTGGCTGCGTTATTCTATAGAAATAAAGGTTTCAAACATTCAAAACCATATTTCGGACTAACATCTAGAAAATTATGTACAATAATGGTTGTTATGCACATCATCATCATCTGCCTAGCCTTTTCCCAACTATGTTGGGGTCGGCTTCCAGTTTAACCGGATGCAGCTGAATACCAGTGTTTTACATGGAGCGACTGCCTGTCTGACCTCCACAACCCAGTAACTGGGTAACATGATACCCCTTGGTTAAACTGGTTGTCAGACTTTCGGGCTTCTGACTACAAGTAACGACTGTCAAAGATCTACAAATGACAGCCGGGACCAACGGCTTAACGTGCTTTCCGAGGCACGGAGGAGTCTTGGTATGTAATAAATGGTCACCCATCCACGGACCGACCTCGTCAAGCGTAGCTTAACCTTCGATCGACCCATGCGGCTGTTATAATTTAGCCACAAGCTCCGCAATGCATGTTATGCATTGTTTTATTTCACTTATATAAATGCAAACACGTGTTTAAGATTGAATGTGTCAGCTGCTGGCTGGCAATTATATCCCAGCTAAGTCTGTTCGTCCAAAACTCGGGACAGACAAAGTCGGTAAATAAGTTTCCCAAAGCGAGAAGTTGTACGTTAGCGCTAATATTCGCAACAGAAATAGTTTGTAGATGATGTTTGTTATTAGTTTTCTGTCTTTCTGAAGTTCGAATGTAGTAACTGTCTCTTACCCCGTTAAACGTGTGTATTATATTGCTACTTACATCTGCCATTTTCGTAAGGCATCAGTACACTAACGCAAAAAGATAGGGCATACACTAACCTTCTTGGTGATGTCCTTCAGAAAGGTATGGGTATGTATATGTTAACAAACGTGGAATATATAGATACCTACAACCAGGGTTGCCTTCAGATTAGCCGTATATTTTTCAAAGTTTGGCATTACTAATAATGTTGCTTGTATAGTATATTGGTACTATTATTTATTTACTTGATTTATTATTAAGGGGTTCAGTGTGATATTTTTCCTTGTTTTGCATAGCCTATGTAACGAATTTGTGTTTTTAATAATGTCCAAATATAGGTAAATCCGGTAGGCGAACAGCCAGGAAGTGGTAGGATTTATCGGTAGCTTGGGTATTACATTTATTTATTTGACATTTGTATATTCGAAAGGGTACATAAAAGTTATTCTAAGCTCTATTCAGAAATGTTAAAAGCCGTAACTGAACACATTTTGAGTTCTATTTTTTGTTTTAAATGAACTATTAGGTGATT
Organism: Euplexia lucipara; assembly: GCA_921972225.1. Classification (NCBI taxonomy): domain Eukaryota; kingdom Metazoa; phylum Arthropoda; class Insecta; order Lepidoptera; family Noctuidae; genus Euplexia; species Euplexia lucipara. The sequence goes on from OV179144.1 coordinate 14,495,451, forward strand.
TTTGCCACATAGGTATTGTACACGATTAGCATCTCAAATCTGTTGACTAAAAACAATTATAAGAACAAAATACATTTACAAAGAGAACAATGAATATTCATTTAGTCACTCAGGATAATTGAAAAGAAAAATGGCCCAATGTAAACATGTTTAAAATACTAAGGATTTAGCTGTTTCATTTTTCGGTTGTTTATCACTTTGTCCGAATCCTAATATTATGTTAAAGAAACGAAATCCAAAACAGTAAAATTCTTCTTGTAAACATGATTTAATCGTAAATTGGATTCTCTTAATAAAAAAAAACATATTTGAATAACAGAGTGTCATTTTGATTCATTTACAGACGTAACTCTAGCGTATTACTTCAACAAACGCTGCGATGGCGTCGCAGCGTTTGAGTGTTTCAGCAAATGAGTGTTTTTGCAAAGAACGTCGTACTATCATCTACTATTATTGATAATAAAATAAAATTTATATTGAAATTAACGTATTACGCGCTGTATTCTTCACGTACCTACTAATAAACACTCAAAGTTACTTTGAGCTTTTATCAGAATAGTGTCTGATAACTTACTACATTTTTTTTGACAGGACTGTACGACGAAGATACTTTACTTTTATTATACTATCTAGCCTTAAGCTTAATAGCGAATTTAAAATTTCCTAAACAGATGTGTTAGCACCTATTTGCAAAAAGTAACATATCATAACTTCAACTTTCTTCCTGTTGTATTTTTATTAAATAAAAAGTGGAATTACTAACTGCAGGTATTTTACTAACGACTTTATTTTAAGCCCTTTGTAAGGAAACCATCTTTTGCTATTATAGATCATGATTACCTACATTTATATTTTTTTATATTTACTCTAGAAAGCTGGCTTTTACTGCACCACTTTTCGGTTTACAATGCATGCGAAGGCGTAATGTATTCAAGAGCCAAAAACCTTTGTCCACTTGTATCAACATGTACTGCCAGCAAAAATACGCTATAACAAAGGAATTAAAATCAAGATATTTCAATGTTGAATGAGCAAAAAATGCCATTAGCAATTCAATTTCCGAATAGATTTAATAATACTGATATAAAATTCGATTTGTAAAATTATTTGGATAAGACCAGACTGGTTTTGTTAGTACCGGTAATTTCCAATAAAAAAGAGTAGAAATAGGTAAAGGCTACATAAACAATTCCATATTCCGAATTCAAACATTTAAAATCTACATGCATCCTCAGTAAAATACTGTGAATGCATTTAATTATTTTTCCATTTTCATTTACTGACAATATGTCCTTAAACAATGGCCTGGCTTTAATAATCCCGTGACACATTTTCCACATTTTTTTGGTTCCATTCAAATTCATATCTAAACCAATGGATACCTATATCGGTCAGCGTAGTGTCCAATTTTCATCCGAAGTAGCGCCGAAAACTTTTTGCTTTCGTTACAAATTTTCGACACAATATGCGAAGGGTCAGTTTTGACGCTACGATTTCTTACTTCAGACCCTCAATTTTTTGTGACAGATATCTGAATAACAAAGTATTGGACAAGTAGGTTTGACCTGAGTTATCAGAATTGAACTTGTTTTCAAATTGAATCACGAACAATTTTGTTTTCCTGGATCAGTAAACAGTGTGTTAATATAAAGAAAGATATAACAAATTGTTTGACCAAGTTTAAGTTATAAAATGAAAACGTCAAACCAAGTAAATTGTCAAGATAGAATTGTTTTCTAACAGTTTTTCCGAAAAAAATACTTGATTTTTTTGATAATAATATCTTTGAAAATCACTTGATGTGACGTTTTCATTTTATAACTTAAACTTGATCTGACAATTTGAAATATCTCTCTTAAAATTAACACAAACTGTGTAGCGATCCAGAATAACAAGATTGTTCGTCAATCAATTTCAGAGATATTTAGAATTTTGATAACTCGTATAGTTTGAAGGCCCTTTAATTTTTCCACGCTATTATTTTTTTTAATTTAAAATGTTGCTGGAGTGATAATGTTGTAGTTGTTACAAGATTATCACTCCAGCAACATTTTAAATTTAAAAAAAAATACCAATCACATTGAAAATTTCTCTCTGAAGAGTACAAGTAATTATTACACTACATGTTGTCAGAGTATCATATCATCCTTTAACACTGCGAAATAAAGGTGCTGTCAAAGCCAAATTGTTGCTATTTGTTCTATTTCTTTTCATGTAAAAACCGATGTTGAGCATTCTACCAATGTCTAAACTGGAAGTCACTTCAGTCGTCGCACACAAGATTACATAAAAATATCTATCAACACATTAGTTGCTCCTCTTATTAGGAGACAAGGATTCTATGGTCACTTACACTAAACAGGACGCCTAATAGGATCTAAACAATTAACAAACTTCGCAACTGTTTACTTCAATGTCCTGAACGTTGAATGCTTCTGACACTAAAGTCACCTTACTTAATAATTATGAGGTCGGCTATCTATGTGAACCCATATTTTGAACAGCCTATCATAATTGATATAATTTATCTTAATTACGCACTGAAAGCTGAAAACATCGTCGAAATATTAAAACTTTGATCCTCTGTAGCATCTGCTAATGTAGTTAAAAGTTATGCTTTTACGCTGTGGCAGTTCAAGGACACCTTTAATAAAATTACACATCCATTATAATATTCATATTATTAATTATTTGACTGGTATGTTGGTCTAGTAGTTAGTAGCCCTGACTGCTTTGCCGGAGGTCGTGGGTTCGATTCCTACCCAGGATAAAATTAAATGTTTGTGTGATGAGCACGATCATTTGTTCCGAATCTGGGTGTGAATATCTATATTTTGTATGTATTTAGAAATATGTAAGTTTGTTTATCAGTTGTTGAGTACCCATAATTCAAGCTCTGCTTAGCTTGGGACTAGATGGCATTGTGTGAAAGTTGTGGAATATTTAATTTATTATTTATTTATTTTATAATAAGTATGTCATATAGTAGTAATAAAGAAGATAATATATATATTTAGATATAGATTTTCTGAAAAATGAGTGACGTTATTTGCAAGAGCAATTCCGAAAATACTTGTTTATTTATTTTGTTAGGTAAATATTATTGTTTCTTTTTTTTAGAATGTGTAAAGGTATTTTGTCAATAAATACTATCCAATAGCAACTGTTACAGTTGTAAATAGATTATGGAGTCGTTTATGGTATTATGATATAATAACCAAGTAAATTATACCTCAAATTCCAAAATATTCTACTAGTATTTCCATAATTGTTCACCGACCTTTTACCCCAATTAAAATTGTTTACAAATCAACGATTTCCAAGTTAATTAATTTTTATTTCTAGAACTTGATAAGGGTAGATATCGTTATAAAATACCGTTTTGTAATGTTTAGGCTGATCTCTCATAATTATTTATTTCAATTTTGGATTTGACTGTGGATTTGATATGAGCATTAAACAATCAACCTACTTTGTAAAGTTCTTCGATTCCTGTTACATTTTCATGCAAACTACAGTTGATAATGTCTGTGAACTGATCGTGTTACGTACAACCAAATTCTATCAAGCAATTTAACCTGTGAACGCTTGAAAACGATGAAATTGACTCCTTTGGAAACTTTACTTTGAAATTGGTGTTGTTGTTGTGCCGCTCATAGTTCTAGTAGGTATTATATACTCAGCCGGAAAATTATGTAGAACAAGGCACCGTTTAGTAGGTTAAGAAGCAGTATATATATATCTAAATTAAAAGTAAACTTTTATAGATATTTATACTGTGTATTGGTACGTCATCTTAATTGTTGATTTACATTCCTAAACTTTTCAGTAGTAAACTCACACTTTTCTTTGCTAATTATTTCTGAGAATTTAACAAAACACTCACCGAAACATACAGAAATAGGCAACGTAAATAAAAAAGTTAAAAGTTCAAATATAAGCAGAAAGGCCGCTGATTAAAAAAAATGCAATCAACTGGCTCACCCCATCTACTGTCAGGTTAACCCTTAACGGCATAATGTATTACCTTATTAGATAGTCTCGCGGCGTCAGATTATTTTACGTCCAGATTGTCTAAACAAGCGGAGTTATTGACCTTAGAGCGTTATCACACGGGCGCTTTTCAAGTATATTATATTTTTTAAAAAAGGTCAAGTGAGACGTTGGTACTTAATAACTAGCCAAGTGTTTACCATTTTTTTTTTTTGCTAAATTGAGTTCTCGCGTTAGTAATGCATGTGTCACAATCACGCTGCGGATACGCGATTAGCACGGGGCGATCACTTTGCGTATACGCGGTGATCACTTTGTGTATAAGCGGCGATAACTCAGTGTGCACGCGGTGATCACCCCGCGTACGCAGTCACTGCGTACAAGAGGCACCTGGCAACGTTTTGAGCACCTTAAGAAACACTCTTTTACTTGCGAGTGTGATAATGCCCTAACCGTCTGCTCCGACTTATGAACTCTATTATTCAAGCTTTGCCTGCCATCTGTTTCGTGGGTTACTTTATACAGAAGGTATTGTCGATTTACTGGGGATCCCTTTGTGAATTGTTTTAAAAGTCGCTACAGGACAGCTGACGGAAATCGAACTTTTTGAATGAGAAAAAAGGGAATTTTAGTGACTTGTTTTATGGCGGGATCGGGAACACCGCGTTTTATTTATAGTAGTCTTTGTGCAGTGTTTCAAGTGAGATCTGTTAACGTAGTCCTCTAAATTCAGAACTACTTAAGTGTTTTGCTTAACATTGACTATTGATTAAACTCATCATGCAGCAATAATACGTATATTATTTTAACTGGCATGACTTCATATCTTCGGTACTAATAAATGTATCTGTGTATTCATTTTCAAGTTTTTTACTTTCAAGTTATTGTTTACCTTTTTGTTTCGTCTTCATAGAATCTTATGGTGGACTGGTAAAAAATGCGTCAGACAATATTTCTACATTTGACAGTTTATTTACTTGTGCTTAAAGTTTTAACAAAGACCTAAATAAAATAATTGTAATAAAATAAACACCAAACTACCTATAATCAATATAAGTACTACCTACTCGAAAATATATTTGCTCCAAATAATTCGATTCCTTGTAACTGCAATTACGTTCTCTCAGTTCAAACTAAAATACGTTTGCAATAGTTTTGGAGAACTTCTCATAACCGAGCGCTATTTCAATGGAAACTGATCATTACATTCCTACAGCCAAATTGATGTAAATGCTATTCTTCAGATTCATTTCAAAACTTGTGCGTTTGATTTATTTAACTTGTGCGTTTTGTACCTAGGAACAGAATACACGACGTGAGTTAACTCGCACGAATGTTTCATTGGGCAGAAAATTCAAAACGGTACACGCTTTGAACCTTGTATATCAAATCCTTTTACTTTGTTCACATTCATTCATATGGCTTTATACACCACACACATAACCTTTTACAAAACTCACAAAAAATATCAGTTTACATTCTCTCTACTTAGATAATTTAAACTTATGTAGGTACATATAATATCTTTCGGGGTACATCAGTATTGTTGTACTAATACTAGTACATGATTACTTTTTTTTTCCTTCTATCACACGGCTATCATGTATATAATGATAGCCCTGTGATAAAAAGGACATCGTCATACATAGGTACTGATAACATGACTTTTGTTCATGATACTGGATCCTCCAACGAAGAATGCGACGCTTGGAGGTCCTGCAGTCAGAGTAATCTAGAGTGAGTTATTTTAGTAGTAGCAGTAATAAACATTTTTTTTAAGCACTGACTACCATAACATCTTGCCTGTTTTCCCAAAGGAAGATTAGGCATTAGTGTACCAACTTATTGTACGCCCATGTTTCATCGGTTATGTTTAATTCCCATGTACCAATCAGGCTCAAATTAAGACTCCAGGTTTCTACTGTGAAATCTGATTAACCAATTATATTTGCTTGAATTGGATATTGATCCCGGACCTCATGTTTAGCAGTAGCTATTGCGGGCACAAGACTATTCCAGCAAACTAAAGGATAATTAATACTACATATCAAATGATCATTAATGTTTCCAATGCTGTTGTGTGTTTACCGCTAAATTGGTGTATGTATTATGATAACCCTGTCAGAGATGATAATTTGATTTCTGTGATTATTATACACCGTCTCTTTGAATTAATAATTTGCAAGTACACAACGGCAACCATTTGCGCGTGTATCAAGTATCCATTCTGATTTTATTGATATCCTTGCTAACTGCAACATCATTAAGATAAATACTAGCTCCAAAATGATACAATGTTCAATATAATTTATTAATTTATTTATTTCTAATATAATAACGGAGTCAGGATGGCCTAGCTCCAACTGCATCCTGAAAACAATTCTCCTTTGTTGGGTGATGTTGTTCATAGAAACGTTATGAACAACAACCTTGTATTAAAGTAAATATTATTAAGTGTGTACTAACATAGGTTTAAGTTTTTCTCTAATTTGTTGCTAATCCGAAAAAAATATTATTTATTTGATTTTTAATTTATTTTGAAGTCAGGTAAATAATGGTACCTTGACGTTAAAGATGCACTAGATTGTCCAAAGCTGAACCCATTGCCATTGCCTAGGAGGTAAACTCAAACAGATTTAGTCTATTGTAAAAATATTTATGTGACGGCGCTCAGTAATTTTTACCTGCCCCCTTGGGCAAACGGATTCCGAACGTGATTCTGTACCTAAATGTATATAAATGATTTTTATGTTTTTATGTTATAAATAATCAAAGTACTTATACTGCTCTTATTACAATGCCATTCTCGAGACATGTTTTTGGACGACAGCGATGCAGAGGAGTATTTTGACGCGTAGGTATAGGAATACCTTTTTTTTGGTCTTTATATTGTATAGCTGCCACTTTTTTTTTAAGTATTTTTCAGTACCTATACATTTATTTTGTAGTTATAGTTGTATACTGATAAATATGTATACTTAAACACGCTCAAAATAAGGTTATGTAAAACATTTGAAAAAACACCCGTTACAATATTACAGAAATCATAAAACACATCGAATTGATTTATTTACGAATCTCATCCTAAAACTTTTCCTGTTTCTATGCATGATTTTATATTTAAAAAGTTTGTTGGACCGCACTTGCTTTCGTAGAATATTCAGAATCAAAAGACTGGTCGGTCAGGGCCGGGCGTCTCAAAAGTTGGCTTAACTTTTAACTTTATTTTTATGCCAGCCTAACTGGACTTTAAGTTTTTTACAGTCATGAAAATGTAATGGGAACCACGGGTAATATTTGTTTATTTTATGAGTACGTCGGCAGGTATATTATTTTTTTAAATAAAAATGGTGTGTTATGATTTGCTTAAATCTTTGCCTCATTAAAATTTCAGAAATAAGTGCAAAATTATGACAAAGAAATAATTTCTTTGGAAAGTTCAAGTGATCGTTGTCGCTTTATAAATCTAAGCCCAAAAATAAACCGCACTTGACAATAAAAGGGTTCAATTCACTGCATTGGAATATTGATCTCGCCGTTGTAACATCTTGACGTTTTACCATATTTTGTACCTACATAATTCATGAAAACGGTCTTTTTAACATAACAGCGCAAAATGTTCCCTCATATTCAATTTGCTGAATACGATTTAGCTACGAAACATTTTTTTCAAATATTAAATATTCACCTTACTGAAGGTTTAACGCTATCTTCCCTTTACCGTTAAGAAAATTTCTAAAGCAGTTGTGTAAGTGAAGTTCGGTTTAATAGGAGCTCAGATACCAACTACTAAGTAATACTGGGCTAATAGAAAAGCTGTTTGTAATTACGAAGCGGCAAAATGCGGCGATCGCATTTCTTTGAAAGAATGTCTCGAGACTCTAATCCCTCTGCGGTAATAAATCATAAAGTTTTGTAATGTATTTTCAATGAATGATCGGATATAAATTATCCTAGTTTATTTTACCAGCTTGTGCTAGTAGATACTTTATTTTATACTAGCACCCGTCACATGGTTTAGCCGCGTAGTTCACGTTCCCGGGGTGTACTTCCTGTATTGGTCTGGGAACGGGAACTATAAAGAAGCCCATGGCACCCGGGGATAGTGTAGCTTCCAAGCGATAAAATATTTTTTCAAAGTGGTCCAGTAGTTTCAGAGCCTATTCAATGTAAACAAACAAATAAACAGTTCCTCTTTATATACATTATTAAAATATACACTAGGTCAGAGTAATTTCTGATCACGGTTTTCAGTATTTTTTCAGTATCAGTGAAGCGAATGCAGACGAAATTATACCTGCATTTACTCGCTCACTGGCCTGAAAGTAATCAAATTAGGTTATAACATAATACCTTTATGTTAAAAGGGGTAGATTTACAGTGGTTGCTACGCTTTAAATAAAAGGACACTAGCAAGAGTTTCTAATTACAAAAGGATAAAAAACAACCGACTTCTTAAAAAACACGAACAGGTGTAAAATAACTCTTGTTCCGGAAGTCTGTGGGTTTGGTGGTTTTTTAACCGACTTCAAAAAAAAGAGGAGGTTCTCAATTTGGTTGTATTGTTTTTAATTGGTCCATAAATGACGGAGTAACGAGGTAACAAACCCTAAAGAAAAAATATTTATTAAGGTGACTGGTAATTAGTGACCGATACTTAAACACGTGATTGTATTCATGATTTTAATAAATTTTCCCAAAGAAACTTTTTTTTGTACACAAAAACTTATTAACATGATAAACAACAAAAACGCTCTTTGAAATCCCCGCGCGCGCGCCGTTGTTCGATCAGCTGATAGTCTGACCTCGGAAAGGGCAAAGTCTACTAGTATGAGCGTCACACGCTCCCTCGCCACACCCACCGCTCCCGTTGTGCAATGCTGACGTAATAATAAAACAGTCATACGTGAGTCAGTCACCCCATGATGCTTGACGCTCAAGGGCTCAAGCGCAATATGCCGTACAGTTATACAGCGAGTGAGTACAATGACATGTTGATGTGTTACTACTCGGAAGGGAGTAATGGCGAAGCAGCAAGGCGATTGTACCCATAAAGAATTCTCCCAACAACAATGTGAGACAGAACGCCGTCACGCGGCTAACAGCTGATCGGTCTTTTGTGTTATTGTGATAAAAGCTTCGATCAATAATAGCACTAGATGTCGGGTCGGCGTCAAAAATCCGTCTCGGTAAATATAAGCTCAATAGAAACCGGGGTTGGTATTTTGTTTTGTTTGCTTGAAACACGGCCAATGTAAACACGTCCCACAATGCCGCAGTGTGTATTCAACAGTTGCAAAAATAATCCCCGAAAACGTAATTATTCGGCCGGAGTATTTTACTTTCAGTAAGGACATGAAGAATAAGTTATATTTTAAGCTATAATTTAGCAATTAATATCAATTTTTTAACAATTTTACCGATTTTAAATCACCGCTACAAATGTTTGACCAATGCTCGCCAACATTTGCACAAACTTTTGTTTAACTGAACAGCAGATGCATGGAGTAGATTTGTATTTTAATAATTTGTTACTAATACTTAAAAATTTATTGGTTAAATTCGGTTAATGCTACTTTAGTTTTGTTTCGTTCATTATTGGCCACCGACTTTCGAAACTGGAGTTATTTTTCACCTGGCGGTGTTTTTTTAAGGTTTTTTTTTGTAAAAAAGTTTTTGTTTCGCCATTTTTAGTTTCTTCGTGTGTCAAGAAAGTCTTTCAAAATTTCAAAGAATCATTGAAATCGCTTAACAATATTGCTAAAGAAGTTCTATCTAAACATTAATCTGTACATCTCTGCCGGGCCCCTTTTAAAATAGACAGGCGTAATGTTATGTTATGCAAATATAAAAACTCTGGCGGCATAGACATCTCACTGTAGCAATCGCGAACAATTTGCTGTTATGTCTTGAAGAGTTCCGTCGCCTGTCTTTTTCATCAGTTTTTTTTTCACAAAATGTTACTTTCTAAATGAAAATGCTTGATTTGTTACTAAAAATGTAAAAATCGGTACGTACCTATATTTTTTGAAGAGTTCCCTCAATTCCTCAAGGGCCCCTCATTAGATATGAGTTTTTATACAAATGGGACCAATCTGTTTATATACCCTATCAAATAAAATTCATAGCAGTGATAGCCTAGTGGTGTGAACGGCGGATTGCCAAATCACAGGTCTCATGTTCGAACCCAAGGCACGCACCTCTGACTTTTCGGATTTATGTGCGTATTGTTAAATTATCACTTGCTTCAAAAACGGTGAAGGAAAACATCGTGAGGAAACCGGCATGCCTGAGAGACTATTCTCGACGGCATGTGATGCCAAGTCAGAGGCCCTTGGGCGGCATTAAAACTCTGACACCAGGTTAGATACTAACCACACGATAAGAAGAAGAAGATCAAATAAAAAAATAATTTTGAAAATCGTCTTTAAATGACGGAGTACTGAGGTCACAAAACCTAAAAAAAGAATACAACCGAATTGATAACCTCCTCCTTTGTTAGAAGTCGGTTAAAATAATTTGATTTCATTCAATGATTTTTAACCAGCTGCTCCCCGTGGTTTAACCCGCGTAAACCAGGAGTAGTTAAAAGTAGCCTTAGCCTATGTGTTACTCCAGGATATAAGCTACTTACATATTAAATTTCATCCAAATCTGTACAGCCGTTTGAGCGTGAAGAAGTAACAAACATACAAACACACACTCCCACACTCACACTCAGAAACTTTTGCCTTTATAATATTAATGTGAAAACTTCTAAATCGCATGCAAAAGTAGACGCATTAATTTTTTTTATGGGTTGATTTGATTATAATGAGCCAACCCACAGACAATTAATAGCAATGTCTTAATAAAATAACTATTGTACTAATTTAGGCCTAAGTACTACTTTTTTAAAATGGGTCAAATGTAATTATTTGCTACCATTATAAAACAAACCTTCGCTCGCATAAGAAATATAAATGATTATTCTGCAACTCTACGTCTCAATTCTTACTGTGTTCTGAGCATTGAAATGTCATACCAAGAACTACATCTAGTTCCAAAATAGAGTAAAGACGAAATTGTAAACAAAACGTTTTTAACCTTATTTTTTAGGCCTTAAGTTTCATTTTAGAAAAAATATTTTTGTACTTATTATAAAAATGGCTTTTATTTTTAAGTCACATTTCAATTTTTTTCCTTTTACTTTTCTCCGACGACAGAAGGACTTAGGCATAAATATTTTGCAATTGTAATTAAACTTTATTCTTGAGTGTCAAGGTTTATAATGAACTGAACTTGATAATATTATAAAACATTTTTCTATATTCGTAGTAAGAAATGCAATTGTTTATGCGTGTATAAACGTGGACACTTTTGCGAGGTATTTTTGTTCCTGATCTTGTATCTAGTACTATTATTGATCGAAGGATAAAAGAAATAATGAGTATATAAAAAAAGTTTATTTGGGAAAGTTATTCGTATTCATGAGTACAATCACGTGTTTAAGTATCGGTCACTAATTACCAGTCACCCTTTATACAACCAAATTGAGAACTTCCTCCTTTTTTTGAAGTCGGGGGTTTAACACGAAATGGATTTCTTTGAGGCAACTAAGCAACTTTGTAAAAGAAAAAATAACAACTTTGTATGATAACGACTTACACGATAATTCAGTCTCGGACTTTAGTTAACAAACAGATCGGATAAGCTTACTCGTCTTTGTGTTACAATTTTCTTAGATATCATTTTAAAGTAAACGAAAAGTCACAATAAAATGCACGTGAGGAAACCTATACCTATTTTCCAGTAAATCCTCAGAGAGACGGTTTTTAATATAGACTTTCTAAGACGAAACTTGAAGCAGAGGACATTAAGTTTTCAGATCAAACAACTGAAAACTAGACGATCGGAATGCCTCTGCGTATCTCGCACCCGCCTGTTTCGTAGGTATAACTTTAACGTAAGTACCTACTGGCAGAACGTAACACGGATAGCTTAACATTAAGGAAAAGTTCACTTACAAAGTTATATGTACGTGGCTTCCCACAGTAGGTTAAGTAAAAGTGTTTAAGGCGAGGATGCGGTCATGTTTGAATGGGTCATTTGAATAATTTTTAGGTTTTAGTCCCACATCTAGATTACAAGAAAATAATCGACATATATTTTCAAATTGATGGAAAACTGCTTCGATTAAGCGCATTAAGGTTGAGGAGTGGGGACTTGTAATGTCATTATCTAGTATAAAATGTACTGGCTAGTGACGTCATGCGACATTTTGACTCGATGTATCGCCATTACTTTTTGATTAGGTACGTGAAAAAAAATAAATTAAAAATTTAAAAACCCCCATCGCAAAAAAGTAAAACATTTAAAAAGTTAAAAATAACACTTTAGCCATGAAATTTTACTTCACGTCGGGGTAACGCTTAATTAAGAAATGTTCCTAGTACTTGTAGGTATGTAGGTACTTATTTTAACGGTACCCCGACGTTACGTAAAATTTCATGGCTAAAGTGTTATTTATAACTTTTTAAATGTTTTACTTTTTTGCGATGGGGGCTTTTAAAATTTTTAATTTAATTTTTATTTTAAAATTTTTAAACGCATTAATTTTGTTTTATAGAGTTTACAGCTATGATAATTTTTCCGTGCATTGTATGTAGAGTCAAATGCTGGTTAAAACGAATCCAAACACGACATATCTGCTATTATTTTGTCAAGAGTCTACCTACTAGTGTGCTGGATAGCCTGGCTGCAGCATCAGCTCATCCCGTTACCATCAGTGCATTGAGTTTAGAATCAAATGCTGGTTGAAATGAATCCAAACACGACATGTCTGCTATTATTTTGTCAAGAGTTTACCTACTGGTGTACTGGATAGCCTGGCTGCAGCATCAGCTCATCCTGTTGCCATCAAGGCATTGTGTGCAGAATCAAATTTTAATGCAGGTTAAAATGAATCCAAACACAACATATCTGCTGTTATTTTGCCAAGAGTGTATTAGTCTGCTAGATATCCTGGATGCATCAGTTTAAATACACCATAATGTTGCTTATTAATATTACACACATAGGTGTTTGAAATTTTAAGACACACATATGCTTGTAAGTAAAGTTAATACCCATAGACGTCTAAAATAGCAACGGTAGCTAACATAAAAGAGCTGATAACCTTGAAACGGCTGAACCGATTTTGATGAATTATATCTAAGAACCATCGCAAAAAACCCTGCTTTCAAATAAAAAAACCCCGCATCCAAATCGGTTCACCCGTTTGGGCGCTACGGTGCCACAGACAGACAGACACACACACATAGCGGTGAAACTTATAACACCCCTCTTTTTGCGTCGGGGGTTAAAAATAAAAACTATGTATCGAATATTTTCTTGTAATCGAGATGAGGGACTAAAAACAAATAGCCCATTGCTGGATAGTCTGTGTTTTTGTGAAGTGTAAATGATGCGTAAAATAAAACAATACCAGCATGTACTGTCCCACTGCAAGGTGCTCAAGGCGGTTTGGTAAAACCTGTTTTTTATAAACTTACATGTGGCTAACGGATTAGTGACATTGGAAACATGATTTATTAAATTTGGCTAGGAAGCAAAAAAACATGAAATTGATATTATGTCGCTACTTGAAACGTGTCCAATAGTTTCAATTAAAATAACGATAGTATTACTATTTCATTTAATCATTTGTTAACGGTATGTACGGACGCCAGCACATCAAGTTACCCCAAACTGTCAAATTTTCCCTATTGAACATGAACTTTATTCTGTTTGATATAAAGTTGAAAAACTATCTAAGAAATTTGACACATTGGGGTAGATTGATGTGTTGGCCTCTGTACAACTGTTTGTTAGCCAGAGATAAAAAATAAATATACCAGAGTTGCTTCAAGGTATGCCAAAAAATCGGGCTTTATTATTTTTAACTCATTTTGTAAATGCGATCTTAATTATTTTTCTGTGACATGTAAAAAATACTCATTTCCCGTATCTTGGTGCAACCGTGCCTTAAGAAAAGGTCTTTAATTTAGCTCCTGGATGTTCCTGTAATGAACCGATGTATGGAACCTTTTCGAACAATACACTTGCGTTTTAAACTTATAATGAGTTCCACAACCACGTGTATTGGGCGTATGTTTGATGTACAAGTTTTCAATAAACATGATCTTCAACTTTTCGGAACAAATATGATTGTGTTTAGCTTAGCTTTGTGTGTTGAAGTATTCCTCAAGTGTACATGTGGAAAGTTTTTGCTGACTTTATAAGGTCAATTATATTTTGATGGTTTAATATATTGATTAAATAATTATTAATTATTAATTAATTTAATATATTTAATTATTTATATTGATTATCTCTTTTGACCACGGTCTTTACAAAATTTGTAAAACAATTCATCCAAACCTTGAAGTTTTCTACTAAAATTTTTATTATAATTGTGTGTGAAAATTACCACTGTAGATGCCTTGAAATGATTTTTTTTGTTCCAGTGGCTGACTTCACTACGCAGCTGTCCCAGCTGTACGAGCACCACTCCGCAGAGCTGCAGGTCCTCGTCGCCAGCTTCCGCAAGCGAAGCAGCGAGCTTAGGAAGGAAAGGTAAGGATAGATTAAGACATTATTAGTTTTATGGTGTTAATTTGATAATTACTATAATGTAACTGTTATCTATAATTTTAGGAGGTCTCTTTTTAAATCATCCAGAATTTTATTTATCCCTAAAGATATAGAATTTCTTAAGAGTTGTCCGACATAATATTAACCTGGGAATAATAATTTAAATGTTTAAGTGTAATAGTGTGTGATAAATAGATAGATACCCATACAAAACAGAGATAGCTTTTGGCAAAAACAATCTATGCATCTGACAAATAGCGATGGCAAAGCATTCAGTGCCATCGCTTTCAATTAAAGCCTTTTTTGCAATCCAAAAAACTTCCATTGAGAGGCAACCAGATTGTCCTAGAATGAACTGACTAACTCTATCGGACATAGTTTTTAAAATTGGTTTACCTCCGATGTAACCGGATCACACAGCTTGAAATGATGAGAGTATTGATAGGATCAAGTTAACCTCTTTGTGTCAAAATACTTACCAGTATTTTATAAAACAATGTCTACCTATCAACAAGAAAAGAATATCTCTCGATCATTTGAAAATAATAATAACAGATTTCAAAAATACTTCTTGAATTTTATCATTTTCGTCGGTTCGATTTGGAAATGGATGGCGTCGCGATAATTTATTTGAGCTTATATTCGTGAAATCTGAAATCAGAATTTCATTTCGAAGATTCGGTCATTAATGGCATATTAAGGTAGAATCACACTGGTTGCATCAAACGGATTGCTGCTGTCATCATGAACTGGGATTATGTACCGATGCCAAGTGTGGCATCCCTTTGATGGTTTATGATAGCCATCAGCGCAGTGGTTGTTCACTGGTTACCATGATTTCCTTGCATCTGTATACAAGAACGAATTCAGTAAGTACAGTTTATTCGCGCTTTTCACACCTAATTAAATCTTATAAATATTGTTTATACAATTTTGCTGTATAGTGGAAAGTGTACACAACATTCCAATAATACTTTCATCTGACTACGTATCGTATTATGTTTGCAACTCTTTTTCCGTCGCTGGGTACTCCTCAAGGGTCATTAGAAGACCAGCTTCAGACAGCATCACCTGTCTGGCATGAATGCTGAAATGAACCTTTTTGGCGCAGCCGCATTATGTGCTGTGTGTCATAATGTGTACCTACTATTGTATATTTTGTATGTTTCATAAATTATTGTGTGTATGTGTGTTTTAATGACTGATCTCAAATATTTTTTTTTTCTTTCTTTCTTTAACGAAAATGAAAATAGTTGTAATTATGTTGAACTCTATAACATTATTCAACTTTATATTATGACGGCACTTTCAAAATCAATTTCAAGTACACATAGCTGTAAAGGCATTGCATTATTTATTTCTGAAGTAAATTTTGCATTTGTAATGCAAACCATAGGTGAATGTCATGTCATTGGTGTACGTAAACGTCGTTACGTACCGTAAAATGGGGTGAGCAACTCAAGGATGATAAAAAACAAAGACTTGGAAAGGATTTTCACGTAATTTAAAAGTTGTTTGTTACATACGAAGACTCTAATTTCTTTGTATAATTGTGATAAATAGTCACAATTATACACCGACAAGATCGACACCTTGTTTGCATCAAATAATATTAAACTAGCGTGAATATCCTCCTAAAAGTTTTATTTCTATTCACCCTAGAGCCCTTACCATAAAAAAAAATCAGCATCAGGTTCATTTGAAAATCAGCGTCAGGCAGCATCTCAGCATCTGTCTGGCATTACCGCTGAAATGATCCTTTTGCCGCAGCCGTGAGACATGCCATTTTTACTGTGCGTGTATCAACTGTTGCCAATAAATGTATTTTATTTCTTTCTTTCTTTTTTCCTTCTTTCTTTCTTTCATTCTTTCTTTCTTTCTTTCTTACCTAAACCATTTTACCGGTAGGTACGTAACACATACATATGTTAGCCTTTGACACGTACGCAATATGTAACGTTTGTCACGTACACAATCAAACTGGTAGATTAATAAAAAAGCTCTGTTTATGGATGAGTATCGTGTGTAGGATTTTAAAGAAAATTACAATGGTAAAAGTATTGTTTTGTATTTGTAATAAGAAAGATTAATAATATTGTATGTAGCTCAAATACTACTGAACCGATTATAAAAATACTTACACTATTATAAAGCCATAATAACACCTAGTAACATAGGCATATATTTTATTTTCTAACCCATAAAGGGGTGCTAAATTTCAAAGGAAAACGTACCTACGTAATTCATGTGGACGATTTAATAAATGAAGTAATAGTGCTTGGTACAGTATTAGCGTTCTTAACCATCTATTTAAAACAGTTAAGCAAAATTTGTGCTTTACCGAAAATACATTAAAACGGAACAAAACAAAAAAAAAAATCTTCAAGAAGATTTTCTTCACGGTTTGTAAACTTAGAGGCCGTGATTCTTCTTTATTTACCTTAGTCCTGCTACAACAACCTCCATTAAAAATCAAATTAAATTCTAACATCCAATGTCCACAAAAAGATCTTTCAGTCTGCCTTTTCCCCAAGGGTTAATAACATTAGTGTTTAATTAAATGAAGGCCTAGATAAATGAAAGCCATATTTACTCAGAGGTCCGCCATAACTCTAACAGTGACGTCACTCAGGTACCTGACCCAAGCTCGTAAATACACGATACAAGTAAAGAAAAATGTTGCCATCTTGATAATGTGATACCTAAATTCCGTGGAGAGATTAGATCTTTTGCTTTTTCGCCATTTCTCTTTGTAGGCTGAAACTTAAAGAAGTTTTTCTTTGACTTTCTTTGATAGTATTTCGTTTAGTGACTTGGCCCACTTTTCGGTTAGATCTAGATTTTGATTAAAAGAGCTAACTTCCGTTACTTAATATATGCAAGTCATTAATCAAAGTGCCTTTTTTAGCACCCACTTAAAGATACTATAAATATGGCGGCTATTTTTTGACTGGCAAAAGAAATTAAGGGATGACAATTAGCATGTTCGTACGTTTCAGTGGTTTACTAAACTAGTTGAATGATTCAGATCAGAACTTATAAACTGCACTCATGAATCATACTTACGCAAGCAATAACTTATTAAACTAATCAGTTAATAAACATTACTCCAGTATCTTTGACAAAATATTGCCTATTGGCTCCCACAAAACGCCGCTCACACAGTCCTATTAGGAACATTACTTAGTAAATAAGCTACCTGAAGGTAATCAATTCGTTTGGAGTAAGCCTTTGTATCCCAACGGTTCGGAAGAGTGATCGTGAGTGATCTGACGTTTTAAATCAAAGATTATGTTTCGACCTGGTATCTTATAAACCACTGTTACCATTATTTGAAGAATAAAACCAGTTTTTTCGAAGCTTTACGTATTTGTACCCCGTAAGAAACATTGCTTACATGATCCTACTGTTCGAAAAAATAATACTACCCGACATGTTTTCGATAGATTCTCTATCCCCTTTTTCTATTTACATCGTAACATACGCACGCAGACATTATTTCCCACCTTGATCTTTGAAGAATCGACTTTTAAAAATCCTTACCATGACATACAGATAAACAAAAGTTAAAACCTTCAGCAAACAAGGAACATTTTGATATTTGTACCTGCGTCAACCTTTTTGTATTATCGTTTGCTGTCTCGACGTAATATTTTGCATGACTGTCGGTAATATGGGTACATATCTACATGGAACATTAGTTGTTTCCAGGTGAAGTTTAATTTAACTTATGATTTTGAATGCATCAGCATTTTCAAAGCTAAATATACTTATTTACAGAACGGTAGAAAAAATATCGCACTAAAGAAATGTCTTTCTTGAAATTCATTCTCTATTTTCTCAGTATTCCTTTGTTTTAAAAACGTCGTGTTGGAAAATAATGGCCGCTATGTTTAGTCGTATTGGTAACTCGTCAAATAAAGGTACAAAAATATGGCCAAACCATCATTGTGATATAAGAAAAAGAATATTAAGTCCGCCTTTGTACATTAGTGTGCTTGAAGTATTAAATAAATAAATAAATAAACATTATTTACTACTAGCAGACGTCATGCGGTTTCACCCGCGGCGTTCCTGTTCCCGTGGGATTACAGGGACAAAAAGTAGCCTATGTCATCCGGGAATAGTGTAGCCTACCACCAATCCAATAATTTTTAAAATTGGATCATTAGTTCCGAAGATTACCCCCTACATACAAATAAACAAATAAATTTTACCTCTTTATAATATTATTAGTATAGATTAATTACCGTAAGTACCAGCTTGTTACCTACTGCCGGCTGCAGATCAATGAACTTTTCTCACCGAAGGCATGGAAAATAAATAATTACCAATGAACTAATAAATTCTCCGTACTATCTTCTATTGGTAGAGACATTTTTAGAAAACAGGTATTGTGATACAATACGTGTTTTGATCTCATAGTTAGTAGTAGGTATAAAATAAGCATGCTGTAAGCAGAACTACTATACCTAAACCTTAATTTATAAATGATTCTCAATACTTCTCAACTATTGTATACAAGCTTGCTGTGGGACAAGCTTAGCCTAGTGCAAGATCTCTTCGGAAATTACCATGGTTAATCACACTAATATTATTAAGGCGAAAGTTTGTGAGTGTGTATGTTTGTTACTTCTTCACGTCTAAACAACTGAAGGGATCTGTATGAAATTTGGCACACAGATAGTTTGTAAATCTGTAAGGTTAACACATAGAATAATTTTAATCCCGATATTCCTACGTTATCGAGACTATTGCGGGTGAAACCGCGGCGTGCAGCTAGTATTCTAATAGAAAACCAAATGTGTTACATAGTTGTGATAATTAAAAACCTTTCTTACTTTTAAATACTTTTATTCTTATTGAATACAAGATATAAATATCATAGCAAAGGTATTTCATACAGACATTTCGCTCCAATGAGTTGAGGTAATCAGCTTATCCGTCGGTGCCGTGTCAGCGCATCTGCGTTTCCATCTCTCAACAGTTTCCTTCACTAGTTACATGTTCGCTGCCTACATCTTATTTCATACATATACCTAACTGATATCTACATATTGGAATAGGAAAATTTTCTTGAGCCATTTACGCTATTCCAATAGGAAAATTCTGTGTATTTAAGACATATATTAGGCAATACCTGCACAAAAGTTATCAGAAAAGTAATCGGGAGTGGTCAATCTACGTTAGTTCAACTGGTGTACCACGAACAATTTTTTTTACCGTGGTTCACCTAAGTATACCTGAGTGTACCATGTATGCGTAGATCATTATTTTATTAAGAAGCAAAGTAAATTATTACATTTTAAAATAAAGAAATAGGTCGAATATTTCTTCTTCACAAGTGTCAGTAGTTTCTAAGAAAGTATCTACTTAAAAAGTACAAGTTACATTGGTACTCTACTCATATAATATTTAGTGTCAGTGTGTAGTAAATAAGGGAGCCTTGGGTCTTTCTTCTAAAGGTTATTTATATGCATTGCATTCACAACACAAAAGCTGTACCCGTCACCCTTAAAATTGAATAAATATAAAATTCATTTTAACTCCCAAACGTAACTGAAAAAGGAAAACGTTTTGTTCAAATTGCGTTTAACGCGGATCCTTTATAAACAAAGGTAAAAATAAAAACACGACGCTAGAAAATGTGTCCATAAATAAATGTTCTTTCAAAGCAATTTAATTTTTTTGATTATGTACCAACATTTGTTAATGAAAAACACACTTATATAAGCCCACACCCTTTTTTCATGGGGTACCTACAGGAAGAAACGCCACCTACTTAGATCCTGACATACTTACTCTTACATCATTCTGGTTATACAAGCACGATGGTTAAGAGCAGTACGCACCTGCCCTTTCTGAAGAACATCATCAAACAGGTCAGCGATGCCTTTCTAGGGCGTCCCTTCCCGGAGCAATAAATGTAATGAAAATCGTAGGTAGACAACACAAAATAAAGTAAAAAAAGCTACAGACTCACACGGTTTATGTTTCCTGTACGGAATATTTAGGAATACCTTTGAAACGACGCCGACGTGCCAAGCCTTTGTGAATCACAAATGGAGGCAGTAAATCAACTCATAATTTATTTATCAGTGCAGAATTGTGCGCTGACATCTATTGGAGGACTGTCTTCAAACAAGTCCTTCTTTAATTGAAACGAGACAATCCAATTATTCTCAAGGAATCAAATCCAAAGGCACTTAACTCTGCCATTACAGGCAAATAAAAGGAATGCTCGATTCCCCCGGCTGATGCAGTGGGCGACTGTTGAGGGAAGTTATTCGTTAGCCGCAAAGATAAAATAAATCCCAGCGGGACTGATGTAGTAAAATGAACTTTATTGATATTGTATTGTCTATTCCAATGTCCATTTTCTTTATCTTCGGTTGGGCTTCTTGTTGCAGTATAATTTATGATCAGTTGTTAAAACAATCGGTTTCCAAAGATTCGATGACTTTTTTACACCGTTTCTTTTACCAAAACGTTTTAGTACGGAACCTAAATAATCTCCTTATAAATATTCATGTTAGCGATAAAGTGCTGAAAGTACTCGCTCTAAAACGGACTTCCATTAAGATCACGAGCGTTTTTTCCGTAACCCTCTAAGGAGGTCGTCTAATCATCTGGTGTCCTTAATTCAGGCTGCCAAAAAGGTTTTATCACGTGTCTCAACTGGGAGCTGTACTGGGGCCACATCTATTTATAAGTAAGTATATGATCATACGTTGTGAGACTTGCGATCTGAATGTACCTGGCCCAATAAAATTTACTTACTGCGTCCCCTGAGACCGTCCCAAACTGTCCAGGTATACGGCCAACATCTTTATTCCTTCAAACTTTCAGATGTAACTTTTTAGGTGTAAATTTTCGAAAAGTAATTTTTGAGATAACTCTTCAAGTTCGTGCTATACCGTTGATTTTTGACCGTTGTAGATTAAACCGCCAACTTTTTGTTCAGAGATCTGAGATCGGGGTGACGTTAATGAGAGAAAAGAGGTATCGCAAGACAGGAATAGAAATATAGCGATTTCTGTTTATTTCATTTTTTTTTTTCAGGTGAAATGCGTTTATCGAAAACCTAACAATTTCATTTTACATAGCAACGGATGAATATTTATACTTTTATTTCGTCAATCGCTAGTTGAAGTTGTCACTTATTTGTATGTATATAGGTTAATGTTTAATTTTCTAAACTCACGGTGAACGTGACTCAATTAGGCTTAGGTACGAAAATTGTCCTTGTCAAGTAGCTAACGCTACGCACCTTGGGAATAGTTGCTACCAGGCTGCGTGTACCTTTACACTAAACTAATTAATACCGAAACATGCATAAGTGTTAGCTACATACCTACATTTGTCAATATCATGCCAATGGTCCCCTAGGGTAATTCTTAAAATATGCTATCAGTAACCTACAATTCGCTCATGGAGGGCGACAAAATAGGATAAGATAAAACATGTGTTTGTGTACACTTAGAGAAATAAAAACGTGCTTCCAGGATAAGTACAATTTCAGATAGGTTTGACAAGTATACGGCGTGCAAATATGTATTGTAATGAATTTGACATGAAATGAACTTGCAATTTAGTTAAATAAAGAATTGTATTTGTTTAAACATGGTGTACTTATATAACTTTAAACGCGATTCTAATACCAGAAACCAGGTTTAATAAGTATAACAAAACGTCATATGTATCATAAGACGATGCCAATAATTTGCAACAGTCGTTGGTTAATAAAAAAAGCTAATGTAGGTATGAAAGACAAAAACAATATCGCCTATCACCCATCGTTTTCATCAATAGACTGCAAATTAATTAACACAGTAAGGCCATATTATGGCTTGCCAGGAAATAAAAGACTTTACTCATCATTATTGACTTTTCGTGCTGACACACAAGCAATCGTATTTCGAAGCAGGCTTGTATTGCCAACACAACGCCAATCATAAATAAAACACCAATGTTCCCAAACACGCAACAGTTCCAAAACTATTGTAAACATATGCTGCAATAAAGAACTAGCTATGTCCTATTCAAATACTACGAGCATTGTACCAAAAGCTAGCCCATATTTTATTCAACGCTAGGTGGCGCTAGCAATCAGAATATGGGAACTCTTACACAGACAAAGGAGAAATTTATCAAAAATGCAAAGTGTCGTATATACCTACGTAGTGTAGTTTCTACGTAATTCACTTCCTATTGTTGGAAGATTTTTGAACCTGCTGCTGCAGTGATTCACTCTTTTATTCAATACAGAAACAATAGAAATGACTGTACAAGACTTGAACTGAGCTGAATAAGTAATTACAGTTCTAAGTTAGGTATTTTGATGAGATTTTACTTGCTTTTAAGTATTTATGAACGTTTGTATTTATTCGGTGTTTTATAGTTGTGGAAGTATTGTTTAGATTAAGGTTACTCAAGGTATCCAAGGTGTGTCAACCAATCTTGAATACGATTTTACATGACCATTTCATGTGGGAACAATGTATAATTATATAATTAGTATGCTTACTAATTATCAGTGATAGCCTAGTGGTGTGACCGGCGGATTGCCAAATCATAGGTCTCGAGTTCGAACCCAAGGCCACTGACTTTTCGGATTCATGTGCGTATTGTATAATTATCACTTGCTTCAAAATCGGTGAAGGAAAACATCGTGAGGAAACCGGCATGCCTAAGAGATATTTCTCGACAGCATGTGATGCCAAGTCAGAGGCCCATGGGCGGCATTAAAACTCTGACACCAGGTTACTAACCACACGATAAGAAGAAGAGTATGCTTAAGTAAAGTACGATAAATTATCATACTTTACTTAAGCATACTATACAATAGCATACGGTCATAAAAAGGCAAATAAACAATATCCTCGATAGACTCTTATTTAATTTGAAATACTGAATAAGTACACCTTAATATTTAAAATAATAAGCAAAAGTAAAGTTACCTTACGTCTACATAAAATAAGATTCAAATTAAACACAAAAAAAACAATCATCTCTCATTTAATTTACAAACATAATAAAAAAAACATTCAAAAAACCTCTTGCGAATTCAATTAAAGTGTTGAAATCTTGAAAGTCGTGAACTTCGCATAAAAGTTTAAGTAAAGTTATAACGATTAAATACTTTTAATACTTAGTACTTAACTTTCGAGCCTTAAGTTCATATTTCAAGGCAGAAGTCGTCTTCTATCGTAGGACTTTGCGGTAACTGCAAGCATATTCAGAAAGTGTAATTTCCATAACATAATATAATCACACTTGTTGCAATTTTTAGTTTCTTCGTATGTAAAGAAAGTCTTTCAAAACTTCAAAGAATCATTGAAATTGGTTAACAAATGCTAAAGAAGTTCCTTCTAAACATTAATCTGTAGATCTCTGCCGGGCCCCTTTTAACATAGAAGGGCATAATGTTATGTCATGGAAATACAAAAACTCTGCATAGACATCTGACTATAGGCATCACGAATAATTTGCTGTAATGCGTTGAGGAGTTCCGTCGCCTGTCTTCTTCGTCAGTTTTTCTTCACAAAATTATACTTCCTAAATGAAAATGCTTGATTTGTTACTAAAAATGTGAAAAAACGGTACGGTTGTAGTTACGCGGAATTGCAGTATCAACGACGATATGTACCTATAGTTTTTGAGGAGTTCCCTCAATTCTTTGAAGATCCCTCATCAAATATGAGTTTTGATACAAATGGGACCAATTTAGTACCTATACCCTATCAAATAAAAAAAAAAGAATTTTGAAATTCGAACCATAAATAACGTAGTACTGAGGTAACAAACCCAAAATAAAATACAACCTAATTGAGAACCTCCTCCTTTTTGTGAAGTCGGTTAAAAAAAAGTTTATTAGCAATGTGGGTTGCACATTACTAGCATAGCCTTGTGAACGCCTCCAAATAAGCTAAATATATTATGCTTGTGTCTGGAGTGGGTTGACGTCAATAGTGCAATGGGTAAGGATTGAACTCACGACCTCTCGATCTCCAGTACAACGTCTTAGCCATTGGGATATTTGCCGCTTAAACCTAGTTATGCCTGGTAGTGAATGCACCTTACGACAGTTATGTTTAAGTCCCAAGTAATAGGGGGCGAGCCTATTGCCAACATTGGGGCTTAAATTCAAACTCACAAACGCCACTCTTAATTCATTAAACCCCAAGTGGACACCGGAGTCCGCGCTGTCATTGTCTTTCTATTGTGTCTAATTGACACGATTGAAAGATTAAACATCAAGATTATCGAAGGGAGCCAATCCCCAAAACTAAATAAATGTAGGCTATATAAATAATAGCCACATTAAGCATCTTAGACTGTTTCCGATTAATATTGTGGTCACATAACCAATCAATGCGCGGATACGCCGTTCCTGACGAAGGCAAACTCTCGAGATTTCCCGACTTATGTTTTCAGAAATTGGACTCAATAGGCTCTTACTGATTATAATTGCGTTTATACATTGGTGCCAATCTTCGCACCAGGCAGCGAGTACCTAATTGAATTTCTGTAAATATAATCTTCGAGTTCTACAGATTTGATTTTCGGGTATTTACAAGTGCGAGGTCAAATATTGAAACTTCAGTTCCCTGGTAGAAGGGAATTTACGGGATAATACGCCTAATCAAATATCTGAGATCACAATTTAATATGACACTAATTACCTACTGGTGATGACCAAGAACAGGTCATGCCTACAACTCGCTCCTATTAATCTACACATGACCTTTTAAAATTTAATGTTATCCAAATAATGTGCAAAACACCGGAATTAAGTGAAAAGGGTCATTCTAAATATGCCTAAAATATTTATGACCTTAATCACCTCAGTTGACGCAATCTTCGGAAAAGCGTTATCATTACTTTTCTTGTTGAATTATGAAACGCTGAAGCGATAAATCATCAATCATACTACAATGTACGAACAATTAGGGGTCATTTGTCATAATTTTGCTAATAACAGCGCGTAACAATGATACATTTCAAATCAAGAATCGTTTCTCGTCAGCCAACGGGATAATTAGATATATCGCTTTTGCTAGCCTTGTAAGACCCAACACGTTTTCTCATTTCTTAAATATTTTATGTATGAGGGAACTTTTTGTACCCTTACACTGAACGGTACCGATACAAAATGTATTAGAACCTTTTATACTTTTTGAATCGAGGTAATGGATTTAAAGATTACGGTGTACAACAGAAAACTTCGCTTAACCTCTTTTCACAATTGAATTTTATATCAGTGGCGGCTCCGCGGTTCAAAAGCCTTATTTTTAGAATGATTACTGGAATAGTATCGGGAGTGCTTGGATTCAATAATAAATTGTATCTTACTCTGAAGCTGTGTTTTTGGTTCTATACCAAAATCAGTTTAAACTGGTAGATACGAGGTGGGACGCAGGCTAAAAATTGGTACATAATAATAATAATAGCAATACCAGCCAGTTCCCGTCGTCGCACAGGAAAATGTACGAATATTGATGAACACCACGTTGCTCAGGCGGATTGGCGATTTTATATCCGTACCTATTTTCTAAGTTTATCTTAGACATCATTGACATAGATGAAGAAAAATATGTGAGGAAAACGGACATAAATAATTGGTACATACATAGACCTAATCAAACATGATTTGAGGCATTACCAAGCGGATCAAATTCAAAGACAGATTTATTTCAACTATACCATTATAAGGGGCTTTTGTACGTCAAACTTATAAGTTAAACTAAACATGGAAATTATTGTAGTTGTCCCTTCCAAAAAGGTAGTTTAGTATGGAGAGTGGGATTAAAATTCTATACTTACTCGTCCGGTCCTTTATGCGAACTTGTTTATTTCGAAAAATTCAGCACTGCATTTTTTCGTTTGACATCGATATGGGCGAATATTTGGACGCCGTATATGATTTATTCCTTTTCTTTTTTGTGTTTTGTGCTTAAAGGATGCCAACAACACATGTCATGCTGATATGGACTCCCATTTGGTGCAGCCTTGAGAGGGACACCGTGACCGCACACTGTTACATTCATCGCTCATTGTTTTATCTCTTTTGATTTTGTATAGTGTGTTTGTCTGTGTCTTTTGTGTGTACTAAATAAATGTTTTATCCATCTATCTAACAGTTCTCTGTTAGGTACTAGTCTTAACTATCCGTCCGTCTGTCGATTAGCGGGCAGTCTCTTAAGAATCTTATTCGTAAAAGGAAAAAAGTTTATTGACAAAATAAAAATGCCAATAGTCCTGTGATTTAAGTCGGAATAATCGTACAAAATTGCGGCAGTTACATTTACACCTGTGTACATTTATACCTGTGTACATTTACCGGTTGTTTGATTTTGCTATATACTGGCCTGTCAGTCTTCTTCGTTCACAAACACTAACACACACAGAAGTGTGTGTTAGTGTTTGTGAACGAGGAACACCATTACACAGCACACTGTTTGTATTTCATTCCTTAAAAATATAAAACAATTAGTATGGTTATATCAGTGTAGATACTATACGGGTATAAATTGATCATTTGTTGATTTGATGACAAAAAATAGAATCTTATTCGTAAAAGGAAAAAAGTTTATTGACAAAATAAAAATGCCAATAGTCCTGTGATTTAAGTCGGAATAATCGTACAAAATTGCGGCAGTTACATTTACACCTGTGTACATTTATACCTGTGTACATTTACCGGTTGTTTGATTTTGCTATATACTGGCCTGTCAGTCTTCTTCGTTCACAAACACTAACACACACAGAAGTGTGTGTTAGTGTTTGTGAACGAGGAACACCATTACACAGCACACTGTTTGTATTTCATTCCTTAAAAATATAAAACAATTAGTATGGTTATACCAGTGTAGATACTATACGGGTATAAATTGATCATTTGTTGATTTGATGACAAAAAATAGTGAGGATTGTTATAAAAAATTAAAAGTATACGCAAACATTTCAGACATAAGGTTATTGGTTCATGTCATAATTATAATCATAACATAATCAGCCTATAAGGTACCCACAGCTGGGACACAGGCCTTTTCTCTGTGAGAAGGAGTGTCCTTTAATCACAGATATAGATCTATACCTAGATAAAGCAGGTATCACGATCTGTATGAAAACCAAGTGTGCGATTTTTTTACCGTACGCAATGCAATACAAAAGTAATAACTGGTTTTTGTAAATTAATTACGCATAATATTATTAATCACAAAATGACTTAAGTACCGATGGAAGGAAACGGAGCGATAAAGTGATCACTTACGATTTTGTTCGTAAGCTCACGCGAACTGGCACGCGAAGTAGTTGCTCATGCATGATCTAGATCTATCTATATCTGTACCTTTAATCAACCACGAGGGCCCAGTGCAGGTTGGAAGATATCACATTTCTCAGATTTTTTGTTCTGGGAACTTTGTTTCTTCACGACGTTTTCTATCAGCGTTTTGGAGAACAATATTGACGTAATAATTTAAACAAAGTAAATCGTATATCTTACGTACCAACAACTCTTTGGTTGCGGCCGTTACAATTGGGTCAAAAATACACTGAGGTAGACAGTTCATATTTTAACTAAGTGAAGGTATAGGTACATATAATATCTATTGCCGATATCATTAGGTACAAATAAGTACAAGTAATGTGAATTGTATTCAAAATCAAAAGTCATTTATTAAAATAAGGCTGCGGATCAGCACTTTTTGAACATCGAAATTACTTAAGAAAGTCCCCTAAAAAGCCCGCCCTTCGCCACTTCCTAGGGTTTTTGCTAGTGGCAAAACAAACTTCCCAGCAACACGTCTATCTGATAAGTTAGAAGAAATTGAATTTATACAGTTTAGTTGTACTGTATATTATAAAACCATTCAAATAAGTTATTCGCTACATGTTAGCTACCACACTCAATATACAGAATACCAGTAATAAATAGGTACCGACATATAAAGTAACTAAACTCAAGCAAAAGTAACTGACTAATAAGAAGCCTCCCGGTATAAAGGGCGGGCCCGCTTATATACTTGTAGTACAGAGTTGAATTATATCCATAGATCTGCGATATTTTTAGGGAAGTACCTACGGAGTTTCAATAGAACCAGGCTAGCATATACTAGTTTTGTTACCCTACCAACTGTAGTACGTAAATAAAATTGAAAATGTAAAAAAAAATCTATGACATGTGCAAAGACAAATTCTAAACCACTGAATAATTCCAAATAGATCCCAGTTCCTGGAAATGGAACGAATGTTGAAATGTTTTTTTTTTTTCAATGGAATATGAACATCATCCATATTCCATTGGAAAACAGGCTTTTCATATTCGTTTCAACGCATTTCACATGAGTTTTTTACAGCTTACTCAACACGGTACGAGACCTTTCTGCTAAAATGTAACAAAGGATAATAATATTATTAATAATAAAATTAATAAGTAATAAACATTAATATTTTTTTTTTATTACAACATACTACAAACTACTAACTACGCACTTATAGAATCACGTATTATTCCCGTGGGGTACGTAGAAATTACTACCGCCGATACTAACCTCCAACCGATCCTCCTCGAACCGATCTGTAACCCTAACAAGATTTCGTGAAATAAGCGTAATGTCAATGAGAAATTTTAAAATAAAACTACCCCAGTGGCGTTTAATGTTAAATTAATGAGGCCCAGTTGGGTACCGAGCCTCATTATTATTATTTTTTAATTCGAAGCATCGCTCGTTGCTAGGGAATGCAATCTCGTCTCGCCGAGATCCCGATCTCGCGAGATCTCGGCCATATTTTACGAGATTGAATCTCGTCAAATTTCGTACGAGATCTCGCGAGATAACGAGATCGACAAATGCAGCGTGACGATGTGTATTTCATAGCGCGGCTGCGCGCGAACTGAATCCTGGCCGGCCGTGCGGCCGCGCCTGGCGCATCTGACAGACGACTACTGATTTTGCATGCCAAATACCCTGCAAAATCAGAAGTCGTCTGTCAGATGATACTCTCGACATGATGTGATTTTTGAGAAGCCATTTTCAGACAAACTAACTTGCCTTTCCGTACCTTGATAACTTCATCTGACTTCTACTTTAAACTTCTTTTATTTGATTAATACGATCTCACAACATTTATTTAAGAACTTGTGAAGTTAAGTTTTTGTTTTGTTGTATTTATTTACCAGAAGTAATGTTCCTATTACTCTTAATTATTGAAACTAAAGTAATAATTTACAAAAGACTACTCGTAAATATAGACAATTATTGTTATGTCACCAATATTGTAAGAATTTGAATTGATTAGCTACAGTAGGTATAATAATTATAGACATAAACAAATGTTACCTATTAGAGTTAGAGACAAATTAAAAGTACTCTGTTGATTTTTAAAATAAAACTTACATTATTTTTATAACTAAGCAACGCAGTTTCTATTTAATTACATATCATGTCAATTACTAGTTCTTAAAACAAGCATTTGCATATGTTTTAATAGCGATTCTCCCAATCTCGCGAGATCCCGTAATTTGCGAGATCTCGCGAGACTGGGTTTTGAGTCTCGCGAGATCTCGCTAGGCGGAAATCTCGTACGAGATTGCATTCCCTACTCGGTGCCAATTCTACTACAACTACTGAAACTGTTCAAATGTTTGTAATTAAATGTCATTTCATAAAGTATTAACAGACAGAACGTTAACACAAGATGTACTTGTATGCACTATGTCTGTGATAACGCTGGCGTGCCAAACTAAATCCTATAAGCTTCGTCACTTTGCTACACCACAATATTCTCTGTTGCCTCTATCTCACATACGCTGTACCTTAGTACCAACCTGTTTGCGGACGGTTTAATTTAAAGCAGTTTTGTCGTTTCAATTTGATTTGATTTAAAATTATTTGACAGGCCTGTTGGTCTAGTAGTTAGTGGCCCTGACTATGCCGGAGGTCGCTGGTTCCATTCCCGCTTAGAACAAACGTTTGTGTGATGAGCACGATCATTTGTACGAAATTTCTTACGGAATTGCACCTACCACTGTTTGTCTCTGCATGAACTAAAGGTTGACTGGTAGAAAATGCCTAAGGCATTAAGTCCGCCTATGTACATTTGTGTGCTTGAAGTATTATATAAATAAATAAATTTGTTCTTTGTCTGGGCGTAATTTATCTGTAATAGGTATGTACCTATGTATTTATTTCGGATGTTTGGTACAAACATTGGTTACCTTTTATTTATTCATTTTATTTATTTATTTATTATTACAACATCAAATTTCTCAAAACGGTGAAGAAAAACATCGTGAGGAAACTGGAATGTACAGACGCCAGTACATCAAGTTACCTCAATGTGTCAAATTTTCCCAATTAAATATGAACCTTATTCTGTTTGACATTAAGTTGAAAAACGATCAAAGAAACACAATGGGGTAACTTGATGTGCTGGCATCTGTATTAGGACCAAAATGTTAAAATATGACATCTATCAACCCGCACTATTATATACTCGCCCTCTTCTTTTAACAGAGAGCAGTCCTGTGTCCCAACAATGGGAACTTTATAGGCTGTTTTTAATTATTTTTTTTATGCTTTATTCAAAAATCAACACAAAACATGTTTACAAAAATTCTGCCAAACTGCTTAACAGTTTGTTGGCGGTTGTTCTGTTTAACAATATTTAATTTGCTATATCGATTTGCGAAAACATCAATATCTACTGGACTGGACTTTAAAAAAGACCTCTGAGTTTCTTTCAGTGTTTTTTCTCAGAGTAGTCAGATAATGAAACACCGACATTCCTTCTAGTTAAAAAAGGACATGTAAAAGTGTTTATATGAAGCTATTTACAGAAATAAATGTCATTATAATCATATTAAATTTTATCCTCGAAGTCCTATAGTCGAGAGCTAGTTATTTTTTTTAATAAATAAGCTTTGAATGAACATTCAGTTAATTTTAGACATTCGTTTAATAAACAGTGATTCCAGCTAAGCGCAGGAAAATAATTAGTGCAGGGAGTCAGCAAATGTCAGTACCTATTTATTTATAAACGTTCAAGTTTAATAACAGTATATTTAACTAAATAGAAAACTATTGGAACTCCAACTTGGTAACCCACGTCATAGTTCTAATCATTTTGATTGCACACCAAAAATACTGCGCCGTCTGCAGTGTTTCAACACGGTGGCATTTTAAATCGAGAGCGTTTTTTTTTGTCAAAAGTAAATACGAGGCTTTTCCATTCTGAATATCGGACCTAACATACATACTCATGCCGCATTACCCTGAGGGTAGGTAGAAACTACGGAACACCAACTGCTGCGATTCTACAGATTTTGTTTATGTTCTACTCTTACATGCACGGATTTCAAGTAAGTACTACGCACCTGACCTTTATGATTAACATTACCAATGACGTCAGTATATGCCCTCCTTTTGTATCCCCAACAAGCGCATTCAGTCTGTCTTCTCACCTTTTCTTAGTCACCTTTTATTCATTCTCTGAACACGTCCAAACCATCAGCGCTTACTCTTTTAACTTTCGCCACTACGTCTGAACGATACTTCGTTTTAGAAACGCTCCAGTAACAATATTATATAATTAACAAAACACAAATCCGCGTGCTCTTAAGTGACGAATTTGTTAAAAAATAATAAACATTTGAATGTAGGGCGTCTTATTAATATCTACAAATTCGAGCAAACCTAATTACAAAGAGAATACCGTTTCTAATTTGTATAATAATACTCCCTTGTGCCTAAACGGTTTTAATATTATCCTGTACTAAATTGGAATGCTTCCTTATAATATCTGCTTTCTGAAATAATTTTGCAGTCATGTAGGTATGTAATTCACAGTTCACATATGTACGTCATGTGTGTGTGTTACATACATGTGTGAGTGCTGGCTGGGCTTCGAAGCGTACGCTCTTTACATAGTTCAGTGCTTTCTTCACTTTCATGATACAGCTCATTGAAGCATGACGACGCTCGAGAACTCTAGCGTTGTAAGTATTTAAAATTTATTTCGTGACTTAAGGTTTGATATTATATTTACAACTGATTGTATGGGTACTACTACAAAGTTACTCAGTTTGAAACACAATTTGCTCGTTTTTAACATGGTATCCGTATTATCCGGACGTCGATGCACATCCGTACAAAATGAGTTTTCTTAATTTTCTGGATTTCCAAGTTTTTTAAACTTTATTAAGAAAACCGCATATAAACCGTCCTCTCGTTTGGCAGTTACTATGTCACGGATACGCACACACACACACACACACAGTTAAAGCTGTCATGTTTTTTTTCGTCGGGGGCTAAAAAGAACGAAATCTGTGCAGGTAAGTACTATTTCGTTCTCTTAAATAAAACTGAAATACTCAAACCCTTCCGTGTAACTTTAAAATGTAATACCAGTAGGTACACACCTGCTGCTCTTGAATGTATATGTACACTATTGAAATTCACGAAAAAACAACTGAAGGGAGCGCGTATAGGCGCATCGCCACGGAATGAACCGCATTTTACAATTTATACAGCAAATTGACATTTATGTTCATACGAACTATTAAAGGTTCATCCGTTCCGTGGTTCCGTTTATTACAATCGGATGCTGCGCTAGATCGGCAATCGACTACGATTATTTAAGAACCGTGAACGTTACATATTCTTAGTTTAACGGCTTCCTACTTAGGATGGTGTAGGTATAAACTTTTACGCTGTTGTATTTATAATTATTAACCACACCTTAATGAAGGTACCTATTTATAATACATCAAAATGGCCAAAAAGTGAATATGATACGATAACGAGACTAAATCAAAACATTCATATAAAAATGTTAAACACCTCCAATACTTATACCTAGATCTTAAAAAAATATATGTAATTTGCCTTAATGTAGTGGCGGCCATCTTGGTTTTGAAATATGACATTAAGTAGACATGGGTATCAAATGAAAAGAGAATACCTACTACTTTTATTTGATACCCATGCTGAGTTGTGGAAAATATGTAATCAGTATATTTTATTTTTTAATATTTATTTAAATAAATTGGATTTCACAAAGACGACTTGCAGAATATTTATAAAACAAGTGAGATCGTAGTTTCACTATCTAACTAGTCTGAGAAGAAGGTCCGAAAGCATCTGAAAAGCCACAGTACGTAAATATTATTTCAATCGTTTGTTTATTTTTAGTAAACTTTAATCGATTGTAACATTCCAACGCATATCAGGCACCAAAAACATGCGTCGTCTAACGATTAACCCTGCACAACTTCATCTAGGCACCTTTGAACTTTACCCACCCGTGTTGACCGTCAGTTGAAATTCATGCGAGAAACTACCGCGATGAACGCTTAACTTGCATTATCAAAGTTCAAAACACAAAGCAAATTGGTGATTTTACAACACACAATTTTTTGTAAAGATATATTTCGCCAAATAGGTGATCAAGAACCGCCATTACAAGAACGACACCGAATATTTTGGAGCACAATTCACTATCTAAACACAGTATAACAAGTATACGAGTACAAGCATTCACAACCAATCAGATTTCTTTTAAAACCGAGCATTGATTGTTATCAGTTCATGTGTACTTACTAACGTTATAATAATATGGATCAAGGTCTGAAATAAAGTATTTATTTGTATTTTTTTAAATCTCGGTAAAGCTAAGATAGAGTTATAAAATATCCAATTTTAATGAGATTTAATGTACTTAATAAAATGTTTATTCGTTGTTAATAATCAACCGAGAGTCATATAAAAATTACCTATATGGTTTGTAATTGACTGCCTGATTAATGGCAATTGACTCAAGTGCGGACCCACCGTTGTAGGCACCTGACAACGCTAATTAAGGTTGATAGGCTAATGTTTATATCAAGTGCCCCAATAGTTATAAAACAGCGTTACATGAGTCCACGCCATAGATATAATAAATTTCTATGGTCCACGCCGTAGAATTACACTTTTTTTTAATTATCGTTACACTCGTGTTATGGGTATGATTGTATTTATTGGTGTTGCCCGTCGATCACTAATATAGAAATATATGTATAACCTAACCTAACTCATCATACCTATCCTATAGCGAACCTAACTACCTAACCTAAGTACCTTACTGAAATGCATTGATTTTGAAAGATACTAATTACATAATTTTAAAGTGACCTACTATGCTGCGTGTCTCTATATTGCTCACAACACTAAAATAGGTAATAGTTCTTAAAATAGTAGTAGTAGGAGGTAATAATTTAACCCGATTGAATAGTATTAATCATCCAAATATAAAGAATAGGAACTACTTACTAATAGATTGGAAAACTTTTGGTATGTGTTGAGATGCAGGTTTGGCGGGCGGGATAGGATAACGTTTTGTATACCAAAAGAAATATTTTTTAACCAGATACATACGTATGAAAAGGGCCTTTTTTGTAACCGCACACTCACAAACGACACACATTTCACGAACCATGATGCTCTGGAAATGGATAGAGCATTTAGCGCTTTGTCTACTAAAAAGTTTTGGAGTTATTTTTTAATAAAATGCGTATTTCTGGCCATGTTTTTCCCAATATTAATTTGAGAACGACAGGGCCCAAAATTTATTTATTTATTGAGGCTTTAATTTTATTGTAAAGTACAGTGATGAACTTCGCACCCTCATGAAAAAAAATAGCTCCATTTTAAATTTATTTATAATTTGTAGATGCATTAATGTTAAAAACATTTAAGTGCCTTTGTGGCGCTGAAAACGTTTATTTTATTGTATCGATCGTAGGGAACACGTATAGCCCGACTCGAGCTTGACGAATTTCTGATTGTTCGTGACCACAACCTTTTCTGAGGCCTGGATTCGCGCCGGGATGGGCCCGTCCCTATCACATAGGACTTTATTTAACATGACTGGCAAAATCTACTTAACCTTTCGGATATTACCGGCTTCATGTTATGATAATTTGTTATTATATAGTTTACAAATAATTATGTGTGCAATGACCAGTCATCAGTGCGATTCTGGTCAAATCACCGCGTGAAGATGTAGGCGTAGTGAGGGCGAAAAGAGCTGTCATTTCAGGCATTGACAGTTCACTTCACTCAATTTTTCACGGCGTGACTTTTACTGAATCGACCGGCAGTTCATAAAAAATGTTGTTGTGCAAATATTAAAAAACAATGCTTTACGAAAACCATCCGCGTCGAATGGTGGTCAAATATGAACCTCATTGTTCTATCCTGTATAAAGGTATAGTAGACGTATGGGGTCGCCGACTTGCGTTCTGCATTATGGATGAGGTCAACGCCTAAATTCGAATATAGTCGCAGTGCGGGCTCTAAACCTTCTAATTGGAATTTCTGTTTATATTATTGTGACAATCACAATCAGAGATCTAATCAGAAATCAATAATAATTATAATTTTGACTGGCCTGTTGCTTTAGTAGGGTGGTACAGGCCTTGACTGCTATGCCGGAGGTTGTGGGCGATTGGATTCCTACCCAAACTAAATGTTTTTGTGATGAACACGCCCATTTGACATATCATTGAAAGCAACAACAAAAACTTAAAGCGATTTATTCATTTAATAATCTAAGTTAGCTTTACCACAGACAAGAAAGAATTATAACAATCTATCTGATACTTCTACTACTTACAGCTCTGAATCAAAACCCTGTAACAGGCGTCTTTGTTTTTAATCGTTGCTCACATTATCGTTACTTTTATAGTAAGTCCTATAAAATTCTAAAGACGCTTGTAGTAAAATCCTAGCAAATAACACGGATTTTAATGCCACTAAACTTAGTAGGTATTCCAGAATACCCACGAAACTATTAAAAAAGATAGTAAGTCACTTTGACTGCTCATGACCTTGCTTCTGTTAGGAACTGACTATGTATCTAAATGATTAAATTGTCTTGTTCATTTGCGTTAGGTACCTACTGTGTTTTTAAATCGCGTACAACCTTTAACAACGGAAATTGTTTACGAAATTAATGCTAAAAATTAGATTTTAAGGATCTTAATATTTTAAACGCAACTTCACAATATTATATACGCCTATATTTCCAGAAGGGAAAGGCAGAGTTTACTTAAATAACACCCACATTTATATTTGGATGAGTCCCATGAAATTAGGGGCGAGCTTATTTCCAATAGGACTCCGTGCTGTTACCAAGAAATTTCTACTATTATAGAACATGTACCTACCTAATTATATTCTACTAGCAGACGTCACGCGGTTTTACCTGTGTAGTTTCCGTTCCCGTTGAAATACAGGGATAAAAGGTAGCCCATGACACCCGGGGATAGTGTAGCTTCTCAACGGTGAAACAATTTCTTCCCTCTTTATGATACTTCTAGTATAGATAACGATGATGTTAAATATTAATTATTTAGTAGTATATAATCATAATCATTTTCTTTAAAAGTTGTCACAAGAGTTTTCCAAAGTCGGGCATCAATTTTATTTATGGTGTTGTGCCTTAATTGAAAATTTAGACTGATGCACTTACTGGGCTACCTATATATGTATATAATCCCTAAATATAAAATAGAATAGAATACTCTTTATTGTACGCCATAAAAACTTACAAATTATAACTATAAAGGCTACATAGGATGTTACAATGGGCGGCCTTATCGCTAAAAGCGATCTCTTACAGACAATCTTTGGATGGACTTGAAAGTGAAGGAGAAAAGATGAGTAGGCAGTTTGTGGTGTACTATTTACATAAATATATACCATACATGACTATCTCAATAGATGTTTAAAATAAGCATAAAAAAATGCATTACTTACATAAATACTAATCATATACAGAGTAACGAACTGTTATAATATTAAGACGAGTTAGGAGAGAGGTTATAATATACGCCACTGGAAAATTGTAACACGTTAAACAGCTATTTGTAAAAAGGCAACAATGTCCAAATCTGTCGACACATTTCTGTGCGAAAGCTCTCTGCTTGGTACGCAAGGCATGGTAAATTATTTTTAACTTTTGTATTTTCAGTAAAAACAAAATACAAAAAAATGTCTCAATAGAATACTAACAAGAAGATAAATAAGATAAATAAAAAAGATAGATTAAGTTCTATCTATACGTGTTCAATCCTTACATTTATCAGCGATGTCATCATGAAACTATGTAAAAATTATATAACAATATGGTTAATTATTTTTTAAGGTCAGCAACACATTTAGAAAATTTTGTACTTATTTTTCTTTGCGATCAAAAACATACGCAAAGTAACATTTGAATAATCTTAAAATGTCCCCTTGAAGAAGTTTCGCGTATGTACAGTAATTTGGTTCTTTTTTTCTGCGAGCGTTTTCTTGAACTGTAATCGAGTTAACTTACATGAAAATTTCAATTTTCGTTTGCCGCAATTTTAATAATAAGATTGTCTTCTTTTTTCGTGTCACAAGAAACCGAGCAATTGTGTTTGGTGAAAAACTTTAGGCGTGGTATACTTTGTGCCTTCATATAATGTAGAATGTGAGTTGTAAGTTAAACTAACATTGCACTAGTGGTTGTGGATACGGGTAGTAACAAATTGCTTTATTAAGAACAGTACCCAGTTTGGTTTTTCCGCTGCCTTTATGGGCTAAGAAAAACTGCACGTTCTTAACTTTGAAAAGAGAAGAATTTTACAAAAACTAAACATGTAGGTAATTATTTCAAATATGCAGAGCACATTACACTCATACAAGATTAAAATAACGTTTTATTAACGTTTAACGAACGCAGTATTTTGTTTAGAAAGAACAACAGTACATATTGATCTGCAATGTTACCGCTATTCTAGCACTGTCCATGGATGGTGTACCATGCATTACATATCGGAAAATCCACTGGATGGTCTCGGTATAAAATCGAAAACACGAGAAACCATTGATATTGGCTGTCTTTTTGCAGAACTTTGACAGTCTTCACGAGTAGTCATAAGCAAGCATAAAGCAAGCAACAATTGTAAAGTTCAGCCGCAAATAGCTTATGAATTTATTTTTTGTATGCTTGTGACTATCCTTTTAACAAACGTCAATTAACTAATATGGGATAACTTTTTTTGCAGTGCGAAAATTTTCACAGGATTAATGAATTATGATTATGAATTAAGTAGTAGTAGTAAATTTCTATCTATATCGTAGATAGAAATTTACGCACAGCATAAAAAGTTATATGAACGAAAGTTAAAGTGAAAAGTATAAAGTGAAAGTTATATACAGTTGTAGGAACGATTTCGAACCAAGCATTACGTACATACCATCGTTGATTCTTTCCCCTCTGCTCCATATCCCATTTAACTGTGATTAAGGTTAAACTCCGGCCCTGGTAATTAGGTACGTTTCGACAGCTGTTCAGAGCATCAGCCAACTGTTTATCTTATGTAGTATATCAGCGAAAGGTTGGCTTTGATGTCTCAGTTGTATATCATTGAAAAATGAATGCCGATTACGCTTCAGTAATACGTGGGAATGTTAAGATACCGGATATACATTGACTTTGATTTTTTGCTCGCTTTAATTCAAATAAATCATAGACTTCTGACATGGAGTCATTATTTAAGATTTAAATTGCTTGAAAAGTCTACAAGGTTTTATCACTCGCGTGTGAAGGAAATTTCTATGAGTAAAAATCTTTTAAATGCTCGTTATAACTAGATATTCTTAAATGAGAGTCTTTATCACATACCATAAATAAAAATAAGCTTCTTTATTTCAGTCAACAGAAGCTTTTACGTACTCTGATTAATTGCGAAAAATTATTCTTTCTTTACACCCAGATATTTTAATCGAAACACGTAACATCTGTATTCAACAGAATCACTATGACATCATTAACACTTAAAAGATGTAGGTACAATCGCGTTCGATGATTTCAGCTGTTTTGGTGTCTAGATAATATATCACTAAGAAGCGATGCGAAACGAACACGTAACTTCTTAAGGTGCGCTTACACAGGCCACTTATTCAAATATTGCGATACTGTTGGTTTCACAATATTTTGTTGCAACACTGCCAGACTATAAAACTATACCAATATGAAAACAATAAAGGCACACAGATTTGCAGTACATAAAATGTAAGGCTTTAATCCCGAAACAAACAAAGCAAATATTCTAGAAATTAAACTAAATTTCTTGTCGGTAACTATTGTCGCAATAACTGCTAAAATTACCCGTGTAAGCACAGCTTTATAGACGCTACCGGAGTGCCGGCAGTACCACACGCCCGTCATAATTAACCTTGTCTACGGAACGCTCTTGATCTTGACAGTACGGTCACCATCACGATAAATAAAATTACTGGAAGAGCATTTTAGTTTCACGAAAACGTTTTACGTTTTGACGCAAAACTTTGGCATTTCACTTCGTTAGGTTTAAGGTATGTTACAGTTGCTTTTGTTTAAGCTGAATAACAGTCTGTAGTGTATGTACTTGGGTACGGACGAGCGTAGTTTAATAAGTGCAACAACAGCAAACTGACGTCATCATCATCATGTCTAACAAGTCTACTCAATTGTCTACCAGATCAAACGGGTCGTTGAGCCCTAAAATAGGTTTGAGCTACACAACGACTGTTTTTTTTTTTTTTTTTTAATATTATAAACCAGTGCTTGACTGCAATCCCACCTGATGGTAAGCAGAGATGCAAACTGTGATAGTGAAGCGCACTAGTTTATTAAGAGCCTATTCACTCTAGCCTTGAAGACACCTAAATTATAATCGGACGGGAAGACCGCAGCAGGCAAGTTGTTCCAGTCCTTCGATGTACGCGGTATAAACGACGAAGCGAAACGCTTTGTCCGAATCGTGGGAGTGCCAACGAT
The DNA here is from genome assembly GCA_921972225.1 of Euplexia lucipara. NCBI lineage: Eukaryota > Metazoa > Arthropoda > Insecta > Lepidoptera > Noctuidae > Euplexia > Euplexia lucipara. The sequence goes on from OV179144.1 coordinate 14,535,900, forward strand.
GTAAGGGTGGACACTCGCCGTACGCCGATGATGCATGCATGCATACCGTTTATTGGATCAACTCAAAGCTGCCATGGTTTCTTTTTCAAAAGGCCTTTCCAGACTGTCCCACATCGTTAGAATCGCATTATGTATTAATATCCTTATAATCTGGACTTTAAAAGAGACCATAAAGAAATACCGAAAGAAACTCAGGGTTTCTTTTGGTATTTTTTCTCAGATATCAGTCAATTTAGAAATGCTAGGGCCATTAGTTTAAAAAAATATTGACATCTAAAAGTATCCATACACAATACAACCGTCGTTTTTCTGTTCTTCCTCTATTTTGTAACCATCCACATTTTATGCTCAAAGCTTCACAAGTACCTAAGTACTACAAATCATGCCTAATAACATTTAATATGAATTCCACGTTCTAATAAATCACTGTAGTATGCACAAACTTGCTGCGCTAACACCTTCCAGTACAAAATTTAATTGTAGAATGATTGGTAGCCATGTGACAACGCCAGTACGATTGGCTTCAGTACTACGATACCGGGACGAACGCCAGCCGTTGGCAATGTCCCAGATTGAGACCAGATGACAGACGAACGGGCATTCATGCATTGTAAACTGTTTGCGACATTGAATAGTTAAGCTTTATTTACCTAGATACTATTTAGGTACGGTGACCAGACGCTTAGGCCAAGCCCTGATGTGTCTCGTCTAGTATTGTTTTGCTGAATATAAGTTGCAAGGTCACTTAAATTTTGCTAAGGAAGGGCTCCTTTAGTTATTTTACTTTATGCTGCTGACATTATAATGAGGGAGCAGCTTAATCTGACATAACTTTACACCTGTATTCTCTGAATGTTTCGACAGAGGCGTACCAATATTTCGCCATTTATAACCATCAACTGGCTTCCACTAAGAAACTAGTTAAAAATTCGACCTGAGATCACCTTTGCACCTCTGCTCCACAGCAGCACTTACGTCCAACGTGGCAGATAGTCTTACAGGCGAAAAATTGTCGAAATAACAAAGTTAAGAGCAAAGTAATTTATGTAAGTAATTATGTTTTGACATGTGCAGCATTCTGATTTTAATTGTGGATTCTGTAAGTCTGATGCGGAACAAACGTCTTTAGTATGTTTGAATAATAACAGTGGCTATTTGTATCTCGAGGACAAAGCGAAGAATGTTATATGAGCCCGTTATTATTCTGGTGATAAGTGATATTTTAATTATTGTTTATCTTTTATAAATAAATTAAAGGTAGGTGATTTATTTTACTCTCACTCATCACGCTCTTAACCTAGCAAGGTAAATTAAAAACCTTTTAAACATATGGTTTACGTATACTTCGCTTAGAACAGTTTTCCGGAATTCCCTATAGTGATTTGTGTGTTACGAAGCTACGGACGACAGCTACTAGGTTAATATCGTAATTCTTGTTTGGATGGCCCGTAAGTAAGTTTGGTTAGGAGGCCTAAAATAGCAAACATACGAGACGTTCATTTTCTTAAGGCAAAGTTCAACATGACACCAAATGGTACCATGCGATGTCACGCACGCCAATAACGTATCGAGTTTAAATATCGAATCAGACGGCTCGGTTTCGCTACGCCCTAAATTACCAAATAACGATACGACGATACCGAAGACAGGAAAAAGTCTGCTTGTAATAAGTTGATATTTTTACTCTAATTTTGATCAAAAAATATTTGTGTTGTTCCTCTCGGTTGCTGTATTTTTTTTTGTGGGAGTGATTCCGTACACACACACACACAGGGACGGAAATGTGTTACAAGAAATCAGGGAAGGACGCGATTTAATTTGACCAATAATCGCACGCAGTGGCTGTGAGATTTCCAACCCATTTTGCGTAAAGTTGGTAGGTACTACGTCGCACTGTCAGATGACGTCAGATGTTATACATATGTACTACTTGCTCGTTTGTTTTAACATGACGTTAAAGTTTTTTTATTCTATCTTCACACAATTAAAAACCATCCAATTCAAAAGAATTTTAGCTAGATAGCTACCTACCAAAAATACTAACCTTTCAGGATTTCCTTTACCTGTTAAAATGTAGGAACCAATAATAACAAATGGTTTAACAGTAGCTTTCGTCAATTTCAACCTTTCAGAAAATATCAGCCACAATTCGTTATAATTAATCTGCCAAATGTCAGTCACGCAATTAATTATAACTGGTATAACAACAATGGGTATCACGAAACAAGGTACCAAACAAATAGAAAATTAAAGATTGAAACAATTTCCGACGGTACCTACCTATACCTACATTTTTGTCTTCTTAATAACAACCTGACAGGTGTAAAGCGACCAACACGTCTTATGCTAAAATGGTCATTATTGGTGTGCTTTTTATAAATTAAATTTATATTACTATCTCAAACTATTGATGTTCTCATCTCATGACGTAGGTAATAATAAGGACATACCTATTTAGAATACTTTTATAACAGTACTAAGTTCCCGAACATAAACCTGTACTACATGCGAGCGAAGGCGTAGCTAAAAGCGAATGTATTGTAAAGCCAGTGTACCTACTTATTGAACATGCAAAGAACCACTTTGTGAACAAAGAAATAATCCAGATAGTCCTACTTACAAACATGTTTTTATATATCCCAAGCGTTAACAATCAAAACTTCAGATTCATCCATCATAACTGATTAGTTACAACTTTTCCTCGAAATAATAAATATTACAGCAAAAAGTTTACTCGTCCCTTGGGCAGCGTAATAACTAAGTTTTGAGAGATATTTAAACTTTACACTCATTATGATCAATTCGTAAAATGTAAAGTTTGTAAAGTTCGTCCACAGCAGTGTTCGGTAATTACTTGTAACTTTAAAACTTTTCCTTGGATTATTAACTGAATGCTAAATGAGACTACGGCCAGTTATATCTTCACTCGCACGGTTTTTATGACACGGCAAACATTGAGACTTACGGCACATTTAATAATAAATATTAATAATAATAAGTTTATTTCAAAAAATTGTTAACAAAAGTTCACTAATGGGATACAATAAAACTAGCATGAAGTAACTATCTCCTGGTAGCTAAGTTCATAGCCTGTGACTTGGAGATTTAGCTCAGTGGCTAAGCAATTGGGCGCTGCCCTACGTGTTGAAATGGAACATGGAACAAATAATTGTGTGGCCATCAGTATGCCACACAAATATTTGTTTGGATCCAAACAGTCAGACACGGAACAAATACCTAGTTGTTCAGATTCTAGCTGTTAGTGTATGTTAGCTTGAATGTGAGGGCGGAGGGGTCTGTCAGACTCTTATTATACTGACTAAAACCACCCCGTGTTCCTTCTAACACCTGCGGCGGGGGTCACGGAAACAGAAGAAACTTCCGCGACCCCCGACTGTGCCCGATAAACCAAATCTAACCATTTTGCAAATTCTACATTACGGTCCGGAAGGACCTAGTGTAGGTACTGTACACCCACTAGCACATCGACTTATCGCAAAACTTATTTTTTTGTAGTAAAGTTTGTCAGATTGATGTACTGGCCTGTATACCTAAACAAAAAAACAATACAATAGGTCGCTCAAAAAGATTCTAAATGTTTGTCTTACTACATATTTTGCACAAAATAAATGCCCTTTATTATCTCAAAATACAATTTTCAGACAAATAATATACCTACTAGTATTATATTCCTAAGAACTGCAAATGACGTAGGAGTACAGACACGCCCGTATTATTTTTATGTAGGGGTATCTCTTATATTTCCTGTCTAATGTGAGACCTACGTAAACGTCACATGTTGCGTTTTCTTTTTATTTTCAAATGAATTGAAATTACGAAACGTGTACAACGTCTAGAGGACGTCGCACAAAATAATAAATACTCAAGAAACACTTCGCGCAATTTATTTAAATGAACTGACATTGAACGAGAAAATGAAAAGAAATAGGTAAATTCTTTGATGTAGATGTGTAAAACAATTATTTAGGCAGAAACAGTCCTAAGTGGAAACAGAATTGGATAATTCACTTTTTCCCTACGTAAACTCTTTTCAGTAATGGTTCCTGCAAATTCTTTTGTTGCAAGCTTTACAATAAAAACTTCAATGGTTGACAGAGATGAAAAATAAGCTATACAAACAAAGTCGCCTACACAGTGCGCTCTCAGCATAATAGTGTCACAAAGGTGGTTGTTGCCTCGAGGGATATAAAGGATAAAAAATAACATTGTATGTGCAATACCTTGCCATTCGTTCGTCGAAAGCAAAGAATACGAGGTAATGTAACGCTATAGCACCATAATTATTACCGTTCTTGGGCATCTCATTGGAGGTAGTAAACGCCACTGATGTGTTTCATTGGAGTTAATACATGGATATTATGTATAGATACATTGACACAAGTTTCGATCAGTATTATTTTAATCGCGGGCCGCGGTGGCTAGATGACGCTATTTGTTGTAATTATTATGAAAAAAACTAAGATCATTGTTTCTTAATTATAAATTCGTGAGGTAGGTATTGAACAAGCAAAGCATTGCTATTAGATTTTCGGTATAGTTCGATTGGCCCCCGTAGATCGACACACGGGTACGTTCTCCGGGTTGGGCATAGCGTCATTGAGAATCATCAGTATCTGCACAGAGTCAAGATTTGTGCCCGATTGATATCAATAGGCCCTCTCGACCGACGAGGAAGTCGTCAGATAGTGATTGTTTACAAAACTATTTAACTGTATCTTTTACTAGATATATCATGTTCTTTCTATCTACCTCCTGTGATGTATCCCTGTCAGTCCGGGCTATAGTGCCTGCAAAACACATTTTGTGAACATCGTAAGCTAAGCGTTTCGTTTATCTCTAAAGTACCCCAATTTCTTATTCACGTACAAATTCTATTGTTAACTTATTCTGATCTGACTCTTAGGATTTAGCAGCAAAACGTACACAAATAACAATATAGTATGAAGATTTACGTAGAGATTTCCATTATTCATTCAAAAGTATCTAATTGCATTTCATTCTATTGTTTATGAATTTCACTTAAATTTTCTTAACTTTAATTGTTGAACGCTTTGCTTGCGATACCGTTCGCTCTTTTGCTCGGATCCCTAAATCTTTTTTAAAACAAAAGTCTTCAACAACCCAAACTGCTGCAACCTGCTTTAATTCGGTGTAGCCATTTAAGAGATCAGCCCAAAAAAATAGACAGGCATAAAGTATTTTTTTACAACTACCAGAATTTAATAAAAAAGTACAAACAAATTTAAGTTATTTGTAAAGAATTAAAACCTACATATTTGAACTAAAATTAATTCGCGTACTAAGTATTAGTTAAACCAAATGACTGTCATGACGAAATGCTTTTAGGAAAAATATAAGATTTACAGGTTAATCAAAGTACTTGAAATACTATCGGAAAGGGAATCGGGGATTTAAATTACGAATAGGAATTGGTTTGGTTCTAAATTTCTTTTAGGTCCCAGTTAATGTCGTAGGTAAATAAGAAAATAAAGGACCAACTAACCTTCTTTCGCCTTTGGAAAGAGATTAAAGAATTATTAATAATACTATCCCGGACTTTTCACCACCTACGAGAGCAATATAAACTGAGAATACACATTCAAAGTAACCCACAAGCGAAAATAAACTTTAGGCGCAAACTGTACTATAAAATTCTATTTCAAAAGCAATGTTTTCCTTTTAAATAACACACTGAGGGATAAATATATATTCGGTTTGTGAAATTGAAAGTTTTCTCTCACTCTAATATTAAAGGGATTATTCGTAATTTGTGCCAGATTATGACATTCGGTGTAGAGGGTCGAGAGTCGAGAGATAATTCCGGATTTCTGACAGTGATAGCTATGGACTGTTGGTACCGGATAAAGGCTCTCACCTCATTATATCGGACAAACGAACAGCAGTACCCACTCTGAATAATTAGTGAAATCTCTCCTGATGAATTTCAGTCCGGATTTAATATAATTTACGCTTTCCTATGCAAACAACAAAGCTTATTCCCAGGAACAATTTCTTTTAACTACTAATAAATATCAGTGACGGGTTGTTTTGAGTTTATATTACGGGAACAAAAATAATACCTGTTGATATTCAGCTTCTTGATTCTACTCTATATACTACCGGGAATGTTGAAATGGTATAAAGTCATATTTTCATAATTGCTAATTCCTTTCTTGGAGGATAAGAAATGTATTTCTGGAATTAAGCGGTCTTTAAATGGTATTCGTAGAATTATCGGACTGTTTATTAAAAAGGTCCTGTTTTTATAAGTTGATTTTAATTACTTGAAGACAGAGCAGAAAAGCAAAAAAATATTTCTTATATACTATTAAAATACCTGAAAGTAAAGAACTGAACACATTAACATCGTCAAAAGTTGTCGATAATTGATTTACTCAAGTGCCAATTTCTTTCACTAAGTAAAGAGATTTTTGAGCTTGATAGAATAAGGATTTTGGGCTCCACCACATAAAGGGCTCGTTACAGGATGTAATACATTAGAAAATTATTCAGAGTGAACTGGAAACATCGGGAATCAAAGAAAAATCGTATAAAGCGTTTGAATTTAAGCAAGTTTTTATTCTGGATATAAAGTAACACGATTCTGTAATTAGTTATCTTCGGAAGAATAAAATAAATTAATGGCAAATATATGTATGGGAACAACTAAAAATAGAAAAATAAAAAACTTTTTTGCAAAAAATAAAACCGACTTAAAAAAAACACTAAACGGTGTAAAATAACTCTAAATTCGGAAGTCGGTGGCCCATCATAAATAAAACAAAAGCACCAAAGCCACAGACTTCCTAATTTAGAGTTATTTTAGGGTTTTTTGGGGGTTTTGTTAGGAATTTGTCGGTTCTTACTTTGCAATTGCGGCTTTCGGACATGATGCTTTGTGCTATTTATAAAGCATACATTAGATAATTAAGGCATTAAGTCCGCCGTTGTACAGTTTTTTTTACTTGTGCATAAAGTTTTAATAAATAAATAAATAATTTTACATTTAGATTTCAAACTCAAACTCAAACTCTTTATTGCTTTTACTTAGTTTTTGTTGTAAAATACTTAATCCCTTAAAAGTTCTTACTAACACGAAGCACAGGACTCATGAATATAAAATTACTTTGACTTTACACAGAGAGACTAATCTTTTAAACAAACAGTAGGTACTATTTAAAACTAGCAGCCACCCGTTATCTGCTAAATACGCAGAAGAAGTCAAAAGTATACTAAACAACTACATTACTATGCGTTTCAAATGAGAATAGGAACGGCAATGAACTTTATCTGTCAGATGTCACTTGAAAAGTACGGTCCACAAGACTAATTCATTTAAGACGTCTTTTCATTTTGAATAACTGCGGCTCAGTAAAACAAAAAACTAAAAATAATTGATTACGCGAATAAGGTTTCGTTGCAGACCGTACTTTTCAAGTGACATCTTACAGATAGAGGTCATTGACGTTCCTATTCTTATTTGAAACGCATAGTACCTACTGTAAAGTTTCACGAAAACTATTAATTCAAATTTACTTTAATACAATATCTTTAGTCGTGATGGTTCAAAGGTTACGGCACCTACCTCTCATGCACGGGGTTGTAGTTCAATTTCGAGCAAGTACCGATGTGACTCTTTCAATTCATTCTGTACTTTGTAAGTTTATCTTAGACATCATTGACAACGGAGAAGGAAACCTGGACTTGAAGTTAATGTAAGTCTGAGATCACAAATCCGCCTTGAGCAAGCGTGGTGATCAATGCTCGTGCTTGCTCTGTATGAGAAGAGGTCTTTGCTCCGCAGTGGGTTGGTATTATTTAAATATCTTTAACTGTACCTACTGTATTAACAACAATAATCAAAGATACAGTGAATAGCCGTGGCTAAAGATAAAATTAAGAAATATTAAAACAATAAAAGTTTAAAACACTTTCATGAATGTCCCTCACTTTACTTCTAACATGAATTACATGCATATAAGATCTCTGTCCATTCAGTAGGTGTTTCATGAAAGACTAGCAGACGTCACGCGGTTTTACTCGCGTAGTTCCTGTTCCCGTGGGATTACAGGGATAAAAAATAGCCTATGTCATCCGGGAATATAAGTGTAGCTTTCCACCAAAGCAAAATGGATCATTCGTTCCGAAGATTACCCCCTACATACAAACTTACAAACAAATTTTACCTCTTTATAATATTAGTGTAGACCGGATATCTATGGTGTAGACTAACAATCATCCATACATCTTTACAAACTTTTACTTTTTAATATAAGGTAGTGGAAAGTGTTTCCCTGCTCTAAAACGTGTGAAAAGGACCACTTTTTGTAAGCCTCGGAAAAAAGAGCAAAACGCCATTTGCGAACGTTTAATTGCTTCATTTAGCAGCGTCATTTGCTGAAAGGGTAATTGCGTAAGCGCATTTAAAAAATAAATGAATGCACCATTTGATGTAGTTAACTTTATATACTAAACCCGAGCTGCCTAAAATGATTGCACGATATGGCAGTTCACTATTCGATTTTCCTTTACCGAATCAGTTACTAAGTAACGCGATTTCTAGGTAAGACTGGTTGTCAGATTTTCTGGATTCTAACTTTCCGAAACGACTACCAGAAATCTAGAAATTCTGCTGGAACCGAATATTAAATGCGTTTCACGAAGCGGTCTCGGTATGCGATGACTAGTCTTCTGTCCACGGAGCGATCTCAACAAGCGTTGCTTAACCTTAAAGAACGACTAGACTACAAGGTGCGTGCATTGGGTTCGAACTCGAGACCTATGATTTGGCAATCCGTCGGTGACAAAACTAGGCTATTACTGCTTGTTACACAGCCCGTAACCCGCGTAAGCGTACCCCAAAAAGTAGCCAATGGTAAATAAAGCCATTTTTTTTAGGGTTTGTTACCTGAGTAGTCCATCATTTGTGGACCGATTTTCAAAATTCTGTTTTTGTTAGATAAGGTATACTAACAGATTGGTCCCATTCGTATCACAATTCATATCTGATGACGGCTTCTCGAGGAATTGAGGGAACGCACCGATTTTCACATTTTTAGTAACAAATCAAGCATTTTCATTTAGAAAGTATCATTTGGTGAAGAACGAAACAAAACTACCAAAGCCACAGTCGATTGTTTTTTTTTTTGCAAAAAAGGTTTTATATTGTTATCTGGGACAAAGTACCTGGAAGTAATTCCATCTATCTGATGCTGTGTCACTCAGTTGCTACGGGTTGAAAGATGCTATTTCCTCCCCGGACACATTTATTTCGTTTGAGGAAAACATTAAAAAAAACCTCGTAAATACATTAATTTTAGCAGAGAGCGGTATCTATCTTGAATAATCTGGATAAACGTGGAGTCAAACTTTTTAGAGAAAGTTATATTTATGTCAAATCGGTATAAAACCTTAAGAGGGCTTGAGGCTAAAATCAGACAAATGGATCGCTAAGTCCGGTCAATAGATGGGTGACCATACATTAATAAATAAATAAATAAATATTCCACAACTTTTCACACAACGCCATTTAGTCCCAAGCTAAGCTTGAGAGCTTGTGTTATGGATACTAAACAGTTGATAAACAAACTTGTATATTTCTAAATACATACACATTATAGATAAATTACACGCAGACACAGAACAAATGATCGTGCTCATCACACAAACATTTGCCCTGGGTGGGAATCGAACCCACGACCTCCGGCATAGCAGTCAGGGCCACTAACTACGCGACCAACAGGCCAGTCAAACCACCACAACCACATTACACACCGAAACCCCTTTGTAAATTGGAAAGCACTTTAATCAGTGGAACCGGCTGTCGTTCGTGGATCTTTGGTAATCACTACGGGTATTCAACAGCCCAAAAGTCTGAGAAAATTTGCCTCAACAAATTGTACCGTGGTACCCAGATGCTGGGTTCTAGTGTTTAGTAAGGCAGTTGCTCCGTGTCATTGGCATTTAGCTGCATCCTGTTAGGCCGCAAGCTGACCGCTATCCTTTAGACATCGACCATACATTAGGCTTGTGAAACGTAGCATACAACCATAGATATCCGCATACAACGATAAGCAAAAACAAAATTCACATTTCTTTTGTTTTACTGCCGACTGTATCTTTGTTTATGTATTCAACACTTTAACACTTCTGCTGACTATCAACTTCAATAGGTCTTAAGCCACATTAAGTAGTTACCTACTCAATTCACACCTTTAACCAAACACCGTCTAAGTGGTAGTGGTGAGACAAAGCGTTATTTTATTTGAACTAGTTCCGTGTTCCACAACAAATACCTGTTGCAAAAGGAACTAAGTATCGATTACAGTTAAATAAATAGTATAGTGGGAACTTAACAGCTGTTTAATGCCGCTCAGTTAGCTCCTGCTACGTTCCATTACGTTGATTTATTTAAAGCTACATCGATATTGTACTCACATAGGCCAATGTCTTATGACAGTCGAAATAAAACCTACAGTTGATTGAAGTCGCCAAGTATTTCTTATAATTTAAGGCAGACGTATTGATATGTAACTTTTGAAGTTGAACAAATTTCCACATTTTGTTACTGAGTGGGTGTCTTCTTGTGTTCCTTCCGATATGTCTCAACGTATTAATAATTATATCATCAATATTGTAAAGGTTTTAGGGAAGGTTTTAAGGGCTTTTTATTTTTTTATGAAAACTATTTCACCATTATTTAGAAAACTATATTATCACCGAGCAATGAAGGCTTTTTAGCAATAAAGGGTGGGAAAAAATGTTAAAGTTTGATGAGAAATTACGAAATTCACGCGGGCGAAGTCTTAAGTTAAGTGCTAGTTTCAAATAAATTCCCTGCAAATTGACAACCAGTCACCTAAGTTTATAATGTCAAAGTTATTCCGCATAGTGATTAAAATCACATTTATAAGATTGTTTTAACTTTTTTATTGCCGTGAAGAAATTGTCATGGGGATATCCATGAGAAACGGCAGAAAAAAGACGCAGACTAAACTTTATAAACTTTACTTTATCCATGAGATAATCGTATATTCACGAACCTACGACTTCTATCACTCAGCGGGCCCCATGGCCAAATGCCATTCTCACTACCGCACATACTCCCGCAAATTGAACAACCCAGCCAATCACGTCAACGTCACGTCAATCATCGGCACGCTCCTTCAACCTTCGACAGATTTTGGACATTCACAAGTTTGTAGACTAAACTTATCTATTTGTAGATCAGACCAAACTGGAAAACAAAGGCTAGACATGTTCGAACTCCGATCTATAATCTGTTCATATTTGTGTATCTATCAGTAACAGAGTAAGGCTGTGTGCTCACTGAGTAAAGACTATAGTATTGTAAGAGAGAGCGTCGCTATTGTATTCTATGGATATCGGGCTGATATGGACGCAAATACCTTAATAGATATAATAGATTTGAAGATGCTAGCTATCTCTCGAAGAAAACCTTGGTTACCGAAATACTTTGCCCTAGGTTGTTTAAATTGCCAAGTTGCCCCCGCATCACTGGGTATTTTAAAAGAACCTACATACGTCGCTGTCTTGTCCCTATCTTTTATACTGGGCTGTGTGTAATTACTTTGACAAAGAGGTCTTAAATGGCCAGTGCCAATTAAAGCAGCTATGACTGCCTGCAGCAGCTGCTTGGTCAGTCGGATAGATTGTCTCGTGAAGCGGCCGTCAATTCTGGGAGGTCCCTGGACTCGCTTTTTTACATATTAGACCTAAACAAATTTAAAACATCGCTCTCTTCCTGTCAATCGTTTTAAACATGTTTAGCACTAAATGTATTCTGCAATTTGTGGTGGACCCGGGCTTTAGTGCGTGACCGGAGGGTCAGCCATAAACCTGCGGTAAAGATTAATGTGGTTTTATTCAGAGCCGCGATGATTCACAAACAGATTTAGTTACTAGTGAGCCAACATTACCGCGGTAAAGCTAGCTAGCAGATAGTAGAGCTACCTAGTAGCCCTTTAAACTATAATCATGCGTAGACGTAATATTAAGGTGAAAAAAACTACAACAGAAATTATTGTCTCGGCAAAAAATTAACTGTTTGATTTACGGCAGACCAAACTGTTTAATGTATGAAAACTCAAAAGTAAAATAAAACAAAACAAGAGAAGCAAGAGGTAAGTAGTGGTTCTAATCCGGGCAATTACTAATGTGTCGCTTTAATTCATATCATCATTGGCATCCGTGAAGGAAAACATCGTAAGAAGACCTGCCCCCCTAGCCAAGTTACAAACGATTCGTATCTATTCTCTTTCTACAATCGAGAACGCCTCAAATCCCTTTGTTTTGACCACGTGACTTATCACCTTTCGCTAAGTCACGTGGTCACATATAGCTAGTACATAGATTTATAGTCAACATAAGTCTGAGATCGCCAATCCAACTCGGACAGGCGTGGTGCTCAATGCTTGTGTCCACTATGAAAAGAGACCTTTCCTCTGTAGTGGGACAGTAAAAGGCTGATTTTTTTAAACTGTGCAAAGGCGGTCTTAATGCCTTTTCCGCTAGTCTATCCTGCGAGCCCCGCTGCGTAGGCTCACGGATCATTCTACGAGTAATAAGCTCTTCATAGTAATAGATTTGTTTTGTTTACCAATTGGAAACTTTAGAAGCGCTGCGCTTTAAACAATCAAAGACATCTTTTAGGTTTTATATAGTAATACTTTTTAAAAACATATGTTGCATTCTAATGTGTCATCAACACCTATTTCACGGTAACTAAATACCTAGCTATGTTATTAAATTTTAGTCAATCTTTGATACTGTTGCATACTGATACTGGTACTGCTAGCCTGCGTCATCCCACTGCTGGGCGAAGGCCTCTCCATGACTTCCCATGACTGTTGCATAATTATAATTAATTTATAAAATTAATTATGCAACAGTATCAGTATATTTATATGCTGTGAACAATGCTGCAGATTACACTTTTGTTAGATTTAAGGCCACATTTTTATTCTATTTACTGTGGTTATTGCTTGTTGTTTCAAATAAATTAAAATATCCTAAGGTAATGAAAAGACTAAAGGGCATTGCCAAGATTCGGCTCGAACCATGTAGTGTCCAACAAGCTTTCCATATTAATGATAATTCATAATAAAAAATAAAAAGAATTATACACTATAAATAAAGTCTGTGGAAGTACACCGTTTAAAAGTCATTTTAAAAAGTTATTTAATTTATCAACACGTTTCATAACAACCATTTCAATTAGAAATGTTGCCATACCAAAATAAATTATATCGATTCGAAATTGCACTTGCAAATCGATTCCATTAATATGATTATGAAGCTACGTAAATGAATGTATTACTCACGTAAGTTATAACTCTCTCTTTATATAAGTAATTCTTATAATATTAAATATTGTTTACTTTTATTTTTGAATATAAATATTAATTAACATATTTATTATAATATTGTAATAATTCAATTCGATAATCAAAACAGTTAAGTATCGATTTTCAAAATAAATTGATACCTTTACTGTCTTTATAGTACTGGCAACACTTGATCTTGTAGTTGTCATTGCTTACTGTAATACTGTCAAAAACTTAGCTCAGGAAGATTTGATGTTAATTGCTTGTGGTACTTACCAAATGAAACAAGCGCGGTCTTATTATTGTGAACATATTCGGTACAATGGTTCCTATACTATACTAAGTGGAAGAGACGCAATTGTAAAATATTGTTGTAATTGAAAAGTTGGGCGAAGAACCGTAGGTTGCTGTGCACATACAATGACAATGTTATGGTTCCTCGGTTGGGCAAGACATCATACAAATACAACCCCGCCAGCCCAGTTTTTAGACGATTTATTAATGAAATATGATGTGTTGTTTGATGAATAATAAATGGTCAAAAGTATACATGTGTTTTTTATTCATTCTAAAATAATGTAAATACCTATATAATATATATATTTACTATAAACACAATAATAATGTGAATACAATGTGCCAAAAATCATTAATTTAATAAATCATTTAATACTTTATTTCATAGTTTTGTTAAAATTAGAAGTAGTATGTGGTCAACTTTCAAGAACTATAACTTTTTTTGGTGTACTTCTTTTAGAAAACTAATTATACTATCAAATTCTGTAATTATTTTCCTTTTTTATGACATATAGTTCATCTTTGTCGGTTCTGGCCGAGACTTGAAGGAAACGTTGGCATTCTCTTTTATATGAAAGGTAATCTAGTGTGCGCGCTACCTAATCCATCCGTTTTCCTATCAATACCAGAGTTACACAAACTAACAGGGAAACACAAACTCTCTAACTCGTAACATGTAGGCGAATATTCTCGCCTGAGAATCCTATTCTCGAGTGAAGACTGATTGGATTTATAGGCAGCGTACGAGTATGTTGTATTATGTAGTCAACTTCATAGTTCATACAGCGGACGTCGAGCCACTCTGGACTGGAATATTAGTTATTCCACATTATGTTAGTATAGTTTAGTGTTTCAGAAACTTAAAGTAAGGAATAATAGCTTCATAGTTTTACGTATAAATGGTACAGAACTGAATTTTAAAATATTACAAACATTACGTACGGCTTACGTATACAGGATGACTTTTTATGCAGTAGGTAGGTATACAAATTTTCATACGATGAATGACTCTTGAAAATGAACCACTTTCACAATGGGACGAATTCTGAAATCAAGAAAAAAAATGGCGGTTTCATAGAACAGTTAAATACCTACTCGTTAAAATGTATGAAACAGCTGTTTTTTGTTGTAATTTTAGAGTTCGTCCCATAGTCACATTTTATACACATTAGTCATTCATCCCATGAAAATTTGTGCACTGCTTAATAAGTTAGCTTGTATAGGTAAAGGTAACATTAACAATATTCAAAGGAGGCGAGAAACCAAATATATCTTGAACAGTTTAACCCGTTAATAACGACCTGAAGTAGCTAATGGTGCCACTGCCGCTAGCCGTTGAGAACCTAATAAGACCAAATTAATTATGGCCGCTCGGAACGTAATATGACTGGTTTCACCTCACTACTGTTATACTGAGCTAGATGTTTGACTTGTTACAGTATAGTAACCCTGGATAGCTGGAATAGGCTATTAATTTCCGTCTACTAAACCCTTTGTAACGTTGGATTTGTGACGTACCGGTTACACGTAATTACTGTAATCGTTCGGAAACAATGGTCGTGTCATCAAAGATCCATTTTAGAATAGGACATTCTGGAAACTTTGTTAATTAAGAGCTTTTATAAATGATCTTTTGTGTTCTTGTCTGCGGTTAAAGTCAGCGAGTTTTTGAAGAAATGCGTCTTAACTTTTTTTCAACGAGTTGCCCGTCTGAGCAGTTTCATTCCTTAAGCTGCCTCTGGTTCTTTATTAGTTAGTTACCTCAAGTCTTAGTTATAGACTTCCGATGTAGAAGCAAGCTTTGACAGTAGGCATTTACTCGACGTGAATTATCTAGAGAGAACCGCGCAGATCAAATCTCCCGTGTGAATACAGATTAACAAATCAATTTCGTCTTCCCATTTTGGTTTCGCTATTTCGGTAAAACAACAATAAGTACTCTTTTTGTGTTCGTGTTTACATAACAGAAAAAAAACCCTTCGTAAGTACAATAAATAAGAATTAATACGTAAGTTTTAAAGTACCGACGACTTACTTTGATAAACCACTTTTCAGCACGTGAACTGTGCATTAAGTTTAAATATATTAGTGTTATTATTAATTAATTTATTATACAAACTAAGTTAGTTAATAATATTAAACGGTAGGTACCTTATTTTTTTCACACTTTTACCTTTTACGCGAGCACTGGACCAATTTACGAGCTCAAAACATTAAATGATAGGACTCTGCTCTTCTTTCTTTTACGAAAAGAACTTTATTTAATTATACTTTTTTAATATCTTTTTTTAGCGCGTCCAAAACCAATTAGACGCGCTCTTAACAAAATAGCATGTTCCAAATAAAAAAAAAACTAATGGCACCTAAAATCGCTTGAATGTTCCATCCAGCCAGACTAAATAATATAATGCCAATCTAAAATAAAAAGGATCCATTTGGCATACAAACGACATATATTGTAGTTCCTAAGTATAGATTTTTTCCTATGTCCAAAAAATAGAACAAACTCTTATTGTTATTTAATATTTTTTTCTATTTTCTTTATCGCAAAACAAAGTCTTTCCCTATGCCCCACATGTGTGTAAGACGAATTGTCTATATCAATCTGCTATCGTATTTACTTTCGGAGCGGGAGTGATTGTGTGTCTCGGGAGACCAAACAATTTTGATAGCTGTTTGTGCTCGTAAAATATTGAAAGATAATAATAAAAGATATAGTTTCACTAAGAAAATTACTGATATAATAATGACGTTTACATAACTTGCGAATGGCCTTCGATTTCGTATTATTTTACAATTTTGTAAGTGAGTTGTATTTTTTATGTTATTATGTTTTTCAAACTAAATCAAATACATGCGTCATTTCTGAATTACGCCAAGCTTCTTCTTAACTACATATTACATTGGCGTGAGGTCAGCTTCAAGCATTGAGAGATTGCCTATCTGATCTTCTCTACCCAGTTATCTACTGGGTAACACGACACTTTCTGGTTGGACCGGCTGCCCGACTTAAAGTAACCCGTAAAGACGAAGTATGTAAAGACTATTAAAGATCTACAAATAACACTTAGTACCAACTGCTGAACGTGCGTCGTTCCCACTATTTTTTATTTAAACTGAGGCTCAGGTGTATGTAATTGGTGTTTGCAAGCAATTTAGTATGATAAACTGCAAAGTACTTAAGTTTGTACCACGGATATTTAGCAACTGGAATCCCTACAGTAAATATTACCAGTATTCAATTGTTTTACATAGTACTATTGTTCTAACAGGTAACTATACAGGTAAGAGACTCATGGAAAAATAATAATGACTTAAAACATTAGAAATAGCATAGAAAATGGGGAGTGGTACATGCATGACTTAGCAAAGATCAGGAAAACTGATAACCTAACTGGTACGTTGCCTGTCAAACACTTTTACACGTCATACACACAATTTTTTTCGAACGACTTAAAAAAAGATGTTTTCAATTCGGGGTTGTATTCTCTAAAGAATACCACCCCGAATTGAAAACTTCTTTTTTTTGTTCCTAAACCCATTACCTCAGAACTCCGTCATTTATGGACTGATTTGGAATCTATTTTTGTTCGAGTCTACAAAAAAAAACAATAAATAAATAATAGTAATAATAAAATATATAATAAAATAATACTTTACTTCCAGAAGTCGGTGGCAAATGTTGAATGAAACAAACGCACCAAAGCCACAATTTCCTGTACTGCAGTTGTTTTATACCTTTTAATTAGTGTTTTTCTTTAAAATCAGTTATATTTTCTTGTGAAAATGATTTTGAAACTAGTGAGGTCATTGTTTCATTTACTTTGTCGGCCTATTATTACAGTAAACAAAACACAATACCGCTTCCATCTTTCTTTAGTTCTGTGCACATCATTACTTATACTAAGCTCTAAATTCCAATTGTCATATTTGCTCCGTAGAGCATTAGTACGGTGAACAATAGCGGTTCATTGTGTAGTTAGAAGTGCATACATAACATCATGTATCCAGCTTTGATATAATCTTGCAGAGTTGCAGTAATCAACTTGATTGTATATGCGAAAATTAATAGGTACATAATTTAATATTCTTGGCGAAAAAATTATTGATATTACCTATTTAAGATATATTTTTTTCAACCAGAACACACGTCCTTGGTTAGGTTACTAGGCCAGATTTGGGAGCACCGAAGTGCCTTTGCCAAGACCTTTAAAAAGCAACAGGGTACTCCCTCTCTTTACATATTTCTCACTGTATATTTTAATAACTTTGAATAACTTGGTCATTTAAAAAAAAAATTAAACCAAGAACTATTTATAATTAGCGACTTTCCTGAACTAGGTTAATAAAACCTGTGTTTCAGGCCATCACTTAACAAGACTAATTATTACGGGTGCATGTTACATTATAGAATTATATAATAACAACTTACGAACAAACCCTTACAATCATACTAAAACTTCCAATATAGTTTCTCTGCGTGACACAGAGAATTTGTGTCTGTGTAATTGAGCAATTTTGATTTTGTTGTAATTATTAGTCGGTCTAATAGTGACAGTTGTTCATATATATTCCTAGGTTCGAAAACAACCTGTATAATACAGCTCTATATTTGTTAGGTACAAGACCTAACAAAAACTCATTTCAGTGATAAAATCGTTGAAATGATGTATCTCACTAAGTCAGGCTGGTTCGTCCGGATACTTCGCGGAAATCAAACAAAAGCTCTATAAAAAGTAAATTCTATTTTCACATTTTTCCGTTGATTTTCCTAACGATTGATCGAATTGAACATTTACTTTAGTATGTTATATTACTGAAGGTTTACAGCAGTACCATAATAATTTTTCGGATGTTGCATTTTTGTTTTACGTATATTCAGCACCTGTACAAAATACAGTACTTGCTTGTGTGTGTATGACAACATGTATGTATACGAAGCAAACGAAGTATGTAAGAATAGTAGCATAATAAAAAAAAAAAAAAAAAAATAACATTTATTTCAGGCAATCACACACCCATAGTACAAAAAAATATTATAAGATATTAAAATAAATTTAATTAAAAATAAGTATTAAGATAAAATAGAATAATATGGTGCTCTGTAGAACTTTCTGCCTGCCATGGGAAAAAAGCATGAGTTTATGTGTGTATGTATGTTTTATAGCAGTAGGTACTTATCATTTTTTTGGACGTTGAATTTTTGTTTTATATTCAGCACCCGTTAAAAATATCTACCATTATCTTTAATATAAAAGCTACCGCAAAATCTAGGTTTATATGCACAGTTATCAGTAGTTATAAAATAATGGAAAGTTAAAATAATTGCAAACGGTACCTACCTACATGCTTTTTATTACCGTTTTGTATTCTGTACGATTGGATTAACACAAAACAAGCAAAATTTACATTTTATTGTGCCAAAAATAATATAGAGACTTTAGTATCAAAAATGTTTATAAACATCACGTCAGTATTTCCCAGATGGAAAAACCCAGGACCTAGTACTTGGTAGTACAGTAGTAAACCATTTATTTGCCTAATAATCTGTCTATACTAACTGCTTAAATACATGCTTTGGTCCCTTTTCCATCACACATGTCCTTATTTCCACCAGCAGGTATGAGCTTAACATTGCGTGTAGATACCTACATAGTTATTAACTGCTAGGCGACTCACCATTGTCACTTCGATTACAGTTTGTGGTTGGTGCTAGGAGAAATTAATTTGCGATTCCTTTATCCCTATTCTGATGAAATCGCCTAAGTCCGACATAGCCTGGTCGTCCTAAAACCGGCTTAAATGCAGTAAGACGCATTTATTTGAACAGTAGGTATTTGATACTACCAAATAACAAGGAACACTAACACATAAAATGTATTTAAAACACATTTGCTGTAAATGGTCTCTTATTTCACCAATTTCAATATCATAATGAATCTCATTACGTACTTGTGCGTTATTGTAATGTCAAACACACGGTTTATCAAGATGCTCCGACTAAAACGAACGGTAAACGGTACGGTTTTTAAATCTTATCAAAGAGTTTTTATAATTGAAAAGTGGTCAACATTTTCTGAATAAAATTAACTTTGGGAGATATATTATAAAAAATAAACATTTAATTCTTTAATGTAGTTAATTTTGACAATAAATTATAACCATTTGTATGAAAAACAAAAAAATATTAATTTTCTTTATTAGTAATAGGTACTGGCTGTTTTCGTGCTTCTGCCTTAAAATAAAAAAGCGCTGATACGCGCGCATCGTTTATTGTGTAAGTTATAAAACGTCGTATGACGTACTTACATGCGCTTTGATAATTACAGCCTCTGCCTTTTTGCATCCCTCGCCTCACGGCTTGGGCTAGCAATATCGCCTCGGATATAATTTCCGACTTACCACACTTATGTCATAATGTTTAGCAACATGCTTAGCAGTCTAATTGTATTTATTATCACATGAATCAATAATGTTATATCATCATCATCAACAATAATGCTGAGAGAGTCGGTGATAAGAAAGTTTAAAATAAATAAGATGGATAAGAGTTATTCAGCGTGCTTTAGCGGATCCGCTATCGGAAATGGCAATTTTTTTTAACTGATTCTACCACAGCCTTAACATCAACTCGCTCAGTATCCAGTAGAGTAACTTATTAAGTCATCATTGATTGCATCACTGCTTACCATCAGGTGGGATTGCAGTCAAGCACTAGTTTATAAAAAATAAGGTTGTAAATAAGTAAAAAATGTCAATTGTTGTTGATTGTTGCTTTGGTATATGTCCCGCAAGGAACAATAAAACCCCGGGACAAATAAAAAATCTTACTTCAACGCACGAGTCTTGATTTAACACTTAGGATTTTTAATAAAACGGAAATCGTTTTAGTAAAAATCCGTCTTAAGTTAAAAAGGACGTTCGTTATTTTTTGCTCATGGCAAAAATAATAGTCATCTAAAATCGTATAAAAAAGAACACAACAAAATAGAAAACCTACAAAAATCTGAATTGTAATTACAAATTATAACTTTTTAAGTGTTAAAAACCTCATTTTTTATTAACTCTAATGCGATACTAAAACAATGGCTTATTTGTAATTCATTCAGCGGCGTTGCAAAGTAACCACGGCACTAGATCAATAACGAGCCATGTAAACGATTTCACGATGATATGAATATTTGTCCAACGACAGACACGGCATACCACTGAGTTGAATGACCGGCACCGTTTTAAAACTAAGTACGATATCGATTGCCTGTAATAATGGACAGTACCGGTATTTACGACAGTAAATGCAATTGATATGAAAACTTCGAGGTGCCGCATGCCGAGTAAGTATATACGATTCGAATTATGAATTGTAAATGTTTTTTTTTTATATTTTAGATTACGACCTTATTTCTCAATTTAAGGTTTTAATTTTGTCTTTTTGGATTAATTTTAATACGTCCACTGTGCACGGGTGGTTACAGGAAATGTAAATTAAAAAAATAACCAAACTCTGTAGTGTTTAACATTGAAAAATCAGAATAGTACTAAGCATAGCAATCATCAAAGTATATCAAGCAGAAAACGAAGTTAGTTAGTTAATTCATAGTTAGTTTTCTATTTGACATTCTTCGAATTAAATTAATAAAAATAATGTTCGTTCTAATAATGACACGACAACTTTAATTTCTACTTCCCTGTCATCAAAAAATTGTAACTACTAAGATGTATACTTATTGTTTAAATAGTGTAAAATACCTATTTCATTGAGTGAGCCTGAAAAATAGTCAAACTAGATTGATAGATTTACACAAAGATGCGATCAAAATGGGCTACTTGGCTTGAAAATTTTAATTTGTAGTCGCTCATCTAGATTACAAGAAAACATTCAACACATATTTTTTCTTTTTAAACGTAATCGTATAATAATGGTTGATACATCGAGTCAAAATGACTCATGACGTCACTAGCCAGTACAGTTTATACTAGATAATGGCGTTACAAGCCCCCTCTCCTGAACTTTAATGCGCTTAATCTCAGCAGTTTTCCAACAATTTGAAAATGAAAATAAAACTTGTGAATAACTTTTATAATCTAACTGATGAATGGATATTTTGATGTTCATATTCCGTCAAACACCCTATTGATAGTGTTTGTGCCTACTCCCATACCTTTGCACCTGAGTTATGTACAGTCAACCTGACATTGGTAGGGTAGCATTTCCCTGAGCTAGCCCAACTTAGTTTGTATTTTCATTAAAACAAGAGGTTGTCTTAAACTAGTTTTCGTACAGTTTATCACTGACATGTACACCTTGAGCCACCTATATATGTAGGTAAGTATAACAATATCTATAAACGTTAGTTAGTTAGTGGAACACAAATCGCATTCCTAGGTTACGAATGCTGTCTGAATACTATAATATATACCTACAATACACAACACAATTGAAGTAAAGAAATCACGCAAACAAATTAAAACGACTTGACTTCGTTGAATTTGGGCAAAGTATGAAAAAATGACTAACGTTGTAGGGTTGTGCATTATAATGAAGCTACAAATGTAGATAAATAATAGAATAAACAATAAATAACACAACATAACATAACATAACGTCACGCCTGTAATCCCCGAAGGGCTAGGCAGAGGTGTACCTGGTAGTACACCCACATTTCGCCAGTTTTGTTTAAGTCCCATGTAATAGGGGCGAGCGAAATAATAAATATTCCACACTTTTTACACAACGCCATCTAGTCTCAAGCTCAGCAGGTCTTGTGTTATGGAGTACCCATAACACAACAGCTAATAAACATAATTACATATTCCTAAACACATAAATATTATAGATAAATTACACCCAGACACAGAACAAATGATCGTGCTCATCGCACAAACATTTGTCCTGGGTGGGAATCGAACCCACGACCTCCGGCACAGCAGTCTGGGGCACTAACTACTAGGCCAACAGGCCAGTCAAAGAAATGCTTGTTATTCGGAACTAAAATATCGTTTACCAATCAACCTTTGTAAGTTTAAACTACGTTCAAAAGGCAGGAAAGCACTAATCGAAACATGAGTAAGCTTTCCATGAAATCTATTCACAAAACTGCCGTTTCATTTCATATGAAACAATTTCGCTGTTATCGAAACTAACGTAGCTACGAGTTCAAAAAATCTAATATTTAGATATGAATTCAGCAAAAATCTAACTTCAATTTTACTATAGCGGAGCGTTTACGGCAAAGATTTAGTACTATCAGAATTGGTACGTGGTAGTTTCGCCCGAAGCCATCGGCTCTCGCCTAGTTCCTACGGAAATGGGACGGTAGACGCAATCTAAGGCTTTTAAGAACCACCAGAGACTTTTTCCTTTTTAAATTGCTCGGCTTAACACTACATGCTTAACTACGACTCCAAACGTACCCGGTGACTGATCTTTGAGTCAAAGCGCATTGAATTTTATTTGAAATATGTTTTTTTAATGTTTTTATTAAGGCCTCAGAGGCATAGAAGGCCGTAGGCTTTAGTAGTGGGAAGAACATAGCTTCCGATGATGAAAATTATCTTTATCTTATCGTGTGGTTGGTTACTCACCAATACTCACCATGTGTCAGTTTTTATGCTAACATTAACATGTAACGACAACAACATTACATACAACAACAACAACAACAACATTAGGTACATTTATAACATTTTTCATTTTTTTTATGCTATAAATGAGTCTCTAACTTGTCTTTACATGCCGTTGAGAAATATTACTCAGGCATCTCAGGTTTCCTCACGATGTTGTCCTTCACCGTTTTTAAAGCAAATAATAGCACATGCATCCGGGTGCTTAAGACTTGAGTTGGCAGTCTATAGGTCACACCACTAAGCCACCACGATAGTGATTATAAAAGACAACAGAAGTCTAGAGTCATCGAAATATTAAATCCTTTATAGGTATAATCTATGGCTACAGTACTTTTGAAATAAGAAAAGAAATTTTAATAAACGTTTTTTGCAGCCCCTTCAAACGATTTTGAGTTCTATTACGTTGGTAGCGTGACAAATGGCAGCTGCGGGAAACAATTGGTATTGTATCCGCGTTTTTGCTCATAATGCCATCCTTATTATTACGAAATAGAACTTAAAATCGTTTGATCGGACTGTAAAACGGTTTGTTTAAATTTCTTTTCTTATTATCAAATGGACTATAGAGCCATCGGTAAAGCTTGACCATACTTGGAACTTTATCAAAACTAAGTATGTAACGACGTAAGGTATTTAGTAATATAAAGTAGACAATTTTGTTTGTATGAACGCGCTAATCTCTGGAACTACCACTAACAGACTGATTAAAAAAAACGCAATAGATAGCCCTATTTTTGAAGAAGGCTATTGACATTACGCTACGACCCTGAGGGATAGACAAAACACACAGTTATTTATTACATTCAAAGTATACAGTAACAAGAAAGCTTAAAATCGATTAACGCTTTCATAAGGTAATCGTTACCTTCTTTATTGGTATCTAAATCCTCTATAAAGAACACTTCGTGACTATTTACCAATTAATATAGGATTCACAGGTCTATTCAGGTGGACTAATTTCACGAAACTAGTTCGTAACCAACAGAGGAAGTTGAAGTGTCCAAAATTGCTCTTAGTCTTAGTTGCATGCATAATTACAGGATTAATATCGGAAGGGAAATGGAACAAGTTCGCATATTATTACACAGAGATTTAGAGCAAATAGATGTGGATTACCAGCTAGCTTCTGTAAATTTCTATTGAAGTTCTAAAGGGTGAAGTTGAGGTGAGGGTTTCTAAGAGCTCAGGACTAAATGATAGCCGTTTTTTGTGTGCGAGCGCATCGTAAGGGTAAAACTCACATTTAAAGGGATGGATTTCATACCTATAAGCACAACAATGAAATACGATTCCTATTAATACTGACTGGCCTGATATGTGACTGGCCTGTTGGTATAATAGTTAGTGACCCTGACTGCTACGCCGGAGGTCGTGGGTTCGATTCCCACCCAGGACAAATGTTTTTGTGATGAGCACGATCATTTGTTCTGTGTCTGGGTGTAATTTATCTATAATATGTATGTATTCAGAAATATATATGTATAATAATAATAATAATACAAATTATTATTAATTATTATTAATCTGCACTAGTCGTAGGTGTTCCTTGGGTGCATTTGCATAATGCATACAGGGAAAATCTGCGATTGGTGCCTCACTGCATTAAAAACGACAAATAATAATAATAAATAATAATAATATAATATAATTCCCGATACCAGTGAACTATTTTTTATATTTTTAAATGTTTTTTTTTTATATTTAAAAATGTATTTAAAAAGAAAATGAAAACACGAAATAATAATAAAGTTCCGCTTTGAAACCTGTTACTGTAATGTAGTTGTTTATAAATAATTCGACGAAAATATGAAATTATTTTCGTCGAATTGTAAGAAAGAAACAAATGAAAATTGAGTCCTACATACATCTTACGTGTATCTGCAATAATGCTCCACTTATGTGACTTCTCTCTAATATGAAACTTAAAAGCAAACTGAAATAAACTAAATAAAAGAAATGTTTCTTAGGAAAAAAAACAATTTATTGGTCACGTTAGGCTTGGGCCAACGTTTCACCGTAATCCCACCTGTTTTAACCAACAAAAATATTTACCGATACCTAAAGCAAGTTCCCAAATGTAATTTCCACAACGTATTTTTCAATTATCCATGAGTAACAAAAGGGATAATTCTTAATCCCCAATTAAGTCACCCTACCATGTAAAGGGTTTCACGTGGTGTGAGGGCGTACTCGGGTCGTTGCTGTAACTTGTATACAGATATACAAAATTATGATAGGTGCAGCATGGCAGAAGAAACAAGGCAAATCCTACAGTCACTGTACTTATGTCATCATATTAGCTGTTGAAAAAAAAACATTGCTGTTTAAAAGTTACGAGGTGTGAAAGTGACAATTCAGAAATAGAACGTCAAAATCTATAAAATCACCACTTTTCGAAACTGTCGTAAAACTATCTAGGAAATCCCATCTTTGAGCACCAAATGGCTGTACTATAAAGTGCAGAACACGTTTTTATGAAAAAAGGTAAAATTAATAAAGCAGAAAACCTCAAACTTACAAAATTGTATGTTTGTATGGTTTCGCCTGACGGTTTTATTGAATGCCTATATACGAATGTCTAATCAATATCAACCTACGAAATAAAACGTATATCTATGCTAAACTATACCACTACACTATAATAATGACGGTGAAGTAATTAAGGTCGGTCTAATCATTCTTGTTCATATTTAATTAAAATGGTCGTAAAGCGACCTATTCATTATTTATATTTCAATGAACTTTGTGTAATTTCCACTTTGTCTCTACCATGATTTAAGTACAAAGGTAGGTAGGAGTGTTTTATTTTTAAACAGGTGAATATTTGAAGCGGTTTATTATTTTTATATGCCACCACCATTATGTAAATAAATATAGTTATAATTATAATAATATTCAACAACTTATCACACAATGCCGTCTAGTTCCAAGCTAAGCAGAGCTTGTGTTATGGGTATTAAACAGCTGATAAACATACTTATATACTTCTAAATACATAGATGTTATAGATATATTACACCCAGACACAGAACAAATAGAATAGAATAGAATACTCTTTATTGTACACCATGAATACAAATGATCGTGCTCATCACACAAACATTTGTCCTGGGTGGAAATCGAACCCACAACCTCCGGCTTAGCAGTCAGAGCGACTAACGAGGTACTAGCCCAACAAGCCAGCCAAAGTCAGTGATGCTTAGAAAAAAATATTATGAGCAGTTCTACGATTCCGATCTTGGTAAGTGAATGTAAATTAATATTTAAGATAATTATGTAAAGGAGTTTAAGAAAAAATAAAGGTTAACCCATGATTTTTAGTAGGTAGAATTCAGCTCAATTTAATACCCCAACAACGCAATTACCCTCATTGGAAATAAACGTAGGTATGGTCGAGGACAAGTCAATATAAGCTACCCATTAAATCAATGTAGACAAGACTTTGGAACCCAATATAATATTCATGAACAAACCTTTTTGTAATTTATTACTTGTACAACACACCCGCGACGATGCCCGCGTGAATCTCGTACTTTTCCTTTCGAACTTAAACGTCCACTCCATCCACGCCTCATCTCCTCCTCCTAATAAAATACAGTCTACCGACAAGTTTTTGCCCGCGGCTTACTCGTGATTGTTTAGACTTGGACAATCAATTAAGGTTTTTCTCTGCTTGTAATAATATAACAAAAATTAAATCATGATCCGAAAGTAACGTGGCGCCATCTATTATCATAAGAAACATTGTTCTTTTACTCGGAAACAGTACCTTTTTCCAGATGAATACTGTCCTCTGTCCGTTTCTTTACACCTGTCAACATATAAATGTACAGACGCCAGCACATCAAGCTATCCCAATGTGTTAAATTTCTTTCATACCAGCCGTTGGTTTTCCTTGAGTGCACTAACTTGTCTAGTGCATACAGGAAAAATCTGCGGTTGGTATCTCATTTCGTTAAAGACGACAAAGGGCCTCTGCGAGTTGGCTTCGGCGCCTCGTACGCCTTCAAAAGGTCCGGAACTAGAGTTCCGAGAAATAAAACAAAATATAAGACAAAATAAAAAAAACAAAGGCCTCTTCTCATTCAGAGAAGGCACGAGCATTTATCACCACGCTTGCTCAAGGCGGATTGGCTATTTTAAACTTATATTAGGTTTTCTCACCATGTTTTCCTTCAGCAATGTCGATGATGTCTAAGATTAACTTAGAAAGTACATATAAATTGAAAAAGTCGCATTGGTACTTGCCCGGATTTGAACCACAACCACAACAAATAGTAATATACTATGTCGTGTAAAAGTATGTAAATGTGGGTCAAAGATATTAGTCTCCAATAATTTCTCGTTTAACAATTTTATACTCAAAGCAAATTACCGTGTTAAAAATCCAACCACACTACTTTAAATAACAGTGTTGCCAACTCTTTCTACGTAATAAAAAATTCGTTCACAACAAATAATATGTTATGAATATGTAACAATTGGTTTCTGGCCACGATCACTACGTTAACACGAAAGCAAAATTATATTATTGATACAGTGGAAACGCTTCTATTATTTTTATTTGCCTTTAAAATATGGCTTTACTATGTGCAGTAACTTTTCATCATTTTTGTTTTTTTTCGTTATATCGGTGAAAATTTAAATTGAAACATAACTCAAATACATAACGTCTTGCCTGTTATCCCCGAAGTTGGGCAGAGGTATACCAGTAGTATACCCACAGCTTACCAGGAGCTCGAGTCTGTTATTGCAATCGTGTCTGGTCCGGACATTGACCAAATATTTGGCAACTTTGACAGTTTTTTTACGGGAAATGCGTCATAAGTTTGACGTTATACGTCATAAATCGATCATTGACCGGTCATTGAGACACGATTGCAATAGCAAACTCGACCCCCAGTTGTTTAAGTCCCGTGTAATAGAGGGCGAGCTTATTGCCATCAATCGGGCACGAATCCTGACCCCGGGCTGATACAGAGAAATTCCAGATAAAATTCAATAACGCTCTGTCCGACCCGAGGATTGAACCCGGGACCTCATGCTCGGCAGTAGCGCGTGTGACCACTGGACTAACCAGGCAGACCCACCTCACAACAGTAAACCTGTAGGTAATCCCCAATGGGCTAGGCAGAGGTAAAGCAACATTTCGCCAGTTAGGTTTAATTCCAAATAATTGAATTGAAAGGATAGGAATACAGGGCATTAGCGAACTATTTACAGACTCAATATAAGTTAATACACATTCACCAGTGGCCTATTTTACAAAATTTTAGTTTTTCCCTCGTCTTGATTACAAGAAAATATTCGACACCTATTTTATTATTTTTAAAATTGATTAAATGGATGGACTGCTTAGATTAAGCGCATTAAAGTCGAGGAGAGGGGGCTCGTAACGTCATTAACTAGTATAAACTGTACTGGCTAGTGACGTCATGCAACATTTTGACTCGATGTATCGCCGTGATTTTTGGTTGCGTGAAAAAATAAAAATTTGGCGTCGAATATTTTCTTGTAATCTAGATGAGGGACTAAAAACTAAAATTTTGTCAAATAGCCCATTTTGTGCGTCCGGTATTTATTAGTCACAGAATTAGAAGTCATTGGCCTCATTACGCGTTAGGTAGGTACTCTTCCTTAAAAAGAAAACACTCGCTGTAATGACCTCACGGTTTTAAAAGGAGCTCTTTCAAAGGAGGTCCGAACTCGCAAGATTCATATTTTGGTATGCATATCCATGGAACGAGGTTAATTAGCGTGCCACATATAGTATATTATGTAGACAGATCACAAGTACGGCGCTATCAGGCAGGCACAC
Organism: Euplexia lucipara; assembly: GCA_921972225.1. Lineage (NCBI taxonomy): Eukaryota > Metazoa > Arthropoda > Insecta > Lepidoptera > Noctuidae > Euplexia > Euplexia lucipara. The sequence goes on from OV179144.1 coordinate 14,565,009, forward strand.
ACGTCGGCACATGCTTAATTGGATGACTCCTGCATAAGTGATACTAGGGTGGTAGGTAGTTTAGGCACTAGACGATGCTACGTCGACTTCGCGAAGCCTCTCTCTCATGTAATTATGCGGAAACCTTTACTACTTTACAATGCACTATGGAAGAAAACTGGAGCATACCAACTTTCATGATATTGTTTTAGTACATTTTTGTAATATCCTTATGGTTATAGTATCGCCTATCATGGGTTAGGGTGGATACAAGTATAAGCAAACATGGCTTTTTCAATTCATTTCTATCTTAGTTTATATTTTCAACGTTTACATTAGACAGGTAATTTATGTTCATTGGTGAAATCATGAAAATCGCCAAACTGCCTTCGGCGTGGTGATTAATGCCCTATAACTACGGAAAAACGCTTTTGCTCTGCAGTGGGACAGAAATAGACTGGGATTATTATTATTTACTAGAATAAACAAACAAGTAATATTATTACTTCCACTAACATAGATTTTCTCACTGCCTTAATATCTAACTACTATCTCTTCACTTCTCTCTATCTAGGGATTCTCGGGCCCAGCCATTATCGAAGGAAACCAGCTCATCCCGCCATCTCCTCCTGGGTTTACCACGATATCACTTCCCATGTAAAAGAACCCATTAGGTCCTGCATATTGCACATTGCCCTTGCGGCAGATGCGTCCTGCCCAGAATATTTAGTAAAATTTAGTAGAAGCTAAATAAAAATTCTTTTTTTTTTACAAAACCTTTAATCCCATTTTCATATTGCAAAAAATACACCGCTTACCCATCCTCAAATCCCTAGATGCCGCTATAAATATGGACCTAATATCTTCACAGAAACATTATGTCAGCTTTAAACCACAGGGGCCTTACTGAAACCAGCTATATTTTTCGTAAATGTAATAAGTTTTCGTATAACAATGTGGACATGAAACTAAACACTCAATTTACTTTTAGAACTAACACGAATATTGTTGGTGTAATTTTTAACACAAACACGACAAAAATTGAGTTCATGCAACTGAGGCAATTAAAAGGCTGCAAGGTGAAACAAAGCCATTCCATTAAAGTATTAATTATAGTTACTCGTACGTTAACCTGAAAGTTTGTAGTGCGATGCGAATCAAATTATTTTGATGGTAAGTATTAAGTATCATAATCTTTGACATGTGTCAGGAAACGAATACATTTATAACAAGAAACAAAAATACATTATCTGTGAACCTAGGTTATTTTTTAAATCAGCCAAGTGCGTGTTGTTCTACGTACAATCACAGTCTAATTTATACTGTGGTACAATAGTACCTAATAGTACATAATTTTATTCCGTGTTGGACCACTCCAACATGGAATAAAATTCACGCTTGCACAGTATTGATTTTACTGACTGCATTAAACATTTGTATTTAATATTATTTCTCAAAGAAACTATCAAATTATTATTTTTGCACTGATTAGCGATACACCTTTTAATTTACATCGAAAAACTGCCAAAGATCTTCGAGTGAAATGGACAGAAGACACCGAAAGAAGATGACACCGAAATTTTAAGGGTTCATTTTATAACGACAATTTTAAAGTTAGTCGATTGCACAAAAATCACGATCTTTTCATTTCAATTTGAAAATTTTGTAGACACCTTTACGAAATCCAATTTCTGACGAAGTAAAGTTTGTGCACAAACTGTTTATGCACATATAAGCCTTTGTTGTAGGAATAGCTGAAAAGTTTTAAATTCCATCAAACCCGTCGGAATTGGAGAATGAGTATTAATTTACTAACTGTAGCAAGTTAGGCGCACCGAATTGTATTAATAACTGAATAAATTATTGAAATGTTCAATGACATCATGACTCCATTTTAATGAACTTTGGGGCCTTTAATATCGCAATTCCATTACGAATGTTCAACTTAACGTCGGTAATGTGTCATTTAAATGTAGGTAACATTGGCTATTGGGAACACAATATACGAGAATTGAAAAATAATAAAAAATAAACTCTTCAGAAACACTGCCATATTCCCTATACATATACATACTTAATCCGAAAAGGATTTATGTATTCATAATTATGAGCATATATTACTATAACACTATTCATGAAATCCTGAAAAAAAAACAACTGTTTCATATATTTTGTCGTTACCTACGTGAAAATGTTGTTTTTTTTTTCATTGTCTTATCACACAGAACGTCATCTGCGTTTTGTTGTTTCTGCCTATCACCACGGAAAAATAGGATGTATGGAGGTGTGTATGGATTTGACTTGAATACAATAAACTTGTCGATGAATTTGATACAGCTGTCCAGGAAAAAAAGGGTCACTTGACTTAATTTACATACCTAGTGGAATACATTTGAGAATACAAACTTTAAATTGGATTGGAATACAATTGCTAGCGAATGCATTACATTCCATGTGTAATGCAAAAGTAATCTAGAGTTAACTGAACTCCTTAAAAAGTTATTACAATATATGACACGTCACGTGTGACGTAGATAACCAGTTATAAATTCGTCTTTCTATATAAAACTGTAAACCTCTACTGAAATTAAGCCGATCAGGAAAACTATGAGCTTATCGTCAGCTTAGTTTACCATCCAAACTTCTGGTTTCGGAGGAAATTTAACCATTATCTACACTGACTGAGATTGAAATATTGCTCTAGCTAATAAAAATTAAATTCCATTGATTATTGCAAAACATTTTCCGAATCATAATTTCTCCATTCCCACCCCCTTAGATTAAATAAATAAATAAATATTCCACAACTTTTTTCACACAACGCCATCTAGTCCCAAGCTAAGCTAAGAGCGTATGTTATGGGTACTAAACAGCTGATAAACATACTTATATATTTCTAAATACAAACATATTATAGATAAATTACACCCAGACACGGAACAAATGATGGTAGTGCTCATCACACAAACATTTGTCCTGGGTGAGAATCGAACCCACGATCTCCGGCATAGCAGTCAGGGTCATTAACTACTAGACCATCAGGCCAGTCAATTATCTAGACAATGTACAGAGATGTCATCCTGTCTATAAATAACAATAAATTTTGATGACCAATTAAGCTGTCAACCGTAATGATTACGGCAATTTTCCCTTCGAAGATCTTATGGCAATTTTCAATGTAATTATCAGACACGGGAATAGGCCCAAACCTTTTAGGTAGCGGATGTTTTAAATTATATTAAAATGGTGGATTATCATAATATGAACTGGTAAAACAAGCAATAATTATTAAACAAGTGTTAAAACATGCAAACGCAACGTTTCATTTGACTTGAAAGCTGTCAAAATAATGCATGAATAGTTTGTTATCATTAATTAATTACCGATAATTAGAGTAGGTATGTGGTCAGTGGAAATATGATATTCGGTCCTAAACTAATACCAGATTAACTGATTGATCACATAAAACGTGTCATTGTATAAAATTTAATTGAATAAACAAATCCTACATTATCAGGAAATTACTTAATTCTTGTTCAGTGATAAATACAGTCCATTGTAATAACACATTTATTAACCCATAAAGTACCAATTACAGTAACATTCTAAGTAAATGCATTTCCAATTGCTAAAATAGGTATATTTTGAAATATACAATCTAGAAAACTCTATTATACAAGTAAACCAAATTTGTCAATTCGCGGCAATATTTTTACTCCAAAGCACCATCAATCAAGTATAAAAATCGTTTCGTTGAATAAACGACGCGCGCTTCCAATTTCCAATATTATGATCGAATTTTAATTGGTAAAAAATTGTACACCGGTAACCAGAGTTGGGAAAAACGTTAATGATCTTAGATCTTTAATTTCTTATTGAATACATGGCTGAAAAACAGGGAGCTATTTTTTCTTCGTAATTTTTTTTTCAATTAATCTTGTTGTTCAAGTAAAGGGGATACTTCAATAAAAGATACCTACAAAGGATATCTACGTTGTTAGATAACATATTATTTACGTAATGACTAGCTTTATTTAAGCTTGTAGGGAACCGAACATTATATTGTTTTAAAGAAATATACAAGTATTATTTTAGCTGTTTTCTCGATATCCGTGTGTTTTCTATTAGTTATCTTCTACAAAAATATCGTCGTCTACATTAATTATCTTCAATCGTAAATTCTTTTACCGTTTCATTTTAATAAACTTTCAAAACAATAACAGTAGAGGCAAATTTAAAAACGATACAAAGTTAATGTTGACAGCGGGCTCACCGCAGTAGAGTAAGCTTCAGTCGCTCCGCTCTTCGCTCTGTCAGTTGTGGCGAAACTCCATTAAGATGCGAACTCAAATACATTGGGCTCGTTTATTATTTCATGTCATGTTTTACAAGCCAAATTCAATACTAAAACAAAATATAACGTGAAATGTGACGTTGACAGTTTAAAACGACGCCATTTTGATATTATTTGCGCGGGAATAGATTACATACTTACACATTGTATTCTATTGAGACAAACATATTAAACATGTTGTTGCCTTTTGTTGGTTTTAAAACGTAGAACTAGTATTTATCTAATTGCCTTTCTAAATCGCTCTCGTAACTTATATGATGTCTGTGAGTTTTGATCCTAAACAAACACTCCTGGCTACACACGAATGTCCAATCCATTTACGACTATTTGTGTCTGCTGATTGATTGTGTTAAACTATAACTTAATACGATTTCACTGTGGAGAAAACATTAATTCTGTGAGCGTATTAATTTATTATTTAACACTCAGAACTTCCATATTAAATAATATTCTTTGTCCACAAAGAATAAAAAACCAAGAACCCAATTCTTCAAAGCTCTTTGTCATTTGAATACTTTTTCTAAACATTTTCTTTCCTGCATTCAATTTTGTTTACTTCCTTCATTTTTTTTTACCAGACGGAAAAATGTACCTTTGAGAGACTCAGAAAACATTGTTTAGTGCTTTAAAACACTCAAAGAACAAAAAAAAGCAAATAAAAGCAGTTAAAACAATGACGCTTATAAACATGCAGGTAGAAAGTATGCAGTAACCAAATTAACAATTCAGTGTTAATCACTTTAGTACAAACAAAAGCACTTACGGATACATGAAACAATTATCGGCATGTCCTACATCGAATCTTGGGTCCACTTGAGTGGTTCGAAAGTTCCATTTCGTCGGCAGTTACCAAGCTCGACAAAATTTAGTTCCGTTGGGTATATTCTCGACATGCCCTTTTAGTGAACGACGACGCGACGGCGACGGTGATTAGTTTCAGGGGCTCTTAACCTACGTGTCGTCCTGTAAGCCCTGTAGCTGTCAAACGTTGATAGATGACTTCCATATTAGTTGGAAATTGAGTTGTGTAATCCCTGCTAATAGCACGCTAATGGAAGAGCTGTAGTTTACAGGTAACAGTTTACTTAACAAATGTTTGTTAAACTCAAGGAAAAACAAACTTCAGACAACCTGGAGAGCTAAGGTGCAGTAAAGTTTAATCAGATTGACACTAATTTGTTGCAAAGCGTTTCCAAGTGGAAGAACTTTTAGTTTGATTTAAATATAAGCGTTTCCAAAGTTCTAAAAGAAATTAAGACTCTTTTCTTAGGGTGAATAATAAAAACCTCTTATACAGCAGTGAACAAATCCTTTAACGTGATGAATATTCATTTGTGCAAAGTGGGGAATCTCCGTAATAGAACTACATCGATTCATCGTTTTTTTTTTATAGAACTTCGAAAATTAAGTTCTATTTACGTCAGTCAAACAGTCGAGAGTGTAAAAAGTGGCCCTCCGTCTAAATGACGGACAGTTGAGAAGAGAAATGGCCATTAAAGTGTTTCTAGAAAGATAAAACGGGTTACGAAACTACTACTCCGATAGTTAAGCGTAAACTTTATGACACGTAGTGAAACACTAGAGTAAATTGGAATTTAATATTTACACTTGTTTGTGAAGCCTTTGTCGGAAAGTGGATTATAACTAAGAATTCATAATAGAATACAAGATTAGTTATTAATATTTTATTAGTGGTCGACTTTTGGGTTAGTGGTTTCTGTTATAACCTATACCTATTCAATTTTGTTTATGCGTGTCAAACTCACAGATCGTGTTCGAAACACCACACTGCGCTCCAAAACACAAATAGTCGACTGTGCACGAAAGGCTGCTGAACTTAGATGGGACTGGGCAGGATATGTCTGCCCCATGCCGTACGAGCTATGGGCTCGTAAAACCCAGAATTGGTGCCCTACAGTGACACGGGGCCGCGACAGACCACGAGGAGATGGCGGGACGACCTGGATGTCTTCCTTGAGAATTGGAGAGAGGTGGCGCAGAATCGTGACCGATGGAAGGAATGGAGGCAGGCCTTTGCCCAGCAGTGGGACAATTTGGGCTAAATAATAAAAAAAAAACAATTTTATGTAACTACATTATAAATGCCAGCGTCAATAGCTGATTTCACTATTGAACCAGAAAAATTAAAAGGAATACTGCTCTAATTACAGTCCAATTATGTACCTACCTAAGTGAGTGTGCTCTAAGAATTTGCAACTCTTGTTAACAGATTAGCAGTTGTTTTCTTTTCTCTGTAAGAACCCGAGGCGACGGAAGACTTAGCTATTGTTCGTGTCAATACTGCCAGTGTTGTTTGTAGGAAAATAAAGTTGCCGAGTGGAATGTGTACATTGTGAAGTACCTACTCGTAGAAGCTTATACAATCAAAGCTGTATGTAAGATTTTTGAAGCAATGTTCAAGTGGTTTACAAGACGTAGTAGGTACATTATGAGTTCGTAACATATTTAGATTATATACTGTTTAGTTAGTGCTCCTGTTACTTTTCATCTGGCTGACCTCAAAAACGGGGTTTCCTTCAAAACGGGCACATTTCTAACGCAAACATTAAATATTTTTAATTTGAATATGTGAGCGCAACTAATGGGTGCGCTTACAAATGCGCTTACAAAACGCTTTGAGGAATACCCCAAAAAACTGGCTCACACGAATGATAATGGATCGACTAGCATATCAGTATGTACGCTAAACACCGGTCAAAAGTGATCTGCTTCAGGTGAGATAGTTGGCCAATGCGTGCATGTGTTTGTAGGTAAAGGTTTCATTTATTTTCGCCACAAAACCTTTAAAAGAAAAGACTACTGTTCTACAACATAGCGTTCACAAACATTTGTCAACGCTATTTGTTAATGACACTTCTAAAACAGGATAAAATAGGATTTTGGTTGCCCAACCGGTAAATTGGTTTTTGAAATCCGGAATCCACTTATTGTGGAAGCCGTATTTAAAAATTATTTTTCTTATTTGTGTTCATTTCATTTTTAAATTGTTTTACTGTATTTAGCTTCTGCTTGTGGTATATATAATAAAACAAGATTTGGGTTTGTTCGAAGTGTTTTTGTTTTTGTGCGACTGGGTAGGTCACTATTATAGAACGCATCAAGATGTTCCGGTCTTGGACTGACTTGGCACATAGGAGGTGCTTGAAGACGGGCTGTGTCCAAAAAAGGCAGCGAAAAACAAAAAAAAAGAAGATAACCTTTCTCCAGCAGTGGGGAATTACTAATTAAGTACCTTGCAGGATAGTAGTATGTACTTATACCAGATTGCGACTAGTTTGGCGTAATAAAACCTTGCTATATAGACACTTTATAGCTTAACTATGTGTAGGTACTATAAAACCGGTTTTAAATAGATATGTCAATAAATTAACATAAATAAAATCCAAAACTGTCCTTAATCACATCTTGATTGTTGTAACTAAAAAAAAAATTATTCATATCAACCATTTAGGTTAATTAGCTTTTTTCTATTCATTATTTCTATTCGTTCAGCATTAATTAATTTATCAAATGGCATGAAAAGGCATTTGGGCTGACTTAAGAATAATCCAATGCCTAGTCGTGAAGAAACGGTCTTTGAAGACCTCAAGGCAACAAAAGATAATTGAAACTAATCTTTAAGCTATGCCTCGCTTTTCCAATAATTCTAAGTGTTGAGCGGGGTCCACAACATCCACTCCAGCACGTCTGTGACTGACTGAGGGCCCTCCATGTCGTGTCGTTATCCGCTGTGTCATGTAAACCAAGCTCTAAAAAAATGTCAAAAGCAAAATAAAAGGCGAAGTTCAGTCAGCTGCACAGTGGAACTTTTCGACAAAATTGAGTTGCTTTTGCTTAATCTTATATCTTTGAAAATGAAATGTTTTACATTTTAAAGTTCCAGCTGATTATTTATTACGGTGCATTTTATCGACAAAATGGTACTATTTTACTAAAATAATAAAGAATATAACTAATCGTGACTTGTATGAATTGTATAATGCATTGTAGGTATATTACAAAATTAAACTCCAAAAAAATAAAAAATAAAATCAAATGACACTCATATTAATCTAGATTCAATAAAGCCCGAATATGCGATGAAACAAAGGCTTTTAATCTCCACCGCTCCCAGTAGCGAGCTTATACCTAGGCTCGACCTAATTTGGCAGATTTGAAATTCAAATTAAAACTATGTAATTGCTAAGCTCGTTGTCCACTATGCAAACTACAAAATGTTTGAAAGTGTGCTTTATTTTATAAAGTAGTTTTGAGAATAATCTGATTAAAGTAAATGAAGGTAATTGGAATAACAGTTAAGAGGTCTTAAAAATATAATAGGGCTCTATGTAACTATCAGATGAAAGAAAAATGACTTTCGAACTACATTTATTTTACTTACAATTTGTGCCAAGTAAAATACAGGTAGTGCCAAAGTTATTATTTTTGCCAATGGAAAAATAATTTTGCCGGAAGAATTGACACACATTTTTGGATAAAGAGGATTACCTATGATAAAAAACAAATATGTGTGTAATATCAATATTTTTGCATCAAGTATGTGCCCTAAATCGTGCATATCAAAAGCCTGTGACCTGGTTTCCCGCGGCAATAGCTGCTATCTCCCCACTTAGCGAACGTCAACTCAGACCACGTCAAGAGAGAAGTCGCTGCACTTATTGGCAATCGGATATTGATAAAAGTTTTACAGAGTATTGCCGCCTTTATTTTGAAATTTTGAACATGGAAGCTTCGTGAGGGTTGCCCACTGTGTTGATTTTCAAGAGTCTAGAAAATTATGCAGTGTTTTGTTCAGCTTACAACTTTTAGGATATGGTGACGTAATCCTAAATTAGTATGTGCCACACGAAAACTTTATTTTTAACCGACTTTAAAGGAGGTTCTCAATTCGATCGGTTTTTTTAACCGACTTCAGGAGGAGGTTCTCAATACGATAGGTATTTTTAATGTATGTATACCGATTACTCCGAGATTAATAATCCGATTTACGTGATTCTTTTTAGCTCGATGCGGAATAGGTGCCATTTGGTCCCATAAAAACTAAACATAGTTTGGTCCGGTAGTTTCATATTATGAACATTTAATTTATTTTTGAACATTTTTTTGCATGTGTGCACCGTTTACGCTGGGATTTATGCACCGATTTACGTGATTCTTTTTTAGTTTGATGCGGGATAGTTGCTTTTTGTTCTCATAGAACATTAACAAAGTTTGGCTGGTAGTTTTCATTTTATGAACATTTTTGTTGATGAATTTTTGGTATCTCTGTTGTACGTAAGCTTTCCTATTACTTTATTTATGGTCCAACATTCAATATCTTGTATCACTATCTAAAAGCAATTAGTCCCTTGTCATTAAGGACTGATAGTGCTGATATTATTTTGCTTGTTTGTGCGTGGTTCGATGAAATTTTAATCAGACTATGTACCAACATGAGCAGAGACCTTGCCTTAGTAAAAACAGCTGCACTAATCGGTCGATGGTTAAGCTATGGCCGTCGCGATCAGTTTGAAGATGGGTAGATGTGACATACTTCATTACATTATCTCCGAATTTTCGAGCCTCGAAAACTACCTTATGCCATTGGTCTCGACAGTCGCTATAAACAGTTGGTAACCGGCAAGTCTTACAGACAGCCTAACTAAGAGGTACCATAATATCACTCAGTAGTATAAAAATACTGGTATATTAATTGCATCTAAAAAGTGTTAATTCTCAGCTTAATTTAAATGTTTTTTTATTTAATCTGAGTGATGACTGTGTAAATAAGCTGAACAGAATCCTATTTTTTTTTCTAACACGTAACAAATGACAATAACCGTGGCACGAAAATACAACTCGGTTGGATAAAAATAATCTAAGGTAAGAACCTCGTTTCAATAATAATAATAATAATACCAGCCTGTTACTGTCCCACTGCAGGGCAAAGGCCTCTTCTCATACAGAGAAGGAATACTCGAGCATTGATCGTCACGCTTGCTCAAGGCGGATTGGCTATTTCAAACTTACATTAACTACAAGTCCAAGTTTCCTCACGATTTTTTCCTTCACCGATGTCTTCGTTTCAATAACATTCAAAAAAAAAACATTGCTTTCTTATCCACAAAACGTCAAAATAGTGATTTGACAAGTCTTCTCTGAATAAAAGGGTAAATTGTTTCCTTTTACATTTGACTCCTTTATCTGTTCTTGACAAGTTCAGATTTATTTACCTTCGTCGCAATAGGTAATTATTTTGTCAAGACATTTAAGTAATAACAAACTGATTTTCTCTTGAGTTTCACAAAATTAAACCTACAGACAGACCAATTACTTATTACAACAATAAGTTACAATATCAATTTATAGTATCGTTTCAAGTTTAATTTCACTAAAATTGTTATCTTAAAACAGGAAATAGCAAAATGTTTCTATAGAACAAACACTTTATGAAATAATAATAATAATACCTACACTAGACATGCGGTCATATAATTGAAATGGGAGCTTTTAACCTTATTGATGTTTCATTTGCAGGCGGTCGGATAGCGGTGAACTGTTTCATAAACTAATACACACATACGTTTGATACAGAAATAATTACCTTGCATAGTTGTATACTTAGGGAAATTTAATTAAAACGAAGTGAGTCTTAATATGCATGTACAGAAAACAAATTCTGTCTGCCTCGTTGGTGTAATGGTAACCCCAAAGAAATTTAAAATACAATAGAGAGAGCATGCGAGGAAATGTCAAAGAAATCTTTGATCCCATGTCTCAGTAACGCCACCTAGAATTATATAGCATTATTGAAGCGGCAGCAGAGCGTACTAAATTATACTCATAGACTTGTGTCCACCGGGACTAAAGTATCGGATTAAAATTTAGTTTGTGATGTCCTGTCTATTAATAGTAAGTGTTGAATGTCTTTGGCCAGTGATACTACTAAACACTGGGAAAAACATCAGGATTTTTTTTGCACCTACCACTGCTTTTCTCTGCATCACCTGAAGGTTGACTGGTAGAAAATGCCTATGGCATTAAGTCCGCCTTTGTACATTAGTGTGCTTCAAGTACTAAATAAAAAAATATTTTTTTCAATATAAGTTTAGGGACTTATTACATGGGACTTAATTTTATAATAATGTACATTTAACCGTAGCATATGGCGCTCTGTAGTTGCTGCCTACCCCCATTGGGAAAAAGGCGTGAGTTTATGTATGTATGCACAATGTGTAAGGAAACACAAAATTTTCGTCATTAAATACACAGTAACTAAATATAAAATCTGCAAACTTTATTGGCTTTTTTACTCAGCAATATTGGGATTCCAATTAGTTTGCTCTTGATACCTTTCCGCATTTTGTTCTCTCATGGCAAATGACGTCACAATTCACTGCACGATTGGAACGCTTACATGCAGTTTTCATTTGGACAATTTTATTACTTCTGCTCATTCATCTCATTCTGTTTATTAGTTTTTACTGATATGTAGAATTTGTGAAGTTAGGGTCGATAGACGTAGGCCGTGTAGATTCAGAAGCTTAGCTCTACATGAGATCTGATATCTTTTTCACAGGGCAAACCTTATGTGGTCGTCGTGGCAACATTTTACATGAAATATTTTTGGTGGGATGATGGTTTCTAAGAAAACATTGACATTGTGCAGACGCCAGCACATCAAGTTACCCCAATGTGTCAAATTTTCCCAATAATGTGAACCTTATTCTGTTTGACATAAAGTTGAAAAACGATCAAAGAAATTTGACACATTGGGGTAACTTGATGTGCTGGCGTCTGTACGTTACAAAGTTCAGGTGTTTTAGGGATTTATTATAAAAAAAAATTAGTAAGGGGCTTGAAGTTTAAATTAGGTAGTGACAGATTACTGCATAATAATCGCACTAATATACAGAACTTATACATAACTGGAGACATGAACTTTTACCTCTGCTATTCAGGGAAAAAAAGAGCAGTCAGTTATTATCATTGTATTAGCAATTATGTTATACATTTACTTGCTGCCCAATAAAACTTCGTTCTGCCTGTTTAAAAAGAATAGTGAGAATATAAACGTTATATTCTCAGACAGCCTACTGAATATACACACTATGACGTAGGGTTTCTTTAGAAAGGCATTACTTATAAGTAAAAGGTATTCTAAAGGAACTCCCGTTGTAGTATTCTTGTAAATTGCGAAAGTCTGGCAATATTTTATATAATTATAGAAGAATAGGTCAGGCCGTTTTGGAGGAGTTTAGTAACAAACGCTGTGACACGAGAATGTTATATGTATATTAAATAAGTAACGTAGTATTAATATTCTTCTAAAACTGACTTTATGTCTAATTAGCGGACAATTTGATAACATAAAAATATAGGCAAATGCGGTATGAAATATACAAACAAAACTTACTAAGCGATAAGCAATACAAAACAAATGAAAACTAATTAAGAATCTATTTCAAAATAGATCACAACAATAAATTACTTGTCGATATTGCACAATGGAATTACAACAACGAGCTAATTTCGTAAGCTGTCGATATGCCAGCCAACTGAATTCCATCATATACTTAGCACACACGACGACGGCCCCAATAAGATCGATGACATGTTGAGCATATGGATAGGTACCCAGTGCCTATGGTACGATGAGCTATGGGAAGTAAATTACTATGTCACCCAATGATAGATCACTATTGATCACCACAGTCATGGAACACGGCTGTTAATCTAATGGTGTGCTAATTTTGCTAGGCAAGTCTGTAGTGGAATTCTAAACATTACTTTTTCATTTAGAGGGCGTCGAAATGTGAAGTCACAATGATTTATTATGTCGAGATTGCCTCGTTGGTTTGCATTGCCGAACATGAGGTCCCGGGCTCGGTCCTCAAAATGTTATTAAGTTTTTCGTTTTAGAATTTCTCAGTGGCAGCCCGGAGTCTGGATTTGTGCCCGATTGGTGGTAATAAGCTTACCCCTTATTACATCATGAGACTTTAACATAACTGTCGAAATGTGGGTGTATAACAAGTACACATCTGCCTAACCCTTCAGGGATTGCAGGCGTGATGTTATGTTATGTGTTATTATGTTAAGCGAGTTTGAGACAGTAAATTAAAGCATCGGCTTAAAATGATGTGGAAACAAATTGACGGCAATGTTAGACATTTAAACTGTCATTTCTTTGACTAAACGTTAGCTGAAGTCTTCGGTGAAATGCAATATTGTTTTGTACAACCCAGTTCAGTAAAAGTAAATATTAATAACGTCTAGTTTAGTTTTTTTATGTTTCTGTATATTAGACAACTTACTCGTTTCTTGCTTATCGAATATGACAAAGTAGCGGACCCATCCGACGTTGTCCTTTCCGAAAGTAGACATCGAACTCGATTGCAGCGCCACCTGTCGGGTTCAATTGTGAATTTAAACCATCCAGAATACCAACACAAATACAACAACAAAGAATTGACCAAATAAGTGCAGTCGTTCGATAGTTACGCGCGTACATAATATTTGGCGATTTTTTATAATGATAAAGTAGGTACACTGTATTCGAAACAAATATAAATTGTTACAGCATGAGCCCCTCTCTCTAAACCACTACAAAATAAAGTCAATAACCCTACTTGGCAGATGCAATGGTGACCGACTTCGGCACTGTTTAAGTAGACAGAACGACGCCTCGGTCTGTCTACTTCCCTGGTGCATGAAGTTTAAAGATTCCTAATAACATCCTTCTTTTCAGAGCAACATGTCCATCATCACTGTTCCACACGTGGGAGACGTTACTTCAGGAAGTGGAAGCGGACGTGCTAGGGTTCAACAACGCAGCGCAGTCGCTGGAGAGGCTGGTCGCGACACCACTCATAGAGCGGACCTTCCACATGAAAGTCCAGGCTCGGAAGCTGTTCGCCCATCGGGAGGGATGCGAAGTAATCCTCGGAAAGGCTGACGATCAACTGAACAAGGTATTTATCAACTAAAAATGTGTTTTAATGGTTGGAGGTTGTCTTTGAGCACTTAGCTATAAAAACTATACAGGGTGTAACGGAAAGGGTATATACATCCGAAGGGCACGGATTCTCTTGGTGATAAGAAACGACATGGCAACGTTTTTATACATATACATACATAATTGTAAAGTTGAGCCCGCCCGCGCCGTCGCGCCTTCTTCGGTTAGGCAGAGCCCGATAGGTCTGTACTAGGCGCGCAGAACCCGAGATAGATATACTTGAACCTTGCCGGACAGGATTATGACCCTCATAGTGCGGTGACACGTTTGTTATGATTTTGCATTTAATAAACAGTCGATATTAATTAATATCGTGAAGTTTCAAAGTTATTAGTTGGGAGCTGAAATTTTGAGGAAAGACTCGTTATTAAATACTCTATTCACCCTGTTTGTATGTATATACCCTTTCCGTTACACCCTGTAAATGATGAGCTTCAATGTTAGTAGACGAATAAATATATGGGTCGTAACCATCAGGATCGGCCGTTTCTTCAATAGGTAGTAATGTAGGGGAAACCATTAATGAATCGCTCGAGTTACAATCAAAAGTCATTTATCACATAATGTATCTTCCTTACAGAATATTACTGAAATCTATTCACTAGTAGTTAGGAAACCACTAAGTCTATCGGTTTTGATTTTTTCTTGTAAGAAAAAGGCAGAAGATCACTAATTGGAACAAAAACGATTCGTCGGATACGTGGTGCGCTCGCCGTTGATTTCTAAGTCTCAATCACGTTCAACATGGCCGCGCTGACCATCGACTCGACCGACGCTCCACTAGACTAACAGTTGTCAAATCTTGTTCCTCTTCACTATGACATTCTAATATTTTCCGACCAACATTAAAGTTGCCCAACTTAATAAACAAACAATATCACAACAAGGTGCAACCATTTTAAACGACTAATAACAATATTTTACGAACTTCCAACAAAGTCACGTTTAGGCACTTAAACAATTTATGTATTGACATGAGTTTATAAAACTACTGACCTAGTTTAAACGAACCCACACTAATTTTGTCAGTAACTATTACGCTAATAATTAATTAATTAAGGAACATAACATCAACCTAACATCTATTAGCTCAGTATGAAGGGGTAGGCAAGAATGAAAACACAAAGTTTCGTCGAACATCGAGGCCGTAAAAGCTCCTAACCTGATAATGTATAGTGCTTTTATCGAACTACCAGCTCTTATCGACCACATTAGGTATCTGGAACAAAGGTATTTTTTGGCACAATTTTTAATAATGAAGTGCTTTTTATGTGTTAGTTTTCTGATGCTGGTTTTTGTTTGCTAAATGGGCATTGCTTTCTAATAATTATATCATTTTATTATGATTTGAAAACAATCTAACCCGCGATTTTATATCTAAACTTTGTCGTCCAGGAAATACTTACACCTAAAAATATAGAACAACTGCCTTATTTAATATACGATTGTAGATTGCGATCATGCAAAATATAGCTTTTACTCAAAAATAATCTTGAATGTGACTATCATAAACTGGAAAACAAACACAAAACAATATAAAAGACACATTCGTTTGACAGAACATTGATTTTATCTTAGCCTCTAAAAACTATAGCGTGGAAACAGTAGCGAATCCATCCGGAAATGCCAAAAGAAATTGGATTTAAGCATCCGTCCAATCCCGTAGCGAAGTGTGAGTGTTCGAATCTATTTCACGCTCCCAAAAGGACACCGAGATGTGTTTAAACGAGATTACTCGGCCATTCCCTTATATCATTTTGGAGGACTAATTTCTTTCAACATCGTTTAGAAACTCTGCCTCGGTCTACTTAAAAATGACTTGAATAAAAGGTTCATCTTAACCACTTTTTTCATCGACTTCAAAAGTGATGTGAAGATGTTGTAGATTTACAAATGAAACTCACACCGAAAGTGTCTTTTAATAATTTAACGCGAAAATTCCGTATACACCTAACCACTCAATAATGTATTCGAATATATTTGGGATTGACAGGAAGTGTTATATGTAACTTTTACCTAAACATATTTATGTGACGAGAATATCTTTTCTACAAAGTACATATTTTTCAAAGTATTGTGTAATCGAATATTTTTATAACATCAGAGAATGTTGTTAAAACGACAGTCAAATACGTAATGGGACATAAATTCCAAGCTAAACTCTTTACATAATTTGATGTCGGTAAACCGCGCGCTTTCACCATTTTCTCATTTTATTTTCCCATTCGATAAGTACACAAATAATCTCTCGCTTTGAACATTTTTCTTTTGACGACTGGGTGTCTACTCTCCGATTTATCAATTAACCTGTTTTAGTTTTTTTTGCTGTATTATTTTGCTTGGGTAATTTAAACTTAGCGTCATCATCTTCTTTCAACCCTTATTTCTATTTATATAGTAAGATACCTTCGTTTTTAGGGTTCCGTAGTGAACTAGGAACCCTTATAGTTTCGCCATGTCTGTCTGTCCGTCCGTCCGTCCGTCCTCGCTTAATCTCTGCGACCGTTAGCACTAGAAAGCTGAAATTTGGTACCAATAGGTGTATCAATCACGCCAACAAAGTGGTAAAATAAAAATTGGAAAAAAAATGTTTTATTAGGGTAGCTCTCCTATATGTAAAGTGGGAAGTGACTTTTTTTTTAATTTCAACCCTAACGTGTGATATAATGTTGGAAGGGCGTTTAAAATGAATAGGGGTTTACTAAAATTAATTTATTTATAATGTCAATAATTTCGGAAATAATCGCTACAAAAGTAAAAAACAATGTGTGCCCACCCACCCCTCTAACTTTTGAACCATAAGTTTAGAAAATATAAAAAAAATCTGAAATGTAGAACTTTATAAGCACTTTCTAGGAAAATTATTTTGAACTTGGATGGAAACAACAGTTTTTGTACAAAAAAGACAAAAAGTTGTACAAAATAATTTCTGGACTAAGTTTGTAGTAAGTTTCAAAATGCTTGCATATACGATTATACGTATATGCAAGCATTTTGAACACTTATTGTGACAGACAAGAAACTACGGAACCCTACACTGAGCGCGGCCCGACACGCTCTTGGCCGGTTTTATTTTTCTACAATTTGATAGTAACAATCTTATAATAAATTGAAACTTATAAGACGACGGTAACGAGAAGCTTCAAACCACAAAATAGCTTCTTTATGTTCGCTCCATTATTCGATATTTGTGATGCACTTGCTCTACTCATTTTAATTTATTCAGCTCGCGGCATTCGCTTTTATGGCTTTCTTGTCGAGTTCCGTTGTGAAAACGTAACACGATTGCTTTATCGTAGTCGTCTATTCAGGTTCTATGCAACATATACCATTGAGAAATTAATTGTGATCGCGTTTGTGATCTGTGTATGCTTGGATGGGAGAACACTGGAAGCCAATCAGCCGTGCGGTCGGACGATCTGATATAGATTGTCGAGTATCTATAAAAATCGATCCTTGCACTAAAAGCAGATACGTGTATTTCATAGCTCATTTTCCGTCGCAATATATGCAACAGTCAATTCACCGAGGGATTAAATAAGGCAATAAATAATACACAGCCACGCTTGTTACAATTTTACGAAGGAAAACTAATTTCAAGTGTCATAAAATACACAAATACTCGTAGATACACAAAGTGGGTTTTAAAATAATTCAAGCATTGTTAATATCCGTGTGAGAATGTACTGCGGAGTCAAATTTTTGTGGTGAACGGAACGGAATACGGCGTTTTAATAACAGCGTTTTACTTGGGTGTTCGCTGTACGACTGAACTACAGCATTCTGGGCATTTTAATGTGCAAACATACAATAAACGGCTGTATAAAAAAGTAAAACGGTACTCGTCCTCAGCGATGGGGAGGAGTACGCCTGAGTGTTCCGATTTCGTTTTTCCTAGAGGTTATTTGTTTTATTTTCTTACTATTCTATTTGTAGTTAGTTTAAGCGTACATATTTAATTTATTTGAATTAATTTGATTGTAGAGTTGCCAGTAAACACTAAGTAGGTACATAAACGGCTTAAAACCACATGTTAAGAAAACCATCAGCTAATAAATACACAAACTTTATGTTATTCCGTAGATATTGCCTCTACATCTGTAAGTAGGAAATATTCTCATGTAAGTATGAAGAAAAGCAATAATAGAAGAAGAGCAAAATCTAACAGACAATATTGAAGATACGGATTGCTATTGTGATCGGGCGGTTCCGTATACGTAAATACCTGAACTGAAGATTGTTTAACCTGCATTGCCTCTCTTTGAAATCAGAATTTATTCTCTGTTCAATAATACTACTTTCCAATCTCATATGAGTTGTTGCATTTTTCTAATGAAAATATATTATGGTTATTCATCCAATCAAGCAATTTAATACTCAAAGCAACATTAATGTTCAAAGCCCGACTTAATTGAATAAGCATTCAGAAACCGTTTAGTCATTTTAGGTTAGGTAGGTACATCATAAAGATACCAAAGGCTATTAGCAACATTTTGAATTATTTTGAAATATTGCATTAGATGTTCCTAATGAAAGAAAAATACGAAAGAAACATAAATGACAAGACGTATTTCTTCAACATAACAGATTGGTCAATATTTTTATTAATTACTTAATTAAAATATATGTGAGCAAAAACAGAGCTCATTCCCACTCTAGAGCAAGTAATTAATAAGTTTTCCTAAGCATTTTTTCTACTTGTATCAATGAGTAGGTAATATTAATTACTCAGGGTTACGTCATCTACTAACATTATTGCCACATACTTAATATGTTTAATGACCGAATATACATGACGGCACGTAAACTATAAACCATTGGCTCACAAACAGTGCTGTCCTAAATTGACAATATAAAACATGAGACTATGCCATCGCAGTAACGTAAAAGAGGAAGGTACATAAAATTGGCCATTTCTCCGTCCACTTATGCCAAACATTGCGGAAACATTCATCGCGAGTTACTTCGAAGCATTGCATTGAGTATGAAAATTTTTGGCAGTACAATTTTTGTTTACTGTTTAAATAAAAATTACCGGATGATAAATTCGTAGAGAAATAGGGATTTTAACATTATTATATTACTACAGATACAGTACTTATACATACTGCAGTCAAAAGGTTCACAGGCTGGCAGAAACCTTCTGTCTGTGATCAGCTTTCCGACTTGTGAGTCATGAAATTTCCCGTTTTCGCGTTGCGACCAGTTAGAGCTTCTATATGTCTTGGCAATTATTGTATAGGTACCTATAACATCACTCGTGACTAAGTGGACGGCTGCGGCTGGCCCTCAAATGCAGTATCCGCGAGCCCTCCATTTTAAAGTTATGACGATTATTCTTGTTGGATATACAAACATAATTGTGTTTAAATTTGAAAGGTTTGTTTTATAATCAGGTTTATCTTCTTATTCCATAACTTTCCTACAATTCTGTCAATAGTTAGGACGTTATACTATCGCAACAACAAAAAATCTAATTAGTAATTTCCTTACTAATTTCAGACTCGTCAAGACTACAGAGGGGCTTTCCTGAACTACTGCAACAACCCAACACCAGCCACGTTAGCCACGTACTATGATTCCCACAATACGTACGTGCAGCAGCTGACGGCTACTAACGCGATGTTGGATCAGTACCATAAGCATACACTGCCGACTATACTGCAGGTGAGATATCGTGAGCAAGACTGTTGGTAATGCCAATTTCCGTGTTCTAAAACTAAACTAAAATGAGAAATTGACATCTCTTACTAACTTACAGTTTTAGAAAAGGTCAAAAACATATAAGTGACAGTTAAGAGCTTTGCAATATAGTAATTTTTTAACAATGCCATGTTTTTTTTTCGACTAAGTCAGTATGAAAATTTTACTTAGCCATATATTGGCAGCTCTTGTATACTATAGCTGTCCTTTTCATAATATTAAAGAAAGGGAAATATTGAAATAAGCCTAAATTAGTTTTAGTTTGACAAGAAGAGAATTGGCAATAATCGTGGCAATGGTCGTTGAATCTGTTTTTAATTCTACGCTATACGCACAAACGCTTAAATCCAATTAAATGTTGTCTTTGTCTACTCAGTTTGAAAAGAGTAATGTTTGTTGCTGATTCTTTTCCAATTGTCCAACACTGAGCTTAATGCTAAAACGCTCTTATTTATATTTATTCCAATCCTTGATAAGATTGTAACTTCGCCAAGCCTTTATATTTGTTATTTATAGAAAAAAACCTTGCTTAAAAATTCTGACTTGATAAGTAGCTTATAGAAAAAAACTTTTTTACAAAAAATAAAACCGACTTCAAAAATAACACTAAACGGTGTAAAATAACTCTAAATTCGGAAGTCTGTGGCTTTGGTGGGTTTGTCTTACTCATGATGGGCCACCGACTTCCGAATTTAGAGTTATTTTACACCGTTTAGTGTTATTTTTGAAGTCGGTTTTATTTTTTGTAAAAAAGTTTTTTATTTTTCCATTTTTAGTTGTTCCCATACAAACATTTGCCATGAATTCATTTTATATTGTTAATTGTTAACAATACATGTCATTATAATAGGGTTATCCACCTAACCCTAATTAATGAAACTTAACATACCTAACTGTCGAAATCTAGGTATATTGAACACATCTGCCTACCCCTCTGAGCATACAGGCTTGATGATACGTCATGATGTTGTATAAACAATAAACATCCAAGCGATTCCAGCAATCACGATAGATTTGCCGTCTATTTTTGAAGAGTTCCGTTGTATATCTCCGAAGGTCAGCACCAGATCTTCTCCAAATTAAAATGGGACCACCTCAGGAGTCTACTCTTTCAAACAAAAAAAGAATTTTGAGAATCGGTCCACAAATGGCGGAGAAATCAGGTAACATACATAAAAAAAAAAAAAAAAAAAAAAAAAAAAAAAAAAAAATACATACACACGAACATAGAACCTCCTCCTTTTTTGAAAGTCGGTTAAAAAATAGAAAGTTTATTTGAATAAAACTTTGAATCTTTGAAAGCTTACGTACGACGAGTAGACGTAGACATTGACTACTTGTGGAAACTAGGGCTACCCTTGTTAAATACAAACATTCGGGGGTTACATAAAATAAACACTACTTATGTGCCTACCTAGTACTTTGTATTCGAATAAACATGTTACGTCTAGTGTCCGAACCACACGTTATTTATTGGTTATTGTTTGTGAAATATTTTCGCAATAATGTGTATGGTATAACACGCTTGACGCCAAATCATTTATTTTCTAAAATACCTCACCTCTATTTGTTTATGGATTATGTTCATTATATTGAAACTCATTCTTTGATCCATTTCCAGAAGTTACGAAACAGTAAATAAGTCTAATGCTTCACGACTAATAGAAACAACAATATTTTATACATTTATTGAAGAAGCACAGCCTTTTTATGCTGCTATAAACGTTTCAATCACTTAACGTAGGTATTACTTAGTATTTTAGTAATAACTTAGGGACAATCACATTTTCTTAATGGTTGACTCCAATCACAGCGCTCAATAAGTACTACGATGTCGGTAGGCATTATGCATGTTTCGGAAATCGATAGTCGATATTATACACCTATAACAATGTATAAACTTACTCTCGCGGGAATCTTTGGTTCGAAACAAAACACCACTAGTCAAACTGGGGCTGAAGTTACGAACTCGAAGTTCGATTACAGATTGAAATTCGAAAATAAGTTGGACTTCGAAATTGCCTGATGAAATCGAAAAGAAGTAGGTCGTATCCCAAGACAATTGGTATTGACATGTGACAATGAGTGGGTATTCGTACGTAGATCGAATCCGCGGCGTCTGACAGCCCTGCACGGCACCCGTAGTTGAAGAGGCTTCGGGCTTCAAACAGATTCGAACTAACTCTAGCTTTAATTAAACTGACGCTCACGTAGCTTCAGATCTCAGAAGCCGATTTTATTGTTGAATAAATTAATTAATTCCTCTGCAGTGTTGTGAAGTATTAAGCCAGCATAAAACATATTTAAATCGCCCGAGATGGCTATAGTGATTTCAGAGACCTCAATTCATTTTTCTTTTTTCGTTGCTCTAGAAGGTTCAAGTTGCATGTGCAATCTTGCTGGGCATGAGGTTCTAAGTTCGTTTCCGTGGACACATTGTTATTGGATGTATCCGTCAGGAATTTTGCAGTATAATGTTTTCCTCATAATAAATGAGAGTTAACATAACCGGAAAAGTAAATGGGCAAAAGTTGTCTGTAAGAGATCGCTTTTAGCGATAAGGCCGCCTATTGTAACACCGTATGCGTTACTTTAAAGTTATAACTTATATCATAGTAAGTTTTATGGTGTAAAATAAACATTACCTATTCTATTATATTCTAATCTAAGTGAGCACACCACTGCCTTACCCTGTAGAGAACACAGGCGCAATGATACGATAAAAAAAAACTTCTTATGATCTAGTCTTAAAAGCTAGTCACTTGATGAAATCAATTATGTTACCTTCCGGTTTTTTTATTTATTTACCAATTGATTCTATTTTTATTTCAGGAATTGGAAGAAATACTGACCGACGTGACTTCGGCAGTCAGCGAAGCAATTTGTCAAGAAGGAGAAATTGTTACGGATAAGGTAAAAACTGGTTTGTTGGTAGATCGATTGCCCAACGACGAAAACTCAACAGTTCTTAGTGTACGTAAAAATTCTTTTCTTCTTTCTTGTTAATGAAAAGATTTTTAACTTTTTTTTCTGGGTTTCTACAATTGTGAAACTCTTTGTTTTTAATAACTTTTACGTAACAAGGAAATGTTACCATTAACCTCTTACTTTGCGCTAGCGGAGTTGAAAACTGAAGCCGTAAAAGGATGCAAGAGTTTCTTTCAATCACATTTCGCAATGGAATTCTTATAAATGTAGCTCTTAATGCTTTCAAAAGTTTGCCAAATAGGCTGACAGTATATTGCTTTAAACGTTAAACGTTAGACCCCAAAACAAAAAAAAAACACTCACAATTAAGAAAGTGTTTAATTAGGCACTGAACTGTATGTCTGTACCAGAATGAATATACATACATTCGCCTTCAGGTTGTTTTACAATGGTTTAAGCACTTCCAAATTACCCTTTTTATGTCCTCCAACGATATCCCGAAATTCTCCAGAACTTTAGTAAATGACAAGTCATGTCAAGATGACAGTTTGAGAGTCATCCATCTTGTGTCCGTATTAGTTGCCTCTTCAACTCGGCCTGACTGATGAAGTTAGACAGTTATTATATGGATCCATTAGATAACTTCCGAGGATAAAGTGGATTGGCCTGTATCTTTTATCCCTCAAGGGGGAGAGCGGTCGTAAGTAAACTCTTGAGATTTAAGAGATTAAAGGTTATAGGCGAATAAAATAGTGATAGTTTGTTGGACTGTGTTCGTTATTGAAACAATGATGTTCAGTGATTTCTAGCTAGAATTTTATGGCAGTTTTCAATAGCCAGCCTGTTACTGTGTCACTGTAGAGCAAAAGAATATTTTCAAACACTTATCGCACGAGCATTGATCACTACGCTTTCTAAAGGCGAATTAACAATTTTAGGCAAAAAAAGATTATTATAAGTTCAGGTTTTCGCACGATGTTGTCCTTAATGCCAATGATAATTAAGTTAAACTTCGATAGGTAGGTAGGTACATACATGAATAGACAAAATCACATGGTACCTCGCCTTTTCCTTTGGACCATCACAACCTTTCATTGTCTGCCGACAAACACCCGGATCAATTACATACATGTATTGTATGACATTTATTTTTTACTTATTTATTTAACATAAAATGGACATTGGCCAATTACATGAGTTAATATTATAATAATAATCCACAACTTTATACACAACGCCATTTAGTCCCAAGCTAATCTTGAGAGCCTGTGTTATGGGTACTAAACAGCTGATAAACATTTGACATTTCTAAATACATAGCTACATATTATAGATAAATTACACCTGGACACAACAAATATCGTGCACAACACACAAACATTTGGCCTGGCTAGTAATCGAACCCACGACCTCCGGCATAGCAGTCAGAGTCACTAACTACTAGACCAACAAGCCAGTCAAAAACACACTGAATAATAATTCAGTAATATATATATATATATATATATACCCAATAATTACAAAATATTTTGATATCTCTGTTTATTATCCGTTATTCAGTTTAAAACTAATCACATATATAAATGA
Source organism: Euplexia lucipara (assembly GCA_921972225.1). NCBI lineage: Eukaryota > Metazoa > Arthropoda > Insecta > Lepidoptera > Noctuidae > Euplexia > Euplexia lucipara. The sequence continues at coordinate 14,589,578 of OV179144.1, forward strand.
AACTTTTGCCTTAAGAGATAAAGTAACAATATTCAAATCACAACACTTTTATTAATCGTAACAAAGAAAAAGTACTGCAAGTACACAACCATTACCAATATTCAGCTCGCTAAACCAACAATAAAGGGAATTCTCGCAAACGTCTGTTATGTCGAGCTCATTGTGGTTGCTTACAGGCACTTCTTATTCAAATAAGGCAATTAAAATATCCTGTTTACACAATACAGTACTGATATTATATCGGGATTTGCACAACAGTTGTTCCCGACTTGCAAGTTATTTGGTGTGTTCAGCTGCCCAAGTTTTGATCTTTGTTAGTTCCGAAACGATATCCAGAAATACACCACCGTATATAGATACAATACTGTTATGTACGTATATATACATTAACGCTCTTATTAAATAACGCGTAGTTTTTTAATTGCACATTTTTTATTAAGATATATCTAAAGTTTGTGTAGAGGCCTGCACATCGAGATCCCTCAATCTGTCATATTTCTTTGATAGTTTTTCAACTCTATTACGTAAAAGGTTTATGTTCCTTAAAAAAATGATAGTCTAGGGTAGCTTGACGTGCTAGCCTAGTCACAAGCTTTAGATCATATAGCTATATATATACAGGGTTATTTGTAAAACACCAACAACCTCACAGTAGTAGATTACTAACATCATAAACAACAACATTAAACACAAGTAACACAAGTTCTATTAGTTAAAGCATTAAGACTGAAAACTGTATGATGATTAACTTCTGTCTTCGCCAGAGCAACAATCAACTTCGACGCTACGAGTCACTATGCGCGCAGGCTCGTGCAGTCTCCAGCACGGCTGATCTGGCGCACCTAGCAAGAACCTTGCTCACTGCCACGCCAGCCATGCGACCACCAAGGAGGAACTTCCTACCACCATACCCGCCCGACAACGATGACCCACCCCTGGATGTTGCTGCGGTAATGTTTGAATAAATAAAGAGTAGAGAATGACGAGGGTTGAGGTACCCTGTCCAAAATGAAATTGATCTCGCTGTTCTGAAAATTGTTTTATCGTTGGAGTCATCTTTTGTAGGTTGTTCCAATTTAACCGAAGCTAGGATAGGAAAGATTTCCGTTCGCTTACATTACGAAATTATTTTTTTGAACCAATCAATTGATAGATACTTATTTTGTCATGACATAAGTACGTTACATACAAAGACATTCAATACCTATAAGACCGAACATCACGAACAAAATTTTCGTCCGAAAAAGTGTGTCCTGCTGGATACAAGTCTATGAGTTTTTGTAGTACACTCCGCTGCCGCTCCAATATTCATATATTATTCTAGATGGCGTTACTGAGACATGGGATCAAAGTTTTTCTATGACATTTCCTTGACATGCCCGCTCTATAGTATTTTAAATCTCTTTGGTTACATACAATCATGGCTTTTTCCCAGGCGGGTGGGAAAATACTATAGCGGTACGATTCTATTTAAATGAGCCCGTGAAAAATTTAATGAAGTGAACTGACAATGAAGATCATTAGTATGGAATGACAGCTTAATTCGTCTTTACTTCACCTACATCTATGCAGGGCCTTCCAACACGCATGCCCCAAACTCGATGTACGACACACCTGACCTTTCTGAAGAACATCCCCAGTTAGGTCAGTGTATGTCGTAGGTAAATACCTAATCACGACAACATTCCCCGAAGTGCTAAACAGAGGTGTTAGTACGTAGCCTCATTTTGTAAGTCTCACGAGTATTACAGTCTGTTATAGATTCAGTTTCATTAACATTCCAACATTTAAATAGTTCCATTCGTCCGTAAAGTCCAAGTACCCAGCAATAACAAGTTCCATTATTTATTTATCGTTTCTAACCCGAAGTTGCCATGGAGAGGGATTACTTCAAATTGCTTAGGGGATTAAACGTACAACTTCGAAATCGACGCGATTAAATTATTATCCCATCTTTATTTTAATGCGCGGAATTGATAGCGTATCAACGATTTCGTCGTCATTTGATTCATTTATTTTGAGTTAAGTAAGTAATTGGTTACTTATTAATTCACTCAAAAACACTTACTTAATTTCATTGAGTGTCTGTGGTCATTGCAACGGTCATTTTAATTACATTTCATTTTAACGTGTTTAAGTAAAATAATATTAATTTATTTTACCTGTTGCAACATTTTATTAGTGTTTCTCTGCAAAACCCGGATATCTGTGGTAAGTTACGTAGATTTTCAATAATTGCTTACAGGCGCTGTTTCTATCGATTTTTATTACAGACCAGATGTACCCGCGATTAAACTACACTTGGACTACTGCATTAAAAATGCCAATTGTTGATCGCGCTAACGAGCTATTTGACAAAATTTTAGTGTGTCGGAAATTTCTTGTAATCCAAATATTACAAGAAATTTCCGACACACATTTTTTCTTTTTCTAATTGATGGAAAACTGCTTAGATTAAGCGCGTCCAAGGAGAGGAGAGGGGGGCTTGTAACGTCATCGTCATTATCTAGTATAAACTGTACTGGTTAGTGACGTCTTGCGACATTTTGACTCGATCTATCGCCGTTATTTTTTGATTACGTGAAAAAAGAAACAAATGTGTCGAATATTTTCTTTTAATCGAGATGAGAGACTAAAAACTAAAATTTTATCAAAGAGCCCATTGCATTAAAACAGCAAAGCAGTGCAGTTAAAATGCAGTCCGTCTACTTAGAGCCTAAAGGTCGTAGCACATAATACCGGCACGGCACCGGCACCGCTCCAAACCAGCAATCGACTTGTCATTCAATTTAGAGCATTAAATCGTGTGTATTATGATATATTTCACAATGTCAATATGAAAAGGCCGCGCTTGCCACTACCATACAACTTGACTCGCCCGCGTGCCGATAGCGAGCGGTCCATGTGCTTACAGCGTGTCAACTGCACGCTTACAGCACGCCGATTACATGCTTACTACTCGCCGACTCCCGAGTCGCCAGGTACGCCAACAACGTCATTGAGCGTCGTAAACCGAGACATTATGAAAACGTGCAAGTCCTAGGCGTGTTCAATTATAAATTCTATATAACAATTGTGTTCGCGGTGACAGCTAGCTTGCACCTCGCGGGCGGCGGCGTGCGGACTGCAAGTTGGTACCTTGCCGACGATGCGAAGTGAGCGCACTGGCAGCTAGCCGTAGCCTAAATTCGAGGCGACGCCGTGCGGCAGCTGTGCAGTTGCGGTGCCGTTATAATGTGCTATGACCTTTACCCTCCAAATACGATTCTAACTACCTACTCTATTAAGGTCTTAAGCTCTCTTTTACCTGCACGCACAATACCACCGTAAGTCGGCATATTACAATTCGCTTTCGTAGTCTACGTGTGCAGATTAATGAGGTCGCTTCCTTATTAAGAACTTTCCGGGATGGCATCCCTAAGGACTTGTAGGAAGTACCTTACCTAATATTGTTTGTAGGCAGTTGTTGGCTAAATTTATTTATTTATTTATTTTTATTTTTTTTTTTATTTTACAATTTATGTACACACAGAAAAATAGATTGATATACATGATACTTATAATTAGGAGTACAAAGGTACTGCTTATTTCTATAGAAATTTCTTCCAGCAGACCTGCGAAAGGAGAAATGAAAAGAAATGTAGACATTTACCTTGTTCATAGAACCAATAATGGGACTGAAATGACAATGTAATGTCCTGCATCTATAATCTAAGATCCCGCTATAGAACGACCTTCACCGAGCTGGTTAATGAATGAAACCTATATGGTCAATAAATATATATCGTATATGGGTTGTCTAAAAAGTTCAGTCCAGGATATGATTAATTAATAACGAAAAAAAAATCACCTGTTTGGTTAATGGACAAATTCCATACCTACCAATTTTCGATTGGTGTGGAATTTACCTGAAATCTTTATTTTCTTTTAACTTTCATTCTTTAACCAGAACGGTGCAAGTTACTAGTAGGTATCCATTTAGCTGTTTATACCGGCCTACCCGAGAGCTGTGACGGGAAAAAAATAGTCAACATAACGTTTGCATATTCTATGGACTTCATACTTTCGATTGGTAAGGAATTTGTTTATTAACCAAACCGGTGAAATATTAAAAAAAAAGTATCCCGGACTGAAATTTCCCGACCCATATGTAATATATGTAATTACATATTAAATTTAATATAAAATAGGTTTCATATATTAACCAGCTCGGTGAAGGTCGTTCTATAGCGGAATTCTAATAAACTGAAAGAAAGAAAGAAAGAAAATATTTTATTTGGACGCACAGAACATAAAACAAAAGAACAGCAATACAGATAAAAAAGAAAGATTAAAAAACTAAAGACAAAAATAAAAAAAATAATAATAAGAAAAGACCTGTGCGAGACCAAAAAGGCGCCTATCTCAGCATTAGCTGCGACATTTAATAGTAGATTATTAACCAAGGGCTGTATGACATCAATTGCATACGAGGTTTTTGGCGCCTGAGCGAAGCGAAGGCGCTAATTAACCCGAGTATGCAATTGATGCTTACGCCCGAGATAAATACTCTGCTTTACATATCGATTGTGAGGTAAGTAAACAACAAGACAGCAGGTTTCAATGAACATTTATTAAGAAGAAAAAAATGTGTATTTAATTAAAATCTTTATAAAATAAATTGTCTAGATTCCGATTCGAGTAATTAATCGATACCGAGAAAAAAAAAAACACTTTTTAAAAATATTCTTCGTGCAGTATGAGTATGACAGTTCTTTTTTCAAATTCCAAAACCTATGCTGTAATGATAGTCATACACCCCGGCATTCAGGGGTGTAAGGGTGTACTTACAGAGCAAGAGATATGTAATAGTAGATTATTAACCAAGGGCTGTATGACATCAATTGCATACGAGGTTTTTGGCGCCTGAGCGAAGCGAAGGCGCTAATTAACCCGAGTATGCAATTGATGCTTACGCCCGAGATAAATACTCTGCTTTACATATCGATTGTGAGGTAAGTAAACAACAAGACAGCAGGTTTCAATGAACATTTATTAAGAAGAAAAAAATTTATTATTTTCGCGATGCTTTCGCGCCTACTAGTAGACTGCCTTTTTTTTTCACGCACGCAAGCGCGTCAAATCTTGCTGGCCAGTTTGATTTTTAAATCGATTCCATCTAACATACGATGTGGAAACAAATAGTTCCATATTTAAAATAAAATCTTTATTAAATAAATTGTCTAGATTCCGATTCGAGTAATTAATCGATACCGAGAAAAAAAAAAATAACTTTTTAAAAATATTCTTCGTGCAGTATGAGTATGACAGTTCTTTTTTCAAATTCCAAAACCTATGCTGTAATGATAGTCATACACCCCGGCATTCAGGGGTGTAAGGGTGTACTTACAGAGCAAGAGATATGTAAAAATATAAACATCGCAGCGCTGCAAACTGCTACTTCAAAAGTACAGACAGACGCGTGTCCCAAACAAATGCTTTTTTTTCTTATTTTTCTTTATAGAAATCATTTAATTAAAACTTGGCGTTGCAATGACTACGTAGATAAAGGCCCGTATTTTAGAAACCTACTCAAGAGCATTAGTTAGGTACTTAAAAACTAGTTTCAAATTTCCAACTAATCAAAGAGCTTTCAATGTTAACTAATGCTAAGGCATAAGCTTTCAGTGAGCTTCCGTAAAATAAAGGCAAGCGCAAGAAAGCTATCGTGATTGGTTAAATTAAATTGTCAGTAGCCAATCGCTTCACTTGATTTGCGTTAAATCTTTGACGTCATTAATTTTCTTTAGACACCAGGTGAGATTCTTGTTTTAATTTCTGTTGAAAAATAAACATGAGGACGCTAAATCACAAGACACGATGTCAATGGAAAACTCAGATTAGTACAGGAAATCCTTAGATAAATCACCTGTAGACCCTTTGTCTATAACAGACTAATCTAAATTAATCCCTTGAGCCTTATCCTGCCAGACACATACCTGTAGCATGTACCTATGCCTATTCTATGTAATATGTACCTACAGTCAACAAAAGAGATAGGTTACCAGAGATTATAAATTTTACGGCACGGTTGGCGCAGCGACTGAGCGATTGGCTGCTACGCCTGGTTCGATTCCCGCACGAAATAAATATTTGTATGGTCACAGTTCAAGTTATTGTGTACGTGATTTTAAATGTTTATAAATGCACCCACGGTACAAGAAAAAACCTTTAAGAAGGCAACCTTTTTTTAATATTTTCATATTGTAACACTTTTTTACATACACGATGTAAAAAAACCGATAACAACACATTCTGTACATGTGATGAACTGACTTTGACCAAAAATATTGCTGGGTAAAACTTTATTTTACCATCTTTAAAAGCGCGCAACTTTCGATCAGCTGAGCGAACAGCCGGCCGCGGCCGCTCGTGCTTGGTCGTTGAACCGACCGCACGCTTTTGTTTAGTACTCATTGCATTATTGTAACTTCAAATTCGTAATTTGTTTTGAAAAATCAATAAATTTGATAATAATTGTTCGGAAGAAAGTTTACTAACAATAGTTGGAATACGATTTTGAAAAAAGACGAAAATTATATTTCACTTTGACCTTCACTATCTTCAGAACCAGTGAATACCCAGGTATGTTCGTTTAGGTAGAAGAAAAAAACTATCCCAGTGATGGGTAAAAATATGAAGTTTTCGTTTACGTTAAGGGTCTTTTTACACCCTGTAATCAATTGTAAAATTCAATTTCAATAGAATATTTCCATGGGTTTGTTGTAAAAACTTCAAATATAACTCACAACCCTGGTAACCTTACTCTTTTGTTGACCGTATCTATAGCCAGTCTGTTAATTAAAGGGAAATCGAACAGCTCGCCATGGTCTATGTGTAATTAAGTAAGACAGATTACCAGAGACATTGCATACGACACAGAGCTTATCGTGGTCAGAGATGCGGGTAATCTGAGTTGTCTAGCTATTGTTCTACTGTCTTAATTGATATGCCAGACCTAAGTACAAATACTCTATGTGTGTGTATTGCCATACAATACCTCGTAATTATTTTGTGACTAGCTGCCCGGAATACTTTGTTCCGCCTTAGAATCAATTTAGTAGCCTTATTTAGTTTTCATTAGTTTATATCCTATTCTCAGACCTACTGAATATACACACAAAACTTCATAAGAATCGGTTCAGCCGTTTTGGAGAAGTTTTGTTACAAACACTGTGAAACGACAAATTATATCTTAGACTAGCACACGTCCCACGGTTTCACCCGCGTAGGTCCGTTTCCGCGGGAATACAGGGATAAAAAGTAGCCTTTGTGTTAATCCAGGGTGTCAGCTAACTCCATACCAAATTTTATTAAAATCCATTCAGTAGTTTTTACGTGAAAGAGTAACAAACATCCATCCATCCATCCACACAAACTTTCGCGTTTATAATATTCACACCAAGCTTTCGCTAGGTCTAGATTTAGCAAAAGTCACTCCGTGAAAACTTAAGTGCAGTGAACTGTCAATATCTAGCATTGACAGCTACAAAACTGGGCTCTGGCAATCTGAAAAAAAAACAACAATACGACCACGCGCAGTAATGGCTTTCGTAAAAGGAAAAAATATTTTTCAAAGAAACGGTGAAACACACAGAGATTTTATTGGATTTTGTAGCTGCAACCGAGGACATCCCGTTAAAAAGCCATTGAATTCAGTAAAATTGTTTAATAGAAACATCATTTTTGTTAAATTATAGGGTCCAATAATTTTCACACATGTTCTACTTCTCTTGATTAGGTAACTAAGGAATGTAAAAACAACGTGTGTGGGAATGCCAAAAGTACCTCGTACTCAAGTACCTACCTAATTTTTTAAGTCCTACTCTTCTCTCTAATTATTTTTGTCATAAGTCTATTGATTAACAGTCTCATCGAAATAACTTATTTCGCAATATTTCATAAAATACCTACTTATGAAAATCAGGAATAACGTATAGTTAGGTAATACAAGAGGATAAAGTCACAACATGATTGGTGCCTAATCTGCATTCTTGCCAAATCTGCATGTCAATAACACAGATTTTCCGATGAGGCCATAATTTATTTTAATAAATGCTGAGATAATGGAAACAAAAAACGATCTGAGAATTCCTTTGTTACTTGAACTTGTTTCATTTTATCTGGAGCTGTTGGCATAATTGATTGCTTACTTATACATTTTGATAGATTCCGTCCGGAGAAATAAGAAATTATGAATTTTGGCTGTCCGTGAAGACCACCCCTGAGAATCTTCATAAATGTAGATGAAAATGTAATATAAATGTGTATCACTGTATCTTAAGTATTTTTTAATTTGTTTAGGTCACCTTACACTACCCTTTACCTTCATAATAGGTAATTCATAAAACTCTTCTGGCTGTGTCCAAGTTTTAGTTCCCTATTTACATTTCTATAGGAACAATTTAAATGCTGGCATTGTGACATTTTGTTTATATCGAGTGTCTTGTCTGTTTGCAAATTGGCGCCATTCAACAAGAGCGGTGTGAATGGTAGGTATTCAGCCATACAATCGAATAATTAGGCTAGACTAGGCTGAAACTTCGTAAATATAAATTTTGCACCTTGACTTGGAATGTGACAAGCCACGCGCGAGCCGAGCGAGCGAAGCATGCATTGGCCGACGAGCGCTTTATGGAAATTATTGCTTCAATGACGTCACAGCATTTGTTTTACAAAAGTTACACCTAATCATCAGCATGACTATTCGTTAATTTTGTAGGAATGAGACGAGTAATTGGCTATTAAATATGTTGAAAGACAAAGATGTTAATTTAAAGGCTAATTAAGGTAGGTCGCATAATTGCACATAATTGTAAATTATTCCAGACTAGCAGACGTCCCGCGGTTTCATCCGCGTAGGTCCCGTTCCTGTGCGAATACAGGGATAAAAAGTAGCCTATGTGTTAATCCAGGGTGTCAGCTAACTCCATACCAAACTTTATTAAAATCCATTTAGTAGTTTTTACTTGAAAGAGTAACAAACATCCATCCATCCATGCTCACAAACTTTCGCGTTTATAATATTAAGTAGTAGGATGTCATTGTAAGTAGGTAAGGTATTCAAGTCGACAACGGATAATGTCAGACGGCATCTAATGCGACTATTCTAGCTTTCTACACATTTCTCGCAATATGAGTCTCGAATCGGACTTTAAAAATATCTTTTGACTATGTATATGACAATTTTCAGACCTGTGTGTATTGATTAGGTACTAGGGTGTGTCATTCACACAATCAAGCCTAATTACTCAGAAATAATGATCAAAATTAAATCCTATTTCGTTAACAAAAATGATCACAATTGACAGTTACCTATTTCTTTTCAACAGGAAAGCATGCCGCCAATACTTCGTGGTGAAATCCTGTTAGATCGAATGGGCCCACAGGCGCGCGTCAACTACGAACAGCTGAAGAAAGACGCACTTGATCTAGAAATCCAAATCAAACAACTGCAAGTTAGTAAAATATACATGAACCTAGAATAACACTTCCAACCCTAAAAACATAACTGCTTTGAGAGATAGACGTTGAACCTACATTGTATTGTATTAGATAAGCTCGAATTTGAAAATTCTAAACAACAACTAGCTATTATTTATTGTAATCTATAAATAACGCCGTTAGTAGTATATTTGTTACTTCTATTCAGAACTGCATTGTGTGTAATCCTTAATATACTGCTGTAAATAAAATAAAAGTAAAATGGCGTCACGGGTGGCGCAGAAGCTGAGTGTAGTAGCTCGTGTCGCAGTTTCGATTCCCGCATGGACAAGTTTCAAATTCAAGCGGCAATAACCCAATGGCTAAGGCATCGACTGGCCTGTTGGTCTAGTAGTTAGTGACCCTCACTGCTATGCCGGAGGTCGTGGGTTCGATTCCCACCCAGGACAAATGTTTGTGTGATGAGCACGATCATTTGTTCTGTGTCTGGTTGTAATTTATCTTTAATATGTATGTATTTAGAAGTATATTAGTATGTTTATCAGCTGTTTAGTACCCATAACACAAGTTCTTAGCTTAGCTTGGGACTAGATGGCGTTGTGTAAAAAGTGTGTAAAATATATAGTTTTTTTTTTATCGGCCTGGCGATCTAGAGGTCGTGAGTTCGATCCCCACCCATTGCAATATTGATGAGAACCCACTCCAAGCATATTATATACACCATTTATAATATAATTAGAAAAAAAGAGGCTCCGTAGAAGCAGGAATGCAAAACTTTTTATTTTAAAGATAAGTGAAAACAATTTTTATTCAAATTGTTTTATTTTAAACTAGCAGACGTCCCGCGATTTCATTCGCGTAGGCCTCGTTCCCGTGGGAATACAGGGATAAAAAGTAGCCTATGTGTTAATCCAGGGTCTCGGCTAACTCCATACCAAATTTTATTAAATTCATTCAGTAGTTTTTACGTGAAAGAGTAACAAACATCATCACAAACTTTCGCGTTATAATATTAGTAGGATTTAGAAGAATAAAAGTCTTGTCTCAGTCTTTGAACTTTTTATCATTGACGCTACAATTTTCAACTAAAATTAAATAATATAGGTAAATAAATGAAACCCACATCATTTCTTTAAATAAATTGTTGAAACGGGTACAAATAAGTGTGACACCTGCTGTAAAAAATAGATTATTAAAATTTCAGTGTCTATCTTAAATGTAACATGCTTAATTAGAATAGAATAGAATAGAATAGAATAGAATACTCTTTATTGTACACCATAAAAACATACAAATAATAACTTTAAGGGGTACATAAGGTGTTACAATGGGCGGCCTTATCGCTAAAAGCGATCTCTTACAGACAACCTTTGGATGGACTTAATTGTGCTTTTGTTACAAAGTGCGCATTAAAAAAAAGTTTTTTTGACTTCTGTCTAATGCTTTTGTAAATGGAGTATAGTTTAGTTGGAGGGGTTAACAAGACTAGGTACTAATAATGTACTGCTTACATTAAACATTTTTATAAAAATAAAAAAAAAACACTAGCCTCACAGGGAACAGAAATTATAAAATAAAAATAACAGATATAACAATGAAATTAATACAGCTCACATTTCCAAATCCACTTCTCCTAATTAGTTCAGTATTAATTAGCAGACATAAATGGAAAAGAACACATAAGTTGACAAGTATAGTTCAAGTTCTAGGTAGAGTGTAATAAAGTTATAGCTAGAGTTGCCAGCCTGCGTAGCATGAACACCGAAGAAACGGTCTTTGTCGTGTCTCGGAAAAAAAGAAATTAAGTGTTCATGCTACGCAGGCAGGTGTATTGAAAGAAATTTGACACATTGAGGTTCCTGTCTATATAATCTGTCACTTTGCCGATTCGTCTGTAGACAAAGGCCGTTTCTTCGGTGTTCAATGTGTTCATGCTACGCAGGCAGGTCGCTCAACTTTTTTAGCCACTTTAGCAAGACATTTAAGGACATTTGGGTAAAAAGGCCGGACACTTTACATTATTGAGGATTTAGTGTCTTAGTAGGTATACGAAGCCTTTTTTCATCATTACCACAAAAAAAGTTTACGTTTCCTTAAAAAGCCTCACAACTGTGTCCGGGTTTATCCGGACGCCTGGCATCGCTAGTTATAACTATACCTACTCACTAATAGGCAAAACGAAAGCAATGTGTTAATTTAAAATCTTTTGTTACAGGAAAGCCTCGATGCGTTAGGTCGTCATCAAAGCAGGGGTATTGAAAGTAATCTTTACAACAAAGTTAACGAAATACAGGTAAGTTAATGAGTCTAAGTAAAAAACAAACAGTGAGAAATTGAAGCAAAACATAACATAAAACAGCGTTACTAACAATTGATCCCGTTCTATCCAAATCAAAGCAGTCTGTTGCAAAAGAATAAAATTGTCCTCCTACAAAATGATAAGATAGTAAGGTATGTACAGGAAATACCGTAATGGGCCATGTAAGTAATATGTATCTTACTTTGATCAAAATAAAAAACGGCAAAAACCTTTGGAAACAACCCTTGTAACTATACCTACAGCTATAAGGGTTCTTTCCGATGGCTTTGGCCGTTTCTGATTAGTTCAAAGTTCTGATGTTAGGGAACCCTGCAATAGAGAAGTCGCCCGTAAAGTTACATCGAAAATATTTATAAGTAGAGCGAAAACAAAATCGGCCTGATTTCGACATCATTAAAATTTCACGCTCAGCTTGGTATTGAAGAATAAAGCACAATGGAGCCACAAGTGGCATTACTTTGCAGTTATTTCATTACCTACGCAAATATGCCCAGGTAATTAATTAGAGACTTTAATGTACCTACGTACGTATGTTATGAACTTTACTTTTGTTAGAACTTTATTTTTTCGTCAAAGCAAAATACAAGCTGCTGAATGTGTTCTCAAACTGCTTAGGTTGCACATAGCTCCAATTATTTTTTTTACTAAGTATCTAGATCCCTAGTTCGGCACATAAACCTTAAACTAACTAGAAAAAATTGTCTCTTCATTCGGTACTTATGTACCGGTATTAACTTTTATAATGGGACTACTAGTGACACCTCTCGTTCATCGTAGAAACTAAACAGTGACATCTAACATGAATGGAACGTACTTTCCTAAATCCAAATAGAGAAACGACCAAGCTGAAGTTCATAAGAACTCCCGACAGATGTCGTGGTATTTAAAAAGGGCCGTTATTGCAAAGAGTATTAAAAAATTGTTGGATTTATAGAGTTAATCTTATGTTTTATTTTCAATTCTTTTGTTTTTGACACAGATTTATGATGCTCATGCAATAATCATTTTCATTAAACTGTATTTTTTAACCGACTTTCAAAAAAGGAGGAGGTTCTATGTTCGTGTGTATGTATTTTTTTTTTTTTTTTTTTTTTTTTTATGTATGTTACCTGATTTCTCCCCCATTTATGGACCGATTCTCAAAATGATTTTTTTGTTTGAAAGAGTATACTCCTGAGGTGGTCCCATTTTAATTTGGTGAAGATCTGGTGCTGATCTTCGGAGATATACAACGGAACTCTTCAAAAATAGACGGCAAATCTGTCGTGATTGCTGGAATCGCTTGGATGTTTATTGTTTATACAACATCATGACGTATCATCACGCCTGTATGCTCTGAGGGGTACGCAGGTGGGTACAATTTACCTAGATTTCGTCAGTTAGGTATGTTAATTTTAATTTATTAGGGATTAGTGGAAAATCCTATTATCATGACATGTATTGTTAACAATTAAGAATATAAAATAAATTCATGGCAAATATTTTTATGGCAACAACTAAAAATGGAAAAATAAAAAACTTTTTTGCAAAAAATAAAACCGACTTCAAAAAAAAACACTAAACGGTGTAAAATAACTCTAAATTCGGAAGTCGGTGGCCCATGCAGAGTAAGACAAACCCACCAAAGCCACAGAATTCCGAATTTAGAGTTATTTTACACCGTTTAGTGTTTTTTTTTGAAGTCGGTTTTATTTTTTGCAAAAAAGTTTTTTATTTTTCCATTTTTAGTTGTTGCCATAAAAATATTTGCCATGAATTTATTTTATATTCTTAATTGTTAACAATACATGTCATGATAATAGGATTTTCCACTAATCCCTAATAAATTAAAATTAACATACCTAACTGACGAAATCTAGGTAAATTGTACCCACCTGCGTACCCCTCAGAGCATACAGGCGTGATGATACGTCATGATGTTGTATAAACAATAAACATCCAAGCGATTCCAGCAATCACGACAGATTTGCCGTCTATTTTTGAAGAGTTCCGTTGTATATCTCCGAAGATCAGCACCAGATCTTCACCAAATTAAAATGGGACCACCTCAGGAGTATACTCTTTCAAACAAAAAAATCATTTTGAGAATCGGTCCATAAATGGGGGAGAAATCAGGTAACATACATAAAAAAAAAAAAAAAAAAAAAAAAAAATACATACACACGAACATAGAACCTCCTCCTTTTTTGAAAGTCGGTTAATTAACACAACTTTTTATATACAGGAGGACATTTCTGTGAAAAAATACGACTACAGAGCAACGCAATTGCATCTAGCAGCCGTAAGAGCCCAGGTAAGTTTAATTTATTCCTTACCAACATCTAAAAGTCTAATTTAATTAACTAGGTAGGTATGTACCTATCTAGGTACTTCGTACAATAGCTGCAGCTTAATTAAACATTGGATTTGAAGTGTGTTGGAAAATTGGACAAAACTTTAAACCTAAATACCTACCTACTTACCTAAAAGTAACAAAATAATATTAATTTGTAGGTTATAATAATGAATTAGTTATTGTAGGTACCTACCTATAATTGTCGTAGGGCAGTTAGACAGAAAGGAGACGAAAGTCAAGTAGGTAGGCAGGTAATACAATCGGCTGCTTTTTATAATAGGTACCTAATTAAATCAACCAATCACAGAAGTTACGCGCTCTAAACAATACATTTGGCACCAAAGGTATTGGTGCTAAATGCATAGACCGGTGCTCAATCGAGAATACTTACCTACTTTCCAGATACTGGGTTACACCAGTAGGTACCTACCTACTTAATGAGAAACTTTCAATTTCCACTCAGTAACACAAAAATTTCGATGCCTAACATTCAAAAGCTATGTGCAAAAATATTACGCCTACCTATGCGTGTTTGGGTGTAGGTAAGTGTAAGCTACACGTCAGTGGTAGGCAATGATATTTAAGTAAAAAGGTGCAAGTACATAGGATAAACGCGCTCAGCAAGTGACACGTTAAAATGTGGCTAACCAGCCACACTTCACCTCAGTGTGGCGTCGCGCCCCAACGGACGCGTGCGTGCTATAGTGTACCGATTTTGAAGATCGAATGTTGTTTAAAGTAACCTAGCTACACCTTATTATTTATAATATAATTCATGGTGGTAGGTATAAAAAACTATGAACCGCGTTAAAGGTATATTGAGAGTATTATTAGTATTATTCTACTGGCTAAATACAATTAATTATAAGTACTTACATAAGTTCAAACAAAAAACATCGAAGTAGGTAGGTACCTACCTAGTTTCTTTTATAAATTCTTTAAATTGTTAACTTTATCTTTTTTTTTTTATTGTTAACTAAATCTGCTAGTACAGTTTACATCTTTCAAACGATTTTGAGATCTGAAAAGATATCCATCCCTAACGCAATGCATACGAAACGAGGAAGACAAAGCGTTCCCATTAAAGTTAATGGACAACATTTTACTTTACTAGTGCGCGACCCTTGTGGATGAATACCTAAACCATTCATAGGAATCCCTCTAGTGCGCACGCCTAGCTCTAGGCACATGCGAAATGACGTTCGCAATTCAAATCAATACATTCAAATGTTCCCGCGTTTACGTAAAAACGAAAAAAAAATGTCTCTTTGAATGTTTTACAATTCCATGTTGTAAGTAATTTTTAGAAAATGGGTCTTGTGGATTGAAATAAATCGTTTTTTTTTGCGTTGGAAGTAAATGTGGTACAATTTTTTTTTAGATACCTATCTACTTACTCCAAACTTAGCTGCAGTCATTTGAACTTCATGTTGTCTTTTTTTGGATGTTTTATTTTGCAGCAATGTTTGTTTTCTCTGCATATGTGAGCACTTTGTTAAAGCTTAATGTTTTGTAGACAGCCGCGTTGCCGCATTGCGCACAGCCTCCCACTCAGTCCGAGAGCAGGATCTCGTAGACCGTCATAACCTCCCAATTCGCGTCGCGTAAAGCCTCGGCTTTTAACAACAAAAGCGTTTTATTTCGCTTTTACTGGACATTTGAATTAGTGTTGTATTAAAAATCGTTAACCACGGATAATCCGAAACGTAAACTGAAGTTCCGTGCTAAGATGGGGTGGATTTCCATGAAAAATCACATGGTAAGCAAAATATTTTTTTTTATAAAACAGCTGCTATGTTTTTTTCAGATAAATGATACCTACCTGAATTTTGATTCTTTTAATTTATTAAATAAGGTCAACGCTGTAAAAACAGACCGCTACAGACATGGTTATTCATTTCAAAAGCTGTATGTTTAGCACAGCCTTTGAACACTATTGACCTAACGTACCCCCATTCTAGACGCCCAGCTAGCTACTAGGCCAGTGCAAACAGGCATCTACACTGTAAGTTGAGGCATAGATTTCCAAAATAGATAAAGCAAGGATTTTATGATTAGATTTTTTATAGCAAGGTTCCTTTAAAAGTGTAGATATTTTATTTGTTTTCATATCGTTTTTTGATTAGGTATTTGTAAATAAGTAAGTACCTACCTATCTCTCTATCTCACGTCCAAAAACCTTTCAATCGTGTCAATTAGACACACAATGGAAAGACATTGACAGCGAGGACGCCGGCGTTCGCTTAGGGTTTATTGATTTAAATGTCAATACTTAGGTACCAATAAATGCCTCTTCTCTGCAAAGACCTCATCTCAAGACAAAAGTTCGAGCATTGATCACCACACTTGCCCAAAGCAATTTCGCGATGTCAAGCTCATGTAGGTATAACATACTCATGTCTATAAGGTTTCCCTACGATGTTTATTTATAAAAACCGATGTGAAAGATATCTAAGATGACCTACTGCATAGGTAGTTATGTACGAATTCAACATCAATGTAAACAGCAGCGTGATGCTGTTAAAATCACCCTTTGCAAAAGTAGGTGAAGGGAAGGTGAATTGAGTATCCTAATATAGGTACCTACCTAATTGCAGGTCTTGACAGTTCACTGTACCTAGGTAGCCCATCGACCTAGGTACAGTGGTACTTTCACTGGGCGATTTTTACTGAATCGACCGGCAGGAGAATACCTACTTAATATTGCGTGAAAGTAAAATTAATGAATTTTGGGAACTTTTATTAGACTCGGTCGCGTGTCCTAAATTCTTAAAATAGTCGTTTTAAAATAGTTACGTAGGTACCCACCTACCTACAATATTTTATTTGATCATTGCATTGCAGTTCCAATGTAATATAATAATTCAACCATTAAGAATTTTAGGCAACCCAATAAAACCTAGATAGGCATTAATAATGGATTGTAATATTGCTACACCAAGTCTCTGAATATTTCAATAGATTGCGTTCAAACAAGATAACCTAAATTGTTATCAAGTCAGGTATATCAATGACAATAAAATAAAATAATGAATCATCTCAATAACAATAGTATTTTATCCTGCAACAGTTAAATTGTTATTGTCTCTAAATCATTGATCAATTTGGGTTTTCCACTTTTTAATAGTGAACGCTTCCATAGTTTTCCCGCGCGCGACGATTACGCCTCTAGCGGATAATTTTGGAAACACTTTGCGTCATTGAACACTCCAAATCGTGCGTGTCGTGTTTGTATTCGTGGATAATATTTATTTATTTTTGACTCTGGTGACCAACACAGTGAGTGAATACTTGGTGAATAATAATGAAACTTAATAAAGGTAAGTTTTATTTGATAAACTATTATGATTATGTAATAGTAATTGCCTATCAAATGTTAATGATGACGAGACATTATTCTATGCGAAACCATGATTTAACTAACTGAGATGTAATGGTTACAGCTACTATTCCGCTGTGGATTATGATTGACAGCATATTGAATTATCAACATAGAGAATTCTACAATTTATTTGATAGTACAAGTTTCATAACCTCAAATTAGTATTATCTTTAATTTCCTTGATAATGGATTCTGTTTGGTGCAAATATTGTTAATATGTTACGCGCCATGTGTAAATATTCTCTAGATTATTTGGGTTATTGACATTATTGTTACGATAACAACTTATTTACGCAATATTGTTGACAAGCGTTTGGGCGGGAAACCGCGACCTACGCAAGATAGCCTAGCCAACTAAATTCTCCAATCCAAAACATACCTACAAGGTTTAGTTTTGTTTTTCGAAGTCATTACTTCATTTAGTTGTAACATTTTATATACCTAATCATATTGTTTTTGTCATTCCAGGTGCACACAGACTGTATATAATCTAATACTGATACAGAATAATCATATCAAGAAAAATGAAACCCGTATCTGTCGATAAGTCGTCATCTAAGAAAAATGGTTACCAATCAGATGATGACAACATAAGGTACAAGTTAAACACCAATTTCTTTAACAATGCTGGGAAATCTCCTAAACTGAAGAAGATAGAAAAAGTTAATGATGAAGATGACAACATACGTTATAAATTTCCTACAGCTTTAAACAAACCAAAGCCTGCTGAACAGAAACCCAAACCTAAACAGAAGATCAAGGTTAATTTCTGGAGTAACAAACATTCAGTGAGCCGTCTTCATAACTCAGAATCAACAAAGCTGAAGTCAAACCGTAGACATACAGTAGGTGCTACAGCCGAGGACACAACTGCTTCTAAACCAAAACACTCTGCAGTAAAGGTTAGAAAACGGGTTTCATTCCTACCGTCCCCCATATTTTCTGAAAATCATATACCCATGGTAACAGTGCCCGATGATTTAACTATACAGTTAAATGAAGAAGAAGCTAATGATCTGGCTGAAGATTTGAACCTGGCATTTGTTAACAGCGGTAGTAGTAATAAGGATAATCATTCACCAAAACGAAAATCTAAAAATGCAAATCTGACCAACTCTCGGGAGGCTAAACGTAAACGGAGTTTAGAGGATGAACCTAGAGGTCATGGAGCTGAGAATGAACTGGAATTTTTCTCCAAATATGTTGTTCAAAAGCTGAGAAAAATGGAAACAAATCAGCGTATCTATTCAGAAAATTTAATCAATACTGTGCTTATGTTAGGTCAACTCGGCACACTGAATGGTAAATCAAAGATAACAGAATCATAATATTTTAAAGCATTTGTTTATTAGTTAAATGAAGTTAATAGATAAGCATAATATTGTTTGGTTATTATAATTAATTATCTGAATATCAAGGACCAGAACATGTGCAAAGACATCCTGCTGAAGTACATTCAATTATAAATGTAGTCATTTTCTTGTTTATGGTGCTTGTATGTTTGCCCCGGTGTTACATAAAACAATTGTTTTTTGTAACACCATAATATTTTGTAAAATAATATTTTCAAGAAAAGTACAACAGTTGTTAAGTACAGAATGTCAAGTAAGTAAGGTTATTGGCGTTATAATAAAATGTTTTACTTAGAACTATGTGTTAAAAAAAAATATAGTAGAAAATTGTTGAATGAGAGATGCTGATGCACAAACTTGTTTTTATTAACAGCTAAAGTAACTTTGCTTTTTTGCCTGTAGGTACTTGTGTATGTATCATTGTTACCACTTAGCTAATCACTTCCATAGTTCCCTCCATAGCTTTAGTTTTCATATTCAATGTTAATTTTCAACCAACTTACAGCCATTACAATTATATTTTTTGCAACCACATAGTTCTTGGATTGTTAAAGGTTATTTGATCATTGTTTGTTTTAGAAATGTAATTTCTCTAATGCGTCCCATGATGCCTCACTGTTGTGTGTTAAACACTACAATGCTAATCAGTTTGTCATAAATCAAATGATGCAAATGGAATGTCATGTTCACAGTAAAAAAGTGGATAATTTAACATAAATTATTTACTCAGGCTATGTCAGGTGTTATTTAACTTAAATAAAAATCATGTAATAAATAACTTATTAAGTCTAGAAATATTAAGGTTATTATTTTTTTCTACTTTAAGAGCTATATTTTGTTAGTTTAATACATATCACTTTGCCAATTGTGTCTGTGATGACTGTAAACAAAATGTCCGCACAACTGTTACAAAGCATAAAGTATAAATGATGCAATATTGGCAATTTGTTGGTGTCATTTTAGCAGATATAATATATTTACACATGTATTTATTGATTGTTGTATATTTAAAGGGACTTGAGAGAGTAGAACTTGAAGGAGAGTTATAAATATGTATTGTCTTTTGACTTCGAACATACATATTTGCCTCAATTTGTGAGACTTCCTAAGGTGTATAATTGTCTGCCTTAACTACTAATAAAGTATTCATAGTTATAAATTGATTGTTTAATTTACTTTATACATAGAAATAATATCAATAATACCAATTCAGAATCTCTACACCTACTAATTAATGCATCCATTAGTTTATTTAACTAATGATATTATCAATTACATAGATTTTGTACAGACGCCAGCACATAAAGTTACCCCAATGTGTCAAATTTCTTTGATCGTTTTTCAACTTTATTACCAAATGAATAAGGTTCATATTCAATTGGGAAAATTTGACATATTGGGGTATCTTGATGTGCTGGCGTCTGTACATTGAAAGTTTAGTAGGTAGTCCGTAGACCACATGGCGGCTCGCTTAATAAAAATATTCCTTTTCTTCCCTGTAATTAGGTACACTTGTAGGTACCGAATTACACGGAAGAAAAGGAATCCAAAAATACAAAGGCACCGTAAAGTAGGTACCAGTATAGTTCGACAATAGCTACACATGTCTACCAACTGGCTTTATCAGTTGCTTATTTTTCGAGCCACGTATAATTATTTCTGTATTTTTTGTTGTTTCCTGTCAGTGTTTTTGAAAATCAAACAGTTTATCCTACAATTACTATAAACGCGAAATTCTGTGAGTATGATCTACACTCACAAACTTTCGCGTTTATAATAATTGTATTTTATAGTAACAAACATTAAACTATCCATCGATCTATCCAATGGATGGATACATAGGTGGATGTTTAAATATTCCACAAATAAATATATTCCACAACTTTTTCACACAACGCCATCTAGTCCCAAGCTAAGCTAAGAGCTTGTGTTATGGGTACTAAACAGCTGATAAACATACTTATATATTTCTAAATACATACATATTATAGATAAATTACACCCAGACACAGAACAAATGATCGTGCTCATCACACAAACATTTGTCCTGGGTGGGAATCGAACCCACGACCTCCGGCATAGCAGTCAGGGTCACTAACTACTAGACCAACAGGCCAGTCAGATGATATGAGTTTGATGATATGAGTTTGTTACTCTTTTACGTAAAAACTACTGAATGGATTCACACATACCTACCCTGCATTAACACAGTCATAGGCTTTTTATCCTTGTATTCTCACGGGAACGGGACCTACGCGGGTGAAACCGCGGGACGTCTGCTACTGTAAAATAATGCTTATAAAGTCCGGCTGAAATAACAATAACGTACTTCACGCAACAAAAGACTTCCACATCGATGGAACCTGCGCTGTCTATCGTCACTTTGTCGGGTTAGCCTAACGTGGTGTCGAGAGTTTTTATACCTTCATGAGCCTCTGATTTGGCTTCACAGCAACGCGGAAGGTTAATTTCATGTAGATATTAATACAAAATTTATCCACGACTTCCTCGTCAGTCTAATGGTAGGTAAGCGCAACTGCTCAGCATGAGATCCTGGTGTTTGATTCTGTTAAAATCAAAGTAGTTAGTATGGTTTGATAGCTCAATTCGCCTTCACTTCAATTAGATAACATGCTACTTAAATCACCCCGTGAAAATTTACCAAATGCTGGTTGTGATTCCCAGGTCAGGCAAAAGGATATTGGGGGTTTAGAATTTCGCAGAAGCAGCCCTCCCTGAGTCTGGATTCGTGCCAGTCTGTTGGTAATAGGCTTTCCACATAAGTAGGTACATAGTACCTACATGTAACATAAACCCAACTGGCGAAATACCTGTAGGTACCTCTGCACTCTACCTAACCTTTCGGGGGAAAAAGGCGGTAGGTATGTGGTAGAATTCACTCCTGCTTCTGCCTACCCAAAGTACCTACTTAGAATAACTCACCTATTATGGTTTTGTTTATGCAGGGAGTGTTTCCAGAAGCAGTGCCCACTAAATTGGATAGATTGTTATGTCTGGCAGCGTTCGGCTTACAATTAGTCACTACCTATTAGGTGTGTGGCTTCAGGTAGGTAGGTATTGCTAATGCTTAGAGATTAGGTAACCTATAATGCTATATTGGTCTAGAATCTAGATTTTCTCTAGTCTGTCAAGACTGTTTAGAATTGCAATTGGTCTTCTTATTTAGAGAAAGGCATATTATGAATTTGGACCTTATTACGTTCTATGGAATAGCTACTACCTCGTCTAGAGACGCGACCGAAGAAATAGAGTAGGTATCTATACGAGATTATTCTTAAGAAGATAAACGTTGCTTTTTGCCAAGTTTTTTGAGTATTCAGACATTGTGCTTGTGCGAAACTCCCACGGCAACCCCAGCCTACTTCTCCAGCACCACATGTGTAGAATTTGGCTGCAGCATACATAAATTTGGGTAAAATGAGCTATCTCACGAGCCTGACGATTGCCGGTTTTACTTCTACCTACCTACGTGTCTGAATAATTATGTTCTAGATACTTAGGACACGACTTTTCTACAGGCATTAGACCGGTATATTCTATAAAGTTACAGGCACATTCTAACTACCTACTTGACTACCCACCTTATAGATGTCAAATAGCATTTTTTATGCTTGACCAAAAACCTCTATGCAGACTGTTATTTCTACCTCAGCAATTGTTTTTACTGTTTTCCGCTTCCATACATTTACATTCCGCATAAATGAAAGTCCAATTATGCCGTGTATTTCGTCTACCTCTAGACATCTCAGGATTGCGTGTTGTTTGCAAACGGTTGCCGGGTTACGTCGGATCGCCGCCACGCTACATCCGGCGCCCAGCCCACAGTCACTCCGCGCCCGCCCTAACTAGCGGGCGCCATATCGCAGTCGCGTTCACATTCAATTTAAGTTTCAAACAATCTCGCCCGGTTGTACTTAACCATAATAAAATTTTCTCATTTTTCTATAAGTGAAATTAAGGCCTCCCTTATTTCCAGTGCAATTCAAATAACGGAAAATAACATATGGTTCCTCAAAAACTTTTCGATAAACTTATCAAGAAAAATAAAACTTAAAGATTATTTCTTAGAATCTTTCGTTTGAGAAAACTGACTTTCTCAGGATTAAACGATATTAATAACATTTGGGATAAATAAACGAAAGTTCCGTATCAAAACAATGGATATAATACACCGATTACACTATTTAGTGTTATCGCAGAAATCTGATCTGATGACGATGGATCGAGAGCAAAGGATGCGAGTGCGGAGGCAGTCCAGCCTTCCAGAATACAGCAAAGCCAACAGGACTCGGCAGCGGTTGGAACAAGTCTATTTTAATGATGTGAGTGTCTTGGTGATCCATCTCCGTAGCGCTGTAGCTTTGACTTAGTGTTGTGTTGTGTAAGGGCCTGCTTGAGTCCAGAATTCGGATAAACAGTGGGTAGATAGACAATGTAGTGTAGATAGTCTTGGACCACCGCATTTGTTGGTTTTTCGGCTTAGAGTAGGTAATAATTATGCTCTTAAATAGGAGCCGTAATGGTTAGTTTTTTTTATTTTTTAAGGTACCTGTAGCCTTTTATACTTATCCCATAATGTTGTGTTGCTAGGTACTGCTCTGGGACTCGGTTTACGTAGATAAACGGAGGGAAGACTGATCATGTAGAATTGTCTCATGTAGGTACAGCATTGTCGGGTCAAAATAGAGTTTTGCTCTTTTATATCGGTAGGTACGCTACGGCTACGAACCTACAGCTTACGTACATCTTTCAGGTGATAAATAGTTAATAATCATTGAGAAGTGCTGTCTTCGGGCAATGTGCGATTAGTAGTGGGCTGCATAAGGTCACCTCTCCATTTCTACTTAAGTATTATGCCTTTTCATACTAAAGTACCGTGCTAGCGCCAAAATATCTTAAGAAATATGTATATCATTTACCTTCAGGAGTCCCCTCACCGTTCTCTCATACCTGTTTATCAGTATAAAAGATTTCGTGTGGCGCCGAAGATCATAGCTCTGAAGTTATAACCTATCACAGTTTATCACTTGACATAAGCTTACGTACAAATAAGTAGGTATGTATGGTTTAAAGCGACGTGATATTGTTCGTGGGGTTTAGATATTATTTAGATTTTATTAGACGTATTAAGGTAGCTGATACCGGGTAAAACGGGGTGAATAGAAACAAAATATGAAGGAGGATATTCACGTAGGTAAGTTAAAAGTTGTTTGTTACAAACGAGGACTGTAGTGCTTTTAAATGTTTGGGATAAATAGTTTAGTAACCTTGTCAGTATCAAACAATATTAAACTAGCGTAAAAATCCTCCTCAAAGTTTTGTTTCTATTCACCCTTCAGTTTCTATCCACCCCGTTTTACGTGCTGTGACTAGAACTGGTGGTCGGCTCGAGCTCGCAAGACTACATAGGTATTAAAGTGTGATTCAGACTTCAGCATGCGTAGATACGGATTTTGTCTAACTAGGTACAGAAGAATCGACAAATCCTCGTCGCCAATGAAAGGATTAGCGACAAACTGTTTATTGGGGCCAAGTTACCCGACACTTATGCTACGCTAACATATACAAGTGTACAGACGTTACAGTTTTGAGCGCGACAATGTCAAGAATGAAGAGAAGAAGTGTGTAGATTTCAATTTTAATTAATGATCAGATTTACGTGATTCTATTTTTGTTCGATGCGAGATAGTTGCCATTTAGTCCCATAAAAAAATAATATAGTTTGGCCCGGTAGTTTTCATTTTATGAACATTTTTATGAAAAAACTAGCTTCTGCCCGCGACTTCGTACGCGGATCCTGTTGCTTATGCCAGCGACAACGGGGTCGTCAAAATCGAAGATCTGAAACATCTGATGTCGAATTCTATAAGCCCGGGGACGGGAAATCAATGGGATGCGCGAGACGATTCAAGATGTTCCAGATTTTTTATTTTTGTTGGTCAACAGGAAATGCCATCAGACTTAACAACTTTTGCTAAGACGCCATTTCTATTATGTATATGTTATATTGTCTCTGGGCTGGCTTGGAGTTCCCCTACAGGTGCTCCAGATCTTCAAGTTTAGTCTCACAGCAGAAAACACTCTTCACGTGGAATAGTTTTTGCAATGGCACCATTTTTATATCTCTTTTACTTTAGGTGTTCCATTTTCCACAATAAATTATAGCCAATAATATGTTGCGTGACGTTCACGATCAGCGGTCAGTCGCGCATCTCCTTCCCCCACTTATCTCTAGAGTCGATGCGTATATACGCTGAAAACTCAAGCGTCATGCTTTTTCTGTGAACGTCTCCAACTCGCGAGACAGTGCATGATGTTCACGATCAGCGGTCAGTCGCGCACATATTCTTCACTGTTCTCTAGAGACCTGGATGTAGATGCGTAAATACGCTGAGAATGCAGGCGTGCTTCGCGATCCCAAGAAGTTTCCACGGAGCGAGTTGCAGCCTCATGTTCTCGAACAGCATCAAGTCTCTCCTAACGCTCTTCGGTAGATTGTTGGGATCTTATGGTCTTTAATCATTTAGCACCTTTGGAACATTGGGAAAGATTTGACCTCTTTCTAGGCATGGTTATAGTTTTATTGTGATGATACCTGATCAATTAAAATCTAAGTGGCTGCTCCCCTGCGTTACCGGGTAAGCTACCGTGTAACGAAGATAAATGGAAAAGGAAATTAAACACTCAAATAACATAAGCCCGAAGGCATACGATAAAAAAATGGGAGTTTTAGCCAGTAGAGTCTAATTTACAACGATATACCATCGTCATCGAAAATCAGTCCTGAACTGTTCCCGCCTTCACCGCGTAGTACCTCCTACTTATGTTATTTTATAATTATGCAATGAAATTAGTGATAGTTTTAATTTCTATATCAAATGTTTCTGATCTTCGATTTTTATAAGTCAACAGGAAATGCCTATCAGACCGAACAACTTTTGCTAAGACGTCATTCCTATTTGAGTTATGGTGTAGCTGGGCTCTTGGAGTTCCACAACAGGTGTTCCAGAACTTCGATTTTTATACGTCAACAGCGAGTGCTCATAAGGCTGAACAACTCTTGCTAAGACGTCATTCCAATATATGTTATAGTGTAGCTGGGCTCTTGAAGTTCCACATCAGGTGTTCCGGATCTTCAAATTTATTCTCTCAGCAGAAAATGCTCATAACGTGTAACAATTTTTGCTAAGGTACCATTTTTGCATCTCCTATAGTTTAGATGGTCTGTTGCGGTTCTGCATCAGGTGTTCCGGATCTTCAAATTTATTCTCTCAGCAGAAAATGCTCATCACGTGGAACAATTTTTGCTATGGGACCAGTTTTGTATCTCCTATAGTTTAGCTGGTCTGTTGCGGTTCTGCATCAGGTGTTCCGGATCTTCAAATTATTTCTTTCTTTTTTTGAAATCGGTTGTATTTTTTGTAAAAACGTTTTCTTCCGGCGACATACCTACCCGTTTCCGAGGTGATCATGCTACGCGTGCAGTTGAGAGTAGCCCTTGTCATGAGTATCTATCTATATTCTCAAAAAAATACAGGTTTTTTTATTTGTAGGTCTATTCACCTGTGTGTCAACCGGCGTGATTCAATATTAGGTAATGTTTTACACAAGGAAAAGAGGTTCCTTTGGATATACATTGGATGTTCCGCATAGGTGAAATGAAGGTGGTAGGTGAAATGTGGCTAGTTAGCCACATTTTAACGTGTCACTTGCTGAGCGCGTATTACCTATCTGCACCTTTTTACTTAAAATATCATTGGGTACAGACGCCTGCACATCAAGCTACACCAAACTGTCAAATTTTCCCAACTGAACAGGAACCTTATTCTATTCGTAACAAAGTTCAAAAACTACCAAAGATATTGGACACATTAGGGTAGCTTGATGTGCTGATCTCTGTACCTAACTGAAATTAAATAAATATCGTAATAAACACAGCGGTTCCTACCTACCATTTACGGATTTTTCTTCTTAAAACAACAAACAATAAGTGAAAGACGCCCACTTTAAGAAATTCAAGGTAAAGGAGTAGATTCTGGAGACGGCTTGAATAAAAGAGGATATAAAGGGTATCTGTAGATAAGTTGCTTCACGTCATCGTCCATCCGCCGCGATAAGGTGCTTTATGGTCCCGGCCTTTATTTGAACTTGACACGATTCTCTTTTCTATCTTGATGCAGTTAAACTTTCAAAGACATAAAAGTGCTTTTGTTAATGTGTTAGTAATAAAATCTAGGTGGACTTTGGAATCTAAAAAAAACATACGGTTTATATTAAAACTATATCTCTCAACATCTAAAATAGTTTCACACATATTTCGCTGTTCACTCCGTTCAGTCTTAAGGACCAACCATATATTGCGCCAACCATACCAACCATATATTGGGGCCATATATTGCGTTGCGCGGCATTACGAACTCCGACTGCTGTTGAGACTTTTCCAACTGCAAAACCCAATAACAGCACTTTTCTCGATTTGACAATCAAAACTTTTAAAACTTTGATACCGCTAACTCTAACGCTTTAACAAAAATCTCTAACGACTTATACATAATATAAGAAAAATTGTACTCAACTCACGCAATACTTTTCGGGCAGTGAACGCACGACATCGTGTTCGCATCGCATGACTAATAACGTGCTGCTTTTAGTGTTTCAAAGTCGAAAGGCTAATGTTTTGTGCGCAACTTAATCGATAGAAACTTTTATACCTACCCACCCCTAATTGACTCCTTGACGATAATAAACAACGCCAGACATCCTCCTGGAATCTGGAACGGTATTTAATTTACCTAAATTATCATATTATTTAGAACTTCACTGAAATTTTATTTAGGTATGAATATTCTATGATTCCTACAAGTTGTTTTTGCGATTGAATTTCCTTTGTTTTTGTTGAATGTAATGAAATTTTGTCTCATGATAATTTTGCGGTTGCAACTGTTGTAACCTTGGAGTTTCATTGTTGACCTTGTGTTCAGAAACACAGGTTAATTGCCTCGAGAATCAATACAAAACCTAAATAATTACTAGACAGGTATACATAGATATAGCATGCGCTCGCCATCAAGCTACGCTTTCAGGTTTCACGTAGTCTATTATCTTGTAATTTTCGAACTTTAACCCGATCCTGACTCCCTAGAAACAAATGAATATTAAGCAGGGATATTTAAAAGTACGGTCTTGCATTGTGTGTACCTACACTAGCGACTTGCACCGGCATCCCTCGAGTATTAATAGACAAATAGGGAATTCGAATGATTTTTAAATGATAAATAATTTGTCGTAAATCAAATAAAACAGACAGTCGGGTCTCGAAAGCTAAGATGATGTTTGTGGATCGGACCGATGCACTACAACAGACAGGAGAGCTATCAGACCTGGATACCGTACAGAAGTTTGTCTACCTTGGTGTCATGATTACTACAGATGACTACGACTGTGAAGTAAATGTAGTAGAAAGAACCAAGATCGCAAAGTTAGCAGTAAAGCATTCAGAGAGTGAGGAGCGACAGGGGGATAGGGCAATCAGCAACCGTATAAAAGTAAGGTTAATGCAGACCCTGATCTTCTCTCTCTGTATGCATTTCAAACCTGGACACTGAAAGCTCTCATTCATAACAGAATTATTGCGTTCGAAATTTGGTGCTGGCGTAAAATGGCTAGACATTCCTTTGACGTCGCGTCGCACAAACGCCTCAATTCTAGACATACTAAAAGTTAAATTCCGCCTACCAACCGTCTGCATGAAGCGACTTCTACAGTAAGTACTTTGGTAACATAACTTGGAGAAGGTAATTCAATGTTGTTGGTCACAAGGCCGAAAAAAGGAGCCATGGTAGATCGCCAACTCGATGCATAGATGTGGTGATGGAGATCTGCCAAAGAAATTTCCTGATATCTGTCTGCTTTACTGAAAACCGTCCGGCATAGAAAGTGATGGTGGACAAAGTACCTAATAACTTCATCTGGTGGACCTACGATCTCCAGTTATGAGGATACGTTGAAAAAAAAGGGACTTCAATCTGTAAAGAAAGATATTTTTAAAACAGTTAGGGGTTCGATAAATTTTGATTTTGCATCCCTTCAGAGCATGAATTTTTCGACATCTACAAAAAAGCTAAATATTTGTTCATGTAAGTTTACCGCTTAGCTCTTTAGAGATAACACTGCACTTGTCTAAAGTGCTGTTAGTAATTTTACTTGAAATTTGATTCTACTGAATACTAATTACACAAATGAAACTCTGCTATTCCGCTAGAGAACATAATTTATTCCGTCGCCGTAGATCTAATACATAAATATTTAGTCTGTCGACAAGACTGACGTACAAATTTAAGCGAAAAATTTAAAATTTCTCCGCAAAAAGTTGAGAAAGGCTTGAAGAATGAAAGGGATGTAAATGACTTAATTTGCATCACATAGTACGCGGATAAGGTTAAACCTCTATTCCAAAACTGTGAAGACCATGATTTATAATACAGGTATGAAACTCATTCATAGGGAAGCCAGAATTCTTCCTTCCTTACAGTAATCTACTGAAACATACCTATTTAGTCTAAGGAGGCGATTGTAGATACACCTTTACTTGTGTCAAATTTAGTAGTATCTATCTAAGTATATGTATAGGTAATTGCCTACGTAGACACGTTCATTGACTTTTGATTAACTGGCACTTTATTACGTTGGTAGGTACCTACTTGCGAATACTTTACCCCACGAGGGACTATCCACTACTAGGTTATATAATGAGTAATACTTAGAAGACAACCAATACACTTCTAATCTAACAGATGTAATTTCAACCTTTTTAAGTTTAGTTTTATGTAAGTACGTATTTTAAATTATGACTTACCAGCTGTTGCCAGCGGCTTCGCCTGCTACAACTTGAACAATATCCCACGTGAAGATATACTTAATCGGGATAAAAACTATCCTATGTTAATAATCTAGGTAATAAACTATCTGTGTACTAAATTTTATCCAAATCCGTTCAGTAGTTTTTGCGTGAAACAGTAACAAACATCCATCCATCCAAACAAATTTTCACGTTTATAATATTAGTAAGATGAACCTACTTATATAATTATTAGTGGCGATTGTTAACATAGAGCAACTATGTACAAACTTAATATTACTTCAATTTATCGATTGAATTGTACCTATTATAAATCTACATTATGTTGGATCGTTCGATTTCGTTTAAAAATAATTGGATATTATTAAAATTATGTATAATCTTACTCGACAAACCACCGCTGGCGCTCACCAATATACAGCTGTTTCAATTAAGTCATACATAAAGGCACCCTGTGAGAATTCTCCTCTACTTCTCCTACAAAAGAAATGCCTGGCACGTAAAAGCGCCCAAAAAGTGTTTCGAAATAAAAGAAAGGAAAAATCTTTTGAATACCGGTTGGCCGTTTTTCTTAGCGGGCCCTACCATCATTAGGTAAACAAAACACTTACATGAAATCTCTAGCTTTATATTTATATGTCTGTCTATTTGGATGTCAAGGACCCTGCTCTCGACCTTTCGATGCAGACTTAGGATTTTATAGGTACAACGTTTTGATAAAGGACAATTTTTGGATAAAGACTTCTTAAGTAGGTAAGTACCCCACTGAAGAAATAGTCTTAGAAATATCTACTTAACATCGCTATTGTAACACCTTTTACGTAAGTAGGTACTGAAAGGTGATACCTACGCCTCACAGCACTTGCTTACAGCCCCGAGTCATGAACAGCTATTATATAATTACATAAAATCTTTATTGAGACAAAAACCTTTGACATTACCTAAGACTAGGGATAGATGACATAGTTGATATAAGGTCTTACGGTTCAGGTAAACCCCGACTCCTAAACTAGGTGATCTTTTAATTGTGGAATTAGAAAATGTATATATGCATATACTCACTTACAATATTTGAGAAAGTTGTGGAATATTATTATTATTATTTAATAAGAGTTCACCGATAAACCATAGGTAATACATTAAGCCATAATACTACCGCGCCCTAAAGAAATAGTCGCTTCAATAAAGCCCTTTCCTTGGAATTCCTAAAAAAAACACCTACAATACAATCGATGATTCTTTTGAAACATTATTTTTTTTTATTATTAAAAAAAAACATAATTATGTAGGTATACACGCGTGGACTTGAGAGATTTATTTATTTATTTATTCAAACTTTATGCACAAGTAAAAAAAAAACTCTACACAGGCGGCATCTACCAGTCTACCTTAAGGTGGTACTGGGTAAAGATTAAGGGCAATCAGTGACACAAAAAAAATACACAGATACATACATACTTAATCAAAATAAATACATAGTCAAGAGATATAAAAATACATTTATAAAGAACAACTATTCCTAGAGACTATTTTTAGAGATCCTTCTACTTTTATTTTTCGTATGTTAAAAATGGGAACCCTTTTGGAGTTCGCTGTTGTCTGGAATCCAAAATCTAGTAACCCGGGTTGCCTAGTTTTCAGATTTTTTGGGTTGCTAACTACTGTCTAAAAATTATAGCTAAAATCAATAGTTCAATGTGCTTACTGAAGCACGGAAGAATCGCAATATATAAGTAAACTAAGTCCCATCCGCGGACCGACTTAGCAACCGAAGCTTACCTTTCATCTAAACGGCGCCGGCGGCTGTTCCCCCCGAGCCTCCGGTTGTTGGCTATAACAAACAAGCAATTATGTTACTATTGGGGAAAGAAAAAAAATGATATTTTGCGATGAACGCCAATAACGTGATTTCTCAGATGATGCCCTAAGATGTTCAACAAGCGATGTTATCGATTACAAACACGTGCCACAACATTACCTCGCATGACGACCAAACACTTTTATTCGATGGAGTTTTTGAGAAATAATAACTATTCATATACAGGGTAGAAGGGACATTGTCGCACATCCGGGCATCATGACCCAACAACAACAACAACACAATACAACACACAACAACAACAACACTACAACATTCTGGACTTCCTAGCAATGAAACTTTTCGACGGTTATTATTAATTTTCAAGTTTTTTTGATATTCTTTTTACTATGATAAACAGTAACTGTATAAAATCGTGTTTTCCTTCCTAAGTAGGTAATGAAAGTTTAAATGAAAGAAGTGACTTATTTACTTTTTAAGGAAAAATCTCGTTGTGTCAGATTAAGTCAGATAGAATTAATGATATTCATGTTGCCATGTTAATTAAATATAACACAGAAAAAAACGTAAAAAAAAATACAAAATGGTCGAACATTATCTACACTGAGGGGTTTTAAGTTATGTTTTCAGTCAACTCATGGTTTTCGGATGTGCGTCGATGTCCCTTCCACCCGTACAACGAAATATAGGTTCACTTATATAAATGAAATCATACAGGAAAAACAAAGTAAGTAGGTAATATTTTGCGTGACTCTTTTTGCATATTGGTCTACGAAGTATGAATTGGTAAGTAACTGCCTAAATTACTTTGCGGAGCTAAATTTTCTGCTTCCTATCATTCGATGATTGATCGAAAGTGGGTATACCTGTATATTAAATGATAAATGAAAGAGGTTTTTAGGCATTAATGTTGACTACATTAATGCCTAAAAACCTCTAAGGCTACTCGAGATAAGTAACTCGTTGACGTGATATTTGCAAAGGTTAGTAGAATTTGTCAGTATGACAATTATTTCTTCATAACGATTCCTAGGTTATAAAAGTACTTCTGAACTCTAATATTTATAAAATATGATAAGTTAACTTTACCTGCCTAAGACTCTTAGGCAGGTAAAGTTAACTTTTGTTGACCAGGCACCTACTCTTAAGGTAAGAGTACGTGCCTGGTCAACAACTGCGGTGCTATTCTGATAAAATCACGGCCCAGAAATGTAGGTGAAAGCAAATTAAGCTGTCATTCTCTACCTACTAATGCTAGACATTAACAGTTACACACTATACGCAAGTTTCCACGGGGTTACTACAATGATATTAAAAGTAAAAAGGTGTACCTAAACAATATTCGATCTTCGCAAACGGCACACTAACGCAGGCACGCGTCCGTTGACGGCGCGACGAGACACTGAGGTCAAGTGTGGCTTGCTAGCCACATTTTAACGTGTCGTTTGCTGAGCGCTTATAACCAATCTATACCTTTTTACTTTTAAGGGGCCGTGCCTGAAATCGACTGATTTTGATGAACTTTAATCATTATTTGTGAGAAAGAGAAGAAGAATTTATACAATCCTATTTGTGATTTGAAAAGACGAGTTCCTTGCTTTGCATGTTGAGGAATTAAATTTTGGAAATAAATTACGTATTCATGGAAAATCACTAAAATTCACCCACATGTTTTCCAAAAAATGACGCGAGACTGACGTTTGATCATTTAGTTACAAGAAACTGAAATAGATTTTGAAAATTAAAACTCTTACCAATACCAGTATATAGTCTACTTGCACGCGAGGGAACCACTTTTTTAATTTTTACTACAACAAACGGAAAAATAAATCAATGTCGTTACTTTCCGGAAATTTCAAGACTAATCAGTATTTTTTTTCTATTGTTTGAATCACTTTTAAGAAATTTTAAAAGTAACATATTAATCTTCAGTTTATTATATATTCGTACTATTTTTTAGCTTGTGTACTTTTATATGTGTACCAACATAGTAAACAAATATGTATACACAAAAATTCCGGAGATTTATTTCTCAACCGTCTTAATTTACTTAGAAACTCAAAATATGATATAAAATATTAAAACAGTCTAAGCGATCGCTTTACGCGTGTGTTCGTGAACGGTACACACAAATATAGCATCGCATTGATGTTACCTAAACTCCAGCGAGCGAATTTTATGCACGGCCCCTTAATATCATTGGGTTACTATTACTGAATCGACCGGCTGGAGGTTTTAGGGACTTTTAATGTGCTTAAAATCTCCATGTATGTACCTATTTGAAAACAGTAATTCAACCCGTTCAATAATTTTGAGTAGAATCAAGAAGGCAAGCAGACAAAGAGTACAAGGTGTATCTTGTTGATAAAAACTACATCTTAAAATAATAATACAAACATAATATAATCATGTACATACATTTCGTTTTAGAAATATTTTCAGCAAGATATCGAGGATCCAATTTATATTTTATTCAATAGGGAATAAGGGATAATAATACCTATATGTGCCTTCACTGTAACGTAAGACAAAAGTAGCTTACCAAGGATAGGTACGTGCCTTGGTAAGCTACTTTTTTATCTGTTGCCATTTAATTTAGCAGAATTTCACTTTTAGCCCATTTTGTGTTGAATCAAGTACTATTTTTATAAGTATTATAATATTTCTTTACTTTGATAAAGAAACAACAAAATACACGAAATCGTAGTGTCAAATCATGAAACACTTTTCTAGGAACCATTGGTACAGAAACGATACAAAAACATGCGTACAAAGAATTCGATAAAATAAAATATTCGACATTAGAATAGCAGAAAAATGGTTGGCAAACATTGTTTGCTTACACTAGCTAAATTCTGGCTTGTGTAAAGCTATACTTCATCAAGATATCAAATGGAATAAAATTATACCTCCTATTTTTGGCAAAATATATAAGTAGGTATTTTGTTAAAATGTATGTTTTTCCGCAAATTTCTAGTATTTGTTTAAGTACTATTTATATTCTCGTTCCACGGCACTGAGAAATTAATCAGGAATATTTTAGTTACCACACTGCTTGATTTTAATGTGCCACCGAGGCTATGGATGCCTGGAAACTGGGTGTGTAACGATTGACATAATAACAAAATGTCTAACGTTCAATTGACATAATTTCAGTTAACATAATTTTGTTTAACATAACGATCAGTTGACATAATGAATTGTTGATGTAATTTCATTTTACCTAATTTCATATACCATAATGAACATTTCCTATAATGCCAATTTCACTTATTATTCATTTAGCATATTATTCATTTACTATAATGTTCATAATCTCTAAGTAACTTTTCTTTCTCTAAGTAATTTTTTTTTCTTCACTTATAGGTACCCTATACACCTGTCACTCTCAACTATTGTTACCAGGTTAGGTTACCAATTTGAAACGTCTATGGTTGGCGAATCATGTGGGTTAGGTAAGGTTAGAACCATGACTATTAGCGCGCGAAGGCGAGCGAGCGAAGCGAGCGTGCCGCGGCAGCGGCCGCCAAGCGCCAGATCCCTTCTATTGTTGGAGAATCATGTGGGTTAGGTTAGGTTAGAACCATGACCATTAGCGCGCGAAGGCGAGCGAGCGAAGCGAGCGTGCCGCGGCAGCGGCCGCCAAGCGCCAGATCTCTTCTATTGTTGGTGAATCATTTAGGTTAGATGAGGTTATTACAATATGATGTTTTCTGATATTTACTTATTCACTACAGAATTTGGGCAGAAAATGAGTACCTAAATATGAAAATTAGGTCAAGTGAACGTTATATTAAAAAAATATTATGCATTTTGAATATTATATAAAATGAACGTTATACTAAATGTTATTATGTTAAATGAATATTATATGATATGAAACATTAGGTCATATGAATTTATATCATTTGATATTATGTCATATGAAAATTATGTCATATGAACGTTAGTTCAAGTGAAATTAGAGCATTTGTTATTATGCCAAACATTACACACCCCTGGAAACTAGCTTGCCCGAATTCAGATCTTCCCGAAAACCCATTTTCCTATAGTCGCCTAGCGCCTGCTTGCTATGGGTGAATGGGAGTCGGGACTATG
Organism: Euplexia lucipara; assembly: GCA_921972225.1. Classification (NCBI taxonomy): domain Eukaryota; kingdom Metazoa; phylum Arthropoda; class Insecta; order Lepidoptera; family Noctuidae; genus Euplexia; species Euplexia lucipara. Next base: position 14,625,246 of record OV179144.1, read on the forward strand.
GCTATTTGCACTACTGTAGTCGAACATAGGCACTATTTTCGATGACACTACTTTCCGCCTCGCTGCTTCTCTTCGTCTAGGAGCTCCATGTGTTTCTCCTCATCGCTGTCACTGTGGGGAAGTTGTCAACAGCCTCGGACATCACGGTCTATCATGCAGCCGTAGTGCGGATCGCCTAGCACGGCATGCACACATTGATGACATCATCCGACGTGCTCTTGTTACCGTCGGCGTTCCAACTGTTTTAGAATCCAATGGCTCGGCACGCGACGATGGCAAAAGACCGGACGTTATGCATTTATTCCCTTTGAAGATGGGTAGGCCTTTAGTATGGGACGCTACTTGTGTCAATACTCATGCTCCATCCCATCTTCCTGGGACAACATTCAACATGCTGTGCTGGAGCTGCTACTGCGGGTGCTGAGAACCTCAAGCGCCGTAAATATACCAACCTTGTTGGTAGTTATTCTTTCGAGCCGTTTAGGGTTGAAACTCATGGTGCTCGTCTTCCTTTCAACGACATCTGCAAAAGTTTAGTTGCCGGTTCCCGTGACCCAAGGGCTGGCCTCTACTTTGGCCAGAAGCTTAGCATTGCCATTCAACATGGCAATGCCACCAGAAGTTTGGGCACTTTACCAGCTGGTAGCGGTGCAGAAGAATTTTTCGACGCTTTGTTGTAATTTATTGTTAGGACTAGTTTTTTTTTTATTTTTTTGGATACTTAATATAGGTAGTTAAATAAGTAGTTAATTTTGTTAAAAAAATAAACTAAACCTACGAATTTAAAAAATAAAGAATTTCTCTTTCACTGTTGAAGCCCTAAAGTTATTTAGTACCCACAATAGTAAGTCTATAATGTAGGATACATAGGTAGTGTTCGTTCATCACTATTAGACTGAAGATAGTAAGACTTCTCTGGACTGAAGAGCACAGTGACCTTTAGGTACATACATATAAGTCGATTCCCTAACTAAGACATCGCCTGAGGTGATGCCTGTTAGCAGGCCAATGACTGAGTCTCGCATCACGTGGCAACACCCCTCCCTCGCCGCGCAGAAACCTCAGGCGGAATCTTAGTTAAGCGGTCGACCTATAACTGTGCCAACTCTTGCCTATCAACACTGCAAGAAACCAATAGCTTGAATTTAGTACTTAGATAATAGAGTTTGAAGGCCTATTTTAATTACAACACAAACATTTTGCTTTAATACATGTATTTAATCGAGAATATTACAATAAGAGTCATATTAAAATGAAAAATTCCAACACATTTCGTTTCATTAATATTAAAGGTTCTTTAGATACTTAATATATAATATCACCCTCTCCAAGAGAAATGATTACATAAGGTACGTCTTTTCGTATTGAACGATCACCTGGAAAAGGCACTTAGAGCCGCGTGAGACTTGACAGGGTTGTATAATGTACCTAGGTAAACATTATTAGGTAAAAACGATGACATAAGATTTTATTCCATTAACTTGTTCGTGGATTAATTTACATACCTACAATATTATTTCTTTCTAGAATTGTAATACAAAGATATTTGTTAGTAATTTTGTAGGGTGTAATCTTCGGAACTGATAAAAACCTAACTGAAATTATTGTCAAGTGCAATAGGGTAACTGAAGTTTCTTTCACGCAAATGTATTTACAGGCAGAAGCTATTTGTACCTATAGAATTTTATAGTGTTTTCTATTGTTCCCTAAGTTTTCGTTAACAAGAAATATTTTATTTGTTAACAGAGAGAGTTGTTCGCGGCAAAAGCTGACAGTGGTTCCGCAGCAGTCGATCGTAAATTGTCATCGTCATCGGCTGGAAGCATGAAGAACAAGTGGCTAAAGGCTTTCCGCAGCCTGAAGCCCCCCAGCGCCCCTCCACCCCACGCAGCACCCCCTGACAAGTAAGATAAAACTTTGAAATCCTTTATTAGAAAAAACATTGGTTAATTAAACACAAAAAAATCATAAATAAAAGCATGGGAATTCAATTTTCAATAACCATCACAGGTTACAATTTCGCTGAATTTATCATTAACATGGATGCTGAAACTGAATTAAGATTGTGTATTGTTGAATACATAGTACCTATAGACGACAACACATCATCCTACCCCATACTGTAAAATTTTCCCGATTGAACATGAACCTTTTTAACCGACTTCAAAAAAAGGAGGAGGTTCTCAATTCGGTTGTATGTTTTTTTTTTTTTTTTTTTTTTCTTTTTTAGGGTTTGTTACCTCAGTACTCCGTCATTAATGGACCGATTTTCAAAATTCTTTTTTTGTTTGATAGGGTATACTAACAGATTGATCCCATTTGTATCAAAACTCATACCTGATGAAGGATCTTGGGAATTGAGGGAACTCCTCAAAAAATATAGGCACACACGCACCTATTTTAACATTTTTAGTAACAAATCAAGCATTTTTATTTAGAAAGTATCATTTGGTGAAGAAAAACTGATGAAGAAGACAGGCAACGGAACTCTTCAACGCATAACAGCAAATTATTCGCGATTGCTATAGTCAGATGTCTATGCTGAGCTTTTGTATTTCCACAACATAACATTACGCCATTCTATTTTAAACGGGGCCGGCAGAGATGTACAGATTAATGTTTAGATAGAACTTCTTTAGCAATAATTCTTTCAAGTTTTGAAAGACTTTCTTTACACACAAAGAAACTAAAAATTACAAAATAAAAACTTTTTTACAAAAAAACCAACCGACTTCTTAAAAAAAACTAACAGGTGAAAAATAACTCCAGTTTCGGAAGTCGGTGGCCAATAATGAACAAACAAAACCACCAAAGCCACAGACTTCCGAAACTGGAGTTATTTTTCACCTGTTAGTTTTTTTTAAGAAGTCGGTTGGTTTTTTTGTAAAAAAGTTTTTTAAAGTTAAAAAAACTATCGAAGTTTGACACATTAGCTTGATGTACTGGCCTCTTTACTCGGTTATCGTTCTAATAAGTATACCGTACGTTCTATAGTGAAAAGTATATACACACATACGTTTCAAATAAAGAGCCTTCTTGATTGCTTGAAAAGCCTTTCTTAAAAAGACTGAGCCAACACTCCGATTCCTGCCAAGACTGTGAGAGGAAATTATGCCAGCAAGCAATAACCGAGAAAAGGAAATAACAGATTGCAATGGCTTACACACTTGTGTCTATCTTAATTATAATTTTAATAACCTTACCTCAAGAAGGAAGAATTTATGTAGTTATGAAAATTATGACTCGTGTAGGTACAGTATGTAATCTCTTACATAAAATCTGAGTTATAAAATAGAGCGATGATTTCGTTTGAATAATAAGGTAATATAGTTAATTAGTTACCCTAAGTGGCATAATACACTAAACTTTTTCACTCTAAACTTTGTGGCTTTACGATAAACACAATTCAGATTCATTTATTTATTTGCCAACAATGTAGGTACAGGAATAAGATGGTACAAGGTTGATAATTTTCGCTACATTCTACCTTACGGCATCCAAATTCATTTTTTTTTTTACACACAATTATTTCATGAAATCCCAAGCGCACGTTGGCGCTGTCATTGTCTTTCTATTGTGTCTCTAATTGACACGATTGAAACGTTAAAATTGAATCAAAGTTGTTATTAATTACGTTAAAGTCCAAAGCATCCAACCTTTCATTAATTATAAAGTACGAGTACCTATATTCATTTTCTTATGAGCTAACTCGCTGTGGCAAGTTCCATTAAACAGTGCCATGTACGCCAAAATTGAACGAGCCTGATTTAAATCTACAAGGCACTCGCTCTAAACGTGGTCACATGATTTGAGTATGGAAATCTAGGAAATAGTATGTCGATCCAAAGTCACGTTTGTCATAGAAATCAGATTACAAATTGATCACAAGCATTATGTAAGAGCCTTATGTCTACTTGCAAACAAGATTACCAACGCAAGTATCCGCTTTACAATGTACGGCTTCTAAATGTGCTTAACAAAGTTAATTATTTTATTATTTGAAAGAGCTATGAAAACTGGTTTTCACTTCAGTAGCTCAAACATGTAGGTTTTGCTGCCTGAAATCAGTGAGCAAAATGCGGTTTTGGTCACTGAGTGAGAAAAGTAACTTTTTAATTTTTGTATTCAGAAAGCCGCGAACTAGTATCTTATTCAGCCTTGGATAATCATACAATTCGAAACATTCATACTCTATCTCTTTTCCGCCATTAGAAAGAGAGAGAGACAAAGACCAGCCCTTTCGAAGTTCCGATTTTGAATTCGACCTCAAAGACAAACACGTTCGGAATTTCGTACTGACTAAAGACATTTTGCAAAAAGATAATTTTGTCTTTTAATGTAATTGATTGAATTACTAACTTATTGTTGTATTTAAACAAAAATAAGTATTTACTGCAAATAAAACTGATATTTAACCAGTAAATATTTATTTCTAGTTTCAAAAAGTGATCCCGCTGCTGAAGTGAAAAGTTATGTGTGTTACACGAGAGCAAAGTTTTTTGCATCTCGTGCCTTTGAATCCCTCGCCACACTCAGGATTAAACTTAAGAATCACTCGCTACGCTCGTGATTCAATCGTTGAATCCTTCGCTTGCTTAGGATTCAAAATCAGCACTCGTAGCAAAAAATGGCTTTGCTCACTTGTTGCACAAATAACTATTGTTATTTCAGTTTAGTCCAAATTTTCAAAAAATTTGCTTTAAGACATATCGTGAATGCAAGAACGATATTAAATCTGAGGTTGAACTAATTTTACTGTCACCAACTACTTCAACATATCACTGCCATGAGCAGAGCATACCGAGGAAATAGGCTCATCCACGTCCAAGCGCGTACCTAAACAGATAATTTTACATAACTGTTTAGTGAATATGTAATGTTTATTAATTATGTTTATAATGATTATTTTATAACGTTATAGTTATTGGTGGTATCTGCTAAATAAACCAAATAATTCAAGCGTAACACTGGATCTTTAACGAGGGTGTTGAGATTTTCACCAACTGTTACAAATTCCGCTACTGACGATATTTCGAGCGCTCTATACAAATAATGGAACTCAAGATAACGAGATGCACACAATAGTCACAGAACTACGAACTAGACTGTTGACACAATACATAAGGAGTGCTGCTTCTCCGAATACCATTCTTATTTTCACACTTCAATTTGTGTGTTCACGAATTTGAGTTTGGACTGTGTAGGCGCGACATTGTTATCATTTCGTCCTGTGTGTTCACTTGCTGTAAATTGCTAACACATTTTTGCCAATATTATTGAAATGATTTACCAAGCTTCATTATCACGCTGCGTTTTAAGTCTAGGTGCCAATCATTCTATGTATTCACACTACACCAAGCGTTAAATAATTATCTCGCAATATATTTTTAATTTTGTTTCACATCCATTTGGAAGCCGATTGTTAATAACTAATCATGCCTCGTGTCTAGTGACAGCCAATGCGTTGAGTGTAAGTCATTTAATTGCATCTAAAACACATATTAATCTATAACTTACTATTGTAACATAACATCAAGTAACATATAGGCTACTTAATATTATAATAATTAGATCACTTACACTTTGTTACTGTAATCTGTGATGATGATGTTAATATTCGTCGAAAGATAATAAACCAGAAACCTTTGTTAAAATATCATTTGTTTGTTATCAAAAGCATCGCTATATAACTCACAGGTTTCTGCACTAATTGTATTTGATCACGTTTATTTCGTGTTATGTTCATCTTGGTGTTTCTCTCTTTTTGCATCGATAAAGAAAAAATCAAATGTACCACGCGGTGTCGACGGTAATGGCAATGAGGTAACTGTGCCCCGTAGGTGTGAGCCTATGTTTGTAAATGTTTCATTTTATCCAGATATTGGAACTATACCGCTCATCCTTTAACACGTAGAAACAATCCTGAACAGCATGTTTATATTATTTATGCTTGTGTACACTGACACACAATATTTTATGTTAGCGATAAATCTTCACCAGCTTTTAGATTTACAATACACACTTCTGCCAAGTAATGCGCTTGGAATCCTTCAGTTGTAAGTTGTGCTCTCGATCCTTTCGGCTTCGAATTCAGTTTGCAATAAATAAAAAAATCAGTGTGCTTGCTTTGTTTCCTGTCCAATTCAATGTTAATTGATTCAATTGATAATAATATTTTGTTATTGTTGAAGGCAGTTCGTGTTTGGAACAAACCTCAAGGCCAAGGCAGGCTATTACCTAACAGTTCATTTAGTGTTGTATCGGTGTCGGCAAGGGACTGATTACCGACCACCTCGTAGACTGATCCACGAACTGTCTCCCTTTGACCTTGAACGTCATCGGTCGATATCCATGACGTACAAATATTATAATGTGACAGAGCCTACATACCAAAAATAATAATTTTCATTGCTCTCAACCGTGCTAGAATACTTACCTATAACTGCTAAAATAAAAAGAATACCTACTTTTAGACTATCTACTGATCTATTAGAAACAGTAAGCATGTAGAAACGCTATAATCTGTGTTTGAATTTGAGACTGAATCTTTAGCTGACTTGACGCCGACTTCTGGAATGTACAATAAGATTGGAACATTAGTGTGTAATTAAATATGGAATGTTTTGTAGGAGGAATGGAGCGGCGAGAGACGCAATGCGCGGTGGTGGAGATTCTGAGGCACATAACTTTCAAGAATACACGTACAAGAAAATAACGCCTTGCGATGTCTGCTCACAAGTGCTTAGAGGTAAGAAGTAAAAAACAGTAGGATTCAGGACAGATTGATTGACGGCCTTTCGCATTATGCTGATCCACCGCTTACGGAGGTCGCCGACGAACGATCGCGTTTTGTTGTCAGTGCGCCGCTGAAGTGCTTTCGTCGCGTGGATGCGAAAGAATGCGTACGGTCGTTCCATACTGTGCTCTTTTTTGGTATGGACAAACCATGAAACGCCGTCGATCATTGTGTCCTGACTCTAAGTGAAATGTCAAATCATTCATGTAAAGAACTATTTCATAATATCGGCCAAGCCTTTTCCCAACTATGTTGGGGCCGGCTTCCAGTTTAACCGGATGCAGCTGAATACCAGTACTTTACACCTCCACAATCCAGTAACTGTGTAACATGATAAATAAAATAAAATAAAATAAATAAATATTCCACAACTTTTCACACAACGCCATTTAGCCCCAAGTTAAGCTTGAGAGCTTGTGTTATGGGTACTAAACAGCTGATAAACATACTTACATATGGTACCCTTTGGTTTGACTGGTTGTCGGGCTTCTGACTACAAGTAACGGCTGTCAAAGATCTACAAATGACAACCGTGAACAACGGCATAACGCGTCGTGCTATCCGAGGCACGGAAGAGAGAACTACAAGATTTAGTTTCATCCCAATTTCTTTTACCATCCTGAATACGATTCAACTCCATTTCGAGCTAGGTCATTATCTAAATAGGGCAGAAAATTAATTTATTGTACTTATTTTATGTTACAAAATGCTAAAACAATCACACTAATTAAAACCAGTTGATGTTGGCAGTAAATGGTAGTGTGGTCCCTAGGGTAATAAGAATAACACGCCTTGTTTACTGGTTTTTTTTCGCTACGTAGTTACTATAGCCAGATGTATTAGTCTATGGGACCAGTGCCATATTGCAAATTGTTTTTTTATTGGATTTATTAAATAATTGAGTCACTAAACCATAGTGAATGTGAACCTAATAATGAGAAAACAAAGCAATTAGGAGGATGTAGGTACATTCTTGGTTTTAACGTAGTGCTAAAAACCGAGAATACCTATTATTAGTTTTGTGTCGTGTAGGATAATATTGCCTTGCTTTAAAAAACAGTCGTAGGTATCTATAACATTTTATTGTTTACCAATTAATCGTTTCTTTTCTATATTCTTATAGAATTATACAAATATCATATTCTGATGATTAAATAAACCTAGCTTTTCAGCCATATTATGTACTTGATGTATATTTAATCACATCGATATAAATATCTAGAATATCCATTAGATTTTTTCACTTTACCACTTTAAGTTTGTGTGTGGCATGACACAGCAATAGGTTCTTCAAGTTTACTGTTATGATCTGCCACGACATCGTTAAATCTGAATAAAGGTTTTATTATCTACCCAACCACTCCGTTTTCCAGACAGGCGTTTCTGAAATTGGAAAAGGTATCTTTACAAGTATTTCCTAACAAGTTAGGTCTGTGGCCACATCGATAACGCCACATACGAACTACTTGTGACGTCAGGGAAATTCTATACCATGCAAGCAGAGTTATCGGAGTATTCCCGTTTGAGCACCTATGCATTAACCTATGGGAAATGGGAATACCTTTGGTGCGAAATGCATAGGTGCTCAAAAAATAGGTGCTCAAACGGGAATACTCCGAGTTATCCACGTGATTAACATAAACGGCGACCCTACTTCAATCGTCGGGTTCACCAGACACAAAATCTGAAGGATCTTCTCATTAGGAATGGAAGATCACAAATTTTCCTCCCTTTTTCTCAGACTTCTAAAGGTCTATACATTCGTGGAATGCTATTCACGAATGGTGAGGAAAAATATTTATATGACAGAAAATCTGTAGCACGTACCGTAAAAACGGATTTTGTCTACAGAAAAGTCGATTAAGTGACAGATTGTCCGGGTTTACCAGACACACCACCTGAAGGATCTTCTCTTTTGCAATGGAAGATGACAAATTTTCCTCCCTTTTTCTCACACTTCTAAAGGTCCTATACATTCGTGGAATGCTATTCACGAAGAGTGAGGAAAATGATTTACATGACAGAAAGTCTGTAGCACACGGTAGGTACCGTAGAAACGGATTTTGTCTACAGAAGAGTCGATTAAGTGACAGATTGTAGAAACATTTCTATTGTTTCGATCACGACAATCTCAAGAAATTCTAATTGTCACGGAGGTTATCATACTAAGCACCAGTGGCTAAGTGTCCATACAACTCGATACCTATCGGCTGCCCTTTGGAGGTTTGGAAGAGCAACTCCAGCACTATATTGACTAATGGTAGCCGGACTCGAGTATTGCTAAATATAAGGCATTTACACTAAAGGTATACACGGTGGTAGGCAGATCAATGACTTCAAAAGAGACAACAAATAGTGACATGAATACTAAGTTTTTTTTTGTCGGTTTCCCTATTAAGAAAATAGGCTGTGTGACAAAATTTTAGTTTATAGTCCCTCATCTATATTACAAGAAAATATACGACATACATTTTTTGCATGACGTCACTAGCCAGTACAGTTTATACTTGGTAATGTCCAACAAGCCCCCTCTACTCAACTTTAATGCGCTTAATCGAAGCAGTTTTCCATCAATTTGTAAAAGAAAAAGTCGTTTATTTTCTTGTAATCTAGATGAAGGACTAAAAATTAAAACTTTGTCAAATAGCCCATTAACCCCTCGCTACTGCTCAGTAGCTATCATACAGAAGCCCATTCACTCAGTTAACTGAGTATACATAGTGTTATGAGGCTGGTTTTATACACCCCTATTATTTATTTGGTACAAAAAAATTGGGCTCTATCCGTACCTGTTACTGATCATATTGGCGTTATCAACAGTAAAAAAAAACGAAGTTCAATTTTTAAATATGCCACTATTTAGTTAAACTTAAATAACGAAAACAGTGATCTCGCTCAACAGCTGTTGGAGGCGGGGCCGCCACCAACAGCTGTTGAGCGAGATCACACGAACGTGAGCGAGAGATGACGATTAATGAATACTACTATGTCATGAATAGCCTGTACAATATTTCCATAAATTGGGTGACTTTTTGGGATATAAACAAACGCTAATAACTTTGCTGTTTATGAATATTATGAATTGTAACTTTAGAAATATAATGAGAATACCGTCTAGAATAAGCCCTTTAAGTATTTGTACTAATTAAAAATGAGTGGTGTACAATAATTATAATATACTGATATGTGTCCATTTAGATTCTCAGAGTACACAACTCGAATCCAGTACCATAAGCAAACATAGTATTTGGAAAACATGAAGTCAAAATCGACAACATAGTGATTCAGAGCAAATCCCTTACACGTGTTCTTACTCTCTCGCTCTCTTTTTGAATAATAACATAACAAAATATGTCGAAATAACAATCACAACAATATGAAACATTTGAACAATTAATATTTTCGACGTGCGGCGTCCTTGAGTAGGTCTTTATACATAAAATGTGTCAGACATGACATTGTTTATACTTTGTTACCCGTGCTTTGCGAGTTGGTAACTGCTAAATAGATTACTTAAATTTTCAGTCTCATGACATTGAATTTTGAATCAGTATCTATAAGTTAGTAGTTTCAACGAAGCTTTAGCTGTTTGCAATGACTCAATCAGCAAGGTACAAGCACTAGGTTCAGGCATGTGACTAACGTTGGACCGATTGACGTTGATAGCATTTTCGCGTGGGGTCTTTCGTTTCTTCTTGATTAATCAATTAAAGTAAAATAATTATTTTACTAATATTTCAGTAGACATTTACTAACATAATACTATTTGGGATAATGCTCCCACGGTCGATAAGTTAGATGAAGTCAGCGTGAAGTGAACTGTCAAACAACATTTCCAGTATGGGATGACAGCTCGCTTCGCTGTTACCACAGTAGACTGTGCCGTTACTTTACTAACATTTTCATTTTCATTTTTACAACCAGCGCTGCTGGATAGTTGGTGCGCTTCCATTTCTTTGTAACCGACTTGGAGGAGGTTCTTTATTTGATCTGTATTTTTTTTATTTTTTATTTATGTACACCGATTACTCCGAGATTAATGATCCGATTTACGTGATTCTTTTTTAGTTCGATGCGGAATAGGTATTTGCCATTTGGTCCCATAAAAATTTAACATAGTTTGGCTTGGTAAACATAGTTTTCATTTTATGAACATTTTTATGAACATTTAATTTATTATCATCACTAGGTTATCACTGTTTCTGAAAGCAATGATAACTTAGTGTCTCGAGTCCCTAGTTCAAACCAACGGCACTCATCTCGGATACTACTGCTGGGTTCTATCGTATAAAGATGCCGTAATCATACGATAGTCCATTTGCTGTAAGAAAAGAAATTGAAACAAACCGTTTTACAGTCCGATCAACCAATTTTAACTTCTATTCGGTAGTTTTAAAGATTGCATTATAAGCAAAGCGTGGAAACAACACCAATTCTTTACTGCAGCTGTCATTTGTCATGTTACTAACGTAATAGAAGTTAATTTCGGTTGAAGGAACTGTAAAAAAGGTTTATTTAAAGTTTCGTATTTCAAATGGACCATAGTATAATATTGTAGTACTCAATACTCAATACTCAATATATTTATTGCATTCCACAATGTGAACTTAGGTGGTAGGTACATAAGGATATGATAATAATATGCATCATTGTGGGCCCTGTCGGGCATAACAATATAAAAATTAGGAGAATTACGAGGAGGGCTATTATAAATATTTCAAATTCTGATATTAATCTCTACTACTCTTTTGTTTAGTGTAGGTAGGCTGAGGTAGGCTTATGAATAATTGTATACATATAATTTTTACTACTCATGTGTTGAACTTATACATTGATATTTGTTTAAATTATTATAAGTAATTAAGTATTGTATTATTATTATTGGTAAGTATTATAAAATATTTTTGCTTTTCTTTTTGGTATTATTGTTTATTTATTAACTTTATCGTTTAAATACTCGTTTATATTATAATAACATTTACGGATTAGAAATTGTTTTAATTTATTTATAAATATATTATATTTTTGAACATTTTTAATTTCGTCTGGTAATTTATTATATATTTTAATTGACATTAATAAAGTGCTTGTGGAGTGTATTTTCAGCTTAGAGCCTGGTATGTTTAGTCTATTTTTGTGTCGTAGTGTGTAGTAAGTATGATCATTTGTTCAGATATTTGATTGTTTCAATGTTTGTTACTCAATCACGCGTGAACCGTTGAAGTGATTTGGATAAACATTGGCAAACAGATAAACCCTTTCCTAAATTAACACACTACTTTTTATCACGGTAATGGGATAATCTTCGGATTGATGCTTTTTATGCGAGAGAAGATGCTGGCAGTAGCCAGTGCTATATATGTGCAGGTAGAACTTAATCTCTTCCACCCGATAGAATTCTCAGAGCTCCAAGGCGAACAGGCATAACAGCCTTAGTACAGGCAAGTTACATAAGCTACGAATGTATGTTTATGCCATAGGGCACAGACTCATGCGTACAACACTTTGGCATAACAAAAATCAACAATAAAATCCTCTCAATATTTGAGAACGTGTTATTTTCAACACGTCGCGCGTCGTCGTGGTACTCCGAAGTTTACTAAACTTACTTCTTCATTCTATATCTTAATGCAGATGGGAACATCTTTGCCACCCCACTTTCATTTCGTCATTTGCCTAGCCTTCTCCGTATGATATCAGGATCAGCTTCTAGTCAAACTGAATGCTGCTAAATACCAGTAGGTACTGTACATTGGGCAAGTACAGATATCAGCACATTAAAGTACCTCAAACTGTCAAATTGAACATGGACCTTGCTCTATTTATTATAAAGTTGAAAAGCTATCAAGGAATTTGACCACAACGCATTAACTCTCCAACAAACTACCTCTTGGAAAGACTTATTATTTTTTCAATACGCTTCTCTAAGACTTAATTATTGATAATTTGGTATTATGTAACATGAAATATAATAACCTTATTCCATATTTGATTAAGAGGTTAACGATCAACCCACGCGAACCTGTCCTAGTTACTTATATCTGTATAGAATTCAAAATAGCGTGTTGTTTACGATTTATGTAATCAGGGGTAGAAAATCAGGAGTAACTTAGATTAAAAACACCATGCGTGCTGTGATTTTTTTATAAACTTTTATAAGAATTTCAGGAAACACGGCGTTTGATGGATATCGTAACTATTTTTGTTAGAAGAAATACATATAACTCTCTGTTACCTAATTACAGGGTAATAACTTCGTGTTTTGGGTCAAAGAAATTTCAGTGTCTTGTTATTAAAGTCTGAATGATTTTTAGTAAAAACAATATTTACCAACGCCTGAACTTCTGAAACTTAAATTTATAATTACAGTAGGTAATAAACTATTGTTATTTAAGTTCTATTTTTAGATTTGTTTATTAAAGTTAATTTGAATTGATGATACCTGTTTGTTATATTTTAATAAAATTTCTGCCTCGAAAAGTCCGGCCTTTCGTTTTGCCAATCGTTCAACCCTAAACTTTTGCCGTTCCGTTCACACACATTTTTTGGGTCACTGACTACTTAGTTAAGTTAAGCGTAGCAAGTTTAACTAACCTATATAATTTGATTGATGCGCAATAATAGAGGAGCTGACAATCAGTTCGTGTTTAAACTTTGTTCGTACCTCATAAAGAGGGCGTGCTTGCCATCCATCACTCACTTTTCTTCGTTCAAAACATGTTTACTTAATAAATTTGTTGTAAAGTATGACTTAGGAATTATGGTCGTTATACACGAACGTTGTGGAAAGTTTGTCTACGCTTTGATTTTGTCAGGGCAGGGACAAGTAACCTTGCATTTTAACTGCTTACTCTGGTAAGCAGTCCTGGTGCGTAGTGTTAGATATTGAATGCAATATAAAGGGTACACATTCTCTATTTCTTTACAAACTTTTTTGTAATAAAGGTAAGGCCTTTAGCTATAATGCTGGTGTTCGCTTTCAGTCTTAGGTATTGATTGCAGCTGAATACTAATTATTGTGAAGTCCGTAGGTACAGTTTTCTAAACTCTTCTTCTGTAACATACATATTTATTGACATTTTGTATTTTTGTTTGCACAGGACACACACGTCAAGGTTTGCGTTGTCGGCTATGTAAGCTAAACGTACACACCGATTGCATGCCTCAAGTGGGCAGGTGTCAGACCAAGTCCCGACTCCTGCGCAGGCAGAAGAGCACCTCCGAGATAGAGTCCCACAGAGTACTAGAAACAGCCTTCGACGATGAAAGTAAGCCTTTATTTAAGCTTTAGTTTTAATTAAATAATATATTGGTCATTTTACAAAGTATAAAAATGTTAAATGCTTCGATAAAATAAATTCAAAGAAATTAATATTGAACTGCTTACTAATCATGCTAAATCATATTGAAGAGCCCAATGTCAACATAAATACGAATTAAAAAACTTTTAATACTTGTTACGTTTACTCCTTACTTAATAGATCATGTTTCAGAAGTTGTGGTAAGTTCTGTTAAGGTGTTATGAACTTTTAATTTTTGATTCACGACAACTTTAATTGGAACATTTTCATAACCTTAATATAATTACAATGATGTACTGTTGGAAATGTTGATTAAACACAATGACATGATAGATGAAATAATCACTCTAAAAGTGAGAACATAATACACAGCCTCATTGAGCTTGCAAAGACACACAATGATCATATTCACGTAAAGCTATGAACACAGTCGGAAGCTAACCTCACGTTGTCCAGGGGTGCAAGACGGGTGGCTGCCGGGACAGAGACTCACCAAGATCTCATTCAAGGGAGTCGAATTCGATGATGATTTCGATAGCTACTGTGACTCGGGTACGGTATCAGACAGGAGTGACCCCTGTGCACCCTCCCGGAACCGAGCGTTCGATATGACTAACACTCAACGATCCTCTGCCCAACTACGAATACTGTACATAAACGGTTTACCTACTAACAAGCGAGTTCCAGACATTATAAGCCATCTCGCACACAATAACAGATCGAGTATCACTAAACAATCGTCGTATCGTGGACCTGAATCTAATCGCATTTCGCTCGATGCTCAGAGGAGGAAGTGGATCAGACCTACCAAGTTCTGAAGCGTGCCAACGAAATTGGGAAGCCGGGCGGCGGCGGGGAAGCGCGCGGGGGCCCCGTAGTGCGCGTGTCGGCCCCGGAGGAGACGCCGCCCGCGCGCTCGCCGGCGCGGCCCAGCGCGGGCCTGGCCGTGGCGCCGCAGCCCGTCTCCTCTAGCTCAGGTCTGGCGCCGCACCCGAGCTCGCTCGCTTCTCCGCTCGAGTCGCGCCGTAGGCCGGGGGCCGTCCACGTCGCGCCACGACGTGCGGCGGCCTAACGGCAGCTTCACTCAAATTCACTCGTTTTCAGTAGTGTCGAGTTGTTTTTTTGCACGCATTGTATAGTCGCGGGCGCAGGACGGGGGCGGGGTGCGGTCGGTACTGACGCTGCTTGTCGGTAGGCGGGGCGACGCGGCCCGACGGCGGGGTGCGGCGGAAGCTGTTCGCCGGCGTCAAGAGTTTGTCCATGTGGGGCTCGCGGTCGCGCCGCGGCTCGCCGCAGCACCGGTCCATTTCCCTGCCAGAAAGTACGCGCCCACGGCTGCCGTAGCGCATCGCTCTCTCAGTCTCACAGCTTTATTTGTCCCGTCTTCTGGGTTACGGTGCCACGTTAACGTTGTGTGTTCAGTATTTTTTGTTCATTTATTTTTATTTCGCGATTGCAGTGTTAGATTAGACAATAGGACTAAACAATAGTCGAAGCTCGGCAAGCACCCTAGTTGCTTTATCCCGTCCCTGCAGGATTCATTTACCTTTCCTGAACAGGCATTTACTACTGAAGAACTAGGCCAAATGACATACTAGACCCGTACATTTCCTTTGTTTTCCTACTATTTTGTTTTTATTTATGTTATTGAATTTTATGTTATACGTTGCTTTTATTTATTTTGTTTTGTCCGCACGTTGTCTTTACAGAGACGGAGGTGACGACCACGCGACCTTTCGGACAGCCCTTATGTTTAGTTAACGAAAACGGCGATCCACCGCCTTCGATTCTCAAGTCCACAGCGAGCGTCCGCAAGAAATGATTAGCGTCATAGCGCAACCCCAAGGGATCGAGACAATGATCATATCGCCTTGTAGGCAAGAGCACTGACTCAGCGCGGCAGTTTGGCATGTCCTCAATAACCGCTTCTCGGATGTCTTTGTTATAACTACCCCAAAGCGCCCCGCGTACTGTGATATATATAATTATATTGTTACTGTTACAATAAACGTCAAGAATAAGCTTTCTTTTCTCTGATTACCCTCGAGCACTCTCTTTTACTCTTGATTCGGAGTCGTCTGTACATTATCTGCGAGTGCGTTTTGATGTAAGTGGTGCATGGCTTAAGGCGGCGTGCCGATGTTTGCATGCGTTTTAACATCGGCGGAACACACTTGACACGGAGCCTCTTTTCTCTAACTGCACTCACGACCTGTCACTTGCCTTTCATGATTCGAACTCCACTTCTGTCGTTTCACGATGTATCAAAGCTCACGTTAACCCGTAACGAACACGCCGAGCAAACATCACAGAACACGCAACTCTCTACTGACCCCACCTAACCGCTAATTGACTGAGGTTTCGTTTGGTTTCGCTTTCTTTAGAACATACCCAGCGTTTGAATTTAGATTAACGCAGGGCATCACCCGCAAGAGGAATAAGTAGATTTAGTATTGAAATAATTATAGACTGGCTCCTGTTTACTTGTCCACACAGGTTCAATGAAGAACTCCAAGAGTGCCCAAATGTTGAGGCAAGCAGACCGCACCAGTCCCTTACCTGGTACCGATATTGACATCGTATATAAGCGAATCCCCGTAGATAACTTCCACGTTGTTGGTTACGACATACCTACGTTGCATCGATGAGCATTTTGACAACAAACCTCATTCATGATGCCACATATCTATTACTATCTGAAAGCTGCTGATGACAAGCTGTATCTGATAATAGTTTAATGAGCCACTAGTTGTCACAAGTTTACGCGCCACTACTGAAGAGTAGCTTTCACTATAGTAGTCTCTACTTACGACTCTTTGTAGCTGATAGGTTTTTTACTATCGTATTACTTTTTGCATCTCTATTCTTCTCTTATTCTAACTTTACTTTTGTTCGCACTGCTTACGCACATTGAATTTTTAGATTGTTTTTTTTTTAATTACTATAGTTTGCCTGTATTCTCGTTCTGGTTGTAAACATACAAAATACTAAGACCTTATTCGCAGTCTCCAACAAGTTTCTTTGTTTAACTTGCAACCTTGCCATCTAAGAGTGATTCACAAGTGCATGAAGTTTAAAGTTGAAGATTGTGAATAAGACTGTTTTAGTAGCCTCAACATGTACTGTATAAAATCATCAAAAATTCAGTTTACTTTAATACTTGCCCCACAAAACAAAATTTGTTATCGTTTCACCCATCAAGCTAGACTAACATACACTATAATAATTACAAGTAATTGAAGCCCTTTTGTCCTTTCATTACAAAATTCATGAACAATAAACTTACAACAATCAGACACACATGTTCAGAACTGAAATCATAACAAATGGTGTGGGTGAGTACTAGGCTGTAAGCTCATACGTCATCAATTTTATAGCGCCGCATTCTCCGAGACGTCAAAAGTTGAACCTTAGGATGAAGAGTTTATCGCTGGATTCACCGGAGTGTGGCGAGCTGAGGAGGCGTCCAGCGCGCGACCAGACCGCACAGGGCAGCCGCGTGCTATGTACGACCTGACAGTAATACACACGCCTGGGTCCAAATAACCTCTCGCTTCTATTTATTGCTTTTGAGGAGTCGTCCACTTAAGCTTTACCTAATGTCCCAAGTAGAAACACAACTGTTTATCTAGTGCATTTTAAAGATAGCCAAATATAACCCGGAGTGAAAATGTTTTTGCCGCATGTCGTGTGCCCAGGGCTCCATATAATTTTAACGAGCTGGAGATAGAAACCTAGATTATCATGTCTAACAAGAGGGACAGTCGGTTAGATTAATTGGACGTCTCCACTGCGCAAAGAGCTTCGCTTTGAAGCCATGCCCACGGAGTCGCTATTCAACCTGGATGACGCAAGAAGTCTATAATTTGGCTGTATTATTTTGGTTCTTTGGACTCCGGTATGTACTTGATGTCAAGCTGTGTTGTAAGCACAAGCAATGTTCACCTACAATGTCTATCCCTCCGGCTTAGCTTGTGTGTGTTAGTACGTTGGTAGGTACCCACTCGTTATTTATTCTGTCTAGACATTCTTACAGTTATTCGACGTCGTTCTGAAATGAAAAAAAGTACTGCTGTCTGTGGATTTCTCGCCTTGTACGTCTTTCTATTATTCTGCTACGACGTGAACAGAATTCCCAAGTAATATTGGCATTTAAAGAAGAATTTTCTTAATCGAAAATTTATTCGTTCTTGTCAGGAAAAATCACCTTAATAATATATAAATTTGTCATTAAAATTCGTACACTCACTGCCAAATTATTAGATTTCTTCCACGATCAGACCGTAAGTAATGTCTTTAGCATGCCACTTATGTTTATTTTTTATTTTTTTCTAGGTAACTGCCGAGCAGTTTGCATGAGGCATGGCTTTAATAGAACAAATAACTACTCGATTCATAGTTATACACGTTCATGTACGTTACTTTTTTACATAGAACTATCAATAAACAAGTAAACAATGTCTGTAACAGCAAACGGAACAATGAACAGAAAATAAAATAATAGAGCTTTTATGAAGTATCCAATTACAAGCGAATGGTATTCTTGTCAAAGATAACAGACAACATAATACCCTGTATAAAGATCGCATATTCATTAGTAGTCTTATCGATTTACTGATACAACATTGTTTTTCAGCGTTATTTAATAGATAAGTAGCCTTAATCTAATAAGTCACTTGAGTATTTATGAGCCTTGTAACATTGTGACGAGCTCTGCACTTTAACATGTGTAACTAATACCTACCTATCTATGAATAACTAATCATTTATTTTTTCTGGATTTTTAATTAACACCAATAAGTAACCAGCTACCGCAAGGCAAGTTATTACCACTGGAGATTGATTTCTGTTATAATGTTGTCGTATGCAATGCAAATTGTCTAACACGATTTTAATTCGAAGACAATACAATTTTGCAAGGGCTACCCTTTATAACTAAAGATTTACCTATGCGTGAAATGGACCGAAAAAAAACTCAATTGAATAAAAAATGCTAGAAAGTCAGCAGCATTTCTATTAATCCGCAGGAATCGATCAGAAAAATAGGTCCCAGTTATAAATGGATGTCCTTAGTTCAATGGGATTCGCTGACACTAACGCTATTTGTCAAAGGCATTGGCCAACTGTGAATAACGATTATATTTAAATTGGTAAATTAGGTCGGGTGTGTAGTCGCGTTAGCAACAATGACTCAGAAAATAATGTGACTGTAAAATGGAGCAGTTTCCCTTTTATCCAGGGTGAAAAGGACATAATCGCACACACTACTATAATTTCAACGATGGGGGGCCAGAACCTAATCTAAGGACGATAACCTAGGTACCTTCCAATGGCTAGTCAAAAGATGATCAAGCAAATACAAAACAGGCTTTCAAAAATCGTTTCACAGTTCGCTAAAGTCAACGTCCTTTGGTGTGCTAACAAGCCTAACTGCCTTTATGCAAACTATATTAGTAAATGACTATGTACAGCACCATCATCACCGGTGCACAGCCGAAGGATGCTGACTGCACGCGTCGGACGCATGAGCAGCGTGGAACTGCCTGATGAACCGGATAAGAGCCTGTCATCTAATAGTGCCAGCCCGTGCCCTTCCCCAGTTAAGCAGATGAGCGTAAGTATTTCTTATAGCATCCTTTTTCCGTACAGGATACCCACCGCCTATATGTAACTAGGGAGGTTATATTGGATTTCATCCGACTAAACTTAACTTCTACTGATTTTTAAAGAACATTTCCATTTAACCTTCCGACTCTTCTTGCACCAATTTATTTATTTATTGCATTCATGTCGTTTAGAAGGTCTTGTTACAGATATGAGTTTCGTACATGAACCCTGCTAGGGCACTGCAACATTAGGTACCTATATATATATCTTAATTTTAATTCCATGCATTACATAAAGTTATTTAGAGAGAAAATAATAATTAAAATATTACATTAACAATTGTCATCATTTCATTAATTAGTTATTGAATGTGTTTATTACCTACATTGTTACATTGCGTCTACAATATTTATATAACAGAATGTCAATTATTTGTCAAAAACTCATTTAGGCTATAATAACATTTATGTACTAGGTGCAATTTAAGCGCGTTTACAAATTTATTGTCAAATTCTATGTCTTTAATATCGTTAGGTAATTTATTATAAATTTTTATACACATTACAAGAGGTCCTGAATGATACATAGCTAGTTTTGAACTCGGCAATGCTAATTCATTTTTTACTCTTAAGGAGCGTAGCAGCGGCCTTCGATTCTTAGCTACAGGGAATAACGACGCGTGTTTTCGAACAAACTTGCTTACTTCCAAAATGTAAATGCTTGTTAGGGTGAGCATTTTGTATTTAATAAAATAGGGTTTACAGCTCTGCATTTGGTCTATGTTCGCAAGAATCCTCACACATTTTTTTTGTAAAATGAAGAGTGTTTCTATGTCAACGCTATTTCCCCACACTGTAATGCCATATGTTAACCAAGAGTGGAGATTTTGCACCGGTAAGCTTATAAGTAATTAAAATAGCACTCTTTTGGTACCGATCGTTGGCTATTCGCCCAAATGCCTTGATGAAGTAATGTCTCCTGTTGTTTCTTTTTTGATCCGGATACAAAATAATGCTTTGTCTACGTATCTACAACATCCGATCCCTTACATTTCCTGAATCGGGAACTCGCACACATCATTCCTTCCTAGCCACACCTCAGTCAGGTACGGAAATCGATTATATGTTGGGCTAGCAACCAGGCACAAAGCATATGTACGTAAACAAACGCCCTGAGTGGCGGAGCTTTTGTTTTATATATATACGGCTCATATGTACACACATCAAACTATGCATTTCTAGTTTACGCAAACCTCGCAGTTTACAGAAATCTGTTACAATGCGAGATCAGCTTATACCTACTGGAAATGTATAGCTTGATGCGTAGCCGTGTGTATAACTAATACTGCTACGCAAAAGATACAACTAATTACATCGGTTCTTATTTTAATTAATATAATATACAAAATTGTTTTGTGTCAATTGTATGCCTACTTATTATATAGGTATAAAAGCCCCGTAGGCTGTAAACACCATATAAATTAAAGATTGCAACAGATGTTAAATAAAAAAGTTTGCCAGATTGTGGTGTAACGGGACATAATCTTCCAAAACACCGAATGGGGGTAAGCAACAAAGTACTACACATATAAACAAGATATCACTTTTATTGCCTACTATCAAAAGTGGTAAAATTCCTGAAATAGATAGAACAGAAAATGTTTACGGAAAATCTAGTTGTGACGACCTTATACGAAATTTGTCTCCCGTTCATAAGTTTTGGGTCATCGTACTTTGAAAAGAATACTTCTAAGACAATGTGAGAATGCCCGAATAGATTTAGATAGTATATTTTTTCCAATCCACTATCGTAATATATTAGCTTAGCTATTCATGAATTTATAGCTAGAAAACCACTCAGATTTTATGTAGAGAAAATCTTTTATGCAAGTTGTAATTGATCGGTTATTCTAGCACTGCGCATTCTTAGAATAGCAGTAGACAAACGTAGGGTTATTTGAAAGTAAATATGAATAGTGGAGTTGTGGTTGCAGAACACAGACGGGTTTATTTGAACGTCTCGTGAATATTTTATGAATACAATTATACTTTACGTAGTACAGTGTAAACATTATGTTATGTTCTAGAATAATAACTGTTGTATTTTGTAATATTTACCTATGTTTTTATTGATTGAAGTTTTTACTAACTACCTACTCCAAATTATAAAATTTTCCCAAATGAACATGAAGCCTATTAGTGACGAGGTGAGAGGTATTTTTTAAAGAGGGAAGCGATAGGTACGAAAACAAAGTTACTATTTATCGAATAGTAACTTTGTTTTCGTATCGCTATTTGCTGTCCATCTTGATATTATCGGTCTACCTGCCACCCCAGTATACCTTTGGTTCAATACCAATAGTATATTTGGCAATACTACTATACTTGCTATGCTTGCTATACTTGCTCTTCCAAACCTCCAAAGGGAAGCCGATAGAAATCGAGTTGTATGGACGCTTCGCCACTGAAGCCTATTCTTTAACCGACTTCTTTTGTAATGAAGTTAAAAAACTATCAAAGAAATTTGACACATTGGTGTAGCTTGATGTGCTGGCCTCCGTACAGTGTACATGTCTATTATATGACACAATAAATAGGAAAATAGGTTAATCGGTTTTAAGAATTTTCTTAACACATAAACGTACATATATATTAGTTCGTATGTCGAACTACAAAACGCCACCTGCTACTTACATACTTATTTTGCTACGCCTAAGTTCATGCAAACACGTCGGTTGCGAGCACTACGTACCTGAGCTTTCTGAAGAACATTCTACTTATTATTTTCTACTTTTATGACATAATTTCTGGAAGTTGAACACACCTGAGTAATTTTAAGCAATTTACGTACGAAGTCATTAACACAAGAATTGTTTTTCCCCAGAAACACCAGCGCCTTTTACCAACAAACCTGTACGTCGTTCTGTATAACTTCAAGTCACGTCACGCTGACGAGCTTGACCTTAAGGCCGGCTATAAGGTCACCGTGATTGACACTTCAGATCCTGATTGGTGGAAGGGCAAATGTCTCGGCAAGATTGGATACTTCCCCTCGAAATACTGCACTAAGCTGCAAGCTGGGGAGAGGGCACTGCAAGTCACGCATAATCTGCAGGTATGAATATTATTAGAAGTTTTTTTTATGCTGTATGTGTCCGATCGTTATGACAGAAGGCGAAACTACTTTCTTAAAAAACTTGTTGCGAATAATTGTGGATATAAACTTTTTAAGAAAGTTCAGAAATGTAGGGAAGTCAAGTCAGTAACATAATTTATTATAATTCGATTATTTAAAAGGTACTTAGTCTTTTTCGTTCTTTTGGCATAGCTTATGCCAAACGGTAAAAAAACAATCCAATTAATCAATAAACTTACCTATCCTTTTGTAATAAAGTACAAAAACTGTCAGAGAAATTTGATAGATTGGGGTAGCTTGATGTACAGACGCCAGCACATCAAGTTACCCCAATGTGTCAAATTTCTTTGATCGTTTTTCAACTTTATGGCAAACAGAATAAGGTTCATATTCAATTGGGAAAATTTGACTCATAGGGGTAAATTGATGCGCTGGCGTCTGTACATACGCTAGCACATCAAGTTACCCCAATGTATCAAATTTCTTTAATCGTTTTTCAAGTTTATGACAAACAAAATAAGGTTCATATTCAATTGGGAAAATTTGACTCATAGGGGTAAATTGATGCGCTGGCGTCTGTACCTACTGGCCTCTTACTGTAGTTTAAAGGGTTCTACTACTAATATGCGTACTTTTGTGTACACGGTCTTCGGGTATTTAGAGCACTTAGGTACTACACGTGTCTATAGCTCTTCAACCTACAAAATCATACTATTTCAAAATTGGCTGAAGAATGCCTATTATATAAGTAATTGATATTTACTCCGAACTCAACAAGCTCAACAACTAGATAAACAATGCCAAAGAAAGAACAAAACAGAATATTGCGGTAGGCTCACTCAAAACTGCTGCACAAGTCTTTTAATGCAACGCATATTATAAAATTAGCCTTTTCTTGGCTAAGAACCAACCGCATAAATCCAAGTAATTTTAAGTAATAATTTATTCAATTCAAGTCTTTTGTATCGTATTATATCTTTGTGGTGACCTATTATATCTTTGTGGTGACCGGAAGTCCGAGCGATGAAAACTCAAGGTTATTCTTGGTGCATTGTTTGCTGCCTACAGTTACATAACATTCTTGACAGCTGCAGTGAATAAATAATGCCACTTGGACTTGTTTACGGCCATCTCTTATAATTATTAATAGCGTTGTTAAAGTAGGTACATACTTTTTTTGGCCTGTTGGTTTAGTAGTTAGTAGTAGTAGCCCTGACTGGCTATGCCGGAGGGCGTGAGTTCGGTTCCCACCCAAGACAATTTGTGTGTGATGAGCACGATCATTATTTTGTTCTTTGTCTGGGTGTAATTTATCTATAATGTTTAGTAATACATAAGTAGGGTTATTAGTTGTCTAGTGTACTCATAGCACAAGCTCTGCCTAGTTTGGGACTAGATTATCATTATCATCATCATTTCAGCCATAGGAAGTCCACTGCTGGACATAGGCCTCCCCTATAGATCTCCAATAAGACCGGTAGGAAGCGGCTCGCATCCAGCACGTTCCCGCGGCCTTAATGATGTCGTCTGTCCACCTTGTGGGTGGACGTCCTAAGCGGGACTAGATGGCGTTGTGGAATATTTATTTATTTATTTTTACGTTTTACGGACTTGGCGAAAAAGAATAACGTAACGCTTATTACTAAGGCCTTCACAGTCCGTCCGTCAGTCTGTCAGCCGAAATAACATGCATCGTAATTGATGAAAATTTTCGAGTATATTTCTATTTTCGCTAAAACTAAAGTGGTCCCTCTTATAAAAAAGACGGCGTAGTCGTGTTAGGAGCTATAATTCTTCGTTCATGCTATCTCTAATTTTAGACAAAATAAATATTACATCATATTATCTTAGCCTGTAAGCAGCGTCTTACTTGTACCGATTCGTAGCCTTCATACAGGGAAGAGATCATTTGGTAATTTTAGAAACGAATGTTTTTAATATTTTAGGATTAATATATTTTAGCGGGTACGCCCTTTTTTAATTGAAGCCTTTTAATTTCATTCAGTTTGTTGTAGGTTGTCATTGTCGGTACTTACCTATTATTATTGTAACTGCATACTATCATGTAAATTGGTGTGTGCAGCAAATTATTTATTTGAAATGATAAATTTATAATGTATATTAATTACAAAATTGTCTAAACTCAAGTTTTTTTAACTAATCAGAGAGACGTGTTGCTGGGAGTTTGTTCCGACACTTCTTTTTCCCAGCAATAACATTAGGAAGTCGTGAAGGGCGAGCGTTTTGGGGGACCGTCTTATGTAAATCTTCAAGTTCAAAAAGTGCAGATCTTTAGCGTAATTTGAATAAATGACTTTTAATTTTGTCTTATAGATTTTTATAGTGAATTATCAGTCACCTTGTATAGGTTCCCTTAAGGGAATAAGACGTGATATGTAATGTAACACGTAACTTATAATATGTTACAAATTAATTTGCAGGTATCAGACGGCGAGTGCGGCATGATGCTGCTCCGTGACCAGATCGTGATCCAGGTGGGAGAGGAGGTCGACGGCATGATGCTGATCCGCTCCGGTGACAACCGCCAGGCGGTGTGTCCGGTGAAGTTTCTACAGGAAGTGTGACGCTTCAAGCTGCCCAATTTCGATTTTATGAGAGTAAGTTTATGATAAAATCAACTGATATGCAACTCGTACTTAATAAGTTAGTATAAATTCTAAGTTAAGTTTAGCATACCAGCAGTGTTAATCCCAAACACACACAAACATTTATGTACCACCTATATATACTTGTACATACATAAACTCACGCCTTTTTCCCATTAAGATGGGGCTGGACAGAAACAAACGTGCCACATGGGCGTAGCTAGCTTTTGGTCTAGAGGGGGCAAGTCATCAAACTTTTTTTAATTTCTAAGATCACTCCTCCTTTCTTCCTATACCAATTGATCCGTCAGCCAAAATGCTCTAAGCAGGATTGGCCTTTATTAACGACGCCATGGCCAAATTTTAGCACTCCACATCAATGACGTTTGGAGAAGGGCGCCTCTACAGACTTGCCCTGGCGACAGTCCCGGTTGCCCGATACACCTTAAGCCAGCACTGACTGTACTTACGCATATTATAATATATTATGCGGTTTTGGTATTATTGACGATTTTTTTTCTAATTTAGGAAGAATTTAGGGTACCAAATGTATTAAAAACTGACTGTCATCATTTCCATTTATACATTATAAATTTAATTAAATCAAGAATAAAATAACATTAAGACAAATTAGAATCATAACATAAATATTTGATTTGATAAGGTTTAACAGAAAAGATTTTTCCAGAACTTGTATTAAAATGTCACGCGCATATTACGCACATGTTCTGTAGTTTATAGTACTATCCTAGCTCACTTTATAACACCAGATATTTTCCACACAAAAACGCTGTCTGGAATAATCCTATCGCAGTTCTAATACCTCCGTAGGTATAAACTGATAAAACCATACTTGAAAAATGGCCAACAAGTGGCAATTATAAATGTGTAGGTAATTAAAAACCCATTCAATAATATCTGAAGCCAATATCTTGATAAGTACGCGTGCTATTAACAAGGTACAGCTAAATATAAACCTGTAATATCATTCATGTGCTACACACCACTATCACGATTAATTTAATGGCGGTCAGTTTAATTCGATTTCGGCTGGACGTGTGTGCGAGCCAAATAGACAAATTATTGGCTACAATACTGGCTAAACAGTAATTAGCTTGGAATGATATTGATAACCGGCTTATATCCATATACCCTTGATCCCCAAAAACAATCAGAAACTGATAGTCTGCCAGAGAAGTATGGAGCGTACCATGCTAAACATAAAACTCAATGACAGATGAAAAATTTCAAAAATAAGAGAAAGGAAGGAGAAAGGAAATAAGAGTAGGCGATATTCTCTACATATTATATAATGGAATGAGACTGGGCACATGTTGGGAACAGATAAGGAGGAATGGTCGAAAGATGTAATGGAATCCTAGGAATTGGAAGAGACAGAGAGGGCGACAAATTAAAAGATGGGAAGACGATCTGCCAAAAGGATGGAGAAGAATAGCTCGTGACAGGAATGAATGAAAGAAACTAGGGGCCTGACCAATAAACTTATTGCTAAAGAATGGATGTAGGTACTAAATTAAATCTTAAAAACATAGAATATAAGTAAAATAGAACTGTACTGTATTTGGTCAGTGAATAAAGGGTTGTTTTTTTACCAGAACCATGTACTGAAGTCATGGAAGCAGTATGTGCGTCGATGTACTTGCCTTGATATACGTAGATAAAACTTCTGCATCAACCCTTCTCATGGTGTATTAATTTTATTTTATTCAACTTTTCAGAAACGCGGCTCCCTAACTGATCAAACGATACCAATACGCTCTATACCTAAAACAATACGAAGTGCTCCAGTGACGCCATGCGATAGCGAAACGTCCACATGGTCAGATCGACACCGTAGCAAGACCGGCTACGACTTACCCTCGGGGTCAGGATACGCCACTAGCTACGGCGACTACGAAAAGTCTAGCTACAGCTACGAAAAATCGGGCTACGAACCTAGCTACGAGGCTTCTACGTCGACAGCGTCGGGGTCGCAAACTAAAGACAATTATGAATCGGGCGCATACGCAAAGAGTTACGATCCGCCGTACAAGACGGGATACGACGACGACTCGTATAGGACTTATGAAGGGTCTACAGGGTACGATAAGGGGGATTCGAATGAGTCGGATTACAAGCACAGTTATGAGTCTGAGGGCATGTGGTGGTGGCGCCGGCCGCTGGGCGTGCGGCGCGCGTCGTGCCGGCGCTGCGGCGCGTCGTCGGGCGCGCGCCCGCTGCGCCTCGCGCCGTGCGCCGGCGCCCCCCCGCCGCCCGCGCACCCCGCGCCGCCCGCGCACCCCGCGCCGCGCCGCCCGGTCATGTCGCGTGACCGACCGCTGCTATTCGTTAAGCAACTGTTTTTGTAACTTTTATAAATTATGTATTATGCAAATATAATGTATGTCATTTCTATTTATTATTTTCAGCTATGTTTAAATTTTTATTTATTTACTTCAGCTTCAAAAATTGCCTTCGAATTTACATTGTATGTGTCGTTTTGATAACTTTAGTACGTGGAGTGACTTTATTTATATATGTCTGAAACTTTTGTTTTTAGCCAGTTGGGCTAACTCAATAATGACTAGGTGTAAACACACGGCCTACGGTGACATTACTTTTGGTGGATTTCGTAACCTCCCAATTTACATGATTTTATAATATTATATAATTATATATTATACACATTATAATAAGTCCATTTACGAAAATTACTTGGCTACATATCATTTTTCGAACAATGTGATTAAAACTTAAATTAATTTAATTGGAATATAAATATGTACTATTGTATAAAATAAGACTTATGTAAAAATAATAAATCGTGATCTACATACGGAAATTCTTTGCCCATTTGCCGATATGTTCTTGTTATGTAAATTAAATTGAAAAAGTTCCCAATGCTAAAAGCTGAATGAAAAAAAATACCGAAGTAAGAGAAAATAGTAATAAGAGAATATTCGTAGGTAATGAACAGATAGTGGTTTTAGTGTATCAAAGTTTAGATGAGAACCGCACGTTGTTTAAGTTGAATATAATAATATATTGTGTATATCATTAGTTAGTTGCAGGAATGTTTAGTTTAGACTTTAGCTTTACATCGTAGTTTAATGTAGCCGCTGGCGTTGTTAAATACATGGCAGAAGTGACATTGCACCACATTCGGACACCATGAGTTCCTTTTATCATCTTGGACCCCCAGCGTTCAAATTTTCTTCGGCTTTCCCCTATTTCAAAGTTTTACCTAATGTTGATTGACTTTAAACTGTATAAAATTGTCATTTCTGTCAAAGCCAATGACTTTTTAAGGGAAAGCTAAAAGGGTTAGACTAAAATAATGATTCATGTTTCTTTGAAGTTTTTAGCAAAACAACATCAGAAATAATAAGGAAAACCCGATGAAAAATTTCAAAAACCAGAAGTCAGAAACCATGGAAGCAGTTTGTGCGGCGATGTAGCTATTACGTATACTATAAAAAGGGCAGGGGAATAGCATCCACTCGTTCTATAGCAAGTATTTACATAATAATGATTTAACGGATACATAAAAAAACTGTTCTCTATCGTCATCAATCATTCCGTCTCAGGGCAATGTCCGAATCCTTCCACTAAACCATTATTTCTAACTAGAGGTTGCCGATGCTAAAATTTTGCTCAGTCTTAAATTCATAAATAACTTGTGTGTTCATTTTTATAATTGCTAAATTAATTGACAGTCTAAACCGGTTCAATACTCAGTTATAGACACAAGGAAATTTTAAAAATGTCTTGTGTATATGTTATCTTCAGCATCAAATTAATTAAGGTCTAATACATATTAGTCCTACAAGCAATCAATGAAAATATTTAACACCGTGACTTAGCGGATATTCAATTGACCTTTTATTTTGAAGATTAAAGACAGGAACTGCCAGTGGGCCGCACGATAGTGACCTTTTGACCTTGAGCTGACCTAGCTTAGTATAACTCTAGTCTAGACTCGCAGTTTGTTGCGAAATCGGTGCGGCCCATCCTACAATCCAGCCTTCCAGTTATAAATACCAGATTAATTAAATAAATAATATATTAACAATAACCATATTAATTCTAAATATAGTAGTATCAGAAAAATATCAAATTGTTAGGAGGATAATTAAATAAATATAGGTTAGTCGAGACGTGTCATGCACTTGATGGTACTGCATGGCGAATTAGTTCTTTAGTACAATGAGAAATATTCTCTTATACTAAAAAAAACACTGCTGAATTTAGATGAAAAGTAATGATAATTAATACAAATACGTCATACACCCCAAGTTTATTTATATTTTGCTTTTAAGCAATGTATATAAACCCAGCCTTAATATAATAATATATTTAAACCTATGCTTTGGCTATATTTGTTTATAATAATATCTACAGGGTGTAAGGGACAGCCCTCCTCAAACTGATAGGGTGAATAATTTAGCTCCTGATTTTGAATCATAATCCACCGAAATTTTTCATAGGAAAATGTTCATTTTTATTACCGTTTTTTTCAGGTTTTTCAGTTTCATTTCAATGTATTATAACATTCTCTGAAAGTAGCACTCCATTTATGTAAATAATACGGCTAAAATAAAAAAAACCAGCAATGGATGTTGAAATACTCTAACGAACGATTTGTAGGGGACGGGCGTCCGAAGGCTCGCTGCGTGCGTTTTGCCACAGTTAAGATACATTGCGTATGAGGAAATGAAACAAATCAAGTTTATTGGAATCCCATAACGAAAATATTAAATAATTTCTTGTACATTTGCTGTCCGGTCATCTTAGTATAATATACTGAATTCACCCCATCAGTCTGAGGAGGGCTGTCCCTTACACCCTGTATATTTGGTAGTCTGGCACTAGTTCTGCATTTTATGTAAAGTACAGTGTCCAGTCAGTGTCCCGACTCGGATGTCGTAGATAATTTGCAATAGTATTTTACAATAGTAGTACCTTTCAAGTAATCTCTCACAGTATAAATAACTAACTTAATGTGACAACCAATTAGTTTTTAACGAAGTGACGTTTTTATCACCTTGACATAATTATTTGTAATTAGAAATGATTTATTTATTCATTTATGCCATTTTTTACTAACACAAGGTAAAATCTGAAAAAGAGCGTTGTGGGGTTTTGGACGCTCAGTCCAGCGCCGAGATTTGAAAATCCAACAGCATAACTCATGCTTCCTAGTGTTAGTGAAAATGATAATAATCGTCTTAGCCATCTCATAGCCTATCGTATTGTCATGAGAAATTAAAATAACTGTAGGAACGTTGTTAAATTTTTGTATCATAAATATTTGTTTTTGCTAGTGATTATTATCGATTTAGCCTTAGATAAATGAAAATAGAACTTAGTAAGAGATTTAAAAACGCATTAAAGTGTTGACTATTTATTTACTTTTTCATATTTAGATCCAAAAGTAATTATATTTACTTATCTACATATTTATAAAAACTATTTTTCTTAACCTGACATTAAAGAATTTACTCCTGATATACTTGCCATTTAAAAATTATATTTACAATATTCTCTATTCCTAATTTCTTGATAAAAAGTAACTATTAATTTCACAGATTTCCAAAGATTAATTCATCATGAAAATATCCTAAATTATATGATGGATAACTTTATTAATGTTAACGCATTATTTTAGTTAACACGTTAAGCCGTCCCCTGAAGTTTTAAGAGTATATACGTATATGAATATATAAAATATATACATGATACCAAATTAAAATAAGAGGCACATAACATATAGATCATAGCGTAGTACGTAAAACGTAACGTAGGGTGAACGTTGAGAGTTGATATCAGATTTACTGATTTAGTGGCGATTCGAACAAGCTGCTAGGTAAATACTAGGTTGAGAACCAATCTCAAGTATAATGTTGGTACGGTCACCAAAAGAGTTAAGTAAGCAGACGAAAAAACACACCACACCAATTTTTGCTTAATAAACTAAGGACGTACATAGGAAACTACGTCAAAAGCAAAGCTTCACAGCACACTTCTAGCATTGTTCGAAACTAATTGAAAGTTAGCTGCTGGGCCACCTAACTGTTTTGCTGGCTGTGCATTCACTGTACTGATTTACACTCAGAACGACAAAATGGCGCGACTTGCTCCTCTAAATGAATTATAACTTTTTATTCACCACAACTAATTAAATAATAGTTTTTGCGGGACACGGAAGCCGATAGCAATTGCTTGAGAATTTAGATGACTGTTCGAATGTTCGACCTTCATGAAATCACCTCTAAAAGGTGAAATAACCTTGTGAACTGGCTTTTGTTAGAAAAGTTGGCTGAAATTAAATTCAAAGTTAAGTTTCGTAAATTTTATAGTAGCAATAGGTATTTTTCAGAGCGAACTATTTATTATTTTAGGAGTCAGGTTCCTTGAAAATATTTTGCATATAATGCTATTCTTGTCTATATGTTGTCGTAAAAGAAGCTTTATAAAAGTTAATTTATTAGAAAAACCTTTTGTGATTGATACATGGACCTGAAATCTATGACGGAATAGTTATAACAAAGTGACCCACGAAAAATGTTAAAAATAATAATATTTTTCCGAAACTGACAAGACAGTCTATTAGTTGATCAATAGTGTTCGAATAAAAATTATATAGAAATAGCTTATAAACATAAATCAAGACGAATGATGTTTACAGAATGGGTTCATATTATTGTAGATACACTATGCATTATTCAACAATTAGATACTTATCTACTATTTAACCTTTATTAACTAATGTTGCTTATGCACTGAACGGATGTTCAGCAAGGAAAATTACTTGTCGAATTCAAATCGCCTTTAATATCTTCCCTCGTAAAGTTATATTTATACCTACCTAATCTGTGTCAATGTATTTTATAATATTTAAGTCCCCAAAGATATATATTATGAGGTAAATGCTTCTGTAAAAAATATATATTTCGTTTTCGAAAAATCGTTTTTTGCGATAATCCAGGGATTTTTGCAAATGACTAAATTATTGGAAACTAAGACAAACATTCTAATCATACGACCTAATATCAATATTTTACACAAAATCCTAGTTTGTTTAGGACGATTGGAAACCTAATACCGATTAATCGCTAGATTTGCTTACGATCATAAGGAAATTTCTTACAACTAACAGATTTTTGTTGAAAGTAGAATTCGAAATATATGAAACTCGTAAACAAACCAGTTTGTACTCCAAAATAATACGGTCTTTGTTGTAAAATTAGTTCTAATATAAGCTATTTGAAAATATGCACCTACATATTTACCAATCTTCCTGTGTAGGATTTATCAAATTAACGTTGTGATTGAAATTGTGTTTGTTGCACCAACCAATACAGTAATAGCTGCCTAGTGTCAAGATACCTTGTATACTTTATCTTGCTTTGATAAAAGAACATTGACTAGTCAAGGTTATTAATATTCTTATTATATTATATATTTGAATAACTTCATCTTCCTCTCCTATTTCCATTCTTTCTGATACTAATCATACTATATCTACATTGATCATAAATAGCTCTATATTTCTATATCTTACTTAAATGACAGAAACAAGTATAATATTGTTCTTCGTCATTATAAAACTTATGTTTTCTGTTATGCCATGTGTCACTTATTTTTCGTGGTTAGTCCGCTGTTATAAATCAACCATTTCAAATGGATTTCTTATTAATCCACTATCCGAAAAAACTGGAATCCCAGTAGTAAATAATTAATTTGTACTTAGGTATATGTACGAAAATTTGTCTAGAATCCGTATAATCTCAACGGTAGGCGTAGCACCGTGCCACGAAGTGTAAAACCCTTAGTCTTAGTTAGGTGTTCGTACTAAATGTTCTAAAATACCAAACACTTAGATGGTGTTCCAAACTTACGTCTTGTCCCTTTATCCATATAAATATTCGTTATAAGTACCTAATATAAAAAAAAAACACTTACGAAAAACGGAACCAAATTATTAAATATTATGTATTAGTATAGGCCCTAGATACCTGCGACGAATCCCAAGTGAGATGTTTGTATAATAATTAAATGGATATTTTAGTAATATACAAATGATAATGTATTACATTAAATTATGATTGATGTTTCGGTCTGTCTCTAACTATGAAGTATAACAACTACTAACAAAATCGTGATTTTATGCTAGTTTCGTGCATTTTATGTGAACAACTAAGATTGGCTTTTTTCTAAATGAAATAGAACCTTTTTAACTACCAATGTTACTTATAGAAAATACAAACTACTTTCTTAATAATCTTCCGTTGTCGCTTTATTTCTTAATAATCTACCACTGAATATTTAACTATATGTATTTAATCGAGTCTATTTAATTTAAATACTTAAAATGACATTTTGAAATTAAATTGATAAGAATATTGTATTCAATTGTTTCAAATAAATTTGTAATACCTAAATGTTCCCTAAAATACCTAATTATAATATTCTAATTTAATCCCTATGCAATTTAAGTGTGAAGACTGAAAAATCAAATTGTTGTAAAGTTTTGGACGGAGTAATTATACTTGTAGTTAGAAATGGCCACACTTAAATGTTAATCGTGAACACGAATTATCCAAAGAGCTATTATTGTAAGTAACACCGACCTAGGTTTAATTAGCTAACATGCAATTTATGTGACTTATTGTTTAGTTTAAGCAAAGTCCTAAAAAAAATGATTGTTTAGAAAAAAAAAAGTAATTGTCGCTTTATTTCTGTTGACGATTCGTTTTTTTAATTCCGAGGTTTATTGAGGATGTTGTGTTAGAAATAAAAGATTGTGTCTTGAATCTGAAGTTTGACTAAAACCTTGTTTCATAGTTAAAGCAACTATCAGTCATATATTCTCTTTTTCATAGTCGTTGAGCTGTTGTCAGAGTGGTTGTACAGTACTGCAGTATTATCATGAAGAGCAGATGGGATGCGTCTCAAAAAATCTTGGCATCTCTGTTGGTTTAGTGTGAACCAGGTGCATAGGACCATCAACAGCGGAGTTGATCTCGGCGGTCAATTGCATAGGTTTATTAATAAGTTTATACTAATATTATAAACAGTAAAGGTTTGTTTGTTTGCATTGAATAGGACGAACCTACTGGACTGAGTTAAAAATTCTTTCACCGTTGGGAAGCTTCCGGATGACATAGGCTACTTTTTATCCCTGTATTCCCATGGGAACGGGAACTACGCGGGTCTACGCTCCGCATGACGAGGTCTGCTAGTTAGTACCTACAGACGCCAGCACATCAAGTTACCCCAAAGTGTCAAATTTCTTTGATCGTTTTTCAACTTTATGTTAAACAGAATAAGGTTCATATTCAATTGGGAAAATTTGACACATTGGGGTAACTTGACGTGCTGGCATCTGTACATAAAAGGTGACCTATATCACACAATCTAGCAGGCACTCTCAACTTTTCCGTGAACGACAAGACGTCCTATGAATTGGCTGCCTCGACTAGAAACGTGACACACAAAGAAAGACAACGTGTAGGTACCTACAAAGAAAGACAAAGATTGTACAGACGCCAGCACGTCAACCTACCCCAAACTGTCAAATTTTCCCAATTGAACATGAACCTTATTTTGTTTAATATAAAGTTGAAAACCTATCAAATAAATTTGACATACTTATTGGGGTAGGTTGATGTGCACTTAGGAGATAGACATTTCTTGATGCTAAGTTCATGAATTCTCGATTAATTTACGAGAAACTCTGTTCATGCTGCCCCTAGCATTTACCATCAACAGTTCTCTGGGACTCCTATCTTTTCGTTTCAATATCTCGTAACGTCCAAGTCTCTGCATAAGTTTTATGTAACACATTTGTTAAACTAAATAATCTCATAAAACTTGACTGCCTCATCGAACAAGTGCTTGAAAGCTCTACTGTAAAGCTAAACATGAAGGTAATCCACAAATATTGGGAGTATCTTCTGAAATTCCTCAGAGCTTTACTTACTTAATATTAACTGGTGAGAATTGAATTAAATGTTAAGGTAGGTGTAGATACAATTTCGCCTAGCTATTCGAGGAAGTACCTACAGTCTATGTACTTTTAGGTACTTTCAGCTTGGTGTAAAATACGCGATGGTAGATCAGTTATGGCTTTTTTCATTTTGTGATCCTGTCAATGAATAAGGAAAAAAATAATACCAAACAGCAAGTAAGATAGTGAATTTATAACAGCCACCTACAATACACCGTAAAATGAGTTTCGAACTTATTTCTGCTATACAATGTCATCTAGTGTTAGGAATGTCAATAACAAATGAAGGTGCATATGCCGCTAGTAGTCAATAGATGGCGGTAGCTGCGTAGTAAACGTTTCGTAGTATGCATGCGTTGCGTACAACACATTCTAGTGATGAGAGATACAAAGAGAGCCGTCGACAGATGCACAGCTGTTTATCAGCGGGGAATGGATAGGTAGATAGGTTAGTGGATAAAAAGTAGGCTTGTATAAAAGCACATTTATGCAATATTTAGACGGTAAGATCCCGCTCTTTAGTTGACTACCATACTAATAAGAAATGTACTTAATTTTCTTACGTCATGGTTGAGAAATTCCATAATCTTAAATTATAAATTCCAACGAAAGTATCGAACCGAAACAGTGTGTTATGCTACATGCGCAGGCCGGCATGGCGGCAAGTCGCTGCCGACCCTACTCCTCGCCTCCACGCCATGTGTCGATAACCCTGCAGCAGACGCGGCTTACCAACATCACGCCTGCGCCGGTGACGTCTCCTAGCGGCGGCACTAAACTGGACACATTCCAATGAATTCGCGAACGCGCCGCGACACTTTCTTATTCTTTCTAAGATCCCCAGAAACTCTGCCATAAAGACTTACTGGCACATTATAACAAAAGTCAACCGTTACTAAACGTTTTTTGCTACCTATAAAGCCAAATGTTATCTAATAAAGCTGGGGGAAATAAAGTCTGTGCGGCTCCAGTGTGCCGCCTCTCGGCGGCTTAACATTCTTTCACATAGATGGCAGCAGTGAAAATATTTGACATTCCTTGGATTCCAATCGCAGTGGGCTCGGCTCAAATGTCAAACGCGACTATTTCGTCAACAGAGTCGTGGCGCGATAGTTGGATTTTATGAAATAACAACAAATACTTCTACACAGTGCGTTTGACGGACAATGGATAATATACGGTAGAAGTCAGTATATTTTTTTGCGTCGCAGAGGTAACCAGCGTGTCGTGTTAATCTGACGAATGTATACAGAGTTTGTTGCGATTTCGATACCTTACCTATTGATTTTTGTTCTTCGCCGGTTTTGTAACATTGTCATGAAGGTTTCAGTTGTTTAGAACGCTATCAACCTTATAAACTTTAACATTACATCGTGCTCAATTGATTAAAATTATAAATATTGTGTGAAACATCATTTCCCTTGGTCTCATTGAAGAACTTCGTGGGAAAAACATACATTGTGTAAGTACCCCCACTTATTATTTTTTGTAGTGTTAGAATTAAAAATTAATTAGAAATATTTTGTTCGTAGCAATAACGTAGTTTCAGCAGGTATTAAATAATTTCTTCAATTGTTTATGTTTTGTGGTAGTAGACAGTGTTGACAGAATATCTAAAACTAATTGATTAGGTAGGTACCTATACCAACCTCAACTTAACCTATTTAAACCAGGATAATGCCTAGGCGTTGTAAACAAATAAATTAAAGATAACAATGATTAATTAGCTGGTGGCTATATGTACTATGAGATTAAACTACAAAAAGGCAGTGATATACTTACTTTGGTTATCATACTACCTACACGATGCACCATAATCTAAGTGCCTACTTAACGCTGCTATGCTATAAGTAATGTAATGACTAGTTACCTACCGGTTTGATTTGCGAGCGCGCCATGCAAAAAATTTCGCCGCTATACGGAGCGAAGGCAACAAGGTATTCAGCGAAGCTACATAGCATGGAATCTCGCGAACATAATAGTGTGGAATGCGACCGTACGCGGCGTACAAACGCTCTATTCCCACACAAGCGCATGTAGCGGCCGTACTTCGTGATAAGAGCACGATAAACGTCACCCGATTAGCCAATGTTGACGGTGACCCCGTATGGATTCCGTCAATTGTATTAGAACTACAGAAGCAAGCAGACTCGACGCTAGACTTTTCAAATTACTCTCCAATTTATCATAGTGTGAGTAATCGTGACGGCTAAATGTGACTGTGTATATCAAATCAATTTCCCCAACAGACCACGTGACGAGTCAGCCAAATATTTACATTGACGATTGCCTGGAACTGAACACACAAAGAATTTTGTATCCAGGAAAACTTAAATCAAAAAGATAACTGTTCTTAAATAGGTACATGTAACTCATTTAACAGTTTCTAAGTTCAGTTATCCTACCTAATTAGACAGAAGAGACTGTAAGACAAATTAACATAGTTAACGTAATTGAATACCTAGTTAAAATTGCTAACGGTATTTTCACGCGTAATGATTCCAAACTCGAAGCAGCAGCGTTACTTTTTGGAAGCGACGGCAATACACGAGGGGGACTCGGCAACCCCACAATAGTAACATCTGCCGGTATCCCGGCCCCAAGCCACGTGCGCTCAAACACAGCAGGGGTAGCGACCGTCGTAAAAGAATCCGCCTCACCCTAAATGCGGGCCAACCGACAAAAGAATACTTAAAACCGTCCATACATAACCCTAACCCCTAGTCTTAAGGCATAGTTTCAAAAGTTTTACGTTAATACTGAAATAGATTATTTATTTTTAACATTTGGAATGTCAAGGTTCGACCACCATGTGGTTTACGTTTGAAAACTGGCAGGTGATAACGATTTAGGTTTCATTAATTGGTATTGCCTCCTCACATTGTAACTTGTTGCTTCCAGCCGCTACGCGTAGTTCTGAATGTGTATAACATAAATATCAATTTGTCTTCATATCAAATCTTCTGTGTCACGTCACACTTGTGTTAACTTACAATGGAGTAGAATTTATATACAATATAGCTTAAATGTAAGTACTTATTTTACATTAAATCAATTAAATGTTGCCTTTAATTGTTTTCTCTCCAGCGAGAGGTATTATTTGTTATTTATTTACTATATAAAAGGTTATATATTCTAGTTAATAATTCTCCGCAGATGTTGTACAGCTGCTGTAGTAAATGTAAACATAGCCATAGTTCTTTATATGTACTTCAGCCTGAACATATTGAAGTTAGAACCAGTATTTATTTTATCTAGACTAACAACATTTCTACATCATTCTCCTGCTCTTATCGCAATTCATTTGGGGTCGGAATAGCCTGTATTGATCCATGCGTGTCATCAGCAGTCCCTTACCTTTTATGTTTGATACCTATATTCTTTACAATTTATCCATTGGGTCTTTGGTGCTCCTCTAGGTGCTCTATACGTGAATGATTCTCCAAAAGAAACCTAAAAATATGTGGACAATACCTATGTCATATTGCTCATTATAAACAATATATTACAGGAGCAGCTACGTTTCGGACCAGCGCAATTAGTAAAATTTACCTATATAAAATATTTGTACACCTATACTTTATGCATGGAGCGAAAATCCCTACATTAGAACACTTATATCTTAAGAAAGCTTATGACTTATGAGGTACCTTTCCGTTCAATTAAGCCGACAGCTAAGTTCAAATTAAGCTAAAAAAAATGTGGAATATTAAATAGGCAATTTTAAACAGAACCAATATGCATTCATCATTATCATCATAATATGTCTAGCCTTTTTTTCAACTATGTTGAGGTAGACTTCTCTACTTCTTACTTCTTAGAAAAACTTCAAGAGTATTAAAAATAAATATTGCAGACTTGCACTTTATTTTATTATATGCCAGCTCAGCTTAAATAGAACTCAAATATAGTATTTTGGCTCACATAAAATATACCATTCCACTATGACAGTTGTTTTCTGCTGCCAAAGGTACAAAATGAAGAGCAACATCACAAGCTTCATGAGCCTCATCACCCTTTCGTGATACTAGCAATTAATTCGATAATTCTTATACAGTAACAAATTACACTACTTAATTTGACTTTTACCGACATGCAAATTTGGTTTTCTTTGAAATAATGATTATATGCAAATACTTTCTTTCAATTATACAAATTCCTTTTTTTACCACAAAGTGGTTAGGCATAAGGAATGCTAGTGACAAATATGCATTCCATGAATTGGTCGATTTACTTTCATATGTTACAACTTGTAATGTGTCTACTTATCCAGTTCTGATTCACTTGATGCAAGTAATGCTTCAAGAATTCGAGCTCGGGATTAACATTTTTACCGAGTAAATTATGTCCAAGTAACTTTTTAATGGAATTCACGTGTCAAATTCCATTACAACTTCCATGTTCCGTTGAATGGGTTCGTGACCATCTGACTATGTGTCGAATGATCTATTCGACGTGTGTATGCCGACATACCAACACTGACCGTACTCGTGACTCCGCCTCCGGCCAGAAAAATTCTATTGTGGTTAATGTACCAAATTCCTCATCATTAACGTAGTCATCGCATCACTCGTCATTCCAATGTCTTGTTTACCCTTCCCTTCTTCCACACCTTTCTACCTTATTCGAGAATAACACCAAGCTACGTTACTTTTAAATGTAATGTCATTATTTTCACGTTCCAGGAATCTAACCTCCATTTGGATTCGTTAGCGGCATTTGTTTATAAATTATATACTCGCTACAGAGGGAATGCGCGTCTTTGCTTCATTCGCTTTATTGTGTCTTTGGTATCATTAATTGCAGACGGTTTACTGTTTTATATTTTGTACATTTCTTCAGTCTGACTGGTATTCAGTTAGTTCAAGAAAGAAAGAAAAATAGTTTATGCTGCATAACATTAAACGCACAATGAACTTAAAATACACACATGTATACAAAATGACAATAAAGTAAAAAAAATATATACAAATTAAGCAATGACATTGTTGTCTATTTGTTTTGGTTGGCATGACGGTCACAAAAATATGTTGTTCGGTATGCAGATTTAACTATGCGAATCTCGTTTATTATTAACACAATATTTGGTCTGCGTTGTCCAATACTACGCAAAGTTCTTAGGGTGGCCAAATCATGATTAAAATGATGATGCTTTAGAAATATAGTCCAAAATATGTGAATTATGGATTATTAAAATAATTAAGAAGGACTCGTTTATCTTAATATATGGCGCACTACTAGACAAAAATGTGTAAAACTAGTGAGTATGTGAGTTTGTTGCGTTGTAGGGGGCATCTATTCGACCGATTTTGAAAATTGTTTTGTCAATAGAAAGTCACATTATTTACGAGTGTCATGAGCTATATAATTATATAAACCCGAAAAATTAAATGTCATTTTTGTGATGGTCGAAAACACAGAAAAACGGTCGCACGAAAACGTTTCTTACGAATGCTGCCTTAAGGATGAGAGATATACTTAGAATGAATTTTAGAGAAAAGTTGTAGAGTTTAATAATTACCTACGAAAAAGTAGGCGACAGCTTATGTTTAACTAACTTAACTTTTCTAATTTAGTTCAAAAAGTAATTATTACATTAAAAATATTTGAAATGTTATTTTGTCATATTTTATTTTCAACAAGCGTGAATTCTTTTCAAAAGAAGTAAATTTATCGTCTCAACTGCTTAAAACAAAAGAATTTTCCCATTTACAGCATATAATTTGGACGAATAGTTGGACAAATAGATATGGAACCGTAGACCATTTCCTGGATTTACACCTAGGATAATATGGTTTATCCCGGTAACGTGTTCGCTTAGGAGGTCTAGGGGAACTTACTTTTTATGCGGATGGAGCTGCGGTCGAAACTACATTAGTTACATCATAAATGGTGTAATAATGTTTTTGCGCTCATATTATATTCAAATAGTGTATGCCATGAGCTTTATTCTAGCCCAGTATTAAGAGATCCATTCAAACTACCAATTGAACTGATGTTATATCTTCAGTTCTTCTGGTGATTATTTACTAGTTTCACGCTAACATAACACCGCTTGACATTTCTGCGTTATCTGTAGTTATCGATTCAAACTTCTTGTGATGGTGCTCACTACTTGGAACTTAGTTTTAGAAGAAATATATTATCAGAAGGTACTCATTCATTTTCCTATTTTCATTACATTTACTAGTCACTGTGGGATTTTTATGGGTCCTAGACTTTCAAGTTCCTTTTAGTACTTATGTTTCATTAGAATTCCAATAACAATTAGGTATACCACACATTTAGGTAGGCACTGATGCCAGTGTGTGTCTTCTTAATCACATCACTTGTTTCGTTTGTCACCTCTTTTTTAGCCATTTATTCAGTCACACTATTAATTAGACCTCACTCAATTTTCCTCGTTTCGGATAACCGTCCACATTCGTGCTCAACACATGCAAGCTCATTTTTAACTCGTGCAAAAAAATAACCAGTTGCAAGTTAATTACAGATGAGATGCTAATATTTTGGCGTAGTGTTAGTGTCTGATCTGCGATACAGTGGTCCATTGGCTTCGTTCCCGGCGCGGTCGCGGTATGCGGCCGATTGCCACGTTTCACAACTCTTTGTTTGATCATCTGATTCCTCCCTCTTATTTACGTGGTGTTCGTACGACTCGGCGCACGTCTGTCCACCGTCTAGCCGTTTACGTGCCGTGAGGAATTTCCGCCACTTTGGTATTCGCATGCCTTTATGACTTTTAGTCTGCGATATTTAATTCCAAGCCAAACAGCTCTGCGCTGCCAGACATAAATTCCTTCAAATATTTAGACTAAATGAATGATGTCGACATCTCGTTTTCGAACCAAAATATCTTTGGATGTTATTGGTTTGTCATTTATAAGATAATGTTTAATTTTCTTGTAAGCTGTCAGAAAATTGACGTAACGGTTTCAATAGGTCTACCAATGTTTATTTTTTGTAAACACCAATTATAACTGTACACGTGGATTAACTCTTTGTTGTTTGTTGTATCAGGTAAATATGGAGAAGGTGGAGTCAGCACTGGACGTGTTATCGCGCGCTGCGACAATGGTGCAGCCGTGTCCTGCGTACCCTGCCAGCGATTCAGACAGCTTCGGTAAATATTTATATTCACTATTGCTTATCTGTAGATATGAGTTTGAAAGGGCATATTTCACTAACTCCATCAGTTCACTTAAAAAGTATGTTTAACTACCGAACCCTAAAACGAGGACAAAAAAAATTAGGAACGTGAAACGGTTGATTTACACTAACGACGACGGTACATCTCTACAAACGGACGAAAATAGTTGTCACTTAATAAAAAGCAAGCAAAACGAATAATGATAAAAGTTGATAAAGCGTCCGCTGAATATCGACTACCTATACGCGAGATGGCACGCGGCCTTGTAGGCGGGTCGCATTCCAGATTCCACCTGACATTGTTTAATAGACATCCAACGAGACCGTCGCGTGCTAGTCGCTCTATAAGAAAAGGAATCTATACCTCCTCACACATTATATTTATTTATTTTTAGAAACGTGTACAGTTCAACTGGCAGTCTTGACTGCATCTCGGTTTTTGCTCTGCTAAATCAATTTTAATAATCATCATTGGATACCATGATCTGTGTCGTTCAACTCTACCGAATAGCAAACAATTCGACTTTTTGTCGGAACTGTTGCTTCAAGCGGATTCGGACCGACAATCGTTTCACAAAGGATACTATTGTTTATCTACTTGGACTGGTTTCGCGATGAAAGGCTTCATTGACGATTAAACCTCGCTTCCTCACCGATGACCGTCTGAATATGACGGTCACGCCGACCAATTTTTTCTTGGTTACACGCACTCGAGCGTCACATCCGGGTTAACTGTGGATAAATACAAAATTCGAATACATTTGCCGTAATTATTATGAAGTCGTGAACGATTAACCATTAATAAACCTTTCTCTCTAAGAATAACTTAACAATGGAGTAAACCCCGATGAGAAAGCAGAGCTTTCTGAGAGCCACCGCGAGAATATACTTTGGTGACGAGAAACG
The DNA here is from genome assembly GCA_921972225.1 of Euplexia lucipara. Classification (NCBI taxonomy): domain Eukaryota; kingdom Metazoa; phylum Arthropoda; class Insecta; order Lepidoptera; family Noctuidae; genus Euplexia; species Euplexia lucipara. The sequence goes on from OV179144.1 coordinate 14,668,758, forward strand.
CGTCCCGCGCGAATTTCCCCGACCCACAATCTGGCAGCTCATCCGACTTGCACCCTTCTGATAAATAGCCATGTACTTATGTACTCGTATATAACGATACCAGCATTACCCGGGTTTTTAAAACGATACCTAATTAGTGCCACATTCCTGGTAATTACGCTACGAAGCGATTCAAATTAGTCAGGCAATTTATCGGAATTGAGACCTACTTTGAAAACAAATAATGTATTAAACACAATCATTTACGTTGTATTGTTAACATTATCATGTAGACAATTAGTCTAAGGAATTTCAGAGATAAAAATGCGTATTTTTAATATTCCACTTAACGATGCAGATTTGATAATCGTACCTACCTATCTAATCAAAATACGGTCACGCAATTTAAGTGATGTGTTCTTGTTTATTGAGTGTTTACAAACAATGGTCGGATCGTGGATAATTATGCAACACGATGACAGCGGCGCGGGCGCACGCGGCTTGGCGCTCACTTTCGTTGGTCTGCGTGCGCAGGCGACGAGCAAGGCGCGTGCGTGTGCCCCGGCCACCACCAGCACCAGAGAAAGCGTTCAGGAATTTGGTCGGACCATGCTCTCTACCGACCAACAAATTGGCACGGCTCATGTTTTAGGGCTGCACCGTAAACAACGACCACGATACGCCTGCGCATCGCCGCGCTTATGTAAAGCACAGCCTAAAAAATATATATATTTAAATTAATTCCTTTTTTCCTTGGTCATGGCATCACGCGTGAACGTCTGGACCAATTTCGGTAATTCTTTTTTTGTTGTGTTTGTTATTGTTAGAAGAAGGATCTATGAAAGAAAATCGTTAAGAAAATTGAGAGGAAAAAAAGAAAACTTGACGACAATTAAGCCCTTTAAAATGCAGCGCCATCTTTGATGACATGACAGGTGACAGTGTCTTCCCGATCCATTTTTAAACGACATAAATTGATTCTAAGTCGGAACGAAGTTTGCCGGTACAGCTAGTATAGTAAAAAATATACTTAACTACTGTTTCCTAAGACCAGCGAAAGATTTAATGAAGGCTCTAAACCTTCAATACCATAATAACCTAGAAGAATTAGGCAACTATTGAGTTATCTTGGCCGCACCACTTCAAGTTTACTTAGTTTAAGTATTCAAAGGATTACATAATAGGTACGCCCCACACTTAAAAACCGAATATATTAGCACTTAAAAATCTATAGCCAGTTATCAATTTATCACATCAATCGCACATTACTTTGTGTATGTAGTTTTACAGCTCTCTAGAAATGCAATACCTGGGATTCTATCACATTGTATCGAATTGAAATAGGTTTTATTGCGAAAGATATTGGGGTGAATGTGGCATGAACGAGTATATCCGGAACGCAGAGGCGGCGTGTTACGGTTTCGAAAAGAATGCTGAATGTAGGTTGCGTTGCGGACTACAGTTACGAGCATTCTTAGGACGGTATGCAATCACTGATCACTATTGTTGTAAGTACAAATATTATTTTCGGACATCGTAAATTAAAATTTTGCATACTTGTTTACGTCCGCTCGATAGCACTGCGGACTTGCGAAGTGCGAACAACAAAACAATAAATAACAATGATTAGTATCTGCGTAATGTGCTATAATACTGATACCACATACCGATACCCAATTAAAATATGAAAGCTTTTATAGTTAATAAATTCCAGCAGTTAGTGGTTGGAAAAATGCGAATGCGTGTTACAGTGACACCTGAGGCGGGTGGACACGCCACGCGCTGAAGGAATCCCGATAGCAATGAAGTCATCATGTAGAGTAGAATTTCTAATGGCAACGGATTCCATTTCGTTGGCAGCGAAGCGAGAGTGCAGCTATTCCAGCTATTCGGGCCGTCTCGCATATTGTTACAATGATCTAATAGAGGCTGCTAACTAGACGCCAATGATATTTCTACAATCTTTTTTGTATTATTATCTTATAATTTGGCTCGTTACATAGCACGTTTACATGCAGGTAAATAAAAAGGAATACATATTTCGAAAATATCATACACAAAATATGTAGTTTGTACGCTGAACTGACCCGTTTGAGTGACATTGAACGCGAATTGATATTTTATGACGCTTTGGTTGAAAACACTTTATTGTAATATTCATTCGTGTATCGTGGTGGAAGTCAACAAAGAATGACTGCAGAGTGTACAGAGATATAAAAACGAATAAAATTACTATTCACATGGAAAACACTACGAAATCTTTGATCCCTTGTTAGTAAACCGTTCGTGACTTAGGCTAGAGAACAATTTAATGGTCCCTTAGTAAACTTTACATCAGTTATGCACGTCTTCTTGTGTATATTAACGAATTTAAGAGCTGCATTCATTAAGCGTGATGCCCATTACAGATTCGTTCCGCGATTCCTGCGACATGACTTGAGGCTCGCATCGACTCGTACTTATTAATAAGTAAGGAATGCTAATAGCCTTCGGAGGCGTTTGATTTTTCACTTGACCTCTCTTAGAGTCATGTTATCGTGTCTTCGAATACTTCACTGTTTACGCCATCAGGAATGCACAGTTTGTACTCGTTGTAGATAATAAAATTCTCAATAAACAGTAAGTAGACGGACACTAAACATGCGTGGATTCCAGACAACGCCCATGGCTGCGATGATGCAATGTGCAACGTCGTGACGCTGGAAAGAACTACGTCATTTTTTACACTAAATAGTATTTTTTTAAGTGCCATACCATGGACGATAATAAATCGTAGAAAGTTCTTTAGAATGATTAATCTAGTGAGTTTGCCCGATTATGTGCGACGTTTATGAATTGAGACATTTTTCTTCGGTCCATTAAGCGTTATGATAATTTTTCTTTTCTGAATTCGATTCGTATGCGTGGTTGGACGTTGTATTAAACATTAGGCCAACATTTGAATCCGCATAAGGGATCTCCTTATAGTTGCGATTGAATTGATCGAAGCATGTCAGGGCTACCACGTACCGATACACGAATGTACGTGGTGCTATGTTATGTTATGTAATAATAAGTTCGCCGCATACATAGCGGGGTCGGGATACTACCTGCCCGACTGGACTCGACTGCCTCTTGAATCGAATAATAGTTTGCAACTTTGTTATAAACCTAGGGCTGTCTCTGCTTTAAAAAAAAATAAGTCAAGATAAAATGATAAAATCAATTTATTAGTAGGTTTGCATACTATTTCGTATGTTAAGCAAAAAATAGCGCGACTACATTAAATAATTTATAGGTTTTAAATCACTTTTTAGACTGGTTTACATGAGGTTTTCATGGAGGAAAATCCACACCGCATAAATATTTGACTGTAAACAACTTCAAAAACATGGCTCTTTTCATGAACTCTTTAATTCTTTTGTTATACAGGTTATTTAAACAATCACCAAAAAAATTTAGTGCTGAATCTTTGAATAACTATTTCACACATATCGTTTTAAAACCTCTTTAAACAATAACGCACGTTTAAAATATTTTTTTATAGTAGTCAGGGATGTGAGACAAATAAGTATACCAAATTGGATCGATTCAATATTAATAAAATTTCAGACGTTATTATCAATGACTTGATTCGATACAACATTAAATTAGAAATCGCTGTTCTACATAGGCGAGGATTATTCCATTTAGATCCAAAGCTTTGTCAAAAATTTGATTATTGCTGTCAGGCTATAAAATATTGTGGTAGCTATAAATTTATTAACCACATCTACCTACAAAAAAAAGTAAACTACGGTAAAGCGCTTTTGAAATATATTTTGGTAGTATTAATAAGTATATTGCAGGAAATTATTATAACTTTTTTGTAGGAACTTAACTATGTAGTTGGATATAGTACCTACTCATTTTTAATTGTGGACAAAAATGCTACCAACAATTTTAACAACAATATCGATCCCGCTTAAGATTCACCTTACATTCATATATTCATATTCATTTTTTTATTGATATCACTTAAGTTTAAGTTTGGTCACAGCCTAACTCTGTACTTGTACTTGTACTTCAATAAATTCAACGCAGGAAAGAGATTTTTCCAAGATTTTCTTCATTAGCTTACTTCAGCATCTATGTTCATAGAAACTGCATTGTAATGCCAACCTAACTACTTAGGTACTGCAAAACTACATCAAACAATGATTTGAACCACGTAACAGTAATTGATGTGCAGTTAGTCGGCTTTTTTATACTCTGTCGCACAATCATCAGAGTTGATGTTCCATTGTATTGTCAGTACTTCAGTAGGTAAGTCAGTAATCATGATAGGTATGCGTGGCACTTAATACTGTGACTGATAGCTAAGGCTTCCATTTAAAAATTACGGTCTACCTTGGACGGCGACAATGTTAATTATTATTGAATTCTAATGTTAACTTAACCCTGATAGATGGATCGAACTTGGATGAGAAAGACAAGAATCTTGTCTAATCGTCGGTGATTTGCGAAGTACCTATCGCTAATATCTTGGTTTAATTGTGGCAAAGTGAATTTAAATTCAATCTTTAAAATGTGGGAAATAAATCCAATTTTTATTTCTAGAAGAAAGATTCGTCAGCCTTAAAAAATTCTACATCCGCTTTAATTTGAATTACAAACGCTAATTTACTATAAACAGTATTGTGCGTCCGAAAGAAACATTATTTACAAAATCAGAAGCGATTTGTTAGTTTTAATTTCTATGTATACAATTTTTTATATGTACTAGTGGATCTTAATATATCCACTTGTAATACGAAATAACAGCAGTTCAGTATTAGCAGGTAGGCTAGATATACCTAAATATAAGTTAAAAATAAAACAGCCAACAAATTTTGTTAAAATTTCAATTAAAAATTATAAGGATTTAGAACCCTGTAATAATCAAACGGCACCAATTTTTGAGGTTCAGGTAAATATTTCCTATCAAATAATAAGGCTAATTGATGTGATCTGAACAAATAATGATGATGTTATGTTTGTCAAGTACTAATCTCTGTTTAATTACGGATGACATTAACTGCCTGGAGCCCACTTTAAATAAATAACCACAATCTAGATCCTTTGTCAGTTACGTTTACTGAATATATTCATTCATATAAACTCTGAAATAACTACCTATACAAATAAAAATTACCGTTGATTACTCCAAAACCGGGCGTACGTAGTGCGTACCAAATTTACTACCAGTCTACCTCAGGGTGATGAAAGACCAAAAAATTAAATTTCATATATAGTTGTGATGCTTGTTCATAGCTGTTCAGTTGATTGTCTTCTTTTTGTATTTCGTCTACGCCTAATGAATTATCTCTCTAAACTTTTGTTCACCTTTCAGGAATCTGATAAATCAAACCTCCAATGTGTTATTCAAAACTTCATGATTTAAAACTTTGTAAACTAAGTTACAACTAATGAAGTTTACGCTTAAATCATCCCTAATCTTCTACCTTTTGGAAATCAACTTACGGGACTTAATTTTTTTAACCTAAACCTACTTAAGTACTTAAAATTTGGCTCTCACTTCAATCTACAGAGTTCCAATATGTTTTATTAAAACTATAGGTAAGTATTTATCTTTCGATTACCATACCACAAATGATTGTCCGCGTATCTTTTCTAACCTATCAATAATTTTTCTGCTGCATTTATAATTGACAAGACAAGTCATGTTAGAAAGATTTTTTTAAAACACCGGATTGTTCACAAAATAATATAGGTTTTGTATAAAAAAACTCAATTCCGAAGCCGGGGTGGGTCGCTAGTTAAACATAAAAGTCCATACATACTGTGTATTTACCTCGGAAGGTCACGGGCGAAATGTTCGTTACGCAACCAAGCACCGTCGGCCGTCCGTCATGGTTCGGCTGAAACCCCAGGGTGGCTAAGTTAATTACTAACTATTACTTATTACTACTCATGTGTTATTATTACATTACCGTTATTTAGCTAATCTCGAGCAATCTTGACTATTCAGGAATTAATAACAATGTTGGTAGCAACAATGTTTGCTGGTACCTCCATAATTATTTCTAAGCGCAGACCTCCCTCACTGCTCGTAGCTTTGTAGTTACTAATAGACTATTTTGAACTGTTCTTCTTCTTCCTCGGTCCCTCAATGCTGAGGATCGCGACCACAACAGCGAGCTCTCCATTCGCTGCGGTTGTTGCAGCTGTGGACTGCCGTCTGGATGTCCGGCCCCACAGTTTTCCTGATGGCATCCATCCATCTTGAGGGTGCTCTGCCCCTGGCTCGTCTTCCCTCCATCTGACCCACTATGATGTGCTTCTCCAGACTATGCTTAGAAGACCGCATGATATGTCCGAAGAAGCGAAGGGCCTTTTGGTGGCAGATTGCTGAGAGCCTCGTCGTGATGTTAAGCTCCTGCAGCCTCGTCGTGATGTTGCCTGTTTGGAACTGTTACCTATACGTTAATAATGTTATTATAATATGTGGGTGCTTTTTTGCTTGCACTGTTCCTTCCTTCTTGTTGTCAAGGTTTACCTTGCCACTGAATCTCTTCACGTCTAGATATGTTGTGAAATGTTGAAAACTATTGTTAAATGTTTGTGAATTCATATTGTCTTGGCATGCTCCCTAGTTTTGTCCAACTTGTAAGGAAAACGTGACAGCGATATGTGTAAATTATTAACATTGTAGCATTCCTTTTGCATTGCGTCAAGCAGTCAAGTTTTATTCGGACCCAAGAAGTCAAGATGTTCTCCCGTCCTTTTTTTCCATGTTCTTACCTATTTACTTATAGATATTGAATAATATTTTGTGCTCAAAAGTCGTGGTAAATTCCTTTACATTGTGTGCTAATGAGGCTAATTCTTGGCTTAATAACTCCCATAATAACTTGAAATGTGGAAAGGAAATGCTTGTAATATAATTTGATAGCAGCTGTACATTACATCAACCCGTTTTACTGCTATATGCATACAATATCGCTTATCAGTCGATGAGTAGAATGAGTACCTACACGAAAACAGTTTCCTACTGTTCTTTTTTTAAGTCCAATATCGATAGTGACTCCATCTTTTTGAAACTATTCAAACTACGTTTTCCGAGGCTTGTTTCAACTTGCCCCTTTAGCCTGTTTACTCTTCTTACCGTGAAACTAGATGGCGCTTACCCGAAATGTGGTTCAAGGTTGTATTTTTGATACCCAACAGAGGGCGCTAGCCGTATCAAAGCGACCTCCTTGTTATTGATTTTTTTGTGTACTAAGGCTGGTTAAATAGGACTACCTTTTTATGCGAGACTTGATTTATACAACGACAATAACCTTTGTAACCTCATTCTATGTCAAATAAAGGTAATATTTCCTTTATGTAAAACTCATACCTATCAAAAATGTGGTTTTATACCCGTGGTGGTGAGAATTTTCCATTTAACATTGTAACTATATAACAGTTTCTAGCCTCTACATTCACACAGGTACCTATTCGATAAATAACCGCACATTTGTCTCTTGATCTCATTGTTAGACAATTACATAGGTACCTACCTATGTACCTACTACATACAGCCTGATTACCTAGGTACCGATTCAAATCAAACTTCTTATGAACCTCTAAAAACGTGAGCGTTAATTTAACCACTTGAAACCCGCGAACTCTTCAAATAAATTCGAAACAAATGCAAAGAGTCACGATTTGAATTTAATTAGAATTGCATATGTAATTAGAATTGTATAGGTACTCGTACGTTATCGAAATGCACAATAAAGATCGCAATGAATTACTTAATGCAATTTGTAACTTAAAGATTGCAGATATAAATATGGCGTAGTTGAATATTTAAGTAAGACTTGAAACTTGTGAAAAATGTCTTATTAGCATACCTTTTTAGTAGGTACCCATTTGTATAGGCAGGAACCCAGTAATAACATGATGAGCCGGTAGGTACCTACTTTACCGTAACTTGATGACGTGTTTATGGCACATAAAAATAATAGAACACTACACTAGTCATTCTAACTTTTTTTTGTTATAGTCAATTACCTATATAAATTTTTTCATTGTCAATGATTATGTTCTCTTCCAAAATTGTGTCTAGGGATAAAATTTTCTATCAATGCTTATTTTTATTTACACAGGGATAGTATGGACTCCAGCCTCACAAAGGATCATACTTATTTAATTCTTTTGTTTAACTGTCTATTTTTGACTCTTTTGTTTATAACTAGGTATGTGTACATTTGTGAAGAGTGAAATAAATAAATAAATAAAATAAAATAACCTTTATTTCGGACAAGTATCATCCATAGTGGGTTAGTAAACAGAAATCTTATAACTATGTTAGTAAAGCTTAATTATTATTATTTTTCCACAAGATTACTCTGGGAGATACATCTCTTCATAATGCTATGCATTATCGAAGAGTCGTATCTCCCAGCTATGATTTTCAGGATGGAGTTGGAGCTCGCCCGCACTCTACAGAGCAATGAGGCAGATTTCTGTCTTATGATGGCATGAAAGCCATCAACGTGACTCTGCGCGAACATAGTAGATGCACTGCAGAAACGGGGTAGTAGGAAATAAAATCGATTTATTATTGTATAATATTACTAGTAGACGACGTGATGAAAACAGTTACTCTAACTACCTACTTAGCTTCAGCTTCAAATGATAGGAACATAAAATAAATTCAAATTACACCCACTTCAGTTGATAGGTATAGTTATAAAACTACACCTATCGCTATCGCTAATCATAATAGTGTAACGTTCCTATGTATGTAGTGGAACTGTGGAATGCGGAATGATTGGTGGCGCTTCCCGTACTTTCGCTTTATACATCCGCCTTCCCAACTGTACCGGGCTTAACTTCGTTTGTTATGTAAACAAATCATTCGACACATCTTTACAGCCGTCTTCAGACAATAAGCCGTGTTTTGTAAACAGTCTTTAATGTCGTGTTATGTCAGCTATCGATAGACGAATCTGTTATGACTAACCGAATTATTGGGCGCCTATTTCATGAGTTCGTCACTGGCATTGTTAAATTTTGATTTGTGTATTATAGATGATTTCAGGAATGCAAAACTATTGAATTATTTAGGTTGTATCATCTATATAGTCATATTAAACAGACCGATAAATCTCTCAATTAGGTAGGCATTAGGCACGCGACAAACGTGGAAATTCATAAAATGGTTTAGGTAGGTAGCTGACATGTAGGTATTAATTCATTATCAAATTAGCTAAATATAGAAAATTATGAAAAAAGATTATTTAGTTTCTTTTAAAAACAAATAACAATTTATTACTTGGTGGATAATATGTTCCTAAAAACATGGACACAATAAACACGAACTGTTAAAATAACACACATATTTCGATAAACACAAACACTCCAACAGTTAGAGAAACCTACAAAATTTATAGATAATACAGCTACATAGTACGAGCTAATTTGGCCTTAAGGCACGGCAACCGTAGTTCCCCGCAACTCACTAAACAGTTTCGGGATTCACAACTTTTCGTTAAGATAATAATATGTAAATGCTTTAATAAAGGCCCTATCTATACGTAATATAAATAATTCTTGGCTACTGGCTACCGAATCTTCGTGTTGTAAAATGTGCCTCCGAGCAGCGCGCGCGCTTCCTCTATAAACGAAATATTAAAATGCCTTTTATGCATAATATAAGAAGTCGATGGTTCTGCCCCAAGACACGGACGCTGCTACCGGCTTCATGCAAACGAAAACAAGATTTGAAATAAAATTAAATACCAAGGAAGGCTTTCCGGCTTCTGTCAGTAGCAATTTGCTGCACGAAAAGTTTTCATATTGTTTTACGTTGCAAACTAAAACACCTAATTTAATAAATAAATAAGTATGTTTATGTATAATGAAATTTTATGTTTTGTTAAACAATAGATGCACGTGTGTGCTGGCCGTCCTAACATTTGAAAATAATGCTTCTTCCACCAAAATCCCACTTTTTCATAAGACCGAATATTTTCAAAAATGATAGTATATTTTACAGCAAAATATAGTAGGTAAATTGACATTTTCCTGTTGTAAATAAATTTAATTTAAACACAAATTGCTTAGGTATGCGGAACTGACGCCTTTAACTAGTTAATAGTTATACCTACATTAATGGACTTAGGGAAACGCAAGCCAGCAACGCGGAATCTTCGAGGTTTTCATGTAATAGGTATGCGTGATTATATATGAATTCGATAAGAAATTATGCAAATGTCTCACACGTAGTTGAATATTTGGATTATTTTCGTAGCAGCTTATGAATGGCATTTGTATATTTTAAATCATTCGGATTTTGGCTGCCTACTTGATTTTCGTCTTTCCAATGACTGACCTATAATATTTTACTGTGTAGAGAGATCTTGTTTGATGAATAAATTAAAATACTGTTTTTTTTCTTGGACGTGAATAGGCTTTTCCATTAGAGTGGTAAGGTTTGGTTCTATCCACATGATTAGCTATTGCACTATCAAATAGTAGCATGAAATACCTTTATGTATATAGGATCATAGATTATTTCTGTAATGGGTATTATTTTGACTGGCCTGTTGGTCTAGTAGTTAGAGACCCTGACTGCTATGCCAGAGGTCGTGGGTTCGATTCCCACCCAGGACAAATTTTTGTGTGATGAGCACGATCATTTGTTCTGTGTCTGGGTGTAATATATCTATAATACGTAAACATTTAGAAATATATACCTAAGTATGTTTATCAGCTGTTTAGTACCCATAACACAAGCTCTCAAGCTTAACTTGGGACTAAATGGCGTTGTGTGAAGAGTTGTGGAATATTTATTTATTTATTTATCTATGTAATACACAGGGTGGAAGGGGGATTTTCGCACATTTGGACACTGATTGTGGACTCTCCAGTTTTGAAATTTTTCGTCGGCTTTTCCTGATTTCCAAGTTTTCTTGAGTATCGTGTACTTACAGAACACATGGTAACGGACGTGACGGGTTGACTGTATATTGTCGAGAGAGCTAAAATGTTTCACCTTTGACATGTGTACCTACCGGTCGTGGCGGGTAACCTAAAGGCCGCAATGACAAGCGCTCCAATCTAAGGCTAGCTCTCTCCTCGAGTGTCTTAAGTTACACAGTTCGACATAAGAAAAAACGCTCCAAGTGTCTTAAGTCGGACAGTTACACTTAAGGGCTTGGTCAGGATTGGTCGCTAAATATCTGTGGTTGTATTGCAAGTAGCAATATGTTCTGTATTTATATGAAAGAAATGGTTCATTCACTCTTGAGTTTAATAGTTTTCAACAGAAGAAACATTATTTTGAACGAACTAAAAAATAAATAAATTCATCTGACATTCCACTCACGGCAAACGTCAAAGTGTGTAGGTTAAGTGAATGAATATTATCAAAATGAAAACATATCACGTCACTGCAATGTCTGGTCAGTTTTATTTCACTACGTAGCTGTTTTATTAGATAGGAAAACTAATGAGGATTACGGGAAGGTATCATTTATAATTTGTTATTATCGATTTAACAGTATAATCTTCCTTTTTCTGAAGACCTACCTAAAGTTATTATCTTACTCGTAAAAGCGTTGACATTGTGGTAATGTGCGTGTACGGAGGTCGACACCCGAAAGGATTGTGGAGTTTGGTAGCAGTAACTATACAGATGGACCAACTTGTGAGACTCGAAAGTTACCGCATCATAGTGGCAAAACGTCTCAATTCTAGCCAATTCTTCTGAAAAGCGACATTCATAGGTACGGATAACAGCATACTTAAAAAACATGAGTTTCAAGAATTCTAACAACAGGCCTACTTAGTTGGGCAACTGACTTCTATTCCCCTCAGCAGGTATTAAATCATCTCGGCACAAAGTAGAGGTATTATTATGCGAACGCAGAGTCACTTAACCTTTGCTCAAAAGGGACCCCCGAATACTTCAAACGAATATTTATGTACGTGCAGAATTTTACGATCCCGCAGATGTACTCGGCCGTCTGCGTACCCTCTCTTTTAAATGATCGATATGCGTGCAAATAAGCAGGGCCTTAAGCAAAGCATTATACCGCGGGAGAACGGATGGGCGCCCCGGGCGTCCACACCGCGCATGCGCCCACCGAATTACACCTCCCTCCCTACCAAAATATTATCCCGTTTATATTGAAAACAACCCGCAAATTGCTGCTAATTTTATCTTAATATTTTATATCCGTTTTATCTTTCAAAAATGATTTGATGCGTTTCCGTTAAAGTCTTTTCGCTCCCTTTTAACGCCATAATGGTTATTAAGGGATCAAATTCAAATCGGCAAGATCGGGAAGGAATTCTTTATTATGAAAGTGTTTGCAAGCTCATAATGGTATGTCGCTACTAGTAATTGCTACTGTAAAAATAGACATGAACGTCTAGGTTGCTTTCATTGCTACCTATTTGTTTAGTGTCAAGGAGCTTCACTACGATGTGTGGTAAGGCCAGATAAAAATGCTAACTAATTGGCAAAAAAAAACAAGTTTGCGATAAAGAGACAGAACTTATTGTCTGAATAATGAGGAAGGATTAAAAAGTAGTGTTCTCTTTTTAAATAAGCAGCTAACTCTAATATTTCGGCTTACAATATATTATGTTTAACAGGAATGTTTAACATGTCCAACAATAACTATATTTTGACGTAGAAACCAGAATAAGAAATGGCTTTCTTTCATAGAGCTCCCGCAGAAAGATTAAATAAGACTATCTACATATAATATTTATTTGGATATCCCTGAACTATCAGGTTACAAAAGTAAAGGAAGGCCAACCAAAGAAACGATGGATAGATTGTGTGAAAAATCATTTATAGGTAGGAAGAAGGTCACTACTAAGATGATGGCAAATAGAGCTATCCCTATGGAAAAGGAGACACATACTGCACCGACCATAAACATATGTGGATAGAGGCAGGCGAACTATGATGTCTTTTGAACAATATACACCACTAATTTTGAATTAGTACCTACTACTAAAGAGCTTATTCTAGACGGTCTTCTCAATATATTTTTGAAGTATCAATAAATAAAATCCATAAACAGTAAAGTTATTAGCGTTTGTTTATATCCCAAAAAGTCACACAATTTATGGAAACATTGTACAGGGTATTCATGACATAGTTAGTATTCATTAATCGTCATCTCTCGCTCACGTTGTCGTGATCTCGCTCAATCATGTCCCGCCTCCAACAGCTGTTTTCGTTATTTAAGTTTAACTAAATAGTGGCATATTTAAAAATTGAATTTCGTTTTTTTTACTTTTGACTACGGTAATATGATCAGTAACAGGTACGGATACAGCAAAAATTTTTTTTGTACTAATAAATAAATAGTGGTGTATACCCTTTTAAATACTTTCTTTTTAATATAAATACTTTGATTTTGATACCTTTTACACGTTCGTCCCCTCAATACAAGGCTAGCAGCGTGGCACAGAAATCTAATCCCGAGCAACAATGACCGACAAATGATCCGCTTCACTGAAGCCAAGTCACAAATAAACTGTTTGGAAAAAAACACATCTACTTTACAATACACCTGTTCAATAGATATATATCTGTATATAAAGGACCTATGTTCATGGAAGTACCTATATACAACGTGACTACACAAAAGAACGTTTATATTCTTCCTGCTTTTCAGGATAGCTTATTATCGTTTTCGGACATACTTAAGTCTGATTTAAACTTTGAGTTAGAAAGCATTTTTGAAACTTATCGACAGAAAGCCATGTTTAGGTTTGCTAAAATAATTCATAAGGTTGGTTTAAAAAATAAAGGACTTCATTTCAACTGCACTCAGACTGCAAATTTGCTGTTTGGATTCAGCTTAGTACAAACAACAGTTAGCAGTTTTATTCCATTAAACTGCAAATTTGCAGTTAATTTGAAATGCAGTCTGTCTGTTTTGAACCTTACTACTACGATCTACATCTGGCGATACTGGTGTCATAAATCCTTGACATTACTTAAGCGTGACGCCAATCCAAAGTTTTAAATGAATGAGGTAAGCACAATTAGTAGAACCATATTACAAAGTCATAGATCTAACGTAGGTAATGTTCGAAGCAATTTCAATTGGACGTCTTATCAATACATCTGCACCAAGCATTTGTTCTAGAGGTACCTACTGCAGTTTCGATGTTCCTGTTTTTTTATAAGCACATGCCAGATAAGGATATAAATTAAAATAAAATTTATAAGAAGTGAAATAAACCGCAATTTCACAATGGAAAAGAGCGACTCATCTCACATCTTGTACACACCAGGTTCACAACAAATAACAGATGAACTGTCCATAAAATGTTACCTTAGCAGTCACCCAATCGGTAGATATTATGAGGAAAAGGGTTTAAGGCCTCTCGCATCTTTAGCTGATTCTGACTGATCATGACTATAATAAGGCTTTTGCTGTTAGATAGCTATAAAACACAGTTTAGGAACCAGTGCGAAATATACAGACATGTTAATATTATGCACTGGTGGACCTTAGAGTCCTAAACTCCTAAGAGCATACAACTCAAACGCATTCGCCCGTTTTTGTCACGAATAAAATATGTCCTCTTTAAGAAGATTTAAACTTAACCTATTAATTTTATCAAACTAATCCTTATACGTTTATAAACGTCACCTGCTGAGGTTAAACCTTGCGTAAACCCTTACTTAATGAACTCGTTTATCTAACCTTACTGGCATCTTGTCTTACTGGATTTATTAATAACTCAACGTAAATAATACTTGGTCTTTGGTAAAAATATCTAATTATGTTATTGTACTTACGTATAATGTTTAATGATGTGTTAATAATTAATTAATTCAGTTTTGTCTCTCATTGCTATAGGTTCATCAGAGAAAAATAATTGTTTTCCCTGATCATCGTGTCTAATAGCCGTGTTAATTCCCTTATTAATTTACCATTTCTTTTCGGCAAAATCCTCAGACATAATTAAAGCACGGCGCCAAAGTCTACCTGTCGGTGTACCTTTGCCCGCCGCTCTATTAGACAATAAAAAAGTTAATGCCTATACGGGCCTGCAGAGATGCGGCAACTTCTCACAGTCCCCCACCCTGGCCCCTTCCCGCGCACCTCCAATAAAAATAAAACACAACCTTCCAAGGATACAACCACCGTAATTTTAAACTCAACATAACGACACTAAATTGGCAAGCGAAATTGAACACTGCCCCTTAAGAAACAACGCCCAATTTCTTTATTGCTCCTTAAGCTCCTATACCACCTTAAAGCACAACCTAATACAAACTTTATTTTCTCAAGAATACAGTTCAGTATTGCAAGAAAGTTAAGTAAATAAGGTTGTAGACGCAAAAGCAGGGAGAAGAGTAAAGGGGGTTCATTAATCCCCGCGCCCTGCGCGCACGCACTTTCATGAATGGACCGAACAGGTTGATGTGTTTAAACTACAGGATGATTCTAATAACCTCAGCGATTTTATCAGTAATTCATTAGAAGATATACTTTCGTATCTCCCTATAAGAACTAAAAAATATGAAGTGAGACCAAAAGATAAAATTTGAATATTTGTTAATACGAATACATCACGTAGGCACATTTGAATGCATTTATTCGTGTCGACTAACTGAGATAAATAGGTCACTGATCAAAATTACAAAACAATGTTTGGTGTGATATCGCGAAGTCTTCACTGACTTCCAAATTGTGTGATGTCATCAGTTCCTTTGTGTTCAGATAGTGTGCTCAGATGACAGTATTTGCTCTCAATTCTTTCACCTTTGCCTCTGGTGACAATCGTCGTAGCGTTTTCAAAACCAATTGACGTCTTGCACTTTAGATATTTCATCATTTTTCCCAAAAAAAATCGTTTCTGTGTCTTCTAATTTGGCTTCAAGTATTTCTTTTCAAAGACTTTATTTTCATAACTTTCCGAGACTTGCTCTGTAAAGCTTTATCTGTGAGTGAGCACACGCAGTCTGCATTAATGTTGGCGTGTGTGCTATGTGGCCAAACAGGTCGTTCCACTAACATCCTGTGCATGGAAGGTTCGAAGGAAGCGCCGCAACGTCCGGCCGCGTGGATGTAGCGTGATGCTCTTTTTCCTTTTCGGTTTGTTTTTTGTTCATCTCATTTATTTATTCCAATGTAATCTCTTCCAGTTCATTTTTTATTCAGTCGGCCTTCAGTGTTACCTGTGCCGGGACGCCAAAGCCTTGTCTATATTATTGTCTTAACACATTTGCTAAAGGATCGGTTTGATTATAATTTTAGGAGTTGTGTTTGTTGTTAGTGCGAATATTAGTGACATTTGTTTTGGTTGTGATTTTGTGGACATGTGACTAGTGTCTGTTGATATCTAGTGCTGATATTGTGTGCTGTGATGATGGAACTTCCGCACTATCTGTTTCTCTTGGCTCGGACTTCGCTGAGTAACTTGAATCTCCTCTCGATGGAACCTCCTCAATCGCCCAAGTTTAATGTGCCTCTTTGGCAGCCGTGGGTTTCTTCTCCTCAAAAAGGTATCTAGCATTTAATTTGTTTGCTTTGATTTATGTGTAGATTGATTTAGGTCCAATTAGAAATTGTAGTTATAACAGTTTTATTTTAATACCTTCACAGTTACCTATATAAATTTTAATACAACGTGTCTCTAATAGAAACGCGTAATGTAACACTAGGTTCTAATACCGACATTAATCAGGTATAATTTCCTATTTGTGAAATTTATTACCAGCTTCTGTTACCTACAGAAGTATCAGGTTGTGATAAAGTATCGGATTGTAAACTTACTAGTGAGCACAGGTCTGAAACCAAATACCAATTAATTTCGTAGGGAGGCGAGCTATTAGTTAACTAAGACCTGAAATTGGACCTGATGGTCCAACCTTTACGGCACCCAATTATTTTGCTCTTTAACTCTGGGTTACTCGTATTTCTGTAGTAGTGAGATTTTCTTAGAAGTGCCTAATACATATGACTTTTTTAAATTGTTGGACTGTAAATACTTATCGATAGAAACGTGAGATATTGTGCCAGAACTTAAATATTCCTCAAGAATTTGTATATTATCAATACACTCCATCATGTCTTTCATCACCTGAGGTGTTTCAGCTATGCTTATTGCATCTTTGTTAACAGAAACTCCAAGTACTGCATCCAGTGGCGAGTCAGAAGGCGACCGCACTTTGTCTCCAGAAACGCCGCGTGCGCAGTCCAAGGAGCTCACCGGCAAATGGCGTAGGGAGAGACGGAACACGCGACTGCCTGATTATAGACCTAGGTAAACAATTATAAAGTTTGATAATACATATTAGATTCGTGCTTGGAGACAGATTTTTTGTGGCAGGTTGTTTCCCTTTTTTATGCAGTCAGGCAATTTAAATGCTAAATTGTATTTGTTTTTCTCAGTTATTTCAAAATTACTTACACATTATTATTTTTATTTCAATTCAAATTACATTAGCCTAGCCGACTGCTCTTATTGCCAGACAACACAAAAGAAGGACAATTTATTAAGTGCCGCAACTGATTTGCATTTTAATAATGTGATTAAATTGCTATCATTAAAAATTAAAAACCGCGAATATACTTAAAATCCCGGAAGCTTGTTTCCGATCGTTTCTTAAATAACTAAGTAAATTCACTTCTAAAAACAGTAGCTGTCTCGGACAACATTCCAGTGAAACACAAAAATAAAACAGATTGCATCTTCCGATTTAATTTCCATAAATTAAATTTGTTTCCAGGGAGAACGGTAAGATGGCGCTTCGGTCGCAGTCATTCAACGAGCGGCGCAGCGTGGCGTCTGTTGCGCGCGCGCAGCCGCACAGCGACGGAGAACTGTCCGATGAGACAGATGAGGGTCCTGCTAACTTAGCTATTAATGGGAAACGTAAGAAATTAAGCTCTAATTAATGTCTAACTTACAATTAGGTATACCTTATCTCGTCTGATAGAAATTATATGCTTTAGATAGGTCATTAATTTTTAAAGATCGTCAGATCTTAAGGTCAGTGAAATAATTTGGCTCTCCCTTAGTGATGATGGCATCATCACTAAGTTCGACCTAGGTAATAGGAGATTGAAAATAATTAAAAGTTTCAGGATTTTTTAAATTCGTTTACCGTAATTGGAAAAACTCAATTGCTTCCAAACCAATCCCATTTCAGTCGTGTCCTTCACAACGATTGCGGATATCAAACAATAGCTCGATGCCACGGCCGTGGAAGTTTATTTAACGAAATATAAATTAATAGGAATTGCTTAGCCAACAATTTTGCTAGCTAAGCAAGCAAGACGTTATTCAACAACCTTGATTGGATTTTCAAAACAACTTTAGCGAAATGTGAAACTAAGCCAAGGACGCGATAGATCCACGAGACGAAGCCAATATAAAACTTCTTAGCAAATCCGATTCCCTACAAATCCTGACTAATGAAATTTGCCGTCTTAATCTCTTCAAAAACGTGTATTATACCGAGTATTAGGTTTGTTGTTCGTCTTTGATATCCATAATTTGGTGTAAGGCAAGGCGAAATCAAGTTACGTGCGAATCCGGGCGGTTGGCAATCTCACATAAGTATATTAAATTAAGCATAAGGCTCCTTTGATATATAACATGTACAAACAAAAGAGCAGACCTTTCTTTATAAGATAAACAGTCTTAAGTGCTTAGTCCTACTTTCTTTCAAGAATTACTTTATTGTGTTCTATTATGGATGCCACTTGGAGTTTCTATTTTGATTGGCTTAAGAACTAAGATTGTGGAATCCCTTGAGTCTTGCTGAAGTTAGGATTAGCAAAGTGAGACAGTTCTGACTAAGAATTATGTATTCCGACATAATTGGCCAGACATTGAGTTTCACAAAATTAAACGTAGGAGTTTCATTGTTATAATTTCGTGAATTTATTATTCTTATCAATATTCTACTTGTAGATCTAAAATAAAGCGTATGAGTAAAATCATTGTTGTGTTTATCAAAGCAACTGTAAATAACAGATAAGTTTTAAATTGACGCATTTAGGATTGTTGCTAATCACTTAGTTATTTATGGTATTCAGTGTGATTTCCGCTTGTTGCGGGTGGGCATGACAAATTTATCCATTTAATACATGCACGACGCAATTAATTACCGTGACTACGAGTATATCTACTACTCGTAGGTACTAAGGGTTTGTTTCGGCACTGCAATGCGTTAGATTTACATTGTGTCGTTATTAATTATCCATTGGCTTCTCCAGTCTGATTACTTTTTCTACAAAAAGGACAGTCGTGTCCTTTTGTGTACACTAAAAGAGCTATAGAGCGGACATGCGAGGAAATGTCATAGAAAAACGTTGATCCCATGTCTCAGTAACGCCATCTAGAATATAACATATATGAATATTGGAGCGGCAGCAGAGCGTACTAAAGAAACCTCATAGAATTGTGTCCAGGAAAATTTGATTCGTGATGTCCGGTACAGACTATCTTTCGGTATAGACTTTGGTCCATACATTCTTTTTGCACGCGGCCGGCACCTCTGTCCGTCTTTTCTAAACCTTCTTTGCGTCAATCGTTTTTACTATCAAAATAAGACAATACTTAAGAATAAAGAACCGTCGGTAAGACGTACTACGGTCAGCTTACCTAATTCTTAAAAAATGCTGCCGAAGCGAATCTGCTAACCTAAAGAAGTTTGTAGCACGCCTTATAGCTGCTATTGTATAGTTATTATCAGTCCTAATGTAAAAAATTGTATCAAATTTTGTACTGTGCCAAATGCTGAATAGATTATCATGTTTGTTACAGGAGCGCCCCCGGAGTATCCGGCCGGTAAGCACGAAGCACCGATAGATATGCGCTTGCGATCACGACCGGCGCCTCCACCTTATACGAGGCCCTCCGTTATCACCAAGAGTAATGACACTCCGCCTGGTAAGCATTCGTGCATTCAGTACAATTCAGGACTCTTAAAAAAGTTTAAAAGTAATTTTAACCCCAAAGAAATGTAAATCGCATTCTTATTTTAGACTAACTGCTATCGCTTCGAATCTCTGGAGTAGGTAGTATTCTCCAAAGATTCAAAATTGTTATTTTTCTATTTCTTTCCAAAGACTCCATATTTTTCTTTAAATATAACTTAATTATATACAGTATAATATCAGATGTTTTTTCAACAGGCTCAATGTCGATGTGCGACCCCGTCATTGACGAACATTTCCGGCGTTCATTGGGCGATGATTATATGAACTTATTTAAGAAAAACAATCCAGAAATTCCGCAGCCCGCACCAAAACCCAACATGAAAGACCGCGCCAGTAGCCCAATACAGTTCAAAACTGAAGAGCTCCCGAAACCAGCGAAAATAATTGCTATGGAAGTCGACGACGCAAGTATGTCAGTAGACGATCACTTTGCAAAGGCTTTAGGTGACACCTGGAGGCAAATACAGACATCAAGGTTAAAAGATAACGAAAAAGTACAGCCAGCGAGCAAAGGTGGCGTCGACGACCACTTCAGTAAAGCCCTCGGCGAGACGTGGAAACAAATTCAATCGTCCAAACTGAACTTAGACACGGATAACGAGAAACCTAAAGATCAAACGACGAAAATTATTTCAAGGAGCGGAGTGGTAATATAATAACGGTTGTTAAGCCGCTGGGTGGTTCGGTTTATGGCCTTGTAAAATTTACGAGGCATTTTCATGATACTAACTAGAGTATCAATAAATTCCCACTTGTTTTACATAAAGAAAGCTATTATTTTGATAATGGGTACGGAGCGTGTGCCAGTTCTTGTGGTGCCTTTACACCTGGGTGTTACCTGAAGATTTATTCCACCATGTTTTTGTTACACGGCATGCTTAGAACACGGCTGCTAGCTTTTTGGCACTCGCCACTGTTTATCATAAAATGTTTTCAATGTTTCAGATAACAAAATGTCAATAACACGTTATAACAGATAGTATATATTGTTAGAAGCAATGTTAACAATAGATAACAAAGTTACTAGCGGGTTGAAAGGAACCTTTATGATTAATAAAATCAACATCCATGACAATTCTGTTACCTTAGGTTTTGGGTAATATTTTTGTATTGTTATTTAATTGTAAATGATATATAAATAGTCAATTAGTCACCAGTTACACATTGTAAGTTATTACCTCAATATGAGCGCTTTTGCACAATTCACTAATAGGTTAAGAATAATGTTGTAAATAATAGTCATTGTATGGTTAGGAGCGATAGGATGAATATTATGAAAGGAGATTTTTAGATATGTTTGACTAACTGTGTTTCATTCAACATTAAATGTTCCTCGTGTAAAATGTGTGTATGTGCAAGTAAAACTTCGAATGTAACGAAATGCCCATCGAAATTTTACGTCAGATGTTGTGTCAAAGTGTTAAATACTTTATTTTTTTTTATAATTGATTAGAAATTGTACGAGTACGTTTAGTTAAGTAACACGAAAAAATAATTTGTAAAGCTTGCTGGGAAAAGTGATAGCAACATATTTAACGGTCTCACATTTCGCTTACTAAAACAACGTTGAAACTACAGCTTCCTGTAAATAGAGGTTGATAACTTTAGTACCTATGACATAAGTTTAACGAAATTTTAGTAATCTCAATAATGTCTCTCTTCTTATTAATTCAATTTTATTAAAAGGTTAGAACTGTTTTTTTAGCGCAATCACATGTTCGTACAGACACTTAATCCAAATTGTAACGTTACGTTATTCAATCGCTAATTTAATGTGATTATTATTTTTCTCACCAAGCTTCTTTATTTTAATACATCGAGGAGCAGCTGGCTGACTCCTCGTGTCCTACGACTTAGTAATATATAAATATACTTCGGTTTGATGTATGTAAATAACGTTTTCCTATTTATGCACTGTAATTTAAGTATAATGTCGTTAAAGACGAGCAAATACACATAGCCTTTAAAATTATGCGTTTTATTTTATTTCTTTCTTTCTTTTTTCATTTAGTTCAATTAGACCATCAAAAGCACTTGAAGGTCAATTTTATTAAACTTGTAAGTTAACTAGCTCCTTTATTTGGCCGTTCCTAATTGTAGGTATGTGTGCATAAGCTTAAACAAGAAAGTCCTTCCTCACTGTCTTAAAGAATTATCTTGATTAGCCTTATAATAAAGACTCCAGTGGGTGCCTGATGTAAGCGTGAAACTGTTTTCTTCAAAGTTTGACTTCGAAAGTCTCATAAACTGCGAAGCTTCTTTCATTGACGCTTTTGGTTTAAACCAAAGCTTGTTTATTATTTAGCGCGAAGTAAAGTTATGCCTAATCCTCAAAAATTTATGGAAATCCGAAATCATAGTAGAAATAACTTTATTCTTCATTTGTTAATAAGTGGGCTGTAGTGTATTGTAATAGTTTTATTTCGAACTTTCGACACTTGTCGTACTTACTTTTTGACCGACTTCAGCATGCGTAGCATGAACACATTGAACACCGAAGAAACGGCCTTTGTCTACAGACGAATCGGCAAAGTGACAGATTATATAGACAGGAACCTCAATCTTTCAAATTTCTTTCAATAAACCTGCCTGCGTAGCATGAACACTTAATTTCTTTTCTTCCGAGACACGACAAAGACCGTTTCTTCGGTGATCATGCTACGCGTGCAGGAGAAGGAGGTTCTCAATTCGATTGGTACTATTATATACAGAGTGAAATTGAATAGATGCGACAAATTTAAATATACAATACTATGTGTTGTCAAGAAAATATAGAACATATCAAATGTAAAATGAAAAAAAAAAAAAAAAAAACTGGAATACCGACAATATTCGTACTTAAATGGAGATAACAACGTCAATGGACCATTTAAAACCGATAATCACGTATTTTTTTTAACGATTTAGATTGCAGGAAAAATTGTTTATAATTACTATGTTACTGTAACTGAACCTCCCATTTCGTTTTGTCGCATTTATTAAAAGTCACCTGTATATTTGGTATATTTCTGTTCTGGTTTACGTGATTCTTTTTTAGTTTGATGTGGTATTAAATAGTTGTCACTTGTTCCCATAAAATTGTAACATAGTTTGGCCCAGTAGTTTTCATTTTATTTTTGTTTTTGATTTAATCGAAATCTGTTTATTTGTGTGATTATATTAACCTAAACGAATAAATAATTAATCATCTACATAAAAACAAAAACTTAAAATTACGATAACTCAAAACTTTTTTTACAAATCTTTCAAATTCAGTTGATCCCTTGTTATGCTCAAAGCTACTAATGTCACCCTCCTTTAAAGTTTCGGTGATAGAATACAGAATGAAATAGATAAAAGTGCTTTTTTTTATTGTACCTACCTACACCATAAAACTTACTAACAATAATAACTTTTAGAGCTACATAGGTTGTTACAATGGACGGCCTTATCGCTAAAAGCGATCTCTTACGGACAACGTTTTTTTATTGTTCGATATTACGAAGATATCCACATAATCATACTTAGTAGTACCTACGTACGTACATACCCTTATTATTAGACGGATATAAATGAAATGAACTTACGTAAGCACGCATTGAGGAAGTTAATAAATATTTTAATTACTTAACATCACGCCGGTTTTTCCCGAGGGGTTAGGTAGAGGTGTAGTTTATCCACACCGATTAAAGAGGGTATGAGCCTAGTGCCACTGACCGAGCAAAAATCTATACTCCAGGCCGCCACTAAGATATCCAGTCTGTACAATTTCCACCCAAACAGACTGCGTACAAAAATTTTCTGAATTCTCAAGTAGGTACAATAATTACCTCAGTAGGTATCATGGTTGCACGGAATTTATATTGTTTGGAAAGGCTATTAGTAATAAAGTTGAAAAACTATCAAAGTTTGACACATTGATGTGCGGGGCTCTGTACATTAGACTCCATACAAATGGGGACTAGTGCAGCAGCGACGGCGACGCGCCGCGTCGGCAGTGTAGCGATGCCGTTGCTGCTACGGTAGGTGTAATGTGAATAATAATATGAACAGCGCAACAGGCTGGTATTATTGTCTATTAAAAATCCCGCTTATGTCCACAAACCGGCGAGGTAGTTATATTTTTATTACTATAGAGAAAATAAAAGGGTTCCTGTAAATGTTGTAAATGAAACATTAAAACAGGAACCAACGTTAGTAGAAGACATTTACAATTAAAATACTCGCAATAAAATGTCCCCTTTTTCTTTTTTGTTTCTGTTAACAACAGCTAATTTTCTTAAAGTAACTGCCTTCAAGAGTAACCGTCCTTCTTTAAGTGGAAGTTCTAATTCAGTTACATGAATTAACATAATTGCAGCCAACAAGATAGACAAGGGAAAAACAAATGGAATTTAACTTGAAGTCATGCTCTTAGTGTCTTGTAACGGCTCGAACAGCATTTTCTTTATTAAATAAGTACCCTTGGGAACTGCTGATTACAGAAAACTTACGCGTTTTCCCCATGGGGGTTGGCAGAAAGTAAAGCAGCGCTATTTAGTAGAAATTAGCCCGCGGAAATGTGGATTAAGTGAAGGCGAATTGAGCTGTCATTCTACTCTAATGCTAGGATTAACAGTTTACTTAAGTTTTTCATTAATCAATGAGCCTTTTATTGAATTGATGGGTAGAACGCCACCCATTCCGATGCTTAGTTAATGATTATTTTTCATTTAAGCATTGATGGCCAAGTTGGTAATGTTCTCAGATAAATCAAGTGTGTAGTATCTACTCGAAATTGGCGCGAGTGGATGACCGACTGGTCCAAGCACGATTTTTTGAAGTGTTGTTCTTATATTCATATCTATGGGGGATCCCAATTTAGTTTACTTTCCTCAGAATTCCCGTTACGATTCTCACAGTCTGTTAAAACTGAGGCAATGCCCACCCTGTTACAAACCGCTTATCTTAACTGAAAAAGCTCTATATATCTAAAATAGCCTCAAAAACATGTTATCAATTTCACGAGCGTGTGGTGACGATTTGGTTAGATCACGTTTCTCAAAAATTCAGTCTAATCCTAACTTGTAGCACACTACATATTTATAAACTCAAAGTCTTATCTTATTTTATGTTAAAAATAACCAAGAAGCTTTTTGCTGTTCTAGAACATATTTTGCGCATAAATAGTCCAAGTTAGTCGACCTACTTTACACCGCCTAGCAAAATCCGAATTCGTTTGTATAATCAAGCGAAAAAACCAAACCCAAAGTAGAGAATTTATTAAAATTACCTTCTTTATACCAATTTATCGTGTGAGTTTGTCGCCAGTTACTAAAGCGAATTGTAAGTTAAATTCCTGAGAAAGATAAGGCCGCACAAGTGTATATTTAAGGTGACCCCATTAGAACGTAAATTGTCGGTTGCTGCTGAAAAAAGTAAACGTAATAAACATGTTTTATTCATTACGTTTCCGTAACCACCTGAGGGTGTTATAATTTCTACTTTAGTAATCAAAACACACCTAAGTCAAGCCCATTTATTTTTATTGTACCAATGAGATTTAAGACTAATGTCTTTGTAGGTATTGTACAGACGCCAGCACATCAAGCTACCCCAAAGTGTTAATTTTCCCAATTGACCATGAACCTTATTCTGTCTTACATAAAGTTGAAAAACTATTACTTAATGAAATTTGACACATTGTGGGAGCTTGCAGTTGCAAGGGGTCAATTTTCTTAATAGGGAAGCCGACAAAAAATAAACTTAGTATTCGTGTCACTATTTGTTGTCTCATTTGAAGTCATCGGTCTGCCTACCACCGTGTATACCTTTAGTGTAAATGCCTTATATTTAACAATACTCGAGTCCGGCTGCCATTAGTCAATATAGTGGTGGAGTTGCTCTTCCAAACCTCCAAAGGGAAGCCGATAGGAATCGAGTTATAAGGACACTTCGCCACTGGTAGCTTGATGTGCTGGCCTCTGTACCTACCTACCCTTAACGCGTAGGCACAGACAATATGTATTGTCTGTAACTACGCATTAAGGGTACCCATCCTGGACCGAAATTTTATAGGCAACCCATATGCAATATATATATTGACACATTAAATTTAATATAAAATAGGTTTCATTCATTAACCAGCTCGGTGAGGGTCGTTCTTAACGGGATCTTAGACAATGAGATCTTAGGTAATGAGGCCATCTTAATTGATTTGATGTAGGTCCGCATTACACACCTATATTATTAAATAAGTAAGTACTTATGTACTTATTCTGGAGGAATCAGGTTATCCATATTCCGGTTTGCAGACACCACTCTGTAAATGGAGAGCACTGCAGCAATGGAAAAACTTCTTCACCAGAAAAGTGCCATACCTAAACAAGTTTTTACACAGGACTAGATAACGTGATCAAATCGGTGCCCCTCAAAAAGTAATCATTACCATAACTATCGACGTATATATATGTGTGAACCTGAAAGCCTTTGACGCATGCCATGTCATTGTATAAGAACGCTATGTCCCCATTGCCTTCGAAATGTGGTGCTGGCGGAGGATTTAAACGGCATACAATATTAATGACTTCATACTCAAAGAATTAAACATTAGGGAACACCTCCAAACAGAATTGTGTAGGTACTACTTTGGAGATTAATTTGTTACACTTTAAAGAAGGTTATGGTCAGTTAAATTGTTATGGAAGTAAACGACGAAAACGGTAAACCGACCAAATCCAATATTATAACTTGGGGATAATTCGTCAAGAAAATTTGACGCATGTGCATTTGGTGGGCGCGCCACATAGCATATAGAACTGACGGCCGATGGGGCGGTAAAGTTCTCGAATGTTAACGCACCTACAAGCGCAGCGTAGGAGGACTGACGACAGACAGACGATTGGTAATAACCACATGGTTGCGCTGGATGAAAGCCACTTCCAACCGGTTCTATTGGAAATCTGGAAGGCCTATGTTCAACAGTGGACATCACAGGTCATTTATGATTATGTTTTGACGCATAGCCGAAACAATAAGTGAACGAATCAAATCAAATCAAAATAATTTATTCACATAATATGGGTAAATAGGTGGTACGTAATATATAAATGTTGGATCCTCATATTGACCATTGCTGGTATGTGAAACTTAACATTATGAACGATGTAAGACTAATCTTAAACAACACTTTATTTATTACACTACTACTTACATCATTTTTTTATTTGTAAGTCTAAGGTAGTCATTAGTAGTGTAAAAGCATTTATTGACAAGCCAGGTGTACAATTTTTTTCGGAACAATGTAATAGGAAGGTCTCTAATTTCGCTAGGTAATTTATTAAATAATTTAATTGACATGGGGTAACAGTTTCTTTTAAAGAGATCAGTTTTTATGCTTGGTAATGGAAGGTTATTAGGATAACGGGTATTAAATAGATTGATGTCTAGATTGATGTCAATTCGTACCTAACACTAAAGTAACAAACATAAAGAACCCACAAATTCTATGGATTTGCCTGTTTTCACCTATACCTACAATTTCAGTTATGAAACTGTCTCTATTTCAGCAGTTTTCCATTTCATTGGTTAATATGTAGTTTTCCCTATTGCTTATCTAACTGATGTATTACATCGTGCCCTTGTCACTTGTACGATGCGTATAACCCATTTGGTGTTGAATTTGAGAGATATCAGTTACGTGATATCACCACGCTTTTATAACATGCTATTTTTGTATTGAATACGCCCACCGAAACCGGGCTTAACAGTGGTATTCTGTAAAAAATGACAGATAGATCATACTAGAGATTAACAGTTTACTTCACTGAGCGAGGGTAGATTTTGACAGCATAGACCGCCAAGTGTTTTGACAAAAGTGAACAATTAATTTATCCCCAAATTCGTTGAATATAGGCACGCTATGTTTACCAAAAAGCAAATTCTTTTCAAAGAGCAATAATAATTATTGATGGTAGATTCCTTAAAAAAAAAACCAATGCAATCCGCCTTTAAACCCACGATAACTTTAATTAATTTCGTTGCCCAGCATCTAACTTACCTACCCTCATCCTAAGCAGCACTAAGCAATTACTTTATTAAAGATGGTGATTAAAATATGAAGGCGTGTTTCTCATTAATTTACCTATTTACTCTAAGTATGTTATACGTACATAGGCACTTCAAATACTTAGCTAGACATAATAAATCACTCCCGCTCATTACCGGTCGTGTATGCTAATAGCGTAAATAAACTGTCAAGCAGTATTATTCGCTAACAACGTGTGTTATGTGATTATGTCGCGTAATACCACAGTATAAATATTAATACAGTAGGACGACGCCTTTGATCTCTGGAAAAATGCCGACAAATTCTACACGCGTTAGACTTGAATAATACCTCCCGTACTACGAACATCGTTTTGTTTGCAGTGCTGGAGCGGCTTTTCCGCGTCTCGCCCCTCACACCCCGCACGATTGCGCTGTCTAGACGGCTTCGTCGGACGACTGTATGTTTTTAGACTGTGGTAATACCTTCGTGTTATACATATCCGTTACTTTGATTTTAATATCAAATAACCCTGAACTTAGTACCTATTTGTTTGGTAGCAGATAAGTCTTACGTAACACCTAGGATTAACAAGTTCTTCTAGACATGACGGTGACGCGCATTGTGAGGTGATTATCGTCTTTGTAGTCCCAAACCTTGGCACCGAAAACCTGAATTCGAAGTCCTTGAAGTCGTTACATGTTTTCATGTATGGGAAAATATAATATCCAACTAGGTACATTAATATTCATTAAACAAGAGGACACCGGCGCTGGCGTCCCCGCTGTCATTGTCAATTATGACACGATTGAAAACTTTAATCCCAAATACAGTCTTTTTGAGTATATTGAACTATTTGTAAAGATTAGGGCAATACCCATGTCCATGAGTTAGAAGAATGTGGTGGGCACAGACTGCACAGAAGACAGAAGTCATACCTACGCAATACACAAATGCGGTGCATAAATGAAAAAGCAAGAATTTTGAAAGTACCCACTTGGAATGTACGTAGGTACGTATTAAGAATTTATAATGATAGTGTGAGTATAGATGTTTTTTTTTATGTTATAAGCCAACTCGAATTTGAACGAAAATCGAAAAAATAAATTGGTGCAATTTTCCTTCGGAGATCGTTAGGAGGAGTCACTGGTACAGACCGTAGACAATTCTACAGACAGTAAAACCGAAATACTTTACTGTCATCTGGAATTTGAGAGTAAATTTTTGATCTAATTCGATAGGGCTATTAGTACAGACAAAACCATTTTTATTGGTAAAACACATGAGTTAAGTTACACTTCGATATATATTATACAAATCTTAACACTAATTATAGACGTATTCATTACGTTAAAAGCGATCTATACATGCGTACCGAAACCGATTTACGTAACAGCAAACATTAATCTATTAGAGATGGGGCTATTATGTGATTATTGTCTCGACTGTCTAATGTACCGTGTTATTAATCATCTTATCAGTCTATAAGCCTCCCATACCGAACACGCGGGTGACTCTTCAGTTTTAAGATTAATTCTGTATCTAATTTCTTTATTTATTCAGTAACCAAATTAAAAAAATATATTTAATAAAGTTCGGTTTTATTTACATTCTAGCTGTGCCGGGGGGTTAAAGGGTTGTAGCATGCTGTAAAATAGCCTTCGATACGCAAACATATTATAATATCTGATATTTCCGGAGATTAGCGCGTTCAAACAAAATAAATAACTCAAAAGCTTTATTATGGTAGACTAGCTTTTGCCCGCAGCTCGAATTACTAATCTATATAAATAAAAATGTTATGTTGGTTTGTGTACGCTTCAAAAACTCAATAAGTTCTGCACCGATCGAGCTGAAATTTTAGCATGATATATAATCCGCATCGAGGATTGTTTTTATCTATTTTTTTTTTTTTTTTTTAACCATTCAATCACAATGTGCCAGGGTGTGGCAGGGTACAGCTAGTTAATAATAAGTATTATCAATACTGCTATTACTGCATCATCAGTCATGATTTAACAATATTATCACTAATCACTAGCCTCTGCAGGCTAGTGATTAGTGATAATATTGTTAAATCATGACTTGAAAGATACGTGGTGCCATTTATATAAGAACGTTATTATTGTCGTTGAGAATGGTGCTATTTTTCGGGATAAAGGCAACGCAGTACATTGAAATCTCAATCTCATTGAAATCGGTTCAGCGGTTCAGGCGTAACTAGTTAACAAAAAAACTTATATTCGTAATAACAATATTGAATAGGATTAGTATGCAAATATAGTATTTGATTGGAGTTTTAAATATTAAAAACTTAGTGGTGATTAGAACGATACTTCAAAGAATCATCCCAGCTGAAAACAAAACATCTTCAGCAAAAACCGTATCACCAAAAAGACAACCGTCATGGTTGCGTGAGAGAAACCTTATTCCCAAAACACGATGTAAATGTCATGTAATAGAAAAACGGTATCTAAGGTTAAAGGTGAAGCCTTGTTCAATATGTTTCCAATATCGTAGCGTTTGTATCACAATCGTACAAGTGTGGTATGAATGTCGTACATATGTTACGATGTATACAGGGTGACTTTTGATACATGGGCAATCTTTCAAGGGGTGTTAAATTAATAATTAATGTGCACAAATTGTAGCATGGGAACATACTGAAATCGCACGCTGAAGACCAACACTGTACAATAACAATAAATAAATAAAAGTTAAATAAATAAACAAAAATAACAATAAATAAAGGTTTAACCTGTCACGTGCCGGAACGTAGATCTACGCGAGACACAATTGTTTTTTATTTGTTTCTTTAATTTCTATTTTCAATTTTTTAGTTGAATTTTCTATAAAAGCGTATTTTTTAACCGACTTTCAAAAAAGGAGGAGGTTCTATGTTCGTGTGTATTTTTTTTTTTTTTTTTTTTTATGTATGTTACCTGATTTCTCCCCCATTTGTGGACCGATTCTCGAAATTCTTTTTTTATTCGAAAGAGTATACACCCGAGGTGGTCCCATTTTAATTTGGTGAAGATCTGGTGCTGATCTTCGGAGATATGCAACGGAACTCTTCAAAAATAGACGGCAAATCTGTCGTGATTGCTGGAATCGCTTGGATGTTTATTGTTTATACAACATCATGACGTATCATCACGCCTGGTATGCTCTGAGGGGTACGCAGATGTGTACAATATACCTAGATTTCGACAGTTAGGTATGTTAATTTTCATTTATTAGGGATAACTGGATAACCCTATTATCATGACATGTACTGTTACAATTAACAATATATATAGCAAATATTTGTAAAAACTAAAAATTGTTTAATAAAAACTTTTTTGCAAAAAAATTAAACCGACTTCAAAAAAAACACTAAACGGTGTAAAATAACTCTAAATTCGGAAGTCGGTGGCCCATCATGAATAAGACAAAACCACCAAAGCCACAGACTTCCTAATTTAGAGTTATTTTACACCGTTTAGTGTTTTTTTGAAGTCGGTTTAATTTTTTTGCAAAAAAGTTTTTTTAGATTTTTTTAAACTATTATTTATTTTTTAGTAATTATTTATCTTAATCAAAGTCGGTAACTTATCCGAGAAATAGGTGATCGGCGCGCCTAGTAGTTTCCCTTATTAGTCTTGAAGCAAACACTCCGGGTCTCAGGACAACAAAAAACTGCTAATCCTGATTATCCTAGTAAGGATAATGAGTCAAACTGTTTAAAATATTGAATTGTCATCGGCCCATAATAAGTATGCCAAATTTCGAGTTAATCCGACGTTTGAAAGGGGGTCAAAATCATATTCAAAGATTCCGTTACATACTATCATACGTCTGAAGCTAATAAAATAATAATAATAAAAGCGTATAAATGCTTCAGCTCTTATCAATTATGCAAACACAACTTTACTTAGCAGCTGTTTTCAGACTTGTTTCCATAGTAAACATTTTATAAATAAAGTTAAAATTTGGTACTTGTGGCACCCAATTTTCGAAAATATTTACTAAGTAATGAATTAAAAGTCAACCTGTATTCTTGGTAAACTGTAGAATTTGGCTGTTGAATATCAAACGTAGGAAATATTTGGTGTGGAGGTACCTGCCTACTATTCGTAGGGAAATGTTTGTGGAGCAATGTTTCAGGAAAGCCTTGGCTGAACTTGACTTGGAACATCTATTGAAATAAGGACCTACTGAGGATGGGTGTAGATAACGACAGTTAATACAGTTTTTTATACTATTTACAACATAATTTTTATACCACGTTTACCACATTACATATGTTTGATAAATAAATTACTTCGCCTTTGACGATTGGCGTGTTGTTAGAATATTGTTTTCACTATTAGTATAATATCCACCACCACCACCAGTTTGGAAACACAACCAGAAAAAAAACACTACTTAAGTATATGGGTAAAATACTAACAAATGCTTTTTTTTGCATACAGGAAGGGTTGCATGTTGCATTTAGGAAAAAGGTACGCATAAAGAACAGAAACTACAGTTAGCATCGATTTTAAATAAGGACATCGTTCATCCAAGACAAATAAAAGCAAAACAATACTTCATCACGCTATATCTAGAAAGTATAAGTTAAAATAATGATTAACGAATGATGAACCTGGAAAATAATAAAAATTCAATTCACGCAATTTATTTAACATACACGAGCAAATAAATAAGACAAAAGAGTGCTAAAATAATATAAATTTTCCAATTTTCATTTTCTTCTGGATTGATGAGAATCCACATTCGAGCACTGAATTCGAATGGTGCTAGAGAATGACAACCTCTATCCACACACTCGAATACAGTTGTCAAATTGTGAATCTTTGATATATTCAAGTTCTTTCTTCTAATTACATTCTTCTCCGGTCTTCTCCGGCGGCAAAATCTTCGGTAGTTTAGGAGCTATCGATGTTATGCAGGTAAACATGTACGACTCCTTCAAGAGTCATACTCCTTCTGAATTATACGGAGAAGAAATGGGGAAACCGACTCATGGGGAGCGGTACTTACATACAAAGATCTGTGATTATAATTACAGTAGGTATGTATTGGCTGTATTTTCCTGTTGTGAAACGTGAAATAAAGGAACAGCGGTTTGAGTTTGTCATTTAGAATGTTATTTTGGACCTTTATACGTACATTTTGAAAGTGATGATCATCTTGCCTCATCACTCTTTCATAGTCCTGTAACAGATAAAAAATATGTTAAATTTTTTTGTATTAAAAAATGTTGTCCTAACAATAATTCCTCAATCAAGCTCAAAGCAGCCTGACACAGCAATTTATTAAGCAAATAACTTAAAGTCTGCCGCTAATAACATTATTTTAGAAAATGTCGCAAAACTAATATCCGGAGGCGGAAACTATTTCTTGATTGGAGATTACATGCCTACCATGTGCTATGTAACGTAGAACAACTCGCCCTGGCGCGCCAATATCAATCCTACAAAACAACCACGTAGGCAAGAAATAACTTGGCTACAGAGTTCGGACACGTTTTACAGTATCAATTTAATTTTACAGAACCGTTGCTTTAGTAAATTTTGAATCTGATACTCGTACTTCGAGCTGCCAATCAAATTATAGCCTAGGTAATAGGTACCTATATGAAAGCCAAAAACCCTGTACTTTAATTATTTTTCAGCAGCAAAGTTCAGCGTAATCATTATTAATGCACCGTTTCCTCAAGGTGAGCTACATAAAAACCATAATTGGACGTAGCCAATGAATAATAGAGATACTTTTCCTTGAAAGGAATCGTGATATCGGTGAATAGCTATAAAAAGAGACATGTTGAGCCACGTGCCACATCGCATCTGATTGCTATTGACATTTGACACGAGGCGTCCTCAGAGGGCTACGCTGAACGCTTTCATTATTTACGTGTAGTGTACCTGTCCGGCGAGGTATCGATCGCGCACGCCGCCCCGCCCTCACCCCGCACCGCCACATCCCCCACAACTGACTAAATTATGAAAATAATTGGTTCACGTGTGGCTA
The DNA here is from genome assembly GCA_921972225.1 of Euplexia lucipara. Classification (NCBI taxonomy): domain Eukaryota; kingdom Metazoa; phylum Arthropoda; class Insecta; order Lepidoptera; family Noctuidae; genus Euplexia; species Euplexia lucipara. The sequence continues at coordinate 14,702,706 of OV179144.1, forward strand.
ATATAATTATGACACGAGTGTGAGCTGAACTTGAACGCTTCGCAGTCGATTAATTTTTTTACTAGGTTATTGTTTCAATCGGACGACCAATTTCTAGGTTACTTTATAATTAGTTGGACCTACATATAATGGTTTATGTTTAATATTGTCACTTGATTTAGCTTCTTTCGATATCATGAAGGCACCAAACACGCGATTCGCTCACGATTAATTTTGGATCAGAATTGAGTTTTGAGTGTCGCACGACAAATTGGGTCAATATTCTGACGCGAGCAGTTCGATCATGATGTAGCCTTATTTCTCAATTTCAGCGATGAACTCATGAATAACTGGCGCACTTAGAAAACGATGAATTAAGTATGCATTAAAAATCTCTTAATCAGTTTACCCTCTGTCCTGAATTTTTAAAGTAAGGTCAATGTAAAACGACGTAGAGATTGATTATTCATGAACGTTTTAAATTTAAAAGAGGAGAGGTACGAATTGAAAAACCGTTGGGGTAGGCAGTAAGGTTATTTATAAAACGCAAGGCGTAGGGAGTATGTACACACCCACTCGGGGCTAAGTCTAAAATAGGTAGAATCACTAAACGTGATCCGCTACTCGATGAGTGGTACAATTCCCTGTTTATGTATTCAGGGCCGAAACGCGAAGGACTGTTTTGCTTTCTTTTCATTGTAGAATTTTCCATTGTAGAAAGTTTTATGAAAAAAATTCTTCAACCTAAGCATTTTGGCCAGCTAAAAATCCAGTGTAAAAAAGCCCTGGGTTAATTAACATAAAGAAAATACAAAAGTAAAAAAATAAGTGTTTCAAGTAAGAGCAATTAGCGAGAGTCATCGCGTTTAGTTTCTCACGATCTCGATAATAGAATGCGGGACAGCTATCTATTGTCTTTACGTCTCGACTAGTCTCGAGTGAGTTTTGTTAGTGTCGCGGACTGTAGAATACCTTCAACACGTCAAACATTAGCATGCTACACTACCAACAACATCATGGTCTATAGTGATTAAATCAACTAGAGGAACAGTGTTGTATTCGACGGTTGTACCCGTTGTATGTACAGCTCATATTCCGTACACAAACTTCCCGGGGTATCTGCGGTAAGTTATGTTGAGATAATAATAATATAACTAGATAGAACTAGAACTTTATCAAGGATAATATGTTATTTTTTCTCGTTTTGCACTGTTTTAACTTCGAACACTCGCGGCTTTGAATGGGATTCTGAGGTAATCCTTGTGATGCTTGTTCGCTGCTCGGATGATACTGATGCTGCTTGTCCAGGGATAGTTATTTAAAGCGTGGAGTTGTTCCGCGCGAGAGGTCCTGGACAATTAGGTGGGCGCCCGGCGTCGCGAGCCACCGGCCTGCACACAAAGCCTGTAAGGGGATACTTCCTCTAACAAAGGTTTCTGTCGGTTCTTAGGACGTTCTAGTCTAACGCTAACATGAATAGAGCGACTCTCTACAATAACCGCACTACCCCGTCTCGTTAGTTAATTGTAACTCGAAAAGTTTTTCAAGAAAGTTCGTTGATCTTTTTGAGTTGTTCCGCGCAACAACATAACTATTCGATATCTATGTCGCAGCCAACTAGCTTAATCAGCCGTTCTATTAACTACCTAGCTTCTTTATTAAACGGCGCCGTTCAACTAGCGGCCTGAATGATATTCAGCCATATGAACAAACAGCTAGGCATATGGCTTGGATAGATGACGTTTAATTAATTACCTAGCCGGTCCATTTTTATTTAGTTCCTGCCACCTAGCGCCGAAACTCTCCAAACTGACAATATAGCGTCAACAAACGGCAAATATCGTGTTTTTACGTAGACGGGACTCTTCGCCGACAGGACTCTTAGCCTACAGGGCATCAAATAGGTTAGGTTAGGTTGAAACTGTGACCCGCTACGTACTACATCTACACTACCGAATCGTCACGTAAAATTTGTTTAAGGGAAACGCTTCATTATATTTATTGTAAAAAATAATCGTGAAAAATAAATAATTAAAGGCGGTCATGTGATTCCCTTGTTCTAAATATAAACTAAAATTGGAGAATTGACATCTCTTACTGACCTATAGCTTAAGGAAAGAACAGAGACAGACTGTGGCAGATAGAAACTTAGAGATGTCAAATTAGTTTTTTTCTTGAACGTCACAATGTTTTTGGTCGGTACGTTTGAAACGCCAACTAAAGTCAGTATGTATTCACAGACAGTTGTATATATCATTTCTGTCATTACCTATAACAGAGAAAAAGATGTGAATAGCCTAAAGTTTAATTTGACAAGATGGGAATTAGCACCAATGATTTCGCAACATATCTTAAGGTATAATTAGATCTCCATTGGGTAGTAAAATAAAACAGGAAACCATTAAGTACCTACGTAATTATGTTTCCACATAAGATAAGATAAATATTATGTTTTTCTTACCTCTAATGAACCGACTCTAAACGGATATTCAGGGATTTTTCTAAAAGCTAATCGTAAATCTAGAAACGAAAAACATCCGACAGCTATTTTGCTGTTGCTGGCGCTTAATATTGAAATAATGATTTATTTGCGATTTTAACATACCATAAAAGATATCTTACATTTTTATTTTTTTCCCTAAACGAACCATGCATTTTCGATTCGGCAGCATTTCAAATAGTTGTGAATAGGTAAGCTGAAACGATGTATTTTGTAGATAGAACTACCTACTTTACGTAATCTCTTGGTAATTATTAACAAGACTCATTACATGTGAATAGAAAAACACGTGGTAACAGTAGATACGATACATTATGATATAAGTGCGGTAAGTTGAAAGTTACAGCCGAGGCTATATTGCTAGCCCGAGTCGTAGGCGAGGGATACAATAAAGTAGAGGCTGTAATTATCAAAGCGTACGTATGTCATACAACTTTTTTAACATATTTGCCAGGAAATAAATAAAACTCGGACTGGCATTTTCAAATTAAAACAATACAGCGAAAAGAAAAAGCGCGCGTAATAATTTTTATCTGTTCACAAGAGCGCTGATGCGCGCGCATCTTTTAAATTTAAGGCAAAGGCACAAAGACAGCCAGAATTACTAATAAAGTACGTCACCCGGTTTCACCAGCGTTGTTCCCGTGGGAAGTGTAGCTTCCCAACGGTGAAAGAATTTCTCAAATCGGCCCAGTAGTTTCGGAGCCTAATCAAAGCTAACAAACAAACAATCAAATCTTTCCTGTTTATAATATAAGTATAGATAACGTCCGAAAAAAATGCGAAAGACCCTAATCAATTAAGTACCAGCAACAATCGATAGATTTATAAAGGATTTGGCCATAAATACAGGTTGGAAGGAACATCATTGCACAACCGAGCAACATGAGTTTAAAGAACTCATCATTTTGGGTTCCCTGTGTTGGAATTTTTCGTCGGCTTTCCCTAATTTCCAGGTTTTGTCTATTTTTATACTGTAAACTGTATAAAATCAAGTTGTCTAACAAAATTAATGACATTTTTAATTATAGAAGGGACTTATTTTCTTTTAAATGATCTCATTGGGCAGAAATGATGTTTTTTTCATGGTACTCTACAATTTCAACAAAAATAGTAACAGAAACAAACTTAGGGAAAAACCGAAGAAAAATTTTTATGCCTGGGGATCAAGAATTATATACTTATACAGATAGTAAGGTAGGTATAGGTTATACCTACAACGATGTTTCACCCTATGTAGGTAATTAGGTAGGTAAAGATTGTACAGTTTTGTTGATCCTGCAAATCCTTAGAAAATTTTAAAGCTAACTCTTTAATACACCTTTAAATTCAAATTATTATAACGGTAAAACAAATATAAATATATAAAACGATGATGCCCCATTGTGGGCGGCCCATGGAGGCGCCAGGCTTTGTCATTTGATGCTACAGATCGCGTTGCGTTGGATTCTACCGTTATGAATAGAAATTGTGAGGCATCATATTTTCTATTTGAGAGAAAAACAGAATATTACCTGTTCTCTCTTGAAAGTTTTGCACATAAGGTGGTTAAGCAGCAAATTAGGTAAATAAACTTAATGTCAAGTTAAATCACAAGTACCCAATTAAAAAAAAAGTGTTGGTTCCGTCTCCTAAGTTCTTACTGAGACTGACTTTGTAATCACAAAAAAGGCTGGATTAATTTTGAAAAAGTTTCCACCATGACCGCTTGAGGCGTTCTTCGAGGGGATGTTTTAAACATAGCTTATCTTGTGGGGTTACGGAGAACACGACCCTTTATTGAACAAGATTAAGAAAGTCTGTTGTTTGAGTCTCAAAATATATACTTAGGTATATAAAAAAATTGTGCAGAAATTTGGTGATGTATTTCACACAATGTCATAACCGTAAATAATCAAGAAATTTTATGCCCGAGTCTGAAAGAGAATATCCCGAAATGCCAGATTGTTAGATATGAAGGTACCTAGTTACTCTAATCATCGACGACTCAGTAGTCACTGAATGAAGCAACATTTATAGTTTTATTAGAGGTAGCCAAGAACGATAAAGCGAGCGTAGATACCTATACAAGTGCCAAGAACGGCGTAGGTACACCTGGTGAACAAATTAAAAGTTACTCCGAAGGAAATAAGTATTATGTTCAGTCACTCAAGACTACTGGTGGAATTGTAGGAGTTGCGACATTTATAGCTGTAAATACACTGGAATGTAGGTCGCTGAAGCTCCACCAAGTTGAATGGCTATTTAATAAAGTAAGTGTACGTCCAAGTCGGCGAAAGTGGGTGGGCTGTTGAAGGGGGCTAAAGTTATTCCGCGATACAGTCAAGATATAAAATGTTCTCATTTCGCGACGGCCGGCGACAGTTCACCTAAGCACTGCTTTCTAGTAACAAATTAACTCAAAGAGTAGGTGGCACTCTACATTTTTTTTCTAAATGAAGATTCTATGAGATCCAAACAAAACACATAGTACAACGTAAAACCACGAAAATCAACTTACCCACTAATTTCGTCGTTCAGGAAAAAATCAATTGCGTTTAGAACACTATTATCGTGATATTTTATTTGGTTTTTATCAGAAGTTATTTTGGTGTTAGCATTTATTTGTAAAGAGTCCGTCAATCACGAGTCTACCATTAGTATAAACTTATGAAGTAGGTACCTACGCATGTACGATGATTGCTAAGAAACAAACATTTCATATTACGCTCAGATTTGTAATTCAATTTTGTTAAATGTTACTAACACGCGTCACTGTACCTACACAGTGTACTTAGGTACTTTACAATTCCTGGTTATTTCTGAAGCCTACAGGCGAAACAATTTATTTTAGGAAACTACCCCGCTACCTAACTAACAACATACTTAGGTATGTTTGTAATAAAAACAAAAAGTTCTCTTAACATAACATCAAATACCTACTTCCTACAGACAGCCGGAACAAAAGGTTAGGCAAACTTCCAAAGTTTGGGAGATTGTTTCATCAAGAACAAACAGTACAGTCTTGTTTAAGGCAGATCTTTATTTCAGTCGTCATTCTAAACTTCATACGTCGAACAGAAGCCCATGCAAGTCTTTGTAAAATCGCGATGGGTAAATGAATCTGACTAAAGTAGGGACAAAGAGCGGGAACAATGGGGCCCTTCGTAAATATCTTTTATTATCTGTCTTGCTTCCGCATCCTCACCCGTGCCTACTCGACTGCCGGCTTGCAATGTTTGACGACTTTTACCGCTTAACATTGCTTGGCTGAACTCCTTAAACCTTAAGTCTTGATCGAGTAAGCAGTTACCCGTTCATAATAAGATTATCCCGAAATATGGCTAGGATTTCTCTCATAACTTTGAAGTAGGAATTTAGTTACGAAGACTACAAAATAGTCGGAAAACTTTCAGATAGCAAGAAAACTATTGGACCTCAAAGTTGGTAATGAAGGCGCACTATTTGGAAGGCCCAAATGCTCCAGATTCCTACTTAAATAATCGCTGAACAACCATTTATTGGAACATATCTACGAATGCGGCAAGCCAGGCGGCGTAGTAAAATATAAATTCAGTATATTGCAGTTCCAACATTTATTTGGCAAAAAATATTACAATATACGAGTTGCATTTTGGCTCACAGTTTTAAGTTAACAAAAAAACCATTAGGTACAACGTTAACGGCAAACATATTTTATATAGAAGACTTTTTATATTTACTAACGAAACATAAAACCATGGTAGTAGGTATACGAACCGTCAATAGTCGGCAAGGCGGATGATATTTGTAGAGCCATTTGGGTACCTACCTAGTACCAGGGTCGGAATCTGTATTGACAGGCGACCTGCAAGCTTCACGGTGATCGTCGACATGGCAAATAGCGAAACTACTGACCTGTAAACACAAAGCGGTAAGCTACTCATGCCTGCTTCGTTTAGCGCTGCCTGGAGCGTGTGACTAGATCCAGGACATCTTGTGAATGCACATTGTGAGTTGTGAGTGACTTAACGGTACAGAGTTACGTATAGGTAATCACTTTGTAGCTAATATGTACCCGGAGTAACGCGAGTCACGAATTTTGTGTTTTGAAATAATACTCGTAAAATTGTTTTTACCTACATAAAATAAGCTATAACTTACCTATAAATTTAAACTGTGTGAGAACCCAACCCACATACCCACCTTCTCTGACTAAACATCATCACGATGTTACCTCTAATTTCAATGCATTTTCGATTTAGGTAAGTACCTACGTTGAATATTATCATGCTTATGATTTCAAGGATAACAAGTTGGTCCTAACTAATCGCGTCGAGAGAAACAGATTTGATTGGGCATTTTCCTTACGATACAAGAAACAACGCTTCTAACACTTAGCCAGATTTCATGATCTACGCATGAAGATTCTAGAATATACCGCAGCTAACAAAATAAATTGTAGACATAAGTAAAAAGGTAGGTAAATACTCCCCAAATCGAACGTTGACCTCTTCTTACCCGTGGCTTAGATATATGCGCACATTAACTAACTTACCTACTTTCCAAGTAGGAATTTTCTTTGGCTTCACTGCCTGTATTAAAGTACAGACAGTCTTGTACCTACTTTTGATTGATAATGAAGATATTTTGATATCTGAGTGGGTTAATTTCGAAAAAGAAAAAGAGTATTAGCAGAATTCTATATACGAACCTATTATTACAAGTTACACTTAATAGTAATTATCTATTTGGTGTCCTTTTTACTAATAATGCAATTACCTACGACCATATCTCTCTCAAATCGATAGTAGAGGTAGAAGAAACACTCCTCAATGTAATTCTAAGTATTATTACAAACCTCAACAAAGATCTGTCACAATCACAACGTAGCGGCAGGGCTAGAACGACAATCCAGACTCCAAGATAATGGAAACAAAGTGATAAACGTTAGATTAATCTTGCCTAGGTGACTCTGTATTGTAGGTAATTGGATTTTACGTCAACGCGACACCTTTTCTGAATAAAAAAACAGCTATTTTTAGCGGGAGGTATAAAAACAGGCGAACGGATCATAAGCGGGAATAATGGGACAATGTAAACAAAATAAACATAACAGAGAGGTATAATGGCCGCTACTAACGTGTGATACACGCCCCTACCCTTTATCGACTTGTCCACACAACACCGACCAGTGTGTGACCTAATAAAGTAACCGACTGAAACACATGACTCCACAAAAATTAATTTACCTGCATTAAACTGACGCGCATAATGAAGCACGTAGCATTTCGTGCTTATGATATTTCTTAAAAAACAGTGTTTAGTTCCGACTAGGTAATAAGTGCAAAAGAAGAACGTGGCACTCTATTTAACTGAAACTTTTCGCTTCACGGTTCGCGTCGACTTTAGTGCAATTTAAGCTTTCATAATAGAAACGTTTCAAAGTTCTTTCTGGAAGTTACCATCGGCCTCTGAGGAGTCGTTACATATTCACATAAAATGTTACAAGAGTGTCGAATTACATGAAATAAGCCTTATACAAAGGAAACCTTTTAGGAAAAGGTTCTCTTATAAAATTAGCAGCTAGTTTATGTAGGGACGTAGGTACTGATGTTATCGATAGAGAACAGACAGTCTTTATAAGCTTAATTAGCTTATTATATAATGGTTTTTTACACTAAATAAATGATTTATTATTATTGTACAGACGCCAGCACATCAAGTTACCCCAAAGTGTCAAATTTTTCCAATTGAATATCAACCTTATGCTGTTTGCCATAAAGTTGAAAAACGATCAAAGAAATTTGACACATTGGGGTAACTTGATGTGCTGGCGTCTGTACGTTGCATTTTTAAATCTGAAAATATAACAGTGCGCTTCTTTTTAGCCATTCACGTGGATCGTAAGTATAGTCTTTTAGTGCGAACATGGCGTGGGTTCAAAAATAGGCAACGTTTTTGTTAAATTGGATCGTGTGGTCCCTTTAAGTGAAGCGAAAAAATTGGAACAACTGACTCAGATTAAGCCGTCATCATTATGTAGATGTTTACGTTGTCATTAGTCATTCATTAAGGCTCTTTTAAAGAAGAATTTGAATTTGTTCTGGACAACATTCCACAAATTTCAGCTTTTGTACGTCGCGTTGTGAATAATATCATTGATTTGTTTATTAATTTTCGCACTGAAATGCCATTCAGAAATTACGCCAACACGGGAACATAATTACTTCATCTGCTGCTTTCCATCAATCCTGTGCACGGTGGACACCGAATGGGCGGCGAGGTAAATACATAGATAGATACGGCTGATACCGAGGTAGCTATGCCCCTTCAGTGTTAGTGAAAACGAGCGTAAATGTCGCCGGCGCGGCGTCAAATTGCCATGAGACTACGATACCATAACGCGACAAGTTTTTAACTTAATGAAAAAGAATGACCAAGTCGGTGACTTAGTTTTGCGAATGATGCTTTCTTACCCAGTTGACTATTTTTGAAGTAATAGTCGCATAAGTTAGAGAGACAGCGGTAGCATACCTGGCACAGAGCCAAGTGGAATGTCAAGAGAGAAAATTGACGCAAGTAATAAGCGGAGGACGGCCATCATTATACTGGAATAGTCGCTAACCGGATTCTGTTTTCTGTCATAACCCTTTTCGCCACCAAGTATTTCTTCTTTTACTGTAGGTATTTGGTTAAATATCTATGTTGTAAAAGCAACTTTATTTGAAATACAGAACAGCGTGACAAATTTCACACGGACGAGATTCTAACTTATATGATCACGTTGCATAAGTTCTCGTATTTGACGATATTTTTAATTTTAAAAATTATGTAGTTCGTTAAGTTTACAAGTACGATCGATAAGGAAAACAGGCGGCATACTTACTATTCTGGGATGTACTTGGTTCGGTCTAGTGCGCTGTAGCCATAGTTCGATAACGTTATTTATTTAGGAACGAACGTTCTCGGTAGCCGGGGTAGCCCTCAACACACCTAGTAGGTCGCTGACACAAAAAAAATACCTGTATAACTTGTATCAACTATCTTTTGTCTAGACTATTGGACATAGGTAATATTATTATGTTGTCACCAAGTTCAAGGTAGCAAATTTGATGAGATAGGTAGGTATTTGTTAATTATCGCAAGGTACCTACGGATTTTGTTGTAGGTACATGACAAGTTTTTTGCCTGACACAAGAAAATTAGTTACGAAAATTGCTTCTTTACCCAGCGGGTTGTGCCAAGTAATTGAGTCGTTCAGGTCATGGCAGACACCTGGTCATCAAGCGTACCTACGACTTGCATTTAAATTTCAGCAGTGAACCGTCGGTCATACGTATTTTGAACATGAATGTGGGGTAGAGATCCGACCCGACTCAACAAGCCATGACATGACACTAATTAATTCAGTTCACAACAAAAATACAGTTTGCAGATCTAATCAACATTAAAAACACAATAAAATTGAAATAATAAACAAGACGTACGAATAATAGACTAGACTCGTCTCAAAATTTAAAGCTCGAGTGTTATTTGAGGTGATCTACAGTAAGATCTGCGTTGCACCCTGCCGAGAAACCAGGAAAAACTATTTGGTACCTAGTTTTGGCGATTTCCGCATCAAAGGTACAGGGTTAGGTAAAGTTGTATATGCAGGGACGTCGTTCCACATAATTGTGGCATGAGGTCTATACCTACGCCCAACAGTGTTGATCATTTTCATCGGCTTTTACCAAATTTTCTTTTTAGATACTGTAAGAAACTATCAGAACATTATCGTTTCCATCTTACTCAATGTAAGTACCTAACTTTTTCTTAAAAAGTAATACAAAAATCTAATTAGGTTAGTTAGAAATTATAATTTTATACACTGGTAAGTATTCAGCTGTAAGTATCCGGTTGAGCTGACCCTAACACAGTTGGGAAAAGGCTAGGTAGATGATGACAAAATTGTTTGGTTTGAAGATTTTTTTCCACTAAGGGTCGATGTCTCTCGACGCACACCTATACCTATAGTAAATTAGTGAGTTCAGTACATGATCATTGACTCCCCTAAGATTTCCTACTAACTGTTTCTGATATTCTTTCTATACAGGGTTATTTTTCAATGACCGGCCAAATTTTCACTGGGTGTTCTACCCATGAATATGAACAACTTTCACTACGGGACCGACTCTGAAATCACGAAAAAAAATCAGCTATTTCATACATTTTAGTCGAGTAGGTATTGAACTTTTGTATGCAACAGCTGATGTATTTTCGTGATTTCAGAGTTGGTCCGATAGGGAAAGTTGCTCATATTCATGGGTAGAACCCCCTGTGAAGATTTGCCAGGTCATTGAAAAATAACCCTGTATAGAAAGAATATCAGAAACAGTTAGTAGGAAATCTTAGGGGAGTCAATGATCATGTACAGAACTCACTAATTTACTATAGGTATAGGTGTGCGTCGAGAGACATCGACACTTAGTGGAAAAAAATCTTCAAACCAAACAATTTTGTCATCAGCTACCTAGCCTTTTCCCAACTGTGATGGGGTCAGCTCAACCGGATACTTACAGCTGAATACTTACCAGTGTTTTACATAGAACGAGTGCCTGTCTGACTTCCACAACCCAGTTACTGGATAACACGATACCCCTTGGTTAAACTGGTTGTCAGACTTTTAGCCTTCTGAGTACCAGTAGGACCTAAGGACTGTCAAAGATATATAACAGCTTGTACCAATGGCTTAACGTGCTTTTCCAGGCACGGAGTGCACTGCGTGACGGTTGTCGACTTTTAAAAGGTTTTCACCAAGAATAGTTAATACCTACAGCATTTAAAATTTATGGATTATAAAAGCAAAGCCACAGCAATATTAAGCGTTACGATTTTGAGATAGAATAACGAAAAAGTTTTAGAAATACTTCTGTGAAACATAAAAAGCGAAACTCTATCAGGACCGAAATAATTCTGTCGCTGAATTACCTACGCCTTCATCGCGAGCTTTTCAGTAAAGTTAAATACATTTTAAATGTCCCTCAGTAATGAAATATTCATACATTTTGAAACATTTCCGACAGGCCCTTTAGACAGATACTGTCAAAAACCAAGTTCATTTATTTTATCACTCCGTCAAACTAAGCCGAGTCGAATAAATCAATAATAACGAAGTTCGCTCACGTAAAAAGTTAACACTATAATTGCGAGCAAAATTGCCTTCCGAATGGAGTACCTAAGTAATTCTACTTAACCGTAAAAAGGGGCCCAAATTATCTAAAGGCATTAGAATATGCAAATGGCGCCCTTGGTCCTTGACTGAAAGTTTAGTAAAGAAAAGTTGAAAGGGAAAACAACGCACGTAACCAAAGCTTTTGGCTGCCTATCTGTATGTCTACAATTTGAGAATTTGAATATAATCATGCACGTTCTCGGCCTACAATAGTTCGATATTCTATATCACTGTAAAATAAAATAATACGCCTAACGGCTGACAATTCACTCTAATCTCCGGTCAGACCACAACGGGGTTCACGAGCTGTGGCTATGTTCTATATCTCGCTCTAACATTACGTCATTTTATGACTCTGCCTCGCTCTTATCTCTAGAATTCTGAAATAGCAAATGTCGATCTCGATCGTCTGTCTAAAGTACTCTAAAGCCACGAGGTAGCCTTCGCCTTCCTGTTTCAAGAAGGCTTGTGTTCGGGAATCGGTAGAACCAACAAAAATGGGACTAAGTATTTGTTTTAGTTCAGTAAGTTTTTTTATTTCTAAAGGAAATTGTTTATTAGAAGCATGTTGTTTCAGCAAGTCTTTAATACAACTAGGTACCTATATCGACACAAAATAACATAATATATAATCCAACATACAGAATCTCGATTCTTCCACTCGTTTTTTTTCCTTTCAGTAATAAATAACATTACGCCGGCACAGTTCATTAGGTTTAGAAAAGAAACATTTTTACGATTCGGTGGCAGAGTTACGTACCTAAGGGTTTTGCGAAAGTTTACCTTTGACAAACCACAAACACAAGTATGTTCCACCGCGATCCTCCGTTAACAAAGTTACTGCTACGTACAGCCTTAATTAAACAAACAAAGGTACCTACTCACTACTACTGTATTTCACAGAGACATTACTTAGCATTTAATTATAATTATGAACGTATCTCATTGTACCTACAGAGACGTTTTATTAACTTTAATTCTTCAGGCCGTGAAAGCTCTATCCAAGTTTCTTAATACCTACACTGAAAGTCTCTAGATAGACATATTATAGGTACCTACATATTATACCTACCTGCATTCTTAGACCTGATGAAAAAAAGGCAAAGATTGAGTATTTACGACTAGCTTACTCCGCGCCGACGCGCCGGTTCAATACCTACTTACCTACTTACCCATACTTTAGCATGAAAAAAAAACTATTTTTATTGAAATTTTTAATTCAATTTTTAGGGACCACAAAAGTAAGTTCCTATAATAGGTTAAATTTAGCTGATTTCTAAAATAAAGTGAAAATTGGAGACATCGTTATAATTTCTTGAGTAATATCAAAATAAATCTGTCAACTAGATTTTTCCCAATGATATTATGAGATTTTTCCGAACTTCAGCGACGATGATTTTTTACGGCCAATTTTCATCATCCGTGATCACCTATGATTAATAAAGTGAAAATGAAGCCCTTTTTTAGGAAATGCAATTCGACCTAAGTAATTATCACACTTTTAAATTTCAACCCCCGACCCTCGAATGCAAATTCATTGCAATGGAAGCCAAAGATAAAAAAAATATATTTGGCTTTGGTTGCAATGTTTATAACTATTTCTAGTCAGTTACTAGTATTCCAGAAATATGAAACTGTGATAGCTGCCCGCTCCAGCGGCACTGAGCAACGAATATCGATAATTACCAACGTAATACAGGACTGGCCTACTTATTACTCTTAATAGCAACCTAATTGACATTTACGTTCGTTCAGAACTTCATTTATTACCCAGTATTTTATTGTGGAACTTTACCAAAAACTACTTAGCCAAGTCCTCCGACTGCCAAGCTTACGAGATCTGAGAAGTTCATGCGACGCCATTTTATAAAACTTGTGAAAGGCAGATACTAAACTTTCCTTGATTACAATCGACTTGTTATTTTTACGATGAGACCTAAGTATAAGTTCAGGCACCTATCTGTCTAAGTATAAAAATAAGCAACAAAAAAAAACAATTTTAGGTAGAAGCCTTCAAGGCTACGGTGGATATGGTAATATGCAAATTGCAGTATAAATTAAGGAGAAACGGAGCGAGTGCGTCTACTCCCCAGTTCGGAGCAGAAATTTGTAAATATTTGATGTCGTTAAACTTTCACACTTCGACCACGTTCTCACCTCGTGTCGACGGCTACGAAATGGTCCAACATCAATTCATAACTAAACACGGAGCTTGTTTGACTCACAAATTCAGGAGTTTCACGAATTCTTGCAAAAGCAATCTGCAAAGTAACGGAATTGTTACAGGTTACCTATGTAAGCGAAATAAGTCTGCAATTTCGTAGCATACCTTTACACGAGTAGCAGACAGGGATCCATTTCTGTTTATTGAAGTAGAATAGTATTAGGTACAGAGATCAGTAACTTTTCTCATTATTGAATGAATGCAAACAGGGAATGAAGAGACTGGAGTAGGTAATCAGACTAACAATTTGAGGTAGGTAATACTTAGTCAAATAATTTGCTCTCAAACCCGACGGTTCTGTCAATGACAGATTTGACGAGGGCGAATAAAGGGGCTGATGATGGCGACCCGCTCGAAGGACGGAGTTGTAACTAACGTCGCTGAAACTTGATAGAGTTTCATAAATATTGAGTGTACCTACATACCTACATATTGTAAGTGCAGTTTTTCAAATACAATACACAAATAGAACGAAAGAACAGCGAGTTAGTTAATTCGTGAACGAAGATTTCAAAGCCAATTTTTCATGTTACTTAATTAGAAATTTTATAAAGTTTATTTATCATCAGCCTGGTCTTAACTATGTTGGGGTCGACTTCCAGTTTAACCTGATGCAGCTGAATACCCGTGTTTTACATGGAGCGACTGCCTGTCTGACCTCCACAGCCCAGCGCGCGTAGCATGATCACCGAAGAAACGGTCTTTGTCGTGTCTCGGAAGAAAAGAAATTAAGTGTTCATGCTACGTAGGCAGGTTTATTGAAAGAAATTTGACAGATTGAGGTTCCTGTCTATATAATCTGTCACTTTGCCGATTCGTCTGTAGACAAAGGCCGTTTCTTCGGTGTTCAATGTGTTCATGCTACGCATGCAGTAACTGTTAATTTTAAAAAAGTTTAACATGAAACATATACATATACCTACACCACTCATTTTTAATTAGTACAAATAGGTACTTAAAAGGCTTATTCTAGACGGTCTTCTTATAATATTTGTAAAGTATCAATAAATAATATTCATAAACAGCAAAGTTTGTTTATATCCCAAAAAGTCACCCAATTTATGGAAATATTGTACAGGCTATTCATGACATAGTAGTATTCATTAATCGTCATCTCTCGCTCGTTGGCGTGGTCTCGCTCAAGCATGCCCCGCTTCCAACAGCTGTTCTCGTTATTTAAGTTTAACTAAATAGTGACATTTAAAAATTGAATTTCCTTTTTTTTACTTTCATTACGCAAATTTGATCAGTAACAGGTAGGTACAGATACAGCCCAACTTTTTTTGTAGTAATTAAAAAATAGTGGTGTACCTATACCTATTTGTGCAACATTGTGTTGTCGGCACGGTTGGCAGAGCGGCTGAGCGATGGGCTCCTGGACTGCGTAAATTGGGTTCGATTTTTGCACAGAAAAAATATTTGTACGTCCTATGTACAGACGCCAGCACATCAAGTTACCCCAATTTGTCAGATATTCCCAACTAAATATGAACCTTATTCTGTTTGAGATAAAGTTGAAAAACGATCACAGAAATAAGACACATTGTGGTAACTTGATGTGCTGGCGTCTGTACGTTGTTCGTGTATGTGAGTTTGTTTGTGAAAAAAAGCACCCAGTCAAAGGAGAAATTCCTAGTGGGAGGGAACTTTAAAAAAAAAGCTTATTTTGTGCATACCTACATTATATTAGTTCAAACGATGCAGATGTAACTATGTGCACAGTCCTCATCGTTGTACGCATACATGTACGACTGACTGCAAAAAAGATAATGTAACTGATTTGACAGGCACAGTGATAACATCAGCTCTTTAATAAACTTTTCCCTTGAAATAGTGCCTGAAAGCGACTTTATATGGTAGATAAAAAATACATAAAGCAGACACATGTTTACAGGTTTAATTTCACAGTAGATTGCGCAATGTAGCCGATTAAAGTTAAAGAGCACTTTAAAATAAATGTTATAGACGGTAAAAAGGAAATCGTCGC
Organism: Euplexia lucipara; assembly: GCA_921972225.1. Classification (NCBI taxonomy): domain Eukaryota; kingdom Metazoa; phylum Arthropoda; class Insecta; order Lepidoptera; family Noctuidae; genus Euplexia; species Euplexia lucipara. The sequence goes on from OV179144.1 coordinate 14,718,571, forward strand.
ATACCTATATGATACCATTTGTGTTCCGTAAATAAGTATAAAATACTGGACAACACATTGCTAAAATTTTACGTCAGTATTTTACATTAAGTATCTTTTATTTTATTTTTCTGGTGTAATTTTTACTTAAAACTGTAAATAACTACGAGAAGGCTGGCCTTTATTTCGGACAGAGAAGCAGCATTGCCATACAGCGTGGCAATGCGGCTAGTCTTTTGAGCACTTTTCCCGTTGACAGCGATGCGGATGAATTTTTTTAAGCTCTATTATTGTTTTATTTTTCTTTTTGTTTGGTTATGTTTAGGTATGTAGGTACGTAATAGTTGTAGGTTCGTCAAAATATATAATTATGACACTGTTGGATGAGTGACACATACCTACAGGGTCTTGACCATAGACGTCTTGACAGAACTTGAATACGAGAAAATAATAACTTCTATTTAACTTTATTAAAAAGTAAATAAGCCACTACTTTTATTTAAATTCTTATTGGGTTAGATGATAATCATAATTTTAAACAGTTGAAAATTGGGAAAAGCCGACGGAAAATTTAAATGCTGAAGGGTTCAGGATCATGGGCTGAACTCATGTACGATGATGTCTGTTCCACCCTATAGAGGACCGACAAACACAATTCTAATTACGAGTTCGAAAAGTTCGTTTTTGTTTGATGGGAGAGTTTGTGTGTAAAAGCGTTAAATATAGGAAATTAAGCTACTGATAAATCCATCATTCCCCACACATTGCATGATTAATTCATTCTAATAGCTAGCTACGATTACTAACACGAAAATTAGAAGCAGTTATTAGGTAGATAAAATCCGACAAATTGATTTGGTAGCGAATATTTTATACCCAAACAACACCTATAATTTTCTCCGTTCTTTGAATCTCTGGTCGTACTTAGTATGACTGAGCAATACTCTACCTGTGAAAGTTGCGCGAAATAGAAACTAATTAGATAACTAGGTATACGGACTGAAATACTAGATAGCTTAACTTTCCTAGTTATCAAACTTTTATAATTGCAGTTGTTCTATGGAATCGCTGAAGTGGCTGGTACAATAGATACCTTCTCAATTTTTTATTGTTCTTCTGTTTAAGTTAATAGATAGCTCCTACCTACTGACTTAATATTGTCCTCGTCAGAAATAATTGGACGTCGGTTACCTAATTCTTTGATGATAAGTCCTACACTTTTCACTACCTAGCTTTTCAGAAGGTTGTGAATTTGGCAGCTTAGATTTTTTTATTTTATTACACATGCTTGATCAACCTCGTTTAGGTGGTTTATTTGTCCACAGCGACTTACAATATTTTGGACGACTACAGTTAGAGAGATTAATAAAATTAATATACCTACATATAGGAAGGATATGGCTACTAAAAGATTTATGTTTACCTACTGATTTTTTTGGCGAGGTTCAAGAACCTGCACTGCGCTGTTTAGGGCACAAAAAGTGGGTATTATTAAAAGTAGCGTGATAAAATTTAACACCTCTGAAATAATGTAGCGAAATGGCTTTGTAGTAATAAAATTAATATGCCAAGTAGCCCGTTCGTAGTCCGTTAGTAACATCTACGTGTTCTTGAAACGTCCTTGGCGAACGTTATGCCCCGACACCTGCTAAATAATATAAAAATGGAAATATTATCATTAACGGGATAATACCTCTAATCTATAGATATAGGTAGGTTAATACAATATTAATTATAAGACATTGTTTGTTACTTAAACATGTAGGTACTACAATAAAACATAATAATATTCTTCTTTTTATCGGTACCCACGACCTTACTAACAATACAATGTAACTAAATTTTAGTAGCTACATATGTAGGTAAATATATCACATACAGAAACGAGAAGCTTTCACGGTAGAAAACACGGAGTAAGCAAACCTGATCAGTGCTCGTTCCTTCTCTGTATGAAAATTAAATTAGGTACTTACAGCGAGGGGTAACACATTGAAAGGAAAATATATCTTGAGCGCGCTTAAAACAGTTCATCATGTAAGCAAAATGTTTTATAAGTAAACGAGGTTTTCAATGCCATTTAAGCTTCATTTTCTATTTAAGGTTATCATAACATTATCGTTATTACTCATCTAGGATGTGGCACAGGTTGGCTGGACAAATCTTCAAAATAGCTCGCATTTAACTAAGTCAATAGGGCACTTTATGTGACGGCTAAACACCCTTATTTCAGAATTTGTGACGCTACTGAATCTTACATAATCGATCGAAAACGTTTCCAGCCATCTTGAAAACTCACTTTTTGCTGGTCTCTTAATCTTGGTAACGGAAGTGCCTGTCACAAATTTATGTGACGCCCGTTGATATGCAAAAAGTCGTCAATATCACTTCCGTTACCAGGATTGAGAGACCAGTAAAAAGTGAGTTTCAAGATGGCTGGACACGTTTTCGATCGATTATCTAAGATTCAGTAGCGTTACAAATTCTGAAATAAGGGTGTTTAGCCGTCACATAAAGTGCCCTATTGACCTAGTTAAATGCGAGCTATTTTGAAGATTTGTCCAGCCAACCTGAGCCACATCATCTAGGCAATTAAGATCACAAATATAATTTGCTCATCAAATCTAGCCTACCTCGATAACTTGAGCAATTTTTGTCATCAACGTCTTAGGGAAGCTTCCTTTATATTTAGTTTTACCTACCTACTCGTATGTTTTCCCAAGAGAAATTGCGTAGATAGGTAGGAAGAAGAGCAATTTGAAGATAATAGACGAAAATATGATGGTTGTTTTTTTGTTTGCTTCCATTTCTTTGTTGGAGCGCTTAGGTTTTTCTGTCTGTGATAAGTCTACGCTTGCTTTTAAATAGATACTTATTTATTCGTACCTACTTGATTACATTTTCCTTAATTATAGGTACATTCCGAAAAAGGGCCCTTAATAAACAAATAAGTAGGTACCTACCCTTGTTCCACGGCACAATTCATTAAAAATTTCTTATAAGATCTAAGGAATACTTATTACTGAAGTTTTTAATTAATTTACTTTACAGAAGCCGAAGGACAAAAGCTTCAAAAGATTGGCGGTGTATCGGCAAGTCCAAGCAAAAAAATTCACTTGCTTAAAAAGTAATAAAGCCATTTTGTTACATTAACGTTAAATATTTATTTTCTACAATAACTTTACTTATATTAACAGTACCCATACAAGAAAGGTGTCGTAATAAATAAAATTATGTCTAGATAATAAACGGAGCTGGGTCTGGTCCCAAAAGGAAAGTAGGTAGGTACATTCCGGCGTCGTGCCTCGTTTTAATTTGAGCAACTCCATTTCGGCGCACCTTTGTGGTGGAAAATGCGACACGAGCATACCTAAATATTTATGAAAATGACCTTGTATAAGATAGTGTTTAGCCATGAAGCAATCATTGTTATAGTGGGAGTACCTACTAGCTATAGTTAGTTGCTGCTGGCTAATTGGCTACTAAGTAACTAGGTATTAAGTAACATGTGGCTACTGCGCAGATCGATTGTTCTACGGCCACTAGGTGTCTAGCTGAGGTCATGCTTTAAATAGGCGGTAACTCTTTCCACATCGACACCCCCCGTTAAAAGAATATTGTTATATGGCAAGTTAGGTCGACGGGCAAAAACCACACAGAGCGAGCCGGGCGAGGCAAGACGAATATCTACTTTACGCATGCATAATTATGTTACATCCACTTTATTGACAGTACCTACAAGTAATTTTGTATTTCATAGTAAGTAAGTAGGTATGTCTCGAAGAAACTTTCAAAATCTACCTAAGTTACATTTTGCAGTTGTTTGTAACCGAAAACCATTTAATTTTGTATATTACTAGCACTTCGCTCGCGACTTCATCCACGTGCATTTTGAACTTTAACGACTTTGAAAATATTGCCTAAAAAATCGGTTCAGTAGAACTTAAGATTGCCCTCTACAACGTCGCAAACTCACAAACTTTACCTATTCATAATATTTTATCTATTATAATGAATGGTGAAAGGTTGTGGTTCAAATCCGGGCAAGTACCAATGTGACTTTTTCAATTCATATGTACTTTCTAAGTTTATCTTAGACGTCATTGACATCGGTGAAGGAAAAACATCGTGAGGAAACCTGGACTTTATAGTTAATATAAGTTTGAAATCGCCAATCCGCCTTGAGCAAGCGTGGTGATCATATGCTCGAGCCTTCTCTGTATGAGAAGAGGCCTTTGCCCTGCAGTGGGACAGTAATAGGCTGGTATTATTATTATTAATGAATGGTGGGTAAGATAACAAATAGATAAAATCATTAAAAAAATATTTGTGAGGCACAATTTTTAATGGAAATAGTACTTAATGATACCAGCCTGTTCAGTTCCACAGCAAGGTACCTACTGCATTTTTTTAGGCGGGTAGGCTGGTTAGCCAGAATCCATAATACCTAGGTCCTATAAGAAAATAGACAACCTCAGTCCCTGTTTATTTTGCAGTCGCTACACGAACCTATTGTAGGCTAGACGAAGTGTGACTACGAGTGGAAATGGTAATTATATTGGTGGAACGAGTCGTCTCTAGTTCTCAGTAACGCCGAGGCAACAATAGAGCTCATCCACCCCTAAAGCGTCGGTTCTATTCTCGGCAGGCTTGTCATTGACCCAGTTCTGTGAGGCAGACAGGCGCCGAGTTGCAATTCGCTTCTGCTAAATTAATACTAATAAAGGTAAATAGCTTAATGCAAACACAGCGGTACCAGACGGCGCGGCGGCGGCACGCTCACGCCTGATGCACAAATTCCGTTTACCGCACCATTTTATCTCATTACTGTGTGGCATATATGCCTTAGTCGGATTATTTAAATGTTGTAAAAACTTTAAGCCCCGGTCAAACAGAAGCGAGTCTCCCGCAGGATGCGGAACAAAATTTACTAGCGTCGAAGTGGTTAGGTAGGTACCTACTAACTATTGACTTGTTTAAATTAAACGCAAAATTTCAACACAATCAACGCAGCGTTAGTGTTAAAAGTAGTAAGGAATCTATTGGAGTCAATAGAAATAGGTAGTTGACTACAGTAATGGGCTAGATTTTCAAAAATTAGAATGTTTCTAAAAAAATGCTAATTTTTATAATAAATAGTAAGTAGGTACCTATTTACAAGTTGGTAGCGTCCTTAATGTAGGGCACCAACTTGAACTATTAGAATCAGCTTAACGGAAAAATACTAAAACACAAGCAATAATATCTTCTACGATAGAAAATATACTCGGTGCATTCTGTGTACGAAATAAGAATGCACCGTACAAATGTTGAAGTTTATTTTCTTTCCACGTTGCCGTTGATTCAAGCTTCAATAAACCTTATAGAGTATCATTTCCTAAAGGAAACGTGTTGCTTTGTGTTTATGTTACTGACAATTTATTGGCCACAATAAGAGTAATGAGTACTTTGCCGATTCTTTTAAGAGTTTGGCAATAAACATCCGCTTTCATTGCTGATTAAAGACTCGTAGGCTCTGTTTCATTATCAGGGTATTTCTGATTCCTGTTTAATCCCACACTTTTTTTAAAATATAAAATGTCAAAGACAGACTGTCAGATACGGTTCCGTTTAAATAACTGAAGGAAGAAGAAACATGACATTTGGAAGAATTTTCCCATAGGTACATTTGTCTCCCTTCATGATAGGGCGTAGGCAAGAGAAGTGGGAGTGATAACAGGGGTAGAATTTTATATGCAAATGAAGTCACCGGCTACACCTTGTACGTGTACCTACAATTCAATCGTTTGGTTGCTATATTTGTTTTTAATTCAATTAATCAAGATTTCACTACAATTTAATGTCGGATCCCAGAATAAATTACATAAATGAAAGCTATTAGCTGTCTGTGTATCAGGTAAGTGAGTCACCTAATGATACGAAATGTGTTTGATCAGTTAATTAGGTAAGTATGCTGTTTTATGGATAACGTAATGTTCATGACGGTTATTTACTTTATTCGATTGCTGAATATTGTAGGTACCCTAATTTTATCTGACACAAATAAAAAATGCCGTAACTTACTATCGATAACTCGTACCGAGCTTACTATCTATATTTCGTTTCATAATACGATTACCTAGGTACTTATTTTACTAAAGACCTTCCCATTTTACAATAAAAGCTAAATCATGTAGGTATAAAGTATTGTCACTGGCATCACGATATTGTTGGAAAACCTTGTCTATCGGAGCGTAACCTACCAATGTCTACCAAGTCCATAAATCTTTTTTGTACTAGAAGGAAAGTTAAAAGCACGATTAAGGACCGTATAAAAAGATTCAACCATTTCGGCATTTGAATAATTAACAAAAAAAAAGAAAAATGATAAGTACCGACACAGATTTTGCTAAGCATGTCATATCCATGTAGGTAATATGATGAAATATAATATCTATAAGTTTATAAAGATCACTATTAGAAGGGAAAATGGACAGTTTGTTGCCAATTCAAACGTTTCGTAGCTTTTAAGGGTACAAAGCTACGAAATCCAAATGAACTTTGACGGCACGTTTTTCCCTAAAAGCTACTTTGACATATCCAAGACATGAAACACGACAATAAGAACAAAAGAATCCGCAAGTACACTTGTTTTAGTAGTTATAACATGTTTTATTTGTATGTGCTACTTGAGCCTAAGGGCGCGGAACATTTGGCGAATAAACCTAGGTTTTATTAGGTAAGTACCAACAAAAACTTGACGCTGAGAGCATAATATTATTTGTGTCAAAACTGTAGTTGGGTTAGCTTTAAATTATTCCATCAATTGGGATTTTCAGTAGTCCAATTTTAATTACGAAGACGCTGTTAAAGCCCCTGAAACCCAATAGCAAACTCGTAAATTTTGATGAATTGTCAACATTGGGTGATTTCTCCAGCCATCTCGTAAACACGTGCCAATTATAAATAGGATCCCACCAAACATTCGAAATCCATCAATAAAGTAAATAACATTCGTTTACAATCGTTCCGTCAAAATATGGACCATTAAATGAGTGTTTTCGATTTCACTTAAAACGAAAACGGAAAATAATTCTTTTATAAGGGTTCAACTCAATTACACTCGAGAAACTAGAAGAGCCTCTGTTTCTTTTTGCAAGTCGTGCGACGTTAAAAAGGAAAAAGCGAGCCCAATTTTTTATAATTTCTTCACGGAAAATATACCAAGACAGTAAGGACTGTATTTCTATTTGTATATGAGCTGAATATAATGAAAAGGGGTTTCACCAACTTCAAATGAAAATGAATATATTATGTGAGCCGTTGAAACCATTCAAACAATATCTAATTCTGAATTACGACGTACGCATCATTTACCAAGCATTTAAGCGTAAATCGTTCGACAAATCAACTTACACAATGAGTAATGATAATAATAGACATTAACTAGGCAGATCACGTGGTGGTGAACTACATTGCTAAGGCTGGGTGTTCCTTGTTATTAAATAACTTTTATCGACCTACGCCCCGCCGCTTTGCGTTCTCGCTGCCGACCAAGCCCCAACAGGGGAACTTATTAAGTACAAGAAAAGATCTTCAAACAAGTCCTATCTAAAGAAAATGAAATCATAATTGAATTTGTTGCCGATGATATGTTAGATACCTACTATTCGTGGATACTCAAGACGGAACATAAATCTATCAAGATGAATCTTCATAAATGCATGTGTAAAATTAGATACCGTTGATAATTCGCCGCTATGATTTGAGATTGCCTGGAAATGGTGTAACTTCACGATAGTTCACGTGACTTGTCAAGGATTAAATTGAACCAAACAATATTACTTACATTTGATACACAAACTAAATATTTCCCTTGCGAAGCCCTACACATAGTTCAACAAACGTTTGATACGTTACACTCGGTATGATTGCTTTGCTTTTACGACTGGCTACATACGTAATATTGATCTGCACTTTATGATGTCTTAAACATAAGCACCAAAACCTCTTATTGTTAACATATAGGTAGCCTAAGCAAGCATATAGACCACACTCACTACATAAGCAAAAACAAATAACAAAGGCTACTAACGCTACAATTTACGGGCTGAAGCCGCATGAAAATGAAAATATACAACGTTGAAAAATTACTTGTACATTTCATTTAGAATAGAACAGCACTTAACTGTTTTATAAAATTACTATTTACCTTAGATTCAAAAACATTACTACATATTTGATGTAGTTTAAAAGAAAGGATTATAAAAGAAAACAAACCATAAAAAGAAATTCCTAATTTAAATAACTCTTTAGTTCTTAAACTCAATTTCGAAACTAAAACTGAACTTAAACTCTAATACATATAGTCAAAGAATATCGATGTGAAACAGCCGTTTTCTAACACAAGGAATCAAAGATCCCCTTGATGGAGGTATTTGATCGGCGCGATTAAGCAATCATTGGCTTGGGTTTAAGTCAAATTGGTGGTGTTTTACAAATACATCTATTCTATCTATACCCCAGCATCTTTCCAATTCAAAGGCCTTCGGAAAACGATTAAGTTGGCAAAGAAGGTTTCCTTTTTCAAATAACGAAGTAATATATTTTTCTTTTTAGGTTTTCTTCTTGTAGGGGACATGAATTTATATTATTTGACAATATTTTAGGATTTTTATTTGACTCGATGTCTTGGATGCCAAAACAGACGTGCTTCGTATAATAATTCAGAGTTATTAAAGTGGTCTCGATCGTAAGATGAGAAGGTCAGTACCTAGTTCTTTTGGCGTCACGCTGTCTGCGACCCTTACATTCGACAGTCGATCTACATAGAACAACTTACGACATTCCAGTCAGTAATACCTCTATATTCGTAGAGCAGTGACGTATTTAAAACTATATTAAAGCTAGACTCATAAATGTGTTGTAGATATTAGTTTTGCGCAAAACGAATGAACCCTGAGACTGCTGAAGATTAGACGTCGCATTTGTGTGACATTAATCGGGCACTGAACGTTCCCTGGCAACGTATTTTTCCAAGTAAATAAACAGTCGGATACTCAGTGTATTTACGTAAGGACGTACATTTTTCATTAGGTATGAACATTTATGGATAGGTATCCAATGTTTCGTAAATCTGACACTCGCTTTTATTTGCTAAGAGTGAAAAGAAGTGAATACCTAAAATTCAAGATCCCGATCCTTCTTTTGAGACTAAAGTGAACATGATCTCGTGAAGAGGACGGAATCTCCAATATTAAACGCAATTCTACATCTATCCTCCATCCCTGTGTGGGTCATCGCCCCCTAGAGCGGTCCTCAGTTTCACATTTCCCTTTGAAATTGTAATCACTTCATGTAGAACTCGCTTATTACTGTTTTTTACATATCCTTTGTTTTTAGGTACTTAGGAGCACATAGGTTGAAGCCGTTTTTGTATCTAATTACATTATGATGAACTAAACGTTATAGTTATAGCAACTAAACCCAAGAATGCCACTAAAAGCAATATAAAAATAATTATTATAATGATAGGTGTACATTATAGGCTGCACGTCGATTGCAACACTTGGACGGTGAGTTGATCTAGAGTAATAAGAAGTTTCAAGGGAAAAACGGGCCAGCTTATAATGGTTTAGTTACTGCTGACGTCCTACCGTACATCTAAGCTCAGCGGAAAGGGTAGGCACTGAGGAGGTAAAAGCCTCCACATTGGTAGATAAGGCACGCACGGACGGCACTGCGAATTTCATCACGACCCTCCTTGTTTGCGTCTTTATTTACTTGGAAAATAAAAACACTGTTACAGCACGTTCGCTTTTTTTTTATAAAATCCCTTATAAATAAACGTAATAAAACAAAATGATCGAATGTTTGCCACAGTTTTCAATAAAGACTATAATATTATCTATTGTATTGTATATAAATGTCCTCTCTATTTTCGACTACGTGATTTGCAAAGATAAGTAGGTAGGTACACAAATTCTAAATCCCCCAAAAATCCAAACTTTTTCACAAACCTTTTTTATACAGCCTTCAAATGTCTTTTCTAAAAAGGCGCTGTGTATCGTTGCCGGAGGGTTCCGACCCCGCGAAGCTGGGATTGACATTAATTTTAACTTTGAGGAAAATGTGAAGAGGCATTGATCACATTACCGTTTATATTCGCTTCGGACCCAATGATCATGATGTAAAGCGTTATATTTTTTTATAACATACTGGATTCGCTCCGGTGAAACTCAAATGGTTGGTTTAAAAAATACATTTACGGGAGCCATACGGGACCATTAAAAGGTAAAAGCACAGACGGCAGAAACCAAAACCTAAATAACATAAGTTTTGTTGGTACTTATATTCTTGATTAGAACCTCACCATAGTCACCATTGTCTATTCCTAACTAAAACAATATCTGTATCGTACATAAAGTAATATGTCTTTGCTTACACAGATTACTTATTCAGAATATAAACTTTATGAAGGTCTGTCGCAAATAAAACAATAAATCCCTAGGCCCGTCTGGCGTCTGGAATACCGTGAACGATTTGTATATGGGACAATAACGTGAACGAGGAATTCCTCAATATAAAAGAAACTGGGTCTAGATTTTTACGAATCCGAAGGCACATACATTTTGATGATAGAATTTCTATCGTATGCCTATTGGGATTCAATATTGTCGACAATACATGCCAATTTCTTTTCATTTAATAAGGCAATCATGTTCTGTATCCTATGATCCAATTTCAATAGATTGTGCCTGTACATAAGTGCGAGATCACAAATTAGGTGTGTGAACCTCGTCCCAAATTCTGCAATCGGCCGCAATCTACGTAAATCATGTCACATTTACATAATTCTACAAAATTAGAGGGTTCAGTCAGAACGAAAGGTAACCGATTGTTCTATGACTTTTATTATTTTATATTAACCGTACCTATGTTCCGAGTAGAGTTGTAGCACGTGTCATATGCTGTTATATTCAGCAGTAGAAACATAGTGCAAGATACTGATCATCTTTTCATAAAAGTTAATATGTTTTATTACGTACAAGTTCCTATATAACTTATAGTTTGAGAGAGAATTTTACTTATTTTTAAAAGAATATGCAACTCAAACAGAAGCTTGGAAACAATAGATGAATTATTCAAACACAAATCTGTTGGTAAGATCCGCATGCAGAGCTAGTCGAACGTCGACGCTGCTTCGACGTATTCAGATTTTGATCACGTAAGGGAAACTTTCAATTTTATTTCTATCTTCATTACTAAAGCATTGTGGTAATTTCCGACAAACGTACCGGAATACTGAAAACGAGCTTTGATACCTACAAAGATTTTCGACCATTTAATTTTATTTGGTAATCGGTATTAAACGCGCTTGAAATCAACTGTTCTATCGCGTGCAATAATAAGCTAGGAATTGTGTGTAACCGGAGCTATAGCAGTATCCGATGTCGACCAACCGCCCTACGCATACAACTGTGTTTCAAGCACTAACACAACTATGCAATATCAAGTAACCAATATACTGTGGAAATATAGAAATGTTTTCAACATAAATCTGCCTAGATCTAAAGTTGTAGCCAGTTTCTCGTAGACGTGAAATACGATATAATTAGAACATCTTAAATATCACTAGCACGTAAATAAGATTACTAACTTAGTCATTGCATTTTTTTAAATGTCTTGTGTTCTATACGTAGGTACTAAAAATTAAATCACTCTCCAAAACATTTCTTTCATGTAATGTCGTTAAACTGCTGATACACACTTAGCATACATCTTATCTAGGAATTAGCATTTATATTGAACCAGCCTCGTCCTGCAACTGTATGTCTTTCCATATCTGTGTGACATTGAGTTATCCTGGTCGCGTTGCTGGTTTAACAACTCGGACGCCCGCAATAATTTTATGCGTTTGTATTATTTGAAAGCAACTTCCATTTTGATCTCAATAAATATGCAAATGTGTTGCTATAGCAACATGCGTAAATATAAAACAATAGAAAAATAGAAAGAAACATAAATACCCATCCATGTGATCTAACTCTCAAGATGCGAGGTATTCTTCGTTGACGTAGAATGACGGTTAACTATAGAGCGCGGGTCATGACGTCAGCGATGGCAGACGTTGGCCGCGCTACCCCACGATCACGCGGCTTCCGCACACTTTGTGCTATACGCACACAGATACAAGTTATCTACACGTCTCGGTAAGCTTGCCGCTGTCCGCACGGTTTCCGTTTTCCACATGGTTTCCGCGGTCAGCTTTTACAAACACACTTGTGTAAGGCCCTGCGGCGTGACCCTTGGTTTTCATGTCAACGCTTACGATCCTAATACCATGTTTGGCGGCAAAATCGATACTGTTAAATAAGCGATAAACATCATTAAATAATGTCATTATATTTATAAAATTCCCGCAAACCTAACTTACCTACCTAACGTCTAGTACCTACCTACTTACAAGAGGCCAGAAAACGTGATTAAGTTACATAAATTTTGCCTAGTTATACAAAGAAATCAGAAAGCCGATATGAAAACACACAAGCACATTGCCTGAGGTAGGTATATTTGTGCAAAGATTAGGAAAGTGAATTAGGTGAATGATGGATAGTTTGTGAAAGTCGAACTTTAGCAAATATCATAATAGTGGCTGTAAAATAGTGTATAAGGCTCCATTTCTCAATATTTTTACGAAGGACGCAAGTCACCTAGGTAGGTACCTACATAAATATCAATTTGCTTAACATTTTCGTAGAAAATGTGGTCGTCAAGAAGCCGCGTAAAAAGTACGAGGATACCAACGGAGTCTAAAATATTATATCTGAATTTCGCGCGTCGCATCGGCTCTAGACATGTCAGTAACCAACATAAATATCAAATACACTTATTCACCACACCACCACTCCACCACCACACCACTTGTTCCACTGACAGAAATCTGATAGAATATTAAAATGTATAAACATAATATTTAAATTGTACTTATATCTGAAACGCATCAATTGCCATAAATATTAATAATATGCTTGTTTTCTGGAGGTTATTTTAAATGACAAGGTAAACAAACCTAAAATTTCGCCATAAATAAGATTTCCTGACACTTCTAGGTCCAAAAATGTTACCTAACAACGCGTTCCAGTCTATTCTGAGATCGATAGGGTCGGTCTGCTAAACATGTAAACATGTTTCCTTAGACATACAAGAATTTATATAATTGAAGACTTTCTTGGTATCTATCGAAGTTCCTATCAAAGAAAGACATAACTTATATATTTCTAAACTTATCGGAGTGAACTTACATAGTAAACAACTAAACACCAACATCGCACTTACAAAGAAATTTCCCTTATCAATATATTGTTGCCATTCCTGTGGGTTAACGTAACGCCCTAGTGGGTATGCCTTAAAATATTCCTGACGACTTGCATTACCTCGGCTGCATAATTAACTTGAAGCTTGTTTATAGCCTCATTAATTTGAATTAACTATGAGAGAGAAGTAGAATAGAAACGCTAAAACAGATCCAAGTTTCTGAAACTACTTAAGTATACATTTTCTTACTTCGATAAGACATGGCACTTAAAATGCTAAATGAGTATTCGTGAATATTTTCTTAGGTAAACTTTCAAGAGTGTATGTCTGTACCTATATTCTTTAGCACGGTCGGTTGCCTAGACAGCTTGATGGCTTCAAACAATGAAACATCTTCGGATTTGTCTTGATACCACACTGGCTATAGGTACACTGCTAACTGCCATAATGAATAAAAAACATGGCAGCCGCTACTAAAATAAGTGTAAATATTTTTTTGTGACATTATCTGGTCTTCTTGATATGAAAATAAAGCGCTTAGGGAGAAGATTAAAAAAAATAGTTATCTAAATGTAGAGAAAAATATTAACTAAGTAGTTGATTTGAGAGTTATATAGTGGTAGTTATTTTAATTAAATGACAGAGTCATTATCACCGTCTGCATTAGATAAAAAATCTATTACCGTTTTAATCTTTTCATCTTAAACACACTTTTCCCTTATTGATAAATGTGGAGTAAAGTTATGCTCTCTTAATCCTCGTAAAATGTGTGGTAAATCCGAAGATCGCACTAAGTAGTGGGTAATAACTTTACTCCAAGTTTATTTTGAAGGGGGCTAATGATAAAATTAAACGATTTCATCAATTTAGTATTCACCTACACGAGCCACGAATCGCCAGCACATCATGCAACCCCGAATACAAAAAGTAGTCAAACTTTTGTAAAAGTGAACATGAACCTTATTCTGCTTGTCATAAAGTTGAACTATCAAACTAATTTAACATATTGGGGTAGCTTGGTGTGCTGGTCTCTGTACATAGAATTAATATGATCTTGATTTATTACCTCAACTTTTATAATTGCACGTGAAGGCAAGGCAAGCTATTAAAATCGACCTCATTTAGGACCACTTTTCTTGTTTAAAAAATTACAGCGTGTTTGTCTTTGAGTCCCCTATAAATTACAAGTTTATAAAACAAAATAAGTTAGTTGCTTTAAGCTCAGAAACGAAAAAAGTAAGGAACTCCAAAAAGAAAACAAAGCTTGCTTTTGTATTTTCATAGCTCTTTTACATCGCTTGTACTACCATGCTTATAATTTGGCGAAACAATTCGGCGTCAAGGGTTCATTGACCTGTTTCAAGCGAGCTTATAAAATATCGTTGTAAAATTTGCTTTACTCTGCAATATTTTCCCATATTATTTTACCAAGAAGGATGTGATAGTTACTTAAATAGATTTACAGCTAAAAGTTCGACTATGTCAAGGACCATACAATTGAAGCAATTACACTAGGTGGGTAGAAGCTACCAACCAGTATTTGTGCTTCAACATACTGAGTCGATTAGTTTCCATTCAGTTACATTTTAAACCATTGCAGCATTTAGAACCATCGAACAGAATATTTTATAAAACCGAAGCCAAGTTACCAACGACTAACACAATATTATCTAACTTTTACAAGAAACACTGAAACCAACAACAACCAACAGTTTAAACCAAATAATAATTAATTTACTCACTTTGATAACAGAATGAATAAGTATCTCAGAAATCCATAAGAAGTCCGTGAAAGAATAAAAGTAATATGATGATATTCGTGAACTTACCAAATTCTCCTCATACAGATTAGCGCGTGACTCGACTCCCGCCAAATTGAAGCGATCACCGAATACACAGAACGCATTTCACGGATAGCGAAGTAGTCCACGATCGATAATACTCGTTCACTACAAAGGCGTGCGGGCGCTGCACGCGG
The DNA here is from genome assembly GCA_921972225.1 of Euplexia lucipara. NCBI lineage: Eukaryota > Metazoa > Arthropoda > Insecta > Lepidoptera > Noctuidae > Euplexia > Euplexia lucipara. Next base: position 14,733,821 of record OV179144.1, read on the forward strand.
CACGCCGTGCGTCCGACGCTCCTACCACACATATTATTCTCAAGTTATTATTTTACACGCACGTCCACTCATGAGAAAAGCAACTTGAGACGACCGCAGCGTTCGAAACCTTAATACTTCCCTTCGCTGCAAATATTAGGTGACAGAATCGAAGACGGAGCCAATCGAATACCTTCAAGCGAACAATTTGCACTGCTTCGAACCCAAGATAACAACATTCTTCAACTAAGATTTCAGACGACGGCCTACAGCAACAATTTACAGTAATATCTACAAAATTGTAAAAGTTTTCAAATGTAACGGCACAGAGATACGAAAACTTCGTAACGCGTCTAGCGAATACCAAAATAATATGAACAATATGGGGACAGGAACCGGAGTCGCGTAATAATAAGAGTGCTTGCGTGGGGATGGTACGGAGGGTGCATTGTGCACCGGCGAATTTTGGAAGGGCCCGTTCCGAAAGCCCTTGTTTGTTCCCCCTGCACTTGCGCAAGATGCGAACCAGTTTTGATTTTTGTGAATCAACTCGTGGATTTAGCCCGTTCACAAGGGGGTCTTTCATCCCAATTTGCCGTTAGAGACCGGTGTCAAACTTTTGTCATACACCGTTTGTGGCTGATAACAATATACGTATAATCTAAACCCGAAACTAATTTTAAGATCTTATCAGAAGTAATGTAAAAACTCATACAAAAGGAAACGTAATTTAAATTTAAGCACATTATTCAAAGACCAGAATTGATAATAATAATATTTGGTGATTTGACAGAGAAAACACGAGTCATCCTGCTGACTTCATATTCATTTTCTTCGCCAGTGAAGTAATGAAGAGTAATAATTGATCATCATGTTAAAGTTCAAAATTCCAATCTATAAACCTGCTCGATCTTTGTTAAGCTTTTGCTGTCATCTACTAATGAAGAATCCCAAGTAAATGAAAACCGGTTACTATGGAAAATACGAATTTGAATATTAAAATTTATTTTTGAGCTTCTAATGCTAACAATTAAAACCCTTTGTAATAAAAGGGTACATTATTAGGGGTCCTACCTACTTTGACGTCAATTTATAAAACAAGCTTACTATAGAACCCTGATGTGAAGGGTCCGACACACGAAGGATAATAAAAGGCAGTACCTTACTATTGAATATTTAAAAATGTTGACCAATTATTTGCTAATCCTCAATGGTAGTTTGTTGTACAGTACTGTACGAGACTATCATTTTTACATGTGAGAAATACCCCCAAAACCTTATAAAATCAATAGATCCGATAACTAAATCACAAAAATTATAAGTATTACATTTTTTTTTCTAGTCGACTAGCGACTAGTTAATTCATTTGATTGATTGATTACCACGCCTGAATAGTGAATGACGGATCTAAGTTTTCAAAACGCGGTTTTTATAAAACTGCAGCATCACATATAGCCAGGAAACCATTTCGGCGTAGGTACACTAAACACAAAATTAACTAATGAACAACCATAGAAAACTGTCATAAAATCGGCTGCTGGAGTCAAAAGATTCGAAAATAAATTTTGTCAAAAAAAACGTTTTGATAAACTTAACGACCTCTCTTCAGAATAGGATTGAACATGATATCCATAAGTTACCTAGTAGACGATGAAGTGCACATTACACGTAGTTAGAAAGATTTGCAGCGCATTGAATACCTACTAGAAACAAAAGTTATCGTAATAATAATATGTGCGACGTGCGTAGCTTTTGACTTTTAGAAGAATAATACCTTCGTCTGACTATTTTATAACATACTAGCAGACGTCCCGCGGTTTCACCCGCGTTGTTCCCGTTCCTGCGTAAAAAGTAGCCTATGTCACCCGGGAATAGTGTAGCTTCCCAACAGTGAAAGAATAATTTTCCAAATCGGTCCAGTAGTTTCGGAGCCTATTCAATGCAAACAAAGAATCAAACATTTCCTCTTTATATAAGGTGCTTTCTAAATATCTGCCATCCTCTTAAGGGGTCATTGTACTCATCATTATAAACATCTTTTACTATGGGACAAACTCCAAAATCGCGAAAATAAAATCAGCTGGTCCCTACATTTTTGGTCACGTGACTAGTCGAAATGTAGGGAACAGCTGATTTTATTTTCGCGATTTTGGAGTTTGTCCCATAGTACAATGACTCCTTAAGAGGATGGCAGATATTTAGAAAGCACCTTATATATTAGTATAGATAGTTACATATGGTAGAATTAAAACACCCCCGCGAAGCTGCGACATTTTTAACCTTTAATACCTTGTCAGGATCAGCAGAACTATTGCGAATCCGTTGACAGTTCATAGTGATGATCAGTCGGCAAAGTGTTCAACGATGAACTGTCATACACCAAGTTTCGTATTGGGTATCATCCATGTGTATCTAGGATGCCGTCATGCGCACTCGGAGACTTGTGACAAAGCGCACAGTACCCCGTCTGACAGTCACCGTAACTTGAAGTTCATTTATAAGCGCAATACAATATCTATCTATCTATCTATCTATATATATATAAAAATGTTATGTTGGTTTGTGTACGTTTCAAAAACTCAAAAAGTTCTGCACCGATCGAGCTGAAATTTTAGCATGATAATATTTATAATCCGCATCAATGTTTTTATTTATTTTTTTTAACCATTCAATCACAATGTGCCACAGCATTGCGTGGCAGGGTACAGCTAGTTTTTTGTAAATTCTCAGTTGTCATTAAAGTTCGGTGTGCAACTGGTCCCCAGTTAGTCACAGGCAATAATAATATAATATTTAATATTAATAATCATAATATTTATTCAGAAACTAAACAAATATTATATTCACAGGCAATGAAAAGGTAGCAATCATGGTAATTCAGTCATGGTTTTGGCCCTGTTGCTATAATACACGAATGTACAGACGCCAGCACATCAAGTTACCCCAATGTGTCAAATTTTCCCAATTGAATATGAACCTTATTCTGTTAAGCATAAAGTTGAAAAACGATCAAAGAAATTTGACACATTGGGGTAACTTGATGTGCTGGCCTCTGTACGTTATCTGCTTAGACTCCCGATTTCATAGAATGCAACTGGAGTACCAATGTTCTACATAAAGCTACTGTATAACTGTCTTCTTTAACCCGGAGACTGGGTACCACGATACCCCTTGGTAAGACTGGTTGTCAGACTTTCGAAGTTCTGACTAGGTACCAGTCTTACGGGAGGGTCTTGATTTGTAACCGATTTGTTGATCGCAACTAACAACGAGGGCTATCTACCAACATTCAACTCAAGTATGTCTTTGTCAGCCAGAATGTAGAAATAAGACAAATTGTATTTCACTGTTAAAATAATCAGCCTATAATTTTCCCACTGCTTGAACACAGGCCTTCACTCTGTAAAAAGGAGTGGACCGTGATCACCACGCTGGTCGAGAGCGTGTTGGTATAAAAGTCACATGTAGATATTCGAAGTTTTGGTTTTAGAACATAATAACAAATATACAAAACTGTTTAGTCACGTAAAATTAGATGTGATGACAATAACGTCATATTGAGAGAAAACATAAGCAAACATACGTAATAGTATAATGTGTGTTCAGATGATCGATCGATTCACATATGGGGTAATGATTGATTAGACTTTTTCATGAACTTAGTTAATACACTGCAACATCTATGATTGATTACCAATACTTTATAGTCCTTCGTTAACAAAATAAAAGCGCTTGGTTAGTTCAATACACGATATGAAATGACTAACTCAAATCTTATTGAAATCGTGGTATAAAGTTTCTAATAATAAGTATAATTTGCCATACATTTTTCGAAGATTAAGTTAATTATAATTTTACTCCACGTTCTTTAACTTAATAGACGAAACTAATAATAGGGCAAATTATTAGGTGAAATATGTTTATCCTTAACTGCCATAACGTTTTACTAAAGATCCGCGCAAACTTACAATAATATAGTATGTTAAAAAAACTTTTTTGCAAAAAATAAAAACGACTTCAAAAAAAACACTAAACGGTGTAAAATAACTCTAAATTCGGAAGTCTGTGGCTTTGGTGGGTTTGTCTTACTCATGATGGGCCACCGACTTCCGAATTTAGAGTTATTTTACACCGTTTAATGTTTTTTTTGAAGTCGGTTTTATTTTTTGCAAAAAAGTTTTTTATTTTTCCATTTTTAGTTGTTACCATAAAAATATTTGCCATGAATTTATTTTATATTGTTAATTGTTAACAAAACATGTCATGATAATAGGGTTTTCCACTAATCCCTAATAAATTAAAATTAACATACCTAACTGACGAAATCTAGGTATATTGTACCCACCTGCGTACCCCTCAGAGCATACAGGCGTGATGATACGTCATGATGTTGTATAAACAATAAACATCCAAGCGATTCCAGTAATCACGACAGATTTTCCGTCTATTTTTGAAGAGTTCCGTTGTATATCTCCGAAGATCAGCACCAGATCTTCACCAAATGGGACCACCTCAGGAGTATACTCTTTCAAATAAAAAAGAATTTTGAGAATCGGTCCACAAATGGGGGAGAAATCAGGTAACATACATAAAAAAAAATACATACACACGAACATAGATCCTCCTCCTTTTTTGAAAGTCGGTTAAAAATACAGGGCATGAAAAAGCAAAATAATCGAGTGTGTCTACCCCATACTAGGTACTTAGTAATTATATTTTCGCCTTATTTGCCAAGACTTCCGTCCGTAAGAGAAAACAGAGTATTTCCCGACATGGTCCCACGTTATCCCGCGTTTTTCAACAACAATCTGCTACCTATTTATTATACCTACCTAATAAATAGTGGTGTTGATGTCTATAACGGTTATTTTTTGGAGGCCATTCATACAAAACCAAAGTTTAGATTTTTTAATTTTATTAAATTATCATAAAAGGAACAAAGGCGGACTAATGCCCAAGGCTTTCTTTCCTTCCGGCTCGTAATGTTGAATTTGCAAAATGTTGAACTCCCAAAATGTTGAATTCTCAAAATGTTGAATTCTCAAAATGTTGAATTCCAAAATGTTGAATTTGCAAAATGGTGAATTCTCAAAATGTTGAACAGTTAGTTCCAAAATGTTGAATTTGCAGAATGGTGAATTCTCAAAATGTTGAACAGTAAATTCCAAAATGTTGAATTTGCAAAATGTTTTGTATATTAAGAAGTAGATTCGTTTATGCACTTGCTCGTAAGATTGTAGTTCATTTAAAGCCACCCAACTCGCTCGGCCTCGCGTCAAAACCATATAATAAATTATCATAGTCCAAAAAAAATGTCGCAAATATGAAAATCCACGTGATATTGTGCGTGACCAATGCCATAAACTTATAAGATCTTGTAACAATTTATATAAACAAAGAAATAATCCGACAAAGTATAAAGGCTTTTTGGCGTTATATAAGGTGTTTCAAAATTAACCTTACAAACTTTTAGGATTGCTTTAGACCATCAAACTGAATAACTTTTACTATGGTACCAACTTAGAAATCATGTACAAGAAAACTGCTGTCCCATACAGTTTTCAACAGTAGGTATTAACTTTAGTATGGAATAGCAGTAATTTTTCGCGGTTTTCAAAGTTGGTTCCATACTTAGTAAAAGTTATTCAGTTTGATGGTCTAAAGCACTTCTTAAAGTTTGTAAAGTTAATTTTGAAACACCTTATATGTATAAAAGACAAACGCCAAGGGAAATCTAGGTTTCCAACCAGTATGCAATTAGATGGGTCGGTTGCTGATACTGGACCCAAAATTTCGGAACTCTTTGCCCAACAATTTTCTACAGTGTATAGCGTGAATAACGTAGCGACAACTGATGTGTCCCATACTGTTCAAAAAGTACTCCATAAAATAAGCCTTACAGAGAGAGAAGTTCACAACAAATTAAAGAAATTAGACTCTCTGAAGGGCCCGGTCCTGATTCTATCCTATCCCACCTGTTACCTGTTCTATACCACCTTTAAGTTATAAAGCGCTGCTGTAATGCACTGGCATTTCCATTATGCACTATTTTTAATCGTTCATTGGCCGAGGGAATTTTTCATGATGTGTGGAAACAAGCAAAAGTTGTACCTATAAATAAAAAGGAGGATCCCGTGGATGTTAAAAACTACCGTCCGATTTCAATATTATCATATTTCTCGAAAGTATTTGAGTCCCAATCACTTTTTCGATAATCACGCATTTTATTTATATATTGCATTTTTATTGCATTTTTTTCGGAAAAAGTTTAGTAATGATTCTTGGAATACGATTTTGAAAAATATAACGAAAAAACCAATTCACTTTGACCGTCAATATCTCCAGAACCAGTGAATTCCCAGGTATGTTCTAGAAGAAAAAAACTCTTCCAGTGATAGGTAGAATATAGATATAAATAAACCTTTTATTTATTTATTTAACATAGTTTTCGTTTACGTTAAGGGTCTTTTTACATCCTGTATTTAATTCGGGATCATGGTCCCGGAATTCAATATTATGTGAATTGAACATTGTTGGATTAGTTTAAATGCAACATTTTGAGAATTCAACATTTAGCAAATTCAATATTTTGGGAATTCAACATTTTGAGAATTCAACATTTTGGGAATTCAACATTTTTGGATTAACATTTCAACATTTTGCAAATTCAATATTTTGGAATTCAACATTTTGAGAATTCAACATTTTGGGAATTCAACATTTTGCAAATTCAACATTACGGGCCGGAAGGCTTTCTTTCCCAACCTAAGGTGGTCGAGAGATAACATGGCAGCTGCATTGTTTTATACAAGTATTTTTTTTAAGATGTGGTATTTAAAATCAAAAAGGATTCTAAAATACAAATATTTTACTAAAAAATATTTTTTTATTGTGGTTTGGCACGATCTCTTGATCTTAATTCACTATCTCTCTCGATTATATTAAAAATGACATGAAATCAATGAAAAAATATGGAATGGATGACCCAGCCGTTAAACGACTAGTACTTGGAAACAAGAACATTTTTGGATACTCTAAGTTGACTTATTAACAATGATTAAATTATTGATATGCTTGAACAAAACATTAGTAGTACCTATACCTACATACAGCTATAATGATAAAGTATTGCTTTTTTGTCTCAAGATTCCAGAACCATTTTTATACGTCAACACTACAAAAATAAATAACAAGCGATATAGCTTTAATCAGTCAATTGATTCGTCTTACAAGGAAAAAAATTGCATTCGTCACAAGAAATAAATTGACATCACAGTGTTAGTTTCTATAGGTAATTGTGTCTTGAATTCCGGTAGTTGTCGAAGTAAAAGTAATTAAAATAATAACTTGAATGTGACACAATTTTAAGGTACTTGGTAAATTCTTCGATGAATGCTATGACACGTATTAAACATAAAACACATCGATTCCTAATACCGTGCGGGTGAAAATATTGTCAAAAAAAGTCTCCTAGATTGTACAAAAGTTAAATGGATACCGCAACCATAATATTTGCTATAATGCTTTAAATAAACTCTAGCATTCATTTGTCATCTATTTATTCACCATATTTACAAAAACATGGTAACTTTTGTGGTTTATCCTCATCTTAGTTATAAATTAGGTTCATCTAAAATAATACATCAATAACTACGATTACAACACTTCAATTAGTTAACTTTAAGTTGTTCCCGAACGAATAATTTTGTTGTATTTAGTTCCTACAAGATGGCGCAGACCACAGTTTTATCAGTTCTCTTTGGTTTGGCGTTGCGCTAGTATATCGATTTTACGAACAACACTCAGTATGGACAGAACGAAAAATGTGAGGAAGGAAAAATATTTTATTACAAGAACCCAAGGTGTATTTCTAAAACATTCGCTGCTATTAAGTTTATAATGGACACGTACAGCTGCAGATATACTTTTAACTAATACAAATGCTACTTTGAAATATTTGAAAATGTATAACTTTAAGTGAAACCTCCTGGCAACACACAAATATCTATGAATTTGACCCCGAAGCTCGTGTCCGGAGCAGAAGGAGAGTGTGGTGTAGGGCCAGGCCCTTCGTTTTTGATCTTCATCTTGTCGAATATTGTGTAAAATGGGCACATAATAGGTAAATAAGATATTTTTAAACGCATTTCGCAAGCATTTTTTCGTCCAATTCGAAACTTATTTTGTCCTATTAAAAATACATCGCGAGCCATACGTACGAGTTCGTAACGCTAAGAATATCGTCCAAAGTCGCGTAATGATAATTTTATTAGTAAAAAAATTAATAACCATCAGTGATATTTTTAACTATTTGTGGATTTGTGTTCGGGACTTCTCTCGTGATCGGAGTAGATATATTAAATTCGTTACATTATAATGCCCTCGGGATTTTGGTGAATGTGTTGAGACAATGGTGTATCGATTATTTTGCGCTAACTAAATGTCATCCCGGTGCCGTAGTGTTAATATTAGAAGTCTATGTTTGTGACCACGATTACTATTGTCTAGGCATCTACGCGTTTTATATTAAGCATGCAGAACTTCAATTTAGCTTGAGTTACCAAAATAGTGCCGACGTTTTTCATTCGGATAAATTCAACCGCTCCTTGACAAAATCTATTTTCTATTTCGTGAGTGGAATAAGAACAGCAAGATATAACAGAAAATATAAATAGCACTTATAGTTCATAATGTAGCTACCGATTTATATAAAACATTTCATATTTAGGAACGATAAACTTCACAAAAAAATAACATATTGAGCGATATGCGTTTGTAAAACTTATTTTATAAATCATGCACTATGAAATTTTACGTGTTTTATGTAGTTGTACCATCACACCATCTTATTTGTTTTTATAACAAAAATACGTTCTCTTATATGTTTCACTGACGTTTTCATCCCGAAAATATTAGATTTGTGTATTCATTTATTATTAAAACATATCATAGTCTTCCGACCACCGTTGTAAATTTTTGACATCTTATAAAATAATCCAATTATAGAACTACACTACGCAATCATGACATGACATTAAAATAAAACTAGTTTCTTTCAATAACACACACGTATCTTTTTTGTTGCAGTTACATACTCTGGTATTCAAGTTCGTGCTCAAAGTTTACGCAGTAAGTTAACAATTACAACTTGGTGAAGGTATTCTGTGTTAAAATGGCCAATCCAAACCGTGAAAGTGTGAGTACGCGTTTTTCTGATAATTATGATCTAAAAGAGGAATTGGGAAAAGGAGCCTTTTCAATCGTGCGACGTGCTGTGCAAAAATCCACTGGTTATGAATTTGCGGCCAAAATCATAAATACTAAAAAACTCTCAGCTAGAGACTTCCAAAAGTTGGAGAGGGAGGCGCGAATCTGCCGAAAACTTCAGCATCCTAATATCGTAAGACTTCATGATTCTATTCAAGAGGAACATTTTCACTACCTGGTGTTTGACTTAGTTACGGGCGGTGAATTGTTCGAAGACATTGTTGCCAGAGAATTTTACTCTGAAGCCGATGCATCGCACTGTATACAACAAATTCTTGAATCTGTACACCATTGTCACCACAATGGAGTTGTGCATAGAGACTTAAAACCAGAAAATCTGCTACTAGCCAGCAAAGCTAAAGGAGCTGCTGTGAAACTAGCTGATTTTGGATTAGCCATTGAAGTACAAGGCGACCAGCAAGCGTGGTTTGGTTTTGCCGGTACTCCTGGATATTTATCACCTGAAGTACTTAAAAAGGAACCATATGGTAAGCCTGTAGACATCTGGGCGTGCGGTGTGATCTTATACATTTTGCTCGTTGGATATCCTCCGTTTTGGGATGAAGATCAGCATCGACTGTATGGACAAATTAAAGCGGGTGCTTATGATTACCCATCTCCAGAGTGGGATACGGTGACGCCCGAAGCGAAGAGCCTCATCAACCAGATGTTGACTGTAAATCCAAGCAAAAGAATAACGGCTTCCGAAGCCCTTAAACACCCATGGATCTGCCACCGAGAACGTGTTGCTTCTGTTATGCACAGGCAGGAGACCGTGGACTGCTTGAAGAAATTCAATGCCAGGCGCAAACTGAAGGGTGCCATCTTGACTACTATGCTTGCTACACGCAACTTCTCCGGAAAATCCATGGTGAACAAGAAAGGAGATGGATCGCAAGTAAAAGAGTCGACCGATAGCAGTACTACATTGGAAGATGATGATCTGGATAAGGATAAGAAGGGCGTAGATAGAGCATGTACTGTAATTTCCAAAGAACATGATGAGGAAGCGTTAACGAAAGCCGATTCGTTTGGAAAAGCTCGTGGCGATAGCAATGCTTCATTGCGCCGAGCAGAAGTTATCAAAGTAACCGAAGTGCTCATAGACGCAATCAATAATGGTGATTACGAAACCTATTCCAAATTATGTGACCCGAACGTGACTGCGTTTGATCCTGATGCACTAGGTAATCTAGTGGAAGGCGTTGAATTTCACAAGTTCTTTATTGATAACACGCCAACACATGTGAAAACCAATACGACGATCTTAAATCCAAGAGTGCACATTCTTGGTGATGATGTAGCTGTAATCGCGTACGTATGCGTAACGCAAAGTGTGGACGCCGAAGGCCGACGAGCCACACACCAGTCGCAAGAGACTCGCATATGGCACAAACGCCACAACAAGTGGACGGCAATACATTTCCATCGCTCCTAACTAGTCCCTTCTACAACCCACTCCTGTACGGTAGAGGATAATGGTCTCGCAAATCAGATTATCTGTAATGGTGATTCCGTTGCCACAACAATATAACTTTTCAAAGTATTGAATGAGACCACGAAACTACGATCCTCTTCATCGTACAATATTAAATTTATTATCCAATTCTGCTATAAAACTTACACGAATTTTATTAGAATTCTTTGTAATCCAAAAAATTAAGTTAATTACTTATAGGTAAATGTTATTGACACCGGTGTAAGCGTTTCGGAAGTTGATTCTTATCCGTTAGTCACTTAATAAAAATTTACGATGTGACTAAAATGTGATACCGTTAAATTCAATGCTTTGTGCTAGTTATAGTAGAGTGTACAAACAATCTGATCTCTGACAAACAAAATCGAAGATATGTCAACGAATATCAAAAGCAAAGTGTTGTTCATCAACATCTTCAATGAAATCTCATCATAACAACAGATCTGATACTAATGAATCTATATTATAAGTAAATCAGCAAAAATTTCAAGATTTAGAATATTTAGCACATTTCTCAGTAAGTCTCTCTACAATTTTTAACTATGAATGTTTTGTCGTGCTTAAAAATGGTGTTCTATTTGTTATCAAATACCTAGATAATAAGATTTAAGTAACTAATAAATCATGCAGTTATTGGCACTATGCACTTAGAGTTATCTGAACAGTGAGGTCATAGTTTAATAAAATTAACTTTCATCTACTTATCTATTTCTAGATTACTTCATTTGCTTTAAATTGTCTTCAAATACTTAAAACCTCGTGTATTTATTAGCTAGTGCAGCATCAATGTGCATATTATATTTTAAGTGGATTATATCAATTTCGTCAATTTTAGATTTTAATGTTAATGACATTATTCTGCTTTTGGCTTTTCTCACCAAAGCATTAGTGTGATGTGATACTTTCTTTCATTACCATTGATTGAGCAAAACTGATTGTTTGCTGTTCCTATTGGTTCTGTAGTACCTACCTGATTATCAGAAGAAATCGTATTTGAGATAGCTTAAAATTTTAAAGTGATAACTGTGCAAGAGAATGGTCTGCTTGTTGGTATTTGTATTAACTATGAGGAGCTTTGTCAACAGTGATATTAATGTAATAAATGTAAAGTGTTTTTTGCACAGTTTCACTTAAGAAATGTGCTTTAAATATTGGATCTATAACTGTGAGTCTGCAGTAAATTCAGTATTTCCTATAAATGTAATTAGATATAAATGACATTTAACCGCGTTTTTTACAATTTTGTAATATATATTTTAGTATAGTTAGCAAAGCTTCATTTACGAACATCAAAGGGAGTCGGAATTATAATATTAAATGCATAATAAAAAAATCTTCATTGTTAATCAACTATTCATGTTGGTATTTTCACTGTATACAGAGTACATAGTTGTGCCATTATCATTGAAATTAGTGCCAATAACTGTAAAAACTAAAAATGTATTCTAGTCTCTATTGTTACCTACGCATATTTAGTAATTATTACTTAATCAACATTTTAAAATTAATTTTGAACATATATATTTACAAACATAGGTACATAAACTTACATTGTGTGACATAGATATTGATTTGCACATTGCATGTTTAAAAGTGTCGTCTTCGTCATTAGCTAAATAAAATATTTTCTTTGAAAATATTTAATGAGGGTTTGTTATCTAGATCATGTTGAATTTATTTAATAATTTACTTCTACGTAAATAGTGGCTCTCCGTTAATGTTAAGAGACTAGAACTCGCTCACGGAGCTCGCCGGACCCCAGAAGGCATAGATAGATATACCTAGAAACATCTGTTGTGCTAATCCTTTGTTGGAAAGTAGCGTTACATAGGTAACACAGCTCGTTAGTTTTTTAAGCTCAGTCTGTAAACATCACAGTATGTAATTTTAATGTTTTTATATATAGTAAGTTACAATTTTTGAATTTTTTTTTTTTTAATGTTATACTGAAGCCTAGCAGCTGAGGTATTGTAAATTCGCTTTATGTTTGCCTTTGTATAATGTATAACTATAGCTCAGAGTTTGCATTGGGTCTATTTGAAATCCCTTTTCCCAATAAAATGTTTTATGGGTACTCACGTAAATAAATACCTACATTTATAAAAGTATTAATATTCATAAAGCTCCAAATTAAACATCAACATTATTACTGGTATTAAATCATATAATATTTTATTAAAATAGATTAATATGTTACATAATAATATGACTTTCAATGAAATACAATATTTACTATTGAACTGTTAAATTTTTGTCAGAATTTAATCAAACACTGATGTGAAAATGTGATGTATATATGTACCCACTTAATTCAGTATGATGCACAAATCTATCATCATGATTGTATCTTCCAGAATATTTCACAAATCTTTTATGGGCAAGAACATTTTGTCTTTATGTATACTTTAGTCTTCCCTGGACAGTAGTCCAAACACCAAACAAAAGGGATACCTACACACAGCTAGGATCAGCTTAAATTCAATAGTTTAACTTTTTCAAAAATTTAATCTGCTCTCCGCAAATTGTTAATATTGCACATTTACCTGTTTGCATGCATTTATCTCACTGGCTTATACATTTAGGGGGGCTTTTAAAATGACATTTAACTTTTACCATTGGCTGCTTTTTATTATGTACATTTACAATACTTATAATAATATATAATAATAAATTATTTTACATTAAAGATGTACTTAAACTTTACCACTTCATGTGACCATTTGTACCAACACATAAGTGGTATAGACGCTAACACAATTGTGCTATAATAATTGCCTGTGAGGCTAGATACAAATGGTTTCATGACATTAAAATTATATACATAATATGGGTGCATTGCAATAGGGGTACCTACATTTTTAAAATATACTAGAATAAAATCGTTTTTGTGTCATAATTTTCAATTAATAATTACTTGTGTAGTAAAATTGCTGATAATCCTCAATAGATTAACATTATCTATATTCAGCTAGAATTGTGTTTAATGTTTTGAAGCCAAACATAATATTGCAAAGTTAATATTTGTAAGGCTATATCAGCATTATCTTGAAATCGTTATTAGGGTGTTAAATAAGTGAATATGAACTGTGTTTAGTCAAAATTGCAAACAAATTGCACCCTTGCCTAGGTATGTGGTTGAGATTATTATATGATATGTTTTATAGTTAGAATATTACCAAAGTATTTTAAATACTTTACTGCACCACAAATTTCATTTAGAATTTGCTCTGTTTTATCATGAAAAGGCTAAGTTTGTTGTAGAATAATATCCAAATGTGGAGTATAGGTGTATTAAAGAATTGTCAGTATATTTGTATTCAACATAATTTCTTGGACCTCTGCATTGCCGATTATCATGTAAAATTCTCTAAAATAAAGTTCTTTTGATCTACAATAATGTGTGGTATTTTTATTTTATTTTACACAGCTCACAATAATTTACATCTACTGAATAATAAAACAGCACTAATTATCCTGTACTCTATTTATTTTACACTACAAGTATTCAATATACATACAAAATATAATTTACTCAATGATACTCTGCCAACTACATGTACGCTACTATACAATACATATGTCAAAGTTGTTTACAAAACCAAAAATACCTCAAGCAATATTCAGATACTTCATCTTGGAGTGAACACCTTTACAGCCATCCACAGTCACATTGAAGTTCTTCAGGATACCCTCTAGCTGTCTATCATTAAGTATTCTATCACCCAATTCTTGCTTTATACATTCCTTTATATGCATTTCTGACAAAGGTTTAAATTCCACTAACAATTTGAATGCTTTTATCTCAGCAAAGTTCTGCAATAGTCTTTTATGAAATGACTCGTCACAATTTTTTATAAACTCCTTGGTTGATTCATAACAGTTGTATATTAATATTACAGTGATGTCTTTCCCTAAGTTCTCACTTTTGTCTGTAACCTCCTTGATTTGTGTCTTTATATGCATATTGTCTGCTGTCAAATCATCCACTATAATTAATGACGTCTTGCACATTGTCAATCCATACATAAAATCTGTTGAAAATGTTTTAGTGAAACTGGGCATGGTATAATGATACACATTTGAGCATGGCCCTGCTGAATCTAAGAGAATAGAGGAGGTAAAAGATTTTCCTACACCTGTCCCTCCCGTAAATACTATAAGTTTCCTTTTTTCTTGTAGTTCAAATGTCTGCAGTATCTTATAGGCTGCTTCTGATTGACCAAAAAGTTTGGTTGAAAATGTGTGTCTTAGCTCTTCAATATTGAAATCGTCAAAGCACTTTAGACTATACATATGGAGTGCAAATATTGACATTAAGATTGCTACTCCGACGGACAGCGATTGAAATACTAAGTTCTTATAACTTTTTGTTGGTTTCTGCATGTTGATATGATATTTCTTCACAACAGACTGAACGTCATCTTGTATTAAAGTATTATTGGCTAATCGAACTTCTTCCGTAGGATCCACTTTTTTAGAAGTTCTTTTTTTAGAAGTCTTCGTGGGAGAAGATTCATTGAAAGAAATATCCATTGCTGCAACAGAATGACCACTTGTATCAATGTCCATTGGCTCACAACTTATATCATGACTCTCCATCATTTAATATGATATTTATGCACTCTCAATTACTCACATAACCTCAACGGGGTTAGTGACAAGAATCAATAGCATGAATTATGATGAAACATCGATATTTTTTAAATTATAAAAGATTATCTTCTAGCTTTCGAATTTAACCACCACAAGGATGACAGTCATGACAGATATGTTGACACGGTTGAGTTTGACAGTGGTTGACAGTAGAATTAAATTATTTAAAAAAAAAAAAAAGGTTGTTGGTTTCCGTGTCGGTAAGGATCCGTATTCGACAATCTCATTTTCGAGCCGAAAAACTGTCAAAACGCTATTCACATATAGATATCCGAACGGATACGTTTTTCAAAACGATTGATCATTGTGTTTATGAAGAACGCTACAAAATGGTAGTACAAAGATCCGCGAAAATTTAAAGTAGTACATAAAATTGGTTTATTTGAATATTTCGTTCCGTTTAATTAGGTATATAATATAAAGCTAGTAGCTTAATAGACAGCAAACGGTACAAAATGATTTTATTATTAACCAAACAAACTTTATTTCGAATAAACCTGCTTTGAAAACAGCTGTCTGTCAAACTGGTAAGGCGGAAAAAGTGTCTCTCGGACACTCGCGGAGCAACTGTAGAAATTATTTGACTTCATGCAAGGCCGTGAAGACCTTGCCCAGGGTCGTATCTCAGGCAGATAGACGGCTGTTAAAAAACTTTTAGCCAGACTGGCAATGCGGAAAAAGTTTTTATTATCTATATATATAAAAGAAAGTCGTGTTAGTTACTTCACTTATAACTCAAGAACGGCTGAACCGATTTAGCTGAAAATTGGCAGGGAGGTAGTTTAGAGCCAGGAGAAGGACATAGGATACTTTTTATCCCGTTCGACATCATAAAAATAAATATCAAGAATATCGGTTGTCTCAAACATTTTTCAAACGCGCAGCGCCATCTTGGATGACATGACAGGAGTCAAACCAATAGTTTAATGTACTCTGTGCTTAGACTATATACCTCTAGACGTAGCCCAATTTACAGTGTCAAGTGTGGAAGTGAGACGCAATAATACAAAGTTCGTAGGAAAATTGAGACAGAGCATCGTATCTTCTGTCCCTTACGGCGTGCCGGATTTTTGCATGGCTAACTTTTGAAAGTTAGCCAAACAAAGTGCTGTCACTGTCACGTATATTATTATGCTCGATTTAATTTAAGTTTTCGGATGGTTTTTGCATTTTTTGTAATAGTTTAAGTCATTTAATGAGAAATAGACTCCATTAGATAAGTGTTTAGTGTATGGTGAATGCGCTACGATGGGAGGATGCAGTATAATAGGCTGTAAAAGCCGCTCAGAAAAGGCCAATAACAAAATCTCTTTTCATTCGTAAGTATTCAATACTGTTTGTGTTATTGTATGATTATTGAATTTATACATTTGTGCGCTTTTATTGCCATAGGTTTCAGACCAAAATATGGAAGATTTCTTAAAGTAAACTTAATTTCATAAACCACATAACCTAGGAATACTTACTTACAGTGTTGCTACACGTTTCACATATTTTCCCAAAAACAGGCGTAATGTTCAAAAGGTAGGTCAAATAAATCGATGGTCGCTAAACACACACAATCTTATGAAACACGGTATCAGTATTCAGTATACCTACCTAAGTATCTCGATGCCGATTTGTGTGCTCTCACTAAATAATAATTGATGTCGAACTATTTTATTTATGTATTGTGAGTGATGAGTGCTAATACAAACCAGAATAATAATTATTACTTAATTAGCAAGTATAACAAGACTATTATATAAGAATGCCTTTGGTTTAAACAAACAAAAAATGATTTAAGGTTTCCTAAAGAAAACAATATAAAAAAAGTTTGGATTAATGCTACTGGCCGACAGAATTGGCAGCCTAACAGTACATCCAAACTTTGTTCCATGCATTTTGATGATGATGCAATCAGGATTGTGAACAAAATCAAAAGAATAAAGCCTGAAGCAATACCAGTAAAAAATGTTCATGTAAGTTGGTTACTGTAGTTACTTTTAGAATTGCAGAACATAGCTTACAGTCATTACAAAAAATAACAATAGAATAAATTCGTAATAACAAATACAGTAGTAGTAGTACAGTAGTAGTAGATACATTATGATATAAGTGCGGTAAGTTGATAATTACAGCCGAGGCAATATTGCTGCAAGAAATCAGAGGCTGTAATTATCAAAGCGCACGTATGTCATTCGGTGTTTTATAACATATTTACCCCACACATCCCACACATGGATACTTCTACTTTCATACTTACTACCACGTTGAATACGTAAATTATAATTTATAATAGTGCTAAAATTGGAACCCTCAGTTAAGTATAAATTTGCTTGTATTTTGGGACTTTTTTAAGGAATAGCAACACTGAACTTTTATATTGCTGTCGCATGTGCGGCCACGCGGTAGCTCGATCTAGAGGTATATTATCTAAGACTCTGTGAGTCAAACTTCCCAGTTCATTATCAGGTGACAATTTGAAATTGACAAGTCTTAAGCTAAACCCGCTAAACCCAAGAAGGTAAGGTTGTCAATTTATAATACGCACCTACGTTCTGAAATTTATTTTGTTACTAAACTTAGAGGTTTTATGTAGCATAAAAAAGTCTTATATTTCAGAAATCAATTTACGTAATTAGCAATGATGACAGAGACGAACTTTAATAATTCTTTGCAAATAGAACTTATTTTACTGTTAGGACTTTAATTAAAGTAGACCGGGAAAACTACAGGCATAAATTATTGTATGTAACATAGAGGCAATAGTTCAGATTAAAATTATGAATTTAGTATTTTTTAGTAAGGTAGTTAGGTTAGATAGTTGGGTTAGCTATAGGATAGGTATGGGCAGTTAGGTTAGGGTATATGTACATGTTGTAACTTAAAAGTAGTAGTAGTTATTATTGGTTTGGATTTATTTGTTGTCGTCTTATTCAACGTATGTATATCTAATATAAAAAAAAAATTAGAGCAATGAATTGACTCTAAGGCACAACGAAGTTTGCCGGGGCAGCTAGTTTGAAATAAAACTATGGTTTTCTTTTTATTATAACTGCTTAAAAAAGGCAAAATTACTGTTAGTATTTGATATCAATACACAAATCTTGCTATTTGCTCATCGTCAAACAATAACACGTACAACTACATAATTAGGTACACTTTGAATTTATGTAAATGCGAAAGTATCAATGAAATACGGTCAATCCATAATAAAACTTTATTTACTTAAAAGTGCAGTGTTTTAAAAGTATACAGTGTTTATATTTCTCTGAAATAACCTGGATTTATGAAAAAAAATCGTTTAAATTTTGTTCGGTATGGCTCCCGATAGCAAACAGCTGTCGGAATTGAAAAAAAATCGTTTAATTTGTTCGGTACCTATGGCTCCCGATAGCAAACGGCTGTCGCAAAGATTTGAGTCTTCTTCTGAATGGTTCTGAATAAGCCAGCTGTTATGGCAAACAAAGCCGATGTCGACTATTCTGCCAATGTCTAAAGTGAATTGAAAAGTGTGTAAAAAGAAAAAAACTAGGCACTAAAATCTTCAATCGATACGGTTGAACTCAATGTAGACCTTTATGGGTTGGTATGGGACTGAAATGACACTAAAAACAGTCAAAAGTCGTAACTAGAAACTTGAATATGTAAGGAAGATGAGACATGCATTTGTTATTGAATTAGTAATAGAAATAATAAAACAAATATCAAAACAAACATATCCTATCTAAATCAAAATCAGGTTCATGGATCCATGGATCGATTAGATTTAAACATACAAAAATACAATACTGACAACTGCTTCCAATGTGGGACAAACATACGGATAGAGAGATGGAAAGGCAGACAAAAACCTAAAACTAAATTAAATCAATAATTCTTAGGCTTTTTCGTCAGTCTATCCATAAGTATGAATCTGTATTGCAGTTAGACGCCATCTGTCAATAAATTCACACCTTTTTTACTCTGGGCGTAGGCAGACACTATTATGGAGCGCCATCTGCTACGAAAATTATCTTTTTTTTAGTTAGTATTATAGTTAGTTGTTTATTGAGTTTTAAAACTTTAATTTATACCAAATTGATTGTCTAGAGTTCCCTAAACATTTATCTGTACTAATAAAAAACTGTTTTATGACCTTTTTATTTAGTGTCAAAATCAACGAAACAACTACAGTTAACGTTTCGGTTTAACTGAGTGGACATCTCTATTCATTCCGACGGGGGCACAGGAGGGGTCATTGTGCCATGCCTGTCACGAAACAGCATCAATCAACAAAAATAACGTTAATTTCGAAATGGGTGATAAAAAGGATTGCCAAAATAATATTTACAAATCGACCCCTCCGCCAACAAATAGAAAAGTACGAAATCCTTTTGATAAAGCATTGATTGACAGCCTGCATAAGCCAATATGCAGGTAAGTACGCATTCCAATTTCACCTAGCGAGTTTGAAATCGTAGGCACTAAAATGTGATTTAGCCAAGTGTTTTTATTTTTTTTTTCAGCCCGGGTATGTGCAAGATATACAAGAAAAAAAACAATGGTTCCTTTCGCTGGGATATTGACCAGGCGTGCACTCTGGTGCCTGCAGATATTGTGGCGTGCAACAGTCAATTTGAGCCAACGCCCGATCCCGCATTGGAAAAGATCGCTGAAGAGGCTACTGATAGGTACCGTAATCATAAGTTTTTTTCAGTATTTAACATTATTTAATCCTTAAATTACCACACTAACTTTATGAATTGGGAGAGTATAGTATTTGTGATGATAATACCTTTACATTCTCAATACTAAGCAGTAACAATGTAGCAACCTAAGAATTATTTAACTCCACATTACCCTTGTGGGTCACAAGGGTAATGTGGAGTTAAATAATTCTTGCTAAAAGCAGGCAACATGAAACAACATTACATGACTATCATAGAACAAAATTTTGCTACATAATTTTATTATGCTGTTGACTGCCTCATTGGTCTAGTGGTCGCAAGCGCTGCTGCTGAGCATGAGGTCCTGGGTTCGATCCCCGGGTCGGGCAGTGTTATTGAGTTTTTCTATCTGGAATTTCCGATGATGTATGCCCGATTAATAGCAATAGGCTCGCCCCCTATTACATGGGACTTAAACATAACTGGTGAAATGTGGGTGTACTACCAGATACACCTCTGCCTAGCCCTTCGGGGATTACAGGCTTGATGTTGTGTTTGTTATTATGCTGTTGTCAGTAGTCTGTTTCTCTTTCAATTCCTCATAGTTAGTACTGCCATGCTAAGTGCAAAAGACGTATTAAAAAATATCGTAACTTAGAAGTTATGACATCGGATACATCCAAGAAAGACACATCCAATGAACTAAGCCAATTAGGGGCATCTTATTTAAAGCATATGAAAAACCCCAATCAATCAATTTTAAAGTAAAAAGAAAACTATATTAACAAAACTATAATTTTCTCGCAATGAGCTTTCCTTGAGATACCGTTTTATAGTTTGAAAACAGATGCGGAGAATACTTCTTTATTAGAACAAATATGTATGTTAACAATTATTAGAATGGAATTAAAAGCTACATAGACAATCTTATTTCAATAGTCAACCTTATTGCCAAAATTAATCCCTCTCATAGACAACCTTAGGTCAGACTTGATAAAGAAAAACAAAAGATATGTAGGTAGCTTATGATATAGAGAAAGGGAAGATGTTAGGTATATTATTGTTTTGAAAGATCTCACCAATAATAATGCAGTACACATAAGCTTATGCCGATTACCCCATGGAAGTAGGCAAGAACCCTGGAATGCCACTTGCTATGATTCTTATATACTTCTACTAATAACTTACATGCATATAAGTATTTCTGAATGATTTTCAGATTCTTTTCTCAAGAAATGGTAATGCCCAGTCCATTGATAGAGTCTTCAAAGAAGGTAAAACCTTTGCTGCAAACATCTGTTGAGACCAATATTAAAATTGACAGTATAATTGAAGAAAAAATTGTAGTGACAAGAGAAAGTAAGTACCTACTTAATTATTGTAACAACATGTCTTTGTTGTAAGTCATATCAAGTCATTTGATTTGTTGATTCATAACAATAATAAACAATAAAAAAAAATACTAGCCTGTTACTTTCCCTCTGCAGGGCAAAGGCCTCTTCTCATACAGAGATGGGTGGCAAACTTATATTAACTCTTAGTCAAGGTTTCCTCACAATGTTTATGCCCAAGTCAATTTTGTCTAAGATAAACTTGGAAAGTACATCAAGCTACCACAAACTGTATTTTTCCCCCAATTGAACATGAATCTTATATAGTTTGAAATAAAGTTGAAAAACTATCAAAGAATTTTGACACATTGGGGTAGCTTGATGTGTTGGCCTCTGTACATGTGAATTGAAAAAGTCACATTGGTAGTTACCCGAATTTGAACCACAACCTCGTATTCGTATTTGTATATGTTTTATTATTTTACTTTTGCATGCCGTAAGGTAGAGTGTGTTGGAACTGTTTTAACAATGTTTACAGCTGATTTTGTACCCACATTCATAGCAAATAAATGATTTCTGATTCTGATTATAGTAGGCACCTTAATCTCTGGGCCATCATGACATTTCAATAAATAATATAAAGGAGTTATATTAAGGCGATTCTCACACTGCCCCGCATGATGCAGCGTAGCGCGTGGATGCGTGTTCTTCCGTTGCTTGTAAGTATCTCCGTTTGTATGGAAAACACGCACAGTCCAACACACAGAAAATGCATCCACGCGCGTTCATTTCAGTTCAGAGACACGCAACAAGCAGCGTGATGCGTGGCAGTGTGTTAACCGCCTAAAACAGACTAATAATAACATAACATAACAGTTGTATTTGTATAAGAGTAACCATAATTCCATAGTGGATGAGTCTAATCTGCCAGGTTTATATTAGACTGAACTGCAATTACAGAAAAATATTATAAATAATATCATTGATATAATTATTGTGTACATAAACATCAGTCATACAAACAAGATGCTTATGTATAGTAGGTATTATTTAGAAAACTATTTGTACCTTTTCAATAGATATTATTATGCACAAGGTGACAACTAGACTGAATGGGAATGTTGGTGTAAATACCTGAGCAGCAAATGACTAGGCACTCATTTAGTTATTGTAATAAATTGGTGCATATTTTTATACTGCTTTTCGCACATGCATAGCTAGAATTTGTCCACTAATTTTAGTAAACTATTCTACTAAATACTTCCGAATTCTAAATTACACTATGTGAATTATATTCTTAAAGAGGTATCCAAAGTTCTTGCTTCACAGATTTAATATACATGTGAAAAGGACATTATACCATGAATTCTGGACCCCACAACATTGATGTTTTTTTGTCGGCCTTTGCTTTTTTCCAAGATTTTACTGATGTTTTTTTACTTTAAACTGTATAAGCATATTATTTCTGTCCAATTCAATGAGAGAAGTGGCATATTTACTTTATAAGAAAAAACCTCACAAAGTTGCACAGGAATTATTTTTTTTTCATGCTTCTCCTAAAAATTTAAATGCAGGGGGGTCCAGAATCATGTACAGAAATCATGGTATTAGTACCTATGTGTGACGATGTCTCTTCCATCGTGTATAGATAGATATCTTTGCAGGTAATGTTAGCCATACGTAATCCATATTTGTTGTACATATACATAATATATACATATACTTCCTTACATTTTTAACACAACTAAAACTTACTACAAATTCGTATAATTTCTGTTACTAATCAGAGTTTTTATAGTGGTTGTGTGATACCATAATTTTAGTTTCAGCGCAAACAGTTCTCACTCTGCCACCTGAACTACCTCCAGAGCTTGAACTGCTGCTTCAGCCATTTTGTACCTTTACACAGGTAAATTTTAACATATTATTGTGATCGGTCTTTTTACATCCTGTATGTACGTAAGAAATGTGATTTTTCGGTATTGCACTTAACATGGCTCAGAACCGTTCTTGTGTGAGTCAGACAAGCACTCACGACAAACACGGTTTTTTGTTGGTGTTACACGCATGAAACTAAAGAAAAAGGAAATGTCAGTTCATTCAGTTTGTTGAACTTTTCATCTTTAAATGATTATAAATAAAAATAGGTTAACTGTTCTTCTCAGTAATATTCTATATTTTTTTACAGGAACAAAATATATCAGGTGAATATGAGATCACGGCGAATGGGTCTCTGCGCCGTAAGCTGTTCTTTGAAGAACACAGTGACATGGAGCATTATGACTCTGAGCAGACTGATGACGAGGTCCATGTGGAACAACGACCTCCTTCGAGTTACGAGGCCCACACGCCTGTTGTGTTCAGTCCTGACCTTGTGAGTATTTTTTAAGTTAACTGACACTGTCATCTGTTAGAAAGTGATGGAACTTCGCATAGGTAAACATCACCACTTCGCGCCCTTCTTCTTCTTCCCTTTAATTTATGTTAAACTTACAATCAATTTATGTAGTGTTACCTCCTTAGTTTTAGCTTAAGACTTTTCAAATGTCAAATTGTCGCCTGAAAATGGACTGGGAAGACATTTGTCTTAGCGCTGCATTTGATATATGTTCAACTAGCAGACGTCCCGCGGTTTCACCCGCGTAGGTCCCTTTCCCGTGGGAATACAGGGATAAAAAGTAGCCTATGTGTTAACCCAGGGTGTCAGCTAACTCCGTACCAAGTTTTATTAAAATCCATTCAGTAGTTTTTACGTGAAAGAGTAACAAACATCCATCCATCCATCTATCCATACTCACAAACTTTCGTGTTTATAATATTAGTAGGATTATCGTTAAGTTATCTTAAATTTTCTATGGTTCCACTCAACTTTCTTAACTTTTTATTTCAAAAGGAGAGAAAGATTCCTTCCTTCCATAAACACGTAAAAAAAAGAATGAGCGAAATTGGTCCAGCCGTTCAGACGTGATGCCATGACCAAGGAAAATAGGGATTCATTTTTATATAAATATAGATTGAGGAATATTGTAAAGTACAATAATGATCCTCGCACCTCGCAAAATTTGCACGGAACAATTAAGTGCTTTAATTTTATGGCGCTAAAAACATTTGGTTTGTACGAATGCAATGTATTGATCGTAGGGAACTAGAGAAAACGTGGGCCGTGACCACAATCTTTTTTGAGGCCTGGATCCGCTCCTGGTACTTTATTGATACTAGCAATCGTTCTAATGTACACCTCACAATGTGTGTGAGTGTATAATAAGGACTTGGTAGTGGGTACCTCACTGCAAGGTAAAACCTCTTCTCATATGAAAAAAGCCACAGGCTTCATTCACTACGCTTGCTCAAAGCGGGTTCTCGATGTGTACACGTTTCTTCGAGGTATTTTCCTTCATTGTCTAATATAAACTTGGAAAATACAGACGCCAGCACATCAACTTACCCCAAACTGCCAAATTTTTCCAATTGCATATGAACCTTATCGTGTTTAGAATAAAGTTATCACCTATCAAAGAAATTTGACACATTGGTAGGTTGATGTGCTGGCGTCTGTACATCGGTATTAAAAGAATCACAGTACTTCCGCGTGCTTGTTAGGCAAGGTGGCTTGAAGACAACTGAGCTATTAGAACACCATTCCTATTCAGTCTTCTGTAAGAAACTCTTAGAGGTAAAAAAAATTACATTATTGAGTAGAAATTGTAATGCTACTCAGCAAAAAAATGCATAAAGTATCAAATTTAAGTGTGATTACCAAAACATGTTGTCACACAATATTCTTGAAATAACGTACTTCTCCGATGTTGTGGGTGTTTACAAACATTTAAACTCACATTTATCTCGCACAACAGTCAATCGCTTAGCCACCGAACTTGCCGTAAAATACTACTAATATTATAAATGTGAAAGTTTGTATGTATGTTTGTAACTCTTTCACGCAAAAACTACTGAATGCATTTTAATTAAACTTAAAAATAATATAGCTTATACAGGGTGTCAAAAGACCGATCACATCGCCGATAACTAGACATTTTATGCATATAATTAAGTAACTTTGACCAAAAGCATTACTAGGAAAAAACTTTTTTTTTCTTCATCTTTAAAAAAGAGACGCGCTTGGTCGTTGACCGGACCGCCCGCTTGTGTCTTATCTATTGCATTTTTGTAACTGCAAATGCGTACCTAATTTGTTTTGAAAAATCAATATTTTTGATAAAGTTTGTTCGGAAGAAAGTTGTCTAATATACTTGGAGTACAATTTTGAGAAAAAGTCGAAAAAAATATTTCACTTTGACGTTCAATATCTCCAGAACCAGTGAATTCCTAGGTATGTTCTAAAAGAAAAAAACTATCCCAGTGGTAGGTAGAATAAGTAGTTTTCGTTTACGTTAAGGGTCTTTTTACATCCTGTTTAACAGAATAACAATACCTAAGGATAAATAAAAAAAAATATAAATAGTTTATTTGGTTATCAAACTTGAGTAAACATAATTGAGATTGGAGCCTCCTTTTAAGCAAAAGATGCCTGTATTAGGAGACTCCGCTCTTTCATAACCAAAAGGTGTCTTAACAAACTATTACTTATTATATTTTATAATCAAATTCAGTAATTTGAGTGAAACTGTGTGTGAGCCGGTGAGGTTTGGATGTGTGAGTGTGTGGGTGCGTGAAGAATGGTATAAATGCTATTAAGATATTAAATGAGTTGTCCAAAAATATTACGATAAGTGTAAAGTAAGTAGGAAAAAGTCTGCCATCTGCAAGCTATTCTGACGTGCTAATCCTGCGCATAGGAAGTCGCGGGCATTGGCTTGTTTTAAATATAACTGTTTCCTCTCTAGAGCCGAGACTACATAACAAAAGGCATGAAGCGTACATTCGGCACCCCTCTTAAAAAAGGACAGACGAGCAACAGCAAGCCATGCTACCGTAACAAGATCCTGGATGTGGTGGACTTTGGGGAGCCGTGCTTCAGTCCCATAGAATTCCGGACTCCGCGCCGCATAGAACTAACGCACAATCAAGGCTCGGCTACTTCGTCGTCCTTGGCATCGATCTCGCCGGTTCTAAAAATAACATCGAGTGATGAAGAGGTAATGCATTTGATATTTTCTTTATTTCTGTATTGTTGATGTGCCATTTTTCATTATTTGAATTTTGTTCTTTAGAGTTGTGGATCAATTTTATAGTATTGTTTGTTATTTTTAATAGTTTTTATCCAACATTTGACAGATTGTAAAGCTTGTTTTTGTCCCTTGCAAGAAGATAAGATAATTTTGGTAAAAGATTTTCCAAAATTATGTAAAGAACTTATAGTATAATTCATTTATTAAATCTATTACATTTCACATACAAAAAATCACTTTGTGCAGCTAACAAACGACACAAAAGCAATACAACTTCACAGTTTTTTGAGTTTTACTGGCCTGTTGGTCACTAGACCAAGAGAAGGAAGGAAGGAAGAGCAGTCAGGGCCGCTAACCACTAGGTTAGCGGCCCTGACTGCTCTTCCACAGATCGTGGGTTCGATTCCCACCCAAGACAAATGTTCGTGTGATGAGAACGATCATTTGTTCGGTCTCTGGGTGTAATTTATCTATAATATGTATGTATTTAGAAATATATAAGTATAATTGTCAGTTGTCTAGTACTTACGCATATCAAAAGCTCTGCTTAGTTTGGGGCTAGCTGGCGTTGTGTGAAAATTGTGGAATATTTGTTTATTAATTTAGTTACTTTTTAGAAAAACAACTTCACATCACCCGAAACAGAAACAATGGCCACCTGTTTGGATTGTATTGGAAAAGCAACAGAACCGAAGGGCGAGAATAAGGGACCATGCTTCTGTAAACTAACTCCAAACAAAATAAAACGAAGCAAGTCTCTCAAGGAGTCCCCGCATAAGAACAGGAAGAGTTCCATCTCATTCTCAGAGAAACGCAGTCTTAGTATGTCGAGTCTGCATCGAAGTCGCTCAGTACAGAAGTTGGACTTCAGTATGGACATGAGTGTTGACGGCTCCTTCCATAACCATTCACAAGGTACTTCAAATTTAATGTCTAATCTTGTTAATACTAGTTTTGATACACAAATAAATGTGTAAGCACTGATAGGTGTGTCCGGCGGACTGCCAACTCATATGTCTCGAGTTCGAACCCAAGGCATGTAAAGACGCCAGCACGTCAAGTTACCCCAATGTGTCAAATTTCTTTGATCGTTTTTCAACTTTATGCCAAACAGAATAAGGTTCATATTCATTTGGGAAAATTTGACACATTGGGGTAACTTGACGTGCTGGTGTCTGTACCTCTGTCTTTTCGGATTCATGTGCGTATTGTATAACTATCATTTCATTTGCTTCAAAGACTGTGAAGGAAAACATCGTCAGGAAACCTGTTGCCTGAGCATTATTTAACGACGGTATGGGAAGCCAAGTCAGCAACACTTGGTTAATCGCTTACCACATGAAGTAAAAGTAATAAATCTAAATATTTCTTTACTTTTTTCAGCTGATTCAGAATCGAGTTCGCCACAGAGGAAACAAACAGCCTGGTCACTCGTTGAAGAACCCAGCATTCATCATTTAGTGAAAGTGGAATCAGCGAAATGTCCATCGACCGACATGCAGTCGTCTACCAAAATTCATAGCATTAACATTAATATAGACGACACGCCTATTAAAGGCAAATCAAAGAGCAGTATACGCACACATGAAATTAGTAAAATTCGTGCTCCAATGCCTTTGAGCCCGCTACACATGTCACTAGATACTAGTTTAGATAATTCGGATAATCCACTCAGCATGGAAGATAAAAAGATAGACTTTAACAAAGTTGATCTCAAATTATTGACTGAAAACATATCTCAATTTGATTACGCTACCAGCAACATGACCAAAGTGGGTGGAGATAGCTCAACTAGCTTTAAGAGAGTAGATAGTGGATTCAATGAGAACACATTCTACGCAAACGCTTCTAGTTACTATGAAAGTGCCATAAAACCGTCAGAACTGACCGTGACGAATGTAACAAAGACTAACAATAAGAATGCATTGAAAGAGATCTCTAACATAAATTGGATGAGAGTTGATAGCGGATTTAAAGATGAAAATTCAGCCGACGGTACCCAGTTTTATCCCTTGCACGAGAACTCGGTAAAGAAATTCACGAGCTTCCAATTTTCCGAAGCAAAGTTAGAGGATAAAGAGAACTTGGCGACCGAGGACTTTGACAAGTTCCTGGTTCAGTCCACGAACAAAAGTGAAACTATGTCTATGTCTGATATATTCACGGATGACATGGCTTTCAACTGTAATTTCTCATCAACTCCATCTAAAAATAAGTCACGCAAAGTTCTTTCGTAAATTTAATTGTAAGCTTTTTTTTTGTTAGACTATATGAATTTATATGCATTTACAACGCTAGATATTTTGATTACTAGACTGTTTTTGACTTTTCTCCATTATTGTGGAATATTTATAGAATTATGATGAATTGATTTTGTGAGAGGTACGGCTAAGGAGTAATATTTTTGCATGATGAAATGATGATTTTTGTGACTTTTGAGATGACGCGTGTTTACTTGGTCAAGTAAAATTATTCAATAAAATTTCAAGACTGAAATGATTATAATATGTGTAGTTTCCTTGACTTGATTGATTTGTATGTAACAATAGTCTCACGAGGAATTGCGCGGATAAGTGTCCATCACGAGTCTGTACTATTTGTCTTCTGACCTCTTTAATTAATAGGCAACAATATATGCCAAGATAATGTTAGCTATTTTAAATTTAGCTCTGGTGTATCCTTCAATGTATCGCGTGCAATTAATAACATACTTATTCTTGTAATGTAAATGTTTACTCAATAGTTAATTTCGTTAATTAGAGGGCATTATCAATACGACCGCTCGACCGCTCCAAAGTCCGTGTTTTGTTTACTCTTATTTTTAATGTTATTTTATCTTATTTCTTTTATCCTGGGGTGTATTTTTAACTTAATTAGTATATCACCTCCTAATTAAATGCGGATTTGAATTTGATTTCAATTAAATTTTGTTGGTAGACATGCATAATTCTAAAAGTCGTTGTTTATTTGTGAGCTGATCCATATCAAACTAGCAGTAATGCCCTAAAACCTGATCGCGAAAATCACTAGAAGTTATATCCTTATTTACAATTCGGCAAATTAATGTTCATCTTAATGTGCATAAATAAACTAAAAGGCTGCATACAACCGTAGGTACCTATTGCTATACACGTATACACACTACCGTCGAGACAGTTCGTGCGTCAATCGTTTTTAACAAATAACCGAACGATAACGTTGTAACCTCTGTTATCGCCGTATCCCGGAACGTCTGCGAACCACGAGCGCCGGGGATATGTTAGGTAACAACGGCGGATACTGTTCGGTGCATTTACTACTCTCTATATAAACCACCGTCCAGCTCCGTACATGTCATTTCACATTACACTTTGCTGGTGACAATAAGCAACGTCGTATTGTAAACTGCTGCTTGTACAGATCATATTTCACGTCGCTCGGACATTATTGATAACGTACGCAGTGACGTATGCACGTGCGCTGCGGCCAAATGACTAAAACTTTTTGGTTACAAACCTTTTTCTTTTGTGGATATTTGTGCACGGTCGCCGAGATGTATAACAAGACTAGTGCGACGCTGATGTTGCAGACGATAATGGTGTTGATGGATAAACAGAATTCGACTGATGTCACCAACTTCCCGGGCTCTTTTAGCGGTTTGTTTTTTTTGTTCGTTAAAGTTTTAATTACTTTCTATGACTAGACTCAGAAGTTTAGGTATCAGTTTTATTAGCCGATGATAGCGTTCTATATGTTCTGTTGATTTTTTGTCTAATTCTGCACCTGGTGCCTACATGAATATACTGAGGTGTCACAAGCTTGAAAATATACCTTTGGATACTAACGCGTAAACAGTACCTATGTTTTCAAACTTGTGACCTCAGATGATCAGCTTTCTATATTTTTTGTTGATTTTTATCTTATTCTGCACCTGGTGTCTACTTGTGACACTAGGGTATATTCATGTTAAAAGTAAGCGCTGTTTCTAAATATCGATCTATTTTTTTATATAATAATAGAAGTGATAATGTTGTTCGAAAAAAATATATTATCATATCCGGTGCGAAAGGACATGTGCGCGCAAATTTGAAACTATTCAATTACGCTGATAACTTCCAATCGCTTTACATTTATGTTTGTTTTCCTCTATTTATATACTACTTTATTATTTTCAATATTTTGTGTTTTTTATGACTTTCGTGTGGCTATATTTTTGTGTTGCTTTAAGATTGTATTTTAATAAAGGATTCCACAATCTAAATGATTTGTTTGTTTTAAAGATGACGCGGAGTTGGAGCGTTGCTACGGCATTTATGGGTGCTTCTCTAAGGCGTATCCATGGACGGAACACCGGCCTGATAACTATTTCCCTGTACCACCCGAAGCTATGGCTGTGCGGTGAGTTATCGCTTTATTTCATTCTTATTTTGAACTAGAGATCCTTCATGTTCTAAATGGGCGCAAAAAAACAGCATACTCATCGATCAGCCTGCGTAGCATGAACACATTGAACACCGAAGAAACGGCCTTTGTCTACAGACGAATCGGCAAAGTGACAGACCATATAGACATTTCTTTCGTCTCGAGCATGGCAATGTCAAGAAAGATGAGAAGTTATATGTCGATTCGTCAGTATACAAGAATCAACAATGCCGAGCATGAAGTGCGTACCTATTTTCTCCACTTTTGACAGTTCTTTTCGAAACATTTCCTGTCACTACATTAAATGAGACCTAGACAAGAGCAACTTGACAGTTGCTATAGACAGCATGTAAATTTCTTTCTCTACGTACAAACGCTTGTCAACGAGTCGCCTCATGCTCGGGTAGAAGAAATGTCAAGTTGGACAGAAAGAAATTTGTCGTGTCTCGGAAAAAAAGAAATTAAGTGTTCATGCTACGCAGGCAGGGTGTACCTATTGAAAGAAATTTGACAGATTGAGGTTCCTGCCCGCCCGGCGCTAGGGGCACGGCAACTAATATTTAGCCAAGCGCTTAAAAGGTTAATACAGGCGCACTTTATGTTAGGGACAATCCTTTTTTTATTTTTTCTCGTGGCTGCCTTACTGCAGTTGATTTTCTTAAATTATAAACTTTAATTACCTACGCCAAGGGATAAAGATTGAAACGATCAAAACTTTTCCTTAGCGATACATTATAGATTTCGTTCCTAATGAACCAAATTCATTGGGCTTTCGGGGTTTAATTGGGTTTTGACCTTAATCTATCATCGTTTTACCTATGTGCAAAAACCCAACCAATAGCTAAACCAATGTTGTGTAGTGCCCTTTTAATTTGCGATGAATCATAGGTTTTCTTTGAAGCAATTAATGCAATGTTTTAATAAAGATAACAGATTTACATTATCATACTGGCTCTGGAACTTACGTCGTTGTTCAATAGCTGTCCTTTCAATATTTATATACGAGGAAATAACTGAATATGTGCTGTCATAGGTCTTTCCAGGGAGCATGATAATTCAATAGTGTAGGTATTAGTATTTTTTTTTTTGAGGAAACTGTATAAAATGGTCTAGTCAGTTTCAATTTACTGATTTATTTGTACTATATTTGTAGGTAGTTGAAATTGCTCTATTTTTTGGTGAACCTGAAATCCGTGTCTTAATTTAACATCGTCTTTGTTCGTTTAATGGCTATAGGTTCGATTTCTTGAACATTGGACTTCGGTCCTAGTTATTACCGGTTGGGGCAATAGTACTTGGTTTGTCTACCTCAAAATATCTGAGTCTGGATTAGTGCCGAATTAGTGGCAATGAGTTGGCCTCAAACAAATCGGATGTCAGAAAGATGTTTTACGAGGATTTGTTAACTAACAGCTTTTAGCAGCACAGGTGACATGTCTTCATGTGGTCTGTCTTTCTAGTTTTCAACCGACTTGCAAGCATATGTCTTGGGTGGGAATCGAATCCACGATCTCCGGCATAGCAGTCAGGGCCACTAACGACTAGAGCACGGTAATATTAATGATAATATTACCGCGACTAGAGTAACAGGCCAGTCAAAGTAGTGCTTTATGTTTGGATGGCAATTACCAATAATTTTATTGCCTCCTAGGTACTACTAAGAATTTAATTACTGATACCTACTCTAGTAGTATTGTATGTAGCATGGAGACACGCAGCGCAGTAGTTCAGTTTAAAGTGATGTATTTTGTAGTTTTCAAAATCAATGCATTTCATTAAGGTAGTTAGGTTAGGTAGTTAGGTTCGCTATAGAATAGGTATAGTAAGTTAGGTTAGGTTATATGTTTGCATATAATTATGTTGTCATTCTAATTCTATAGACAAAAAGGTTAAGAGAGCAAATTAGAGATTCGCTAAATAAAAAGTAGTAGGAGCTGTTATTGTTTTGGATCTATTTGTTGTTATCTTATTAAAAGTATATATGTATGTAGATATTATCTCTTAATTTATAAAACTCTCGTGTCATCCTAAACTATCTTTTAAGGCGGAGCGAACCAAGCACGTATCCACCGTTGTGGGCACTGTGGGGATGCCCACGACCCTAATTGAGGTCGATAGGCCATTGCTTATATCCAATACTCATAAAAAAGCGTTGTATGAGTCGCAAGCCCTAGATATTCCGATTTGAATAATAATATTATAGCGTTTGTGTATTATTGTATTTATGGGTGTTGCCCCAAACCAAAGAAGTAACCATTGGGACCGTGGGGCTCCCAATTGTCTACTTTGGGGTAGGCAATCAAGACCGTCGCCCAGGGCGCCTTCTCCAAACCTGTTTGAGGTGGAACGTTAAAGTTTTCGAGCTTCGCTTTGCTCGCTCAGATTTCCTTCGGGTTCTGTTGCAATTTAATATGTAAGAAGTGCCTTAATGTTGTGGCGCTATTTCCTTTGTATGAATGCAAAGGGAATACTTAGTCTAACTCACGCTTGACGGATTTTTGAGTAGCTATGGGCCGTGAACACAACCTTTTTGAGGACTGGATCCGCCTGGTCGGAGTTTAATCTCTCACTATGTTATCTTTGTCACCCCTGAACTTAGTAATCTGTTTGGAACCTGTGCAAGTTTTTCTTCTGAAAACCTTTAGCCCTTATACGATTGCTTGGCTGTACTTTGCCAACACCTTTCTAACCTTTAACAGATTAGGAGCGTAGTATTTTGTAAGGTCAGATTGTAAGGCGTAAACCTCTGATGAATTATGTCACTAAATCCAACTGATAACAGTTGTTTATCCTCGCAGAAACATGCATCGATAAAGGCTAAATCATTCTCAATCATTCTCATTAGTAAAACATAAACTTGGTATACAAGATCCGCTTCGTTATTTACTATCTTATTTGTAGTACAAGTCTCGGTGCGATAAGGCGGGGGGCTCGTCCGTGACATCAATCAATTACGAATGGAGACAAAACAAGTAATGTTTACGTCCCACAATTGCATAGTGACGTGTTTATCAACTATTTTAAACAAAGTGTTTTTATTTTCGCTGCAATGTACTTTGAGTGCATACTCACAGTTTATTCGAGGTCTATTGACCTTTGAACGTTGGACGTAGACTATTCATTAATTATAATTGTGTTGATAATGTTGGGTCAGTTCTCACATCAATTTGTGATAAGTAAAGCTTTTTGAAAACAAGCTACTATTAAAATGGTGCATGTCACCATTGCTAATTCTATTTGGTTTCTTATTTCGATATGCATACCTACCACTACCACCCAAATTCGAACCGATATCCGTACCTAACCGTTAAAGAGGGATCATTCGAATACGAGTACGGGTGCAAAAACAGATAATTTTTACAAAAATCTGTACCATTATAGTTTTGATTTTAATTTATTGATTAAATTAAAAAAATCAACTTAACTGGCCAATACTAAGTCGGGGAAAATTAACCTGCAAGAATCAACCCTAATTTGCTTAAAGAGCAAAACTTAAATAAAAGCTCGTTCAACCCTTTCCCTTGCGCAGTCATGTATAGGATGACAAACAAAAATCTGCCCAACACGCCCCGCGTCACGACTACATGACAAAATTAAAAGTTTTGTAAAAAGCTTGCTAATTTAAAATGGCTGTCAAGAGATTTAATTCATTAAACCCCGAGAGGACACCGGTGTCCGCACTGTCATTGTCTTTCTTTTGTGTATCTAATTGATACGATTGAAAGGTAAAAATGCTCTACTCAAATTATGTTTTTTTTTTTACAGTTATCCTGCATTCACGAGGAGAAATCGAAAGATACCAGTCTTGTTTGAAGCAGACAATAAGGAAAAGATAGCAAATGCCAACCTCGATCCTAGAGGACCATTCTACTTCATATCTCACGGATTCTTGGAAGGTGGACATAAACTATGGGTGAGAAGATACTTGCAAATCTGTACATTACATTTTTTAGGCTTCAAATAATGACAATGAGGCATTATGTCCCTAATGATTCCGTCCCTTCGTCTGTTTGTCTGTGGCCTGTAAATATCTCACTAACCAAAAAAGGGAGACTGTTCAAGTTTTACCGTGTGTGTATTTCTGTGTATTATTAGTGCCGATAAAATAATATATATATATTTAATACAAAGGCACAATTTAAATTAGATAGGTACCTAATGCATTTTTTGCAAATAATTTTGTTATTGAAAACTTATCAAAGCTCTTTTTGTAAGTACCTAATTCTTATCTTACATTTGCACTCAAAAACAACAAGATCCGGGGTTATTACGTAAAACACATTATTTATACAATTGAAAGATAGTAATAAAAAAATAGAACGTATTATTACCAGCTTGCTACTGTCTCACTACAGGGTAAAGGCTTCTTCTAACAGAGAGAAAACAGAGAGGGCATTCGCGAACATAAATCAATAAACTAACTCAAGGCGGGTTGCCGCTTTCATACTAAAATATTAATAACTAGCGAATCCGACAGGCGTTGTCCTGCCCGAACGCTTGTTTTGAATCCGATCGCAGCATATCCGAATGTGAATCTAAACTATCAAGGGCCCAAAATAAATACATATGGTGGGTCGTCGAGCTCCCTGAAATGGGTTTGAGCTACACGATGTCTGAAGCATGCATGCCGTCTGTCGGGACAGGTCGGCTCAAAGCTGAATTGATTCTTTCTTAAAAAGGCTATTCCAGACATTGCCCTGCATCGTGAGACTCGCATAGTAAATGAATATAATCTTATGTCTGGACTTTAAAAGAGACCATGCCCCCTGAGTTTCTTTCGGCATTTCTTCTCAGGGATCAGTCACTTTGGAAAAGGCATTTAGTTTAGTTTAAAAAAAAAGACATGTAAAAGTATCTGAGAAGATCTACTTACAGAAATAAATATCATTTCATTTCATTTCATTTCATTTCATTTCATTTCATTTCATTTCATCATTTCATTTAATTTCATAACAAAAAAAAAATTCAACTTTATTCTTTAAGGTTCATGTTCAATTGAGAACATTTGACAGTTTGGGGTAGGTTGATGTGCTGGCTTCTGTACATATAAGAATAAAAGATATGTGCAGCCGGTCTATTCTGTACGAATCGGCACGCTTAATGATGGGGTGAAGTGTGAAGTGACCTGTATTTGACAGGTCAGCCTAGCATTCGTAAGGAACGACAGCTCTCATCACCATTACTTCACCTACGTTTTCACAGAGTAATTTGTACAGATAGCACAATAAGTAGGTCTACTTGGGATGTTTTACTTCAGTCTTTTGACGGGACGGTTGGTGCTGTAGCTAAGCGATTGGCTGCTGCGCTGCGTGACGCAGGTTCGATTCCTGCACGAAACAATTAATTGTATGGCATTTTGGTAGTTGTCCCGAGTCTGTATGCGAGTTGAAATGTTTGTTCTCACCTACGGTATAAGAGGAATTCCTCATAAGGGGACCGTTTTTTAAAGGAATGAAAAGAAACATCTGTAATGTCTAAGCTCATTTTTTATTGTTAAATTTTAGATTCAAAATATGGCGGACGCTCTTCTAAACCTGCAAGGCAACGAAGCGGCAACTGTGATTGTAGTGGACTGGCGAGGAGGCTCTCAACCTCCTTACGGGCAAGCTGTGGCCAACATCAGGCTTGTTGGTGTCATGACTGCACATCTTATACATAATATTTATGTAAGTAATAATGATAATAATGACCTAATGACCGTAGTACACACCAATCAACCACTAGACCAGGGATCCTTTATAAGTGGACTTGCATTCCTTTTGCCGCTTGCATTTCGTGCTTCAACATGACCTCGACCCCTCTTACTTTTTAAAATAACATACTAATGTAACACTCACAAATTATGTGGCTTTCTGTAGATAAAAGAATTTTCTAAATCAGTTCAGTAGATATAAAATTGTCGTGTCACAGTGTTTGTAACAAAACTTCTCTGAAACGGCTTGAGCGATTCTTATGAAATTTTGTGTAATCTTGTCTGAGAATAGGATTTAAACTAATAAAAACTAAATAAGATTAATTAATTGGTCTGCGTTGGTTTTAAGGCGGCTCGAAGTTTACCGGTGCAGCTAGTCCATTACAAAATGCATTAAGTAAGGTCGTGTCTGACCAATATTAATCTGTGCGAACCTTACCTTAGAAATCAGGGCAGGCGTTCTAAAACTCTTTGTTTTCCGTTGCAGGAAGTATTGGGGTTGCAGCACATAGACAACTTTCACTTCATTGGTCACTCTTTAGGAGCTCATTTAGGCGGCTACTGTGGACATTCACTACAAAAGGTAAGGTCCTTTACTATTTCGCTTAAAACCTCTTTACGTTATTTTAGTCATCATCGTCTGCCTAGCCTTATCCCTAACTATTGAGGTTGGCTTCCAGTCACAAGTAATAGGCTGCATCTAGTTGCTGCAGCTGCATCAACTAGATTCAGCTGAATACTTTTGTTTTACGGATACACAACACAATTCCTCTTGGTCCGACTTCCGAAGATTTGACTACTCTTAACTACTGTAAATGATCCACAAATGACAGCCGGCTTTGATAGAGGAGTCATGATATGTAATGAATGGTGACCTGTCCAAGAACCGACCTCAGCAAGCGTAACTTAACCTTCGATCGACTCGTGCGGCTGTTGTTATTCCTCCTGTTATAGTTAACATAACACCCCTCTTTTTTCGTCGGAGGTTAAAAATAAAACACAAAGGGTTAGGCCAACAGTAGTTTAAACCTGTAGTTTTCCCGCATTTCGTCAGTTATATTGAATTCCCACGTCATAGAGGGCTCTCTAAATCTACATCTAATTCTAGATTTAGAAACTTAACAACATTATGTCCGACTGCTGGGTCGGACAGTTGTTGATCGAACCCAGAGCCTAGAAAAAGTACTCTTCCTCTCTCGTCTCATTTATTTATTTTTTTATGTGTGACCAACAAATTAGACAAACGAGGCAGTCTAGTTATTCAAGTGTTTTATAATTAATAATATCTTGTTATTTCAGAGGTTCTACTTGAAGTTAGGAAGGATAACTGGATTGGATCCTGCAGCGCCTTACTTTAGTCAAACAGTTACTTTGGTGCGCCTCGACCGGTCAGATGCTAAGTACGTGGACATCATTCACAGTAACGCAATTCCGTTGTACTTCTCAGGTAATTAATATTTATTTGTTTTATTTGAGACAACTCATTTCCATCTATTTCAATCAACAAACATTGCATTAGGTATTTAATATAAAAAATATTAGGAAATAAATTTAACGAAACACAACAAACAATTTATTACATAATTATATAGGTGACTAGGTAACACAAACGTACACAGACATAGGTAAATAATGTTAATGACATAGGTTATTTTTTCTACCAATCAATCTTTGGGTAGCGATTTTAAATAAATAAAGAAAGCTAAAGAATAGCTAATACAAATATTGTTGGTTTTTATAAAGTTTTTTCTTGAGGCTTTGACCTGAGTATTAGTACAAAATTTGCTTAAGTCAAGGTGGATTCTGATTCTGATTCTGATTCTGAAGGTCTACACATCATATTCGGATTCCTTGCCAGTTGAGCAAACAAGTCGCGCAGGGATTGTCACTTCCTGAAACAATAAAGGAATGTTACTCACTCGAAACACGCTTGGAAAGACTTATTTGCAAGGCAGTTATTAGAAATGGGGAAAATACATTTTTGAATTGACCCATGCGGCTGATATGATTTAGCCACAAAACCTCTCTTGACCTGAATAACTTTAATTTCTTGTTATTTACGTCATCTGTCAAAATCAAAATTCGTTTATTTAAATTAGGCTGAAGATCAGCACTCAGGACCAGCCTGCGTAGCATGAACACCGAAGAAACGGTCTTTGTCGTGTCACGGAAGAAAAGAAATTAAGTGTTCATGCTACGCAGGCAGGTGTATTGAAAGAAATTTGACAGATTGAGGTTCCTGTCTATATAATCTGTCACTTTGCCGATTCGTCTGTAGACAAAGGCCGTTTCTTCGGTGTTCAATGTGTTCATGCTACGCAGGCTGATCGTCAAAATTAAATAAGATAGTCCTCAAAAAAGCCCGCCCTGCGCTACTCCTAGGGTTTTTATGATTTTTTTCTGCGTTTTTATTTAATTTTAATCATTTATTATTGCAGGTTTCGGTATATCCGAGCCTATTGGCCACGTGGACTTCTATCCTAACGGTGGCGCAACACAACCGGGTTGTAAGCAAGACAACTCGCCAAACGGTGGTTCAAACGACCTGTCGTACCAACGAGTGGTCAAATACGTTGGTTGTAACCACGAGAGGAGTTACGAGTACTTCACTGAAAGCGTGGCGCCAACTTGCCCCTTTATGGCCGTGCAGTGCGAGTCTTATGATGTAAGTACATTATTCATATTTTGTTTGTTCGGCGTACCAACACTCAAAGAAAATTCTAAACGTGGCGACCAAAAACCCTTAACAAATGGGAGCCGTCTAAAGGCCTCAGATCCCGCGTCAGAGGAAATTTGAACACTTAACCAAGTCACCGACAAAGGAACTTAGACGCGATATATTGTCGCCTCGTATTAGCGCTGTAAACTTTGACATTGTTCACATGACAATGCAATAAATGATGAGTAAAGCATCGATAGGTAACTTTGTTCCTTCGTATTCGGGGTATTGTAAATTTGTTAAAGGTTTAATAACGGTGTGTTTTTACTGTATTGTCACTTCGACAATGTACCTCTGACCTTCGTTTGGTGCAGTTGTGCCTTTGTCCCTACGTTTAAGGTAATATGTCCCTATCACAAAGGTACATTGTCTCCATGTCTAAGCTGCGTCGTCACTTCGATAATGTACCTCTGACGCTTCGTTTGGTGCAGTTGTGGCTTTGTCCCTACGTTTAAGGTACTATGTCCTTATCACAAAGGTACATTGTCTCCTTGTCTAAGGTGCGTCGTCACTTTGACAATGTACGTCTGACGCTTCGTTTGGTGCAGTTGTGATTTTGTCCCTACGTCTAGTGTAATATGTCTCTATCACAAAGGTACTTTGTCTCTTTGTCTAAGGTGCGTCGTCACTTCGACAATGTACCTCTGACGCTTCGTTTGGTGCTGTTGTGCCTTTGACCCTACGTCTAAAGTAAAATGTCCATATCACAAAGGTACTTTGTCTCCATGTCTAAGGTGCGTCGTCACTTCGAAAATGTACCTCTGACGCTTCGTTTGGTGCAGTTTTGCCTTTGTCCCTACGTCTAGGGTAATATGTCCCTATCACAAAGGTACATTGTCTCCATGTCTAAGGTGCGTCGTCACTTCGAAAATGTACCTCTGACGCTTCGCTTGGTGCAGTTTTGCCTTTGTCCCTATGTCTAAGGTAATATGTCCCTATCACAAAGGTACATTGTCTGTCGACAGTTAACCTTTGTCACTACGTATAAGGTATATATTATTCTGTCACCACGACAAAGTTCGAAAGTTCTAAAAGACGTCACTCGGTTCTCCTGAACTTGCCGTGGCCACAGTGTTACGCATTGTCACGCCATCGTCGTGATACCAGACCTGCAAAATAAATTAAAACACTTAGACAGTTTAACTACAATTATATTAATTATTAAAGAAATGTCATTAAACATAAGAAAGGCCAAGTGTATATACGCGTCTACCATAGCACTTACATAAACAATTATTATACTTAGATAGAGAATGAACAATAAAAACAGAAGGGTCTAATATTTTGGAAGTTAGGTCTTCCAAAATATTAGACCCTTCTGTTTTTATTACAATAAAATTATTTAAACACAGTCAATTTAGTCTATATTAATGAGTACAAACATAGGTCGTTAACAATTTGCAATGTGATGTTATGAAATAGAAGACAGATGATCCATATTGAAGTCGGATGATTAGTTACACTAGGTAATATAAATCACTATGATCTTCTTAAGAGTACGTAATGCAAGTAAAATCGAATAGAGATACGAAATGTACATGCACGTCGACCAGTATTTACAGTAGGTACCGTATCGACCCCTAACGGTATAACGAATCAATAGACTGAATGTTTAAGAAAACACATGTTGAAAGCAATTATTAATCCTTTAAACAAAATCTCAGACACTGAATTTATTTATCGGAAATCTCGAGCAACTATGTTGTGTGCAATCCGATAGCACACAGTTGAGCAAAAAAAATATGTTATATTCTAACACGTTTTTCTATTTAAAAGTTTTCCCGTGATACAGATGCTCCAATCCAGCTTTTCCTAAAAACTTAAGTAGTTCCGAAGAAGACATATTTACACTCACTGGTTTTACTGTTTTAACTGTTTTATACCAACGTTTTAGGTGATAATATGTGTATTACTTTTTAACTTTTTTTGAAGACATGCAGTGGGCTAAACACAAATTAAATATAAAAACGCGTGCCGCTCTGCTGACTTGCTGAGTACGACCGAATGAAAATGAATGCAACTTAGGTATTAATAAAGATGCTCTGTGTTTCAACGTGTGGAACTGGAATGCAATGATGGAGTCGTCTCACTGTCTCAGTCGTCGAGTTCTGACTGGTCTCGCTCGTCTGTAAACAGTGAACGATTTGACATTTGACAATGTGCTATTGTCGTGTCGTTTATATTCGTGTTGTTCAAACTTCAATGTTGCCAATATTAACATATACGAAGTCACAACAGTACTTTAACGCTGCGTGCTGTACCTAAAATTATGACAAAGGCCTTTGTGAAATTTGTTTTTGGTGGGTAGGTACCTACTTATTTAACATTTTGGTAAAGGCCTTGTGAAATACTTGTGTTTTGCCATAGACGCAATGGCAAGCTACGATAATAGAGTAACAAAGCAATAAATTTGCTCTGTTTCCCCGTTACAGTTTACTTATATTACGCTTTTAACGGATTGTTTAGGCTTTTATGTCGTAATTAGTAAAAAAAAAACTTGACGCTACGTGTGAAGTAGCATCAACGCAGTAACAAAAAGCCGTTGCAAAGAAAAACTTTGTCGTCACGTAAATGTTTACCTGAACGCACGATTTAAAAACTATGTCAGAAGCACAAAATAAAATTTCGTATAGTAATTTTGTCAGTTGAACAACTTTTCATATTAGAGTGTTTTGTCGTAGGCACAAATGTCAAGTTAACGAAGTGACAAAATACTAAATGTCATCTGTTTCTGCGTTAGTTTGCTTATGTGGCTACGTCAAATTGCACAAAAAAAAGTAAAAAATATTACGCTACGTTCAAAAGAACGTTTGCGCAGTGACAAAAAGTCGTCAAATTGCGTTCGACAAAAAAAAATTGAACGTCGCGTTAGAGTTTCCGTGAACGCATGGCATAAAAGCTACGTCAGGTGCACAAAAAAAAATCGACAAAGGGATTTTGGAACTTTAACGGCCATTTTTTTTTTGAGTGAATGAGATGCGATGTCGTAATGCTATTTAATAACATCTGCGAAATCACCCGAAACCCGATAGTTTTGTGTTACAATATTGCGTCGAATTAATATCGATCGTCACTTGATTTTGTGCGTGTTGAGTTTCTGATATGAGGTGACAGCTTCAAGCACAGTCGAATAAAAGCATTAAAATACAGGTTACTTAATGCAACTATTAAAAAAAATGGACGCTTCACTGCGTGTCACGGTATCTATTCCAGTTCGGAACGTTTGTGGGGCCTACAGTTAGTTATACCGGGACTTACTGTATCTGTATACGATTTTTTAATGTTTGTTATCTCACCCACGATACAGGAGAAATTCCTAGGGAAAAGTAAGAGAAAAGGGAAGAATTGTATTGGGAGTAATGTGTAGTAAAGTCTAAGCGTAATAAACGAATTTTGCCTGTAAGCCTAACTCTTTGTTCAACTGTACCAGCGACACTGAGCTTTTTTTGCGCACGTGAGGTCGTCTGGATCAACCAATACTTGATAAATGAATATCAAAGGCCAATTATTGGGAAAAGATAAAATCTTATACGTCTTATTTGTATAGCTGTTTTTTTTTAAACTTGATAACACGTATTGTTAGGCCAGGAAAAAACAGTTATGTCATTATTGTTGTTTGACGTCAGATTTTTTTGAGTAAGCCGGATATCTGTTACAAATTAATGATTAAATGGTGCAATAAATATATTTATTGTGATAAAGCCAAGTATAAATAAAGAGGTTTGGCCTCTAAAGTGTTGAAGGCGATATCCTTATATGCGTGTATTATGCACCTTTGTCTCTCATTTTGGGGAATAAAGCCGTTTTGTGCATAGGAAAATATACCAGCCTATTGTTACAGTCTCACTGCAGGTCAAATACCTACCTACTTTTACAGAAAAGGCACGAACATTTTATCACCACACTTCCCCAAGGCGGACTGGGGATTCCATATATTTAATGCAGCAAGTTTTGTTCACAATATTTTCCTTCTCCAATGTCACTGATATTTAGATATCAGTGACATTGGAGAAGGAAAATATTGCCAGTACTAATGTGGCTTGTGGCAAAAAGCCACATTAGTACTGGCCTTTATATGACAAAACCTCGCACGTGTATGCGCAAAAAAAAATCCAGTAAAAATATTAAACTTCGTCATAAACTAGTTCAATAACATGTTTGAAAGATTTTGCATTAGTAGCTGGTGT
Organism: Euplexia lucipara; assembly: GCA_921972225.1. Lineage (NCBI taxonomy): Eukaryota > Metazoa > Arthropoda > Insecta > Lepidoptera > Noctuidae > Euplexia > Euplexia lucipara. The sequence goes on from OV179144.1 coordinate 14,777,287, forward strand.
CTAAATTACAACATTATTTTTCAGGCTTTCGTTGCTGGGAACTGTACAAGCTGTGATAAGCATCACTATTGTATACCGATGGGCTACCACTCGTTCAATATCTACAATCGGCTGCAAGTGGGCGGCCTCGTTGATACTAATTCCAATATTGCGCTGTACGCTCTGACAGGCAGTTCTAAGCCTTATTGCAGTAAGTAGTAATTTGATTAATCATTTTAATAGTGCTGGCTAAATAATTACAGCCGCACGGATCGATCGAAGGTTAAGCTACACTTGATTAGGTTAGTCCGTGGATGGGTGACCATTTAGTACATACCAAGACTCTTACGTGCCTCGGAAAGCGCGTTAAGCCATTGGACCCGACTGTCATTTGTGGATCTTTAAGAGTTGTTATGGTTAGTCAGCAGCCCGAAAGTCTGACGACCAGCTTAAGGCCCGCAGGGCCGGCACCAGTCGGGGGTCGCGGAAGTATCTTCCGTTCCCGTGACCCCCGGCGCAGGTGTGAGAAGGAACACGGGGTGGTTTTTAGTCAGTAAGAGTCTGACAGACCCCTCCGCCTCCGCGGGCGGGGGACATCCCTGAGGATTTTCCACCCCTCAAAAAAAAAGAGAAGAAAGGGGTATACTGTAATTAACCTACTGGGTTGTAGGTCACTCTATGTAAATTTCTGGTATTCAGCTACATTCGATAAACTGGAAGTAAAAGAAGAACTTGACTATAGCGTTGAAGAATTTTAAATTAAGAAGACAGGTAATGGAATTGTAGATTGTCAATTCTTTTACTTATCCTTTAAATGTGCGCATAGTTCTTTAAATCTTTACCTTTCTGTACTTTTTATGACGATATTATATTTTTTCTGTTCTACTAACAACTCGACTTGCTTATTAAATTTTACAGGAGTACATTATGAAGTGGTAGTGAAAGTAGCGAACACAACAGCGAGCATAACTCACGGACCAGAATCTGGGAAGCTGTCTATTACGTTGGTCGATAGAAACAACAATAAGAGCGAGCATATGTCTTTGGAAGATGAACAGTAAGTTGTATAGAATCTTAACAATTACCTATAAATGTATTTAAGTGTTTTTTACTTGCGACGAACTGCGTGGTGGGAATGGCCCCATGCAGTTTCGAGTAAACTTGAGTAAGAATTCAGCTTTTTAAATATCATCCTTGATCGCCGACAGTTGTCTGTTAACCCTTTATAAAGACCTTAAACCTCGGACGAAACAGATACCTCTATTGTATATTACTTTAAACTCTAAAAATCACAAAAAAGTGAGTACACGCCTTAGAAACTATTACTATACTACTTTGGCGTAACAAGATGAAAATACCGTCACGCCTGTAATCCCGGAAGGGCTAGGCAGAAGTGTACCTGGTAGTACACCCACATTTCGCCAGTTATGTTTAAGTCCCATGTAATAGGGGGCGAGATGAAAATCTTTTTAAAAAATGTATCTTTTGCGTTTGCTTACGTTTGTAGTTAAAACGACACTAATAATAGAAAAAAAATACTAAAATATTGACTTTAGCTAACTTCAGGGCGTCGGTTTTTCGTGAGTGGAGTGGAGTGCGCGCGCATCGTAAAAAATAATCTCATCATTTTGCCCCAACGCGCTTAAAGAAGCATAACTTCAAAAATACATAATTTCTATCTAACATAATAGACTTTATATTTGACTAGTATAAAATATTAACTTCTTTTTAAAAAACCCATTGGGTTAGATATAAAATCACGTTTGTTTACAGTTTAAAGTAAAAACAACATCAGAACAAAAAATTAAATAAAGGAATACGAATGAATTTCAATGCTGAGTGGTTAATATCAACTTATGGTATCTTGTTGTGTTTAAGTAATGTCATATATTATTATTATGACACTGATTTATGGTGGCCTTGACGTTATAGCCATTATAATCAGCGTATACGCAGCAGTGAGCAGTTTGCGATTATCAAAGACTCGACCCGGTAGCCCCGCATTTACATACGTTTGTATGATTTCTGATTTGGGTCATTTGATTTTTGAGATACAGTCGATAACCATGATGTTTTTAATTATGAAACAATTAAAGCGTGCGATAAACTGTTAAATTTTAAATTCTTATCTTACAAAAAACAATGGTAGTAGGTCTTTTTTTATTTCATGAACTGCGTCAACAATTTTCCGATAACAACAATGTTATAAATATAAGTAGTCCGCATAGTTATTGATTAATTATTTGAATAAAAATCTACATAAGTACAGACGCCAGCACATCAAGTTACCCCAATGTGTCAATCCCAATTGAATATGAACCTTATTCTGTTTTACATAAAATTGAAAAACGATCAAAGAACTTTGACACATTGGGGTAACTTGATGTGCTGGCGTCTGTAGCTGTACATATTACATAAACACCTTTTTCCCAGGCATAAATCTAAACTAGTTTAAATCCTTTTTCTACGTTATATTTTACCTGGCAATGTAAAAAGTATTTTACCCACACATGACATAATTATGAGTGTGGGTACATTATGATGTAAGTGCGGTAAGTTGATAATTACAGACGATGCGATATTGCTAGCCCGAGCCAAGCTGTAATTACTAATTAATCTATACTAATATTATAAAGAGGTAAAATTTGTAAGTTTGTAAGTTTGTAAATTTGTATGTAGGGGGTAATCTCTGGAACTCATTATCCAATTCAATTTTTTTTTTAACTGGCAGAAAGCTACATTATTCCTGAGTGCTATAGGCTATAAATTGTTTCTATAACATGTATATTAACCGAGCTATCACAACTTTTGTCTAGCAAGTCGGAAAAAAATACCTCATAAAACAGAATTATTTGCGTGCGCTGCCTAAACAGTTGCTCAAAATTAAAAACAATGTATAGCTACCTGGTTCGTCTTAATTATTTCTACAAAAAAGTCCGCAATACCATATCTCTATCTTTTATATTTTATCTTTTATGTTTCTTTTATCGCATTGAAAAAAAATTTTTTCGGCATACTCACGTTTGGTTGATTATATGAGCAACAAAATATTAATTCTTATGACAATAAATTATTTCAGTACCGCAAGAACATCATACAGATAATATTTGCCATTTACAGTATATCAATTTGGTCATACAGTTTCGGAGATAATATAAAATTACTAAAACGCAAAATGCCCCTAGCATAACTTTCATTGTGCAGACGTTTTACCCTTCTTATCTATATACATCTATCTATACTTATCTATACTTATAATAAATCTGTAGAAGTAAAATTTCTGTACATTGAAAAAATAAAAAAAATAATAGCAAAAATATGATTAAAAAATTTTTTGTCTGTCTGTCTGTATGTTCAGGTATCACGCAAAAACTACCGGTTCGATTACGATGACACTTGGTATACTTATTCTTTAATATCCTGGGCACGACACTGGGTACTCTTTATCCCGGAAAAGTATATACAATAAAAAACAAACTTAATTTTGTGGTTCGATCTCTAGACCCGACTACTGTAACAACCGCAAATAAAAAGTTTGTCGTAGGTTACGTCACCCGCAGTGGGGTTCACCAAGGGGCGCTGCACACGGCTAAGATAGTATAATATTTTACCTTAAGATACAATATCGCTCGCCATACAATTCAATGGACTATCACACACTACGAAGATAATTATGTACATTGAATACATATTCAAAATTAATATTGGAGGATGATTGGTGATCGATACTGATGCCAAAGATGCAATCAGTAAATGTTTTGTCTGTCTGTGTCTCTGTCTGTATGTGCACGCATAATTCAAAAACTATTATAGGGATTTTAACCAAACTTGGTACTGTTGTAATCAATACGCCTGGGCAGGTTGATCTTAGTCTCAGTTGTTTTACACATTATCAGTTGTACGGCGCTCTTTCCTGGGTCAGTAGTTCCAGAAATCTTTATGCATACATACCGGAAGGATCAACTTTGAAAGTAGTTTATCCGGAAGTATTATGCTAAAATTATTACGTTTATATATCAAAGCTCAGCCCAAACCGCTGATATTAGAGACATGTAACTTAAAGGGGTGTTCTTAGTGATGTAAGTATCCACTAAAAAACGATTTTTGGAAATTCAACCCTTTTTTGGAAAACATAGGGGACGGAAGTTCGACATCCACGCGGGCGAAGCCGCGGGCAAAAGCTAGTTTTATAATATATTTGCGAGGAAATAAATAAAACTCGGACTGAAATTTTGAAATAAAAACAATAGAGCGAAAAGAAAAAGCGCGCGGATTAATTTTTACTTGCTCGCAAATAACGATGCGCGCGCATTACACTTTTTTATTTTAAGTCAAAGGTACAACAGACACAACAGCCAGTATTACTAATAAAGTAAATAACTTAAAAAAATGTTTTTGTTACAAATGGTTGTAAATTACTGTCAAAGTTAATTTTATTCATAAAATGTTGACCACTTTTTTAACATAAAAACTCATTGCTAAGATTTAAAAAAAAGTACCGTTCGTTTATTTTGACTATCTATTAGGCAACCATTTTTATAAACTGCTCAACGCTTTTCTGTTTCTTTTCTATTACAGAAAGTTCTACAAACCAGGTGTGTTAGAGACGAAAATGGTGGCAGTGAAAGACACCGGTCACCCACCTGTTTTTGTGATCGTCGAGTGGAAATATGAGACGAATTTGTTCAACCCCATGACCTGGAGGCTGCTGAAGAGTCCCAGTATCTATGTCGAGTATATGAAGCTGTCATCAATTGAATATAATACTGAGTAAGTAGTATTTATTAGCTTCGCATTGGTTTAGTATCAGAACATTTACACTGCCCCAGCAATGTAAATTGTCATGCACAGTTTTTGATCCGTAATATCAGTTGCAAGCTTATGGGTGCTGATTGCAAAGCATATTACTTAGACCGAGACATGACCGGATTATATGCATTTGCATATTTGTATATGCATTCGCTTATTTAAGCCATTCTTAGCGGTAATAGCATATTTAGCTAAGATCTAGTTATGGTTCATTTATAATATTTTTCTAATCATTGAAATCATTAAGACAACCCTTATACTCCATCCGATTAGGTAGTTAACAAAAGGTAAACAATTTTGACATGTATTTTTAGTTAATAACACAGTTTAAAAATAAAATGCAGCTGAAAACAAATTTAGATACAAGAAAAACGATAATATGATCAATTAAACAATTTGTTTAAACACTAATTGTATTTTAATTAATAAGCGTTTATGTAAAAAGACTTGTCAAGATTGTTTACCTTTAGTAAACTACCTACTCGGATGGAGTATAAGTTCATATAATCCCATTAAATGATTGTTTCATGAAAAAAAAACATTTAATGGGATTGAATTAACTCACTTATTGGTGATTTTAATTATTATAACTCAGATAAACCATATTTGTTACACGGTCGCGAATCATATTTTAATCAACATACAACCTGAAACTGAACACAAGAAAATCTGGCACATTTAGCTAGAATTTTAGCGTGGAAGGAATCTTCCCAGCACGACTTATATATCTAGGATAGTTGAGACGTATAAAATTTCTGATTAGTGGTATAAAATAGTATAGGATATAAGGATTTTATTACCATCAAAATTTATAATGAATGCATTCATGGTTAGAACACCAAAGCACGCACCTCTTACTTTTCGGATTAATGTGCGTATTGTATATTGATCACTTGCTTTTAAAACGGTGAAGGATTATATTCGGAAACCGGCATGACTGAGAGATATTTCTCGACGGCATGTGAACCCAATTAAGACACCCATGTTCTGCATAAACTTTGTCAATAGGTTAGTAACTAACTACACGCGAAGAAGGAGAAGAATTTTGGATGCATACAAAAACGTTTCGAAGTAAATAATTTAGAAGCCCGGAAAGCTGCCTTTATAGTACAATCCAATGTTTTCAATTTTTCATACGCTCTGTATCGTGTTGTTAAATCTTTTTATGTACTAATAAACGTATTATTATTATTAATTTGAATCGTTCTGGCCAAGTATTATAAATATTATTTTTAAAGATAATTAATAATTAATTATTAATTAGTTCAAAAATTGTCACCAGTACGACGAATCTTCTTTCTAACGTCACTTTTCTTTCACGTAAGGGTGTTTTACATTAATCATCGTGACTTTGTCGAATTATTTTGTATGATAGTAAAAAAAAAAGGATGATAAAAACATAATTGATACGCCAGTTGATTCTTTGATTTGGTCTCAATCATACCTTAATCCCAGAGACTAAATTGACACATGCAAATGTCAAACTTACAAATAATGTTGCCAGCTCTTTTGTTTAGTGTTGTACCTACGATACCGGTTTGTTGAATCGTAACTTTTTATATTTATTTTACGATTTAAAAACTATACATTGAGAATTTTCGAGAAAAATTACTGGCTTTTGTTAGAAAAACGTAACTGGTGACAAAAAGTGACTTTTTATAATTTTTGTCGGTTTGTCTGTATGTATGTCCGGGGTAAACTCAAAAAGCCCTGCATGGATTTACTTCAAATTTTGTATGAATATTATAGAGAGGTCGGGTCAACACATAGGCTACATATTATCATGCTATCACCTACGGGGGAGGAGTGTGTGACAGCGTGTAATCTAAGGACGCATATTTAAATGTTGTTTTTGAGTAAGCCATGCTTATTATCTAGCTTTACACTATAAAAGCTACGCTATTTAAATAACTTGGGCAGAGCAACATAGTTTAATGAATGTTAGGAGTATAAAGGCAATTATCAAACAGCGCCATCTATTGAGATTTCATAAAAATCAAATCAAGTTACATGTTAACACTTTTTGGAATTAATAATAATTAGATCATGTTGGCGAGGTCAGTAGTTAGTTATTTTTATAATTCATAGATGGTGATGTGCAATTTCTTCATAAAAGTTGTATCGTATAGTTCGTTTTACTAATTCAAGTTCCAACAAACCCTCAAAATCTTGAGCAGAGTTGAGGAAGACAATTTAAAAAAAATATGGTGTGAAGTAGGTATTACAAAAAAGTTGTGTTCATTGAAGATCGTCAATTTCATGTTGTTAGTACAAAATAAACGTAATACTTTTGTTCGGTATTTATCTGTGTGATTATTGCTCTCGAAACTCAAGGGTTTCTAAGATGCGCAGGTTAGTTTGATCTCACGAAACCGAGGCAAAGCGTGAACAAGGGCTAGGTGCTAACCGTGAGAGTAATGCACTAAGTTTTTCCGCAGAAACTCTCACGCAGCGCCAATTACGACTAGAATTAAACGAGTCCACACTACTGCTTCTCAATATCAGGAATTGTGGGACAGCGAGAAATGCATTTAGCTATCGACCGGGATCGTCATTCTTTGTCTCGCGCATTTAAACGGTTACACAGAGGTAGAGTCTTCAGAATATCCGCTCTGACACTGCTCGATTACTTGAGAGCAGTCAGGAGCGTGGGATACGACTTGCGCGTGACCGAGAGCGTGATTCTTTATCTCGCGCTTCCAAAACGGATACAGAGAGAGAGCAGATATTAAGTCTTTAGCTTTTCCGCACTGAGACTGCTCGGTCCCTCGAGAATAGTCAAAAGCGCGATACACGCCAAGCAAGCAATCGCGAGCGCATTGATTTTGAAAGATCCAAAATATATAATTTTAAACTGAACTACTGCGCTGCGTGTTTCTATTTTGTTTGCAATACTAGAGTAGGTAGTAGTATTTGAAGTAGTAGTAATAATTTAACTCGATTGGTATAATGTCCATACATAAAGTACAAGGTACTTTGATTGGTTGATTGAGTGGATCCGCACTTGCGTCGCGGTCGTCTGTCTGTCTGTCTGTCTGTTCGCGATAGACTCAAACATGACTACGCTGGCATGGCTACGATGCTGTTTTCACCTATAGATAGAGTTTTTCTCAAGAAAGTTATTATTATACAAGGTGTTGATTTGCATCCTCGTCAAATTCAAGGACGTAACTATGCTAATGATTCTCGACCCAAATCAACAATAAAATGAGTAGGTATTTTTTTTATTTTTTTTGCTTAACAACGAAAAACCGCAAGTGTGAACCAGCCGTATTTAAAAGCGGCCCGTCTGTTACTAGCCCTATCACCGCGCTTTCGCACACAAACAAACGCAAACAATACATACACAACACATACGCAACGATCAATTCGTAGGCAATCAATACCGCCCCAATCACGGTGCAGGAACTCTCCCGCGCAAGCCCCTAGCCACGCCCCCGCGACCCTGCGACCCCAGTATGATTGATGTCGCCGACGCGTGTGGGTGCTTTGCTAATTCGGGAATGCCGCTTCTCGGTACATTGGTGACCACTGGATAGGTCGCGGAGGACCTGTGGCCTGGCCTCCGCGTTCTCCTGACCTGACGCCTCTAGACTTATTTGTGGGGAGACGTTAAAAGTTAGTTTACACGGAGGATGTGACAAGTGTAACAGAATTACGTGCAAGGATCATTAGTGCTTTCGACACTTTAAAAACGAATGTGTTAGTGTTACGTAAGCTGAAGGAAAACCAGCTACGTTGTGCTCGTTTGTGCAAAGAGTGTGATGGTGGCCACTTTGAACAATATCCCCGGGTAACCTAAGTAGGTAATTAATTTATTTGTACATTTTGTAAATACGTTGTTAGCTTTATCAATTTTATTAGTGTAAATAAGTTGATTTCAAATTTTTAACTACGCCAACAATACTTAAGAGTCGAAAGTATCACCACGTAGGTAGTTAGGTACTTACACTTAACTAGCACGTCTTTCCATTTCCATCAAACGTAGAAAACATTTTTAGATTTAGTAGATCGGTACACCAACTAAGGTAGGTATTATTGCCGGTCCTAAGCCAGAAAGGAAATTTACAAATCCACCAATTTAATCCACAAGTAAAACAAAATCACTACGAAAACTTTAGGTTGAAGGTTAGAGCAAAACTAACATTTTAATAATCATCTGAGAACAGGTCAGTGAACTTTTCTTTGGCGCACTAGTATTAAACTGTCATTAGTAACATTTCCGTATTCCAATAATGCTCAAAAATGAGTTAATTATCAAGCAAAATTTATGACAATAATGTAGGTGATTTTGGAAATAATATTAGGTTAAATTATTGCTACCGGTCATCGGGGTCATTGCTTCCTAGCGTTGGCGCGTTGCATTGCGTAGGTAAGACGTCGACACTCACGCACACAGCTGCATTGTCGCTGTGTGCGAAGTCGGGTTATTCTGTTTTATTTGTATTGAATTAAGAGTTTAATTCTGAAACACTGTTAAATTTCAACATCAAAAAAATGCAGCGCTTGTTAGTTATTACCCGCTAACGTACTTTCAATTGATTATTTATGTATTTTATGACACCCTCCTAAAATTTGACGAGGATGCAAAACAACACCTTGTATAATTTGTCAAGATTTTGTATACATTGGCAAAATGTAATAGTATTTATTGGAGGTAAAAAATAAGCCTTCTGGGAGCTGGGTGCGATAACCGACATCCATGAGAGCAAAGCCGTGAGCATCAGCTAGTTATAAATAAAAAACGATACTACTTGATTTTACTAACGGCAATTTACGGTAGTGGCACATCACTATTTAAGAATTGCAAAAAACTGGTCACACATGAAATGTCATTTTAGTCTCCGTGATTAAAAAACAGACTGTAGAGTTATGGGATATCAAAAAAAACACGTTGTATTTGAATATTGGAGCGGCAGCGGAGCGTACTAAAACTACTCATAGACTTGTGTCCAGCAGGACACAAGTTTCTATTATGGATGGATGAAAATTTTCTTCGTGATGTCCGGTCTATAGGCATTGAATGTCGGGTTTAATTAATTTAATGTTAATTTTTTCAGTATCACAGTGTGCCCAAAACGGAATAAGCCTGTCGTCGCTAACCTGCCCACGATTATGAAGCCGAAATACTGTAAATTCAGATAATAACTAAGCTACTATGTTTGACTCCCTGGCTTCAAATGAAAACAATTCGGACAATGCACATAAAGTCAATGCAAAACGTCTACAAAAGTATTCTATTAGTATTTTAATATTTACTGTTATTCTAGTATATAGTATACACATATAAGATATTCAAGTGAGGTGCTAAGGTAATATTTTGTAACTGCAGCTGTACATAGAAAATAGGTACAACCTAATAAATAAATTTATTATTCCCAATTTTTGTTTTCATTGCTTGTATTTCTGAGACCAAGTAGGTAATGAAGATTTACTTTTTATATCCCCACCGGCCCTCAAACCAGATTGTTATTCGGAGTCGTTGTAGAACAAAGATAAAAAAAATTAAGAAAGAATTTTGAGAATGTCATCAGAGAAGTATTTTGAGGCCTACCCTTTTCACCATGTACAGTCAGTGAGCTGCGTTACCTGATCAATCTTAGAATAAAATATAAGGGGAAGATGGGTCATGCAACGTAGTTCACTGACACAGAACACTGAGTCACTGAGTTCACTACATGGACGATGTTCTGAGGCTCAATATAGCACAGTCGGAAGTAATCTGCTACGCTGATGACACTGCCATAATTTTTCATGGTGATAATTGAAACTCTTCCGATGCCTCTGCATTGGATGCAGCTGAAAAAGAGATGAGTGTAATCATGACATGGCTGGATCAAAATCTCTTAACACTGAACTTGACAATCCTTTAACATTTTTTGCCAATCAATCCAGTAGGCTAAATATTGACTCGCTAAAAGTACATACATAAACACAAGTGTATCGTATCAGCAGCAGCTTCCGTTTCTGCCACCAGTTGTAATTACGACGCCAGGGTGGAAACTACGAAATATCTGGGAGTCATTATTGATCAGAACCTGAATTTCGAAACGCACATCCAAACACTCACAAAATTGACTCTGAAATTAATTACGTTGCGTAACTTACGAGCCAGTGCTTCAAAGAACGTAGGCATTCAGGTGTGCCACTCGTTATGCCAGTCTGTCCTGCAATACGTGCAATACTGTGTCAGCGTTTGGGGTAGCGCTGGAAAATCGTGCATGCTGGCTAGAACGAGATCAGCGGGCCGTCCTCGAAGTACTTTTGGGGAAGCCTAGGATCCTAGTTAGGATCCTACAAATTGAATAGTGTAATAAGTCCTTTAGTTGTCCCACTAACAGATAATAGTAAGGTTGCATGATGTTTCACAGCCAAGTCCGCCCCTAAGACGACCCTCTGACCCACTGTAATTTACGTTGATTCCCAGTCGCAACCGCGGGGATTGCCACCGGAGGCAAATTACATATTATAATAATACCTCCAGAACAAAAAACTTCGAGTCTTATTTTATTGTTTTACTTTTACTGCCGAGAGTAGTGAATTATTAGCGACTGGAAAAAATTGGTAGGTACAACCTACCTACTTAATTAGTTAAAACCTACTGCTCAATCAAAGAGATATAAGATAATTTAATGTCTTTGTTTAATTAATCTCACTTACCTACCGTAACATACACAGCGTGGCGCTACAATAGCGACTATAAAGGTCTCTGCACACAGCGGGCGCGGCGCGGCGGGACGGGACGGCGACGCGACACTGAGCAGTTGTAATGTACTAGATATTACGGACGACGCCACACAGAGCCGTCCCGCTCGACGCGACGGTAACCGTCGCGCCACGCCGCCGCCGCGCCGAACGGGAATACAATTCAGAAGTGGCGGGGACGGGCGCGGCGGGACGCGAACGCAGTGCCCTCAGTAGAACGGAGCGTGAATGTGATTTTGTATCTTTTTACAAAAATGGATGTCGAAAAATTAGTCGAATGTGTTCGTGCTCACGTATGTTTGTACGATTTGGGCCATAGGCAGTATTAAAACACTGTTCCTTAAAATGAATGGGCGCGACGGGACGGGACGTGATCGCGCCCGCAGTGTGACATATAATAAAATGTACTCTGTGAGTGTGACCGATGCCATCGCGCCAGCGCAGCGTCGCCGCCCCGCCACGCCGCGCCCCGCCACGCCACGCCGGCTGTGTGCAGAGACCTTTATACTAACACATAATATTTATTCTAAATTTAAAATTTACTAAAAATCATTTTAGAACAACCTATAGCAGAGAGTCACGGATTATACTATTGTAATACTACCCGCATAATCTTTAAGAGTGAGGCACGCAGAAAGTGGGTACCTACCAACTACTTACGTGAATATTCTACAAAAAGCCTTGTCGAAATGTGTCGTTGACGCGGGCGCAGGCGGTGCGTGCTCTTTCCACCCGCCCCACGTGCTTTCCCTAAAAATCAAATGTAAAAATCAAATGTAGGTAGGTACCTACTCTTCTTTTAGTGCTAGCCGAGCCGATGTCCTTGACACACATCTGTCCCTCTTGTGCGTGACTACCTACATCGTGTAAAAACGTGAACGAAAAAGTCTTATTTGTACTTTATTTTGTGTAGATTCTGAACTAGGATGGTACTATACCTAATTAGTGAAAAGCTACCAACCTACACACCTACATCTGCCGCGAGATGGACGCTTTCTTTTGTGTTACTAGTGCTTTGTGTAAAGTTGTGGTCGTGAATTCGTAAATAGCAAATGCATACAAACTACGCGGCAACTGAACTATATGCTGACATGATCCTTAATCACGGAAAAGACCATCATGCAAGGGAAGCACCCTTTCGTTAAGTAATTGTTAAAGTTATAAGTGAGGTTATTGTGGGGTAAGTGATAAGGGAGGATGTTAAGTGTTTACGCATCGCTCGCACCACCGCGATGCAAATGTGGGCCCTGTTCAGTTACTATAATTCGACAATAATAATTATGTCGTCTGGATCCGAAAAACGCGCGTTGCAAAGCTGCCTGCGCACGTGTGATGGTGTTGCCGGCCGCTGCTCCGAGTTGAACGTAAGTAGGTAAGTAGTAGCTTTATTTATTAGAGTAACACTAAAGAGATTTAAAAACTAGTAATAGGTACCAATTTCGTACCTCATTCATTTTTAGGGTTCCGTAGCCAAATGGTAAAGAACGGAATTCTTCATGTCTGTCTGTCAGTCCGTCAGTAAGTCACAGCCACTTTTTTCCGAAATTATAAGAACTATACTGTTGAAACTTGGTAAGCTAATGTATTCTGTGAACCACATTAAGATTTTCACACAAGAATAGAAAAAAAAAAATTGTGGTTCCACATACCGTAGGTACAGACGCCAGCACATCAAGTTACTCCAATGTGTCAAATTTCTTTGATCGTTTTTCAACTTAATGCTAAACAGATTATGGTTCATATTCAAGTGGGAAAATTTGACAGATTGGGGTAACTTGATGTGCTGGCGTCTGTACCTAAGTAGGTACCTACGTACTTAGAACTAAAACTCAACAATATTTTTTTTCATCAAACCCGTACCCGTACGTATGGGTTTCTATGGTTTTTTTTTTCTAATCTGAATAGAAAACGAGACTTAACCACTCGAACGCCGGAGTGCGCGTCGCGCGAGCTGTCATTTAGTTTCTACTCTCGGTGGTCGATAATATTAATCGATCAATTCATTGCAACTTGATTAGGTATAATTCGCACTCCTTATATCGCACAGAGTAGGACTATCATCAGATAACGAATCCGGTCTACTGTCTTTCACTCACATTAAACTTTCTTTCTTTTCTTTCATCTTATCTCTTTTATACTAATTTGAAAAGATTTAAACATGCTATAAATAAATAGGTTTTTTTACGAACTTAAAATTACTTTTTATCACATCTATTCAAAAAGAGCTAGTTTATTCCTCGTAAACAGGGACCAAAATAGCTCATTAATCCCTAGGGACCAAAATTGATTTGAATTTGGAATGTGGATATTGTTAGTAAATGTTTCAATCAGCAAAGAGGTGAATCACAAACCATGCGGGAACAATGTATTGAATATGTGACTGGCTGAAAAACTGCGAAAAAAAGTTGATGAAAAATAAACAACGCGCGAAATTAAATGCAATCTACTTTCGTTCGTAGTTGATTTATATTCAGATTTTAGAATTATAAAAAATGAGTGCGTCTTCCTCAAGTGAAAGTATTATATTGACTCCAGAGAATATTGTATCGGACGCTAAAAATGTGATGGAAAATCTTTTACCTACAAAATCCCGTGAACAATATGTCAAAGCATACAACAATTTCATCCTTTGGAAAAATGCAAGAAGAGCAAAAATTGTTACGATACACTTCCATAATTGCTCGAATATAAACATCAGCCTTTAATTATTTATATTATTTTTATGTCTTATGGTTCTGAATTGTACGTAAATAAATTCTTGTTCATAAGTTGCACTTACTTATTTTCTCATAGAGGGTGATAAAAAGTAGAGTGTCCACCTCGGGAGCAACACTATTTTAAGCTCGAGTGACATACTTTTAATCCCTTGCTGCGCTCAGGATTCTACTTAAGAATCCCTCGCTCCGCTCGGGATTCTACTCTAGAATCCTTCGCTCCGCTCTGGATTAAAAAAACACTCTCGCCTTTAAAATAGTTGTTTGCTCCCTAGATAAACAATCTACTATTTTGTCACATCTTTTCAAAAAGAGCTAGTTTATTCCTCGTAAACAGGGACCAAAATAGCTCATTAATCCCTAGGGACCAAAATTGATTTGAATTTGGAATGTGGATATTGTTAGTAAATGTTTCAATCAGCAAAGAGGTGAATCACAAACCATGCGGGAACAATGTCTTGAATAGGTATGTGACTGGCTGAAAAACTGCGAGCGCGCAAAATTTTAAAAAAAGTTGATAAAAATTGACAACGCGCGAAATTAAATGCATTCTGCTTTCGTTCGTAGTAATCGTAGTTGATTCATATTCAGATTTTAGAATTATAAAAATGAGTGCGTCCTCCTCAAGTGAAAGTATTATAATTGACTCCAGAGAATATTGTATCGGACGCTAAAAATGTGATGGAAAGTCTTTTACCTACAAAATCCCGTGAACAATATGTCAAAGCATACAACAATTTCATCCTTTGGAAAAATGCAAGAAGAGCAATTATTTATATTTTATGTCTTATGGTTCTGAATTGTACGTAAATAAATTCTTTTTCATAAGTTGCACTTACTTATTTTCTCATAGAGGGTGATAAAAAGTAGTGTCCACCTCGGGAGCAACACTATTTTAAGCTCGAGTGACATACTTTTAATCCCTTGCTGCGCTCAGGATTCTAGTTAAAATCCCTCGCTCCGCTCGGGATTCTACTCTAGAATACTTCGCTCCGCTCTGGATTAAAAAAAAACACTCTCGCCTTTAAAATAGTTGTTTGCTCCCTAGATAAACAATCTACTATTTTAGGCGATTTCTCTGAATCGGGAAATTTAGGTTCTACTTTATAGAAATTTATTCAATAGTGACACTAGTTGTCATCTTTTTGACGTTTCGCTGACGTTTCAGTGACATTACGTTACGGATGTTGATGCTGTTGTGTTATTGAATTCTTAATCATAATTCGACTCAATACGTAACACATAATATTTCGTTATATCATCACAGTCCGCCATCATAACCATATTGTAACTGCACTTTGTGCTTATCAGTTCACACTATGGGCGATACTCGGAAGAAGAAAAAGTTTTACTTTCGTAAACGCAGAAACAAATATTTCTTGGAACCCGGCTTCAGGGGCTTTTTTTGCACGTGTAACTTCAGAGAAAAAGACTGCGTCAAGGAAGTTTACAATCTGCTGAACGAGTATGCTGGGAAGTTGTATCCGGACCTGGGACTCGAGCAGCTGTCGGCAGTCCCGGAGTCCGCCGCGCCAGAAGACAGGTCAGACAGTGAGTCAGAGGATGAGACTGACATCGGTGACATGCTAAGGCGCGAAGTGGATTCCTTGAAAAAAGATTCTCAGAAATCCCTTAGGCACAAAAGATTCCAGGTGGTAGAAACAGGTGCTTCTAACTGCATTTTTGTCAAAACAAATTTACCTAGTCCAGAAGAGCTAACCACAGCCATAATCAAAGATTTGGTTACAACAAGGCTCTCAAAGACACGGCATGTGTTACGTCTGCTTCCAATAATGGCAACCTGTAAAGCCAACTTACCAGACATAATGGAATGTGCTGGTAAGCTCTTCGACAAGTATTTCCTGAAACAGTCATCTTCGTTTGCCATCATCTTCAACAAACGGTTCAACAGCAGTGTCTGCAGAGATTTAATCATCAAGGAGCTGGCAGAGATGGTCGTCTTAAAAAATGCAAACAACAAAGCTGATTTGAAAAATCCTGGGCTCTGTATAATAGTGGAAATTATAAAGGGTATTTGCTTGTTAAGTATTGTGGACAATTACTTTACATATAAGAAATACAACTTGAATGAGCTGTCTAAAGACGAAGCATCAAATGATTCTGAGGGGACTCAAGCTAAGAAGTTTAAGGGCAGTGTCGCGCCACCAACTGAAGAGAAAAAAGACACTGAAGTCATCAATTTAGAAGTGACTTAGATAATTTAAATGCTATTGTAATACTGTTACTCAGGTTATAAATAAGCTGACCATTAATGTTAAGTCTTTATCTTATATTTCTACTCTACTTAATGTATTTGTAGTCCTATTAAATTTCTGGGTTGTACCTAGAACTTCGATACCAACTCTTATACCAAAATTTGTCTTATACCTACATTTTTTCATAAATTATTATAAACCCATATTAAATATACATGTGAAGTAATGTTTGGTTTCTTTCAACAATACATTCTACCTACTCATTTATAAGCTGGGTATCTTTTAATTCTTGGTTACGTAAAATAAATGAGTCGAGGTCGTGGTTATGTAACTGGGCGTATAACAAGCTGTTAAGTAATTTTATGATACCTACATAGTACCTACTGTCGTTACATAATCAACAAGCGACAGGCTGGCGAGGCTAGCCGGCCGGGAAGGCGCGGGGCGACATGTGCGCGCGGGGCAACACGTGTTTCAAAAACATTGACAACCAGGACTACAATCTAAAATTGGCCAACAATATTTAATTCAACTTTTTCATTATCATCTTATCTAATTTTGCGGTAAGAGTTCAAAATTACGAAATAACGGTACTCATTGGAACTACGGGTAAAGTTTATGAACCATCTACCTAACCCGTCGCGAAACCCGTTGTTAAGTAATTTAGGCCATATACAACAGATGTCTCTTATTGATATGTTGTTGTTTGTATCTGGCAGAATAACTAAAAACCATTTTATTTACGTATCAATTAAGCAAGTACGTCATCGTTAAATATGCATAGGTACTCTAAAGGGCCTATCATTTATTATAATTTATAAATCAAATTGTTACTACTAGATGTCGCTGCACGTACAGTTTCGTCTGTCATCGTATGAATGAACTTACTGAAAGTAAGGTAAAAAGTTTCAAAAAAGCTCCATCGTACCTTTTATAAATCCATGGTTTGCAAAAGTTGAAGTAGATAGGTAATGCGCGGTAAAATGCGCGCACTGGGTCTAATCATTAGATTCTTATCGGTCGGTGACCTTATTTGAGCCCGTATTGGATAACCCAAAATCCGGCCGATCTGGAAGATAAACTTTAGAGGTAGAAATGAAAACACAATGACTTTAACACCATTACTTACTATTTAAGAATGTTAGACACTGCATAACCTGGCACTGAGGAGACTTTTTTGATTTTCAAGTCAGACTAAAGTGTCAGAATAAAGAATACTGACTACCTACTATGTCAGGACATTTATAATTAGGTAAACTGGCACCTTACTACCTGACATGACTACCGTACATCCCAATGTGATTTTGAATGAAATAAATACCAATAAAAATAAAGTTATTATTTTACAATCTCAAGTAATAGTAAAAACTCAAGTACCTACCTATTAAGTTTTGCACCTATGTTCCTTTTACCCTGTAAGTATATTTATAGTGCAATATACTTACATAGGTAGGTAGGTACTTAAACAATCCTTATATAACAAATGAGTTCCCCAAAGTAAAAAAGTAAATAACCCAAGCAAAACTTACAGAAAGGTAATTAATTCGGCGTGAAATGAATTACTCACCGTCTAAAAAGGGGAAGGCGGATTTAAGTTCGGAACGTTCTATCTATTCTCCCGTGTAAGTTAAACCTAAGTGCGCTAATGTAATGGGCTATTTTGTACGTCCAATACGTTATTTGCGTTACGTGACTTATGCGGAATTGATGTTCCTTGCACTTTATAATGGTATAGAACTTTTCTCTTCCGTACGTGAAATACTTACCTAAGAATCTCTCTTACGTGAGGCCAATGATGTAGGTAGATTATAAGCGCTCAAAAAGCGATAGGTAGGTACTTACGTTAAAATATGGCTAACTAGCCACACTTTTCCTCAGTGTCGCGTCGCGCCATCAACGGACGCGAGCGTGCGTTAGTGTGCTGCTTTTGAAGATCGAATGTTGTTTAGGTAACCTATCGGCTATCTACACCTTTTTACTTATAATATCATTGCGCGAGGCAGGTAAACTTATACAAGGTGATTTTTTAACCGTCTGCCAAATGTTCACAGGGTGTTCTGTGAACCCATGAATATGAACAACTTTTACTATGGGACCAACTCGGAAATCACGAAAAAAAACGGCTGTCACATACAAAAGTTCGATACCTATACTCAACCAAAATGATTGAAACGGCCGATTTTTTTTCTTGATTTCCGAGTTGGTCCCATAGTAAAAGTTGTTCATATACATGGGTAGAACATCCTGTGAAAAATTATCAGACGGTTAAAAAACACCATGTATAATGTAGAGGTTTGTTGCTGCAGTTGTAGTGAATGAGCTTGTGGCTAAATAATATTAGCCGCACAAGTCGATCGAATCTTAAGCTACGGTTGCCCTGGTCGGTCTGTAGATAGGCGACAGTTAAATACATACTCAGACTCCTAGATGCCCCGGAAAACAGTTTAAACCCGGCTGTCATGCGTTGACGGCCGTTACGGGTAGTCTGAGAGTCCGGAAAGTCTGGCATCCAGTTTAATCGAGAAGAACCGTGTTACTGCTCGGTTGTAGAGGTCAGATAGGTCAGTAGTCATGTAAAACACTGGAACTCAGTTACAAGCCTACAACCGGTTATACTGGAAGTTACACCAACATAGTTGAAAAAAGGCTAGGTTCGGTTTCGATAATCTTCATAATATTGTATTAATATGGAAATCCGAGTTTACACGGCGAACATGAGTGCCTTCCAATAAGTGCTTTTATAATAAGCTTATAATCAACTTGCCCTGTTAGTTGGTAGGTCTGTGTGGGTCAAATCTTATAACTAAATTGAAACCTTTCTGGCTTTTAAGATACAGGTAGATACATAAACCTAGTTTAGAAGTCAGGGTTTTAATTATTTATTGTCAACCTATGAGCCATTTATTTATTGTTGCTGTACAAATTTTGTTAAACCAATTCCGACCGATTGCGTTGAAATGCGTAAGGTGTGGATGACAAAGCAAGTTTAACAATAGTTTTCAGCTGCCGATGAGTGTACAAACAACTGTAATAGCTGAGACGTTTCAGCTAATTAGTAAGTAAGTAATTGTAATTAATGTGCTGCAGCACATAATGCTATCTACATAAGTACCCAACAGATTTCTTACCTTGTGAATACCTTCACAGCCGTATTTTGGTGGCTAATTTTGTGAAGTAAATAAGCGAGCCAGACGTTTTTAGCATTCTATTCAGTTTCAGTATCTAAAAGGCGTTACAGTCACAGTAAATAAAATTAGCTAGAGGCCTACAGTAATTTGTTGTTTTCTTTTTTCTAGATACAAACTAAGACTTCTTTTTCCGTTCTTGGTCCGCCCTTCGATTTACAAGTAGATGTTTTTAATTTGTAAAAGTGCAATGACAGAGTTACACCCCCTCAGTAATTGTTTGTTAGAGTAGCCAATTAAAAGTTTGCAAGGGCTGCCGCAATTGGAATTGAGCCAAATACTTCTGTAATAAATTGCTCTCCGTGATAAGAATACTCTAACAATATAATTTGTTCTTTCATAGTGTGCGGGCATGAAAAACTTTAGGTTGTGGAAGGTAATGAATTCCTGATGTAGAACCGCAGTAAAAAGCGAATACCGTGCATTAATGAAAATGTTAGTCCGGTAGATAAATAAGTTCAAATAGCGTCCAGAGGTATTTAATTATAGACATAATTTAGTCTACAAGCGAATCGTTTGTTTTTTATTTGACTGAATTTGTAATAGGTACACTTGAACATATATATTCCTACGAAAGAAGTAGTCACTGAAATGTTTGATCAAGTCAAGTCAAAGATTTATTTGCAGATAAATATGGTTACATAAGTTCTTAAAACAATAGTACCTACAAGTTGCTTAACATATTCAATCATAATCATTAAGGTCTCGGTATGTAACTATCAAAATAATGTCGAAGGGAATATATCCATCAGTTGGCCTGCTATTAATCGATTCAGTCCTTGCTTAGTGTTTGCTGGCAGCCATATTTAGGTACCCCTCAGTTACGGATCCAATCAATCAAGTCAGCCTTTTGCAGTCAACCGCTGAAAACAGTAGACTCACTTGCTGGCTCTTGTCATGATTCCTTCTAATTACATGCCTAAGTGCCTAACTATTTCTGACACCAAGCATTGATGCTCATAGGCTCGGGAGTTGTCTCTGACATGGAATCAAGAGTATGGTCTATAGGCGGCGGCCATCAGCTACCTTCAAGAGTTCCTTCTGTTTGTTGAGCACCCAACTGGTGGAAATCTTATAAAAACAAATCAAACACGCCTCGAACAATGCCGGAAGCAATAGCCCTTCTATTAGAATGCCATCATAGACCGTTGAGCATACCTAAGTCAGTGACCCACGCGGTCGTGTTGAAGATATCCCCACTTACATTCGAGATGAGTCTAATTCGAATCATGCGGCAGTGGACATCAGCTAATGACATCCCCTGACGGTCGTTAAGGCCGGCTCCTCGTTTTATTTTTTCCCTTGAGTGACTAAGTCAGCGAGTTTCCTTTTTCAACGGTTTCGTTTTCCACGAAACTAGTGAAAATTTGTGCAGTTAAATGACGATATTTTTTATAAAATACTAGCTGCCCCGGCAAACTTCGTTGTGCCTTAGAGTCAATTTATTGCTCTTATTTTTTTTTTATATTAGATATACATACGTTCAATAAGACGACAACAAATAAATCCAAACCAATAATAACTCTCGCCGCAGCTAACATCAATGTCCTGCCCTGGCCTGCTCAGTCGCCAGACTTGAACCCGATTGAGCATGCATGGGATATGCTACAGAGAAGAGCTCTGCCGAATATGGAGGGTATCCAGTCGCAAGAAGACCTTTTTTTGTTGTTGCAACGAACATGGGCGGCCATTCCACAGCGTGATTTGGATGAACTCATTTTGAGTATGCCAAACCGATGTTCTTGTGTTGTTAGTGTTCGCGGTAGAAACACGGATTATTAATTGTTTAAGTTACCCAATAAAATTTTAAAGAAAACTGTTATTTCAGTCTTTTTTTCGAACTTTAATGTTAGTGGTTCAAATGTCAAAAATCCCTTTATTAGGAAAATGGCAAATTTCTTTAAATAATGCAAAGGTGACTTGGTTTATCGTTACTGTGACAAACGAAAACACTTTATTTGATGAATCCTTAAAGAAAATTTTAATTAATATCAATCAGGAGAAAATTTATTGCAAAAATATATGTTGATCCCAAGACACTTTTGATGTGTGTATATAGATTTTGTTGGAATGGCAAATAATTAAGAATGAGGATTTAGCAAAAAAAAAAATAATAAAATTCACTTCTAAAGTCCTAATAGGGTGTTCTTCTAAGAATCAGAACATTCAGAACATCAAACTTCAGTTCAGTTAATTTGTCATAGTTTTCATCTAATTTCGTTAGTGAAAACAGTTCTTAGGTACCTAAGCCTCTTACCCCGACAATGTAGGAGGTAATGTTTCTTCCTCCTTAATCTTGCACCCGTTAGGTCCACCTTCTCTCCACAAGGATTGCATTTCACTTTGATGTAGTCGAGAACCTCTGAGAACGATGTGTGCACAACGTCGTTAAGACAAAAGGTGTAGGTACCTACGTACCTACCTCGAGGATTGTTTCAAGGAATTGCTTTGAAACGGATAAGAAGCTTGTCAAAAGGTACTAAAACACATAATACGTGTTTCACCTTTGACTCAAGATTGATCAACTGAGGAGTATAGTAGTAATTTGTATTTGTAATGCTGTGATACCTATAGTTTGAACAAAACGAAAGAACCTGAGGCCCACCGGTAAATTCCTTAAAATCTTTCCGTGCAATAAGTCGTGAAATCATCTTACAGATTAAGTAGTAATGTTTAGACACTTAAATACTAATTTTACAACAGTATAAAACTGTCCATACCGTTAACATATTGTTTGGTAATCTCGAGTCTCCATTATGATTATAATATAATACCAGCCTGTTACTGTCCCACTGCAGGGCAAAGTCCTCTTCTCATACAGAGAAGGCTCGAGCATTAATCACCACGCTTGCTCAAGGCGGATTGGCGATTTCAAACTTATCTATACATATAATAAGACTGTAAAAAAACTGTGTCTGTACATTGAATATATTTAAAAAATAATAATTGAGGGGGGGTTTAGAAACAGTAATAGAGCACGAATCCAAAAAAAAAGTCTGTCTGTTTGTCTGTTTGTTTGCACACGCTAATCTTCGGAACTACTGGACGGATTTGAATGATTTTTTTTTTGTTGTATAGATATTAAGTCTGGGCAACACATAGGCTGTAATTTATCTTGGAAACTGGAACACCTGATGCAGAACCGCAACAGACCAGCTAAACTATAGGCGATACAAAAATGGTCCCATAGCAAAAATTGTTCCACGTGATGAGCATTTTCTGCTGAGAGAATAAATTTGAAGATCCGGAACACCTGATGCAGAACCGCAACAGACCATCTAAACTATAGGAGATACAAAAATGGTACCATAGCAAAAATTGTTCCACGTTATGAGCATTTTCTGCTGAGAGAATAAATTTGAAGATCCGGAACACCTGATGTGGAACTTCATGAGCCCAGCTACACTATAACATATATTGGAATGACGTCTTAGCAAGAGTTGTTCAGCCTTATGAGCACTCGCTGTTGACGTATAAAAATCGAAGATCTGGAACACCTGTTGTGGAACTCCAAGAGCCCAGCTACACCGTAACTCAAATAGGAATGACGTCTTAGCAAAAGTTGTTCGGTCTGAGAGGCATTTCCTGTTGACTTATAAAAATCGAAGATCAGAAACATTTGGTATAGAAATTAAAACTATCACTAATTTCATTGCATAATTATAAAATAACATAAGTAGAAGGTACTACCTAAGCGGTGAAGGCGGGAACAGTTCAGGACTGATTTTCGATGACGATGGTATATCGTTGAAAATAAGAATCTACTGGCTAAAACTCCCATTTTTTTTATCGTATGCCTTCGGGCTTATGTTATTTGAACTGTGGCAGCGCATACGTGTTGCACGCGCGCACCACAACATAACACTGGCGCGCGCTCAGCTGTGCGAGACCTATATTTATAACCTCGGGCCAGTTAACTCGAAGCAGCGCGCGCATACAAATCCACAGAGATGTTTTACTCGATCGCTATTGGTCGAGACGATTTTGAAAATATGTGTCTACCTGGTAGCAACTAGCACCTATCAAATATTGTACATAGTTAGGCTTAGTGATAAATAAATATTCATTATAAAATCTCAGTTTGGTTTTATTCTCCCACTGCCTAAACGCCAAAGTGGTGACCCCAGACGAAGCTAATCGAGCAAAGCAACCGCAAGCAAACCATGCAGAGTGAAACTGAGCGCACAGCACATCAAGACATGGAGTCAGCAGGAGCAAGCTCAGAAGTTACCCTATCACCCCAACACATCGCCGGAATCTCACTTTCTCTCCGAGTACCACCTTTCTGGCGTGACAAACCACGATTATGGTTCATTAGCTTTGAAGCAGCCACCCGAGATCTTAAGAAGAGTGAATCACAGAAGGCACAAATGGTCATTGCTCAGCTACAAAAGGAAGATATCGAGCAAATATGTGACCTATTATACAATCCGTCCGCAGACCGTCAATACACCGTCATAAAGGAACGTCTTATCTCTGTGTATGAAGAATCTGACGGAAAGCAGCTACAGAAGCTACTCTCAGACATGGAACTTGGTGATCAGAAGCCTAGCCAATTATTACGTCGCATGCGCAGCCTCGCTCACAACAAGGTGCCAGACAACACATTACGGCTCATGTGGATGAACTTACTACCCGCTCACGTTCGCTCAGTACTAGTAGTAAGCGACACAATAAGCAAGGACACCGCACTCGATGAACTAGCCAAGCTTGCCGACAAAATGCACGAACAAGCAAGTGAAATATCAGCAGTGTCAGTCATACCAGCATCAACATCCCACCAAGCGCAAAACTCACCAGTAAGCATACAAAATCTCGTTGAAGAAATAAGGAAATTACACGTCGAGATCGCCGAACTAAAGACGTCATACCACCACAATAATCACGACCGCTCGCGATCGCCGTCGGCTCGACACTACGGGCGCGGGCGCAACTCGCATCGAGCGCGTTCAACGTCACGATCCCACTCCCGTTCAACAACACCGTCGACGCATTGTTTTTATCATCGACGTTTTGGAAAGAATGCAAGACATTGTACTACGCCGTGCAATTTCAATGAAGCGAAGACGGAAAACTAAAAGAGGCGTTGGCAGTGGTGGAACCTAACGTCGACAACAAATCCTACCGCCTATTTATCACAGATAAGAAAACTTCCATGAGTTTTTTGGTAGATACGGGTGCCAACATATCCGTTATACCAAAAAGAAAAGGAATACAATCGACACCGCTCCCATATCAACTCTACGCCGCAAATAACTCAATTATACCAACATATGGTGAGAAAACACTGGAGCTCGACCTAAATCTCCGTCGACCATATAAGTGGAAATTCATAGTAGCCGCAGTAACGAAACCAATCATTGGAGCAGACTTCCTCGGCTATCACAATTTACTAGTCGACTTACGAAGACAGCAACTCGTCGACAACACAACGAAGCTCACGTCTAAAGCTCCAGGCCGCTATACTAGTACACCTTCTGTCAGTAGTATAAATCTGCAGCAAACATTTCACGATGTATTAGCTGAGTTTCCTGGAACAACACGTCTATCTTCAATGAAATTGAACCCGAAACACAAAGTGGAACACTTCATCGAAACAACAGGACCGCCTATCTATTCCCGAGCACGACCAATACAACCACATCTATATGAACGAGCGAAGAAGGAATTTGAGAACATGATAAGCCAAGGATTGTGCAGGCCAAGCAAGAGTCCTTGGTCTAGCCCGCTTCACATTGTACCCAAGAAAAACGGAGACTTACGAGCGTGTGGGGACTACAGACGTCTCAACTCCGTAACGAAACCAGATCGCTACCCAGTTCCGAGAATAAAAGACTTCACGTACCAGCTCACGGGCAAACAAGTATTCTCAACTCTCGATTTAAACCGGGCCTACCAACAACTACCAGTACGCGCCGAAGATATAGAAAAAACCGCTATTATAACACCCTTCGGATTATACGAGTTTCCTCGAATGTGCCCAGGCTTGAAGAATGCAGGACAGACCTTTCAGCGATTCATCCATGAAGTACTGAGAGAACTCGACTTCGTGTACCCATTCATCGATGACCTCCTAATAGCCTCGGAAGATGAAAACACACACAGACAGCACTTACGAGCCGTATTGCAAAGACTGGACGAGTATGGCATAACTATCAATCCTTCGAAGTGTGTATTCGGCCAACGAGAGGTAATATTTCTCGGCTATAAAGTATCACCAAAAGGTATCAAACCGCCAGAGGACAAAATCAAGATAATCAGCGAATATCCAAAACCAACGAACATCGAAGCGCTACGAAGGTTCCTCGGCATGCTGAATTTTTATCGTGACAGTATACCGAATGCTACCGCAATACAAGCACCACTACATACCTACTTACATAACACGAAGAAGCGAGATAAAACGGTAATACAGTGGACTGAAGTTACATCTCAAGCGTTTGAAAACTGCAAGAAATGTATCACAGAAACAACCTACCTATCGCACCCACATCATTCAGTCCCACTTGGAATGATGTGTGACGCATCAGATCGGTGCGCTGGTGCCGTCCTACAGCAGCAAGTCAAAGGGAAATGGCAACCACTTGGCTACTTTTCAAAGAAGTTCACACCGGCTCAGCAAAATTATTCAACGTTCGACAGAGAACTTCAAGCAATCTACATGGCTGTGAAACATTTCAGAAAAATATTTGAAGGCCGTGAACTTATTATATTTACTGATCACAAGCCGCTCACGTACGCCATGCAAAAGATATCGTCAGATTCAGAGACCCCACGCAGACGAAGACAACTATTATTCATCAGTGAATTTTCAAACGACATACGACACATAAGTGGACGCGACAACGTAGTTGCAGACGCACTATCACGCGTCGATGCAATCAGCTGTCCGAACCCGATTGATTATGACGCACTCGCCCAAGCCCAAACAGAGGATACAAACATAACCGAATTAAAGCAGCAATCGAATGTACAACTGAAGCGCATATCGTTACCCAACTCATCTCAACAAATATACTGCGAAACCTCAACACACGACGTTCGCCCATACCTACCTCAAGAGTTCCGTATTATCGCATTTAACGCAATCCACGGACTCAGCCACCCGGGTATACGAACTACGAGGAAGCTTATGCAGCAGAGATATTTTTGGCCATCCATGCATACTGATGTCAAAACATGGGTTCAAACATGCGTCGCCTGTCAACGTTCCAAGATCCAGCGGCACACAACAAGCGCCACAGCAACGTTTGAAAAATCACATCGCTTTGAACACGTGCACGTAGATATCGTGGGACCGCTGCGAACATCACCTAACGGTCACCGTTACGTCATCACGATGATCGACCGCGCCACGCGCTGGCCCGAAGCACACGCAGTGTGTGATATGACCGCAGAGACCGTTGCCAAGACGATATATGAAGGATGGATCTCAAGATTCGGTTGCCCAGTAAGGATGACGACAGATCAAGGTCGCCAATTTGAAAGTAACCTATTCCATGCGCTGACCAGATTATTTGGCATCAAGAAGCTACGAACTACGCCGTACCATCCCCAAAGTAACGGAATAATAGAACGTTGGCATCGCTGTATGAAGACTGCACTCACTGCTCGCCTCAGTACACAAAGTTGGATTGAAGAATTACCAATCGTATTACTGGGACTGCGTACTGCAATCAGAACTGACTCAGAAGTAAGCGCAGCTGAACTAACATACGGTCAAAACCTACGGCTACCGGGTGATTTCTTCGTTACGTCACCAGCAGACAACATGGACTGTAATTACGTCGAAAAGCTACGAACATTCATCAACAACATACGTCCTGTACACGCACAGTCGCATAACACAAATCGCGCTGTGTTTGTACACCGCGACCTTGAAACATGTAAACAAGTGTTCGTGCGAGTCGACGCAGTAAAGAAACCATTACAGCCTCCATACGACGGACCCTACACAGTATTACGCAGAGATAGCAAAACTTTCACCCTACAACTACCGGGAAGAGAAGCAGTGATATCTATAGATCGCCTGAAGCCAGCATTCACCATAAGCCAAGCGGACAACATCGCAACCGATATCCCTAGAAGCACAGACGGCATAAAAACATCGCGCTCAGGCCGAGTCATTAAGCCACCGGTACGCTTCGCTTGAGAGGGAGCACTGTGGCAGCGCATACGTGTTGCACGCGCGCACCACAACATAACACTGGCGCGCGCTCAGCTTTTTTTTTTTTTTTTTTTTTTTTTCGGTGGGGCATCTCACAATGCACCCTCTGAGGGTGAAGACTGCTCAACCGGGCAAACCTGTGGATGTCCTTGTACACAAGGGCCTCCAGCCAGGGCACTAATGATCGTGACTCTAAGTGAACACTCGCTAAGGGCGCCCCCTGTGGGGCTCGGACCTCGGCTTAGGGTGTCACTGGGGGGACAGCAAAGGGAAGCTGGATCTCATTTATATTATTTGGGGACTATTTAACTCTAGCGGCTCAGCTTCGCGGGCTGGCTCAATCAAGGGTCGGGGAGGGCGTCTATTAGAGCGTCGCGACGGTCCTCGGCGGCGAGGACGGAAGATGTTCGGTTTGTATATGTGTTTTCTGATCGTACTGGTTTCCCTATTACTTTCTTGGTAGAGGGTGATAGGGTCATCAGGGACAGTTAGAACATGCCTCGGGCGGCGAATCCTACTAATTTTGGAAGGAACGTAAGTGACGGCGGATGTCACGAGCGGATTGGGATGCTTTTCCGCTGAATCGAAGTAGCGCTTGGAAAGGCGCTTCATGAATTGTTGGATGGTTGGCAGTCTTAGGTCGATGTGGAGCTGTTCATTACGGACATACAGGGGGGCCCCTGTAATTTTACGCAGGAAGCGATTCTGTAGTGTCTGCATTCGGTGGAGATAACGTCGGTGAGCGTGTGCGAAGACAACGCATGCGTACGTCATAATGGGACGGATAACCGTTGTGTAGAGTCGCATCTTGCACCTAAGTGACAATTTGCTTCTCGCGGTTAAGAGGGAGTGAAGGCGACCTAGTGCAAAAGCAGCCCGCGAGCGAGCTGTTCTTATGTGCACAGAGAAGGTAAGCTTTTCGTCGAGAATGACGCCTAAGTATTTGGCTTGCTTTTCCCAAGGGATCGGCTTGCCTGACATAGTGATCGGTCTGGGGGGGGCGAGTTTGTCTTTTAACCGTGGCTTTCTAAACAGAACAGCCTGGCTTTTATCGGGGTTTACCTCGATCCTCCATTTGCGAAACCATTTCTCCAAAGAGTTGGCTGCAGTTTGAAGGTGTCGGGCGATTTCATTTTTGCTTTTGCCAGTGTAGTAAATGGCAGTATCGTCGGCAAAGAGGGCTAGTCTGGCCCTTTTGCTTTTTGGAATATCACTGGTGAACAGTGTGAATATGAGAGGGGATAGCACTGAGCCTTGCGGGACTCCGGCGCGGATCGGGTGAGGGGAGGAAAGCTCTCCCTCGAGGCGGTATTGGAAGGTACGGTTCGCCAAGAAGTCTCGTAGGATGAGCACGAGACGGTCTGGCACACCCATTTGGTAAAGCTTGAAAAGCAAGCCATTGTGCCAGACTTTGTCGAAGGCCTTCGCTATGTCGAAGAAGATCGCACCAGTCATGTCTCGGCGTTGAAAACCACACATGATTTGTTCCACAATACGGTGGACCTGGTGGACGCAAGAGTGTTCGCTTCGAAAACCGAACTGCTCGTTTGGAATGAGGCTCTTTGCTTCGACGAAGTCTTTGAGTCGCTTATAAATAAGCTTCTCGTAGATCTTGCCGAGAACATTGAGTAAACTGATGGGACGGTAACTGGCGGGGTCGGACTTGGACTTGCCCGGTTTGTGAATACCGATAACGGTAGCTTGTTTCCACACCTGTGGGAAGAAGTTGTTACTGAGGGCTCCATTGAAGATGGCTGCCAGTAACACTATTATTTGGGCGGGGAGAAGTTGAAACACCTTGTTGGTGATACCGTCAGGGCCAGGGGCTTTGCGAGGTTTCAGGTCTTTTATGATGTCATGCACTTCGTCTGGAGTGACGGGAGGCAGCGGATCATCGGGGTCCTCGACTGGGGGGAGGGAGGCTCTGCGTTGGACTTCGCAGTCTACCTCTTGGACAAAGTCTTGAGAGACTGGTTGGGAGCTGGGAGAGCACTGAGACTCTAGGCTGTCGGCTAGGCATTCAGCTTTCTCGGGATTGTCAAAAGCGACGCTCCCATCGGGTCTGGTCAGGGGGGGCATGGGCGGAGCTTCAGAGGAGCGCATCTTCCTCTGAAGTTGCCAGAAAGCCAGATGGTTGGGCTCAAGTTCGCTTAACGTTCTTTCCCATGAAGTCGAACGATGCTCAGCAACACGCTTACTAACAGCACGCTGTAGTCTGCGCATGTGAGCCTTGTTCGCGCTGCATGGGAAAGAAGTGTAGGCACGGACAGCCGCGTTCTTCTCGGTTATCAGTTCGCGTACATCGTCCGGCAACTTCCAGCGACGGTCTTCCATCGCTGGGACTTCCCGTGAACATTCGTTCATGACGGAATGTACGTGTCCAGTAAACGAGTCGATCGCGGCCGTCGTTTCCTCGGCAGTGCTTATGCAGTCGGGGATGGTGTCAAGGTGGGTTGACGTGGTGGATTTCAGTTTTTCACCTACTTTCTTCCAGTCAATTACCACTTTGGATTTGGGGGGAAGATTGGGGTCTAAAGGACCCGAACGGGGGGCTAATTGTAGAATTACTGGGCGGTGATCTGAGTTAAGCTCGCATAGTGTCTCAATAGAGTGCAGCCGGAGGCTTATACCTTTGAGTAGCGCTATGTCGAGAACGTCAGGACGATGCTCAACTTGGTGAGGAAAGTGAGTGGGGGTCATCGGAGCGATGATATCAAAGTTAAGGGAGGGGCTGAGGTCAAAGAGAGTTCTTCCTCTAGGAGAGGTAGAGTGGCTATTCCAGGCCGGATGCTTGGCGTTGAGATCACCCGCTATAATGACGGATTCACTCAAGCCGAAGAGAGCTCTGAGGTCGTGAGCGAAGGGGGTTGGGTCATTCGCGTTAGATGGTGGGTAGTAGGCGGAGATAATGGTGATGGATTGGTGTCCAGTCATGCCTAGCCTACAAGCCGAATACTCTAGTAGGGACATTGGCGTTGGGGGGTCGATGGGGGTGCAGTACAGATTGCTCCTGTAGTAAATCAGGGTGCCACCCCTGTGGCAACGGTTTCTATCGTTGCGAATCAATTTGTAGTTTGCAATGTTTGGGTCACGATTGCAAGGTTTTAGAAAAGTCTCCTGGATAAGGAGGACGTCAAGCTGATGGTCGCGGAGGAATTTAGCGATCTCATCTCGCTGATTGGAAATGCCATTGGCGTTGAAATATCCTAGCTTAAGGGAACGGGGCTTGGTCATTACATAACGTTTGCTCCCCATTATTGTTTTTTGGAGGAGTGTTTGGCGATGGCAGCTGCTACATCAGGGTAAGCAGCGAAGATTTTACCGAAATCGCCTATGTCGGCGTTGCGGATTTCTTCCGCCATCTTAGTGGCGGTGGGGGTGAAAAATATTTTATAGGCACCAATGAGGGTGTCCATTGTGCGTTGGCCCTCCTCGCAAATAGACTTAAGGTCGGCGGGGATGGGGGTTTTCGAGGGGGCGGGGTTTGCCTTTTGGGGCCGTGGGGCAGCAGTTGCCGAAGTGGCTGCCAGCGCTGGTGGTTGAGGGATACTCAGGTCCATGAGGGCTGGCAGTTTGGGGGTCAGGGCAGGGAAGGCCTTCTGGTGGTTTAATTTGTTCCACGGTGAAGGGCGCTGCGGGCTTAGGGGGGTCTGCGTGGACGGGGTCGCCGCAGAGGGGGATTCCCTTTGCTGACGGGCTTCGTTGCGCTGTGTCAGCTTAGGGGAAGAGCTTTTGGGGGCCCGGGGGCATCCACGGTAGTTAGCCGGGTGTCCGGATTTGCCGCACAGCACGCAACTAGGCGGCTCAGTGCATTCGGCGATATTTTTGGGGCGTGAGCAGTCAGCTGTGCCATGGTCACCCAGGCACTTGACGCAGCGTGCCTTCGCGTAGCAGTTAGACTGCGCGTGGCCGTACAGTTGGCAGCGGTGGCATTGCCCTACTATTGAGGGGCGGAAAGGCTTTTCGACAGTGATGCCAGTCAACCGGCAGACGGATTTTATGTCGTAGATGGGGTGACGCCCTTCTACTTGGTCACATATAACGAGGACCATGTCATAGACGTGGTTGCCTCGGGGTTTGTGGAGACGGTGGACTGCCTGGACGGGTATGTTTTGGTCCAGGAGGTCTTGTTTTATGCGATCTGTGGTAAAATCGCTGGGGACGCGCCTTATAATGACGCGGACGGGCTTGTCTTCCGGGAGAGAGTAAGTGTGGAAAGGCACCTCTCTGGAACGCAGGAGGCGAGAAAGACCCCGGTAGTCTGAGACCGTAGGGACAGTTATTTTGATCTGTTGGCCAGAGGACGTGGCGCTGGTGAAATGGAGTTTAGCCTCATCCATCCAAGAGGCGACGTCGTCCCACATTTTCCTGTCCCGAAGGAACAGGGGTGGGGGGGAGCGGGGTTTCTTTTCGGGCTGAGTGTCCGATGGGGATGTGGTCATGGGGCTGGCGGGGCGGCTAGGGCCTTGGGAGGAATTTGGCGCCGCTGAGGCGGGGCGAGAGCTGGTGGGGGAGGTCAAGGTTTTCTTGACCTTGGGAGGTTGGGTAGAGGAAGAGGACTTTTTCTTCCTTTTCCCTAAGACGACTTCGAAGCCGTCTGACGATGAGGCGGAGGAGGATGCAGAGGCATCAGATGGGTCGGATTGCGATCCCGAAGCATCGCTTTCCGAGTCAGACTCAGCGTCCATTTGGACAACTGGTGACTCGGTTGAAGGGGAGGGAGAGGGGGGGGATCGTTGGGCCAGTGGGAGCCCGGAGGTGGCCGGTAGCGGCGTTTCCGGAAGGTCGAGGACGTCCGAGAACGTCTCGATACCTTCAACATCGGAGGTGGTGGGGTTGGGGCTCCAAAGAGCTTCTAGTTCCTCGCCATATTTCAGGCGGATCGAATCCTCGGATTGGAAAATCCTCAGGATAAGCTGAACCAGGGGGTCAGCCATTTCGGATGGTAAAATACTTGCAGGGGGGAGGGGGGGCAACTAGCTCCTATCACAGCCTCTAGGAGACACGTTAAACGTGAGCTCCTAGAGCAGTCAGTCCCCTAAAGGGCCCTTCCCCTGAGTACTTCCTAGTGTTATTACTGGCGAGAAGAAGTACTCCAACAAACTCGCCAGCAACACAAACTGACTGTTGCCTTAGGGGCCTAATAACCTAGCTCTCCGGGTGGGAAAGCCCGGAGATGAGTAACCCTCCCTGCCGGGTGAAGGCAGAGAGGTGAGTTCCTAGAGTGTACCCTAAGCTTGATTTTTGCCCGCTGTCAATCTTAATGTACAGCGGGGTCCTATGGGTCTTTCGACCGATCCGGTGCCGCTGGGGTCGACACACCCAGACGTCACCGGGTGCAGCTGAAAAGGAAGGGGGGTTAGACAAAGGTAGCGACTAGGAGTCCCCCCAAGGTCGCTAACCAAAGACCTTCCGACTTTAGCCTAACCCTGAAGGGGTTAGGCCGGTGCGTCGGGTCCGCACCCACTTGGTTCGTTGACACCGTTAGGTTTCCCCAAGTGACCACTTGAAACCAACAGTGGCTTTACCCTGAAGGGGCAAAAGACAGCGAACAACTGTAAAGTCCGCTACGACGTAGCGGGCCTACAGCAGTCGTGTCGTCACTCGTAGCTGAGCTACGAGTGAGGGAGCGTAGTCAAGCTACGGTGACGTGCGTCACGCGTAGCGAGGCTACGGAGCGGGGCGGAGCGTCGTAGCGTGAGCGCTACGGCGTAGCGGAGCAGGGAGCGCGGAGACCACAGGAGCGTGCGTTCGCGACGGCGGCCGGGCGCAGAATCAGTTCCCCGCGCGCGCTCAGCTGTGCGAGACCTATATTTATAACCTCGGGCCAGTTAACTCGAAGCAGCGCGCGCATACAAATCCACAGAGATGTTTTACTCGATCGCTATTGGTCGAGACGATTTTGAAAATATGTGTCTACCTGGTAGCAACTAGCACCTATCAAATATTGTACATAGTTAGGCTTAGTGATAAATAAATATTCATTATAAAATCTCAGTTTGGTTTTATTCTCCCACTGCCTAAACGCCAAAAGTGTTTAATTTCCTTTTCCATTTATCTTCGTTACACGGTAGCTTACCCGGTAACGCAGGGGAGCAGCCACTTAGATTTTAATTGATCAGGTATCATCACAATAAAACTAACCATGCCTAGAAAGAGGTAAAATTTTTCCCAATGTTCCAAAGGTGCTAAATGATTAAAGACCATAAGATCCCAACAATCTACCAAAGAGCGTTAGGAGAGACTTGATGCTGTTCGAGAACATGAGGCTGCAACTCGCTCCGTGGAAACTTCTTGGGATCGCGAAGCACGCCTGCATTCTCAGCGTATTTACGCATCTACATCCAGGTCTCTAGAGACCAGTGAAGAATATGTGCGCGACTGATCGCTGATCGTGAACATCATGCACTGTCTCGCGAGTTGGAGACGTTCACGGAAAAAGTTTGAGTTTTCAGCGTATATACGCATCGACTCTAGAGATAAGTGGGGGAAGGAGATGCGCGACTGACCGCTGATCGTGAACGTCACGCAACATATTATAGGCTATAATTTATTTTGGAAAATGGAACACCTAAAGTGAAAGAGATATAAAAATGGTGCCATTGCAAAAACTATTCAACGTGAAGAGTGTTTTCTGCTGTGAGACTAAATTTGAAGATCTGGAGCACCTGTAGGGAAACTCCAAAGCCCAGAGACAATATAACATATACATAATAGAAATGGCGTCTTAGCAAAAGTTGTTAAGTCTGATGGCATTTCCTGTTGACCAACAAAAATAAAAAATCTGGAACATCTTGAATCGTCTCGCGCATCCCATTGATTTCCCGTCCCCGGGCTTATAGAATTCGACATCAGATGTTTCAGGTCTTCGATTTTGACGACCCCGTTGTCGCTGGCATAAGCAACAGGATCCGCGTACGAAGTCGCGGGCAGAAGCTAGTATTAACTATAAGTCCAGGTTTCCTCACGATGTTTTCCTTCACCGATGTCAATGATGTCTAAGAACAACTTAGAAAGTACATATGAATTGAAAAAACTCACATTGGTACTTGCCCGGATTTGTACCACAACCTCGTGCATGAGAGGTAGGCGTCTTAACCTCTGGGCCATCACGACGATTATGATTGTAATCGTCGTAATCGAATTAAAAGGATCGCGGGGAGAATGACCCGGGGTCTTTTTACTTCGTTTTTGTTTCTGCCTATCTCCATGGGAAGAAGGTGGAAGAGTATTTATTATCTAAAATATGTATGTATTTAGTAATATATAAGTGTGTTTATCAGCTGTTTAGTACTCATAACACGAGCTCTGCTCTGCTTATCTTGAGACTTAATGGCGTTGTGTGAAAATTGTGAATTATTTATTTAGTAGGTATGGATGTGTATGTATGCACGTGTATGTAATGTAATTATTCTTCAATAACTATCACAGTATCAAACCTTGGATGTCATGATAGCTGACTTCACTCAAGTTTCCACTGAAGGTTTTTTTACAGAATTAAATTGTATATCTTCTTCACTTAAGCAGAAGCAGCAGTAGCACTGTTTATCTCGGTTTCTTAGTTATTTCGTTTTTGTAGTTAGCAGGATTGTCCCATTGAAATGGAGAGTGCGGTCTATTCGTCCGTAATAATTCTATAATCGTCTTTTACAAAATCCAAAAAGACAAGATCCGATTTCCCCCTACAGGCAAGGACTAGTATTCAGGCGGGATAAGGAAATCGGATCTGGAAACATCGATTGCTTTTGGCGATATCTTTTATTTTTTTCGTAGGTAAAATATTTTGGGCGAATATCTTTCAATAGGTCCGAATTCAAAGGTTCGGAAGGAGGGGGATCCATTTAACCATACAAAATATTATATCCTTACGAACTCGATTTGGTTCATTCAGTAGGGAGTTTCTCTCCTATGAGCTACACTTAAGCTTGCGCCCGGTCTGGCAGCGTTGGAATAACAAGCACAAAACGGACACCGGCAAATCCAACCCAAGTCCCGGATTTGTAACAAAGTACGGCTTATTCCGCTCACTTCTACATAATATGGCCGAAACACTTGGAGCGCAGATGCTTGCTGCAGATTTTCAATGTGGTTTCAATTTCTTAGCGTCGTCTTTTCCCAGATTTGTGTGAGGTAAATAACGTACGTACGATCTAGGTTAAACATGTCAGATACTCTCAAACATTTTGCTAGAGTAAATTTTGTTTACTCTGTGGCTTGCACTTACCTACTCTATTTTTTAATTAGATGTGTTCGGTACGTGCTTCTGGAAACAAATACGAATGTAGATCAGACTTAGTGTCTATGTTGACTGACTGTAATTTCAATTTAGATTCTAGCCTTTGCACTGTAAGAGAATATGTATGTACCGAATTTTCAGTTCTTCTGTTGTTTCATTTCACTAAAACACAGTATGTGCTCTGTTTATTTTTAATTTCCCAAAGTGTTCCTAAAAAATACTCGCACAATGTTTAACGAAATATGCATGCATAACTACAATTACATGCACTGCGTGTGTACCATTTGCCGTCACTCCGGGAAAAATTAAAAACGCTTTTCAGTAATAACGACACACCACAATAGGCTGGATGTGAAGCACGTGCAATTTTTCACTATAAAAGTAATATAACCCAATTCAGCGGCTTTACATCGCGACAGGCGGCCGCCAATTACTAGCCGGCAATTTGTCGTGTCAGCCGGACAGCGGCGCGCCCGTGCGGGAACATGACACCATCAGGAGGACACCTCTCCACACTGTTACACGATCATGATCCGGCTGCGATGCCCGAAATAAACCGGTCAGATCGTTTGAAACACTTTATAGTTACGTTCTGCTTGTATTGCTATAGCAACTGTTTCTCTCAGCTACGATTTGAATGGGACAAGGCCTTAGTAAAAAGTTGTCGATTTATTCAAAACGACAAAATTGCTGTGAAATTCTGTGCATAGCGATTTTTGCTTTGACATGACGGAATTTTTTTTGTTAAAATTTAGAGCAGCCATTTCAAGCACTCGTTTTATAGGCTTTTATAAAAGTAACTTAGGGTAGGTACTATCGTTTTATCTGAATGATAAAAGATTAAATAAAGAAGGCAATTAAGGATTTATATGAGCTTAGTTCTACGAAACGAATGACTAAAAAAAAACTAAAACAACTTTTAAACTGAATATATTAAACTAACAACATACCATGCAGTCAGTACGAGTATGTCACTATGCGCAGCGGATAAAACAAAAAAAGACACTCATTTCATTGGAAATCTTTAAGCATTTCATATAAAAATAGTCACAAAAGATTTGAGTGGAGTAAGAAAAGAAAAACTTGCTCGAACCATTCTACTTGAAACTCCAAGTTTTTTATAAGAATGTTATCGTTAAGAAGTTACACAGGACTTCTCTCAAACTTATTCTAGATTTATAATATGATTTTTGCACAAGTAACTTTGTACCTATTTATATTCTTCTGTATGGTCGTGTCAGGGCTGATGGAATAAAGGGACGTTTTTTAATTCAAAAATTGTCAGTCACGGGAGGCGCAGACGGAGATTAGAAACATTAAAATTGATAGTTATTAAAATAGTTAAAATAAAAGGAAACTAATTATTAGTGAAGTAAAATAGGAAAAGACTGTTTATTGAAATACAGAAATACTTGTTCTTTCGTAGTTGTATTTCTTGATGCTTTTTATGTCGTTTGTCGTCACGGCATACAAGATGGTATCAATCTCAATAGCACCTCTCTCTACTATGAGGGGGCTTATCAGATGTTAGTGGTAACAAAACTAATATAAGCTGGCTTGTTTATTTTTCACTCGTTATGAAACTCATTTTCAATAAAAAAAACAAGCCTCCTAGGCCAGGTCAAGGTTACCATTTCGGGCATCGACAGCAATTCTACAATCAAGCTTTATTTGCTTGTGGCAACATTTTCAAATGAAACCATAACTACGATTTTAACGACAGCCAAAACTTTGAAAAAAGTACACCGATATCTGTCAATTTAATACTAAAAATAAAATAAATATGGATGTTATTCTATACACCTAGTGGTGACCAGAAGCCAGCGGGTGGCCCTCCTTTCATCAATAACCGTACAGCCCGCGGGTTATTTTGACATCGGCTTTGTCAACCGCCTTAGAATTACGTACAAGTCATCCCCATATACGTAAACTTTATATATGTCAGATAAAAATATTATTAGCTGTATTAAGGGACTATAAATAGAGTATGAAGATTATTTGCCTTTATTACTTGTACTTATTTGCTTTTGATCAATAGGTACTAATAATAAAGAGTAAAGATTTGATTGTTTGTTTATTTGCATTGAGAAGTCTCCGAAATTATTGGACGGATTAAAAAAAATCTTTCATCTTTTGGACGCTACACTATCCCCGGGTGACATAGGCTACTTTTTATCCCTGTACGAGTATTCCCACTAGAACTACGCGGTTGTAACCGCGTGATGTCTGCTAGTTATAAATGAATTTGAACAATACGAACATTCCCTTGCTTACACGTTTAATTTGAAAATAGTTCTTCAGTTAAAACGGCGAGAGTGTCTGTTGACATTATGATAGTAAACTCGCTCTGCTCGCTTTCTTCTGGAATACAAGACTAAAACATTTTGTCGGTGCTTCCGGGATACGTTTGAAGGCTCATAAACGTGGTACAAAACGGCGGCGTCAGACTACGATTACACGGTATTGGAACTGCACGTTTTTGCAGTATAAAGACAGAGTTCAGACTGCAATATCCCGCTGAATGTTTGTTATTATATTATATTCAATTAAGTTCTTATACGCACGCAAGGCCAAGGGGCGAAACCTCTTTCGTGTTACCGTAACTGGATTGTGGTGGTTCGATGGGCAGTCGCTTCATGTTGTTAAACGCTGGTTATCAACATAGTTAGAAAAAGGCAAGCAAGGAGATGTCTGAGTCATAAGAGAGGCCACTGGCCACACGCGACAGCCACATACGTCGCCACTTCAGCTCAATGGGCTAGTGGATTAAGTTTTAGTTTTTAGTCCCTCATCTAGATAGCTTGAAAGTATTCGACAAATATTTTTTATTTTTTCACGCCACCAAAATGTCGCAAGACGTCACTGTCCTGTACAGTTTTGTACTGAATAATAACGTTCTCTCCTCTCCTCAACTTTAATGCGCTTAATCTAAGTAGTTTTTCATCAACATGAAAAAGTAAAAAAATACTTGTGTATTCTTTTTTATAATCTAACCGATGATGGACTAATTATATATATTTTTCACTTCAGTAGCTCAAAAATGTAGGTTTTGCTGCCTGAAATCAGTGAGCAAAATGCGACTTTGCTCACTGAGTAAGACAAAGTAACTTTTAATTTTTTTAATCAGAAAGCCGCGAATATATATTTTATTCAGTTTTGGGTTAATCATATAATTCGAAACATTCACACTCTATCTCTTTCCCGCCATTACAAAGAGAGAGAGACAATGACCAGCCCTTTCGAAGTTCCGATTTTGAATTCGACCTCAAAGACAAACACGTTCGGAATTTCAAAGTACCTAAAGAAATTTTGCAAAAGGATAATTATGTCTTTTAATGTAATTTATTGAATTATTAACTTATTGTTGTATTTGAACGAAAATAAGTAGTTAGGTACTGCAAACAGTAAATATTTATTTCTAGTTTCAAAAAGTGTTCTCGCTGCTGAAGTGAAAAGTTATGTGTGTTACACGAGAGCAAAGTTTTTTGCATCTCGTGCCTTTGAACCCCTTGCTACACTCAGGATTAAACTTAAAAATCACGAGCGTAGCGAGTGATTCAATCGTTGAATCCTCGCTTGCTCAGGATTCAAAATCAGCACTCGCAGCAAAAAATGACTTTGCTCTCTTGTTGCACAAATAATTATTGCATCTCGTGCCTTTGAATCCTTCGCCACACTCAGGATTAAACTCAACTCAAAATCAGCACTCGCAGCAAAAAATGACTTTGCTCTCTTGTTGCACAAATAACTATTGATATTCATACAGCGTCCACATGCCTATTAGATTGCCAT
Organism: Euplexia lucipara; assembly: GCA_921972225.1. Taxonomy (NCBI): domain Eukaryota; kingdom Metazoa; phylum Arthropoda; class Insecta; order Lepidoptera; family Noctuidae; genus Euplexia; species Euplexia lucipara. The sequence goes on from OV179144.1 coordinate 14,817,090, forward strand.
CGCCTTTTCGTGACTAACTCAAGGTGTAATTGATGCAGGACTCTCTCGTCACCAATCCGTCACCAATTGGTTAAAATTGCGCCGATGACGATGGGATCTTTGACGGATCGGAGATGGGAAAACAAGGGGGGAAGATAGGAGTAACGACCACCGGTGTTAACCGTGTGAAATTCGGTTGTGACTACGTTTTGTGACCAGTGACGTATGCGACCAGACTAAGAGGTGCGACGTTGTGAGGCACAAACTTCTGGCTTATCGGGTGACGTCGCTGATAGTTGCGACGTCATGACCTTAAGTGTGACAGACCTTCTACGGCAAAAAACGTGTAGGTACATTGCCGTGTGAACAACTGTTTACACGATTTAGTGTCTGTGTTTAAGAGACCGTCGTTTTACAGTGAAGGTCTGTAGTAATGTTTAATAGTAGAACAAAATGTTGTGCTGCACCTGCACGTTAACGACTGGACTTCGAGGGATTATTGAGTTCTTTCTCAGTTAGTATCAGGATTTGTGCCAAATTGATGGCATTCTCGCCCTCTTTTACATTGGACTTAAGGTGGATGTGCCAAGGTTGCCCGCTAAATTCAAATTTTCTTGCGGTTTTTTTTCATTTTGCCGTTCAGTTTCAAGTTGTATGTTAATTAAAATATGATTCCTTCTTAATTAAAATTTTCTGGTGAAATGGTTACTTACCTACTAAAGATACTCCCCTGCTTAACCATACAGGAATTAGGGCGTCTTCTTACGTTAAAAGACATGACAAAATACCCAGTTGTTTTGTGGTTGTATTTGGTTGTTTTAAACAAATAATTACTTTCAGATCCTTGAAGCTCGATTGCTGGATTTATTGAAATACTTTATTGACTTTGTCTGTTAGAACGATTCTCGGAAAACTTGATTTTCTTACTACAAAGGCTGTCTAAGCTTCTCCCCCTTCCCATTAGGTTTATATTCTATTTGACATCAATTTTGTCGGAATTTCTAAGTTTCAAGGTTTTTATCAATAGATTTGTTACCATCTAAACTTCTACAACCTTTCTTGTTCGTGACTTTTGTTTTTAATTCTTCGCTTTTGGCCAAAAGTTTTGTTAATTTTTCTTTAATTACTACTTTTCTTCGGTTTGCCTCTGAATTTTGTGTCAAAAATTGACAAAAAGTGGTAAGATGTTATGTTTATGTTCAGAGGCCAGGACATCAAGTTACCCCAATGTGTCAAGTTTCTTTGATAGTTTTTCAACGTCACGCCTGTAATCCCCGAAGGGCTAGGCAGAGGTGTACCTGGTAGTACAACCCACATTTCGCCAGTTATGTTTAAGTCCCATGTAATAGGGGGCGAGACTATTGCCATCAATCGGGCACAAATCCATACTCCGGGCTGCAACTGAGAAATCCCAGATGGAAAAACCCAATAACACTTTGCCCGACCCGGGAATCGAACCCGGGACCTCATGCTCAGCAGTAGCGCTTGCGACCACTAGACCAATGAGGCAGTCATTTTTATTGCTAACAAAATAAGGTTCATGTTTAATTGGGAGAATATGACAGTTTGGGGTAGGTTTATGTGCTGGCGTCTGTACATAATGTACGTGTATATTGTAACATGACGACATCCGTAATATTTTGAAATTGAAAATGTGCGCTAACATTGCTTTTTTTGCTGAGGAATGTTATACGAAATGATGATGATATGATGAAACGAAACATACGAAATGATATTATGATGATTACCTAAGATAACGAGTAACGTTGTCAACATCATCACCTGCCTAGCCTTTTCCCAACTATGTTGGGGTCGGCTTCCAATTTAACCGAATGCAGCTGAATACCAGTTTTTACATAGAGGGATTGACTATCGGACCTCCACAACCCAGTTACTGGGTACCACGATACTATTTTTTTTTTATTTTTTTTTATTGATATAAATACAATGTTACAAATCGTAATGAAGCCCTGATTCCTGAGCTAGGCTGTAACCTGTGTTACAGGAATCAGCGTCTTCTCCCATATTTATGTTATACTAACTATATGTAATAAGTATAAACAATTAAGATCATGCAATCCTCTAAATATATTATTATGTGTGTGTGTATGTGTGACGGTGTGTGTGTGTGTTTGTGATGTGTACGATACCCCTTGGTTAAACTGGTTGTCAGACTTTCGGGCAACTGACTATATGTAACGACTGTCAAAGGTCTACAAATAACAGCCGGGACCAACGGCTTTATGTGCTTTCCGAGGCACGGAGGAGCCTTGATATGTATGAATGGTCACCCATCCACGGAACAACTCCGCCAAGCGTAGCTTAACTTTTTTTTTTTTTTTTTTTTTAAATATTATAAACCAGTGCTTGACTTCGCCAAGTTACGTTATGCGAATACAAATATTTCTATCAATTGTTTTTATCCCCACTTCGCTTTTTTTGAATACATGAAAACTAGTAAATAAGGTTACTCACTGACGCTGAATGTGATATTTACGTACTTATTACCTACATAATATTAAGAGCCTGGAACTATAATTAAATAATATGAAGTGCTAGGAAGATTGAACTTCTGACCTTTGCCCGGGTTAGTCTACTTAGCGAGTCTAGATAAGAATAAAAGGTAAGAAAATATTCGCGAACAAATTAAAAAATAATTGCTAGAATTTTAATTTTAGAATGCTTAACTATAACTTCTTTTTTATTTGCTATTTTAAGGCATCGACTTTTTCTTCGAACGGTTTTAGTGCCTTAATAGGTTTACAGATTTTTTATTCTAATAAGAACAATTATTACAGTTCACTTAAAATGAGATACAAATTAGTTTATTATTAGTTATGATAAACATTTTGAATACCAATTGCACACAAAAGGTGATGAAAATAGCAATGCGAAAAGAAAAAGCGCGCGGCATCGGCGGCATCTTAACCTCTGGGCCATCACGACTTTGACATCAAAAGTAACGACAATTAAGCCATAGTATACTGACTAAAAATAAGATTATAAAAAAAGAATAAAATGGTGAATTCCTTCAATAGAATTTCGGTAGAGTAACATAACGATGCGGATGTACCTACGCAACAAAAGTGCGCGCGATCATAGCGCGGAAGTTAGGAGTCGCTTAAAAGTTTAACGAGTCGTCGTTTCAACGGGACGTTTTGTTTATGGGCGATATGAGACCGCGCCGATTAAATCTGGAACATGCCGCTACATGACACATGTTATTCACGGGACATAGTTAAATATGTTTTATTACGAACAAATGTACCAACATTTTGTTGCGTGTGTGTAGCTAAGTACAATTTGTACACTTTTGTTTTAAACTAGCTGGTGCCCGCTACTTCGTCTGCGCAGGATTAGTACCTTGAGTAGCTTATTTTCTTCTCCGAAGTCCTATTTATCTTCATACAAGATATACAGTATCTCTTTGTGCTCTAATCCAAATTGTTAAAGATATTTTTATTGTACTTGTATTTCCTTTTATAAATAAACGACGTTTTTTACAGCAAAATTCTTTACTACCATATTTGCTGTAGAAAATGTGCATTAAAAATAAATTTTCAATTCAATAAGAATTGATAATTAATGTTTATATGTATTTATGGTTCGCAGTCGCAGCCTTTATATTTTGGTCACACAATATTTTTAATATCTTTAAAAATTATAACCTGCATGTTATTCTCATGTATAAGCTTTATTATTGTAAAGTTTAATTTAAGTCCACTCAGTAGTTTATGTGTGAAAGAGTAACAGACATCCGTACATCCATAGATACTTACAACGGGTTTATAATATTAGTAAGGATTAACTGTGGCAAATGGTTTCACCCGGTTTAAGGGTACAGGGGCAGCGTGATGTTAAATAGCCTATAACCTTCTTCAAGAATTGGGCTACCGATATTTTTTCAAATCCGACTGGCTTTTCCAGAGATTGACGTATAAGTACATAGAAAATAAACTTTATCTATGAATTATATTTTTTCTGTACCGTGTGTTTGTCACCTAAATTTTGTGTACACTTTTGAATGAGTCGCTGGATGGTTTAAAAATATAATTGTCTCCAGTAGATGGTTCTGGACGATTTGGACACCAATAGCCCTGTCAGTTAGTATAAATATACAGGGTGTAATTTTGACCGTGGGACAAACTTCCACAGGCTGTTCTACTGTTGAATATGAACAACTTTCGCTATAGGACCAACTCTGAAATCGCAAAAAAAATCAGCTGTTTCATACATTTTTGTCGAGTAGGTATCAAACTTTTGTATGCAACAGCTGATTTTATTTTCGCGATTTCAGAGTTGGTCCTATAGCGAAAGTTGTTCATATTCAACAGTAGAACAGCCTGTGGAAGTTTGTCCCATGGTCAAAATTACACCCTGTATACATACATATATGTACAATTATGTTGACTTCAATAGAGTTGCTATTTACTATTTCCGTTCCTTAAATAACAGGAAATATAGGGAAAACGATTACACGAAAAGCAATTCAATTTTCTATTAATATTCTTTCAACATAGAGGTGGAATCTTTTAGAAGTATAGGGCATTGACCAAAACAAGACGATGAAAATTTCAAACAAGAAGTAAAGTCGAGACACGGTATTCATCTTTGCGATCAAAATGGCGGCTGGTACGATCAACTGGGTGGCAGTGGTTCTGTTATATCCTCGGTCAAGAGAAAAAAGGCATGAATTTAACAAAACGGACTTACACAGGCGTTATTGGTAAAAACTGTTCTTTTTTCTTAAATCAATAAAATAAATATTGGCGGGGTTCTATAGAAAGGTCAAATGCGTAGTACTCGTAACTGGCGTGTGTGTATGACTCTATGTATGAACGTAAAGGAAGCATTAGAAGTAGATTGGTAAGAATTGTAACAGATGGCACTCTATAGTTTCTGCCTACCCCATGGGAAAATGGCGTGAGTTTATGTATGTATGTATGTAAGCAAACGTTTGATAAAGGTAAAGTTTATGTCGGCTTCGGGTTAAGTTACAAATTAGGGGATGGGTCGTTGACCCTCCAATGATTTCGGAAACGGCCAGACTAGGATGGATTTCACCCCAATTAGTTACTAACTTACTACATAGGTAAAGGGTGTTTGGGACATCGACAGTTCCAAACATGATACCCCCCAGCGTAGAAAATTCCCGTGAGTATTTTAAAGTTATCTTTAGCAAGTAAATAAGTCATATTTTTTCATAAAACAATAGCTGCCCTGGCAAACTTGGTTCTGCCTCAGAATCAATTTATTAGCTTTATTTAACTTTTATTATATTACGTCCTATTCTGAGACCTACTGAATTTACACACAAAATTTCATTAGAATCGGTCGAGCCGTTTCGGTGGAGTTTTGTTACAAACACTGTGACACGAAAATTTTACATGTTAGAAGATTTCATTCGATTAGATAGAAATTTTACTTACTATAGTTTTAAGTAAAAACTTCAGTAAAAACTTCTTGTTTCTCGTATGGTTAGTAACCTGCCTAGTGTTAGATTTTTGTGCCGTCCATCGTCTTCTTCCAGAACTTTGGTTTCATAATGTTGTCGAAAAATATCTCATAGGGTTTTCTGGGCATATTGGTTTTCTTACGTTTTTTTCCTTCATCGTGTTTGGAGCAAGTGATTATTGTACAATACGCATTTGAATCCGAAAAGTCACGAAGTGCCTTGGGTTAGTACTCGAAACCAATGACTTCGTAGTCCGCCGCCTTCATCAATAGCCTACCACTGCTAAAAAAACTTGGAAATTATATTTTTTTAACGGTGAGGGTCCTAGATTATGTAACTCAATGTGTTCGGATGTGCGCCGATGTCCCTTACACCCTGTATATAAGCTAGTAAGTAAGTCTAACAAGACTTGTACATTACACACTTAACACACGTAATAACTACTGGCGGGTTGTTCAAATATTGTGAGTAAGGGCCCACTTGAAAGTTTATGTTAAATTAACTCTTGCTCCGACTGTACAACCAATACCTTCTTAAAGCTCATTTAGTTTCATGTTTTAACCTTTTAAGCGCTTGGCTAAATATTAGTTGCCGTGCCCCTAGTGCCGGGCCAAAATTGCTACAAATCAATAAAATAATGCCTACAGTAAATAAGGAGAAACAATTGTTGAATCGATTTTTAGGTTTTGTTCGATAATGGTTTTAGTTGTACAGTCAACAGCAAAAGTAGATGATCAAAATCAAAAACTCAATACTAATGAACGGAGTTCGCGCCAGAACTGTGTGGCGTCGAAGTGATTCAAAAGTATGTGATTGTAAATTATACCAAACATTTACTACTAGTACAACTGCCATATATTCGTGATCAGTTTTGATTCCAAAAGTTGTAAACTGAATTCGCATCAGAACTAAGAAGTGATTTTTTTTTTCAAAACTATTGAACAGTTATATTATTGTAGCCGACTGGGCAAAAGCAATCATTGAGTTATGATTTTGTATCCCATCAGCTACTTTTGAACATTGACATAAATTCAAAAACATGCTAAGGTAATAATATTTATTGAATTATCGTTTTGAATTTCGTTTTTAAACATCAGGTACTTTTAAAAATTTGACAGAAGTTACAAAAAAAAAATGAAAATAAAATAGTATAGTTATTCAATTATGTGATTTTTAACCGACTTCTGAAAAAGGAGGAGGTGATCAATTCAGATGTTTATATTTTTTTTTATGGATGTTCGGGCATAACGTCCCTGCATCGGGAAATGCAATACGTTGTAAAAGGTGATGAGCAGTAATTGTCATTGGGCTATTGTAACTTAGATAAATTACAAACTGACCTACTAAAAAGTAAAAACTTTTTTGCAAAAAAACTTTTTTACAAAAAAAACAACCGACTTCTTAAAAAAAAACTAACAGGTGAAAAATAACTCCAGTTTCAGAAGTCTGTGGCTTTGGTGGTTTTGTTTTGTTCATTATTGGCCACCGACTTCCGAAACTGGAGTTATTTTTCACCTGTTAGTTTTTTTTTAAGAAGTCGGTTGTTTTTTTTGTAAAAAAGTTTTTATTTTGTAATTTTTAGTTTCTTTGTATGTAAAGAAAGTCTTTCAAAACTTGAAAGAATCATTGAAATTGGATAACAATTGCTAAAGAAGTTCTATCTCTAAACATTAATCTGTACATCTCTGCCAGCCACTTTTAAAATAGAATGGCGTAATGTTATGTTGTGGAAATACAAAAGCTCAGCATAGACATCTGACTATAGCAATCACGAATAATTTGCTGTTATGCGTTGAAGAGTTCCGTTGCCTGTCTTCTTCATCAGTTTTTCTTCACCAAATGATACTTTCTAAATGAAAATGCTTGATTTGTTACTAAAAATGATGAAATCGGTGCATGTATGCCTATATTTTTTGAGGAGTTCCCTCAATTCCTCGAAGATCCCTCATGAGAAATGGGACCAATCTGTTAGTCCCTATCACACAAGAAAAGAATTTTGAAAATCGGTCCACAAATGTCAGAGTACTGAGGTAACAAACCCTAAAAAAAAAAAAATACAACCGAATTGAGAACCTCCTCCTTTTTTTGAAGTCGGTTAAAAAGATAGATTGCCTCTTTGGACCAGGAACCCGGTAAAATCAAAGGGGGGACCTTTTTAGCAGAAGAAACAGTTTTTAAGATACATTTTGGTGTAACTATGAGATACTCTGTATTTTAACACAAACGTATCTAATGTTTTGATCTGGGCAATACTTCTTTTTTTTATAACAATATCTATGAGTAGGTATAACTGTAGGTATCGCCACACCTCAGTACGTTTTGTAAGCTCCAGTTTGCTAATAAAAGCTCCGCTATGGGATAAAAATCCCGGCTTATAGTTTTAATGCTTAAACGAGGCAAATTTCCTACTTACATGGCTTGTTGAAACCTTTCAGCAATGCTGCGAACATTAATTACCTACTTAATTTTAAGCAAAATGTTGTGCATTATAAGTAGGTAAAGTGCTTTATTTATGTTTTGTGTTTTCGGTAAAGCATAATGGTTTCAGATTTTCGTTAAAGAATAAAAGGTACATTTATTTTTCGCTAACCGTTAGTTCTTCTTTTATTTTTTACTAGATGTACATGTATCCTTTAACTTCGCGAACTATGAAAAAACACCATTTCCTATGTAAATTAGAGTAGGTAACTACTTCTTAAGGCTTATCGAACAAATGGATAGACTGAACAATTTGGTTCTTTGATCTATAAAATAAATAGGAATACGTTCAAATACCTACACTCGTTATTTTCCTCAAAGATAAATGAAGTTTCTTATTATATTACAGAAAATATATATCCATTTTCACAAGAATGTGAGTTGTGATGCTGAAATTGAATCTAACGACAAAATGGACAATGTTTTTTCGGGCATCGCCGCAGGGCGCCGCAAGCCGTTCACAACTTTCATATTATGGCCTTGTTGCGGTTCCATCAACGTCTGAAATATAGGGTTATTGAAAAAATACTGGCAAGCTTTTTATTGGGGTTAGCCAAATAGCAACATTTGGTACGAAAATTCATTTTTAAAAAATAACCTAATTTATTCTTTTCGTACGAAGTTACAATAATAGGAAAGCTTTATTTTTTCTAAGTTCGTACCTTTTTAACTGGGCTCTATGCTATTCTTGGTCTTTGTAATGGCCTAAGGGTTATGGCACCTAGTTCATAGGTAGGAATTGTGGTTCAAATCCGGGTAAGTACATGTAACTATATATTTGACGATTTTTTACCAATTGACGTGTATGTGCTTTCTAAGTTTATCTTAGACATCATTGACATCGATGAGGGAAAATGTCGTGAGGAAACCTGACTAAAAGTTAATACAAAGTTTGAAATTAATGGCCAATCCAGCTTTTGAAAGCATGGTGATTAATGCTCGTGCCTTCTCTGAATAAGAAGAAGCTTTTAGCCGACAATAACAAAGTGAAAATATCATTTTGAGGTAACTTCTGGTAGGAGCATGCTTTTGTTATCAAGTATTATCACATTTATTTTTATACTTACAAAGTCGACCTACCTAACCTACCTACATAATTTGACCGAGATCGTGGTATACATATAATATCTCAGAATTCTAAGTAAGTTTAATGTTTCCATTTATAATTATTATGTATGAACATGAATATAATCTGGGTAATGAATACTAATAATACCCGAACACATAGAGGTACGTTGTACCATAGATAAGTTCCAATCCCGTGATTGATTTTGCGTACGATATACCTAGCACAGATAATCTAATTGGCCAAACAGATTACAAATACAGGGTGGAAGGGCGATTGTCTTATTTATATACACGGTGATTTTTTAATCGTCTGACAAATTTTCACAGGGTGTTCTACCCGTGAGTATGAACAACTTTTACTAGGGAACCAACTCGGAAATCATGAAAAAAACGCCTGTTGCATACAAAAGTTCGATACCTACTCAACCAAAATGTATTAAACAGCCGATTTTTTTTTCTTGATTCTCTAGTTGCTCCGATAGTACAAGTTGTTCATATTCATGGCTAGAGCACCGTGTGAAAATTTTTCAGACGATTAAAAAATCACCGTGTATATACCTACACCTCTGCCTAACTTTTCGGAGAATACAGGCATGATGTGATCATATTACTTCATTAACCCATTAAACGTTAGTGTTTCTCATGATTGAAGCCCGAGGCATCGTCTTAGAATCACTTTTTAGAAAAGCAAACAAACTTGTTTCCACGTAGGTACTCTTAGTTGTTTGTTTTCATTCAATTTCTTGTTTTCTTGAATAAGGTATACTTAGACTAGTACCGCCCACTTCGGGGTGAAGGCTTTTCTCATACAGAGGGGGAACGTGCGTTAATTTTCACGCTCTGACTACTATATTAAGTCAATTTCACTAAAGGCCTTCGGGTACAGAATTCTCTGTGATAACAAGTGCACAATAGGTTGGTGGTTTTCTGATGTTCGCGCGCGGAATTTGTTTGCACGGTCAAAACACCGTGTATACCGTCCCTTTAGAAACTTATAAATATAAAAAGAAAAACGTTGTCCCACACTAAGAAGTTCTCCTGTATGTGGGAGCGTTAACAAATTTCTTAAGTCAAAATTCCTAAATATACCAAATGTGTTACAGTCAGATATGCAGTCACGGTTAAATTGGAAGCCGACCCCAACATAGTTAAGAAAAGGCTAGGCAGATGATTATGATGATGATATAAATCCTACCAGACCCGGTACCACTACTTGTAGGCCATACAAATCTTTGTTCCGTGCGGGAGTCGAACCTGAGACACGCAGCGCAGCAGTCAAGTGGCTTAGCCACTTCGCCAGCTAAAAGAGTAAAAGTCTGGAAACCACATTCAATTTTGTAAGGTTCTAAAAATGAAAAGTAAAACCGTTAAATTCACGATTTCTTGAACATAAAGTCGAAAACATTCATAACTAAAGTTCGTTGCTTTAATGTGCTCGATAAGCTCAGGAACAAACACAGATATAGGAAGGTTATACACGACATCCAGTGCAGGTTCCGTTTCCCTGTTCGTTGGGTTGCACGCTCGTGTGTCCCCTACTTGTATTTCCTTTGATTTACTGAAGATTTTGATGATACTTTCTCTATTAGATATGAACAAAGACTGGTAAGTGGAGAAAAGGAAACAATATTGAGTTCCGCATCAGTTATTTGAATATTTATTATGAATATTTAATGCGACTCTTTGGGATCAATTTCTATTTGAAACACAAATTTGACATGACATGAAAAGTAACGTGGACGGGTTACAGCGTAAAATAAATTAGCTACATGAAACAGTATAAAAACACTTTTATATCTACTTATCTCAGTGCTATTAGTAAACCCCTATAAAATACCAACCTACCTCTCTGCGTTATTTTTATATACCTTAATATATATTTTTTTACTACCAAACATCTCTCTGTACACTTTTCATCCCGATAAGGATGGGCAAAGCGTGAAATTTTACGCGTCCAAAAGTATTATAGGTAATCTGTGTCGTTGTTTATGCGGTAGTATGGTAATCTCACGGGAAGCGATAAATAAGGGCCGTATTCAGAAACGTCAGAAGTTGCAGCCTCTCTCTCTCTCTTTGTTAGCAACTTTTATGCTTTGTTATAATTGAACACCGGAAAACTACGCACTGAGAGGGTTGCGTTATCGGACGCGGGTCGACCCGAGTTACTGGAAACTTGTGCTGGTACAGAGATATCAATTCCTTTTTCTTTTTTCTTTATATTGGAAAAGAGAACAAGAAAACAAAATATTACAGGCCTATTATAAAATGTATGACGTACCTATACGAACTCCTTCGTCCTTCGCAGCATGCTGTCACAAATGTGACAGTCTAAAGGACTGACATAGTTTGACAAGTGACACTGGACTTACTGAGATATTGTCAATGACTTCAATATGTCAATGGATATTGTACAATGTGAGGCTTAAATACCTACAGAAGTTTTACCCTCAAATTCAAAACTTTTATATAAACCAGACCACAGATTCTATATTCCCTTTTCACAGCGACAATGATTTCTTCAAAGTAAATAGCACCACAGAGCTAACCTTCAGTCTCTTTTTCGTCTGTTAGCTCTTAACAGGAATCACATTATTCCAGCCACTTGTGTAATTTTAATGAGCGCCTGTGAACTATTAGCCGGTTCGAGTGGCCCGCGTGAAGAGGAGCCGATGACTTTCGAAGAGGGCGTGATGAACGCGCGCCTCCGAGATGTCGATAGCGCAGGTTCGCTCTCGAGGGCCTAGTCCTTACCACATCGTATTATGATGTCCCCGTTTACACCACGCTTCAAACGAACACTCCCGTCCTGCATGTTTTCAGCGCTTTATTACGAGAAAAACTCACAGTTCCACATAGAAAAAGTTTCTAGTGCACACACATATAGCGCACCGTGGAGTTTTTGTCCGTTTAAAAAATATCCGTTACGTTTGAAATGCGAGCGCCACGTAAGCGCTTTAACTTTTTTACTAACTTTATTTCTACATGAATTTATACAAAAGCCAGACACAGCGATAATGTCTTCCATTTGTTAAAAGACGAGAATTACAACCGCGACGACAGAAAAGAATAAAAGGGCTGTCTTTGTTGGTAGCAAGAGGAATACATTTTATGCAACCGCTCGAGCGGTGCGCGTACCTTTCTATCGTATAATAACGCTATTGTAACGTCTGTTGGATTGTGTGCAATTTTAAATAAATTTGTTAAAGGAGATCTTGTAGTCAAGTAAGCTCCTCAAGTAGCATGCTTTTTAAATATATTGTTATAAAAAATAACGACGAACGACGCATTATCTGTGTTTGAAAACAAATAAAAAATCATGCCACAAAATTTATTACAAAAACAAAATATATTTTAGCTAGAAGTTATGCTTTCTTGTCTTTATAGTAGGTTAATCGCGATGATAAAAATTACGAACCTATATTGTATTTTTAGTAGAGCCAGAAGTCCGATCGAAAACCACCAACCGGATATTAGGCCTAAGCCGGAACGCCAGAGCCGTGGATCGTGATAAACCTCAAAGCTGTCATATTAATTATAACGCAGAGTAGCCAGTTTCCGCATAAATCTTTTGTTATTAGAACCTCTTTGTTTGAGATTGAAAAGGCTTTTTGAAAGAAAAGTATCGATCAAACGGAACTAATGTAATTTAAATCAAGATTAACTTTAACACAAATCAAGTGGCGGCATAATGATGTTATAACTCGGTGTATAAACTCAAGGTTACGCGGCCGTAGTTATGAGCTGTAAAGACTTAATATTCTTCGAAAGGGATCTGCCCTTTATTCCCTTATAATATTATCTCGTAGCATACATAAATAATTCATAAAAGAATAGGATTTTCATATTATTTCACTTTGCTTCTCCGCGGAGAGTTTCGGCGCGTTTATACACCTCAACAAAATGACACCGGAATAGCTATGAGACAGGGCAGTTAAATGAATTATGATATTCTTAACGAAATTAATGTCGTAAAAGTGTTCTTATTTTGTTTATCACCTGACCGTACCTTTTGGGGTCGGATGACAATTTACAAAGGGATTTTTTGAGGAAATTCTTTTTAACCCCCGACGCAAAAAGAGGGGTGTTATAAGTTTCACCGCTATGTGTGTGTGTCTGTCTGTCTGTCTGTCTGTCTGTCTGTCTGTCTGTCTGTGGCACCGTAGTGCCCAAACGGGTCAACCGATTTAGATGCGGTTTTTTTTATTTGAAAGCAGGGCTTCTTGCGATGGTTCTTAGGCATAATTCTTCAAAATCGGTTTAGCCGTTTCAAGGTTATCAGCTCTTTTGTGTTAGCTACCGTTGCTATTTTAGACGTCTATGGGTTTAACTTTACTTACAAACATATGTGTGTCTTAAAATTTCAAACACCCATGTGTGTAATATTAATAAGCAACATTATGGTGTATTTGGTCTGATGCAGCCAGGATATCTAGCAGACTAATACACTCTTGGGAAAATAACTGCAGATATGTCGTGTTTGGATTCATTTTAACCTGCATTTGATTCTGCACACAATGCACTGATGGCAACTGGGTGAGCTGATGCTGCAGCTAGGCTATCCAGCACACCAGTAGGTAGACTCTTGACAAAATAATAGCAGATATGTCGTGTTTGGATTCGTTTTTACCAGCATACAATGCACTTTTCATTACCTTAACTGTAAACTCTATAAAACAAAATTAATGCGTTTAAAAATTATAAAATAAAAATTAAATTAAAAATTTAAAAAACCCCCACCGCAATAAAGTAAAACATTTAAAAAGTTAAAAATAACACTTCAGCCATGAAATTTTACGTAACGTCGGGGTACCGTAAAATAAGTACCTACATACCTACAAGTACTAGGAACATTCCTTACTTAAGCGGTACCCCGACGTGAAGTAAAATTTCATGGCTGAAGTGTTATTTTTAACTTTTTAAATGTTTTACTTTATTGCGGTGGGGGTTTTTTAAATTTTTAATTTTTTTTCTGGAGTTTTTGAATTTGTAAATGGACAGAGTCACTTTGAACAATAAGTAATCAAATATTTATAGATACTAGACAAAGTTTCTGTGCAAACAGACACTACTTAGACACTCTTGAAATGGTACCGAGCAATCCTTTGAGACTCTTATAAAAAATCTTTTCAAAACCCCCTGGGTGGCAAGTCTGACGGATGAGCATGGAGCTCATCTGTCTGACTTGCGACCAAGAAGGTTCATGGCTCGATCCAAGTTATTAGAATTAAAGTGTCTTTATGTAATATCAAAATAACAGCCTTTTACTTAATGCAAATGAAAGTGTAGGTACGGTAGCACATAACATTTTTTTTTTAAATTGTTGTCTGCCTTGTAGTTTGAGCTTATATACAAAGCGGGTCGATTTTGATAGGTTTTTTACTGGGAGATAGTTAAAAATATATAGAGTAACTTGAAGTACTTTTATTTTTTAAATACTCATTTAACAGGCAGTTAAATATATAGCTAGACAGTCATCATAAATAGTCTATGATAGTAATGCATACTATTTATAATTATAGATGATAATAGACTGTAGACAAAAATACTCCCAGCTTTTTCTTTTTGTCCCATCAAACCATAAGATTTAATGACCCAATAAGTACCTGAATGAACTTTATATTATACAAGAAAAGATGTCACGAGAGAATATTTATTGCTTTAGCGAGAAATTCACTTGAAACATGAATATTTTACTTTGGGACAGGTAGCCAGTTAGTTTTCATTCTAAGTCAGTTCTTTATTATTGCTGGTAACATTAAATTTTACTTTGAGCTTTCGTGATCTCAGGGGCTGCAACTATTTTTAATAACATCTACTCATGGAAGGTATCTTCGTCAAAATGTCGGAGCAGTATTTCGTTGACCATTTATTTAGAAGGGCATTGTTGGAAAATGCCTTTTCTTACAATTACTGTCTTTGGTTGGGAAACTAGTCGGAAACATTAGCTTTTACTTTTTATATCATTTCAAATACTGATAGAACTATCTTCTGTCTGTTGGTCTTTAGGTTACTTAACTTTTTTAAGTCCTTGGTAAGTTCTTTAAATTAAAATTTATTCTGAGAGGTCTTCAGTTATTATTATTTCATACTAGCACTTTGCCCGTGACTTCTTAGACCGACGAAGCATAGACTAAGTGGCTCAGTGATCAAATAACTTTATAATAATTGTGAAAGATTGGTTAAAATATGTCTCTCTCCCCCAAACTGCTCTCTCGGACTCGGACTTTCAAGCGGTTCACCTTCCTTGCGGGTGCCTTCGCCACCACCTTTGTCGGTCCCCAAGGGGAAGCCATGCGGGGCAATCGTCGGCGGAGGACTGGACGTAAAGGCTGTGCCGGTTTCCCAGTTCCCTGCCACTTAGACGAAGCGGAAATAACGCTGGGTTGTTTTAGTGGGTATACCGGGTCTGACCGGGGAGTCCCACATAGCCTCCCATCCCCCGATGGGCGGGTACGCCCATTTTTTCCTAGCGTCAACAATAAAAAAGGTCTAGAATTTTGGAGGTTACTCGGTACCCTCCTCTTTATACTATAATTAGTTTATTGTATTGTTTTATGTTTACAGTGTGTTTTTTTAGCTCCATCATCTGTAACATTTTAATAACACATCTATTCAGTTCAAAAAACGTTAGGCAATTAATACGATCATACGCGCCTCACTCTCTTGTTCAAGTTCACGCAACACCGACGATATCAAGTTGAGTACGAATCGGATTAACGAACAAAATCAGCTCGTCATACGCAAACAACGTGCTTCCTGTGTCGTAATAGTCCGCTCAGCGATTCAACAGTCTGCTATCGAATGAATACACACCGTTACTACGCTCTACTCCAAACAAGTTTTAATCGATTCTCCTACCCACCCAAATTAAAGAGATAAAGCCAATTTTATGGATTTTACTAAAAATAAGTACTCTTCTGGAAAAAGTCAATTCGATACGAATCAGTAATTTCGAAAGCTATTAAGGCCAATCTCCGCGTCCTATCAATATCACAAGACGTTGATTAAACGACCAATAATAATAATTGTTATCAAGCTGAACCGCATTTCTCATCAAAGTTCATTTCAGTACTGAATCGGAAGCTTGTATCAAAAGGATTTAATACAAATAAGCTTTTCATTCCAACATTTTATGCGCCCCCGGGAGAGTGCCTCACCACGGATTAAATTCGTATTATTTAACTTAACGAAATTCTAGTTTGAGTGCCTGTGAATAGGAGCTTGAATACGTTTTTAGAAATTAAATGAACGCGGATATTGCAAAGGCGGATTAGCGGCGTAGGGTTCATTATACTAGCTTTTAAACTAATTATAAATTTCTGGAGAAACAATTTATTACTGAAACAAAAACTTTGAAAAATATTTTATCGAATAGTGGTTTCGAAGGCAGGAAGTAAAGATGCGCTATTCAAAAGCTCAATAAAGTGTATCAGTTTGTCCAAACTCAATCGTCTAATTAGACTTTTGTTTACATCCGCTTTGAATAGACAACATTCAATGAAAGTGGCTCAAACTGACTCCATTTTGTTTTACTGGCTAAAGAGTAAATTTAATTAAGTCAAAAGGGCTCTTGAGTTTTTTTCAATCGCTAAGGCTGGCCAATTAAAAAGTTGTCGAGACTTGTACCAACAGGATGGCGACAAGCGGAGGAGAGTACTTTAAGTTACTCAGTGCAACTCTGGGGCTACATTAACAGTGCTCACGACCCAACTAAATAAATAAAATATTGAGAGGCTCATTAATTTTAGGGCTACTTGCATTTACTATCATGGAATATTCATAATAATTCAACTTAATGTTGCCATTTTTATAATTATAGAAATATTTTGATCCTTTTTATTTTGAGATACTTACTCTTAATATACTACTTTTTTTCACTGGTTTATTTTCAAGTATTTCTCCGACAACGGCCAGTCGCTGGCTAACGCTAAAAACTGTAATACTGACTGTAGCACTAAGCTGTGTTGCTTTAAGATGCATTATTCTGCTCAGCGTTAGGTATATATATATTCCCCCCACTTGTATTTTCATTATTATTTGTTTTTTTTTATAATTTTTATGCGTCAATTGAAGTGGAAATAAACTTCTTCACTCTATTTCTATTCCAATATAACTTGCTTAACACCGTACACCCATTCTATATAAGTACGGTTTATTGTGAAAGTAGGTAATTAATCAAATCCGCTCATTATCTTTACGCTAAACGATTGTTACCAGAGTACGTTCCTACAAAGTACGAACAGTGCGACGCTTCGTAGCCGTCCGATAGAGAGACGCCAAATCGTCTTACGACTCGCTACGGAGGAGAGGATTTTTAAATATTTATAGAACCGTTTTCACAAACGTTGAGCTGTTTGATCTATTTACAAAAATCTTGAATTGCAAGCGCTAGCTATTTCCCTACACCGACTATAATAGCTTACTCGGAGCCATTGTTGCGCCTCATTTTGGTAATCCGCGTTTAAGTATCAACTGTAACAAGGATTATCAAAGATGCGGTGTAAACACCTGATTATGCTCAACATTCACAGTGTAATATGTTTGTAATTAAAGTGATAGCGCTGGCTTTTAATATGAGTAAACATATATACGTATTTAAAACAAAAGCGGCGTTTAAAAACACATTTGTATTGTATTTTTGATCAAATCCGACACGTAGAAGCATCAAAATCAATATTCCCATCTAAGTGAGCGGATGCTGGAAGGGTGAATTTATTTTATTGCACCATCTAAAGGTGCTTAATCGAGGAACCGTTAATTTATGTGCACCGTTACGAAAGAGCAGAAAAGATCGCTTTTCCTGAGGATGTGCGGAGTTCGGGCGAGTAGATATTAGTATTCCGATTGAATAATTAAGTAGAGAAACAGGCATCGACGTAAGCATCCATTATTTCCAATATGCCGCACATAAATACTTACTTACATGGGATTGCGTACTCGTCTGCATTTTATTGCCATATCTCTGTAAACACCAGACCTAATTTTGTGGATGAGTGCTTATCATACGAACCAGCGTTCTCACAAAAAAATAAATAAAAAAAACTGCAAAGAACGAGCCAATTGTTTTTGATTTATAGACTAGTTTCACAAAGAGATGTTCTATTTAGATGCGAGGAGGGGTGACCCGTTGTTACTACACAACGAAATGTAACTGATTCAGCAGTAAATGTTACTCGTATCAATTCTGATCTACCCCACAAAGAATGCCAAATTACTAATGGAAAAGTTTTTCTAATGAATTGAGAAAAATGCGGCCTTCTCGAATACTGATGTAATGGTTTCTGCGTTAATTAGGTAAGTAGAAAGTAATGATCGGATACTCTTACTTTTATTTATGACTACAGAAATCAGATAATGGATACGTTATGGAAAAAAAAAACTATTATTCAAGAGTCTATGGGTATTTTTTCTCGAATTGCTTTGAGAAACTATTGCGGTAAATCCCCGGAGAGTCGTAACGAGGTAAATGTAATTATGCCCTATTCATAGACAAGGCAGCCGCTTTACGTATTGGTGTGTAAGAAACATTATTTTATAATCCTGAAGATTGATTGACCTTGTTTCAAGCATAAACGACCCGTAACTAAGTGGTATTATATTATTAAACAAAAAATAAGGAAGCGGGAAGAAATACTTGACGAAAGGTGTGGGTGTCCGATGGGCGTAGGTAGCTGGAAAATCTATCATTTGTTTATTCATAAATAGCAATCATTTCCCACTGCATAACTAGTGTTCGGTTGTACTTGCTGTCTCCATAGTAATCTTTTCTAAAATGCACACGCCAAATAACGACTTTTGTAATAATCGGTTCAGTAGTTTAGGTGTGATAACTTTAGGTACCTATAGACAAACAAATACTTGCGCATTTATGCTATTACAAATAGTTAGCATTATGTTCAGTAGTTTACGTTTTCCTTACCCTTGGCCCAGTTTAATTTGTACTATATTTTTATTAAGGTCGTCATATTATGTGTATCACCCTTGTGACAACAATATTCTGACAAATTACTATTATTAATTTCTAGGTAAATTCAGTACTTAACTTTGTGATTAAGGCTTAGTGGTGTTTAGATTTATTTATTAGGTTTTATAAAATCTATTGTTTAGTGTTTTAAAAAGTACATCTAAATAATTTTATTTATTTTATTTTTAATATTATAAACCAGTGCTTGACTGCAATTCCACCTGATGGTAATCAGTGATGCAATCAGTGATGGTAAAGCGCACTAGTTTATTAAGAGCCTATTCACTCTAGCCTTGAAGACACCTAAAATATAGTCGGACGGGAAGACCGCAGCAGGCAAGTTGTTCCAGTCCTTCGATGTACGCGGTATAAACGTCGAAGCGAAACGCTTTGTCCGAAGAAAGAAATAAGACATATTACAATGGTTATTGGAAAAAAAGTGATGTGAAATTGATAATTAATTATAATAATATTTCTACCAACCACAGCAGTTTCGTACGCTCGACAATTTATCTTTTCAGAAATTGGACACACACGCATAGCTATATGATAAAATATATAGGAGTAGTAGGTAAACACCCACAACTTTGGACAATCGTGCGGACGTTGTGTAGTAAATAAAACGATACTTAAATAAAATGAATTCCTTCCTCAATGTGACACTATGACTGGCATCATTATTCTCAGCAACTTTTCCACGCGTGTGAAGCGAAAAATAAGTGTCGTAATAGTAATTTGTCACGATCCTCCCTTCTCACTAGGCATTATATACAGGCTTTATACAGGTACTTTATGTTAATATGTAGGACCACCCACAAAAAAAAAAGTTTCTGTGTAATTGTATCTGTAAAAAAATATCCTAAATATGAAGTTAGTATTTTCGAGGGAGAGCGATTTAACTAAGTCTCGGGTTAGGAAAACTCATTTAGGGGGTAAATAGGATAACCAACGTCCGGCTTTAGGACGATACCGAACTAATATATTGGCGGTTACCCAATGTGAAAATTAAAGTTTCTATGACCGGTTGGGAATAACGAGGGCAACACCGAAAAAGATCGAGATTAAAGCTTGTAGACGTTAATAAAAGTAATTTAGTAGGGAGACGCGTCAACATGGAATTTTTATTGCGTAAGCATTCTACCCCCAGGACTAACAGATGAAGACATATTATCCTCGCAGCCCGGCTACCCTTGAAGTGATTACAATGTTACCCTTGATGTGAGGTTAACAGCGGCCACAGATAATTAATAACGGTATAGCAGAAAAAGCTTTTCTTCTATTCCACCTTAATTAATATCTCGGTTACTCGGAAGTCTATTTTTGCCCACTTATCGTGTCGTGCCCAAAGGACAGAGGGATTCTAAGAAAATGTTAGAAATATAACTAAGTACCTACCGAGATAAGTATGTTTATTACATTTTCGAGGAATGACTACCAAAACAGATTAACTATAAGTAGGTACTCACAACGTAAATAATAATAAAAAGAAGAGGAGATTCTAAAGAAATGTGATACCGATACAAGATAGAATAACTATTTCAAAGTATTTGATATAAACTGATCACACCTTTGGTGATTAATATTGGTAATATACAGGGTTATTTGTAAAACACCAACAACCTCGCAGGAGTAGATTACTAACATCATAAACAACAACATTTGTTCTAAGACTTTTTCGAAAACAGACAAAAGTAAAATCAACACTCCGTTTATTATCACTATCGTTTGCGGTATAATTTTGACTATTTCCACTAACCATTTCGGTATTTTAAAATGATTGTTCCACCGGTTCAACAGAATGATACTGTTCACCATCTGCCTAGCTTTTTTCTAACTACGTCGTCGGGGCACCTCACTACCTAAGCAAATTAAACATTTGAATACCAGTATTTTCTATGGATCGACTGCCTTTATCCAACCTCCTAAACCCAGTAACTGAGTAATACAGTAACCCTTTTGTAAGACTGGGTGTCTTGATATGTACCTAATGATCGGTCATCCATCTACGGACCGTCCTCGGTAAGTGAAGCTTAACCTTTGATCGAACCGTATGTTACCATTGGCCACTAAACGCGCTGCTCTTTTTACATGTTGATGTCAGAGTAATATTTCATGTTGTTAATTAGATTAACAAATCAAAGTATTATACATATATGAAACTAAGTACCGTTTACTGTCATGTAGTAAAAGTGGTTCATATCAGTAAGTCCTAAAATATTAACTAATGATCCATCCAGTATTAAATACACTGAATTTACACGTGATAGAAGCAGCTATTTGAAGGAAAGAAAAACTCTGGGGAAAAGTTTAATATTAAGTACGTCAAGAACCACCACTGCCGTTTTACCTCTCTTTTTGTACCTACGTGGGCGAAGATACGAGCCCAAAATCACAATGCATCTCTTTGCTAAAATCTCCTCAAAATCACGATAAAAACAATTGAACGAAAATTTGTAAAAGCTCTCTTATTAAAGTTAGTTTATTTAACAAAAGATTTCGTATCGTGACGAGTCGGCACAATACATCGATCATAATAATATTATGTTTAGTAGATATATCCTCCCTCCGCTAGCAATGTGACAATGGCACACACTGTTCTGCGACGTTGTCAAACGTGTCAGGCGTCACGTGTTGGGCGACAATTTGTTGCCTGTAGTGCATGCCTGTCTCATTATTGATATAAGCAGCTCTGTGACTTCTCGAAGGATTTATACCGAAAATCAAAATCATTCAAATAAAGCTGGGGATCAGCATTTTTAAACGTCAAAAATCATCATGAGAGTCTCCCAAAAAGTCCGCCCTTCATCACCTCCTAAAATTTTTGCTGGGATGGAAGAGAGAGTGATGCAACAAAATCCTGAGGAACATGATTATATTCTTTCTCCTTTTTTCAATAGAGTAAATTCGTTATGAAGTAAGATGGTATGGTGGATAGCTTACTGGATCTGGTGGACAACTGGTCGTCTTACTGGCCTTGGTTTTGCTATTGTTTTAACTATTACCTGTTTTTTGTTTTATTTAACTTCTATTGTTCTTAGTTTATCATTTTGTGACATTGTCTAGAAGATCTTTGGATATAATCCAGCAATGCACATGAGTAAGTTACTTTAGCTTGAGGTTAGTTAGTGTTAGGGTCCCCGCATACGGGCCAACGGCCACATCCATAAAACGACGCCACCAGCATATTCCCTATGAACATTTAATTTTACATGGACTCGCCGCACACGGTTGACGCCGCCGCCGGTGGCCGCCACACGCTACAAATCGTCGCTGTCGCTTCTTGTGGCCCACACCGTCCGCTAAACGCCGCCACAAAACGCCGCCACACGCCACTCACGCGATTCCCCGCCCCTCTGTTCCTTACCTCAATCAATCTGTTCATAGAATTATTCATATCAGAGTTTCAATCTCATCCTGCGATTTGGGATTCAAAAGTGATAGTTACGGTAATCAATATTCATTAAGATATTGCATGCATGAGTTAAAAAAAGTAGTAGCCACCGACCGCAAGTGTCGACCACCGGCCACAAGTGGCTGGAATTTTAATTTTCACTGTTTTTCTTTCCTATAAAGTTTTTTTACGTCGGCCATAGCTCTTCGGTTGCGCACTTGCGCC
Organism: Euplexia lucipara; assembly: GCA_921972225.1. Lineage (NCBI taxonomy): Eukaryota > Metazoa > Arthropoda > Insecta > Lepidoptera > Noctuidae > Euplexia > Euplexia lucipara. The sequence continues at coordinate 14,839,650 of OV179144.1, forward strand.
CGCTTCCTTTCATTTGTCACCACAGGCTATCAGCGTGCTATAAGATAGTCGACGAATGAAGCTGAAGCGCGGACGGTCATAGGTGACGCGTTAATTATTTTGTTTTTTTTCCTATTGTTTTAATACTTATTTTATAATTTTATTGGTTATATATATTTATAATACCTATATCTATCTTATTTATTACTTTGTTTTCGTGGATGTGTCCGTGGCATCGCAACGGGCCCAATCAGAATAAACGCGCTGCGGTATTAATATTTTTTAATGTCGCAACTAATGCTGAGATGGGAGCGTTTTTGGCCTCGCACAGGTCTTTTTATTTTTGTTTGTTAGGTTTTACTTAATTCTTTTTTTTAAATTATTATTTATATCGTTTGTAATTTGTTTTAAAGATGTTCTGTACGTCCAAACGATTTTTTTTAGCGAAGGTAGTAACGTGATTTTTTAGAGATATGTTATTAATAGTCAGAGTTGCTAAACATGAATTTTTAATACCCTGCCCCTAAAGACTTCAAATGAGAGTTTCATTTTGTTAACAAACAATGTTACGGGCAACAGTTAGCCTGATTACAGACCGCTACATTCTGAGTAGGTAATAAGGGATGGCCATTTCTTTATTCAATTTGTACCCGAATTTACCAAGTAGGAAACGTGTAGTTAATGGTGATTACTAGTACTACTAATTAGTATGCCGAACATTCCCTAGAGAATACCTACATAAGACTAATCATGAAAATCACTAAACAAATAATATCGGAGCTGAACAAACGTAACATGCATTTGATTTAGATATTCGAGTAGGGTTTCATTTGAAATGATTAATATCTGCAAATAGATTCATTTAAATTGCAATACTGGTATGAGCGACGGGGTCAAAGGATTGCGTAATACTGTTGTAGTTGCTTTGATTACTAAGTTTAAACAAACCCGTAAGTAGATAGTTATCTATAGTTAACGGGTGTAGTTTAAAGTTTGTGTAAGTGATTGAACGCTGTAAGAAATACAAACTTTAAATATTGCATAATTTTCTACGATGCTGAACAAACGTAACTTTGTTCGTGGTTCGTTCTTGGCTGTCTCAAAGGTTCACTTGTGATGTCTTGAGTTACCCAACCGTATGATTACGTTACGTACAAGAAACACGTCACCGAGAAACCTGAAAATAAGGATCATTCTCTGTTCTACGCATCACTGTTGCAGAAAAACAAAGCACAGCTGATGAAATATTCAAGCCATACATTACGAGATTGATGAGCCGAGACACAAAATTATAAACAGGAGGAGAAAAATCGCGAGAGTGCGGTTGACTTCTTACCCTCATTGAGGTAATCTTGTGGGAAATCAAGGCAGCCGCGACCGAGCAATTTGTTATTTCTCCGACAAAACCGAGCGAATGAGACCCCACAATTGTCATGATTGCCCGCAGATCTTGTCTTAGGCCGCAGCTCACAACGTTGTGGTTAGAATACTGATGTACATTATATATTATGTCGTAGATACAGATGAAAACCGGCGCTAAATGGTCACATATGATGAAATAAGTCGATGTAGTCATACGAATGACTATGCAATACCGTGTATGTCAGCGAATGATAATAATATGATGGGGACATTATTCGATATCGGAAGCAATACAGAGACAATCGAGCTACATTTGCGTTATGCGGCGAATGCTTGTTGAACTGAATTTAGTGAATGCCTAATAATGTTCACAGAATGGGTATGATTAGGTTTAAAGCTATAGGTATTAGGGATCTGTTAATGTCATGTGGAATGTGGAGTGGTTAAGTAATTATGATTAATGGTCGCATAGCAAAGCAATCATTCATTGGCGGCTTTCTCACTCTCTAATTTTGACATAAAAATAAGAGAAGTATTCTATGAAAGACAGCAGATGAAATCTGGATGTGATGCGCACAGATCGTGGAAGCGTGACACCAAAGGCATTTAATCAGCTGTGGAAGGAACAGGGCTGTCAATAACAGTAAAGATTGCATCGTGTATCGTTGAGTGAGAATATTGTATTCATATCTAGGAATTGACAAAACAAACCATGTAAGTGTTTTGCAAAACAAAATTGGTGCTGGAAATTCAAACTTTTTGTTGATGACAGTCGATTGGTGGGCCATCGAAAAGCATTTACAACACAAGTCCTGGATCGACGTGTTGCAATCATGGCCGACAATGTACGAATATGAATATTTTATTTGAACGACCAATTGGCTGTCCTGTCGTGCAAACATTTGATATTCACTGTGAATACGAAAGGTTTGCTTATTAATTGGATTGTCGTACCACGTACACAGTCCAACGACGGAAAATCGGCCGATGTGAATTGCTCTTAATTCGCTGCCTGGCTTCCGATAAAATATTGGACCGCATCGCAAACGGGATATGAATAACAAACAAAATATTAAGCTGCAGATTAACACGGCTAGTTTATAATGTATTATAAATTTATGTTATTATGGCTTCACATAATTTGTTTTAATTTCCAACACGATTTACCTATTTAAGCTATCGAAGCGGACACAACCCGCTACGATAGCTCCTAATGAACTATCCAACTGGATTAGGCTTTCGGAACATTTTCCGTACACCTTTCGTCTATTTCAAGTAAAACGTAACAGATACTATTTTAGGAAAACATCCTTTTTCATGTTATATTTGAATGATCGCTTCTACGCGATTAATGAAGTCACGGGACCATAATATTGCCAGCTCAAATAACCTTAGCGTCTAAAAACACCGTCAATGCAAAAAAGTTAATTTATTTATGCAAATAAAATCAAATTCGACGCGACGAAACACTGAGGGAGATGGCTCCTTAGAGATTTACGGCATATTACGAACACCTAGATACCATGATAGGTACCTACCGTGAATTTAATTACGTTTGCATTAAATTACTATACAGGGAGATCTATGTATAGCTTCCTCATTTTGTTATCATATTATTTATCAAGAGTGGAATATTCACGCTTGAAATAAGAGATGATCTCTAGAATGTTGTTGTTGTTGATGTGTATTATTTTTAACCCCCGACGCAAAAAGAGGGGTGTTATAAGTTTGATGATAATGCCTGTCTATCTGTGTGTGTGTCTGTCTGTGGCATTGTAGCTCTCAAACGGATGGACCGACTAGGAACCCTTATAGTTTCGCCATGTCTGTCTGTCCGTCGGCCCGTCCGTCCGTCCGTCCTCGCTTAATCTCTGTGACCGTTAGCACTAGAAAGCTGAAATTTGGTACCAATATGTGTATCAATCACTCCAACAAAGTGGTAAAATAAAAATTGGAAAAAAATGTTTTTTTAGGTAGTTTTAGTAATATGTAAAGTGGGAAATGATTTTTTTTTAATTTAAACTCTAACGTGTGATATATTTTTGGAAAGGTATTTAAAAATGAATAGGGGTTTACTAACATCATTTTTTGATAATGTCAATAATTTCGGAAATAATCACTCCAAAAGTAAAAAACAATGTGTCCCCCCTCTAACTTTTGAACCATAAGTTTAGAAAATATGAAAAAAATCTGAAAAGTAGAACTTTATTTTATTATTTTGAACTTGGATGGAAACAGTTTTTGTACAAAAAAGACAAAAAGTTGTACAAAATAATTTCTGGACTAAGTTTGTAGTATAATCGCATATGCAAGCATTTTGAACACTTATTGTGACGGACGGGAAACTACGGAACCCTACACTGAGCGTGGCCCGACACGCTCTTGGCCGGTTTTGTTAGCTACCGTTACAATTTTAGACGCCTATGCGGGTATTAACTTTACCTACAAACATATGTGTGGCCTAAAATTTAAAGCACGCATGGATGTGGTATTAATAAGCAAGATTATGGTATTCTAGATCTGATGTCGCAGCCAGGATATCTAGCACACTAATAGACTCATGAGAAAATAATAGTAGATAAGGTAAGTTTGGATTAGTTTTGATCAGCATTTGATTCTACATACAATGAATTGATACATTTTCATAATTGTAAACTCTATAAAACTAAATTAATGCTAGTTTAAAATAAAAGAAAAATTAAATATGAAATTTCAATAACCTCTTACGCAGAAAAGTAAAGCTAAAAGTTAAAAAAGTTAAAACATCTGGAGGAAGTTAGGAAGAATCCTTACTGAAGGTACCTCTACGCGACATGAAATTTCATGGCTCAATGATAGGAAAGTATTATTTTTCACTTTTTAAATGTGAGCTTTACTTTTTTTCGTTGGTGGTTTTGTTATTTTTTTATATTAGTATTTAACATAGTTTCACCTTGGATTGCCTAGTGTATACATTTTGTGCATACTGTGTTACTCAGTTAAAAATTGTTGCAGAAGTATGTCTTGTATTTTGATATAATGATTGAGAATGTATCATTATAAACAATTGATGGCTAACTATACTCCATTTACATTAGCATTAGACAGAAGTTAAAAAAGGTTATCTTTAATGCACACTTTCTAACGAAAGTACAATTAAGCATGTTACAATTACGAAAAACGCCGAAATTATTATAATATATTTTTACTCTCAGTAGATGTCACACTTAGTTGTAACCATTTCAACAATTTATTGTAAGAAATTATGTGGATTTCACACTTAGTTGTAACCATTTCAACAATTTATTGTAAGAAATTATGTGGATTTCACACTTAGTTGTAACCATTTCAACAATTTATTGGAAGAAATGATGTGGATTTCGCACTTAGTTGTAACCATTTCAATTTTAAGAAGTAATTTAGTTGAAAATTGTAGTGTCAATGATAAAACCTCAAATAAGCAGGGAGGAACAATACATGAACACGTTCTTCGTTTCGCTTTTATTCTTCTAAATTTGAAATAAAATGTTTAGAATAAAAACTGTTTTCCCTTATCCTACGAGAAGCCTACAACCCTCTTTTTTTCTAATGCTATTGTAAATGGAGTATACATAATTAAATGTTCTTATTTTAGAATTGAGGAATACCTCTGTATAAGAATGTCATAAAATAAATAAATACCGTAATAAAAAAAAGACAAAGTAGATAAATAGTGGGTTAAAAGTACTGCTTTCTTTTATATCAAACGTGACGAGTATAATATTAAGCAACTAAAACATTTTTTTTTCAATAATATTTAAAAGTCTTTCATATCTATTCTGTTTTCTATACAAAATCCATGATTTTAAAGTTATCTGATGCGCTGAATACAAAGAAAATAATGTTAGCGAGGTACTTTGTGAAATATTTACTAAAAAGGTTCTTTTCAGCTCTAATATCTTATACCAAGAATAGATAATAATAGTGGTGGTAGTTAAGTAGGCAAATTGTTGGCTGTACCCAGGAAACCTCTCGTGTTTTAGTCATAATTGGTGTAACAAGATATTTAACTTACTGTTCTCGGTATCTGCTCTCAAGTTTGAAACATAGGGGGAAGATTCAAGTTTCATAAATCTTGAACAGTATACCTACCATTATAAAAAGCGCGTAATTATAACAAGTCATTCAAAAACCGACGTCAATGTTCGAAACACAAAGCAATTTACAACAAACTCGTAAAAGTTTTTAATGATAGCAAACGGCAGCTAAGTCCTTAAATTTAAATGATTGTGCTCCTAAATTATAGAAACAAATTATTTTCTTTTTAGTTTCAACTTGGAAACAAATTATCGTGCCTATTAGAGTGAGTGAGCTTTTAAGTTTTTTAATAACCTAGCTTAGTCTTATGTAAACAGTTGTTTCCATTACTTTAAAGATGCAATATGTGTGAAATTAAAACTCATTCAGATTAATAATTCTAAATCTTTCTTCTGTTTCAGACATGCCCTCTTTTGTTTCGCTTTGTTATTAATTGTACACATAAGATATAATAGATAAGCTGTTATTATTGTGGTTATTATCATTGCTTCACAAACAACCCCTATAAATAAATAGATATAAATTTGAAACTTGGCGTTTCAGCGTATAGTTACACTTTCTAACGTTGGCATGATCTCAGAATCTTTTGAATAACAACCAATTTAGATGTTATTGCCTTAAATGCTATCGGAGCAAATCGTTCTGATGTAGGTTTTTATTCCATATAGGTATAATGTGTGTAAAAAACGTAAAATATGCGGGGGTGTTTGGTATTTGACTGGTCTATTGGTCTAGTAGTTACTGGCCCTGACTGCTATGCCGGAGGTCGTGGGTTCGATTCCCACCCGGGACAAATGTTTGTGTGATTTGCACGACCATTTTGATCTGTGTGTGGGTGTAATTTATCTATAATATGTATGTATTTAGAAATATATAAGTATGTTTATCAGTCGTTTAGTACACATAACACAAGTTTTACTTAGCTTGGGACTAGATGGCGATTGTGTGAAAGTAGTAGAATATTATAATATTATTTATTATTATTTCAGCACTCCGTCACTTGTAATCAGCGGAGATGGTTGCTATTTCATTGATCAACAATGTATGCTTTAGTAAAAAGTTGACACACACTAGCCGGGTCGCGTATTGCCAAATTGTATGCTGACCCAGACCGGGGTTGCTCTGAGTTCGACCGCAGTTCGCCTTTGTAGTTGAAGAGGAAACTGTATACCTATTCAGAGAGTGTCTGAATCAATATACATTTTGCTTTAAAATACTAGAGAAAAATACATACGAGTCCAGACGTCCATACTTTCCAGTGTCTGGTGTAGTATGTAATATGGCATCGTCACATCGATAATTTAAAGCAAAATGCGGGTAGAGTGTCGTCTTGGGGGTAATTTTGCGACCGATTTCGAGGTAGATCACAGTTCTAACCTAACCTAACCTATGGATCCCTTCCACATCATTTTTACGACAAACGGTTAGTCGGAGACATAAAACACCAAGACACATAGTTTGCTTTACATACAAGCGAGCAAAATACATACATTCTCAGATTGCTCTGAGCTCGTATGTACTTTGCTCCAATTTGTTGCGAGCAAAATGCATATCTTCTCAGATTGCTCTGAGCTCGTATGCACTTTGCTCCAATTTATTTGTGATTTTAATGAGCACGATGTTCAGTTCAGACTACGGGTGTCTGGGTCAGTATACAGTTTGGCAATACGCAGCCGGGTCAGGCGACTCCATCTGTGTGTTGGCACTAACTGAAATTAACAAAAACTTAAAACTTATACATCCACTATGTACAATCATAATATTATGATCAACCTTTGCTTAGACTTTTCCAAGTACCTACTTATTATTTTCGGGTTCTCTTTTTTTTGGTATTTTGATTTTGTGTTGGACAGGACAGTCTTCATGGGTGGCCTCCGTCCCGGGTGGGTCTGTCAGCCTTAATTAAGTAAGTACAAAAAACCAGCCAGGTGTTCTGTCTTACACCTGCGCCGTGTGTCGCAGGATTGAATGATTCTCTCGCACTCGGGGCGGCGACTACCTATCTGACCTCCCCAATCCTGTGACCGGATTACACGATTCCCCTTGCTGAAACTGGTGGTGAGACTTGCGGGCTCCTCACTACCCTTAACGACTTTAAAAGATCTTAAAATGGCAGCAAGGACCCGAGAATGGCTTAACGTGCTTTCCAAGGCACAGAAAGGTCTTGATTTGTAATGAATGATAACCCATTCACACCCCGACTATGTACGTTGAAATGAGGTATATTATCTAAGGTTAAAATGGTTAGAATGCGAACTGAAGTGTCTATCATTATGTTCATGTCACGTAAACGTCATTGAAAAAAGAAAAATAAATGATTACCTGTTTCAAATAAAAAGTCTTTCACAGAGACAGAAATAAACAAAGACATTCAATACCTATAGACCGGACATCACGAACAAAATTTTCGTCCGAAAAAGTGTGTCCTGCTGGATACAAGTCTATGAGTTTTTTGTAGTATGCTCCGCTGCCGGTCCAATATTCATATATTATTCTAGATTGCGTTACTGAGACATGGGATCAAAGTTTTTCTATGACATTTCCTTGACATGCCCGCTCTATAGTATTTTGAATCTCTTTGGAAATAAATTAATTTGGTAAAACCTTGCACTTCCACTTTACTGAAGGTATTTTTCATTACATTCATATTGCTGTGAGCAGAAGGTTTTACTAAATGTAAATACATACACATGTGTGAAAGGACCACGGAGAAGGGTCACTTTTACTGTTTTTTTACGCAAAACACAATAAATGTATTCAAATTAGAGAGTTCGGTGTGACCACAACGAGAAAAGAATCGCAGTCGTTTCCAAGTGATCTTTGTAACGAGGGTCGGCAGATCCCTCCGTAATTGTTATCCATAATAGTTGGGTCGCTTCCGCCGCCCAAAGTCTGCCGCTGACGTAAACATTCACCGCCAAACAGATGAATTGAGGTGAGGTTGTAAACCTAGCTGCCGATGTACCACCGATCTTCGCAGATACTTGTTAATTGAACACAGTAACGAGTTACGAGCTACCCAAACGGGATACGACCTGTATTATTGAAAATCGTAAATTGTAACCATGAAATCGAAGTAATTCGAAAAGTTTTATAGAGCCCTTACGAGTGAGAGCTATGGGAAGGTCAAATACCTAATGTCGAAGGGTTGGATACCGTGGCTCAAAGTTTTAATTAAACAGCAACATCTGCGAGCCTCGTTACACGACAATTATTGTTACGAGAACACACAAACACATTATTCGGGAAACGATAGTTTGTATTTACTGTCAGCATTATTGTTTTAAATTACCTACATTAGTACAGCTTTCACAGTGTTTATTTAAGGTCATTATTTAAATATTTTTTATTCATAACTTTCACTATAGTCTCAAACGAATAAGGGTTTTAGGAAAAGAAGAATAAGAAAAGTAGACTGGAAATGGAAAAATCAGAAAAAATAACTGTATTATACCGGTACATCTAATTTGCATTCGAACCCGTGTTAATTATTATTCCAAATCACTCTTGAAATCATAAAAGAAATATTTAATGTCCCATTTTGGAACACTACAGCTTGATTCATGTCCCCTATATCACGTACGTTGACGACGTTCAACGCGCTAGTGGATGCCAACCCTGGATTAGACTTGTTTGCTAATGAATGGAAGACGATAATGTTAAAATGTTTGCGGTTTGTGAGACGACAGAATGGTGGGATTAACTTAATTTAGCATTAACGGCTAATTTGTTGTACTAAATATGCACACAGTGACGAGAAAAATCGAAAATTTACTACGGGCCTCATTTGAGCTACGGGCACGCCTAAATCCCTTCTTAACTAATTTATAGATGTTATTTCCATCCTTATTCTACTTTAGGAGCAGGCAATAATTTGTTTAGGTACCTAAGTACACGGCAACTTAGCAAAACCCTAATGCCGGAAAATTAATTTGTAGCGAGCGGTCTAATAATAAAACATTTTTGTAACAAAATCTTAGCGAAACTCATGGAGATTAAAATAAATTAACATAGCGATCCGAATAGAATTATTAAATAAAAGCCATTAGTAGCGGCTTGAATTACAGAATGTTTGAAGTTAATGGCAGGCTTCCTGTGGAGCTGTGGAGACCGGCAATGGCAGCTAGGTGCGCCTTAGTTCTGCTTTACATAGTGCAGAGCAACTCTCTGTGAGAATCGCAACAATTTTCCGGAACATTTCCGAGCGGGCTAACGAACGGAAACGCAGGGGACGCGGCCAATTGGCGGATAAATGCACCTCAATTACTATATTGCGGCAACATTTTTCCTCCTAATGTCCTTTTTGGCTTTAGCGATGAAAACTTTTTATTTATTTTTTCGCTTCCTAAATGGAGACCGCTGCGGTAAAAATATAAGGTAATATTGTAAGTAAATGATGTTTTATGAATGTATAGTATAACGCTGTTTCTTCTTTGAATTGGGTAAGCTGTGCGACGATTGGAATGATTTGATGAACATATTTCTGTAGTATACTTATAATACCTTACACTTCAATAAACACAAAAACGTTGCTAAAGCGTTCCGTATTTTCAATTTGAGTTTGAGCACGGAACACTAAAGGAATTCAAATGTCCAATACGGCGTTTGTATTGATATAAAGTAGGCACGTATTATGCGCTCGGTTTCAAGCAATACTTCACTAACAGAAGCGTACCGTTACCTAACCCGGCAACTAAATGATCGCGCCATTTCAACAGGCCAAAGCCATGGAAACATCTTATTTCTCTCAGTAGCTTGACTTGAAAAATACGAGAGGAATGTGCGCGCATTAGGTTCGGTCGTTACTTAGGTCCTCGAGTAGTACGGGTTCGAGTCCGGGTCGAGCGTGCGGTGACTAATGGCTGTGGTGCGGTAAAATATGTTGCACGTAAGTGTGCGACATAACAAGTAACCAGCTGTTCGTAAACTGGACGCGTTTCTCGACTTCATGCTTCAACTTAATGGTGATGTATAGTAGGACTTACCTTCGGCTGTTACCGCTATACCGACTACTACTGCCTTTATTTAGAATGGATTTGATAGAGAGGTGGCGATTATTCTCCATATTTTACATTATATCAATCATATCACGCCTGTAATCCCTGAAAGGGATAGGTAGAGGTGTCCATGTAGTACATTCATATTTTGCCAGTTATGTGTTGAAGTCTCATGTACAAATCAAAATCAAATCAAATCATTTTTATTTGTATAACATAGGTAGCAAAATAAAAATATTGCTCAAGCCTAATATTGCTCTTGTTTTTTGTACCTAATAGCTTAAGTTTTCACAGGGTGACTTTTTGAGTAAAAGTTCTTCATTTTTCCCAATCTATTACTATACTCTATGGTTTTACTGAATCGACCAGCACGCGTTGCATGAACACCATAGAAACGGCTTTTGTCTACCGAAGAATCGACAAAGTGATATATAGATTGTAGAAACATTTCTTCCCGTTCGAGCATGACAATGTCAAGACAGCAGGCCTAGCCATATTACAAATTCTATTTTTATTCTATTTCTATTAAAGACCGATTCCGCCATCACTTTACTACCATCGGACAACCCGGCGTACGGCGAGTGTCCTTACATCGTTGGCACTCCCACGATTCGGACAAAGCGATTCGCTTCGTCGTTTATACCGCGTACATCGAAGGACTGGAACGACTTGCCTGCTGCGGTCTTCTCGTCCGATTATAATTTAGGTGTCTTCAAAGCTAGAGTGAATAGGCTCTTAATAAACTAGTACGCTTCACCATCACTGATTGCATCACTGCTTACTATCAGGTGGGATTGCAGTTAAGCACTGGTTTGTAATATTAAAAAGAAAAAAAAAGAAAGAAAATGGCGTATATGGAATTAGCTGTTTGTCAACTGTCAAGTGTATTTCACTTTCAGCCATATTACAAATTCTACTCGTTAACACTTGACAGTTGACAAACAGCTGATTCCATATCCTACGCCATTTTCTTTCTATTGTCACCTTATCGATTACGATAACGGAAATAGAATTTGTAATATGGTTAGGCCTGCAGAAAAGAAGAAATGTGTCTAAAGTCATAAATCTTACAATTAAAAATAATGAGGGAAAGCTATAGCATTTTTTAAGTTTGGTCGAATTACACACAATTAACCTCAGACCAATTTTTTATTGGTCTGAGCAATTAACCAAATTTCATAAAATTTGTTGTGTATTATATGTATAACACAACAAACTTCCGTAGTACCTAGTTATATCGCGGACAAACATAGTGACTTGGGATTTTTATATTTAAAGAAGTTGCTTGACGGTTTTAATCAAAACAGATAAGTAATTGCCTTTTTGGTTTATGTTTTTTTATCAAATTGTAGTGAACCATCCTTTTGGCAAAAAATCTTTGGTTTAATATTTGAGGATAAACAAATCTCCCAATTACGCTAATGTTCTATCGACTTACTCACGGTCTGCGTACCTATCCTCTCTTTTATTATAAAAATGGACATGATAGACTCTTTATTCAGTTCAGTTTTATTATTTGAAAACTTTTCCTCGGCAAGAGCAAGTTTTTAAATAACGAAGAAGGTTTAAAGTGATAAAGACTCTCACATTGTCACGGTCTTGCGAGCGGACCTAAATGAAGTCTAGAGTAAGGTTATATGCACTAGAAAATATAAAAAAAAAACGATTGTATAATTTTACATAAATATGAACTAAAGTAGCATAAAAGTAAATGACATAACGACACGCTTGTGATCCGCAAAAGGTTAGCAATCGTGGGCCTATAGTATACACGTTTTGCCGGTTATGTTTAACTCAAGCGTCATGCTTTTTCCGTGAACGTCTCCAACTCGCGAGACAGTGCATGATGTTCACGATCAGCGGTCAGTCGCGCACATATTCTTCACTGGTGTCTAGAGACCTGGATACCTGGTAGATGCGTAAATACGCTGAGAATGCAGGCATGCTTCGCGATCCCAAGAAGTTTCCGCGGAGCGAGTTGCAACCTCATGTTCTCGAACAGCATCAAGTCTCTCCTAACGCTCTTCGGTAGATTGTTGGGATCTTATGGTCTTTAATCATTTAGCACCTTTGGAACATTGGGAGAGATATAACCTCTTTCTAGGCATGGTTATAGTTTTATTGTGATGATACCTGATCAATTAAAATCTAAATGGCTGCTCTCCTGCGTTACCGGGAAGGCAACCATGTAACGAAGATAAATGAAAAAGGAAATTAAATTCTCAAATAACATAAGCCCGAAGGCATATTTATACGATAAAAAATAATAGGAGTTTTGGCCAGTAGAGTCTAATTTTCAATGATAAACCATCGTCATCGAAAATCAGTCCTGAACTGTTCCCGCCTTCACCGCATGGAGGTACTTATGTTATTTTATTATTATGCAATGAAATTAGTGATAGTTTTAATTTCCAGACCAAATGTTTCAGATCTTCGATTTTTATAAGTCAACAGGAAATGCCTATCAGACCGAATAACTTTTGCTAAGACGTCATTCCTATGTGAGTTACGGTGTAGCTGGGCTCTTGAAGTTCCACAACAGGTGTTCCAGAGCTTCGATTTTTATACGTCAACAGCGAGTGCTCATAAGGCTGAACAACTCTTGCTAAGACGTCATTCCTATATATGTTACAGTGTAGCTGGGCTCTTGAAGTTCCTCATCAGGTGTTCCGGATCTTCAAATTTATTCTCTCAGCAGAAAATGCTCATCACGTGGAACAATTTTTGCTTTGGTACCATTTTTGTATCTCCTATAGTTTAGCTGGTCTGTTGCGGTTTTGCATCAGGTGTTCCGGATCTTCAAATTTATTATTTCAGCAAAAAATGCTCATCACGTGGAACAATTTTTGCTATGGTACCATTTTTGTATCTCCTATAGTTTAGCTGGCTGGTCTGTTGCGGTTCTACATCAGGTGTTCCGGATCTTCAAATTTATTCTCTCAGCAGAAAATGCTCATCACGTAGAACAATTTTTGCTTTGGTACCATTCTTGTATCTCCTATAGTTTAGCTGGTCTGTTGCGGTTTTGCATCAGGTGTTCCGGATCTTCAAATTTATTATTTCAGCAAAAAATGCTTATCACGTGGAACAATTTTTGCTATGGTACAATTTTTGTATCTCCTATAGTTTAGCTGGTCTGTTGCGGTTCTACATCAGGTGTTCCGGATCTTCAAATTTATTCTCTCAGCAAAAAATGCTCATCACGTGGAACAATTTTTGCTATGGTATCATTTTAGAATCTCCTATAGTTTAGCTGGTCTGTTGCGGTTCTGCATCAGGTGATCCATTTTCCAAGATAAATTATAGCCTATGTGTTGCCCAGGCTTAATATCTATACAACAAAAAAAAAATCATTCAGATCTGTCCAGTAGTTCCAAAGATTAGCGTGTGCAAACAAACAGACAAACAGACAAACAGACAGACTTTTTTTTTTGGATTCGTGCTCTATTACTGTTTCTAAACCCCCCTCAATTTTTTTTTTTTAATATTTTCAATGTACAGACACAGTTTTTTTACTGTCTTATTATATGTATAGATTAGAATATCCTTTCTAATAGGCATAATGTTGGTATACGAATAACAAGATTGTATTTATTTCATCAGTTAGCTAATACAAAATAATAGACAAGTGTGTTTTAGCTTTTTCAAATTGATGGAAAACTACTTAAGCGCATTAAAATTAAAGAGAGGGAGCTTGTGACATCATAAACTCAGTATAAACTGTACAACGGTTTTGTACAGTTTATACTGAGTTACGATGACGTCGTCGAGTGACATTTTAACTCAATGTAACGCTGTTTTTTTTTTATTACGTGAGAAAAGGAAAATATGTGTCTAATATTTTCTAGTAATCTAGATGAGGGACTTAAAACTAAAATTTTATCGTCTAGCCTATTCTCGATCTTGTGCTTATTTCTGTTGTGTTTGCTTTGCGATTGACCTTTACGGCGAGGTCTTCTGTAGGCGTCCAGTGAGTGTCAATCTTTGGCCATGCATCATAGTTACGGTAGGAAAGAGTAGTCTTCATTGCACACAGTACATGGTATACAACAACCAATAACAAAGAAACTAATTGTAGCATCATGCTGAGAACGGAACCTATTTGGCCTCCTACTGGTCTCTTTAATTTAATAAATATACCCAAACAAATGTTTTTTTATTGATAAATTCCCCATAAAGCAGTAACCGCTGCTGCTTTGACATAGCACCTTTCAATCATGTCAATTAGAGACACAATAGAAAGACAATGACAGCGCGGTCACCGGTGTCCCCTTGGGGTTTAATGAATTCAACGAAATTATTTGTTGCCAGAACCTAACTATACAATTAACAAGACATTTTACCAAAGCTTAATGTATTAATTGTAAATTATTTAAATTTTCATTTTTCTTTAATTTTGGTCTCGGGATAGATTCCCAGGTCAAGCATGGAATTATTAGTATTTATATTTTCTCAGTTGCAACCCGGAGTCTGAATTTGTGCCCGAATTAATAATGATGAAAATAGGCTCGCCCCCTTTTTAGCGTATATACGCATCGACTCTAGAGATAAGTGGGGGAAGGAGATGCGCGACTGACCGCTGATCGTGTACGCAACATATAGGCTATAATTTATTTTGGAAAATGGAACACCTAAAGTAAAAGAGATATAAAAATGGTGCCATTGCAAAAACTATTCCACGTGAAGAGTGTTTTCTGCTGTGAGACTAAATTTGAAGGTCTGGAGCACCTGTAGTGGAACTCCAAAGCCCAGCGACAATAATATATACATAATAGAAATGGCGTCTTAGCAAAAGTTGTTAAGTCTGATGCCATTTCCTGTTGACCAACAAAAATAAAAAATCTGGAACGTCTTGAATCGTCTCGCGCATCCCATTGTTTTCCCGTCCCCGGGCTTTTAGAATTCGACATCAGACGTTTTAAATCCTCGATTTTGACGACCCCGTTGTCGCTGACATAAGCAACAGGATCCGCGTACGAAGTCGCGGGCAGAAGCTAGTCATGAAATATAAACAATGAAAAAAAAAAAAGAAAATAACGACTTTCTTGTATTACACATTATTAGACAGTGATAATAACAACTTATCTATACATATTTACAAATATTATAAAGGGGAAAGATTTGATTGTTTGTTTGTAAGAACTTTATTCCAAAACTTCTCAACTGATTTCAAAATTCATTTCACCATTGGGAAGTTTTTTTATCACAGATAACAATATAGGCTAGATGGTTTTTCTAATCTACTAAAAAGTGAACAGGAATATTAAAGTTCGAAAGTGAAAGTACGCCATTCCAACGGATGACGTCACAAGAGAAGTGCTTGTAAGTCGGTTATAATATAAATACCTACACATATTTTCAGTCATATTAAAGTCTACAAAAGCAAATGAGGTGTTAGTAATATTAAATTAGTTAATATCCAAGCATCGTACCGTGAAAACGTTTCAAAGCATATTAGTGAATCAATTGTTCCGCGAAAAGACAATAAACTTACCGTATCTTGAATGAAGAAACCGTTTGTGCTCCCATTAACCCGCGCACGAGCAATCCCTGTAAGCAGAATTGAACCTGTTGGCTCCTGGCCAGGGAAACGGTATAAAAATCATTATAATTTCGTTACAAACGTGAACTCTCTCATACGTCCTGGTGAAAATAACTGCATTATTTACTTTTTAATTTACTGTTGCCGCATACTTTTTAATTAACACTCTTGTAATTAATTGGCCACAGATAGAAAATAAATTTATTAATATTATAATTTTACTCAACCATTAATCATTCAACTCATAAACGTTAATAAATTACAATGAAGCTTCTGTTACAATTAAAATACTTACCAAGTAATATTAATAGAATTTTAAAAAATGAATTCTCCCGTGATCGTTATGTTACCTGTGGCTTTTAAGTTATGCCGTTTCATTTTTGTTTCAGGAAGTATAATAAAAAGTCGGAACCACGCCTAATGTCTCTTTAGAATGTTCATTCGGAGACAAATAAGTTGAAATAATCTCGGCGAGGGTAGGTAAGTAACACAGGTCGCGCTCGCAGCCCGCGGGCCCGACTCATTATTCTTTCGCTCACCCCCGTCTAAGTGACTTCACTGTCGTTCTCACTTCCTTCCCTTCTCAGGAAATAATTTCAATTTAAGGCTTTCATTGAAATAATATTCATGTAACTTTTTCTTTAAGTCTTACGGCTCACCGCTAAATGTGAATGTTTACACCGAGTGCCTACTGAACTGTACTCTGTAGGTGTTTAAAACTCGCCCATTGTGCGCTACTCTAACAATAAAGATACGAGTTCAGTGAAAATGTAGAGTGGGTATATTGCAAGCAAACTTTGGTAGGAATCGGGGACGCGCGAGATATTTATGACTTCCTCTGAGCTCCCAGAGGCTCTCGGGGTTCAAAAGCTAATAAAACGATGTCACATAATGCAAAATTTTATTTAAATCTGGGACAAATTTTGACTTAGGGATAATCCTTCTAAATTGTAACGGACTACAGGATATAAATTGAAATATTTTATTGTGCAAGTAAATAATTCAAACAGATGAGTGAAATTAATAAAAAAGAGGAGTGGTATATGAAATATCCACAATTTTGGTTTCAGTTGTTGACCTACATATAGCGTACCTGCATATAGCTGCAGTAGAATGTTTTGAAGCCTTCTGCCGAAATGATTTCATGGCATTGGTCCAGGACTGAAACGAGTGATAGAGGTTAAATCTACGTCCAACAGCAGATACATATAATAAGATTTATCTAGAGGTTAAGTAAAGTTCTTTAACTCTTATAAAGTATTTTTCTTGGCTTTGTGTTGAGCTTGGTTGTATTTCAAAGGTGTGTTTGGTATAAATTGTGTGTAGATAAATACATTGAATGACATTTGTGTTCAGGACCTAACGGTAAGTTAGGTCAGTAAGGTGTGACGGGGTCTAGGAAGTGGGCTGAGTGGTGGCGGTGCCACCACCTCGTTTAGATAAACCCGCTGAGTACACCACCAACAGTTTTCACACGACTTCAAACGTAATTTAAAATGCCTCTGGTTGCGGAACAGCCTTTACCGTAGGGTGTATTAATGTGTGTTCTGTTTATTTTGTCGACTGGATTTATTGTTACTACTATAGCTTTTTGTAGACGTGCTGGGATTTATAAACTTTTAATCAAAAACCATTCATCACGAACAGCTTTATTACTTTTAGTTTTACTGTTTTTCAATTCTAGGGCCACGTTCACTGTTATTTTTGGTGTTAATTAATTAAGTGTTGTTTCTGACTGATACAAATTAAACTAAACATTTAGTCTCTTGTAGTTTGACTGATTTAGCTTAGGTGTA
Organism: Euplexia lucipara; assembly: GCA_921972225.1. NCBI lineage: Eukaryota > Metazoa > Arthropoda > Insecta > Lepidoptera > Noctuidae > Euplexia > Euplexia lucipara. The sequence continues at coordinate 14,857,382 of OV179144.1, forward strand.
CGATTCTAATGATATTGTAGGTTGATCGAAAGTAGATTTTAATAATCCCAAGCAGTGTAAAAAACTCACCCTTATAACGTCATAAAGTTAATTGATAAAATTAAATCATAAAATGTCCGTCTCATCGCAGTGCAGCGTCGGCTGTTAAGCTGTCTCGTTCAAACTATTATCCAGCAGAGTCAATATTGGGATCTAGATGTGAATATTAAATTACTGACGTGTTCCGGACACCGGCGGTTCCACACGGAATATCGACGTTCGAAGTCCAATATCAGCGTCGTGAAGGCTCAATAACGTTTTACATTCAGCCGTGGAGAGCGGTAAGTGCGCCAATACGTAGCAGGAGATAAGAAATGTTACCGACAATCGCGTCGCCTCAGAGGCCATTGTACGTAATATTCGCAGCTTGTATGAAATTCATATCGAGGATACGACGCGGTGACGACGATCGACCGAATTATTCAAGGGCAACAACGCCAATAATTCATGTTCTCTCTATTGCGAATAGAGTACTTCTCTATCCGTAGCGGAGGTATAACCGTAAACCGATTTGGGTTTCCGATGGTCCCACCACGGTCGGTGTTAGAAAAGATTAATTTCTGTGTTTGTCTATGAATATTTATTGCGGGTAACCGAAACCTGGCATATCGAGGGACAGGATATAACGCTGGTGTTCAATGTTCATACGTATACCTCAGTTTCCTGATCCGTCGAATATGCATTTGCGTTCGACCCAAATGGCTTTTCAAGTCTCACGATTTTACGTATCGTACCTAATAAGCTCAATACTAGAAGTGAACGTGTTTAAAGATAAGATAACTCCGAGTTTCGTAGCAGGCTTTAATCTCAGCTATCTTAATGAAAACTGTTTTTAGTTATCAAAAAATAGTCAACTCTATAACTGGTATCGGAATGCTAACTTCAGATATCTTATAGATTACCTTTACTTGGTTATGCTATCACACACAGTACTGCTTGCAGATTATCACGCCGAACTTGCAACATTCTGAGCGCTAACTACTGATCGGATCGCGATAAACTTTGACATACGAGCTGTTAGCTTAAATCCTTTTTTGATGGTCCGTTAGGAGTGACGTGCCGCCGTCAAAGCTTAGCGGCTTGGTAACTAGAGATTATGTTTGTTTACAAGGGTATTTGAATAGCGAGCAGGATGTTGAAGAGGTCTCGCCTGTTGTGGGTCATAGTAACTATGTAAATTGTTCTAATTTACGGTATTGGAATTTGAAGCTCTCTTATTAGGTACTTAACATGTTTACTAGAGCGCTTGTTGTTGATCGAAAAAAAGTGGAATATGTTTTTAGTAAACAGAACTTCAAAGAATCCAATAACGTGCTAAGTCTAATTTATTTTTGTTATTATGAGGTTTGAATCAAATACAGTATTTATTATTGAAGTTACTGGGTTGGAAAATATTTTTCCCGGTGGAGATCAAACATCATGGGCCAGTTTATGCTCGCTCAAGCAGCACCGTCCATATTATTCACTTTAAGAACACTGTGTAGTATTTTAACATTAAACTGTAGCAGAATATGCCACTTACCATAACAAAACGTATTTATACCAATTCGACTTCAATATGTTAAACGAAAATGTAGGTTTATTCTGCAACAAATTAATGAACGTTTAGAGTGTTAAAAACGTGAACGTGTTAAAAATCGTTTTCCTGAGTACATTTATTATGTTTTTCATAATTGAAACAAAATGGAGCGTGCATAAAATATGCCTGAATGTGGATAGGTAGTAACCGACCGTGAATTAGTAAAAGGAGAAACCACTTTGGATGTTTCCCAGACGAACTTTAACCTACCGTGTGATTAAAGGATGACTTGTGGTTTGAGTTGCCTACTTATTTTGCTGCGGAGTTGTGGTACTTAGGTAACCCGTATTAAGTAACTAAGATAAAGGGTGATTCATTTGTTTTATCATTATGAGTTTAGATATTTTCTCTTCTGTTGTGTCTCTGTATATAGAGACCATTTCAAGTTTTCTATGTTTGCTAGCTATCTTTTTTTGCTTGTTAATTTTCTAAGTACATCCTGGCAATTTAAATGGGACTATCCTGACATCATTTATGTTTTTACTCTGCTTATTCGCATTGGTCCCGGATTTTTCAAAAAGTCACACTGTTGATGATCATGTTAGGTAACTTTTGTACTATCTTTTTAAACGAATCAACTACATCGCCCCGTTTATCAATAAATTATTAAGAGGTAAGGATTAAGAAAGTAATTTAAAATATCTTCACGTACTTTTGGACGTGAGTGAACCCTTTTTTGGGTTGCGCAATTAGGGTCTAAAACAGTTTAGTAGATGAAACAAAGTCGCAATGATGGCGATAGTGATTAGATAGAAGGTTCTTAGTTTCAGTTGTGTAGAAAGAAGTTAGATACAATATCCATATAGACTTTCCCCCTACAAATCAATACGTACTAAACTACCCAGCACCATTGTTGTCAATTAGTCGGGCGCATAAAATTTGAACCAATCCCAGGTTCATTTTTATAACGTTCAATAATTTAATAACGACTTTTTTACGTGGCAATTCTGGAAACGCCAAATGAATGTCACCGTTACTACAAAAAAATCGAAAACTGGTGGTTTTTTTTGTGTAACACGTCGAAAAGTTTTATTCTACGTCAAATTTTTCTAATATTTTACAAATTTCTCTCATTTTATTCGCTTTCTGATATACGTTTACATATCATATAATAAGGGTAGAATTGTGGAAATCAACGCAATTATCGTAAATAACAGTAGAATGAAGTACTGTTTGGTATTTGTTTTTATTGATGCTTACATTTTACATGAAAAATACACTAAGGTTCACATTTAGAATTACCTTAAACATCAGGAGAATTAATAATGTTTGTGACTAAAAATAACTACCAACGTTTGCATACGGTAACCAACTTTTAGGAAAGTTAACCTAGATATTTCATCCTTGTATTTTCCATGTTTACCTTATGAGCATAATGGAAGTAAGCTAAACTAAGTAAACAGATGAAAATAGCTGCTTTGGAAGGAAGTGCCAATTAAGACTGGTATGTTGTTAATCCACAATTATTTATCAAACGCATTTCTAAAAAATGTCTAGTAAAAACGATAGATTTACGATATATTTATTATTTTCTTTCGTAGGAGTTAGCTTTGCAACTTGAAGTAAGAATTCGTTTTAATTTTAATGCCCGGAACATAGCTTAGTGTTTAGATAAATGATACAACATAGTTTACGAGTATAAGGCAATATTATCTAACACATCTTTGGGTAAATATTTTGCCTGAATTATAGATTTATTATTATTCTCTTTATTTCCAAGAATAATAAAAAAAATTAAAATATAAAAAATTGTAGCCAATTATTGTTATTTTTATTTTTAATATTATATTAGTATTTTTATTGTTTTTAATATTATAAACTAGTTATTGGTAGCTTGACTGAAATCCCAATTTATTGATTATAATAATAATTATCATCTAATTTGAGCAAGCCTTGCTCAAATAAAAGCTCATAGCCTTGACTAGTTAAAACCCTAAAACTACCTCTCATATGCAATCCTTTCATAGAAGCCTAAGGTCCTCTAGTATACAGACAGTCGAACATTAACAGAAAAGTACGGATTTCCTAAAATCATCCACTGCAAATTTTGATATGGTATCGTAATGCTATGTATACTTTTAGGGTTTTCTGTGTACTAATAAAAGTTACGTATACAATGTTGGTTGGTTGGTTGGTTCATATTATTTTTGTGTCTCATGATATGTTTGAATTATAGTTATGCAACAAAATACATAATTGTGATTTAATAAAAAACATTAAGCTCATTGTTATTCAAAATCTAACTTATTTGTACTAGTAGTGTGCTCATCTGCAGCATGCACTCGTTTATGTAAAATAATCATGCCTATTCTAAATCAAAAATCAAAATCAAAAGTCTTTATTCAAACTAGGCTAAGAATCAGCACCTTTTGAACGTCACAAAACAATACATAAAGACAGTCCCCCAAAAACGGCCCACCCTTCGCCACTTCCTAGTATTTTTGCTGGGAAGAAGTGGCGGAACAAACTCCCCAGCAACACATCTGTCTGATTCGTTTGAAGAACTATACAAAGAATCTATACAATTCTATTCATACATACAGACATACATACATAAACTCATGCCTTTTTCCCATGGGGGTAGGCAGAAACTACAGAGCGCCATATGCTACGATTCTTACATACTTCTTTTACTTCGTTTGCATTCATACATGTTGTCATACACACACGCCGGTTGCGAGTAGGTACTACGCACCTGACCTTTCTGAAGAACCTCACCATGTATGTCCTTCTAGGGCGTCCCCTCCCGGCGTTCCCACTTACATCTGCCTTGTAAATACCTTTCGTTAGTCGCCTTTCGTCCATCCTTTCAACGTGACCAAACCATCTATTCATATACTAACTTATGCTAATTTGTACCAGGAGTTCTTATAGTTCATAGTAGTAAGCTACCTAATATTGTTTGTAAGTCGAAATTAACATGCATTGCTCTATACACATGCATGCTTTGATATGTTTTTGTGCAAAGCATTCCTATTCCAAGCTTAATGTTCTCTCCGAAACATCTCATTACTAAGAAAGGCTGGACGGATTTAGTTATTTTTTAGTAACTGAAAAGAAGTCCGAATAAGATAAAGAAAACCGGGCAAGAAAAATTGGAAAAGTTCTCGGAAAAGTGAAAAATTTAAAATGCTAGTTTCTTTAGTATTTTTGTACGAATCAAAATTTAAAGGATCAACGTCTGTCTGTTTGTGATTTTTGTATAGTCGAATAACTTCAGAAATGTAAATGTTGTTAATGTTACATAATTTAACATATTATTGCAATAGGTACTTAACCTACACGGCCATAATTGTTTAGCGACTTTTTTACCTATAGAAAACAGTTAATAGTTTAATCTCCATTGATAAATTTCGACAATCTGCCTTTTTTGTTAATTTTGTCACTTTTAGAGTAACGTTAAGAATAGGTACCATTCTTTTATTTCAATTAGTTAAATCAACCAGCCCCCCTATTACATGGGACTTAAACATGATGGCGAAATGTGGGTGTACTACCAGGTACACCTCTGCCTAGCCCTTCGGGGATTACAGGCGTGAAGATATGTATGTATGTTAAATCAACATTCCTGTGCCAGACTCTATTGTTTCTACGTATCTCTGTGATAATAAAACTGGTCAGAAAACTTCACCATATCTTCAAGGATATGTTCGAATTTTCACAATTTTATCCATGAACGAATTTGTATGCAATTTCGCCAATATTTTATTTGCTGGCGAATAATCTTAAGATGGCCATAGATTGTAGGTTTCAGCACTGATACTTAATCGACTGTCAGTCGCGGTGGACAGTTGACGCTCAATGAATCAACGTCGCCTCTCTACTATACGACCTGACTGACAGATGGCGTACTGACGCCCTTGTCCTCAATCCGAATATACCACAGCTATTACTTCAGTTTTTGTGACTAACCTGTGGAGTGTTGAATTCTTCACTGGACCCATTGTTCGACTGACAGTAACTTCAAAGAATGGCTTTCGTATCTATTTATTTATTTATTGTTAGGAGGAACACCACTGACAAGATCTTATACAGGTACAAGTTATATAGACATTTGATACTGTGTTAGTATATCAATTAAAGGCGTCTACAGCTTATACAATTTGCACATAAATTATTATTTTATAACTACCTAAATTGAATTAAAATTGGATACAGATATAAATTATTATTTTATAAATTGCATTAACATCAACAAAATGTCTTAAAACGTTTGTAACTCTTTAGTTGGTCGAGCTGAAATTCGGTATGTAAAGTATTTTTCAGGTATTTTTTTATAATATAATGTTTTTTTATTGTTAATTTTTACTTTACATATCGTATTGTGTCACGTTATCGTTCGTCGATCAAAAGTTTCGTCATCCAATCGTTTGTCGTGAAAACAATCAGTCATACTTTCGTACATCGAACCGATGTGCTGTCACACCTCTGATGGTCGGCATACCATACACTGGGAAGTGGGGGAAGAGGGGTGGGCGTTTCGATGAACTGTCTTATTTACTTGAGGCGTTCAAAAAGTGCTGATTATCAACCTACTTTAAATTAATGAGCTATGATTTTCATTTTTGATTTTGTACTTACTGTACCCTGCTACTGTGCCCTGACATTTTTACGTATTTATTTGTCGATACGTTGATGCGGAGTCGTCTTTTCTCTACTTTTTTTTGTAAATATAAATTAGGGGTAATCTCATAATTTGACATAAATTTATTACATGCACAAGAACACGTAACACAACTTAACAGAAAGTCTTACTCTGCAAATTTCTACACAAACAGGTTTCATAAATTAATACGAATTTATTGATTACAAGCAATCATATCTATCGTCTTTGTTTCTCCCAAAAATAAGCCAAAGCCTACAAATATATTTCCGCTCATCTTCCTTAGAAGCTAAAACATCGACATTATTGTACGCGAATTTAAAAACAATTTCGGTTTAGCCCGTAATAGCTCCCGACCTTGAGTTCCTGCCTTTATAATCCCCGGTCTACCCCAGGGCTTTCATCCTGTAATTGAAAACACTTGTGAATGTTGTAAATTGACAATTGTATGACTGACAGAGGTGCTGACGTGGGGTCATATCAAAGGTTTTCGGTTAATGGAGGATCGTGCTAGACAACTCAATGATTGCTGAATTCCGTCGAAAGGAATTCATATGCATAAAATTCGATGGATGTGACGTAAGCAACATACGTTTTGACGTTTAGATTGCCTTCATTATGGACACATGATGGACACTGACTGCTTCTAATAAAAAGCGTATTGATTTAATCTGTAGTCAAAGATCGACTTATGTTTCGGTCAACACATCGCAGTTTGCATATATAACATTTGACAGGAGATAAGTATGAATATTTTGGATCAAGTTGATTTATTGTTAACATGAGTACACTTAAACACTTAATTTGTTTACTGTGTCGCACATCTCACAGTTTATGGCCGAGTTGTTTAACAATCGAAGCCTTAAACATTTAAGTTGAATGCAGTACGTCTCTAATTGATGGATTAAGTTGAACTTTGTTTTGTCTTCGTCTCTAAAATACAATAAAAGCAAGAGACGAAATACTAATCCCACCTACATTAGGGCGGGGATAAAAGGATTCTGTGAACAACCCACGATTTAAGAGCATTTACTTTGGCAAGAAAAATATATATCTGCCGACAGCAAATTGAATTTATCAATGCGAAACGGGCAAATGTGATTAAATGATGATCATTGTTTCAAATTAATGAATGCTTCTAAATTGAGGTATCGATTTATTCAAAACTGAACCCTAAACCTAATTAATGTTGTAGGCTAGTGGATATAATTTACAAATTCGTATCTCACAAACCCCTACCGAGCAAAATGTAAGTTATATTCGGTTTATGAAAAGCCTTTTGTTGTATGGGACATCCCACTCCGTCAATCAGAGTCACGAGCACCAAAGTAATCAAAGTTTATAACGAGTTACATAATTATTAAATCCCCCGAATAATTCTAGTTCCTCTCTCATTTTGAACGTCAGCTGAAATATAAAATGCATTTATTCAGCCCAAGTTCGTGAATACAAGAAGTTAACTGGATTAATGTTACCGAGAACTTTGTAATTAATGATTCGCTAATCTTTACGAAGACTGACATGCGGATAAAAGTTTTTGACTCGGCCGAAAACTCTTAAAATTTTACCCCAAACTTCTTCAACCAAAGTACACATGCAGCGAAAATGGGTCGTTAATCGATATTAATTTATAGCAACGAAATATCCTGGGATTACGTTTAGACCCCCGCCGCTAATGACTCGATCCTTCCTCTGACTATCTAAATTAGAAATTCGATATTTTCATAAGATAGTGTGTTAATTTGGTAACTGTTTATATCGAACGGAAACATGGCTACAGCAATAACTATCAAAACTATGAGAATGAGCAAGTAGCCGTGGAGACGGCGAGTGGAGGCAGTTCGACGTTAGACAAGGTACGAGACAGCCGACCAACTCCCAACTACAAGTAAAGCGCTTTAGCGGCAGATTAAGATATACATCTAATAGATAGTACCGTTAGCTAGATCAGATTATGAACTTGACAAATGACATGGATAGCAACTAAGATATCACGGGGATGTGGTTTGTAGGCTTACCTATGTGGCTCGGTATTGATTTAATATGAACTTAGTACGATTAATCATTAGGTACTCAAAATGTGTAATTAACCAACTTTTGAGCATTTATTTTCCGTTTATTGGCATTTTCGCTTTAAAAGCACACTCTCGGGCTCTTTAATGAATCTTCGAACTTTGAATTCATGAGATCTCAATTACCTACTCATATTTTCCTTTGGCCCGCTGTCGCCTAAGCGCAAAACGTTTGTCGCAAGTCGCGCGCGGCACAGTTCTCCAAGTGTTTGAGATAACAAGTGCGCGGGTGACAAGAGTCCTCGCAACTTGCGCCCGATGCTCACAACTTTCCCCGCAAATGCACCTTAACTAGTGTTGTCTTAGGTAAGGGGAGCAATCTGAATGTTCACTCAGTTAAACTATTACGTGGTAAAGAAAAAAAATACAATAAAACTAAGTAGTACCTACCTAACCTTTTTAATGTAAATAATTATTACTGTTGGTTTTAAAGGTGCAATGGCACTTGATTGTTAGCCTGCATTGTGTTATTTTGCGCCATACGAAAATACTTACAAGGGAAAATCTTTTTTTTGCATCCACTTCATTAAAAATCCAATTATGGCACTGTTGAAAGCAATTACAAAGTAGGTGACGTTTATAAATGCATGATACAAAAAAACTTTTGCTTAAATAATTGTGGTGAATTATTAATGACACGTTAAAAATGATTGTTGCGGTAGAGAACGTTGTGGTGTAACTTTTTTATTTTTGTGAAATTGTGTTTAAATTTGGAATAAGTTTTTATTACTGCGCTAGGCAGTGGGCTTGGTGGTAAAAAATCTGCAATTAGACGATACATTGTTATTGATATAGAATAAATTCTTCTTCTACTACTATCACACAGCGCCATCTAGTCCCAAACTAAGCAGAGTTTGTGCTATGTGTACTAAAGAACTGATAAATATACTTATGTATTTCTAAATAAATTAAACCCAGACACAGAACAAATGATCGTGCTCATCACACAATTATTTGTCTTGGGGGGGAATCGGTATCGGACCCACGGCGTCCGGCAGTCAGGGTCACTAACCACAGGCCTAGACTAACAGGCCAGTCAAGTACCTATACTGTATGAGAAAAAATTTAAAAATCAGACAGACCTAGACTGTGTTTTGGCTAATCATGAATATTTCAACCTAACTGAATGCTTTTCTTTAGAAAAGTCTCTATCAATAAATATATCCTTCTAGAAAAGTACACAAATTTACTAAATAAACAAGTTGCTTTGCAATCTTTCTAAAATTTGTCCGCCACAGTCGAGAGCAGAGCAGCGGTGCACAATTTCTGAAGGAGCGTAGTTTTGAAGTCTGCAAGATAACAGATGCGAGCCTCTTGCCTCGACTGGGAACCGAGGAGGCTGGCCCACGCTCCGTCTTGAGAAACGCTTACCGACTATGCCAGTCCCACTTGAATTATCTCTTCTCACTATTTCTCTTTGGAATTGTTAAAATTATACTGTAGATGCTCACTTCTCACACTTACTACTCGGATAATGTGAGTTCCTAAGGCGCCTTGTGGGATGCCAGATTGGTGTTCCGCAGTTTAAACGTTTAGATTTCGTTTAACTGTGATAGAAAAGATAAGAATCAAAACATTTGAAACGTAACGGATAACTAAAACGAACCCGCTACTTATCCAGCTGATAGAAAAAAAAAACAAGTTTCTTAGAGTATATTCACATAGTCTCTAAAAAAATAAAGTATATTTCTTTTCAGTGAAAATAATGTCCATTTACCACCATTTTATAATTACCCAAGCTCCTAAACACGATATAGAAAGTCATAAACCTAGTAACAGTCACAACACGACGACTGACGAGCAACACAACGTGTTCACAGTGATCGATTTCGTTTCATACAAAGCTCACATACGGTTGGCGGTTGTAAAGGTATCTAATTAATAGGTCGCACGTTGTCCTACGTGAATAGTTTTCGTTTGAACGAATGGCAATGATAGTCTCGCGGCCTGCCCTTTGTACATTTGGCGGCCTCGTTAGTTGTGCCACTTCAAAGCCACGCACAAAGGCCGCCCACTACCCACCACCTGTACCTTTATTGTTCTTTATCTCTATTTAGTGATAGTCACGACTAACGTGAGTTTACTCTAGCTATTTGAAACGAGTCCGTGTTTGACCTGCGCCCATTGTGACGTTATCAATTCGGTGAGGAAGCTTTGTAAGTGATATTATTGTTGATATTGTGTTCTTTTTTGAATTGTGTGTGCGGTGCAAATGTAGCCTTACTACTTACATCATTTAATATCTTTTCACAAACATATTAAACTACAATTTTGTTTGCTTACTCGTTTAGTCATTTCATTCTGCCTCAGTGAGCTATCATGAATTTTAATTGTGATAAAAACAATTAAAAAAGCACGAACGCAAAAGTATACAAATATTGTAATAAATTATCAGGGACAGCGAACGGGGACAGCGTACGGAGACAGCGTACGGGGACAACGTACGGGGACAGCGTACGGGGACAGCGTACGGGGACAGCGTACGGGGACAGCGTGCGGGGATAGCGTGCGGGGATAGCGTACTGGGACAGCGTACTGGGACAGCGCACGGGGACAGCGTACGGGGACAGCGTACGGGGACAGCGTACGGGGACAACGGAAAGTAATTTTAATTATTTTATAAAATTCCCTTTGTCACCTTTAACAGGGACATGGCTTACGGGAATACAGGGTTCCTACTGACATAACATAACATCATACCATCACGGTAAAGGTGCATCTCATGTGACAACCACATAGGTACGGAACCTATTACTGCGGTTGTATTTAATTCTCATTTAATAGGGGGCGAGCCTATTGTCACCAACCTGGTACAAATCTAGTCGCTGGGTGGTACTAAAATATTCCAGACGAAAGACCCCATCACACTTTGCTCGACCAGGTATTCGAAACCAGGTTCTGCTGTCGAGCTAGACCCTTAGTTTGAATCCGAATTGCGACCGCTTAAACAACGAGGCAGTCAAGATACCAACATAAATTCTGAACACTTTTTTTCTAATGTATGTTAGTATCATTTTGCTTTCCATTTTTTTATTTAAAATTGCACTTACCACTGCTTTTCTCTGCATCAAATGGTTGACTAGGAGAAAATGCCTATGGTATTATGTCCAGCCACGTTTTTGCTTTTATACCCCTCATTTGTGCGTGTTTGAACTGTTAAATAAATAGGTAAATAAAATTCGCCACCTAAATACTTTCACATTTTATTTAGCCAGAAACACCAATTTCTAATAATTAATCAAATAAAGCATATTTCATTTTCAACAAGCTTATAGGAAACAAAACTATTCGTTATTTTTATTGCAATTGTCCAATCAAGTTTTTATTAGTAAAGGTTCAGAATTTCTCTCCCAGTAATAAAAAGTGTAAAACCTACTTTGACTTTTGCCAAAAAGTAAAATGAGGTAGAATCGTTAAAAGTTTAATAGTAAACCCCACTCTAAGAAACCTGCAGGTGTTGGAAACAAAAACTAAGTGAAACTAGGTCTTACTTATTAGGTAATAGGTATTCGTTTTTGGTCTAGACACATTTTCAGGCCTAAACTAACTGACCGAGTTGTTATATAGGAAAAATGTTTCATTGTAACCTAAACCTACTGTAGTACGGTCAGTGAGCTGCGTTGCCTGACCCATCTTCCTCTTATTTTTTTTTTTTAATATGGTACAGGTAATGCAAAGCATTGACCGTACAATAAAACTTTCTAAATAAAAACACCTGGATAGGTGCTGTTTGGCGCTGTCTAACAAATTTAATTTACTACACTGAAAATGCAGATGTATACATACAAAGGCCAGCGCGTTGAGCTACCCTAATGTATCAATTTCTTTAGTTTAGTTTTTCAACTTTAGCTCAAACAGAATAAGGTTCATGTTCAATTGGGAAAATTGTACAGTTTGGGGTAGTTTGATGTGTGTCTGTATTTTGAAACAGTGAATAACATTTATCAACAAAGTTGTTTTGTGCATTAGTAGTTAGTCTATCTATTGCAGGCAGACCAACCACTGACAGACAGACTGACTTACGGGCGGGCAGTGGAGGTACGGTCAAATTTAAGTCCTTAATGAGGCCAATACGGTCATTGAAAATTGATGTAGAAGTGAAAGAAAAAAAAGAAAGAAGGAAAGAAAACATATTTATTTGACACATGCCAAAAGTGCACAAAACGAAGTAAAAAAATAATAATAATAATAAACTAAGAACTAAACACGAAAAAGAGTGTGTATCTCACGGCTGCGCCAAATAGGACCAGTTCAGCAAAGTGCCGAGCATCGTGTTATTTAAACACTGTGGGGATCAATAAGTATTGTGCTCGTGGTCTACTCTGCTCGTGCAATTGCGCAGGCGGCGCCGGCGTAATCGTCGCGGTATCGGTAAATGGAGACACGTCATGTCTCCAAGGTTGACCACTTGATTCCACAAACAGCTAGCTGACCGATAGTTATAATTATAGCTGTCCTCTCTAATTAAAGGTTAATTACTATTACGAAAAGTTGCGATAATATTCGAACACAATATAGGAACAAAATTTTCCTAATTCTCTTGACTCTGATGTTACGAGCAGATTATGAAATAAATGATTAAATAGACGTTTAGAACAGTTATAAATAAAAGTGAAATTTAATTAAATAGTAACCGAAAAGGATAATCTGAATAAATCTTTATTCTTTGAGTCTACTGACGCCAGCACATTAAGCTATGGCAAACTGTAAATTTTAGTTAAATTGAACATAAACCTTAAGGTGCTGCCACACTGCTGTTAAAAAATCTTTACAAACGTTAGGACCTAAACATTTGTTAAGAAACATACGATCACAATGTTAGAAGAATTAATACTCTTAGTGTTTGGCGCATCTAGATACTGCGCTTTTTCTTTTTTTTTTAAACAAAAAATATAAACTAGCCCAGTGAGCAAATCTTCTTCCAATTTCGTGTATAGACGCCTCGGAACGTAAATCCAAACTGCAAGCGAGCAGATTTTTCAAATAGTATAATTTTTTGTAAACATTTTCAATCGGTGTGGGAGCACTTAAAACATTTGAGAATTCTAAACAGAATGTTACAATTCCTAACATTTGTTAGTAAATGTATTAGTGTTAGAAGATGTTTCTAAACATTTTTAAACAGCAGTGCAGCAGCACCTTTATACGTTTGTTATATAGTTGAAAAACTATCAAAGTATAACAGATTGGGTTGGCTTGTATTGCTAGCCTCTTAACAAACATAATTAAGGTCGCTCAATGATAATTCAGACGCCATCACCACGCATTTACTTTTTTCTATTAGGTGCAGCAAAGGGTTTTTGCTAACCAGCAAAATAGTTAAGATATCTCTGATTATTAATTTTAATAAACCTTTAGTTTATTACTAGTTGTTATAAATCACCTTTAGCAACTCAGCATTTATATTGACGTTTGTTGATGAATATTGAACGATTTTGCTAAAGGCGTTTTCACTTAGCTCCCGTTACCGTATCTTTGGTATATATAATACCGATCTATTATTGCTAAGGCAATTATGTTCAGTCTCGTTTTGCTCACAGATAGGTTTATGAGTATCGGCGTGTGTTGAATAGCGCAAGTCACTCTCAGTTAAATATATGTGCACTAATTTTATGTTTGAATTTGAAGTGATACCTACGTATTGGTTTATGCCGAAGTTTGCTAGTACCTTCTGCAGAAACAAGAGAACTTTAATTTCTGTATTATACGGAGGAAGGACGGTGGAAAGGACGTTAATACGGTTAAAAATCATGTTTTCTATCGATGTAAACCAGTGAAATATTTAATTAGAAATATAGAATCCCACTGGGTTGAATATAAACAAATTATTTTCTCATATAAAATTTTAAGTGCTTCACAAGAGGACAGAAATAAAAGCAAATAGAAAATTTCAACGCAAGGGCGTTTTGGGTCATGTGCTAAGGTCATGATATCAAATTCTGCGTCATGTCGCTTCAGATCTATATAGGTCCATAGGTAACTAACTAACTAACCCATGTATGAATAAAGCTCCAGATCAATAAATACGTTCCCACTATCCCCATAAATAAACTTAACTTTTAACTTTTTAAAGCCTTGCATAAAAAAAAAACAAAACCCTACGTCGATGAAATTAATCAAGTGAAAAAGGTTTTAGTGCCTACTAATAAAAACTACTATGCTACAACTCTAAAATATTTTCGGTAGTTATATTCGGTATCGATACTCCGTCGTTTACTGCCTTGGGATGTGAATAAAAGGCGACTCGTGTGAAATTACATTAAATCAGTGGCAAATTGACGTAGCTGCTGCGAGCCGCGACCGGACGGACATGACGAAATTATAAGGGTCCCCGACATCACACAATTATAGTGTCTGCAAAACCCTAAAACGAGGAAACATTTTATACAGATAGAGCGAGGGTCGTTTATTACAAGATTTTTGTCGTGCGCTCCGCCGCAATCAAACATTTCATTTACATAGAAAAATGAAGCTTTTATTCCAAATTGCGTTACAGAAGATGACGATTCATAAATTCACGATATTAAAACCGTTAAAATTTATAAAAATTCAAATGTGTATTCCAATGACGTCATAAAAGATTTTCCGTCCATATTTTTTGTCTTATTTGTTTGAATAAAACAAAGTCTACCTCTTTTCATTTGCAATTTTATTACCTGCTATTCACATTCACATTATACGTGGCTTTATATTTGAATGTGCAATGAATGCATTGAGTATTAGAGGTAGGTATTTATTTGTAAAGGTGTGTAATCTAGTTCAATCCTGTTCGCTAAAACAGATACAGCTGCTACCAAAGAGGAGCAGAATAAGGTGTAAGAGGGACAAAGACGGATGTGGGCCATGTGGTACGTGCGAGGGAGATGGCAGGAGGTAATCCTCACCGACACAACTCACCGCCAGACTTAGGAAATGAAAGCCAACCGAACCCAAATTCATTAATGTTATCGTGTTTGCCATTCTAACACTTGCAGAGGTATGAGAGCTGCAGACAACTAGTACAAAACTAAAACTATTTGGAGCTAATTTCAACTTGTTGTTGGCAATTTATTTATTACTTATTTTATCATTTGTCTTCCATTGCGCTAGTTAAACATTGAGTGAATTAAATCTACGATTAAAGTTTCAAGCTCCAATTGTTAGTCCGTCTGACTTTTAAATAAAGCTCGATTTATTCAAAAACCTACATCCAATGTAATTCATAACTTTTCAAATTAAGATTAAAGCTATTATGGTCTAGAATTCTAGAATACATGAGATTATTTTATGTTGTATTATCGTATTATTTACTGAGAAAATTGAGGCTAAAAAATAACAGCTTCACAAGTCGATCGAAAGTTAAGTTACGCTCGTCGAGGTTGCTTCACAGATGGGTGGCCACTACTATTATTTGCATATCTTTAGCTGTCTATATGGAGTAGTCAGAACCTCGAAAGTTTGACTACCAGTTGAATCAAGGGGTATCGAGTTACCCAGTTACTGGGTTGTGGAGATCAGATAGGCAGTCGCTCCATGTAAAACACTGGTATTCTAGCTGCATCTTATAATTATACTGGAAGCTGGCCCCGACATATTTGGGGAAAATGATAGGCACATCTAGGGTGACTGGTAATTAGTGACCGATATTTAAACACGTGATTGTATTCACGATTTAAATAAACTTTCCCAAAGAAACTTTTTTTTATACTCATTAACTTTCAATTAATTCAATTACGTCAGTACTGCACAACTGGAGCGGTGGGGGTGGCGGGGGAGCGTGTGACGCTACTACTAGTAGATTATGCCCTTCCTGAGGTCAGACTATCAGCTGATAGATCACAGGCGCGCGCCCGGGTATTTCAAACAGCGTTTTTGTTATTTTATTGTGTTATAAGTTATTGTGTTTTAAAAAAAAGTTTATTTGGGAAAGTTTACTGAAATCATGAATACAATCACGTGTTGAAGTATCGGTCACTAATTACCAGTCACCCTATATAGGTCTAGCGGTCACAAGCCGTATTGCTAATGTTTCCATCTGGAATTTCTCAGTAGTAGCTTGGAATCTGGATGTGTGCCCAATTAATGGCAATAAACCAACTCTATTAGACTTAGACATAGTTGACGAAATGCGAGTACACTATAGGTACACTTCTGCCTCACCCTTCGGAGATTACAGGCGTAATGTTGTGTTATTCGTATTATTATTTTAGGAGCTTTCTGCGGTCTCATTATGTTGTCCATGAGTTTCTACGAGCTGTGGTTAATTGTCTGTAAGTACACGAGAGACCTAAATTAATTAGTGTAATCTTAGATTGAACACATAAACGTAAATGAGTGGTCATTGTACCAACTAGGTATATTAGTGTTAGTTTTAGTGGACAATGAAAACAATATTATTATGATTAAGTACATAATGTAATAAACGAAGAGAAGAATAGACATTTTTGTACAAAAAAATGTCAGTCTCACAAAACAAACACGTGTAGCATGATCACCGAAAAACCGGGCAAGAGCGTGTCGGGCACGCTCAGTTCAGGGTTCCGTAGAATATGTAAACGAAGTTAAAAAAAATGCTTGCATAATTATACGATTATACTACAAACTTAGTCCAGAAATTATTTTGTACAACTTTTTGCCTTTTTTGTACAAAAGCTGTTTCCATCCAAGTTCAAAATAATTTTCCTAGAAAGTCCTTATAAAGTTCTACTTTTCAGATTTTTTTCATATTTTCTAAACTTATGGTTCAAAAGTTAGAGGGGGAGACACGCATTGTTTTTTTTACTTTTGGAGTGACTTTTTTTTTGTTGTGGAGTGTTTCTTTTGGTGTTTTTATTATTATTATTATTATTATTTCCGAAGTTATTGACAGTATCAAAACATGATTTTAGTAAACTCCTATTCATTTTTAAATACCTTTCCAACAATGTATCACACGTTAGGGTTGAAATTAAAAATCACTTTCCACTTTACATATTACCTACCTAATAAAACATTTTTTTCCAGTTTTTATTTTACCACTTTGTCGGCGTGATTGATACACATATTGGTACCAAAGGGGAATGCCCATCGGCCACACAAAAAAATGCCTGAAATGAACAACAATGAAATATACGCCAAATTGCACTATAAATCGTAGGGAACCCATGACAATTTCAATAATTATCGAAAAACTTGGTAGAAGCCAGTTCCAAACATTTTTTCTAAAATATAGGTCAAGTCAAGGTTAAGGATACTACGTACTTCATCATTTTGCACTGATATGAGATTACATCTCATCGTTGCAATATCGAGATAGCAGTGAATACAGTGTATGTTTCTATCCATTCTTAAATGTACACGGTGCACAAGTCCAAAAAAACTGTTCAGCAGAGTCGTATCCGTCGTCAAAAAGCCGAGTTGACGTTTAGGCGGGTCTAATCTAAGTCGTGTTCAAAAATGGGTAACGTGTGCAGAAGTAAAATCAAAATCCTTAAAAAATAGTCACAGTCGTCGTTATAATATAATATCCTGAATTTACTCGAACCGCAAACGCAAAAATCCGCAAAACCATGAATCGAAAAAATTAAAATGCATTCATGTCAAATTGTCAATAAGGCAAAGGACATGTGATGCATACAGCCTACGATACGATTTATAATTCGAGTTTTTTATTTTGATAAATATTCATACGCTTATACTATTTTAATTATATTTACGGTATTATTAGGTCGAATAATATTAAATGAATGATAACTATGCGATATCTGTTTAGGCTGAATGTCGATTACTCATGTCAAATAAACACTGACCGCCATTATAAATTAAGAATGACTATGACGGATATCAAAATAAATATTTTAATTATCGTTATATTTTCACCCTAGGTAAACAAACTTGAGATACATTTCGTTATATATATTTTATTCTTGATAGAATTAAGGACTATTAGTAGTTTCTGTCTATTTCAGGCATTTTTTGGGCGTTTTCCTTTCAGCTTTCTAGTGCTAACGGTCACAGAGAATAAGCGACGACGGACGGACGGACGGACAGACAGACATGGCAAAACTATAAGGGTTCCTAGTTGACTACGGAACCCTAAAATACAGGTATGTCAACGAAATAATCATCCACCAAGTGACATATGGCAGAAACATTTCTGCCGATTATACACCCCTATTTATTAATCAGTACAAAAAAAATGTGCTGTATCCGAACCTGTTACTGATCATATTTGCGTAATCAAAAGTAAAAAAAACGAAGTTCAATTTATAAATATAGTTAAACTTTAATAATGAAAACAACTGTTGGAGGCGGGGCATGCGAGCGAGATCACGCAAACGTGAGCGAGAGATGACGATTAATGAATACTGGTATGTCATGAGTCATGAATAGCCTGTACAATATTTCCATAAATTGGGTGACTTTTTGGGATATAAACAAACGCTAATAACTTTGCTGTTTAAGAATATTATTAATTGATACTTTATAAATATAATAAGAAGACCGTCTGGAATAAGCCCTTTAAGTATTTGTACTAATTAAAAATTAGTGGTGTATAGAAGAAATAATGCTCGATATTGTAGTCTAGTGTCGACTGAAGAATCTACACATCTTCTCTTCTTTATTGTCGTGCTCAAAACAAAAGAAATGTTTCTACAATCTGTCACTTTGTCAATTCTTCTGTAGACAAAATCCGTTTCTATGGTCGTCACGCTACGCGCGTAGGTGTTTTCCTGAATTGAGGATGCGTTACATACAAACATTTTAACTTACTCTGAAAAAACCGGTTTGTCTGAGAGATAGAGTGAAAGTGCATAAAGTTTTTTATATTAAAATCAAAATTCTTCATTTTGAGACCAGATTTCCGTAACAAATAAGTAAACATATTGGCCTAAAATCTTTTAATTAGTAGACTAATATTACTAACGTGAGTGTTTGCTTGATTTTACGTCCATTAGCAAGAATGCAAACAAAATCGCAGTAATTCTTCAATCGAGAGTTTCACATCTCTTAACGTGCTATCAGCCTAGGGTAACACAAACACATTTCTCAGGCATACCTAAAACCGAATGTTCCAGAGAGCTTTCAAAACTTTGCCACGACTTGGAACATTGAATTTAAAATGTACTTAAGTGCGCAGATGTCATATTTTTCTACGATTTCACCAAAAAAAAGGTCTTCAGTAAGGAGACTTTATTTAAGGAGTCTGTGTGACGATGGAGCAAACATCTAAATGTACTTTTTACGTTTAGACGTTTGCTTTAGTGAGGTCTAGATAGTTTAGATAAGAGAGGGCAAAACATTTACCTACTTCTAAAAGGGTACCTACTGAGTTTGTTGACGTTGTCATTCTTGAAAGGTCAGGGAAGTTAAGTAGACTTAATAAATCAATGATACGATACGAAACTATCACAGTGTTTATTTTTTTGAGAGATCGAATATCATTGCAGGACACAAAACAATTGACTATACGCTGAATTGTTTTTTCTGCCAGTAGCAATGTACAGAGCACCAGCACATCAAGCTAGCTCAATGTGTCAAATTTCTTTGATAGTTTTTCAACTTTATTACACACAGAGTAAGGTCTATGTTCAATTGGGAAAAAAATATAGTTTGCGGTAGTTTGATGAGCTGGCGTCTGTACAGTTCAAAGGCCAGCAGATCAAACGGTCAAATGTCTTTGTTGGTTTCTCAACTTTTCTACAAAAAACTAAGGTTCATGTACAATTGGGAAAAATTTAAAATAGTTTGGTGTACATAAGAATCTTTCTTACTATACACGAATGATATTGCATTCTGTTTTCAGACCAATAAACCAACTAGATACCTACAACTATATAGACCTTTATAATTAAATAAGTTTCGAGATGATGAGAAAGTTACATAAAGTAGCTGAATAACAGCATTCATTTAAATACCGATGACATAACAGCTTATGTGATCAATTACGTATGTCTTGGATCAAACCTATAAATGGTTGATGGGTTGAGTCGCAACTCAGTTATGTAACTTTTTCAATGTTAAACAAAGGTAAAGTAAAAAGGATAAAATGAAAATAGTAACGTAAAAAAATGTGAAGATTACCCCCTACATGGGGGTAATCTTCACATTTTTTTGCAAACTTACAAACTTACAAATTTTACCTCTTTATAATATTAGTATAGATATAGATTTTTAGTTGTACATGTGGTGCTACGGCGTAGCGTGTAGGTGACGTCACTGCTACGAGAGCTACGCGGTCGTGGCGTAGCAGATCCCGGAACTGCTACGCATCGATTGAATTATGAAGTTAGTATACCTGCTTCATAATTAAATCATACGACGCGATAGTACCCTGACTAATAAATACATAGCGATTTTAAATCATTATAAATTCAAGCTTCCTGCAATTTGATCTAATATATTAATTTATTTATTTCAGGTACACCCATTGACAAAAACATTATAAAAAAAAAATCAATAAAACCGACCAAAAATAAAATAAAACTCAATAAATTACAAGTAAATTAAATAAAACTAAAACACGAACATATTAAATCACACTAAATTTAAACATTATGTCAATCAATTATTAAATAATATTAGATAAATGAATGCAATTGACATTAAATGAAATTAATTTGATTTTAATAACCTGTAGTGCAATTTTGTAAAACTCAGCCCGTGAAAATGTAGGTGAAGTAAAGACGGATTGAGATGCCATACACGACTAATAATAATATAATAATAATAATACAGCTTGTGGCGAGCTGTTGGGCAGTAGCGACCCCACGGACCCGATCTCCCGGGAGAAGTCTTGTTCCTCATCTCTGGCTTGCCTTTATTGGCCGGCCAGAGTGAGCACTGACGAGGAACGGAGCTCCCACCTCTTTCTTGCCTTAGTTGGCCGGCTAGAGTGGAGATTCGCAAGAGCAAACGTGCTCGGAGGAAGGAAGCATTCCAGTAAGGTGCTGGTAGGGATCTTGACCGTACTTCCGGGATTGTCCTGATAGCCGTGGAATGCCTCTCCACTCCTCAAGCACCTCAGGTTATGTTGCCCTCTTGTCGCTACGTCACTGTGTGCTAGCGGCCGTTTCAGAGGGCCCATTACTGAGTGTGCAAGTCACCCCCTGCCATTTTATTCGTGTATTATAAAGCATTGATGAGGCAGGGGCCATAGTCCTTCCACAGTACTAGGTAACCAGTTCTTCTTATCCACCCCTAACCTATAGCCCAATATATTTGTTGTTTTAGTCTACAATAGTCCTGCACTAGTCGTAGGTTTTCCTTGGGTGCACTTGCATAATGCATACAGGGAAAATCTGCGATTGGTGCCTCACTGCATTAGAAACGACAAAGGGCCTCTGCGAGTTGGCTTAGGCTCCTCGTACGCCTTCCAAAGGTCCGGAACCCAAGGGTTCCGAGAAATATCAGCGCATAAAAATAATAATAATAATAAAAATGTTTATTTATCTCCACAAATTACATATCAACGTGAGTATAAATTACAGTCAGACACAGAAATTTTGACAAAGTGTGTAATTTGTGGGAGATCTGGAGTCTAAACTAAGCCTAGGCCTGTATCTCAGAACTCCAGGCCCCCCAATTAAATCATGTTGTTCAGACTGTCGACATCGTGAGTAAGCAGATATGTGAGTGGGTGATAAGCTAATATGTGCATGCGTGCGCGAATGTGCGCTAGAGGGTGCGTGTGTATATGCATGCGCATGAGTGTGTGTGCGTGCGTGCGTATGTGTGTGTGTGTGTGTGTGTGTGTGTGAGTGTGTGTGTGTGTGTGTGTGTGTGTATGTGTGCGAATGTGTGTGTGTGTCACTTTTAAATACAATACTATATTATGCCTGTATAATCGGTATATACATATATATATATATGCATATAATAATAAAATAATAGCTTTAATGGACAGTTCACTTTAGTCAAGTTTTTACGTGGTGATTTTTGCTTAATCGCCGGTTGACTTTGTGTCGTCAATAATATGAAAGTCAGAGGTTTTTTCACTAACTTAACTTAATCTGTAATGCTAAAGCTCACCCAGTCAGCCTTCAAACTCCAGTAATAAGGCATTTCTTAGTTCACTTGTGGGTTGTTGACCATCCATCTGGCAATACGAAAAAGCAGACTGCAAATGTTTGGGGCTTAATGTTGTAGCATTCTAAGAAGTGCATTTTGACGTTTCTCTCTTTTTGTGTCGCTATAACTATGATTGTACGTCTAAGTAAGAAATCGAAAAAAATTAATTCATTATCCCCATTACATTACATTCGTTCTACTCATGAATATGAACAACTTTCTCTATAGAAACCGGATTTCTAAAAATGACTAAAAATACACCTTGTATGTGCCATGCTAGAACATACGATAAAGCAGTAGCGCACGAAGGTACCTAAAATTATGTGCAATCAATTCTTGCAAAACAATTTATGTTCAGAGGCCAGCAAAGAAAGCGGCCCCAATTCTTACTGTGATAATTTTTAACTTTAGTTCCAATTGAATAAGGTTCATGTTCAATTGGGAAAATATGACAGTTTGCGGTAGCTTTATGTGCTGGCGTCTGTACATTCTAGCACTCAGAAAGCGTCTGATCTATACGGAGACATTTAAGCGTTTCCTAGATTGTTTTTACTGCGAATCCTACTCATCTTTTTTTGTTGTTATTTAACAACAAATCCAAATTGCTCCAGGCAAATTATTTAAGTAGGTACTCTTTTACTGAATTCTGAGAATGTAGCTAACGAATCAAAGCTTAAATATTTTATCCGTGACTTCTTCAGAACAAGCATTATAATTCACAAGAATAAAAAAGTTTATTTTTTATTTTTATTTTTGATAGGCACGCGTTTGATCACAATCTCACCTGATGAAGCGCGCCTGCCTAGAAGAAACCTGTTCACTGTTGACTTAAAGACCCCTAGGTTGTAGCTATCAGGAAACACCGACTCTGGCAGGAAATTCCACTCCTAAGATGTACCTACAATGAATGTGTTTCCAAAACGTTTAGTACGTATAAATAAAAAGACCACATTATCATCATCATCATCATTTGACTGGCCTGTTTGTCTAGTAGTTAGTGACCCTGACTGCTATGCCGGAGGTCGTGGGTTCGATTCCCACCCAGGACAAATGTTTGTGTGATGAGCACGATCATTTGTTCTGTGTTTGGGTGTAATTTATCTATAATATGCATGTATTTAGAAATATATTATAAGTATGTTTATCAGCTGTTTAGTACCCATAACACAAGCTCTCAAATCTTCTTAGATTAGATCTTATATTGTGGAATATATATTATTATTTACACACAACATGTTTACAAAAATTCTGCCAAACTACTTAACAGTTTGTCGGCAGTTGTACTGTTTAACAATATTTTACATATTTTACAAACATATATGGGTGTGTTACTAAACTATATGTAACTTAAATAGAAACTACCAATCTCTGCCAAAGAAAAAGTCTATGGACACAATGACAGATAATGTTTCTTCAGTAATTTTTTACGTTGGTACTTGTGTTTTACACCTGTTATCAACTCCGGAGGCAGCTCATTCACTAATATAGGCGTTATGTATTTGCGTGTGCGCTTACCAAAGTAGTTAGTAACATTCGGTCGTGGGTTTGATTCCCACCCAACGCAAATGATTGTGAGATAAGCACGATCATTTGTCCGGGTGTAATTTATCTATAATAGGTATGTATTTATAAATATAATGAGTAAGTTGTATACAGTTGTCTAGTACTCCTAGTAAAAGCCCTCCTTTGGGACTAGATGGCGTTGTTTGAATGTTCTGGAAAATTTATTTATTTAACATCCACAGCCCGACTTCGCCCATTGCTGGGTATAGGCCTCCCTTTTCTGGTGCCGAGCTCCACGTCCCCACGTTAGCCCATGTCTTGGGCCAGCCGCATCCTGGTAATTCCCGCAACATTGGCATCAGCCCATCTCTCCAAAAAGAACACAGAGCACAATAGATAGTCCCTAGAGCATTACAGCAGAATTTTATACAAAAACACTGAAACAAACACATTGCAGTTAAAATTGATCGGAAACAAAACCCGGTTCTCCGGGGATATACGCAATAGTAATTTTATTGCAATCGTCTCGAATATTCGCTTCATTTTAAACGTAATAGAATCGAAGTAGGTACTACATTATAAGATGTTTTGCCATCATTTAGATTCATCTGGATATAAAGAACGCTATAGGAGGAAATTTCAACGTTTTCAATTTCACAAGACGCATGCAGTACCCTCGGCGGATATAAACTTACTTATCTAGTTGGATCACATCTCCAGTTTTCACACACATTTTATGATGCTGTAGAAAAGATCGATGTTCTACACTCGCTCTGAAAATGTGTTCGCTTCGTCTTAATCCGAGTTTTACCTGGACTACTGCCAGCGACCGTTTGTTGAAGAAATTGTTCGTGCGTTTTACCAGGTGCAACGGTTCTTTCTGGCATCCAATTGGAAGTTTCTAGTTTTACGGTGTCGTTTGACCTACACAAATCTTGTGAGGTAACTTGATTTTTGTTTTGGATTTAAGAATGGTACAAATACCAAAGTCTTTTAATTATTTTTTGGTCCTGTAGGCTAACGACAAGACTAGCCTAGGCCTGGCCTGGCCTGTAGGCTGTTGGATTAGGACGTACGTCCTAACCCAACAGCTCCATTTGCATGACTGAGCGATTAATTTGGGGTTAACACAAGAAACGATGTTTGGATGGTTTACAGATTATTATAAAATAGATAGCTGAAAATATAGGAATAATTCAATTTTATAAAAGGTCGACGCCATCTGGTCTTCGGCTAAATTTTAAACAGTGTTTTTATATCCCTTAACTCCAGGTTTTATTCTAGTAAAAATAATACCAAAAGTCCTTGAATATGTGGTTCAAACATACAGTTTTGGAGATATCATCAATTATAATTAATTTAGGTCAAACTAAGTTTAATTTATAAATATGAGTAATTCATTTTCATTGTAACCAATCACTCATATTTTTAAGCTAAGAAGCAATTACCTGCTATTTTTTAAATTCATACGAGTGCGTTTTTTAACTTTGAAAAATCTGATAACTGTCTTGTCATAGATGTCCACAACCAAGAAAAAGAGTTTAGAATTAAGATTTGGATGTAATAAATCATGACCATCATAATCTTGGGTAATTAATAATAATAATATAATAAGTTTATTAACACATTTTATCGTAAGCTAGAACTTTATCCGAACCACACAGTTGATGTATAACTGTGTAATTCTCTTACAATATCCACAAAACCTAACACTCGCTAAAAATTTTAAAGTTATTTTATTGTGCCACAATAACATTGTTGGACTAAGGTACAATTATATTTTAAAGTCGTAAATCGCGATGACAGTTTTCGGCTATTAAAAGTTGTTTGTATTTTGTAATGAAACTCGGTGAGTTAATTACATTAATCTTAATTAGATCAATTTTGATTAACATTAAACAAAAAGTATCCTAAAACAAAATTAATATATCAAACTGTCTGTGTGATCAGGATTTGTTTCGTGAAAGGTCGAGTCGTCGTGAACCCGCCGAGCGGCGTTTATTTTCTTTCTAAGGCGGCTTTCATGTCCCATGTATCATTGTTTACGAATGTTTAAATTCCTAAATAGTGTCAGATTTATAGAATTAGTATTCGCTGGCAAACTTTGTTTCGCCTTAGAATCAATTTATTAGTCTTGTTTGTTTTTTAATAGTTTACATTCTATTCTCAGACCTACTGAATATACACACAATATATTTCAGGAGAATCGGTCAAGCCGTTTCGGAGGAGTATTGTAACAAACACTGTTACACGTGAATTTTATATAAGAAGTAGATATACATACGTTTAATAAGATAACAACAAATAGATCCAAACCAATAATAACCACTACTACTTTTTATTTAGCAAGTCTCTAATGTCTTATTCAAACATTTTGTGTTCGATAGAATGAAAATGACCACATGTATATATGTATAACCTAACCTAACTTACTATACCTATCCTATAGCTAACCTAACTACCTAACCTAACTACCTTACTGAAATTAATTGATTTAAAAATTACTAATTTCATAATTTTAAACTGAATTACTACGCTGCGTGCAACGCAAGTATGTTTAATCCAACTTATTTAGTTTACCGGTCTACTTTAAAGCCCAAACAGTATAATAATTATCTTTTTGCAAAGAATTATTGCAGTTCGTCTCTGTCGTCATTATTAATTACGTAAATTTATTTCTGGAATATACTACATAAAACTTCTTTCTAAGTTTAGTAACAAAATAAATTTCAGAGCGTACGCATAAATTGACAATCAAAAAGTATGTTCATCCGTTGTCATGGTGACACTTTATAACTTTTCGTATTTTTAAATCTAAATACGCAATTATCCCAATATTTTAAGTAAATGTTGTCGATTCAAAATCCTTATTTAAATACGTTCTTTAATTTGAGAGGAGATACGACGACGGGGACGAATTTAAAATATTTGACAGGTAGGAATAGTTTCTAAGGGAAAGCGAAATTGTTGGTTTACCATATTCCAAGCATTTTTTTTCATATTTTCTCACCCTATAAACCTTTCCTGGACTTCCACAAACATTTCAAAACCAAAATCAGCTAAATTGGCTCAGCCGTTCTTGAGTTTTAGCCGGACGATTTTTATATATAGGGTGACTGGTATTTAAAACCAATACTTAAACACGTGATTGTATTCATGATTTCAATATACTTTCCCAAATAAACTTTTTTTATACACAATAACTTATAACACAATAAAATAACAAAAACGCTGTTTGAAATTCCCGCGCGTGAGCCTGTGAACGATCACCGTAGACACGAATCGGCACGTTTTATCAGCTGATAGTCCGACCTCGGGAAAGGCAAAATCTACTAGTAGTAGCCTCACACGCTTCCCCGCTACCCCCAAGGCTCCCGTTGTGCGTGAGTATTAAAAAAAAATCTTTGGAAAAGTTATTCTTATTCATGAGTAAAATCACGTGTTTAAGTATCGGTCACTAATTACCAGTCACCCTACATATAGATAGACCAGAAAGGATAACTCGGTACCAAGTGGAATTTGCGGAAACAATTCAATTACGGAGTAGGTATCTACAATGCACTCTATGTGGTTTGTGGCAGGTATTCCAGGAACGACTGTCGAAACAACGTTGCTTCACACAATATGTTTATGTAATTTAGTTCAAACACTTGGAACGTTCAAGAATTTATCACTCTACGTCTCTATAGGACCACACGACCCGAGTTACACAAATTGGTTCGTCTCGTTATTCCTACTTGAGGTTGTAGTTAACGATAGATATTGTTGGTGCAAGTGGAAGATAGAGATGTTGATTAACAAATTAGGTGTCTCTCACCGAGTTATTACGTGACGTAAACGTAGAGAGGTTTTGGAAATTATGAGATGTTATGGTAATAGTGGTGAACGTTGTAGTGAATGTGTAATACATTAAAACGTGTAACTACGGTGTATTTAAGAATAGTCGATATCGTATTACTAAGATGTCGACTGGCCTGTTGGTCTAGTAGTTAGTGCCCCTGACTGCTATGCCGGAGGTCGTGGGTTCGATACCCACCCAGGACAAATGTATGTGTGATGATCAAGATCATTTGTTCTGTGTCTGGTTGTAATTTATCTATAATATGTATGTATTTAGAAATATATAAGTATGTTTATCAGCTGTTTAGTACCCATAACACAAGCTCTCAAGCTTAACTTGGGACTAAATGGCGTTGTGTGAAAAAGTTGTGTAAGTAGCCATATTTCAAATGTGTAAGTAGCCTCCAGCTGTTGTTAGACTGGATTTTTATTGTTATTTAGTGGTTAGTGGCCCTGACTGCCATGTCGGAGGTCGTGGGTTCGATTCCCACCCAAGACAAACAGACAAAATATATAAGAATGTTTATCAGTTACCTAGAACTCATAGCACAAGCTGCACGCGTAGCATGATCACCGAAGAAACGGTCTTTGTCGTGTCTCGGAAGAAAAGAAATTAAGTGTTCATGCTATGCAGGCAGGTGTATTGAAAGAAATTTGACAGATTGTGGTTCCTGTCTATATAATCTGTCACTTTGCCGATTCGTCTGTAGACAAAGGCCGTTTCTTCGGTGTTCAATGTGTTCATGCTACGCATGCTGTGCTTAGTTTGGGGCTGCATGGCGTTGTGTGTAAGTTGTGGAATCTTTTTTTGTTTCTTTTTAACCCTCTACCATAAAGCTGGGTACCTAGGTGTTATAAGTGTGACGTGTGTTTTTGTGGGTGTGTGTATATGTGTATCTGTATTTCTCCAAGCAAATGGAAGAAAATAGAAAGAAAAGAAAAGAAAGAAAATACATTTATTGGCAAAAGCTGGATACATGCACAGTAAAAACACAATAACACAAAAAAAAGACAAAAAATGCCATGTCTCACGGCTGCGCCAAAAGGTTTATTTCAGCGGTAATGCCAGACAGATGCTGAGATCCTGCCTGACGCTGATTATGAAGTAGGAAGTTTGCAGGAGCTACCCTTTCTACCAAAGCATAATTTAATTAATGATAGGTAGTATTTATTTGAAACGTATATGGTCAATGCCTACTTAGTTTCATTTATTTACTTTTTGTAGTTCTTAATGTGTCAGGAGTTTTTTTACTAACCGGTCCTCCTAGTTTTTTATACAATTCTGTAATTTAAAGAGTGAGGCAACGCAAATGCGGATTAATTGTCTCTATTTCGGCATTCATAGACCAAGAGTAAGTATATTTTGGCTTTTTGCTTCATTCTCTTGACAGGTTGGTCTACTACCAGCTTGTCACTGTCTCACAACAGGACAAATGCCTCTTCTTATAGGTACATAAAATGTAGAAAACCCGCAACGCCAAAAGTAAAGCTTACATTTAAAAAGTTAAATATGTCATTTTTCTATCGTAGAGCCATGTCATTTTATATCGCGTTGGGGCACCGCTTAAGTAAGGAATCTTCCTAGTAGGTATGTACTTATATTAGCGGTACCCCAGAATCAGTCTAAGAACCATTGCAAGAAACCCTGCTTTCAAATAAAAAAAACCGCATCTAAATCGGTTCACCCGTTTAAGCGCTACGGTGCCACAGACAGACAGACAAACAGATAGACAGACACACACACACATAGCGGTCAAACTTATAACACCCATCTTTTTGCGTCGGGGGTTAAAAAGGCACGAGCACTGATCACCACGCTTGTTCAAGGCGGATTGGCGATTTTATACTTTCGAGTAGGGAGAGCGGGGCTAGAAGTTACCGGGGTAAGTTGTTCCGATTGAAACTGTTATTTATAATCTGTACCATGTATATTAAAATAATGTGGCAACACTGTTACTCCTATCTCTATGATTAAAGCGTTCAGTACGTTACAAAAATTAAACGTGTTTTAATAGGTTATGGGCCCAGTCCCGCTAAAATTCTAAAGTAATAAAAGTTCTTAATACAGCACAGTGAAATGTCGGCAAATTATTCCTTGAATGTCCCGAAGCTCAAGGGCAGGGATAATTACGACGATTGGGCGTTTGCCGTGGAAAATTTTCTAATCCTGGAGGGCATCGATATTAGTAACAGCGAAACATTAAGTGATCAAGACAATAAGAAGGCTAAAGCAAAGATGGTGATGACGATCGATCCATCTCTGTACGTTCACATCAAAAGTGAAACTACAGTGCATAAATTGTGGACCAAGTTGAAGGCGTTATTTGACGACTCTGGTTTCACTCGTCGTATCAGTCTACTCAGAAACCTAATCTCAATTCGACTGGAAAATTGTGACTCCATGACTGCCTACGTGACACAGTTAGTGGACACGGCACAAAAACTTAAAGGCACAGGTTTTGAGATTAATGACGAGTGGGTTGGGTCGCTTTTGTTAGCTGGATTGCCAGACAAGTTCTCGCCTATGATTATGGCTATTGAACACTCCGGGATAAATATAAGTGCAGATAGTATTAAGACTAAATTACTTGATATGAGTGAAGATGCTAGAAAATCGAATTCCGAGAGCGCTTTTATTGCTAAAAATGCATATCATCGCAAAGGGAGCCAAACGAGTAACAAGAAACGACAAGATGGCGTCGGCATCGGGCATGACAATGAAAACCCTAAGAAGCCGGTGAAAGTCATAAAGTGTTACAAATGTAAAAGAGTTGGACATTTTAAAAATCAATGTCAATATTCAAATTCACAAAACGAAAAACAAGCGAACGCATTTGGTGCAATGTTTATGACTGGCGAATACAGTAGCAAAGACTGGTATGTGGACTCGGGCGCCAGTACTCATGTGATATCGGAGTCTAATAAATCTTGGTTAACAAATATCTCGTATAATACAGAAACTCAAGACATTGTTGTAGCAAATCAGGAAAGTTTGCCAGTATTATGTTCTGGAGATCTGCATATAACAACACGTGTTGGCGATTATGAGTACAATATAAAAGTAAGCAACGTTTTATGTGTACAAAATCTAACGACAAATCTTCTATCGGTGAGCAGGATGATATCCAGTGGCAACCAAGTTGTATTCAAAGAAAATGTGTGCCACATTTATAATTCTATGAATGAATGCATCGGAGAAGCCAATCAAGTGAATGGTGTATATAAATTAAATATTGCAAAGTCAGAGCTATTAGCAAAAATAGCAGTCGCTGACAGCAAGACTTGGCACAGGCGTTTTGGCCATATAAACAAAAATGATCTCAACACTATGAGAAATGGAGCAGTTGAAGGCCTAAATTTCCAAAATAAGGCAGAAATTGGCAAAAATAATTGCACAGTATGCTGCGAAGGCAAACAAGCAAGATTACCCTTTCTGACAAGTTCATCCAAAAGCAAGAAGGTGCTTGATTTAGTGCATGCTGACTTGTGTGGGCCTATGGAAGAACAATCACTTGGCAAGGCCAAGTATTTTTTATTATTTGTAGACGACTACAGTCGCATGGCTTTTGTGTATTTTTTAAAGACGAAGAACGAAACGTTTACCTGTTTTAAACAATTTAAAAATTTAGTGGAAAACCAAAAGTCAACAAAAATAAAAATACTAAGAAGTGACAATGGGGGTGAATTTTGTTCAGCAGAAATGGAAAACTTCCTTAAGCAGTGTGGCATCATACACCAGAAAACAAACCCATATACTCCTCAGCAGAATGGGGTGTGTGAAAGATACAATAGGTCTATAGTGGAAAAAGCCAGATGTCTGCTATTTGATGCTCAATTTGAGAAGAAGCTATGGGCAGAGGCAGTTCATACTGCAGTGTACCTGAAAAACAGGTCCTTGTCTGCTAGCCTACATCAAAAAACTCCATTTGAATTATGGATGAATAAAAAACCAGATGTGAGCCATCTCAGAGTTTTCGGCAGTTTAGTCATGACACATGTACCAAAAGAAAGACGTCTCAAATGGGACAAGAAGGCACAAAAGTTATTCCTTATTGGATATGCTGACAATATTAAAGGATACAGGCTGTATAATCCTTTGACACACACTGTGACAGTAGCTAGAGATGTCATTGTAATAGAACAGGAAAATGACAGCATGACATCACAGGTCATAATCCAAGATAATGAGCAGAAAATTGAGGATACAGTGGGGGAAGAGCATTCAAAATCTATTACTGATACATCAGGTTCTCACATAGAAAATGCAGAACAAACAGATGAACAAGATTTGACATATGTCCCAGAGGAAGAGTCCAGTAGCTCAAATGACAGCTTCTATGATTCGTCAATATTGACATCAGATGATAGAGAGGTCAGTGCTGAATTACAAAAGACAGATACATTAGAGAAGCGTACGAGGCGTAAGCCAGATTATTATGGTTATGCAAACCTATGTGTTACAGACAGTTATTCTGGAGAAGAAATATTTATCAGTGATGCTGTAAAGGGGCCAGAAAAGGAGCAGTGGTTAAATGCAATCAGTGAAGAATTGCAGTCATTCAATGACAGGGATGCATGGGAGTTAGTGTACAAACCAGTGAATAAAACAGTTGTTAAGTGCAAGTGGGTTCTAAAGAAAAAGTTTAGTAGTGAAGGTGAAGTGAGGTATAGAGCTAGGCTAGTGGCAAAAGGGTTCAGCCAGAAACAGGGTACAGACTATAAGGAAACCTTTTCACCAGTGCTCAGGTACTCTACTTTAAGACTACTATTTGCATTAAGCGTAGATCAAAACCTAGATATTATTCACTTGGATGTTCCAACTGCATTTCTGAATGGTTACTTACAGGAGTCCATATTCATGGAAATACCTGCTTATTCAAACTTTGCAAATGATAGAAATAAAGTCCTTAAACTTAAAAGAGCAATATATGGTTTGAAACAGTCGGCCAGAGCTTGGTATCAAAGAGTAGAAGTATTTTTACTAGAATTAGGTTATACCAAGTCTCAGTATGAACCGTGTTTATTTATGAAATGTAGTGAAAACATCAAAGTCTATATTGCACTATTTATTGATGATTTCTTTGTATTTTTTAACTGTAAAGACACTTGCGAGGAGCTAAAACTAGAGTTAAAAGCAAAATTCAACATAAAAGATTTAGGCCAAATTAAAAATTGTCTTGGCATGAATGTAACTGTTAAAAAGGGTTGTATTACTATTGATCAGAAAGAGTTTGTAAACACAATTTTAGAAAGATTTAATATGATTAATTGTAAAAGCTCAGATACTCCAATGGAAAAGAATTTAAAGTTGGGAAAGGATAATAATGTTTGTTCAGAGTATCCTTATCAACAATTGCTTGGTGCTTTAATGTATTTATGTGTTTTAACTAGACCAGACATAGCTTTTGCTGTTAGTTTTCTTAGCCAATTTAATAATTGCTTCAATCAGATACATTGGAAGCATCTGAAAAGGGTTTTAAGGTACTTAAATAAAACTAAACACTATGGATTACAGTATATTAAAGGTGATTGTAATATAATAGGATATGTGGATGCAGATTGGGCTTCATGCACAATTGATAGAAAGTCATATACTGGTTTCATTTTTACTATGTCCGGAGGTTCAATATCTTATGAATGTAAAAAACAAAAGACAGTGGCATTGTCCAGCACTGAAGCAGAGTACATGGCTCTCTCAGAAGCATGCAAGGAAGCGATTTACCTTAAAAATTTATTATCAGAAATTAATAATAACAAGGAAGATAATGCACCAGTTAATTTATTAAGTGACAATCAAAGTTCACAAAAGTTAGCATCTAATCCTTTGTTTCATAGAAGGACAAAACATATTGATGTTAGGCATCATTTTGTAAGGGAGTGTTTAACAAATAAATTTATTAAAATATCCTATTTGCCTACAGCTGAGATGCCAGCTGATATGTTGACTAAGAGTCTTTGTCATGTAAAACATTATAAATTCATGAATATCATAGGGTTATCACAAACAGAATAGGTAACTCATTTCTTATTTTAGTATCTACTTCATATAAATGTTGTGAAATTTTCTTAGGTATTCATTATTTTCATAAGTGGGGGTGTTATTTATAATCTGTACCATGTATATTAAAATAATGTGGCAACACTGTTACTCCTATCTCTATGATTAAAGCGTTCAGTACGTTACAAAAAATAAACGTGTTTTAATAGAAACCACTCCGTGAGGAATAGAGATAGGAATGTTGAATAAACACGTCACCAAATGCAATGCCACAGCGCACTGACGGCGGCCATCTTAGACAGGCCAGTGGAGCTGGGAATATTGGATTCGCAGGACGTGCGTCGCTGATTCACGTAAGTAAATATTTTCGTAATTAACATTTTTGGTCTGTTTCCTGAATTTTAACGATTTGCGTTTAGTGTTTTATTGTTTCGATTTGAGGATTTATCTATTGTTGTGATACACTATGCGTAAATGACGTATGTTTAGTCACTTATTCTATATTTTGTTTGTTTTGTCAACTCGTATGATTGGGGCAAGATGTTCCTTTTTTCTGGGGCAGGTTGTGACTTCGGAACAACTTGCCCCAATTAATTTTGTTCCAGTAATGAATCATCATCATCAACCTACTGCTGGACATAGGGCTCTATCAATCAGCGCCATAATGAGGTATATATATTGTTATTTTCTTTTACAGTATGCGGACTTACAAAAGAAAAACTACCGAGGATTAATATCCAAGGAATTGCTGCAGACAGCCGCGAATGATGGCAAAAAAATAAAAACAACAGATTTGTAAAAAAAAAGTAACAAATCGTGAAGAAAATAATCACAACTGGCTACAAAAAAAAAAGAGTTGTATTTACGGCAGAACAGGACGTTATGTTGGCAGACTATAATATTAAAGTTTAGCTCAATTTTCTTTGGCCTTCTATCAGAAGAACTAAAAAAAATGGTGTACAAATGTGCAGTAAAATTCAGTGCTTACAGTATTTCATCATCTTGGCATAAAAATAGAAAACCTGGTCTTGATTGGCTAACAGGTGAAATCTTAATCCATTTTAATGCTTTCTAATGAAATTTCAGAAGATATATCATAATCACAGTTATTTGTTTTTTGCCTATGATGGTATTTTTTTCATTATTATTATTTTATTGATATATTCAGCCTAAGACAAAGCAATATAGTTAATTACTGAAATAATTATCAAGGTTGATTAGCTGCAAGTTATTTGATAAGATCCTAATGACTAAATGTTGAATAATTGATTAAGTACAAATTATAGTTACTTGTTAAAACATACAAATGTTTACCGATAATACGTTGGATATTTTTGATTATTTACTGCTGAATAAACAGACTTGATTTCGTCGTTTATTGTTGTTTATTTCACAAATAAAACCTTTAACAGATATGGTAACAACTTACCCCGGCTTGTTAACAACTCGCCCCGAATCGGGGTAAATTGTTACTTTCCGACTTTGGTCATAAAAAAATTTATAACAAATAAATCACACAATAAATGGCCCAGATAACTATCTTAATAGCAAAGTTAAATATGTAGGTTAATATTAATCACAAAAAAAGAATATTAAAATCAAGTATTCTTAACAAATTTTGAGGTTAACTGAAAATCGGAACTTCTAGCCCCGCTCTCCCTATATATACTACTAGCGGTCGTCATGCGGTTTCACCCGCGTTTTTCCCGTTCCCGTAGAAATTCTCCTCTTTATAATATTAGTATAGATAAATCCAGGTTTCCTCACAATGTTTTTCTTCGACGATGTCAATGATGCCCAAGATAAAACTATATGAATTGAAAATGTCATATCGGTACTTGCCCGGATTTGAACCAAAACCTCGTGCATGAGAGGCAGATAACTTAATCTCTGGCCCATCACGACAGAACATGACTCATAATTACGAAATAAACAAATATTATTCATTATTATACAAGTTGTTCCAGCAAGTTGTATCTCGAGGTATTACGAAGCTTCCAAACAAGGTTGCCGAGATGGGGATTCCGTCCCTGCAGTGCTATCTCACTCCACATTACCATATCTTACTTAGCCACCTCGAAGAATGAAAATATATTAACCATGTATATTTTAGAAATGCTAATATATTTTAACTTTCATAACGAGATACATTTCATAAGCTTATGGAGTTTATATACGTTTTCTGAATGCTAAAATATTTTTTAGAGCATTTTCTTTTTCTAAATTGTTAATTTAAAGGTTTCTTTATGGCATTCTGATTTCTACATCAACTGTTGTTCTTTCTTCAAACTGGAGTTCTTCGCTAGCTGGGCTACTAATCATATACTAGGTATATGATTAATACTAGGTATATGATTAGTAGCCTAGCTAGCGAAGAACTGTATGCAGATCAAAATTGAGTTGCGTTTTAAGTGACAAAATATTTCTAGGTGGCTTGCTAATATATGTAAATCCGACCGAACTCTCAACATTAATCTCTGAAATAAAATCTATTGTTATTTAAACCACTTTCATTTATTCTGGATTTTGCTTCAAACACAACGTTGACAATTGCTTCTAGTTCATCCAATAGTTGCAGCACGAAGGTAGAATTACTTATTACATAACAAATATTATCACACTTGTCTTCAAACATGCTAAAAAAATTAGATGATAACAATATTTTCAACTTACTGCCTATCCTCAATCCGTTTCCAAGGTATGGTAATCCCTTCTACTTATTAATTTCAAAACAGAATGATGATAAAACTAAACCTCTGGCTCCGAATATTCCCAGAACTGTCTTATAACAATAACATTGAATTTCTATTGAAAGATTTAACATGTGAAACCAACTAAGTACCTCTTTGAAAACTTGAAACACTAAGCATCAACATTAATAACATAGAAAGACGCAAAATCTAGGATTTTGTCTGTATCAAATTTCTAACGTATTATAATATATATGTCGTGGCGAACGATATTCAGAAAAATAAAGTAGTGAAGTTGATTACATTAGTACAGAGTATGGTAAACGCCGTGACTTCAGCTGAGATTGCAAATGGTGTGAGCGATGTCACGTGGATCGAGTCGTATTGGGAAGTGGAAGCTAGGCAGAGCTCGGTTGGATTTGAGACATCAACGAGGACACTAGTCCAGTGCGAAACTGTCTGTTTACCTATCTGAGTTATGTTATGTGATAACTTTTATTAATGTGAGGTTATTACTGCAATGAAGATTATTATTCAACGTTATGTACCTGGTACCACGAAACTCCTGATGTCGGCCCATACCGCTCAGCCATCGCTGACGCCGACATATATATTATATTTGGCACAGACGAAATCCCAGTAGCCGTCAGATTTTGCTCACATAAATCTGCTTCGCGGTATCACCAACGTAAACATTTCAATAACCTATACTCCATTTACAATACATAAGACAGAACTTAAAAAAGGTTATTATTAATACACACTTTGTTTACAACTAGCATGTACCTATGTAGGATACACGCCGAATTAATCACACTTAGTTGTAGCCATTTCATCAATTTAGTTTTGAGAAATTATGTGGATATCATTCAATTTTATTTAGTTTTAATAAATAGATATTTATTAAAACTTAATGCTCAAGTAGAAAAAACTGTAAAAAGGCAGACTTAATGCCATAGGTATTTTCTACCAGTCTACCTTAAGGTGGTTAAAACAACTATTATGTATAAGGTTATTGTAAATGGAGTACCTATATTTATCTACAAAACTATTGTTTTAGATAGCTCATCCATAATAATCAATCGCTCTATTGCTGTAAAAAAGAATGACAACCCAACAACTCACGTCTTTTTCCCATGGGTGTAGGCAGAAGCTACAGAGCGGCATATGCTACGATTCTTACATACTTCTTTTGCTTTCTTTTACATTCATACATGTTGTCAAACACACACGCCGGTTGCGGGTACTACTCACCGAAACACTTTCGTGTCTATGTATAATTTTTAAATAGGACGCTAGGTTTACAGTTTCGCGCTTTTATTTACCAGAGCTAAATAAAAGGTGTTAACAGAGTCTACTGCGGTCCCGTCTCGCCGTCTCTCCACTGTCCTCCCTTAATTAATTATCTCATAGAATTTTTAATGTCATCCCTATGTGCATTTTCATTTTACAGCGCCACTGGAACAATTATTTGCTGCGACGGAAACACTGCTGTATAATAGTGACAGTAACTGTGTTGTCTTTAGAATTAAGTAGATTATTCGCACATCTAGTCTAAAAACAATGTTAGTTTAGTTCTGCTATTAAATGATTAAATATGATATATACGTTTCACCTAAATGTTAGTTTCAGTATAAATATTACCTACGCTTATTTTATCAACTTCTGCCTAGCCCTTTCCCAACTATGTGAGGGTCTGCTTCCAATTTAACTGGATGCAGCTGAATAGCAGTGTTTTACAAGGAACGACTGCTTGTCTGACCTCCACAAGCCATTACTGGGTAACACGGTACCCTTTGGCTTAACGGCCTCTCCGAGGTACGGAGGAGTCTTGATATGTAATGAATGGTCACCCATCCACGGATCAACCCCTTCAAGCGAAGCTTAACACTTTCACTGTCCATGCATTACATGTAATGCACCGATGATTTAGCTCCGTACGTCCGTACATGACATACAATACACTATTAACTACCAAGAATAGTGTTGTTCACGAGAAACTTGAAAATCAAATCAATCTTATTAAAAAAAAACAGATAATTCTTTCAATCTGGCTCCCTAGGTTGCCATATCTTATACCTACGTAAAAAAAATAAAAGTAAAACTTGGTATATTATATTTTAATCAAACAAAAATAAAAATGGTTTTTCTTACTAAAATTCAACTTAAATAAAACTTTTTTTTATTTCTTTGGGGGGTCTACGCTAATAAACTTTTCTTGAGACATAATAAGTCACCTTCACAGTCGATACAATATACTGCAATAAGTGCCACACAATTAACTTTGTATCGTGGCACAATTTTTATCTATGCAATTTACTTATCTATTACGGTACATAATTATCTCTTTCGTTTTCCTCGTAGAGGTTTATCAATGAAACAGTCCGCCAAAAAATACACGAGTTCCACGATCTGACCATGTTTGTTACCTATACATCGATCGTGTTTCGAAGTACTTGGACAACACTATTGGTCGGCGGTTGAAGTTCATACGTCCATGCATTGTATATAACGCACTATTGTACGTGCAATAACTGTATTGATAATTGTCTTAGGACAGTGAAAGTGTTAACCTTCGATGGACCCGTGAGGCTGTTACTATTTAGCCACAAGCTCCTTTACTACGGTTATTTTACATTTTCATAAATTTGTTAATTTTGCTGACTCAAGGATTCATAGGAATAACAAGTTTCATATTCAAACTTTAGATATGGGCAACTGGACGGTATCGGAATGGAAAGGGTGGTTGTACTTTACTGAAATAATATTTCAGTATTTATTTGCAAACTATTTATAGACTGGGTATTGAATACTCGGCGCTACAGTTACTTACTGCCCGCGCTCAACTTTATTACACTAAAATATTCAAATTGAAATAACAAAAAGATATAAAAACAGGGATCTCCTTTATTTTAAAATTCTTATTTAAAGTAACAGTTACGTACATAAGGTTCGTCGAAGCGAAACATCACTATCATCTTAAAAGTCCTACAAGTTAATTATGTACAAGTATAAAAATCACTACGCTCCAACTCACGTTGTTGATAAAATAACTTTACCTGCATCATTTTCATGTAATTTTTCAATCACTAAAGTCTAACACTGATTTTAGATGAGAAAATGACGAGTTCGTGTGTTATAGTCTTCCGATCATCGGACTGCCCTGTGAACAAAAAGATACGATTAATATTTAAAATAATATTTCAAAACTCTCTGGAAATTCATCAATGTTTTATTTAAACTGAAGTTTGTGTTCCTTAGACCGTGTTACATCATACAAAATTACCCAAGGAGGGTTTAGACCAAACACAATCACATTTATCATTCATATTTCGTAATAAAAATGTTCACAATGTTAAACCACGATGCGATACATTTTCAATCCATTTCCAATTACTCCCTGCATGGATAGGACATGATTGGACGAGATAAATTATATGTATGAGTATAAAATAAATGAATTTAACTCGTAACTCATATTTTGAACAAAAATGTGAGGCATGCAACGACAAAAAATGTAACAAAAATACGTTTACGTTGGTATTTATTTTACATGAAAGTAAATGTGACCATTTTGTTAAGTCTACAACTTTTTAAACCTATTTTTAAAACATCCTACAAAGTCTTTTAAATATGATCACATTATCAATATATGGTGTTATTTAAGATGACATACTAGATGTTTAGCAATTAAAATTCTTAATACCCAACAACTTGGGTCTAATGCAAACATGAAAATAGCCATTTGAATAGATTGTTTATATCGATCAAAATGTTCACTTTCTTCGCAGGATACAATTTGGTAGCTCCTATTGAACGTGGAGTAAAGTGAGAACCTGTATA
The DNA here is from genome assembly GCA_921972225.1 of Euplexia lucipara. NCBI lineage: Eukaryota > Metazoa > Arthropoda > Insecta > Lepidoptera > Noctuidae > Euplexia > Euplexia lucipara. The sequence continues at coordinate 14,897,577 of OV179144.1, forward strand.
ATTTTCAAATTTGTATTATTCTTTATATTTTCTCTAGTTTCATGGTTGTCATTACCTAACTATGCGTTTATAAATAGGGGAAACGTGATACGCCGAACAAGGAGTACGTATACACGCCAAGTGCATTGCAGTGACACGTTACACGGCCCTTGCAATATACTTTTGTTTTGATCTTTCGACGCAGGTCAATAATTAACAAAAGCAAAACGATGTAGCCTTGTTAAACGCCTTTGGATGTTGGCGCATTGAGCGTTTTAGTAAAACATTCTTTGCATCCAGCGTAGTCGGGCTTTGAACAAAGGTATACGCTGCGTAATCACGATGCTAAGGCCACTTAGGCCACGTCAGCATCGCTATAGCTAACGCTATAGTATACCTACAGAGATAGGACCGCTATAAAATTTCTAATTCTATATTATTATTTACAATTTTATATAACCAGGTACAGACGCCAGCACGTCAAGTTACCCCAATGTGTCAAATTTCTTTGATCGTTTTTCAACTTTATGACAAACAGAATAAGGTTCACACTCAATTGGGAAAATTTGACACATTGGGGTAACTTGATGTGCTGGCGTCTGTGCATAAGCTGTTACTTCATATGACTTCCAGACACAATAGAAATTTAATTGTTCGCGACTCACCGGTGACCGGCGTGGTGTGCAAAGTGTTAATACAGATTCTATGACTTAGCTAGGAAACAGTTACGTTTTCCCACCTTTAATTTTATTGATTAATACATAGGATGCTTTTTATCCTGGCAATGTGTTTTATATTGGAAATAATTTTGGAAAAGTTGCTTGGAAAACTAACTACTAACTTGTGCCTGTTTTTACGCGGGCGAAGAAACAGGCACAAGTTAGTAGTTAGTCAGTGCCTATTATAATGTGTATAATACCTTATTGTAGGTACATTACTGTTTCTTCTTTTTTGTGGTAGAGATATGTTTGTTTATTTTTTAGGAAAATTAACAATTACACAATACTATACAGGGTGTCTCATTCAAATGGGTCAGTATGGGAAAGTCTGAAACTATAAGACATACGAAAATCTGTTCTGAGGAACCATGTCATCGATTTTAATAAAAAGAGAAACTGAATTCATACATTTTAAAAAAAATCTGTACTCTGTTCGGGAATCGAACCCGGTTATTTTGAAAGACACCCTGTATACAACATACTCGTATTACAGCAAAATGTAACTTAATCTTTCAACTGAGGTAATTAGAGACACAATAGAAAGACAATGACAGGCGGACACCGGTGTCCTCTCGGGGTTTAATGAATTAATGTTTAACTAACAACATTTTCCTCAAAATATTAAGAGAAAGGTAACATAAAAAGTACCTACTATGTGAAAGTCTACAAGAAAGTATACATATATAATTATATATGTATATAGATTGAAGATAAACGAAGAACCAAACAACTAAACTGAAAATAATAGTTTATCAAGATAATACAATGTTTTAAATAAAATAAAATGAAATGTGACGATGGCGACGAGTCGGTGTTGTATAAGTCATGTTGTATGGCGTTTTCTATTGCTATCATAAGAAAAATACCTGTTATACTTTAACCATTTAATCGTGTCAATTAGAGGCACAATAGACAGACAATGACAGCGTGGACACCGGTGTCCTCTCGGGGTTTAATGAATTAATTGAAATGTGTAACTAACAGTTATGCCTTAATATAGTAAAAAAATAAATAAGTGTTATTCCTTACCAATGCCTGTACAACAAACAGTTGATTAGTGCCATGACGCCGACGTGCGACGTGGAGCGCCGCAGCCCTGGAACAATAAGCACCGCGTTACAGCCATACCAGCTCCAAATTAACGTCATCATGCCCGTTTTATAGTAATCATAAAGTTGGGATACTGCAATCTGTGGGCATTAATGCTACCCGCGGCCCCAAATCTACTATATAAAAATAAGTCGGGTTTTCCTTCCTGACGATATAACTCCAGAACGCACGAACCGATTTCCACGGTTTTGCATTCGTTGGAAAGGTCTCGGGCTCCGTTAGGTTTATAGCAAAGAAAATTCAGGAAAAATAACAATAAATTACATTATTAGAGCTAATAAAAATAAATTAAATTACTTAAATCAGATGCAACCTTCATAGTCACTAAGAAAAACTAAGACACAAAATTAGAGAAAAGTAAATGACAGAATGATTGACAACTGACATAATGTCAGGCAAAAAGTAAATATTGAAAAGCATTGTGTTTACTGTGGAATTGTGAAAAAAAAAGTAAAAAAAATAAGTTATTCGTCTCCTAACATTTAAATTGGAAACCATCAAATCAATAACGTGTATTGTGCAAATTTTTATTGAATTTCAACAGCAGGCATTTGTCTTTAAGGTGGTAAGTTGAACTGTGTAAATTATGTGGATCGTGCTTAGGTAATAGAAATAATATTAATAATGTTCTTTCTAATATATAAAATTTTCGTGTCACAATGTTCGTTCCCATACTCCTCCGAATCGGCTTGACCGATTCTCATGAAATTTTTTATGCATATTCAGTAAGCCTGAGAATCGGCTACTATCTATTTTCCTAACCTCTAAGTGATAAGGGGTGTTCACCCCAAATTTTTATTAAGCTATTGCATAGCTTCTATCGCGGGCCTTGAGCGCGGGGACCGAATCCAGAAATTCCGTAACGAAAAAACCTCACGCTCCCCACTCCGACAGACAAGGAGGTGTGGCTTGAAGGCCGTGCATCGTCTAACGTCGTTTCAGTTCGGCAGTCTTCGACACGGGGCGTTGTGTGCGATTAGACGTATTGTATAGACGTATTGGATAGTGGGGAGGGGAAAGGGGAGGGGGGGAGGGGGGAGGGGAGGGGGAGTAGGGAGATTGTGAGAGAGGGAAGAGGGTATTGTGAGAGAGGACGGAGGGGCAGGGGAGGGATGTGGAGGGAAGAGGCAGGGGACGGGAGGGAAAGTGAGGGAGGGGCGGGGGAGATGTGGGGGAGAGGGAGGGAGGGGGAGAGAGGGAGGGGAGGAATGGGGAGGGGGAGAGGAGAGGAGTTGATAAAAATGCTGTGCAATAGCTTTACCGCGGCAGTGTCCGAGTGCCACACGTCATTTTTTTTTTTTTTTTTGATATATTTTTATTATGTGGCATCAAAAAATACATACAACTCTAAATTTGCACTTTTTTATCACCAACCCTTGCTTTTTAATAGTCATTTTCTATCCCGTTCGATAACATCAATTATTATCACTTGGTAAGTTATCCCCTCCATGTGTCTGTTTAATGAATCGCAAAATGTGTTGGTAAGCGCATAACTCAACAACGCCTGGACCAATTTGGCCAATTTTTTTTAAATTGTTCGTTGAAGTTTAAAGATGGTATTTACGGCGAGAAAAATTTGAATAGTTGCCGGAAAACAGCCCTTTTCTTTTTCCCTACAAACGTTTTCTAACTAAAATGAGCTTAATTGCTATTACATAAAGTTCATATTGAATTACAAGCACTCACTGTTGTTTAAACAATGTAGGTATGTTCCTAACGTCAAAGAGTCAATTTGCACATTAAAAGATATACGGAGCAATCATAACCAATTTGGTGGTGCAAAGATTTTATGAGCAGGAGATTTTCGTCAAACATAGCCAGCTGATGAACTCAATGCATGTCTAAAGTCCTCCAATTGTGGAAACATGTCAAAGCACTTCATTTAAGCAAGAATATGCATGTCGAATTGCAAAATGACCAATCTGGAAACATATTCTCATAAAATATACAACTCTTTGAAATTGGTAGTGGCAAATTTCCTATAAACATGTTGACTGGCTGCATTAACATTTCTCAAAGTTTTTGTCAGTTAACTCGATCAAAAGATGAACTTATCCAGAAGGTGTTTCCAGATGTTTCCCAATATTACAGGAACCATGATTGGTTGAGCGCACGAGCTATATTGGCTGCAAAAAACATAGATGTAAATGAATTAAATTTAAAAATGCAAGAAAAGATTCGACTACTAACCAAGATGATGTAGTGAACTATCCACCAGAATTTTTAAACTCGCTGGATTTGCCAGGATTGCCACCTCAATCTTCAATTAAAGGTTGGATCGGTAGTTATAATATTGCGAAATATCAACCAACCGCGTCTTTGCAACGGCACACGGTTAGCTATAAAAAAATTACTAAACAACGTGATAGAAGCAACTATACTGAAAGGAAAGTATAAAGGAGAAGACGTTCTCATACCGCACATCTCAATTATTCCGAATGATGTGCCGTTTGACTCTAAACTACTACAGTTTCCAGATCAGGGCAATCATTGTTTGTGGTATTAATCTGGAAAACCCATGTTTCTCACATGGTCAATTGTATGTTGCCTGTTCCCGTGTTGGAAAACCATCAGATTTGTTTGTCTATATGCGCCAGATAATCAAACAAAAAACATCGTATATTATCACAAAGCACTACAATGAAAATAAAACTGATTTTTGTTAATAATTATGATTCACATGATTAACAATAAAGGGATTACTTATTTTTAAATGCTTATATAAGTTTTATTTAATTATATTTCTTATTCACAACGCCCTATCACCAGGGGTCACCCTGGTTCTGTTCAGGAGATTTTTTTGCCCCATCTATAAAATATGTTGGAACAAAAAAATGTCACATTACAAATCATTTTGACAGGAATTTATTGCAATTTAATTAGGCAGTACGAAGTCTGCCGGGTCAGCTAGTTGTTTTTATATTTAAGGTAACGATCATTTATTAAATACATTACATGACGTTCAATTAGATTTTAGGAGCGCTGTCAGTAATGATCAATAAATACAATTAAGTTTTAGTTTTGTTCATCTATCCAAAGCACGTGCAGTACAGACTGCATGATAGTGGTTTTGAAACCAGTAAAAGCTGGCCTTTTATTCTACTGAAACTCCCAACTACACTAGTCCAGCTCAAGTATATAGTCTTACCGGCACCGGTGTGTTAAACTTATTTAAAGATAATGTGCTTGCGCACTGCTCTTTTTTACCTCTACTGTGGGATATAGGCCTGTACTGTATCTTAGATATGCGAAACGTAACTGGCTGTGAGAGAAAGAGAGAAAGAAAACGTATGCTCGCCTCTCTCTGGCCCACCGCCGCAAAGTTGCATGTCTGTCGGTCTTTTACAGACTGTATTTCGGTGAGTGTGCTCTTGAGCTACACGAGCTCATTCCACCATCTCCTTTCCTCCATCGGGAATCCAGACGTACTGCAGGTTATCACCCATTCCTTGTAGATGTTCCACACATTCGCACGAAGCGCTTTGCCTGTTCCTTCATTATGCGCACAGCCAAGGAGTGGAATTCCCTGCCTGCATCAGTGTTCCCGAGTTCATATGACCCCAATCTGTTTAAGTCGCGAGTTAATAGGCTTCTTATGGGTAAGCTCGTTCCATCTTCGACCTCATCTCTGACCGCAGGACAAGATTGAGGTCAAGAGTAGACCCATTATATATATAAAAAAAAAAAAAAAAAAAAATCTCTCTCTCTTACCGAACACAGAAATATACGAAACGTTCTTTCTACTAAAACTCTCTTTCTATCGTCACTAACTTATACCTCTCCCTCTCAATTTCCGTTCACCTCATCCGATCACACTTTTCGTAACGCTCTCAACTAGAATACTCCCGAAGTTGTACTTTAAAAGTAAAATAAACTTTACCTAAACAATCCGGTTGAACGCCATCAACAAAAAGGTAGGCCTTTCGAGCCAACCTGAGGCTTACTACTAAAACGTAACATTAAAGGTGACTTTGTAAACAAGTGTGTTTTTGATTTAGCCTCACAAAAGGAGAAATGTCAACAAGTCAACTAGGTACCCGCCGTCGTACCCCATTTTCATACAGAGGGTTTGGTGACATGAACTGTCTCCAAAATGTTAAAGAAAGGATTCCAAGTTACAACTCGATTTGCTATGCTCACTTGTATCAAAATTCCACCGTGAAAACTTAGAAGAGATGAGTGGTGAAATAAGCTGTCAGTGGCACCCGCTTTGTTTAAACATTTAAGGAGCTTTTGCAGTAATTTTTAACTTTTTTGTACTTCTAGTCAAAAGTAATTAATGCGCAACTTTTTTTGTGTAAGAAACACGTTTATATGGTGAAATTGGGGTCGATAGGAAACAATATGAACACTAAATCACTACCTACTTTAAATAATTTTAACAAACAAAAGAAGGCCACACGAATTTTTGCGAGATTCTTAAACACTTGTTCGTTCTTAACTTTCTCAGAGATAAAAGATACATAAAATAAACAGTTCAAGAGCTTGCATACATTCCCCGTACTTAAGTGTAATCTGCCCTTAAATAAAGAAATAATTAAAATGATCAACAGCATTAGTGTGTAAAATATTACTGTCTAATGTCGATTCTTAATGATGAGTAGTTTTAATGTGATTATTTGTCAGTCCCTAGCCAACAGCTCGGTGTTGTCATTGTTAGCTCACTTCGCTCAATCACTTCTATGATACAAAAACGTACAAATTATACGTTTTGTACGACCGGAGTAATAATGCGTTAATGATTGAATAATATATCTCCAAGAATAAGTATAATACGATCTGTTTTTTCCGCTTATAACTGTACTTTTCCTGCTTATGGCTGTCAGAAAAGAATCTACAGAATTATTATGTCAAATACACGGGTATCAGTGTTCTTTTGTCTGCTAATAATATCGCACAGCCTACCAAGCGTGGTGATTATTTACCTACGGAAAAAGAAGGGTATACTCGTACTATTTTTTTTTTTATATTTTAATAACTTAATATATAATCATTTATTCTCTCTACACAACTTACAAGGGTTACAGTAATTATAATACCCACTTACAATGTTTTAATGACGTAATGGTGTTACATATTAAATTGAAGCCCTGACTTTTTCGTTTCAAGAGTCAGTGTACAACTAGGAATTCACTTCGAAAGAGATTTAGGATTTAGGATTGAAATAATTCATATGTAGATAGGTAAGTACAACACTTATTATTGAAGTAATCTGAAATTATAATTTTCTTTTGAACACATTTACGTAGCGACCGGTGACATCCCTAGATCTGACAGGCCGGCGTGGGAAGTGAAATATCCAAAATGTTTAGTCATTACTGAGACCTTCAGAGCTTTGAAATGCGTGAATTTCTCCTCGAATTTCTATTCCAAGGATTGTTAGTTCTTATGCTTATTCATTGCTTAAATCCTTTATGGGTTTTTATAACGCATGCCATTATCCAATACGCTTTCTCGCGAGACATTCAATCTAAGTAGGTACTGCCAGCGTCTCAAGTTTACCCTTAACATCCCCACGAAATATTACCCTATTTATAAGAAACATTGTTACTGTACTGTGATGGATATTCTGAAGAATGCCTATGAAAATGTCAGAGTAGGCAATAACCTCCATTTTATTGCCACGCTCTCATAATTCTGGTGCCCCGATGACTAAATAAAGTTACTCTATTAAGTAAAACGTTTTTTTTGCTGATTATACTATGGTGAATCAGGATTGGTCGGAGCTGACTCTTCAGTTAATCCTTATATATTTTTAATTTTATTAATCAGAATATTACATCACATACAGATTGATTCACGTTTTCCGCTCGGAATTTAGTTTTTTTTGCGCACGGCTTACCGTGCTGCCGTATAGATATATGAAGATATATTGCGTAATCATTCGCGCCTACTTCAGACCCCCAAACATAAATATGACACTACTAATTCGGCCGCGACTGCAAGCGTGTGGATTTCGTATTTTGCCCTTAAAATTTTAAGATCCTTACCACCCATAGTAGTTTTTAAAATAAATTGTGGCTTATTTTATTTCCAGATAATATAAAAAAAACCGGCCGAGGGCGAATCGAACACGCGGGTCGAGGGTTCCGTGCAAATTTGCAGGTACGTTTATGGTATTTCATTTTTTAAATACAATGATTTATAGTAAAAATTAGTTCACAATAGAGTACTAGGTTTATTTCTATCATCAAACGACAACACCTCAAAACTTAAACATGGAATTAATCTTACTTCTTTTATCTGTTAATTATACAAGAATATACAACAACACGATTTATGTAAATGTATTGTAATCTAAACAAAAGCAAAACAAAATAGGGTACCGTTATCTATCTACCTATGTACTTGTGTAAGTTAAGTAAGTCAACAAGGAAACACTGGCCCAAAGCAATGGGTTAACGATGACCAAGGCGGTAACAAAATAAACATTGGGGGAACTTCTAACTTAATTATCGTTACATTGTTTTCAAGTTTGTTTACATAACCCTGTAATAACCCGTTTTGTGTCTCAATTACAATGGAATGTCGGTAAATGATGCTGCCGTGTTCAAATAGGTCTTATCTCTCATGTTTTATATGTAGAGTACCATGTATCTATCCACATAATTATGTACTTATCTTCTAAACTGCCTAATTTGAAATACTTCAATCTATCTTAGTATAGAATGTTATTTTTTATTTGTTTTTTTTTTTATTCTAGATTTATCGTATTCACCTATACGGTATTTTGTATTGTATACAAAATATTGTAAAAACAATTTTAAAAGAGTAAGTATGGAGTTTCTTGCCCATTCTTCTCCATACGAAACTACCTTTTGGAAGGGGCAAATAGAATCATTATATTTTATTTAAATTGTAACGTTCAAAAGTGCCCTTTTAATAGCCTAATTATATATTCCACAACATATATATTCCACAACTTTTCACACAACGCCATTTAGTCCCAATTTAAACTTGAGAGCTTGTGTTATGGGTACTAAACAGCTGATAAACATACTTATATATTTCTAAATACATACATATTATAGATAAATTACACCCAGACACAGAACAAATGATCGTGCTCATCACACAAACATTTGTCCTGGGTGGGAATCGAACCCACGACCTCCGGCATAGCAGTCAGGGTCACTAACTACTAGACCAACAGGCCAGTCAAAAGTAAAATCAATGATTTGATTTTGAATACGTTTATATTATTCTTTGCGTGCTATTCTCTGAAAATCTCCCCGAGTAACTGCAGGTTAGGTAAAGGCGAAGTGATCTGTCATAATAAAGCTTGGGAGTGCGGGTGGCCTATCACTTTTCTTTTATGGAAAGGGCTACCAAGATGATGATGAGCACACACAGAATAGTAGTCTGTTCACGATCATTTGGGTGACTCAACTAAAAACACCCCCCCCCCCCCCCCCTGTGTTCACAAAATTCATGACATGTTTTGCTCATACCCTAGCTTCATCCACTTTTACTTATTTTAAAATCTCTAGAAACTAAACGGTATTAAAAAAAAACAATTCTCAATTTACTCTAAGATTAATGTTCAATGCAACACGCAAATCAACATAAATGAATAGATAATAAGTTACTAACTCACTGAGTCCCAGACATAATCGCTTCCAGACAGTAAACGCAAAAACTTAAGACTGGTTAATAAGAAGTGACAGCTCAGGCCACAGCCTACCGCTGGCGACAGTATACCAACCAATTTGCATAAGCGCAGTTTATGGCGAACAAACTCTAAACTGCCATTAAATTAGCACATACGTAAGAAGTTTTCTAAGTACCATGTATCACTTTGCATCCTGTAATCTAGAGTATGATTCATAACAATAATGGAGGCCAAAGTACTGGCACGTATGCGATTTCTCGTCGCTGTCGTTGGTCATAGAGAATACGTGAAATGAATATTCATTGGTAGGATTTCATCGATTTATCTCTTTACCACGGATCGGTCCCCATTCAAGTACGTATGTATATCAATGCATTTTAAAAGTCATTTAGGGATATGCACACACTATGTACCTACCTAATAAGTATCACAATGAGTTTGTTTTTTTTTTCTAAACACACAGCGTCTGTGGTCTGCAGTGCTATTCTGTAACAATCACCCGATAAAAATGTAAGTAAAGTCATGGTGAATAGAACTGACATTCCATACTAATGCTAGGCATCCCATACTAACTAAATTGAAGATTTTTTTTTTGTCATTTTCGTTTTTTTTACGCATTTGCCGTCCAATTTACTTTTGACATTGGCAGATTAGTCGACATCGGCTTTGTTATCCATAATAAAAAAAAAAAAATAGAGAGATTATTTTTCATTGACTGGCCTGTTGGTCTATTAGTTAGTGATCCTGACTGCTATGCCGGAAGTCGTGGGTTCGATTCCCACCCAGGACAAATGTTTGTGTGATGACCACAATCATTAATTGTTCTGTGTCTGGGTTTAATTTATCTATAATATGTAGGATGTATTAAGAAATATATATTATTAGGTATGTTTATCAGCTGTTTAGTTTTCATAACACAAGCTCTTAGCTTAGCTTGGGATTAGATGGCGTTGTGTGAAAAAGTTGTGGAGTATTTATTTATTTATTGACAGTTCACTTCACTCAAGTTTTCACCGGGTGACTTTAACTAAATTGACCAGCTGATGTTTAAGCGCTTTGTTTTTATAATAAAGCTATTTCATTTGGCGTGGTTCTTCGCTATGTTTTATGAAAGTCTGTTAATCAACTCTGTTTTAACTGGTGTAGGGATCACTTTGAATCGTTCCATTGGCTGGATGGGTTGGAGCCTCGACCCGGTACTGTAGCCAAAAAAATCTGCGAACTAACCAACTTCTCTACAGTCTCGTATAGTAGACATAATTATTGTATGTTATAGCCTCATTCAATATTTGGATTCATTTTTTGTTTGGTCTAGTGGTCACAAGTGTTACTGCTGAGCAAAAAGTCCCGGTTTTGATCCCCGGATCAGCAACAACGATATTGAGTTTTTCAATGTGGAATTTCTCAGCAGCAACTCGGAGTATGGTTTATGCCCGATTGATGGCTTAAGTCTAGCCCACTTGTCTTGGCCAAACGTGAGTGTAGGTACAACAAGTACAGCTCTGCCTGACCCTTCGAGGATAACAAACGTGTTTTTTATGTGTAAGGCAGAGATTAGTATGTGGTCTCAAAAGTAATGTTCTGCTGTGTCAAATAAATACTTTCGTTGCCACGTCACTCGTACCGTATTCTAATGTAAGATCGTCTGTTCCCTAAAAGTACGACAAAACGATTACGATACTTAGACAAGTCATCGTGATGCGACTGTAAATCGCTCCATAAATTGCTAGAACCATGAGAAGGCACAAACAGTATAGTTCGTGCAGTTAAATGAATTTGAATTTCATCTCCCCGCATGTAAGTAGACCGCATGTGAAACAATTAAATCTAGCTGTATAACGCAGCGTGCATTTAATGTATTTTAGGGGAATTCATGTGAAACTGCATAACAAAGTGACCACGTGGTTCAGTACGAAACTATTTAAAGGTTCCGTCGTTGTACCTAATGGAACGATCGGAACTAGTAATGGCAATTGCTTAGGTTCCCACTCGTTATTGAATCCGTCAATTCCAGTCTGGCACAAATCGAAAGTTATCGTTTTTGACGATGGAACTTCTAAGTTGTCTATAAAGGTCTAATGGTATAAAAGCTCCTATATAATCTGAGTCCCTAAGGGCCTCTCTATGCCCGCTATTCTCACATTGTTCGGAAACATGCTACTGCATTGCCGGCCAATTAATAAAATGCCTCGGAAGTTGTATCGATGTCAACTTGACAATGGAATTGCAATATCGTCACACGTTTGTTTTTTAATCAATTTAATTAGTTTTGCAATATGAATGCCTGAAACACAGTGCGATAAAGCAACCAAGTTCCACTTTTCAATTGACTGCAACTGCAAAACAGAAGTTCTGGCTTCTAGCCATTGTTGTATTCATATTAAATAATATAAAACGCACCTACGACACAGGAGCAACTCGCAGTGAGGAGCATCGTTTGTTTTTAAGAAAGACATTCTTCTCCTCTATACACTTCATCAGCAGATATTGCAAATCTTCAACATATAATTCTGTTGCATTCTGACTAATTTACGCGACTGGCCGGTTGGTCTAGTGGTTAGTGGCCTTGACTGCTCTGCCGGAGGTCGTGGGTTTGATTCCCACCTAAGCCAAATGTTTGTGTTATGAGCACGGTCATTTGTACCGTATCTAATTGAAATTTATCTATAATTTGTAGACATGTATTTAGAATAAGTTTGTTTATCAGTTGTCTAGTAGGTACTTATATCACGTTGTTTGAAAGGTGTGGAATATTTATTTATTTTAACTCCACGCGGTTAGGTGCCTATCGCATTAGGAAAGCAAACTTTGCCTTACACTCTTGTATTAATTATTTTTGAAAATACGAACGTTGCGGGCTCCAAAGGTAACTTCCCTTAGAAACATAGTACCAAACTCACACTTAAATTACGAGTCTCAATATTTAACCTTCCCTTAAGAATATAGGTAGGTACCTACCGCTTTGGTACTTACAGGTCTCAAAAGGGTAAGGGATTCTGATAACGGCCCCGAAGTCGCAAAGGTCTGACACCTCTGTGACTCTGACGCCCTTATCAGTATTTTTACGTGAAACTTTGAACTCTTACTTCAAACGACTTGGGTTTCTACTTTATAAAATCTGTTAGGGATAGTTTTGTGTTCAACAGAATTCGTTTGTGTGTGATTTGATATTTGAGATAAGGCAATTTTTTTAAATAAATTTAGTGTTGCCCCACGGAGAAACGGTCACAAAAATTTCAATCTACATAAACATAAACAGACCCGTAACAAACACCTGTAGGCCAATACGAATATTTGATCCATGCGAGAATCGAGCCCGAGATACGCAGCGTAGCAGCCAATCTCTTAGAGGCTGCACAAACGTAGACACTTTTTGTTGACAGTTATCGACACATTTCATCGAATTTTTCAATTTCGAGCCCCTGTGTGGTGGTGCAGCGCCTCTGGGATGTTTGCTGAAGCGCGCACTGATGGTTTCCAGGCCATCATGCGCAAAAAAGCAGTTTCCCTGTTTGCCCTCATACGGGGTAGCAACAACAGCATTTTGGGCGCAATTGCTACACGTTTTGGCTGTCCCTTTCAAAATATGTGAGTCACGTCTTGTATAGGTACTACAGCCAGTCATGGCAAGTAAAATGTTTTAAAAAAATAAATTTATGTACCTACTAGGTTAAGATTTCTATGGGTCTATGCCACCCGAAATAAAGTTATTATTATTATTATTTGATAGTAAGTACCCTGTTAAACAGTAATCCGAATTCGATAGCCACAAAAATGTTGGCCAAATAATTCGTGAAATTTAATTTTCAAAACTATACACTCACCTGTAACAGTAAACCACATTGCAAATTGGCAATACGTTTCAAAACGACAACAATGAAATGTATAAAATATTTGTGGTTTTTACGAATTTATGATAACCATATACTTAAAAAATAGATTTAAAAAAAAAATGTTTTTAATAACTAGCTTGTATTTTCTCGCCACAGGCATAATCCCACGCATTATTCTTTCACTTCTCTTTGTTTAAGAGAACTATACTTTAAACTAGAAGAAAGAACTAAAACTAGACTTTCGGGGTTCTTACTACTCGTAACCAACTGTCAAAGCTCGCCAAATGACAGCTCGCCAAATAATGGTTTAACGTGCTTTCCAAGGCACGGAAGGTTCTTGCTAAATAAATGTTCATCCACAAACCGACCTCAGCACGCGTTAGCTAAGAACCCCTTTTCTCAATACGAATATTGGTGGCGAGTTTTGGTTTCTTGTTTGTTTGTTTGTAGGGATTTGACTTACTAGAAACTATACTAGTCCCATTTTACATATTCTGTAACTATTAGAAAGCTACATTATTACCCAGTAACAAAGGCTATATTTTAGGCGGAGCTTGTGGCTAAATAGAAGCAGCCTATCGGGTCGATCTCAGGATAAGCTACGCTTGACGAGGTTGCTCCGTGGATGGGTGACCATTCATTACATATCAAAACTCCTCCGTGCCTCGGAAAGCACGTAAAGCGGTTGGTCCCGGCTGTCATTTGTAGATCTATGACAGTCGTTACAGATAGTCAGATATCCGAAAGTCTGACAGCTACTCTATTCTATTCTTTCTATTCTACTTTAACCAAAGGGGTATCGTGTTACCCAGATACTGGGTCGTGGAGGTCCGACAGGCAGTCGCTCCATATAAAACACTGGTATTCAGCTGCATCCGGTTAAACTGGAAGCCGACCCCAACATGTTCGGGAAAAGGCACATACATGAACATAGGCCATATTTTATTTTCATAAGTACTATCACGGTAATATTATCTATACAGTATTCCAACTTCATACGAACGGACGAAGCGGGAGCTATACCAACGCACCTCGATCTCGGCGTGCGCTCGGCATGTAGACAGTCGCGACTGTGCCGCAGTGACGAACGGTGTTTTGTTTTTTTAAGAATAACCGCGCGATTTCTTCACTAAAAATTAGTTCAAGTACCTGCGTATTAAATATGACGAGTAGGATATATTATGCTATTTTTGGTTGCATAAAATCGTCAATAACGCATCCAGAATTTTTTTTTTTTTTGATTATCTGGAAACTCTGAAAGGTAAGGCTATAATAGTAGGTACCTACATTATGATATTAGTGCGATAAGTTGAAAATTACAGCCGAGGCGGTATTACTACTTCTACTAACGTGAAACATAAATCACAATACCTGAGTTTGAGTCCCGGCTGCCCATAACAGGTGCAATCTGCGGCCTCTCCTCGTCTAGGATGAGCACACCGCTATTCGACCACACCGACAGCACGTGTGCTACACACGTCACGTTCACCCGCCCCTGTGACAAACAACACTAATTATAATTCGTTCATTGCAATTCAAACCTTATGTCAATAGTGTAAAAGTCACAAAATGTACTTTGCTCGTGTCGAACAACGCTACTTACTAGGGACTATTAACAAGCGATACACCGTTAGCTGTATCATTTTTGTAGGCAAATTATTGCGACAGTTCAAAGAAAGACTACTTCAAGTACCTTTTCTTGTTCTTAGAAAGTGAAATCGACCTACTATTTTTATTGAGTACCCATGCTAATGAAAGAAAACCGAAGGGTTTGTATGTATAGTATTAGCGCGTTCAAGCGCTAATACTATACTCCCAAGTCGGATTTCACAAACACTTTTAGCATTTAAGAGCCCAATTCTTCCCTTCACACCTAAGAACGGCTGATTCCGCGGGATACCTACAGCCAGTTGAAAATACAATAAATATATTTTCACCAAAACGAACATGATCAGAACGTTATCCTTTGCCTCAATGATTACGTAGTTTCAATTGAACAATTTCACAGAAAAGTTACAACAATTAACTTTCCAATTTTCGCCGTATTGAATTTTCACGATACAGATTTTATATTCAATCATAATAAAATATTTAACATTTCATAATAAATTCACGTAGGAGTTTGAAATTTCGAACTGTAGTGCGAACAACAATCTGGTTCATGGCATACGATCCGTCCCAAAACTACGAGTACAGTTACGTTAAGTACTACGAAAGTTACGTATATTTCATAACGTAATGTTGTTAGTGTTATATACCTACTGTGAACAAAGGCTTTTGTCTATCAAATGCCTCTATGCATTGTGAAATATGACTGCAATGCGAAAAGCGAAATTTTGACAATACGTACTCGTAATAGACTGCCTTGTTGTTCCAGCTAGTGCAATAAACGAGAAGGACTGAACTCAAAACCTACAGCTTTGCAGTCGCTTACAAACTTTGGTTAGTTAGAAAATGAATATTATTACAATTTCGTCACGTAAGTAACTGTATTGTTGAGCTAGTTATCGCACTGAGCGTGAGATCCTGGGTTCGGTCCTCGCGAGTCAGAGAAAGTGGTATGGGGTTTATCCATCTTTCTCAATAGCTGCCCGGTACCTGCATTTATGAACAGTTAATGGCAAAAGGCTCGCACTATTAGGTACACGGAACCTGAACACAGATACCTAAATGTGGGTTTACTAAAGTACCTACTCCTCATACTAACGCTTTAGGTAGGTACTTAATACTTCTGAGAGTGATGTTATAAGAATGGTTACGAGAAATATAATCTTGTATGCCGTGGTTTACGAATGAACCTTGAACACAATGCATATAAAATGTCCACTCAGTAAATTACATAATATAAGCCAGAATCAGAACCGCGTTCAATTCTGACTGATATTTAAATAAGCGACGAGACAGATAAACACTACTAAAGAGCTTAACGGAACTTACTTTGCGAAAGTGTACCGACTGTACTCTTATAACCAGCTGGCTGAACGACGATGATTTATTGGATTTCTCTTCTTCAATACTTATGTTCAATTTATTTGCTATTGGTTCTAGTCTGGGTGCAAGGCGGGTGGTGCTTTCGTCCTTGTTTTTCCGATTGCTATCAGCGTGGGGAATGCCCACTGCTCCGTCGATATTGCCGGGAATGTCTATTACATTGTCGGTCACGGGTTCCTCGTAACCCGAGATTGCATCCCACGGACTGAATATAATTCTATTTGCATCTTCCAGCGACGTGTCGGTTATCACAGGTTTTCTTCGCGCGTATGATGTGTCGTGCAGCGGAATATCCAGCCCTTTCACCTGCGATGAAATACGTTATTAGATTTTTATGTCTATTTCCAGTCACGGAAAATACTGCACTTTTGATGTTTCACGTTATTGCTATGTTCATAATAGGTATATCGACAAAAGCTTCTTTAAATTAAAGTTATTATATATAGGTTTTAATCGAGCACTGTTGGAGTGCAAATACTTCTCTCATCTTTCGAAGCACTTTTCTATTTACAAAAGAGAGGGTTCGAAAAACGAAGCAGAACTCGAAATTTCAATGTTGTCCAATAAACGCCGAATGAATTATTTGCCTTACAATTCACAGCCTATTAAGCACATTCAGGGCCTGTTCCGCAGGGGCCGGAATGGAATTGTCCATTAGATAAATTAAAAGTTGAACATTTTGGACTTTGGTAAGGGTTAAAAAACCAACCGCTCTATACCATAGTTAATTTCGGTCCTTTAAAAGAAAAATAGTTTTCAAACAAAATAGAATGTATGTAAAATGAATATAGATCAAAGTGTGATTTACTACCTAACCTAAAATTAATATTTAATCCACAAATAATCAAATAATGAAAATTTTAAAAACATGACGATCCTAACCAAACCTAACAATAAATAATCGGGTGGCGTCGAAAAATTCATTAGCATCGCTGACGGCTGGTAAAGTACCCCAAAATTGGCGGCATTAGCCAACTAGAGGCATTCCCTTCTTGGGTCACGAGAAGCTTCAACTAAACGCTTCGATTTAATTATCTTTAAAAATAAGATGACCACCAGTTACGATATAGTTAGTTGTAAAGTGTGTAGTTGCACTGCAACCTCACTATGGCACAACACTCACATAAGTACATAAAAGGGCTTTTTCTCAAATTATCACTTGTTCAACTTTTGACCTTCTGATGCAACTATTGACGCAATAAACTAGCGTGAGAATCCTGGTACCCATAATACAAGTTAAATCTTTCCTTGGGTACCAGAATTTAATACAAATACTACTAACACTATTGTTACTCTTTTATATGTTTTCGTTCTTGTTGCTATATTTGCTATATTTTTTTAGTCTAATAAACAATTTATGATTATTATTACTAGTTAGTTGTGTGTGTTGCGCGTTGTGATGGTGTGTTTATTCACTTGTACAAAACTTATTTAAATCATTTTCTTACGCCTACATTCAATTCACGGGTAATTTACCTCCTGGCCATTTAGAAGCCACGTGAGGTTGGCTGGTGGGTCAGCCGGCGGTGATGTGCAGTTTGCTCGAAGCATATCTCCTATGGAGTACCAGCTCTTCTGTGCGCGCACACTGGGGCCGGTCTCCGGCAGTTCTGGAAACAATAAACTCTTAAACATCTTGTTGTTAATCTAGTACCTTCATACAAAATAAGGTCAACCGACTGCCTAAACAATGGACTGCTATAACGGTTTTCTGGTAGACACCTTCATTCGGATACTTACATAATTAACTTACAAGCTGTCACAGTTTCTATCAAATTATCTTGTATTAGGAGGTCAAACATGGGAGTAGAATTACAAAGTTACGAGTACGTTATAAAAATACTGGGCTAATGCTAGTAGAACTGTGTAATTTCTTTAAAAACAAACAACATTGTTGTTAAAAAAAATCTTACATACATTACAACTGTTAAGTTAATACGCTCCATATGTCGAGGTGTGTAATTTTCAAACCATAGACTCAATATTGTATTTTTTAATCAATGAGCAAATAACTATTTTTTGTGTTTTAGACTTTCGGAGTAAGAGGGTGTATAATCAATTTTTAATTATTTCAGTAAAAACAGTTTTAAAACGAATTGTTTTTAAATTAAAGAAATAAAAAACATATGGCTTAAGTACCTATAATTCTTTCCCTTTTTGTTAGTGTTAGTAGTAGTTATCTTATGAACTAAAATCTATACAATAAATATATGCATAGTTTGACTGTCCTGTTGGTCTAGTAGTTAGTGACCAGTAGTAGTAGTAGTAGTTTGATAAGTAATATTTAAAATTTGTTTTTTATTTAATAAAATATTATCTAGAATAAGCTTCCTCTTTCCTAAACTCACTTATTTTGCTGTGCCCGACAAGGTCCATGTCACGTTCTAATTTTAAGTTTTACCACCTAAGAATACATGTGGAATGCACTAAAAGTATTGAGTATTGAGTATTGACCCTGACTGCTATGCCGGAGGTCGTGGGTTCGATTCCCACCCAGGACAAATGTTTGTGTGATGAGCACGATCATTTGTTCTATGTCTGGGTGTAATTTATCTATAATATTATGTATGTATTAAGAAATATATAGGTATGTTTATCAGCTATTTAGTACCCATAACACAAGCTCTCAAGCTAAACTTGGGACTAAATGGCGTTGTGTGAAAAAGTTGTGGAATATTTATTTTATTTATTTATTTAGTTTCAACATTTTTTTTTGCGTTACACGTCATTATTCAGGTCACAGAACTTGGGTGTGACAGACAGGCAGACAGACACACACACGAGTAATCCCATTCGTTCGAGTTCCACTTTTCCATGCGAACGTTTGAAAGTCTAATCTGACACAAAAGGCAATAAGTGAGTCCAGTTCTAAAGTTAGACGAAAGTAAACAAACTCAGCATGAAAAGTTATAATTAGGAAATGTAAAATTAGCCGAGTATTTCTACTAATTATAAAAAAAAATACAGTTTCCGGAATGAGAAGGTGCGAGAATTTGGTAACTTACTAATTATGTTCTTCGTTAGCTTTTGTACAGTCGCTAATTCTATTCAACGAAGTCATTATAAATGCTGTTACCGTCTTTATACGCCCCGGGACAGCGACACACAAATTTTGCCCTCCCGGTTGTTACTGAGAGCTCTGCGACTGCACAAGGTGATTTACGTAGCAGCTGACTCTACAGACTAATTACATTGCCAGTCCAACATGAAAATTGAACAGAATTATTGTTTGTTTGTTCACTGAACCAGACTTGTACACAAAGATACTGCAGACAGTGAAGGCACAGTAAATAGATGGCAATAAATCACATAGGTCGCGGTAGCACGCGTTTGAATGCGCGTCGCAGTCGACGTTGCATATTCATCTTCCATACGCGCGGTTCCATTTTGCCCACGAATTTCGTAGAAAGCGGTTAAAACGCCGAACAGACAAAATGGCGGCTCAAACTAAAACTCGGCGTGCTTTTGTTTGCCAGCAGCGCCCTCTATTACGACGAAGCGGTGGAACTCCGCGCCGAGCAAAGTTTTAAGTGTTTACATTCTGTTTGCCAATTCTACTTAATGGGAACGCAGGGAGTTTTCCAGCACCTCGTTTAATTTGGCCGCGGTGGGTATATTTTAGTGTTTATTTAATTCGTCAAGATCTCACTGAAAGCTGACTTACTTTATTGAACAAACAAATTTTGCTTTCGTCTCGTATGTTATTCGTTACTGTACAGTTTATTGTAAGAGGTTTTGGACTGTCTAGTATCTGTCCCGGTGACTACACGTGTAGCGATCTACTCGTGCGTAACTATCTGACTGTTATATTCGTGTTCCTTTTTCTTACCAAAAGATATGTTGATAAAAATGTTTAAAAGGTTTATATCGTATTTGTAGTAGTTTTAAATTCTGAAGGGTATCTGATAAATGATAAAGTACTTACCTATAGTTATTACACTTCATTGACATCTATTCTAAACGACGCGCGACTGTTAAGTCAACCTGTTTACAGATCGTTTTCATAGTAATTATTATCGTTTTCATAGTAGTTATCCTAAGACAACGAAAGACACGTCAAACTACTACCTGTGCTGAAAACAACACACAACAAAAATTAAAATAGACTAAATAAAGGAGCCACCTACATATTAACGTCTCACTGCACGGCAAAGGCCAGTCGGTCGATTCAGTAAAAGTCACGCCGTGAAAACTTGAGTGAAGTGAACTGTCAATGCCTTGCATTAGTATGGAATGACAGCTCAATTTGCCCTCACTACGCCTGCATTTTCACGCGGTGATTTAACCAAAATCGCACTGCTGTTCTCGTACAAAGAAGGTACGGGCATTGATCACGACTTTTGCTCACCTACCTATCCTCCTTCCCTTTTGCTACCTATCTATTGTATCGTAAGCGACACACGGTACTCCGTAGTCATAAAAAAGGAGATGATTTAATTAATACACGCTTTCAACGGGAAAAGTGCCCAGAAGACTGGCCGCATTGCTACGTTGTATGGCAATGCGGCCAGTCTTGTATGCACTTTTCCCGTTGACAGCGATGCGGATGAATTTTAAAAAATCCCTATTATTGTTTTACTGTTCTTTTGTTAGTTCATTTTTTAGGTGTGTACATGATAGTTACTAATATTATTAAAATCATCTAATAATAAAATAAAAATAAAAAATAATAATACTCTAATTCATAAACCTACCTATGTATAAAATCATAAATCGCAAAAAAAAAACTCAACAACACGAGCAAAATAATACGAATGCTGGCAGTTTACTATTAACTTCCTCCGAGACCGTCACCATGGTCACCATCGATGGTCATACGTTGACAACTCGTAACCCACATTTTTTCGCAAAATGACTTATGTACATCAAAATTTTTAAAATTAAGCGCCCAATCTTCCCATTGATAACTCGTAATGCACAAATAATGTCACTCGAACAATTTATGCCACAGTTGACAACTCACAATGAGCAAGTATCAACTTAAGCTTACTAGTGCGCGAGTTACGAGGTGTCAACGCAAAATGCACAAAGAAAGTCACTGACATTACGGCGCGGGTTTTAATTATTTAAAAATAGTTTTACCTACAGTGAACAGTCATTAATTGGTATAGGAATTGTTTTGATCGACGCATATTTTTAGGTACTTTGTTTTATTTTATTCTCAGATTTATGCAATACAATTGGAAGGATCATAATATAGGCTGACAATAACATAATTTGGTACTTAAATAGGTCTTTTGTTTTGGTTATCATGGGGGAAAACAGTCAAGAAGAGCGTTTGAATGATGCTGGAACTGGTTTGAAGGAACAAGGACTAATATTGCTGTTAACGTTTCTCGTAATCAAAGGAGTGAGTTTGTCTATGAAAGTCAATCACGAGAATCATTTCGAAAATTACCGAACTTTTCCGGATTGCTGTTAAACACCTATGAGATTAATAGAAACGGAGAATAGTCACTTTTGAGACTTGAGAATGTTCCCCTTGAAGTACCTACTTAACGCCGAACAGAGCTGACAAGATAATGGCGAGACAGATACTTTGACAGGTTCATCACTTACTTTTTTAAACAAATGTACCGTTTCAACATTTTTAAACCAGCCTCAGCCACCTTCCAGCCCATGTCATGCCTCGGAAAATATTATCGAGAGTATTGTAACAGTAGAAGTCATACCAGCCGGTCGATTCAGTAAAAGTCACGCCGTGAAAACTTAAGTGAAGTGAACTGTCAAGTGTATGTAATGACAGCTCAATTCGCCTTCACTACTACATTTTCACGCGGTGATTTGACCAGAATCGCACTGCTGGTGCAGAGTCTCCTACAATTTTGAATCCATATGATTTTACATTAGGAACTTCTCATGTTGTTAAGGAGACACAACGTATAACTAACTCTCCTACAATTATAAACTTGTATGATTTTAGCTTAGAACCTGAGTTATCAACTTCTCATGTAGGTAGTACCCACGAGTGATGATCGTAACTATGATCCGGATCAGACGATCCGGATCATAGCTACGATCATCTGCCCAGGTCTTCTGAACAAGTTATATTAATGACGGAAATATTACTGGAAGGAAGACAAAGAAAAGAAAAGGCTTAGCTGAAGCAGAGATTTGGAAAGCCCGTATGAATAAAAAGTTACAAGAACATGGAAAAGAATACATAGGGTGGAGAAGGAATGAAAATTCATGTAATACAAAACAAACAACAAAATCTTGATAATTATACCTACTGACTTAATCACTGATGTAATAGTTTTGATCAAATAAAATAGCGATTTTTCTAACATTGGCAACTCGTAAGTACTTGTTGACTCCTCGTAACGAGTTAAAAGTGAGGTTTTGTTAATATTGTTTACTCGTAACTTTTTGTTTATTGATTATATAATAAAAATCTTATGTGGGCATTTAATTGTTTTAAATTATATCAATAAATAATTTGATTACCTACCAACTACTTTTTCATTTTTTTTTATTTTTATTTTTTTTCGAAATTATACAGTTTTTTCCCTCTCCTGTAAAATTTGATACATTGCAGTTACGTGTTGTCAAGCTTTGACCATCGCATTATTATCTATCAAGCTAGTTATAACGTCACTGGTAGTACTTTAATTTCAAAATGTTTTCTATAAATGCAGCGCTGAAAGTGTTATAAATTTTAATCATTGTATTAATTTAAAAATCGTAACCATAAAGAAAGCGCTAAAAATGCATTTTTTTCATTATTTTTGGGTTATAACTCAAAAATCTAACCATCTTAGAAACGCTGAAAGTGCTAAAAGTTTAATTATTTTTGTGTTCGCGCAAATATGGCGCCGGAGAATAAGATCAAGGTTTACCTAAAGTCGTGAACTCTTTAAAATATTCACGAGGTAGGTACTTAAATGTTAAAATTAAAATGAAATATGTATAATATAATAAAATATCTAATTTAATAAATTGACACGTACAATTTCGGCTAGTTTCTTTAAGTAGTACCTAAGTTAAAAAAATTAAAAATACATTTATCTTGTTAACAAACTTCAAACTAAGTAAATGTATGAAACATCACATGGAATTAGTCAATGAGTTGAACAAAACGTGGCTTCTACCCAAAAACCTGTCAGCAGGACATCCAATAGAGCGACAGTCGACAGCATCCGATCCTACGTGTGCACGTACTAAATTCTTAAATCGTAGACTTACGAAGTCGTGCCAAGTAACCCGCGACGATGAAAACAAAACAAAAACTCTCTGTGAAATATTAAACTTTTATACAGATTTTTTTTAAAGAAATCGCCTGGTTAGTACGTTTACTATTTGATAAATTATAATGCGTTGAAAATAAATACTCGAACGAGTATATGCGATCATAATGGACCGTTATATGCATGTATACTTTTGTAAATAATAAAAAAACATGTATAAAACTAAAATAAAACACAAATCTTCGTGGCTCTGTACAAATATCACGAACATAAATAAATAAAACGTTGTATTGTTTGGCATATTTTTTATGAGCGATTAATCCCGGGGGATTACGTTTGCAAGTGCCAAAATCGTTTACATTATATCTACAGCTAAAAGTTCTGTGAATATTGAAATTATTTACCCCATGTCATAAATTGATTTTTATACCGCCATTCCTCTTTCGTTGTCCCTTTTTGTATGGGGTCGGCTCAGTATGTATTCTTCTATTTGCCGACATCCCAATACTCACCTCCTTACTAAGCACAATACTATCATCTTTCACAAAATCTGTCCATCGTCTCTTACTTTAAATCGTAATCTTCCACAACTTAACTCAAAGCTTTTCTCACCACATCCTCGCGTCACAAACCCTTACCACGCAACTTACTATCCACACAACTTCTATTTTGATTCTTCTTAATAGGTATCCCATTTAATAGAATAACACAAAAATATGTGTTATAAACATTGAGTAGAATAGAATTCTCTTTATTTACACCATAAAAACAACCGTTTTCAGCAATCGTAAATGATATTTCGAAGCACAGATTTGCAGATGACACTTCGATGTATACTCGAAACATGCGTACACCGCCATTAAAGCTGCAATAACTGCACTCATTCCGACATTGTGCAGACCCTCGAGACGAACTCATTGGAAATGTATCAACACGCATATTGCTCACTCGCACTTGTCAGCAGTATTGTATCCCATGGTTTATTTATGCAAGCCTCGAGTACGTGGAAATTTATTCCATACATTCGTTGTTCTCAGAATGAACCGAGGATAGTAGTTAGCTGGATTGTGTTTCAATTTGCTTCTGGTGTCATGATTGTAAAACATTTTCGAGCATTTCTGTCACGGAATTCAGTTGATGGAGATGATTATTGGGCACAATGTGATGACATTAGTACTCATATTTCTACCAAACTGGAAATGTGTTTGTACCGTGTTTTGTTTATATTGTCAGCAAATACACTCCTGTGTTGTATTCAATAGAAATTATAAATGGCAAAGTTAATTCACGTCTGTAACCGATAATATCCCATTCTTATATCGAGCCTAAGCAAATACAACTTAACATAATAGCCTTTAATCCCTGAAGAATTAAGCAGAGATATAGGTACTTACAGGGCATCCACGTCCCACGTAATAGGGAAAGAGCCCTTAGCTTTAAGACGTTCACAAGTCCAGACTTTGAGCTACTACTGACTCGACAATCGAAGCCACGTCCTCATGTTCGGTAATGGCCCTTGCGACCACTATATCAATGAGACAGTCTCAAAATTAATTACCACTTAAATAAGCAGTCAATAAAAAACAACACGAAATAGCAAAATATTAATAATTAATTATACTTCCATCGCTTTTGTGCTCTGAATTTATTGATCTCCATGTCGTTGTTAATGTATGAGGATTGTCACCATTTTTTGTAACATCATATGTAATTTTACATTATTGTAAACTGGAACACAGAGGGCATCTTTTTCCTTAAATCGATTTAGTGCCAATAGTGTAATCAAAGAATACCTATGTGACAGACAACGTACAAACGTGGGAAGGAAAGACAAGACAAAATTATAAAGGTTCTGTTTTTGCCATTTAGCTATGGGACCACAAAACGCGAATTAAATATGAGCATTAAAATATTTGGACAGAAAATAATTGTGTAGTCAAATGTTAAAGGAAGCAATTAAGCCTTTTTAGATTTCACCCAAGCAAAAAAGCGACGATACAGCCTTATGAAATTTATTTTTCAGTCATATTTATTTAGCTGGAGGCAGCGTCCTATTAAAAGTAGGTTATACAAAGCTAAGGTTATGAGCTTTATATATTTTTCCGCTTTTTCTGATCAACAGTTGCGAATATTCAGCTGTACTCATTAAAAGCTCATTTACACAATGAGAGTTCCTCGCCCCGAATAGGCAATGTTCAAATGTATAAAAGTTGACTCGGCTTCACACTACTGGCATGTCGAAAGATTGGGAATCGGTGAGTCTTGTGTGACTTACGCACGAGTTTTCTTTCGCGGTTCAACAGCAAAACACACATTGTATGAGTGACAAGCGTACAAAAGTCTAGACAACAGCAAGAGTTTAGGACATTTGGCGAATAAATACTTGTAAGTAAATAAATAGGAGCGTCTTCATAGAGTCATATGAAAGATTTGACTATAAGGGCCAGAGCAATTCAGGCAAGGCGCAGCGCAGTGCGGTTTTTGCTGGTAAACAATTATCAACCTTGTAGTGGTTAGATTGAGTCGAAAATAAATAAACGTTCATTAATCCGAGAGCATAAATACCGATAGAAGTACGCTGTTTATTTTCGAATTTATTGTGATAGAAAAATGCGCGTTGTTGCCCTTTGCCAGGTCTACGCAGGCTCTATGGGGGCTTGTGGATAAATAATAATAACCACACGGGTCAAACGAAGCTTAAGCTGCGGTTACTGATCGGTCCCTGAATGAGTGACCATTAATTAAATAAATAAATAAATATCCCAACCCTTTCACACAACGCCACCTAGTCCCAAGCTAGAGCTTGTGTTATGGGTACTAAACAGCTGATAAACATACTTATATATTTCTAAATACGTATATAATAAAGATAAATTACACCCAGACACAGAAAAAATGATCGTGTTCATCACACAAACATTTGTCCTGGGTGGGAATCGAACCCACGACCTTCGGCATTGCAGTCAGGGGCAGTAACTACTAGACCAACAGGCCAGTCAAAGTTAAGATATCAAGACCCCATGAATCATAAAGCACGGTAAGCCATTGATCTCAGCTGTCATTAGTAGATCTTTGACAGTCTTTACCAGTAGTCAGAACCCCGAAAGTCCAACAACCAAGATAATCAAGAGTTATGCCTAGTTACTCAGTCAATTATTGACTGAGTAACTAGGCATAACTCATAAACTGCTAAAACCTATTATAGGTTTTAGCAGTTTAGGCAGTTCTTAAGTAGCAGTGGGAAGGATAAATTGCTCGCAGAACAAATGGTTGTAGGGCCCGCCAAGTTCCAGAGTAGCGACCACGTACCGGAAAAAGGTAGGTAAGGTAGACCGACCACTTAGTGAAGATTGCGGGAATCCGATGGATGCGAGACGCACAGGACCGGTCATTATGGTGACACTTGTGGAAGGAACGTGTCCAGCAGTGCACTTTTTTTGGATGGTTAAAATTCTGATGATGATGAGGCAGTTCCACCGTGTCAAACACTGGTATTCTGCATTAGGTTACATTGGAAGTCGGCCTCAACGTATTTGATAAATGGCTAAACAGATGAGCATGATAATAAAAGGTTGACAATATAAGTTTGGGTCACAAGTCTTTGTACCAACGGACAGATATACATTCACGAAAGCAACCTCCTCTATAACCGTAAATTAACCAAGATAAACCTTAATCAAACATCCCTTGTGTTCGATTCCTAGCATTTATTGCCCAACAATAGTTCTGATTTACGATTTGGGATTGCACGGCGGCGGCGTCGCGCCGGGATTGTTCGTGTTATTTATACGATTATAAAATGAACAATAAAGATACACTGTTACATTAAACACCTGTCGTTAGATATCTATATACGTACATATACAAATACATACTACATATATTAATCAAATTTAAGTCTTCTGTTTGTAATGCCTAAATGCCTAAATAATTGCTTTTTAACTGAAAACTAGTAGTCAGTACACTACGGTAGTCAAACAAACAGATTTTTTTTGTCTGTTAAGGCTTATCTTCGAAACTGCTGGGGGTCGTTTAGTGGGACTTCTACAGTGAAATAGATGTTTGAAGGAATAACTTTAGTTCCTTTTTTATAGTAAATATAACTCATGAATTTCCACGCGAAAGAATGAGCGGGCACAGCTAGTTGTACAATAATTTATCTCCAATTGTTTTTAACTATGGTACTTCACTTTTATTGTAAAAGTCATGGTATAAAGCAATAGCAGAACCTTTAGTAGCTCATAAACATGATTTTTAGAGGTTATCGTACCTCTTGAATGCATGTCATAAGCCATTTGAATAAAAATAATAACATGCTAAGCCATAATAGAAAATTATTCATCGAATATAAAACTTTTATTTATAACAGCTAAACACAAATTAAATATTCTTATGCAGGGTTGAAAGAACTTTAAGAAGGTCTGAACTCCTAACGTGAATGAAAGCTGTTCATTTAAAAGTAGTTTTGTGTAAAATAAAACTATTAAGTGTTTTTTATTCTAGACTAGCTTAAGCCCGCGTAAAACGTAACTTTCCCAAGATTAGCCCAAGGGAAAACTTGATCCAGGAAATGTTCTATCTTTGCGCTAATTTGTTCAACGGTTTTCTAAACTTCCACATTTATAATATTACTAGCAACCTAAGTTCGGCATTAGAATCAATTTAAATTACGGTGGAGTACTCTTATAACTTTGCGGTATGAAAAATATTTTACGTCCTATTCTTAGACTTACAGAATATACATACAAAATTTCATAACAACCAGCCAAGCAGTTTTGGAGGAGTTTTGCTACAAACACATTGTCACGAGAATTTTATGAATTAGAAGAGACAGTAGTAGGATAACGGTGACGTTTGTTTGCCAAATGGAACTTAGAGAGCCTTTATACATCCTCCTGCTCTTATCAGAATATGTTTAGGGTCAGAGCAGCTTGTCTTTTCCTTCCATACATATCGAGGACATAATGCGGAATCATATTACTTCTGTCAGAACCCAAACATTGAAGCCATTTTAGAATCCTTTTTAAACATGGAACGTGTCAATTGTTTTGGCTTTGCATTACTATGACTGTAGATATACCTACTTATGGTTTGTCTCGAGCGCATACGTCACCACTGTCACATATACTCGTATATTGGTGCGAACTGAGTGGAGTCAGACGCTATTCGACCGTCAGTTGGAAGGCAAGCGGTGGTGCGTAGGCGAGCCAAGTATAATATCATTAAAGAAATACTGTCCAAACACTACAATGACGACTCATTTCTTTTGGGGGTCGAGGGGCCTTTAGTGGACTCAACGACGAATTCACGACAAATAGGGAAGTGAATTTATTTACATTATGAAAAATTAACTCTGTTTGTCTGTTTGTCGGCTTTTCCCGGCTAAACGGCTGAACGTAATGAAATTGACAAGGAGATAACAATCATATCCTGAAGTCGGAAATAGGCTATTTATTGTGTATCGATTACAAATTCATGAAAAAAGAAATCGTTTTAATTTTTCAAATGCAGAACCATTTTCATATTTTTCTTTCATTGTCTTCCCTGTCAATTGACAGCTGACAATTTGACATTTGACAAATTTTAAGCTAAAACTAAGAAGGTAAAAAAAGAGCATAAAAATAAACCCAGACATACTTTTGTTTAAATTTTGTTTTCTGAGTTTAAAACTAGCAAGTGGAATTTTATCTGCATACATACGTCAGTGATAGTCACGAGGAAAACGTATTTTTTAAACTGAGAGCATAAACGTTTAATAAAAACGAGTGCTTTTTAAAAATTGATAATAATATCTATGTCATTCAAATGCGCACTAAATGTATCCAACGGTCAGTGAAAGTTTTATTAGTTCATTAAGTCATAAAAACTTCATGTATGTACTCTGGTAAGTAAGTGTAGTTATGTGTGTTTATAACATTCTGTTTGACAAGTCATAAAAGCAAATTATATTTTAAAACTAGTTTGTAAATATGAAATGTCGATGCACGAGATTCTGGTTCAATTCTGGGCAAGAACGAATGTGACTTTTCCATTCATATACAAGGTGTTTTTTTGATATCCCATAACTCTAGGGTTATATTCTGTAGGTAAAAATAATACTTAAACTCCTGGAATAGATGGTTCAAAAATGCATAGTTTCGGAGATATCATCAATCATAATTAAATTATCAGTTGTTTAGTACCCGTAACACAAGCTCTGCTTAGCTTGGGACTAGATTGCGTTGTGTGAATAGTCGTGGAATATTATTACCAAGTATTATTAATATTATTTTTATTACCTAATTAGTTCAAAAATTGTCACCAGTACGACGAATCTTCTTTCTAACGTCACTTTTCTTTCACGTAAGGGTGTTTTACATTAATCATCGTGACTTTGTCGAATTATTTTGTATGATAGTAAAAAAAAAAGGATGATTGAAACATAATTCATATGCCAGTTGATTCTTTGATATGGTCTCAATCATACCCTAGAGTTATGGGATATCACAAAAAACACGTTGTATACTTTCTGACATCATCTTAGACATCATTGTCGTCAGTGAAGGAAAACATCGTAAGGAAGCCTGGAGTTTTAAGTTAATATTAGTCTGAAATCGCCAATCCACCTTGTTGCAAGTTGCAAGTGTGGTGATCAATGCTCGTGCCATCTCTATATCTGGGACAGTAATAAGCTAGTATTATTATTTATTATTGTTCTATGAAAATATTCAATTTACTAAGACAATTTATCTTGTATGCAATTCCGTTAAATTAAGTCATTAATCGGGTGACTGATTCGACTAAGTTGCAGCGCAGACGACAGACTGTGAATTGAATTTGGTACTTACTGCTTAAAATTGCATAGGTTCTATTTTCATTTACTGTCTAAAAGGTGACGTATAGGAACGGTATTAACGTATAAACGGCTGTGAATGATAAATTTGTTTTTTTTTAAACTGCCAAGTTTTGTACATTGTTATTAACATACTTTTTAGAGCCTAATAAATCCTTATGATGATAGTCTGTCGTGAGTCGTCTGCGTTGCACCTAAAGAACAGTATTTTGCACGAAAGCATCGTCTGCTTTCTGGGTTCAACAATCCAATTACTGTGCTGAAATACTAACGATAGAACGCCTGACTTTCGGGTTTCTGAGTACCCGCATAACGACATTCAAAGGTGTTGTTCCTTCTCCAGAGCTTCGCATATCTTCCTTTTACAATCCTTGTCTTCTTATTAATGCACAAAGCATTTTCGTAGTGATATGCAAACGTGGCGGTATAAAGGATGTATTTTAGAAAAGCCATGTATAGACGCCAGAACTTCAAGTTACCCCAATGTGTCAAATTTGAATTTGAACCTTATTCTGTTTGACATAATGCTGAAAAACGATCAAAGAAATTTGACACATTGGGGTAACTTGATGTGATGGCGTCTGTACAATAGAAACATGTCAGATCGTAAGTCTAGCGGTCGTAACTACCACTGCTGAGCACGAAGTCCTGGATTCGGTGCTTGGGTTGGGCGAAGAGTTATTGGGTTCCGAAATTCTCAGTAGTAGACCGGTTTTTTTTTGTTGTTGTTTTTGATGACATAGGCTCGCCTCCTATTACATGGGACTTTACTAAAACTAGCAAAATAAAGCATACTCAACAATAAAAATAGTACTTACTCATTTATTTAAATTAGGCGTAGAATAAGTACTTTTTGAACGTCAAAAATTACATAAGACATTTCTCGAAAACGCCTACGCTTTAACACATTCTAGTATTTAGCTGGGAAGAAGAAGTGTCGGAACAAACTCCCCAGCAAGTACTATTGGCACACCTCTGTTCACCTTCGGGAAATACAGGCGTGACTTTATATACCAAGAACGCGACTGTCGGTACAAAAATGGGAAGGTAAGGATATTCTCAACATCCTCACGTAACACATCAGAACTTCCATCGGTTTCTCGCGTGGAAACAGAGAATAGATTAACTCACATCTTCCAATATGTGAAATTCTTGATTCACAGTGTTTGTAAGAAAACTTCTCCGAAACCGTTTGACCGATTCTTATGAAATTTTGGGTGTATATATTCAACAAGGAGAGGACTTAAAGTGTTAAAACTGATACTTTTACATGTATTTTTTTTAAAAAGAAGAGTTCGGTATTTCGCTGTCTGACTACTCTGAGAAGAAACACCAAAAGAAACTTTGATACAACTCCAAGCGTCAAAATGTCCTTCCACGGCTGTCTATGAATCTCTAAGATTCAAATTGATGCCTATTGCTGGAAACTTTGTTTCACTTCTTCTTCCCAACAAAAACACTAGGAATTATGGAAAGGCGGGCTTTTTTGGGGGACAGTCCTATGTAATTTTGGCGTTCAGTGGTGATCCTCAGCTTAATTTGAATAAATAACTTTTAATTTCATAAAAAATGAGATTCTTGGAAACTAGCTTGCAGTTTGCGGTCTGCAGCTCATCTCAGACTTGTACCATAATAGAAAACTTTTTACAAAACGCAGTTTATTTTTTCATAACTGTTATGGAACTCATTTTACGTACAAAAGGCTCCATTTTTTTTCGTAACATGTCGTACGTATTCAGTCGCTGTGTTTCGTCGTTTTTAACCCCCGACGCAAAAAGAGGGGTGTTATAAGTTTCACCGCTATGTGTGTGTGTCTGTCTGTCTGTCTGTCTGTCTGTCTGTCTGTCTGTCTGTCTGTCTGTGGCACCGTAGCGCCCAAACGGGTGAACCGATTCAGATGCGGTTTTTTTTATTTGAAAGCAGGGTTTCTTGCGATGGTTCTTAGACATAATTTATCAAAATCGGTTTAGCCATTTCAAGGTTATCAGCTCTTTTGTGTTAGCTACCGTTGCTATTTTAGACGTCTATGGGTATTAACTTTACTTACAAACATATGTGTGTCTTAAAATTTGAAACACCCATGTGTGTAATATTAATAAGCAACATTATGGTGTATTTGGTCTGATGCAGCCAGGATATCTAGCAGACTAATGCACTCTTGGGAAAATAACAGCAGATATGTCGTGTTTGGATTCATTTTAACCTGCATTTGATTCTGCACACAATGCACTGATGGCAACTGGATGAGCTGATGCTGCAGCCAGGCTATCCAGCACACCAGTAGGTAGACTCTTGACAAAATAATAGCAGATATGTCGTGTTTGGATTCATTTCAACCAGCATTTGATTCTTAACACAATGCACTGATGGCAACAGGATGAGTTGATGCTGCAGCCGGGCTATCCAGCACACCAGTAGGTAGACTCTTGACAAAATAATAGCAAGTGTGTCGTGTTTGGATTCGTTTTAACCAGCATTTGACTCTACATACAATGCACTGAAAAAATCTCATAACTGTATACTCTATAAAACAAAATTAATGCGTTTAAAAATTTTAAAATAAAAATTAAATTAAAAATTTAAAAAACCCCCACCGCAAAAAAGTAAAACATTTAAAAAGTTATAAATAACACTTTAGCCATGAAATTTTACGTAACGTCGGGGTACCGTTACAATAAGTACCTACATACCTACAAGTACTAGGAAAATTCCTTACTTAAGCGGTACCCCGACGTGAAGTAAAATTTCATGGCTAAAGTGTTATTTATAACTTTTTAAATGTTTTACTTTTTTGCGGTGGGGGTTTTTTAAATTTTTAATTTAATTTTTACATACGGCAGTTGTAATAAATTTAATGGAATATAGTCACAACACCGACTCCAAACTCGATTTGAAACCTCGGTCAAAAGCTTTTTATAGAATTTGTATGTCGCCTCGAATGAAACTGACGAAACATATTACATTAGTTCAGCTTCAAAATACAATACTTTTGTTATGGCTTCAAAAATAAATGGTTTTGTGATACATTTGTTTCTCTTAAATGGCAAATGTTTACGCTTCAAGTTATTCTCAAAATCAAAATATCTTTACTGTGGGAATAGATTATAATGACAGATATTTAACAATAAGTGGCAGATCAGTACGTTCTGCCTAATAGGCATACAATATTTACACATTAGTGGTTTTCTCCACAAAAGCCCATTTCAGACGCTAATCTGCATGGTTCTTACATGATCTGAACAAGTGAACAAGATAATGTCTATACTTTAAAGGAGACTGTGATCTCTGAGTTTCTTTCGGTGGTTCTTGTCAAAGTTGTTAGATACTGAATCCGACCTCATCTTTTAGTTAAAAAATGACATGTATTTTTATGAACCTTTTGTACACAATTATTTCATTTATTTATTAAAGCTTGTATTTTTCATATTAACGTTTACCACAGTTATTGTATGCTTCAAATGGTAACACCATTTGAAAACATTTATAAATACCAGCACCATTGATACTATCAAATGAACGGAATTCTGGTCCAAAAGGACATGAAGGATAAAGGCAGCCATATGGTGTAATTTAACTATCTTAAGTATGTATTTAGAAATATATAAGTTTGTTTTTCTTAATTTTGGACTAGATAACGCCTGTAGGAAAGTTGTAGAACATTAGAAATAAAACGGGACTATGCACGAGACCGACATAAATGGCTTTGCATGATTTTATAGCCATAGACACCGTGTGTCAGAAAAAGGCGAAGCCAAAGAAGAAGATAGAGGAAGTACCGGGATTTTTGTGACCAAGATCACAATACCGTTCTGCCCACCCTTAGTTCATATAACGTGATAGCCAAGAGGTTCAGATGCCTCCCTCTCATGCACGAGGTTTTGCCTGAGAATCAGATACCTAAGAAAGTCCTTGAAAGCGCCCACCATTCTAGTGTTTTGGGGGGAAAGAAGAAGTGGGGGAATAAACTTCCCAGAAACACCCACTGCTTCAAATCCGGGCATGTACCAATGTGGCTTTTTCAATTCATATGTACTTTTAAAGTTTGCCCTGCAGTAGGACAGTAACTAGCTGGTATAACACTTGGTTTGAGTGTTCCGGGAATCAGACCAACTTAAACCTTTAACAACAGGTAGACGCACTACCAATACCCCAGTAATCACACAAAAGCCTATTCGGTCCATGCTCTAAATCTCAACTAATTACTTTTAAAGCTTATAATTAAGTAATATTTATCGATACCTCTCGTTAAATTGAAAGCTTTACCTGAATTTTAGGAAAAACCTTTTAGGCCTTTTCGGCAACAATAAGCGCATGTCCTAAATTATTTTGGTGCTTATTCAAATTCAAATTCAAACTCTTTATTTCAGACAAGTGTCCATAGTGTTAGTAACAAAATAACTTAATAGCTAGGGTTAGTAATACGGCAAAAGGAAAAACACATAAAAAAGTCAGATGGAATGGATCCTTACCCAATGAAGCAGCAGAGGGGAGTCCCACCGATCTGAGAACACGCTCAGAAGACCGTTGGTGGCGGTGCGTAGCCGACCCAACATGGAGGCGGTCCTTGTTCTTATTATCGCATAAAAATCGTCTTGGTGCGCCTCCGCAAACATAGTGGACGCACTACAACGCCACGACAGCCCCAACAGTATTCTAAACGCTTATGTTTACTGATTGCAGGTTATACACTTTTTACTAGTGTTGAACTGCGATCCCACCTGTTAGTAAGCAGTGATGCAATCAATGATACACTACAATCAATAATGAATAGGTACCCTACAAAAATTGTCCAAATAAGGCTAACTTTATTGAATATTCAAGAGTTGGGCACTGATGGTCGAAGTACAGGCATTGCTTAATTCGGCTACAGAAGCTAAATTTTATGTACTTTGATAAATATAGCCCAACTTGATAACATTATATTATGTAACCTCTAAGTTTTAACTGTTATAAAGAGTTTCATGTTATTATTTATGACGTGTCGTAATGCAGTGTTGAAGCCATCTGGAGATTATATTTATAATAAAAAGTTAATAGACGATTGAAGTTTATCTTAGACATCATTGCCATCGGCGAAGGAAAAACATCGTGAGGAAACCTGGACTTATAGTTAATATAAGTTTGAAATCGCCAATCCGCATTGAGCAAGCGTGGTGATCAATGCACGAGCCTTCTCTGTATGAGAAGAGGCCTTTGCCCTGCAGGGGACAGTAACGGGCTGGTATTTTTTTTTTTTTATAATTAATTGACAAACAACACAGACTAGGATCAATTTACTTCTAAAAAACAATGCTCGAAAATGACTTTTATGAGCAACCAAAACTGACAGTGGTTTACTAACATGCACAACAAGGATGGTGTTGGCTTAAGCCCGCACCTTCCGAATACAATATACGACCACGCTAAAGCGTGAGCTGCTGCGAACATTCCTTGTTGCAATTTGAGCAGACATTTGAGTTCTTTGGCTAACCCAACATTATAATCTATACTTTTGCAATGTTAGAATAATGAGCGCCAATTTTGCTACGACGTAGCCACGGCTACACCTGCTACGCTGTCGTAGCTGATAAACGATGCGCTACGCGTCCACTTACATTTTATGCAGTTTGTAATTTGTTGAGCTTAGTATGCTGCCCAAGCTCAACAATGCGAGAGCTAGTCACGAAAAGTGTTTCATACACATGCAAGGCGTTTATTTTTTTAGGGGTTTGTTACCTCGTTACCCCATCATTAATTATGGACTGATTGTCAAAATTCTGTTTTTAATAGATAGAGTAGGTATACTACCAGTTTGGTCCCATTTGTATCAAATCTTATATCTGATTATTTGCAAAGTTTTTGTATTTCCATGACATAACATTACGCATGTCTATTTTAAAAGGGGCCCGGCAGATATGTACAGGTTAATGTTTAGAAAGAACTTCTTAAGCAATTCTTAAGCAATTTCATTGATCCTTCAAGTTCTGAAAGACTTTCTTTACATACAAAGAAACTAAAAATTGCAAAATAATACTTTTTTACAGAAAAATACAACCGACTTCTTAGAAAAACACCAACAGTTGAAACTCCAGTTTCGGAAATCGGTGGCCAATAATGAATGAAACAAACCCACCAAAGCCAAAGACTTCCGAAACTAAAGTTATTTTACGCTGGTTACTGTTTTTTTTATTAGGTCGGATGTATATTGTTTAAAAAATTTTCTTTGTATTATTTTGCTAGATAAATGCAACGTTCACGTACCAACGACTCTCATGTTGGCGCTCTTGTAGACAGTGTGGAAGAAGGGCGCGTCGGCGGACACCTCGCAGCGGTAGCGGCCGCTGAGCCCCCGCGACACGCCCCGCAGCACCACCTGCTGCGCGCCTGAACGTGACACCTGCACACAAACAATAGTTAAAATATTATTTATTTAAAAAGTAAAGGTGGGGGGGTAAGAAGTTGCGTCCGTGGTGCGACGAGTACGGAGAAGCCCGAACAGCGTCTTGAGGATGATCGGTGAGAGTACCGATACTGTTCTGCTCAGTAGGTTCTCTGAACTCCATGTGTTGCGAGACCGGTGAGCCTAGTGTGATATTTTTATGATTTAATCTGGGTTTTTATTAACATTAGTTCTAAGTTAAATTCTTGTTACTAACAACTTTTATGGACTGTTTAGTCTGAAATAAAACATATTTTTTTTTATGATAAGAAGATTCCTCTTTCATCATCAGCTGGGCTATAACAAATCTTTGTTGACAGTTCATAGTGATCATTGGGCAAAGTGTTCAACTATTGACTGTCAAACAGCTAGTTTCGTATTGGCTATCATCAGTGTGTATCTAGGATAACGTCATACGCAGAAATGTAACGAAGCGCACAGTACCCTGTCTGATATTCTCCTTAAGTTGAAGTCTACTTACAAGTGTCTACCAATGTTTTGTAAATTCTCAGTTGTCATCAATGTTCGCTATGCAACTTGACGTCACTTAACTGGAAATGAAAATATAGTCAATAGTCCTGCAGGACATAATGGCAAGCCAGTTTTTAACCGACTTCCAAAAAAGGAGGAGGTTTTCAATTCGACGGTATGTTTTTTTTTTGTGTGTTTGTTACGCGATTACTCCGCCATTTATGGTTCGATTTTCAAAATTCTTTTTTTATTTGATAGGGTATACTACCAGGTTGGTCCCATTTGTATCAAACCTCAGATCTGATGATGGGATCCTCGAGGAATTGAGGGAACTCCTCAAAAAATATAGGTACACATGTACCGATGGTCTGTGGCTTTGGTGGTTTTATTTCGTTCATTATTGGCCACCGACTTCAGAAACTGGAGTTATTTTTCACCTGTTAGTGTTTTTTTTTAAAAAGTCGGTTGTTTTTTTTTGTAAAAAAGTTTTTGTTTCCAACACTCGCAATGAATCCGGGACTTACTGCGTTTACTTTGAATCCTAATGCTATCCTTCACTGTAGATCAGTAGGTACGTAAAGTGACCTGCCTGTGTGAAGTTTAGTGTAAAAAGTAAGTACATTTTAATTTGAAAAGGTAATTATTACCTTTTGTTTTTGGCTATTATTTTTCAAATAAATTCTACAAAAATAATATATTACTTGGTAGCTTACCCAAAAATACACGGAAAGATTATCAAACTCAATTCATTTACAAGGAAGGTAACCTCGCCGTAGAAAATTAATTAATTATTATTCAAGCAGCTTCAAGTCTTTTTACACAATACTAATCGGTATAAACAACACTAAGTATTTGTAATAATTTAGTGTTTTGTTGTTGAATATTATTAAGGAAAAGTACATCAGCTAAGTTTTATTTCAAACAGCAAAGATTTTAATCGACTCATTCTTGATAAGTAGAATAATTTTGCACCGAAACTGACAGTCACCCTTTACCCGAAATGTTCCCAAAATCTGTTTTCACCCTTTTTGAACGAAACACTAAAATATGGTAAAATAAAGGTGAGCGCTCTTCGATACGAATATGAGGTTTTCAAATAAGCTGCACGATAAGGATGTCGTGTTGCGGAAAATGTTTTATAAACCCGTGATACTTTACTTCCTAACAAAGTTTGAGGAGTTCGATTCCCTTAATTCAGAAGCTTTTAAACACGCACAAACTCTTCGGTGAATCTTATTAGTCCCTCCCTGTTCACAAGAAACATTGACAAACTTGTAAATAATGTTATAAACAGTAAACAAAGGACATGCAAGAACAAACATTAATATGTAAGCAGGTGCGCGTTTATACTCAAGCTATCTTTTATGACAAGGATTACAGCGACCGTATAATATTTTATGTGCAGAGCCAGTGGTAGCAACTCTCTAACACGTTCAAATATGGTCCTTCTGTAAACAGGATCGATTGGTACGGTAAAGTTTGGCCGAAGCAATGTATCATTGATTTCAGGTGGTGGTCACGGGAATGTGCTCATGCGTAATTTATACGTGAATCAGCTAGTAATCCCATTACAAGGAGCCGTGTGCACTTTACCGTACGCAGCTGCTAGCGATTCAAATAGAGCTAAAAGCTTCGATCCATCTTTCGGAAAGTCGGTCCACTTTGAGAAACCGCCGAACTAAATCATGCCCGTCCCGCGCTTAAGAGACGTCTGACCCGATTCTGAAGGGCTGCGTAGCGTTTTAAAGCGCGATTGTTGCGACGTACGCCCGATGACGCCTCGATGTAAACTTTGACTATACGTTATTACCCGAAAGGGTTTTTAATGCGTTATTTTGGCACAATGTAGTTCGGATATGGCGTCGTGCCAGCCGCTAAAGGTTCAACGTGGCGGCCGCTCGACGAGATTCTTAAGTGATTTTTTCAACCCTCTTTACGGAGCAGTTTAACGAACTACCAAGATGTCGCAGAGCCATTGACCCATATATAATCACTGTTATGACGTTGTTTATAGTTTCACCGCAAGTAAGCCATTTACGTAAGTAATGGTGTTTCTTTATCTCCTTTATTAACGTCGTCAATTAAGTTGAAGGTGATTTGACAGATGTAGTGAATTTTTAACGAGTTTTTCGGTCCCTTTGATTAACATATTGCTTGGTAGTATTACAAAATAAGCTGCAGTTAAACGTTCGACTCTGCGTATTTATCATCGCACAGAGAATTGCCTTTAATCTTGCTCTCACAATCTTCTCTTTGTTCGATTTGGTAATTCGTTGGAGCTGTAATTTGACTTGATCCGGGCAATGTGATTGATTAATTAAATTCAATTTGCATCAGCTCGATTCTGGGATATTAGGAATAAAAATGGGTTTCCTATTGGGCTGGTATAGTACCTAAATAGCGCGTTTATGCCGCTCAATTCAATCGCGGGACCGTCGCGTCGCTTAAACTACTTATTTGTTTTTTTTGGCCATTTTATTCACAATACGGGTTAAACCATGCTATCGATGATGAGAAAATCGGCTTAATGGTACTGCTACTACACTACTACTGAAAAAAACTTGTTTCCTCACTTGTTAAAAAGATAAAAAACGATACACTTACATCAACACTGATCCCTGTTTGTGAGAAGACCCTCGTATTGGGCAGCTCTTTAGGCACGAAGCGGAAGAACTCCTGGGCGCCATGGTACCACTTGACGGTGTACAGCGTCTCGCCCACATCCAGTGCCCACCGACAGCCCAGAGTGGCGCTGGAGCCGACGCCCACGGCCTCTGGTACGCTCAGCTGGATGTCGCGGAGACCTAACACACCTGTATACCGAAACAATATCTTAAAAATTAAAATTAACTAAATAAAAACTTAGGGGAAGTATTGCCCAGCAATGGCCTAGTCCAGGCTGAAGTGACAAAGTTTTTTTTAAATAAAATAATTTAATGTCGGAGTAGTACCTGTTAGGATTTACGCTTCCTGTCCTAGTTTATGTCAATACTTGAAGTGGGAACCGATAGTCTTAAATGTTTTCAAATTACAACAAACAATTTTTCAAGTTAAAACTGTGTCATTTAGCGAACCTATCCTATACAGGTGCCGTTAAGTGAGACGGAGCAACATGACCGATACCTTCATCCCTTATTCGGACAGGAATTATGACGGCAATCATATTTCATAACATGGCCCCAGGTACCAACTTTTGAATTGTCAAGAAGTTGGACAGTTTGAAAGTTCGCTACCTGCATAAATAAATTCCATAGCTGGCATACTAAAATTCCTTCAGTAAGGTGAAAGTTCTTAGACCGGGAATACCTAACACTTTATCTAATCCGACGAGATTAATTGAATGTGTACGAATAATTATTAGCTACAGGTATGTGAGTACATACCTACAAATGTATTTCCGAACTGTAGGTAAAAATAATGTACTATGCGTTTCAAATGAGAATAGGAACGTCAATAGCCTCTATCTGTCAGATGTCACTTGAAAAGTACGGTCCACAAGACTAATTCATTTAAGACGTCTTTTCATTCTGAATAACTGCGAATCAGTAAAACAAAAAGCCTAAAAATAATTGATTACGCAAATAAGGTTTCGTTGCAGACCGTACTTTTCAAGTGACATCTGACAGATAGAGGTCATTGACGTTCCTATTCTTATTTGAAACGCATAGTAATTAGTACGATTAGGATGGTATTCCGAACAATGATACCAAATATGCTATCGTTATTCAAATAGAATTTTGTTATTATGTCAATGATTTAATCTATGGTTGTTATACAATTTATAATTAAAGCTATTTATTGTCTATAACATAACATCACAGCTGTATTCTCCGAAGGGCTAGGCAGAGGTGTACCTGCCTGTGTCACCCACATTTCACCAGTTCAGTTTAAGTCCCCTCTAATAGAGGGCGAGCCTATTGCCATCTATCCAGCGCAAATCCAATCTCCGGGCTCTTACTGTGAAATTCCGGATAGAAAAACTAAGTATTAACTTTTTGCCCGACTCGGCGATCGAACCCGTACTTTACTGATATATATGATTAAATTAGGCGAAGCTTTAATTCAAAATGTAAAAAAAAAACTTTTTGTATGTACAGACGCCAGCACATCAAGCTAGCTAGCCAGGTTTTTGTGTGTATCGAAAATAACTCAGTTTTATATTACGGTGGCAAAAAAAGGATTAAGCAAGACAACCGAAGCCACAGATTGCCGAAATGTTCTATAATTTTAGTAATTTTACACTTTTTAACGTATTTTTAAGTCAATTGTATTTTTTGTACGAAACTTGTATGTAAACTGTAGTTGTAAAGTGTATTAAAAAGACACTAAAAAGGAAGAGTTTTTAGGAAACCCATAACAATTTTGCATGCCCAGCTAAAAGTATTCGTTGTATAAGAACAAACTAACCAGCATATCTATCATGTCCCTACTCAATGCCATTACAGAATTATTGTAAGTATTCTACTCATGACAACAGCTATTTACTATTTAGCACTAAATCATCTTACATCCCACATAAAACAAAATCTTACCTACACACACGTACGACACTAGAGTCTCGACAAATACTAGATATCTAAACGAGCGTGTCATGCATCGCACCTCTATTTTTACCTATCAAGCTTATAGAGGTCGCAGTTTAACGATCAAAGACACCGCAGTTTGACGTAGGATAACGATCACATGTATATTTCGAGTACCCGTAACACAGTGCGGTATCAGGTATGAAAACAGTCCCGATCGCTTCCCGTGGATGGTGTAAGTGCTTAGAGGGTTATGCCAGGAGAATGGTCAACTATATCTACTTTCCAAGTATTTAGAAGTACTTTGGTCACCTATTCCGGACTCCTTCTCGAGTGTATTTCAACGACCTGTAATATAGTGCTGTATCTGCTGTGAAAACAATACCGGATCGTTTTAAGTTGAAGCAGATAGGTTTATGGCTAAATAGTAGACAGTCGTACAGGTGGGTCAAGGGTAAAGTATACTTGCTGAGGTTGTTTCGTGGGTAGGTAATCATTAATTAAAAGTTCCACAATAAATAAATATTCCACAACTTTTTCACACAACGCCATTTAGTCCCAAGTTAAGCTTGTGAGCTTGTGTTATGGATACTAAACAGCTGATAAATACATACATATTATAGATAAATTACACCCAGACACAGAACAAATGATCGTGCTGATCACACAAAAATTTTTCCTGGGTGGGAATCGAACCCACGACCTCCGGCATGACATGTAATTTAAGCCAAAGTGATAATATAGGTACAGGTATTTTATTTTATTTTTTTATTTTATGATAATCGTTTCTTATTGGTGGCATAAGTGACAGAAGAGTTTCATCTCATCTACAAACGACTATAGTTGTTTTACGGAATGGTCAGCTGTGACCTCTTTAAGGTTATATTATAATTTTGCACTTTGAATGACTTTTCAATCATCTGATAACTTTTAACCAAGGATTAAAAAAAACGGCTGGACAGCTTTTTGTATAGTCAAAATGTCAAAACGCCATATTTATTCTTCAGATATAAGTTATTATCTGACTAATGAAAAAATAGCCCTCATTCACGAATTACACGAATGCTTATTAATTTGTTTAAACAATTATGATAAAAAGCAAAATCAGTTTCCCCATTTGATGAATTAAACCGACGTAAACAAAGATGCATACCAACAAAACGTTGCAAAGTTTCCTATTTGACTCTAAATTCTTCATTGAGGTACTGTAGCGAGAGATTGACCAAATGTTTTGTTAGATATATTTCAATACATTTACGTTGGACCGCAGCCTTAAGGGAACATGCGATGCAATTACAAGAAGAGAATGCCAGTAATAATACACAGAAAGCTAGTAGGTATTCTCTACACAATTGCTTTAATACAATATCACACTTTTTGTAATTATTTAACAAAACAATTGCTGTTTGTACAACTGGGTTTCCAAAGGTTCCCAAATGACTGAAAATAACATTTTGCAAACTGTACACAATCGTATTTTACAAAAGTAAACTAATTTCAAGAAGTACGTGGAGAACACAGAGGCGCTGAGAAAAAGGCTTGAAGCGGGCCTTATTTCACCCTTCTCGACGTCATTAATTGCAGCACGAAAGGAACCATTTATTTGTGAAACGTGCACCTTAAAGCAATTTTATTTCTTCGGTTCCTATTTCTTATAAGTAGGTAAGTTTGTGGTCGATCCGTTAGCGGTTCGCTGAGCAGAATTTCAGCTCGACGTAAGTAATCAAATCTTGGCCTTCAGCTATACTAAAGGTGGTCGGAATACATAAATCAAGTGAACGCTACGTGATCGAATTCAAGATCAAGCGAATACACAATTCCCGTCGACATGAACTCATTACAATGTAACCAAATTCAATTTACGGTAGCAGCCACATCATAATATTTCATCTCGGTGCGAGTTTAATATTTATTTGAAATGAATTTATTTTAACGTTGCCCTCTGTTTAAATAAGAATAACAATTTAGGTGTTTGGTTCCCCTACGTTTTTGCGGTAAACAAGGGCTTAATTTTCGATTTACTGGAGTGTTTTAAACTGTACTTGTCGGTTGGCAAATCTAAAATAAGTGTTTGCACGAATGAGGGCGCTCGCTGTGAATACAACATTATTTATAATATTTTACTCAACATATGTATTTAATAATTGCGCCAATGCAGTAAAACGTTTGATTTTACGTTACATCATTAACATGAAGATGTATTTATTTTTCTCAAGTAATGAGCTCATTACATTATTGAGCTATTACGAATTGCATACTGTTGAAACGTCAATTTTATCAGTGTATTTACATGCTTCATCAATTTGTTTGAACTATAATATTCTGTTTCCCACAGCCACGTAACGTCTAATTAGGAACCCTTTGTTATTGGTCTGATAAAACCAACAAATTGATTTCAACTCTGCACATTTAGTGAAATAACTCGTGCAATATTCCAAACCCGCATACAGCAAAACTAAAACAATGCGACGGCTCCGTGTTAAGTTTATCATAACATATTGTTTACATTCCCTCTATACTTTCATTTTATGAAAGCGCTCGCCCTATTTTCTTTACAATTGCTATGAATACACAAATTCATTGTCATGATAATAAAGTGTTGGCGGTGAAGTTATAAACTTCTTATTCCAACCCTATCTACATAAATTTAATCCAAAAAAATAGGTTTATGGGGCGGAACTTCCCGTCTCATCAACAATGCCCATGTCGTAATCTGGTTACTTAATTTCCAAATACATTTCTCTTAGTTGGCCATAATGGCAATTGGCCTTAGTGCAAACATTCCTTGATGATAAGTTATGGCCTCAGGGCGTAATATTTCGGAAATTTGTGCACTTTAAACCAAAGTCAACAGCACAAACTAGTTGTTCTGGAAGCGGCTCAATAAACGGTAGTTAATGGATAGAAGTACATGCAAGTTGGCTACATTTAATTGTAAAAATGTAAAACGCTCGGTTGATTATATTCGGGACTTGTGCGGCAGCGCAGACATAATTGCACTTCAAGAAACCTGGTTGTTGACTGAAGAGCAGTCATATTTGGACACCATTAGCTCCGAGTTCAGTTCGACGGGTATGTCTGGCATGAATTCTGCGTCAAAACTAATACGTGGGAGGCCCTACGGTGGTGTCGCCATTCTATGGCGAAAGAAACATTTCAGTAATGTGTCGGTTATTGAGTGTCATAATCCGCGCGTCTGTGCTGTGAAGATTGCGCTAAGTAATAAATCTATACTAGTGATCAGTGTATATATGCCGACTGATGACGTAATTAACCTGGCGGAGTTCTCGGACTGTC
This sequence comes from Euplexia lucipara, assembly GCA_921972225.1. Lineage (NCBI taxonomy): Eukaryota > Metazoa > Arthropoda > Insecta > Lepidoptera > Noctuidae > Euplexia > Euplexia lucipara. The sequence goes on from OV179144.1 coordinate 14,942,549, forward strand.
TTGGTTCGGTGAGTGCAATTATTGACAGTTGTAACTTAGAATGTTGTTATGTCTTGGGTGACTTTAATTCGCATCCAACGGAATTGTTTTATACGGAACTCTCAAGTTTTTGTGTTGAACAACATTGGACATGTATTGACACCGAGTTGTTAGGTCTCGGTTCGGATACCCACACTTTTATTAGTGATGCTCATGGATCGAAGAGGTGGCTCGATCATTGTGTAGCTACTAAGGCTGCTGTACCTACTGTTATAAATTCTTATGTAAAATATGACGTGCAGTGGTCTGACCACTTTCCGTTGTTTATTGAGTGTGACCTTAGTTTTGTTCAGATTCAACAGCCAAATGTAAACTTTGAAGTGAATGGGGTGATCTGGGGAGAAAGAAGTCAAGAACAGATTCGTGCTTACAGCATCAAATGTCATGATAAATTGCGACTTATTGACTTCCCGGATGACTTTAGACAGTGTGGTGGTCAGACTTGTAATGACGCTCGCCACTTTTGTGTAATAGATGTAATGTATGGTCAAATTGTTAGTGCTTTGTGCGAGTCGGCTACCGAGACTATAACTCATGGGGGAAGTCTTAAAAAGCGAGGAACGGTCGTAGGCTGGAACATGCATGTAAGCGGCGCTCATAGGGAGGCTAGGCGTAAGTTTTTGTGCTGGTTAGATAACGCTATGCCTACATCGGGACATATTTTCGAAGAAATGCGTGAAGCTAGAAGGATATTTAAGTCTCGGTTGAAGTGGTGTCAAGACCATGAGACTCAAATTAAAATGGACATTCTAGCTTCACAGCATTCAAAGAACGATTTTCGGTCATTCTGGAAGCATACTAATAAGCTAAAGGGTAAGCCTGGCCTTCCTGTTTGCGTCGATGGCGTAAGTGATGCCAGTCAAATAGCTAACCTTTTTGTGGACCACTTCAGTGTGCGGTCACCATTAGGCCCATCTAGGTCGACGCTTAATGTTGAGCCACGGAAAGACCTGGGAGTTAAAATAACTGCAAAAATGCTCATGAGCAGAATACACGCGATGCGTCGAGGAAAATCTCCAGGTCATGACGGACTCAGCATTGAGCATCTCCGATTTGCTGGTCCGCATTTGCCAAGAGTGTTGGCTATGCTTTTCACTTTTTGTCTGGGTCATGCTTATATGCCGAGTGACATGATTAAAACAACAGTGGTGCCCATCGTCAAGAATAAGACTGGTGACATGGGCGACAAGAACAATTACAGGCCAATATCTCTTGCCACAGTCATGTCGAAAGTGTTTGACGGTGTGCTTAATGCTCAACTTAGCAGTCATATACGTTTACATGATAATCAATTTGGGTTCATTTCTAAATTATCTACTGACAGCGCTATTTTGAGTGTGAAGCACACCGTGAAGTACTACACGGATCGCCACACTCCAGTTTACGCTTGCTTCCTTGACTTGAGCAGGGCTTTTGACTTGGTTTCCTACGACGTTTTATGGAGGAAGATGGAGGAGGTAAATTTGCCCCCAGAGTTGACAAATACTCTGAAGTACTGGTATGGAAACCAAGTCAATAGTGTGAAGTGGGCGGGTGAGCTGTCTAGGCCATATGGGTTGGAATGCGGGGTGAGGCAGGGGGGGTTGTGCTCGCCAACGCTTTTCAACCTATATGTAAATAGTCTGATTGGCACGCTCAGCAGCATGCGTGTCGGGTGTCATATTGATGGCGTGTGTTGTAATAACATTAGTTACGCTGACGACATGGTGCTGCTGAGTGCGTCAATCTGCGGGCTAAGGTCACTCGTAGCCACTTGCGAACGATATGCCAAGCTACATGGTCTGGCTTATAATGTCAGCAAGAGTGTAGTCATGGTCTTTGGGGCCAGGGGTGAATACCCAGATGCAGTGCCTTCAGTGAAGGTAAACGATGTACCCCTGGTGAGGGTGGACCGGTTTAAGTATCTGGGGCACTTATTGACCTCTGGCCTCAAAGATGATGAGGATATTGGTAGGGAGCGGAGGGCGCTGTGTGTGAGAGCAAATATGATTGCCTGCAGATTCAGGCGTGCCTCTAATGAGGTAAAGCGCACTATATTTAGAGCCTACTGCACGTCTTTTTATACTTGCAGTCTGTGGGTACATTATACTCAAAAGTCATACAGCGCCCTTCGCGTCCAATACAATAACGCATACAGGGTGCTGATGGGGTTGCCCCGGTACTGCAGCGCGTCAGGGATGTTTGCTGAGGCACGCGTAGATTGTTTCTACACGGTGATGCGAAAGCGGTGCGCATCCTTGGTCCGTAGGGTACGGGGCAGCGCCAACAGCATCCTGTCTATGATAGCTGGCAGGCTTGATTGCGTGTTTGTGAACCATTGCTGCAAGGTTTCAGCTGGGCCTGTCACCTTGCGGCAATGAAGTCACATTCCGTTTATGTATAATCTTTGTTTGTTACTAACTTAGTTTGTAAGTGTATTGTTACTAACACTGTGAGTCCTGTTACTTGTTTTAATAAATTATTATTATTATTATTATTATAAATGTCAAGGAGTTGAATAATTCAGTGAAAGTTTTTCAAAGTTGGGTACGTTAGTGACGCGCTAGTGTCGTGCGCCGGACCCGCTTACAATGTATAAACATAATATATGAATGCTGCGTGTTCCAAACCAATAATTTTACCCAACTTCTACGCCGAGAGGGATTGGCACTTTCCAGATTTTTTCGAAGATCGCCCGGTCTACAGAGGATTTCGATAATCAGCTTTACTTAAGGGATTGGATTCCAAACTCGATTGTATCCGAAGTGATTTTAATAATTCATCATCCTCTGCACAGTTATTCCATGTTAGGAGATGAAAGATTTTATTGAATACATATACTTACTTTGATGAATGCGGAAATCTTGAAGCTATTGAATAATTTTACATATCTTATATTTTACATACTTAACGGGTACGAACGTTCAATTTGCACATGGGATAAAACTGCTGCTTTAATTAAATGACTATCTCAGTAAAGGATAAAGAAAGAATAAAAGAATACAAGAGAAAAAAGTATCAGCCATAGCAATAATATTTACGACGAGGAAATTCATAAGTCCAAAGAATGGCTTGAGTAATAAAAACGGCGCTAAAAGAAAAGTGGGTACTGTCAAGGTCAACGATCACCGTGACAACGGCTTATTGGGGATTATAGTACGGTTTGTCGTATTATATGAATACTTATAAAGTTCATTTTGATGGTTCCACGTTTCGAATAAGACGGGAAAGGGAAAAAAATTACGAAGAATCGCGCAATAATCGGCTTGTATCTACAAAGATACTTTTTATTTTCCCAAGGACTACGGTTCTAAAGGTACTAGCTGACAACGCAAATAAACACTCTTGATCAGAATATGCGTGAGGCGAATCTGGAAATTCACGGCCTACCCGAAAATAAGAATGAAGTGTTACCGTCTGTCGTTACACAACTGGCTAATGTTGTGTCTTATACGCTAAAGGATTGCGACATTATGAAGTGCGTTAGAGTGGCTAGTATAAACAACAACAAGACTCGCCCGCGCTCTGTAATAGTGAAGCTACGTAGCCCTAGATGTCGCGACGAATTGTATTCTGCAATAACTAGATACAATAAATCTCACACTGATGATAAATTAAACACAAGTCTTTTGGGTTATGGCGGAAACAAGGAGCCAGTTTATGTATCTGAGCATCTTTCTCCGACATATAAATCTTTACACGCTGCTGCGCGTCTTAAGGCCAAAGAAAAATCTTATAAGTTTGTCTGGGTTCGCTATGGGAAAATTTTTGTATGTAAAAGTGAAAATTCGGGTACTATTCTGATTAAGAATGAACAGAGTTTAGAAAAAATTGTTTAAATTATTTGAAATTGTTAATCTCGTTTCTATCAGTCATGTTTACTTTTTTTTATTATCTAATGGATGGAATTTCGATTTTTTACCAGAATGTGAGGGGTATGAAAACGAAGTCACATGAAATTCTAATGTCAATTTTAAGTTCTGACTATGACATTATATGTCTTACGGAAACTTGGTTAGATGATTCGTTCTTGTCCTCTGAATATTTTGATCAGAGATATACTGTTGTACGCCGTGATCGTAGTGCGCAGTTTAAGGATTTGTACTCTAAAGGTTATGGTGGTGGGATATTGGTAGCTATTAGTAATAAATATACATTTGTTAATAAAACAGAATGGCAAACCTCCGTTGAGGATATGTGGTTATGTGTAAATGCTGGTGGCGTCTGTATGAATATTTGTGTTGTTTATTTACCGTCTTATATACCTTGCCATATTTTTAGTCAATTCGTAGCCAGGGCTGAGGAAATTTGCTTGCGTTACATGGATTGCACCACTTTGATTCTTGGTGATTTTAATCTTCCTAATGTGAAATGGCTTCAGTCTAATGATCCCTTTCTAGGGATTAGTGACCCTAAGTCTTTAGCTCTGAGGGACTTCCTAAATATCACCGGCTTTCTTCAAATGAATAACGTCTGCAATGGAAATTATAATATCTTGGACCTCATCTTGGTGGATGAGAACTCCAGTCTTTCTGTCTCTTCTGCACCCCCCCTCAGTAAACCAGATTTACATCATCCGCCACTAGAAATAACCCTTACTAAAACGTCAATTTCTAATTTAAATTATAATAATTTGCAGTCTAAATATATATTTTTTAAAACTGACTATGAGGCATGTGTTCGTGATTTGCGTAAGGTTAATTGGGAGGATTATTGTAATTTGAGTTGTAATGATTATGTTTTGAAGTTTTATAATTTACTATGGGAAAGTATCGATAAATACACTCCGAAGGGTAAACCTAAGAACAATTGCTATCCAGTCTGGTTCTCAGCTTCGTTGATTAAACTTCTTAAGGAAAAGCATAAATACAGAACTCGTTTCAAACGGTACAAAAACCCTCGGGACTACGATACCTTTGTTACTCTACGTATACGAGCTGCAAGAGCTATTGATATCTGTTTTAGGGGTTACATAGAAAGAATTGAAAGTGAACTAAAAACAAATGTAAAAGCTTTTTGGCGTTATACTAAGTCTAAAAAATCCTATAAAGGTGTCCCGGATCAAGTTGCGTGGGGTGATCGTGTCGGTGAGGGTGGTAGTGGTGTGGCTGATCTATTTGCTGACTATTTTTCATCTGTGTACAGTGTTAATCAACACCCTTCTAACTTGTGTCCAAGTTACTCCTCGTCGAATTATAACATCACCTCTATTGAAATTACTGAGAGTGACGTTAGAGATAGCATCAAAAAGTTAGATCTTAATAAAGGAGCTGGTCCGGATGGACTTCCTCCTATTTTTATTCGTCTCTGCATTGATGCTCTTGTTACGCCACTGCAGATTATATACAATAAATCCCTTAGGGAAGGTACATTTCCTGATTTATGGAAAATCTCACACATTATCCCCATACATAAATCTGGTAGCATGAATGATGTAACTAACTATAGACCAATCTCTATTATATCACAATTTGCAAAGATTTTTGAGGGTCTCATATACAATGTAGTTTATTCCCACCTCCGTCATATAATTAGTTCGAAGCAACATGGTTTTGTGTCTAACCGTTCTACTATGTCTAACTTACTCATTTACACTACTTTCATTAGTAATACCTTTGAAGCTAGGGGTCAGGTTGACGCTGTTTACACAGACTTTGCAAAAGCCTTCGATCGCGTTGATCACTCAATTCTTTCTATGAAATTGAATTGTGCTGGTATACATGGCTCTCTGCTGCGGTGGTTTGAGAGTTATTTAATTAATCGTTCTCAAATTGTTGCCTTGGCAGGTTATGAATCTGTACCTTTTTCTCCCGGGTCTGGTGTTCCACAGGGCTCTAAGTTGGGCCCTTTGCTCTTTTTGGTATTTTTAAATGACCTTTTAGATTTAATAAATTGTAATTGTTTAGCATACGCCGATGATTTAAAAATATACTGTAGGATATCGGACCTGAGTGATTGTGCGAGGCTTCAGAGAGATCTTGATGTCCTTCAACAATGGTGTTTGAATAACAGAATGGCGCTCAATGTTAAAAAATGCCAGACTATTACGTTCACTAATAAAGTGAATTACATTAAATTTGATTATCGTATTGACGGATCGGTATTGACCAGAGTGTCGGTCATACGTGACCTAGGGGTACTCTTCGATACATCCTTATCATTCCGCAATCATATCGAAAATATAGTTAGTAAGGCTAAGAGAATGCTTGGCTTTATTATACGTATGTCAAAACCTTTTCGTAATAATATTAGTATTATTTTACTCTACAACGCACTAGTAAGGAGCTCCTTGGAATATTGTTCCACTATTTGGTCCCCCTATTATACAAGTTATATTAATAATGTGGAATCTGTTCAGGCCCGTTTCGTCAGGTATTTATGTGTGAAGAATGGGATTCGAAGAGCTATACCTGATTACAATGACAGGTTAAGGCACTTTAAAATGATTAGCTTAAATGAAAGACGTAACCATTCCGACTTACTAATTCTTCATAAAATTATAAATGGTTCCATAGATGCACATTTGGTAAACTATTTTAACTTTCGGTCCAGCCAACGTAGTAAGCGTCATCATCGTATCTTTGAATTGCCTACATCCACATTGAACACCACATTTAATAGCCCCCTAACACGTATGGCAAGGCAATATAATGAACGATCTAAACGGATTGATTACCCCATTGATATTTTCTCCATGAGTTTCGCTTCATACAGACGTTCCGTACTTAAACCATGTGATGAGTTTATGTCTAAGTAGTTCAAATTGGTTTGGTTTGTTTTTGTAGTGATCTAGATTAAGCCCTACTAGGCACACCTTTTATTGTTGTCTCTAATGTTCATTTAAGAATGTCATGCATACCTGTTATTTGCATGATTGCTAAAATGTCAATTTTTGTTGTTATCTAATTTGAATTGTAAGTGATTGTGCTGTTGGTGTGCTTATTATAAATAAATAAATAAATAAATAAATAAAAGTAAATTACCAATCGTAAAATTTTACTTGACACAAGCTAAATCAATATTTTAAGTTGTAAGTAGTTATACTTAGGTACAACTTAAAATATTACAACTATAATATTGATTTAGCAGAAGAAGAAATTTCCTCAGCAATAATTTATCACGAAGTTATTTTTAAATCTATTTCATTTTTTATTTAAAACTTAATAATGCTAGTGATTCTTATAAATGTTAATTATTTGTCAACGACGGACCGCTTTACTCGTATATGGGTACTTAAAAATTCTTTGCACTTATAGATTTATTACAGTAAAACGCTAAAACTGCATTCTAAAACTGTGAATGCCTAGCATTAGTATGGAATGACAGCTCGCCTTCACTTTACGTACATTTTCACGGCGTGATCACTGCTGTTTGTAATTTTGTTACCCTGATTAAGGGATGCCAAATAACAAGTACTACAGATTTAACTAACCAACAACATTTCCACTTAATATATCACATGGAGCAAAACGTACCCACACAAAACTGCCGTCACAAGCCAAGTATTTAATCTCATTACATAACATAACATAACGTCACGCCTGTAATCCCCGAAGGGCTAGGCAGAGGTGTACCTGGTAGTACACCCACATTTCGCCAGTTATGTTTAATCTCATTATCCGATTCATATTACGTTTCATATCTAGTGATGGGAGGCACAATCCACGTCCTCAGTGCAATACACGCGTTTAGAATTCATTATTAAATGTTCGCTTTCCTCACGATATTATCTGTAAGTGCGAGAAGCCGGTGACTGACGTGGATTTAAATACAGACATGTAAACATGCTCAAGTGTTTGCCAGATAATACTTGTGTAAATGTTTGGTTTTGTTTTAAGTCTTCCAGTTTTAATTATGTAGGCAATGCTAACTTTAAGGGTGTTGTTTGGAATTAGGATGTAATCCAGTAAATGAATCAATGGTGACCAAGATTTACTATTTCAGAATGCCTAACTACACCTCTTGACCCACAATCCTAGCATTTACTTCACTTACTCCAGATTTATGCGTCATACATGCGTGCCGGTCGCGAAAGAATCCTACTAACCTCATTAGGGGGCAATTATGTGTATTAATAGATATAGTGTTATATAGGTAATAGAACGTAAAGTTGTTGATGGGAAGGTATTAATATCTTCCTTGAGAATCGGGAAGGAATAGTGCAAAATCGCGACAGATGGAACCAATTGAGGGAGGATTTTGCACCATAGTGGGACAGTCCGGGTTAGTAAGAAGAAGAAGGCTAGTAATAAACAACTCTGGAGTGCATAAGTGTGTCGGTACTCACTTCCTCCCAGCCACAGTATGATAGTGGTGAGCTGTGTAGCCATGTTGTAGCGAGCGACGCGCCCACACGTCATGTCACCACCGCCTCCAGACGGCTCTTGCGCGCCTTCCGCATATTCTCCTTCATTTTTAAACAGACTGTCCAAATATTGTACTCTTCTTGACACAGCTAAATTGAGTTAACTATGAAACGTGGTAGCCATTTTCTAAAGTTGAGTTCATCTTTGCAAGTAACCGTAACGTATTCTGGAACAAAACAAAGTTTATGTTAATTTTTTGCTTGAAATTGTGCATACAAATTCAAAGTTAATCAATGATCGCTGGAAAATCGGTTTTTTTTTATAACTGGGGAGTTTGATAAGCCAGTTCTTCTTTGTGAGTGATGAAGGGATGGAGGGCGGGTTTATTGGACCCGTCTTATGTACTTTTGGGTATTCAAAAGTGCCAGTTCTCAGTATTATTTAAATAAATTAGGTAAGGTTAGGTTTATCGGGCAGGTGCCCGCAACTTCACGACCAAGCGCGTATTTTGTGTACGAACGGTTATGAAATTAAAATAAATTAATGTTGATATTGATTTATATTACTACTTCATTTGCTTAACTTAATCTACAAATCAAACGAAATGTATCTAGCAAAGTTTCCCAGTGTTAACGTTACGGAAACAGTATTACTACTAGCATTATTGTGTATGTACCTATCTATTTATACAAAAATATACATTTCTTTGAGAAACGAACAAAGTGCCGTTCGATAGTAATAAAACAGGGCGATAGCAGAAAGATCTTTTCATTAAACGTATCGTAGACGTCGGTGATTTATCGCCTCGCGAGACACTCCATTCACGGTATGCGTTTTGTTGTCTAGAGATCGATTGGCTCCGAATAAAATACATTCGCCAATTGAATAGCGCGCCCCGGTGCAATGTTTCAGCGAAAGCGACACTTTTTCAGGCGTGTAAAGGACTAATGGCTTCACGCGCTGGCCTCCGACTTTCAATAAATGGTCGGCCCGCGTGCGCCCGTCGACGACGGCGGCGGCGGGGCAGGGCCCGCACCCGCTCGCGCCACCAAATGCCTAATCTATTCCCCTCATAATATATTTTCTTTTTCGTTTTCAATTCCACATGTAATTTGATAAAAAGACCCAGCAACATACTCGGATTTTGGTCGATCAAACATTTTAGCCGGTTAAGGCCTTTGACATTCTGATGATTTGAAGTGAAATGAAAACGGGACGGGATTGGTCTTTCAAAAGGAGGATTATTTTATTGATTTTATTTTAGCATAATCATTATGAAATTCGTTTCAACCAATTTTTTATGTGTAGTGTATTATGTTATCCCAGTGGGTAGGTTCATATTTTCATCCTGATTGGAAACTCCTAAGCACTGAGTACATTTACTGTTAGGCACATTACTAATCTACTAAATTACATGCTTAACTATTCTAATTATGCTTTATACATTATTCACTGGCTTCAATAAATTGAAAGAGCTACTACACGTGTAGTGTTCAGGAATATTCTATCATGGATCTACGATAAACATTAAAATTAAAGCTACGACCCAAATAACTGAGATATTAGCATATCGTTAGGCAGTAAACCATAATAAAACTTTACTGACTTGACTAGATTTCTATAACTAAACAGGTAAAGCCATTAACAACCTTTGTAAATTGAAATCCTGTAGAGTATTTTAAATAAGATTTAAGTAGTATAGAAATATGCTCATAACGAAATCAGTTCAGAGTTTTCTGATACGGAGAAGACCTTGCAAAATTTTATCTTTACATATTTTTAGTACGTGAAACTAAACGCCTTTTAAAAAAGGTCACAAAACAAACAACTGGCCAAGATTGTGTTGGTCGTGTTGGACACATAGTGACAGTTTACAAAGTTAGGGGATATATACACAAGCAGAGAGTTATTGATGACATTTTGTAATGTTCACAAAGAGATTTAAGAAACCATAGAGGGGACATGCGAAGAAATGTCAAAGAAAAGTGTGCTCTCATGCCTTAGTAACGCTAACTGGCATACCCTTCAATCGTGTCAATTAGAGACACAATAGAAATACAATAAAATAAAAAAAAAATAAAAAAAAAGCTTTATTGACACAAACAATTTTTACAAGTTGATTTTGGTAAACAGTAGGTACAATTCTGCAATTCATAATGCGCACACGCTTAAAGTGTAAACTCTTATTACTTCGTTAGTCATCTTCCTACAGCATTTATAACAGTAAGCAGAATACGCCTTAATAATTTAATCAATATAGTGCCAATAGTCCCTTTATAAAATAGTTCTGTGTACCCGAACAAACAGTAGCCCAAGCACATTAAATTTTTGACATAAGCGTAACGCGAACAATGTTAAAATAAAAAATGCAACTACCCTGCAGCATTGAGATTTATACAAATGATGGAGAGTAGTAATTATCACCCATAGATATGAATAAAGCCTTAAAATTAACTCAATATGACGTAATATAGCTTTTGAAATGCTGGTTAACAATAAAGAAGCTCGATAAATTTAAAATGTATGGATTTGGCATAAATAAGAAAAATATAAATAATACCAGCCTACCACTGCAGGGCAAAAACCTCTTCTCAAGCAGATTTGGCTTAAGCTTTTGAAATGCTGAATTCCATGCATTTTAGGCCTAGACAAAATCACATTCAACGATATCGAAGTTCTATAAATTCGAAATCAACCTTTAAAATTCCATACATTTCGGATTTGTCAAAGTTTGTTATCGTTAAATGTTACTTTGTATAAGCCTCAAGATGTAACAAAATAAACAACTATTAAAAACTATCATCACACGTGACCTTCTTAAACCATCTCACTCGATCTTGTAATCGTATTAAATGGAGGTGAAGTTATAAACGGGCGCAATTCGAGTCACCTAGATTCATAGGTTGCGGGCAGCGTGTGAGATGCAGGCAAACATCCAAGCGGCAGGCTGGAAGCCCGGGCTTGTTTGGCAAGCTGTCTAACTAATTGCCACGTTACCGGCGCTACACTACGTCCCGTTGTTTATGGGATCCAGGTTGGTAACGTTTGAAACTTGTATAAAGTGTGTAAAGTAGTTAAATATATCTTGGACGTGTGTGTTTTGCTGGCAAGATAACAATTTCTTATTAGTTTTACTTTGTCACTAAACTGTATAAGGAAACTAAATAAAACCGTGCCAGGCCGTAAAAGTGGGTAACTCATGATTATAAACAACTTATACTATGAAACCAACCCCGAAATAAAATAGCAGTATTTCGTATTTTAATTTGGTAAATATTAGATTGCGTATGCATCAGCCAATTTGGCGAAGCGCACATAACATTATTAATTACTGACTCGTTTTTAGAAAGCTAGGTTGAACGATTTAACATATTTTCTGTTGCCGGAGGTCTCTCTCAGATTGTAGCGATATCTATCTCGCCACATACGAACAATCCTACATTGCGGTATCAAAGTTATCCGCGCAGTTTGAACGTATACAAATTCCCGACAACAACCGTCAGGCAGTAGTAGCCCACCAGACACAACACCCGTCAGGTCGGAGGTCCTCCCTTCAATGGTGAATGAGGAACTTTACACCCTGTTCCTCATACCTCCAAAAGATAATGATTTAATGGGCATTTATCTACGGGCAAGCAAAGCTTGACCTTCGGTTGACCCTTGCGGTTGCTAGCCAAAACCCCGGCTAAATAAGGCGGGGTTTTGGCTCTTTTTACTAATATTACACATCTCTAAATTCATTGATTGTTTAATGTGAAAAAGTTTTTAGGTCGTGTGGATTTGAAATAAAAGTGTGAAAGACTTTCACACGTACCTATTTTATTTTGCAAGTCCACACTCTTAGTAAATACTTTTTGTAAAAGTAGGAGTTAACTAGCGCGTCAGAAGTTCAGTAGATATATGTATTCACTATATTTACAGAAGAACAACTGAAAATCAGCTAATTTTTATCCAAGCGCACGCGGAAATGTATAATTCTTAAATCTCTTTGTAATTAACATAAAAAACAGAAACGTGACACTAGGAAACATCTAAGTGACATATATTTTTCACTATTCTATTTTTGAAATTAAGTGGCATTATGCTATTTCATCAAATCTTTAAAAAAGCAGATGTTTATTGCCACTGAAGTTCCCACAAAGTGTTACTCAATTGGTTCTAAAAGTTTAAAACAAAACCCAAGCTTTTGTAGAATTGTATTGTAAGGTTCTCTTAATAGGCTGGAATTTCGATTAAACAATCGGTTTCGTTATAAAATTAACTTGGTTTTATAATTTAAAATTGTCCTACCGCCGCAAAACCAGTAGAGCTACACTTATTAGTGTACTAAGATAAACATTACAAGTTCCACATTGATTTTAGCATTAACCTACTGCAAATTGATTCAGCAAATATTTTAAATGGTTTAAATTTAGAGTATGTACATAAAATGTTTGTTTTTCATAGAAATTATACAAATTACGCATGTAGGCGGAACTGGCTTCCCACAATGTAAACTTGGTAAGTAATAATATATGTAAAATGGTAATAGACGTGTTTGTAACATTTAGCCGTGTAAGCCCACTCAGCTCGGAGGCGGTAAATCACAAAATGTTCGTCGGCGGTATGAGCGGCTAATATTAATGGTCTCCTTTTCCGTGGTATGGCGCAATAGTTCGACTGTCAGTGTTGGAGAAATAGCTCTGGAGTGCGACCCTTCACTCGGCGCCGATACGTCAGGCACGACCTGCGCCTTTCCTTTGACACTTCATTTTAGTGGTCCATTCATGGCTCAGCGAATAGGTGATTGTCTTGAAAAATGCGAGCGTTTCTAGATATTTTAGGGTTGCCAAGTTCGAATTTGAAATTATTATACAGATGCCATATACATACCCTGTGTGGTGGGTAAGTAGACACATATTTATATAATAAAAATGCTAAACTATGCGCAGCTGACATAGCACTAACTTAACATGAAATAGTTTAATTGTTGTCTAATTTAATCTATTTTATGAATCACCGCGTAATTGTCTTCTAGCATGTCGAAACATATGCACGAAAAATTAGAGCTTGATTTTGAGGACGTGGTGAACGGGTCAGCCCATCGACAAAGGTGGACTGTTTAGGGTGTAGGTACCGGACGAAACTGAGGTAAGAAATTACGTCACTTAGGGAGGTTGCTAAAAATCCTAATCGTAAAAAAATTCGTTTAAGTACTAGATGTCCAAAAAAAACAGAAATTCAACTTTATTTACAGAATTCATTAATAGCCAAAATCAATACCAACTAACCTAATCTCCGCGCTGACTACCAGGGTACGGATAAGAGATGAATTCGGAAACTTTTAAGCAGGCCTTATTCGATCTCCAGCGAGCCACCGAGGAAACAAAGATAAAATAAATTGTGAAGTTAGCGTTAGTTAGGGAAAACTTCTGAAAGGATTACGCCGTAGTAAGAGTGGTAGGTACTCTTGTCAAACTAGGTTATTTACAGGTAAAAAGCGAGTCATCAGTGGGTCATAAGATCGGGGGTATGACGTCGAGGCGCAAAATGGCTCCACCGCGCGCCGGCGACGTCAGCGGTTAACTTTATTTTATTACAAGTTCACGCGACTCGCCCGTGTCTTGAATTTCATGCCACGTTTCTTCCAACTTCCGAACATGTTGGACATATTTCCACAAGTTAATACGCCAGGCTGTCAATACAAAATGAAAATGTTGGTGCATTAGAAACTATAAGTATGTCCGGTAAATAGAGTCCAAGGATAATGTTGTACGTATAGTATAATAATAGAACATTGTAGGTTCGCTATACCTACCCACATTTCAATCCCTGTTTACACCCTTTCGTGTGTCAGTAATAGTATTAGGTCCCACTGTGATGGAGTGAAAACCTATCGCAATTTTCGTGCCGTTCCAATTTCCCGTGTTTCAATAGAGTACGGTAGGCCGCACGTCAGTGGTACACAAACCTGCATAAGCTGACATCTCTTTGTATTTAAACTCCGACCTACACTAGGCCCACCCAATTTTCTGGCGTTAATATAGTTTATGGTGTTACTAATGCCGTGTAGCCAACTGTACCTTTGTTGTCACAATATACCCCCAGCACCTTGCCGATATTTAAAAATGAAAAAAAAACAAATCAAACGATATAAATAAGATGGCCGAAACTGGCTGTTCAATATTAGACAATGAACATCTTCCACAATGTATTGATGAAAACTAAACGCCTTTAAATTTCAACCTCAATAAAATAATAAATAAATCTTTCATTTTGTTCTTTGAAATTGTCAGCATTTTGTATGAAAACAATGTAAAACTGCTTACTTTACCTGTCATATGCGATACTTCCCTAACACCCAAATTGTTGTTTGATCAAAACTACGAATTAATATGTAAATGCAAATGCGTCTACAGACGGATGTGACGGCGAAAACACTTTTTAGTCTACAGGACACACTGTCACTCGTCACTTTGAGTTGTTGCGCTTTGACCGCCCGGAAAAAAAAACACTTTTATTTATTAAAGAGTGGAGAATTCCATTACTTGTCCAGCCGTTATCGTTTCGTAGAAATCGAGTTCAGTTTTTTTCACCCGTTTTCTATATTTGTTAGTCCTAAGGGTATGTTACGGGACACAGTCGTTTTTTGTAGACAAAATACGAGTATTTGCGTTCAAAGCGTGGTCGTAAATGTGTGCACGCCCTTACACATTCTTACTATGTGACTTAGTGGGTGAATACACTTTCGGTTTTTTGCTCTTTACTTTTCCTGTGCCCAGTGAAAAAGTTGGTCTTAGTAACGGTATTAGGTTTCTGCAATTAGCATTATTGTCTTCTAGCTCCGTAATAAAAATTGTTGATTTTGCCACTGGCTGTATATTTTCTTTTTATAAACCAATGATCTTAGTTAGCTACTATAAAGAAGTGGGTATACAAATAGTAGAAAAAGTTACATTGGTGAAAGAAAACATCTTAAGGAAACCTGGACCTCGAATCGCTAACCCGCTACCAAGAAAAGCATGATCATGGGCACCCTCTGCTTAAAATGTGGAGAGCATGCTTCAAGCCTTCACTGCACGAGAAGAGGTAGCACGCTAGTATTATTGATGCCACTAAAATCCTTTATGTATTTATTATTACTGTTAAATCTGACGTTCAAAGGTGTCTATTGAATGGCCTTATTGAAATAATGATTTAACTTTGACTTTAGCATAAATAACATGTTATAAAATCCCCTCATCGTAGTAAGACAGCTAAAACGCCAACATTGCTTATCAGAATTAACGTCGAAACTCAAACTTGAGGTAACCTCCTTACATCGCAGACTCCTTGAACTAAAACTATCGCTGTTGCTCTAGATGCCTATAATGTGTGTTGAAGAGTTCTCAACACGAAGTCTAGGCATACTTGGTCACAGCTATAAATCGCACTAACTAGTTCCAAGTACTAAGTCTGATACATGTGTCCCAGACAAGACTATAGTCGTGCCCTTTTCGGTATGGTTTAGATCCTTACTTTTATTCATTTAAAATTGCACCTACCACAGCTTTGCTCTGCATAACCTAAAGGTTGACTTGAAGTATGAAATAAATAAATACCTACGCGTATTTTTTACTGTATTTTATTCAAGGCCTCGTTAGTCAAGGGGTCGCAAGCGCTACTGCTGAGCATGAAGTCTCGGGTTTGATGCCGGGATCGCTCAAAACTAAATTGAGTTTTTTCACCTGTAATTTATCTGTAACATCCCGGAATCTAGATTTTTGCGCAATTGATTAAATTGACTTAACCATAGTTGGCGAATGTGGTAACGACCGTCAAAGATTAACAAATGACAACCAAAACCAATGGCGTAATATGCTTTCTGAGGCGGAGAAGTCTTGATACTAATCAATTGTTACGCATTCGCGGACTGACCTCGTCAAGCGGTCCGAACTTCGTTCAATCCGTGCGGCTATTATCCTTTACTCACATGATCGTACTAAACACTACAAGAAAGTACCCATACTAAATATAAAAACGAAAGTTTTTTATCTATTTTTTAAAATAAAATAATACTACAGTATCCAGAGCCATTTTTATAGCAGACCGTACCAATGTCACTGAAACCTTAGCAAAATGAAGTTACGTAAACCGTATTGGTATTAAAGATTGCAATGTCAGTGCCCTCAATTCGGTCAGCTGACTCGCACATACACAACTCATGGGGGGAAATGAGCATTTACACGTCTTATTCTTGGCTTCTTTTGAATTATTCATCAACGTAAAATGCTCGTACTCTATTTTAACACAATAATAAAGATTCTCTCTTAGTATAGATGTGGTGAAGTCAAATTAAAATCGGTAAAAATATATAAAATAATTATGTCGTATTAGTCACAGCTAAGTACCTACAAGTTCAAAGAACACATAGAATAGAATACTCTTTATTGTACACCATAAAAACTTAAAAATTATAACTTTAAGGGCTACATAGGGTGTTACAATGGGCGGCCTTATCGCTAAAAGCAATCTCTTACAGACAACCTTTGGATGGACTTGATAGTGGAGGAGAAAAGATGAGTAGGCAGTTTGTGGTGTACTATTTACATAAATATATAACATACATGAGTATCTCAATAGATGTATAAAATAAGCATAAATAAGAAAAAAGAAAGTATAAAAAAATACAATACATAAATACTAATCATTTAAAGAGTAACGAACTGTTATATTAAGACGTGTTAGGAGAGAGGTATTAATTTTTGAGCATATTTTTAAACGATGGTAATGTTTGAGCTTGTCTCACTGACACAGGCAAAGCATTCCATAGCCGAACAGCTTCCACTGAGAACGATTTTCCGTAGAAATTAGTGGTGTGCAAGGGCATATCTAGACTCAAGTTTTCTGATGATCTTAGATGTCTATTATGTGTGTCATGAAGGAACTTGAAACGTTCTTTAAGATAATTGGAGTTTTTTGTATTAAACAGAATACTGTAGAGCAGGGACAAGATATGAGTATTCCGGCGAAGACGTATTGGAAGCCACTTGAGTTTTTTACGAAATTCGGATATGTGATCATATTTACGCAAGCCAAATATAGATCTCATGCAAAGGTTTTGGAGTCGCTCAAGAAATATGTAAGTTATCATGGTAAGGTTTAAGTTGGCTATTGTAACAATCCACACAGCAGCAGCTGTTTAAAAGTATATCGGTTAGTCGGACAGGATTTATTTTTAACCAACTTCAGAAATAGGAGGAGGTTCTCAATTCAGTTGTATTTTTTTTTGTTTTTTTTAGGGATTGTTACCTCATTACTCCGTCATTTACGGACCGATTTTCAAAATTCCATTTTTATTTGATAGGGTATACTAACAGATGGGTCTTATAATATAGGTACACACGCACAGTTTTTTTCAATTTTTCCAGGTTTGGTACAATGACAACAAACTTCGTTGTATTTACTACATTTATCAAACAATTGCACACAATAAATTACTTTGAAATCAAGTACATCCCGCATATTATAGGAATTCCTAACAATGCGAGGTCAGCGTAAACTGCAAATGTATAGCTTGATGTGTAGCCTTGTGTGTACCTACGGTTTCACAATGTCCAGGTATACTTCGAAGAAATCAGATATTTTCTGTCCCAATCTCAGAGAGATTATCATCACCACTCTGTAGAAGTGGTGTGCGCTTCCGATAAGTTTTGTTTCCGTACTAATGAACAAATCTAAGATATTTGTGGCCTTGTGATCTTCAAACGTTTCAGAGCCGGCTTTCCCTCGCTTCAGAATAAAACTTAATTTTATAAAAAATGTATAAAACAATTTGTAACCAATACCGCGGGTCAAAAACTATTGAATACTAAAATACTAACTGTTGCCCGCAACTTAATATTATTTTTGTGCTGAATCCAAATTATTTTTTTTTAATAAAGCCTAAGTTACTTCTCAAGACTTTCACTGTCAGATAAATAAGTTTATTTTATAACATCAGTTTTATTGCTATCTGCCAGTGAAAGACCAATCGATGTTGGCCTGGCCGTATTGGAGATTAGTGCAAACAAACAGGCATACAGACAGAAAAACATTTTTAATACCACTATCGCAGTTTCTTCCAAGCTGCATTTATTAAAAAACTGTTGTTTTGGCATTACAAGCAGATGCATCGATTTTATTTATTTGCATACAAGATTTTTTTAAACTTTAAGTGCTCGTAATTAATTGGCTCGATGGTCGTAGGTACTACGTCGAGCAAAGATGATTTGAATTTAATGAATATTTTACAAATAGCACTTAAATCGAAGGATATTATCTAAAGCACTAATCATAGTTGTTCAAATCCAGTAGGAGCAAGAGATTCGACAGAACTCGTATGTTACTCCTAAGTCCACTTAGTCTCTAGTTACCGCGATAGTTTAGTCAGACCCACGCGTTACTCAAGTTTCAGGCCACCGAAATAAGCTTGGTCTATATTATTATATTACAGTTTAGATTGATACGAACTTTGCTATGCTATTGTAAGTGCAATCACTAACTTTGCGTTATGATTAAGAGCTTAGGTTATAATAATATGAATAATCATTCGGTAATAATTACACATACTATCAAAAACCTAACAAGGTTAGTAATTCTTAGTTCAGTCTGTGCATCATGCTTAACAAAGCATGATGCATAGACTGAACTAAGAATTTCTGTAAGACAGACTTTCGCGACTCATAGATGCGAACAATTTTACTAAAAAAATAAAGTGACTATTTTGATAGAGGGAAAAACTATACCTTAGGTGTTTATGATAAATGATATTTATTTATGTAAATTGGTTTATACTAACACTTTTACATGTCATTTTTTATCTAGAAGGTGAGGTTGGTATTTTACTATCTGGGCTATCAGTATTTCACTATATGTTTGTCTTCACTATCATAATTCCAGCAAAATATTTCCTATCACTACCATTGAACTGTGAACTGTAAACTAATCAATTGTATGTCGCATTCATTAATGCAACAATGAACTGTTTTTAACTGTTATGTGTACCTACGAAGGTTACTTTTGTTTTTGTTTTGATTTGTAAAACTGCATTTTCTATTTTTGTATTTAACGCATGTCGTAGCAGCCTTTAATTAAGGCAACACTGGTAAATGTATTTTTTTTTCAATTTATTTAATAGGGAGTTTTTGATGTAAACCTTATCATGTATTTTGGTGTATGCTTTGTAGGTTGTCCTTAAATAAATAAATAAATAAATTATTAAAATCCTGTATTAAGTTTTGTTTATTCTTTCTATGCACATGCACATAATTTTTTTGCAGTCAATGAACGGTTTTCTTTTATTTATTTCTTTCCTGTCCATGAGACATAAGTTTAACTTCTCTGTTTTAAGTTTTTATCTTTCTGTCTATCAGGAATATTGTTGTTTAAAATAACTTGTTTTTAAAGGCAGCATGTGGGTAAACGTATAATTTAATTAAATAAACAGTAGATAACATTGCTATTTTTATTTAAAATGTGTAACTTAGTGTCCCGTGATTTATTTTTTGGTTTGCGGAGTTGGGTATTAAAGAATTAATAATGCATGACATAGAGTTGCTTCCCAAAGGTACTTTGCCGAGCATTTTTAAACTTTTGTGGAAAAGGTCGCAATATTAAATAATAACCACAGGCTAATTAAACCAACTCTGTGCAATTGTTTTAGGTTAATGAGATCTACAGGGTTTTATAGGCTATGAAGCAGATAATACCTAATTGTAGCCTATGCTAGTTCAGCAGTCAACCGTGTAAGTTAATCAGGTAGATAAATCCGAACTACATTGGAGGTATCTGGGGCGTAGAGTAACTGCCTATGCAGATATAGAGGAGTACAGAGTACTCTCGGTGTACAGCCGTCTGCATTTACTTGGGTACACATCTTCTTCTACCTTCGCTTGTTCCATCTCATTTCTTTAGAGCTGAGTCTCCCCACTTTGCTGCACCAAGTTGGTCTACCTTGGGTTGTTGTTTATAGTTTACCATCCAAGACTACACACTGTAGCCACAAATCTCTTCAAAATTTTAGCAAATGAAATAAAGTGCTAGGGAAATTTACAAAGGTGCTCACATACTAGAGCTTTTTAATTAAAATAAACCTCTGCCAGTCTATCTCTATGGTGATTGTTTCAATTTGATTGTACGGTTTTAATTTCCTTACATTATAACAAGTAACCTAATCTGTCCCACTGCTGGGTCTCCTAAAGTCCTTACAAGTGACGTTACTTGAACAATCCACAAACACTAATTAAAAAATCATGCAATGCATAATGGATTTGTTTTAACTGTGCTTTAATCGAATCTAAGACCAACAATCACTCAGCCTTTGCGACAACACAGCATTTTGCGATGGGGACAAGCTGACACACTTTCTCGTAGATAACGGATGGCACGCGTCAGAGGTTGATTAGTACCGCGAAGTGGACGGATGTCCACAATTTTCAAATGAACTGTGTGTTATATCGTAACATGCTAGATGCACTACTGACCTTCTTTCGTTACACTCGGGAAATTGTATTGTTTTTACTAGTAGAATTAGCTTACCGTAGGTTAAACTTGCACTAACAAAAAGTTGCATGTTTCACGCTGTGACTGACAGTTGCTTACTATCACCACTTGAGATGGTTAAACATAATCCTTATTACATTGTAAAATATTCAAAAACTATCAAAGTAATGTGAACAAATTGCAGGTGGCTATGTACGAACAACATTAAAACTAGAAGTTTGACTGCAAAAACAACAAAAAGTTCCAAACAAGAAAGTAGTCTAACATCACGTGTATTAACAAAAAATCTGACGACGGCATCAAGTCTAAGATTTATCCAACTAAAATAACTACCTACTACCTACTAACCAAGAGCACTGAAAAGTAAACTTCTTGTTTTTAACTTTTTACTGTTTTTTTACTACGTATGTTTGAAATTTCTGAAAGTCTTATTTTAGGACTTTTTAAGCCATTTATTTTTACTTTTCAACGTCAAAAAATAACGAGTACGCGACAGTTACTTTGTAGATGTTTTATTAAATTTACGTAACCTGTCCGCGAAATCGCGATTAATCTAATGCTACGTTATCTGAACCATTCATTTTCATTAATTGATCCTTCGTATAATCAGAGCAAGATGTCCATGAAATTCATACGCTCAAAAAAATTGCCATCCTTGTGGCGCAGTCGGATAAAAACTAGTTAACAGACTATTCTACTTACTTTCTTTAGAAATACCTTAGGCACTGGTAATAATTCAAGAGTCATCGAAACTAACGTGTTCTACGCGGCCTGAAAGAGAAATGTTTCCATAGAAATGCATTTGTTCATTGGCCTTTTCCTTCTGCTCTAAGACTTAAGCTACCGCTCTCTCGTATTACTTCCACGAGTTCATTGCACAGCTGAACTAATAATTGCACTTCAGTATAAACTTGCTCGCATTTAACAAATTATTGATCGGAAAGTGCCAACTAAAGATAGACCGTAATACACCTATTTATCATACCACAAAGTAAAGGATCAGCTAAGTGAAATAGATCACAATGGCGAATGGCGTGCTATCCGCTATTATTCCGACCGATCGTGAATAGAGGTGGGCTGTATCGTCATTGTACTTAATCCATGATTGCACAAGACCTGAGATTGGTTCAAAGAACCTTGATAACGTGATTCATATCGCTAGCCTGCAATGCTTTGTCAAGTCTTCTCTGCAATAAGGCATCAAAGGAACAATATTGCCGTGGCAGATAGAATGAAAATTATAAAACAGCTTGGAATGTTCATTTTCTAATATTTCAATAGTTTCACAATATTATATACGTTTCAGATAAATAGTTGAAAGTAAGTACCTTTTTGTAAAAAAACAATTGGACTATGTTTTAGTAGTTTACCGCCAAATATACTAAATGTTCATTGTTATCGTACACGAACATAAAACGCATTCATTGCCTGTTCATCCAAAACCCAAAATTGCAGTTAATCTACCCGCAAATTGGAACATAGGTATATAAAGTTCTAAATTGACCATGCAGGTATGTCCATGTTACGGTAAATTAAGCAGAAATAAACGAAATGCCAAAAGCGAAAATGTTAAAAAAAAACATAAAGAAATAATCGTTACTCACTGTCTTTACGGTATGTCAGCTAATCGAGGGAGCCAGTGAACCGTTTTTATTAAGGTTCCATGTGGAGGCATTCCTTTCAGTAAGATGCATGACATTCAAACTCATTGCTTGAGCGGGTGTGGGGAAACCTTATAAGTGCACTAATCAAATGGCTGTTCGCCATATATCCACTCAAGCCAGTTGGTGATTTATTTCCTAAGGGGACGCTTGCTTACCTATGCTCATGTTTATTTCTTTTTAAGTTTTCCACGTTAAAAAGCAAAAGCAATTCTTAGCTACAATAACCTACGATTGCGTCTTGATCGTATAGACAGTCAACTTCCTAAAGACAGAAAGCATCTAGGTATTTAGTGGTAACTAGAAGAAATTTAGAATGATTACGCAAAACGTGTATTAAGTAAATAGCTTCTCAAATTTTGAGTTGAGCTCACGATTACTGACAAATGCTTGCACTGACTGATTTGGTCCCCGCATTTCCGTGTGGTTCTTTCCTCAAAAGACCATTTCAGACACTAATCTGCAGGGTTCTTATATGATCTGACCAAGATAATGTCTGGACTTTAAAAGAGACTGAACTCTGTGTTTCTTTCAGTGTTTCTTCTCAGAGTAGTCAGATAGTGAAACGCCGACCTCACCTAGCTAAGACAAGACGTGTAAAAGTGTTTGCATAAACCTATTTACAGAAATAAATATTATTTGATAATATTTTTATCACTTAATAAAGTGTACATAATAAATACTTGAAGGATATAACGTTAAGAGTGACCGAATATATAATAATGTTACCGATGTATTTCTGCAATCGACACATTTCCACAATTACATATATTGCGTTACTTACATTTAATGCAATGTTAAATTGCTTTATTTATTTCACTGTTAATTTGCTTATTTCGTAAACAAAGTACAACTAAGGTCATTTGACTGTGCTGTTAATGATGTTGATGTTTTATTTTGAATTTCGTGCACCGATATAATATGCATTGTTAATAAATTTAAACTGCATGTATTAATGAGTTATTTATTTATTTGTAAACTATGCGATATTAATTTGAAAGCGACGGTATATTTTATTCAAAGATATTTTATTTTATACTTGAATTTGAATAGATGATTGGAAACTTATGCCCTTTTTTTCTAATCGAATTTTGTAAGGTAGGCATGTCTTGTTTTGATGTTTATTTTTCGAAAAACTGCCGAATATAACATATTGAATCCTGTATATCTGGTTGCATGTGGTAATTTCCCTGCTATATGTTCAGTCCATCAAGATTGTGTATTTATTTTATTACAAAATATAATGAGAAGGTTCATAAATAATATTTCCTGAAAACGACTAGCAGAAGTACTAATTAAAGTTATAATTATTTAGGTACTTTATAAGAGAAAGCTTACCGATAAACACTTTCAATTTGAGTTGGAAGGCCAAAATTACATTGTATTTTAAAACTTCCAAGAATTCAAACGGTGATTATGTATTGAAAATTTTACCTTTTTTTCTGGGAATATAAACTTATTACTTATTAAATACCTCACGTTCCCAATATAACTTCTCAAGAGTATTTATTTATTTAATAATTTAAGCACACAAATGTACATAGGCGAACTTAATGCCATAGGCATTTTCTACCAGTCAACCTTTAGGTCATGTAGAGACAAACAGTGGTAGGTGCAATTCCGTAAGCAATATGAAAAGAGAATAAATATGATAAATATCATAACCTATTAATCTAATAAATATATACACACGAAAAATCTATTATATATACGACAAGACCCACAGCCACAAAGCATAAGGAAGAGAGAAAGAAATAAGAAATCAAACAGTAAATGACTTTTCCTATTAAGATATTTTTAGAAGCAAGCTATAGGTTGGTATGGAACCCGATACATTTCAATGAGGTCGCACTCTATTACGAGTACATGGAGCTGAATAAAGAGGAAATGGCGAACACTCACACACCTTTACTTAAGTATTCTTGAGGGAAAGGCATGACGTTATTGTATTTAAATTGCGTTAATTTAGAAATGCATGACGATTTATATACACTGCCTTATTGTAAAACAGTATTTTTAATGTCACCTAGCAATATTTAAACCGAAATGTGCATGCCTACTTTCTAATACTTAGTTACTTTTGAGTTCATAATCCACGAACGGGACCCTATTACTAAGACTCCACTGGGCGTTTGTCTATCTGTCACCAGCTTGTATCTCCTGAACCGTGATAACTAGGCAGTCGAAATTCACTGATGATGTCTTTCTGTTGCTGCTATTACAAAAAGTATTAAAAAATAAAGAATTCAACACTTTTTAGTGTTTGTTGTTGTTCCACAGCTAATGCTATGAAACTCCTCGTGCGCGGGTCTGACTCTCGCTTGGTCGGTTTTTTTTTTATAAATGTGATAATTTGTTACTGGCCACCATCCTGTTCAAAATTAATTACCTAACTATTGTATATGCCTATTTATATTATACTTTTTGGAAAACTCACAGGAGTTTTCCAAAAACGTATAAAATAAATGAATAAATTATACTTTTATGGATAGTCTAATTTTTTCATTTATTTTATTCTTTTTAGAAAACGGTAAACCAGTTTTTGTGATAAAAAGGTTACTTTTTCTAGGAAGTCGTTTTATTTATAATTTTTATTAAATTCTAATAATCGCATGTCATCTATAGCAATATTCTCGTGTCAGATACAATAGTTCATCTAAAACATTTGGGATATAATAGGTACCCAATAAGAATAATTCCACCTCGAGGCGAGGTCTATTTTTATCTCAATTAATGGGCATTACTCTCGAGCAAAGTTTTCCCTGTAAGGGTCCCGGGAAGGCCCAGCCAACGTGGCCCAGCTTGACGTATACGCACCATTAACTTGATTACCTGTTGGGTGTGCCAATTAACCACTTATGCATTGGAACACAAGTAAAAGTATGGGTTATATTTCCTTCATGTGTGGGGTCTTTCAACCACAAAATGTCACAATATAGGTACAAATAATAGTAAGTTTATCTCTGCTGTTGGCATAATATATGTTATAAAACATTAACATTTTTTTTTAATATTAAAGCTTCATATCTACGTCATAATATGTTGTTGGAGCATTCCCGAATATTAACGCGCTCCATCCCGACATTTTTCGAATTTGAATGTGTAGAACCTACGCACAATACCGCACTTCACATTCATTCGTTCATATTACTTACAATATAACAAGCCCCATTTATATTATGAATGGGTAGAACTTTCTCCCACTCTGTAATAAAGAAATAATAGGGTATAAACCTTCGATCTTTTTTAACAAAACCGCTTAATTTCACTGTGTTATGGACGTTCTCAGATTTAGGATTAAATACACAATAAAGGGTTGCTTATAAAAATATCTTATGCTTATTTTACATTCGTGAATAGGTCGGTTTATATTACGTATCCCAAATGTGATGATATCTCACAGACCGCGCAGAAAGGTCGTCCGCTGAAATAAAGCAAAACATTGCAGATAAAAAACAAAACAATTCTATAAGTCAAATAAACAAAATAAAATATAAACCGAAAACTTTATAAAAATATACTTTAAGGATCAATAAATAAAAAACTTACCTCGAGCGTTAATAATCCAATAAAACTATAATGTACGTAAACACAATATTATACTTATTCAGTACTTTACTTGCACTGTGACTTTTATTTCGCACGCAACAGTCGAGGCACTTATTTGTTAAGTAGCAAGTTCAATAAACACTAGTGTGGCTCGTAGCACTCGCGCTACGGCGTAGGCGGCGTAGTGCGTAGACGGGCGAGCGTAGCGAGGTCCCGAGAACAACTGAGCGCGGCCGCTGCACCGCTCGGTCGGCGCCCGGATGCAAGCGTGCTCCGATATCCTTTTTGATTCTTACTGACTAGCACGATCGTTTATATATGCGACATTTATTTTTATTCTTGCACAAAGTGTGCTTTAAGCTGTTTCACTTGTAAGGTTTAAATTAAGAATTAATTCGGTTTATAATTAGAACTTTATGTTGTGAATTAAATATTAATTTCCTTCTACCAAACTCTGCTACTAGTTTTTTGAACATACGTCTCCTATCAAGCAAACTGAAAATAATAAATTGAATATGTACGTACAGAAGATAGATATAAACAATCGCTGCGCAATCAGAAGATTAACGAATTTAACAAATCCGATTACCGTCGGGCGTATGCAACAATTTTACGTTTCGTCCATTCACTATTTAAGTAAACAAATTTTGCGTTTTCAATAAAAGCCGAATCGAGTTCCCATAGAATTTGAACCGCTGTCACAATGCTTACACAAGAGCGATAGGCAATTATGAAGGGATGTAGAGGTAATAACTTCGAACAAATGGAAATATGACTATGTTCATCTTCGTCGTGAGGTTGAACCGCAAGACAAATGAAATTCCATTACAATATTAAAGAAAATCCCAAAAGCCGTCGGTGGCTTCATGAAAGAATTTAATAATAAGGAGCAGAATATTATTCAATTTTTCTTGAAAACAAAGATGGAGCAGGAAGAAAGTCTGTTCCCACCTGGGGCTCGGGGGCTAGTCGAATTTATTAGCATTCAAATGATTTATAACTAGCGAGCGGCAGCTGAATATTTTCTGATTCGTCTTAAATTAAATTCTTTCTTTCCTTTGGCTGAATTTCATTAAGGGTAACGAAATGCCACGGAGATGAAAAAGATAATCTGTCCGTCGCGAGCTGAGTGAGTGAGTCGTCCGCCGTCGCCGCCAGCAGCGTGCCCGCATGGCGATTATAGTGGCCACCAATCCCTTGTTCTCGTCACTGGTTACAATCTGAACCGCATTACTATAAGCCCCAAATTGACTTAACATACGACAACAACACAAACAACGCATATCATATTTGACTGGCCTGTTGGTCTAGTAGTCAGTGGCCCTGACTGCTGTGCCGGAGGTCGTGGGTTCAATTCTCACCCAGGACAAATATTTGTGTGATGAGCACAATCATTTGTTCTGTGTGTGGGTGTAATTTATCTATAATATGCATGTATTTAGAAATATATAAGTATGTTTATCAGTCGTTTAGTACCCATAACACCAGCTCTGCTTAGCTTGGGACTAGATGGCATTGTGTGAATAGTCGTGGAATATTATATCATATTATATCAAACCGAACCTATTGAAAATTGAATTGAAAATGCCGAATTGAAAATGAAATGTCAAAAATATACGACGATTATATTTACGAACCTAACTTGATTTGTGAATTTGTAT
This sequence comes from Euplexia lucipara, assembly GCA_921972225.1. Taxonomy (NCBI): domain Eukaryota; kingdom Metazoa; phylum Arthropoda; class Insecta; order Lepidoptera; family Noctuidae; genus Euplexia; species Euplexia lucipara. The sequence goes on from OV179144.1 coordinate 14,970,245, forward strand.
AAAGGAATTGTTAATTATTGTTGGTAAACGAAGATTATTTTTAATCATGGCATTTTTTGTGCGCATATATTATTATAAATTTGATCTGAGCTTCGTTTGCTTTGATATTTGATCAGTATTCATCACATTTAATCATCATCATCATCATTTCAGCCATAGGAAGTCCACTGCTGCACATTGGCCTCCCCTATAGATCTCCAATAAGACCGGTTGGAAGCGGCTGGCGTCCAGCGCGTCCCCGCGGCCTTAGTGAAGTCGTCAGCAGTGCGATTCTGGTCAAATCACCGCGTGAAAATGTAGGCGTAGTGAGGGCGGATTGAGCTGTCATTCCATACTAATGCAAGGCGTGACAGTTCACTTCACTCAAGTTTTCACGACGTGACTTTTACTGAATCGACCGCCTGTTCACCTTGTGGGTGGACGTCCTACGCTGCGCTTGCCGATACGTGGCCTCCACTCGATAACCTTTCGACCCCATCCGCCATCAGTCCTCCGTGCTAGGTGCCCTGCCCACTGCCACTTCAACCTGCTAATCCGCTAGGCTATGTCGGTAACCTTGGTTCTTCTACGGCTCTCCTCATTTCTGATTGGATCTCGCAGAGAGACTCCGAGCATAGCCCTCTCCATAGCTCGTTGGGCTACTTTGAACTTTCATTTAATACTAACAAAGCGTCACCCGTCACGAGATTAACAATTCTAGTCTACACGGCACGAACTTGCTATACCTTTCTACTGTTATCGTAAAATTGTGCCTTCACTGATTGCAAGATAAGATAAGAGAGATTAGAAGAGGGATGAGGGCCTCTCAACCCAGCAATCAGTAACCGTGTTACATGAGAATACAAACCACTGCCTACAATAAACTTCTAAACATTTCGGTTGGTTAAGCCGCTGTCTAAAAGGTAGAGAAACGCCATTATTTTCAGTGTATTTATAAATTACATGAACTATCAGCCGGCGGTGCCTACAGTGGTTACGGGAGAGAGCTCTCGCATCCGCGTAGCATTTTAAAGCTAAAATATTTAACGAGCGTAGAGCAAAGAACAAAGCCTGCCCTGTGTTTAGCTGCACATGTCTACCGTACCCCAAAGCCTTCGTCATTAAATTCAACGCCCCTTTATACGTCTCTGACTTTGTTAACTATAGAAGAGCTTGCAACAGAAATGGGCCACGTTTGACAGCAAGCATGCGCTGTTGTCGCGTACATGTTTAATTCCTTTGATAACTTAATCTTTGTCTGTGTTGCAATATAGGTTATCAGTAGTATTAACTGGTCAAGGCCCGCTTGTCTCACCGTTGAGTTGCGGCCATTGTATTTTAAATAGTCGGGCCTTGAGTCTTTAATATTCTTTATGTGGTTATTTACAGCAAAAATATTATAATTTCCTTTATACTGTAATCAAACAAAGGAACTCTAAGCCATAGTTAAGACATGTCTATCTAAATGTTTTCCTTACAGGTTTTAACCTTGTATGAACACGTTTCAAATAGGCCAAATTTTAGCTTTATAACTTTTACAAAGAAATTAAATGAACTTTTAAAAATTTGGGGCGCACCCCTGGTCTTTTATCTCTGTTTTATATATTTGTCTACCTCATCTTGTAAGTTGTCATTGAATTTGTCTATGTAATGAATGTGGGAAAACATTAAGCAACAAACATGTCTATAATTAAAGTATCTGTTAATAGCAGTAATTTCGCTGCAAGCAATTGACCAAACGTCATTAATTTGTAGAAAAATATCGACATTGGAATATTATTTTCATAACTATAGAATTGAACCTACTCTTTTTTGTTCACCACACCACCATAGGTATTATTAGCTTATACACTTATAAAAAGCGTAGACACCAATTAAAACTTCCCATATATTTTATAGGATTACTCCACGATTGCTCCCATATCCTATACAAAATCTATTTTTAACATAAGACGGAAACATTTCAAAACGTTGAAAGTTACCATAACAAAAACTAGCTAGAAACCTCCATAAACCCACTTATGAGGTGAATTGTAAAGTCTTATCAAGACCGCGCGTCGTAAGGAAATAAAATCGAATAGACGCTTTACGGCCACGTCGACTCGCTACAAGCTTCTACACACCATCGCGACGTTTGCGCACATTTAAAGAGGAACATTTGAAAAGAAGTGAGCTCTAATCACGTAGGCGTAACACGTCAAAGTATTTGAGAAGTGCGCGGCGCATCAGGGGTTAATATTGTGAGGCGACGAGTAACAGCTCATAATCCCCGTCTGAACCCTTCACGATGCAACTTTTTACACCCTCGCCTCAGAGAAGACTTCAGATGTTGTTCCCTTTTTATGTTATGAAAACTAATGAAGGCATTATAATAAAACAAACGAGCTGTTAGGCATGTAGTGTAGTCTAACATCCGAACAAGAACACTGAATTAATTAATGTAAATAACATATTATAAACCAATATTGAAATACTTATTAATTATTCAAACACACTAGTTGTCGAACATTAACAACAACAAATACCTAAAACAAGTCATGTTAAACTATAATAATTTACCGCACAAAACTGAAATTACTTTTCGATGACAAGCGAATCGAATAAAATATGGTGGCGTAGTTTCTATTTGGCGCAATTACATGGTGGATTTCACAATTTGGCCTATTTTTATATTTATAAAGTACAAAGGTCGCAATTTCACGGGTTAGTTGTTGACATTATTGTGCCGACGTCAAATGGATCTGAGGCCGCGGTTGGTCTAATGAGCCGTGGGGAGCAAAGCAGCCGGAACGAGTGTCGATGTGCACCGCTCATGGTGGCTCATGACCGCATAACGACCCCACCTCACGCGTACCTCCGCTAAATGTATGTGACCTCAACTGAACTTACCTGCTTAGACAATATGTGGAAGTAGGATTGTTTTAAACCGCTGGGTATCATGTCCAGAATAGGTTCTTTACTCGTTGAACGCCATTTATGATAAAATGAAATACTGCACTAGGCCTAACGGTGATTAGAAAAGCATACAACGTGTTAAACAATTGACTGGTAAATAAGCATTAATTTTAAAGATCACACAAAAAACGTTAGTAAATAAATAAACTAAATCACATCTTTAAATCTCTGTCTCAATAAAAATAAGGAAGCACGTTCAAACATTCATCTTCCATGAGCTTAGCTTTTCCGAAAGAGAAACAAAACACAATCGGAGTTTTTCTTTTTCGAACGAGTCGTAAATATTTTTTAGTTTTAACAATTGTTTTAACAACAATTGGCCAGCGACAATTGTATCGTCTATGCTAGCCTTTTTGCGTATATCTTATTCAGCCGCCAGCACTGATGACAACTTAGTTAAATGCTTGCGTTTTACAAACGATAATCCGCATTAATTTGGTAAACACATATTTCTACTATCCTTGTGTTTGCTTTGCAACTGATTTAATGCACAGTATTCACGAACATTTTCAAATTCAATCACAGAGCGGATGCTCTCCCGGCCATGTTCAATATTTCAATAATACTGTACTCGTAGCACAATTAGTGTTCACCAGTTTGAGCCGATTTTCCGTTAAATTATAGTTTATGTGTAACGCATCCATTAAACAGGTTCTCATTTACTTATATTCTACGCGAGCATTCAACCGTAGAGGCTGTCTCTGAAAACCAGATGAGCGTTAAAATCATAATATTCGAAAATAAAGTTTTTAATGAGCATCGAATTCAATAAAAGCAGCAACAATGGCGTGTGTGAACTCGTCATGAACTCGTATTGTGGCTCTTTTGTTTTATGCCAGCGACGTCATTATAAAATTTTTCACCGCAGCTGTCTAATGAGTAACGCTATATAAATGTGTATTTATATTATGCATGCTTGCACCCACCACATTTATGGTACCTCCCTATTTTATCAACACCTTTATTTTATGTACAACACAACTTTAGTTTGCCACTCATTAGGTGTGGTTTGTGCACCAATTAATATTACTAACTTTTGTTATCGAGGCCATTATAATCGCTAGCCTATTACAATTTAACAATTTAGTTAGCACATAAAGTCACAACCTACGCCTTACCACATAAACAACGAAAATGTTAAAGTTCCAAAGCTGAAATTATTTATTATATCACTTTACTATCACAAGTTCAAAAAACCATTTGAAATACATACTTACTTAATCTAAATTGAAAAAATTATAAAATCTATTTCCGTCAAATCCAACGCGGTACTCAATAGCAAGAATATACCAGGCTATACAAAATTATGTAGAGCTCTAGTGGCTAGAGAGGGCCACTAGATTCCATTTGAGAGGAGCTATCGTGAAGGGGTCATGTTATGATGGTTATTTTGGCGGTGAATTTCGGCAGGTCAGTGAAGCAGCGCCGAGGGCCGCCGGAGAAAGCATCGCATGGCACCGGAAATAATGACTGCCGCTCTGTAATTGGAACGAGCCGGCGCATTTTAGCTAGTGACTCGTCACTGCCTTTGCCGGCCCTTGTATTTTTTAATTTTTCCGGACAAAAGTAGGTACCTACCCACTTTAATTGTTTGAAGTATTTTTGCTGTTTTGCAAGGCAAAGTGTACTTCCATTTAATATATGTATATATTTTTTGTTATGTCACAAAGAGAATACTTTCCCCTTTCTTCAAACACTTAGGCAGGTACTTGAAGTATCAAAAACTTTATAAATGTTAGGAAATTTTGAACGACTGAAAAGAATAAATAAGTAGCTCCCAATTTTCAATGCTTTTACGGTTTCTTATTTTAAACGTGACTTGAAAAACTTCATTACTGCATCAACTTTTTTTTTGTTTAAAGTTAACAAACACGTACTTAGTATTCGTATTGTAAGTTCTTTATATTCCTTTCAAGGATCGTCATAAGTGAAAGATTACGACAGACAGTACAATCTTATGTATTTTTATTAAATCTGACGATTCCATAGTACGGCATTATTTAGTCAATTTATTTATCTCGGTTTAGCTTTGACTTTCATACTGTGTCAAAAAAAAAAATCGGATGACGTTAAATACATGTGAGTAAGTGTGTCCAAATAAACACTTTTGGGGTTGTAATATTTATTTGAAATATGCTAATTAAACCCTTTTATATGATACCTAACACTACATCATTACGTTCAATTATTTTTTTTAGTTCACTAATTAATGTTCTCTAGCGGGTCCCATAATAAAAGTAATGTGACTTCACATGTGGCTTATAAGCCAGCGGTCGAGTAGGACGCTTCCAACGATACTTCATTTGTCAAATTATAATACGTAGTTTAGAAATTATGAGGCAACAGATAAAACAGACAGGCATTAGATACATCGTGGTCAAAATCATAACCCTGTTTTTTACTTCGCCGAAGTCGGGTAAATAAAAAAAAAAAAAAAAGTTTTTATTGTTTCTCATACAATTGTTTTACAGCACAAAATTGAGGCAGCCCCTTTAAGTTATAAGGATACTTGTGTTGGGGTTACCTCGCAACTTCCCATGAGTTACAGTTTACAATGTTGAGACATATTTAAAACAAAGTGTTGAGACATATTTAAATAAGAGAAAAGAAAGAAAACAACAACCGTAAATAACAGTGCATGTTTGCTAGTGGTGACCGGCGCAGGGTTCAGCATGTGCAGGAAATAATGATGTCCGGCGGCCGCCTCCGCAATTGAAACACCGCGGCCCGACGAGCACGCCTAAATTACTGCACGGAAAACGATTACGTACAACGGAAATTTACTTAAATACTTATTACGCGAATAATTTACAACAACCCCCTCTGGACGGCCCAACCTTCAGTTACACATCCAAATATTATTATTTATTGTATACTCCCAAACTTTGTCAGGTTATTCTCAAAGGAAAATTGTACTTTGTTACTTCAATGCAATTTGTCAGTTGGAAAATAAACTGATTTTGTTGCAAACTGAAATTGAGAAAATGCTCGTATACAACGCCACTGAAGTTTCAGGAGCAGTGTAAGAGAAATAAAATAGTTTTTTGTACGTGAAGCTGTATTACTATTTTAAAATGTAGCAGTTTTCCACTTAGTTTGTACATGTTCCTACTTATTATGAGCAAACGGATGAACAAAATATCTACGGATATCGTCATACAGAAAATCCATAAATATTTTTAGCTCGTTGTGTACGCAGTAGTCAATAAAAATACATTCAAGTGACATAAAACTAAAGTCACACTCTTTAAATGGATAGCAATCAAACTGTAGTAGAGTACTTTCTAACATTCATGATTCGATAACATTCTTTCATAGCTATGGACGCTATTGACTTGTTTACTTTTCAATTTCTCAACGTATCATGTCGTAAAAGTCCTGTAACAGGCATTATTTTAAGTTTGTTTATAGTATTAGAGACTTTTACTTTGTGATTCAATTACTTGCAAGTTTTCGAAGTGAAGTAACTATGTACAGACGCCAGCACATCAAGTTACCCCAATGTGTCAAATTTCTTTGATCGTTTTTCAACTTTATGCAAACAGAATAAGGTTCATGTTCAATTGGGAAAATTTGATACATTGGGGTAACTTGACGTGCTGGCGTCTGTACAAAAGATTAACAAGGTAAAATACCTGTTTACTTACGCTTGAGTTTGAACCAAGGTATTATGAGTGCTAAAAATAACTTTTAAGTTAAGAATACACAAATTAGAAGTAAACCCAAGAGGGGCGACGTCAAAAAGACAAAATCCCATAGATAATTAAATTATACAGTCTGTGGATAGTTTTATATGCGAGGCAATAACGAGACTGGTAATCGTGACAGCGGCCGCCTCGGGAGGATCAAGACTGGGCCTTAAGAAGCACCTGATCCCCACCAAGCCCGGGGCGGTGCTACGTAAACTTCTACAAACGAATTAGACGGAGCGCCTAGAAAACGGGATTATCCAGTAACTGTTTTACCCTACGAAAATAGGTTCGCGCCGTAATCGAGTGTTTGTACCGCTTAAGGTATGGTTACACTACTTAAATGAATGATAATAATGTCAGCTTTGTTGTAGATTGGGCTGGATTATACCAGATCAATTACACAACGAAATACCTTTCAACTTTAGAATTTTCTAATTAAACACAAAGCTTTTTCGTTTACTTGTTTATTATTATTTTGTTTAACTTTAATTACAACATTATAGATTTATTCGCCGTGAAATTTAGTTTAATCGATTTCGTATAACGTTTTCGTATCGGCATAATTAAATGCTTACATTTTTATATTTTGAACGTGCAAAATTTCCTCTAATATTGCTTGTACCAATAATTAGATGATATTTCAAATACACCATATTAACCAACTACCAATTACAATTTGTGAATTGGAAAGCAAACAAAACATGTTTACTATTCCATTTCAAATATTCAATCGTTTAAATCACGAAACAATATTTGTAAATCGAGGTCCCAAGGAATTTCGGATGAAAAGCAATAATTGAAATGTTTTCTTCGCGGGCCATAATTAATAATTTAATAAGTCAATATTAGTCTGTAACTAAGATAGATAATAATAATAACTAGCTAGATATTTTTCTATACTAAAATGATACAGAGAAAAGATTTGATTGCTTGATTGTTTGTTTGTTCATTTAAAATAATAATAATGATATTTTTTTGTTGGTCATATTAGTATACGAATTTTAGCATTAGCCCCAAACTAGGCAAGCCTGTTTCTTGGGAACCGATTTAATTACGCAATAAAAATTAAAATAAAAACAATATTCAAACAAAACTAAATAATTAAAGTATAAACGCTGTGCTAAGATGTGTAACTGTGTGTGAAAATAAGAGAGTAGAGAATGTGTAGTGTATTGATTTGATTCTGCGTGAGAATGAGTTGGAGAATATTAGAAAAAGATATTATCATCGAGTAACAAAGGTTAAAATTGTAAGGAAAAAGTACTAAATTCAAGCGGGCGTAGTCGCGAGCGTAGTGCTAGTATTTTATAAATCTGTTACGTAACAAAGGTGATCTAGACATAAACATGAAGCTTTAGTATAGAGACACGAGTGCAAATAGTTGTGTGAAATTTCATACCCTTCACAATATAAACTTCACGTAGTTAGAAAACAGTAACTTATATAGCAAAATATGATAGGTAACACTATTATTCCGCAGCCTCTATAAAAAGTTCAGGGAATTTAAAAGGGTTTCAGTTTTCGGTATCATCATCTTGGCGATAGGCTGTATACCGCACGGAACAATTATGGAAGAAATATTTTCTGCTGTATGTTTGTGTTTATTAATTAATTTGTTGCAGGAGAAATTTGTAGTAGGTACTAGGGGCAACGTTTAAAAAATACTATAAAATATATAACTACCATAACATACTACAATACTTTCATATGCATGAAGTAAAAATCTGTACTTTGACATAACAGAGAGATACATCAATTTTAGTAATTTGTAACTATTAAAAAATATTTCAAAAATAACGTTGGATACTAGAATAGTATACTCTTTTCTGTATAGCGGCCACTACATCAAGCTATACCAATGTGTCAAATTTCTTTAATAATTTTTTAACTTTATTTCTAATTAGAATAAGATTTATTTTCAGTTGGGAATTTTTAGAATTTGGGGTGGCTTTATGTGCTTCTACACACCATAAAACATACGTACCTACTTTACGTGGATGCTATCCACATTTAGATACGAGTTTAATCGAAGATAACTCAATATGCCATATAAAATATCTTAGTATTATAAAAGTAAATAAAAAGCTAATCAACTGACAGACAACTAAAATGTCGTTTGATGAATGTGTCTCAGCCCTAGCACCATGTAATTAGATTACATTAATTCAATTTAAGTATTTAAGTTTAAAACTTAATTGAATCTTCAACAGAGCCGTTAGGTACAACGTTTATTACATTAATTAAACGGTACCTTTAAACATCACTGAAATCTCATTTTGTATCAACAAACAAAAAGCGACGTTTCCAGGCCTTTTTTAAAAGGGAAGGTGGAATGGACACTAATAAATTAAATTAAGTCTAATTATAAATGTATACCTACCTACTCTTGTCAAAGATAAAACGATGAAAACCTACCTATTTTACAAGCTCTCTTATTTATCGGTATAATATTATGTTAATAATGTTATAATACCTTACCTTTTTTTTCTTTTCAAACAAGCTTACGGCACGCCTGGTGGCAAGCATTTACCATAACCCAAGGACGTTTGCAACACCAGAGGCTCACTTGGGCGTAGCTGAATATATACAAAACTGTTTACTCCTTTTTTGAAGATCCCGAAGCTGTTTTATGAGAGATTTCGGCAATAAGCTCATTCTACAGCCTGACTGTACGAGGGATGATGAAATCGTAGTATACGATATAGATGATATTGGTACCTAACCTAAAAGTTTCTGGTTTTTTCTTAATAAAACTTTGAAGACATAGGTATTAAGTGATTTTTATTTTTATCAATGACATCCGACAGGTACTAAAACCTCTCTGCAACTGTTATTAGTACCTAACTACACCTAATCAACTTCACTAACCTAGGTTACTATCTTCTCTCTCTACTACTTGTTAAAACACAACAATTTTAAACAAAGGCTAAGAAGCTAACTTGTATTAATTCGGGCATTTAGCTGATAACATCTTAAAACGTCTTCCTACCATAATCCGGTTTTGCTAAGGGTTGCGGAGGTCAGACGGTAACACAATAGTGAGTCTTCATTATCTCGCAAAACGAAAACCGACAACTTAGATGTAGCCCAAATTACCGTTTACATGTAGCTAGTAAACTGAAATTCTGTGGAGTTTAAGGCAGGTAATTTCATTATCATAGTTTTATTTATTGTTTTAGTTGGGTAACAAATGCATATACAATACGTTCATTAAATAAACATTGATAAGTACGACGAAACAACGACCACCACAAGAATTATTAATTATTAGGTATTTGTTTGTTGTTACACAATATTATATCTAAAAAAAATACTAGCAAATAAAATGATAACATTTGACGGAAATAAAATCATTGCTTGAGTTTAAATCTCATTGACGCATTGCTATATATTTGTAACACTATTCGTTTGGTGGCTTTTTGACGTCAACATACTATTCTTACATACTTCATTTGCTTCATTAAAAACCAGATATTTAGATTCATTAAAAAATCCAAAAATAAATGAAAACATCAAGGATAAAGTTTCTTAAAATATAAGCCTACTTAAAGTTAACTCGTTGACTGCGGGACTCACATACGCTGTGTTCTCGCCGCCGGAACGCCAGTGCGGCTCGCGCACACCCGGTTGTGATTTCATATTTTCCAATACGGCTGTGCGGCAAATCACGCCCAGCGTGTAAAATTTAATTATACCGCGAGTGCGGTTCTCGCAACTGCTGTGAGTTTTCACGTCTGTTTAGACGTTTACGTAAGGTGTTAAGGTACTTTTTCACATACTCAATAAAAACTGGATTAAGGTCGCTGTAGGTACTAGAGAACTAAAACGGGTAAGTCGGCGAAACCTGGAACAAGACTTTGTTATCCCTGAAATCCAAGCAATTTTCAATAATCCAGCAGGGAAAGTTTTTCTTTTGTCGGTTGGTAGTTTTCATACTTTAATTCACAACATTTGTGTTAATAGCTTATATCTGATAATGTCGATTGTATTAAATATTGGATAGATGTGCGCGTTTGGTGGGTGGGGTTCAGATTTGCAATTAAAGAGAACTTCGACTTTGTTAATGGTGGACTAATATCAATAGTCATGATTGCAAAGTTTTCTTTAATTTCATTAGTTTTTTAATGGTATGTTATTTTTTGACAGCTTACTGGCAATGTATAGTCGTGTTGTTTACCCCACACACCTCCAACTAAATTGATTATGCTTGTGTCTTGACTTCTTGAGTGGATCCGAGTTAATAGTGCAATGCGTGGGAATTGCACTATCGACCCCATGATTGCAAGGCCTTCACCAGCCACTGGGCTATTGCCATTATGTTTTTATTAAAAGTAAAGCTAAGTAGATTACTGTCTCCGAACCAAAAACTGGGTAACTAACTGACCATTCAAATATAAGGTCCAAATGGCTTCGGAAACAACTAAATATTTGCTAACTAACAAAATAGACTTAACTTGACTTGACTTTTATGGTGTACAATAAAGAGTATTCTATAGACTACCAAAGGGTTCACAACGATATTGCATATTTATTCATGTAGGTGATAACTAGCAAAGCAACCGAAACATAAGTAACTCCTAATTAAAACCTCATTAGCGAAAAATAATTAGATACAGTTTATTGAAAACATCGAGAGAAAAATATAACACATTTTCTGAAACGAGAAAATATTGTATTAAAATTACACCATTTTTAAGAGTAATCGCGGTTTATTTAACAGTATAATATTGTATTTTCAGTCACATCCAGCGCTTCCGAGTCCCCTGCGTCTATAGTCATTCCCCGTCCTACAATCACCATAATTAATTCCATTTAAAGCCGTATCGATGACAGTCATTCGATTAAATATTATTACATGCGTAAGTTTCAATATTTTTAAAGTTTATTTTATTTGTGATGTAAACAGTAAATGAGGAAACACATATTTACTGACGCAAGCGGATTGCGCTAAGCTGGTAAAAAATAGGCCGCCAGAAGCACTACATTGAACAAACTGAATAGTGATAACAGATTTGAAGCAAAATTAAATAAAAAAAAATCCACAACTTTCACACAACGCCATCTAGTCCCAAAATAAGTAGAGCTTGTGCTATGAGAATGAGATAGACAACTAATAATCATGGTTATATATTTCTAAATAAATACATATAACAGATAAATTACATTCAGACACAGAACAAATGATCTGCTCATCACACAAACATTTGTATTACTCGTAGGTGGGAATCGAGCCAACGGCCTCCGGCATAGTAGTCAGGGCCGCTCACCACTAGACCAACCGGCCAGTCTGAAAATATTTCTTTATGTACTAAGACGCCAGTACATCAACCTACCCCAAACTGTCAAATTTTCCCAATTGAACATGAACCTTATTGTGTTCCTAATAAAGATGAAAACAATTAAAAGAAATTTGACACATTGGGGTAGCTTGATGTGCTGGCGTCTGTACCGACCCTACTGGAACGCTTACCTAAAAAAAGTCTGGAAAAGGCTAGGCAGACGAACCTATCTACCTACATTGTCCCCAGATAAAAATACAAGATTTCAGTTTTCAGGGTAAACAAAAAGAAGATTTCTGTAGGCTGAAAATTTAACATTTATTAAAATATTTTATACCCAGATTCAGCCAATAAATCGGAGAATTAATAATAAGGCCGTGACAGTGCTGGCAATGCACTGATAAACGTAATTATGACAATTATATTAAGTTTATTGCATTAGATGCGAACTCACGGTGCAAGCAATCAACAATTATTCACGAATATAAACGTCATGTCACACTGGAATTAACTCTGTTAGCTCGTAAACATGTCCTGACATTGATTTATTGCATTAATTCCAGACTCCAGGCCATAATCATTTAGAAACAAGTGTTTACATAAATCACTTAAGTAAATAAAATTGTTTACCGCTGTGTATTGTATAAACAAGGTATAAACTGTAACAAATGTTTATAAAATGCGTAGACGTCTCATTTGCAAAGAGTATTTGAGCAAGGCACCTACTAAATTTCATATTAACTCAGAAATCATGGGATTAAATTACTCCATTTTATTTTTTAAGCGCGTATTATTAGTATTTTATTACACTATGACATTTTTATAGGTTGTAAATTTTGTGTTAATCGACTTATTTGCTTCAAAATATATTAGCTCACTCTTTTAGTGTAGCATTCTACAAAAACATTCAATGTAGTAAAATTCATAATCCTTATCCTGTTCTTTTAAAGTTCAATTAACAACCTTATAGACTTATTTTATGCACAAATTTGGTCTACGATTAAAATATTGAAATATTAAAAAAAAAATGTTATAAGTGAGCCGACTGCATTAAAATTATCCAAAGAAACCGACGATACATCAACGTCAGCATCGCGCCGAAGCTAAGAAGTGATTTCCAAACGAACCTCGACGTTCAGGAATGTTAAGCGATTCGGCGAAAGACTTCGTGCGAGCTAACATCGAAGAGGCTCCAGCTAATTACTGCTGGGAACATAATACTGCAAAATTGCTTCTGTAACGCTTTACATTATTAGAGTATTACAAAAGGGAGAATTCCATTGAGGTGTTTTCGTAATTTATTACATCCTTGACGACAGTTCTGCGCTTGTTAAGTGGGGAGTTGTTGCACATTATGCTACGCCTGTATTCCTCGAAGGGTTAGGCGGGTGTGTACCTTAAGTACACTTACATTCCGCCAGTTATGTTTAAGTCCCAAGACTACTGCTTCTCAGAAATGCTATCTGGAAAAAAACCCTTAAAACATATCATCAGTGTTTCCACTCCCTTTCGCCAAAACCGGAGCTAATAGTAATAATAATTAATCTGAAAAATGCTAGCTGATTTCGTGACACAATTACAAAGAGGTAAAGACCCCTGTTCATAATTTTGTTTGAGATTCAATTAAGGCTTGGTGTGACTTACATTGAATAAAACGTTTCTATAAACTTTATAAAAAAGGAGCGCTATAAGGGCCTTACCATAACGAACAAACAAAGTTGAACCTGTGTAATGCTTGGTGTTCATTGGCAAGTCAACACTCTTGGTTGTCTACATTAAGTTATAAGTTTAATACACAATGTCTAATCCTAATTGTAAAGAACAAAACAATCAGTAAAACAGAAAAGATAAAAGCATTGTCGCCTTGAAACGTTCACGTTTTTGCCAAGGGTCCGTCGTAAAACTTTATTAGGCGCATTAAGGTCGCGGTTGAATCCTGTTTATGTAATCGCCGCCGGGGACCTTTAGCAGGAAAAATATTAAGTGAAAAAAGAACACACAATGTCACCCTAAGTAAGATTATATTTATGACGACCTATATCTAAGGAGAGGGTGGTCAGGGGCACTCAACATGTCAGGCTAAGCGAAATGAGACGAGAGCTCACATCACACATGAAACATAGGAACGACCGCAGGGGCCACTCGTAACACAAAGATAAGGTTTTGATTGTAGGCGGATAATATGTATTTTGTTTTGAGCGGTTTTCGGATAACATCGCCAAAATTTATGTCTCTTATTATTCATACCGAACAACATTTCTCAGCAAATATGACAGCAATGTAGAAGATAGAAAACCTTACTACTCGAACAACGTTTACCATTCCAAGACATTCAGAAACTTCGCTCGAAATGTAATTCCGTGAAATGTGATTATATGCAATTAAACATATTTCCTTAATACATTTCCGACAACGGAGCACTTAACGTCTTTGTTAAATCGTTCCTACAGTAGGCACCTTACTTTATTCCGCGCCGTCTCTACTTGGTGCTCCGTGGCACGAATAATTTCCTTAATATTGCTCTGCGAAATCTTATTCAAATAATCAGAAGTTCGCGACTCCAATCCGCCTAGATGCAAATTGCATGCAGACTGCTTAATTAACAGCCTAGATACTGCATAAGCTGAACCGATAGCAGGCACCATTGCATTTTGGTTATTGTATATGATATTATTGCGAGAATATTAGCTCCCTATGTTGATTTTAGTTTTGTTTTGTTTGGATTGATTACAACGATCTCCAATGAACCAATATGATTATCAGCCAAATGTGTCTATCTTCTTAAATAGACTCGATTCTATCGGTGGTAATAACAATAAATAATGCAGAAAAGAATCAAAACGACTGCATAAAAGATGGGATTGTTATTGCAGCCAGTGTACAGGGACAGTGAATAGTGATCTGTCAGTGGGTGCCGCCCTGTCTTACGAGAGACGTCGGGCTTACACGGATTTGAGGGGGTAACCGCCTCCAGCTCACTTGACTGATGCGCTATCCTCGGCCACATTTCTTCTACCGTTTAATTAAGTCGGTGACTTGCCGATTAACGTGATGCTATTTCTTTTACGATATTACTTACAGTTTTTAACGGTAACGATGTTCTAAGCTGCTTTGGCGGCTTTGCCTTAGGGACTTTGCTGAAATAAGATGGTGTTATATTACTAATGCCTTGTTTTTATAAGACCCAGATATTTAGATTAACCCCCTGTATGGCGTTGAGTATCAAAATAAATGACCAATGATCATGTCTTTCTAAGTATTTTAACATTCTTAAATTATAATAACATTGCAAAAAAAAACAAATCGTTTCTGAAAAGTAATCATTCCAAACTCAGTACCTACCAGAGAACATTATATATCTTTCTGACATTAAGAATAAGTAGCTATATTTCATTTTGAAATCGTGCGGTCATCCCAAGAATATAATACAGCCAAGAATGTCCTTTCAAGCATTCATAACAATTTCTTACCTCAAAGGATATAATTCAAACATTCCATATAAAGTTTTAACGAGCTCACGTATCAGCAAATAAAACATGATTTGAAAACAACGCAGCCGTAAAATCCGAGCATTTTATGCGACTCCATTATCTTCAGTGAATTCTCATGCATGAAGAAGTGTTTATTTTCACTGGAATACACGCATGAGTCTAGTGTATGTCTTCAAAATTCGCGTATGTATTAAACATAAAGGAGTTCATAAAACTGAACTTCGTCTAGTAGTTTCCGAAGTCATGTCGCCGTCGTTTTATCACTTTAGCTTTAAATATCTCTCAGAAATCAATAAATCAAGATTCATACCGTGCCTGTCACATAAAATGGTTATAGAAACTATGCTTCGGTAAACAATTCGTAGTATATTAAATAGTTTTAAAGATCAAGACGTACAGGTACCTAAGGCCAGCAATAAAACTTGTATATTTAGATAAGAAATGTTTGGATGAGACGTAATTTAAAACTTGTTTTAAGATATTATAAGTTATTATATTACAGTGACAAAATGTGGGTTTACTGTAGAAGTACTCCTATGCTTAACCTTTCGTAGAATTCTGCGGTGATGTTATATTATGTTGAATTATTACTAAAAGTTCATATGTGAGGCTGTACTCAGTTCATTCCTCAATATTAAAATTATGCCTTTCTGTGGTTTTTAATATTTTTATCTGCTTTATAAATAAGAAGTGGTTAAAAATAAAGGCAAAGTTGCAGTTTGTTTTTTTTTTACTTTTTTGATCTTGTTTAAGTCTAGTTAAAAAGACAATGTGGTGCAAAAAACAAGAAACTTAACATCGGTACCCATATCCAGGCAGTCTGAAGAAAGAAATATGCTTTACAAATTTGGATTGATAGGAAAAAAAGATGGCACTAAATTGCTATATATAATTCGTGAAAAGATGTACAAAAAATGTTACTAAGGTATTTATTAGGGTGTTGAGAGAACACATTTTGTAATTTCGTCATTATTTTTATCAGTTATCAGAAAAATACTTCTGTATTTTTATTAGAAGTTCTGCGCTCAAACCTGCCATATAGTGCTAGTGTCCGTAGCTCAGTCCAACTCTAATGTAAATAAAAATATAAACAAATATTAACTGGTAACATAAGATATTTATTTTATCCAAATCACTCTAAATAAAAATTTGCTATACCTACATACAATACGTGAGCTTATTTACTTCTCACGTCACGATACGATACCAGACACACCATAGGCTGCAAGTCTGCAGTCATATGGGGCGATACGTCAGGCAAGTTATGTTAGTTCTCCCACCATTTCTAGGTAACTGTAGTCACATTTACGCTCCTTCAGACTCTCACGAACAACTTGTCCTCGTGAAGATGTGACTGTAAAAGTTTGATCAGTAAGAAAGTTTTAATTGCCACTGAACGGCATTTCCAGTGTGCCCGACGGAGTTCATTTTCCAAGTATTTTATTCGTATAGAGGAAATAATTTACTAGAACATATTTTATGTAAACACTTGGAACTTAGAATTGAGTGATAATTAAGACTGTCTTGGGTTTTGTGGTCAATACCACCGCCTATTAAAAAGAGGTCAACTTTTACTTGTATGCCTTATTGATAATTATCTTATTACGGCGTGGTCAAATTATGACTGTCAATTTCTCTTTTTTACAAAGGTGTTTATGGAGCCCGCCAAGTGTGAGTTAGGTTCGCAACACAGGAGAAAAATAATATTATTTTAGTGTTACTTTATTCCTGTATAAAGGCTCTCTTTTTTCATGATTTCAGAGTCATTCCCGTAGAGTAAGCTGTTTATTACACGGGTTCAAAATTATATACTTTGTATTTGTAGTTGTAATGTGCTAAAAAATTTAATTTTTAATTTTAATATTACGCTTCAGGAGAGACAAACAGACTGACAGTGGAGGCTTAGTATTAGAGTCCCATAGCACCCTTTGAGTTCGGGACCCTTAAAAGGGAAAAGGCAAAGCAGATTGTAGCTGGGGTATCTTCAACCTGCTTAGTTACAGCACCCAGGCTTTAACTTCCTTCCTTGTCAACAAAAAGGGGTGATAAATAATTTTGCTACACACAACACAGCACTAAATAAAAAAAAATAAGAACATAACCTAACATGTTTTCCCTTCACATCCTAAATAAACAGTAATTATGATCCTTTCATGAAATAACCAGCAACAAAGAAATAATAAAACTTACTGTTCACGGAGGTGTCATGAAGACTGAAACAAGGGTGTTTTATGTGTAAGCAGCCTATTATGTTACCGCACCCACATAAACACACGCACCTTGACGAAAAACTGAGCCCACGCTAATAAAGAACCCTCTAAACACATACTTTGGGGTACACATTTTATTATCAGAGTAATATACGCAAGTAACACATATCGAATATCAATAAACATTGTTGTATATCTAGATGGAATGTATCAGTCGACGTCTTCGAAGACGAGTACGTTATGTATATAGTTATACTACATGTCACCTACATTCGATTTGTATTCAGAGTTCGTTAACTCTGCTCGCAATGATTACCCTGAGGCAAACGCGTTTCA
Organism: Euplexia lucipara; assembly: GCA_921972225.1. Lineage (NCBI taxonomy): Eukaryota > Metazoa > Arthropoda > Insecta > Lepidoptera > Noctuidae > Euplexia > Euplexia lucipara. The sequence goes on from OV179144.1 coordinate 14,988,187, forward strand.
CAAGCGAACATGTATGTGATGTAGCTACCCTATATATTGTTAGTAATAGGTATGTCGTACATTATTACTCAATTATGGTAATAGTACCTACAAACTAATATTCAAGATTAGTTTGACGAAATTCCAGATTGTTTTCCTTTGTTGTAAATTTAATTGAAAGGTTACCAGAGTATATTATGTTAATCCGTGTTGCGCAAATATAAATTGAAATATTCCGTAAACAAAATAATTTCCGGAAGAAAAATATAAATTAATTTTATCTTTTTAATTGAACTCTCTCCCCGAAATATTTAATCAAACGCCTACAATACATATCGGCGGATATTTTATTTTATTAAACCGTCGGGTTTCAACGCTCGACCGTGCCACAAATTATTGTTATTACGTTTTCAATTCGAAATTCATACGTGAAATCGGTTCGGGTTTGAATTTTCATTTAAAAACTAAATTCGAGTTACAAACCACGTCAGACACTCATAAGTGACATCGACAAGAGCTATAATGGCTCATACGGCGTGCTCGTAAAATTTTATAGGCAACTCGGAGGTACAGGATGTATCCCCGGAGGCAAGCCACTCCGACCTCACATTATGCCTCCTCCAGCCAGACACACTTATCTAACCGTGATTAATTATTGTTTTATCTTCTAAACGCTTCAAAAGATTTATTTCACTCGAACGACCATGAATGACGTAAACAAGTCAATGAATCTAATGCCCCAGCGCTTATCAATGAACTTTCAGAGCAGAATTACAAAATACTTGTGCATTTCAACGCTTATTCGCATGAATGGGCGTGCGACTCATTATGTGTTATTTTTGACTTAAATATTATATTGTTCACTTGTGCATTTATAATTAACACAATTACGGATCGGCCACGCGCATGAATTGCGGGATATATGTGTTTACAACATGTAGTACGATAGTCGGACGCTTTAATTTAATATACTTCTCTGCCACTGTGCCCCGTGAAATGCAAATTCGGCAAAATATGGCAGTCCAATAGATAAGAAACTGCTCAAGAAACTACTTCCCATAACATCAGTTCAACCCGTCTCTCACCAAAAACAGTATTTTGATAAATAATAATAAGACTAAGGATAATGTACAACCCTAAAATAGCTAAAGCTAGATACTGCAAATTCAGTTCAAAATTAATGATGCCTGTAACACCTATCCAATCTAGGGGATGAGGTTCTGTTCGTGTGTCGCAGTTAGTCTACAGTCAACTTGTTCGTCATATCGATCTAGGAACAGACGCAATCAAGGAACACACGTAGGTACATTGACGTGAACATACAAATAAAGACTTCTGGTATATCCCAGTGTCTCTCTATTGAACTGCTTTAAAGATACTGAGCGTTCTTTTTGTTATCGACGTACTATTACATTATAAAGCGATTATTCGAAGCTTTCCCATTGTTTCCTTATTTGAGATTGCGAAATTGCTAGTAATTGCAACAATTACTTCGTTTCGAACGGTAAATACGCGGTAATACGCTGAGCTGACGGAATTGTGAGTGTGAATTTATAATAATTTAATTTATTTTGATTGTTTAGTTTTAAGTTTTGTTAATTAAGTTTCACTTGCATGCGTATTGGTAAAATATGGCTGAATCAATTTTATCTTTCTGTACCACCAATCAATTATCCATATTTGCAAATAAAAATATCTTTAGCTTTATTTTCATGTTTATTGTTTTAACACATGCTACCTTTACACCGGTAGTGTGTCATAGCCAAGTTCGACGAAGATGCACCCGTGAATTAACTTACACGAACCATTTCTAACTACTTTTGGTTTTTTACAGATCCTGATGTAGGGAGTGACCTACGTCAGAATCTGCTAGACTTAAAAAGTCACAATTTTGGGTGACTGTGATGATGATTTATATGTACAGACGCCAGCACATCAAGTTACCCCAATGTGGTACAAATTTTGCAAATGTAACTTTTACAATAATACAGAAACTTTTTTCCCTTGATAAATTTTGGACAGTATTAAAGGATAATGATAGATTATAATATAAGTGTGCCTTGCCGATACAAAACCATGATATGGTAACCAATTGCACTGGCACATTTTAATAGTTTATCCAATTTTCTGAGATAATATAAAATAATCTCGTCACATTATGAATATGCATCTGATTGATCGCTGTTAAAGGCAAAATGGCGGCTCCTGCAGTGCAGTTTTGAGATGTGAAAACGAATACAAAGTTTTTTTTTATTGTTGATATTTTTCATGACTACATCTAATTTATACAAAATTTTAACAAAAACATAACAAAACTCAAGGATAAATGAAGTATTCCTGAGTAGGGCGCAAATGTCTCCTTGTACGCGTCTTATGAGGACTGGCGACTTATTTATTATTAATCAAATATTGAGTTGCACGTAGTAGACCAATAATTGAGAAATACATTTTGTAACTAATAAATGACCGAGTCGTAGGATATAAACTAACTTTAAAGAAAAAATTTAAAGTTTTCTAGTATTTGTTTACCGGCATTTATATCCTCGGTCTGCGGCACTGAGAAATTAATCAGGAATATCTTAGCTACCACACTGGTTGATTTCAATGTGCCGTACTTCGCCGAGGCTATGGATGCCTGGAAAATCGCTTGCCCGAATTCAGATCTTCCCGAGAACCCATTTTCCCAGAGTCGGTGGGATGAGCCGCTCAGCAGAGCGGTGCAGAAGTACCTAATTGACTCATCTGCCACTGCTGCTGAGCGTGCGCGCCTGCTCGCTGTGGGTGAATGGGAGTCGGGACTATGGCTTCTTGCACTACCGTCGTCGAACATAGGTACGGTTTTCGATGACACTACTTTCCGCCTCGCTGCTTCCCTTCGTCTAGGAGCTCCATGTGTTTCTCCTCATCGCTGTCACTGCGGGGAAGTTGTCAACAGCCTCGGGCATCACGGTCTATCTTGCAGTCGTAGTGCGGGTCGCATAGCACGGCATGCACACATTAATGACATCATCCGACGTGCTCTTGTTTCCGTCGGCGTTCCAGCTGTTTTAGAACCCAATGGCTTGGCACGCGACGATGGCAAAAGACCGGACGGTATGTCTTTATTCCCTTGGAAGATGGGTAGGCCTTTAGTATGGGATGCTACTTGTGTCGATACTCTTGCGCCATCCCATCTTCCTGGGTCTACATCCTGTGCTGGTGCTGCTGCTGCGGCTGCTGAGAACCTCAAGCGGCGTAAATATAGTAACCTTGTTAGTAGTTATACTTTCGAGCCGTTTGGGGTTGAAACTCTTGGGCCGTGGGGTCCGAGTGCTCGTCTTCTGTTTAAAGACATCTCCAAACGTTTGGTTGACGCTTCCCGTGACCCAAGGGCTGGCCTGTACTTTGGCCAGAGGCTAAGCATTGCCATTCAACGTGGCAATGCAGCCAGTCTTTTGGGCACTTTACCAGCTGGCAGCGATGCAGAGGAATTTTTTGATGCTTTGTAAATATTTTTTGTTAGGTTTAGTTATTGTTTTTTTTTTTTAGTGTTTGTATAATATAGGGTTTTACAGAAATAAACAACTACCCACTTTAAAGTACATACATACATACATAAACTCACGCCTTTTTCCCACGGGGGTAGGCAGGAACTACAGAGCGCCATGTGCTACGATTCTTACATACTTCTTTTGCTTCGTTTACATTCATACATGTTGTCATACACGCAACTTTAAAGTATTTAAGTAAAAATCTTATAACCTGTGTTTCGTAATAGGGGCCGCACCAGAAGTCTTGTGATACACCAAAGGATATTAAAGGGACTCGTTCTCTCCAATATCTCTGGACTAGTATAGCGCGCTTATACTAATGTTATGTGTATGTGACACCTGCAAAAATATCTAAAGCGTATCCCAAATGCTCAATAGACCACTTCGTATAAAAATTGGTGCGGATTGACATCCTGTCTGACCGCCAAAACCTATCTGAACCCTTGAGGCAGAACTTGGCACCCATCTACACCTTAATTCCTTTATCGCCGAACTTGGCCCTCTTTTTACTTACATAATATATATGTTCTTGGTGGAAATCCTTTTCACATAAAACTTAACGATACTAAAAGGTACAGAGAGGGCTGCTCTTTATATTTAGCCTTGGAGATACAAATATGGGCGAAAAAAACAGTTGTGGTCGTCCACCGAGGGCTTGGTAGAAAATATATTAACAAAATTAATAATTTTCGCGACCGCATGTGCCCCGGCTCCAATCGCGATAATAGTCCTGTTTTGTTTTTTTATTCTTTCATACATACACTGACGCCTTTTTCCCACTAGCGATATGAGGCACAAAACTACAGAGACCATATCCTACGATTCTTACATACTTCTTCTTAATTATTTTTTTTACCTTGTACGTATGATTATAATAAAAAAATTAAGTCCATACTAATAGTTCCCGATATCAACAGCTGTGACAGATAGGTAGACAGGTAAAATCACACCATTAAGATATTTTTTTAGGATTTTGATACGGAACCTATAAAACAAATCAAGGAAACACCAAAAAAAAACTTATTTGATTTCAACATTTTAAATTCATAACACTTGGTATCATATTCACACTATATAAGTCAAGGGTTCTCGAATTAACAAAAATATTATTAAATTTACCGATACATAGTAGTGTACATACAGGCAAATATAATATGAGGCTGAGTGGCGTTAGCTCTAGTGCTTGATATTCCAGCAGGCCCGTCAATTGTTAGTTCACGTCTGTTCTAATAACGTTACTTCATAACACACCATGTGCCGAGTAATTTCTCATACAAATTGTTCTAATTTAACATAACATCGTCAAGCTTCTATTCCTCGAAGGGTTACGCAGAGACCTATTGTAAACCCACATTACACCGATTATGTTTTTATTTTATTTTATTTATTCAGGGATAATAAACAGCTACAATATGTGCTTAAACAGAGTACAGATAATACAGAATATTAACAATATTGCAGCCCACTACATTATCCGCATATTATCGTTAAGAATATGATAATGAGTGCCACTAGATTAAAAAATAAATAAACAAGAATAATAATAAATACATCACATTCATAATACCACAAAAAAAAAAAATACAGGACTTAAAAAAAAAAAAAAAAACACAAAATATTAGTCACATCATGCAAATTAAAAGTTCAAATTAATTAATTAACTCAATTGATTGGCAACAAAGTGATAATACACATTAAAGACAAATAAATTATGAAATAAAATTTTGATCAGTAAACATTCCTAATAACATTATTGGATCATGATAATTTTCATGACATTGGATTTAAATTTGGATTTTGAGCATACAAAAATATCAATATTAATAAAATTACAGTTATAGGATTCAACCATTCGACGGACAGGGCAGCGTAAACCAGAATTAGTGCGACAAGAATTGACAGCAAACATGGTACAAGCACGGGTACTCCGGACATTAACGGTGCGTGGGACTACATAACAAAGTTTGCTCGTGAGATCAATACAATCGAAATCACCGTGAACAATACCATGCAGTACAGAGGCCTCTAGATACTTACGTCTAGATTCTAGGTTGACCTGCCCATATTTATTCAGTAACTGAGAGTACGACAAATACGTTTTATGGCATCGATAGTGCATGGCTCGCAGAAACTTGCGCTGGACTTTCTCAATTTCGTCAACGTATTTTTGGTAAAACGGGTTCCAGATAGGAACGGCATACTCTAATTGTGATCGTACAAGGGTTTTGTATAGGTAGAGATATGTGGAGACCCGCTTAAACTCACTTGACGACCTCATGACGAAACCATACATCTTAAATGCTCTGTTTACAACTGTTTCAACATGCTGGTTTAGGGACAGCTTGTCGTCAATCAACACACCAAGATCTTTCACACAAGATACATTACTAAGCACCGTGTCGTGCAATGAGTATTTAAAGTTAATAACAGTTTTGTTCTTTGTAAAGTTGATGGAATTGCACTTAGAGAGACTAAGGTGTAGTTTATTGTCTAGACAGTAGTTAGCAAGTCTGTCGAGATCTTGTTGAAACAGTTGACAATCCTCTATATTTTGTATAGATCTATAAGCTTTTAGGTCATCAGCGTATACAAGAAACTTAGTATTATTAAAACATTGGTCTATATCATTGATATACAAAATGAACAATAGTGGCCCTAAAATTGAGCCTTGTGGAACACCCGAGGTTATGCGCACTACATCAGACTGATGACCATTCACGACAATCCTTTGTGTTCTATTTTTAATATAGGATGAGAACCAGCGAAGCAAATTTCCTCGTATACCATTAAATGCAATCTTATTCAGTAGGATTACATGATCGACCTTGTCAAAAGCCTTTTTGAAATCTGTATAAACTGCGTCAACTTGCAAACGTCTGTCCATGTTTTCAAAAAGATAATTAGAAAAAGTTAATAAATTAGAAACAGTCGAACGTCTCTGAACAAACCCATGTTGCTCTGGGATGATGACGCTGTGTAAGATTCGATAGATTTCATTGTGCACGAGTCTCTCAAAAAGTTTTGACAAAGTCGACAGAATCGAGATAGGTCGGTATTGCTCTACGTCATGTTTTGAGCCGTTCTTATGTACAGGTGTGATATTTGCCCGTTTCCATTCATCAGGGAAAACACCCTCAGTTAAACATTTATTGTCTTACAAAGAGTGGTCTACAGATACTGCCAGCGGCGGCCTTAAAGAACAAGGCAGGGTACCCATCGGAACCTGTACCTTTGGAAGGATCCAGTAATTTTAACTCTTTAAGTATTTTGTCTTCCTCAATATGCAAGTCATTGATTAACCTAGCATTGGCATTACAGTGTTTAGGCGGGGTCCATGCGGATAAAGAGGGTGAACTAGGTTCAAACACAGACTGAAAAAAGTCTGAGAACATATCACAGATCACTTCAGGTATATTTGATTTGAGGTTTTGATAGTGCATAGTGGAAGGAATAGCTGATTTATTTTTGCGATTATTTATATATGACCAGAAGTACTTAATGTTTGTGGTAAGTTTATCTTCAACTGATTTCATATAGTTTGAATAGCAGGTATTACAGGCATCTTTAAAAGCTACTCTGTATTCCGAGAACTCATTGTAGTGTTTGATGTTCTTAAATTTTTATGTTTAAGTCCCATGTAAAATAAGGCGAGCATATTGCCACCAATCGGGCACAAATCTAGAGTCAGCGCTTCTACTGAGAAATTCCAGGCGGAAAAACCCAATAACACTGCCCGACCCGAGAATCGAACCCAGGACCTCAAGTTCTAGTAGTAGTGCTAATGTAGCGTGGCAGTGAAATCTTATTTAAGATTCAGATTCAGATTCATTTATTCATTTTGTGGACACAGGTGGTGGTGTTAACTGTGTATTAAAAGTATAGAATATTCGATAGGGTAAAGTTAAACAGTGTTGTTGCAGCTTCTGTTTTATTTTTAATGTCATGTTTCAAAGACGGTAAGGTTACTAACACAAGTCTCCTAAAAAACGTGTCGCCTAGTGTTAGTGAAAACTGACATAGACTACTATGTCAGTTTTCACTAACACTAGGCGACACGTTTTTTAGGAATACGTTTTTTTAGTAAAGAATGCATGTTGCACAAATAAATAAATAAAGAGTAAGTTCAAAGCTCGAGGAAAAACAGCAAAAAAATACTAAAATATTCAAACGAGAGCGTAAAAGTTTTGACGTAAAAATGTCCTTCAATAATAGTTGGAAGTTCAGCGAGGAAAATCTTTCATTTAGCCGACCTAAGGATAAAAAGAGTTTCAGAACTTGTTTGAAGGCTAACGTTGGATAAGTAACATAAGGATAAGTAGCACTTGCAGATCATCATATTCTGCTTAGCCTTTTCCTAACTATTGGCTTGGCCTCCAGTATAACAGATATGAAGCAGAATACCCGTATTTTACACTGACCCTATCAGACCACCACAACTCGTAATGTCTGTCAAATATCCACAAATGACAGCCAGAACCAACGGCTTAGTGTTTATGGCAACACAAAATTATTATAGCTTTTAGTCTTTGGTAAAGATTGTCTATGTACTCTCTCTCTTCCGATCGCCATTTTAACGTGCGTGTGTCACAGTGTGCAATAAAGTGTTCATTATTTATACAAGTCGTTTGAATCAAGGTGAACCGTCCACATTGGTCCTTCGAGCCGGATATTTCGTACTTTCTGATGCACGGAGGGTCTTGTAAAATGCTCACCCATCCACGGATCCACCTCGTAAAGCGTAGCTCAGCCTTCAATCAACTCGTCCGGATTATGATATTTAGCCATAAACCCCTCGTTCGTACGTTCTACTTGCAGAAATACAAAGTAAATAAACAATATATTATGTGTAATACTCATGTGCCTACCTATAGAACTGTTGTTTGTCATCCATCTCTACTTCTAAGTATCTATAAGGAAAATGGGTTAATGTGGCGGTCACGGGCCATCGCTCTAGTAAGGACCTAAGGCCTGCTGTGGATAGCCTTTAAGCTTGTCACATGTCTATATGTATATGAAGTTGTGTAGTGTGTGTCCGTTCAGGAACACTGTATTGCTACACGCTGGCTTTGAGTACTACACACGCTGCATGGATTAGACATTCGAATGGCTCCTATCACATCAGATTGTTCGTGAATATTGATTGTGTTTTGATAAATCGTGTTTAGAATTGAAGCCCCAGCAGAACACGAACGTTTTCATCACTCAGCTATTGTGGTGAACTCACATAATATAGGTATTGGAGGAACCTACAAAGTTTCTTCTAATAACTATAATAGCCGGACGGACCGATAGAAGGTTAAGCAATGTTTTCCGAGGTCGGTCCGTGGATGGGTGGCCATAATAAAAAAGCACGTTAAGCCGCTGGTCTCCGGTGTCATTTGTAGGTATTTGGCAGTCGTTACAGGGGTAGTCCGAAGCCCGATAGTCTACTCAATACTCAATACTTTTATTGCATTCCACAGTTTTATTCTTAGGTGGTAGACTTATAACTAGAAAATATGGACCCTGTGGGCGCAACAAAATAAGTCAGTTTTGAGCGAGGAAGCATTACTTATTAAAACATAATTTATTTTTAGTGAAACATTCTTTAGCCATTTCAAAGCTATAATTAAACAATTAAATATCAACCAGTTTAACCGAGTGTTACCCAGTAACTGGGTTTCGAAGGTCAGATAGGTGTAGTCACTTCTTTTAAAGCACTAATATTCAGTTGCATCTAGATAGACTGAAAGCAAACCCATATATAGTTGGGAAAAGACTCGGCCGAAAATTACAGACAGATGATGATTGGAAGCTTCGAAACTGCAGGCCTAGCCATTTTACTAATTTTATTTCTATTATCGTAAAGAAAATGGCGTATATGGAATCAGCTGTTTGTCAACTGTCAAGTATAACGAGTAGAATTCGTTAAAATGGCTGAAAATGAAATGCACTTGACAGTTGACAAACAGCTGATTCTATATACGCCATTTTCTTTCTATTGTCGCCTTAACGATTACGATAATAGAAATAGAATTAGTAATATGGCCAGGCCTGCTGATATGTATATTGATGCTTCGAAACTGATATTTGTATATTGTAGGTAATGTTGACATTCTCTTTACAATCTCCTCATGATGTTGCTTCAATGTTAATATTGATTATCCACTTGTAATTTCTTATAACCTCTTGGCAAGTGTCTGGATTTTCGGGGACACTTTTTTTTTATAATAAGTATGTCGTACGTTGGTTTGTGTAGGTATATTTGAGGACTACTACTCCGTCTAGTCGCGTCTCGCGTCGCCTGCGCGTCCGGTCCGGCTCATTTATTTACTCGCCCTAATGGTGCAGACAATAGATATTTACTGCTCTGTTTACTTCCACATTTAGATATCCCATACTTAAATCGATGGCAGAGGTACCAATAGCTGTAAAGTGTTATATGAAACAACAATATTCTCCGGCCTATTAATATCATCCCGTCAAGTCAAGTATTTAAACTCAGGACGACTTTCGTCGAAAGGAATCTTACCTTCTCTGAAAAATGTTCTCAGAAAATACGCAATCCAAAAGTACAAGTCGTTTTTTTTTTCGAACCGATAAACTAGTAAAACAAATCTCATCCAGTGTCGGACTTCAGTAAACTGGTTTAGCTGGTCCTTAAGTTGAGTCTACATCTGCTAATTGCTTCGGAACTTGTTTTTGAGCATAATTTTGGCTAATTGCAGTCGTGCACTTGGCGCTGTGCCAACTACTAGTCACAGGAAAAAGCACCTTAACTCAAACACTTTAAAAAATTGAAGGCGCGTTCAGCTTTGATTTGTTTACCCTACTTACACTTATTGGAAGCTTGCATATTCATTCATAGATTTCTGTTTAATGAAAGTATGATCTGGCAAGGATTCTTGCTGCGCATTTTTATTTCCAGCTTCTTCAAGTTTTCGAAATTCAATAAGACAAATGGAAAAATATAAATATTGAATCTTCTTATATTGAACAGAACCCAGTGTTACATTTCCCCGTGGATAGTCAAAGGTTAAAAATGTATAATAAATTGCAATGGATTAATGAACTCAAAGTGGTTGAAGTAAAGAAAATGACAAAGCGTTGTCTGTAAGTGCAACAGCAAGCGGGTGGCGTCTAGCGTTGAGCGTCGAACGGCGGGCGGTCCCTGCCTCCTCTAAGGAAATTACTCCGGAATATTGGTCTGTATTGCACTTGTTTCAGTCGCCCCGACACCGCTTGCTCTGGCCGCGCTGCAGCGCTGCGGTGCCACGCTGAACTTCGTACGGATTTATAGAGTACACACGCGACCGTCTTATTGCAACGTGGCACCGCGACAAATGCTGCATTTGATTGTGCTTTACGTTTCAATAACGTACGATTGGTGTATCGCTGAAAGTTATTTCATAATCTTTAATATTTTTTACCAACCTAAAATACCTGCTGCCAGTAAGTAGCCGCTGTAAGTAACATGCTGCCTTGGTATAACTAAAATGCCGTTATCCAACATCTGGTCGATTTTCAACTTTTGATGCTACATTAAAGAGAAAAAAAAAATCTATCGATCTGTGTTTGCGAATTTTCAATATCTTGAATAGTTTTGGAAATAATTATTTTAAAAATGCCGTTAAGTACATATTTCTCACGTGTGAAATAAGCAAAAACAACATTAAGTAACTTTGTGAGTCTGAAAATGACTTTAGCAGATAACGGCATTATAGTTATACCACGGCAGCATGGGGTGTTGGTAAATTAGTCTTCATGGTAGCCTTTTTTGAAAAAATAGAATATTATTAGCTTAAATCACCTTCTCAATTTTTAGGGTACAATATTTTGGGCAGGACGGTGTTATTTATGTGCTGCACCTGATTTCTTCTTATAGTGGTTTCTTATTAAACCTACGGTATAAAATGGAGTAACATTTTCTCAAATATCCAGATAATATGACATACATATTGCGCACTGAACTTTTTTTAATAGATCAAATATAAAGTTTTAAATAACTTGAAATGAATAGGGCCTTAATAAACAAAAAGAAGGTAATAATAAATACGTATAAATAAAACGATTTATTTTGGAAGCGCGAACTTTTCCATTGTGTTAACTTTTTGCTGCGGGCCGGAATTCGCGTAGCAAAACATTGTGATCGCTTCACGGGTCATGTTTTGATAACGCCGTGACATTGTTATCTCGTTTGATGAATGGACTTTTTGTTACAAATGGACGTTGTTATTTTGCTAGTGAACTCTCTGGCTGTGAATGTTTTCCGAAGCGGGCGTGAATCGTCGAGACTTGAACACTTTTAGTTGCCACGAATATTAAT